>CM060903.1:412829523-422829523 GCA_030737815.1 Allium fistulosum | reverse complement strand
TTTAATAGATTGCACAACAGCATAAAACTCCACATCGTATGTACTGTATCTTATCTTCGCTCCTGACAACTTCTCACTAAAATATGCAATTGGACGCCCCTTCTGACTCAACACTCCTCCAATCCCAACCTTGGATGCATCAGTATGTAGTTCAAACACTAACTGAAAATCAGGTAAGACTAGAATTGGTGCAGACGTCAGCAATTCCTTGATCTTTCCAAAAGCACTCCCTGCTTCCTCTGTCCATGCAAACTGTTTACCTTTCATGCAATCTGTAACAGGCGCCATCACACTACTAAAGTGTGGTATAAACCTTCGGTAAAATGAAGCCAACCCATGAAAACTACGAACTTCCGTTATCGTCTTGGATTGCGGCCAATCTCTGATAGCTTCAACTTTACTTTGGTCCACCTGTATTCCTTCCTTCGAAACAACATACCCCAGAAATAAAACACTATGCGTCATGAACACGCATTTCTTCGTAGCAGCATAAAATTGTTCTTGTCTTAGTACCATCAGCACTTCTCTAAGATGATTCAAATGTTCCTCTGGACTTCCACTGTAAATTAGAATATCATCGAAATACACCACCACGAATTTCCCAATGAACGGTCGAAAAATCTGATTCATCACCCTCATGAAAGTACTTGGTGCATTTGATAAGCCAAACGGCATGACCAACCACTCGTATAGACCCTCCCTGGTTTTAAAAGCAGTCTTCCACTCATCTCCTGGTCTGATACGAATTTGATGATATCCGCTCTTCAAATCAATCTTCGAAAATATAGTAGCTCCGCTTATTTGATCTAACAAGTCATCCAACCTCGGCATCGGAAATCTATATCTCACATTAATCTTGTTCAATGCTCGGCTGTCAGTGCACATCCTCCACGTTCCATCCTTTTTGGGTACCAATAAAGCTGGTACAGCACAAGGACTTAAACTCTCCTGTACACGCCCCTGTTCAAGCAATTCCTCCACCTGCCTTCGCAACTCTTCATGTTCCTTCGGACTCATTCGATAATGTGGTCGGTGTGGCAACACAGCACCTGGAACAAGATCTATCTGATGTTGTATATCCCTCAACGGTGGCAACTCCGTTGGTAACTCCTCTGGAAATACATCGTCAAATTCTTTCAAAATTGGTTTTACTTCTTCTGGAATCTCAACCTCTTCACTGCTCTCTCGCCCAATTAACAAAAACACTTCAGGTTCCTCCTCTACTTCCTTCACAAACTCTTTCAACGATAACAAAGTTTTGAGCTCTTCAATCTCTTCTGACTTACTTTCTTCTTGTGATCTCTTCTTCGGAACTAAGATAATCTTCGTGCCTTTAAACATAAAACTGTAGCTATTGGTCCGACCGTCATGTAGTACTGCTCGATCATATTGCCATGGCCTTCCCAATAATAAGTGGCAAACATCCATCTCTACTACATCACACCATATTTCATCTTTGTATTTCTTCCCAATAGAGAATGGTACACGCACTCGTCTATCCACTTTCACTTCTCCTCCTTTTCTCAACCATGCTAACTTGTATGGACTCGGATGTTTCTCTGTCTTCAATTTCAACTTTGTCACAGCCTCGGTTGAAATAATATTATCACAGCTTCCTGCGTCAATCACAAACTTACACACCTTTCCCAGAATAGTACATGTCGACTGAAAGATATTACTCCTCAACCAACTAGCTTCTTCCTGCTTTGGTGTTAAACACGATCTCCTCAGCATTAGGTTACAACCTTCGTCTCCTGACGCAATATCCTGCTTATCCTCCTCAACTGGACTAGAACAATCCCCATCAACATCCTCATCTTCAACCTCTACAATCATGGTTCTCTTCTTTGGTTTTGGACACTCACTGCTTTTATGACCCAATTCCTGACAATTGTAACATTTGAAACCATTGTTAACCCTTGTCTTCTCAACCTCCTTCACCACTGGTCTACTGATAGGTTTAGAAACATTAGAACTTCCTCCAACACCCTTCGCTTGATTGTTAGAATTAGTAAACACACCACTTCCTCGTCTCCCTTGTTTTTCCCAAGCCAACGCTTTCTGATGTGCTTCTGCCACAGATCTTGGATCGAACATATTAACCATATCCTGAATCTGCATTCTCAATCCCCCAATGAATCTAGATGTCAGCTGCTCTTCTGTTTCCATAATATCATTCCTTGCAATAAGTTGATAGAATTCATCAGCATAGTCATTAACTGTCTTTGCCCCTTGTCTCAAGTTCTGCAAACGTTGATACATCAAAGATTGATAATTGTAAGGTAAGAATGTTGCTTTCATTAACTTCTTCATCTTCTCCCAAGATTCAACTTTTGACTTCCCCATACGTTCACGTGTAAGCTTGGTTTGCTGCCACCATGCCAAAGCTCTACCCCTCAGCCTCGTAGCAACCAACTTCACTCTACGTTGTTCTGGAACTTCCTTGAAATCAAAAATTTCTTCAACATTAGCTACCCAGTCTAGAAACTCCTCCGCTTGCATACCACCTTTGAATTCAGGAATTTCTGTCTTCATCCCCGACTCCCATTTGTGATCATACTCAGAATAGTTTCTTCCTTGACCTCTTCCTTGAATACTACCACCATCATACTCCTCTTCAAAATCAGATGCATAACGATGTCGATTCTGACCACCAACATCTCTACTACCATTGTGCCTTCCACCATCATCCCTTCTATCAACGTTCCTCCGTTCACGATCATTCACGTTCCTCCCACGCCCTTGATCATTTTCAATACTTCGGTCTCGATTGGAATGTGGCGAGACTCTACTACCTCCATGATTAGATTCTGGTGAAACCCTTCTCCGATTTTGATTCATCTCCGTCATAAGCCTCTCTAACCGGCCAATTCCTTCGTTAAGCTTTTCACTAAAATTCTCATTGATTCTTTGTTCCATCTCATCAGCTTCTTCTCTTCGATACAAAGCTTCTACGTTTTGGTGGCGATTAGCTCTTCTTGGCGGCATACTTGAAAATTTCACAAATTCTCAAACACTTCAAATTCAAACACTTTTCGGATTTTGATCCAAAATGAAATGGATCGAAAACTCCAACTTTGTTGCAAAATATGATGAACACAATGAACACAACTTCAACACTTCAAATTCTCGGCTCCAAGACTTGATTTAGCTATGATTGGCTAAAACAAGCTCTGATACCAAAAACTGACGCAGCGGATATTACAAAAATGATGTAGATCGTTGAATGTAGCAGTCGATGGATTGATGAATGCTGAATTGCCCGAATTCGTTGATCCGAAGATACCGAACTCTAGCTATCTCGAACTCGTTGATCGCGCACGATACCGAGTTCAATGATCTTCAATTCTTCAAGCGTTGATCAAGCGCACTTGATTCCGCGAATCGGCTTCTACAATCGTTGAATCGAGCGCACTCGATTAACCGAAAGAGGAGATAGGAGATTACACTCAACTACCAATTTGGAATGAAAGCACAAAGCAATCAAAAGAGAATTTTATTCAATATTCAACAACCTTTACAAATGACTTCACTTGCCTATTTATAGGCTACAACACACCAAAACAGAAAAAGTGCAAGTCATAAGTCGGCAACCGACTTATCAACATTTCCGACTTAACATAAGTCGTCTCCTATTTACAACACAGTTCAGAAAACTTAAAAAAAAATATTACAAGTACTAAGTCGGTTCCGACTTATCAAAGTCTCCGACTCATCATAAGTCCTACACGACTTACAACCCAACAGAAGACAGACGACTTATAACAGATGCGACTTAACAATCAACACAACAGTCACTTCCTTCGACTTAAGAATCCACGGTGTAGATTAACTCGCAGAAGATACCACGCTTCAGTCTTCAGCGACTCATCCCAACGGTAGAGATTAACTCGGAGGAAGATCCCACGCTTCAGTCTTCAGCGACTCATCCCTTTCCTTAAGTCGGAGACGACATATATCTTCCATCCAGTTGAGTCGTGGACGACTTATAGCTGCACCGTTAACTCGTATACGACTCATCAACACCGAACGACTCATGCTCTCCTTAAGTCGTAACTTCCTCCCATCTGAACTGGTAGGTCGTAGACGACTCAATGTCCATTCGTTAGCTCGCCGCTTCCCCTCACATGGCTTCATAAGTCGTAGACGACTTATGCCTTCCCCTTTGGTTTTCCAGATGAGTCGTGGACGACTCATCACCGCCTCCTTAAGTCGTAGCCGACTCATGCCTGTCTTTATGAGTCATGGACGACTCATCATCGTTTCCTTAAGTCGTAGCCGACTCATGCCTGTCTTTATGAGTCGTGGACGACTCATCATCGTTTCCTTAAGTCGTATACGACTTATATCTTCACCTTTGATTGTCCAGTTGAGTCGTGGACGACACATCAATGCTTCCTTAAGTCGTAGACGACTTATGCCTTGGTCAAATAAAGGTTGCGCTGCATCAACCCTCCAGAATCACAATCCTCTGTGTAGAGATACTTTATTTCCGGGGCAACAAGTTCACCCAATTGATTTCCCAGGCTACAATCACACCTTTTCTCGCTTGATTGATTTCCAAGGCTACAATCACACATTTTCTCGCTAGATAGATTACAAAGAAGCATATAACTCTGAATAGCACTTGGATCTTGTTGAGCTAGTGATAGAGAATCAAACCAGAGATAATCTAGTTAGATTCAATGTTGATTTTGGCAGAGTGATGATAGGATTTTGAATAAGAAAATGTGGGAGAAGAAGAGAAGTGAAAAACCAGAAAATCTGATATAAAATTAGTTGAAACTAACCCCTATTTATAGAAGAACAACAGTATGTCCATTCGTGAAAGGTTATGGCGAATAGACACTTCTTTTGAAATTCAAATTTTTGAATCTAACTGTCACTATGTCAACATGGGGTACTAGGGCATGTCGACATCCCAAAGGAAATTTTGATGTTTTGTTTTTCTTTGAAAACAACCTTTATCTTATATTAAAACTATTTTAAACTTTATAAATATACTTGACTATAGATAAAATACATAGATAAATATAGAGAATAATATATATATATATATATATAATTTTACTATAATTTTATATTTAAATCTAAGTATAAAGATAGTTCAAAACAAACGAAGTTTAAAAACACGAGTTTATTAAAAACAAAACAAAGAATATTTTAAGGCTAAAACATCTTTTTGAAAATCATTTGAAAAGATAATTTTTAAGGCTAAAACATTTTGAAAAGCAGTATTGAAAATCATTCTAAAGTAGTTTTGAAAATCATTTTGAAGTAGTTTTGCAAGCTTCTTCCTGTAGAATATCTCATCATATCAGGACTCGAGAACTTGTACAAAACCAGGATGTTCGTGGGTTTGTAAGCCACTCGTCGTAGGTTTGTAAGCTACTTGTCGTGGGTTTGTAAGCCACTAAAAAGGTAGAAATGGGTTCCATCCCAAAAGAAAAATGGATTGAAGATTTCAGTGCTATTATGAAGTTTTAACATAATTCTAGACTCAATACTTATCTTGAAATCTTGAACTCTTGATAATCTTGATATTCTTGATACTCATGAGTCTTCAATCTTGATATCTTGAATCTCTATACTGTACAGTCTTCATTCTTGGTACCTGCATGGTTAAATCCTGCATATACATATATATCTAAACTATAATGTTAGTATTTATATTTTATGATCTTATTCTAAGGTTGTGGTCATCAAAACCATCATCTCAAGGACTAACAATCTCTCCCTTTTTGATGATGACAACCTTTGTTTATAAAATATTACTTCTATCCTATTGACTCCCCCTAAATCTAATAACTCCCCCTTAATCTATGCCTAACTACCCTATTTTATATTTCTCCCCCTTTGTCATCGACAAAAACAAACTAACTCCAAACTATATAACTCCCCCTCATTCTTGTACTCAAGTACATGCATTAATAAACTATATAATAGAGTATATAAGAAATAACTATACTTATAGACATGATATTCAATCAACGATTATAAATATATCAATGTATATTTATACAAAGCACACCAAGTGTTAATCAAATCAATCAAAACAACCAATTTCAATCAAAGCAATCAATTCAAACAAAGTAATTAAATAAAGCAATCAAATTAAACGTTACGGGGAACTTCCACCCATCTTTCTTCTTCGAAAATAGGGTCTGCTTTGATGGCATCCCAATTTTTATTGTCATTTGTGAGAGAGACAGGAGGATGTGCTTCGTTATCATCCTTGTGCAGGGAAGAAATCATCCATCGAATTGCCTCGAAATGCCTTTCTTGCTCCTTGATCATCTGCATTTGACTCAATTCTAAGTGACGCTGGTTACGAAGAATGAACGAGAGAATATTCTTGAATGAATTAAGAGTTTCTTCAAGATTCTCGGATAAGTTAAGTATTGGATTAGTCATTTTTGAAATTGTGAGAAGAATGAGAGATAGAATAGATAAGAAATAATATTCAGTAATGAATTCTGGAAGAAATGGGTATATATAGGTGTAGAAATTCGTTTGAAATGAATAGACATATGGTAGTTATTCAAATTTCAAATTCAAAATGAAGTGTCATTTCTGACCAGTACATGTCGACATGGTAAAGGAGGGATGTCGACATGAGGTAGTGAAATTTGATGGTAATTTTGATTTTGTGAATAATTGTGTGTATATATATATATTTATATAATATACTAACATTTATTCAAGAGATAAGATAAGCTAGATAACAGAAAGGAAATTCAATTTCATTGCATAGAAGAGTGATACAATGATTAATCATAAACAACTACATAAACACTCAAATTAAAACAAACTTAAACTAATTCGACATGTTATGAAAATATAGGACTAGTTAGAGGATGATGAAGATGAAGATAATCCAAGTTTCTTGCTGACTTTGGAGAAAAACTTGTTCATCTTGGATGATATTTTGTCCAACTTTTTACTAACGGATCTTTTGAGAACCCGTTGATTCTCAACAATAATCTTTTGATTTTTGAGAAGGGTTTTGTTGGTAGGATTGGAGGGATATTCAATACTTTCTAGGGATGTTTCACCTTCTTCTTCTTCTATTTCCATTTCATCCCTTTCTTCTTCTTCTTCCTCTTCCATTTCTTCATGAGCCAAACGCTCTTCCTTTTCGGCAAGAGTTTCATAAGGTTGAAAAACATATGGGATTTTCATGAGAGAAATGTTTGAGATATTAAAAACTTTTCTTGAAATAAATTCTTCTCCTTTGAAATTTACTCCAAAATAGTTGAAAATCCGAGTAAGGTAAATTCCATGATATAAAGTGTTTTCTCCCATTTCAAAATTTTTAGGACGAAGTTCAACCAAAATAACTTGCGCCAATTGATATCATAATTTCCGAAAATAGCAAAAAGTGCTTTGCACACTTTTGAAGTAGGATTGTTAAAATTTCCCGATCTTGGGGTCAAAGTATGTTGTAAAAGAAGATTGACAATTCTTGCTTTAGGACAAAAGTTTCAGTTTTTAAATTCAAAGTTTTCTTCTCCTTCAAAAATATGATGAAATGTCTCACGATCATGTTCATCGATTTGAAAACTAGAAAGATCCATTCCCGTGGTTTTGCAATTGAGAATGGTACCCAAAAGATCACAATTCAAAACAATTTTAGTGCCTTTAACACTATTCCAAATTTCATTATCATTTCCTTCATAAAATTCTCTATTGAGATTTGCATAGATAATTTTAACAAGATTTGGGTAACAAACAAAATCATTTTGAGAAGAATCAACAAGACTAAGAATTTGATTGTTTGCGAAAAGAGTATCAATTTCATAAGAAGCAAAATCTTGAAAAATAGCAAACTTTCCGGGATGGACTTTTCCATAGTTAGCATAATTGATGTATGCTTTTATTGCCTCCGGATTATTGAGGAGTTGCTCTTTTAAGTTTCTGGAAAGTCTCATGGTGGAGGAGTTGCTTGAAAAAGCCATTAAAGTAGAGAGTAGAGAGCTTGAAGTTTTGAAGAGAGAGTTTGAATTTGAAAATGAAAGTGAAAAGTTGTGATAAAAGATGGTGAATAAATAGATTTTTGAAAGACATGTTCTCTGGTCAAAAGATGCCTTTTCAGAATATTGAATGAAGTGAAAAGATGGAGGTAAATTCAACCATTTGAATTCAAATTTTGAATTTCAAAATTTGTACCCATGTCGACATCATGGTAGGGACCATGTCGACATATGCCTGAAATATTCTATGATTTATTTTTCCTAAGTATTCTAATATATATATATATATATACTTATTATTTTAATGTCTATATATATATATATATATATCTGGAGTATTATTATAGTATATTCCAGAAAATATTATTATATTATTAAAAAAAAAATTATAATAAAATTATAATAATAATAAAATAATAAACAATAAATTTAAAATTCAATCAACACTCCAATTCAAAATCAATCAATCAAGCAATCAATCATCTAATTCTAAGCATGCAATTTCAATCAATTGTATTGTAAATGTGTACCTTTTTCTGAATCCGTTTCCTTGAATTTGTTGAAGTCGTGAACTGCCGTGAAACACAAATTTGAGTTATCTGCCTTTTGATCATCATCGCTTGAGGACGAGTCTGAGTCATCTAGAGTAGCAGTAAATGTACGCTTCCGTTTCTTTACTAAATCATTGTTTATAGAAGGATTCTGCCTTTCTGGATACGGACAGTCTCTTTTGATATGGCCTGGTTCATCACAGTTGAAACATTTGACATTGTTTGGCACTGCATTCTAATTTCCAGAATTCTTATAGTTGTTTCTCTTGAGATTATTCATCTTTCTGTATTTCAGGAATTTCCGAAAATTCCTGGTCATAAATGCTATCTCTTCATCATTATCACTGTTTGAGTCTGATCCGTCGGTTAATGCATTGAATGTCATTGATTTCTTTTCAGATGCTTTGCTTTCTCTTCTCCCAATCATTTGGACTTCAAACGACATTAGATTTCCAATCAATTCGTCTATCTTTAAGGTACTGATGTCATTTGCCTCTTCAATTGCAAGTGTCTTTTGATCCCATTCTGGAGTGAGAGAATTTAAAATTTTTCTGACTTTATCTTCTTCCGAAAATTCCTTTCCCAAGGATATTAAAGAATGCACAATATCTTGAAATCGACTATACATATCTAAAATAGACTCATTAGTATTCATTTTAAATAACTAAAACTGATTTGTGAGCATGGAAATTTTGGTCTGTTTAACTTTGCTTGTTCCTTCGTGAGTCACTTGCAAAGTTTTCCAGATTTCATATGCAGACTTACAAACTTACACTCTATTAAATTCATTTCTATCAAGTGAACAAAACATAATATTCATTGCTTTAGAATTATTTTTGTGCAACAGTCTTTTGCTCAGTGGTCCACAGTGCAAAATTAGTTGTGGGTTCAGAATATTCAGTTTGTGTGATATTCCAAGTATCTAATCCTACAGATTGTAAATATATTTTCATCCTACATGCCCAATATGCATAGTTACTGCCATTAAAAAGTGGTGGTCTGGCAGTAGACTGGCCTTCTATAAATGAACTAGTGTTAGAAACAGTACCAGTGTTGGTAGCCATTTTGAAAACTTTTCAAAATTCAGATTATGAAACTTTTGAAAACCTTGCTCTGATACCAAATATGAGGAATGCGGATTACGGATCTTAAGGCTAGGAATAACACTAGAGGGGGGTGAATAGTGTTTACAAGAAATTACTAAATCTTTTTGAGTTTATGTTAATTTGTACACAGATGTATGTAAAATTAAGACACAGATATAATCACAGAATCAAACACAGATGCAGAAATAAAGTAAATGCAGTAAAGGAAAGAACACACTGGATATTATACTGGTTCGGAGTTACCCTACATCCAGTCCCGCACAACTAAGTACGGATTTCCTTTCAAAAGCAATTCAATAATTACAACCCTCGGTTTCAAGGCTACAAGGTACACCGTCCAGAATCACAATCCTCTGGGTAGAGATACTTGATTTCCGGGGCAACAAGTTCACCCAATTGATTTCCAAGGCTACAATCACACCTTTTCTCGCTCGATTGATTTCCAAGGCTACAATCACACCTTTTCTTGCTAGATAGATTACAAAGAAGCCTATAACTCTGAATAGCACTTGGATCTTGTTGAGATAGTGATAGAGAATCAAACCAGAGATAATCTAGTTAGATTCAATGTTGATTTCGGTAGAGTGATGATAGGATTTTGAATAAGAAAATATGGGAGAAGAAGAGAAGTGAAAAACCAGAAAATCTGATATAAAATTCGTTGAAACTAACCCCTATTTATAGAAGAACAACAGTCACGTCTATTCGTGAAAGGTTATGGCGAATAGACACTTCTTTTGAAATTCAAATTTTTGAATCTAACTGTCACTATGTCGACATGGGGTACTAGGGCATGTCGACATCCCAAAGGAAATTTTGATGTTTTGTTTTTCTTTGAAAATAACCTTTATCTTATATTAAAACTATTTTAAACTTTATAAATATACTTGACTATAGATAAAATACATAGATAAATATAGAGAATAATATATATATAATTTTACTATAATTTTATATTTAAATCTAAGTATAAAGATAGTTCAAATCAAACGAAGTTTAAAAACAAGAGTTTATTAAAAACAAAACAACGAATATTTTAAGGCTAAAACATCTTTTTGAAAATCATTTGAAAAGATAATTTTTAAGGCTAAAACATTTTGAAAAGCAATTTTGAAAATCATTCTGAAGTAGTTTTGAAAATCATTTTGAAGTAGTTTTGCAAGCTTCTTCCTGTAGAATATCTCATCATATCAGGACACGAGAACTTGTACAAAACCAGGATGTTCATGGGTTTGTAAGCCACTTGTCATAGGTTTGTAAGCTACTTGTCGTCGGTTTGTAGCCACTAAAAAGGTAGAAAAGGGTTCCATCCCAAAAGAAAAATGGAGTGAAGATTTCAGTGCTATTATGAAGTTTTAACAATTCTAGACTCAATACTTATCTTGAAATCTTGAACTCTTGATAATCTTGATATTCTTGATACTCATGAGTCTTCAATCTTGATATCTTGAATCTCTATACTGTACAGTCTTCATTCTTGGTACCTGCATGGTTAAATCCTGCATATACATATATATTTAAACTATAATGTTAGTATTTATATTTTATAATCTTATTCTAAGGTTGTTGTCATCAAAACCATCATCTCAAGGACAAACAGCATGCATGCTTGTTTGTTTGGGTTGGTTGAAAATGCCAATCTATAGGCAATGTAGTGTTAGTAAATATCCCTTAAAATAGAATTTCGTGTGTACCGATCGATCTAAACACGAAAGACGGTTGATTTAGGTATGTGCTTTGGACTTTAGGATGGATGCTGGATGTTTTCATTTGGTTTGTACCTAGCCATTTTATTGTTAAGTACACGACCAAAGTGGTCATTGTCAACTACTCTGGAGTGGTTGATATATTCCACTGTTGATGATGGCCAATTTGACCAATTTTGACGTGAATGATGGAGTGGCTTCGAGGAGCATGATGTGATGGTTCGTTTATTCATTCGACATTTGATTTTTATGTTATGGCTCTTCAATGAGCGGTTTTGGCGGTGAAGCAAGGATGCGACCTTTCAACACAATGGATTGTGATGGAAAGTGATGGCTTTAATGATGTATAGTTGTACTTCGAGATGTGAAGTAGATGACTACGAGATGGATTGAAGGAACTCTTGTAGGAAGTTTACGGGACATTTGATGATATTCTACGACTAACGATGGCTATCTAGAATAGTTCCTAACTGTGGCGACTCCATGATGGGAATCGTAAAATCAGTTCTAGGATGAGCTCCGATACAGATGGCCTATTTAAAGGGATTGTTGATACTCGAGGGTTTTAATGTTGTACGCGTAAAGTAATTGTATGTGTGATGATATTCATTAGGAATACAATGGTCCCTAGATACTCCACTTAGGGATATGATGACCCCTGGATTACATGATTTTTAGATCCACTGTACCCCAAATTGCATACGTTCGGTGTTGTAATTTCCTAGCCGGCCGAGTGGCATGGATTCAAGTGCTGAGAAACCTGGACGTTGTAGTCCTAAGATCATACGATGGGTTTTATTGAGTTATCATATATCCAACGCACTGAGTGAGTGACGTAAGGATGGATGATCGATGTTATGTTTGCTTTGGTTATTTTTTACTTTATGAATCTCACATGATGTAGTTATCTTTGATGTAGATACCCGGGCACCCATTAGCACTTTAACGTATAGTACACCCATGATGACTATGATAGAGTAGCACATATCATATGTTATGTGCTAACTCTTTGGATGTAGGGATAGGTCAGGTATGATTCTCCATAACCTTTGTTCCATATACTGTATCGGCTTACGTAGTATTTTGAGATTGTTTATCATTCTTACCAGACTGTTGTCCGGCTCGAGGTTTTATGCTTTACTTCTTATTATCTTGGGTACTCTTAAATGACTAGACTAGATAATAAGTGTAAACAGCACATGGAGTTGTGTAGATAGACTAGCAAGAGGTGATGCTTTCTCATATTTATATTTTGGGCTTATTATTGCTTATTCTGCTGTGTTAAACTGTGGAGCCTAGACAGCGTTTGACTTATTGTTATTAGGGATATTTTATCATTTGATTTTATTGATTAGTGTATAAGCTCTATTATGGTTTGTATAACTGTATGGATCTATGTACTCTAATTTTGTAGTTCATTCAGTTATTACTGTCTTCCCTATTTTATATCTGTGATGCATATCCAATGCGTTGTGAAATATACGACAATTTTAGTGACTGTGTGATGTTTTCTTTCTCTTATCTTCTGTGACGATGCCCTATATCTCTTATGCTCATATAATCAAATAGTGCGCTGCTAGAGCATCCGACTGATGTAGGACGATTGTCATAGGAAAGAAAAGAGGCAAAGAAGAGGAATAGAAGAGTAGAGAAGAGAAAAGTAGAGAAGAGAAAGAAAACATTACATAATCACATAACACGTTATATATCTCACAACGCATCAGATAAAATATAATAGTCATCATATATATAAAACAGGTGGAAGAGTAATAACTACATGAACCACATAATCAGAGTACACAGGCTCATATAGTTATACAAAACAGTAATAGAGTTTATACAAATGATAAATAAACTCAACTAATAAACTATCTCCAATAATAGTAAGTCAACACTGTAAAGGCTCCACAGTGTCATATAGCGGAATAAAAAATAATAAACTCAAAATATAAATATGAGAAAGTGGCACCTTCTACTAGTCCATCTTCACAGCTCCAAGTGATGTTTACACCAGCTATCTAGTCTACTCATTTAATAGTACCCAAGATAATAAGAAGCAAAACATAAAACCTCGAGTTAGACAATAGTCGAGTGTGAGGGATAAAAAATCTCAAAACAATGTAAAAGTCAAATCATGAAGCCATCGCATCGAAGCATCGTCCTCGCTTCAGAACCAAAATGGCTCATCGAAGAGCCATAGCTTCAAATCAAATATTGAACGAACGAACCATCACATCATACTCTTCGAAGCCTCTCCATCGTCTATGTAAAAATTGGCCAGATCGACCATCGTCAATAGTGGTAGATACCGACCACTCCAGAGTAGTCGATAATGATCACTTTGGTCGTGTGCTCGGCCAAAATGGCTAAGTACAAACCAAATGGAAATGTCTGGCATCTATCTCGAGATACGAAGCACATCTCCAAGTCCATCTTTCATCTTCAGATCAATCGACATTTACGAAACTCTATGCACGAAATCCTACCCTATGGGAAATTTCCTAAAACTATATCACCTTCGATCGGTGTTTTCAACCAACTAAGTAAACAAGCATACATGCAACTAACGAGCATATAAATATCTATAATAGCCTACATACATCTATAATAACACACATACAACACATCTAAGTAACCAATGTGAGATTAGCACCAAAATAGCCTAAAATCTACTAATATCAGTAAAATAGCGCATCAATGGGAAAAATGTCATATTTAATTAAAACCATTTTAAAACACTTTTAATTCTTTTATAAAATAAGATGTAGTTTTAAATATGTCAAAAATCACGTTTTAAAGCTATAAATCATGTCAAAACGTCGTTTAATACTATACTAACAATCATTGTACAGTGAGAGAAAATACCACTCACCTCAATAAATGCTGACAAATCCATTGTTAAATCGTAGAACTCTCCATCATGAGTGCAACGCGAGAAACCGCATCTAAATTGGACCTCGTATGCAAAAAATACGAACGATATAAGAATTTGATTTATATATGTTAATTAAAACTTAACTGAACTATTTTAATAATAAACTTAATTAATCACCTTCTAAATAGCTTTCATAATTACATCTCCACTTTCATAATTCATGCAGATGCGTCACTCTCCACTACCACAATTCTTGTAGCTTCTCCACCTAACTCCAATTCATGTACGCATCCATTTTTCCCATGCCCGTACGCTTCTAGCTCCACTACCTTGCATCGCCACCTGAAACCTGACATTTCCTACGCCCAACCTGGCACCACCTCCGCCAGCTCCAACCACAAACTTCGGCCTATGCGCGACTGCTGCCTCCTATCTATTTTTTTTATCTTTTCTCGTTCTCTGCCTGAGAGCTTTCCCACCATCGGACCTCCCCTACGCCGCCGCCTACACCGCAACGATGCATGCACTACTCCAACCACCTGCGAAGTCGAAGCCGCCACCATGTCATCAGAATATGGTAGAGAAATCATTTTCTCTTCCATCTTCTTATTATTGCTGCCTCTACCATGGTCATCTCCAACATCTGCTGTATACATTTCCGTAATCCTCTCGTCGGTACGAACAAACCCAAATAATCTCTCCAGAATATCACCCTTTGTCGGATTTACTATTTCTGGCCACCATGGTGAAATCTGGGTCAATCCGAGGCCATTGTTGCGTAGCCCTTGGAAAGATATAAAGATTCAGATTTAATTTCATTGAAAGCGGTGATGATTTGATGGATAAAGAGGAGGAGAAGAAAGGTGGGTTGCCATTGAAAGAGAAGCAACGTGAAGAAGAAATGAAGAAGTGCGGCTAGAGAAAGAAGAAAGATTTATAGGGTAGTGGGTAGGGTTTGTGTGTACCCTTATTCTTTAATTTTTGAAATTACAACGCACGTTTTATGCTCATACTAGGAATGTCTGAATGCGGTGATTCTTCGACCATGCGAATCGTCTTGTTTTTTCCGTTCCAATGGCACAAGTTTCATCAAAATTCAAGACTATGCCCTGGAACGCTATTTTTGGACGTTTTTAAGTTGTACGAGCTGTCAGAATGTCTGATCTCGAAAAAATTTGACTGCACATCTCATACACTTTCTCTTTGATTCTAGGCCTTTCGTCCAAATTCTCTAGTGTGCCGGTGCGCATATATCGGCATAATACGTGTAACTACGAAAAATAAATCAGGGTCAAAATCATATGGTAAAATTACTATGGGTCACAAAAGTCAATACTCAACAGCATCCAAAGTTGTAGAGTCGTACGGCTCTATATGAATTTAAAAATAATATTTTACGATCTCTAATACATAAAGTACGGGTCATTACACTCTCCCCTACTTTAGGAATTTCATCCTCGAAATCCCCAAATCAAATATGTAAAAATCAATCAGAGCTGCCTCGCATGCCTAACAACCATATAACCATAAGCTAACATATCAAATGCCAACAATCAAACATCAAATAGGCATATATAAGCTCAAGCATCAAAAAGTAACATCCATGCCTATCCTTGCATGTAGGATACTAAACTATCTAGTATAAAGCATCAAATATGATATCCAATATGAAAGCTGGCGAAAACTATAAATTCAACCAAGTGAGGAGCTCCGAACAAGTGGTCCTCAGGCTCTCATTGGTCACTCATATGCAACCGCCTTCACTTTCACTCCACCAAACCATTACTATTTCATCACCTTCCTCCTATCATGTTTCGTATCACGTCTCACGATACGAATATACTTAAGAGGTCTCAAAGTTTATGGTTCAGTCTCGATATCATCTATCGATTTGATGCAAAATTTCACAATGCCTCTTATAAGTTCTCCAAAAACCCACCAGTGAACTACGGGTTTCAGCTACTTACAATGCTCTCTAACACACCATGGAATTGGAAATCCACTTCACATATAACTCGACTAATTTGGATGCCATTCCACTAGACTTAACGAATATAAATTTAGCATTCTTCATCAATCTACCGACTATGACCCAAATGCTAATGTATTCTCTAGTCCTCGACATTCCATCAACGAATTCCATCGATAGCTATTCCTATTTCCACCTGGGAATCTCAGACGGATGTCGTAACCACTTGACTTCTTCTGTTCAGCATTTACTAGCTGACAATTCATTTATTTCAAAATGAATGTGCGACGTCCTTCTTCATCCTTTTCCAATAAAAAGTTTACCTCATATCATGGTACATTTTGCTGTCATTGGGATCTACAGTTAATCTCGAATGAGAGCACTCTCATGGTGCATCATCCCTAAACCAATTGACATCGAGAACAAACAATACCTCCTTCATATGGAGCCAATAGTCTCGGTCGAGTCTGCATTGTATCACATCTACAGACACTACTCGTTCCTCTAATTTAACCATGATCTCCGTTATTCTAGCTTTATACCTCTGACTAGTACCAATTCGCTAAATCCAAGTAGGTCTGATAGTCAAACTAGCCATCATCTTTGGTCGTAACTCACATCGTGTTTTGAAGTCATAACCAGCAATAAACTCAAGCAATGTCCAATCTAGGAACATCGCTCTTAAACTAGTATGTCTTCAACTCAAAACATCAATGACTACATTTCCCTTATAGCTGCATAGGAAATGTTAAAATCATAAGAGGACAAGAACTCTAACCCTCGCTGCTGATGAAGGTTAAGATCTTTCTCGAAGAAGAGATAGTTCAATGATGTGGGATCAGTGAACAATTCGAACCCCTCTCCAAATAGATAGAGCCTCCAAATCTCCAAAGTGAACACTATCGCCTCCAACTCCAAATTAAGAGTCGAATACTTCCTCTCATTCGGTTTCAGTTATCGACTAACATATGCGACAACGTTACCCTTCGGCATTAATACTGCACCCAGTTAAGTACCACAAGCATGTGTGTGTATTATTGACTCGTCATTCCCACTCGGAATGAGTAACGTTGGCGCACTTGTCAAATCTTCTATCATACTCACTAATGCATGTCTACACCTCACGTCTTAAACAAAAGTCTAATACTCCCTCATCAAATTGATTAATGATGCTACTACTTTTGAGAAGTCCTTGGTAAATCATTTATAACATCTTGCCAATCCAAGGAAACTTCTCATCTGTAGCACCCTTGGATCTATTCAAATCATGGATTGTCGTAACTTGCTGGATCCATAACAATGTCCTGCTCTAAAACAACGTGACTCAAGCATCGCACTTCCCTTCTCCAAAAGTGATACCTCAAAAACTTCATTATCAATTGGTGTTTTCTCAACATCTCCAATACAATCATCAATCGTGTCTTCTGCTCCTCTTTCGTCCATGATTAGATGAAAGTATCATCAATGAGTACAAGCACAAATTTACTCAAGTGATCCCTCGAAACAGGTCCATGAAATCAACAAGGCATGCTAATGCGTTGGTTAGCCCGAATGACATTACCAACCAATCAAAAATCGAGGTAGCATACGAAACGTTGTGTTTGCCACACTCTCTCTAAATACTCTCAATGGATAAAACCCCATCATAAGGTTCAATTGGGAGAACACCTTCGTGCTATAGAGCTGATCGAACAAGCCATCAATGAGCAGGAATATATACTTTTTTGTCATCTCAATCAGCTCACGATAATCAATATACGACCTCAAAAAGCCATCCGCTTAGTGGCAAACGCTATAGGTGCATCCTACTCAAATATGCTCCTACAAATGAACCCTCACCTAAATTAGGTCATTTGCTCACACCTTTAACTTCTTCTGCTCTTTGGGCCTCACCTTCTTCAAGGCATAACTACTGATCTAGCACCTCTAACCAGATCGATATGCAACTCTATCCTATATATGGTGGTAATCTAATCATCTCATTGAATGTGCCCAAACACACTCTAACTACAAATACGGATGACAACTCATCGTATGGGATATTAATCGATTATAGAGAGAAAACCATCACCTCATCATCGGGTGGGCAGCCAAACACTACCTTCCGCTCATCATCGGTCCTTAAAGTCACCAACGGCCTCTCACAATCACCACTATTATGTACCCATTTAGCCAGTCAATTCCCGGAGTATAATACCGAACCCAGTTAACATAAAACAAGTCAATAAAAAACAAACAAACATCCATGACTTGAAAAGGTTAAGTCTCGACAAACCATGTTTTTACTGGCTGAGCCCCAATAAGGTTCTTCATAATTAAAAGGTTGGTTAACTTCCTTGGGCCTCAATCCCAATTTATATATCAAATCACTAGATATGAAAGAATATGAAACCTCGACATCGAATAAAACACGTATGGAATCACCATAAGTGGAAAGCATACCTCAAGTAGTGATGCATTTCCCTTCGCTTTCACTGATGGAGCACTCAGAACGACATTAAATGCATATGCCTCCACGGTTTATCTTTATTTAATTAGTTTGGGCACAACCCTTCTAAATTGGGTATAGGCTCTCACATCACAAAGTCTTCTCGATCAACTTCTCGAAGCACTTGCCAATATAACCAATCAATCGGTTCCAAAGACGATCATTCAACCCATTGATAAATTCTTCATTCTTTCTAAGTGGAGTATTAGTGAAAGATAGACCGTACTTTGATAGCACGTCGAATTCGGCCATATACTCTGACATGGACATATCGCCATACTTCAAACCTGCAAACTCTCTAAAAAACACTAACTTTTGAAAAGTTAAGATGAATTTCTCTTCAAAGTGAACTATGAACTGATCCCAAGTAAAATGATCCTTAGGAATCAAAGCTATAAAGACACTCCACCAATTCATTATTCATCACTGGAGTCATCTAGAGGAAAACTTCTACCTCATTGCATCATCTAACTCGAAGTCATCAAAGATCCTTTCAAAAATATCCATCCCCTCTTACACCTCAATAGCAGACTCCATTCCAAGGAAGGCTACCTCCTAGACTCATGTAGTCTTTATACAGCTCGACAAAGTCGACTCTAGGCATTTGCACTTGAGCACCATAATCATATAGAGTAGCTTGGGCATTCCAAACAATGTTTTGCACCATCTCAGTAAACATATCTTGTAAATCGGGGTTAGTGGTCCTCGATCCTGCCAACTTCTTTACTCCAGAGATGGAGTCGATAACAACATTTCTCGTATGCTGAACCACTCTTAGTTACTACTAATAAAGAGAATTCATTAAATAGATTTACTCGGTGTCTTTTTGAAATTCCAAATATATTCTTTTACATCTCATACAGAATTAGTAATCAAATATGGGGATGTAGCATGTTATTTTCGAAGTACAACTGTTAATCACCATGGAGAACTACAGTATACGTTCATAAGCTGAAGTATCCTGATGTCCCATATTGTTTGTAATTAACATGGGAGTTCATCGATCGAAGTCTCTCTTGATTCCGAGTTAATATGAAGAAGTTATTGCAGTTAGAATAAAAAAATAGCGGCTTCTGCCTAGGCTGAGTTCAAATATAAGGATGTAGCCTATTATTTTCTAAGTACAACTGTTAGTCACCATGGAGAGCTACAGTATGCGTTCAATAGAAGAAATATCCAAGTGTTCTATATTGTCCTTAAATTAGGTGGGAGTTCATTGGTCGAAGTCTCGTCTGATTCCGAGTTAGTATGAAGAAGTTATTACAGTATGAACAAAAAAATAGCGGCTTCCGCCTAGGCAGAGTTCAAATTTCGGGATGTAGCCTGTTATTTCTAAGTATACCGAGACAGAGTTCAAATATGAGGATGTAGCCTATTATTTTCTAAGTACAACTGTTAGTCACTATGGAGAACAATAGTGTGCATTCACAAGTTGAAGTGTCCAAGTGTTTCATATTGTATGTAATTTAGGTGGGAGTTCATCGGTTGAAATCTTGCCTGATTCAGAGTTATTATGAAGAAGTTAATGCAGTCTGAACAATAAAAATAGTAGCTTCTGCCTAAGCAAAGTTCAAATATGAAGATGTAGCCTGTTATTTTCTAAGTACAACTGTTAGTTACCGTGGAGAATTATGGTGTTCGTTTAAGGGATGAAGTATCCAAGTGTTCCATATTGTCCGTAATTTTATGGGAGTTCATAGGTCAAACCCTTGCCTAATTCCGAGTTAGTATGAAGACGTTATTGCTGTATGAACAAAAAAATAGCGGCATTTGCCTAAGCGGAGTTCAAATATAGGAACATAGCCTGTTATTTTCTAAGTACAACTATTAATAACTATGGAGAACTATGGTATGCGTTCATAAGCTAAAGTATCTAAGTGTTCCATATTGTCTGTAATTAAGGTGGAAGTTCATCGGTCGAAGTCTCGCCTGATTCCGGTTAGCATGAAGAAGTTACTACAGTCTGAACAAAAAAAATAGCGGCTTCTGCCTAGGCGTAGTTCAAATGTGGGGATGTAACCTGATATTTTCTAAATACAATTGTTAGTTACCATGGAGAGTTACATTGTGCGTTCACAAAATGAAGTATCCAAGTGTTCCATATTGTCTATAATTTAGGTGGGAGTTCATCGGTAAAAGTTTCGCCTGATTCCAAGTTACTATGAAGAAGTTGTTGCAGTCTTAACAAAAAAATAGCGGCTTCTACCTACGCGAAGTTTAAATATGAGGATGTAACCTGTTATTTTCTAAGTACAACTATTAGTCACCATGGAGAACTATAGTGTGCGTTCAAGAGATGAAGTATCCAAGTGTTACATATTGTCCGTAATTTAGGTGGGAGTTCATCGTTCGAAGTCTCACCTGATTCCGAGTTAATATGAAGAAGTTATTGCAGTACAAACAAAAAAATAGTGGCTTCGGACTAGGCGAAGTTCAAATATGGGGATGTAGCCTGTTATTTTCTAAGCATAACTTGTAATCACCATGGAGAACTATGGTATACGTTCATAAGCATAAGTTTTCGAGTGTTTCATATTGTCCGTAATTTAGGTGGGAGTTCATCGGTCGAAATCTCGCCTGATTCCGAGTTATTACGAAAAACTTATTGCAGTCTGAACATAAAAATAGTGGCTTCTGCCTAGGCAGAGTTCAAATATGGGGATTTCTAAGTACAACTGTTAATCACCATGGAGAACTACAATATACGTTCATAAGCTGAAGCATCCGAGTGTTCCATATTGTCTGTAATTTAGGTGGAAGTTCATTAGTCGAAGTCTCGCCTGATTTAGAGTTAGCATGAAGAAGTTATTGCAGTCTGAACAAAAAAAATAGCGGCTTCTGCCTAGGCGGAATTCAAATATAGGGATGTAGCCCATTATTTTCTAAGTACAACTGTTAGTCACCATGGTGAACTACATTGTGCGTTCAAGAGATGAAGTATCTAATTGTTCCATATTGTCCGTAATTTAGGTGGAAGTTCATTGGTCGAAGTCTCTCCTGATTTCGAGTTAGTATGAAGAAGTAATTGCAGTATGAACAAATAAAAGTGGGTTCTGCCTAGGCGGAGTTTAAATATGGAGTTATAGGCTGTTATTTTCTAAGTACAACAGTTAATCACCATGTAGAACTACGGTATACTTTCATACGTTGAAGTATCCGAGTGTTCCATATTGTCTGTAATTTAGGTGGGAGTTCATCGATCGAAGTCTCGCTTGATTCCAAGTTAGTATGAAGAAGTTATTGTAGTGTGAATAAAAAAACAGCGGCTTCTGCCTAGGCGGAGTTTAAATATGGGGATGTAGCCTGTTATTTTCTAAGTACAACTATTCATCGCGATGGAGAACTACGGTATACGTTCATAAGCTGAAATATTTGAGTGTTCCATATTGTCCATAATTTTGGCGGGAGTTCATCAATTGAAGTCTTGCCTAATTACGAGTTAGTTTGAAGAAGTTACTACAGTCTGAACAAAAAAAGAGCGGCTTCTGCCTAGGTGGAGTTCAAATATTGGGATGTAGCCTGTTATTTTCTAAATACAATTATTAGTCACCATAGAGAACTATAGTGTGCGTTCACAAAATAAAGTATCCGAGTGTTCCATATTATCCGTAATTTAGGTGGGAGTTCATCGATCGAAGTTTCGCCTAATTCCAAGTTATTATGAAGAAGTAATTGCAATCTGAAGAAAAAAAATAGTGGCTTCTAGCTAGGCAGAGTTCAAATATGAGGATGTAGCCTGTTATTTTCTAAGTACTACTGTTAGTCACCATGGAGAACTACGGTATACATTCAAGAGACAAAGTATCCAAGTTTCCATATTGTACGTAATTTAGGTGGGAGTTTATCGGTCGAAGACTCGCTTGATTCCGAGTTAGTATGAAGAAGTTACTGCATTCTGAACAAAAAAAGCAGCGGCTTCTGCCTAGGCGAAGTTCAAATACCAGGTTTGTATGTGCAAACCAATAGTTCTTTTGTACTTCATTTTCTGATTCTTTTCATGTCTATTCTTTGAGGTTCATGTTTCCTTTCTTGAATGCCGGAACAAATGAAGAAAAAGATCATTGAAATAGAAATAAAATATAAAGATTTTGCTTGGGTAATTAACCCTATTAAAATAAGCAGTACAAACTTAAGAAAGACAAATATAAAACTACTGATTTTCAAAAGAAAAAATAGTAACTTGAAAGCTGGTTTTCAAAAGAGTAACTTGAAAGCATAAAAGACAAAAATCTACAAAAGAGTGGTAAAGAAACAATTAATCGCTGATATATTTTGATACATTTTTGCTTACAGCTTACATTAGCTAAAAGAGCATAAGCATGTAAAAGTACAAGTATTATTTTCATTTCCAGTTGTATAAAATAAACTAAAACAAAACAAAAAAGGAATGATAAAACTACAAATGCTTTCAAGTTATTGGTTCTATGGATGTTCTTCAGCTGTCTCAGTCTTCTCGGTCGTTGCCTTAGGTTCAGTTTATGCTAGCAATGCCACTGTCAAATCTACTTCCACAGGTGCAACTAAAAATGCATGTACGTTGTGATTAAATGCATGCCCACCTGGATGTGCATATATACTCGTAATACATAATAAGAATGATCAGTCTCTCATAAGGGAAAACTACATCAATGGTACATGTGTGTGTAATACAACTTATATACTATATGTACTACTATATAGTTTTGAAAACTTAAATATATAACAAATACACACTCTCTTGTATATAGGTATACTCTCGATCCAGTCTAAGGTGACAACTCCTACCCTATCTCTACTGGATCATGGTATCAACTGAAGTTAATTACATAACCTAGCCCTGATACCAAATGTGATGACTGCTCTACATCTCTAATGCTCATATAACCGAATAGTGCGCTGCTGGAGCATCCGGTTGATGTAGGAAGATTGTCAAAGGAAAGAAAAGAGGTAAAGAAGAGGAATATAAGAGTAGAGAAGAGACAGTAATAACTACATGAACCACACAATTAGAGTATACAGGCTCATACAATTATACAAAACAGTAATAGAGTTTACACAAATGGCAAATAAACTCAACTGATAAGTTGTCCCTAATAATAGTAAGTCAATACTATCAAGGCTTCACAGTGTCATACAGCAGAATAAAAAATAATAAACTAAAAATATAAATATAAGAAAGCGGCACCTTCTGCTAGTCCATCTGCACAGCTCCAAGTGCCGTTTACACATACTATCCAGTCTACTCATTTAAGAGTACCCGAGATAATAAGGAGCAAAACATAAAACCTCAAGTCGGACAACAATCTAGTGTGAGCGATAAATAATCTCAAAACACTATAAAAGTCGATATAGTATATGGAGCGGAGGGTATGGAGAATCATACATAGCCTATCGCTGCATCCAGAGAGTTAGCACATAACATAGGATATATGCTACTCTATATCATAGTCATCATGGGTGGACCATACATCGAGTGTCCGGGTATCTATATCAAAGATAACTACATCATGTGACATCCCTAGAGTGATAAATAACCAAAGCAAACATAGCATCAATCATCCATCTTCACATCACTCACTCAATGCGTTGGATATATGATACTTGTATGACTCCATCATATAGTCAAGGACTATCCAACGTCCTGGTTTCTCGGTACTCGAATCCATGCCACTCAAAATGCCAGAAACTAGACTGCACATGACATAATAATCCAGGGTAAATGGATTGGGTCATTATTTGATCTAGGGCACATGACATAGCCAAAGTGAGCGTCCTCACATACCCTAGCTTTACGAGTACACTTCGAAACCTACGAATATCAACGATCTCTTTTCATTCAACATCCACAGTTGAGCTTATCCAAGAACTATCCTTACAACTCCCGTCTGAAGTCATCGTGGTTGGGAACTATCTTGGATAACCATCATTAGTCATAGAATGTCATCATGCATCCCATTACCTTCCTCTAAGGTTCATTCCATCCGACTACTCTATATCTCAAAGTGCAACTATCCATCATCGAAGCCGTCACTTTCCATCATGGAATCACCATCGTCAAATCACAAAGTCATTGTGTCAAAGCATCGTCCTTGCTTCAGCGCCAAAACCGCTTGTCGAAGATCCATAGCCTCAAACCAAATGTCGAACGAATGAAACATCATATCATGCTCTTCGAAATCTCTCCATCGTCCATGTCAAAATTGGCTAAATCAACCATCATTAATAGTGGTAGATATCGACCACTCCAGAGTAGTCGATAACGACCACTTTGTTCATGTACTTAGCCATAATTGCTAAGTACAAACAAAATGAAAATGTCTGGCTTCTATCCCGAGATCCGGAGCACATCCATGTCCATATTTCATCCTCAGATCAATCAGCATGCATGAAACTTTATGCATGAAATCCTATCCTATGGGATATTTCCTAACACTATATCGCCTTTGATCGGCATTTTCAACCAACTAAGCAAACAAGGATACATGCAACCGACAAGCGTACAAACGTCTATAACATCCTACATACATCTATACATGTAATACATCCAAGCAACTAGTCTGAGATCAATACCAAAATAACCTAAATCGATCAATATCATCAAAATAGTGCATCTATGGAAAAAATGTGATATTTAATTTAAAACCACTTTAAAATACTTATAATTCTTTTATAAAGTAAGATATAGGTTTAAATATGTCAAAAATCATGTTTTAAAGTTAGAAATCATTTCAAAACGTCGTTTAATACTACACTAACAATCATAGTATGGTGAGAGAAGGTATCACTCACCTTAATAAAAGCCAACAAATCTAATGCTAAATCGCGGAGCTCTCCATCATGAGTGCAACGCGAGAAACCGCGTTCAAATTGGATCTCGTATGCAAAAGATATGGACGATATAAAAATTCGATTTATATGTGTTAATTAATAACTTATCCAAACTATTTTAATAATGAAGTTAATTAATAACTTATCTGAACTATTTTAATCATAAAGTTAATTAATTACCTTCTAAATAGCTTTCATAATTACATCTCCACTTTCATAATTCATGTAGACAAGTCACTCTCCGCTGCCATGTTTCTTATAGCTTCTTCATCTAACTCCAACTCTTGTACGCCTCATTTTTCCCATGCCCGTATGCTTCTAGCCCCACCACCTTGCACCGCCACCTTACACCTAACGCTGCCTAATCCCGACCTGGCACCGCCTCCGCCCGCTCCAGCCACCAACTTCGGCCTTTGCGCGACTGCTGCCTCCTATCTGTTTTTTTTTAATCTTTTCCTATTCTCTGCCTGAGAGCTTTTCTACCATCGGACCTCGCCTACACCACCACCTACACCCCAACAATGTATGCACTATTCTGGCCACCTGTGAAGTCGAAGCCACCACCATGCCATCAGAATATGACAGTAAAATCATTTTCTCTCCCAACTTCTCATTCTTGCTTCTTCCACCATGGTTGTTTCCAACCCCCGCTATATACATTTCTGTAATCCTCTTGCCGATACGAACAAACTCAAATAATCGTTTCCTTATTTGAATCTCTCCAAAATATCACCTTTAGTCGGATTTACAGTTTTCGACCACCACAATCAAACCTAGGTCAATTCGAGGCCATAGCTGTATAGCCCTCAAAAAAATATACATATCTGGATTTTATTTCATCGAAAATGAGATGATTTGATTGTGAAAGAGGAGGAGAGGAAATGTCGAGAGGTGGGTTGCCATTGAAAGGAGAAACAACGTGAAGGAGAAATGAGGAAGTGCGGCTAGAGAAAGAAGAAAGATTTATAGGGTAGTGGGTAGGGTTAAGGTTTGTGTGTACCCTTATGCTTCAATTTTCGAAATTACAGTGCATGTTTTGTGTTCGTACAGCTTCTAAGAAAGTTTGATTGCGACGATTCTTTGATCATGTGAATCGACTTATTTTTCCCATTCCAATGGCATAAGTTTTGTCGAAATTCGAGACTATGCCTCAGAATGCTATTTTAGATGTTTTAAGTCGCATGGGCCCCTAGAACGTCTAATCTTGAAAATTTTCGAATGCGCAGCTCATACACTTTCTCTTTGACCCCGAGACATTTTGCGTTCGTTCAAATTCTCTGATGCGTCGATGCGCATATGTCGACTAATACGTGTAACTTATGAAAATGCCGAAAATAAATCAGGATAAAAATAATCTGATAAAATTACTATAGGTCAAAAATGTCAATACACGACAGCGTCCAAAGTTATAGAGTCATACGACCCAACATGAATTTAAAAATAATATTTTACGATCCTCCAATACGTAAAATACGGGCCATTACATCTTCTCTTCAATTTCTCTTCTTTACAATTGTCTTTCCTTGCACCATCGTCCTACATTAGCTGGACGCCCAAACAGTACACTGTTCAACTATATGAGCATCGATGGTGTAGGGCAGTTGTTGCATGTGCTTTCACTTTATTGAGTGGTTGCTTCCACAAATATGTCGCGGTCGCCGAATTTTTGTATCTAAAGTTATCACTTAGGAGCCCGTAGCAAATTACTTAATAAACTCTCCATGATATCTTGAAAATGAAACTTCCTTGGTGATTGCTATTTGAAAAAATTCTTAGCGATGGCTCTATAGGAGACTCCTAGTGATGGCTCTTTGAAACTCCTAGCGATGGCTCTTTGAAAAACTCCTAGCCATGGCTCTTTGAAAAACTCCTAGTAATGGCACTTATTTACCTTTAAAGATTGTGAGCGACTGCTAGGTATAACTTCTTGCGGTAGCTTTATAAGGCCTTCCACAATAATCTTCAAGAGACTCTCATTTGAATATTGTCTCTTATAGCTTTGTTTGCATGCAATGGCATGATTACTTTAATTTCCCCTTTGAAGGTCTGGTTGGTTTACTCTTGATGGATTTCTATCTTGTCAAGCGACTACGTCAAGACCTATCGTGATGTTTTTGTTCTTTTATGTATAATGTTGTTACTTAGAGGCTTTTTGCAGATTACTCTATAACTTCACATGATAGCTTATATGGGATTATTCGTGATAGCTTCATAGCATTTTTCTTGATAGCTTTATTTTAACTCTTGAGGATTAGCACGCAACGACCTCCGTAAGTTATCTCATGATGACTTCATTTACTAGTGACGACTCCTCATATTCAAGATAATTCCATGCAAGAACTTTACGATGTGCAAGGCTCCAACCATATATGACGGCTTAGATTAGGCATGATGGCTTCCATTTTCATATAATGACTCCAATTAGGGCAGGTTGGCTTCAAACTTGTTCCTAGAATTTTGTGTGTAACACTTGCCCCCTCCTTGTAGAAGAAGTCTCTTGTGCTTTAGCTTAAGTAAACTTCTTGTTCATGCATTGTTCTTTTTCCAAGCATCATTTCTTAGCACCTTACTCTTCGTTGCTGATTGCTTATTGTTACGACCTTGTGACTATTCAAAATGGTTTTCCAATATGCATAAGTTTTGCAATCCTTTATAACAGATCCCACCACTTTGCTTGAAAATCATTTGGAATAAAAGCCGAATGTATATATATTTAGTAAAGTAAGCTTTTTTGAAAAATGAATTCTTATAAGTGATGAAATTCGAAATCTTTTGAAAGTGGCTTTTACTAGAGTAAATTGGTGCCATGAATAGATAAAAATTCCAAGGTTTTGGATTTTGTCCATTAAGAATTGGCGGTTTAGTAACCAAGAATTTAGCTGTTTGCCCTTTTTTGATGGTTTTTTTCATGGTACTTTCTTGACTATCAAATTTTTCATTGATCATCTCCCTTGGTTGATTTCTTTGACCAGGCCCGATAGCAGGACCAAAGGGTTAATTGACCATCACTCTTTGGATGGTTTCTTTGGCCAAGCCCAAAGGTGGGACCAAAGGCTTTTCGTCCATCTCACTTGGATGGGTGCTTTGACCAGGGCCAATGATAGGATCAAAGGCTTAATTGACCATCACTCTTTTGATGGTTGCTTTGGCCAGGCCCGAAGGTGGGACTAAAGACTTTTTGTCCTTCTTTCTTGGATGGGTGCTTTGACCAGGCCCGATGGTGGGATCAAAGCTTAATTGACCACCACACTTTGGATGGTTGCTTTGGCTAGGCTCGAAGGTGGGACCAAAGGCTTTTTTCCTCCTTCGGTTGTGATGGATGCCCTTGTTCAATGAATCTTATCAACCTCCTCAGCTCAAAAGTTAAGTTTGAATGCGTTTGTTTCACTTTCAAGAGCAGTTATTTAGATGGAATCCTTCTTCTACCCAGTAAGTTATATTAAGTAAATTGCTTTATTCATTCAATGTTAGGAAATAATGCCTTAAATGTTCAGCATTCCATGTCCTTTGCATCACATTTCCATCGGGCTTACTTAATTGATAAGTTCCTGGTGGGATTACTTCATGAATAACCAATGGTCCTTCCCAGTTGGGCCTGAGAGGACCGTTTACAGAATCTCTTGTTTTTGTAATTATTTTCCTTGAGACTAAGTATCCTTTCCTAAATGTACTTTCTTTCACCTTTGAGTTGTAATTCTTTGTGACTTTATGTTGATAATCCATATTCGAATGGCGGCTCGGTCTCTTAATTCATTAAGCAAGTCAAGTGATTCTTTTTTCAATTCCTGATTTGTCTCATAGGTGCAAGTCATTCTTCGACGTGAGGGAACTTCGACTTTAATGGGTAGCATTGCTTCAAACCTATAAGTTAAATAATAAGGGTGTGTCCGGTAGCAGTTCTTGCAAACATTCGATATGCCTACAAAATAAAAGGGAGTCCATCTACCCAATTTCCTTTGGCTCTTCCCAATCGTTTCTTCAAATTGATCTTTATGGTTTTATTTGTTGCCTTTACTGCTCCATTGGATCTTGGGTGAGCTACCAATGATTTTTTTTTATGATTTCGTTCTTTTCACAAGATCAAGTGAACTTCTTACTCTCAAATTGAGTTCCATTTTCTGAAATGATCTTGTTTGAGAGCCTGAATCTTGTTACTATTATTAATGACAAACTTTAAAACTTTTCCAACAGTTATATTGGGTAGGGGTTTAGCTTCCACCCAATTGGTAAAATAATCGATCGCTATTATAGCAAATTTCGCTCCTCCCTTAAAAACTGGAAGAGGGCTAATTAAATCAATTCCACATATATCGAAAGGCCATGGGCTGGAAATGGTGGTTAGATTTTTGATGGAAGTCGCGATATTTTAGAGAACCTTTGGAACTTATCGCACCTCTTGACATAATTTATGTCCTCCCCTGTCATTTGAGGCCAATAATATCCTTGTCTCTTTTCTTTTTTGCTAGTTTTATTCCATTGGTACTATCTCCGCAGAATCCTTCATGGGCCTCTGTTAGCAATTTTATTCCCGTTTCGGGAATGAAACATCGTAAGTAAGGCATTGAATATCCCTTCCTATATAATATTACATCGACCATGGTGTACGAGGGGGCTTGATATCTTATTTTTCGTGCCTCTTTCTTTTCTTTTGGTAAGATTCCGTTCTTAATATATTTGACCAAAGGTGTCATTCAATTGTTGTCATACGGTTTTTAACACATACCTATGTTTTCAGGATCTTTTCCTACATTACTATTTTCTTAGGGATTTTCCTCATTATATGATTATAAACTAACTTGAGATCTAGTTAGGACTAAAGCTTGTTTGCCTAATTATTCTTTCTCTTTCCCAATACTTGGATTTGGTTGAAACCTAACAGGTATGGTTTTGACTTCTGGGGCTCCTCGTGAGCTTGCTAGCTTTGCTAGATAATCTGCTTGCACATTTTTTCCCTTGGTATTTAGTGTATGGAGAAATCCTCAAAGTGGACCATGCATTTCATGGATTCTTTTGACGTACTGGGCTAATTGAGTGTCCTTAGTTTGGAATGTCTTGTTTGATTGGTTTACCATCAACTCTGAATCGTCGAATATTTCAATCTTGGGAATTTTGAGTTATCGTGCTCAGGTTAACCCTATGATCATTGGTTCGTATTTTGCTACGTTGTTGGTTGCCGGAAAGCCTAACTTCATTGTGTAATGAAGTCTGTGTACTTTGGGATAATTATAACATATCCTTCTCATGCACCTTGCTCGTTTGCTGCTCCATCCACATACAACTACCATTTCAGTTCGAGCACCTCTCCCTTTCTAATTGTTCCTCAATGAATCCTGTACATTATGCGAAAAAGTCTGCCAAAGCTTGTCTTTCAATTGAATTCATAGGTAGATATTCAATATTGTACCGACTCAGCTCCATTCCTTATTTTCTCAACCTTCCTGATACTTCAGGTTTGCCTAAAATTTTCCATGGTGGGTAATTAGTTAATACTTTGATGGGATAAGCTTGGAAATAAGACTTTAGTTTTTAGGCCGATAACAACAAACAATATGCTAATTTTTCTATGATGGGTACCTAGTTTCAGCATCTTTTAGCCTCCTGCTTATGTAATAGACTGGGAATTGGATTTCATTCCTCTCTTACCAAATTAGAACTAATGGCTTGTTCTGATACAGCGATGTAAAGAAATAAGTTTTCTCCTTCAACTAGGCTTGAGAGTATTGATGGTGACTCTGGATGATTCTTCAATTCCTGGAAAGCCTTTTGGCATTCTTCTGTCCACTCGAAGGTTTTCTTTTTCTTGATCACATTGAAAAAAGGGATACACCTATCTGTTGCTTTGGACATGAATCAATTGAGAGTTGTGATCCGTCCATTTAACCCCATTACTTCCTCACATGATTTAGGTGACACCATATCTCTTATGGCTTTTATTTGATCAGGGTTGATTTTGATTCCCTTGGCGCTTACAATATATCCTAAGAACTTTCTGGATTATATTCCAAAAGAGCATTTTGCAGATTTAATTTCATCCTATACTTTCTTAGCACTCCAAACACCTCACTCAAATCTTCTATATGATTTTCCTCCTTCTTGGACCTCACTAGCATCTCGTCAACATATACTTCCATATTTCTTCCCATCTGATTGCCGAACATTCTGTTAACAAGTCACTGATAAGTTGCCCCTGCGTTCTTTAGCCTAAATGGCATTACCTTATAACAGTACATTCCCCAATCTATGACAAATCTTGTGTGCTCCACGTGAAGTTTAAACATCAGAATCTGATTATATCCTGAGTAAGCATCCATAATATATAGTAATTTGTGACCACTAGTTCCATCTACTAATCGATCAATTCTAGGTAGCAGGTAATAATCTTTCGAACATGCTTCGTTGAGATCTATATAATCGACATAAGTCCTCCATTTCCCATTGGATTTCTTTACCAATAATGGATTCACCAACCATTTTGGACAAAATACCTCTCTTATGAACCCATTCTCTAATAACCTTTTCACTTCTTCCTTTAATGATGTGGCGCAAGTTTTATCAAACAATCTTTAATTTTGTCATACGGGGACAAATTTCAGGTTAATATTAAGCGCATGGCACATCACATATGGATCTATCCCTTCCATATCTGCATTCCATGCGAATACATCTACGCTTGATCGTAAAAACAAAATAAGCTTTTCCCTAGTTTCTTTGTACATGCCATTTCCAATTTTTAATATTTTGGTAGAATCTTGAGGGTCCAATTCTATTCTAAACTTTCCATCGATTGCGTGTTCTCTCGGTCATTCCTTGAGTCTATGTCTAGGACTATCTCCTCTAAAACTCGTTCTCTTCACTTACTCCTTGGTTCATTTCAACATACTTCCTTTTCCTTGTTCTGAAGGTACCTTCTTGGTTGGCCACTTGGCATGTCGTTGAAGAGAAATTTAAGTTATTTGCCATAGATATCAGTTCTTGCAAACTGATATGCAAGGGCATTTGGTTTTGATTACATTTGCTTGACTCGGGTCCATAGCAAAATCCTCTCATTTTATTAAACTGCTTAAGGGTAGCAAAACACATTTCCTGGTAATTAAACTCCTCACCATGGACAGTTGCCCATCACGTTTTGCAAAGATACTTAACGAACAAGTGTTTCGATGACACAAAAGCGTTAATCTCGTTCGAAGCTAACCTTTCAAAGGAAGCATTATATAGCAAGGTTGGTTTATGCACAAATAATGTCTCGAACATTCTTAAATGTGGAGGAGTGCTTATTTGTACAAATAGTTTAATCTGACCCACTGGAGTAGAGCCTTTATTAATGAATCCAAAGATTGGCTTCAAGCTACGTTCAAGCTTTTTCTCTAGAATTCCTATTTGCATGAAGGCACTTTGTACATAAAATTTACGGTAGTGCCTATGTGTATCAAAATCTTGGATATGAGTGAAAGTCCTATCCGAGCAATGATCATTAAAGGGTCATTATCGAGATGTCGAACTCCTCTCAGCTCTTGAGGAGTTATCACAAAATCTGGCATTTAGATTGCACTTTGAAATATTTCAAAGGAGGCTCATTGCTTCTTGAGTAGATCCCCTCTTTATCCACCTTCACACATCTACTTTTTGATCCCTTACTCAAAATCGCAATGTGTGGTCCTCCATGAATCATATAAATATGGTTCACGGTTGTAGTAGCCCTTGTGGAAGTTTGTTTTCCACAATATTAGTGTAATTGATAGGTGGCTTTTCATTATGAATAGGATTTTGTTCGACTTTCACGTATTCCATGAAGACCCCCTTCCTAATCATATTTTGGATAATTCCAACCAAGACTTTGCATTCATCTGTTTTGTGACCATTTACCTTATGGTAAGCGCAGTAGTCTCCTCCCCCGTTTGATTCTGGATTTGTCTTTGTCCTAAATAAAACTAGGTAATCAAGCTCAATTTTTGTGATAGCATATATATAAGAGATAGGCTAGTTTAGTTCAACAACATTTTCCTTAGAAAACTCTTCCCATTTTCCTTCTTTGTTTGGGGCCAAAAAATTTCGCTTCTTCCTTTGGTTTCTTCTGTTATGAAATATTTCATCCATTCGTACAAATTTGTCAGATTGTAAGTGGAAGTCCTACAAATCCCTCAATCCATGAATGTATAGCTCCATCCATAATGATGTATTTTTAATCAAATCGGAATTGACCGCCATCACCTTTTCGCTATCACTTACTTTTTCCATCTAATTGGTCTTCGCATTAAATCATTTTAGATGGTCCCTTAGTAGTTCTCCTGGTCTTTGTTTAAAGTTAGCCAGCATGCTAGCATCAATTGTAGGTTCTCTTGTAGAATTGGGCTAAAAACTCATATGAAAATTGTTCCTATGAATAAATCGTCTTCTCTCTATAGTGTCGGTACCACTTTCCCATTGCTCCAAAGAAAGTGGTCGGAAATAGCCTACAATGAACAGTGCCTGGAGCATTGTATAGGTCTATTTGACTTTCGAATGCCATCAAATGGTTATTAGGTCAGTGGTTCCACCGTATCTAATAGAAAAGATTTTGAGGATAGGAGGGCAATGGTACAATCATAATTTTTTCAGTAAACTATGCGACTCTGAAGTTGTTATTGGCTTTAGGATCTATTGTTCTCTTTCTTTTTAACTCAACCATATCTTTAGTCATCTTATCGGCCAAATCCATGAAACAATCTTTAATTCTCACGCTTTAGCATGTAATGCTTTTGCAAAGTGGAACTTGCAAATTGCGATCTTGAGCTTCTGTTCGGCCTTTCGGGTTAAGAGACCTTCTTCCTTTCTTTACGATCCTAAATTGCTCTTTCCAACATTCTTACTTTTTAGGTTTGACTTCATTGCCTCTTTAGGTGGAGATTCAAATTCCTCCCCTTCTGTTTCTTTCACCCTTTATGAAGATGATTTTTGTGAAACCAATGCTTCAAAAAGCTCGTGCATAACCTACAATTTCCTTTTCATAGCCTGAAGGCCATCTTTCTCTTTTGACATCTCCTCAGGTGTAGACGGTTGACTTGTTTCTATATTTTCCATATTAAAGTGTGTAGTTATGTTGTCTTCAAGATGAACGTATTGTACTACCTCATTTTATGATCGAGATCCAGCTTTCTTAGTTCACTTTCCCGTCATATAAATGCTATTATTTTAATGATTCACAAGGCCTTGAGTTTAACTCTAAACGAAAACACCACTTAGTGTTAGTGCTAAAATTAGGACAAGATGAATTGGAATACTTGAGTAGTGTTATACAACTAGTCCAGTAAGTTGATCACAAGTTTATGGATGTTTGCTTTGCATTCTTGAGATGTCATTATGCAATTTCTTTATTGTCTAAGTCCTTTTATATAAAGTTACAAACCACGGATGGTGTTGGCGGCCATTAATGCTTTTTACTCAAGCTTGTTTACAAGATGGAAAAAAATGAAAATGAAGAAGAAGATCCAATCAAAAAATTATTCCTTTTTGGTGGGTACCCATGTATTTATAGAGGAGTCCATTTGTTGGATTGGCGTCACATGTCCCTTAGAGTAAACGAACGGAGGGTTACGATTTATGTGGGAAAATTGACATCGCGAGGAGATTGACACATGATAGCTTTAAGGAACTTTTGGAAAAGGCTCTTGTTACATTGCTTTGTGATAGCTTTAATTTATTTTTCAATGCGAATGCTCTATAGAATTTCCCGCGATGGCACTTTCGCTTTATTGAGTGGTTTCTTCCATAAATATGTCATGACAGCTTAATTTTTGTATCAAAGGTTATCACTTAGGAGACCCTAGCAAATTACTTTATAAACATTTTGCAATAGCTTGAAAAGGAAAATTCCTTAGCGATTTCTTTTTGAAAAGATTCTCAAAGGCAGCTCTATGGGAGACTCCTAGCGATAGCTTTTTTAAAGACTCCTAGCGATGACTCTATGAAAGATTCCTAGCGATGGCTCTTGTTTACCATTTGAAGATTGTTAGCGACTACTAAGTATAACTTCTCACAATAGCTTTATAAGACCTTCCACAATAATCTTCATGGCACTATCATTTGAATATTAGCACTTATAGCTTTGTTTGCATGCAATGGGTTGGTTACTTTAATTCACCATTTGAAGGTCTGGTTGGTTTACTCGCGATGGCTTTCTATCTTCTCAGGCTACTACTTCAAGACCTGTCATGATGGTTTTGTTCTTTTATGCATAATGATGTTACTTGGAGGCTTTTTGCAGATTACTCTATAACTCCACATGATGTTATATGGGATTATTCATGATAGCTTCATAGTATTTTTCTTGATAGCTTCATTTTAAATCCTAAGGATTAGAATGCGACGACCTCCGTAAGTTGCCTCACAATGACTTTGTTTGCCAACGTTAACTCCACTTATTCATGATAATCCCATGCAAGTAGACTTTATGATGTGCAAGGGCTCAAACTATATATGATGGCTTAGATTGGGCACGATGGCTTCCATTTCCGTATAAAGATTCCAAATAGGGCACGATGGCTTCATGCTTGTTTTTGTAATTTTGTGTACAACACATATCATACATCTCAAGTCAAAATATGTGACTGAATATAACAAATACATCATATCATCAAATATAAATGAATCACAATATATCTATAAGACATTATATCTTATGAAATATACATTACAAGAATAATAGATACCCTCCATAATCATCATCTCAGTCTCCATGTGGTAGCCCACAAAATATACACAATCACACATCATAACCTGTAAAATAACCTCATTTTGACATGAGGTTGTTAAATACATAACAAACCCTGAGTCAGGCTAGATACTAGCCGTGAGCATAACTGTGAACAGTACATAATAAAATGTGTGTGTGTATCAAGTAAAAGTGATATGCTTTTACTCTCAAATATGTCGCACACACGCTAGTCTAATACCTAACACATATCACATCATGCATATAGGTTTTAACACACATGTCATGGCTCGAAATCACGTGACTCACATCCACAACCCTAATCAACCGAGGAATCACTACTATTCACAATTATGAATTTCATCTTTATACTTATTAATCAAATCATACTAAAAGTATATGTTTTGTTAATAATGTCACGAATCTAAATTAGGTTTAACACACATGTCATAGCTCTAAATCATATGACTCGAGTGTATGAGGTGCATGTTTCTAAATGAATCCTACTCATTTTATTAATAATGAGTCAACCCCAAGGCTAATGGCCTATTTCATATGTATCCCCTTGAATAGTCTTTACCAAATACCGCATTGACGTCAATATATTATCGAATATTTCATTCATATATCCCTCGATCAGTTGTTATAGGTGCCCCACACGATCTCTTCATTGCACCATCTTCTTTTCTCATCTTTACAAGCGCTTCCTATCGTGCTTATGCCACCTTGCTTCATCACCTATTGCCATATCACTTGCGTCATGTGCAGTTAATTTTTAATAATGTGAAAATGAGAATAAATTAACCTTAAATATATGGCTTTATATCTAAAGAAGCCTTTTTCACCTCCGTTATTTTTCGTTATATCCCCTATTTACCTTACTATAACATTTTGCATCTCCACTGCTATAGAACGGATAAGCACTTTGACTGCACAGCTTGCATCTGACCTCGCTTGTTGTGTCCATTCAATAGATAGTTTGGACTATAGTGGCGGAGGACTAGTCCGCTACTATTTAGGAAGCGACCTCGAATCAGTCCAGCTACGACAAATACTATCCTATCTGGTAGATACCTTGCACGAATCATCATTTTTATCACATCTATTCACATAGGCCTCACTAACGACTTACCCTATTTATATCCTAATGATTATATAGGGTTTTAACATACATATCACAAAAAAATTCATATGTGCATCATGCAGGTAACATATAGATAGATATAATGGGATAATTAATATTTAACACTTAGCATCGTATCATAAACAAGCATAACATAGTGAGGCGTCATGAGTTTATATAAATGAACATCCATATAATAACATGCATTAACACAATCAATTATCATCATAAGTGTGATGACTGTGGCATTTGAACCCTCTTGCCTAGGAAAGCAACAGAATGCACTAACAATTATGCTAAAAGAACTTTGTTTTAACTTTTCGAAAAGGATGTTATAGACTGCCTTCTCAAAGACACAATGTCCCCATGGCATCATCACCTCATCACCATACACTACCCATGCATTGTGTTTATAACTCGCATTAGTACCACTGACTGACATCCGCAACTTTACAATGCACAATTCTTGCCGGGTACTTGGCTCTGATACCAAATGTGATGATTATGAGATTCGAACCACTTCTGCACCAGAAAGAAACATCGTGCACTAACCACTTTGATAAAAGATCCTTTTCTTTTAACTATAAAAGGATGTTACAATACATATTATCTTAACATATAAGGGTATATACGATCATTCATTGAAACGACCCGCATTTTTGACCGTTCAAGTCGACAATAATCCACACATGTCCAACTCAAACCGTTCAAAAAGGAAGATGGTTATTGGGGTTAAATAAGAAAAGAAAAGAAAGAACAGAAACAAACTCAGAATCTCACAGCGGAAGGAACAAGATATAATAATAAAATAACAGTTCATGAAGCTGTTAAATAAATAAATTTGATTATTATTATACATCATAAATCAGAGTTACATACATATCAGAGATAATACAATAATGCAGCGGAAAAATAATATGGTAGTAGAATACAAATGATGTAATACCAAACTCCGTCTTCGTCCTCCAAAATAGATCTTCAACCTTATCTGAAATGCTCAGGCTGACCCGAGCGTAATGAAAAGACAAAACACTCGAGTCAGGACTAAAATATCTCATGTAAGTCAAATCGAATAAGAAAATATGAGTGTGACGGCGTCAGAGATGTTTACGGGGTTTGACATCTCCTATCCAGTATCAACGTGAGTGCAATAACTTAAGAGATGTTACGGGATTTTCCATCTCTCAAGGATCCGTTAAACTATCTACTATGTAGTACAATACGCTATTATAATATGTCTACATTAAAGTAAAAGTATTAAAATAGCGTTAAGCCATGGCCCATTCCACCCTTAACACAGTTTATATTCCCAAGAGCATATACAAGACCGTAGTTTCCCTAAAACCGGAAGTCACAAGAGGGCAATCCATATACTAAAGGTACAAACCAAAATCGTAGTGGTCACGAATAGGATAATCAGTATGACAAGGTACATGAGGCAATACCAACTAGGATACTAGTAGTTGCCTGATCCGGACTGATGTTGGGCATAGCAGCTACTACCCCAACACCGCGAAACAACACTCCCAAATCGCGGGGTGCACCCAAATCGAATCACAAAAGTAATAGACATGGTTTCGAAGGAGTGTGTCCGCTAGAGATGGCGATCCTCAATGGCCCGGCGCGGCTCCTGTTTTAGTCATGTCAGGGGTCATCCAAAATCGTTCTCTTTCTTCAAATCAACACGTTCACCAAAACCATCCACTTCGTTCTGGATCAACACTCCGCGTATACTAGTTATTAAAGTGGTTTTCGGTATCGACAGAGAGTATGTCCATATCTGATCCCGGTCTCTTTAATAACTATGTATTATTACACCGGTGGCTCTTCTACATTTTCAAATCGATTCATAATTGGTATCAAAATATCATATTCGCTTCAAAATCAAAGCCATTTCAAAATCATCATATTTACTCAAAATATACGATTTCATTTCAAAAATCATTTTCGCCTCAATATCTCATTTCGATTTCAAAATCATTTTTCGCCCCAAAATCCCTTTTCGATTTCAAAATCATTTTCGAATTTCAATTTAGGTCGCAACTTCATTTAACCCAATTCGTATTTAAATTCAAGATTTAAATATAAACATTTCACTTTAAATAAATCCATTTCCAAAATCGTATCACTTTCCAAAGTTATACCGCTTTCAAAATCATAAGTCTTTTAAAATCAAAACACTTTGGAAATCGAAACACTTTATATAAAATATAGCTTCCTCAAATTTCACAAATCGATTCACATAAACTCGAATTTCAAAATTAAAATTTAATCAGATTTCAAATCATCAATTTCAACTCGATTCAGCTTTTCAATAAACCATTTCAAATTATCAATTTCAAATACATATTTGAACCATAAAATAAACAATTTCACTTCCGATATATTTCGAAACTTTTAAATATTTCACATTTCAAAATAGTTCATATATTTATATAAGAATATAAGATTCGCTTTAAAACCATTTCGTATTCAACTTAGAATATACTTCAAATTAAACATCCGTATTAAGTAGTTTACTTAATTTCTGGAACATTTCCAATTCAATAAACTTAGATTCACATTCGGATTTCAAGAATTCATTTAAGTATTACATTCCAAATCAATTTCAGTTCAAATCACATTCAAATCAATTTTATCTTCAAATTTAATTCAATAGTTTCAATTTAGTCCAATTCACAAATTTCTTTGAATTTCAATTAAATTCCAAATTAATTAAATCTCAATTTCAAATCAATTTTCAATTCCAAACTCAACTTGAAATATCATTTCATATAAATTTTCTTAGAAATATTCAGAGTTCGATTAAAAGTCCAATCTTTTACAACAAATCAACTTTCGAAAATTTACGCCGTATTTCGATTTTTTCTTAAAATCTAAACTTCGAATAATTAAACAATTTCATTTACCAAGTTTAAATTCCAACATTTCGAGCTTCAATTCAAAATAATTCAATTTTCATAAATTGGATTTTTATTCTTAAAATCAATTCATTTAAATAATTTCAAAACAACTTTTTAAAATCATTTAATTTAACCAACCCGGTGTCCGTATATAATTTCCTAACCTATGGCCAAGTGGATAATTATTTCAATTTTAATTTCAAGGATGGACATATATCATTTCAATCCAAATAGATGTCATAGGTATATCATTTCAACCTATTTCTTAATTTATTCGAAATGATTCAGTTTACAGTTTTATATGCAATAAACAATATACATGATGATAGCATGATATATCAAAATATATAAACAACCAATATCGACCAATAGCATCCATCACAACCAATCAACCATAAAGCCAATAGCATTCTCAACAATTTTATAATTATCAATATCGAGTAATATATTGCCAATTTAAATTTAACTTTATTTTGACGGTCAATTTAAATTCTATCAATTAATTCATATATCAATACAGATGATAATTAAACCTACCAAACAACAGCCAATAAATTTCATATCACTTCAGAATATAAATTTAACTAACAAAAGTTATTTTAGTCTATTGTGAGCGTATAAACACTCACCTTTGATTTATCGACGATTTAAAATCCAAATAAAGGCCCAAATTTGAACAGTCTCGGAATGCAGCCAAACTAGCTCCATAACGTCCGGAATTTCGATACGAACGCAACGGAGAAAACCACGCGTCGATCCGAGCTCGTATGCAAAAGTTATATACGTTAGAGTGATCGAATATTTAAAATTTTAACCTTCTTCCTCAAATTCACGCACACCGCCTAACCCATCACGCACGTCGTTCATTCATCCACGCGCGCGGCAAACGATGACCGGACGTCGATCAGGGGGTATCATCACGTGCGCCTCGCCTTGCTCCACCTCCGCGCCAAGTTTCGCCACCCCATTCGCCACCGTTTGCACGCAAACCAAGAAAATACGCACGACTTCAAAGCCAGATCTGGACCAATCCGTGACGAATTAGCACGAATCAACCGTATGGATTTGAAGAGCTCGTCGAGATCTACACTTTTGCTTTTGGAATTTTTCGATTTCGTTGAACGGATTGAGAGATAAAGAGAAAAGAAGTTCGAGCAAATTTCAACCATTAAAATACTGGCGGCTAGGGTTTCTGAAATGAAATAAAACTGTCTCGGTTGCGTAAGTATTTATAAAGGTAGGTCCAAAATCATCCGAACTCCAATCGAGACGTGCCGCCAGGCGTTTATAAGGTTTTACCCCCGTTCCGGACGCAATGGAACTAGTCCCAAGGCCTAATTCAATCGTATGAGGAAGATAGCTTTTTGAAGTCTATTATTTTAATTAACGACGTTAAATTTCTACGCGTTTCAAGCTCGCACGACCAAACGACAAGTCCGATTGCTACGAAAATTGAAACCTTACAATAATTTACTGTTACGGATCCGATGAAACTAGTTTCGTCGAAATCCGAGATAGTTGTAAAAATGGCTATTTCTACAGTCTAATTTCAATATAAAATTCCCAATTTTAAATTATTAACTTTTAAATCAAATTTCAATTGTTCACAAATTTCATTTTTTTATTTCACAGTAATTAACAATCCTTTACAATGCAGTTTTCTATTATAAATCCAGTATAAAAGATTACATAAGATTCAGCGTTCAATTATATTGTAATTCAAATTCAAGTTATTTAATTCCAATTGAATTCTTTTATTTCGATTTACACCTTCATTATTGAATCAACCATTTACTCATACATTATTATCAATAGTTTATAATTCATTTACTTTTATTTTCTTCAGCTATCATCTTATTTAAATTCACAGTAATATTAAATTACATTCATTTACGTTGATTTCAATATTATAACTTCAATATTAAATGTAACATTTTATTTATTTCGTTGTTTAAAATCAAATTCAATTCATTATTTACATTCAATACAAGTTAACATCCGTATTTAATTTATAAATAAGTTATTTCAGAATTCAGTTTTGTATTTTAACTTGTAATTCACATTTAACAATACAAAATTTTATTTCCTTCGGATTTTTATCCAAAATTTTTATTTTAATTCGTATTTTTAAAGTGTTAAAAATACGGGTCGTTACATTCTCCCCCACTTAAAACTTTTCGTCCTCGAAAAGGAACGGAGAAGGGGAAACTATCATTTAGATATAATTCATTCAAAATATATGACTTATTTGCAAAATTTAGTTATAGGATTTTTAAAATCTCAAAATTTTCTAACTCCCGGATTTTTGAAAAATTTCGGCAGCACCTCCTTTGCGCGGCTAGGACCGAAAAATTTCACAGTGATAATAATTGCATGATATACATCTCATTACAAGAATGAGGCATCCCAAAACATGGGGAACACAATAATATACCACAACATAAACCGTAATCCGAGAACGTACCTTTTATTAAGCGTTTATTAGCATTTTAACTTACATTTTGCATTTAGCGCAGAAGCGAGCTCCACAAGCGAAGCGCAACCCTTTGCTACCTACTAAAATACTCAACAACCAAGTGAGAATCATGCATATGAAAATAGATCGATATACTTAGCATATACAACATATATATAACTCATTTTATCTTCAAAACCAAAATTTATGTCTCAGGACAGCGAACAAATCCAAATTTTTAGTCACCTAAACGATAAAATTTTGAAATGGAATCTAAATAAAAGTTGTTGCTTTCGTTTCAAGCTTTCCGAAATGTCCAAAATCATCAAATTCCGTTCAACCATTTAAAAGTTATGGTTGTTTTCGTTTCAGCATATATTGGACAATTTTGGATTTTTCCAAAATTTTGCTTTTCTTATTTCAAAGTACAAACCATCAACTTCAAATTTTCTAAAGAAACAATCATAAACACAAAGTCGTTTATTTTCTTATTTATCCATGAAATAAGTTTACATTCGATTTGTTTTCGATTTATTCAAGTTTGTTTCATAATTTAAATTCAAGTCAATTTGCTTCAATTTAATTTGAATTCAATTATATTTAATTTCACTTTGCTTCAAATTTGAATTTAATTATTTAAAATTTTTATTCCATTTATTCAATTCCATTTACACTAATGAATTCTATTTAATCAATTATCATCCATCCATAATCTACACTAAATCAATTATACATTTCCAAGTCAAAATTTTAATTTCATACACTTCCAAGTTTATTGACATTTAGTTTTATTCAAATTTAATTAGTTTCCATTTACTAATTTTATATTTAATTAATTTTAAATTTAATTCATTTTACAACTTAAATTTCCTTTATATTTACAACTATCAATAGATCTTCACATTTTTATTATTTGCAATCACACTTGTATATTATTCATTTACTTATCCTTATTAGCATTTTAAACTTTTTAAGTATTTGGTAAGTTATAGCTATGCAAATAGAATGTAGTTAAACAATATACAACTTCTTTTCGTTCAATTTGAGTGTTATACCTATTAAATAAATTTCCAATTTATTATTTTCCAAATTAAGGGTTACTACTACAATTTTAAATTAATTAATTTTAACACTTAAATTCAATTTCACCTTTTTCCATTCATAAGTTTCAAACAATTCAAGATTTACTTTAGTTTAATAATTAAAATCATTCCTTATTAGAGAACTTAAGAATTTCAACTCCGGATTCGATTTAAACCATTTTTTTATAAAAATATAAATATATATATACTAATATCTTTATATCTCAATCATACTTTTTAGAAGAATTTTAATCAGCATTGAAATATATATATACATATACCTATTTTCATTTCATACTTTAGAAATTTACAATTTTTAATCAAAACAGGGTTTAGAAAAACTATTAAGTGATCTCCCCCACTTAGACTCTCGAAAATAAACGTCGATGATGCGTGCACTCATCACCGAAATCATTCTCTAGTGTCAAGAGGGGAGTATAACACTTACTTCATTTGAAAATCCTTTGAAAACCATTTCTAATCGAATATACTATCATATAATACTTGTATTATACATTTCAAATTTTTGTTAATAAATTTTCAAAACATCGGAATTTAAATTCTCCATCTTAATTTAAATTCATTTTTATTTTATTTGATTTACCATTTATATTCATTGTCAATCATATTTACAAGTTTCATTTCTTAAAATCATCCATTAGTCAATAGTTAGAAATATTGACTAATCAACAATAAACGATGATAATCTAATATTATCATCTCCTAACAACCAATACAATCAAAATTTATAAACTTTCAAGATAATTCTTTTATATATAAAATATAATCCAAAACAATATTATGTCAATCTGTCCTATTCGAGTGTTTAGAAATTCCTATCGATGCTTTGGCGTCCCAAGTACCAACCAGAATTCATAAATACTCAACGGAACAAATTAACACAATATAAAGTCATTTTTATATCAAAATTACAAATACGCTCTCTCATATACACTCAAACTCATTCATAAGGTTTAACCCTATTTCAATGAGTTATTCCCCACTAGAGCCAAGGTAATCTAAACCAAAGCTCTGATACCAACTGAAACGACCCGCATTTTTGACCGTTCAAGTCGACAATAATCCACACATGTCCAACTCAAACCGTTCAAAAAGGCAGATGGTTATTGGGGTTAAATAAGAAAAGAAAAGAAAGAACAGAAACAAACTCAGAATCTCACAGCGGAAGGAACAAGATATAATAATAAAATAACAGTTCATGAAGCTGTTAAATAAATAAATTTGATTATTATTATACATCATAAATCAGAGTTACATACATATCAGAGATAATACAATAATGCAGCGGAAAAATAATATGGTAGTAGAATACAAATGATGTAATACCAAACTCCGTCTTCGTCCTCCAAAATAGATCTTCAACCTTATCTGAAATGCTCAGGCTGACCCGAGCGTAATGAAAAGACAAAACACTCGAGTCAGGACTAAAATATCTCATGTAAGTCAAATCGAATAAGAAAATATGAGTGTGACGGCGTCAGAGATGTTTACGGGGTTTGACATCTCCTATCCAGTATCAACGTGAGTGCAATAACTTAAGAGATGTTACGGGATTTTCCATCTCTCAAGGATCCGTTAAACTATCTACTATGTAGTACAATACGCTATTATAATATGTCTACATTAAAGTAAAAGTATTAAAATAGCGTTAAGCCATGGCCCATTCCACCCTTAACACAGTTTATATTCCCAAGAGCATATACAAGACCGTAGTTTCCCCAAAACCGGAAGTCACCAGAGGGCAATCCATATACTAAAGGTACAAACCAAAATCGTAGTGGTCACGAATAGGATAATCAGTATGACAAGGTACATGAGGCAATACCAACTAGGATACTAGTAGTTGCCTGATCCGGACTGATGTTGGGCATAGCAGCTACTACCCCAACACCGCGAAACAACACTCCCAAATCGCGGGGTGCAGGCCCGGCGCGGCTCCTGTTTTAGTCATGTCAGGGGTCATCCAAAATCGTTCTCTTTCTTCAAATCAACACGTTCACCAAAACCATCCACTTCGTTCTGCATCAACACTCCGCGTATACTAGTTATTAAAGTGGTTTTCGGTATCGACATAGAGTATGTCCATATCCGATCCCGGTCTCTTTAATAACTACGTATTATTACACCGGTGGCTCTTCTACATTTTCAAATCGATTCATAATTGGTATCAAAATATCATATTCGCTTCAAAATCAAAGCCATTTCAAAATCATCATATTTACTCAAAATATACGATTTCATTTCAAAAATCATTTTCGCCTCAATATCTCATTTCGATTTCAAAATCATTTTTCGCCCCAAAATCCCTTTTCGATTTCAAAATCATTTTCGAATTTCAATTTAGGTCGCAACTTCATTTAACCCAATTCGTATTTAAATTCAAGATTTAAATATAAACATTTCACTTTAAATAAATCCATTTCCAAAATCGTATCACTTTCCAAAGTTATACCGCTTTCAAAATCATAAGTCTTTTAAAATCAAAACACTTTGGAAATCGAAACACTTTATATAAAATATAGCTTCCTCAAATTTCACAAATCGATTCACATAAACTCGAATTTCAAAATTAAAATTTAATCAGATTTCAAATCATCAATTTCAACTCGATTCAGCTTCTCAATAAACCATTTCAAATTATCAATTTCAAATACATATTTGAACCATAAAATAAACAATTTCACTTCCGATATATTTCGAAACTTTTAAATATTTCACATTTCAAAATAGTTCATATATTTATATAAGAATATAAGATTCGCTTTAAAACCATTTCGTATTCAACTTAGAATATACTTCAAATTAAACATCCGTATTAAGTAGTTTACTTAATTTCTGGAACAATTCCAATTCAATAAACTTAGATTCACATTCGGATTTCAAGAATTCATTTAAGTATTACATTCCAAATCAATTTCAGTTCAAATCACATTCAAATCAATTTTATCTTCAAATTTAATTCAATAGTTTCAATTTAGTCCAATTCACAAATTTCTTTGAATTTCAATTAAATTCCAAATTAATTAAATCTCAATTTCAAATCAATTTTCAATTCCAAACTCAACTTGAAATATCATTTCATATAAATTTTCTTAGAAATATTCAGAGTTCGATTAAAAGTCCAATCTTTTACAACAAATCAACTTTCGAAAATTTACGCCGTATTTCGATTTTTTCTTAAAATCTAAACTTCGAATAATTAAACAATTTCATTTACCAAGTTTAAATTCCAACATTTCGAGCTTCAATTCAAAATAATTCAATTTTCATAAATTGGATTTTTATTCTTAAAATCAATTCATTTAAATAATTTCAAAACAACTTTTTAAAATCATTTAATTTAACCAACCCGGTGTCCGTATATAATTTCCTAACCTATGGCCAAGTGGATAATTATTTCAATTTTAATTTCAAGGATGGGCATATATCATTTCAATCCAAATAGATGTCATAGGTATATCATTTCAACCTATTTCTTAATTTATTCGAAATGATTCAGTTTACAGTTTTATATGCAATAAACAATATACATGATGATAGCATGATATATCAAAATATATAAACAACCAATATCGACCAATAGCATCCATCACAACCAATCAACCATAAAGCCAATAGCATTCTCAACAATTTTATAATTATCAATATCGAGTAATATACTGCCAATTTAAATTTAACTTTATTTTGACGGTCAATTTAAATTCTATCAATTAATTCATATATCAATACAGATGATAATTAAACCTACCAAACAACAGCCAATAAATTTCATATCACTTCAGAATATAAATTTAACTAACAAAAGTTATTTTAGTCTATTGTGAGCGTATAAACACTCACCTTTGATTTATCGACGATTTAAAATCCAAATAAAGGCCCAAATTTGAACAGTCTCGGAATGCAGCCAAACTAGCTCCATAACGTCCGGAATTTCGATACGAACGCAACGGAGAAAACCGCGCGTCGATCCGAGCTCGTATGCAAAAGTTATATACGTTAGAGTGATCGAATATTTAAAATTTTAACCTTCTTCCTCAAATTCACGCACACCGCCTAACCCATCACGCACGTCGTTCATTCATCCACGCGCGCGGCAAACGATGACCGGACGTCGATCAGGGGGTATCATCACGTGCGCCTCACCTTGCTCCACCTCCGCGCCAAGTTTCGCCACCCCATTCGCCACCGTTTGCACGCAAACCAAGAAAATACGCACGACTTCAAAGCCAGATCTGGACCAATCCGTGACGAATTAGCACGAATCAACCGTATGGATTTGAAGAGCTCGTCGAGATCTACACTTTTGCTTTTGGAATTTTTCGATTTCGTTGAACGGATTGAGAGATAAAGAGAAAAGAAGTTCGAGCAAATTTCAGCCATTAAAATACTGGCGGCTAGGGTTTCTGAAATGAAATAAAACTGTCTCGGTTGCGTACGTATTTATAAAGGTAGGTCCAAAATCATCCGAACTCCAATCGAGACGTGCCGCCAGGCGTTTATAAGGTTTTACCCCCGTTCCGGACGCAATGGAACTAGTCCCAAGGCCTAATTCAATCGTATGAGGAAGATAGCTTTTTGAAGTCTATTATTTTAATTAACGACGTTAAATTTCTACGCGTTTCAAGCTCGCACGACCAAACGACAAGTCCGATTGCTACGAAAATTGAAACCTTACAATAATTTACTGTTACGGATCCGATGAAACTAGTTTCGTCGAAATCCGAGATAGTTGTAAAAATGGCTGTTTCTACAGTCTAATTTCAATATAAAATTCCCAATTTTAAATTATTAACTTTTAAATCAAATTTCAATTGTTCACAAATTTCATTTTTTTATTTCACAGTAATTAACAATCCTTTACAATGCAGTTTTCTATTATAAATTCAGTATAAAAGATTACATAAGATTCAGCGTTCAATTATATTGTAATTCAAATTCAAGTTATTTAATTCCAATTGAATTCTTTTATTTCGATTTACACCTTCATTATTGAATCAACCATTTACTCATACATTATTATCAATAGTTTATAATTCATTTACTTTTATTTTCTTCAGCTATCATCTTATTTAAATTCACAGTAATATTAAATTACATTCATTTACGTTGATTTCAATATTATAACTTCAATATTAAATGTAACATTTTATTTATTTCGTTGTTTAAAATCAAATTCAATTCATTATTTACATTCAATACAAGTTAACATCCGTATTTAATTTATAAATAAGTTATTTCAGAATTCAGTTTTGTATTTTAACTTGTAATTCACATTTAACAATACAAAATTTTATTTCCTTCGGATTTTTATCCAAAATTTTTATTTTAATTCGTATTTTTAAAGTGTTAAAAATACGGGTCGTTACATTCATATATTTCACATTAAATCATAATAGGTATTACAACTCAGTAAGTCAAATAAAACAATGGATTGATTCATAAATAATATAACATGGGATAAATACATGCATTTATTCAACATCACGTGAATAAATAACAACTATAGGAGCATAACATCAATATGAAGGTAAATATCATATGTGAGGCACTTTAACTATAACATAACATAAAATTTGCCATATGTTATCAAAATACGAGACTCAACTTTCATGCATCATACAAAGGTGTCGGGGATAATCGTTCATATCAATATACAACTTATACTCAAAATTTATAATAGATAAACATCACAAGGAAAAAGTATCGATCATTTTACAACCAATTGTATTTACAAGGCCAAAATACTTTTATACTTTATCAAATTTCATATTCATCTACTATAATTTCTAAAATAAAACTTTTACTAAAGTTACTTCAGTTTATAAAGCTATTTCAAAATCATTGGTTATTTTATAAAAAAACCTTTCTCTTCTTAAAATATATAATCACTATATAACTATATATATTTAAACTAATATTTATATTAAGAAACAACTTTTGTAAATATTATTTATATAATATATATATATATTTAGATTAATAATTAAAAAAAATTAAATTAAGTCAAAATTTAACAATTACATAGCCTACTGCTTGGAGCTTTCAACTCCAGGTTTCCCTCAACCTGTCAATCGGTTGGCATGAACAATTGGCATGACCAGTTGACCAATTTACATTACCTTAAAGCTTTTACTCCAGGCAATCTCTAACCGCTTTACCATCGATCTACTGAATTTTCCAAGTTTAACGACCTGCTTTAGGGAGTACTTCAACATACTAAACACATGCAAGGATCAAGCATTACATTTATCATAAAATTGGGGATTTATGTGAAGAGTATTAAATTTTCTATCTATCACTATAAATTCAAGCATACACAAATCTTATATCAATGTATAAAGCATTATAAATCACTAAGTGAAACGTGCAAAGCCTAAAGATAGTGTTACAATCACCATTAGCCCATGGAAGCTCAATTTTCCTTCTCCTTTCTTCTAATGGCCCAATCTAATTCAACCACTTACAAACCTAATGTAAATTTTACATTTAAATTTGAAATTCAAAGCAAAAATAAGATTATATTGGTTAAAGGAGGATGTATGAGCACTTATCTCTATATATTTGACTTAAAATTGCTTGATATTGATGATTTTTCACTACGGTTTGGCATGAGCATCCATTAAATAGGTTTTGAAGCTATAGAAACTTTGTTTAGATAATGAAAATGAAATAAGCTTATTATATTTTGCTGACTTAAAAGAAATAAAAGGGTTTGGGCCATATTTCTAAACCAAAAAGGCCAAATTTAAAAAATGAAAATACATTTCCATCTTTACAGAATGTTACCAACCCATTTTATTATATTTTAAATCATATCAGCTATGAAAAGAAATTATATCTCATAAAAATATTTTTATGATATTTAGTTTGGCTTAAATCAATTTTCCATATCCATTTCCAATTTTTAGACCTTGAAAAATATAATTAAATCCTTATTCACTTATCAAAATAATTTAATTTTGCCTTCATATTTTTTATTCTTTAAATATAAATTCTAAATCAATATCAATCCTAAAAATCATAATTTTAACTTCTGATTTGGAGTTTAAATCAATAATTCAAAATTAAGGCAATATTTAATTAATTTCCTTAAAACAATTTCAAATTGGCATTTAACTAAAAATTGTCTCAGATAAATCAAAAGTAATATTTTCTAATCTCATATATCAAAATTGTTATCTTTTTTATTTTATTTAAAACATTTCAAAATTTAAAACAACTAATATTCCCAAAATCTCAATTTTAATTCCAAAATCCATATCTTTATTTTAAATTCTCAGATTATCCACAAAATGTATTTAACTTTCTTTATTATGTTATGCTCCTAACCAGGCTGTTATAATATGATTCAATAGCCATGGTTATGAACAAATTCGCAACGACAATCGATTAAATACTTTTCCTATGTATTTTCTACACATATATAATTAATATATTTAAACATTGACTATATCTCTATATAATAATATATCATTAGAATAAAACCAATAGCTTACTTTATTTCAAACAAGATTCATTGTAAGGATTAACTTAAATATAATCAAATTATGTAATTGCATCTATGGCACATTCTTAACTCTATCAATCTCCTATTTGCACTTGGGGCCACTTATGGTGACACATAGCCATACTCTTGATTAGTTTTCCTAGATTAAACCGGGAAAGGGCCTTAATGAGTGAGTTTGTAATATTTTTATTTTGTATCAACTTTTTCGATCATATAACATTATCACCAATAAATTGTTTTATCATATGGTCATGCCTCTACCTCTTGCTTAGTTGTTGGGGCGGATGACAAAGGCATTTTCTATGTACATATTGTATGTATATTCATCTAAAATAATAGTGTGTTATGTGTGGTTTGGATTGACGACCAGATATTATATGGATTTATGAAATTGGATATATTATAAATGTTAAGTTTGGATGTATTATATTAAATTATATATTGTTCCTTCCAGTGTAAGTTCAGAAAGATATAGTTAGAAATCTCATTTTGGTTCTTATTATCATCTCTTAATGACTCATCACTTTTTAGCTTTTGTGGTCTGAAAGTTCGATGTAGCATTAAATTAGAGGGTCAAAAAAGGTGGGTTGTTAACACTGCCCAAGTGTGGATTTATCTCCTTCATTGTAGAAGGTTAGTATCATCGTAATTGGTATTCGATTTTAAGACCAAAATCTCTGGCTAGAGTAAATCGACTAATTAATTAAAAAAATTCTAATAAAAGTCAATCGATAAATATTATTAGATTGAACCAAGGACTTTAAACTTCTCTATGCAATTAAACATGGATATTAATAGAGTTTTTAACTTTAGACCAAACTCTTAGTATCTAAGTGACACGACGACGACGAGTAGAGTACATGTACAAAATATCATTACTAGGTGAACTTATATAGATTAGAATTGGGTTTCGCCTAAACAATTTGTAAGCATTGAAATTGTGTTTGATACTGTACTTCAGCAAAATCCATACAGGCTTCAGGATTTATATCATTAAATTATTGACTGAGGACCGAGTTCACACTAGAGAGTTAACAGAACTACGTTGTTAGTTATTTCCAAATTCAACCAATATTAAAACTAGTTTATAAATTTTACAAATTAATATTATTGATACAAAAGTTGTATCATTATTTTATGGCTTATTTATTTATTTATTTGTTTCAAGCATAAATTTTGGTCAAAAAGATGTATAAAAGTGGTACGTTGGTTCAATCAAAAATGAAACTTGAATAAAATAATAATATAATTGACTCAAGAATAGTCCAAGGCATTTTTGGCCTAGTCTAGGGCAAGGAGAGGATGCCATTATTTGAATGGGGAGACGGGTCTTAGTCATCTAGAGTTTGAAAGAATAGTGCAGATATTTTGATATGAATGTTTATAAATAGACAACCTCAATTCACTTTCTCTATTTACTTTCTTAATTTATCTCTAACCCCATTAATCATTAGTGCAACCAAGATGTCAGCTTTACAAACTGAAATTAAGGAGGAGAATGAAGGTATGATGAGGAAATAACAAACAAACAACGTGTTCGACTGTCGGCTTGATAACTATGGTGAAAGGCGTTATTATACACACACACACATCTTTGTATTCATATGACCTTATTTATGCTAATAATCTCAAATGTATATTTTGACCATGATAATCTTTACATAATACACACACACACACACAAACACACACACACATACATAGACAATAGACATAACTATATATTTAATATTTTATAAATAATTTGTCTTAAATACATACATACATACGTACTTATATTTATATATATGTTTGAATTTAGCTTTAATAAAAATATAAACATATAATTTTATGAATTATATATATAAAAACTTTTATAATTAGTATCCATATATAAATAATGTTTGGTTTTATATTTAATGAAAAAACCTTTTAATTCACTATTTAATTTCTAAATAAATTTTTTTATATACATAGTTCTATGTATTTCTATGTGGAAACCTAAACCAAAAAAATTCTATTAAAATATTTTGGGCATTAATATTAAAAGTATTTTATCATTTTAAAAGTTTAAATGAATTTAACTATTTTAATATTTTAATTATACTAAATATCCGACCGAATTTTGTAATTAGAAAAATTAATTTTTCCTGACCATTGCATATTCTCAAAAATGTAATTTTATATACATATAAATATTATTAGATTTTTTACTTTAAAATGGTCAATTCAAAATGTAATTGTATGTACATATGTTAATTTTATAACATAATGTGCGGTGCATACACATAGATATATATAAATATAGTCATTGTGCTAACATATGTTATCACACTGACATCTATTGACCATAGGACACAATGGTCAATTTTCCCATTATATCCCTAGGTTAGTTCATACTTAATGTTATTATGATGCTCGTATTACGAATATGAACATCTCGAAATATTGAAATGTAAAATAAAAGTAAAATTGAATTTAATAAATTATATTTTAAATTGAACAAAAATTTTAAAATATTTTTTGATAACAAGAGTGACTTAATTTATGCAGAGCACTCAACACTCATTTTGGTGTCTAAGTAGATCGAAGCCAATACCTCTAGAGCCACGATCTAGAGATCATGCCGCTTGAGCTAGTAATCTTGACTAAATAATAAAATATTATTATTCAACATTAACAAAAAATTAATATATAAAATAAAATAAATTAATTAAAATATTTCTCAAACTCATTTTATTTATAGATACTAAATTTGATTTAGTATAAATAAATCGTATTCGCATAAACACAAAATAAGATCTTATGCAATTTAATAAAAAGATTTTTTTCTTCTGAAACTCACCATTTTTTACCCTACTGAAAATGTACCTTATCCTACATATTCCTCGTGGATTGGCAATAGGAAATATTATATATATGCTATTTTATGTACAATACTAGAATTCACTTATGCCTTTGGTGCACTAAGCAAGTACTGTAACTACCCACAAATTTGACACTTCTAATGTTAAATTAATTAAATATGAATTTTTAGTATAATGATGAATTGGTTGTTGTACTTATAACCATTGCAAAGGTTTCTTCAAGCTGATCAGTTTGATATATGATTTTGATGGATATGGAGTTACAGTTTGCGACATAGAGGCAATACAGTGTTTGAATAGAGTATGCTGCCATTTTTGAGCCAAACGGTTAAATATAACAAAACCCGCCTTATTGGTTATATAACTAATGCTTGGAAACTCTAGAGTGGATGTCATATTAGCCTCTCTTCCGTAATCCCAAAATTCCTCTTAAATCGCATTTTAATGGTGGATGATTTTCGCTAATTACAAATTAATTCAAAATTCAAGGTGGCCAAACCATACATATTGCATATAATTGTGAAGCTCATGACGAATGGAGTTGACAGTAAGTGTCCACTTGAAGAAAAAGTGCTTGAGTCAACCAAAAACTGATGAAGAATTCTCGACTGTTGAATCTGGGGTTTTATAATCAATGATGGAACGATTATTATAGGATGATTGGAGGGTATTAGATCATAGAAGACATCAAAGGGAGTCGAGCCATACGATTGGATTGTCGAATGAGTGGTTGAATTGGTCAGAATTTGAAGCGGTCGAATTTCCATCCACTGGCAGTGGCCTATTATGGCATCGAGGTGGTGATCACGGCCATGGGAGGGACATCTGGAGGCCAGCAACATGGGAGCGGCTCAAATACAATCGAAGTGCAACATGGCAGTAGCAATAAGCGGTTGAAATTGGCGGTTGGTGGGTGTGTCACGACCTGAAGGAGATAGAGGAAATTTTACATTTGAGATCTCCTAGTATTATTATTTATAGATTAATCCATATAATTTCTAACCTCTGTATCTTAAACATACGAACACTGATTCACAGGCGGTTTCCTCCATTAGACTCTTGGCGGAATTCTAAACGATTTGGCATTGAGTTCACTAAATTCTAAGGTTGTTGCAAAAGCATGTTGGTATAGTTAATTTAATTTAATTAATTGAATTTTAAATTATAAAATCATGTCTATTGATGTAAATTCAAATTTACTGATATATGTTGTATTCTATGGATGACTATTTGGTTATTATACTATTTTGGTTATATTGCGCCTTGATTGGATAATTATTACCAATTGTATTACATTTGGATGTTTAACTAAAATAAATTCTTTGATTTGAATTGGAAAATAATTAATTGGAATAAAATGTATAATAATGATAAAAATAGATAAATAAGTTATAAATGACGTTATGGACAGATTTTGGATGGTATTTGTAAATAACAATGATTTAACAAACTTTACTGAAATTAAAGTATGGAATTTAATAAGATTATTATATATATTCTTGGAGAAATTCATAAATAATAGCTAAAATTACATTTTAGATTGAGGTTTTGGGAAGTTATTATCATTTATAAAATAAAATGGGATTTTAAATAATAATAACATGAATTTCAATGAAAATAGTACCGTTTTGCGTAAATGATAAAATGGTTGATTTTACAGTATTTATGGTAGAAAATGTTATTATTATTATTTAAGAAATAAAACAAAAGGTATTTTCTGAATATAATAATAGTAATAGTAAAGAAAAGTTTCCCAAAAGTGTTTTCGGATAAAATAATTACTATTTTTGAGATAAATAGAAGTAAAAGTGGTTTCAGTGATTTAAAATTAAACATTGTATTTTGGAATCGATTGTAATAAATTAACTTTAGAAAGTATTAAGAAGGTTTTAACATATTATTATTTTGATGTAAAATAATAATATCGTTTTGAATATTACTATTTTTGATTCAAAATGCGAAGTTAAGAAGTATTTAAAGAAATAGAAGTATAAAAGGGGTTTTTTGAAGTATACTATCATTTTGGGAAAGATAATTATTGTTTCGATGTATATAAATAAATGTGGTTTTATAGTAAAAAACAATGAAATGATTTTATACTTGAAATAAAAAAATTGGTTGTAAATATAATGTTTAGATAGAGGTAATGTGCGAATTCATACAAGAAAGTTATCACCAATTGCATACAAGAAGTTGGAAAAACCAAAGAAAGAAGGAGGTTTGGGGATCTTGAATATGAAATTATAGAATTATGCTTCCTTGTCTAAGCACTTCCACAACCTTATAAACAATACTGATTCTCTTTGGGTGCAGTGGGTAAACAGAAACAATTTGAAAGGAAAAGAAATATAGATAGCAGAAAGTAAACAATCACATAGCTGGGTATGGAAGACCATGATGAAAGTGCGTGATATAATGCTAATACATGCAAAGTTACATCTTGCCACTACTAGTACCTCCAAATTCTGGACAACTCCCTAGATAACTCAAGGTTTGATCCTTCAGAAAATCATATTATATGACAATATAATGCAGACGGGGATCACCACAAATGCAAGAGAAACAAGATATATAGTTGATGGAAGAATAAACTTGAATCACACAAGCAATCCATCTGTCAATGCTATATGGGATAAATACAATGGCCAGCCATATACATTCATGCAAACTGAAGAATATAAGTGGACAAACAAGCACAAAGACCACTCCACTAAAACAGTTTATAAATCATTAGTGGGAGAGATGAATAGTAGCTACTTTCCATGGCATTCACGAATCTGGAACAAGTATGCAGATGAAAGGTACAATTTCATGCTGTGTAAAGTTTTAAAAATGCCTTGCATACATACGAAATCTTTCATATAGCGGAATAAATGTCACGAATACTTGCAACCTCTGCATCTCTGTTGAACAGGACGTTCATCACTTATATTTCAACTGCACATATACAAGCTTCATATGGAACAAAATCAGACAAAAAGGTGGATATGGCTCGGCAAGCAGGAACAATAAGATTGAATGGATCAGAATTTATAAAGTAACCAGGTGGAAGGAACAACAAACGTATGAACTCCTAATAATGCTAAAGATCATGGTCACTGTCATATGGGAGGAGAGAAATAGTATAATTTTCAATCAAAGAAGAAAGAATAGAATGCAGTTATATTATGAGAAAGGAAGGAGAATTCTTGAGATGATATCCCTATCAGCTTACTCATTTGATCAAGCAACAATAAGCAAATGGAAATAAGTGAGTTTTTGCTTGGAGTATTGCTTAGGTATGTTTGGAGTTCTGCTGTGAATTGCTTGCAGTTCCTTAGCCTTCTACTTCGGGCATAATCTAGCTTCTACTTTTTCCGTGTTTTGTTTATTTTTTAGTCTTTCTTTCCTCCTGTTTCTCTTGTAATTCTATATTTATGCATATAATACTTTATTGCATATTATAAATAAAGGTAGGGGTCCTTAACCCCACCGGCTTTTCTAAAAATATGCGATTAGTTATTAATTCAAATTACCACATATGTTTTCTTATGATGATGAAATTGCACTAGGATGGGTATGTGATGCTTTACCATTATTACTATAGAATGAAGGGTAATTGATTATGGTTATATGATGATTGATGTTGTGTTACTAATGTTGATTTAATTAGTACCATTTGGTGATTAATGTTATGTTACTAATGCTGATTTGGTTAGTACACATTTGACAATTGATGTTGTGTTACTAATGTTGATTGGATTAGTACATATTTGATGATTAATGTTGTGTCATTATTATAGGGTAATTAATACACATTTGATTTATGCTTACATTGGTGATGCATTACTATAATGGATGATAAGTATGTATGTAAGTATGTTTGTTTTGTTGTTATTCTCTTATTTAATGTCCGGGGTTGATATTGAGTGTTGTCTAATGTATGTGATGTTTAATGGCTAAGTGTACTGTTATTTTTGTTGCCCCATATGATGATTTATTACAACGGAGAAGTAGGAATACTATTTTTTGCTTATACTGTTTGCATTGGATGCAATGGTTGCATGGATGTTATGATTTTTATGTACTAACGAGTATTTGCATGTAGGAGAAGAGCAGATAAAAGAACTACATAGGCTTGATCCCCCGATAGGGGTATGTAAGCAGTCTTTTCCTATGTAACAACTCTCCAGCCTTTAGCCAAAGTGTATAGGGTTAGGCGCAACCCAAAGATAGTTAATACATTTTCCCCTTTATCATATGTATATATGTTAACTCGTAAGTTTGTAGGTGGAAACAAAGAAGGGAGCAAAGGGTCTGCAATGAGACCTATCCACTAGATGGTTCGGCACATTTCATGCATTAAAATTATATAGTTGTTGTTTTAATAATTGACGTATTGGAAATTTGGAATATGTATAATATCTTATGTATTGGATTTGTGAAAATTTTAATTGTTGGAATGAGATGTATACATATATCGATGTATAGCTTCCACTGTGAGATTTCCCTTTTTATGTTCACTGTTTTAGACTCTTTTTAATTTTTAATACTCACGGTCCACTGTCTTTTTAATATCTGAATTTGGTTGTAAGCATATTGTGACATCCCGGGATTTTTGGTAATATTATTTTAACAAATATTTAATTGAATTAATTAAAATATTACTTATTATGTTAAACATATATATATTAATGTATATATGTGAAGGTTTGGGAAAAATAACTATGATTTGAAATATAAAATAAAAATCTAGCTTATTAACAATAATGTTTAAAAGATAAAATATAATCTTATCAATATTTAAACAACTTATAGGGTTGGAATAAAATGAACCTTATCAATTTAAAACTTGAAGTATAAAATAAATCTATAAACACTGGAAACTATGTAGTTAACATGAATATTAAATATTAAATAATAGATAAGTGAATTAATTTGGGTGGTTAACTTTTTAAAGAAATAAAACAAATAAAATTTTAGTTATGTAAATATAAAAATAAACACTTAGGAATTTCGGAAAAATCAAATTGCAATACAAGCAAGTAATAAGATGAGATGAGATAATAACCTAATCATAAATATGCTCATAATTCAAGAGTACATAACATAAAAAAAAGATGTTAGCTTCCAAAACAAGACAAACAAAATTAATGAAGCACAACCTAAACCTTTTTAGCCTACAAATTGAAGAGAAGAAATCTCTGGTTAACAAAATAAACAAATTATTTCAAGTACAAAAAAAAAATCTTTTGCATCAATATCATATAACCCTGTTCACTTCAGCCTGGGCAACAATTTTTTTTATATATACACTGCCTAGTACCTTCATATGTCCAGTCTAGTTCACAAATATAAAACTAAATCATCACAGGAATTTATCTGGATGCTTCAACCCGAAGCAATGAAGATTAAATTTCCAAATCAAAAGTTCTCAAAACACAATCACAATTCAAAGATAAAGCAAGATCTTTCAGCCACCAAAACAAAAAGAAAGTCTGCTAGTCAAAAGAACAAAGGAAATATCTCTGACTTAAGTGTATAAAAAAATACTAATATGTGTAAACATGAAGGAACCCAGGGCATTAAATGCTATCATTTCAAATTTTGCTAGGAATCATTTCAGCCTCCATACGAAAATCTCTGACCAAAACAAAGATTATTTTTGTACAATACAAATCTTCTGTAAAACCTTTTCTATACATACATCTTCTCTTATCTCATTTTCGTTCATCAAAAGTTAGCAGTCCAGAAATAATCTTAACACTGAAGCTCAATTTATATCTCAACTCAACAAGTCAAGTTTGAAAAGATTTAGCAAAGGAGCAGTAATCTTAGTAAATGGTGAGTATTTCATCCTGGTTCCTCTGGTTATTTTGAAATGCCTGCAAGTGAACACTTAAAATCTGTTTTGATTGAATGTGCATGTGATTAATCCTTGAAGTGTGATATGATCTATGCTGTGCATGTTGTTAAAAATGAATTATCTTTGCATGTGTAGATATATGTATGAACACTATATGTATATTAGTGTTGAACTGTGCATATGGTTGCATCTCTGTTACCAGTTTACAGAGTCTACAACCCAAATCAAAAGTTCATATCTTTTATTTAAGCACTGTTAGACTTGGATTAAAAACAAAATGGCGTAGTGTAGCATAATCTAAGTACTAAAAAAAATATGAACAGGTATGTAAAATTGAAATATGCTGGCATTTGGGAAAGATACGGTAGAAACTTTTTAAAATGTAAAAATCAAATGTTGAATTTCCTTAATTCAAGTATATGTCTTGAATCAACTCTCAAAAATAAGATTTTTAAAACAAAATCAGATCTTTTAGTATTGTAATGAGGGTGCAGTTCACTGATGACCAGAACTTGGGTTTTTAATGTTTTCTGGTGACTGGAGCATCTCTGGTGGTTGGGGTTTCGACTGGAGGTGGTTGAGAGTTCGATGGTCATGGGAAAAATGGTAGGTAGGTGGTTAGGCCACTGTGGCAGTGGCTTTTGGTCGGCGTAGGGTTTTAAACCCAGAAATGGATGAGGTTGGAGAGGTTGTCGATGCGGTGTCTCTGAGTGATCGAGTCTCGTCTGGGCCTGGGGAATATTAGCGTGGAGTCTAGCGAGGCTGTGGCCGGAGATTGGGAGAGTCCAGTGGTCGGCGATGGTGGGTCGAGTGAATGCTCTGATGATGTCTGGTTTCCAGTTCAACTGGAGAAGCTAAGTTTCGATATGGGATTCGTGGCATTGAATCGATGGTCGGAATCGACTCTTTAGTTCATTGTCGACGTGTGAAGGGTATCGGTGAGGGTAACGGTGGCGTGAGGCGTAGGTACACGTGCACGGTGACTTCTGGTGTGTCAGTGGGTGTGAGCGTGGTTTCCTCGAAGTTGCTCTCGAGTATTTGGGAAGGAAGACTCGGGTTGTATTCATGAAGTACAGTAGTTTCAAGTTTTGAATTTTTAACAAAATTTTTGCAGATAAACGGAGGATGGTGGTTTTCTCGAGTATGTCTCGGGAGGGATTCGGGTAGAACCCGAAGTAAGTTAAAATGCAGTTTTCTAAGAAAAATTATAAAACCAGTTTTAAATCTAAATTAAACATGATTGTAAACTATTATGTAAAATAAATGTTCTTTTAACAATTGGTTAAGAGTTTTGTATATTGTTTAACTTAAATTTGTTAAGTTAAATTGTAAGCTTATTTTAAATTTAAAGTTTAATTTAAAGATGGAACGTTTTGAAGTGTATTCAAATTTTATCAATGATAAGTAAGTCATTAATAAAAAAAAATGAAGATTTATCTTAAGAGATAATTAAGATTTGGATAATTAATGACTAATTCATTAAATAAGGTAATTAAGAGTAAATAATTAGTTCAATTTAAAAATGTTTAAGATTTATTAATTTATGAGATAAAGGTTAGTTAATCAAGTAATTAGGTTGTAATTAGTGACTTATTAATTACTTAATGGAAGTAATAGAGGATTAATTACTTAGTGTAATTAATTAAGGATTGATTGATTAAGGAAACTAATCAATGAATAGTTAGATAATGAGTATGATTAATTATGGGATAATTGATAAATGAATGATTATGAGATAATTAATTTGAGTGATTAATTAATGATCACGGTAATAAATGTGGATGGGTAAAGGATAATTAATTTCTGTAATTGATTAAGAGTTAATTACTTATTGTGATTAAAGGATAATTAATCGAAAATGATTAATTAAAATGATAATTAAATAAATTGATTTGTGATTAATAAATGTAGAGTAAGCAGGATTTAAAGATGATGGAAGTAATTAATTTAATTAATTAGAATGGTATGGCTAATCAACCTTGTGTATGGATGATAAAATGATATTGGAGGTCTTTGATTGATTATTATCCCTAATATGTAATTCATGATGCTACGTGATATGATAAGTTTGATTTAAACTGTGATGTTGTGGTTATCTATTGCTGAATAACTGTGACACCCTGTATTTAAGGTTGAATTGTATTTCACTTAAATAACTTGGGTTAAGATGACATTGGATTCGAAGAGACCGGAGTCGGGTATTTGTTAATACCCGAAACCACTTTGATTCTTTGTAAATTGACGTGTGAAATCAATAGGGTGGTATGGAATAATTTAAGTGAATTGGACCATTTAATCTAAGTTTTGGTACTTAGAAATTGATATGTGAAATAAGTAATGTCTATAACAAATTGCGAATCTGTAAATTGATGCGAGTTACCCCGGGTTTTATATAGTTCTATGCTGTGGTATTCCTTGTTAGATGGATTTACTCACGCTGGTTTCCAGCCTGACCCGGGTGTTACTTTGATGTAATGCTCGGGTCAGACCGAGTATTACAGATTTTCAGGTAAGGACGTTCTGGAGCTCAGGAGGAGTACTGGATGGCAGGACGTATGGAGTGATTCCGCTGCGACTATTATTTTTGATTATCTGAGACATATTGATTTATATATGACCATCGTTGTGTATTGGAATATAACTCTGATGTAAATAAATGTAAATTGACAGATACAGTATTCTTTTGTAAATTGTTATTATTTGATATTATATTTTGTGCCGCTGCGAATGTGAGCATCTGTGTTATGTTTTCTGTTTCTTTTCTTCTATCTCTTCTTCTTTTCATAACTATCTGGAATTTTCGGGTTCGAAATTTCGGGTCGTTACAGTTGGTATCAGAGCGAAGGTTAAGCGAAAACCTTGGCTCTGGTGGGTGTACTCATTAAAATAGGGTCAATGGTACCCTAGAATGAGTTGAGTGTAATATATATGAGAGAACGTACTTGTTATTTTCCTATATAAAGATTTTAAATGGTTTTAAGGGTAAATGATTTTATATAAAATTATATTTGATATATATAAAGCAATATTTCTTACTAATAAATGTTAAAGTTATTGGTTGTTAAAAGTTATTGGTTGTTAAAAGTTATTGGAATTAAATAAAATAATGAGAATTCAGTGGTAATAGGAATACAACCAAATTTGAAATCGAATGAAAATAAGTTTGAAATAGATTCAAACTGAAGATAAAATCTTGGATTTGGAAAAAGTTTTAGAATAAGATGAAAATAAATTGGTATCCAGATATCGTAATTTTGGTATCATCATAAATAGTTATTGTGTTTAATAATGATATATTTGTCAATGAGTAAGCTAAATGAAGTAAACTTTTAAGATGAGTATAACCTCTGAATAGAAGTGGGTTTTAAATTGTGAAATGTTAAAACCTAAGTCTAGAAACATTTGAATTGTTCCAAAAGTTAAGAGAAATTTGTTTTGAAAAAAAAACCAAAGGGTGGTTCAAAGTTTAAGGACAACTTGGCGGGATAAGAAAATAAATTGGTATATTTGGAAATAAACTCTAAGGTTGAGTTTTGAATTTTCCTTGGAATGAGATGTGAAAACCCAAAGTGATATAAGTTTTGAACTTATAAGTAGGAAAGAATTTTGAAATTTAAGGTTTAAAATTGGAATTCAAACTGGGTAAGCTTGACCGGATTAAGTAAATTGAATTTAACTTTGGAAAAGTTAAATAATTTAACCAGCAACCTGAATTGGAAATTTCAAGATAAAATTGGAATTTAACTTGGAAGGTTAAATGGTTGATTTGTTGGGGAGTTTGAGTGATCTCAAATTGGGTTTGAGATCTAGAAATTGAAAATGGATGGATGATTTAAAATAAATTGGATAATAGCGTCCTATTGTTATTAAAAATCTTTGAATTGTGAATTAGATTTGTTAAATAAATGAGAAATGAAGTGTGGTGATATATCCAGTATTGAAATAAAATTGAAATTAAATTTAATTTGAATTAAGGATATGAGATCACTTTGAACTGAAATGTTAATAATTGAATTTAAAAATTAAAATTTGTTTAAGAACTAATTTCAAAACTGGAAGATAAAATTTGGTAATAAATGAACTTTTTATGATAAAATTGTTTTGAACTCTTATTTGGACTTCGAAATAAGATAAGTAAGGATAATATGAAATGGAATTTTGAGAATTGGACTCAGAGTTAATGGTTTAAAATATAAGTTGATTTGATTTAAGAGGTTAAATCGACATTTGAAAATTTAACTCGAATGTATATAATCCGAGATGGTTTAAAGTTGAGATTCAGATTTCATTAGTTCAACTTGAATTTAGTTTGAATTAAATAAAATTGAAGTGGGTTCAATTCGAAATTTGTCTAAATTAATTTGGATAATTTGGAATTGTAATTAAAGTGAATATGTTTAAAATCAAATGGAATTTGATTTGAATTGGAAAAGAAATCAAGGATAATTCAACTTGATTGGAATTGAATCAGTATCGGAATGGGAAGTGGTTAAAATTTGAAGTTATTTTGGTATTGAGTCAATTTAAATGGGAATTTAAATTGAATGATTGAGTTAAAGGTTGGGTAGTGAGACAGTTTGATTCTGAAACTATTTTCAACAAATTATCTTAATATAAGTTTCTTGAATCTTTCTTTCCAAGCTATTTACTATATCCAACCTTACTTTTCAAGGCCGAACTATTTTATACTTATTCTACAATTATTTTTGAAACTATTTAATAATTTTACCACTGTTTATGAACTAATTACTGTTTTTCAACTGTTTATATAACTAATTACTATTTTACAACTGTTTTGCAATTATTTTAATATTTTCAACTATTTTACAATTACTTAACTGTTTTACAGCTATTTTACAAACTAATAATTATTTTTCAACTATTTATCTATTTTCAAATTTTTCAAGCTATTTACTAAGTATAAATCGGTCGGAGTTCAAACTGTTATTGGTTAAATACCCAACTGAGATAAGAATTGAGGAGATAATCCAAGTGGGAATTAAGACAAATGTGAATTAGTGAATAAAATTTAAGTGAATGTGAATAGAAAAGAAATTGATTTGGGTAATAATCAGTGAAGTTAAATACGTAGGATGTACGTATATTATTCTATTCGCATGGTAATTTGATCCAGATTCGAGCACAGAATTTCGAGATAGTATTATCGATCCGAGTTGGGATTTTTCGCTCGATTTTCGACGGCGAACCTGGATATGGATTTTTGATTGGTTCTGGATATTCTCTATCATAGTTGTGACTATGCAAGGAGAATAACGTTTTCTGATCAAGAAACCAGATCTGAGTCCGCACTAGGAAGTCGGGTGGACAATACTAGTTCGGAAGTGAAATTGTGTGATCGGGTGAGCGATCAGATTGATATTGCGTACGGATGATATGTGGACATCGTACGGATTTGAATAAAGTTGATGTTGAAAATTTATGGATAAGAACTGTAAAATGGTTTTTGAAATAAAAAGTATATTTTGTGAATTATACAATGAATAAAAATGAAAATTTGATATTTCTATAATAAAAATTTATTTTATGGAAGCAAGCAATATGGTAAATGGTTTTATAAAAAGAATAATCAAATTTGAATATATGATTTGGAATAAACAAAGTTATATCTTTGTTATATAAGATAAAATTTCCCTTGTTGAATCTAGCCAGAATAAAAAGGAGTTTTATATGGAATTCATACTAGGTGTATGATTTGGAAAATACTATATGTGTATAGTATAAAGTGTTGTGAGATTGGCTCTGGGGAAAAAGGCGCTCCCTTGAAATGAACTTCTCAGGAGTGCCACAGGGTGGTACTGCCTTGAGCCTCAAAGGGGGAGGTTCTAAAGTTGATCCTGTGAGGAGTCCGGACAAAACTAGTTCCTGAGGATTATTTGTAGCGAAAGTCGAGGGGCTGGTGCCCACAGAGGCATTTGGGTTTTACTGTGACGACAGTTTAACTCGATGTCACTGCGATCTACTGCAGACCATAGCGAAAGTCGCGTGTGCCGCTGAGAGCCAACAGTCTACGTTTGATTTTATATCGGTAGACTGCGACACTATGGTAACATAGCGAAAGTCGTGTGTGCCGCTGAGAGCCAACAGTCTATGTTTGATTTTACATCGGTAGACTGCGACCTATGTGGGAGTGGAGAAGTTTCATTTTGACAGCGTAATCGTGTGTGCCGCTGAGAGCCAACAGTTACATAGACTTTTGCTGCGACGGCAACGTAACCCTGGATGTAACTGCGATCTGTTGTGGGTTCTATGGTGTAATCAGTTACATGGACTTTTGCTGCGATGGCAACGTAACCCAGGATGTAACTGTGACCATGGATGGGTGTGATGATTTCCAGAGCATTTTCACCAAAGATATTTCCTCTATTTTCAAAAACTGATTTCTATATTTTCAGTAAAATTATTTTCTCAAGTATTTTCACTGGATGTTGAAACGGGTCTACCAAGCGCTTATAGATTTTCAGTCGTACGCCTGATCAACGTATGACCGAATTTCTATGAGAACAAGGATGGACTTGTCGAAACATCGAGTTATAAAAGTATTTTATAAAAAACTATTTTAGTGATATTATATAGATTTTGTTTGAAAGTGTTTTAAAAATGATCAAAGTATAATTTATCTAATTTTAAGTATTTTCATAAATTCTGGCTTCGTTCCTTTTCGAGGACGAAAAGTTTTAAAGGGGAGAGGGATGTGACATCCCGGGATTTTTGGTAATATTATTTTAACAAATATTTAATTGAATTAATTAAAATATTACTTATTATGTTAAACATATATATATTAATGTATATATGTGAAGGTTTGGGAAAAATAACTATGATTTGAAATATAAAATAAAAATCTAGCTTATTAACAATAATGTTTAAAAGATAAAATATAATCTTATCAATATTTAAACAACTTATAGGGTTGGAATAAAATGAACCTTATCAATTTAAAACTTGAAGTATAAAATAAATCTATAAACACTGGAAACTATGTAGTTAACATGAATATTAAATATTAAATAATAGATAAGTGAATTAATTTGGGTGGTTAACTTTTTAAAGAAATAAAACAAATAAAATTTTAGTTATGTAAATATAAAAATAAACACTTAGGAATTTCGGAAAAATCAAATTGCAATACAAGCAAGTAATAAGATGAGATGAGATAATAACCTAATCATAAATATGCTCATAATTCAAGAGTACATAACATAAAAAAAAAAGATGTTAGCTTCCAAAACAAGACAAACAAAATTAATGAAGCACAACCTAAACCTTTTTAGCCTACAAATTGAAGAGAAGAAATCTCTGGTTAACAAAATAAACAAATTATTTCAAGTACAAAAAAAAAATCTTTTGCATCAATATCATATAACCCTGTTCACTTCAGCCTGGGCAACAATTTTTTTTATATATACACTGCCTAGTACCTTCATATGTCCAGTCTAGTTCACAAATATAAAACTAAATCATCACAGGAATTTATCTGGATGCTTCAACCCGAAGCAATGAAGATTAAATTTCCAAATCAAAAGTTCTCAAAACACAATCACAATTCAAAGATAAAGCAAGATCTTTCAGCCACCAAAACAAAAAGAAAGTCTGCTAGTCAAAAGAACAAAGGAAATATCTCTGACTTAAGTGTATAAAAAAATACTAATATGTGTAAACATGAAGGAACCCAGGGCATTAAATGCTATCATTTCAAATTTTGCTAGGAATCATTTCAGCCTCCATACGAAAATCTCTGACCAAAACAAAGATTATTTTTGTACAATACAAATCTTCTGTAAAACCTTTTCTATACATACATCTTCTCTTATCTCATTTTCGTTCATCAAAAGTTAGCAGTCCAGAAATAATCTTAACACTGAAGCTCAATTTATATCTCAACTCAACAAGTCAAGTTTGAAAAGATTTAGCAAAGGAGCAGTAATCTTAGTAAATGGTGAGTATTTCATCCTGGTTCCTCTGGTTATTTTGAAATGCCTGCAAGTGAACACTTAAAATCTGTTTTGATTGAATGTGCATGTGATTAATCCTTGAAGTGTGATATGATCTATGCTGTGCATGTTGTTAAAAATGAATTATCTTTGCATGTGTAGATATATGTATGAACACTATATGTATATTAGTGTTGAACTGTGCATATGGTTGCATCTCTGTTACCAGTTTACAGAGTCTACAACCCAAATCAAAAGTTCATATCTTTTATTTAAGCACTGTTAGACTTGGATTAAAAACAAAATGGCGTAGTGTAGCATAATCTAAGTACTAAAAAAAATATGAACAGGTATGTAAAATTGAAATATGCTGGCATTTGGGAAAGATACGGTAGAAACTTTTTAAAATGTAAAAATCAAATGTTGAATTTCCTTAATTCAAGTATATGTCTTGAATCAACTCTCAAAAATAAGATTTTTAAAACAAAATCAGATCTTTTAGTATTGTAATGAGGGTGCAGTTCACTGATGACCAGAACTTGGGTTTTTAATGTTTTCTGGTGACTGGAGCATCTCTGGTGGTTGGGGTTTCGACTGGAGGTGGTTGAGAGTTCGATGGTCATGGGAAAAATGGTAGGTAGGTGGTTAGGCCACTGTGGCAGTGGCTTTTGGTCGGCGTAGGGTTTTAAACCCAGAAATGGATGAGGTTGGAGAGGTTGTCGATGCGGTGTCTCTGAGTGATCGAGTCTCGTCTGGGCCTGGGGAATATTAGCGTGGAGTCTAGCGAGGCTGTGGCCGGAGATTGGGAGAGTCCAGTGGTCGGCGATGGTGGGTCGAGTGAATGCTCTGATGATGTCTGGTTTCCAGTTCAACTGGAGAAGCTAAGTTTCGATATGGGATTCGTGGCATTGAATCGATGGTCGGAATCGACTCTTTAGTTCATTGTCGACGTGTGAAGGGTATCGGTGAGGGTAACGGTGGCGTGAGGCGTAGGTACACGTGCACGGTGACTTCTGGTGTGTCAGTGGGTGTGAGCGTGGTTTCCTCGAAGTTGCTCTCGAGTATTTGGGAAGGAAGACTCGGGTTGTATTCATGAAGTACAGTAGTTTCAAGTTTTGAATTTTTAACAAAATTTTTGCAGATAAACGGAGGATGGTGGTTTTCTCGAGTATGTCTCGGGAGGGATTCGGGTAGAACCCGAAGTAAGTTAAAATGCAGTTTTCTAAGAAAAATTATAAAACCAGTTTTAAATCTAAATTAAACATGATTGTAAACTATTATGTAAAATAAATGTTCTTTTAACAATTGGTTAAGAGTTTTGTATATTGTTTAACTTAAATTTGTTAAGTTAAATTGTAAGCTTATTTTAAATTTAAAGTTTAATTTAAAGATGGAACGTTTTGAAGTGTATTCAAATTTTATCAATGATAAGTAAGTCATTAATAAAAAAAAATGAAGATTTATCTTAAGAGATAATTAAGATTTGGATAATTAATGACTAATTCATTAAATAAGGTAATTAAGAGTAAATAATTAGTTCAATTTAAAAATGTTTAAGATTTATTAATTTATGAGATAAAGGTTAGTTAATCAAGTAATTAGGTTGTAATTAGTGACTTATTAATTACTTAATGGAAGTAATAGAGGATTAATTACTTAGTGTAATTAATTAAGGATTGATTGATTAAGGAAACTAATCAATGAATAGTTAGATAATGAGTATGATTAATTATGGGATAATTGATAAATGAATGATTATGAGATAATTAATTTGAGTGATTAATTAATGATCACGGTAATAAATGTGGATGGGTAAAGGATAATTAATTTCTGTAATTGATTAAGAGTTAATTACTTATTGTGATTAAAGGATAATTAATCGAAAATGATTAATTAAAATGATAATTAAATAAATTGATTTGTGATTAATAAATGTAGAGTAAGCAGGATTTAAAGATGATGGAAGTAATTAATTTAATTAATTAGAATGGTATGGCTAATCAACCTTGTGTATGGATGATAAAATGATATTGGAGGTCTTTGATTGATTATTATCCCTAATATGTAATTCATGATGCTACGTGATATGATAAGTTTGATTTAAACTGTGATGTTGTGGTTATCTATTGCTGAATAACTGTGACACCCTGTATTTAAGGTTGAATTGTATTTCACTTAAATAACTTGGGTTAAGATGACATTGGATTCGAAGAGACCGGAGTCGGGTATTTGTTAATACCCGAAACCACTTTGATTCTTTGTAAATTGACGTGTGAAATCAATAGGGTGGTATGGAATAATTTAAGTGAATTGGACCATTTAATCTAAGTTTTGGTACTTAGAAATTGATATGTGAAATAAGTAATGTCTATAACAAATTGCGAATCTGTAAATTGATGCGAGTTACCCCGGGTTTTATATAGTTCTATGCTGTGGTATTCCTTGTTAGATGGATTTACTCACGCTGGTTTCCAGCCTGACCCGGGTGTTACTTTGATGTAATGCTCGGGTCAGACCGAGTATTACAGATTTTCAGGTAAGGACGTTCTGGAGCTCAAGAGGAGTACTGGATGGCAGGACGTATGGAGTGATTCCGCTGCGACTATTATTTTTGATTATCTGAGACATATTGATTTATATATGACCATCGTTGTGTATTGGAATATAACTCTGATGTAAATAAATGTAAATTGACAGATACAGTATTCTTTTGTAAATTGTTATTATTTGATATTATATTTTGTGCCGCTGCGAATGTGAGCATCTGTGTTATGTTTTCTGTTTCTTTTCTTCTATCTCTTCTTCTTTTCATAACTATCTGGAATTTTCGGGTTCGAAATTTCGGGTCGTTACACATATTCTAACATTGCCTATAATTGGATTTGGATGTTAAAAATAGTGGTTCGTCCCACTTATTATCAGAGCTTAGGTTTAGCAATTCACCGATCATTAGGTAGTTTAAACCAATTAGAGTATTTTAATGTATACCTTAGATTGGGTCAGAATAGAGAACGAGAGAGCGCTTTGATTGATAATTATAGGGCTGTTATGGTGACGGTTGCCAATACCGATATGGAAAAACCGTTACAGTACTGGTTCTAATGGAATACCAAAAACTGATACCATTACTTTACCATTACCGATGGTAAAACAATGATTGGTATACTGATGGTCGGTAATGGTAAATTTACCAACATATAAAGACATCTAAAGTATGATATACTATTTCTTTGATAATGATAGAAACTAAGTTAATTGTTACTGAAACTAAGCCCACTGATGCATATATATTTATATATATGTATATATGTACGTATATTTGTGTATGTGTGTGTATATATCAGCACATTAATTTTATTAATTTGCATCAAGAAATAACTTGATTCATCACAAGTGAGTTATGGCGACATAAAAGAATAGTTTGGCTCATCTCGAAAATCAAAGTTGAAAAACAAACTAAATAGGCAGAATTATCATAAATTTGACCATAAATACCAATGTAAAGTTCTATATACTTCAACAAGTGTCCACTATTTGGGTTAATTTTATAATAAAATAGTAGGATTAAAATCATTGGTAAATTTACCATTACCACTGTTTTTACATCTCCTTACCATAGAATTTACCGTTATCATTGGTAAACTTACCGTTACCATACTGGTAATACTGGTATATAGATAAAGGTCGATATTTGTTACCAGGTGTTTCGAAATAGTATAATACTAATATATACCATTACCATAACAGCCTTAGATAATTGTATGTTTTATGTATATGGTTTGTTTGTTTAATGTAACGACCTGCCTTTTCAACCATCGAAAGTCGGCACCAAATACATCGAATCTCGCAGCGGAACGTTCACATATAATAAAATAAAGACAGTAAAAGTCGTCACTCAAAAATACATAGTACATCAGAGTTAAAAACAAACCTCATCGGCTTAAACAGTTATAAATTCCTGACCTTACAATTACTGATGGGTATATATAATAATACAGTGCAAAATAAAAATACTATGGTAGATAAACATCCAGCTCTACCCCATGATCTCCATGTCCCACCAACGACAACTTGGAAAAACACGGCCTGACTTGAGCATTATAATAAAATAACACCCAAATCAGTCTAGAAATACCAGCGTGAGAAACAAAAATAATATGATGAACATAAAATAATTCTATGAGACCACGCCTCTAATCACGAAACGAGTTTTACCTCACAAGAACAACTTCCACACATAAATGAATGGAAATACATTACACAAAAACCAAACTTGAAAGAATGGGCATAAACAAGATAAAAATTCAAACTTAAAGAATGGACACGAATAATTAAACATAGAGAAGAACTCCAGTCACTTTTTGATGCAATTAAGAAAACAATTCAAAGATTTGAATCAACAACAAGGAAAGGAATTTTCCAACAATGACTAGGAGTGCACCCCCTCACTGAAATTATAGCTCTAGAAATATAATTGAGAACTACGATGACTCTCAGATACGTCCAAGCCGGACCCCACCAACCTTTATTGAGAATCCAAGTATTTCACATCTTCGTGAATCCAATCTAGAGTGGATGTGAAAATACCCTAATGGAAGCAACCCCACATAACTTGGCTTCCACTCCCTCTTTAGTTTTAATCTTCTCTGACAAAGGATATCAACACTCAAATAAGCAACAAACATCTTAAATTGATGATACACAAAGAAGAAAACTGAATCAATAGTCAATAAATTAACTATTGGGAATAATCAAAATGATTGTATATGGAAATTAATTCTCATACCTTTACCACCACTCGTCGATTTCAAACTTGTACTATACCTGATTGAAAATGAAGCCGGGCAAGTTAAGGTAGTGTTACCTCTAGGCATTACCTTGATAACAATTTTAACCTTCGAGATAGAAACGTGTTTCCATACCTCGACATTTAGTGCTAGGAGTATGACTAAATCCTTTCCATATAAGTGATATCAATTAAATTTCTTATCCTTTCTGTAACCGAATCAAACTTTTAAATTTTAAAACCCGAACTTGTGCTTGGATTTCACATCACAAATATTTGTAAAACACTTTAAAAACACTCTTGAAAATATTCTTTTTAAAAGGGTAAGTTATATTTCTAAGTGTATTAAAAAGAAGGATAAAACAAATGTCATTAAAACATTTTTTACTATAAACCCAAAATAATTTACACTTATATTTATTATTGAAAACAATTCCTTTCAATAGATTTTCCCATTTATAAATTTCAAACAACATTTATTATCCCAGAAGATAGTAAATCAATTAAAATGCTTTTATAAATTTAAAACAATGTTAATCATCCTGAAATATGATTGATATAATCTATTACTTAAATAGGAAAGGAGAAACCAGCGTTGTAGATTTCTGCCACGTGTCATTGCACAACAACACATTTACTCTTTTCTTCCCCCAACACGTTTTCTACAATCGGTTTTCCAAAAACTTCTCATCTTTTCCAAATCAACCTTGCATCTACTGTCTATCGGTTTTCCAAAAACTCTTTTCTTCTTTTCCAAATCAACCTCGCATCTAATGGCTATCAGTGTAATAGATTTCTTCATCTTCTTAAATAATCCATGGGACTTAGGCTTGATTGACTGATTCAACAATCATCTAATTTTTCTCTACATGTTGAAAATTTCATAGCAATGGCAGAAATAAGCAAATTTGGGCTTCTATTAACAAAGGTATTTGCATCGCCGACTTGATCTCTTTTCACAATGCAGATGTAATTTCCAGTTTTAAACGCAGATTTTGTTAATGTCTATACTGATTTTGATATTAAACCTTTGCTTTAAGAATTTAATATTAGGATTTTGTGTTTTTGTTGTTTTGTTTTAATTATTAACGAATCAAAAATAAAAATTTATTCACGGCTTTTTTATTGACTCAATTTATGGAATAGGTTCAGGTCATTGAATATAGAAACTTCCAAATATAAGAAAGTGTAATTTTATAAGATTATTATAATAAAACCATTAAATGCTCCTTCTTATTTTTAGAAGAATCTGAGTGTTGGAGATTGTAGAGAGAAGTGAAGAGATATAAAATGTAATTACCTACTTTGCCAAGTATGTTGCTTTCCTTGGCACTTCTTCGTTGGCAGTTGTTCAATAAATCTGTGTTATAATGTATAGAAATTATGTAAATCCACTCATCTCCCTCTTTCTAAAATTTTGAATGTTTACCATGTTTGGTTTATTTTTGATGTTTAGCCCTTAGGTTTAGTTTGTAACTGTTCCTATTGAGAGAGAAGGTCAGAGTAGGCACATGATGAAACAATGACTTAAAAGTTTAATGATTCTGATCAAACGGCTAGAGAGCTTATTGCATAGATTCTAACGTTGATTTTGTTTTCTGTTTTCTTTCTCAGACTCTACTATGCCTTTTATTTAAAGGACAATTTTAAATCTAAAATGAATCAATAATCCTTAATATTTATGGTTGTTTCTAAAATACTTTTCAAAATGCTATAGATGAATGAGTTTACTACATGTCATTTTGGGAAGATGAAAAAAAGTGGATGATATCCAACTGACACTCAAGGTTTAGAATTAGAACAATTATATTTCACAATCAGTTTTCCTTTTTAATTTTAGGTATGAAATTATATCAACGTAGGATTTTTCGATATGGCTGCTTTCTTTTTGCAGATGGATTTTAGCAGGTGAAAATGATTGCTTTCTCTTTGTAACGACCCGTAAATTTCAACTGTTTTAATAACGTAATTAGTTGAAATTTTGTGAAATTTTAAATGATAAAATTTTGAAATAAAAATTTAATATTTGGAATGCGTCCAGTTAAACATAGAAACTGGTAAATTTTCGTCCGAAAATATGAAAGTTTATTTCGCGCGTAAATTCACTTCAATTCAATCAGTTAAAAAGCAATGAAAATAAATGTTTCCGAAAGCTAAATATTTTTACATAGAAAAATTCTAAACCATCTTCTGAGCAAGATTTCAGTTTGTCGTTCTTCCAAATTCGGACATCTTTGGCTCCGTCGTTCTTATTTTCTGCAAAATAGCAGTATTCTGGTACCGATATCGATTTTTATCGGATGATCGTACCACTGATTTCTATATACCGTTTTGATCGTCTGGTCGTGCCGATCTCTACGGTATATTCGATTGTCAAATCTGAAGTCCGGTGTGCATTGCACTTTGCGAAACGCCTACCGTATCGGTACCTGTTTTGAATTTTGGTTACCTTTGTCCTTTCACTATCAACCATGTGATAATTGAATAGCCACTAACCAGTAATTATTTCCTAAATTCAATAGTGGCTTTTGCTTTTCCCACCGTTTAATTTATATTCTCTAGTTCGCATAAAAATCTCTTTCCCTGGTTTGGATTCATTCATCTTCTCGGTTCTGACGTTGCTTTTGAAAATTAATATTATGAATAAAGCCATAATATCTCAGCTGTTATTTCTTCTTGCTTTTCCCTTTCCCTCTGTTCACTCTCTTCTTTCAAGATTATAAAGCAAGTACACAATAAATATATAACTTCCTATAGCAGCTTATTCATCTCCACTCTACCATATATCTCCCTTCGCCCAAACCGGATCTACCGCCCCCTCTGTGTCCAGCCTCCGCCAACCGAAGACGCCATCACCAACCTCCGACCTCTCCTCCCTAAATCGCCACCCTACAGCCTTCGGCCTCGACCTTTCCCTCACCACAACCAAACGCGACAAAGCCTGCACCCTCCAGATCTGCCCGTTATCACCTTGTCCACTGCCAAATGCCGACCGTCTTCCTTCCCACTTGACAGTCACCAAACAGCCCGCCCATCACCCAGTAGCCTGCCTTGCACCACACGCAGCCACCCATTTTTCGATCGTCATCATCCAACTTCAACTGGCCTCGCCGAGACCCGCATGCCGCTTCGTTCCCCGACCATGTCCTCCGCCCTCTGCCCGTGATAGCCTTGCGCCCATCCTCCCATCCGATCCATTTCCCAACAAACTCGGCACCCTATCACCGTACAGCAGCCTTCAGCTCCACCGTGAGTGCCACCCCACGTTGCTCCAGCTTGGCCGTCTCTCTTTTGTTTTATAAACAGGTATCTATATATCAAGTTTCGTATATATTAAATTATGAGTTATATACGTATTGTTTATGTAATAGGTTCTATGAGTTTGTTATATATAAAGTTGTTACACTATAACTGAGCTTTTGTATATTTATCTAAATATTCATTTTATTAGTTTGCGTATATATTATAGTCTTTATGGATTCTATATAAAAAGTGATATTGGATGTTAAAAGTACATATATATGAAATGGTATATTGTTTATCCTCTCTGTACTTTTATAATATAGGAATTCTAGTGTATGTAAGTTTACATATGTGGTATATTAATATGTCTGCATATATTTGCTTTGTTTTGGTTTTGTACCGCTGAGAAGAAAGTTTATTTAAATGTTTGTTTAAAGTATCTATATATTTATATTTTGGTGTTTACAGCATATGTATTAATATTAGTTATATTTTTTCTTATGATGGGTTGAATTTGAAAGTATTGTTTTGTCAGAACGTATATTTTATAAGCTACTGTTATATTTTGGAACATTTAAAGTTGCTATTATATATGTATTGATTCCTTAACAATAAATTTTGTGGTAACCATATATTTTGTAATATGCCTACACGTATACAACATATTTTAGTTATAAATGATAGTGTATATATACACCAATGTTTAAGATGGATATGTCTGTTCTACTATGCGTGTCTTATTTATAAAAATGATTTTTAATATTTTTTTTTTTAAATATGTTTAAATGTAGAATATGGGGTGCATCCAGTTCCAATTAAGAAAATCTAGTTTTGATTCGTTTTCGTCATTTTCAGACTTATTCCATTATTGAGTTCGTGCCATCTCACTTCACTTTGGAAGTCGTGCTTGCGATCCGTGACTCGACTCCGTTGTCTATTCATATCTCTAGCCTCGAAAGGTGAGCACTCACTCACGATTAACGTTCTTTTATTTATTAAATTTGATTTCAATTGAAACGACAATTGAAATATGCTGCTGTTAGTTAATTACACTGTTATATATGCTATTGCCTGTATCAGTTCACCTGTGACATCTGACACCATTATCTGTTAATTATTTATGCGTTGATAATACAGTTTGGCTGATAATTGATTGATTGTTGATGTTTATATTGGACGTTAAATTGTTAATGTTAAAATGATAAATAGTATGAAATTGAACTTGATATAGGATAATTAAATGTTAAATTTGATTAACTGACATTTGTATAATATGACCCCTTTAACTGTTAAATCCATTGACACGTATGATTTGCTTAATTACATTTTGAATCACTGAATGTATGTTGTTAAATTGATGATGTATGAAATTGTAAAGAGATGACAAGTGAAAAACCGAAATGTAATAATCTTTAATCTGCATGAAATGATAGTGTAGATTCTAGAAATAATTATATTAATTCGTACAAATAACAATGCGAATTAATACGGTTATTTCGGGATTATTTAAATTGATTATTGGATTGATATTGATTGATGTTATTGCTTGTTTATTTACTTTGACACCATCCCAGTTATCACACTGCAAGTTCCCTTTATGATTTGATTTTTGAATTGAATTGGAATCGGGTTGAAATGATAAATACCCAAAATTGAATTTTGACCTAGGATAGAAAATTAAATAAAAACCGATTGGTCAATAATTTGATTTAAAAATAAAACGAAGATCTTATTTGAATAAAAATATGGTTTTGAAACGAAGTTGGAAATTGAATTTAATGAAATTTAAACGTGAATATTTAATAATCTGAAATGAAATATTAATAAGGAAATTGATGAAAGAAGGTTGTTTAATTTGAGAAATGATTGAATTAAGTTTGAAATTATAATTAAGTTTGAAATTATTAAACTTTGAAATTATTTAATAATTAAGTTTTGAATTATTTAATAATTAAATAAGATCGAATTATTTAATGATTAAATTAATTTGAATTTTTGAATAAGTGAATTTTACTTCGAAATAATTGAAATTGAGTTTCTGTATTAATTAAGTTTTGGAAAATTATTTAAGTAAGTAAATAAGTGAAATTGAATTTCTTTAACAAGAAACGAAAATGTGATATTTTGGGAATTAATGTAAGACTTGAAATGTAAAGAATTGATTTGACGAATTGAATTTAATTCAAACTGTAAGTTTTGATTTAATGAAGTTGAACTTAAGAAATTGATTTAATGATTTGGAAATTTAATAGAAATTGTTTTGAATGATAAAGTAATTTAACGAATATTGAATGGAATCGATAAATGAGTTTAAATTGATTTGAATGTTAAATTAAATTAATTTAAATGATTTTGGAATGAAATTTATATACGAACTTGAATCAATATTTGGATTGTTTTAAATAGAAATTGAATTCGAATTATAAGATTTTGAAACGGAAAATTGGAAGTTTTGAAACGAAAATTTGGAAATTGTTTTAGAAAGACAAATGAAATGTTGATTTACGAATTCTATTTGAAATTGAAATTGATTTGGTTTTTGAAATATATAAACGACCAATCGGTGTAATAATTAGGAAAGTTATTAAAGAGACCGGGATCGGTAATGGATATACTCTCTATCTGAACCGAAACCACTTTAATAACTAATATACGCGGAGTGTTGATCCAGAACGAAGTGGATGGTTTTGGTGAACGCGTTGACTGAAGAAAGAGAACGATTTTGGATGACCCTTGACATGACTAAAACAGGAGCCGCGCCGGGCCATTGAGGATCGCCATCTCTAGCGGACACACTTCTTCGATACCATATCTATTACTTTTGTGATTCGATTTGGGTGCACCCCTCGATTTGGGAGTGTTGTTCGCGGTGTTGGGGTGGTAGCTGCTATGCCCAACATCAGTCCGGATCAGGCAACTACTAGTATCCTAGTTGGTATCGCCTCATGTACCTTGTCATACTGATTATCCTATTCGCGACCACTACGATTTTGATTTGTACCTTTAGTATATGGATTGCCCTCTGGTGACTTCCGGTTTTAGGGAAACTACGGTCTTGTATATGCTTTTGGGAATAAACAGGTTAAGAGGTGTATGGGCCCTGCTTAACCCTACTTTGATATCTTTATATTATTGATAGACATTATCTACTTAGCGTACATTACTACCTAGTAGATAGTTTAACGGATCCTTAAAGGATGGTTATTCCAAACATCCTTTGAGTTACTTGTATTTCAATTGCTATTTCACTTGAGTTGGATTTATTAATATAAGAATGTTAATCCTGACTCGAGTGTCTTGTGTTTTTGCTTTACGCTCGGGTCAGACTGAGTGTACCAGTATTCGAGACTCACCTTTGGAGTTGGAGCTTCGCTTGGAGATCCAACCATCTATTCTGCTTCCAGTATTCGATGATTCCAGTGATGTATTCTGATTTTGTATCTGATGTATCGTATTACTCTTCTGTTGTAAACTCTGATGTATTTTATATATTCATATAGTAGCTTCATGAACTACTATCTCTTTTATTTCCGCTGCACTTATTACTCTGTGTCTGTGATCTGTGATTATCTATTTACTGTATATGTTCAGTTTTGCCAAATTTAAATTAACAACGCGGTATTTTGAGCAATTCAACTCCGGCATGAGTGTCTACCTATACACTTATAATGGACGCGAATGGTCCAAAATGGCGGGTCGTTACAGTTGGTATCAGAGCTTTGGTAGCTCTAGGCAAAACTCAACATATAGTGTAAATGTATTTACAGAATCACTCTCATTCGAGTTTCAAATCTCTTCCCTTGACTCAAATTCTTTTGAATTTTGGAACGTTCCCCTCGGTTCCGAAATTCATTCGTGTCCTTCACTATTTGTCTTCTTTCAAATTCTGGAGCACCCCATAACTCCATTTTGAATGATATCTATAATAGATCGGCGGTCTCTCCAATCTTCGGATTATTCGTAAAGGAGCAAAACTCCTTTATAATAGGCATCGATTTATCAGAGATTTCTGTATCCTCGGTTTACGATGCTGTCTATTCCCTGCTATACCTGAATTCCATCTCGTGAGATCGAGTGTTGATTTACCTCGGAATTCAGCATCGGTCTTATTCTTGAAGTTACGGACGACTCGGTTAAGGTTGCCCGTGAATTAAATAAACTCATCCATCTTTCGATTGTGGTAATTGAATTATCTTATCTTCTGTTTCAAACTTATTTTCGAATCAAAATTATCTTTGATTTGAGTCCACCAAATTTGAATCTCTATCTTTGCTTTGAAATCTATTCTTATATAGTCGAGCGAGGAAGTGTATTTGTAGATTAATATTTAAAATGTTTTAATATATGCTGTGTTGTTTGAGTTGTTGATGTTGATTTGGGTTTCCGATCGATTCGTCTGATCAACGCTATCGATAGGATTTCCAAAACACTTGAATAGAGCAAACTGACACAATATTATTTTCAAATTTGGAAAATGAAATAAATTTGTTGATTATATTGTAAAAATATAAGTTAAATTTTCTGGAATCAAATAGGTTAATTAAATTGGTTATTTGAAATGATAATATTTGATTATCATTTATTGTTCTAAATAAATTTATAAATACGGTTTATAAATTGATTTGGAATTTGAAATGAATTTAATTCAAAAATTTGAGAATTTAGTTTCCGGTGATTTCAAACTTTGGTTTTAAATTTTTAAAGTATATGGTATGGAAAGTATTTTCGAATAGAAATCATTTTCAAAGAATTTAAATATTGAAATCAGTACTCTTCTCTTTGTCGCTGGAAAATAATTTCGGTGATAGCGGCCGCATCATCGACATTCATTTTCGAGTTTCGAAGTGGAGATACTATTCTGTAGCTTTGCTACGGTTTGTTTTGAAAAATATTTTTGATTTAAATTTCTTTAGTATAATTTGATTTATATATATATATGGGTATCTTATTTTAAAATTTAATTTGATTTGATATAAATATATTATATATATCTCTAAATTGTTTAAAGTTAATCGGAAATCTAATTCTTAAATTTTGATAAAGGATGTTTTCAATTATAAACAAAACCAAAATTTGGAATAAATATTTAAACTTGGATAATTGAATTGGGAAAATTTATTTGTATATTGTTCAACTGCATTCTAATACAACTTACCTAAATCATTCAAAAGTTGAATATGTAATTGGATAATATATAAGATAAATTAAATTTATAAATAAAATTTGAGTGTTTATAATAAATGTTATACACTGAATTTTGATTATAAAGATGTTAATTGAGTTAGATAGGATAATAAATAAAACTCAGTTAATGATGAAATAAATTTGTTTTGAAAGAATTAATAAATAGAATAATAAGATAATTGAAAAATAAATTTTGTTAGGGTTAATTAATAAATTGAAATTAGAGCAACTTATGGAAATACCTTAAATTTAAAATCAATTAATGAATATAAATTAATTTAAATTTAAATTTATATGGTTTAAATTAATTTATATGGTTTAAATTAATTTATATGGTTTAAATATATGTAATAAGATATTTTAATTGAAATAAACTTAATAAGAATTTGGAATAAAGAAGAATTTAAATTGTTGAAAATAAAATATGATAAATAAAAGATTATTCAAATTTATGGTTTTAGAAATTGTAAATTGAAGATAATTGGTTAATAAGATAATGAATTTAGAAATAGTTGAGGTTCATTTTAGTGAAATCAAATGGATTAAATCAACTATTGAATATCAATTAACATAAATTTGAATTTATATGGTTTAAATTAATTGTTATTTTGTTTTTCAAATCTATTTTTCGTTCTGGTTGTTTCTATTCTCCTACCTCGTTCCTTTTCGGGGACGAAAAGTTTTGAGTGGGGAAGAGTGTAACGACCCGTAAATTTCAACTGTTTTAATAACGTAATTAGTTGAAATTTTGTGAAATTTTAAATGATAAAATTTTGAAATAAAAATTTAATATTTGGAATGCGTCCAGTTAAACATAGAAACTGGTAAATTTTCGTCCGAAAATATGAAAGTTTATTTCGCGCGTAAATTCACTTCAATTCAATCAGTTAAAAAGCAATGAAAATAAATGTTTCCGAAAGCTAAATATTTTTACATAGAAAAATTCTAAACCATCTTCTGAGCAAGATTTCAGTTTGTCGTTCTTCCAAATTCGGACATCTTTGGCTCCGTCGTTCTTATTTTCTGCAAAATAGCAGTATTCTGGTACCGATATCGATTTTTATCGGATGATCGTACCACTGATTTCTATATACCGTTTTGATCGTCTGGTCGTGCCGATCTCTACGGTATATTCGATTGTCAAATCTGAAGTCCGGTGTGCATTGCACTTTGCGAAACGCCTACCGTATCGGTACCTGTTTTGAATTTTGGTTACCTTTGTCCTTTCACTATCAACCATGTGATAATTGAATAGCCACTAACCAGTAATTATTTCCTAAATTCAATAGTGGCTTTTGCTTTTCCCACCGTTTAATTTATATTCTCTAGTTCGCATAAAAATCTCTTTCCCTGGTTTGGATTCATTCATCTTCTCGGTTCTGACGTTGCTTTTGAAAATTAATATTATGAATAAAGCCATAATATCTCAGCTGTTATTTCTTCTTGCTTTTCCCTTTCCCTCTGTTCACTCTCTTCTTTCAAGATTATAAAGCAAGTACACAATAAATATATAACTTCCTATAGCAGCTTATTCATCTCCACTCTACCATATATCTCCCTTCGCCCAAACCGGATCTACCGCCCCCTCTGTGTCCAGCCTCCGCCAACCGAAGACGCCATCACCAACCTCCGACCTCTCCTCCCTAAATCGCCACCCTACAGCCTTCGGCCTCGACCTTTCCCTCACCACAACCAAACGCGACAAAGCCTGCACCCTCCAGATCTGCCCGTTATCACCTTGTCCACTGCCAAATGCCGACCGTCTTCCTTCCCACTTGACAGTCACCAAACAGCCCGCCCATCACCCAGTAGCCTGCCTTGCACCACACGCAGCCACCCATTTTTCGATCGTCACCATCCAACTTCAACCGGCCTCGCCGAGACCCGCATGCCGCTTCGTTCCCCGACCATGTCCTCCGCCCTCTGCCCGTGATAGCCTTGCGCCCATCCTCCCATCCGATCCATTTCCCAACAAACTCGGCACCCTATCACCGTACAACAGCCTTCAGCTCCACCGTGAGTGCCACCCCACGTTGCTCCAGCTTGGCCGTCTCTCTTTTGTTTTATAAACAGGTATCTATATATCAAGTTTCGTATATATTAAATTATGAGTTATATACGTATTGTTTATGTAATAGGTTCTATGAGTTTGTTATATATAAAGTTGTTACACTATAACTGAGCTTTTGTATATTTATCTAAATATTCATTTTATTAGTTTGCGTATATATTATAGTCTTTATGGATTCTATATAAAAAGTGATATTGGATGTTAAAAGTACATATATATGAAATGGTATATTGTTTATCCTCTCTGTACTTTTATAATATAGGAATTCTAGTGTATGTAAGTTTACATATGTGGTATATTAATATGTCTGCATATATTTGCTTTGTTTTGGTTTTGTACCGCTGAGAAGAAAGTTTATTTAAATGTTTGTTTAAAGTATCTATATATTTATATTTTGGTGTTTACAGCATATGTATTAATATTAGTTATATTTTTTCTTATGATGGGTTGAATTTGAAAGTATTGTTTTGTCAGAACGTATATTTTATAAGCTACTGTTATATTTTGGAACATTTAAAGTTGCTATTATATATGTATTGATTCCTTAACAATAAATTTTGTGGTAACCATATATTTTGTAATATGCCTACACGTATACAACATATTTTAGTTATAAATGATAGTGTATATATACACCAATGTTTAAGATGGATATGTCTGTTCTACTATGTGTGTCTTATTTATAAAAATGATTTTTAATATTTTTTTTTTAAATATGTTTAAATGTAGAATATGGGGTGCATCCAGTTCCAATTAAGAAAATCTAGTTTTGATTCGTTTTCGTCATTTTCAGACTTATTCCATTATTGAGTTCGTGCCATCTCACTTCACTTTGGAAGTCGTGCTTGCGATCCGTGACTCGACTCCGTTGTCTATTCATATCTCTAGCCTCGAAAGGTGAGCACTCACTCACGATTAACGTTCTTTTATTTATTAAATTTGATTTCAATTGAAACGACAATTGAAATATGCTGCTGTTAGTTAATTACACTGTTATATATGCTATTGCCTGTATCAGTTCACCTGTGACATCTGACACCATTATCTGTTAATTATTTATGCGTTGATAATACAGTTTGGCTGATAATTGATTGATTGTTGATGTTTATATTGGACGTTAAATTGTTAATGTTAAAATGATAAATAGTATGAAATTGAACTTGATATAGGATAATTAAATGTTAAATTTGATTAACTGACATTTGTATAATATGACCCCTTTAACTGTTAAATCCATTGACACGTATGATTTGCTTAATTACATTTTGAATCACTGAATGTATGTTGTTAAATTGATGATGTATGAAATTGTAAAGAGATGACAAGTGAAAAACCGAAATGTAATAATCTTTAATCTGCATGAAATGATAGTGTAGATTCTAGAAATAATTATATTAATTCGTACAAATAACAATGCGAATTAATACGGTTATTTCGGGATTATTTAAATTGATTATTGGATTGATATTGATTGATGTTATTGCTTGTTTATTTACTTTGACACCATCCCAGTTATCACACTGCAAGTTCCCTTTATGATTTGATTTTTGAATTGAATTGGAATCGGGTTGAAATGATAAATACCCAAAATTGAATTTTGACCTAGGATAGAAAATTAAATAAAAACCGATTGGTCAATAATTTGATTTAAAAATAAAACGAAGATCTTATTTGAATAAAAATATGGTTTTGAAACGAAGTTGGAAATTGAATTTAATGAAATTTAAACGTGAATATTTAATAATCTGAAATGAAATATTAATAAGGAAATTGATGAAAGAAGGTTGTTTAATTTGAGAAATGATTGAATTAAGTTTGAAATTATAATTAAGTTTGAAATTATTAAACTTTGAAATTATTTAATAATTAAGTTTTGAATTATTTAATAATTAAATAAGATCGAATTATTTAATGATTAAATTAATTTGAATTTTTGAATAAGTGAATTTTACTTCGAAATAATTGAAATTGAGTTTCTGTATTAATTAAGTTTTGGAAAATTATTTAAGTAAGTAAATAAGTGAAATTGAATTTCTTTAACAAGAAACGAAAATGTGATATTTTGGGAATTAATGTAAGACTTGAAATGTAAAGAATTGATTTGACGAATTGAATTTAATTCAAACTGTAAGTTTTGATTTAATGAAGTTGAACTTAAGAAATTGATTTAATGATTTGGAAATTTAATAGAAATTGTTTTGAATGATAAAGTAATTTAACGAATATTGAATGGAATCGATAAATGAGTTTAAATTGATTTGAATGTTAAATTAAATTAATTTAAATGATTTTGGAATGAAATTTATATACGAACTTGAATCAATATTTGGATTGTTTTAAATAGAAATTGAATTCGAATTATAAGATTTTGAAACGGAAAATTGGAAGTTTTGAAACGAAAATTTGGAAATTGTTTTAGAAAGAAAAATGAAATGTTGATTTACGAATTCTATTTGAAATTGAAATTGATTTGGTTTTTGAAATATATAAACGACCAATCGGTGTAATAATTAGGAAAGTTATTAAAGAGACCGGGATCGGTAATGGATATACTCTCTATCTGAACCAAAACCACTTTAATAACTAATATACGCGGAGTGTTGATCCAGAACGAAGTGGATGGTTTTGGTGAACGCGTTGACTGAAGAAAGAGAACGATTTTGGATGACCCTTGACATGACTAAAACAGGAGCCGCGCCGGGCCATTGAGGATCGCCATCTCTAGCGGACACACTTCTTCGATACCATATCTATTACTTTTGTGATTCGATTTGGGTGCACCCCTCGATTTGGGAGTGTTGTTCGCGGTGTTGGGGTGGTAGCTGCTATGCCCAACATCAGTCCGGATCAGGCAACTACTAGTATCCTAGTTGGTATCGCCTCATATACCTTGTCATACTGATTATCCTATTCGCGACCACTACGATTTTGATTTGTACCTTTAGTATATGGATTGCCCTCTGGTGACTTCCGGTTTTGGGGAAACTACGGTCTTGTATATGCTTTTGGGAATAAACAGGTTAAGAGGTGTATGGGCCCTGCTTAACCCTACTTTGATATCTTTATATTATTGATAGACATTATCTACTTAGCGTACATTACTACCTAGTAGATAGTTTAACGGATCCTTAAAGGATGGTTATTCCAAACATCCTTTGAGTTACTTGTATTTCAATTGCTATTTCACTTGAGTTGGATTTATTAATATAAGAATGTTAATCCTGACTCGAGTGTCTTGTGTTTTTGCTTTACGCTCGGGTCAGACTGAGTGTACCAGTATTCGAGACTCACCTTTGGAGTTGGAGCTTCGCTTGGAGATCCAGCCATCTATTCTGCTTCCAGTATTCGATGATTCCAGTGATGTATTCTGATTTTGTATCTGATGTATCGTATTACTCTTCTGTTGTAAACTCTGATGTATTTTATATATTCATATAGTAGCTTCATGAACTACTATCTCTTTTATTTCCGCTGCACTTATTACTCTGTGTCTGTGATCTGTGATTATCTATTTACTGTATATGTTCAGTTTTGCCAAATTTAAATTAACAACGCGGTATTTTGAGCAATTCAACTCCGGCATGAGTGTCTACCTATACACTTATAATGGACGCGAATGGTCCAAAATGGCGGGTCGTTACACTCTTTGTTCTCATAATTTATTTTTCCAACTCTATGGCTAATGGTAGTTGGCGTTGTCTATGAATTATTTGTATTAGCATTCATATGGATGAAAAGTCAATTCCATTGATATGGTAATTAGGAGGATGTTTGACAATGGTGATAGTATTTTAATGGCCAAAACTCTTCGTTTTTTCCGTCTAATATTAGTTAGTTTAGAGTGTTTTTCTATAGGAAAATTATTTGGTTCCACCATTAGATCCAATGTTTAGTAGGTAAACAACATCACTCTAATATTTTTACTGATCTTGGTCTGGTTGTTAGCATTGTGTAATTTAAATATAGATATCAGTCAATTACTGACCAAGGGACCTCACTTAAACCGATCTATCATTTAGTAAGTCTTGGTCAAGAAAAATGAAATTTTGTTCAGTAACTTTTTATAGTTCTTCCAGTTTCAGTGTTTGCTTTCACATAGGTACACGTCTTACTTAGAACTAATTAGTGCGTTGGATATTTTTATGAGGTGACTATACTTCTCTCATTAATTTATTTCCTGACTTTGTTATGGGAATCAAAAAACATACAACTGAATTGAAATGTTTTAGATGAGGATCAGTGTATAGGATGGTTCAACTGACATGTCTTAGTGCTATATAGCTTATGATTTAAGCTTTCAAAACTTTATTTGGGAGAAAGTTGAAAATTAGAATTTTCTCTCTCTAAACCACCAGGGATTTCCTCTTTTTTTTAACTTAATATTTTGATTTAGGGTATTTAGGTTTCAATGATTTGTCTTAATCAACAATATTAGTTCAGCTCATTCATCCCTTTTTGTTTTGATAAGTTCCAACTTTTTCTCTCCATACAAATCAAAACTCCCAAGAATTTACTTTTATAAGACTTTAATTACTCATTAATTAATATTATCTGCTGATATTAATGTTAATACCTATGCTGTTCATAAATTTATAGTAATCATACTCACGTTTGTTTGATTAAATTGTAAAAAAAATTATGTGTTATATGGGTGCTCTATGTTTAATTTAAAATATCAAATGAATATGTTAAAGAATGAAGGTCAGCTATAGTGGAATACGGTATACATTTATTTAGAGTTACGACGTATCAGTTACATTATATATTACTTGCTCATTAATATTGAACATTTAGAGTTATGTGCCAATTACGTTATATTTACTTGCTCATTAACATAAGACTTTATAGTAATAAGGTAAAATTAAATTCAAACTTTACACCATAATTATTTTCAAAATTTCCTTTACGGATGTTGTTCTTATTGCTTATTTATTGGAATCCTGAACTTATTATAATGTAATCACTTAATTAATGACAGTCTTAACAAACAGTCAAAAAATAGTGAAGCAAAAAAGTAATTTCAGAGGATTCATTTCAATCACCCAAAGAATACAAACTATATTTTAGTATATAGAAATTTCAGAGGCTCACAAAATTTACAGTTTGTCAGCCACATTAACAATGTTATCCATATATTGACGTTGCTACATAGCCTACACTAAAAGTCATATACGAGCAATATCGAACGGTTTAAAAGTGAATGTTGAGTCATCTTACGATGAGAACAATGCAACAAAATTGAATGGTATATGTAACTAGCATTGCCTAAAACGAAAACAAGACTTAAGAAACAATGAATTACATTGGAACCACCACCAAATCAACTGATTGATTTCATGTAAGAAGTCAATAATAGAATCACGGATGCTATGGTTACTCGCTCTATGAACTATTATATGCTTGCTTTCCCTGTGATTGTGCTGGTGCATTATTTTATTGTCTTGGTAAATGGTAAGTGCGGTCCGCTGAAAAAATTACGACCGATCCATGAGAGGATTGTTGCACAGTCACTACATAAGCGTCTAATAGGATAACTGAGTACCGTGACAAAGTTATAAACATATTTGCCTCCTAAGTATGGTAGAATCAGATTTTGGATAAGCTCTCTTGATTATCACCAAGCAGAGCTGAAGACGATGTAAGCAAGAATAACTGTTTTTATACAAAGTGGAAGTTCCAAGAACTATGTATAATGCTAATCCATCGCCATACGACTGTTCGCATTTTGTTGTTTGTTGTATTGATCATGTGTAGTCTAAATGTTTATTATTTATAGAAGAGAAAAAGGCTTGCTTATATTATTGTAAGAGAAGACATGAAACAAGTCTACCTTGAAATATAAAAACTGAAAGGAAAAGATGTAACATAAGATGATAAAAAACAAAACACAATTTACGCTTGAATAAACTATATTTTTCAAAACCAGAAACCCGATAGTTTAATATAATTTAGGAGGCTAAAAGCAACCTTCTGGGTTTGTTTGATTTGTCTAAATGAACCTATCAAGTTTCCATTGACAAGCTCCAAGTAAAACCATACCCGATGGGAGTTGTTGCTCTATCCCCAAATTCATGTGTTCTTTGTCCTCAATTGATCCAACCCGTTCATTTTGCAGATGTGTCCCACAAATTAGTTTTTTTTTATAAATAATGAATGGACTGAATTTCTGTCATCACATAAGTAAACACATGAGAGGAGGACGGAGGAATTCATGCACTCCAAGAGCAACTGTAAATTTTATTGATTGACTGACACATTCCATATCTAAAAAAATTGTTGAGTGATGAGTCCCACTACTACTGAAGCAGTCAATTGAAGCACAGGTGCATGCTAAAATCAATCTTCATGACTCTACTTATCAAGAATCAATCATCAAATTTTAACAATAATGAGTACTATGTTTGGTGATATAACAATCTGAAATCCATTTAAAACTTATATACAGTTCTTATATGTTTAACAATAATCAAGAAAATATATAATTTGTAGTATGCTATTTCCACTCAACTTCATCTTCCACTAAGCAATATCTTTTCTTCAAGTGATAAAATTTTAGTTGCTGCCAAATTTTATTCAACAATTTACATTGATTTGTCGAATTCGAGCCTGTTACCAAGGTCGACCCATGAGACCCTTACCTAAAAATCTGTACAAACTTTACAAGAGTCGTCCATTCTTTAGCCAGCCAAAATTATTCTGCCATAACTGCATAGCTTAGTGGTATTGTTGTGATGAATTCATCTTATTATTTCGTATATAGCACTTGCCATACCTAACATTATGTGCTTAGTTATTGTACTAAAAAAGTAGAATCATGACTACCCTTTGGTCAACAAATAAGATTGATGATTATAGTTGGGATGGTTTTCTTAAATTTTATTATTGTACACCAAATTTATAATTGATTAATGAATTAATATGAATGTATTTCAATTGAATGTATTTCAATTAAGAACTTTAATCTTGGCTTGTGATATTGAGTGCTATAGGGCCACATTATATTCGTTATGTTGATGTTAATCATCCACTTAAACCATCTATTTTAAAGATAGAATGGTCTTTAATAACGTTGTTTGGGGTGAATATTTAAAATTCTTTGTAAGGAAAATCATTAAAATCACTATACAATTTGCATTGATTAACCATCTATGCAATTAACTGATGATTATATAGATCTTTTTGGTGTCCTTGCACCTTAAGTTTGAATGAGAAGTGAATATATTAAAATTGATTTTTTTTGTTCAATTCTACAATATTATCCGTTTCTCATGTTTTGCGGTTTTGATGAAGTAATATCTACATTCAAACTACTCGAGAAGGAAAAATGTGATGACTATTAAGTAATCTTCATAATTAAACACTAACAATTCATCTTTACATATACATAAATCATGATTTTTTTGTCATTTGAATTTTATTTTCGGCGACGTTCCAAAGCAAGTCGATATTTTTATATTTGATTATTAGTGATATTAAAGTTTACAGCTGGTTGATGTGTAATTATTTTTGTTACTAATATAATAATAAAATTGAGAGCACTGCTTGAAGTTAACCAATTTCTAATGGAACACATTTATTTGAGATCTTTTTTTATTATGACGAGTAGGAGCTAGATATATTTCATGCTTCAAATACCCCGTCATTTCATCATATATTAATTAGTTCTTCCATGATAAAGTGATGCTGAGATAGTAGTTGTTAACTGTGGTTGCTACTTCATATATCTCAAATATCTGTTTGAAATTAGAAAAACAAAGGTGATGTTATATGCTGGTAAAATGGAAGAATAAGATGCACTTAAATGTAAAGTATCATATATTTTCGAGTATGATGTTTTAGATGTGAGTTCCATTAACTTTTTCTGCTATGAATAATTAGTTTATAACCAAGAATATTAGTGATTTAGCGAAAGATTTGGTTGCATTGAATTTTTGCATTAATTTTAGTAAGGTATCTCAAATTTAATGGTATTAGTTGTTTATTATCGCATTTATTGAGACTTACGTACGTAGTATGCCTAACAGTTAACGCCTTCGTTCTATATCTACATTTTAGCCAGTTGTTCAACATATAGTTAGAGAATTTCCACTTTTTATTATTTTTCCTCAGAAATCATTAACTTTTCAATCCAAAATGTTTTTGTTAATATATTTTCCATTCAAACTAATCTACTTTCTTGGCTATCGGGAGTTTTGAGGTCAAATATTCATGCTACTATTTTGCTTCAAAATGAGAATTTACCTCTTTATTTAGTTCTCTGAATATATATCTGTTATGGGTATGAGTGAATTATTGATTCCACAATCTCCCAATTAATTCACATATGTCCATGATTTCATTATTTCCAATAATTTCTTATTATAATGTTGATTTAATTTTTATGTTTCATATTGTTTTGTATATAATGCTTGGGTGTTGATGAAAGTTACTGGATGATCAAATAGATGCCAATATTCACTTTTTGTTTTACATTAGCATTTCTCTGCTAATCACCACTCAATTACTTTATGTTTTAATAATAATAAGATTATCTTTTCATATCTCAATAATGGTACACACATCCGCACACAGAGACACATAAACATGTAAGCACATCAGATGTGTACACATATTTATTTGCACTCACCTACAATTCAAACTCAAACCAAGTACTATTCCACATCATAAATTACTGGGTTTTTTATTGTCTTAACACTCAGATTGATCAATCCAAAAACCATGTTTACCTAATTCTGTGACAACGGTGATTTTATTTCTTGAAATAGCATTGATACATTATTGCATGACATAAGTGGAGTTGAGTTAATATATGTCCAGTTGCCTTTGATTTGTTCATATATATGGTTTTGTTCATATATATGGTTTCTTCCAACAGGAACAAATAGTAAATATTGTATTAGGGTGGTTGTCTCTCTTAATGATAAAGGTATTCTCTACGGCTAAGGTTATGATTACTTATTTTACAAAACAAAACCTTCACAAATTCCATTTATTCTTATTTAGTTCGCCCACATCTATTAGTTAAATATGACAGGAGATTTCTAAGCATTAATTTGTCAACAACTGTCCTATTTCAGAATTTCATTTTTCCCTAGAATATATCACTATTCCATAAACTCTGCCATTATATTTTAGTCACTCGATCAACTGTACCCCCCTTCACGTATTTCATCTCATCTAACCACTATAATAATACTTGGTCTAAAAATCTTATTCTATAACTTTTCCTGCTAAGCAATCGTACCACAAATATATCTGAATTCATGGATTACATCCATTACTTTAACCGTGATTTTTAAAAATAGAGGTTTTCAAGTTACTAATTTTGTATCATTTACCTCAATTTGGGGTTTTAATGTAGATTTGATGATGTAGTGGGTAGGATATCCGTTATAATATAGTTCATCTTTTTTTGTTCCAACATATCGGCACATACAAATTTATTTTTTTAATTTTCAAATGTCTAGAATTCTGAAGACATAGTTGCTTAACTTTGTTTGGTTAGATAGGTTTATGATTTGCTACAATAATAAAATTCAATCTCCAACTAAATTACGTCGCATGTCATGTATTCATAACTTTTACTTTCGCACAAATATTTAGCTATGTTTTTAAAACAGGTTGCTTCAACTGCCCAACTAGGATTATATAAACCTATAATTTTGGATAATGTTTTCCTTATTTATAGTGATTGAATTGACTTGAATTTTCCTATCATCTTAGCTCTCATTTGATTGTAAAACTAATCATCTTTCCTATTTTTGTACTATTGTAAAAATGAAGCTAATTACATCCTATTTTTATAAGTTTCAGCACAGATTTATCGTAATGATATCATGTTTCGTAGAGAATATTTATTAATTTGTTTTCTTCACATTATTTTAAGAGAGGTTTTTGAAGTTGAATAATGTGCAAACGATAAAGTCAATTTACATGTACAAAGTCATTTTACTCAACTGTTAATTCATGTAACTTCTTTATTATTGAGAATTATTACTGCCTTTTCTTTTAACGTTAGATCATACCAAATCCATAATTTTTTGTATGAAAAGTGTGGCTAGGTGAGAATATTAATACTTCTGACATATCTCTTTGATGTGCAGTATGACCAAATTATTTTATATTATTATTTCTCTCCATTCGTATGCCGTTAACCTTACAATAAACTAAGTTAAATAATGCTTTTTAGTTTGTGACGCTGTCGTCGAACAGTTGATCATTTGTCTGTGTTCAAATATGATTAATTCCTTAAATCAGTTTCTTTATCATGGTCTGTTTCAGTTGTCACGACGGTTACTGGTAGAATTAGTAGTACATTGATCTGATCATTTAAAACCGACTATACAGTAATTTATGGTAAGCATTTGAAAATGGGTTTTATTTTTCAAATATTATGGTGTAATTACAGTAAGTTCAATCTCATTCTATATTACCAGAACTTTTATTTGAATATTCTACCATTATGTAATTATTTGATCACCTACATATGCAATAGTTGGTCTGTATGTAACAGCTGTTAGCATCCGTATCCTTTGAACGTGAGTATACTAAGTCTGTTCCAAGCCTAAGCATAACTAGAAAGTAATTATTGACATGAATCAATTATACCTGTTAATTTTTGGTTCGAGTAGAATGGAAATTTTACCTATTTCCACTATGGTTGAGGGTTTTTTAGGCTCACAAATAAAATTACCTTTTGTTGCTATTTTTTAAAAGTTCCTATTTGTCATAACTTTTGACTAACCATGTTATTATATCGTTTGTAGAGCATGGAAATCTAAGTTGTGACAAAAGAGTTTGCAAATTTGAAGGTAAACATAAAATTACTGTTTTTTAAGCTGTACTGGGTCGTTTCTTCATAGATAGTTCTAAGTCAATATTTGTCATTTCATGTTTAGTGATTACGTATTGTTGGATATCGATAGTTAAGTATATGGAAATTATTTCTCATTCTAAATAAATCTTACAAAGAATGTTAGGAAGAAGTGCATCAATTTTTTTTATTCAGTGGATATGTGGAAGCTTTAAATGGCACAGACAGCCAACAACTGTTTTGTAACCCATCGATTTTATGTCATGTTTTAAAAGAAAAAAGGTGGAACCCAGTGCATGAGGCCCCGCATGGTAGCAGACTCTGGGGATGTCAATAATGTACGCAGCTTTTCCTATGCATTTGCGAAGAGGCTATTTACAGACTATGTCATGTTTTACTAAATAAAAATCATGGTAAAATAAATACCTTATGTAAATAAAATCATGATAATAACGATAACCATACCATAAACTTTGCAGAATGTTGGAATTTATTTACCACGTCCAGCTTTCAGCAATGGTCAGCTTTATGTTGCTATATCAAGACCAACTTCTTATGAAGGAATTAAATTCTTGATTCTTATGAAAGAATTAAATTCTTGATAGGTCAATTGGAGTGTGGAAAACCTGGTTTCACATAAAATATTGTGTACAAGGAAGTGTTTAATTTGTTGGCAGGTAAATTCATTTCTCAATAGTTAACATTTGTAGTTCCGTACTGTTCAGGTGGAACATCATCTCAGTTGACATATTTTACGAACAATATGAACAAAGAGGATGAAACATACGCGTACCGGTTGTTTTGTTCGTCCCGTAGTTAATTAACGAACTATTTATCATCTGCCCATGTGATAACAATAAACCCGCAACCTTTTTAAATACTTATGTACACTAAATTAATGATAATTGCAGGAGTAACAAAATTGAGTCACCACGGTGTTTATTTGCAACCTAAAATAACCCAAAATTTATATTATAAGGGAATGGAAGGTTTTGGTAGTAAAATAAATGGTAATAAATTTATAAGTGCTAATTTCATATAAAAAATATTGTTCCTAAAAATTTATATCTGTAAAAATAAATTTAATAAAATGCTACTTTTAGCTAGAAATTGTGAGAAAATGACCATGACATTTTCTAAGTTGTAGTAAGCTGTAATTTACAATAAGTAGATTCATATAGTTCATTAAAAATATCTTATTTTGGATGTAATAATGTACTAATAAACAAATTTAATACTATGGTTTTCTAATACTGCAATTTTTCTTCACTATGTGTATGTATTCTCAGCACTTCATGGCTTAGTTTTATTTTCCTTGATTACGAAATATTTTTCATTTGCACAAACACTTATTATTTTACTTCAAAATATGTAGTAAATTGCATTCTAATTTTCATGACAAAAACTAAACATATTAAAATTTATTCCTATATGTAAACAGACACACACACATGTATGTGTGCCTATGTATACTAAAAACATGTATATATATACATATGACATATTTTTAATAGTTACATGCTTCACATAGTGAAAAGGATATCTAAAATATTCAAAGTAGTTGATAGAAGATCATGCTCATCAAATTTAATACTTTCCTTTTGATTTTTTTTGCTGCACGTTTAGCATACAGTAATTAATATTACCTATATATATATATATTTCTTAAAGTTGCAAGTTTCACTTAAAGCTAATTTTGAAACTGCAATTTACAATGGGGAATCTATTATGTGAATATTCAAAACAAACTTCTTAAATAGTTAATAAATTTCAAGTATACCGTTTTAGCATAGTTACTATACACACTAGGAAGATATTCTCATCAATAAATTATGTTCTATTTGATTGCTTATAGGAACTCCTTTTTTTCCATGGACTTCTAGCTCTGACCATACAAAAGGAATATCATTCCAAAAATCATTATATTGTATTAACATAAATCTATTTCTCACTGCCCATTATTATATTTTGGTTGACAATTTAAGTATATTGGATACGGTACCTATAAAATTTAAATGATAAATAATAAATCATTGAACGCTAAGACTGTAATAATATTCATATATGCTTGCTTAAATGAATTCCATTTTAGTTTTCATGGACCTATGAATCTGTCAATTTTACTCAAAAAACAATCTACTATATTAACACTATAATATTTATCACTATTCATAAATCAGTTTTTGGCTCATGATTTTGATATATTACTTACAGTTCTAATAAATTTTCAACTTACAATTCCTAGATAAGTTAGTAAATGCTAATATTGTAACAAGATTAATATTTTCTTGCTTATCGGAATCTCATTTCTATTTACATGAATATCTAAAGTAAAAAGGTTTAACGTTTACCCAGTCCGACCCAATTACCGTGTTATTAGTGAGGTCTTAGATGGTAATTTTCCATCGAGGCACATAAGTAAAAAGGCTGCCCAACACCGAATGTAATATTATAAAATACAAGATTGGTTTTATTCCCGATGATATACTACCTCTATGAACTGACAAAATAACTCAATTAATGGGCAAGAAACAAACAATTTTTTTGCTATATGATGTACATTTAAATTCTATAAGTTATATAAATAAATTTCATGGTATACTTCGACTGTTAACCTTACTTTTACTTACAGACATTGTTGTCCTTATTGCATATCAGATATATTGCAAATCACAACAAGACCTGAATGTTAGACTGGAAAACGGGAACTACTACTTTCAATTAGAAGGTAATGATTACTATACAATTTCATTTTCTTTTTATTTATTTTCATTTGTTCTTAATATCTACTGCTCCAAGAATAGTGGAAATTCTTTATGGGTTGCTAAGTGGGATGACAAGACAACCCCAATTGATATGTCGATGGCTAAATCAAACAATCACCCAAAAACCCTATTATTCACATTGATGGTTGTAAAACTTTTCAGAGGTACTAAATTGATAGAAATTCATTGTTTTAAGACATTCAACAGAGTAATATGTATAAATATATTTTTTAGGTGAGTTTACCCTCTCATCCACCAATGCTACAAAATTATATGTTATATCGGCATAACCGATCTGCTTCTGGGTTAAACTCCCCACATTGATACTTTATACTATGTGCATAAATAATGTATGTTAATGGTCACTAACTATATTTTTTCCTACAATAAGTGCCACTAAACCTTAAAAAAATTAAATAACACCTATTGACAATCAGGCTAGCTCGGAGTTCAACTTGACAATGCACATTATTATAGCAAGTATGCTATCAAATATTAGAACCAATGAGTCCATGGTAAGTATCACATAATGATCTACAAATCTTTACTGCTACATGCAATAAACCACCATCCTTATTGGCTTATTTTTGTCCGATGATATATCTCATTGACTTTAGTTATTTGCTTTTTTATATTACAAGTTTTAGCTCTTAAAACATAATTTCCATGCCTTACTTAGCTTCCTCAATTAAGGGAAAGAAAAAAATGGAGTGGGTTTGTCTAACATGTTATAGTAAAAAAGTTTTAACCCCTTTTAAGAATCCATTCGAATTTATCATAATATCCCCTTGCAGCATAGATTCTGAAGATAAAGGCTATGAAACCAACTAACTTTTGGGAGAAAAATCTGGAGCTAGAAGTGGAATATTCATAGGGGTATTGTCCCATTGGAAGTTTACTATCATACACCGTTGTTAACATCTTATACCTGATTGATCTGATATGTAGATTGGTAGGAAGAAAAATGAAGATGCGAGGAAGAGCCATAGCTATAACAAACATAAAAAATAGCCGTGAAGACCAAAATCCCCAATTAGAACTATTATATAACCGGTTCTGTACTACAATCCATTTCTGTTTACAACTTTGTATTTTGTGCCCACGTTGTATAGTAAAGCAATTACGTATCTACCACTTTTAGTGTTAATGTAAATATTATTTTCTAATGCAGCTTTTGATTATCGCAATTTAAACATTTATTGTTTTGAGTACACATCCTAACTTCTGGAATGTCCCTTATTAACCGTCCACATCACCCTGAATGATAGAATTTCCAGTAGGAAAACTGTTTGTATGTTGGTCATGACAGTAAACAGTTGTTCTGCTTTACTACAGCCAAAATTAGCTTTCACATATGTTATATCTATACATTTCAATATAGCGTGATTCAAAAATATCATTTTTTCCCAAACAAATGTTCCATACTACCCTTTATGCATTCAAATACTGCATTCCATGCTTAGTTGTACGGAGAAATGAATTTACATGTTTGACTCAACCATTTTCAATTCAGGCTGAAATACATAACCCAAAGTATGTTAACATGATGATATAAATGTAAATGTGGACAAAAATTTGAATGACAGGTTTCTTTCCACTGCATAGGATATAGTAATTGACATCTCAACAAAATGGTGGGTATTCAACTCCAAATATGCATCCGTATGATTCGGTAACCTTATATGCAATAAAAAAATATAATTTACACAAAATGACTGCCTACTATTTTACTACTTCAGACTAAATGTAGAAATGATTCCAATCACAAATATCATCCCTTTTAAAAGTAATAAATGACGGGAAAAAAGTTAAATACGAGAACTTATATATATATATATATATAAAAAATTATCCCCAACTTAATTTGCAAACAAAGCTAATTAAAGTACCAAATATATTAAACCAACATTATCTCTCAACTTTTAGATTAGTCACAAACTACCACTAACATATAAAATTCTATTATAAGATATAAATAACATTTAGAAGTGTAAACAACAACCAATAACTAAGAATTACATCTATACTTGGTCATCTGCCCGTGTGCGTAGCACGGACCACACACTAGTTCTTTTATAAATTTAAAACCATATTAATTATCCCAAGAGAAAATTAATCAATCAACTTATAGCTCCTTTCAAAAATCCATTAATTAACTTTAAACGCCTATATTAAATCAGTTAATTAACTTTAATCATTTTTATTAAATCAATTAATTAGTCTTTAAAAACACTTTTATTATATCGGTTAATTAAATTTAAACACCTTTATTTTAACCAATTAATTAACTTTAAATATCATTCATTAAAATGATTAATTGATCTTAAACATCATCACTAAAATGATTAATAAATTTTAAACATCATTATTCAAAGTGACTAAGTAATTTTAAATATAATTATTAAAATAATAAATTTAACTTAAACATCATTATTTTAATTGATTAATTAAATTAATAATCTATTTTATTAATTTAAAACAACATTAATTATCCCGAAGGATAACTGATCCAATTTATAACCTTTTTATAAATTTAAAACAACATTAATTATCCAGATAATTAATCAAATTTATAATCTTTTTATAAATTTAAAACAACATTAATTATCCGAAAGATACTTATCAAATTTATAATCTTTTTGTAAATTTAAAATAACATTAATTATCCCAAAAGATAATTAATCAAATTTATAGCTTCTTTTATAAATTTTAATCAATACTTATCCTTTGTTTTAAAAATTCCCAAAATATTTGAAAATATAGTTTAAACAACTATCAAAGTCCGAAAACATGACCAAACATTTATTTTGTAAACAATATAAGCTCAATTTCAATACACAACAAGGGTTTAAGGGGATGATATTTCATAAATGACGGCACAGCAACAATCGCTGTAACGACATTTGCACAATCAATAGCATGTCATAAATATTTTCAACCAAACATCAATATAAGCAACATAGGAATAGAATTAAACAAATAAATATTGGCGAGCAACCCCTTAGGGTCTCTCTACAAAAGTCCCTCGTAAATCACACATATCAATGTGTATTTCGAAGTGTTTCATAGTGACCTATTCACTACGTACTCTCCGAATTTCCTTTTTGTTATTGTCCCATGCTATACTATGGTTATTTATGCCATCCGCTTTTCACATTTAAAATCCAAACAAACAACCAAACAACCAAACAACAATTTAAACTGTCATCCAAGTATTCAATAATAATTTATAACAACACAAATATCATATAGTTTATTTAAGGTGAGTAAACTGATCGAAATTCCCGTTGACACTTTTGCATTCCTGTTCAATCTAAAATATAACGATGTTCGATTTTACCTCGAAATTCAACTTGATCCAAATTCGACGAACCCAAATCCAATACACGGATATCATCGATACGAGTCCAATGTAATTGACCGCGTCTTAATCCGACCTCGTATGATCAAGAATTAAGTTTATAAGATTTTCAATTAAAATAATTAATTAAATACACTAATTACTTCATCAATTGCCTGACCAAATTCCTAATCCTTCTTCTCAAAATACTTTCATGTACATGTACGGACCGCGAACGACAGAAATAAAAATACGATCGTGCAACAAAATGCGACACGATCACAGATTAATAATAAAATACACAAATTATTTTATTCTATTAAATTTCCAAAAATACCAATGTTTGACGTGAAATACGTGAAACAAAAATTTAAATATTTTCCAAATTAAAAATTATGGAAAAATCAAATAAATCAAACTAAAAATATTTCATTAAAAATCAAATCATTTTATTAACAATAAATTTTCTCATTATTATTTGTTAATTAAAAGGAGTTAAATAATGCTATTAAATCCATTTAATTAATACTAATTCACAATTCAAATATTTAAATAAAATTCCTATATTTGAATAAAAATTATTTATTTTTTCCGAGATATTTCATTTAACCACCATTACATCATCCTAAAATGATGTTTATTTATAACGACCTTTGTATTAAAGATAAATAAAGTTTGGGTTGGGTAGGATGGACATTATATGAGGAGTTAAATGTTGGTCAAAACTTGAGTGACACATACTTAATGTTGAATCATAATTGAAACCCGACCTTAATAAGATATAATCACCTTTATTTTTCGATGACTAATATTTGTTTGGAAAAATTTATAGTATCCCACCTTTTAGCAATGCCATGATACCATGGATTTGGCTAAATGGATATCGTGGTCATCGAGGCAAGAAGCCCGAAGAAATGGTTATCAGGTTCGAATATTAGTTATAAGCAAGGCTATGGATGATAATCAAGTAGATCAAAGCGAATGGCATCCCATAATTAGCTAAGCATGGATTAGAGCTTCCTTTAGGCACGGAATCAGATTGGATCACTATGGCCATGGATCACTCGGATTGGCAGTTCAACTCAACGGTGATCGCTTAATAACTCAACAAATACCAGGGGAATCAGGCAAACAACTATGGAAACATGGAGAGGAGACAGAAGGGGACCCATGCGAGCGATCGTCGGGCCCCATAAGGCATGCATGACCGATTGGTGTCGATCCCCCCATAAGGATCGGTGCCGATCACTTATATGGCCCCAAATAAGCCCCATTTTTCTAAATCGGTCCCTCTTGGCTTCGGTCTTCTACATGTGGATTTTCAGCTAGATATTTGCATGTCTTCTCCTATAAATACCGGATCATTAGCTCAAGAAAAGGGACCTTCTTTCTGGCTCTCTTCTTCTCTCTTAGCTACACTCTGCCATTTTTATTAGTCAAATATAAATCATTATAACTGTAGTTAGCAGTATAAATAAAAGGGAAAACTTTTGAAGTAGACGTAGGCCGGAGTACGCCGAACCATTATAAAATCTCATGTTCATTTCATTTCTTACTGTTTTAATTTATTGTTCTTCATATTTTATTCTCTACTTCATTCTGTTTAGAGATTGAATATTGAGCTTTTTGGTGCTTTCACATTATTTGGGTGTTAGCGTCCATTTTTGACTCCAACATTTTGGTGCTTTCACTGAGAAGGACTTGCACCTACGGATTTGGAAGTTTGGATCTCTAATTTGGAAGCTTGGATACTTTGATCTTGGAATCAATGGTGAGGCAATCAGTAAGGAGACCATTGGCAGATAGGAGTCACCATGGATGAAGTCAACAGGCATCCTAGTTGGAACTAATCAAACATCCATTTACATCACTAGGAACAAGATGGAGACTATGATGGATGCTATGCAGGAGCAAATGATAAGAAGGCAAGAGTAGATGATGCAGAATTTCCTTGGGAAAATTGGATAAGTTGGAGCATAAAACCAAGGATTTGGAGTAGTTGGCAATCTGGATCAAGGATTTAGAGCAGCAGGAGCTACAGGAAATCAGAACCAGAAGCATGGAGTCGAAGCCAATAGGTGGGAGAACGAAACGAAGCAGCCGGGGGCAGTTCCCGGCCAATGAGGAGGGATCGGCACTAATCCCTTATGAGGAGTGACACTGATCACCTATGACAAGGGGGCATGTGTGACGCCCCACCTGTATACTCACACCAACCAAGGACACTACTTGGTAATGCCATCAATTAGTATGAAGAATAAGGCTGTTGAGGAGCGACCAACTGTGTAATTGATTTGAGCAAGAACCGATATGTCAGATAGTATGTCATGCGTTTCATTTCAAGAGGAAATCCGACATATCCAATCCAAACTCAAATCTACTACAAAGTGGCTAAGTGGCCTTCAAAATCAATATAAAATAAGCACAACACAAAATCAGTCACAGATATTCATATCTAAGGCAAAAACAGATATGAATATAACACATAGAAATGAACATCATAGTAGTGGTCATACAAGATCCACTTCAAGCCAAAAGAATAAGTACATGTACTACGCAAAAGAATAAGTATACATCAAAGAGTCTCTATCTCGTATACATGAAAGACAAAAACTACTAAGCTAGAGTAGTTAGCCAAAAGTCAAAAGATAGTCCTCGCTAAGAAGTCAAGTGGAAGCACCTGAAACACCTCGGTCTGACCCGAGTATTATTTAAGAAGAAAAATAATAAACGGATCAGTCTAGCTATAATTATCATGTAAGATGAGATAGAATAAGAGATATAGCAAATATATATGATAACAGTAAAAATCATATAATATCTCAAGTTTTCTCAAATACCCAAAAAGGATATCATATTCTTTAGCTTATTCACCAAACCTCAAATATTGACAAAACATATCAATTCAAACCACAAAAATTGGTGAAACACAAATTCTAAAAATCATCAATTAGAAATCCATAAAACATAAAAGGGGGAGGCCTATCATAAACGGGAAAATGAAAACTAACCAACACGTGTATCATAAACGAGACGCTATCCCATGGGTCGCTAACCCATAGAGCCAGTGCAACGACATAGTTCAATGGTACACCCGAGGAACCTGAAACTCAAATAAGCTGGAACAACAACGTAGTTCAAAGGTACGCCCGATGAACCGAACTCCACAAAATGGTTCAAAGAGCATGGGTCGCTAGCGTATAAAAATGAGACGAAGCTCTACAGAAAATGATCATCATTGATAAAAAAGAAGTGTAAATTACACTAAGCTAGTAAATAAATGAGTTAGGCTTCATGTCCCATAACCACTGGCTTAACTTAAATATTTACGAACAGATTGTAGACTTCCACTCAAAAATAAGTGTAAATTACACTAAGCTAGTAAATAAATGAGTTTAGTTTTATGTCCCATAACCACTAGCTTAACTTAAATATTTACGAACATATTGTAGATTTCCACTCGAAAATTGTCACGAGATTTCAATCGAACAAGTCCAAGAATTAACCGACGAAGTAAACACAAGCCTTTCATACCACTTGTTTTGCTAAGTTGTTTAATTGGATTTCTCATTCGAATGAGATAAAGGTTTGTATATACTAATAGGTTGGAAAATGATTTTAAAAAGAGTTTTGTTTTAAAATTAGTGTTGAAATCATTTTTGTGAAAGAGTTTGAGTATTTACTACTAGTATAAAAACCTTTGTATTTTAAAGTGACAAATCACAGAAATGATTGTAAATACAATTTATCACCAAAAAAATCCACATTTTAATAACGTGAATCAAAACCATGGAAATCGATATCAGATCCATCAAATGGAAACACCAAAAATCCAGAAAAGAAGTCATCAAAGTCGGTATTGATTGACAATAGCTATTCGAGTCGTCAAAGATCGATAAATATTGGAAATCCACTCAAAAATAGGCAAATAGGCAAAATTTAACAGAACCAAACGTCTGGAAGGTTTAACTAGACGTCTGACCCTCGATTCTGGAAATTTATAATTTTTTTTCCTTTTTCTTTTTATTTCCCGAAGCCTCCTAAACGTCTAGTTGGGTTTAACCAGGCGTCTGGTCCTAGGATCTGGAAATTTATTTCTGTTTTTATTATTTATTTTTTTCTCAGAAGCCCCTACCAGACCTCTGGAAATTTCAACCAGACGTCTGGTAGCCTGAGCTGAGCAAAAATTGCCTAGGCCAATGATGGCAAAATTAATTCGGAGGCGATCAGACGAGCGATAGAGGCTAAGGATTTATGCCAAACGACAACCCAACCCTATAGGCTCTTCGATACACCCCAAATATCATGTCCAAACATCCATAATAGGATTTTCATAAATTTTGACTTCAAAACCAAAATTGGAAAATTCACCAAACCAATTCAAATCAAAAGCAATTGAACATGAAATAGATGTTAGGAATTCATGCCTAACAACAATGAAAGCAATAGACATAGATGTGAGTTAAAGAACTCACCTTTAAACTCAAAAACAACAATTGAGAAGCTCTAAAACAAGGAAATATCAACTCCACTTCAATCACAACTCTAGAAGCTCCAATTTACGATCATATCCAAATATTTCCTAAGTTAGGTTATAGGAAATTATGAAAATTGGAGAGGGATTGAGATGGAGAAGATGAAGAGGATGCTTACCTAAGCTTCTCTTTGATTTTAGAACTAGAAATTGAATTCCTAGGAGAAACTAGGGCTTAGGAATTTTAGTTTCCTCTTCCATTCTTCCTAGGGCTTGAGTGTTAGGAATTTAGAAAATGGAATAAATGAATGAAGAGGAGTGGAGTGGGAGCTATTAGGTAGAAGAGTTTGGGTTTCTTATTGGTTTAATGGGCTAGAACCCAACCCAAAGCCCAATTGAAAATACCAAAATCCTAATCAACTCCAAATATATCGTTGTTTATACTTAAACAAGTTGTAAACGTCGTTTTAAACTCAAATGGAAGTGGTCTCGAGTCCGGATACGACTGTTTACAAAAAGTCACATTTTGGACTTTAATTCAACTAACGATGCTATATTTAAATAAACATTTAAATATATAATCGTAAAATATGCGGGTTGTTACAGCATGCCTCCAAGTCAGTTGATGTTGTGCGGTTTGGGGCAGATCAGAATGCGGATGCGCGTCCAGAGAAGTATGTTCTAGGATTCCCTCACGGAGACAAGGCGTAGGCTAGAAATTGTGATTGAAACTACGTTTGGATGGCAGTGACAGGTTTGCGGAGATGATCAGACAAGCTACGAGAGGAGGATTAGTGAACAGGGATCTGGAAGATGTGAATATGAGTCCATTCACTCCTAACATTGAGCGTGCTAGGAATCTATCGGAGTTTAAGTTACCGACACTGGGGGTATATGGCGGAAAATTAGGCTCTACTGTTCATCTGACGAGGTACGTGAGGCATATGGAGGTGCTGGGGGCATCCGAGGAAGTGATGGCGTGATGTTTTCCCTTGTACTTGATGGATATAGCTGCAATGTGGTTTAGGCAATTGGAGGACGGTTCTATTGGTACTTGGACGGAGTTGGTTGATAAATTCATGAGGCAATTTCTGGTCCACATCAAGAGACCCATGAGTGTAAAATCATTGGCAACACTAAAGCAAAGGGAAGGAGAGTCCTTGAGGATTTTCTTGACATGGTTTAATGCGACAGTTGCTACGGTGGATTGGCCAGATCCGTCGATGGTCTTAATGGTGGTGGTATCTGGGATTGCGGACGACACGGACTTTAAGATTTCATTGGAGTGGGATCCACCAATGGATCTCGGAGAATATTTCTACGAAGCCGAGAGGTTCTTACGGTAAGAGGATGCTAAAGTAGGTAGAGAGGTAAATGTAGTGAGGGATGGAGGACCGTCTGGGGAAGGTTCAGGCAAAGACAAAGGAAAGCGAAAAGTGGATGATAGCCTCGATAGATCGAAGCAGCAAAGGAGAGAACCGAAATTCTCTTCACATGCCGATTTGAACGAGACTTTGGAAAGGATTTATTTGGATACTCAAGGACACTTTCCACACCGAAGGTCGGCAAGGAGAGAGCCCACCGAGCATGAGCGAGCATTAGAAAAATACTGCCTATTCCATGAGCTGGATGAGCACACTACCAACGATTGCAGGCAATTGAAGGATATGGTTGAGGAATACGTCAGGGATGGCAGGTTACCACTATATATAAGGACTCGGACTGCTACAATGGAACAGGAGCAGCCACCGTCTGCATCAAATGGAAATGGCCTTGGATCAAGGTCACAGATCGTCATCTCTTGATCGGGATGGCATGTACTACATAAATAATAAGCTCCAAAATAAAACAGCTAAGTCACTTACATATGTACGGGGTCGAGGTCGGTCCTTAGGCATGCTCTAAGATGACGAAAAAGAATCATGCTCGGAGAGGCAGTATTTGGCATTTCTAGTTTTTGGTTTTCTAGTTTTTTGGTTGTAAGAACTTAAATTTAATAATTTAATGAATGGAATTTGGAATGCTTAAATATATTTTTAAAAGTAATAAATGAAACAGGTCGCGGTTGTCCCAATCAGAGAGACGACGCAATAGCCGTAAGGTGCGAGTTCCTTCATCAGAGAGCGACATGATGGATTTGTACATGGATTAAGTCCTCGACCGAGGGATCGAGGCTAGAGAATAATACCCTATAGATCGTGTTATATTCCGACCAGAGAGACAGAACCAGAGAAGCAAGAAGTAAGCTGCTTGTCTAAGAGCGACAGGATCAGCATGCTTATCGTTGTGCCCTTCTTGTTGGAGAATGAGTGGGGTCCAGAGAGACCATGAACGGCCTAAAAAGGCCATGACATCGCTTTATATTCAAGGACACTGAACCAAAGTGCAGGAAGTAATGCCGCTTCATCGGAGAGTGACAGGATCAGCTTACTTATCGTTGTTCCTCCTTTCACTGGAGAGTGACTGGATGGGGTCCAACAAGAGGTCGAAGAGGCTATGATCGGTCCAGAGAGACAATGAACAAGGCTACTAGTCTGGCAAGACCTTGAAATTGGAAAATGATTTGGTGAGATCATGGATTTGGTTACTAGTTTGGATGAATATGGATTTGGCTAAGGATTTGGAATGGTTTCAGAATTGGCTATCAACTCAGAGCGGTCGCAGATTACGGCGTCCGGTTTGACAAAAGATTGGATTCTGGATTAGAAGATTCAGTTATCGATGGATTATGGACTTCAGACTTATGGAAATTCAAAACACACCTTCATATAGCAAGGCAAGTTTTGGAGGGAAAATGTTACCCCACATTTTGACAAGGTCGTGATACCATGGATTTGGCTAAATGGATTTCATGGTTATCGAGCCAGGAAGCCAAGAGAGATGATTATCAGGTTTGGAAATCATTTATAAGCAAGGCTATGGATGATAGTCAAGTGGATTTGGGCGAATGGCATCCCAGAATTGGCTAAGTATCGATTGGTGCTTCCTCTAGGCAGGGGATTGGATCAGATCACTATGACTATGGATCACTCGGATTGGCGGTTCAACTCAACGATGATCGCTTAATAACTTAACAAATACTAGGGGAATTAAGAAAAAAACTATGGAAACACGGAAAGGAGACAGAGGGGTACCAATGCAGGCGATTGCCAAGCTCCACAATTCATGCATGATCGATCGGTGTCGATCCCCCCATAGGGATCAGTATTGATCGCTCATATTGCCCCAGATGGGCCCTATTTTTCTAGATCGGTCTGTCTTGGCTTCGGTCTTCTGCATGCATATTTTCAGTTAGATATTTGCATGTCTTCTCTTATTAATACCGGAACATTGGCTCAAGGAAAGGGATCTTCTTTCTTGCTCTCTTCTTCTTCTCTCTTGGCTACACTCTTCCATTTATGTTACTCAAATTCAAATCATTGTAACTGTAATCAGTAGTATAAATAAAAGGAAAACTTTTGGAGTGGACGTAGGCCGGAGTATACCAAATCACTATAAAATCTCGTGTTCATTTCATTTCTTACTGTTTTAATTTATTGTTCTTCATATTTTATTCTCTACTTCATTCTGTTTGGAGATTGGATATTGAACATTTTGGCGCTTTCACATTATTTGGGTGTTAGCGTCCATTTTTGACTCCAACTGTATGCATTTTTGATTTTTAGGATATTTTATTAAAAAGGGGTAAATGTTTATATTTGGATATAAAGTGATTTGTTAAACCTTTTATTGAAAAATAAAGTATTTATTTTGGGGGAATAAAATATTTTTACGAAGATATTTTTGTAGAAAAGAGTGAATATTGTAAAAATATTTCATTTGGAAATGTTTTAGTAAAAAGGTGTCTTGGGTAGATATTGAAAGTTGAATTTAGTTTTTGAAGAAATATTTTGTGTGGGAACTTTGATAGTGTTTAAAACATCCTTTGGAATGTGTTTCTATAACGGTATTACTATTTGGAAACACTTTGTTAATAAAGGAAGGTTTTTATCTATAAAAGAGAAATTTTTGTTGATAAGTATTTTATTTGACAATACTTTTATAAAAGGATGTTTAGTTTAAAATATTTTATTTGATAGAAATATTTTAATGAGAACATATTAGTTGAAAATTGTATTTAGTTTGTTAACATCCTTTGAAAAGATATATGTTTAAAGGTATTTAGTAGCCTCATATTGGAATGCTATGGGAACATATTTTATTCAGGGATATTTTGGAAAGAAATATTTTTGTTAATGGATGTTTTAAAAATATGTGTAAGGTTGAGGAGTATTTATTTATAAGATGTTTTAAGGAAGAAAACTATGTTGATGGTAGTATAAGGTTTAAAATGTTTTGTTAAAGCACCTTGTTGAGGAGTACCTAGTGAGAACCCTTATATCAAAGAAAAAAGGAATATTTTATTAAAAACATTCTTTACAATAAATATTATATGATTCGAAGAAGATTTATTTTAAAAGTGCTCTACAGGGTTTTCGCAAATGGAATCATTTTTCTCAAATAAAGTAACTGGAAATAATATGATGGAAATGTTTCTATTTGAGAAATTATTTTATCCGTGGAAATATTTGAAAATAGTTTGATGGAAATATTTTTAGTTGAGAAGTGCCTTTTTGAGTAAAGAATGCGATAAAATATTCATTCGATAGAAAACCTTTATCAAAGAGTATAGTTGATTTTAAAAAACTTTGATCTAAAAATTGATTTGTGATTGTCAGAATTTTCTCTTCGAATGAATTCTTTGATGAATGATGTTTCGAAAAGAAAACATTTTTGGGTAAAGAGTATTGGTTGAAAAAGACCTAAAATTGGAAATTTTTAGTGAAGATGTATTTAGGAATAAATATTTTTGAGAAAGGATGTACTATAAATTAACTTATTTTGTAATACTTCGAGAAATATTTTACCAAGACGAGAATGATTTTATTTGGAAATCAAATGGTTGAGAAAGTAAAATATTTAACTGAATAACAAACTTTGGAGGTGTTTGTTAAAAATATTTTATTAAAAAGATGTTTTATTTGAAATTTTTTATTTGAGAATATAAAACTAGACTTTGTAACATAGGGTGTAAGAGAATGGGGTAAGATAAGTTTCGAGTTTGCTCAATACCCATTATGATGATGTAACCTTTATGACTATTATGTGTAACCTTTCCCTAATGAGCACGGGGGTGTCTAGTTATTCCCATCTATGGAAAGTGTAGGGAAATGGTGTAGGGACTACCCATTTCGATGTGTGGGATGGTGACCTTTTATTTATATTTTCTTACTTTGGTTGAATTACTTATATTGATTTGTTGCTTGTTAAGTTACTTACGATTAAGAAAATGGTACTGCTTGTTTGCCTATGGTTACTGATTACTTCATATCATACTTGTTTGAATTGATTTCTCTTGCTTATATTATGTTGTTGATTGTTTGTTTTACTATAGTTGATATAATTGTTTGTTTTTTCTTATCGCTTATTAGTTTGATTGGTTTTTATTTGTTTGGTTGCCTACTTGCTAAGTTGGTTGCTTGTAGTTTAACATATTGTAATTTTTATACCATGTGCTAAGTTAAATTGAATGCTTTGCATTGATACTTGTATGATGAGTTAGTCATCCAATGTTGTCTTTTAGTAGGATGTACATTGTTGAAACTATCACAAAGTTAAAGGACATGTTTGATTTAGTTATAGTGGGATAACATAGTTTTCTAAAAGGAGGAAGACTAGATATTGGGATTGACTAAGAGATGTGAAGATGTTCCTTGAAAAATGAGCAATAACGATTGGAGGATTTTGATGACTAAAGGCTTGATGGGTACCATTAAAGAATCCAGGATTGGTGGGAGGTTCATTATACAGAGTTTTTAAACATCTATTTTGAAACCTATTTTTATACAAACGATTACTGACTCCCATAAATATTTTAAAACAAAGAGTTTCTATTTCGTAGCAATTTAACAATTTGATTATTTATAAAATGAAATTTCTCAAAATTATTTTGAATTGGTTTAAAGTGGTGGAAAATATTTTGAGAAATTGTTTTATAAATTGATGGTAGTATTTTTAGGAGGAAAACGATTTTTGTTTTAAACGAAGATGGATGCCTTGATCTGAGAATGAAAATATTTTGTTAAATGTTTTGCTTTTAAGATGTATTAGAACTCACCTTATTAGCATATTACACTTTGGTATTTTGGGTGGACCATCCCAGTCAAATGGAGAAATCACTATAAAAGGATAATGGAATGACATTTTTCGATGTGATCAGAAGTTTGAAACAATAGGATTCACAACTTACGAGGGATGTTTAGAGGTATTTCGATGACGATGACTCGACGATGGGACTCATGATGATGATCCATAAGGATGAGTTCGGGCAGGGGAGCTCGTGGGTAGAACAAGGATGTGTTTTACTATTGGATGTATGCTATGGGATCGATGAGGACCAAAGGCTTTGGTGTATGCTCGTAAAGAAGGGGTGGGTAGGGATAATTATGGTGGATTTTACAATGTCATCCTCCCTGAACAATATGATGGTGGTTTAGGTCCTCATCGTTTAAGTGGCAAGGGTTCGGGCATTCATATAGTTGCTATGCTCTTATGATGTTGAATATTCATTGACTTTATGAATGTGGTCATTTGTATCATCATCCAAAAGTGCAAAACCCTTATGATGGTGGGTATTCATTGACCTTATGATGGTGATCATTTGGAAGAGACCTTATGATATAAGTCTACGGATCAAGGATTGATGCAACTGCAGCATGAGTAGAGGGTTATGTTATTTTGAGGATGTAGTCATGACTAGGTGCATATTATTTTAAGGATGTTGTCATGACTATGTGCTTATTATTTTGAGGATGTAGTCTTGACTAGGAACATATTATTCTGAGAATGTAGCCATGAGTGGAAACATGAATTATTTTGGAATGTCTAAGAATGAGGTAGTACACGGAGTATTTTAAGGATGAGATTATGAGAAAGTTCATCGATGACTTTTAAGATACACATATTAAGATGGATGTGTAGTCAACATAGGGATTAACACACATGTGTTATTTATTGGTATAATGATGTGGTGGTACCCTTTTGGGGTATGTGTGCGCAATATATTTTTGATGAGCTATGGTAATTATTGTTTGTGCATATTCATTATTTGTACATGCATGTTTTGATTAACCTAAGTTGTGTTGTGGACCTTTATTATGGTCAATTCTAGTTGAATTATTGAGATGCATGATATGAGTTAATCCACAATTTATATTGTTTCACCCAAGTAAATGAAGTGTTATTTTATGTGATATGGTTTGGATTTCAAGATTGAGGAAGTGTAAGTCTTACTATGGTATGTGTGTATGGAAATTTAAACTCATTTTGTGGATGAATTTGATTGTATCATGGTTAATGTAATATGGTGGTTATATGCTATTTACAAGTAGTTAACTTGTGATTGATTTATTTCCCATATTTCGTGATTAAATGAATAATGATGATTTATTGATTCGGTTGAAGGTTGTATTTGGGGAACTACGAGTGCGCAATTCTTTTATAGAGGAGTAACAACCCACAAATTTGAAACTTCTAATATTTAAGTAATTAAAAATTAATTTCTAATAAATGGATGAATTTGGTGTTGTATCTATATCTGTTGCGAAAGTCTCTCCGAGCCGATTGATTTGATATATAAATTTTGATGGATTTGGAGTTACAGTTTGTGAAATAGAGGTGACATGGTGTTCAAATAGAATACGCAACCACTTTTGGGCGAAACGTTTATATATAACTGAAGCCACCTAATTACCTCCATAAATAACACTTAGAAACACTTGAGAGAAGCCATCGTATCGGCCTCTCTTCCTTACTCCTGAAATTCGTCTTAAATCATATTTTAATGGGGGATAATTTTCGCTAATTACAAATTGATTCAAAATTCAAATTGGCTAAACCCTTATATATTATATATCGTAGTGAAGCTCTCGATGAATTGGAGTTGATGTAACAACCCGCTATTTTGGACCATTCGCATCCGCACATGTCGGACTTGAATAATTCAAAATACCGAATTTTTAATTTAAATTGGCAAAACTGAGCATATACAGTAAATAAATAGAACACAGATCACAGACACAGAGTAATAAATGCAGCGGAAATAAAAGAGATAGTAGTTCATGAAGCTACTAGATACATATCAGAGTTAAATAAGGTACAACAGATGTCTCGAATACAATAATCAAATACAAGAATCAGAATACAATCACTGGAATCAACTGGATATCTGAAAGCAGAATAGATAGCTGGATCTCCAAGCGAAGCTCCAACTCCAAAGGTGAGTCTCGAATACTGGTACACTCAGTCTGACCCGAGCGTAAAGCAAAACACAAAACACTCGAGTCAGGATTAACATTCTTATATCAATAAATCCAACTCAAGTGAAATAGCAATTGAAATACAAGTAACTCAAAGGATGTTGGAATAACCATCCTTTAAGGATCCGTTAAACTATCTACTATGTAGTAGAGTACGATAAGTAGATAATGCCTATCAGTAATATAAAGTATCAAAATAGTGTTAAGGCGTTACCATTATCCCCCTTAACACATTTTATATAAGTGTTATAGTCTATACAGCATTGTAAACTCCACCGTAAACTAGTGGGCTATCAGGGAGTACTCCATAGGTATAACACAAAACAAATCGTAGTGGTCGCGCATAGGGATACAAGTATGACAAGGCACATGAGGCAATACCCAAGGTAGTGAAACTACCATTTGCCTGATCCGGACTGGTGAGAACGCATCGCCGCAGCGATCGCAACACCGCAAAACAACACTCCCAAAATCAAGGGTGCACCAATCGACAACAAGTAATGAGTAATTTGAAGAAGTGTGTTCGCTCGAGGCAGCTAACCCCCATTTGGCCCGGCACGGCTCTTGTTTTAGTCATTTCCAATTTGACACAAGTGTCCAGGCTATCCATTATCGTTCTCTTTCTTCAGTCATCACGTTCATCATTCCAACCACTTCATTCTGGATCACACTCCGTGTATAGTTATTAAAGTGGTTTTCGGTTTAGACAGTGAGTATGTCCCTAACCGATTCCGGTCTCTTTAATAACTTTCGTAATTATTACACCGATTGGTCGTTTAATAAATTTCAAAACCAAATCAATTTCAATTTCAATTAGAATTTGTAAACCAACCTTCCATTTGTCTTTCTAAACAATTTCCAAAATTTACGTTTCAAACTTCCAAATTTCCATTTCAAAATCTTATAATTCAAATTAAATATTTGATTTAAGACAATTCAAGTATTCATTTAAATTCGTATATAAGTTTCATTCCGAAATCATTTCAATTAATTTAATTTAACATTCAAATCAATTTAAATTCATTAATCGATTTCATTCAATATTCGTTAAGTAAATTTATCCTTCAGAACAATTTCTATTTAACTTCCAATTCATTAAATCAATTACTTAAGTTCAACTTCATTATATCAAAACTTCAAATTCAATTAAATCAGATTCGTCAAATCAATTCTTTAAATTACAAGTCTTACATTAATTTCAAAAATCACATTTGCATTTCTTGGTAAAGAAATTCAATTTCACATATTCATTTACTTAGTTACAATTTCAAAGATCAATTAAATAAGAACTAAATTTCACTAATTAAAAGTTCAATTTTAATTATCGAAGGATTCAATTTAATTTAATTATTAAATAATTCAATCTCATTAATTATTAAATAATTTCAAAACTTAATTCAATCATTTCTTAAATTAAACAACATTCTTTCATCAATTTCTTTATTAATATTTCATTTCAGATTATTAAATATTCACATTTAAATTTCATTAAAATTCAATTTCCAACTTCGTTTCAAACCATATTATTTATTCAAATAAAATCTTCATTTTATTTTTAAATCAAATTATTGACCAATCGATTTTTATTAATTCTCTATCCTAGGTCAAAGTTCAATTTGGGTATTTATCATTTCAACCCGATTCCAATTCAATTTAAAATCAAAGCATAGCAAAGGGAACTTGCAGTGTGATAACTGGGATGGTGTCAAAGTAAATAAACAAGCAAAAACAACAATCAATATCAATCCAATAATCAATTCAAATAATCCCGAAATAATCGTATTAATTCACATTGTTGTTTGTGCAAATTAATATAATTATTTCTAGAATCTACACTATCATTTCATGTAGATTAAAGATTATTGCATTACGGTTTTCACTTGATGTCTATTATTCAAATTATACTACATCAATCATACATTCAATGGTTCGAGGTGTACTTAACCAAATTTCTACCTGTCAATTATTCTAACATTTAAAGGGGTCATATTATACACATTTAACTATCCTATATCAAGTTCAATTGCATACTATTTATCACTTTAACATTAACAATTTAACATCCAATATAAACATCAACAATCAATCAATTATCAGCCAAACAGTATTATTATTGCATAAATCATTAACATATAATGGTGTCAGATGTCATAGGTGAACTGATACAGGTAATAGCATATATAACAGTGTAATTAACTAACAACAACATATTTCAATTATCATTTCAATTAAAATCAAATTTAATAAATAAAAGAACATTAATCGTGAGTGATTGCTCACCTTTTGAGGCTAGAGAGATGAATAGACAACGAAGTCGAGTCACGGATCGCAAGCACGACATCCGGAATAAACTAGATTGGCACGAATCGTCGAGCAAAGCTGTTAAATAGGAATTGCCGAAATCAAATCAAAACATTCAACATAGCAACAATTACAAAACATGTCCTGCGTCAAAGTTTAACAATATAATTCTATGTGCTACCGAGATCGAAATGGTCTGAAATTTGGTATGAATAAAGATCAAAATTTGTATTTCAAACTGCAAAAGAATCACTTGATTTGGACAAGAGATGAAAAAGTTACGATGTCACGAACATAGACTCAGGCCATGTTGCGACTGTCAAACGTTCAGGTCTGAAAACTCCTCTGGGTCTGACTTTCAGGTAAGAAACAGAGGACTGAACCACCTCGTATGAAGCTAAAATTTTATGTACAGAAAGTAGAAAACTTTATCTTTTAAACAAAAAGGAATCACTGTATTCTGACGTAAGACAGAAGAGATACGATGCGTCAAACATGAACTCAGGTCGTGTTTGCAGCAGTGTAAAATAATTTCAAGTACAAAAGAACAGCTGCCTGGGTCTAACTTCCAGATCCTCGACCACTAATCAAACGATGTCGGATTTTACTGAAATTTGACAGGCATAAACTAGGTAACTTCGACTCTTTTTTAAAAATAGAATCAACCCATTTCGATAAAACATGAGTGAGATATGATATCGTGAACATGAAGCCTAACTGCTGTTCAAAAAAAATAAAAATAAACATGCAAACAAGTGTAAAATCAGTTTAGTTCCAACTAAAATATATATACCACTATATAAACAATATATAATTATCCTTAAACCCCATACCCATCTCTACTTACTAATATAAATTTTTATACAAGCATATACAAACTCACATCACGTAATTTGAAATTGATATTCAAGCATATGATAGTTATTTTATTAAAGCTACTATATAAAAGTACATACATATATATAAAGACAGTAGCTTGAACACTCTGCATGTAAGTTACATTAATATAATATGAATTTGGATTGCTGAAATATGTCTACACATTTATATTAATAAGATAATACTAATAAAACAAATATACTTATAGCTTTTGTAATGTCTACATACTACTACCATAAACATATAAACTAACAGTGATATATATAGATATACTATTATATAAATTATTATACAACTGCATCTAAAATATAACTTAGAAATACTATCAATTTTATACATATATAACAGCAGCCGAAATTTATATCTAAGTGGCATTATCTTTGAAAACAAAATATAAAGTATGCATGCATATAAATCTTATATAACTACATATGGATGCAACAGCCTGTAAATAACTAAAACCAACTTCAAAAATATACCTACAAGTTTACAAAATATAATATAATATGAATAAATATATATGGATTATATACCATTGTTTTGCAAGTGGACACGGAAGGCTGAGGTGAGAAATGGTGGACGGTGTGAGTGAACTGCTCGGCTGGGTTAGGAGCTGCAAGCAAGGTGGTGGTGGTTCTAGCTGGGGAGTCGGGTGGCTTTCGCGCAGCACATGGGTGGTTCGGTTGGAGGAGGAAAGAGGGGATGCCGATCTCGAGATGGAGGCCAGAGCTTCCGCACGGCACTTGAAGGAAGACTGGGCGGAGGAAAAGACGTGGAGAGGAGGAGTTTGGATCTCGGGTGGTGACTGCTACTTGCATGGGAGATGAAGCGACAAGCGGGTTTGGATCTGGTGACACACGTAATTGGGCATTACATTACCGCATGTTTTGGTTTATTTTTACTTTGCTTTCTCTATGTTGGCTTCATGAAATATTTTTCCATCTTTGATTCTGAGAAGCTAAAAATCTGGATAACTCAATCAACTTTCCAAAGAATCAAGACAATAAATTACAGTGGTATAAAGTTCTTCACTGCAACAAGATAACTATTTTATTGTTTTCACACGTGTCTGCCTAACTGGTCTATGTTATGATAGCCATCGCTTCATTGCTAAGTTACCATGAGCATGTGGGCATACTTCACTACTAACATGTCTTAAAGGCCATTATGTCAGCCATTAAAGACAAATCCCTACTATTAATAACTAGACCATGCGATCTCAACTGTGATCCTCTGAAATGACAACAATACCCCCACAAATTGCTACACGCGGGTTACTGGCGTGGTGGTAGAAGGCCAGGAGGGGACGAAGTGTCGGAGGTGAGCTCGGCAAAATGAAAAATGCGGCTGCTGCTGTGCCATGCGGTGATGGTGAATGGAAAGAAGGCGGGGCGCTCGGGCGTGGGTTGGTTGTGCTCTTCACGAGGAGGAGGGATGGAGGAGAGAGGACGAATGGAAGTAAAAAAAAAGTGACAGAGAAAGTTTAAAAGGAAAGGTAGAAGAACGTGAAAAGCTACATTTACTGTTTGCAGAGAGTATTTTTTTGAACGGATGTACGTAAAATTTTATGAAACTAGAGAGTATAAAATTCTGCTTGAATTCAAGGCGACAATTAAAGCTGATGACAGTCCAATTTTGAAACGGTGGAATATAAAAAATAGAAAATCAAAAGGTTTAAAACCGGTACCGATTCGATAAACGTTCCGTAGACTCGCCGTCTTCCGGACTCCAAATTCACAAACAAATATACCGTAAAGATCAGTGCGACGAGATGATCGAAACGGTATACGGGTATCAGTGGTACGATTGAATTATAAAAATTCGAATTTTCTACTAGCGAAAAATGCAGGAAAACGCAGAAAAATAAGATCGACGGAGCCAAAGAAGTCCGAATTTTGAAAAACGAAAAATGACGTCTTGCTCAGAAGAAGATTTAGAATTTTTCTATATAAAAATATTTAGGTTTCGAAAACATTTTATTTTCATTACATTTTAACTGATTTAAACCGAAATGACATGACTGAAATTTACTTTCATATTTTCTGACGAAACTTTACAATTTCCTATGTTTAAATAGACGCATTTTAAATATCGAATCTTCGTTGCGAAATTTAATTGTTTATTTTTATTTAACGAAAATTTCATTTAACGCAAAACGCACGTTTCTACGTTAAAATTTTTATTTTGGTTTCTGTTATTGGTTACAACTATTTCATATTATTACATTACATTTTTAATATGTATTACATTATCGGTCTTATCGAAATTGGTCGCCTACGAATTTGGTTTTGGATTTGTAACTGATATACAAAGAGATTTCCATTTAATAAATCGTAAAATATTTTTTCTATCATATTTTTAATTAAAATTGTATTTAATTTAGTATTTTTAAAGCGTTAAAAATACGGGTCATTACAGTTGACTACAAGTGCCCATTTGTTGAAAAAGTGCTCGAGTCAACCAAAAATTGATGAAGAATTCTCGATCATTGAATCTAGAGTTTAGAATCAATGGTGACACGATGACTAGAGCATGATTGGAGGGTACTAGGTCGTAAAGGACGTCAAGGGGAGTCGATCCATATGATTAGATCGTCGAATGGATGGTCGAATTGGTTGGATACTGCGAAAAAGCAGCCAAACTTTCATTCATTGGTGGAGGCTGATTGTGGCATCAGGGTGGCAGGGGCAACCGTGGGTGGGGCGTTTGGAGGCTGGCTATGCAACTGCGGGCGAAGATCTAGTCGAAGTGCGGCATGGTGGTGACGGTAAGCAATTAAAATCGGGGGCTAGTGGGTGTGTCGTGACCTGAAGGAGACAGAGGTAATTTTACATTTATGACCTCCCTATATTATTATTTACAAATCGGCCCCTATAACTTCTAACCAATGTATATTTCATATAACAACCCGCATATTTTACGATTGTATATTTAAATGTTTTATTTAAATATAGCATCGTTGGTCAGATTTAAGTCCGAAATGTCACTTTTTGCAAACAGTCGAATTGGGACTCGAGACCACTTCCATTGAGTCCAAAATGGCGTTTGCGACCTTTTTGAGTATAAACATTGATATATTTAGAGTTGAGTGAAATTTTGATATTTTCATTTAGGGCTTTGGGTTTGGGTTTCAGCCCAATAACCTAACACCCAACCCATCTAATATCCTAACTCCCACAACACTCCTCTTCATACCTTTATAACATTTCCTAACACTCTAGCTAAAGTAAAAATGGGGGAAGAGAAAGGAAATTAGAATTCCAAGCCCTAGATTGGTTAGGAAATACAAATTCTAGCTCCAACATCAAAGAGAAGCTTAGGTAAGCATCCTCTTCTTCTTCTCCATCTCAATCTCTCTCCAATTTCAGAAATTTTCTATAATCTAACTTAGGAAATATTGCTTATGATTTTAGATTGGAGCTTCTAGAGTTGAAATTGAAGAGTAGTTGATCTTTTCTTTGCTTTAGAGCTTCTCGTTTGTTGTCTTTGGGTTAAAAGGTGAGTTTTTGAACTCACATCTATGTCTATATTTTTTATAGTTGTTTGGTAGTAATTCCTAACATCTATTCCTTGTCCATTTGCTTTTGAATTGAATTGGTTTGATGAATATTCCAATTTTTGGCGTTTTGAAGTCAAATCTTTAAAAATCCTATCTTTGATGTTTGAACACGATGTTTGGGTGTATCGAAGAGCCTATAAGGTTCGGTTGTCGCTTGGCATAAATCCCTAGTCTCCGATGCTCATCCGTTCGCTCCCGATTAGGAATTTTGCCCCTTTTGGGGGCTAGACTGATAATACTGCAACTGGCAGTTCAGTCGACTGAACCAGAAGGTCAGTCGACTGAATCTGGGACAAGAAAATTCTCTGGTCCTGTATCAATCGACTGACCTTCTGGTTCCGTCGACTGAAACTGGGAACCAAATGTTCCCGGCTTTGTATCAGTCGACTGAACCAGATGGTCAGTCGACTGAAACAGGAACCCGAGAGTTTCTAGCCTTGTATTAGTCGACTGAATCTGGGAAATGAGCATTTTGCCTATTTTAGGCAGTTTTGTGTGGGTTTTCCAGTTTTTAATCGATTTTTGATGATCTGAATTGTTGTTATCATTTATTGTCTTTCATGACTTCTTTTTCTGGATTTTTGGGAATATCCATTTTGATGGACTCGATATCGATTTTTATGGTTTTAATTCACGTCCTTGAATGTGGATTTTGGTGATTGATTATTTCTATAATCATTTCTGTGATTCGTCACTTTAAAATATAAAGGTTTTCTATACTAGTAGTAAATATTCAAACCCTTTCACAAAGATGATTCTAACTCTATTTTTAATACAAATCTCATTTATAAAAACCGTTATCCAATCTATTAGTATATACAAACCTTTACTTCATTCGTATGAGAAATCTAATTAAACGGCTTAGTAAAACAAGTGGTATGAAACGCTTGCGTTTACTTCGTCGGTTAATTCTTGGACTTGTTCGATTGAACTCTTGTGACAATTTTCGAGTGGAAATCTACAATCTGTTCATAAAAATTTAAGTTAAGCTAGTGGTTATGGGACATGAAGCTAAACTCTTATATTTATTAGCATAGTGTGATTCACACTTTTTATTGATCAATGGTGATCGTTTTGTGATTTAGACTAGCGATGTGCGATGTCTATTTGTTTGTGTGGGGACTAAAAACCCCGTTTGTGGAACTTCGGTTCAATTTGGTGGGGTAGCGACCAATGGTCTTCGGGCCGTTTGTGGAGCTTTGTCTAAAAATTGATGGTTAGCAACCATGGAATAGCGTTCCGTTTATGACACACGTGTTGGTGAGTTTTCATGCTCCCGTTTGTGATAGGCCTTCCCCCCTTTGTGATTTCTGGATTTCTAGTTGATGATTTCTAGAATTTGTGTTTCACCAATTTTCGTGGATTGAATTGATAAGCTCTATCGATATTTGTGTTTTGGTGAATAATATAAAGAATGTGATTCTTTTTGGTGTTTTGAGTTGATTTGAGATATTGTATGATTTTTGTTGTTATTTGATGTATGCTTGTCACAGTATGGCATTACTGTTATCATACTTTTTTTTCATATCTCTTATCCTATCTCATTTTATCTGATATTTATAGCTAGACTGATCCGTTTATTATTTTCTTCTTAAATAATACTCGGGTCAGACCGAGATATTTTAGGTGCTTCTGCTTGAATTCTTATCAGGGTTCATCATCTGATTTTTGGGCTAACTACTTTAGATTAGTAGTTTTTGTTGTTATACATTCCAGATAGAGACTCCTTGATGTATACTTATTCTTTTGTCTAGCACGTATCTATTCTTTTGGGATGTTGTGGATCTAGTTTGACCAACTTTTTGATGTACACTTTTATGTGTTATATTCATATTTGTTTCTGCCTTTGTGATATGAATGTCTGTGATTGATTTATGTTATGTTTATTTCTATATTTGTTTCCGAAGTCCACCTAGCCACTGTGTGGTAGCTTTGAGTTTGTATTCGATATGCCAGATTTCCTTTTGAAATGAAATGTAAGTTATATTATCTGACTTATCGGTACTCGCACAAAGCAATTACACAGATGGTCGCTCCTCAACAGCCTTATTCTTCGTGCTAGTCGACGTCATTACTCAGTAGTGTCCTTGGCTTGTGTGAGTATAGAGGTGGGGCGTCACAGCTTGGTATCGGAGCCAAACTTCGGAACAATGTAGAATAATCTAGCAAGGATCATTGTCCTAAGTCTTTCTTAGGAATCATGCCATAGAATTTAATTCGAGTCTTCAGACCGTTCTATCCTATTTCTTTTTATGATGCCTTGTTTTATCAATCAAGTTTGTTTTATATTCATTCTGTGAATAACCATTTTTCCTCTTTTCTTTCTTTCTTAAGGAAGATAAATGGTTAGACCAGGCCATCCCAGCGCCGGTCAATCCAGTGCTACTCCTCAGGACAGAGTATTTATGTTTTCTCAGCAACTTCTAGATCTTGTGAAAAATGCTCAAGCTATTGGACCCATTCCAGAGCCTACTCATCCTAAATCTGGGTTTGCACGCTTGTGCAGTGATTACACCAACTTGGGTGGAAAGCCTTTCAAAGGTTCCGAGAGCGTTATAGATGTCCAAGCTTGGCTTAGAACATGCGATCACATCTTTTCCCGTATGAATCTTATTGATCTACATCGAGTCCAAGTGGCTTCTAGCATGCTCCAAGAAAGAGCATTAGATTGGTATGAGCTTTTGATTTTTGAAATTATTGAAGTGGATCTTACTTGGGAGCAATTCTGGGAAAGATTCAAGTTAAAATTTGTGCCAGAAGCTGAAAAAGTATCTCTAGCTCGACGCTTTATTGACCTTGTTCAAGGTGAATCTTCTGTGACGGATTACGTCGCATCTTTCAAATCTCTATCTAAATACGGGGTCGAGTATATTAATACCCCATTGAAGAAAATCAGATATTTGTCTATGGGTTGAATAAGAACCTCAAAAAGCCATTACTTCTGAAATTAGAAGTTTCTTTCGATCAGCTTGTTGATATCGCTCTTCGATTCGAAGAGGCCGATAAAGAAAGTGATGTTGAAGTCAAACAAAACATCAATAAGAAGAGGCCTTTTAAATTCAAGCCTAATCCCAACAAGAAAGGGAAGCAAGCAACTTCGGTAGCAAAAACTCCTACCTCTAGTCGTGGAGAATGTTACAATTATGGTTCTAAGGACCATTATGCGAACAAGTGTCCGAAGTCTCTTACTTGTCGCTATTACAAAAGTTCGGGTCATACTATATCTTCATGTCCCAAACTTCAAAGCAAGAAGGAAGGCAAGCTAAATGTTGTACAAGCCCCTACTAACACTTCTCGTGGTCAAGGTATTTCTCATTCTATCCTTGATGGCATTATTATATTTCGTAATCTTCCTATTCGAGTTCTTTTTGATACGGGTGCATCTCACTCTTTTATATCGAAAGAACTTGTTGATGCTTTGTCTTTGAATGTTATTGTCTTGATGACTTCATTGAGAATTGCGAATCCGGTTGTTGGATCCGCAACACTCAGTTTACTTTGTAAAGATGTCGAGATTATTTTATGTGATTACTCTTTCCATGCCGATTTGCATGTTATGCGTTACCTTGGTTTCGGAATGATTTTGGGAATGGATTGGCTTAACCGTTATGAAGCCCATATCCTATGTCCTGAGCGGACTATATATCTTCGACATCCTCAATCTGTTAAGCAGATTTCTCTTATTCTTAAAGATTCAGGTTCCAATTCGGAAGCATCCTTGTATTCTCTAAATCCTCACGATGACGATAATGATGATGAGGAAGATGTCATTTCCCTCATTCACATTGTTCGTGAATTTCCTGACATATTTGAGCCCGTTTTAGGATTACCACCTAAGCGAGCAAATGAGTTCAGAATTAATCTAATCCCTGGAGCTCTACCTATCACTCGTCCTCCTTATCGTATGTCCAATAAGGAAAATGAGGAGATGCGTAAACAATTATCCAAATTGGAAGCAAAACAGTTTGTTCGTTCTAGTTCCTCTCCATAGGGAGCTTCAGCTATTTTTGTAAAGAAATCTGATAGTACACTTAGGCTTTGCGTTGACTACCGCAAGCTTAATGATCTCACCATCAAGAATTAATATCCCTTACCTCGGATTGATGATTTATTCGATCAACTTAGTGGTGCTAGAGTCTTTTTACAGTTAGACTTAGCAATCGGTTTTCATCAGCTCCGTATTGCAGAGGATAGCATTCCTTTGACATCGTTTCGTACTCGTTATGGATCTTATGAATGGCTTGTTATGCCATTTGGTTTAACGAATGCTCCAGCTTATTTCATTGACCTTATGAATCGAGTTTTCAAAGACTTCCTCGATCGATTTGTTCTCATCTTTATAGATGATATTCTTAATTATTCTAAAACCGAGGAAGAGCATGAAAATCATCTTTGGATTGTATTGGAAACTCTTAGGAGCAACCAACTGAAAGCAAAATTTTCTAAATGCCACTTTTGGCAATCTCGTGTGAAATTCTTGGGGCATATAATTTTTGAATCCGGAATTTCCGTGGATCCTTCAAAGATTGAAGCGATTCAAAATTGGAAGAGACCGGAGAGTGTGATGGAAATTCGTAGCTTCCTTGGATTGGCGGGCTATTATCGTCGGTTCATAAAAGACTTTTCTAAAATTTCCGTACCTCTTACTAATTTGACAAAGAAGGGAGTTAAATACATTTGGTCAGACAAATGTGAAACTGCTTTTCAGAAATTAAAGAACTCCTTTCCGATGCTCCTATTCTTGTGATTCCCGATGGGAACCAAGATTTTATTGTTTATACCGATGCTAGTCGTGTTGGTTTGGGTGCCGTTCTCATGCAGAGGGAACGTGTTATTTCTTATGCTTCTAGGCAATTAAAGCCTGCCGAGACTAGATATGCCACTCATGATTTAGAGCTCGCGGCTATTGTTTTCGCCCTTATAATTTGGCGTCATTATCTTTTAGGAGAGAAATTTGTTCTCTACACCGATCATAAATCCTTGAAGTATTTATTTTCCCAAAAGGAACTTAATTTGCGTCAACGACGTTGGCTCGAGTTCCTTGCATCTTATGATCTTGATATTCTTTATACTCCCGGAAAGGGCAATCATGTTGCTGATGCCCTTAGTCGTAGGCAACAAGCGGTTGTTTCTATGATGATATCCGAATGGAATGATCTCGAGACTTTGTCCACTTGTGAGATTCAAGATCGTGAATCCGATTCATGTTCATCTCTTGTTTTGTGTAGCCTTGAGGCTCATCCTTCTCTTTTAGACCGCAATCTTGAAGCTCAAAAGCATGATCTCGAATTGGTTCTTCTTAGCCAAAGTTGTAGGGATAAAATTGATATTGAAGGTTTGAAAGACTTTGATATTGATGCTCATGGCGGTATTCGAAAATTTGGTAGACTTATTGTGCCAAATATTATTGATCTTCGTAAAGACATATTAGAAGATTCTCATCGTTCTAAATTTACCATTCATCCCGGTAGTAGTAAAATGTATGCGGACATGAAGCGACTTTATTATTGGGATGGAATGAAATCTGACATTGCTAACTTTATTAAGCGTTGCATGACTTGCCAACTCATAAAAGCCGAGCATCAAAGGCCCGGTGGGTTATTGCAACCTTTGGAAATTCCAATATGGAAGTGGGATCAAATTTCCATGGACTTTATTAACGGTCTTCCCCGTTCTCGTTCGGGTCATGATAGCCTATGGGTGATAGTAGTTAGACTTACAAAATCCGCCCATTTTCTTCCCGTTCGGTCCAATCGGACCGTACCTATTTTGGCTAAACTCTTTGTCAAGGAAATTGTTAAATTGCATGGAGTTCCTACTTCTATTGTTAGCGATCGTGATCCGTTGTTTACTAGTGGATTTTGGAAAGGTCTTCAAAAAGCTTTGGGAACGAAGCTTAATTTTAGCACCGCTTATCATCCTCAGTCTGATGGACAAACCGAGCGTGTGAATCATCTTCTTCGTGCACGTGTTATTGATTTTGGTGGAAGTTGGGAAGATCATATTTCTCTTGTTGAGTTTTCCTATAATAATAGCTTCCAATCTAGTTTGGTATGGCACCTTTCGAGGTACTATACGGAAGGCCATGCCTATCTCCTTCATGTTGGCTTGAAGCCGGTAAGAAGCTGGTTTTAGGTCTAGATTTTATTCGTGATGCCACAGAAAAGATTGACCTTATTCGTCATAGGATAAAAGAAGATCAAAGTAGACAAAAATCCTATGCCAATAATCGAAGAAGGAAATTAGAATTTTCTGTGGGAGATTTTGTGTTTATTCGTGTTTCACCTATCAAGGGTGTTGTGCGTTTCAGTCGATCGGGAAAATTAGCACCTCGATATATTGGTCCATTTCCCATCACTGAACGCATTGGTTCCGTGGATTATCGCCTTTTATTACCGGCTCAGTTTTTTGCTATTCATGACGTATTCCACATCTCTCAACTACGGAAATGCCTTCGAGATTCCGATTCTATTCTTGAGCCTGGTGTTATTTAAGAAATTGAAGTTTCGCCTAATTTGACTTATGAGAAACATTCTATTCGTATCATTGCTACGGAGGTTAATCGCCTTCGAAATAAAGATGTTCCTCTTGTGAAAGTTAAATGGTTCACAAATCCTAAGGATTGCTCTTGGGAATCCAGAGAATTCATTGAGCGAACACATCCGGACTTACTCTCTCGTGCTCCTTAAGGTGAACTTCTCATTTCAAAATTTCTTCTTTTTGTGTTGTTATGCCTTTGTATGGTTGTTACTTTTTTTTCTTTTTCTTAAGTATTGCGGGGACGCAATTTCTTTAAGGAGGGGAGTCTGTAACAACCCGCATATTATACGATTGTATATTTAAATGTTTTATTTAAATATAGCATCGTCAATCGGATTTAAGTTCGAAATGTCACTTTTTGCAAACAGTTGAATTAGGACTCGAGACCACATCCATTGAGTCCAAAATGGCGGTTGCGACCTTTTTGAGTATAAACATCGATATATTTGAATTGAGTGAAATTTTGATATTTTCATTTAGGGCTTTGGGTTTGGGTTTCAGCCCAATAACCTAACTCCCAACCCATCTAATACCTTAACTCCCACTCCACTCCTCTTTATTCCTTCATAACATTTCCTAACACTCTAGCTAAAGTAAAAATGGGAGAAGAGAAAGGAAATTAGAATTCCAAGCCCTAGATTGGTTAGGAAATACAAATTCTAGCTCGAACATCAAAGAGAAGCTTAGGTAAGCATCCTCTTCTTCTTCTCCATCTCAATCTCTCTCCAATTTAAGAAATTAACTTAGGAAATATTGCTTATGATCTTAGATTGGAGCTTCTAGAGTTGAAATTGAAGAGTAGTTGATCTTTTCTTTGCTTTAGAGCTTCTCGTTTGTTGTCTTTGGGTTAAAAGGTGAGTTTTTGAACTCACATCTATGTCTATATTTTTTATAGTTGTTTGGTAGTAATTCCTAACATCTATTCCTTGTCCATTTGCTTTTGAATTGAATTGGTTTGATGAATATTCCAATTTTTGGCGTTTTGAAGTCAAATCTTTAAAAATCCTATCTTTGATGTTTGAACACGATGTTTGGGTGTATCGAAGAGCCTATAAGGTTCGGTTGTCGCTTGGCATAAATCCCTAGTCTCCGATGCTCATCCGTTCGCTCCCGATTAGGAATTTTGCCCCTTTTGGGGGCTAGACTGATAATACTGCAACTGGCAGTTCAGTCGACTGAACCAGAAGGTCAGTCGACTGAATCTGGGACAAGAAAATTCTCTGGTCCTGTATCAATCGACTGACCTTCTGGTTCCGTCGACTGAAACTGGGAACCAAATGTTCCTGGCCTTGTATCAGTCGACTGAACCAGATGGTCAGTCGACTGAAACAGGAACCCAAGAGTTTCTAGCCTTGTATTAGTCGACTAACCTTCTGGTTCAGTCGACTGAATCTGGGAAATGAGCATTTTGCCTATTTTAGGCAGTTTTGTGTGGGTTTTCCAGTTTTTAATCGATTTTTGATGATTCGAATTGTTGTTATCATTTATCGTCTTTGATGACTTTTTTTTGGGATTTTTGGGAATATCCATTTTGATGGACTCGGTATCGATTTTTATTGTTTTAATTCACGTCGTCGAATGTGGATTTTGGTGATTGATTGTTTCTACAATCATTTCTGTGATTTGTCACTTTAAATATAAATGTTTTCTATACTAGTAGTAAATATTCAAACACTTTCACAAAGATGATTCCAGCTCTATTTTTAATACAAATCTCGTTTATAAAAACCGTTTTTCAATCTATTAGTATATACAAACCTTTACTTCATTCGTATGAGAAATCTAATTAAACGGCTTAGTAAAACAAGTGGTATGAAATGCTTGCGTTTACTTCGTCGGTTAATTCTTGGACTTGTTCGATTGAACTCTTGTGACAATTTTCGAGTGGAAATCTACAATCTGTTCGTAAATATTTAAGTTAAGCTAGTGGTTATGGGACATGAAGCTAAACTCTTATATTTACTAGCTTAGTGTGCTTTACACTTTTTATTGATCAATGGTGATCATTTTGTGATTTAGACTAGCGATGTGCGATGCCTATTTGTTTGTGTGGGGACTAAAAAACCCGTTTGTGGAACTTCGGTTCAATTTGGTGGGGTAGCGACCCATGGTCTTCGGGCCGTTTGTGGAGCTTCGGCTAAAAATTGATGGTTAGCAACCATGGAATAGCGTTCCGTTTGTGACACACGTTTTGGTGAGTTTTCATGCTCCCGTTTGTGATAGGCCTTCCCCTCTTTGTGATTTCTGGATTTCTAGTTGATGATTTCTAGAATTTGTGTTTCACCAATTTTCGTGGATTGAATTGATAAGCTCTATCAATTTTTGTGTTTTGGTGAATAATTTAAAGAATGTGATTCTTTTTGGTGTTTTGAGTTGATTTGAGATATTGTATGATTTTTGTTGTTATTTGATGGATACTTGTCACAGTATGGCATTATTATTATCATACGTTTTTGTCATATCTCTTATCCTATCTCATTTTATCTGATATTTATAGCTAGACTGATCCGTTTATTATTTTCTTCTTAAATAATACTCGGGTCAGACCGATATATTTCAGGTGCTTCTGCTTGACTTCTTATCAGAGTTCATCATCTGATTTTTGGGCTAACTACTTTAGATTAGTAGTTTTTGTTGTTATACATTCCAGATAGAGACTCCTTGATGTATACTTATTTTTTGTCTAGCACTTATATCTATTCTTTTGGGATGTTGTGGATCTAGTTTGACCACCTTTTTGATGTACACTTTTATGTGTTATATTCATATATGTTTCTGCCTTTGTGATATGAATGTCTGTGACTGATTTCTGTTATGTTTATTTCTATATTTGTTTTCGAAGTCCACCTAGCCACTGTGTGGTAGCTTTGAGTTTGTATTAGATATGCCAGATTTCCTTTTGAAATGAAATGTAAGTTATATTATCTGACTTATCGGTACTCGCATAAAGCAATTACACAGATGGTCGCTCCTCAACAGCCTTATTCTTCGTGCTAGTCGACGGCATTACTCAGTAGCGTCCTTGGCTAATGTGAGTATAGAGGTGGGGCGTCACATTTCATATACGAACTTCATTCAAAGGCGGTTTCTTTCATTAGACTTGTGGTGGAATTTTGGATGATTTTACGCAGCTTTGCTAAATTATAAGGTTTGCGAAAGCGCTTTGGTGTGGTATTTTATTTAGTTAATGAATTTTAAATCAAACAATCATATATATTGATGAAAAATCTTATTTGTTGATATATGTTGTGTTCTATGGATGACTATTTGGTTATTATAGTATCTTGGATGTATTGTGCCTTGATTGGATAATTGTTGTTAATTGTAGTATTTTTGGATGTTTAATTAAAATAAATTCTTTGATTTGAACTAGAAAATAATTAATTGGAACAGAATTTATAATAACCACAAAAATAAATAAATAAGTGATAAATTAGGTTATTACTGATTTTGGATGGTATTTGTAAATAATGATAATTTAACAAACTTTACCGAAATTAAAGTATGGTATTTAATAAGGTTGTTATTTACGAATTTCTAGAGAAAACTCATAAATAATAACTAAAATTATATTTCAAATTGATGTTTGGGAAGTTCATTAAAATTTATAAATTAAACGGGATTTTAAATAATAACAACATGAATTTTAGTGAAAAAAAGTATCGTTTTATGTAAATTACAAAATGATTGATTTTACAGTATATATGGTAGAAATTATTATTACTATTGTTTGAGAAATAAAATAAAAAATGTGTTTTTTAAATAATAATAGTTATAGTAGTAGTGTAACGACCCAGAATTTTCAATCATTTGAAACTGTAATAATTAATTGATTTTAATATTGGAAAGTTAATTTATAGGATAAATAACTTGAATTTCAAATATAGTAATTTCTTGGATAATTTAATTATTGAATTTAATAATTAAAATCGTTTAAATAATTAAATCTTGGATTTTAAGTTGGATAAAAAGGATTTAAAGGCTTATTTAATTTCTATTAATAAGAATGAAGGTAATAAAACTTTTAAACTGGATTTAAAAATGATTTAACTGATTTCTGAAATAACTCGTTTTAATTAACAAGTGAAAATAGCCTTCCGGGCACAGTCTCGGATTTCGACAAAACCAGTATCATTGGGTCCGTAATAATGAATTATAATACGTTGTCAAATTTCGTAGCGATCAGATGCATCATTTGGTCATGCGAAATCGAAATGCATTAAAATTAATATCGAAAATTTGATATAATAATTAGATTCAAAAAGCTATCTTCTCCATACGATCGAATTAGGACTCGAACCTAGTTCCATTGCATTTGGAATAGGGGTATAACATATAGAACGTCAGGCGGCACGCCTCGATTGGAGTCCGTAATTATATAGTTAGATATTTTGAATTTTAAATAATATATTATCTTCGATTTAACTATACACTTCCATGTTCATTCTTATCAGTCGCACCTACCTATATGAGCCCACACACTTCTTCTTGTTATCTCCCATCACCCCTCCTCTATTTAAACACTACGAGGAAGAGAAAAAAAAATATATCTTGCAAAATACTCATTTAAAAATCGTCAAACCAATTTTAACATTCATGTTTCGAAGAGATCATTCCACTGATAGTCTTCTTGAGGGGTGCGGCGATTGTTCTTGAAATTCGACGGTAAAGTCGAGTGGTAGTAAATACTAGGGTTGCACATTTTGAGAGATGTAGTGCTTGATTCGTGTTTTGGAGTTCGTATTCAAATTCATTGAAGAAGATAGCATCTCGGTGCAAATATTTGTGGAGTCCGATCGCTTATAGAAGGAAGCGACTTTAGCCTGGTCATGTTCGACCCATTAGGTTGCATCATAGGGGAGAGGCGCGAGTGGTAAGTCATGGTGTCGAGGAGGAAGAGCTCGCGAAGAGCGATGCAATAGCGCGGACGGCGGCGAATTTTGTTGAGAAACGAGGGAGGAATCAGGGATTGAAATTCTCGGTCTTGGGTTCCTTTTCGTTTATATTGTGCATATCATTCATTGTGCACGTTCTTGCTGGAGGAAGAAGGGTGAGGGAATTTGTGTAATTTGTTTAATTTTAAAAATTTAAAATCTAAGAACTTATAAATTGCATAACTCTCTCATACAAGGTCCAATCGAGACGAAACTTTTTGCATTGCGCTCGTGACGACGAAATCTTCGCAATGGAACAGGTTTGAATGAATTTGGAGACTATCAAAATTTGGGCTAAAATCGGACGTCGTCCGGTTTTAGTTCTAAACTGGAACGCTTCGGGGACAGCAGAAATTTCGATGAGTTAATCTCACCTTTGTAGATCACTATTATGATTTATAATTGATAAAAGTTGTTGAATGATTTTTGGATGAATTATTATATTTATTAGTTGTTTGGATATATTCCCGCCTATTGGAGCGGATGAGACCCTATTACGTTCCCGTTTAAGAGCGGATGACCATTTGTATACGAATCCCGCCTCGAAGCAGTTGATTTATATTTTATGATTGTATAACATTTGTGATGCAGGGGAAAACAGGTTAGAGGGATCCAACGGGATTCCTTGCTATTGTTGAATTGTTTCAATAATATATTTTATATGGATTATTGAAAAATAAATCTGATTGTTGACATTATAGTTATAACATTGTTATATGTTGAAAACTAAAACCCAGAAGTGGTAGAAAAGCGATATTGATAGTGGTTAAGTGTTGGATGGCTATTGGCCTCAAATAAGTATTTTAAAAATACTATAATTTGCCGTTTAAATCAGAAATTGATTTTGAGACAAGGAACAATTTTAAAATCTGAAATCGGGTTTTGGAAATATTTTTAAGGATTTCCTAATTAAATATATTAATATTGTTTCACGTTAATTAATTAATATTGTCTTTAAGTTATTTAATTATAATATTAATTTAAGGTTATTTAATTATAATAATATTCTTTTAAAGTTATGTAAAGATATTAAAACTGTTTTAAAGTTATAATATCATATTAATATTAAGTTATTAATTATTGTAATATTTTTTTAAAGTTATTTGTTATAGTTAATAGGTTTTAAGAATTTATAAAGGGTTAATAAATTGAAAGGTTAATTATTTCAAAGATAATTATGGTTTCAGAACTTATAGTAAGGATTATTAATAAGTTTTGGAAATAAGTTATTATTATTTATAAAGATGGTAAAGATATATTACTATTGTTTATTTAACAATATTTTAGGATTATTAATTATTATTAAGATGTTTAAAGTAAATAATTTTCATTAATTTAAACGTTTAGTGTTAATAATTATTATTATAAAATGGTGTTTTGGAGTAAAAGATTTTAATTGTTATAAATGTTTTCGAAACCTATGAATGGAGTTGAAAGATCTGGATTTTATAAAAGAGCTTATGAAATGGTTTGGAGACATAAGGAAGATATTTACAAGGTGAAGGGTTTTATAAATGGTTAGATATTTACAAACGAATTTTCGAAACAGGTTTATAGATTTATAAAAGAAGTCCTCATAAATGGTTTATGGATTCATAAAGGGTTTATAAGTGATTTTTGAAATGTATAAGAAGCTTATAAGGGATTGAATTTTTGAAAAAGGAATTATAAATGGTTTTTTGGAAGGTTTATAAATGGTTTTGGAGAATTGTAAGGAAATTTTAAATGGTTTGAGAATCGAATGAAAAGAGCATCTTTCTCAATTTTGTATATATACTTATATCATTGAGATAAGTATATGGATATTTTCTAAGTATTGGAAATATAGGAATTGGTGGATATATCTTGTAAAAGTATTCTTATACAAGAAATTTACAAAGGGGTTTATTTTCATAAAAGGTTTATAAAACGAGGCTAGTGGTCGCTTATATGCTTAACCAATGTTGGTTTTCCCTATGAAATATAATCTTTGTTTTAATGTTGTTTATTTGATAGTTAAATAACCGACTATCGAATCTTGGCCTAAATATGTAATCCTTCTTAATTTTGGTGGTACAGAAATATTCCCTACTTAACACCGAAGGATTTTAACTCTGAAAATATCTAGGGGAAACACGGGGATTATATGGTACAGTTACCATTGGGGTGCTTTATTGTACGTATAAACTGGTTTTGTTCTTCTAGGACAAATGATAAGGAGATCCGTCCACTTAGACAGTTAGGGGGTGATCCCCGCTCTTATTTATTGTTTGATTATTTCCTAAAGAACCGGTATTAAGCATTCCGAAAATCGGCATTTGATTTTATGGAGCGTCTGGGAAACAAAAGAGTGTACTCATAAGAGATGACTCGAAACCGTGACCACTCCGAAAACCATATACGATTCTATAGAGAAGATTCGTAGTATATTGTGATGCTAGGATCCATGCATAATTCCGAGACCCATTGGGGTACGGGAATCCGGGTGTGATTCCAAGATCTAATTGAGATGTGGGAATCTATGTGTGATTCCAAGATCCGTTAAATATTGGAATCCATGTGGGATTCTACGATCTATTTGGTGGCAGTGTGTAAGCTGGAATGTCGGACGTAGCTTCATCAACGGGAATGATTAAAACCAGAGATAGGATGCATGACCAGTAGGGTTGGCAAACCCATAAGGTGTAGTCGGCTCCTCCTAGATGTCACTTATAGTTGCTATGCATGCATGGGGTGATGCACTCGGTCTTAGCGAGACCAGCTATGTTTTTCCTATGGTACATCACTATGGATGTATGCTGCTTCGGAAGGATAGCTTTGATCCTTGTGCAGGAGGAACGTTCCTCGAAATACTAAGGGCACCTCTATGGAAATCCTACACAATTAGCGAACGCGCCTTATCGATTTTCGATTATATACCTAGTATTGTTGCGATGTACACTCACAAGCATCACAACTACTTTATTATTATTTTCACCCTTAGACATTATCATAATATCAATGGATTTTCTAAATAAATGTTTTGGTTATCTTAAGGTAAAAACCCGTCCGTGTTTATATGCGGCGTGGTCTTATGATATACACTTGATTTCAAAGGTTTTGTACAACTTTAAATACAGTTGGGTGTGTTCTCTCACGCTGGTTTTCCAGACTGAATCGGGTGTTTTTTTATTATAATGCTCGGGTCGGACCGAGTATATTACAGATTGGTTTGGATGCTTGGAGCTTCAAGAAATGAGTTGGAGGACTAGAGATGTATTCATGTAGATGATTATTTTCCGTTGTATTCATTGTTGTGTTTATCAGCAATTGTAAGGGCAAGCTGTTATAACTATCCAGGCTGAAATAGGTTAGTATACTCTGATTGATGTCTGTATATACATATATTACAGTTTTGTTTTTTTGTGTAAAGATTTATGGTATATTATAGATTATTCGTACCGCTATGAGATTCTTTGTTGTAAACTTTTCTTCTTATCTTCTTCCTTCTTTCTTTTCCCTAACAAATCGGGTTTTCCGGCATTCGATTTCTCGACATGCGATTCAATGGACGTATTAGTGTCGATTTATGAGGATCGAAAAGCCCAGTTTCTTACATTTGGTTTTACAGTTGAAGGTTAGGCGAGAACCTTGGCTTTGGTGGGGTACTCATTAGAGATACGGTCAGTAGCACCCTAGAATGACTTTGAGTGTGTGTGTGTGTGTGTGTGTGTCTATATGAGCGCATATTTGTTAGTGATATAAAATTTGTTTTATATTGTGTTGGTAGATCTATTGAGGGGCTTATGGATTCTGGTCCATATGAGTAATTAACGTTATTGATAAGGATCCCTAAACACTTGAACAGAGCAGTTTGACATGGTATTGTTTTGAAATTGGGTAAATGAAGTAATTTTACCTTGATTATTTTTAAATATAAAGGAATAAATTTTCAGAAATTATTATGGTATATATGGCGTGCCTGGTTGTTAGAGAATGATAATGTGATTATTATCATTTGTTGTTGTGGTGCTTTGATAAAAGTGTTATTATTATAATGCAAACAAGATTAACAATTACGGAATGATTTTATATAAATATGATTTATAAATGTAATTTATAAATTGAAGGGAAATGAAATTACTGAAGTATATTATAAATATAATTGTAACTAAAGAAAGTTTAAAAGATGGGAATTTGGGAATTTAAATCTTGTTAGTTTTGGAAATTGTTTTTCAAAGTTTTGGAAAATAATAATAATATTATCTGGAAAATATTTTTGACTGGAAATATTTTTTTTAAAAGGGTTTTAAAAGGAATAAAAGCAGTGAACTCACTTCGGTCGCTGGAAAATAATTTCGGTGATGACTACAGCATCATCGACGTTCATTTTTGAGTTTCCAAGGGAGGAATTGCTACCATTGGAGTTTTATTTTGCTAAAAACTAGTTTTGTTTTTAAAATCCAAAGGAATTGTGTGTGTGTGTGTGTGTATGATTTCAAAAATAATTTGAAATACTTAAGAACAGGTGTTTAAACTTTAGGGAATTTTCATTGAGAATTTTATGAAGATATGAGAAAATAAGTTTGATAACTTATAAATTTTGAAAATTAGTAAGTTGAACAATGTTTTAAATTGTTGAATATGAACTTCAAGAAACGTAAATTTGGAACTGAACTTGGGAATGAAATTTAACTTAAGATAAGTTATACAAAAATGAATTTTGAAAAGGAATTGGACCTAAGTAGGCAAACGACGATAAATCGATAATTTCGAGATTATAGTTTGCAAGGAGAATGACAGGTTCTAATCAATGAACTGGATCTGTGTCCGCACTACGGTGGTTGTGTGAACGATACTAGTTCGGAAATGGAATTGGGTGATCGAGCGAGCGATCAGATTTGATATTGCGTGCGGATGATATATGTATATCGTACGGTTTTAGAAAATTAAATGTTGGAAATTGAAAATGCAAAATAATGTGATTATGAATTATATGATTGTATATCATTGGTAAATAAGATGCAGGTATATAAAAGCAAGAGCTAATTTGATTCCTTTGATTTCAAAAGTAAAATTGGATTACCCGACAAAAAGGTACATGTTTTTATTATTGTTTGAATTTGATGATTTTATGGTGAAGCCACTTGGCTGTTGTTTTCTTTTGCTGGTTTGGACCTGTATGAGCGATTGGTAGTTGTTCTGATCAAGCCGTGCAAAGGAGACGCTAGTGAAATTTTTCGAAAGTTTAAAGAGTTAGAAATTTTGAAGAAATTTTTAATAACTAAAAAATTGATTTTTGAGTTATAACTTGAAATGATTGAATGGATAATACTAGTTGGAACCTATGGATGAATTTGGGAACTTAGTAAAAGTAATAACAAGGTTTCAACAGATTGATTTTGGGAAGTTAAAGGCTTAAATGGATTTGGGAAGTTATTTCAACTAATTTGTTTTAGAAAAGAAATGGGTTTGGGAATTTTTCCTATCTTGGCAATTTCGAGGACGAAATTCTTTTTAGGGGGTAGAATGTAACGACCCAGAATTTTCAATCATTTGAAATTGGAATAATTAAGTGATTTTAATATTGGAAAGTTAATTTATAGGATAAATAACTTGAATTTCAAATATAGTGATTTATTGGATAATTTAATTATTGAATTTAATAATTAAAATCGTTTAAATAATTAAATCTTGGATTTTAAGTTGGATAAAAAGGATTTAAAGGCTTATTTAATTTCTATTAATAAGAATGAAGGTAATAAAACTTTTAAATTGGATTTAAAAATGATTTAACTGATTTTTGAAATAACTCGTTTTAATTAACGAGTGAAAATAGCCTTCCGGGGACACGGTCTTGGATTTCGACAAAACCAGTGTCATTGGGTCCGTAATAATGAATTATAATACGTCATCAAATTTCGTAGCAATCAGATGCATCATTTTGTCGTGCGAAATCGAAATGCATTAAAATTAATATCGAAAATTTAATATAATAATTAGATTCAAAAAGATATCTTCTCCATACGATCGAATTAGGACTCGAAACTAGTTCCATTACGTTCAGAATAGGGGTATAACATATAAAACGCTAAGCGGCACGCCTTGATTGGAGTCCGTAATTATATAGCTAGATATTTTGAATTTTAAATAATATATTATCTTTGATTTAACTATACACTGCCATGTTCATTCTTATCAGCCACACCTACCTGTACGAGACCACACCCTTCTTCCTATTATCTCCCATCACCCATCCTCTATTTAAACACTACCAGGAAGAGAGAAAAAAAATCTCGCAAAATACTCATTTAAAAATCATCAAACCAATTTTAAAATTCATGTTTCAAAGAGATCTTTCCACTGGTAGTCTTTTTGAGGGGTGCGGTGATTGTTCTTGAAATTCAACAGTAAAGTCGAGTGGCAGCAAATACTAGGGTTGCAAATTTTGAGAGATGTAGTGCTCGATTCGTGTTTTGGAGTTCGTATTCGAATTCGTTGAAGAAGATAGCATCTCGGTGCAAATATTTGTGGGGTCCGATCGCTCATAGAAGGAAGCAACTTTAGCCTGGTCATGTTCGGCCCATCAGGTCGCATCACAGGGGAGCGTCGCAAGTGGGAAGTCATGGTGTCGAGGAGGAAGAGCTCGCGAAGAGCGATGCAATGGCGTGAACGGCGGCGAATTTCGTTGAGAAACGAGGGAGTGATCATGAATTGAAATTCTCGGTTTTCGGTTCCTTTTTGTTTATGTCGTGCATATCATTCACTGTGCATGTTCTTGCTGGAGGAAGAAGGGTGAGGGTATTTATGTAATTTGTTTTAAGTTGTTTAATTTTAAAATTTTAAAATCCAATAACTTATAAATTGCATAACTCTCTTATACGAGGTCTGATCGAGACGAAACTTTTTGCATTGCACTTGTGACGATGAAAGCTTCGCAAAGGAACTGGTTTGGACGAATTTGGAGACTGTTGAAATTTGGGCTAAAATCGGACGTCGTCCAGTTTTAGTTCCAAATCGAAATGCTTCGGCGACAGCAGAAATTTTGGTGAGTTAATCTCACCTTTGTAGATCACTATTATGATTTATAATTGATAAAAGTTTTTGAATGATTTTTGGATGAATTATTATATTTATTAGTTGTTTGGATATATTCCCGCCTATTGGTGCGGATGAGACCCTATTACGTTCCCGTGTAAGAGCGGATGACCATTTGTATACGAATCCCGCCTCAAAGCGGTTAATTTATATTTTATGATTGTATAACATTTGTGATGCAGGGGAGAACAGGTTGGAGAGATCCAACAGGATTCCTCACTATTGTTGAATTGTTTCAATAATATATTTTATATGGATTATTGAAAAATAAACCTGATTGTGGACATTATAGTTATAACATTGTTATATGTTGAAAACTAAAACCTAAAAGTGATATAAAAAAAGCGATATTGATAGTGGTTAAGTGTTGGGTGGCTATTGGCCTCAAATTAGTATTTCAAAAATACTATAAATTGCCGTTTAAATCAGAAATTGATTTTGAGATAAAGGAATAATTTTAAAATCTGAAATCACGTGTTGGAAATATTTTTAAGGATTTCCTAATTAAATATATTAATATTGTTTTAAGTTAATTAATTAATATTGTTTTTAATTTATTTAATTATAATATTAATTTAAGGTTATTTAATTATAATAATATTTTTTTAAAGTTATGTAAAGATATTAAAATTGTTTTAAAGTTATAATATCATATTAATATTATTTGAAGTTATTTAATTATTGTAATATTGTTTAAAGTTATTTGTTATAGTTAATAGGTTTTAAGAATTTATAAAGGGTTAATAAATTGAAAGGTTAATTATTTCAAAGATAATTATGGTTTCAGAACTTATAGACAGGATTATTAATAAGTTTTGGAAATAAGTTATTATTATTATTTATAAAGATGGTAAAGATATATTACTATTGTTTATTTAACAATATTTTAGGATTATTAATTATTATTAAGATGTTTAAAGTAAATAATTTTCATTAATTTAAATGTTTAGTATTAATAATTATTATTATAAAATGGTGTTTTGGAATAAAAGATTTTAATTGTTATAAATGTTTCCGAAACCTATGAATGGAGTTGAAAGATCTGGATTTTATAAAAGAGCTTATGAAATGGTTTGGAGACGTAAGGAAGTTTATTTACAAGGTGAAGTGTTTTATAAATGGTTAGATATTTATAAACGAATTTTAGAAACAGGTTTATAGATTTATAAAAGAAGTCCTCATAAATGGTTTATGGACTCATAAAGGGTTTATAAGTGAATTCTGAAATGTATAAGAAGCTTATAAGGGATTGAATTTTTAAAAAAGGAATTATAAATTTTTTTTGGAAGGTTTATAAATGGCTATAAATGGTTTTGGAGAATTATAAGGAAATTTTAAATGGTTTGAGAATCGAATGAAAAGAGAATCTTTCTCAATATTGTATATATACTTATATCGTTGAGATAAGTATATGGATATTTTCTAAGTATTGGAAATATAGGAATTGGTGGACATATCTTATAAAAGTATTCATATACAAGAAATTTACAAAGGGGTTTATTTTCATAAAAGGTTTATAAAACGAGGCTAGTGGTCGCTTATATGCTTAACCAATGTTGGTTTTCCCTATGAAATATAATCTTTGTTTGAATGTTGTTTATTTGATAGTTAAATAAACAACTATCAAATCTTGGACTAAATATGTAATCCTTCTTAATTTTGGTGGTATGGAAATATTCCCTACTTAACACCGAAGGATTTTAACTCTGTAAATATCTAGGGGAAACATGGGGGTTAGATGGTACAGTTACCATTGGGGTGCTATACTATACGTATAAACTCGTTTTGTTCTTCTAGGACAAATGATAAGAAGATCCGTCCACTTAAACGGTTAGGGGGTGATCCCCGCTCTTATGTATTGTTTAATCATTTCCTAAAGAACCGGTATTGAGCATTTCGGAAATCGGCGTTTGATTTTGTGGAGCACCTGGGAAACGGAAGAGTGTACCCGTAAGAGATGACTCGAAACCGTGACCACTCCAAAAACCATATACGATTCTATGGAGGATATTCGTAGTGAATTGTGATGGTGGGATCCATGCGTGATTCCGAGACCCGTTGGTTTATGGGAATCCGGGTACGATTCCAAGATCTAATTGAGATGTGGGAATCTATGTGTGATTCTGAGATCGGTTTGGGTATTGGAATCCATGTGGGATTCCATGATCTATTTGGTGGCAGTGCGTAAGCTAGAATGCCGAACGTAGCTTCATCAACGAGAATGACTAAAACCAGAGATAAGAGGCACGTCCAGTAGGGTTGGCAAACCCATAGGATGTAGTCGGCTCCTCCTAGATGTCACTTATAGTTGTTTTGCGTGCACGGGGCGATGCACTCGGTCTTAGCGAGACCAGCTATGTTTTTCCTATGGTACATCACTAGGGATGTATGCTGCTTCGAAAGGATAATTCTGATCCTTGTGCAGGAGGACCGTTCCTCGAAGTACTGAGGGCACCTCCATGGAAATCCTACACAATTAGCGAACGTGCCTTATCGCTTTTCGATTATATACCTAGTATTGTTGTGATGAACACTCACAAGCATCACAGCTACTTGATTATTATTATTTCCACCCTTAGACATTATCATAATATCAATGGATTTTCTATAGAAATGTTTTAGTTATCTTAAGGTAAAAACCCGTCCGTATTTATGTGCGGCGTGGTCTTAAGAAATACACTTGATTTCAAAGGTTTTATATAACTTTAAATCTAGTTGGATGTGTTTTCTCACGCTGGTTTTCCAGACCAACTCGGGTGTTATTTTGTTATAATGCTCGGGTCAGACCAAGTATATTACAGATTGGTTTGGATGCCTGGAGCTTTAAGAGACGAATTTGGAGGTCCAGAGACGTATTCACATAGATGGTTATTTTCCGCTGTATTCATTGTTGTGTTTATCAGCAATTGTAAGGACGGGCTGCTAGAACTGTCCAGGCTGAAATAGGTTAGTATACTCTGATTGATGTCTGTATATACATATATTACAGTTTTGTTTTTTTGTGTAAAGATTTATGGTATATTATAAATTATTCGTTCCACTGTGAGATTCTATGTTGTTTAGTTTTCTTCTTATCTTCTTCCTTCTTTCTTTTACCTAACAAATCGGGTTTTTCGGCATTCGATTTCTCAGCATGCGATACAATGGACATATTAGTGTCGATTTACGAGGGTCGAAAAGCCTGGTTCGTTACAAGTAGCAAAGAAATGTTTTTTGAAAGTGTTTTTGGATAAAATAATTACTACTTTTGAGTTTATAGAAGTAAAATTGGGTTTTGATTTTTAAAATAAAACATTGTTCTTTTGGAATAAATTGTAATAAATTAATTTCATAAAGTATTGAAGTTGTTTCAACATATTATTGTTTTGATGTAAATTAATAATAATATGTTTTAAAAAGCGAATCGATGAAGATTACTATTTTTGATTTAAAAAGCAATATTAAGAAGTATTTAAAGGAATTGAAGTATAAAAGGGGTTTTTGAAGTATATTATTATATTGGAAAGGTTATTATTGTTTTGACATATATAAATAAAGGTGATTTTGTAATAAACATTGATAAAATGATTTTATGCTTGAAAGAAAAACAATAATCGAAAATATAATGTTTTTGATAGAGGTAATATGCGATTAATTTTTAATTTGAATTACCATATATGTTTGCTTATGATGATGAAATCGCACGAGGATGAGTATGTGAAACCATTAGTACTACAAGACGAGGGGTAGTTGATTATGGTTATATATGATTGATGTTGTGTTACTAATGTTGATTTGATTAGTAGACATTTAATGATTAATGTTATGTTACTAATGTTAGTTGATGTTGTGTCACTATAATGGATGATTAGTACGTACGTAAATATGTTTATGTTTTTGTTATTCTCTTAATGACTGGGGATAACATTGAGTGTTGTCAAATTTATGTCATGTTTAATGGCTAAGTGTACTATTGTTGTTGTTGCCCTATGTGATGATTTATTGTGATGGATAAGTAGAAATGTTTTTCTTCTTGTATTGTTGTATTGGTTGCAATGGTTGCATGAATGCTATGGTTGATATGTACTAACAAGTATTTGGACGCATTAGAAGATCAGAAAATAGAACTATGTAGGCTTGATCCCCCAGAAGGAGTATGTAGGCATTCTTCTCCTATGTAATAGCGAGCCTTTAGCCAGAGTGATAGGGTTAGATGTAGCCCAAACATAGTTGACACCTTTTCCCCTTTATCATATATATATGTGTGTGTATTTTTAAGTATGCAGGTAGAAACAAAGAAGGGTGGAAATGGTCTGGAATGAGTCATACCCACAGGATGGTTCAGTACATCTCTTGCATCAAAATTATATAGTTGTTGTCTAAATAATCAAAGTATTGGAATATGTATAATATCTAATGTATTGGATTTGTAAAAAATTTAATTATTAGAATGAGATGTATACATGTATCGATGTTAAACTTCCACTGTTGGATTTCCTTTTTATATTCGTTGTTTTTGACTCTTTTTTATTTAAATACTTATGGTCCATTTTCTTTAAAATCTGAATTTAGTTGTAAGCATATTTCTACGTTGTCTACGATTGAATTTAGATGTTAAAATAGTGGGTGTGTCGTCATAAATATCAAATCCGAGTTTAAATCATTGAATGGTAGTAGGAGTACTCTTCAATACTTACGAAATACTAGAGAATTGTTTACGGAAATAATAAAATCCTTATGAAGGATTCATTGGACTCAAACTTAAATGACATCAAGTATAGTAATTCAATCTTAAATTCATATTCACACTTGAAAAAGCAATTTTAAGTTTGAAATGTTCCAAATGAGAGATTGTGGAAAATTCAACCATAAAGGCTACGTACATCACTCTGAATAGTGTCATAATAAAAACAATATATGTACACAAGTTTATTAGAAATCTAAGGATTGTTCCCATAATTGAGAATCCAATAATATATCGTGAGATTTTCCATTAATTACTTAGGGTTCTTAATAAGACCAACCAAACTTAAGCACGATGATTGGTTAACAGTCATCGATAAATTAGCAAAAGATTATAAAAGTGGAACGGTAATTTCTATCTGGGGTAGGCAGGATAGTTCTAGTCAACTCAATTTTATCGACACTACCCACTTATTAGATGCCTTTTTATTTTTTGCAAAATGGATAATCGATAAAATAGATAAGATTAGAATAGACTTTTTGTAGGCTAGGGATAACCCCAATAGTAGCTTAAAGTGTCTTATCAGTTGGGAATTGGTTTGTAAAGCCAAAGATGAGGGAGGGTTAGGGATAATCAATATCCATAACTTCAAAGTTTCTCTATTCAAAAAATGGTTATGGAAGTTTAATACCAATAACGATAATTTAATATGGAAAGGTCTAATTTCCAATCAATTTTATGGAGGTTCTCATAATTTGAACCTATTGGCGTCTACCAACCATAATAAATTGTCACCCTTTTGGAGATTGGTTTTAAAAGGCTCAGATATTTTTAAACTAGGTATTGCTAACATAGTGCTTTCGGGGAATAACACATTTTTCTAGCATGATTGTTGGATCTCTGCTATTCCTCTTAAAGTAGAACTCACAGAAGTCTACGATATTTGCAACTTTAAAAATGTCTTAATTTCAAAAGTATATAGGCTTAATTTGAACTTTCCTTATGATTTCAGCTTTAACTTTGCACTTGAAAGAACTACTTTTTACCAGTTTGCCCTTCTTTGTGCCAAATTAGAACTTTACAATATAAATAATAATAAAGATATCAAATTTTGGTGTTGGGATAGGACTAACAACTTTACTCCAAATTCATTTTACAAATTTATAAATTTCTCTGGAATTAAATCTATAATTTTTAAATTTATGTGGAAAGTTAATGCTCCCCAAAATCCAAGCTACTTATGTGGTTAATTTTACATGGGAAACTTAATACTATTGAACTCCTTAAAAAGAAGAATATGTATATAGATTAAAAAATGTATATTCTATCATGTAAACCTAGAGACAATTGCACACTTATACTATGATTGTCAGTTTACGAAGTGTTCGCTCCTGCACATCCCTAGAATTTGTGGTTTTAATATTGCTTCAATTCTCTTAATTGTGAGTCTTATTGGTCCAAATTGAGATTTTCCTTTACCTTCGATCTTAGACTCTTGTTAGACACCATCGCACCTTGGTATATTTGGTTTGACAGAATTAAATGGCTTTTCAATAACATTATCTCTACATGAATAATTTGACTTATGTAACCACTTTTTTTTTAAATTGGATTTCGAATAATTCCTATAAATTTACTAATAGCAATGACTTTTCGCAATTCCTTAAAATGGTAAAATCACTTATGGATGTCTTACAAGAAAGAATTATTAGTAACAATAGAAATAATAATGCCGCCAGCGTCAGTCTGCTAGAGGTAGACATACACGATTTTCCTATCAGGCCACTTCTATTAGGTAACTAACTCTTTTATGTAGTTATTGTCCTCTGGCATCCTTCTCACACCTAGGTTACTTTATCTCGTACTTATTCCTTTTCTCCTCTTGCATATATACATATATATATATACACACATAATCGATTATATATGTATATATGCTTGAGTCTCACATCGTCTGTTGAGTTTTTGCAGCTCTAGTTGTTAAGGCAAGTAGTTCGGGTCGAGTGTCCTAATTCATTGGATGAAATCAGTATTGATTTGCCGCTAAGACTTTGGTTATTTCATTGGACTTTCTTGGCAGTCAATCTTATAGTTCACTTGCTCTTCGATGATTAGACGAGGCCTTCTCCACATCTAGGCCTTAGCGTTATTTCCGCTTTCGGCCCCTATTGCTTTTTTTAGGAGGGTCTTTTTTTCTATTTAAATTATGGGTTCATGGGGAAAAGCCACCTACTAGGCTTGTTGGTAGCTCCTTTTTAAGTGTAGAATAAAATTACACCAATGCTCTCCTCCTCATGGAGGATCACTCATTTTTACCAAAAAAATAACGTATTGTGATAATAATGATGCAATATAGATACATCGGATTATGAACTGGCAACACAATAAGAGGTCGAGACATGTTCTCCATAAATAACACATGATAAAAGAGTTTATCAATGATGAACAGGTAAAATTGAAAATTAGATGCAAAATCATTGTATTGCAGATTCGCTTAATGCGGCAGTTTCTTTGTTTTGTCTAGGAAAACTGATCGAACGTAAGGTTATGAGTCACCATAGTTGTTCCCAAGTGCAAGTGGGGGATTGATAGATTAAGGGCGTGCCGTTGGGGCAATCATGTTATTTGATTATATGACTTAACTTTTATAACAAACCTTGTTCGAAATAAGAAGTTTTGTTCTATTTTCTATTATATGTATTTTTATATTGGGATATAAATAAGTGAAAATAAGAGACACATCCCTAAAATCAAACTTAATACACAAAACATCCTCCTCATAAAAAAGATATAAATTACATCCCTATTTTAAAATATTACAATTTTTTTCCCTACAATACCCCTCTTCTCCATTGTAGCAATGTTGATTCTTCATATATGGATATTATTCTCACATCCATAATTAAAATTTGCACCCCATTAATTATCAATCTTTAAAACGCAATAACTTCTAGTAGAAACGACGGATTAACAAACCGTTTTCACCATTAAATCACAAATTTTATTATCTTTCTAAGGAGTGGCATTGTGCATATGTGAAAACAACGGTAGGACAAGCTATTCACGGATCCAACTCCACGTTGAGTTGGCTAAGGGTATTCTGCAATTATATGGTATGATTGCAGACATTTATGCAACTATATGCAATAATTGCAGACATGTCTGCAACTATATGCAATAATTGCAGAAATGTCGCAATTATATGCAATAGTTGCAATTGTATGCAACAATTGCAGACATGTCTGCAACTATATGCAATAATTGCAGAAATGTCTGCAATTATATGCAATAATTGCAACTGTATGCAACAATTGCAGACATGTCTGCAATTATACCATATAATTGCAGAAATGTCTGCAATTATATGCAATAGTTGCAACTATATGCAACAATTGCAGACATGTCTGCAATTATACCATATAATTGTAGAAATGTCTGCAATTATATGCAATAGTTACAGACATTTCTGCAACTATATACAATTATACTATATAATTGCAGAAATATTTGTAATTATATGTAATAGTTGCAGATTTGAAGAAAAATCGAAGATGTTTAAAATTTGCAGAATTGTCTGCAAATATATGGAATAATTGCACCTTTACTGCAAATATGATTTTTTGGTATCAACAATGGATCTCATTTTAAAGATCATAATTTTTTTAATGGTGAAAACGGTATGTTGATCCGATGTTTCTACATAAAGTTATACGCGTTTGAAAATTTAAAAACATAAAGGGTATTTGGGTCTTTGTGCGCGCATGAATTTGAAAACAGAGACCAGAAACTTATTAAAAAAACAGAGGGTTTTTTGTGCATTTTCAAACCTTACCAGGGATGTATGCCAAAAGCACCCTATAAATAATGCAATAAATACATTAAATGTATACAAGAAGAAAATCCTTAGGAAAAGTATTTAATCTACAGGAAATTATTGTTAAGGACAAAATTTCTCAGCGTTTTAGCCTCAAGGACAGACCTTCCGTATTTTAGCCTAAAGGACAACTTTCTTTAGGTATCAGTTTTTAGTTATTGATAATAGTTTTTAGGTATCAGTTTGTAGTTATCGATAGAAGTTTTTAGGTATCAGTTTTTAGTTCGGTAGGAGTTTTGAAAGAATGTTTATCCTTATGAATAATTTTGAAAGAATGTTTGTCCTTATGATTAATTTTTAGGGGAATGTTTGTCTTTGTGTTTAAAATATTGAGGTCGTGTCCTTGAGGCTAAAAATATACAAATTTTTGTCCTTTAAATTAATTCCCCCTCTAATCTATTATAGTTATGAATTTGTTTGTAACCATGAGTATTGTAACACCCCACTCCGAGACCCACATTAGCAAAGAGTATTACAAGGTAATACTATCTGCTAATATGGAGAATAGAGCTAGATAGGAGCGACCATCTATTGCCTTGTCTTAACTATCTACTGAATACATCGATAAATGTAGCATATATATTTTTTCCCATGTGGATCGACATATCCAATAAATATTTAATACAAAACTATAATGGCTAAGATCTAACAGAACAAAATATGACAACTCAAATGTAAAACATCACAGAACAGCAGAATGACATACATATGTCAAAATACAAATACATCTCCAGTACAAATCCAAAATGATACAACTAAGTGGTATGACGACCACTACTCATACATGAGCCCAAAAGAATAATACATAGATCAGAGTGTCAATAGATAAGGACAACAAAAAGCTAAAAAAGATAGGCTAGCGGATATGCAGAAAGCAAAGTCCATGCGGAAGAAAAAGCAAATAGGCTAAGTCCGAAGCACCTGTAACGACCCGTATTTTTACGGATCGACAAGTTCGTCAAAATCTGGAATTTTTGCATTTTTAAGTCATTTCAGATTTTTGGGGAAATTTGTCTAAGTCCTAGGTCGTGGACGACCTAAGAGCTAAGTCGTGACCGAGTTAAGGACTTCGGCGAGTTAGTGTTAGGTCGTGGGTTAGTTGGAGCGACCTATAGAATTGTGCAACCTAGGATTTAGTTAAGTAATTAGGTCGGCAGGGCGAGTTAACGACCTAAAGACTGACCGACTTAAGAGGTCTAGGCGACCTAAGGAAGAGTAGTGGGCGACCTAAGTATTCTGGGGTTAGGTCGTGGGGTAGAGTTAGGTCGGCAACGACCTAAGGAATGTGGTGAGCGACCTAAGTGAAGTATTGGATAGTTAAGTCGTCTAAACGACTTAGTAGATAGGTCGTATCCCAGTTTGTTCGCGACTTATGTTAGGTCGCGTAGATGTTTAAGGGTTTAGGTCGTAGACGACCTAAGAGATAGGAGACTTAAGAGTTTCTGGCGAGTTAAGGTTTCGAGCGACCTATAGGATGTACTTAGTATAGTTAGGTCGGCAACGACCTAGAGGAGTTGGATAGCAGGTTAGCGACTTAGTAGTTAAGTCGTTGGACGACCTAAGGGGTTAGTATCTTGTTGTATTGGCTAAGTCTTAGGTCGCGTATTGGCTTAAGTGTTAGGTCGCGAGATTGTTAAGTCGCGCATAGGCTAAGTCGTTAGGTCGAAGACTGTTAGGTCGCGTGGGTTGCTGAGTTGTTAGGTCGCAAGGTTTTATAAGTCGTAGGTCGTAGAGAGGCAGTGTGTTAGGTCGCTGGGTTTCGTCTAAGTGTTAAGTCGTGCATAGTTAAGTCGCGCAGTGTTAAGTCGAATGATGCTAAGTTGTTAAGTCGTCCAGGCGACTTAGGAGTGAAGCGCGCATAAGTTAGGTCGGAGGCTCTGTTAAGTCGTAGGGGTTTTTAGGTCGTAGGTCGGCATATGTTAGGTCGGCAACGACTTAAGGAGATAGCCGAGTTACGACTCAGGCAGTTTTCAGCTATAAATAGGAGGGGTTGTTCTCACTTTTTGGGATCCGGATTTTGAAGCGACGAAGTGCTGCCATTTTGAGAGCTCGACTTCTACACTTCTTCACTTCTTTTCTCCACTCTAATCAAGTGCTTCCATCCATCCAAATCGAAGATCAAGATTGAAGATTCAAGAGCTTAGATCGAAGATCTTCGTCTTTTCAAGAGAGATTTCTTCGTTTGAAGTGAGATCTTGTCGGATCTAGCTTAGCTCTTCGCTGTCCAGATCTGAAGTTGATATCTTTTGGATTGTTTAGGTGATTTGGTGAGTGGTGATTATCTCTCACACGGATCCAAAGGAGTAGATCGGATTGTTGGCTCAATTTGGTGTTAAATTAGTGATTTCCATGCATTTTCTTCATCCTATGTGTAGGTCCATGTAGATCCATTGATCATGATGATGTTGCATCCATTTTATCATACGTTAACCTATGCAAGTTCATTCATCAAGTTTGTAGAGATTTAATCCATGTTTTCATGCTTATTGGACTTTCAACTCTTTAATTACGAAAATGCCATTATTGTTATAATTGTCTACTTAGATCATTTTTGAATGCTTGATTGCTTGGATTGATGTTTGATTTGATTGATTATTATGAACTAGATGATTGATGATTAGATTTAGACCGAAGACGATTCAAAGGCTAAGGGAAAGGCTCCTGAATTGGAAAAGCTGCTCGTGGCATATGGAGCGGGATGATGAAGCTCTTATGCATAGATTTGATGATATGTTGAGATGGGGCTTTGCGAGGATGTAATGAAGCAAGGCAATCATGTGATGAAGACTTGGTCTAATCCAGATGGGATCATTCCAAGCATGTTGATAACTCGGTGATATGATTCGAGTTGAAGATAATGAATGGATATGAGAATAGTCGTCGAGGAGGATGACTAGGAGGCTTGGATAGCATCGTTGTTGAAGGTTCTAGCATGCTCTAAACAAGGGTACGTTTGGGCAGATTCGATAGTCCCAACGGCCAACTGTTGATGGTCGAGTACCCTGGGCAGATTCGATAGTCCTAGGCACGGGCTGCGACGACGTGCGGGAGTTATGTCTAGAACCGGGGTTTTCATTAGCCCTTGACGGACGGCTGAAAGAATGTGCCGGTCATTCAATTAACGGTGATATCGAAGCAATGATAACAGTGATAGCCAGAGTCATGGATGTTTGGTTGTATCGTCATTCGGACTCAAGAGCGGTATTTTCTGGGTGCTTATCTGATTTAGGCCTTGGTACTTGGAAAACATCGCCCTTGACTCGAGTGATAGTAGCTTTACTTTAAATTGTATGCTCTGCTATGTTTGCTTCTGCTTGGTGTGTGTCTGGGGGCTATCACTGTAGAATGAGGTTGGAGTGGGAGGGTTGTATTCCTATTCCTTTTTCCTTTATGCTCTTTTGGTATGTTGTTAGTTAATTTACTGCTCACTAAGACTGTTGTCTGACTCAAGGCTTTATGTTTTAATTCTTATTGCCTTGGGCTGTTCGTCCATTTTTGGGACGGGCAGACTAGGTAGCGGGTGACAGGTGCTGTTCTCTTCTCACGATGCTGATATCGAAGACGAGCTTGAGGGTTGCATATTATCTTCTTATATGTACTGGATATTCCGCTGTTTTGTATTCTCTGAGAGATTTGTAGTGAGGTTGGATGTATTGACTATATGAATGCTTGTATTCAACTATTATGGAGTTTTATAAGATGTCATTTTGTTCTGTAAAGCTTCACTATACATATGTTCTATTGTATTTTGTCCATGCGCTGTGAGTAATACGATAGATTCTGTTGTTTTAATCTTACCTTGACAATCGTCCATGGTCGCCTGGCACACTTTACAGCGCACTATCTTTAGATTCGGTACAGGGATCATGGGCGGTCGTCACATTTGGTATCAGAGCATTGGTTAATCGGTTTTACCCAACGCTCGCTGTCGTAACTACGTATGAGAGACGTAATTGTATTTTGATGGATGAATACTATATATAATATAGTAGCTTAGTAGAGTTTGAGTCCTTTATGCAGTTGTTTCTCTAGATGTTCTAATCATTCCTTTTTATAGATATTGAGAATGAGTCGAAGAGGGAGACCAGCTGCTAGGGAAGGTCGTGCTACTGAAGAGACTGCTGATTATGCAGCCATGTTCGAAGCTATGATGACTTCGATCATGAGAAGGATACCAGTTCCGGGGGCGGCAGTTGATGTTGGAGTTCAAGTCCAAACTCCGAAACCAGTGGATTTTGCTAAGCTGTGCAAGGATTATACTGCTCTTGGAGGGAAGGTTTTCTTGGGAACAGAATCTACCATTGAAGTCCAGAGGTGGATAGATGCTTGTAGAAGAATCTTTGGTGATTTGGGAATTGATGATGCAACTAAGAGGAAGTTGGCATCGAGGCAGCTTCAAGGGAGAGCCTCTGATTGGTGGAACTCTATTACCATCACTACTCCGGAAGAAGAGATTACTTGGGAGCAATTCCAAGTCAGATTTGAAGCTAAGTTCATTTCCACAGCTCAGAAGTCTGTTCTGTTCAAGAGGTTTGTGGAGCTTAAGCAAGGTGGAAGATCAGTCCTTGAGTATGTTTCTGAGTTCGAAGCTTTGTCCAAGTATGCTCGGTCATATATTGAATCTGCTTATCAGAAGAATGAGAAGTTTGTGACCGGCTTGGATAGTTATCTTGGGAGACAGTTGGTGGATCATTTGGACGATTCATTTGAGAAGCTTGTGGAGAAAGCTCTTAGGCATGAGAGTCTGTTTCCTAAGGAAGGACCTGTTGTTGTTGTTACCAAGGGAGAATCTAAACCACAGCAGGGTGGAAACCAGAAGAGGAAGCAGCAGCAGCAGAAAGGTAAGGATGGCCAGAAGAAGCCGAAAGGCGAGGTGACTTGCTACAATTGTCAACAGAAGGGCCATTTCTCTAAGGATTGTAAGAATCCGAAGGCGCCGATGAAGTGTCACAACTGTGACAAGCCGGGGCATTTCAGGAAGAATTGTCCAGAACCGAGGAAGGACAGGCAGATTGTGCAAGCCTATGCTTTGGGAGCTGTTCCGTCGTCTTCGAAAGCTCCTACTGCCGAAGAGAAGGGAAAGAGTGTGGTTGTTCAAGGTACTCTTTTCCTATGTGGTATTCCAGTTAGAGTTTTGTTTGATACTGGAGCATCGCATTCGTTTGTTTGTAATGAACTAGTAGGCCGGTTAGGTTTGAAGCCGGATATTGTTGATAGGCCATTGGTAGTGACTAATCCAGTTGGGGGTTCGTCTTGTTTGTGTATGTTATGCCGTGGTCTAGTTGTGTCGAGTCATGGTTGCTCTTTTGTTTGTGATTGCTTTGTTCTGAACTTTGCGGGGTTCGGAATTATCTTGGGTATGGACTGGCTTAGGAAGTATGCGGCTAAGGTTGATTGTGAGAGGCTGGAGGTGACAGTCGAGAATGTGGAGGGGCGAAAGATTGTGATACGATGTAAGCATGAAGAAGGCGTCTTCATGAGCTTCTTGTATTCGCTAGTTGTTCCACGGGATGGACTGTCTTTAGTGCCGATCGCAAATAGATTCGAGGATGTCTTTGACGAAGTCAAAGGGTTGCCGCCGCATAGAGAGATCGAGTTTCGTATAGATCTAGTTGAAGGAGCCAGACCTGTTGTGATGCCTCTTAGGCGGATGGCGCCTAGGGAACAGCAGGAGTTGAGGGTGCAAGTTGACGACCTTTTACAGAAAGGATTCATTCGGCGTAGTGTGTCCGAGTGGGGTGCACCAGTTGTGTTCGCAACCAAGGCAGATGGATCATTGAGATTGTGTGTCGATTATCGTGAGCTGAACAAGGTGACTAAGAAGAACAAGTATCCATTGCCAAGGATAGACGACTTGTTTGATCAGCTTCACGAAGCTAAGGTGTTTTCTCAGATGGATTTGGCAACGGGATTTCACCAGTTGAGAGTGGCTAAGGATAGTGTGCCGAAGACTGCTTTTAGGACACCATCCGGGTTCTTTGAGTGGCTGGTAATGCCGTTTGGATTGACTAACGCGCCAGCATATTTTGTGGATCTTATGAATAGAGTGTTCAGAGATCAGTTGAACAAGTTCGTACTTGTGTTCGTGGATGATATTCTGATTTATTCCAGAACGGAGGAAGAGCACAAGACGCACTTGCGTATTGTTTTGGAGATCTTACGGAAACATCAGCTGAAGGCTAAGTTTTCGAAGTGTCACTTCTGGAAGAGTGAAGTGAGGTTCTTAGGCCATGTGATTTCTGGAAATGGAATAGCGGTTGATCCCGCTAAGGTGGCAGCAATCCAGGATTGGGTTAGACCTAAGAATGCATCGGATGTGAGAAGTTTTCTTGGACTAGCAGGATATTATCGACGGTTTATCAAAGACTTCTCCAAGATAGCTGCACCGTTAACAGGATTGACGAAGAAGAACCAAGTGTTCAGTTGGGATGCTAAGTGTGAGCAAGCTTTCGGAATCCTGAAAGAGCGATTGACGAGTGCTCCTGTTTTGACTATTCCAAGTGGGAATGATGAGATGGTGGTTTACACCGACGCATGTGGTACGGGACTTGGGGCAGTGCTGATGCAGAAGGATAAAGTTGTTGCGTATGCCAGTCGACAACTGAAGCCGCATGAAAGGAATTACCCAACTCATGATTTGGAATTGGCGGCGATTGTATTTGCTCTGAAGATGTGGAGGCATTATCTGTTGGGAGTTCGATTCGAGTTGTTTACGGATCATAAGTCGTTGAAGTATCTTTTCTCCCAAAAGGATTTGAATCTTCGGCAGCAACGTTGGCTAGAGTTTTTGGCATCATATGATTTTGGAATAGCTTATACTCCGGGAAAAGGTAACGCAGTGGCAGATGCGTTAAGTCGAAGACATGCAGGATTAGGAGCCATGTTTTCTGAATGGAAGAGTCTCGAGTATTTAGCTGGATTTGACTTCAGGCCTAGATGCGAATTGGAATCTGAGATGCTGGCAAACTTATCAATAAGACCCACTCTTGTGGAAAGGATTGGTGAGAGCCAAAAGCGAGATGATAAGCTTGTCAAGATTATCCGTGAGTTGGAATCTGGATTGGATCCAGAAAAGGATAAAGGATTCGAGGTCGATCGAGAGGGTTGGCTTCGGAAGCAAGGACGACTAGTTGTTCCCGATATAGATGAGTTGAGGAGTGAAGTTCTGAAGGAAAGTCATCACTCGAGGTTGACAATTCATCCAGGTGGAAATAAGATGTATCGGGATATGAAGAGAACCTACTATTGGGAAGGTATGAAGAAGGATGTTGGAAATTTTATTTCCAAGTGTATGAACTGCCAGTTGATTAAAGCTGAACAGAAGAAGCCAAGTGGATTGCTTCAGCCATTAGAAGTTCCTACATGGAAGTGGGAACAAGTGTCGATGGATTTCATCGATGGATTGCCTAGAACCAGAACGGGAAATGAAGGGATTTGGGTCATTGTGGATCGTCTGACTAAGAGTGCACGATTCATTCCTGTTCGATCGACTAGGACTGCATCAAAGTTGGCTGAGTTGTATGTTAAGTGGATAGTTCGTTTCCATGGTATTCCGAGGAGTATAGTGAGCGATCGAGATCCATTGTTCACTAGTGGATTTTGGAAGAGCTTCCAGGAAGTTTTGGGAACCGAGTTGTGTTTGAGTACAGCTTATCACCCTCAAACAGATGGTCAGACTGAGAGAGTCAACCGAGTTTTGGAAGATCTCCTCAGAGCTTGTGTTTTGGATTTCGGAGGATCATGGGAAGATCACCTTCATTTGGTGGAGTTTGCCTACAACAATAGTTACCAGTCAAGCATTGGTATGGCACCGTATGAGGCATTGTATGGAAGACCGTGTAACTCTCCAACATGTTGGTTGGAAACTGGAGAAAAGCTGATGCTTGGGCCAGAGATGATTCGTCAGACTTCAGATTGCATAGAGATCATTCGGCAACGAATGAAGGCAGCCCAAGATCGTCAGAAGAGTTATGCTGATAAACGTCGTAAGGATTTGGAGTTCGACATAGGTGAAATGGTTTTTGTGAAGATTTCTCCACTGAAGAATGTTATTAGATTCGGGAAGAAAGGAAAATTGACTCCGAGATTTGTTGGACCATTTCCGATCATCGAGCGAATTGGAAAGCTCGCTTATAGATTGGAGTTACCGGAAAAGATGTCGGGTGTGCACAATGTTTTTCACGTATCGTATCTACGGAAGTATGTGCATGACTCGAATGCAGTGGTTTCTGCTGATAGCTATGAAGATTTTGAAGTTGATCCAGTTGATAGAAGACCTCGTAAGCCACTTCGTGTTGTGGAAACCGACACGAAACAGCTTAGGAGGAAGGTAGTTAAGTTGCTCAAGATACAATGGAGTGATGATGATAACGACTGTACGTGGGAGGTGGAAGAGAGGATGAAAGCAGCTCATCCTGAACTCTTCAAGGTATGGCCCTAAGGTGTCGTGTCATCTCACGATATTGTAACTTGTTCTAATTTTAGAATTCTGTACGCTAAGTTAGAATTGGATGCATGGTTTGTTGATTGCTATGGATGGTAGGCGTACAGAATAGTTTTGATTGCTTGGAATTTCGGGGGCGAAATTCCTAAGGGGGAGAGAATGTAACGACCCGTATTTTTACGGATCGACAAGTTCGTCAAAATCTGGAATTTTTGCATTTTTAAGTCATTTCAGATTTTTGGGGAAATTTGTCTAAGTCCTAGGTCGTGGACGACCTAAGAGCTAAGTCGTGACCGAGTTAAGGACTTCGGCGAGTTAGTGTTAGGTCGTGGGTTAGTTGGAGCGACCTATAGAATTGTGCAACCTAGGATTTAGTTAAGTAATTAGGTCGGCAGGGCGAGTTAACGACCTAAAGACTGACCGACTTAAGAGGTCTAGGCGACCTAAGGAAGAGTAGTGGGCGACCTAAGTATTCTGGGGTTAGGTCGTGGGGTAGAGTTAGGTCGGCAACGACCTAAGGAATGTGGTGAGCGACCTAAGTGAAGTATTGGATAGTTAAGTCGTCTAAACGACTTAGTAGATAGGTCGTATCCCAGTTTGTTCGCGACTTATGTTAGGTCGCGTAGATGTTTAAGGGTTTAGGTCGTAGACGACCTAAGAGATAGGAGACTTAAGAGTTTCTGGCGAGTTAAGGTTTCGAGCGACCTATAGGATGTACTTAGTATAGTTAGGTCGGCAACGACCTAGAGGAGTTGGATAGCAGGTTAGCGACTTAGTAGTTAAGTCGTTGGACGACCTAAGGGGTTAGTATCTTGTTGTATTGGCTAAGTCTTAGGTCGCGTATTGGCTTAAGTGTTAGGTCGCGAGATTGTTAAGTCGCGCATAGGCTAAGTCGTTAGGTCGAAGACTGTTAGGTCGCGTGGGTTGCTGAGTTGTTAGGTCGCAAGGTTTTATAAGTCGTAGGTCGTAGAGAGGCAGTGTGTTAGGTCGCTGGGTTTCGTCTAAGTGTTAAGTCGTGCATAGTTAAGTCGCGCAGTGTTAAGTCGAATGATGCTAAGTTGTTAAGTCGTCCAGGCGACTTAGGAGTGAAGCGCGCATAAGTTAGGTCGGAGGCTCTGTTAAGTCGTAGGGGTTTTTAGGTCGTAGGTCGGCATATGTTAGGTCGGCAACGACTTAAGGAGATAGCCGAGTTACGACTCAGGCAGTTTTCAGCTATAAATAGGAGGGGTTGTTCTCACTTTTTGGGATCCGGATTTTGAAGCGACGAAGTGCTGCCATTTTGAGAGCTCGACTTCTACACTTCTTCACTTCTTTTCTCCACTCTAATCAAGTGCTTCCATCCATCCAAATCGAAGATCAAGATTGAAGATTCAAGAGCTTAGATCGAAGATCTTCGTCTTTTCAAGAGAGATTTCTTCGTTTGAAGTGAGATCTTGTCGGATCTAGCTTAGCTCTTCGCTGTCCAGATCTGAAGTTGATATCTTTTGGATTGTTTAGGTGATTTGGTGAGTGGTGATTATCTCTCACACGGATCCAAAGGAGTAGATCGGATTGTTGGCTCAATTTGGTGTTAAATTAGTGATTTCCATGCATTTTCTTCATCCTATGTGTAGGTCCATGTAGATCCATTGATCATGATGATGTTGCATCCATTTTATCATACGTTAACCTATGCAAGTTCATTCATCAAGTTTGTAGAGATTTAATCCATGTTTTCATGCTTATTGGACTTTCAACTCTTTAATTACGAAAATGCCATTATTGTTATAATTGTCTACTTAGATCATTTTTGAATGCTTGATTGCTTGGATTGATGTTTGATTTGATTGATTATTATGAACTAGATGATTGATGATTAGATTTAGACCGAAGACGATTCAAAGGCTAAGGGAAAGGCTCCTGAATTGGAAAAGCTGCTCGTGGCATATGGAGCGGGATGATGAAGCTCTTATGCATAGATTTGATGATATGTTGAGATGGGGCTTTGCGAGGATGTAATGAAGCAAGGCAATCATGTGATGAAGACTTGGTCTAATCCAGATGGGATCATTCCAAGCATGTTGATAACTCGGTGATATGATTCGAGTTGAAGATAATGAATGGATATGAGAATAGTCGTCGAGGAGGATGACTAGGAGGCTTGGATAGCATCGTTGTTGAAGGTTCTAGCATGCTCTAAACAAGGGTACGTTTGGGCAGATTCGATAGTCCCAACGGCCAACTGTTGATGGTCGAGTACCCTGGGCAGATTCGATAGTCCTAGGCACGGGCTGCGACGACGTGCGGGAGTTATGTCTAGAACCGGGGTTTTCATTAGCCCTTGACGGACGGCTGAAAGAATGTGCCGGTCATTCAATTAACGGTGATATCGAAGCAATGATAACAGTGATAGCCAGAGTCATGGATGTTTGGTTGTATCGTCATTCGGACTCAAGAGCGGTATTTTCTGGGTGCTTATCTGATTTAGGCCTTGGTACTTGGAAAACATCGCCCTTGACTCGAGTGATAGTAGCTTTACTTTAAATTGTATGCTCTGCTATGTTTGCTTCTGCTTGGTGTGTGTCTGGGGGCTATCACTGTAGAATGAGGTTGGAGTGGGAGGGTTGTATTCCTATTCCTTTTTCCTTTATGCTCTTTTGGTATGTTGTTAGTTAATTTACTGCTCACTAAGACTGTTGTCTGACTCGAGGCTTTATGTTTTAATTCTTATTGCCTTGGGCTGTTCGTCCATTTTTGGGACGGGCAGACTAGGTAGCAGGTGACAGGTGCTGTTCTCTTCTCACGATGCTGATATCGAAGACGAGCTTGAGGGTTGCATATTATCTTCTTATATGTACTGGATATTCCGCTGTTTTGTATTCTCTGAGAGATTTGTAGTGAGGTTGGATGTATTGACTATATGAATGCTTGTATTCAACTATTATGGAGTTTTATAAGATGTCATTTTGTTCTGTAAAGCTTTACTATACATATGTTCTATTGTATTTTGTCCATGCGCTGTGAGTAATACGATAGATTCTGTTGTTTTAATCTTACCTTGACAATCGTCCATGGTCGCCTGGCACACTTTACAGCGCACTATCTTTAGATTCGGTACAGGGATCATGGGCGGTCGTCACAGCACCTAACCTGAAACACCTCAGTCTGACCCGAGTATAAAAATACACGGGTCAAGCTAACTAAACAATCAGTTAGATAAGCTAAATGATAATGAACATGCAAGGTCATAAAGTACCACAATAATCTCTAAAACAGATAACATGATCATCTAACAAAAGATGAATCATAACAAGCCTCATATCATCGGCAACTCAAATAAACAAAAGATATGAATATCCCAAATCAAGCCAAAAAGGCAAATAACAAATACCAATGAAGGTAACACAAGTCCACAGGGTAATCACTATATATCATGTGGTTCAAAGGACCTACCCCAAAAGGCGATACTCTAGGGAAATATAAATATCAAAGAAATAAAAGATGCACGTGCTCAGTACTGTATAAACAAGGATCCACAAGCCCGAAGGCGACAAACCAAAGTATCTCTCGAGCGGTGACGAAGGACCAACTCCAAAAGCGATACTATAGGGCAACAAACCTGAAGGCAACAAATCCGAAGGCACAAACCTGAAGGCAATAAACCCGAAGGCACAAACCCGAAGGCAACAAACCGTAGTGGCGAAGGTCCGGAGGCCCAGTACTGGACACCACTAACTGGCAATATGTGTCACAAACCCCTCGGATAGGAACCCGCAAAGTGTTCACGTGTGTCACATACCACACGTTCACACTAAATGGTTTACTAACCGTTAGTCAATTCCACACTCAAAGTAGTACAAAGTTTACCTCATCTCATCGGCAAACCAGACCCAAAGGTCAAAACGATCAAACGAATAGATTAGGAATTAACTGAGAAGATAAACGCACGTGTTCATAGCACGCGTTTTATCTAATCACTTAATTCTCCTCCCTCTTCGCTCGAAGTGCAAAATTGTATGTTTTATATAGAAATTAAGTTTAAGAAAACGAGTTTTAGGAACGTTTCGAAATCGCTTTAGAAATTGCCATTGAAATTCTCTTATTATAGAGTATATAATTTTTATACCAAAAAATAATATATAATAATAATTTCAAAAGCCTATTTATTTGAAAAACATTTTTAAAACACATTATAATACTTGTGTATGAAATCTAGAAAGAAATATCAAGAAACATCGAAATAACGGAAATTACAAGTATTATCCGTTTAAAACAAGTCGCGACTCAATATTCGACAGCAGGTTTGAAAAAGTTAACTCTGTCAAAATGACTTTAAATTCTGCCAAAATGTAGTTCAACATTCCTACTTCAATCTGCAAAATGAATCATTCAAATCCGATTTGAAATGAAGAATCTGCGTCATTTCAAACTTGGACTAAAAACAAGGTTAAATCGCTGAATTCCAGCAGGCAGCGGGTTCAAGTTCGACAGCAGTTTCGAAATAGCAAACGAACCCAGATTATCATGAAATTTTGCAGAAATGTAATTTAACACTCCTACTCAAATCTGCAAAAAGAATCACTCAAATCCGATTTGAAACGAAGAATCTGTGTCATTTCAAAGTTGGACAAAAACAGGGTTAAATCGCTGAATTCCAGCAGGCTGCGGGTTCAAGTTCGACGGCACTTTCGAAATAGCAAACAAACCCAGATTGTCATGAAATTTTGCAGGAATGTAACACAACGCTCCTACTTCAATCTTTAAAAAGAATCACTCAAATCTGATTTGCAACGAATGAGTTATGTTGTTTCAAACATGGACTTAGGACATGTTTGCAACAGTTAAAAAACCAAAAATGTACAGGCCTGAAACCAACTTGGGTTCAACTTACAGGCATGAAACAGAGGACCAAATTACCTTAGATCGAGCTGAAAATTTGTGTGCATATACTAGAAAATTTCTTCTTTAAAAAAAAGAATCATTGAATTGTAGTAAGTAATGAATGAGTTATGCTATCTCAAACATGGACTCAGGCCATGTTTGCAGCAACTCAGAAAACAACTACAGGCAAAAATCTGTGCTTGAGTTAATTTTGCAGCAAAGTTTTGAACACTCAAATGACAATATTTTCCAACCAAATTTTGCAGCAACAAATTTCAACATGCAAACTACCAAATGCAAGAAATCTGGCAGCATTTCGTTGCCGGAATCAAAAGATACATGCCTCTAAAGAAGCACTACAGAACAGTTTTGAACAACAGAGAAGCAAGCTCAAAAATATTTCTACATAAGCTAAACTATTTACAGTTTTTTGTAATTAGAAGCATTATTTTGTTAGATTATGTGAGTTTATTCAACTCACCTTGCTGATTTGTTACAAAAACTTGGATTAATGAAGAAAGATTGAAGCTTTTTGCTTGACTCTAGCCTCTAGGAACCTGAAAATGAAGATAGAACAACATGCAATAGAGAAACAGCAAGTTATAGAAAATCAACTTTTGAAAATCAGATTTTGATGAAATAGAAATGGTTTTCATAGTGATTACCTGTGAAAAATAGTTTCAATTTGATTGAAAACAACAATAATTGGATTAATTTGGAGAATTTTTGAGCTAGGGTTAAAAGAGAAATGGGTTTCTTAGTTTCTGTCTTCTCTTTCTTTTACTGTACATACAGTATAATAAGAAGAAGAGGAACTCTTCTCTCTACAGGCTAGGCTAAGAAATGGGCTTGGACCAAAAATAAAAGATTTTAATTAGCCTTAGGAAAAATCAATTTATCACTTAAACACAAAACAAAATGCACACAACAAAGTATGTAAATTTACATACTTATGAAATAACATATTTTATACTATACAAAAAGATTAATTTTAATTTTTAAAACATTTTATTATTAAAATCCTCTATTTTACAAAAATACACAATTTTCACAAATAAAGCACAAAACCTTATTTTTAACATCTAAAATTCCACAAAAATATTTTTCTCACTTACAAAAACATTTCAAACCATTTCAAAATATTATTTATAGCCAAAACTTATTTTTAAACCAATTTTCACCTTTTTATTTGATTAAAAAAACCCTCAAAAATCACATACTTCTTTTAAAATTATTAGAAGAAGTAATTGGTTATAATTAATTCAATTATTGCATTTTCTCCATTTATTATTAACCCAAACAAATAAAATAAAGTTTCAAACTTTATTTTTTTCATTTTATTACCAAAATTCATTGTTTATTCCAAATAAACAATTTAATTTCTCCAATTTTATTTTAATTCACAATATCAAATCATAACTGCCGTTATAATTTAATATTTACAGGTAATCTCCAAAACTAGGGTTGTTACAAGTATTGAATCAAATAAAGTAAATATTTGTCCTTAAATGTTTGTACTTAAGATGTATAGAGAACAAGATATCGATGTATTCATTGAGAATAGTTACGTAACGCTCTCAATATAATGGATGGTGAACTACTCATGATCATTAGGGTACCAAGTTATTATTGTATGTGTGCTTATTTGGAATAATTATATAGCAACTCACCGGGAGTCTTTTATAGGTTAAAAGTCATTTAGAAGATCACACATAATGATTTGCAGTATCCATTTGACTTGAGAACACTATAAATCTTACGTGTCTAAATATACTTTGATTATGGTCAATTACACGACAATACGGATCGTGTTAAGATCATAGTTTGGTATAAGTAGAACCACTTGAAGTGAAACACAATTCAAGAGAGGATTTGTCTCCTTTAAATAGAACTTTATCATTGTAATTCGTAGTCAATGTAAAGTCAAAGGCTTTGGCCAAAGAAATTTGGTTAATCGATTATTGTTATCGAATTGAACCATGGATTTTAACATTGAACTTTGCAGTTAACTATAGATATTAATAGGGTTTGAAAATTAACTGGGTTCTAGATATCTAAGTGATAGAGCGATGACAAAGAGAAAACATACATGATATATCGTTGCTTAAGGGTGTCGTTTAAAATGATAAGAATTTGGATTTCACCTAGATAATATGTAAGCAACTATGCTCGTGTGTTTTGCTTCAACAAAGTCCATACATACCTAAAAAATTTCAATACTTATGAGACTTGAGTCCATATATGAGACTCACACAACTGTAACTCTCATTTGTCAACGGTCAATAATTTATTACAATAATTTATAAAAGTTATAATTTATTATTATGGGGAAATTAATATAACAATTATATTAATTAATAATAATTATTATTAAGGGCTAAAAAATTGGTTAATGAAATATATAATTGTTATATATTTATTTGCTTAGTTATATGAGCCAAAAATAATATTTATTACATAATAAATATTTTTTATGGTACTTGTAATTGTTACTATTGACTAAAAATTAAACGGGCCAGCCATATTGATTTTAGCTAAATGGTTTACTATTTGATTGGGTTATTGAACCTAATAAATAAATGAAGTATAAACGAATGGAAATATGTATTAAGGAGATATTTTTAGCATTTGATGTTATAAACAGATCCATAAAGCCTCCATTTGGAGAAACAAAATTTTATTCTCTCTTCATAAAATAAATTATATCTTGATGGTGGACTTTGCAACTCCTTTATTGAGTTAATGAACTATTCTCTCTCAGGTGAAGTTGACAGTTCAGGCTATATTCGACCGATAGGATTATCGACATGAATTTTTTAAATTTTTTTTAATCAAATTTTTTTTTTTAAAATAAATTTGTTTCAATTTTATTTAAAAATACATTTTTACCGTTCCTTGTGCACAACCGTACATTGTGCATTGTGAAACCACCAATGATGGCCTTAGGGTTTGTGTGCAGCTTTACTGACCTTCTCAACTGTGGTGATGTAGTGGTAAACTATCAACCGAGGCGAGGATGAGTTTGGTATATCGATGGTAACTTTAAAATAATGGTTTCGATAAGAGAGCATCGATTTAAAGTTTGAGCATGTCATTGAATTTTCTTGACAACGGGGGTTTCACTAGTAGTAGTGGCGACTTCAGCCATGGTGTTAGGCGGCGGCCATAATTGTTGATAGAATCGTCTTTTGTGGCTTGATTTATTTTTGAATCCTTAAAGTTCATAAATTACAAATCGAACCTTGAAAAAACAAATTAGTATAACTCTCATACACAATATCCTTTTTACATACATCCTACCTTGTTGAGTTCATATTTAAATTACATATTAACATTATTTAATAGTAAACTATACACTAATTTTTTATTCTATAAATTAAACATTATAATATTAATATTATAATTAGATATTTACATATCAATACAAACAATCGTAATTAATATATTAAGACATTATTCGTTTGATTTGAATATACGATACTTAAATTAAGACGAATTATAATCATTTAAATTTACAACATTAATTTAAAAAACATTAAATTTGAATATGTGATATTTGGATTTATTAGAGAGCTCATAATTAAAGCAAGATGGAACGACTTATACCTAAAAAATTTAGGATTTCTTTAGCTGATCTAGATAGTCCTTTTACGGAAGAGGAAATCTTTAGAGCCATCAACGATATGCCTAGTAATAAATTGCTAAGACTGGATGGATTTCCTATATTATTTTATAAAACAATTTTGGCGCGTATTAAAATATGACCCAATTGAAATGTTTGATGATTTTTATTTCCAAGGCCGTCTTAGCAAATAGGCTAAGCACCAAAATGAATAATTTAATTAACATTACCCAATCCACTTTTATTAAGGGTAGAAATATCACATATGGGATCGCAATAGTCCAAGAATTTATCAACTAATTTTGCAAAAATAATATCATTTGTTCATTCTTAAAACTAGATTTTTATAAAGCTTTTGATTCAATTAACTGGTTCTTTCTTAAAGGTTTACTATTGGCTAGGAGATTCAGTAGTAGAAGAGTAAATTAGATTATAACCTTTCTCAAAACCAGAAATTCGAGTATAATGATTAACAGAATCCCAGGAAATAAAATTCAATCTAAATGCACCCTTAGGCAAGGAGACCCATTGTCGTGCTTACTATTTAACTTAGCGGCTGACTTTTTTGCTAAGATCGTTAAGCTATCTACTACAAATATGGTTCTACATAGTGTAGGCAATGATATCACTAGCGAAGGTCTTTTGTTCAGTTTGATGATGATACCATGCTTTTTACCTTGCATCTGCCTCACCATATTACAGCTCTCAAGTTTATTTTGTACATCTTTAAAATGCATTTGGGGCTTAAAATTAACTTTGAGAAAAGCTCGATTTTAATATTGAACGATGTAGGTAACGTTGAAAACCTTATGGTGAATACTCTCAGTTGTAAAACCATTAAGTTCCATATAGACTACTTGATAGAGTTAGGGGTATGCCCTAGGAGCAATTATGTAATTTGTTACATATATCTAACTCGATAACCAATCTTGTTCGAAATAATATGTGTTTCCTTCTATTATATACCTGATATAATGTATTATATTAATTAAATTAGTTAAAAGTATATTTAATAGAAAATCCATAAATGGTACATTTTTTGATAGTAGTTACAAAGTGTTGTAACCGTGAGTAATTTATCACAATGAAAATAAATATACCATTTTAAATGTTCTTAATCAAGATGCATCGAGACTAGATATCGATGTATCCATTGAAACTAAAGTATGAAACTCCCTCCAAATGTTGGGTAGTGTCTTACTTATGGTTGTTGGGGACACCTAGAGGCTACTTATTGATGGTTATTAGATAACTGTGGAACGATTCACTCGATAGTTTTCTATTGGTTAATATAACTAAGGTCAAACAGAAAATATTGACGTGACTGATTTACACAATTCTCTCGACCTGAGAATACAGTGGATATTCAATACGAAAGCTCCGCTTTGACTATAGTCAAATAATGGCATGGCATTCCATCTAGTGACTATAGTTGGGTTGAGTGGAAGTATTGGAATTGAAGCACTATTCAAGAGAGGATTCGTTTCGTCAGTTATATAGGGGGTTAGTATCATGGTCAACTCAAGTCAAAGTCTCTGGCCAGAGCATTTCGGCTAATAATAATTATTATTATTAAACCAAGAACTTTGTGTTTGGACTATAGAGTTAAATATGAACGATATTGGAATCTTGACCGTTACCAAAATTCATAAGTCCAAAGTGATATAGTTTTGACGAAGAGAATTGGTGTAAATAAATGCCACAACAGGGTAAAACTTAATAAAGTGAAATTGGATTTTACCGAAACCGAGTAAGTGATAAATTAGGCCAAAATGTCACACCACCTGCTAAGTGACGTGTGAACGTTTACATTCGAATAGTTCAATGTCAATCGCTGACCGAGTTTACATCCACGAGTCATACAACCGAAATGATGAATTCTCTTTTGATCAAACAATTTAATTAGCTTATAATTGTTATAAATTAATTAAACTAATTAATATTTATGAAATATTAATTACAAAATTTAATATGATTTGAGGAATAAATATTGTTGTATATATTTATAATAGTTATAGATATATCGATCGATATAAGATATCGATATGGAATTAAATTGGATTGAACTAAATACATTTACTCAGGCTTAAATGGGCTATTAGCCCATGATGTTAGAGGCATATTTTGGCAGCAAACATATGGTGTAGGGGGTGGACAAAAATAGGGTAAAAGGGTGTGTGATGGATGGTTAAGGTTTGGTGAGAAAAGGTAAGTGATGTGATCCACTTTTCTCTCTGATTCAACCATTATAAAAGGAACCCTAAACCTAACTTTGCAACGACTTTTTGTTGCCTCTTATCTCCATCATTTTGGCCAAACTACACCTCCTAAAGCTCCAACAAAACTCAAATCAAATCAATTCAAATTAACAGGTATACGGTTCAACGACTAGCAATTTATCGAATCAAGAAGGTTTCAAAGAGAGGATAGTTTTAGGTAAGTGTTAAGTTTTATATATGATGCATAACCTCTGCATAACTATATATTATGTGTGTGTTTATATATATATATATATTATTGTATTATTAGTTAGTGAAATTCCTATAGGTATTGATGTTGTGGCATATTGATCTGTTATGTGTATATGCAAATAAAAAAACAAAATTTTCATTAAGGATCTGATACACACAGCCAAAACCATTATATTTAATTTATTAATATTATATTAATTAATATATACATATATTAATATGTTAACTAATTTATTTATATGATTTGTATTATACTGTATAACTAAATCACATAAATATTTAAACTAATATTTTTCAAATGTATATTTTCATCGATTATGATTTTGAACCAAAAATAATTTTTTGGTAGTTATTTAATATTTTTATTATCATTTCATCACTGTACAAATTATTAAATTAATATAATATAAAATAATTATATTTCAAATTTTTGATTTTAAAATTTCTAAAATTAATTTGTCATCATAGAAGCTCTAGGTCATAAAATTAGATTTTTTAAACCATTTTTATATTTTTAAAAAGTATTTTAAATTCGACTGAAAGTATTTAAATAATAAAAATAAAGATTTGATTTAGAAAAATCTGAAAAAATTTCATAAGCTATAAAATATCATTCTTGATTTTTTGATATTTTAACATTCGAAGTATTTAATATATAAATATTTTCTATCATTTATTTATTATTGTGTAACTAATTAACTCATCTATACTATATTATTATTAGTGAGTTAAATTTCAAGCTCACACAGGCCCCCTTGAAATTTGGCAACTGAACAGTCTCCATGTTATCTATCTATACTATTATAACTCAAGGGTCGCGTTTTATGTTTCACGCTTCTCCTACCAGCTCTCCGATTCCTCCTTCATTTGTCCGCTACAAACAAAATGAGTAGGGTTTTTCATGCCTCCTCTCTGATTCATCGTTGTTCCATCACGTCAAAATTAATTCCATCCGTTGAAAATTGAACTCCATGTGATTCTTTCGCGCGATTTCTCTCCTACCAGCTCTCCGCTTCGTCCTTTTCCCCTCATCTACAAATTAAAAACTAGGGTTTTTATTGCCTGCTCTCCGCTTCATCGGCGTCCTGTCGGCTAAAATTGAAGAGCTCTGGTTTCCAGGCAATCGTTCTGCCCGGTTTCTTCCACCGCGATTATCAACATCATAACAAAGGTAATTTCTTTCATACTTTTCGCCCTGCTTTTTGGATGCGTTCTGTCTATTTCGTCGTTGTTGATATTGATGGGATTTAGGTGCATTTTAATACTAAGTTTTATTCGATTAGTCCGTTTTTCCCCTCCTTAAGCTTTTCTGCATAGGCTAGCTAGAAAATTGCATAACAATCCTGCCAAAATTGTGTGCCATCCTCATATACCGCAGAATGATTTGAATTAGGAATTTTAATCTTAGATACTTGGGTATCTGGGTGGTTTGAATATGACTGGTTCTTAAGACTCATGTTATATGCGGAGATTTAATCTACCGACTGATATTTGGAATATTTGAAAATGTTATTTATTATGTTACATGTGAACTTTAAAGGCATTTGACTATAACATCATTAGTTCATAACAAACCATTGCTGTAATGGCTAATATTTGGATTTATTCTGACGTAGGATGGACAAAAGTGCACATTGAAAAACCAGAAAAGAGGAGGTCAAAAGAGGTGATGGTGGATACATCATTAGCAGGCAACATTGTCTTCTCATTAACTGGTATTAGTGAGAACAGACATTTAGTCAACTAAATTACAACATTTTTCTTGAGGTCCATTGGCAGATAATATCTCTAAAATTCAAAAGTGTATAGAAGAATATGCAAGTCTTATCATGAAAAATTAGATCCAAACAAGCTTGGATATTTTGAGGTACTTTATGTTGGAATTCCTAAAGAACAAAATGAATGAAACATACATAAAGTCCCACATCGCCAAAATTGCTAAGCCATACTAGTTTATATATGGCTTTGCAATGAAGATGTTGGGGCCTAGGGGCACCCAAATGTATGCTTCGTTGTGAGGAGGGAGATCATGCATCTCCACCACACACGCGCGCGCGCCGCCGCCGTCCGTCCGACCGAACCGAACCGGGCCGGGCTCGGGTTTGGGTCTAATATGATCCTAATTTTGCTGCAAAACTGGGCCGGGTTTTTTAACAGTTGCAGGCTATGTGAACAGACACGACTGTTCATAAGCGGACGCGGCGAGCGAGTGCAACCTGACTGAAGAAGCATGGGCGAACAGAAGCGGGTGCGACCCGTTAGAGGCGAACAGGTGCGGCCCGACTGAAGAGACGCGGCCGAACATAGGCAGTAGCGAACGGGTGCGGCCCGTTAAACGAACAGCAGCAATGAAAGGAAACGGGTGCAACCTTTCAGGCAGACGCGACTGTTCGAAGGGGTGCGGACGAAATTATAAATAGGAGAGAATACTGATCACATTCTCATCCCATTCCAATCTAATTTCTTCTGCTTCTTTGCTCTACTGCTCAACATTCCATATATATCACAGAGTAGACATACTCATTACAATCTCGTGCAGATTACGTCTGTTGTATCTTGGGAGAATTTTGAAATAAAATTCTTAAGGAAATCGTTACGACGAGCCTCAGACATATTCCGGTTAGAATTCTATATTCTATCCTTTATTTTGGTTGTACTATTTATTCAAAATAGTATAACGCTGTTGTTGTAATTTATTTACAACAATCATATTGTTATAATAATTAACACAGAATTCCAGTGTAGTGGAAATCTGAGTTATAAACTTGTGCGACGAGTTTATAATTGATTATTCTCTGTTTTGGTATACTAGACGTATAACATCTTAAGAATTTTACTGTTTTCTTACTAAAACAGAGATGACAACAGTAGAATTTTCAAAGACTACTACTCACAACAGACCTGAACCGTTCAAGGGAGATGGTGACGATTTTTTAACATGGCAGAATCAGATGTTATTTTACCTCACCACACTCGGTCTGCAACGGTATCTCGAGGAGGAGGAACCAATTTCTGCACCAGGCAAGGAAGCAGATGTTGCTACGTGGAAACATTCCGATTTCCTATGCAGAAACTATATTCTGAATTGTCTCGACAAGGTGCTATACAAAGTATACCAACCTCTAAAGACAGCAAAAGCACTCTGGAATGCACTTGCCACGAAGTATAAGACGCAGAATATCAGTCTTAAGAAATTCATTGTAGACAAATTCATGGACTACAAGATGGTCGACTCCAAACCGGTGACTGCTCAACTGCATGAACTACAAATCATTATTCATGAACTCGAAGCGGAAGGTCATAAGGTTGGAGAATCGTTTTTGGTTGAAGCCATCACGGGAAAACTACCGCCGTCATGGAGAGATTACCGTAATTATCTAAAGCATAAAAAGAAGGAAATCTCTTTACATGATCTCATAGTCCGATTGAAAATTGAGGCAGATAACCGTGGAATTACAAAACAAAGCGAGGAGGCATTTGTGGGTGAAGATTCAAAGACCAAAAACAACAAGAAGAATTTCCAGAAGAAAAGGAAAGCTCAAGACAAAAAACCAAAAGACAACAAACAAACCAAGAAGTTTAATGGTGAATGTTGGGTTTGTGGCAAAATGGGACACGCCGCTAGAGATTGCAAACACAAGAAGGAACGCAACTCAGAGGCGAATATAGTTGACAACATGGAAATGGACGAGTCCGATTTCTCAGCATGATCGCCTATTTAAGGCAAATGTAGCCGTTGTTGGCAATAAAACTATGTATTCTGATTGTGCTACTAATAAAATTAAAGTTTCTTATTTGCTTGAGCACGAAATTTTACTATGGCATGATAGATTAGGATACATAAATTTTCCAAAAATTGAAGAATACAAAACTGAGGTAGAAAATCAGTTAAATAGAAAGATCAAGATATTGAGCTCTGATCAAGGTGGAGAATACGAATCACCGTTTGAACAGTTCTGTGCAGAAAATAGAATAATTAATCAAACAACAGCACCATATTCACCACAATAAAATGGTTACAATTCCATATGAGATATGGAAAGAACACAAACCAAGTGTTAAATACCTCAAAGTGTGGGGGTGTTGAGTTATCTCAATCACATTATGTAGAAAAAGTGATTGAAAGATTTCAAAATTTTGGAATTAAAGGAGTAAATACACCTTTTAATCCATCAGAAGTACTGCATAAAAACACTAATGAGAGTGTAATGCAACTGGAATACTCTCGTGTAATAGGATGTCTCATGTATCTCATGAATTGCACAAGACCAGATATAGCTTATGCAGTAAGTCGACTGTGCAGGTATACAAGCAATCCAGGAAAGGAACACTGGAAAGCACTAATGAGAGTGCTTGGATATTTAAAAAATACCGCTAACTATTCCTTACACTATGGAAAATATCCTGCCGTCTTAGAAGGATATAGTGATGCAAACTGGATTGCAGATTCAGAGGAATCAAAATCGACAAGTGGTTATGTCTTTACCTTAGCAGGGGCAGCAGTGTCATGGAAATCTACCAAACAAACATGCATAGCTCGATCCACTATGGAATCAGAGTTCATCGCTTTAGATAAAGCAGGCGAAGAAGCAGAATGGCTTCGTCACTTTTTGGAAGATATTCCATTCTGGCCTAAACCTGTACCGGCCATATGCATACACTGCGATAACCAAGCAGCGCTAAGCAGAGCGCACAACTTTGTGTATAATGGAAAGTCACGACATATTCGACGACGCCATAACACAGTTAGGCAGTTACTCTCTAATGGAACTATTTCCATAGATTATGTGAGAACAAATGATAACCTAGCGGATCCGTTTACTAAAGGTTTATCAAGAGAGAAAATTGACTGCGCATCGAGGGGAATGGGTTTAAAAGCCTAAACCACCAAGAGTTATCTTATACGGAAACCTATCCTAGCGACTGGAGATCCCACGGACTAGGATCAATAGGCAAACCAGTTCTGAATAACTCAAGACGTAATGCATTTGCGTGGACATAGTCCAACTCCATTCCTATGGTGCACAATATAAATGCATGCCTACAGAAGTATTTAAAGGTTAAAACTATGTTTTTTAATGATGACCATATCTTGGAAATAACAAGTGGGGTATATGTAGGATACTCTTAATGGTTGCGATCACCTATGTTAGTGTGAGCTGGGTCGGCTCTATGAGAATAATAAAAGGCTTTTATTCTCTAAAAACACTCGCAGAACCAAAAATTGTTCAGGACCAAAATGAACACAACCAAGAGATTGGATGAGAAGGGAATCAATGCTTCGTAAAGCTTATTGTCTGGATATACAATAAAGGCCGACGGTTCAAGATGAAATAATTCACCGATTAGCCAAGTAGATCCGATAAGTTTTAACTAGGGAAAGTTCAAAGTGAAATATCTACTTATCCACGATAAAGCATTATTCCATATGTACTCTGTGATATTTCGCTTTGTGTGGGGGATATGTATATTATCATTCATGTGGGGGATTGTTGGAATTCCTAAAGAACAAAATGAATGAAACATACATAAAGTCCCACATCGCCAAAATTGCTAAGCCATACTAGTTTATATATGGCTTTGCAATGAAGATGTTGGGGCCTAGGGGCACCCAAATGTATGCTTCGTTGTGAGGAGGGAGATCATGCATCTCCACCACACACGCGCGCGCGCCGCCGCCGTCCGTCCGACCGAACCGAACCGGGCCGGGCTCGGGTTTGGGTTTGGGTCTAATATGATCCTAATTTTGCTGCAAAACTGGGCCGGGTTTTTTAACAGTTGCAGGCTATGTGAACAGACACGACTGTTCATAAGCGGACGCGGCGAGCGAGTGCAACCTGACTGAAGAAGCATGGGCGAACAGAAGCGGGTGCGACCCGTTAGAGGCGAACAGGTGCGGCCCGACTGAAGAGACGCGGCCGAACATAGGCAGTAGCGAACGGGTGCGGCCCGTTAAACGAACAGCAGCAATGAAAGGAAACGGGTGCAACCTTTCAGGCAGACGCGACTGTTCGAAGGGGTGCGGACGAAATTATAAATAGGAGAGAATACTGATCACATTCTCATCCCATTCCAATCTAATTTCTTCTGCTTCTTTGCTCTACTGCTCAACATTCCATATATATCACAGAGTAGACATACTCATTACAATCTCGTGCAGATTACGTCTGTTGTATCTTGGGAGAATTTTGAAATAAAATTCTTAAGGAAATCGTTACGACGAGCCTCAGACATATTCCGGTTAGAATTCTATATTCTATCCTTTATTTTGGTTGTACTATTTATTCAAAATAGTATAACGCTGTTGTTGTAATTTATTTACAACAATCATATTGTTATAATAATTAACACAGAATTCCAGTGTAGTGGAAATCTGAGTTATAAACTTGTGCGACGAGTTTATAATTGATTATTCTCTGTTTTGGTATACTAGACGTATAACACTTTATTACATGAAACACTTAATATACCAATATAGGTACACAAATATATTTTCATTATGTCAGCGAAATGAGAATAATGTTGTGATAACCAGGTATATAGTTTAGAGACTCTTTTGTTACAAAAGCACCAAGTCAATCTATGCACATAAAGGCCAGGCATAAGCAACAGCAGAAACCTGATCCAAACATTAAGTGCAAAGCTAAAACTGACAGAAAAAATAAATCCAGTAAGAAGATGGTTATATGCATCAAGGATACGCATCATAATTTTAAACTTCAGTTAACCTTTTTTACAGGCTACGTATAGCAATATTGCTTCTTATTGTTGTTTTATGCTCTAATCAAACTCCAACAAAAGGTGGATTCTGTTAGCTCTAAATGAATTCAAATTAACAACATATGTTGAATTGTGGAATAACTATGAATATTTACTAGTTTTTAATTTACTCCTTGCATGTTGTAGCATGCCTACTATATCTAAAATTCATTGCTCGGCCTACCATTGCTAATCGTGTAGTAAATGAATATCCAAAATTACATTCTATGATAGGTACTTTCCCTACTATTTAGTTATTCTGAATTGAGTGCAATAAATATTGACAACTTATGTTGGCTATTTGGTTCAAGCGTCTATGTATATACCCAAGTTTTATTACGTATTTACTCTTCGTGTGTTTACAAAATTAGCAACCACTTAGCAGCTACTGTTCTTCATGATTAATTTATTGAACAAGTACCACTACCTTATGTCACAATTACGTTTTAGTTGGAAAAAATCAGAATAGAAAGTAATTCAAGTTTCAAGCTTTACGTGGGTATATTAGGAAATGGTTTAAATGTATTTAATACTACAAGATTGGCTTAGGAATTAGGCAATAGTTAATAAGGAATCATATTCCATGCATATGTTTTTGGTCTTCTGATTCTCTACATAGGGCGATACTAATAATGCTACGGTGATACTAATAGTGCTGCTAATATTATTTGCTGACAAAAAATATTATTTATGAGTCAGCATTTGGTAAGGTTCTATATTTCAACTTGGTGTTTATGAAAATTTGCTAGCCCAGTAAAAGTCTTTTATTCAACTCTCAATAAAGCTTAACCATATTAGATCGAACTTTTCCAAGAAATGATGATGAGCATTTCCTATCTTTCTTGGCATAGTTAGGTCGGAGTTGGAGCAACTTTTATTAGAATTAATTTGAATGACTTGATTTATGAAATTAATTTATTGATCTTCTAATTGGCATTGTGAAAATGTTTTGCGGTTTTCAGCTTGGTTTTATTTTATTGAGTAGATAGATTTCAATAAAACTTGACACACTAACGTTGTGACAAATTTCATGAATTTTATGTTAAGGGTATATTAATATTGGGCTGCTATGTTCATAACTGAGTCATTATACAGATTAGAAAATAAGTACACAATATTTCACATCTTTTCCACTTCAAAACCGAAGGAATAAAAGTGGGGATAAATTTTACTTATATGGCAAATACTTCAATTATCATTTTTAAGTCACCTATGTAGAAAAAATGGATACTTTAAATGTAAAGTCCAAGTATGGCAGGTTATATGGAAATTATATTAGAGCCTAATACAGTAATGATCATACAATGAAATTCTCATTTATGTAACTGAGCCTAATAAAGGTTTTGATGTTTATTCACTTTAGCATCTACTACTCTTAATAAATACGTACATATGTATGTATGTATGTATGTATGTATGTATGTATGTATGTATGTATGTATGTATGTATGTATATGTATATGTATATAATCAATGCTAGGACCTTTTTGTGCAAGATGCGTTACTTACATGGATACTAGGATTCAGCTAAAACTTACTTGAAAACTCGAGTCCTTAAACAATTCAAAGTTTTGGTCCACAACTTGGTTTTATGGATTTGAAAAACTCAATTTATCCCCTAAATACTATGTAACTATAACTTACTAAATGATGTACCCCGTAGAGTTTCATAGTTACTATAGCCTTTTAGCAAATACTTATTTGTTTCTACATTAGTTTTTGTGTTACTTCATATTGCTGTAAAAGTACCTTTTTGATTGGATCATAGTTGTTTTCTCGGTATTATGGATCAAAACTGGATCTGTACTAAATGGTAACTACAATTTGAAAAGTTAATCTTCATGTCCAATGATTCAACTTTGTTGAAAGCGAAAATTTAACTAGGTGTTTTAAAACATGTGTCTTATATTGAGTTTTTGGGTTGTTTTAGGAAGCTTGATGTATGTTTTAGGGCAATGTCAATTTGCAGTATTAGCTTATTACTTTCAATTTGCTGTCGTTTGCTTTCTAAGTTTTAAATGTTTTAATTTTACTTACATTCCTATAATGTCAATCAATCATGCATAGTATTGTTCTGACTGCTTTGTTTTTATTACCTGAAAATATTTATTTCACTCCTAATACCTACATGTAATGTTTATCAGCCATTTATAGTTTCCATTTTAGTTGTACATTCTTATTTTTACTTAAAAAGAAGGCGGATTAAATGAGCAAATTATTTTCCACTCACATTTTAGTTTCCTTGCATGATAGTTTTAACTTTTAACAATTACCTTTTTCCGTACAAACAATAATGGCAACAATATGTATCAAATTATTTTCTTTTTGTAACAAAGACTAAGAACTTTATATTCAATATTCCACATTTCTTTTCATTTTTTCCAGTTTTGTCCACATGGAATTTGTTGTTTAAAATGTTTAACCTTTAAACAGTATTTAAATGATCTCTTCTTTGAAACTCTCTATTATGCATTCAAACTAACTAATAATAGCTATTTTTGGTACTTACGAAGGAATAAAGATTAGAAACAATTGGTTTTTATAATCGAACAAGGAATACAATTTATTATTATGGAAGAGTTGCCAATGGTAGATTATTACAAGTTCCACAACCTCTTTTTTGCATCTGAAATTTTACAATGTGGAGTGGGCACATTAACATTAAGAACATATTTTGTTTTCAATATGCAAAAGAGGGTGGTTACGTTAAGAAGCAACTGTATTATAGATGCATGGAGAATATTTTAACGATCTTATTTGTTTAGATCATAGACTAGCCATGGCCAATGGGCAAGCTAATGCATATGAAATACTAAGTATGAGAGATTAAGTCCAATAAATACTCAGCGAAAGGTTGTTATGTAGTTTCAACACGAGCATGGTTATATTCAAACTTTTCGGTGATAATGATTTGTTAAAAAAAATTAATCATATTTGTTGTCATTTCTCATGCTTTTTTAACCGTGCCACAGTATGTATACCGAAAGTTATACTATTTGTAGTAAGAAATCTATTTATCATTACTTAATCAATTTTTTTGGCTTATATAACGACAATAAATTAAAATTGAGGCATTTATTGCCATCTAATTGTTCAAATAGGAAAAAATGTTCAAATTTTTACGATAATTTAAAATTGTGAACTATGCATATTTACTTGATATTTTTTACCTTTGTGAGAGGATGACCCACTTTGCTGAGTTTCTAAATGTACCTTAATCATATTTATTTTCAATTACCATTGTTATTTGGCTCTTACATGGGCATAAATATATACTGCTTTTCATATAGTTTTTAGTCAACAAGATAAGAGTCACAGGTCCCTGTTTTTGATGTTGTTATACAAAAAGTCCCTGCAGAAATGAATTTGTAAATTTGGTCCCTATTTTTCAAAAATAAAAAAAACGCAAAGCGTTTTGCACTTTTCTGATAGAAAATGCAAGATAACTTGCACTTTTCTAATTTTGAAATATTTTTCGAAATTTTCGAAATTTTCTAAAATTTGAAAATTTTGAAAAACGCAAGTTAAGTTGCACTTTCTATCAGGAAAGTGCAAGCTAGTTTGCGCTTTCTAATTTTGAAATTTTTGAAAAGCGCAAGGTAACTTGCGCTTTTTAATTTTGAAATTTGTTTGAAAATTTTGAAATTTTTGAAAAGCGCAAGTTAACTTGCGCTTTTTTATCCGGAAAACGCAAGCTGGTTTGCGCTTTTTGATTTTGAAAATTTTAAACTTTTAAAAAGCGCAAGCTAACTTGCGTTTTCTGATTAGAAAAAACAGGGACTAAATTTACATACTTATTTCTACAGGGACTTTTCTTGTAACACCATCAGAAATAGGGACCTTTCGTGCAAAGCCCCTTTAGTCAATTGATTGTTTTGGCTTTTATAAGTGCAGTTATTAATTATTAAACATATTTGTTTTCATATAACATGGTTATTCAATTGTTATGGTGTATATACTTAATTTATTTGGTACAAATTTCATTTGTTATTTGTTTATTTGTTGTGCTGCCACATATGGTATGAATGGTACAAGCTTCTCATGCTTGAAATTTATTTACGAGGATTTCATTTATTATTTTTCCATTAGTTTCCTTCAAGATGATTACTTAAATACCAAAACTTCTTTACCTAAAAGAAACTTCACTGCATGTGTTTGTAAGTCAAACATTTTAGCTACCATATTAACATTTGCTCCTTTTCCACTCGCAAATTAATTGTAAGTCACAATTCTTAATTTTTTTTACATTTAAGTCTTTTACAAACCGTATTTCAGTGTAAAAACAAGAGCAAAATATATTATATATGAATCCTTTTTTTTTGTGACTCAAAATCCTCCGTTTGTGTCTAAAATGTCATATTTGTACTAATATATTTGCATTTCTCACCAATGAAGTGAATAATGCAGTTCATGGATAGAGGAACCTCTAAAAGGAACAAAGGTGGAGGTAACTTCAATATCCAAGCGCACCTCTTAATCTACCTTCCAAACTTTAGTTTAGCGAGTTGATATTATGAATAATATTGGTATATATTAATTTACAAATTACTCTCTTCTTCAATCTGCATTATTGTACTGTAAAATACAAAAGGCTATAATTGGTCAACAAGTTTACAAAGGTTTACTGATTCTTTTGTGCGAGATTCTGATGGATCGCATTTGATCACACTCTTTTTGTACTCTTTAATAAATACAGACTCTCACTACTACCTTTGTTTTAGTACAAAATTATCTTATGCTTTCATATTCGAGTAGGGTGTTATGCACACAATTCAAATGATATAAAATGGAAATACCTTTCAGCCAACATATAATAGCTTTAACAGACTGCTATACAACAAATTAGAACACAACTTCGAATGATATTCTATGCTTTTATTACTCCTTTTTTCCTACTACGGTTCACAACCAACATTCACCTGCTATAACAGACTGCTGTACAACAGCTTAGGCCACAAATAATAGTATAGCTTGCTTTACTACATTCCATTACTAACTTGGTACGCATATGACAATTGGATGGCATGCTTTTTTGACCACACAACAACTACTGTACTCTTCTTCTTACTCCATACAGTAATGGAACAGTTATTAAGTCTTGATTGTAATACTGACAACAATACAACTGTGCGCAGGACTATCTCAATGAGCATCTTTTAAAGTGGTTACGATAAGGACAGTTGTTGGGACAGATTCAACACTATGGAGAAAATGCTGCAGCGTTCAGTACACATAGTTTACCACCGCATTAAGCGCAATTTTCTATACCAATTTTAAACGATCTTCAGCAATCGCCTTTTTTCATGGCTTTTTCCAAGCTACATTTGAATTGCTATGTGTTACGAAACAATATTTATGTACCTCTGTTAATGTGTGAATTGAACTTTATTGCAAAAAGACATTGTAATTGTAGCTATTCTAAGCATACATATTTGTAGCTTTTGCACTGTCCCTTTTGACAGCAACCGACTGTAATAACATATCGTTGTACTATTAGTATTCAGCACCGATTTGCTGCAACTATTGTTACTTCCACTTTCTATTTATTCCTGCTATAGGGTATAATTTATATTGATGTTACAGTACTATTTATTATTCAATTCAATTTTACTGTAACATTTGTTACTTGCACTTCCAACTGTGTAACTATATAAAACTGGGAATGATACTAAGGTAGGACTGCAAAAGAAAAGGCAGAGGAAACACTGATAGGGAGAAATTAGGAAGGCTACAATTTTACTTCTTCAAATGCATTCATATAACAGGTAGACGCATTCACTTTCAGACAGCGGAAAACAAACCATTTACACCTGAAAGACAATATCATTCCTTGGGCTAAATAGCTACTCTACTTAATGAACAATGAAATAAACAACTTCAAACTTATCCACTTTGTAAATCCGAAGCTCTGTTCCTATACATACCAATTTTTTTAAACATTGTAGCTATTTGTGACTTTAATACGCTGCATCTCAAAACAGTTTCAGCATACTGTTCTGAAATGCATATGTTTTTAATTTGTTAATTTTTCTGCCTATCCTAGACACTACGGCTACATACATGTATGGGAGTGGACTTAACCATCTACATATTACTTTGTATACTGAGTGATTTTCTATACTTATATTTTTTTTATATATAGGTATGAAAACAGAATAGATACTGATATCATTGGCCTTGTTGTCTCCTTTCAGCAATAGCCTAAGCTAACCACACAGTTATACATTTGTATGCAGCCAATGTTTGTTTCTCCTTAAAAAGTCTATTAGTTGCGTATCATCCTTATATAGGGCATGCAAAAACTTTTAGTAACTAACCCTAAAAGTTGCGTACGGTTCAATTCAATCATTTTTTCATTCAAAAACCTTTTTCTTTGCATCTAATAATACTGTGCATACAACTATTGTGTTATTCGTTATAACAAGTTTTTTTAAATAATCCGTGTGCGTAGCATGGGTTCACACTAGTAATATATATATATATATATATATATATTACTATAATTAAATATGGATTCGCTATGTATTCGATCTAGAATGTTTAAAAAAATTAATTTTGTAACTTATATATTTATATAAACTATACTAACTCATATTTACATTAATTATTATATTTATATTTATGTATACATATTGTTACATATATGTGTGTATGTGTAATTATGTTACTTTAATACATACGTATACATATACATACATACATATACATATACATATATATATATATATATATTTAATAAATAAATAAAAACTTATATCTTGCATATATATATATATTATACTTAACACTGTAATATTTTATGTATAAATATATCTATAATATTTTCTAATAATACACACACACACACTTGGGTTTTATATATAATTGTATAAATATGTACACATATTTGGACAACATTCAATACATATATGATGAGCCATTGTGATGTAAATACCATCTTCTATATACGGGCATGTTATACCTTGCACGGATTATCATGTTACACATGCACACACATACACATATGTATACGATACATATGTATACTTATATCTAAATTGAAAATAAATTAAATAAATTTCTATCAACAATTGATGAATGTAAATGAAATATAAGATTTTATTTAAATTAAATTTAGAAACTATCTAAATAAATTAGACTTCATAGGCTCAATAAATATCTAATATGGTAAAAAAAAATGAAATTCACCCAAAACTTCCGCTGCGGGCTAGCCCTGTTCCAACACTACTTAGCTTTCTTGATTGGACCAACAACCCTAAAAAAAGAAAGATTGGTAAGTGATAATTTATAAAATTAAACAAAAACTATCAAATTGGAACAATAGACTTCTATCTGGAGCGGGTAGAATCATCTTAATAAACTTGGTCTTATCAGCACTTCCCAATTGGGTAACTGACAAAATAGGTAAAATGAGAGGTGATCGTTGCTGCAGCAGTATTAATGGTCTTAATAACTGGGAAATAGTTTGTAAATCCAAAGAGGAATGAGGCCTAGGAATCATAGATCCTCATAATCTCAATATGTCTTTATCCCGAAAATGGCTTCATATATTTAATAACATTAACGAAAACCTAATTTGTAAAGAAATAATTTCTAACCAATTTTATGTTAAAACTTATAACCATCATCATATCTTCTGATCCTAACATGTCTTACTTTTGGAAATTCACTCTATTTTTTTCAACATTTTTAACCTTGGTATTAGTCACATAGTTTAATAATACTTCTTTTTGGCATGATGGCTCAATCTTGGCTATAATCTTGAGAGTGGAATTCAAGGATCGTTATGATATTAATAATTTCACAAATGCCTTAATGTAATGACCTGGAATTTCTAACATTTCGAATATGAATATTTAATTTATTTAAATATTCAGATTTGATTCAAATTTAATAATAATAAGAAAATCAATTTTATTATAACCACTCGATTTTTAATGATGCATTTTTGTTTTAATTTATAGGATTTTTCCATAATTTTTAATTTGGAAAATATTTAAATTACCGTTTGACAAATTTTTTGGCAAATGATGTTATTTTTGAATTTTACAGAATAAGTTAACCAGTATATATTATTATTGTTTTAGAATCATGCATATTTTTATGCACGATCGTATTTTTGTTTTATCGTTCGTGGTTCATACGCGAATGAAATTCTATGTAGCGACACGCTGGAAATCGCAGGATAAATATAACCAAACACTTGGACAATTAAACATAAATACTTTTCGTTATTTCCCTTTTACTTTTCAACTTTCCCTCCTCTTTTTCGTTTTTTTATTATACTATAAATGAAAAACTAATCCACCCCTTCAAAAATTCATATCCAAAGATTTACTAAATAAAAAATTGTAAAACTAGTTTCTCTGAACTCATATAAACTAGATTACAAACCCGTAGGCATTTTGTTTTGTGCGATAGAGTTTGCATAGGAATGGCAGTTTACAGTGGACTAGGGTTTGAGATGGTGGGGGATTTAGGCGGAGTTTGGCGAATTTGAAGGTGGTGTGGTGTTTCTAGTTCGAAGGGGCTTCGATTGATGAATTTTGGTGGAGCTCAGTCACGGATCAAAGGTCGCGACCTGTAGCAAGTTGTGAGGAAGGTTTCCAGGTCGGTTTTGTGTAACAACCTACCCCAGAACAGACCTAAATTTCGATCCAGAAAAGGCCCATTGAAACGTAGATCCATTCTAAGATAAGTTGTTGGTAGAACTAAGAAAATAACAGTATAGAGCCATAACTAAACTTTTAGAACTCATAGCCGGTTGAACAAAATATAATAGCAAAGTGTACCCATTTATTTAAAAACATAGATATGTCAAAATACAAAGTTATATCAAATCATATCATAAATCCATTACAACAATAGTCTAGATACATGGGCACACATAAAAGCAAGTGAAAATGATAAATACCGCCACAAGCAAACCACTTCCGTCTCTAAGCGTCATCTTCGCCATCAACGTCTTTTTTTTGGAAAAAAGGTACTTTATAAACAAAATAACATATACTTCTATGATATGCCTCATTAAAACCTTTCAACCCCCCTAACCTAAATGGGTGCGCTGGAAAAAGAAAAGGAGTACATATCATTTCCGTATATTAACATTACAACAATCTGAAATCTATGCCAAGCTGTCAAACTGATGGAGGAGTAAAAACAAGATAAAGGACACACTCAAAACCATCCGTACGATCAGCTTGCACTAGAAAGACTAAAACAGTAATACAAACACAACTCCTTACAACTAAAACAGTAATACTTCAGACCAAAAAGGAACACAAATAGGCGTCTAGTCTTCACAATACCACCGAAACGAGGAGAGAGAAGAAAAATTCCAATAGCACCGATTATAAGTCTAAAACGAACAAAGACAATGGCAGAAACGGAGGAAGATTTCTACCCGCATCGAATAGTACAAGATGTAGGTGTTAGACCACCATCAGAACGGAGTCAGGGAGGGCGAAAACAGTGTTGGAGTCCAATATCTGGATCGAACTTCATAATTAATACCATTTATTGGAGAATGGGCAGACTTCGGTCATTTAATATCTTAATAATAGTAGACCCCATCATTTAATACCTATTTCCAAGGTGTGCTCCTCAATGGTACTATCTAGCTAGCATCATATGGAATCTTAAGTCACTTAATACTTCGTTATTTGGAAAGATGGACCCTCATTCAGTCACTTAATACCTTATCCAAAAGCGAACCCTTATAGAGATACCACCTAACATGTCCCCTGGGCCATTTAATACTTCATTTGAGGAAAAGAGGCGGGCCCTCAAACAACCACTTAATACCTCAAGACCTCGAAGTAGGCCCTTCGTACTATGGTACATACTCATAACGACGTCTCACATTAGTCCGACTATTTGTAGGAACTGGTAGCCAGATTAGCTGGGCAGATTTCGCCTACAGAATTTGGGACTAACCTCGCATTATTATAAATATTTATCGTAAGAATATCTTACATCAGTAGGAAGTGTACACAACTACTGGTAGCCTCAAAGTGAAGGGCAGACTTTTGGCATGTAACTCTATTGACCTCGCATCCTTATGACTTAGCGATAAATTAAATACACTCCATATATATAATAATACTCATCTCACAGTTTCATAAATAAGGCCTTATAAACAATCTTCCTTATAACGCCTTAGAATAATAATTAGGCTATATAAGAGTTTCCTCTTATTTTTGCCTAACAATCAATTACATTCCTAATGGGGGAATAAATGAAAATAAATACCTAATTAACTATGTCGTATATGCAATAATTATACATTAATTACGCTAATAGAGATAAATAAATATTCGTGCCTAATAAATTCTAAACGCACGGATTTTACGCCATAAATTAGCGTTAAATATAATTCCATAACCAAATACTATTACAAGTCCTTATTCTTCATATTCCCAAGATTTCAACATATCAAAATAAGGGATTCTAATATCTAAAACAGGAAATAAATATTCATAACCAAAACTACAATAACAGACTTGTAAATAAAATAGAAACTCAATTTATTACACCAGTTCAACGGAATATCCTAAATAATAGGAATTGCAATCTAAAATCCATATTATTTTCAAATCCTCTTTTACAAAGAAATTGATAAGAAGGAAATTTGTATGGAATAATTGGTGTAAACTACAAATAAAATCCGTATTCTAAACCCCTTATTTCATTAAAGAATCACAAATTGAACCAAAGAAGAAGGAGAAGTGGAATATACTATGAAATATCAAAAATTGCATAAACAAAACAAATCCATCAAATTAATGTAAATAATTGAGAATCTCAACATAGAATTGATATTTCGAAATAAAAAGGGATTTTGGGGATTTTATCTATCATATTATCGCAATCCCAAAATCCTTAAGGCATATTCAAATCCATAGAGATACACCGAACAATTATTGAAAAAGAAATACCAAGGTTTCCACTTATAGAGTAGCCTTAGCTTTGCCTTCCTTGGATTTACACATCTTACAGTCTCTTCACATAATAGGGAAGATGTATATATTTTTATTGGATTCAGAATAGTTGGAGGAGAATAGAATAAGAATAGGTTGGAGGAAGAAGAAGAAATAAATAGAAAATAGATTGAATTCTTACCTGAATTCTTTATGGAGTTTCTAAATCTAATTTGGAGATATAACAATAGTAGAGTTTTGTTAAATTCCCTAAAATAATATGAATAAAAAGTGGAGAGGATAGGGTTCTATTATAGAAGTTTAAACGCACCAGAACCGTATGATGAAAATAGTTTAAAATGGAGAAATCTGGAGTGTACAACTAAATAAAACACACCCTCAAACCCTAGCAGCCATTGCCACATTTCATCACCGACCAGTCGACCGCCTCCATCAACTGGTCGATCGCTAGGGGCTGACTGGTTGGTTTATTCTGGGTAATTATTGATTTCCGTTGCTTTTAATTAATTTTATACCCAAATTAACTTTAACGTTAAACGTTAATTAAACATTTACTTAATCCAGGAAGCTAATTTTTGAAATTCAAACCCTAAATTTAAATTCTCATTTGAATTTGGATTCAAACTAATTTAATTTTAATTTGAAAATTTTAAATGCTCATAACTTCTTCGTTTGGGCTCCGTTTTCAACATATTATATATGGAAACAGGTCGGAGTTTCGCCGCGAATGCAATGGAATAACTTTCCTGGTCGAATTTCGACTTTTATAAAAAATTATTTTCTAAACTAGCATATTTAATTCAATTTACTCCATTTATTTATGTTTCATTTTACAGGGTATAACATTCTCTCCCCCAAAAAGGACTTCATCCCGAAATCTTTCAAGGGGAGAATAGCGTAACATGCAATAACACCCATGTTATACAACCAAGCTATCTACACAACTATCTACTCAACCAATAGTGCAATGTGATTATGTATTGCAGATAGGCTAAAATAAGCTCAATCCTAGCGTGAATGTGTAAGCATGTCATTCAAGTATGTATGTAAACACCCTAAACATGCATAAAAATTTCTATATGAGTGAAAAGTGGCTGTGAAAAAGTTTAGCAACCATCTCCTACCATCCAATCTAACAACCATGACGCAACCAAAATCCTAATTTTGGAGAGAAAGTTTACCAGAGAAAGGCTTAGGATGAGAAGTCCTCATGCCTCCCATCAGATTTTCTCTCCATTGTACTCGGACCAACCTACTTCTTTATTGCGGAGCTTTCGAGTCACGTGCTCTACAATGCATGTAGTGGCACGGGATGCCATTGACTCGATCATAAAATCTCCCTATTGATTAGACTCTACCACAATTTATATGCTATGAAGGTATTTCCTCAAATGCACAATGCGAAAAACTTAATGGACTCCAGTCAACATAGGAGTTTTCTAATCTTTCCCCCAACATTGGGAAAGACCTGATAAATCCGGTGTCAACTTTTCCAACTATTCGAATCTTACAACCTTCGCATGCTTCCTAATTAACTCTGACTTTTCAAATTCTCGTAATTCAAATTTGGTCCAAATAGTATTTGTTGGTGGTTTCCCACCTACAATTTGATGATTTGCATGACCTCCCAAAGAGTGCTTCAAGGGTGTCATACCAATCGTCTATTGATGACTACAATAGTATGCGAATTCTACTAAGGGTAAGAGCTAAATCTAAGGTCCTCCAAAGTCCATGATGCAAGCTCTCAACAAATCCTCCAAGTTCTCATCCATTCCTTCAATTTGTCCATCGGTCTTCAGTTGGTAAGCGACGCTTAGATTTAACGAAATTCCTAAAGCTAGTTCCTAAAGCTACTGAAAAACTCCTCCAAAATTCGCTAGTAAACTAAGGGTCCCTATCACTAGCGATGCAAGGCGCAACTCCATAAAGCTGTGTTGGAGATGCTATGGTTTCACTGCTTCAAACGGAAAATTCTACCACCTTCTCCTTAATCCTTATTAAATAGGAAATTATAATCACATTCTTATACAATATTTTTTCTTTTCCTTAAATGATGACAACTTGTGAGTTAAATTCCTTGTGTTTCCCAAAATTCTTAAAGTTTTAGAACTGAAACATTTATCCATTTTAGGCTGCTAACCTAATCTCCTCGTTAACTTCCATCCTTATCTATGGTTTATTGCTAGTTAAGTGTCCCAAAAAAAATTCTTATTTACTTTTCTTCCCAAAATTTATATATGAAGCGGTTTAAATCTCATTCATAAAGTCAACACAGGAATAAGATAGAGATGTATCTAACTAATACCAAGCTGTGACGCTCCACCCCGAGATCCACATTAACAAAGAGTATTACTGGCTAATACTGTATGCTGATGCAAAGAATAGGGCTGGTTAGGAGCGACCATCTATAGCTTTGTCTTAAACATCTATTAAATATGTCGATTTAATGCTCCAATTTTTTTTTCTTTCCCAAGTGGATCGACATATTCAATAAATACTTAATACAAAACTACAGTGACTAACTCTAGATCGTGAGTGGCATAGCGAACTTCACTTGGAGTAGTTTCCTAGAACAACATTATACCATTTTCCAATAACTAAAGGAGACAACTAGCGACTACAACCTAAGAACTCTAAAAGAAATTTTTTTTTCTAGAAGCTACCATATCAAGTTTCCTTAATCAGTCTGCATTGGATTGTTTATTCTCTCATTAACTACAAATTTATTACCTGTTAAATTAGTAATTAATGTCCATAAATCCTCTTCCGTCAATTACTAACTAATACGCATATAGTCGTAATCTATGCTATCCATATATATTCTAGTCATTAAGCATGGCTATACGCTATCTATGTCTAACTACTAATTCTACAACCAGAGTACTCATTTCCATATTTTAATTTATCGAAGCTATCTTTCCAAATACCGTCATACTTTCTCATATATTAACCATAAGTGAGAGTTTTGCTTTGTCTGAAATTATAAGGAATTGTTTCTTTTTTTTATTAAAATAGATAGTGTAAACTATGGACAAGAATATCCATCTTTTACACATCTCTTTCCATTTTATTTTATTCCTTGTTACTTCAAATAATGCGCTTTTATACATTTTTTTTTAGAATTTGATATTTTATGGAAATTACAAACTACTCCAAAATTAAAATATAGGAATTCATATTCTATGGGCAACCAATTCACAACCCAATTATAGATCTGGAATATCTTTACACTTTACCAACTTCTTCAAATAGAGGTTTGGGACGGATTTCAAATTTTCAGATCAAGTTGTACATTCTATTCCTATTTTATTCATATCCTAAAAACCTTAGTCTATCCTACCATGGTCATGATCTGTATCTACACCATAAAAATTATAAAATCATAACTTTCACATACAAAATGAAATATCTTCATATAAATAAACTTATTTAAAAATAAGCATTTATTACCTCATTTATTGCAATAATTAAATCATGAAGTATCAAATTCAATATCTCCATCTTTGAAAATGTAAACTTTAAAAACCTTTATCGAAGATTCAAAATTTCTTTGTTCCCAAATAGGAATAAAATAATCTCCTTTTTTAAAACTTTCCTTTTCAAAACTTTTTCCCTTAAAAGTTAGACTTTCTAATTTATGGCATTCAAAATTTTCTTGTTTTTCAAAAAGGAACTTATGAAAAACTTTCCTTGCAATAGCTTACTAAAACAAGGATTTACTCCTTTTTGAAAATAGGATTTTTAACACAAAAGATTCGAAACTTGATTATCTTTCCAAAATAATATGTTAGACCATTTTTGTTTCAAAGAGTTTTCTAGCTACAAGAATTATCGTTTGTAAAATAGTAAATTTTCCTTAATTTTCTTTACAAAATAACAGTAATTTCCTTCTAAAGCATATAATAATATTTATTACCTTATCACTCAAAATATAATGTTCTTTGACGAAATATATCTCGTAACTTTGCTTAAAAACTCTTAAAATCTCTTGCAACACGTTTCTTTACCAAATCCACTAATATTACTACTCAAATAACTTTTGTATTCAAATTAGGAAAAACACATAAAATTCTCATCTCTACATAAATGCTTCTCTTTATACAAAAACATCTAACTTATTTACCAATCATCATTTGAATCCAATCAGTGGTCAAAGATACCTTTTGAAACTTTACACTATAGAAAAATAGATGGAGTAGACAAACATAACTTCTATCTTATTCTATTACTCCTTTCAATATCTCATCTACCAGAATTCACAATTCTATTATTACCTAAATTCCAGCCATTATTCTCTACATTACATTATATGGGAATGTCCCTCCTACCTATCCTATCAGACATTCCTTTCTTACTATTTTCTATTTCTCTATTTCAAAATAGGTGTTATTCTATTATAAACCCCTAAAATGAGTTCTAAAGAAAGAACTTTTAGGTTTATAAACAAGGAAAATCACATGAAAAAAATAGAAGAATCAAAGAACCAAAAATTGAAATCTTTTTAATGAAATTAAAAACTTAACAAATGAAAACTTGTTAAGTCATTAATTTACAATTAAAACCATCCACCATTTTTCTTTACAGAAATTCACCGCTTTTAAAAATTGCATTACCTTTCCAAACTTTTCTAAAACTAATGGTGGTATATTTTCAAAGTTGTCTAAAACCATATTTATATTTCTAAAAATTTCCAACTTATAAGATCTTCATTTAAAGATCTTTTGAAAAGAATTTTACAAATCATTCAAGGAGTTTTTCCAAAGAAACTATTTATTAAAGTCCTATTTCCAGATTTCCAAAATAGATTTTATTTCGACCTATACAATATCTAGGAAGTTATAGAGGAAAGAACTTTCAAATTTATTGCGTAGGAAATATAACATAGAAAAGTAGAAGAATACAAAAACAAGGAATAAAAAGTTGAAAGCTTTTCTAATTCAATCAACAAATTTTAAATTGAGAAGTTAATAAATGGAATCTTCTTTTGTTTTTTTCCAACTTCTGAAGTCACCAAATTTGTAAATTAAAATCACCTACCAAAATATTTCACCAACCTTTTTAAATTTACAACCACTTTTCAAACTTTTCACAAAACAAACGGTGGTATATTTTAAAAGTCATCTAAGTTCACTTTTTACCCAAAATTTCTAACTCATAAGATTTTCATTTTAAAATCTTTTGAAAGGCATTTCAAAATTTTCACGAGGTTTTAAAAGAAACATTTTCATCAAATTATGTCCCAAGTGGTAGGATCAAAATTTATTCTTCCTTTTAAACCTTTCTACTCTATCTTTTAAAATTCTAATTTTCTCCTTGTGGTGATAAATGTATTCCTTCTTACAGAAGTTTATTCCTTTCCTTACTTTTGTATTTTATTAATACCTAACACCTTCATTTGTTACCTCCATGAATGTAATTTGTCTGTATTAATTAGTTGTCAACCTAACGGACATGTCCTTAAGGTCATTTATTTCCTATTCAATTCCTACCTATTTACTCATTCTCTTTCCCATAATTATCCTATTGGGTCATTAATTTATTCAATTTATTACCTATTAACCTTTCCATCTATGGTTACGCCTATTGTTAAATATGTCTATAGGGTCCATAATGATAAAGAATACTAGGTCCTATCATGGTGTCAATTATTATCCAGCTTTTAGGATGCTTCCATAAGTTGAGGTCTTGCTCTCTCTAGTTCGATTCTAAAGATATGATCTCCACTCCATGGGTAATCAAAGTAGGAGTAGAAATTACCTCTATTTATTCTTCCAACTCATAGTCGCCTCGTCCATCCTTTAGGAATATGGTCACAACTATTTTTATAGTTGGAATCTATAGAGATAGACGTAAATTCAAAAATAAATGAATATATATTAAGATTTTTGAAAAACCCCCTTCCAAAAATAACAAATACGCCTCTCATACGTATATATTTGCCCATTGATCGGATAACCTAGGCTCTGACACCAAATGCAATAACCTACCCCAGAACAGACCTAAATTTCGACCCAGAAAAGGCCCATCAAAACTTTGATCTATTCTAAGGTAAGCTGTTGGTAGAACTAAGAAAATAACAGTATATAGCCATAACTAAACTTTTAAAACTCACAGCGGATGGAACAAAATATAATATCACAGTGTGCCCATTTATTTCAAAATCATAAATATGTCAAAATACAAAGTACCATCAAATCATATCATAAATCTATTACAACAATAGTCTAGATACATGGGTACACATAAAAGCAAGTGAAAATGATAAATACTGCCTCAAGCAAACCACATCTGTCTCTAAGGGTCATATTCGCCATCAATGTCCTTTAACCTGTGTTGTAATAAGGAGGGAGTCAGAACTATAAATGTCTGGTGAATAAAAACCTCGAGTCTTACCTTTTTAGTACTTGGGCAGTATATTTCAAAATAAAAATATGTCTATGAATATAAAACCATTAAAATCATTTAGTACTTCTTTTTAAGGAAAGAAGCAGGTCTCAAGAATCCCATAACCCAAATCCCATGTTATAATTAACTAGCAATGCAAGACATAGTACCGATCCACTTAATACCATTTATTGGAGAATGGGAAGACTCCAGTCATTTAATACCTTAATAAAGGCAGACCCCATTATTTAATACTTATTCCCAAGGCGTGCTCTTCAATGGTACTATCTAGCTGGCATCATATAGAATCTCAAGTCAGTTAATACTTCTTTGTTTGAAAAAACGGACCATCAATCAGTCACTTAATACCTTATCTAGAAGTGGACCCTTGTAGAGATACCACCTAATGTGGCTCCTAGGCCATACTTCATTTGGGGGAAAGAAGCGAGTCCTCAAACAACCACTTAATACCTCAATCTCCTAAAGCAGGCCCCTCGTACTATGGCCCATACTCATAATGACGTCTCACATTAGTTCGACTATTCGTAGGAACTAATAGCCAAATTAGCTGGGCAGATTTCCTCTACATAATTTATGACTAACCTCGCGTCATTATAAATATTTATCATAAGGATATCTCACATCAATAGGAAGTATACACAACTGGTGGTAGCCTCAAAGTGAAGGACAGACTTCCGTCATGTAAATTTACTGACCTCGCATTCTTATGACTTAGTCATAAATTAAATAAACTCTTCATATATAATAATACTCATCTCAATGTTTCATAAATAAGGCCTTTTAAGGAATTTTCCATATTACACCTTAAAATATTAATTAGGCTATATAAGAGTTTCCTCTAATTTTCGCCTAACAATTAATTACATTCCTAATGGGAAAAATAAATACCTAATTAACTACGCCATATACACAATAATTATACGTTAATTATGCTAGTAGAGATAAATAAATATTCGTGCCTAATAAATTCTAAATGCGCGAATTTTACACCCTAAACTAGCGTTAAATATCAATTTCCTAACCAAATAATATTACAAGTCCTTTTTCTTCAAATTCCCAAGATTTCAACATACCAAAATAAGGGATTCTAATATCCAAAACAAAGAATAAATATTCATAACCAAAACTGCAATAACAGACTAATAAATAAAATAGAAACTCAATTTATTACACCAATTCAATGGAATATCCTAAACAATAGGAATTGCAATCTATACTTAATATTCTTTTCAAATCCACTTTTACAAAGAAATAGATAAGAAGGAAATTTGTGTGAAATAAGTAGTGTAAACTGTGAATAAAATCTATAATCTAAACCCCTTATTTCATTGAAGAATAACAGATTGAACCAAAGAAGAAGGAGAAGTGGAATAAACTATGAACTTACCAAAAATTGCGTACACAAAACAAATTCCTACAAATTAATGTAAATAGTTGAGAATCTCAACATAGAATTAGTACTTTGAAATAAAAAGGAATTTTTGGGGGATTTTATCTATCATATTATTGCAATTCCAAAATCCCTAAGGCATATTCAAATCCATAGAGTTACACCAAACAATTACTAAGAAAGGAAATATTAGGGTTTCCACTCACAGAATAGCCTTAGCTTGCCTTCCCTAGATTTGCAAGCCTTACAATCTCTTCACATAATAGAGAAGATGTATATATTTTTATTAGATTCAGAATAGTTGGAGGAGAATAAAATAAGAAAAGTTTGAAGGAAGAAGAAGAAATAAAAAGAAAATAGATTGAATTCTTACCTGAATTCTCTACGGAGTTCCTAAATCTAATTTGGGGAGATAATAATGGCAGAACTTCGCTAAATTCCCCAAATTAATATGAATAGAAGTTGTAGAGGATAGGATTCTATTTATAGGAGTTGAAATGCACCAGAACCATAGGATGAAAATAGATTAAAATGGAGAAATCTGGAGTGTGCAACTAAATAAAACACACCCTCAAAACCTAGCCGCCATTGCCACAATTCATCACCGACCGGTCGACCTCCGCCCATCAACTGGTCGATCACTAGGGGGTCACTGGTTGGTTTATTCTGGGTAACTATTGATTTCCGTTGCTTTTAATTAATTTTATACCCTAATTAAATTTAACGTTAAACGTTAAATAAACGTTTACTTAACCCAAAGCTAATTTTTGAAATTCAAACCCAAAATTTAAATTCTCATTTGAATTTGAATTTAAACTAAATTAATTTAAGGGGTTTTTTGTATAAAGGACAAAAGTTTGTATTTTTTTAACCTCAAGGACACAATCTCAATATTTTAGCCACAAGGACAAACATTCTCCCAAAATTAGTGCTAAGGACAAATATTCTTTCAAAATTAGTCATAAGGACAAACCACCAAAATTATCAACCACCACTCATTGCACCACTACCCAGTGTCACCACCTGCACCACCAGCCTTGCCGCTGCCCCCAACACCACCCACTGTCATTACATGCCATCGATAACTCTTAACTTAAAAACTGATACCTAAAATCTACTACCGGTAACTAAAAACCGATACCTAAAAACTGCTATCTAAAAACTAATACCTAAAAACTGCTACCGACAACTAAAACTGATACTAACGGCTGATACTCAAATAAACCACCCATAATCTCCTAGGTTTTCAAATTTATCAAATTCGATCACCATTATCTAATTTTATAGTTTATTCTTGAACAAGCATTTCAATCATAACAATTAACCTTGTAGAAAATCAGTTCATCGTCATATTTAAAGCACAAACTCAAAAGTAACAAATATTTTCGAAAATGATACCTACAAACTGGAAAACTGATACCTAACAGCTGATACCACTTCTTCTCCCCTAATTCTTCCATGGCTTGCTCTTCTTCTTTCTCGATTTGCTCGTCTTCTTTCTCGAATTGTTGTTTCTTCTAAAATACCACTTCACCATGGCGTCCCTACTATCAGAGTCATCAATTTTCCATCATCAGATGACTTCAAATCGAGCTACTTCAAAACCCTAGCCATTGCCATCCACCGTCGAACCAACCACCCTCACAGCCAACGCCATTGCAGCAACCGCTCTCATCGACAACGCTGTTTAAGCTTGATGCGCTCCAAACTCATTTGTGTATTTGTCCTGTTCGCTAATTTCTTGTCCTGCCTACGAATTGAAATTCAAAAGTTGTCCTTCATGCTAAAATATTGAAGGTCGGTCCTTAAGGCTAAAATATTGAGAAATTTTGTCCTCGACACTATTTTCCTATTAATCTAAATCTAAAAACTTTAAATGCTCATAACTTCTTCATTTGAGCTCCGTTTTCAGCATATTAATATGGAAACAGATCGAAATTTCACCATGAACGTATTGGAATAACTTTCGTAATCAAATTCTAACTTTTACAAAATTTTCATTTTCTACCCTACCATATTTTATTCAATTTACTCTACGTATTTATGGTTTATTTTATGGGGTGTTACATTTTACATAGGGAGTACCGAACTCATCTTGAGTGGGTCGAGGGCGAAGTGCTCGTGAAGAGGAGCTTGATGGAAGCGGCGGCTAGTTGTTTCATGGAGCGGAGAAGTAGAAAACAATGGAGGAAGGTTTCAACAATGGGTTTATGTCATGTACAGGCATGTGCACATGTACGGGTTGAATTTGGGAGGGAGAAGAATTAGAGGGTAATTAATTTGTAAAAGAAATTTGTTTAATAAATTATTTTTAAATCTCAAAATCATATAAAATTCAAATCTTCTCCATACGAGGTCCAATCGAGACGTGGTCTTTTGTGTTGTGTTTGTAATAGCATTATCTACATGATGGAACTAGTTTCATCGAGTTTGGAGCAAGTGGAATTTTAAGCTAACATCGAACGTTGTACGCTTAAGCATTCGCTAGAATTTTAGTGAGTTATCTTACCTTTGAATGAATACTATTATGATATATGGTAGATATAAATTATTATTTTTGATGTTTGAATGATTTATTGGTTTGGTTTGGTTGAATATCCGCTTTTGAAAAACAAATGATATATAAAATGAAATACAAAGAATTTTGTAGAGAAATCCAGATTTCTCACCATTGTGATGTTAATTTCAGTTATATACGTGGTAATTTTAATTCCATTTATTTATTTGTTATATAAGCTATTGAATGCTAAAGTTGGTAGTTGACCATATTGGATATGACATTGATATATATTAAAAGTTGAACCTTTTTAGTGATAAAGGTAGTAATAACATTAGTTAAGTGCTATGGTAGCTATCAGGCTCCTTATAGTATTTTGAAATACTATTAATTATTGTTTTAATTTGAAGTTGGTCTTGATTCGAGGAATGATTTTTAAATATGATTTTTGGGATTTTCTATAGCATTTTATTTAAAAATGGTTTTTGGAACTTCTTTATCTTATTTCAATCTTTTTGATATTCTCTTATAATTAATATGTAAATATTTTAAAATTAGTTTGGAACGTATTTACTTTTATAAAAAAGTAATTATAATAATAAATGTTTGTTTAAAAAAATAAAGGGGTTTATCTTTTATTTCAAAATGATTCTGTTTTAAAAAGAAGATAGAAATATTTTGAAATAACTATTTATGGAACGTTTTGTATAAAAATTGTATAAAAGGATAGCTTTATAAATGGTACGTTATAAAAAAAGAATATATTTATAAATGGTATTTTATGAAAAGGGAAATGATATTGTTTTTATAATTTGGTGTAATATATCACATTGTGGATTTATAGTAATATGTGGAATGATCGTTTTATGGAAAGTATTTGGTTCTACTTTGGAAACTGAAAGTATGTGATAAATTTAAAGATTTATAAACGGTATTTCATAAATAGAAATGAATTTATCAAAAGAGTGTATAAATAAGAAGGAATTATTCTAAAAGGATTTTTATAATATAAAGGAGTTTATTAAAAGAGTTATAAATAGAAATGAGTTTTATAAATGAATTTGGAGTTTATAAAGAGAGTTATAAAGGAATTGGAGATTTATAAAGAGAGTTATAAGTAATATTTTTTTCAAAAAAGAGTTTATAAATATAAAAGAGTTTTGTAAATAGAAAGGAGTTTTATAAAGGAATTTTATAAAAAGGAGAATTATAAAAAATAAATTTTATAAAAAACAAAGAGATTTGATTTCCATAAGTGATCAATTTAAACTACGGTGGTATGGAAAGTATTCTTTTCATACTTAGCACCAAATTTTAAGGTATAGAAACTCGTCTCAATTGGGAGAATTAAGAATGTGTGTCGAGGCAAGGATAGTTTTCTAACTTGTCTGATTTCGTTGTTAATCGAGGGATAGTACAGTTTGAAATCAAGAAGTGATGGTAAGTATACTTGGTCTAGTTTTTATACAATCCATTTACCTACACCAAAAGTGGTTTGGGTTTATTATTACCAATATTTTTAAATGACATTTGTTTTAACCCAATTATGTATGGTTTTGGAAATGAATTTTTTTCTTAAAATTTGTGAATATACTTATACCGTTGAGATAAATATATGGGTACATTTTCTAAGTATTGGAAATGTAGCATTTTGGAAATATACTTATATTGTTGATATAAGTATATATGGAGAAATTATCAAAGTTTTGGAAGTGAAATGTTTTGTGACTATACTTATACAGTTGAGATAAGTATGTCAATATTTTTCAAGTATTGAAAAGAGTAAAGAGGGTTTGTGAATATATCTTTGTAAAAGTATTTTAATACAAATATTTACAAAGTGGTTTTAATTAATAAAAGGATTAATAAAAGAGGCTTAGTGGTTGCTTTTTTGCTTAACCATGCTTGGTTAAATCTCTGGTTGAATTATTTGTTTATTTGATAGTTAAATAATCGACTATCAAATCTTGGCCAGTTTTAAAACTATCATCGTCGACTCAGAGAGACTGGGATCAGATATATTACCTAAAAACCACTTCAAACTGACATAAGCGTTTGAATTGGATACATCTTGAAGATGATCGAAGATGGAGTTCTTTGAAGTGCAAGGGATACTTGCTACTAATCCAAAGGATGCTGTAGAAGTAGTTCCTTCATTTTGTTCATAAATGAACAACTTGTGTTGATAAATGCTAACATTGCATTGTTGCCTAGAGGGTAGTGTTAGCATTGCAAGTGAGATTTGCTAAAAAGGTAAAACGTAGTCTCGACCCTCACAATCGGGGATGACTAAAACAGAGGATATGCTTCAGGGCTATGTAGGTCACACCCATTAGGGTGTGGGCATCACCCTTATGGATCACTATTTATGGATTTGGTATATGCATGAGAGCTCTCAGGAAAGGTTCCTAAGCAACCGGGATGATGACATATTCGGTAATATCCAATAAGGAGTAGACCGGTCCTGATTTTCAAGGGGTCCATATGAGGCCCTCGATGCATTTTTTAGAGGTGTATTATGGAAAACGATACCCCGGCACCCTTGTTATTGTATTAAATCCATTCTCCAATAAGCGTCGTACAGACTTAGTTGTACCTAACTATGTTGAAGCATGAGATACAAGCATTCCAGCTATTTTATATATTTATTTTAAACCCTAGACATTATTATAAAATCACTGGATTTTCTATTTGAAATGGTTTGGTTATCGTACGGTAAAAACATGTCAGTGTTTATGTGCGGCGTGGTATTACAAGATACCTTTATTTTGGAAAGGTTTTCATAACAAAAAAATCCATGTAATGTGTGTTTCTCACGCTGGTTTACCAGACTGATCTGGGCATTATTTTTTATAATGCTCGGGTCAGCCCGAGCATGTTTTCTAAATTTATCTTGGATACTTTGGAGCTTCAGAAGGCGAGCTGGATACCTTCAAGACTTATTCACAATATTTTATTTTCGCTACATTGGTTGTTTATACTTATCAACATTTGTGAGGATGGATTATTATAACTATCCAAGTAGATGATAGATAGTTACTCTGATTGATGTATCTATATCACATTTTTATTTTGTAAAGATCTGTTGTATATTATATATTACTCGTCACAATGTGGGATTCTGTTCTTTCTTTTCCCCCAACAATCTGTCTTTTATTAGTGGTATCAGAGCTTAGGTTGAGCGAACACCTAGACTTTGGTCGGGTAGACTCATTAGAGATAGGGTAAGTGACACACTAGAATGAGTTTGAATTTATTACATATATGAGTGCGTATTTGATAGTGCTATAAAAATGTTTGTGTTGATTTATCGGTTGAGTGGTTTATGAATTCTAGTCGATACAAGAGGTACAACTGTATCAATAGGGGTTTCTAAACTTTTGAACAGGGCAAACCGACACAATATTATTTGAAATTTAGTAAAAGAAATAATTTTACCTAAATTACATAAATATAAAAGAATAATTTTTAGAAAATTGATAGTTATTTATGATGTGTTTGTTTGTTAGAGAATGATAATATTCATTTATTATCATTTATTGTTTGATTAGTCATGCTCGTCCAATTTAGGAGCACCGACTATTGTTTGTTGATTGATTGTTTGTGCGTAGAAAGTTTATAAGCATTTATTGCATTGGCTAAATTGCAATGAACATCTTGTGAATTTAGTTTCACAGTTTGACTATAAAGCGTATGGTAATAATGTTGGTTTACATTTAATTTTAATAAACGTTGTTTATTATAAGATATACATTTGTGAAATGACTTTATATAAGAAAGTGAAATTATATAAGTATAATTTATAAATATGGTTTATAAATAAAATGGATTTAAAACTGAGAATTTGAGAACTTTAATCCTGGTAAATTTTAGGAAAAATAATAATAGTATTATTTGAATGTATTAGGAAACATAAATATTTTAAAATAAAAAGAGATAGAAAGCACTGAACTCACTTCTGCCGCTAGAAATTAATTCTGATGTTGACTACAGCATCATCGACGTTCATTTCCGATTCTCTAGGCGAGGGATTGCTACCATAGTAATTTGCTTTAGAGTTGTTTTGACAAAACAGATTTTGATTTAACCCCCAAAATTATGATTTCATGTACAAAAGGAGACATGTATATTATTATTATTTCAAAAGGATTTGAAATAAAACCCGGATGTTTAATTCTGAAGTTTTTAGTTAAGTTATTTATAGGCTCATGTATCATATGCATTAGGGAAGTTTGGTTTGTGCATCTCATTATGATATGTTCTTTGGTAGTTTCCATTTGTTGAAATGAAATGGAATTTTTGGCCATTTTGGATAGTTGGAAACTTCAGAATTTATATAGAACTTGAAGCTAAGTGTTTGTGAAAATATAAGAAAATAAGTTTTTGTAACTTATAAATGTGTGGATATAGTAAGTTATAACCAATTTTAATTTTGTTAAACATTCTGGTTAAGTAAAACAAATTTGATGTTTTGTATATACTCTTAGGATGTAAAAGAGTATTATATGAATAAGAACTTGAGTTATAAAATGTTGGTAGACTTCAGTAATGGTTTTATGAAATGGTTCATAAATGATTTTAGTATTAAATGAATACTATTGTTGTAATTAATTGTGATTTAAATAAATGTGAATCAAAAATAAATTGGTGTCAAATGGAATAAATATGTAAGTTGTACGTAGGTTATTTTATTCGCATAACTGTTCTTGATCTAGATTTGAGTACATAATTTCGAGGTGATTTACACTAGTCCGAGTTAGAATTTTTCACTTGATTTTTGACGGTGAACACTTAATACAGATTCTTGATATGGTTCTGAAGTTTTCTATCATAGTATATGGCTATGCAAGGAGAATAGATGTTTCTAATCAAGGAACCTGATTGGAGTCCATATTAGAGTGGTCGAGTGAGTGATACTAGTTCGGAAGTGAAATTTGTGTGATCGAGAAAGTGATCGGATTTGGTATTGTGTACGGATGACATACATACATCGTTCGGGATTTAATGTAATTATATGCTTTTAACATTAGAAAATGCAAGTTATATGATTTGATGGCATTTGTAAGTAAGATATAGGTTCATGAAAGCAAAGGCTTGCTAGTTGTTTTTGGTTTCATAAGTAGAGTTGGACGACTCAAAAAATTGGTACATGTTTATTGCTTAACAGTTGTGTTTGCAATGTGACATACACACTCTATAAGATATATTATAAGTATATATCGTTTTTGATGATTTTATGCCCCAGATACGGGAGGACACTTTTGGGCTTTTGTTTTCTTTTGTTAATTTGGATCGGTTTTGACGAGTTGTAGTTTTTTCAATCGAGCCGCGCAAAGGAGGTGCTACCGAAATTTTTCATAACTTAAGAGATTTTAATAGTAATTGATTTTAAGAGCCTAAGGGTGTGGTGATATTTTTCTTCATTTGGGAATTTCGGGGACGAAATTTTTTAAGGGGGGAGAATGTAACGACTCGGAATTTCTAACATTTCGAATATGAATATTTAATTTATTTAAATATTCAAATTTGATTCAAATTTAATAAATAATAAAAAAATCAATTTTATTTTAACGACTCGATTTTTAATGATGTATTTTTATTTTGTTTTATAAGATATTTCCATAATTTTTAATTTGAAAAATATATCAATTGTAGTTTGACGTATTTTTCGGCAAATGATGTTATTTTTTAATTTTACAGAATAAGATAAGGAGAGTATATTATTATTGTTTTGGGATCGTGCCGCATTTTTATGAGCGATCGTATTTTTTTATCGTTCGTGATTTGTACGCGAACAAAATTCTATGTAGCGACGTGCCAGAAATCATAGGATAAACGTAGCCCACACTTGGACAATTCAACCCAAAGACGTCTCTTCTTTTCATTTTTACGTTTCAACTTTTCCTCCTCTTTTTTTCATTTTATTGTAAAAGAAAAACTAATCCACCCCTTCAAAAATTCATATCCAAAGATTTACACAACAAAAATTTGTAAAACTAGTTTCTTTAAACTCGTATAGACTAGATCTACATATCCGTAGGCATTTTGTTATGTGCGATGGAGTTTGGGGGAGGAGCGGTAGTTTAGAATGGACTAGGGTTTGAGATGGTGGGGGATTTAGGCGGAGTTAGATGAATAAGAGGGTGGCATGGTGTTTCTAGTTCGAAGGGGCTTCGACCGGTGAATTTTGGTGGAGCTTGGTCATAGGTGGAAGGTCACGACCTATAGTATGTCATGAGGAGGGTTTCAAGGTCGGTTTTGCATAGGGAGTGTCAAGCTCTTCTTGAGTGGGTCGGGGGTAAAGTACTCGCGAAGAGGAGCTCGATGAATGCGGTGACTCGTTGTTTCGTGGAGCGGAGAAGGAGAAATCAATGAAAGAAGGTTTCGACCATGGGTTTATGTAATGCATAGGCGTGTGCACATATACAGGATGAATTTGGAAGGGAGAAGAATTAAAGGGTAATTAATTTGTGAAAGCAATTAGTTTAATTAATTATATTTTAAATCTCAAAATCTTATAAAAATCATATCTTCTACATACGAGGTCCAATCGAAACGCGGTCTTTTGTATTGCGCTCGTAATAGCATTATCTGCGTGATGGAACTAGTTCGTTGAGTTTGGAGCAAGTGGAATTTTGAGCTAAAATCGAACGTCACCGGAATGCTTAAGCATCCGTTGGAATTTTGTTAAGTTATCTCACATCTGAAGAATACTATTATGATATATAGTAGATATAAATTATTATTTTGATGTTTAAATGATTTATTGGTTTAGTTTGGTTGAATATCTGCTATTGAAAACCAAATGACATATAAAATGAAATACATGGAATTTTATAGAGAAATCCGAATTTATCACCGTTGTGATTTTAATTTCAATTATATATATATTGATTATAATTCCATTTATATATATGTTATATAAGTTATTGAACGCTAAAAATTGATAGTTGACCATATTGGATATGACGTTGATATATGTTAAAAGTTGAACCTTTTTAGTGATAAAGATAGTAATAGCATTGGTTAAGTGCTATGGGAGCTGTTGGCCTCGTTATAGTATTTTGAAATACCATTAATTGCTATTTTGATTTGAAATTGGTTTTGATCCGAGGAATGATTTTTAAATATGATTTTTAAGATTTTCAGTGGCATTATATTTAAAAATAGTTTTTGGAACTTCTTTATCTTACTTCAATCTTTTTGATATTCTCTTTTAATTTATATATAAATATTTTAAAATTATTTTGAAATATATTTATTTTTATAAAAAATTATTGTAATAATGGATGTTTATTTTAAAAGAAAATAAAGGGGCTTATCTTTTATAAAGTCATTCTGTTTTATAAAGAAGATAAAAATATTCTGGAATAACCATTATTGGAACGTTTTGTATACAATATTGTATAAAAAGGATAGATTTTTAAATATTATTTTATAAATAAAAGATAGTTTTATAAATGGTGTTTTATAAAAAAAAGAATAGAATTATAAATGGTATTTTATAAAAAGGGAAATGATATCATTTTTATAATTTGGTATAATAAATCACATTTGTATTGCAAAGTCAGCCTGTTTTTTGAGTGGACAGTCCACTTTTATTAAAATAAAAGAAAATAGGTACAAAGCTTAGAGTAGCTTAAACAAAAGGGGTAAGGGATGATACATAGGCATTAACGCAAGCATATTGCGTAAATAAATATGTAACAAATCATCTTATAATTTTACACAATACAGCAGATATGGATGAGTGTTTATTGGCAAATCTATGATTATTTCTCTCTTCCCATATGGCAGCCACCGTTAACTTGAGGAACTTGAGAAGACGGAATGAAGATTGCGATTTCCATCGAGTTGCTTTAAAAATACGAATCCATTCGATTTTGTAGTTACGAGCAAGAGGATGTTCATGGATATGGAGGAGAGTACGACGCCAGAGATGGAACGAGAAGAGGCAGTTGAAAAGTAGATGGCCGACATTTTCAGGAGCACGATTACAAAGAATGCATTTAGAGTGTTCGATGAAATTCCTCCTTACTAAGTTGTCTTGAGTATGCAGGGCATTACTAAGGCATTTCCAGAGAAGTAAATTATGCTTTGGTTTTGATCCAGTATGCCAAATTCTGGAGTGCCAGGCAAAGTTTGAATTGGTCGTGTTGCAAATGATCGAACTGTAAACATTAGAGATGTTGTGGGGTTTATCACACCATGTCAGAGCTTCTATATTAGGTTTAGTGTATTTTCTTCTGATTAGGCTCCAAACAGAAGTCAGAGTGGTCGAGGAAACATAGGGCAATTGTATACCATCTTCAGAGATATAGTCATTAGCAGTCGCTTGAAGAGGGATACCTGAGTTAGAGATAAGATTGTAGTCGACAAGAGAAGATAGAATCATACCTGGAGAGCACCACGGAGAGAACCAAAAGGTATTGAATTTATCACATTGAACCATAGGTAAATATTGCTGCCTATGCTGTAAAATTTTTTTCCAATGGTAACTAGCATTGGTATCGGAATTCATAATCCAAAAGTTATTATTTTTGAGATTATAGTGTTTGTTCCAGGCAGCCCATAAACCAAGCTTATCAGTGAGAAGTTTATTGACATGATTAGACTTAGCAGCAATATTCCATATTTTGAGATTGATAATACCAAGACCACCCATTTTAAAAGGTGTGATAATTTTTTTATATGCAATAGGAATGAGTTTGTTTGAATAGATATTTCCATGCCAAATAAAGTGATTAAAAGCGCGATTAAGCATGTTTATAAGCTTAGCAGGTATGATAAATAAACGAAAATAATAAGTGCACATGGCAGTAGCAATGCTTTTAATGATCATAAGTCTACCAGCTTGAGATATGTTAAAAGTGTTCATAGAATTAAGCTTTTGAGTTATTTTTTCGAACATAGGGAGACATTGAGAAGTGTTTATTCTAGCTTTACATAAAGGTACACCTAAGTAGGAAGCATTTATATCCATGATTTGAAGACCAGAAAGATGAAGAATGTTAGTGATCAAGGAATCAGTCACACCCGCGATACTTATGTGAGATTTGTTTTTGTTAATTTGCAAGCCAATCATGGTTTTGAAAATATCTAAGGTAGCAAAAATATTAGAAATAGATTTGATATTTGGTTTGGAGAATAGGAGCAGGTCATCACCAAACATTAAGGAAGAGATTTTATGTATTTTGCATTTAGGATGGTAATCAATATTTTTATTAATGTTTTCCCTGCAAAGTAATTGAGTTAGCACTTCCATAACGATGACAAAAATAGAGGAGGAGATGGGATCCCCTTGTCTAATTCCTTTTTCAGTTTTGAAATATCCAAAGCATTCACCGTTAATAGATAAAGATACTTTAACAGTGGATATGCAAGTGTGTATCCAAGCTAGAAAGGGGAGAGGGAAGTTCATTCTAGACATAATGGATATTACAGCTTCCCATCTAATAGTGTCAAAAGCCTTTTGTATATCAAGTTTGAGAAAGCATCTAGGAGAAATATTTTTCCTATTGTAGCCTCTTATCAATTCTTGGGATAGCAAAATGTTGTCAGTAATAGATCGACCAAGAATAAAACCATTTTGATTTGAAGAAATTAAATCATTCAAGCATATTTTCATACGTTTAGATATGATTTTAGCAATGCATTTGTAAATGACATTGCAACATGCAATGGGTCTAAACTCAGTGACACTTTGGGGTAAGTCAGTTTTTGGGATTAAAGCAAGTTTAGTATGATTAATGCCATTAAGGATAGTATTGGTTTTAAAAAAAACTGAAGAATGACATTACAAAAATCTATATTAATAATGCTCCAGCATTTTTGAAAGAAATGTGTTGTAAAACCATCCGGGCCAGGTGAGCTATCTTTTTTCATTTTAAAAATTGCATCTGTTATCTCTTCAATGGTAATCTGTTTTATAAGGCAATCAGACTGATCTGCAGAGATGGTCTTAAAATTTAAGTCAGTAAGAAGGTGAAGATCAGGTTTGTGATCTGAGTTGGTAAAGAGATATTTATAGTAAGAGAGAAAAGCATTTTTGATACCAATTTGAGTAGTAGTAATAGTAATATATGGAATGATCGTTTTATGAAATGTATTTCGTTCTATTTTGGAAACAAAAAGTTTGTGATAAATTTAGAAATTTATAAATGGTATTTTATAAATAGAAATGAATTAATAAAATTATTGTATAAATAAGAAGGAAATGCTTTAAAAGGATTCTTATAAATATAAAAGGAGTTTTATAAAAGAGTTATAAATAGAAATGATTTTTATAAAAGGAATTTTTCAATTGAATTTGGAGTTCATAAAAGAGGTTATAAGGAATTTGGAGATTTATAAAAAGAGTTATAAATAATATTTTTTTAAAGGAGTTTATAAAGATAAAAGAGTTTTGTAAATAGGAAGAAGTTTTATAAAGGAATTTTTTAAAAAGAGGATTTCTAAAAAGAAATTTTTATAAAAAGAATGAGATTTAATTTCCTTAAATGATCAATTTAAATTACAATGGTATGGAAAGTATTTATTTTATACTTAACACCAAATTCCGAAGTATGAAAATTCGTCTCTATCTTGAGAATTAAGAATGTATATCGAGGGAAGGATAGTTTTCTAACTTTTCCGATTTCATTGTTAATCGAGGGATAATATGGTTTGAAATCGGAGAGTGGCGGTAAGTATATTTGGTCTAATTTCTATACGATCCATTTACTCGCACCAAAAGTGATTTGGGTTTATTATTACCAATATCTTTAAATGACATTTTGTAATGACCTGCCATTTTGAACCATTCAAATCGACAATAATCCACACATGTCAGACTTGAATTGCTCAAAACAACAAATTGTTATTTTTATATTGGCAAAACTTAGCATATACAATAAATAAATCAATCACAGAATCACAGACACAGAGTAATACAATAATAAGCCGTGGAAATAGATAAATAGTAGTGCATGAAGCTACTACAGAACATCAGAGTCTAAAGCAAAATACAACAGAAATCCAGTATATATAAGTCTCAATACAAAAGCAAATGACAAGTCTGAACATAAACAATATGGAAATAACTGAAAAGCTGAATAGATTATAAAGATAGATCTCCAAGCTCCAAAAGTGAGTCTCAAGTGCTGTGACACTCAAGCTGACGCGAGCATAATGCAAAACACAAAAAACTCGAGTCAGGATTAACATTCTTATATAAGTAAATCAACTCAAGTGAAATGTCCAAGTGAAATACAAATAACTTAAAGGATGTTTGGGATTCCATCCTTTAAGGATCCGTGAAACTATCTACATACATAGTATAATACGCAACATAGATAATGTCTATCAGTAAAGTAAAATATTAAAATAGCGTTAAGGCGTTACCCATATCCCCCTTAACACATTTTATATAAATTTTGTAGTCTATACAGTACCGTAATTCCTCCGTAAACTGGAGGGCTATCAGAGGGCACTCCATAGTGTACGACACAAACCAAACTCATAATGGGCTCGTTAAGGCATATGACAAGGCACGCAAGGCAATGTCCAGGGTATGATACTACCATTTGCGGATCCGGACTGGTGGTAACGCATAGCATCTACTACCGCCCACCTCGAGACACACACCCATAATCAAAGGTGCGCACCAATCAAATCAGAAAGTAATAGAATAGTTTCAAAGAAGCATGCTCGATCGAAGGTGCGACCTCACTTGGCCCGGCGTGGCTCCTGTTTTAGTCATATCAAGCTGACCCGAGGGGCCAGGGCTGCGTTCATACCTCATACAGAATCGTTCGCCAAACCACCCTACTTCGTTCTGGATTCTCCACTACGTGCATAGTTGTTAAAGTGGTTTTCGGTATTGGCAGAGAGTATGACAATATCCGATCCCGATCTCTTTAACAACCAAATGCTTATTTCACACCAGTTCGTTCTTTTACATTTCCAAAACTGATTCATTGATATCAAAATATCACATTCCCTTCAAAATCATGTCACTTTCGAAATCATATTCACTTTCGAAATCATTATTCACTTTAAATCATATTCATTTCCAAAATCATAACCATAAAATAGGTTAAACCATCATATCAAAGTATTCGCATTTAAATCCATTAAATCTAAATCATAACAGTTCCAACTTAAATGGTTTGATATTGAAAGTAATTTATATATTGGAATAGTTATACCTTAAAAATAGTTTATATTTAAAATAGGTTATAGATTAAAATAGTTTATATATTAGTAATAGTTTATATGTTAAAAAATATATATATTAGAAGTTATTTATAAATTTAAAATAATATATATTAAAATAGTTTGTATGTTAAAAGAGTTTATATCGAAAATAGTTTCAAATTAGAATTGTTTCTTCCAATTTCACAAATCAATTCAAATCAACTTTAGTTCCAAAATTCAATTTAAATCAATCTCAGTTCAACGATTTCAAATAGAAAGGTTGAAGGTTCAATTCAAATTCTCATTAAAATCATTTTAATTTATATCGATTTCAAATCCAGGTTTGAACTACAAATTTAAACCACTTCCAATTCAATAGGTTTCAAAGTTTAAATATTCAAACATTTATAATAACTCAATTTGATAAATTTCATTTATATTTCAAAATTCAACTTTAATTTTATTTAAATTTGAAAATACTCACTTAAACATTTTTAATAACATTTAAATAAAATCTCAAATTACAAATTCAAATCAATATTAAATATTCAATTTCAATTTTATTTAAATTTGAAAATATTCATTTAATCACCTTTAATCAAAATCCAGTTATCAAGTATAAATATCGTATCTTCAAAATCTCAAAAATTATAAGTTCAAATCAATTCCTATTTAAATACAATTCTTAAACAAATTCAATTATAAATCAATTTTAATTTATCTTTCCAACCTTAATTTATTAAATTTATTACAAAATCTATTTTCAAAATGTTAATATAAATTTTAAATAAATATTTAAACATACTTTATATATATTAGTTAAATTAAATTTTAATTAAATTTTGTTAAATTAAATCTATCTTATTTTATATTAAATCTTATTTTTGTATTTTTTAAAATAATAAAACTATAAGTAAAATCTTAAAATTTATATTTTTCGAAACTTAACTTATAAATTTAAAATTTCCAAACATATAATTTAAAATCTAAATTTTTACATACATATCAAAATAAAATCTTTACATTCTATTTTAAAATCAATATTTATTAAAACCTTATATTTTCAAAAAATTTGGAAATCATTTTCAAAAATAGACCAACGGTGTCCATATATAATTTTCTATCCTATGGTCAAGTGATACAGATATTTATCATTTTAATTCGCAATAATTTAATATTTACCGGTATATATTATTTCAACCCGCAATCCTAAAATTTCAAAATAAATAAAATCGCTTGGGTTTATCATTTCAACCCACAACGATTTTCCCTAATCCATAAGATCATTCGGGTTTATCATTTTCAGAGGTTTCTAGACAGTAGACCTTATAATGAATTTCCATGGAACTTTAACTTAGATAATGAGAGTGATACTAAGATTTAATGTTGGGAAAATATTAAAATATACTACTCTAACTCGTTATACAAATTCTTAAATTTCTCTAGGACCAAGCAAAAGACCTTCAATCTAATTTGGAAAGTTAATGCCTCTTCTAAAACAAAGTTACATATGTGGCTAACCCTATACAACATATTAAACAACTAAACTTAAAGGAAAAAGAATTAACTTTGGACAAAAAATGTGTTTTTTGTAATTCAAACTTAGAAAACATAACTCACTTATATTATAATTTCCCTGTAACCAATTTTATTCTCGTAAACACTCTTCATATTTTTGAGTTTAACATAACTAACGGGGATTTCAATTGTGACCATTACTGGAACATTCTCAGACTTCAATATATCCATCGTTATAGAATTTTACTGGACACTATCTTCATAATTACCTATTGGCATCTTTGGTTCGAAAGAAACCAAAGGATATTCAACAGTGCTAACACTCTTTCTGATAACCTGACTTACGTTATTGCATTGTCCATTACAGTTGGATTGCAAAGCCTAGCTACAAATTGGCCAAACATGTACCATTCAAGAATTTAGTAAAAAGCAGCATTGGCACCATAAAGGTAAAATTTGTTTACAACAAAGAGAGACCTAATATGGCCATAAGCATTGATCTAGTGGATCATTTTAACGAAGATAACCATGCGAGCACCTCACGATTGTACCTCAAGGTTGTTTGTTACTAAGTTTATTTATATTTGTTTACCTTTACCCTTAGACATATATATATGTATATAATATTTTTATGTACATATATACGTGTAGGATCATATCCTTTTTTGAGATTTTCATGTTAGTATGGTTTGGATTGACTTTGCCATGACCACTTTCCAGGATTCGACACCTCCTGCTGACTATTCTATGCTTTGGCATCGAAAGTTACTATTGCCCACACATATAACTCTGACCTCAACCGTATTGAGTTTTTACTAGGCATTACTTAGAACAAATCCACTTACGACCTAGTATCTTCGTTAGTGCTCTAGTCTCTAGTATTGGGAGGGTTTTTCTATTTTTTTTTAATATGTAAAGGGGATTTTTGCTACCTACCAAGCTTGTTGGCTTCATCTCTTTAAGTGTAGAATAAAATTGCATGAGCGTTCTCCTCCTTGAGAAGATCATTCATTTTACCCAAAAAGAATATGTATTAAAACTATTTTAATAGTTGTTATCATTCAAATATTACTTAGTTAAAATTAAAAATTATATATATGTGATTGTGTATGAAAATTACTTTATTATTAAATTTATCATGGAGTAAATATTATTTAGTTTGATAATAATTTATGTTGTTAAATAGTTTGATTAAATAATAATATTGTAAATCACATTAATATAATGATAACATAATATATCTCAAAATTCAAATAAAATTCGTCCAATGAATATGAATGTTTAAAATATTATCAATGGCAATACTATAAAATATATAATGAAAATTTTAAAATTTGCCCATTTTATCTCGTTGGCCGATGCATTTGCTCCAACAATATTTAGCATTTTCGGCTATTATTTAAAAAAAACTACCACCACCACCAATACCCTAACTCCATTAAGCTTCACAACTACACCACCAGAGACATCTTCGTTGCATCTCCTCAAAAATCCAACCTCCCTCTAGAAAGTGGAAACCCTAAATACCACCACCATCATCCGTTGTTGGTGCGTCTTTGCTTGTGGCAAAATTTTGTCTTCGAATCCAAATTTAAAACCACATATTCTTGCAGCAACTTTTTTTTAATAAGTTTGTCCTTGAACGTGTTTTTCTCACAAAATATGTGTGAACAAAGGCAATTGAGCAAAAAATTTAGTACATCATGAATATAACGGAATCAAGAAAGCGAATGGAAAGATCAATTGGAACAATTAAATATTGAAAAAAAAGAAAAATTAATTAACATCTTGGTTGGTAATGGAAAGAAGAAAAACGTTTTTATTGAAAAAGATAGTATGGATGTTATCATATATAAAATACACATATCCTAGTAACTATATATAAAATACACATATTCTAGTAACTATATAGTAATAGTTTTCATAAAAAAATAAAACAAATATAGTAATAGTCAAATTGATTGTAATGAAATGAAGAAAATCATTGTTGTTGAAAACCATAATATACATGCTATGCTACGTAAAATCCGCATACCCAAGTAATTTATGAAAACTTAACTCGTCTACTTAAATAATTTTTTTAATATTCTCTGTAATTTATGAAAACTTATACGCGTATAACACAAGCTCAACACTAGTCACATGTGTTACTTAGCTGAGATGTAAGCACCCATTCTTCTAACTCCCCCAAATTCTGTAACAATCCATTCTTTATGTAATGGATGACCTCAAATCCGACGTCGGCACCAACTATCCACTGAAGCCTGAAAGCACCGCTCAGTTCCCACCAAATTACCAATCCGATCCCGACGAGGAGGAATCCAATAACTCCATCGACAATCCAAACACTAACGACGAAGAAAACTCAAACGACGACGAATCCTCGTTAGAAAGCCGAGGAAAGCGAAGAAAGCTTGACAATTTCGAATTCGTTCAGAGAAAGCCACTTCCCTTACCAATCTCCAGCTGCAAATCGCCAATTGTGAAAAATTCGCCGCCTGATTGGTCGGAGGACTACACCTTCTTGCTTCTAGAAGCCTGGGGAGACCTATTTGTGAAAAACGGCCGGAAATCTCTTCGTTCTGATGAGTGGAGCGAAGTCGCCAGTCGAGTGAATCAGGATTCTAGAATCATTCGATCTGATTCACAATGTAGGAATAGGCTGGACACTTTGAAGAAGAAGTACAAAAAAGAGAAGGCGAGGATGATGGAGGATCCTAATTATAAAAGTGACTGGATTTATTTTGAAAAGATGGATTCCTTGATATCAAGTGCACTGGCAATTCCTGCCCCAACGAAAAGGAATGCTAATGCTGGTGCTAATGTTAACATGAGTGTGAATTCAGGGTCGCCTTTGAGATTGGGATGTGGAGTGGATGCAGGAGAGTATGTTTTTGCAAATAATAAGGTGTATATGAACCGGGCGAATGCAATGGATGAAATGAGAGACAGCCCAGGTGACACAGGTAGTGAAAACGATGATGATGAGGATGACGATGAAGACGATGATGGGTTGCCTCCACCTACTAATATTAATGGCACTAGTAATAATAAGGTTGGGATTGGTTCCTCACTGAAAATATTGGCGGATTCAATTAAGAGGGTTGGGGAGGTTTATGAGAGAATCGAAAACAAGAAGAGGGAGCAGATGATGGAGATAGAGAAGATGAGGAAAGAGTTTCTTAGGGAATTGGAGATGCAGAAGAGGCATATACTTGAAAGGGCACAAGTTGAAATTGCAAGTATGAGGGATGAAGAAGGAGAAGATGGGGATGGTGATGATGACGAGGATGAGGACGATAGGATGGTTGCGGAGAATGACGACGATGACGAGGACAACGAGTCAGATGAGAAAATGAGCAGTTGAGGTAGAGCTTTCCTTTCTAATGTTGTTTTATATTGCACGATCTCATATTATCAATGCTTAACATGTAAATCTATTCACGTGGACTATATTTTGAAACTAGAGACGTTCCACTGATTAAAGTTTAAGGTTCGGTTGGTGTTGATTATCCAATCATTTGCCATGAATCCAAGTATATATGGGTGGATTTTGATACGGTTGGGTTGGGTTTCATTTTAGTCAAAAATGATAGTTAACAAAGCCTGAGATTAGGACCTTACTGAGAAATCTGAAGTCTTTAAATATAGCAGTATCTATTAATGGCACAATACACATTTTTCTTATTTATAAAAGAATTTTGTCGTGCCTACACAAATTCAAATGCTTTAAATTAAAATTAAAACGGGACCATGCTTTGGTTTAGATGAAGATAAACCAGTGTATTCCTGAATTTTGTTGTATCTACATGAATCCAAATGCTTTAATTTTAAACTTATATGGGACCATACTTGGGTTTAGATGAAGATATACCAGTGTATTCCTAAATCTTAATGTTTGGGAGTTCAAGTTCCAGATACAGTAATCAGTAGTAAGTATTTCAAGGATAAGCTAATCCTATCCCTTACACTCCGCCCTTTTCTACTTTGGGATACAATATAAATGTTTTCAGTTGGTCTGCTGAATCTCTATTATGTAACAGCTCATTGGATTTTATTATCGTTCAGGTAACTTGGGTAGGATTTCCTATTCTGTTTTGAAATTGTTACTGTAGTTTTGAAATAACTTACAGTAACATAGAGCTTAATTTACTGTTTACCATTTGTTTGGTATCATTTACAATGTTGTTTTCTTCCCATGTTTCTTTCTTTAGTTGAACACCCGTAGCTTTTATAATTCAAAGTGAATTTGTAATTTATCCTGTATAGAAAAAATGGTTTTCTAAACATGGACTCTATATTAACTGATTTGAGATCTCATTATGCATGTCTTTTTATTCTCTTTTGATCAAGAATGTGTTTTTTGTTTTCCTTTCTTTTTTTTTTGAGAGAAAAATAAGTGATCCTAATGAGCGCTCTCCTCCTTGTCAGGATCACTCATTTTTCTCAAAAAAAAAAGTGATCCTAATGAGTAGGGCTGTCAATTTTCTACACGACCTGAAACCCACACGGAAATTAGCGGGTTAATCCGACCCGTTAATTTGGCGGGTCATTTTCGGGTCAACCCGAATTTGACCCGTTTATAAACGGGTGGGTTTCGGGTTGACCCGCTAACCCGAAATTGACCCGTTAACAACCCGTTTATACTTATATAGGTTGACGCGACCCGTTTACGACCCGACCCGTTTATGACCCGTTTGTACCTTATACGGGTTGACCCGACCCGTTTACGACCCGTTCCGACCCGTTTACGACCCATTTACACCTTATACGGGTTGACCCGACCCGTTTACGACCCATTTAAACTTTATACGGGTTGACCCGACCCATTTACGACCCGACCCGACCCGTTTATAATCGGGTTACACGGGTCGGGTTGGGTCAACCCGTTTATAAACGGGTCGGGTTCGGTTTGAGCTTTTCTGACCCGTTTAATAAACGGGTTGACCCGACCCATTTAAAATCAACCCGAACCCGACTTGACCCGACCCAAACCCGACCCGACCCGACCCATTGACAGCCCTACTAATGAGCGCTCTCCTCCTTGTCAGGATCACTCATTTTTCTCAAAAAAAAGAGAAAAATAAGTGATCCTCTATTCGAGGAGGAGAACACTTGTGCATTTTATTCTACATTTAAAAATGATGCTGTCAACAAGCTTGGCGGGTAGCAAAAATCATCCGTACAATACAATAAACAAAAAATCCCCCAACCTAGTGACTAAAGTCCATAATGTGGATAAGATGACAATGAAATAGAATAAAATAAAAACGTAGACTAAACTCTAGATATGCTCTAATGCCAACCCTCCATCCTTGATAGCAAAAACTGCTAAATCCATCCTTGCATTGATACATCTAAATCTCAAAACAACCACTCAACCAAATGATTAGATCGATACATATATATGTATATATATATATGTCATAATAATAAAATAAACATACTAAGTATGAACTCGGAATGAGATAAAAGAGTAAATCCAACACTGTATATAATGAAATGTAACATACAAGGTTATGAAATGAATATTAAACTTCTAAATTACAAAATTTTACTATCCAACTAATTTCCTACGTATAATATAGCATCGGTCTCATTGGCATACATATCAATTAAAAATGTATTTAGGAACTATTATTGTTTCTACTTTAAAATATTACATTTTCCTTTAATAAATTAATACATGATTAACTTTTTGACATATTCTTTAAAATTAATATCGTTATCTTAATTATAACTAGGGAGAAATCCAATTAATGCAAAATAAAGCAACTGTATATATTAAAATATCCGTTGAAGTATTTATGTTATTAAAAATTCTTTGATTCCTTTCAAACTATACATACCAACTTATAATAGTAAAAATAATATTAATTACTAATTTATGGAAACTTGTATACCAAAACCTAAACCTATTCCAAAAAAATCACAATCAATATCGTTATTAGTTATATTAAAGCAAAAAATACTAAGACAATTTTTAAGAATATAATTAGTGATGCGACACTTAAAATATAAATGCGAAATATTTTCCATTTTCAAATTACAGAAAAAACATTTATTATCAATCACTATATTTTTCTTTTTTTAATGTTATGTGGTATAAGGTTTTCAAAATGAGATTTAACTCGTAAATCGCAAAGTTAAAATTTTAAATTGAAGTGGGATTTAAATTGTAAATCGTAGATTCAAAATATCCACATTTTAAGGTTTGTATGCACTTTGAAGTTGATTTTGATGTTTGAATTTCTACTATTAAACTTAAAACTTAATCTTCTCTCTAATTTCATTTTTATTTTGTTCTAAATCTCTTTTTCCATTTTTATTTTGTTCTAAAAACATTATAATGAGAATTGTGAATCTAAATAAGTGTATTAAATATGTTACTATGAGTTTAAATTGAATCGTGAATCATTACTATGAGTTCAAAATAAGTGTATTCAATTTTGAATCGGATTATAAATTGAATCGTAAAGGGAGGGATTCGATCTGAATCGGAATTTAAATCGTAAGATTTTAAGATTTTTGACAACAATGATGTAGTATTTAATTTTCCATGTTCGATTAACCGCATATGTACTTAGCTTTGGTTGGAGCGTTACCTTTCCAAATATATCAAAATATATTTGACTTAGTACCCGAAAAATTAAAAACTTACAAAAAGAGTACGCTGTATAAATTTTATTATTATCCCAATACCACATTTTAATGTCGTTTTCATTATTAATGTTATATAATTCTAATTTTGCGCAAAGTAAAGCAAACCTTAATATTGTATTTTCAGCTAAAGTACGATTAGAACTAAATTCCCATAGAAAATTTAAATTTGGTCTATATATTTCAGAAATCAGCACATTTTTAAAATTACATGTTTCAAAAGTTCCTTAAATTGCACTTTAAGGTAGAATAGCTATCATGTGTTATTACTCGAATGTAACACATTATTAATTCCTGTTTTTAAATATCATAACCTTTTATCATCGATTTCCAAAAATGTGACATATTAGTTATATTATTAGTAGAAATATGTTGTAAATTAAATGTACCATCATGCCGTTGATTCGAAATTAACTCTTTTCAAATTAAATTTACATTATTGTCATTAAATTTCCATATCTATTTTCCTAATAAAGATATATTTAAATTATGTAAATTTAAAATACCCAACCCTTCCTCCTCTTTGGATTTATATATCATTTCTCATTTGACCAAACACTTTGAACTATTATTTGGATTATCACCACTCTATAAAAAAGTCTTCTTATTTTATCTATTTTATCAATTACCCATTTCAGAAAGCGATAAAACGACATCCAGTATATGGTAATGCTGATAAAACAGAGTTGATCAAGAATGTGCTTTGTACTTTATTGTTAAAATCAAAAAATTGAGGCAATATTAGCTGTTTATAAAGTTTTTTCTTGTAATTTTTTTGTATATTATATTAGTTCACTCACCAACTTGCAAGAGGGACACAATCGTGTTGTTCATATGCAATCTGAAGTAAATTTGTTAATGTCGTAAAGTGTGAAACATGATATGGTATATTATAAGTAACTTATAATAACATATATTCAATCATAATATATAATATGTATAATTCAAACAAGATACCTTCTTTTGAAAATTCTGAGGTATTCTCTAGGCTTTTCTAGTCTGGTCTATTTGGAGGAGTGTTATAGACATGTCCATATCTGACCAGCATGCTTGCTCATTATGAGTGTTGTTACACCCAAAATTCCCAAAAATGGATAGTGTGAAACTACCGAAAGTTGGCAATATGGAGCTATTGTACTTCAAACCTACTGCATTTTGATGGCCATCACACTTCGGGGCATTCACATTTGATAATATAGCCACTATCGAAAGTCAAGAATAAAAAAGCCATCGAAAGATGAATCGTCGTAAATCAAAAATAGAGGAGTCATCGTAAGTTGAACTATCAACAGGTTGAAAATAAGAACTATCACAAGTTGAAGGAATAAACCATCGCAAAGTGATATTCTTAAACTATCAAAGGTTGACAAACAAAGCTATCGAAGGGTGACAAACAAAGCTATCGAAGGGTGACAAACATAAGCTATCGAAGGGTGAGATGTTTGAGCTATCACATGGTGACTTCATAAAATATCGAAAGTTGAGATGTTTGAACTATCACATGCTGACTCCGGAAACTATTGAAGGTTGAGCTATCACATGATGACTCCGGGAACTATCGAATGTTGAGATGTTTGAGGAACTATCGAATGTTGAGATGTTAAAGCTATTGCATATTGACTCCAGGAGCTATCGAAGGCTGAGATGTTTGGGTTATCACATGATGACTAATCAAACTATCGAGGTATGATATTTTACCAGGCTATTGCATGATGAGGAATTAAGCTATCACGTGTTGAAAAGTGAAGCTATTGTCAATATAGAAGATCTATCAGAAATAAACACTATTAAATTGAAAAGAAATATTAAATAAAAGGAGAAGCTAAGGACGTCACAATAAGGAATATTTATTGGAGTATACTGGTGTTTTCGCCTCAAACAAATCCTTTCAAAGATATACAAAAAGGTAGATGTGGGCAACATTCAACATCAAGGGATACCGATGAGTTATGTGAAGAGGTAGTATATTAATGTGAAGGAAATTCTATGTAATAAAGCTTTAAAGTAGCGCTATACAATCATGACACCTTTGTTGGTATAATGACTAAGATAGTGATCCGTGTGAGCTACTATAGTCCTAAGATGATGACAAATGGCACCACCAAGACCGTCTATCTTGCCAAATTACCGATTCACGTCAATTTCAATCGATCAATCCTAGCAAGCCATGCTACTCTCCAATCGCTATAAATAGAGATGCACCTCCACATGAGAAGTGACTCCTCTTTACTTCTCTTTTTAAGCACAAATCTTTATTTGAGACTTGACATTTCTGAACTCCCTTGAGAGCTTGAATTTTTGAACATAAGGACCTTTAGAAATATGAATTTGCATATTAACTTCATCCTTGATCTTTGGACTAGAACAAAGGAGATGACTTGTATTTTTTGCATATTGACCATTGGACAATGAATATTACATATGTACTCGAATTTCATATCATTTGCATGAGAGAAGAATGACTTGAACTTTGGATATTTTGGACATTTTGAATTTGTATTATTTTGAATTACGAGCATATTTGGAATTTTACTTGATTTCTATTTCTTTTAAAATATTTTGATGTTGGGCCAAAAATTGGTTAAACAAGTGTGTTTCATGGAAATGTACGTGGCTAAAAATGTTGAGCAGACTCACAGAAAATACACTAAAAAACACATTCATCCCTTCCATTAATCATACATATGCCTAGTGCGAAACGTGTGTGTTCGAGTTTTTGCACATGCTTTGAATCCAAAATTTAGTACTTCATTCATTTCACCGGGTTCAAGCCATATTTCATGTTATGAAGCTAAACAAAAATTGTGAAAGCTTTGAAGAATGAAGAAAATTAGGGTGTGTTTTTGCACAAGGTCATATGTACGCAAAAGTATCGTCGAAGGAACAAAGTGTTTGTGGACATAAGTTGGAGATTCAGGTTGGAATCGAGATTGTAAGTGGGTTGTTAATTTGATTGTTTTATCATGGTGGTGTTCTTTATTTATGCTATTAAATATGATAATATTTAATTAAATATTATAATCATTTCAGTAACTAGTGTAAATAGGGGGGAAAACGCGAAATAAATTATTTATGTTAGTACAAATTTTTTAAGCTACGGTGCTTAATAAATGATACAACACTACATAATCAAATTCACCTATAATGCATAAATAAAACAGTATCACTTCCTCGGTAATGTAGTCTTGGACTTGTTTTCCAAACCCTGATCGGCTGTATAAAATATTAATCATATTGATATGATGAAATATGATAATAGTATTATATCATAATCAAAATTTAAAGATGCATTATTAGTGGCTTGGCAGAATTTAGCGCCCCTCATGACAGTTCATTTCTCAGCATCTCAAGCAACACCAGGGAACATAATCTGTTTATACCCGTAGTCTCCACTCATTGCTTTAAATATTCCATTTGTTCACCAATCGCTTATACGCTAGAGTAGTCTCGACTCTTCTTAAAAATAGAGTGGCATAAGAGGTGTGAAAGTCTTTAAATTTCCTGTAAAATTTAATTCACTTCTATTTAATTATCTAACACAGACTCCATACGAATACGCCGCAAAAAGTAGATTGTTGAGAAGAGAAGACACTGTTGGAGTTCAACAATAATAGTCAAAAAAAGAGAGGAGGATTTAGGGAAAAATGACGGACAAGCCGAGTTGAGAATGTTTTATCTAAAACTGGGGACATGCTGATGACACTTTGTATGATAAGAAAACGAAGAACAAATCAAAAGATAAATATGTTTTATCTAAAGGTGACTTCTAAAAAAAGGCTTCATGCTGCGAAGTCAACAATGCAAAGGTAAGAAGATTAGATGATTTTACATAAAAGGCACAAGATAAAAAGGGAGATCCAAAGTGACATGAAAAAAGTGCTGGGCATGATTTCAGTTTTTGTTTTTTGTTTCCTTTTGAATTGGATAGAGCACCTGACCATTAGAACAGTGGTGGGTGGACATAGGATTATTATCTATTTCTTAAATAAGGATACAAATAAGAATTCATGTGTTTGACACCTATCATTTGGGAATATGCAACGATAAAGACGATGAATTGCAGAAGGAGATGGAAATATACAATGTGAAAAAACCATGTGAAAAATATATTTGTTAACACCAATTGATGGATAAAAATCGCAGTTAGCAGTTGTTATGATATTGTTATTTAGATGTACTCTCATGTCATGTCTGAACTGTGATTTTTTGTTGAGTTTTGAAACTTAGGTAATAACTGTTGATGCGATGAAACGCTGCAGTTAAAACAAGAACATGGCGAACACTGGTTGATACATCTGCAAATAAGGCCCTAAAGTGTGGCCTCTTATGCCTGTCTATTTTCATTGCTGGCCATGTTCAGCTTTGTTATAACCTAAACTAGAGAGCGTAGATTTGAATGTTTGTTATAACTGTGATTGGCTGTTTATAAACTCTAAACAATCTGGTCATCTCAGTCAAATGATAGCTAAAAATACAAAAACGTACCGGAAGTTAATGTAGGCTAACATGTCTTCTAACAGATGTTAAATTATTCATAGTGTTCATTAAACTGCTGCAAATATATTCTAATGCATGATGTGATGGAATCTATAAGCGAAGCTGATATTTTTATCTGTAATCGGTAAACAACAGATGCTGTGGTTCAGGTTCAACAAATGTTCATTATCATATGCTTTGGTGTTAATATTGGCTCTTTTTATTTATGCAGATTATAAGCTGCTTCAGCATGTATTATTGCTAAAATACATCTAGAGATTTGCTGGTAAATAATTCCATCAAATGGCAGAGTCAATATTTGTCCATAGTGATGTAACCTAGTATGTATAATTTAAGGATGAGCACGGATGTAACCTAGTTTGTAACACTAGATTCTTCCTGTATGTCTTCATTTTCTGTAACACCATTATAATGATTCCCTGACTGACAAATATCCAAGAGAGTGTAATTTACCTTTCTTGCCTTCTGCATTCTGTTTTTTGCATTAGTAAGCTAGGCAAAATGCATTTTAGCTATTTGAATCTTTGAGGAAAGAGTATCAGCAAATGCATAAATGCAAAGATTTTTTTTTTTTTCAGTTAAACATGTTCTATTTTGGCACCCAAAAAAAAAGTGAAAATGAAAAGAGATTGGGTAACCAACGTTTGCGTGAATCAGGTTATCATCAATTGATGATTTCCATTATTTAGTGGTTTTGCTTGCTTAAAAGATGAATGCAATATGATGTAATTTTGTGCGAGCAAACCCCCTTTGTGAAGAAAAATTATTGATTGATTTATTTAATAAAAGTTGAAAAATTAAAGGATGAAATGGTGAATTTCAAGGGAACATGAAGGCAAAAGAAAAAATGAGATCAAACCATTATTTTGAAATTTTGTACGTGTAGATACTCTACCTTTTGTGTTTTGTGTTCGGTGTTCCAGTTTGTTTGATAGTTGGTGTTTGCAACTTTTTAGAAGTCCACTATATTTAAATGTATGGACTTCTTTCTAAAAAAAATATACAAGTTTCCCAATCGAGTTCACCAGAAAATTGTGATTAGATAGTGTTTGGTTTGTTATTTTTAGTTTATAAAAATGCAGATGATGCATGTATATTGTGGAAAACGACCAATTTAGATTACGAAGTTAACATACAAAACAAAAAACAACTTTTTTATTTTATTTTTCGTGTTTTGGGAAATAGCACATGCATGTGGAGCAGTCGATTCTTTTGTTGTCCCTCTATCTCGTTCGTCCTTCCATTGGTCTTTCTTTCATCTCCTCCGTCGTTCCTCCGTCGTTCAGATATTTGATATACATATTGAAAACTGAAAACACAAAATTCGTTTTTAAACCAAACATTACCAATTTGAGGATTTGTATCTGAATTTTGTATTTAGGAAAATCAGGTAATTTCAGGTTGAAATTGTGCTGCTCCGTTCTTGTATGTGTACTAGAGAGTCAATGTCTCTTGCTATATGTAATTGCTCAACTTGTGCACCATCTGTATCCTTCATGCCGTGTCCTGAACTGCGAATTTCGCCGGTAACATACTTATTTTACGTGCTAATATAAAAGGAAGACTGCAACTTTCGTCGATAATATATGCATTTTATCTGGTAATGTAAGAAGAGCTTCGAATGAATCAGGTAGAGCCAAAAGTCTGTTAAATGCATAACTTAATTAAAATAATTTTACATAATTTTCTGTCAGGTATTGGAGTTAAAAGTTTGTTTTACTCAATACAGCTGTGAATGTTTTATTTTTATATGCGTCGATCACCAAGGAAGGAGGTAACTGGAACTAACGAAATTCCATTCGACAAATACTTTACATAGCGTAAAACAATTGTTGTAATTTTTACAACGTCAACACGAATTACGTTAATTAACCAACTCAAGGTGATAAGTTTCTAGAAAAAGAAAAGGTTTTCAGAATAATTTGTTTCTACAACAGAGATAAAGGGAAGTATTACTTTCCAGGAAAATTATAAATGAACCTACCTTTTTTTTTTGTCTATATTGACATTTTTTTTAAGGAAAACAGTTTGGCTAAAGTCTCTATTATGTTTTAAAATACACCAAATATTATTGCCAAAAAAGTATGTAAATTAGGTCTCTAGAATTAAATTACTGAATAATTGTATGCATTTATGCAATTATTCAGTAAATAATTACAGACATTTATGCAATTATTGTAGGATCGTTTTCACTCTAGAGGGATAGAATAGGGTGATGCTAATAAGAATGAAATAAATGCGAAAATAAAAACAATCACAAATAATAATGCACTAGAGATCACATGCAAATTTACCCAGCTTCGGCAAAACCCTGTCTACGTGCTGCCCTCAAGGTTTCTACTAGAAATTAAGTAGTCAGACGCTTACACACGTAAACTTGCGACACCCGCTAATGACTAACCTAACTCTACGCTCAAAACCCTGCCACAACTCAGTCACTAAGTTGCGAATTCTCGAACTACATCACCGTAATTCGTAACCTAGTCACACGACTAGAGAGTTACACAATTTTAAAAGAAAATTAAAAATAAAACAAAACAACTAAACAAAACCCTATATATTAATTAAGTCCAAAATAAAATAAACTAGACCGGCCCAATAACAAATTAAACTAAAGAGACAGTCTTCTTTTTGCCTTTCAGTAGAATATTCGGCCGTCCCCTTTTTGTATTCGTGGCCACCTCGTTTCTTTTTCGTTCCTCTTCAAAATCTAGGGATTCGAAATTGAAGCCACCGCCTTGATGTTGTGATCGATCGAGTGATGAATTCAACTCGGCTTTGTCAATCGATCCTGGCTTCGATTGGCTTGCGGTTGCTCCAATTTTTGTCGAGCACGAATGATAGAAATGGTATGCAATTTATCCCTTTTTTCGATTTTGATTATACTCGACTTTGATTCAAGTTCTGGATTGGTTCGTGATTTATTTGCTTGCTCTCTGATTTTACTTGAACTCGAATCCCTTGGAATTGCCGATGATGATGTGGGAATAAATAGGGATAAAATCCCTAAATATACATTCGTATATTTCGTTTGAATTCTTCACGTTGTTTTTCTCGGCCATGGATTTTTGCTTGAACGATGTTGATATTTCTGACTTTTTCATCTTATACGTGTTGTTGTATTTGCTCCGGCCTTTTCTCCTACAACTTCGGTATTTTTGAATTTTTGAGATAAAAGCTTGACTTCGACTTCATGAATTTTCTTTGCTGGCAATCAACACTTGTTTAACCCGTTACCCTTTGTTCCATTCTTTTTGGCTTTGACTGGTTCGATGTGTGTGTTCATGCCTAGTCTAGGCTGCATATATATATATATATATATATATATATATATATTTGTGTGTCTCTGCACTTGGTTGGCTTTGTATTCTCTGAAATATATATGTGTGAGGTCTGTTGCTTTGTTATTATGGTATGCTCTGTGTCTTAGTTGAGGCTTCACTTGTGTTGAGTCTTTACTGATCTGGTTCGATTTCATGTTGCATTGAGTCTTTTTGATCCATGGTTTCATATGAATGAGGACTTCATGCGTGTACATGTTATGTTTGTCTTGAATACTCTGAGCTGGTCTTTTGTGTGTGCGCGCACTGAGTTTGTAGCCTCTGTTGCTTCGAGCCAGTTCATTTGTATTTACGCCATATCTGGTTTTTAACTGCATTGATCTGGACATGTTTTGCATTATGGTTTTGTTGACATTTTCATTGAACTTGTTCATTTGGACTAGGTTGCCTTGGTCTGCCCTTTGTATATGAGCCTGTTGTCATGTCCATGTTGTGTTCTCTGTTGCTCTTGAAGTCGGGTACAATTTTGTTCATTACTGCTTTGAAATGTGACGGGAAGGACTAGAGTCTTGTTGCACTTGAATCATTTTGTAATCTAGTTGCATTCCATGTGTTATTGTCAATTTGAGGCTTCATGAGTCTGCACTTTGAAGCTCTTGACCATTGTGTTGAACTTGTACATATTCTATTTTGGTTTTGACTTCAACTCTGTTGTAGTTGCATTGAACTTCAAGTGCTCTGGTTGCATACACTATATATATAAATACATATATATATACATATATGTGTATATGTATATATATACACACACACACATATATATATATGTGTGTATATGTGTGTGTGTGTGTGTGTATGCGAACTGCTTGCTCATACATGCATTATCCTTTGTACATGTCTTCATTTGGAGTCTGTTTCAAGCCTTTGTTATCATGTTCAGGTTGACTGGTCTGGTGAACCTAGTTGCATGAGTCTGGTCTTGGTTCTGACATTTCATTGCTCTGTTCACTTATTTGATGCTTTGCATGTGTGTTTGTATTTGTTGCACTTGAGTTGAATCCGGCCTAGGCTTGGGTTTGACCTTGTGCTCACCTGTCCCTGCAGTTTTAACAAGTAAGTGTATATCGGTGTGCACGGCCTTGTGGCATGTATAGTGATACACTGTGCATGTCATAAGTTGCTCGTGTATGATGAATTAGAAATTAAATGATGACGAACAACCCAAATAACCGAGGCAAACAATATTTTCAAACACACATTTCATTGTACACTGCAAAATATTTCTTTTTCAATTTTACCGTGTCAGTGTTTGTTTTGCAGATAGTTCAGATGCTGAATACAGGCTGGAACAAAGTTGAAGATAAAATACAAGTGTGAGTGAATATGTAGTGAGGTGTAATATGTATGTAAAAATGTAAAGTGAAAATATGTTGTAATCGAAGTTGCATTGTAATTGAAAATGTGTAAATGTAGTGAGAGCTCAAATTTGTACTATTTAAATTTGTAATAAAATATTTGTTTGAATAAAATATTTGTTTAAATATGAATTCTGAGTTATTTATTTTATTCAACAATTATTTATTTAATTATGTGAAAAATAAAATAGTATAACAACAAATACATTTAAACGAATATATATATATATATATGTTTATTATCATCAAACAAAAATCATATACGAGCATATTCTACAATCTCCCCTTTTGATGATAGCAAACATATATTAAGATTTTGACTGTATTAAATGTATTTGGTTTTGATGAGTTCTATTAGCTCCATCTATTTGAATGCTCCCCTTACAACAAAGCTCCCCCTACACAGATGCGTGTAGTTAAAACTGAAAAATTAATTAAAAATAACTTTGAATAAAAACACTCTCGAATATTAGAAAGGATATCGCTAAAAAATTAAAATCTTAACATCTATCCCCCTTTTGTTATCATCAAAAAAAATAATAATAATAATAGTAATTGAAATCGCTACGATTTTGATTAAAATATAAAATCAAATCAAGAGGGAAATATTAATTTCAAATTCTAATTAATCAAACAAAAATCATAATATTTTATTAATTAGAAACAAACTCCACTTTAGAGAAATGGTAGGATTATGGAGAATTTCATATAGTGACAAGAGTTTGATATTTTCAATAAAGGAATAATTTGTGCATTTTCTCTTTTCAAATATACAAAAAAATGTGAAACGCTTACTAACCATGCATAACTGTCAGGACTTTTAAATGAGGATAGTAGTTACCCCTTTTTTTTAAAAAAAATATGTCAAGTATTTTTTAACCATGCATTACCGTGAGGACTTTTAAATGAGATTAGAATATACTTGATATTTATCCCTTTCTTATATGCGCCCCATCCATGCATAACCACGAGGATTTTTAAATGAGAATGGAAGCCCATATATTGAAATTCAAGTAATTCACTCATGCATAACCGCGATGACTTTTAAATGAGAGTGATACTTTAGGATATAATTATTTTACAAAAAAAATATTTCCTTATTTTGAAATACCAAATTCTGCACACTATATTATGATGTATGAATTGATAGAAAGATGAAAATGATAGAAATGATCATGGAATAAGTACTAACCTAAAAGTATTATAAAATTTGTTTAATTTTTATGAAATTATAAAATTATACTTCCTCTTGTTATGAAACATAATTTAATCACAATCCATCACTTTTCAAGCACTATAATAATTTTGATGAGTTTCAAAAGATTCAATTAGTCAATGATTATCTTTTCTAAAGTACATCTCTTACCGAAATGAACTAGAGTATTTTTAACATGATGAAAACCCAAGTTTCAAAAATTAAAATAAGTTAAAATCAATTTTCTGTAAGGGGGTTTTGTGAAAATGACTTCTAGTTGAAAATCAATATAAATAATTAAATAATTGCAAAAATGATTTCAACATGAGATGATATCAAATACCACTTATATTTGAGGTATTCATGGTGATATATAGTGGTATATAAGAAAAACGTGTACTCCTCAATAATTGAATTGTTTTTTTTAATTTTTAGCACGTCCATTTATATCAAGCACAAGTAAAGTAATCTATATTGAGCAAAAACACACATTCAAAAAATTCGTCAAAGAGGTTTTTCATGATATTCCAAAGTGAATCAATAAAAACTAGAAACATAAAAGTTGTAGCATTATCGGTTAGCTTTCCAAAACTTCAAGAATTTCAAAAATCAAAGTTGAGATGTTCAAGATATGGCAGAAATACTTCAACAATGTCAATGAAAACATAATTAACAATATGTGAACAAAATTGAGTTAAGAGATCATACCTCACTTTCCTTCGATGCCGTGATATCCGAAATGCGATGATCTCCATCTAATCTTTATAGACTAAGGAACATTTAAATTTTAGTTTATCAATCACTTAGAACAACTCGAAATCTATCTCCATCAAATTTGTTCCTTAGCCCACTTATGTGTCTAAATTTTGGAGAAGGCAAGTGGTCTAACTAAGGATGTAGGACCACTATTATTATCTATTGAAATCTTTGGTATCCAAATTTGTCAATATAACAAACCATTAGCATCTACAATTGTACCCTTGGGAATCCAAATTTATTTAAATTTCAAACCATTTATATTCGTACCTTTTGGAATCCATATTTTTTTAACGGTTTTGTGTTTGTATTTATTTTGACAATTATTCTTGCCATGTCCAATATTTCCACACTTTACGCATTTGGGTATCACACTTTTCCCCTTAACAGTGTTATTAGTCGTTTGTTCATATTTTGACACTTTTGCAAATCCAAATCATTTTCTTTTATTCACGAAGAGTTGATTTTCTAAGAGCATATTAAATGATTTTTCTTTAGTGAAATTTTTTCGAATAATCAACTCAAGTTTATTAACTTTGGATTTTAAAAGTTTATTTTCATTTATTAGCTTCGAACAACAACTAATGGTACTATCTCTCTTTTCAAAATTATTCATTTTTAAGCCCATATTTTCATTTTCAAGCTCTCTAATTTTAGTCTCAATTTCTAGCATCTCAGTATCAAAGAGTTGGAGTTTTTTAAATTCAATTTTTTCAAAATCCTTGATTTTTTCAATCTCCTTTTCAAACTCGTGGTTTAATCGAATAATTTTAGATTTGCTCAAAATCACGTTTTCTTTTCCAAGGGTTTTGAAATTTTCGTTGACCTCATTCAATTTCTTTTCAAAAATCGCACATTTAGAACTTTCCGACCTCTTAAAACTATCCAACTCTCTTTGCAAAATATTATTTTTACAAATCAACTCAGTTTTGTTCTTCTCCTGAATTAAAATTTCTTTTTCTAACTTTTGAAATTTTTCATGAAAACAGGCAAATTCTTTTTCATAGTCCAAACACCTTTTGCAATTAGAATTTTTATTTTTCTTAATATTTTTAAGCTCATTTTCCAAATCATTATTTTTCTGATGCAGTTTAGATTGTTTTCTTTTCAACTTATTATTTTTCATCTCAAGAGCTTTATTATTTTCAATTAATTTTCAGCACAACAGAACTAAACCATTGAATGAAAGATCACTTATCTCATCGGCTATCGAATCTTCATCACTGCTGTCTTTTGCAAATCCCGTCAAGCACGTTTCTTTAACTGAGTTAATTATGGAGTATTTCTCTCCGTTGTTGACTTTTGCACCATATATTGCATGAAAAGTATTCCTGATTTCCTGTGCACTTTCACAATGCGAGATATGGTTAAAATTATCTCGATTAATATGAGAATATAGTATATGCATAGCAAGCATTAATCGAAGTATTTTTCTCGTCTACTATATCACACCCATTTTCAATAATATCCCAACATTTAGAATTAACAGATTTTAAATAAAATTCCATTTTTAATTTCCGATTTGAAAAATCCATTCCATCAAAAATAAGGGAAAAATAATGGATCGACTCTCGCTAGATTTGCAACCAGGGTTAGACATCTATGCTATTTACCTTGCTTTGATACCACTTGTAGGATCGTTTTCACCCTAGAGGGAGGGTGAATAGGGTGATACTAATAAGAAAGAAAATTAATGCGGAAATAAAAACAATCACAGATAATAATGTAGTAGAGATCACACACAAATTTACCCAACTTTCGCAAAACCCTGCTTACGTGCTACCCCCAAGGTTTCTACTAGAAATTAAGTAGTCAGATGCTTACACATGTAAACTTGCGACACCCGCTAATGACTAACCTAACTTTATGCTCAAAACCCTGCTACAACTCAGCCACTGAGTTGTGAATTCTCGAACTACACCACCATAGTTCGTAACCTAGTCACATGACTAGAGAGTTATACAATTTTAAAAGAAAATTACAAAAGAAAATAAAACAACTAAACAAAACCCTATATATCAATTAAGCCAAAAATAAAATAAACTAGACCGGCCCAATAACAAATTAAACTAAAGAGACAGTCTTCTTTTTCCCTTTCAGTAGAATATTCGGCCGTCCCCCTTTTGTATTCGTGGCCACCTCGTTTCTTTTTCGTTCCTCTTCAAAATCTAGGGTTTTGAAATTGAAGCCGCCGCCTTGATGTTGTGATCGATTGAGTGATGAATTCAAATCGGCTTTTCAATCGATCCTGGCTTCGATTAGCTTGTGGTTGCTCCAATTTTTGTCGAGCACGAATGATAGAAATGGTATGCAATTTATCCCTTTTTCGATTTTGATTATACTCGACTTTGATTCGAGTTCTGGATTGGTCCGTGATGTGTTTGCTTGCTCTCTGATTTTGCTTGAACTGGAATACCTTGAATTTGCCGATGATGATGTGGGAATAAATATGGATAAAATCCCTAAATATACGTTCATATATTTCGTTTGAATTCTTCACGTTGTTTTTCTCGGCCATGGATTTTTGCTTGAACGATGTTGATATTTCTGACTTTTTCATCTTATACGTGTTACTGTATTTGCTCCGGCCTTTTCTCCTGCGACTTCGGTATTTTTGAATTTTTGAGATAAAAGCTTGACTTCGACTTCATGAATTTTCTTTGCTGGCAATCAACACTTGTTCATCCTGTTACCCTTTGTTCCATTCTTTTTCGCTTTGACTGGTTTGATGTGTGTTTTCATGCCTGGTCTAGGCTGCATATATATATTTGTGTGTCTTTGCACTTGGTTGGCTTTGTATTCTCTGAAATATATATATGCGAAGTCTGTTGCTTTGTTATCATGGTTTGCTCTGTGTCTTTGTTGAGGCTTCACTTGTGTTGAGTCTTTACTGATCTGGTTCGATTTCATGTTGCATTGAGTCTTTTTGATCCATGGTTTCATATGATTGAAGACTTTATGCGTGTACATGTTATGTTTGTCTTGAATACTCTGAGCTGGTCTTGTGTGTGTGTGCACGCACTGAGTTTGTAGCCTCTGTTGCTTCGAGCCAGTTCATTTGTATTTATGCCATATTTGGTTTTGTGCATTGATCTGGACATGTTTTACATTATGGTTTTGCTAACATTTTCATTGAACTTGTTTATTTGGACTGGGTTGCCTTGGTCTGCACTTTGTATATGAGCCTGTTGTCATGTTCATGTTGTGTGCTCTGTTTCTCTTGAAGTCGGGTACCATTTTGTTCATTACTGCTTTAAAATGCGACTGGAAGGACTAAAGTCTTGTTGCACTTGAACCATTTTGTAAGCTGGTTGCATTCCATGTGTTGTTGTTAATTTGAGACTTCATGAGTCTGCACTTTGAAGCTCCTGACCATTGTGTTGAACTTGTACATTTTCTGTTTTGGTTTTGACTTCAACTCTGTTGCAGTTGCATTGAACTTCAAGGCTCTGGTTGCATTCACTATATATATATATATATGTGTGTGTGTGTGTGTGTGTGTGTGCGAACTTCTTGCTCATACATGCATTATCCTTTGTACATGTCTTCATTTGGAGTATGTTTCAAGTTGATTCTTGTTGCCTTTGTTATCATGTTCAGGTTGACTGGTCTGGTGAACCTAATTGCATGAGTCTGGTCTTGGTTCTGACATTTCATTGCTCTGTTCACTTATTTGATGCTTTGCATGTGTGTTTGTATTTGTTGCACTTGAGTTGAATCCGGCCTAGGCTTGGGTTTGACCTTGTGCTCACATGTCCCTGCAGTTTTAACAAGTAAGTGTATATCATTGTGCACGGCCTTGTGGCATGTACAGTGATACATTGTGCATGCTATAAGTTGTTCGTATATGATGAATTAAAAATTAAATGATGACGAACAACCCAAATAACTGAGGCAAACAATATTTTCAAACACACATTTCATTGTACACTGCAAAATATTTCTTTTTCAATTTTACTATGTCAGTGTTTGTTTTGCAGATAGTTCAGATGCTAAATACAGGCTGGAACAAAGTTGAAGATAAAATGCAAGTGTGAGTGAATATGTAGTGAGGTGTAATATGTATGTAAAAATGTAAAGTGAAAATATGTTGTAATCGAAGTTGCATTGTAATTGAAAATGTGTAAATGTAGTGAGAGCTCAAATTTGTACTATTTAAATTTGTAATAAAATATTTGTTTGAATAAAATATTTGTTTAAATATGAATTCTGAGTTATTTATTTTATTCAACAATTATTTATTTAATTATGTGAAAAATAAAATAGTATAACAATAAATACATTTAAACGAATATATATATATTTATTATTATCAAACATAAATCATATACTAGCATATTCTACAATTATATCCAAATATTGCAGACATTTCCGCAATTATTCACCAAAAAATTGCGGAAATTTCCATAATTATTCACCAAAAAACTACGGAAATTTCTGCAATTTTTTACTGAATAATTGTAGACATTTATGCAATTTTTGGATATATTTGCATAAACATCTGCAATTATTCACTGAATAATTGCATAAACACATGCAATTATTCAGTAACTTAATTTTAAGGACTTAATTTATAATTTTTTTGAGAGGGGTTTTCGTGTATTAAGATTGTTTTTAATGACCTGAGCCTAATATTCACTTTTTCGAAAGTGAAAACTAGATCCGTCTTTTCCTTTCAAACTTAATACCTGAGAATTCTTTTTAAAAATAAGTTTCATGAAACACCGTTGTCAAAGTTGTCAATAAAAAAATGATTTTAAACTACATATATTTGTAGCTAGAACTATTTATATTTGCAATTTGCAAATATTTGCAGTTCTAACTGCATAATTTTTGTAAAATGAAAGTTTGCAATATGTGTTGCAAATATTTAAAGTATAGAATGCACATATTTGTACTGTGGACTGCAAATTTTTCATTTTACAAAAATATGCAGTTGGAATTGAAAATATTTGTAATGCAAATATTTACAGTTCTCTGACTGCAAATACATGCGGTTTAAACTATATATTTTCGTTAGAAAATTTGACATGTGTTTCGTGAAACTTTTTTTTTATAGGGGCAAAAGTGAATTTTGAAACTTCATTTTTGGTATTTGAAAAAATGTCCCTTTTTTAATCTTTTGACTTTGAAAACAAAAAAGAAATTTTTTATTTGGACGCAATTAGTGTCACGATAGATCTTAATCATAAGTTATTCCCCTGAATTCCACCTCCAAAGACAAAAGATCCAACGATCCAGATATATTGTATCACAAATTGTTTTATTTTGTGTCCAAATAGTCCATTCCAATAGAAAATGATATATGAAATTATATCTTTTTGTCACTAAAAATGATATCTTCTTTTATTTTATTTTTGTTTTTGAAACTAATTATTATGAAATGACATCCTAAAAGCTTATGGAATTTTTTTTGTTTCATATCCACTAATATTGTTAGTTTATCCACATGTTGACTTTAATAAGTTAATCCACTAACTTATTTGTAAGTTAATCCACCGTGGATTAACTAATAAATAACGAGTAGATTATTCATGGACAGATTCAAGCCATGCTAATATCCGCAATACAAAAGGAATTAATGCATCTTGCATAGATTCAACACTGGCAAAATGATATTAATACTAAAGACATGGCTTAAGAACAAGTTCCACACATTACAGAACATGTTGATAATTGTCTCAAGAATTACATGGAAGCAGGTAGTTCATTCTCTCCTGAACATGATGTTAGTACCTTAAGTATTGGTTTTGATGATAACAACTATATGATATTATATAAAATATAGATACTAATGTTTTATCAAGATATATATAGTATATAGTGCATGATATTAGACAGGTGTTGATTAAGAAGACCGTACAGTATCAAGAGTAGATTCAAGATGCTGATATAAAGTTTCAAGAGTTCAAGAATGAAGACGCGTGAGTATTGAAGAGTTCAAGATTTCTAGATATTCCAAATAAGTTATAGAGTCGTAGAATTTTATGTTAAAACCTTGATAGTACTTTTCTGATCTCTCTCACCTTCTTTAATTTTGTTTTAAATTGTTTTTCAAATATTCTGTTTTTAAAATAATCTTTTAAAAATATTTTCCAAAATGATTTTCAATCTCTTACTTATAAATACCATTTTAGTGTTTTTAAATGTGTGTGTGTGTGTATTGAATTTTTGTTTATATTTTAATAAGTTATAATTATATTAATTTATATATATATTATTGAATATTCTTATTAAATCTTCCAAAAATATTTTATAAAGTTATATTTTGATTCAAATGTGTATAAACTATATTTAAATGATTCTACAAAGTATCAAAGTATTTTGCAAAGCAACAGAGTTTCAAAATAATATTTTTAAAGTGTTTTTCAAAATACAAAGGGATATGTCAACATATCCCGTCTATGTATGTCGACATGGTGGCTGTAAAATTCAAAGTTCAAATTTGAATGGAAGTGGCTTTTCGTTGTTTCTCTTCGCGAATGGACATGACCATTGTTTCCCTATATATACCAGACTTTCAAACGAATTTTCATAACTACTTTCTTATTTTTCTCTCCTTTTTCACTCTCTTGATTTCTAAATCAAATTTTACCAAAACTCTATCGAAATTCAACCAAAATCAAATTCAATTATTACTAATTTGATTCTCCTTCATCCACTCTCTGATTTCTCTCATCTCTCTCAAGATCAAAGTGCTATTCAAGAGTTATAAGATCAATTGTAATCAAGATCGAAGATCTGAGTCTGTAAAATCTATCAAATCATACTCTTATACTTTGTGGTGTGCTTGGTATCCCTGAAATTCAAGTAGGTGTGATTGTAGCATGTTAAAGTCAATTGGGTGTGCTTAGTAGCTCGTAAATCTAGTGGGTGTGCTTGTAGCCTGGAAATTAAGTGACTCCACCCAAAGGTCAGGATTCTAAAGGGTGTGTCTTATTGCCTTGAAATCGAGATTGTATTTGCACTTACTAGTTGAAAAGAAATCCGTACAAGGAATTGTGTGGGACTGGATGTAGGATAACTTCGAACCATTATAAAATCCTGGTGTCTTTTTACTTTTACTGCATTTACTTTTATCTGTAATTTGATTCTGTGATTGTTTCTGTGATTTTTAATTACATCATTCAAAGTAGAATCTTAAAGAATTTGAAAAATATTCATATAATCCAACACTATTTACCCCCTCTCTAGTGTCAATTTAGCCTTAAGATCCCTATTCCGTTGACTCACATGAAATAAGTAAAATGACACATAATAAACATATAGTAGACACTAGCCGTATATTTAATGGTACAACATCAGTAACAAATACTGGTGAAACATATAATAGTGAGAACCTTATACTGCTCGTGATAATATACTTAATACCAAAAGGTAATGATCTACAATTACAACAAATAAGGAAAGCTTGTGTTAAAAGCAAACAAAATGCTAGAATCAATGATCAAATCTCCTCGCCCAACTAGAGCAAAAACAACTGACATTGCTAATGCAATCATAGATGGCACAGATCGCGTTAGGCTAAGTGTAGAAACTGCTGCTAGTGCTTACCTAGAACCCGTAGTTCAAACCATGGCCAAAATCTAAATTGAACTAGAATCATATTTAGACTATGGTTCGGTAAATAAATGCATAATGAAAGAAGCTCATGTTCCTATGAATCTGTAACATCCCTTACTTTGAGGCCCGAACTAAGCGTTACAGATGCTGCAGTCATCTATAGTATTAACTTTGGGTGACAAAATACGGTAATGTTAATGGTATCCATAATATCAGAAGCATATGAATATGAAATAAAATCAACATAGATTTCAAAAACAGCTTTTCTGATTACATTTCAAATCAATAATATTCAATTGCATAATCCCAAAAGATTCCTGGTTTGATCAAATATAATTATTACAATACGCTAAGAGCGACATATGAAGATGCCCACTTGGATGATCAGAGTACTAGATAGATAGAGATATCAGTCCTAAATACATCATAGCGGAAATACTACTAAATAACTCCTACATAGCTAGCTTTGCCTCCTGCAATTCTTCGGAAGCTTATTCGTCCAACCTACTAAACCTGAAAAGTCCTCAACTCTCAATCTACTCAAATTTAATTTTGAGCACCCGAGAGTTTAAAGGGAAAACATAAACTTCGAGTCAGACATAAAGCCTAGTGTGAATAATTCTATTACATCTCGGTTTACTGATATTAAGTGAGATCATGCCGCTTAGCGGAACGGGTTTCCCCTCACTAATATCCTTTTAAAATCATATCTTTTGCAAATCAAAATCCTACAATCAAACTAATTATAACAACATAACAATAACATATATGCAAAAAAATCAGGTAATCAATGGACTATCTGTCCGAACAATATAGTTTTATTAGGCTGACTATTAACCAGTGGCTGACTCGGGCCTACCAGACATAATAAATATTCTAACTTCTGTTAGATACAATACTGGATGACCTGTCCTTAACTTACTTTTCCTAGGGTCAACTGATTCTAATGGTTTTGCGGGCTCACCAATAACCTACCTCTACTCTGTGTATTACTTTCTATGTGTAACATCATTTTAGTCTTACTTGTGACAAAGCCCTGCACACTGGAATTTTGGACTTATATTAGCTAGGGGCTACTGGCTAAAGTATAGGGCGCGACCCCACACCAGTCCCATCTTGTCTTCTAAAATTTGAGTCATATACTTAGGGTTAACTACCCTATTCAAATTTCATTTCCTTGAAAACCATCTTTATAAATGATTTACCCTTGAAATCATATCTTTATATAACAAGGAAATCATAATTTTTGCTTTACTCAAAATACTTATGCCATGATATATGCTTTACAAAACAATGTTGATGAAAACCTAAAATTAATAGGGTTATCTATCCCTTTGAAATAAGTTAAAGCCCTTTTTAACTTAGAAAACATTAGGCTATAAAGCCAAAACAGTACCTTCGAAACCATTGTTTAAAACCTTAAACATTCACTTTCGAAATCATCGCTTAAAACCTTAGACATCCTCTTTCGAAACCATTAAACATACCTTTCGAAAGCATTGGAAACATTCCTTTAGAAACATTAAAACATACCTTTCGAAACACTTAAAATATGCTTTTTGAAACGCTTAAAACATACCTTTCGAAAGCATTGGGTTCATGTAAGAATTTGTGGGAACATAGCTTCGAAACCCTTTAAAAGTATTTCTTTCGAAATCATTGGGTTCAACATATAATATAACTATAGGGTCAAAGAAAACAGAAGCCAAAGCTTCACTTTCGAAAGCATTGATCTCAAGTAAAAGAATTGGGGAAGAGAGCACTTCGAAACTACCCTTTTGAAACCATTGCCTCTTAAACAATTTAGTAAAAGCGGCTAAGACACCCCTTTCAAAAGCATTGGGAAGGCGGAGCCTTCCTTTCGAATACATTATTTTAAGGTTATAAAGAAAAGCGGCCTCTAACTAATGCGAAAGGTATAAATGCGGCAGCTAGGGTATCGAAGGGGTTCAAAAGCGACAACCCTTTCGAAAGCTTCTTTTAAAAACAAAGGCAAGTTAATGGATTCGAAAGCTAATAAAAGTGGCTTCAACCCTTTCGAAAGCATACTTTCGACACGGTCATTTCCTTTCGCCTTTCTCCAATACACTATGCACCAATTGCTTGATACCATGTGCATTGGTTTCGAATGGGTGCGAAAGAGTTACTGGGTATGGTGAGGGAAGCAATCAATGGAAGTGGAAAAGTTGTAATACGAAACAAAACTAATTTTTATGTTTTTAAAGTAATTTTTTTCACCTAATTTGCATAATTTGCCAAAATATGATTGGTTGCCAATTCTTTACCAAAATTCTTGTCAAAAAAGGCTGTCGAATTCTGCATTTACCAATTGAAACATTTTAAGCAAATAAGCCCTTCTTCTTAATAAAACATTTAAAACATTTAAATCCTCTAACTTAATTAATGTAATATCCATAGTATAACACTTAGGAAAAATCCCCAAAAATCACAATAATTCGTTTTAAATATGTTTTCTAACATATATAAATTCTAGACCCGAAAACATTATTTAATTGCCTTAAATAATTTAAACCCAAAATTAACTATTTTCTCTCATAGAAAATTCATATTAAATCCACAATCACTTAGAAAATTATGAAACTTGAAACCTATTTCTAAACTAATATTTTTGACCATATATCAAAAATACAACTCATTTGGATGTCATTTGATAGGTTTTCTAATCCAAATATATCATAAAATCTATATTAAACCATATAAATCATCAACAAGCATATATATCCATTTTAACAAACATAACATGGCATATTATTTGCAAACATAGTTTGGATCTACATGAAATCGAAATCATTATCAAAAGTGAGATGTAAACTAATTATTAACCTTGGTTTGATTAAGAATGTTGAGATTTGGATCAAGGTTGATTTCCTAAGCTTTTGATCTTGAATATCCTAGCTTTAATCTTTAGTTTCTCTTCTCTTTAATAGCCAGCCACACCCCTTAGGTTTTAATTTTGTTTATAGATGCAAATGAATGAATGAAGTGGAGAAAGAGAGGGTTTTAGGATATAAAACAAGGCTCTTCTTATTTTCCCTTCTAATTTTCCTCCTTCTTACCTTAAATTTTAATTACTTATTTTAGTTCATTCATAAGGCACGGCTCAAGTTTAACTATCAAATCTCAACCTCTTAACCTCAACATTATTTAATTTAATTTATCTAATTAAATGTCTAAATAATGTTAACTAAAATTAGGGCTATTATAGACTCCCCTCCTTAAGGAATTTCGTCCTCGAAATTACGATAAGGTACACAAACATAAAGGTAAAACATACCATCAAACAAGTCCGGATAAGTTTCTCTAATCCTGCTCTCGGTTTTCCAAATACAATCTCTCTCTTCTTCACTCCACTGGACTTTGACAAATCTGACCATCTTGTTTCTTAGTCTCTTCTCATCTCTCGCAACTATATGAACTGCTTTTCTAACTATGGTCATATCTAGTTCCACTACTTGATCCTTTAACACAGTTGGTGTAATAGTAGTCTCTGGATCTCGAATACACTTCCTTAGATGAGAAATATGGAAAACATTTTGGACTCCTTCCAAAATATATGGTAACTCTACTCTATATGTGAGTTTTCCGATCCTTTCTGTAATAGGAAATGGTCCAACGAATCTTGGTGCCAATTTTCCTAATTTTCCAAATCTGATCACTCCTTTCATCGGTGATACTTTAACGAAAATGTGATCTCCAACTGAGAACTCTAAGTCTTTCCGTCTCTTATCAGCATAACTCTTCTACCAAGACTGAGCTTCCTTTATTCTAGCCCGAATTAACTCAATCTTTTCTACAGCTTCTTTAACCAAATCCGGACCAAGAATTAATCTATCTCCGGTTTCTAACCAACAAACGTGAGATTTGCATGGTCTTCCATACAAAGCTTCAAATGGTGCCATCCCTATATTAGTCTGATAATTGTTGTTATACGAAAACTCGACTAAGTGTAGATGGCCTTCCCAAGATCCTCCGAAATATAGCACGCAAGCTCTTAACAAATCCTCTAAGACTTTGTTAATTCTCTCTGTTTGCCCATCTGTCTGCAGATGGTAAGCGGTACTCATATTGGGCTTGGTACCTAAAGTATCATGTAAACTCTTTTAGAACTCACTAGTGAATAAGGAACCTCTTTCACTTACTATACTACTAGAAATTCCATGCAGTCTAACTATATTCTTCATGAATAGCTTGCTAATTCTAGTGTTGTCCTGGTCTACTTAACGGGTATAAAGTCTGCACTCTTAGTTAGCCTATCCACTATAACCTTGATACTCTCATTTCCTATATTTGACCATGGCAACCCATCTATGAAATCCATTGAGATAGAATCCCATTTCAAGATTGGAACATTCAAAGGCTGAAGTAATCCGCTCGGTTTCTGATGTTCAGCTTTTACCTGTTGACGGTTCAAACATTGCCTCACCCATAAGCCTACATCTCTCTTCATACCTTTCTAGTAGAAACTCCTCTTCATATCCTGAAACATCTTGGTCCCCCTAGGATGAATTGTAAATTTTGATCGATGACATTCACTAAGGGCCTCCTTCCTTAGGTTTTCTACATTCGGGACACACAATCGTCCCTTCTTTCTCAACCACCCTCCCTGGTCAAGACTAAAATCCTTCTGATCATCAATCTCGATTCCGGCCTCTAGCCTTCTAATCTTCTCAGCTAACACTGGGTCATCTTTCTGCTTAGATGCAATCCTTTCGATTATCATCGGTCAACTTCTAAACATGATAACATGGCGGTTTCTCGAGTAGAACTAGCCTCAGATCTCCATTGTACTATGATTGTAGTCAATGCTTCTAAATCTTTACACTCAGCTATCATTGCCAATAATGCATTCTGATGTTTTCTGCTTAGTGCATCTGCAACCTTATTTCCTTTTCCTGGTGTGTACTCAATACCAAAGTCGTATGCAGCTATGAACTCTAACTATCTTTGCTGTCTCATATTCAACTCCTTCTGAAGGAATAAATATCTTAGTGACTTATGATCCGTATATAACTCGAATCTTTCTCCCAAAAGGTAATGTCTCCACACCTTCAATGCGAAAATTACCGCAGCTAATTCCAAATCATGAGTTGGATATCTAACTTCATGCGGTCTGAGCCGTCGAAAAGCATAGGCAATCACTTTACCTCTCTGCATTAACACAGCTCCTAATCCTGTTCCACATGCATCCGCGTATACCACTAAGTCTTGATTCTCCTCTGGAATAACTAACACAGGTGAAGTAGTCAATAAATGTTTTAGTTTCTTGAATTCCTCCTCACACTTATCAGTCCAAACAAACTTCACGTCAGTACAAAAATATGGAGTTTTGATAGCACCAATTCATAACGTTTCCACATAAGTAAATAAATATGGTGTACTCAACGCTATTCAATCAAAAGGCGGGGAAACAAATTATTTTGTGCGGGAATAAAAAATGGGCCTATTCACTTCGTTGCCTCATTCAGAAAACACAATCTTCTTTCCCTTGTCACCTCCAGAAAATAATAACTAAATCGATTCCCAAATTGGTTGTCAACAATTGATTATATCGCGAAACCCTAACCTCTGTCATCACTTGTCGATCAACTTTTGAATCGTGAAACTGAAACCTCTGTCATCAACATTCAATCCCAATCCCTAAACACAACCACCATTACAACTGCCTAGAACCCTAAATCAGCACCTATCCAATTTAGGGATGGAAAAAGAAGTCGCGAATCAGTTATGGAAAAATAATCTGTTTCGGGTATGATAATGATTTTCATAGCCGATATCTGATTGGGAAATTGTTAGGTCAAGGGAAGTTTGGGCGTACTTTTGTTGCCATTGATATGGATACTGGAGAACGAGTAGTTGTTAAAAGGATCGACAAAGCAAGGTATTCCTTTTGTTTTATCAAACAATCTATTTAATTATTTATTTTGAAATCATATATTTAATTTTATGGAGTATTTCTTTCTATCTATTACATTGTATTGTAGTATTTTTAGGTCTGTTTAGATTGCAAAAAAATTTGCTACTTATTTCATTTCAGCTTTCAATCCACACATGACCAGTATTTATAATAAGAACATATAATAGTTTCATTTTATAATGTGATATTCCTCGACGATACAAGGTCACAGGCTATGCTATCCATTTGAATTTGCATAAAGAAAGTGCTAAAGGCAAAACATCAAATTTTACAAGCAAAAGCTTTAGAGGGAAGAAAATTTGATTTAATTGGGTTAATTCTAGGATATTGTTTCTGTCAAAATGTGCGGTTGAGAGAAAAAATAGGAGACTCCTAAATTCCATAATTTTAGCCTGATTTTGTGTCTCGTTCCTAATTTTTTGATAATAGAACATCCTATCTTCTTTCATTCTTTTTGCTTCTGTGTAATCAATCTTCTTTAAATAGAAAAGACAACCTGGGCTTACAAGATCTTCGCTTGCATACACTTTTCCTTTCACTCTGTCTTTGTCATGTTTCATTTTATTTTTCTTTCTACCCCATCAAGTTTTTATATTTATTATATAACTTTCAAAATCAAATTGATAAAATTGGCAGTTCCAGTCTTGAAAACGGCAAATATATCATATATTGACTTTGGTTAGATGCTTCGACTTTGGAGCGAGAGGTCATAGGTTTGAAACCTGCGTAGTGTGATTTGAACATATATTGACATGTAGTATGTTGTATACTACCTAAGACTTATAGTACTAACATGTACTACCATCTAAGTACCTAATTTTTTTAAATAAAAAGGGATATATCATATTAACCGATAAATTTTTGGTTATATATTAATGCGTATATAATAAGGTTTATTTACATCATAGTAAAAACTAAGATTAATTATAGCATGTTGTTTCTCACATGTAAAGTTTAATAAACTAAGCATAACAATTAAATTTATAGCATAAAGTCTTATTTAAGGTGGTATATAACATCAAATCATGAATATGAGGTGTCTCTTTCAATTTAAATACTCATTAATTTGATCCTTCTCAGAGTAGCGGCCTTGTTAAAAAATTATCTTCCACTTAGTGCAAGTATAAATGTTTTAATTAGAATATGGGGACGATCATCTCAATTGTACACATGCCTTATCTGTTTAAAAATAGACATTAATAATATATGTACATAATATTATAGTGAAAGAAAATTTTATATACTTCTTTTGTTCGTTGAACAAAATTCAGTTTGTTTTGATAAAATGGATGAGCTTGTAATCTTCTTTTTGTTGTTGTTAATTGAATGATGAACCCTAAAAAATTAGCAAAGTTTCAAACTAATTTGTCTATCATAACCAGGAATATTCATAAATATAGGCATTTTGTAATTAAATGCCCAAGCAATCAGTGCTTAAAAGCAGTTGATGATTAGTACATAATATAGCACCTGATTAGATTCATAAACTGATGACTAAGAGTGGCATAACATGCATGCCATACATATACAAGTTTGACAATGCAATTGTCCCCAATCAACAACAAATTCAATTTGTACACAGAATCCGTGTTCAGTTTAAAATTTGCATAGTATAACTTACAGCTGAATAAATGAACTTTTTTTAAAATATTTAAGAGTTATTTAGTGGTGTATATAAATCAACGCATGCATACATATTAAGTTATTATAAAGAACTAGCACCGTAGGTAAACTAACAAACACATGAACAGAATAAAAAGGCATAGCAAAGTATCTGAGCTTGTATGAAATATGAATTGGATTGGCATTGTAGAATTATGCACATGCTGATCCCCACCTTCTTTGACAAACATTGGCATTACATTAATGCCTTTCTTACTAGTCAAATGATCTGCACATAAATCCAAAAAGGGGCTAACTCTGTACTAGACATGGTAATAGGCAAGTTTAGAATCCAGATCAATAGTAGTATATTCAAGTTTAGAATCCAAATCAATAGTGGTATTTTAAGTGCAAACTTAGTTAGTGATATCTTTTTTAAGGTATTACTATCCGATAGTGATATCTTTCTTCATTGGCATATTTTGTTGTTTAATCTACCCAAATTTTTAGAGTTTTAAATATTTTAAACTAATATATGATTTTTTTATAGGTTTAACTTTCTATTCAATTAGAGAATAAAGAAACAAAGGAGGCAGAGAAGCATGCACATTATTGACTAAGTGTTCTTCTTTATCACTTGTTAATTATGATATGTGAATGCAAGCCGTGTTCATAACCATATATAGTTAGGCAATGCATTGTTGCTTGTATCTTTATGCATTATTGCTTGAACCATAGCTAATGTATCTAACCAAGAAAATTATATGTTCAGTCCATTATGCAACTGTTGTAACACATAACCAAAGTAGAACAAAGTGAGATATTCTGCCTGGACTTCTCTGGTTCTGGCTAATCCTTCCATGTACACTAAATTTCCTGTAAGGTGGATATATTTCACTGTATAGAAATTTTTTATATCCACGAACTTTCCATAATCTAAAAACCTTACAATTTTTCTGTTGTTCTTCAGTGAAAAAAGAATGTGTCGGTTGAAGAGTAAGAAGTGAAAATAGTTTTTCAGTGTATCATCCTTTTGAAATTAAACTATTTTAAAATGTGCACATATAAACTTGGTGAAAAGATCGTATTACTTAGCGACAAAGAAACCATTGTTTTCTTCATACTGCAAAGAAAGTTTATAATATTATTTGAATCTTACATCTTTATCTATGAACTTTGCCAAATATCTTGCTTTTGCTCTTTCGAATGGATCTTTAGGTGGAGGAGGGCAATTGTCCCATTTGTCATCAATGTATTACCACCATAAATGAGCACATGAATCTTTTTATATATTGGATTTGACTCAAGTAGTAGAGTACTTTTGTTGTATATTTCCTCCTCGATGTACTCATAAGAAATTCCTTTTAACTTTAAGGCAAGCTTGACTCTATGACTGAAAGGACTTCCCCATCTTCCTAACAGCTTTACTTCTTCCGACATTTTCTCTTAAGAATATACATGTGTGTGCTGAAAAGCCTCGTTTATAGATATATAATTAACATAATGAGTGGTTAATTAGTTTGTGTTATAAAATAGTGGTTAATTAGTTCGTGAGAAGCCTTGCCTTCCTGAAACTTATGATGCTTTTCATTTGGGCGTTCCTGATGTTCCTAGTTTTATTTATTTTAGAGAGCTCCAACTTCATTTTTTTCTTCTGTTTTTCTTTTTATATAATATATTTTTCTATTCCCATTTCTTGATTCATGTCCTTCAATCAACAACATATTCACTTTTGCAATTTTTGGTCTTTTATTGCTTTTGACTATATTGCAAAAAATTAGATTTCATGGTTGTACATTGTGCAATTTGAAAATGATTAATAAGAAAAATCAGTGTATAACTTTTAAATAGCATATTAAGGCACATAGTGAAATGAAACGTGGTGATCAACTAAAAATGCAAGCACCTTTCATGGATAGTCATACTTTCCATCAGTCACTTGATTCATTTTGTTAATTCAAATTACTCTACATATGTGTTTGAAAAATCCATATTTCGTAGGCACAATAATTTGTTGCATGCTTATTTTATCAACTTATTAATGCTAACAAATAATCTGACTTACATTTGCTATGTAATAATTTGAATACATTCTTAGTTCAGCTTTTGAGTATATATGTTAGGACTAATGAAGACGAAACATGTATCAGATGTATGAAAACTATACAAGAATATGGGGTAACTGAAAGCTTCCCAAATATAATTTTGTCTGTATTTACGTTGTTCCTATCTCTCTGTGTTATTGAAAGCGTTTAACAAGTGCCTATAACTCAAAAACTTACCAAATTATATTTATAATTTTTTTTCATTTAAAATTTTAAACAATTTAAAAGCCATGGTTCTTATAACTCCATCCAGAAATCAAAAAAGCAACCGTTTAATCAGTGTAGAATCAAAAAACCCTGTTCTGTTACTGAAGTTGAAGCATTGGCACATGCTGCTGAAATGTTTGTTACTTGAAGATTGAAATAAATAAAAACCATAGCTTTTGATAATGTAAAGCATCGAATTTATGTGAGGACAGTTGAATACATTGGTACACATGGCTAGCATTGCTCCCAAACAGAGAACAGGTGCTCCTATCCACAAGAGCTTCCTATATATATTGCTTGGAACCTATAACTATTGGTCTCAACACTAAGGTAAACATCCACTGCTGTAACATCCCGGTATTTTCAACCATTCGCATCCACACATGTCGGACTTGAATTGCTCAAAATATCAGATTGTTAATCTATATTTGGAAAAACTCAGTATATACAGTAAATAAATAATCACAAAATCACAGACACGGAGTATTATAACAGAATGCAGTGGAATAGATAAATAGTAGTTCATGAAGCTACTATATAAACAACAGAGTTTGGAATAAAATACAATATAATATCTCAAATACAGACTGATGACATCTCTGAACAAATCAACTGGAGAAGCTGAAAGCTGAATCGATAGTTGGATCTCCAAACGAAGCTCCAAACTCCAAAGGTGAGTCTCAAATGCTGTATCACTCAGTCTGACCCGAGCGTAAAGCAAACACAAAACACTCGAGTCAGGATTAACATTCTTATATCAATAAATCCAGCTCAAGTGCAATATCAACTGAAATACAGGTAACTTAAAGGATGTTTGGGTTAACCATCCTCTAAGGATCCGTGGAACTATCTACTATGTAGAAATATACGCTATTAACAACTAAACGTCATTATAACACCGTGGTCATTTTGAATTAATTTATACTTCAGAACCAAAATATCGTTCCATTTCAATATGTATATATATTTCCAAATTATTGCAATTTCAAAACTAAATTGATAATTTCATATATATATTATTTAACTTCATTATTATTTAGTTTTGAAATATTCACTTAATAGATCCATTATCATTTAAATAACCTTAAAGTTACATTAAACTAAATATTCCCTTCGATTTATTTAAAACTTGAATTATCCATTTTAATCACTTTAAATCGAAACCAAGTTATAAAAATCATATCTTAAAACCCTAAAATTCAATAAGTTTCAAATCAATTTAATTAAACAAAAATTCTTAATTAAATACAATTTTGAATAAATTCAAATTTATCTCCCCAACCATAACTTATAGAATCATTATAAAATCTATTTTCAAAATAAATTTTTTAAATAAATACTTAAAAATATTTTATTTTACTTAAATCAAACTTGACTAAATTTAAAGCTTATTATTAAATCTATTTTGTAAAACTTATCCATATGCATAATATTTTCAAATTTAAATAAAACCATATATATTTCCCTTCGAACCATAGAAATCATTTTCAAAATATTTTTATATATAGACCAACGGTGTCTGTATACATTTTTCTATCCTATGGTCAAGTGATACAGATATTTATCATTTGAATCCGTAATTTAAATATATACAAGTATATATCATTTCAACCCGCAATCCCAAATTCAATTCAAATAAAAATCGCTTGGGTTTATCATTTCAACCCATAACGATTTTCCTCTATTCTACAGATCGTTCGGGTATGTATCATTTCAACCCATAGTGAATTCTATACTAACAGGGAACTTGCAGAGTGAGAACAGATATGATAATAATAATACAGGCATATATCATAAATGTAAATAACAATATAATATAAACCATAGGATATGGTGTCATATCCCATAGGTGAACAGTTACAGATAATAGCATATATAACAATTTAAATAACTACAACAACATATTTCGATTGTCGTTTCAATTGAAATCAAATTTAATAAATACAAGAACGTTAATCGTGAGTGATTGCTCACCTTTCGAGGTTAGGTAGATTTGACACAGAAATGAGTTACGAATCCAAGGCATTGTTAGATTGGCATGAATATGATGGATAGAGCTGATAACAGAAATCGAATGAGAACAAATCAAAATTTGTTTAACATAAAGCAAACAAATGAATATTATATATATATATATTTTTCTGAAATCCATATAAAATTAAAACCCAAATTTATGAATACTCATATATATAAACATATACAAACTCACATTCATTAAAATCAAACATATTTACATATTATATTTTGAAGTAAATACTTATATATATACTTATTTAAAATCAACATATTTAAAACATATATCCATATACCCAAATACCAATGTTTATTACTTTGGTATACATATACTTTAACAAACTAGTACGGCTGCTTTGTAGTATAATATTTATTTCAAATAAATAGTTAATCCCAAGCTTACTAAATCTATATAAAATTGAAAACCAAGCTACTGTATACCAGTATATATCAACATATATATGTTTTATACTTACATACATATTATACTAAATCTCCTTTCAACAAACCCACAACATAACTATTGTATACTTATATTTAAAAATCCAACAGCCACTTCACACTTTATATACTCAAAACATATTTACACTACAAATATGTACCCACTTTATAATGATTATATGCTTTGTATATATGAAAATACCCACGTAACTGTTGAAATATATATATATATATATATATATATATATATGATACTGCTTTATATAATACACTCGCACACAGGACCTAGACTTTATAAAATTTATATAAACCAAAAGCAACATATATTTACAAACTGTATAAATCGTATACTAACAGATAAAATAGTTGTTTATATATGTATATTACTAACATAACATTATGTTTAACTAACATATAAAAGTATATAAACTAATGGATATATACAAATAACTTCTTTAAAATATTTTCTTTCTTCAAAATATCCATACCGCAGCATATATATTTAACTTTATATATATTCATAAAGTACCAAAATATGAATATAACAGAGCCTATTATATAGATATACTAACAATATATATCTATAGCTGAAACAATATACTAGACCAAACTGTTATATATACATAAATATGAACACTGTTATATATATATACACTTAAGTTATTAACAAAACTTGCTATACCTATATACAAAAATACTGATATATATAAAATCATTAACAACATATATATATTACCACTGAATAAGGTATGAAGGCAGCCAAGTGAGGCTCATCGGCCAAGGGTAGAGGCGAACGGAGAAAAAAGAAGCAAGATAGGCTTGTTCGACAATGGTGAAATATGGTGGACGAGGCAAACAAAAGCAGGTCACACGGGTTTGAGGAGGATATAGCCGCAGGCCTTCGTGTGTGCTTGCGTGCCAGGGAGGAGAGACGCGGCTAAGTGGAGGTGAGTAGAAACAAGGGGAACTCCTCGGCCAGGGAGGAGCAAATGCAAAGCTGGGCGGCGTTGAGGTTGGTGGTTTGCTGTGAATATGAGGCTAAGGTGGAGTGCTTGATTTTGCATAAAGAGTGGGGAGAAGTTGAGGACGAGGCTGGTGTGGTAGAGAAGAAGGAACAAGAAGACAAGGAGCAGGGGAGAGGACGACAAAAAAATGAAGAAGAGGAAAAGAATGAATGAAAATAATGTAGTTATAAAGGCTAATAAGATGAACCATTCAAAATGAATACAAACGTATACGTTTTGATTTTCGAAACGGTTATGGGATGGCAACGGTGATCTTGGATTAAGCTGAATAATTAAAGCAATTAATATTTGTGTGGGCAGCACATTTCAGTTTTGAAACTGAAGGAAAAATGTATGATCATAATTTATGGTACAGTTACAACGAACAGTTTATTGCTTCCATCTCGTACCAGATCTCAAAATACAGAAATAAATATATTGCAGAGATCAGCACGATGAAATGATCAAAACGGTATACAGATATCAGTGGTACGATCATCCTATCAAAAGTCGATAATCGGTACCGAAAATGCTGCTAATATGCCAGAAATAAGATAAATGGAGCAATAGCAGTCCAAATTTGGAAAAACGAAAGATGACGTCTCACTCAGAAGATGATTCACAAATTTTCTATGTAAAAATATTTCGGTTTGGAAAACATTTTATTATCATCAATTTTAACTGATTTGAATTGAAAAAGAATTATACAATAAAAATAAACTTTAATATTATCAGATGAAAATTTACCATTAGCTATATTTAAATAGACGCATTCCAAATATTAAATTTTTATTTCCAAATTGAATTATTAAAATTTCACAAAAAATCAGTTAATTACATTATAAAAACCATTAACATTTACGGGTCGTTACAACTGCCATCTCTATGAATCCCTTACTTTCTAGAATGAAGATAACCAACATAATTGGTATAATAAAATAAAAAATTGCAAAAGCGGAGTGTGTGTTGTACTTACTGAAGCTAAACATGTGACAATGCCAATAGATTTGGCCCTGACTACAATGGTGCCTCCCTTAATCATATTTTATGCACCATTTCTTTTTACAAAGAATACATGTGCAATGTTGTAATTTTATATAATTACAGAAACATGATGTGTTAAATATTACTAACCTTTGGGCGATGAATTTGTAGTAGAGCGCTATAGGTTAAAAAAATATGTCTAACAACTATGTGCATATTTCATTTTATATTTTTCACTTCTTTTAACTGTTTAGCAACTGAATTGTCTTTGTTGAATACTTATCCTCCATGGTGAATATTTTATTAGATGAGTTGGTTTAGGACAAAAAGCAGTTTATGAACATATTGAGAAAGCACAGTTTGCTGAATCCAAGAGAGAATCCAACAAACATATTTATAATATAAATATATATTGGTTTTGAGAGGCATAACTGTATTTTCTAGGAGAGTCTGTAAAATTCTAATAAGATTCGTTTACTGATATTTAGTGATAAGTATTGTCTTTGACCGCTAATGTGTTTGCTATTTGAAATTTCAATATTCTTATTTATTGTGTTTTTCTTTCAAATTCTAATTTTTCTCAGCGATGACTTAATAATGACTTGATAATGGAATTGGAATTAAGAAAAGAAAAGAAAGAAAAGGTACCAATTCGTTGGGCAGTACATTGCCAGGCTAGATGTGTGATCAACCAGTATACCATATACTTCAAACTAATATATGATTATTATTTTTATAGGTTGAACTTTCTATTCAATTAGAGAACAAAGAAACAAAGAAGGTAGAGAAGTGTACACATTATTGACTAAGTAAGTGTTCTTCTTTATCACTTGTTGATTATGATATGTGAATGCAAGCTGTGTTCATAAATATATATAGTTAGCCAATGCATTATTGCTTGTAGTCCTGTTATTTAAAGTTTTTTTTATGTTTATCAAATACCACCAGAAGAGGAGTAGTATCTAATCTAAACTACCATGATTGTTCGTTAGTTTAGTTTATGTGAAGAATATGAATGTGTTCATTCGCATGTATTTTGAGGTGATTAATTTTTATAGAAAGAATATATTTGATTTGGTACATAAGGTGTAAAACAGCGTCTACTATTCTATCGTTTATTTGATTTAAACCGCTGAGTTTTAATTCGGTTAAGCGAATCCCTTCTTTAGTTTTAACTGGAAAAGATGATTCTTGTCATAAGTTTACCTTAGTGTTTGAAGTATATATTTCAGATAGGATGGTATTATAAAGTTCTAGACTGTATTGAAGTATTTTATATTTTATCTTTAATTTGTGATGTGTACTGGGTATAATGGTGAAATGAAAAGAGCGGAACATAATTTTTCTTTTTCTCCCATTGGAATATACAAAGGGATTTTGAACAATTTTTGTCTTTACAAGTGCAACGAATTGTTACTAGAATACTCCAAATCAGCTTCTCTCATTCTATTTTGTTCAATGCCTTGGAATTATGCTGTAAATATCAAAAAGGCCAAACCGAGATAACTTAATTAAGCACTTCCTAGATTATTTATATACAACATGTCAATAGGACAACATATCACAAATCATATGACAATATAAGTCCGAATCATGCTACGCAAGTTTCGAACCTGTGACCTCTCGCACCAAAGTCGAATTACTTAACCACTGGGACAATGGTGCTTGTCGGTTGTTCTACAACATTACTTTAAAAATTCATTTAACTACAAGTTTTCTACCCAAACTCAAATTTAACCTGTGAACTTCTCCATACTTGGTTCTTCTTTTTTACTTCAGAAAAAAGAATACGCACGCCTATAGTTGTATTCATGTCCTTTTACGTTAAGTTTGTATGGGGTAGTGATGCCTACATGCACTACTTTCAGCCAAACTACCTAATCCATATAATGAACTATCTTCCACTTTTCCCTCAACTATGATTTTTTTATATTAAAAATATAAAATAACAATAAAATCAAGTTATATAAAAAGCTAAGCTTCCAAAAACTGTATATAATAGTGATAAATAGAAGATTCTGCAAACTAACTCAGATTCTGTAAACATTATTGCATACTAACACAATTCATTTCAACATCTACAATTGCACCTGTGCACCATATATACACTCCAACTACTAAGCAGAAGAGGATCCATTTTAATATGATGAGGCTAATCAATTTCATATAATTGGAAATAGCACAAAAGAGCATGAGAAATCAGTAAGAGTGTCTCCTATTTATATCTTCCTAACTAGTTTCATCTTTTACAAATATTAATATTATAATTATGGTCTTTGGATACAGCAACGAAATTGATGGATTTACCTTTACTTAACTATTAGTAGCTATAAAAACTAATGAATTAAAATTTATTTGTATGTATATCTATTTACAGTTAATTAAATAAATAGCTATTCATATTCAAATTTGAAGACCTATATATAAAGTATGCATACGGATACACACAGAAGTACTAGCTCTTATTGAAGGTTTTGAAAACTTAGTTTGGTATGTTAGTTTAATATCTGATATCAGTACTTGTTATACTGCATATAACTCACTGGTTTTCTAATTTGGATGCTGAAATATGAAGTTCTTCAAACGATTAATGAATGATGTTTTCATGTTGGTACATGAGTTAGTTGCCTAAGTTTTGCATCTCTCACGCTCTGTCTTCTATTTATATTATTCCCACCACCGTGCCATTATGAATTTTGAAAAATCTTATGTTATGTATATAAATTGAAAATTGAGTACCGGCTATATATAACCTTGGATAAGAGTCAGATGGCAATAGTTGAGGCAATGTAAAAGTACATATGGATTTACTTTTACTTTTGCTAAACATTCCAAGAGCTTTAGTTATCATGATCTTATTTGTTAATTTACCAAGCTTTCAACATTAGTATGATTTTTAGAAGTCTTTATGACTTTCTTCCTCTTTTGACACAGCGATGAAAGTAATTCACTGTTTGTTTTGGATCCTACATACCATTGTCAAGTGGAACTAGAATTTTTTGTTCTTTTTGATTGTAGACTAATTGCTCTTGCTTAAAGTCAACTTTTCACATTTTAAAAGTTAATAAAGAAAAAATAGTAGCACTTGAACAACTACTTCGAAAAAACCTGTTGATTAATTTGAATTTAATTCAATGGAAATTTGTTACTGAATTTCATATAAGAATTAATTGTATATTAGATTGAACTTCAGAATTAATTGCAGTTTAGTTCTACAAACAGCCAGCTCTACAATGTATTCTAGCTTGCATTCCAGCTCAACATTGCACTAGATTCTCATTTCAGTGCGCATCCTTAACAAGCCGTTATTGTTTGGCAGCCTCAGTTATGCTTTACCGTCCCCCTTTTTCTGGTACATGTTCACAGGCCTATGTTATAATATTAGCCTTGAAGTTTTTTTTGATGTATTTTTGAGTTTATCGCTGGTCTGATGATCTATATTATTTAGCATCTTTGACACCTAACATATGTTCACATATGTATTGCTGGCTACTAGGCTTTTTCATAGTTCTTTGCCATGTATAATATTATGTATGAAATATTAACAATTACTAACATCTTGATTTCTTATTTGACATAAACAGGACCAATATTGTAGATGTCAAAAGAGGAAATATCAAAAGCAAAGCAAGACAAAATCAACTATTTAACTGGTCTATAAATAAGATGTTAATGCAAATATGTATGAAGTATTATGTATGGATATGGGTAAAGATGTTTGAACAATATGTATGAAATATTATGTATGGACATGAGTAAAGATGTTTGAGTGACATGTATGAAAATGGAAAAGTTATTTGAACATGTATAAATATCGTGCTTTAATTTTCATATTTTTTATATGTTTAAATCTTTTGTATTTATATGCAAAGAAGAAATGGGTATGGATGTTATATACGTGGAAATGTTAAAACAACAAAGACAAAATTCAGGAAATCAATATTACATTTAATAGCATTTTATAACGGCTATCATTTATCAAAATCTACAGAAAGTACCACGCTATAGAAAACTACATAATAGAACTAATAAACGCTATAGAAATGTGCATCAAAACGCTATAGAAATATGTATGACAAACGCTATAGAAAGTAATCAGGGGATATATTTCCTATAGAGTTTTTTCTTAATAGCACTGTTCAAACCCTATAGAAAATTTATTTTTCATAGCGTTTTTTCTTATGCTGTTTAAAGTTTATGGTCAACTATAGCATGTCGTTCCACAGCGTTCTCTGAAACGCCATAGTAAGGTATAATAGCATTTTTTGAACGCTATTAAAGCCCCAGTTTGTTGTAGTGGTGTCTTTCCAAGTTAGCTAAGTCATCGGTGCGCCTATCCGTGAGAAATCCTTAATGAATCTCCGGTAGTAGCAGATAACCCAAGAAAACTCTTTATTTCAACCATTATCTCAGGTTTCTTCCAATTATTTATTACCTTGATCTTAGCCGGATCTATTGACAATCCTTTCTCTGAGACTACATGACCAAGAAACTTCACTTCCTTCTTCCAAAAGTGACACTTCGAAAAATTTGCCTTCAACTGATGCTATCCCAGTGTCTCAAGCACTATCCTACGATGAACTTCATGATCTCTTTCATCCTTGGAATATACCAATATGTCGTCTATGAATACTAATACAAATATGTCCAGATGCTCCTAGAAGATTCTGTTCATCAAGTCCATGAAGAATGTTGGCGCATTTGTTAGTCCGAACGACATCACTAACCATTCGTACGATCCATATCTGGTCCTAAACGCTATCAAAAGAATACTATCTTCTGCTACTCTAAGTTGATGGAACCCTGTTGCCAAGTCCAATTGAGAAAATACTTTGGCTCCACTCAATTGGTCGAACAAATCGTCAATCCTAGGTAACTGATATCAGTTCTTTATCATCTTCTCATTCAGCTTACGATAATTGATACACAACCTCAACGATCCATCTGGTTTCTTAACAAATAATGTGGCTTCTCCCCAAGGCGAACTGCATGGTCTAATAAATTTTTTACCTTCTAGATCCACCTACTATACCTTTAGTCCTTCATCTCGGTAGGTATTATTCTACTTGGCGGTCTACTCACAGGTTCAACTCCTGCTACTAAATCTATCTGAAACTCAATGGCTCGTTTTGACGGTAGTCGTATCACGGGCTCAAAAACGTCTGCGAATTCTCTAACAGCGAAAACTCAATTCAACTCATCTTCTTCGTCCATAATACCCAACAAAGCATTAACCTCAAAACTAGGGTTTTCTATAGAGTAAATAATCTGATCATTACAACTATGGTGTCTAAGTGATATTTTCCTATCATGGTAAAATATCCTAGCATCGTACTTGCTTAACCAATCCATACCCAAAATAATCCCGAAACCTACAAAATCAAACACATGCAAACTGCAAGCAAATATATGACCTGAAAACTCAAACTCTAAGTGGTCACATCTCATCCCAAGAGTTACATACCCTCCTATCGGATTTGCAACCCTTAAGGACGTAACTAGGTATAAGGGTTCTAGGTTAAGCTTATCTACTAAACTATGATATATAAAAGAATGAGATGCACCAATATCAAATAGAACTCTAACTGACATGCCATGAATCAAAAGCATACCTCCCAACATAGCTTTTCCCTTCTCCTCTACTATTGGTCTTGAGGTAGCTGGTTCCAGTGCAAACACTTTGCCCTTTCCATCCTTGGCTGGTTCCTTACACTGGTTCTTATAATGTCCAATCTAATCGTAGTTGAAGCATTTCACTCCTTTCTTGTCAGCAGCCTTCTTTGCTTTGCATGTCTGACACTCGTGAGCAAAATGTCCCTTCTTGTCACACTTGTAGCAAACTACATCGGCCTTCCCTTTCTTGGTTGCTCTTTCCTTTTTGAGCTCCTTTCTTATGGTAAAACTTTCTCTTCTGGTTTTGCCCACCTTGAGTTTCCACTACTTTGTTATCATTAAAGAAAGCGAGCATCTCCTCATTCCTAAAAGCCATCTCAACAAATACATCGCATGGATCCCTAATACGTGGTAAAGTTGCTTTAGCAAGCTCGGATCTCAATCCACGGATGAACTACTCATTCCTTTTGATAACTGTATCAACCGTAGCATACTGGTGTCTCATTAATTCCTCAAATTTGGTAGCATACTCAAGCACTGTCATGTCTCCCTTCACCAAATCAGCAAACTTCCTGAGTAGAGTTAACTTGGCTATCTCCGACATGAATCTCTCCTCAAACATCCTTCTAAGTTCCGCCAAAGTCATAGCCTCTTCAGCTACTCCTATAGTAACACTGTTCCACTAGTACGATGTTGCTTCTTGTAACTATCTGGATGCCAATCTCCTTTTCTGCCCACTGTTAAGTCCTACATCAGCAAAAATCCTCTCACAATGAAGCAACTAATTCTCCACTTCAATTGTGTCCTCAGCGCCGATAAACGGCTACCCTCCAAGCCTAGCATAGTCTCTGCTTATTACTGCATAGTTATTGACCACTGGAGCTCCCTGATTTCCTTCTCCAACATTTCCTCCAACTAATCCCGCAACAGTTCCAGCATGCATCATGTTGACGAAGAACTAATACATAGCTCCCATATCAACTTGCGGCGCTGTAATACCCACATTAGCAGCTTGTGCCCGACCTGGATTCCTTTTAATGTTTGGTCTGGCATTTCCATTGGTTGTGGTGCTTCCTCCACCATGGTTAACTCTTCCATTCCTAGCATCCATATCTTACTTCATTTAAATCTGCATTCGAGTCTTTGTAAGATACCAAAGAATATCCTAAGAGAGATGGGAGAATAGAGATAAAGCGTACGGTTATATATAGCAAATACAAATACGTTACTATAACGTTATCCCATACACCAAACTTTTCTCTAATTCCTTAGGATTATGTTTTCCAAAATCATTTTAAGTTTAAATTTCTTTTAAGTTTTCATAAACCTATGCTCTGATACCAAGTTGTAACATCCTCTACTTTGAGGCCCGAAGCTAAGCGCTACAAATGCTGCAGTCATCTATAGTATTAACTTCCAGTGACAAAATATGGTAATGTTAATGGTATCCATAATATCAGAAGCATATGAATCTGAAATAAAATCAACACAGAGTTCAAAAACAGCTTTTTTGATTACATTTCAAATCAATATTTCATATTCAATTATATAATCCCAAAATGATTCGCAGGTTTGATCAAATATAATTATTACAAAATACGCCAAAAGAGACATATGAAGATGCCCCCTTGGATGATCATAGTACTAGATAGATAGACATATTGGTCATAAATACATCACAGCGGAAATACTACTAAATAACTCTTACATAGCTAGCTTTGCTTCTTGCACATCTTCGGAAGCTTATTCATCCAACCTACTAAACCTGAGAAGTCCTTAACTCTCAATCTACTCAAATTTAATTTTGAGCACCCTAGGATTTAAGGGAAAAATATGAACTTCGAGTCTGGCATAAAGCCTAGTGTGAATAATTCTATCACATCTCGGTTTACTGATATTAAGTGAGACCACGCTGCTTAGCGAAACGGGTTTCCCCTCACTAATATCCTTTTAAAATCATATCTTTTGCAAATCAAAATCCTACAATCAAACTGATTATAACAACAATAACAATAACATATATGTATATAAATCAGGCAACCAATGGACTATCTGTTCGAAAAATATAGTTTAATCAGGCTGACTATTAACCACTGGCTGACTCGGGCCTACCAGACATAATAAATATTCTAAGTTCTGTTAGATACAATACGGGACGATCTATCCTTAACTTACTTCTTCTAGGGTCAACTAATCCTAATGGTTTTGCGGGCTCACCAATAACCTACCTCTACTCTGTATATTCCTTTCTATGTGTAACATCATTTTAGTCTTACCTGTAACAAATCCCTACACACTGGAATTTTAGACTTATGTTAGCTAGGAGCTACTTACTAAAGTATAGGGCGTGACCCCACACCAGCCCCATATGGTCTTCCAAAATCTGAGTCATATACTTAGGATTAACTACCCTATTCAAATTTCATTTCCTTGAAAACCATCTTTATAAATGATTTACCCTTGAAATCATAAATTTATAAAACAAGGAAATCATACTCTTTGCTTTACTCAAAATACTTATGCCATGATATATTCTTTACAAAACAATGTTAATGAAAACCTAAAATCAATAGGGTTATCTATACCTTTGAAATAAGTTAAAGCCCTTTTTAACTTAATAACATTAGGCTATAAAGCCAAAACAGTACCTTTGAAACCATTGTTTAAAACCTTAAACAATCCCTTTCGAAATCGTAGAAAACATCCGTTTCGAAATCATCGCTTAAAACCTTAGACACCCTCTTTCGAAACATTAAACATACCTTTTGAAAGCATTGAAAACATACCTTTCGAAACACTTAAAACATACCTTTCGAAACACTTAAAACATACCTTTCAAAACATTTAAAACATACCTTTCGAAAGCATTGGGCTCAAGTAAGAATTTGTGAGAACATAGCTTCGAAACACTTTAAAAGTATTTCTTTTGAAATCATTGGGTTTAACATTTAATATAACCGCAGGGTCAAAGAAAACAGAAGTGAAAGCATCACTTTTGAAAGCATTGATCTCAAGTAAAAGAATTGGGGAAGAGAGCACTTCGAAACTACCCTTTCGAAACCATTGCCTCCGAAACTATTTAGTAAAAGCGGCTAAGACACCCTTTCGAAAGCATTAGGAAGGCGGCTTCAATATTAATAAGATGAAAGCCTTCATTTCGAATACATTGTTTTATGGTTATAAAGAGAAGCAGCCTCTAACTAATGCAAAAGGTATAAATGCGGCAGCTAGGGTATCAAAGGGGTTCAAAAGTGACAATCCTTTCGAAAGCTTCTTTTAAAAACAAAGGCAAGGTAATGGATTCGAAAGCTAATAAAAGTAGCTTCAACCCTTTCGAAAGCATACTTTCGACATGGTCATTTCCTTCCGCCTTTCTCCAATATACTATATATCAATTGCTTGATACCATGTGCATTGATTTCAAATGGGTGCGAAAGAGTTACTGGGTATGGTGACGAAAGCATGCAATGGAAGTGGCGAAGTTGTAATTCGAAAAAAAAAACCGATTTTTATGCTTTTTAAAGTAATTTATTTTCACCTAACTTGCATAATTTGCCAAAATATGATTGTTTGCCAATTCTTTACCAGAATTCTTTTTAAAAAAGGTTGTCGAATTCAGCATTTAACAATCGAAACATTTTAAGCAAATAAGCCCTTCTCCTTAATAAAACATTTAAATCCTCTAACTTAAATAATTTAATATCCATAGTAAAACACTTAGGAAAAATCCCCAAAAATCACAATAATTCGTTTTAAATATTTTTCCTAACATATATAAATTTCTGATCCGAAAACCTTAGTTAATTGCCTTAAATAATTTAAACCCAAAATTAACTATTTTCTCTCATAGAAAATTCATAATAAATCCACAATCACTTAGAAAATTATGAAACTTGAAACCCACTTCTAAAATAATGTTTTTGGCCATATATCAAAAATACAACTCATTTGGATGTCATTTGATAGGTTTTCTAATCCAAACATATCATAAAATCTATATTAAATCATATAAATCATCAACAAGCATATATATATATATATATATATATATATATATCCATTTGAATAAACATAGCATGACATATTATTTGCAAACATAGTTCGGATCTACTTGAAACCGAAATCATTATCAAAAGTGAGATGTAAACTAATTATTCACCTTTGTTTATCAAGAATGTTGAGATTTGGATCAAGGTTGGTTTCCTAAGCTTTTGATCTTGAATCTCCTAGCTTTAATCTTTGGTTTCCCTTCTCTTTAATAGCCGGCCACACCCCTTAGGTTTTAATTTAGTTTGTAGATGCAAATGAATGAATGAAGTGGAGAAAAAGAGGGTTTTAGGATATAAAATAAGGCTCTTCCTATTTTGCCCTTCTAATTTCCTGCTCCTTATCTTAAATTTTAATAACTTATTTTAGTTCATTCATAAGGCACGACTCAAGTTTTATTAAAATTCTTAACTTCTTAACCCTCTACATTATTTAATTTAATTTATCTAATTAAATGTCTAAATAATGTTCACTAAAATTAGGGTCATTACAGAATCCTCTGGAACGCTTGATGCTTCTGCTGTCAAAGCTGTAGACATTGCTAACCGTTCTCTTGTTTTGGTGTTGACTAGTATTGGTATGCAAAGCTCGTAGCTAAGTATAGACCTTACATGCCTACTCTATCTGTTGTGGTTCCTAAAATTAAGGTAAAAGACGGATACGTTTGACTGGTCGGTGAGCGCGAAGTGTTAGCAAGGCATAGTCTTATATATGGAGGGTCGATTCTGGTTTTGAATGCTAGGTCTGCAAAGGCATCTTATTCTAAAGCCATAGAGGGACAACATCAGAATCAAAACTCTTCATACATACAGCAGCATCACCCCATTCAGGTTGATTCAATGCCTCACGCTCATGATAATATAGATGGCAACAAATCCATTCATATACAAATTCAGTAGTAGTAGTTGAGTAGAAAGTGGATGAAGCCAGAAGAAGGATGAGTAGCAGATTTCACAAATTAGAAACTCTGAGGAGAATGAAAATCTACGAATAAATTTTAACAAGCTAGTTACTATATTCTACAATAGATTTGATTTAGCTATAGGATTGGAAAGAGCTATAGTGTTTAGTGGGAGAAAATATGGCGTATGTTATAAAATCTAAGAAGAAAAAAGAAAATGGAGGGATAAACTGATCGTTTTGTTAAAATAATTTAAAAGGTTATAAATGCTATTTTTATGGGTGGATTAGGAGACTAAAAACGTGGATTCATATAAAACTTACCAAACCTTTTTAACTTAAGCTGAAAGTCCTTTAAGTGAAAATGCCCTTATTTATATGAAGTGAACAATATAGAAGGAGATCGCATAGTCTTGAATTTCTCGATCCCAATAAGCCCATCAAATGAAAGCATTCAAAAATTTACAAAAAAGTTGATTGTTTCTCAAATCGGGATCTCTATTTAAAATACTTGACTATGTTGGATCAAGTGCTGGGATTAAAACAAGGAAATTTTAAAACAATCTTTTTATTTATTCCTCGCTAGATTTTTTATTCTGTATTTAGATGAATAGTTCATTTACACTAAATCATATTTAATAAATATCTGATAAAAATGGATCTTGTCATTTGAAATTAATTTGGGTTTTATTTTGTTTTAATATTTTATTTGTTAAATTGTATCTATCGTAACTTAATTTTTTAAAATTAATTTAGATTTAATTTCTATTAAGTTTGTTATATTTTATTCAGTGGAGATTTACATTCACAAGTGAATATCACATATGATATAAAGAAATCTAATATATTTATGGAATAATAACATAGAGCGCATACGCATGTGCGTGGGCGCGCACATACACACACACACACACACACACATATATATATATATATATGAGCTAGAATTAATAACACAATTTATTTAGCACCATGTTGTTTCACCCTGATATCAGCCATAAATTTCGATTTAAATAGGTTTTCTTTCTCTCTCCTGTGACATGGACCGAATATTTAAATATAAACTTATAACTGATATCGGGGGCTACAAACGGTGCTAAATAAAGGGTGTTATCGATCGTAGCTCTATACATATTATACTCTTTTATTCGGCTAAATAATTTATTTTTGTTGAGGAACACTAGCTCAAGTGGTAAGGTCTCTAGATTGTAGTTCTAAAGGTCTTAGTTTGATCCTTTAAGACACCAAAATGAGTGCTTTGCTTAAAATTAAGGATCACTTTTGTTCAAAAATTAAAGTTTTTTAATGATAAACTTTCAGCCAAACTATTTTAAGTAAGTATAATTTATTTATCAATGTTATATATATTTAAGATTTAAATATTTTGATCTACTCCATTTTATTTTTGGTTGAATTTTTTTTGGGTATATATACATATATTCTTTGATTATATATATATATATATTGTTAATCCGGCTTTTGACAAGGCAGTACACATGTGAGTTTAACCCAATGAACTTCATGATCATTCAGGTAGAAAGCTTGGAGAGATGGTTACAGGATTGGAGATCGATTATATATGAAACTATGGACTGTAGTTGAATGGATTCAGATGAACAATACTAAAAATATGGCTAAGTATGGAACTATCACTCCCCCTAGGACAGGAATCAAGTCGAAATATCACTCTACAAATAGGGATCGACCCTCCTCTCTAAATATGAATCAGATTGAATAGAATGCACACAACACAACTCAACGATGATCGCTCCATAACTAAACAACCACAAAGCGTATTGGAGTGAAACTTTGGGAACTAGAAAGGGGGTCTTAGGGAGTCCACTTTAGAGATCACACCCTAAGAAGAGGAGTTTGGAGGGATCGGCCCTCATCCCTACTCAGGGATCAATTTAGTTTTGCAACAATGATCGGTCAATAACTCAAAATCTACAGATGCTATCAACATGAAACTTATAGTACAAGCATATTACAACATGAGGAACACCCTATAGGGATCGATCCCAATCCTTATTATGGAGAGCGATCGGTCCAAATTTTCTTGGGCCGGGTCATCTGGGCCTGGAGGTTCTTCTGGCAAAATTTCAGTCTGATCTGCACATGGCTTTCCCTATAAATATAGCAGGCATGGCATCAGCAAAGGGATCTTCTTTCTGCTTCACTTCATCTTCTACCTAGGCTATACTATGCCATTTTTGTTTTTGGATTTCAGGGATTTGTAACTATAATCAGTAATATAAACGAATAAAAGGAGAATCTTTGGAGTGGACGTAGGCCGAATTTAACTATAAATTTGTGCCTCTATTTACTTGATTTCTGTTTTTAATTTATACTCATTCATTTATTTCTCTTCATATTTCTGTTCGGATTGGATATTGGTGCTTTCACAAACAACTGGGTGTTGGTGGCCATTTTTGATGCCAACACACACACACACACACATATATATTTGTGCGTGTGCGTGCGTGTGTATGAATGTATGTGTGTATTAAAATCCAAAGCTAAAGGAAAAAATCTAATAAAACCTAAAAGATTATTTATTTATTTATTTAAATCTGAAAGCTTTGTGAGTGTGTGTGTGTGTGTGTGTGTATATATATATCATTCAGTAATTTCTTCAAGAAACATTTTGATTGAACTGGACTACGAAACAATGAAGGAACAGATGTTAGACTCAAAGATGATCACATACAAGGAGCAAAAGAAGGACGACAATGATTGCTTAAGTTCATGAATCAGTGCGGATCTCTGAACGGATTGGTACTGATCCATCAAAATGATTATTTTGCCCTCCTCCCAAAATCAAGAATAATGAAGACCCAAAGATATTGGAGGAAAATACAAGGAGAGAAGCCAATGCCATGGACCGGTGCTAATCCATGGATGGATCAGTACCGATCCATTCAAATCTCCAAATTTGGTCTATAATACCTCGTAAAAATTAATAAGAAATAAATTAATTAATATTAAGGCTAAAAATGTAATTTATGCAACCGTCAAAATCTGGCCACGTAACTTGCACCATTGTGTTGGTGGAAATTTCTGAGCAACTTTCATATATAAAGCTTTGCGATTGAAGTTCAAACGTAGGAGTTATCGATGTTTAAAGATTTCGAGTTTAAAATAATTTAAACGGATTTAAATTAATAAATTGAATAACATTAACGAAACAGTTTAAAAAGGTAATAAAATATTATAATGTTAAGCCTATACGTAAGATTTAAACAAACATAAGCATTAATGGTAAAACAATGGGTACTAAAATATCATTAATTATAACACGTCAAACTACGATCGGTCAACCCTCATTGGGGTCGGTCGACCACCCAGGGTCAATCGATCGACCGGGCTTTGTGTGTTGGTGGCTAGTGTTTATGACTTGAATGGTCTGGATTTTATTATTTCAAAGCGACTTTGATTTATAGTCCAAATGTATCCTTACCACTATAAATAAGAGGCTAGCCTCCTCACTTTTATTAAAAAAAAATAAACAACCCAATGAAACTTTGCCATTTTTTTCCTCCTCGATAAACTTTTAAATATCAAATTCAAAGACAAATATATATGTCGAAGATTCAAGAATTAGGAAAGGAATTAAAGTAAGCAAGCTTTAGGAAAAGAGGTAATGAATCTTTAATATGATTATATGTATATATATATATATATCTATTTATCCTTCTCTAATCCATGATTTGATAATCTAATACATATAAATACAATTATTATATGTTTTACAATGAAAAAGAAGATAACCTGAGGAAGAAATAGGCGAAGGCATGGAATCAAATCCAAGAGCATTCAGGGAAAGCCATATGTGTGTGGAAATCTTAGTTTTTTTATTTATAGTAGTGTGTGCAGTTAATGTTTCGATTTGTTTTACGCCTTGGGAAATTTTTTATGTTAAAACTTTAAACCTAAAACCCTAAAATTCCTCTGAAAATAATGTTAATTCTAGAATTGGTTGGAATCTTATTTGTTTTATGTTAATATGGTAGAATTTATTTCGTTATTATTTGGAATATGAATAATTTATGTTCTATTTAACTTCCACTTCCCAATTTGTGTTTATTATGATGAAGAATTCTAAAAAGAATTAGGAAAGGGTGTGCAAAGCTTGGATTATTGTCCCATCTGTGGTTTGCACCGTCTACTTTCATAATGAAAATAAGTATGAACCCTTTATCACTTTAATGTTATACGTTTAAAAGTCGAATAGAATATAAAGGATTTAAATTGTAAAGTTTTGTTCACTTGGAATTGAGGCGTTAATTCTATCATGTTAATATAAAATAAGTTGGATGTATCAATTCCATTTTTGAATATATATGCAAGTCTATTTGTTTAGCTAATTTAAATTTTGATATTAACTATTGTGTAAACTATTGTATCTGACCGAGACTTATATGGATATGGAAATTGTGATATTTAAATTATCTTAACAACTCGAATAGGAAGCGAAATCTTAGTATAGAAATGCTTTTATGCACGCCTATGAATATTTAATAAAAACTAGTTAGCCAAAAATTAACATTAAGTATAAATAACGTGTAGTCATAACGTATAAAATAAATAGGTTAATAAATAACAATAAACCATATAAAAGGAAGTTAAGAGCAATTATGGAAACTAATCCATAATTAAAGGTGAAATAAGGAGTTTCCCCTATATGGCCTTAACGCATAAATGCGAGTATGTATGTGTGTGTGCGCGTATTATACATATATATTAGTATACTTTTGTAAGGTTAGAGAGCAGAAATATGACTAAGTTATAGGGATGCGAGGTTAGTTAAAAGTACACAAAAATCTGCCTAGTTAATCTGGCTGCCGGTAGTGTAAGTTTAGAGCTGATGTGAGACATCGTTCATATTAAGTACCCATGGTAGATGCGAGGTTAATCCATAGGATAAGCCTGTGTAGCTAATCTAGCTGCCGGCACCTATGCATAGTTAAACTAAGTGAGATATCAAGGTTTGGGTTACTGGTCATAAAACAGATATCCCAAGATAGGTCTGCTTCGAGGTTGGAGGTATTAGATGGCTATTGTATGGTCTGCCTTTTTTTGTTCAAGAAATATTAAATGATCGAGATTATCTTTTAGGTGCAGTAGTGGATATCTCTATAGGGGTCTACTTCAAGGTTGAGGTATTAAATGGCTATTTAAGGGTCTACCACTTCCCCATGTAAGAAGTATTATGTGACCTTATGGGATTTTGTGTGATGTCAGCTAGGAAGTACCAGAGAGGTGTGCGTCTTAGGTCTAAGTATTAAATGATGGAGATCTACATAGGTTCTAGGTATTAAATGGTCAAAGTTTGCTTATTTTCCATTTAAAAAGGTCTTAAGTGACTCGGGTACTTTCTCTCGCATCGTTAGGATAGGGTTGGCGGAGATGGGTCATTGGAACCAATATATTCCACATTTGCGTTGCACCCGCATTATGGTTACGAAATTAGACTGGAAAGCGCCATCGACCTACAGTTGGAGATACGTTATAGAGTTGGACTGGGAGAGCCATTGGCTTACAGTTGGAGGTATACTCGGAAAACATAATATAAAATACGTAAGACATAGTACTCATCTTGATAACACTGCCCAAATACTATCACGGTAAGACTTGAGATTTTCATTCACCAGATATTTGTTGTTCTAACTCCCTCCTCATTACAACCCACGGGTTAGGGGGAATGATGCCGATGATGAAGTGTGAAGGAGTTAGTGAAGACTGGTGGCAGTATAGCTATTATTTATGTTTATGATTTATTCCGATGTACCTAGACTTTAGACTTATTGATATTCTATTTTGAGACATTATATTATGGATATTTGGGATATCGTATTTCTAAGATTTAGAAATATGCAAAATGGGTACTTACTTTATTATTATATTTTATCCATTCGGCTGTGAGATTCTAAAGCATAGATAGATAGATCTATATATTTTTTATTCGATCAATTTTACCAACCAATAACCAGCCTTGGAATGGACATAAGGATCGATGAGCTTCTATTAGGTCGAAAATTATGCCTATTCCATAGAGGGTTGTTACATTTGGTATGAGAGCCTAGGTTACCCAATCAACGGAAATAGTTATACGTGAGAGTACCTATTTGTTATTTTTGAAAATATCTTTCATAACCCTACTAATATGTATATATATGAGTATACACATATGGACATACGCGAACATACTATGCACATTTTTAATTCAGCAAGTTGTACTATCGTAGTAAGTCAGGATTAATCCAAAATTTTGAACCTACAAATAGTTGAAATGGCTGAGAATAATGGCTTTGAAGTTTGAAACTACCCCGTCCAGGAGATACCCACCATTCCGAGTATGCCATCATGGTTTCGATAATATTTAAGGCTTGTGGGCCAAGTTCCTATTCCTCAATAAGCTGCACCAACGGTGCCAGTTGCTATGCCCACTGAACCAGTACCCCACCCACCAGACATCCCTAAACTATGTAAAGACTTTCAGTATATGGAAGAATGAGCATTTTTGAGAGTGGAAGATTTTGTAGAAACCAAGATTTGGATTAATAACTATGACCGTATATTCTGCAATTTGAGATGGAAAGATTGGGTCAAGAGGAGAATAGTTGCATGGCATTTGAAGGGAGAGGCGCTAGATTTGTGGACCATAATTGTCGAGGAGAATAAAGAGGAAGGAATTACTTAGGCTAAATTTAGGGCTCGCTTCAAGTCATAATTCATGTCCAAAGCTGAAGTAAGTCTGCAATTGGAGAAGTTTATCCAATTAAGGCAGAGGGGCTCCATGGTGAAGGAGTATACCAATAAGTTCACAGAATTAGCTAAGTTTGGAATGAGCTTGATTGACACCCAAGCGAAGAAGACGATGAAGTTTGTAAAAGGCCTAAATTCTCCACTTAGGGATCTACTTTTAACTCAAGTTCTCATAGGCCTCACCTTGAGACGTTAGTTGAAATGGCCGTGCTTTAGAATAGAAGAGAAGGAGAAAATAGGTTAGTCGCATAATCAAGGTAAAGAGAAATAAGGAGGAATTTAAGCAAACAAGAAAGCCGAGGGAAATTCAAGAAAGGAGGTTTAATATGCCGCCGATGTTAGAAGAAGGGGCACGTCGCTAAGGACTACAACGTGAGCCTAATGAGAGAGGAGTTCAAGGGGAGGTGCTATAACCTCCATGAAGAAGAAAACTATAAGAACTGATGAGCAAAAATAGCAAATGAGGGATATGGCACTCAAGCTTATGCCATTGAGGTTATACCTATCTCAAGCAGACCTCCTCCTATAGACAGGAAAAGCTGCGATGTAGGGTATAACTATTTTCTCTAGAAATTCTATTTGTACCTTATTTGATTTAGGAGCATCACATTCATGCATTGCAAGAAATGTTGTTAACTCTTTGGGATTATAAACCCAATTTGTCACCAACCATATGTCATATCAAATCCTTTTGGGGGGTCAACATACCTTTCTTTGATTTGCAAAAACCTAGTGGTGGATGTATGTAATGTTGACTTTGTATGTAATGCGTACGTTTGGGTTTGAGGGGTATGTATTTATCTTAGGGATGGATTGATTATCTTACTATAGGGCTGTCTTAGATTGTGATAGGAGGATTGTATGGTTAAGGAGTTGTAGGGGATGAGATATAAATATTCGTTGTATGCCCAAAAGCTCAATCAAGTTAACTATTCGTATTCTCTTAGCCTATCACAAGATAAGCTCTCATATATGCCTATAGTTTGAGACTTCCAAACGTTTTTAAAGAAGTCTTTGGTCTTCCACCCCAAAGGGAGAATGAGTTTAGGATTTATTTGGAGAAGAATGCTAGACCAGTCATACCACCACTAAGATATATGACCAAAGAGAGACGAGAACTAGATAAGCAGATTTCAGAGTTATTATAGAAAAAGTTTATTCATCATAGCATTTCAAAGTGGGAAGCACCAATTGTCTTTGCCACTAAGGTAGACGGCTCATTAAGGCTATGTGTCGGTTACCGAACACTTAACAAGTTGACTATGAAGAATAGGTACCCTCTACCTAGAATAGATGACTTATTTGATCATCTTGTCAGGGCCAAGGTCTTTTCTCAACCAGATTTGGCCATTGGGTTCCATCAATTAAGAGTGGTTGAAGATGGAAAGGAGGAGACTGCTTTTCGCACTCCATATAGACTATATGAATGGGATGTAATGCCTTTTGGACTGACAAATTTCCCTGCATATTTTGTAGATTTGATGAGCAGATCCTTTAGGAGGCAACTGAATAATTTAGTCATAGTGTTTGTAGATGATATTCTAATATTCTCTAAAAGAAAAAGTGAGCATGTAGATCATTTAAGGGAGGCACTAGAAACCTTGAGAAAACACCAGCTAAAAACCAATTTCTCAAAATGTCATTTTTGGAGGAAGGAGGTAAGGTTTCTCAGTCACATTGTCTTCAAGAAAGGGTTAGCTATGAACCTACAAAGGTAGAAACTATTCAAGACCGGAAGATTCCGAGGAACGCTACTGAAGTTAGGAGCTTTCTTGGTGTGGTCGGTTACAATAGGAAATTCATCAAGGACTTCGCAAAGAAAGCAGTACCATTGACTCGTCTAACCAAGAAAAACTTAGCCTTTGCATGGGATGTGAAATGCACAGAATCCTTTGAGATGCTGAAGGAGCTATTGACAAGTGCACTGGCACTAACTATTCCAAATGGCTCGAAGCCTTTCACCGTTTATACCGATGCATGCGGTACGGGGTTAGAAGCTGTTCTCCTGCAAGAAGACAAAGTGATAGCCTATGCATGTATGCAGTTGAAGGACCATGAGAAGAGGTATCTCACTCATGACTTAGAGTTACAGATTATCGATTTACCTTGAAAATATAGAGGGATTACCTTTTGGGGGAAATGTTTGAGCTATTTACTAATTATAAGTCCCTTAGATACCAGTTTTCCAAAAGATTTGAACCATAGAAAGCAGAGGTGAATGAAGTTTATAGCATCGTATGACTTTGAAAATCAGTATATCCCTAGAAAAGGAAATGTTGTTGTCGACGCCCTTAGCCTGAGGCATGCTACTCTTGGTGCTATATATGAGTGGAGACAGTTGGAGTTCCTCTTGAATTTCAATTTCCAACCGCTAGCAGAACTAACTCTAGATTATCTAACAGCAAGGGAAGTAAGGCCAACATAAATGGACCGCATCGGTCAAGAACAGAAGAAGGATGCAGCAATAGTCGATATTTTGTGCAAGTAGGGTAGGGGAGAGCAATTCCCCTACATCAGTAGGTATTCAATCGGTAAAAGGGGATGATTAAAAAGAGATAGACACCTATGTGTTTCTATGGTGGGCGATGTTTTGAGGAAAGTATTGGCGGAGTCCCACCATTCTAAGATGACTACTCATCCCGGTGGAGATAAGATGTATAAAGATATTAATTGTGGATTTTCTATTGGCTAGGGATGAGGAGGCGAGTAGCAAAATATGTCATAAATGTTTGATGTGCTAAAGGATAAAACCGAAACAAAAGAAGCCTGGAAGTCTGTTATTGAGGTTAGAGGCAATGACTTGGAAATGAGAGCATATATTAATGGAATTTATAAATGGGTTTCCTAGAAGTCAAAGAGGCAATGAAGCTATTTGGGTTATAGTGGATAGAGTCACTAGCAGTGCCCACTTTATTTTGGTAAGGAGTAATAGAATGGCAATATCTCTAGCGCAAATTTATATCTAAAAAGTGGTACAATTGCAAGGAGTTTCGTTAGAATTGTCAGCGATAGAGACTCTTATTCACTAGTGAATTTTGGAGGAGTTTGCAATCAGCTTTAGAAACGACGTTGAAATCTTAGCAGCGCTTACCACACGTACACCGACGGTAAGACATAAAGGATGAACATGATTTTGGAGACTTTATTGAGAGCTTGCATCATGGATTTTGCAGAACACTAGAAGCAGCATGTACCCTTAGTAGAGTTCCATACAATAATAATTACCTGACAATGATTAGTATGGCACCTTTTGAAGCCTTATATGGAAAGCCATGCAAAACACATAATTGTTGGTGGAAAACTACCGAAAAAATTCTACTTGGATCAGATTTTATCTATGAGACAATGGAAAAAGATGAGGTGACTAGGCTGCAAATGAAGGTTGTCCAGGACCGACAGAAGTCCTATGCTGATAGGTAAAGGAAAGAGTTGGAGTTCTCAGTTGGAGACATGGTATTTATTAAGGTTTCCCCTCTTAGGAAGGATATAAGGTTTGGAACATTGGGGAAGTTGGTGCCAAGATTTGTTGGGCCTTTCTCAATTTTGGAGAGGGTGGGGAAACTTACGTATTGAGTAGAGCTTCCGGCTAAGTTAGCGAGAGTCCATGATATTTTCCATGTATCGCATTTGAGGAAATGTCTATACAACACAGTCACTGTAATAGAGCCTGATCAGTTAGCAGCTGTGCAGTTAAGGCGCTTAGCGGTTCCATAGCGGTGAAGGTGCAAAAAGTTATAGCAGGGATAAAAGTGGAAAATAGCTTAATTAGATATAAAATTAAGTAAACAAAGTTAATATAATCTCATTCTCAAATGATTTGTGTAGGAAAAAGAAACATCGTTTAATCCTATATAACAAAATGAAGAATATCATAATTTATGCAAACAAGATTTGGTTAATACATTAGAGTTCTAACTTATACTAAACACTTATGCCTTAAAATTAGGTCTTTACCCTAACTTTCCTTATTTGGTTTAAAAGAGAGCTAGTTAAATCAACTTTTTTATATTAATGTTGCTAAAGTAGGAACAAAAATGCCTTAATTTAGTGGGTGTAGTGGAAAATAGTGAGGCTTAAAGTGGATCCACTGTTTAATAGCGCTGAATAGTGTAAGCGGTTGAAGAGCACTATGTGTTATAGTGGAGATTTTGCATGGCTTTAGCGAGGCTTTAACTGCATAGGTTAGTAGATATAGAGACAGAGCCTATAGCACCCTGTGCCATCACACGTATAGTGGAGCACGGAGATAGTAAGCTTCGTAACAAATAAACTAGGCTGGTCTAAATGCAATGGGGAGATAATACAATGAAAAGCACATGAGAGATGGAAGAGAAGATGAAAGCTCCTCATCCCGAGTTTTTATCCGGTAAATTTTCTCCCTCGAAGATTTAGTATTGTATAGGTTTTGGTTGCATCGTGATTAATAGATTGGATGGTAGGGGATGGTTGCCATACTTTTTTCTATTATTCTTGCACTCATATAGAATCTTATGCATATTTAGGATGTTTGCATACATGCCTATATGTCACGATTTCCCATTCACGCTAAGGTTGAGCTCACCTATAGTATATTGCATAGATAATCATATTACATTTTTGGTTGCATAGATGGTTGTCTAGATAACTTGGCTGTAACATGGTTTTTGATTGCATGTTACGCTATCTGTCCATTAGAAATTTCAGGGATGAAATTCTTTTTGTGGGGAAGAATGTAACACCCTATAAAAATCAGTAAGAAATTAAGTAATATTAATGCTAAGAATGGAATTTGTGCAACCGTCAGAATTGGCCAAAAACTTACATCATTATGTTCATGGTAATTTTCTAAGCAACTTTCATATATAAAGCTTTGCGATCGGAGTTCAAACGGAGGAGATATCGACGGTTGAAGATTTCGAAATTAAAATAATGGATATAAATTAATATATAAATAATGTTAACGATATAGTTTAAAAGGTAATAAAATATTATAACGTTAAGCCTATACTTAACGTTTGAGCAAACATAAGCATTAACGGTAAAGAAATAGGTAATAAATAAAATATTGTTAATTATAACATGCCTGGACCATAGCTGGTCAACCCTCATTGGGGACGGTCAACGGCTAGCGGTCAAGCCAAAGGTCAACTGGTCGATCGGTCTTCTTGTTTTGACGACTAGGGTTTTAAGATCTAAATGGCCCGTATTTTATTATTTTGAACTAACTTTGATCCTACAGCCTAGAAGCATCCGAATCACTATAAATAAGAGGCTAGCTATAACGATCTGCCTTTCTTACACCCAAAGACGACACTTAATACATCCCCGGTATTCATATGCCGATTATCTAAGTGTCCGAAAGACAGGTCGTTGGGTAAAGAAAATAAAAGACGAGGAAACAAACACGAATTTTTCTCACAAACATCAGAGTTACATATACATCATCACAGAATAGTACATATGGTTACTCCAAAATGTTACATCAAAGTTACAACAAATACTATACCCAAAAGGACAGTTATATCAGCCTGCCCAAACTGCTAATACATAATATACAAGACACAGCAGAAATATAGACAACTACTAGATGACGATGAAAGTCCTTACTCCATATTGCTTTCCAAAATGCTCTAAAGAAACCTCACTACTTGGCTACTCATAAAAATTTGAGTACCCAAGAGTTTAAGGGAAAGAAATATAACTCCGGGTCAGACATGGGTCTGGTGTGAGTAAAGCATAAGTTTAACTTTATAAAATCCTTCAAATCTAACGTATCTCGTAAGACCATGCCGCACATAAACACAGACAGGTTTTTACCTTACAATAACAAAAACATTTCTATATAAAATTCTATGATATTATCATAATGTCTGGGTTTAAAATAAATATGGAATCATAGCCGAAATTGTTACATGAATCAAATTCCAGCATAATAGGTATACAAATATGTCTGTATGCACATATTGGAAAATGGACTCCATCAATGACAAGGCACCGGGGTATCATTTGTCACAGTGCATCTCTAGATAAAATGTACCGAGAGCCACAATGGACTACTTGCCAATACAGGACCGGCCTGCCCCTTACTAGACGGTACCGATCACGATCATACCTAGGTTGTGATGGATCTGAAGCATAATATAAAGGAATGATATCAACTCTAGAAAGGGATGACCATACCTAATGGGTGTGACCCACTTAGCCCTGTTGTATATCCCCTGATTTTAGTCATTCCCGGTTGTGAAGCTTGAGGTTACGCTTTTATCTTTCCTCCTAGCAAACCATCTTGGAATGCTAACAATGCCCTTCAGGCAAAGTGCAATTATAGAATTCATCCATACAAGTTGTTCTGGGATTGAACAAACATTCAACATTTACTAACTTCCATTTTGGAATCATCCTTAGGAAGAATAGTACAGCTCCCACAGCATATTTCAATAACAATCCATCACAAATGTTATTAGTTTAAAGTGGTTCAGATGAATCATACTTATCTGAGAACCGGTGTCTCCAAACTAAGTGGTAATTCCCAGTTAACTCAATTCTGGTTATTTGGAAGTATGCAACAAGTATTCGAGTCCTCACTAGGGAAGTCGAATATACACATCATACTTCCTGAGTTAAAACAGGTCAAGTTATCAATAGCAGACAATCCGCTATTTTGGGCAATTATATAGAGTTTGCATATGGATAGCCATATACTTAATTTAAACATGACCCGTTGATAGGAATTAACTCTCCCATATCTATCACGTTTCCGATATTTTTACCTTACTTTACCCCTCACCTAGAAATGAATTCTAGATCTCACGGATAGAGGATCGGCCTACTCATCGACTTTTAGTGCCAACTATGGGATGACTTACTTTCCATAAATGTGTCGCCGCCTTAACTTGGGTTTCATATTTGTTTGAGGTTACTTAAGGGTAATCGACAAAGAAATCACTTGATAAAAAAAAATTTCCAAAAGGAAACAATTTAAAAACAAAACCAATATCTAATAATAAAACGATTTAAAATTTTTAAAACCCTTATTAATTAATTAAATAATTAATTAAAACCTTATTAAATCATAATTAAATATTAACTAAGTCCTAATTTAATATCTTAATTAAAATTAACAATCAATAATTTATTAATAATTAAACCCCTTTTTAAATAAATAAATAATTAGTAATTAATCTTTAATAAATAAATATATAATAATTAATCCCTAATTAATAATAATAAAATAATTAACTTTTTAATTAATAATTTAATTGTAGTTATCTTATATGATTATCATTTAAGTATTAATTACCTTTATTACTTATGATTAAGTTCTAATTACCTTTTTAATTAATTAATTAATTAACCATTAATTAAATAAATAATTAAGTAAAGAAAAATTACTTTTTAATTACTTAATAAATGTTAGAAAATATTTTTCTAAACGACCTTAAGTGGAAGCATTTTTTAGATTTCAGAATTAGTTCATTTTCACGAACTGCACTTATAGCGACTATTGCTAAACGACCCGTAATTTTTTTTGATTTTGTTTTACATATCCAAAAGCTTTAAAAACTTTCCTTTTATACTTAAACCTTACTTTATATCTTTGAATAATTCCTTTTAGGGGAACAAAACCTAAAGTTAGAAACTTTATAAACTTCCTCGACAAAACCATAAGTATAGAAGTTTGGAAAAGAAAGGGATTTTGATGTCGTGTTCAAGCACAAATCTAGTGCTAAATTTTCTTAACATAGCAACTCATAAGTAACAACACCAACACATATTATATATGCCATAATCACATACATAAGCAAGGTCTTATCTTACTAATTAACTTCAATTTAACTTTCGATTTCAAGTTTATACAAATAGCACATAGAAGCATACTTATATATATAACCAAATCAACATCATCTCCAAGCATACTTATGTATAACCAATTCAACATCATAATCACTCCGTCAAACATCATAGTTAACTAACAAATATACATCATTACTAAAGTTAATAACTTTGAATAAATGAGCGAACTTTACTCACCAAAAGTAGACTAAATCAAAGTGATTTTTTCTATAACTCGAACACGACCTAAGTCTTCGCTTCTAGCTTGGAAAAGTGAAGTTTTTGTGGGCTTTTGGATGCAAATAGGTTTGGACTAGGGGCTTTTGTATTTGGTCTGGAAGGTATGGGATTGTGTATGGCTTGCTTTGTGAAGGTGGAATATTGAAATAGAATGAGTTTAGACAAGGTTTTAGAAAATTTTAAAGTGAATGAACTAGGATTTTAAAATTTTAAAAATATTTAAGAAGCCATAAAAGTGAACATAAAAGCTTGGAGGAATTTTCATGAAGTAGGAATGAATGAAAAATGGTAGAAATGTTAGGAAATTGTTTATATACTAAGTGTATGAATTAAATTACCATTTTACTCTAAGGTACATAACCTCCACCAATATTTTGCCACCTCACTCTTCATGTCTCCTCATCCCTCCAACATGATTTGAATCCTTGTGTACTTAATGTTTCTAAGGAAATGACATAAGTACTTTGTGTTTTTAAATGAAAAGATATGGTTATGACAACTTCTTCTTATTATTATTTTCATTTTACTTAATAAGTCACATCATACTTATTATATTTCTTAAGTTAATATATATATATATATATATATATATATCAAAATATATTATAACTTATTATAAATGTATGTATATGTTAACACAAATGTGCACAACGTTTTTTGACAACTTTTAGATACTGGAAAGTTGAAAATTTGGAAAAAGGTTTCTAATCGCATTTTCTATTTTTCTTTTAACTAAAAATTTTTGAAAACCATTTCATCATCATTAGTTATCATATAAAAGGAGTTTATTTGAGTTATAAAATCTTTTTGTTACTTACTAAAATTATATTTAAATATATGTATTCGAAGTGATTAAATTCTGGGTCATTACACTCTCCCCCTTAAAAGAATTTCGTCTCGAAATTAACAAACAAGGGAATAGCTCAAAATAATGCAAAGGGTATATATTATATATCATAAAACCAATACAAAAGACATACACTAAGCATCTATAGCAAAACAATGCATACACTATACTTACAACAAACAATGACTATCCTTACATGAATTCTTGATATGCTTCTCTCATATGATCCACCTTCTCCCAAGTACAATCTCTGGGATCCTCACTCCACTGAAGCTTTACTAATTTCACCACCTTATTTTGCCACCTCTTCTTATCCTGATCTACAATATGAACTGGCTGTCTGATCACCATCAAGTTCAGTTCTATTTCCAGATCCCCTTGAACCATCGACTCCACAATCAATGATGAGGCATAAACATACTTTCTCAAATGAGACACATGGAAAACATTATGGGCCTCGACAACCTTTCTGGCAACTCGACTCTGTAGGTGAGCGGTCCAATCCTTTCAATAACTTTAAAAGGTCCAATATACCTTGGTGCTAACTTTCCAACTCTTCCGAGTCGAACAACCCCTTTGATAGGGAAATCTTCACAAACACGGAGTCTTTGACTTCAAATTCCAGATCTCGTCTCCTTTTATCGGCATAACTCTTTTGTCGATCCTGAGCTTCTTTCATCTTCTCTTGGTCACCGCAACTTTTTCCGTAGCTTCTCGAATCATGTTTGGTCCAAGCACTATTCGATCTCCAGTCTCGACCCAACACGATGGTGACTTTCATGGACGCCTATAAAGAGCTTCGTAGGGTGTCATTCCGATGCTCGCTTGATAACTATTATTGTAGGAGAATTCCACTAAGTGGAGATGATCTTCTCAATCCTCCAAAATCCAAAATACATGCCCTTAGAGGATCTTCTAAGATTTGGTTCACCCTTTCCGTTTATCCATCCGTTTGGGGGTGATATGTTGTGCACAAACTTAGCTTTGTCCCTAAAGCTACTTGCAACGCCTCCCAAAACCGACTAGTATAGATGGCATCTTGATCGCTAACAATGCTTATTAGGAACCCATGTAATCGAACAATCTCCCTTATATAAATTTCTGCCAAAGAAGCTGCAGTTATTGTCGGCTTTACCAAAATAAAATGAGGACTCTTTGTTAGCTGATCTACAATGACCCGCGCACCTTTATTCCCTTTTCCGGTTCTGGGTAAACCATCGATAAATTCCATTCATATCATCTCCCATTTCCAATTTGGGATTTCTAAGAGTTGAAGTAAACTAGCCATCTTCTGGTGATCGCCCTTTATCTACTGATAGATCAAGCATCTGCTAAAATATATTGAGACATCCCTCTTCATTCCTTCCCACCAAAACAATTACTTCATATCTCGATGCATCTTAGATACACCAAGATGGATTTTAAATTTGGATCAATGACATTCCGATAAAACTTCTTGTCTAAGGCCATCAACATTAGGGATGCAGATCCACCCATTCATACGCAAAATGCCTCGGTTATCCATCTTAAAACTTACACACTGCCTCTTCTTAACATCCTTGTTGATCTTCATTAAGCGCTTATCTTCCTTTTCTTACTAGCAATTCTTTCCAATAGTGTTGGTGTAACTTCCAAGAGGACCAAAACTGCATTCCTACTTAGAGCGTCTACCACCACATTTGCTTTTCTTGGCGTATAGAGAATATCCAAATCGTAAGCTTCCAGGGACTCCAACCTTCTCTATTGCCTCAGTTTCAGATCATTCTGGGTGAAAAGATACTCCAGGAACTTATGATCCATGAAAAGTTCAAACTTTTCACCTATTTAAAGAAGGAAATTACTGACTAGGATCCTTAAAGTTTAGGAATAAACAAAAGAGGAAAAGAAGGATTCTTATCCAACGAGTAATGCCTCTACATCTTTAATGCAAATACTACGGCTAACAGTTCCAAGTCATGTGTTGTATTATTCTTATTGTGCATTAACTGCCTACTTGCATAGGCTATAACCTTCCCATGTTGCATCAACATTGCACCCAAACCAACTCTACAAGCATCGGTATAAATAGTCAACCCCTCTTCTCCATCTATAATAGCCAATACAGAGGCACTAGTCAACCTATCTTTTAACTCGAGGAATGAACTCTCATACTTCGGAGTCCACTGGAATTTAACATCCTTTTTCGTTAGCTTGGTTAGATGAGCGGTGATCTTGGAATAATCCTTTATGAATTTTATATAATAATCCATCATCCCTAAAAAGCTTCTCACTTCAGTGGGGGTTTGGGGTCTTTTGAAATCTTGCACAACAGCTACCTTAGCCGGATCAATTGAAATGCCATCTCTCGACACAATATATCCTAGGTATCTTACCTTTGATTGCCAAAAGTGGCACTTAGAAAACTTAGCCTTAAGAACATTTTCCTTAATGTTTCTAACACCACTTCCAAATGGTGTTTGTGCTCTTCCTTGGTCTTTGAGTAGATAAGAATGCCGTCAATGAAAACCAACACGAACTTATTGAGAACATCTCTAAAAATGTGATTCGATGAGATCAATAAAAAATGCAGGTGCATTGGTTAACCCAAAAGGCATAACCAACCACTCATAGAAAAAGTCTATCCCTCTAAAAGCAGTTAAGGGTATATTATCCTCCGCTACCCTTAACTGATGAAAACCTGTAGCAAGGTCTAATTGGGAGAATATTCTAGCTCAATGAAGTTGGTCAAACATATCAACTACGTGGGGGTAAGGTATGGGTATATTAACCAATGGCTTCTTTCTGACTTAGATAAAAAAGAGATTAAGGGCAACATAAGGGGATAAGGAGGCGGGTACACATTAAGAATGATTTCATTAATACGATGCGTGCTACCTCTTACTAATGCCAGGAAAGAATCCAATTACCCGGAAAACCTAAACTACGCTTCTCCTGCTTCTGTTGTTATGGCTTTGCCAGCTCACTTGGATTCAAGAGATAGAGGATATATTTACCAATTAATAACCACTTCAAACCTAGATGCATCAAAAGAATCACTTATTGGGCATATGAGTAAAGAATCACTTATGAGTTCGGAATTGACTTATTATTCTGAATGGTCTGCTTGTTTAATTCTCTATAATCCACATGCAATCTTAAAGAACCATCGGACTTAGCTATAGAAATTATTGCTAATCCCCAACTTCAACAGCTCTATCTAATCAATACCCTTATCAACAAATCATCGGTTTGATCCCTTAATTCCCACTTCTCTCTCAGGGCTATTTTATGTGGGGGTTGAATAATAGGTCTCACATCGGGAACTAAATTAATACGAAATTCAATTTCCTGATAGGGAGGTAAGCCGTTTACTGGCTCCAAAATATCGGGGGAATTTTTAACCACTAATATAGACCTTAGCTCTTCTTGGGATGGATATAAGATATATAAGAAACTACGCAATAATTTGATAGGCTCATCACAAGGCACTACTGCCAAACTTCCCAATTTGGTTACTAAAGATATCGTCCTTCCAACACAATCCAAGATGGCTCTATTCCTCGCTAGCCAATCCATACTGAGTAAAATATCAAACCCCTTAAAATCTAGAACAAATAGGTTACCAGAAAAATGGTGGGTAAGATATGAAGCTCGTACATCTTCACAAACCATACGTAGATTAGTTATGCTTCCTATGGGATTTGACACACAGATAGGGTTTTCTACGATTTTAGGGGAGAGTTGCAATTTTCTAAATAAATCAAGAGAAATAAAGCAATGGGAAGCCCCAGTATCAAACAAAACTCTAACAAAAATTCCACTAAAAAGTAAAGTACCTTCCATGACTCACTTCTCCTTAACGTTTTCGGAAGTTGAGGGTTCGTCCTTGATTGCATAAATTTTAACTTATTGTCCATTCTTCAGCAATGGGCATTCTTTAACTATGTGCCCCGACTATTGGCAATTGTAGCAAAGTGTCTGTTGAACCATTTGAGAGATAGATCCTGCCTTTTGATTCTTATTGGATTTAGAGTGTGACCCTTCTGATTATAATTTTGATAAATAACTTTCTCGTTACATTTCTCTTGTGCCCCATCTCTCAGCTTTCCCTTTCCTTGCTTCTTCCAATTTGGATTAAACTTCATGTTGTTTGAGTTACCAATACCACCACTGGGTGCTACTGCTGCTGATGACTTCTTCTTCAAAAGCGCTTCATACCTTAAGGCCATGTCCATCAAATCTACAAATGATTCCTTCACATGAGCGGTCATCTTTTCATGTAACTCTTCTCTCATACCCAACACGAATATTTCTCTTTTCTTTAACGGGGTGTCAATAAGCCCAGGTCCAAAACGAGATAACTCATTAAACTTCTTCTCATATTCCGCCATCGACAAGTCTTCCTGTTTTAGATCCATGAAACTTCTATATAAGGGAGTTTTGCCTACAGCTGGCATGAATTGGTCTTCGAATACTTCTTTGAATCTATCCCATGAGAACTCGTCTTGTAGAACATCTGCGGTGACAGAATCCCATCATGTAGTTGCATCCTCCTGCAACTACCATGGCACCAAGAAGCGTTTATGATCATCAGAAATGTCCAAGCCTTTGAAAATCATCTCACATGACCGTAGCCAAGCTTGTACTTCAATGATGGATTCTGTACCCTTGAAAGGTTTTCCTCCCAGTTTTTTGAAATCCTTCTAACTTTTGGGGTTCTACCATTTGTGGTTGTTGTGCTACCATTTCCCCTTCCTCGTCCCTTTCTCGTACTCATTCTTACTACCTGAACTAAGGAAGATATCTTTAGAATACATAGATGAGATTATCTTAGGGAAAAAGAGCATAAAACCAAACATATAAATGTTGATCAAAAGTACACGAATACCACTCTCAAAACCTGGACTCATCCTAGGGTACTACTAACCCTATGTCTAATGAGCCAACCCCGATCAAAGCCTTGATGTTCGTGCAACCTAAGCTCCGATACTAAGTATAACGATCTGCCTTTCCTACACCCGAAGATGACACTTAATTCATCCCCAGTATTCGTGTGCCGATCCTCTAAATATCTGAAAGACAGGTCGTAGGGTAAAGAAAATAAAAGACAAGGAAACAAATACAATTTTTTCTCACAAACATTAGAATTGCATATACATCATCACAGAATAGTACATATGGTTACTCCAAAATGTTACATCAAAGTTACAGCAAGCACTATTCCTAACAAGGACAACAATATTAGCCTACCCAAACTGCTAATACATAATATACAAGACACAGCGAAAATATAGACAACTACTAGATGATGATGAAAGTTCCTACTCCATATTGCTTTCCAAAATGCTCCAAAGAAACCTAACTACTTGGCTACTCATGAGTACCCAAGAGTTTAATGAAAAGAAATAAAACGTCGGGTTAGACGTGGGTCTGATGTGACTAAAGCAAAAATTTTAACTTTATAAAAATCTTCAAACCAAAGGTATCTCGTAAGACCACGCCGCACATAAATACAGATAGTTTTCTACCTTACGATAATAATTTTTTTATATAAAATCCTCTGGTACATAATGTCTATGTTTAAAATAAATATGGAATCATAGTTGAAATTGTTACACTAATTAAATTCCAACATAATAGGAATATAACTAAGTCCGTAATGGCACCTATTGAAAATGGATTCCATCAATAACAAGGCACCGAGGTACCACCTGTCACAACACATCTCTAGATAAAATGCACCGAGAGCCATACATGGACTCGCTGTCAACACAGGACCGCCCTACCCCTTATTGGATAGTACCAAATATGATTATACCTAAGTTGTGATCAACAACCATAATGGATCCGAAGCATAATATAAAGGAATGATATTAACTCTAGAAAGGGATGACCATACCCTAATGGGTGCAACCTACTTAGCCCTGCAACATATCCTTTGATTTTAGTCATTTCCGATTGTGAAACTTGAGGTTACGCTTTTACCTTTCCTTCTAGCAGACCATCTTGGAATGCTAACAATGTCCTTAAGGCAAAATGCAATGATAACATTCATCCATACAAGTTGTTCCGGTATCGAACAAACATTCTACAGTTACTAACTTCCATTTTGTAATCACCCTCAGGAAGAATAGTACAACACCCATAACATACTTCAATAACGATCCATCACGAACGTTATTAGTTTGGAGTGGTCCGGATGAATCATACTTATCCAAAAAACGATGTCTCCAAATTAAGCGGTAATTCCTAGCTAACTCAATTCCAATTATTTGGAAGTATGCAACAAGTATTTGAGTCCTCATTGGGGAACTCGAATATACACATCATACTTCCTGAGTTAAAACAGGTCAAGTATCAATAGCAGACAATCCACTATTTGGGGTAATTATACAGAGTTCACATATAGATAACCATATACTTAATTTAAACATGACCCACTAATAGGAATTAACCCTCCCATATCTATCATGTTTTTTATATTTCGACCTTACCCTGTCCTTCGTCTAGAAATGAATTCTAGATCTCACAGATAGAGGATCAACCTACTCATTGGCTTTTAGTGCTAACTATAGGATGACTTACTTTCCATAAATGTGTCACCACATTAACTTGGGTTTCATATTTGTTTGAGGTTACTTAAGGGTAATCGACAAAGAAATCCCTTGATTTAAAACATTTTTGCAAAAGGAAACAGTTTAAAAAACACCAATTTCTAAAAATAAAATGATTTTAAAATTTTTAAACCCTTATTAATTAATTTAAACAATTAATTAAAACCTTATTAAATCATAATTAAATCTTAATTAAGTCCTAATTTAATATCTTAATTAAATTTAACTTAATCAACAATTTATTAATAATTAAACCCTTTTAATAAATAAATAATTAGCGATTAATCTTTAATAAATAATTAAATAAGAATTAATCCCTAATTAAATAATAATTAGTCCCTAAATAATAATAAAATATTAACTTTTTAATTAATAATCTAATTATAATTATCTTATATGATTATCATTTAAGTATTGATTACCTTTATTAACTATGATTAAGTATTAATTACCTTTTAATTAATTAATTGATCATTAATTAAAAAATAGTTAAGTAAACAAAAATTAATTTTTAATTACTTAATAAATGTTAGAAAACACTTTTCTAAAAGAACTTAAGTGGAAATGTTTTTTTAGATTTCAGAATCAGTTCGTGCACAAACTGCACTTATAGAGACTATAGCTATACGACCCATAATTTTTTGGATTTGTTTAACATACCCAAAAGCTTTAAAAACTTTCCTTTTATACTTAAACCTTACTTTATAACTTTGAATAAAGCCTTTTAGGAGAACAAAAGTTAAAGTTAAAAACTTTATAAACTTCCTTGACAAAACAATAAGTACACAAGTTTGAAAAAGAAAGGGATTTTGATGTCGTGTTCAAGCACAAACCTACTGCTAACTTTTCTTAACATAGCACCTCATAAGTAACATCAACAACACATATTATATATGCCATAATCACATACATAAGCAAGATCCTTACTAATTAACTTCACTTTAACTTTTGATTTCAAGTTTATACAAATATCATATACAAGCATGCTTATATATATAACTAAATCAACATCATCTCCAAACAATTCTTAAAAACCATTTCATCATCATTAGTTATCGTATAAAAGGAGTTTATTTGAGTTATAAAAATCTATTTATTAATTATTAAAAAAATATTTAAGTATCTGTATTTGAAGTGATTAAAATCTAGATCGTTACACTAGCCCCCTCACTTTTATTCAGAAAAAATTAAACTACCCAACAAAACTCTACCAATTTTCTTCCTCCTCAATAAAATTTTAAAAATTAAATTCAAAGACAAATATAAACATTGAAGATTCAAGAATTGGAGAAGGAACTAAAGTAAGCAAGCTTAAGGAAAAGAGGTAATGAATCTTTAATATGATTATATGTGTATATATGTTCTATCCTTCTCTAGTCCATGATTTCAGAATCTACTATGTATAAATAATATTGATATATGTTATACAATGAAAAAGAAAATAACTAGAGAAAGAAATAGGAAAAGGCGTGGAATCAAATCCAAAGGAATTTGGGAAAAGCTTAATATTAGTTTTTCTCTTTATAGTAGTTTGTGCAGTTAATGTATGGATTTGTTTTATGCTTTTGGGAATTTTGTATGTGAAAACTTTAAACCTAAAACCCTAATATTCCCTCAAAAAAATGTTAATTCTAGAATTGGTTGGAATCTTATTTTTTTATGTTAGTATGGTAGAATTTAATCCGTTATTATTTGCAATATGAATACTATATGTTATATTCAACTTCCACTTTCCAATTTGTGTTTGTTATGATGAAGGATTTTAAAAAGAATTAGGAAAGGGTGTGCAAAGCATGAATTTTTTATCTTATCTGTGGTTTGCACCACCTAATTCCGTAATGGAAATAAATATGAATCCTTTTTCACTTCAATCATACATGTCTAAAAGTCGAATAGAGTATAAATGATTTAAATTGTAAAGTTTTGCTCATTTGAGATAGAGGCGTTAATTCTACTATGCTAATGTAAAACAAGTTGGATGTTTTGATTCAATTTTTAAATATATATGCAAGTCTATTTCGTTTAGCTAATTTAAATTGTGATATCATATATTGTGTAAACTGTTGTATTGGCTTGGGACTTATATAGATATGGAAATTGGGACTTGAATGGATATGGAACTTGTGACATTTAAATCATCTTAACAACCCGAATAAGAAGCGAAATCTTAGTATAGAAATGCTTTTATGCATGTCTAGGAATATTTAATAAAAACTAGTTAGCCAAAAATTAACATTTAGTAAAAATAACGTATAGTCGTAATATATAAAATAAATAGGTTAAGAAATAACACTAAACCGTATAAAAAGGAAGTTAAGAGCAATTATGGAAATTAATCCATACTTAAAGTCGAAATAAGGAGTTTTCCTTATGTGTGTGTGTGTGTGTGTGTGTTATACGTATACGTAAGTATAATTTTGTAAGGTTAGAGAACAGAAGTATATCTAAGTTATAGGGATGCAAGGTTAGTTAAAAGTGCACATAAGTCTACCAGCTAATTTGGCTACCAATAATGTGACTTTGGAACTGATGTGAGATATCGCTATAATAAGTACCCATGGTGGACGTGAGGTTATTCCGAATTCTATAGGGTAACCCTACCTAGCTAATTTGGCTACCAACACCTATGAATAGTAAGAACTATTGTGAGACGTCACAGTTTGGGTTATGAGTCGTAGAACAGATATCTCAGGACAGGCTTACTTCGGTGTTGGAGATATTAATGGCTATAGTAGGGTCTGCCTCTTTCCTATTCAAGAAGTATTAAATGGTTGGGATTATCTTGTAGGTGTGGTAGTGGAAATCTTTGAAGGGTGTCCGCTTCGGGGTTGAGGTATTAAGTGGCTATTGGTGGGTTTGCCTCTTCCCCATTTAAGAAGTATTCAGCGACCTTATGGGATTTCTTACGATGTCAGTTAGGAAGTACTAGAGAAGGGTTCGCATTGGGTCTAGATATTAAATAACGGGGATCTGTCTAGGGTCAAGCTATCAAATGGTCAGAGTCTGCCTATTTCCCATTTAAAAAGGTCTTAAGTGACTTAGGTATTTTTTTTCCTGATAGAATTAAGATAGGGTTGAGAAGATGGGTCGTTGGATAAATATATTCCATAGTTACGTTGCATCCATGTTATAGTTATGAAGTTAGACTCGAAAGGGCCATCGGCCTATTATTGGAGATTTTAGAGTTGGACTGGGAGAGCTGTTGGCTTACAGCTGGAGGTATACTTGGAAAGAGATAGTATAAAATGTGCAAGAAATAGTACTCATCTAAATGATATTGCCTAAATACCATTATGGTAAGGCTCTAGATTTTCATTCACTTGACATTTTTTTCCGACTCCCTCCTCATTACAACCCACAAGTCAGGGTGAACGATGTTGATGATGAAGCCTGAAGGAGGGAGTGAAGACTGGTGGTAGTATAGCTATTTAATTATGTTTATGATTTATTCTAATGTACCCAGATTTCAGACTTGTTGATGTTCTATTTTGAGGCACCGTGTTATGGATATTTAGGATATTGTATTTCTGGGATTTGGAAATATGTGAAATGTATACTTACTTTATTATTATATTTATCCCTTCCACAGTGAGATTCTGAAAGCATAGATAGATAGTTCTATATATTGTTTATATGATCAATTTTACTAACTAACAACCAGCTTTGGAATGGACCTAAGGGTCGATGGGCTTATATGGATCAAAAATTTGCCCTGTTCCAGAGAGGGTTGTTATATGGTCCATCTTCTCCTATTTTCTTTCCTAATATATCGAATTTCATTGATTGACAAATTACATTGCGATCCGATGAAATTAAGGCCTGAAATAGAATATTATAGCTATAAATTGATAAGCTATCTCCAACAGTAAGAAGACTTTTGGATTTTGAGTGCTAGCTAATTACGCTTAATGAAAATTATGCCATTTTTGTTCTTAAGATTGAATGTCGAGTTATCTTAGTAAAAATTTGATGAACCACTATATGAATTATGTCCTTTTCCTCTTTCCTTATCGTTCTTCTTTCTCTTTTTTAGTTTTATTATTGAATTTGAAATCCATAGATATAATTCTTCTACCTAGAATTGTTATCTCTTTGAAAACTATAACCTTAAGGGAGTTAGACCAATTTTTGACTAACAATACATATACTTATATTATTTAAAATAACATATATGCATTATTTTGTTACTCAACATAGAGAAAAGGATATATTATATATTAGTATAGATTATATATGTATATAATATAAATACATATATGTATGTATGTATGTGTGTGTAGTTATATTTGGATCTAATTTGATTTGTCGATTTTTTTTGCGAAGGCCGAAAGAGTATGCACTTGTTTTGAAATTGTATGCATATATATAAGGAGCGTTCAATGACACCCCAATTGTGCAGCACCCCTCTAGCCCACTGATTTCCGCCACACATTCCGATTTAAATAATAATATGATGTGGAAGAGAGAGAAATAGCTATTATTTATATCAAAACGTGTGGAGGAAATTAAGAGGCTAGAGGGGTGCTGCAAAAATAGGGGTTCCATTAAGTGCTTATATATATGTATATATATGTGTGTGTATATGTTGGGCTAAAAAGCAGCACAAGACTCTAAAATATATGAAAAGCGAGTAGATTTAGTAAGGGATAGCAAGAAATCAATAGAAACACGTGGATTTTAATAGTGATTCGGTAAATTCTATGGTCTACATCCACTTTAATCTTATTATAGAGATGACTGTCACAAATACAAGGGCTTTACATTCAAAGTCATTTGGAAACAAAAGGTAGCCTCCTAGGTGACAAGACTTAGGTAGAGATAGGGGAATAATGAAGAAGAAGATTGGCCCAAAAGTCCTTTCTATTTTGCTATAGGCTTGCTATTTATAGGAGAATCACCCAACGAAGTCGCCGGATCATGAAATACTAGGTAAGATTGCTAATCCGAAAAAGTAGGAGGCAAGATGATGCCTCATATGTCATAAAATTATGTCGGTGCCAACATGATTTGCCAGTTGCAAACCATGCGACTCTTCTATTTTCCATCTTCCATCTTTGATTCTTCAAGTTCCGAGCACTTTTGCCTAAGGAAACAAGTCCTTACTGAGAGATTATGATACGTCTGGTACTTGTCCTTTTCTGTAGAGCTTTCTGGAGTTGCTCAACTACTCCTTCAGAAATGGAACCCAGGACGATTAATTTAGCCAACCCCACCTTGACCATAGCTCAAGAGTTTTCCAAAGTGCATGTAAACATATCGGTACCAACTTAAAAAGTGGTCGGTACCAACCTCTCCTTTAGTTATATTTTACATGCTAACTTTTTGAAGTTCTTTCCAGTGTCATTCCAAGTTTGCCTCCAAGTCCTTGAACTGTTTTGTCTTCATCCTAACATTTAGATTCATTTGAAAGCTGCTTGGCCTAAAAGTCGGATAAAACTTTCCCCTAAAATATTCTTTTATTAGAAACAAAGTGTACTTTGGATCAAGATAAGAATATACACCCATCCATGCAAGTCCATTGGTTATCCAAGAGTTGCTTTAAAGTGTTCTCTCTATTCTGAGGGCATCCATTCATTTGGTTTAAATAGTATTGGTATCACTTTCTGTGATAAGGTTAAGATCAATATTACTCCGAAGATCATTCCATGCTTCAACCAGGTAAAAATTCCTTTTCCTTTTCTCTTTTCTCTTCTCTTTTTTTGTGTAATGAACAATTCATGTCTGTACCAACCTATTCACATCGGTACCAATATGAAATGCTGAGTTACAACTTCTATATAACTTGACACTTAAACATTTTCCCCCTCACTTTTCATTTCCTTGTCTTCGCCATTTCGGTCCCAAAATCTTGCAAACTAATTTTCCATAACCAAAATTGCCCGTTGCCAACCGCTTAGAGCCACCATCACCATTTCCTTGCAGTCACCACCACCATATTTCCATTTCAACTGCTGTTGCTTTCTCGAGAGAAGTCGATCCTGAGTTCTTCTATATCCAGATCTTGATTAAAAGCTCAAAGGTGGGTGGTTGAAGTTTATCAACATAGTGGTAGGCATTAGGTCGCCGTTGGAAATATTCGACGACCACTTCCAACCTGAGAGCAATTGGGGTTTGAATGATGTTCAAATTTTCACCAAGACTTTGATTATGGAATTGTCTAGGTCACCCCAAGGCTTTACTCAAGCTTGTCCTGAAGCAAGTGCTCAAGGATCTACACTTTAGACAACTTGGTGATGACTCCGCTTCAGCATTCCCTTTGCTTCGGCTCACTCATATGATATATTCACCTTGCCATAATTTTATACTCCTACACTTCTAAGTGCTTGAATTAGTTTCTACCAAATTTTTTGTCGATTGTGAATCGTCTTTTGAACTCCAATGAGACATTTCTTTCCAAAGAATAGTCACATCGAATGTGCTCTAGTATCTGAACAATTCCGACGTATAGCACTCCAAATCACTGCAAATTCTATGTTCCTAAAAATAAATCATCGCGTCACTCCGGATAGCGGTTCCATTATCGATTATCTAATGATAACAATTAAGATTCGATGCACAGTTCTGTCGTGCGACAGATCTCGTTTTCTAGCATAAGCGGACTATTCCATTCATCGTGTATTGGACACATGACGCACACTGCATAGATTGACACACCATAGTGCCTCGGTCAACATTCAAAACTCGTTTGGTTAACACACATCGACATCCGTTGGATTCTGGATGCCAGTCACACTAGTTTAACCTTGAAATAGAACTTCAAAATAAAGCATATTTAACCGTGTTCACTATCAGGATTTCCAGAATAACTCATTATTCACCTCGCTTTGACATTGGCAATGGGCCGTCAACTCCTTCTGAAGCCAGTTCTACTACGGCTCAAGCCTCAACATCCATGCCTTTTGGAACTACATGCTCAATCACTACTGAATTTTAGGGGTGATGGTACCAGTAGCTCTAATCTAGGATTTGGCTCCTCCTCTTAACGGATAGATCAGTTTAAGGGTCCTCAAAGATCCCTCAGAACAAATGCTAACAGTTCTAAAGCCAAGTCATACTGAACTATATGCCTTCAACATGGAATCCCAAAGAGTGACGTTTTTCTACCAATAGTTAACCAATGGCCGCACAACCATCCACTAGATTATACAGCCTATAACAAATAAATGTGCCTAAGCAAAGTTGTACCGCATTCAATCCATTCCTCTGAATATTTCTCTAATAACTTGGGCTTGCTCCCATTCAAGTACACCCTAATGGATATACCTTGCCGAACTCCTTCTATATCATATTCATAACGCAACTTTAATCGACCTCCAACCTTGGGGAGTTAACACACCTCCTGAGCTATAGAAAAAGGAGCGAGTCACCTTCCTTGTTAATAATAGAAGCCTGGTACCACTACAAAGTTATAAAATCCCTTCACAACAAAAGCTAATATTTCAAGAATGAGTACTTCTTTATCTGATGCCCTTTTGGATTTAACCGACTTTGGTTGTTTGAAAGTAAGACCTCTTCCTTTCTATTCTTTTCAATACTTGGATTCTTACCATCCAAGTGTCTAACTTCTTATTCGCTCTATTCACAGATACTCTTGCTTCGAGGTAGAAGCAAACTTTGAAAACCCTTAAGAGAGTCAACATTCGATTATGCACCAATGCTTACCTTTTAACTAAACCTTCACCAATGTGGCTTTCTACACCCTGAACGATTCACTGTTCTAGCTGAACTTCCACCACGAGGGTCTAGAGTATCTAGCAGGTCTTCTTCCCTAATTCACAAATCTAGTGAAGATATCTAAGGGGGTGCTAAAGGCCCGTCAGGCATGGCAAATGTCGATGAATCATCGATAGAGAGGTGGAAACAGATATTACAAGTGGATTGTAAGTAGAGAGAGAAGAGAGAGTAGATATTGAAACAATATCCAAAGGAGGATAAGGAAGAGGAGGAGGAGAGAAAGAGAAAGAAGAAGGAGAAGAAAGAGATGAAGAGGAGGGCGATGAAGAAAATGACAATGATGAGGACTTTGGTTAAGAAGGAGATGTGTCGTATGGCGAGACATCCCCAGTGGATATCGAAATTTCTACCCGATTACGTTTGAAGCGAATAATCATCAGGACCTCCAACAACGCACTAAATTGAGCATGATGCCAACAGTCGAGGTGACTCTTCCAGTCGGTTCTTCAAAAAATATCATTGACTCGCTAAGCGATCTTAACATCCCGATCGACGATCTTCTCGAGGAGTAGCCTTTGGGTTTTAGCTTCCCATCGAGACCTCCTAACCGAGGGAGGTGAAACTTCTTCTTTGCAAACCTCCAAACATGGTCTGTAGAGTGTAGCACCTCACACACTTCTAAGATCATGAACACTCATATGCTGCATTTGCCCTTACTTTAGTATTTTGATACCGATACAATCCCTTTCTTTTATTTTAGATATGATGGAAAGAGATCTCTTCCACAATATATGCTTAGGCATCGACGAGTGCCAAGGAATCACTTCCAAATCTTATCCTTGCCGCCCTTCTTCGTAGCGAGAGACCGAGGAAGAGAGGCTGAAAAGGAAGGAGAGGGAATGCTATAAGGATAAGGATAGGAGAAAGCGACCGGCTAAGGAAAGGGAACAATATGGCCAAGGGAAGAAGTCCTATGATTCCCACGACCATCACGACCCTATCTATGGCTCTTCTCAGTCACACTATCAGCCTATGCTTCCTTCTTAACAAGTTCCGAGGATCCGACCCTTGGTCACCATTATATCAACCTTCGAAAAATCCAAGAAGGCTTTTACTCATCATGCTCCATCTTTGCCTCCATCAAGTTTGTCCATGGCTGTGATGACAAGATGCGGGCTACTTCTCCTAACCTCTGCCTAACAGGGGCAACGTTTGATCATGACATTAAGGATATCCCCCGCGATGAAGCAAATCGCAAAGTTTGAAGGATTACCGAACTCGTTGATCAGCTCTTCGAGTGGAGGAAACTAATTTTTTCTCTCTCTGATGTCAATAGAATTAATTAGATAGATATCCAATCGTTTGAGTCAAGAAGAGTTACGACAATACAATAGCTGATTACAAGAGAGAGTTGGTCGAGCTTATAAAACAAAGGGATGAAGCTCAGACATCAGCTAAAAACTCTTAGACACTAATTTAGGAGATGTCTCATACACACACCCAAGCCCTCACTGTAGTAAATGACCAGCTATGGAAGGCTCACCATGAGAATTATCAGCTTATAGACCAGGTTAATGCTAAAGACAAGGCAATCAAAGAAAAAGTTGTATCACTTCAGACCAAGGATTGGAACTTCAAACACACTAGGCCAAAGTTAAAAGACTCGAGATCAATCCAACGGCTGAAACAAAGGCGAAGGTAGAGGACTAGGTAGAAATTGGTGGTTTTGTAGTCGAAATAAACCAGCTCAAGGACCAAGCAGCCAAGGATAAAGAAGAGATGGACACCACCCTTCAGCAATTATTTTCCAATGTCATCAAAGAAAAAAACTTGAAGTGGTTAGGAAGCAGCTATCCTGTTACTTCGGCAGACGCATAGGAGAAAATCATGCAACATGTGGCTGCGTCTGGTGAAGGCCTCACTGAAGACCAATTAGAAGCCAAATACTTGGATGTTGATGACATCACAACCCTAAAGAAAGGGAAGGAAATCCTCTCTGCAGAGGATACGGCTGCAAGCAGAGCTTTCATCCAAGCACCTATTGGTCCTAGCTCATTGGGCCCAGCAGAATCATTATCTTCAAAATCCAAAGAGCCTGTAATGGAAATTCCAAATCTCGTAGGGGCCAACTTTGAGGTTATCCTTACTATAACTCTTGCTTCTGCCATCATGGTTACTAATGAGCCTTATGTTCCTATTTTTGTTCCTTAACCAATGTATTCCAGTGATGGAAGAAGGTGAAATCACTACAACCCCTAGCAAAGAAACTTTGACCAATGAAGGTATTTTCTTTGTCTCTACAGTATTTGAGGAACTTCGGTTCTCACCGGAGGTCGTCACTAATCTTTGCTTCACTATTTGTAAACTTACAACTCATCCATTGCTTCCTCCTTCTCCGCCACCAAAGCCCTAAAACCTCACAGTTTACGTCCCATTACTATTTCCACTGGGTCAACCTCGGTCATCATGGGACTAATCGCTCCATTTCTTCCCTTCATCTCCATCTCTGGTACCGATTCATAGAAGATCTAGGCTCTAGAGGGATTCGATGATACCTCACAGTCCCTAAAGGAAGACATTGCTATTACCAATGCTAGAGGCCCAACTAATTCCATTTCCATAACGAAGAGGTAGATGCTTGATCTATCCAAAACCAAAATCAATAAAGAACCTAGGACCGAATAACTCACCGGCACAAGACAACCAGCTCTATAATAACTAGCACCTTAATGGGCCCGATTTTCTGACTAAATCGAAAAATCAAAGTCCATTAGGATACAGACCATTGATTTTGGTAACCTATGATAAACAAAAATATATCAAAGAGCTATCTATACGAACTCACAGCGGAATAATAAAATATATACATATTGATTAAGACTAATACCTCATAATCAATAACATTCCTTGGAATCTACTGCTCTTGTCAGTGCAGAGCATGAATGAGGGAATCTTCCTTCTCACCATTCCCATCTTATACCAGTACCTATCCTTCTAAATCTATCATATGGGTTATGATGAGGAAGGGGTCAGAACAACGTTCTAGTGATCGGTAAATTACATATTTTAACCATAAGACTACTTTATGCTGGTTGGTTTCCATTACATGTGTTTCCTGGAGATTTTACCAGGCAACTAGTGCTCGGCATCAGGTAGCACTCGGCATCAGAGAGTGTTCGGCATCTGGGAGTGATCGGCGAAGTACTCGGCATCCAGTGGAACTCGGCATCAGAGAGTGTTCGGCATCTAGGAGTACTCGGCGAAGTACTCGGCATCCAGTGGGACTCGGCATCAGAGAGTGTTCGACATCTAGGAGTACTCGGCGAAGTACTCGGCATCCAGTGTACCCGGCATCCATGATACTCGGCATCAGATAGTACTCGGTGTCAGGTAGTGCTCGGCATCAGCTGGAGCTCGGCGTCAATTAGTATTCGGCGCCCAGTAGAACTTGGCGACAGAAGTACTCGGCATCCAGAAGACGTTCAGTGTGCATAACTACTTAACGTGGCAGTATCGTTCGACCTGCATGCATTGTTCGATCAAGAGCTTTGGACAGAGATACGTTCGGCTCCAACTGCAACCATCCTGCACTTCCCACACATCAAACGTACCATTCGGCATGGAAGGGACCGTTCGGCATGGAAAGGATCGTTCGACATTATGGCGTTCGGCATGCCTGGTTCGGCAAGCAGCAACCACTGTACTCGGGCTAGAGTGTTCGGCCACCAAGCCCACTTGGGAAGTCCAGCCCATATTTGCCTATAAATAGAGGGGCAGGGTCACAGTGAATGGGGATCTTTTTGGAGAACACTGGGGAGACTCTGCCATTTTTGAGACTCATCTTCTCTACTTAACAACTTCATTCAAGCATTTGATCTACGAATTGTATTTGTAATCAATCATTAAGAAGATCAATAAAGTTTAATCTCAAAGTGGACGTAGGCAATTACGCTGAACCACTATAAATTTGGTGTTCTTACTTTCTGCATTTAAATTAGCATTGTCTTCTCTGTTTAATTTACCTTCATCACTTATTTCTCTACACAATCTTCTTCTACGAGGTTAGTGACCAATTTTGGCGCTAACACTTTGGTGCTTTCACTGAGAGTTGAATTCTCAGACCTTAAGGATCTGCTTTGAAGCTACTGGATTAAGCAAATCCCCCAAAGAAGATCCGAGTCATTGACAGGACATCCGTTGATTCTACTCAGAGTTTATACCAATAACTCTACAATGGTGAGACCACGTACCAGGTCAGCTTCTCATAATGCGGATGCCCATGAGACTGCTAGCGTGCAACAAGCAGGACCTAGCAATCAGCCAGCAATTCCGGGTGTAGGAATTGCCGCCCAGGACCAAACTCCAGTTGTCACCAGAATAGAGTTCAACGACTTGATGAGATAACTCAGGGAAAGCAGGAGACAACTAGTAGAGCAGATGCAAGCTAACGCCAACTTGATGGCACAACTCACTCAACAGCAGCAACAGAATGCTGGGGGCAATCCCGCTCCCTATTCCTCATCCGACAGCTCAACTTCTTCTGATGAACCTCCCAGGCGCAGACGCCGTAAGACTGAAGCTGCACGGATGGGTGCTGCTGCCCAAACAGTTGGAAACCGCGACCAAGTCGGAGCTGGGAACTTAGGAACTGGAGTATATGTGGAAGCTGGAGGCCCAAACCATCAAAACGCTAATGATGTCGAACCTCAAGACGCACGATTGGCAGATCGCCAGGAGAGGAGGCATCAACATGGACAGTCACGTAGAACGGACTCTAATCTCCCACCTTCCATACAGACACCAGACCTGACAGCCATGGTCAGGCAATTGATGAAAGAAAATCAGGGCTTGACGAATGACGATTGGGGAGTATCAAGGAGTCACACTCCGTTCACAGATGTTGTGTTACAGGCGGCGTACCCTAGAAAGTTTAGTATGCCAACTATCCCTGCGTACGAGGGAAAGACTGACCCCAGATAGCATGTCATGAGGTACGAATGGATGATGGATTCAACTAGAGAAAATGATGCCACCAAGTGTAGATGCTTTCCAATTACTCTATCTGGGATCACTACTATGTGGTTTACCCGACTTCCTCCGCGGTCTGTATCCAATTTCGAGGAGTTGGCAAAGAAGTTTATTGAGCAGTTCAGGATACACACTACTCGTCTGAAGGACGTAATGTCTCTGTCAAGTGTAATCCAAAGTCCCAGGGAGTCATTGAAGGAATATTTACAAAGGTTCCATGTCGCGGCAACTGAAGTCAGTAATCCCAATGATCATGCAATTCTAATGGCTGTGATGAGAGGTGTGGATCCGGAGTCTGAATTTGGAGACTGGTTGGCAGGAAAACCTCCGACCACACTAGAGCGTTTCTACTCAAAGGCACACCAATTCATAAGAAGAGAGGAAGCCAGGTGGGTAAGACGAGATAAGGCACCAGGACCTGTCCAAGAGTCTATGAAAAGCAATGTTGCTGTGAAGCAGTCCGGAGACAGCTCGGGAAAGGTCCAAGTCAATGTCCAGAACAAGCCTGGGAAATCTAAGAAGTCCGGAGGAAGAAATCAAGGGAAGAAGAGAGAAGCGGGGAAGTGGAAATCGAGAATTCCAAGCTACAACGAGTATACTCCGCTGAACGCGCCGCTTGAGAACATTTACCTATCCACCTGCAATACTTTTCAATACAGAAAGCCACGTCCAAAAGAATCAACCGAGGAACAGAAGCGGACCGGGAAATATTGTCGCTTCCATGAGACTTATGGGCACAATACGAAAGAGTGCAGGCACCTGCATGACGCTATCGAGAAGTTGATCAGGCAAAAGAAGTTGCAAGAATTTATGAAGGATCCACAGGAAGGAGGACATGGAACGTCCAACACGGGTCGTGCACCAGCTCTGCGTCATCCCGAGGAGCCTGCCCGAACCGTAGGTAGACTAGTCATAAATACAATTATCGGCGGACCTCACCCCGCGGATAAGAATTGGCAAGAGATGGAGCGATATGCAAGTTCCCTGAAGCATGCAGATTTTGAGTGCTGTTCGAACGTGGAGGATGGGACTCCTGCCAAGCAGCAGCGCGTAATGATAGACGACATAGTGTTCAGAAACAGGGATGCTGATCAAGTGGAGGCTCCAACCAATGACCCGATGGTCATATCTGCGACGATTGGACCGGCATATGTGAAGAGAATTCTGATTGATTGCGGAAGCTCTGTCAACATCATCTTCAAAAAGGCTTATGACCAAATGAAAATGGAAATAAAGGACTTGAAACCGTCCAAGGCTCGTATCCACGGATTTAACGGCGCTGCGACCGATGCGGTGGGGTATGTCGAGTTACCAGTTGAATTGGGACAAGGCGAGCGTCGGAGGGTGCGAATTCTACCCTTCGTAGTTTTGGATGTGGATTCTCCATATAATGTCTTCTTGGGCCGGCCGGCCCTGGCTGAGTTTAGGGCAGCATTGGCCCCGTGGTGTTTAACTTTGAAGTTCCCAACTGACAAAGGAGTAGGTATTGTTCATGGCGACCAAGCAGCTGGTCGTTCCTGTTATGTGGCTGAGCTCCGAGAGGCCCACCGAAGGGAGAAAGGAAAGGTTGCGGACAATCCCGTCCGCATCCATAATACGGATAATTGACAAGTAGTGCCCGAGCCCTGGCTCGGGCATAACTCTCGGATCTTCAGAGACATAGATCCGAGAGACGACAAGGAGAAACCAAGGGAAGAAAAGGCGGCGCCGGCTGAACTGACGATTGACATTTCAGTCAGCCAAAGCGACCCTTCGCGATTACTGAAGATCGGATCACAGCTTGGCCCCGCAATGACTGAAGACCTTAGTGACTTCCTCCGGGCGAATCTTGATGTTTTTGCCTGGACGCATTCTGATATGTGTGGGATCTCTCCCGCCATCACGAGTCATATGTTGAACATAGACCCGAAATACGTCCCAGTTAAACAAAAGAAGAGAGGAATGGACCCGGAGAGGTCCGCTGCTCTCAGAGAGGAGGTGGACAAACTCAAAGCCAATGGGTTCATCCGCGACGCCCTCTATCCTGAGTGGGTATCGAACCCCGTACTGGTGAAAAAGGCAAATGGGAAATGGAGAACTTGCGTAGACTATTCTGATTTGAACAAAGCGTTCCCCAAGGACAGTTTCCCGTTACCAAGGATCGATCAGTTGGTCGACTCCACCGTAGGACATGAGCTGTTATCATTCATGGATGCGTACTCGGGGTACAACCAAATCCCGATGCATATCCCGGACCAAGAACACACCAGCTTCGTTACAGATGTCGGGCTATATTGCTATGTAGTAATGCCCTTCGGACCGAAGAACGCAGGAGCGACTTATCAATGTTTGGTGAATCGAATGTTCAAGGACTAGCTTGGTAGGACGATGGAAGTCTATGTGGATGACATGCTCGTGAAGTCACGACAGTCAAACGACCACATTCGAGACTTGGCTGAAATGTTCGACATACTCAGGTATTACGGGATGAAGATCAACCCTCTGAAGTGTTCCTTCGGCATTGCGTCGGGGAAGTTTTTGGGATTCATCATCAATGCTAGGGGAATTGAAGCTAACCCCGAAAAGATCCAAGCTATACGAGATGTGCAAGTACCCAGGACTATAAAACAGGTACAGAGCTTGAATGGAAAAGTAGCTGCGCTAAGTCGATTCATATCAAGGGCAACTGACAAGTGCATCCCATTCTTTGATATAATAAAGAAAGGAAAGAGGAATTTTGAATGGACACCTGGTTGTGAGGAAGCATTCCGGGGTCTGGTGAGGCATCTGGAGAGTCCACCAATGTTGTCAAAACCAGTAAACCACGAGACGCTGTACGTATACTTGGCTGTATCCCCGCATGCGATAAGTGCGGCTTTAGTTCGTGAGGAGGACCGAGTCCAGAGGCCGGTGTATTATGTTAGCAAGCGTTTAACGGGGGCAGAGAGAAATTACCCTAACATCGAGAAATTGGCTTATTGCTTGGTGATTGCGTCACGTAAGCTGCGCCCATACTTCCAAGCACACTCAATCGGTGTTTACACCGATCAACCCCTGCGGCAGGTACTCCAACGACCAGAAACTTCTGGAAGGTTGCTAAAATGGAACATCGAGTTAAGCCAATTCGATATCGCCTACTTACCACGGAGAGCCGTACAAGGGCAAGCATTAACAGACTTTATCGCTGAGTTTACCATACCCGTCGAACCGGGTAGTCACGACGTCATTCCCCCCGTTCGATGGAAATTATACACTAATGGGGCATCAAACGACCGTTGCTCCGGCGCGGGCGTAGTTCTTATAACTCCGGAAAACCGATCAATCTGTTATGCTTTGAAGCTCGATTTCCCAGCCACAAATAACGAAGCGGAATATGAAGCACTCATCGCTGGCTTGAAGCTCATCGGGGAACTCGAGATCAGATCAGTTGAAATCTTTTGTGACTCACAGTTGGTGGTCTACCAAGTGCGGGGAGACTACCAAGCAAAGGGATGAAAGCTTGCTCCGTACCTTGTTCAAGTCCAAGAACTACTATCAAATCTTGAGCGTTATGACATTTCACATGTCCCGCGCGAACAGAACAAAGAAGCCGACTTATTGGCTAAGTTTGCGAGTACCGGCGATGCACAGCAAATGGGATTGTATCCCGTTGAAGTCTTGCATGCCCCGAGCATAGACGAGATGAAAGTCGATCGCGTGTTGGAAACGGAAATCGAGAAGGAATCGTGGATAACCCCATTCAAACTGTACCTGACAATTGGGGCCTTACCAGAAAAAAGAAGCGAAAGACGGCAGGTCCTTCGAAAGGCCGCGCGATACGTAATGCAGGATGGGACAATGTATCGAAAAGGATTCTCAGTCCCATTATTACGATGCATCGCTCATGATGAGACAAAGCGGGTCTTAAGAGAGGTTCACGAAGGGGAATGTGGCGACCATACTGGGGGCAAACACTAGCAAAGAAGATCTTCCGCTATGGATATTACTGGCCAACCGTAAACCGGGACGCCGCAGACTATGCAAGAAAGTGTGACAAGTGTCAAAGATATGCGAAAATCCCGAGGACTCCATCAACGGAACTCACACAAATGGTTAGTCTCTGGCCATTTGCAATCTAGGGAATCGACATAATCGGCTCTTTGCCTATATCTAAAGGTGGTGCGAAGTACTCGATAGTTGCAGTCGACTATTTCACAAAATGGGCTGAGGCAGAGCCTTTGGCCACAATCACCTCTAAGAAGGTCATTAACTTCGTTGTACGAAACATTATATGCCGCTTTGGCCTTCCCCGAACTATCATTACAGACAACGGGACGCAATTTGAAAGCAGAGAGTTCTGTTTAAAGTATGGCATCGAGAAGAAGTTCGCCGCCGTTGCACACCCAAAGGCTAACGGACAAGTCGAGGCCGTTAACAAAATAATCAAGTCCATACTAAAGAAGCGTCTGGAGAAGGTTGGAGGCAAGTGGGTAGATGAGCTCCCAACAGCACTATGGGCTTATAGAACTACCCACAAGTCCGCCACCGGCCACACTCCATTCGCCTTGGCATACGGCTCGGAAGCCGTTATACCCGTGGAACTTGAAGTTCCATCACACCGAGTGACGTACTATGATCCCAAGACGAACCAGGACCTCTTGTTGGAATCACATAGGCACCGAGTCAAGCGTTACTACGACGGCAGAGTCCGCCCAAGAACTTTTGATATAGGTGATCTCGTTCTGAAACGAGTTTTCCCGGTTCCATCGCGTATGAATCCCAGCTGGGAAGGTCCATACGTCATTGAACGAAAGCTTGGAGAAGGAACATTCAAGCTAGCGACCGTTGATGGCACGACACTACCCCGGGCATGGAACAGTGAGCATTTGCGGCATTATTATATTTAGCATGTTTTCCTTTCTTGTTTTAGGTACTGTTATTTCCTATGTGTTTTCGTTCAGTTTTAGCTTAGCTTTTTTTTAACTATGTAATCAAGCAGTCTAGTTGTTTTTCATTAATAAAGGCTTGAAGCCGTATTTTCCACAAATCACTAATGTTTCTATATCTCATGATCGGATGACGAATTACATTATCCTATACGATATACAGACTCGTATAAACGATTCCAAATCTCCGAATCCTCAGAGCGCGGATCGGAGTACTCTAAGTCCCCGAAGCGCGGACTAGAGTATAAACGATTCCAAATCTCCGAATCCCCAGAGTGCGGAGCGGAGTACTCTAAGTCCCCGAAGCGCGGACTAGAGTATAAACGACTCCAAATCTCCGAATCCCCAGAGCGCGGATCGGAGTACTCTAAATCCCCAGAGCGCGGACTAGAGTGTAAACGATTTCAAATCTCCGAATCCCCAGAGCGCGGAGCGGAGTACTCTAAGTCCCCGGAGCGCGGACTAGAGTATAAACGATTTCAAATCTCCGAATACCCAAAGTGCGGAGCGGAGTACTCTAAGTCCCCGTAGCGCGGACTAGAGTATAAACGATTTCAAATCTCCGAATCCCCATAGCGCGGATCGGAGTACTCTAAATCCCCAAAGCGCGGACTAGAGTATAAACGATTTCAAATCTCCGAATCCCCAGAGTGCGGAGCGGAGTACTCTAAGTCCCCGGAGCGCGGACTAGAGTATAAACGAATACGAACCTCCGAATCCCCTGAACGCGGATCAACTTACTCTAAATCCCCGGAGAACAGATTTAGAAAAAAGTCCAAGTACTCGAGAGATGTGGAACGAGAAATATGCCACGTCTGGAGATGTTTGAACGACACGAAAATGGACTGCGAGATAATGCAACTCGTAACAAGTGGAGTCATGACTACAGTTAGTCAACAAACCCAAGAAAAGCAATAGAATCATTCAAACGAAAAAGAAACTAAACTTCATTCAGTAGTTCAAAATGGGGTTACACAGTTACTCCTACAAAACTCAGAGTTCAGAACCTATCTATACAAACTGCAAGCCACAAAAAAATAAAAAATAAATAAAAGCAACGACAAGACTTAAGCAAGAAGCTCGTCGAACGAGTGTATCGATTACTTCTTCGTTTTCTTCTTCTTATCTTCCTTTGTTTTTTCCGACGACTCCTCTCCCTCACGCTTTTTCTTGGATTTCTTACTTGCCAAAGAAGCGGAGTCGGGAGTAGGGGACGGAACATCCAGTGGTTTAGACCTGCCCGGGAGAATGATTTTCAAAGGTCTGTTCCGAGGGTTGGTGAGTTCCAGTACTTCGGGTTCAACTTTGACCTCGACCTTTTTCTTCTCCTCTGCGGCGAGGCGGTCCTTCATGTTCACCTTTGAGGTATGCTCAGAGGCGCCAGTGATTTCGATTTTGTCACTCCCTTCGGCAGGAGATGAAGTGTCAAGCTTATCATCGTCTAGCGCCCCAATCACTTGAGCATCGGGACCAGGAATTACTCCCGCATGAACAGCGTCGCTTGTTTTCTCTGCCTCCTCCTTGGCGTCATCGCTCCTCGGAGTTGGCTCGTCATCAGAGCGGCCTGCATGAAAACATAAAAAATGAACGTTAGAACGAATAAATGCTGGAAGATAACAAGATCTTTTGACTTCTAGAAAAGAAGAGTTTCCTACCGGGTTCTGGTTGGCTATCGGTTGCGCGTGGGGTTTCACCCTCCAGAATAGGAGATAGCACGTGAATGCCAAGCCCAGGATCTTCAGGATCATAGCCGGCATGCTGCTCGAATGGGTCAAGTGTCGTCCGACCGGCCGGTTGAGCGGCGGGAGGAGCAGCAATATGAGGAGCCGTAGTCTCAGCCCCAGACGGGCCAGCTTCGTCACTTTTCTCTTTTGGAAGGGGAGAGCCTTTGTTATAGAGCGCCAAAGCTGCGGACAGATCCGTTGGCTCATTCCCCCTAAGAAACTCCTTCACCAAGGCATCCTCATCGACCTCCTCAGATCCCGACTCGATTTTCTTGATCTTTACTAAGGTTTCCCAGGCCTCAGCTAGGGATTCGAGATAGCCATCGCCCAAGAATGTCAAGTCACGATGCATAAGGACGCGGGCTCCATACTCAGCAATCAACGGGTCAAACATGCATTTGACCTCTTCCCTGCCAGCTTCTGCGGCCGCCTCGAGGCGAGAGTCAATCTCCTCCGCAGCTTTTCTTTTGCCCTCCTCACGGGCTTTGCCCTTCATTTTCTTAACCCCAGCAAGTTCATCATCGAGCTTCGTTTTTAGGAGACGAGTAGCAACGATTTCATCACAGTATCGTTGTGATTCTTCTTGAGCAGCTACCTTGTCCTCCTTTTCCTTGGAGAGTAATTCTTTCAGCTCTCTGACTTGTATGGCGAGCGCGTCCCTTTCTTTTTGAACGGAATCTTTTTCTAGGGCAAGGGCACCGCTGCGCTGGACTGCTTCATCAAGTTCCTTCTTGTGAGCCATCTCTAAACGAGTAACTGCCTCGGCAGTATCTTTTGCGCTTTGTTCAGCGGCTTCCAGCTTTGACTTGTACGAAGCGAGCTCCTCGTCCTGATGCTTGATGATGTTCTTGTCGCAGCCAGCCTCCAAATTCAGGCGATCAATCTCATATTGACGCTAACGGACACCTCCGAGATCTTTTCAACCAAGTGTACAAACGCGTCATGTTGAACATAGATGTCGTTATTGCAAGCAATGGCACTCTGCTTCACGTGACCGGGAATATGGTGAATAGCCGGGAGAAACTTCAAACCGTCGAAGCAAATTTTCGGAAACTTGGCCTTAAGATCGACCATCTTTTCCGCGACAGTTGGATCAACCGCGGGAGTAGGGGGAGGAGGCTTTGGAAGTTCCGCTCTTTTTCATTGCTCCCGAACTTGCCTCGTACTCGATGAACCGGAGTGTTGTTCTCGAGGAGCATCAGAATGGTAGCCCTTCTGGGAAGACTTCTCTTTATCCGGCTCAGTAGGAGAAAGAGGATCACGGGACTGTGAAGATTGAGAATATGCCTTCTTACGGTGAGACGACTTGCGGGGACGATTGTCTCTATCCTCATAATCATCTCTGTCCCTGCGTCTGCCCGAACCAGAGTCCCGTTCAGAATGATGAAATATGGAAGAGCCATGAAGGCAATCAAATCCATGAGAGCGTCCCATGTCACCTGCAAAGAATATAGATAACAACGAGTTAAGAAAAATCCGGGAAATAAGAAAGAACTTGAAGTGTATGATGGAATGCGTATGTGCGTGTGTCCTAGTGTTCCCCCCTACAGACCAGTTCTTTTATCTTTACTAATCGGAGTATTGTCTCCTTGGACTGGGAGTTGAACTCCCGCGTTGCCTTTAGCGGGTGAAGAAAACTTGAGGGCTTCAGGATCGTCAAACCCGTAATTAAGTATATCATCGGGAATAGATAGGTTCGACAGGCCCCTTAGGGAACTTTCCAGGTGCTGTGAGGAAGCCTCTTTCTCGGTCGGGATAGGCAAAACCTTTGAAGTACCACCAACTTTCTCTTTCCGGGTTTTGTGTTTTAACCTTTTCTTTCCCTTTGAAGGGGAGGATGACGTGTCAATGTCGTGAACTTTGACAGCCGGATCCCAAGCAGGACCCACATTCTCATCTTGGGTCTCAGGAGCGTCATCCTCTTTGTGCTCGCCTTCTTCGTGCGCATCGGGAGTTCGGCGTGATGACGACCCAGCCAGTTTTTTTCCTTTACCGGATGCCGGCTTGGGAATAGAGACGCCCTCCGGACGGCTAATCCGGCGACCAGGGGCAAGCAAGCCAAACTTCGACAATGACTCGTTTGAAATGATGGTCCGAATGTCTCGTTCCTCGGCAGGAAGAGCTCTAATGGCTTCAACGCCTCAGAATATCCTCGGCCCTCCGAACGTGGGTTGATATATAAAAAGATGAAACGATGAGTTAGAAAAAGCATGACTCCGATTAACCGCGAAAGATGATTCAGTGGAGAGACTTACTGCCTTCAACCCATCTCCTCGCAAAACCAGGAGGGCAACGCACGTAGAATCATTCCTGTTTATACAGGGCAAATTTACTACATGCCCCTGTCAAGATCTGGCATTTGTGGTAGGGCTCAAGGAACATGAAGGAAGGGCTGTCTTTCCGCCTCTTGACCATATAGATGTATCTGATGTCGCCAGGAGTTGGAGGTCTGGAGAAGACGGCCATAAAGAGTAAGTAGGTCCCATGAAGGAACGCGTGACCATTCGGGTGCAGCTGCGACGGGGCAATGTCGATATACTGTAACACATCCCGAAGAAATAGGTTAAACGGAGGCACGCTGCCCATCCAACACATGAACTTGTTGCAAGTGGTGTATCCGACTGGGGTCAGGTGAGGGCGATCATGTCGCGAAGGAACTAGCACATCAGCGAAAGGAATCCCATGGATGGAGCATATCCGTTGGAGTGCGGCTTCATTGATCTTCGAAGCCTGTGAATCGATCGGATTGTCTAGTAGAATCGTTGCCTCCAGGGCATCGAGTGCTAAGTTATGAGCCGGAGAAGTCGGCGGATTAGAAGTATCAGCGGCTTCTCGCCTTGATGACGGCCCAGGCCTGTTGGATATAGTGGCGGAGCTAGACTTTCTTGACATCCTCAATAAATAACGAACCTGGCTAAGTGCTTGAGAAAACTATACTTAAAAAAACGTTGAACGTTAGAATTAGCAACACGAGTTTTCCCCTCACGTAGTGTGTGAACTAGTGCAAGCAGTTGTGTACAAGCAATAAGAATCTAAAGATTTCAAAGATATAAAAATGAGCTTCGAATCGTCGCCTTCGAAGATCGTCATCGCTGACCGTCTCAAAAAGCCCGCCTTGAGGTGATTACAGTTTCAAAGTCCAGGTTTAAGTTTACTAAAGCTAGGGAGTTAATGATCCGGGTCAGTTTCGCATGATGGTGTGCTTAGATCTTTGTCCTTGTATTGATTAGGCAAGGCAATTGTTCGTTCGACATTTACAGTGTTCGGCCTAAGTATGGTTCAACATTTATCATTGGTCGGCATTTATAATTGTCCGGCATGTGCATTACTCAGCCTTGATATTGTTCGGCCTAGGTATAGTATTCGGCATGAATGTTTGTTCGGCAGGCCAGTTATTCGTAACATATAATGTTCGGCATTTAAATGGTGTTCGGCAATTGTATTGTTCGGTCTAAGTTCTGTTCGGCATGTGAATGTTTGTCCGGCAGGCCAGTTATTCGAAACATATACTGTTCGGCATTTAAATGGTGTTCGGCAATTGTATTGTTCGGTCTAAGTTCTGTTCGGCATGTGTGTGTCTGTTCGACATGTCAGTTGTTCGGCACATATACTGTTCGGCATTTGGGTAGTGTTCGGCCTTAGTTTGTTCGGCTAAAGTAGCGCTCCACCCTCGATTACAGTTCCACCCTACTCCTTCTCCATCTGCGCCGAACAACAAGAACAGATCGCTCGGCGAAGATTACGCCGTTCGGCACCCCATCTTTCTTTTTCTTCCAGTCTTGTTCGGCAAGAAGGAACTAGGCCTAACTACCATGCACCGTTCGACAACTCCAAATATGTGAGCCATTTCTACTCGACGCACATCATACAACCATAGAAATATCCAGTATTCCGCGTGACCCTCTCGGCTGCACATAAACCTAAATCTCGTGTTGAAGTAATTTCATCATGGAAGGGATAATACCTAGTTCGAAGATCGAAGCTGAGGAAAGATCGATTAGGCTTTAGATCTGATAGGCTGGCAAGAATTGCAAGTCTCTAGGGAGTGACAGAAATGAAGATGTAAAAGGAAAATAGTGGAAGGATGCCTGGTTTTATAGGGAGAAGATAGAAGTTGAAAAGGCTATATCCGGTCACTACGCCATAGATTGCATACTGCAACACCAAAGAAGTGATGCAGGAAGTGCCAAAAAATGTTGCTATAGGCTAAAAAAGGGCAAAGGCAACACTTTCTCGGTGATGCATTTTGCCGCGTTGTCGCAGACCTCAAAGGCAACATTTTGACTATCTAAGGCAACATAAGAAATATTGTTGCAATAGAATCCTATTTGGGTCTATAGCAACATCCATAGGTGCATGTAGCAACATTCAAAAATGCTGCTATAGATATTAATTTTCTGAATTTGTGGGGCCCACAATGTAGGGCATATTTGATTTTTTAATAGAAATAAATATTTATTTAATAAAATGCTATTGCACAGAATTTGATATTCAAACAGTAATTTATTTAAATAAATATTTTATTTCAACATTTGAAATAGTACAAATTCCCGAATCCACTATTTTACAATTCAATGATATATAACACTGATATTTACATATACAGATATTCCTCACTACATCACTCAGTTCACTCATTACATATGCAGTTTCAATTTATACAGACACCGACACTGACAAATATATGACGAGCCGAGTGTCGAGCCGAAGGCGAGCCGAGAAGCGGGTCCGGGCGCAGCACCGGCGGGGGTCCGGGGCACCGCAGTCCTACACTCATGCACGTTTCGGAAGATCGAGCCTTCTTTGAAACCTGTCTTCAAGCTCATGCATTCATACACTCATGCATATTTGATTTGACTCTGTCTTCAAGCTTGTATCCAGCTGTCCAGTCTTCAATACCTGTCACATATAATTCAAAAGCAGTAATCTGGAAAATAATATTTAACTTGAACAGAAAATGAAAATATTTTTGTTATATTATTTGCCTCAGGTATTTGGGTTGTTTCTTTTCATATTTATTTCTGACAGGGACCAAATATTTGCACGGACAACCTGTGATATACACAGTATGGAAGACACCAAGCAACAGTTCAGGCAAAAATGCATAAAGGAGAAGCCAAGTGCACAAAGTAGTACTCAACACAGCAAGCAACATAACATGATCAAGAAATGCATGTACATGGATTAACATACATGCATCATAAGACTTGGTACAAGAAACTACTCAAGTGCAACTACTCAAGTGCAAGTTCATACTCAAGTGCAGCCAGATATGTAGACAAGCCAAAAAAATGGACACGGCACAAGGTTAAACCCGAGTCATCGACTGGATTCAACTCAGGGCCAAGCAACCAACAAAACAAACAAGAACCAGGTTCAGCAAAATGTAGACAAGCCAGTGTAAGAAACACAGCAGTACACATAGGCAGCCCATCAAGCAAAAACAGTGAATGCATCAGGAATGTACAAGAGAAACATAGGCAGTAATATGATATACAGAGGACTTAGAGCATCAGTTCATGTTAAAGAACAAGGTTAGCATGGTACCAGTTCAGTCCAGACCAAGAAAAACCAACAAAGCTCAACACACATATGTTTGTATATATCGTGGAAATCAAAACTCAATGTTCAGATTAGTCAACAGTTTTAGAAAACCAAAGATCACTTTCAAAGTTCTGATTTTCAAAAATGCAGAAGTTTTCAAGTGAAGCAGTTTTCTAGAGGACAACAGAATACAAATACTTCAAGTTCTGGTTTAACAAATGCAGCAAGGTACAAAGGTATGTGAACAAGTTTAACAAAGGTTCAAGTTCTGGTTTAACAAAGGTTCAAGTTCTGGTTTAACAAAGGTTCAAGTTCTGGTTTAACAAATGCAGCAGAAAGGAGCTAACAAGCTCAGATCAGAAATAAAAAACAAGCCAGTGAACCAAAATCCAACATACCAAATAATATCACATCGCAATTCATCATCGGCAAAGCAAAATCAAGCCAGTGAACCAAAATCCAACATATCAATACATCATCGCAATCCAACATACCAGATTTCTCAAAGTCCAACAGAAAGATTAAACTCGAGATTATAGGAAATAAAGCCTATAAATAAATCCCAATTCATCATCGGCAAAAGCGTGCGAGTGTAACCAAAATCGAGAATAATCAAGTAAACCAGAAGGCAGAAAACATACCAAATAATATCACATCGCACCGGACGACGAAGTCAAAGCAATTCGAGCAATCAATCAAGGAGAATGAAGGAGCAAGCTACCAGAAACGTTTCTCACACTAGATTCGATCAATCAGAGCATCAAAGCAACTGGAATCGCGTGCCCTAGTTTTCACATAGTGGAACGAGAAAGAAAAATGTCGTGCCCTAATTTTCACACAAAGAGGAACGAGAAAGAAAAGTAAAGCGGGAAATGGAAATTGCTAAGGTGTGGATTGATGGTTGAGATTTTGTTTTAAATGATGGTGTGGATCGCTGAGGTGTAAAATTTTATTAATTTGAATATATTTATAGCTACTGCAACATTTTGCTGATATCTATGATAACACATTGAAGTGAATGTTGCAATAGACAAAAATCAACATAGCTATCGTTACATTGTAGCTAGCAACACCTTGTAATTTCGTTGCAATAGGCCATCTATGGCGTAGTGGGTAGAACCGGTCAAAGTCGTAGCGTTCGGCTTCAAAGCGAAGTGTCGCTCGGCACATGAGGATTGTTCGGCTTCGAACGCATCGTTCGGCGTCCAAACCACGCTCGTCTCACACCTCCGTCACTAATATTCTCGAGAAGGCGTCTCCAAGGTAAGCTAAACTAGATTCAAAGTGCATCACGTTCAGTCACATAATACACTTTGGGGGGAAAGTGTTTCCTGGAGATTTGACCAGGCAACTAGTGCTCGGCATAAGGTAGCACTCGGCATCAGAGAGTGTTCGACATCTGGGAGTGATCGGCGAAGTACTCGGCATCCAGTGGAACTCGGCATCAGAGAGTGTTCGGCATCTAGGAGTACTCGGCGAAGTACTCAGCATTCAATGGGACTCGGCATCAGAGAGTGTTCGGCATCTAGGAGTACTCGGCGAAGTACTCGGCATCCAGTGTACCCGGCATCCATGATACTCGGCATCAGATAGTACTCGGCGTCAGGTAGTGCTCGGCATCAGCTGGAGCTCGGCGTCAATTAGTATTCGGCGCCCAGTAGAACTCGACGACAGAAGTACTCGGCATCCAGAAGATGTTCAGTGTGCATAACTACTCAACGTGACAGTATCGTTCGGCCTGCATGCATTGTTCGATCAAGAGCTTCGGACAGAGATACGTTCGGCTTCAACTACAACCATCCTGCACTTCCCACACATCAAACGTACCATTCAGCATGGAAGGGACCGTTCGGCATGGAAAGGATCATTCGGCATTATGGCGTTCGGCATGCCTGGTTCGGAAAGCAGCAACCACTGTACTCGGGCTAGAGTGTTCGGCCACCAAGCCCACTTGGGAAGTCCAGCCCATATTTGGCTATAAATAGAGGGGCAGGGTCACGGTGAATGGGGATCTTTTTGGAGAACACTGGGGAGACTCTGCCATTTTTGAGACTCATCTTCTCTACTTAACAACTTCATTCAAGCATTTGATCTGCGAATTGTATTTGTAATCAGTCATTAAGAAGATCAATAAAGTTTAATCTCAAAGTGGACGTAGGCAATTACGCTGAACCACTATAAATTTGGTGTTCTTACTTTCTGCATTTAAATTAGCATTGTCTTCTCTGTTTAATTTACCTTCATCACTTATTTCTCTACACAATCTTCTTCTACGAGGTTAGTGACCAATTTTAGCGCTAACAACATGTTATGTCTATTTATTCATAAATAAGTCACGTTGACTTCGCATATGCGTACGGTACGTCTAATCTACCCCGAGGTATGAAATATATATATATATATATATATATATATGTATATGTATATAAGCATCACCGTCCCCTATGGATAAGAATACATTCCTCACTAGTATCCGCAACTATGCACCGCGCTAGGAATCAACAACAGTGTCTAGCTCGAATTGCCCGCATACACCACGAAACCTCGCGTTAGTGCCTAATAAGGGCTTTTTAACTAATTAGTCGTATTATTAACTTGTCTCGAAGACTTATCTTATCATACTTACACATTAATAGGAGCCTGCAATGCTCACTCACATCAAAGATGTCTTAGGGTCTGCTACATTCGTGTCCAAGCTCAATGGTAACGCTACTTATTGCACCGCGTCGGGCATCCAACAACAGTGTCACGACCTAATTGCCTTATGCACCGAGGAAACTACCGTTAGGGCCAGGCTACGCACCTCTCTAGGCATCCACCAACAATGTTGTCCACCAAGGAACCTATTGTGAGTGCCTCTTGCGATAGAACTGCCTTATGTTGATGGCAACGCCTCTTATTGCACCACGCCGAGCATCCAACAATGGTGTTTAGGTCGAATTTCCAGCGTACACTGAAGAATCTCCCATTAGTACCCGGCTACTTGCGATTGAAATGCCTTATATTTCCATGTATCCTATAATTGAAGATGTCCCACGTTAGTACAATGTATGCATAACTGCTAGTAGCCCCTTACAGAGGGCAGACTTCTATTGTGTAACATTACCGACCTCACATCCCAACCCACACTAATGAATGCGCCATTTATAATTAAACTATTTATTGAGCTAGACCCACTAATCCACACCCATCATAAATGTATTCTTTAGGCCATATAATTTCAACTAGAAAATTATTACGCCTCCTAAGTTTCCATGAACTTCTTCTTTATTTTATTAATGTCAATTAAGTAATCTTTAATACTTCATTTTCAATCAATACAATCATGTTCCATTTACTGTTTCTTTCCCATCAACACAATTTAGTCTTTATTGCTTCTTTTCATTAATACAATTAAGTATATTTACTACTTCTTTTCAATTATTACCATTAAGTATTTTTACTACCTCTTTTCAATTAATACCATTAAGTATCATTTACTGTTTCTTTTCAATTGATGCCCATTTTAATGAAATTATAATAACCCCCCTAATTCTTCAATTCATTGTCTTATTCATATTTAGCACTTAAAATTTATTTTCTAACTTATCTTTAATTGCATATATTTAATCGACAACTTAATTATTATTATTTCTATTTATAACACTTTTAATTTTACATTTAGAGATTTTCTACATTTTAATGCATTGGAACTAAATCTTCTCTAAAAGGAAATGTAACAACCCTACTTTCTATACTGTATAAATAAATAAACTAATTAAAATAAAAGTATTTGAATTCGATTTTGAAAATTCTTATTTATTTGAAGTTTGTTTAATAAAATGATTTTGTTTAAATAAATTAAATTAAACTAATAAATTCTTTTTTAATAATTTATGGAATTGAGAAAAATAATTTATTGAATATAAAATATTTTGAAGAGTAAATAGATTGAGATATATTTACAAAAAATACAAATGCTATTCAAAAGAAAATAAAATAGATAAATAAATGAAACCCAAATTCAATTAGAGCCCAAACCCATTTCTTATTCAAATATCCCTACTCTTCTTTACGATCCTCATTCTTCCCTAGTATTCAGTCACAACCAAACTCATCCTCCCAATCAACTAATTCAGCCTTAATTTCAAAAATCAAACTGTTACTTTGTATATATATATATATAAATATATAAAAAATTTGCATGAGCCATTCGAGCGAAGCCAACCTAGGTGATGGCGATTTGATTGTCATGAGGGCAGAGGGAGGTCACGACGGTTGGAATAAGGTCGATATGACCTGGAGGAGAGCCGTGTTTCAGGAATTGAGGAGATATGTGTTTGGGTAGAGGCGAAGCTAGGCGCTTGGTTGTGGAATGCATGTGCGTTCGAGCAAAGGTGGAGGTACGTGAATTGATGAGAGAGTGAGGTGTTGTTGGTGATGCTAGCTACGGAGTTGGTGCATTGATGAGAAGCTAGATATGGCACCAATTTTGGTACTGCATATCGGTAAGTATTTAAATATACAAACTCACAACTATGTCTAAACATTAATGCTAGTCATGAATTTACTTCGCCTTTGATATGATATGGTTAAAATTAGGATGTATGCAATAAATTATTGCTCATTGGATGTTATTGATTGAAATAGCATGACATATGCTTGTATGGTTAATCGATTGTGTGGATTTAAAAATAAAATTAAAATTTAGTACAAAAATAAATAAAAGTATATTAAGTAAATACAATAAAAATACTATTAAATAAAGTAATTAGGATATAACTGAGAAATTTTATATAAAGTTTATAATATAATATTGATTAGTTTAAAGAAATTAATTATTGAAAGAATAAATTAGATATCGATTCTAAAAATTATGTTAAAAAGAAAGTTATATAAATATCTAAAAAATAAGAGATGTAATCAAATTTACATTTTAAGTGTTTTAAAGTGAATTGAGTAGTTTATAAACTTAATTTAAGTTTTATATGTGTCTTTTAAATATTAAAATAGTATATTGATATTTGATTTAATTCTATAAATGATGATTATGTGTTCTAAATATTTTTCTGTGATTATGATGATTGTTGTAATGGAATATTGATTTTTAAATGGATTAAATAAGTTATATCTTTGAGTTTATGTATTGCTATTCTATTTTAAAGTAAAAAATATAATTTATTATATTTAAAAGTTACTAATTTAACTAAGAATGTATATTATGAATTTAAATTGTTATTTAAATATATATATATACACAATATTTGGAAATAAGAAATTATTATTAATTATGAGTTTCCAAAGTATAGTTATGAAATTCTAAAATGTAATGCAAGTTTAGGAAAGATATTTATTTGAATGTGAATATAATAAATTGATCTAGATGTTTTAAAATTATTTAAAAATAATAATAGGGAAAACTATGGAATAGGCATTATATGAGATGTTTAACTGTGTAAACTATTTTAGGGATTTTAAAAGTAGTATATGTATTTTCTAAGTATGTTGATGATTATAAAATTCATATGTTAATATAATAAAAGTCGATAAATTAATTACATACTAAAAAGTAAATTTTCTATTTGGCTTTATTAAGTATTTAAAGGCTATAAAATTATGGGAAAATCTTTTTTTAGTATTTTGGGTATATAAATGTGTATTTATTTAATAGTTTAATTACTTATGCATTATTAGTATAAGATATATTTACGATTGATTTTCCAAGGTTTCTAATTTCAAATCTTCTCAATATTAATTTCGATGATATGAGTGATTCACCATTGATACTGATTTGATGGTTTTAATATGATACAATGATGACATCCTTTTATGTGATTATGTGATGATTTATATTCTGTGTGACGAGGAATGTGACGACCTGGAATTTCAAACACTTCATATTTCAATATTTGAATTATTTTAATATTTGAATCTTGGATTTAATGTTATTAAAATGATTTAATAAGCTTTTTGATATCCTTTTAAATCATAATTAATGATGGTAAACTTGTTTGAAAAAATGTTTGCAAAAATAAATACTTTGAAAAATATTGATAATGTGACCGAAAATCGTTTTATCGATAAACAGTTTTTTAACCGTCAGAAGTTGTTCAGATTTTTTTTACATATACTTATTTGCTTAGGAAATAAAGAAAATGAAATACAAACTTTTTCCCATTTATGGAAATTAATTTTTAGGATGATGTCATGGGTGATGTCATCAAAGATATTTAGGAAATGAGCATAATTGGAAATGCTTAAGTGTTAAGCAAATGATAAAGGAGAAGTGATGTTTGTAATTAATGTTACGTCCTTTTTGTGGGGGTTTTTTTGTCATTCAACATCTCATTCCTAAGCTTATATAAGGAGGGGCATACCCTTAGGAATAAATTACTAATTCACTAAGCTTGAGATGAAGTATGAGAATTGAAAATGGTGGAAGTGCTTAAGCATTAATCCACTAATTATTCTCTAACCTTTTCAAGTCTTAATCAAATCATCTCCATTCTTATTTAAACTTTGGCTATAGGCCTAAAACATCATGGGAGCTATGATTAGGAAGTAAAAAGTGGGAGAAGTTTAGAGGAAATAGGGGATCTTGGAGGGGGCCGTGAGCATAGGAGGAGGAGGTGTGGCTTTGGTTTAGAAGTGCTAAAAGTTGGATCAACAGGCTTTTGGTGATGGAAGGAGGTGGTTCTTTGTTCTTGTGGCTTTGTGCTTGGGTTTGAAATGGATCTAAGTGAGTTATCCCACTGTCTTATAAGTATATATTGTGTATATATATGTTGTGTTTGAATTATAAAGTTAAAGTGACATTAATTAAGTAAAGTTATAAACTTTGGACCCATTTTATTTTTGAAAGCAAATGATAACTTTATATTGTATAACATCACTTCTATTACCCTCTTAAACATGCAGCGTTGCCTTTACTTTATTTTTAAATGGTTGTCTAACTTGTGTGTTAAATTGAAGTAAGTTTGAAAGTATTTGAAGCGAGAATAGTCGTTATAAGTGCACTTCTGAATCCCTTTTTTGGAGATTTTATATAAATAAATGGAAAGATATTCTTAGTGGTTTCTTTCCATGGTATTTAAGTACCATAATTGTAATACTTACTATAAAAATTCAAGTCTTAAATCATTTATTAAAGTGGTTAAAACTAGTTACAAAGATCATACTTTTCAATGTGTTCTTTAACAAGGATTTTTAATAGCATTTATAAATGCTGTAGTAAGTTGCTTGTGGTTTTAAGTGTTCAAAAATAGTGTTTAAATTTGGTATTTTTCCCTAAGCATTTTAGAGATGTTTCCAAACACATTTTGTAGTATCTTAAAGTTGGTTTGAAGTTTACATACATTTTTAATAATTGCATATGTATTTTCAAAGTAAAGAGGTTTAATAATATAAACATGTTTTTGATCAAATTATAAATTAGTTATTTTCAAGTAATATTTTACATTGATATTTAAAACCTATTTAAAAGTATTTTTAAAGTATATATAAGTTTGGAAAAAGGTAATTGACTAGGCTTAACACTAAAAGACGACGAGGTAGACATCTCTATTTCTGAGAGTTAAGATTGATGTTGAGTAGGGACGGAGCAATAGAGCTCTATCCTACCGAGCTTTCCTCTTAAATGAGGAATAATTAAGTTGGAATGTCAAAAATGTGTTAATCTTGTTGTTCACTTACTTATTTAAAAGGTAACTAACTTTTCTTAATGCTAAAATCCAACGAAGTAGGCTTATCTAATTGTGAGAGTTAAGATTGATATTGAGTAGGGACAGAGCAATAGAGCTCTAACCTACCGGGTGTCCTTCTTGAACGAGGAATGGGTAAGTCGGGAATGTCAGAAATGGGTTAATCATGTTGTTTGTTACTTGTTTATGGAAATCATTAATACTATACTTAACACTAAAAGCTGACGAGTATGCTTGTTTATTTGTATGATTCAAGAATAAAGTATCTAGGCAAGGCTTTGATGCAACCGGTGCTCTAACTTTCCTGGCTTCACTCTTGGATGAGGAATAGTTTAAGTTGAAATGTCAGAAATGAGTTAAGTATATGAACATTGATTAGTATAAGCAATTATTTTGACTAGAAAGTCAATTAGTCGACTATTGAACTTAACTTATTATATACTTAGGAATGTTCTAAACATGATATAAGTATGGAAATGGTTTTGGGTTTGTTGAGAAAATATTTTAATAACATTCGTCTTTAACCCTTTTTTTAAACCTATGAATGTAAATAGATCTTTAAAAGAATGCTTTAAAGATAAGCACAAGTCAAATGGTTTTGGGTTTGCAGTGACAATATTTAAGTAACATTTGTCTTAAACCTTTTGAATAGATTTGTGAAAGCACTTAGATCCTTAAAATGGATATTTTGAAGGAAATAATAAGCACAGGATCTTTTGGAAAAAGATAGAAAAAAATAAAGGTTTAAAGTAAGAAATCTTATTAATGATTTGTGAATATACTTATACCATTTGAAATAAGTATATAATACTCTTGGAAGTATTGAAAGAGTACAAATGAATAATATATTGATAAACAATGTTTGATTAGATAAAAGAGGTTTTAATTAACAAAAGACTAATTAAAAAAAAGGGATTAGAAGTTGCTTATGTGACTTAATCTTGCTTTGTGTGACTTGATTGTGCTTTGTATGTTTACTTGTTTATGGAAAGCATTTAGTTGTATACTTAGCACTAAAAGCCGATGAAGTAGGTTTGTCTATCTGTAGGAATTAAGGCTGATGTTCATGTAGGGATATGAGCAATAAAGCTCTAACCTGCTAGCTTCACTTGTGATCGAGGGTAGCGTGAGATGAAAATATTGGAAACATGATAAGTATACGAGACTTGGTTTCCATATGCGATCGTTCTTATTATCATTGAACGACCAAATGTCGTCGATTCAGTCTTGAAGAGACTGGGATCAATAAGTGTTTTACTTATCGAAAAAACTTCAAGACTGAGATACGTGTTCTATCACTTGGAAGTGGATCTGTTCGAGATGCTGGAATCCATGTGTAGTTTCGAGATTTTTTAGATATGTGGGAATCTAATTAGGGATTCGTATTTTGTTCGAGTGATAGACTCGTGTGAAAGATGCCGAACTTGTCCTCGACATTGAAAATGACAGAAAACAGAGTAGAACGCACAACCCGGGGTTTTGCTAACCCACACTGGGTGTATCAACTCCATATTTAGAGTATGCTTATTGATTTTGCGTGCGAGAGTTGATGGTACTTGGTTCCACGTGGTACGGGATTGCTCGATTGGGCTAGTTGTGTTTACCTTAATGGTATATTTTTTCTAGAGTATACGACACTTAGAGGTACTTTTGACCCTTGTTAGGAGGTTGGCCTCAGTTTATGTAGGGATGCCTCGAATGGAAAATCCATTATGCGAATGTCCCTTATCAATTTTGATTGTACCCTCTAATATGCTGTTGAATGTAAGCAATGCAACCATTCTAGCCATGTTATAATATTCATATTCTACATCCTAGACGTTATCTATTATATCACCTTATGTACTTATTAGATGGTGGTTCTTTTGAGGGGATAACCGTTATGGCATTTCATGCGGTCTTAAAAATACTATTATATTTTGGTCACATATTTCTTGAGTTTCTCCTACCAGACTTATGTCTGACACGTGGCTTTTGTTTTTCCTAAATTCAGCATGTGCTCTTTTGAGTAGTCTGAGAAAGGCAGTTTTAGTTGATGTTCTTTGGAGCCCAAGCAGACGAGCTAGATGTTTCACATACCGTAGTATTTTTATTTCCACTGCATTACTATTTGATGTATCGACACTTGTGAGGACATGTTGTTATAATTGTCCAGGCTTATGATAGCAATTAAGTTTGTAACTTCGAAATTTCTGTATCGGAGTAACCTTTTGTACTATTACTTTGATATTATATTTTATCGTTCTGCTGTGAGATTCTGATATTATGTTCTCTTATTTCTTGTTCTATTTCTTTTTCCTTTTATTTTACCCTAATAATACGTCTTTCTAGCACTTGAGTGCTCAACACGTGAATACCATGGGTATATTAGTATCGACATAAGGCGGATCGTTAAAAGGAATCTAAATAAATGGAGTTATAATACCGTTTGGGATGTGGCATTCGGTAATATTTCTCCGGTTATTCTTTGGACTCGTTATATAGAATATTGAGAGGATTGGGTGACGTTTATAAGCAGTGAATAAATGTTTGAGTATCACGTAGTGGTATAGGATGCAGATATTTATTTGGTTATTCATTGTAAGTAGACGACACTCACATGACGGGAATAGAGTGGATAATGTGAGGTGGTACGTAGTGATACATGACTCCGCGACTACAGTTAGTGAGACTTCGGGTCTATATGTATTAGTTTTATATGCCACATTATAATGTACTCCTATTATGATTGTTGGAGAGGACCAGATGGCTAGTATCCACCCTGACGGCTTGATTGTGGGGTCACTCAACAGATCTATGACACTCTAGATTTATGGAGCTCCATATATATATATATATATAACTTAATGCTTGGATTTGTGTTATTGCCCCTATGTCACATATACCAACAGTTGTTACCTATAAGGGTGATTATAGTGTCATGACTTAAGAGTGTTCGTGTTGACGAGCACACCGGTGGATACGTGTCATGATGACTATGAGGTAACTAAAGACTGCAGAGACCCTGTGTCTCTGGAGCTTGCATGCGTGCTATCAGTCTCCCTTCTGATACTAGGGAGTAGTAGATTGGCATATACGATTGATACACCTCGCTTTAGCATTGATGTTGGCTAGGTGCCGCATATTGTTATTATATATATGACTCTACTTGGCACTTCGTGTCTACTGTACAGTCATTTCCTGTCAGGATACTTTCTGATAAATAGATATGAGGAGATGTGATTATACCTTAGATATATAATCATAGTATAGTGGATTCTCATTTGTGTTGATAGGCAGCCTATCCTATTTGATATTTATTGATGATTTTTATAGAGATTGAGAGTTATTATTGGGCAATGCTTCGTGCCAGCTTGATTATACTTGGTGATATCTCTTCTACTAATATTTCTTGATTTAATGATGATTTCTGGATATGTATGATTCACCCATTTGTATTGATTCTGATATTTCTGATTTGATATGTTTTTATATGGTTGATGACATCTTTCGATATCGATGTTGATTGGATTCATATTTTTAAGATATTTGGGTGATGTGATGTTTTGATGAACATTTATGACATTATACACATCTTCTATATTTATAAACATCCTTTGACATGTCGTCTCTTGATTTGATTATCAATGTTAATGTTATTATATTATTCCATGTTTATATTGTGTTATTATTAGTATATACCCTTGATTAGATATAGTCTGACCCGTGTATTATTTTGTAATACTCGGGTCAGTCCGAGACATTTCAGGTACAGGGACGACATGACCAACGTTTCTTTTATTGGGCTAGAGGAGTTTTATATTATGGTTATTATATGATATTTGTATAACATTAATTCACTATATATTTTGAAATGGTTTTGAACATTGATTTTATATAACATTACATTGAGGTAGTTGACATTTGAGAAATATTATATTCTTATGACGTTGATGTATAATATATTATATGTTATCGCTATGATTGACTTTGTGTTCTATGTGATTTATCGTATATTATGTATTGTTCTATCCTAGAGGCCCACGTGACTATTGCTTTGTACTAATACTGTGTATGCATAGATGAGTCATTTATTTGATGTTTTAATACGTACCATTGTTAGTCCAAGGGAATAATCACATGTGTACCCCATATAGCCTCATTTTATGTATTATCTAATAGTATTTCTCTATAATACTCTTAGATAGTATAGGTATAGAGGTGGGTGTCACAAGGAATGTTATCACTGTAAATTCTTATAAATTATTCAAAAGAGGAATGTGTTCGAAATTACGAGAAATTATCCTTTCTGTTTTTATTTAAATAGACAGTACAAAATACGGTATACATCCCTATTTTACCCATCTCTTTTCTTTGGGCATATTCCTTGATATTTGAAACGACACACACTTTTCATATATAATTGTATGCTTGGGTAATTTATAGAACTTCACAAAGAAACATTCTTCATTCCAATGAACTAAAATGTAGACTTAAATCCCAAATCAGATTAGAATATTTTCAATTCAAGTTTAACAACTTATAACAAAATCTGGAGTTTATACACAACCTTATTTAAATAAATTATTCCATAAATTTTAGGAACTACTTCTACCCTTACATTTCAGATTTAGGTTTATACAGCATTTAATTAAAATTAACAATCTACTAAATATGTAGGCAAGAATCTCTAGTTCATTTTATACATACATATATATATATATATATATATATATATATATATATATATATATATATTTAAGCCTACAATTCCATGATTCATATTTAGGCATAAAAAACAAATTCACAAACGAAATAAATCTAATATTATGTAAAATATGTACTTTGCCACCTACCATTACAATTTTCCCTCTTCTTTCCTTCGCGAATCCTATCCCTTGATTCCTAAGCTTTTGTTTGTTGTGCTCTTCTCTTTTTTTTCTCTACAATTCTTTTTTTCTTTTTTTATTTGATTTACTTTTATTTTATTTCAATTTTTCTTGAGGAATGAGAAGAACATGAAGAAATTTTAAGAAGTGGAGGCTAGGGTTTTTAGTGAAGAGTAGAAGCTTGTGCCTATATTTATAATTGAAAATTAGGTCTAAAAAATATCTGCTTATCCATAAATTTATTAACTTTACGTATAAGAAAAATTCATTTCCTTTTCTTTTCATTTAAAGAAGGTAACATGTTTATCCTCTCCATTAATGTTATCAATTACCATTTACTATAATTTAAATTATGATTCAAATCAATGCTACTAATTATAATTCCAATCAACATCATTAATTTATATCATATATATATATATATGTGTGTGTGTGTGTGTGTGTATTTAATTCGGGCTTTTGTTTACTTATTTGGTTAACACTTTCCTAATCGTTAAATTTTGTTTATTTAAAATTTTCTTTTAAGGTTAAGTGACCTATAAACGTTCTTTTACCATTTAACATTAACTAATATTTATTTCCTTTAACTTCTTTCCTTTTACTAATGATTTCATTACCGTAATTAATTGCACAATCAATTCTTAATTGATTGATATTTATGTTTCCAAATTCAAATTGGATTCACCCTCTTATTCTTCACTAATAAGAAGAGAGCGTATTTTACCTTCCTTTTAAAATAACTATTTACTTCTATATTTTATTATCTTTACTTCTATAACACTACGTGCATTCTTTTCTCCTTATATATGTTGTTGCAACTATTTTCTAACATAAGCAACATATATGTATATATAGTAATAAATTTCACCATTGAACCGATAATTAATGACTTTACTTCTATGTATGTAAATACATTTATTTTAAAACAGACTTTTACTTCCATGCATATTCACTTTCAAACATATAACATTAGATACATTGTTTCCTTTGAAAAAATATTATTGCATTCTCTTCCTAACATATTTAACATATACTTCCATTAATTAAAGCAATGAATTCCATTATATGGTAATTAATGCCTTCTCTCTTTACGTTAAATATCTTCTTCCCTTTTTTTAATGTTCATTAACAAAATATTACTCTTTTTAAAGCAATCCATGTATATTTAATTTATTACATAATAGATAAGTTTTGATTTATTGTCGTAATTGATTCTTCTACTTAATCTCAAGAATATGCGTAAAACGTGAAATGAATGTTACGGTAAACAATACGTATTTTCTTCATACGGTACCTTTTTCTAACAATTTATATATGAATTTGAGCTAGAAAATCTACTTGACACAATGATAAAGTTAGATTCCCCAAATTCCCTTATTTGCAAAAATTTACTATTTTGCTCTTTTGTGTAAAATTACATTTTTAACCTTATTAATATTTTAATTTGTTGCTAAAATTTTCGAGATGTTAGAAGAACCTACTCAGAAGACTCTTTCCCTCAAAATCAAGCCTCCAAATGGTAGCAGTACCGATGGCTCCTCAAGACCCTCTGACCCCACGGTCGATAAGCCTTAAGACCCCAATATCATCCACCAAAGGAGAGACCACACACTCTGAGTGCATCACCCTTGGGAAGGGAAAGCCTAAAAAGGGCAAATCAAAGGATATGATGGACTCAAATAAATTCCCTGTGAAGGATAATCCTAAGGGTTACGGCAAACGAGGAAAGAAGTAGGCTTCCTTTCGGACTTTTGTAAAGGCAACATTAGTGCCTCTTGATGTGTTTCAAAGAGATTTCCCCTTGTCTTCCTTTTGATGTAATTTGCTTTATTTTGTACAAAGGCCAATTTTGTTTTATGCATAACCTTTATTCGTATTTACATTCCTATACTTTTACTTTTACTTGCATATATATACAACTGCCTATATATATAACATAACTACCTATAATGTGATCTACTTATATTATACATGCCTATGACTATGAAATTTTATTACTTACTATAGCTCTATACATATAAGTAAATTTCTGTGATTGCTCAGTTACATTTCATTGCATAACACTATTTACCATTGTTGAAGTATTTCTTTCCTGGGTAAACAGAACTCGTTATTCATTTGGCCATCCTCGTGGTAGACTTTATTCATTCTTGATTGAGTCTCGACCAACCACGGACATGGTCATAGTCAAAGGAATGTTTGACTTCTTGTCTTTCGCTTCGGGGAACAACATTCCAAGTGTTTATCTCTGGATACTGTATTTCGATCTCGCCTTGCTCTAAGTGTTGATCGAATTCGTTCATTGATCCTTATCACTTGCCATCGGCTAGGCATGTCTTGTCGGGCCGTAAGTGATAGGTAGTCTAGGTACCCACCGATCCCTATCTCTAGGGATTGATGATTCAACTACTTATATATAAGAATCAACGTTTGACATCTCTAATCTCTGGGCATCGATCGAAACAACTCCTCGACCATCATTGCTTTATCCTCGGCTGGGCATGTCCTACCGAGCTGCAAACATAGTTGTGGAAATTTCAGTTATACACCGATTTCTATCTTCGAGAATTAGTATTTTGGGCACCTATCTCCGAGCCCCTTCTCCCGATCTCACCTATCTCTGGGTGTTGATCGAGAATATTCATCGACCATCCTTGCTTATCCTCGATCGAGCATGTCCTGTTGGGATGCAAGCGCAGTCGTGAAAACCTTGGTTGTACACCAGTTTCTATCTCGGGGAACCAGTGCTTCAAGTTCCAGATTATAGACAACCCTCATTGACTTTGCCTATCTTTGGGCATTAATTAAGACCGAAGGGATAAGTGCGAATTATCCCGATCGACCCTTGTGATTATACTCCTTTGTCCTGATCCTGGATCGAAGGAGTTGGTCGGCACCTATCTCCAAGTACCCGATGGCACTGCTAATCACAAAAAGTAAAGATTTTCCTACGAGAACATGGTTTCATTGGTTCAAGAAGCTAACTTTATTTATAAACAAAAGAAGTGGCAAGTCCTGCCTTATTACATTGCCCCAACTCACTAAGATAGCTTCTTGGTAGAAAATAAATTAAATAAATATAAGTGAAATAGCGTCACAACTGGTCGCTTTTTCATTCCCGCGGAATCAAGATTGCATCGATAGCGGCCAGCTTGAAAGTTCCATCTCCAAGCTTTTGTTCAATTGCATAGGTACCTTCCCAATTTGGACCAAGTGTCCCTATACTAGCAATTGTTAGAACCCTTAGTTTACGATTTCGACGATGACAACTATACAATGGAAATCATATATATATCATTCAACTATACAGATACGAATACAAAGCAAGACAAACCACTACCTTGACAAGACGATGACTAAGGCATTAAAGAAATTCATTTACAAAGTTGCATGAAGATCGAAGGAAGAAACACTCAAGAATGAACCCAAAAAAACCTCACTTGACAGGTTCAGACGTCTGAATGCAGAACTTCAAACGTCTGAACGTAGATGCTGAACAAAAAATAATATTTGGTTCCAGACGTCTGAAAACACCATTCAGACGTCTAAAACTGGGCTCGGGGAAAAAAATTCAAATAACAACTGTCATCTCCGAAGAGACACAACTCCATCTCTCCTCCACAACTCTTCACCAGTGAACAGTGATGACTCTAGACTGAAAGGGAAGAGATGCAACTAATAGAAGCAACACTCTACAACTATATAAACAAGAATCAGGAAGGATCAAAGCACAAATCGAATCTCTATCTTGATCATCTCTTGTTCTAATCATCTACTTGCTATCCAATCTGAAAATCTGAGATCATACACTTCTATATTCTCTCGAACAATATTGTATTCAATCATTCAAGATATATAGGAAGTTCAATTGTACTATATAGTCAAAATACGTGTAATAGAGAACACATAGTTGACAAAGAAACTCTACTATTGTAAACCTGTTCCTCCGGGTGAAGTGAGGGTTATTTGGTGAAAGGAAATTCCGAAGAGGAGCTTCGGGACTGGACGTAGGACGGGAGGTCCGAACCAGTATAAAAACCCTGGTGTGATTATTCTTATTTACATTCTTTACTATCGTTACACTATAGTTTAATTTATTTATATACGTGTCATTTGTATAATCGATCCACCATACTATAGACTTTCAGCAATGACCCATTTCAAAATGAGATCACCCACTTTGAAGGTACAGCTTCGGACCTTGGTGTTAAAATACCACGCAACTTTTTTTTGGTGAGCAACTACCTTTAATTCAGCCTCTTCTAGCTTTTCATCAACTAAGTCGAGGGACTCAAGCAAGAGTTCCTCATTCACCTTGGGATCGTGTTGCTTTTTCCAATGCGAATGGACTTCCAGTTCTATTGGAATCATGGCCTTAGCTTCGTATACCAAAGCGAATGGAGTATGCCTAGTTGCGGACTTGCGGGTCATCCTAGATGCCCATAATGCAAGTGGAAGTTCATCGACACAGTTGCCCTTAGCTTTAATTAACTATTTCTTCAAGATGGACTTGGTGATTTTATTCAACCGCTTCCACTTGTCCATTCACCTACATGTGTGTTACTACCGAAAAGCTTTTTTAATTTTGTACCGGTTGTAGAAATCCTTGAACTAGTACTCTCAAATTAAGTTCCATTATTAGTTATAATTTTCTAGGAAACTCTGAATCTATAGATAATATTCTTCATCACAAAGCTGATCACTTTCCTCGTTGTGATTGTGGCAAGTGGTTCCGCTACAGTCCACATCGTGAAGTAATCCACCATAATAATAGCATACTTAGCTCCACCTTTTGACATCGGTAGCACACTGATTATATCAACTTCCCAAACTGCAAATGGCCACGTACTAACTATTTGCGTAAGCAATATGGATGGAGCTATTTGAAATTTTAGCAAACCTCTGGCATCAATCACACCGTCTGGTGTAATTAGCAACATCACAGTTTATTATTGGCTAGAGGTATCCATAGCGAAAGATCTTCCTCGCTAATGTTTGCTCCCTGATGTGATCACCACAGCCACCCTCATCGATTTCCATAAGGATTTTCCTAGCCTCGTCCTTGGTTACATACTGACTTTGGGGGGTCGAGAAACCTCTCATTTATAGCACTCCTTCTTGCATTATGAGTCGCATCACTTTACAATGGAGTTTATGTCATGCTTTCATTCCTTTTGGAAAAGTTCCCATAAGCAAATAATCCTTAATCGAAGTCACCATGACTCCTTCTCCTCGGCCTCCAAGATCCAGTTGATATACGTTTTGTCGATGCTTGGTGTCGATAAAACCTATACTGGAACCAATCCCATCTACTGTGCATCCCCAGAGCTTGCCAGCTTAGCCAATGAATCGGCCTTCATATTCTCCTCTCTAAGGGTGTGCGTAATCATGTAATGCTCTATATCGTTCAGCAGTTCTAGTGTCTTCGTCAGGTAAAGGGCAAGTCTCGCACCCTTAGCCTAGAATTCTTTTTTACCGACTGACCACCAATTGGGAGTCATTGAATATACACAGTATGCTTAACCCTAGTTCTTTTGATATCCTCAGTCCCACTATCAATGCTTCATACCCAGCTTCAATTATTTATCGTGGGGAACTCTAGCAACAATGCGTAGCTAATTGATCGTCCTTTTAGAGTCACGAGTACTGCTCCTACCCTAGTACGTTTAACGGAAGCTCCACCTACGAATAACTTCCCTTAAGAAAGTAGGACTGTATCATCTTCCTCTTCTCCATCCCAAATGGTAAATTCAATGATGAGATATGCTAATGCTTATTCTATTTTCACCCTCCTTGGATGGTAAGTGATGTCATACTAGCTAAATTTGATGTTCCATTTCAACAACCTTTCGGAAGTCTCGGGTCAATACAATACTTGTTTCAAGAGCTGATCTGTCGGCTCATTTATTAGGTAAGCATGGAAGTATGGTTGCAACTTCCTTGATGCAATCGATAAGCAATAAGCGAGCTTTCCTAGCTTTAGATAGTTCTTTTTAGCTTTAGTAAACTGCTTGCTGACGTAATATACTGGCCTTTGAATCCTTGCCTCCTCACGTATGAATGTTGCGCTTAATGAGTGAGCAGACACCGCCAAATAGACAAAAGATGTTCTCTATCCAAAGGTTTGGACAGGATCAATGGTCTTTCCATATACCTAAGTAATTCGTCGAAAGCATCCCGACATTCCTTCGTCAAAACAAACTTTCATTTTTCATTTTTGAGGACATCGAAGAATGATATATACTTACGGTTGCCTTTGAGATGAACCGACTCTGCGCGACAACCTTCCCATTCAAGATTTGCATCTCCCTCTTCATGCTTGGGGCAGTTACATATTTCCAAGCATTAATCTACTCTAGATTAGCCTCAGCGCCTCTTGAATTCACAATAAATCCTAAAAACTTGCCTGATAAAACTCCAAAGGAACAGTTCAGTGAATTTAATTTCTTCCCGTACCTCAGTAGCACATCAAACATTTCTGAAAGGTCCTCCATGTGGTTCATCGATACCCATGACTTAAGGAGCATATCATCCACATACAGTTCCATCTTCCATCCGATTTGATCTTTGAACATGGAATTCGTTAATCTTTGGTAGGCAGCTCCAACGTTTTTCAGACCGAACGATATAACTCGATAACAATACAGTCCCAAATCCTTTCTAAAACTTGTGTGCTCCTAATCTAAAATGTGCATTGGTATATGTTTCTATCCAAAATAAGAATCCATAAAAGAAAGTAACTCGTATCTGACGGTCCCGTCTACCAATTCGTTGATTTTGGCAACGAGAAGCTATCCTTAGGGCACGCTTTATTCGGGGCCGAGTAATCAATGCATGTCCTCCACTTTCCATTTGCTTTCTTAACCAATATAAGGTTCAATACCCATTTAAGGTATAAAGCGTCATGGATAAAGCCATTTGCCTTCAGCTTATCCACTTCCTCTTTTAGTGCAGCGGATGGCTCTCGACCCAGACTGCATCTTTTTTGCTTTACCAAGGGATATTTCGCGTCCACATTCAGTGCATGGTACGCTATCTCTGGCAATATACTGTACATATCTGAATGTGTCCAAGAAAACACGTTTAGGTTTTCTTAGAGAAAACCAACCAACTCCTTCAGTTTGGCGCAAAGTTGAGATCTGATCTTAAGGACCCAGTTAGGATCATCCATATCAGTCAGAACATTGTTCAATAGCTCATCTAGTGCTTCCCGCACTTCCTTTGACTACTTCCTGGGATCCATAGACTTAAAGAATTTGCTATGGTTCCCAAGCCAGGGCTTAGGCTTTGGTTGATAGGCATCTGCCTTCTTGATTCAGAGAGCTTTCTCCGCATCTTTCCCTTTCCCCATCGCGTTGCCTCTTTGAGCTCAACAATGTAACTTTCCCGACCAGAACTCTGGTCGCCACGAATAGATCTGACTCCATTTTTATGTTGGAACTTCATCATTAAGCATCAAGGAGCTAGTGCTACTCTAAAACTAGCTAGGGCCAGTCGGCCCAAGAAGGCATTATATGCCGAAAAATTCATCAACAATCATAAATTTATGAACCTACACAATTTTGCAGTCTCCATCTCCCAACTCCACGAACAAATCAATAGTACCAATGGGTTCCTTCGCCTCCCTAGTAAATCCTTGGATCCTGGATTTACAAGACTTGATGTCCTTTGAATTGATTTCCATCTGATTAAAAGTCTTTTTGAACAAAATATTTATCGAGCTTCGATAATCCACTAAGACTCGATGCACAATAATCAGGCCCATAGTGGTTGTTATCACCATGAGATCAAAGGTTGGTGCTTCAATCCCGTCATAACCTTTACTATAAAAGATTATATTGCCAGCCATCAACCTCTACTTCTTAGTTAGAACTTCATCTTCGATGGAAAAGCAGCTCTTCTACGGTAATGCATCAAAGAATTCACATACCACTCCATCTCATTCTATCTTTTCTACGTTGTATGTGGTCCTCTAGTTATCATGTTAATTACAATTATTCCATTAGGCTGCTTGGGCCCCTCTTTGTTGGGTCCAAGCTGGTTCCCTTGGGCATTCGGCCCTTGGGGTCTAACATTATGTCCGCCATCCTATGGCTCCCTAACATATTGCTGCAATTTCTTTTTGCAGATTAACTCCTCAATGTTATCCGTCAGGAGACAACACTCATTCATGTTGTGTCCGCCAGTCTCATGGAACTGAAAGTACTTTCTGGAGCATCGCTCCACTTTTTCTACCCTCTTAAGTGGCTTTCTATATTCTCAATTTCTTGTGTAGCAAGGTAGATATTTTTGAGCGTATCATTAAGAGGCGTGTACTCCTCTAGCCTCATATTCATTGATGCCTTTTGGCATCATTCCTCTTGCAGCTAGCACCTTGATTCCTCTTTCTCTAGTTATTAAAATTCTCAACATTCACAGCTACATTACTGACGCTCTCACCAGTCTATTTAATAGCTACGTTACTCTAAATAACTTTCTTTGACTGTCCCCACCAGTCTTTCCAAAAACCTGGTTTGCCTCTTCCAAGCGCAAGAACCGGTTAGCCTTCCATTTGAACTCCTCCATAGTAGTCAGCTGTTTTATCCTTAGCCATTTTCCAAAATCCTTGTCTGATTGTATCCCTTGGACCAAAGCCATCAAAACCATATCCCTATTCAGATTGTTTACCTCCGCGACCTCGATATTAAATCTATTTAAAAAAACCTTTTAACAACTCTTTAAGTCCCTGAGAAATGCACAACAAGGACATTACATCCTTGGGCCAAGCAGCATGGAGCTTGAACTGCTTCAGAAACATCTTAGCCAATTCATCAAAAGTGGAGATTTACTTCGGCGTGAGCCAAGTGAACCACATCGATACAATTCCATCTAAAAAGATAAGGAACATCTGCATCTGCCGCTCTAGCACCATACATGCGCCACTCATACTTGAATAAATGCTACCTGGGATTAGTCATCCCATTGTACGATGACATCGAAGGCATTGTAAACTTACTAGGATATTCTTCCCGCATGATGTTCTATGTGAACGGAGTTTTGTTAGGCGTAGAACCCCAATTTTCATTCTTTCTCCATCGGTTTTCTTCCATCAACCACTTTATCATATCAGCAATATGCTCTTCACTAGCCTAGTGATATGAAGGACGACTATCAGGAGCAATACCGAGTGTTTAGCTCCGTAATGGTCTCAGTTTTCTTGATGACATATAGGCTCTCTTGTCTCTGGAAGAACCACTCCTTAGGATCTTCTTTGACGTTTAGCTGGTTGTACAGTGGTCGTTTGAATACCATTATCTTGAGCTCTAGCATTCGGTCAATTTCATTGCTAATGTCCTAGAAGTCATCCTTGGAATCATTTAAATTGACGACATCAAGACGAGGCCTCCTAGAATTCCTCAAATTTTGTCGCTATCGACCTAATTCTGGTTGTTACCGATACGAATTCCTCTGCTTGGAGCCTGCCTACTTCCTCCAGTGTTCTTCCCTATTGCTCCAGTATTATGCTACTTCATTTTCTACTTCCCTTCCATTCTATTTTAACCAGTAGTAGATGAATTTTCCTCTTTAGAACTAGAAGGTGACACATCTCTCGTGTTCCTCCTAGGCCTTTGGGACTACTGGGTCAGTAAGGCAATGATAACATCCATCTAGTGATAGAGAGCCTTCTGGCTATCTATCATTCTTTGATTTAACTCCACCAACATCCTATTGAACTTGAATCTTGTCACCATCTCCTTAAAGGCAGATGGTCCTACAAAGCGGCTGCCAATTGGTTTGTCTCCTCATTATGGTGGGAAGCTTCATCTTCTCCACCAGCAACTGATCTAGATCTGCCAGATCTCCTAAGAGCCATTAGTTCAAAATTTGAATATCCAAATCAGCAACTAAAATTCTAGATCTAACTTCTGGGAGTTCCAATCCAAACTAGACAGTTAGATCTATGCTTGAGAAGCTCTATTCCCAGTGAAAGCACCAAAACTATTGGACCAAAAAGTGGCATAACACCCCTAAAATATATGAAAATGAGTAGACCCAGTAAAATAGCAAGAAATCGAGGGAAACACATTGATTTTTATAGTGGTTGGGCAAATTCTATGGCCTACGTCCACTTTAATCTTATTATAGAAATGATTGTCACAAATATAAGGGCTTTACGGTTCAAATTCATATAGAACAACAAAGGATAGCCTCCTAGGTGACAAAACTTAGGCAGAGATAAGGGAATGAAGAAGAAGAATGGCCCAAAAGTCCTCTCCAAGTTGCTATAGGCTTGCTATATATAGGAGAATCGCCTAACGAAGTCGCGGGATTACGAAATACTCGGTAAAACTCTAGATCTGAAAAGGTCGGAGGCAAGACGATGCTCCCTATGTCATAAAATCATGTCGGTACTGACACGATTTTCCAGTTGCAAACCATGTGACTCTCCATTTTCAATCTTCTATATTCAATACTTCAAGTTTCAAGCACTTTTTCCTAATAAAACAAGTCCTTACCAAGAACTCTAAACACATCTAGAACTTGTCCTTTTCTACAGAGCTTTTGGGATTTACTCAACTACTCCTTCAGAAATGGGCCCCAGGACAATCACTTTAGCCAGCCACTACTTGACCATAGCTCCAGAGTTTTCCAAAGTGCATGAAAACATATCAATACCGACTTGAAAAGTGGTCGGCATCGACTTCTCCTTGATATATTTTACACTTTAACTCTTTGAAGTCCTTTCCAATACCATTCTAAGCTTGCCTCCAAATCCTTAAACTGTTTCATCTTCATCTTGATGTCCAGATTCATTTGCAAGCTTCTTTGTCTAAAAGCCAAATAACAATATATATATATATATAGTTATTTAAAGTAAAAGTAACCTTATATATGCCAATTGTCGACACGTTGAGTTCTTGGTTGTTCCTCCTTGGACTGTAGTTCCTCCCTCCTTCTAGCTTAGTGTACAAATCCAAGTTTTAAGGATCCAACAAGTTTTAGTGGAGGCTAGGTTTACTTTTGTGTATCTTGAATGAGAGAAGGTATGGCTATTTATAGCCACCTAAAATATCAAATATCACCATCTTTTCCTTTTTTAATTCTTGATCCGATCTTGGTCAAAAAGACTTATTCAACTCTCTCCCCTTCATGCTTTTGACTTTAAGTTGACCACCAATTACAGTCATACTAACTGTTCCTCTCTTGAGTAGTATTTCACTTTAAGTAATTCAACGTGTAACCAACTATGGTCGTAAGATTATTGCAATGTCATTCGATCGACTAGAAACAAAATATAGTTTAAATACTTATGATTAACAATATTCTTAAGTCTGAAGACTACTGCACATCATTACATAAAATTTTATATTTTGAGTTAGTAGTTTTAACCTATTGAAGACTCTTATTGGGTCATTTTGTGATTGTTCCAAATAACTATAAGTATGTAATCCCTTGGTATTCCCAATGATGATGCATAATTCACCGTCCATCGTATAGAGAGCATTACATACATTAATCTCAATGAATGTACCAGTATTCTTTTCTTCATAGATCTTGACTAAGAATAATATAAGTATAAATATTTTAAATGTTCGATTCAAAACTCATGGTTACGAACACATTCGCAACTGCAACCAATCAAATGTTTTTCTTAAGGATTTTCTACTTATATATGTTTAATGTACTTAGATCATTACTTATATCATAATATAAAAATGCATACAACAGAAAACAAAAACAAAAGCGTACTTTATTTATGAAAATATTCTTATACAAGAGTTAAGTTATATAATAAATTACATAACTAACCCTAAGGCATACCCTTAACTATATCAAACCATCTATCAAGTAATTATTGGATGGAATGCATCAGGATAAGAGATGTCTGGACCAGTTGATTTTGACCTCCAAGAGGCTATTTTAGGATTAGCTAATTGGTTCCAAGCAAAAGCGGAACGTTAAGAGTGTAACGACCCGCCTTTTTGATCCTCACAAGTCAACACTAATACATCAACGACATTCAATTGCCGAGAACCTAAGTGCCAAAAAGACAGATTATTGAGGTAAAAAGAAAAAAAAGGACAGAACAAAATCTCACATCGTAGCGATTAATATATAATACCCAAATTATCTTTACAAGGAAAAAGTTTAAAATTCAAAACAACATTAGAGTCTAAGCTATCATCAGCTTGGACAGTTATAACTGCCTGTCCTTGCAAACACTGATAAATACAAACAAGCAACACAATAGAACTGAATATACGGAAATACGTCCATGATGCATCTAGCTCGTCTCCTAAAGCTCTAAAGCATCCAAAGCTAACTTTAGAAAAATACTCGAGTCTGACCCGAGCATTATAAGAAAATAACACCTGGATCAGTCTGTTAAACCAACGTGAGAAACTCAAATCACAAGGGTTGTTATAACTTTAAAAACTTTTCAGAAGAAATATATCTTGTAAGACCACACCGCACATAAACACGAACATGTTTTTACCATATGATAACCAAAACATTTCTATAGAAAATCTAGTGACATTATAATAATGTCTAGGGTTTAAAGTAAATATTGAATCATAGCTGAAATTGTTACATTAGTTAAATTCTAGCATAATAAATATACAACTAAGTCTGAGGGCACTTATTGAAGAATGGATTCCATAATATGACAAGGCTATTGGGGTACCGCCTGCCACAGTGCGTCTCTAAAAAAAATGTACCAAGGGTCTCACAAGGACCCCATGCCAACACAAGACAAAAAACCTATCAGTTGAACACTTTGGCTAGATTTGTATGGATTGAGTGGTATGGGTTTTTGAATTAAGAAATGGATATGATTTTTACAAAAAACAGAGAGAAGAAAGAAGCATGAAGCTTATTTTCAAACTTAATAGTAAGCCAATTTCCAATTTTATCAAATATCAAATAAAAATTTGATTTTTGAACAATTATATAAATATGAGCAATATTTTAAAAAAAATCACAAACAAGCTAGAAATAGATTTCCACAACATTCATTTCACAAAATATTTTAAATAATAATGGAGATCTAACCTTCCACATAGTTGAAATGTTTAAAAGTTTCGATCATTGAGTAAAACAACAATTTTTGAGTTAAAAGAAGTGATTTTTCCCAAATTTAAGAAAATAGAGAAGATAGAAAATGGAGTTTTAAGAAGATGAAGATAAAAATGAAATACCAAATAAAAGATGCATATATATAAGATGAAGTATAAATTAAAAGTAAAGAAGGCTTAAAAGACCCAAATTGTCCTTGATCCATTTCAATTCTTCCATTATTTCATAGGCCACCAAAAGGTCGAACATTTTAAAATATGGTGGATTTAAGAGTGGCTCATGTACTTTAGTTGATTCACACACTTAAGGAATCCTTTTATTTAAAATCCATCATTTCTTATTTAGATTTAAATATATTTATAAATTTTTACTATTATTATTTTATTTACTTCTTTTTTCATTTCAAAATAAAATGTTTAAAAAATTAAATGTTGATAAAAGTATATACAAATCAACTTTCTACAACGTGTTGTTCGATAAAAAGCTAAAAATCCGAAAAGCGGGTTTCAGTCACATTTTCAGTTTTCCGTCGAATTACTTATTTATGTAAACAGAATTCAAAAATGAATGTTCTATCATTAGTTATAAATTAAAAGAAGGTTATCTACCTATTAAAACCATTAATTGAATATTCAAAATAAATACAAATATAAGCGATAAAATTCTGGATCGTTACATTCTCCTTCCTTTAAAAGAATTTCAACCTCGAAATTTCACCACAATGTAAACCAAGGTGAAATAAGCCCACATAAATACTTAAAATTTCCATAGGCCCATACGATGTATATGGATCATCCGTACGTAATACCTTATTCGATCACTTCCTCGAATACATAAACTTCTCTTCCGAACAAGTATTGCTCACTCAGCTTCCCTAGAGCGGACTCCGGTCAGGTTCCTTGATTAGAAACCTCTGTTCTTCTTACATAGCCATATACTATGATAGGAAACTTTGGTTCCATATCAATAATCCTCACCAAGTGTTTGCCGTCAAGAATCGAGTAATGAATCCCTATTTCGGTCAGAATGTTAATCACCTCAAAGTTATGTACTCGAATCTTGGATCAAGAACCGTACAAAGAAAGGATTTACGTACAACTTACGTACTTATTCTTATTGGTTCTTACTTATACCAATTTCGTTTTCCTTTAAAATTATTTAAGAAAACATTACATAGCTTAAAATTTTAAACTTGTATAATACCCAACTATATCCTAAGAGTAAATACAATTATCTGGTTTAATCTTTTCGTAAAGGAAACTTAAGATCTAAACACCTGGGCTTTATTTCGAAACCATTTTGGAATGATACGATATATTCAATATGTAGAAAATATATGTATAGACCAAATAGCCCCAGAATGATACTAAGGAACCGGTAGTACCCAATAGTATCATACATTCCCTTACAAAGAAGGGTTATACTTAAGAGAAGTGCTTACAAACCGAACACAGTACTTTCCCATTTTTAGTTATTTCCGAGCCACTCGAACTAGTTAACATAAAAATACTTTTTCTATTTCAAAATCCCTTTTTTGAAACAACACTTTACATATTTCCAAACAAATAGTTTTAACAAAATATCTATTACCAACTTGCTTTGGGTTCGTTCTAATTTTAAACTTGTTTCGATTGTACAATGATAAAGAGAATAATGTACAAAGTGGACTACAACGTACGCCTAGACAAACATCCAACTGTCACTTAAAAGATTATTCAAACTAATCGAGACTCAATTTCTGAGCTATCCAAAGAAAATACTCCTTACTTAAAAATTTCCTTTCCAAAATATTTATACTTAAAAATATTTTCAAGTAAAAATATTACTACCCTTTACCATAAAACATTTGAAATCTTTTTCAAAGACACCGGGATTTTAAATTCTAAAAAAATCCTTTAATTTATAAAAACACATTTTATAAACCAAATTTTATAAAATTATTTCTTAGATATTTATTTTAAAATATTCCAGCTTTCTTTTAATAGGCACCTTTTATTAAAATCCAATTTGAACCCACATTAACATCAAACGCCTTATAGTCAAATCGTAAAACTGAATTCACAAAGTGTTTATATCAAATTTAAAATTAAACAAATTTATGCTCATAAACTAGCCGAGCGTAAGTAACAATCAACAAATGATGATAATTAAATACCATCATTTCCTTAACAACAATCACCACAAAACAACTATATCGATTTTGAAAATTATTCTTTTATAGAAAATATAATCCTAGGTAAAATTTCATTTACCAAATTTCAAAACAATATTGTGTCAGTTTGCCTCATTCAAGTTCTTAGAAACCCCTATCGATACAGTTGCACCTTCTGTATCGACCAAATTCATAAACCACTCAATCGATAAATCAACATGCTATAAAACAATTTATAGCACTAACAAATATGTGCACATAAAAATATACACTCCAATTCATTCTAAGGGTATTGCTAACCCTATCTCTAATGAGTCTACCCCACCAACGCCTAAGTGTTCTCTCAACCTAAGCTCTAAAACCACATGTAACGACCTGCCTATTAGATCCTCAGAAGTCAACACTAATGCATCAACGGTATTAATATGCCGAGCACCCAAGTGCCAGAGAGACAGATTGTTGGGGTGAAAAGAAAAAGAAAAGTCAAAACAGAATCTCACATCGCACTGATTAATATATCATGCACAAATTATCTTCACAATGGTAAACTTTAAAATTCAAAACAACATCAGAGTCTAACTTATCATCAGCCTGGACAATTATAGCCGCCTGTCCTTCCAAATGCTGATAAATACAAACAAGCAACACAACAGAAACGAAAATACTGAAATACGTCATTAAGGCATCCAGCTCGTCTCCTAAAGCTCTAAAGCATCCAAAGTTAACTCTGGAAAAATACTCAGGTCTGACCCGAGCATTATTAGAAAATAACACCGGATCCATCTGGTAAACCAACGTGAGAAACTCAAATCACAAGGGTTGTTATAACTATAAAAACTTTTCAAAAGAAAGGTATCTCGTAAGACCACTCCGCACATAAACACGAACAGGTTTTTACCTTATGATAACCAAAACATTTCTATAGAAAATCCAGTGATATTATAATAACGTCCAGGGTGTAAAGTAAATATTGAATCATAGCCAAAAAATTTACATTAATTAAATTCTAGCACAACAGGTATACAACTAAGTTCAAAGGCACTTATTGGAGAATGGATTCCTTACAATGACAAAGCTACTGGGGTACCGTCTGCCACAGTAGGTCTCTAGATAAAATGTACCGAGGGCCTCACATGGACTCCCTGCTAACACAGGACCGGCCTACCCCGTACTGGATAGTACAGATTATTTCATCACCTCGGTTGCTTTGCAACCTTCTCTCGTGAGCTCACATGCACATACCAAATCCATAAATATTAATCTAGAAGGGTGATGACAATACCCTAATAGGTGCGACATACATAGCTCTATTGGATATCCTCTGTTTTAGTCATTCCCGGTTGATGAGGCTTGAGGCTACATTTTACCTTTTAGATAGCAATCCCGCTTGGAATGCTAACACTACCCTCCAAACGGTAATGCAATGTCAGCATTCGTCTATACAATTTTTTTAATGATACAAACAAACCGAAGGCTGCTTCTACTAGATCCATTTTAGAATCACCTTAGGATTAGTGGCAAGTAGCCCTTGCACTTCAAGGACTCCATCTTCAATTCCATCATCTTTAAGATGTCTTCAATTCGAACGCTTGTACTGGTTCGAAGTGGTTTTCAGATAATTCATACTTATCAAATCCAAGTCTCTTCGAACCAACATTCGATAGTTTTCGGTAAACTTAATTTCGATTATTTCGGAAATATACAGATAATACATAAGAGCAAAGATCAAATCCTTACTATTTAAGTGGATGCATTTCCTTATTATTTGTCCTAGAAGAACACGACGAGTTTATACATACAATAGCACCAACAAAGATAACTATACCATATATTCTCATGTTTCTCCTAGATATATCTAGAATAAAAAAATTAGCCAAGATTTAACTATCAAATAAACAAGCAATCGAAAATAAATTTAGTTCCATATGGAATCCAGTAGGCCTCTTAAATAAATCTCCATTTATTTGAATAACTTTAATTATTTACCAAAAGATATTCATATACTTATCTCACTGGTATAAGTATATTCTCAAACCATTTTACTTTCTATACTTGGAGAACATTACCATGTACTTACATAATGGTATAAATATGTTCCCAAAAACATTTAAGTAAGATTTCCTATTTCAAAATCATATTAAATGGGTCAAAAACAATGTCATTCAAAACATTGTTTATTATATGCCCAAACCATTCATTCTCCGGTGTTAAGTATGGAAAAAGACTTTAATACCACCATAATTAAGAAGGATTATTTATTAAATTCGTAAATATGATTTTCATAAGTGATCCAATTCATATAAAATCAAAGGTTTTATAAACCCAAAACATCTTTTCCAAATTCCAAGATCTCTTTCTAATTTATAACTTTAACAAACCCTTCATTTAACATAACTCTCTTTATAAAACAATTTACTACTTTAAACACTTTTTATTTAATAAATTGATTACCATTAAAAAAGCTCCCTAATAAATAATTATCAAGTTTAAAACATCATTAGTAAATAATTAATTAACTTTAAAACCCATAATGAATAATTAATAAACTTAATCACTATTAAATAAATGATTAACCACTATAAATAAATAATTAATAAATTTCAAAAACATCATTAAGAACTAACTTAAAATATCATTAATAAAAAATATTAGTTTAGCTTTAAAATATTATTATTCAAATAACATTAACTTAACCATTTACACATAGAAATCACTTTACTTCCAATATTTTAATGTTACCATAAATTTAAATCCATTTCTTTTAAAATTTGGGAAAAGGCTTAGCGGCCCCGATGGCACTTAAACAAGCTACCACTTTTTTTCCAGTTCAACATTCCAAGTCATATCACTAATATTTTCATAAGCAACATATATGTAAATAAAATCCATAATTATCAATCAACTGATAACATCATTTATCCAAGTCACGGGCATATAAATAAATATCCAAAATAATAAAATAGCATAATGGGGATTTATTCTACTAAATAGATGTCTAAAATAATCTATTCAATTTAAATATAGTAGAATGGTGTTTTATTCTGCTAACGAGATGTTAGTGATAAATTATAATTACCTAACGACGTAATTATTTTTCCATAAATATTTATTTATCAATAATATATGCTTCCACAGATCTATTAAATAATTATACCAAGGTGTTCTACTAGTTAATACAAATCACGTGTCAAAATCCATGGGTCAAACGGACTCTGTATGTGTACATTATGATTTTACTAAGTTTAAACTATTAATTTACTAATAAACTAACTAAAAGCTTTCTAAATAACCCACTTGGCCCAAGGCCCATTACCGAACCAAACTAAAGCTTCTTCCCTCCAAAGTAAACCCCATATTGACATCTCCCAAAAACAAATGCCAAAATCAACACTGCTTGGAACTAGCCCATGCACACACGTGCACGTGCACAACCGCCTTCGACTGTCGATCGCCACACCGACCCTACCCACCAACCTCTCTGGCCACGCCCGACACACCTATCCCATCGATGCCGGTGTCCTCGATCGAAATCCGACCCTTTAGCCCCAAAAACAATCGCTCCTAGGATCATTCCGTCACCTCGATTTCCTCTAACCCATGCCGCCACTGCTGATGGAACCGCCATCCTATGTTCTACCTTCCATCTTACCCATGGCCCATCCGATGTTACCCAATGTTGCCACCAATCAAAGAATCCGAACCGAAAAATGACAGCTCTAGACCATAACGTGACCTCCTCTAGCCACCACCGCACCACTCTCGACTTCCACCATGCCTTTACCTAGCCCAAAGGCTCACTCCAGCACCATCGACCCCGCTCCTTGACCACTAGTTTGCCGAAATTCCAAATTTGAACTAAATAGTTCATCTCGTTACCACGACAAGACCCCAAGCCCTAATATTATGAGACTACCCTTAAAAATCATGATTCGCAAGTATGAACATGACTGCAACCTCCGTTCGTCGGTCTGAGCTTGATGAACAACCAACAATGTTCGACCATTTACTGTGATTGACACTCTACAACCACTACACTCGACGAAACAGCACCCGATTATTTTTAAAAATAGCTAGATACTAAGATGAACAACCTATTAGTTGAACACGCTGGCTAGATTTGTACTTATTGAGTGGTATGGGTTTTTGAATTAAGAAATAAAATGATTTTCACATAAAACAGAGAGAAAGAAGAAGCAGTAAGCCTATTTTCAAACTTAATAGTGGGCCTAGTTCCTATTTTAAATCAAATATAAAAAAATGATTTTTTTAAACAATTATATAAACATGAGCAATATTTTAAAAAAAATCACAAACAAGCTAGAAATAGATTTCCACAACATTGATTTACAAAATATTTTAAACAAGAATAGAGATCTCACCTTCCACATAGTTGAAATATTTAAAAGTTTGATCTGTGAGTAAAACAACTATTTTTGAGTTAAAAAGAAGTGATTTTTACCAAATTTAAGAACATAGAGAAGATAGAAAAATGGAGTTTTAAGATAAGATAAAAATGAAATACCAAATAAAAGATGCATATATATAAGATGAAGTATAAATTAGAAGTAAAGAAGACTTAAAAGACCCAAAATGCCCTTGCTCCATTTTCAATTCTTCCATCATTTCATAAGCCACCAAAATGTCAAACATTTTAAAATATGGTGGATTTAAGAGTGGCTCATGTACTTTAGTTGATTCATACACTTAAGGAATCCTTTTATTTCAAACCCATCATTTCTTATTTAAATTTAAATATATTTATATATTTTTACTATTATTATTTTATCTGTTTCTTTTTACATTTCAAAATAAAATGTTCAAACATTTAAATGTTAATTAAAGTATATAAATATCAAATTTCTAGAACTTGTCGTTCGATAAAAAACTGAAAATCCAAAAAGCGGGTTTCGATCACATTTTCAGTTTTCCATCGAACTACCTATTTATGTAAACAGAATTCGAAAATGAATTTTCTATCATTAGTTATAAATTAAAAGAGGGTTATTTAATTATTAAAACCATTAATTGAATATTTGAAATAAATTAAATATTCACAAATCAAAGCGATAAAATTCCGGGTCGTTACATTCTCCCCCCTTAAAAGAATTTCGATCCCGAAATTTCACCACAATCTAGACCAAGGATGAAATAAGCCCACCTAAATACTTAAATTTTTCATAGGCTTGTACGATGTATATGGAACATCCGTATGCAGTACCTTATTCGATCGCTTACTTGAATACATAAACTTCTCTTCTGAAGAAGTATTGCTCACTCGGCTTCCCTAGTGCGGACTACGGTCAGGTTCTTGATTAAAAACCTCTGTTCTCCTTACATAGCCATATACGATGATAGGAAACTTTGGTTCCATATAAAGTATCCTTACCAAGTGTTCGCCGTCAAGAATCGAGTGATAAATCCTTATTCGGGTCAGTGTGTGAATCACCTTAAAATCATGTACCCGAATCTTGGATCAAGAACCAAGCGAAGAAATGATCTACGTACAACTTACATACTTATTCTTATCGGTTCTTACTTATACCAATTTCTTTTACCTCTAAAATTATTTATGAAAACATTTCATAACTTAAAATTTAAACTTTTATAATACCCTAATATATCCTAAAAGTATATACAATTATCTGATTTAATCTTTTCTTAAAGAAAACTTAAGGACTAAACACCCGAGTTTTATTGCAAAACCCTTTTGGAATGAAATATATTTAATGCGTAGAAAATATAAGTATAGACCGAGTAGCCCCAAAATGATACTAAAGAACTGGGTATTACCCAATAGAGTCATACATTCCCTTACCAAGAAGGGTAATATTTAAGAGAACCGCTTACCAACCGAACACAACTCTTTTCCATTTTTAGTTATTTCCAAGCCACTCGAACTAGTTAACATAAAATACTTATTCTATTTCAAAACCCTCTTTTTTTAAACAATACTTTACATATTTCTAAACAAATAGTTTTAACAAAATTTCTATTACCAACTTGCTTTGGGTTTGTTCGGATTTTGAACTTGTTGCGATCGTACAATGATAAAAGGAATAATTTACTAAGTGCACTACAACATTCACCTAGGAAAAAGTCTGACTTTCACTTAGAAGATTATTCATATTTTTACAAAACTAATCGAGACTCATTTCCCAAACTATCCAAAGAAAATATTCTTTACTTAAAAATTTCCTTTCTAAGATATTTATACTTAAAAATATTCTCAAGTAAAAATATTACTACCTTTTTCCATAAAACATTTGAAATCCTATTCAAATACACCAGGATTTCAAATTCTCAAAAAAATCCTTTAATTTATAAAATACATTTTATAAACCAAAGTTTATAAAATCATCTTTATAAAATTATTTCTTAGATATTTATTTTACAATATTCCAACTTTCCTTTAATAGACACCTTTTATTAAAATCCAATTTTAACCCATAATAAAGTAATCCACTTAAACTCAAAATCTCTAAATAGAGTAAGTCGGTAATCAATAAATGTTATCAGATTGTATCAAGGACTTTAAAGTGGTTTATGCAATTAACTATGGGTATTAGTAGAGTTTTTCACCATAGACCAAAATCTAAACATCTTAGTGACACAGTGTTGATGAAAATAAAACAGGCATAAGATATTGTTACAAGGTGAAGCTTAATAACAATTAGAAATTGGATTTTGCCTAAATGATCATTAAGCGATTAAAGTTGTGTCCGATGCTGTACTTTAGCAAAGTCCATACAGGCATCAGGCTTCGATGTTCGAATTGTTTAAATATTGACTAAGGATCGAGTTCATGCCAGAGGGTCAACACAACTATGTTAGTTACTTTGGAGTTCAACCAATTTAAAATTAATTTATAAATGTTATAAATTAATAATAATCTGGTTGTACCTGAATTTTGTGGCATTTTAATGAAAGTGCTAATGGATCGTATATGAAAATGTGATTAAATATTAAGCAACTAAAAGTATGAAAAGAAGTAAATAATAGTAATCACACCAAAAGTTTTATATGGGTTCGAATCACATCTCCTATATCTAGTCCCTAAGCACCTCTTAGTCATTTCACTAGCAATGCCCTTACTTCACCGGAGAAATAGGTATGCACTTCTATCTGCCCGAGCACCTCTTAGGTCCAAATTAACTTCTTTTGTATGAAATGGTTTCCAACAATAACTATTGTCTAGTTACACTATTTTTTCCTACTCAAATACACAATCTCCTATAACTACTCAATATGATTTGTATTTGAATGAACCGGGTTGAGGAGTATAAGGTTGTAGTGGGAAATAAGAAATTTGAAAGCATAGAAAATAGAGTTTAGATTTAGAGATCAAAAAGCAAAGGTGAGATCGAAAGTGTTGGTCTAGAGGCTGTGTGTATGTGTTAGAGAGTTGTGTTAAAGGGTAGTAATGTTTCAAAAAAATTTCAGAGATAAGGTATGATGATTCGGAAGAGAAACGATGAAGAGATTGATAGAGTAAGGGGTATGCCCTAGGTGCAATTATGTAATTTGTTATATATATCTTACTTGGCAACCAATCTTATTCGAAATAAAAGGTGTTTTTCTTTCTATTATATACTTGACATAATGTATTATATTAATTAATTAATTTAATTAAAATTATATTTAACAGAAAAACCATAAATGGTATATTTTGTGATAGTAGTTACCAAGTGTTGTAACTGTGAGTGACGTATCACAATGAAAATAAATTTACCAATTTAAATGTTCCTAGTCAAGATACATCAAGACTGGATATCGATGTATTCATTGAGACTAGAGTAAGTAATGCTCTCCAAATATTGGATAGTGCATTATTCATGACTATTGGGGGTACCAAGGGGTTATGTACTAATAGTTATTGGATAACTATGGAACGACTTACTCGATAGTTTTTTGTCGGTTAATATAATTGAGGTCAAACAGAAAATATCGATGTGACTGATTTACATAGTTCTCTCGACTTGAGAAAACTTAGGATCTTCAATATGACAGCTCCATTTTGATTATAGTCAAATCATGGCATGGCGTTCCATCGAGTGACCATAGTTGGGTCGAGTGGAAGTATTGGAAGTGAAGCACTATTCAAGAGAGGATTTGTCTCCTCGGTTATATGAGGTTAGTATCACGGTCCACTCAAGTCGACTCAAAGTCAAAGTCTTTGGCTAGAGCATTATGGTTAATAATAATTGGTATTATTGAACCATGGACTTTGTGTTTGGACTATAGAGTTGACTATGGATGATATTGGAATTTCGACCATTAACAAATTCCAAAAGTCCAAAGTGATATAGTTTTGATGAAGAAAATTGAGGTAAATTAATGTCACAACCGGATAATGCTTGATAAAGTGAAAATGGATTTTACCGAAACTAAATAAGTGATAAATTTGGCCATAATGTCACACCACCAACAAAATGATGTGTGAACGTTATCATTCGAATAGTTCGATGTTAATCGCTAACCGAATTTGCACCCAAAAGTTACACAACCGAAATGATGAATTCTCTTTAGAACAAATTATTTAATTAGTTTATAATTATTATAAATTAATTAAATTAATTAGTATTTATGAAATATTAATTATAAAATTAGAATGTGATTTGTGAAATAAATATTGTTGTATATATTTATAATAGTTATAAATATATCGATCGATATGAGATATTGATAACGAAATTAAATTGGATTTAATTACCATATTTTCTGGGGCTTAAATGGGTTATTAACCCATAGATTTGGAAGGGAATTTTCGGCTGCAATTATGTGATAGAGGTGGCCAAAAATTTAGGAAATTAGGGTTTAAAATGGATGGTGGAGATTGGGTAAGAAAAGGCATGATATGATCCTCTTTTATATCTGAACCATTATAAATGCAATTCTAACCCTAATCGAAATAAGTATTGGTTTTAGCCACCTCCTCCTTCCTTCTCTTGGCTGATCTATACATGCATATACCCCATTAAAATCTCAACTCAAATCCATAGCTATTTAAGAGTAAAGGGTCCGCGATTTAAGGATTAACAATCTGACGAATCGAGGAGGTTTCCAAAGGAAGAGGACTCATCATTTCAAGGTGGACTTGAGGGCATCGGTTATAGGTAAATGTTTAGTTTCATATAAAATGTATGATCATTGTATAATTGCTTATTTTTCATATACATCTATATATATTATTACTGCATTGTTAGTTAGGTTAGATTCTTATAAGTAATGATGTTGTCACAATAATTAGTTATGTGCATAAGTCATATATATATATATATATTAATATGTAAATTAATTAATTTATATAATTTATATCAAAGTATATATACATTTGTATTATATAAAATTTGATCTAATAATTTTCCAATGTATGTTTATATTAATTATGAATTTTAGTAACTGAAAATAATTTTTCTAAAAATATTAGATATTTTTATTTTTATTTAATCACTATAAGATTTAATAAATTCATATAAAATAAATCTTGTTTCAAAACTTTAAAAAAATTAAATTATTTTATCATCACAAAAGCTCTCAGTCAAAATTTTGGATTTTTTAAACATTATATATTAATTCATATCTATATATATATAAAAATATATTTCTTTAAGCTTAATTTTATGTGTACATATGAACATTTATTTGATATTAATAATATATTATACATATACATATATATCTACAATAGTATTCATAATACACACACACATAGACACATATGTAATTACTTGGATATTTATATATATTAACTCTAAGTATATGCACATATTTGGACAAAATACAATAAATATAGGATGAGCTATTATGTCTGTTGCGATGTAAATCTCGACATCTATATACGGGCATGTTATATCTTGCACGGAATATCATGTTAAACATGCACACACATATGTATATGATACATATGTATGCTTATATATAAAGTGAAAATAAATTAAATAAATTTCAAACAACAATTTAAAAATTCAAATAAAATATATGATTTTATATAAATTAAATTTAGAAATGTTTTAAATAAATTATACTTCATAGGTCCAATAAAGATCCAATAAGGTAAAAAAAATTAAAATCCACCTATATCTTCTGTTGCGAGCTGGCCCAATTCCAATAAGGATATTGAAGCACAATAGCTTATGCAGTCTAATTAGTCATGTTAGGGTTAACTAATTAAGCTCACATCCCAGTTAGTAGGGTGTCTCAGAAAGGAAGTGTTGAAGGATTGAGTTTGGGTAATCAAGTACTCTACCCTACCAAGCTACCGGCCTGGCCCGAACAAATATGTAAGCCCAAAAGGTTGCCCCTAACAGAAGAGGCCAAATTTGAATTGGGCCTTGGACTAATTTTAAAATTATTTTGAAATTAAAAATAAAAGTTTTAAATTTAAAAGTTAAATTTAAAATAAGAGATATATTTTAAATGTTATAATATAAATTTTCAAAATTGTTTGAAAATTAAAATATAAGATTTTAAATTTAAAAGTTAAATATAAAATAAGATATATAAATATTATAGAAGTTATAATATAATAAAGTTTTTCAAATTGTTTGAAAAATAATAGAAATTGATTTAAAAATTTAAAAAATTATTAATAAGATTAATAGAATAAATTAATTAAATAAGTTAATTAATAAATGAATACATGTATTATATATACGCGTAATTTAGCACGTGCAATGCACGTGCGCAGGAGGAAATGGTATTAAAAACACTGTTTGTAATGTTTTTTGGATCTTACAAAATGACTTTGACGTGTACATAATGTTACATTTTTATACGTGTATATGCACAAATCAACCGTTTATCAAAATGTGAATGAGATTGCGTTATTTTAGTAAATAATTAAATAGGAAAGTAATCAACTATATTTTTAATTAGTTTAATAAATTAGAATAAAAAACAGAACTATAATCCTCTTTCCATTGTAGCACATCCATTGAAAGCAATGTTCATGTAACTATATAAAAGTACAAAAGTAAGCGATACTCTGTGCACATAATCAATAGATGGGAGAAACAATGCAATCAAATATTATACTAACATCATTTTCACATTGACTTGTAGTCATAGTTCCTAATCACTACCAAATTCATATGATATCTTAGTATAAACAGAAATTACCGTTTGACCTTCCATAGTATATAATTTATCAATTTGTATGTATCAGTCTACACTTCTAATTGTATATTGATATATATTTTTGCAAGTAAATATTAATATGTATAATTGAAAATATATACAAAACCAAATAGTTATAATTTTTTTATCCTATAATCAATGTTGGATTAATTAGAGAAAAATTAGTTTACATTTTCCACTTTGTACACTTAAGTTTATATTGCTACTTTGTTCCGTGACACCAATGAAAAGTACAAGACTACTACTTTGAATCCCTTAATAATCATCTATGCTTTGCCAATTTCCATTATGTTCCCACATCCACTCCCTTCTCTCTATCTTGATCGTTGCTGCCTTAGCTAGTTTTGGATACCGGTGACAATTGTTGGCAGGATTGGCGATAGTTGCGGGCAGGATTGGCGATAGATGCTGTTAATGGATGATGCATTAACTCAACATTACTGAGTTACTACTGCCACTGACATTGAGCTGTGACCCCAAACTCTCATCTACACTATTGTTGAATCTGAAATCAAGTTGATAGTATATATTAATTGCATGCCACAAATATAAGTATTATCATAATAAAACATTTCCATAATAACAATATATTTTTTGTTGGCAAATAGTTGATTTTTACACTATTAATAAATTACTTTATTAGTTCTAAACTCTAAACACACACAAACACACACAGACATACATAGATATATATATACACACACACACACATAGATATATATACACACAGATACACACACACACACATAAATAATAAATTCTAATCTATTTGATATTCATATAATCTAAATTGAAGTGCTGCATTTGTATGGAGCTTTATTTATATTGCGATTGTGATAACAGTTTAGGAATGTGAACACTATTTGAAAAAGAACGGTTAAATACGTTTGAAACTTGTGATTGTTACAATAGTAAATCCTCCGTATGATAGCGATATTTATTGAAGATGCAGATATAACATATAAAAATCAACCCTAGTGCCATCTAGTTGACCTAAATATTTTCCTAAGCAGTGCCATTTTAAGCACATTCAAATGATCCATGTGCTTGAAATCAAATACAAAATCAGTCATTCAACCCTTTAATACAATATAACCAATACAAAATCATATATGTCATACATTAGACATATATAAATACCTGGAAACCTTGTTTGTATCTAAATCAAAATAGTACTCAATGTACCTAGTAGCTAAAAGTATGGGTTACCAAGGAAAGGACATATGAATGGTTTGGGTGTATACGAAAAACAGAGCTGGCCTTTGGGCTAGGCAACATAGGAAACAGCCCAGGGCCCAACTGCTAAGGGGACCCAGATTTATGTATCATATTTGGTTAATTTACTTCAATAAAAATAGAAACCCCATTTGATAAATTAAATCTGGCCCACAAAAGAAATTCCTTTTTCAAGAACGCGCTTTGGTTAAGTCAAGCATCATTTCATAAAGCCTAACTTCTTCGTTTTCTTCCCATATCATTCTTTTTAAATATAATTTCTTCCTCTCCCTTACCTTATACATTTATGTTATCTATAAATATAAAAAAAATTATTTCTACATTAAATGGCATTAGATCAGTCCGAAAAACTACAATCATCGTCTTTGGTAATATCCATAAATTTTATTTTGACTTTAGTTTTATTTTTGAATAACCTTGGACTTGATAATTGAGTATGTATATCACACACTGCCAACATATCAACCTATTCACAAAGCGGATTATGTGATTGCACACCTTGGATTCGGATTTGAATATTATTCGGCTTTAATTAATTCAAGTAAAGTTGGTAACTTGCTGTAAAAGTAAGAACTCCCACCTGGAGACAAAAAGCAAGTTATTAGCAATTCAGGTAGATCATAAGTTATTATTATTAATCCATGTTACTTCATCGAAAAATTTTCTTTCTAGCTATTAATTTTTAGTGGTTTTTGTAATTTAATTATGGGATAGTTAGAGGTGTTTGTTATTGTACTATAAGAAGGAGTGAAGTACTGTATTAGTTAGGTGGAAATAATCAATTTGCATGATTTAGAGACACAGAAGCTAAAATATTACCAAATCATAATTACTTCAACAATTTTTTACTCATTTGGGGTATTAGCTTTTTTGTTTTTAAAATTTTTCTATTTCTTATTCTAACGAATGGTTATTTGTTAAAGGCTCTAAATTAAATTATTAAAATCATATTTAAGAAACTCTATTCTATATGTCAGAATTCATTGCACGAATTGGGTAACATATGAATATAAGAATATGTGCAGAGAAATATTCAGCAAGATGATTGTGCTGCAAAAATGAAATAGGAACATTAAGATGAGTTTTGTAATTTTGTTACTTTTTGATGAAGCTTTAAGGGTTGCTTATAAATGAAGGAACTAAATTCAAACTTTGCCCATGGTCCAATATATAACCTTGGGTAAGTGGACAAATAAAATGACAAACATAGCCATTAAAAGTCACTATCCAATTTTAAATACAGGGGTAGTTGAGGAATTCCTAAAAAAGCTTTAGTTCATAGTTGTCCTTTTTATTAATACCTAAAACTTTCCCACACATATCTTTGCACCACCTAAAAAAAATTCATCGAGTGTAAATTGGATACATACCACAAAATAATAAGTTAAGCTTATATCAATTGATCGGGACAAAATATAATTACCAAGAATCAGGTTGTAGGTGGTTAAGAAAGCTAATAATTTCAGAATTTTTACATGATCAATGAATTCATATATCTATACATTTTTAGATAAAGACGGATTTTAGTGTCCTATTCAATATAACTTATAAAATCCATAACGAAAACCGTAATTAGTCATCCTAAAAATTGAAAGGAAGAAATGGAAAACCCATCAAATATATTTATTATTATTCATAATATTGTTTAATTAAGCAACCGAATTTGGTTATTTTTCTTGTAATAGAAAAAGTTTAGACTGAAAACATACATACAAATCTAACCAAAATAAATGATTATACATGGATTCGAGACCCGTTGAAAATTCACATGTGTAGGCCATTTGCTACGATGCAAGCTTTCTTTGCATGCTCGACGTTGCTTTCTTTACATGCTTGACGTTGATTATAATGCTACTAAACAATGACTCTGTTAGGCTTACATGGACAGAGAACAATAAAGGCTTTATCAATTATACGGTAGCATTTTGTAGCCTAAACCACTGAAGGGAAAAATCATATTTTAGTTATTATTTCAAATATTTTGACCTATATTAGGAAGGCTATAAATACATTTTTCTTTTATCTCCTTTTAACAGTACTACTCTCCTTTAGCATTAGAAAATTTCAATGACAAACAGAAAGGAAAATAGAAATAAATGAATTAATGTATTTCTTATTTTTCATATATGTGACCATAAATGATGGATGTTAAAAGTTTGAAAATTAAGTGATTCATGATGGTGTCCTTTGGATTACAATAGCTAATACTAGCATAAGAGCTAGATATTTTATTAGCAGCCAATATATATATATATAATAGGATGGTTAGAACATATATTAGTATGCAAAAAAGTAATTTAGGTTGGAAGTAATTTGACCATTGATATATTTAATTTCATCGTAGAAATATTGACTGAGCTAATAAACTACTAAAAGATATCTAAGGCTATCAAAACAACCATAATTCAGAGTATTTCTGTAACGACCCGAAATTTTGGATCCCGAAAATTCCTGATAGTTAGGGAAAGGAAGAAAAGAGGTAGAAGAAGAAACAGAAACAAAACTCAGATTCTCACATTCGCAGCGGATCAAAATATAATATCAATAATAACATTTACAAAGAAAGCTGTAATTGTCACTTTACATTCAATACATCAGAGTTACAACCACTTACAAATAGACTAGACAGTTATCAACCTGTCCCAGACTACTATCAATACAACTCTCAAATATATAGCGGTAAACTCCATATGTTCCTGCCATCCAGCTCGCCTCCTAAGCTCCAGAACGTCCTTACCTGGAAATCTGTAATACTCGGTCTGACCCGAGCATTACAAAAATGTAACACCCATGTCAGGCTAGAAACCAGCGTGAATAAACCCATATCATATGAAATACCAAACTATATAACTTAAGTGAATTACTAGGGTAACTCGTACTTTTCTACGAGTTCTAATCTTATTTAAGTCAATCATTTATCTCAAAACAATATCCAAGAATCGTTACCCAGTTTAAATATCCATGATACTTAACTTATTTCATTCCAGCCCGTTTACTTCTAACCAAACTATAAAGAATTGCTGTAAATTACTAATCGAAGTGGTTTCGGGTATTTACTAATACCCAACCTCGGTCTCTTCGAAATCCAAACGCCATTTAAAAGGTCAAGTTGTTAACGGTTTAATTCAATACTTTGAATTCACACGGCATTCATCACAGACAAGTATCACATATTTATCATAGATATATCCAATATCACTCCACAGAATATCACAGATTATCATTCAATAGATATCAATCAATCCAGACATTCTACTCAAACAATCATTCATAAACAGGAATTATTAATCCATATTATAATTAATTTAATTAACTTCAATTAAATTAATTACTTAAGAATAAATCACCTAACCCTACTTAATCAATCATTAATTAATTACAATTATATAATTAATAAATCATTCCTTAATTACCTTATAAACCAATTAATTAATCTTTAATTACAGATTAATTATTCTTTAACTATTAATTAATAAACCCTAATTATTAATTAATAAAACTTAATTATAAATTAAGTACTTCTTAATTACCAGTTAATTAACTTCTAATTACTTAATTAATTAATCTCTAATTACTTAATCAATTAATTCTTAATTACAATTTAACTAATCCTTAATTACTTAATTAATTAATCCTTAATTACTTAATTAATTAATCCTTAATTATCAATTAATTAATCTCTAATTAATTAATTATAACCCCTAATTAATAAATTAATTAACCCTTAATCATTAATTAATTAAATTAATTAATTATACTTAAATTACTTATCAACTTAATTAATCTCAAATCATTAAAACCTTAATTAGGTTTTAAGGTAAACCATTATCTTTATTAATGACTTAATTTTCATTAACATTTTTAAAACATTTTATCTTTATAATTAACTTCCTTAATTAAATCATTTAATTAAGTTTTAAAATAAAATAATCATTTAACTTAACAAATTAAAGTTAATAAATCATTACTTCCTTTAATCAAATAACTTAAACATTTATCAAGTAATAGTTAAAACTAAATTCAATTTAAATTTTAAAACTTGCTTTTGTAAAACCTTTAAAACTTTTAAAAACCGTTTTTAAACTTGCTTCGGGTCCAACCCGAATAGCTCTCGAGTCCAGACCCGAGTAAATCCACTTTCCATTTTAAAATTTTAGTTTAAGTTTTAAAAAAAACTGGAACCATGATTTCAATCATGTGCAACTACCCGAGTGTTTACTCGAGTCCTTGTCCCGATTACCCGAGTACTCCTTCGAGATCACTCACTACCCAAACTTACTGACACAAAACTTCACCGTGCACATGCACCATCCATCGCCAGAGCTCCGACCATCCTTACCACTGTTGACGAGTCGTCGATGTCCCTCTCTTATGATCCCGACCATCCAAAGGTCACCACAACCATAGAATCGAAATCGAGATGACAGATAGAACTAGAATAGGAAACTTCAACCACGAATCCACCTCATCCAAGCAAATCCAACCACCAAAGGTTACCAGCCTTTGACCACGGCTCCCACTAAGCCTGACGCTTCCATCCCCCATCCTCCGATCAAACTCGATGCTACAGAGATGATGCAATGATCCTGTTTCCAGACTCGACTCAAATTAGGGTTTAAAACCCATTTCGACCCACCGCCGACGCCAGGGTGGTGAAGAGAATCATCCACCATTTTTTCCAAGCTCGTCGACCTCCTCGCCACCTCTTGAAGTGGTCCCGACCCTCCACATCACTCCGATCACCCGCAACAGCTCAAAACCTAAATCTCGTTCAACATACATTATCTCACGATTTACATTTTTAAAATTCATGATTTTCTTCTTATAAATCCTAGTTTTTAATAACTAAATAGATTATATACCTGAATCCACAAAATTTTCAAATCGAGATTTTGATATTTTCTAGTTTTTACTGTAATTTCTTTTTTTCAGATAAAATTTCAAATTAATTTACCTAAATTTATTTTTAAGACTTAGTCTATAACAAAATAAACACTTCTTGTTTGAAAACTAAATCCTAACAGAGATCAGAAGAAGAGAGAATGAATTCTGAATCCAAACTTTAAAACTCTGTAACAAGAACAGAGAAGAACATGTAACAGACTGCACACTTGAACACATTCATATATACAGATACTACACTTATATATACACATGCAAAGCATCATTCATCTCAGAAATTCACAAGCACAGATTTTTATTTACCCAAAACTTTTTAAATAAAAAGTTTACTCAGCAGTATAGATGTATAGAGAGCTTTAAACAGTTTAAAACTTTAAAAACTTGAATTTCTTTGATCTTTTGAAACTGAAATGCTTTGTTGTTGCTTTGATTATGAACTAGAAATCCTTGTAAATCTGAAGCTAGTTGTTGTTGAGAAGGTTTAATTTGAAACAGAGATGATCTTGCTTTGATTTTTCTTGGTCTTGAAAAATGTTTTTATAGGTTTTAGTTTGATCTGGTGATTTGTTTTACAGGTTTTTGAAAATGAGATAGGAAAGAAGTGAAGAGAAGAGAAAGATGAATATATAGATTTAATTTATGATTTTTAAAAATTAAAGAAAATAAATTAAAAAAGGTGACACTTGTTCAATTACTTAACATTTGTCATTTACACAATTTAATCACATTACACATGTTACTTAGATGATTTAATCTATTAACACTTGTAATTAAGCAATTTTAAATTATTTTAAATGTTAATATAAAGCTTTTGTATTTAATTTCCTAATAAATAAATAATTTTCTTAATTTATATAAATAAAATCCATTTAAAGAAAATATTATAAATCAAATATTATACTAATAAAAATCTTATACATATATTTTTAAGTCCAAAATATTTTAAGATATCTATCTTTTGGAATTTCAAGTTCAAATCCAAATTCAATTTAAAATCCAGATCAACTTATATATATATATATATATATATTTATATATATATATATACATTTAAACATACACATATTTAATTTAAAAATAATAATGCTATTTAAAGTCTATTTATATCTATATATGAAAACAACACATTATTATTATATTTTGAAAATAACAATTTTACCAAATTTAAATAATTTATAAAGGAGATTATCACATTTTAAATTATTTGAAATTCCGGGATATCACATTCCTCCCCCCTTAGAATCTTTTCATCCTCGAAAAGGAACGAAACCAAAATTTATTAAAATACTTAATATCAGTTAAATTTTCTCTTTGAACATTTTTAAAACACTTTAAAATCTATATAATATTGCCAAAATAGTTTTATAAAAATATCATTTTATAACTCGATGTTTCAACCAATCCATCCTTGTTCTCGTAGAAATTCGGTCATACGTTGATCAGGCGTAGGACTGAAAATCTATAAGTACTTAACAGACCTGTTTAAAACATCCAGTAAAAATACATGGGAAAACATTTTATTAAAAATATAGAAAACATTTTTGAAAATAGAGGAAACATCTTTGGTGAGAATGCTATGGAAATCATCACCCCCTCCATGGTCGCAGTTAACCCGATGGTTACGTTGCCATCCCAGCAAAATCCATAGATAACTGTAGGCCTACTCGCCCCTCGATTACACCATGGAACCCCGCTACAGATCGCAGCTACACCCGGGTTTACGTTGCCATCACCACAAAAACCCATGTAACTGTAGGCATCAGCGCCCTCGAATTTCGCTGCCAAAAATGAAACTTCTCCACTCCACTTCACCATAGATCGCAGTCTACCGATGTTACGTTGCCTTCCCGGCAAAATCAAACGTAGACCGTTGACACTCACCTCCACACCATTTCCGCTATGGTCCACAGTAGATCGCAGTGACATCGAGTTACACCGTCGTCACAGCATAACCCAAATGCCTCTATAGGCATCAGCGCCCTCGAATTTCGATACCCAAATAATCCTCAGGAATTTCTGTTTGTCCAGACTTCCTCACAGGATCAATTTTAGAATCTCCCCTTAGGGTTCAAGGCAGTACCACCCTGTGGCACTCCTGAGAAGTTCATTTCATGGGTGCGCCTTTTTTCCCCGGAGCCAATCTCAAAACACTTTATACTATACACTTATAGTATCTTCAAATCATACCCTTTATGATTTATATCAAAATCTCCTTTACACAAAATCAATATCCCAAATCAATAGTTCCAAACTTGGCTTTCCAAATTCCCAAAACTGATTTTTCTCAAAAATCAAAAGCCTTTCCAAAATCCATAGGTTCCAAAACCTTTTCCAAAATCATTCTCATAAAATCCTTCAAATATTTCAAATACCCTTTTTCTTCTGGCTATAGATTCAACCAGGGGAGTTTATCAAAAAAAAAATACACAACTTTGTTTATGCCAAATCAATATTCAAGTTTGATTTCTTTATAAAGTTATTCACTTACATTACTTTTAATAAAATGAGTTCTAATCATAGAAATATCCAATTCCCATTTTATTTCATCATTCATTTTTCAAAATATACCTTTCCATTTCAAAAATCATTTACAGTTCTTATCCACAAATTTTCAATATCAATTTCATTCAAACCCGTATGATGTACTCATATCATTCGTACGCAATATTAATCTGATCGCTCACTCGATCACACAATTTCACTTCCGAACTAGTATCGTCCACCCGACTTCCTAGTGCGGACTCAGATCTGGTTTCTTGATCAAAAACCATCATTCTCCTTGCATAGTGATAACTATGATAGAGAATTTCCAAAACCAATCAAAAATCCATATCCAGGTTCGCTGTCGAAAATCGAGTGAAAAATCCCAACTCGGATCGATACACTATCTCGAAATCCTGTGCCCGAATCTGGATCAAATCATTATGCGAATAGAATAATATACGTACATCCTATGCATTTACCATCATTGATTATCAGCTAAATCAATTTTATTTTAATTCTATTAACTTACTCACAATTGCTTCATTCTACTAGATTAATCCCTTCAATTATAAACAGTTTGAACTCTGTCCAGCTTAAATTTAGAAAATAGCTTGAAAAAAAATTAAAAATAGATAAGTAGTTGAAAAATAATTATTAGTTGTGAAATAGCTGTAAAATAATTAAGTAGTTATAAAATAGTCAAATGGTTATAAAATAGTTAGATAATTGCAAAATAGTTGTAAAATAGTAATTAGTTATGAAGTAGTTGAAAAATAGTAATTAGTTATGAAGTAGTTGAAAAATAGTAATTAGTTTATAAAACAGTTGTAAAATAGTTAAATAGTTCCAAAAATAATTATAAAATAAGTATAAAATAGTTTGGCTTTATTTAAAAAAAAGAAAGGTTGTATATGGTAAATAGCTTGGAAAAATAGATTTAAGAAAGCTTATATTAAAATAATTTATTTGAAAATAGTCCAAAGCCAAACTGTTCAATTTCCCAATCTCCATTTCCAGACCTCAAATCCGTTTGAGATCACACATAATTCCCATCTCAAATCAACCCATTTAACTTCTTAAGTTAAATCCCCATTTCATCTTGAAATTTCCAATTCAGGTTGTTCATTCCAAACTTATTTAACTTCCCCTAAGTTAAATTCAATTCATTTACTTCAGTCAATCTTACTAAATTTGAATTCTCCATTTCAAATTTTTAAATTTTTATCAATATTCTTTCTTACTTATAAGTTCAAAAACTTATTTCACTAGGGGTTTTTACATCACACTTTAGGGAAAATCAAAACTCAACACTTTAGAGTTTATTCCAAATCATTTTTGATATTATGTATATCCATACATATATACATATTTATTCCTTAGCCCACCAAGTCATATTTTAAATTTTAAACCACCTTTGGTTTTTATTCAAAACAAATTCCTTTAAAGTTTTCATACAACTTCTTATTTTTAAATAAGATTACATTCAAAAATAGCCTGAATAATATTATTCATTCTTTTCTTTTAACATTTTGAAAAAATTCAAATGTTTCTAGATTTAGGTTTTAAAACTCCACTATTTAAATCCATTCTAATTTACAAGTTATACTCATCTAATAGTTTACTTCCTTAAAACTTTCATTTTGCTTTATCAATAATTATTATTAGAAAGCAAACATCACAATAACCATTTAATATTCTGGTTTAAATCCATTTCTAGTTTATCTTATTTAATCCTTATTTGGATATATATCACTTAAATTCTTATTCCATTTTCAATGACCAACAGCCAATTTCTTTATATATAATAATTGGAAAATTATTTGCTCTATATATCAAAATATAATCTTGTATAAGAATCATTCATTTTAAAACCATTTTTAAACCTTTATATAAAAAAATAACAAGTACGCTCTCACATATACATACACTCAACTCATTCTAGGGTACTACTGACCCTATCCTTAATGAGTAAAACCACCAGAGCCAAGGTTCTCGCTTAACCTTCGGCTCTGATACCAAATGTAACGACCCGAAATTTTCGATCTCGAAAATTCCAGATAGTTAGGGAAAAGAAGAAAAGAGGTAGAAGAAGAAACAGAAACAAAACTCAAATTCTCACATTCGCAGCAGATTAAAATATAATATCAATAATAGCATTTACAAAGAAAGCTGTAATTGTCACTTTACATTCAATACATCAGAGTTACAACCATTTACAAATAGACTGGACAGTTATCAACCTGTCCCAGACTACTATCAATACAACTCTCAAATATACAGCGGTAAACTCCATACATTCCTGCCATCCAGCTCGCATTCTGAGCTCCAGACGTCCTTACCTGGAAATCTGTAATACTCGGCCTGACCCGAGCATTACAAAAATGTAACACCCAGGTCAGGCTGCAAACCAGCGTGAGTAAACCCATATCATATGAAATACCAAGCTATATAACTTAAGTGAATTACCAGGGTAACTCGTACTTTTCTACGAGTTCTAATCTTATTTAAGTCAATCATTTATCTCAAAACAATATCCAAGAATTGTTACCCAGTTTAAATATCCATGATACTTAACTTATTTCATTCCAACCCGTTTACTTCTAACCAAACTATAAAGAATTCCTGTAAATTACTAATCGAAGTGGTTTCGCGTATTTACTAATACCCGACCCCGGTCTCTTCGAAATCCAAACGCCATTTAAAAGGTCAAGTTGTTAAAGGTTTAATTCAATACTTTGAATTCACACAGCATTCATCACAGACAAGTATCACCTATTTATCATAGATATATCCAATATCACTCCACAGAATATCACAGATTATCATTCAATAGATATCAATCAATCCAGACATTCTACTCAAACAATCATTCCTAAATAGGAATTATTAATCCATATTATAATTAATTTAATTAACTTCAATTAAATTAATTACTTAAGAATAAATCACCTAACCCTACTTAATCAATCAATCATTAATTACAATTATATAATTAATAAATCATTCCTTAATTACCTTATAAACCAATTAATTAATCTTTAATTACAGATTAATTATTATTTAACTATTAATTAATAAACCCTAATTATTAATTAATAAAACTTAATTATAAATTAAGTACTTCTTAATTACCAGTTAATTAACTTCTAATTACTTAATTAATTAATCTCTAATTACTTAATTAATTAATGCTTAATTACAATTTAATTAATCCTTAATTACTTAATTAATTAATCCTTAATTATCAATTAATTAATCTCTAATTTATTAATTATAACCCTTAATTAATAAATTAATTAATCCTTAATCATTAATTAATTAAATTAATTAATTATACTTAAATTACTTTATCAACTTAATTAATCTCAAATCATTAAAACCTTAATTAGGTTTTAAGGTAAACCATTATCTTTATTAATGACTTAATTATCATTAACATTTTTAAAACATTTTATCTTTATAATTAACTTCCTTAATTAAATCGTTTAATTAAGTTTTAAAATAAAATAATCATTTAACTTAACAAATTAAAGTTAATAAATCATAACTTCCTTTAATGAAATAACTTAAACATTTATCATGTAATAGTTAAAACTAAATTCAATTTAAATTTTAAAACTTGCTTTTGCAAAACCTTTAAAACTTTTAAAAACTGTTTTTAAACTTGCTTCGGGTCCAACCCGAATAGCTCTCGAGTCCAGACCCGAGTAAATCCACTTTCCATTTTAAAATTTTAGTTTAAGTTTTAAAAAAACACTAGAACCATGATTTCACTCACGTGCAACTACCCGAGTCTTTACTCGAGTCCCTGTCCCGATTACCCGAGTACTACTTCGAGATCACTCACTACCCAAACTTACTGACACAAAACTTCACCGTGCACATGCACCATCCATCGCCAGAGCTCCGACCATCCTTACTACTATCAACGACTCGCCGATGTCCCTCCCTTATGACCCCGACCATCCAAGGGTCACCACAACCATAGAATCGAAATCGAGATGACAGATAGAACTGGAACAGGAAACTTCAACCACGAATCCACCTCGTCCAAGCGAATCCAACCACCAGAGGTTACCAGCCTCTGACCACAGCTCCCACTAAGCTTGACGCTTCCATCCCCCATCCTCCGATCAAACTCGATGCTATAGAGATGATGCAATGATCCCGTTTTCAAACTTGACTCAAATTAGGGTTTAAAACTCATTTCGACCCACCGCCGATGCCAGGGTGGTGAAGAAAATCATCCACCATTTTTTCCAAGCTCGTCGACCTCCTCGCCACCTCCAGAAGTGGTCCCGACCCTCCACATCACTCCGATCACCCGCAACAGTTCAAAACCCAAATCCCGTTCAACATACATTATCTCACGATTTACATTTTTAAAATTCATGATTTTCTTCTTAAAAATCCTAGTTTTTAATAACTAAATAGATTATATACCTGAATCCACAAAATTTTCAAATCGAGATTTTGATATTTTCCAGTTTTTACTGTAAATTCTTTTTTCAGCTAAAATTTCAAATTAATTTACCTAAATTTATTTTTAAGACTTAGTCTATAACAAAACAAACACTTCTTGTTTGAAAACTAAATCCTAACAGAGATCAGAAGAAGAGAGAATGAATTCTGAATCCAAACTTTAAAACTCTGTAACAAGAACAGAGAAGAACATGTAACAAACTGCACACTTGAACACATTCATATATACAGATACTACACTTATATATACACATGCAAAGCATCATTCATCTCAGAAATTCACAGGCACGGATTTTTATTTACCCAAAACTTTTTAAATAAAAAGTTTACTCACCAGTATAGATGTATAGAGAGCTTTAAATAGTTTGAAACTTTAAAAACTTGAATTGCTTTGATCTTTTGAAACTGAAATGCTTTGTTGTTGCTTTGATTATGAACTAGAAATCCTTGTAAATCTGAAGCTAGTTGTTGTTGAGAAGGTTTAATTTGAAACAGAGATGATCTTGCTTTGATTTTTCTTGGTTTTGAAAAATGTTCTTATAGGTTTTAGTTTGATCTGGTGATTTGTTTTACAGGTTTTTGAAAATAAGATAGGAAAAAGAAGTGAAGAGAAGAGAAAGATAAATATATAGATTTAATTTATGATTTTTAAAAATTAAAGAAAATAAAATTAAAAAGGTGACACTTGTTCAATTACTTAACATTTGTCATTTACACAATTTAATCACATTACACATGTTACTTAGATGATTTAATCTATTAACACTTGTAATTAAGCAATTTTAAATTATTTTAAATGTTAATATAAAGCTTTTGTATTTAATTTCCTAATTAATAAATACTTTTCTTAATTTATATAAATAAAGTCCCTTTAAAGAATATATTATAAATCAAATCTTATACTAATAAAAATCTTATACATATATTTTTAAATCCAAAATATTTTAAGATATCTATCTTTTGGAATTTCAAGTTCAAATCCAAATTTAATTTAAAATCCAAATCAACTTATATATATATATATATATTTATATATGTATATATATATATTCATTTAAACAAACACATATTTAATTTGAATATAATAATGCTATTTAAAGTCTATTTATATCTATATACGAAAACAACACATTATTATTATTGTTTGAAAATAACAATTTTACCAAATTTAAATAATTTATAAAGGAGATTATCACATTTTAAATTGCTTGAAATTCCGGGATATCACAATTTCTTTAATTAAATATGTATATATATAGTAGTTATATCATAATCCTATTGTTGCATGTAGTACATTAAGAATGTCTACTCAACCCATGTGTCCTAAGTATAACAAAACCAAACACACTACAAAATCCAAACATTCAAAACCTGCTGTTGACATTTGCAATCTTTTCCACCACAAAATCCATGTTATATTTGTATAACATTACACAACAAAAGATATAACTCAATAGTACGAAATAAATTTTTAGTACATTAGACTAAATAGTATTGTGTAGTACTAAATCCTTTTATTTGTGACTCATTACGTTACCCAATCATGTATTTGGTCATATATACATACAGCAGCAAAAAACCAAACAAACTTTTCAAGAAAAGAACCACATGACATGCTTCATCCTTACATAATTTTTAAGCTCAACTTTCTAGTTTTTTTTTAAAAGTAGCTATATTATTTATGTAATCAAATAGTAATAGGATCAGTTGCTGTGAAGATAATAAAACATTAGTTGTAATCATCAAAGTTTAAACTAAACCACTCATATTTATCTCATTCAACTACTTTTAATTTCTCTTAACAACTTTATTGTACACATGAGATTGACAGTGATATCGGAGAGAAGAGGGTCCATTGGAAAAAAACCAAAATGTATTGGGTATGAATCATACGGTACGATGACTGTCTCACTTAGTCCCTTTACCCTAAATTTTTTCAAGTAGTCTTCACCTTCTGTCCTTATTGCAACATGAATTACATTCCTTTTCTTAAAGGAAGTAGGTCTGTAGATGCTAAGCACAAAGCATCTTTAAAAAAGTTATTGAAAATATTATCAGAACATAACAGATAGTGGTGTCAATTTACCTCATACATGGAAAATCATTTTACATGAACACGTATGCAAAAAATAAATCAAATCTGTAATATGATATAAATTATCACAAAATTTTCAAAATAAAGTTCGTAACATGATAATAGGCAATGAAATAGCATTGTACAGAATTTGCATGATTATGATATCCACAACCTTATAAAATTATTTCCCTTTAACCCCAACGCAATCGAGATCAATCAATGAAATCAAACCCTAACTAACCCAATCAAAACTAATAACCAAATACATATAAACCTTAACTAATCAAGCATTAAAAAAAGAAAATGGAAAAGAAAAATTGAACTGCAATAGACATAAAAGCTTACTTGTATGCATTGTGAATTGTCTTGCATTGTCAAGCAAGGAGCCCGTGTTTCCTATCATTTAGCTTCCAATAGGCTGCAAGCTGAGGTGTCCAATTTGATACCTGGCAATAATGTTTCAACTACATAGGATCAAAAATAGCTATAAAAAGGAAAAATAAATGTTAGATCAAATTACTACCGTTTTCATGATACTCACCATCTTGATGATGGAAAATCAGCGATGTTGACCTCCTTAAATCCATTTTTAATGTTAAGAGGAAAGGAAAAAAAGAAAAAGAAAAACACACATAACTATATCTAAATATAGATTGTTTTCTAAAGAAATGCAAACACTAAATACTGATTACATTACCTCAATTGATATAATGGTGTCGCTAATTCATAAAATTAAGTTGTCATCATTTTGGAAGAAAGTTATTTCCTGCCAATCAACATATCCATTTCCTACATAGAAGGAATATATGCAATCAAGTTTTTTCCATATTTATTTACGTTAAAGAACAACGCGATCTTTGGACAATTAGTGTAGGCCTAGGAGCTACTGCATCTTCCTATGTTCTTAAGATCCTGAAAAGAAAATCGATCACTTCTATTTTATATACTCATTAACCAAATCACTTTTTACTCAAATGAAAATCTTACTTCAAAATTGAATTTAAGAACCCATGAATCAGTAAAAGCGATATGTTTCTAAATGAGCTCTATGACAAACAAATTCGTGTTACATAAGTAAAATTTCAGCGGAAAATGTAATTTGGAGAAGAAATGAAAATAACCGCGATATAATTCGTGAGCTCAACTAAATTTATCGTGATTAATTTGAACAATCTAGTCTAATGCAAAATATACAAAATCAAAGCTAATTCATAATTTTTTTTTAAAAAATATTTTAATAACTACCTAGAATGCCACAACTCTTTGATAGAAAGAGTGAATTGTAGATTTTTAGATAAATATTCCATGCGCATTCTTCATCAATACAGATCAATATCATTTGCTCCTTCTTTGTTGCTGGAAAGCTCTACGTTTTCTTCCGCTATACTTGTAGATCTGAGATTATTTTTAGTAAATGATTATTTAATGAGTCGATAAAAAGGGATAAATTATTATTTTAAATCTATTTTGGATAAAGTTGGTAAGTAGGGATAAATTTAGAAAGTGGGAGATGAGGAATAGACGTGCAGTGCGTGGAGTTAAATCGGTGAAAACATAATGAGCGTGGAAAGTACAAATGTATCCCAGCTTATATTCAATAATTCTCCTCCTCCTCTTGGAAATGATTTGAAGGGTAGTTTGGGTAGATTCAAAAAGGCTTCACTTTCCAAGTATTTGCATTATATATAAGATTATGATATATTTTATGTTATTTTAAAATGTTTAACATATCATAAGTATACATGTATGTATATGAATTGAATTTTGAAATTAGTATAATTTAATTAAATTTTTTTAATTAAATTTTATATAAATTAATTAACGGTTAATTAATTAAGTAAATCAATCAAAAGTTAATTAATTAAATGAATATACACGTGTATAAGATATATGTGTAATGCTATAAAGGTATGTAATAAATATTTAATATAAATATTATATTAAAATAATATAAAATTAATTAAATAAGATTTAATTAATGTAATATTATACATAAGACTATTATATAAGTAGTTTGAAATATAAAAGTTATATAATAATGAAACTTATATAATATGAATGTTTAATAAAAGTGGAACATTAAAGAAACCCTAAACAGACTTAAGGGATAAATACATACGTATTGTACGTATACCGTGATTTCTGATGTGTTTGACACTTGAATCACGAGGGCATTTCATAAGAAATACATTATTCCATAATTCGATTTCACTCAATATAATATATTGAAGATTATGAATCTTCATTATAATATTATCCTATACCATATATATATTAATAAATTACTTGCATACTCTTTAGTTATTGAGAAAACTCAAGCTAGGGATGTTATGTGTAGTATTATTAATATATTGAATAGACGAGATAAGATAACTATATGTAGTTGTTGAGCGACCTCAAGGTACATATACTATACTTAGGCCGTCGCGGTATGGTGGGTATGAGTGAATAATCTCTTTCGGTTTATTGAGTAAACTCAAGGTCGAAAAGAGATTAGGACAACGAACCATGGTTTAGGAGTTGTATGTGATACAACCGATAAGGAGTTATCCATTATCCATGTGGAGCTATGATTTGTTAAGCAAACTTAATGACAGAATTCCAAGACGGACGAGTCCTAACACTCGCTAGTGAAGTTGAAAGACTTCTATGTTTTAGTTAGGGTTTGGTGAAAATAAAAGACTAGTGGGAGCCTTATTAGAAAAATGAAATGATAAAATTTAACCTTTCTAATATTATAAGAACATACGCTATATAATGTTAATAATAATCTATATTGATAAATTCGTGCATTTAAAATGATTGATAAAATGTTTATCAACTAAGATATACAATTAAACTGAACTGAAAATTAACAAATAGAAATATAAAATATACTTACTAATAAATAACTATTGCATGTGAATGTTTCCATTCCCATGCAAATGCCTAATTTTACAACTACTTAATACGTTCATAATTTGGTCACTTGCGTGTTTATTTGGTCTAGACCGTGTATTGCATTCTATGAGTTTCAAACTCTAAAAGCAATGTGTGACTATGGATATTTGATTCATATATTATCGCATATAAATGTTATATGGGGAATGGTCACAGTTTGTAATGTACGATATTTCGGTCAAGTTAGTTCATTCTAAAATAAGCCAATAAACAGTACTATGAGATGGAGTATTTAATTTGATTGATTACATAAAGGATCGCATTGTGTTAACTATAACACTAGACCAAAACTACAAGATAGATCTAAGAACTCAATTGCTGAAATATCAGTTTGATCAGTTTACGCAAAGCTTAACATATTTGATGTCCTTAAAGGTTAAGGATCATTGAATGCATTCTGTAAATAGTTCGTTATGATACTGTAGTAAGGGTTTTCTTTTGATTGGTTTGACCATTAGAAAGGAAAATGAATGTATAAGAATAAATGTAATTTAAGGTACAGTTGGGATGAAGGGAGTGAATAGTCACTTCTACTTCATAAAGAAACAACTGAAAGGAGAATTATAATAAGAGTGATTGATATTTAACATTGGAATAAGAAATATGATTTTTATTCCAAAATGTATTTACATATAGAAAATTGTTTTCTATGAGATTCATTTCTTTAGGATCAAGATATTTGATCAAAGAACTCTCCACTATAAACTGGTTGCAGTATATGTAATAAATAAACTATATTAAGTGAATGATGGACCTCCAAATTTAGTGTGCTATTATAGTAATGGCGGAAATAGTGGGAGTATGCCACATAACACTTATTGATTGCATCAAATTACAAAAATTATTTTTGTAAAACATACCGAATATTATTTTTGAAATAATGACTATTTTTCAGTATCGACTAAAAGATAGACATAGCTATATTTCAATATGAATGTTATGAATATTCGTTATGAAATAAAACTATAATGTGGTTTTTGTTTTCAAAACAAAAGTGATGCATTCGAAAATGCAGAAGTATCTAATATTACTTACAGTTATTTTGGAATTATAGACTAAGCCATAGTTTTGAGAAATAATTTTATTATATGATTATGAATCATATGATACTGGTCTATTTCTCAAACGATTAAAGGCTGTGCACCCATTTATTGGGAGCATTATAAGAGTTGATGAACTCTTTGGATTGATACATTTAGATGTATGCAATCGTAGGTCTATTAATACCAAAGCGGTTCTATGTACTTTGTCATATCCACCAATGAGTTATCATCGAGATGGACATGCATATTTGATACATATGTAGTATGTCTAAGATAGACTCATAGAATATAAAACGGAAGTAAATAAGATAACATAATAGAAATGATTTGATTTGATCAAATGGGTGAGTATACCAGAAAGAGTTCCAAACGTATCTAAAAATGAATAAAGATTCAATCTCAAAAGTCACTCCTTCATGTGATACATAATGATGTATTGATAAGGAGTGATCGAACTTTACTAGACAAAGCACGGTTAATTGTGAGTGAAGTTGATTTAATTTCTTTCTATACAGTCATGTACTTAAGAATAGTACACAAGGTTAATATTATTTCATCTAAATAATAATTTACAAAATCATACAAGATAAGGGTTTATAAGAAACCCCAACATATCCAAGGCTATGGAGTTGGCAGGTTATGCGAGTCGAAAGTATGTATATAATAATTGTTCGTGAGAGATCTTGTACGCTTCTCCTCAAAAGGAGTTTGGAAAGGACTATCATTGGATGACGTATTTCTGTTTTGAACATAAGTTTTGTAAACTAAAACAAAATCAGTTTAATATAGTAGGCAATTCATAAAGTGTTTATGAATACCTATTCGGTTGCATTGAGAAACAATTGTAGTTTCAAGAAATACCAATTTCACAGTGAAGGAAATTCTTTGAGAAATTATTGGTAGTAAAATGGGATTGGATACGATCCAATAATAAAATTGATTACATGAGATGAAACGGAATTAACTAACCTAAACGAACACATCACATTAGAGTGTCTAATAAGTATTCTCGCACATTAAAGAGAAACTACGAGTTTCTTATCAATGTCGAAAATACATAATCCTCGGTTGTTCAAATAAACCATTAAGAATTATTGACTGTATGATATGGTGTGATATGAAGATCCGAAATAGATTTCAAGTACATTTTCAAAATATGATTTTGATAGATGTACCCAAAAAGGATATGATCCATCGGCCGCGAATGTGTATTCGAGAGCAAGACTAATGCAGTAGGAATATAATGAGCAACACTGATAAGAATAACAATGAAAATTTCAATTGGATACATTAGCGTAATAGATTTGATATTCAATGTGCTCAAGTTAATTCAGATTTACTCACAAAATTATCACTTAGTATGACTTTATGTTTGGTATGTATGTATTAAAACAGAAACTTCCAAATAATGATTTAGAGTAAGCTGTTTACACATAATAACCAAAATGTCTCGAGAAGTTAGTGGGAGCGATATTGAGTTGTGAGTCTTTGGATATGATCCAAGAAAGTATCATTTTATAAGCATCAAAATTGAAAAAAATATTTTGATAGAAATATCAAATAATTTGATTATCCATCAAAATGCAGAGGAAGCATGTGTTCATAAGAAAGAACGTTAAAAGATACATTGATATTTCTAAACTATAACTAAACAACACGTTGTTGATTTTAATGATGTACTTATGTTAAAATCAACCTTAGTTGTTTTAATAATTAACTTTGGATTGTAAATGATGTCTTTTATAGTGAGTATAAAAGATATTGGGGATGTCCCAAATTAATATGCAAAGACACCTTATTAAATTGTTTAATACAGAACATGTAAGATGAGTTCCTTATGCATTGGCAATAGAAATTAACATATATGTTGTGTTGTCTATGATATCGTGATTTGTTTATGTATTTGATACATAAAGAAAATATCACATCCAAATTGATATCACTAATGGTAGTCTGGAGAGTTCTCGTGTAATTACAAAATATTAGAGAATTGTTATAGAAACAACTAACTCCTTATGAAGGAGTGTTATGGCTCAAAATTCATAAGTGATATTGAATATAAATATCAATAATAAATTCAAGATAAGAATTTTTAAGTTGGAAATGTTCCAAATAAAAGAGATTGTAGCCAATTCATTGACTTGAATAGCACCGTAATAAAAACAATGTATATATATAATAAATGCACAAATTTTGTAAATGAGCCGAGAGTGATTCCAAATATTGAGAATCCCACAACATTGTTATATGATAACAATGTCACTATATAGTTGATAATAGAACTAAGAGCTCTGCAACAACCCGAATTCCAGTGGGTCCGGATTTTCTGCAAAAATGCTAGAATTCAAGCCCACTGATGCCTGAGTTGGGTTTCTGGTATCCTGCAAATAGGCAAAGACAAATATATCAGAGCTCAGATAAATATCTCACTGCAAAACTGACTAAAATATAATAGTAAGTAAATACTCACCAAAATAATAACACTATCTAAACAAGTGTCACAAAGCTAGAAAGTTTCTACCATCTACCTAACCTGTAGGATGTTATGAGGACGGGGTCAGAACTAAAGTTCTAGTGAATGGACAAATCATATACTTCTAAGTTTAATTCTACATATACCATTCTACTACCATTTTCTGTTATATTAGGTTTATTGGGTTTATAATACTCTCACCCCTATGCGTGAATCGTACTCATCTACTCCCTAGTAGATCAAAACCTAATAACTAATATATATGTAGCTATATGCCCAATGACCGTATCGGTCCTAGGTACTACCCTTAGTACCTTCCGTATCCTCCTCGAAAAGGACTACATCGTCTCGCTGCTAGGGCGTGCTGTGACTACATCTGTAAAGGACTGCCTCGTAAGGCCTACAATACAGATGTTCCGTCGTCTGCTATGAAAACGTAAAACTGCGTTTGCACTAGCCTATAATAATGCTCGGACATCCACAATGTACCACCCAATGCGTACCTTGAGGCCTATACGTAATCGTTCTGTCTACTCCCTGAATCCCTCTAAACAAGATCTACCTTGTACGGAACTCAGTTGGGGATTTTCTATATCTGTAAAGGACTGCCTCGTTAGCCTTACAATACAGATATCCTACTTGGTATGTCTTTTTTATCATCGTGGCTATGGCCCCACGCAGCCACCCCTCAACTAATCGAAAGACCTCTAAAGAGCTAAGTGGTTGTGCCCTACTGCAAACAATCTAAACATCCAATTGGTTGTGCCCCTCATCCAATGTCTCGATAGTTGAAGAATCATTGGCCTTTTGGTTTAACTCTAGTCTTTCCCGAACTCGCTTCTTGGTTTGATGATGGTCTGATGTCCGCATGCGACTATCCTTTTGGGTCCTGCCCACTAAAACCTACTCTCTAGTCAGAGTACGGTGTCATACGAATATCCTACTCCAAACATCAACCCATTTGACTACCTACAAGGTCCTGCCATGCAAAAGCAGTCAAGGCATACTCTCTTGATGGAACTCCTACAGACCTGCCTCCGGGGGACTGCTTCGTTACGCCTACCCCCAAAGGGCCATCCTAGAGTACCCTCACGTCCTGTTGAAGTTTCGTACTTCCTTCAGCCCAAAATATCTAAGTTGGACGTGCTCCTTCTGCGCTGAAATCTGTGATGAACTGCTTCATTAGGCTCTTCATCCTTTGGGCTACTCCAAACGCATCTTACTATTTTATTAAACCCTACGTCTAACCTTTACTATGCGTTAATTTACTTTTCTTATTCTATTGGCTACTTATTTACCCTAATCAGCATAAGCTTGTCCCAGCCTCACCTAACTATTGTGAGACAATCAGTTCCTGACTGAAAGGAAATGCTGTTGGTATAGGCCTTGTTTCTATGTTTTCTTATTAACTTAGTGTACGTTTTTAAATAAGCCTCTTCTATTATTTCTACTCTATTTGCTTATTAACTTAATCTAAGTCTTGAAATAAGCCTTTTCTGTTCCTTCTGCTTAATTATAACCTATGTTATAATTTTACTTGTAATTGTTACTTCTGTATTCTTTTATAATCTATATATTATAAATATAATTACAAGTGTCTCTTCTCTATTCTAGTCTGTCTTCTTTTATTATGATATTGAATTTTCTTTAATTCTCTTATTTTATACGACAATCTTAGCTTGGGACTACGTCCGATTGTCTCAAATTTACTTATCATAATAACTGCTTTGCTCTTATTCTACTTTCTACGCAGTAAATGCAGATCTAGTTACATTGGTTCTAGTCTTATCTAATAATTAACTTGATTTCTTCTTTACTTCCTTTAATTCTTCGCTTTATTTTCTTATATTCTAGGAAGTAGTTCTACTCTTATTTGGTTGGTTATAAAAACTGTGCTAAAAATCCATTTCCATATTTAATACTAAATACTAAAAGAAATGCTATAGATAATAATCTGTAATTGCAAGATATTTATTTTGTTATTTCTTTACTTTTTGGGTAGTGCAAAATACAGTAGAGTCTCTATTTTACACTAATTCCCTTTTTTTCTTTCTTTTATTCTTGCAATTACATTTATCATTGTCTTTTAAATATTAAACCATGGAAATGTATTCTCTCCTCTAAACCAACCAACTAATCTTCCACTAACTTCCCAATCAAGTTATTAAATTCTCCCCCTTTTTATTTACTTTCCCCATTTTACAGTATATTTCTATTTCTCTCTCTTTATTTAAGTTTTTCTTACTTTACATCTAATTTCTGTAAATCTTGTATTTTTTCGTATTTGCGAATTCTTCTTTTTAACTATTTAATTCGTGTAGAAAGGAATAAAAAGAAGTTAACATTTACAGGCAAAATTTCAACTTTAAAATAGATGTAAATAACAGCAATAACTATGAATAACTGTAAATTTCTTACTTTTAGGCTTATGCCTTTCAAGTATAATATTATTCATATTTAATTGGATTAATATCTCCGTTTTCCATATAATAATTAAATATAAGCTTTCTTATACAATTTAAAGTTTTCAACAGAACTAATTTACTGAAATAAATGCTGAAATTAAATATTAAATAGAATTTGACGATAATATATCATAAACGTAAAAGATATATAATTTAAACCCACTCACATGTCGTCCTTAGCTCTGCTTGTGCTTAGCTTGGCTCCAAGGTCTTCCTGGATCCCCTTCTAAGGTGTCTAATATTTTTATTGAGAAGATCTTCTCCCTAGAATTATTTTCTTTTTAGGGTCCAGCCTCATGCAATGAACCCAATTGGGAGAAAATTTGATTGTGAGAAAATAGCTAGGCCTAGGGTTCTATTTATAGTAGAGTTTGGGGATCTCAGACCGTTGGATTCTTGGATTGAATCTGAATCCCCCACGTCACAGGGTCGTTTGGAGCCATCATATGCATCAACGTACGGCTCAGATCGCGTAAAAATCGATTTTACTTGGCTCGGTTCGTACTTGGACGAAATTACGTCCAAGTAGCAACGCGGGTCGACCCTAGGGTCGACCTATGCTTCCTTCGAGTCGATCTGGTGGTCGACCTGGGGAGTTCTGGGTCGACCTATTGGTCGACCCATATATGGTTTTTTTCTCTTTTCTATTTTCGATTATTTTCGCTTTTTTCGTTTCTCTCATAACTTCTTCGTATTGACTCGGATTTTGACAAGTTATATATGGAAATTGATCAGAAAATCGCCACGGACACAATGGAATAAGTTTCGAGACCAAAAATAAACAATTCCAAAAATGTTTATTTTCATTGTTCATCGTTTTTTGATTATTTAATTATCGAAAAATATGGGGTGTTACATTCTCCCACCCTTTAGGAAATTTCGTCCCCGAAATTCAATAAGGGTCAAATTATGTAATTCCTTGCATCAATCACATCCATTTTGTGCACATCCAATTTTGCGACTATCCGTGCACTTGTGCAAAGTGTCATTCAACATGAGATATATGTATGAACATGAATTTCTAAGCGGCACCTTCTATATGAACGCTTTTCTTCTTTAAATTTTTTTTTTTAAAACATGATGCACACATCCTAAATATACTTGCAATTTCTATATGAATGCAATCTTTTTGAAATTCAAAATGTTTTTCACCCAATTTTTCCCACACTCCTACTGAATAGGGGCGTAGTTCAATGAATTTTTTATCCAAATCCTACCACACAACTTTTAATTTTCGAATTTCAGAAGAAAAAAAATCTAATTTTCCAAATTCGATTTCTTATGTCAAAAAAGAAGGTAGAAAATGGAAAAACTTCATATTTTTTCCGTTTTACTTTTGCGCACCTCTTTCACCGTACTTGGAATTTATGCTACTATTCTATAAAAAATCACTATTTGCTTTCCCAAGCACAGTCTATATAAGAAAACTTCTCTTTTTAAAATTTCTTTCCTTTTTCCTGTTAACGTTTTCTTTAAATTTATTATTTTCCTTTTTAGTTATTCTTTTGTCTACTTTTATTTATCTTTTAATATTTAAGTCTTATGTCCTTATTCTCTTTTTGCGAATGTCATAAGGACATAGAGAAAAGGCATCATTACTGATTTACTACAATGCAAACTAAATGCTTACATAAGAGTACAATTTTCTAACTAAAAGGAAAACAAGTTCTACTACAAAGGAATACTAGATAGGTAGCTACAATAGCTAAACAGAGCTATCAACTAGGGCTAGGAGGCCTAGGATCATGTCCGCCCTGACATAAGAAGGTCTTAATCAAAGAATCTAGACAACTAAGGTGCTCCTCCTGCCGTCAAGTGCTCGCCACTATCTCACGATGTGTCCTGACTATCTCCTGCTATCCCTGGAGAAGCTCTGCGTGCTCTCTGGCAAGCTGCACTTGCCTCTTGGACATGACCCTCATCTGCTCGTCATAACCCATCGGTGGAGGGGGTTGGGAGGGTCATGCCTCCTCTCCCCAAGATCCCTATCCCCAAGCACTATACGTCACTGGCTCAGGTGGCCAAGAGGGCCACTGCGACTCTGAATGTCCAACGCCACCTCCAAACGGTGGCGAAGAAAAGGTTTGCTGCCACTGGAAATGCTATAGTGCCTGATGGTGTAAAGAGGGCTATGGCTCAGGCTCCTGCTCCTCTTGTGGAGCATGTATCTGTGCCAACTCTATACCCATCCTCCTTAGGGTGGAGGAATCGATTATAGGGTGGGTCTGCTTAATATAATCCTCTCTATCCATCTCTACTCCAGCCCACCTAAAGACCCATATCCAAAAATGACTAAAGGTCATAAAAGATTGACGCCCTCTCGCTGCTATCATATACTGGGCCATGATCACCTTAGCCTAGTTCACCTGTAAGCCTCAAAATATGGCGTAGGTGGCCTGCCTCACTATGGGATAGATCTGGTCGTAGCTCCCCATCTTGGAAAGAGGTTATACTGTAGAATACGTACAACCAATCTAGCTACTGGACACAACTATCCAACGCGCCAATCAGGGTGCTGGGGGTCTACAAAGATCTGATGTAAGACGGCATGGTCTGTCATCTCAATATGGTCCTAGACCATGCCCTCTAATCTCCAAAATATCAGCAAACTGTGTCTCAGTAAATGCTATCCCTATTCCCTTGACCTCCGACTGGAAGGCCATCTCACCATCCCCGTCATTAGTACGTAAATTAGCGTCAAAAAGGCGTACTAACTTGGGGTACGCTCTCCGCTCGAACGTCTCGTGACTCAGAATCTGTCGCAATCCGATATCCAAAATGAGTTGCTCTAAAGGCGTGCCATGAAAATCAGAAAATCTCACTACTCTCCCTTGCAAAAACTGGTATGAAGTTGTATCATAGTAAGCCTGAACTATCCTCCTATCGCCTTGGCACCAGGCTATCTCTTGGGGTGTAAGATGGGGAAAAAGGTGAACCAAAGATGGTCTTGGAGGCATGGCGAAAAACCTTTAGATCTGCAGGAAAGAAGTATGGATATGGGTAGATATCGCGATACGCTTCAATTTGACACTAACCGTGAGTTGATTGGTGGAGTTTTGGGGTGGTGGCGGTTGTTGGAGATGGTGGAATTGGGTTCGGCTGCTGCTATTTTGGGAGCGAGGAGATGAAATGAGGAGGCCGAAGCCTCGTACGCGTTTATACACGTAAAAATGGGCAAAGGCGGTCAACCCGCCTTTCCCCTAGGTCGATCGCACGGTCGACCTCAGTCGGCCTAAAAAAATTTCTTCTTTTTTTTTCTTGGCCTTCGCGCGGTAGTTGCCTCACCCGTTTCCTTCCTAACTAATCTAAGCCCAAACCAATCCCACCAATTCTCAGGTCGTTTGAGTCGCGGTTACGACTTTGACTAAATATCCTGACCGCTCTCCACCCTCCAAGTGGAGTCTTTACGTCTCTTATACTTCAACTAAATCTTTATTTATATCCACAACCTTGCTCCAACCACTTATATCGTCTAACCCCAAAATTTTCTTTTTCAAGGCTGTTTTTTAATATTTTTACGGCTAGAAAATATTTTAATATACTTATCTAAGTAATAAGTGTACTTACAAACCACTTTGTTTCTATACTTAGAAATTATCTTTAAAACACGTTTTCACTTGGGTCTAAACAGATGTTGCGTAAAACACCGTTACTACAACCCAAAAATTTCTAGTTTTATGGCTTCAATTAAAATAATTATCATATATATATCTTTTTTTTCAAACTGCAAATCCTCTATATATTTACTAATTTGGAACCATAGGTTTTCTTTTCAAAAATTTAATTATAGGGCTAGACTTAAAGTGGGTTTTTAATTACCTGATTCCTGTTTCTCAATTTTTTTCCACATGTTGATTCTTTCTGAAGAACGAATTTCTCTTTGGGTCCAGGGGAATATTATATATATATTAAAAATACAAATATATTCACTCACTATCTACCTAGGAATCCTAAACCTAGGCTCTGATACCAGATGTAACAACCCCAATTCCAATGGGTCCGGATTTTCCACAAAACTGCTAGAATTCAAGCCCACTGAAGCCCGAGTTGGGTTTCTGGTATCCTGCAAATAGGCAAAGACAAATATATCAGAGCTCAGATAAATATCTCATAGCGGAACTAACTAAAATATAATAGTAAGTAAATACTCATCAAAATAATAACACTATCTAAACAAGTATCACAAAGCTGGAAAGTCTCTACCATCTACCTAAGATGTAGGATGTTATGAGGAGGGGGTCAGAACTAAAGTTCTAGTGAATGGAAAAATCATATACTTCTAAGTTTAATTCTACATATATCGTTTTACTTCCATTTTCTGTTATACTAGGTTTATTGGGTTTATAATACTCTCACCCCTATGCGTGAATCGTACCCATCTACTCCCTAGTAGATCAAAACCTAATAACTAATATATATGTAGCTATATGCCCAATGACCGTATCGGTCCTAGGTACTACCCTTAGTACCTTCCGTATCCTCCTCGAAAAGGACTACATCGTCTCGCTACTAGGGAGTGCTGTGACTACATCTGTAAAGGACTGCCTCGTAAGGCCTACAATACAGATGTTCCATCGTCTGCTATGAAAATGTAAAACTGCGTTTGCACTAGCCTATAATAATGCTCGGACATCCACAATGTACCACTCAGTGCGTACCTTGAGGCCTATACGTAATCGTTCTGTCTACTCCCTAAATCCCGCTAAACAAGATCTACCTTGTACGGAACTCAGTCGGGGATTTTCTATATCTGTAAAGGACTGCCTCGTTAGCCCTACAATACAGATATCCTACTTGGTCTGTCTCTTTTATCATCGTGGCTATAGCTCCACGCAGCCACCCCTCAACTAATCGAAAGACCTCTAAAGAGCTAAGTGGTTGTGCCCTACTATAAACAATCTAAACATCCAATTGGTTGTGCCCCTCATCCAATGTCTCGATAGTGGAAGAATCATTGGCCTTTTAGTTTAACTCTAGTCTTTCCCGAACTCGCTTTTTGGTTTGATGATGGCCTGATGTCCGCATGCGACTATCCTTTTGGGTCCTGCCCACTAAAACCTACTCTCTAGTCAGAGTACGGTGTCATACGAATATCCTACTCCAAACATCAACCCTTTTGACTGCCTACAAGGTCCTGCCATGCAAAAGCAGTCAAGGCATACTCTCTTGATGGAACTCCTACAGACCTGCCTTTGGGGGACTGCTTTGTTACGCCTACCCCAGAGGGCCATCCTAGAGTACCCTCACGTCCCGTTGAAGTTTCGTACTTTCTTCAGCCCAAAATATCTAAGTTAGACATGCTCCTTCTGTGCTGAAATATGTGATGAACTGCTTCGTTAGGCTCTTCATCCTGTGGGCTGCTCCAAACGCATCTTACTATTCTATTAGACCCTATGTAATCTTTTACTATGCATTTAGTTTACTTTTCTCATTCTTTTGGCTACTTATTTACCCTAATCAGCATAAGCTTGTTCCAGCCTCACCTAACTATTATGAGACAATTAGTTCCCGACTAAAAGGGAATGTTGTTGGTATAGGCCCTGTTTCTATGTTTGCTTATTAACTTAGTGTACGTTTTTAAATAAGCCTCTTTTGTTATTTCTGCTCTATTTGCTTATTAACTTAATCTAAGTCTTAAAATAAGCCTTTTCTGTTCCTTCTGCTTAATTATAACCTATGATATAATTTTACTTGTAATTATCACTTCTGTATTCTTGTATAATCTATATATTGTAAATATAATTACAAGTGTCTCTTCTCTATTTTAGTCTGTCTTCTTTTATTATGATATTGAATTTTCTTTAATTCTCTTATTTTATATGACAATCTTAGCTTGAGACTACGTCCGATTGTCTCAAATTTACTTATCATAATAACTGCTTTGCTCTTATTCTACTATCTGCGCAGTAAATGCAGATCTAGTTAAATTGCTTCTAGTTTTATCTAATAATTAACTTGATTTCTTCTTTACTTCCTTTAATTCTTCGCTTTATTTTCTTATATTCTAGGAAGTAGTTCTATTCTTATTTGGTTAGTTATAAAAACTGTGTAAAAATCCATTTCCATATTTAATACTAAATACTAAAAGAAACGCTATAGACAATAATTCGTAATTGCAAGATATTTCTATTGTTATTTCTTTACTTTTTGGGTAATGCAAAATACAGTAGAGTCTCTATTTTACACTAATTCCCTTTTTTTCTTTCTTCTATTCTTGCAATTACGTTTATCGTTGTCTTTTAAATATTAAACCATGGAAATGTATTCTCTTCTTTAAACCAACTAACTAATCTATCACTAACTTCCCAATCAAGTTATTAAATTTTCTCCCTTTTTATTTACTTTCCCCATTTTACAATAAATTTCTATTTTTCTCTCTTTATTTAAGTTTTTCTTACTTTACATCTAATTTTTGTAAATCTACTATTTTTCTATTTTAATCCGTATTTGCAAATTTTTCTTTTTAACTATTTTATTCATGTAGAAAGGAATAAAAAGTAGTTAACATTTACAGGCTAAATTTCAACTTTAAAATAGATGTAAATAACAGCAAATAACTGTGAATAACTATAAATTTCTTACTTTTAGGCTTATGCCTTTCAAGCTTAATATTATTCATATTTAATTGGATTACTATCTCCGTTTTTCATATAATAATTAAATATATGCTTTCTTATGCAATTTACAGTTTTCAATAGAACTAATTTACTGAAATAAATGCTGAAATTAAGTATTAAAGGGAATCTGATGATGATATATCATAAACGTAAAAGATATATAATTTAAACCCACTCACATGTCATCCTTAGCTCTGATTGTGCTTAGCTTGGCTCCATGGTCTTCCTGGATCCCCTTCTAAGGTGTCTAATAATTTTATTGAGAAGATCTTCTCCATAGAAATATTTTCTTTTTAGGGTCCAGCCTCAGGCAATGAATCCAATTGGGAGAAAATCTGATTGTGAGAAAATAGCTAGGCCTAGGGTTCTATTTATAGTGGAGTTTGGGGATCTCAGACCATTGGATTCTTGGATTGAAACTGAATCCCCCACGTCACAGGGTCGTTTGGAGCCATCAGATGCACCAACGTACGGCTAAGATCGCGTAAAAATCGATTTTACTTGGCTCGGTTCGTACTTGGATGAAATTACGTATAGGTAGCAACGCGGGTCGACCCTAGGGTCGACTTGTGCTTCCTTCGGGTCGATCTAGTGGTCGACCTGGGGAGTTCTGGGTCGACCTATTGGTCGACCCATATACGGTTTTTTCTCTCTTTTCTATTTTCGGTTATTTCCGCTTTTTTCGTTTCTCTCATAACTTCTTCGTATTGACTCGGATTTTGACAAGTTATATATGGAAATTGATCAGAAAATCGCCACGGACACAATGGTATAATTTTGAGGCCATACTCTGACGATTCAAAAAATGTTTATTTTTATTGTTCATCGTATTTGATTATTTAATTATCAAAAAATGTGGGGTGTTACAAGCTCACTGGAAGTCGAGAGACATACTACGAATTATTCTACATGATAAAGGTAGTTTATCAGTGTCAAAGAGAGTTAATCAACAGAGTAGATTATTGAAATATAATAGTATATCCGTTCAATAAAGGACTGACCCAATTGGTTTTAAGGAAACCGATTAGAGAAGTTGGAATAAGATTCCATAATTGACCCCAAGTGCAAGTGAGAGAGTGATAGAGTTACGGGTATGCCCTAGGGGCAATTATGTAATTTGTTACATATGTCTAACTTGGTAATCAATCTTGTTTGAAATAAAAGGTGTTTTTCTTTCTATTATATACTTGATATAATGTGTTATATCAATTAATTAATTTAATCAAAAGAATATTTAATAAAAAATCCATAAATGGTACATTTTGTGATAGTAGTTACAAAGTGTTGTAACGGTGAGTAATTTATCACAATGAAAATAAATATACAATTTTAAATGTTCTTGGTCAGGTTACATCGAGACTAGATATCGATGTATTCGTTGAGACTAGAGTATGTAACGCTCTCTAAATGTTGGATAGTGTATTACTCATGGCTGTTGGGGACACCAAAGGGTTACGTATTGATAGTTAAATATGAAACGACTCACTCGATAGTTTTCTGTTAGTTAATATAATTAAGGTCAAACAGAAAATATCAATATGACTGATTTACATAGTTCTCTCGACTTGAGAGTACTGTGAACCTTCAATATGAAAGCTCCGCTTTGATTATAGCCAAATAATGACATGGCATTCCATCGAGTGACTATACTTGGGTTGAGTGGAAAAGTTAAGCAATATTCAAGAGAGGATTCGTCTCCTCGGTTATATAGAGTTAGTATCATAGTCAACTTAAGTCAACTCAAAGTCAAAGTCTCTAGCCAAAGCATTTCGGTTAATAATATTTGTTATTATAGAACCAAGGACTTTGTGTTTTGACTATAGAGTTGAATATAGACAATATAGGAATTTTGACCATTACCAAATTCCATAAGTCCAAAGTGATATAGTTTTGACGAAGAGAATTGGTGTAAATAAATGTCACAACTGGGCAACTGCAACACCTCGTAATTTGGCGTTACTTATTTAATTAGTTAGTTAATTAATTAGGCTCCAAAAGTGGAATTTGCGCAAAAAATGGAATTTGACCACAAAACTTGCACTATTGCGTTCGTGGTGAAATTCTGAGCAACTTTCATATTTGGAGTTTTTTGCGATTAGAGTCCAAAGGAAGAAGTTATGGAAGAAAAACGAATTTGAAACGAAAATAATTCTAATACGAAAATTAATGTTTTATATTAATAACCTAGGCCCATAGATCGACCCACCACTAAGAGCGATCGACCAGGGGTGGTCGACCCCTAGGTAAGGGGCGGTCGATCGCTCCCTGTGTGGCGGCTAGTGTTAGCCTAGGCCCAACGGCCCGGATTTAATATATTTCAACTTGATGGTTGAGGTTGATTCTTACGCTTATAAATTCAGGCCTAACCATCCATCCCCTTCTCATATTTTTCTGAAGGCAGTAGCGAAGCTCTTCCATTTCTTCTTCTCCGCTTCTTTCTAAATTATAAAATTAAGATATTTATATCTATATTCATAAAATTGGAGAATAATAGAAATCTAATAAAAAGGAGAAGAGAGTCAATTATACGCGTATTTAGGGTAATTTATATATATTTATTTATTTTCTCTTCCAATTCCAAATCTTTTTTTAGATCTATAATTCTTGTAACGACCCGTAAAATTTCAACTGTTTAATAACGTAATTAGTTGAAATTTTGCGAAATTTCAAACGATAAAATTTTGAAATATAAATTTGATATTTGGAATGCGTCTAGTTAAACATAGCAACTGGTAAATTTTCGTCCGAAAATACGAAAGTCTATTTCGCGCGTAAATTCACTTCAATTCAATCAGTTAAAAAAGCGTTGAAAATAAAATGTTTCCGAAACCTAAATATTTTTACATACAAAAATTCTAAACCATCTTCTGAGCAAGATGTCAGTTGGTCGTTTTTCAAAATTTGGACATCTATTGCTCCGTCGTTCTTATTTTCTGCAAAATAGCAGTATTTTGGTACCGATATCGATTTTGATCGGATGATCGTACCACTGATATCTGTATACCTTTTTGATTGTCTCGTCGTACTGATCTCCACGGTATATTCAACTCTGCATTTTTAAGTCCGGTACATGACGGAACCGTGCAACGGTTCACCGTATCGGTACGTTTTGATCCTCTTGAATTCCTATGCTCATTCTTTTGCCCAACGGTCGAATTGTGACTTCCTTTATTATTTCCTAGAATCTCATACATGACTTTTATATTCAATGCAATCTGGTTCATTTATATTTTTCTTTTCTCTGACGATTCACTCTCTTTCTATTCTTTTTATTTAAAATATATATATTACCTGACTATAATTACTTGCTGTAACCTAATCTGTTCGACTACCTTGCTGTGAAACTATCCATTCCTTCTTGAGCCCATTCATTTTCGTTCTGCCTTGGGAAGATAATAAGTATATTTGAAGGTTTGCATTTTATTTGGTTCGAAATCAGACTGTCATCAATTCGAGCTTCCCACCTCTCCAATTCTTGCAACATCCATGGCCGTAGCATCCCCACCTCCTCCACCCGGAAGCTTTTCCCCTCCGACTCTCTCACCCGACCCCGCAAGAAACAGCACGGAAGCCACGATTCTCCTCGACTGGCCTCACTTCCGCCTCTACCCAGTCGACCACCCTCCGCCGAAGTTCGCAACCCAGCGCCCCTCTGCTCATAGCCTTCCACCTTGCCGCACCTCAGCTCGCCTCCCACTTTCCTTGCCCCAACCTCCGACAATCGAGAGCAGCCCTTCGTCTCGTCCCCAGCAAGCCTCGTCAACATCATTCACCAGTGGCCATACCCTTCTAGTAGCTCGGCCGAGTTCCTCTTCCCTTTCTCTGTACATTGATTTAGGTGAAGATATATTAATATACATTTACTAATATTAAATTTTTGTACATTATTTCCTTTTACGTCCTGTTTTATAAAAAAAAATCATATATATATATAGTATAATCTTTAGTATTGGTAAGTAATGTAATATATATAATATAGATATGTTAGCATACCTATAAGTCATATCAATCTGATGTTATATATAATACGTTGATTTGCGCACATATATATATTAGTCTATGTATAAGTGGCAGGTTGAGTCTTAAATATATATTTATGTTGGTTTCAAGTGTTATTAGGTTTTGTGAACAGTTTTATATATGAGTGATGCTCTATTAGTATATTATACAGATATGCTACAGTTCCAGTTTATATTTGTACCATTTAAACATATATATATGTATTAGTATGTATATTCTATAGCTTATATATATAGTTTATATCTGGGTATATATTTATGTTATATGTACTATTTTATAAATATTGTGTAGTGTGGGTTTATCTATCGGTTTATATAAGCATTGTATATATTCTGTAAGCTTATGTATAAACCTGTTTTCGGTTGTATATACATATATACATTTTTAATGAAGTGGATTATATTGATTTTTGATGCATATTGATTAGAAGGTATGTATATGTTCTGAGTGGTATAAGTTGGTTTATTTTATTATCTCATATGAATAAGTTATATAAGCTTTCAAATCCATTAGTTATGTAGGCTATATAGCTTTATATTTGCTCAATTCTACAAACTGTCATATGTATATATAGTAAGTTATATATATTAGTTTATATGTATCTACCTATATGTTAGTTGTATATATTAATATTAGTTAGTACATATATGTGCTGTATAAATCTGTATATATATTAATAGTATATGGGTACGTGATTTTATGACGAAAAGGTTTCACATTTTATATAATATATATGTACTATAGACTCTGGATATACATACATATAGTCTATAGATTTATAGTGTATACAGTTTATATATTATAAAATATGTAAGTTGAGTTTACAACAATGGATTTTGAAATGTATATTTTAATTTAGAATTCTGATTGATATATATATAGTTATATATATATATATTCATTATACCAATTATCTTCATCAACCCAGCTTTGATTTATTTCGTCTATTCGTAATATCAGCTCATCCGTCAAATTCGTACCAATTCAGCTTTGTTTTGGAATTCGTGCTTGGATCCGTAGCTCTGTTCATTTTCAAATTCCTCTAGCCTCGAAAGGTGAGCACTCACTCACGATTAACGTTCTTTTATTTATTAAATTTGATTTCAATTGAAACGACAATTGAAATATGCTGCTGTTAGTTAATTACACTGTTATATATGTTATTGCCTATATCAGTTCACCTGTGACATTTGACACCATTTTCTGTTAATTATTTATGTGATGATAATACAGTTTGGCTGATAATTGATTGATTGTTGATGTTTATATTGGACGTTAAATTGTTAATGATGTAAGTGAATAATTTGAAATTGAATTGACGTAGAATAGTTAGATTTGATATATGTGTTAAAATTGATTAAATGACATTTGTATAATATGACCCCTTTTAACTGTTGAATTTATTGACACGTAGGATTTGATTTATTACAGTTTGAACCACTGAATGTATGTTGTTAAATTGATGATGTATGAAATTGTAAATAGATGACAAGTGAAAAACCGTAATGTAATAATCTTTAATCTACATGAAATGATAGTGTAGATTCTAGAAATAATTATATTAATTCGTACAAATAACAATGCGAATTAATACGATTATTTCGGGATTATTTAAATTGATTATTGGATTGATATTGATTGTTGTATTGCTTGTTTATTTACTTTGACACCATCCCATTTATCACACTGCAAGTTCCCTTTGTTATGCTTTGATTTTAAATTGAATTGGAATCGGGTTGAAATGATAAATACCCAAATTGAACTTTGACCTTGGATATAGAGAATTAAATAAAACCCGATTGGTCAATAATCTAATTTAAAAATAAAATGAAGATTAAATTTGAATAAATAATATGGTTTTGAAACAAAGTTGGAAATTGAATTTTAATGAAATTTAAATGTGAATATTTAATAATTTGAAATGAAATATTTATAAAGAAATTGATGAAAGAATGTTGTTTAATTTGAGAAATGATTGAATTAAGTTTGAAATTATTAAAGTTGAAATGATTTAATAATTGAGTTTGAAATTATAATCAAGTTTGAAATTATTGAACTTTGAAATTATTTAATAATTAAGTTTTGAATTATTTACTAATGAATTATTAAATAATTAAATTGAATTGAAATTCTTTAATAAGAAAAATTGAACTTTTGAATAAGTGGATTTTACTTCGTAATAATTGAAATTGAGTTTTCTTTATTAAGTGAGCTTTGGAAAATTATTTAAGAAAGTAAATAAGTGAAATTGAATTTCTTTAACTAGAAATAGAATGTGATATTTTTTGGAATTAATGTAAGACTTGTAATTGGAGAATTGATTTGACGAATTTAGTTTAATTCAAAATTGTAAGTTTTGTTTTAATGAAGTTGAACTTAAGAATTGATTAAATGAATTGGAAATTTAATAGAAATTGTTTTGAATGATAAAGTAACTTAGCGAATATTGAATGAAATCGATAAATGAGTTTAAATTGATTTGAATGTTAAATAGAATTTATTTAAATGATTTCGGAATGAAACTTATATATGAACTTGAATCAATATTTGAATTGTTTTAAAAAGAAATTGAAATTGAATTATAAGATTTTGAAACGGAAAATTGGAAGTTTTGAAACGAAAATTTGGAAATTGTTTTAGAAAGACAAATGAAATGTTGATTTACGAATTCTATTTGAAATTAAAATTGATTTGGTTTTTGAAATATATAAACGACCAATCGGTGTAATAATTACGAAAGTTATTAAAGAGACCGGGATCGGTAATGGATATACTCTCTATCTGAACCGAAACCACTTTAATAACTATACGCGGAGTGTTGATCCAGAACGAAGTGGATGGTTTTGATGAACGTGTTGACTGAAGAAAGAGAACGATTTTGGATGACCCTTGACATGACTAAAATAGGAGCCGCGCCGGGCCATTGAGGTTCGCCATCTCTAGCGGACACACTTCTTCGTTACCATATCTATTACTTTTGTGATTCGATTTGGGTGCACCCCTCGATTATGGGAGTGTTGTTTCGCGGTGTTGGGGTAGTAGCTGCTATGCCCAACATCAGTCCGGATCACGCAACTACTAGTATCCTAGTTGGTATCGCCTCATGTACCTTGTCATACTGATTATCCTATCGCGACAACTACGATTTTGATTTGTACCTTTAGTATATGGATTGCCCTCTGGTGACTTCCGGTTTTGGGGAAACTACGGTCTTGTATATGCTTTTGGGAATAAACAGGTTAAGAGGTGTATGGGCCCTGCTTAACCCTACTTTGATATCTTTATATTACTGATAGACATTATCTACTTAGCATACATTACTACATAGTAGATAGTTTAACGGATCCTTAAAGGATGGTTATTCCAAACATCCTTTGAGTTACTTGTATTTCAATTGCTATTTCACTTGAGTTGGATTTATTAATATAAGAATGTTAATCCTGACTCGAGTGTCTTGTGTTTTGCTTTACGCTCGGGTCAGACTGAGTGTACCAGTATTCGAGACTCACCATTGGAGTTGGAGCTTCGCTTGGAGATCCAGCTATCTATCCAGCTTTCAGATATTCGATGATTCCAGTGATGTATTCTGATTTGTATCTGTTACTCTTCCGTTGTATCTAGTTTAACTCTGATGTATCGTATTACTCTTCTGTTGTAAACTCTGATGTATTTTATATATTCATATAGTAGCTTCATGAACTACTATCTCTTTTATTTCCGCTGCACTTATTACTCTGTGTCTGTGATCTGTGATTATTTTATTTACTGTATATGTTCAATTTTGCCAAATTTAAATTAACAACGCGGTATTTTGAGCAATTCAACTCCGGCATGAGTGTCTACCTATACACTTATAATGGATGCGAATGGTCCGAAATTCCGGGTCGTTACAGTTGGTATCAGAGCTTTGGTAGCTCTAGGCAAAACTTAACATATAGGGTAAATGTATTTACAGAATCACTCTCATTCGAGTTTCAATCTCTTCCTCTGACTCAATTCCTTTGAATTTTTGGAACGTTCTCCTCGGTTCCGAAATTCATTCGTGTCCCTCACTATTCGTCTTCTTTCGATTCTGGAGCATCCCATAACTCCACTTCGAATGATCTTTATAATGAGTCGGCGATCTCGCCAATCTCAAATTTATTTGTAAATGGGTGAAACTCCTTTACAATAGGCATTGATTTACCGGAGATTTCTATATCCTCGGTTTACGATGCTATCTATCTCCTGCTATACCTGAATTCTATTCTTGAGATTGAATGTAGATTTGCCTTGAAATTCTGCATCGATCTTATTCTTGAAGTCACGGACGACCCGGTTAAGGTTGCCCGTGAATTAAATAAACTCATCCATCTCCCTATTGTGGTAATTGAATTATCTTATCTTCTATTTCAAACTTATCTTCGAATCAAAATTCTCTTTTTTTGAGTCCATCAAATTTGAATCTCTACCCTTGCTTTAAAATCCATTCTTGTATCGTCAAGCGAGGAAGTGTATTTGTAAATTTATATTAAAAATGTTTTATATATTGTGTTGTTTGAGTTGTTGATGTTGATTTGGGTTTCCGATCGATTCGTCTGATCAACGCTATCGATAGGATTTCCAAAACACTTGAACAGAGCAAACTGACACAATATTATTTTCAAATTTGGAAAATGAAATAAATTTGTTTGATTATCTTGTGAAATAATAAGTAAAATTTTCTGGAATTTAATAGGTTAATTAAATTGTTTGTTTGAAATGATAATATTTGATTATCATTTATCGTTCTGAGTAAATTTATAAATATGGTTTATAAATTGATTTGGAATTTGAAATGAATTTAATTCAGAAATTTGAGAATTTATTGGTTTCCGGTGATTTTGAACTTTGGTTTTTGAAATTTTAAAGTATATATATTGAAAGTATTTTCGAATAAGAATCGTTTTCAAAGAATTTTAAAATATTAAAATCAGTGCTCTTCTCTTTGTCGCTGGAAAATAATTTCGGTGATGGCGGCCGCATCATCGACATTCATTTTCGAGTTTCGAAGTGGAGATACTATTCAGTAGCCTTGCTACGGTTTTGTTTTGAAAAATATTTTGATTTAAATTTCTTCAGTATAATTTGATTTATATATATAGGTATCTTATTTTAAAATTTAATTTGATTTGATATAAATATATTATATATATCTCTAAATCGTTTAAAGTTAATCGGAAATCTAATTCTTAAATTTTGTTAAAGGATGATTTTAATTATAAATAAAACTAAATTTGGAATAAATATTTAAATTTGAATAATTGAATTAGGAAAATTTATTTGTATATTGTTCAACTGCATTCTAATACAACTTACCAAAATCATTCAGAAGTTGAATATGTAATTGGATAATATATAAGATAAATTGAATTTATAAATGAAATTTGAGTGTTTATAATAAATGTTATACACTAAATTTTAATTATAAAGATGTTAATAGAGTTAGATAGGATAATTAGTAAACTCAGTTAATAATGAAATAAATTTGTTTTGAAAGAATTAATAAATTTGTTTTGAAAGAATTAATAAATTTGTTTTGAAAGAATTAATAAATTTGTTTTGGAAGAATTAATAAATTGAAATTTGATCAACATATGAAAATACCTTGAATTTAAAAGAAATTAATAGATGTAAATTTAATTTAAATCAAAACTTTTATGTTTTAAATAAATTTATATGGGTTAAATATATGTGAGTAGATATATTAAGTAGGATAAATTTTACAGTAATTTGGAATAAAGAAGAATTTAAAATTGTTGACGAAAATATGATCATAATAAAAGATTATTCAAATTTATGGTTTTAGAAATTTTAAATTTAAGATAATTGGATGATAAGATAATAAATTTAGAAATAGTTGAGATTGATTTTAGTGAACTCAAATGGATTAAATCAATTATTCAATATCAATTAATTTAAATTGAAATTTATACGGTTTAAACTAATTGTTATATTGTATTTCAAATCTGTTTTCTTCCTGGTTGTTTCTATTCTCCTACCTCGTTCCTTTTCGGGGACGAAAAGTTTTGAGTGGGGGAGAATGTAACGACCCGTAAAATTTCAACTGTTTAATAACGTAATTAGTTGAAATTTTGCGAAATTTCAAACGATAAAATTTTGAAATATAAATTTGATATTTGGAATGCGTCTAGTTAAACATAGCAACTGGTAAATTTTCGTCCGAAAATACGAAAGTCTATTTCGCGCGTAAATTCACTTCAATTCAATCAGTTAAAAAAGCGTTGAAAATAAAATGTTTCCGAAACCTAAATATTTTTACATAGAAAAATTCTAAACCATCTTCTGAGCAAGATGTCAGTTGGTCGTTTTTCAAAATTTGGACATCTATTGCTCCGTCGTTCTTATTTTCTGCAAAATAGCAGTATTTTGGTACCGATATCGATTTTGATCGGATGATCGTACCACTGATATCTGTATACCTTTTTGATCGTCTCGTCGTACTGATCTCCACGGTATATTCAACTCTGCATTTTTAAGTCCGGTACATGACGGAACCGTGCAACGGTTCACCGTATCGGTACGTTTTGATCCTCTTGAATTCCTATGCTCATTCTTTTGCCCAACGGTCGAATTGTGACTTCCTTTATTATTTCCTAGAATCTCGTACATGACTTTTATATTCAATACAATCTGGTTCATTTATATTTTTCTTTTCTCTGACGATTCACTCTCTTTCTATTCTTTTTATTTAAAATATATATATTACCTGACTATAATTACTTGCTGTAACCTAATCTGTTCGACTACCTTGCTGTGAAACTATCCATTCCTTCTTGAGCCCATTCATTTTCGTTCTGCCTTGGGAAGATAATAAGTATATTTGAAGGATTGCATTTTATTTGGTTCGAAATCAGACTGTCATCAATTCGAGCTTCCCACCTCTCCAATTCTTGCAACATCCATGGCCGTAGCATCCCCACCTCCTCCACCCGGAAGCTTTTCCCCTCCGACTCTCTCACCCGACCCCGCAAGAAACAGCACGGAAGCCACGATTCTCCTCGACTGGCCTCACTTCCGCCTCTACCCAGTCGACCACCCTCCGCCGAAGTTCGCAACCCAGCGCCCCTCTGCTCATAGCCTTCCACCTTGCCGCACCTCAGCTCGCCTCCCACTTTCCTTGCCCCAACCTCCGACAATCGAGAGCAGCCCTTCGTCTCGTCCCCAGCAAGCCTCGTCAACATCATTCACCAGTGGCCATACCCTTCCAGTAGCTCGGCCGAGTTCCTCTTCCCTTTCTCTGTACATTGATTTAGGTGAAGATATATTAATATACATTTACTAATATTAAATTTTTGTACATTATTTCCTTTTACGTCCTGTTTTATAAAAAAAAATCATATATATATATAGTATAATCTTTAGTATTGGTAAGTAATGTAATATATATAATATAGATATGTTAGCATACCTATAAGTCATATCAATCTGATGTTATATATAATACGTTGATTTGCGCACATATATATATTAGTCTATGTATAAGTGGCAGGTTGAGTCTTAAATATATATTTATGTTGGTTTCAAGTGTTATTAGGTTTTGTGAACAGTTTTATATATGAGTGATGCTCTATTAGTATATTATACAGATAAGCTACAGTTCCAGTTTATATTTGTACCATTTAAACATATATATATGTATTAGTATGTATATTCTATAGCTTATATATATAGTTTATATCTGGGTATATATTTATGTTATATGTACTATTTTATAAATATTGTGTAGTGTGGGTTTATCTATCGGTTTATATAAGCATTGTATATATTCTGTAAGCTTATGTATAAACCTGTTTTCGGTTGTATATACATATATACATTTTTAATGAAGTGGATTATATTGATTTTTGATGCATATTGATTAGAAGGTATGTATATGTTCTGAGTGGTATAAGTTGGTTTATTTTATTATCTCATATGAATAAGTTATATAAGCTTTCAAATCCGTTAGTTATGTAGGCTATATAGCTTTATATTTGCTCAATTCTACAAACTGTCATATGCATATATAGTAAGTTATATATATTAGTTTATATGTATCTACCTATATGTTAGTTGTATATATTCATATTAGTTAGTACATATATGTGCTGTATAAATCTGTATATATATTAATAGTATATGGGTACGTGATTTTATGACGAAAAGGTTTCACATTTTATATAATATATATGTACTATAGACTCTGGATATACATACATATAGTCTATAGATTTATAGTGTATACAGTTTATATATTATAAAATATGTAAGTTGAGTTTACAACAATGGATTTTGAAATGTATATTTTAATTTAGAATTCTGATTGATATATATATAGTTATATATATATATATATATATATTCATTATACCAATTATCTTCATCAACCCAGCTTTGATTTATTTCGTCTATTCGTAATATCAGCTCATCCGTCAAATTCGTACCAATTCAGCTTTGTTTTGGAATTCGTGCTTGGATCCGTAGCTCTGTTCATTTTCAAATTCCTCTAGCCTCGAAAGGTGAGCACTCACTCACGATTAACGTTCTTTTATTTATTAAATTTGATTTCAATTGAAACGACAATTGAAATATGCTGCTGTTAGTTAATTACACTGTTATATATGTTATTGCCTATATCAGTTCACCTGTGACATTTGACACCATTTTCTGTTAATTATTTATGTGATGATAATACAGTTTGGCTGATAATTGATTGATTGTTGATGTTTATATTGGACGTTAAATTGTTAATGATGTAAGTGAATAATTTGAAATTGAATTGACGTAGAATAGTTAGATTTGATATATGTGTTAAAATTGATTAAATGACATTTGTATAATATGACCCCTTTTAACTGTTGAATTTATTGACACGTAGGATTTGATTTATTACAGTTTGAACCACTGAATGTATGTTGTTAAATTGATGATGTATGAAATTGTAAATAGATGACAAGTGAAAAACCATAATGTAATAATCTTTAATCTACATGAAATGATAGTGTAGATTCTAGAAATAATTATATTAATTCGTACAAATAACAATGCGAATTAATACGATTATTTCGGGATTATTTAAATTGATTATTGGATTGATATTGATTGTTGTATTGCTTGTTTATTTACTTTGACACCATCCCATTTATCACACTGCAAGTTCCCTTTGTTATGCTTTGATTTTAAATTGAATTGGAATCGGGTTGAAATGATAAATACCCAAATTGAACTTTGACCTTGGATATAGAGAATTAAATAAAACCCGATTGGTCAATAATCTAATTTAAAAATAAAATGAAGATTAAATTTGAATAAATAATATGGTTTTGAAACAAAGTTGGAAATTGAATTTTAATGAAATTTAAATGTGAATATTTAATAATTTGAAATGAAAAATTTATAAAGAAATTGATGAAAGAATGTTGTTTAATTTGAGAAATGATTGAATTAAGTTTGAAATTATTAAAGTTGAAATGATTTAATAATTGAGTTTGAAATTATAATCAAGTTTGAAATTATTGAACTTTGAAATTATTTAATAATTAAGTTTTGAATTATTTACTAATGAATTATTAAATAATTAAATTGAATTGAAATTCTTTAATAAGAAAAATTGAACTTTTGAATAAGTGGATTTTACTTCGTAATAATTGAAATTGAGTTTTCTTTATTAAGTGAGCTTTGGAAAATTATTTAAGAAAGTAAATAAGTGAAATTGAATTTCTTTAACTAGAAATAGAATGTGATATTTTTTGGAATTAATGTAAGACTTGTAATTGGAGAATTGATTTGACGAATTTAGTTTAATTCAAAATTGTAAGTTTTGTTTTAATGAAGTTGAACTTAAGAATTGATTAAATGAATTGGAAATTTAATAGAAATTGTTTTGAATGATAAAGTAACTTAGCGAATATTGAATGAAATCGATAAATGAGTTTAAATTGATTTGAATGTTAAATAGAATTTATTTAAATGATTTCGGAATGAAACTTATATACGAACTTGAATCAATATTTGAATTGTTTTAAAAAGAAATTGAAATTGAATTATAAGATTTTGAAACGGAAAATTGGAAGTTTTGAAACGAAAATTTGGAAATTGTTTTAGAAAGACAAATGAAATGTTGATTTACGAATTCTATTTGAAATTAAAATTGATTTGGTTTTTGAAATATATAAACGACCAATCGGTGTAATAATTACGAAAGTTATTAAAGAGACCGGGATCGGTAATGGATATACTCTCTATCTGAACCGAAACCACTTTAATAACTATACGCGGAGTGTTGATCCAGAACGAAGTGGATGGTTTTGATGAACGTGTTGACTGAAGAAAGAGAACGATTTTGGATGACCCTTGACATGACTAAAACAGGAGCCGCGCCGGGCCATTGAGGTTCGCCATCTCTAGCGGACACACTTCTTCGTTACCATATCTATTACTTTTGTGATTCGATTTGGGTGCACCCCTCGATTATGGGAGTGTTGTTTCGCGGTGTTGGGGTAGTAGCTGCTATGCCCAACATCAGTCCGGATCACGCAACTACTAGTATCCTAGTTGGTATCGCCTCATGTACCTTGTCATACTGATTATCCTATCGCGACAACTACGATTTTGATTTGTACCTTTAGTATATGGATTGCCCTCTGGTGACTTCCGGTTTTGGGGAAACTACGGTCTTGTATATGCTTTTGGGAATAAACAGGTTAAGAGGTGTATGGGCCCTGCTTAACCCTACTTTGATATCTTTATATTACTGATAGACATTATCTACTTAGCGTACATTACTACATAGTAGATAGTTTAACGGATCCTTAAAGGATGGTTATTCCAAACATCCTTTGAGTTACTTGTATTTCAATTGCTATTTCACTTGAGTTGGATTTATTAATATAAGAATGTTAATCCTGACTCGAGTGTCTTGTGTTTTGCTTTACGCTCGGGTCAGACTGAGTGTACCAGTATTCGAGACTCACCATTGGAGTTGGAGCTTCGCTTGGAGATCCAGCTATCTATCCAGCTTTCAAATATTCGATGATTCCAGTGATGTATTCTGATTTGTATCTGTTACTCTTCCGTTGTATCTAGTTTAACTCTGATGTATCGTATTACTCTTCTGTTGTAAACTCTGATGTATTTTATATATTCATATAGTAGCTTCATGAACTACTATCTCTTTTATTTCCGCTGCACTTATTACTCTGTGTCTGTGATCTGTGATTATTTTATTTACTGTATATGTTCAGTTTTGCCAAATTTAAATTAACAACGCGGTATTTTGAGCAATTCAACTCCGGCATGAGTGTCTACCTATACACTTATAATGGATGCGAATGGTCCGAAATTCCGGGTCGTTACAATTCTAATGTATGTATATATAATTTTTATACATATTTCTTGGATTAAAAAGGATTGGAGATGAATTTAAGGTTCTATTTCAGATCTGGAGATTTGGATCGCTTTTAAAAGGTGAGCGGGAAATTTTATATATTGTTTATTTTAAATCTATTTTACTTGTGAATTGTAGGCCTAAATTAGTATAGAAAACTATTGCCTACATATTCTTGTTTTAGATCTAATTTGAAATATGTTTACATGTAGATCTGGAAATCAGTCCCAAAGATTTTAAAATTTGAATGATGTATATTTTTATTTTAGATCTGTACTTGGGTGTAAAATAGGAATTTTGGATTATTGCCCAATTTGTGCTAGGTTGTAGATTTTTCCCTAGTTTAATTTGTAAGAAGAACATCCGTTTGATTTTTATAAATTTGTTTACTTTTCCACTTTTCATTCAAAAGGCGACATTTGATTTAACAAGGAATATCCAAATTATCCATTCCTTGTAATTTCAAACGGAGTCAATCCTTCCTCTTTGTGTTAAACCAATTTATGAAAAAGGGGAACTAGTTTAAAGGACAAAATATATATATTTTTTAGCTTCAATGGCACAACCTACATATTTTAGCCACAAGGACAAAAATTATCCCAAAATTAGTCATAAGGACAAACCGCCAAAGTTACCAACCACCACTCCTCGCACCACCACCCCCCGCCATCACTTGTACCACTAGCTTCGCCATCGGTCCCAACACCACCACAATTGCCAAAATCTAAAATTTTAGTAGCAGGTTCGACATTGCTACTATGTAGTATCAGTTTCCTTATTAAATAAAATGATACTACGCAGTATCATTAATGTTATTATAAGCTAAAATATACATATACTTCTACTTTTCCAATTTAAATTTACTCCTCCATAATCACCATCAATACATATCCAACTACTTAAAGAAAAGGTGCATTATTAAAAAAATTAAAAACAGAAAAACTGATACTGCACATTATCATTTATATCTATTATCAAAAGTTTGCTACTATCAAATTTGTATAAAACTGCTATTATCAAATGTATATCTACTATCAAAAAACTACTGCTATCAAATCTGTATAAAACTGCTACTATCAAATTGGTATAAAACTTCCACTATCAAATGTATATCTACTATCAGATAACTGCTACTATAAAATGTGTATAAAACTGCTACTACCAAATGTATATAAAACTGCTATATCAAAATGTGTATATAGTATCACTTACTCCTACTATCGAAAAACATAAAATGTCTATAAAACTACTATTATAATTCATAAATACTATTAAATATGTATAAACTGCTACTATAATTCATAAATACTATAAATGTATATAAACTGCTGCTAAAGTTAAAATAAACTAATATTCATAAACTGCTGCTACAAACATAATAAATGCACACTTCATATATGAAATGGTACATTTGTTCAAGAACTTCTACTAAAGTTCATAAAATGCTGCTATAATTCATACTATAATTCATAAACTGCTACTATAATTCATAAATAATATTAAATATGTATAAATTGCTACTACAATTTAAAAAAACAACTACAATTCAGAAACTGCTACTACAAGTATAATAAGTATTATAAAATAAAATAAAATGATACTACAGTTGTAATTTTATTACAAGTAAAATACAACAAAGAACGTTGAACAAAACTGATGTTATATAGTATTATTTTATTCTTATTTAATTTAAATAAAAATATTATTACAACTCGTAAATGCTACTACAAAATAGTGTTGTAGTCTAAGATTACACACTCCACCTACAAAATGATATTACAAATCATAAAAATACTAATACAAATAAAACATGTTAAATACTTCAAAACTGCTACTGCAATTCACAAAATTGATACTATACAGTAGCATTGTCTTTGAAGCTAAAAAATTGTCCTTCTGCTATATTATATTGAAAAGTTTGTCCTTCTAACTAAAAAATTTGAGAGCACATCCTTAAAGCTAAATAATTGATGAATTTTGTCCTTTATACTATTTTCCTATAATGGAAATCATAGCGGAAAATCTTCCTAAGGAATCTAATTCCATCAAATTAAATATGGAAAACATACTCTGGTGACACATGTATGACTAGAATATATTTGGTTACGAATAGGTAGTTTTATTAGGCAGTTTATATGTATTTATTGCATTAATAAAGAAATACATCGTTTATTAGTGCGTTATTTATGTGTAACGTTCGTTAGTTATTATTGTATTCAGGGAAGCGAATAGGTAGAATTAGGGAATATAGCAATTCAAATTAATTGATAATAAATTAGGAATTGCTAATAGTTAATAGGAAATAAAATATTATAACCCCAATTAATGGGCAATTAATGGGAAATAATGGATAGGATTAGATTAGGGGTTACAATTGGTTAGTTAAAGATTGTAACTTGGGGCAATTAATGGAAATGAGTTATGAGTCACAATTAATAATGATAAGTGGATTAATGGGTAGATAAGTATTTAAGATAAATCTTATTGCCTTAAATAAAAAGGAAATTAGTAAGGTAAATCCAATGTCTACCTAAGATAATATAAGTAAAGACTTAGGATGGTTAATTGGACTTAGTAGGTTAGTGATGCGAGGTCAGTAGAGTCACTCGACGGAAGACTGCCCTTCACTTTGAGGCTACCAACATTCGGATGCACTTACTACTGATATGAGATATCACTGATCTTAGGAACCATGATGGCGTGAGAGATTGGACCTTCTTTCTTAATTGAAAAGTATTAAATGGTCCAAATTTGGAATTTGTAATTGTGAGGATATCTCCATAGTGGTTCGTTTCTGATTTAAGGTATTAAGTGGTTGTAGGGCCCTCTCTCTCCTAAAAGGAAGCATTAAGTAACCTAGTAAGAATCCAAATAAATAAGGATATCTCCAAAAAGGTTCACTCCAGTGTTGAGGTATTAAGTTGCTATTGCAGGGACCGCCTCCATACTGGAAGAAGTAACGTAATGAGATTCCATATTTATAATTAAGAGTAATGATGGATATCTCGAAAAGGGTTCGTTTCGGGTTTGAGGTACTAAGTGACTGATTTAGGGTTTGCCTCTCTCCTATAAAAGAAGTACTAAGTAGCCCAATGAGATTTCTAAGCAATGTCAGCTAAATAGTACCAGTGAGGAATCCATCTTGGGGTTAGGTATTAAATGGCAAAGACCTACCTACAAATAGATGTTAAGTGGTTAAAGGCCTTCCAAGTCCTTGTTAATGAGGTATTAAGTGGCTTGGGTGTAGTCTCTCATATTGCTAAGACTTTAATAATGATAGACGCGCTAGTAGTATGGCTATTATAAATTATAAGGTCATAGATAGTGGTCAAAAGTCTCTGTAGCTAGGACTAATAAACCAATAATGACGACGCTAGAAGTCCACCTTGGGAATAGGTCTTAAATGATGGAATCTACCTTGATTGAGGTCTTAAACAGCAGAGTTTGCCTATTTCTCTTTTAAAAGTATTATGTGGTGATAGCAGAAACCCGCTTCATATTTAGAAGTATTAAGTGGTAAATGGGTATGGATGTGTTGGGTAGTTGATAAGGCTTTAGCAATATATTTTACCTTGGGAATGGGTAAGTAAGTAATCATGTGTGCAATGCAAGGTTAGGTTAGAATTGCTAACCTTAATAGACATAACAATTAAATGGAAACCAATCAGTATAAATTTATGTTATGGACAGTTTATAGATTTTCCAATCACCAGAACGTTGTTCTGACACCCTTCTCATTACAACCCAGAGGATAGATTTAGAGGAACATGTCACTGGAGCTAGATGAGTTTCGTTGTTGGAGAAGTCTCCTTTTCTCTCATGCTCGATGTTGATGTGACAATATGCTATTTAAAGAATACCATTAATTCCAAGGCAGTAGTCATAATCAGTATTCTTATCCTATTATTGTTTCCGCCGTGAGTTTAGATTTCTATCAATCTCTGATAATGCTCATACTTATTTACAGCTACCAAATCCAACGATCTGTGCTACGATGGACTTGGATTTCGATTTTTGTCGAAATTTAGGCCCGCTAAGGTACAGGTTGTTGCATTCGGTATCAGAGCCTAGGTTAGTAGATCAGAGGAATTATGATAAATTGAGAGAACGTGTTCGTACTTTCCTATCAAGTATTGTTACATTTCTACGCTATATTCTAAGAATTCTGACCATAGAAGTAGTTGTAGTTCCACTCCAAAGGAATGGGCAAAGCAACTATGGGTTGGAAATATCTTAGAGTTAAGATTTTCATGCCGACTCCGAAGTACCTCATGGAGTGCTGGCGATGCGTAAGGTGTTGTTAATAAAGAGCAAGAGTACGACATATGGCAGAATCCGGAAGACTGGAGGTGTTCGACTTGATGGTTGAAATTCTAGCTACCTTTTAATTTTGGATTTTGACGATGAGTTCCAGTCGGAGATATACATTTATTCCAAATGGGCGGGAAATTAGAGTCTGTATCTTGCAATTGTCCAAAGGCAAGTTTTTGCTATGGTGCATTCATCGATCACCTCTTTTATAGCAAATCAGATTTTTATTTGAATAATTAATTTCAATTCCTTAGTCTAAAACATGTGAGAGAAGTTTCATAAAGTATACTTTGGAAATGCCTTAGATTTTGGAAAAAAAGGTTTTTCAAATGATTTCTTTTCCCAAGGATTTACTTTGAAATTTTGTTTTGGGAAAGTTTTGAAATTTTTAATTTTCAAAGAAACACATATACCATTAAGTTGGTCGTGTTAAGAAATTTTTAGTTTATAAAGGATTAATTCTTAAAATCCTTAAATATTTATATGTATATATCAGCAAAGGCTTGATTTTGATTTTTGGCAAGAAAATAGTTTTCCAATTTGGGAAATTTGTATTTTAAAAAGCTTTTTGGAAACTCTGAAATATATATATATAAGTTGATTTTTAAGGGAAGTTTTGGTATGAAATAGTATCTATTATTTAAAAACAAGTATAAAGGAGCATATATTTAGCTCAGTGATTTTTCGATTTATAAAATTGAGGCTTTTAAAATCTTCTCTCTTTAAGGTACAAACAAAATAGGAATGACATTCAATTTTATTGAGGTATGTAGTTTGAAGTATTGTTGTACCACCAGCTGTTAGAAGAAATATTTCTGTGCGTAGTAGGCATGACATAGCAATTGGAATATTTTCAGGTTTTTGGAATAGTTGTTGGTTGCAGAAGTTTTGTTGGGACTACTGTGAATTGCTGGAGCATGGTTTGAGACTAAGTGGGGTAGGCTTTGACACCGCCGTGATGAGGACATGAATTTTTCGGATCGTGTCGAATCGAAGGAGACGGCGCGAAATGATTATTATTATTTAATCTGACCCTAATTGGGTCTAGATTCAATTAACGTCCAAAGCCCATCTAGCGGTTGACCACCTAGCGGTAAACCTAGAGTGGTCTACCAGTTAACAAGTTTTGACACAACTTAAACTTGGAACGGGACTATAAAAGTCGTGTATGAATTCCCTAGTTGCCTTCTTTCGTTCCTTCTTCCTCAACAAGTCGAACCCAATCTTCATCCTCCTCCTCCTTCAATTATCAGCCTCTCTCCTCTATTCCTCCCCTAGTTGACACCGTTTTACCCTAGGAGCAGTAGCCTCGCCTCCCCGTCGTGCTAGTTTTGCACGTTAGATCTCGCCCTACCACCACTCCAGATCTAAACCCTATTACCTCCATCCGATCACTTCTTAGCCCAAGACATCTTTCTGCACTGTCGGTTTTTCCTCGCACTATTATGGTCTCTACCCTCAGGAGGCCACTTGGCTGGACCAAAATGATTAGAAGGTTTCGCTACTTTTGAGCTTGAAGAGCTATTTGTCGTGGTAGGATTTGCACTGATCCTTTGCTTCGAGACCTTTGACCAGGAATGTTACCTGTGTTGCATCTGCCTTTTCGATGTCCTATTGGCGTAGAATTTCGATGGAGGAAACGGTTTGATTTGTTCGGAGGTGAAGGGTATCTTGATTAAGCTGACTAATGATGATCTTGCTGAGATTTTGGAGGCCTCCATGAAGGACGCGGACTTGGATGATTTTGAAGTGACTGACTCAAAGATTTTGCAGCAGATCTTTACCCAGGATGCCGGTGTTTGGAGGATGGATAATCTATGTCTGACTACCCATCAGGTTGTGCGCATCATTGAGCAAAATGTCATCCCTAAGATGGGAAGTTAGAATCGGATTTATCCTATGGTACAGAAGACCACCCTTGCTAGTATTGGTGGCATCGCCGTCAATAGGACCCGCACCCTTATGATGTAATTTGTTGATCAAGGATTAGCACTCCATAGAATTACTTTCCATTTTCACCTATCTACTCTCATCTTAAGGTAATACGGGTGGACGTTCATGGAGGGATAGTTTAGTAGAAGGTTCCTTCTGCCATCATTAAATCCTTCCTTAGGAAGATGGCAATTTCTAAGCCGTCAGCAACACCAACAGCACCAGCGGCACGAGATTGGGTGTATAGCCACCACGCTACGACCATTCAAGGGTTGCATTAATGGATCGACCTCCAGCCGTGGAGTAAGGCATCTCGTAGTCTATAGGCATTATTTTAGGATTAATGGTGTTGTTGTTTTTCCCTTCCAGCATTTGTTCTTTTCTTTTAGGTTGTAACTGTTAGTTGTCTCTTGCAAAAGGCACACATTATATTATGAGTTCCTATTTGTTTACTGTGTTATTGTTTCTGGACATGCAAACCGCTCTTATATGCGCAGTGAAGAAGCAATATAAATATGGAAATCTCATAAAAGACACTTAACTAACAGTAAATACAATATAAGACTGGAAGTTTAGAATAGTTGGAAAACTTTAGCGAAGGACATGATAAATTTGTTTTGGTATCACGAGTCATTATTCTTAAAAGCTAAAATTTTTGAGTAATTGGGCATGATGACATTTTTAAATAAAATGTCAAGTTTTTTTGGAGAAAGGTTAGTTGTAGAATTTTAGAATTTGGTTTATTCCTTTAAAGCATAACCGACTTCCGACTACGCTGAATAGTGGCTTGATTTATGAAAATTTTTAAGAAGGAAAATATTTTGAAAAGTTGTCCCTTGATTTGAAAAGTCTCTTTCGGAAAAAAAATTGTATTTTAGTTATTTTTGACTCTTAAATTACTTTTAGAGTTTTTGTTCAAAATTTGATTTCAATAGAAAAGGTGCATCTAAATATTTTGGGATTTTATTTTTCATATGACATACAAATTTGAAAAGTGAAAGATTTTTTGTGAAATATTTAATTTTGAATGCCATATGTTAAGCGTATGGAAAATAAATAGAGTTAGATTTGTGGATTTGGCGGTGCATTAGGATTGACGATGCGATAAATGCATGCGATAACAAGAGAAAAACCGTTTTAGACTTGGAATTTCTATTTCCACACATTGTCGACGACCCACGCGAATCTATTTTTAGACTCAATTCTGTTTTAGAGCTTGAAAGTAAGCTTCCTTATGCGTTTGTATGTAGAAAATTTAGAGTAAATCCGGGGCAGCGGGGAAAATTCCACTATACTACGAGAATGAGAAACTTTTAGAACGGTCGATAAATTTTCCACCTAAATTCCTTTTTCAGCATTGGAGTAAAGTTTAGGAAATAATTTTTCAACGATTTAGATTTTTTGATGGTAAGAATTGGATGCAAAATTGGTTGCTTCATACTTCTATTCGTAGGAGTATGTAGGTTTTGGTTGAAAAGATTTTTCAAAAAGCTGCATACATATAGAACTGCCAGTACATATATAGGTAGTTTGCATCATATTTTTCAAAAATGTTTTCGAAGATTGCATTCATATAGGAGGATTCGATTTGGAATCATTCTGCTTACATATTTTATGTGGTGATACTGTAATACACTATGCACTTGCACACGTTAGTTGCAAAAATTGGTTGTACTCCTAAATTGGATTTTATTCAAATTAAATTTAGAAATGTTCTAAATAAATTAGACTTCATAGGTCCAATAAAGAACCAATAAGGTAAAAAAATTTGAAATCCATCCATATCTTCCGCTGTGGGTTGGTCCAGTTCCAACAGAGATGCGAAGAAAACTAGAAAAGTTGGGGTTAGAAATTCCTTCAGAAATCTGTCACCAGACGTTTTCCCACCGGTCGATTGGTGGGACCGGTGGGTGCAACAGTGGCCAAGTCATTGAAGGAATTCCGACTGTATATTTTCTTGTTTCTTCATCATTTCAATTCCAAAAAATTCTAATTTTTTTTCTAAAGATCTAAAACAAGTTTACGGAGTTGGTCATGAAATTCCAGAAGATTTGGTGATCACATGAGTGGTTTTAACAATATATAACTCTAACGATTCTATAAAATCCAAACTTAAAAACATACTCTTTTTCTTTTTTTAACTGCTGGCTTCAACTCTATAATTTCTCCATTAATGCTTTATGATATATCGATCGCCTTAGGCATCGTGTTTTCTTTCAGCTCAGTTGTATTGTAATAAGTTGTTATATGTGCCTTTATCTGTAATAATAGTATATAGATTATATTTCGTTGACATCATCAAAACTCAGGTTTTAACATTTAATTATTTATTTAAAGCCTATAAATTAATATAAAAGTTAAATTTATTTTTAATTAAGGAATATGCTTAAATTGCTTAATTAAATAGTTGATTTAATTGTTAAATTAATTACGCCCGTTGTTTGGAAGCCTAAACCGTGGAGGGCCGGCCATAGCAATGGAGAAGAGGGGTGGAGACTTTGTCTTCAGACCTAAAGAGAAACGTGCTAGATATTTGTGGTCTAGTTAGCTATAAATAGTCACTCCATTCATTCTCTCGACACACAGAGAAATAAACCCTAATCCTAGGCTATATTGTTGAATCATTGGTGACGTCTTGTAGATGGAATTGCGTTATGTTGTTAAGGAAAAATGACTTGAAGTTCGAAGAAGGAAATCACTAACAACCTAGGTGTTGACAATCAAGGAGACTTTATATGAATATACATACATACATATATGAAATGACCCTCCTATTTCTACCTTAATTTCATAAGGATTTTTTTTTTCCATCAGAGGGCATTTAAATCAAATAGAAATCAGAATACCATACAAGCTATTGACATAGCCACTTATTTCTTTTCTAAATAGGCAAATTAGGCAAAATCAGCAGTTCAGACGTCTAAATTCTTATGACAGACGTCTAAATTTAATCTCAGACGTCTAAATTATTATGACAGACGGCTCAGAGATCTAAAATTGAAACAGAGAGTAAAAAACATTTTGAACTAAATTCAGACATCTAAATTTTTTGTGACAGACGTCTAAATTTAATCTCAGACGTCTAAATTATTATGACAGACGGCTCAGAGATCTAAAATTGAAACAGAGAGTAAAAAACATTTTGAACTAAATTCAGACATCTAAATTTTTTGTGACAGACGTCTAAATTTAATCTCAGACGTCTAAATTATTATGACAGAAGGCTCAGAGATCTAAAATTGAAACAGAGAGTAAAAAAAACATTTTGAACTAAATTCAGACATCTAAATTTTTGTGACAGACGTCTAAATTCTTATTACTGAAGTCTAAATTTAATCTCAGACGTCTAAATTTTATCTTTATGTACATGCATATGCACATTTAATTTATATGTGTCTGGATGTCCACCTATATTCATTTGCACTTTTAAGTTTGATTTAAACTTCCTTTGAATTATAAGAGTCGTTTTTCTTTCAAACAATTCAACCAGGATTCAAAACTCATTACCAATATAAATATATCAGTGTATCCCTAATAATATACACATACATATGAAGATGTACGTGTTTCTCTTGTTTAAATTCAGAGTATATATTTTTTGTTAAACAAGAGTATTCTGTTTGATTTGGATTCTAGCAATTCTGACTAAAGTTAATTACTATATACTTTTGAATATTTGTAACAAGTCAGTAAATCCTATGCATATTTAATTTATATGAACTTGCTCATTCTAATTGATAGTTTTTAATATCAATTTACCATGACAGTTAAATCTCAAGATTCTTGAGATTTTTATTTCAGATCATGGATCAAAGGTATTGATATTTGGCTAAGGCCAGAAATGATATATTCACTTATCATTTTCCACTTATGTATTTTCTAAAAACTTTCTTATTTAAGATTCAATCTATGTGACTTGTTTGCCTTAATCTTAGCCCACATGACACCTAGTGAGTTGTGTATTTGCATAAGATTTGCTATGTCAAGAATTTGAACTTAAAAATATTCATAAGAATAATTCCAGGTTTTCATAGCTAACACTTGAGCATGTTTTACTTGTTTATGTTCCAGTCAATACTTCAAAAAAGATCAAACCTTAACATACAACAATCTTGTCAGAACAACTAATTTAAATCTAACACTTTACAGAACATAAGAGCAACTTGATCACTAACCATAGAATATTCATTACATGACTGGAAATCTTAGAAACATAATTTTTCGTGAATACATGCAGATATAATCATTTTAAGCTCTTATTGAAACTAGCTAGCATGTTCATTCACTCCTCCACAATAGCCATAACTTCATTTTTCTACTTAGTGCCTGCATTCCCTGAAAGAGCATGAGTGGCTGCCTCATTTTAAAATGAGACACCCCCATATGCCATGAGCAAACAAGGGTCAGATCTAAGATCTGGTATGAGCAACATCAAAATATTCAAAACATTAAGCTCTGGGTGATGAGCCTTAATACTTATTTTGTATGCATGTAATTTCTTTAATCCATTGCTTTATTACGTTACATACACTTTGATACAAGAATGATATCTTTATCTATCATCTATTCACACAAATTTATTTATTCAATCATGAATATCAATCTATAGTGTGTATATTCAATGGAATAACCAGTGTTCCATTCCAACCAACCTAGGAAATACTCATCTTCCTATTTCTTCATTTACAGGTTGTTTTCATTAATTTAAATCTCTAGCCTCATCTGCTAGTAAGGAATCACAGGGATACATTGCAATGAACTAATTCACATCATTGCACAAAGATCTCAGGGCTTAAACAAACCATGTGCCAACTTGCATACTTCAAATATGACAAGCATTCCAGCAGCCTTCTTGGCTCATAACCCTAGTATATTTACTAGTAGTGTTGGTTAAAATCCTAGCATCAGATAGCTAAATGGACATGTCACAGTGTAAAAAAACACCTCCCTATATCTTGTAAGTAAACTGTTCAAAAACAAACAGATAATCATTTCACAAATATTGCTATAAGATGTCTTAACTTCAAATCATACAAAAGAACAACTACAACTGAGTGTGGAGCCATGGCATGCTATGTTATTATGATTTACAAGTAACTGTGATTGAACTAGATTCAAGATCTAGCTGAATCACAATTTTTATCTTGTGAATTTTGTTATTTCATGAGGGAATCAGCACACAGAAATTTCTATTGCATCCCTTACACTTTCTTTTCTTAAGCCTCAGCACTTATATAAAATATAATGCAGCTCATAATATATTTTCTTTTTTTTAAAGAATAATTCCCTGCCATAGATCCCCATCAGTTGTGAGTATTCCTTCCTTGATTTTAAGGTATTGTTGCCTTAGTTTTTTTTCTTCAAAATGTAGTAAATAGTAGTATGCACATCCATAGCAACCATTCTAACAGATCAAAGGAATTCATCCAAAGAGCATCCATAATAAACATTATATCAGCTCAAAAAAAAATCCATTCAACACCATTAATATAACAGTGATTAACAAAAATCAGAAAATATCAATAGCAACATAAAAACTTGGCTGCCTCATATCAGGTCTTAATGCCATGAATCTAGTGAGATTACTCACCTGAATATTTCTTCTTATTAATCCAGAAAATCCCTGAGTATATTTTCTCTTCCTTTAAAATGTTTTCTTCTTTTCCTATTATAAGTAGCTCGGGTAAAACAATTTCTCTGGCCATAACTACTTATTTATAAGCATATTTTTACTAGGGTTTTTCTCAAGACAAAATTCCATTTCTGTCCTGGCTGGCATCATGCATTGTTTGCATTTTCTCATTTTTATCCCTAATTACCCCCGGCCATATTAACCAATTAAAGGCTGCATTTTCTTTTCTTTACTTTTTCAGAAAATGGCCACTCACTCAAGTCATGTTAAAAGTGTGTGACTATATTTATTCATTTGCTTATTTTTGAAAATCCCCCTTCTTTCTATTTCTGCCTATACATAACAAACATACATGTTTAATGTTTCATACCTATTTAATGTTACTCTTTTGCTTAGCTTTGACATTTTCTGCTCACAGAATATACATGTGTAAAATATTTATTTATTTAATCTCTTCTTGTTTCACAGAAAATACATTTAAGCATATACTTTATTTTTAACTTATGTTATGCTTAAATTACAATCCAATGCTTTAGATAAGGAATTTACTTTCTTATATATATATATTTTTCAGAAATTTTAAATCTCTTCCTTGTGCTATTTCTAGTGTACATGTGCACACATATCTCTGCACATTATTTAATTTAAAATTCCATCAATATTTGATCCAAATATTTTTAAACTGAATCATTTTATTAAAAATCATTTTCCTCAAAATTTTGGGGCATTACATTCACCCCTCCTTTTAGGAATTGTGTCCTCACAATTTCTAGTATTTGTAACAAGCATTCACTGACCTTATGAAAATCTATCAAGCATATGCATAAACAAAACATATTCAATCATATCAACCATGCATAACAAATTTTTCCAGAAAAAGAAAAATAAAAAAAATTACCTTTTAATTTGCAAAAAGCTTAGGATAATCCATCCTAATCTTATCCTCTAACTCCCATGTGTAGTCATTAGGATCACTACTCCACTGGACCTTTACTAGTTTCAAAGTTTTGCTCCTTAATTTCTTTTCTTCCTTGGCTATAATCCCCACTGGCTCTTTTTCATAAACCAAGTTAGGATTTATTTGAATTTTGGTAGGCTTTTCCAAAATGTCTTCTTTATCATGTACCCATCTTCTAAGTTGGGACACATGAAAAACATTATGCATTGCTTTCATTTCCTCTGGTAATTCTAATTTGTAAGCCAATGAACCAATTCTTTCCAGAATTTTATAGGGTCCAACATACCTTGGTGTGAGCTTACCTTGCTTGCCAAATCTCAAAACCTTTTTCATAGGTGAAACTTTGATAAAAACAAAGTCTCCCACTTCATATTCCACCTGTTTTCTCTTCCTGTCTGCAAATCTCTTTTGCCTATCTTGAGCTGCTGCTATTCTTTTTCTTATTAACCCAATTTTCTCTGTAGTTTCTTTAACATATTCAGGTCCTAGAACAGCCCTTTCTCCAGTCTCTATCCAGCATATAGGTGATAAACATGGCTTGCCATATAAGGCTTCAAATGGTGCCATCCCTATGGTGCTTTGGTAACTGTTATTGTATTGGAATTCAGCTAAATGGAGGTGGTCTTCCCAGTTGCCTCCAAAGTCCAGTGTACATGCTCTCAACAAATCCTCTAAGACTTTGTTCACCACCTCAGTTTGACCATCTGATTGTGGATGGTAGGCAGTGCTTAAGCACAATTCACTTCCCATGGCCTCTTGAAAACTTTTCCAAAACCTTGAGGTGAAGATGGTATCCCTATCACTCACAATGGTTTTGGGTATGCCATGCAACCTTACTACCTCTTTCATGAATATTTGAGCCAATTTTGGAGCATTTCTTTCTGTTTTAACTGGAATAAAATGTGCTACCTTAGTTAGCATATCCACTATTACCCATATACTTGTGTTTCCCTTCTTAGATCTAGGCAGACCATCTATGAAATCCATAGATATATCCTCCCACTTCCACTATGGTATACTAAGGGGTTGCAATAGTCCTGATGGCCTTTGTCTCTCTGCCTTGACTTGTTGGCAAGTCATGCACCTTGCAACATGTCTAGCCACATCTGACTTCATCCCTTCCACCAAAGATTTCTTTTCAAATTTTGATACATCTTGGTGCTACCTGGGTGTATGGAGTACTTACTCCTATGGTACTCATTTAATATTTCCTCCTTCAATTCTATATTTTCTGGAACACATATCCTATTTTTATTCCTTAAATAACCATTTTTATCAACTTGATAATTTATTACTTCCTCCCCTTTTGATATGAGCATTTTCTTTTCCACCATGTTTAGGTCTTGTTCCTGCATTTTCCCAACCTTAAGAAGTAAATCTGATTGCAGAGATATCATACTTAATTTCCCTTTACCTTCATCTTCTTCAATGGGCATCATTTGTACCTCACTGTTTTCCTCAATTTCCAAATCAGTAAGTATAGACAAATCCTTAAACTCTTCCATCATCAACATGGCTACTTTGGCATGTTGTCTACTCAAGGCATCTGCAACTATATTTGCCTTGCCTGGTGTATAAAGTATATCTAGATCATAGGCAGCTAGGAACTCTACCCATCTATGTTGCCTCATGTTCAAATCTTTTTGTGAGAATAAATATTTCAATGCCTTATGATCAGTGTACAAAATGAATTTGGCACCTAACAAATAATGTCTCCAAAGTTTCAAAGCATACACAACTGCTGCTAGTTCAAGATCATGGGTTGCATATCTTGTTTCACGTGGCTTTAATTGCCTAGATGCATAGGCTACCACCTGGTCTTGCTGCATCAACACAGCCCCTAACCCAGAGCCACATGCATCAGTGTACACAACTAAGTTTTCATTTCCTTCTGGCACTCTCAATACTGGTGCATTAATCAGAGCTTCTTTTATTTTGATAAAAGCTTGCTCACATTTTTCTGTCCATACAAAGGCTTGGTTCTTTCTAGTTAAATTGGTAAGTGGTGATGATATTTTTGAGAAATCTTTTATAAATCTCCTATAATATCCTGCCATCCCCATAAATGATCTAATCTCACTGATGGTACTAGGCCTTTTCCATGCTTGGATTGCCACTACCTTGTTGGGGTTTACTGATATTCCTTTGGCAGAGATAACATGCCCAAGAAAATGTACTTCTTCTTTCCAAAATGCACATTTTAAAAATTTTGCCTTTAAATCATTCTCCCTTAATCTTGACAAAACTAAATGCAAATGATTTTTATGCTCTTCCACTATCTGGGAATAAATCAAAATGTCATCAATAAAAATCAGTACAAACTTGTCTAAATAATCTCTAAATATTCTATTCATTAAATCAACAAAATAGGAAGGAGCATTTGTCAAGCCAAATGGCATAACCATAAATTCATATAAGTCATATCTTGTGTTAAATGCAGTATACTTAACACTTGAGTCTTCAACCTTCATTTGATGGAATCCTGATGCTAAGTCTATTCTAGAAAATATTTTAGATTCACTGAGTTGGTCAATGAGATCATCTATTCTAGGCAATGGGTATTTGTTCTTGATGGTTACTTTATTTAGTTCTCTGTAATCTATGCACATTCTCAAGGTACCATCATGTTTTCTTACAAACACTACTGGAGAACCCCAGTAGGAATTGCTTGGCCTTATAAATCCCTTGCCTTCTAATTCTTCCAACTGATTTTTCAATTCTTTCAGTTCACTTGGCCCCATTCTGTAAGGTTTCTTGATTATTGGACTTGCCCCTGGAATGAGATTAATTTGGAACTCAACTGGTCTGTGGTGTGGAACACCCTTAACTTCCCCAAACACATCCAAGTATTCATTAACTATGGGAATTTCTTCAATGGTTAGTTCATTGAGATCTTTTTCTAAGTCAACTAAATGATATAATTTCCCTTCCTTAGCTACTTCACATAAAACTGTGATCCTCCGGCCTCTAGAATTTTGCAATGATATGGTGGATGAGTCTAAATTAATTATGGCTTTAAATTGCCTTAACCAATCTACCCCCAATATAACTCCTATATTTGGGTAATTTAAAACATATAAATTGGAAATAAAAATATTTCCTCCTATGTTTAACTCCACATCCACACAATTCATGTTCGAAACACTAGAACTCCCTGGGGGACTTTGTACAAGCAATGGAGTTTCAACCAATATGCAGTTTAATTTTAACACTTTAACTATTTCATAAGAAATCAAAGAGTGAGTTGCTCCAGTATCATATACTACTGGTATGGGTATGGCACAAATGAGTAATGTACCTTCCACTTGGCCATGATTTTCAGCATCAATTTTCACTGCAGATTTGCCTTTACCTTCCAAAGTTGCCAATTTCCCTTGCTGTTTATTCTCAGGACAGTTCCTCTTCATATGCCCCTCTTTCCCACATAGGTAGCATTTGAAGGCTCCTCCTTTTAACTCTGGGCACCTTGGTTTGATGTGTCCTTCTTTACCACAATGATGGCAAACTAATTTCTTCTTAGCATCATTGGCTTTTGTGTCTTTGCCCTTCTTGTTGTCTGCCTCCTCCTTCTTTTTATCATAAGGGTGATATCTTCCCTTATCCTTCTTGTTGTTGCTCTTAAAATTCCTATATTTCTCTCTTTCTTTGTCATGTTGTTCCAGTTTCAATGCCAGATCAATTACTTGATCAAAAGTTCTATCTGCATATGGTAGCATAGCTCTGCTAAGTCCTGGGTTCAAACCTTTTATATACCTATCATTTTTGGATGCTTCATCTGCCACTAGCATTGCTCCATAATTAGATAGCCCCTCAAACTTTTGAGTGTATTCAGTGACATTCATAGTTCCCTGCCTAAGTTTGATAAATTCTTCAAGCAAAGTGGTCTTGGCTGATGCTGGTACAAATCTTGCCTCCAACATCTCCTTGAACTGATTCCAAGTGATTTCATTTTCATTTCTTCCAGCTATGATCACCTCCCACCAGCTTAAAGCTACCCCTTTCAGTTGTCTTGAAGCTACTTGCCTCTTCCTTTGGTCATCTAACTGCATGTCATTGAAAATCCTATCAAGTGTTCTCAACCATGCTTGAATTTCCATCACACTCTCAGTTCCTTCAAAACTCCTGCCTCCCAAATTGGAATAAGTCTTCAGTAGTTTTGAAAGCTCTTCATGTGGGTTCTCAGGCCTATGCCCAATTCCATCTCTTAAAACCCTCACAAATTCTTGCATATCAAGCATTTGAGGTGCACTGGGTCCTGCATTGTGATGAGATCCTCTTCCTACCATGGTCTGCTAACTAAGTTCGAGGCAAATGGTATTAGTATATTATGAGTACTTCTATAATTACTATTTTCTTATCTAAATTATTTCATCCAAAACAAACAGACATAATACATTTCTATAATACTTAGCAATCAATGCAACCAAGTGCTCTGATACCAACTGAAATGACCCTCCTATTTCTACCTTAATTTCATAAGGATTTTTTTTTCCATCAGAGGGAATTTAAATCAAATAGAAATCAGAATACCATACAAGCTATTGACATAGCCACTTATTTCTTTTCTAAATAGGCAAATTAGGTAAAATCAGCAGTTCAGACGTCTAAATTCTTATGACAGACGTCTAAATTTAATCTCAAACGTCTAAATTATTATGACAGACGGATCAGAGATCTAAAATTGAAACAGAGAGTAAAAAACATTTTGAACTAAATTCAGACATCTAAATTTTTTGTGACAGACGTCTAAATTTAATCTCAGACGTCTAAATTATTATGACAGACGGCTCAGAGATCTAAAATTGAAACAGAGAGTAAAAAACATTTTGAACTAAATTCAGACATCTTAATTTTTTGTGACAGACGTCTAAATTTAATCTCAGACGTCTAAATTATTATGACAGACGGCTCAGAGATCTAAAATTGAAACAGAGAGTAAAAAAATCATTTTGAACTAAATTCAGACATCTAAATTTTTGTGACAGACGTCTAAATTCTTATGACTGACGTCTAAATTTAATCTCAGACGTCTAAATTTGATCTCTATGTACATGCATATGCACATTTAATTTATATGTGTCTGGATGTCCACCTATATTCATTTGCACTTTTAAGTTTGATTTAAACTTCCTTTGAATTATCAGAGTCATTTTTCTTTCAAACAATTCAACCAGGATTCAAAACTCATTACCAATATAAATATATCAGTGTATCCCTAATAATATACACATACATATGAAGATGTACGTGTTTCTCTTGTTTAAATTCAGAGTATATATTTTTTGTTAAACAAGAGTATTCTGTTTGATTTGGATTCTAGCAATTCTGACTAAAGTTAATTACTATATACTTTTGAATATTTGTAACAAGTCAGTAAATCCTATGCATATTTAATTTATATGAACTTGCTCATTCTAATTGATAGTTTTTAATATCAATTTACCATGACAGTTAAATCTCAAGATTCTTGAGATTTTTATTTCAGATCATGGATCAAAGGTATTGATATTTGGCTAAGGCCAGAAATGATATATTCACTTATCATTTTCCACTTATGTATTTTCTAAAATCTTTCTTATTTAAGATTCAATCTATGTGACTTGTTTGCCTTAATCTTAGCCCACATGACACCTAGTGAGTTGTGTATTTGCATAAGATTTGCTATGTCAAGAATTTGAACTTAAAAATATTCATAAGAATAATTCCAGGTTTTCATAGCTAACACTTGAGCATGTTTTACTTGTTTATGTTCCAGTCAATACTTCAAAAAAGATCAAACCTTAACATACAACAATCTTGTCAGAACAACTAATTTAAATCTAACACTTTACAGAACATAAGAGCAACTTGATCACTAACCATAGAATATTCATTACATGACTGGAAATCTTAGAAACATAATTTTTCGTGAATACATGCAGATATAATCATTTTAAGCTCTTATTGAAACTAGCTAGCATGTTCATTCACTCCTCCACAATAGCCATAACTTCATTTTCTACTTAGTGCCTGCATTCCCTGAAAGAGCATGAGTGGCTGCCTCATTTTAAAATGAGACACCCCCATATGCCATGAGCAAACAAGGGTCAGATCTAAGATCTGGTATGAGCAACATCAAAATATTCAAAACATTAAGCTCTGGGTGATGAGCCTTAATACTTATTTTGTATGCATGTAATTTCTTTAATCCATTGCTTTATTACGTTACATACACTTTGATACAAGAATGATATCTTTATCTATCATCTATTCACACAAATTTATTTATTCAATCATGAATATCAATCTACAGTGTGTATATTCAATGGAATAACCAGTGTTCCATTCCAACCAACCTAGGAAATACTCATCTTCCTATTTCTTCATTTACAGGTTGTTTTCATTAATTTAAATCTCTAGCCTCATCTGCTAGTAAGGAATCACAGGGACACATTGCAATGAACTAATTCACATCATTGCACAAAGATCTCAGGGCTTAAACAAACCATGTGCCAACTTGCATACTTCAAATATGACAAGCATTCCAGCAGCCTTCTTGGCCATAACCCTAGTATATTTACTAGTAGTGTTGGTTAAAATCCTAGCATCAAATAGCTAAATGGACATGTCACAGTGTAAAAAAACACCTCCCTATATCTTGCAAGTAAACTGTTCAAAAACAAACAGATAATCATTTCATAAATATTGCTATAAGATGTCTTAACTTCAAATCATACAAAAGAACAACTACAACTGAGTGTGGAGCCATGGCATGCTATGTTATTATGATTTACAAGTAACTGTGATTGAACTAGATTCAAGATCTAGCTGAATCACAATTTTTATCTTGTGAATTTTGTTATTTCATGAGGGAATCAGCACATAGAAATTTCTATTGCATCCCTTACACTTTCTTTTCTTAAGCCTCAGCACTTATATAAAATATAATGCAGCTCATAATATATTTTCTTTTTTTTTAAAGAATAATTCCCTGCCATAGATCCCCATCAGTTGTGAGTATTCCTTCCTTGATTTTAAGGTATTGTTGCCTTAGTTTTTTTTCTTCAAAATGTAGTAAATAGTAGTATGCACATCCATAGCAACCATTCTAACAGATCAAAGGAATTCATCCAAAGAGCATCCATAATAAACATTATATCAGCTCAAAAAAAAATCCATTCAACACCATTAATATAACAGTGATTAACAAAAATCAGAAAATATCAATAGCAACATAAAAACTTGGCTGCCTCATATCAGGTCTTAATGCCATGAATCTAGTGAGATTACTCACCTGAATATTTCTTCTTATTAATCCAGAAAATCCCTGAGTATATTTTCTCTTCCTTTAAAATGTTTTCTTCTTTTCCTATTATAAGTAGCTCGGGTAAAACAATTTCTCTGGCCATAACTACTTATTTATAAGCATATTTTTACTAGGGTTTTTCTCAAGACAAAATTCCATTTCTGTCCTGGCTGGCATCATGCATTGTTTGCATTTTCTCATTTTTATCCCTAATTACCCCCGGCCATATTAACCAATTAAAGGCTGCATTTTCTTTTCTTTACTTTTTAAGAAAATGGCCACTCACTCAAGTCATGTTAAAAGTGTGTGACTATATTTATTCATTTGCTTATTTTTGAAAATCCCCCTTCTTACTATTTCTGCCTATACATAACATACATACCTATTTAATGTTTCATACCTATTTAATGTTACTCTTTTGCTTAGCTTTGACATTTTCTGCTCACAGAATATACATGTGTAAAAATATTTATTTATTTAATCTCTTCTTGTTTCACAGAAAATACATTTAAGCATATACTTCATTTTTAACTTATGTTATGCTTAAATTACAATCCAATGCTTTAGATAAGGAATTTACTTTCTTATATTTATATATTTTTCAGAAATTTTAAATCTCTTCCTTGTGCTATTTCCAGTGTACATGTGCACACATATCTCTGCACATTATTTAATTTAAAATTCCATCAATATTTGATCCAAATATTTTTAAACTGAATCATTTTATTAAAAATCATTTTCCTCAAAATTTTGGGGCATTACAATATATATATATATCCATGTTCGTGAAATTTTATTCACCCATAAATAAATAAAAATTTCAAAATTTGATTTAATTTTTAATAATTAAATAACATGCAAATACACAAATACTCATGTATATATATATATATATATAAATTCAGACTTTTTTAAATCTATTTTACATGGATCTGAATATATATACGTACATACACACACGCACACGCGCATACAGATATATGTTTTAAATCTTAAATTATTTAAATTTTTTTTACCTTTTTTTATAGCAAGGGTCATACTTTGTTCAAGGGAGAACTTTTTATGATGCTTTAGGGGTTCGAACCCATGACCTCTAGAACATTTGTTTAAAGCGCCAATCATTTAACCACTTGAGCTAGGGATCCTTGAAAATTTGATTTGACAATTTTAAATACTGAAGAAATAACTTTATTCTTGGTTTCAAAAATAAATAAAAACCTCTTAAATATTTTTTTCAAATTAACACATGGATTGTCATATATAAAAATAGAATATTTTAGCCTATGCCATTCAAAATTAAAAAAAGACATTTTTTCTAGATTTTGAAATGAAAAATTGATTTAAAATTCGAATTTTAAACTTATTTATATATTATCAAATATATATAATACGTACATATTATATGGATTATTATTTAAATAGAAACTTATGATAGATATCAAGGGCTATAAAATGGTCAAATAATATTATGTTGTACATAAAAATATTACTAAATGAAATTAATGGTCAAATAAAATGATCTTTATATATTAATGTATATATATGCATTTATATGTGTACATATATGTGACATTATTATTAACCTATGGCATTAAAATCTATTTATTAACATAAATCCCAATGGTTAATTATATACATATAACATATGTTCATCATGATCACCCTAGGTTAGATCATTATATTTAATGTAGTTATAATGCTTGTATTGTGAATACGAACATAATATAAAATTAAATTAAAATTGAATTAAAAAAATTAGAATGGATCCAACGTAAATTAATGGAAATTAGTGGCATGCTCTAACAGCTTCCGTTCTACTTCAATCTTGTGCCTCTCCACCCCTCTCATGCAAAGAAACACAGGTTGCCACTTCTTCCTTCAATTAAGGCATTGTCAATGACTAGATCTGTCCGCCCTTTAGCCATCGACTCCTTCACCCATATCTATCCCCACATTGCTCCAATGTCATATAAAGTCGTTGATGTTGATTTTCCTTCGCTTGTTCCTTCTGTTTTCCCTCAACCTGCTACATCTTCGATCTTCGACTATGTCCCTTGCTGCGATACAAATCATGTTTTGTGTACACCTCTTGTCAAATTAGTTTCCTCTTTTGACCACTTTGTAACCTTCAAGCTGCCTATTTTTGGATTTCATTTCCTTCCTTTGTAGTTCCATTGAATCTGTTATTAGCTGTTGTGATTGCTCCTTGGTCGCGTAATGTTGATGTTGGTTGCAATAGCATATCTGAGAATACTGTTGTCATACCAGATATGGTTGAGACTGTTGATTGTTATAATGTTGGTTGCAGCAACATTCCTGAGTCGGATATTGCCAAATAGTGATTTTTGTGGAAAACTGTTCCATACCACACAAGGGGCTTGACTTAACCCTCTAACCAGCACATTTTCTGCTGGTAATGAATATTCAACTCTACGCCTTTTAATAACCCCTCTCTTGTTGTTAGAAGCAATGGTCCTGCTTATTAGTTAATTAGTGGCCTACATAATGCAAATTCTAATGCGTGCCCCACTACTCAAAACAATTTAACATCGCTATTTTATATACTGCCGAGAAATGCAAATGCTTTTGCACCTCGATTTTTGATACCACTGAAATTGACGGTGTGATAGCGCCTTCGGTAAAGATTGTTCAAGTGGGCATTGCCTTTTTGGTCTGTATATTTGGTTGGTTTCTTTATAGAGATGAATCGAAAAAGAAATCTTTATTGGTTCTACCTCCTCTTTTTTATGAAGAGAATGAAACTTTTTATCGAAGGATAAAAAAAATGGTCCAGATCCACCGCGGGAATGATTTGGAAGATCCAAAACTAAAAACAGCGGTATTTGCTAGCAACAACATCATGGATTTGAACCCTCCGTGTAATGTTTCTAAAGGTCATTGTCATCATGTTTGGAAACTCAATTGAGGCCTAAAACTTTCATTTTGATGATTCAATGTTCTTTTTGAAGTTCTTTATTTCTGAAGAAAGACAGCGTATTCTAGAAGCAGAGCCATCTTTCATACATGGAAAGCCATTTATTATAACTCCATGGAGCCCTTCGGGCAACAATGCTAGGGAACATGTATTGTCTATTCTTGTATAGGCACATTTCTCTCATATCCCTTTCGTATTGCAACCCATGAATGAGCTAGATTGGTTTGCTAACCTTAATGGAAAGCTTAAGTGTTTCGGTGTGACACTGTGGCTAGGAAGAGGCTTCTGTATGCAAATGCTTTGATTGAAAATTTTCCATATAAGCCTTTTCCTACTAAGCTTAAAGTTGGGTCTACTAAAGGAAAAGTTTATTTAGTTGATGTACACTGTATTTGGTCTCCTGGTATCTATTCAACCTATAACTCCTTTGGGAATTTGAAGGAAGTTTGTGAGTATGGTATCTCCCCTGATTCTCTATCTGATGAGGAAGTTCCACTACCTATTACTACCAAAATCCCTCTTCCTCATCCTTCGGCTAGGAGATTGGTTCTTAAGCCTAGGCCATCCTTCCCTCCTCTTGTGATAGTTCCTGATGTTGATATTATTCCTTCCAACCATGTTATTTAGGTTCCTACCGAGCCTTTTGCTTCTGTTACTGATGGTAGGAATCTAGTTGAACTAATTGTGTTTCATCCTTCCTGATAGTTCATGTAATTCGTTCGAGTAAGCTTGGGTTCATGAGGAATTTGTTATGAGATATAATCCGGCGTGTGATAGTACCATTTATATGTTGGAGATGACGGGTATGAGAGGAAACTATTATATCATGTTTTGGGAAAAAGCCTTACTCTAGCTACTGAAGGTGAAGATAGTGAAAACAATAGGATCCTTTTGGAGTGATTTACTGGATTATGTTCCTAACCTTGCGGTTTTTATTAAGGTATATTCATGTTATTGATCCTGATTCTAAGGATGATGGTAGTTATTCCTCCTTGTTGGAGGGGGACTAGATTTCGGGTTTTCTAGGTGTAAGTAGTTTAGGTCTTTTTGCCTAACTCTTATTCGTTTTCATTTCTTTATCTATTCCAGTGCATGTGTCGAACACCTGTTCAAATTCATTTTATAAAAGTGGACGATTCACTATAAAGGCAGCTTATCTTAGTAAAGTAATAATAAGAAATTATAGTTAAATCATAATAAAATAACATACAAGATTTAATACAAAAATCAATTCAAACCCCAAACTCTTTTATTAATCAATGCTAAATATGATTTAGTATAAAATTATTATTCATGTAAACATAAAATACAATCTTGTGCAAATTAATAGAAGGAATTCATTTTTGAAATTCCATTTTTACCCCGCAACCAATGCATCTGATCCAACAAATTCTTGTAGTGAATCTTATTTGAAATAAAGTAAGCTTTTGGTCTTTTTCTAATGTATATATTGTTATACCATGATATAAATAATGTTATCAATACATTTAAAATATACAAGTAATAAAATACTTAGGAAAACTATCAAATTAATTGCAGTTATGGATGTGTTCATAATCATGAGTATTGAATCGTATAAAATAAATGCTTGTCATTAATTGTTCATAGTCAAGATTTATCGAGAACATGACACCGATATATCTACTGAGGTTAGTGTATGTAAGTCTTATAACTCTCTCCATATGATGGACGATGAATTCCTCATGATCATCGAGGGCACCAAGGGGTTACATATGTATAGTTGTTTGGAATAATTACAGAATGACCATCGAGAATCTTCTATAGGTTAAAACTCAAATAGAAGATGACGATGTGCAGTAGTCTTTTGACTCGAGAATATTTTGAATCTTACGTGTATAAACTATACTTTGATTATGACCAGTTACACGACATCGATGATCATGTTAAGGCCATGGTTGGGTATAAGTTTAATCACTTGAAGTGAAACACTATTCAAGAGAGGATTCGTCTCCTTTGAATAAAGGTCAGTATTACCATAATTGATAGTCTACTTAAAGCCAAAGTCTTTGGCCAATATAGATCAATTAATCGATAAATATTATCATATTGAACCATTGAATTTAATTTGGACTTCATAATTAAATAGTGGTATTATTAGAGTGTTGACTATTGGTCGAGCTCTAGATATCTAAGTGATATAGTAATGACAAAGTGAAAACATGCACAATATGTCGTTGATTAAGGGTGTCTCTTTAATCAATAAGAAATTGGATTTCACTTAGATAATCTGTAAGCAATTGAACTCGTGTCTACTACTGTGCTTCAGCAAAGTTTGTACAAGCTTTAATATTTAAATTGTTTGAATATTACCTAGGGCTGAGTTTACACCTGGGAGCCACCTAACTGCAACTCTCGGTTTTCTATTGGAAATAGTTTGTTGAAATAATTTATAAAAGTTATAAATTATTATTATGGAGAAATTAATATAATGATTATATTGATCAATTTATTACCACTTTTTATAGTATTAGAGAGCCAAAAATTTAATTAATAAAATATATAATTGCTATATATTTATTTAGTTATTTATAAGCAAATAAGCTAGAGGAAATAGTTTAGGGTTGTTTTTAAACCAATGACATAGATCAAACACTTTGGTAGAATGTCAAAGCAATAATACATGTATGTAGCATTTACTGTAAATAATGCTATATGTATAAAGTATTTGCTATAAATATAGTATTTTTGTTGTAAATACTTAGTTTAGTATTTACATAGTAATGTTATATTAATATAACATTTTGTTAATATTTTTCCTTCAGATTAAACATTTAAGGTGGTGTCCTTGGTTCAATTTTTTTTTTCAATTTTGTCCTTTTAACTAATTCACTCCTATTTACGTATAGGTTGAAAATAATATTTATTAAATAATAAATATTTTACAGTAGTTGAAATTATTAATATTGATTAATAATTTGAGGGCTAGCCATATTTATAATAGCTAATTGTTTATTTGTGTTATTCAACCTAATTAATAAATAAAGTCTAATCTAGTGGAAATATATTAAGGAGATATTTTTAGCATCTGATGCTATAAATAAATCTGTATAGCCCCCACTAAGATATATAGATTTTTTAATCTCTCCAACTAAATAAATTATATCCTAATGGTTGACTTTGCAACTCTAACATTGAGTTAGAGAATAGTTCTCTTATAGGTGAAACTGACAGTTCCGGCTATACTCGACGAGTAGGATTATTGAAAAAAAAAGTTTGAAATTGTTTTTGACTAAACCAATTTTAAATATTTTAAATAAATTTGTTTTTAAATTTTGTTTACAAATGGAAAAATAATTCACTGTTATATACTAGTGTGGGTCATCATCGCTGTCTCATTATCATCGTGCATCAACCTGTTAATGCCCCGCTATTACCCCACTATAACCCTGCTATATCTCATAGCGGATTTCTACCGCTAGGATTTTTCCATATAGCTCCAAATATAACCTTTTCACTTTAAGCCTCGCTATTTCCGCTATATCCCGTTATTCCCGCTATATTTCGCTATTTCCGCTATATCTTCTATAAAAGAAATGAATTGAAAAATGACATTTATACATTATGAAAATTATGAAATTTATCTATTTAATTGAATTTTTAATATATTTTTAGAAATGAAAATACTCTAATATTTACTAAATTCAATTATGTTATATAATAGTTTTACATTTATTTATAGTATATTCGCACATGTTTTTACTTAAACTTATTTATGTATTAATTATAATTCAATTGAATGTTAATTTTTCATTTAATTACCATTTATATATTTATAAAAACATTAATAATGAGTTTTATATGTTATTTTAGAGTCATCCGATATATCCCGCTATATCCTCGCTGTATCCCCACTATGACTTTTTGCACCTCCACCGCATTGAATCTGCCGAGCGCTTTAACTATACAGGCATCAACATCGTCATGCATGCCTCCACTGTTCTGTACTAGTGTTTTGGTAGAGAGGAACATATCGGGGACGTTGGCGGCAAAACTCGATGGCTTAGGCGGTGGTAAAAATTGATCGAAGTTCCATCAGGTGGCGACTAGGATTCCTTAAAGAAAAAAGGTAATTTTTATATAAAATCCCTTATTACATTAAAGTTTACATTTTAGTCCTTAAATTTTCAAACAAAATAACTTTCATAAACTCATTTTACGTGCAACTTACGTTGATGAGTTCGTAACTAAACCATGAATACGTTGATACTATCTGACCATAGATCATATACTTATTTCTGGTGCTGAAAAGTAAACATTTTATTATTACTATTACCATTAAATATTTACACATCAACACTATTTACCAATATTAATATGTTAAGTTATTATTCATCTGATTCGAATATTTGATATTTGAATTACAATGAATTATAATCATTAAATGTGTAATTTTGATTTATAAAATATTATATTTGAATGGCTACTACTTACTATTGTAAGAAAATTATTTTATTAATCCTTATTATTCATATTAGTTAATTAAAGTAAAAAATTACATATATATCATTATATATGATAAATTATTTCATTATTAAATTTGCAATTGAATAAACATTATTTAAATTGATAATAAATTATCTCATTTAGTATTTTTAGATAAATAATAATATTGTAATTAAATCAATATTGTTGTTATAAAGATAATATAATATAAATCAAAATTCAAATCAAAATATTCCAATAGAAACACTAGATATAATTTAATGTTCACAACATTATTCATGCTAACACAAATGAAAGATCTAGCGCATAATGAACAAAAGAAATTTTTTGAAATTTGTCCTTTCTACCACATTGCCTGATGCACCTGATCTAACAGGAGCCACATACTAGTATTTGTCGGCATGTTTTTGGATTTGACTTAATTGAAATAATTTATAACTTTTATAAATTAAAATAAAGGAAATTAATGTAAATATTGTATTATTTTTCTATGATTTATTTATTTATTTAAGATCTTAAAATTAATCAAAATAATATATGTGTTGCATATTTATTTAATTTAATAAATGAGCAAAAATAAATATTTAAATAATTAAAAATGGGTATTAGTTGGGCGAAAATTTAAAAAATATTTGTAGAAGGAGGAGGCTGGCAATAGAGGGGTAAAGATGGGTTTGAATTGCTCTTCTGACTAGATGATTTAGAGTAAAATAAGGAGAAAAGGAGGGGATTTTGATAGATATTTTATAGTCATTTTCTAGCTATAAGTACAACCTTGCTTTTTTTGTTTCGAAACCTAGGAACCAATTAAGTAAACTTAGGGAAGCCAGAACTGAAGTGTAACGGCCCGAAGATTTTCGACCCCGAAAATCGACACTAATACGTCCACTACATAGGGTGCCGAACAATCGAGTGCCGGAAATCCCAGACTATTAGGGTTAAGAAGAAAAAAGATAGAATAAGAACAGAAACAACAACACAGAATCTCACAATCGCAGCGGAAAAAAATATAATATTCAAATAACAGCATTTTATACCAGAAAAGCAGTAACTGTCAATGTACATATACAAGATATTAGAGTACAATAATCTGGACAGTTATAATAACTTGTCACTGAATACTGTCTATACAGTATACTACACAGCGGAATATAATTAATACGTCTCTGTCATCCAGCTCGTCTCCTGAGCTCCAGAACATCTAAACCTGAAAATCTGTAATACTCGGTCTAACCCGAGCATTACAATAAAGTAACACCCGAGTCAGGCTGGAAACCAGCGTGAGTAAACCCATCTAATATGAAATACTTTAGTTATAAAACTTCTTTGAAAACTCAGGTAACTCGTATATCTGACGAGTTTTGTCAGATTAAAACCAAACACTTTTACAGAAAATCCATCGATATAATAATAATGTCTGGATACAGCTAATTGTTTATAATAACCCAGTTTTACTTAATTTTCAATTTTCAGGCTATTAAATTTTATAATCAAAACCGTAAAGATTTATAATGTTTATCAAATCGAAGTGGTTCCGGATATCGCTGATATCTGATCCCGGTCTCTTCGAATCCCAACGTCATCTTTTAAGGCCAAGTTATTTTTAACAAAAAAAAAACAATTCAATTTCCGAATACCCGCATTTGCATAGAAATTCCAATACAAATATCTATTTCCAATGAAACGACTCACGCTTATATTTAACTGTTCAATTTTAGGGTACTTCATACCACAGAATAACTGGAAAGAACACACTAGAGAAAACAAGGCAATTCAATGTACTGAACCATTTAAACCATTCATAGTCTATATTAACCAGTCAGATAATCATTTATTTACTTTTAAACAAATTTAATTATTTTCCAAATCCTGTTTACTTAAATTAAAATTTATTACACTGTTTACTTTTAAATAAATCTTAGGAATTAATCAATAATTTTCATATATAAAAATTTTCCTAAGGTTTTATTTAATTTAAATGTTTAAATCACTTTACTTACATCCACTAATAACTAATTAAAATTTTCATTTTTTATTATTAAATAGAGGTATTAACAAATTGTTAAAGAGTTAAGACAAACTCGGTTCCTATGTTTATAAAAACAGTGGATTTAGAGGTTTTTTTTAATTACTTTGATTGACCGTGTTTCATTTATGTTTTACCCAAACTAATTGCCCATAAGTTTTTAAATTAAACAAAAATAATAATATAATTAGTTACCTTTATCATTAAATTTTAAATTATGGATTTAAATGAAAATAGACGTTTAGATAGGGAGAAAATATAAATCATCATATATCTCCAAATACTTATTCCTTCTCTTCTCTTCCCTTTTCTTTATTTTTCCTTCGGCCCAACTATTTCCGACCCATCACTTCTTCTTTCCTTCTCTTCCTTATTCTTTTTTTTCCCATTCCAGTTTTCTTTGTTCTGCTTCCCACTTACCTGAGAACCGACTCGTGCACCAGGACGTGCACGTGCACACTTGCTTACGACCAAAACAGCCGCCGCCGACCATCCATTCCAGTCACGCTCGGCCCCCACCCCATGTCTCATCACCTGAAACCCACGGCAACACCTCCACTCCAAAATTCGAACACCCACTCAAAAACTGTAACCGCCCCACCCAGTCAAAACATTCCACTCCGGCCGTCTCGACCTCCGTCTTCACTAAAATTTTGCATGAAGCTTCGCTGTGAACTTCATCCCCTTTTCCACTCCGTGCGCACCTCTCCGGCAACCCCACGTCGCCACAGTTCGACCCCAAACGAACACTTTCCCCAAACCAGACCTAACCCTAGATCCACCTCGACCACCCTCTACGCTCCATCGTAAATCGCCCCACTATTTTTCCCAAATGCACCTTCCTTCCAGCTTCCCTCTGCCCCAAACCCGACCGTCGAAAATGAGCACATTGCCGGAATTTGGCCAATGACCCAAAACTGATCATCTCTTTGTATCTCATCATACACATGCTTAAAAATCGTGAAATTCCCACTAAAATTCACCATTCCTACTGCCAATCATGGTCATATAATCAAAGACCCAAAATATGAGATTCGAATTCTTACCTTGCTTTGTTTACTTACAGCAAAAATACCCTTTCCTACCTCTATGCTCTAAAATCTTCATTTAAACCAATTTTAAAATAAAGTACAGATGAAAACAGACACATTTCCTTTTTATACCGTAGCCTAAAATCAAATGATTTGTGAGGTATGAATTTTTGAGGCAAATAGACTTACTGTTTTATCAATTAACATTACAGAGTAAAAGAGAAGAAAATACAGTGTTTTTCTTTAGGCCATAGTGTAACGACCCTAGATTTTAATTTATTTAAATTGATAACTAAATGAAATTTTGAATAAAAATTTGTAAAATTAAATTAATAAAGTAATGCGAGTTTCCCCGATATCCAAATATATTTTGTATAAATCATTTAAATTTAATAAATATTGTATATATGTGAATATATATGTATGTACAATTGATTTGAATTTAAATTGTAAATAAATGGGTTAGAAATAAATGGCTTAATTTTAAATGATAATAATAAATATTAGAATTGATGGTTAATAATAATAATTTGGATTTATAAATTAAATACAAGATAATAAATATTAAAGTAAAATAATCATAATAAATATTAAGTTATAAATAGAATAAAATAGAAACTTATTTACATTATAAAGTGAATACATTAGTAAATCTTATATTTAATAGTTTATGTTTATAAAATAAAGGAAGATGTGCCAGGCTTTGTATATTTGTAGCTATAATTAAGAATGCAAGCAAGTATATAAAACTAAGTATAAAAAGAAATATGTCTTCACGTTTGTACAGGTAGTAAAATAACTATGTACACTTAAAAATATATGCAAAGATATCTAGTACACACGAAATGAAATATAGTATAAAGATTGTAGACATAAGGGACAACTTCATAAATGCTAACATGTCTCTAAGTACAAACAAGATCATATCAGCCCATAGAGTAGAAAAAGATCTCTGACCAAAGTAGTAAAAGTTTTGTACCAGTAAAAATTATAAACTGTAAACCTCCTTTCTATATCAATCTATCTTTTTCATTTCTTTTCGTATACAAAAGAAAACTTAGCATACTAGAAAGTATTTCAAATGAAACTTATTTTCATCTCAAACCAAAAATGGAAATCAAAATATAAAAAGGTTTCAATAGCATTGCAACTGCAGTTTCAAAACAAAGAAGCAGCTTCAAATTCTGTTTTGAAAGCTAGATCATCTCAGCATTCAAAGTGATTTCAATTTGCAAGTTCCAGTAACAAGCTTCAGGCAATTCAAGTTTTTAAAGTTTCAAGCTTTTTCAAAATCAAGATAAAAGGGGCTCTGTCTCTATTTTCAAATTTACAGGTGAGTAACTTCACCTTTAAAAATTTAAAGTATAAATTAGTTTGAATATTATTGCTGTGATCAATATTGCATTGTGAAGTATCTGTATGCATGCAAAGATGTGTATTCGTATGTGTTTAAAATGATTGTGCATATCTAGTATCAGGCATACTATTTTACTACCTCTGTTTGGAAGCAGGTTTTCAAACCATGTTTGAAATCAAACTTCCTCTCCTCTGATTTTTGTTAACTTTTAGACTTTAAACAAGAAAATTGTTTGTTTAAACATAGTTGAGTTTTAGAAATAAATTTCAATAGATTAAATAAATGATTATCTGAGAAACTTGAAATGTACAGGCAACTTCAATCTTAAATTTTTTTTTTCAATCTTGTTGATTCACAAATTCAAGTATATAATATGAATCCTTATACCTTAACATGATTTTTAAAACAGAAATTTTAATTTTTAGAGCAAGGGATTAAAGTCAGTTTGGGTTTGCTCGAATCATGTACTTTGGGTCGTCACGGTCGATCTCGTTGATCGGAGAGGCCGAGTTTCCTCCTGGAGGTGGAGGAGTGATCGGAGGTCATGGGAAAAATGGTGCGGTGGTGGTAAGGCAAACGTGGTGGCGGCGGCGAGTATTTTAAATTTGTAAACCTAGTTTTGTTCGAGGCTGAGAAGTTTGTTTCGTTCGTTCTTTTCGTTTGACCGAGTGTCGTGTGCTTCTGGGAGGTGAAAGGGGAAGCGACGACAGGTAGATGGCCGGAGTCTCTGATGCTCAGGTGGTCGGAGTTGTGGGAGCGGCGCGTTGACAGGATCGAAGGGGGCGTTTGCTGTGTTGTTCCAGGTTTTGATATGGGGAGCTCGAGTGTGATTCGAGGCTGGGGATGATGTTTTGGTGATCGGTGTTGGCTGCTGCATTGATGTACGAGTTGCCGGAGGGTTCATCGGAGGTGGAAAGCGATTCAAACACTGGTGCATGTGCACGAGGTAGGGATAGTGTCAGAATTTCTGGGTTGTTCTGTTGTTGGGTTGATGAGTTTGTTGCGGGTTGAACTCGAAGAGAAGACCGGGGTTTTGGGGTACTAGCTCGAGTCTGTACTCGAGTGGATAGAGTGTGGTTGCCTGTGGTTTAATTGTTACAGTTTTTTTTTACTAAAACTTTGGAAATTTAAGAAAAAGGAAATGGTTTTTGAAATGGCTTGAGTGATTCTCAGGTTCAACTGAAGTAGATGATTAAAGAAAACTTTTAAAGTTTTTTTTTTAAAAACAATTTTCAAATTTAAATAAAGGAAGGTTTAAACTTTTGAATAAATCTTGTTATGTAACTTTAAAGTATTTAAAGGATTAAAAGAATTTGAGAATTGAAATGGAATTTGAAATTGTAAAGGAAGGGTTAATTAATAATTAAAAGTAAATTTATTATGTAATTAACTTAAGAATGATTTATTAAACAATAATTAATTAAAGGTTAATTAATTAAAAGTCAATTAATTAAGTGATTAAAAGATAATTAATTAATTAAGATGAATAATTAAAAGATAATTACTTAATGATTAAAGGATAATTAACCAAAGGATAAATTTATTAATTAAAGGTTGATTAATTAATGAAGGTGATTAAGGAATGATAATTAATTGAGAAATAATTAATTAAAGTAATTAATTAAAGATAATTAATTAAATAGTGAATTAAATAATTAAAGGTTGATGAAAAAAATTTAATTAAAGGTTAATTAATTTATTATAAATGGTTAATTAATAAATGATTAAAGGATAACTAATTAGAATGATTTGTAATTAATTAATGATTAATTAACCAAGATATGTAGTTTATTCATAAGTAATTAATCTGATTTGAATTAATCAGAAAATTAACTGACCTTACCTATGGATATTTGGATTCTATTGGATGACTTGATTGTTGACATCCCTGATTTGAGATGCTTTGTGATATCCCTGATTTATGTTGTGATCTGTAATTTACTTATCTGTGATATATATCTATGATCTGTGAATGAAGATGAGCGTTATAGTTTATATCGCTTATCAACTATATTTCTATATTCTGATCTGTGATGATTGTATGATGTTGCACTATTGTGTGTAACACCCCTGGACTACACCTTTACACACACAAATATGGATTTCACGTGGAAATCGGTTAAGTCACAGATAATTTAAATTTGATATTTTTGAAATTGAAATTTTAATTTCAATTGATTTTGAAGTTGGAAATTTGGGTTTTAAAGTGAAAAGCTTTTGAAATGGAATTTCAAAATAAAAGTTATTTTGAATAACTTAATCGAGTTTTGAAAATTTAAATAATTTGATTTAAATTTGAATTCAAGTTTGAAATTTAATCCTATAATTTGAAATTAGGGACTAAAGATACTGTACAAGTTATATTGGGTTAAACCATTTTAAAGGTTTTGATTTGGGTATTTGAATTTAATTCAAGGGTTTTAACTCGTGTAAATATAACTGGATTTTTTCCCAAAACGAAAACTACTTGTTTTCAAATAGTAAAAGCTTTCATATAAGAAATGAATTTCCAAATTGTGTTGAAAGGTTTAAAATTTAAAATAGAATTGAAATGTTTTAAAAACTATGAAATGAGTCTTTGATTCAAAGACCGAATGAATTAATCCAACTTGGAATAAAAATTGTTTTGAAAGGCTATGAATGAATCTTTGGAAACGAGTTTTGAAAGCTATAAGTTAAATCTTGACTTAAAGATTTAACGAGTTAATTCAATTGAAATGGAAATTGTTTTGAAATCCATGAATGGATCTTTGGAAATGGGGTTAACTTTGTGAATTGAATCTTTTTGTTTAAAAGATTGGAAATGGTAATTTGTTTTAACCATTCGAATGAAAAGTTTTGGGTTTTAAGCTGTGATTTAACTGAGACCCCAGTATCCATATGATTTTTAATTGCGCTCGTTATTCGGGTTAGCCGGGAAAAGACATTTGTGTCATATAACCCATTCCGAATAATGATACGACGTATATGGATAGCATTTGATGACCGGTGTTGAAGACCGGATATTTTTGAAAACGGAAGGATTACCGTCGAGTTACTCTACATCGGCTGATCTCCGGTATAGAGGTTTTATCACCCTTAGTGACGGGAAGTCCGTACGTGATTAGAAAATTATCCGGATTTGCAAGGGCTTCGTGAGAAGTGCCTTCGGTTCTGTTCGAACCTAGAACAGACTTGTATGGATTGTATGTCTGACATTACACTTTGAGATATAAAGCCGATTTCTTTCAAATACATTTCTGTTGGTGGCGGAGAATTTATTCTCTTAGCTTAACACCCTTCTCTGAGACGTACGAGCTCAGAGGTTATGTAGTTGAAATTTATCAGCGATATATCCCAATTTGGTAATGTGGCATGCTGAGTGTTGCTGTGTGATGATCATTGTTTGATCATTTGTGATATGATCATTTGTTTGATCATTTATCTTTGTGATCATTGCTTTGATCATCTGTTGACCCAAAACATGGCTTTGTGACAAAGCGTAGCTTTGTGGACGAGACTTCGTCGAGCCTCACAAACCGGAAATGGTCGAAAGAGGAATTGTGCGACAAGGTTTCAAGGGTAGCTTCCCTAGGGTATGACCATTCCTTCTGGAAAAGGGTAGTATCATGGTATGGAGCCCAGATACTTACTCATGTGGACACATATTATTTATTATGTGTGATGTTGGATACCGAGGCCTCGGATAAAGGTCCCAAAGGACCGGGGGTGGCATATCTCAGGTTTTGTATATTCCCCGGGAAGGGGGGTAGCCGGCCTTGTTTGGCAGAGAGCAGTTTGTCTCTCGGAGCGTCCCGCCAGAGGCGTTCTTTCGTGGAATAGGAAGTTCCTTAGCCTGACCATTTGTTGGAAAATCCATTCATCCGATACGAGCCTTGTACGGTTTTAGTTGTAGAACCTGCCATCTACTTATGGTGGCGCCCCACTGTTTAGATGGTAGCTATAGTAGGCATAGTTCGAAATGTCTATGCTGGCTAAAATTGATATTATACTTTCGAAATGTTTTCTGCACTATGCACTAGTAATAATATCAAATGATTTGATTTTGCGTAGTAAGCATCTTTGACTATCATAAGGAGAAATCTTCTCCAATTCTGCGTTTGCATTGTGTGTGTGGCGGGAGGCCTTATGGTAGTTTCATTTTCCAAAAGCATTGCGAAATTCTTTTGTTTTACTTTTTTTTAAAGATAAACTGTTTTAGTTGCTCACACCAGTCCCACGACTGACCTGGAGTTTATTGTTTCTTTCCTAAACTCTGGGTGCTCAAAATTTTCTACACGAGCAGCCTAGAGTTGGGTTTTTCAGATAGTCAGAATTAGTAGATTTTCTGGAGCTAGTTCAGTCTTTGGATATGGACTGCACTTGCTTATCTTTGAGCATCGTTATTGGGAGTTCGAGCTATTTCTGGATTGGTGTTATGAAGATGGAGATTATCCGCTGTTGGTGTTATCGTTTTCTTTTCCGCTGCTATTTCTTGTATCATATCTCTGATATATATTGATATTCATTGTATCACTCTGTTGTATCAGATATTGTATATCAATGTATTATTCTTTTTCTTCCGCTGTGTTATTTACTTAACTGTGTTATAAGCTCCGGCGACTCGGATTTGAACGGTCGAATCTACGGCATTCGAGTACGATGTAAAGTATGGATGTCGATTTTCGAGCGCGAAAATCTGGGACGTTACACATAGGTTGATCTTCCATGTTTAACAGCCATATATACATATCAACCCATGAATGTTTGATATAATTTGAGAATATACCAGATCTACAGATATATATACATATATAGCAGTGATTACTGTGAACAAAAGGGTAGGTGTTTACTCACCTTTATATACTGCTGCTTTATTTTATTTTCTTCTCCTCTGTTTTGTTTCCATGGCAGCATTTTTTTTAAAGATGAACCAAGATGTATGTATAAAGGCAACGGGTCAGTGGTATGTACACATATATGTAAAGAGGAAGGTGCCAGTCTTCATAGATGACTGCAGATTTGTTTACATGCTTACATTTTTTTTCTTTTACAAGATACTATATATTTTTCTTTTCTTACTTTTATAATCTGATTTGATTTTCATATTGCCTTGATTTGATTAAAAACTGATTTGATTTTTCCTTTTACATGATTTGAAGTTTTTGGGTGATTTGCCATTTTATGTGTTTGACTAGATTTGGTTTTGACCTTGATTTAAAGTTTTGTGTGCTTGAAATGCCATTTGTGTTCATACATATATATATACACATACATTTCATATGTATATTTGTTTTTACTAAATGCTTTTGTGTTTGTTATCATATATATACTTATACATTCCCATATTTACAAATGTTATATGCTTCTTAACTTATGTATACATATATATGTATTATTTATTTTATCATATTTACATTTGTGCCTCCCTATGTATATATTTTACTTTCTTTATATAAATTTGCAAACCCATTACTCCATACGGCTCATGTAAATTTATACTTTCCCACTTTCTATATACTTATACATTTTTTTTACTATATATATTTCCATATATATATCCCACATTATTTCCCATTTACATATATATATATATGTATATATATGTATATATATATGTTTTCTATGGGTACACATACATACTTGTATACTTATATATATATATTCCTCACAAACTTGCATATATCTATCTATATATATATATATATCTATGGGTATTTTATCTTAATTTGAATAGAAGAGTTATATATATATATCTGTATATAAAATTTCTATCATACCCAGTCATTTTATATATACTTCAATATTTAATATGGCTTTTAAGTCAATTTATATAACCAGGCGTTTAAATATCTGGAATTTTTATTGTTCTACTGAATAAAAATTTATCTCCCAGTAATTTAAATCAGTTAATTACCCAGTTAACAAGCATCAGAAATCCGGGTCATCACATTCCTCCCCCTTTTAGAACTTTTCGTCCCCGAAAAGGAACGAAGCAAGAGTTTTAATTATAATAATTATTATCAGTTAAATTATTCTTTAAACATTTTTAACTCTTTTACTCTTTTATTTAAAAAATTTAAAACACTTTTAAAACCACATAATATTACCAAACTAGCTTTATATAAAAATACTTTTTATAACTCGATGTTCAAACAAGTCCATCCTTGTTCTCACAGAAATTCAGTCATACGTTGATCAGGTGTAGGACTGAAAATCTATAAGTACTTGGTAAACCCGTTTTCAACACCCAGTGAAAATACTTGGAAAAAAACTTTTGTGAGAATGCTCTGGAAATCATCACCCCCTCCATGGGTCGCAGTTAGCACGATGATTACGTTGCCATCCCGGCAAAAACCATAAGAAAACTGTAGGCATCCGCACCTCTCGACTTTCGCCATGGAAACTGCACAGATCGCAGCTACACTCAGGGTTACATTGCTATCATAGCAAAAACCTGTGTAACTGTAGGCATCAGCACCCCTCGAATTACGCTGCCAAATGAAACTTCACCACATAGATCGCAGACTACACAAAGTGATATCATTGTTCCAGTGGAACTAGTGTAGACTGTAGGCATTCACTGCCACACGAATTTCGCTGTGGAACTAAACTACATAGATCGTAATCTATCGATGTTACGTCGCTATCCCAGCGAAATCAAACGTAGATTGTAGGCAGTCACTGCCACTCAACTTATGCTATGGAATGGCGATAGATCGCAGTTACAACAAAGGTTACATTGCTATCACAGAAAATCCCAATGTAATTGTAGGCATCAGCACCCCACGAATTACGCTACCCTAATCACAATCCTCGTGAACTAAAGTTTTGTCCGGACGTCCTTTGGGATCCAAATTTTGAACCCCCCTTAGGGCTCAAGGCAGAACCACCCAGTGGATCTCCTACTATAAGTTTCAACTCTAAATGGGAGCGCCTTTTTCCCCATAGCATTCTCAAAACACTTTTATACTATACACATATAGTATCTTTCAAATCATACCCTTTATATGAATCACATGTAAATCCCATTTACTCAAAATCGATATCTTCCAAAATCGATAATTCTTAAACTTGGCTTTCCAAATTCCCTAAATTTGCTTTTTGCCAAAATCAAAGGCCTTTCAAAATCAATGAGTTTCAAAAACCCTTTTCAGTTTCATTCTCATAAAATCATTCTTGTATATATATATATATAAGTTTATTCTTTCAACCCGAATAATTTTCGGATCACTTCATACTTATATAAATTCCACTCTGACCAGTTTGAATTTAGGAAATAGTTTAAATAGTTTAAAATAGTTAAGTAGTCGTAAAATAGTTAAATAGTTGTAAAATAGTCAAATAGCTGTAAAATAGTTAAATAGTTTCAAAATAGTTAAATAGTAAGTATAAGATAGTTTGGGTATTAAAAAGAAGGGTTTGTATAGTAGATAACTTGGAGAAATCAAAATAATCTGAATATTTAAGAAAATAGATTTTGAGATAGTTTATATTAAAATAATTTATTTGAAAATGGTTTCAGAGCCAAACTGATCCAGTTTCCCCTTTCCAATTCAAATCAATTTTCAATTTCTACTTCCATTTAAATTGATTCAATCCAGATTCCAATTCGAATCAACTTCAATTCTCATTTTAATTCAAATCAATTTCCATTTGATTTCAAATTAATTCCAGATTGAATTAAGTGGAAATTAGGGAGGCATCCCTATCATACTTTTATATTGTAAAGCAGGTCCCTGTCTAAGTTTCATTGTAAAGCGGATCCCTGTTTTCTGGAAACGAAGAAAAATTATTGCTGAAATGTCAGCAACTTTTATAAATAAGTGCTGATATTTCAGCAACTATCTGTGTCAAAGTTTTATTGTAAAAACAAAGAAAAATTATTGCTGAAATGTCAGCAACTTTTATAAATAAGTGCTGATATTTCAGCAACTTTCATAAACTGTGTTCACAGTGTACATAAATGTTGCTGAAATATCAGCAACTTTTATAAATAAGTGTTGATATTTCAGCAACTTTCATACACTATGTTCACAGTGTACAGAAATGTTGCGGAAATGTCAGCAACTTTTATGAAATGTTGCATCATGCTCTGCAATAATCGTGAATAAAAAACAGGGACCTAATTTACACTGAAATTTAGTGAAGGACTTTTCGTGAATTTTGAAACTTAATAAGGACCTGTGCCAAAAGTACCCTTGAATTAATTCCAATTCCATTTTCAATTTCCAATCATCTTGATTTATAAAAATTCAAATTCGGTTTTCCAATACCGATTTAATCACTTAAATCAAACTAACCTTTAATATTTAATTTAACAACCCAAGTCTTAAATAATTCAATTCTGAGTCCAATTCAAATATTCATTTTAAATTGCTGTTACTTAGACTTATTTCAAAGTTCGAGTGAGGGTTCAAATATTTTTAAACAATTTAATCTTCGAAATCCAATTTATTACCCAATTATAACTTAAAAATTTTAAACCCAATTCTTAAAAAATTCCGGTTGGTAGATTCATTTTTTAACATTTTAACTTAAGTTTAAAATGATCCCATTTCCCTAAATTAAATTTTATTTCTAAGAATCAAAATCTTTAAATGGTTTCTAAATATAGTTTTATTTTCATTTAATTTTCAGTAATGGATGTATATCATTTCAATCCACCTTTTAATTTATTCGAGATACTCCACTTCACAGTTTTATATATATTGTTAATAACAAACATGATGATAGCAGGATATAAGAGTAAATAAACATCCAAATTATCCAAACATCAATCAATAGCATTCATCACCTATTTCCAGAATTCAAAACCGGTTTATATTTCAAAAGCTGTTTGAAATTATCCATACATAGCCTTTTATCAAATCCATACTTCCCTTTCCAATTTTATCCATTTAACTTCCCTAAGTTAATTTTTCAATTTCACATTGAAATTTCCAATTCATGTTGTTCAAAACTTATTTAACTTCCCCTAAGTTAAATTTCCCATTCGTTCAATCCATTTAACCCTACTCAATTTAAATTTTACATCCTGAATTTAAATTTTTATCAATATCCCTTCCCACTTATAAGTTCAAAAACTTATTTTTCCTTAGGGCTACACTTCATATTTTCAGGGGAATTCCACAACTCAACACTTAGCATTTATTTTAAATCAACTTTGAAACCATATATGTATCTACATATATATACATATTTGTCCCATTCACTCATTAAGTCACACTTTTAAATTTTTAAACCATCCTTGGTTTTTAAATCCAAAACAAATTCATCTTTCCACAACTCTTGTCTTAAAACAAGGATTTCTATATTCAAAAATATTCTAAATAATATCCTTTATTATTTCATTTACACTTTGAAACAGTTCACATTTCTCTGGGTCTAGATTTAAAACTTCACAATTTAAATCCATTTCAATTTATAAGTCACATTTATAAATTCAACTTAGATAATTTCACTTCCTTAAACATTCCATAATGTTTTATCATTGTTTATTCTAAAAATAAACATTCCCTTACTAAGACACCACAACCAATTTATGGAAATCATCATATCTAGAAATCATACACACTATATATTCCACCATGATTTACTTGAACAATATAATCAGGGTAACTTATTTCAAGTACTTTGAAAATTCTTTTGAACTTTTCGAGATTTAAATTCAGGTTTTGAATCCATTTTTAACTTAACTTATTTGTATAGTTAATCCCTACCCACATTTCTATTTGGTTATGTAAATTACCACTTAAAATTTAAAATTTTATTTAATTTTAATAACAACAACCAATTCCCTTAATCCACTATAATAATTAGAAAAATTATTCCTTTATATATCAAAATATAACCTTTATATGTAAGATTATTTTTAAAACCATTTTTAAAATCATTATATAAGAAAATAACAAGTACGCCCTCATATATACTACACTCAACTCATTCTAGGGTACTACTGACACTATCTCTAATGAGTAATCCCCACCAGAGCCAAGGTTCTCGCTTAACCTTCAGCTCTGATACCACGTGTAACGGCCCGAAGATTTTCGACCCCGAAAATCGACACTAATACGTCCACTGCATAGGGTGCCGAACAATCGAGTGCCGGAAATCCCAGACTGTTAGGGTTAAGAAGAAAAAAAGATAGAATAAGAACAGAAACAACAGCACAGAATCTCATAATCACAGCGAAACAAAATATAATATTCAAATAATAGCATTTTATACAAGAAAAGCTGTAACTGTCAATGTACATATACAAGATATCAGAGTACAATAATCTGAACAGTTATAATAACTTGTCACTTAATACTTTCTATACAGTATACTACACAGCGGAATATAATTAATACGTCTCTGCCATCCAGCTCGTCTCTTGAGCTCCAGAACATCTAAACCTGAAAATATGTAATACTCGGTCTGACCCGAGCATTACAATAAAGTAACACCCGAGTCAGGCTGGAAACCAGCGTGAGTAAACCCATCTAATATGAAATACTTTAGTTATAAAACGTCTTTAAAAACCCAGGTAACTCGTATATCCGACGAGTTTAATCAGATTAAAACCAAACACTTTTACAGAAAATGCATCGATATAATAATAATGTCTGGATACAGCTAATTGTTTATAATAACCCAGTTTTACTTAATTTTCAATTTTCAGGCTATTAAATTTTATAATCAAAACCGTAAATATTTATAATGATTATCAAATCGAAGTGGTTCCGGATATCGCTGATATCCGATCCCGGTCTCTTCGAATCCCAACGTCATCTTTTAAGGCCAAGTTGTTTTTAACAAAAAAAAAACAATTCAATTTCCGACTACCCGCATTTGCATAGAAATTCCAATACAAATATCTATTTCCAATGAAACGTCTCACGTTTATATTTAATTGTTCAATTTTAGGGTACTTCATACCACAGAATAATTGGAAAGAACACACTAGAGAAAACAAGGCAATTCAATGTACTGAACCATTTAAACAATTCATAGTCTATATTAACCAGTCAGATAATCATTTATTTACTTTTAAACAAATTTAATTATTTTCCAAATCCTGTTTACTTAAATTAAAATTTATTACACTATTTACTTTAAATAAATCTTAGGAATTAATCAATAATTTTCATATATAAAAATTTTCCCAAGGTTTTATTTAATTTAAAGTTTTAAATCACTTTACTTACATCCACTATTAACTAATTAAAATTTTCATTTTTTATTATTAAATAGAGGTATTAACAAATTGTTAAAGAGTTAAGACAAACTCGGTTCCTATGTTTATAAAAACAGTGGATTTAGAGGGTTTTTTTTTAATTACTTTGATTGACCGTGTTTCATTTATGTTTTACCCAAACTAATTGCCCATAAGTTTTTAAATTAAACAAAAATAATAATATAATTAGTTACCTTTATCATTAAATTATAAATTATGGATTTAAATGAAAATAGACTTTTAGTTAGGGAGAAAATATAAATCATCATATATCTCCAAATACTTATTCCTTCTCTTCTCTTCCCTTTTCTTTATTTTTCCTTCGGCCCAACTATTTCCGACCCATCACTTCTTCTTTCCTTCTCTTCCTTATTCTTTTTTTTCCCATTCCAGTTTTCTTTGTTCTGCTTCCCACTTACCTGAGAACCGACTCGTGCACCAGGACGTGCACGTGCACACTTGCTTACGACCAAAACCGCCGCCGCCGACCATCCATTCCAGTCACGCTCGACCCCTACCCCATGTCTCATCACCTGAAACCCACGGCAACACCTCTGCTCCAAAATTCAAACACCCACTCAAAAACTGTAATCGCCCCCACCCAGTCAAAACGTTCCACTCCAGCCGTCTCGACCTCCGTCTTCACTAAAATTTTGCCTGAAGCTTCATCGTGAACTCCATCCCCTTTTCCCATCCGTGCGCACCTCTCCGGCAACCACACGTCGCCGCAATTCGACCCCAAACGAACACTTTCCCCAAACCAAACCTAACCCTAGATCCACCTCGACCACCCTCTACGCTCAACCATAAATCGCCCCACTATTTTTCCCAAATGCACCTTCCTTCCAGCTTCCCTCTGCCCCAAACCCGACCGTCGAAAATGAGCACATTGCCGGAATTTGGCCAATGACCCAAAACTGATCATCTCCCTGTATCTCATCATACACATGCTTAAAATCGTGAAATTCTCACTAAAATTCACCATTCCTACTGCCGATCATGGTCATATAATCAGAGACCCAAAATATGAGATTCGAATTCTTACCTTGCTTTGTTTACTTACAGCAAAAATACCCTTTCCTACCTCTATGTTTTAAAATCTTCATTTAAACCAATTTTAAAATAAAGTACAGATGAAAACAGACACATTTCCTTTTTATACCGTAGTCTAAAATCAAATGATTTGTAAGGTATGAATTTTTGAAGCAAATAGACTTACTGTTTTATAAATTAACATTACAGAGTAAAAGAGAAGAAAACACAGTGTTTTTCTTTGGGCCATAGGTTGATCTTCCATGTTTAACAGCCATATATACATATCAACCCATGAATGTTTGATATAATTTGAGAATATACCAGATCTACAGATATATATACATATATAGCAGTGATTACTGTGAACAAAAGGGTAGGTGTTTACTCACCTTTATATACTGCTGCTTAATTTTATTTTCTTCTCCTCTGTTTTGTTTCCATGGCAGCATTTTTTTTAAAGATGAACCAAGATGTATGTATGAAGGCAACATGTCAGTGGTATGTACGCATATATGTATTGAGGAAGGTGCCAGTCTTCATAGATGACTGCAGATTTGTTTACAGGCTTACATTTTTTTTTCTTTTTCAAGATACTATATAATTTTCTTTTCTTACTTTTATAATCTGATTTGATTTTCATATTGCCTTGATTTGATTAAAAACTGATTTGATTTTTCCTTTTACATGATTTGAAGTTTTTGGGTGATTTGCCATTTTATGTGTTTGACTAGATTTGGTTTTGACCTTGATTTAAAGTTTTGTGTGCTTGAAATGCCATTTGTGTTCATACATATATATATATATATATATATATATATATATATACATACATACATTTCATATGTATATTTGTTTTTACTAAATGCATTTGTGTTTGTTATCATATATATACTTATACATTCCCATATTTACAAATGCTATATGCTTCTTAACTTATGTATACATATATATGTATTATTTATTTTATCATATTTACATTTGTGCCTCCCTATGTATATATTTTACTTTCTTTATATAAATTTGCAAACCCATTACTCCATATGGCTCATGTACATTTATACTTTCCCACTTTCTATATACTTATACATTTTTTTTACTATATATATTTCCATATATATATATATCCTACATTATTTCCCATTTACATATATATATGTTTTCTATGGGTACACATACATACTTGTATATTTATATATATATATATATATATATATATATATATATATATATTTCCTCACAAACTTGCATATATCTATCTCTATATATATCTATGGGTATTTTATCTTAATTATCTTAATTTGAATAGAAGAGTTTTATACACACACACACACACACACACACACACACATATATATATATATATATATATATATATCTGTTATAAAATTTCTATCATACCCAGTCATTTTATACTTCAATATTTAATATGGCTTTTAAGTCAATTTATATAACCATGCGTTTAAATATATGGAATTTTTATTGTTCTACTGAATAAAAATTTATCTTCCTGTAATTTAAATCAGTTAATTTCCCAGTTAACAAGCATCAGAAATCCGGGTCGTCACATGAAGCCATGGTTAGACTCCAGGTAAGTCATAGAGCGACAAGGATCCTTGTTTATAATGTCCAAGGATTGAACCCCCAACCTCCTTGTAATTGAGTTTGAGTATTTCTTACATGTCTTTAACCACCTGACCATTCTATCGAGTTATGAATACAACAATCTTCTCTCATTCTTTTAATAATTTTATAACAACAATAGAGACCCTAGCTTCCATCAAAGAAAGAAGTTAGAGCCTGCAGCTTAGCTCTGCAAACCATGCAAGGATGGGAAAGGAGGCATACTCCGAAGAGGAAAAGGCTTGCAAATACCAACCAGCTATATTGAAAGGGTAAATAATTCCATTTATTCTTTATATACATATAGCTTTTAGCCATAAAATAATGTATGTAAACATATATTATTTTATACTTAAGTATGCTATATATATAAATACTTTTGAAATGTAAGCCGTTTTTTACAGTGGACCGTCCATCATTTTATTAAAGGAAAAGAAATTTCAGTTTTAGTATAGGAGTAGGACTGAATGTCGTAGCTACAATAGTAGTACAAATCTAACCCTCCCTATCTCTGTATTGACGTGTTCCTATGTTTGTTCACCAAAGTTCTAAATAATAGGAGGGTTAAGATACGAAGGATGATCGATGCTTCTAGATCACTGGGTTTGGACCGACTTCATATTGAGGCAATGGATTGCTAGTAGAAGGAGCTTACTTTGGACTGGGAACCCATTTCGTGATCGTCGATATTGGAAGAGGTATCTTCGAAGAAATAGGTAATGGTGACTCTTCCATAGGATACATGGGAGGATCATGTTTGCACCTATCAAATAAATGACCAAAGAATGATAATAACACATATATCAAGCTTCTAACTGTAGTGAACATCAACTGCTGCAACAATCCCATTTTCCGGTTTAACTTTTAGCTTGGTAAGAAGGGGCTTATTTGGCTTGATCTCGATTAAGGCTTAGCGTAGACAAGTCTTCTTATGGCCACTATATTAGCGTTAAAGCATTTCAAATCACCAACAAGGTTAGCCAACCAATCGATACCATCCCAAGGCTGAAGGATAGATGGATTTAGAGAAATGAGCACATACTGGGATGGAGAGAGCCCATTCTCTAGATGTATTCATCGAAGGACTCTTTGAAGTGATAATAAAAGGCTTTCTTTAGATGACAATTGGTTCGGATTCTGAAATATGATGCCTTTCTTCTTAAATGGTGAATTGGAAAAAGAACATAAAGTTATCATAGTGAACTCCTAGACCATCATTCAATTTTCACAGCTGCCTACAAATTTCTCGAATAGTGCTATAAGGATGGCTATAATCTAAGGAAAAAGCCAACTAAGTAGTTTGTTTAGAATTCATGACCAACATCAATTACATCTTGGGGTGGAATCATATCATAACTCCATCCTCTTCAATGATATTAAACGTTCTTAGGATGTAATCACCGGTGTTACTGGGTAGTTTAGTGAACAGGGATGACCAACATGGTTTAGGTTCGACGTGGTTATGGCATTGCAAGTTAAGGTTCAACATGTTGCATGCAGGAAAAATTATCAGTGGCCTTTTTAAAAGCATTTGCAAGGCAAGAAAGTATTGATTGTGTATCAGCAAATTTCTACAAAATATCATGACATGACTCACTAGGCGTTGAAACATTCTTCTTAAGTGAATTCATTCCAGTAGAAACCAAAGACATAGGTAGAGGAGAAGCAATACCTAAAACTGAAAGGAGGGAAAAGTCTGGGATTGCTTCGATTAGGGCTACAAAAGGGCAGATAACGGTTGTATCTTCATTCGCAAGCTTAGACAAGGTCAGAATGACAATTGAAAAGCAAGGCAAAGTTGTAACAGGCGAGGTGGGAAGGATTAGTTTGTTATAGGTGAAGGTTTGACTGGGGAGGGAGAAACGACGTTAAAATGATTGCTAGAATGCGTCAAAGAGGCCTTAGCCGCCATTGCTAATTCTAGATCTAAGTCTAGACTGTTAAAATAACAACACTTGCTTTTCTTATTACGAGGCATGGAGACGAGCTACAGAGAGGAGGATGAAAGAGACGAACACGCAACAATCAGAGGGTTTGGTCGAGAACGAAAAGAGAAGAGGCACTCGCCATTTTTTCTATTTTGAATATGAAGTAGATATACATACACATGTATGTATTACAAATAATTATTATTTTTGTTCGACGTTTTTGTGTGTGTATATGAGCTAGGATCAATAGCCCCATCTATTTAGCATCATTTGTAGCCCCTTCATATTAGCCACAAGTTTATATTTCAATATTTGATTCATGTGAAAGGAGAGGAAAATAACAAATATTTAAATATAAACTTATGAATGATATTAGGGGGTTACAAAATGGTGCTAACTATAGGGGACTATTGATCACATATATTAGGATCGGTTACACCTCTATTCCTCTCTGATGTCAATCATACATTCTAATTTAAATAATTATACAAGTAATAGCAGAGAGAAACTATAATTTAAAGTCGGAATGCGGCTGAAAGGGGAAATAGAGATGTAGAAGAAGTAAAGGTGTGGCCGATCGTAGCCACATCTGTGTATTAAATATATTTATATTTAAAAAAATTGACCGTGGGCCTTTTTTAAAATAATGACAATATATTTTACAAAAGTTTAATTATGGGCCAAGCCTAATAAATATATATCTAGCAACAAGAAACGATAATATATATATATATATATAATATGACATGTTATGAATATATTCATCTTATGTATGAGATGTTTAAAATATATATGCCATGTGGTCATCAATCCGAATGATCGCATTTGTACACTGTCGTTTTATTTTGTATATCTTTTAGGTTAACATATATAGTTGTATACCATATGATACTATTAGTGCTTATATTATATGTGCAAATACGATGTTTAATGATAAATACAACATAAAATAATCTAACAAATTAGTTAAAATAAATTTTAAACTACAAAACTATTCTTATATCATATTAACAGTAAATATGATTTAATGTAAGAAAATTATTTATGGTAATACAAGTTATAGATCTAATGCAATAATTAATAAAAGGAATTTTACAATTTGCCCCTTTTTTCACCTTACTAAAGCACAAGATCCAATAACACTATGTCTAAACATCTAAAGCTTGATTAGTGGTCAACATTCTAATAACATCCATAATTAATTGCAAAGTTCGACATTCTAAGTTACTTGGCTCAACCCGATAACATATACATATTAACAGTATCGCTTTGACCAAAGATTTATGACTTCGGGTAACTACAAACTATTTGACACTAACCTTATATGACGAAGGAGATAAATTGTCTCTTAGTAGTGTCTCACTTTATGTGTCTTAACATACAACCAACCAATTGTAAGGCAATCCATTGCCATGCGCTTGTCCATGATCAAAGCATGGTATAACACATAAGATTCGCTTTACTCTTAAGTCGAAAGACCAATATATATCATCAAGTAAAAAAATTTATTTGAGTTAGATATAATAACATATGGAATATACTTGGTGAGTAGTTTTATAGTTGTTTCTTAATAACCACAAGTACGTAACTCCTTACCGCCCTTAACGTTCATGAATAAATTACTCTTCATCTTATAAAAAGCGTTACATACATTAATCTAACTAGGTTATCAATATCTCATCCATAAAACACCTTTTGACCAAGGATATCTATACTATTATATTATTAGTGAGTTCAATTTTAAGAGCACACAAGCCCCCATTTAATTTTGGCAACTAAAGAGTCTTCGAATTTACATGTATAGTATTATATTATTAGCTTGGTTTCAAGGGCAGCCAACTCCATTTTTTTATGCAATGAACAGTCGCTTATTTTACTTTGTTACGTTGGTACCTACCCATCCGCTTCTTACCCTCCCCATTCATTTTATCTGAGAAAAACAAAATTCGCCTTCTTCTCTTCTCCTTCTCTCCTAACCCTAATCATCACAAGACCCTAATTACCCACCTACGCTTGCTGATTGTTGTTTGCACCTGTACATTAATTCCGTTTTCCTCTTCCCTAAGACCTAATCTTGCAATATAATGGCAACGGCTGTGACAATGGAAAGTCGCGCAACTCAAAAACCGCCACTCTCCTTCATATTGTATATGCATCGCCTGTAAAATACTTCTTCCCTTATAATCTTCCACCGCGCATCGTCCTCCAAGCATAGGTAATTTCTACACCCTTCTGCATATCACGCTTCAAATTTCTCAATTATTTGCATCCCCTATCTATTTCCATCAATAATTTGCTGTCTTGCATCAGGTCTGATTAATTCACTCATCGCCCTTAGTTCCAGGTAATCCCCTTTGCGTTCATTCTTTGACATTTTCTATGCCCTAATTTATTCACTGCTGCTTTCTGTTCCATGTTGTGTGAGGGATAATTTATTCACAACTGATTTTGTAGATCTATTTGTTTTGTAGTTTAAAAATATGGTATTTGAATTGTGGAATCATTTTTTAATAATACGGTATTTGAAATTATTGAATCATTGTTCTTCGACCTGCATTACTTCAGATCTGATTAATTTGGAGTCTGCCTTGGTTTACTCGCTTCTGCTTTCTGTTTGTTTAATGTTTTACTTGGCTCGAATTTTTTTTAACATAAATGATGTAATTTTGGACTTTATGGTTTTGGTTGTTTTGAATGTAGTTTATTGCTTTTGAAAGCTTTGAAATTTCATTTTAGCTAAATTTCGAAGCTTTTTTTAATTTTTTCCCAAACTAAAAAAATGCACTTCAAACTATATAAAAATTGCCTTTTAATACCGTTAACTTTGTAGGTTTTGACATTTGAACTTCTATTACTGTAGCTTTCAAGTAGCTGTTTTCGTTCTAAATAGTTCGGCCTTGAATTCTGAAACCTAGAATTTTATAATATTTGCTCCTAATATTACCTAATTTAGAGGTCTTTCAAGCATACAACATGTAATTTTACAGTTTATTAAATTTACAGTTTATTGTACTATATATAATAACCAATCTGAAATGTGACAAACATTTGGAACTAGATTTCTTTGTTATCTAAAAGATATATTTACGCTAAGCTAAAATTTGTGTTGGACAATTAATATACTAAAAACATGACTTTTTATAATTTATATGTTGTAAATTTGACATCGACATATTTATAGGGAGTGACAAATTTCTACAATTATCTTTTCTATTCTGCCTTGGCTCAAATAAAATCCCGTGTGCCACATCCGAACAGTTTTGTGTGCAGTTAATGGTATCAATTTTGCTTTTTTCTAGTTTTTGTTATGTGGTTGCTGTTTGGTAACATTTCAACATTTTTGGTGATTCTGGGAAAAAAAATTCTGACTGATGCTACTGAAAATATAAGCTAGGCATCAATATTTTCATTCTAGTGTTCCATTATAAACACATTATAATTTTTTTTCTACTAGATGTGCCTGATGCTACTGATTTTTATATAAGTCAAGGCTATTATATAAACTGTTGTATTTTGCAACATGTTAGTTTTATTTGTAATTAAAATAGTTGCATTCAACAATTTTCTGCATATGTCTATTGCTAGGCATGTCAATACTTTTGTTTTTATTTCATGTTGAGTCTGTTTTGTTAGCAACTAAACAAAAACTATGCTCTATGCCTAATTTTGCTGGTGGTTATTCTACTCATCACAAAAATCCGAAAATAATAATCAAACTTCATTCAGTTCCATGTTTCAAATGCAATGTGTTTTTATATGCTATTGAATTTTATGTGAGATAAAACTATATATGAAATATGGTTTAAATTTCACAGAATTGTCAAATATGTGTAACTGACCAGCAGAATAATTTATTTTATAATTCTGCTCCTATTATTGCTCACAGTATGTTTGACAATATTTTTAAAAATTTGGATTGTAGTTTACCTAATTTAATTTAATTTGCACTGTTAGAGAATAGAAAAAAAATCCTTTTTCAGGGTTTTTGGTATTTCAAGCATGTTTGTATTAAATATTATCAACTGTTGTATTTTTTGTAATTTGCAGTTGTTGTATTTCATATTCATATGTTTTCAAAGGATTCTGCTTCCTTATATTATTTATTTTATTCAAAATTTGATGAACTTGACTAAAACTCCTTTCTTAGCAATATATTTTTGCTATTAATGAAGTAAGCATTAATGCTTTAAACAAATGAGTTATTTTTCCCATGTCATTTGGAGATATATCTGTAAAACATAATCCCTACCATACATTGCTTTCATATTCTCATTCATACAGTCAGTGCGTTCAAAGTAAACAATAATTCCTATAGATTTTTGAAACTTGGGAAATTTACAGTCATTTTAATACCTAATAACAAGTTACTTTTTCTTTATGTTCCAAAAACAAAACAAAACAAAAAAACTTCGTTTGAGTACATAGAAACAATAAACTTTTAAAAGGTACTTTTGATTTAATGTGGAAGCAATTACTTTAAATTGCCAAACTACAATTTGATTTTCATATGGTGTATTTTGATTTTACCTGTATTTCTGTTTACAGTTGGTTATCCAGACTGTTAATGCAAGGTGTGTTGGTTAGAGCTTAAATTATTTTGGTTAACAATGAAATTAACTTTTTTAACTACAATAAACACATTTTCAAAACTCTGAAATGAGGCATTTCTTTTTGGAGACATATCAATTGTTTCATGTACACAGCAGCTATCGACGAATATAGTAATCATGGAGTCTATTACTTATTGGTGACATGTTAGATAACAAGGTCATGGATTTTCTTTTTTAAAGACGGTCCATTTATTATATTCTACTTATATTTTTAACATTTTTTACTTTTAAAAATTGGGTTTAGGGATGCTGTTATAATTATACAGACTTAAATAAGGTAAATGATTAGTAATATTGATTGCTTTTTCATGGATTAAAAGATTATTACTTTTCCCTGAAACTATATCACCGTATTTTTCTTGACAATTAATTTTTCAACAGCCTATGTTTACGCACTGATATTGTTTAAATTCTATCTTACTGTTGCGTGCCTGCCTTGGTTTTTTCTTTATAAATTTACTTATATGCATACCTTAAAAACTGCTTCCTCTTTCTTAAATTTAAAAAATAACTTAAATATAAACTGTTTCCAATTTTTTTTAACCTCCTATCTTCTTTCAATGTAGTAAGCTTAACCATGGAGTCGTAGAAGATGTTTAACCACATTCGATGTCAACAACTGGACATGTATACTGCTATTACAAAGGCATACAATTAACTATTCCACTACTTACTTTGGGTTTGCGTTCAAGTTCTTATTCTATTATTCCATACATATTGTTTATATAGCAGTACTTGGAAGATTGTTCACTACTGATCATTGACACCTTTTTCATTTTTCCATGTCACTCTTGCTAATTTGGACAAATGTTGGGAAGATTGACGAAATAAAGTCAACGATCAGCTTCCATCTGAAATTTAACCAAATGCTATGCTGTTTTTAGTTGTCTTCGGTCAGTAAAACCAGCAAACACTAATTTTTGAAAATATACTGTTGGACTGGGTTCATACTGTTTTGCGTCATGTACTGACAACATTTGTCCACGGGTCAGGTTACAATTGTTTTGCACTGTTTGTATTTACTACTAGCTTAGGGAAGCTTACTGTGGCAGCTTTTATTGCGCTCTATACGTAGTGCAATAATATTGTGCATATCAAAATGATAAAAATACTATTTCCTTACACCAAAGTACTATTTTCTTTAGCATCTCTTTAAATATTTTGACTGTTCGGCACAATACACACACATAACTTGGATTTATATATAGTAACAACTATTGAACTGTTGGACAGAATATTTCTTAACTAGGATTGAAGAAAATATATATATTACTATCCTTAACTATGTATATTTTCTATGTTTTGCTGAAATGGTTGTATTTATATATTGTACCATATGTACTTAGTTGTAAACGGGCCCATATATATTTTGACCATGTTGACAAATATAATTTGACAATATATTATATACAGTAGCAACCTATGCACCTAGAATAATATTTCTGCGCATTGCAGTTTCTGATCATGGATTCATGATTTCAGGAATATTCAGTTTTGACTCACATAAGAAGAATGAAAGGTTCACCATGCATTTCCTCTGCACGGTAGCGTATACCACTTTGATTTCATTTTTTCTTTTCCCAAACAAAATGCACTTCAATAGTCCTTTTTGTGTCCACTCACAAATTCTCTAACAGTTTGTTAATTGAAATAGATATTATTCAGATATGTTTAATCAATTACCAATTAGCTTATACTTCTTTCATGAGTAAAACCACTCTTGCTATTGGGCTGTAACTGCTACCACAAACCCCTCCTATTCAATTGAATACTAAGTCTGTTATATTGAAATTTTATGCATGATACAAATATGCTGCCATGCTCATTCTTTCAATTTATTTCTGGCCTCTATTAATGAGTTCATCTCAAGTTAAGATCATTTCCACAATTCAACCCACATAAAAATACTTCACTTAAAATGACTTATTCTATTCATTTTTCCATTCGTTTTTCAACATCCTTTAATTTTGGTCGAACAACCAAAGTATCATACTGATTGTTCATTCATGAAACTAGATATGTTTAATATACAATGAAATCTAAAAGGAGTTAAATGAACTAAAAAAAATCATAAATTTTGGCTCATCATTTTCTCAGAGAATACTGTCAATACTGAAGAAGCTTGGTTATTACTAAAGAGTATTAGAGTTGTCAAAAAATAATAAAGTAATAATTTTTTTTACAAATTGAGAATAAAATGAGAAGCATTAGGGTTTCAATTATTTTTCCTCTTCCACCTGGAAAAGTTATATTTTTCTATAATATTATCAAACAATCAAACTAAAGGAAAATTTTCTCTCATAATATCGATCCATGTTTTCTATTTTTATAGGCTACGACCAACGTGCTGGTGCAAAAATAGGAAGGCATGATGAAGTTCTCTAAAGGTAACTACACAAACTTAACTGAATCATAATCATAATCTACAGGTTATATTTTGGTGCTTACAATAAGATTCTGAGATTATATGCTTGCATATAATAGGTGATGAAGTTCTGATTAATTAGAAGATAAGAAGACTATCAGAGACGTTAGCAATTTATGGTTAGCAAATTTTTCTAGGTTGACATATATAATGGAAGTTAAAATCAAACTCTTAGGATGGCTATTTATTATACGCAAACACTCAATATATGTTCAGCCTTGATATTAACAAATCAATATTGGAGCAGAGATAACAACTAAAGGAAAAGGTTAAAGCTATATTTGCACAGTCTGTACCTTCATTTGCACATATAGAATAGTTTACAAGTTTTAACTTATATTCCTATCTCATAGCCTATGTGTTTGTATTTTAGATGAATTTATGAACCAATTTGTAACATACCAAAAATATAAATGATGTTGTTTTTGACGTAATTCTTTTACATTTTGAAAGACCGTTATATAATCTTAGAAGCCATCCCAGATGATCTGAAGATCACTTAGAAAACATAAAGGAATATAACTTTTCACTTGCATTTGAAATGTTAACTATTACATAAAAAGCACCGATTTATGTAACATAATTTCATCAATTTTTCTATTAAACATAACATTGTAGTCCAGATGAAAATTTATGTCTTAACAACAATTATTTTTCTATGTATGCTTTAAAGGAAAATACTACTCTGAAGTGGAATAAAATATATAATCTGTCGACATACTCAAATTTAAAAACTAAAACTTTTAACAATGCAATCACTAATATAAGTTTTAAAATTATATAACAAAAACATTATTTTTATTTGCCTCCATACCCTTTCTTTTTTTGCATGAGTTTTCTCTACATGAAATATTTAGCTTACTTTATAGCATCGATCTCACATTTATTCTAAATTATTTTCTACAATTTATATTGATTAATGAAGCATCAGATCTAAGCAATGTTTTAATTTAGTAACTCATACAGTATTTAAAATTCAAAGCATTGGATTTATGGGGGATTCTTTTAAAATGTTAAATAACCATGGCTTCATACTTTATCCCTACATGTTTTATGATTTTCTTGCTCCGAATTATGGACGATTGGTAGTCATGAAGTAATAGAGCAACAATTTCATACATTATGATCTTCATAATGGAAAGTGTTCTGGCTATGAGTTTGCAACTAATTTTAACTACTTTTATGGGGATCAACTAATTTCAAGCCATCTAATATGATCATTTTTTCATATGCTCATTCTATCTTACGAATAACATTATATACTCCGAGTACATTTTTGTGTCATTTTCATCTGTTTCAGTTCATATAGGATATTATCATGCTATAGCTGTAACAGCTTCATGGTTCTTTTGGAGTTCCACGTTTCTTTTCTGTTTAACTTGATTATAGTTGCTTTTTTTTTTGCAGGAAGATGATAGGGATAGTCATCGTTCATGGAGCAAGGACTGGAGCATCATGTTAATAGATTTCTTTTACATTGATTGTTCGTATTGCTTAAGTTGCTTATGTACAAGAAAAGAAATACAAATGAATATGGTCAAGTTTCATGAGTGTAAGTATAGAGAAAGATGTAAATATTGAAAAAAAGTTAATTTGATACATGGTCATGTTGTTAGTTTATTTTTACTGAATATATAATTAGAGTTAGCATCATCTTTATAATGCATTGGACATACAATAGTAAGATGGGACTATTTTGTTCTTAATAGTTGCATTTTTGCTCTCACGTGTATATCTTCATTGTTACGAGTAGCAATTGTGATGAACATTACCAACTAATCTTAGAAAAAAGTATAGCATTGAGCATGATAAAGGCGATTGACCTAAAAATAAGCAGGTAATTTTCTTCCTTTTTGAGTAATTTTGCTCTTAGTGCTTGGACATGACAATGAGATTGTAGATGTTGAAACAGTTTATCTTAAAACACCCATTTCTGTTATGGAAATTTTAAACTTAAAATGACAAAATTTTCAACCAATTTAAATATTGACATCTTAAAAAAATTAAAATTTAGAATGGTATTCCAGAAAAATAATCAAATGCAATATTCAACTTATTTCATCACAATAATAATTTCAAAAAAAAAAGAACGATGATCGATAATTGAAAAAAATTATAAATCAACACCGTGTGCGAAGCACGGGTTCACACTAGTTTAAGAATAAATGTTTGTTAGTATGATTTAATCCTCATGGTTACGAACTCTTTCGTAACTACAATGGACTAAATACTTTGCTATAAAGATTCCTACGTGTGTGCGGAAATTGAATTCCTTTTAACTACTTTGCATATATGTCAAACTAAGGTTAACACATGGAAAGACATGTACCCGAAAGTACAAGTCGTTACATCATGCCAACACATCGAATCATGCTCAACCTTACAAATCTCCAAAGGGATTTATCCTTGCGTTAATCCATAGGCTAACATGATATTTTGTTATATGCAATAATGCAAAACCTACCGCTGGAAGATAATTTTCCAAAGAGCCTTCAAAATCAAGTAAACTTGGTCACAACAAATTTTCTGGACTCATCCTCTCTATCTGTTCGTCCATCGTAGAGAATAAGACCGACGTGCTTATATCTAATCTCGTTTATTAACTCGCAAACTCTTCCATGAAACATAATTAAACAAGACATCTTGATCAGAAATAATTGAGACGGAAATTATTTTGATACGGTTCACATAGCATTCAAAAAATCAGTTCTGAACGGAACATGAGGCGTCTTGAAATCTAATGCCCCAAGGAGACCGCCGCCATGGTGGCCTTAGGCCAGGGCAGGGCCTGCATATATGTGATAAACCTCCAAAAAAATTTCTATCTATTATTTTAACTTAAATACTTTCCTCAAACCAGTGGACTTATTTTTATAACAAGCATTCCTTGTTAGCATTTTGAAAGTTTTTTATAGCATGTCTACTCAAAAATAAAAACAGAAGTACTTTGGCCATCCTGTTTCTAAATATACACCTATTAACATATGTACAAGTGATCATTATCTCTGATAATACATAATTCTTCGACTAATGCACCATCTTTAGTCAACACCTTGCTCGCTTTTTTCCCGAATTCTTTCTCTGCATCCACAAATTTACTATAAAATTAACACACTCATTCCTGGAGAAACGAAATTTTGATATAACAGTTATGTTACCTGCAATTTCGAGTAGCTCTTCAATAGAGTTGGGTAAACTGATCAGTCTTTTATATGCATGGCCTTCTTTATTAAAAGATTTATCCGGATGATGTCCGTGAATTACTACCCTTTTCGCTGCACTACTATTTGAATAGGGTTTTGTGGTTGGGGTAAAAGAAGAACCTTGAAAAGAAAAAAGAAAAACAAAAAAAGATTACATCCAAGATGCAGAATCATCTAAAGGAGTAAAATGTTTCTTATGTCTATTAACGCTCATCAAATTCATTAAAAATTAATTACAAAATTAAACTTAAGGTTTCAAATTTGTAATTAGTTATCTGATGCTTTTAATGAGCATTATAATTCAAATTTATTATTATCAATTCTTGAATTAGCAATAAGGAAAATTAATTCAAATTTGAAAATCGAAATTTGAATTCATTATTTATTCTATAATGCATTTAGTGACTGTCCACTGAACAAGGTTAGAACTAAAATGTAATTATTGAGATAGTTCCAGTATCTAAATAGAGTCAGATAAAATGCATCAAAAGAATCTATATGTTAACTTTACTCACAATATGAATTGTTTTTTTTTTTGGGGGGGGGGGGGGGTGGGGGGGCGGTGCCTGTGTACATATTTGTGTTAAATCATTGTATCAAAATAATCGGGCTAGTTTAACTTTTATTTACCTTGTGAGAATGTAGTACAACCGTTGTTTACATTTGTGTAGTCACAGTTTTCTTGTGCATCATATCCTGCACTTTGTCCCAAGTTCTGTTTGTAATTTAAAATGATTATTAGTACAATAATTTTTCAAAAGTTCAGTTTATGTACCATGATGTATTACATAATACAAGATAACAAAGCTATATGTACTACCTCTTCCACGCCCTCTAAAATTTCAGTCACAAATGGCATCTCCTCTACAACATCTTGCTTGAGAGTTTTCAGATGCTGAAAATTGAAAAGCTCAGAGCCTATGTATAAAAGTACCTTGCTATTTTACAAAGAGTCAAACCTGAAGAAAATTGGAGTTGATTTTCAGGCCCTCATCCATATAGGAATGAACAAGCTTGCTTAAATGTGGATGGCTTATTCGTAAAACCTGGGACACTCTTCTGCTTCTTACTGTAAATGGTTGTGGTATATTCAGCATTACTCCAATTTCACCTATCATGCCACCACTTCCCAATTTTTCCAAAAACTGTATTTATTGCGTAAACTTGGTTAAATAAAACGAAGCTGTCACAGATTATAACCTTTTCTTGCTCAATTTAGCGTGTTAGCTTGAACAATATTCATTATTCAGTAGCCTTTCTCAATAAAATTCCTCTTCATCGTATAAATGTATAATATGTGTAATAAAATTTGGAAACTAAGTCAGGATTCTTTACAAATTCATACCTTTCTTAAGGATAAAAATAACAAATAATTGAAGTGAAAACCGTGTTTTGTCTTTAGTTCTATCAATATATCACAGTTTAGTTGTTACAAAGAAAAAAAGAAAGAAAGAAAAGTTCCATGACTCTGTCAATAACACAAGAATACCTTTTCCGATCCATTGCATTTTTTTACCACATCCTGCAAGTTCAGGGTAATATTTAAAAACTCTACTTCTCTATGCAAACTCAAGTAAACAAATTGAGATATTTCATACCACTTCTCCTGCTACAACAATGTAGAAATCGGTGGGGATATCATTTTCTAAAATTATATCTACTTTAGGTGGGAAATACTCCGCTTTCAATTCAGAAACCTGCAACAGAACTCCAGTAAAAAGAGCAACTATGAGCAGTTTCTATGAATTTTCCCTGAAGTTACTAAAATTAGAGGATCAAACGTTACCAACTCCATGATGAAGTCTTGGGGAAAGCCTTTAAAGAGGTAGGTTGATTCAACTAAATTTTGAAATAAATGACAACCGATGCTTGTTCTGATTGCTTTTGGTAGATCAGCAAGTACTTGATCTTGTTGTAATTGAATTGTTCTATATTTTAGTTCCACATGCGCCATTAATTGCTCTCGTAGTCCTTCAGTTAGTCTATTCTTGGTTGCATATCGTGAAATTTCACGAATATTATCCCTCTACAAACATAAAAGAAATGTAAAACATATATGTGATTATATACATACTAGAAAAAGGTAATAGAGGACAGTTCACCAATAGATATGTCCGTATAGCTCCATGCACGATAAGATTGGTCATGTTACCAATGATGTAAGAAGTAAATCCAATGTTAAAGAGCATGAAGAAAATATTGAACACTTTTTCCCCAATATTTCCTGCGTATATGTCTCCATAACCAACTGTGGTCAGAGTGGTTACAGTCCAGTACACGGCATACGTATAACACAGCCACATGCTTCGATTTTCAAAGTTTTCACCTAGAACATGTCCAAGCCAAGTACGCTCTTTATGTCTATAGTTGATTGCTAACCAGTAATTTGTGCATGCTACCGTGTGTACTACAAACATAGCTACCTGCAACAAAATTTTAGCATTAGCTTTTTATCATCTTTTGAAATTATGCATTTTCTTTTGTTTGGTTTGAATCAGTGTGTGTACTCACAAATATTAGTTTGACACATCTTGTCCAGAAGTAACTGAACCTTATGTCTTTCTCTAACCTGCATACATAACAAGCTTTGGCTTACTTGAGTTGAAAATGGATTATGCAAACATGCAATATTCCATAAGGCAGTGTTCTACTTAATGCATAGATGACTGAGTACATAAATTAATAAGTTTTCCATATGGCAATGTTCTTATATGTACTACACAATGCTTAGATGACTAAGTACATAAGAACACAAAAGAACAATTGAAGGTAATTTGGGTAGTTCAATTCATTAGCCATTCAAATGTGAAGTTTTCATCATAATTAGCAATTTAATAAGGCTTTTTAAGCTAAGAGGCATCATTATGTTTTTGACTTTTAAACTGAAATAAGTGGACAACTTAGTTACTGTCTGTCAAAAGGTTTTAATTTCTAGCTCATATAAATCTTTGAACATCCTAAAAGCTTTGTATAGGCTGTTTTCACCTGTCTATGAGCTTTAGAAATGCTGTTTTGGACAAAAATAAGCATAGTCAAACACACACTATAGTCCTATCCACATATGTAAAAAGCTACTCCATTAGGCACCTTGCAAATAGATTGCTAACTCTCCTTAGTCTCCAAAGCCTTAAAAGCTCAACATATCCAAAAAAGGTGCGCTTCCTACCATGAAAACACTCATATATCACCTGAAATGGTATGGTGGATACCAAGTCCATTACAAACCAGGGAGTCATCAAATATCTGAAATTCAAAAAATCAGTTCCATCGGACATCATATCAAATTTTCAGTACTTATAGAGAACCACAGATGCATATCATAATGTAACATACCTAGTTGCAACCTCTTTACGATCATCAACAAGTAAGTAAGTGGATGAATCCAAGTATGCTACAAAGAAAGAGATAACAATGTCTGCAGCAAAGAATGCATCGACTACAAGATCAGCAATCATGAATGACCCAGACCCAACTCTCTGAAAAGCTATTTCAAAAGGACACGCCCAAGCTGAGTATATGACTAGTACTATAAGAAACATTTTCCACCACCTGATCAAGTCAACTTTCTTAATTTTACATATATTGGGCATAGAAGATAAACATACCAGTCATGAGTGTGTTTATACTTTTACAAAATCGATCGGTTTCCTTAATCATGTCAAATTGGATTAGATTTGGGTCAAAACCTCAGCTTTTTAAGCAGGTATAGCTCTAAATCATGTCGGCAATAAACCCCACTAATTGAAAATAATAATAGAATGAATACCTGTATCTGCGATCATAAGGTGCAATCATATATTTTTTGAGCTGTGGATGTGCTTCATCATCAACCCTTGTTCCAAAAGCAGGCAAAAAACTGCTTAGAACTGCGTTTAGGTGTTTATTTTCTAAGCTTGACGCTCTTCTTGTCAATGGCGAATCATCCATTTTTAGATAATCAATTTTGAGAGCTTATTCAGTAATCAGTAAAGGTTATAAAAAGGCGTTACATAACGAGGATAACAACAAAGAAATGAATGAATAAAATATGGTAAAGACTAAATTTGATTCATGGATTGAAATTCAATGCACCAATTTATTAATTAAATAAGCTATATTTGGTGGGCAGTGAAGAAAGGATAATATCTGTACTGAAGTCAATGCCCTATTCTTCATCCAGTCGAATGCCTATTTACCTAACATTTTATCACCGTGATTTGTGCCCATGTTGTTGGCCTTCCATTGATGTCAATGTTGTGTTCTACTGTACTCAGTGTTAGCGTTCTTATTTGCAACACAATGTTGTGTTCTACTAAGGATACCTTCCGCGTAAAAAGAAAAAATAGCATTGCAATTAGTTTAAAAAGACAAATTTAGAATAGAGGCATTTTACCAGAAGGACAAACTTTGCAGTCCAATTAGTTTCTAGGACACACATTCAAAGAAATTACTTTCAAGGTCAAAATCAGCAGAATAATTATTTTCAAGGACATAATTTCATAGATTTTAGGCCATAGAAACTAATTATTTTACATTTTGTTCTTGAAAGTAATTATTTCAGTTGTGTGTCCTGAAAACTAATTTCACTTGCTAAAGAGGCCCTTGTGGCTAATTTCCACTTTAGAATATATTTATCCAACTTTACAAATAAGCCATCAAGATTTCCAAACTTTGTATTTTTTTGACCAATGCAAGTCTCAATCACTTACATAACTGCTGTCTCATCTTACAATTTTAGCTCCAAAAAATTCCTAAATTACAAACGTCATATTTTACCATTTCATCCCTACCTTAAAAATAAAGGTCATTTCTAAAGCGGCTCAAAATTTGATGGGCCCCTTTTGAAAACCTCCTCATACGTAAAAGTGTAGTCCTTTTAACAATGTTCAAGATGGAAAATGATTAGTAATTTCGCCACACTTGATAGCATGTCACTGTCAGTCTATCTCACTCCTTTTACCCCTTAACCATCAACAATAAAAACCTAGTAACCGATGCAAAAAGTATTACGAATAACATTATAATAATTAAAACATAAAAATTACCACGATCTAACATTATAAAATGAAGGGGGTTAATTCTATTTAAATCCATAGAGTTGTCGAGTAGTCTTCTAAAATTGAAAAAAAATATGAAAAATTGCGCTTATGTCATTCACCCATTCTTTTATCTCTCATCATATTTTCCTTATTATATTTCTCTTATCCAATAAACCATAATAATATACTTTTATGTAATTCTCAAATATTGTGCTTGAATCGATGAATTATGATGATGAAAATACAAATCTAATGGAATCAAAAAAAGTAAAACATGAATTTTATGTTATTTTGATTTTTATTTAATTAGAAAATGTGCAGTTCACAGAATATCGACTGAGTAATTGAGTGGAAAGTCACATAGTAGAAATGTATGATATATAGAACAACAATGCAAGTGGGATATGCAAGTTAAAAAATTTCTCACATGTGGGGTAGTTTTTCATACGGTTTTTTTTATGGATCAGTTTTTACTAGGTAATGGTATAAAGGGAAGTTTTTAAGAATAAGATGAGTATACTCGGTAAAAATATAGGTATAGTGGTTTTTTCATTTTTATGGAGGAGGGGGGAGGGCTACTCAGCACCTTTTCGTATTTAAATAGAATTAACCTAACATGAAATACTATATTCGATTTTTTAATTCATAGGATGTACTATAAGTAGCATTAAAACATGAAATGCTACTATAAGATAGCATTACAAAATGAAATATTTTGTTCAAAAACAATTCAAAATTATACTGATAGAAGTAAACTTAAAATGAAATGTTGTTGTAGTGTAGAATCAAACCATGAAATGTTATATATTAAAAATGCACAAAGATATTTAAATCCAATGCCGAAATGCTACATAAAATAATTTTATAAAAACTCTTTCTACATTACAAATATAACTAAAATTAAAACACAAAAGTACATAATAACAATGTATAATAGAAATCCATAAATAGTTTGTTTTATGATAGTAGTTACAATGCGTTGTAACCATGAGTGATTTATCATAATGAAACAAACATACCGTTTTAAATATTCCCAATCGAGATGTATGGAGACTGCACATTGATGCATCCATTGAGACTAGAGTACGTGACGCTCTCCAAATGTTTGACAGTATATTACTCATGACTATTGGGGCACCAAAGAGTTACGTACTGATAGTAATTGGATAACTATGAAATGACTCACTCGATAGTATTTTATTGGTTAGTATAACTAAGGTCAAACAGAAAATACCGATATGACAAAATTACACAGTTCTCTTAACTTGAGAATATTATTGATCTTCAATGTGGAAGCTCTGCTTTGATTATAGTTAACATGGTACAACGTCCATCGAACGACTATAGTCGAGTCGAGTGAAAGCATTGGAATTGAAACACTATTTAATAGAGGATTCATCTCCTTAGTTATATGAGCTTAGTATCACGGTCGGCTGAAGTCAACTCAAAGTCAAAGTCTCTAGCCAAAGCATTTCAGTTAATAATAATTATTATTATGGAATCAAAGACTTTGTGTTTGGACTATAGAGTTGAATATGGATGATATTGAAATTTTGACCATTACCAAATTCCAGAAGTCTAAAGTGATATAGTTTAGATGAAGAGAATTGGTATAAATAATAGTTGCAATCGAGTAACGGTTAATAAAGTAAAATTGGATCCTACCAAAACTAAGTAAGAAATAAATTTGGTCAAAATGTCACACACATTCTTAGTGACGTGTGAACGTTAATATTCGAATAGTTCGATATTAATCGCTGACCAAATTTACGCCCTAAGAGTCATACAACAGAAACGTTGAATACTCCTTTGATCAAATAATGTAATTAATTTGTAATTTTTATAAATTAATTAATATTTATGAAAAATTAATTTTATTTGATGTGTTCGACAATAGTAAATATGTTTATTATAGTAATAAATGTATTAATTGGTTTATGATATTGATACGCATTTAAATTGGATTTAATGCGATAAAAATTGTTCGGGCTCGAAATGGGTTTAAAGCCCATATGGGCAAACGAAATTCGGCCATGATGAGACTAGATAGAGGGCAGCTATGATGTGGGAGAATGGGTTGGCTTTTGATAGGATAAGAGGTAGAGAATGGGTAAGAGTGGATCTTGATCCTACTTTTTCTCTCTACTCCCTCATCTATAAATAGATCATTACCCTCATTCTCCTAACAACTTTTTGGATGCCTTCACCCTCTCTATTGTTGGTTGAAATTCATCCCCTCCTCTTCTCCATTTTTCAAGCTTAAAACAAATAACTTAAAAGCTATTCGATAACCAGTGGTCCAATTCAAAGTTAGCATCTTTAGGATTGGAATATGATTCATAGGAGCTCGTATTCTCTTTTCAACATGTATTCAATAGGCCTTGGTAAAGGTATGTCTCTAATTCCCAAATATAAATTAATATCATAAGATGTTTAGATCGATAGATGACGAATCTAATATCTGGATGCTCTATCATATATTAGATGTTTGAATATATATTGGTGCATTTATATGTATGATTATATATATATAAATTGTATATTTGCTGGTATTAAAGCTCACAGCCAAAAAATAAAAAATAATAATTAAATAATACTATATATGATTTAATTAATTAATTAATTATATCCTAAAGATTAAATCATATATTAAACATTTTAAAATTTATAAAATTTATTTTTACATAATAATAATAATTTGGTAGCTTGGAAAGCTTTATTTTAATATGTACATTTATGTATTATATATTTAAATATTAATATAACTATTTATTTAACTAGAAATTGATTATATAAATAAATAATAAGTATATATAATAATTTGAAATTAAGTATGAAATTTTGTATAACAACATTACATAATTTTCAGATTTCTAAAATGATGTTTTAATAATTTTAATAATGATTTAAATTGGTTTTTAGATTTATTTTAATTGGTTATTTAAATTAATATAAAATTTAAATAATTATTTTTTTCTTGATGCCATGAGTTTTTAGTATGCTTGCGCTAATTTTATAAAATTTATTATTTATATATTCATATATATATATACATATATATATATTAGTTTTTAAATTTATTTTATAATTATTTATTTAAAATTATTTTATAAATTAAAAAAGTTAATTTTTCCTGATCACATGAGCTTCCAATAGGCTTGCACTAATTTTATAAAATTTATTATTTATATATTTATACATTATATATTTTGTATATAACCATGTATTTGTATATATTTATCTTATATTTATTATTTCTATATATATACACATATATGATTAAATTTTACATATGCATAATTATATATATATATATATATCTGTGTGTGTGTTATTTGATGCACGTATGTGCGTGTGTGTGTATTCATTTTTACAGTGCATAGAAATACTAGAGGGGTTAACAGTCCATTGTGGTGTAAATCCTAGCATTTATATACGAGCATGTCAAACCTTACATGGATTGCTAAGTTACACATGCGCGCACACATATGCATGCACACACACACACACACATACACACACATATATATATATCTGCGTGTTTGTATATGATACATTTATATTATTTATAATATAAAAATGATATAAAGTTAAAATAAAACTATATTATAAATTTAAATAAAAGTGATTTTATTTAAAAGAAATTTAGAAATGCTTTAAATGAATTAGAATTCATAGGCTCAATAAAGATGCAAAATAAATTTTTCTTTGAAATTCACCCATTTATTCCGCTGCGGGCTGGCGCCGTTCCAATAATGGTATCATTGCCGAATAGTGTAAGCGGTCTAAATTAGTCATATTAGGGCTAACTAATTAAGTTTACAATCCAGTTAGTAAGGTGTCTAATAAAGGTAGTGTCTAGGCTGGATTGTTAGGTAATCAAGTACCTTATCCTACTTGGCTACTGGCTTGTCTTGAACAGTTATGTGAGCCCAAAGGTTGCCCTAATAAAAAAAGGCCCAATTTGAGTTGGGTCTTGGGCTAATTTTAAAATTGTTTTAAAATTAAAAAAAGAAAAATATTACCAATGTTATAATTCAAATTGTTTAAAAAACTAAAATAAAAATTTTAAATTTAAAAGTTAAATTTAAAATAAAACACATTATAAAAGTTATATTATAAAATTTCAAAATGTTTGAAAATGTTATATAATTAATTTTCAAAATATTATTTATTAATAAGATTAATAAAATAAACTAGCTAATTAAATAAGCTAATCAATTAAATATATATACATGTATAATATATATAATGATATATGTTATGTTGCCTTTAATTGTTTAAGACAATATGAGTATACATGTATGTATAAAAGGATTTTCAAAATTAATAAAATTTTAATTAAATAAATTAATTAAAAATTAATAAATAAATTAATATACGTATATAAGATATATGTGTATTACTATAGAAGTAATAGTATATGTATTCAATATAATATGTTACAATTGAATAATATAATGATTAATTAGTTAAATTAATTAAATAAGATTTAATTAATATAATGTCATACATAATATATTATATAAGTTAAATAAAGTATAAAATTTATATAATAATAAAACTTATATGACATAAATGTATAAACTAAAGGTGGAACAATAAGAAACCTAATTAGACTTAAGGAATAGATACATAAAAATACGTATATCGTGATTTATGATGTGTTTGGCACTTGAATCATGATGGTATTTCATAAAAATGCATTATTTCATAAGTCTATATCACTCAATTAAATATATTGAAGATTATGAATCTCAATATAAGTGTTGCACTCTACCATTTATTTATTAATAAATTACTTGCATACCGTCTAGTTGTTGAGCAAACTCAAGTTAGAGATGTTATGTGTAGTACTATTAATATATCGGCTAGACGAGGTAAGATAATTATATGTCTTTGTTGAACAAACTCAAGGTACATATACTATACTTAGGTCATCGCGATATGGTAGGTACGAGTGAATAATCTCTTTCGATTTGTTGAGCAAACTCAATGTCAAAATGAGATTTGGATAAGAAAACCATGGGTTAGGAGTTGTAAATGATACAACTGATAAGAAGTTATCCATCATTTGTGAGGCTATGACTTGTTTAACAAACTCAAGGTTAGAATCTCAAAACAAACGAGTCCTAACACCCACTAGTGAAGTCAAAAGACTTTTATGTTTCGTCTTAAGGTTTGATGAAACATAAAATACTAGTGGGAGCCTTATTAGAAAAATGAAATGGTAACATTTGACATTTCTAATATTGTAAAAACATCTGCTATATAAAGTTATAATAATCTACATTGATAAATTTGTGCAATAAATATAATTGATAAAATGTTTATCAACTAAAATTTACAAATGAACTGAATTAATATTGACAAATAGAAATATAAAATATACTTACCAATAAAAAATTTCATGTTGATCCATGCAAGCACCTTATTATACAACCACTAAATAAATTCATAACTTAGTCACTTACGAGTTTACTTGCCCGGGACTGTGTATTTTCTTCAATGAGCTCTAAAAGCAATATAAGAATATGGATATTTGATCCATATACGATCACATATAAATGTTATATGGTGAACTAGAATAATTCGTAATGTACGAAACCTTGATGAATTTAGTTCGTTGAAATAAGCAAGTAAACTGTAGCGTGAGATTATGTATTCAATATGATTAATTACAATAATGGCCTTATTGTGTTAAATGTAACACTAGACCAAAGGCTACAAGATAAATTAAATAATTCGATCACTGAAATGTCAGTTCGATCAGTTTACGTAAAGTGCAATTTAATTAATATCCTTAAAAGTTAAGGATGACCAAATGCACTTTTGAAAACAATTCACTATGATATTGTAGTAAGGATTTCCTTTGAATAGTTCGACCATTTAGAAATGAAATTGACTGTATAAAAGTGAATATAACCTAAGGCATATTTGAGATGAAGAGAGTGAATGGTCACTTTTACTTCATAAAAATCATCGGAAATGAGAATTGTAAAATAATAGTTGATACTTAAAATTGGAATGAGAAATATGATTTTATTCCAAAATGTATTTTGACATAGAAAGTTGTTTTCTATGAAATTTACATCTTTGAATTTAAGATATTTGATCTAAAAGTTCTTGACGGTAAACTGGCTATAGTAAATATAATAAATAGCTTATATTAAGTGGTAGAATGGAGCTTCTTATTTCATATGCTATTATGGTAATGGCGAAAATGGTGGAAGCATGTCATATAACACTTATTAGTCGCATCAACTTACAGAAATTGTTTTCATAAAACGTACCAAACATTATTTATGAAATAATAATAATTTTTCAGTATTGATAGAAAAATATACATGGTTTTATTTCCATATGAATATTCGTTATAAAATAAAACTATATTACTAGTCTTTGTGATGCATTGGAAAATGCAGAAGTATCTAAATTTATTTACAATTATTTTGGGATTATGGACTAAGCCACAATTTTGAGAAATAATTTTTGACATATGATTATGAATCACATGGTACTAGTAAATTATATCTTAGAAAATTAAGGGTAAAACATCCATTCATTGGGAACATCATAAGAGTTGAAGAACTCTATGGATTATACATGTAGATGCATGCAATCAAAAGTCTATTAATTCCAAACCAGTTCCATGTATTTCGTTGTATTCACTGAAGTGTTATCACAAACATAAACATGTGTTTGATACACATGTAGTATGTCTATGATAAGCTTATATAATACAAGTTAGAAGTAAATTAAATAACATGCAGAAGAAAATAAAATGATTCGATTTGATCAAATATGTGAGTATATTGGAAAGAGTTTCGAACGTATCTAAAATGAATAAAGATTCAATTTCAAAAGTGACTCCTCCCTATAATGCATTATGATGTATCGATAAGGAGTAAGTGAACTTTTTTGAACAAAGTGTGATTAATTGTGAGTGAAGTTGAGTTAACTTCTTTCTATAAGTTCATGTACTTAAGAGTAATACTCGAGGTTAAAATTAATTTCATCCGAAGAATGGTTTGCAAAATCATACAAGATAAGGATTTATAGGAAATTCCAAAATATCCTAGGCTAAGGAGTTGACAGGTTGTCTGAGTCGAAAGACTATACGTAATAATTGTTTGTGATAGATCTTTTATGAATCAACCCAAAAGGAGTTTGGGAACGATTGTCATTAGATGACCTATTTATGTTTTGAACATAAGTTGTATAAACTAAAACCAAAACAGTTTTATATACAAGGAAATTTATAAAATATTTATGAGTACCTATTCTGTTACACCGAGAAACAATGGTTGTTAAAAAAATTCCAACTTCGTAGTGAAGAAATTTCTTTGAGAAATTATTGGTGGATATGGATAAGATCCAAAGATAAATTTGACTACATGGAATGAAATGAAATTAAGCTAACCTAAACGAACACATCGCATTAGAGTGTCTAATAAGTATTCTCACACATTAAAGAGAGACTATGATTTTCTTATCAACGTTGAGAATAGATAATCCTCAATTGTCAATTAAGCCATTAAGAGTATTGACTCTATGATATGGTATGACGTGCAAATCTAAAGTGGATTCCAAGTACAGTATCAAAATATAATTTTGGTAGTTGTACAAGAAGGGATATGATCCATCGACTGTGAATGTGTCTTTGAGAGCAAGACTTATGCTGTTGGAATATAATGAGCGACGTTGTTAAGAGTAACATTGTAAATTTCAATTTTTGAAACTAGCATAATAAATTTGATATTCAACATGCTCAAGTTAACTCGGATTTGCTCACAAAATTGTCGTTTGGTATAACTTTGTATTTAGTACATATGTATTGAAATGGAAAATTCTAAATAATGATTTAGAATGGACTGTTTGCATATAGCAACCAAAGTATCACGAAGTCAGTGGGAGTAATACTGAGTTTGTGAGTGTTAGAATATGATCCAAGAAATGATATGAAAGTATCATTTTATAAGCATCGAAATTGAATAAGTATTTTGGTGGAAAGATTAAATGGTTTGATTTTCAGTTAAAATGCAGAGGAAGCATGTGTCCATAGAAAGAACCACCACTAAAAGGTATATAGATATAGATATTTCTAAACTATAAGTTAACAATGCACTACTGATTATTAACGATGTACTTGTGTTAAGTTAGCTTTAGTTGTTTTAATACTTGATGTTAGATTTGTAAATAATGTCTTTTATAGATAGCATAAAGGACGTTGGGAATGTCCTAGATGATATACAGAAACACCTTATTAAAATGTTTAGTATGGAACATGTGAAATGGATTCCTTATGTATTAGCAATAGGAATTAGTACATATGTTATGTTGTCTACGATATCGTGATTTGTTAATGTATTTGATACATGAAGCAAATATCAAATCCAAATTAAAGGTCACTTGTGACGACCTACCTTTTTGGACGGTTTAAATCGACAATAAACCACACATGTCTAACTCAAACCATTTAAAAGGGTAGATTATCAATGGGGTAAATAAGAAAATAAGAGAAGAGAAGGAAAAACAAAACATAGAATCTCGTAGCGGAATAACAAAATATAATAATCAAATAAACAGTTCATGAAGTTGTTTTACAATATGCATTTGACTACACAAATTTACAAAAAAAATCAGAGTACATACAAACCATACCAACAATGATGCAGCGGGATAATACTAATAATATAATATACAAACTCCATCTTCGTCCTCCAGAAATAATGTCTTCAAACACTGAAAAGCTCAGGCTGACCCGAGCGTAATGAAAAGACAAAACACTCGAGTTAGAACTAAAAGATCTAATGTAAGTTAAATCAATAACACTAATAATAGGAGTGTAATAGCGTAAGAGATGTTTACAGGGTTTTACATCTCCTATCCAGTGTATAACGTGGTGCAATAACTTAAGAGATGTTACGGGATTCACCATCTCTTAAGGATCTGTTAAACTATCTATATGTAGTAAGATACGCTATATATGTAGTGTCTAATCAGTAAAGTAAATATTTTTCTTAGCGTTAAGGCTTTACATTAATCCCCCTTAACACATTTTTAAGCAGGTAGTCTATGCAGGTCCTGTAACACAACCAGTAACGTCACTAGCCAGTGAGTCCCCCATAGGTACCATAATAAACAAAATCGTAGTGGACGCGAATAAGGATAAAGAGTATGACAAGGCACGTGAGGCGATGCCCAAGGTAGGATACTACTGTTTTGCGTTTCCTGACTGGTAGTAACCCCAAACGGCCCACTGCGTCCAACACCCCCAAAAAAGCAAATCAAGATGCACCGATCAAGCCAACATCAATATAGTAATACGAATAGGTATGTTCGCTAGAGGTAGCTAGCCTCATTGGTCTGGTATGGCTCCTATTTTAGTCATTTCAAATTGACACAAGTGTCGGGGTCATCAATCATCGTTCTCTTTCTTCAAATCCAGCAAACGCCTCCAATTCAACCACTTCATTCTGGATAACATCCACCGCGTACACAGTTGTTAAAGTGATTCTAATATTGACAGAGAGTATGCCAATAAGAGGCCCCGGTCTCTTTAACAAACAAACATCATTTTTCACACCGGTTGGTTCTTTTACATTTCAAAACCGGTTCATATTTGATATCAAAATATCATATTCAATTCAAAATAACCTTCATTTCAAAATCATCGTATTTACTCAAAATATGTCATTTTCACTTGAAAGTATCATTTCAAATTTCAACTTAGGCTATAACTTCATTTAACCACATTCACATTTAAATCAATGATTTAAATATAAACATTCCAACTTTGCACATTTTGAAATTCTAGAAATAGTTTGAATAGATTTAAATAGTTTAAATAGTTTATAGTTTTAAAATAGTTTAATATAAAATGATTTGAGTATTGAAAATGGTTTATATAGTAAAATAGTTTGGAAAATCAAAATAATTTGAATATAAAAAAGGATAGAATTCAACAGTTTATATTAAAATAATTTATTTTGAAAATAGTATTAAATCAAACTGTTTCTTTCCATTTCAACAAATATGGACCATGTCCAAATTTCAAATCAGCAAAACTCAATTTCCAATCTTTCGATTTAATTGACTCAATTTCAATTAAATTTCAAAGCCACTTGATTTCAATTTCAATTCGAAATAACTTCAATTTTCGAAACATTCATTTTTAACTTCAAATTCAATTCAACAATCCAATTCAATGATTTAAATTTCAATCCAATTCTTAATTTAAACCATTTCAATTAATATCAATTTCAAGTCCAATTTCAATTTACTGATTTAAATCACTTAAATCAGATTAACCTCATTGTTCAATTTTAAGGTCCAAATCTTAAAATAATTAAATTTCCAAATTTAAAGTCATAACTCGATTATAACTTCCCATTTTCAATTTAATTCTTTCAAACAATTTCTTTTAACCAATTTCATTCAACGTTTCAAAGCTTGAATTAGAAAATAATTTAATTCATATAAATCCACAATTTATTTCCTTTAAAACAATATAATTTAATCAAAATCCAAATTCAACATTTAAAACCATTTAATTTAACCAATCCGGTATCCGTATACAATTTTCTACCCTATGGCCAACTGAATAGTTATTTCAATTTTTAATTTCAAGGATGGATATATATCATTTCAATCCAAATCAAAGTGTCATAGGTATATATCATTTCAACCTATTTCTTAATTTATTCGAAATAATTCCTATTATAGTTTATATGCTGTCACTTAATATACAGAGTGATTACATGGATATATAAAAATAAATAAACATCCAATCATCCAAAATATCAACAAATAGACATCCATCACAGTCAACATCCAAATCAGCCAATAAATCACAATAATTAACTAGTTATCAATATTAGGTACTTAACTAGCAATTAAATTCAATATTAATTTAAATGGCAATTTAATTCAATAAAATTCAATTTCAATTAAAATGTCAAATTAAACTACCAAACATCAACCAATAAAATTCTTATCATATCATAAATTTAATTCAACTAGCATAAGAAGGTTTAGTATTGCTTGAGTGGGTTAAATCGCTCACCTTTGATTTACAGTCGATTTAAAATCTAATAAAAGTCGAAAACTTGAACAGTCTCCAAATTCAACCAAACCAGTTCCATGTTGTCCGGAATTTCGATACAAACCCAAAGGAAGAAACCGCGTCCAAATCCGAGTCCTTACACAAAAAGTTATATATGCTAGAACGTTTTAAAATTTAAATTTAAATTAAAATAGAATCGAGGGCAAAACTGTAATTATGCAATCACCTACAACCCTAACGCGAACAAACAGAACTCAACCCAGTGACAACAGCCGCCGCCTTCATTCACGAACGCACGCAACCACAGGCCGCCATCACCAGATCAGAGGTCGCCACTGGCCTTGCCACCTCTGGCAGACCCCTCTATGATCACGCAGAGCCTTCCGCCGTCCCCTAAGCCTCCACGTCGCCGCGGTACTTCATCGCCGATTCTGGCAATCCACGATGCCTCTGACAAGAACAAACCCCAAAAATGCACTCCTCTTAGCCTCCTCTACGTCGCAGCAACTTCCGATCGTCGATCGGATAAAGATCCACCGTTGATCACGAAACCCTAATTCCAACGGCCGAGAATGTTTCATCAAATTCTGGCCAAACCAAAACTCAATTGCAAAAAAGAACAGCAGACGTAGATTACGTTCATCGAGAGCTTCACGGTGATATATTATATGATAGGGTTTGAGGAGTATGAAATTTCGATTTGTTTTGAAATTGCAATTAGGGTTTGAGATGTCTGCCATTGAGAATGAATAGATAATTGAACAGACAGATAAAAATTGTACGTTCAAAAAATGAAAATAAGAAGTTGCTAGGGTTTATAACATCCTATATATAGACATGGATGGATAAGAACGGATGGAACAGATCGAATTGGGTCGAAACGATAACAACGACCCGAAAAGCTCGTTTCATACCGAAACGAAAATAGGTCATCCAATATATGAAAATATAGGTTTTCAATATTTTTAAATCCAATGGAACTAGTTTCAAACCCCAATTCCATTGTATATAGAAGTTAGCATTTAAAATCAAATTATTTTAATTAAATTCATTCAATTGATTTTTACGCGTTTCGAGCTCGCACAATCAAATGATAAGTCTGATCGCTACGAAACTTGAAATCCTATAATAACTCACTATTACGGATCCGATGAAACTGGTTTCGTCGAAATCCAAGACAGTGGCAAAAAAGACTAATTTTACACATTAATTAAGTAAATTATCATTAAATTGATTTAATCATTTTTAAATTCTAAATTTAAAAGTTAACAATTTTCATCATTTCTGATTACACAGAAATTAATAATCTTTTGAAATTCAATTTTCCATGTTAATTGCAAGGTTTAAATATTACATTAATTTCAGTGTTTAATTACAACCGTGATAAAACCCCAGTTTATTATGTTTTAAATTCCAATAAATTCTTTTATTTTGATTTAAGTTCTTATTATTAAATCAACCAATACCTTATGAAATGTATTGAACATAGGTTTCTATCTTATTATCCTCATACTCTACAATTAACATATTTTCTTACATTAACCACAATATTTAATTACATTTAATTCCATTAATTACCAATTCAGTATTCAAACGGACTAATTAATGAGATGAGGAAAAACCAATTGTTATAACTTAGTAATCCATATTTATTAACTTATTGTTTACAAACAAAGATTATAAATCTACTTACAAATAGCTGATTTCATATTCTATATTAAAACCACTTTCAATTAAATTACATACAATTTCACCGTTAAATACAACATTTAATTTATTTTCTTATTTACAATTATAACCAAATTAACTTTACAATTATTTCAATTGATTGAGATTACATTAAAATAGTTGTCAATAACATTCAAACAATAATATTAAATTATATTCTAATTATTTTCTCATTAATAAATCATAAATTTTATTTTCTTACAATATTAAATTTCAAAATCTTATTTAATATTTTTAATTATCAGAAAATACGGATCGTTACAATCTCCCTCACTCAAAACTTTTCATTCAAGAAAAGGAACAAGAAAGAATCAAGAGGTTTGATATAATTCTATTCAAAATATTCAATTTATAAACTCTTTAAACTTCATAATTAAGTTTAATAAAAATCTAAAATTAATTCAATCTCCACAAAAAATTTCTAAGTCCTAAATTTTTGAAAATTTTCAGCAGGGTATCCTTTGCGCGGATAGGACCGAAAAATAATAATATCAATAATTACAATATTATATCATATTTCAACAATAAAACATCACAAACCATGGGAAAACAATAAAATATTGTTCCAAAAACCGTAATCCGAAAACGTACCTATTTGTCGGGCAAACAAATTTTATTTATGAAACCAAAAGCAATAGTTATTGCTTCCATTAACCTGTATTTTACTTACATAATCCAAAAGAGTTAAAATTATGTAAAGAGTAATATATTAGTTGTTTCAATCAATTGCACAAGCAACACACAATATAAAATAATCATATGCAAACAAAAGCAGTACAACCATTATATAAAATAAAAGAGTCAATCATACATCCATAGCAACCAAAAACTAATGGTTTGTTCAGGTTCAGAACTTTTCATCGTACAAGGGTGATAACTAAACTATCAAGTGTACCTTACGCTCAACAGCCTTACATAATTACTTAATAGATTATTCATACAACCTTAAACAATTTGAAGTATCTTTCCCAACTTCCCATTAATCAAACAACATAGAATTTAAATATTATTTAAGTTTGTACGATGTACATAAATCATTTGTTCACAACACCAGTTCTGATCGCTTGCTTGAATACACAAATTCCACTTTCAAACTAGTATTGATAACCCGATCACTCTAGTGCGGACTCTGATCCGATTCCTTGATTAGAAATCTTCATTCTCCTTGCATAGCCATAAACTATGATAGAAAATTTCAATCCATATCAAAAATTCGTATCAAATGTTCACTGTCAAGAATCGAGCAAGAAATCCTAGTTCGGACTAGTGTGAATATCCACAAATCATGTATTCAAATCTGAATCAGAACCGTTATGCGAATAAAATGATCTACGCACAACTTACATATTTAATTCTATTGGTTTATTTTCACCTCATTTACTTTTTATTTATTTTAATTTTCATTCATTCATACAAGATCATCTTTTATTAATTTACATTCATTTACTTATATAGATTATCTCCATTCAATAATTAAAATCATCAATGAATCCATTATTGAAGTACTACCTACATTTCATTGCAGTTTAATTCACATTTATTATTTACTTATATACGTGATTTCCATTTACTATCAATATTCATTAGTGAATCAATTCATACTTAAGTTTTCTACTTTTTTTATTTACTTCACATTTATTTCTTCATATATAATATCGTTTAATATTAAAACTATTTATGAATCATTTCAATATTTTCTTTAAGTTTATAATCATTTACTTAAATGGTATTCACTTTTAACTATTCAATTTAATTTATTAAGCATTTCAAAACATTAACTTTTGTTTATACATTCCTTGTACTCTTAATTTTTTTTATTTCTAACATATGTTCATTTTGAAGCATTTCTGTTATTAAGCTTTTACATGTATAATATTCTATTACATATTCATATTTAGCATTTCAATTTTTTTTTACATTTCCGGTAAGTTTTGTGTATGTTTCTAGAATGCAATTGAATGTTATACAAATTTATCTTATTCATTTTAGTTAACAAAATGTTCAATAGTTTACATCTCCTTAATTTTCATTACCTTTTAAATTTTCAAGTGACAAATCTCCAATTTCTTCAGAGTTTCATTTTGAAACATTTATATTTCTTAAGTTTTTCCTTTATGTATGATATTCCATTATCCTTTAATTTACAAGTTACGAAACTTCAATTTCTTATATTTTCATTAAAAAATTACCTTTTAATTCTAATTTCAATTTGAATGTTTCCAACTTATTAAAATTCCACTTTATTTCTACAACTGAAAATCATTAATTAACAGGAATTTAAGAATTCAAATACCGGGTTCATTTCTAATCACGTTGAAATAATATATACATATATACATATACATATACATACATATATATGTGTGTTAACAAGATTTCTTGTTAACATCCCCGATGCTTTGTATAAGATTGTTTCATATGGGCTCAACTCTGTAGTTGAGTAGATTCACATCTTTCGAATAAAGTGACTAGGTCAGAAGGGTTTAAGGCCTTAGTTTTAACCTTAGCCTAAGATGGACGATATCGAAAGGTTTTAAGAAATTGTTTACCCCTTCTATGAAATTAAGCGGAAAGCTAACTAACTCATTAACCATGTCGAAAGGTTGAGGTTCCCTTCAAACCTTACGGCTTGGTTGGAATAATAGAATTATTGAACCTTCCGTCCTGGCCGGAGGGTTTAGGAAATCATCTAAACCTTTTGACCAGGTTGCTGTGATTATAACTTCCCCTTTTAGGAGCTGTTTATACAGCTTTCGACCTTGTCACTTCATCAAATTTCCATCTCCCCCAGAGATCGAGAGCAATCAATCAATATTTGCATCTCCTTTCAATCTTGTCGGAAGGTAGTAGACCTTTCGATGTTGTCGAAAGGAGATGTTACTCTGTTTTACATTTTTCTGATGCTTTCGGCCTCTTAGGTTAATATTCTCTTCGTGAGAATCCTTCGAAAAGAATGCATCATCCTAACATGCTCAGACAAAAATAAGAGCTGATTTAGCATGCCATGGAACCATATTAGGGGCTGATCCACAAGTAGCATTTCCCTTTTTATGGCCGGGGCTAAGAAAAGGGAATAAGACTTGTGAAAATTTCTAACGACAGTCCCATGGCATATACTTGAAATAAACAAAGAAGATAAGAAATAAATCATATATGATCAGCGGTTAATATTGAATTAACGCCTAATCATGATCATCCTTAAATTCAAAGTCGACCACAAGCCACGGTTCTCTTTATTTCCTTATGATGAAGTTTGATACAAAATTCAAGAAACCAATCCCCAATTTGATTTCTAAATTAGGGTTACAAAGTAGTGAGCGGAAACAAGAGTAGTTGAATGATAGCAGAATGAAAAGAAAATCGGATCCCGAAACTGGACCCCTTGGGTCCTATTTATAGGTGCATGCGGCCTTCCCTTCGGCTCCATGCCTTCGACTAGGACGAAAGGTCGCCTTTTATATGAAGTTGTAAACCTTTCGACCTTGTCGAAAGGTTTGTCCATTGTACATCATCATGGACCTTTGAATGATGTCGAAGGGGCTGCATTTCCTAATGCATTCATGAACCTTTCATCTTTGCCGAAGGGTCTGTCTTTTATATGGTATTGTGAACCCTTCGACCTTGTTGGAAGTTTGCTCCCTTACTTGATTGCCACCGAGAGCCGTGCTTTTCTCGAAAGTTGTCGGAAGGTTGTCTTTCATTCTTTGTTGACCTATGAATGCTGCCTTTATCATAGACCTTTCGACACTGTCGAAAGGTACTAAGTATGTGTTCCAACCGGTCTGAAAGGCTTATTATGCTTTCGAAAAGGTCGTTATAGAGTTGCATGCCCTTTCCTTGACTTCTCCATCCTTTTCGGAAGGTAAGAGCTCTTTGAATGTCGAGAGATGAAACCCTTCATCTCCATCGAAAGGTTTGGGACTGCTATAAACTGTTAACCGCATTCCTTCGACTCCTTCGAAAGGTTTAGCGTGAATTTTTTTTCTTTAGCTCTTGTCTTATGATGGATGGTTGCAGAACTACTCTCCTATTTCATCTGGGAGGTGCCTAACGGTTTTGTATCTATCTACTTTTTCGTGCTTTAGTAGTTCTTTCATTCATGTATGCGAAAGCCTTGCTTTGAAGTTCTCATGTGCTCTTCTTTAATAGCGTTGAACTATCCTTTCGACATCATCGAAAGGTGATTTCTCCTGCTGATCTTTATCTATGCGGAGGGTTTCCGAAGGCCTTCTTTATCTTCATTCATATTTTATGGTTAACATTTAGCCCCTCCCCTTACATAAAGAAGGCTTTTGTTCTTTAGGATAAAATTCCAGGGTTGCCAAATTGTCCCTGCGTTCTTTTAACGAAAGGGTCATCCTTTAAACCTTCAGAATCTGTAGTAGCCATAAGTATTTGAAGTCCCATATTCGGGCCTTGTTGGTCGGAATTTATTAGTTTCTTGTCAGATAACAACCATTTCTCTTAGCAAAAGGATGTTAGGAGATCATGCCTAGATAATTTAGAAGTTTATTTTCTGTGACAATAATGGCTGAAAATACCACATCAAGTAACAGTGGGGAATTGAAAATCATCTTAATCATGTTAGAAGACTAAAGTCTTATATCGCTCTGATAATAATAAGAGAGGATTGGAACACCAATTAGAGCATCCATTCTGACATCAATAATGAAAATCCAGGAGATTACTTTTGATTGTAAGCATTTAGAGGTTCAGATGAATTGTTATGGCATTCAATAATAGAAGACCGTAAGACCATTTTTGGCTACAAGCAGTAGAAGATTAGAAATCCATATATGACAATAAGTAATGGAAGCCCAGGAATTTATTGCTGGTAATAAGTAATAGAAAACCAGAATGCCATTTACAGAATATCATTTCTGGTAATAGAAGTCCAGTGCACCATTAATAATGGAAGTCCAAAATACCATCTCTAGCAATTGACAATAGAAGACTAGAATACCATTTCTGGCAATTGACAATGGAAGACCAGAATACCATTTCTGGTAATTAAGTTATTAGTAATCGAAGACCAGAATACCATCTTTGGTAATAAGTAATAGAAGACCAGAATACCCATCTGGCAGATGTTTACGAAGAGAAATTAGAGAATTCTTTCTGATTCTTTTTGTCGAATGTGCCATCTTCAGGCTTTGAGGATGTCTTGCATGCTTTTTCTTTCTCGGGCCCGAGTTTTCTTTGTCCATTTGTTTTGGCCTATTTCAGGCGGGGACTCTTTAGTCCAATTTTGTGCTTATTTAAGCAGAGCCCATTTCAGGCTGTTTGTCATCTTAGACATTGCCAATCTTTTGGCGGTTGCCATTTTAGGCGATGCCGATTTCTGGCGGTGCCCATTTCAGGCATGGACTTTTCTTAGTCCGCCGAACATTTCATCTGGGTTTCCGGTGCGATCGGCTAGCTTATTCTCAAGCAGGGCCGGAGGACTTACCCGACCTCACTCCAGGAAGCGCCTTAACCTGGCCATAGCGTGACGTGGCTAATGGCTTGTTCGGTACCTTGGCCAGGCCATAGTGTGGCGGGACCAAGGGATTACCCGTCCTCCCTCCAAGAGGTGCCATATCCTAGCCATAGCGTGACGTGGATAAGGGCTTGTGCTGCTTTAACCTAGCCATTTCTGACTTTGGCGTGGATAAAGGCTTATGCCCTCCCTCCAGGAGGTGCCTTGACCTGGCCATCTTGAGGCGACCAAGGGCTTTTGTAATGACCTGCCATTTTGGACCATTCGCATCCATTATAAGTGTATAGGTAGACACTCATGCCGGAATTGAATTGCTCAAAATACCGCGTTGTTAATTTAAATTTGGCAAAACTAAACATATACAGTAAATAAATAATCACAGATCACAGACACAGAGTAATAAGTGCAGCGGAAAGAAAAGAGATAGTAGTTCATGAAGCTACTATATGAATATATAAAATACATCAGAGTTAAAACAGATACAACGGAAGAGTAATACGATACATCAGATACAAATCAGGATACATCACTGGAATCATCGAATACTGAAAGCAGAATAGATGGCTGGATCTTCAAGCAAAGCTCCAACTTCAAAGGTGAGTCTCGAATACTGGTACACTCAGTCTGACCCGAGCGTAAAGCAAAAACACAAGACACTCGAGTCAGGATTAACATTCTTATATCAATAAATCCAACTCAAGTGAAACAGCAATTGAAATACAAGTAACTCAAAGGATGTTTGGAATAACCATCCTTTGAGGATCCGTTAAACTATCTACTATGTAGTAGTGTACGATAAGTAGATAATGTCTATCAGTAATAATAAGATATGAAAACAGTGTTAAGTCATGGCCCATTCCACCCTTAACATATTTTTATTCCCAAAAGCATATACAAGACCGTAGTTTCCCCAAAACCGGAAGTCACCAGAAGGCAATCCATATACTAAAGGTACAAACCAAAATCGTAGTGGTCGCGTATACAGGAATACAAGTATGACAAGGCACATGAGGCAATACCCAAGGTAGTGATACTACCGTTTGCCTGATCCGGACTGGTGAGAACGCAACGCCGCAGCGCCCGCAACACCATGAAACAACACTCCCAAAATCAAGGGTGCACCAATCGACAACAAGTAATAAGTAGTTCGAAGAAGTGTGTCCACTTGAGGTAGCTAATCCTCCATTGGCCAGGCACGGCTCCTGTTTTAGTCATTTCAAATTTGACACAAGTGTCAAAGCTATCCATTATCGTTCTCTTTCTTCAGTCATCACGTACATCATTCCAACCACTTCATTCTGGATCATCACTCCGCGTATAGTTATTAAAGTGGTTTTCGGTTTAGATAGAGAGTATATCCATAACCGAATTCCGGTCTCTTTAATAACTTCCGTAATTATTTCACCGATTGGTCATTTAATATATTTCAAAACCAAATCAATTTCAATTTCAAATATAATTCGTAATTCAACATTTCATTTGTCTTTCGAAATCAATTTCCAAAATTTTCGTTTCAAAACTTCAATTTAACATTTCAAAATCTTATAATTCAATTTCAATATCTATTTAAAACCATTCAAATATTGATTCAAGTTCGTATATAAGTTTCATTTCGAAAATTATTTAAATCAATTTAATTTAACATTCAAATCAATTTAAATTCATTTATCGATTTCTTTCAATATTCATAAAGTAAATTTATCGTTCAAACCAACTTCTATTAAATTTCCAAATCATTAAATCAATTTCTTAAGTTCAACTTCATTAAAACAAAACTTACAAATTTGAATTAAATTAAATTCGTCAAATCATTTCTTTCAATTACAAGTCTTACATTTGTTTCAATAAATCACATTTTATTTCTTGTTAAAGAAATTCAATTTCACTTATTTACTTTCTTAAATAATTTTCCAAAACTTAATTAATAAAGAAAACTCAATTTCAATTATTTACGAAGTAAAATTCACTTATTCACAAGTTCAATTTTCTTATTAAAGAATTCAATTTTATTTAATCATTAAATAATTCATTATTAAATAATTCAAAACTTAATTATTAAATAATTTCAAAGTTTAATAATTTCAAACTTAATTATAATTTCAAAACTTAATTATTAAATCATTTCAAAGTTTAATAATTTCAAACTTAATTCAATCATTTCTCAAATTAAACAACATTCTTCCATCGATTACATTGTTAACATTTTGTTTCAGATTAAATATTAACATTTTCCTTTCATTGAAAATTCAATTTCAACTTCATTTCAAAACCATATTCTTTATTCAAATAAAATCTTCATTTTATTTTTAAATCAAATTATTGACCAATCGGGTTTTATTTAATTTTCTTTCCTAGGTCAAAGTTCAATTTTGGGTATTTATCATTTCAACCCGATTCCAATTCAATTCAAAATCAAAGCATAGCAAAGGGAACTTGCAGTGTGATAATTGGGATGGTGTCAAAGTAAATAAACAAGCAATAACAACAATCAATATCAATCCAATAATCAATTCAAATAATCCCGAAATAATCGTATTAATTCGCATTGTTATTTGTACGACTTAATATAATTATTTCTAGAATCTACACTATCATTTCATGTAGATTAAAGATTATTACATTACGGTTTTCACTTGTCATTCAATTTCAATTTTTACACTACAACAATTAATCCAATATACGTTCAATGGTTCAAAGTGTAATTATCACTATGTTACATGTCAATTAATTTAACAAATAAAAGGGGTCATATTCAACTAATCAAATTCAACATATATGTCAATTCAAATTTTTAATTATCCTACGTCAAATTTACTTGCATAATATTTATCACTTTATACATTACAATTTTAACGTCCAATTGTAAACATCAAACAATCAGCCATTTAACAATCAAACTGGATTATCATTGCATATATAACAGATATTGGTGTCAGATGTCACAGGTGAACTGATACAGGTAATAACAGTGTAAATATCTAACATCAGCATATTTCAATTGTCGTTTCAATTGAAATCAAATTTAATAAATAAAAGATCGTTAATCGTGAGTGAGTGCTCACCTTTCGAGGCTAGGGAGATTCGACAATGAAATGAGATGCGTTATGAATCCAAGCACGAATTCCAAAGCAAAACAAGATTGGCACGAATTAGATGGACAAAGCTGATAATGAGGAATCGATGAAACAATTAGAATCAGTTTGACAAAATTTAAAAAGAAATGTAAATTATATCATTATACATTTTCTCAAAATCAAAAGAAAGTTTAAAAGCACATACAAATAAAATAAAAATAGATATATAATTCCAACATTTCAAAAATAAGTGTTTTTTTTTTTAAAAATAAAAAAAATAAATCTAAACTATAAAATCAGATTAGATATATGTATATCATACTGCAGCATACATACCATTTATAAACTGTATAAACCTATAATACTTGGAATATTAACAACCGTGGTATAAACATATATATATATATATATATATATATATATATATATATATCAAGCCAAAACCAGAGATGCTTCCAAATTAAACTATACAACTTATAATTAACGTAACCAAACACTTGTATAGCTTTCATATTTCAAATCTTATAGTTCTTATACACTTATTCATAACAACAGATCCTATCCTATATAAACTGCAAACTGTACATATATATTCAAAACCAAAATCAGTATATATAAACTAATATATATACTAATATATACTTATACATATAAACTACCAGAAACATGAATTTTATAAAACCCATAATATGTACTGGCATACTTTATATATGTGATATAATACAAAAGCGGCAGGCAAGGTAAACCATCCCTGACTTGTATACATACACATATATAAACTTTTTAACTTTATATACTTAAGAACTAATATATATATATATAACTTATGGAACAGTGTATAGATATACATTACTATTATAAAATAAATATATACATAACCGATAACATATGCGAACAATAACACATCAATATAACAAAGCAGGTATGAATATTCCAGAATCAAATACGTATGTATATATATATATATATATATATATAAACCTAAGAGCAAAGAAAAACTGCCCATTTTCTTTTATATAAACTTACCTGTATATATATGCCTCTGTATATATTAGTATAAGTTTGTAACAGCAGATATATATATGTCATATATAACTAATATATATAACTACTGACTGTGACCAGAGATCTACATGAAACTCTATAGATTTATATATATTCGTATATTGACTTAAGTATATAAATAACACATATACACAAACAAATAAAAATAAAAGTTTATATATATATATATATACCTTATATATATCAACAGGGGCTGCAACAGGTGAAGGAGAGGCAACGGTTGATGTTGAATGAGATGGGTGGGAGCACGGTCAGACGAGATCGGAACCGGTGGAGGTGGAGGAGGTTGCCTTGGCACAGGGAAGAGAGGGGCCTCTGTTTGATCGGCTAGGTGATGGGAAAATGGAGGGCGTCTGCAGCCATAATGGCTTTGGTGAGTTGTCTTTGCAGCGAAGTGGAGGATTGAGTGCAATGAAATGGGAGGGGCTGTTGATTGTGAAGTGATGTGGCGGTTGTCGTGGCGGCAATGGGTCGAGTTGCTGTGTGGGTGGTGATGCTTGGCGAAGGCGAGTGGTGGTGGGTGCACACGGAGATTTCTAGGTCGAGGTGGTCTAGAGTGGAGGCAAAGGCTGTCTGTGGCAAGGCAAAGCATGGGAAGTCTGTTGCATTGCGGGCTGGTGCATGTAGGTGAGGCGAGTGGAAGGAGCCAAGGTCGAGCAGAGGAGGATGGAGATGGTGTGCGGTTACCATGGCTAATGGGTAGATGCTAAAGACGGAGATCTGGGAATGGAAGATGTACGCGAGAAAATAAACGACGAGCAGTTTTAAAGAAATAAAAACTATTAATGTCATATATCCCAAAGCCGGAAAAATGAAAAAGGAACCAAACCAACGAAATGTGAAAATGTGGAAATAGCAAGGGTCGGGTAAGTTGAAATCCTGGAAGTCAAATGCAAATGACTGTTTGAATTATACGGTTAGCAATTGAAAAGACACAAGATACAAAACTAAAATACGGAACTAATACGGCGAAACGTTTTGCGAATTTCGCCGCGCTCTGGAAGCCGGACTGCATAAACGAATATACTGTGGAAATCAGCACGAGGAGACGATCAAAACGGTATACAGATATCAGTGGTATGATAATCCAATCAAAAGTCGATAATCGGTACCGAGAATGCTGCAAATCTATCGAAAATAAGATAAACGGAGCAATAGAAGTCCAAATTCGAAGAAACGAATTATGACGTCTTGCTCAGGAGATGGTTTAGAATTTTTCTATGTAAAAATATTTGGGTTTCGAAACATTTTATTTTCAACACTTTTTTTTAACTGATTAAATTGAAGTAAATTTACGCGCGAAATAAACTTTCATATTTTCGGACGAAAATTTACCAGTTGCTATGTTTAACTAAACGCATTCCAAATATTAAATTTTTATTTCAAAATTTTATCGTTTAAAATTTCACAAAATTTCAACTAATTACGTTATTAAAACAATTGAAATTTACGGGTCGTTACACTCTCCCCCACTCAAAACTTTTCGTCCCCGAAAAGGAACGAGGTAGGAGAATAGAAACAACCAAAAACAGATTTGAAATACACAGTAACAATTAATTTAAACCATATAAATTCAAATTTAAATTAATTGATATTCAATAATTGATTTAATCCATTTGATTTCACTAAAATCAATCTCAACTATTTCTAAATTCATTATCTTATTATCCCATTTTCTTCAATTTACAATTTTTAAAACCATAAATTTGAATAGTCTTTTATTATAATCATATTTTTTCAACAATTTAAATTCTTCTTTTATTCCAAATTATTGTTAAATTTATTCTACTTAATATATCTTATCACATATATTTAACCCATATAGATTAATTTAAACCATAAAAGTTTCGATTTAAATTAATTTACATCTATCAGTTTCTTTTATATTCAAGGTATTTTCATATGTTGATCAAATTTCAATTTATTAATTTTTTCAAAACAAATTTATTAATTCATTCAAAATAAATTTATTTCATTATTAACTGAGTTTACTTATTATCCTATCTAACTCTATTAACATCTTTATAATCAAAATTTAGTGTATAACATTTATTATAACACTCAAATTTTATTTATAAATTCAATTTATCTTATATATTATCCAATTACATATTTAACTTCTGAATGATTTAGGTAAGTTGTATTAGAATGCAGTTGAACAATATACAACTAAAATTTTCCCAATTCAATTATTCGAGTTTAAATATTCATTCCAATTTTTTTTTGTTTTATTTATAATTAAAATCATCCTTTAACAAAATTTAAGAATTTGATTTCCGATTAACTTTAAACAATTTAGAGATATATATAATATATTTATATCAAATCAAATTAAATTTTAAAATAAGATACCTATATATAGGTAAATCAAAATATACTGAAGAAATTCAAATCAAAATAATTTTCAAAACAAACCGTAGCAAAGCTACAGAATAGTATCTCCACTTCGAAACTCGAAAATGAACGTCGATGATGCGGCCGCCATCACCGAAATTATTTTCCAGCGACAAAGAGAAGAGCACTGATTTCAACATTTTAAAAATTCTTTGAAAACGATTTCTATTCGGAAATACTTCTAATAATATATACTTTAAGATTTTAAAAACCAAAGTTCGAAATCACCGGAAACTAATAAATTCTCAAATTTTTGAATTAAATTCATTTCAAATTCCAATCAATTTATAACCAAGTTTATAAATTCATTTATTTATATTATGCAATAGTCAATGGTTTACAAAACAATAAATGAAAATCAAATATTATTATTTCAGACAACAAATTCATTAAAAATTTAATTCCAGAAAACTTATATTTATATATAATCATACAAAACTTTTATTTTATTTATCAAATTTGAAAACGATATTGTGTCAGTTTGCTCTGCTCAAGTGTTTTGGAAATCCTATCAATAGCGTTGATCAGACGAATCGATCGAAAACCCAAATCAACATCAACAACTCAAACAACACAATATATAAAAAAACATTTTTAAAATTAGTTTACAAATACACTTCCTCACTTAACGATACAATAATGGATTTCAAAGCAAGGATAGGGATTCAAATTTTTTTTGATAGACTCAAATCAAAGAGAATTTTGATTCGAAGACAAATTCGAAAGAAAAGATAAGATGATTCAATAACAGAATCGGGAGATGGGTAAGTTTATTTAATTCACGGGCAACCTTAACTGGGTCGTCCGTAACTTCAAGAATAAGATCAATGTTGAATTCTGAGGTATATCAACACTCGATCTCAAGAGATGGAATTCAGGTATAGCAGGGAATAGATAGCATCGTAAACCGAGGATACAGAAATCTCCGGTAAATCACTGCCTATTATAAAGGAGTTTTGCTCCTTTACGAATCATTAGAAGATTGGCGAGACGGCCGATCTATTATAGATAACATTCAGAATGGAGTTATGGTGTGCTCCATGGTTGAAAGAAGATGAATAGTGAAGGACACGAATGAATTTCGGAACCGAGGGGAACGTTCCAAAATTCAAAGGAATTAAGTCAAAGGAAGAGATTGAAACTCGAATGAGAGTGATTCTGTAAATACATTTACCCTATATGTTGAGTTTTGCCTAGAGCTACCAAAGCTCTGATACCAACTGTAACGACCCGCCATTTTGGACCATTCGCATCCATTATAAGTGTATAGGTAGACACTCATGCCGGAATTGAATTGCTCAAAATACCGCGTTGTTAATTTAAATTTGGCAAAACTAAACATATACAGTAAATAAATAATCACAGATCACAGACACAGAGTAATAAGTGCAGCGGAAATAAAAGAGATAGTAGTTCATGAAGCTACTCTATGAATATATAAAATACATCAGAGTTAAAATAGATACAACGGAAGAGTAATACGATACATCAGATACAAATCAGGATACATCACTGGAATCATCGAATACTGAAAGCAGAATAGATGGCTGGATCTTCAAGCAAAGCTCCAACTTCAAAGGTGAGTCTCGAATACTGGTACACTCAGTCTGACCCGAGCGTAAAGCAAAAACACAAGACACTCGAGTCAGGATTAACATTCTTATATCAATAAATCCAACTCAAGTGAAACAGCAATTGAAATACAAGTAACTCAAAGGATGTTTGGAATAACCATCCTTTGAGGATCCGTTAAACTATCTACTATGTAGTAGTGTACGATAAGTAGATAATGTCTATCAGTAATAATAAGATATCAAAACAGTGTTAAGTCATGGCCCATTCCACCCTTAACATATTTTTATTCCCAAAAGCATATACAAGACCGTAGTTTCCCCAAAACCGGAAGTCACCAGAAGGCAATCCATATACTAAAGGTACAAACCAAAATCGTAGTGGTCGCGTATACAGGAATACAAGTATGACAAGGCACATGAGGCAATACCCAAGGTAGTGATACTACCGTTTGCCTGATCCGGACTGGTGAGAACGCAACGCCGCAGCGCCCGCAACACCATGAAACAACACTCCCAAAATCAAGGGTGCACCAATCGACAACAAGTAATAAGTAGTTCGAAGAAGTGTGTCCACTTGAGGTAGCTAATCCTCCATTGGCCAGGCACGGCTCCTGTTTTAGTCATTTCAAATTTGACACAAGTGTCAAAGCTATCCATTATCGTTCTCTTTCTTCAGTCATCACGTACATCATTCCAACCACTTCATTCTGGATCATCACTCCGCGTATAGTTATTAAAGTGGTTTTCGGTTTAGATAGAGAGTATATCCATAACCGAATTCCGGTCTCTTTAATAACTTCCGTAATTATTTCACCGATTGGTCATTTAATATATTTCAAAACCAAATCAATTTCAATTTCAAATATAATTCGTAATTCAACATTTCATTTGTCTTTCGAAATCAATTTCCAAAATTTTCGTTTCAAAACTTCAATTTAACATTTCAAAATCTTATAATTCAATTTCAATATCTATTTAAAACCATTCAAATATTGATTCAAGTTCGTATATAAGTTTCATTTCGAAAATTATTTAAATCAATTTAATTTAACATTCAAATCAATTTAAATTCATTTATCGATTTCTTTCAATATTCATAAAGTAAATTTATCGTTCAAACCAACTTCTATTAAATTTCCAAATCATTAAATCAATTTCTTAAGTTCAACTTCATTAAAACAAAACTTACAAATTTGAATTAAATTAAATTCGTCAAATCATTTCTTTCAATTACAAGTCTTACATTTGTTTCAATAAATCACATTTTATTTCTTGTTAAAGAAATTCAATTTCACTTATTTACTTTCTTAAATAATTTTCCAAAACTTAATTAATAAAGAAAACTCAATTTCAATTATTTACGAAGTAAAATTCACTTATTCGCAATTTCAATTTTCTTATTAAAGAATTCAATTTTATTTAATCATTAAATAATTCATTATTAAATAATTTAAAACTTAATTATTAAATAATTTCAAAGTTTAATAATTTCAAACTTAATTATAATTTCAAAATTTAATTATTAAATCATTTCAAAGTTTAATAATTTCAAACTTAATTCAATCATTTCTCAAATTAAACAACATTCTTCCATCGATTACATTGTTAACATTTTGTTTCAGATTAAATATTAACATTTTCCTTTCATTGAAAATTCAATTTCAACTTCATTTCAAAACCATATTCTTTATTCAAATAAAATCTTCATTTTATTTTTAAATCAAATTATTGACCAATCGGGTTTTATTTAATTTTCTTTCCTAGGTCAAAGTTCAATTTTGGGTATTTATCATTTCAACCCGATTCCAATTCAATTCAAAATCAAAGCATAGCAAAGGGAACTTGCAGTGTGATAATTGGGATGGTGTCAAAGTAAATAAACAAGCAATAACAACAATCAATATCAATCCAATAATCAATTCAAATAATCTCGAAATAATCGTATTAATTCGCATTGTTATTTGTACGACTTAATATAATTATTTCTAGAATCTACACTATCATTTCATGTAGATTAAAGATTATTACATTACGGTTTTCACTTGTCATTCAATTTCAATTTTTACACTACAACAATTAATCCAATATACGTTCAATGGTTCAAAGTGTAATTATCACTATGTTACATGTCAATTAATTTAACAAATAAAAGGGGTCATATTCAACTAATCAAATTCAACATATATGTCAATTCAAATTTTTAATTATCCTACGTCAAATTTACTTGCATAATATTTATCACTTTATACATTACAATTTTAACGTCCAATTGTAAACATCAAACAATCAGTCATTTAACAATCAAACTGGATTATCATTGCATATATAACAGATATTGGTGTCAGGTGTCACAGGTGAACTGATACAGGTAATAACAGTGTAAATATCTAACATCAGCATATTTCAATTGTCGTTTCAATTGAAATCAAATTTAATAAATAAAAGATCGTTAATCGTGAGTGAGTGCTCACCTTTCGAGGCTAGGGAGATTCGACAATGAAATGAGATGCGTTATGAATCCAAGCACGAATTCCAAAGCAAAACAAGATTGGCACGAATTAGATGGACAAAGCTGATAATGAGGAATCGATGAAACAATTAGAATCAGTTTGACAAAATTTAAAAAGAAATGTAAATTATATCATTATACATTTTCTCAAAATCAAAAGAAAGTTTAAAAGCACATACAAATAAAATAAAAATAGATATATAATTCCAACATTTCAAAAATAAGTGTTTTTTTTAAAAAAAAAAATCTAAACTATAAAATCAGATTAGATATATGTATATCATACTGCAGCATACATACCATTTATAAACTGTATAAACCTATAATACTTGGAATATTAACAACCGTGGTATAAACATATATATATATATATATATCAAGCCAAAACCAGAGATGCTTCCAAATTAAACTATACAACTTATAATTAACGTAACCAAACACTTGTATAGCTTTCATATTTCAAATCTTATAGTTCTTATACACTTATTCATAACAACAGATCCTATCCTATATAAACTGCAAATTATACATATATATTCAAAACCAAAATCAGTATATATAAACTAATATATATACTAATATATACTTATACATATAAACTACCAGAAACATGAATTTTATAAAACCCATAATATGTACTGGCATACTTTATATATGTGATATAATAAAAAAGCGGCAGGCAAGGTAAACCATCCCTGACTTGTATACATACACATATATAAACTTTTTAACTTTATATACTTAAGAACTAATATATATATATATATAACTTATGGAACAGAGTATAGATATACATTACTATTATAAAATAAATATATACATAACCGATAACATATGCGAACAATAACACATCAATATAACAAAGCAGGTATGAATATTCCAGAATCAAATACGTATGTATATATATATATATATATATATATATATAAACCTAAGAGCAAAGGAAAACTGCCCATTTTCTTTTATATAAACTTACCTGTATATATATGCCTCTGTATATATTAGTATAAGTTTGTAACAGCAGATATATATATGTCATATATAACTAATATATATAACTACTGACTGTGACCAGAGATCTACATGAAACTCTATAGATTTATATATATTCGTATATTGACTTAAGTATATAAATAACACATATACACAAACAAATAAAAATAAAAGTTTATATATATATACCTTATATATATCAACAGGGGCTGCAACAGGTGAAGGAGAGGCAACGGTTGATGTTGAATGAGATGGGTGGGAGCACGGTCAGACGGGGTCGGAACCGGTGGAGGTGGAGGAGGTTGCCTTGGCACAAGGAAGAGAGGGGCCTCTGTTTGATCGGCTAGGTGATGGGAAAATGGAGGGCGTCTGCAGCCATAATGGCTTTGGTGAGTTGTCTTTGCAGCGAAGTGGAGGATTGAGTGCAATGAAATGGGAGGGGCTGTTGATTGTGAAGTGATGTGGCGGTTGTCGTGGCGGTAATGGGTTGAGTTGCTGTGTGGGTGGTGATGCTTGGCGAAGGCGAGTGGTGGTGGGTGCACACGGAGATTTCTAGGTCGAGGTGGTCTGGAGTGGAGGAAAAGGCTGTCTGTGGCAAGGCAAAACATGGGAAGTCTATTGCATTGCGGGCTGGTGCATGTAGGTGAGGCGAGTGGAAGGAGCCAAGGTCGAGCAGAGGAGGATGGAGATGGTGTGCGGTTACCATGGCTAATGGGTAGATGCTAAAGACGGAGATCTGGGAATGGAAGATGTACGTGAGAAAATAAACGACGAGCAGTTTTAAAGAAATAAAAACTATTAATGTCATATATCCCAAAGCCGGAAAAATGAAAAAGGAACCAAACCAACGAAATGTGAAAAGGTGGAAATAGCAAGGGTCGGGTAAGTTGAAATCCTGGAAGTCAAATGCAAATGACTGTTTGAATTATACGGTTAGCAATTGAAAAGACACAAGATACAAAACTCAAATACAGAACTAATACGGAAAAACGTTTTGCGAATTTCGCCGTGCTCTGGAAGCCGGACTGCACAAACGAATATACTGCGGAAATCAGCACAAGGAGACGATCAAAACGGTATACAGATATCAGTGGTATAATAATCCAATCAAAAGTCGATAATCGGTACCGAGAATGCTGCAAATCTATCGAAAATAAGATAAACGGAGCAATAGAAGTCCAAATTTGAAGAAACGAATTATGACGTCTTGCTCAGGAGATGGTTTAGAATTTTTCTATGTAAAAATATTTGGGTTTCAAAACATTTTATTTTCATCACTTTTTTTTAACTGATTAAATTGAAGTAAATTTACGCGCGAAATAAACTTTCATATTTTCGGACGAAAATTTACCAGTTGCTATGTTTAACTAAACACATTCCAAATATTAAATTTTTATTTCAAAATTTATCGTTTAAAATTTCACAAAATTTCAACTAATTACGTTATTAAAACAGTTGAAATTTACGGATCGTTACAGCTTTCTACCATTATTAGTAGCTTACCATCTTAGGGAGTCCAAGTTTAAGGAGAATTTTACTCCCGACCATGTAGACTTTTCTTAGGGAATCATAGTAGAGATGTTCTTGAAAATGCTTTATTCATTCAGAGTCGGAAAATACGGTTTCAAATGTTCTACGTTCCAGGTTCTTGGTTCCATATTACCATCAGGATGACATAGCTTGTAGGCCCCTAGAGGGATTTCTTTGAAAATTATTAGTGGACCTTTCCAATTTGGTCCCAATGACCCATCTGATGGGTTTCTTGTATTGGCCATTACTCTTCTAAGTACCAAATCTCCTTGTCTGAATGGCCTTGGTTTTACCTTTGAGTTGTAGTACTTTATTATATTCAGCCATTCTTAAGGCTGCTTCATCTCTTAATTCATGAATCAAGTCAAGTGATTCCTTCCTCAGCTCTTGATTTGGGTTAAACGCGTAGGCAATCCTTTGATGAGAAGGTACTTCAATTTCTACCGGTAGCATTGCTTCACAACCATATGTTAGCGAATACGGAGTATCACCCGTTGCAGTTCTAGTGGATGTTCTATAAGCCCACGCTAATTACGTAGAAATTAAATATTATGGTTACACAGAAATTAATAATTTTTAAAATTCAATTTTCCATGCTAATTCCAAGGTTTAAATATTACATTAATTTCAGCGTTCAATTTCAACCGTAATAAAACCTCAGTTTATTATATTTTAAATTCCAATAAATTCTTTTATTTTGATTTAAGTTCTTATTATTAAATCAACCAATACCTTATGAAATGAGTTGAACATAGGTTTCTATCTTATTATCCTCATACTCTACAATTAACATCTTTTCTTGCATTAACCACAATATTTAATTACATTTAATTCCATCAATTACCAATTCAATATTCAAATGGATTAATTAATGAGATGAGGAAAAACCAATTGTTATAACTTAGTAATCCATATTTATCAACTTATTGTTTACAAACAAAGATTATAAATCTACTTACAAATAGCTGATTTCATATTCTATATTAAAACCACTTTCTGTTATAAACTAAAAAGAGATAAGAAGTCATTAGAAAAAGGGAGAGAGAGGAGAAAATGTTATTCACCATGGTATCAGTTACATAGAGATTGATTACATTATATAGGCTCCTTTATATATAGGCCTTGGAGCATGATATTGAATATATCCCATGATGTGGGACTAAATAGAAAAACACAAAAGCATATTCACTTTTATATTTACATATGTTATAACACTCCCCCTTGAATATGTGTCTTCAAAATTTTGGATGCTCATATGGTAGCTAGAAATTGCTCCTTTCAAAACGTCCATGACAATTGCTCCCCCTCATTATTATCTTGCTTTCATACATCCATTTCAGTCGTTATGAATATCGTCTGTTTCCTCATTAAAAACCTCTGTTAGGAAAACCTAATGGAAAAACCTTGAACGAGGAAAAGAGTGCAACTTGAAATCATAGATATCATACAATGATATTCCTTTTAAAGAGTTTGATACTTCGGGATCAAAATAATGCCCCATTAAAACCTTACTAAGAAAAACCCAATGGGAAAAATCTGAGTGAAGGAAAAAGAGTATAATGACATATTTTATTTTCTTATTTCTTCAAATGAAGCTTGATATTTTTGGATCAAACTAATGCCTCATTAAAACCTTACTAAGAAAAACCCTATGAGAAAAATCTTAGTCAAGGATAAAAATACCATTTAACTTAAATAACATATTTGAGATGTTATTTCTTGAAAAGACATTTGATTCTTCTAAATCAAGATAATGGCTCGTTAAAACCTTGGTAAGCAAAACCCAATGGAAAAAATCTTAAATAAGGAAAAAGAGTACATTATAACTTATTTTCAAATGTTACCGAGGAGTTGATACTTATGGATCAAGATAATGCCTCATTAAAACCTTACTAATAAAAACCAAGTGGGAAAATCTTAGTTAAGGAAAAAGAGTGCATTATAAAATACTTATGGATGCCCCCCCGATTTAATATTTTCCTCTGAATTCATATTCATCTTTCGATAAATCAAATTGGTTATAGATACTTCTGGATTCATAAATATGAATCCCATTGATAATACAATTTATTAATAGTTTCATTCGACAAAATCAAATTTCTAAGATTGTTTCTTCCAAATATGATTTGCATTTTATGCATTTTGTATGCTACTTTTATGAAAAACACTTCATGTGCTTCCATTTTTGCGCTTCACATCAGTTTTGCGTATTGCAACTATACATCTTTCATGAATATTAAAAATTTCATTACAACATTACTAAAAAGCAGGAAGTAATCTACCCATCTTGAAGTATATCAAGATTTTCATTACAACAATACTTGGAAGAAGGTTGTAATCTACAATTCTTGTCTTTTGCATTCTTTATAACTATAAAAGTTATATATATTCTTCAGGAATTTGTATAGTTTAATAAGTATTTGCATATCGCAACTACTACTTCAATGGATATTAAGAGTTTCATTACAATAATACTTAAAAATAGGAAGTAATCTACTCATCATGAATTATATCAAGATTTTCATTACAACAATACTTAAAAGAAGTAATCTACGCTCCTTGTTCTTTACGTTCTTTATAACCACCAAAGTTATTTATATTCTTCAGAAATTTATGCAGTTTCATTGTTTATTATAATTTAAACAATATTTATACCTTCATGATATTTTAAGTGTTTCAAACACTTTCACTGCTTTAGTCAATTCAATTATCTCTAAAAACAATATGCTCATGGCACTTAACATGTTGTTGATACTATATGTGCTTTAATAATTTTAGTGTGCTTTTGCCACTTTATATATATGTTTCTAATTTTATTTTGTGGACTACAGGTCCACATTTCTTACTTAGGAGAATTTCATGATGGCCAGTCATGTTTTTCTCTAATCCAGGATCTTTAATCCATTTACAAACATAAGTGCTTTGTTATTCATAAATTTATAATCAATGATTATGTATTGTCAGTTCTAGATATGATTTATTGAGATCTCTTTATTTATCATATTTTAGGTACCTAAACCACTTCTAGGGTTATTTGACAATCATGGCATGGATCTCTTTCAGAGCACCCTTAAGTGTTTCTTCAAGAACACTCACCTCCTTTATTTCTCATCTTTATTACTTACTCCAAAAATATTTTGAACTGACTTTTGAGCCACATTTCAGATGTGGTTTACACATTTTGATCCTTCAGGGATTTAAATCTATATTGAAGAAAGTCTACTAGGGATATTATTGATAATTTATTCAATTTACTTAATATTTTGTTTCATTGTATATTTTAACAAATATTTAACACTAATGATCAAAATGAGCTTGTATCCCTTTATCCTCCCCCTCAATGTTGACAAACATTGTCACATTAAATAATAATCATATTTGGATTCTCATTTTGATCCATTATGATATTGCTACTAGCAAATATGCCATACATATTAATAATAGGAGGATAATTCTTTTATCAGTTGATAAAATGCATTCAATTGATATTTCTTATTAGAGTTTGTTCTCATTCATTGATCTAGCCAATTAAAGGAATTTACTTATTGTGTAGATCATTTGAATACATACATGACTTCAGATCATTCAACATTTATGTTGATTGAATTTTAAATCACTAAATAATATCTAGTCATAATCTATAGGATGAGCTTATAACAAACTTCAGGTTGTTAGCTGAATATTTACATATATGGATGTATACGTGCGTCCACGTATTACACATATATTATAAATTTTCATATTCTTTCTCATTTGAATTAGCGATTTTTTAGAACAAACTATTACAAGGATCCAAACTATTAATTTCTATTTATAAATCAATGTCAATGTGAATCCGTCAAAACCGCATGATAATGTTCAAAACATTTGGTTTGGAACCATATCGAACTTCTGGTTCGAACAAAATATACACACAACTTCAAGTTGTTAAGTTTTATTCCTCAATTATATCTCAAATATCAGTTTTGAACATTAATTATGATTACTTATCAAAGAATAATTTATAATTGCATATAGACATTTCTACACATCTCTTTTGAGAGTTCTGCAAAAAAAAATACAGCAAAAATAATAATAAGAGTATCTTCTGGATACTTGGAATGTTACAAATACAGATCTCCATAAGACCGTATGTATAGCTTGCATGAAAAATATGATATGAAATATAGTATTATCTCTTCTGGAGAATATTTAAAGATATTTCATCAAGAAATGATTATGCGTGTAATATTTCTTATGAAATAATAACTAGGAACATGACCTTTATGATATAATTAGACATATGAACATAGAACAATATATTCTAGAGATAATTTAATTTCTTACCTATTTGGGAGGTTTGGCATAATTATAATGAAATATATGATACACGTTGCATAGCTTTCAAACTTTTAGGATCTAATCTAAATTAAATTAGGATCCTTCATAATAAAATTTCTATACATTTATTTGATTTAATAAAATTACCAAAAATATAAACAAATCTCTTCTAGAGATATGTATATCATTTCCTAATTTATTAGTCTCTTTTAGGGATATTTTATTATCACCACTTCTGGAGTGAATTTATCTCTTCTAGAGATATATATGCACTATTGGAATGTCATATCAATGTACAATATTTCTTTTGTAGAAATTACATAATTACTACTTTTACAATAACATAAAACATCCATACTAGAGATTTTTGTTGTAACTATCTTTGAAATGACATATCAAATTTTAAACAAAGTAACAAAATTAGATGCACCAAATGAAAGTAAGATGCGAAGATAAAACCACTACTTCTGGAGTGTAATATTGGTATACAATTCCCTTTTTCTTACGGATAAATTATTGTTATTACTTCGAAACTTTTATATGATATTCATTCAGGGAATATAGTGTTTACTATTAAGGAATTGCAATGTAACAAAAATACAATTCCTATAACATCTCTTCTGCGATGTTGGATTTTGCAATATAAATATAAATAAATCTTTAAAAACCTCTTTAGGAGATTAATATACACATACACATCCGTGTATATAAATAGTATGGCATATAAATTATCTATTATAGAGAATGTTAAAATGTATTTCTATAACTAAATAGCTAGCCATATGTACATAGAAGTAATTTGTCAAAACATCGGGAATTTTTTTTCCATGATTAGAAAAAAAACTAGATCTGCTAATTATTTTATAGTACTTATCAAACTTCAAGTTTGAGTTGTCATAGATTTATCAACGAGAAAGCAACAAAGAGAATAATTAAATTACAGTTACTCATTGAAATGAAATTAGATTTTGCATTGTGCAAAACCTGTTAATTGATCATGTATACTTTTCCATATTTGGAAGTAAATAATTGGACAAAATAATTTAAACTGACTACAATATATAAATTGAAATGTTATTTGAATTCATATATCAAATAATAAACATCCTTTTCCAAGACTAAATTAATAGTTATTTGTTCAATCCGGTGATGTTTGAAATATCATATAACATAATATCTTCAGGATATTTGGTTAATATAATGTAAATGTGAAGATATAAGGTAAGGTATAACTCATTTGGAGATTATTGTAATATCTTGAATGTAGCATCATTATCTCATATGATGATTTATTAATTTCCTTTAACTTCTTCAAGAAGTACAACCTTATCATTTTACACAATTTCAATAGAGCTTCGGGCTTCTAATTCATGAACTTCAAGTTCATTAATTTGTTATGAACTTCAGGTTCTCAAATTTTGTGTGAACTTCTCCTCTTTTTTAGCTTGTACATTTTGACAAATTAAAAAAAAATACTGATAAGAATTCGAACTTGTCAACTTTATCAGAAAGTCTTTTCATAATTCAAGACTTCGGGTCTTGGACTTTGAGTTATACAACTTCTATTAATCTTTAATAAACTATTTATTAATTTCAACTTAATATATTCTTAATCACCAATTAATTAATTAATAATTACTAAATTAATTTCCTAATTAACCTTTAATCACTTGATTAATAAATTTCTAATCATTTATTAAAAATCTATACTTATCTAAATAAATGATTTTTAATCCCAAATTAATTAACCTTAATTAATTAACTTATAATTCTAATTATTTTAATTAATTAACACTAAACCATTAATTAATTAAATTATTTAATTACTCTTAATTACCTTATTAATTTAATGAATCCTACATCATTAAATCTTAATTACTTCTAAATTAAAGTATTAACCCTTTAACTACTCTAATTATCATTAACAAAGACTTTAAAACATTTTACTTTAAAAGTTTCTTTTTAATTCATTTTAAACTAAAGATTTAAAATAAATTACAAATTTAACTTTAACCAATTTTAAATCAAATTTACAAAATCTTCTTAAATCCAAATGTTAAGAAACACTCAACATTTATAAAGGAATTTTATAAGATTTTTAAACCAATTTATTTATCCAAACCTTTTTAAATTATACTTTAAAATTTAACTTTTAAAAATACTGATTTATAAATTTAACAAATTTAGATGTGATAATCTCTAGTATAAATTATTTAATATTTGACAAATTCTTCTTTTAAAACAAATAATAAAGTGTTGTTATATATATATGAGTTGATTGTAAATTTAATTAAAATTTGGATTTGAATTGGAAATTCAAAGAATAAATATATTAAAATTAAATTGGATATAAAATATATATGTATATGATTTTATTAGTATATAATTTGTTTCATATTATTTTCTTTAAAAAGTTCATATCAATATAAGTTAAGAAAAAAATATTTATTAATTAGTAATTAAATACAAAAGTTTTATAAAAAAAACATTTTAAATATAAATAAAGACATGCATAATTACACATGTTAGTTAAATGTGTATAGTTGGACAAATGGAAGCAAATTAACACATATTAATGACAAGTGTTAAAAAGTTAAACTAGTGTCACCAACTTATTTTATTTTTCTTTTATATTTTATAAAAATCATAAGTAAATCTATATATGCAACTATTTCTTCTCTTTATTACTTTTTACTATTTCTCATTTCAAAGCAAAGAAAAACTCAAAGCCTGTATACATTTTCAACAACCTCAAATAATCAAACACAAGCAAAAATCAGAACAAAGGTAAAACCTGGAAATTGTAAAACTGGGCTAAAGCAACATAGCTGATTTAAAGAGCAAAACAAATTCAAGATCGATTCAAATAGTAGTTCAATGATCAACATTCAAGTTGCCAGTTCAAACTTCTCTGCTTTTATAAAACTGGTGAGTAAGCTACACCTTTATATAGCTAGATTCTGTTTCCTCTTGTTGCATGTGATAGATATATGGAGTAATATTGTGATAGTTGTTGGCATGAATGTAAATTATGCTGAATGTATGTAAATATAAATTTGTTGAGTGTGCATGTCTGTGTATATAGAGATGAGCCTCTGTTTTGAATTTACAGACTGGAAATAAATTCAAAAACTAAAATCTTTTACCTCATTCACTTTTTAGTTATTCTGTACAAAGGAAACTTGTTTAAAATAACAAGATCTAAGATTTAAAAATATTGTAAGGATAATCAGTTTGAGTATTTTCAAGAAAATAGGAAATTACAGTGGAAACTCTGAAATATGTAAAATTCGAACATCATGATTATGTGATTCACCTATGTAATCTAAATTCTCTTTGAAAACCATGAATTTTAAGATTAAAATCAAGATTTTAGTTTATTAAATTGTCGGAAATCGTGAGTTGAACGGAATCGAAACTTTGCTCGATCTCTGGTGATCGGCGAATGGTGGAATCTCGTGTTCAATTTTGGAGGTAGCTTTAGGGTAGGGGGTCTTAGGAAAAATGGCCGCCGACTTTCTAGATCAACGTGGAGGTACAACGAGGGTAAACTAGGGTTTAATCATGGGTTTGAGTCGTGGTTGTTCTCGAAGCAAATGAGGCGACGGCGTTGAATCAGGTTGGATCGGATGTAGGGGTAATGGAGCGTAGGGCTCTGGCGAAGGTGAGGGTTCAACGGCGAGGTTTAATATGGTCGGAGGTGGCGGCGCAGGGCATGTTTTTGGGAACAGGTTGGTTCAGGTGGTGATCGATTGTGCTCGAATTCAATTCGCGATCTTTGCTGGGCTTGGGTTAGTCGGAATCGAGTGAGGGGATCGTAGTCGACTTGCCGGCGTGGTCAACGATGGTCAGAGCAGCATGGATGATGTGTGCACGTGCACACGTCCTACAGTGGATCGGTGCTGGTGTGTGTTTTGGGAGCTTCGGGGAAGACAGGGTTTTTCTCGTATGCGTACTCGAGTTTCGAAAGGAAGGAAGATTGGGTTGTTCGCGAGGTCATCAGTAAGGGAAGTATGGGTTTGGATCGAGTATTGACTCGGGTAAATGTTGGTTTAGGCTCGGGTTTTGTTGGGTTTAAGATAACCAGGTTTTGATATTTGAAGAATTTTGTTACAGATTTCCAAAGCTTAAACAAAAATTTGTGAACAAGTTATTTAAAGAAAAGGAAATAAGAAATGTTAACAAGTTTTCAATAGAAATATTGAACAAGTTTCAATATAAATTGTTTATAAAGGTAAAGGTTTTGGAATTAAATTTGTTGTTTTTGAATGGTTTTGAATTAGGATAATTCATTGAAGAAATTAAAGGATGACTACTTCATATAATAAATTAAAGGATAATTATTTAAAGTAAATAAAGAATGATTAGTTAATTAATGTAATAATTACTTCATATAAGAAATTGAAGATTAATAATGTAACTAAGTAGTAATTAAGAAGATGAAGTGTTTATCATCAATTAAACTTAAGGACTCATGTTAATTTGCAAGTTAATGATTATAAATTCCAAAGTTTATTAAATTCTAATGATAATTAAGAAAGTAATTAAGATAATGGTTCATCTTTTAATAAATTAAGGTTTGAGTAATTAAAGATTAATTGATTAATTGGTTGATTAATAATTAAGGATTACTTAATTAAGGAAATTAATTAAAATTAATTAATTTAGGATAATCAAGGGATGATTAATTAAGGTTAATTAATCAATGTGATTAATTAAGGTTAATTAATCAAGGTTAATCAATCAATGTAATTAATTAAAGTTAATTAATCAATGTAATTAATTTAAAGAGTGGTTTATAATTAATCAAAGATAATTAAGCAAGATTAAAGGTAATTAATTTAATTTATATTAGGTGATTAAATTAAATTAATTGAGAATTGTCTGACTATTAATCTTGCCTATAGATGATAAACCTGAATTGAATACCTTGGTTTGTCTGAATATCTCTGATATATGAATTGTGATGTACTGTGATTATGATATGATGGGTCGTTACATTTGTAATTTCTTTGCACAACTTCAGGTTGTTGTCAAAACCTATTTCCGTTTGACGATTAAATTTTCTGATTCTCTTTTTTTTAGTTAGAACTTCTAGTTCTTTATTTTGAGAAAACTTGTAATTCACTGATTTATGAAAACTCAACATTTTATTATTATAGAAACTGCAGGTTCTCAATTCTTATTTCCTTTTCCTTTTTTTTAAAGGAAATATTGGAAGATATTAAGCTTATCATGTAAGTTTTTATTAATGTTTCCATTCATTTCAGATGTGCTAAATCAAAATCAATGTTAGATCTAACTTAATACGATCTTCTAGATACATATTATCTTTATATTTGTTTCTCTAAGAAACAATAAAATATTTCTTCTGAAAATATAAATCATATATCAAAATAATTTTCAAAGCCTTCATTCAAATCTAAATCAAATCAAAAGGTTTTCAAAATGAAAACTCCATTTACCAACCATGTTTGATTTCTCAAATCCATGTCCAAACTAAATACAATCAAATTCAATAAATTTGCTTGAATCAACAATATCAAATTTTGTCAAGTTCAAACTTGCATTCCAAAATAAATGAACTCAAAAATATAAAAATAAGCATGATATCTACAATATAATAAGATCAGAAAAATAGAAACAACAAAAAAATTAGATCTGAAATATAATTACTAACAAAATAAGAATGAGATCTCAAAGTTTAGATCTATATAAGATCTAGATTCAGATCTGAAGAAGTAGATCTAGAATGGAATGAGATCTAAAAAAAAAGAAAAAGAAAAAATGATTTGGAAGATTAAATCAATCAGATCATAAAAATGATCTACCGTTTTGAAATCTATAATTGGATCTGGAAAAGAATAGATCTGATTTCATAGATTATCACAATTATAGATCTATAATTCTTTTTTTTAGAGATCGTGCTGATAACGTGTTATAAACTAAAAAGAGATAAGAAGTCATTAGAAAAAGGGAGAGAGAGGAGAAAATGTTATTCGCCATGGTATCAGTTACATAGAGATTGATTACATTATATAGGCTCCTTTATATATATGCCTTGGAGCATGATATTGAATATATCCCATGATGTGGGACTAAATAGAAAAACACAAAAGCATATTCACTTTTATATTTACATATGTTATAACACTTTCAATTAAATTACATACAATTTCACCATTAAATACAACATTTAATTTTTTTCCTTATTTACAATTATAACCAAATTAACTTTACAATTATTTCAATTGATTGAGATTACATTAAAATAGTTGTCAATAACATTCAAACAATAATATTAAATTATATTATAATTATTTTTCTCATTAATAAATCATAAATTTTAATTTCTCATAATATTAAATTTCAAAATCTTATTTAATTTAATATTTTAATTATCAAAAAATACGGTTTGTTACATCACTAATGGTGGTTTGGAGTGTTCTCGTGTATTTATGAAATAATGGAGAATTGTTTACAGAAACAACAATCTCTTTATGAAGGAGCAATCAAACATAAACTTCATAAGTGATATTGAGTATAATATGTTAATATTAATTCATGTTTAAATCTTAATTAAGAAGCTTTAAGTTGGAAATGTTCCAAATGAAAGGTTGTGACTGATTCATGCCCAAAATGAAAGGTATTTTCTTTATATTATATACTTGATATAATATGTTATATTCATTAAATAATTTAATTAATAGTATATTTAATAGAAAATCCATAAATGGTAGGTTTTATGATAGTAGTTACAATGCGTTGTAACCATGAGTGATTTATCACAGTAAAATAAACATACCATTTTAAATATTCCTAGTCAAGATGTATTTAGACTGGATATCGATGCATCAGTTGAGACTAGATTACGTAACCCTCTCCAAATATTAGGCAGTGTATTACTAACAACTGTTGGGGGCACCAAAGGTTTACGTACCAATAGTTATTGGATCACTATGGAATGACTCACTCAATAGTTTTCTGTTGGTTAATATAACTATGGTCAAATAGAAAAATATCGATGTGTCAAAATTACACAGTTCTCTTGACTTGAGAATACAATTGATCTTCAATATGGAAGCTCTATTTTAGTTATAGTTAAATCATGCCATGAACTCCCTCGAACGACTATAATTGGATCGAGTGGAAGCATTGGAAGTGAAATACTATTCAAGAGAGAATTCGTCTCCTTAATTACATGAGGTTAGTATCACGGTCAACTAAAGTAACGCAAAGTCAAAGTCTTTGGTCAGAGTAGTTTAATTAATAATAATTATTATTATTGAACCAAGGACTTTGTGTTTAGACTATACAGTTGAATATGGACGATATTGGACTTTTGACCATTACCAAATTCCATAGGTCCAAAGTGATAAAGTTTTGACGAAGAGAATTGGTGTAAATAATATTCACAATCCGGGAATGCTTAATAAAGTAAAAATGGATTTTACTGAAACCAAGTAAGCAATTAATTTGGTCAAATGTCACATTATCTGCTAAGTGACGTGTGAACGCTAATATTCGAATAGTTCAATATTAATTGTTGACCAAATTTACACCTAAAGAGTCACATAACCAAACGTTGAATACTCCTTTGACCAAATAATATAATTAATTTGTAACCATTATAAATCAATTAATATTTATGAAATATTAATTTTATTTGATGTGTTGAACAATATTTAATATGTTTATAATAGTTATAAATATATTAGTCGATATACACTATCGTTTAAATTGGATTTAAATGCGATAAAAAAATTTCGGGCTCAAAATGGTTTTGAAGCCCAATATGGGCAATGCGAAATCAACCATGGTGAGACCAGGTAGAGGGCAGCTATGATATGGGAGTATAGGTTGGGTTTTGATAGGATAAGAGGCGGTGAATGGGTAAGAGAAAAGAGTGGATCTTGATCCTTCTTTTTCTCTCTACTCTCCCCTCTATAAATAGATCATAACCTTCATTCTTCTAACAACTTTTTGGAAGTCTCCACCCTCCCTATTGCTGGCCAAAATTCATCCCTTCATCTCCTCCTTTTTTCAAGCTCAAATCAAATATAAAAGCTATTTGATAGCCGGTGTTCAACAATTCGAAGCTAGCACCTTTAGGATTGGAATATGATTCAAAAGAGCTCGTATTCTCGTTTCAACTATATTTAATAGGCCTTGGTGAAGGTATGTCTTTAATTTACAAATACAAATTAATATCATATAATGTTTAGATTGGTAGGTGACGTATCTTGTATATCGATGCTTTGTCACATATTGGATGGTTGAATATACATATACATACACATACATATACATACATACATATATACACATATACATACATACATATATATTGGTGCATTTATGTATACGATTATATATATATATAATTGTATACTTGCTGGTATTAAAGCTACTAGTCAAACAATAAAAAAACATTTTTTAATTAAATAATATTATATATGATTTAATTAATTAATTAAATATATTCTAAAGATTAAAATCATATAATAATATTTTAAAATTTATAAAATTTTGTTTTTACATAATAATAATTTGACGGCATGGAAAACTTTATTTTAATATATATTTTTATCTATTATATGTTTAAATATTAATATAACTATTTATTTAACTAGAAATTGATTATATAAATAAATAATGTATGTATATATTATATGAGATTAAGTATGAATTTTATATAATAACATTACATAATTTTTAGATTTCAAAAATGGTTTTTAAAATTTTTATTAATTATTTAAATCGATTTTTAAATATATTTTATAATTGTTTATTTAAAATTAATTTTAAATCAAAATTAATTTTAAATCGAAATTAATTTTTTTGATGCATGAGTTTTCAGTATGCTTGCACTAGTTTATAAAATTTATTATCTATATGCTCATGTATATTTAAATTAGTTTTTAAAATTATTTTATAATTTCTTATTTAAAATTATTACATAAATTATAAAAAAAATTAATTTTTCCTAATGCTATGAGCTTCCAGTAGGCTTGCACTGATTTATAAAAAATTTTATTTATACATATAATATTTTATGCATATAAACACGTATTTGTATATTTATAAATAATTATTATTAAATAAAAAATTATTTTTCTCTGTTATACTTTTGGTTATTTATAGCTGCAAAAAATATAATTATTTTATATTAATTATTAAATGATTTTGTAATTAAGCATAAATAAATATTTTTAAAAATATATTTAACTATTTTATATAATTTATTTTAATAATTTTTTTGCATACATATATATATATATGATTAAAATTTACATATGCATAATTTTTTTAGCAAGTTGGCCGACTTTAAAGTGGGTCATCCACTTTTGTTGATGAACATTAATAACATGTGCCATAACAACTAAAGGAGAAAAATACCAAACACATGAGTTAGGTAGAAGCACCTAAACTACAAACAGGCAGGAACAACTAATCTCCATCTTCACTACTACTGTCAACCGTAGAAGCAGGTCCCATAACATGAATGTACCCAGGAAATAACGACGCCAGGTTCGGTATATAGTGCATAGAATCACCCGAGTAAAGATAAATCCTATCCCAAGTGACATTCTCTAATAGAATCATATTATGCTCTCTGTTATCTCCAATAGTAGACAACATCAAACCGCCCCCCTCAGCATGATAAATCAGAGTATGCTCCTCATCCTCACCTTTGACAAACATTTGGAACTGTCACCCTTCGACCTATATCTCATTTCTGAATCAACATGCAACTAGGCATGGTCACAATGTTGCCAGACAATAGGACTAGGAAGGGCAGCAGCAAGAATAGCCTTAGCTAAAGGCAATGGAAAGATCTCCAGAACAACTAAGGAAGAAGGTTCCATAAAAGGGCCACTGTCAACTAAGGCGTCAACAATAGGCCGACTCTTAGGAACCCACTTCGTGGCAGGAGGAAGAGGAATCTTAGCAGGGACACATGTGGGCGAACAGAAGGTCTCAAACCACAAGACTCATGAGTATAATCAAAGGACTGACATATCATGCAAATATCTAATTTCCAACTGCAGCAATCCTTCACTATGGTATTATGACACTCAGCAATTCTGACCCTAAGTTTAGAAGGTAGAGGTTTATCGGGAGTGGTTTCAATCAGAGCCTTAGCAAAAACTAATTTTTCCCTGGCTATCGATGCCGGCATCAAAACACTTAACCTTGCCAACAGGACTGTCCAACAAGTCAAGACCAATCAAGGGCTGCAAAACAGATAGGATATAAGAGAAGTGTATCTAAACAAGGATAGATAATACATTTTCCTTTGCTTTGTTAACCGTCGGATTCCAAGTAGTGATAATTAAAGGTTTCCCATCAATGATAATTAGATCAGACTCAAGAACACGAAGCCTCTCTTCAGCTCTCGAGAATTTGAAAAAGAACATAGAGTTATCAAAATGCACTTGAAGACCACCTCTGAGATTCCAAACTTGACGACAATGTTATTTTACAAGATCATAGGGCGCGAGAGAATCCAAAAGGAATCCAACCAAATAATCAGATCAATAAGCAACACCCGCTTGCAAAACTTCAATAGGTGGAATTATCACACCGTCAATCTCAACAATATCAAAAGAATGAGGAGATACACCCCAACATTCCTTGGCAAAGAGGTAAAAAAAGAAGGCCGAAGGGCAAGAGGCACAAGAGCAAGCATAGGAGGCTGCAACGGACTCAACGACTTACCAACTTGCGAGGCCTGAACTGAACTGCCATCATAACAAGTTACAGGATTGGAGTTGGCATTAACACAAGCAACTCTATTGCCATCGACACAACCGATAGAAAGATAGGCTTCCACTACCTTATCACCAACAACTGAAACCACTAAACTCACCACAAAATTACCATCAACAGCACTCACTACCTTATTACCATCAACAGAACCTACGACCATATTATCAACACATTCCAGTGAAACCATAACAGCACAAAGGAAGGCAAATCAGTCTTGGACCACTGGCTAGTAGCAGCCATGAAAAATGGGGATAGAGGTATGGAGACTGCAATAGAATCCATACCCGAAATCAAAGGGACAACAACTGCATTAATCGAAAACTTTAAGGCATCGAATGGGTTGCAGGACAATAGAGCAATAAAAGTAGAAATATGAGAATGACGATTGGATGGATGGGAAACAAGAGGCGGACTCATAATAGCATTAGTGGAGGAAGACAAAGGACCAGAGATAAAAGGTCGAATAGGGGCGACGCAACCTAGCCTAGTCAATGATGGAGAAACAGAATTGGAGCTCGACATTGGAAGTGAAGCGGTGAATTGGGGATCCTGAGCTAGGGTTTGGTCTCTATTGTAGTAAATTGCCTTTTATATCTACAAAATAATATACATATATATGTTATTTGATGCATAAGTATTTATTTTGATAGCACATAGACATTAGAGGGCTAACACGTCCACTGCGGTGTAAACCCTAGCATTTTATATGGGCATGTCAAACCTTACATGGATTGCTAAGTTACACATGCACACACATATATATGTGTATGTTACACACATATATTTATAATATAATAATAATATAAAGCTAAAATAAAACTATATTATAAATTTATATACAAATGATTTTATTTAAAAGAAATTGAAAAACGTTCTAAATGAATTAAACTTCATAGGCCCAATAATGATCCAATTTTTTTTTGAAATTCACCCATTTCTTTTGCCGCAGCTGACCCAGTTCCAATAATTGTAGGGTTTCTAGAGATGTTCCAGTAATTGGTAAAAGCAGTTTCACATTCTACCATCCATTATAACTTCCCCTTTTCCTTCTTAAGGACATCTAAGAATGTTATACACTTGTTGATGGCTTTTGAGATGAACCTACTCAAAGAGACAACCTTAACATTCAAGCTTTGCATTTCCCTTCTTATCCTTGGGGATTTTACTTGCTTTAATCTACTCTGGATTGGCATCGATACCTTTAGAGTTCACGATGTACCCTAAAAACTTTCATGATGATGCTCCTCGCTTAAGCCTATAGAACCATGTTGTCGTCAATCCCTCCAAGAATAAAGGAAACACCTACACTCCACATCCTTGTTCGCACGGTCACCGTTCAAGTACCAATCATACTTAATGGATGTTGCATAGGATCCATCAATCCATAGTACAAGTACATTGTTGGTCAAGGATCAAGGATACTACACACCTTTAATCTCAGATGTAAAGGGATTGCTGCTTGATTCGCTTTCCCACTCATTGTCATGATTCCTTCTTTGGAGTATCATCCTAATCATCTCATCGGTCGTATTTTTAATTCCTTCCTCTCACCTATGTCGGTGGCTATAGTCGCATTACCATGTGCTTGGTTCAACGAATGATTCTGATGGTAATTGACCGAGCACCCATAACTAGTGGCATGACGCCTAGATCAACCTATCTCTTGGGAGTCCCATCGACTTGGTCTTCTCTCTCCCCTCCTCTATCTTTATGTCTATCAGACTACATCCTTGGGATTACTCCCATTCATAATTTTCTTGGTATTGTTCTTGGCATGACTACCTATGGGAATAGTCTTTTTTTGTGGATGTTGTCGATCATGCACTCTACGACGATAACTGTCATTGCTTGATCGATCAATCCATCATATTTCTTGCAGTTAAATATCCTTCTCTAGGTAGTGCCAACGAGTATCTCCTTCCATCAAGAACTCTTGCACAAGATCCATCTCCATCAAAATTTTCTCCTTAGGAGGCTTGCCTTATCAAATCGAATAACAACTTTAGCTCCTTCATCAACTTATGATGAGTTATGTAATAAGCAGTATTTTTCGATAACTAAAATTAAAGGACATTTTTTGATTTTAACCATAGGGGAAAAATGGTATTTTTACAAACTATTAAATTGGAGATGAAACTTGCACAATTGCGACTATCTCATTTTTCTGAGTTGTAAGGTATATTTGTCTGTTCGAATCGGAGTCCAATTGATGGAGTTGCCAATATTATACTAAATCAAAAATTCAAAATTTAGAATGGGCAATTTTTGCCATTCTTTTCATTTGATCATCTATGTGATGATCCCATATATTATACAATTATATATAAACCGTTAAACCATCATCCTTTAGACATGTCGATGGCTTTTGTTTTTTTTATATAATTAAATAACGAGTGCTCTCCTTATTTAGAGTACCACTCTTTCATTAAAAGACCTTTAAAATGGGCTTGGCCTAACCTGGTTTAAATGGACACATTTCTTTTATTATAAATAAGCTATTTAGAATCAAATGAGAAACTTTTCATTTCTGTACGTTGTTATCCCGCCTTTTGGTCAAGGCCGGGATATCAACAAACAAGCTAAAAAGGATGGAATTCAGTATTAGAGATCGATTGGAAACAAGGCTATGGTCGATACAGGCAAAACATGACCGAGCTCCAATCAAGACGGGATCCATTGGGAATGATGAACAAGGCTAGGAAAGGCTACGTTTCAAATTTCAAGTCAATCGGAGTTCGTATGCTCAAGATATGATCGATGCAAATCAAGCAATGCTCTCGTTCGTATCCATCAGACCACCTCCTTCGTATCGATTCCATTCGAATCCATCTAGGAAACCTCGTTCGTATCCATGCAAATTCGTACCTATAAAGTCTCAAGTGAAACACATCTGGTTCATATCCATCAAGAGAGCGCTAGTTTGTATCCATGGGTTTCGTACCCATCAACTCGTAAGCCTCTATTTCGTATCCATCCCCCGAGCTACATCAGCTCGCATCCATCAAACTATGCCTAACACTTCGTGCACATTCACATCTCGTTCGTACCCATCCCACAAGCACCATTTCGTATCGATCGTGTCTGCACCATTTTGTTTCCACTTTGTATCCATTATGACAGCTCTGTTTCGTATCCATCATCTGAAGATGTTCGTATCGCTTTCTGTATCGGTCTATCAATGACCGATGCGAAGCAACACCTAAAAACATCGATATGAAACCCATTGCTCGATGATCGATACAAAGAGAGTCAGGCTGCATCGATACGAAACAGTTCCAAATATCGATACGAAATGAAACCAAAAACATCAATACAAAGGAACGAGATGTGGATCGATACGGGGAACATAGCGACCGATAGATACGAATGAGGAAGCAGTCAACTCGGCATAAAATGTGGATCTCACATAAACAATCGTGCCACGTCACTCCGATCGATATAAAAGTGATGGATACGAACATATCGATACGAGATGGATCGATACGAAGGCGCCATACTATGGAAATGTAAAAATTGCATCGATCATAACTCAAAATCTACAAGTGCAAATGACACCAAATTTTCAGAGGAGCTTGCGTACAACCTCAAGAATGTACATGATCGATCCCAACCCAAAAGGAACTGTTTTGGATCGATACGAATTTGGTTCGTATCGATCATGGATTGAGTCAAAATGTCAGGAGATCGATCACGTGAGCCCACCCATGTGAGAGAAGGAGCCTTCTGAGATCTGGGTGAGATATTTCCAGTCTACGCCAATAAATAGCAACCCAGGGTCTTCAGAAATGGGATCTTTTGGTTCTTCTACGCCGTTACTCTACCGACCATTGTAACTCGATTATTATCAACCATACTCTTATAACCAGTGAGTGATAATCAATAAAATAGAAACTCTTCAAAGTGGACGTAGGCCGGAGATAGCCGAACCACTATAAATCGTGCATTTCTATTGCGTTCCTTTTAATTTTCTAAGTGTTCTTCATATTTTATTCTCTATAAACTTGTTATCTATGATCTGTAATTGTGAACGGGTGCTTTCGTCGGCAATTGGGTGTTTGTGACCGGAGAGACGGGGTAGTGATCGCAAGTTACGAGTCCTTTTGTCGGAGAGCGATGGAATGGACTCGAACAAAATATAAAAGTCCTTGGCCGGAGAGCCGAGGTCGGAGAATATAAAAGTCCTTGGCCGGAGGGCCGAGGCCGGAGAATATAAAAATCCTTGGCCGGGGAGCCGAGGTCGGAGACTATAAAAGTCCTTGGCCGAAGGGCCGGGGCCGGAGAATATAAAAGTACTTTGCCGGAGGGCCAAGGCCGGAGAATATAAAAGTACTTGGCCGGAGAGCCGAGGCCAGAGAATATAAAATTCCTTGGCCGAAGAGCCGAGGCCGGAGAATATAAAAGTCCTTGGCCGGAGAGCCGGGGCCGGAGAGCATAAAAGCCCTTGGCCGGAGAGTCGGGGTCGGAACAGGATAACGCCACCCGGAGAGGTCATGGATTCAGATTTCGGCTTGGGATAAATGGACCCAGAGTGGTCCTGGAATTGGCAAAGGGCTCATAATGGTCCCTGATTTGGATATCAATCCAGAAGGGTTATGGATTTGGTTATTGGTCATTGGATACTGACGGATTACGACTCGGTTGACGAGTTCGGATAGCTATGGCACTTGGATAGGATGGCTTGGTAATAGATCGGATTATGAATCAGATGGTATGGCTATGGATGGAATATGGACTTTGGATGTTGGATTCGAAGCTATTCAAAACACGTCTTCTTACCACAAGGAATGTTTTGGGGGGCAAATGTTATCCCGCCTTTTGGTCAAGGCCGGGATATCAACAAACAGGCTAAAAAGGATGGAAATCAGTATTAGAGATCGATTGGAAACAAGGCTATGATCGATATTGTCAAAACTTGACCGAGCTCCAATCAAGACGGGATCGATTAGGAATGATGAACATGCTAGGAAAGGCTACGTTTCAAATTTCAAGTCAATCGGAGTTCGTATGCTCAAGATATGATCGATGCAAATCAAGCAATGCTCTCGTTCGTATCCATCAGACCACCTCCTTCGTATCGATTCCATTCAAATCCATCCAGGAAACCTCGTTCGTATCCATGCAAATTCGTACCCATAAAGTCTCAAGTGAAACACATCTGGTTCATATCCATTAAGAGAGCGCTAGTTCGTATCCATGGGGTTTCGTACCCATCAACTCGTAAGCCTCTGTTTCATATCCATCCCCCGAGCTACATCAGCATGCATCCATCAAACTACGCCTACCACTTCATGCCCATTCACATCTCGTTCGTACCCATCCCACAAGCATCATTTCGTATCGATCGTGTCTGCACCATTTCGTTTCCACTTCGTATCCATTACGACTGCTCTGTTTCGTATCCATCATCTGAAGATGTTTCATATCGCTTTCTGTATCGGTCTATCAATGACCGATGTGAAGCAAAACCTAAAAACATCTATATGAAACCCACACTCGATGATCGATACGAAGAGAGTCAAGCTGCATCGATACGAAACGACTCCAAATATCTATATGAAATGAAACTAAAAACATCAATACAAAGGATTGAGATGTGGATCGATACGGGGAACATAACGACCGATGGATACGGATGAGGAAGCAGGTAACTCGACATAAAATGTGGATCTCACCTAAACAATCACGCCACGTCACTCCGATCGATACGAAAGCGATGGATATGAACATATGGAGATCTGGGCGAGATATTTCTAGTCTACGCCTATAAATAGCAGCCCGGGGTTTTCAGAAAAGGGATCTTTTGGTTCTTCTACGCCGTTACTCTGCCGAATTCCATTGTAACTTGATTATTATCAACCATACTCTTGTAACCAGCGAGTGATAATCAATAAAATAACAACTCTTCAAAGTGGACATAGGCCGCAGATAGCCGAACAACTATAAATTGTGTGTTTCTATTGCTTTCCTTTTAATTTTCTGAGCGTTCTTCATATTTAATTTTCTATAAACTTGTTATCTGTGATCTATAATTGTGAACGGGTGCTTTCGTCGGTAATTGGGTGTTTGTGGTCAATTTTGGCGCAAACATACGTTACTTCAACTTCTTCCGCTCGTCTTAAAAACCCAAAAAACCCTATTTGTATTCAAACAACGTTTTCCCACCCGATTCTCCACTTAAATAATAATTAAGTACCAAATGGAAGAGCGAGTCGAGGCTTACACTCTAATACCAATTAGAGTTGTGAATACATAGATTTGTAGGAAATCCTGATTCCAAACAGTGAGTGATTGAGAGCAAATTTGGTTTATATGAGTGGTTTACATCTAATTTACTACATAACTACCTAATCTGTCATAGTTCTTTGATAATATATGGTTTAAGGATTTAATTTGGGTTGAATTTGATAGTTGCTGAGTTTGGATAGTAATTAAAAATGATAAAAATATGAAATAAAATGGTGATATGATTGTTATAATTAATGAAATTGATAAATGGATGATATTGGCAAAACTAGTGAATATTGAAATGGATATTGATAAACTGTGGATTAAATTCATGTCGAAATAAATGAACTAATGAAACTGAAATGTATGGTAAATTTTGAACACCAGAGAATAAAATTTGAAATTTATAAAAATATTGCTATATATATTATGTGTGTGTATTGAGATAGGCAAAGGAAATGCAAAGTAAGAGTTTAGAGGGATATATAGGTATAGTATATGTCAAATACCATTATAAATTATAGAAAATATTATAAAATGAATTATGAAGTATGTTTATACATTTTAGCGAATAAATTTGAATTTAAATAAATTTAAAATGATTTATTATGCAATATTTGATAATATATTGGGAAATAATGTTTTTGGACAAGAAATGGATTGTATGGAAAATATACTTTATAAATGTATATAAAATCATCTAAAAATGTTCATGAAGTTTCTTTTGATAATTCAGGTGTGAAATATAATTTATTCGAAATTACAATGATTTTCGAAGGAATTTTAAAGTATATATATGTGAAAAGGTTATATTTTTATTCTTTGAAAACTAGTTTTGAAATAGTGGTTTTTACAACGTTTTGGAAATGATTTTGATGCAAAAAATTTAATGAGCTTAAAGTAGAAATATAGTAGAGGAATATACCAAAATGTAAAAGAAAACAGATCGAGAATCAAATAAAAAACGAGTGATAAAAAAGAAAAAGAAAAACTGCAAATATTATATATAAATGTAGAAATAAGCAGGAGCTTCAAGCCCCTGTATCATGGCCACCACTGGTTCATCGGTGGCTGTGCAGCCACCGATCGACTAGTGGTCAACTATTGGTTCAGGTCAGCCTTAACCCAACAGAGCCGGGTTAATATAACGAAGGGGCATCAACTCGGGGTTTTTTTAGGGCTCTTCGGGTGGCATTTGGACAACATTTTGATTTGATTTCCTGACTTGATTGAATGGATGGTTGGATATATAGTAGTGTATATATATACGTATGGATAGTTGGTTGCTATCACTAGTGATTGCTTGATTATTGATTGTTGTGTCGGTTATAAGGGTAACACGATTGCTCACTGATCCAAGGATTTCCTAAGGTGCGTGTTGTTGGTGAAAATGGGTTCGTAAGCCGTATATAGAACTATATCGATTTGGTGATTCATCCATGTGTTAATGCAATAGGGTAGGCTTGGCATTGTGTGGGTTAGACAAAGTCATTAACCATTATGACTATGCTTGGTTTTGTACATGGGTTAGGCCATGCCATTAACCATTGTTACGGCGCTTGACTTTTACGTTGGTTAGACTATGTCATTGAACATTATAATTATTATCGATTAAGACCTTGTTTCACAAGTCATCCATATTTTTTATATCATTCAGCTTACTTGTTGGTTGCAGGTGAAAAAGAACTACGGTCATTTACCATAGTTATCTTAGTATTATTTGGGAATGATTAGAGTATGGGGTAAAGTAAATGTACATCACTCACCAGACTGTAGTCCAACCCTCTCTGTGTTTTTCCCTTTTTGTTTCATCACTAGGTTGACGGAGTCTGGTATGTTGTATCGAGTAATGTTCGAAGGTGCAAATGACGATGGAATTATTGATGTATATAACCTTGTATGTAAATATTCATCTAACATTTGGTATTATATATATGCGTACCTGTATTGGATTAGATATGTGTAGGGCTTATGTATATATAGTTGAATCATTATTTTGAATAAAGTGAACCTTTGGTTATATTTTACATATTTTTACATTTTGCAGTGAGTTCAAAAAAAGATATATAGAATATTGTTATTTCTCTCTTGTTATCTTAACCTAATGACATGTCGTTTTCGATATTTAGGGTTTACATATCGTGAGTTTTGTTAATCAAAGGGTCAAAAGTGGTTGGTTGTTACATTTGACATCAGAGCAAAATTTTCCCTAAATTAAAGACTAGAACGTATTTAGAGAGTATATTTGTATTTTTAGAAACATACGTGTGTGTATAAATACTATTATATAATAATTGAGTACATAGGTATACACCATTTTCCATTCCAGTTGAGTTAATTACATATTAGGGAGTTGCTAATGAACCCTAATCTCATATAACAAGGGATGAGTGTATCAGTAGAGGTAGAGATTGGAACATAGATAAATACTAGCATGGTTAAAACCAGAACTGGGAATGGTATTAAACTGATAGTAGGCTTATTCCTATATGAACATTCATGTTTGGTTCCACAGACATCTTAAAGCGATAAACTAGACTAGTGGAAACTTCATAGAACTTGCACTTACTGTATAAGGAGTGGTACCTATCCGACCACCCTGATTGTTGATTATGAAGTGGTGTGGGAATCTCTCTAGTTGGGCTGGAAACCATATGTTGGAATAGAACCTTTCAATGACGTGGGCTTAGCTCAGCACTTGGGAGAAAATATAAAAAAAAGTTAAATTTATTTAATAAATACCTAATAAGGAGGTGATGAGTTTCATAGAAGAATTGAGTTTTGAAAATTATTTATTTATTAAAGAATTATGACTAAGGAATTGATTTTGGAAATTGAATATTTTTAAGAAAAGATATATTTGTAAGAAATTATTAGAAAGGGAAATACTTTAGGAAATGGAATTATAATATTTTCTTATAAGAGGATTTATGAATTTAAGGTTTTGAAATATAAAATTTTGAATATACACACACACACATATATAAATATATGATTTAAAATTTTGGAAATGATCTGCAGATTTGATATGTATATAGTTGGTAGCCAAACAAATTTTGAAAGTGTACTTTTACATATACATCACATATTGTTTAAAAGTGTTAGAAATTGGCTATTTATAAAGTAAGATGATATATACTTATATATATACAATAAAATGGTTATAGATTATATGAAGTGGCGATGTGAAAAAAATGAAGTATATGTATTTAAGAAAATAACCAAAGTTATTTTAAATTTAAGAGTGTTTTGAGTGATTGATGTTGAACTGTTGAAGTTAAAGGAAATTAACTAATTTTGAAGATAAAATATAAAAATATAGAAGTAAATGAAATATATAATGAAAAGATTGTTTTATGTCTTTCAAATAAATAAGTTTATGTAATAATATTTTAACGGTGAAGGGAAGTTTTAATTTTTGACATTTGATGAATTCCAAATTGGTAAATCTTTTATTTCTTATTTTAAAAAATGGTTGATGGATTAGGAAGTGAATAAGAAAGGTCATCTAGTTGAACCCTATGCACTTGAAGCGGTCCCTGGTGCAAGCATATCACCGTCTGCTTTAGAGAAATGGAGAGAAGACCATTGTAACAACCAGCCTTTTTAACCCTCAAAAGTTGACACTAATACATACACGATATTCATGTGCCGAGCATCTAAGTGTTGGAAAGACAGATTGATGGGGTGAAAGAAAGAAAAAATAGAACAAAATCTTACATCGTGATGAGTAATATATAATATACAATGGATCTTGACAAAAGAAAAGTTTTATATACGTATCAATCGGAGTAAACTAACCTAGCATCAGCCTAGACAATTATAACATGTCCTCAGAAATGCTGATAGATAAAAAAAATGCAGCGGAAATAAAAGATACATGAATGCATCTTGAAGGTATCAATTTCTTCTCTTGAAGCTCTAAAGCATCCATAACTAAATCTGGAAATATGCTCAGGCTGACCCGAGCATTATAAGAAAATAACGCCCGGATCAGTCTAGTAAACCAGTGTGAGAAACACAAATTATATGGATTTTTAATGTTATAAAATCTTTTAAACTAAAGGTATCTCGTAAGACTACGCTGCATATAAACCTAGGGTGTTTATCTTACGATGACCAAACCATTTTATAGGAAATCTTATAATCTTATAATAATATATAGGGTTTAAAATAAATATCGAATCATAGCCGGAATGGTTACATTATTTACACTCAACAACGTACATATATACAACCAAGCCCGTAAAGCATGTATTGGAAAATAGATTCCAATAATGATAAGTAAAGGGACTACCTTCTACAGTACACCTCTAGATAAAATGTACCGAGGCTGCAAAACATTTGCACCTCTACCAACACAGAACCGGCCTACCCCTTTTCGAATAGTACTGAATATGATCACCACCCTGGCTACCAACTTGACAAACCGTTTCCGTGGCCACAAGCATACATAATCCAAAAATATTGATCTAGATACAAGTGATGATCATACCCTAATGGTTGCGAACCACATAGCCCTGCTGCATCTCCCCTGTTTTAGTCATTTCCAGGTGTGAAGTTTGAGGCTACGTTTTACCTTTTTAGCAAATCCCACTTGGAATGCTAACACTGCCCTCTATGCAACAATGCAATGCAAGCATTCATCCATATAAGTTGTTCGAGAAATGAATAAACTGAAGGCACTACTTCTACTACATCCTTAGGATTAGTAGCATGTAGCCCTTGTATTTCAAAGACTCCATCTTTGATCATCTTCAAGATGTATCCAACTCGAACGCTTATGTCAGTTTGAAGTAGTTTTCAGATAACATATCTGATCCTAGTCTCTTTGAACCGACAATCGATAGTTTCAAAACTGGCCAAGATTTGATAGTCGGTTATTTAACTATCAAATAAACAAACAATCAAATCAAAGATTTAATTTCATATAGAAACCAAGCATGGTTAACCACATAAGTAACCACTAAGCCTCTTTAATTAATCCTTTCATTAATTAAAAATCACTTTGTAAATGTTCGTATTAAAATAGCATTTTTAGAAGATATATTCACAACCCTCTCTACTCTTTTCAAAACTTGAAAAATATTCATATACCTATTTTCATGGTATAAGAATATTCATAAACCATTTCACTTTTAGTACTTAGAATTTTTTTATATACCCATCTCAATGCTATAAGTATATTCATAAAATCCTAAGAAAGATTTCGCTTCCAAAACCATACTCATTTAGTTAAACAAATGTTATTTAAAACATTGATAACAATAAACCCAAAAAACTTTCCTTTAAGTGTAAGTAAATGGATCATATGTAAATTAGACTAAATATACTTACCACCACTTCCCGATTTCAAATTTTTGCTATCCCTCAATTAACAATGAAGTCAAACAAGTTAGCATATTTGTTATCCCGCCTCTTGACAAGGTCGTGATATCATCAACTTGGCTAGAAATAGATGGTTACCATCCTTGAGAATCAGTTGTATATGATACTATGGACGATGGTCGAGCAGATCTGGACCGGGACCCAATTGAGGTGCAATACGTATGCAGTGACAAGCATAGCCCCATAAAGCTACATTCCAAATTTCAAGTCGATCAGGGTTCATATGCTCGAGTTACGGACAAAGCAAGGATTTATATAGATCAATCAGGAACGAACCATAAAACAGCTCAAATCAGCAAAGATCGATCGATATCTCAAAATCCACAAGGCCAATTCACTTGAAACTTTCAGGGCATCGATATATTGAAGATTGAAGCCCACAAAAACGATCGCAGGTCAAAACTGTGAGGTTCAAGAAATGCCGATCGTTCCTAACGGTCGGTGTAATTCAACAAGCAACCCAAATGCGACCAAGATTGATCCATATCTCACAATCTACAACTTAGAATGACTTTATATTTTAGGAGCAAGGCATAGAGGCATGTAGGACCCCCCACAAACGATCGCATGGCAATCAAAGGAAAAAATAACGATCGGTATAATTTGTATCGATCGTTCCAAAACATCGATTCAGGGCCACCGATCGTTATGGTGGGCCCATATGGACCTGGAGAGCCTTCTACTGAAATCTTAGCGAAATATCTCATCATCTCACCCTATAAATACAGACTGATGTGCATATTTGTTAATCAAATGTTGTTAGCTACATTTGTTTATTTTCACTTTGCATTTGGATCAAAAACTTGTTTATCGGCTAATTTTCTATCGATTAGAAAACCGTTGATAAATTTTGAAATAAATTTACCGCAAGTGCACGGCGTACACTTGTAGTACGTTGCGAATATGGTAAATTTATTTCAAAATTTATCGACGGTTTTCTAATCGATAAAAAATTAGCCGATAAACAAGTTTTTGGCGCCGTTGCCAGGGAGTTTGTTTTGATTTTGATTTTCTATTCTTCGAATTATTTTTTTTGTGTGTGTGTTGCATTTGAAATTTTTTTTTGTGTTTTTGTGATTGTTGCTTGCATTTGTTGTTTTTCTATTTGCATTTCATATAAAAAAAATATTCAATACACAATTACATTTCGAAAAGAAAAACAAAAAAATTTCATTTCAAATTGTGTATTACATTTTGATTCACTGCTTTTTACATTTTGATTTTCTTTTCTACTGTCAGTTTTCATTTTTGTCCACACTCCTTTGCACAGTTGATCCTCTGTGCACATCTCTGTGCATATTTCTGTGCACCAAAAATCACAGAACAACCATCTCCACTTATCAAATGACCCTAGTAGTTCAACCTTCTGCATCATCCCATTGCTTTCTGTCCATCACCAAACAAACTTCAACCATTACAATCACCATACATTCCCTTTTCAACCACTTGTGCTGCTACCACCATAGCCATAAACAAAACTCCACCACTGTGCACACCCAAAACAGTGCACTACAACATTCACCAAACCATATAACTTCCCTCATTCATCCAAATTGTCACCATTCATACAACAATCTCCTCTGCCTTATTACAACACTAACCACCACATCATTCACCTTTCACTGACCAATTTGCCAAACACTTCATCCAAACCACCAAGCTAATTCATACTTCACTAACAATTTCCAACAACACTACCATCAGCTTTTAACCCACAACCGCCTTCCATCCACTCCATTTCACAACTGTCAACAAACAAAACTACATCATCACAAGCTTCACAGTTTCAAACCCCATCCATACATCAAACAATTCTGTCACCAAGTAGAACAACCATTTTCCCTGCTCCTCATTCATCCTCCCTCTGTCACTTCTGCTTGCCACATTTCTACCAATACAATCACCACCAAATCACAACAACTTCATCACCCCTGTCAAGCACTTCCAGTTTCATTCAATACAAAAACTGCAACGGAACCACACAGTGCATCATCTACAGCCACAGTAGTGACTAATCCATCCATTCATCATACTTTCTCCTCAATAATCTCTGCCACCACCAGTTCCCACTGCCTTAAACTTCTCCAAGTTCTTCCTCGACCTGACTGACACCCACAAGACTGCTGCTGGTTCTCTCCGAACAACATTGCTCAAAATACTCGAGCCCCTTACACATCATCCTTACTAATCATAACCCTTACTAACCACTACCTCATCAAACTTCTACTGCCTCAGCATAACCCTGTTCCTGACCTCAATCGCAACCCAGCCCGAATCGCCCCAAATCACTTACTGTTCATGTTCCTGTTCCTATTACTGTCACTGCCTTCATATCCCCATCTCCACAACATTGACCAATATTACACACCCCTACCACTTAAAATTGCAACGGACTGTCACTTGGTCATCACTGCAACATCAAACACCTCATTTGCAAACTTCCACATTGCACTGCCACAGACCAATCAAAACATTCTTCATTAGTTCAACAGTACCAAAACCATCAATCGCCTTCTTATCAAAATCCCCATCCTCGAACAGTAGAATCAAACCATCGAAACCCCAATTGACCTCCTTCAATTCGAACAGCAGAATAGCGAACTCACAGCAATCGGCCGCAGCACCTCCTCAATCCGCCTAATTCGCCAAGTCGACCTCCCAATCTAAAGCTGCATACCCAATCTTCCTTCGCCTCCCTCCCCACGAATCGAATTGTCGACCAAGTTTCGAGTTTGGAAAGTGATTTCAATGTTAGAATTAATCTTGGAATTGATTAACGAAGGGGAAGTTCTGTTATTCGTATAAAAAAATTTGAAAGAAGAACTAGTGTGGGTTTGTTTAAACGAAGTAAAAGTGTGGGCAGGGTGGGCTTTTCATTTTCTTTTTTATTTTGTTTTCCATTGTTCTTTTTGTTTTTATAAATTTTTTTTGTTTTTATAACTTGGGTTCAGTTGAATTGATCTTAAGTTTTCTTTCAGTTTTTTTTAATTTGCCAAAAATAAAATTTTCTTTTAATTTGTTTTGTTTTGGTTTGTGTTAATTTGTTTTGAATAAAAATCCAAAAACAAAGAAAAAAAAACAAAAACATTTTAAAAAAATTCCTGCTTTGAGTTTTCTTGTATGATGCTTATGGTTTTGTTTTGAATTGTAAATAGTTTCTTTCAATTTCTTTTGTCAAAAAAAAAAAGAGTTTGCTACCTTTTAGTCTTGTTTTATTTTGTTCATAAAAAAAATTGTATATATATCTTGTTTTTATTTTAAGGTTGCCCAAGCAGATTGGAAGAGTTGCTTGCTTTGCTTTGCATGCCCAATAAATAAACCGCTTGCTTGCTTATCTATTGTTTTATTAGCTTTGTATTGTTGCTTGCTTGCATTTGCATTTTTATATATATAAAAAAAATTTCAAAAAAAAAAACAAAAAATCCATTCATAGTTGCATTGTTAATACACGTTTAATTTCTACTTTGCATTTCATCCTAGATTTTGATTAATAATAAAGATTAGACATTGATAACTTTTAATTGTATATTAACAAGTTATCTTCTTTGAACAATTTAATTATTTGGTGTCTAGGCTACGCCAGAGCAATAATCAGTTATAAATATTACGGTGATTCGTAAATATTATACTGAATTGTTTCTTTGAAGGTACTTAAACCTTCGATTGCGTTGCTACAGTGATTCGTGGTGCACCGATAAATCCTGTCCGTTACATGGCTGAGAACTATCTTGTTGATTTAAGACAGAGTGTGATTATACAATTTTGGGTTAACTTAGGATAAATAATTTGTAATTAGACCCTTGCATTCATATAGTTGCATTAGTTCATGCATATTAAAAAAAAATTCAAAGTCCAAAACTAAAAAAAATTGTAAATATTCCTTTTCCTTTTCCTTTGAAATTTTTAAATCCTTTTTCTTTGAAATTTCAAAAATCCAAAAAAAATTTAGAAAAACCAAAATCCAAAAAAAATTATAAAACCTTTTCAAAAACAAAAAAAAAACTGAAAAACCAAAAAACAAAACAAAATTCAATTTCCCTTTTGAAAAATAAATTTTATTTGTAAATATTCCTATATAAAAAAAAACCATAAACATTCTTGAAAATGTCCGAATTTCCATATTCACTTGAATTTTACAATAGTTTTGAAAATCAATATAATCCATATGATTTCACTCCAAATTTGTATGGATATTTTAATAACAACTATTGTGTAAATAATTTGAATTTCGGACAACAAAATTTTCAAAACGATGACCAACCCTCGACTCTTGAAAATAGCATTTCATCTTTACTTGAATTCTCTACACAACAAAATCAAAGTATAAATGATTTGTGTAATTCATATTTGTGTAATAACTTGTGTCAAGGATTTCAAAATTTGAATTCAATTCAAAAGTTAAACAATTTCGATTATAACCGATGCCAATTCAATTTCAAACTCCAAAATGAATTTCAAACTCAAAATGGAAATGGAAACAACTTTTTAAACGAATTTGGCAATGGGAATAATCTTAACCACGTTACAATTGAAAATTTTCGTTCTCAACAAATCCAAATCGAAAATTCTCAAGTTAATAACTATAAATTGGATTTTGTTGAACAAATGGACGAAATCTACAATGTTCACACAGATTCGTTATTTGAAACATATAAGAAACAACGTGATAAACAAAATCAAATCCCAATGTGTGACGAGTCAAACGATAATCCATCTTTTACCAAAATTGACGATTTTCAAATAACAACTTTCGAAACTAAAAATGCTACTCTTAACTAAATTGTTGAAAATTTGGTAATTAAATTGGATTTCAATTCTTTTGAGGGTGTGGAACCAAATTTAAAATTCGATCTTCCTTTTCTCGATTCAAAAAATTTGAATACAACAACTTTGGATTTTGAACTTTAGATACGCAATGAAGTTGTTGATAATCCAACAAAGGAAGACAAATTTAATGAACATGAATTTTTTGGACTTTTGGATGACGAGTTCTTAAATTATGACAGGGAAGATTTAAATCACCACTTTGATTTTGAATCAATAATTTTGAAGAAGTTTTCAATGATAAGTTTGAATTTCAAATTGGTGAAAATGAACTTGAATTTAATCAATTGTTTTATCGACCCCAAAAATCAACGAAAAGGAAACAACTCGTAAGATTTTTAATAAAATGACATTCGTTTTTCCAAATCAACATTCAACTTTGAAATCATTTATGGTTTGGTTTTACGAGCTTAAACTGTGTCTCGTATACTTGACGAGGCAAATGAATCGATTTTTGGAAGACTGTTTCATTTACGCTTTAACGATATACTTTCTGATCTCGTGTAAATATCGTTCACCTTCATGTAAATATAGGTCATCTTTTTATTTTATTTTTACTTTTCTCCTTTCACTTGGGTTGACTGTGAGGACACAGTCAAAATCAAGTGTATGGGGAGTCTCATCATCTTTTTGATTTTTCATAGTTTATTTTACATTTTCTTTTCAAAACTCAAAAAAAAAATTATTTTTTAAGCATTTCGATTTATTTTTAAAGAAAAACTATAGGATAAATATATGGTTTTGGTTAATTAAATTGAAATTTTTGAAAATTATTTGTCTTAACAAAAATGAAGTTTGATTACAAATAACAATGGTTTAACTAGTATATAGGAAGATTCATACGTATTAATTATGAAATATATCTTAATTAAAAATATTTGTTTTAAAATGTGGTTGAATTTAAAGTAAATGATATAACATTTTTTTGTCTTCTAAGTTAAACGGTGCTAAGATGATTTTGCAAAACTCTCTTAAAAAAACAAAAAAAACAAAAAATGACTTGTATATATGTACTTATTTTTCTTAATAAAGATCTAGAATCATGTGTCCACACTCGTGTGTTCACTCGCCATGCTCTGTACCCTTCTCACGTAAGCCCGAAAGGCAGTGCACGATCGGTATATTTGGCCTTAGTTTATCTACGTTAGGTGTGTGTATATAAAAATTATTTTACTAATAATGCCTACAGTCAATAAGTGTTCACACTTGTGTGTTCACTCGCCATGCTCTGTATTCCCCTCACATCAGTCCGCAAGGCAGTGCATGGGTAATATATCCAGCCTCAGTTTATCTGAGTTCGGCATATGTAAATATTGTTAATATCAATAAAATTTTCAAAAGAAAAAAATAGAGAGAGTAAGCAAATGAAATCCAAGCACTATTTTAACTTATTTGACTTGACTTGTTATTGAAAAGAAATGAAAATACCACTTTGATAAACTTTGATAATTAACTAAGGATCCATTTCATAGTTACACTGTGTTATTAACTGAAACAACGAGTTAAGCTATAGTCTATTTGTTATGATAACTTGATTTTTGTTGGAAATTTTGACGAGTAAATGACTTAAATCTCAAGATAATGACCAAAACCTTTATTTAACTTATTTGTGTCAATTTAAAAGTAAATCCTCCATTGTAAATATTTTCAAAAACTCGTATTCATCTCTTTGTAAATAAATCTTGCATTTTGTAAATATTTTCATCCTGCATTTGGATTTTATGGGTAGTATCCGCTGAAAACCCTCACGAGACAACACTCGTCCTAATGGGGACACCCATAGGTTTAACGGCTTGTTGCATATGCTCAATGCAATCGTGCTCCCTACGAAAATGGATTTATCTTAGTTTTTCCTTTATTCGAGGACGAATAAAAAGATAAGTTTGGGGGTATTTGATGTCGACGTAAATGTGCATATTTTTACCACCATGTTTAATCTATTTAAATTAAATAAATGATCATATCGGGTATTTTAACTTGTTTGAACCAAAATCCATATTAATTCCAAATTGTCACATATCCATCTTCATATAGGGGCGAAACGGTCATCTGTGTGCATATACTTCTTTGAGAAAAATTAATTGGAAATTTATATATATTTGTGTAGGAATTTGATCTCAAATAGGAGTGGTTTCATGAAGACACATGCATGCACAAAATGAATACAAAGGAATGAAGATGGAAATAATTCAAAGTGAAGATCATGGAGGACCCTACCTACCCACCTACCTTAATGTACAAATTAGAGGCTAATTCACGTGCTTATGGAATTAATGGCTTCATGTACACTTAAATGATGATTAGTAGAAGCTAATGATTACTTGGCCTCCACACTTTCTCAAGGGTATTTTGGGCATTCCCCAAAAATATGAATTAGGGTATAACACATGTATAAGTACCCCTTATGTTTCATGTAATCCCTTCTTCCTAGTCTCTCTTAGCTAGTTTTTAGCTTAAAAATAAAAGAAAGCTCTCTTTCTCTTTTCATGGATACTTAGCCATTTTTATTTCTTATAATTTTACTTTTCTTTCTTATGCAATTCAATATATGCTCTTTACATTTACATGCTCCTTTTCTTATGTTGTAGTGTAGATTTCTTTTCTTTTATGCAAGTTGAATAGATCTCTTTTCCATTAGCTTTCATTTTCCTTTCATTTTGCTTTCATGTTGTTAGCTACATTTGTTAATCAAATGACAGACCTATTGGTTTATTTTGAGGACCTTTACACTAACTTTTTCCTACTATTGTAATTAGATTCATAAGAGAGTAATAAAGGATAATCTTCAAAAATGGCCGTAGGCATACAATGCCGAACCACTATAAATCTCCATGTCTTTGATTATTGCTTATTCTCTATTGCTTACTTATTGATTTACTCAGTTTAATTGGCTTTTCTTCATTTACTTCTATACAAAAACTATTCTTGGGTGTTTGTAACCATTTTTGGTGCAAACATTTTGGTGCTTTCACTGAGAACACTGATTCTCAGCTGATTAGGATCCCATTGTTGCTACTGGGTTGCATAAATCCCCTAAAGGAGATACATAATTATCTTTAGGAAGTTTACTCGTTCTACTCAGGTTTGCAAAAATCTAAGCAAAGCTATCAACAATGGCGAGGAACACTAGATCTACTTCTAAGAACGTGGAAGGAAATGAAAACGCAAGTATTAAACAAGGAAGCCCGAGCTGTCGACCAATGGATGTGATTAAGTATGGAATCCAATTGATTCTAGGAAAGCTGAATTCTAAAATCTGATGAGAGAGCTAATGAATAGCCATCGAGAATTAAATAAGCAGATTCAGGCCAATATCAACCTAATGAACCAACTCAATCAGCAACAACAAGGAGAAGCTAGGAGGTACCCTACCCCTTACTCGGCATCGGAGAGTTCTAGTTCATCGCACGAGTATCACATGCATAAGCGTCGCAAAATCGACGGATATCACGCATAAACTTTAGGGCATTAACAGATAGACCATCATAGTCTGCCAGGAGTGATTAGTGTCGATCCCTCCACTATAGAAGGGAACTTACCTTTGCATGTTGGGATTCAAACTGGAGCTGTTGCGGTCAATTTGGATGATGTAGTTTAGTTAAATGCAGACCGAATGCTTCCCCGAAATGACGATGAAGTGAATATACGAGATACACATCAGGAAGATGTTGAACTAAGAAGGCATGAAAAGGCCCGTAGACATTGACCAGACCATTCACGTGAGGTAGAACACGACCACTGCTTGGCATCAACCATCCAAACGTCGGACTTGTTGGCTATGGTCAGACAGTTAGTGAGTGAGAGCTAAGGCTTGACCAATGATGACTAGGGGATCTCGAGAAGCCATACCACATTCACTGATAATGTCCTACATGCAAAGTATCCTATGAGGTTCAACATGCCGTCAATGCCTGTCTATGAGGGAAAAACTAACCCCAGGCAGCATATCATGAGATATGAATGATATGAATGGCTGATGGATTCCGCACGAGCAGATGATGCAACCAAGTGTAGATATTTTCCCATAACTATTTCGGGAATAGCTACGATGTGGTTTATAAGGCTAACCCCACGATCGATCTCTAGATTAGATGATTAGGCAACAAGGTTTGTGAAGCAGTTTCGAATGCACGCAACTCGCCCCAAGGATGTAATGACGATGTCCAACATGATCCAGGCTCTAGGAGTATCATTGAAAGATTATTTGGAGAGATTCCACACAGCTTTTACGGAAATCAGTAATCCGAATGACCATGCAATATTAATGGCCATGACAAGAGGGATTGATCAAGAATTTGATTTTGGCGATTGGTTAGCCGGCAAACCACCCGCAATGTTGGAACGCTCTTACACAAAGGCAGTTCAATAGTTGAGGAAGGAGGAAGCCAGATCCTCCAAGAAGAAGAATGTCGTGGGACCGAGTGGAGAGGGAGTACAGAGTAATATTGCTGTAAAGCAGTCTGACGAAAGCTCTGGAAAAGTTCAAGTGAATGTCTAGAACAAACCGAATCAACAAAAGAAAGGCGGAGATAGGAGCTGAGAACGAAAGAGGGATTCTGGAAGAGGAAAGCCTAGGATTCTGATGTACAATACTTACATGCAACTGGATATGTCCCTGGAAAATGTCCATTTGTCTACCTGCAATACTATGCAGTAAAGGAAGCCGCCTCCAAAAGAATCAACAGTGAACCAGAAACAAAACGGGAAATGTTGTTGGTTTAACGAATGCTATGGGAATAAACTAATGAATGTAGGTATCTCTAGAATATTATCGAAAAGCTGATATGAGAAAGAAAGTTATAGTAGTTTGTAAAAACCCCGCAAGACGGCGGGCAGGGGACATCTGACCCCAACCGAGGACAAGCACCGCACAGGGTGAGGAGCCTATGCGGACAGGTGGAAGATTGTTGATCAATACATTAGGCGGAGGACCACATATGACTGATAAAAGTTGGCACGAGATGGAGCGCTATGCTAGCGCGATTAAGCATGTGGCGGATGGAACTCCAACAAAACAGCAATGTACAATGGCAGACGATTTCGTGTTTAGAAACAGAGATGCAGAAAAGGTGGAGGCTCCGACAATTGACCCAATGGTAATTTCGGCCATGATAGGCACCGCTTTTGTGAGAAGGATATTGATTGATTTTGGAAGTTCTGTAAATATAATTTTCAAAAAGCTTATGATCAGATGAGGATGGAAGAAAAGGACTTGAAACCGTCTAAAGCCCGCATTCATGGCTTTAACGGTGTTGCAACTGAATCTATTGGTTATGTTGAATTGCCTGTAGAGTTGGGAGAAGGTGACCATAGGAGAATGTGGATTTTCCCTTTTATTGTTTTAGATGTTGACTCTCCATACAACGCCTTTTTAGGCCGACCGGCCCTAACCGAGTTCCAGGCAGCTCTTGCTCCATGGTGTTTGATTTGGAGTTCTCAACATACATTGTTGTTGGGGTTTTTCATGGTGATCAGGCAACTGGACGTGCCTTTATGTAGCTGAGTTGAGGGATGCTCAACGAAGGGAAAAAGGTAAGGGTGTGGACAAGTCAGTCCACATCCAAGCCGAAGATTGACAACTAGCGCTTGAGCCTTGGCTCGGGCGCCACAGTCGATTCTATAAAGGTATAGATCCAAGAGATGATGAAAAGGAGCCCAAAGAGACCAAGGACGCACCGGTTGAGTTGACGATTGACATTACAGTTAGCCACGACGACCCGTCACGGGTCCTAAAGATCGAATCACGGCTCAACCCCCCGATGATGAAAGAACTTGCTGGATATCTCCGAGCGAATTTTGACGTGTTTGCTTGGACTCACTTTGACATGTGTGGGATCTCGCCTGCCATTACGAGCCATGTACTGAATATCGACCCGAGGTATGTCCTGGTGAAACGAAAAAGATGTGGCATGGATCCGAAGAGATCTGCCGCTCTTAAAGAGTATGTGGATAGACTCAAAGACAATGGGTCTATTTGCGATGCCCTCTACCCTAAATGGGTATCTAATCCTGTACTTGTGAGAAAGGCAAACGGTGAATGGAGAGCATGTGTTAACTAGTCGGAAATGAACAAGGCATGCCCAAAATATAGTTTTCCCCTTCCTAGGATCGACCAGTTAGTAGACTCAACCATGAGACACAAATGGTTATCTTTCATGGATGCGTACTTAGGATATAACCAAATACCGATGCACATTCCCGATTAAGGGAACACCAGCTTCATTACCGATGTTGGGTTATATTGCTATGTAGTGATGCCGTTTGGACTAAAAAATGCAGGACCGACCTACCAGTGCTTAGTTAACAGAATGTTTAAAGATCAAATTGGAAAAACAATGGAGGTATATCTGGATGATATGCTCGTGAAGTCACGACAGTCTAGCGACCACATTAGAGACTTGGCAGAAATGTTCGACATCCTCCGACATTATAAAATAAAGATTAATCCTTTGAAATGTTCCTTTGGTGTTGCATCAAGGAAGTTCTTGGGTTTCATCGTTAATGACCGCAGAATCGAAGCTAATCCTGAGAAGATCCAAGCTATTCGCAATATTAAATCACCAAAGACTATTAAACAAGTACAAAGCCTGAATGGGAAGGTCGTTGCCTTAAGCTGATTCATTTCTAGAGCTACTGATAAATGCATTCCTTTCTTTGACTTGATTAGGAAAGGAAAAATGAATTTTTAATGGACACAGGATTGTAAAGACACATTTCAAGCTTTGGTAAGCCACTTGGAGAGACCTCCCATCTTATCAAAGCTAGTGGATCATGAAGATTTATATATTTATTTAGCCGTGTCAGTACACGCTATAAGTGCCGCATTGCTTGTGAAGAGAATCGAATTCAGAGACCGGTCTATTATGCCAGCATGCGATTAACAAGGGCTGAGAGGAATTATCTGAAGATAGAGAAAATGGCACACTGCTTGCTAATTGCATCATGAATGCTTTGCCCTCACTTTCAAGCATACCCTATTAATGTTTACACCGATCAGCCATTACGACAGGTCTTGCAGCGACCTGAGATGTTTGGGAGGTTACTCAAGTGAAATATCAAACTTAGCCAATTCGATATCACTTATCTTCCTCGAAGGACTACCAGGGTCAGGCACTGGCAGCTTTTATAGTAGAATTTATTGCGTAGGACGATTTCCCGGAGAGCGGTAAAATCCTTACCGTACGGCGGAAGTTGTATACAGATGGAGCATCTAATGATCGTTATTCTGGAGCTGGGATTGTGCTTGTAAATCCTAAAGATTGTTCAATTTGCAATGCTTTAAAGCTTGATTTCCCTGCGACAAAAAAATGAAGCCGAGTATGAGGCTCTGATTGCTGGACTTAAACTCACCAAAGAACTGGGAATAAAATCTCTTGAAATCTTTTGCGACTCACAATTGGTAGTATACCAAGTTAGGGGAGATTACCAAGCTAAAGAGCAGCGACTTGATCCATACCTACCTAAATCCAAGAGTCGTTGACTGACTTTGAGTATTATGACATTATGCACATTCCTCGGGATCAAAATAGAGAAGCTGATTCATTGGCAAAGTTTGCTAGCACCGGGGATGCGCAACAGATGGGCTTGGTTCCAGTCGAGGTTTTAAATGCTCTAAGCATAATCTTGATGGAAGTGGACTGGGTACTGGAGACAGTGCCTAAGAAGGAATCGTGGATGACTTTCGATTAAAGATTATTTGCTACAGGGAGTTCTTTCCGAACAAAGGAATGAAAAGCGACAAATCCTTCGCAAAGATTCACAGTATATTATACAAGAACGAGTTATGTACAGAATAGGTTTCTCCATTCCACTTCTCCAGTGTATCGGTCATTATGAAATAAAACGAGTCCTAAAGAAAGTTCATGAAGAGGAATGTGGCGATCATACTAAGGGGCAAACCCTAGCAAAGAAAATACACCGTTATGGGTATTATTAGCCGACCGTTAATCGAGATGCTGTCGATTATGTAAGGCAATGCGACAAGTGCCAGATATATGCAAAAGTTCCAAGAGCTCAACCGATAGAAATTACACAAATGATCAGCCCGTGCCCATTTTCCATGTGGGGTAGATATTATCGGTTCCTTACCGATCTCTAAAGGTGGTGCAAAATACGCTATTGTCGCAGTTGATTACTTCACCAAATAGGCTAAAGCGAAACCTTTAGCTATGATCACAACAAAGAAAGTAATCAACTTCGTTGTCCGAAATATCATCTGTCATTTTGGACTTCCACGAACTATTGTAACAAACAATGACGCTCAATTCGATAGTGCTTAATTCAAAGACTTCTACCGTCGGCATCGTATTGAAAAGAGATTTGCGACAGTCGCTCACCCTCAAGCGAATGGACAAATTGAAGCTGTTAACAATCCCACTGTTCGATGGGACCAATATAATTCGAGAGTGATTGAAATTCGACCAGTCACTTGATGAGTCAAACCCCATATTTTAGGGCGGAACGACTAACCAAAGAAAACCGAACTCGACGGTTTTCCAAATAACTCACATCCCTAGAGTGCAGATATGAGTATAAATGCTAAGTGGGTGTGACTGATCACCTATAAAATAATTTATGTCCCCAGCGTGCGGATATGAGTATCGATGCTAAAAGGATGTGATTCGATCGCCCATTAACTAACTCTTATCCCTAGAATATGGATATGAGTATAAACAAATATATGAGTGCGGTTCAACCACTCACTATTCCATAAACTCCGGCCTGAAACCAACAGGAGGAGTATAAACTCGCTAAGAATGGAGTTTGACCGGCCACTATCTAACTCCGCTAACCTGAAACTGGGGGCATGAGTATAATTACTCAGACTGTTGAATTGACAGCGTAACACTCTGGCTTGAGCCCAGTGTTTAATACGACTCGAGGCCACGACCTCAGGGAGGCCTTGGGATGGATAAGTATGATCGATATCCGACCCAACGAGCAATGAATCACAAATACATTAAATAGAAAAAATAATAACTCGATCATTTAAACAAGCATGTATGAGAATTCTACAAAAGAATAAACAATTCTTATTCACACTAAACTTACTGTTCACAATACAGGTTTATCCAAAATGAGAAGTAAAAGTGGAGGTCGTACCTTTACAAACATGACCAATAAAAAGAAAAAGTAGCCATCCAAGCTGTTTACACATCATATCTACCTAAAGATTATTTCTTGGATTTCCTCTCCTTCTTTTGATTCTTGGGAGTGGCTCCATCCGAACTGCCACTCGATCCTCTCCTCGATTCCTTTCCGCCTCGGCTTTTCTTTGAAAGAGCATCTTTAGTTATGTAGATCGAGGCAGCATCATCCTTTGAAGCAGGTGGGATCTGGGCAGTCTTAACACCGAAAGCAGAAGGGACCTTATCTCGGGGAATTGTCCTACCATGAGGGATTATCTGGAGCGGGATAGGACTAAGCTCATTGAAATCCATATCAACAGGCTCAGCTTTCGCCTTCTTTTTCAACAACTCTTTCTTCTCAACGCGCTCTTTCATGCTGAGCTCATATGTAGGGTTGGAAGAGCCCGTGATTACGACATCCTCATCAAAAGGAATTTCATGGTGTGGGTCACCTCCTTCCTTAAACAATGCCTCTATGAATTGATCGTCAATAACAAAAATTTCTTCTTGAGCACCTTGAGCAGCGGCTGAAGTTGTAACTTTAATGGATTCTGTCACACCCGCTTGTGATCCTAGTTGAGGCTATTACGAGGGAGGAGGAACGACACATGATAGATTTAAAGCTGAGAAAAAATAGGTAAAAAGATAAGAAATATCAATTGATAACACCCTAACTTTTTGAAAGAAGGAAGATGTCAATGAAATAACTTCTTCGGTGTGGCTCCCAAGTTGAGCCTAAATACCCTTAGAGCTATATTCAAGAATTAGAGAAAGCCGAGGCTTGTCCAGATCATACCCGAGGATGGCTGAAGAATCTGCCATGGAACTAGGGATAACCTAGGATGCTGGGGGCAATTCAGTTATAACATCGGTTTGTGCCAACCCGGATCCTTCACCTACTTCATGTAAAGAGGCAGCAGTAGATTCTTTTTGAAGTATAACTGGATATCATGCAATGTTTTGGATTTATTGCCCAATAGCATTTCACCTTCAAGCCTGGACAAGTCGACTTCCTCAGTAGTAAGGAGTCTTTTTTCCTCTGCAACAAGAAATTACCACACGCGCCAAAGCTGGTAGTGATAATCATCGCCAAGCCATGTTAGATTTCTATGCTTGAGGACGTTGGCATTGTAAAGAATAAGAGGTGGATCGAGCTCGTTCATTATCTCCTCCCTAACCTTATCCTTGGCAACTTCTACTTTGCGCTAAACAAGTGTACCAACGTCTTTAGCCCTTTCAACGGCCGTATCTCTCTCAAGTCTAACATTTACCAGCTCATCACATACATCTTGAGCGATTTCTGAGTATCGTCTTTCTCCTTATTTGTGTACTCAAGCTTAGCCTTGAGTTCCGTTATCTCCTTCAAGGCTATAGATTCATTACTTGAGCTGTATCTCTCTCGAGTGCAATCTCTTAGTTTCGATGATGTAACACCTGGACCATATCTAGATGACTGGACTTCATCTCCTCCATGGATTTTACGGCAACATCAGCTTTTCCTTCGGCCTTTGCTTGGGAAGTCTTAGAAGCCTCTAACTCGTTTATCGAAATATCGATGGTTCTTTTATTTTGAGCTTCCTGGTGTTTTAACTTTTCAATTTCCACCGCATGCTCGAAAGATACTTTTGACATCTTCTCCCCTGCCTTCATCCATTTATGGTACTGCTTGTGGATATCTGTGACGCAGTTAATAGTTATTTTTTGGACATGGTCTGGGACCCTCTTCAGATTAGGAGGGAAAAAGAACCCTTCAAAGCATAGGTTTGGAAACTCTTCTCGAAGTTGTGCCATGCGAGCAACTGGATCGATCATAGGATCTTCAATATCGATTTCAACTTTAGTGCTTTCCTTGCCGGGCCTGTAAGCAACGGCATGTTCGCTATGGTAATGACGATCACCGGACCGTTGAGAACGAGAAGGAACTAAAGGTCGTGGAGGAACTAAAACGGGAGGGGGACTACAAGAGGGATCGACGGGTGGGTCCTGACGATCAGTTGGCTTATCAGAACCCTTTTGAGGAGGGGACCTTGATCTTAATCGATGCTTATCTTGAGATGGCTTATCCTTATCACCCCTATCTTGATGATCACTGTCTCGATCAAAGCGATAACTAAAATCATAATACTCTCGACTGCAACCTTGACGGTACGAGCTAGAGCGTGAACTAGAGGATCGGTGGTGTACGAACATGTTCCTTTACTTCACCATCATTCTTGAAAAGAAAAACAAAATTTAATCAAATTTAGGCATTAAAGGGCACAAGTTGAGCATAATGCAATGTTGAGGGGTGCAAGTGTGTGCAAGTGTCCTTGTGTCTCCCTCTGACAAACCAGATGCAGGAGCTTTGCTCATTGGAGTAATTTCCCCTTTAGAAGTTGGAATTTCAATGCCAATTTTGGTAGGAGATTCCGACCCATCAACACTTACGTTAGTGAAATGGAAAGCGTCAAGGTCATGCGGTATTAGCAGACTAGACAAAGAATTAAGAGGAACACTTGAACGCTCCGATGGTTAAGAAGAGGATTCACCTTGAACAACCATAGGAGTCATCGATGACTTAAGTTGATCAGAAAGGCAACTTTTGGGAAATTTATAAACAAATGTTTTCTTTTTTCTTCTATCGGGAGCCGAAGGCTATGAGGTTTACAAGTATCTGACCTTGAATCTAGATTAGGTTCGTCATCATTGCGACCGGGCACATCGTCTTTATCTCCTTCGACATCAATATCGATGAATTCCTGAGCACCTATAATTGGGGATATGATGGGATCGATTCGATTGCCCCTTTGGCGGGCTGCAGCCCATGGTCTTACCCTTGTAGTTTGGGCAACTTTTTTTAGCCTTATGTTGAGGCCTTCTTCTATCAAACAAAAAGTAACAAGGCGTTTATCCATGAGGAGATATTTGATGTTCCTATCTTCAGGTGGTGCATTTTTGAGATTCATGACCGCCTCCTCATAAATATTACCGCTGGGCCGTATGGCGTTGCCTGTAAAAAGAATTACTTAGTCAGGAGTATGACCTGGATATCGGTTTTCCACGCTAACATAAAAGTGATGGATAACACTTACGTCTTTCCATCCATTGTCGAGCAAAACCGGGAGGACATCTAAAAAAGAACCACTTGCTTTTAAAAGTGCTTAATTTATTCCATGCACCATAACAATCTGACACTTCTTCCCTAACTCAAGGAATGTGAACGAAAGACTCCCTGTCCATCGCTTGAAAGAGAATATGAACCGAATATCATCGATGGTTGAAGGACGATGCAAAAACTCCATAAATACCATATAAATATAATTGAGAAGAGCGTAGCCCTTCAGATGAAGCTATGCTGGAGCTATCCTCAGATAATGGAGAATTTCTTTTATGTATGAGTTAAATGGCAGGATACATCCGGCCCAGCACATGAATTTGTTGCGCGCCCTATATCCTTCTAGAGGTCTATAAGCCCTATCATCCTATGATGGAACCAATACATCGTCAAAGGGGATTCCATGCCTTACACAGATTCGAAAAAGAGCATCTTCTTTAATTTTAGAGGTACGGAATCAGTAGGGTCCCCCAGAATAATTACATCTCCCAAATGTTGGGAGCAAGATCAACAACTTCTGGTGGAAGAATGGGAATGCATCAGAAAAATCAAACTGTGGGCCTGGGCTTTCCGGTTGTTCTGAATGATGACTAGTGGATGGACTATCAAACTCGGTTGTAGAACTTGATTCCACGTCATGATTATCCTACTAGGAAGATGATCCAGCTGGCATAGCTCCAAGATGCCCAGAACGTCTAGAACCCATTGCTATTAAACTCAGTAAAAATCGTTATTAGATAAAGTGAACCTGGCTAGTTATGAACGATTGATAGGAACGAGTCGATCAGAAATGATTGGTAGGACTAGGCCTAGGAACCATTGGTGGGAGAGAAGCTCGAACGATCGGTTTAGGAGAATTGAGTTGAACGATTGGTAGTGTGGCATGGGGAATGATTGGTGATGCTAAATTGAATGATCGAAATCATTTTTTATGCCCAGAACGTCTAGAACCAAATACATCGGGATAGAGTTTGACCACAGGAGTCGAATAATGATAACCAGGAGAAGAATCGAAAGAATAAATAAAGCTGCCAGAAAACCCTGGGCATACAGCACAGAATAACCAAAGAGTTACCAGAAACGATGGCCAGAATAGAAGAGTTTCACCCTTCTACAAATCCTACTAAGGTTTGCGGAACCCAACAGGATTAGAAACACACAAAAGTTGTGGAACATACTCAGGAGAAATGAGATGTTCAAACTTATCACAAAGATCAATAGATAAAACTATGGAAAGCTTCCAGAATCAAATGAAACATGAACGGGATACTGAAAACAAAGGAAAGGTGCCCGAAAGGGTACCCTGGGTATCACTAGGAGCAGGAGTAGAAGGAAGAACAGTAGTACTAACTGAAGCAAGGCAACAATTAGCATAGTGCCCTTCTGATCACACTAATTAATAACCACTCAAAATTATTTAAAAATTCCTTCAACAACATTTTATATTGTATAATATTCAGTTACATAGTTAACTTTTGAATAATTAAGGTGAGTTATATTAAAATGCAATAGAGGATTATACAAAAAAAATTATCCAATTCAATTATTCATGTTTAAATACTTATTCAATTTTTTTTTTTGGATTTATCAATAATTAAAATCGTCCTTTAACATATATTTAAGAATTAAATTTCCGATTCACTTTAAACCATTTAAAGATAAATATATTCACTATATATAGCAAATCAATTAAATTTAAAATAATATACCCATATATATAAATCAAATCATACTTAAGAAATTTAAAAATTTATCTTCGAACAAAAGTGTAGCAAAGCCACAGAATAGCCTCTCCACTTCAAAACTCGAAAATGAATGTCGATGATGCTGCAGTCATCACCGAGATTATTTTCCAGCGACAAAAGAAGAGAGTACTAACCTAAAATGATTTCTCTTCGAAAATACTTTATATAATATACATTTTAAAACTTTAAAACCAGAGTTTGAAATTATCAAAAATTAAATTCTCAAATTCTAGATTTAAATTCATTTAAATTTTCAAATCACTTTATACACCATGTTTATAAATTCATTTATATAACAAATGAATGAAAATCAAATATTATCATTTTAAACAACCAATTTAATTAACTTATTAAATTCCATAAATTATACTTATATATATACAATATAATCCTACAAATTAATCTCATTTATCAATTTATAAAATATAACATTGCGTCAGTTTGCTCTGTTCAAGTGTTTTGGAAATCCTATCGATAGCATTGATCAGACGAATCGATCGAAAATCCAAACCAACGTCAACAACTCAAACAACACAATATATTAAACATTTTAATATTAATAACAAAAATACAAAATACGCTCCTCACCAGAAGATCCAAGGATAAATTTCGAATCAAGATAGAGATTCAAATATAGAGAGATCCAACCAACATAATTCAACTAGAAGATAAGCTCGATAGATAGATAAATAGATTTCAAAGAGAGAAGAAAATGGTTGGACTAATATAAATCGTGGGCAACCTTAACCGGTCAACCGTGACTTCAAAATAATATCGAGGTAGAATTCAGAGGCAAATCGACATTCGATTTCAAAAGATAGAATTCGAATATCGCAAGAGATAGTAGCATAGTAAACCGAGGATACAGAAATCTCCGGTGAATCAATGCCTATTGTAAGGAGTTTCACTTCCTTACGAATCATATAGTGGGGCTATGGGATACTCAAAAATCCGGAAGAATACGAATAGGGAAAGACAAGAATGGATTTGGAACCGAGGGAACATTCCAAAATTCAAAGGAAACTAGATCGAAGAAGAAGGAATTCAAGGTCGAACGAAAGTGATTCTGTAATTTAATCTACTCTATATACTGAGTTCTGCCTAAAACCTGGCTCTGATACCAAATGTAATGACCCACTATTTTGGACCATTCAAATCGACAATAAATCCACACATGTCGGACTTGAATAATTCAAAACAATAGATTGTAAATAAAATTTGGCAAAAATCTGTATATATAGTAAATAAATAATCACAGAATCACAGACACAGAGTAATATAACAATAATGTAGCGGAAGCAAAAGTATAGTAGTTCATGAAGCTACTATATATAACAGAGTTAAACAAGATACATCAGGATTTATGAATACAAAGATGTCTCAATACAATAGTCAAATACAAGATCTGAATACCTAACTGGAATCAACTGAATGACTGAAAGCAGAATAATTAGATGGATCCAAGCGAAGCTCCAACTCCAAAGGTGAGTCTCGAATACTAGTACAACTCAATCTGACCCGAGCGTAAAGCAAAACACAAAACACTCGAGTCAGGACATACATACTTATACAATGTAAACCAACTCAAGTGAACTGTAATAGAAATGCACAAGTAACTTAAAGGATGCTTGGAACCGCCCATCCTCTAAGGATCCGTTAAACTATTTACTATGTAGTAATATTCGCTATTATAATAATGTCTAATAGTAAAATAAACTTACTTTTAAATAGCGTTAAGGAGTTACCCATATCCCCCTTAACACATAATAGTCCCAGTAGTCAATCCAGTATCAGCATACCTCTAGATCGGGAGGCTACCCTCAATACTCCACAGGCTACGGCACAAAACCAAACTCATAGTAAAGCTCGCTATGGTAGGTGACACGGCACAACGAGGCAATGCCAGGGTAGATATACCAATTATGCATCTGGACTGGTGGTAACGCATAGCAGCCACTACCGCCCACCTCGGAACACACTCCCAAATCAAAAATCAAGGATGGCCATCAAATCAATCACAAAGTAATAGAATGGTATCGAAGAAGTGCGTCCGATCAGAGGAGCTACCTCATTGGCCCGTTAATCACTCCTGTTTTAGCCATCTTATGCCAACTCACGAGAGTCGGGTCCAGGTATAAACCTAAATAGGAATATTCGCCACCATCCTACTTCATTCTGGAATCTCAACCGGGTACACAGTTGTTAAAGTGGTAAGCGGTATCGATGGAGAGTATGCCCATATCCGATCCCGGTCTCTTTAACAACCAATTGTTATTATAACCCATGGTTATAAATTTCAAAATGGTTTATATTCAAAAATCAAAGCATATCTATTTTTAACCATATCAAAACAATACCATTTCTCTTCAATTATATCCATTTCAAAAATCATATCACTTTCAAAGTTATGATACTTTCAAAATCATAAGTCTTAAAAATCAAAATGCTTTGGAAATCAGAACCTTGAAATTCATAACACTTTGAAATCATATCTTTGAAATCATAACACATTCATTTAACCATTTAATTTAAATTCAATATACTTTCAAATCAAATATTCAATTTCGAGAATTATAGCATTTTCTGAGTTCATTCATTCAATTACAAAAATTTCAAAACATTGTATTTTCAGAAACAACAGCACTTATAAAGTGTTACAGTAGATATATTAGTATTTCAAAACATTGTTTAATTTCAGAAACAACAGCATTTTTCAAAGTGTTACGGTAGATCTATTATTAGTTCAGAATATAGTTTACTTCCAGCAACATCAGCACTTAGCAAATGTTGTCTTAAAACCACAGCATTTTAGAATGCTACCAATACTAATTCCAGATTTATTATAACATTTCAGAAACATTAAAACTTCAATTTTAACCATTTTTAACTTATAAAATCATATCTCACGCTTCAGAAAAATATTCATTTAGATATCATTTAACTTATGGTTTAAATAAAATTAAATTTTATAAATAAATCTCCAATTAAAACCATAATTCATTTATTATGTCAAAATACCCTATTTTACTTAACTTTTATTTTAACCAATAACTTAACACCTTATTAAAAATACCCATCTCACAAATAAAATATTCTTATCACTAAGTTAAGCTTAAAATCCCATTTAACACTAAATTTTCAATTATTAAGTCAAATCAAAATTTACATTTTTTATCATTAATTCATTCATATAATTTTAACTTATAGAAAATTACCATAAATCATTTAAATCACATATTTTTAAGATTTCAAAATACTTAAAATTTACAGAAAATTATTATATCAAACTTAAGTTCAAAATCACATATATTTAAGATTTCAAAATACTTAAACTTTACAGAAAATTATTATATCAAACTTAAGTTCAAAATCTCATATATTTAATATTTCAAAATACTTAAAATTTCAGAAACAATTATTTAAAATAAACCACGGGTCTGTATAATATTTTCTAACCTAGGTCAAGTGATATGGATATGTATCATTTCAATCCGTAATTTAAAAAGAAAAATCCGGGTTCTATCATTTCAAACCCGCAATCCCAAGTCAAATAAAATAAAATAAAAATCACTCGAGCCTATCATTTCAGCTCATAATGATTTTTCCTTATTCTAAAGTCCATTCGGGTATGTATCATTTCAACCCATAGTGAAAGGGATCTTGCAGTGTGAGATACAGAAAATAAAATAACAGTAGAGCATATAATATCATATTAGGTGATGTAACAAATATATAAGCAGTATATAACATCATATAATCATATCACATGCATATATGAACATAGCATATTAATTCCTACAATTCACATGTCATTGTTTCACAATTATATAAGTACGAATGTCGAGAGTGATAAACTCACCTTTTGAAGCTAGAGACAACAATCAAACACAAGACAAACTACTCCGAAAAGCACGACCAAGCACGAACGAGCTCGAATGGAAGGGGAATCCAAACCCAAATCTTAACAACAAAATAAAACATATGTAAATATTTTATTTACCCCAAAATAAAATATACAAAATAGAATTTTGAAAGAAACATAAATAAAACATCAGTAAATAAAATAATTTACGCAAAGTAAAGTTTATGTAAAACACCTAACGTATCTTTAATTCAACACAGCATAAGTATGCAAAGAGTAATATTTGTAAACACGTGAAAATTCTTAACTCAACACCAAACAGAAAAATAAATTAAAAGTTTAACATAACACAAAGCAAAACAAAATACACAGACTATTATTTACAACATAGAAGAAAAGAAAAGTTTAACTCAACACAACCCAATCATTTCACAAAACCAGATTTGTAAAACACCTAAAGAATTTTCAACTCAACACCAAACAGAGAAAATAAAAGCACAAAACAAGTTTTATATAAACACAGTAAAGATTTAGACTCAATAGCAAACACACATGATTTGCCGAATATCATTTACACAACACAAAGAAAAAGTATAGCTCGAAGGTAAAATACATGGCCACAACAAAATGCTCGGCCACGAATTTACAGGCTAGGTTGCAAAAAAATGCGAAATGCCACATTGCCAAAGTGCTCGGCTACATGGAACAGGGCTCGACCATCAAAAAAATGCTTGGCCACCATAGCCATGGGTTCAGCCACATGAAACTGTCAAGGCAAACGGGAATTTGGTGATGTGGTTTGGTCTGCTCTTGATGAGGAGGTGAAGGTGGATGTGTTCGGCTATGGGTTACTGTGATGGTGGCGGCTTTTGAGGTGGTGGTGATAACAAGCAGAGCATGGGTTCAGGGGTTTGGCAAGTGTAGGGTGGAGGTGACATGAAGGTGATTTCGGTCATGTGGTGGTCACGGCCTAGAAGGTATGGAGGTGGATGGGTTACTGATGGTCACGGCAGTGAGAGGAGGAGGTGGAAAGGCTAGTGGGAGTGGTGATCGGCTATGAAAGGTGGCGATGCAGTGGTTTCGGCCTGGGGACGTGGAGATGTAGCAAAATGCGTGGCCGAGCAAAGAAGAAGAAGGGAATGCAAAGATGAAGGAGAAAAATATAATTAACTTACTGTAAAAAGTCTCGCAGCAGAAAATGAAGCAGACGAAGGAATTGGGGCAGATGCGAAAATAAAGAGCAGACAGAAACAAAATAAAAAGTGACGAATGAACACCAAAGGCCGGACAAAAGAACGCCAAATATGAATGGACACAAAGTTTGAACGGCAAAGAATTTAGTGGCTCCTCGTTTCCAAACTGAACATTTGTGTGCCACTTAACATTCTAGACTATTAGCCTACCGAAAATGAATACACTAAATACAAAATAATTCCAAACCCGAAAATCAAAATAAACATGAAAATCATTTGCGTAAAATAACCGTGTGGAATACGCTGAAAATTTTACAGTTTGAAAGGTATAAATCAAAATTTACGACCGAGAAGTAGAAAAAAAATAGCATCAAATACAGCTTCAGAATAATAAAAGTTTAAAATTTCAATTTGTTTTAAATGATTTAAAAATCAAAGTTTTCAAATAAAATTCAATTTAAAATATTTGTAAAATTTACGGGTTGTTACACCTAATCAATCGATTCACTTCAAAGTTCACCAAGTCCAAAAGTTCGACCGCTACTCTAAATCCTCCAACTCCAAAGCACCACCAATCGTTAGACACCCAAACGACAACATTATTCCATAACGATCGATACATCATCACTCATTCTAGGATCATCTAAGTTCAAAGCTCTATCGATCTTCCAAGGACGATCGTCATGCATCGATCTGCATCAATTCCCATCGTGTCCAACTTGGTTTAGATCAAACGACTCCACCAACTAAACTAACTAACATGAGATTCAAGGCACTCGAAGTCTCGTCCTCGAATCATAAAGTAAATTCAAGTCATTCTACCTAAGTGTGAGATTTGAGGAAAAAGATAGATTCGAATTCGATTCGAAGCGAGATCTGAAGCAATAGTAATGGATAAGAGGAAAAAGACGATCGACTAGAGCTTGAACGGAGAAAAGACGTTTCTTAGTTGGAGAATTCAGATCGTTGTTTGGAGCGATGGGAGAAAAGAGGGAGAACGGTTCGTTTTTTCTTTTCTAGATTGAAAGCTTGAACGATACGAAAGTGAGAAGTGGGAATGAAGGTTGCTAAGTAAAATGCTTTTATAAGGATAGACAAGCCGATCCTTCGTAGCCTAGAAAATTGCACCGATCGTTTTAAAACGATCCAAAATTCTGCAAGCCCATGAACGATCGGATATATAAAAAAAAGGTTAAGTATGGAAGCTTTTATAAGAAGAGCATATACCGATCGTTCAACCCATGAGATATACTGATCGTTCAAACTAGAATTCCTACCAATCGTTCCACCACTAAGAACGATCTGAAACTCCATTATATGAACTAACGATTGGTAATGATCATTAAAAAAATATATGTAGAAAATGGAAATGGTCGTAAAAGTATGATCGTAAATAGGTGGGTTCGAAGATCCATTCAGGGATAACGATCGGCCTTGATCATTTGTTTTTAAAACAAACGATCGTACGAAAGTGATCCAAATTTCTATTCAATGAATAACGATCGTCCGTGGTCGTTCACACAAAACAAGAGTAACTTTGAAACTTAACAATGACCCATGGATGTGGAATCATGATCAGGGGTCGGGTATGTACACGTATACGAACCAATATACATTCTAAAATTCAATTTTTTGAAATCGACAGAAATTGAATTCGCTCCTGAAATCAACCGAAGGAAGATCAAAACCAGATCATTATGGCTTGATAATCACCAAAAAAATAACAAGATGATCATCGATAAGCGAAGGTCTAGTATTTATACTATTTGAAGTCGACCAATAGTCATAATGAATAGAAGGAGACACGACCCTCAGTAAGAAAGCGACTCAACAAAAGGATAATGACCCAATGAAGCTACAATATATGGATTCAAGTTGTAAAGCGATTCAATGAACTAAATGGAATCCTTTTTTGATGATTGAAGTTTGCGACTTTTCAAAGCACGTCATGTTCGAACAAGTTGTACTTTGAGGGAAAAATGTTATTCCGCCTCTTGGCAAGGTCGTGATATCGTCAACTTGGCTAGAAACGGAAGGTTGCGAGCCTTGAGAATTAGTTGTATATGATACTATGGACAATGGTCGAGCAGATCTGGATTGGTACCCAATCAAGGTGCAATCAGTATGGAGTTATAGGCATAGCCCCGTGAAGCTACAATCCAAATTTCAAGTCGATCGGAGTTTATATGCTCAAGTTACAGACAAAGCAAGGATATATGTGGATCGATCGGGAATGATCCATAAACAGCTCAAATCAGCAAATATCGATCGATACCTCAAAATCCACAAGGCCAATTCACTTGAAACATTTAGGGCTTCAATATATTGAAGAGTGGAGCCCATAAAAATGATCGTAAGTCAAAACTCTAAGGTTCAAGAAATGTCGATCGTTCCTAACAATCGGTGTAATTCAGCAAGCAACCCAAATACGACCAAGATTGATCCATATCTCACAATTTACAACTCAGAATGACTTCATATTTTAGGAGCAAGACATAGAGGCATGTAGGACCCTCCCACATACAATCGCATGGAAATCAAAGGAAAAAATAACGATCGGTATAATTTGTACCGATCGTTCTAAAACATCGATTCAGAGCCACCGATCATTATGGTAGGCCCCTATGGAGCTGAAGAGCCTTCTACTGAAATCTTAGCGAAATACCTTGTTATCTCACCCTATAAATACAGACCTATTGGGTTTATTTTGAGGATCTTTACGCTGCTTGTTACTCTAGACTTCATTGTAATCAAGTGCTAGCTTTTTCCTATGTTGTAATCAGATTCACGAGAGAGTAATAAAGGATAATCTTCAAAGAGGACGTAGGCATACAACGCCAAACCACTATAAATCCATATGTCTTTGATTACTGCTTATTCTCTATTGCTTACTTATTCATTTACATAGTTAAAATTTTCTTTTCTTCATTTACTTCTCTACAAAAGCTATTCTTGGGTGTTTATAACCATTTTTGGTGCAAACAGTACTATCACTGCCTCGACATACATTCTTAATTCTTAGGATAGGGACGAGTTTCCCTACCTTGTAATTTGGTGTTAAGTATGAAAATAATATTTTCCATACCACCATAATTAAAATAATCATTTATAGAAATCAAACCTCATTTCCTTTTATAAAATTCCTTTTATAAATCTTTTATATTTACGTACTCCTTTTATAGATCTCCTTTATGTTTACAAAACTTCTTTTATAAAACACCTTTTAAGACTTTCTTTATAAATCTCTAAATATAATTATAAAACTCCTTTTATAAATCTCTAAATTTATTTGTAAAACTCATTTTACAAATCTCCAAATTTATAAAGAAACCTCCTTTTATAAATTTGATTTACTTATCACAAACCTTCAGTTTCAAGATAGAACCAAATACTTTCCATAAAACGATTATTCCATATATTACTATAAATCCACAAATGTGATTTATTATACCAAATTATAAAAATGATATGATTTCCCTTTTTAGAAAATACCATTTATAAATCTATTCTTTTATTTATAAAATATCATTTATAAACCTCTCTTTTATTTATAAAATACCATTTATAAACCTCTATTTCATTTATAAAATACCATTTTTAAATTACTCTTTCTATACAATAATATAAAACGTTTCACAAATATTGTTCCAAAATATTATTATCTTCTTTTAAAACAGAATTACTTTATTACAAAATATAAGTTACCCTTTTTTCCTTTAAAATAAACATTCATTATTATATAAACTTTCCTATACAATAAATATTTCCTAAAATACTTTTAAAACATTTCCATATAAATTAGAAAAGATTAACAAAAAGGTTGAAATAAAATAAAGAAGTTCAAAAACCATTTCTAAATAAAATGCCATGGAGAATTCCTAAAATCACTTTTAAAAATTATCAACTGAATCAAAACCATTTTCAAATCAAAACAGTAAACCATATTATTTCAAAATATTATAATGAGACCAATAGCTACCATATCACTTAACTAATGCTACTACTACCTTTATCACTAAAAAGGTTCAACTTTTAACATATATCGCATATCCAGTATGGTCAACTAACAAACTTTTGGCATTCAAAAATTTATACAACAAGTATATAACTGAAATTTAAAATCACAATGGCGAGGAATCTGGATTCCTCTATAAATTCATTATATTTCAATCTATATGTCATCCTGCTTTTCAAAGAAAAAATTCAACCAAACCAAACCAATAAATCGTTCAAGCACAAAAACAATAATTTATATCTACTATATATCATATACTGTTCAACCAAAGATGAGTTAACTCATCGAAATTCCAGTTGATGCTCATGCGTTATAGTTCGATCTTTAGCTCAAAATTCCACTTGATCCAAACTTGACGAAACCAACTCCAGTACATAGATATCGCTCATACGAGCGCAACGCAAAAGATCATGTCTCGATTGGACCTTGTATGAAGAAGTTATTCATTTCATAAGTTTTAGAGATTAAAATATAATTAAATAACTTAATTACAATGCTAATACTTCTTCCCCTACTCTAATTACCTATCTGTGCACGAATGAGATGCACAAACCTAAATCATGCACGTCGTTCACCCTCCCTGCCTCCTCGAACCATGAAATCACGCACTGCCTTCACTGACGAACACCACTCCGCACGAGCCTCGCATTCCCCCCTCACTTCAAGCTTAGTCCACTCCTCCTAGTTTCTTCCTACTGTACATTGCCTGCCCCCTTAAAAATTTGCGATTCACCACACACCACCGCACTAACCCAAACTTCCTCCACCGACACTCCTTCGCACGACAAACATGATTAAACCAATGTCATCACCTATCTCTGCCTCTAGCCACTAAATACAAAACACTATTTTGCCTCACTACATCGCTCCACCCCAAATCGATGCTGCACCTATTCATCTCACCAAGATTTAAAGCTCTCTTCCTCACAAATTCAAAGGATCCAATATTGTAATTTATCATTGAGTGAATGATTTGATTTTTATATTTGAATGGAGGTTAGGTTAAAATCTTTTACTGTAAATGGAAGAAAAGGGAAAAGGAGAAATGAAAGAGGGTAAAGTGAAAAAGGTGGAGAAAAGTATAAGTGTGGAGTTTGGTTTATTTACAACTTTCAGGCACTTCGCTACACAGCATTTCGTTCGTGTACGAACTGCGAACGATAGAAGTAAAAATACAATCATGCACAACAATGCAATATGATCACAAAATAATAATAGAATTCAATGGTTATCTTATTCTGTGAAATTTCAAAAATACCATCGTTTGTTGAAAAATATGTCAAACGATAATTTAAATATTTTCCAAATTAAAAATTATGGAAAAATCCTATAAATTCATTTAAAAATTCGTCCAAAAAAATCAAGCGATTTACTAGAAATTTATTTTTTATTATTCATTATATGAATCAAATTTGAATATTTAAATAAGTTAAATATTCCCATTTGGAACGTTAAAAATTTCAGATTGTTACAATCGTGATGGAAAGAGAGTTGCTAGTGTTGGATATATATTGTTATAGTGGGTAGTTTATACCTTAACTCACATAAAGTGCTTATGTATGTTGTGGTGTTGAATCTATCCAAAGTATCAAACCAATTATCTATTATTACCATGATTTGGAATTGGTTATTTGTGATGTGGAGTCCTTTAGTGACATATGTATGCTGAATCTGTTGGGGTAAGGATTTATTTTGAAATAGATTGGATGACTTATTACAGGATGATGTTGGATGGAAATAAGAATGCAGACTAGATGATGAGTAGTGGAAAGTGTACGATCTTGCTGCATGTCGTGGTCCCAATAGTTTCATGATGATGAGTTATTGTCCATCATATAACATACGAGTCCTATATGCCTTCGTCGAAGATTCTGATCTTCCACCCTGAATAAATAAGATTCATCAGGCCTATTGACACGCCATCTAAGCCTATGATTCTAGAAGAGAAACGATAACTGGAAAGGAAAATTTTCAGGTTAAGATAGAAATATTGTATTTTGGTTAGAGAGAATAAATCCAAAATAATTTTGTTGAAATGGTATTGAGAGGAGGCGCTATAGCAACATAAATGCATTAAGGTTTATATGAAGGAGGTTGGACCGAAGTTATACTTGTATGATAGTGGAAGGTTTGAAGATATGACTGAAGTGAAGTTTCATTTGGAAAGCTAGATGGTAGAAGTGGCATTTGTGCTATTGGAATTTCAATTGATTGGATTCCATTAACAGTTCGATTGAAAATTATCTAGGACGTGATTAAAACTTTTTTGTGGAGGACTTGCAATTTGTTATGTTATAAGGTCTCGATGATACAATATTATTCCTATATGAATCAGGGAATGATATACATATTGGTTTCATTAGTAAAAGACATTTCAGATTGGGTTGGCATTGAGATTGTATAAAGAAGGTACTACCATTGAAGTAGAATAAATAATTTCAAGCCATTTAAATAAGAATGATTTGAAGGACTAGGAAAATATATCTTATTTTGCACACATTGAATTGCAAAGTGAATTCTAGGTGAAAAATAGGATTTGGTAATTTGAAAATGATTTACAAAATGATTAGATAGATTATTTTCAATCATTTCTTTGATTGAAGGGAGACTATCTATTCGAAAAACTTATTGTGAAGTATCGACTTAAGGTATATAGTTTAAGTTGCATACTAGGTGCACGTGAACGATGTATTATTTAGTTGATCACTTTAACACTAACACAATTTTAGGTTAGAATCTCACTTAGGTTTAGAACTTCACTTATATTTAGGATTTTGTTTCCTATGTGAATGGTTTAATAGAATAGGATTGCATTGTTTGGTTGCTTGAATGATTACTTTTTTTTGTATATTTTAGGACTTGGAATAAAAATTTAAAAACTTCTATAGATTGAGAACATGGTATTTCAATATCATAGTTTTTGGATTATCAAAGAAGGGATATCATAAATGAAATGATACCACTTAAGTTGGACCGAAAATTTGAAGATAAGTTATGTTATGTTCACCAGGTTAAGAATCATTCGATTTCGATATTCTTAGGTGAAAGGAGGAATCATTTAGTTGTTCAAATTGTTAGTTTTCTTAAGTAAGACATAGTTTGAGTTCTCTTACCCTAGCATCCAAACGACCTATTGGAATAATTTGAATGTTGTGAGTATGTGCATTTAGGAGTGTATGAGACTGCATTTCTATTGGGGCATGTTTATACCAAGATTACCGGTTATGGTGCGATTTGGCACCGATTTATTTAAGTTGATAACATGGATTGCAGAACTTATAGTTTTTCACGTACATTTGAGATTACTATTTCAAAATGAGTATATATACACACTAATAGTAAGCTTAGTAAGTTGAATTGGGAAGAATGATTCGGTCATGAGTAGTTGGAAAGTGATGCAGAGAATCTGATTTTTCATTTCACCTTGTTACTGGAATATTTTCCTGTTTGGTTACTCATTAAAGCAATTAGATTTTCTAGGCATGATTGAATGGTTGCTGAAGGTTATTGTTGCTTTGTTAGAATATGATTGGTTGATTTGTTTTTAGTATGGATTATGTTGCCCGACTTTTGATTGTGCTGCCATGTTTTAATTTTGTAAGTTGCCTATTTTGTATCTTTTTGTGATATTTTGCATTGAATGACAGCTGCATACAAAAAAATTTAAATGCTCACACTAGGATGTATTGCATCTTGCTTATATGTCATATCTATTACATACATTTTAGGATGCCGACTAGTTCAAGGGGCTAACTACCAGCTACATTTTTGCATTAACTTACTATCAGATATGTGATGATCATGCATATGTATGTATGTATGTATGTGTATATGTATGGATGTATGTTGCTATTATGTTGCTAAAGTGTGTGTTTGCTAAGGAATGTAGTAATAGAATTGTATGTGATAGGTATGGATGATCGTTTATATGGTTGCTGATGTATGCATCGATATGTTTGATTTAGTTTGGATTTTATGATTGCTGATTTCGGATGGAGCGTTAATGATTTCGGGGATGAAATCCTTTTTAATATCAGAACAGTGTAATAATCCATATTTTTCGATAGCAAAAATCAAATAAAGACATTTTAGCAATTTTGAACATAGGGGAAAAATGGTAATTTTACAAACAATTGGACACAAAACGTGCATCATTACGACTGTCTCGTTTTTCTTAGTTGCGGGGTACATATGTTTGTCTGAATCAGAGTACAGATGAGTTATCGATGTTTTACTAAATCGGAAATTCAAATTTTAAAACGGGCTTTGCCCAACCTTGTTTGAATAAACACTTCACTTTAATTATAAACAAGCCATTCATAATTAAAATGAGAAAATTTTCATTTTTGTATTTTATTTCATCTTCTTCCTCTCATCTTAGAAAACCAGAAAACAATCATTCTATTCAAACAATGATTTTGTTACGCACATATTTTTCAAACACTAAAAAAGGAAAATTGATGCAAGCATTGAATCAAAAGAACTGCTCCCACAATAGAAGTTGGACTACGACGAGGAAACGAAGAAAAAAAGCAAAGTCCAGATAGTACTGCGCCAAAGTCTCAAAACAGTGGCAAAACATAAGGACTACGACCTTCCCTTGAGCATAGTGTTAACATTATGATACTGCACTGGGGTCCTAAATAGCCATAGAGTAAAAGGAGTGCCCTACAACCCTAATATTTAACTTTAAGGGGAAAAACTACGGCACAACCTTAAAGTATCAAATATGAAGGTTGTGATACAATTCCAAAAGTAAGTGTTAATAAGTTTGGACTACGACACAATCTTTGAGTAACAAAAAAACGTAGAGATTATGCTGCGGCCCCAAAAGAAATATTAGTGATATAGGACTGCAATATATTCCTTAAAGCAACCACAAGTAATAGGTATGCACCACGATCTTAAACTAACATCAAAGTGATAGGACCGTGCCACAATCTCAAGTTGACGTTAAAGTAATAGGGATGCGCCATAATTCTAAAGAAGTACTACCTAACAAATGCAAGGACTCGAAGGATAAGGCAATAGGGCAAGGCAGAGCCGCATCCATAAGCTAAACTATGTTCCTCAAAATTCATGATAGAAGCAAGCCAAGAAACCATGATTTCGCAAGACAATAAGTCAATGAACTGCACACATGCACAGGCAAAGCCATGATATAAAGAAAACCCCAACTTTGAAGAGCTACATAATAATAAGTACTTCAAAACTTCACTATCGTAAATGGACCATTGAGAACTGCACCTCCATAGTTGTACAAGACAACAATATTACACATCATTCAGATTGCATTAACACTCTGTACTGTTCCACCAAAAAAATGACAAAACACAATGTCAGGAGTACTCATGGCCAATAATGCTCAACCCCAGCAGCCTCAAGCAGTTAAAAACTCATATCAAATCATGGCCTATTCAAAATTAGGTTTCCCACTTCGGTTTCAAGCTTCCTGCCCAAGTTCAAAATCCATCAACCCAAATCGAAGTTTCCCACCGAATATCACGTCAGCAATCCATACACAGCAAATAAGCAGGATGGATGATTGATACATGACATAAACCAAAGGCTAGGAAAAAAAGCACAGAATACTGACGATTAGCAATCCATGTAATTCTCTGTGTACTATAAAAGATAGGGCACTATAGCATAAAGGAGAGAGATTACTTTACTCTTTTAAGCACTGAAATCAAAAAATTGTACTCTCTTCTATTTTTGTGTACTAAGAATCAAAGAAGAAGATAAGGGCGTTTTCCCCATGGATGTAGAACTTGCTAACATTCGAACCACGTAAATTCCTCTTTTGTCATTTATTGCTTTTAGTACTTTATTTACTTTTTTCTGTCTGTAATGCCTAATTTGGAATGGATTGTTTTAACGAATTGGATTAACACTTTTCATAAGATTTTGAATACTTTTGCTCATAATTGTGTAAACATTACAACAACATAATTACTTCTTTTAATGGAAATTTTAATATTACTCAGTTTTGTTGATTCTTAATCACAAAAGCATTCAGCATCGTGATTACTTCTAAAGTACTTGGGTGTTTTTTAGATGAAAAATCGCATTAATATTTTGTCGCTAGAAGGAAGGCTCCTTTTTCCTCTCCAATAAAATTCACGCATGTTCCAATAAAATTCACACATGTTTTCCTTGGACACCACTATAACACCATGAAACCTATTAATTCCAACACTCCTCCTAACCAAGAACAACTTCATCTGACCTCAAAAATGCCAAAAAGGAAATTCCTCACCTCTATGCCCCAAATGGAGGTAGGTGCTTCTGTAGATCCCTCCTTAGATCCAGTCCTAGCTGCTCTTCATGCTTTCACAAACCAACTAAACAAATGCATGGATGGGATAGAGAGATCCATGGCCCAATATCATGCTCTTAAACCAACCTCTCCTCAGCCTTCCACAGCTTATCGCCACCATTCACCGCTTGCACTGATTATGCAGCTTGTGAATGACAATGGAAATCTCAGAAATGAAAACGGTGATGTTGGTCTAAAATAAACAGATACCAACTTCAAAAGATGTAATGAACCGACTTTTCGACCCTCGAAAGTTCGCACCTAATACATCCATGGTATTACAATGTTGAGCATCCAAGTGCCAGAAAGGCGGATTGTTAGGGAAAAAGGAAAATGAAAAAGGAAAAGAATAGGAGAAATGGAGTCTTACAATGGAACGACAACATAAAATATAATAAAGACAGTAAAATCTATCACTTCAAGATACAAGGTATATTAGAGTTATAAACAAACCTCATCAGTGTTAACCCAAAAAATGGATCAACACCCAGAAATCAGATGCGGGCATAAGTTCAGATTTAAATAAAAGCAAAAGCGATAAAAGAAGACATAATTTTTATAGTGGTTCAGCGTAATCTCCGGCCTACGTCCACTTCAATCTATTTTATTAGTTGTTCTCTCTCGAGATTACAACTAGTTAGATTTGATCTGGCCAATACCTAGTGGATCCCAAATTTACTATGGAGATAGGAATGTTATTTGAGGAGAATAGAAGTATAGAAAGTGTAATGGAAGCTCCAAATCCAAAAGTGTTGAAGGAGATCCGGTAGAAAGAAGATCCTTTTCTGGTTGCAGGTAGGTTGGTATTTATAAAGGAATTGGAGAGGTACGGAGTTAGAAGCCCATTGGCAATGAGGTCCAGGAGTTAGGCCGAAGTCACACAAAAGAAGCCAGGAGCATCCGAGCTAATTTGATAATTTGGTACCAAGTTAAGGGCTTAACTCGATGCCGAGTTATAATTCTGGGTGCAAAGTTGATAACTCCACTTATTTTGCTTTCTTATCTCTTTCTTAAGTCGTTTGAACCTCTTTTCCATTGGGTTCGAGTTGGTTCTTGCAATCTCTTTGATATTCGCTTTCCTTTGCTTCGTTCTAGTCAATCCTTAGAGTAATTCATCAAATCTTTGGAGTATCACTTGACCACGAATCAATGGAGCAGTATGAATAGTGCATGAAGTTCTGGGAGTGAATGGGTGACCATCCATAGGTCGGACCCAACCTATGGCCTTAACTCGGGGCCAAGCTAAGGTGCTTGGCCAAACATAGTGAAAATTTTCCAAGTCCTTCTTTTGCCTTTCCTAAGTGCGCTCGCAAAGTTTCAAGTCATTCAGATTCCGTTTGAATTCTCTAATTCCAGTTGAAGCTGCTTTAATGATAACTCGGCACCAGCCTATGGTTATAACTCGGTACCAAGTTATGGAATTAGCACATTTTTGGTTGGAATTTTCCTAAGCTATTTCCTTATTTCATTTGAGTATGCCTTCCAGATTTCAAGTCGTTTTGTCCACGTTTGAACCTTCTCAGTCCAATTGAAATCTTCTTTGCTAAAAAATGGGTTAACACTTACCCCCCAAAGTATGCCTTCCGAATGTAAGATGTGCTTTGCTCAAGAACAAGTTCCAGTAATCAGCCTTCGATAGTTAAGCTCTCCGGCTACTTCAATCTTGGTGAACCATGCAGTTCCTTTGGATTCTATTATCAAACATGGGTCGCTCCAAACCTGTTACAGCCTAAGACTCCAGACTCTGCCTAAGTATAGTTTATACATCACAATCATTCTGATTTTATTCGGAGTTATTATATCACATATCTCTTATTACATCACATATCTGATTTCATTCGAAGTACAAAACATATCCAAAATCTTCCCGTGTTCATCCAGGATTTATCAGTTTTATTCCAATTACAAGGCATTCAAATCCTTTTATCAAATCTATATCTGTTCTAAGGTTCGATCTCTCTGGATCATTTTATATTTAGCTTGATGTGTGATCTTTCTAGATAATTTAATGTTTAAGTTAAGGGGACTGTCTCTCCGGATCGTTTAATGCTTAATTTAAGGGGACGATCTCTCTAGATCGTTTAATGTTTAATTTAAGGGGGATGATTTATCCGAATCGTTTAATGTTTGTTTTAAGATTTCGATCTCTCCGTATTCTTACTGAGTCCACTTGCTCTCCGGCAAAGGAACCCAATGGCCAAGCAGGCTCATCCACTCACTCTTTGGTGAAGGGACTTACTTTTTGTACAAGCCCATACACTCGCTCTCCCACATGGGAGCTTGTACCTTGCACTTTGGCCTCCTCTCTTTGGACGGGACTTAAAGCGATCAATATCAATCATCACATTTAATATGGAATTTCAAAATTTATATATTCAAATCAAATGAAAGCAAACAAGCAGAAATCCTAAATGTTCATCCCAGAAATTCGACTTAGAACGTGATTAATGACCAATCTAAGTTTTGTGCATGTCTGAGTGAACTGGGGTTATTATTGTCCTAAATAGTCATTTCAGGCATCCAAATCAGAGCGTGCCTAGAGACCATTTTGGATCCGGTACAAGTGTAAGAGACTTGAGGTTACCGCTGTCTTTACTGCTCAATACAAAAATAAAAATGCAAGAAAAGAAACGAAAAAGCAGAGCGAAGGAATCAAACTTGACTCCCATTCATCCCTATCATGGGATTTCAAGTCTTGGACCATATCCTTGATTATTCCTTAATGCATTCGCTGCAAGTGGTGGTTGCTCCAGCCACACCATTGTAGTTCAGTTCCTCACGTACTATTGTAGCCGGTTGCCTCGAACCAATTCCTCTATCACATCATAAAGGTGTTGGCACTCGTTCTATCATGTCCATCAAGCTCATGGAAGATCCAAAATGTTCCAGACCTTTTCTCCTAATCAGTAGGTTCTCTTCTTGCAGGCTTCCAATAGGGGATTTTCCCCTAGTGTCTAGATATATCATCTCCAAGTTCTCAGTCAAATTAGTGTAGGAATAGAATTTCGGCTCCCCTCTTTGTCGTTTTGGTTCTTAAAAGTCCAATTCTTCCTTTCCTTTTGTCCTTTCCTATTCCTTCTCCAGACAGTCCCTTCTCATCCATAACATTATCATCATCCTTGGCTTCATCCTCGGCTTTGGCATCTTCCTGAAGCAAATATCTTTCAATTTCATAGTAGAATTCCGCAAGATCCATAGGTGGATCCCTTTCTAGTGCACCCTTAAAGTCGATCTTACTCGCAACTTCAGATATTGCAGCCATTAGGATTAGTGATGGATCCGGCTTGTCCACTACAGCCGCCGCTACATTGAATCTTATCAAATAGCTTCTCAAGGTCTCTTCAGGCCTTTGTTTCATGCTTGATAGTGTCAGCATCTCTAGTTGTTCCAATTTGTTTTGCTCCAACTCCCGATGCTCCTACATTAGCTCCTTGTTCTTGGTTCTGAATTCCAGCAACACTAACTATTCCTTGTTGTCCCATCCTTTGGAAGAATCCTTCAAGCATTTCATGTTGCTTAGTTATCACTCCATCCTCCATCTCCTTCACCATTCTCTCCATCTCTTATTTGGTTACGTAGATGAATTGATGGGAATTTGAGGACACCTCATGGCTGCCCCCAGGTTCGGGTTGACTTGCTCCAGTTTTAGATCTAGTATTATGCCTCCTCATCTTCTCCAAATCTCATATTCTAGCTTTTCTCAGTGAAAGCACCAAAATATTAAACCAAAAAATGGATGCACGCAAAAATTAGATGAAACCATCGGTTCGGATTTAAATAAAAGAAAACGTAGCAAAAAAGACACAATTTTTATAGTGGTTCGATGTAATCTCCAGTCTACATCCACTTCAATCTATTTTATTAGTTGTTCTCTCTCTGGATTACAACTGCTTAGATCCGATCTAGCCACTACCTAGTGGATCCCGGATTTACTACGGAGTTAAGAATTTTATTTAAGGAGAATAGAGGTGAAGAAAGTGTAATGGAAGCTCCAAGTCCAAGAGTGTCGGGGGAGATCTAGCAGAAAGAAGATCCTTTTCTGGTTGCAGGTAGGATGGTATTTATAGAGAAATTAGAGAGGTACGGAGTTAGAAGCCCATTGGCAATGAGGTCTAGGAGTTTTCTCAAAGTCACACAAAAGAAGCCAGGATCATTCGAGCTAATTTGATAACTCGGTACCGAGTTAAGGGCTTAACTCGGTGCTGAGTTACAATTATTGGTGCACATATAATAATTCCATGAGACCATGCCGCTAAACACGGAACGGGTTTTACCTCACAAGAACCATTTTCATACATGAAAAAAATGGAAACAAATTAGAACGAAACCCAAACTTGAAAGAATGGGCATAAACAAGATCTAAAGAATGTCATAAATAATTAAACATTGAGAAGAGCTCCAGGCACTTCTTGATGCAATTAAGAAAACGATTCAAAGATTTGAATCAAATAAGAAAAGGGAATTTTTCCAACAATGATTAGGAGGGTGCACCCTGTAACGACTCGAAATTTTTAACATTTTGAATATGGGATATTTAGTTTATTTAAATATCTAGATTTGATTCAAAGATAATAAATAATAAGAAATCAATTGTTATTAAAAAGACTCGATTTTTATTGTAGTATTTTTAATTTAATTTATAGGATTTTTCCATAATTTTTAATTTGAAAAATATTTGAATTTTCATTTCATGATTTTTCGGCAAACGATAGTATTTTTGAAGTTTTTCTGAATTAGATAACTAGTGTATATTATTCTTGTTTTGAGATCGTATCGCAATTGTGCGCGATCATATTTTTGTTTTGTCGTTCGTAGTTCGTACGTGAACGAAAATCGATGTGGCGACGTACCAGAAATTTGCAAAATAAACATAACCCATCTTACACAATTCAGCACACTTTAACCTACCTTCTTTTCTTTCTCTTTCCATTTTTTCAAGCTTATAGTAAAAGAAAAACAATCAAATCTTCCACTTTGAAAAATTCAATTCAAAAATCTATTCAACAAAAAATGTAAAGTTTAGATCTTTGAACTCACATAGCCTATATCAACATTTCTATAGGTGTTTTGTGAGGCTCAGGTGCATTTTGGGTTGATAGGTATGAAGTCTTGAGCAAGTCTTGGCTAGGGTTTGAATTTTTGATGGATCTAGGCGATGTTAGGCAAGGGCAATGGTGGATTTATGTTTCCTGTTCGAAGGAGTGTCGTTGGTCATGAGATGAGGAGGTGCGGTTGTCCTTTGCAAGTCACGATGCTTGCTTCTCGTGCTTCTAGGGTTCGGGTCATTTTTTCTATGGGTGATCAAGTGGAAAATAGAGGGGTTGGGAAGGTAGAGCTCATGACGAGGAGCGCCTAGGATTCGACGGTGCATCGATTCATTGACCAGAGAGGAAGATAAGGAGGAGGGAAGTCGGGGGTGATGAGTTTGGTGTATCGGGTCGTGCGTATGATTTTAATGGGGAAGAAGGTTTTGGGAAGGAAATTAGTCTAAATTGGTAATTAAGTGTGTAATTAAAATATTTAATTATTTTTTAAATCTAAAAATCTTATAAAATAAATAACTTTTCCATATGAGGTCCAATCGAGACGCGGCCTTTTGGTTGCGCTCCTAATAGTAATAGCTACGCATTGGAACTAGTTTCGTCGAATTTAGAGTAGTGGAATTTTGGGCTAAAATCGAACACCGTTCAATTTTAGACCAAACCGGAATGCTTCGGCGTCAATTGGAATTTTGATGACTTTCACATCTAAATGGTTTCCGTGATGGTATATAGTAGATAAAATATTTGTAGTGCTAAAATGTTTTATTGGCTTGGTTTGGTTAAATATCTGCTTTTAAAAAAAAGCGAATGACATTTAAAATAAAATACTAGGAATTTCGTAGGGAAATCCGGATTTCTCGTCGTTGTAATTTTTAATTCCACTTATATACTTGTTGATTTCAATTTCAGTTCTATACCTGTTATATAGATTGTTAAATGCTAAAATTTGATAGTTTGGCCTTATTTGTTGTGACAATAATATATGTTAAAAGTTGAACCTTTTTAAAGAAAAAGGTAGTAATAACATTGGTTAAGTGATAAGGTAGCCATTGCCCTCGTTATAGTATTTTGAAATACTGTTAATTGACGTTTTCATTAGGAAATGGTTTGGATTTGGAAAATTATTTTTAATCCGACTATTTTGAATTTTCTGTGATATTTTATTTAAAAATAGTTTTTGTACTTTTCATTTTGCTTCAACTTCTTGTATTATTCTTTTCTAATATATGTATATAAGTAAACCTTTTAAAATTATTTTGGAAAGTATTTATATTTATAGAAAAGTTATTATAATAATGAATGTTTATTTTTAAATGGAAAATAAAAGGGGTTTATCTTTTATTTTAAAGTGATTTTGTTTAAAAAAGAAGAAGATAGAAATATTTTGGAATAAATATTTATGAAACGTTTCTATATCAAATGTTGTATAAAAATATTGACTTATAATATTATTTATAAGTAAAGGATAGTTTTATAAAGGGTATTTTATAACTAAAAGAATGGATTTATAAATGAAATTTTATATAAAAGGGAAATTATTATCATTTTGATAAATTGAAAATAATTCACATTTGTGGATTTATAGCGATATTTTGAGTAATCGTTTTTATAGAAAGCATGTGGTTCTATCTTGAAACTAAAGATTTGTGATAAATATATGGGATTTTATATTTGGAATTTTATAATTATATTTGGAGCTTTATAAAAGAAATTTACAAATAATTTTAGAAATTTGTGAAAGTAGCTTTATAAATAGAGATGAATTTATAAATATGAAAGAAATGTTTAAAAAGGATTTTATAAATATAAAAGGAGATTTATTAAATTGGAGATTTATAATAAGGGATTTATAAATAATATTTTATAAAAGGAAATATATAAATAATATTTTATAAAAGGAGGTCTATAAATGATATTTTATAAAAGGAGGTCTATAAATGATATTTTATAAAAGAGATTTATAAATGAAGCTTTACGAAGGAATTTATAAATGGAGTTTGTAAATATAAAAGAGATTTATAAAAAGGGAATTTTATAAAGGAAAGGAGGTTTGATTTGTTATATATTATCATTTCAAATTATGGTGGTATGGATAGTATTCTTTTCATACTTAACACCAAATTCCAAGGTATGGAAACTCGTCTTTATCTTGAGAATTAAGAATGTATATCGAGGCAAGGCTAAAATGCTAACTTGTCCGACTACATTATTAATTGATGGATAGTGCTGTTTGAAATCAGGAAGTAGTGATAAGTATTTTTGGTTAATTTCTAAACGATCTATTTACTTTCACTAAAGGAAAATGTTTGGGGTTAATATTGTCAATGTTTTAAATGACGATTGTTTTTGTCTAATTAAATATGGTTTTAGAAGTGAAATCTTTCTTAAGATTTGTGGATCTACTTATACCATTGAGGTAAGTATATGGGTACATTTCATAAGTATTGGAAATGTAGTGTTTTGTGAATATACTTGTACTGTTGATATAAGTATATGGAATAGTTTCCTAAATTTCAAAAGTGAAATGTTTTGTAAGTATACTTATATAGTTGAGATAAGTATATCGATATTTTCAAGTATTGGGAGAGTATGGGGGTTTGAAAATATATATTTTATTAAGGTATTTTAATACGAATACTTGAAAGAGATTTTAATTAATGGAAGGATTAATCAAAGAGGCTTAGTAGTTATTTTGTGCTTAACCATGCTTGGTTAAATCTCTGGTTGAATTGTTTGTTATTGATAGTTAAATAACCGACTATCAAATGTTGGCCAGTTTTTAAAACTATCATTGTCGGTTCAGAGAGACCAGATCAGATATATTATCTGAAAACCACTTCAAACCGGCATAAGCATTCAAATTGGAGACATCTTAAAGATGATCAAAGACGTTCGAAAGCGTAGCCTAAAGCCTTAGCAATCGGGAATGACCAAAATAAGGGACATGCTTCAGAGCTATGTGGGTCGCACCTATTAGGGTATTGGTCATCACCCAATCTAGTTCGATAGTTATTGATGGTTTATGTATGCTTGGGGCCCGGTATGGTTGTTGGCCAAAACCGGGGTGGTAACATGTTCGGTATTATCCATTATGGGGTAGGCCGGTCCCAATTTGCGGGGGATCAATGTGAGGCCCTCGGTACATTATTCTAGAGGTGTAGTATGGCAGGCGGCACCTCAATAGCCTTGTCATTGATGGAATCCATTCTCCAATAAGGGCCGTACGGACTTAGTTATGCCCAACTATGTTGGCACGTGAGATGCAGACATTTCGGCCATTTTATATATTTATTTTAAACCCTAGACATTATTATAATATAACAAGTTTTCCCATGAAATGTTTGGTTATCGTAAGGTAAAAGCCAATCCGTATTTATTGCAGTGTGGTCTTACGAGATACCTTTATTTTGAAAGGTTTTATAACAACAAAATCCATATGGTGCATATTTTTCATGCTTGTTTACAAAACTGATCCGGATGTTATTTTCTTATAATGCACATTTCAGACTGAGCATACTTTCAGATTTAGTTATGGATGCTTTGGAGCTTCAGGAGACGAGCTGGAGGCCTCCAAGACGTACTCACGTATATTTATAGTTTTCACTGCATTTGTTGTTTTATATTTATCTGCATTTGTGAGGACAGGTTGTTATGACTGTCCTGGCTGATGATATATAGTTACTCTGATTGATGTATGTATATTACAGTTTTCTTTTATAAAGATCTGTTGTATATTATATATTACCCGTTACGATGTGAGATTCTATTCTGCCTTTCTTTCTTTTCCCCCCCAACAATCTGTCTTTCCGGCACTTGGATGCTGGATACGTGAATACCGTGGGTGTATCAGTGCCGACTCTCGAGGGTCGAAAAGGAGCGTCGTTACTCACCTTCCTTACCGAAAGTATACCTCTAGAAATATGCTTGAGGGGGTCTACTTTGTGACTCTCTTAGAAACCTCCGAGTTGGACCCCACCAACCTTACCGAGAATCTGAATATTTCACATCTCCGTGTGCATACCATCGAAACAAATCTAGAGTGGATGTGATAATACCCTAATGGGAGCAACGCCACATAGCTTGGCCCCCACTCGCTCTTTTGTTTTAGTCATTTCTAATAAAGGATATCAAAGCACAAATGAGCAACAAATCATCTTGGATTGACAAAACACAAAAAGATAGCAGAATCGAAATCGATAGTCAAGAAACCAACTATCGGGGATAATAAAAAATTATCATGTATGAAAATTAAACCTCTTACCTTTATCACAACTCGTCGATCCTGAACTAGCACTACCCCAAGGAAAACATTGAAGCCGGAAAAGTAAGGATAGTGTTTCTTCCTACCTTGTCACGATAACATTCTTAACTTTAAAAATAGCAAGAGTTCCTTCAACATTTAGTGCTAAGTGTAAGACTAAATATTTTCTATAAACGAATCAAACTTTTAAAACATTTGACTTACACCTGTCCTTGATTGTCACGTCACAAATATTTGCAATAACACTTTAAAAAAACTCTTTAAAATATTCTTTTTAAAGAGCAAATTATATTTCTAAGTGTATTAAAAAGAAGAGTAAAAAACAAATGTCATTAAAACATCATTAACTATAAACCCAGAATAATTTGCACTAAGGTTTATTTTTAAACATTCCTTTTTAAAGATTTTCTTATTTATAAACTATCATTTATAAATTTAAAACAACATTTATTGTTCCGGAAGACAATAAATCAACTTAAAATGCTTTTATAAATTAAAAACAATGTTAATCCTCCTAGTTAGAATAATTTTAAATACTTTTATAACTTTTTATAAATTTAAAACCACATTAATTAATCTGAAAGAGATTAATCAAATTTATAATCCTTTTATATTTTTAAACAACATTAGTTATCTCGAGAGGTGATTAATCAAATTTATAATCTTTTTATAAATTTAAAAACAACACTAATTGTCCCTAAAGATAATTAATCAAATTTATAATCCTTTTATAAATTTAGAACAACCTTAATTATACCAAAGAGAAATAAATCAAAATTATAATCTTTTTAATAATTTAAAACAACATTAATTATCGCAAAAGATAATTAATCAAATTTATAACCTTTTTATAAATGGAAAACAACATTAATTATTCCGAAAGATAATTAATCAAATTTACAGCCTTTTTATAAATTTAAAACAACATTAATTATCTCGAAAGATAATTAATCAATTTATAACTCCTTTTATAAATTTTAAACAACACTTATCCTTTATTTCAAAATTCTCAAAAGTACTTAAAAATATAGTTTATACAACTTTTAAAGCACAAAAACGCGACCAAACGTTTATTTTGTAAAAATACAAGCACTGGTTCAACACACACAAACATATTTATGGAGAGTTTATTTCATAAGTGGTGGTATACCAATAATCGCTATAACGACACTTATACAAATCAAACAGTAGGTCAAAAATACTTCAACCAACATCAATATATGCAACATAAGAGTATAAGTAAGATGCATATTACAGTAAATTAATAACGGTGAGAAACACCTTAGGGTCTCTACAAAAGTCCCTTGAAAAAAAAGGTTATTTAAGCAATCCGTTTTTCAAACGGGAATTAAATCCAAACAAACAATAAAACAACAATATATAAACTATCACCTTAACATTGAACAATAATTTATTGTAACATGGATATCATATAGTTTATTTAGTGGTGAGTGAACTCACCGAAATTCAAGTTGACGCTTTCACGTTCCGGTTTGATCTAAAATCGAACGGCGTTCGATTTGAGCTTAAAATTCTACTAGCTCCAAATTCAAAGAATCCATCTCCAATGTGTAGATAACATTAGTGCGAGTCTAATGCAAAAGACGGTGTCCAATCCGACGTCATATGAAGAAGTTATTCATCTCGTAAGATTTTGATTAATTAAAACTATTAATTACACTAATTAAATAATTAATCACCTAATCCACTCTCTAACTCTTCTTCCCCAATACCAAAATCCTATACATGCACATCACGTGCACACCCATGCCGTGCATCTTCCCAACGTTCTCCTTCCATGATCGATGAAATCAAAATCCACCCTCACCATGGAACTCACTATCCAAATCACCACCTCCCCGACCTAACGACGTCAAGCTCGCACCCCTAGACCACATCGCAACCTGCTCCACTCACGCACAGTCATTAAAATGGCGCACTCTCCTCTACTCCACCACACCCTCTAAACTTCGGATAAATATGCTCCTCCGCAAGAGAATTCCAAAGCAACCGACCCTAAAGCCTATCTCCCTCTAAATCTCAAACAAAGTGAAACCCTAGTCTCCTTCATTCACGTCGAACATTCCAAAGCCATGCTGCACACATCCAAACTCATATAGATTGGAAGATCTCATCAATACAAACTCAAAGATTCCAACTTTGTAATTTTCGTTTAGTAAATCGTGTTATTTTAATTTTTGAATGGAGGTTGTCACTTTCTTTTGTTTTACAGGAAGTGATAAATGAACAAGAGAGAGGGAAGAAGAAAAGTGAGAGTGTTGAATTGTCTTAGGGTAGAGGTAAGTTTATTTTTCAATTTCTGACAACTCGCTACACAGAATTCCATTCACGTACGAATCATGAACGACAAAACAAAAATATGACCGCGCACAAAAATGCGGCACGATCTCAAAACAACAATAAAATACAATAGTTAACTTATTTTGTTAAATCTCAAAAAATACCATCGTTTGCCAAAAATACGTCAAACGATAATTTGAATATTTTTCAAATTAAAAATTATGGAAAAATCCTATAAATTCATTTAAAAATATGTCAATAAAAATCAAGTTGTTTTATTAACAATTAATTTTCTTGTTATTTATTCGAGCTATTTATTATTGTAAATAAATTTACAAAATGAGTTTTTCATTATTATTTATTAATTATAAGGAGTTAAATAAGGCTATTAAATCAATTTAATTAATATTTAATTCACAATTTAAAATATTTAAATAATCCCTATATTTGAATATAAGTTATTTATATTTTAAAAAGCAATTATTTAAATATTTAAAATTAATTAAATATCAATATGAAAATGATAAAATTTTAGGATTTTACATTCCCTTTAAAAGAATTTCGCCGTCGAAATTCCTAAAGAAAGAAATATTCTCTCACCCTTAGGTTTTAAAGTTCCTTATACTATGAAAAACTTCGGTAGCACCTCCTTTGCGTGGCTGATCCGAAAAAACTGCAACTTGCTGCAACTAGCCCAAATCAACAAGGAAAACAAAAGCCAAGTGGCCTTCCATATCCAGGGCATAAAATCATCAATCAATCACTAATTTCTAAATTTACTACATACCTCTTTTGCATTTGGTTTTTAGCAAGCAACTTACTATCTTGATGCGAATGTAGGTGCCTAAGAAATCAAATAGTAATCACTTGCTACCCTATACTTATCTTGTACTTACATCCATAAGAGAACCATGTCGACAAAAGGGAAATGCACAAGCTATTTCTATCATAAGCAATAGCAACATAAATAATATAACAACCATATGCAGCAAGGCAATATGATACAACTTATACTAATAATGCAACTCTAGTGTGATACAAAGGCACATGCAACCAAAAGCAATATAACAACCGTATACAACAAAGAATACCCTGTAATAAAAAACTAATCATCCAATCTTTTTCAAAAAGTAAATTTAAAACTAAATTCCTGGGTTTTAATACTCAAAATATATTTTCAAATTCCTTCAAAGAAAAACATAACAAAAATAAAATTAATTATGAGAAGGAAGGGGCTCCTCCTATCGAAGCATGGTATAACTCTAGAATCAAAATAAACAGCGCATCCAGTAGTATTCCGGTTCCTCTTAAAACAACAACTAGAGTAAACGAATATACTTGGCGAGTCTTCCAAATCTGAAAACCTTAATTAACCAACTTTAGTTTCAACAAAAGTATTTGAAAAATCACTTCACAAAAACTCTTTTTAGGTATCTTCAAATAATAATACTTCACCAAAGTTTTCAAAATAAATAATATTATTATTTCTTTCACAAATTCTTTTGAAATAACCTTTTTTGTTCAAAAGCACCGGGATTTAAGTCATAATAAACAACACTTTATAAACGGTATATGCCCGCGTGCGTGCGCGCACACACATATACATACAATCACATTGTCAATCAAATCAATTTCCCTAAATGAATAAACTAACACTTAATATTATTTAAAATGTTAAATGACTAACAAAGAAGATTTAGAATTTTTCTTAGGTTCACAACTTTCTCAATCGTTCAAGGATATAGATAATTTTCTAAGCATACCATTACGCTCCTCAGCCTTTGTTATTGCTTAGAAGATTATCCAAGCTCCCTCAAACAAAATTGAGAGTCACTCCCCAAACTTTCCTAAGTCACACAATAAAGCATACAAATATACTTAAGCCCGTATGATGTACATTAATCGTCCATATGCAATTTCTGATCCAACTACTTGCTCGGATACATAAACTTTACTGTCAAACTAGTACCGCTCACTCGACCTCCCTAGTACGGACTCTGATCAGGTTCGTCGATTAGAAACCTTCGTTCTCCTTACATAGCAATATACTATGATAGAAAGTCTTGGTATCATATCAAGAATCTGAATTTAGTGTTCGCTGAAAAGAATCAAGTGAGAAATCCTTTTTCAGACTGGTGTGAATCACCCCAATGTTATGTACTCGAATCCTAAATCATAAACTGTGCGAATAAAATGATATATGTACAACTTACGTACATAATCTTATTGGTTTAATAATTATACCAATCCCTTTCTAAATCACTTTCATTTTCATTTATAGTATTCCATTCAATACTAATATTATTTATGAATTACTTCACAAATTTCACTTAAGTTTATAAATATTTTATAGAGGCACATCTTTATAAAACATCAATTTAAATACTTACTCCACTTTTATTTACTTGTATAATACTCTTCTACATCCTAAGAGTATATACAAAATGTTAATTTTATTTTATTTATTTTATTTTAAAAAAATTCAAATGATGGCCCAATCCAAATGTAGGTTTTTAAAACTGAGTCAACTTTTCTACCACTTCACCTTAGAGTGTTTAAAAGAAAAATGTTTACGGGTTGGCCCAATAACATCAAATAGTTTATGAGACTTAGATGTTTAAACAAAAATTATAGTTTTAATAAAACAATGCTTATTAAAACCCTCCTATCCAATTTCACCCATTAAGTTAAAATATATCTTCTCTATCCAAGAGTTTAAAATTTCATTTATCAAAACATTCTTTAGTCAAAATACCTTTTGTTTTAAATCAATTTCCTTTAAGGAAACTTAAAAACTAAATACCCATTTTTTATTTCAGAACCCTTTTTTTGAAATGATACTACATATATTTCTATATATAAAATTATTTTAACAATTTATTGACTAACTCTCGCTTTGGGTTCGTTCGGATTCGAACTCATTTTGATCACACAACGATAAAGAGAATAATTTACTAAATGCACTACAACGTTTGCCTAAGCAAACACTCGGTCGTCACTTAGAAGATTATTTAGATTACCATAAAACTAATCGAGATGTTTTCCCTGAACTATACAAAGAAAACGTATATATATTAAAAATTCTTTTTGAAAGATTTATACTTATGAGTACTTCCAAGTAATACTATACTACTTTTCTTAATAATCTTTTTGAAATCATTTTAAGCAATACCAGGATTTAAATTCTTAAAGACTCTTTCTAAAACACATTTTACAAACCAAATTTATATAAAATGCCTTTATATAAAATCATCTCATATTATAATAATTCTCCTTGATTATAATAATAAAATTTTCTCAAATATTTATCCACCAAATGTTTTATCTTCCTATTTAGATTGAATTAAACAATTTTATTAAAAATGACTTTTATCTTAACATTTTTACCGAACACTATATAGTCAAACCGTGAAACTCAATTCACAAGGAGTTCATTTTAATGCACTTACAATTATCAAAACGATAAACGCACATAAACTGGTCGAGCATAAATTAATAATCAATAAACAATAGTCAATGCTCCTAAACTACCCAAGCATGACATATCAAATAATAATGATAATAAAGAAATATTATCATTAACAAATAAACACCCACCATAAATAACTATATAAATTTGAAAATTATTTCATTATATATATAAAACATATAATCCTAGGTAAAATATTTCATTTACAAAATTTTCAAAAATCAATATAGTGTTCATTTGCCTTGTTCAAGTGTTTAGAAATCCCTATCGACACGGTGGTGTCCCATATCTCGACTGAAATTCATAGACAAATAATTAAACCAATTAACACAATACGTTTTTACAGCAATACCAAATATGCTCTCGTATATATAATACTCTTAACTCATTCTAGGGCATCACATACCCTATCTCAATATGGGTTTACCCCACGAAAGCCAAGGTTCTCGCTTAACCTTCATTTCTGATACTAAATGTAACGACCCGCCTTTTCAACCCTTGAAAGTTGGCACTTAATACGTTAATGGTATTACAATGTCGAGCATTCAAGTGCCAGAAAGGCAGATTGCTAGGGTAAAAAGAAAAGGTAAAAGGATAAGAACATGAGGAACATAATCTCACAGCGGAACGATAAAATATAATATATAAAGACAGTAAAAGCTGTCATTCCAAGATACAAGGTATATCAGAGTTTAAAAAAAACCTCATCAGCCTTGACAGTTATAACTTCCTAACCTTACAATTGTTGATGGGTATACATATTGATACAACGGAAAATAAAAATACCACGATGGGTAAACATCCAACTCTACTTTATGAGCTCCATGTCCCACCAACGACAACCTGGAAAAACTTGCTCTGACCTAAGCATTATAATAAATAACACCTAGATCGGTCTGGAAAACCAGCGTGAGAAAACTCAAGAAATGTGGTGAACATATAATAATTCCATGAGACCATGCTGCTAAATACGAAACAGGTTTTACCTCACAAGAACAATATCCATACATGAAAGAATGGAAACAAATTAGAACAAAGCCCAAACTTGAAAGAATGGGCATAAACATCAAATTCCAAACTTAAAGAATGGACATAAATAATTAAACATTGAGAAGAGCTCAAGGCATATCTCAATGCAATTAAGAAAACGATTCAAAGATTTGAACCAAATAAGGAAATGGAATTCTTCCAACAAGGACTAGAAGGGTGCACCCTCTTTACCGAAAGTATACCTTTAGAAAATATACTTAAGAGAGTCATATACTCTGTGACTCTCTTGGAAACCTCCAAGCCAGACCACGCCAACCATACCGAGAATTCGAGTATTTCACAACTTTGTGCCCATACCATTGAAACTAATCTAGAGTAGATGTGATAATACCCTAACTGAAGCAACCCTACATAGCTTGGCCCTGCCTCGCACTTTTGTTTTGGTCATTTCCGACAAAGGATATCAATGCTTAGATGAGCAACAAATCATCTTAGATTAATGAAACACAAAGAGATAGCGGAATCAAAATCGATAGTCAAGAAATCAACTATCGGGGATAACAAAAATGATCGTATATGGAAATTAAATCTTTTACACTTATCACAACTCGTTGATCCCAAACTAGCCCTACCCTGGGGAAAATAATGAAGCCAGACGAGTAAGAGCAGTGTTGCTTCTCACCATGTCATGACAACATTCTTAACTTTAAAAATAACAAGAGTTTCTTCAACGTTTAGTGCTAAGTGTAAGACTAAATATGTTCTATAAACGAATCAAACTTTTAAAACATTTGACTCACATTATGATTGATTATCACATTACAAATATTTGTAAAAACACTTTAAAAACACTCTTTAAAATATTCTTTTTAAAGAGCAAATTATATTTCTAAGTATATTAAAAAGAATGGTCAAAAATAAATGTCATTCAAACATCATTTACTATAAACCTAGAATAATTTTCACTAAGCTTTATTTTTAAACTTTCAATTTTAAATATTTTCCCATTTATAAACTATCATTTATAACTTTAAAACAACATTTATTGTTCTAGAAGATAATAAATTAATTTAAAATGCTTTTATAAATTTAAAACGATGTTAATCCTCCCAAAGAAATTTAAATTAGAACAATGTTAAAGTACTTTTATAACTCTTTTATAAATTTAAAACCATATTAATTATCTCGAAAGAAATTAATCAAATTTATATTCTTTTTATATATTTAAAACAATATTAATTATCATGAGGGGTGATTAATCAAATTTATAATCTTTTTATAAATTAAAAAAAAAATTATCGAAAGATAATTAATCAAATTTATAATGCTTTTATAAATTTAGAACAACCGTAATTATCCCGAGGGAAGATAAATCAAATTTATAATCTTTTTATAAATTTAAATCAACATTAATTATCCCAAAAGATAGTTAATTAAATTTATAACCTTTTTATAAATTGAAAACAACATGAATTATCTCGAAAGGTAATTAATCAAATTGACTACAAGAAAAGTTATTTTTATAACCTCAATATATAATGTTTTATTCCGTAGTGTTATCCTTTATTTTAATTTGTTTTATTTAGAAAAGAGATTAACTAGGTAACGCATTTTGAAGCGGGCTTTTCGGCCGCCTCTTTTTTGATTATTTCCTTCTTCCTCAAACTCAAATTCTCCTGCATCTTCTCCTCACAGCCAAATAACTTCGCTCAAAATTAAAAATCCCCCCTTTTAAATATTCTTTGTGAGTTAAGCACCCAAAACTAAGATCTGATATTTGAGCAAATCGACATCGCCTGGAAGTTAATGTTTGTCTATGGCGAAACTGCCCCCATGAACAAACGAACACAATCACACTCCCTACAAACATATCAATGGCGAAACTGGCCCCGACCAAAAACGGCATCGCCATCGGCAACGACACCCACTTTCCATACCTCTCCCTCAACCCATCCCTCGCTATCTTTGCACCCCCTGCAAATGCAAAAATTTGTAACACAACTGCAGACAATGCGACGGAAGTGCAGAAAATCCATCCACCCCCAAAATCACCATGTTTCGATATGTCAAACCATAAGGGGCTTTGAAGCTGCCATTAGGGTTTCTGATGTCGATGGTTTTGTAGAAGTGGAAGAAGGGTAGAGGCACGATGATGTATCCCATGGTTGTGCCTATGGCTTGGCTGATGATCATCGATTTGGGAGAGGTTAGGGTTAGATGCCCCATTTTGAAATCGTGCATTAAATCGGCAGATAAAGAGACTACTGTTTTAATCAGACCGCAATCGATTAGATCAACATTTACTCCTGAGGAGCTGCCTGCCCATGCAGAGAGGATGAAGAGTGCCACTTTGCCATAGTTGTAGGCCATGTTTATGTATATGAGTCCTGCTCCATATGCGTTGCAGAACCGAAGTATGGGTGCCAATATACACGAGATTACCACATAAAACCTGGTATAGAAATTTAAACACTGTTTACTGTTTACCAAGTTTAATTTGTACAAAACTCATTGAATTTCAACTTTTCCAGCTTATGAATGTGTACCATGGTACAAATTTTGAAAGTTCTTTAAAATATTATTGAACAATTTTTATCATTGCAAATCTGTCGATGTCATACAAAAGTCATTATACATTTTATGTGCTAATCATAAAAGGATAGTGACCATTTGACTTCAGGAAACATGCGTGGAATGCAGATTGTGGATATTATAGTGAAGACTATGAAGCTGGTGTATACATGCCAGAGGGATTGGGTCTTTCATGACGGCTTCATTTTTTTGGAGTCCATCCGGAACTGCAAGGCTGTGATCAGGTACTGCAAAAGTAACGTGCAAATTAGTGTATGCTTATTTTCTACTTGTTCTGCTTTGGAGAAGTAGGTTCCTTTGGTTAAGTTATGACATTACTACTTACTGGGTCTAACATTTTTGCTTCTGTACTTCAAGTGAAAGTTTCTTGCAGTTAAGGAAGCAACTTTCAGGAAATTACAAGCCGTCTCCTAAGATTACAGAAATAGAGATAAAAAACTATAACAAAGATAAAATGAACTATTGTGGCGGCTCATCCGTTCACTTCAGCATTTATCTCAAATACAATCGGGTAACATGATGCGGTAGCACGAAGCAACCTCTACCCGAAAGTAGGATATTAAGCGAGTGGGCCAATCATCTTTGTTTTGTTTTTGGCCCATAACCACTTTATTTACTTCAGCAATGAGATGTACAATATATTTATATATATATATATTGATGTAACAAGTAACAATAAATGTTACTCTGAATGCAATCAACTTTCTGAAGCATTTCCTAGTTCTTTGTAATCAAACACCATATGCGAAAGCATAATAGTAATCCAAATCTTTACATGGTATTAGAGCTATCAAAGCTTAACAGCATTTAGTTGATATTTCAGATCTGAATCATCATCAGATTTGGAATCATCATCTGATTATCAAATCACCCATCAGAGATCATCTCATCATTTAGGATTTATAAAAAATCTACATTAGAAAACCAGTGCCATACCTGAAGTTCAAAGATCTTGGTTGCAACAAGGTTTTCATTGAAGAATCAAGCAAATTCAAGCAAGAAACATCAGAAAATCAATTTCAGAGTCAAGTAAACTATTAAGAAGTAGTAAATAGTCATTACCTCGCCAAGAAATCATCAAATAAATATCATTATTTGAGTATTGGCTGTAACTAACATGATCACCCCATATTCGAGCCCTCTTGACTCTACCAGTCACTGATATTTCAAGATTCTGGTCATAATTTCAAATCATCATGGTAGGAGACAATGATAGCGCTACCACTTCTGATACCTCATCCAACTCCCATCAAATCGCCACTGAAAATCTGATAAAAACTATTGTAAGCCCTCAAAGTCAATTGATTACTGGTCATCTCGAAGAATATAATTATCACCTTTGGAAAGTTCAAGTGGAAACCACTGTCAAAGGCTATGGCCTTGAAGGATTTCTTCTTGGTACCATTCCAGTACCACCCATGTTCATAACTGATCAAGGTAAAAAAACTAATAGTAATAAAGAATTCATAAGATATTAATGGCAAGCGAGTTTAATTTGTTCATGGTTGTTATCTTCTATAAGTATCAAGTTACTACCACAACCAATTGGAGGCAAAACTGCTAAAGAAATCTGGACAACAGTTGAAAGGATATTCAATTCTCAATCTGCTGCCAAAGTCATGCATCATAAGAGACAACTGCATAGCATTAGAAAGGATAACCTATCCATGGCAAATACTTAGTGAGAATTAAGACAACATGTGAATTACTTGAAGCAACAGGACATAAAATTTTAGATTCTGAACAAGTTCTAATCATTTTAAGTGGTTTAAGTGAAGAGCATAAAGCTGTAGTGGCTGTTATATCATCTCAAAGAATCACACCATCAATATAAGATGTGCATTTAATACTTCTTGCACATGAAGGAAGAATAGATTACAAGAAGCCTATTGACTCGGATATGTCAATCAATTATGCATCAATTTACAAGGGCAGAAACCAGTACAACAACAAATCTGATTAACATTTACAAAGAGGTATTCAGTCAGTAAGAGGAAGGAGCAGAGCAGGATGGAATAACAACAATAAGCCAAAATGTCAAATTTGTGAAAAAATAGAGCACACATCCCCAAAATGCTACTTCAGACTAAACTTTAACTATGAGCTAGGACAGAACTCAAAAAGTCAGAGAAATGGCAATCTAAGTGCAAATGTGGCACAAGTGCAATCAGACTCAAATGGTCAATCAAAAAGCAGCATAATCAAATTACAAGACCAGAACATATTCATGATGAAACATGGTATCCTGATTCTGGAGCGACTAATCAGTTAACAAGCAATCTTGACATTCTAAATCTTGGGAATAAAGAGTACAAAGGTAAACAGTAAATTTGCATGGGCAATGGTGAGTCTATTAGAATTACTCATGCTGGTAAAGCTTATATCTTTTTTTTGAAAGGGTACTTAGATACAACATGTCACTGGGACAACATAACACAAATCACATGTTAATATAAGTTCGAATCACGCTACACAAGTTTCGAATTTGTGACCTCTCGCACCAAAGTGGAATCACTTAACCACTGGGACAATGGTGCTTGTCGGTAAAGTTTATATCAAAGGTGCAAGATAATTATTTCTTAATAATTTATTAAGAGGACGAAAGATAAAGAAGAATCTTATTAGTGTCTCTCAATTTGCTAAAGATAACAATGTCTAGTTTAAATTCTTTCCCAAGTACTGTTTGGTTAAAGATATGCTAGCTAAGGAAATTCTTTTGTAGGGTGATGCAGACAAAGGCCTATACAGATTCAATCTTGTTAAATGCACCAATATTGTAAAAGAATAAAAAAGTTGTAATTTGTCTGAGGCTACTCAAACAAAAAAAAGAATATTTAATCTATGGCATTACAAGCTTGGACACCCAAGTGCAAATATTGTTAAACAAGTAATTCGTGAAAATAAAATTGCTTTTAATAATATTTCTTTACCATATGTTCGTACTTATCGTCGGATGGGTAAAAGTCATAAATTAGCATTTAATGATTCTCTAACTGTGTATTCAAATCCATTGGAGCTAGTTGCTACAGATCTTTGGGGTCCAAAACCTTTAGACTATGGTTACAGGTACTACATATCCTTTATTGATGCATATTCTAGACATGGATTTAGTTTTTGAAAGCTAAGTCTGAAACATATAATGTTGTACTACATTTCATATCATTGGTTGAAAAACAAACCGGTTTTCAAGTCAAGGTCATACAGACTGATGGGGGTACTGAATAAAAAACTCTTACCAATTTCTTTAATAAGAAGGGAATAGTTCATAGAACTACATGTCCATACACATCAAAACAAAATGGTTTGTTTGAGAGAAAACATAGGCATATTATTGAGTTAGGTCTTACCCTTTTAGCTCAGGCATCTCTACCATTAAAATTTTGGCCCGACTCATTCAATACAGCAGTGTGTTTAATTAATAGACTACCAACAAGAGTGTTAAATGGGGTAAGTCCTATAGAAAAATTATATGGAGCTAAACCTGACCATCATAGTTTAAAGACATTTGGATGTCTATGTTTTCCTCACTTAAGATAATACAACATCAATAAACTGAATTTCAGTTAAAAACCATGTACTTTCTTAGGATATGCAGTTAATCAAAAAGGATACAAGTGCCGTGATAATAGTGGATTTTTTTATTAGCAGACATGTTGTGTTTGATGAGCATGTATTTCCTTTCAGCAACTCAGATATGAAAACAACCAAGAAAATATACAATCCAAGAATGCCAATACCTGATTTACCTGTATATTCTAATACATGGCAACAAAAGGAGACTGAGATGACTTTAGGAACTCATGATTCACAACTCACAATGCCTGATCAATCAAATCATGAACTAGCAGAAGTATCCAGCTATCTCAATCAGTCTCCTACATGCACAAATGATCAAACTCAACAAGTTAGTGATGAGGATACAAACATTCAAAAAAATCAATCTAGGAATAATTCTGATCAAAAAAATATAGAAGAATGACAAGTGAGATCAGGTCATCCTATGATTATAAGATCAAAAAGTGGAATATTCAAACCAAAACTTTACATTGCAATCAAGACAACTGAAGAGCCAGAAACCTTTGAACAAGCTGCAAAGGACAAGAATTGGAATGCTGCCATGGATGAGGAATATAATGCTCTTATAAGAAATAAAACATGGGATTTGATCAACCCTCCAAACAACAAAAATATTATTGGATACAAATGAACTTATAAGCTAAAGAAAAATCTAGATGGAACTATAGCCAGATATAAAGCTAGACTCGTAGCTAAAGGGTACACTCAACAATATGGATTTGACTTCAATGAAACATTTTCACCAGTGGTCAAACCAACAACTATTAGAGTCATTCTCACTATTGCCCTACATAAGCACTGGAATATTAGACAACTTGATGTCAACAATGCATATCTGAATGGCATCTTGCAAGAAGAAATCTATATGGAGCAACCACAAGGATATAATCAAAATATGAATTATGTGTGCAAATTAAATAAGGCAATATATGGCCTTAAATAAGCACCAAGAGTCTGGTTTGATAGACTGAAAACCACTCTAGTCAAATTGGGTTGTCAGCCCACTAAATCAGACAATTCACTATTTATCAAAGTCAACAAAGAATCTGTTATATACATTCTAATATATCTTGATGATCTAATTATTACAGGTAATGATGAAGCTGAAATTAATAGTCTTATTCAGTATCTAGATAAGCAGTTCTCCGTTAAAGATCTTGGGAGTTTAAATTACTTTCTAGGTATAGAAGTAATAAGAAGGTCAAGTTCAGAATAACTCTAAGCCAAAGAAAGCACATCAATGAAATTCTTCACAAGTCAAAAATGGATGAAGCTAATCCTCAACCAACATCCATGATAACCAGTCAACAGCTCTCCAAAAACAAGGGAGAACCAATATTTAATATTAAACAATATAGAAGTGTTGTGGAAGAATTGCAATATGCTACCATAATTAGACCTGATATATCATTTAATGTTAACAAAGTATCTCAATTCATGCATGAACCACTAAGTGAGCATTGGAAAGCTGCAAAGAGGACTCTAAGATACTTGAAAGGGACTGCTATATATGGCTTGTCACTAAAAGCATGCAAAAATCTCAACGTGACTGGATTTACTGATGCTGATTGGGCAACAGATCCAGATGACAGAAAGTCGGTTTCAGGATACTGCATTTATATTGGAGATAATCCAGTATCATGGTGTTCGAAGAAGCAATCAACTATATCCAAATCCAGTACTGAAGCAGAATATAGGAGTGTAGCTAGTGCAACAGCAGAAATAATGTGGATTCAATCTTTGCTTAGTGAGCTAAAGATCAAAACTGAACTCAAACCAACATTATGGTGTGACAATCAAAGTATTGTATACATTTCAACAAACCCAATTTTGCATTCTAGGACAAAGCATATTGAAATAGACATATACTTTGTTCGAGAACAGATACTCATAGGATAGCTACAAGTTAATCATATACCTGCTACCTACAAAAGGGTAGGTATTCTTACCAAAGCTTTGTCGACTAGAAATTTCATAAGATTCAGAGATGACCTTAAAGTAAAGTCCACTTCAAGCTGTGTCGAAGAGTAGAATCAGCCTCCTCTCGAAACTTCTTCAAAGTTAGAGCTACAAATCGAAGTCTTCCAAAACCTAATTTCTGAAGTAACTGTAAAAAAAAAGAAGAGAACTTGGAATTCGAAATGCCTTCAAAGACAAGATCATCAATGCTTAGTCAATTTCTGAAGCAACTAAGCAGACATTTCTCATCAATTTTGAAGTTAAAGTATTGATTTGAAGAGAATCGATGATTTCAGAGAGTTGCGTCAAACCCTAATTTTGGTTTGAGAGGGGAGATAAATTGAATTGTTGTGGCGGCTCATCCGTTCACTTCAGCATTTATCTCAAATACAATCGGGTAACATGATGCGGTAGCATGAAGCAGCCTCTACCAAAAAGTAGGATACTAAGCAAGTGGGCCAATCATCTTTATTTTGCTTTTGGCCCATAACCACTTTATTTTCTTCAACAATGAGACGTACAATACATATACTGATGTAACAAGTAACAGTGAATGTTACTCTGAATGCAATCAACTTTCCAAAACATTTCCTAGTTCTTTGTAATCAAACACTATATGCGAAAGCATAATAGTAATCCAAATCTTTACAAATAAGAGTAAAGCCATATTTGAAGAATCAGTGTAGGATCACGATACACATGGAGAATCTGAGTATTAAACTAGGAGTGCAGAAATTGATAATTATATATACGTTGTAACCTTGAAGACTCTTCATGCTGCTCTCTGATATAGTAGAAGGAAACGACTCGCCTTTTAGACCCCGAACTAGAGGCCACATTATACCCCATGAAATGACTGCCCTGAATACAAGCGAGATGTTCACTATATGTGAGCTATCATTCCTGCTCCAACATATGTCAGACTAAAATCAAAGAAGAACCTGCCATTCATTTTGAAATTTTTCGAGAAAGCTTGTGAATATTTGATGATCAGTGCTGGAAATCAATAGGAAAATGTAGATAACAAGAGACATACATCTGCTTGTAAGCCTGTAAACCGAAAGTAGGGAACTGTGAAAATCCCCAGACTTCACCTCCTGAATAAAACCATTGAAAAAGCTTCATATGAAGCTGAAGCAGAAACTCTTAGCAAATCATCGTACTTGCTTTCTAACAAAAAAATTGTTTTTAGAGTGATAACAAAAGGATATATAGAACTGAAAAGAAGAATGAAAAATTTCCTATTCATTTTGTCTTTCTTTGTAGTGTGGAAGCCATTGATGAGAACGACAGTTGCAGTTCCTCTAGGGTATGCTAATTTGTAGTCTACTATTAGTATCTGAATCATAATCGTTGAACTTAAACAAGTCAATCGTTATAAGTTACTATAAGCTAGCCAACATCCAAGGTCGCACCATCAATGTAAAAATTATCTGTTAATGACCGATGTGCACACTTGTCCATTGATATATGAGATATTTATGTATTTTTCTTTACATGGTAATATTTGTCTATTTTAACCGATATTTGCATCAAAAAGTCTATCTTGTATCACTGATATATCAGCAAGTATCAACTATATGTTTAGAAAATATCATTAAATGGTATTTTAACCGTTATTTAGAAAAAGTTGTTGTGCAGAAAATTGCACCAATGCGGAAAGACAATAAACAGGATCTAGATTTGCCAATTTGAACACCACTTAACTAGCAGCAATTATTCTATACTCCAAATAAATAGCAAATAACTATAAAGAAAAAGTAGACACAATATTTATACTGGTTCCACTATCATCTAGATAGTGTACGTCCAGTCCAAAGGAGAGAGATTTTATTCCACATGAGAGAATTACAAGAGATTACAAGATAAGAGTTTACATACCAAAGCCCCAATTAGGGATAAAAAAGAGACACTCTATCTGGAGATCACTGGCTGAATACCAGGATGGGTTTACAATGAAGTCTACCCTCAATATATAGCCAATATAAATTCATGTGAGTCATCAATCAAATTACCAAAATATGGTAAGAAGATAATGGAGGCAAATTACAACGGTAACAAATCACGCAAACATAGCAAGTAATTCACTCGTTCCAAAGATGGAAGAAAATAATCCCAAAGCAATGCGATTACGAAGAAAGAAATAATATGCATATCTTTTGCATATATATTATTCCATAACGTGCGCATGCATAAATTTCCTTGCCATCTCATTCAAATGCAATCCAATTATTAATGCATTTCCATAATGAACAAACGTGATTACTTTCCCTTTTGCATATTTGTTTCCTTCTATTGTGATTTTGTATCACCAAAATTTAACAAAAGTATAGGTTGAAGTCTGAAATGTTGTATATTGTTGATATTCTTGATGTTAGCTACATGTCATATCTTCTACTTTAAGATTCCATTTTATTTAGATATCATATGCTGAATAACTTAATCAATATCCCATGTGCAATTCTAGGGGAAAGCCAAACTGAACCAGTGAGCATCCAAAAGTAAGACCAATTGCTGGCCTTTTTAGTAGTTTTTATCTCATCCAAACTATCGTGTCATGGCTTTTGTTCTCATAAGTGTTGTTTCTTTTGTAGTATTGTATGGACCAAAAGTATGAAGAGGCTATATTATCTTGTAAAGTGATGCTATGAAATGAAAGAACCTATTCATCTTATTGGTGAAACAAGAGGAGGGAAAATAACCGTCTGCCAGTTACCGAGTGAAGCTATTGGTGGAGAATTGCACATATTGAATTGCCATCAGTACACAGAAACTTCAAATTTTATCGAGGTAGTCTATAATTTTTTTTCATTGGCCTATATAATGAAGTGAGACGGCACATCTGGATTCAAAGAAGGAAGTTGAGAAAGTTATAAAAGACATGCAACCAGGTGAAAGGGCTTCTTTTGGTTTCATTTGCAAAGAATTTATCGATATTAGGCAGATGTTGTGGCTAAGGGATGAGGGGTTGGATGCATAAATGATTAAGGTACTGATAACTTGGTCATTTGACAAGTACTATTTTAATGAGTTCACTGGCTATTTAGACAAGTTCCTATTATGCTCACATGATTCGGTTCATTGCATTCATTAGTCAATGATTTAACTACATACCACCTTAAAGAATGAAGTATACCTATGATTTGCAAATTTTACTATTACTACTAACAGCCTTTTCATATTGTTATTTAATTTTTTTACTTTCTACCATTATGAGTTGCATAGTATAATTAATAACTACACTATATCAAAATTAACTTAGTTTTTAATAAAAAATTAACTATATTATAAGTCAACTTCGTTAATTAAGTTTTATAAAAATTGAATAATTTTACAGTAAGTAACTAAGTTTATAATAATAATTTATTATTATATGAGCGTGTGTGGGTTAACTCAGTGTGTGTTGTGCGTGAGTGTGTGTGAGTGTGTTTGTGTGGCTGTGTTTGTGTGTAAGTACGTTTTTGATAATGGCTATATGAAAGGTAATACGTTACCTTAGGCCTCACACATCGATAATGGCTAAAATAGGGTTGCTTTAGGGCTATATGGGTCGCTCCCATAAGGGTATGGTTATCACCCTTCTAGATTACTTTCTATATGTCAAGTATGTTATGTATGTTGTGGCCACGGATAGGTCAGTTACGATCGGGGTGATGTCATATTCGGTCTTACCCACCACTAGATGTGTATGCGGGTAGGCTGGTTTTGATTCACATAGGTTTCAAAGATGTCGATCCTTGGTACTTTCCTCTAGAGATGTACTGTACGGAAGGTAGTCCCTTACCTTGCCATTGTATGGAATCTGAACTCCAATACGTGCCTGCCATTTTGTACGTAGAACCTACTTTGTAGCTAGTATGCTGAATTTAATCAATATAACAATTTCGGCTATGATTAATATTATTTTTATACTAGACACTAGTATAATATAATAGAATTTGGTATGAAATGTTTTGGTTATCGTAAGGTAAAAGCCGTCCGTGTTTATGTGCGGTGTGGTTTTATGGATACCTTTGTTTTGAAAAAGAAAGTTTTTGATAACTTTAAAATTCAGTTGAGATGTGTTTTCTCACGCTGGTTTACCAAACTGATCCGGACGTTCTTCCCTTTCAATGCTCGGTCAGACCGAGCATATTTACAGATTTAGATTTGGTACTCTGGAGCTTCAGCAGACGAGCTGGAGGTCTCCAGGTCGTATTCATGTATTTTTTTACTTTTCGGCCGCATTAGTTGTTAAAATTATCAGCATTTGTGAGGACAGATTGTTATAACTCTTCACACTGATAATTAGTTATTTGTGCACTCTAATTTGATGTATGTATATTATAGTCTCTCTTTGTAAAGATAATTGATATATATTATATATTGTTCCACTGCGTTTTGAGATTCTATGTTATTTGGTATTCTTTCTCTCTTCTCTCTTCTCTCTTCTCTTCTTTCTTCTTTCTTTTCCATAACAGTTTGTCTTTCCATACAATTTGGGTTGGACATATGTGGCCAATTGTCAGCTTGAATTGTGCGGATTTGTGGGTCACTACAACCACAATAGTTCGAGAAGATGAAGGGATACAAAGGCCTATATACTTCATAAACAAGTGCTAGTCTGGGGCAGAGCTCTACTACTTAGTCATTGAAAGTTAGCCTACAACCTGCTTCTCAAAGCAAGAAAACTTAGGCCATACTTTCAAGCACATCCCACCAAAGTCCACACGTACAAACTGCTGAAGCAAATACTGCAGAAGTCGAAAATGTTGGGTTGCTTACTAAACTGGGCAATGGAGCTTAGTCACTATGATATCTCTTACTACCTCAAAAAGGGAATCAAGGGACAAGCACTAGCAGATTTCATTGTGGAATGCACGGTGCCTACAAACCATAATCTGAGGAGGAGATGCCTACTCCACTGTTTTGGCAATTATTCATGGATGGGGCATCAAATAAGCAAGGGGGTATCATATATGTACTGATCATTCCAGATGAGCAGAAACTATATGAAGCAGTGCAGCTCGGATTCAAAGCTACCAAATGTTGTATAATATGTGGCTCTCCTCACAGGCTGAAGGATGACTCAGGTAATGAAAGTAACCTATATTAAAATTCATAGTGATTCACAATTAGTTGTATATCAAGTGTAGGGAAATTACAAAACGAAAGAGCCAACCTTAGCTAAATATGTAGAATTATCAAAAAGGTTGCTATGACAGTTTGATCAATTCGATATAGAGCGAATCCCATGTGAGAATAATTCTTCTACAGACTCATTGGCTAAACTTGCTAGCACTAAAGTGGCACATGAACTGTCCTAATAGGACATCGATCCGAACCAAGCATTACTGAGGCTAATTAAATACTGGTCCTAACTAGAACACAACGAGCTGCGTTTTGACAAGCTTAGGACCAAGAAACGGTTTAAAATCAAGGGAAAACTTCACCTGCGCTTACCCCTCCACATACAGAGGAAGATTCATGGATGACCCCTATTAAACAATTCTTAGTAAGTGGAATCCTACCTCCAAACAATAATGAAGCACGTAAAATTCGATATCAGGCACTGTATTTCTCCTTCTTTGATGACATATTATACAAGAGAGGATACTCTACCCCTTATCTTAGATGGGTTTCCAAAGAGGAAGGAATATGATTCTTGGATAAAGTACATGAAGGTCAGTGCCGAGACACTCTAGATGAGCCAAGTTAACAAAGAAAGTGCTAAGACACTGTTATTACTAGCCTACCGCACTTCAAGATGCATAAGAATACATAAGAAAATGTGATAGATGCAAAATATTTTCCGGCATCCTAAGACTACCTTCCTATGAACTCATCCTGTTAACTAGTCCAATGACTGTTTGACATATGGGGCATAAATTTGATAGAACCACTTCCTATGTCTAAAGGAGGAGCAAAGTACGCCGTAGTGGCGATATACTATTTCACCAAGTGGGTGTAAGCAGAAACCTTAGCTATAATTATTATAAAGAAGATAGTCACTTTTGTTGTAAGGAATATAATTACTAGGTTTGGGATCCCTTATAAAATAGTTCTGATAATGGAATCCAATTTGAGATTAAGGAGTTTGTATAACTTTTTGGATGGAATGGGATAATAAATTTTTTTTCTTCTGTCGCACAACCATAAGCGAATCGATATGTCGAAGCAGCCAACAAAAACCATTAAGAAACTACTCAAGAAAAGACTACAAAAGGTTAAAGGAAAGTGGGTAGAAAAGTTATCCCTAGTTCCATGGGCTAATAGAACCTCATCTAGATCCCCAAATAGCCACACACCTTTCTGCTTAACTTTCCCAGTTGAGACAAAGGTTCCATCACATAGGAGAATATCGTATGTCGTAGAACATAACAAGGAATTGAAAAAAGCTGCCCTAGATCTTATTCAAGAAAGAAGGGACAAGGCAGTAGTCCGATCTGCTGCATACTGACAAAGGATGGCGAAGAATTACAATGTTAGGCTCAAAGAGAGAAACATCTGCAAAGGGGATCTAGTACTATGAAGAGTAATGGCTAATACGAAGGACTCGGCAGATGGATTTCTGGGCCTAAATTAGGAAGGTCTGTTGGTTGTAACAGAAGTCTTAGCTAAGGGAGCAAACTAACTCTCAAGACCTGATGGAAATCTAGTTCCAAGAACTCGGAATTCCTAGCACCTCAAGCCTTACTTTGTATAAGCAATGTTATTTGTATAACAAAATAACAAGTATTGTAATTATTATAAGAAGTAATAATACAATGAACTAGATGTATTGATACTAGACAGCCCGAGCCAGTATAAAAATCTCTCTATGTTAATTTTACTAACATGGTTAATAACATTGAGTTATGTTTTATACGACTTGGTTTTTCAGCCAAACAATTGCACTAGACATAAGGATATTAGACAGCCTGAACTAGTACAAAAACCATGTGCATGAATTAAGAAAAATTATAAATACACGTCCTGACTTCATAGTTGAAAAATAATCTACCCCTAAATGGCAGGGCAGACTGTGCCAAGCGCACGAACAAAAAATGGATGCAAAGCTGAAATCTAGCAAATCTAGATGAATAAAATTAAAAGAAAGTGCAAACAAGCTAAAGCTCAGAAGGTACTCACACTCAATTACAAGTGAATTCAATTTATACAGTTTTCTTATAGATATTTGCACAACCAAAAAGGATGTTTTCTACAACATACTTTTACAAAAGTGTTCTAAACTGCAAATTCCAAAATACTGCTATGATTATGAAGTATTAAGTCTAACAAATACTAGCCAAAAGGGAATTCGTTCTGACACAAAAAGTTTTCCTAGGGCTATAGTTAGTAACATTCATGGATCCACTGGATCCTCCCAAGTGACCAAAAAACCTTTTTTAATATAGAGAAAACTCAAATCGAGCACATGGTAAAAATAATTAAAAACATCTATAATTCGTTGTAAAGAAACCTGACCCATCTTACATCTAACATTCTCCCTCTAAGCTTTTCTTCAAAATCTATAATACGATCCTGCCCTGGCACGTCAACAGAGGCTGCTACAACAATGGTGGCAGCATGAGCTTCTTGTATTCGATCTTCAAGATCATAAATCTAAATTATAGCAGTCTCTCTCGTCTGTGCTAAAAGCTTTATTAATTTAACCTTTGTCTTTTCTAAGTCTTTAGAAAACCCACCAAAATATTTTAATTCATCTGCTTTCCACCCCTTTCGCTATGTACGGGGGAGCGCCTTCGTTCCAGGTTGCTCTGACTGCTGGTTGTACTAGGCTTCCAATCCTCTAAGTTTACCTTGATAGTGCGGTACTAATTTCCTTTTTCATTCATCTGCCAATACGATGTCCATGCTTGTACAAGGGGCGGGAACCGCTCCCACGCTAAGCTCCTTAACCACCTCCTATTCTTCGGCATCCCCCTTCTCTTCATACTATTTAGCAGCTTGGAAAGACAATTTTTCTATGGTTTCTCTTAATTCCTTGATCTCCTTTTCATAGATAACGCCGTAAAGTGTTTCACTTTCCTTCAACATTTTCTATAGCTCAGCCACATTTGAATTTGCAACAACAAGCTCAGTGCGCAGTTTCATATTATATTGGTATTAGCACTCATGCACATCCTTAGCATTTCCAAAATCAAAAAGTGCATTCTTCAAGTCTTTTTCAAGCTTTTCATTGGTAAGTGTTAGCTGAAGTTTCTCTTTCTCTAAGATTGCAGTAGAGGTTGTAGCTGCAACCTCAAATTCATGTACGCCTAGGTCATTCAGGCCATAGATTATGGGAACTACAGGTGCATTGAATTTGGAGACCTTATTAGCCTTAGAGGGATACCCATAAGAAGGAAGGGAGGCGTCCTAGTTGATAATCCTTGGAACTAATTTTAATGGGATTCAAATTATACAAAGTCAATTTTGGAAAGACGTATTGCATAAGATAAGTTTTATATGATGAGAACAAAAAGTCACTAAAAAATGTACACGGTTCACTCCTTATTTAGATTCCTAAGCTTAATCCTAAACCATTCCAAATAAGGGTTGTCATGAGAAAAAGAACCGCCCCCTATGGAATAGCGCCAATGGCGCAGTATGAAGTCAATAAGTGCTTCCTTTTGTTTGACTACTTAATCAATTTTGGAAAGCAATCCTTGGGTTTCTTCTTTAAGTTGCGCAAATGCCTCATCTAGCTCTTTCTCTCACCTACAAATTGTTGTCGCATTAAGACCAAGGTGACCTATAGTTTGAGTATGAAGTTTTTTCATGCTTTCCTTCAGGAGTTTAGTAAATACTACTTCATTAAAAGAGTAAACAAAAGAGTGAAAATAACACAGTCATTCATAATGCAGTAGCAAAATAGTAAGATGATCCAAGAAATTGGTCACGACAAGATTGGGAAATGAGTTCATTTCATTATATACCCAAGAGAAACAACAAAATTTTACGAAAGTTCAAGTAATTACACGGACTTAGGAGGTAGAGGCGACCTTAGTCCCTTAGATTAGGCATTTTCATTATCCTGCTTCAGTAAGGTGTCTTTGGGAAACAAAAGAGGATTCCCTTTCACTAGCTTTGTCCTTAGTCCTCTCCTTAACCAACTTGGTCCTGTAATAGACCAGGGCTTCTTCAATTTTCTCAAAGTCTCGCTAGAAGCCAAGCTCAACCTCAGTAGCAGTATCATCTAGGCGATTGACAAAAAATTGACGCTTGACCATGGCATACATCTTGAAGAGAACTCAGTAAGTAATCTGGTTAAGTTTATCTCTAGACCTAGCTAGCTCTTGGGTTGCCCCCTCTAACTCTTTCTTCTTTTCCCTCAAAGCCTTGTCTTTCCTTTTTTAACTCTTAACTCTTCAACTTCAAAGCCTCCTGTAACGACCCGATATTTTGGACCATTCGCGTCCATTATAAGTGAATAGGTAGACACTCATGCCGGAGTTGAATTGCTCAAAATACCGCGTTGTTAATTTAAATTGGCAAAACTGAACATATACAGTAAATAAATAATCACAGATCACAGACACAGAGTAATAAGTGCAGCGGAAATAAAAGAGATAGTAGTTCATGAAGCTACTATATGAATATATAAAATACATCAGATACAAATCAGAATACATCACTGGAGTCATCGAATACTGAAAGCAGAATAGATGGCTGGATCTTCAAGCAAAGCTCCAACTTCAAAGGTGAGTCTCGAAAGCTGAACCACTCAGTCTGACCCGAGTGTAAAGCAAAAACACAAGACACTCGAGTCAGGATTAACATTCTTATATTAATAAATCCAACTCAAGTGAAATAGCAATTGAAATACAAGTAACTCAAAGGATGTTTGGAATAACCATCCTTTAAGGATCCATTAAACTATCTACTAGGTAGTAATGTACGCTAAGTAGATAATGTCTATCAGTAATATAAAGATATCAAAGTAGGGTTAAGCAGGGCCCATACACCTCTTAACCTGTTTATTCCCAAAAGCATATACAAGACCGTAGTTTCCCCAAAACCGGAAGTCACCAGAGGGCAATCCATATACTAAAGGTACAAATCAAAATCGTAGTGGTCGCGAATAAATGGAATACAAGTATGACAAGGTACATGAGGCGATACCAACTAGGATACTAGTAGTTGCCTGATCCGGACTGATGTTGGGCATAGCAGCTACTACCCCAACACCACGAAACAACACTCCCAATCGAGGGGTGCACCCAAATCGAATCACAAAAGTAATAGATATGGTATCGAAGAAGTGTGTCCGCTAGAGATGGCGATCCTCAATGGCCCGGCGCGGCTCCTGTTTTAGTCATGTCAAGGGTCATCCAAAATCGTTCTCTTTCTTCAGTCAACGCGTTCACCAAACCATCCACTTCATTCTGGATCAACACTCCGCGTATATTAGTTATTAAAGTGGTTTTCGGTATCGACAGAGAGTATGTCCATATCCGATCCCGGTCTCTTTAATAACTACGTATTATTACACCGATTGGTCGTTTAATATATTTCAGAAACCAAATCAATTCAATTTCAAATAGAAGTCGTAAATCAACATTTCATTTGTCTTTCAAAACCAATTTCCAATACTTACGTTTTAAAACTTCCAAATTCACAATTTCAAAATCTTATAATTCAATTTCAATTCCTTTTTAAAACAATTCAAATATTGATTCAAGTTCGTATATAAGCTTCATTCCAGAATCATTTAAATAATTTAATTTAACATTCAAACCAATTTAAATCCATTTATCCATTTCATTTAATATTCGTTAAGTTACTTTTCCATTCAAAACAATTTCTATTAAATTTCCAATTCATTAAATCAATTCTTAAGTTCAACTTCATTTAATCAAAACTTACAATTTTGAATTAAATTAAATTCATCAAATCGAATTCTTTAAACTTCAAGTCTTACATTAATTTCAATAAATCGCATTTTATTTCTTGTTAAGAAATTCAATTTCAGTTATTTACTTACTTAAATAAATTTCCAAAACTTATTAATAAAGAAACTCAATTTCAAGTATTACGAAGTAAAATTCACTTATTCAAAATTCAATTTAATTTAATCATTAAATAATTCAATCTTATTTAATTATTAAATAATTCAAAACTTAATTATTAAATAATTTCAAAGTTTAATAATTTCAAACTTAATTATAATTTCCAACTTAACTCAATAGTTTCTCAACTTAAACAACATTCTTTCATCAATTACATTTTTAATAATTTGTTTCAGATTATTAAACATTAACATTTCCTTTCACTTAAATTCAAATTTCAACTTCATTTCAAAACCATATTATTTATTCAAATAAAATCCTTATCTTATTTCAAAATCAAGTTATTGACCAATCGGGTTTATTTAATTTTCTATCCTAGGTCAAAGTTCAATTTTGGGTATTTATCATTTCAACCCGATTCCAATTCAATTAAAAATACAAAGCATAACAGAGGGAACTTGCAGTGTGATAACTGGGATGGTGTCAAAGTAAATAAACAAGCAATAACAACAATCAATATCAATCCAATAATCAATTCAAATAATCCCGAAATAACCATACTAATTCGCATTGTTATTTGTACGAATTAATATAATTATTTCTAGAATCCACACTATCATTTCATGTAGATTAAAGATTATTACATTACGGTTTTCACTTGTCATCTATTTACAATTTCATACATCATCAATTTAACAACATACATTCAGTGGTTCAAAGTATAATTAAACAAATCCTATGTGTCAATAATTTAAACAGTTAAAAGGGTCATATTATACAAATGTCAGTTAATCAAATCTAACATTTAACTATCCTATATCAAGTCCAATTGCATACTATTTATCATTTTAACAATAACAATTTAACGTCCAATATAAACATCAACAATCAATCAATTATCAGCCAAACTGTATTATCATCGCATAAATAATTAACAGATAATGGTGTCAGATGTCACAGGTGAACTGATACAGGTAATAGCAAATAAAACAGTGTAATTAACTAATAGCAGCATATTCCAATTGTCGTTCCAATTGAAATCAAATTTAATAAATAAAAGAACATTAATCGTGAGTGAGTGCTCACCTTTCGGGGCTAGAGATGGACGATAATAAGATGAGTTGCGAATCCAAAGTAAAGCAAGATTGAACGTGAATTCGATGAAGGAAACAGACATGACGGACAAAGCTGACAGATTGGAAATTAAGGACCAAATCAGTTTGATAAAACAACAATGTTATATATTATTATTGTTTTCATAAAATCAATATTAAATTTTGAAACAAATATTAAAATAAAATAGCATAGATCTAACAAAAAAAGTTCACACGTAACACGTTATACACACATGATTATACCAGCTCAAACTTATTTTATAACTAGCAGATAACCTTTAAATACGACCAACAACAAATGGTACATAACATATATGCCTCATACTATAACATCTATACACAACGTATAGATCAAAATATATGTATATATGTGTTTAGTAGATGCTTCAGACAAAATGTATATCTCAGTAAACAAGTACACCAAATACTTCATATAGAATTTATAACTCACTCTGCCAAAATATATAAATAAACTCAAACAGATATATACAAAATCTATTAATATCAAGTGTATGTATATACCATACTATATATAATTAATATATGCATGACTATAAATCATACAGTGACCAACTTTTAAAAATGTTTATAGTATAACCTCCATAGCTAAAATATGATATCAACAAAACATATACCTACAGTACTACGTATGTACATAAAATCAAACAAATCAGAATGTAAAAAGTAACTCAGTTACAATAACTACATATATTTATTCAAAATGTACATATGTACAAAATACATTATTTTAACATAAAATAACTTACATCTCAAAAAAAAAAATGTACTATACTGTTATACATAAAAAAAACTGTTGTAATGCAAACGTTGTAATCATTAATAATTGCAAAACATAATATACTTTATCACCCTGTCCCAAATATGCAATATAGTTGTGAACACTATACAATCATCATAAACAAATAAACACAGTACCAACTTTTGTAAATCAATCTCATCTTTAAACTTGTACAACTTTTATAAACTATACAGATATTTATAAACTATTGTATATATACATATAATAAAATAAACTATATATAAAAATATAACTGTAAATCCCCTATACACGTATAAGCACATATATATACTACACAGCATACAATATAAAAAGTGACAGCTTGTAAATCCAATATATATAAAGTTATATAATAGAAATATAGAATATACCTATTTCAACAGAGAAAACGGAGGCTAGGGGGAACGGGGTGGTGCAGCGGTGAGGGGAAGGAAGAGAAGTGGCGGAGCTGGTTGCGTGAGGCCAAGGAGTTGTGGGCCGGAGGGCTGACGTGGCGGGGAAGGTGGATGGGGCGGGTCTGGGTGGCCACACTTGGCTGTTGCGTGAGCAAGTGTTTGCAGCAGTTTGGCGAAAACTTGGCGAAGTGGAGTCGGGTTCTGGTGCCTGTGCTCGTTCGTGGAAGCGGAAGATGCCTGGGCAGAGGCGAACTGGTGGAGGCGAGACGGTGGCCATTGGGGTTTCGGAGGGTGGAGGTGTGGATTTGTGACTGGGTGTAGGCTGGCAACTAAAGAATGAATGCAAAAAAACGAATTGATTTTGGAAATGAAACATTGCAAAGTGAAAGTAACGTATAGAATGGAAAGGAGAGGAAAGGCATATTGAAAATGTGAGTTCCATTCTCACGAACAGGAAAAGGAAAAGGTGGAATAGAAATGAATAGGCAAAAGAATAAATATATGTTTGACAATTATGACTGGTTTTCTCAAAGTAACCGATCCATAAATATTGAGCAGATGAATAGCAAAAGTCATGCTAATTGAATTCAAAATTTATAAAAAGGCAAGTGGCCATCTAGTTTATACGTTGGTTAGATGAATGCGCCACATAAGTCAAAAGGTCCGGAAACGGTTACGGTTACGGTAATCGTTACGCAAAGTGCAACGTACACCGTAACTCCGAATTTGACAATCGAATATACCGTAGAGATCGGCACGACGAGACGATCAAAATGGTATATAGAAATCAGTGGTACGATCATCCGATAAAATTTTGATATCGGTACCAGAATGCTGCATTTTCCAGAAAATAAGAACGACGGAGCAATAGATGTTCGAATTTGGAAAAATGACGAACTGATATTTTGCTCAGAAGATGGTTTGGAATTTTTCTATGTAAAAATATTTAGGTTTCGAAAACATTTTATTTTCAACGTTTTTTAACTGATTGAATTGAAGTGGATTTACGCGCGAAATAAACTTTCGTATTTTCGGACGAAAATTTACCAGTTGCTATGTTTAACTAGACGTATTCCAAATATTAAATTTTTATTTCAAAATTTTATCGTTTAAAATTTCACAAAATTTTAACTAATTACGTTATTAAAACAGTTGAAATTTACGGGTCGTTACATTCTCCCCCACTCAAAACTTTTCGTCCCCGAAAAGGAACGAGGTAGGAGAATAGAAACAACCAGAAAGAAAACAGATTTGGAATACAAGATAACAATTAATTTAAACCATATAAATTCAAATTTAAATTAATTGATATTGAATAATTGATTTAATCCATTTGAGTTCACTAAAATCAATCTCAACTATTTCTAAATTTATTATCTTATCATCCAATTATCTTAAATTTAAAATTTCTAACCATAAATTTGAATAGTCTTTTATTATAATCATATTTTATTTTCAACAGTTTAAATTCTTCTTTATTCCAAATTACTATTGAATTTATTCTACTAAATATATCTAATCACCTATATTTAACCCATATAAATTAATTTAAACCATAAAAGTTTCGATTTAAATTAATTTATATTCATTAATTGATTTTAAATTCAAGGTATTTCCATAAGTTGATCAAATTTCAATTTATTAATTCTTTCAAAACAAATTTATCTCATTATTAACTGAGTTTACTTATTATCCTATCTAACTCTATTAACATTTTTATAATCAAATTTAGTGTATAACATTTATTATAAACACTTAAATTTTATTTATAAATTCAATTTACCTTATACATTATCCAATTACATATTCAACTTCTGAATGATTTAGGTAAGTTGTATTAGAATGCAGTTGAACAATATACAAATAAAATTTACCAAATTCAATTATTCAAGTTTAAATACTTATTCCAAATTTTTGGTTTTTATTTATAGTTAAAATCATCTCTTAACAAAATTTAAGAATTAGATTTCCGATTAACTTTAAACAATTTAGAGATGTATATAATATATTTATATCAAATCAAATTAAATTTTAAAAAAAGATACCTATATATATATATAAATCAAATTATACTGAAGAAATTCAAATCAAAATATTTTCAAAACAAAACCATAGCAAAGCTACAGAATGGTTCCTCCACTTCGAAACTCGAAAATGAACGTCGATGATGCGGCCGCCATCACCGAAATTATTTTCCAGCGACAAAGAGAAGAGCACTGATTTCAACATTTTAAAAATTCTTTGGAAATGATTTCTATTCGAAAATACTTTCAATACTATATACTTTAAAATTTTAAAACCAAAGTTCGAAATCACCGGAAACTAATAAATTCTCAAATTTCTGAATTAAATTCATTTCAAATTCCAATCAATTTATAACCAAGTTTATAAATTCATTTATTTATATTATGCAATAGCCAATGGTTTACAAAACAAGAAATGAAAATCAAATATTATTATTTCAGACAATAAATTTATTAACAATTTAATTTCAGAAAACTTATATTTATATATAATATAATCATACAAAACTTTTTATTTTATTTATCAAATTTGAAAACGATATTGTGTCAGTTTGCTCTGCTCAAGTGTTTTGGAAATCCTATCGATAGCGTTGATCAGACGAATCGATCGAAAACCCAAATCAACATCAACAACTCAAACAACACAATATATAAAACATTTTAAATATTAGTTTACAAATACATCTCTTTGCTCGGTGATACAGGAATGAATTTTCAAAATAAGGATAGGGTTTCAAATTTGATAGGCTCAAATCAAAGAGAATTTTGATTCGAAAATAAGTTTGAAACAAAAGATAAGATAATTCAATTATCATAATCGGGAGATGGATGAGTTTATTTAATTCACGGGCAACCTTAACCGGGTCGTCCGTAACTTCAAAAATAAGATCGATGCTGAATTCCAAGGTAAATCAACACTCGATCTCAAGAGATGGAATTCAGGTATAGCAGGTAATAGATAGCATCGTAAACCGAGGATACAGAAATCTCCGGTAAATCGATGCCTATTATAAAGGAGTTTACTCCTTTACGAATTATTCGAAGATTGGCGAGACCGCCGATCTATTATAGATAACATTCAGAATGGAGTTATGGAGTGCTCCAGAATTTGAAAGAAGACGAATAGTGAAGGACACGAATGAATTTCGGAACCGAGGGGAACGTTCCAAAAATTCAAGAAATCGAATCAAAAGGAAGAGATTGAAACTCGAATGAGAGTGATTCTGTAAATACATTTACCCTATATGTTAAGTTTTGCCTAGAGCTACCAAAGCTCTGATACCAACTGTAACGACCCGATATTTTGGACCATTCGCGTCCATTATAAGTGAATAGGTAGACACTCATGCCGGAGTTGAATTGCTCAAAATACCGCGTTGTTAATTTAAATTGGCAAAACTGAACATATACAGTAAATAAATAATCACAGATCACAGACACAGAGTAATAAGTGCAGCGGAAATAAAAGAGATAGTAGTTCATGAAGCTACTATATGAATATATAAAATACATCAGATACAAATCAGAATACATCACTGGAGTCATCGAATACTGAAAGCATAATAGATGGCTGGATCTTCAAGCAAAGCTCCAACTTCAAAGGTGAGTCTCGAAAGCTGAACCACTCAGTCTGACCCGAGCGTAAAGCAAAAACACAAGACACTCGAGTCAGGATTAACATTCTTATATTAATAAATCCAACTCAAGTGAAATAGCAATTGAAATACAAGTAACTCAAAGGATGTTTGGAATAACCATCCTTTAAGGATCCGTTAAACTATCTACTAGGTAGTAATGTACGCTAAGTAGATAATGTCTATCAGTAATATAAAGATATCAAAGTAGGGTTAAGCAGGGCCCATACACCTCTTAACCTGTTTATTCCCAAAAGCATATACAAGACCGTAGTTTCCCCAAAACCGGAAGTCACCAGAGGGCAATCCATATACTAAAGGTACAAATCAAAATCGTAGTGGTCGCGAATAAATGGAATACAAGTATGACAAGGTACATGAGGCGATACCAACTAGGATACTAGTAGTTGCCTGATCCGGACTGATGTTGGGCATAGCAGCTACTACCCCAACACCGCGAAACAACACTCCCAATCGAGGGGTGCACCCAAATCGAATCACAAAAGTAATAGATATGGTATCGAAGAAGTGTGTCCGCTAGAGATGGCGATCCTCAATGGCCCGGCGCGGCTCCTGTTTTAGTCATGTCAAGGGTCATCCAAAATCGTTCTCTTTCTTCAGTCAACGCGTTCACCAAACCATCCACTTCATTCTGGATCAACACTCCGCGTATATTAGTTATTAAAGTGGTTTTCGGTATCGACAGAGAGTATGTCCATATCCGATCCCGGTCTCTTTAATAACTACGTATTATTACACCGATTGGTCGTTTAATATATTTCAGAAACCAAATCAATTCAATTTCAAATAGAAGTCGTAAATCAACATTTCATTTGTCTTTCAAAACCAATTTCCAATACTTACGTTTTAAAACTTCCAAATTCACAATTTCAAAATCTTATAATTCAATTTCAATTCCTTTTTAAAACAATTCAAATATTGATTCAAGTTCGTATATAAGCTTCATTCCAGAATCATTTAAATAATTTAATTTAACATTCAAACCAATTTAAATCCATTTATCCATTTCATTTAATATTCGTTAAGTTACTTTTCCATTCAAAACAATTTCTATTAAATTTCCAATTCATTAAATCAATTCTTAAGTTCAACTTCATTTAATCAAAACTTACAATTTTGAATTAAATTAAATTCATCAAATCGAATTCTTTAAACTTCAAGTCTTACATTAATTTCAATAAATCGCATTTTATTTCTTGTTAAGAAATTCAATTTCAGTTATTTACTTACTTAAATAAATTTCCAAAACTTATTAATAAAGAAACTCAATTTCAAGTATTACGAAGTAAAATTCACTTATTCAAAATTCAATTTAATTTAATCATTAAATAATTCAATCTTATTTAATTATTAAATAATTCAAAACTTAATTATTAAATAATTTCAAAGTTTAATAATTTCAAACTTAATTATAATTTCCAACTTAACTCAATAGTTTCTCAACTTAAACAACATTCTTTCATCAATTACATTTTTAATAATTTGTTTCAGATTATTAAACATTAACATTTCCTTTCACTTAAATTCAAATTTCAACTTCATTTCAAAACCATATTATTTATTCAAATAAAATCCTTATCTTATTTCAAAATCAAGTTATTGACCAATCGGGTTTATTTAATTTTCTATCCTAGGTCAAAGTTCAATTTTGGGTATTTATCATTTCAACCCGATTCCAATTCAATTAAAAATACAAAGCATAACAGAGGGAACTTGCAGTGTGATAACTGGGATGGTGTCAAAGTAAATAAACAAGCAATAACAACAATCAATATCAATCCAATAATCAATTCAAATAATCCCGAAATAACCATACTAATTCGCATTGTTATTTGTACGAATTAATATAATTATTTCTAGAATCCACACTATCATTTCATGTAGATTAAAGATTATTACATTACGGTTTTCACTTGTCATCTATTTACAATTTCATACATCATCAATTTAACAACATACATTCAGTGGTTCAAAGTATAATTAAACAAATCCTATGTGTCAATAATTTAAACAGTTAAAAGGGTCATATTATACAAATGTCAGTTAATCAAATCTAACATTTAACTATCCTATATCAAGTCCAATTGCATACTATTTATCATTTTAACAATAACAATTTAACGTCCAATATAAACATCAACAATCAATCAATTATCAGCCAAACTGTATTATCATCGCATAAATAATTAACAGATAATGGTGTCAGATGTCACAGGTGAACTGATACAGGTAATAGCAAATAAAACAGTGTAATTAACTAATAGCAGCATATTCCAATTGTCGTTCCAATTGAAATCAAATTTAATAAATAAAAGAACATTAATCGTGAGTGAGTGCTCACCTTTCGGGGCTAGAGATGGACGATAATAAGATGAGTTGCGAATCCAAAGTAAAGCAAGATTGAACGTGAATTCGATGAAGGAAACAGACATGACGGACAAAGCTGACAGATTGGAAATTAAGGACCAAATCAGTTTGATAAAACAACAATGTTATATATTATTATTGTTTTCATAAAATCAATATTAAATTTTGAAACAAATATTAAAATAAAATAGCATAGATCTAACAAAAAAAGTTCACACGTAACACGTTATACACACATGATTATACCAGCTCAAACTTATTTTATAACTAGCAGATAACCTTTAAATACGACCAACAACAAATGGTACATAACATATATGCCTCATACTATAACATCTATACACAACGTATAGATCAAAATATATGTATATATGTGTTTAGTAGATGCTTCAGACAAAATGTATATCTCAGTAAACAAGTACACCAAATACTTCATATAGAATTTATAACTCACTCTGCCAAAATATATAAATAAACTCAAACAGATATATACAAAATCTATTAATATCAAGTGTATGTATATACCATACTATATATAATTAATATATGCATGACTATAAATCATACAGTGACCAACTTTTAAAAATGTTTATAGTATAACCTCCATAGCTAAAATATGATATCAACAAAACATATACCTACAGTACTACGTATGTACATAAAATCAAACAAATCAGAATGTAAAAAGTAACTCAGTTACAATAACTACATATATTTATTCAAAATGTACATATGTACAAAATACATTATTTTAACATAAAATAACTTACATCTCAAAAAAAAAAAATGTACTATACTGTTATACATAAAAAAAACTGTTGTAATGCAAACGTTGTAATCATTAATAATTGCAAAACATAATATACTTTATCACCCTGTCCCAAATATGCAATATAGTTGTGAACACTATACAATCATCATAAACAAATAAACACAGTACCAACTTTTGTAAATCAATCTCATCTTTAAACTTGTACAACTTTTATAAACTATACAGATATTTATAAACTATTGTATATATACATATAATAAAATAAACTATATATAAAAATATAACTGTAAATCCCCTATACACGTATAAGCACATATATATACTACACAGCATACAATATAAAAAGTGACAGCTTGTAAATCCAATATATATAAAGTTATATAATAGAAATATAGAATATACCTATTTCAACAGAGAAAACGGAGGCTAGGGGGAACGGGGTGGTGCAGCGGTGAGGGGAAGGAAGAGAAGTGGCGGAGCTGGTTGCGTGAGGCCAAGGAGTTGTGGGCCGGAGGGCTGACGTGGCGGGGAAGGTGGATGGGGCGGGTCTGGGTGGCCACACTTGGCTGTTGCGTGAGCAAGTGTTTGCAGCAGTTTGGCGAAAACTTGGCGAAGTGGAGTCGGGTTCTGGTGCCTGTGCTCGTTCGTGGAAGCGGAAGATGCCTGGGCAGAGGCGAACTGGTGGAGGCGAGACGGTGGCCATTGGGGTTTCGGAGGGTGGAGGTGTGGATTTGTGACTGGGTGTAGGCTGGCAACTAAAGAATGAATGCAAAAAACGAATTGATTTTGGAAATGAAACATTGCAAAGTGAAAGTAACGTATAGAATGGAAAGGAGAGGAAAGGCATATTGAAAATGTGAGTTCCATTCTCACGAACAGGAAAAGGAAAAGGTGGAATAGAAATGAATAGGCAAAAGAATAAATATATGTTTGACAATTATGACTGGTTTTCTCAAAGTAACCGATCCATAAATATTGAGCAGATGAATAGCAAAAGTCATGCTAATTGAATTCAAAATTTATAAAAAGGCAAGTGGCCATCTAGTTTATACGTTGGTTAGATGAATGCGCCACATAAGTCAAAAGGTCCGGAAACGGTTACGGATACGGTAATCGTTACGCAAAGTGCAACGTACACCGTAACTCCGAATTTGACAATCGAATATACCGTAGAGATCGGCACGACGAGACGATCAAAATGGTATATAGAAATCAGTGGTACGATCATCCGATAAAATTTTGATATCGGTACCAGAATGCTGCATTTTCCAGAAAATAAGAACGACGGAGCAATAGATGTTCGAATTTGGAAAAATGACGAACTGATATTTTGCTCAGAAGATGGTTTGGAATTTTTCTATGTAAAAATATTTAGGTTTCGAAAACATTTTATTTTCAACGTTTTTTAACTGATTGAATTGAAGTGGATTTACGCGCGAAATAAACTTTCGTATTTTCGGACGAAAATTTACCAGTTGCTATGTTTAACTAGACGTATTCCAAATATTAAATTTTTATTTCAAAATTTTATCGTTTAAAATTTCACAAAATTTTAACTAATTACGTTATTAAAACAGTTGAAATTTACGGGTCGTTACACCTCCTTTGATGCCCCTGTCGCCTCCTCTACCTTTTCCCGTTGAGCCCAAAGCTTGGCATCTACTTTTATTTTTTCAGAGGCGGCCATAACAAGATCACCTCAAGCTTGGTGATCCGAGCATTAAATGAGGTCAGGTCATCTCAACCCTCTTCCGAACCTCGGCTGTCAAAGCCTCCATCTATTATAAAGTAGACATAAATAAAATGAGAACTTATGAAGCAAATCATCATTAAATAAAGAAAAAAAAGGAAGGCGCTTACATAAGCCCAAGTTCTGTCAAACTCAATGACAAGTTCGGGGAAGGGAATTGCAGGAAACAGAAGTGCAATAGGATAAGATTAGGGACCAGAAGCAATATAGGATAAACCATCCAAGGCAGTACGCCCTATCCTCTAAGCAAGATCAATGACGGTCCCTTCGGGTAAGGGCAAGAAGCAAATGCATGGGTCTCGAAGGTTTGGAGAGCTATGATGGGAAGTACTTCTGAGGAAGGAAGAGAAGGAGAAGGAGGTGCATGAGGTTTCTTGAGAAGATGATCAGAGGTGTTAGCATCAACATTTTTTCTCTTCACCCTTTGTACTTCTTTGCCGTCTCCAATTTCTTTGGTGGGAAGATCATCAAAAACACATCCGAGAGGTCTCCAGCCATCTCACCTATGTAACTTTTTTAAATTAAGATCAGTAATCATCTTTACAAAAAATCAAGAAATATAATTTCACCGTCCAACTTATCAAACTATACCCCTAGCGCAACTGAGGAGGATTTAACGATGGAGCAAGAGAAGTTATGACTAATACGCAGAAAGTCGTACTTGCACAGTAACAATTAATAAAGAATAACTTTGTTTTTCTATCTTCTTCACTCATACTAAGGATCTCCTTCCTAATAGATATGAATGACCCATTGGCTTTATCGGTGAAGATAAGACGATTAGGTTGTGGTTAGAAAGAAGAAGGAAAGTTATCTAAATTTGAAATGAAAAAATATTGGTCATTTAACTTTTCGATCTTTCAAGGAATAGATGTAACAACCAATTTTTTCACCTAAGCGTAATAAAATCCATAATCGCCGCCAAAAGGACTTTTTTGAATGTCGAACATGAGTTGAAGTTCCTCGTTGGAAGGAGGGGAACACTTCTCCTTATAAAGGATGAAAGTTGCAATCAGAATGTAGTAAGGAATTGTGGTAAGTTCTATGGGAGAAATACCAATGGCAGAGAGCCATTCACGAAGTATTTGATTGGGAGAAAGATAAAGCTTGCATCAACATGCTTAGAAGTAATAGAAATAAAGCCATTAGGAGGCGTATGAATACGATCGTGAGATTCAGGCACCCTAGCTACGTAACCCTCAAACCCAAAATGACCAAAATACCTTCTATTTCCTTTAATTCAGTTAATATAGATGGTAAGGATAAAGGAGAGATGGTCCCCTCTTTAGAAGTAGTTCCCATACCAAATATACTGGGTTGGTTATCGGCTGCTATAAAGATATAGAAAAAGAAACTGCAAGTAAAAGAATATCCTTACTTTTGTTCAAAAGAGAAACTATTCTTAGAGAAGGTGAGATTTGCGACTAAGGTTTTCGAAAGCATGTAAAGGAATGAAGAAGAAGAAGGAGAAAAATATGTACTTACCTCGATTTGAATCTTAGCCACACAATTGGAATGATGGAAGAGCCCTAAAATGTCAATCGATCAATGGCAGAAGAGATTAATGAAGGATCCATATAGATTTCCTTAGGAGTCAAAAAGACTAAGGTGATAGCTTTTTAAAAGATTGGCTAATAAGAAATTGACATGTGTAGTCAGGCATTAAATGCGAAATGGCAACAAAGACTTTTTCCATTCGAAAAGAAGAGAAAGAAAAACAAGAAGTGTTGGGTCATAGGAAAATATGTAAGTAGAGACAAGTCCACACAAATCTTTGATTGCTGTAAACTTAGGGGACAATTGTTACACCCATATTTTCCAAATATCCAAAAAGTAAAATTGATGTAAGCACTAAACCAAAAGATTTTCTCCACGATAGAAGTTGGACTACAACGAGAAAACAGAGAAAAAAGGCAAAGTACATATAGTATTGCGCCAAAATCTCAAGACAGTGGCAAAACATAAGGACTGCACCTTTCACTTGAGCATCACATTAAGGTGATAATACTGCACCGAAGTCCTGAGAAAGCTATAAAGTATAGGGAGTGCTCTGCAACCCTAATATTTACTTTAAGAGAGAAAAACTGCGACATGGTCTTTAAGTATCAAATATGAAGGTTGTGCTGCTGTTCCAAAAGCAAGTATTAATAAGTTGAGACCGCGGTACAATCTTTGAGTAATAACAAAATGTGGAGATTGTGCTGCATCCCCAAAAGCAATATTAGTGATATAGAACTGCAACATATTCCTTAAAGCGATCAAAAGCAATGGGGATGGGTCACAATCTTAAACAAACATCAAAGTGACAGGACTACGCTGCAACCTCAAGTTGACATTAAAGCAATAGGGATGTGCCGCAATTCTAAAGAAGTACTACCCAACAAATGCAAGGACTCAAAGGATGAGGCAATAGGGCAAGGCTGCTTTGCATCCATAAGCTAAACTACATTCCTTAAAATTCATGATAGAAGCAAGCCAAGAAACCGTGATTTCGCAAGACATAAGTCAATGAACTGCACACATGCACATGCAAAGTTATGATAAGAAACTGCTCCCAACTTCAAAGAACTACATAGTAATAAGTACTCTAGAACTTCACTATCATAAATGGACAATTGAGAACTGTGCTTCCATAGTTGTATAAGACGACAATACTATACAACATCCAAACTGCATTAACACTCATGAAGTTGTACTGCACTGTTCTATACAAAACAATGCTAAAGCACAATGTCAGGAGTAATCCAGGCCTATACTGCCCAACCCTAGCAACCCCAAGTAGTCAAAAACTCATATCAAGTCATGGCCTATTCAAAACTGGGTACTCTGCTTCAATTTCAAGCTTCCCGCCCAAGTTCAAAATCCATCAACCCAAATGAAAGTTTCACACCAAAGACCACGTCAACAATCCGTGCATCACAGATAAGCATGATAGATGATTGACAGGTGGCATAATCCAAAGGTTGGAATCAAAAGCACGAAAGATTGACGATGGGTATTCTGTGTAATTCTTTGTATACTATAAAAAGATAGGACACCGTAGCATAAAGGAGAGAGATTACTTTTTTAGTACTAAAATCAAAAGTTATACTCTCTGCTATTTTTGTTTGTACTAAGAATCAAAGAAGAAATTAAGGACGTTTTTCCCATAGACGTAGATTTTGTTAACATCCGAATGACATAAATTCCTTGTGTCATTAATTGCTTTCGGTACTTTTATTTTCTATCTTTAAAGCCTAATATGGAATGGATTGCTTTAACGAATTGGATTAGGACCTTTCATAATATGTTGAATATTTTCCGCATAATTATGTAAGCATTACAACAACATAATTACTTCCATTAAAGGCAATCTTAATACTATTTAATTTTGTTGATTCTTAATCATGAAAGCATTCAGCATCATGGTTACATCTGAAATACTTGGATGTCTCTGAGATGAAAAATCTCATTAACAAATTTCTCACTTAGTTCTTCACTTAAATTAATAATTCAAGTACCAAATCAAAGAGCAAGTCAAAGCTACATTGTAATATCAATTAGATATGCGAATATGCAGATTTGGATGAATCTTAATTTTGGATAGAGAGCAACTAAGAGTAAATTTGGTCTATGTGAGTGGTTTACATCTAATTTACTACGAACTAGTTAATCTCTCATAGTTTATTGATAGCCATGGTTTAGGGATTTGGGTTAAACTGGATAATTACCGAGTTTAGACAGTAACTAAAAATGATAAATCTGAAATAGAATAATGATTTGATTGTTATAATCCAAGAAATTGATAATTGGATGATATTTGCCAAACTAGTGAACAAACTAGTGAACATTGAAATGTGTTTTGTTAAACTATGAATTAAATTTATGTCAAAATAAATGAATTTAATGACCTAGAAATGTATAATGGTGAATTTTGAATAACAAAGAATAAAATTCAATATATATATATATTATTATTTTGTGTGTTTATATATTGGTATGCATAGGAAATGTAAAGTAAGAATTTAGAAGGATACACAAGTATATTATATGAAAAGCAGCATGATAAATTACAGAAAAATGTTATAAGATGATTTTTGAAGTAATTTTATTTGTTTTGGTGAATAAGTATGAATTAAAATAAATTTAAATGATTTATTATGCAATATTGATAATATTTTGGAAAATAATGTTTTTAAACAAGAAAATAGATTATATGGAAAATATATTTTATAAATGTATATAAAATCATATAAAAATGTTTATAATGTCTCTTATGATATTTCAGATGTGAACTATAATCTATTTTGAAATTATAATGATTTGTAATGTTACATTGAAGTGTATATGGGTAAAAGTTATATATTTACTTTCTAAAAACTAGTTATGTAAACAATGGATTTATAGTGTTTTTGAAATAATTTCGATGAATTTTTTTTAATGCGCTTAAAGTAGAAAGATAGTAATGGAACATACCAAAATCTAAAAGAAAATGGGTCGGGAATCAGATTAAAAACGAGCGAGGAAAAACTAGACAAAAACTGAAAATATTATATGTAAATGCAGAAATAAGGAGGAGATTCAGGCCCCTGTATCATTGAGAGAGCTAGGGGTATAAACTAAGGGAATTATATAAATTTTTATATATATCTAACTCTATAACCAATCTTGTTCATAATAAAGGTGTTTGATTTTCTATTATATACTTGTTATATTGTGACATATTAATTGAGTAATTAATTTAAGTATATTAAAATAGGAAATCCTTAAAAGATATATTGTGATAATAATTATAAGGAATTGTAATCATGATAAAATTATCATAATATAAAATAACATATTGGTTTAAATATTCCCAGTCAAGATGTTTTGAAAAAGGGTATTGATACATTCTTGGGACTAGAGTGCGTAAAGCTCTCCATACGTTGGGCAATGTGTTACTCATGACCGCTGGGGACACCAAGAGGTTACATACTAATAGTTATTGTATACTTATCGAATGACTTATCAGAGAGTTTCTTGTTAGTTAATAACAACTAGGTCAAATAGGAAATTTTAAGAGTGATAATGTTGCACGGTTCCCTCAACTTGAGAATACTATGGAACTTCAACATGAATCCTCCACTTAGATTTTAGTTAAATCGTGGCATGGTGATCCATCAGTGACTATAGTCGAGTTTGAGTTGAAGCATTGGAATCAATACACTATTCAATAAATAATTTTTCTCCACGGTTATATGAGATTAGTATATTGTTAACTCTAGTCAAGTTAATGTCAAAATCCCTGGCCATAGTTGTACGATTAATAATAAATGTTACTATTAAACCAATGACTTTCTTTATGGATTAGTCAAGTTGAATATGGGTGATATTGGAGTTCTGTTCAAAACCAAATTCCATAAATCCTATAGTGATATAGTGTTGGCGAGGAGAACATGTTTAAATTATAGCCACCATTGGTACCACTTAAGGTAAAATAAAATATGATTTTTTTACCAAAAAGGTCTTTAAGTGATGAATTCGGCCAAACTATCATACCTGTAGCAAAAGTGACATGTAACATTAATATTTGAATTGTCTAGTAGTAATTGTTGACTGAATTCACACCTCTGAGTCACATAACCATATTTGTGACTTCTTCAAAAAACCACTCGATTCAATTAATTATATTAAATTAAATTTTTTTATATAAATTAGTTAAATTAATTAATATTTAAGAAATATTATTTATTTATTTGATGATTTGGGTGTTAGTGATTATTTAAATATATATATATAAGTTATATGTGCATGTATCGATATACAATATTGGTATATATTTAAAAAAAAATTAAATAGAGATAACTGATTAACAGGCTTTTGGAAATAAACATACCATGTGATGGTATGATGTGACAAGCCATTCAAGAGAGAAAGAAAGAGATATGGATGAGATCTAATTAATGAGAACTAAAGGGAAAAAATTTAAATCATATAAATGGCAAAGGGTTTCTTTCTCTTTATAAAAATGAAACCTTCCTCCCTAATTTCATTTGACTATCTCCATTTTCTTCGTTCAGTTTTTCTCTCTCTTTCTCATCATTTATGGCCAAAAATTCCATGAGCATTTTCTAAAAGTTTTCAACTCCATATCAAATCAAACCATCAAATAAAATAAAATAAACTAGGTGGTGCATTCTTCTCTTGCAAAGTTGGGTGAGATTTATTTAGAGATCCAAGGAGAAATCTCAAGCCAAGGTGTTACAAAGGGAAAGACTTTTCAAGTTCATTTTTTTTAATTTTATTTATACATGATGTTTAACCCTGACCAAATTACATATATGTATGTATAGATTTCCATTTACTAAATCTAATCTAAAGTCTCTTGTGTATTGTTATTTAATTATAAAACCAATTTGTGTTTGATTTATTTTGTGTGTTGATATTGGTGGTTTGATATTAGTTAATGTAGATTTGTTTTGCTGTAAAATTTACATTTGTTTTCACAATTCAATTCACTTATAGTTATGAATTTGATATCTAAATTATTTAATCATGTATGTATATATTCATATGATGTATTTTTAAGTTATCCAAAATTGTAGATCAATGTCAAGTTGAATCTTTAGTTAAGCTAATTTTGCTTTTCAATTAATATATTCAATGTCTTCTTATTTATTTAGTCACATATATGTATATGAAATTAAATATTAAATTACAATTATCTTTTTTGCTAGTAAGGCAAGCAGGTTAAAATGGGCCTCTACCATATATATAAAAGAAAAAAATTAGTACATGAGTAGAGCAGAAAACCCTAACTATTATATAACAAATACAGTGCTATTTCCCCATCTGAGGTAGAATCACTTTCGCACGCAGATTATTCAGATGAATCAGATCTTATAACATTAACAAAATCCCTAAATAGAAGCCCAAGATCAAGGACGCAGTTGATAGACTCCTCAGAGTAGATAAATCTCCTATCCCAACTATCATCTTGTAGTATAACTCTGTGTATTCCCCATCCACTCCCTCTATAGAGAGCATATCACATTTTGAGATTTCGTTGACTCCCTCTGTAGAGGGAGTCGATGAAATCTAAAAAATGTGATATACTAAGTACCTCTGCTAACCTATCACATCTGCAATGTACCTATAGGTAGAATCACTCATAGGAGAATATCTGAACTGTGTGATTTCATGCACCCAAGTTTGCTCATTTGAATACCATGTTATTAAGTTTGGAGTCAAACTCGAACTAGTTCTGGGCAATACAAAATTAGTTTTATCTAGACCACCCTTTATCGAGGGAGAAAGGACATGCAATGACTTGTGTACCCAAATCCTTTTCGCCACTTTTGGTTATGGAATTTTCTGAACAATCGGGATCTCAAAGTCTTCCTTTACAACCGGAACCAGGGGAGAGTTACAGAGGGGTGTTTTCCTAAAGTAGCTAAGAAACCAGAAGGTAGGCAGGTAGTACAAATTAGAGGTTTCCACTTATAGTTAACATCCATAATAGTAATTGCCTGGGGGCATGTGCAATAGGGAGAATAGATGGTAACAAGCTTGTCCGACTTCTTCTCAATCAAGGCCTTGCATATCCTAGTCTATACCTCTTCACCATCGCAACATCAAAACATACCAATTTTCCAACCAAATTTGCTAACTAATCAATACCACTCATAGATTGTAAAATAGATGAGACTTTAGAAAATCAAAACCAAACAAAAATAGAAAGTACTTGTTCACAAGCGTTATCCACAGAATAAAACCAACATGTGATAATGAAAGGTTTCCCTCATATAATTATTGGTACAGCTTCCATGATTTTGGTCCTATCCTCCGAACATTAGAATTCATAGGAGAACATCGAACTGTCGCATTTCATTATGATCCTACCTATAAGCTTCCATCGTCTCATTAAATGGAATTTTACTACCGAAAAGGGGTACTCATCAAGAAAACCCCAACAAGTGGAACATTCAAAATTTTGATCCCGCATCAATCACCTCGAAAGGTTGTATGTTGATACCATCAACACAATTTAATTCAAATTGGTGAGGAGAATAGTCACTCGCATTGTGGATTTGGATGAAAAAAGCGAAGACAAACAAAGAGGAACAACTCGACTTGTAGGAATATTACCATCCAAAGAGGAAACATTCTCATTCTCAAGGACTTGGGCATATTTCACATTATCATTCAATGAGCGTAGGGTGTAACACCCCACCTCTATTCTCATATTACCCAAGAGTATTACTGAATAATACCGTCGAGTAACACAGAGAATGAGGCGATGTGGGTGAAGAACATGTGAATATTCCCTTGGACCAACACTGAATACGTCTCATAATATAAAAATCACTCACCTCGACGTAAACAGTCTTGGCACAAAGCACAAAACATGTGTGGCGCTCGAGGATAGAACAACGCACAATATAAAATAAATCACAGATAACACATAGTCGTCAACATAGCGATGAAAATATATAATATATCACATAAGTCTGAGTGGGATAAAAAAAATTCAAATTCCCACTAAATCTAAATTATATACAAGATAAATCCAATACACCTAATCCAACATCATATACATACACTAGTCCAAATACATAATATACAATACATCTAGTAATACAGCCACCAACTAAGCCCAATTAGCAAATCCGATCACATCATCCCTGAACTTGAAATGTCTCAGACTGACCCGAGGATTATATAAATAATAAATGGGTCAAATTATGTCTAGATTCAATGGCGAGAATATAAATGATATCTCAAGGAATAAAATATACATAGCATAATAAAAAAATCCAACCAAAGAAACAATAAAGCATCTACAACACATTGAACAACATCCATAACGCATCAAACATCCATAAGACATCAAACGCAATCCCATCTATCACATAATACACATCAAACATCCATCGCATACATCATAAAATTCACACAGCATACATCACACACATCTACACATCACGTATCACACAACATACATCGCACACATCACACATGTCACACAAATCACACACATCGCACACAGCACATAAGACACATTAATTAATTAATATTTATTTAGCAGTATTAGATTTATTCATTTTATTCTTCATTTTTATTTTCATTACTACTACTGCAAATATATGTGTTGTTGTAATGGCCACTACCAGAAGCCGAGTTTACACTTGAGCCTCAATACTTCTTAGGTCCAAAGCGAGACCCTACTCGTAAATATTTTATGAGCATCCTCACCAGTCTTTAGCTGCATAAAAAATGCACGTTGCTTCCTCTTCTCCTCACTCCTCACTCCTGTCGTCAACCACCTCGCCTCATTCTGTATTTGTCATGTTAGCTCGCGCAATAGACTGTGACCATGCGACGAGGAGACCATGTTGCTGCAACCATCGGGGATCTACCCCACTGTCGATCAAGTTGGGTTGGGGTTAGCAAAAACTTCTGGCTGTCACATCACGTAAGGGACTTCGTACTCCTCGATCCAATCAAAAGCAGAGATAATCATATTCCCTCTTTAAAATAAAATAAGGAATAATATTATTTACCATACACGTCAAGTCAGAAATTCAAGTAATCGATTAATACTTGTGTATAAATAGAATAATTCACCAACATCCAAGTATTAAATACTCAGTCTTCAATGAATTATCCGACATTATACTAGTGTTAAGTAAATAAATACAACTCACACGAATGTCCCATAGCGCCTGGTGAAATACAATTATATACACAACACCCTCAATTAATCAATATTAAATAAATTTCTACTTTGCTTATTGATTCACTCTCGCTTAAACGTTCTTCAATTTTTTATTCTTCATTTTTATTACTTTATAATTCAACACAACGGATAATTATAACTTCATCTCGTTCGTAGCAAACAAATCACAAGTTTCCATGCACACACCAATATATTATTCAATTAGTGTTTAACGAGATAAAGGGTTTGTTTAAATGTATTTCACTTCATTTATCTCACTTTATAAGAAGAGTTCAATTATATTAACAAAACACCTCTTTTAACTATTTTCTTCTCTTTTAAAATAATTAATATTAATTCTCTTATTTATTTCCAAAACCTTATATTTTAAAATCACAAATTTGGTTTTAAAGAAACCTTTATTCAAACTTATCAATAAAATTTAAAACTTCCAAAAACACTTTCACTTCAAATTTTCACTTTAATAATATGAAAATACCACAAAGAAGTTTTTAACTTCCAAATACCTTTAAAATCTCAAATCCAAAAATATTCTCGATTCAAAAAATTTGCGCATCTAAATCTGCAACTTAGAAATCATTATTTAAAATCCTCAATTATTTTCAAACACTTCTTTTAAGGTATATTAATCCATCAAAAATAATATACATTGCTTCCAAAAATTCACTTCACATTATATATATCAAATCCCCATAAATGAAAGTTTTCATTCAATAAATAAAATAAATTGCATACACTTTGCAATTACTTCAAAATATCTTTTTTCTACTTTCCATCTTTTAATTCAAATTATTCATCATTTTATAAATAAAAATTTCAAAATTCATTTCATAAATATCCTCCAATTATTTTTATAATCATCTATAAATAAAAATATAAATCTTTAGAATTCTCTTATTTTATCAAAATCCCAAAATTTCGCATTTTCCATAATAATTTCCTTTTATAAAATACTTAAAATTATTTCACTTATAAATATTTTTCCAAATCATTCATCTTTCAAATTTTCTATTAATTCAATAATCTCGATATTGAAAATAAAACATCTTTCTAGAATTCGTTGTCTATCACTAAATAATTTTTTGCTTCAAATTTACATCTTTTACTTCATTTGCCTTTCTTTAATCAATTTAAATGTTGTTTTCAACTACTATTGTCATTAAAATCAACATATATACACACAACAAATCTCAACCAAAAACACACCCGATACTCATTTAATCTTTATCATCCAATAATCACCAATTTCATCCAATAAATGAATAATCAATCCAACAAAGCAAATCAAACAACATATGGTGTAAATACGTATCATACTATCAATCAAGCAATAAATATAAAATACTAGACAATAGTTGTGAATAAAAGAATTTACTTACCTAAACGATGTCTGAGTTTCCAAAACAACTTCGGCATATTAGTGTAACACTCCTAATCGCCAGTTGCCTCGCATCGACCACTCGTCCATCGCATCCTATTAGTGTAACAGTCTTGAAGGCCAGTTGCCTCGCATCGACCCACTCGTCCATCGTAGCCTATTAAGCACGCATAAACATCAGCTCCAACACCACAAAGTAGCAGCTATAGTAGCCCTCCTTCATTCCACGAACCCACGTGTCTGCTCCAGCACTTCCAACGCATGTGCATCAATTGTCATCACCTGCCCAAGCCTAAAATTGCAAACCACACTATCATGTCCCTTCCCAGCTTCAACCGCCCCAATCTTTCACTTGACATCGAATGCAAATCGCCATGCCCAGGTCAACAAGTTGTCATCCCTCCCCTCGCATCACTGAAGCCTCCATGATGCAACTTCCATAGGTCGTGACTCCTTGTTCGCCTGCCACCCGATGTTGCGAACCCTTCTGGCGTTGAGTTCATCTTTACCCTATCGCCTAATATTGCGTGCGACATTTTTTTTAATTCAAAGTCTGTAAATCACAGTTTTGTCTTATAAGGGAATTAAGGCTAAAATTTGATAAAGGGGGATCGGACTTGTGCTAGAATATTCGTGCCAACAGAGTTCCAGAAAAAGTGAGAAGTGGCTGATTTAAACGGGCTTGGGCTTGTTTATTTTGGGCTGATTATAATTAATTTTCTTTGCTAATTATTCACTTTTTTTATTTTAACTCTTTTAATTTATTTACAAATTTACTTCAATTTAAATTTTCAATTGATTCACATCTTATTCTACAAATTACATCTCTATGCAGTTAATGCCCCGCTATAACCCTGCTATTTCTCATAGCGGATTTCTACCGCTACGATTTTTCCATATAGCTCCAAATATAGCCTTTCCACTTTAAGCCCCGCTATTTCCGCTATATCCCATTATTTCCGCTATATTCTGCTATTTCTGCTACATCTTATTTAGAAGAAATGAATTGAAAAATGATATTTGTACATTATAAAAATTATGAAATTTATTTATTTAAAAGAATTTTTAATATATTTTCAGAAATGAAAATACTCTAATAATATACTAAATTCAATTATGTTATATAATAGTTTTACGTTTATTTACAGTATATTCGCATATGTTTTTATTTAAAATTATTTATGTATTAATTATAATTCAATTGAATGCTAATTTTTCATTTAATTACCATTTATATATTTGTAAAAACATTAAGTACGAGTTTTATATGCTATTTTAGAGTCATCCGCTATATCCTGCTATATCCTCGCTGTATCCCCGCTATGACTTTTTGCACCTCCACCGCATTGAATCTGTCGAGCGCTTTAACTGCATAGCTACATCTTGATAATTGATAATTTTATTCAGTTCGACGCTCGCTTATTCTTATTTAATCATTCACCATTCTCTTACACAATAAATTCAGTTTTCATTTATTCCAACCTCATACGAAAATTATTTATACTTCAAAATATTTTATATAGATTAATTTTTTATTCAATTTCAATTTATTATCTAAAAATAATTTATTTATTTAATTCAATTTATTACCACAAAATCTTTTATTAAATATACTTTGATTCACTAAAAATTTATTTTCAAAATATAATCATCACAATTTGAATTCAAACACTTTTATTTTAGTAAAAATTATTTATTTATACAGCATATGAAGCAGGGATGTTATAGACTTCCCCCCTTAAGAAAATTGCATTATCGTAATTTCCTATAGGGAAGTTGATATACACAACTCATACCCTGACTTTCCTCGTAATCAACACTCTTTTAACAAACTCAACTACTCGATTCTCTATTAGTTTTTCACACTTCAACTCATTTCATCGTATGTTATGATTTCAAATAGATTCAAATAACGACTTTCTATTCTTCACATACGATAAATTTTGTGAAAATTTTCTAAGTGTTTGATTTTCCAAAAAAATTCACAGAGCCTCCATTGTACGAAATGCATTCTGAAAAATCAAAACATAATATAATTATATGATATACATCTCCGAAGAGACATCCCAACACAAGACATCCTGAAACATGGGGAAACAATATAATATCACTATATATCTCATCATAATATAAAAACACCTTATTATTAACATTTTAAGCAAATTTGATTATTATTAAGCGAGCAAAAGCATGTCAGCATCACCAAATAATTCAGGAAGGCTTTGTTTGTACCTATACTCATCTCAACCTTGAATATTAGCTTCATATTATGTGATAAGATGGATATAAATTCATTTAACTCCAAGGCAACCTAGTATTTAAGTTTTAGCCACATTCCGACAAAATTTTAACTATCAAAAACTCAAAATTAGGCTATAATATCATAAAGTGAGTTGTTGCATAAGGTGTTTGCTTTCCAAAGCAACTCTTGGATTGCTAAAATATCGCTTATATCATGAATTATAATGTTTTTCCCAAAGTGGGTAATATCTGAAGTCATATATAAAATGCAGGTCCACTTCATAGATTCACTTTTTAACCATGAAAACATTATAATTTCACAAAACACTTCAAATGAAAGTTGTAGATTATGTTTTAAGCTTTTCGTAGTGGGAAAAATCATTGAAATCGGACAAATTGTTCAAAAGTTATGATTAAATGAGTTCAGCTTAATTTTGGTAAATTTGCATTTTAGGACAGTGATGAATATCTGTTGAAATTTATATTTAAACCTTTACGAAACTCAAATTTTTTAAAAGTAATAAGCAACAAAGTTGTTTCTTATGCAATTTCCTAGCTAAGGAAAGAAGAATTAATAAAATCGGATTACTCCATCACAAGTTATGACTATATAATAACAACTTTAATCTCTTCTTTCTTTTCTTTTTAAAAGTAATCAACATCTTTAATTTACAAATCTCTTACAATAATAATCATATCGCGTTTAATTTTATATAATCATCTTTATTCAAAATCTTCAAATATTTTAAAACCACTTTTCAAAACGTCCACCGAAATTTTACCAAAATCATATTTATCTTATTTCATTATAAATCAATTCCAAAATACTTTATTAACATCAAAATGCAATAACTTTTTTTCCTATTCATCTTTTTTTTAACAATGCATCACAACCTAAACGTCTTCACAACACTCACCCAAATCACAAACCTCATACGATATGAAAGACATATAACCGCAAAATATCACAACTATACAAATTCCAAATTCAAATATATTTATTAAACCAACAATAATACGACACCACAAATTTCTAGTGGTTTAGTATGCCAATTGGTTGCAATGTTGAATGTGTTGACTGTGGCTTATTAATCGACTAATGATTGTAACTATTACATCAAACATCTAAATATAGCAAAATAAATGTTATTATATTTCAAAATAATTCATTGCTTCACTACTATAATACTCACCCTCATACACACACACAAACACACACACATACATAATTAAGTCGCAACAATTCATAAAACTTTAAATAATATTTTACTTTTATATTTCATCTTTTTACTAAATCGTCATTTCAAAACATTACTCTACTTATCAAAATATTTTTATGTTCCACCTCTTAAAACCTCATATATTTTCTTTTCAAAACTCAACTCAAATGCTTCTTCAAAATATTGCTTTCTTAATATAACTCAAAATATATTCTTCGCTTCAAAATAATTCATTACTCTTCAAAATCTTGTGTCCATAAGTCTTGTTCTAGTGTTTAGGAATCCCTGTCGATAACATTAGCTAGACGCATCGACCAGAATTCTTAAACATTCAACGAACAAATTAATATGAAGTCAACTTCAAAAATTCTTTTAAATATTTACTTGTAGAACTACTTGATCTTTTATAAAAACATTTGATAACTTCTAATAAAACATCTCTCCAAACATATATATACACACCATAACTAAAAATGATTTTTAATCAAACATACGCTTGCTTGTATTAGAACATATATAAATAATCTATAAGAGTACTATCAAAAATACTCGACTTACAAAAAATCTAAACAAAACTAATCACCCTTCTATACAAAAATAAACAAGCAAGTTTTCATCTTCATGATTATTTTAATCCCATTTTAATCTATATAAAAATGTACCGTTTTATTTTATATGAAAATAGTTCTCATTATCTCTTGCAGTAGCTTTGCAACCAAAGACACTGTTGGGTTCAAATCATCCAAACTCATATGGAATATTAACTTGAGTGATAGTTTCTAACTTATACCACACTCAAGACGAATCCATAAACAAAGCATCATCATTAATGTAATCACTCAATGACACCCAAACATCAATCATCCAACCAGAACAACCAACCAATACACATACTTAGTGGAAAGCAATCTATATACTTTCGATGCACCACTCTGATCATTATTGGATCTTTTTACTCATCTCACTTCATTGCAATTTAAAATTGTGAAGAATTCAATACCAAATTCGAATTAGGGTCTTTTACAGCTTCCCTAAGCAAACATCTTCCTTCTCACTTTTAAGCCACAAAAAGTTCTAACATTCATCTTCTATACTGACACTGCTGGACCTATTAACTACTTCTACCTCTTCAACCTTCATCTATTCCTTTACATCTCATATAGAGACTTACACCTAGTAAAAGGTAGTAAAATATATAATATCAAGAAAAATAAAAATACGTCCCCAGATGATTACCCTTGTAATCATCATATTACTATCAATTAAGTATATAAATAATAATTTACTACACACCCACGAGAACAGGGACTCCAAGTCTCATCTAAGGCCAAGATTCGTGTCTATAATACTCTATATTGTTCTAAACCTTACTCCGGTACCAAAAATGTAACATCACCCATATTACCTAAGTGTATTACCGAGTAATACTGTCGAGTAACATGGAGAATGAGGCGATGTGGGTGAAGCACACGTGAATATTCCCTTAGACCAACACTGAATACGTCTCATAATATAAAAATCACTCACCTTAACGTAAACAGTCTCGGTACAAAGCACTAAAATTGTGTGGTCCTCGAGGATAAAACAATACAAATATAAAATAAATCACAGAGAACACAGAGTTATCAACGCAGTGATGAAAATATAATATGTTACATAAGTCCGAATGGGATACAAAAAAGTCAAATTCCTACTAAATCTCAATTATATACAAGATAAATCCAATACATATAATCCAACATCATATACATACATGAGTCCAAATACACAATATACAATACATCTCGTAATACAGCCTCCAACTAAGCCCAATTATCAAATCTGTTCAAATCGTGTCTGAACCTGAAATGCCTTGGACTGACCCAAGCATATATAAATAATAAACGAGTCAGACTATGTCTAGATTTAATGGTGAGGATATAAATGATATATCAAGGAATAACATATACACAACATAATAAAGAAATTGTAACAACCCAAGATTTTTGCAAATATTTTTAAATTAGATTTTATTTCAAAATTTTATTTTTAAAACATTTTAAAAGTGTAGTTGTAATTTTCCAATATTAGTTGTATTTTGTTTACAATTTTAATTCTACTTTCAATATAATAAACTATTTTCTTTATTTATTTTCTATTTTCCTAAGACTATTTATTTATTTTCATTTCTACTTTATTCTGTTTTAACTTTTCTTATATTTATTTGATTTTTTGACTGGTTTATTTTAAATAAAAGAAAGTGGAAATTCAATGAGACAAATGCTTTTAAAACTTGTGACTTTTCATTTGCTTGTCTTTTCATTTGCTTGGCCTTTCATTTTCTCTTGTTTAGCCGTACATTTTCATTGCTTTTCACGTGAAAAACTTCCTCACCACTTCATTCTCACGGCTATCTTCATTTCTGAAAAAAATGTAAGTCATGGCTTCCATCTCCTCTTTTTCTTCTTCATTTTGCTTGATTTTGCCTTGATCTCTTCATGCTTTGTTCAGCCCTACCCACCATCATCTCCATCGACCACCACCATCATCTCCTCCTCATCATCCATGGCCTACAACCACCCCCTCCCCCTGTCCAAACCAGGCCGTGATTACCCCATGGACCAATCACCTCAAAACTTTGCAAAAACTCCCTGAAAACTACATAGCCGGGCCATTTTCCCATCACCCTTCATGTTTAGCTTCGGCCATAAACCTAGCACCACCACGTGACATGACCTCTGACCATCACCTCCTACCCCTGACCTGACCTGTAGTGCCATGGCCGAGCCCAAACTTGACCCTAGGCCGAGCCTTGTTGCACCAAAAACTCCTCCTTTTAGCCTTGTCTTTTGACCTTCCCTACCTTGTAACTCCCAAACTCTTCACATCCCCATGTAGCCGTGCCTATATGATGCCAAACCCGAGCCTTACCACCAATAAAAACCTTCATGGCCGAACCTATAAACATGTATGGTCGAGCAAATGTTGAGTTGAGATCAAGCAATTTTGATTTAAAAGCTTGGTTAAGTCATTTGTCTATTCTATTTCCATTTGTTCGATTTAATTTGTGTTGAAAATATATATTTATATTTTCTTTGTTTTATTTTTTGTATACAAGATTAATATCTTGGCTCTCTCTCCACTTGAATCAAAAGTCGTGCTATCGTGCTTTCTGGATTTATTTGTGTTTTTTTGATTTGCGAACTCCAGCTTAAAAAGGGTGAGTTATTCAAGCTTGACATTCATACTTATAGAATTGTGAAACGATAACAAGTGAATGTGTAAAATTGTTATACCATGTTATACATGCCTGTGATATGAATAATATGATGTTAAACTTTGTTATAAACTTGTCACATCATCTGATATGTTATATTTTGTTATACTGTTATTTATTTCTGTTTCTCACACTGCAAGTTCCCTATAGAATAGAATCACTATGGGTTAAAATGATACATACCCGAACGGACTTTAGAATAGGGAAAAATCGTTATGGGCTGAAATGATAGGCCTGAACGATTTTTATTTATTTTTATTAACTTGGGATTGCGGGTTTGAAATGATAGAACCTGGCTTTTTTTTGTAAATTACGGATTGAAATGATATATTATCCGTAGCACTTAACTTAGGCTAGAAAATATTATACAGACGCGTGGTTATTTTATATAGTTTTCTGGAAAATTTTAAGTATTTTAAAATGTAAAATTTGATATTTTGATTTAAATTTGGATTTAAAATGATTTAATAAAATGATAATGATTTTTCTATGTATTTAAAAATGTTAAATAAATGAATGGAAAGATTGTGATTTGAAACATAACTTAATTTGGAAATTTGTGATTTGATTTTTAAATGGAAGTTTAAGTTAATTAAATAAAAATGGAAATTAAGTTTTATTTATGAATTGGAAATTTAAATTAAAGTGTTAAGGCAAATTGTTAAAAATTAAAAGAATGGGAAATGGTACACTTGAATTTAATAAGTGAAATTATTGGAGAATTTGATTTTATTGTAAAAATTTTCTTTATAAAATCATAAGTTAAAGGGTATTTAAATGAACATTTTTGAGTAGAAAAATATGATTTTTATAAGTTAAAATGGTTAAAATCGAAGTTTATTTGTTTCTGAAATTTTATTTTAAATCTGGAAACTAAATTAGTAGCACTTCAGAAATGCTATCATTTCTGAAATTAACTTAAAATCTGAAGTAAAAAATACTGCAGCACTTTGTAAGTGCTATGGTTGATGCAAATGAACTAAAGGCTACTGCAGCACTTGGTAAATGCTGTGGTTGCAGAAAGAAAATCTAAATCTGAAATTAATTAAAAGAGCTACAGTAGCACTTGATAAGTGCTGCAGTTTGCTGAAATGAGATTTTTTAAACGTAAATGAACTACTGCAGCAGTTTTGTAAATGCTGTCTTTTCTGAATTGAACTAGTTTTCAAATGTAATTAAACTACTGCAGCAGTTTCTAAATGCTGTCTTTGCTGAAATGAACTGTTTTCAAATATAACTTACCGCAGCATTTTCTAAGTGCTGCGAATTCTGAAATTTCAATGTTTTGAAGTATTTAACTAAATAAACAAGCTTCAAAAGTGCTAAATTTTTGGGAATTGAATATTTGGTTTGAAAAAAATATTGACTTTACTTTTAAATGGTTTAAATGAAGTATTTTGAGTTGAAATATAAACTATTTTTGAAATTTATAACCACGGGTTATAATAACGATTGGTTGTTAAAGAGACTGGGATCGGATATGGACATACTCTCTGTCGATACCGAAAACCACTTTAACAACTGTGTACGCGGTGGAGATTCCAAAATGAAGTAGGATGGTGGCAACGATCCTATTGTGGTATGAACGTGGACCCGACTCCCGTGAGTTGGCATAAGGTGGCTAAAACAGGAGCGATTGACGGGCCAATGAGCTAGCACCTCTGATCGGACACACTTCTTCGATACCATTCTATTACTTTTGAGATTGATTGGGTGCACCCCTTGATTTTGGGAGTATGGCTCGAGGTGGGCGGTAGTGGCTGCTATGCGTTTCCACCAGCCCGGATACGTAATTGGTATATCTACCCTGGCATTGCCTAGTTTTGCCGTGTCACCTACCCTAGTGCGCCTTGTACGAGTTTCTATTTGTGTCGTACCTATGGAGTATCTTCTCGTAGCCTCTCGAGGTATGCAGGTACTGTATAGGCTATTGGCACTATTATGTGTTAAGGGGAATATTGGGTCACTCCTTAACGCTATTTAAAAGTAAGTTTATTTTACTATAGACATTATTATATTAGCGAAATATTACTACATAGTAAATAGTTTAACGGATCCTTAAAGAATGGGCGATCCCAAGCATTCTTTGAGTTACTTGTACCTTTTATTACAGTTCACTTGAGTTGGTTTACATTGTATAAGTATGTATGTCCTGACTCGAGTGTTTTTGTTTTATTTATGCTCGGGTCAGCCTGAGTATCAGCTTTGGATTTCACCTTCTGGAGCTAGGACTGCTGGAGATCATCTTTTATTTTGTTGCTATCTATTTCCATTCAGTATTTCTATGTCAGCTTTATATTAGAGACATATGTATTTGGGATTTCTACTATGCTTATGTATTCAGACTTCTGTTGTATATGTTTTTCAGACTATGTATTTTGAATCAGTTTTGAGACTATGTAATTGTAGTGGCTTTATGAACCACTATTTATTTTATTTTCCGCTGCGAGTTATTCTGATATTCTGTGTCTGTGATTCTGTGATTGGTTGTATTTGCTCCAAATTTATTACAATCTATTGTTTTGTATTATTCAAGTCCGACATGTGTGGTTTTATTGTCGATTTGAATGAAACAAAATAGTGGGTCGTTACATTTGGTATCAGAGCTTTGGTTTTTAGACAAACCTTAGCCTACGGAGCAAAAACTCATTAGAGATAGGGTAGAAATACCCTATAATGAGTGAAATCAACCTCAGGATCATTTCTTTGTGAGAGAACGTATTTTCAAAGTATAAAATGATTTTAAAATGATTTTCAAAGGATTTTTCAAAGATTATTTTGATATAAATTTTTCTTGTTTTAAAAATCAATTTTCTAAACTTCCTTCCTTTCGTATCTACCTTGGTAGTATTTTCTTTCGTTAGGATATTCATCCAAGTGAATTTTATCTTGTCGAATTTACCTATAACAATAGTTATCAGGTATAGTTTCTATCTTTTGTTTTGATCTTGTCTTAATCTTTTATCTATCTCATTTCTATCTTCGAATTCAGGCTAGCATTAAGATGTCTCTGTTTGCTGCTCTTTACGGACGACCTTGTAGATCTCCATCTTGTTGGATTGAATCCGGTAATCGTTTGGTTCTTGGTCCTGAGATGATTTTAGAGGCTTCTGAGAGAGTTGAGGAGATTAAGAGGAAGATGAGGATTGCACAGGATATGCAGAAGAAGTACGCTGATAGGCGTAGGCGGAGTTTGGAGTTTGTTGTTGGTGATTTGGTTTTCCTTAAGGTCTCTCCCATAAGGAATGTTATTCGATTTGGTCGTAGAGGGAAGCTTGTTCTTAGGTTCATTGGTCCTTTCCGCATCTTGGAGAGGATTGGTTCTTTAGCTTATCATCTGGATTTGCCTGAGAACTTCTCTGGAGTGCATAATGTATTCCACGTTTCGCATCTTCGTCACTATCTACATGACCCATCCCTTATTGTTCAACCTTCTGCTCTCGATAGTTTGGATATAGAGCCTAATCTGACTGTCGAAAGGAAGCCACTTTGTATTGTCGACAGAGGTACGAAGCAGCTAAGAAGGAAATCTGTTAGTCTGGTCAAAGTACAGTGGAGTACTGATGATCGAGACTGTACCTGGGAGACGGAGGAAAGCATTCGTGCTTCGAATCCAAAATTGTTCGTTTCAGGTACTATTTGTTTTTCTATCTTGTTTTTCCTTATTTTTTCTTGTTTCATTCTTTTCGAGGATGAAAAGATTTGAGTAGGGGAGAGTGTAACAACCCAAGATTTTTGCAAATATTTTTAAATTAGATTTTATTCTAAAATTTTATTTTTAAAACATTTTAAAAGTGTAGTTGTAATTTTCCAATATTAGTTGTATTTTGTTTACAATTTTTAATTCTAGTTTCAATATAATAAACTATTTTCTTTATTTATTTTCTATTTTCCTAAGACTATTTATTTATTTTCATTTCTACTTTATTCTGTTTTATATTTTATTTATTTGATTTTTTGATTGGTTTATTTTGAATAAAAGAAAGTGGAAAGTCAAAGAGACAAAAGCTTTTAAAACTTGTGACTTTTCATTTGCATCTCTTTTCATTTGCTTGGCCTTTCATTTTCTCTTGTTTAGCCGTAATTTTCATTGCTTTTCACGTGAAAAACATCCTCACCACTTCATTCTCACGGCTATCTTCATTTCTGGAAAAAATGTAAGTCATGGCTTCCATCTCCTCTTTTTCTTCTTCATTTTTCTTGATTTTGCATTGATCTCTTCATGCTTTGTTCGGCCCTACCCACCGTCATCTCCATCGACCACCACCATCATCTCCTCCTCATCATCCACGGCCTACAACCACCCCTTCCCCCTGTCCAGACCTGGCCATGATCACCCCATGGACCAATCACCTCAAAACTTTGCAAAAACTCCCTGAAAACTACATAGCCGAGCCATTTTCCCATCACCCTTCATGTTTAGCTTCGGCCATAAACCTAGCACCACCACCACCACCATGTGACATGACCTCTGACCATCACCTCCTACCCCTGAGCTGACCTGTAGTGCCATGGCCGAGCACAAACTTGACCCTAGGCCGAGCCTTGTTGCACCAAAAACTCCTCCTTTTAGCCTTGTCTTTTGACCTTCCCTACCTTGTAACTCCCAAACTCTTCACATCCCCATGTAGCTGTGCCTATGTGATGCCAAACCCGAGCCTTACCACCAATAAAAACCTTCATGGCCGAACCTATAAACATGTATGGTCGAGCAAATGTTGAGTTTAGATCAAGCAATTTTGATTTAAAAGCTTGGTTAAGTCATTTGTCTATTCTATTTCCATTTGTTCGATTTAATTTGTGTAGAAAATATATATTTATATTTGCTTTGTTTTATTTGTTGTAAACAAGATTAATATCTTGGCTCTCTCTCCACTTGAATCAAAAGTCGTGCTATCGTGCTTTCTGGATTTATTTGTGTGTTTTGATTTGCGAACTCCAACTTAAAAAGGGTGAGTTATTCACGCTTGACATTCATACTTATAGAATTGTGAAACGATAACAAGTGAATGTGTAGAATTGTTATACCATGTTATACCTGCTTGTGATATGAATTATATGATGTTAAACTTTGTTATAAACTTGTCACATCATCTGATATGTTATATTTTGTTATACTGTTATTTATTTCTATTTCTCACACTACAAGTTCTCTATAGAATAGAATCACTATGGGTTGAAATGATACATACCCGAACGGACTTCAGAATAGGGAAAAATCGTTATGGGCTGAAATGATAGGCCTGAGCGATTTTTATTTATTTTTATTAACTTGGGATTGCGGGTTTGAAATAATAGAACCCGGATTTTTTTTGTAAATTACGGATTGAAATGATATATTATCCGTATCACTTGACTTACGCTAGAAAATATTATACAGACCCGTGGTTATTTTATATAGTTTTCTGGAAAATTTTAAGTATTTTAAAATGTAAAATTTGATATTTTGATTTAAATTTGGATTTAAAATGATTTAAAAAAGTGATAATGATTTTTCTATGTATTTAAAAATGTTAAATAAATTAATGGAAAAATTGTGATTTGAAACATAACTTAATTTGGAAATTTGTGATTTGATTTTTAAATGGAAGTTTAAGTTAATTAAATAAAAATGGAAATTAAGTTTTATTTATGAAATGGAAATTTAAATTTAAGTGTTAAGGTAAATTGTTAAAAAATAAAAGAATGGGAAATGGTACACTTGAATTTAGTAAGTGAAATTATTGGAGAATTTGATTTTATTGTAAAAGTTTTCTTTATAAAATCATAAGTTAAAGGGTATTTATATGAACATTTTTGAGTAGAAAAATATGATTTTTATAAGTTAAATGGTTAAAATCGAAGTTTATTTGTTTCTAAAATTTTATTTTAAATCTGGAAACTAAATTAGTAGCACTTCAAAAATGCTATCATTTCTGAAATTAACTTAAAATCTGAAGTAAAAAATACTGCAACACTTTGTAAGTGCTGTGGTTGATGCAAATGAACTAAAGGCTACTGCAGCACTTGGTAAGTGCTGTGGTTGTAGAAAGAAAATCTAAACTGAAATTAATTAAAAGAGCTACAGTAGCACTTGATAAGTGCTGCAGTTTGCTGAAATGAGATTTTTTTAAACGTAATTGAACTGCTGCAGCAGTTTTGTAAATGCTGTCTTTTCTGAATTGAACTAGTTTTCAAATGTAATTAAACTACTGCAACAGTTTCTAAATGCTGTCTTTGCTGAAATGAACTGTTTTCAAATATAACTTACCGCAGCATTTTCTAAGGGTTGCGAATGATGAAATTTCATTGTTTTGAAGTATTTAACTAAATAAACAAGCTTCAAAAGTGCTAAATTTTTGGGAATTGAATATTTGGTTTGAAAAAAATATTGACTTTACTTTTAAATGGTTTAAATGAAGTATTTTGAGTTGAAATATAAACTATTTTTGAAATTTATTACCACGGGTTATAATAACGATTTGTTGTTAAAGAGACCGGGATCGGATATGGACATACTCTTTGTCGATACCGAAAACCACTTTAACAACTGTGTACACGGTGGAGATTCCAGAATGAAGTAGGATGGTGGCAACGATCCTATTGTGGTATGAACGTGGACCCGACTCCCGTGAGTTGGCATAAGGTGGCTAAAACAGGAGCGATTGACGGGCCAATGAGCTAGCACCTCTGATCGGACACACTTCTTCGATACCATTCTATTACTTTTGAGATTGATTGGGTGCACGCCTTTAATTTGGGAGTATGGCTCGAGGTGGGCGGTAGTGGCTGCTATGCGTTTCCACCAGCCCGGATGCGTAATTGGTATATTTACCCTGGCATTGCCTAGTTGTGCCGTGTCTCCTACCCTAGCGCGCCTTGTACGAGTTTCTATTTGTGTCGTACCTATGGAGTATCTTCTCATAGCCTCTCGAGGTATGCAGGTACTGCATAGACTATTGGCACTATTATGTGTTAAGGGGAATATTGGGTCACTCCTTAACACTATTTAAAAGTAAGTTTATTTTACTATAGACATTATTATATTAGCAAAATATTACTACATAGTAAATAGTTTAACGGATCCTTAAAGAATGTGCGATCCCAAGCATTCTTTGAGTTACTTGTACCTTTTATTACAGTTCACTTGAGTTGGTTTACATTGTATAAGTATGTATGTCCTGACTCGAGTGTTTGTATTTTATTTACGCTCGGGTCAGCCTGAGTATCAGCTTTGGATTTCACCTTCTGGAGCTAGACTGCTGGAGATCATCTTTTATTTTGTTGCTATCTATTTCCATTTAGTATTTCTATGTCAGCTTTATATTAGAGACATATGTATTTGGGATTTCTACTATGCTTATGTATTCAGACTTCTATTGTATCTGTTTTTCAGACTATGTATTTTGGATCTGTTTTGAGACTATGTAATTGTAGTGGCTTCATGAACCACTATTTATTTTATTTTCCATTGCGAGTTATTTTGATATTCTGTGTCTGTGATTCTGTGATTGGTTTTATTTGCTCCAAATTTATTACAATCTATTGTTTTGTATTATTCAAGTCCGACATGTGTGGTTTTATTGTCGATTTGAATGGTCCAAAATAGTGGGTCGTTACATTTGGTATCAGAGCTTTGGTTTTTAGACAAACCTTAGCCTGCGGAGCAAAAACTCATTAGAGATAGGGTAGAAATACCCTATAATGAGTGAAATCAACCTCAGGATCATTTCTTTGTGAGAGAACGTATTTTCAAAGTATAAAATGATTTTCAAAGGATTTTACAAAGATTATTTTGATATAATTTTTTCTTGTTTTAAAAAGCAATTTTTTTAACTTCCTTCCTTTCGTATCTACCTTGGTAGTATTTTCTTTTATTAGGATAGTCATCCAAGTGAATTTTATCTTGTCGAAATTACCTATAACAATAGTTATCAGGTATAATTTCTATCTTTTGTTTTGATATTGTCTTAATCTTTTATCTATCTCATTTCTATCTTCAAATTCAGGCCAGCATTAAGATTTCTCCGTTTGCTGCTCTTTACGGACGACCTTGTAGATCTCCATCTTGTTGGATTGAATCCGATAATCGTTTGGTTCTTGGTCCTGAGATGATTTTAGAGGCTTCTGAGAGAGTTGAGGAGATTAAGAGGAAGATGAGGATTGCGCAGGATATGCAGAAGAAGTACGTTGATAGGCGGAGTTTGGAGTTTGTTGTTGGTGATTTGGTTTTCCTTAAGGTCTCTCCCTTAAGGAATGTTATTCGATTTGGTCGTAGAGGGAAGCTTGTTCCTAGGTTCATTGGTCCTTTCCGCATCTTGGAGAGGATTGGTTCTTTAGCTTATCGTCTGGATTTGCCTGAGAAGTTCTCTAGAGTGCATAATGTATTCCATGTTTCGCATCTTCGTCACTATCTGCATGACCCATCCTTTATTGTTCAGCCTTCTGCTCTCGATAGTTTGGATATAGAGCCTAATCTGACTGTCGAAAGGAAGCCACTTCGTATTGTCGATAGAGGTACGAAGCAGCTAAGAAGGAAATCTGTTAGTCTGGTCAAAGTACAGTGGAGTACTGATGATCGAGACTATACCTGGGAGACGGAGGAAAGCATTCGTGCTTCGAATCCGAAATTGTTCGTTTTAGGTACTATTTGTTTTTCTATCTTGTTTTTCCTTATTTTTTCTTGTTTCATTCTTTTCAAGGACGAAACGATTTGAGTGGGGGAGAGTGTAACAACCCAATATTTTTGCAAATATTTTTAAATTAGATTTTATTTTAAAATTTTATTTTTAAAACATTTTAAAAGTGTAGGTGTAATTTTTCAATATTGGTTGTATTTTGTTTACCATTTTTAATTCTAGTTTCAATATAATAAACTATTTTCTTTATTTATTTTCTATTTTCCTAAGACTATTTATTTATTTTCATTCTACTTTATTTTTTTATATTTTATTTTATTTATTTGATTTTTTGATTGGTTTATTTTGAATAAAAGAAAGTGGAAATTCAAAGAGACAAAATCTTTTCAAACTTGTGACTTTTCATTTGCTTGGCCTTTCATTTTCTCTTGTTTAGCCGTACATTTTCATTGCTTTTCACGTGAAAAACATCCTCACCACTTCATTCTCACGGCTATCTTCATTTCTGAAAAAAATTAAGTCAAGGCTTCCATCTCCTCTTTTTCTTCTTCATTTTGCTTGATTTTGCCTTGATCTCTTCATGCTTTGTTCAGCCCTACCCACCATCATCTCCACCGACCACCACCATCATCTCCTCCTCATCATCCACGGCCTACAACCACCCCTTCCCCCTATCCAGACCTGGCCGTGATCACCCCATGGACCAATCACCTCAAAACTTTGTAAAAACTCCCTGAAAACTACATAGCCGAGCCATTTGCCCATCACCCTTCATGTTTAGCTTTGGCCATCACCCTATGTGGCGCCCCACCTCTATGCTCACAATAACAAAGAGTATTAAAAGAAATACTGTCTGTTATCACGAAGAATAAGGCTGGATAGGAGCGGCCATCCGTAGTTGGCCTTACACTAGTATTGGTTACCTCGATAGGAGTAGTATATATTTTTTCAATTTTCATCTCTTATTTATTTACTCGCATCGACATACCCAATTCCAGTATAAAACGAACTACGATGGTTTATAATAGTTTAGGACAATATATAATAATAACACAGATAATAAAATGCGGAACACAGATAACAAAAGTCTCATATATATATATATATATATATATATATATATATATATATATATATAACCGATGACAGTTACAATACATTTGACACGATACATATGATACAACTACAACTGTCGACTCTGGAAGTTATATATACAAGTACATTATCGACTAATATACATGAATACATATCAACCTATACTATGACACGACTACTCCAAAAGATATGAAAAGTCTTCATAGCTCAAACAGCAACCCAAAGCAAGATATCTACAACCTGAAATAACTCGGGTCTGACCCGAGTATTAAATTCAAAAGAAAATAATACACGGGTCAGTCTAATTCAAACTCAGTTATTAATGCACAGAAGCAATAATAAGCAAATACCAAATAGACGACAGTCACAGAAATCTCGTATATCCAACTCCTCGATAAGAGAATTAGATAACGGTAGATATAACACTAAACAGTGTTAAATAACAAATCAGAAAATCCAAATCATTAACAAGGATAAGTAAAAGATTATCAATGAAGATAATATGAAAACCACAGAATTGCCTAAACAACAATTAACAACAAAATCTAATTATTAAATAAATAATTAGAAACTCATAATCTAGTTATCAATTAGATATTAGACAATCACAAAATGATCAGATTAAACCAAATCAAAATACAATTTCAAATATAGGATTGAATACACAAAACAATTCAAACAATTGAAACATCACTTAAAAACATCAATTCTGGTAAGGCTACAGCACACGCACGCGTGTACTGCCTCGCCACTACAGCATGAAATACACAAAAGATCAACGCATCAAAAGCAAAAGAAATACCAATAAAATCAATACGGTGTGGCTGCAGTGCACGCTCGCGTGCACTGCCTCGCCACTACAGTGATGAAACCATCACAACTCCAAATATTAACAGCAAGTCGAAACTGTAGAGGTCAAGTCACTACTATCAGGACTTAACACAACTACAAGGCCAAACCAAGGTTAACGGTGATACCAAGAAATAACACAAAGTCAAGTCTGGGAAACACTGAATGACCAAGTGCACATAGCAGTGGTACGAATGCATGAAAACAGCTGAATGATGGTGAAAGCACCAAAGATATAACAACACAGCATATAGTACTGCATATAAAGGGATAGCAACAAGGCACAACGGTCAGCCAATGATACATGTACAAAGAGCAACACTGTGTATACTGTGGAATGCACGGGTGTGCAACAGGGAGTGTACACACGACAGTAATGACACTAATCAATGCCAACATCATGAACTGGACAGTGCACCAAAGACAAGGTAGCACAGCAAGGCCCAGCAAATAGCAGAACACAGGCCAGTGACAACTAATCAATGCCAACAACAACCTGAAGTGTGGATACTAAGTGATACAAGTGAAGTGCATAAGTACAACCGGGTCCAAACAGCAATTGCATAAGGAGATAGACCAGATCAGTACATATGCAATATGGATATGCAAGCATACACTTTTAACATGTACAGATTCAATGCAATGATCAAGAGCAACAAAGGAAGTTCTCTAAATCAATGGTAATACATTGAAATGAAAACCACCCAACATGTACAAAAGATAAAGGCATGAACTAGATTAGACTACAATAACCATGGACAAAAGTGAAACAGCCTCAACATACCACATGACAGTTTCTACATGTATATGATGCACAACAACCTGTAATGCAAATGAACACATTGAAGCCGAAGTAATACCAATCACACACGCACATACATATATGTACGTATGTATATAATTGATTCAAAAACAAAGGCACAAGGAAAGCAATACTCAATTTCAACACATAGTGCATATAAACATGAAGCATGCAAGTGAATCCTCATCCAAGATAGTATCTCAAAAGACCTGACTTCAAGAGGAACAAAACCAGACAAGTGAAGAAAATCTGGCCGTGGGTAATCAGCAGTAGCCGTGAGTAACCCAACTCAAGGAGCAGTTTCAAAAATATTTAAAAAAACAAAACAATGTTAATGTGTTAAAAAGAAGAAATCGAACACTATCTGTCATAGTGAAGTCAATCAAAGGAAAAGAACTGAACAAGTCAAAGTCCATATTATCACAAAATGCAAATCAAAGCCGTGATTATCAATAAGGCAACAAGTCCAGTTACAACCAAAGAACTCAAAGCTGTGGATAACACGAATATGATGAACAATGTTTGCACCAAAATTGGTCACAAACCCCTAATGTTGTGAAATCACTAGTGTATGAATATAAATCAACAATATTCACACACAAATCTCAAATCTAAGCAAACAGAGTATCACAATTCAGAAATAATGAACATAAACACGAGATTTATAGTGGTTCGGCTATCTCTGGCCTACGTCCACTTCAAAGGTTTATCTTTTATTGATTATCCTTGCTGATTACCATTGATTACAGCAGTTGCAATGAAGAATTTTGAGTACAATGGTTGTATTGAAGTGTAGAATTGAGTCTCGTAGAGTCTAGGAGCTTCAGAATCCATATCCCCTTTTCTGAATGACCTGGGGCTCTATTTATAGATGTAGGAGGCTGATATTTCGCCTAAAATTAGGGAGACTACTTCTGGCACGTGTGGGGGCCCATGCGCCCGCGTCCAGGAAATTTGGGCCCGCTTCGGGATCGATTCGAACTCCATTCGAATCGACCAAAAAATCATCCGATCGAGCTGAAATTTGGTGTGGACATTCTTTAACATGTATGCAAGCTTCTGTGAAAATTTCATAGCATTTGGACTTGTAGATCTCGAGATATGGTCGATTCGAAATTGCTTTCTTCATCTGTTCGTCCTATTTGAATCGATCTATTCGAATCGATTCCTTCGAATCGATCGCCTGCACGTGCTCTCATGGTGATGTGGCGCACAATCTTCGGGTCGATCCGCCTTTCACTCCGGTTTGATCGAGTCGTCTCGAGATTTCGCCGCATTTACTTGATGGATTCGATGACATCAATCGTACCTGGATTCGAATAAGGCTTCGTTCGTATCGATCGTGACGTGCTTCAGTCAATCGATACGAAATAACTATGTCTGGATGGTTTCGAGGTGAGGCATCTATATGGATTCAAACATATCATTGTACGTGGACTTCGAAGCGGAGTGTCTTCATGGATTTGAAGGACTTCAAGTCGATGGATACGAACCAGATGGTGGCGAAGTCATATTCGAATCGATTAATGCGAACACGATGGATTCGAACACAGGTGCTACTGATGGATACGAGGTCGTGCGTGATGATGGCTGATCGATGCGAGTCAAGGCTAACTGCTGATGGATTCGAATAGGAGTGTTGCCCATGGATTCGAGTAAGGGTTATCTCCTTCATTTTGCATCGATCATAACTTGAGCACACGAACTCGAATTGACTTGAAATTTAGAGTGCTGGCTTTCATGACTTTGCTTGCCGTGTCCTATCAATTGTAGCCTGATCCGGGCTCGGACAAAATTCATCGATATCCATGGTGAAACAGTGTATAATGAACTTTTACGACGAACTGTTTTTAGTTTTCCAGTCAACTTTTTGGTGTCACGGCCTTGCCAAAAGGCGGGATAACATTTTCCCCCTAAAACATGCCTGGCGATAGGAAGGTGTGTTTTGTAGTTCCATAAGCTGGATGTTCATATCCTATCATCGACCTGTAAAGAACTTGATAGTCTTTCCTGACCACGAATGACGATCGTTCGCGACCGTATGTCATTTGAGGTAATACGGGACCTTTCGAGGTCGGATGTCGTTCGCGGCAAATAACGAAATGGGACCGTTCGTGGTTAGTTGTCGTTCGCGGCAAACAAAGAAATGGGACCATTCACGGTCGGATGTCGTTCTAGACGAGTTGTGACCGTTCGCGATCGGGTGTCGTTCTAGACGAATTATGATGGATTGTGATCGTTCGTGGTCGTATGGTGCATGAGATAAAATGTGATCGTTCGCGATCGGTTGCCGCATGAGGCAGAATGTGATCGTTCGCGATCGAATGTCATACCGGGGGAATTGTGACCGTTCGTGGTCGGGTGCCGCACGATGCAGAGTGTGATCGTTCGCAATCGAATGTTATACTAGATGAAGTGTGACCGTTCACGGTCGGATGCCGTTCGAGGCTAATGGTGACCGTTTGAGGTCGGGTGCCGTACGAGGCTGATGGTGACCGTTCGAGGTCGGGTGCCGCTCGAGGCAAATGAGTGTGCCCGGGGGGGACTTAGTATTGTCGATGTCAGGCTCACGTTCGGGTGAATTTCTGAATCAGCGATCGTGGCAGTTCGTTGCCATACAAGGTGTGCTTGTGGACCGTTCGCGATCCAAAGCATACGCGAGTAACTTCTTCTTCAGAATTGCAAATATCAAATTAACGTTCACATGAATTTCATAGAAGAAATGTCCAAACAAACTAAGTCCAAACGTTCGAATCAAAACAAAACAATAGCAAAGCAAGGATGTCAAAGTGTAAATCCTCATTACGATATGGTCAATGGTCATTCAGAGCATGTCTGTGGATCGTTCGCGATCTCCCACATGTGTAAATGATTTAACCGTGTTAATGAGAAGTTTACGACTTGTTCATCGTTATTTAAATCAATTGATAACCATATGGTGCCCCGGCTCGGGGTTACCCCTAGCTGATGTAGATGGTGGCCGCTATGGTTCCACCGTTGGAGCTCGCCTTCTCACATACTGAAGTAGCCTACCGTTCCTAATATGCCCTTCTACCTCATCCTTCAGGTGTCTAAAGTCGTTTGTGCTATGTCCATTCAGCTCGTGGAATAAGAAATATTTGTCTGATTTTCTCTCGTCGGTAGTTGGATTCCGTCGCATTGGTCTACGATAGGAAACTTGCTCTCGGGTGTCTTGGTAGATTCGCTCCAAACCCTCGTTCAGTTCTGAATAGATGGTAAATCGCAGCTCCCTCCGTTGCCGCTTTGACCTGTCCTCATTTTCTTCAGCCTTTCGCTTCCCTTTACCAGTCTCTATACCTTTTCCAGGTGAATTACCGCCTCTAATTGCCTAAACATCAATTTCTTCTTCTCTTTCCGTACGAGCATCCTCTAATCGCAAAAACTTTTCGGCTTCATATTAAAACTCTCCCAGGTCCGTAGGTGGATCCTTAGTTAGTGAATTCTTGAACTCTGTGCCATCAGATATTCCAGATACAGCTGCCATCATGACCATAGATGGATCTGGTCGATCCACTGATGCTGCTGCTGCATTAAATCGCGTCAGAAAACTCCTCAAAGATTCCCCAGCTTTCTGCTTTAGAGTCGCCAAACTCATCACATTCTTAGGTCTCGAAATATGAACCCTGAATTGTCTCATAAACCTTTCTGTCAAATCTGTCCAAGTCCCAATGGAGCCACTCTCCAGTTGTCTAAACCATAGCGCTGCAATGTCCGATAAATACAATGGAAAGCACCGGGCCATGACTTCCTGTGATGCCCCCAGCACTTCCATGTGCCTCATATACTTCGTTAGATGGACCGCTAGATCTGTCCGCCCATCATACATTTCCACCGATGGTAGCTTGAAGTTTGGTGGATTCCTGGCCTGCCTGATCGTAGGAGTAAAGGGACTCCTATGTACATCCTCCAGATCTCTATTGACTAGTCCGCCTCTCATGGCCCGTCTGACCATCTCTGCCAACCTGTCGTTGTCGTCAGGCTGTGATCTTTGAGTGTCACCTTCGTTCTGCCCCCCTGGCTGAGCGTTCATCCCTCTATTGCCACCAGGTTGCTCGGATGTCCCTGAATCTCTTCCCGGGATTGGATCAACATGCTCTATGTGCGTGCCCCCAGCTCCGGTGCTGCCTCAGATGGTCCTGCTTCGTTCTAGACTCTGGTTGCTCCCTGATTTTGCGCTCCAAGTTGTCCAATCTGTTGAAGCAAATTCTGGATCATTTCCTCCTGTCTCTTCATCATTGTCTCCATCTCATCCCTGGTGATGAAGATCGATGCTTGGTTTTCCCCCAAGGAAGCCTCTTGACTCCCTTCATGCTGACTTTGCTCTGGTCTTTGTCTTTTACCAGTTTGCCTTGTCATATCTTCTCAGATCTGAGCTCTTAAGTCTTCAAATTCAACTTCTAAATGGTAGAACTCCTGAGGTAGCGTTCTCAGTGAAAGCACCAAAGTGTTTGCGCCAAAATTGGTCACAAACCCCGAATGTTGTGAAAGCACCAGTGTATGAATATAAATCAACAATATTCACACACAAATCTCAAATCTAAGCAAACAGAGTATCACAATTCAGAAATAATGAACATAAACACGAGATTTATAGTGGTTCGGCTATCTCTGGCCTACGTCCACTTCAAAGGTTTATCTTTTATTGATTATCCTTGCTGATTACCATTAATTACAGCAGTTGCAATGAAGAATTTTGAGTACAATGGTTGTATTGAAGTGTAGAATTGAGTCTCGTAGAGTCTAGGAGCTTCAGAATCCAGATACCCTTTTCTGAATGACCTGGGGCTCTATTTATAGATGTAGGAGGCTGATATTTCGCCTAAAATTAGGGAGACTACTTCTGGCACATGTGGGGGCCCATGCGCCCGCGTCCAGGAAATCTGGGCCCGCTTCGGGATCGATTCGAACTCCATTCGAATCGATCAAAAAATCATCCGATCGAGCTGAAATTTGGTGTGGACATTCTACAACATGTATGCAAGCTTCTGTGAAAATTTCATAGCATTTGGACTTGTAGATCTCGAGATATGGTCGATTCGAAATTGCTTTCTTCATCTGTTCGTCCTGTTCGAATCGATCTATTCGAATCGATTCCTTCGAATCGATCGCCTGCACGTGCTCTCATGGTGATGTGGCGTGCAATCTTCGGGTCGATCCACCTTTCACTCCGGTTTGATCGAGTCGTCTCGAGATTTTGCCGCATTTACTTGATGGATTCGATGACATCAATCGTACCTGGATTCGAATAAGGCTTCGTTCGTATCGATCGTGACGTGCTTCAGTCGATCGATACGAAATAACTATGTCTGGATGGTTTCGAGGTGAGGCATCTATATGGATTCAAACATATCATCGTACGTGGACTTCGAAGTGGAGTGTCTTCATGGATTCGAAGGACTTCAAGTCGATGGATACGAACCAGATGGTGGCGAAGTCATATTCGAATCGATTGATGCGAACACGATGGATTCGAACACAGGTGCTACTGATGGATACGAGGTTGTGCGTGATGATGGCTGATCGATGCGAGTCAAGGCTAACTGCTGATGGATTCGAATAGGAGTGTTGCCCATGGATTCGAGTAAGGGTTATCTCCTTCATTTTGCATCGATCATAACTTGAGCACATGAACTCGGATTGACTTGAAATTTGGAGTGCTGGCTTTCAAGACTTTGCTTGTCGTGTCCTATCAATTATAGCCTGATCCGGGCTCGGACAAAATTCATTGATATCCATGGTGAAACAGTGTATAACGAACATTTACGACGAACTGTTTTTAGTTTTCCAATCAACTTTTTGGTGTCACGGCCTTGCCAAAAGGAGGGATAACAAACAAGTCGAAGTCAACTATGCTACAGCAACAATTTCAATCAAAACTGAAGTCAACATCGAACCAAATCAAAACCATGATCAAAGAATAAGCTGAACGAGTCAGAGACAAGGTTGTCAAGAATCGAACAGCTCAAACCCACGTGTATCAAGTATCAGGTTATACAAAATTGACAAAATTAAAGAAATCATCAATCAACGAAACAAAATCGAACGAAAATCGAAGAATTCAAACCCGACAACTTAGGATTGAAGTAGATGTGAGTAAATATAATTACTCACCTGAATCGAAGCAACGGCGAGCTCAATCAAGTGGCCGCGAACATCTCAAGAGGCGATCGATCTATAGAGCAAGAAAATTGAACTCGAACGAGCGTCTGAAATCGGCAACCACGAATTACCGAAACCCTAATTTTTTATAAAGAGGAACGAACGAAAGACAAGCCGTCATTAACATTTTCTTTTCGTTTGTTGGTTTTTATGGTTACGAATGGGAATGATAAAGGAGGATCAAATTGAGGGGATCGGGAATTCAATATTATCACAGCACCAAGAAAAACCATGGGCCAATATTCAATTGAAAGCCCGAATAACTTTAAAAATTCTTAAAAAGAATTTCAACTCGATTAAAAATCCAACAATAATTTAGCTACCGATTTAATCGTCTAATGACGAGGATCAATCGATACGAAACCTCGGGTTGTTACAGACTCCCCTCCTTATAAAAATTGCATCCCCGCAATTTTCATAATTAATGTTGTCAATAACAATTATTTTTCTAACATAAACTGGTTAAGCTAGAAAAATAAGGTCAAGAACACAAACACCAAAGAAATCTTTTAATTCCATAAAAGAAATTCACAAATCCTCAACAAAATCTAATTATCAACTAGATAATCAGAAACAATCAAAACTGAATAAATACAATTATCAGCGATATTTAATTATCAACTAGATAATTGAAATTCAGAAATCACAAAACAGCAATATCTAATTATCGATACAATAATTAGAAAACAGCAAAATCTAATTATCAGCAAAGATAATTAGACAACACAAATCACAAATCGCAAAACTGCAAATATCTAGTTATCCAACAAATAACTAGAAAACATGAACTTCATAATCAACAAACTCTAACTATCAACAGAGATAGATATGAAACAACGATTCAATATAATCAACATAATCTAGAATCAATTAGAGACTAGAAAATTCCATAATTAACAAAATCAGCAAACATCCAATTATCAAAACGATAGTCAGAAAACACAAATATCAAATTATTAGGAACGATAATCAGAAACAACAAATATCTAGTTATCAAAACGATAATCAGAATTTATCAAATCAACAAATATCTAATTATCAAAAACGATAATCAGAAATCTCAAATCAACAAATATCTAATTATCAAAAACGATAATCAGAAATCTCAAATCAACAAATAATTATCAAAAACGATAATCAGAAATCTCAAATCAACAAATATCTAATTATCAAAAGCGATAATCAGAAATCACAAATCAACAAATATCTAATTATCAAAAACGATAATCAGAATTCATCAAATCAACAAATATCTAATTATCAAAAACGATAATTAGAAATCTCAAATCAACAAATACCTAATTATCAAAAACGATAATCAGAAATCTCAAATCAACAAATATCTAATTATCAAAAACGATAATCAGAAATCTCAAATCAACAAATATCTAATTATCAAAAACGATAATCAGAAATCTCAAATCAACAAATATCTAATTATCAAAAGCGATAATCAGAAATCACAAATCAACAAATATCTAATTATCAAAAGCGATAATCAGAAATCACAAATCAACAAATATCTAATTATCAAAAGCGATAATCAGAAAACATCAAATATCTAATTATCAAAAACGATAATCAGAAATCACAAATCAACAAATATCTAATTATCAAAAACGATAATCAGAAAACAGCAAATATTTAATTACCAATACAAGAATTAAATCTCATAACAGCAAATATTTAATTACCGATACGATAATTAAATCTTATAACAGCAAATATTTAATTACCGATGCGATAATTAAATCTCATAACAGCAAATATTTAATTATAGATAAGATAATTAAATCTCATAACAGCAAATATTTAATTACCGATACGATAATTAAATCTCATAACAGCAAATATTTAATTACCGATACGATAATTAAATCTCATAACAGTAAATATTTAATTATCGATACGATAATTAAATCTCATAACATCAAATATTTAATTATCGATACGATAATTAAATCTCATAACATCAGATATCTAATTACCTGCAGATAATTAGAAACAACAAATATCTAGAAATCAATTAAGATACTCTAGAAAATCAACATAAAAGGTTGGATCGATCCCATCAGATGGCGAGTTTTTAGTTCGCCGCACATGCATCAACAAATGGCCGAAGCCTACCAAGTACTCAACATAATTTTGGCGCCCAACAAATGACCCGAAGGTCCGCAGAGTGACCCGAAGGTCTAGTACTGGTATTTGACCCAAAGGTCCATCAGAGTGGCCCGAAAGCCCAACAAATGACCCGAAGGTCCAGCACATGACCCGAAGGTCCAACATAGTGGCTCGAAAGCACACAAATCATCAGAATCATCAAAACATCAAATATTTCAATTAACGAGTCCGGAATTAACCAAAATAGCAAACGCACATGTCCCATACCACGTGTTTTACCAAATCATTTGATCCTCTTCATCGTTTCCTTGAAAGTGCAAAATTGTGGATTTTGTAAAAATACATTTTACATTCTCAAACGGACAAGTCCGGAATTAAGCGAATCAGTAAAAGAAAGGGGGTCATAGTCCTCGATTTTGCTGAAACGTTTAAATCGCTTCCTCATTCTTTTGAAAGCGCAAACTGTAAAATTCCTGAAAACAATTTTATTTATTTTATAAAAATAACAATTCACATTCTCAACTGGACAAGTCCGGAGTTAAGCGAATCAGTAAAAGAAAGGGGTCATAGTCCTCGATTTTGCTGAATCGTTTAAGTCGCTTCCTCATTCTTTTGAAAGCGCAAACTATTAAAAATTTTATAAAACAATTTTTAATTTAAAATGATTTTCCAATCACGTGATTAAAACAGCAACATCAGTAGCAATTTCGAAAAGGAAATTGCACTTCCCAAAACATCATAAAACGAATCTCAAAATCAGCATTGCGGAATAACCGCTTTAAAATCCACTTTTAAAATTTGACGGTTACTGAAGCCAAGGCGACAGTAATTTTTTTAAACGTCAAAATCTCATCAAAATAATTTACATCAAACTGTAATATCAGTGAATTTTCATTCATTAAAATGCCACAAAAACCGTGCTTCAAAAATTTAGCATCGATGTAAAAATCCCGTTATAAAGACAACGGCAACCAAAATACATTTAAACCAAACACCGGTTCAACGTAAAATTAATGCAGTAACGTGCAACTCAAATTTGCACGTACTACAAAATGAACAAAGAAATCATTCGAATGTATCTTCAATGAAGATAATTCAAAACAGCAAAATCTAATCAATATATGATTAGCATAAAAGAAAACCAGCAAAAATCTCAACAAAAATCACATAACTGCAATCGCTTCGAATCCTCAAATCAGATTCGAAATTTTCGAAGTAACAAAATAAATACAGTTATGTAAACAACAAATGAAATTTATTTCAATTTCACATTTTGATTTTTAAATCAAAAAATATTATCAGCTGTATTCAGCGAAGACAGTCTCACTGTTTCCGTTGCGCACTCTGATAACAGAACACAAATTAATCAAATCATCAGAACACAATTTCATTTTTATTTTTAAATAAGATATTTAAAAATTTCATCATAATTTCGAAACTTTAGTTTTGACTCAAAGTACAACTAAAAACATCGACAAATAGTTGTAACACATGTTCCATCTAAGTTATGTTTTATATTATGTCCATAAACCCCAAGCTCTGATACCAACTACGGCGCCCCACCTCTATGCTCACAATAACAAAGAGTATTAAAAGAAATACTGTCTGTTATCACGAAGAATAAGGCTGGATAGGAGCGGCCATCCGTAGTTGGCCTTACACTAGTATTGGTTACCTCAATAGGAGTAGTATATATTTTTTCAATTTTCATCTCTTATTTATTTACTCCCATCGACATACCCAATTCCGGTATAAAACGAACTACGATGGTTTATAATAGTTTAGGACAATATATATAATAATAACACAGGTAATAAAATGCGGAACACAGATAACAAAAGTCTCATATATATATATATATATATATATATATATATATATATATATATATATATATATAAAACTGATGACAGTTACAATACATTTGACACGATACATATGATACAACTACAACTGTCGACTCTGGAAGTTATATATACAAGTACATTATCGACTAATATACATGAATACATAGCAACCAATACTATGACACGACTACTCCAAAAGATATGAAAAGTCTTCATAGCTCAAACAGCAACCCAAAGCAAGATATCTACAACCTGAAATAACTCGGGTCTGACCCGAGTATTAAATTCAAAAGAAAATAATACACGGGTCAGTCTAATTCAAACTCAGTTATTAATGCACAGAAGCAATAATAATCAAATACCAAATAGACGACAGTCACGGAAATCTCGTATATCCAACGCCTTAATAAGAGAATCAGATAACGGCAGATATAACACTAAACAGTGTTAAACAACAAATCAGCAACTCCAAATCATTAACAAGGATAAGTAAAAGATTATCAATGAAGATAATATGAAAACCACAGAATTGCCTAAACAGCAATTAACAACAAAATCTAATTATTAAATAAATAATTAGAAACTCATAATCTAACTATCAATTAGATAATTAGACAATCACAAAATGATCAGATTAAACCAAATCAAAATACAATTTCAAATATAGGATTGAATACACAAAACAATTCAAACAATTGAAACATCACTTAAAAACATCAATTCTGGTAGGGCTGCAGCACACGCACTCGTGTACTGCCTCGCCACTATAGCATGAAATACACAAAAGATCAACCCATCAAAAGCAAAAGAAATACCAATAAAATCAATACGGTGTGGCTGCAGTGCACGCTCGCATGCACTGCCTCGCCACTACAGTGATGAAACCATCACAACTCCAAATATTAACAGCAAGTTGAAACTGTAGAGGTCAAGTCACTACTATCTGGACTTAACACAACTACAAGGCCAAACCAAAGTTAACGGCGATACCAAGAAATAACACAAAGTCAAGTCTGGGCAACACTGAATGACCAAGTGCACATGGCAGTGGTACGAATGCATGAAAACAGCTAAATGATGGTGAAAGCACCAAAGATATAACAACACAGCATATAGCACTGCATATAAAGGGATAGCAACAAGGCACAAAGGTCAACCAATGATACATGTACAAAGAGCAACACTGTGTATACTGTGGAATGCACGGGTGTGCAACAGGGAGTGTACACACGACAGTAATGACAGAAATCAATGCCAACATCATGAACTGGACAGTGCACCAAAGACAAGGTAGCACAGCAAGGCCCAGCAAATAACAGAACACAGGCCAGTGACAACTAATCAATGCCAACAACAACCTGAAGTGTGGATACTAAGTGATACAAGTGAAGTGCATAAGTACAACCAGATCCAAACAGCAATTGCACAAGGAGATAGACCAGATCAGTACATATGCAATATGGATATGCAAGCATACACTTTTAACATGTACAGCTTCAATGCAATGATCAAGAGCAACAAAGGAAGTTCTCTAAATCAATGGTAATACACTAAAATGCAAAACCACCCAACATGTACAAAAGATAAAGGGATGAACTAGATTAGACTACAATAACCATGGACAAAAGTGAAACAGCCTCAACATACCACATGATAGTTTCTACATGTATATGATGCACAACAACCTGTAATGCAAATGAACACATTGAAGCTGAAGTAATACCAATCACACACGCACATACATATATGTACGTATGTATATAATTGATTCAGAAACAAAGGCACAAGGAAAGCAATACTCAATTTCAACACATAGTGCATATAAACATGAAGCATGCAAGTGAATCCTCATCCAAGATAGTATCTCAAAAGACCTGACTTCAAGAGGAACAAAACCAGACCAGTGAAGAAAATCTGGCCGTGGGTAATCAGCAGTAGCCGTGGGTAACCCAACTCAAGGAGCAGTTTCAAAAATATTTAAACAAACAAAACAATGTTAATGTGTTAAAAAAAAGAAATCGAACACTATCTGTCATAGTGAAGTCAATCAAAGGAAAAGAACTGAACAAGTCAAAGTCCATATTATCACTAAATGCAAATCAAAGCCGTGATTATCAATAAGGCAACAAGTCCAGTTACAACCAAAGAACTCAAAGCCGTGGATAACACGAATATGATGAACAAGTCGAAGTCAACTATGCTACAGCAACAATTTCAATCAAAACCGAAGTCAACATCGAACCAAATCAAAACCATGATCAAAGAATAAGCTGAACGAGTCAGAGACAAGGTTGTCAAGAATCGAACAGCTCAAACCCGCGTGTATCAAGTATCAGGTTATACAAAATTGAAAAAATTAAAGAAATCATCAATCAACGAAACAAAATCGAACGAAAATCGAAGAATTCAAACCCGACAACTTAGGATTGAAGTAGATGTGAGTAAATATAATTACTCACCTGAATCGAAGCAACGGCGAGCTCAATCAAGTGGCCGCGAACATCTCAAGAGGCGATCGATCTATAGAGCAAGAAAATTGAACTCGAACGAGCATCTGAAATCGGCAACCACGAATTACTGAAACCCTAATTTTTTATAAAGAGGAACGAACGAAAGACGAGCCGCCATTAACATTTTCTTTTCGTTTGTTGGTTTTTAGGGTTATGAATGGGAATGATAAAGGAGGATCAAATTGAGGGGATCGGGTATTCAATATTATCACGGCACCAAGAAAAACCATGGGCCAATATTCAATTGAAAGCCCGAATAACTTAAAAAATTCTTAAAAAGAATTTCAACTCGATTTAAAAATCCAACAGTAATTTAGCTACCGATTTAATCGTCTAATGACGAGGATCAATCGATACAAAACCTCGGGTTGTTACACCCTAGCACCACCACCACCACGTGACATGACCTCTAACCATCACCTCCTACCCCTGACCTGGCCTGTAGTGCCAGGGCCGAGCCCAAACTTGACCCTAGGCCGAGCTTTGTTGCACCAAAAACTCCTCCTTTTAGCCTTGTCTTTTGACCTTCCCTACCTTGTAACTCCCAAACTCTTCACATCCCCATGTAGACGTGCCTATGTGATGCCAAACCCGAGCCTTACCACCAATAAAAACCTTCATGGCCGAACCTATAAACATGTATGGTCGAGCAAATGTTGAGTTGAGATCAAGCATTTTTGATTTAAAAGCTTGGTTAAGTCATTTGTCTATTCTATTTCCATTTGTTCGATTTAATTTATGTTGAAAAAATATATTTATATTTGCTTTGTTTTATTTGTTGTATACAAGATTAATATCTTCGCTCTCTCTCCACTTGAATCAAAAGTCGTGCTATCGTGCTTTTTGGATTTATTTGTGTGTTTTGATTTGCAAACTCCAGCTTAAAAAGGGTGAGTTATTCACGCTTGACATTCATACTTATAGAATTGTGAAATGATAACAAGTGAATGTGTAGAATTGTTATACCATGTTATACCTGCCTGTGATATGAATTATATGATGTTAAACTTTGTTATAAACTTGTCACATCATCTGATATGTTATATTTTGTTATACTATTATTTATTTCTGTTTCTCACACTGCAAGTTCCCTATAGAATAGAATCACTATGGGTTGAAATGATACATACCCGAATGGACTTTAGAATAGGGAAAAATCGTTATGGGCTGAAATGATAGGCCTGAGCGATTTTTATTTATTTTTATTAACTTGGGATTGCGGGTTTGAAATGATAGAACCCGGATTTTTTTTGTAAATTACGGATTGAAATGATATATTATCCGTATCACTTGACTTAGGCTAGAAAATATTATACAGACCCGTGGTTATTTTATATAGTTTTCTGGAAAATATTAAGTATTTTAAAATGTAAAATTTGTTATTTTGATTTAAATTTGGATTTAAAATGATTTAATAAAGTGATAATGATTTTTCTATGTATTTAAAAATGTTAAATAAATTAATGGAAAAATTGTGATTTGAAACATAACTTAATTTGGAAATTTGTGATTTGATTTTTAAATGGAAGTTTAAGTTAATTAAATAAAAATGGAAATTAAGTTTTATTTATGAAATGGAAATTTAAATTTAAGTGTTAAGGTAAATTGTTAAAAATGAAAAGAATGGGAAATGGTACGCTTGAATTTAGTAAGTGAAATTATTGGAGAATTTGATTTTATTGTAAAATTTTTCTTTATAAAATCATAAGTTAAAGGGTATTTAAATGAACATTTTTGAGTAGAAAAATATGATTTTTACAAGTTAAAATGGTTAAAATCGAAGTTTATTTGTTTCTGAAATTTTATTTTAAATCTGGAAACTAAATTAGTAGCACTTCAGAAATGCTACCATTTCTGAAGTTAACTTAAAATCTGAAGTAAAAAATACTGCAGCACTTTGTAAGTGTTGTGGTTGATGCAAATGAACTAAAGGCTAATTCACTAAAGGTTACTGCAGCACTTGGTAAGTGCTGTGGTTGCAAAAAGAAAATCTAAATCTAAAATTAATTAAAAGAGCTATAGTAGCACTTGATAAGTGTTGTAGTTTGCTAAAATGAGATTTTTTTAAACGTAATTGAACTACTGCAACAGTTTTGTAAATGCTGTCTTTTCTGAATTGAACTAGTTTTTAAATGTAATTAAACTACTGCAACAGTTTATAAATGCTGTCTTTGCTGAAATGAACTGTTTTCAAATATAACTTACCGCAACATTTTCTAAGTGCTGCGAATGCTGAAATTTCAATGTTTTGAAGTATTTAACTAAATAAACAAGCTTCAAAAGTGCTAAATTTTTATGAATTGAATATTTGGTTTGAAAAAAATATTGAATTTATTTTTAAATGGTTTAAATGAAGTATTTTGATTTGAAATATAAACTATTTTTGAAATTTATTACCACGGGTTATAATAACGATTGGTTGTTAAAGAGACCGGGATCAGATATGGACATACTTTTTGTCGATACCAAAAACCACTTTAACAACTATGTACGCGGTGGAGATTCCAGAATGAAGTAGGATGTTGGTGACGATCCTATTGTGGTATGAACTTGGACCTGACTCCTATGAGTTGGCATAAGGTGGCTAAAATAGGAGCGATTGACGGGCCAATGAGGTAGCATCTCTGATCGGACACACTTCTTCGATACCATTCTATTACTTTTGTGATTGATTGGGTGCACCCCTTGATTTTGGGAGTGTGGCTCGAGGTGGGCGGTAGTGGCTGCTATGCGTTTCCACCAGCCCAGATGCGTAATTGGTATATCTACCTTGGCATTTCCTAGTTGTGCCGTGTCACCTACCCTAGTGCGCCTTGTATGAGTTTCTATTTGTGTAGTACCTATGGAGTATCTTCTCGTAGCCTCTCGAGGTATGCAGGTACTGTATAGACTATTGGCACTTTTATATGTTAAGGGGAATATTGGGTCACTTCTTAACGCTATTTAAAAGTAAGTTTATTTTACTATAGACATTATTATATTAGCGAAATATTACTACATAGTAAATAGTTTAACGGATCCTTAAAGAATGGGCGATCCCAAGCATTCTTTGAGTTACTTGTACCTTTTATTACAGTTCACTTGAGTTGGTTTACATTGTATAAGTATGTATGTCCTGACTCGAGTGTTTGTGTTTTATTTACGCTCGGGTCAGCCTGAGTATCAGCTTTGGATTTCACCTTCTGGAGCTAGGACTGTTGGAGATCATCTTTTATTTTGTTGCTATCTATTTCCATTCAGTATTTCTATGTCAGCTTTGTATGAGAGACATATGTATTTGGGATTTCTACTATGCTTATGTATTCAGACTTCTGTTGTATATGTTTTTTAGACTATGTATTTTGAATCTGTTTTGAGACTATGTAATTGTAGTGGCTTCATGAACCACTATTTATTTTATTTTCCGCTGCGAGTTATTCTGATATTCTGTGTCTGTGATTCTGTGATTGGGTTTATTTGCTCCAAATTTATTACAATCTATTGTTTTGTAGTATTCAAGTCTGACATGTGTGGTTTTATTGTCGATTTGAATGGTCCAAAATAGTGGGTCGTTAAAGAAATCCAATTAAGGAAATAATAAAACATCTACAACACATCGAACGACATCCATAACACATCAAACATCCATAAGACATCAAACACAATCACATCGATCACATAATACACATCAAACATCCATCGCACACATCACATAACTCACACATCATACATCACAAACATCGCACGCATCTACACATCATGTATCACACAGCATACATCGCACATGTTGCACACAACACACATCAAACATCAATTCATTCATATTTATTTAGTAGTATTAGATTTATTCATTTTATTCTTCATTTTTATTTTCATTACTGCTACTACTAATATATGTGCTGTTGTTATGGCTACTGCCAAAAGCCGAGTCAACACCTAAGCCACGATACTTCTCATATGCGAAGGGAGACCCTACTCGTAAATATTTTTGTGAGCATACTCACCGGTCTTTACCTACACAAAAAAGCACGTCGCTTCCTCGCCTTTTCGCTCCTCGCTCCCATCGTTAACCACCTTGCCTCGTTCTGTATTCGTTCCCGCTGGCCCATGCAGCAGACTTTGACCATGCGACGAGGGGGCCATGTCATCGCAACCATCGGGGAGCTACCCCACGGTCGGTCAAGCTAGGATGGGCTAGCAAAAAGTTCTGGCTATCACATCATGTAAAGGACTTCATACTCCTCGATCTACTCAAAAACGGAGATAATTATATTTTCGCTTTAAAATAAAATACGGAATAATATAATTTACCTCACACGACAAGTCATAAATCCAAATAATATCGATTAATACTTATGTATACTATAGAATAATACACCAATATCCAAGTATTAAATACTCGGTCTTCAATAAATTATCCAACATTATATTGGTGTTGAGTAAATAAATACAACTCACACGGACGTCCCATAGCGCTCAGTGAAATACAATTATATACACAACATTCTCAATTAATCAATATTAAATAAATATCCACTTCGCTTATTAATTCACTTTCACTTAAATGGAGTTCTCCAATTTATTATTCTTCATTTTTATTACTTTATAATTTAACACAACATGTAATTATAACTTCATCTCGTTCGTAGCAAACAAATCACAATCATCCATGCACATATCAATATATTATTCAATTAGTGTTTAACTAGATGAAGGGTCTGTTTAAATGCATTTCACTTCGTTTATCTCTCGTTCATAAAAACACTTCTAATTTAACAAAACACCTTCTTTAACTATTTTCTTCACTTTTAAAATATTAAATATTAATTCTCTCATTAAATTTGAAAACCTCATATTTTAAAATCATAAATTTGGTTTCAAAGAAATCTTTCTTCAAACTTATTAATATATTTTTAAACCTTCAAAAACACTTTCACTTCAAATTTCCACTTTAATAATATAGAAATACTACAAAGAAATTTATATCTTTCAAATACCTTTAAAATCTCAAATCCGAAAATATTCTTGATTCAAAATATTTGCAAATCCAAATCTACAACTTAGAAATCATTATCTAAAATCCTCGTTTATTTCAAACATTCTTTTAAATCTATTAATCCATCAAAAATAATATACATTACTTCCAAAAATTCACTTTACATTATGTATATCAAATCCCCATAAATGAAAAGTTTTCATTCAATAAATAAAATAAATTGCACACACTTTGCAATTACTTCAAAATATCTTCTGTTTTTTACTTTCCATCTTTTAATTCAAATTATTCATCATTTTATAAATATAGATTTCAAACTTCATTTCATAAATATCCTCAAATTATTTTTATAATCATCGATAAATAGAAATATAAACCATCTAAATTCCCTTATTTTTATCAAAATCCCAAAATTCATCATTTTCCATAATAATTTCCATTTACAAAATCCCCAAAATTATTTCACTTATAAATATTTTTCCAAAATCATTCCTCTTTCAATTTTTTTGTTAATTCAATAAACTCAATATTGAAAATAAAACATCTTTCTAGAAAATTTGCTATTTATCACTAAATAATTTATTTGTTTCAAATTTACATCTTTGACTTCATTTGCCTCTTTTTCAATCAATTTAAATGTTGTGTTCGACTAATATTGCCATTAAAATCAACCAATATACATATAAGAAATCCCAACCAAAAACACACACAATACTCATTTAATCATTATCATCATCTAATAATCATTAATTTCATTCAATCAATCAACAATCAATCTAACAAAGCAAATCAAACAATATATGGGGTAATTACGCATCAAACTATCAATCAAGCAACAAATACAAAAATACTAGACAGTAGTTGTGAGTAAAAAAAATTACTCACTTAAATGATGTTTGAGTTTCCAAAACAACAACTTCACTATTAGTGTAACATTCCTGATCGTGACGCCTTGGTCGCCTGCCACTCGATGTCGCGAATCCTCCTGGTGTTGAGTTTGCCTTTATTCTGTCACCTAATATTGCGTGCGACATTTTTTTTAAAGTCTGTAAATCGCAGTTTTGTCTCCTGAGGGAATTAGGGCTAAAATGTGATAAAAGGGGATTGGGCTTGTGCTAGAATAGTTGTGCCAAGAGAGTTCCAAGAAAAGAAAGAAGCGGTTGATTTAAACGGGCCTGGGATTATTTATTTTGGGCTGATTATAATTAATTTACTTTGCTAATTATTCACTTTTTTTTCTTTTAACTCTTTCAGTTTACTTAAAAATTTACTTCAATTTGAATTTTCAATTGATTCACATCTCATTCTACAAATCACATATTGATAATTTACAATTTTATTCACTTCGGCACTCGCTTATTTTTATTTAACAATGCACCATTCTATTACACAATAAATTTATTTTTCAATTATTCCCACTTCATATGAAAAAATTTTATACTTCAAAATATTTTATATTGATTAAAACATTTTATTCAATTTTATTTTATTATTTAAAAGAAATTTATTAATTTAATTCAATTTATTGCAATAAAATCTTTTATTAAATATAATTTGATCAACTAAAAATTTATTTCAAAATATAATCATCACAATTCGAATTCAAAGGCTTTTATTTTAGTAAAATTTTATTTATTTATACGGCGTGGGAAGCATGGCAGTTACACAAGGCTGTCAATGAATACCCGTAAATTCTAAAATCCGTCCGTATCCATATCCGAAAAGTTGATAAATATCTGATATTCAACAGATCGGATGCTGATACGAAGATATCCGCATATCAAAATCGTCTGTCCAGTTTTTTCAAGATTATAGCTTAAATTATGTATATTTTAGTACGATGAAAGTTATTTATTTATTGTTTTATTAAGTTAGAAGTTCATATTATACACAATAAATGCATATTAACGGCTCAAAACTTTTATTATTATTATTATTATTATTATTATTATTATTATATTTGATTATTTTTAACACTTTAATAATCAATGGAATTAAAATTGAAAAGGTTTATGTTAAACTAAAAAAAATTTCTACGTTACTCGATTTATCGGTTGTTAGCGGACAGAATAGTTATTCGATGTCCATTCATATCTGTAAGTGTTGATATTTGATATTCAAAAATGATTTAACATGCAATACGGATATGACAATATCCGCATTCCGGTAGGCCTAAATGACTGTCGTGCGTCTAATATATTCCCAGGCCTAAACGACTATCGTGCGTCACATATATTTCCTTTATCTGGTATACCAGCGGCTACTAAAGGAGATGCCACCAAATCTTTATTAGCAACAACGAAAATAGGTGCCACAACATCACTAACAGGGACACAAGATTCAATATCTTTGATGGCTGCAATAATCTCAGGCAAACAACAAACAGTTTCAGCAGCAAGAGGTGGAATAGATCTGGAACCATCAATTATAGATCGCAAACATGAGGTAGATTGGAGCATAGGGTTTCCACACTCGACAGTGATAGGTGGAGAAGATTCTGAGAATCAACAATCGACAGTGACGTACGCGATAACGCAGCAGTAGATTGGGAATCAATGGTAGAAGGCGCACACGTTTGAATAGCGGATATAGGCATAACAAATTGTCAACCCGAGCGCGTCAAAGATTGAGATTCAGACAGTAGCTCTGATGCTATGGTGAACCGGGATTCGCTTTTACGATTTTTTGCCATGGTCAGCAAAGCAGATAGGTGGAGAGGAGAGAAACCTGGTAGAAGAGAAGAAACATGGGAGAGAGAAAATGCGTGACCATTAGTTTATTGAAAAACGACATTGCTTTTTGTAAAAATTGTTTTTGTCAAATTACCATTTTAATATGTATGTATATGTATATACACAATGTTTTAAAAAAATTAATCACGTTAATGAAGCAAATTATTAATTGTGACAATAGTTTATAATAATTTTTGTTTTCATGATGAATGTGTGTTTTTAGATCTGCAATTTTTAAAATCAAGATATTTTATTGTAATTAAGCGTAGAATTCTTTTCATATAGATATCGTATCTATTATTGATAAATGTTTGTAAAAGAGGAATCTTAATACCATCAATTCAGTTCTCATTTAATCCTAATTTAATTTGATTTAGATCTAATGAGAATTTTTTTTTCCATCTTTACTTTTTCATCAAGTATCCTTCTATTTTGAAAATATCTAAATCTATTATATAGATTTGTTTATGCATGTGTGTGTGAGATACTATAAATATCTGTATATAAACAATATACACATATTATAGTATACTCAAACATTTATTTATATATTTAAACATTTATATTCTCGATATTCATATGAAATTGTCATATATGTAAGTATAATTGTCATATATTGTCATATATCAAATTGTCATATGAAATTACCTTATATCGCCTTGAGCCGCCCTAATGGAAAAGGGGGTTTTCTCCCTTGCCGGAGCTCCATCGTTTATGAGAAGTTGGCCAATTCACAACCAACAACCACCAGATCCGATCGAATCTTCAAACCTCCAGCCCTTTCTGACGTGGATTTCCCACCGCTCAACAAACCCTCCAATTTACGAAAAGCCAAGTCGTCGCCTAGTTCGTCCCAGTTTGGTTCATCTCACATGGTCACACTGTGCAGTTAAAGCACTTAGCGATTCTATAGCGGTAGAGATGCAAAAAAATATAGCATAGATAAAGCTGGGATATAACGGAAAATAGCGGAGGTGCAAAAAACTTCATTAGATATCAATATATATATATATATATATTTAAAGTTAATTTATTCTCGTTCTCACATCATTTGTGTAGAAAAAAGAAATATCGTTTAATCTTATATAACAAAACCGAAGATTGCCATGATTTATGCAGACTAAATTTGGTGATTAGAATAGATTTCTAACTTATATTAAAAACTTATGCCTTAAAACTAGGTCTTTACCCTCGCTTTGTTGATTGGGAAACAACTTTTATATATTAATGTTGCTAAAGCAGGTACTAAAAAGCCTTGATTTAACAGGTGCAGCAGAAAATAGCAGGGCTTAAAACAGATATACTATTTAATAGAGCTAAGTTGAAATAGCGTAGCGATCGAAGAGCGTTATGTGTTATAGTAGGGATTTTGGAGGGTTTTAGCGAGGTTTTAACTACACAATGGCTACATCACGCTGCTGGACCACCTGCCAGACTGTGTTCCTCCGCCACCTGTTCAGGAGCATGCTGCTTCATTACCTTCTGTTCTAGAATCTGGAATTCCAATGCCTCGGACCGTGTCGCAGCAACAAGTCGTTGAGGCTGCAAGCCGAAATACGCTATCTGCGGTTCCAGCTCCTTGCCAAAACGATCTTGGACTTCCCTTGAAATTCAAAACACTTCAAAGTCAATGGCTACATCGATGAAATTCTTGTTCCTTTGAAGGAAGTAGTTGATGCGAGGTTGGAATTTTGGAAAGATACGCTTGTTGGATTCTTTTTCGATGATGGCCTCCCCTGCTCTATTATTAAGAAACACCTTACAAATCATTGGAAGTTAAAAGTTTCATTGAAAGTGAGATTCTCTAAAGCGTGTATTTTCTTGACTTTGGAAGTAACGAGGAATGTCATTCAGTACTAGAGGCGGACCCTTGTGTTATAGATAGAAAAGTCTTTATCATCACCTGTTGGAGTCCCTGGTTGATGCCGCTAGGGAGCACGTCATGTCCATTCCAGTTTGAGCTAAGTATACATGTATCCCTTTATCCCTCCAATTACCTAAGGGCCTCGATTGGTTTGCTAGTAATATTGGTGACTTGATTTGCTTTAATGAGAATACTGAGCCCAGAGATTGGCTTGAGTTTTCCAAAACTCTTATCAAAATTACTCCAAAAAGGCTTATGCCTTCTAGATTATCGGTTGCCATTTCTAGGGACAGAACTATTCACATATCAGTGTCTTACTTATGGCAGCCTCGATATACACTCACCGTCACTCTTTTGGTTATACCGCATCTTCCTACTCCCATGTCTCCGATTCAGGTGGCTTGGACCCTGCGGTTCCACTGCCCTAAATGCATGAAAAAGTTCCATTGCAAAAGCCCCCTCCTCGTCAATGGAAGGTCAAAGCTGTGTTATCCTAGCCACTAATTAATCTAATCATATGACACCTACTCAAGATCCTCCTTCCCCTCCCCCGCCTGACCCATCTACTCTTGCCAAGCTTGATGCTCTTCTTCCCACTGCATTCTCCACTGCCAACTCTACATTAACCAAATCTCCTCTTCATACTTCTATCGAAAATCATAAACGCAGCTCCTCCTGACCCGTGCAAGCTTCATGCTCCCTTAGTTGACAAGTCCTTTAGTTTGTCTCCGCATGATCCTGATGATCTTGATGATGGGTTAGAGTACAGTTTAACTGATTTATTTCATCATAGTATATCTAGCATTTGGTGTCCTTCGATATGTATTGTAATGTTTGGCAATTTGGGCTTATGGTCAAATTATGTTTTGTGTGAGTTTAGCTACTTCGGAACACCTGTTTTTAAATTTAAATAAAAAGTGGACGGGTCACTTATAAAATTGGCTTAACTTTCAATATAGATATAAATATCAAATTTTTATATGTACCTATCTGATGGGTGTCTAGAAAAATAGTCTAGGCTTGGGTTTAATAATCAAGTATTCTTTCTGTAACAACCCATACCTTAATGGGCCTGAATTTTGGCTAAATTGAAATTCAAGTCCATTAGGGTACAAATCGTTGGTTTTGGTAACCTGTAATAAACACAAGCATATCAGAGAGAAATCAATATAAACTCACAGCAGAATTGAAAAATATAATAGAACATGCATACTGACTAAGGCTACCATCTTATAATCAATATTATTCTTTGGATGTCTAATTGCCTTGTCGGCACCGAGCATGAATCAGAAGACTTCTCCTTCTACCGTTCCCGTCTTGCTTCGATATCCTGTCTCTCTAAAGCTATCATGTGGGTTGTAATGGAAGATCAGAACAATGTTCTAGTGATTGGAAAATTACATACTCTACCCATACCATTAATCTATGTCGACTGATTTCCATTTAAGTGTTATGTTTATTACTTATGGCTAATCCGTTAAATCCTATGTGTGCACCTACGATATGCCTAACCTTTTCCAATGTATAAACACACACACATGCCTATCTACATATATGTATAACCTTTTCACTACCTAAATACCCTGGCTACTTAATACTTCTTAAATAAAGAGGAGGCATACCCAACAGCCATTTAATACCTCGGTCTCCAGAGCAGGCCTTCTGTAACGTAAATACTAGTAAATTAGTCCTAAGTATAAAGACCAATGACACTTATATACGGCTCTATAATATATATAATCTAATTGTCGTACTATTGACACATCTTAAAGACTCATCTAAGAGTTAACTAACCCATATTCGATAATAAAAAAATCATCTAATCATCTACTTTGAAGTCTGTGCGTCTCCCATATAGATTCTACACTAGTAGAAAGCAAAATCCGTCAGGGCATAACCCAAGTCTTTGCTATCGCTCGCTGGTCATAGCTTATATGCTATACCTACTACTAAAAACCTATGCAAAATGCTGACATAGCCTGCCGACCTTCCACAGCTGACATCCCGTTTAGAGTAACCTAAGTAAGTCAAGGAAAAATGCCCCTTTTTGTTACTTAATACCTTTTATTGGAAATGAAGCAGATCCCATTTCTTAAAAGTACTGGGTCATTTAATACTTCAAATCTACGGCAAACCCTCAGCCTATTTTTCCCTCATCTATCCGTAATGCATATCCCTTCCCCATGGGTCCTATAGTTGAAGATGTCTCACAACAATAGTAAGTATATACAACTGCTGGCAGCCTTTAGGTGAAGAGCAGACTTCTTTTGTGTAACTCTATTGACCTTGCATCCTAACCCACTAAATCAAACCTATCACCCAAATCCTAAGTGTTAGGCTATGCCTACTAATTCATGCTTGTTTTAAATGTATAGTTGAAGCTATATAATTTCCTACTATGAAAATTATATTGTCTTCCACGTGTATTTAATAGTATTAATACTTACTTATTCACTACGTAATTATTCCTACTTTATACGCTTATGCTTTGGTTTCCTCATTTCCTTCGTATGTCTAATAACTGTCCATTGCCCGTAATAATTAGTCATTAATGTCCAAATTAGATAATCTCTAATGATATTTATATTTTCATTTCAAAATCCATTTACTATGCCTATTCAATTTTCCCATAAATGCCATATTAAACTCTTAATTAGTCCTCAATTAATTACTTTAACTCTCTATTAACTACAATTTATTGCCCATTAAATTTGTAGTTATTGTTCATAAATTTTGGAATTACTATTTCTTCCTTTTTCAACCTCCTATTCCAATAATCATTACATTATTAATAACTAATACGAATATCATTATAAATTACACAACGTATATGTATTTTTATTTTTAATCGCTAAGTGCATTTATACGTATATATATTTTCCTATTTCAAATATTAATTCCTAAACAAGAACATTCCTGTCCACATTTTAATTTATTAGAGCTACCCTTTCAAAAAGGATTACCATTGTAGCTTTCCATAAATTAAATAAAAGTGAGGTCTTGCTTCGTTTGAAATTAAAAGGAATTATTTCTCTTCTTTTATTGAAATAGACAGTGTAAACTACGGAGAATAATATCCGTACCTTAAACACCTCTTTGCTTTTTGGTATATTCTTTATTAATTCAAATGACACACTTTTTATACATATGGGGAATTAGATAATTCATGGAAAGTACGTGGAAAGAGGTATAATTAAATTATATCTCACTCCAAATAAATTAAAATATAGAAATTCACATTCCAAGTCAACTAGGGCCACCTAATTTACAACCCAATTATAGATCTGGAATAAACTCTACCACTATACAAACATTCTTCGATAGTAATTACTTGGGACTGATTTAAAATTCCCAGATTAAGCTATACATACTATTCCTGTAATGATTCACCTTTCTTACATCTAAAGACAACACTTAATATATCAACAGTATTCGTGTGAGGATCATCTAAGCATCTGAAAGACAAACCATTAGGGTAAAAGATAAGAACAGACAAGAAGAAATAAACATAGAATCTCATAATGAGTGGAAATCATATATAATATAACATAGGATAGTACATACAGTCACTTCCAAAATGGAACATCAAAGTTACAGTAAGTACTAACTTCAGTCAGGGACAGTTATAACTGCATGCCCCTAAAATGCTAATACATGACTACATACAAACAGTGGAAATAAAGAGATAACTAGATAACGGTGAAACCTTCTGATCTATGTTCCTCCAAAATGCATCAGTATGAACCTGGACTACTTGGCTACTCAAAACATATGCTTTAGGAAAAATAAAGGTATCCCGTAAGACTGTGCCGCACATAAATACGGACGGGTTTTTACCTTACAATAACCAAAACCTTTATACTTAAAATCAAAGATATTATTATTAATGCCTAAGTTTGAAAATAAATATATAATATAGCTGAAATGCTTGCATCTCACATTCAAGTATTTGGCATAACTAAGTCCATAATGAACGTATTGGAAAATGGATTCCAACAATGACAAGGCTACTAAGGTACCACCTATCACAATACATCTCTAGAGAAAATGTAACAAAGGCCTCACATGGACCCCATGCATGGCAATACTATCCTACCCCTTCTTAGATAGTACCGACTATAATCATCCCTCAGTTGCAATCAACAACCGTACTGGCCCGAAGCATACATTCAAAGAAATATTAATCTAGATCTGGGATGATCGTACCCTAAGGTAGCGAATCACATAGCCTTGCGACATATCCTATGTTTTAGCCATTTCTAGTGTGAGGTTTGAGGCAACGATTACCATTTTTATCAAACACATCTCAAAATACTAACTCTACCCTCCAAACAACAATGCAATGCCAGCATTCATCCATACAAGTTGTTCTAGAATTGTACAAACACACAAACTTACTACCTTCCATTTTGTAATCACCATCGAGATAGATAGAAAAATTTCATAGCATGCTTTATAGTGATTCAGAATATGAAGTGTTTGTTAGTTTGAAGTGGTTTGGATAAACTATACTTATCTGAAACCGGTGTCTCCAAACTACAATGATGAACTCCTGGCTGACTTAATACTAGTTCTTTTTGAAGCATGCGAATAAATATAAGTGTCCCCGCCAGGATCTCAAATATACATCCTTAAAAGCAAACTACATTTCATAGAAATGAGTCCTCCCCAGGGGATCTCAAACCATATGAAATCGTGAAGCTTTTATATACTTCTCAAGTCAAAATAGGTCAAGTTTTTGACAGTGGACAACCCACTATCTGGTGTAAGTATATAGTTGTTAACCTAAAAAAATGTATCAACACCCTGGAATATGATGTGAAAGCATCAGCCTTGCTAGAACAGAGCAAATATGATAGAAAATAGCAAAAAAGTAAACGAGACAAGAGATTTTTATTGTGGTTTGGCTGTTAACTAAGCCTACGTCCACTTTATAGCATTGATTATTGTTTTGATCTTGTTTGAATGAGATTATAAGGTGATTGAGTAAGAATTAGTCATAAGTACAGGGGTTAGACCGATTCTAAGTCGTAGAATTTCTCAGAATAGCTACCTGGGTGAATATGGTGTAGAGGAAAGAGTTGAAAAAGTGATGGAGATCTCGTGTAGTGATAACAGAATCCGGATCCTTTCTTGGTTGCTCTAAGGTTTGTATTTGTAGGGGTAGTAGTCATATTGGGTCAAAAGTCCGCTACTAGAGAAGTCCATAGACTAGTCCAAGATAACAAAAAATACCAAGATGACCCGAGTTAACAGCTAAACTCGGTACCGAGTTAAGGCCTTAACGCGGTGCCGAGTTTAACCCTTGGCCAATCTTAGGTTGAAACGACTTGTCTTACACTCCTTTGTTAGTTTAGATGTCCTCTATGTAATTTGGTAGGTTATTGATGAGTTTTGATTGTTGTTCTTCCATGACTTGAATTATTCTACAGCTTGGACTATCACATCTTGATCTCTTACGATTGGCTTAGTAGAATTCTACGAAACTTCTTGAACATGCTTAGGAAGACCAGGGGATCAGTTGGCAAAAGTATGAAGATGCTATGATATGGCATTTAGACTCGATACCGAGTCAAGAGGTTTGGCTCGGGCTGAGTTAGTCACTTAGCATATTTTGAGTCCATACTTTCCAAAGCCTTTCCGCTTCCCCTTTTGACTATCTTGGTTAAGTTTTAGGTCCTTCCGTCTTAGTACTGACATTCTAACCCTTATCAATTTCTTCTTGGATAAAACCCAGTTAACATTTTCCTCCCCAGAGCGCACTTTCATTGGAAATAAAGTGTGCTCTAGAACAAGATAAGTCTTGAACTGTTATCTTATAAGTTTCAGTTGATTGCTGGATTCTTCCTCGAGACATTTTCTTCCATTAGTTGACTTCAAACCAGCTATTTGCTCTTATTTCGATTCGAATTCAATTCTCTATAATGATGATGCAACCTTCACTCCAAAATTTACGTAAATTTACGTAAAGCTTTAAGTTGACATGTAGGTCTATTCTGGAGAGTAGGAGCTAGCCTGAGTTAAGTCAGTAAACTCAGTGCCAAGTCAAGCCTTAACTCATCCCGACTTAAGGACATACGCTTTTCTAGAAATTTTCCTTTACATATACTACTCCACTTAACCACTCTTCTCGCTTACATCATTTCCAGCCCAAGTTTGAATTTCCTCCAGCCGATTCAAGCTTTAACTCTACCGTTGTTCATCGTCCAACCTCACCGCCGAGCTCTGCTGCCTCAAAGCTACTCTCGCCGTCACCTGAGCCAGCTTCCATTACCGAAGGCCACCGCATGTTATCTTGGATCTGGGTTTTCGAAACCCTATGTTGAATTTTGTTTCTAGTTTGGATTTATAGTTGGCTACGGTGAATTTGTGCTCGAGCGGTGATGAGGATGATGATTGGCTCTAGTTGATTGTAGTTTTTATGCTGGAGATGGTTGAATCTAAACTTGATATGTTGGTGGTGAAGCTAGGCTCTGATCTTATGTTGGATGCATATGACTTGGGAGACATACTATGCTTCTTAGTTATAACCATCTCTTTTTTGAGGAATCGACTAAAGCTAAATCATCGAATTGATCCCGATACAGCAATTCGCTTTAGATTTGGACGTATCGGATGACTCCATTGCTTTGCATTTCTGTATAGCCAGTGTTCCTAAATAGAAAGAACTTTCTATGCCACTCTGGACAACGGATCCATTATCGATCGTCGATCGATAATGGGTAAGTACAAAAGTATAATTTCAAACGACGATATATATCATTTTTTCAATACAAGCGAGTTATCTCCATAGGATGGTCCATTCTGGCGTTCGGGACACTGGACTCATCTCATATAGACAACACGCTGCATCTACCCCGATCAACACTTGGAATCTGATTAGTTAGCACATGCTGACTTCCTTTGGATTCAAGTGTTAATCACATGGGAATTCTTGTTAGAAATAAAATGTACCTGACCATGATCAACGAGTTTTATTGTCTACCATGATGTGCTAGTCAGCACGCCGCAAGTCCGTTGATGAAGCGTCCACGCCTTCAGATGTTAAGTCAACAACTGACCCATTCTCTCCATCCATTCCCATGGGGCCAAGTCAACCTACAACTTCTGATTTCTACGGCCTGCTAGTTCTGGTAAGTCCTGTACTTGACCGGTTGCCTCCTGGGTTGAGAATTCTAACCGACCTTGGAATAGGCGCCCTAAATCTTGATAGCTAAAATTCTTGGAAATATATGTGTGCAGCATGGTATACCCGAGGGTGATGTTCATCTACCTAATCGAGCCAAGTTTGCATATAATCCTCCTGAAGGCTTTATTACTTGTAATCGATACATGTGCCTAAGTAGTGCTGCATCGTCGTTCAATTGGTTCTTGTCCATGTTGCTACAAGATTTAGGATTAGCGCCATTTCAGATTCATCCCAACGGTTATACACTCTTAAGTTACCTGTACATCTTATTCATGACTAGGCTTGGGCAACCCCTAAGGTTAAATGAACTCGCATATCTCCTACACTTCAAGACAAGGCAGGACTGTCCATCTTTCATTATTGTCGAAGCCTGGAGGGGATGTAAGTTGATAAAAGATCTCCACAACAAATGCTCACCTTTCAAAAATGATTTTTTTTCTTTGTTCAATGTCCAGAGGGCTTCAATCGCTTCTGGTTATTTGGAAGTAAGTCCTTATTCCTTGGCTCTTGCCATTCCAAGTGATTTACTAGTTTCATAACCTATCATATGTCTTATTGTAGTCATTCCGAGGCAGGATAGTAACACTAGCTCAATGCAATGCTTGAAACTCTTAAGGCTATGAGAGCTTCCAAGCACATAGTGGGGTTCTTTTGACAAATGAGAACCTCCAGCGGTTCGACTTACTTCATCCTAATAGATATGATATAGATGACAAGCCATCAACATCGAGTGGCCCCAGGAGGCATACTTGTTCCTCGGCCCATGTTCGTGACTCTATCAAGGAGGCTCAACAAGAAGTGGCTAGTCCATTAGAGGAAGCACATCTCGAAGAGATTCCTGGAGCTGATATAGACTTACCCTTCGGAGAGGACATTATATGGAATAGGGATAAGACCCACAGGATGTCGCCGACCCACCAAGAAGGAGACAAAAAATTTCAAAGGAGAGACGGGAAGCAGTCAATGGTTGAGGAAGGAGAGGAAGAGGGCTCAAACGGTGATGATAGCGACTTTCGCACCTCCATAGAAAGAGATGAATCTTTCGGCAAGTCGTCGAAAATAAGTATTGATCTTCCTAAACTACCTTCTCTGGACTTGTTAACCACTGAGGCAATAAGCCCCGAACCCCCAAATTATCTTCCTAAAGAACAACCTACTTCTAGACTCCACAGTCTGCAGGAGGTCAAGCTATTAGGACCTCCGCTGGAGATACGTCTAATTTCAATTTCATGAGAGATGTCACCATCTATGTAGATGAACACAGGGATATCTCTATTAGTGAAATGATAGCTGAGATTGGCTAGGAGATTAATATTTCCTCAAGCACATTTGTAAGCTGTGGTGAAAAGACTCCGACCCTTAAACCCTGTCGATACGGTTGGTAAAGTATATAGGGAGTCATCGGTAGTACATACTTCACTTTAGGATCACATACACACATCTTTTCATCGCATTAATTTTCTAAGCCCGACTATTAAGTTTGTTCTTGTTTACGTTATAGTACCATGGGATGTGGGTTATACCATCAGTTACGTCAAGACACCAGTTCCTACAAAAGTAAAACTTCTGATCCGACTTATTACCCTCCTCGCGAGAAGGATGAAGAGAGAAGGGAAAGAAAATAGGATGAGGCTCATCACTTGGATCGAGAGCATGAGAAGAGGGAGAAAAGGAAAAGACATGATGAGAGTAGTGCACCCGACGATGTATACAAGCGCTAGAGAGACTTTCATGACTGCCATTGGCCCTTGATATCGCTTACTCCTCCTCGCATGGATGTTCGAACAACTAACATGCAAACAATTCCACCTTCTCAAGCAACAACTATCGGAATGGCCCCCACTTCTTTTGGACAAACCAAGAAGTTTGTGCTTTCGACGGGTCCACCTATGCTTCAAGCTACCTTTCCCATCTGTTCCTGAAGGGAGTCAAATTTGATAAGAAGATAAAGCCCCTTAATAGGGCCACTTCTCTCAGCAATTTAGAGATAGTCTATAAGGACTTGGAAGCCGGGTGTGATATGCAACATTTAGTGAAGGCCCTTTTGGATGTAAATCGCATTAAATATCAAGAGATCCACTCATTTGACGTCAAAAGGGAAGAGCATGCTAGGGAAATCAATGATTATGATGATGAGATATTTCAGTTGAAGACTGAGAGAGACGCAACCCTAAAGGGAAAGGTTACCAGCCACAAGTTGTTGACTGAGGCAAATGGGGCCCATGATATAGCAATTATCGTGATAAAGGATCAAATAAAAGATGCTCATATCGAATCTGGGAACTGAAAGAGTAGCTTACTGAAGTAGAAAACACCATTAAATCTCGGAACCAAACTTTTGCTAGTCATGCTGCTGTGATTGCTGAGGAGGCTGCTGAGCTCACTCGTCTTCGTAAGGAAAATGTGTGACTGGTGAAAGAGAAGGAAGAGGTTTCATTCGACACACCGGCAGAGGAGTTAGAGCATCTAAGCACTAAGTTAGAGCTAACAGAACTATGATCAGAATATGATGACGTGATATGACACATGGACGCCAGTGTGCTTCATCTTTATACTAGCTGCGTGATGAATAAGGGCAGCTTGAAATGACTTAGTAATAACTATCCTTGAACTCTTGCTGTGGCTTCGGAGGAGGTTTTGGTCAGGTCTGAGGAGGTCGAAGGTAAGTGCTCTAAGGATGAACTAAAGGCTACTTATCTTAGTCCCGAGGACAGAGATTTCTTGGCCGTCGGCAGAGAGATCCTTAGGGAAAAGAGGGAGAAGGAAGCTGCCGATGCTACAGCCAAAGCTCTTGCTGGCCCAAGCTCTTTGGATTAGCGCTAAACACTTGTTCATACTTCTCAAGAGTAGTCAATGACCATCTCCATATCTACAACTATTATTTCTGAAGCCGCTCATGTCTATGCAACTTCCGTAGCCTTGGATGAGCCACGCCCTTTTTTAGCTGTAGTATGACCTTCAGAGATGGGGACTAGCGGCGAATCATTCAAGATTGAAGTTTATGACCAAACCCCTGGCTCGGGTATTTCTCTCATCTCTCTAGTGCTCCAGACACTTCGATTTACTCCGGAATCATTTTCAAAATTGTGCACCTCTCTTTACTAACTTATAGTTCAACCAACTCTCCCACCTCGTCCTTCTGCTGTTTAGGGTTCATGACCTGCTGCTATTTTCACTGCTTCCACCACCGTCTCTGCAGCGGCTTCTAGCATAGTTTCTGTTTCCAGCTTCGGGCCTGGGCTCGATTCGGAACATATAGAGGTGCTGCAAAACTTGGAGGATGTCTCAGTGTCTGTGCATGAAGAGGCAGTGGTTACCAACGAGTCGGGGCCGACAGATAGGATGACAATGGAAGATAGACTGGAGGAGTAAAAGAAGGGGATGCAGGCGAAGAAGGAAAAGGAAGAGCGAAAGTACTCCGACTACCATTACGTTGAAGGTGTCTAAGGAGGGGAGTTCAGCAAACGGAGGGTCAGAGGAGTTTGGCTCCCCTGCAGGAGGAGAGACTGACAAGGATAGTAGGAAGAAGCTCCCAATTCCTCCAGGCAGGGGCAATAAAGGTGGAGAGAAAGGCGGAAAGAAGTCGAGGTGAGTTCGAGCACCGGTGGAACAGGGTACTCATTGGCTTTTTGTGTGTATTTGTGGTGTTAGAGTATGTACAGTACAGAGTCCACGCTTAGCGTCTTTTTTCCTTTTATTGTAGCGTTACGTCTGTACTTTTGCTTTTTGATGTCCGAAACAGGCCGATATTGTGCGGGTACAGACCCTGCTGTTTGATATTGTATATAAAATGATATAAGTAATGAAAAGATTAGCATTTCCACTGTAATCTCTTATGTGCACTTTTCTATATTCTATGTATTGTACCTGTTTATATACCATTGTATTTTTACACAATACGATTGCTTGTCACGCAATTTCCATATTATATACTGCTGTATTATGTGATATATGATGTGCTTATCTATCGCAATTATGTGCATGTAAATAGTGTAACTTGCAATTACTTAGCGTACTACTTTACTTAGCTCTGTTGTGGTTGCTAAAATTCTATGTTCGGCATGACAGAACCATGGAGTGATTTTCATTCCGACCAAGTTTCAGTGTGTTGTATGCCCCCCAATCCACGGGGCTGGTTACTCCGAACACATGACATGAGACTAGATGCTCTGGGCAGCTCTCTAGTTGCCCCCGGTCCACGATGTATTGCAGCTCCTATCTCTGAGAACTTCTAATTTGAATTCTTTATTCCAAACACCCTGTACTTTGATTGCGGTTGATTCTCTCCAAGCTCGATATTGAGGTTCTATCAGCATACTAGTTTTTGTCTCTAAAGACCTACGAACAGCTAAATCCCTTGGATTTACTTTCCACATTGCCGATATCTAGGTGATGTTGAGTTTTGGGAGGTGGGGATTGATTGTTACCAATCCTGCAATTGATGAATTTTTCGATGTTGCTGGAGCAACGCCGGTACTTAGGAGATTTGACAAACTGATGATGTTTCCGGGGTAACATCAATAATTTGGAGCACACTTGAATGCAGTTTTATTGGTTCAAGCAGCAAAGGAATAGGTGCTTACTTTGGACGCAGTTCCATTGGCCTAAGAAGCAAGATAGTGGAGCGCTCTTGAACGTAGTTTCATTAGTTCTAGTAGCAACAAAATGGATGCTTACGTGGACGTGGTTCCATCGGTCAAAGAAGCCAGAGAGTGGGGTGTACCTGAACGTAGGTCCATCGGTTCAAGCAGCGATAGAATATATGCTTACTCAGATGTGGTTCCATCGGTCCAAGAAGGGAGGAAATTGAGCAAATTTGAATGCAGTTCCATTAGTTCAAGTGGCAAAAGAATGGAGGCTTACTTTGATGCATTTCCATCGGTCCAATGTGCGAAGAAATGGAGCACACTTGAAAGCGGTTCCATCGGTTCAAGTGGCAAAAGGATGAAGGCTTACTTGGATGTGGTTCCATCGGTCCAAGAAGCAAGGTGCAACTTTTGGATGCACGTAAGGGTTAGGCCGTGCTAGGGAAACACCGGTGCTTAGAAGGCTGGAATCGATTTTCCCCATCGATTGGGCGGTTTGATACAGTCGACTCAGTGGGTTGCTTAATGAACGCGGTTCCATTGGTTCAAGAAGCAAAATGACTTTACTCATAAAATAAAGAGAAAGGAAAATCCTACCTATTTATAATGCCCCCGTTATCCCTATGTGGCTTATTTGCGAAAATAGAAAATACATAGATAAGTACTAAATAAAATAGTGCCGCATCGAGTCACTGTTCCAAGCATAGGGAGTTGGAATTCCATCGACCATTATGAGCTTGAATGTTCCATCTCCAAGTTTCTGGCTGATAATGTAGGATCCTTCCCAGTTTGGGTCAAGTGGTCCCATACCCTAAAAGATCCGTTTCAGGATAAGATCTTCCACTTTGAAGGTGCGGTTGCGAACTTTGTTGTTGAAGTGTCGCGCTACCCTCCTCTGGTGAGCAGTGGGCTTTAGTTTTGTTCCTCCCGCTTCTCATCGATCTGGTCAAGTGATTCGAGTAAAAGCTGCTCATTTTCGTTTGGATTGAAGTTTGGCCTCCAATGAGAGGGGACTTCCAGTTCCATTGGTTTTATTGCTTCTGAATCATATGCCAAGGCGAACGGTGAGTGCCTGGTCACAGATTTATGTGTTGTTTTATGAGCCTATAATGCAAGTGGAAGTTCGTCTACCTAGTTCCCTTTAGCTTTCGTTAGTCACTTCTTGATGTTGGATATGATGATTTTATTCACTGCTTCTACTTGTCCATTTTCCAACTGGTGTGCTACCATGGAAAAATTCTTCTCAATTCGATAACACTAGTCCTTGAATTTAGCACTCTCGAACTGAGCTCCGTTGTCCGTGATGATTTTCTATGGTACTCTAACCCTGCAAATGATGTTTTTTGTTACAAAGTTAATTACTTTTTTTAGTGGTAATGGTGGCGAACGATTCCACTTCAGTCCACTTGGAAAAGTAATCAACTTCAACAATAGCATATTTCGCTCCTCCTTTGGCTATCGGTAATACACCGATTAAATCGATTCCCTAGATTGCAAACGGCCAAGGGCTGACCATTTTCGTAAGTTTCAAGGATTAGTCTGCTGTGTCTCGATTGATTGTGGGCCAGAAATATTTGTAACATAAAATCTTCTTTGCCAGTGTCTGCCCGCCCAAGTGTGGTTGCCGCAACTGCCTTTGTGGACTTTTATCAGAATCTTCTTGGCTTCGTCTTTGGTTACACATCTTAGTAGAGGGTGGAGAAGCCTCTTCTGTATAGCACTCCATCTTATAGCATGAACCGCGGTGTCTTTCGAAGAAGCTTCTTCCGTTCGTTCCATTTTATGGGGATTATTCCTTTGAGGAGATAATCCTTGATTGGCATCATATATGATTCTTTCTCTTCCGTGGTCTCCAAAACCCAATCTACATCCATCTGATCTACGCTTGGAGCTGTTAACACTTCAACAGGAGCTAATCCCATTGATTGTGCCTCTCTGGAACTAGCTAGTTTAGCTAAGTAATTAACCTTCACGTTCTGTTCCCTGGGAATATGGGTTATCATGTACTGTTCAACGTTGTTTAGCAGTTCCTATGCTTTTAACAAGTAAGGAGTGAGATTTGCCCCTTTAGCTTGATATTCCCTCGTTACCTGACAAACGACTAGTTGAGAGTCGCTGTAGATATGCGCAGCTTTTATTCCCAGTTCCTTCACAATTTTTAACCCCACTATCAATGCCTCATATTCCGCCTCATTGTTAGTAGCAGGGAACTCTAGTCTTAAGGCATAGTAGATTGATCATCCTTCGAGAGTCTCAAACACAACTCCTACTCCCGAGCAAAATGCATTTAATGCGCCATCGACGAACAACTTCCATTGTGATACCACTTCCTCTTCTCCTGCTATTCTCCATCTTGAATGGTGAATTCCAGGATAAAATCAACCAATGCTTGTCCATTAATTGCCTTTCGGGGGCGATAAGTCACGTCATACTAGCTTGATTCAATATTCCACTTTAGAAGTTGCCCTGAAGCCTCAGGTTGATATAATATTTATTTCAAAGGTTGATCTATCAACATTTTAATTGGATGAGCTTGAAATTACGGTCGCAACTTCCTCGACGCCATTAGTAAGCAATATACTAATTTTTCCAACTTCGTATAGTTCCGTTCAACTCCAATGAAGTGTTTGCTGTTGTAGTAGACAGGCCATTGAATTCTGGCTTCCTCTCGCACAAGTGCTGCACTCAGAGCATGATGGGACACTACCAAGTAGATGAACAGTCTTCCCTATCCACCGGTTTAGGCAAAACTGGTAGGGTCACTATATGTTCCAATAATTCCTCAAAAGCAGTTTGGCAGGATTGATTCCATTTAAAAAATTTCTTACCCTTCTTCAATGCATCGAAGAACGGTATACACTTGTCTATCGCTTTGGAAATGAATCGGCTCAACACTGCGACCTTTCCATTCAGACTTTGCAACCCCTTTTGTCTTGTAAGGGCTGTGATATTCTGCAAGGCAGTAACTTCCTCAGGGTTAAATTCAATGCCCCTAGGATTTACGATGAAACCTCAAAATTTGCCCGAAGCTACACCGAAAGAGCATTTCAGCGGGTTAAGCTTCATTCCATACTTTTGAAGAATCTCAAACATTTCCGAGAGGTTATCCAAATGATTTCCAAACACATATGATTTAACTACCATGTCCTTCACGTAGACTTCCATTGTTCATCGAATCTGACCCTTAAACATTTTGTTCACCAACGGTTATTGAGCTGCCCCAACGTTCTTTAAGCCGAATGGCATTACTCGGTTTCAATATAATCCGAGGTCGGTGATGAAGCTGGTGTTCCCCTTATCGAGTTCGTGCATCATAATCTGGTTATATCCTGATAAGTATCTATGAAAAAGAGTAGTTCGTGCTTTGTAGTTCCATCCACGAGCTGGTCAATTCTAAGTATTGGGAAGTTGTCCTTTGGGCAAGCTTTGTTCAAGTCCGAGTAGTCGACATAAGTTCGCCACCTCCCATTCGATTTCTTGACTAATACATGGTCCGATACCCATTTAGGATATGTTGAGTCATGGATAAGGCCATTGGCCAATAGCTTATCCACTTCCTCCTTCAGTGCAATAGATCGCTCCGGACCCAGACTGCGTCTCTTCTGCCTCAGTAGAGTGAACTTGGGATCAATATTGCATGTGTCACACGCTATCTCCAACAATATCCCACACATATCGGAATGCGTCCAAACGAACACGTCCAGGTTAGCGTAAAGAAATTTGATCAATTCTTGTTGCATTTTGATCCCAAGTTGTGACCCTATTTTTAAGACTCGAGTTGGGTCATCCATATCGATAGGGACTGACATCGTAATCTCTGCCTGTGCCGCCTATTCCTTCCCTGAAATTTTCTTCCTAGGGCCAAAGCCTTGTCGAAATGGCTATGGTCCCCGAGCCAAGGTTGGTTCTGTAATTGCTATGCTGATGGTTCGCAAATGTGGAGAGACTTCCCCACACTCTTTCCCTTTTCCTTTCGTTTTGATTCACATAACTCAGCGATATAACATTCTTTGGCAATGATTTGATCTCCCTTTACAACTCAAACCCCATTCTCCGTTAGGAATTTCATGGTAAGGCACCACGGAGCCAAAGCGGTCCTAAAATCAGCTAGAGTTGGTCGTCCCAAGAAAGCATTGTAAGCTATCAGTTCATCCACGATCACGAAGGTTTGGATAAGGACTATCCTTAATTCTCCTTCTTCGAGCTTGACAGGCAAGTCAATCGTCCTGACTGGCTGCCTTGGTTCTCCCATAAATCCCTGGATTTTCATTCGGCAAGCAAACACATCCTTCATGCTGATCTTCATTTGATCGAACGTATGTCGAAACAAGATGTTAACAGAACTTCCACTATCCACCAGGGCTAGGCGTACAACTGGCGGTCTAATTTTGATGGTTACCGCCATCGGGTCATGAGTTGGTGTTTCTACTCCTTTAGTGTCTCAGTTCCAAAACACTATGTCATCATTGAGTGTCCTTTGCTGCTTGGCCGGAGCGCCATCCCCAGTTGCAAAACAAGCTTCTTTCGGAGCGTGCTTTAGTGAATTTGTGTATCGCTCCATCTACCTCCAACTCTTCTGTGATGGGTGAGGTCCTCTAGAAATAGTACTTATGATGAGTCTCTGATCAGTCCAATGAGTTCCTTCTCCACTGGATCCGGCCTGATTTCCCTGATTGCTTAGAACTTGGGATCCAGCTAGTTGGTAATAGTTCTACGGTTTCTTTATGAACCGCTGGAGCCTATTGTTCCATATTAGTTCCTCGATTAAGTCCTTCAGATGCCGACATTCATTTATGTTTTTCCCATGAGTCTCGTGGAAGTGGTAGAACTTCCCTGATTGCTTTTGTCATTCAGATTCTTCCTTCCTAGGAGGCTTGTTGTATCACTCAGTTCCCTAAGTTGCAAGGTAGATGTTCTCCAAGCTGTCATTCAATAGTGTATACTCCTCGATCTCAGGTTTTTAATCCGCCCTCCATTCCCATCATGCCTACTAGTGTTCTGGTTTTTCCTTTTATGATATCCATCTTTCCCTGCATTTCCTATCGTAGATCCAGAATCGTTTCCTTCCTGGTTGATCGCTACATTGCTCTGAACTATCTCCTTTGGTTACCCATTGGCGGTCTTGCCCTCAAACACGTTTGCCTCTTCCAATCTCAGATGCTGACTCGCCTTTCGGTTAAACTCCCTCATGGTGGTTGGTTGTTTCATCTTAATCCATCTTCCAAAGTCTGTGTCCAGATGGATAGCATGGACTAAAGCCATGAACACCATATCTTCGTTAGGATTGCTCACTTCTGTAACCGCAGTATTAAACTGGTTCATAAAGGGTTTTACCGACTCATTTGGTCCCAAGAAAAGGCCAAATAGAGACATCACATCTTTTGGTTGTGTCGTGTGAAGTTTGAACTATTTCAAGAATTTCTTTGCCAATCCGTTAAAGGTAGAAATGGATCTCGGTGGGAGTCTGGTAAACCACATAGAAGCAACACCTTCCCCGAAAATAGGGAAACATCTGCAGCGGACAACATCTGTTGCCCTAACTCCATCCATATGCCAATAGTACTTGTATAAGTGTTGTTTAGGGTTCGTCGTCCCGTTGTAAGATGGCATAGTGGGCATTGTAAAATTTTGGGGGTACTCTTCCCTGAAAATGTTTTCAGCAAACGGGGTTCGGCTTGGTGTAGAACCCCAATCATCATCCTTCCTTCTTTTACTTTCTTCCATCCAGCGTTTAACCATGTTCGCAATGAATACCACACTAGTCCAGTGGTCCACATATCGATTATTACGGGCTATACCAAGCGATTGACTTTGCAAACGACCTTGGTTTGCCAACTAAAGTCTAGGTTCTCCATTCTCCGTGAGAACCAGTCCTGAAGAATTCCATTGGGGGAACAGTTGGCTTTATAACAACAGTTTGAACTTCCCTTCTTGCATTTTGCCTTCCTATGCCGGTATTCAATTCCAAGCCTTTAGCATGAAGTTCCATGTCATCTTCAGAATCAGAGAGAAGTATTACAATATTCCCTCGTTGAGCCCTCACCCCAAGTTTGGGATTTGCGGCAGGTTGTCTCCAGCAGAAGAGGTACTTCCATTACCTTCAATAACAATTCCAGTCGGTCCACCAACTATATCCTTTTGCTTTTGCTTGCCATCCCTCCTATTCAAGCCTGAGACGGGGGAATTCTCCTGTTCCATAACCTCTGCAGTTCCCGGCCTAGTCCTTGGGGCAGTTGTTGGTTGTAGCATAGCAAATCATCAATCTTACCCATAAAATCCTTTTGACTATCAGCCATCTTCTGGTTAAGTTAATTAACCATCTGGTTAAGCTCTCCTCTGGTTAAAACCTCCTATTGAGCGAAAGCACTAGGTGCTAGGTTTTCAGCATTAACCTATGTTCGATGATTGTTAGCATTGCTCACTTCCGTTTGTTGGAGATTGGTTTCATCAACACCAAGTATTGTCCCAACAGATCTTCCAGATGTTGTCTTCCTCCTAGGAGCCATTAGAATAGCAAATCTCTAACCTTCTTTAAGTAAACTTTCCAGATCTGACCCCTGGATCTATCCAATCCAAAGTAGATAGCTAGATCCGAGCTTGAGTTCTTTGTTCTTAGTGAAAGCACCAAAATGTTAACCAAAAAAATAGATTAACACTCTGGAGTATAATGTGAAAGCACCGGCCCTACTAGAACAGAGCAAAATATGATAGAAAATAGCAGTAAAGTAAATGAGATACGGAGAATTTTATAGTGGTTCGGCTATTTACTAAGCCTATGTCCACTTTATAGCGTTGATTATTGGTTTGATCTTGTTTGAATGAGATTACAAGGTGATTGAGTAAGAATTAATCACAAGTACAGGGGTTAGACTGATTCTAAGTCCTAGAATTGCCCAGAGTAGCTGCCTTGGTGACTGGTGTAGAGGAAAGAGTTGAAGAAGAGATGGAGATCTCGGTTAGTGATAGCATAATCCAGATACTTTCTTGATTGCTCTAAGGTTTGTATTTATAGGGGTAGCGGTCATATTGGGTCAAAAGCCCGCTACTAGAAAAGTCTAGAGACTAGTCCAAGATAACACAAAAAATACCAAGACGACCCGAGTTTACAGCTAAACTCGGTACCAAGTTAAGGCCTTAACTCGGTTCCGAGTTTAACCCTTGGCCAATCTTGGGCAGAAACCACTTGTCTTGTACTCTTTTTTTAGTTAGGGCACTGGTTGCACCCCGCCTTTTCTTAGTTAAAAACACTCCGATTCTAGATCTCACAGATATAGGAAAGTTTACTCACCGGCTTTTAGTGCTAAATATAAGATGGCTTACTTTTCATAAACGTGTCAACATTTTAACACTATTTATCATATTTGTTTTATATTACTCAAATGGCATAGACAAAGAAATCCCTTATTCTAAAAACAAAGGCTTTTAAAAATCATCTTTGAAACTTAATTTTAGTTTTAGGTTTCAAACTAGTAATTTAAACCTTTTCCAAAAATCCTTCGTTTAAAACTAAAGCTTGATTTTTAAACAAAATAACATTTTCCTTTATAAATGTAAACACCTTTTTAATAAATTCCAAACCACTTTCTAACCTTTTTGTAAAGAGTTTTGAAAACAAAATTCGAGTTCATTTCTAGTCCTCTGTCTATATCTTATGCGTCATCCGCTTTCAAGCGGGAACCAAACCAAACATTAGTAATTACATACAATTATAAACATCATAAAACCACCTAAATTATTACAACCAAATAATGAAATTTTAAACTTGCTTTTAAGTGAGCTTTACTCACTTAAATAAACATGAACTTCACCCTATACTACCGCAACCTTGCAAACAACACACGGACCTAGCTTCCTTTTACAAAACTTGCTTTCAACACCCGAGGGAGGTTATATGGGCTCGCCATGGCTAGGGAAGGCATGGATTAGGTCTTTCAAGGGGGGTTTTGGGTTCGATTTTTATAGATAAGTAATGTAGAGAGCGATGGTATTGGTTTTAGGAACTTATTTTTGAATTTAAAAGAGAAAAGAATGAATTTGAAGTGCTTTTCTTTAGACAACAACGATGAAAAAGGTAGTGAAGAAAATGGAAAGGAAGAGAGTAAGAAAATGGAAAATGGAACAAAATGAAGTAAAGAATAAAGTGGAAAAGGAGGTGTTCTTTCTATCGAAATTGAAAAATAGTTAATTACTAAACTAACCCTCCTTAATAAAAGCAAATCCCCTCCTTTAAAAATTTGACAACACACACTCCTCCTACTTATTATGTGCATCCTCCCTCCTTGTCACACTAAGGCCATCACATCTCTTTTTTATGTCCTTTTGACATTATAATTTGTACTTCTAAATTTTTTAAAATAAAAAGAAAAGTACACACTTACTTTATTTACTTAAGTATCTTTTTAAACTTGTTTTTATCTAAACTATTCCATTAGTAAAAGTATTTGTTATTTTAAAAAGTGTGTACATATGTACACAAATGTGCGCAACACATTCCGACAACTTTTGGACGATGAAAAGTTGAAAATATGAAAATTGGTTTCGTTCATATTTTTTATTTTTCTCCGAACTACTCATTTTTTAAACCAAATTTTACAAAAAGTCTACTATCATTAGTTATTTTTTAAAACAGGTCCATTTGAGTTATAAAATCCCTTATTTAATTATTTAAAAATATATTAAATATTCACATTCCAAGTGACTAAATTACGGGTCGTTACAATATCCCCCTTAAAAGAATTTCGTCCCGAAATTTTACACACAAAGAAGATACTAAAAAGGAACATAACTCGTATACGATAAAACACATACAAAAGAGATATATGAATAAGTAACTACTCCCTAGGTGGTGAGTACACTATCGACGCACTAAGAAAACTACTCAACTTAAAGAAAATCAGGATAAGTTCCTCTCATGTTATCCTCAGTTTCCTAAGTGCAGTCTCTAGGCTCTTTGCTCCATTGAACTTTAACCAACTTTATGACCTTATTACGTAATTTTTACATCACGATCAACCATGCAAACAGGATGCCTTATTATGGTCAAGTTTGGCTCCACTTCCAAGTCCTCCTGAACAACTAGTTCAATAATTAGTGTTGGATCGTGTATATATTTTCTTAAGAGAGATGCATGGAAAACACTGTGTATGCCTGACAATCTCTCAAGTAACTCAACTCGATAGGCAAGCAGCCTAATCTACTTAGGAATATGGAAAGGTCCAACATAACGTGGTGATAACTTCCCTGCTTTTCCAGACCTCACCATTCCTCTCATCGAAGAAACCTTTACAAACACGAAATCCTCGATTGAGAATTCCAAATCTCTACGCCTTTGATCTGAATAGCTCTCCTATCTATTCAGAGCTTCATTCATCTTCCTTCTCATCACAGCTAACTTCTCCATGGCTTAGAATCATATCAGGACCAAGCACTAATCGATCTCTTGTTTCAACCTAACATGATGGTGATTTGCACGGCTGTTCATAAAGAGCTTCATAAGGTGCCATGCCAATACTTGCCTGGTAACAGTTATTATAAGAGAACCCAACTAAATAAAGATTATCCTCCCATGATCCTTCGAAATGCAAGATACAAGCTCTCAAAAGATCTTCCAAAACTATTTCACCCTCTTTGTCTGATCATTAGTTTGAGGATGATATGCGGTGCTTAAACTTAGCTTCATTCCCAAAGCTGCTTGTAATGCTTCCCAAAATTGACTAGTAAAAATTGGATCCCTATCACTTACTATGCTACTTGGAACCCCATGCAATTGAGAAATCTCCTTCATGAAAATATCTGTCAAACTTGTTGCGGTCCTAGTTGGCTTTATAGGAATAAAATGTGTGCTTTTGGTTAGTCGATCAATAACAACCCAAATGCCTTCATTATTTTTCCTTGACCTACGCAAACCATCTATAAAATCCATTGATACTTACTCCTATTTCCAATTTGGAACTCAAGCGGTTGAAGTAGTCCAGCAGTTCTTTGATGATCACCCTTAATTTGCTAGAAATTTACACATCTATTAAATAAATTGAAATGTCCCTCTTCATCCCTATCTACTAAACACCCGCTTCATATCACGGTTCATCTTAGTAACCCTAGGATGGATACTTAGCTTAAATTTATGACATTCTGCTAAAACTTCTTGCCTAAGACCATCGACATCTAGAACACATATCCTTCCATTCATCCGCAATATCCCACGGCTGTCTATTACAAAACTCGAACATCGTCCTTCTTCAACTTCTTGCATAAACTCTACCAAATGACTATCTTCTCTTTGCTTACTTGCAATCCTTTCGAGGAGAGTCTGCGTAACTTCCGAAAGACCCAAAACTGCACTTCTACTTAGAGCATTAACTACCACATTGTCTTTTTCAGGTGTATATAAAATATCAAGGTCATATGCCACAAGAAATTCTAACCAACGCCGCCGCCTCATGTTCAAATCCTTCTGTGTAAAAAGATACTTTAAGAACTTAAGATCCGTGATGAGCTCGAACTTTTCACCTAATAAGTAATGCCTCCACATCTTTAATGCAAACACAATAGCTAATGACTCCAAGTCGTGAGTTACATAATTATGCTTACGAGGCTTGAGATGCCTACTAGCATAAGCGATCACTCTTCATTAATATTGCACCTAACCTTATCACAAAAGCGTTCGTATACACTGTCAATTCTTCACCTCCATCCGGAGTAGCTAAGATTGGGGCATTAGCTAACCTCTTCTTTAACTCAGTGAATGCTTCTTCACACTTTGAAGTCAAGATAAACTTAACGTTCTTCTTCATCAACTTTGTTAGGTGCGAGGCAATCTTGGAGAAGTCTTGTATGAATCTCCTATAATATCTTGCTTAGCCTAAGAAGCTTCAAACCTCCGTTGGTGTCTGCGATGTCTTTCAATCTTGTACAGCTGCCACTTTCTCTATTTCAACTGAAATACTATCCACTGACACAACATTTCCGAAGAACCTTACTTCTGATTGCCAAAAATGGCACTTAGAGGATTTAGCTCTTAAAATGTGATTCCTTAACATTTCAAGCACCACTTCCAAATGGTGTTTTTGTTCCTCTTCGCTCTTGGAATAAATAAGAATATCATCTATAAAGACTAACATAAATTTATTAAGCACACTTCTAAAGATTCGATTCATAAGATCAACAAAATAGGCGGGTGCATTGGTTAGCCCAAATGGCGTAACCAACCATTTGTAAAAACAATCCGGTCCTCTGAATGCTGTTAAGGGTATACTATCATCTTATCTTTAACTGTTGAAATCTTGTAGCAAGATCCATTTGTGAAAATACTCGATCACTATATAGTTGATCGAACGTGTCGTTTGTATGGGGTAAGAGATACTTGTTTCGAACCATTTGATTGTTTAGCTCATGGTAGTCAACAAAAAGCCTTAGTAAACAATCTGACTTTGTAATAAAGACTACAGCTGCTCCCCAACTTGAGCGACTTGGCCTAATCAGTCCCTCGCTTAGAAAATCATCTATCAGATTCCTTTACTCCTCCTTCTCTCTTAGGGCCATCTTAGGGATATGATAAATAACAGGTTTTCAGTCGGAAATTAAGTCAATACAACACTCAATTTCCTGATGTGGAGGCAGGTTGTTAACTTCTTTTAAAACATCTAGGAAATCCTTAGCAATTAATATCGACCCTAACTCCTTTTAGGATGAATCAAGTGCATAAAGGAAACTACTCATCAACTTGCTAGGTTCTTCACAAGACACCTCAAAATGCCCCCATCTCTTGTTTTGCAATAATACCTTCTCTTAACACAGTCAGGAACAACTCTATACTCTGCTATCCAATCTATACTGAGTAAAATATCAAACCCATTAAAATCTAGAACAAACATGTCACACGAAAAGTGGTGGGTAAGGTAAGTAATTCATAGATCTTCAAAATCATGCATAGATTAGATGCACCACCTACGAGGTTAGACACACAAATAGGGGTTTCTACAATCTTTGAGGAAAGTTTTAATCTATCAACCAATCTTTTAGAAATAAAACCATGGAAAGCCCCGGTATCAAACAATACTCGAACTAAAATGTCATTAACAAATAAAGTACCTTCAAGAACTCCTTTCTCTTTCACATCCTTTGATTTTCATAGTTCCTCTTTGATAGAATACAGTTTGACTTGTTGACCCTTTTGTAACAATGGACAATCCTTTACCATATGCCTTGGTTGGTGATAGTCAAAGTAGAGTGTCTTTTGTACCATTAGAGAAATAGGTCATGCCTGTTGCTTCTGAACTTTGGGATTCTTACAGAACCTTGCAATATGTCCCTTCTGCTTACACTCATAACACTCAACATCCTTGTACTTGTTTCCCTGGTCTACTCCTGGCTTTCCTCTCCACTGCTTCTTTCCTTACTTATTAAACTTTCTCTTGTTTAGTTTGTTGCTACTATTGTTGCTTGGAACGGCCCCAGCTTCTTTTTCTTAAGAAAATCATAATCAAAAGCCATATCTACGAGGTCTATAAAAGATCCTTTCAGGCGGGCAGTCATCTTATCATGAAATTGCTCCCTCATCCTCACTGCAAGCATCCCATTCTTTATAAGAGAGGTATCAATAAGTCCCGGGCCAAAGTACGACAACTCATTGAACTTAGTTTCATACTCAGCTATAGTCATTTCCCCCTGCTTTAGATCCAGAAAACTTCTATAAAGATGGGTCTTCCCTACTGCAAGCATATACTGGTCTTCAAATACCTCCTAAAACCTTGTCCAAGAAAAGTCATCCTCTGGGACATTTGCTGTAACCGAATCCCACCATGTTGAAGTTCTTTCCTGCAATTTCCAAGATACCAAGAAATGCTTCTGCTCATCAGAAACACCAAGCCCCTTGAAGATCTTCTCATAAGAACAAAGCTAAGCTTGGACTTCGATAATAGACTCGGTGCCCTTGAACGTCTTCCCTCCTAAATTGGTATAGTCTTTGCACAAGGATGTAAAATTAATACGGGGTTGCATAGGTGCCACCTCTTCTACTATGTTTACTCTTCCAGCATTTGGAGCCCAACCATTGGTGGTCGTAGTACTACCAGCTCCCCTTCCTTGCCTTATTCTATTACTCATTTTCTACCACATGAATATAGTAAGATAACTTTAGAATAAATAAACATTATTATCCTAAGGAAAATGGTACCAAATCAAACATATTAATGATTAAAATAACTTGAGTATATATATTTGGATAAAATTACAAATACGCAGTCTTATAGACTAAACTCATTCTAGGGTATGACTAACCCTATCTCTAATGAGTTAACCCAACCAAGGCCCAGGTGTTTTCTCAGCCTAAGCTCTAATACCACATGTAACGATTCACCTTTATTACTCCTATAGATGACACTTAATACATCCATGATATTCGTGTGCTGATCATCTATGCGTCCAAAAGACAGATTGATGGAGTAAAAAGAAGAAGAGACAAGAAGAAAGAAACACATAATCTACTAGCCGATGGAAATCATATATAATAAAATATAAGATAGTACATACGGTCACTTCCAAAATAGAACATCAGAGTTACAATAAGCATTAACTTTCAGCCAGGGATAATTATAACTGCTTGCACCCACAATGCCAATACATAACTACATACATACAGCGAAAATAAATAGATAACTAGATAATGGTGAAGTCTCATGCTCCATGCTCCTCCAAATGCATCTGTAAGAACTTGGACTGCTTTGCTACTCAAAAATTAGAGTACCCAAGAGTTTAAGGGAAAGAAAGAAAAATTCTAGGTCAGACATGGGTCTGGTGTGAGTAAACTCAAAACATATGCTTTAGGAAAAATAATGGTATCTTGTAAGAGCGCGCCACTCATAAACATGGATTGATTTTTACCTTAGATAACCAAAACCTTTATATTTAAAATCAGAGAAATTATTAATGTCTAAATTTGAAAATAATATATTACATGACTGAAATGCTTACATCTCACATTCTAGTGTTTGGCATAACTAAGTCCGTAAGGCAAGTATTGGAAAATGGATTCCAATAATGACAAGGCTACTAGGGTACCGCCTATCATAGTACATCTCTAGAGCAAATGTACCGAGGGCCTCACATGAATCCCCTGCATGGTAAGATCGACACACCCTTTCCTAGATAGTATGGAATATAATTATCCCTTGGTTGCGATCAACAACCATACTAGGCCCGAAGCATACATTCAAATAAATATTGTTCTTGATCAAGGATGATCATACCCTAATGGTAGAGAACAATATAGCCTTGCGGCATATCCCCTGTTTTAGTCCTTCCCGAGAGTGAGGTTCAAGGCAACGATTACCATTTTTAGCAAACCAATCTTGGAATGCTAACACTGCCCTCTAGGCAACAATGCAATGCTAACATTCATCCATACAAGTTGTTCCAGGATCGAACAAACACACAAACTTACTACCTTCCATTTTAGGATCATCCTCATGATAGGTAGAACAACTCCATGCATATTTCACAATGATTTAGAACACGAAGATTTTGTTAGTTTGAACGGATAAACTATACTTATCCGAAATTGATATCTCCAAACTAAAGCGATGAACTCCCGGTTGAATTAATTCCGGTTTTTTTAGAAGTATGCGAACAAATATAGGAGGCCCCATTAGGATCTCGAATATACATTCTTAAAAGCGAACTACATTTCATTGAAATGTGTCCTCCTTGGAGGGATCTCAAACCGTGTGAAATTGCGAAGCTTTTATATACTTCTCAAGTCGGAATAAGTCAAGTTGTCAAAAGTGGATAACCCACTACATATGAAAAATCAGACATCATATACTTATCACCACTTTTCGATTTCAACCCTGTACTATCCCTTGATTACAATGAAGTTGGACAAGTTAGAGAACTACCCTTGCCTCGATGTACATTCTTAAACTCTCTAAGGTAGAAAAACGGGCTTCCATATCACCAAATTTAGTATCGAGTATAAGATGAAATACCTTCCATATAATTAATTAATCATGACCTATTCATATAAATTGACTCTTTTACACTTATCACGTTTTCGACATTTTGAATTTTATATCCCTTGCCCAAAATTGAAGCTAGGTAAGTTAGGGCACTGGTTGCACCATGCCTTGCCTTATTTAAAAACACTTCGATTCTAGATCTCACTAATAGTGGAAAATTTACTCATTGGCTTTTAGTGAAAATATAAGATGACTTACTTTCCATAAACGTGTCAATATTTTAACACTATTTATCATATTTGTTTTACGTTACTAAATGGCATAGACATAGAAATCCCTTGTTTTAAAAACAAAGACCTTTAAAAATCATGTTTGAAACTTAATTCTAGTTTATTTGGTTTCAAACTAGTAATTTAAACCTTTTCCAAAAATCCTTTGTTTAAAACTAAAGCCTGATTTTTAAACAAAATAACATTTTCCTTTATAAATGTAAACACCCTTTTAATACATTCCAAACCACTTTCTAACCTTTTTGTAAAAAGTTTTGAAAACACAAATCGAGTTTGGAAAATCTTTTAAAACATTGTTAGAAAACAAACCAGCAAATTTCTTTAAAGAAAACACGAGATTATTAATGTCGCATAGAAATCCATAACAAGTCGATTTACCATAACCACTCTACATTCACAAGCATCTATATAAACAAGTATAGATGCAAATCAAATAGGTGAGGAACTCCTTAGAGTCCCTTTACACAAGAGTCCCCTATAAACCTTGCCATATGCACTTTGAAGTGTATTATCGCGACCTATTCGCTACGAACACTTCGACTTCATTTTTAGTCCTCTATCTAAATCTTATGCGTCATTTGCTTTCAAGCGGGAACCAAACCAAACATTAGTGATTACATACAATTATATAGATCATCAAACCACCTAAATTATTACAACCAAATAAAAAAATTTCAAACTTGCTTTTAAGTGAGCTTTACTCACTTAAACAAACACGAACTTCACCCAATGCTACTGCAACCTTGCAAACAACACATAGACCAAGCTTCCTTTTACAAAACTTTCTTTTCAAGACCCTAAGGAGGTTATATAGGTGTGGCCATGGATAGGGAAGGATCGGCCTAGGTCTTTTTAATTAGGAGGGTTTTGGGTCTGATTTTTGTAGATAAGTGATGTAGAGAGCGATGGTAATGGTTTTAGGAACTTGTTTTTGAATTTAAAAGAGAAAAGAAGTGAATTTGAAGTGATTTTCTTTAGACAACAAGGATGAAAAAGGTAATGAAGAAATGAAATGGAAGAGAGTAAGAAAATGAAAAATGGAACAAAATGAAGTAAATAAGAAAGCGGAAAAGGAGGTGTTCTTTTTATAGAAATTGAAAATTGGTTTATTACTAAACTAACCCTCTGCCTCCTTTAAAAATTTGGCAACACACACTCCTCCCTCTTAATATGTGCATCCCTCCTCCTTGTCACATTAAGCCACCGCATCTCTATTTTATGTCCTTTTGTTATTATAATTTGTAATTTTAAACTTTTAAAATAAAAAGAAAAGTCCACACTTACTATTTACTTAAGTATCTGTTTAAACTAGTTTTTATCTAAATAATTCCTTTAGTAAAAGTATTTGTTATTTGAATAAGTGTGCACATATGTACACAAATGTGCACAACACATTCCGACAACTTTTGGACGATGAAAAGTCGAAAATTTGAAAAACAGTTATTGGTCGTATTTTCAATTTTTCTTCGAACTACTAATTTTGTAAATCAAATTTCAGAACAAGTTTACTATCATTAGTTATTATATAAAAGAGGTCCATTTGAGTTATAAAATCCATTATTTGATTATTTAAAAATATATCAAATATTCACATTCCAAGTGACTAAATCACGGATCATTACAATTCCTATTCCAATTACCTATTTTATAGAATATGTAGGCGATATTCCTATATATTTGTTTTAAGCCTATAACTAATCATATCTTATACTCGCACAATAATTAAATAAAATTTCAATGATATAAATTTCGATGTTATAAATAAATTACATGAATTTCCACTCACCTTCTAGTTTTCCAAATCTTCCAAGTCTGAATCCATTCCTTTACTTGACTCCTTTCCCATTCTAATCCAAAAGAATATACATAACATGGTTTATACATACTATTAGAATTACAGATCCAAGAAGAGATTTGAGGTTAAGGGGAATATGGATTTATAATAATTGAAATTACTTTTTCTTTTGCAATGCCGATTCGCTTCTCTCCTCTTTTATTTTCTGCCCTTCTCAAATACACACACACACATACACACATATATATACATATATAATATTTTATAATTAATGAAATAGTGGAGAAGGGAATATGGCAGAGCTTTGCTGCTTAGATTAGAAAATACGAGAAGTGAAGTGTGGGGTTATGCCTGCATTTATAGGCACTCGAATCAATCGTAACCGTTAGATTGAAATAACTAAATCCAGGTCGTTTGGCCAAGGTTCAAACCCTAGCCGCCAACCCTTGACTGGTCGACCGCCTATCTATAAGTGGTTGCCGTCCAAGTAAGGGGGTCAACCGGGGGGTCCTGCATTTATTATTATTTATTTCCTCTTTCGTTTTTAATTATTGTCACTATGAAAACTTCAAATGCTAATAACTTCTTTGTTTGAGCTCCGATTGCAAAACATCATATGTGCTCAGAAAATTACCTCGCACACAATGGTGCAAATTTCATGGTCAAATTCCGTCATTTGCTAAAATTCCCTTTTTAGAGCCTTACCAATTATTTATTAATTATTGTTAATTTTACCAGGCATTACATTCTCCCTCTTGAAAGAATTTCATCACCGAAATTCTCCAAGGGTCGACTCATGTAACATAGTGTGCAATCAATCTAAGCTATCTAACCACTTAGCGTACAACCAATTTTGTAGCCAAACTTGTACGAGTGCATAATGCATCACGACATATAAAACATGCATGCATAATGACTCTAAATCGGTGTCTCTTGTATGAATGCATTCTTTTAAAAACATTTTGAAAATATGATATAAACAACTTAAATATACTGGCAGTTCTATATGTATGTAAGTTTTTAAATGTAAAAAATCATTTTCCTAAAAAAATTTCCTCACTCCCGCGAGTAGAAGCATGGTTCAACTAATTTTGCATCAATCCCTACAACCCAAACCTAGCACATAATTTCTAACATCCAAAATTTTTGAAAAATCTAGTTTTTATGAACCCATACTCCTATGCCAAAAAGAGAATTTAGATGGAAGATTTTACAATTGCACCCTTCTTTTTGATACCTATTTCGTTATACCTTGAAACCTTATATTTTACCCCAAAAAATTTCGACTTTTCCAAGTACAATTTGCAGAAGGAGGTTTATTTTTGAATGTTCAAATGTAATTATCCTTATCGCAAGTTTCATTTCACTATTAACAAAGTATAGAAATAGAAATTCCAAAGTTAAACAACATTTTCCCTTGTTATTATCTATCTTAAGTATACTGCCGCCCTTGTTGGGCAGAAAAATTCATATTCACCAACATGTCAATCCACCCTACGTTAAGCGTGTGGTACTAGAAAACTGAAAAATTTTCATTTTTCGTTAAAATTCTTTTTCCTTTTTCAATCAAACGTGCAAAATAGTTTGAAAAATCAAATTCCCAAAAGCACTTGAACAAAATTTTCCAAAAGCATTTGAACCCAACTTCTCAAAAGTATTTAAACAAAAAATGTCAAAAGCACTCGAATATAATTTTTCAAAACATTTGCCCTCCATTTTTAAAACAAATCAGGCCATGTCTCAACATAATCGAGACTCAGTCTATGAGTTAATGTATATGATAAATCCTAGTATTGTGCAGTTAATCTTAGATTTGGGTAACCATTTCGTCTATACTAAATAACAACAACCTACAAGCGTATTTATAAGTTTTTGCTTTTAATACATAGGGGTAGTGACCTGTGATTTTGCAACAACGTTTTCCTATCCTTTTTCGCTAAAATTTATTTTTCCCAAAATTCTAAAATTTTGGAATCTAAGCACTTTTAATTTCTACTTGTTAATTTAATTTCCTAATTTATCTTATAAACTTCAAGTCTTACCTACATTTTATTGCCAGTTAAGTGTCCTTATGAGATCTTCTTATTTACATTATTTCTCAATATATTTAACGATCTAATCCCACCCATAAAATCAACATGGTGATAAAATAAGAACATATCTCATATCATATTGTACGTATTTTCAACCTGAGGGAGACAACTAGCAATTACAACCCAAAAACCTTAAAAGAAAATTTTGCTGGAAGCTGCCATTCATCATCAACTGATGTTAATGATGTTGTGGCCCTAACACTCCTTATTAAATTAAGACAGACATTTCTAGTACGTTATTCAACTATGACTTAACTTACCTCCTTGACTTCTAATAAATAAGGTCTATCCATTACTTCAGTCATTCCACCCGGTTATGGGATAAATTGTGCATTCCTACACTACAGCGGGTAAGAAATATAAACCATGCACATTTAGAATAACTCCTCGGAAAATTATCTTGGTGGAATAATTTTCCTACCACCTATCTTGCCTTCTCTAACCTTGTGTCAACTAACATCCTTTATGTGGGTTTGCCATCTTATTACTCTCTTCTCCTACCATACTACAATCTTCTCTCAATCACAATCTCTTGATAGTATCCTCAAAGTTTGGTATTTACTTCCCCTATACCCTTGATCCTTCATGTGAGTATACTCTAGGACTCACAAAGTTGTACTTTGAAACCATTTCTGTAACATCTCTTTACTTGAAGGCCCAAAACTAACGGCTACGGATGCTGTAATCATCCATTGTTATTAATCCTCGGCAACCAAATCTGGCAATGTTAGATACATTGATACACATAAACACATGAATATGGAAAAAAATTCAAACTGCAAACAAAGTCAACATTCCATTTCAAAATATTTCAAATTCATTACATAATCCCAGAGCGCAGACCATGTTCAGACAAAATATAATTATTACAAAATACACCAAGAGCGACATATGATGATGCCCCCTTGGATGATCAAAGTATATGATAAGGCACTAAAACAAATTTGCCTTTACAATCAAACACACAACGGAAATAAAAGAACTCTAACAACAAGCTTGCCTCCAGCACGTCTTCGGAAGCTTTATTCGTCTAAAAGAACACCTGGAAACTCAACCTACTCAAAATCAATCGAGTACTCAAGAGTTTAAGGGGAAAAAAAACTTCAAGTCAGACATAAAGCCTGGTATGAATAATAATCTACCATCTCAAACCATTTAGATACCAGTGAGACCACGCCACTTAGCAGAACGGATTTCCCCTCACTAGTATCCTAAAACATTTATAAAACCATATACTATGCTCCTGCATCCACAATGGTTAAAACATAGTATTTCAAAACATTATGATGATATGCAAAACAAGTAAATCAATTCTGGATTACCCATCCCCATTCATTTTAACTATCCGTCTCAATTATAATTTCTACGATTACTATTAACCTGTTAAACGGTTATGGACTATCCGTCCAATTTCATAGTTTTCATAGGATCAGTAAGAACCTATTGGTAACTCCAATATCTTTTCTATTATCTTAGTTTTCATGGGATAAATAGGAACCTATTGACTAACTGTCAATATCTTAATCCGGATATAGTTTTCATGGGCTAACTATAAACCTAATGGCCCCTGCCAATATCAAATCATAGTTTTCATGGGCTGACTATGAACCTATTGGCCCCTGCCAATATCTTTTGTTATAAATAGTTTTAATGGGCTTACTGTGAACCTATTGGCCCCTGCCAATATCTTTAATTAATATTTTAACATTTCTTAAATTATATTCACTACTGGGTCAACCTAGCTGGTTATTCTGCCCTTCCCCAAAATACCATTATGGGTTAATTACAATGTGAACACTTATATGAAGAAGTAATCATAACAATAAATAATACCAACACCTATGGTTTAATATCCATGAAATCTTTTTTTATATAAGTCCTGTTAAACCCTTTAACATGTTAATCAAGGAAAACTTCTTCAAAACTCTATTCCAAAATTCTTTATTTATTTATTTATGCCATGGTTTTTCTTTAAATTGAGATTGGGTCTATGTTTTGAAATCTTAAAACATCTCTTTCGAAATCTCTGGATAACCTCCTTCGAAAGCAAAGAAAACCTCTTTTCAAAACACAATAAAATACCTTTCGAAGCCCTTGATAAATAATCTCTTTCGAAACCAAATATAACTTTCTATGGTATCAAAACGTTCTTTATAACATAGCTTCGAAACAAACGAAAATACCTTTTTCGAAAGTATTGAGTTTACTCTTTAAAAACATCTTTTGGGTCAATGTGGTTATATACAAAAGTATCTCTTTCAAAACCCATATAAAATTGTTTGGGGAAAAGTTGATGGTGTCGGAACCACCTATTCAAAAGCTCAAAACCTTTAAGTTAAAACTTCGAAAGGTAGCGTCGAAACCCCCTTTCAACCCCATTACTTTCGGAACCCTCAACCCCTTTGGAAAGCATTTAGGAAGTGGCTTAGCTTAGGTTAAAAAAGAGATAACCCTTCGAAAGCATTGATGGCTTCAATACACTCGGAAAGGGAAAATAGCGGCTGGGTTTCGACTTGGTCGAAACCATTACTTTCGAAAGCACTTATTCAAAAATAAAAGGAACCCATTCGAAAGTTAATACTTTAAACATGATAAGGAAACCTTCTTCGAAAGCTATTTATAAACTCATTTTGAAAATATATGTTTCGACCGTGTTGAAACCTCTAAGCAAAACAAAGAAAATACTTAACTTTTGAAAACCAAACAGGGTTTCGACCTCATCGGAAGCATTCCTTTCGACACCATGGCTTCCGCCTTTCTTCCAATCCACTACGTACCATCTAAATGATACCTTGTGTATTGGTTTCAACTAAATGGGTTTCGACTGAAATGGAGTGGAGGTCATTGGAGTCGAAAGGTCCTGCTATATGAGGCGGAACTAACTTTTTGAATTAAAGGCTGAAATTTAGCTACTTTTAGTAATTGCTTTATAACTACTTGCCTATTTGTAATCCTTTGATTGGTTGCCTTAAAACTTTTCAAATAATTTACAATTAAATTGTTGCATTTAATCAGATCTAAATCAAAGAAATCTAACGTTTAAGCCCTTCCATTTAACAAAACCAACATTTGCAGAAAAGTCCCTCTTTTAAAATAATTTATTTTCCCTAGTAAATCAGTTGGGAAAAATCCCTAAAAATCATAGAAAATCTCATTCACCATGTAATCAAACATTTTAAAATTTCAAACCCAATTTCTTCCTAAAATACTCGAAATAAAATTTTAAACTCAATTATATCATATTTTCCTTTAAAAATTCATAATAAATGATCTATAGCTCGGAAAATTATGAAAATTACAACCCATCTCCAAAATCATGTTTTAATTAACATAAATTTTTTCCATGGCATTTAAAAATCAATAACCTCAGTTTTACCCTAAAACCGTGCAAATTCACATGTAAATCAATTATTTAAATCAAACAAATAATAGTTCAAACATATCATCATCCAAAGCATCATAAAAGCGAATTTAATCTTAAATATGAAAATATATGATTATAAAACAAAATAGAGATGGAATGAATTATTATTCACCTTAGATATGATAAGGAATTTGAGATTTGTTGTTGATTAATCCTTCCTAGCTTTGATCCTTAGCTTTAGATTGAATTTTCCTCTTTTCCTCCTTGTTAATGGCCGGCTCTATTTTAATATTTGACTTGCTTTTGTGGAAAATGAGAAATGAAACATGAATGGGCAATTACAAAGGTGTATAGCCGTGAATAATGAAGTGGCTATTTACTAATATGCCCCAGTGTAAATTAATTAGCTTATAAACCAATTTAAGCCCATCTATTTTATTATTAAGCACGACCCTATATATGATTTCTTCAAATTTCAATACCCTTTGTCATCATTATTCTATTTAATTTATCTAATTAAATTTCTTGAATAATGTTATAAAAAATTAGGTATATTACAATTTCTCATTCCTTTGAGGTTTCTTCTCACGGCTTCAAAACATATCTAATAAAATATTCTTAGGTCCATATCAATATTCTTTATATTCAACGTGGATTCCTTGTTGCTGCCCTACTAATATCTATAGCTATTTTATTCATAGCCTAAACCTTTACCCCATCTTACCTATGCAGTGATCCCTGTCTACTCCATATTAAAATTTTGGTTTGGTCTTAAACATTCTTTATAAAACTAAAACTTCACAATCATGAAGCACTTTGTCCAAAACTTTTATCTTTTAAAAATATAACTTAAAAACATTTTTATCATATTCAAGCATTGTTTGGTTTCCAAAAAGGAACCATGTAAAATTTCCCTTTTCTAACCAACTTTACCTTTTTAAGGACTTTCTACAATAGAGATTTACTTATTTTAAAAGTAGGATATTTAACTCAAAACATTCACAACTCAATTATCATACCAAACCTTTTTTTTTCAAAAATATCAATCCATAACTTTAAATAATGAAAAGTGGAGTAGATAATGATAACTTCCATCCTTTTATTTTCCTACGACTCATGATATTTCTGCTTCCACCTTTGGAAGAGATTTTAATAGCATAAAGGGGGACTTCTAAAAGACAACATTAATCTAAGCATCTAAAATATATGAGCAATTACTACATATCTATAGAATTTATCCATTTTTCCTGTCCTATTCCTATTGCATTTCTCCTATATTATTTTTAACTAGATTACTAATCCTATTTTATACAAATTCCTAATGTTATTTCTATCTAAATTTCCTAATATTACTACTATTTATATTTCTCTTATCTTAGTTGTCAGGCATTCTTACCCTTTTATTCTCTATACCCCATATTGGTCAAGTATTACATTTATCCACCCTTTAAGAAGAATTATTAAATGAGATTTCTAAATTTACAAAAAATAGGAAAAATCATCAAGCCAAATCTACACTCTATTTTCCATTCATTTCAAAAATGAAAAACCCTTTTTTTCCAAAAACCTTTAAATCAGAAAATTTTAACTCAACCAGTTTAAAACTAAGAATTTCAAATTTTACTTACATTTTCAAAACTATAACTTCTCAATAAATCCTTTGGAAAACTCATTTGAAACATCTCAAAGAACTTCCAAAAATCATTTTGCATGGGATTATACACATAAATGGTCTTTAATCGTTCTTTGTTTTGAACTTTCCTTCTTTCTACTCACCTTCATAAAAATTCGATTATCTTATTATGGTGATTGATGTACACCTTATTGCGGTAACTTTCTCCACTCTTATTATTCCTTACTTTCGGATAATTGCAACATATAGTTTCTTACTTCCCATTTCTCTAAATGAAATGTTCATCTTCAATCAGTAATCCATCGAAACCTACAGTCATAAGGCAACCTACGCTCAACAAAGGAGTCAAGTACCATTCATCCTCTAGGATTCTTTAATATGTCGTGCTCATGCTCTTCTCAATCAATGCCTTCAATATGCCTAACACTCTGTGGGGGTAACAGGGTAGGCATAATTTAGCTCCGTTTATTGGCCTAACTTATAGTTGCCTCGTCCATCCTTTTGGAATATTGTTGCAACTACTTTTATAGTCAGAATTTATAGAATTTGGCGTATAATATATACATAATTATAGGTAAAAATACAAGTATGTTCTCTTAGCATATCCTAATTTCTATGATCGACTAACCTAACCTCTGATACCAAATTAAAAAAACATGTACCTTAATGGGCCTAAATTTCGACCAAATGAAACCCAAGTCCAATAATGTACAGATCGTTGGTTCTGGTAACCTGTAAATAACATAAGCATATTAGAGAGCGATCAATATAAAATCACAGCGGAATTGAAAAATATAATAGAACATATGTATTGACTAAGGCTACTACCTTGGAATCAATATTATCCTTAGACGTCTAATTGCCTTGTCAGTGCTGAGCATGAACAAGAAGACTTCTCCATCTACCGTTCTCATCTTTCTCCAGTATCTTATCTATCTAAACTATCATGCGGGTTGTAATGAGGGGGGTGGGGGGCATCAGAACAATATTTTGGTGATTGAAAAATTACATACTCTACCCATACCATTAATTTACGCCGATTGATTTCCATGTAAGTGTTATGTCTATTACTTACGGCTAATCCGTTAAGTCCTATGTGTGCATGTACGATATGCCTAACCTCCTCCAATGTTTAACTATATATATGTACATTCCTATCCACATATATGTCTATCCTTTTCACTACCCAAATGCCATGGCCACTTAATACTTCTTAAATATGGAGGAGGCAGACCCAATGGCCATATAATACCTCAGTCCCTGAAGCGGGACCTCCGCTACGTAAATGCTAGTCAATTGGTCCTAACTACAGAGACCGATGACACCTTTATACAGCTCTAATAAATATATTTTAATTGTCGTACTATCAATGCATCTCAAAGACTCATCTAAGGTTTAACTAGCCCACCTCCAATAATTTTTTTGTCTTACCATCTACTTTTAGGTCCATGCGTCTCCCATACGGATTCTACACTAGTAGGAAGCGAAATCCGTCAGTGCATAACCCAAGTCTTTGCTATCACTTGCTCAGGACTGCTAGCCTATATGCCAGATCTACTACTAAATACCTATAAAAAATACCGACATAGCCCGTTGGTCTTCCACAGTTGACATCCCGTTTAGACTAACCTGAGTAAGTAAGGAAAAATGATCCTTTCGGTTACTTAATGCCTGTTATTGGAAATGAAGCAGACACCGTTTCTCAAAAATACTGGGCCATTTAATACTTCAAATCCAAGGTGAACCCTCAGTATTTTTATTTGTTACTTATCCGCAACGCATATCTTTTCCCCATGGGTCCTACAGTTGGAGATGTCTCACATCAGTAGTATGTATACACAACTGATGGTAGCCTCTAGGTAAAGGGCATAATTCTTTGTGTAACTCTACTAACCTAGCATCCTAACCCACTAAACTAAACCTATCACCCAAAGCCTATGTTTTGGGCTAGGCCCACTAATTCATGCTTGTTCTAAACGTATAATTGAAGCTATTAATTTCCTACCATGAAAATTATATTACCTTCTATGTGTATTTTATAATATTAATACTTACTTTTTCACTACGTAATTATTCCTACTTTATCTGTTTCCTCATTTCCTTCTTATGACAAATAAATGTCCATTGTCTGTAATAATTGGTCATTAATGTCCAAATTGGATAATCTCGAATGATATTAATCTACCTGTTTAAAATACACTTATTATGCCTATTCATTTTTTCCATAAATGCCATATTATATTCTCATTCAGTCATCATTTAATTCCTTTAACTCTCTGTTAACTACAAATTTATTGTCCATTAAATTTGTAGTTATTGTCCATATATTTTGGAATTACCATTCCTTCCTTTTTCAACCTCTTAGTCCTATAATTATTACGTTATTAATAACTAACACGAATATCATCCTAAATTATGCTACATATACGTATTTTTATTTTTAATCGTTAAGTGCGGTTATATGCGCACGCGCATATGTTTATATATTCCTACTTTTAACTATTAATTCCTAAACTAGAACACTCCTTTCCACATTTTTATTTATCAGAGCTACCATTTCAAAAGGGATTACGATTGTAGCTTTCTATAAATTAAATAAAGTATGGTCTTGCTTCGTTTGAAATTACAAGGAATTATTTCTCCTTTTTTATTGAAATGGATAGTGTAAACTATAGAGAATAATATCCATACTTTACACAGCTCTTTCATTTTTGGTATATTCCTTATTAATTCAAATGATGCGCTTTTTATACATTTGTAGAATTTGATAACTTATGGATATCACATGGAAATAGATATAATTAAATGATACCCCACTCCAAATAAATTAAAATATGAAAATTCACATTCCAAGTCAACTAAGGCAACCTAATTTACAACCAATTATAGATCTGGAATAAATCTACAACTTTACAAACATTCATCGATAAAATTACTTGGGATCGATTTCAAATTCTCAGATTAGGTTGTATATACTATTCCTATTTCAATTACCGATTTTATAGAACATGTAGGTGATAATCTTATATATTTGCTTAAAACCTACAACTCATTAGATCTTATGCATGCATAATAATTAAGTAAAATTTCAATGATATAAAATTCGATGTTACAAATAAATTATCTAATTTCCCAATCACCTTCTAGCTTTCCTAATCTCCTAAATCTGAATCCATTCCTTTACTTGACTCCTTTTCCACTCTAATCCAAAAGAAAATGCATAATGTTTGCGCCAAAATTGGTCACAAACCCCAAATATCGCGAAAGCACCAGTGTATGAACACGGATCAGCAGTATATGATCACAAACCACGGATCTAAGTAATGTAGAGGATAAAAATAAAGAATAACAAACTTAAAATGGAAAGAAATAAACGGAGACACAAGATTTATAGTGGTTCGGCTATCTCCGGCCTACGTCCACTTCAAAAGATAACCTTTTATTGACTTTACTCGCTGGTTACAAAGATTACAGCAGTAATTTCCGAGTACAACAGTGAAGTTTGAATACAATGGTGATCTCGGCAGAATCTGAACATCGTAGGCCAAAAAGTCCCCATTCTATAGGTTTTTGGATGATATTTATAGGCGTAGGCTGCAAATATCTCGCTCAGATCTCGGGAGACCTCTTCTGGCACATGGGTGGGCCCACATGATCGATCCCAGGTGATTTGACTCGATCCGTGATCGATACGAACCAATTTCGAATCGATCAAGATTTTGTCCAATCGAGTCAAAATTGAGCAGGGACATTCTTGAGGTTTTACACAAGCTCCTGTGAAAATTTAGTGGCATTTGGACTTGTAGATTGTCAGTTATGATCGATGCTAATTTGAGTTTTCGGTAGGCTGTGCAGTTCGAATCGATCCTTCCGTATCGCTCTGTTTATATCAATCGGTCGCACTGCTTTGTTCGTATCGATCAAATGTGTTGCCTCGTTCGTATCGAGTGCAGCGGCTCTATTCGTATCGATCTAAGTTGAACTGTTCGTATCGATTGTGTGGTTTTGTTCGTATCGATCGAAGTCGTTCCAACTTGATGGATATAAACGACTGAGGACGTGATGGATACGAACAGATAGCGGCCTTACTTGGCCTTGAATACGAATAGTGGTTTCCTAGATACGAACTACCGAAGCTTGATGGATTCGAACAAGGCTACTCAGTGGATGGATGCATGATGATGGATACAAAATGATGCGATTATGTTGATTTCCTTAGCTTGCATCGATCATATCTTGAGCATACAAACTCTGATTGATTTGAAATTTGAAACGTAGCTTCTATTAGCCTTATTCATCATTCCCGATCGATTCTGTCTTGATTGGAGCTCGGCCAAATTTTGACGACATCGATCACAGCTTTGTTTCCAATCGATCTCCAACCCTGATATCCGTCCTTCCCAGACAATCTGTTGATATTCCGGCCTTGACCAAAAGGTGGGATAACATTTGTCCCCCAAAACATGCCTTGTGGTAGAAGGTGTGTTTTGAATAGTTCCGAATTTGATATCCGAAGTCCATATTCCATCCATAGCTATCCTATCCGAGTGCCTCAGCCATATCCTGATCCATTTCTGCGACTGTTCCGAGTTAACGTCTAATTTTGAATCCTGTAACCAAACCCTTAGCCAATTTCATATCCATCTGAACTTGACAACCGAGTTCCAATCCATCCATATTCGATAACCAATAACCGAATCCAGGACCTCTCCGTGTTGGCATCCAAATCCTTAACTGTTCATAGCCGATATCCGTATCCATAACCTCTCCGGGTTCTTGCCAAGCATAATCCACACCTGGCGACCTGTGCTAAGCAATGCCTTGGTATCTATGGTCTAGTGTCCCTAAATGCTGAGTAATGCCATGGCTTAAGTTCTAAGTCGTATCCTGGTCGCTCCGGACCCTTGCTGAGCATAGTCCATACTTGACGACCTAAAATAGTAAAAGATAATATAGGGCCTAAGTCCTAGGCCGAATCCTGGTCTCTCCGGACCCTTGTCGAGCATAGTCCAACCTCGACGACCTGAATAAGTCGATTCGCCACGCTCGGATGAAATGACTTACCCCTTGTCAGGCATAATCCATACCTGACGACCTTTTATTAAAAGCCAAAAATATCCAATTGAAATCCAATCCAAAATCCAGATCAAATCGGAAAACCAAAAATCCATACTCGAAATCTAAACCAATATCCAATCCAAAAAACAAGCATCCAAACTAGAGTCCAAACCAAAAAATAAACAAGACCAGGAGTTCAAACCAAACTCCAAAACCAAACCAGAAAAAAGCAAATGTCCAAACCAAAAAAGAAAAAGAAAACAAATTTCACAAACCATAGCATCGCGGTCTATCATCATCTCAGAGCATGCTTAGGGGCCATCTCCGTCCCCGTACATGAGTAAGTGACTTGGCTGTTTGCCTGTAGTTTGCTACTTATTCCATATCCCTGTCAGTCGATAACTAATCGACCATCATTCCTGGGCCTCGGGCCATTGTTGTTTGAGGTAGATGATGGTTGCTCCTGTTCCACCACCGCATTCCGAGTCCCGACGTATTGTCGCAACTGGCCACTCCTTACATGCTCCTCAATTATATCCTTTAGATGCCTGCAGCTGTTGGTATCATGTCCATCCAGATCATGAAAGAGATTGTGCCTTCTTGATGCCTTTTCACGTTCCGATGGCTCTCTCCTTGCTGGCCTTCGGTAGGGAAGACGATCCCGAGTTTCCATGAATATCCGCTCCAACGTTTCATTCAACCCTATGTAAGTGGACAATTTTGGCTCTCTCCACCGCTTCCTAGCTTTTCCTGATTCGTCATCCAACTTCCTCTTTCCTTTATCTTTACCCAAGCTTCCGCCAGATGGTTCTCCATCCTCTGCTGCGTTCACTTCCTTCAACTTCACATCTGAACATGCATCTTCCTGTCGAAGGAATTTCTCGACTTCGTGAAAGAATTCCCTGAGATCCATTAGTGGGTCCCGTATCAATGGCACTTTGAAATCCGAGTTATCCCTGACTCCTGACACTGCTGCCATTAAAACCATTAATGGGTCCGGCCGATCCACCGAAAAAACCGCTGCATTGAACCGAGTTAAGAAAGTTCTAAGCGATTCTTCTGTCCTTTGCTTCACCGATGTTAGCATCATTACGTTCTTTGTCCTTTTGATATGAACCCGAAACTGCTTTAAAAACTTATCCACCAATTCCGTCCATGTTCTGATAGATCCCTCTTCCAACTGCCTAAACCACATAGCAGCTATATCCGTCAAGTACAGGGGGAAACATCGGGCCATTACCTCCTCCGATGCCCCCAGCACTTCCATGTGTCTCGTGTACCTCATCAAGTAATCGATAGGATTAGCCTTGCCATTGTATACCTCCAGCGTAGGTAGCTTGAACCCTGGTGGGTTCCGAGCCATTCTGATGTCATGGGTAAATGGACTCCTGTTTGCTCCTTCCAGATCTCTGTTTGTTAAACCTCCACGCATATTTCGCTTGATAATCTCAGCCAACCCAGCGTTGTCCATCAAGGGTTGCCCCCCAAGTCCCTGAGGGAATTCTAGTACGTATTCTTCATCACGTGCTCCTGCATCCCTGCCAGCATCTTGTTGTGTGGTGTCACCTGGAATTCCTCCATGAATTGGTCCATCGTTGCCAGGTGGTGTGCCCCTATATCTGGATCCATCCTGATTAACAGTCGTGTGCTGATTAGGGGCTGCGCCCTGTTGAGCTACTTCGTCTAATTGCCTGTTGGGTCCTTCCATTCCAGTTCCGTGGATCTGAACTCCAGCAATTCTAGCTGTTCCTGCCTGTCCAAACTGTTTGAGAAGGTTTTGCATGATTTCCTTCTGTCTCTTTAGAAACTCTTCATGCATTGCTCCCATTATCATCTCCATTTCGTCTTTGGTAATGAAAACCGAAGTCTTATTAGCTCCTGAAGATGCCTCCTGGCTTCCTTCATGTTGTCTTCTCTCCGCTCTTTGTCTCCTTGTCGATAGCTTTATCATGGTTCCTTTTATATCTGATGCTTTAGCCTTTCAAATCTGAACTTCAAATCTGGTTTAGCGGGTGCTAGTCGCTCTCAGTGAAAGCAGCAAAGTGTTTGCACCAAAATTGGTCACAAACCCTAAATATCATGAAAGCACCAATGTATGAACACAGATCAGCAGTATATGATCACAAACCGCGGATCTAAGTAATGTAGAGGATAAAAATAAAGAATAACAAACTTAAAATGGAAAGAAATAAACAGAGACATAAGGTTTATAGTGGTTCGGCATTCTCCGGCCTACATCCACTTCAAAAGGTAATCTTTTTTTGACTTTACTCGCTGGTTATAGCAGATTACAGCAGTAATTTCCGAGTACAACAGTGAAGTTTGAATACAATAGTGATCTCGGCAGAATCTGGACGTCACAGGCCAAAAAGTCCCCATTCTATAGGTTCTTGGATGCTATTTATAGGCGTAGGCTGCAAATATCTCACTCAGATCTCGGGAGACCTCTTCTTGCACGTGGGCGGGCCCACGCGATCGATCCTAGGTGATTCTGACTCGATCCGTGATCGATACGAACCAATTTCGTATCGATCAAGATTTTGTCCAATCGAGTCGAAATTGAGCAGGGACATTCTTTAGGTTGTACGCAAGCTCCTGTGAAAATTTGGTGGCATTTGGACTTGTAGATTATCAGTTATGATCGATGCTAATTCGAGTTTTCGATAGGCTGTGCAGTTCGAATCGATCCTTCTGTATCGCTCTGTTCGTATCGATCGGTCGCACTACTTTGTTCGTATCGATCAAATGTGTTGCCTCGTTCGTATCGAGTGCAGCGGCTCTGTTCGTATCGATCAAATGTGTTGCCTCGTTCGTATCGAGTGCAGCGGGTCTGTTCGTATAGATCAAATGTGTTGCCTCGTTCGTATCGAGTGCAGCGGCTCTGTTCGTATCGATCTAAGTTGAACTGTTCGTATCGATTGTGTAGTTTTGTTCGTATTGATCGAAGTCGTTCCAATTTGATGGATACGAACGACTGAGGACGTGATGGATACGAACAGATAGCGGCCTTACTTGGCCTTGAATACGAACAGTGGTTTCCTGGATACGAACTACCGAAGCTTGATGGATTCGAACAAGGCTCCTCAATGGATGGATACGAACAGATGGATGCATGATGATGGATACGAAATGATGCGATTGTGTTGATTTCCTTAGCTTGCATCGATCATATCTTGAGCATACGAACTCCGATTGACTTGAAATTTGAAACGTAGCCTCTCTTAGCCTTATTCATCATTCCCAATCGATTCTTCCTTGATTGGAGCTCGGCTAAATTTTGACGACATCGATCACAGCTTTATTTCCAATCGATCTCCAACCCTGATATCCGTCCTTCCCAGACAATCTGTTGATATTCCAACCTTGACCAAAAGGTGGGATAACAATAATAGGGTATATACATACTATTAGAATTACAGATCTGAGAAGGGATTTGAGATTAAGGGGAATATAGATTTATAATAATTGAAATTACCTTTTCTTTCGCAACGTTGATTCGCTTCTTCTGTTTTTTTCCATCCTTCTCCGACACACACACATACGCACACATATAATATATATATATATATATATATATATATAATATTTTATAGTTAATAGAAAACACGGAGAAGGGAAAATGGAAGAGCTTTGCTGCTTGGATTAGAAAATATGAGAAGAGAGAGGTTTGGCTTGTATTTATAGATGCTCGAATCAACTATAACCGTTTGATTAAAATAATTAAACCTGGGCCGTTGGCCAAGGTTCAAACCCTAGCCGCCACCCTTTGACCGGTTAACTGCTAGTGGTCGACCGACCTAAGTAAGGGGATCAACCAGAGGAGGTCCCGCATTTATTATTATTTACTTCCTATTTTGTTTTTCATTATTTTCTCTTTGGAAACTTCTAAAGCTAAAACTTCTTCGTTTGATCTCCAATCGCGACAATCCAAATATGAAAGTTGCTTAGAAAATCGCTATAAATATAATGGTGCAAGTTTCATGGTCAGATTCTATCATTTGCTCAAATTCCATTTTAGAGCCTCATCAATTATTTATTAATTATTGTTAATTTTATGGAATGTTATGCTCTCTTTGGCTATTGGTCTAGCCTAATGGGTGGAATAAGTAAAAACCATTGGTTAAATTGTAAAGGCCTAAATTGATTTGGGCCTTGGGCTAGTTTTCTAAATTAAGATTTGAATATTTAAAGGATATTGTAAACTTAAAAGTTAAGTTTAAAGTACAAAAGGATATTTTATAAATGTATTAAAATAAATGTAAAAAATTTCAAAATTGTTTTGTGAAAATTTTAAAATTTTGATAACTATTTAATTAATTTTACTAATTAAATAAGTAATTAATTAAAATTATTTAATTAAGATATACGTATATGGAACCATAAAGGTTATAGTTGAAAATTTATCTTAAATTGTTTAAGTTAATTTTTTTTATAAATTTATTAAATTATTCTATTAAAATGTTTAATCAATAAATAATATATTTACTTAATTATTAATTAAATTTGAATTATTTAAATTATATATGATGATATATGCATAAATAAAATGATAAAGTTTATAGTTCAATAACTTAAAATGTTTTGAATTTCTCAAAATAATTCTGAGAAATTATAGTGAATAAAATTTCCAAATTTATTAAATACTTAATTAAAATATTTAGTTAAACAAATAATTAATTAAATAGTTATTTACTTAATACACATATACACATAGGCAGACGATCACATATATATATAGCTATAATGGCTATAGCTGAATATTCTTCTTAAACAGTTTAGATGAATAAACTAAATTTTTTGAAATTTTATATAAAATGTAATTAAATTAAAGAACTAAAATTAATTAAATATGATTTAATTAATAAGGTTATAGTTAATTAAATATGATTTAATTAATAATATACTCATAAATATTATATAAGTTAATTAAATTATAATTGGTTATAAATAAATTAAAACTTATATAACTATATATAAGTAAACATAAGTGGAACTAAAATAAACCCAAAATAGATTCTTGGAATAAATACATACATATGGTACATATACCATGATTTCAGACATGTCTGACACTTGAATCACAAGGGCGTTTTCATAAGAAATACATTATTGCTTTAATCGATATCACTCAATATATATATATATATATTAAAGATTATGTATCCTTAATATATATGTTGTCCTCAACCATTCATATATTAATATATAACTTGCATACTCTTTTGTTGTTAAGCAAACTCAAGCTAGAGATGTTACGTGTGGTACTAATATTATATTGTTAGATAAGGTAAGATACATGCATGCATTTGTTGAGCAAACTCAAGGTACATGCATTATACTTAGGCCGTAGAGAAATTGTGGGTATGAAGGAATAATCTCTTTCAATTTTTTAAGCAAAATCAAGGTCAAGATTGAGATTAGGACAAAGACCACGTATTAGGAGTTGGATATGATACAACTGATAGTGTTATCCATCGCTTGTGGGTGTATGATTTATTGAGCAAACTCAAGGTCATAATCCTAAGGCAAGCGAGTCCTAACATCCAGAAGAGAAATTAAAAGAATTCTATTTTTTGCTTAGGGTTTTAAGAAACAAAAAATTTGGTAGGAGCCTTGCTAAAAAAATGAAACAGTAACATTTAACCATTCTAATATTATGAGAACATATGCTATATAAAGTCAAAATAATCTACATCGATAAATTTGTGCAACTAATATAAATTGATAAAATGTTTATCAGTTAAAATATACAAATGAACAACATTAAGATTGACATAAAAAATATAAAGTATGCTCACCAACAAATCTTTTGGCATGTTGTCACGTCAAGACCTATGCAAGAGTAAAATTATACAACTACTAAATACATTCATACCTTGGATACTTATGTCTTTATTTGCCTAGAATTGTATATTGTCTTCTATGAGTTTGAACTCCGAAACAATGCAAGAATATAGATATTTGATCCATATTTGATCATGTGTAAATGTTATATGGTGAACAGTCGCAATTCGTAATGTAGAAAACCTCGATGAAAATTAGATCATTCTAAATAAGCAAGTAAACCATAATGCAAGATGATATGTTCGATGCAATTGAATAAAATGAGTATCTTGTTGTGTTAGAAGCAACGTGGACCAAGAACTACTATACGGACCTAGGAATTTAATCACTGAAATACCGATTTGATCAGTTTATGTAAAGTGCAACTCATTTGATATCCTTAAATATTAACGATGACCAAATGCACTTTTGCAAAGAGGTACAATCTTGCAGTAAGGATTTCCTTTGAATGGTTCGATCATTTGGAAAGAAAAGAGAATAAAGAGAATTGGTGTAACTTAGGCATAGTTGAGATAAAGAGAGTAAATGGTTATCTTTGTGTCATGAAGGGACATTGGAAACAAGAATTGTATAAAAGACTAGTAGACACATAATATAGAATAAGAAATGTGATTTCTATTCTAAATATAGTTTCATATAAAAATTGTGTTCTATGAGAGTTATTTCCTTAAGTTCATGATATTTGATATAAAACTCTCGACTGTAAACTAATAACAATGGATGAAATAAATAGCCACAATAAGTGGTTGAATGGAGCTTCGTATTTCATGCACCATTATAGTAGTGGTAGTAATAGTGGAAGCATACCATATGACAATTATTAATAGATGCATCAAGATACTAAATATTGCTTTCATATATATATATATATATATATATATATATATAGACACACACACACACACCGAATATATATACCGAATATCTTTAGTGAAATAAATATTTTTTTAGTATTGATTGAAAATAGAAATAGTTTTATTTTAATATGAATACTATGAATATTATTTATAAGACAAATCCATTATAATGAAGGTATTTGTTTTCATAACAATCATGATGCATTAGCTATGGGAATTACAGAAGTATATAAAATTTTTAATAATTGTTTTAGAATTATTGACCAAGCTATATGTTTGAGAAATAATTCTTTAATCATATGATTATGAATCATATAGTAATTGTGAAATGTATCTCAACCGATCAAGAGAAAGGCACCCATTCAATGGGAAGAAAAAAGAGTTGATGAACTCTTCAGATTGATACATATATATGTATATAGTCGAAGTACTAATAATAACAAAATGGATCCACTTGCTTTGTAAAATTCACCGATGAATTATCATAGAAATGAACATGTATATTTGATACGCAAGTAGTTTATCTATGCTAAGTTCATAGAAAATAAAACAGGATCAGATAACATTACTGCAAAAGAAATAAAAGAATTCGATTAAACCGAATAGGTGAGTGTATTGGAAAAGAGTCCCAATTTACCTAAAAACAAATAAGGATCAATCTCAAAAGTCAATCCTTCCTATGATACATAATGATGTATCAATAAGGAGTGATCTCACTTTATTGGACAAAGTACGATTGATGATGAGTGAAGTTGAGTTATCTTCTTTCTACAAGGACAGATAGAGTTAGAGGTATGCCCTATGGGCAATAATGTAATTTATTACATATATATAACTCAATAACCAATCTTGTTCAAAATAAAAGGCGTTTTCTTTCTGTTATATTCTTGATATAATGTGCACATTAATTAGTTAATTTAATTAAAAGTATATTTAATAGAAAATCCATAAATGGTATCTTTTGTGATAGTAGTTACAAAATATTGTATCCATGAGTAATTTATCACAATGAAAATAAATATATCATTTTAAATATTTCTAGCCAAGATGTATCAAGACTGGATACCGATACATCAGTTGAGACTAGAGTATGTAACTCTCTCCAATTGTTGGACAACGAATTACTTATTGCTGCTGAGGGCACCAAGGTGTTACGTACTGATAGTTATTGGATAAATATGAAATGACCCACTCTATAGTATTCTATTTGTCAATATAACTAAGGACAAACAGAAAATATCGATGTGACAAAATTACACAGTTCTCTTGACTTGAGAATACTGTTGATCTTCAATGTGGAAGCTCCGCTTTGATTATAATTAAATTATGGCACGACGTCCATCAAATGACTATGGTTGGGTCAAGTCGAAGTAATGGAAGTGAAACACTACTCAAGAGAGGATTCAACTCCTCGGTTATATGAGGTTAGCATCACGGTCAACTGAAGTCAACTCAAAGTCAAAGTCTCTGGCTAGAGCATTTCGGTTAATAATAATTGCTATTATTGAACTAAGGACTTTGTGTTAGGACTATAGAGTTAAATATGGATAATATTGGAATTTTGACCATTATCAAATTCCATAGGTCCAAAGTAATATAGTTTTGACGAAGAGAATTGGTGTAAATAATAGTCACAATCGGGTAACGCTTAACAAAGTAAAACTAGATTTTACCACAACAAAATTAGCAATAAATTTGCCCAAAATTTCACAATACTTGCTAAATGACATGTGAACGTTAATATTTGAATAGTTCGATATTAATCGCCGTCCAAATTTTCACCTAACTAGTCACACTACCGATGGGTTGAATAGTCCTTGACCACATGATTTAATTAGTTTATAATTATTATCAATGAATTAAATTAATAAATATTTATGAAATATTAGTTATAAAAATTTATTTTGATTTGATGAGCAAATATTATTAAATTTATTTATTATAGCTATAAATATATATTAATCGATATATGATATCGATGCGTCTTTAAATTAGATTAAAGTGCAAACTATTTTGTTCGGGATTTAAATATGCTTGAAGCCCATATAGAGGGCTGATGTATTCGGCTATGACAGGGTGATAGATGCGGCTATATGAGGGTAATAAGAGGGCTTTATTTTGTATGGATAAGTGAAGGAGAATTGATAAGAGATCTAGATCCTAACTTGTTTCCATTCCTCCTCTATATAAGCATCTCAACCCATACTTATTTGAGAATTTTTTTGAAGCCTCTAAACCCCATCATTTTTGGCCAAGCCCTTCATCCCATCTCCTCCATTAATACAAGCTCAAATCAAATCAAATAATAGACTATTCGGTAGTCGGTGTTTTGTAGTTCGGGAGATAGCACCTTTAGAATTGGAATTCAATTCAGGAGTTCATTACAATGCTTCAAGGTGAGTTTTTGGCTTTGGTATAAGGTAATGATTTGATTTACATTTATATTCTATTAAGTTAGTATCTATGTATCATGTTCTACAATATTAGTTGGGTGATGATTCTATTATATCGATATATGATCACAATCAAGTCGGTTGTATGTTATACACTTATATATTTATATATAAAAAATTAGTTTTTTATTATATACCTACCTACAACATGCACAGCTGAGAAAATAAAAAACAATTTTTATTATTTATTAAATTTATATATATTATTCATTTTTATATAAACTATATAAGTTAATTCTATATTCTATTCTATACAAAATATGGTTTTATAATTTTATATGTACAGTTTCATATGTAAAATACTTTCGGTAGAAATAAAATAGTTTTTATATTCATATATTATTAACAAATAGTATTTAAACTAATTAGTTATCTAAATTAATTATATCTATACATTTATGCATTATAAAATATGTTTTATAATTCATAAAGTTAAATTATCATATAATTTGTTTTTAACAGAAAATTAAAAAACATTTTTTTATATACAATTTATTACTTTAAATTCGATTGAAATATAAAACTAGATTTTAAAATTGTTTTTAAATTATATATCAAATATTCAAATAAAAAATATTACTTAGATTTTTTTAAATTTAAAATTCAAAATTCAAAATATGTTTCGAAAAATATTTTATTTAATTTTTAATTATTATCCGTACAGATATTAATATATATATATATATATTTATTTATTTATTTAAATACAATAAAAATTCAGTTTTGTATTTTATGCATTATCAGGTATATATATTTTTAAGATTTTAAAAGTATTAATATACATATATTTATTATTATATTATATATAAATGCGAATATATGTATTTAATATCTATATATATTAAAAAAAATTATCTATGTAGAACTTTCGGTTTTACAGTAAAAAAATATTTTTAATATAATTTTGTAAATGTTTTAAACGTACATTTTTAATTATATATGTATGCAATCTTATAATTTCATGTATATATTTACACGTACACACACACATATATAATATATGTAATTATTTAAAATAAGATATAGTTTATATATATAAAATATTTTATATAAATGTGTTAAAGCATATAAACATATATTTGGATAATATATTTGTATACTAGATGAGCTAACGTTTCTGTTGCATTGTAAATCCTAACATTTACACACGGGCATGTTATAACTTGCACGGTTTGCTATGTTACACATGCATACACATATATATGTGTATGTGATACATGTATAATATAATAACATAATATAAAACTATATTATAAATTTGAATAAAATAATGATTATATTTAAAATAAATTTATAAATTTTCTGAACAAATTACCCTTCATAGGCCTGATAAAGCTCCAAAATGGTACATAAATTTGCAATTCACCCATTACTTTCATTGTGGGCTGTCCTAGTTCCAACAAGGGCAAGTGCTTAAGAATAAGTACATAGGTTAGTTAATTTCATCTAAAGTACAATATACTAGATCATATTTATATAGGATTTGAATTGACAAGAAACCCCAATCTTTAGTATTGTACGATGTATGGTTGTCTAATTTACATTATGAACATAAGTTGCTTAAACATAAAATTAAATCGGTTTATACAAAATTAAATGGTAATTCATAAAATATTTCTAAATACCCACTCTATCGTATTGAAAACAATTACTACTTCAAGAAGCACCACCTTCATGATCGAAGAAATTTATTTTAGAAATTAGTGGTATTACATGGACTTGGATATGATCCACATACTCGAACAAAGAAATTGATTTCCTAAGATGAAATAAAATTTACCAAGCCTAAAATAGACACATAACACATTAGAATACCTAATAATAATTCTTATACGTTAAAGTGAAACTATGAGTTTACCATTCTTGTCATGAAAAATAATTTTTAGTAGCAATAATTTCCTCAGTTGTTAATAAGCCATAAAGAGTATAGACTGGTTTTAATCAAAAGTGGTTTTCATGTACATTGTCAAAATACGATTTGTAATAACCCTAGATTTTGCATATATTTAAATTTTGACTTTATTTTTATTTTAAATTATTTTAAACTTGTTATATTTCAAACATTTCATTTTAAATATAAATGTTGATTATTAAGTGATTTATAGTTCAAACTAGTATAAATTGGATATTTCACTGAAAAGTGAATTTCTATTCAAACTGGTCAAACTTTGACTTTTGAACTTTAAATTTAAATATTTCAAATTATTAAATTTTATCTTTTATTATGAAAATAGATTTAATTCCATGAATACTGCTGTTCGTTTTGTTGAAAACGGACTTATATTGTAGAAGTTATGTAATTTTCAATTTTGTGTACAAACTGTTTATTTTGCAATATTATTTATTTTAAATCATATAAATTATATTTTTATTGTCATATTTTGTTTTAATATGTGTTAATAGGTTATTTTATGTCTTTTAATATTTTTAAAGTGATAATATAATTTGTCCAAAGTTTACTTGAATTTATTTCAATTTATAAAGCCTAGTTTCCATTTTTCTTCTATTTTCTTCATTAAAATTTTATTTAATTAAAATTTATTTATTCATTTTGTGAATTCATTTTTATTTTGTTTTCTTATCTTTATTTATAAATACTTTTTTAGTACATAAAAATTTTCCAAAGTTCATTGCATTTATTTTCAAATTTTCTAGACTAGTTCGCAATTTTGTGCTATTTTCTTATTTTAACCTTATATAATTAATAAATATTTATATATATTTTATATTTTGTTATATTTTCGAATTTGTGACTGAATGTATTATTATTTTCAGTAATATAAACTTATATAAAGAAATTAAAAGAAATTTGAAAGGTTATGACTTTTGATTTGCCTAAGGCCTTTTATCTTCCAACCTTTCACATTTGTAACTTGTCTTTTCATCAATTAGCCTTTACTATCCACATCTTTTAGCTGCATACTCTATTTTCTATTCACATACATCCATTTTCATTTCTGAAACAAAAGAATTTCGGCCATGGCTATTGAGGAAAGTTTGGGTAATGATTTTTCAACTTTTTCTTATTCTTTTTCTACTTGTTTACATTGATTTTTGCACTTGCTCTCTTCTTCTAGGCTTGGCTCCTCCTCAACCAGATCTGGTCCGACCTCCACCACCCCCTTTCTCTGATCATTACCCACCCTACTACACCACCAAGGTAGGCCACGCACATCCATGGCAAGGAGCACCACCAAAATCAACAAAAACCACCACATATTACACTAGCCGAGCCTAGATTGTTAACACCACCTTCTACCACAATTTGCCGCCACTACCACCACCACCTCTGACCTGACCTCCACCCTCTGCCACATCATCCACCATCAACAGCACCCACTAGCCGTGACCCATGACCTCTGGCCGAACCTATTTGTGCCAAAGATGTGAAGTTATGTTGCACTGTTTAGCCTTGAACACCTAGTTTTTGCACCTAGACTTCACCACTTTGTTAACGCATGTTTGGCCAACCCTTACCAACCCAAAACCTGATCCAAACCCACTCCTTAGCCATGCATTTCAGATCTGGAGCTGAAGCATAGATGGTAGAAAGCATGTGCAATCACTTTGGCTTTGGTTCATGCATTCATTTCTAACATTGTTTTATTGAATTTTAGGTTGAAAACTCATGTTGTCTATATTTGTTTTGTTTGAATGTGACAAGGAAATTAATCTTTGGCTCTCCCATCTCAAATCATATTCGTATTGTCGTACTTTCGTGCCTCTGGAAATCTTTGTTGTGTGTTTGTGGTCGTCATCTCCAGCTTAAACAAGTGAGTTCTCCTCACCAGACAATATGCACTTATATAACTAGTAAACTGACACCATTTGAATCTGTAAAATTATATCATCCTGTTATAACTATTATATTATGATCATATAATGTTTACCCCTGTTATTACATATGTTATATCATCTATTACTGTTATTTCATGCTATTCTGTTATTTTATCAGTTTATCACACTGCAAGTTCCCTGTAGATTAGGTTCACTATGGGTTGAAATGATACATACCCGAACGGACTTTGGAATAAGGAAAGATCGTTATGGGATGAAATGATAAGCTTGAGAGACTTTTTATTTATTTTATTTAACTTGGGATTGCGGGTTTGAAATGATAGAACCCGATTTTTCTTTGTAAATTGCGGATTGAAATGATACATATCCGTATCATTTGACCTAGACTAGAAAATTATATACAGACCCGTGGTTTATATATTTTCTGAAAATTTTAAAATATTTTAAAAATGTAAATATTATGATATTTTGATTTAAATTTTATTAAAATGATTTCTATAAGATATTTGTGATTTTCTACCAATTAAATAAGTGAATTAAGTAAATGGTGAAGTAGAATTTGAAATATAAGTTAATTTTGGAATTTATGATTTTGTTTATAAATGGAATTTATGTAAAGTAAGTAAATATGACAAATTTGATTTAAAAGATGAATTTAATGATTTTATTAAGTAATAATAATTTTTAAAAGTGTTAATGATTTTGTATAACTTAAAATATGCAATAAATGAATATTTAAGCTGAATTTGGAAATATAACTTAATTTGAATTTTGTGAAATTTGTTTAAAAGTGAATTTTTAATTAAGTAAAATAAATGGAAATAAGTTATATTTTGGAAATTTAAACTTAGTTGTTAAGTTAAGAATTTAATTAAAGAAATGAAAATTTAATTGTTATTTAATTTGATTTTGTATGGAAATTTGACTTTATAAAATCATAAGAATAAATGGTATTTAAATGATTGTTTTTAAGTGTGAAATTATATGATTTTATATGTTAAAAATGATTTATATTAAAAGTTAATTGTTTGTGAAATTGTAATTTAACTCTGAATTTGATTTGACTGCATTTTTGAAATGCAATTGTTTAAATGAACTAAAGGGGTTAATTTAAACTAAAAGCTATTATAGTACTTTGTAAGTGCTATAGTTGATAAAGATAACTAAAGTTTAGTCGAAAATAAAAGAAATCTATTACATCACTTAAGCGCTGTCTTTTGTTAAATAACTGTTTTAAACTATAACTTTACGTAGTATTTTATAAGTGCTACGGAAACTATATTTTTGTTGTTTTAATATATTTTAATGAAAATTAATCTTCGGAAAATGATATAACTTTGGAAATTAAATGTTAAATTTCTAAAGATAATGAAGAGACATTTAAATGGTTTTAAATGGAAGAATTTGATTTTTAATGTGAGTTTAAAATGGTATTTAAATTTAATAAAATGAATGGATTAAATGGTATTTTAAATGAATTAAAATGAATGATGTTTTGAATAATATTTTGATACTTTGAAATGGATTTGAAATGATATTTGATTTCTGATTTATCTAATTTATTTGATATATGAAAATTTGAAGTATATATTATTTGAGTTTATTTAAATGATATTGGATTTATGAAATGTGGGATATTTAAGCTTTGAAATTTTCTAAAGATTGAACATTGTATTTTATGGATTAAATCTATATTTGAAATTGATAAGATTTGAAATGGTTGATGATAAACTGAAATTAAATTAAAACTTTGGAAATTGAATACTTGATTTGAAAATATAATAATTACACTTTTAAATGAATTTAAATGAATTAATTTGTGGTAATATAAATTATTTAAAGGTGATTTGAAATAATAACAATATGAATGATATCTTTGAATATAAAGGTATTTAAAGTTGAATATTTGGATTTGAACTCAAATGATATTTTGATATTAAAATGATTTGAAAATGAAGTTTTGAATGATATGATATTTTGATATTAAAATGATTTGTAATGAAGTTTTGAAAGATATGATATTTTGATATATTAAAATGATTTGAAAGGGAGTTTTGGAAAGGTATTATATCTTAATATATTGAAATGATTTAGAAATGATTTAATCTTCATTTTGATAAAGATTGGATTTGAAATGATATTCTATTTTGAAGTATAAAATATTATTTTAAAAAAATTATAACCACGGGTTATAATAACGATTGGTTGTTAAAGAGACCGGGATCAGATATGGGCATACTCTCTGTCGATACCGAAAACCACTTTAACAACTGTGTACGCGGTGGAGTTTGCAGAATGAAGTAGGATGGTGGCGACGATCCTAAGGTATATACGTGGACCCAACTCCCGTGAGTTGGCATAAGGTGGCTAAAACAGGAGCGATCTCGGACCAGTGAGGTAGCAGCTCTTATCGGACACACTTCTTCGATACCATTCTATTACTTGTGATTGATTTGGTGCACACCCTTGATTTGGGAGTATTGTTCGAGGTGGAGCGGTAGTGGCTGCTATGCGTTTCCATCAGTCCGTGTGCGTAATTGGTATATCTACCCTGGCATTGCCTTGTGTGTCGTGTCACCTACCGTATCGAGCCCACTACGATTTTGGTTTAAAGATCCGACCGCGTTAAGGTTCACCATCCCCTTAACGCTATTTTCTATATGATTACACTTTACTAATTATACACTACTGTATATAGCGTATATTACTACATAGTAAATAGTTTAACGGATCCTTAAAGAATGGGCGATCCCAAGCATTCTTTAAGTTACTTGTACCTTTATTACAGTTCACTTGAGTTGGTTTACATTATATAAGTATATATTGTCCTGACTCGAGTGTTTTGTGTTTTGCTTTACGCTCGGGTCAGCCTGAGTTATTCACAGATTTGGATTTCCACTCTCTTGGAGATTTGAATCGCTGGAGATTATCTGCTTGTCTTGTCCTATCTATTTCAGTTCCGTTGTTCTACTCAGCTTGTACTTGGTTATTTTATTGAGACTTCTGTTGTATTTTATTTCTTCTGTTATATCTTATGTAACTCTGATATATTTTTATAGTAGCTTCATGAACTACTATTTCTTTTACTTCCCCTGCATTATTTTACTCTGTGTCTGTGATCTATGATTATTTATTTACTGTATATTCTGAGATTTGCCAAATTTTATTTACAACGCGGTATTTTGAGCAATTCAAGTCCGACATGTGTGGATGCGAATGGTTGAGAATATCGGGTCGTTACAGTTGGTATTAGAGCTTTGGCTTTGAGGCAAAACTCAGCATATGGAGTAGATTTATTTACAGAATCACTTTCGTTCGAGTTTCAATCTTTTCCTCTTGATTCGAATTTCCTTTGAATTTTTGGAACGTTCCCTATGGTTCTAAAATTCATTCTTGTCCCTCACTATTCATCTTCTTTTGATTTTGGAGTATCACATAACTCCACTTCGAATGAGCTTTAAGTGAATTGGCGGTCTCGCCAATATTCTAATGACTTGTAAAAGGGGGGAAACTCCTTTACAATTAGCATTGATTCACCAGAGATTTATATTTATCCTTGGTTTAGATGCTAATATCTTTTATTACTCCAAACTCTATCTCTTGAGATCGAATGTAGATTTCCAGACAATCCACATTTGATCTTATTCATTAAGTCACGATGACCTGGTTAAGGTTGCCCGCGATTTATCTAACTATCTCCAAACATTTTTAAATTGTACTTGTAAATCTATGTTTTGTTTTATATATTGTGTTGTTTGAGTTGTTGATGTTGATTTGGGTTTCCGATCGATTCGTCTGATCAACGCTATCGATAGGATTTCTAAAACGCTTTGACAGAACAAACTGACACAATATTATTTTAAAATTTGGTTAATGAAATAAATTTTGATATAAGTAAATATTATGGAACTTAATAAATTGATTTAAATTGAGTATTTGAAATGATAATACTTGATTTATCATTCTATAAATGAATTTATAAATAGTTGTTTATAAATTTGATTTGGGAATTGAAATGAATTTAAATCAAGAATTTGAGAATTTAATTTTCGATGGTGTAACAACCCGGTTTTTTCGTGCATTTCGCATCCGCACATGTCGAACTTGAATCGCTCAAAATACCGCGTTGTAAATAAAATTTGGCAAATCTCAGAATATACAGTAAATAAATAATCACAAATCACAGACACAGAGTAAAATAATGCAACGGAAGTAAAAGAAATAGTAGTTCATGAAGCTACTATATAAATATATCAGAGTTACATAAGATACAACAGAAGAAATAAAGTACAACAGAAGTCTCAATACAATAACCCAGTACAAGCTTAACAGAATAAAGAACTGGAATAAATAAGCAGATAGATAAGCAGAATCTCCAGCAAAGACCAGCTCCAGAAAGAAAACCCAAAGCTGTGAATACTCAGACTGACCCGAGCGTAAAGCAAAACACAAAACACTCGAGTCAGGACAATATATACTTATATAATGTAAACCAACTCAAGTGAACTGTAATAAAGTACAAGTAACTTAAAGGATGCATAGGACCGCCCATCCTCTAAGGATCCGTTAAACTATTTACTATATAGTAATATTTCGCTATTATAATAATGTCTACAGTAAAATAAACATACTTTTAAATAGCGTTCCGGGCTACCCATATCACCCTTCATACATAATAGTCCCAGTAGTCCATCCAATATCATGCCATCTCCACTCCGGGTGACTGTCAGAGGATACCACATGGGCTACGGGAGAAAAACAAACTCGTAGTAAAGGCTCGGTATGGTAGGTGACACGGCACACAAGGCAATGCCAGGGTAGATATACCAATTACGCACACGGGCTGGTGGTAACGTAGCAGCCACTACACCCACCCCGAACAACACTCCAAAATCAAGGGGTGCACCCAAACGATCACAACAGTAATAGAATGGTATCGAAGAAGTGTGTCCGACCAGAGGTGCTACCTCCTTTGGCCCGAGATCGCTCCTGTTTTAGCCACCTTAAGCCAACTCACAGGAGTTGGGTCCACGTAATGTACCTTAGGAACGTCGTCACCATCCTGCTTCATTCTGGAATCTCCACCGCGTATACAGTTGTTAAAGTGTTTTTCGGTATCGACAGAGAGTATGTCCATATCCGATCCCGGACTCTTTAACAACCAATCGCTATTATAACCCGTAGTTATAATTTTAAAATAATACTTTATACTTCAAAATAAAATATCATTTCCAATCCAAACCTTTATCCAAATAAAGATTAAATCATTTCTAAATCATTTCAATATATTAAGATATAATACCTTTCCAAAACTTCCTTTCAATCATTTTAATATATCAAAATATCATATCCTTTCAAACTTCATTTTCAAATCATTTAATATCAAAACATCATATCTCTAATAGTTATACTTCGAAACCAAAAATCATTTTTATTTCACAACTATATTCATTTCAAAACTATAGCATTTCCATTTCAAACATATATTCACCTTTCAAATAGTTTATACTTTCAAAGTTATAACTCTTTTGAAAGTAAAACATCTGAAATCATTATACTTTGAAAATCACAACATTTCGAAATCATATATTTGAAATCATCTTTTTTAATTCTACACATTTACAAATTTATTAAATTAAACCCAAATTCCAAATTTTAATTTTAATTTAATTCAAACCATCAATTTCAATTAAATTATAGTTTACCAACAAACCATTTCAAATCTTATCAATTTCAAATATAGATTTAATCTACAAAACACAATATTCAATTTTTAGTATATTTCAAAACTTAAATATCCCACATTTCATAAATACAATATCTTTTAAATAACTTAAATAATATATACTTCAATTATTCATTTATCAAATAAATTAAATAAACTATCATTCAAAACATCATTCATTTTAATTCATTTAAATACCAATGGAATCACAATTTCAAAATAGTTATTTTTTTTCTAAACAAGTATTTCCATTTAAATCATTTAAATCAATATTTCCATTTAAATCATTTAAAGTCAATTCATTATACTTAAAAAAAATTAAATATTTAAAATTTCCCAAGTTTTAACCTTTCAAAGATCTTTTATTCATTAAAACAATGAAAATTAAATTTTCGCAGCACTTAGAAAATGCCGCGGAAAGTTATGCTTTAAAACGGTTCATTTTACAAAAGGCAGCATTTAAGTGCTGTAATAGATTTCTTATAATTTCAACTAAACTTTAATGTTAAGTTTAACCATTAAAGCACTTACAAAGTGCTATAATAGCCTTTATTTCAAATTAACTTTTTAGTTCATTTAAAACAACTACAGCATTTAACAAAATGCTGTAATATCTATTCATTAGAAATAATAGCATTTCAAAAATGCCGTTAATTAACTTCAAATACTCAATATAATTTCACAACCAATTAAATTTCATTTAAATCATTTTAACTATGAAACCATACATTTTCACTTTATAATCATCATTTAACTTTCCTTAAATTCAGGATTTTTATAAAGTTTAATTTCCATTCAAAAATCAGGATTTATTAATAATTCACTTATTAAATTTCAACATTCAAATTTTAAGATTCAATAAATTAAATTTCAACTTAACACTTAAGTTTTAAAATTCAAATATAACTTAATTCCATTTTTTTATTTATTAACTTAGCTTAAATTTCATTTTTAAGCCAAATTCACAAGTTTCAAATTTTTAGTTATATTGCAAAATTTCAACTTAAATATTCATTCATTTCTCATTTTAGCTTTATTCAAAAATCATAATATCTTATAAAATCAATTTAAATTATCAATTATCATACATTTGTCAAAATTTCATATTTAATTAAGTTTCCAATTATAATTAAATCAATATTTCCAAAATAACTTACATTCAAAATTTTCTAACTTTCATTAATCTATTTCATTTGTAAATATTCAGAAAAATCAATAATAATTTACAAAAATCATTTTTAATTAAGTTTAAATCAAAATATTATAATATTTATATTTCTAAGATATTATTATTATTATTATTATTATATTTATTTATTTATTTAGAAAACATATTTTAACTACGGGCCTGTATATAATTTTCTACACTAGGAAAAGTGATACGGGTAATATATCATTTCAACCTGTAATTTACAAAGAAAATCCGGGTTTTATCATTTCAAACCCACAGTCCCAAGTATATGAAATAATTTGAAAACCGCTCAGGCCTATCATTTCAGCCCATAACGATTTTCCCTTATTCTAAAGTCCGTTCGGGTATGTATCATTTCAACCCATAGTGATTCTAATCTAAAGGGAACTTGCAGTGTGATTAACTGATGAAAATAACAAAATAGCATAATATAACAGTAACATATGATATAACTGGTGTTTAAGCAGGTGTGAACATCATATAATAGTGACATAGCAAATATAATATGGTGGTGCAATTACAGATTCACATGTGATCAATTTACTATTAATATAACTATAAAACTGTCTGGTGAGAATAACTCACTGGTTTGAGCTGATGACACAACGACAAATTGCACAAACGGGATCTACACTAGCACGAAAGCACAACACAGATTCGAATGGAGGAGCCAAATGTCAAATTCCTTGGACACACATCAAACAAAATAATATAATAACGATAAGTTTTCAAACCAACTACGATTAAAACTACACTAGAATAAACTGCACAGAATCAAATTGAAATGCTTGCACTTGCTTCCAACCTTTGCTAGGCTCAGTCATAAGGGTAAATACAAGAGAATGGCAGGTGTTTGGATCAGGTTTGGGTTGGGTATGGGTCGGCCAACAAGTTTGGATGATGGTGCAAAAGTGGGTGAAGGCAAACAATATCACAAAACATGCATATATGGATTTGTCTTGATTTTTGAGGCTCGGCCAAGGCCCAATATGCCACGGCCACTACTGTGGGGTCCACTGGAATGGTGTGGCCGAGAGTGCTGGAGGTGCTGGAGGTGGTGGAGGTGATGTAGGGGGTGGCTAAGGAGGTGGTGAAGTGGTGGATGTGAGGTAGTGCTCGGCTATGCAAGTATTTGTGGTGTTTTGATAAATTGATGAATACTCATCAACCAAGGGGGTCACGGCATGGGTGGCTGGTGAGGAGGTGGTGGTGGTGGTGTGCCATCAGGTGGTGGAGGTAGCTAGGAAGCCAAGGGGGCCATGGCCGAACCTAAAGAGGTGGAAGCAAGAGCAAAAATCAAATAGAAATGGATAGTATAAGTAGAAAATAGATGAAAGAACAAAAGTTTTTTACCAAACTTTCCCAAGCAATGATGGCCAAATTTTTTTTCTTCAGGAAGGAGAAAATGTTTTTACGTGAATGAGAAATGATGGCCAGCTGAAGGTGTGGGGAGTTATGTCAAAAGAAATGAAGAGTTGTGTGGAAATGAAGAGGTGGAATTCAAAAAGGCAAAAGGCAATTCAAAGGTCAAAACCCTTTCATATTTCCTTATTTTAATTTAAATAACATTATATTTCTGGTAATAATAGTAATACCATATAAAAATTCGAAAATATATCAAAATATAAAAATATATAAAATTATTTATAATTTATATAAAGTTAAAATAAGAAAATAGCTAAAATTAGTAAACTAGTCTAGAAAATTTGAAATTAATTGGAATAAATTTTGGAAAAATCATATGAGCTTGTAATATATTTTTAAACATAAATAATAACATAAAATAAAAATGCATGCACAAAATAAATAAATAAATTTTAATTAAATAAAATTTAAATGAACAAAATAGCAGAAAAATGGAAACTAGGCTAAATAAATTGAAATAAATTCAAATAAACTTTAGAAAAATTATATTATCACTTTAAAACTAATAAAAGACAAAATATACATAAAATAACATATTAACACATATTAAAATAAAATATGACAAAGAAAATAAAATTTATATCAATTAAAATAGACAAAGTTGTTAAATAAAACAAATTACACTCAATATTGAAAATTACATAACTTTCACATTTTAAGTCCGTTTCCGACGAAACGAAAAAGCAATGTTCAAGTTATTTAATCTATTTTCATAAAAAAGATAAAATTTAAGAATTTATATATTTAAATTTAAAAATTTAAAAGTCAAAGTTTGACCAGAAATCAACATTTCAGGAAAATATTCAAAATAAACAGAAATGAAATTATAATTCACATAATAATCAACATTTATATTTAAAAATGAAATGTTTGAAATAAAACAAGTTTAAATAATTCCAAAATAAAATAAAGTCAAATTTAAAAATATATGCAAAAATCTAGGGTTGTTACAGATGGTTTCAAACTTTGTGTTTAAAGTTTTAAAAGGATATATTATTTAAAGTATTTTGAATAGAAATTTGTTTCCAAAGAATTTTAAAGTTTAAAATTTTGTGCTCTTCTCTTTGTCGCTGGAAAATAATTTCGGTGATGACTGCAGCATCATCGACATTCATTTTCGAGTTTTGAAGTGAAGAGACCATTCTGTAGTCTTGCTACAGTTTGTTTTGGAAAACAATTTAATTGATTTGAATTTCTAAAATATGATTTGATCTATAAAATATATAGATATATGATTTAAATTGATTTGACATATTATGTACATATATTTATTTACCTCTAAATGGTTTGAAGGGAATCAGAAATTTAATTCTTACATTCTATCTTAAAGAATAATTGAAATGATTGAATTTGAAAGTTTTATTTGTATAATACAATTGCATTCAATATAACTTACCTTAATTTTTAGAAGTTAACAATGTAATTAGATAATATACAATATAAAATATTTTTAAAAATAAAATTTGAGTGGTTATAATAAATATTATACACTTAAATTTTAGTTATAAAAAGATTAACAAAGGTAAATAAAATAAAAGGTTAATTGAATAATCTACAATATAAATGATGTTAAAGGAACTAAAAATAAATTAAAACAGTTATAATAAGTGAAAGTATATTTAACATAGGTGATAAAATAGATTTAGAGGGATAAATTTAATTTTAATTAGGAATAAAGAGGAATTAAACTTATTAAGTACATTATGAGTATAATAAATGATTTGCAAATCCATGATTTCTAAAATTGTTAGTTTAAGAAAATTGGATGATAAGATAATGAAATTAGAGATAGTTAAGGTTTATTTAACTTGTGTAAAATTAATTATCAATTTAAGCTGAAACCATGGAAATTTCAAACCTATTATCTTATTTTTTTTCAAACTTATTATCTTATTTTGTTTTCAAACTGTTTATTAATTGTCCTTATTTTCCTTATCTTGCTAAAGACCGGTATAGGCATCTTTCTATAATCTTTCTGTTTAGAAATCTTTCTATAGTCTTTAATAATCTTTGGTACTTATTTTAATCTGAGCATTGCTTGCCATCCACCTTGTTAAACTTACCTATAACAATAGTTGTCAGGTATAATCTCAATCTCCTTGTCATCCTGTCTTAATCTTATTTCACTCTATTTTTCTGTGCTTTCTCGTACTTCATTCCTTTTCGAGGACGAAAAGTTTTGAGTGGGGGAGAGTGTAACAACCCTAGATTTTGCATATATTTAAATTTTGACTTTATTTTTATTTTAAATTATTTTAAACTTTTTCTATTTCAAACATTTCATTTTAAATATAAATGTTGATTATTAAGTGATTTATAGTTCAAACTAGTATAAATTGGATTTTTCACTGAAAAGTGAATTTCTATTCAAACTGGTCAAACTTTGACTTTTGAACTTTAAATTTAAATATTCAAATTATTAAATTTTATCTTTTATTATGAAAATAGATTTAATTCCATGAATACCGCTTTTCGTTTCGTTGAAAACGGACTTATATTGTAGAAGTTATGTAATTTTCAATTTTGTGTACAAACTGTTTATTTTGCAATATTATTTATTTTAAATCATATAAATTATATTTTTATTGTCATATTTTGTTTTAATATGTGTTAATAGGTTATTTTATGTCTTTTAATATTTTTAAAGTGATAATATAATTTGTCCAAAGTTTACTTGAATTTATTTCAATTTATAAAGCCTAGTTTCCATTTTTCTTCTATTTTCTTCATTAAATTTTTATTTAATTAAAATTTATTTATTTATTTTGTGAATTCATTTTTATTTTGTGTTCTTATCTTTATTTATAAATACTTTTCAAGTACATAAAAATTTTCCAAAGTTCATTGCATTTATTTTCAAATTTTCTAGACTAGTTCGCAATTTTGTGCTATTTTCTTATTTTAACCTTATATAATTAATAAATATTTATATATATTTTATATTTTGTTATATTTTCGAATTTGTGACTGAATGTATTATTATTTTCAGTAATATAAACTTATATAAAGAAATTAAAAGAAATTTGAAAGGTTATGACTTTTGATTTGCCTAAGGCCTTTTATCTTCCAACCTTTCACATTTGTAACTTGTCTTTTCATCAATTAGCCTTTACTATCCACATCTTTCAGCTGCATACTCTATTTTCTATTCACATACATTCATTTTCATTTCTGTAACAAAAGTATTTCGGCCATGGCTAGTGAGGAAAGTTTGGGTAATGATTTTTCAACTTTTTCTTATTCTTTTTCTACTTGTTTACATTGATTTTTGCACTTGCTCTCTTCTTCTAGGCTTGGCTCATCCTCAACCAAATCTGGTCCGACCTCCACCACCCCCTTTCTCTGATCATTACCCACCCTACTACACCACCAAGGCAGGCCAAGCACATCCATGGCAAGGAGCACCACCAAAATCAACAAAAACCACCACATATTACACTAGCCGAGCCTAGATTGTTAACACCACCTTCTACCACCATTTGCCGCCACTACCACAACCACCACCACCTCTGACCTGCCGTTCACCCTCTGCCACATCATCCACCATCACCAGCACCCACTGGCCATGACCCATGACCTCTGGCCGAACCTATTTGTGCCAAAGATGTGAAGTTATGTTGCATTGTTTAGCCTTGAACACCTAGTTTTTGCACCTAGACTTCACCACTTTGTTAACGCATGTTTGGCCAACCCTTACCAACCCAAAACCTGATCCAAACCCACTCCTTAGACATGCATTTCAGATCTGGAGCTGAAGCAAAGATGGTAGAAAGCATGTGCAATCACTTTGGCTTTGGTTCATGCATTCATTTCTAACATTGTTTTATTGAATTTTAGGTTGAAAACTCATGTTGTCTATATTTGTTTTGTTTGAATGTGACAAGGAAATTAATCTTTGGCTCTCCCATCTCAAATCATATTCGTATTGTCGTACTTTCGTGCCTCTGGAAATCTTTGTTGTGTGTTTGTGGTCGTCATCTCCAGCTTAAACAAGTGAGTTCTCCTCACCAGACAATATGTACTTATATAACTAGTAAACTGACACCATTTGAATCTGTAAAATTATATCATCCTGTTATAACTATTATATTATGATCATATAATGTTTACCCCTGTTATTACATATGTTATATCATCTATTACTGTTATTTCATGCTATTCTGTTATTTTATCAGTTTATCACACTGCAAGTTCCCTGTAGATTAGGTTCACTATGGGTTGAAATGATACATACCCGAACGGACTTTGGAATAAGGAAAGATCGTTATGGGATGAAATGATAAGCTTGAGAGACTTTTTATTTATTTTATTTAACTTGGGATTGCGGGTTTGAAATGATAGAACCCGATTTTTCTTTGTAAATTGCGGATTGAAATGATACATATCCGTATCATTTGACCTAGACTAGAAAATTATATACAGACCCGTGGTTTATATATTTTCTGAAAATTTTAAAATATTTTAAAAATGTAAATATTATGATATTTTGATTTAAATTTTATTAAAATGATTTCTATAAGATATTTGTGATTTTCTACCAATTAAATAAGTGAATTAAGTAAATGGTGAAGTAGAATTTGAAATATAAGTTAATTTTGGAATTTATGATTTTGTTTATAAATGGAATTTATGTAAAGTAAGTAAATATGACAAATTTGATTTAAAAGATGAATTTAATGATTTTATTAAGTAATAATAATTTTTAAAAGTGTTAATGATTTTGTATAACTTAAAATATGCAATAAATGAATATTTAAGCTGAATTTGGAAATATAACTTAATTTGAATTTTGTGAAATTTGTTTAAAAGTGAATTTTTAATTAAGTAAAATAAATGGAAATAAGTTATATTTTGGAAATTTAAACTTAGTTGTTAAGTTAAGAATTTAATTAAAGAAATAAAAATTTAATTGTTATTTAATTTGATTTTGTATGGAAATTTGACTTTATAAAATCATAAGAATAAATGGTATTTAAATGATTGTTTTTAAGTGTGAAATTATATGATTTTATATGTTAAAAATGATTTATATTAAAAGTTAATTGTTTGTGAAATTGTAATTTAACTCTGAATTTGATTTGACTGCATTTTTGAAATGCAATTGTTTAAATGAACTAAAGGGGTTAATTTAAACTAAAAGCTATTATAGTACTTTGTAAGTGCTATAGTTGATAAAGATAACTAAAGTTTAGTCGAAAATAAAAGAAATCTATTACATCACTTAAGCGCTGTCTTTTGTTAAATAACCGTTTTAAACTATAACTTTACGTAGCATTTTATAAGTGCTACGGAAACTATATTTTTGTTGTTTTAATATATTTTAATGAAAATTAATCTTTGGAAAATGATATAACTTTGGAAATTAAATGTTAAATTTCTAAAGATAATGAAGAGACATTTAAATGGTTTTAAATGGAAGAATTTGATTTTTAATGTGAGTTTAAAATGGTATTTAAATTTAATAAAATGAATGGATTAAATGGTATTTTAAATGAATTAAAATGAATGATGTTTTGAATAATATTTTGATACTTTGAAATGGATTTGAAATGATATTTGATTTCTGATTTATCTAATTTATTTGATATATGAAAATTTGAAGTATATATTATTTGAGTTTATTTAAATGATATTGGATTTATGAAATGTGGGATATTTAAGCTTTGAAATTTTCTAAAGATTGAACATTGTATTTTATGGATTAAATCTATATTTGAAATTGATAAGATTTGAAATGGTTGATGATAAACTGAAATTAAATTGAAACTTTTGAAATTGAATACTTGATTTGAAAATATAATAATTACACTTTTAAATGAATTTAAATGAATTAATTTGTGGGAATATAAATTATTTAAAGGCGATTTGAAATAATAACAATATGAATGATATCTTTGAATATAAAGGTATTTAAAGTCAATATTTGGATTTGAACTCAAATGATATTTTGATATTAAAATGATTTGAAAATGAAGTTTTGAATGATATGATATTTTGATATTAAAATGATTTGTAATGAAGTTTTGAAAGATATGATATTTTGATATATTAAAATGATTTGAAAGGGAGTTTTGGAAAGGTATTATATCTTAATATATTGAAATGATTTAGAAATGATTTAATCTTCATTTTGATAAAGATTGGATTTGAAATGATATTCTATTTTGAAGTATAAAATATTATTTTAAAAAAATTATAACCACGGGTTATAAGAACGATTGGTTGTTAAAGAGACCGGGATCGGATATGGGCATACTCTCTGTCGATACCGAAAACCACTTTAACAACTGTGTACACGGTGGAGTTTCCAGAATGAAGTAGGATGGTGGCGACGATCCTAAGGTATATACGTGGACCCAACTCCCGTGAGTTGGCATACGGTGGCTAAAACAGGAGCGATCTCGGACCAGTGAGGTAGCACCTCTATTCGGACACACTTCTTCGATACCATTCTATTACTTGTGATTGATTTGGTGCGCACCCTTGATTTGGGAGTATTGTTCGAGGTGGAGCGGTAGTGGATGCTATGCGTTTCCATTAGTCCGTGTGCATAATTGGTATATCTACCCTGGCATTGCCTTGTGTGCCGTGTCACCTACCGTATCGAACCCACTACGATTTTGGTTTAAAGATCCGACCGCGTTAAGGTTCACCATCCCCTTAACGCTATTTTCTATATGATTACACTTTACTAATTATACACTACTGTATATAGCGTATATTAATACATAGTAAATAGTTTAACGGATCCTTAAAGAATGGGCGATCCCAAGCATTCTTTAAGTTACTTGTACCTTTATTACAGTTCACTTGAGTTGGTTTACATTATATAAGTATATATTGTCCTGACTCGAGTGTTTTGTGTTTTGCTTTACGCTCGGGTCAGCCTGAGTTATTCACAGATTTGGATTTCCACTCTCTTGGAGATTTGAATTGCTGGAGATTATCTGCTTGTCTTGTCCTATCTATTTCAGTTCCGTTGTTCTACTCAGCTTGTACTTGGTTATTTTATTGAGACTTCTGTTGTATTTTATTTCTTCTGTTATATCTTATGTAACTCTGATATATTTTTATAGTAGCTTCATGAATTACTATTTCTTTTACTTCCGTTGCATTATTTTACTCTGTGTCTGTGATCGTGATTATTTATTTACTGTATATTCTGAGATTTGCCAAATTTTATTTACAACGCGGTATTTTGAGCAATTCAAGTCCGACATGTGTGGATGCGAATGGTTGAAAATATCGGGTCGTTACACGATTTTGATAGTTATGCTTAAAGGATTGTGATCCATCGGCTGCAAGTGTATGTCTAAGAAGATAAATGCAATAGAAATTATATAAATAAATGTTAACTAGAAAGTACTTCATCAATTTCAAATGTCGAGTTTGTGATGTAATTTTGCTAGTCACATATTAAAACCATTCTGATTGTACTCATGATTATTGCATAATTTTATTTGAGTTTTGACACTTTGATGTTGAAATAAAACTTCTAAATAATGATTTTAAAGAGACCGTTTGCACATAAAAATCAATATATCTCAAAGTTAGTGGGAGCAATAATATGATTTGTATCTTTTGGATATGATCGAAAAGCAGATACAATGATGGCGCACGATAAGCGTCAAAGTTGAACAAGTATTTTGATAGAGAAATTGAATAGTTTGGTTTTCATTTAAAATGTAGAGGAAGCGTGTGTCTATAAGAAAAAACATTAAAGGTACCGAAATATTTCTCAAACTATAAGTAAACTACAAACTTGTTGTAACAACCCGCTTTTCGTACATTTTAAGTTTATAATAATCCACACATATCCAACTCAAATTGAACGAAAACACGGACCATTAAGGGTAAAAAGAAACTAAAGATATAGAACAGAATCTCATGCGAATGTAGTAACATGTATTATTTCAATAATCTTTACAGCGAAATTTTTTAAATACATACATCAGAGCCTATTCATCTTGGATAGTTAAAAACCTCTGTCCTTAAAAATGCTAAATAAAAAATAATAAAAAATACAGCGGAAATATCATCTACGATCATAGGTTGATGAAGATCTCCAGCTCTCCTCTGGAACTCCATGCGTCTTAAGCTAAACCTGAAACTTACTCGGATCTAACCCGAGTATTTAAAATAACCAGGTCAGTCTGGCAAACCAGCGTGAGAAACACAAATCATAAATATATATGACAGTGTTATAGATCGATTTTGATGCCAAAAGAAATATTTTATAAGAAGAGTATCTCATAAGACCACGTCGCACATAAACACGGACAAGTTTTTATCTTATGATAACTAAAACATTTTTATCAAATCATTTGATATTATTTCTAATGCAATTGCTTTGAAAATACTTTGAAATAACGTATTAAAATAGCCAAAATTGTTACATTTGTTAAATTCGACATCATATTTAGGTATACAATCAAGTCCGTTAAAGGCACGTATTGAGATTGGATTCCAACAATGACAAGGTAAGGGACTACCTTCCGTACAGAACATGTAACAACCCAAAATTTAAGCAATAATAATTAATTTACGAATTAATTAAATGATCAAATAACTTCATGAAATTATCAGAATTGAGCCACGGGAGTTGCACCATTACGTCCGTGGTAATTTTTTGGTCAATTCTCATATATAGAACGTCAGATTCCAAGCTAGAATGAAGAAGATACGAGTTAAACAAGAAATCAAAAAAGAGAGAAAAAAATAAAATAATAAAATAAAACAAGGGCTAAGTCGACCCCTAAGTCGACCTAACCACTTCCTAGGTCAACATGCACGTCGACCAAAGAGGGGGAAGATCGATAGGTAGGTCGACCCGTCCCTATTGATGAACGAAGAATTAAATTCTTCGTTTCGTTGCGATTTCTACACATCATTTTGGTTAATTCCTCTCATCTGGAGCGTCTGTGCTCCCATCTGACGGCTCCTATCAAGCCTATGAAGTGGTTGCACCAAATTCAATCTCCAAATCCAACGGTCTGAGAACCACAAGTGCCACTATAAATAAGACCCTAGGCCTAGCTGTCACGACCCGGCTTTCTATGCCCAGAAAGTCGCATCATTATGAAGAAAGAAAGGGGTAGAAAATAGAAAAGAAGAGAAGAAAGAAAGAAACAACAACAACGATCTCACAGCGGAACGAATAAATTATATTAATAACATAAACTATTGCATAGTATACAACACTTATCAGAGTTTACACAACTATACAACACATACTAGACAGTTATAAACATCTATCTAGATATTACAACTCAATACAATACAAGACTCTAACACAGATCTCAACACAGCGGAATACTATATCTACGAACGCCGAAGCCTCCTGCTCCATTGCTCCTCCAGAATATTCGTCAAAGCTAAACCTGAATCCCTTGGCTACTCGTAAAAATTTGAGTACCCAAGAGTTTATAAAAAAGAAATAAACACTTGGGTCAGACATGGGTCTGGTGTGAGTAAACGGTTAGATTGCTTAACTTTGAAAACCTTTGAACACAAAAGTATCACGTAAGACTCCCCACAAATAAACATGGGTAAGTTTTTATCTTACGCTAACTAAAACGTTTGATAGGAAATCTGATTGTATTATAATAGGGTCTAGGGTTTTCAAGTAAAATACAGAAATAGCTGAAATGCTTACATCTCACATTCCAACATAGTTGGGCACAACTAATACGTACGGCACTTATTGGAGTTTGGATTCCATACAATGGCAGGGCTACTGGGGTACCGCCCGTCACAGTACGTGGCCTAGATCACCGTACCGAGGATCACTCCCAATCCCCTGCAACACAAAGCCGGAACCATCCCTTACTGGATAATTCCGAACAAGACAATCCCGTAGTTGGCGCGATCAACCACACACTAAGCCGAATAAAAGAAAAGGGACCTCTAGACAGGGATCTATCTTGCTCTCAGTGGGTGCTACCCACGAAGCCTTGCTGCACCTCCCCTGTTTTAGCCATTCCCGGTTGATGAGGCTTGAGGCTACGATTACCTTTAATCAGAACATATCACTTAGAATGCTCATCGTCCGCCTGACGATGTGCTGAAAGCATTCAATCCATACAAGTTCGTTCCGGGTTCGAACGAAACCGAAGGCATTATCTCGTTACACTCGTTTTGGAATCACCCTCAGAGTTAACGACAATAACCCTTGCACTCTGAATCTTCATCTTCACTTGATTCACGACCTATCGTTAATTTGGATCGATGTGGTATTCGGGTCTCCAGACCTGGAAATCCGGTATACGGAAACCCGATCCCGGTCTCATCGAAATCCAAAACGTGTCTTTTAAGGCCAAGTTGTTTAAAGGTTTAAACAATTCAATTCAATACTTGAATTCACACAGCATTAACATAGATAAATATCACATATTTATCACAGATATATCCAATATCATATCACAGAATATCATAGTATATCATCCAATAGATATCAACCAAATCAGACATTCTACTCAACCATCATTCATAAGCAACCATTTATTAATCTCTATCATAATTAATTTAATCCACTTAAATTAAATTAATTACTTAAGAATTAATTCCTAACCTTGCTTAATCAATCATTAATTAATTACTTATTCATTTAATTAATTAATCGTTAAATATTAATCACTCTTGATTAATTATTCATTAATTACATAAAGTAATTATCCTTTAATCAATTTTACAAATTAATTATCCTTAATCATTTATAGTAATTAACCTTTAATTACTCTCATTAATTATAATAATTAATATCCTTAATTAATTACATTAATTAATTAATTAACTATAATTAATTACATTAATTAATCAACCTTAAATAATTATTAACAGTAATTAACTAATCTTAATTACTTCTTAATTATTTACCATTTACTTCATAAATCCTTTTTGATTAATTTTACCAATTACATCCAGTAATTCCTTTTACCAATTACTTACACTAAGTAATTACACTTAACCAATCTTATTAAGTAATTATACTTAATCAATTACTAAGTGACTATCCTTAATTAATTAACAAATTAATTTACTTAAATAAATCACATTCATTTCTTAAATCATAACTGAGTAACTCATCCTTAATTACCCTTTAAACAAATTAATTAATCCTTGATTAATTATTCTTTAACTATTAATTAATAAACCTTAATTATTAATCAATATCCTTTAATACAAAGTAATCAATCCTTAATTAATTAGACTTAATTAACTAATTAATTATTCTTAGTTATTAATTAATAAAAGTTAATTATTAATTAACAACCTTAATTACCAATTTAATTAATCCATAATTACCTATTAATCAATCTTTAATGATAATTAACTAACCTTAATAACAATTAATTAATCCTTAATTAACTTTAATTATAAATTAATAATTTCTTAATTATTAATTAAGAAAACTTAATTATTATTTAATAAAACTTTATTAAGTACTTCTTAATTACTAGTTTAATTAACCCTTATTTAATTAATCCTTATCAAAAATTAATTAATTAAATTAATTAAACTTAATTAATTTTAACTCATTAAAAATCTTAATTATCATTAAAACATTTGATCTTAGTAATTAACTTACTTAATTAAATCATTAATTAAATTTAGAATAAAATAAAATAAATAATCATTAATTATTTATCTTAAATTATAAATTAACAATCCTTAATTAATTACCTTATTTTCAAATTAAGTTTGAAAATAAATTAAGGATTTTAATTTAATAAAATTAAGTAAATCAATTCATACCATTTAATTTATTCAAATCATTCATTTCAAAGAAATGAAATTTCAAGACAATTGTTTAACTTGATTTTCCAAAATTTAAAACTTACTTTTATTTTAAATTTTAGAAACTGATTTAAACATCTTACTATGGGTTTATATCATTTGAAACAAACCAAGTATTCCTTCTTTTATTTCTTCTTTTAAAACAGAGTTAAATTTTAAATTTTAAAACTGTTTGAACTTAACAGTTCTCTCAAAATTCTCGCGTCCAACCCTAAACACCCCGAGTCAAAACCTTAACTTCGCGAGTCTCTTCCCGAGTAAATTTTAAACTGTTTGTTTTAGATTTTAAACTGTTAAACTTTAACAGTTATCACACAAAAACTCGCGTACTACCCTAAAACAACTCCGAGCCCAAAAGCTTTCTTCCCCGAGACCCACTTCGAGAAAAACTCACGAACCCAAAACCAGACAACTGATACACATTATCGATCGTGCACATGCACTGACCAACGGCGCCTCTCCGACCACCTCCAGTACTTCCCACACATCAACGATCGTTCCAGCAACCCATCACGATCATCAAATCCCAACCACAAGCCACGATTCCAAATCGCGTTATCTAGTTGAAACTGTAAACCAAGCCATTGCCAGAAAATGCCTCGCCCACTCGATTCTGTCCACCGAAGGTTGAGCAACCCCGTCTACGTCTCCACTAGCACCCCTGCTGCCTTTTCCCAAGGTCCGGTGAAGCTCGATTCACCAGAGATGATGCATTGTCTCTGATTCCAGACTCGACCAAAATTAGGTTTAAAAACCAATATCCGCTCCTCCACGTCGCCTCGACGATCGAAATCACTTCCAGGCAATTTTCCCGAACACTTCGCAACTCCATACACTTCCAACAGAAACCCCGAGACTTCTCAACCTCTTGATCGCCAGAGGTTGCCTCATATTCAATTTCCAGTTAAACCCAAATTGCAAACTCAATGCAACATTAAAAATTTTGATTTAAGTTTTAAAAATCCTAATTTTCCAAATAGATTCAAGTTATAACCCTGAAACAACGAATTAAAACATTTGATTTAACCTGATTTTAGCATCACTACTGTATCTTACATATTCTAGCATAGTTCAAAACTTTAAAATATTGGAATCTATTTCTGATTCTTAGGTTATGATTTAACAAAACTATTTTTATTAAATTCAGGTCCTAACAGTGGTTTTAAAAAAAAAATCTTAAATTTAAACTTTGTAACAAGGAACAGAGAAGCATTGATATGAACAAATAAATCACATATGTACTCAGGTTTTAAATCGTTCATATATTCAGATTAAAACAACATGCATACATATTTCCAAACATACTTCATGAGTTTACTTCAAACACTTTGCATATGCATCAAATTTAAAGATGTTTCATGCTCACAGTTTAAAGGACAGAGGTTTAAACTAAGAACAGCAATGATAAAATCAACTGAAATACACACAGCCTTACATATATACAGATATGCAAAGAAATCATCACACAGTAATTCACATGAAACATATATTTGTTACTTAAGTTTTTAATCTAAAAGTTTACTCACCAGATAAATTGAAGGACAGAGTTTATTCTTTGAAACTGCTTTTGATTTTGAAACCTTTAAAACCGAATGCTTGATTTTATTTTTAATTCCAGATTTGCTTGCTTCTGTTTTTGAATAATACATGCAGGCTTGATTTCAAAACAGAGAAGTTCGATCTCTGCTTTGATTCCAGGTTGAAGAATACATGCTGGCTTTAATTACTACTTCAGATTGCATTATGAAGAGATTACAGGCTTTGATTCTAGATCTTTATTTAGAAAGTGGATTACAGGTTATTGAGTTGCATTTCAAATTGGAGGTGGATGTTGATTTCATGTTTTGTTTTTGAGGAGGTATTGATTTAAGGTTTGTACAGGCTGAAAATTTTCTCAAGTTTTTGAAAAGAGGAAATGGGAAAAAGAATGAAGGTAAGATAATATATGTATAAAGGCTGAAATAAATAAATAAAATAAAAGAAAAATTAAATTAAATGTGACACTTGTCATATACCTTAACTATTTACATTACACATGTTTTATTAAACCTTAATATGGTGACATTTGTCTTTTAAGTATTTAATACATATTTTTACATATTTTTATTTATTTTTTTTAAATGTTAATAAAACTTTTATACTAGTTTACTATTTCTAAATACTTACCTAAATGTATATATGTATATAAATTACTTTAAAGAAAATGTAAATAAAACCAATTATATAAAATTAAAAGCTTTTTACTTAATTTATAAATTGACAAATACTTATTTATATATATATATATAGATTTCTTTAAAGAAAATAAAACCAATTAAAAGATTTATCTAAAGTATATTTAAAACTAAAATGTTATTTATTTAAATAACTTTGAAAAGTCCAGATTAAACTAAATCTAAATTTCCAATTTACCAAAGCTTCTATTTAAAATATATACAAATAAATAAATATATATATTCAAATAGAAATATCTTATTAACTTTTAAAAGATAAAATCATCAATTAATACTAATTAAATCAGATTATTAAATTAAATCCAAATCTTATTATCAAAGATTATCCATATCAATTTAATTATTCAACAGATTATTAAATTGATATTGTTAAAATTTCCGGGATATTACATTTCTCCCCCCTTAAAATAATTTCGTCCCCGAAATTTAAACAAAGGTAATTTAATAATCTTATTAAAGATTTTAATTTAAAACACAAGCATATACTATCATTCATATGCTAACAACCATAGCAGCCAAATCATCCAATCAAACAATTCTAACTATCTAGACTAAATTCTAGATAAAATTCCTCGAGTTTCCCCAAGTATATATATATACCGGGATACTCGCTCTATAAACAATTTAAACTATCAATACCACTAAGCTATAGATCTCCTACTCATCTAGATCTACAGAACTAAATAGAATATCAGACTACAGACGAGTCTGACTCAACTACCCAACTTCCAGAACTGCTGGTTCCAAAACCAGAGATAGATCAAACACGTACTCCCTCAGAGATACGTAAAATACATTGAATTCTAGTTATCCAAACTGACCATTCAATCCAGTAGATCGAAGCTTTTATCCAAATCAAAACACAGAAGAGATCCAAAACAACTCGGAGCTGACTTCCCAGACTTACCCAATCTTATAGCTCCCTTTTACCAGAGAAAACTTTAACAACAACGAAGTCTCCAACTTCGAATTCAAAATTCCTTCATCTCTTATCCACAAAATTCTTCAGACGATCCTGAGCTGTCTACATCCTTCCTGATCAGCTCAACCTTCGCTGATGCTTCTAGAAACAAACTAGACTAAGAATAACTCGACAAAATGATCCTCTCCAAATCTACCCATAATCCAAAACACAACTCTACTCACAACATCAGTAGATTCCAAACTTACTTCTCCTATCCAGTGATTCACTCCCAAACTGCTTCTGCTGCTCAACTCTGATCTGGAGTAGAATGAAAATGCTGATGAAGAACACAAGCACAGACTGGACAACACATCCCAGAAAATCTCAGATAACTCAAGAGAATACTCAGACTATCGCAAGTCATTTTTGCGATCAACCCATCCTAATTCCAAACAGACTGTTCTCTCTTTACCAATCAGAACAGCTTACACTTATTTATCCAATTTATCGAAGAAATGGATATACTCTGCTGCTTCTGAACTCCACTTCAGAAAAACTGCTCAGCCAGAAAAACTTCCTGCTAATCCAAGAATACTCCGAGCTGCAACGCTGCCACAATGCCAAAGACTTCCTAACCAAAGCTCTTCGAGAAACTCGGACTCCAAACCAACAGAAACACTGCTGAACTCAGCCACAACACCGAAGCAGATACACTTCCTTAAGCTTGTTCCAAAGAAAACATCTTCGGGAACATCCATCGTCACTGTATCTCATCATACAGCTACTATTACCTGAGGTATCAAGGTACCATCACTCACTTCTGTTCAACCGACAGATCCAACTTTACTCATCCAAACTTCAAAGATAAACTCCAAACCATTACAGTTTTCTTCGTAGATCGATGAAATCCTTCACCACAGCAAAGCTTACTCGAGACGGTATTGGGTCTACAGTCTCGACAGATACACTTCCAACCTCAACATTCAAACTCCAACCATTGGTAGTCGTGTTACACACACTACCGCCCTATCTACCTTTATATCCTATATTGGAAAACCTGTACGGGTAACCCAACAAATAGGTAGAATAGATATATATATTAAAAATGATACTTTTTATATAGAAATTATTTCTGGGTAAAATTATTTCATTTACCTCTTTAAAACAATATTGTGTCTGTTGGCCTGGTTCAAGTGTTTAGAGATCCCTATCAATAACGTTAGCTACTCGTATTGACCAGAATCCATATACCACTCAACCGATCAATTAACACAATATAAAACCATTTTATATAACTAACAAATACACGTTCTCGAATATATATATACACACTCAGACTCAAACAGGTTGCTGCAGATCCTGTCTCTAATGAACAATCCTTCCGAACCTAGGTATTCACTCAACCTAGTGTTCTGATATTCACTTAACCAAAAGCTTAGGCATTCGCTCAACCTATGCTCTGATACCAACTGTCACGACCCGGCTTTCTATGCCCAGAAAGTCGCATCATTATGAAGAAAGAAAGGGGTAGAAAATAGAAAAGAAGAGAAGAAAGAAAGAAACAACAACAACGATCTCACAGCGGAACGAAAAAATTATATTAATAACATAAACTATTGCATAGTATACAACACTTATCAGAGTTTACACAACTATACAACACATACTAGACAGTTATAAACATCTGTCTAGATATTACAACTCAATACAATACAAGACTCTAACACAGATCTCAACACAGCGGAATACTATATCTACGAACGCCGAAGCCTCCTGCTCCATTGCTCCTCCAGAATATTCGTCAAAGCTAAACCTGAATCCCTTGGCTACTCGTAAAAATTTGAGTACCCAAGAGTTTATAAAACAGAAATAAACACTTGGGTCAGACATGGGTCTGGTGTGAGTAAACGGTTAGATTGCTTAACTTTGAAAACCTTTGAACACAAAAGTATCACGTAAGACTCCCCACAAATAAACATGGGTAAGTTTTTATCTTACGCTAACTAAAACGTTTGATAGGAAATCTGATTGTATTATAATAGGGTCTAGGGTTTTCAAGTAAAATACAGAAATAGCTGAAATGCTTACATCTCACATTCCAACATAGTTGGGCACAACTAATACGTACGGCACTTATTGGAGTTTGGATTCCATACAATGGCAGGGCTACTGGGGTACCGCCCGTCACAGTACGTGGCCTAGATCACCGTACCGAGGATCACTCCCAATCCCCTGCAACACAAAGCCGGAACCATCCCTTACTGGATAATTCCGAACAAGACAATCCCGTAGTTGGCGCGACCAACCACACACTAAGCCGAATAAAAGAAAAGGGACCTCTAGACAGGGATCTATCTTGCTCTCAGTGGGTGCTACCCACGAAGCCTTGCTGCACCTCCCCTGTTTTAGCCATTCCCGGTTGATGAGGCTTGAGGCTACGATTACCTTTAATCAGAACATATCACTTAGAATGCTCATCGTCCGCCTGACGATGTGCTGAAAGCATTCAATCCATACAAGTTCGTTCCGGGTTCGAACGAAACCGAAGGCATTATCTCGTTACACTCGTTTTGGAATCACCCTCAGAGTTAACGACAATAACCCTTGCACTCTGAATCTTCATCTTCACTTGATTCACGACCTATCGTTAATTTGGATCGATGTGGTATTCGGGTCTCCAGACCTGGAAATCCGGTATACGGAAACCCGATCCCGGTCTCATCGAAATCCAAAACGTGTCTTTTAAGGCCAAGTTGTTTAAAGGTTTAAACAATTCAATTCAATACTTGAATTCACACAGCATTAACATAGATAAATATCACATATTTATCACAGATATATCCAATATCATATCACAGAATATCATAGTATATCATCCAATAGATATCAACCAAATCAAACATTCTACTCAACCATCATTCATAAGCAACCATTTATTAATCTCTATCATAATTAATTTAATCCACTTAAATTAAATTAATTACTTAAGAATTAATTCCTAACCTTGCTTAATCAATCATTAATTAATTACTTATTCATTTAATTAATTAATCATTAAATATTAATCACTCTTGATTAATTATTCATTAATTACATAAAGTAATTATCCTTTAATTAATTTTACAAATTAATTATCCTTAATCATTTATAGTAATTAACCTTTAATTACTCTCATTAATTATAATAATTAATATCCTTAATTAATTACATTAATTAATTAATTAACTATAATTAATTACATTAATTAATCAACCTTAAATAATTATTAACAGTAATTAACTAATCTTAATTACTTCTTAATTATTTACCATTTACTTCATAAATCCTTTTTGATTAATTTTACCAATTACATCCAGTAATTCCTTTTACCAATTACTTACACTAAGTAATTACACTTAACCAATCTTATTAAGTAATTATACTTAATCAATTACTAAGTGACTATCCTTAATTAATTAACAAATTAATTTACTTAAATAAATCACATTCATTTCTTAAATCATAACTGAGTAACTCATCCTTAATTACCCTTTAAACAAATTAATTAATCCTTGATTAATTATTCTTTAACTATTAATTAATAAACCTTAATTATTAATCAATATCCTTTAATACAAAGTAATCAATCCTTAATTAATTAAACTTAATTAACTAATTAATTATTCTTAGTTATTAATTAATAAAAGTTAATTATTAATTAACAACCTTAATTACCAATTTAATTAATCCATAATTACCTATTAATCAATCTTTAATGATAATTAACTAACCTTAATAACAGTTAATTAATCCTTAATTAACTTTAATTATAAATTAATAATTTCTTAATTATTAATTAAGAAAACTTAATTATTATTTAATAAAACTTTATTAAGTACTTCTTAATTACTAGTTTAATTAACCCTTATTTAATTAATCCTTATCAAAAATTAATTAATTAAATTAATTAAACTTAATTAATTTTAACTCATTAAAAATCTTAATTATCATTAAAACATTTGATCTTAGTAATTAACTTACTTAATTAAATCATTAATTAAATTTAGAATAAAATAAAATAAATAATCATTAATTATTTATCTTAAATTATAAATTAACAATCCTTAATTAATTACCTTATTTTCAAATTAAGTTTGAAAATAAATTAAGGATTTTAATTTAATAAAATTAAGTAAATCAATTCATACCATTTAATTTATTCAAATCATTCATTTCAAAGAAATGAAATTTCAAGACAATTGTTTAACTTGATTTTCCAAAATTTAAAACTTACTTTTATTTTAAATTTTAGAAACTGATTTAAACATCTTACTATGGGTTTATATCATTTGAAACAAACCAAGTATTCCTTCTTTTATTTCTTCTTTTAAAACAGAGTTAAATTTTAAATTTTAAAACTGTTTGAACTTAACAGTTCTCTCAAAATTCTCGCGTCCAACCCTAAACACCCCGAGTCAAAACCTTAACTTCGCGAGTCTCTTCCCGAGTAAATTTTAAACTGTTTGTTTTAGATTTTAAACTGTTAAACTTTAACAGTTATCACACAAAAACTCGCGTACTACCCTAAAACAACTCCGAGCCCAAAAGCTTTCTTCCCCGAGACCCACTTCGAGAAAAACTCACGAACCCAAAACCAGACAACTGATACACATTATCGATCGTGCACATGCACTGACCAACGGCGCCTCTCCGACCACCTCCAGTACTTCCCACACATCAACGATCGTTCCAGCAACCCATCACGATCATCAAATCCCAACCACAAGCCACGATTCCAAATCGCGTTATCTAGTTGAAACTGTAAACCAAGCCATTGCCAGAAAATGCCTCGCCCACTCGATTCTGTCCACCGAAGGTTGAGCAACCCCGTCTACGTCTCCACTAGCACCCCTGCTGCCTTTTCCCAAGGTCCGGTGAAGCTCGATTCACCAGAGATGATGCATTGTCTCTGATTCCAGACTCGACCAAAATTAGGTTTAAAAACCAATATCCGCTCCTCCACGTCGCCTCGACGATCGAAATCACTTCCAGGCAATTTTCCCGAACACTTCGCAACTCCATACACTTCCAACAGAAACCCCGAGACTTCTCAACCTCTTGATCGCCAGAGGTTGCCTCATATTCAATTTCCAGTTAAACCCAAATTGCAAACTCAATGCAACATTAAAAATTTTGATTTAAGTTTTAAAAATCCTAATTTTCCAAATAGATTCAAGTTATAACCCTGAAACAACGAATTAAAACATTTGATTTAACCTGATTTTAGCATCACTACTGTATCTTACATATTCTAGCATAGTTCAAAACTTTAAAATATTGGAATCTATTTCTGATTCTTAGGTTATGATTTAACAAAACTATTTTTATTAAATTCAGGTCCTAACAGTGGTTTTAAAAAAAAAATCTTAAATTTAAACTTTGTAACAAGGAACAGAGAAGCATTGATATGAACAAATAAATCACATATGTACTCAGGTTTTAAATCGTTCATATATTCAGATTAAAACAACATGCATACATATTTCCAAACATACTTCATGAGTTTACTTCAAACACTTAGCATATGCATCAAATTTAAAGATGTTTCATGCTCACAGTTTAAAGGACAGAGGTTTAAACTAAGAACAGCAATGATAAAATCAACTGAAATACACACAGCCTTACATATATACAGATATGCAAAGAAATCATCACACAGTAATTCACATGAAACATATATTTGTTACTTAAGTTTTTAATCTAAAAGTTTACTCACCAGATAAATTGAAGGACAGAGTTTATTCTTTGAAACTGCTTTTGATTTTGAAACCTTTAAAACCGAATGCTTGATTTTATTTTTAATTCCAGATTTGCTTGCTTCTGTTTTTGAATAATACATGCAGGCTTGATTTCAAAACAGAGAAGTTCGATCTCTGCTTTGATTCCAGGTTGAAGAATACATGCTGGCTTTAATTACTACTTCAGATTGCATTATGAAGAGATTACAGGCTTTGATTCTAGATCTTTATTTAGAAAGTGGATTACAGGTTATTGAGTTGCATTTCAAATTGGAGGTGGATGTTGATTTCATGTTTTGTTTTTGAGGAGGTATTGATTTAAGGTTTGTACAGGCTGAAAATTTTCTCAAGTTTTTGAAAAGAGGAAATGGGAAAAAGAATGAAGGTAAGATAATATATGTATAAAGGCTGAAATAAATAAATAAAATAAAAGAAAAATTAAATTAAATGTGACACTTGTCATATACCTTAACTATTTACATTACACATGTTTTATTAAACCTTAATATGGTGACATTTGTCTTTTAAGTATTTAATACATATTTTTACATATTTTTATTTATTTTTTTTAAATGTTAATAAAACTTTTATACTAGTTTACTATTTCTAAATACTTACCTAAATGTATATATGTATATAAATTACTTTAAAGAAAATGTAAATAAAACCAATTATATAAAATTAAAAGCTTTTTACTTAATTTATAAATTGACAAATACTTATTTATATATATATATAGATTTCTTTAAAGAAAATAAAACCAATTAAAAGATTTATCTAAAGTATATTTAAAACTAAAATGTTATTTATTTAAATAACTTTGAAAAGTCCAGATTAAACTAAATCTAAATTTCCAATTTACCAAAGCTTCTATTTAAAATATATACAAATAAATAAATATATATATTCAAATAGAAATATCTTATTAACTTTTAAAAGATAAAATCATCAATTAATACTAATTAAATCAGATTATTAAATTAAATCCAAATCTTATTATCAAAGATTATCCATATCAATTTAATTATTCAACAGATTATTAAATTGATATTGTTAAAATTTCCGGGATATTACACTAGCTATTTTTCTCATTCTAGATTTTCTCCATTTGGGTTCACCTTCTCTGGCAGGACCCTAAAAGGAATAATTTTCCGAGGAGAAAATCTTTTTAAATTAAAATATTTAATACCCTCAAGTGGATCGGGGAAGACTAAGGGAAGAGCTAAGGACCACAAGTGAGTGATTAGTGATTATTTTAGATTTTTAAGTAATTTAAAATAATTGGGTTTCCAATAGTTGTTGTTTTTCTATGATTTGGGAATAACCTTTTTACCAGTTTATTTTCAGTTTCAGATTTATTTTTCAGCCTATTTCCTTTTAGTTATTCTTTCAGTTATTTGTAGTTAATTATAGCTTTTCCATTTATTTACAGTTATTTACAGTATTTATAATTTACTGTTATTTACGTTTTATTTACATATTTTCTACGTTTGGGATTTTCTTCTGTAATTGTCAATTTCTTTTTATTTTTCCTTTTTACGCGAATGGAATAAAATAGATTAAAGCACGAATATGGACTAAATAATAAGAACACTAAAATTACAGAAAATAAGATGTAAAATGTGAAGACTGTAATAAATTGGACTTGGACTAAATTTAAGCCTAATTATGATTAAGAAGAGTAAAAAGAGAAAGTGGCTTATTTTTATACTTAGACCTTTGGTTAAGTTAATAATCAATATTATAACATAGGTTATAATTAGAAATAGAATAGAAAAAAGGATTATTTTGAGACTTAGAATAAATTAATAGGCAAAGATAGCAAGGATAACAATAGAGGCTTATTTAAGCAATTTATACTAAGTTAATAAGCAAAAGTATGACCTGTACCAATAACATTCCTTATTTTCTATGGACATAGATGTCTCACAATAGCCTGAAGTGAGATGAGGACACGCTTATGCTGTTTAGGGTAGATAAAAGGTCAATAGTTAAAATTCCAAATCATGGGGATTTGGACAATGGGCGCAACTAGATTTTATTTGACAGGGACCAGTACCAACAACATTCCCTATTTTCTATGGACACAGGTGTCTCACTATAGCCCGAAATGAGATGAGGGCATGCTTATGCTGTCTAGGGTAAATAAAAGGTCAAAAGAGAGAGCAACAGATAGTGTGAACCCAATGGTGGTCAAGCGTGCGGCCTCGGTGTAGGGGATATAATTCGTTATTGAGTTCCAAGCGCTTAGTATGTGCCTTTCGTAGGCACTGGTGTCTAGCTCACAGTAAACACATTAGTAGAAGGCCGATCAAAGGGTAGAATTAGGATTTTAGCTTAATTAAAGTAGGATTGGGAATTCAGCCTAATCAAAGTAGTTATCTAAGACAAGTGCAAACAATCGAAGTTATCAAATCGAATTAATCTAATAGTTAAATCGTATTTATTTCCAGCTTTACCTTTCCTCTGATTTCTTTATTTCCTTTTATACTAGAACTGTTGCAAAGTTTATTATCTTTACCTTGCTTAAGAATACTAGTAATTACTATCATTCCCCAAACTTTTAGTCTGACCCACTCCTCTATTTTCCCCCTTTTCCCCCATAGGCCAGCAAGGCCAAGGATGGTAGATTACAAACACTTGGAGACTTCAGTGGCGGAGATTTTCTCATGTATTCCTTTTCTTCATTTTTAGTTTTAGCTTATTTGATGTATTGGTACTTTTTGAGGGATAGTTTTGTACTCTGATTTTTATGAGACCGAGGTTATGATTTTCATAAGACATGTATTGGCATTTTGAGACATCTTATGTATTTGGTTTTATAACTCTATCTTATGAAGTTTGATTTTTGGTAAATTAATGTTTTAATCATTTCCGCTATTTCTATCTATTTTGTCTTGTGAATCTTAGTCTCTAAGTTTTAGCTATACTTACAACACACCACATCTTTTCGTGTGTCCTTCTGGGTATACTAAGAGGTGTGGGGTGTTTTAGTACATCTTTAGAGGAATGTATGGTGGCATAGCCCCACTGCCCTCTACCAACACAAGACCGGCCTACCTCTACCATAGATAGTACTGAATATGACATCACCTCAGTCGATCCCGACCTATCCGAGACATCTCATAGCATACACAAAAAACCCGATATATAGAGGGTAATCTAGGAAGATGATGACCATTTCCTAATAGGTGCGATCCACATAGCCCTGCCACATCTACCATGTTTCTTCCATTACCGATGTGTGAGGCTTGAGGTAACGTATTACTATTCGACGATGGAATTTCTATCGGATTAAAAAACCGTCGAACGAATTTAGAAATAAAATAACCGCAAGCGCACGGTGTACGAATGTAGCACGTGGCGAATACGGGTCGATCCGCAGGGAATTGATGATTTTAAAATTCTATTCAATCAAATTATACCAAAGTCGAGTGAAAGTTAAGCTAAAAATGTAAAAAACTAACAAAAGAAAATTGATAAAAATATGAGAGTGTAGAGGAAATTTAGAGGTAAATCCACTCTCTAGATCAAATAAATCAACAAAATGAAGTTATGATCTCTCTTTTCTTGTCATTAGTGTAATTAGTTGATGTGCTTATCATAAGTATGGTATATTTGTGCTATTAATTAGCCCAATATAAACCATCAAACTATAACACAACCACTAACACACATTTAACTCTTATGAAATATGACAACAAAGTTGAAATAAAAATCTATTTTAAGCATAGCCTATTAACTATTGTTTAGAAATATAGGCTATCAAATTTCAATTTCAACATTCACTTCTTTGCCATAATCATATTTAGATGAATTGGCAATTTGTGTTATGTTTGTTTAAGCATAGCCTATTTGTTATGAACAATATAGGCTATCAAATTCAAAGCTAAACAACATCATTAAACCACTTCAAGTGTTTCCATTAAAGCACAAAAAGAGAGTATAAACATCAAAATGTTGAAGCTACATGATTAGAGGCTTCATTACCCCTAAATTGAAGGGGTTAAGCTCTCATTTTTGTTATCATATGAACAAATGTAGCTTGCAACATTGAACAAAACAAAGAGAAAAGAAGAGCTAAATGAAAGAAAGAAAAACTAATCTAATTGCATAAAATAAAATCTACACTACTTGCATAAATAAACAAATATACACTACAAGCATGAAAGGAAATGAACATGTAATTAAAAGGAAACACTAATTACATTGCATAAAAAAAAGAAAAATTACATGAAATAAAATGGCTAAGTAGCCATGGAAAAAGAAGAGAGAAAAACTTTGATTTATTTCCTAAGCTAAAAACTAAGTAAGAGAGACTAAGGGAGAGAGAGAAGTTACATGAAGATATGAGGTATTTATACAAGTGTTAAACCCTAATTCATATTTTTGGGGAATGCCCAAAATGCCCTTGTAGGAAGTGTGGTGGTCAAGTAATCATTAGCCTCTCATAATCATCCATTTAAGTGTGCATGAAGATTTGATGACCATTAGCATGTGGATTAGCATCTAATTTGTACATGAAGGTAGGTGGGTAGGTGGGGTCCTCCATTATCATGTCTTTGAATTATTTCCATCTCCATTCCTTTGTATCTTCTTTGTGCATGCATATATCATCATGTAACCACTTGTATATGAAGCCAAATTCCTATAAAAAAATATAGAAATTTCTAATTAAATTTTCTTAAATTAATATATGCACAAAAATGACCATTTTGCCCTTGGATGAAGATGAATATGTGACGATTTGAAAATAATATGAATTTTGGTTTAAACAAGTTAAAATACCCAATATGATCATTTATTTAATTTAAATAGATTAAATATGGTGGTAAAAATATACACATTTACGTGCACATCAATTACCTTTCTCGAAATAACAAATCCTACTTTGAATTTCACATCGCCATTTCTAACAACACACTAATTGATTTCCACAAAAGCACAACCACCGAGTTCATACGCCTCAGGGAAGGGTTTAAGTATAAGATGAGTTACCTCTTACACCACCAAACAAATGTACGTTTGTAAAAATCAATGTACCTTGTCTTAGAAATGCAATGTTAGACACTCATCCATACAAGTTGTCCAGGAAAAGGAAAAACCGAAGGTACTCCTACTACATCTTGTTTGGGAATCACCCCTTAGATTAGTAGCGAGCAGTCCTTGCATCGAAGATTTCAAAATGAAGGTACTACAGCTACCATATATATAATATGGGAATAACTCTAGAAGTTAGTGGCAAGCAGCCCTAAATTATAAAGATCCCCAGTCTTCAAAATCATTTCTTCAACATGTCTTCACTTTTGAATGCGTATATTGGTTTGAAGTGGTTTTCGGATATGAATCCCCTAAATCCAATCTCGGTCTCTCCGAACCAATTATCAATAAAAAGATGTGTATACAAAAATGTTAAGCCTCTTTTGTTAAATCCACCTCTTTTAAATTTTAGAAATCTTCAAATCACTTTTCTTTAAATTACTTAGGAAATTATTTTCATATTTTTTTATTAGTATAATTCCAATCTTAATGGAGATTTCTTTAAATTTTAGAAATCTTCAAATCACTTTTCTTTAAATTACTTAGGAAATTATTTTCATATTTTTTTATTAGTATAATTCCAATCTTAATGGAAATTTCATATTTCCAAAACATATCTTTAATGTGTTAAAAACAATGTTATTTAAGACATTGTTAACAATAAACCAAAACCAGTTAGTATCGAGTGAAAGGGATCCATAAAGATTTGTCTAATTATACTCAATACCAATTTTCGTATTCAACATGTACTATTCGTCGAATGACGGTGAAATCACCTTTCAAATTCATACAAATAGTACGAGTTTCCTCCTCGGAATTTAATATAGAGTTTAACTAGAATGTTCTCTATACCACCGAAATTGTATTTAAAAATCTTGTTTACTTTTTGGAAAACTCTAAATCTCTTTCCTTTTATCTTACTTCGAAAAATATTTCAATTTGAAATTTCACTAAAGAAATCTATTCTTTTATAAAACCTCTTTTATAACACATTTACTTTATTTATAAAAATGCCATTTATAAATATATCTCTTTATTTATAAAACACCGTTTATAAATCTATCACTTTATTTAGAAAATATGATTTTATAAATCTTCACTTTTGTCTTGGAAAAATGTGGTCCGAGTAAATCAAATTTACTATCCCCTCAATCAGGGCAGTCCGGATAGCTAGGGGGAGCAGGCAACTGGTTTTACAAACTCCAGCCTAAAGACTACCTATTTGTCACCCATAAGGTGGTCAAGTTATTTGGTCGACTCTAAACCTTTAAAATACTTGTATAATTATGTGGAAAACATTTCCAAAAGATTCGAGAAGAGAAATCCAAGTTTAAATCATTTATTTAAAAATTGCCAAATTTAATTGTTAAATTTCTATTGAATAGTGGTTTTAAGGCTTTGTAGATCAAAACACTTACTCCATTATATATATCCATTTTTATAATGCAAATCCTTTTTAAAACATTTTAACATATTTATGGAATTTATTTCATATTTTCAATGATTAAAAATATCCATTTTTAAAGCGTTGAAAACTATATTTTACGAATTGCCCAAACGCGATGATTTTGAAAACTTGATTTGGACATATCTCAAACTTTACTAAACGAAAGATTGGTTTTTCTTTTTAATTTTAAAACCATACCCACCAGGGTCCGAAAAATTCTTATTTTAAAGAATTCCGGCTTATATTTTATCCTATACATCCATTTTACTTTTTAGGTCGCGAAATTGCGAACTGCCGAAACGCGAGGGCTTATTTTTCACCTTTTACTCAATTTTTACAAAACTTGTCCAAAACACTTTTAAATCATTTTAATAACATAATAAACTATTATTAACTAATTTAAACTAATATTTTACCATTTTACTTACTAAAAAAATCTATTTTTACTTCTCTTCAACTATTGTAACATTATATATTATTATAATATTAATTATTTTTCCAACCTTTTTAATTAAAAATCCAAATCTATTTCAAAACTCCACTTTCTCATTTCTTTACTTTTTTGGAGTAAATTCCAATATCATAACATTACGTTTTGTTTTAAAAACAAAGAGGCCTAACATATGTTATATACTTATTATTTTTAGGTATAATGTGAATATAATGTACAAATTTATAACGTCGTATTAAAAGTTGTATGTAAATATTATGTACAAATTTATAACCGAGCTAAGGGTGAATCCAAATATTGAGAATTCCATGACTTTATTTTGTGAAAACATTATTGCGATAAGGATCGTGAAAGAACCTAAAGCTTACTAGAAGTTGAGAAAACCAGACTCCAAAAAGTCCACATCCAAATATTAACGTTCATACATCACCTTAGCTACTGGTGTGACAGTTTGACCAAATTCATCGTTTATAGACTTTTCGGTAAAAATCATATTTTATTTTATCCTAAGCGGTGCCAATGGTGATAATAATTTACACACGTTCATTTCGCCAACACTATATCACTTTAGAATTTATGGAATTTGGTTTTGGTCGAAAACTCCAATATCAACCACATGCAACTTGATTAATTCATAAATAAAGTCCTTGGTTCAATAATAACATTTATTTTTAACCATACTACTATGGCCAGATATTTTGACATTGAGTTAACTACAATTGACCATGATGCCAACTTCATACAATTAAGAAGATGAATTCTCTATTGAATAGTGTTTGACTTCCAATACTTCAACTAATACCCAACTATAGTCGCTCGATGTATCGCCATGCCATGATTTAACTATAATTAAAGTAGAGTATTCACATTGAAATTCAATAGTATTGTCCAATCGAGAGAACTAGGCCGCATCGTCAACTTGAGATTTCATGTTTGACCTATTGTTATTAACGAAAAGGAAACTTTCAGACAATTCATTCCATAGTCATCTAATAACCATCAGTATGTAACCTATTGGTTCCCCTAACATCCCTGAGTAATATAATGCCAAACATTTAGAGAGCTTTACAAACTCTACTCCCAACGGATTTATCGATATCCTATCTCGAAATATCTTTACTATGAATATTTGAAATAATATGTTATTTTTAATGTGATAAACTTCTCATGATTACAACACATTGCAATTACTATCACGTAACATATCATTTAAGGATTTTCTATTTAATAAACTTAAATAAATAGTTAGTTAACGAATCACAATATGACAAGTATATAATTGAAAGAAAAACACATTTTATTATGAACAAGATCGTTTATTAAATTAGATATATGTAACAAATTACATAATTTCTCCGGGGACGTACCCTTAACTCGTTAAGTCTCCCACTTGCACATAGGATTAATTATGGAATCTTATTCTAATTTCTTCGATCAGTTTTCTCAAAACCTAATCGGGCCTGTCCCATAGTGATTGGATATGCTATTTTTCTTTAATTATCTACTATGTCAATTAAATCTCTCCGATGATGATAAACTGCCTTTATTATGTGGAACCATTTAGAGCATGTTTTTTGACATCTAGTGGGCTTCAAGTTCATTTACAAACTGTATTGCAGCATTGTCATTATATAACAATATCATGAATTTCTTGATATTTGGAATCACCCCTAGCTCAATTATAAATTTGTGCATTTATTTACACTTCTTTTATTGCAGTGCTATTTAAGACGATTCACTAGCCTTTGGTTAAATTAGCCACTACTTATTGTTTGTAACATTTCCAACCTGAAGTTCTTAACTTAAGATTGAACATGAATTTATGATTGACATGCTATACTTGATATCACTTATGATGTTCGAGTCTAAACGCTCCTTCATATAGAGTTCAGCGTTTCCATAATTAATTCTTTAGTATTTCCTAAATACTTGATAACACTATAAAATATCATTTAGTGATCTTAATTTAGATTTAATATAAGAAAAATGTGATACAATAGACAATACAACATGTACGATAATTCCTATTTCTAATGCATACTAAATTACTCTTACATGCTGCATATTCAACATTCTAATATGGTATTTATGTATATCATTTTAGGATAATCCCTACATCCTTTTATACTAATTATAAAAGGTGTTAATTCAAATCCCATACCGAGAATTAAACTAGAATGATTTTAACATGAGTACATTATTAACAATTATATGTTTGTTGTTGATTTATAGTTTTAGAAATATTTTAGTACATATTAATGTTCTTTCTTCCAGCTTAGACTTGGCAACATTAAGCTTGACAACGAATCTATCAATAGTTGTGATATGATCCTCCCATTTATTCCTTGCGATGTTAACCTATCCGATGTGGATTAGCTTGCTCCGCTGCTGGGTTTAGGGTTTCTGTTGTCTTTACCCTGCTCCGTGTTATGTTATTTTGTATTGCCTTCTTATGTTGTTATATGTATGTATTATGTATTATGGTTTTTGTTGTGCTAGAAGGATCTGTCCCATAAAACTTTAGTTCCTTTGCTTTTTGTTGCCACCGATCAGGCCGTTGATCAGATGAATTCTTAACTTCTAATTAACTCTTAGTTGTGTAGTCTTGCACTACACATCCGTCTCCTCAAAAAAAATTAATGTTCTTTTTTATAGACACATGATTCCTATGCATTTTGAATGAAATTCAAACTATTTTATTTCTCTGTCAAAATGCTTGTTTGTCTCTGATGCTTATTGAACGATACTTCTGTATCAGTTTTTGGATCATATCCAATACTCACAAACTAAGTTACTACTCCCATTGACTTCGAGAAATTTTGATTTTCATTTGAAAACAGTTTATTCCCAATCATTATTTAAAATTTTTGTTTCAACATACATGCACCAAAACTCAAAGTCATACCATGCCATAATCTTGCGAGAAAAATCCAAATTTACTTAAGTACGTTGAATAATGAATTTGTTACGTTAGTTTCAATAATTGAAACTTACGATGTTATTGTATCAACGTAGCTTACCATATTTCAACTACATTTGTCTTTTTCTCATAGAAACTTTTGCGACCGATGGATCATATCCCTTTAAGTACAACAATCAAAATCATATTTTCATAATGTACTTGGAATCCAGTCATGATTTGTGCATTATGCCGTATGGTAGAGTCAAAACTCTTAATATATTATTAACAACTAAGGAAATTCTTTTCTCGACATCAATAAGAAACACATAGTTTCTCTTTATTGTGCGGGAATACTTATTAGACATTCTAATGTGTCATGTCTATTTTGGTTTGTTTAATTTCATTTCATTTTACAAAATCAGTTTTATCTCTGGATCATATCCAAATCCATTTTACTACCAATAATCTCTTAAATAAATTCCTTCATAATGAAGTTGGTGATTCTTGAAACAATAGTTGTTTCTTAGTGCAACAGAATATATATATTCATAAATATTTTTATGAATTGCCTACACAAAATTAATTTGTTTTTTAAGTTTATGAAACTTATGTTCATAACATAAATCAGTCAATCAATATTGATCAATCCTAAAATCATTTGGGGTGATTTACACAGGACCCCTCACGAATAAGTATTACGTGTAGTCTCTTTGAAACACCCAACACCCTTTAATATACCCAAAAAGGGCACACCAAAGGATGTGGTGTGTTATAGGTATAGCTAAATCATCACAGAGACTAAGATTCACAAGACAAATAAGTAAAAATAGTGGAAACCTTTAAAATAATAACTTATCATTCAAAATTAAACTTCATTTAAAAATAAGTCATAAAACCTAACATGTCTCAAAACTCAAAATCTCTTATGTCTCATGAAAATACATCTCAGTCTCATATAATCAGAGTACAAAAGTAACAGTAAAAATTGTAATCCCTTGCACAAGTATCAATCCATCATAAGCCAAATGAAAAAGATGAAAAGTAGAAGAATACATCTGAAATGAGAAAACTTCGGGAATAAGTCTCCAAGCAACCTGAATAACTCAACTCTACTGGCCTATTGAGGGGGAAGGGAAAATAGAGGAGTAGGTCGGACAATAAGTCTGGTGAGTGAAAGTAATTATTAGCATTTCTAAGCAAGATAAAGAAAATAGACTAGGCAATAGTTCTAGCTTGAAAGGAAAATACAGAAAAGATAAAACTCGGATAAAATACTGTTTCTGATTCTGTTTGACTATTTGCTTAGATTGTTTGATTTGATTGTTTGCACTTGTCTTAAACTGGTATGATTAGGCTGAAACCCTAATCCTATCTCAACTGCTAACTTGGTTAGGCTGAAATAATAATTCTACCCATTGATCGGCCTATTCTATCTCTGTTGTGCCACTGTGAACCAATCCCGTTGGTCACAACAAAATACACTTCTTTAGCGCTTAGAACGCAGTAGTGAATTATTTACCCTTTCATCGCCAGTACACATTAACTGTCGCCCCCATTTTGACCCTTTATTTACCCTAATCAGCATAAGCATGCCCAACCTCACCCAACTATTGTGAGACCATAAGTCCTAGACCTAAAAGGGAATGCTGCCCAGCCTCACCTAACTGTTGTGAGACCATCAGTCCTAGTCCTGAAAGGGAATGCTGCCGGTACTGGTCCTAACAAATAATCTTCTTGTTTTGTGCCCCTTGCCCAAATCCCCAGATTTGAGCCTCTATCTATTGGCCACTTATTTACCCTAATCAGCATAAGCGTGTCCAAGCCTCACCTACTATTGTGAGACCATCAGTCCTAGATCAGAAAGAAAATGCCTCTGGTACGGGCCCTACTTTTATATTTGCTTATTAACTTAATCTAAGTTTTAAAATAAGCCACTTCTGTTATTTCTGCTATATTTGCTTATAAACTTAATCTAAGTTTTAAAATAAGCCTCCTCTATTATTTTTGCTATATTTGCTTATTAACTTAATCCAAGATCTAAGTTTCAAAATAAGCCTCTTCTGTTCTTTCTTTCTTAATTATGACCTATGTTATAATTGTTACTCTTCTATTTTCTCTTTTTAGTTATAACCACTTGTTATAATCATGCATGCAAATATCTTAAATTTGCCTATTTCAGTCCATCTCTATTTTATTTCAATTTTTCTCATTTTATATCTAATTTCTGTAAATTCAGTGTTTTTCTATTTTTATCCATATTAGTGAATTCTTCTCTTTTTAATTTATTCGCGTAAAAAGGGATTAAATCTTTATAAAAAGAAACTAAAATTTACAGGCTAAATTCCAACTTAAAACAGATGTAAATAACTGTAAATAATTGTGAATAACTGTAAATAATTGCAAATAACTGAATAAAATAGCTGATTAAAATAGACTGGAAAGAACTTCTGAAATTTACTTAAAAATAGACTGTAAATAAACTTACATAAAATTGTCTCAAAATTGTAGAAAAACTACAACTATTGAGAACCCTATTATTTTAAATTACTTAAAAATCTAAAATAATTTCAAAACACTCACTTGTGGTCCTTAGCTCTAATCCTTGGCCTTCCCGGATCCACTTCTAAGGCATAGAATATTTTTATTAAAAAGATCTTCTTTCTGGAAAAAATTTCTATTTAGGGTTCAGCCTCAGGCAAGTAACCCAATTGGGAGAAATTCTGAATGAGAAAAATAGCTAGGTTTAGGGTCTTATTTATAGTGTGACTTAGGGATCTCAGGCCGTCGGAGTTGAAGATTAAATCTGGTGCAACCACGTCATAGGCTCACTAGGAACCTTCGCATGCAAGCACGAACGCACAGGATTAAACTGAAAATAAAAAATATAGTCTTCGGCTCGTACCTGGATGTTTTCAGGTCCAGGCAATAGTGCAGATCGACCCAACCTATAGGCGGGTCGACCTATGTATATTGGGGGTCGACCTACAGGTTGACCTGACCAAAACAAGGGTCGATCTAGGCCCTTGTTATATTTTATTTTTTTTTCATTTTCTTTTGATTTCTTATTTCTTTCGTAACTTCTTCATACTAGCTCAGATTTCGACAAGTTATATATGGAAATTGATCAGAAAATCACCACGGACCCAATGGTGCAACTCCCATAGCTCGGTTCTGACAATTTCATAAACTTATTTTATTATTAAATTAATTCTTTAATTAATTATTATAGCTTAAATTTTGGGTTGTTACATTCTATCCTCCTTAAAGGATTTTGTCCTTGAAATCACCAAGGACAGAAGAATGAAGTAAATATTTTCATCCAAATTCTACAACCACATATTCAACCATCATCCATTACATCCATTGTCCTAAAGCTGTCTAATGCAATTTATGTTATATGCAATAGTGTAGTTTCAATGCCCCTAACTAATGCAAAAGATTAGGCGGTCTACTGATTCAGTTGACCTCCTTTTTATGCAATCATGTATGTGCCATGTATCCAACTGAATGCAAGTTTCCTAATGATAACTGATAGTTCTATATGCGTGCTACAATCATCATCCAAATGCAACAATCATATGACAATCACTCATTATAGCAACCATGGAAATAAAAATGCAAGTGCACACACATCCATATGCATATGCTTTAATGACCTAGTTAGGCCGATCCCTAAGAGATAATAGTGCCTAGTGTGTGTATATGCATCCATTAGCATCCACTAGCAAACACTTGCAACCACTAGTGTCCATCATACATAACATGTTCTAGTAACATGTTACATTCAGTCCTACCATCCATAGGTTAAATCCTAAGATCTACCCTCCCAAAGGATACTAAAGGAAAGAACCTATTCAAAACTAAAGATGGAAATAGGAAATTCAAGATGTACCCTCGAATAGATGTGGATAAGAGGTACGTATTTTCTCCTCAGCCTCCCACGTAGCGTCCTCAATACTATCTCCACATTGCACCTTAACCAAATGGACTTCCTTATTCCTAAGCTTCTTGATATCATGTCCAACGATCTTGGTAGGAATGCGATGAATCGATGCTTCTCTCTCCACTTTAACTTTCTCAAGTTGGCTAGGTTCCACAACCCCTGCTAAATCATGTAAGCACTTTCTCAAGTGCGAAACATGAAAAACATCATGAACTCCCGCAAGCCTCTCTGGTAGCATTATTTGATACGCTATCTTCCCTACCCTTTCATAGTGGGGAACAGTCCTACGAATCTGGGAGCAAGTTTCCCACTTGATCCAAACCTTACTACTTTTCTTAGTGGAGATACCATAATGAAAACCAAATCTCCTACCTCAAATTCAATATCCCTTATCCGCTTATCTACATAGGATTTCTGCCTATCTTGGGCCATCTTCATTCTTCTTATAATGAAATCAATCTTTTTTGAAGTCTCTCTAACCATGTCGGGACCAAGTACCAATCTCTCTATAGACTCCAACCAACACGAAGGCGACTTGCTAGGTCTTCCATAAAGGGCTTCAAAGGGAGCCATCCCAATGCTAGCCTGAAAACTATTGTTATAAGAGAATTCTACTAAAGGAAGGTGCTCCTCCCAAGTTACTCCAAAATCAAGAATGCACATTCTCAAAAAATCCTCAAGAACTCTATTAACTCTCTCCGTTTGGCCATCTATTTGAGTGTGATAGGTCGTACTCACTCTATGCTGTGCACCTAAAGCCTCTTGCAAGCTCCACCAAAACTCGCTAGTAAAGATAGGGTCTCTGTCGCTCACTATGCTAGAGGGAACTCCATGAAGTCGGACTATCTCACCAAAGTATAAGGATGCCAAATAAGGTGTTGTCCTCTTACTCTTGATCGGAATGAAGTGGGCGCTCTTAGTCAAATGATCTACAATTACCCAAATACTGGTATTCCCCTTCCTAGATCGAGGTAAACCACCTATGAAGTTCATCGAAACACTATCCCACTTCCATTCGGGTACATCCAATGGTTGAAGCAATCCGCCAAGCCTCTGCTGCTCCGCCTTAACTCTTTGGCACACAAGACACTTAGCCAGAAACTCTGCTACATCCATCTTCATGCCACTCCAATAAACACTCTCTTCATGTCCCTATACATCTTATCACAACCCAGATTAACTGTCATCCAAGAATGGTATGCTTCTGCTAGAACTTCACTCATCAAATCACCAGTGTGGGGAACACAAAGTCTTCCATCTCGATGGAATAGCATTGGAGATGCCTAAAGACCTCTCCTCCGCTAATCCTATCTAGAATATCCACAAGATCTGAATGCTCTCGCTGCCTTGAGCCAATCAGATCTATGAGGGTAGGCTTAACCTCAAGTGCTGCTAATAATCCAGGGGTAATGTCCGTAGAGGGCTTAAAATCAAATGTGGAAATAAACTCTAGGCCTTTCCACTCCATGAACATTGGCCTAAGGGTTGCTCTCTTCCTATAATAACCAGCCAAACCTAGGAAGCTTCTAACTTCGGTAGCATTCTTGGGGGCCTTCCAATCCTGTAATGCTATCTTAGCGGGATTCATAGCTAAACCCTCTCTTAAGACTACATGCCCCAAGAAACGCACCTCCTCACGCCAAAAGTGACACTTTGAGAATTTTGCTTTCAACTGATGAACACGAAGTGTACGAAGAACCTCCTCAAGATGAATAGCATGCTCTTCCATACTCTTGGAAGACACCAAAATATCGTTCACAAACACTACAACGAACTTATTTAGGACATCTCGAAAAACGCGGCTCATCAAATCTACAAAATAGGCAGGGGCATTGGCCGGCCCAAACGGCATAACCAACCACTCAAAGAATCCATCGGATGTCCTAAATGCTGTCTTATTGATGCTATCGTCAGCGACCCTAAGCTGATGAAATCCAGTGGCTAAGTCAAGCTGAGAAAATACTAAAGAGCCAACCAATTGATCGAAAAGATCGTCTATCCAAGGAAGTGGGTAACGGATCTTCTTCATGAGCTTATTCAACCCTCTATAGTCTATGCAAAGTCGAAGTGAACCATCCACCCTTGTAGCAAAGATGACTGGCGCTCCCCACTCAGATTTGCTCCATCTGATGAAGTCTTTTTCCAATAGCTCACCAATCTGCTTAATTAACTCCTTACTCTCCCTAGGAGCCATATGTCTAACGGGAAATGCCACTGGCTTATCATTGTCATTCGGATAGATCCTAAAGTCGATCTCTCTCTTAGGGGGTAGTCCCCTAACCTCCTCAAAAACGTCTTGGAAATCTCTAATAACTAGAACTGAATCTAACTCTCCTTGTGATGAATCAAGGGAATAAAGGAAGCTCTACATGACTGACCCCTGTGAGTCGCAAGAAACATCAAGGGTCCTTCCGCTACATGTCTCTAGTCTAACGACTCTCCTCTTGCAGTCCAATATCGCACCATAAGTGGATAACCAGTCCATCCCCAAAATCATCCCATATCCCGAAAATTCCAGTACATAGACGTCACAATCAAACTCCATGCCTAGTATAAAAAATTTCAAACCCATACAAATTATGGATAAATGTACCGATCCTCCTATGGGGTTTGAAACAACTATAGGGCCTACAACTAGAGAAATATCTAAGTGCAAACAATCAACCAAAGAACTAGAAATGAAAGAACGCGATGCTCTAGAGTCTAAAAGAGTCCGAATAGGAAAATCCAAAATAGAGATCAAACCTTCTACAGAGACTTTCCTACCTCGATCCGGTCCACTACTAGAAGGTGTTGTGTCCAGAGCCTGTACTTGCACCATAGGTGCACCTGCACTCTGCTTCGTCTTCTGAGGACAAACTCTACTAAGGTGTCCTGGCTGCCCATAGTTATAACACCTCCCCTTCATTGTGTCCTTCTTACAGTTCTTTATGGAATGCCCAACAAATCCACAACTATGACATTTCTCGCCTTTCTTGATCTATCCCTTTTGAGGTCCTCCTCCTTTCTTCTTGTCCTTATCCTTCTTATTTTTCCACCACTGCTTCTTAGAGTTTTCTGATTTAGGAACCTCCCTAACCTCTTCTTTGTTAGCAACATCTGATATGACTGCCATTTCCACAAGTGATGCATACTTCGCTCCCATAGGTACATGTGTCAATGCCAACCCTTGGAGGGGCTGGTTCAAACCCTTAGCAAACTTGGTGGCCTTCTTATGCGGTGTATTAACAAGCTCCATCTCAAACCGCGATAACTCATTAAACTGATTTATATACTCTTTTACCAAAAGACTCCCTTGCTTCAGACCAATGAACTTCTCCCACTGCATGCTTTCCTCAGCTTGCGACAAGAACTTTCTCTCAAACCTTTCCCAAAATCCAAACCAACCAATGTCTCCACCCTCCATCTCTATGATCTCCCACCAGTAAGAAGCTTCTCCCTTTAGCTGCCAAGATGCAAGCTAAACTCTCTATCAGTCCTCCAATCCTAACAGCCCAAATATCCTCTCTTTATTCCTTAACCAAGTTCGTGCCTCCACAAAATCCTCCATGCCAGAAAACGTCTTGCCTCCTAGACTAGCGAAGTCCTTTCATAGCTTAGAAAAATTGGCTACTGCAGTTGGATTAACGAGATCTTCACCTACTGGCTCTGCATTGGGCGCTTGCCCTTGCACCTCTGGTGCCGTAGCTTGGAGGTATCTACGGAACCAGCCAGGGACTTGGCCACCCTCTGAAAGATTTGGGGCGTCTGCCATACTATGCAAAGAAAAAAAAATTTAGGCTCGAAAGAATCAAAAGAAGGTTGAACTAGACTTTGAGGGGATTTTTATAAAAACTCTCTTATTCTTGAAAACTATTTCTAAGAGTTTCTTTCTGAAAAATACTTTCAGTTTGAAGATATGTTACCTTTTAAATATACTTTACTTTTAAAACAAGCTTTTAGAAATCCTATAACCTTAGGCTCTGATACTAAGTGAAACACCCCACGACCCTTAATATACCCAAAATGGGCACACTAAAGGATGTGGTGCATTATAGGTATAGATAAAGCATCACAGAGGCTAAGATTCACAAGACAAATAAGTAAAAACAGCTTTCACCTTCAAAATAATAACTTATCATTCAAAATTAAACTTCATTTCAAAATAAGTCATAAAACATAACATGTCTCAAAACTCAAAATCTCTCATGTCTCATGAAAATACATCTCAGTCTTATATAATCAGAGTACAAAAGTAACAGTAACAAGAGTAATCCCTCTCACAAGTACCAATCCATCATAAGCCAAATGAAAAAGATGAAAAGTAGAAGAATACATCTGAAATGAGAAAACTTCAGGAATAAGCAACCTGAATCACTCAACTCTGCTGGCCTATTGAGGGGGAAGGGGAAATAGAGGAGTGGGTCAGACAGTAAGTCTGGTGAGTGAAAGTAATTAATAGCATTTCTAAGCAAGAAAAAGAAAATAGACTAGGCAATAGTTCTAGCTTGAAAGGAAAATACAGAAAAGATAAAACTTGGATAAAATACTATTTCTGATTCTGTTTGACTGTTTGCTTAGATTGTTTGATTTGATTGTTTGCACTTGTCTTAAACTGTAGTGATTAGGCTGAAACCTTAATCCTATCTCAACTGCTAACTTGATTAGGCTGAAATCCTAATTCTACCCGTTGATCGGCTTATTCTATCTCCGTTGTGCCACCGTGAATCAATCATGTTGTCACAGCAAAAGACACCTCTTTAGCGCTTAGGACGCAATAGCGAATTATTTACCCTAATCGATGCCGCACGCTCGGTCATCGCCGGTACACACTAATTGTCGCCCCGTGTTTGACCCTTTATTTACCCTAATCAGCATAAGCGTGTCCAGCCTCACCTAACTGTAGTGAGACCATTAGTCCTAGACCTGAAAGGGAATGTTGCCAGCCTCACCTAACTATTGTGAGACCATCAGTCCTAGTCCTGAAAGGGAATGCTGTCAGTACTGGTCCTAACAAACAATCTTCTAGTTTTGCACCCCTTGCCCAAATCCCCAGATTTGAGCCTCTATCTATTGGCCATTTATTTACCCTAATCAGCATAAGCATGTCCCAACCTCACCTACTCTTGTGAGACCATCAGTCTTAGATCTGAAAGGTAATGCTGCCGGTACGGGCCCTACTTCTATATTTGGTTATTAAATTAATCTAAGTTTTAAAATGAGCCTCTTATGTTATTTCTGCTATATTTGCTTATTAACTTAATCTAAGTTTTAAAATAAGCCTCTTCTGTTATTTCTGCGATATTTGCTTATTAACTTAATCCAAGATCTAAGTTTCAAAATAAGCCTCTTCTGTTCTTTCTTTCTTAATTATAACCTATGTTATAATTGTTACTCTTCTATTTTCTCTTTTTAGTTATAACCACTTGTTATAGTCATGCTTGCAAATATCTTAAATTTTCCTATTTCAGTCCATCTCTATTTTATTTTAGTTTTTCTCATTTTACATCTGATTTCTGTAAATTCAGTGTTTTTCTATTTTAATCCATATTAGCGAATTCTTCTCTTTTTAATTTATTTGCGTATAAAGGGATTAAATCTTTATAAAAAGAAACTAACTTTTACAGGCTAAATTCCAACTTAAAACAAATGTAAATAACTGTGAATAAATGTAATTAATTGCAAATAACTGAATAAAATAGTTGAATAAAATAGTCTGGAAAGAACTTCTAAAATTTTCTTTAAAATAGACTGTAAATAAACTTACATAAAAATCGTCTCAAAATTGTAGAAAAACTACAACTATTGAGAACCATATTATTTTAAATTACTTAAAAATCTAAAATAATTTCAAAACACTCACCCGTGGTCCTTAGCTCTAATCCTTGTCCTTCTCGGATCCACTTCTAGGCCGTAGAATATTTTTATTAAAAAGATCTTCTCCCTAGAAAAATTTTCTATTCCGGGTTCAGCCTCGGGCAATGAACCCAATTGGGAGAAAATCTGAATGAGAAAAATAGCTAGGTCTAGGGTCATATTTATAGTATGACTTAGGGATCTCAGGCCATCGGATTTGAAGATTAAATCTGGTGCAACCACGTCATAGGCTCACTAGGAACCGTCGGATGCAAGCATGAACGTACAGGATTAAACCGAAAATCAAAAATATAGTCTTCGGCTCGTACCTGGACGTTTTCACGTCCATGCAATAGTGTGGGTCGACCCAACCTATAGGCGGGTCGACCTATGGGTCGACCTATGTATATTGGGGGTCGACCTACAGGTCGACCTGACCAAAACAAGGGTCGACCTAGGCCCTTGTTATATATATTTTGTTTTTCGTTTTCTTTTAATTTCTTATTTCTTTCGTAACTTCTTCATACTAGCTCGGATTTCGACAAGTTATATATGGAAATTGATTTGAAAATCTCCACGGACCCAATGGTGCAACCCCCATAGCTCGATTCTGACAATTTCATAAACTTATTTTATTATTAAATTAATTCGTTAATTAATTATTATATCTCAAATTTTCGGTTGTTACACTCTTGACTCAAACAACCTGTCAACTCATTGTCCTAGGATATGTAAGGGTTGTTTCATCAACTCTTATCTTGTATGATTTTGTAAACTCTATTTAGTTGAAATTAATTTTAACCCTATATACTTAATCTTAAGTACCGGGCCAGTCAAAAGCGGGTGAAAAAGGAAGATTATAAAATAAATCCTAATTTTGGATCTGTTGGGCCTATGAAGTCCAAAGAGTTTATTAGATCCAATATAATATAGTTTTAAATAAAATAAAATTTTATTTAATTTGTTTAAAAGTTTTTTTATATGTTTTAATTTATAAGTGTATCAAATACACTTATATGTGTATAACGCATATGCTATGAATATGAAATGTACATGACTAATATGACTGTATATAAGTGATGGAATTTAGCAACTGACCCATTTGTCCCTTTATATATGCCTTTGTTGTTCATGGATTTTTTAATTATAAAATTAACAATTGTAAATGTATACATAATAACAACCACACACACCCATACACACATATATGTTAATGTTACTTTGACTATTTTATATATTTTGAATTATAGAATTAGAAATTTAAAATCTAGTTTATAGATTTAAAATTAAGAAGGTTTTAAAATTTAATTTTTGATTTTACACAAAAGTACCTTTTATAAACTTTACATTTAAATAACACACACAGATATATATATATATATATATCTGTGTGTGTATGAACATATATGCATGTGTGTATACTAGTATAAGTAACCACAAATAATGTTTTAAATTTAAAACAACATAAATTTATAAAATTTGAAGTTTTATATGTTTTGAAACTCAAAGTCAGCGAATAGAAAACAAGTCTTACTTATGAAGGATTCAAGATAGGTTATGATATTTTGCATAAAAGTTCACTTATAAAATTTTGGATTGAAATAACTTTAAAATAGTTCACATACAAAACCAACAAACATACAAACATGTATTCAATTTCAAATGATTTCAAGTAATTAACATATGTAGCTAACTTACGTTTGTTTATGTATAAGTTACAAAATTATATCAATTTATTATAATTGATTTCCTTATCAAAAATGTTTTTTTAACTTTGATATCTAAATCGATATTAAAATCAAATCAGACAACCCAACATATATAAATTTGTTATATAATATTGGATCTAAACTATACATACAAGACGAACATGAAATCAAAAGAAGAAGCATATAAGGATCCAAATTATATTAACATCACGTATTATATAATCAAACAAAGTTATAAAATTACCTTAAGATGAATCTAAAAATAACACTTTGAATGAAGAATAAGGCTCCTAGATTAGACAGAATCGGCCTTTGGATTTTGCATAGATCTAGAGGCAAACATCACCTTGAATTTTTTTTATTTGAACTTTTTTTTGGGAATTTTTAGGTTATGGCACCATGGAATTTTCGGCCAAGAGAATAGAGGAAGAAGGGAAGAAAACGAAATGTCAGGAAGTATGAATGAATGAAAGAAAGAAATTTTGTTTTAAAGGGATTATTGAAACCTTTCTGATTCCTTTCCTTAAAACCTTTCCTCTTTAATTCCACATTATTTTTTAATCATATCCCCTCGTTTTGTGATGCATGGCTAACCGTAGATGGAGCCTGCATAGACTTTCAAAATTTTCCAAAACCACTTAGTAATTAATTGATTCAAATCAAATTTGAATATTTATCGATATCATATATCCATACATATACATATAACTTTTATATGCGATCTTTATTAAATAATGATTACACTAAAAACAAATCAAATAAAATTTAATAATTAAAATTTAAATATTAATTAATAAACTAGTTTACAATGATTATAAATTAATCGAACCGTGTGGTTTTTGGGAGTATTCATCATTACTGTTGTACTACTCAAAGGTGTAAATTCAATCAACAATTAATATTAAATAACACGATATTAATGTTTATATGTAACCTTAGCCGGTGGTGTGACATTTTAGTTGAATTTATTGCATACACATTTTTTCAGTAATATCCAAATTTTCTATTATAAGCGGTACCCGTTAGTAACGATTATTTACACCAATTCTCTTAGTCAAAACAACATCACTTTAGGACTTATTGAATTTGGCTTTGGTCAAATTTTAGTATCATCTATATTCAAATTGATTAGTCCAAATGTAAAAGCCTTGGTTCAGTACTAATAACTATTATTAATCGTACTATTCTAGCCAGAGACTTTAACTTTGAATTGACTACAGTTGGCCATGGTACTAACCTCATATAACAAAGGAGACGAATTCTCTATTGAATAGTGTTTTACTTCCAATGCTTCAAGTCAAACCCAAAAATAGTCTCTTATTGGATTACCATGCCAAGATTTAACTATAGTCAAAGTAGAGTATCCACATTGAAGTTCCACAGTATTCTCAAGTCAAGGGAACTATGTAGCATCGTCACTTGAAGATTTTCTGTTTGACCTTGGTTATGTTAACCAAGCAAAACTCTTAAGTGAGTCATTCCATAGTTATCCAATAACTATCAATTCGTAACCTTATGGTGCCCTCGGTAGCTATAAGTAATACACTGCCCAGCTTTTTAAGAGCTTTACATACTCTAATCTCAACAAATGTATTGATATCCTATCTCCAAACATCTTGGGTAGGAATATTTAAAATAATATGTTATTTTTAGTATGATAAATTTCTCGTGATTACAACACATTGTAATTACTAACACATAATATATGATTTAAGGATTTTCTATTTAATACACTTAAAATTAAATAATTAATTTACATGTCACAATATGACAAGTATATAATATAAAGAAAAAATACCTTTATTATAAATAAGATTGGTTATCACGTTAGATAAAGGTAATAAATTACATAATTGCCCCTAGAGCATATCTCTAATTCTATCAAGTACAATATATACATATATACAATGGATATAAATCGCTATATCTATATGTGTATATATAGTCATACGCATGTTCATATTTCATTATATTATGCTGTTATGGCATTAAATGTGTATATGATACACCAAACAAACATTTAATTGAATTAATTAATATAATTAATTGATGTATGTAATATAAGTTTAAATAAGATATGATTTTATTTAATTACTAGATTGGATCTAGATTAAATCATTTGACGTCATCGACCCACTATGACCTAAATAGGGAATATTTTGTAATCTACCCATTTCACACGCTATAGATTAGCCTGGTTCCTTAAATCATGGCCACCATTGGTCCATAATTTCTGAAACCACTGATAAACCGGTGGTTAACTGTTGGATTAGGTTAGCTTGACCCAATAGGGCTGGATTAATGTAACAAAGGGGATGGACACGCTGTTTTTTCAAGGCTCTTCGGTTGACGTTTAGGCAATGTTTTGATGTAATTTCCCAAATTGATTTAATGGAATGATTAGATGTATTTGTTAGTGGTGTATATATATGTGTTTGTGTGTGTGTATGAATATGAGTTGTTGGTTGCTATTGCTAGTGATTGCTTGACTATTGATTGTTGTGTCCTATGCTAGTTATCATGGTAACACGATCGCTCGGTGATCCGAGGATTTTCTGAAGTGCGTGGAGTTGGAAAAAATGGGTTTGTAAGCCGAATATGGAATTACATCCTTTCAATGATTCAACCATGTGTTAATGCAGTATGATAGGCTTGGCTTTGTGTGTAGGTTAGACCATGTAATTAACCATTGTAACTATGCTTGACTTTGTACATGGTTAGATCATGCCATTGACCGTTGTAACCGTGCTTGGCTTTTTATGTTGGATTATACCATGTCATTGACCATTGTAATTATTATTTATTAAGGCCTTGTTTCAAGAGTCAGCCATATTTGTTATATTGTTCAGCTAACTTGGTTGCAGGTGATATAGAACTAAGGTATGGCATTTGAAATAGAACCGAGGTATGGCATTTACCATAGTTATCTTAGTATCCTTTAGGAATGATTTGAGTATATGGTAAAGTAGACGTAAGACTATATTCTGAACTTCTCTATGTTTTTTCCTTTTTTGTTTCATCATTAGGTTGATGGAGTCTGGTATGTTATATCAAGTAATGTTTGAAGGTGTAGATGACGACTACATTAGTGATGTATATAACCTTGTATATGTATAATCATCTAACAATTGGTATTGTATATATGTGTACTTGGATTAGATATGTATACGACTTATGTATATAGTGGAATCCATTAGTTTGAATGAAGTGATACTTTAACTATATTCTATATGTAAATATATATGTTTGTTACCTTCCGATTGAGTTCAGAAAGAGATAGAATATTTATTTTGTCTCTTTTTATCTTAATCTAATGACATGTCATTTTCGTTTTATGGGGTTTACACATTGTAAGTTATGTTAAAATAGAGGACCAAAAAGTGCAGGCTATTACAAGTTGCTTCCAATTGTTGGTTTACTTCGACAACAATTTCCTCCAATTCTTTCCTTGTAACAAGATATGATAGTGGTTATGTATGCGATCCAACACTTGCGTCATATCCTTCAGCAGTTCTTTCTTCGTTGTCTGCCCCCAAAATTATTTTTAAGACCCATTTGATATGATCTTTGAGCAGACATAAACCAAATAAAATATCTTTAGCAACCCGGCCTGAGATTACCATTCTTAATGGCAAAAAAATGTTAAATTAGTCTAACAACCCCAAAGAGACTGTTTAGAACCGACCATTCAAAATATTATCATTGATTGTTGCTTATAAGTGGATTTAACCTCTAATTTATGTTGTGTATGAGTTCAAATCATTAAATATCATGATTTAATAAAAATAGAGAAAAAATACAAATGAAAGCAACAAATTGACATAAGGATTTATAACAGTTTAAAATTTACTACATCCACTTTAGTTCGAATTTCTTCTTTTTTTCTATAGTTTTCAAGGGGTATTACAATCAAAATCTTGAAATTAAGCCGATACGAAAATATAATAACCTCCCATTAGTGAAAAAATAATTGATTTCTTTCTTTGTTGATGTCCCTATATATTTATAAGCACAGATGGATAAGTTAGAGTTCTAAAATTGGTTTCCCTCATCTGAAAAATTGGCTACATAAAAGATGGGGAAATATTAAGGATATTGTAGATATAGCGGTGTCGATCGGTACCGATCGATGGACTTAACAAATTTCCTTGCCTTGCCTTTCTTTTTGATGTATTTGTTCATCGATCCATCATTGGTTCATGCCTTATCTTTGTCCCATGCTCCAAAGCTAGAATTCATCAACATTTCATCAAGAAGTGAAGAATATATCGATGTACCAATCCATGTTATCGATTAGTAACGATTAGTGGTACTTAGCTTTTTTCTATAAAAAATATCTTGTACAATCTTGCACCTGATTGTCTAGGGTCTTTGCATCTATTCATCATTCTGAAGTCCTATACCACCAAACCATTGTGTGTGAAATATCACTTACGACAATTGCCCTCTCCTAAAGTACGGTTCTATGAATACAAATTGTGCTTTGTTTAGTAAACACTGCGATAAAAAATTCTTTTCTAAAGAATCCATTTTTTTCAATAAGAACTCCATATATCCATAGGTATGGAAGATAATCTACCAAAATCCGATAGTAAACACTGTGATACAAATTTTTTGGAGAAAATTGCAATATCATTAAATGATATCGACTGATGTCTCTTGCCATATATATATATATATATCTGTGTGTGTGTGTGTGTACGTATGTGTGTGTGTCTGTATGTATATGTATGTATGTATATGTATGTATGTATATGTATGTGTGCATATTCTAGAACTTAACCATTTTGAGACACTTTTTCCTTCTACCTCTTGCTATTGACCGTGCTTCCAACTTAGGCTTCCAAACTCAACCTAAATGTGATAAAATTTGCTTCAATTTGATTCAAATCCTTCAGGTAGTTGATTCTAAACATGATTATATGCTTAATAACAACAAATACGCATCGACTCATCACAAATTTATTGTTCTCCATCCTAGGTCGATCAACCATTGCTTTTTTAAACTACTAGTTTAAGGACCAACAACTTGTCGATTTGACACTATAGAGTATTGTACAATAATGTAGCATTAATTCCTTATCAACTCAACATCTTTAGATCGATTGCCAAAAACTTATATCGATCAATGCCAATCGACATTGTTTACACATGTCCATTTTTGGGGATTTCATTGATGTTGATATTTGGATAATCTGGGTATATGCGTTCCAGCATAATCCGCCTCCAACAATTCCAAAAATTTCGATTCCTAAAACACCCAATCCCTCTTCGGGAAAGGCCACTCAAGAACTAGATTTCCTACCTACATAGGTTAATCCAAGAATATTAATGTTGTCTCTATGTTAGTAGTGACCATTCTATACACGATTCCATCATGCATTTTAAATTCATTTTCAAGAAAGATCCATCATTCATACCATATAGCACATTACTGCACACAACATAAGATATCTGGCATACATGTTGGAAATGCGGATTACGGATCTTAAGGCTGGATTAACACTAGAGGGGGGTGAATAGTGTTTAACGGATTTTATGGAAATTTTGAAATATTTTCAAATTAAACACAAATAGATGCAATTCACAAACACAGAGACAATCACAGAACTAGACCTAGATGCAAAAAGTAAATAAAAGAAGTGAAGGAAAGAGCACACTGGAATTTCATACTGGTTCAGAGTTACCCTACATCCCGTCCTACACAATTTCTTGTGCAGATTTCTTTTCAAATATAATGTCGATATTAAAACCTCAATTTCAAGGCCACGAGATACACCCTCCTGTCTCCGAGTCCAGGGCAAACTCCCTTGATTTAACCAAGCTACAAGATCACCTAATTGATTTACGGGCTACAATCAGACCCAATTGATTTACGGGCCACAATCACAAATGGTCCTATAAATCTGAATAGCACTGAGATCTTTGAGAGAGAGTGGCAGAGAATCAAACTAGAGACGATCGAGTTTGTTTAATTAGGATTTCGGCAGAATTTTGTTAAAGCATTTGAAATATAAGAGAATATTTGACTAGAGAAGGAGTGAAGAAATGAAGAAAAACTAACTTAAAATTCGTTGAAAACAACTAGTATATATAGGAGAACAACGGTCATGTCCATTCGCCAAAAGATTATGATGAATAGACGCTTCTTTTGAAAATTTGAAATTTGAAATCTACGGCTACCATGTCGACATGGTGGGTATAGGGATGTCGACATGCCTATGTTATTTTTGAAAATTGATTTTGCTTTAAAATGATTTCTATTCTAAAACTTGTCAAAATAATTTCTAAACTTTGTAAACCATTTTGAGTATAGTTTAAACTTATAAAAGTGTTTGAGAAAGTAATCTTAAAATATATAATCTACAATATAAAAGTAATATTAAAAACTAAGTATAGCCTTCTTTAAAATATATTTTTGAGATTTAAAGCTAAAATACTAGAATCAAAAGATAGTTTAAAAAACAAGAGATGATTTTGAGAACAAAATATTAAAAGATGATAAGAATAGTTTTTGAATTAAGGCTAAAATATTTAAATTGGTAGAGATGAATTTTAAAAAGATAGTTTTTGGAAAAATAGTTAAAGTAAATTATTTTGAATATTTCACGTATTCCATTCCACTAGAGAGGTTGTGGGTTCCATCCCACTATTAAAGCGAGAAGGTGGATTCCATTCCACAATTAAAATCCGAATAAAGATTTAAGTGCTATTATGAAGTTTTAACATAAATCTAGACTCTATTACTTATCTTGATATCTTGAACTCTTGATACTCATGAGTCTTTAGTCTTGATTTCTTCAATCTTGAATTCATCAGTCTTGAATCTCTATACTATACAGTCTTCATTCTCAGTACATGCATATATATATATATATACCCTGCATATACATATATATCTAGACAAGAATATAAGTATTTATATTTTATATCAAGTTCTAAGGTTGTTGTCATCAAAACCATCATTTCAGGAACTAAAAATCTCCCCATTTTTAATGATGACAACCTTTATTTATAAAATCTACTCCAACAAATTTCGATTCTACTCCAACTCCCCCTTATTCCAACAACTCCCCCTTAATCTACTAACTCACCCTTAATCTAAGCCCATCTAACCTATTTTATAATTCTTCCCCTTTGTCATCAACAAAAACTAATCCTAAACTACATAACTCCCCATAAATCTTATATTATAGCACCGTATATGATAATAACACAGTATAGTAGAATGTAAATGAGATAGATAATAATATGAGTAAAATATAGTAAGGTAAATGTGAGAGATATGAAATTTTTAAACATAATCAATCAATATATACATCATGTTCTTATCAAACCACACCATGTTCAATCATATATCACACGCCATATTCAAATCAATCCAAACATACTAATCTAAACCAAATCAAACTAAACAATTTAAACCAAATCAAAATATATCAAACCACATATGTCAAATCAAACATTTCTTGGAACTTGAACTCATCCTTCTTCACCGAAGATAGGGTCTGCCTTTATAGCATCCCATTCTTCATTATCTTTGTTAAGAGTTCCTTCTGTATTCGCTTAAAGTTCTTCTTTGTTGAGGGCAGAGATCATCCATCGAATGGCATCGAAGTGCCTTTCTTGTTCCTTTATCATCTGCATTTGACTTAATTCTAAGTGTTGTTGATTGCGAAGGATAAAAGTATGTTCTTGGTAGAATTGAGAGTTTCTTCTAGATTCTCACTTAGATTATGAATAGGAGAGGCCATTTTTTTGATAAGATATGAAGAAATTCAATGGAAAATAAAGAGAATTGAAAGTATGCATTTTTCTGGAAGAAACATGTATTTAAAGAGTTAGAAAGTCGTTTGAAATGAAAAGGCACAAGGTAGTTATGTCAATTTCAATTTCAAAACAAAAAACACTTTCTAGCCGTTACATGTCGACATGGGGGGTAGGGGGATGTCGACATGCCCCTGTTAATTTTGGCAATTTTCTTTGTTTCTTTATATTATGTACAAGTCTATATATATAAACTTATATAATATGATAACAAGCATTCCAGAGATATTTTAGAGCTAATAAACTGAAATAAAGGATTTTCATCGATAATTTAAGTTAACATTACATAAAATGACACATAACATTAACTAAAGAGAGATACAAACTAATACAACATGAAATAAAACTAGTATTAGTTAGAGGATGATGAAGATGACGATAATCCAAGCTTGCGACTCACTTTCCCAAATAACTTGTTCATTTTGGTGGAAATCTTGTCCAACTTTTTACTAATGGATCTTTTGAGAATCCGTTGGTTTTCCACGATAATCTTTTGGTTCTTGAGAAGCGATCTGTTGGATGGATTGGTAGGAGTGATAGGGTATTCGATGCTTTCCAATGAAGTCTCTTCCTCCTCCTCTCCTTCTTCTTCAATTTCCATCTCTTCCCCTTCTTCCTCCTCCTCCTCCTCCTCTTCTTCCCTCTCTTCATGAGTCAATCTCTCATCCTTTTTGGCAAGTGTTTCATATGGTTGAAACACAAGCAGTATTCTCATAAGAGAGATGTTAGCATGGTTAAACACTTTTCTAGAAATGAACTCCTCTCCCTCATAATCAACACCAAAATAGTTGAAAATCTGAGTGAGGTAAATTCCATGGTATAAAGTGTTTTCACCTAAAGTAAAAATTTTGGGACGAAGTTCATCCAAAATCACTTGTGGTCAATTAATGTCATAGTGCCCAAAAATAGCAAAAAGAGCCTTACAAACTTTTAAGGTCGGGTGATTGAAATTTCCTGATCTTGGAGTTATGGTATGTTGCAAAAGAAGGTTACAATTCAAGCTTTAGGTATGAAATTTCGATTTATAAACTCAAAGTTATCATCCCCTTCGAAAATATGATGAAATGTCTCATGACCATGTTCATCAATTTTAAAATCCAAAAGATCCATTCCTATACTCTTACAACCAAGAATGTTACCCAAAATCTCACTATTTAAAACAATACACGTTCCTTTAACGCTACTCCACACTTCCCGTTCATTTCCTTCATAAAAACTACGATTCAAATTTACATAAAACATTTTGACAAGATTCAGATAACAAACAAAATCATTTTCAGAATCATCAATTAAGCTAAGAATTTGATTCTCCTCGAAAGTAATATTGACCTCATATGAAGGAAAATCACTAAAGATAGCAAATTTTCCCATGACCTTTCCAAAGTTTACATAGCTAATGTAAGCTTTGATAGCTTCCGGATTATTGTAGAGAAACTCTATGGTGGCCTTGGACAGTCTTATGGTGGATGAAGTGCTTGAGGAAGCCATTTTTGAAGAAAGTAGAGAGCTTGACGGTTTGAAAGAGAGTTTGAATTTTGAAATGAAAGTGAAAAGATAGGATAAAGTTAAGGAGATAAATAGATATCTAAGAGCCATGTTCTCTGGTCAAGAGATATCTTTTCAGAGCTTTGGAGTTGGTGAAAAAGTTGAGGGAAATTCAAAGTTTTGAATTCAAATTTGAACTTCAAATTTCTAGCAGGGATGTCGACATGGGTCCCCTAAATCATGTGACTTATTTTTCCTACTTTATTTTATATCTATATCTATATATCCTATAATCTAATTTATATTTTATCGGAAATAATATTAAATATAATAACACTTTAATATTAATATTTTAATATTAAAATAATATTATTTTGAAAATCAAAATTTTAAATTCAAACAGCAAGAAATTTCAAAACATGCAAACAACCAAACATTCAAACAAGCAATTTCAATCAATATAATATAAATGCGCACCTATTTTTAGATCCATATTTCCGAGATCATCAGACTCGTGAATAACTTTAAAGAACATGTTTGAATTTTCTGTCTCTTGATCTTCATCACTAGAGGATGAGTCTGAATCGTCTAGTGTAGCAGTATATGCTCTCTTTCTTTTCTTTGACGAATCATTACTTGGAAAAAAAATTTGTTTTTTAAACGGATGCGGACAATCTCTTTTTAAGTGGCCTGGCTCATCACAATTGTAGCATCTGACGTTGTTTTGAGCCTTATTACTATTTCCAGAATTCTTGTGATCATTTCTCTTGTAATTGTTCATCTTTCTGTATTTTAGACACTTTCTAAAATTCCTTGTCATCAAGGCTATTTCTTCATCATTGTCACCGTTTGAGTCTGAACCATTTGTTACCACATTGAACAATATAGACTTCTTTTCTAAGGCCTTGCTTTCTCTTCTTCCTTGCATTTGTACTTCAAACGACAACAAAATTCCCAATCATTTCTTCAATTTTCAGAGTACTAATATTATTAGCCTCTTCAATTGCTAGAGTCTTCTGATCCCATTCCGGAGTGAGTGAATTCAGAATTTTTCTAACTTGATCTTCTTTAGAAAATTTCTTCCTAATGCAATTAGTGATTGCACAATGTCTTGAAACCTACTGTACATGTCTGAAATGAACTCATTTGGATTCATCTTGAATAATTGAAACTGATTGGTCAAGATAGATATTTTGGTATGTTTAACTTTGCTTGTTCCTTCATGAGTAACTTACAAAGTTTTCCAGATCTCATATGAAGACTTACAGACGGTCACTTTATTAAACTCTGTAACAACCCGCATATTTTACGATTGAATATTTAAATATTTTATTTGAATATAGAATCGTTAATCGAATTAAAGTCCGAAAACCTACTTTTTGCAAACAGTCGAATTAGGACTCGAGACCACCTCCATTGAGTCCAAAATGCCATTTGCGACTTTTTTGAGTATAAACATCGATATGCTTGGAATTGAGTAAAATTTTGATGTTTTCATTTAGGGCTTTGGGTTTGGGTTTCAGCCCATTAACCCAACATATCAACCCAACTCCACTCCACTCCTCCTCACTCCTTCATAATATTTTCTAACACTCAAGCTTTAGAAAAATGGGGGAAGAGAAAAAGAATTAGAATTCCTAAGCCCTAATCTTCTTTGCAAAATTCAAGTTCTAGCTCCAAAATCAAAGAGAAGCTTAGGTAAAGCATCTCCTTCTTCTTCTCCATCTCAATCTCTCTCCAATTTCAGAAATTTCCTATAACCTAACTCAGGAAATATTTGCTTATGATCTTAGATTGGAGGTTTTAGAGTTGAAATTGAAGAGTAGTTGATCCTCCTTTTGTTTTCAAACTTCTCCTTTGTTGTTTTGAGTAAAAAGGTGAGATTTTTATCTCACATCTATGTCTATAACTATCTTTGATTGTTAGGTATGAATTCCTAACATCTTTACATGTTCATTTGATTTTGATTTGAATTGAATTGGTGAATATTCCAATTTTTGGTGTTTTGAGTTCAAAACTTTAAAAATCCAATCTTTGATGTTTGAACACGTTAGTGGGGTGTTTCGAAGGGCCATAAAAGGCTGGGTTGTCGCTTGGCATAAATCCCTAGTCGATGTTGCTCGCTCGTTCGCTCCCGTTCCGTGTATTTGATTTTGCCCCACAAGGGGGCTAGGCGGAATATGCTTCTGAAGCAGGTTCAGTCGACTGAACCATGAGGTCAGTCGACTGAACCAGTAGATGAAAAATGCTTAGAAGTAGGTTCAGTCGACTGGACCAGTGGGTCAGTCGACTGAACCAGGACCCAGGAATTTGCCTGGGTCTGTATCAGTCGACTGACCACCTGTGTCAGTCGACTGACCCTGGGGACACAAAATTCATGTCCCTCTGTCAGTCGACTTACCACCTGGTTCAGTCGACTGACCACCTGGTTCAGTCGACTGACCTGCTTGTTTCAGTCTATTTTGCCTATTTTGTTTGAGGTTCCAATTTTTATCGATTCGTGATTATCCGATTTGTTGTTATCATTTATTATCTACTCTGATGACTTCTTTTTCGGGATTTTTGTGGATGTCCATTTTGATGGATTCGGTATCGATTTCTTTGGATTTGATTCACGTCTTCGTATGTGAATTTTTGATGATTGATTGTTTCTACAATCATTCCCGTGACTTGTCACTTTAAATTACAAAGGTTTCTATACTAGTAGAAAATATTCAAACTCTTTACAAAGATGATTTCAACTCTATTTTTAATACAAAGCTCATTTATAAAAACGTTTTTCTAATCTATTAGTATATACAAACATTTACCTCATTCGTATGAGAAAATCTAACTAAATGGCTTAGCAAAACAAGTGGTATGAAACGCTTGCGTTTACTTCGTCGGTTAATTTATGGACTTGTTCGATTGAAAATCTTGTGACAATTTTCGAGTGGAAATCTACAATTCGTTCGTATATATTTAAGTTAAGCTAGTGGTTATGGGACATGAAGCTAAACTCTTATATTTACTAGCTTAGTGTAATTCACACTTTTTATTGATCGATGATGATCATTTTGTGATTTATACTAGCGATGTGCGATGTCTATTTGTTTGTGTGGGGACTAAAAACCCCGTTTGTGGAGCTTCGGCTCAAATTTGGCGGGGTAGCGACCCGTGGTCTTCGGCTGTTTGTGGAGCTTCGGCTCAAAATTTATGGTTAGCGACCATGGAATAGCGTTCCGTTTGTGATACACGTGTTGGTGAGTTTTCATGCTCCCGTTTGTGATAGGCCTCTCCCCCCTTTGTGATTTCTGGATTTCTAGATGATGATTTCTAGAATTTGTGTTTCACCTCTTTTTGTGATTGGCAATGATATGTTTGTTAATATTTGGGGTTTGGTGAATAAAATAAAGAATATGACATTCTTTTTGGTGATTTGAGATTCTTGAGATATTGTATGGTTTTGTTGTTGTTTAAAAGTATACTTGTCTCAGTTTGACATTATTATTATCATACGTTTTTGTTATATCTCTACTCATATTTCATTCTATATGTGATATTTATAGCGAGACTGATCCGTTTATTATTTTCTTATTAAATAATACTCGGGTCAGACCGAGATGTTACAGGTGCTTCTGCTTGACTCCTTATCTGGGATCATCTTCTGACTTTTGTCTAACTACATAGTTTTGTAGTTTTGTTATTATACATTTGAACTAGAGACTCCTTGATGTATAATTATTCTTTTGTCTAGCACTTGTATCTATTCTTTTGTACTGTAGTGGATCTAGTTTGACCACTACTTTGATGTACACTTTTATGTGAAATATTCATATCTGATTCCGCCTTTGTGATATGAATGTTTGTGACTGAATTGTGTTATGTTTGTTTCTATATTTGCTTCCAAAGGCCACTTAGCCACTGTGTGGTAGCTTTGAGTTTGTATTTGATATGTCGGATTTCCTCTTGAAATAAAATGTAAGTTATATTATCTGACATATCGGTACTCGCACAAAGCAATTTCACAGATGGTCGCTCCTCAACAGCCTTATTCTTCGCGCTAGTCGACGGCATTACTTGTAGTGTCCTTGGCTAGCGTGAGCATAGAGGTGGGGCATCACAAACTCATTCCTATCAAGTGAACATAATAGAATACTCATGGCTTTGGAATTGTTTTGTGCAAAAGTGTTTTGCTCAGCAGTCCACAGTGCAAAATTAGTTGTGGGTTAAATGTTCTCAGTTTGTTTGATATTCCAACTGTCTAATCCTATTGATTGTAAATAGATTTTCATCCTACATGCCCAATATGCATAGTTAACTGATATAAATTGAAATAAAATTACACAAGAAAATAAACTTCAATATTATCTGATGAAAATTTACCAGTTGCTATGTTTAATTAGACGTATTTCAAATATCAAATTTAAATTTCAAAATTTTATTGTTTAAAGTTTCACAAAATTTCAATTAAATATATAAATAAACAAATAAAATTATCTAAAATTTACGGGTCGTTACACTCTCCCCCACTCAAAACTTTTCGTCTCCGAAAAGGAAGGAGGTAGGAGAATAAAACAACCAGAGAGAAACTAGGTTGGAAAACAGAATAGAACAATTAATTTAAACCATATAAATTTCAATTTAAATTAATTAATATTCAATAATTGATTTTCTTTCAAGGTATTACATTAAGTTGATCTAATTTCAATTTATTAATTTCTTCAAAACAAATTTATTTGTCTCATCTATTATTCAATTAACTTATTATTCTATTTATCCCTATTAACATCTTTATAATAAAATTTAAGTGTATAACATTTATTATAACACTCAAATCTTTCCTTATAAAGTCATTTTATATCGTATATTGTCCAATTACATATTCAACTTCTGAATAATTTAGGTAAGTTATATTTAAATGGAATTTAGTACTATACAAATAAAATGTTCAAATTCAATTATTTCAAGTTAAATATTTATTCAAAATCTTAGCTTTATTTTATACTTGAAATCACCTTAAATTTAAGAATAAAATTTCCGGTTTTAATTTAAACCATTTAGAGATGAGTATATATATACCATATATATATATATTAAATCAAATCTATGATCATATACCAATATATATATTATAAATCAAGTCATACTTCAGAAATTCAAATCAATTAAATTTTCCAAAACAAAACCGTAGCAGAGCTACAGAATGATCTCTCCACTCTGAAACTCGAAAATGAATGTCGATGATGCGGCCGCCATCACCGAAATTATTTTCCAGCAACAATAGAGTAGAGTACTGATTCTAACCTTTAAAATTCTTTGGAAACGATTTCTATTCGAAAATACTTTCAATAATATATATTTTAAAACTTTAAAAATCAAAGTTTGAAATCACCGAAAATTAAATTCTCAAATTCCTGATTTAAATTCATTTCAATTCCAAATCAATTTATAAACAATGAAAACTATTTTTAAACTATTTTATATTTTAACTTATAATTATTGTAATATAAACTATTTTAATACAAATCAATTTCAATATAAATTATTTTAATATAAACTATTTTACTAACTATTTTATTTTAAACTATTTTTAACTTATAACTATTTATATAAATTATTTTATTATATAAACTATTTTATTATATATACTATTATTGATATCTAAACGGTTTAAGGGAAATGCTATGATTTCAAAGTATTATGATTTCCAAAATGCTATAATTTCAAAGTATTATGATTTCCAAAATGCTATAATTTCAAAGTGTTATGATTTCCAAAATACTATGATTTCAATGCTGTGATTTCCAAAGTGTTTTGATTTTTAAAGACTATGATTTCGAAAGCGTTATAACTTTAGAAAGTGATAAGATTTTTGGAAATGGATATGTTTGAAATGGAAATGATATCGTATTGATTTGGTTTATGAAATGAAAATGATATTTTGGGTTTTTGAAGTATGAACTATTTTGAAATGACCACGGTGTTATAATAACGTTTGGTTCTTAAAGAGACCGGGATCGGATATTGGCATACTCTCTGTCGATACCGAAAACCACTTTAACAACTGTGTACGCGGTGGAGATTCCAGAATGAAGTAGGATGGTGGTGAAGATTCCTGTTGAGGTATATACATGGACCCAACTCCCATGAGTTGGCATAAGGTGGCTAAAACAAGAGCGATTGACGGGCCAATGAGGTAGCACCTCTGATCGGACGCATTTCTTCGATACCGTTCTATTACTTTGTGATTAATTTGGTGGCCACCCTTCGATTTTGATTGGGAGTGTGTTCCGAGATGGGCGGTAGTGGCTGCTATGCGTTTCCACCAGCCCGGATGCGTAATTGGTATATCTACCCTGGCATTGCCTCGTTGTGCCGTGTCACCTACCATATCGAGCTTTACTACGAGTTTCTATTTGTGTCGTACCTATGGAGTATCTTCTCGTAGCCTCTCAAGGTATGCAGGTACTGTATAGACTATTGGCATTATTATGTGTTAAGGGGAATATTGGGTCACTCCTTAACGCTATTTAAAAGTAAGTTTATTTTACTTTAGACATTATTATAATAGCGTATATTACTCCATAGTAGATAGTTTAACGGATCCTTAAAGGATGGTTATCCCAAACATCCTTTGAGTTACTTGTATTTCAGTTGATATTTCACTTGAGTTGGATTTATTGATATAAGAATGTTAATCCTGACTCGAGTGTTTTGTGTTTTGCTTTACGCTCGGGTCAGATTGAGTGATACGGTATTGAGACTCACCTTTGGAGTTGGAGCTTCTCTTGGAGATCCAACTATCTATCCTGCTTTCAGTTGTTCAATTGATTTCAGTGATGTATTCAGATTTTGTATTTGATTATTGTATTGAGACATCTATGTATTCGTGACTTCTGTTGTATCTTGTTTAACTCTGTTATATATATAGTAGCTTCATGAACTACTATTCTTTTGTTTCCGCTGCATTATTGTTATATTACTCTGTGTCTGTGATTATTTTATTTACTGTATATGCTGAGTTTTTCCGAATTTAAATTAACAATATGATATTTTGAGCAATTCAAATCCGACATGTATGGATGCGAATGGTTGAAAATTTCATGCTGTTACATTAACTTTACTTCCAACTTATATTACATCCTTTCCATTCACTTTCATTTTATAGTGAACGACATTTCATTTTAAGCTAATTTATTTATAAACCATTTCACAAAATTATTCGTAATGTTTATTATAAATATTCCACATCAATACTTAAGTTCATATTCAGCTTTATAACTCAAGTTCATACCCAAACTTATCCAATCCATATTCCAATATCTTATTCAATTTATTTTCTTGTTATCAAATACTTAACCATTTTAACTTGGTCATATTTTTTCCACTTTCTCAGTTTAATAAGTTACACCAACTTATTTTATTTACAATTCCTGGAATTTCCACTTAAGTTTACTCGCATTCTAATATTTACACATATAGTTATATAATCACTTCATAATTCCTGATTATATTCAATTTACTCAATTCCAATTCATCCTCCATTTATAATTCAAAATTTTAAATTTCCATCCCTTTACCATAATCCCAAACCATTTTCATTTTGGTTTTACCATTGCATTTCTCAATCTATAAGCTCAAGAACTTATTTACTTAAATCTCACATTGCTTACTTGAGTCCATTTACACCTTATAATCATAACTCTGGATTATATATATCACTTTATAGCTTAAGTTTATCCATTTCATTCAATAATCATAACTTATAGTTATATATATCATTTTACATTTCAAACTTCATATTCAATTCAAATCAAATCCAATACAAATTTATTTAACTTATCTTAGGTTAAATTTCAACTCATATCATTCATTTAACTTAATCAAATTAATTTTTAATTCCAAGATTAAAATTCACACTTCCCTTCCTTATCATATCTACTTAAAATTATAAGTTCAATTAACTGATTTTTCTTAACCTTACGAATCATTTAATGGAATCCCAGAATCCAATCACCCCTTTTTTATTTCAAATCATTTGAAATCATAATATACATATATCACTTTTGTATATCAAATCATACTTCCGGATTTTAAAAGAACTTGGTTTTGCCCAAAACAATTCCCCTTTGGAATTTCTAAAACAAAACTTGTTTACCAAACAAGTCCAAAGCAAATATTCATAGTCAATCACTATGGTAGCAATCCGTCACTTAGAAACTCGAAAATGAATACTGATGATGCGGCCGTCATCACCTGAATTATTTTCCAGCGACTAAAGTTAGTTCAGTGGTTCCTTACTTCCAAAATTCATTTTAAAAAAAAATTTCTATTCCAAAAATATCTCCAAAGCAATATCACCACCCTTCCTTTCAAACACTTTGGAAAAAATTTCCAAAATTTCCAAGATTTAAAAATTCCCAAACATTTAGTTCAAATCTATTTTGAAACATTTTCCAAAATTTCCGGGGTTTAAATTCTGGTTTGAGTCCAGTTTTAGTTATACTCCTTTGTATAAATTATCCTTATACAATTTCTAATTGGTTATATATATAACCATTTCAAATTTTATAATCTATTCTGATAATAATATTAACAACCAAACATTCCAAACATATACACTACAATAATTTAAGAAAATTATTTCTTTTGTAACAAAATATAGTTTGGGTAAAATTGTTCCATTCACCCACTTCAAAACCATACTATGTCGTTTTACCTTATTTAAGAGTTTAGAAACCCCTATCGATATGGTTATACTTCCCGTACCGACCAGAATTCATAAACACTCAACCGATAAGTCAACATAATATAAAAACATTTTATATTCACTAACAAATACGCGCTTATATTTATTAATACTCTCAAACACATTCTAGAATACTACTAACTCTATCTCTAATGAGTAATCCCGACCAAAATCTAGGTATATCTCCAACCTAAGCTCTAATACCAACTGTGACAACCCGCCTTTTTGACCCTCGACATAAATACGCTCATTGTATAACATGTCAAACGACCGAGTGCCAGAAAGACAGATTGTTGAGGGGAAAAAAATAGGTAGAAGAAAGAAGAAACTAAACAAAATAGAATATCACAGTAAACTGAATAACATATAATATAAATAGCTCTTTACACAAATCAAAACTGTAATATACATATCTCATATCAGAGTACAGAAATCAATAATTACCAGCCTGGACAGTTATAACAACCTGCCCTCACAATTGCTGGTAATTTCAACAAAACACTGCAACGGAATAAACAAGTACGAGAATACGTCTCGGTCTCCAACTCATCTCCTGAGCTCCATAGCATCCTAACCTAAACCTGTTATACTCAGTTTGACTTGAGCATTATAATAAAATAACACCCGAGTCAGTGTGGAAAACCAGCGTGAGAAAACACACTCAATTTGAATAATTAAAGTTTTCAAAATCCTTTGAAAATCAAAGGTATCTCGTAAGACCACGCCACATATAAACACGATGGGTTTTTACCATACAATAACCAAAACATTTCAAATCAAATCCTTTGATATTATAATAGTTCCAAAGTACAAATACTTATTCAAATAGCAGAAATTGTTACATTAATTATATTCCAACATACTAAGCTCTACCACCAAAACCGTAAAGGTACGTATTGGGGAATGGATTCCATACGAATGACTAGGCACTGGGGTACCACCTGTCACAACACACGTCTAGAAACAGTATACCAAGGACCACGCCGGGATCCCCTGCAACACAAGACCGGACTACCCCTAACCTGGATAGACCGAATATGCTGTCACCCTGGGTGTTTCCACCCTTTTCCGAGCTCCTTCCATGTATCATAGAAAAAAAGTAATATCCGAGGGTATCTAGAAATGTGATAAACGTACCCTAATTGGGTGCGACATACTTAGCCTTGCTGCATCTCCCGTGCTTTTCAGTCATTCCCGGTTGTTGAGGCTAGAGGCTACGATTACCTTTTTAAGGAATTTCCACTTAGAATACTCATTGTCCTCTAATGACAATGTACTGATACCATTCAACCATACAAGTTCGTTCTGGGTCCGAACGGATCCGAAGGCACTATCCTACTATATCTATTTTGGAATCATCCTCAGGATTAGTAGCGATTAGCCCTTGCACTTCACTGCTCCATCTTCGACTCCATGCTCTTGTTTTCCCTTCGAAAACATACTCATTGGATCGAAGTGGTTTTCGGATAACTTATCCGATCCTGGTCTCTTCGAAACAATGTTCGATATTTCCGGTAAACTAAACCCGGTTCTTTAGGAAATAAACAGACGAAAATAAGATCGGAGACCACCTCCTAACCGTTAGTGGATGGATTTCCTTATCATACTCCTAGAAGAACGAAACGAGTTTACATGTACAATATAACACCTCGAACAGTAACCGTACCATATAATTCCCGTGTTTCTTCTAGATATTCCCAAAGTTATATTTTGGGTCCAGATTTGATATTTGGTTATTTAACTATCAAATAACAATCATACAATCACAGATTTCATTTTCTACTGAAAAATACTAAGTCTTATTTAATTTAAATTTCAGTCACTTAAATCTCTTTATCCAAAATATATACTTTCTTACTGAATTTAGTATATTCACAAACTACTCATTTCAAAGAAATTTGGAAACCTTTAAAATAATCTGGAAAGTTCCACTGCAGTATCAAACCATGGATTCACAGCTCAATGGTTATGTCTCTATCCCAGAGAAATCCGAAACTTAACTGCAGGCACTCACTGCCTCCGATTTTGCCATGCGATTATACCATTACTTTCCGAAACTTTATTAAATAATTTTCAAAACAATCCTTATAAAATTCCTATACAAATTTCCAAGTTTATTTTAGGTAAATACCCTTTTATAAAAGTTATTATGTAATATCAATATTGAATAATTTAACCTTTTAAAATAATGATACTGATTAATTCTTAAATAACAATTAACTTCATATCAACTCAATATAACTAACTTAATTAATAATTAAATATACTCTAAACAATTAAACAACTAAATAATTAATTTTCTGAAATATTCTTAAACCCTTTAAATTACCTAGTTAATAATTAAAAATCCTTCCTTTTAAAAATAACTTAACTTCTCAGAAAAATATCCTTTTCAATTCCAATATAGCCAGTCTAACATTTATAAATCCCTCTCGATTTATCACCAATTGATTTACGTCCCAATTTCGTAAATCCCCTTTATATTCTCCAATCTATTTGAAATCTCGAATTTTAAAAAACCTTTTCTATTTAAACAAATATCATTTAAGAATTATTATTTTTGAATCCTTTATATACATTATTCCAAAATCCCTATTTACAATATCTGGAAATAGTTAAGTACAGTATCAAAACCATTTATTTTATCCAATTAATTAATCCAAAACTCTATATAAATATTTTACTTCAAAAATAATTTCTGTTTTTTAAAAACTCTTTTCAAATTCAAACCATTTATTATTGGTATTTAAAAATACAAAAATCGAGGATAAAACTGCCATAGCATCCAATTAATTCAAATCAACGAATAATCCATCACAGATTATTCCAACAAAACATATATCACAATATATGAAATTAATTTCAACATTTTTGAGAAATCCAGTTGGATCCCTCCAACCTGTTTTCCCTACATCCACAGATGTTAATACAACATAAAAATACCAATTCCGCTTTTAGGCAGAATATCGCGGTATATAGGGTCATATGCTATTATGCGGGGCGCAAAGGGTCTCATCCGCTCCAATCGGCGGGAAATATATCCAGCTACTAATATATATACTACTATATAAATATATATTATAACATCCAACTGATAATAAAAATCATCAAATCATCCAATCAACCAATAATTTATTTTAACTATTTAAAATAACTAGTAATCCAAAATTGAGTGAGACTAACTCACCTTGAGTTTTAAATTTTGCCAAACGTTCCAATTTTAAATTCAATCGAACACGTTCGATTTAATCTAAAATTTTAGCTAGCTTCAATCGACTCTAAATCTGTTCCAGCACGTAGTGCTCGTCTATACGAACCCAACGCTGCTTGTTTCGTCCAATTTTGACAATGTATGTACAAGATACACATTTTAACATTCACGATTTAATATATAATTAAATTTACAAATTTCATTTTAATATTAAACCTCCATCAATTTTCAACCGTTCGATCTATCACCAACAAATACTGGCCACACATGTTTCCTTCCCATCCACGAACGTTCCAGGCGAAGCATCGCATTCGAAACCCACCTACTGTCATACAAAACTCGATCGCCGCTCCTCGTCGTTGCCTATAAGTTGATCGTAGACCAACATCGCGTACCTCCAACCACCACGCACCCATGCCTTGAACGACAACGAGCTTGGTTGCCCCTCTGCCATGCGAAAAGCCATGAAATGCATGACCTATTCCATCGATTTGCCGCTATGTCAATGAACTTCAGACGATCACAGCCGAATGGATTTGACGAGCTTGAGAAGCTCTACGATTTCTTAGTTGAAAGGTTTGGATAATATGGCTTGGATCGAAAGAATTTGAGGAAGAAAGCATGAAAATATTCGCCGTTGAAATTTGATGGTGGCGGCAGCGTTTACAAAGGGCTAGGGTTTTGTTCTGAACGTAAATATATATATGTGTGTGAATATATAATATTTTAATATTATCTCGATTATCCACGTGCCTTTCCAAATGAACTCCAACCGAAGTGTGTCGCCTGGCGTTTATAATGTTTTACCCCTATTCCGGACACAATGGAACATGTTACGAGGCCTAATTCGATCGTATGTGGAAGATAGCTTTTCGAATCGAATTAAAATATTAAATTGTCGATATTTAATTCAACGCGTTTCTATCCCGTACGACCATACGGTAACTCCAATCGCTACAAAATTTGAAATCCGATAATAATAAACTATTACGGATCCAATGGAATTAATTTCGTCAAATTTCGAAACTGTGCTCCGGTAGGCTATTTTAACGCGTCGATTAAATCGAGCGATTTTCAAAATCGACGGAATTGCTTGAAATTTCCATTTTAAAAACTTACCAACTCAATTATAAATCAAATAGAATATATATTCATATTAGAAATCATTTCGATTCATATTAAATCAAAGTTCAATTATTTACCTTATTACTATATATATTAATTTCACTATTAAATTAATATATAAAATTCCAAATTTTAACTTACCGATTTTTAATTCCATTCAAAAGTCCACTATCATCAGCCTAAATCAAATAGAGTTTTAAATCAACTTTAGAACCCATTTCCATTCACATTTAACACCAGATTCACATATTTGCCCAATTCGTTAAATCAATATATTTGAAAAATTTTAAACTATTTTAATAATTCAACCTAAATCTCCCTATTCAAAATTAATTGTTGTTTCAAATTCAACCTTTAAAATAAATTGAACATTCAAACCCAAACGACCAAAATTCCAGGTCATTACAAAAACGAATTGAGATCTGATCATAAGTTAGATTTTTGTGAGGTCTCAAGTGCATCGAGGATTCTATGCCCAAGAATAGAATCGGAATTTCTAAATGTGTTTCCATGGCTGAAACACAAGAAGGACACCCGAATGCTAGAGAACTAGACTAGAAAAGAAACTCAGTAAGCAATAGGGGCCACTATACTCAAAGGTTGGGTAGGGTCCCATATATCAAAGAGTTATTATCCCAAATTGACTAAAATACAAGTCATCCAACAAAGAAGAAACACGAATAAAGATTTGATTTCCAACAGAAAATTCCATAATCTTTCTAAAAGATTCACAAATATAGTCGGGACTTAAGGTTAATTACTTTTCCCCTACTCAAACCAACAAGAGAATAATCGATAAGGACTCCCAAATAAAGTCTTGAGAGGAGCCATACCGATATTGGATTGGAATTTATCAAGAATAGGAATTTAATTAAGGCAGACACGATCCTCCTAGTGGTACCAAAGTCAACAATACAAGCATGCGGGAGATTTCCTGGATTTTTCCTACATACAAACCTCTTAGAAGTTATATATTTAATCTTTCCCATGGAACGCAGTTCCATTTATTACTTTATTTGAAATAAACTCAAATGATTGATTTGATTTCTCAAAATTTCTATAATCTTTTATGTAACATCCCGAAAATTTTCGACTTTCGAAAATTCAACATCGATACTCACTTTATCGACTGCTGAGCCATCGAATGCCGGAAACCCGAAAAGTTATGGTTTTAAGAAAGAAGAAAAAAGTAGAAGAAGAAGATAGAAGAAAAAGAGAAGAAGAACAACAAAACAACAACAGATACAGAACAGAGACAATATCAGAATCTCACATATCGCAGCGGAACAATATATAATAAATAAATGAATAATCTTTAAAACAAAGAATTTTATCAGTTTATACATACATCAGTCATCAGAGTCAATATACAACAATGGACAGTTATATAACTTGTCCTCATACAGAATACACAGCGGAATAAATACTATCAAATACAAATACTACGTCTCGTCATCCAGCTTATCTCCAAAGCTCCAGAATATCCAGAATATCCTGATAATATAACTCTAGGCTGCCCGTGTGGAAATTGGTGGGCACCCAGAGTTTAGAAGGGAACAATAAACTCCGAGTCAGTCATGGTGACTGGTGTGAGATCGTAAAACAGTTATTCTTTAAAATAAACAACAGAAGAATTTTAAATTCAATTCGCAATGCTTTTGGAAAATGAAACTACCATAAGACCTCCCGCCACACACACAATGCAAACGCAGACTTGGAGGAGATTTCTTCTTATGATAGTCAAAGATGCTTACTACGAAAAAATCAAATTCTTTTTGATATTATTATTAGTGCATAGTGTAGAAAACATTTCGAAAGTAGAATATAAATCTTAGCCAGCATAGGTACCATTATAGTATGCTTGCTATAGCTGCCATATTAGATGGCAGGTTCTACAACTAAAACCGTACAAGTCACGTATTGTTTCTTTGGATTTCCAACAAATGGTCAGGCTAAGGAACTTCCTATCCACGATGGGTACGTCCCTGGAATAGACGACCCGAGAACCTAACCGGATCTCTGCCAACACAAGGCCGGGTTACCTCTGCAAAAATAGGTAACTACTGACACGCGTATGCCATCCCCCGATCGTCACCGATCTTCCCGAGGATCCCCGATTTCCAACAAACCACATAGAAAAATAATGCAGTAACCACAGAGGTTAAGTATCTGGGCTCCATACCATGATACCACCTTTATCCAGAAGGAATGACATACACTAAGGGGCGCTACTCCCTAGAACCTTGCCGCATTCGTCCTGTTTCGACCATTTCCGGGGTGTGAGGCTCGACGAAGTCTCGTCCACAAAGCTACGCTTTCTCAAAAAGCCCTGCTTCGGGTCAAACAAAATGATCAACCTATGATCACAAAGATATAAGATCAAACAAATGATCATATCACAAATGATCAAACACTGATCATTTCACAGCAACACTCAGTATGCCACGTTACCAAATTGGGATATATCGCTGATAAATTTCAACTACATAACCTCTGAGCTCGTACGTCTCAGAGAAGGGTGTTAAGCTAAGAGAATAAATTCTCCGCCACCAACAGATATGTATTTGAAAGAAATCAGCTTTATATCTCAAATTGTAACGTCAGACACACAATCCATATAAGTCTGTTCCGGGATCGAACAGAACCGAAGGCACTTCTCACGAAGCCCTTGCATATCCGGATAATTTTCAATCACGTCAGGACTTCCCGTCACTAAGGGTGATAAAACCTCTAAACCGGAGATCAGCCGATGTAGAGTAACTCGACGGTAATCCTTCCGTTTTTAAAAATATCCGGTCTTCAACACCGGTCTTCGAATGCAATTCATAACGACGTATCACATATTCGGAATGGGTTATACGACCCCATGGTCCTTTCCCGGCTAACCCGAATAGTGAGCGATTATTCAAAAATAAGTGTGGCATTCAATTTCATCCAAATCACAACAAATACCTATCTAAAGGTAATTATTGATAGTCGGTTATTTAACTATCAATAAAGATGCGCAACATCATCGGATTCCAAATAATTTTCCCAAAATTTTTTTTATCTTCCAAAATATCCTTTACTAGATATAAAATTTCCACACTTAATCATTTGAAAACAATTTCAAATCAATTTCCACATTTCAATTTATCTTTAAAAGATAAAATCTCAAAACAGTTCATTTCATATTGGAAAAGTATTTCCATACTTATTAAATAATAAGTAATTCACAAATCTATTTATTTTCAACATTTGAAAATATTCAATATACTTAAATCAAATTAAGTATATATTTCATTCTTTAAGGAAATCATTTACTATAACAACATTTATTCGAGTCAAAACGAATGTTGCGTAAAACATCGTTACGACGACTCAAAATCATTAGTATAGGGATTCGGATTTTAAGATAGGTATATAAATCCCAATACTACATCAAAACATTTCCTTTCGGAAATCATTTACTATAACAACAGTGTTATAGTCCACCATTTCCTTAAATTTCTCGAAAACGTCTATTTCAACAATAAATGTTGAAATCTATGCTTTCGATTCATAACACATTTTAAAACACCTTTAAAATGTTTAACTTCATTTTTAAAATATTACTTCTTCAAAAATGAATCCATTTTACTTAACAATATATTCACTATCCAAAATCGTGAATAAAATTTACTTAACCCCATTTCAATCATTTCTACACATTTTTATTTCAATAAAAATTCGCTATTCAAAATCGTGAATATATCCTCTTAAACAATCTTCTATATTAGATTTATCACATTCAATCTATTTCGAATTTATAAGCACGTTTATAAATTCTATTTCTCTTTTTAATAACAACTTCGGCTTATAAACCTTCTTTTATCAACTTCTATATTTAACTTATTAAAATAAGTGACTTTGGGTTTATAACAACTTTTATAAATTTCAATTCTATTTATAAAACTTCAATATCAATTCAATTTCAATATTGATTTCTGAATTTATTTTCAACGTTAAATAAAAGATCCCATACTAATTTCTCAAAACAGTTCATTTCCAATATTAAATCAATTACAGATTGATTTCTAATTTTATTTATCACTACTAAAATAAATTCCTTATTTTTCTTTCAAATTATTCAATATCCTGTTTTTAAAATGGATTCTTCAAATTGAAATCATTTTACGTTGATTTCACAACTTATTTCAATTTACCAATTAAATTTCAAACTGAATTTCCAACTTATCTTCTTTTAAATAAATTCCTTTTTAAGAAAATAAATTTCAATCGTTTTCTTTCAATCTATTTTAAAAATCCAAATTTTAAATTAAATTCTTCAATTTATAATCACTACTTTACGAAATCCATTTATTTAACATTTTCACTTGATTCTGGAATTAATTCAATACGATTATAAAAATTCACTTTTTATACTTTAAAATTCCTTTCTTAAAAATTTCTTAAATTTCACAAATTGATTCACTTAGAAATTTTCTGCTTGAATTTCAAAGATTCAATTTCGTTTATCTTTGGAATCCAATGATGTCAAAACATCCATTCAGCTAAATTTTAGCTTTTCAAACAATTTCCAGATATCAATTCAATAACAACGATAATCATTCACAGATTATCACATCACAGTAGAAATAAATTCAATCAATGTGAGGGGTCCAGTTGGATCCCTCCAACCTGTTTCCCTGCATCCAAAGATGTTAGCACAATACCAATTCCGCTCCAGTACGGAATTATCGCGGTATATGGGTTTTTGTAAATCCGCTTACTAACGGCGCAATAGGGTCTCATCCGCTATACGAGGCGGGAAATCAATCAATCCAATATATACATATGCCAATATGTATATATTGCTATATATATAGATATATCCTAAAATATCTAATATCACATCCAAACAGTCAACAAACAATAACTGTAAAATCCACTTTCAATTTGAGTGAGAAAAATCTCACCTTAGCTTTAATTTGCAATCCCTTTTCCATTTTTGATCATTTCTTCACGGTTTAACCTTGTATAACAATTTACACAATATATCAATATTCGAATTAAATTATTGTTCTATTTATTTATTTAACCAATTTCTCCTTTGATAATTTAACTAAAATTTTACTTTTCAAAACTCAATTTAATATACCAACCTTTGGTAAAAATAATTAAATAAGTTTTATTAAATAAAACTCCCTCTATAATGTATATATTTTCTATTTAATTTTCACAAAAATCTTATATATGTATATACACTGTTTTGGTAAAAATCGAAACTGGGTTTAAATTGCTGTTTAAAATATATTATGACTTTATAAATCTAGATTCCTATATATGTATAAAATTTTCCGTTTAACTGCATAAATTCATATACCTATATAACTTTACTGTAAAATTCTATTAATATCCGAATCAAATCGAATAACAAATTTTCATTTGATAATTTTATTTAATTACAATTAAATTTAAAACTAAATTTTCCTTAAAAAAAATATAAATTTTATTGAAACTATATATACACATATATACCTTACTGTATAATATATTTTCTCTGTTTCAACCTTACAGCAAAATTTTTTTTTTTTCTGCAAACATTCATTTTTTGTTTTACTAATTTATCCTCATAATCTATTATTTTTATACCATTTCCTTTACTGGTATATAAAATTAAAACTGCATTTTTCTTTTCCAAATTTAAATCAAAAATAAATAATAAAAAAAATTCGAAAAACTGAATACCTTACAGGGAGACGCCACGGCAATCGAGCCCTAGGTCACGGCACCCACGCGAGCCATCCACCATCATCGCCATCACCGAACCCTAGCTTCGCCACTTAACTGTCGCATCCATCGCGACCATCCAGTCGAGCCACTGACCACGCGAACGAACGCCAACCCTAGCAGTCGACTCCTCCCCTTGCGTACGCGGTCGCGACCACGACAACCCATCGACTCCTGAACCCACGCGCGCCTCCTAAATCCTAGCACCACGCGCCGCCACGCGACCTCGAATTCGCGAGCTCGAAACTCTAATCGTGATGCTGCGATGCCCTAAATCGCCATTGCCTTCGACGAACCTTCAGCTTGCATGAAAACTGGCCACGCGATTTGATGAAGACAAAGGGGAACTCGGCCTCAATTCGATTTTTGGGTTTATAATCTTTTCGAACGGCGATTTGAATTGGGTTAGGGAACGAAGGCAACCACCATTTAATTTAAATTCGACTCTGCTTTAAAGTGGACGAAAGAAGCGGGTTTGATTTTTAAAACTGTATCGTTCGCCATTTTTAATTCTCAAACGAACGAACGAAAATAATTTGTTTGAAATTTTCTCTGAATCGAAACAGAAGAAGACGTGATTCCAGGGGATGAGATGATGGTGTTTTGTACGAGAGGAGACATTTGCGTGCTGAAGTTAACAGTCTACAGTGTTTTGAGTTGAGGCCAAAAGTGCTGATGTTGACCAAATACAAATTCAAATTTAAATCGAATTCGTTTTAAAACTTCAATGCGTTAATCTATCGTGTGCACACATAACGACCTCTGAAAAATACGAAATTGAAAATCCGGTAATAATACAATATTACGGACCCAATGGAACTGGTTTCGTCGAATTCCGAGACTGCGCCTCAGACGGCTATTTTTAAATATCGATTCAACCAATAAAATTCAAAACTGAGCAAAACAGTTTCAAATTCAATTCTGAAAGTTTCTATTATCTTCAGTGTTATCAATATAAATTTTTCAAGCGTTTGAAATATTTTTCTTTAGCTTTAAATTGAAGATTTAAATTTTATTCAGCATTCAATAGATTAAATTTTATAATTTAATCGTCAAATTCAAAGTTATATTCGGGATTCAAATTAAATCATCGTTCAAATATTTAAAATTAATTAAATATTCTCAATTTAATTTGTTCAAAATTCTGGGTCGTTACAGACTTCCCCCCTTAAAAGAATTTCGTCCTCGAAATTACAAGTTAGGAAAAATGATCCTCAACTCGTCTACTATTTTTCACAATCCAATAGTTTTATCAAATTTTTACCATAACAAATCTTTCTACTAAAGATTCGTTATTATTTCAACTAACTTTTTCCAACTTCAATTATAAGTTCAAACACATTGTTTAACTTCTAAATTCAAATTCGAGTTTAAATTCAAATTTAAACTTTCAAAATTTCTCAAAAATTTTCTAACGCCCTAAATTTCCGAAAAATTTCGCCAGCGTCTCCTTTGCGCGGCTAATACGGTACGACTACAAAACGTCCCTACGGACTCTCAGATTTCAAAAAGAAAAAGAAAAAGCCAAGCGGCTAGACAAGAAATCATCAAAAACTCATATTAAAACTCAAATACGTACCTTTTGTCGAGCAATTCAAATGATCTGTGAAATCAAATTCAATTCCTTTATACCTGTATATCCTACTAGCCATAATATCTAGTTACAGCCTTCAAATCATTTTGCAAATTCTATTACAAAATTTTCCAATATAAACTTCTTATACCACTTCTAGTCTACTATTGAAGTTACATATTCATTATCATTCAATTTCACATTTCAATTCCATTTGAATTCAATTCCAACATTTAATTGGATTCAGTTCAATTTCTGAATATTGAATTTTATTGATTAGCTTTCATTCATACTGCACCATTTTAAATTAGTTTCAGTTACTAATCCATTCGTCTTCAATTTGAATTTCATTCCACTCAGATTTCAAATATTCTATAAGTTATCAACTTATTTTCATTTCGATTTATATAATCACTTATATATTCATATTACAAATTCATTTCATTAATGAATTTTAAATTTTCCAATATCTATCTGGAATTCCATTTTCATTTAATTGATTCACCTATACTTGCTTTAATTTTAACTTCATTCTTTAAGTTAAATTTATTCTATCAAAATTCAAACTGTATAAGTTATCAACTTATTTCATATTTCATAAGTATTTCTACATAGTATTCCAGAGTTTACCAACATTTCAAAAACCATTTTTGAAAACTGTTCAAATTATCCTTTGAATTTCAAAACAAAATCCAAATTTTTCAAACAACTATTCAAAACAATTTGGCAGCAATTCCTCTTTTGGAAACCCGAAAATGAACATCAATAATGCTGCAGTCATTACCGAAGTTATTTTCCAGTGACCGAAAAGAGTTTAGAGCTTCTCATTCCTCCAAAATACTTTTCCAAAATCTTCGAAATCCATTTTCAAATCAAAAAGATTTAACTTTCCAAATCACCAAAATTTTCAAATTCTTTTCAAAACCTTTCCAAAAACTTCTCTGGAATTCCGTTTTAAATTATAAGTCACATTTATAATTTATATTCTTAAATTTCATTCGTATATGAATTTATTTCTTAAATCTTTGGTTATTACTTTATTTCTTATTCAATTTCTATATAACAATGATAATATGTCAATGCTATTATTTTATAACAACCAAACATCCATATATTATAGTACTTCATAGAAAATCGCTTCTTTTCTATACAAAAATAGTTTTGGGCAAAATTATTTCATTTTACCCCATTTAAAACAATACTGTGCCGAATTGTTCTATTCAAGTGTTTAGAAACCCCTTCGATACAGTTTTGCAAGACTGTGCCGACGAAGGTTCATATACCACTCAATAAACCAATCATCACAATATAAAACAATTTTATATTCAAATAACAAATACGCGCTCATATCTATAATTACACTCAAACTCATTCTAGAGTACTGCTGACTCTATCTCTAATGAGTAACACCCAACAGAGCAGGGTTGTCGCTTAACCATATGCTCTGATACCAAATGTAACATCCCGAAAATTATCGACTTTCGAAAATTCAACATCGATACTCACTTTATCGACTGCTGAGCCATCGAATGCCGGAAACCCGAAAAGTTATGGTTTTAAGAAAGAAGAAAAAAGTAGAAGAAGAAGATAGAAGAAAAAGAGAAGAAGAACAACAAAACAACAACAGATACAGAACAGAGACAATATCAGAATCTCACATATCGCAGCGGAACAATATATAATAAATAAATGAATAATCTTTAAAACAAAGAATTTTATCAGTTTATACATACATCAGTCATCAGAGTCAATATACAACAATGGACAGTTATATAACTTGTCCTCATACAGAATACACAGCGGAATAAATACTATCAAATACAAATACTACGTCTCGTCATCCAGCTTATCTCCAAAGCTCCAGAATATCCAGAATATCCTGATAATATAACTCTAGGCTGCCCGTGTGGAAATTGGTGGGCACCCAGAGTTTAGAAGGGAACAATAAACTCCGAGTCAGTCATGGTGACTGGTGTGAGATCGTAAAACAGTTATTCTTTAAAATAAACAACAGAAGAATTTTAAAGTCAATTCGCAATGCTTTTGGAAAATGAAACTACCATAAGACCTCCCGCCACACACACAATGCAAACGCAGACTTGGAGGAGATTTCTTCTTATGATAGTCAAAGATGCTTACTATGAAAAAATCAAATTCTTTTTGATATTATTATTAGTGCATAGTGTAGAAAACATTTCGAAAGTAGAATATAAATCTTAGCCAGCATAGGTACCATTATAGTATGCTTGCTATAGCTGCCATATTAGATGGCAGGTTCTACAACTGAAAACGTACAAGTCACGTATTGTTTCTTTGGATTTCCAACAAATGGTCAGGCTAAGGAACTTCCTATCCACGATGGGTACGTCCCTGGAATAGACGACCCGAGAACCTAACCGGATCTCTGCCAACACAAGGCCGGGTTACCTCTGCAAAAATAGGTAACTACTGACACGCGTATGCCATCCCCCGATCGTCACCGATCTTCCCGAGGATCCCCGATTTCCAACAAACCACATAGAAAAATAATGCAGTAACCACAGAGGTTAAGTATCTGGGCTCCATACCATGATACCACCTTTATCCAGAAGGAATGACATACACTAAGGGGCGCTACTCCCTAGAACCTTGCCGCATTCGTCCTGTTTCGACCATTTCCGGGGTGTGAGGCTCGACGAAGTCTCGTCCACAAAGCTACGCTTTCTCAAAAAGCCCTGCTTCGGGTCAAACAAAATGATCAACCTATGATCACAAAGATATAAGATCAAACAAATGATCATATCACAAATGATCAAACACTGATCATTTCACAGCAACACTCAGTATGCCACGTTACCAAATTGGGATATATCGCTGATAAATTTCAACTACATAACCTCTGAGCTCGTACGTCTCAGAGAAGGGTGTTAAGCTAAGAGAATAAATTCTCCGCCACCAACAGATATGTATTTGAAAGAAATCAGCTTTATATCTCAAATTGTAACGTCAGACACACAATCCATATAAGTCTGTTCCGGGATCGAACAGAACCGAAGGCACTTCTCACGAAGCCCTTGCATATCCGGATAATTTTCAATCACGTCAGGACTTCCCGTCACTAAGGGTGATAAAACCTCTAAACCGGAGATCAGCCGATGTAGAGTAACTCGACGGTAATCCTTCCGTTTTTAAAAATATCCGGTCTTCAACACCGGTCTTCGAATGCAATTCATAACGACGTATCACATATTCGGAATGGGTTATACGACCCCATGGTCCTTTCCCGGCTAACCCGAATAGTGAGCGATTATTCAAAAATAAGTGTGGCATTCAATTTCATCCAAATCACAACAAATACCTATCTAAAGGTAATTATTGATAGTCGGTTATTTAACTATCAATAAAGATGCGCAACATCATCGGATTCCAAATAATTTTCCCAAAATTTTTTTTATCTTCCAAAATATCCTTTACTAGATATAAAATTTCCACACTTAATCATTTGAAAACAATTTCAAATCAATTTCCACATTTCAATTTATCTTTAAAAGATAAAATCTCAAAACAGTTCATTTCATATTGGAAAAGTATTTCCATACTTATTAAATAATAAGTAATTCACAAATCTATTTATTTTCAACATTTGAAAATATTCAATATACTTAAATCAAATTAAGTATATATTTCATTCTTTAAGGAAATCATTTACTATAACAACATTTATTCGAGTCAAAACGAATGTTGCGTAAAACATCGTTACGACGACTCAAAATCATTAGTATAGGGATTCGGATTTTAAGATAGGTATATAAATCCCAATACTACATCAAAACATTTCCTTTCGGAAATCATTTACTATAACAACAGTGTTATAGTCCACCATTTCCTTAAATTTCTCGAAAACGTCTATTTCAACAATAAATGTTGAAATCTATGCTTTCGATTCATAACACATTTTAAAACACCTTTAAAATGTTTAACTTCATTTTTAAAATATTACTTCTTCAAAAATGAATCCATTTTACTTAACAATATATTCACTGTCCAAAATCGTGAATAAAATTTACTTAACCCCATTTCAATCATTTCTACACATTTTTATTTCAATAAAAATTCGCTATTCAAAATCGTGAATATATCCTCTTAAACAATCTTCTATATTAGATTTATCACATTCAATCTATTTCGAATTTATAAGCACGTTTATAAATTCTATTTCTCTTTTTAATAACAACTTCGGCTTATAAACCTTCTTTTATCAACTTCTATATTTAACTTATTAAAATAAGTGACTTTGGGTTTATAACAACTTTTATAAATTTCAATTCTATTTATAAAACTTCAATATCAATTCAATTTCAATATTGATTTCTGAATTTATTTTCAACGTTAAATAAAAGATCCCATACTAATTTCTCAAAACAGTTCATTTCCAATATTAAATCAATTACAGATTGATTTCTAATTTTATTTATCACTACTAAAATAAATTCCTTATTTTTCTTTCAAATTATTCAATATCCTGTTTTTAAAATGGATTCTTCAAATTGAAATCATTTTACATTGATTTCACAACTTATTTCAATTTACCAATTAAATTTCAAACTGAATTTCCAACTTATCTTCTTTTAAATAAATTCCTTTTTAAGAAAATAAATTTCAATCGTTTTCTTTCAATCTATTTTAAAAATCCAAATTTTAAATTAAATTCTTCAATTTATAATCACTACTTTACGAAATCCATTTATTTAACATTTTCACTTGATTCTAGAATTAATTCAATACGATTATAAAAATTCACTTTTTATACTTTAAAATTCCTTTCTTAAAAATTTCTTAAATTTCACAAATTGATTCACTTAGAAATTTTCTGCTTGAATTTCAAAGATTCAATTTCGTTTATCTTTGGAATCCAATGATGTCAAAACATCCATTCAGCTAAATTTTAGCTTTTCAAACAATTTCCAGATATCAATTCAATAACAACAATAATCATTCACAGATTATCACATCACAGTAGAAATAAATTCAATCAATGTGAGGGGTCCAGTTGGATCCCTCCAACCTGTTTCCCTGCATCCAAAGATGTTAGCACAATACCAATTCCGCTCCAGTACGGAATTATCGCGGTATATGGGTTTTTGTAAATCCGCTTACTAACGGCGCAATAGGGTCTCATCCGCTATACGAGGCGGGAAATCAATCAATCCAATATATACATATGCCAATATGTATATATTGCTATATATATAGATATATCCTAAAATATCTAATATCACATCCAAACAGTCAACAAACAATAACTGTAAAATCCACTTTCAATTTGAGTGAGAAAAATCTCACCTTAGCTTTAATTTGCAATCCCTTTTCCATTTTTGATCATTTCTTCACGGTTTAACCTTGTATAACAATTTACACAATATATCAATATTCGAATTAAATTATTGTTCTATTTATTTATTTAACCAATTTCTCCTTTGATAATTTAACTAAAATTTTACTTTTCAAAACTCAATTTAATATACCAACCTTTGGTAAAAATAATTAAATAAGTTTTATTAAATAAAACTCCCTCTATAATGTATATATTTTCTATTTAATTTTCACAAAAATCTTATATATGTATATACACTGTTTTGGTAAAAATCGAAACTGGGTTTAAATTGCTGTTTAAAATATATTATGACTTTATAAATCTAGATTCCTATATATGTATAAAATTTTCCGTTTAACTGCATAAATTCATATACCTATATAACTTTACTGTAAAATTCTATTAATATCTGAATCAAATCGAATAACAAATTTTCATTTGATAATTTTATTTAATTACAATTAAATTTAAAACTAAATTTTCCTTAAAAAAAATATAAATTTTATTGAAACTATATATACACATATATACCTTACTGTATAATATATTTTCTCTGTTTCAACCTTACAGCAAAAATTTTTTTTTTTTTCTGCAAACATTCATTTTTTTGTTTTACTAATTTATCCTCATAATCTATTATTTTTATACCATTTCCTTTACTGGTATATAAAATTAAAACTGCATTTTTCTTTTCCAAATTTAAATCAAAAATAAATAATAAAAAAAATTCGAAAAACTGAATACCTTACAGGGAGACGCCACGGCAATCGAGCCCTAGATCACGGCACCCACGCGAGCCATCCACCATCATCGCCATCACCGAACCCTAGCTTCGCCACTTAACTGTCGCATCCATCGCGACCATCCAGTCGAGCCACTGACCACGCGAACGAACGCCAACCCTAGCAGTCGACTCCTCCCCTTGCGTACGCGGTCGCGACCACGACAACCCATCGACTCCTGAACCCACGCGCGCCTCCTAAATCCTAGCACCACGCGCCGCCACGCGACCTCGAATTCGCGAGCTCGAAACTCTAATCGTGATGCTGCGATGCCCTAAATCGCCATTGCCTTCGACGAACCTTCAGCTTGCATGAAAACTGGCCACGCGATTTGATGAAGACAAAGGGGAACTCGGCCTCAATTCGATTTTTGGGTTTATAATCTTTTCGAACGGCGATTTGAATTGGGTTAGGGAACGAAGGCAACCACCATTTAATTTAAATTCGACTCTGCTTTAAAGTGGACGAAAGAAGCGGGTTTGATTTTTAAAACTGTATCGTTCGCCATTTTTAATTCTCAAACGAACGAACGAAAATAATTTGTTTGAAATTTTTCTCTGAATCGAAACAGAAGAAGACGTGATTCTAGGGGATGAGATGATGGTGTTTTGTACGAGAGGAGACATTTGCGTGCTGAAGTTAACAGTCTACAGTGTTTTGAGTTGAGGCCAAAAGTGCTGATGTTGACCAAATACAAATTCAAATTTAAATCGAATTCGTTTTAAAACTTCAATGCGTTAATCTATCGTGTGCACACATAACGACCTCTGAAAAATACGAAATTGAAAATCCGGTAATAATACAATATTACGGACCCAATGGAACTGGTTTCGTCGAATTCCAAGACTGCGCCTCGGACGGCTATTTTTAAATATCGATTCAACCAATAAAATTCAAAACTGAGCAAAACAGTTTCAAATTCAATTCTGAAAGTTTCTATTATCTTCAGTGTTATCAATATATATTTTTCAAGCGTTTGAAATATTTTTCTTTAGCTTTAAATTGAAGATTTAAATTTTATTCAGCATTCAATAGATTAAATTTTATAATTTAATCGTCAAATTCAAAGTTATATTCGGGATTCAAATTAAATCATCGTTCAAATATTTAAAATTAATTAAATATTCTCAATTTAATTTGTTCAAAATTCTGGGGCGTTACATTTTACTTTTAGAAATTTCTTAATTTTCCCATTCCTAAATCTCGTTATAGATTACTTCTATAACTTCTTTTAAAGGATTTAAAATTTTACAAATTCCAACCTCAATATCACTAAAGGTTATAACCCAAAAGAGGTCCTTAGTTGTAAATTTCCAAGCAAGTTTTTAATCTAAATTTTCATATCTCAATTTATTAAAAGTATTTTCTCATTCAAAGTACTTAACATCCTTAATGTTCTAAGAGACTTGCTAAATTAATCATATTCAAGAGTTGTAGATTAATTCTAGGATTTCTCCACATTTAAATTTCAAGATTCTTAATATAAATTTATCTCATCATGAAATTCTTTCCCAAAGGGGTTTTTTAATTTTCAAAATTCACATAAACCCATAATTACAATTTATTTTCATTTCAAACTTACCTCTTACTTACTTCTATATAAAATAAAAATCTTAATTAGTTTTTAATTTGAAAGGCTCAAATTATATAACTAATTCTACACGTTACTTAACTAGATTTCCTTTATAGTATTATACTACAAATTTCATTTCAAAATAAAGATTACACTTTATTAAAGAAATCCCAATTATTTTACTTTGGTGAATATTTATTTCCCAAACTCCATTTTTATTTAAAAATAAAATTTTCAACTCTCTTAATTATTTACTTATCTCGATATTCAACAATGCTTATGTTGGTAAAAACCCAAAAAAATATAAATCTAGTCTCATTTCGCATCCTTGTATTTTCTATTTACGATTTCTCATCTTTTGAAATTTCAAAAAAAATATATTTTCAAATTCCTAATTATTTTCATTTGGTAAATAAATCCTTTTTTTAGTGCAAGTTTGAAACCTTAGACACAACCTAATTTAATATTGAATCAATATATACATATACATATATACAATATACATATACATATGTACAATATATATATATATCACAGATTCCATTCACTAGCCTTTTCTTAGGTGTGTATCAAATTTTCTCTTAATATTTTAATTAACATCTAAGAGAAAATTAATTCATAAAGTCATCCTTAAAATTTTAAGATACATTGAAACTCTTAATTATTTAAGTTTAAATAATTATCTTCCTAATAACATGTATGAATAGTGAGTCAATGTATATAACATATGTTCCACCAAGCATTACTAAAAACTTCTTTTTACTACTAGGATTACTATCCAAAAGATGAATTAATTTATAAAGTTATTTCCACATATTGTTATTTCAAATACAATTAAAGATAGCATCTCTAACTCACATATTATTTAACACAAGCTTAAAAGTTTGCCTCTTTTTAACATTGAGAATTTTCCTTTAATTGATTTAAGTAAAAATACCATGCTTCTATTTAGCTCTTGTTGATTTGGCTATTTAAGGATTTACACTTATGTGTTTTTACTTGGATAATAATGGTCTTTCGAATCCTATCCAAATCATACTTCCTAAGGATCTATGGGCTCCCAACTAAACACCAAAAGGAAGTATACTCTAAAGTGCCAAATACTATCACTTTCAGTAATTACTAGAATTTAGCCAAAACGTCCCATACTACTTCATGAAATTCAAGTATTTACTAGAAGTTAGTTAATCTCACTTGTTACGGATACCAACGGAAAACCTGAACTATATTCCCTTAAGGATCTATCGGTCTCACCGAACATCGAAAGTGAATACAATCCTAAAGTGTTAAATACTTCCGAATAGCAATTACAAGAATTTAACCAAGGCATCTCATACTACGCAGTGAAATTTGAGTATTCACTAATGGGCTAACAAGTTCCACTCAAACATTCTATTCAATGAGTTATACTATATTCGATGAAGTGTTACTCGAGAGCATTTAAACCAATTGATAACACTAAGTCAATTAATAGTACTTCCCCATATTATAAAAGTAAGGCTCTCAAAACATTTTCCTTATAAGATTATAATTTAGAAATCCAATTATATACTCTTTCATATAGAAAATGATTTTTAAATATTATTTATCTTTATTGATATTTCTTTCTATATTATAGAAATACCCTTATATTTCCAAAACCTTAATATGGAATTATAATTATATACCTTTGTATGCATATCCAAATATCATTTTATTTCAAACCCATCAATTTCAAAAAGTCTTTATTCCTTCTTGAATTAACATATTTCTAAAAATATGATTTTCCAAAACACTTATTTTAATAAAAGTGTATGTCCAATTGTCTCGTTTGAATGTTTAGGAATTCCTATCGAGTACGTTGGCCAAACGTCCCTACCAGAATTCCTAAAGCATCCAACAGGCAATTTAACACCCATAAATATATATACACTTCAAATATCCTCTTTTAAAATGAAGAATACTTATATCTTTAAATACCCTAGATTATACATATAATAACAAGCTTTAATCATTAACATTAAACATCTTATAGAAAATTCATAGGATGGTGTTTCCTAATTAGGCGATGATTGCATCAAAACAATTCTTAATCAAATTCTTGGTTTAGAGCAAATAATAAAACATTTATTCTTGGTTAATTTGTAATCAAATACCGAAACTTATCTCCATTCCCAATTGATTAATTTTTATAACTACAAGATTTGATCCTTGATTATTTATATTCAAGAAATTCAATATCTCTTGCGGTGATATCCAATACGAAGAAACCGCAAGATTTAATTATTAATCTTTAAATAGAATTCTAATTATCAAGGAATATTTCTTATTTAAATTATAATTATCACTAAGAATCCTCTGTAAACAAACATCCAATCAATCAATCATATAGTCACAAATTTACTAGATAATGTGCCTAATAGAACCATTTGTCTGCTTTCACTGCGCGACTCTGATCATAACAAAATCAACAACAAACTTCATGATTTGCTAGGCAGACATAGTACAATGTCTTAACTGGGCTCTCTAGATTGACTAATACTAGAACGAGTGACTCAACCACCAGCCAACCACATTTTCAGAATGGATAAGATTGGATCAAAGATTGCTTAGGAATCATATGATTCGATAATAGGGACATCAAAGAGCGGAAACGAAGGAAAATGTTCTTAGAATTCCAAAAGACACTTATTCTAAAGGGAATGGTTCCTACTATTTATCCCAAGAACCCCCAATGGAAGGTCTCTAAGACTCACATAGGTCAAGATTTGTGTCCATAATATCGTATTTTGTTTTAAACTCAACTCTGATACCAAGCTGTGATGCCCCACCTCGAGACCCACACTAACAAAGGGTATTACCGAGTAATACTGTCTGTTAGTGCAGAGAATAGTGCTGGTTAGGAGTGATCATCCGTGAATTTTGCTTTAAGCGAACATTGATATATCAATTTGGGTGTTGTATATTTCTTTACTCAAGTGGAATCAACGTATGCAATCCAGGTTTAAAATAACTACAGTGGCTATAATAATAATCCAGAACGATATATAATAAATACAAATCACAGATTCAAAGATCACAGGTTATACACAACAGAATACAAATGGATACAAGCTGATCATATCGAATATATATAGAATATCAAATACAAGATTGAGGTCAAAATGATCCATATAATACATCTTTACAATATCTCCTTAAACGAATATGTACACAAAAGAATCTAGGCTCAATAAAAGATACAACACTACATGAATATGTACACATATACGAGATGAAGATAAAACGAATGATAACTAGATAACTGGAGTATATCATCTTTAGAACTATCAAACTAACGGGTCAGTCTAGACTATAATGAATTAGTTAGCAAGATAAATGACAGATAAAGTGAACTAGTACTCAAAATAGTCATCAAGATATGTATCGAAAAATATCAAGCATACGTCAAAACTTAAAGAATGAAATCATCAAATCTCAAAACCCAAGATAGCTTCTATAAGGGAAATCCCCGAAACTATTTAGTCATAACACAAATAACATCGAATCCAAAAATTACAAATAGAAATCTAGAAATCTCATAAAAGGGGAAAAGGCGCCAAACTCCAAGATTGGCTAGTAACTTCACCTACTCGCATGTAACTCCAAGATAGATGTATATGTCTATAAACTCCAAGATGGGTATAATTCCCATAATAACTCCAAGATAGGCGAGAGCCTATAAAACTCCAAGATAGATGCAAGAGCTATAAACTCCATGATAGGAACAAGTCCTATAAAAACTCCAAGATGGGTACAAGACCTATAGAAACTCCAAGATAGGTGCAAGACCTATAGAACTCCAAGGGCGAGTCATAAACTCATTGATATAAGTGCCATGTACTCCCAAGTAGCCACCGAATAATTAACGACCATATGTCCCATACCATACGGGTTTACTCAAACATTTACTATACGATAGTAAACTTCACTTATGTGTAGCAATGGTTTGGTCGAACAAGTCAGGGAATTAACCGGTAAAACAAACACAAGCGTTCCATACCTCCCATTTTATTTAACCTTTTAAATCAAGTCCTCATTTGGTCGATGTCGTGCAATTTTTATAAAATATTTCACTTTAAAATCATTTTTATACAATATTGGTTTATAGCAGAAATATATATATTTATATATAAGTACACTTTTTTAAACCATTGCTCCAAATAATCATTAAAACCATTGTTAATGAGAATAAATAAATAGAGTGTGTGTGTGTGTTTCTGAAATTGTTTATGTAGAAATTAGATTTATACTTAAAAAGATTTCCATGAAACAATTTGATTTAGAAATCATCCTTTTGTAAATTCAAGTTGAAAATGTGCATCAAAAAGTTGTGTATAAATCCATGAACCCATAGAGCATTTCTATGGTATAATAAATTCAAAAGGAATTCTCAAATTCATAAATAAAAATCTATAAATAGCATTGAAACCGGCATAGAAATTAGCGACAAAATCAAGTAATTGGGTTCAAGCGATCAAATGGGCGAACGGAGGACCAAACGAGAACAAACGGAGCCCGAAGAAGAGTGACCTGGGTCTCAGCCCAAGTCATGACCGGTGTACCATCATCATGACTGGTGCATCAGCAGGTACGCCTGGGTTGAGCCCCAAGCATCTCCGGCGGTGCTCCGATTGTTCGTTGGCGGTGGTTTTTTTTCACCGATTTCTGCCTTGACCTCTAATATACTGAATTAGCTAACATTCAAGCAACCAAACCACTATAAATTGATGATTTACAAAATCGTTTGACAAGGTTCCTAACAAGCTGAAAATGAAATTTCATATGGCAAGCAATATCACACAAAATAGGATTCAAATTCATCATAGAATCAAACAGTTCAATAAGCAGCCACATACATTCAATGTGGACTAAAAGATATGAGATTAACTCACCAATTTGAACTTGAATTGATGATAAAATCTCGGATTCTCTAGGCCAACAGTTTCATCTACAACCTAGGTTTGATTTTCAAAAAAATTCAAAAGCAAAATTACACCAAGGTCCAAAACTAAGATTAAAGCTCTAATAGATGCGATATAGGATAGAAGAGATTGCCTGAGTTGTTTATCTTCAATAATTAGTCAATTACCCTTTGATTTGATCTTGATTTGGGGATTAATTTTATTTTCTATATCTTGGAAATAAGGTGGAAATTGTTTCAGGTTTTAGGAGCTGATAATGAGAAATGAGAAACAAGAGTACGTACTTGTTTTTTATTTCCTCCATGGGCCAAGAGGGTTTGGGTATGAACCCAATAGCAAGGTGTTGCAAATTTTAGGAGAAGTGTTGCTAATCTTATTTTGTTTTATCACTATATGTGTTGTAGTGGTGCTATCTTGCCTTTTAAACCTTTCTTAAAGAGTTTTCTTGGAGAAATTAGGCTCGCACCCTTTAAAATTCACCCGAATGGACATGCCTTGTTGAGTTAATTATATATCCTATTTATTTGATGATTTGGTCGCCCTCCTCGATTAAACGAGCTCACATACCTTCTCAAGTTTAAGAGGAGAAAGTAATAACCGTCTTTCATGATTATTGAGGCTTGTACAAGATGCAAGTTCATTAATTACCTCAATAACAAGTGTTCCTACTTTAAAAATGAATATTTCTTCATATGTTGTCTAGAAGAGTTCAATCGCTTCAGGTTAAGAGGAAGTAAGTTTCTTCCTGTTAGTCTTTCCTATATTGGAGTCTCTAAGTTTCTAACTTAACGTATGTCCCCGTAGGTATTCCAAAAAGGGATTAAAAAAACCGGAGCATGAGAGAATGCTTGAGAACTTAAAGGCTGTCAGAGCGAGCCAACGCACTGTCAAGTTCCTTTTGACGAACAAAAATTTACAAGAGTATGGACTGCTTCGGTCAGGAAGAATAGCCAACACGAAATCCTCAACATGGAGCAGTTCTAGATCCCACACCTATTCCACTACCCCCACTCATGGCTCTGATGAGCATCTTCAAGAGGAAGGGAAAGAAAGCGGATCAAGGGATAAAAATGAAGAGGGGACTGTTAATATTGAGACTGATAAGCCTACAGGGGATGACGAGGAAGAATCTGTTAGGATAGGGGTCGATGAGTCCATGGGAGATGATGCCCTTGGTGATAAGTGCGACAGCGTTAGAATGCCCAAGATCCCAAAGGAGGATGTGGGATTTGTGAGGAGGTCATGAAAAGAGACGGTTGTTGGTGAAGAGGAATATGAGTCTAATGACGATGACAGCGATTACCATGTTAGCAAGGAAGGGGAGGAGTCCTTCGGCGAGTCACCCACAATGAGCCCTGCTCTCCCTCGTCTACCTTCTCAGGAACTGCTAGCTACTGTGAAGCTGAGTCCTGAGCTTTCCATTTCTTCTCAAGAACAACTAACCACTGAAATACTTCAATCAATTGGGGTCAAGCTATTGAAACCCCTGTTAGGGATACACAGCGTTTTGAATTTCTAAGGGACGTCTCCATTCATTTGAATGAATCCAAGGATTTTTCAATTAGTAGATGATAGGCATGATTGGCTCGCATATCGACATATCTTCTAGTGCCTTTATAAACAAAGGTGGTAGGATCAGACTCTGAAACCATGTTGATATAGTGTGTAGAGTATATAGGGGTCATCGACACTACACACTTCACTTTAGGATCACGGACAATCATTTCTGCATCGAGTTAGTTTTAGAATTTGAGAGTTAATTTCATTTTTCTTTTCATTTCAGGTTCCATGGGTCGTGGATTTTACCATCAACCACGTCAACATAATAGCTCTTACAAGAATCAAACTCCAGATCCTGCCCATCACTCTTATTGTGAAACAGAAAAGGAGAGGAGGAAAAGAAAAGATGATGAGGCATGCGGCTTAGAGAGAGCGTAAGAGGGAAGAGAAGACAAAAGGGACAATGCAGGTGAAGCCCCTAGCGATATGCACAAGCACCATAGGGATTCTCATGACCAATGTGGGACCTCACTTTCCATTGCTCCTCCATACACCGAGGCTCAGAATATCGCGATATAGGAAATTCAATCCTCTTAGGCCATTACTATTGCAGCTGCTCATGCTTCTTCCAATCGGGGCAAGAAGTTCACACTTCCATCGTGTCCACCCCAGCTTCAAGCTACCTTTCTGCATCTGTTCTTGTGTGAGGTTAAATTTGATAAGAACATAAAGCCCACCAATAGAGCTACTTTACTCCAGAATCTCTACGCGGTCCGTGAGGACTTAGAGGCTGGGTTCGAGTGGTAGTGTCTCATATGAGCCCTTTCTGACGTTAACCATATTAATTACCAGGTGATTTTTTCATTCGAGGCAGAAAGTGATGCTCAGATAGAGTAATTAAGGATCACAACAATGAGATAGCTGTATTGCGGACTGAGAGAGATGTGGCCTTGAAGTGAAAAGCTGATAGTGACGAGCTTCTAACTAAAGCAAGCTGGGCTTATGATAGAGCACTTCTCGCAGTTAATGATTAGCTAAAGAATCTCATAGGAAGTTTGGAAAACTGAAAGACCAAGCCACTAAAAGAGAGTAGGTTGTCAAGGACAGAGACCAAACTATTGCTGAACAAGCCACCACAATTACTGAGCAGGCCGCCAAACTCACTCGACTTCGTGAGGAGAATGCGAGACTGGCCAAGGAGAAAGAACGGATCACATTTGGTAAACTGGCAGCCATGATCGACCGTTTGGTCACACGATCGGAGCTCTTAGACCTTCAAGAGGAGCATGATGAAGCGATGAGCCAGATGGATGCGAGTGTCCTGCATCTTTATACTTGCAATGTTATGAACAAGGGCAGTTTAAAGTGGCTCGAAAATGATTATCCCCGTACTCTCGCTATGGTTTGGGAAGAAGTATTATTTAGATCAGAGCGAGCCGGGGATATGCGATCCTAAGAATAGTTAATGGCAACTTATCTCAATTCCGAGGACATAGATTTCCTAGCGACTAGTAGGGAGATTTTACAAGAAGAGAGAAAGAAGAACACCACTACTAAACCTCTTGTTGGCCCAAGTTCTTCAGGTCAGGGTGAAATATCTGCTCCTAAATCTCAAGGGCAAGCAACAACCATTCCAGTATCCACAACTGTTAGCCCTAAATCCGCTCATACGCATCCATCTTCTGAAGTTCCGCGTGAGCCATACTTTCCTCTAACTGTCGAGCGACCCACCGAAATGGGGACCGGAGTAGGGGATTTCGAAGTTTAATTTCATGAGAAAACCTTGTTTCAGGTATTTCCCTCATTTCTCCAGTACTTCAAAAGCTCTAGTTCACTCCAGAGTCCTTTACTAAACTATACAACTGCATTTCCCAACTTGTAGGTCAACCGTCTCTCTCGCCTCCTCATCTAGCTGCACAGGGCTCAAGAGCCTCTACTATCTTTTCCGCTTCTACCACTATCTCTGTAGTGGCTTTGGGTACAATTCATGTCTCAATCTTCGGGCCTAGGCCCGATTCTGAGCAAATAGCGGCACTGCAAAACCTGGAGGATGTCTCCATGTATCTAGAATAAGAAGTGGCAGTGACTGATGAGTCAGACCCGACTGACAAGGAGACATTGGCAGAGAGACTAGAGAAGGAAAAGAAAGGGCTGCAGGCGAAGAAGGGGAAAGAGGAAACAAAGTGTAAGACTCCGACTACAATCAAGCTCCGAATGTCTAAGGACGGAGACGCCGCTACAGGATGCTCGGAGGGGTCGGGCCCTACCATGGGGAGGGTCTGCATCCTTGAAGTGTGTTGTTGCCCTTGGCAAGGAAAGCAAGAAGAAGAAGATTATGATTCGTCTGGGAAAGGACTGGAAAGGTGGACATGGTGGAAAGAAATGATGATGTGACTAAGTTTAAGTGGAAGGGAGCATTTGTGGTTTTTGTATGTTGGGAGTCGATTAAGTCTATAGTATAAAGTCTGTTGATTATGTAGAATGGCCCCCGTTGTTTGTTGATTATGTACATAAAATGATATTAGTAATGAAAGATTATCATTTCTATTATAATCTCTCCCATGTACTTTTTCCTACATTCTATGTACTATGCTTTTTTGTAAATGACTGCATGTGTATGTAATATATTGCCAGTATTGCAATTTCCTATATTATATACTTTTGTGTTTGTGCCATATCTTTATTTACCGCAACTCTGTGCATATAAATGGTATTCCTGCAGTTATTTAGCATATTATATTACTTACCACGGTTCTAATTTGCAAAAATACTCTGTTCGACATAACAAAACTGTGGCGTATCTCGGTTTGGCCTATCCTGATCATTTGTTGGTGTATGTATGCCCTCCATTCCATAGGGTTAGTTACTCCATGCTCAAGGTTCAAGCAACTGGATAGAGATAGGTTGTTTTGGGAAACTCGTTTGGTTTCCTCCAGTTTGGACCGTGCGGTAGGCCATGTCACCGGGAACCCGTGGTTCTGATGGTCGATTCCGAGCATTTCGTGCCTTGACTGTGATCGTTATCCATGTTCATAGCCCCCGAAAACATTCGAACAACTCAAGCACTTGGACTTTCATGACATTACTGGAGCAATGTTGATTTCCACTAGTCCTATGATAAGAAACATTTCCGACACTACTGGAGCTATGTCGGTACTTGGAAAGTTTAGATGAGCTCTCAGTGTTACCGGGTAACATCGGTTACTAGAGAATTCAAGGATTTCCTAGTGTCGCCGAGGTGGCAGTGGCACTTAGGAAATTCCGAATCAAGTTTTCCATCAATCCGGAGGTTTGATGGTCTATACTTCCTATCCGGAGATTGGGAAGTATTTTCCTGGTTATGTGGGTCGTGTGTCGCTTGCAAGAATGTGGATCCATCGGTTCCAGAAGCGATGTGCGGCTTATTGATGGTGCAAAAGTGGTTTTGCGTACTTTGACGCAGTTCCATTGATCCAAGTAGCGACGTGCGGCTTATTGGTGGTGAACAAGGTGTATTGCATACTTGAATGCAGCTCCATCGGTTCAAGCAGTGGCACGTAGCTTATTGGTGGCACACAAAGTGTAGTGCATACTTGAACGCAGTTCCATCAGTTCAAGTAGTGACATGTGGCTTATTAATGGCACATAAATAGATGGGCTTTCCTGAAGTTGCCGGAGCAACGCCAATTCTCAAAAGGCCTGGATCGATTTTCCTCATTGATTTGGCGGTTTGAGTCGATTTTCCCTGTCGAATCGATGTTTTGCTTACAAGAACGTGGTTCCATTGGTTCAAGAAGTGAGATATATTATTAATAGAAGGAAAGGTAAGTCAAGCCTATTTACAATGCCTCCAAGATCCCTGGATCACTTATTTTCAAAAATAGAAAATACATAGATAAGTATTAAATATAGTATGCCACAAATTGTCATTGTTCCAAGCACGGGGATTCGGAAGTCCGTCGACCATCATCAGCTTGAATGTTCCATCTCCAAGTTTCTAGCCGATAACGTAGGATCCTTCCTAATTTAGACCAAGTACTCCCATACCCAGGAAGATCAATTTAGGATGGGATCTCCCACTTTGAAAGTGCAGTTTCGAACCTTGGTGTTAAAGTGTCGTGCCACTGGTGAGCGACAGTCCTCAGCTTAGCTTCCTTCCTTTTCTCAGGTCAAGTGATTCGAGTAGTAGTTTCTTGTTTTCTCTTTGATTGAAATGCCTTCTACGATGAAAAGGGACTTCCAGTTCCATTGGTATAATAGCTTTTGAACTGTAAGCTAGAGCGAAGGGAGAATGTCTGGTCGCAGTTTTATGCATCGTTCTATAAGCCCATAGTGGAAGCGGAAGCTCATCAACCTAATTTCCTTTAGCATTCGTCAACCTCTTCTTTATGGTGGATATGATGATATTGTTCACTGCTTCCACTTGCCCGATTGCCTATAGATGCGCTACCGTGGAAAAGCTTTTCTCGATTCGGTAATGCTTGCAGAAGTCCTTGAACTCGACACTCTCATACTGAGTTCCGTTATCCGCGATGATTTTTAGTGGTACGCCAAACCTGCAAATAATGTTTTTAGTTACAAAGTTAATTACTTTTTTAGTAGTAATCTTGGAAAGCGGTTCCACTTTGGCCCATTTTGTAAAGTAATCAACTGCAATGATGGCTTATTCAGCTTCTCCTTTTGCTATAGGTAATGAGCATATTAGATCAGTTCCCCAAATTGCAAATGGCCATGGACTGACCATTTGTGTAAGTTTTGTAGATAGGGTTCGCAGAATCTTTGCAAATCTCTGGCATCGATCCAGCTGTCTGGAATAGTTTGTCGCATCTTGGTTTATTGTCGGTCAGAAATATCCATAGCGGAGAGCCTTTTTTGCCAATGTTAACTGTCCGATGTAGTCACCACAACCGCCTTCATGAATTTCCATGAGGATTTTCTTGGCTTCATTTTGGTCACACACCTAAGTAAGGAAGTGGAGAACCTTCTCCAGTATAGTACTCCATTCTGCATTTCGGATCGTGGTGCCTTTTGAAGGAGCTTCTTTCGTTCAATCCACTCCTTTGGGAGTATTCCTTTGAGTAGATAGTCCTTGATTGACGTCATCCACGACTGCTCTACTTCTGTGGTTTCCAGAATCAAGTCGACATCCATCTGATCTAGGCTAGGAGCTGACAATACTTCCACGGGAACTAGTCCTAGTGACAATGCGCCTTCAGAACTAGCCAGTTTAGCTAATTGATTAGCCTTCACATTTTGTTCCCTGGGAATATGAGTTATTGTATAGTGTTCGATTTCATTGAGCAATTCCTATGCTTTTGACAAGTAAAGGGTGAGGTTCGCACCCTTAGCCAGATACTCCTGTTTCACTTGACAAACGACTAACTGAGAGTCGATGTATATATAAAGAGCTTTAGTTTTGAGTTCCTTCACAATCTTCAACCCCGCTATTAATGCCTCGTACTCCGCCTCGTTGTTAGTAGCATGGAATTCTAACCTTAGAGCATAACAGATCGACCATCCTTCGGGGGTTTCAAGTACAATTCCCACTCCTAAACAAAATTAGTTTGATGCACCATCAAAAAACATTTTCCACTGTGATACTACATTCGCTGTGTCCTCCTCCTCATCATGCCGAATTGTGAACTCAGTGATGAAGTCCGCCAATGCCTGTTCGTTAATCACTCTGCGAGGATGATAAGTCATATCGCACTAGCTTAATTCAATATTCTAGTTCAGAAGCCATCCCGAGGTCTCGAGTCGGTAGAGCACCTACTTCAAGGGTTGATCCATCAACACTTTGATGGGGTGTGCTTGAAATTACGACCGTCGCTTCTTTGATGCTACCAACAAGCAGTACGCTAACTATTCTAACTTCGTGTAGTTTCGTATGGCTTCGGTGAACCGTTTTCTGATGTAGTAGATGGGTCGTTGAATCCTAGCCCTCACACACAAGTGCTACACTTAGCACATAGGAAGAAATTAACAAGTGAATGAATAGATCTTCTCCATCTACCGGTTTACATACGACTGGTAGTGCTTCTAAGTGTCGAAGTAATTCCTTAAATGTTGTCTGGTAGTTTTGATTCCATTCGAAGTTCTTCTTACCCTTCTTCAATGCGTCGAACAATGGTATACACTTATCCGTCACTTTGGATATGAAGTGATTCAATGCTGCGATCTTCCCATTTAGACTATGTAACTCCATTTTTGTCGACGAGGCTCTGACATTACATAATGCAGCAATCTGTTCTAGATTGGCCTCAATGCCCCTCGCGTTTACTACGAATCCGAGAAATTTCCCTGGTGAAACACTGAATGAGCACTTCAAGGGGTTCAATTCACCTATACTTCCAAAGGATTTCAAACATCTTCGAAAGATCATCCCGATGATTTCCATATTCTTGTGATTTCATAAGCATGTCGTCCACATACCTCCATCGTTTGTCCGATCTGATTCTTGAACATTGCATTCACCAGTCATTGGTAAGTAGCACCAGCATTCTTTAAGCCAAACAGCATCATGCAATAATATTACAGCCCCAAGTCAGTAATGAAGCTGGTGTTCTCCTTATCGGGCTCATGCATCATAATTTGACTGTATCCTGAGTAGCTGTCCATAAACGAGAGCAGCTGATGTCCCATGGTTCCGCCAACTAGCTGGTCGATTCTAGGCAAAGGAAAGCAATCCTTTGGGCAAGCTTTGTTCAAGCCCGAGTAGTCGACACAAGTCCGCCACTTCCATTCGATTTCTTGACTAGTACGAGGTTTGACGCCCATTCAAGATTTATTGCATCTTGGATAAAGCCGTTGGCCAACAGCTTATCCACTTCTTCCTTCAATATAGCGGATTGCTCCAGATCCAAATTGCCTGTCTTCTGCCTTACTAGTGTGAATTTGGGGTCGATATTAAGTGCGTGACATGCTATCTCCGGCAATATGCCACACATATCGAAATGCGTCCAAACGAACGCTTCAAGGTTGGCACGAAGAAATTTTATTAGTTCGTTCTGCATCTTGACTACAAGCTATGAACTTACCTTCAAGACCCGATTTGGGTCATCCATGTCGACAGGGTCATCAACCATAAACTCCACCGGTGCTACCCATTTGTCCCCCGCACTCTTCTTCATAGTGTCCTATTTGCACCAAATTTGGTCACAAACACTCAATTAATACGATAGCACTGCAGATCTAATATTCAAATCCAAATAGAGTAATGTAAAGAAAAAATGGAGAATAGTAAATAAAAAACGGTAAGAAAGTAAATGAATAAGAGGATTTATAGTGGTTCGGTTGACTCCTGCCTATGTCCACTCCAAATTTTTTCCTTTTATTGATTTATACTGCTGATTACGATTACAATTTGTGAAAATTAAGAATAAAAATGGTGGAGTATAGCCTAGGGAAGAAGACGAAGAGACCCAGAAAGAAGATCCCCTGTAATGAGCCAATGATCCTGTATTTATAGGAGAAAACATGCAAATATCCAACGGAAAATCCGAATGCAGAAGATCGAAGCAATGAAGGACCGATGCATAAAAATGGGGTCCATCCGAGGCCATATGACCAATTGGTGCCGATGGCCACGTGGCGCCATGCGATCGATCGTGGTGGTCCCTCTTCACCCCACTTCATGCTTCCATTATTGTTTTCCAGGTTCCCCCGGTGTTTGTTGAGTTATTGAGCGATCATCGTTGAGTTGAGCTGCCAATCCGAGTGATCCATGCCATATTGGTTCGATCCGATCCATACTCCATTAGATTGATCCAATTTGGTCCCCTGCCTAAGGGAAACACCAATTCCATACTTAGCCAATTCCATAGTGTCATTTATCTGAATCCCTCCACTATCATCCATAGTCTTAAATATATCCGATCTTTGAACCAAATAATCATCTCTCTGAGCTTTGTGCCTTGATGACTACGAGATCTGTTGGGTTAAATCCATGATATCACGACCATTCCAAAAGGCGGGATAACATTTGCCCTCCAAAACTTGCTTTGTAATAGGAAGGTGTGTTTTGAATTGCCATGAGTTCGAAATCTGTAATCCATAATCCATCAATAGCCGAGTTTTCCTATCCAAAATCCAATCCTATGTCAAGCCGAATCCTTGGTCTCTCTGGACTGTTGGTGAGATCAACGACTGCTTTGAGTCGATAGCCAAATTGGAAATTATGTCTGATCCTTATCCAAATCCATATCATCCAAAGCCGGTAACCAAATCCTTGATCTCTCCGGATCGTTTGCCAAATCCAAAGCCTTGATCTCACCGGCTCATTATCCAAATCCTCGACCTCTTCGGGTCGTTAGCCAAATCCACGACCTCTCTAGGTCAATGTTCAAACCCATAACCATTCGAAATCTTGGAAGTCGGTAAGCCAAATCCTCGGTCTCTCTGGATCGTTATCCATGTTCATAGCCCCCTAGATCGATCGATGGTCTCTCCGGACCCTTGCCAAGTTCAATCCAAACTTAAAAACCAGTAATTCGATCATGTCGCTCTCCAACGAAGCAACCCACTCTCTGCACTCCGGCCCTTTTGGGGCATATAGCGATGCCTTGATCCTCCTGGACCAATCACAGCCACTTCGAGCTCTTGCTGGACCCTATCCTGTCACTCTCTGATGAAAAGGGGAATAACGACAAGTAAGCCGATCCCGTCGCTCTCCGACGAAGCAGCATTAATTATTGCACTACGGTTCAGTGTCCTTGAACATATAACGATGTTATGACCTTTCAAGGCCGATCATTGTCTCTCCATGCACTTGCTAGACCCCATCCAGTCACTTTCCAGCAAAAGGGGGAACAGTGATAAGTGAATCGATCTTGTCGCTCTCTGACGAAGCGACTCACTTCTTGCACTTCGGTACCCGACTCTTCGGTCAGGGATGTAAAGCGATCAATTCCGTACTGACTTCCTTTCTCCAGCCTCGACTCTCGGTCGAGGGTTTAATCCATAACTTATGAATCCATTTCATTCCTCTCCGACGAAGGGATTCGCACCTTGTGGTTATCGCCCCGTCTCTCTGGTCAAGACAACCGCAACCTACTTTTTCATCGCATTAATGCAGATTTGAAGTAAATTATTAAATTTGAGTTCTTATAGCCAGAAAACCAGAAAATAAAGAAAACTAAACACTGTCCGTCTAGGGGTGATGATTTATCGTCATTTAGAGCATGCCTAGGGTTCGTCCTCGGTCCCATACATGTGTAAGTGTTTTAGCCATTTTATTGTGGAGTTTATTATTTTATTTCATGCCATTCCAATCAGTAGATGACGATCTATGACCTCGATCCAAAGCAATTTCCATTTGATGCGGATGGTAGCTGCTCCTATTCCATCGCTGCTACCCGAGTCCTCACGTACTACGACAGCCTGACGTTCCTGATGTGTTCCTCAATCATATCCTTTAAGTTCTTGCATTCATCCATGCTATGCCCATCCAGTTCATAGAACAGGCAGTTTTTTCCAGACCTACGCTCCCCTTCCATAGGATCCCTCCTTGCCAGTTTCCGATAGGAGAGTTGCCCCATAGTGTTCAGATAAATTTGTTCCAAGCTTTCCATCAAATCTGAATAAGAGGAGAACTTCGGTTCTCACTCGTTCCTTTGCCTTCTCGATCCATCATATCCATCGTCCAGCTTCCACTTACCCTTATCCTTCCTGAGTCCTTCTCTCGATGATCCTTTGCCCTGTGCAGTGTTTACTTCCTGTTTATCGGTTCGTACGTCCTCCTACTGCAGGAACCTTTCCGCTTTATGGAAGAATTCCCCGAGATCCATTAGTGAATCCCATACTAGTGAAATCTTGAAGTCCGTTTCATCAGCAGTTCCTGATATCGCTGCCATTAAAACCATTGATGGATCCGGCCAATCCACCGAAGCCACTGCCCCATTGAATCATGTTAAAAAGCTCCTCGGGAACTCTCCGGTCCTCTATTTCAATGCCGCCAATGTCATCACATTCTTAGGTTGCGAAATGTGAACCTGAAACTATTTCATGAACTTATCCACTAGCTCGTTCCATGTCCTAATTAATCCATTTTCCAACTGCCGAAACCAAAGCACAGCTAACTCCATCAAGTACAAAGGAAAACATCTCGACATGACCTCCTTCGATTCCCCCAGCACTCCCATATGCCGGATATACCTCATCATATGCATTGTAGGAACCAACTTTCCATCATATACTTCCAGTGTTGGAAGTTTGAACTCTGGTGGGTTCCTATCATTCATGATATTTGGAGCAAAAGGACTCTGATTGACATCTTCCAAGCTCTTGTTGGACAATCCGCTTCTCATTATTCGACGTATCAGCTCAACCATCCTTTCATGCTCATCCATAGGTGGTATCCAATCTGTATTCCCAACCTGTCCCCCGACTCCACCTGGGTACTCTGGAACATACTCTCCATGACGTGCATCCACATTCCGACCCATACCAAATTGCATAGCACCAACCATTGGCCCGTCATTAACCAATCCAACCAGATTCGAGGGCATGCCTCCGAGTCCTAAACAATCGGCCCTAACCCCTATGAGGGGATCAGTGTCGATCCCTCCATGTTGACCGAGGGCTACCCCCAGTTGTTCCACTCTATTCCTCCATCCGTTAGCATCATTTCCCTGTCCTTGGTTCTGATTTTCTGTAGCTCCTACTGTTTCAACTCCTTGATCCACATTTCCAGCATCTCCTACCGCTCCAGCCTATCCAATTTTCCTAAGGAAATTTTGCATCATCTCCTCTTGCCTCTTCATCATCTGCTCATGCATAGCATCCATCATAGTCTCCATCTCATTCCTAGTGATGTATATCGAGGGTTGATTAGCTCCAGCTCCAAAGGATGCCTCCTGACTTTCTCCATAGTGACTCCTATCCATAGATGCTTTCCTTGTAGATTGCCTGACCATTGATGCAAATCCAAATTCATAATCTTTTCCAAATCCACAGGTGCAAATAACCTGGCTCTGATACCAAAATGTTTGCACCAAATTTGGTCACAAACACTCAATTAATACAATAACACCACAGATTCAATATTCAAGTCCAAACAGAGTGACGTAAAGAACAAAATATGAACAATAGAAAATCAAAAATGGTAAGAAAGTAAATGAACAAGAGGATTTATTGGGGTTCGGTTGACTCCAGCCTATGTCCACTCCAAAAGTTTTACTTTTACTGATTTATACTGCTGATTACATTTACAATTTGTGAAAATTTAGAATAAAATTGCTGGAGTATAGCCTAAGGAAGAAGATGAAGAGAGCCAGAAAGAAGATCCCCTACGATGAGCCAATGATCTGTATATATAAGAGAAGATTTGCAAATATCTAGCTGAAAATCCACATGTAGAAGACCAAAGCCAAGATGAATCGATCCGAAAAAAATATGGCCCATCCTTGGCCATATGACCGATCGGCATTGACCGGTGGTGGGGGCTATGTGGCGCCACGCGATCTGTCATGGTGGTCTCCCTCCACTCCCTCTTCGTGCTTCCATTGTTGTTTGCCCGGTCCCCTCGGTGTTTGTTGAGTTATTGAGCGACCATCGTTGAGTTGAACTGCCAATCCGAGTGATCCATAGCCATATTGGTCTGATTCGATCCGTACTCCATCATATTGATCAATTTGATCCCCTGCCTAGGAGAAGCGCCAATTTCATACCTTGCTAATTCCAAAGTGTCATCCGTCCGAATTCGCTTGACTATCGTCCATAGTCTTGAATATATACGATCTTCGAACCTAATAATCATCTCTCTTGGCTTCCTGCTTTGATGATTACGAAATCCATTGAGGTAAATCCATTATATCATGGCTTTGCTAACAGTTGGGATAATAGTCCCACAGTCTTGTCAAAGCAACTATGGTCCCCGTGCCAGGGGTTGTTCTGCAATTGCTACGGTTGTAAATGACGAATGTGGAGAGTCTCCCCCATATTCTTCCCCTTCTCACGTCGTTGGCTTCATGCAATTCAGCGACGTAACATTCTCTTATCACTCTTTGGTCTTCTCTTACCACCCCAATCCCATTTTCCATTGGGAACGTCATTGTAAGGCACCATGGAACAAAAGCTTTTTTGAAATCAGCAACGGTCGGTCGGCCCAAGAAAGCGTTGTAAGCTGAGAATTCATCAATTATCACGAAGGTTGGAATAAGAAGTACCCATTGTTCTCTTTCTCCAAGTTCTATAGGTAAATCAATCGTCCCAACTGGCTCTTTTGGTTCGCCCGTAAATCCCTGAATTTTCATCCTACAAGCGGTCACATCCATCATGTTGATCTTCATCTAATCGAATGTTTGCCGAAAAAGGATGTTAATAGAACTTTCACTGTCAGCCAACATTCTTCGCATAGCTGCTGGCCTAATTCCAATTGTTACCACCATTGGGTCGAGAGTTGGCGCCTCTATACCTTTAGTATCTCGGTTCTAGAATACGATATCATCGGTTATTAACTTCTATTGTTTGGCATGGGCTTCATCTTCAATGGCATAACAGGTTTCCTTAGGAGCATGCTTCAAAGAATAGTGTATCGCTCCATCTAACACAACTCTTATGCACTAGGTGAGGTCCTCCAATGATGGTACTTATGACGAGTCTTTGATCAGTCCAATGAGTCCTTTCCCTACTGGGTCTGGCTTGATTTCCTTGATTTCTCAGAACTTGGGGTGTAGTAGTTCGGTCATAATTACGTGGTTTCTTCACGTATTGGTTGAGCCTGTTGTTCCTTATAATTCCTCGATTAAGTCCTTCAGATGCCGACATTCACTTGTGTTATGCCCGTGAGTCTCAGGAAAGTGACAAAACTTCCTCGATTTCTTTTGTTGTTCAGATGCTTCCCACTTGGGCGGTTTGTTGTAGCACTCAGTTCCCTTAGTGTCAAGGTAGATGTTTTCAAAGCTATCATTCAATGGAGTATAATCCTCAGGTTTGAGATTCCTTAGACGTTCCCCGTTCCTATCGTTTTTGCCAGAGTTCTGATTCCTCTTCTTCTGATTCGAATTCTTTCATGTTCTAGCTCCAGAACTATTTCCATCCTTCTTAACCATGACATTGCTCTGAACCATTTCCTTTGGTTGGTCATCAACAGATTTACCTTCAATCATACTTGCCTCTTCTGGTTTTAGAAACTAGTTTGCCTTTCGATGGAATTCCTCCACAGTAGTGGGTTGTTTACTTTAACCCATCTACCAAAATCCATATCTGGATGAATGGCTCAGACCAAAGCAATAAAAATCATATCCTCCTTTGGATCGCTCAACTCAGTAACTGCAATGTTGAACCACTTCATGAAAGATTTTAGAGACTCATTGTGTCCATGGAAAAAGCCAAATATGGACATCACTTCTTTTGGACATGCAGTATGGAGTCTAATTTCTCTAGAAACTTTTTTGTTAATTCATCGAAAGTGGAAATAGACCTCGGTGCAACTCTAGTGAACCACAAGGAAACAACTCCTTTCGAGAAGATAGGAAAACATTTACAGCGGACAGTATCAGTCACCCTAGATCCATCCATATGCCACTCATATTTGTACAAGTGTTGTTTAGGATCCGTCGTTCCATTATATGATGGCATAGTCGGCATAATGAACTTCTTAGGATATTCTTCTCATAGAACATTTTCAGTGAATGGAGTTAGACTTGGCATGAAACCATAGTCTTCATTATTTCTGCCCATATGCAACTCTAATAGTCGTTTGACCATGTCAGCGATGTACTCCTTGCTAGCACGGTGGTCTACAGGTCGGCTTTCAGGGGCTACGTCGAGTGTTTGACTCCACAAACAGCCTCGGTTAGCCAACTGAAGCCTAGGTTCTCCATTCTTCAGGAGAACCCCTCCTGCAGGGTCCCGTTGGTGCACGATTGGTCTTACCGGGGAATTTCAAACTTTGTTTCTAGCATTTTTTCTGTTTACATCAGCGTTCAGTTCCAATGCTTCACCATCAAGTTGCATGTCATCTTCAGTGTCAGAAACAAGCATTGCGTTGTTCACTTGACGAGTGTTCACTCCAAAATTTGGATTTGCAGCAAGCTGCTTTCTAGTAGGAGGATTACTTCTATTGCCTTCTTTTACAATTATTGTAGCTCCACCAACAACGTCCATATGCTTTTGTTTATAGTTTCTATTATTCAAGCCCAAAATAGAGGAATTCTCTTGTTCCATAGCAGCTGCAGTTTCTTGTCTGGGTCTTGGATCACTTGATGGATGTAGCGCTAGCAAAGCATCAATTTTGTCCATGAGAGCCTTTTGGCTATCGGCCATTTTCTGGTTGAGTTCATTAACCATCTGGTTAAGCTCCGCCTTAGTCACAACATCTTGTTGAGTAGAGGAACCTAGTGCTAGATTTCTGGTATTAACCTCTGTTCGATAATTGTTAGCATTGTTCACTTTAGTTGGTTGGGGGTTTGCATCATCACCACCAACTGTTGATCCTGTTGATCTTCCAGAAGTAGTGCTCTATTTTTTAGGTGTCATTGATCTCCAATAGCAAGCCTACAAACCTTCGAAGCAAATTCCTTGGACCTAACAATTGAATCTCTCCTAATCCATAATAGCAAGCTAGATCTAAGCTTGGATTCGGATTTTCTCATCGAAAGCACTGAAATGTTTACGTCGAAAGTGGATCAACACCCAAGAATAGGTTGTAGGAAACCTATGAGACCTAGATCTAGCAGGCAATAGTAATAGTAAAGGGAAATAAACGCAAGAAGAAAGAGAGACATAAGATTTTAAAGTGGTTACACAATCTTAAGCCTATGTCCACTTTATAGCTTTGTTGTTTATGGATTTGATTGAGATTACAAAGAGTTTGAGAGAGAACAAGTGACTAGTACGGGGGTTAGACCAATTCTAAGTGCTAGAATTACCTTAAGTAGCTGCCTTGGTGACTATTGTATGGAGGAAAGAGATGAAGAAGGGACAGAGCTTACGTGCATGAATAGAAGAAATCAGATCCTGTTTTATTTACTTTATGGTTTGTATTTATAGGGGTAGCAGTCATATTAGGCTAGAAGGAGAATTGGAGCAGAGTCTAGATGTAGGCCCAAAATAGTGTGTGAAATCGCAAGGTCATCTGGATTAACCACACATGTTGGTATCGACCTCTCATGTCGGTGAAGACATCATGGTTGACTTCAGTTGAGTTGAATTCTTTTGCACCCTTCACGCCACTTGATATTGAGTCATCCCATGTTGTTTTCATAGGTAGTTGGTTGATATCGATGATGGTTCCTTCATCACTTAGCTTGTTTTGCTATTCTAGCTGCTAGCTCTCCAACTCTGATAACTGGTTGTTCAAAACACTTGGAAATCTCTTAAGCAAGCATAAAAGAAGTATGGAATTACTCCTATAAAGCTCGATTGGCAAAGACGAGACTATGCGAAGTCTCCACCGACATGAGGAGTTGGTATTGACCTCTATGGTTAGCATAATTTTAGGTGAAACTTCTCTAAGCCATTCTCTTGCCATATCTTGGTATTCCTCCAATATTTCAAGTCGTTTCATCTTCGTCTCGATGTTCTAACTTTTATTGATTTCTGCTTGATTAAAAACTTAGTTAACAATATTACTCCATAATATCCTTTGTTGATACGGGTATAAAGGTGGAGCATTGCGGTTTGGTATTAGAGCAAAGGTTCAGAACAATATACAATATTTGAGACATGAATCTTGGCCTAGGCAGATATAGAGTCCCGTCCCTTGGGGTGTAGGGTAGAATTTAGAATTTATTCCTATTTAGGATAAAGATATAAATAATTATTAGGATAATCATCTGGACGTATTAATAAAAATTTTGAATTACTTTACAAGTTATTGCTATGAAAATGGTTATAAAGTTTAGATCTCACTTTTGTCAAGAGTGAGATTTAATGAATAACATGGATTAGACCTTAGCTATTTTGTCCTAACCTGTTAGTGATCAGAATTGCAGCGGAAGCGGTTGGATTGCTTTTCGCTAAGCATATTATTTAGTTATATATGTTTGATTTATTGATGGATGCTGGGTTGTTTGAATTTTTTTTTTAAATTATTTAAGTAGGAATCATCACTTAGAGTTTAGAGACCTATTCAATATTGACACTAAGACCGTGCGGGGTCTTCAGTAGTGTAGTTACCATAAGGAATATTGAAAATTTTATTTTTGTATAAAATCGAATATTAATCTATTTGAACGGTTAATTAAATACTAAGATGAATTTAAGAATTGATAGTGCTTGATGTATGCATGGATGAATTGTTGTGTTATTGAATTGTCATTAGTGAATTATTACTTGTATGAAAATATAAGGATTTATTTGAAAGTGGTTTAATATAAGCAAGTTAATATTTCCAAAAGTAGGACAATTAAATGATATATCTATATCTTATTTAAGGGAACTATGAAAATATTAAAGTGTATGTTTTACATCATGAAATGAAGATTTTTGTTAAATCAAAATGGGATAGAAGTTAAATTCTTTTTATTTATCCATTCAAGTATAAGTTATTGTACATAACTTTTTATATTAGTAAATCATTTGGTGTTTGCTCTTGCAAACAAGAAAAAAATTCACTATCTGTGAATTGATGAAATTATTATGGCATGATATTATAATTTTGAAATAATTGGAATTATTGTATGTATGTATAATTAAAGTAATGTAAATTGTTTAATATATCGATTAGTGGATGGTTTGAAAAAAATGATCAACTTATTATGTAAATATATGATTTAAGCAATTTTTGGATTTCCAAAAAAAGTATTTGATCATTTACATCTTGTATGTATCTCTTTCAAGTAGTGGCGTTTAACGCTCAAGAAATTATTTTGTAATGTCGATGAATTATTTTCCCAAAGTCCTTATTTAAAATTATTCGGACCCCTTATAGTTTTGGATCATATTTTTTCATTTCAGGTCCGATTTTGTCGGTTTTACACTTTTCAGAAAGATAATCTGATAATGAATTACTTTGGTCTGGAATACTTTTGAAAATTTTGAAATTTGCTATTTTGAAAACTTATTTGAAAATATAGTTAAACTCTATCCTGCATATGAAAAATCCGAGCCGGAGTACCTTAGTATTTTGATCATATCTCATTCATTCCAGCTCTGATTTTCAAGTTTTTGCACTTTTCAAAAAAATAATTTGATAGGCAACAACTTTTATTCAAAACACTTTTCGAAATTTTGAGCTTTACTAATTTAAAACCCTGATTCAATCAAGGTTAAATTCTGGCTTGCTTTTTTTTGCAATACCTAAGCATGTACCTGTTGTTATTTCAATTATAAATCTTGACCCTCTTATCCGAATGTGAGAAAATTACATTCGCTGGAAGGCTAAAAGGGTAACGTGTAACTTTCGTTCAGACCACTTTCATATTTTTGAGCTTGGCTATTGCAAAAACTTGTTACAATTCAGGTCAAAATTAGTTTTAGATTTTGCAGACTTAGATTTTATGTTATGTAGTGTAATAACAATAACTTTGATTTTCAAACTTTTTTTAATATTTGAAAAATATTTTGGCATGATAATTACATGCTTTGCAATTTATCTTATAGTCCATTTCAAAAAAATTGTCAATTTGACGTGTTTATGTTACTCAGAGCATGAACCATTACAAGAATTATAAATTTGCAATTCTATAAAAGAATTTATATGTTATTTTATTTTCCATACTCTATCTTTTTTACTAATATGTATATTAAGATTGAGTGCATGTACATAAAGGCACATCATTGCTTTTTGTATGCTTGCTCGTTTGTTTGCACCGTTTGCTTTACGCAAACTAGCAAATTTTTTGCTATCGGTATGTTTTTCATATATTTATAAAATATGTTATATTATATCCATGTGGAATTTTTTTTAAATTGAAATTTTGTGATTTCGATCATGTTGATCGTGCTTATTGTCATTTTTATGTTTTAGGAATTTCTCAATTTAGCCATGCAAAGGAGACTATGGCGAATTTTTTCCAAAACTTTGAGAGTTCAAACATTTTTGAGAAAATTTTATTTACTAATTAAATAAAAAGTTTTAAGGTTTGGAGTGTGGTAATTTAAAAGTGTCAATTATTTCTAACTTTAATAAAGTGCATCCTTTGAATTGTAAATATGATAATAATAGAAAATGCGGAGTTTCTAGACTATGGATGAAAATTATTTTACTGTGAGATTAATTAATATGGTTTATTGTTGGGTATGTATTGTATGTTTTAAAAAATGAAATGAATGTATTGCTAAGAATAATATATATATTATTATAGACTTTTTTCTGTAACAGAATTGCGGGGACGCAATTTCTTTAAGGGAAGAGTATGTAACAATCCTGATTTTTAGAATTGCTTTAATAAAATAAATAACGAATTAAATGGGAGATTTAAATGTGCAATTTTTTTTTCAAGTATTAAAATAGGGGGAAATTTGAACTTGTATTCTTTTATAAAAGATAATAAATTCCTTCGGAATGCGAACTCAAAATTTTGTTGATATTAGGAAATTTAAGATATGAAATTAATATTTTAGAATTTATAAATAAATCTATTGTTATAAGAAGAATAGAGATTTTATTTTTTGTAAACCATTTCATTTATTACAAAGAAGAGTTAAGAAGTGGTAATTGTAAGTAACTAATTTTTAAAAGATATATTGATAGTTTATTTGTTGAAGTATTCAAAAATTTATAGAAAAAAGATAATAATTCCTAAAGGCATTGCTTTGAAATTTAAACACCTTAGAAAGTTAAGGATCATTAATGGGCAATTTATCGTGATAAACTAGTACTATTAATTCAAAAATTGATAATAGCCTTAACTATGTAATAATTAGTAATTTGGAAGTTACTAAAACTAATGCTTTGTACATTTATAACTAAAAAGGTTACTTGTGAATGGTAATGGAATGCAGGGTAATATAGACTAATATTTAATTATAAATTTGGTAAGAAATTGAAATGAATTAAGGTTAGGACAGAAAATAGTGTTATAATGATAGTGAATGAATTAAAATAAAGGATGAATGTTTATTTTTGTCAACGTGAGGAAATTAAAAAGGGTAGCTTATGATTTCATAATCAGTAGAGTATTAATGCCAATAATGAATTTATTATGCTAAACACTCTTTAGGGAAGCAAATTGTATTAAAAAAGAAAGTTACATAATTTTAATCTGAGTGGGCAAACTCTATTTATAAGGAATAAATATTTTTCTCATACGACTTGCTTCATTCCAAACCTCAATTGTAAAACAAAAGGAAAGGGGTTTCTTCCCTTTCATTCTTTTATTGTATGTTCATTACGTCATTTATATTAAAGAAAAGAAATATGAGGCAGAACCTCTTTCTCTCCTCTTTCAATACCTAAAATAGTGTTTGCAATTTCCTCATTTTAGATAAAATTAAAAATATCTTGAAAAGCTAATCTCAAATAATGAACTGAAAACCAGGTTCATCTTGTTAGAAAGCTCATTTTAGTTTTACAGTAAATTAAATTGGGTTTTGTGTCCATTTTGCTGGAATGCTATTAAGGGTTTGATGATTGCAAAATTAAGTTGAAATTAGAAGTATTGGCTGTCAAATTGAAGAAGAAAGGTGAGTAATCCTCACGTCTAGTTTTAATTCAAATGCATGTTGATGGTTGAATTGTTTGTGAACTTTTGGACGATCTCTGGTTTCTTAGTTAACTGTAAAACAATGCTATGAAACTATGATAGTTTATGCTCTGAAATCTCTTACGTGTAAATTTAATTCGCATCTCTCTCTTGTAAAATGTTGTATGATGGTTTTAAGTGCATGCATAAACAAATATAGGTTCAAAGTTGCATGCTCCAGTCGTCGGAAGGCAAAAACTGGACTACCGGAGTGCTGCCTAAGGGAATGTATGCTCCAGGCAACATCACCGGTCGATCGGTCATAGCCTAGTGCATGAGCTCCCAGTAAATTATTCCCTCCTGCATTGTGCTCTTGTGTTGCAATTTCTTGTCGCCTCTTTTGTTGCCTAATGTGTCGTTTTAAAGTTTGCTTTGCTGGGTTTCTACTTGCCTATTTTTAGATTTTGAATGTTCTTTTTTGTTTGCTTTTGATGCCATGGAAATTTCACCCTATCAAAACATTTATATATACATATACAATGTACTAAATTCTAAGTGTTTAATAAGGAGTATTTTTGGAAATAATTTATGTGAAAAGAATGGTTTTCAAAACTAACTTCGTAAATAAATAAATATTTTTCAAACTACTTTCAAAATGAGATTTTAAATTTTATAAATAAAATCGTAATTCCAATTTATTAATTTTTAGTCATTAGAATAATATTTCAAACAATTTTAAATAAAGTATTTTCCCATATAAAACTATTACCTCACTAGAATGAGAAATCTAATTTAATGATTTAGTAAAACAAGTAGTACGGAACATTTATGTTACTTCATCAGTTAATTCTTAGACTTGTTTAATTGAAAATTTGTTAAAGTGGGATTTACGGTCTTTTAGTAAATATTTATGCATTGCCAAGTGGTATGGGACATTTGGTGACACTCGTTTAATCATTAACTGGAAGTATACTACACTTTTTCATTCGATGTAGCTTTCATGCTCGTCTTGGGTTCGGTGTAGCCATTGTGCTCATCTTGTGTTCAGCGTAGCCTTCGTGCTCATCTTGTGTTTGACATAGCCTTCATGCTCGTCTAGCGTTGGGCCAAGCCTTCATGCTCCTCTTGTGTTGGCGCCTTTTTGTGTTACTTTTATTTGCAACTTTTGTGTTTGAATAAAATATCTTAATCGCCATATTTCTTATTTTCCTATGAAGGGTATAATTTTGGTTTATGACATGGTGATCTTTATTTATGATAATGCCACTTGTGTTATTTTGTTACGGCATATTTTCAGGTTGCAACTATTTCATTATGTATTAGCCAATTCCTAGCTATATTTGAGTTGACATAATTATTATAGCGATGACTATATTTCTTCAGATTCTCTGATGTATTATCATTACAATCTAACTATTTTGAGTTATAACTAGCCGCCTTGTTTATTACTTTATAATACTTAGGTTATACTAAGATATTTTAGGTACAGGAACCCATTGACTTAGAGGACGACTTAGCTTGGGCATAGTTATATCTATGATATCTTACCTTGTTGTTCTAGACTTTGGGTTGTGTATGCCTTCTGATAAGATAATGACTCAGAATATGTATATTCTTTTGGCTTTAGACTAGGACCCTATCATGTATATTACGTGGATCTGGAATTACTACCTTTTGTAGAATCGTTATGTATGTGTGTGTGTGTGTGTGTATCCTCATGTTCATGTGTATTATATGTGTTTCACTATACTCTATGATTCTGTGTTCTGTGATATTATATATATTATTCTGATCTTACTAAGCCAATGTGATATTACTTTGTGCCTAGGTCGTTCACGTCAGAATTGATTCCTGTGAAAAATTATATGTAAAACTGTAGACATGACGATGGTCGCCCAAAGGAATACTCATGTATGGTCGCTCCTAACCAACTTTATTCTCCATATTAGCAGATGAGTATTCTTTGTTAATACGAGTATAAAGGTAGGGCGTTACAGCTTAGTATCAAAGCAAAGATTTAGAATAATATACGATATTTGAGACATGAATCTTGACATAGACAGACTTAGAGTCCCGTTCCTTGGGGTGCAGGGTAGAATTTAGAATTTATTCCTATTTAGGATAAAAATATAAATGATTATTGGGAATAATCATTTAGATGTATTTGTAAATTTTTTGAATTACTTTACAAATTATTTTTATGAAAATGGTTATAAAGTTTAGAACTCACTTTTGTCAAGAGTGATATTTAATGGATAACATGGATTAGACCTTAGATGGCTTTTTTGTCCTGACTTGTTAGTGATCAGAGTTGCACAGTGGAAGCAGATTATTTAGTTGAGCACATTATTTAGTTATATATGTTTGATTTGTTGATGGATGCTTGGTTGTTTGAAATTATAAAAAATATATTTGAGGAGGAATCGTCACTTGGAGTTTAGAAACCTACTCAATATTGATGTTAAGACCTTGCGGTGTCTTTCAATAGTGTAGTTATCGCAAGGAATATTGAAAATTTTATTTTTGTATAAAATAGATTATTAATCTATTTATATGATTAATTAAATACTAAGATGAATTTAACATTTGATAGTGCTTGATGTATACATGGATGAATGGTTGTGTTACTGAATTGTCATTAGTGAATTATTATTTGTATGAAAATATAAAGATTTATTTGAAAGTGAGTTTTTTTAGCAAAGCCGGTGGGGTTAAATGAGCCCTTACCATTTTTTTAATTACCCAAGAATTACAAGCAAGAAATAAGAGACTTACAAAGTTAAACTAAGAGAAGAAACAAGGAAAATAAATGAAAATACAACAACAAAAAAAGGAAAAAGGCATAGGCAACAACCTATGTAGTTGTCCATGTACTCATCATTTCATTTGGGTATATATAAGCAGAGAATTTCATTTCCTTTTGAATCTTAGTAACTATCTCTCGGTAGACATCCAGATTGAGCTTTTCCACGCCATCAAGCAATTGACTGTTTCTCTCCTTCCATATAGAAATAGAAAACCCTTCAAAATAAGTAGCAGTCCATAGGAGGACACGTTCTTTCAAGCAGTTTCCTTATGTATGCTCTGCCATTCCATTTTGCTATCATAGTACAAATGCGATTATCCATCAACAACTATTATTATTATTTTCCAGAGGTAAAGGGAGTAGGGGCATTGAAAGTAGAGATGAAGGTTATCCTCAGGGCTACTTTTGCAAAGTAAACAAGTGGTTGAGATACCTAATCCTTTATAAGCAAGATTGATGAGTGTATGAATTGCATTTCTCAAGACCTGCCAAAAGAAGAAGTTGAGCTTTTAAGAAGTTGGCATATTCTAAAATCTACCAAACCATGGAAATTTGCAAACTAATTGCTAAATTGTAATAGCCTTGTTGATGCAGCGGCAAATAACAGAAATGGATGAAACGGTGAAAGTAGCAATCGGTGGATTGAAAATACCAAATGCCCAAATCCGTTGATCTCAAAGATACCGGATTCTAGCTATCTTCGTCACGTTGATCACGCACGATGCCGTGAAAGAAGATTTACAATTCTTCGAACGTTGATCAAGCACACTTGATACCGTGAATTGGCTTCAACAATCGTTGATTCGAGCGCACTCAAATGCCGAAGGTGGAGATAGGAGATAACACTCAACTACCAATTTCAAAGAGGCACAAAGCACTCAAACAAAGTTTTATTCAAAATCAACTAACTTTACAAATGACACCACTATCCCTATTTATAGGGTTACATCACCACAATACTCGACCTACATACAGCACAGACGACCTATGACCTAACATAGGTCATTAACGACCTAACAGACGCGACTTAAAAACATTACAACACAACAAAGTACAGCAGTGCGACTTACGACTTATAGTATTTACAACAATTACAACATGAACGACTTATGACCTAACACTTGAGCGACCTAAAAGAAAACACATCTTCAGGTTGAGCTTCGGCTTTGTGAGCCACCTACGAGATAGCGACTTAGCATCTGGAGCGACTTACCCTTCAGCGACATATGAAAATAATTCTTCTCCAAAGACATGCGACCTAAGCTTGGCCGCGACCTAAGAGATCGGCGACCTAACTTCTTGCGACCTAAAGTTGAGCGACTTATCATAGGTCGCTGGTACCCTTTCCCTGCATAACTCGCTTCACCGTACAACCTTGATACCTCGTTAGGTCGTAACTCGCTGCACGACTCAACACATAAGTCATTGGCGATTGGTGTTGCATCTCCTTCTTCTTTTATCTCGTCATTCTTCACCCCGTTAGGTCGCACGCGACTTAACACCTCGTTAGGTCGCTCGCGACCTAACACTACATCAGGCTGGGCTGCATCATCCTCCCCTGGTTGGGAAAAATTCGTCCTCGAATTTAAAAGTTCTTCCCCATTGGATTGTTCATCTCCATAATAAGGTATAAGATGTTTAACATTAAACACGTCAGAAGTGTACACATCCTCCGGCAGCTTCAACCTATAAGCGTTTTCATTGATCCGTTTCACAATCTTTACAGGACCAATCTTTCGAGCTTTAAGTTTATTGTATGCTCCCATTGGAAAACGATCCTTTGTTAGTACAGCATATACAAAATCTCCTTCATTAAATTCAACACTTCTACGCTTCAGATCCACAAATCGTTTATACTTTTCATTCGCTTTCTCCAATCGTTCCTGAACGATTCTATGGCATTCTGTCAACCCATCAACAAAATCAGCAGCCCGCTTGACTGTCCCCTTCGGTTGTGGCATTATCGTCAAATCCAACGGCCCCTTTGGCAAGCTTGAATATACAATCTGAAATGGACTAAAACCCGTACCATGGTTGATAGCATGATTATGAGCAAACTCCGCTTGACATAACTCACATCCCAACTCTTCAAATTATCCTTCACAAGACACCGCAACAAATTTCCCAGGGATCTGTTAACCACTTCAGTATGTCCATCCGACTGCGGATGATAAGCACTATTGAAATTCAGTTTTGTTCCCACCATCTTCCACAAACTCAGCCAAAAATGACTCAGAAATCTGGTATCCCTGTCTGAAACTATAGATTCTGGTAAACCATGTAAGCGATAGATCTCCCTAAAGAACAACTGTGCCACATGGACTGCATCTGCCGTCTTCTTACAAGCAACAAAATGTACCATCTTCGAGAAACGGTCCACCACAACATATATAGAGTCATTTCCCCGTTGAGTCCTTGGTAAACCCAACACAAAATCCATGCTCACATCAACCCATGGTTTTGTAGGAACAGGTAAAGGCATATACAATCCCGCATTTGTAGCTGTCCCTTTCGAAACTTGACAAACATGACATCTTCGCACAAACTTTTTAACTTCCCGCTTCATCGAGGGCCAATAGAAAGACTGAGAAATCAACTGCAATGTGCGATCCCGACCAACATGTCCTTCTTCGTGCAACTCTTTTACAATTTTCATCCGTAAGCTGCTCTCTGGTATACACAATCTGTTTCCCTTGAATAGAAAGCTATCTACCAATATATACTCATCAGTCTTCCCTTTATTGACTTCGTCAACCACCTTGACAAAATAAGGATCATCAATAAACAATTCTGGCAACACATCAAACCCCGTCACTTCAACCTTCATTGTAGTCAACAAATGATTCCTTCGACTCAATGCATCTGCCACACGGTTTGTAATTCCCGACTTATGCTTCAGCACAAATGTAAATTGTTGCAAGTATGCGATCCACGAAGCATGCCTGGCTGCAATCTTATCCTGTCCCTGCAAATGTTTCAACGCTTCATAATCAGCGTACAACACAAACTCCTTGTGAAACAAGTAGTGTCTCCAATGTTTTATGGCTTGCACAATAGCATAAAATTCTACATCATATGTATTATATCTCATCTTTGCTCCTGATAGCTTCTCACTGAAATATGCAATAGGACGTCCCCTCTGACTTAACACCCCTCCAATTCCAACCTTAGATGCATCAGTATGTAACTCAAACAACAACTGAAAATCTGGTAATACTAGAATTGGTGCTGTCGTCAAAAGCTTCTTGATCCGCTCAAAAGAAACTCCTACTTCCTCCGACCATGAAAACTGCTTCCCCTTCATACAATCAATAACTGGTGCCATCACGCTACTGAAGTGTGGAAAAAATCTTCGGTAAAATGATGCTAAACCATGAAAACTTCTAACTTCTGTTATCGTCTTGGGTTGTGGCCAATTTCTGATTGCTTCAACTTTATTCTGATCCACCTGTATACCTCCTTCTGATATAACATATCTCAAAAATAAAACACTATGCGTCATGAACACGCATTTCTTTGTTGCAGCATAAAATTGTTCCTGTCGCAATATCATCAACACTTTTCTCAGATGATGCAAGTGTTCTTCTGGGCTTCCACTGTATATCAGTATATCATCAAAATACACCACCACAAACTCCCCAATAAAAAGTATAATGATCTGATTCATCACCCGCATAAATGTACTAGGTGCATTCGAAAGACCAAACGGCATAACCAGCCATTCGTACAACCCCTCCCGTGTCTTGAACGCTGTTTTCCATTCATCCCCTGGTCGAATTCGAATTTGATGATAACCACTCTTCAAATCGATCTTCGAAAAGATAGTAGCCCCACTAAGTTGATCCAACAAGTCATCCAATCTAGGCATAGGAAATCTGTATCTCACTGTAATCTTGTTTAGTGCTCGACTATCAGTACACATCCTCCACGTTCCATCCTTCTTTGGCACTAACAATGCTGGTACAACACAAGGACTTAAGCTCTCTTGTATGCGTCCTTGTTCAAGCAATTCTTCCACCTGCCTTCTCAACTCCTCATGCTCCCTTGGACTGATTCTGTAATGTGCTCTATATGGTAACACAGCTCCTAGAACAAGATCAATTTGGTGTTGTATGTCCCTCAACGGTGGTAACTCCATTGGCAACTTTTCAGGAAATACATCTTCAAATTCTTCCAGCACTGGCTTTACTTCTTCAGGAATTTCAACCACTTCATTACTCTCACGTCCAATTAACAAAAATACTTCAGGCTCCTCTTCTACTTCCTTAACAAACTCCTTCAAAGATAGCAAAGTTTTAAGTTCTTCAACCTCCCCCAACTTGCTTTCTCCTTGTTGTGCTTCTTGGGAACTAAAGTGATCCGTGTGCCTTCGAACATAAAACTGTAGCTATTGGTACGACCATCATGTTGCACAGCCCTATCATATTGCCACGGTCTCCCCAGCAATAGATGACATACATCCATATCCACAACATCACACCAAATTTCATCTTTGTATTTCTTCTCAATCGAAAAATTAACACAAGCTCTTCGTCCAACCTTCACCTCCCTACCTTTCCTTAACCAAGCTAACTTGTAAGGTTTCGGATGCTTCTCAGTATTTAATGCCAACTTCTTCACAGCTTCGGTAGAAATGATGTTATCACAGCTGCCCGCATCAATAACAAACTTACAAACCTTCCCCAGAATAGTGCATGTTGACTGAAAAATGTTGCTCCTCAACCAGCTAGAATCATCCTCTTGTTTTTGTGTTAAACAAGACCTCCTCATCATTAAATTACAACCCTCATCTCCTGTCAACTCTTTTTCCTCCTCAGTATGTGGTGAATTAGAACATTCAGCTTCTACTTCCTCATCCTCTGCCTCAGCAACCATCACTCGCTTCTTTGGCATTGGACATTCATTACTTTTGTGACCAAACTCCTGACAATTGAAGCATTTGATACCACTATTGACCTTGGTCTTAGAAACTTCACTTACAACTGGTTTTACAACAGCCTTGGAAACATTCACATTGCTACTAGCCCCTTTCATTTGATTGTTGGAATTTGTAAACACACCACCACCTCTCCTACCTTGCTTCTCCCAAGCTAGAGCTTTTTGATGTGCTTCAGCAACAGATCTGGGATCAAACATATTCACCATATCTTGAATCTGCATTCTCAACCCTCCAACAAATCTAGCGGTCAACTGTTCCTCTGTCTCCATGATATCATTCCTCGCAATCAATTGTTAAAATTCATCCGCATAATCATTCACTGACTTTGTTCCCTGTCTCAGATTCTGCAATCATTGATACATAAGAGACTGATAATTATACGGTAAGAATGTAGCCTTCATTAATTTCTTCATCTTCTCCCATGATTCAATCTTTGACTTTCCCATTCTCTCCCGTGTAAGTTTAGTTTGCTGCCACCATGCCATAGCTCTTCCTTTCAATTGTGTAGCAACCAACTTCACTCTACAATGCTCGGGTACTTCTTTGAAGTCAAAAATTTCTTCCACATTAGACAACCAATCCAAAAATTCTTCCGCTACCATTCCACCCTTGAATTCTGGAATTTCAGTTTTCATCCCCGACTCCCATCGTCGATCATCTTCTACATCCCGATATGCATTCCGTACTTGGTCTCGATCTCGAGAATGAACACTACATCTACCACCATCTTCATCAAAAACAGATGTACTTCGATAACGATCTCGACCATCCACATCTCTATGATCACGCATATCTCTTCTACTTTGTCTTTTATTATCACGATATGGCTCATGTTCAAACTCACGTGGAGTTCTTCTCTCTTCATCTCTATACTCATGATGTTCTCTTCTCAATGAAACTGAAGATTCTCTTCTTTCTCGGTAAGATTGCGGCGACACCCTCCTCGCTTCCGTAACCGATGGCGAAACTCTGTTTCCTCCATGGTTCGAGACTTGCGACCTTCTCCTTTGACTTTGATTCATATCATTCATCAGTTTCTCTAACTTCCCAATGCCTTCATCTAACTTTTCATTGATGCGTTGTTCCATTTGCTCGGCTTCTTCTCTTCTATACAACGCTTCAACATTCTGATGGTGATTAGCTCTTCTCGGCGGAATTGTCAAATCTTCACAACTCCAACACTTAAACTTTCGGCCTTGATTTACAAAGTGATGCACGGCCTTCTACACTTAATTGGATCGGCTTGAATTCTTCAATAAGAATTGGCTCCAAAGACTCGGCTTAGCTATGATTGGCTAAGTCTAGCTCTGATACCAAATGATGCAGCGGTAAATAACAGAAATGGATGAAACGGTGAAAGTAGCAATCGGTGGATTGAAAATACCAAACGCCCAAATCCGTTGATCTCAAAGATACCAGATTCTAGCTATCTTCGTCACGTTGATCGCGCACGATGCCGTGAAAAAAGATCTACAATTCTTCGAACGTTGATCAAGCGCACTTGATACCGTGAATTGGCTTCAACAATCGTTGATTCGAGCACACTCGAATGCCGAAGGTGGAGATAGGAGATAACACTCAACTACCAATTTCAAAGAGGCACAAAGCACTCAAACAAAGTTTTATTCAAAATCAACTAACTTTACAAATGAAACCACCATCCCTATTTATAGGGTTACATCACCACAATACTCGACCTACATACAACACAGACAACCTACGACCTAACATAGGTCGTTAACGACCTAACAGACGCGACTTAAAAACATTACAACACAACAAAGTACAGCAGTGCGACTTACGACTTATAGTATTTACAACAATTACAACATCACAATTTACAACATGAACGACTTACGACCTAACACTTGAGCGACCTAAAAGATAACACATCTTCAGGTTGAGCTTCGGCTTTGTGAGCGACCTACGAGATAGCGACTTAGTATCTGGTGCGACCTACCCTTCAGCGACATAAGAAAATAATTCTTCTCCAAAGACTTGCGACCTAAGCTTGGCCGCGACCTAAGAGATCAGCGACCTAAAGTTGAGCGACTTATCATAGGTCGTTGGTACCCTTTCCCTGCATAACTCGCTTCACCGCACAACCTTGATACCTCGCTAGGTCGTAACTCGCTGCACGACTCAACAAATAAGTCGTTGGCGATTGGCATGGCATCTCCTTCTTCTTTTATCTCGTCATTCTTCACCCCGTTAGGTCGCACGCGACTTAACACCTCGTTAGGTCGCTCGCGACCTAACACTACATCAGGTTGGGTTGCATCACTTGTAGACAGATTTAGATGAATATGGAGTCAAGGGTTTCATCCAAACATAGTTATCCTTTTCAACAAGCGAAATATAAGTGTTATTGTATTCATTCTAGAGGGTTGGCTGCGAGCCCTGGGAAGGGTGATGATGCCATATCTAATGTAGTTGATAGCCATTGCTTGCATTGGAATTCCAGTTTGAACTATTTCATCATGAGTCAAGCAGTTCATAAGAACAATTCCTTAGCTATCAATGGGTCGAGCCAAAATTTAACTTCACTATTCAAAGCCAGAAGGAGTCTAGTGTGTGGAAGTAGAATGTCCCTCACACCTAGCATAGTCTTCCAAATCCAACTAGAGGATGGCTAGGTTTCAAAAGCAAGAATGCTTCCGATTTTAGTCTATATTTCTTTGTCCAGTCAGCCCATATAGAATTTGAGTTATTCAGCAAGCTATCAAGTGCTTGGAGAAGGCAAAATAATTCCAGGCTTTCAAATTTTTAATCTAGAGGCCTCCATATTATCTAGGTAGTTCAATTTTCCTAAAAGCTATGGGAGCAAGTTTCTTGGAAAAAATTGAACCTGACCACAAAAATCTAGTCATTGCAATTTTGATCATAAATATTAGTTTGTTTCGCAATATGAAAGCCCTACCCCAGTAGACATTCATTGAGAAAATGATGGAGTTAATGATGGTTAGCCTGCCAGACTGGGACAAGAACTTGTTCTGCCATCTATTCATAGTTGCAATGGTTTTCTCATATAATGGAAGGCATTGATTTTTAGTTATTCTTTTTGAAGCCAGAGGGATGCCGAGATAACTCCTATCATCTACAAGAGGCTGCATTCTGGTAATGGAGAGAAATAGATCAACAGAAAGGCCAGAAAGCACGACTAAGAGAATGTGGGATTTAGGCGAATTAATGTGGAGGCCTGTGAAAATTGAGAAGGACAACAAGGTGTTCGTAATGCAAGTGAGAGAGGATACATTGGGTTTGGTAAAAATAATTAAATCATCAGCAAAGGCTAAAGATGTGATTTGTGGGTTATTACACTTAGGATGAAGGGAGAAGGCTTTCACATTAACCTGATTAATAAGTGCTTGAGTCAAGGCCTCCATGATTATTATAAATAGATAAGCTGAGATGGGGTCTCCCTACCTCGGACCCTTATAACCTTTAAAGTATCCAACAGTATGAGCGTTGATCAGAATAGAGTATCTATGTAACAACCCGCATATTTGTCGATTTTATATTTAAATATTTTATTTAAATATTTCATCGTTAGTCGGATTATAGTCCGAAAAGATACTTTTTGCAAACAGTCGAATTGGGACTCGAGACCACCACCATTGAGTTCAAAATGACGTTTGCGATCTTTTTGAGTATAAACTTTGATATGTTTGGAGTAAGTCGAATTTTGCTACTTTCTATATTGGGTTTTGGGTTTTGGTTCAGCCCACTAGCTAACTTAATACCCTAACTCAGCCCCTCTCCTTCCATTTACTCATTTTCACTTCTAAAACTCAAGCTAAAACTAAAAATGGGGGAAAGGAAGAAGAATTAGAAATTCCAAGCCCTAGTTCTTCTTGTAGACTTGAATTCTTGCTCCAAAATCAAAGAGAAGCTATTGGTAAGCCTCCTCTTCATCTTCTCCAACTCTTTTCCTCTTCAATTTCAGAAAAATTCCCTAAACCTAAATTGGGAAATACTTGTTTTGATCTTAGATTGAAGCTTGTAGAGTTGAAGTGGAGAGTGGTTGGTCATTTCTTTGCATTTGAGCTTCTCATCCTTGTTTTTGGGTTTAAAGGTGAGATTTTTATCTCACATCTTAGTCTATAATTATCTTCGATTGTTAGGTATGAATTCCTAACACTTATTCATGTCCATTTGATTTTGGTTTGGATCGATTTTGTGTATATTCCAATTTTTGGTGTTTTGGTTTAATTTTTGTGAAAATCCTATTATGGATATTTGGATATTGATGTTCGAGGCGTATCGAAGAGCCATTAAGACTGGGTTGTCACTAGGCATAATTCCTTAGTCGTTGTTGCTCGCCCGATCGTTATCGATGTCGTTTGGCCATTTTTGGCCTAGGTTCAGGGAATGCCCTGAACAACAGTTTCAGACGTCTGAAACGTATGGTTCAAACGTCTGAATATAATACTGGGAATTTTCTTCTCCCAGCATTCAGACGTCTGGATCAAAGTTTCAGACGTCTGAATTGGCTCGAGTGCAACCAGAGAGGAAATAGGCAAAAAAATGCCTATTTCAAACGTCTGAATCTGAATTTTAGACGTCTGAATTCTGTTCTGGAAATATTTTTATTTTCCAGATTCAGACGTCTGAATCTGTATTTCAGATGTCTGAATCTGCAGTCTTTTGCCTATTTGCCTATTTTAGCTTGAATTTCCAACTTTAATCGATTCGTGTTAATCCCCTTTTGTTGCTATCATTTATTATCGACTTTGATGACATTTTCTTCGGGATTTTTGGAATATCCATCTTTGATGGATTTGGTATCGATTTCTTTGGATTTGATTCACGTCTTCAAATGTGGATTTTTGTGATTGATTGTTTCTACAATCATTTTGTGATTTGTCACTTCTAAATACAAAGGTTTCTATACTAGTAGTAAATATTCAAACTCTTTTACAAAGATGATTTCAACTCTATTTTTAATACAAAGCTCTTTTACAAAACCGTTTACTAATCTATTAGTATATACAAACCTTTACCTCATTCGTATGAGAAAATATAATTAAACGGCTTAGCAAAACAAGTGGTATAAAACGCTTGCGTTTACTTCGTCGGTTAATTTTTGGACTTGTTCGATTGAAACTCTTGTGACAATTTTTGAGTGGAAATCTACAATTTGTTCGTAAATATTTGAGTTAAGCTAGTGGTTATGGGACATGAAGCTAAACTCTTATATTTACTGGCTTAGTGTAATCGACACTTTTATTGATCGATGATGATCATTTTGTGATTTAGACTAGTGATGTGCGATGTCTATATGTCTGCGAGGGAGACTAAACCCCGTTTCTGTGGAACTTCGGTTCAATTTGGCGGGGTAGCGACCCGTGGTCTTCGGACCGTTTGTGGAGTTTCGGCTCAATATTTATGGTTAGCGACCATGGAATAGCATTCCGTTTGTGATACACGTGTTGGTGAGTTTTCATGCTCCCGTTTGTGATAGGCCTCCCCTTTTGTGATTTCTGGATTTATATTTGATGATTTCTAGAATTTGTGTTTCACCAACTTTTGTGATTTACATTGGTAAGTTTTATCAATATTTGTGCATTGGTGAATTTGTGTGTCATTAACCTTTGTGATTGGCATTGATATAATTGTCAACATTTATGGTTTGGTGGATTAAATTAAGAATATGACATTCTTTTTACCTTTGAGAAGATTCTTGTGATATTGATTAATCTCTGGATTGATTTTCGATTAGATACTTATCACAGTATGGATGTATGGTTATCATACGTTTTTTTATATCTCTTCTGATATCTCAGTGTATTTGATATTTATAGCTAGACTGATCCCTTTATTATTTTTTTCTTAAATAATACTCGGGTCAGACTGAGATTTTACAGGTGCTTCCTCTTGACTTCCTATCTGGAACCATCATCTGACTTTTGGCTAACTACTCTAGTTTAGTAGTTTTTGTTGTATACATTCGTGATATAGACCCCATGATGTATACTTATTCTTTTGTCTTGCACTTGTATCTATTCTTTTGTGATATTGTGGATCTTGTAGACCACTACTCTGATGTACACTTTCATGTGTTATATTCATATCTATTTCCGCCTTTGTGATATGGATGTCTGTGACTGATTTGTGTTATGTTTATTTCTATATTTGTTTTCGAAGATATTATAGCCACTGTGTGGTAGCTTTGAGTTTTGTATCGGTGTGTCGGATTCCCTCTTGAAGTAAAATGCATGTTATACTATCTGACATATCGGTGCTCGCACAAAGCAATTACACGGATGGTCGCTCCTCAACAGCCTTATTCTCCGTGCTAGTTGACGGCATTACTCCGTAGTGTCCTTGGCTAGCGTGGGTATAGAGGTGGGGCGTCACAATCTAACAGTTGAAATACATTCAAAAATCCATCTAGAGAAAATTTCAGGAAAATTCATTCTCTTCATTATAGAGATAAGAGAGGACCACTTCATCGAGTCGAAGGCTTTTCTTATATCTATTTTCATCATAGCATGGGGAGATATAGCAGCATTAGAGTAGCCATTAAGTAGCTCATGAGCAACCATCACATTGTCAAGAATATTATGTTAAGGCAAGAAAGCAGCTTGGTTAGTAGAGATAATAGTGGTAAGGTAAGCTTCAATCTAGAGGCCGTAATTTTTGAGATGCATTGTATATTGTGTTACAAAAAGCAATTGGTCTATACTGAGTAACAACAAATGGGACAAATATCTTAGGTATAAGGGCCAATTTAGTAGAGTTAATAGCCTTGAGCATTTTACTTTTAGAGAAAAGTTATGGACAACTTTAAGCACTTCTTTATCAATAATATGCCAGCAATGGGTGAAGAAATAGGTGTTAAACCCATCAGGGCCACCACTGGTAGACTGTCTAAAGCTAAGGATGGAGAGTTTTATTTCTTCATCGGAGATTGAAGAAGAGAGGAAATCATTATACTTAGAGGAGAGTTAAGGCAGGGATAGATTAGAAAGAAAACTGTCATCAACTAGACTATCATCTTGGGTACTAAGCAAAGAAGTGTAGTAGCTAATGAAGGCTTCATTAACATTAAAGGGATTGGAGTGGAGTTTTCCTTGAGTATCAGCAATTTGAGAAATATGAGCATTGACTTGCTTGAACCTAATAGAAGCATGGTAGCACACAGTGTTTCTATCCTCGAATTAGTCTATTGCTCCCTACTTTTTTGCTTTCATATATTGGCCTCAGAGGATAAAGCATTAACAAGTTGGGAAGACAACTCACTCTCTATAGAGCTTAGACCCAAGACATTAGAGTTATTCATAGTTTGTACCTGCACTAGTTCAAGCTGCTCTTTTATGATGGTGGAAAGTTTCTGGCCAGTCCCAAATTTATCTCTGGCCCAGGACCTTAAAGCATTCTTAGTATTTTTAAGCTTTTAATGAAGGGCATACATGGGATTCCCATATGTTCTAATTTTCCATGCTTCCTGAACAATTTGCAAAAAGTTAGGATATTTAGTCCATTCATCAAAAAAATTAAAATTAGAGTTAATTTTAGTGGCATATCCAAAGGAGAGGATTAAGGGGTAGTGGTCAGATGGCTTAGGAGTGGGGATGTGAACAGATAAGGAAGCCCATTTTTGAAAGGTAATGTAGTTGGAAAATGCATAACCATTTTTAGTGAGAGTTCTACGGCCTTGTCTGCTCTTATTGGATCATGTGGAGGGGCAACCATTAGATGGGACATCAATTAAAGAGGCGAAGAGGATGGCTACATTGAGAGGAGATATTTTTCTAGTCGAGAGTGCGATGGCCCTAGATTTAAGGGAGGACACGTAGCAACAATTAAAGACTCCAAATATGATCCAAGGATGAGTTTCTTGGCTAAGATGAGGGAGGGAGTTAAGGAGATGTTGCCTTAGGGAGGAGGAGTTCAAAGCATAAACAAATGTAAAGTACATAGAGGTAGCTGAGGAAAGGTGAGTAACATGTGTGAATAAATTACTTGTTTGAAATAATTGGAGAAGGAAGATAAATGGAAAGGTTATATACTATCAAAAGTCTGCTATATAAGGCCTATTCAATATGCTAATGGAAAGTCAGGAGGGATTGATATAGAAGGCAGCACTTATGGAAAGATTGGCATTTAGCTTAGTTTCAAAGACAGAAATTAGTGATAGCTTGTATTCATGAATGAGGTTTTTTTATTTGGTCAAGTTTTATATCCATATGTGCACCCCTAATGTTCCATGCAGTGATGTTGTGTAACATTAAATAACTGATGGGGTTTTTTTATTCAAATTTCTGGTAATTCTAGGAGAAGTGAGAGTGATTGTTTCATCTGTGATGTTTTTTGGCAGGGAGTTTAAGTCATCAGCATTGAAGGCAGAGAGGGAGGATGAGGATTTTGATCTCCTTTTGGCAAGCAATGATGAGCCGAGTATGGAGTTTAATTTAGAAGTAGAAATTAATTTTTTTTTGTTCTTGGTTCTTTTCTTAGTTGAAGCTTTATCGACAACAGAAGGTGGAAGGGCAAGGTGATCAAGTTTAGAAGGAGAAGAGATGGAGGAGGAAATGTTGTTGCCAAGAGATGAGATATGAGAAGGAGAAGATAGGGTTTTAGCAGGATCAAAAATGAAGGATGATCCAACATGCAAGAAAGTGTCATGACTAGGTGTGCATGCGTCAGTGTACACGTGCACACAAGAATAGTTATAACAACTGGAGAGAGAGCAAGTGCAGGAAGTTACGGAGGAAGGATTAATCATTTTAGAGATATCAGACAGGTCACAATGAGAAGCAGATGTTATGAGGTTAAATGTATCAGTGTCAACAGATGGATAGAGAATGGCATTAGAGCTTTGCAATTGATCAGAGAGAGGGGTTTCAGAAGTGTCTTTAGGTAGAGAGATCTTAATAGTTTTAGTATCAAGACATATAGAGAGTGAGCTTTGGTTCAAATTGGTTAGGTGCTCTTGGTCAGAAAGATCAACAAGTGAAACCTTACAGTAACCTTTACCATTTAAGACATTATCTTTCACAAGTGCATCTGAAATAGCTTGCTTTCCTTTAAGTTCTATTGGCTCTATCACATCCTCAGATTCATTAATAGTGTCAAATATAGCAAATCTATTGGAGTCATACCACATAATGTTGCATCAATGGAAGTTACAGAGGGATCAGAAATACAAACATAGGGATCAGGAATTGAGAGATTCACATTCTCCTCAGTGACCTTGCCAGAAGATTCAAGATCAATTGCAACATGAGAGACATCTTTAGTGTTATGCTTCCTTACAAATTTCCTTATGGAACTAACCTTATTCCAAGCATTTTTAAGAATAGGCTCGGGAACTGAACTGCCATTTTCATTCTTCTTATTGAGGTGAACATTATCATTAGATTGAGTTGATCTATTTTTATTATCATCTTCTGAATTGACCTTCTCATGCCCACTGCTTAAACACATGTAATTTGTGTATCCAAACACTTTACAGAAATCACAAATATCTGGCCTTCATTAATAAAAGACTTGGACATGTTGCAGAGAGCCATTAGGCAGTTGAACAGGGAAAGAGTTAACAAGCTGACTCAATGGAGATATTTCGATAAGGCGTTTGGAAAGTTGGATCCTATCAAGCTTTTCAGTGACTTCACCAGGGCATATCAATTTACCCAATCTATTAGCTAGCTAATTAATCCCTATCGAAGACCAAGAAAATAAGGGTATATTGGATAAATGGACCTATATTGGCACATCTTTTATTGAGCCAACTACATTACTAACATTTGGATCCCACTGCTTAAGAATGAATAGTTTGTTTCTGATGATGATTGGATCTCCTTCAATAATCCTCCTCTTGTCACCTTTATCAGACATCAAGAATAAAAGATCGACCCATTTGATTTCACTTTAATATTCCCTCCAGGCTTCCAAATCTTCTTTAAATGTTGTATCACAGCAGTGTATGCAAGTGGGAGGTCCAAGAAGAACCCTACTATGTATTAGCTCCAAGCTTGAGAACCAACTTGGAGACTTACGAAAAGGGAATAATGGCTTGCTCACAAAATAATTGGCTCATTAGAATAAGGTTGTACTTCCTAGCATTTAGAGGAAGGTGCTTGAATATGGAAGTCCATCTCTGTTCACTAGGTGGATGGGTGGAAAAAGAAGGGGGAAAGAACGAAGTGGGAAGAGTGGGTGAGGTGGGAGGAATAGCAGTGGAATGGGAATGTAGAGGTGGAGGAGAAAAGTCAGGACGAAGGTCGAGTTGGGAGGAGACTTGTAACGACCCGGAATTTTCGACTCCGAAAATTCCGAATTGTTATGAAAAAGAAAGAGATAGAAGAAGAAGAAGAAGAACAGAAACATCAACATCTCACATTCGCAGCGGATAAAATATAATAATAAATAATAACAGTTTACAAAACAATATTATATCTGTCGATTACATTTTAATACATCAGAGTTACACATTTATACAGACACTGGATATACACAATTATCAAGTCTCAGATATACATTAATATAACACAATAGAAACACTCCATACGTTCCTGCCATCCAGCTCGACTCCTGAGCTCCAGAACGTCCTTACCTGAAATTCTGTAATACTCGGTCTGACCCGAGCATTACATCAAAGTAACACCCGAGTCAGGCTGGAAACCAGCGTGAGTAACTCATCTAACATGAAATTTCAATCCATAGATCTTATATAAAATCAGGGTAACTCATACTTCACTATAAGTAAACAACTTATATAATCAACACTTATTTTCACAAAACAATACTCTAAGTATCCAACTTAGTTTAAATGGTCCATATTATCCTAAACCGGCCTATTGATTTCACATACCAAATCTATAAAGAATTATAGATTACTAATCGAAGTGGTTCCGGATATCGCTGATATCCGATCCCGGTCTCTTCGAATTCAATCTCATCTTTTTAAGCCAAGATGTTTAATTTAAATTCAGGATAACATATTCACATAGCAATTCTAACACAGATAGATAACTTATTATCACAATTTGTTCAAAACATCTCATATCACGGAACATCACAATCACATATCAGGTATGTCAAATAATCCAAGGCATTCAATATTATTCAACCATTCATAAGCAAGATTTATCATCCATACTATTCTTAATTAATTTAAATAACCACCATTGTATTAAATTAATTACTTTAATTACTCTTAAATTTTACTTACTTAATATTTATTTAATTATAAGCCAATTGATTAATCAAATCTATAATTATCCACCTTAATTAATCTCCTTTGATTAATTGTTCTTTAATTACATTAAGTAATTAGCCTCGAATTAATTACATAAATTAATTCTCATTTAACCATTCTCATTAATTAACCTTTAATAATCCTTATTAATTAATTAACCTTTAATTTAATTAATTATCCTCAAATAAATTATCTTAATTAATTAATCTCATAAATTAAATATCATTTAATTAATTATTCTTTAAACACTTGATTAATCAACTTTAAACATTAATTAATTACCTTTAATTAAGTAATTTTCTTTAAGTAATTGGTTACCTTTAATTACTTACATTAATTAATCTTAATTGATTAATCATCCTTAATAAATTTCAATTTAAGTAATTATACCTTAATTACTTACACTAATTTATTAACCTTGATTCATCAAAGATAAATCATTATCTTAATTTATTTCTACAACTTTTAAAACTAATCTTCACTTTACTTTTAACTTGATAAAATCTTATTCAAGCTTCAACTAAAACCTGGTATTAGTTTTAAAACAGACCCGAGCTTCTACTACATTTTCTCGAGCCCATCTTCGAGTTTCCCCCATCTCTCTCGTCTTCGAGTTATCACGCGAATAACTTCGAGTCACCCTTGATATTTCTCGAGATCGTCCCGAGGCAACAGCTTCTCCCCCAAACTTCCATCTTCACCCGATACATTGTGCACCCGTGCACGTACCCCGCCGATCCACCCCTCTTCCATCGCCACCGTGACCTCAGACACGTCACCTACAACCACCCCATCATGATCGACCACCCAGAAATCCGAACTTCACCGTGAAATCAAATCGCCTGAATACGAACCCATCAGCCTGAAAACCATCGTCAAATTTCTCAACTTCCTCCATCTCCGTTCACCGGAGACCACAGCCATTTGCCTATACCACCGCCTGCATCGCACGTTCCTATCCCCGCAACTCCTATTCAACTCGACTCGATGCCGATGCCACACTTGCCCAAAAACCAATTACGACCAGAACCTCACCTTAAACCCTAGATTAGCCTCGTCGCGCCACCACGTTTGATGATAAATCCTTCGACAATTTTCCCACAACCATTGATCTACGAGCCACCTTTGGTCAAGACCCCGAGACTACAGACTGTCGTGATCGCTAGAAATTGATGATTACCCAATTTCTGATTAACTCACAAAATCACGACACTCACAACATTAAAAATCATGAAATTATTGTCAAAAATCATTATTTTCAATAACAATTCAGATTATAGACATGAATCCAGAAATCATTTAAGTTGAATTTTTGATATAATTAATATACTACTGTTCTTCTTACTTTTTATTAAATCCAGCCTCAGATTTAGTTTGCGATTTTATTTTAAAATTTATACCATGTTATAACAAACCTAATTCGTTTATTCATCATGTCCTAAAGAAGATCAGAGAAGGAGTAATAATTTTTTTTCTTTAGATTTTAAACTCTGAACAACAAGAACAGAACAATTATCTTGCAAATAGACATGCTCATACATTCAATTCATATATATACACATACGATCATATAAAACAATTATGTGATTACTTATTACTAATTTACTTCAAGATCACTGCATGCAACCAAACTAAAAATAGATTAAAAGCTTATTTTACTCACATTTATATCCTGGAGCAGAGAACAAATTTTAATGATGATCTGGAAATGCTTTTGTTTTCTAACACTTGTATTTGATTCTGATCTTAGCTTGAATCTGATGTTGTTGAGTTGATCTTTAATTTCCAGATTAAAAGCTTGAAACAGAGATGATCTTGCTAGATTACAGGTTGAAGCTTTAAAATAAGCTGGCAGCTTCCAGGTTTAAAATGCTTCGTTTTGATTATTGAGATGATTTGTTTACAGGTTTTGAATTTTGGTTTTCTCTGGTTTATTTTTACATATTTTTGTTTTTATTGTTTTGAAAGATGAAGGTAGAAAAAGAATGGAGAAGAGAAGATATTGATATATACATAGACTTAACTTTATGATTATTAAAAATAAAAGAAAAAAATAACATGGTGACACTTGTTAACATTTGTCATTAGCATGTATTCATTGATTTACATTTGTTAAACTATATACACTTAACTTACAAGTGTAATTTCCTTGAATTTAATAAATTTAGAAATGATTTTTTTTTTTATAAATCTTACATATATATTTTCTATTAAGTAAATACATTATCTTAATCTATAAAACCTTTTAAAGAAAATAATATAAAACAAATATTATTCTAAATAAAATCATTTAAAAATATATTTTAAATCCAAAATATATTTAAGATATTTATCCTTTGAATTCTAATTTAAAATTCAATTTAATTCAAAATCCAATTTAAAATCAACTCATATAAATATATTTACTTAAACAACCACAAATTCACTTTGTTTGAAATAATAATATTTTTATTTAAAATCTTCTTATATCTATATATATATACACACACAACACAATTACAAATATAAATATTTATTTGATCAGATTTATTTGTTCAATCTATAATTCAGTATTTCTATTAATTTATCCAATTATTATATCAATTACAGATGTCCAGAAATCCGGGTTATCACATTCCTCCCCCCTTTAAATCTTTTCGTCCTCGAAAAGGAATGAAGCAAGAATTTTATTACAATGTTGATTATCAGTTAAATTATTCCTTAGACATCTTAACTCTTAACTCTCTTTATTTAAATTTTCCAAAATATTTTTTTAAAAATTACATAATATTATCAAAATAGTTTTTATAAAAATAGTTTTTATAACTCGATGTCTCAACCAGTCCATCCTTGTTCTCACAGAAATTCGGTCATACGTTGATCAGGCGTAAGACTGAAAATCTATCAGTACTTGGTAAACCCGTTTTCAACACCTAGTGAAAATACTTGAAAAATAATTTTATTGAAAATATGGAAAACATTTTTGAAATCAAGGAAATATCTTTGGTGAGAATGCTCTGGAAATCATCACCCCCATCCCAGGTCACAGTTACATCACGGGTTACGTTGCCATCGCAGCAAAAGTCCATGTAACTGATTACACCATGGAACCCACAACAGATCGCAGTTACATCCAGGGTTACGTTGCCGTCGCAGCAAAAGTCCATGTAACTGTTGGCTCTCAGCGGCACACACGATTTCGCTGTCAAAATGAAACTTCTCCCACATAGGTCGCAGTCTACCGATATAAAATCAAACGCAGACTGTTGGCTCTCAGCGGCACAAACGACTTTCGCTATGTTACCATAGTGTCACAGTCTACCGATATAAAATCAAACGTAGACAGTTGGCTCTCAGCGGCACACATGACTTTCGCTATGGTCTGCAGTAGATCGCAGTGACATCGAGTTAAACTGTCGTCACAGCATAACCCAAATGCCTCTGTGGGCACCAGCCCCTCGATTTTCGCTACAAAAATAATCCTCAGGAACTAGTTTATTCCGGACTCCTCACAGGATCAACTTTAGAAACCCCCCTTGGGGCTCAAGGCAGTACCACCCAGTGGTACTCCTGAGAAGTTCATTTCAAGGGAGCGCCTTTTTCCCCAGAGCTATACTCAAAACATTTTATACTATATACTTATAGTATCTTCAAATCATACCCTTTATGATTTATCAAAATCTCCTTTACACAAAATCGATTACCAAAATCGATAATTCTCAAACTAGGCTTTCCAAAATCCAAAATTGATTTTCCCAAAAATCAAAAGCCTTTTCCAAATTCATAGGTTTCCAAAATCTTTTTCAAAATCATTCTCATAAGATCCTTTATATATATATAGATATAGATATATATAACTTTGGAAATCTTTGGATCACCTCAACTTGTATAAAACCTCTTTTATACTTCAAATACTTCCAAAATCCCTTTTTATTCTGGCTAGATTCAATAAGGGAAGTTTATCATATTACAAAATACAACTTTATTTATTGCCAAATCAAATATTCAAGTTTGACTTCTTTATAAAGTTATTTACCAATTACTTATCTCCATAAAGTAAATTTCAACCAAAGAAATACCCAATTCCATTATATTTCACATAATGTACCTTTCATTTTCGAAAACCATTTCAAATTTCTTATCCTCAAATTTTAAATGCCAATTTCATTCAAACCCGTACGATGTACATATATCATCCGTACGCTATATCAATCTGATCGCTCAATCGATCACACAATTTCACTTCCGAACTAGTATCGTCCACCCGATTTCCTAGTGCGGACTCAGATCTGATTCCTTGATCAGAAACCGTCATTCTCCTTGCATAGTCACAACTATGATAGAGAATATCCAGAACCAATCAAAAACCCATATCCAGGTTCGCCGTCGAAAATCGAGCGAAAAATCCCAACTCGGATCGATAATACTATCTCGAAATTCTATGTTCGAATCTGGATCAAATCATTATGCGAATAGAATAATATACGTATATCCTACGTATTTACCTTTATTGGTTATTAGCCAAATCAACTCTCTTTTCTATACATATTTCCTTTAATTCCATTTATTTATTCTCAATTGCTTCCATTTCCAATTGAGTTATTACTTCAATTACAAACAGTTTGAATTCTGACCTATAAAATTTTAAAATAGCTTGAAAAAGTTTAAAATAGATAAGTAGTTGAAAAATAGTTATTAGTTTGTAAAATAGCTGTAAAATAGTTAAGTAGGTATAAAATAGTTAGATAATTGCAAAATAGTTTTTAAAATAGCGATTAGATATAAGTAACTGAAAAATAGTAATTAGTTTATAAGACAGTTTCAAAATAGTTAAATAGTTCCAAAATAATTGTAAAATAAGTATAAGATAGTTTGGGGTTTAAGAAGAAAGATTGTATAGTAAATAGTTTGGAAAAATATATTTGTATTAAAACAGTTTATTTTGAAAATAATCCAGAGCCAAACTGTTTAATTTCCCAATCTCCATTTCCAATTAATTTCCCATTAATTCAATTTAAATTTGCACTTCCATTTAAATTGACTCAATACTTCAATTTCCATTGAAATTTATTTAACCCCAATTCAAGTTGAATTAACCTTAACTCCTTTCCAAATTTAAATCAAATTCCATTTGATTTTTAAACTTATTCAACTTTAATCAAAATTCCAAATTATTTCAAATCAATTTGAATTAATTTCAAATTGAACTAGCTTCAATTTCAATTCATTTCAATTCTAATTTACCATTTGAATTTTTAAACTTATACATCTTCAATCACAATTCTAATTAATTCAAATCAAATCCAATTTGAACAAATTTTATTCAAATCTCAACTTAAAACCATCTCGAATTATATAAATTCGAGTTAAACATTTAAATGTTGATTAAATCCTTCAAATCAAATCAACCTTTATTATTATTATTTTATTTAACAACTTAAATCTTTAAACCATTTAATTCTGAATTCAAATTCCAAATTCCATTTTAAAATTATCTTTACTTAACTTATTACAAAGTTCAAATAAGAATTCAAAAACAATATTATCTTCAGATTCTAATTTATTATCCATTTTCAATTTCCAGATCTCAAACCCATTTTGAGATCACTCATAACTCCCATTTAAATTAACCATTTAACTACCCAAGTTAAATTTAAATTTCATCTTGAAATTTCCAATTCAAGTTATTTATTCAACTTATTTAACTTCCTTCGAGTTAAATTTACTTAATCCGGTCAACTTTTCATAATTTGAATTCCCATTCAAATTTTAAATTTTAGATTAATAGTCTTTCCCTTTTTAAGTTTAAAAAACTTACTTTACTTTGGGTTTTACATCACATTCCAATTTAAAACTCAACACTAAGTGTTTATTTCAAATCATCATTGGTATTATATATATTCCTCATATATACATTTTCTTTACACACCAAGTTATACTTTAAATTTTAAACCATTCTTGGTTTTTAATTTCTAAACAAATTTCTTTAAAACGATCTCAAGTTTTCTGGACTTAGATTTAAAACTTCACAATTTTAAATTATCTTCAATTCCAATTTATAAGTTATACTCACTTAAATGTTTACTTCCCTAAACATTTCATTTTGCTAAATCATTAACAACATTCATTATTAAACACAATTACCATTTATGATAATAACCAAGATTATCATATCTGGAAACCAATTCATTATTATCTTTATTCTTGATAACACTTCTACAAATTCAAGATTTTAATTTCAGTTTGAATTCATTTCAAACTTATCTTCATTTAATTTAAATTTGGTTGTATTAATATTACTACTTATATTTAATTCAATAATTTAACAACCAATTATCTTAATAGAAATATTGCTTTATATATCAAATATAATTTTATATAAAATCATTTACCTTTTAAACCATTTAAAATCTTTATATAGAAAAATAACAAGTACGTTCTCTCATATATATATACACTCAACTCATTCTAGGGTACAATTGACCCTATCCTTAATGAGTAAACCCTAACAGAGCCAAGGTTCTCGCTTAACCCTTGCTCTGATACCAAATGTAACGACCCGGAATTTTCGACTCCGAAAATTCCGAATTGTTATGAAAAAGAAAGAGATAGAAGAAGAAGAAGAAGAACAGAAACATCAACATCTCACATTCGCAGCGGATAAAATATAATAATAAATAATAACAGTTTACAAAACAATATTATATCTGTCGATTACATTTTAATACATCAGAGTTACACATTTATACAGACACTGGATATACACAATTATCAAGTCTCAGATATACATTAATATAACACAATAGAAACACTCCATACGTTCCTGCCATCCAGCTCGACTCCTGAGCTCCAGAACGTCCTTACCTGAAATTCTGTAATACTCGGTCTGACCCGAGCATTACATCAAAGTAACACCCGAGTCAGGCTGGAAACCAGCGTGAGTAACTCATCTAACATGAAATTTCAATCCATAGATCTTATATAAAATCAGGGTAACTCATACTTCACTATAAGTAAACAACTTATATAATCAACACTTATTTTCACAAAACAATACTCTAAGTATCCAACTTAGTTTAAATGGTCCATATTATCCTAAACCGGCCTATTGATTTCACATACCAAATCTATAAAGAATTATAGATTACTAATCGAAGTGGTTCCGGATATCGCTGATATCCGATCCCGGTCTCTTCGAATTCAATCTCATCTTTTTAAGCCAAGATGTTTAATTTAAATTCAGGATAACATATTCACATAGCAATTCTAACACAGATAGATAACTTATTATCACAATTTGTTCAAAACATCTCATATCACGGAACATCACAATCACATATCAGGTATGTCAAATAATCCAAGGCATTCAATATTATTCAACCATTCATAAGCAAGATTTATCATCCATACTATTCTTAATTAATTTAAATAACCACCATTGTATTAAATTAATTACTTTAATTACTCTTAAATTTTACTTACTTAATATTTATTTAATTATAAGCCAATTGATTAATCAAATCTATAATTATCCACCTTAATTAATCTCCTTTGATTAATTGTTCTTTAATTACATTAAGTAATTAGCCTCGAATTAATTACATAAATTAATTCTCATTTAACCATTCTCATTAATTAACCTTTAATAATCCTTATTAATTAATTAACCTTTAATTTAATTAATTATCCTCAAATAAATTATCTTAATTAATTAATCTCATAAATTAAATATCATTTAATTAATTATTCTTTAAACACTTGATTAATCAACTTTAAACATTAATTAATTACCTTTAATTAAGTAATTTTCTTTAAGTAATTGGTTACCTTTAATTACTTACATTAATTAATCTTAATTGATTAATCATCCTTAATAAATTTCAATTTAAGTAATTATACCTTAATTACTTACACTAATTTATTAACCTTGATTCATCAAAGATAAATCATTATCTTAATTTATTTCTACAACTTTTAAAACTAATCTTCACTTTACTTTTAACTTGATAAAATCTTATTCAAGCTTCAACTAAAACCTGGTATTAGTTTTAAAACAGACCCGAGCTTCTACTACATTTTCTCGAGCCCATCTTCGAGTTTCCCCCATCTCTCTCGTCTTCGAGTTATCACGCGAATAACTTCGAGTCACCCTTGATATTTCTCGAGATCGTCCCGAGGCAACAGCTTCTCCCCCAAACTTCCATCTTCACCTGATACATTGTGCACCCGTGCACGTACCCCGCCGATCCACCCCTCTTCCATCGCCACCGTGACCTCAGACACGTCACCTACAACCACCCCATCATGATCGACCACCCAGAAATCCGAACTTCACCGTGAAATCAAATCGCCTGAATACGAACCCATCAGCCTGAAAACCATCGTCAAATTTCTCAACTTCCTCCATCTCCGTTCACCGGAGACCACAGCCATTTGCCTATACCACCGCCTGCATCGCACGTTCCTATCCCCGCAACTCCTATTCAACTCGACTCGATGCCGATGCCACACTTGCCCAAAAACCAATTACGACCAGAACCTCACCTTAAACCCTAGATTAGCCTCGTCGCGCCACCACGTTTGATGATAAATCCTTCGACAATTTTCCCACAACCATTGATCTACGAGCCACCTTTGGTCAAGACCCCGAGACTACAGACTGTCGTGATCGCTAGAAATTGATGATTACCCAATTTCTGATTAACTCACAAAATCACGACACTCACAACATTAAAAATCATGAAATTATTGTCAAAAATCATTATTTTCAATAACAATTCAGATTATAGACATGAATCCAGAAATCATTTAAGTTGAATTTTTGATATAATTAATATACTACTGTTCTTCTTACTTTTTATTAAATCCAGCCTCAGATTTAGTTTGCGATTTTATTTTAAAATTTATACCATGTTATAACAAACCTAATTCGTTTATTCATCATGTCCTAAAGAAGATCAGAGAAGGAGTAATAATTTTTTTTCTTTAGATTTTAAACTCTGAACAACAAGAACAGAACAATTATCTTGCAAATAGACATGCTCATACATTCAATTCATATATATACACATACGATCATATAAAACAATTATGTGATTACTTATTACTAATTTACTTCAAGATCACTGCATGCAACCAAACTAAAAATAGATTAAAAGCTTATTTTACTCACATTTATATCCTGGAGCAGAGAACAAATTTTAATGATGATCTGGAAATGCTTTTGTTTTCTAACACTTGTATTTGATTCTGATCTTAGCTTGAATCTGATGTTGTTGAGTTGATCTTTAATTTCCAGATTAAAAGCTTGAAACAGAGATGATCTTGCTAGATTACAGGTTGAAGCTTTAAAATAAGCTGGCAGCTTCCAGGTTTAAAATGCTTCGTTTTGATTATTGAGATGATTTGTTTACAGGTTTTGAATTTTGGTTTTCTCTGGTTTATTTTTACATATTTTTGTTTTTATTGTTTTGAAAGATGAAGGTAGAAAAAGAATGGAGAAGAGAAGATATTGATATATACATAGACTTAACTTTATGATTATTAAAAATAAAAGAAAAAAATAACATGGTGACACTTGTTAACATTTGTCATTAGCATGTATTCATTGATTTACATTTGTTAAACTATATACACTTAACTTACAAGTGTAATTTCCTTGAATTTAATAAATTTAGAAATGATTTTTTTTTTTATAAATCTTACATATATATTTTCTATTAAGTAAATACATTATCTTAATCTATAAAACCTTTTAAAGAAAATAATATAAAACAAATATTATTCTAAATAAAATCATTTAAAAATATATTTTAAATCCAAAATATATTTAAGATATTTATCCTTTGAATTCTAATTTAAAATTCAATTTAATTCAAAATCCAATTTAAAATCAACTCATATAAATATATTTACTTAAACAACCACAAATTCACTTTGTTTGAAATAATAATATTTTTATTTAAAATCTTCTTATATCTATATATATATACACACACAACACAATTACAAATATAAATATTTATTTGATCAGATTTATTTGTTCAATCTATAATTCAGTATTTCTATTAATTTATCCAATTATTATATCAATTACAGATGTCCAGAAATCCGGGTTATCACAAGACTGGAGGGTAGGGGAGGATGGGTTAAAGTCAGCTGAGTAGGAAGATTGGATAGGAGATTTGAAAGGTGGGATGGAGGGAAGGGGAGGTATGGGAAAATGGACCATTAAAAATCATGAAACTTACGATTTTGAAAATTGGAAGTGGTTTAATTTGTGTTGGATTGTCGTTGGATGCTTTAAGAATTCTGGTTGAAGCGTTTGGCCAACGTTGTCGATAGGAATTCCTAAACACTAGGTTGAGACAGTCAAATAAAACACTTTGTATTATAATATTTCAAAAGACATATAAACATTTATGAAAATATTATAAATAATATTTAAATAAAGAAATGGAATGATATTTTGGATATATATATATATATATATATATATATATAAACACACAATGATCTTGAGAGAAAACGCCTTGAAGATAAATAAAATTTTAAAGAAGGATTATAAGTTATATATATATATATACTTCAAAAAAATTTATGGTCAAAAGTAATCATAATAAAAACCATAATGCTGCATGATACGTATTGACATTTAGATGGCTAGTGTGGCCGTCGAACATTAGTGATAGCCAAGGTCAGTGGCGAAGCAATGTTGATTTCACAGTCAACATTGCAGCTAATTGACAAAGCAATTCGCTATAAAAGGATGGCAAGGCAAAGTCATTATATTAATTAATATTTATAAATTTTGTATTTATATATGCATATATGTATATTCATCTATAAGATGTATGCTTATGTAATATTATATGTTGCTTTTGGTTGGTTATATGTAATCTATTGTGATCTAAATAGATGATAAAACATATATACATACGAGTTCTAATTTAAAGGAAGTCGAAGTAAAACCATAATCCCTTTATTTAGTTATTTGAGATAATGAATTTTGGGTAATCTATTTTGTGAATGAGAAACATTTTGTGTAAGAGAGGATTTTATAAACAGAACGTAACTCTAAAGGATTAGCATTTTTCAATTGTTGAATTTCAAAGGTGGAAAATTTGATTTGAGAATAATTGATGATAAGTTAGTCACGATTTCTCTAGCAAGTAGATAAGTAACCCCTTTAAAAGAAATGAAATTTTGTATCAAAACTTTTAAACCATAAAGAGTTATAATATTTTTTTAAGGAAATCTTTAAATTGATTCACATCGTTACTTCAAGGGTTTAACTAAGTTGAACGTCTTAATATTCCAGAAAATATTTAGTATTATAATAATAAAATAGTGTTTATACAGAAAATAATAATATAAAAAGGTTGTGTAAACTTATTTACAAATTAGAAAATAAGGAAAATGATATCCTGATTATTGTAAATCGACATTCTATGTTTAAAAAAATGTATTATATTAATGGAGTTTATCTAAAAATGAAGAATATGTATTATATTAATGGAGTTCATCATTTGCTTTGATGAGTGGAACCGTATTTTTAAGGCAACCAGATGGCATGATCATTGCTCGATGAGGTTGCTAATTGCTCTAAAAGTCTTCGTAGACGTGTGGTAAGAGAGAAATGATCGTCTCTTTCAGAAAATAAGTAAAACAAAGGTGGTATTATGCAATGAAATTGTTGCTATATTTAAGTTAGATGCAACAGCCTTTGGATTGCTTTTGCCTGAGGTTTTTCATGCTTCTTGATGTTGCATGTTAGTTGTTTTGCTTTGTTTGTCTTTTCTTTCTATTGCTTGTTTGTTGCTTTCTTTTTTGCTTCTTTCTTTCCCTTTGTGCTGTCCTCGTTTTTATTTTAGTAGGTTGAGCTTGTTCAACTTCCTTTTTTTTGTGTGCTCTTTAGGCAATAAATATGGAAAGGGTCCAGTCAACCCTACTTGCTTTGCAAAAAAAATGAAGAATATGGAAGAAATTAATAATAAAATTTTGGAAATGAATATTAAAAAAGGATGAAAAACTAAACGATGAAATTCTATATTGAAAGACCTTCTCAAAGCACAAAATTATAAGAAAGTTATTATAGAGGAGGATTTACAAAGTGTTATGAATTTAAGAAAACAGTTATTTTGTTAATAATCAATTTAAAGTGTATTTAGAAATTGGACCTAAGAGTTGTATTAAAGTTTATGATTTCACATCATGAAATGAAGTTTTTTGTTAAATCAAAATGGGATAGAAGTTAACTTATTTTTATTTATCCATTCACGTAAAAGTTATTGTGTATAACTTTTTATATTAGTAAATAATCTGATGTTTGCTCCTCGAACAAGAAAAAAAATTCACTGTCTATGAATAGATGAAATTATTATGGCATGATATAATAATTTTTGAAATAATTAGAATTATTGTATATATGTATAAATATGTTGAAATGTAAATTATTTAGTATATTGATTAGTGGATGGTTTGAAATAAATGTTCAACTTATTGTGTAAATATCTGTTTTAAGAAAATTTTGGATTTATAGAAAAAGAATTTAATTGTTTACATCTTATTTGTATTCTTTTCCAAATTGTGGATTTTAACGCTCAAGAAATTATTTTGCAATGTGGATGAATTATTTTATCAATTTTTTTATTCAAAACTCCATTTAAACCCCTTATAGTTTTGGATCATATCATTTTCATTTCATGTCCAATTTTGTCGATTTTACGCTCTTCGGAAAGAAAATCTGATAATGAACAACTTTAATGTTGAACACTTTTGAAACTTTTGTAATTTGCTATCTTGAAAACTTATTTGAAAACTTAGTTAAACTGTGTCCTGCATATGGAAAATCTGAGCTGGAGCACCTTAGTATTTTGATCATATATCATTCATTCCAACTTCGATTTTCATGTTTTTGCATTTTTACGAAAGCTAATGTAACGACCCAGAATTTCAGTCATTCAAATTTGGATCATTTAATTGATTTTAAATATTGAAAAGTTAATTTTGTAAGTTAAATAAGTTGGGTTTCAAATATAACGATTTATTTGATAATTAAATTATTAAATTTGATTTTTGGAATTTGTTTAAATAATTGAATCTCGAATTTTATGTGAATGAAAATGATTTCTAAAGTTGATTTAAATTCTATTTGAATAAGAAGGAGGATAGTGAACTTTTAATTTTGGATTTAAAAGTGATTTAATTAATTTTGGAAATTTCTCATTTTGAATAACGTGTAAAAATAGCCTTCCGGGGTATTTTCTCGGATTTCGACGAAACCAGTTTCATTGAATTTGTAATAGTGAATTATTATATGTCGTCGAATTTCGTGGTGATTGAACATATCGTTTGGTCGTGCGAGTTTGAAACGCGTAGAAATTAATTTATGGAATTCTATTAATATAATTTGATTTTGGAAAGCTATCTTCTGTATATGATAGAATTTGCTCCCGATATGTATTCCATTGTGTTCGGAATAGGGGTATAACATATAGAACGCCAAACGGCACACTTCGTTTGGAGTTTTGAAATTTTAGCGAATGAATAGTTCTATGAAAATTTTTCATATGAGGACTTGATAATTTTCATTTTGCAATCAAAACCCTAGTTCTTACATCAACCGCCTCTTTTAAAAATTCAATGGCCGAAAATAGCTTGACTTCCTCCCTCGATTTCATCATCCACTCAATAAAACGCCGAGGTGTGAAAAGGAAAGTCGTAGAGCTCGACAAGCTCTACATTTTGTACGGTTGGATCATCGAGTTGTTGACAATTGGAGCCATATTCTTGCTCCATTTGTGGCCATTGTTAGGCTTGGTGGTGTGATTTTTGGAGATAGGGAAGGCCGCGCTCTGGCCATGGATGAAGGAGATGAAGTGGGTTGCAACGACGATGTTGGATGTGACGATGGTGGGACACGGGCGGCGCGGTGGGTGGTCGAAGGAGTCGAGTTGGGTTCGATTTTTTTTGCTGCTTGCGAATGATAAACAAGAGGGAAAGTTATTTAAGTCTTAAGTTAAATTTTTATTTATTAAGTTAATTAAATTTTAATTATCTTGAATGTTTATAAATTCATAACATTTCCATCGAGGTCCGTTTCGAGCACGACAAGTTGCGTTGTGTTCGTATCAGCGAGCACTACGCTATGAGCTTAGATTGGATGGATTCTGAACAAGTTGGAATTTTGGGTTAAAATTGAACATCCATTCAATTTTTATTCAAACGGAACTTTTGGTGACTATTAAAAATCAATGTGAGTTAATCTCACCTTTTTGGTTAACCAGAAATATTTTTAGTCGATAAACAAAATTATCTATTTGATGTTTGGATATATATTATTGATAGATATTAACTATTTGGATAATTACTATACTTATTAGTTGGATTGGATATATTCCCGCCTATTGGAGCGGATGAGATCCTATTACGTTCTCGTGTAAGAGTGGATGACCCTTGTATACGAATCCCGCCTCGAAGCAGTTGATTTTTATTTTTTGATTATATATTGTACATTGATTTTTTTGTTTTTAAATAATTTTTCTAAAATGAAACATGATTTTAGATATTATAAATTAATAGTTTTACAAAATATTCTAAATAGAGATTTCCAAACTATAAAATATTAATTTTTAAAATCTTGGAGAATAAGTCCATCTTTTATAATAAACAGATATGTTTTAAAAGAAATTAGAAATATTTTGAGATAATATTTATAATCATCTTTGTATAAAGTGATATATATGTATATAAGTACATATATTATGATTTATTTATAAACGTGAAAACTATAAGTTGGATAATTTTCAAGGGTTATATTTTTACAAAGGAAGTAAAGATTTGTAAAATCGTATATTGTTAATAAATATATTAATTTATAAACGAGGCTTATGAATTAAAGGGAACTATTACCGTTAAATAAATTGGAGAATAAATCAAATGGTGGATTTATTATAAGATATGGAATGATATTTTAGAAATAGTTGACTCTATTTTGGAAATTAAAGGCGAGGGTAAATTTGAATGTTAAATGATATTTTGTAAATAGAAATGGATTTATAAAAGGAATTTATCCATAGAAGTAACGTTAAAACGGATGGTGATTGATGTTTTAAATAAGATTTATGTATAAGCGAGATGCATAAAAAAATAAAGTTATAAATGGAATTCATAAATAAATGGGTTTTATGAAAGGAAGTTTTTATAAAATGGAAAGAGTAAATGTAGTTTTATAAATATGGAAATGACTAGGTTGAATATTTAAGAATGGATATTTATCAAGGAAATATATTATGTTTTAAAAGTTGGTTATTCATGTTGATATTGCTTAAGTTGTTTATTAATATTTAAATAATTTGGAGGGTTCATTATTTAAATTATTAATATGGTTTGGAATTAATAAAAATGATTATTAATAATATTTTAGTAATTTATTATTGTTATTATTATTTATATGGTAAAGAGTAATGATTGTTTTATCCATAATGGTTTGAATTATTAATTATTATTTTTTAGAGGTTAAAAGTTAAAAATAATTATTTATTTATTATGGTTTCGATATTCATGAATAAAGTTTTGTAAATGGACTTGGATTTTTATAAGAAGAGCGTATAAAATGGTTTGAAGATTTAACAAGAGATTATTTACAAGGTAAAGAAGTTTATAAATAGATAGATATTTATAAACAAGATATTTAAATGGTTTATAGATTTACAAAAGGAGTTTATAAATAATTGCATGGTTTTATAAGGGTTTAGAAATGACTTGAGGAATAATTTATTAATGGTTTATAAATGGGTTTAGAAATTTATAATGGAGTTTATAAATGATTTTAGAATTTGGTAAAAAGGAGATTTTTCTCAGTGTTTGGCAAATATATTTATACCGTTGAGATAAGTATATTGATATTTTCTAAGTATTGAAAATAGAAGGGTTATGAATATACCTTTGTAAAAGTATTTTGATATAAGCATTACAAGATGGATTTAATTAATGGAAAGATTAATTAAGGAGGCTTAGTGTTGCTAGGTGCTTAACCAAATGTTGGTTTTTCCTATGGATTAAATCCCTGATTGAATGTTTGTTATTCGATAGTCAAATAACCGACTATCGAATTTGGACCCAAATGTAACTTTGGAAATATCTAGAAGAAACACGTGAGTTATGTAGCACAGTCATCTCCGATGATGTTATACTATGTGCGTAAATCTTATTTCATTCTTCTAGAACAAATGATAAGGAAATCCGTCCACTAACGGTTAGGAGGTGACCTCCGATCTTATCTTTGACTGTTTATTTCCTAAAGAACCATGGTTGAGTTTACCTAAGACTGTCGAATGTTGTTTCAAAGAGACCAGTATTGGTTATGTTATCTGAAAACCACTTCGATCCAACTCAAGCGTTCGAAGTGAGGACATCTTGAAGATGATGGAATTGGAGACGAAGCTCTTAATCGTTTCGTTCAGTCCCATAACGAACTTGTAAGGATGAATGCTGATATTGCATTGTTGCCTGGAGGGTAGTGTTAGCATTCCAAGTGGGAAGTGCTACATAATGGTAAGAGCGTGGCCTTTTCGAGCCTCACATCCGGGAAATGAATAAAGCAGGGACATACGGCAGGGCTAAGTGGGTTGCACCCAAGTATGGTATGGTCATCCCAAATCTAGAGCGATATTCATGTATACATCGAGATCCCATTATATGGTTGCTGATTGCAACCAAGGGGTGATCATATTCGGTGCTACTCAAGAAGGGGGTAGTACCGGTCCTGAGTAGCAGAGGTGCAACGTGTTGTAGCCTCCCGTACATTTTATCTAGAGGTGTGCGAATTCGGTGGGTAGACCCTTACCCTTTCATAGTTGGAATCCATTATCCATTACAAGCCGTTGGTTTTGGTTGTAGAGCCTAGTATGCTAAAATTTAGTTAATGTAACAGTTTCGGCTACGATTAATAAGAATTTGTATATTAGACACTATTAGAATATCAGAAGATATTATATGAAATGCTTTGGTTATCGTAAGGTAAAAACCCGTCTGTGTTTATGTGCGGCGTGGTCTTACGAGGTACCTTTGATTTTTGAAAGGTTTCTATAACTTTAAAATCTAGTTGGGTATGTTTTCTCACGCTGGTTTTCCAGACTGACTCAGGTGTTATTATATTATAATGCTTGGGTCAAACCGAGCACATTACAGATGTAGTTGGAATGCTTTAGAGCTTCAGGAGACAAGCTAGAGTCTCAGAGACGTATTCATGTATATGGTTATCTTTCCGCTGTTTTGTTATTGTAACGACCTGCCTTTTTGGATGTTTTAAGCAGACACACATCCCAGACTCAAACCATTCAAAATGGCAGATTGTTATGGGGTAAATAAGAAAAGGGAAAGAAATAAAACAAATACAAAATCTCGCAGCGGAATGAAAAAATATAATAATCAAATAACAGTTCATGAAGCTGTTTTACAAATACATTTGATTATTCTTTACAACACAACATCAGAGTTACATAAACAGGAATAAATAAATGCAGCGAAACAACATGATGTAGTGGAATAAATATATTGAATAATAACAGTACAAATCTTCGTCTTCGTCCTCCAGAAATAAGGTCTTCAACCCTGAAATGCTCAGGCTGACCCGTGCAAATTTAAAAGACAAAACACTCGAGTCAGAACTAAAAGATCTTATGTAAGTTAAATCAACGGTAAATATGAGTGCAACTGCGTCAGAGATGTTTACGGGGTTTGACATCTCCTATCCATTGTCTAATGTGAGTGCAATAACTTAAGAAATGTTCGGGATTTACATCTCCTAAGAATCCGTTAAACTATCTACTATGTGGTACAATACGCTATTATAATATGTCTACAGTAAAGTATAAGTATTAAAATAGCGTTAAGGCGTTACCCATATCCTCCTTAACACATTTTATATATTTACATAGTCTATATAGTACCGTACGCTCCTCCTTAAACTAGAGGTTTACACAGAGGGCACCCCATAGGTATGAAACAAAACAAACTCGTAGAAGGCGCTCTAGGGCATGTGAACACGGCACTCGAGGCAATGCCAGGGTAGATATACCAATTGCAGATCCGGACTAGTGGTAACGCATAGCAACTATTACCGCCAACCTCGGAACACACTCCCAAATCAAAATCAAAGGGTGGCCACCAAATCAATCACAAAGCAATAGAATGGTATCGAAGAAATGTGTCCGATCGGAGGAATGACCTCACATGGCCCGGCATGGCTCCTATTTTAGTCACATCTATGCTAACTCATGGGAGTCAGGGTCACGTCATACCTTATACAGAAATCGTTTGCCAAACCATCCTACTTCATTTCTGGAATCTCCACCAAATACACAGTTGTTAAAGTGGTTTTCGGTATTAGCATAGAGTATGACAATATCCGATCCCGGTCTCTTTAACAACCAAATGCCTATTATACACCGGATGGTTCTTTTACGTTTCAACAGACAATTCACAATTTATATCAAGGTATCATATTCTCAAAACATGAAACTTTCGAAATCATATTCACTTTGAAATCATACTCACCTTTGAAATCATTTCGTTCCGAAATCATAATTTCTTTAAAAAATCATATTTCCAATTAGGTTAAATCCTCACTTCAAAATCATCATATTCAATTAATTATAACATTTAAATCCTAACTTAGGTTATAACATTATTTAACCGTACCCGCTTTTAAATCAAAGGATTAGAATGTAAACACATCTACTTTACTTAGTTTGAAATTTAGAAAAATAGTTTAGGTAGTTATAAATGGTTTAAGTAGTTCAACATTGTTAAAATAAATTTTAAATAGTTAAAATACTCTAAAATAGTTTAATATAGATTAAAAATATTTTTTAGATGGATTTAAGATAGTTAAATAGATTTAAAGTAGATTAAATATAATTAAAATAGATTAAATAGCTTTACCATAGATTAATTAGATTTAAAATAAATTAAAATGGTTTAATTAGTTTAAATTAGATTGAATTGGTTTAAAATAGGTTAAAATAATTTATATAGTAAATATAGGTTAAAATAGTTTAATAATTTAAAATCTTAATAATTAGAAATTTTAAAATAATATATTTTTAAATAGTTTATATTAAAATATGAATTTGGAACTAATATTAGTTTAAACTATTTATTTTATTTCAACACATCAGAACTAATTAAATTTCCAAATCAACAAAACCCAATTTCAAAACTTTCAATTCAAATTTTAAATAAACTATTAAGTTCTATATTGATTTCAATCCGTGTTTGAAATATCAATTTACATTATTCCAATTTCAATACATTACAAAGTTATATTTCAAACAATTCAAATAACTCAATTCTGGTAAATTTCACTTATATTCCAAATTCAACTTTGAATTTTTTTTTAATTCTTTTAACAATTTCTTTAAACCAATTCCAATTTTAACATAAAACTTGAATTTCGATAATAATTCAATTTATATAAATCAAATTTTATTTCACAATATCATTTAACAGGATTCAAAAATTAAGGATTTAAAATCATTTAATTTAACCAATCTAGTGTCCGTATATAATTCTTTATCCTAGGGTCAAGTGATATGGATATTTATCATTTCAATCCGCAATTTAAAATTTTACGGTTATATATCATTTCAAACCGCAATCCCGAATTAATATAAAAATCCATAAAATCGCTCGGGTCTATCATTTCAACCCATAATGATTTTTCCCTAATCTATAGATCGTTTGGGTATATATATCATTTCAACCCATTGGGAACTTGCAGAGTGATAACAATATATAAATCAAATATAACATCCAATCATCCAATATCAACAATCAAACATCCATCAAAATCATCCTTCAATTCAACCAATAAATATAAATAAATAACAAATTATCATTTACAGGTAATTAACTGGAAATTTCAATTCAATAATAAATTAAATGACAATTTAATTCAAATACACTTGAATGGCGATTTAAATATACCAAACAACAATAGTTAAATTTCTAATCATATTACAAATTTAATTTAACTAACATAAGAAATTTTAGAAGTTGTGAGTGGGTTAAAACACTCACCTTTGAATTCAAATTGAATTAAAATTCAAAATAAGTCCCAAATTTGAACAGTCTTAGAATTCATCCAAACTAGCGTCAAAATGTCCGGAATTTCGATACGATCCCGACAAAACAAACCGCGTCCAATTCCGAGTTTGTATGCAAAAGTTACGCATATTAGAACATTAAACGATTTTAATTTTTAAAAAAAATAAAAAAATAAAAAAGAAAATTACCTCACTCTCGTTCGGCCATGTCACCTTTCGTTCCACAACCCCGGCATGTTCGAACCGGAAAAAATCGCGACCGTTGACCGACCTTTGACCTCGTCCCCATGCCGCCACTGGCTACCTGGCTACTAGCGACCACCACCTCTAGGCTCACCACTCCGCCCCCCTTCGAACCCCCCAAGTCCGATCACCCCAAACGCCACCGGCTGCCGCCGTTCCAAACCTTAGGTCTAGCTATCAACAGCGATCCAACAATCACCAGGCCACGCGAACTGCACCGATGCATTACGCTCGACGCTCTCTAGAAAACCATACCAACGAATCGTTGATCGATCAACGTTCATCACGCCACGATGAACGACCGAGACTAATATGTCCAATTCTGGCTGCAGCGAAACCCAAATCGGAAAACAAGCTACAGATTTGGCCTACGCTCGCCGAGAGCTTCAAATCGATATATAACTCGATATGGTTTGAGGGAATTTTATTTTTCGATTTGATTTTGATTTGCAATTGAATTTGAAATTTATTTGTCTGCCATTGAGAAGGAGAAGTGGACAGAGGAAATTGTACGTACAAACAAAAGGAATAAGAAACAATTAGTGTTTATACGGGCTATTTATAGGTAGATCAGAAATAGAAAAAACAGACAAGATTTGATTTACAAGTTGAACGATTAATGCCCCGAAAAGCCCGTTCTGTCTCCGGAACTAAAATGGGTCATCCCATATATCAAAATAAATGTTTTCAATATTTTTAAACCCAGTGGAACAGGTTTCAAGTCCTAATTCCATTGTATGAAGAAGTTATGTTAAAATCAGCTTATTTCAAATTGATTTCAATTAAATTGATTTCTACGCGTTGCGAGTCCGCACGATCAAACGACAAGTCTGATTGCTACAAATCTTAAAACCATACAATAATTCACTGTTACGGATCCGATGAAACTGGTTTCATCGAAATCCGAGACAGCTGCCAAAATGGCTATATTTCAAGTTAATTAAATAAATTAATATTAAATTAATCAAATCAAATTTTCAATTCAAGTTTAATTATTTATAATTTCTATCAATTTGGATTACTTGTTAGTTTATAATCCTTTATAACAAATTTCTATATCAATTTAATATTGAATATTTCACCAATTATCATGTTTAATTTCAATTTCAATAAATTCAGAGATTATAAATTTAAATTTCCAAAAATCCAATTGTTTGACTTCCAATCTTGTTATTCAACCAATTATCATCTTATGTGTATAATTATCATTGGTTTATACCTTAGTACATTAATATTTTATAATTTCATCTAAATTCCCATTAACGTAATATTTGATTTCATTTAATTTCAATAAATCCATTTATTATAGCTTAAATTCTAATAAATTGATCAGGCTTGATTTCAATTCTTTTTATTCACTCAATTATCATATTATGAATAGAATTTACATTGGTTACATCTTATTGACTTAATATTCTACAATTAGCAGTTTAATCTACATTAACTGCACTAATTAAGTGAATTAGTTGCAACTGATTTCAAATTAAATTTCACAGGCTAAATAAATAGGTAACATATAATAATTGTCACCATTAACTTTTAAATCACATTTATAAGTCTATTATTTCCAAACAAATATTATAATTACATACATAATGCTGGTTTTATCCAATTACTATAAATTTCATACTATTTCACTAATTAGTTCAATATTTACATTTGTTTTCATATCTTCAATTTATAACCAAGTATAACATTTACATTATTTCCATTTATTGGAATTTCATTCGATTTATTAATAATTAACTTTAATTAACATTGTTACATTTCATTTTAGTATATTTTTCCATTATTAAATTACAAACTTTTTTCCCCAACATTAAATTTCAAAATCTTATTAAATTAACCATTTTTAATTATCGAAAATTACGGGTCGTTATAGTTATTGAAATCATCAGCATTTGTGGGACAGGTTGTTATAACTGTCCAAGCTGATGGTTATGATTGTTGTTGTACTCTGATGGATGTATGTATATAACAGTTTCTCTTTTGTATAGATCATTGATATTATATTATATATTGTTCCGCTGCGATTGTGAGATTCTGCATTATTTTTAGTTCCTGTTCTCTTCTTCTTTCTTCTTTCTTTCCCTTAACTATCCGTCTTTCCATTCAATTTGGGTTGGACATGTGTGGTTTATTGTCAGCTTGAATTGTAAGGAAAAGCAGGTCATTATAGCTAATTTGATAAGTAACAACTTTTATTTAAAATACTTTTTGAAATTTTGAGCTTTACTAATTTAAAAACCTGATTTAATCAAGCTAAAATTCTGGCTTGCTTTTTTTTGCAAAACCTAAGCATGTACCTGCTATTTTTTCAGTCATAACTCCTGACCCTCTTATCCAAATTCGATAAAATTACATTCGTTGGAAAGCTAAAGGCGACGAGTAACTTTCATTTGGACCGCTTTCATAGGTTTTGAGCTTAGTTATTGTAAAAACCTGCTCCAATTCAGGTCAAATTTTGTTTTAGGTTTTGCAAACTTAGATTTTGTGTTATGTAGTGCAATAATAATAACTTTTGATGTGCGAACTATTTTTAATATCCAAAAATTGGCCAGCCAATTACATTCTTTGCAATTTACCTTTTAGTCCATTTCAAAAATTTATCGATTTGACGTGTTTATGTTAGTCGGAGCACGAGCCATTACAAGAATTCTAAATCTATAATTATATGTAGGAATTTATATATTCTCTTATTTTCCATACTTATCTTTTGTACTCATATGTATATTAAGAATGAGTGCAGGTACATGAAGGCATATCATTGCTTTTTGTACGCTCACTCGCTTGTTTTCGCCGTTTGCTTTAAGCAAAATAGCAAAAATTTCACTACGGGTATATTTTTCATATGTTGTAAAAAAACAATATATATTATATTATACCCATGTGGGAAATATTTTTTTAAATTGAAATTTTGTGATTCTGATCATGTTGATCATGCTTATTGTCATTTTTGTGTTTAGGGAATTTTTTAGGTATGACCCACGCAAAGGAGACTCTACCGAATTTTCCCCAAAACTTTGGGAGTTAGAAAGTTTTTGAGAAAATTTTATTTGCTAATTAAACAAAAAGTTTTAAGGTTTAGAGTGTGGTCATTTAAAAGTGCCAATTATTTCTAACTTTAATAAAGTGTCTCCTTTGAATTGTAAAGATGATAATAACAATGAATATGTAGTTTCTGGACTATAGATGAACATGATTTTATTTTGAGAATAATTTAAAAGGTTTATTGTTGGGTATGTATTGTATATTTAAAAAATGAATGTGTTGCTAAGAATAATACATATATTACAGACTTTTCTCTATAATAGAATTGCAGGGACGCAATTTGCTTAAGGAGAGAGTTTACAACAACCCTGATTTTTAGAATTGCTTTAATAAATTAAATAATGAATTAAATTGCAAGTTTAAATAAGAAATTTGTTTTTTTTCAAGTATTAAAATAAAAGGAAATTTAAACTTGTATTGTTTTACAAAAGTTAATAAATTCAATGCGAACTCAAAATTCCATTGATATTGGGAATTTTAAGATATTAAATTAATATTTTAGAATATATAAATAAATCTATTGTTATAAGAAAATTAGATATTTTATTTTTGGTAAATCATTTTCATTTATTACAAAGAGGAGTTAAGAAGTGGTAATTGTAAGTAACTGATTTTTAAAAGATATATTGCTACTTTAATTGTCAAAGCATTTAATTATTTATAAAAAAAGAAAAAAAAAAGATAATAATTCCTAAAGGAATTCTTTTGAAATTTAAACACCTTAGACAGTTAAGGATTATTAATGGGCAATTTATTGTCATAAGCTAGTACTTTTAATTAAATAATTGAAAATAGCCTTAACTATGTAATAATTGGTAATTTGGAAATTACTAAAGCTAATGCTTTGTTACATTTATAATTAAAAAGGTAACATGTGGATGGTAAAGGAAAGCTGGGTAATATAGACTAATATTGAATTATAAATTAGGTAAGAAATTGAAATGAATTAAGTTAGGATAGAAGAAAAAAATTATAAAGATAGTGAATGAATTCAAATAAAGGATGAATGTTTATTTTTGTCGATATGAGGAAATTAAAAAGGGTAGCTTATGATTTCATAATTAGTAGGGTATTAATACCAATAATGGATTTATTATACTAAACACTCTTTAGGGAAGCAAATTGTATTGGAAAGGAAAGTTACATAAGTTTAATCTAAGTGGGCAAAATTTTGGTATAAGGAATAAATATTTTTCTTATTTGGCTTGCTTTTGCCCAAACCTCAATTGTAAAATAAAAGGAAATGGGTTTCTTCCCTTTCATTATTTTAATGTACGTTCTTTTCATCATTTATAGTAAAGGAAAGAAAAATGAGGTAGAACCTCTTGCTCCCCTTTTTCAAAACCTAGAATAGTGTTTGCAATTTCCTCACTTTAGATCAAATTAAAAATATCTTGTAAAGCTAATCTTATGTAATGATCTCAAAACCAGGTTCATCTTATTGGAAAGCTCATTTAGTTTTATAGTAAATTAAATTGGGTTTTGTGTCCATTTTGTTGGAGTGCTATTTAGGGTTTGATGGTTGAATAATTAAGTTGAAATTTGAAGTCTTGGCTGCTAAATTAAAGAAGAAAGGTGAGTAATCCTCACATCTAGTTTTAATTCAAATGCATGTTGATTGTTGAATTGTTTGTGAACTTTTGGATGATCTTTGGTTGCCTAGTTAACTGTAAAACAATGCTAAGAAACTGTGACAACTCGTGCTCTGAAATCTCTTACTGTAAATTTACTTCCCATCTCTCTCTTGTAAATTGTTGTTGTATGATGGTTTTAAGTGCATGCATAAACAAATATAGGTTAAAATTGCAAGCTCCAGTCACCGAAAGGTAAAAACTGGACTATCGGATTGCTACCTGGTGAACAGACACTCTAGGCATCTTATTGGCTCTTTTAAGAGACTTGACCTTTTGCACAAGAGCATACTTCGCACATCCTAGCTCTTCAACCTGACTTTGATATTTGTTGAGATGTTTAGAAACTAGTTCATCACACTTTCCTTTTAGAAACTTGGTGCATTCATATTTGTACTCATGACACCACTTGGAAATTTCTCCGTCATCTAAACCTAGAGGTGGATTTTCTAAAGAAGAAAAATTCTTTTTACCGACTGAGGATTGAGACTTAGTTGTACTTGTAGGAGTAGGGGTGAGAAGGCTAGATTTACCTCCACTATTGAAAAGCTTTAAAGATTGACAGGATACTTAACTCTTCAATTAATCTACTTCAAGGTCTTCAATTTTCTGGTGCAGTTGGGCAACTTCTGCTTCAACCTCAATTATTTGGTCTGGAGGACCAAATTGACTAACTAAAGCTATGCTCTCTTTTAGCTCTTTAATCTCTTTATCTTTCTCTTTGATCTTTTCTTCTAAACATGAGGTCATTTCATTCATATTACTGAATGTTGACCTCAATTTGTAGTATTTGTTATGATATTTACATGCTTCTGAATTACCCGAAAGTGGTATAACTAAAGCATCTTGAGAGGAGTGCTTCCTAATATTTAACATCAGTTTGGCCTTGAGTCTATCTAATCGGGAAGGAAAGTCAAGATCATTGGACGCAAGTGTTAGTTGAAGTTCCTAGTGAGAATAAGTAAAGAAAAATCAATATATTGAAAAAACCTATTCTTTTATTAATAACAACAAGGTTTATCAAGCATGAATAAGTTCAAATTACATTGACAACTCAAGGTTTATACATTCAATTCTTAAGTTTAAAAGCAACAGTTTGAGCTTTTTTGAGAGAACCCATGGACAAAGGAAAGTAGAGTCAAAAGAAGCATTAGACACGAGAGGAATAATAACTGGGGGAAACTGATGATAATCCCATCACTCAACAAAAGGACTAGAGTCTCTACATAACAGTTTAGTATAATTGGACTAGATTTCTTTTAAGTAAACTATCTTTTTCATCACCTATGAAATCAAAATATAAGTGGGGGAGTTGTGTGCAAACTTCTTGAAGGTCCTTAAGGAAGCATTATTTTGCTAGTCGAGAGGTTTTGAGAATTACGTTTTCTCCTTAAAATCCCTTTTTAGCTTGACAAATTTACTTAAGAGTTCTTTTGAAATTAGCATACGCGGTGGTTCTTTAACCTGTGTATTTTAAGAAAAACAAGCTAAGCCACAGAAATAGTAATGCTAAAATTTATAAAGATTGTACGAATTACATAATATAACGACAAAAACACTTAGGTTCATAAAATATGGACCATCTGTAAAATTCAGAGATAAATTTCTCTTTGTTAAACTTGTGTAACGACCCGCATTTTTGACCGTTCAAGTCGACAATAATCCACACATGCCGACTCAAACAATCCAAAATACAGATAGTTATTGGGGTTAAATAAGAAAAGAAAAGAAAGAACAGAAACAAACTCAGAATCTCGCAGCGGAAGGAACAAGATATAATAATAAAATAACAGTTCATGAAGCTGTTAAATAAATAAATTTGATTATTATTATACATTATAAATCAGAGTTACATACATATCAGAGATAACACAACAATGCAGCGGAAAAATAATACAGTAGTAGAATACAAATGATGTAATACCAAACTCCGTCTTCGTCCTCCAGAATATGTCTTCAACCTAATCTGAAATGCTCAGGCTGACCCGAGCGTAATGAAAAGACAAAACACTCGAGTCAGGACTAAAATATCTCATGTAGGTTAAATCAGATAAGTAAATATGAGTGCGACGGCGTCAGAGATGTTTACGGGTTTTAGACACCTCCTATCCTGTGTTTAACGTGCGTGCATTAACTTAAGAGATGTTACGGGATTTTCCATCTCTCAAGGATCCGTTAAACTATCTACTATGTAGTACAATACGCTATTATAATATGTCTACATTAAAGTAAAAGTATTAAAATAGCGTTAAGCCATGGCCCATTCCATCCTTAACACAGTTTATATTCCCAAGAGCATATACAAGACCGTAGTTTCCCCAAAACCGGAAGTCACCAGAGGGCAATCCATATACTAAAGGTACAAATCAAAATCGTAGTGGTCGCGAATAGGATAATCAGTATGACAAGGTACATGAGGCAATACCAACTAGGATACTAGTAGTTGCGTGATCCGGACTGATGTTGGGCATAGCAGCTACTACCCCAACACCGCGAAACAACACTCCCAAAATCGCGGGGTGCACCCAAATCGAATCACAAAAGTAATAGACATGGTATCGAAGAAGTGTGTCCGCTAGAGGTGGCGAACCTCAAAGGCCCGGTGCGGCTCCTGTTTTAGTCATGTCAGGGGTCATCCAAAATCGTTCTCTTTCTTCAGTCAACGCGTTCACCAAACCATCCACTTCGTTCTGGATCAACACTCCACGAATATAGTTATTAAAGTGGTTTTCAGTATCGACAGAGAGTATGTCCATATCCGATCCCGGTCTCTTTAATAACTACGTTATATTTTTCACACCGGTTGGATCTTTTACATTTTCAAAATCAATTCATAATTGATTATCAAAAATATCATATTCGCTTCAAAATAAAAGCCTTTTCAAAATCATCATATCTACTCAAAGTATACGATTTCATTTCAAAATCATTTTGCCTCAATATCTCATTTCGATTTCAAGATCATTTCGAATTTCAATTTAGGTTGCAACTTCATTTACCCCAATTCGTATTTAAATTCGAGATTTAAATATAAACAATTCACCTTATTGACCAGCTTGAAAATTTTAGAAAATATTTTTAAGTAGTTTAAAAGTAGTTTAAATAATTAAAATAGTTAAAATAGTTTAATAGAAAATATTTAAATAGTTAAAAATAGTTTAATAGAAAATATTTAAATAGTTTAATCGAAAATAATTTGAATATAAAAATGGTTTATATAGTAAAACAGTTTGAAAATCAAAATAATTTCAATATTTAAAGAATATAGATTTTAAATCATTCATACTAAAATATTCATTAAAAACAATTCCAAAGTCAAACCGGTCAACTTCCCAATTTCCTACCCAAATCCATTCCAATTTCCATTTCGATTTAATCGATTCAATTCCGATTTCAACTCGAATAAATTTTGATTCCATATAAATTTCTATCCCAATAAACAAATCCCGTTCACTTTCAATTTCCAATTTCAAATCAATTTCCAATTCCAAATTAATTTCAATTCCAATCCCAATTCCAAATGAATTTAAATTTAAATTCCAAATTAATTTAAATTCCAATTTCAAATTAATTTCCAATTTCAATTCCAAATCCAATTTCAAATTAATTTCCAATTTCAATTCCAAATCCAATTTCAAAATATCGATTTAAACATTAAATCAAATTTACTTTCAATACCAAATTTTTGAATCCAAATTTCAATTCTAAACTCAAACCTGAAATATCATTTCATATAAATTTTCTTAGAAATATTCAAAGTTCGAATAAAAGTCCAATCTTTAAACAAATCAACTTCCGAAAATTTATGCCGTATTTCAATTTTTAATTAAAAACTAAACTTCGATTAATTAAACAATTTTGTTTATCAAGTTTAAATTCCAACATTTCAAGCTCCAATTCAAAATAATTCAATTTCCATAATTTGGATTTTATTCTTAAAATCAATTCATTTAAATAATTTCAAAACAACTTTCAAAATCCATTAATTTAGCCAACCCGGTGTCCGTATATAATTTTCTATCCTATGGCCAAGTGATTATTTATTTCAGTTAAATGTTAGGGATGAATATATATCACTTAACCGATCACAGTGTCATATGCATGTATAACAAGATATATATAAGCAAATAAACTTCCAAACATTTAAATATCAACCAATAGCATCCATCGAAATAAATCATCCAATAGTCAATACAATTCACGGCAATTTCATAGTTATCAATATCGGGAAATTTGATTTCAATTAAATCCTAATTTCAATTTACTGTCAATTTAAATTTTCAACGGTGAATTCACACGACAATCTATATGACAATTAAATTTTTATCAAACAACGACAAATAAATTCATATCACTTCATAATGTCAAATTTAACTAGCATAAAGATATTTAGTACGTTGTGAGCGTTATAAAACACTCACTTTGATTTTCTGTTGTCGCCGAGACGTTCTGGTTTGGAACTAAAACTGGACGACGTCCAACTTTAGCCCAAATTTCCACCATCTCCAAATCCATCCAAACCAGTTTCATTTCGAAGCTCTTGTCATTTCGATCGCAACGCAAAAAGTTTCGTTCCAATCGGACCTCGTATGAAAAAGTTATGCTATTTTAAAGTTTGTACGAATTATATAATATAATAATTCAATTTCTATTTTTATTTTCTAACCCTAAAAGCAAATCTGGCCATTGATTTCTGCTTCCTTCAGATCTGGACCACCCCCTACCTTCTTCCCCTTTCACGTTATCTCCAGATAACCTAAACCCATAGCCGCCGTTAAACATCGAATTATTGCGACCAAACCGAGCAACTTGAAGACGATCGGAGACCGGGGTTTCGAAGCCCAAAGCAAGACCTATCTTCGGCCTGAACATGGCTGAGCTCGGCCTCCCCCACTGCCTCGAATTGCGTGAAAAACGCAGCCCCTTTGAACGCGATTTCCCGTTGATTCGTTGCTCCGTTTTCGATCATCTCCGTATGGATTGGAAGATATCGTCGTTCCCTACAACTTTCATGTTGAACACTTCTTCTAATTGTTGATAGATTTGAAGATAAATGAGGATGAATGTCGTGAATTGCTGGCCATTGAAATCAAGTGGCGGCTGAAGCTTGAGAGGAAACCCTAGTCTTTTTGCAAAAGGAAATAAGTGAGGGGCTTTTTATAGAAAAATACGCAACACTATTCACCCGAAATTTTCCGAACTCCAAACGAAGCGTGCCAGCTGGCGTTTCTAAGGTTTACCCCACGTTCCGAACGTAATGGAACATGTTTCGGAGGCTAATTCGGTCATTTGTGCGAGTTACGGAGAAAATGATCAGTTTTAAATTAATCCGATTTAAACCGATTTCGATGCGTTTTGGCTTGCCCCGGACAAACGGTAACTCCGATTGACATGAAATTTGAAACCATACAATAATATCACATTACGGACCCGATGAAACTAGTTTCGTCAAAATCCGAGACTTTTTGAAAAATGACTATTTTCTCTCGCCAAATTAATATTAAAAACAATTCGATGCGTTTCGAGCTGCCACGGTCAAATGATAACTCCGATTGCTACGAAAATTGAAATCCGATAATAACGAACTATTACGGATCCAATGGAACTAGTTTCGTTCAATTCTGAGACTGTTTGAAAAATGGCTATTTTTCAGTCGATAATTAAATATTAAAATATTCAATTTTCACAAATTAACTTTAAATTCAATTTTCACAAATTAACTTTAAATTCAATTTTAAAGGTTCTATAACATTACTATACTCCAATATGATAAGATAAAATTTTACAAATCATTTTCAATCATATTCAACTCGATTTTCAATTATTTCTGAAATTTAACTTATTAAATTATCGATTTAATTGTCTAATTAAATCCAATATTCGAAAAATAATTTATTCGACTGTTTAATTTCAATTTAAAATTCCCAATTTTAAATTATTAACTTTTAAATCAAATTTCAATTGTTCACAAATTCCATTTTTAATTTCACAGTAATTAACAATCTTTTACAATGCAATTTTCCATTATAAATCCAATATAAAAGATTATATTAGATTCCACGTTCAATTATATTGTAATTCAAATTCAAGTTATTTAATTCCAAATGAATTCTTTTATTTCGATTTACACTTTCATTATTGAATCAACCATTTACTTATACATTATTATCAATAGTTTATAATTCATTTACTTTCATTTTCTTCGGCTATCATCTTATTTAAATTCACAGTAATATTAAATTACATTCATTTACGTTGATTTCCATATTATAACTTCAATATTAAATGTAACATTTTATTTATTTCGTTGCTTACAATCAAATTCAATTCAATTCAATTACTTGTTACATTCAAATTTAAATCTTTACTTACGTTCAATTACAAGTTAACATCTTTATTTAATTTACAAATAAGTTATTTCAGAATTCAGTTTTGTATTTTAACTTGTAATTCACATTTAACAACACAAAATTTTATTTCCTTCGTATTTTTATCAAAATTTTCATTTTAATTCGTATTTTTAAAGTGTTAAAAATACGGGTTGTTACAACTTGTCTTTTTCAGAAGGAAGAGTGCATGTAGAAAGTGGAATAGCTTCAACCATGGAAAGGTTCCAACATTCCCCAGGATAAGGATCGTACCAATGATCATTCAAATATCTATTATGCAAACGCCTAAGTAACCCACTACTCTCTTTTCCCAGAAAAGAAAAATCGGCAAAAAGGTTCACAGAATAAACTTTATAAAGGAACTCTACTAAAGTGTCCCTATCTTCCACATGCATCAAAAAGACGTAGTCAGCTCCATATTCTCTTTTATAACTCTTTCCCTATGAAAGCGGGATCTTTTCAAGAGATGAGCTGCTATTTTAGTTTAAAATCTTTCAATCGATTGGCATAAATAAGAAGACGCCTATACTTTTCAAACAAACTATCATGATCTTCAACCAATTTCTTGATTTCACTATTTAGTCATAATACATTCTTCTTGCTCCTCTTGTGTAAAATTTCAAAGTGATATTTACTCCATTTCCTAAACTAAAATTATAGATTTATTGACTAAAGCTAACAGATAATTATAAGCATTAAAAGATAATAAAATTATACCCGTATCGCGGGAGCTTGTGAGGCAGAAAACCAAATTTTCTTCCCACCTAATTCTTTGTTAACATCTTGAATATCCATTTTGGAGGTGTCTTCCTAAGGAGTACTATGAGGATCGAGAAGATTGGGATAATCTATATCATGAGCAAATGGGCCCAAGTCATGGACACCTGATCCATTACCCCTAATTCTTAGTCCCATAGGATCTTTGTCACCATCCTTCCTAGAATCATTATCATTATTGTCATCATCTTCATCGCCATCATTGTCATCCTTATCATCATCCCTTCTATTGTCATCATCCATGTCCACATTAGGCAGAGGATCATCAAAAGATAATAGTTCCTAAGGATTAATAGCTTCCTCTTCTGGGAATTCATCTTGTAGCGATTTAGTAATTCTCCCCAGCTCGAGGTCAAACTTCTTCTTGAACTTGTCTTTCAATATTGGTAGTGAAGGTAAGTCCAACTCTGGAGGATTTTCTATAATATCGTAATATCCGATGAAAAGGGCCTCCTCATAGCACTTCTCTCTTATCTTGGGCATGGCTTGTTTTATGAAATAGATGAATTTCTTCTTGGAATCCTTAATGATGTTATTTTCATAAACAAAGGCAGCCTCTTTGATTTCTAGACTATCCTTCAACGTTGTATCTTGTGCATCCATTTGAGTATTTTTAGTGTTGGCCTGCTCAAGTTCCTTTTCAAGCAATTTCACCTTTTCTTCAAACGCAAGCCTTGTTTTTCTTTCTTCTTCCAAATTAGAGGAAAATTTATCCTTTTCAAAGGTAACCTCATCCCTTTTTGTGGTAATTTCAAGAATTTGGCCCTCAAGAGACCTAACTTTGTATGTCAACGATGTAATCCATTCTTTGAAATTCGGGACTTGGCTAATAGATTCATGAGAAGCTTATTATAGGAAAAATATGTATTTGGCCACCTAAAATATATAAAATTTACGATAATAAAATATAAGGACCCTAAATTTTGTGTTAGCCAAGCAATAGAGATACGTAAAACAAGAAGTTGTTGAAAGAGGATGTGGAGATGATCATTAGAAAAGATAGAAGGATGCAATGGCTTTAGAAAAGCAATGGTTGGAGATTGAATTAACGAACGAACAAAATCATCAAAATTTAAAGGAGTGGGTTGAACCGGAGATTCATAATGCTGAGATTTAGGAGAAGGAGGAGTTAGGCCAAACTCCTAGTACAAACGGTGGAAAGAAGTTGTAGATGAAGGATTCATTATGTCTATAACATGGCTCGGGGTGTGAGCAACTTCAGTTTGGGCCTGAGAATCTTGGTTTAGCAAGCTTAAATCAACAAAAATGGAATCTTGATTGATTTAAAAGCCAAAGTTGCATTCATGTTCTCAGTAATAATAATCAGTGCTTGACTTTCTCAAGTTTGGCCTTTTTGCTTGGTGGAGGAATTGAAGTATCAAACAGATTGATAGAATCACTTTTTCTCTTGCGATTCTCAATAGCCCTAAGTGCATCATTAATATAACTCGCAATGAGGGCGGCTTTAGTAGTTGCAGTTGAGGAAGAGGTAGAATTTATAACTTTCTTGGGCATAGCGGCCAGGAGAAAAGGCATTTTGGTTGTTGATGACCAAGGCTTGTTTCCCGTAAGCATCCTTCTTGATCATCGGAGGCTCCTCGAGCACTTTATGATTCCCCAGAATCAAAGAGTACTTTCTAAGATTGGCTTCAGTCAAGATTTTACATTTGTCTCTAATAGTTTGAGATGTCAGGCCTAAAGTACCAATTGTACTAGCAATGGATGGATTCATTCCCTTAACAACAGTTTTGAAAGAAAATAACTATTATGAGAAAATAGCAAAACATAGTGTAAACAGTAGAGGGAAAGTAGCAAGTCTTACTAGGGGTAGAAAAAGACCCCTTGATTCTAGGGTTTTGGCTCTTAACATAAAAGAACAGGTATTCTCAGTCCTTAGCTCTGTTGATCAAGTTAGTAAATAGGCTCTTTTGAGGAAGAAGATGATATAGGGTACTCGTCAGTTGTTTCCCTACTCTAAGAGGAATTAGCAACGAATGAAGAGTTTCAGCATCAACATTGGGAAGCTTAGTCTCCCTAGCCGGAATCTCAAGACAGCTAAGGTAAGTATAGGAGTTGGGTAGCAATTGTATCGAGGCAATACCTAGATGATCCAAAAATCGAATGAAGAAGAATGAAAGGAAAAGGTAGCCTAAATTCCAAATGTAGATCAGGGCAAAAGCAAAGAAACCTTCCGGAGGATTGTTTATTCTTCCGGATGGGCATACCATCCTTGCCTCTACATTGATAATCCCAAATTGTTGAAGAATAGTGTTGATTTCATCCTGGGTATTTATAAAGGATTGAGCATGCCCTACAGGCTCCTTTATCTAAAGCTTGATAGGATTTAGAGCCTTTACCAGTTTCAACGAGCCATTTATCTATCGAGTGATATTACACAAGATTGGGGAATTGTTATATATTCAAGAAAAGTTTAAAATATTCAAGAAAAATGTTAAGGAAAAGTTAAGTCCTAAAATATAGATGAATAATTAGGCGTCAAACTTATAAATAGTTAATGAGTTCATAGTAAGTCAAAAATCGTTTAACTAGTTATCGAGCTCACAATAAGATGCCAAACCCATAAGTAGTTACTAAGTTTTTGACTACTCGACAATTCACTAAATAATTGTGGAGTCCATAATGAGATGTCAAATTCATAGAAGGTTAGTCAATTCAAACCAATCGGGAACTTTTAATTAGTTGATGAGATCACAATAAGATATCGAGTTCATAACTAGTAATTTGGATTCATAACAAGATATCAAATTTACTTCTTATTATTAAGCTTAAAATAAGGCGTCGAACCTATGACTAGTTAATGAGTCCATAACAAAGTATCAAAGTCATAAAGGATTAATAAGTTTAAAATCGTTTAAAGGCACTCTAACTAGTTATCGAGTTTGTAAGATATCAAATACAAAATAGTTGTTGAATTCATAACTAGTTGGAAACGCTATAATTGATTTTTGAACCTATAGTAAGATGTCGAATTTATATAATATATTGAGTTTGTAACTAAATAACAACCCTTAAACAGTTGCTGAAATTGTATAAGGTTAGCAACTCATTAAAAGTTTGTCGAGTTTACGATTGGATAACAATTCTTTGAACGGTTGTTGGACTAATAACTGGTTACCAAGTTTCCAACTAGCTACCGAGCCTCCAATTGATTGTCGGGTTTGTAACTAATCAGTGAATCCTTAGCAGGGTATCGGATTTCTATCTAATTGTCGAGTTTAAGATAATTGATGAATTTATGGTTAATTGACAAGCCAATAACTAATTAGGAAATCCCCAAAAGGCTATTGAATTTCTACGTAGATATCGAGTATTTAACAATTAACGAAACCACCAATTGAGTGTCGAGTCTCCAAATAGATATCAATCTTTATAATTGTCAAAACCCCAGTAAATTATCAAATTTCCAGAAGGTTGTCTGGTTTATGACAATTATCAAATCATCAAGTTTCTGTTAATTAATTATGATCAACATTTGAATCTGAACACAATAGTTCTTAAATTTAGAGAAGTACACAAATATAATCGCTAATCGAACCCAAGATGGATCATAAACGACTGGTTTTTAAAACCCTAATTTCGAAATTAAAACCCCTATCTTTCATTTAAATCGATTGGAAACATGAGTTACACCTTAAATCGAGCTTGAATGCTATGTGAATCGAACGTTTTTAAATGAAATAAGATAGTTAAAATTGCAGTTTGGAGTATAGTTTGCAGGTAAAGCTTGTAGAAGGAGAATAAACACGTATTTATAGAAGAATGGAAAGCAACATGGAGCGTTGATTTAAATTCAAATGAATGAATGAGATTAAAGCAGAATACCAATGGGCAGCAATGCTGATATCGAAAGGTGGGAATGTTAATATCGAGGTGACAATGTGAAAAGTTAAATTATACTAAAGTATTATACGCTTCTTCTACACAGGGGGTAAATGTTACTACAAATATTCATATCGAGCTTCTAAAGGAGAGCGTATTGAGTTTGGTAACAACAAAGAGTGCCGAGCTTGAAGTAAGCCAAGTCATTAAGCCATCAACATTCAATAAAAGATAGTGAACTCCTAAGCATAACGAGAAGATTTTGAATCTCTACAGAAAAAGGGTGTCGAGTGTTTAGATAGATGTGTCAAGATTTTAGGGATATTGAACTCAAAGAAGTCAGCAAGTATGAGAGTTATCAAACTTGAACGCGGAGAGGAAATGGTATCGAGCCTCAATATCCATAAAGGTTGCCGAATATGTAACAAGCAGAAGAAGATATCGAATAAACTAGGGTATCTAGCTTGTAAAGTGGTAAAGATACCAAATCAATAAGCACTTATAAATATCGACCTTCTATAATGGAAAGGCTACCAAACCTAGAGATAACAAAATTGATAAAGCTGAAAGGAGAGATATCAAACCGCTATAACAAGGAGTGTTGTAGAACGAGTGAAAAGGAAGACACCGAGATTTAGCCTCAGAATGAGGATGTCGAGCTTCTAGACATAGTGAGCTTATGCTACATCAACTATCACTAAGTTGCTACCACAATAACCAATGTCGAGTACCTACCATAATGAAGGCTATTGAGTAGCTACCAAAGCAAAGTTGCATTGCCAAATTTATGAAAGCAAATGACGTCAAGTTTCATTAATGATTGGGAAGATATCGAGTCTTTAACTAATGTCGCGCCTTTACAACTATGGCTGCTATAAAGCATATAAAAGTGGCAAGGGGTTTCAAATTCTACAAGAAGCAAGGGATATCAAAGTCCCAAAGATGTAAAGAATGTCAAGCTTCTACAAGGAGATATCTTTATCGAACTTATATAACTAAATATGTCAAATCTCAACAATAGGATGCCAAGACTTCATCGCAATGATGCTATTGGAACCCTTCGGTTCGAAGGCATGCCACATGTTAACCATCTTGCTTGGGTGACAACTCTATAAATAGACCCCATTGACACCAAGGAAGGGGAGATTAATTCTTTTTTCCTTCTCAAATTTTAAAGTTGTAAACCCTAAATCAAATTGGGGATTTTTAGAGTTGATTATAAATTTTGGACTTTCGCATATAGGGCCTTGGATAATAACTTTGCATAGCATATTTTTATCGAATGGAATGAATTTGAGTATTATTATGAGGTGGACATGCATGTCACTTCCTTTTGAATATGACTTAAACCATGAACATGCATATTATTAAACTTTGGACTTGGACCCATACTCGGTCTAACATACTTCTTTTGGACTTGCATAAGGCTACTTAAGCCCTTATTCAAACCTTCCTCAGCTAGCCTTATATAATTGGTTAGTGAATAAATTTGCTAACATGTTCCAAATGAAATATAGTGACTAATTCAATGAAAAGGCTAAGAACATCGTCTTGAATAGTGCCACAATAAAAGCAATGTATAAAATAAATGCATAAATTTATAACCAATCTAGGGTTGATTTCAAGTATTAAGAATATTACAATATTATTATATGATAACAATGTAATGATGAGATCTCAGTAGAAGTCGAGAAACATACTCCGACTGGTTCCATATAATAAAGGTAGTTTATCAACATCAGAGAGAGTTGATTGATAGAGTAGATAATTAAAACAACATAGCAGATCCATTCAAGAAGGGTCTAACTCAATTATTTCTCATCAAATTAACCGAAGGTATGGTATAGAGATTCCATAAATGGCCCTAAGTGAAAGTGAGAGATTAATAGAGTTAGGGGTATGCCTTAAGGGTAATTATGGAATTCTTACATATATTTAACTCGATAATCAATCTTGTTCGAAATAAAAGATGTTTTCCTTCTATTATACACTTTATATAATATGTTACATTAATTAATTAATATAATTAAAAGTATATTTGATAGAAAATCCATAAATGGCGTGTTTTGTAATAGTAGTTACAAATTGTTGTATAATGAGTGATATATCATAATACAATAAACGTACCTTTTAAATATTCCTATTCAAGATGTATCGAGACTGGATATTGATACATCAATTGAGATGGAGTACATAACTTTCTTCCAATGTTGGGTAGTGTATTACTCATGGCTGTTACAGGAACTAAGGGGTTACGTACTAATAGTTATTGGATAACTATGGAATGACTCATTCGATAGTTTTCTGTTGATTGATATTACTAATGTCAAACAGAAAATAGCAATGAGACAATATTACATAATTCTTTCGACTTGAGAATACTATCGAGTTTCAATGTGGAAACGCCGCTTTGATTATAGTTAAATCATGGCGCGGCGTCCATCGAACGACTATAATTGGGTCAAGTGGAAGCATTGGAAGTGACACACTATTCAAGAGAGAATTCATCTCCTCGGTTATATGGGGTTAGTATCATGGCCCACTGAAGTTAACTCAAAGTCAAAGTCTTTGGCTAGAGAAATTTGGTTAATAATAATTGTTATTATTAAACCAAGGACATTGTGTTTAGAATATATGGTTGAATATGGACAATTTTGGAACTTTGATCACTACTAAATTTCATAAGTCCTAATGTGATATAATTTTGACGAAGAGAATTGGTACAAATAATTATAACTACCAGGTAATGCTTAAATAAGGCAAAATTGGATTTTACTGAAGCTATGTAAGAGATAAATTTGGCCACCACTCGGACGTGTGAATGTTAATATTCGAATTGTTCGATATTAATCGCTGATCGAATTTACTCCTAAGAGTCGCACAACCAAAATGTTGAATACTACTAATACCACCCGATTTAATTAATTATAATTATTGTAAATTATAATTGTTGTAAATTATAACTGTTGTAAATTGTAATTGTTGTAAATTAATTAAATTAATTATATATATGAAATATTAATTATAAAAATTTATTTAATTTGTGTTGATCAATATTAAATAGTGTGTACATAATGGTTATAGACACACATATCGATATACAATATCGGTGTGCATTTGAATTGGATTTAATGCATATTTATTTGATTGGGATTGAAGAAATTTGGAGGCCCATATAGGGGCAAGCATGGCCGACCACACTAGGGTAGAAAGGAGGGGTTAAATAATTATAGTGAGTTTTGAAATGGCATGAGAGATAAGTGGATCTAGATCCACTTTTAGCTCCTATTCTCTTTTGTTATTTGAACACCCAAAACCCATTCATTTTCACTACTTGTTTTAGCTCCTCTCTCCCTATTGTGGCTGGCCATCCTACAACTCCTCCTCTAATTCTCAAGCTTCTAAACATACAAACTAAAATAAATTAGAAGATTGGTGGTTGAAATCCTTCTAGAGCCCAAACTTCCATTTCCCCTACTCGTTGCCCCCCTCTTCATTCAAATTGGTAGATCTTTCTGGATTCTAGATTCTGATTCATGGGGTTATTCGATTTGGCATTTCTAGGTGCTTCATCTAGTATTTGGACAAGGTAAATCCTCTATTTACATTATATATACACAATTAAATTTTTATTATGATATATGTATTTTTAGTTAGAGTATGATTATCACGAATCTTTAAATGTTGGTGTCGTCTTTATTGGATGAATATATATATGTATGTATATTAAAAAAATTATGTATATTCATATACATATACTCATGGCCTAATTTTTTTTTTCGAATATCATAATATTAAATTGATTTTAAAATAAAGATTGAGTTTAATACAAACATAATTATGTAAAGCATGTTTTATATTTTATTAATATATATATATGTGCGTGTGTGTGTGTATTTAAAGTTTTCGAAAACAATTTCGTTTACATACACAAATACACACACACACACACACACACAGATATATATATTTTAAGATTCGAATGTAATATATATATGCATTATTCAATTAAAATATTGTGTATATATATAATATGTCTATATGTACAAATATCATAAAATATGTATGTAAATATTTAATATATACATATATATAACACAACGTTTTTGGAAATTAAAAAAGTAAAAAAAGTATTTTTTTTATTTCCGTACAATATAAAAAAGGATTTTTTTTAATTAAAACTATTTTAAAACTCAAATAAAAAAAATAATTTTTATGGCCGAATGTGTATATATGTGTGTGTGTGTGTCTATATATATATTAATTTACATTAAAGCATATATAAATATACTCATCTTTCATATACATATAGTAAATATTATTGCAATATATATATATATATATATATATGTATGTGTGTGTGTGTGTGTGTATATGAATACCTACAAAAGGTAAGTTTCAAATTATATATTTGTACATATATATTTAAAAGCTAATATATTTTTAATAATTTGAATTTGAAATTAAGTATATCTAGATCTAAAATTTAAAAGTTGAATTTTAGATATGATTTTGAAACCATAGTTATTTATATTAAATTTACAATTATTTTATATTGCAATGTAAATATATATATAAATGAATTCATATATACATTTACATTTGACAAATAATGATTTATAATATGAAAAACTATATATATATTATACATATATTTTGACAGCATGCATGTATACATAGAGGCTAATATATCCGTTGCAGTGTAGATCTCAATACTTATACACGGGCACGTTAAACCATGTTCACCATTTATGTTGCACATGCACATGCACACATATGTGTATATGATACACATATTATAATACATATTATAAACATAATAGTAAATAAAACTTTGTTTATAAATAAAAAAATATTGATTTTATTTAGAATAAATTTATATAAGACCTAAATCAATTCAGACTTCATAGGCTTAATAAGATCTAAATGGAATAATTTTTCTTGAAATTTACCCATTTACCCCGCTACATGTTAGCCTAGTCTCAACAAGGAGTGTATGCGAGTGGGGAGCACCTGTAATGTTCACTACTAAGGTAGACTACTCTTTGAGGTTGTGCGTTGATTACCATGAGTTGAAAAAAGTGCGAGGAAGAAAAAGTATCCACTCTTATGTATTGATAACTTATTCTATTAGCTCCATGGTGCAAAAGTGTTCTCTTAGTTGGACTTTTCTACAGGGCTTCATTAACTAAGGGTGGTGAGGGAGAGCTTGCCGATAAAAGATTTTCATAGGTTGCTGGATTTTATGAGTGGTTGGTTATGTCATTCGATCTAACTAATGCACCGAAAAACTTTATGGATCTTATGAACTGTGTTTCAGGGGTCACTAAATAAGTTTGTACTTGTGTTTATCAATGATATTATTATGTTTTCCCAAATGGAAGAGTAACACAAGACATATTTGTGGATTGTGCTTGAGGTGTGGAGGAAGCACTGATTGAAGGAGAAGTTTTTAAAGTGTCACTTCTGGAAAAGGGAAATGCGATTTTTATGACACGTTGTTTTTGCGTAAGGCATTGCCATATATCCTGCCACGGTAGCAATAGTCTAGGATTAGGATTGACCTAAGAGCGCTACAGATGTGAGTAGTTTCGTTGGACTAGGGGGATACTATAGACGGTTCATCAAGGACTTCTCTAAGGTTGTAGTACCGTTTACCAACTTGAAGAGAAAGAAGAATCCGACTTTTGTTTGGGATGCAAGGTGTGCGTGTGCATTCATGAGTCTAACGGAGATGTTGACGGGTGCACCGGCGTTATTCATTTAAGTGGGAATGAGAAGTTGATGGTATACACATATGGCTATGGTACCGGATTGGGCGTGGTATTGATGCAAAGGTGTAAAGTTATCATGCATGCTAGTTGACAGCTGAAACCGCATGAGAGAAAATACCCGACCCATGATTTGGAGTTAGCAGCAATAGCGTTAGCTTTGAAGATTTGGAGGCACTACTTGCTCAGAAAGAGGTTTGAGTTATTTAGCGATAAGTAATCTTTGAAGTACCTCTTCTCACAGAAGGACCTCAACCTTCGTCAGCAGCGATGGTTAGAGTTCTTGGGTTCCTACGGCTTCGACATTTCCTATACGCCCGATAAGGGAAATGTATTCACTTATGAATTGAGTTAGAGACATGCCAACTTTGGAGCTATGTTCCTATAGTGAATACAATTAGAATATATCGTTGGTTACGAGTTTAGAACTCGATGTGAGTTAGAGCCAGAGATGTTGACAAGTTTGACTATTAGACTTGCTCTAATTGAGCGGATTGATACTAGTCAGAGACATGATGCTAGACTAGTAGAGATCATTTCTAAGATTTAGAACGTAGTAGAGCTTGAGTAATGAAATATTATGGACTCAATCGAGACAGTTGGCTCCATAAAGGTGGGAGATTGTTTGTACCTGATTTCGATGGTTTAAGGGATGAGGTATTATGTGTGTGCCATCATTCGAGATCGACTATACATCTCGGAGGCAATAAGATTTTACATGAAGCAAATATTTTATTTGGATTGGATGAAGAAGGATGTTGGGACATTCATCTCGAAGTGCATGAACTGCCAGTTAGTGAAGGCTGAGCAGAAGAAGCCAAGTGGTTTTCTACAACTACTTGAAGTTCTTGAGTGGAAATAAGAGTAGATATTGATGGACTTCATCGATGGATTGCCGAGGAACAAAGGACGGAATGATAGCATCTAAGTTATAGTTGATGATTGATGAAGAGTGCTCGACTCATACCTATAATGTTTAATAGAAGATCATCCAAATTGGTTGGTTTGTATGAGAAATGGATAGTGCGATTCTTTGGTGTGCCGAAGAGTATTGTAATCGATTGAGACTCATTATTTACTAGCGGAATTTGGAAGAGCTTACAAGATTTGTTATGGACAGAGCTGCAGTGAGTATGTCTTATCACCCACAAATTGATAGATGAACCGAGAGAGTAAATCATATCTTAAAGGATCTCTTGGGAACTTGCATACTTGACTTTAAGGCTCGTGGGATGATCATTTACATCTTGTTGAGTTTTCCTTAAAAAACGACCATTCTAGCATTAGTATGGCACCATTCGAGGCATTATATGGCCAACCATGCAACGCTCGTTTATGTTAGGAGGAAGCCAGGGTGATACTGATATTTGAGAAAAATATGAATCAGAGAACTTCAAAGAAGATCGAGATCATTTGACAGCAACTAAAAGTTGCTCAAGATTGATAAAAGAGCTACACTTATAAGAAAAGATGGGATTTGGAGTTAATTGTTGGCAATATTGTGTTTGTCAAGATCTCTTTGTTGAAGAATGTAATTTTGTTTAGTACTAAGGGGAAGTTGGCACTGAGATTCATAGGTCCTTCTCCGATACTTAAGAAGATTGGGAACCTAACTTTATAGAGTCAACTTATCTCAGAAGATGGGTGGGTGTGCATAATGTGTTCCAAGTTTCTCATTTGCGGCAATTTGTGCATGACTCGGGCATAATAGTAACACCGAATCAACAAGATCATATTAAGATTGAACCAGAATCTTCAGGACCTCATAGGACTATTAGTATAGTTAGAGCTAAGGAGGAAAATAGTGAAGTTAGTGAAGGTTCAATCAGGTAAAAACGAGAGCGATTACACTTGGGATACTAAGGAGAGCATAAGACCACTTATCCAAAGCTCATAACTTGGTAAGATTTACATTTTATCGTTAGCTTTTACATTTGATATCACATTTAATAGTATCTGTACTCTTCATGCTAGGATATGCATAGATTTGTTTCTTTCTTATGTGTGCATGTTTGATGTCTGATATGCTTGCTTTTGATTTTTAAGTATGCGGGGTGATTACCTATTTGACTTTTCCTTAATGGGATTTCGGGGGCGAAATTCCTAAAGAGGTGGAGACTGTAACGACCTGTATACATATCAAGGGATTATAAAACATTATTTCTAAAATCTAAATTGGGTCGTATGAGTCTATAACTTTGGGTAATGCAGAGTAGTAACATTATTTACCGTTATAATTATTTTTGGATAGTCTTAACCCTAAAAACTTGTATATCCTATAACTTTAGATATGGTCCAAATTAGGGTCTAAATCTAATTCTAAATGAAAGATATTATGGTTTATCTTTCTGTAGAGCGGTAATAGTAACTTATTGGCTTTACCTCTTAAGAGACATGGCGATTAAACTTAGATAATTTTTGAACAGATTAGTGTATAAGTATTGAGGTTTAGGTTAGGCCCATTAACCCATTTCCAGATTTGCGCCTAAAGAAGCTGAAGGGACTGCCTCTCTTCATTATCACACTTCTAAAAAGTAGCTTAAAACCACCATTAATTAATTTCTTTTCCAAAATCCAACCATAATACATACTTTAATAAGCCAAATCAAGGGATTAATAAGGGAATTTGTGATAGATTAATTAATTTCTAATTTAGTTATCCTTGAATTTGGGAAATCATTTTTCATCTCAGATTTGTTTTGGTATTTGTGATTTTGGAATTTAGATGAGTGGTTTGCACTTTTAACTATAATATACATCAATTTTTCTCTTAAAATCCCCAGGTAAGTCCCGAAGCAACTAGGAAAATCTCCTTAGTGAAGCCCGAGGTCAACAAGATATGGGAGTAGGATATAAATGACTCGATGATGGGAGTAGTGATGATGATAAATAAGGATATAAATGACTCGATGATGGGAGTAGTGATGATGATACACAAACTCCACGTCTTGTAATTGACATCTAGAGATGATCAAGATATAAATGACTCGATGATGAGAGTAGTGATGATGATAAATAAGGGCAAGTTTGTGTATGTGAACTAGTGCAGTGCAACATTGATGTGTTCTACTATGGAAGTAGACCAAATGGAACATTGATGTGTTCTCCTATGGAAACGTGTAAACAGGGATCGTTGATACTCGGTGGTTTCGAGTGTGTCGTAAGGTGAGGTATGTGAGGACGCTTACCTAGATTTTTTTGTTGATCCTAAATCGTTGACATGATCAGTTGTACCCTTGAATTTTTAATGTTAAATCTAGTTCCTTGCCTTACAACGTGACATAGAGTCGAGCACTAAGAAACCTACATGTTAAGTAGTCTTTAGCCGTTAATGTGGCCATACGAGCTATCATATATCCAACGCACTTAAATGAGTAATGTAAGGATAGTTTGATGGTTGCTATGAATGCTATGTTGCTTTATTGTTAGGGGTGTCACATGACGTATAGATGCCTGAACACCCAACACTGTACTTTGACTTATAGTACATCCATATGTTGATGATAGTAGACTAGTATATATTGATGTTATGTGATAACTCTTTGGATGCAGGGATAAGTCAGATATGATTCTCCATATCCAATGTCATATTTTACTATATCAACTTTTATAGTAATTTGAGATTGTAGATCACTCATACCAGATAGTTTTATGACTAGAGGTTTTATGCTTTCCTTCTTATCATCACGGGTACTCTTAAATGAGTAGACTAGGTAGCAGGTTTGATATAGCGCATGGAGTGGTATAGAGGATGAGCACCATGGAGCTTATTAGTACTTAGTTATTATTAAAGACGGTTACATTTGGGTTTACTATTTAATTTATAGACTCTATGATCTATGCATATACTTGTGATGAACCTGTTGCACTTTAATTATGTGGTTCATTTTAGTTATTTGTCCCGCTTGTTTCATGTTTGTGTTGATTGTTATATTTAAACTTGCATTTTTAGATACATAATAGATTCTTCTTTGGAGTTCATTTTCTTTACCACCCTTTACTATTGTTCTACATTGGTCGGGTACTATTGCAAGGCACTCTACAGGTTATGTTTGGTACAGAGGTGTAGGGAAAATGTCACAAATACATTTTCAGTATTTGTCTTTGTTTTAGAACCATTTCCTCTTGATATTAGTGTTGTATCTAGTGAAGATAAGCCTAGTTTGTATTGCTTTCAGACCAAGCTTAGGGAAATGATATTTGAAGATGGCCGCGATTTTAGTTTTTATGTCTGATTGGCTTCCTGGTCTTCTTCTTGTTGTTCCTCAGGTATTTCCTTTTACATCACACTCATCTTTTTATCATTATTAAAGAATAATTTAAAGAGTTATCTAATAATAAACGTCCTGAAGGTAAAAATAAATGGATTATTTTGCAGTTTCTTCATGTTGTTAATACTGCAACATTATATGAGTTTAATCAAGCTTTGGCTGAATTTAGGAGTGATGATGGTGTTAAAGTAGAATTTATTTTACAAGCTTTTCCTTTCAAGAATTTTTCTAATGTGTTTGTTGTTGGAAAATGTTCTGGAGAAATGAGTTCAAATTAAACAGAAAGCTTTAACCGTTGGTTTTAAAGGAAATATATCTACCTGTTACTACATGTTTGGTATAGTCAATTGTGCCCTGTTATGGAAAGTTTTTTAAGGGATTTAGATCTTAAAGGCTTTCAATGGAAAGTTACAAGATCTACCGTAGATATTTATGAAGTTCCTACTTCTCAATCTTATCGTGTTAATTTAGGTAATCAGCCATGTAGTTGTGGTATATGGCATATTCGAGGTTTTCCATTTGCTTATGATATTTGAATCATTCTTGCTTTTGATTTGGATGTTTGTTTAAAGATTATTTCAAAGTACCTTTTTTACGAGTACTTATTCTCATCAAATTCACCCGCTTGTTAATTCAGATGTTTCACCCAAAGGTTTTTAGGTACAACTACCTAAGAGGTGGTATGGTGTAGGGTGGCCTCCTTCTTTGGATTGGATTAAGTTAGCTAGAGAGGTCAGAAATTAAAATTTGAAGGGATGTGGACCTTAAGTTTTTCAATTATAAGGATATAGGCCAAAATTTTCCTTAATTTAAATAGTTGAAAAAACAAAATTAATATGACCAGTAAATTTACCGTTACCAATGGTTTTTACATTTCTTTACCACTAAATGTACCATTAACAATGTTAAAGTTACTCTTATTGTATAATAGTATTGTATATCGGTGTAGCTCAATATTAGTTACCAAATGCTTGGTACTGGTATTGTAAATGTAAATTTACCATTAGCATAATAGCTCTATCATGAGGGATGGGTTTACCACACTTTGTGATGCTGGCATAAGACTTCAACTCAACAACGTCTTTCAATAAATTTACAACATCTTCAAGTATAAGAGAACATCGACAATAGGTTTTCCCAATATACTAATTATTCAACTACTAAACATTATCTTATAATTCTTACACATAGTGGTATAGTGTGTATGTAGAGGTTTAGGATATAAAAACATCAAACTAGGATGCATATGAATTGAAGAACATAGACCATTTAAGTGCTTTCGAATAAGCATGCGTCTAAAAAGTATAACCAAGAAACTAGAGCATAAATCGTTCATTCCATTAGTAATTTTGGATCAAAGAGCCCATTTATATAAGTGAAAAGTTTCATCGAAAAGTTTCAAATCCAATTAGAAAATTCAAAGAGATAAATGAGAAGAAACAATTTGAAATATATGAAAAGATGTTTAAACTATTATGATGGGAGATTTAAAATATTTTAGTTCAAAATGAAAAAAAAGTCATAGAGTGTGATCCAGAACATAATGGTATGACCATAATTCCCAATACTTCAGAATTGGAACGCTTCTGTTTGGAACTCTATTTTGACATTCCAAAAAAGTGTTCCTAAATGTATTCTAGAAAGAAAGGGTGTAATCATAAATGCCACCGCTTCAGATTTGGAATGCTTTAGATTTGGAACTCTATTTTGGCACTTCAAAACGATATTCAAGACGTGTTACAAAATGTGATCAATTCATTTTTATAAACACCTTTTGCTAAATTAGATAAAAATTCACAAAAAATGCCTAAAATTATTTGTATGATTTGTAAATATTCAGGAGTGTGTTGTGCATTATTTGCAGGGTTCCCAAAAAGTTTAATTTAAACATGAAGATTTTATACTTGTTTCGTTCCTCATGCATGTGTGTGCCATGTTCGAATGTATCTTTTTTCATGGAATGCCTTGTAGATTTCATAACTCCACTTCACTTCCCATAAAACATATTATTTTCAAAGTTGTATGGTTCTGATGCAAGCTATCTTGGATGCCATATGGAAAGAATAGATCGGATAGGATTAGCTGACTGGCTATATCAAGGCATGCCATTGTTAGAATGGCGATATAGGGACAAAATGGTGTTGGTGAATAGTGACAACGTTGCCAAGTGGACTATGAGGGACAAAGAGTGGTTGCTACACGATGATGCTTTTCTTAGATAAATATTATCATTTTATGCTGATCTTGTTAGGGGAACATTATGAAGTCATCGCCTCATTATGCATGCAGAGGTGACCACGTGTCTTTATCAGACGCCTGTTGAGTCAAGACAAAATAGAATGGGTGAAGTAGTCCAAATGACCTAGCAAGATACGAATGGGGTGAGTCAAGAGGCTTGGAAATAGGGAGGCAATACTTTTATGTGCTAACCGGTCGATGAGGATGCGGGCTAGTGTGCATGTGTGGTTTCGAGCTTCTTATTGACAATTATATTTAAGGGACTTCTTTCCGGACCCAATAAGTGATAGGACACTCATATCTCTCATGGGACAATTTGCTTGAAGTACTTATGTGTGATGACCGTGGGATTCAAACCCCCGCCACCCTGAAAAACAACACCATGCTAACCACTGTGCTAAAAGATCTTTATTTTAACTTTATGAAAGGGACGTTACAGACTACCCCCCTTAAAGAGCCTAATATCCTCGTTGACTCATCATCACACATGACCTAGGCATCTTGCTTATAACACGCATCAATGCCACATCGATTGACATCCACACCATTACAACACACAATTCTGGCCGGGTATAGACTTGATACCAAATGTGATGACCATGGAATTCGAACCCCTACCGCCCTAGAAAGCAACACCTCACACAAAAGCACTATGCTAAAAGATTTAATTTTTAACTTTCCACAAAGGATGTTACAGTATGCATGTGACAAGTCAGGCCGGCTATTAACAAGGCAAGATGATGCGGGCTTGTGATGCTGTGCAGTTAAAGCCCTAAAAAATCCCGCTATGCTATTTCAGTTTAGCACTATTAAATAGTAGATTCACTTTAAGTCCCACTATTTTCCATTACACCAGCTAAATCATGGCCTCATGGCGCCCGCTTTAGCAATATTAATATACAAAGGATTATATGACTAGTTCTCTTTTAAACAAAATCAACATATTTAGAGTAAAGTCCTAATTTAAGGCATAAGTGTTTAACATATGTTAGAAATCTATTATAGTCACCATATCTAGTCTGCATAAATCATGATATTCTTTGGTTTTATTATATAAAATTAAACAATATTTTCTTTTTCTACACAAATGATGTGGGAATGAAAATGGATTAACTTTGAATATTTTGTTTTATATCTAATGAAGCTTTCTGTACCTCTACTATTTTCCATTATATCCTCGTTATAATCTTTTGCACCTCCACCGCTATAGAACCGCTAAGCGGTTTAACTGCATTGTTGTGATACTTAATGTTCGGGCCCAAAATATATGTTCATAAGAAGTTTTAAATGTTAAACGTTTTAGTACTAGTCTTCCAAAATTTCGAGTAACTAGAAACTATCTAGTGATATTTTATTTCTAATACTAATATAACCAAAATCTCATTTATTATCCTGAGATTTTAAAGTAAAAAAGATAGTATGTAAGCATTATTTTCCTTATTGAAGTTTGTGGCTTTCTCAATGATTTTTCCAAATTTAGCTTTGTAGTGGCAAAAATCAATTGCCAAACTACTATTTTTATTTTCAAAAATATAATTTCTTTTATGTATTTCTAATTTCTAATTTATCGTTCATTAAAGAATTATTCTATTTGCAACCAAATTGGTCACAAACACCCGAGAATAGGTTTAAGTAGTGAACTAAATGAAGAAATTAAATGAAAACTGTGGAATAACTCTAGATATTGAGGAAAATATAGCAGAAAGCAAAAACAACAAGATTTATAGTGGTTCGGCGCTGATTGCCTACGTCCACTCTGAATACTTTCTTTATTGCTTCACCACTCAATTGATTACAGTTACAATTAACAATAAATAGCTTGAGGACAAGTTAGAACAAAGGGTAGCTGATTACAAAAATGGCAGAGTTTCACTTGTCAGCCAAAAAGCCCCAAAAATGGCCACTTGCCCTTGTATTTATAGAGGAAGGCAGCCTCCAACCTGACTGACATCTTAAGACCTGGACCCCCTTGACCAATTGGGCCTATCATAGGGAGGGCTGAGCTCAACTCTTCTATGGATTGGGGTCGGCACCGACCCCTCCATAGGTTGAGTTCGGGGCTTGCGACTCCTATGATGGCCCTCTTGTGGCACAAGATGCTGGTACTTCAAGCATTACCACGTTTGGACATGTGAAGCTATGGTTCTGATAGTGCTTTGGTTTGAGTTATAAACTAATCAGGGAAATACCGTCCCCTTCTCCTCAAGAAATGTTAGGCCGATCCATAACCTATAAGGACACTATGCCGACCCTTCTTCGTATACTGACCCCATTGTTTCCATATCCTATGCCGATCCTACCATACCACATACTATGCCAACTCACCATACCATGTTGATCCGACCCATACCATGCCGATTCGACCATACCACATACTATGGCGATCCGAGGTACCTCCTTCAGCTACACCGACCCATCCTTCTTGGATTATGCCGACCCAATCCATTCTTCATCTATATTGTATCGAGCCCAACTCATTATGTTGATCCATATCATCATAAAGAACCAAACAAGATCATGCCGATCCTTCCAGTATGCCAATCCAATACCATGTAGACCCCTATTCATAACCATTGCCATTCCGACCCCTCTAATATGCCGACCCCTTCTCGTATATGCCACAAATATGCTGATCCATTCATACACCCTTCAACTTGCCAAACGTTTATGCCGACCCTTTATAATTGATGGTATCATCTATTCTTCGACCTTATTTACCATGGGATGGACATAACTGTCCGAATATCATACTCTAGTTATATTGATGTCGTCTCGTGGCCATCTTTCCCATTAATAGTCAACTCTGGTTTCTGTAATCATCTTTGTGTAGCCGGGCCAAGGTACCGGGTAACATATTCTTTTTTCCAAGAGATAAAATTTGAGATCCAAAATTACTTACATAAACCTATAAAACTTTATTTATATTATCAAATCATCAGTTTCCTCTACTTATTTGGGACTTATTCCAAATTAAAATTTTCTGAAATCTCATTTTCCATGGGCAATTTTTGATAATTTGTATATTTCAACGAAAATTGAAATTTTCAAACTTTTCTTCCAAAATATATTTCTCGTCTTTTATCATATCTATTTCTATTTCTATACTGATTGATTTTTTTAAATTTCTTTATTACCCTTTTTATGTGTTTGTTATAATTTTTAAATAAATTCATACATGTTTTCGATAATTCAACATGAGTAAAATCATAGAATACTTTATTGTGTATAGTCATGCAGCATAAACGTCCTTCTTGGTTGCGTTTATTACTCTTGGCATGATCAGATATCTTTATTGCCGTTTCAAATTTTTCTAAAACTTTCTACAGACTTTTATAAGAATTTTCTATGACACCGGTATTAGGATCGGGGTCAGATGGCCAAAAACTATGAATATACCATGAAAAAATCGTAACTACAACATAAAGTAATAACATAGTTAATTTATACTGGCGTGAAGGCCCTGTTCTACATATAATACCAAAACTTACATTAGAAATTTCACTAATAAAACACCTCTTCACCTGGAGGAATATTTTTCAACACTACCTGATGTCGATACTAGACTTCATATCAACAACGCCTTCTTAAGATATTTTTCAGTAAAAAGAATGATATGTAGTTTAAGCAAAGCGCTTATTTTGTTGTCTCAGGGGATCATTTTTCTCAGGTCATTTAAAAACAACTATAGAAGAAGAGAACTTAGATAATCATGTATCTCCAAATATAGATTTGGTAACGTCAATACAATATGTATCGACCCGCAAGTTTGACACTATTAATATTAAATTAATTAAAAATGAATTTTTTAAATAAAATAGTGAATTAGGTGTTATGTTTATAACCATTGTGTAGGTCTTTCTGACATCATCAGTTTAGTATGTAATTCTGATGGATTTAAGTTTACGAGTTGCAAACTTGAGGCGTTACAATATTGAAATAGAGTGCGTAACCACTTTTGGGCCAAACGGTTACACATAACTAAACTCACCTCGCTACCTATATAAATGATGTTAAGAAACCTTAAAGAGCAGCTTTTACATTAATCTCTCTTCTCTAATCCCAAAATTTCTCTTAATCTCATTTTAAAGTGGGATGATTTCGCTAATTAAATATTGTTTCAAAATTTATAGTATTTGATCCCCGTTGAATAACAAATTATTTCAAAGCCTTTAACGAGGTGGATCAACAAAAAGTGGTCGTTTTTCACAAAAATTCTTGAGTTAAATAGAAATTGCAGTCAAAGGTGACGGTGGCAAAACCCAAGAGTGGTTCAGGCGTTTTTTATTCGGTCATTGATTGGTGAGTTGATAACATAGATTTGTAGGACTCGACGATATAAACTCAGTGGTGGTCTCGGTTTCATGAAAGAAATTAGATGTGGTTGAAATTTTCCCCATAATCCATGGCAGCGTTGTTTTTTAGGCTGCGACGGCGGTAACTACAAGTGGTAGTGTTATGAGGAGGTGTGATGGTAGGGCTATGGTCAATGCGGGGGGTCGTTGTTGGCAATTCGGTCTGAGGCGGTGGCGTTAGGCAGTCGAAGGCGGTGAAAGGGTTGAAGTCGGGTTATATGTGTTACTTTAGAAGGAGGTAAAATTTCATAAAGTCCCATGTATTTTATTAAATTATATTTTATATCCTAAAATATATAGCTGACATATCTTTTGCATATGAACTCTGATTCATACGCAGTTTATCTCGTTGGACTCATGGCAAAATTCTGAATGATTTGGCAGGCGGTTTGTTGAATTTTGGAGTGGTTTTTAAAAGTGTGTTGATATGATTTATTTCTTTTAATTAATTGAATTTTAAAATGTTAAATATATATTTGTTAATGAAAATTAATATTTATCAATATGCGTTGATAATTATTTGATTAGTATGATGTTTTTGATAAGTTGTGCCTTGATCTGATTGCTATTGTTGATTTTGTGTTATTGGATGCTTAATTATATTTAATTTTCGATTTAAAATAGAAAATAACAACTACAACAACAAAAACTAAGCCATTATTCCCAAACAAGTTGGGGTCGGCTAGAGAGGGAATCCAAAAATAAATGAAAAAATCAATTTAAAAGTTATAATAATAACAATAACAATAATAGAATAAAGTCAGATAAGTAAATTAATAATAATAACTAAGTAAAATAAAATAAAATAAAAATATATATGTATATACATATATATAAGAGGAACGATAATAATAATACTAATAGCGATAATGATACTAATAGTAATATTGGTCAAAGAGCAAACCTACGTCTTAGGCTCATGTTCCCTAGTCCTATAATCTAAAACTTAAAAAACTCAACGCTCATGGTTCTGGTACGTGAATCGCTAACTTCCACTCGCTCTGATCCATCACCAGCTCTTCGGATATACCCCAATCCTTTAAATGCTTTTTTTACTACTTCCTCCCATGCCAACCTTGGTCGACCTCTACCTCTCTTTGAGCATTCAACACGGCACGCACAGGTGCCTCAGGCGGCCTTTGTTGAAGATGTCCAAACCGTCTTAAGCGATGTTGAATTAGCTTCTCCTCAATTGGTGCTACTCCATGTTTATCATGTATATCATCATTTCTAATTCGGTCTCTTCTTATATGACCGTAGCTCCATCGTAGCATACGCATCTCTGCTACGCTTATCTTTTGAACGTGTTGGCTTTTAGTAGACCAACATTCTGCACCATACAACATCGCAGGCCTGATTGCCGTTTTGTAGAATTTTCCTTTAAACTTTTGTGGGACCTTCATGTCATGGAGAATCCCAGACGCTTGCCGCCATTTCATCAATCCCGCCCAAATTCTAAAACTAACATCTTCATCAATCTCACCGTTATACTGCAACATTGATCCTAGATATTGAAATGATTCCTTCTTGGGAACTATTTGTCCGGCCAGAGTGACATCTCCATCCTCCGACCTGACACCGCTGAACCCGCACTTCATATACTCTATTTTAGTTCTACTAAGCCTAAATCCCTTTGATTCTAAATTCTGTCTCCACGGCTCCAGTTGTCCATCAACCCCAATCCTACTTTCATCAATTAGCACAACATTATCAGCAAATAGCATACACCAAAAAATCTCACTTTGTATACCCTTCGTAACCTCATCCACCACTATAGCAAAAATGTAGGGACTCAAAGCTGACCATTGATGTAATCCTATGTTAATGGGAAAGTCACAGGTTTCACCATCGCATGCTCTGACACTAGTCACAACATCATCGTACATATCCTTGATAAGTGTAATGTACTTTGTTGGGACTCTCTTCTTTTCCAGGGCCCACCACATCACCTTTCATGATACCTTGTCATAAGCTTTCTCCAAATCGATAAATACCATGTGTAGATCCTTCTTTTGCTCCCTAAACCTCTCCATAAGTTGTCTTATCAAGAAAATCGCCTTTGTGGTCGGCCTCTCAGGCCATGAAGCCAAATTAGTTTTTTGAAACACTTGTCATTCTTCTTAGTCTATGCTCAATGACTCTCTCCCAAAGCTTCATTGTATGACTCATAAGCTTAATTCCTCTATAGTTTATGCAATTCCATAAGAGAGGCTGGGGTTTTTACGTTGGCTCGCCAAGCCTATCACAACCCTCCTCCTTTATCCTAGCTTGGGACAGGCTGCATAGAAAACTACACAAGCGGAGTTTAAAATAGAAAATAATAAATTACTAAAATTTGGATGAAATTGTATAACTTTGGAAAATATAAATAAATAAAATAGAAAATAACAAATTAATAAAATTTGGATGAAATTTTATAACTTTGGAAAATATAAATAAATGATTGAAAATTGGATTGCTGACAAATTTTTGATTGGTATCTGCAAATGACAATGATTTAACGAAATTTATTAAAATTAAAGTAAGAAATTTAATAAGGTTATTATTTATGAATATCTGGGATACATATAGATAATATCGAAAACCATTTGAAATTGAGATTTTGGAAGCTTATTATTGTTTATGAAATAAAGTGAGATTTCATTAATGATAATATTTTTTTGTGAAAATAGTATTGTTTTCAATAAATGGCAATATAATTGATTTTATAAATTTTATGGAAGAAATTATTGTTATTACTATCATCATTGTTTGGTTAATAAAGTGAAAAGGATATTTTTGGAATAGTAGTAGTAAAGATATGTTTCCAAAAGTGTTTTGGGTTAGATTATTATGTTTTGAAATGAATAGAAATAAAAAGGTGTCACGGCTTTAAAAATAAAATATTATTATTTTTGAGTTAAATAACAACGGTGATTTTTGTATATTTGTTATTTTGGCATGAAATAATAATATTATTGTTTGGAAATGTAATTTGATGAAAATTACTTTTTTCAATTTAAAATAGGATGTTTTGAGTTATTTGAAGGAATAGAAGCACGGTAAAGGATTTTGGAAGTATATTATTGTTTTCACCGGTGTATTATTGTTTTGAGATGCAATAAATAAATGGGGCTTTTATAATAAACAATAATAGAATGATTTTATACTTAAGAGAATAACAGTCTTAAACATATTATTTAGATGATTATAGAATGAGTGATTAATTGTTGATTGTAATCATATATATTTGATGTTTGATGATGATAACACATTTCGATGAATGTGCGATATTCTACCATTTTTGCTACTGGACGATGGGTAGTTGATTATGTTATTTGAAGATTCATGTAGTGTTACTGATATTGATTAAATTAATACACATTCGATAATTGATGTTGTATTACTATTATGGTGTGATTATTACACATTTGATGACTTATAATTATATTGATGATGCATAACTATAGTTAATTATTAGTATGTGTGAAAGTATAATTGTGTTGTTTTATTATTTGATGATTAGGTTAGGCATTGAGTGATGTTGAAGTTTGATGGTTGGGTACTATTATCGTTTTTGCCCTATAATATGCTTTTTATGATGAATGAGTAGGAATACTATTTTCTGCTTATACTATTTGCATTGTTGCATGGATACTCTGGTTGTTATTTGCTAATATGTATTTAATGTAGGAGAAAGGGACGTAGGCAGCCTTTCCCTATGCAATAACTCTCAATTCCCTTGTAGTCAAAGTGTATAAGATAAGGCAAAGTTTAAACACAGTTAACCATTTTTTCACAAATTATAAATTATTTCAAAATTCAAAGTGTTGATACCCATCGAATTATAGATTGTTTTGAACGAAGTAGCTAATAGCGGATAATATTGCTAATATATCCCATATCGCTCATTAATCGATATTTTTTCCAAAATATCGCTTAAGATATCATTACTGGTATATCCTCCGATATTTGCTGATGTATCGCTTTAATATTAAGTGTAGATTACACGATATTTGTTGAGAATGTCGATCATGATTGTAAGTGTTGGAGAAAATAAAACGACAAATAAATATCTTCACACTCTCGGTTTTTTTAGTATATAGTAAATGACAATATATAGACGACATTAGAAATCCTAATGCACTAATTTTTCAGTTTTAACCATTTTTTTCAATCGTATTCATTAGCTTTTCAATAAAGAAAACTATACATATTCCATTATTTTGTATTTTTTTATTTTGTGTGAATACTTTACCACTAAAAGTAGGATAATGCAAGAGCTACTTCTCTTTTTAGTTATTTTCTTTTTTAATATTTCTAATTGGTTAGTTAGCTTATGAAAATTCATTTTTCTATATTAGTTATTACCATGTACCAAGAACTAAAAGTTGAAGAGCGGTAAAGTTATATAATTGACATATTGATAAAAAAAATAAGCTAGAAGTAGTAAGCGGTATCAAGTCAATATTATTTATTTAATAACCTAAGTGAAAATGAAAATGAAGAAATTATAAATATGAAAAAGTTTGAAAAATAATAGAGATGCTTAGATGACTAAAGAAATAAAGACCATAGTGTTAAAATGAAGAAGATTATAAAGATGCACACTATATGAATTTCTCGATTTTTTATAAGCCTATTTTATGACTTGTATTTAATAGTGTATCCATATGGATGAATTGTAATTTATAAACTATATGCAACTAGTTTTTAGTGGTAATTTGGCAAGGCAGATCCAAATATTTAAAAATTCAACATAATTATAACATTATAACATAATACAATATCTTTTAAAACATATTCTAGACAACTCCAATTTTTACCAATATTATCCAATATTATCATGATATTTTAAAATATCTCATGTCGGTACTTTACCAATACGTACTCGATATCGATATTAAATACTTTGGTTTCAAAGCCCTTGATGAGGTGAATCAAGGGAAAGTGGTTGTTTATCATATAAATGCTTAAGCTAACCAGAAATTATGGTTAAAGACGACAGTACCAAAACCCTAATGTCGATTTAGAGTTTTTGATTTGTTCGTCAATTGGTGAAACCGATAACATAAATTTGTTGGCCTTGGTAATACGAACTCAATGGTGGTCTCGATTTCATGAAATGACATCAAAGGCGATAGAAATTTAGCCCGAAATCCATGGAGGTGTTGTTTTGGATGGCGGCATCAGCAACCGTAGTTGGCGGCGTTAGGTGGAGAGGTGTGACAACAAACATTGGGGTCAATGTTGGTGGTCTTCTGTAACTTCCCCATTCTGAAGCCTAAAACTAACCGCTATGAATGCTGCAATCATCCATAGTAATTAATCCCCGATGACAAAATGCGGCTATGTTAATCATATGAATAATCAGAGCATATGAATATGAAAAAAATTCAACACAATTCAGAAATAATTTTTGCATTCCATTTCAAAATATAATTTCATATTCATTACATGATCCCATTTGCGATTTCACATTCAGAGAAAATATAACTATATAAAATACTCCAAGAGCGACATATGAAAATGTCGTCTTGGTTGATCAAAGTCAAATAATTGGCAGTTATACAACTTTGCCATTACTTCCAAATAGAATAAACCGAACTACATAATAGATAAAGCTCTAATAGGTACATTGCCACATGCACATCTCCGGAAGCTTAATTGACTAGCTGGAAGCCTAAAAATCCTTACTTCCGACCTACTCTAATGAGTACCCAAGAATTTAAGGGGGAAAAAAAAATTTGGTCGGACAATCGTCTGGTGTGAATAATAACCTACCATCTCGAACTAATTAGATATCTAGTGAGACCACGCAGCTGTGCGGAACGGGTTTCCCCTTCACTAGTATCTGAACTAAAATATCTCAGCCATATACTGTGCTCCTGCATCCACAATGGTTATAACATAATAATATCTTGATATGCAGACATGCAGTATACATTAGATTACCCATCCCAATTTATTAGGCTACCCATCTAAATTTCAATGACTATCCGTCTTATACTTATATGGACTACCCATCTCACATATATTAATTCTTTGGATTACCCATCCCCTACCAGGTTTACTACCTATCACCCATGGAATCACTAACAAAATTATGTGGACTATCCATCTCACATGTTATTATTACTTGGATTACCCATCCCTTACCATGTTGACTATCCATCACTGATGGTTTAGCTATTTAAATTATGAGGACTATCCATCACACATATCCTATTCATTTAAAAACTGATGTGGACTGTCCATCACACATTGTAACATCCCCTATCTTGAGGCCCGAAGCTAAGCGCTACAGATGCTGCAGTCATCTATAGTATTAACTTACGGTGACAAAATACGGTAATGTTAATGGTATTCATAATATCAGAAGCATATGGATATGAAATAAAAATCAACACAGATTAAAAGAACTTTTCTGATTACATTTCTAATCAATATTTCATATTCAGATACATAATCCCAAAACGATTCCCAGGTTTTGATCAAATATAATTATTACAAATTATGCCAAGTGCGACATATGAAGATGCCCCCTTGGATGATCAGAGTACTAAATAAACATATAGGACTTAATACAACATAGCGAAAATAAAACTGAATAACTCCTAAATATAGCTAGCATTGCCTCCTGCACGTCTTCGGAAACTTATTCGTCCAACTTACTAAACCTGTAAAACCTTAACTCTCAATCTGCTCAAATCATATTTTGAGCACCCGAGAGTTAAAGGGGAAAACATAAACTTCGAGTCAGACATAAAGCCAGGTGTGAATAATACTATACATCTCGGTTATCTGACATTAAGTAAGACCACGCCGTTTAAAGGAACGGGGTTCCCTTCACTATTATCCCTTTTAAAACATATCTTTGCAAATCAAAATCCTGCAATCAAACAGATTAATAGCAATAATAGCAATATCATATATGCATAAAAATCAGGTTATCAATGGACAATCTGTCCAAACAATATAGTTTTGTTTGGCTAACTACTAACCTTTGGCTGACTCGGGCCTACCAGACAAAATAAATCATCTAACTTCTGTTAGACACACTCCTGGATGGTCTGTCCCTAACTTACTTCTCCCAGGGTCATCTGATCCTAATGGTTTTGCGGGCTCACCAATAACCTATCTTTACTTTGTATATTCCTTTCTGTGTGTAACATCATTTTAGTCTTACATAAGACAAAGCCCTACACACTATAATTTTGGACTTATATTAGCTAGGGGCCCTATACTAGTCCCATATAGTATTCTAATATCCGAGTCATTTACTTAGGGTCAACTACCCCATTAAATTTTTCTTGAAAACATTCCTTTCAAATTGATTCAACCCTTTAAATCATATTTAAACAAGGAAAATATATTCTTTGCTTTACTCAAATCCCTTTGCTATGTTATATATACTTTACTCAAAACATTGTTGATGAAATATATTAAGGGTTATCTATCCCTCCAAAGTAAGTTAAAAGCCCTTTTTAACTTTATAGATCTTAGGCCATGAAGCCAAAGTAAACTATTCGAAACCTTTGCTTAAAATTTTAAACAACCCTTTCGAATCCATTGAAAGTACCTCATTCAAAATATACTAACTCCTTTGCCTTGAAATGCTAGGCCGAAAGGCAAAAACATACCTTTCGAAACCACTATAATAACCTTTTGAAATCATTGAAGGTATCCCTTCAAAAGCTTTATAAGCCTTAGACATCCTCTTTTCAAAACATTGTAAACTTGCCTTTCAAAAGCATTGGAAACCTTCCATTCAAATACTTAAAGTACCTTGTGAAAACATTGGAGAACCTCCACTTTGAAACCTTTATTTTATACCCTTCGAAATCAAGAAGGTCCTTTAGTTAAAACAAACCTTTCGAAAGTACCGGGTTCAAGTAAAAACTTGAGGAACATAGTTTCGAAACCATTTAAAACCATTCTATTTGAAACCTATGGGTTTATTTTTTTAATAGAACAAAAGGGTCATAAAAGAATTAGGTCAAAAGCAATGCTTTCGAAAGAAATTTCCTAAGTAAAAGAAAGTAGATGGCTTCAAAACCATCCCCTTTGAAAACATGAAGAAGCGGCTCCTTATTTAAAAGCGAAAGCACCCTTTCGAAACCAATGTTTAAAGGCATATGCGGCCTCAACTAGGTCGAAAGGTAAAATGCGGCAGCGAGTGTTTTGACCCTGTTGAAAGCTTGTTTAAAACGAAAGGTGGCAACTGTTGTCGAAAGTCGTAGTAAAACCCTTCGAAAACATTCTTTTAAAAGCAAAGCAAGCGACATTTCTTTTAAATGAAAAACACCTCGACCCCTTTGAAAGCACGTTTTGACTCTACACCTTTTGCCTATCTCCAATCCACTACGTACCAAGACATTGATCCATGTGTATTGGTTTCGACTAGGATGGAGGTGGTAGTATGAAGTCGAAAGGTAGCTGTCGAAAGTGAAGAAACAACAATCTTCTACAAAACTAATTTTTAACTTTATAAAGTAATATCTTCCAAACTAACTTGCTTATTTGTCATCATATAATTGGTTGCTAATTTCTTTTCCAAAACCGTTTCTAAAAGTGCTGCCAAATTCAGTATTTGATAATTTAAAACATTCAGCAAATTTCCTCTTCTTCTTTTATAAACATATAAAACATTTAAGTCTCATACCTTAAATAATTTTATATACTTAATAAAACACTTAGGAAAATTCTCCAAAAATTCCTATAAATCACTTTCAATATATTTTCTAACATATTTAAATTTCTGACCCAAAGCCAATATATAATAGCCGAAATTAATTTAAACCCAATTAAACCATTTTCCTCACTAGAAAATTTATAATAAATCCACAACAACTTAAAAATTATGAAACTTGAAACCGATCTCTAAAATGATATTTCTAACCATATTCGAAAACACAAGCCATTTGGATGTCATATAATAGGTTTTCCAAATAAATTCTTATCATAAATCTATATGAAATAGCACAAATCATCAACAAGCATATATATATATATGCATTTAAAAAATCAAAACATGGGAAACCATCTGCAAAATAAATTCGAATCTCAACTAGAAACCGAAAATCATAAAAATGAGATGTAATCTATTATTCACCTTGGCTTGATTGTTAAGAGGTTGAGATTTGTTCTTGAGTTGATTTGATTAAGCTTCCTTCTTGAAATCTTGATTATCCTCCCCTTATCTTCTTCTAATGGTGGCCGGCCTTACTCCTTGGTTTAGTTTTAGTTTATGAATGTTGTAAATGAGAATGGGTTAAGGGTATAAGAATATGTCCTATTCCTAGTTTTCCCTCATCTTATTACTTTTATTTTTCATTTGTTCATTCATTAAGGCATGGCTTCCTTACAACTTTACAAATCTCAATCTTTTAACCACTTAAAACTTTACATTATTCCATTTAGTTTATCAAATTAAATCTCTTGAATAATGTTACTTAAAATTAGGGGTGTTACAGACTCCCCTCCTTAAAGAATTTCGTCTTCGAAATTATGATAAGGTACTCACAAAATCAATCATAAAGGTAAAATATACCATGATACAAGTCAGGATAAGTATCTCCAATCATGCCCTCAGTTTCACAAGTATGATCTCTCTCATCGTCACTCCACTAGACTTTAATTAATCTGACCGTCTTGTTCCTTCGTCGGTTCTCATCTCTCGCGACTATTCGAACTAGCTTTCTAACTATAGTCAAGTTCGGTTCAACTACTAAGTCATCTAACGTAGTCGGTGCAATAGTAGTTTATGGATCTCGAATACACTTCCTTAGATGAGAAACATGAAAAAAAAACTATGGACTCCTGCCAAACTATTCGGTAACTCTACTTTATATGCGAGTTTCCCGATTCTTTCTATAATAGGAAATGGTCCAACAAATCTCGGTGCTAACTTTCCTGGTTTTCCGAATCTGATTACACCTTTCATCGGTGATACCTTGATGGAAACATGATCCCAACTGAGAACTCTAAGTCTTTCCTTCTCTTATCAACATAACTCTTCTGCCAAGACTGAGCTTCCTTCATTTTAGCTCGATTAACTCAATCTTTTCTGCAGCTTCTCTTACCAAATCTGGACCAAGAACTAACCTATCCCTGGTCTCCAACCAACAAATGAGAGTTTTGCATGGCCTTCCATACAAAGCTTCAAAAGATGCCATCCCTATACTAGTCTGATAACTGTTGTTATACGAAAACTCGACTAAGTGCAGATGGTCTTCCCATTATCACCCAAAATCTAGCACACAAGCTCGTAACAAATCTTCTAAGACTTTGTTAACTCTTTCCGTTTGCCCATCTGTCTGTGGATGGTAAGCGACACTTATCTTGAACTTGGTACCTAAAGTATCCAATAAACTCTTCTAGAACTCACTAGCGAATAAGGAATCCCTATCACTTACTATACTACTAGGAATTCCATGCAGTCTAACTATATTCTTCATGAATGACTTAGCCAAAATAAGTGTCGTCCTGGTGGACATAACTGGAATGAAAAACTCTTGGTTAATCTGTCCACTATGACCCATATACTTTCATTTCCTCAATTCGACCTTGGAAACCCATCGATAAAATCCATCGAGATATAATCTTATTTCCAAAGTGGAACATCTAAAGGCTGAAGTAACCAACTTTGTTTTTGATATTTGGCTTTTACTTATTGACAGTTCAAACACCGCTTCACCCATAAGCCTACATCTCTCTTCATAACTTCCCAGAAGATTCTCCTTTTCATATCCTCATACGTTTTAGTTCCTCTCGAATGAATAGTGAACTTCGAATGATGGCATTCTCCAAAAACTTCCTTCCTAAGTTTTCCCATATTTGGAATACATAGTCATCCCCTCTTCCTCAAACACCCCTTCTGGTCAAGACTAAAACCTTTCAAGTTATCGCTCTCTATCCCATCCCTTAACTTTCTGTTCTTTTCAGCTAATAATGGATCCTCTCCTTGCTTAGATGCAATCCTCTAGATCATCACAGGTCAAACTTCTAAACATAGCAACGTAGCAGTTTCCTTACCAGAACTGCTCTTAAATCTCCATTGTACTTCGCTTGTAGTCAATGCTTCCAAATATTTCCACTCAACTATCATTGCCAATATAGCATTTTGATGTTTTCTGCTAAGTGCATCAGCAACCTTGTTGCCTTTTCCTGGTGTGTACTCAATACCAAAGTCATAAACGGCTAAAAACTATAACCACCTCTATTGTCTCATATTCAACTTCTTTTGAGAGAATAAGTACCTTAGCGACTTATGATCCGTATACAACTCGAATCTTTCTTCCAAAAGGTAATGTCTCCACACCTTCAATGCAAAAATTACCGCATTTAATTCCAAAACATGTGTTGGATATCTATCTTCATGCGGTCTAAGCTTTCGAGAAGCATTGGTGTTTGCAACCAAATTGGCCACGAACACCCAAGAGTAGATTTGTGCGGTGAAATAAATGAAGAAAACAAATTAAAATAGAGGAATATATCAAATTACAAGAAAATCACAGCAAAAAATAAGAACAACAAGATTTATAGTGGTTCGGCATTGATTGCCTACGTCCACTTTGAATATTCTCTTTATTGATTCACAATAATCTTGATTACAGTAAGAAAGAGCACAAAACAAGAGAGTAATGGAGGAAGTTGGTTACAATAATAGTGCTATCTAACTAGCAGTGTCCAGCCCCTTAGAACGACCCACTAGGGTTGTTTTTATAGGTGAAGACGACCACCAATCTGACTGGAACTTCGACAACAGGACCACCTCATCCATATGGGCCCACCATAGGGAGCGTTAGGCCCAAATCTCAATAGAGAGGGATCAGTACCGATCCCTCCATATGTTGAATTTGGGGGCAGCGATCCCTATGGTAGCCTCTTCATGCTCGAATATGATGGTATCTCAAATGTCATGATGATTGGATGCATGATGCATGATAGGCTGTGCCTATCCCTCTAGATCCATTGTGCTCTGCCAAACCCTTCGATATGCCATTCATTTGTATTCTCCAAACTTCATCACATGATGTCAATCCCTCTTACTTTAGGATATTATGTCGATCCCTAGTCATTCGCATATAACCCTTGGTCTTCACCATAACATGTTGATCCCTCTTATGTCACAATGCTACGTCGATCCCTTTTCCGCCAGAACGTTATGCCGATCCCTCCTGTTCTCGGATACTATGCCGGACCATCTTGCTTTATAAATGTAAGCTGATCCCTCCATTTCCTAAATGCTATGCCGACCCTTGGAGTTTTGACAAGTCATGTTGAACTAAGCACCATCACCTATGACGACCCCACTTTTACACTACTCATGCCAACTATCCATTCAAATCGACATACCGATCCCTCCATTTCACTTTGCTTTATCTATGTTAACAAATGATTATGCCGTTCCCTGTTCCATCCAAACTAGTTTCCATTTTTCTGACATCCTGCGTTGTTTGTCTATCAACTCTGTTTAATCTGGGCTTCGTATAACTGTCCGAACTCTTTTTCTGGATCCTATAGCCATTGCTTCCTGATCATCCTTCTTGACAACAATCGAATCTATCTAGCGCGTTCAGTTCAATCTAGCCGACTCAGGGTACCGAGTAACACTTTCCCTTAAAGTACGTCTTATGAGTAACATGACGTGCTTTGAATCGGAAAAATCTAAGTTTCTGGAAAGGAATCCATCCAACTTCTTGGTTGATCTCTATTCCTCTAACAACTTTCAATAATATAAGTCTGATGTCGTACCCCGTCAGCATATAAAGATTCGGTCATACAGGACTTATAGGCCTTCCTTTATCTGATCCAATTTCGAACTTGAGAGTTCCTGGCTTGATTGTAATTCAATTTATTTCAGAAGGTTGAACGTTGAAATCGTTTCCATGCGTATCCACATACACGATTCTATTTTTGGCTCCTGGACATGTTCTAACGTTCACAAGTCATTGCTAATTTCTATAATATTCTATATACTCATGTCTGCAGTTGAACCATTGTGATGACGATTGCCAAACGTTTTTCAGTTGTCCATCATTTCTCTTCTTCCATCTTTCATTTCGTTCATGCATTTTTTACCTTATTTTTCATCATCATTTTTTTAAAATTCTCGTAGAGGGATCGGCATCTGACATGTTGATTCCTTAGTGCATACACGTGAATGGGGATCGACAACTCCTAATGTCGATCCCTCTTCAATTCCTTGACTGGTTCAACCAAGATGACTGGTTCTTTCTCCTTATATGCGCATGTATATAAGTACACCTTCTCCCTTCCTTTCCTTCACTTCTCTGCTTCCCAACTTTTACTTTATCATTTCACCCGCCCTCGCATACACTTCTTGCCGAACCTAGGATAACAAATTTCTTCAACCCTAGGTCTTAACTTAAACATGAATTCAACCTATTCCTCAAAGTCGTCCTCCCTCATCTTCGAACCAAATCTCGAATGCTCACCCTTCTAATTTAACTTGAGATATATAGGTACGAAACCCACTTTTAATCATGTAATTGACTTTCAAATCTTGAGCTTTGGTCAGTTCGTGCGTTAGTTAGGTAAGTAGCATGGTGGGTTGTACTGAGACACGAATGAGAGGAGAAGGAGAAGGAAGAAGAGGGTTCGGCTATAGTCTGTGAAGGGATGAAGGAAAGTCAATGTTTTAGGACCAGGAAGGAGATATTTGGATAGGGACCGGCATTGGATTGAACGGCGATGGGCTGAAGGGAAGTTTGGTGAGGGATCGGTGAGGAGGTTATATTGGATGAGGGATCGGTATAGGTAGGTTTAGGAAAGGGCTCGGTGGGACATTGTACTGATGAGGGATCGTTGTCTAGGTTACTCGGCGAGGGATTGGTAGGAAGTGTTTGTGGAAAGGGATCAATACAAAATGGTTAAATGAGGGATAGGTATGGATTCCTGGAAAGGGATCAACAATGAGGCCGAGGGATCGGTATTTAACACTAAGGACCACTCTAATCCAACCTATTTGAACACTTAAAATAAATTCACCTTATCGAACTTGAACATGAGATGACAACGGACAATATGACTTGCACACTTGGACTGTCGGACTTAAGATCGAATGCCCAAACTTCCAAACTCCTCAAAATGGACTAAGTAATAAATTTGTTAATAAACTTGGATAATAGACTTCATAATTAAATATGCCAATAACCGATCCCAATGCTATCGTGGCCGATCAACTTTCTTGCCAATTGAGATGGTCAGCGATGACGGTCTCTTTGGACAAAACTCCAAGTCTCGTTGCTTTATTCTTGGTTTTCCGATTTCAAACTATTTATGCTTGTGTCAAATGCACTGCACCAATTCACACTTGCCATGGGGAAAACAAGTTATTATTTCTAATTTTGATTGTCTGCTACGTATAGCTGACAAAGATTCCAGATGCACGAAGCGTTCAATTAACATGTCTTTTGAATCAGCGGCGAGACACATCGGTTCTGAAGCAAAACCAAGTTCTACCTATATATCTGAAAGACCTTCTTCGAGCCACCACGTAGAACAACCAGAAGCATCTAATCCTCAAATAAATCTCTTCTTCGAAATTCCAATTCTACCAACATAAACCATCAGCCCGTCAACTGATGCCGTTGAGGGTGCCTTTGTTCTGGATGACCCCGTCGACTCACAAGCTTCTCGAATCGGCAAAGCCACTCTTCATCGATTGTGCTCTATCAACATGATCCTGTTCAAAGATGTTTTAGTTCCAATAAGGAAAGATAGACCTCACTTGCCCCCAGTCGGATATACAGCATGTAACAAATTTATGTGTTAGGCTGGATGCGTTCCACCTTTTAACTCCTTCGTCTGGGAGATGTTGAGGTATCTTGGGATTGCCCCTACTCAGTTGCATCCCAATAGCTACGCTTTCATTCATGGGACTTTCCTCATACTCATGAATGTTCTGTTCCATCCGTTGACTCCTTAAGACATCAAATTTATCTATAACTTTAAAAGACGATCAGGGGGTCCTTATGTCTTCCTTGAACCTTCGTCGAACTGTCAAGTCTTGATGAGGGCATTGAATAAACTTTCATTATTCAAGCACGAGTGGTTCTACGTGCGATGTCCTCCCGGATTTGCAAGGAGATGGTTAGAAAGACATAAGTGTTATTCCATTTTCCTTTTAAGTTCGATAACTCAAGTCATAACTTCTACTTTGAATATTATAACATCTGAAGCTCTTTCAGGTGTTTGTCCACCTCCCGAAAGCGCCAAGTTTTCTAGAGCCGCCGCCGCCATCCACGCCACTCCCGTTGAGGACCAGGATATTAAACTCCTTGTAACAGACGAGCTGATATCTTTATTTGGGCTGTTGGAAGATGGGCGTAGAATCGGAATCCCCGAAAGTAAAGCAGTTCCGTAGATTGTTGTTGAACGAAGAGAAGAAACAATCAACCCCGTTGTGCCCCCTGTCGAGGGGACTTGGGAAGGTACTGAAGAGGGGGAAATCAAATATTCTTAAGCTGATAAATCTAGAGATAATGATGAAGGCCTTGAAAAAGAGCCGATGGCTGGTCAGTCGCAATTCGGGCAATCGTTGACACCTTCGAAGAGAAAGAAGAAATTGGTGTACCGACTATGCAAAAGAAAGGCTGGATCAGATCCAGAATTCGTCATTACTCCCCTCAAAGAGGAGTCCTCTTCTCAGCAATTGGAAAGCTTGTTAATAGGATTCTCCAAACTTCAAATTCCAAATGATATAATGTCCTACGACTTTCCCAATATTAATATCGAAGGACTCAACACCCCTACAAAAAGCAGAAAAGGCATCCAACCTTCCAAAAAAAGGGAGAGCACTCCGATGAGTAAAGCCACCGTTACCGGTCCGTTGGGGAGAACACTAGGACACTCACAAACACTCGCACTCCATTGCACATTTGTTATTAATCTTTCATACGACTACTTTTGATATGTTCTTTTTCGGTTTTTACAGGTGCAGTGTCTCAGTCTTATGCCTTTGATCATCTCCGGGGTTCTTCTACTTATCACCGCCCAAGCCGAGACTCCAAGCCCATGCGACGTAGAGAGAAGGATGATGGATGAGATAGAGATTATTATTCGAGGGAGTCCTCCACCTCATCTAAGCAGAAGTCCAAATCCCATCCTTCTCTTCATGACGAGCACTCTCACTTTCCTGCTCACAGCAGAGAAAAATCTTCGTATCGCGGCCCCCATGCCGCCACGCCTCATGAGCAAAATTTCGACATGTCTAGTTCAAGGCAGTCACGTGAGCGCTGCTCCAACAAGCATCCGCTTGCCACTTCTGACCCACTTCTACCAATTGCTGCTCCCGATTCCACTACAGTAGAAAAGTTAGCCGAAGTTAAAGCTACTTTTCCAAAAGTCTGCTTCGATTGTCTCAAATTCCTCCCCTCTATACATGTCATTCCTGGACACGCCAAAGAGAGCTCATTAGCATGCATGAACGATGTATTCATCCAGCACGAATCATTTATTCATTTGGTCGAGAAAGTTTTTGAAGTCACCATAGAGTGTCAGCATGAAAACGGCCGTCTCAAGTTGGAGGCTATTCATGACAAAGATATCATCAAGCATCAAGACGTTGAATTGCTTGAATACAAGACCCAACTTGCAGAAGCCAAAAAGAATGCACAGGAGACGGCAGAGGCGGTAAGTCGCCTGGAGACTTCTCATAAGAAGGAACTTGACGCAACGCTTCAATGCAGCGGCACGCTTGCTTTAGAAAAGGACTCCTTGCAAAAAGAGAAAGATGCTATAGCTCGCCGCATTGAAGAGTTTGAAGAATTGTTAAAGAAAGAGAGGGAGGAGAAAATTGAAGCCCAAGAAGATTCATAGAGATATTACGAAGAAATCGCCGAGGCGAGGAGCTTGAGAACAAAACTCGATGAACAATTTGCCAAGATTGAACCTTTAAAGGAAGATGCCGGTGAAGAGGGTAGAAAAGAAGTGCTTGAACAAGCTAACTCCCAGGTGGAGGCAGCCATCAAGTCCAGTAAGAATGAGATTAAGGACTTGTTCGATCCGCTAATCATCGAATATAATGCGATGGTCCTTCTCCACCATGACATAATCTTTCTTCGTGAGGGTTATCTTGAATCACTTGCCGAAGCCTGCGAGCCCATCGTCAAGATGAAGAAGGAAGAGTTGGGAGAAGCAGAATTCAATGAAGAAGAACTTGTGAAAGAATTGCTTCTAGGAAACGAGCTGTCTGATCTGGCCGACGCTAAACTTCAATTTTTAAGGTTCCCGCACTGACTAAGGAAGGGGTGGATATCGTTAAGTCTTCTGGAACTGTTCCTAAGGGTTCCTCTCTCATCCAAGTAGTCGGATCATCATCGTCTCATGATACGGAGCAAAATCTTGGCTACGATCCGGACAGGCATGGCTTTGGACCACATATGCTATCTCCAATTCTCGAAGGAAGCACTTCGGCGACCATTGAAAGTCAACCGAACGCTGGTATCATACTAGACTTCTTCGAATTTGAAAAGTTTCGGTTCTCCATGCGCAATGTCTTTCAACTAATTTACATGCTTTTACAAATTTTTGCAGGTCCTCCGGGCCCTGATCAGACTCCTAGGAGCGATGCTGCCATGGAGCAGCAGGAGAAGACGGCTGAAGTCCCTATCGTTGTTGATATCCCGGGGCCTGATGCTCAAGTCATCGGTGTGCTTGATGAAGATAAGACCGAAGATCCGTTCCCTTTTGATGAATCGGAAGATGTAATGATCACAGGGCTTCGGAGCACACTGCTAAAGCAAGTATGAAGGAGCAAATCGAGGAGGAGGAGAAGTCAAAGCATAAAGTTAAAGGCAAGCCCGTCGAGGTGGAAGTTCAAGATCCTGATCATGCATCACTGCAAGTTATTCCACCAAGCGGGATGATTCGCGGCAAAATCCCTCCTCCTTTAAGTATTCCGGCCAAGGGCGGCAAAGGGTCGCGGAAGAGAAGCTCAACAGACTCCACTCCTGAAAAACCAAAGAGGGAGAGAAAGTCGAAGAAGTAGTCATTACTTCATTACATTGTACATGATTTGAATAATTATTTCTTTCCTTAGTCATAGGTGTATGGGTATGAATCCCGTTTTATTTTATTTTCATTGAAATAACTTGTACTGGAATTTTGAGACTTGTGAATAAAAGTTTTTGCTTTCGATTAATCATCGTGTGAATCATTATTTTGTAGTTGAATGATTACTTTACATTCAATGTACTTGTAATTTATTGATTGCAAATTCTGTTAACAATTCACCGTCTCCATCTCAAGGCCTCCCTGTGGTCGTGGCCTTAAGTCATAAAAAATGCTAAGCCGGAGCTGTAGTGAGCTATCATATCCAGTCTTCAGTAGTTTGTATTCCTCCCATTGATTTCAGGTCGGAGTTGGTGGGATAGAGAACAGTCGGAATCCATTCATCTGTCCGTTGGAGTTTACATGTCAGTCCACGCTTTAGGGACTTAGAGTTATTTTGCGAGCGGTGGATTCATGCTCGAATTAAGTTTTTGTCTTAGTCCATACTTTGGGGACTTAGAATTATTTCGCGAGCGGTCAGTTTATACCCGATTTGTTTATACTCTGGTTCGCACTCCGGGGATTAGAGTTTTCTCGTGGGCGGTCGGTTCAAGCCCGATTTGTTTATACTCCGGTCCACACTCCGGGGACTTAGAGTTTTCTCATGGGCGGTCGGTTCGCACCCGAATTGTTTATACTCCGGTCCGCACTCCGGAGACTTAGAGTTTTCTCATGGGTGGTCGGTTCGCACCCGAATTGTTTATGATCCGGTCCGCACTTTGGAGACTTAGAGTTTTCTCAAGGGCGGTCGGTTCACGCCTGAATTGTTTATACTCTGGTCCATACTCTGGGGACTTAGAGTTTTCTCATGGGCGGTCGGTTCACACCCGAATTTTTATACTCCGGCCTGCACTCTAGGGCTTAGAGTTTTCTCATGGGCGGTCGGTTCACGCCCGATTTGTTTATACTCCAGTCCACACTCCAGGGACTTAGAGTTTTCTCGTGGGCGGTCGGTTCACGCTCGAATTGTTTATACTTCGGTCTGCACTCCAGGAACTTAGAGTTTTCTCGTGGGCGGTTGGTTCACGCTCGAATTGTTTATACTCCGGTCTACACTCCAGGGACTTAGAGTTTTCTCGTGGGCAGTCGGTTCACACCCGAATTGTTTATACTTCGGTCCGCAATCCGAGGACTTAGAGTTTTCTCATGGATGGTCGGTTCACGCTCGATTAAACATTTTCTATTTAAATAGGTGCCACAATGTATGCGCTAGATAACACCTTGGTTGACTTTAAAGCAGTCGATGACTCATCCAATTTACATGGTAGATTAGACTTTTCAGTTAATTAGTCAACTGCTTCCCCTCACCTATGTATGATCCCTCATTTTGATACTAGAAAATAAGCATCAGAATGCTATCATCACTCTAATCTTATATTTAAGAAAAGATAAGATCTTTTTTTTTCATTCTTACATATCGATGATAAAAGAGCCATGGTTGTTAAATAAATTAACCATGTCATTTGATAATTGACTACCCAAAGATTTCAATCATAGAGAGAAAAGATAATGTATAACATAAATACTACATGATCAGTATATATCGATACCATCATGAATAATCAGAGTTATATTACATCAATTTTACATAACACAATGAATAACTTAATATTTGGCCTCTTGTAGTCCTATCCTTCAATTATTCAGCAAAAACCTACTTCCATGTGTCCTTCAAACCACAATTAATCAAATGAGCATACAAGAGTTTAAGGGTAAAATGTAAATCGGTCATAAGCCTTATATGAATAATCTATAATAATTCATTGTAAAAACTATACATGGTGAGTCCACATAATAGAATGGTTTATCCCTTCACTAGTATACTTACATTATATATAAGGTAATTCGTTATATAACTAAGTCTGCATCTTGGGTTAGGTATACACCTTTATGTCATAAACTACACAAGTTTACCTTCATATAAATTATAATGTAATATGTTCTCAGTCCCTAACGACGCATTTTATACCTGCTCCAGGCTAACATGGCTTTCACCTTATTATACAACGCTTGTGAAGGTTACGATTTTTTACCTAGGTTTAAAAACATTCATTCATCTCGATGTTTAGTGCTTACAAATGTTACTTTCATTCACCTTGGAATGACTTAAGCTTATCATGGTAGTTATTCTGACAAAGTTATTATCTTTCACCTCATCATGTCATTTCTTTATCCACAACCATTCTAAAGGTCACTATCATTCACCTTGGTGCTTATTTGTAAACATCCCACCTCTATTCCCATAATATGCAAGAATACTACTAAGTTATACTGTCAGATAATATGAAAAATAGGGCTATATGGGGTACACACGTGAATATTCCCTTGGGCTTAAACTAGTATGTATTTAAACATTGAATAAATAACTCAGCTATACGTACATAGCATCAACACAAAGCAATAAAAACGTGTGCCTCCAAGATAGAACAATACATAATATACGATAAATATCAGAGAACACAGAGTCAATCGTAGCGAAAATATATTTAATACAAAAGTATACAACATATGTCCAAAGTACATCATAATGATATATATACAAGAGACTATATAAAATAGGAAGATAATCTACAATACTGAATATCTAGACTCCTCTATGCCCAAAAAACACAAGCTAGTCCCATCGTCACCGAACCTAAAATATCTCGAACTGGCCCGAGTATTATGTAAATAAAATACGTGTCAGACTATACTTGAATTTATAGGTCAACACATATGTAGATTAGAATATGCATAGAATAATAGTAATAACATACAAACGACAGCGTAAAAAAATAGCAACAATCAAGAAACCAAGCATAATGATGTCATCACCCATATAAAATCACACCAGATATTATACAATCAATACAATATCAAATAGTGAGTTATTTATATCCAAAACATCATCAAAATCCATAAATAATCAAAAATGAGTCTAACTAGGCTAGTAAACAGCATCGCCCAGGTATAACTCTCAATCTTGAATAATAGAATACCAACATCAATGTAAATATAGGCTGCATATCAAAGAAATCAAATACAATAAAAGATATAAGAATCCTCTATACTCTGGATACCTGTCCACATATAATCTCATCTCCTCATATATAAATCAAAATATATCATAATGTGGAATGACAATATGATAGACTTGAAGTCCCAATTAGAGTCATAAATACATCAATATGTGGGTCACCTAACCATAGGTTGCCTAACCCATACTATACTTAAGCAAGGAATATCAATGATAAATGCCAATCTACCAATCTGTTAGAACCAGAAGGGATACTGATGGCATGTGCCTGCTCCAGAAGCCCAAGGTCACCTAACTGGATCTGCTCCTATAATTTTTAGTTACCTTGGCAGACATCGTGACGCATATCCACCAGTGGCTCAACAACGCGTAGCCTCGATCACGACCCTACTTTACCCCAATTAGTAACAGACCACTAGCCTATGTAATAAATGAGGGCTACATGGCACCTACACTATGGGTCACCTAACCCAAAACTTGTGATATAGTGCACCTACCTTATGGGTCACCTTACCCAAATCATGTGACATAGGGCACCTACAATATGGGTCACCTAACCCAAATCATGCGATGTGCATAAAATATAATATCAAATAAAAGGTTCTGCGGATCTGCGGAGCAACCCCAAGATTAGGTCGCTAGGGTGGATTCTAGTCATCTGGTTCTATCCAACTATAATAAAAGGAGCACATCATTATATTGGCACACAATATCAATAAATATAAGGGCACCTACCCTGCTCGCACCTACAAGCATCACCTCACATAAGTACAATCTCATATACTATTCTCGTCATGTGAATGTTGTCTACTTACAATGAATAACCGAATAAGTACCACCACAGAGTCCCATACCACTACGTGATACTCAAACGTTTATTCACTACATATAAACTACACTTAATCTTCACAATATTCTATATAATAAGTCCAAAGAATAACTCGAGGAATATTACCAAATGCCCCATCTCAAATGGTATTATAACTCCGTTTATTCGGGTTTCTAGTCATACAGAATTAAATACTATGAAATCATATAAAAGGGTGTCATCGCCGTATGATATCAAAATCACAAATCAAATCAATGTCAATGGTGAATCATTTAGATATCGAATTCAGTATAGGAAAATGAGAAATCATAAAATATAAGAATCATATGTTAAAATTCCAATTTAATTCGGAAGTGAAATAATAATAAAGTTCAACAAAATCTTTCTTGAAACATTTAATTCAGATATTCAAATATATAGATAGGTATATATGTAGAGCACACTTTAATAATTCATAAGCAATCATATTGTTAGTGGAATACACTTTAAAATACCTACAATATTGAACAGAACATATTTTTTATTTTCCATAATTCTATAATCTTTTAAATAATTAATTAAAACCAAACATAAAATTTTATTTTCAATAAATTACTAATTTTAAGTAAAACTGTTCTTCAGTAAATTTATATTCTAGAACTAATAAAACTAGTAAAACATTTACATATTAAATAATTTCACACATTTATGTAATTCCAAAAATAAAGATTTAGCACTATTATTCACTTTCAAACCTTGTTTATGTACTTATAAAACATTCATAATCCTTTACCAATCAAATGTAACTATAGAGATAACCATAATGAAATTCTATTTTGAACTAAATTTATAAACTTTTAAATTGAATATAAAATATAATTAAAACCTTTACTTTATACTAAACTAATTAGAAATAAAACATTTTTCCTTTAAATTATACCATTGTTAATCGACTAATTTTCTATCGATTAGAAAATAGTCAAAAAAATTTGAAATAAAATTTTCCGCAAGCGCACGGCGTACACTTTGTAGTACGTGGCGAATACGGGTCGATACGCAGGGAATTGTTAGAGTTTAAAAATCTATTCAATCAAATTAGACCAAATGTAGGAGAAATTGTTAACTAGAAATAAAATGAAGCTAAACTAGAATAAAAATTTGATTAAAAAAACTATTGAACTAGAGAACAATTTAGAGGCAAATATACTCTCATATTTTTGTAAATCAACAAACAAACAATTTGTGATCTCTAGTTTTGATATTAAGTAAAATATTGTTGTATTTATCATAAGTATGGTTTGTTTATGTTATTAATTAACATAACTCAAACCATCAAACTATAATACAACATATTAACCACTTATAATTCTCATGAAAATGAAGCCAAAGCAAAAGCTATTTTAAGCATGATCTATTTACTATTGTAACTAGTAATATAGATCATCAAATTTCATTTTTACTTTAATTTCACAATCAAAAATGGATTAGCAAATGATGATGCAAATTGTGTTTATGTTAAATAAGAATAGCTCATTTGCATAAGCAATATAAGCTATCAAACTCACTTGTATAAACTTGCATCAAAATTGACTTTCATGAAGCATAAACAAAGAGACCATAAATCATAAAAAATGTTGAAATTACATAATATTTGAGAGCTTCATTACCCCTAAATTGAAGGGGTTTAGCTACTCATTTGTGTTATCAAATCAACACATGTAAGTTTCAACATTAAAAATGAAGCAAAGTAGAGAATAAAAAAAGATTAACTACTAGAAGAAAATTGATTAGACTAGTGCATAAATGTAAATCTAAGCTATGAACATTAAGAGAAAGAGAGCATAGAAATAAGCATTAACATAAAAACAAAGAAAAGCATGTAGACAAGAGAGGAAAAAGAGGCTTGGAAGACATTTTTATTTCATATAATATTGAGCTTACAATTTGATCTCTTAATTTCCTAAGTAAAATGAAAGAATAGATAATAGATTTATGTACATAAGAGGGTTATTTATACATGCATAAAACCCTAATTCCATTTTTAGGGGGCTTCCCAAAATACCCCTTAGGAAGTGTGGAGGCCAAGTAATCATTAGCTTCTACTAATCATCATTTAAGTATACATGAAGCCATTAATTCCATAAGCATGTTCATTAGCCTCTAATTTGTACATTAAGGTAGGTGGGGTCCTCCATGATCTTCACTTTGAATTATTTCCCTCGTCTTTCCTTTGTATTCATTTGTGCATGCATGTATCTTCATATAAGCCTCTTCCATATGCATCCAATTTCCTATAAAAATCATGAAAAATGTCCCAGTAAAAATTCTCAAATTTATACATGCACAAAAACAACCATTTTGCCCCTGAAAGAAGATGAAAATACGATGGTTTGAAAATAATTGAATTTTGGTTTTTAACATGTACAAATGCCCAAATATAATGTTTATTTAAATAAAAAGAGATAAAATATGAATGTAAATATATGCACATTTACGTCCACTTCAACCATACTCGAAATTTTCATATTAGAAAAAGAGATTTTATGTATTCTATACATATCCAAAATCATTTAATTATTCCATAAAAATAATTCTATATTTTTTTCAAGATTTGAAAATTCTTTCGGTAACATTTAAATAACCTTTATATTAAAAATCTCTCTAAAATAATATAATTGTTTTCATACTATATTTTATAAAATAGCATTATATTCTATTTTTCCTTTAAAATAATTCCAAACTTATAATATATTACAATATTGATTTTAAAAGGGTTTTATAACCAATAGAAAAATATATTTATATTTATAATAAAAATATATTTGTAAATATGAAAAATAGTAAATTGAATAAAAGTTAGTAAAATATTTATAAAATACTTTTAATAAAATCTCAAAATACTTAAATAATTTTATTTCAAAACATTTCAAAGACTTTTTTTAAAACAAGAAAGAAAATAAAATCTAAATATATATAAATTATGGAGTAAAATTACTCTAAGAATATTTATCAACCAATTAACCCTATGAATTTATCGTGTAACCTGAGTCGAGTTCAATCAAACTCCAAGCATCTATAAAATACACATATGACATACAAATAAATATTTAATTCAATTCGCAAATGGATAGAATTCCATTTGTAAATTAACACTTCCAATGAACATAATCATCGAACTCAAGATCAACTAATTTCAAAACCAATACCCAACAATTCAAATAACAAACATTCCCAAAAAATCAATCAAATAAATTGATTCAACCAAAAAATTCAATCAATATTTGAGATAAACATCTAATAGGAATAGCTATAGCGATATAGTTGTGAGTGTGGAAAACTCATCAAAATTTCCAAGCAAAGAGTTTATTGTCTCCACCTTACCCATAATCTCCATTTTTCCATTATCGTGCATTGAACTTCGCACATGCCTCCAAACTCATGCACTCTAGTCACCAAAGGCCATATCGATTTCAAGCTTCATCACTCTCCATCCACTCACAGTCTCTCGCATCAACCTGATATACCCTTGTTCTTTTGCTTGATTTCTTGTGAAGTCCGTGGCTGCAGAACTACTGTTGATATTGAAGGGAAAATGCAATGTTTAGGTTTTAAGAGCTTGTAATGATAGAGTGGATGAATTGTGAAGAAAAAATTTGTATGAACTTAATTAAGGGGAGTAGAAAAGATTGATATAAAGAATTGTTGAGAGAAAGAGAGGTTAATTGAGTATGTTGTAACAAGAAGAGGGTTAAAGAAGTGAGCATGCACAGAGTTAAAAAGAAGAATGAAGTTTTATTGATTCAAATTATATTCTGCATACATTTACATTCACACCTCAACGCTATATATAAGTATAGTTGCAATGGCTACAATTTAACTCAAGTAACCCTAACAGAATAATTAACTCAACACAAACAAAAGAATTGACACAGTCTCCTTTATTTACGGGTGCACGTGCACAAGGCTACATTCACACTAGCACACATCTGCATCTTCAACCTCGAGCTCTACTCTTTTAACACTTATGCAACATCTCCCATGTCTTGTTGTTGTATATCCTCTCCGACGGCGCTAGCCATCAATTCTGGCGAACTTTGATCTGGATCAACTTTAGCACATTCTTTGTCTATATTAAACCTGCTTGGTGCATTGGGGTCATAACAACTCCTCCTCTCTTTAAAAATGGACCTTTCCCCAAGGTCCAAGGTGGGGAATTTTCTGATCATCTCCCAATAATCTTCCCACGTAGCTTCTGTCTCTGGGAACTCCTTCCATTTAACCAAAATCTGTGTAACAACCTCCCTTTTTGGACTCTTTAAGCAGACACATGCGTCAACTCAAACCGTACAAAGAGGCAGATTATTATTGGGGTAAATTAGAAAAATATAAAGGAATAAAAAAATACAGAATCTTGCAGCGGAATGACAAAATAAAAAATCAAATAACAGTTCATGAAGCTGTTTACAAAACATTTGATTATACTTATACAACACAGAATCAGAGTTACACATATTAGAGATAAATAAATGACAATGCAGCGGAACAGTATGATGCAGTAGAATAATATAGAAAATAATAATACAATCTTCACCTTCGTCCTCCAGAAACAAGTCTTCAAATCCTGAAATGCTCAGGCTGACCCGAGCGAATTGAAAAGACAAAACACTTGAGTCAGAACTAAAAGATCTTATGTAAGTTAAATCAACAGTAAATATGAGTGCAACGGCGTCAGAGATGTTTACGGGTTTTGACATCTCCTATCCAGTGTCTAACGTGAGTGTAGTAACTTAAGAGATGCTCGTGATTCACATCTCCTAAGGATCCGTTAAACTATCTACTATGTAGTACAATACGCTATTATAATATCTACAATAAAGTAAAGTATTAAAATAGCGTTAAGGCATTACCCATATCCTCCTTAACACATTTTATATATTCCCATAGTCTATACAGTACCATAATCTCCCTCGTACTGGGCGTCGTGAGAAGGCACTCCAGAGGTATGGTATAAAACAAACTCGTAGAAGGCGCGCTAGGGAATGTGAACACGGCATAGCTAGGCAATGCTAGGGTAGATATACCAATTACACTTCCAGGCCGGTGGTAACGCATAACAGCTACTACTGCCCACCTCGGAACACACTCCCAAATCAAAATCAAGGGTGGCCACCAAAAATCACAAAATCAGAATATAGTATCGAAGGAATGTGCTTGATCGGAGGAATGAACTCACTTGGCTCGTCGATTGCTCCTGTTTTAGTCACATTTAAGCTTACTCACGGGAGTCAGGGTCACGTCATACCTCATACTGAAATCGTCGCCACCATCCTACTTCATTCTAGAATCTCCACCGCGTACACAGTTATTAAAGTGGTTTTCGGTATTGGCAGAGAGTATGACAATATCCGATCAAGGTCTCTTTAACAACCAATCGCTTATTACACACCGCATGGTTCTTTTACATTTCAAAAGTCAATTCACAATTTATATCAAAATATCATATTCTCAAAACCAAATCATTTTCGAAATTATATTCACTTTCGAATTCTTATCACATTTGAATCATATCATTTCCGAAATCATAATTTCTTCACAAATCATACTTCCAAAATAGGTTAAACTCTCATATCAAAATCATCATATTAAATTAAATATGTCATATTTAAATCCCAACTTAAGTTATAATGTCATTTAACCATATTCACTTTAAAATCAAGGATTTGAATATAAACACAAAAAAATATTTACTTAGTTTGAAATTTAGAAAAATAGTTTAGATAGTTATAATTAGTTATAAATAGTAAAAGTACTCTAAATAATTTAATAATAGATTAAAATTAGTTAACTTGATTTAAGATAGTTGAATAGATTTAAATATAATTAAAATAGAATAAATAGCTTTAAAATAGATTAGTTAGATTTAAATTAAATTAAATGGTTAAATTAGTTTAAAATAAATTAACTTGGTTCAAAAATAGGTTAAAATAATTTATATAGTTAATATAGGCTAAAATAGTTTAATAAATATATTTTTTTCTTAATAATTAGGAATTTTAAAACAATATATTTTTAAAACAGTTTATATTAAATACAAAATTTCGAATTTGTATAAATTTAACTATTTATTTTATTTCAACATATCCAGACAATTTCACATTTCCAAATCAAAAACCCAATTTCAATACATTTCAAAGTTATATTTCAAACAATATTAATAACTCAATTCCGGAAACTTCAATTTATACTTCAAAAATCAACTTTAAAATTCCAATTAAATTCCTTTATACCATTCCTTTAAACCAATTCCAATAATAATTCAATTTATATAAATCAAATTCTTATTTTCAAAATATCATTCCCTTAATTTCAAAAATTAAGGATTCAAAGATCATTTAATTTAACCAATCCAGTGTCCGTATATAATTCTCTACCATAGGGTCAAGTGATACGGATATTTATCATTTCAATCCACAATTTAGAATTTTTCGGTTATATACCATTTCAAACCACAATCCTGAATTAACAATAAAGTCCATAAAATCGCTCGAGTCTATCATTTCAACCCATAACGATTTTTTCCTAATCTACAGATCATTCGGGTATGTATCATTTCAACCCATAGTGAACTTGCAGTTATAACAATATAAAATACAACACCCATTCATCCAATACAAACAATCAAACATTCATCACAATCATCATCCAAATCAATCAATAAACATCAATATGTAACAGGTTATCATTTATCGAAAATTAACTGGCAATTTAAATTCAATAATAAATTAAATGAAAATTTAATTCAAAATAAATTCAAATTAACTGGAATGATGATTTAACTATACCAAACAGCCATAAATAAATTTCAAATCACATCATAAATTAATTTACCTAACATAAGAAAATTTGGAAGTTGTGGCGAGTCAAAACACTCACCTTTGAATTTAAATCGAATTTAGACCCAAAATTGAAACAATCTCAGAATTTGTCCAAACTAGCGTCAAAATGTCTGGAATTTCGACGCAATCCCGGCAAAACAAACCGCGCGTAAATTGGACCTTATATGCAAAAGATATGCATATTAGAACGTTTGAATTCAAATAATAATAATAATAATAATAATAATAATAATAATATAGACAAATCATAGCATACCACGTCAGCAATCTATCTTCCACGCGCACGAAGACTATTCCAGGGTTTGTTCGAAACTTAATCGCTACTTTCAGCAATCACCGCGATCCCGAGCACCCTAGCGCCACCACGTAGGCCAACCACGGTCTCACCCCCAAGCGCCACGACCCCCCTCGCAACAACCCACGACCTTCGATGACGAATGACCTCGCCCAAATGTGACGGCAGCGCCACGAGAGAAAAACCCTAGTGAATTTTAGGGGCCGATCCGACCGTCAACTCATCGAACCACCTTGTAACAACCCTGTATTTTTCAAATATTTTTAAATTGATTTTTCCAGATTCAAAAGCTTTATTTATGAAAAAGAATAAATTTTGTTATTTTAAGTATAAACTTTGATTTTGATGTGTATTAGAATTCCAAATATGACTAAATTTAATATTTCCAGAAAATGTGAATTTTGGTCAAATAGTCAAACTTTGACTTTTAAATTTAAATTTTAAATATTTGAAATTATAAATTTTATCTTTTATTATGACAATAGATTTAATAACTTGAATACTGTTTTTCGTTTCGTTGGAAACGGAGTTAAAATGTAAAAGTTATGTACATTTCAATTTTTAGTATAATTTGTTTTATTGTGCAATTTTGCCTATTTTAAATTTTATAAATCATATTTTATTTCTTATATTTTTTTTAATATGTGTCAATATGTTAATTTATGTATATTTTCATCTCTAAATATTTCAAAAGTAATAATAGAATTTATCGAAAATTTACTATGATGATTTCCTATTTTTAAAGGCTATTTTCCTATTTTCTGCTATTTCTTCATTAAAATTTTATGTAAATTTAATTTTAAATATTTATTTTGTGAATATATTTTTATTTTATGTTATTATTTATGTTTAAAAATATATTACAAGCTCATATGAATTTTTCTAAAATTTATTCTATTCAATTTCAAATTTCTAGACTAGTTTACTATTTTAGCTATTTTCTTAATTTAACTTTATATTATTGATAAATATTTATATAAATTATTATATTTTGTTCAAATATCGAAATTTTACCTGGGATTATTATCTTTTCCAGAAATATAAAGTAATAAAAAAATAAAATAAAGAAATTTGAAAGGCCTTAAACTTTCTATCTTTCTATGGGCTTTTATAGTCCACCTTTTTTACTTTTAACCTAACCTTTCACCAATTAACCCTAACTATTCCTCATTCTTTTTTTTTCAGCCGACTTCCTCCTGTTATTCACGAATTTTCAAAGCTCCAAAACCCTAAAAAAAATCATGGCATCCGTCTTGCAAAAAAAATTGGTAAACTCCCTCTTTTCTTTCTACTTTTTTCTTACTTTTTCTATGCAAATTTGCCTTGCTTTCGCCCATGTTTAGATCGGCCTCTCCCCCTATTCCACGGCCACCACCTCCTTCCATCTCTTCCCGACCACCACTACCATCTACGCCACCAGATCTGACCATGGCCGAACCCCCTTGATGGCCAAACTCTTCCAAATACAACCTAGATGCCTAGATCGATGCTTTGTTGACCACTTTTTGGTACCATTACCTTCCACCACCCATGGCCGCCACCAACACCACCTCCAGCACCACCTGGACCCTCTGCCACATCATCACCTTGGACCCCACTCCTCTGGCCGTGCCCCGTGAGCCTTGGTCGAGCCTTGGATTGCCTTGAATCCATGTTAAAGTGACATTGTTTTGCCTTGTTGTGTTGTTTCATGCATACTCACCTTTTGCTATCCTCTAAACATGTTTGGCCGACCCTTAGGCTACCAAAACCTGATCCAAATCTTGCCTTAGACCTGTAGTACACCATATGGCTGAACCTGAAGGTTGTTGGAAGCAAGTGCAAAGCAATTCTACTTTGATTTGTGCAGTTGATTCTATATTATTCTATCGTATTGTGCATTTGAAAACTTATATTGTTTGTATTGTTTTGTCTTACGTATTCAAGGAAGTTAACCTTGTCTCTCCCACACTCATCATCATCATGGCTGAGAAAATGAACCCCTTGTTCGAGCTTTTGAATGGTTAAAGCACAGTCAAGTAATCTATTCCGTTGTTGCTTCTTATCTTCATTGTTTCAACATTGTTTGCGTTGAATATTTATGTGTATATTGTCTTGTTTGGTTATTGTTTACAAGATAAATATCAAGGCTCTCCATTCATTCAAATCAAAAGTCATGCTATATCGTGCTTGTTGTGCTTTCTAGAATCTATTCTGTGTGTTTTGATCGCTAATCTCCAGCTTTAACAGGTGAGTTATTCTCACCAGACAATATGTACATATATAACTAGTAAATTGACACCCTGTGAATCTGTAGAAATATATTATCATGTTATACTTGACTATGTTATGATCATATGATGTTTATACACCTGTTATATCATCCGTTACTGTTATATAATGTATTCTGTTCATTTATATCTGTTTATCACACTGCAAGTTCCCTGTAGACTAGAATCACTATGGGTTGAAATGATACATACCCGAACGGACTTTAGAATAGGGAAAGATCATTATGGGCTGAAATGATAGGCCTGAATGGTTTTTATTTAACTTATTTTAACTTGGGATTGCGGGTTTGAAATGATAGAACCCAGTTTTTCTTTATAAACTGCGGATTGAAATGATACATATCTGTATCACTTGACCTAGGTTAGAAAACTATATACAGACCCGTGTTTATTTTATAAAGTGTTTTTGGATATTTTTAAGTATTTTAAAAATATAAATTTATGAATTTTGATTTAAATAGATTTTGAAATGTTTTAAAATAAAGAAATTATTATTTTTCTACGAGTTAAAAATGTAATTAATGAATGGTTAAATTGGATTATTGAAATATAACTTAAGTTTGGAATTTGGAATTTTGGTTAAAATGATATTTAAGTTATATGAATAAAAATGAAAATTTAATTATATTTGGAAAATGGTAAATATGATAACTTGATTAAATTTGAATTTAAGCGATTTATTAAAGTATTATTTATTTTTTTCTATGAGTTTAAGTGGTTAAATAAATGATTGTTTAAAAGTGATCTTTTAAAATATAACTTGACTTGGAAATGTGAAATTTGGTTTTAATTAAAGGTTTAAGTTAATTAAATAAAATTGGAAATTTAGTTAAATTTGTGAAATGGTAATTTAAATTTGAAGTGTTAAGTTATTTGTTGAAATGTGAAGAATTGGAAACTTTTACACTTAAATTTATTAAGTAAATTGTTGAAAATTGGATTTAATTATAAGAAATTTATTGTGAAAAAGATATATGTTAAATGATATGAAAATGAACATTTTAAATGTTAAAATATGATTTTTAAAATGTTTATGTGTTTTAAATTGAAGTTATTTAGTTGTTGGAAATACACTAAAATCTGGAATTAACTTTTAACAGCATTCAGAAATGCTATAGTTTCTGAATTGAACTAAAATTGTGTAAAAAGAGCTATTACAGCATTTCTGAAATGCTGTAGTTGCTGTAATTGAACTAAAATTGTGTAAAAAGAGCTATTGCAGCATTTCTGAAATGCTGTAGTTGCTGTAATTGAACTTATAGGCTAATATTGAACTCAGGTCTATTATAGCATTCTCTGGAAATGCTATAGTGGTATGTAGTCTTTGCTGAAATCAAATAAAACCTTTGTTTTGAAATTTGAGTTACCGCAGCACTTCTAAAATGCTGTCTTTTCTGTTTTAAACTATAATTTAACTAAAAACTGAGTTTTAATAGCAGTTTTAAATGCTGTCTTTGCTGAATAAAAATGTTTTCAAGTATAACTTATAACAGCTTTTTCTAAATGCTGCAAAAAGCTGAAATTTTAATAATTATGGTTTTTTACTTAGTAAACGAACTCAGAATGGTTTGAAACTTTGGAAATTGAATACTTGATTTGAAAATATAATAATTACACTTTTAAAAGGTTTAAATGAATTATTTTGATTGGAATATAAGCTATTTAAAGGTGATTTGAAATGATAATAAATGAACGATATCTTTGAATTTAAAAGGTATTTAAAGTTGAATATTTGGATTTGAACCGATAGGATATTTTATTATATTAAAATGATTTGAAATGAAGTTTTGTAAGGATATGATATTTGATATTAAAATGATTTGAAATGAAGTTTTGGAAAGATATGATATTTTGATATATTGAAATGATTTGAAATGAAGTTTTGAAATGATATGATATTTTAAATATATGGAAATGGTTTGGAATTGATTTAATCTTTATTTTGATAAATATTTGGATTTGAAATGATATTCTATTTTGAAGTATAAAATATTATTTTAAATTTATAACCACGGGTTATAATAACGATTGGTTGTTAAAGAGACCGGGATCGGATACGGACATACTCTCTGTCGATACCGAAAACCACTTTGACAACTGTGTACGCGGTGGAGTTTCCAGAATGAAGTAGGATGGTGGCGACGAACCTTAAGGTATATACGTGGACCCAACTCCCTTGAGTTGGCGTAAGGTGGCTAAAACAGGAGCGATCTCGGACTAGTGAGGTAGCACCTCTTATCGGACGCACTTCTTCGATTCCATTCTATTACTTTTTGATTTTGGTGGCCACCCTTCGATTTGGGAGTGTTGTTCGAGGTGGACGGTAGTGGCTGCTATCCGCTCCATCAGTCCGTGTGCGTAATTGGTATATCTACCCTGGCATTGCCTTATGTGCCGTGTCACCTACCATATCGAGCTTTACTACGATTATGATTTAAAGATCCGACCGCGTTAAGGTTCTCCATCCCCTTAACGCTATTTTCTATATGATTATACTTTACTGATTAGACACTACTGTATATAGTGTATATTACTACATAGTAAATAGTTTAACGGATCCTTAAAGAATGGGCGATCCCAAGCATTCTATAAGTTACTTGTACCTTTATTTCAGTTCACTTGAGTTGGTTTACATTATATAAGTGTATATTGTCCTGACTCGAGTGTTTTGTGTTTTGCTTTACGCTCAGGTCAGCCTGAGTTATTCACAGATTTGGATTCCACTTTCTGGAGATTTGAATCACTGGAGATTATCTGCTTGTCTTATCCTATCTATTTCAGTTCTGTTGTTCTACTCAGCTTGTACTTGGTTATTGTATTTAGACTTCTGTTGTACACTATTTCTTCTGTTGTATCTTATGTAACTTTGTTATATTTATATAGTAGCTTCATGAACTACTATTTCTTTTACTTCCGCTGCATTATTTTACTCTGTGTCTGTGATCAGTTATTATATTTATTTACTGTATATTCTGAGATTTGCTAAATTTTATTTACAACGCGGTATTTTGAGCAATGCAATTCCGGTATGAGTGTCTACTTATACACTTATAATGGATGCGAATGGTTGAAAATACCGGGATGTTACTGTTGGTATCAGAGCTTTGGCTTTGAGGCAAAACTCAGCATATGGAGTAGATTTATTTACAGAATCACTTTCGTTCGAGTTTGAATCTTTTCCTCTTGATTCGAATTTCCTTTGAATTTTTGGAACGTTCCCTACGGTTCCAAAATCCATTCTTGTCCCTCACTATTCATCTTCTTTTGATTCTGGATTATCCCATAAATCCACTTCGAATGATCTTTATAGTGAATTGGCGGTCTCACCAATATTCTAATTTTCTTGTAAAAGGGTGAAAATCCTTTATAATCAGCATCGATTCACCAGAGATTTATATTTATCCTTGGTTTAGATGTTAATATCTTTTATTTTTCCAAACTCTATCTCTTGAGATCGAACGTAGATTTGTCCCAGGAAAATCCACATCGATCTTATTCTTTAACTCACGGTTAACCCGGTTAAGGTTGTCCGCGGTTATCTAAGCTTACCCATCTCCCTACTTTGTTATTTAATCATCTTGTCTTTTGTTTCCAACCTACCTTCAAAACATTTTGAATTGTATTTGTAAATCTATAATTAATATTTTGTTTTATATTATGTTGTTTGAGTTGTTGATGTTGATTTGGGTTTCCGATCGATTCGTCTGATCAACGCTATCGATAGGATTTCTAAAACACTTTGATAGAACAAACTGACACAATAATATATAAAAAATGGTTAATGAAATAAATTTTGATATATAATTTATGGAACTTAATAAATTGATTTAAATTGATAATTTGAAGTGATAATACTTGATTTATCATTTATTGTTCTACAAATGAATTTATAAATAGTTGTTTATAAATTTATTTGGGAACTGAAATGAATTTAAAACAAGAAATTTAAGAATTTAATTTCCGATGGATTCAAACCTTGTGTTAAAAGTTTTAAAAGGATATATTATTTAAAGTATTTCCAAGTAGAAATTTGTTTCTAAAGGATTTTTAAGTTTAAAAATTTAGTGCTCTTCTTTTTGTCATTGGAAAATAATTTCGGTGATGAGTGCAGCATCATCGACGTTCATTTTAGAGTTTCGAAGTGAAGAGACCGTTCTGTAGTCTTGCTACAGCTTTGTTTTGGGGAATTTAATTAATATGAATTTCTAAAAATATGACTTGATTTATAATATATATAGATATATGATTTAAATTTGATTTGACATATTATGTACATATATTTATTTATCTCTAACTGGTTTGAAGGAAATCGGAAATTAATTCTTACATTTTTTTTTCTTAAAGAATAATTTCAATTATAAAAAGAAAAATCAAAAAAATTTGGATAAATGATTCAAACTTGAGATAATTGAATCGGAAAGTTTTATTTGTATAACACACAATTTCATTCCAATATAACTTACCTAAATTACACAGAAGTTGAATATGAAATTGGATAATATACAATATAGAAAGGATTTTATAAATAAAATTTGAGTGGTTATAATAAATGTTATACACTTAAATTTTAGTTATAAAAGATTAACAGAGGTAAATAGTGAAAAAGAATTTAAAGAGATTTTATTTAAATAACTTAATAATCAAATTTGATTTAATATGGAACCTTAAGTCTAACCTAGGAATTTAATAAAGGTTATTTCCTGAAATGAATATGTTGTATAATAAATAATGTATCTTTGAATAGATAAAATAAAATACATTTGAATTGGACATTTTGTAATAAAGTTTATTTAACTTGAATTCATAGTTTAATTGATGTCTAAATGAATAAATGTGTAAAGAAATTTGATTGTTATATTTGCCATGATAAATATTTTATTTATGAAATTGATATGTCTTGAAAAATGAATAATTATGATTTAAATAGTAAAAAGGGGTTTTTAGGCTCAAGGAAAAAGTTGAATAAAACTTTAGCTTTAGGGACAAGAAGTTTGCATTTTAGGCTGAAGGACACTTTCTAGTGTAAATCACAGAATGATAGTTGAAACTATCATTTTCTGTTTACACTAAAAAGTGTCCTTCAGACTAAAAAGCAAACTTGTTGTCCCTGAGACTAAATTTTTTTGCAACTTCTTCCCTGTGCCTATTTTCCTGTAGTTAAAATGTATTTTAACATCACTAAAACTTGATAATTGAGAATTTGGTTTTCAAGTGGGAATTTTAAGTGTAACTCATTAAAGGAATATCTATTTATGAAATGGGTATTTTAAATAAAGTGTTAGGTTATGTGTTAAATTAAGAGCTAACTAAAATAGGGAGCTTTTGACTTAATAAACGAAGTATAGTTTAATTTGGATATTCCATTCATAAAGGTTTGTTTTAATAAGTCATAAGTTAAATGATATCCAAATGAATATTTCTGAAATTGAACTGATTTGAAATACTAATATATCTACTGTAGCATTTTATAAGTGCTACTATTTTGAAAATACAATGTTTTGGAAATTTTTTATAATTGAATGAACTTAGAAATGTTACAACTTTAAAATGAATATTATTTGACCTTGAATTAAAATGGTTTAAATAAAGATTATTTTTAAAAAGGTGTTATGATTTTCTAAGTATTATGTTTTTTTAAAAGAATAACATTTCCAAAGTGTTATGATTTTAGTAGTATGATTTCCAAATGATAAACATCCCTAAATTGTTATGATTTAAAAGCATTATGGTTTCAAATTTATTATCTTATTTTGTTTTTTTCCAAACTATCTTTTGGTTGTCCTTATTTCCCTTATCTTGTTACAGAATGGAAAGGCTATTGCTTATACCAGTCTATTTAGAAATCTTTCTGTAATCTTTGATAATCTTTGTTACTCATCTAGATCTGAACATTGTTTTTCCATTCATAGACCGTCGGTCAAGTGAAAAGGGAGATTCAGACTCTAGAGGATCTTTTTCGTGCTTATATTCTTGATTTGATCACCTCCATCTTGTTAAACTTACCTATAACAATAGTTATCAGGTGTAATTCCAATCATCTTATCATCTTATTTTAATCTTATTTCATTCTATCTTTTTCTGTGCTTTCCCGTACCTCGTTCCTTTTCGGGGACGAAAAGTTTTGAGTAGGGGAGAGTGTAACAACCCTGTATTTTTCAAATATTTTTAAATTGATTTTTCCAGATTCAAAAGCTTTATTTATGAAAAAGAATAAATTTTTTTATTTTAAGTATAAACTTTGATTTTGATGTGGATTAAAATTCCAAATATGACTTAATTTAATATTTCCAGAAAATGTGAATTTTGGTCAAATAGTCAAACTTTGACTTTTAAATTTAAATTTTAAATATTTGAAATTATAAATTTTATCTTTTATTATGACAATAGATTTAATAACTTGAATACTGTTTTTTGTTTCGTTGGAAACGGAGTTAAAATGTAAAAGTTATGTACATTTCAATTTTTAGTATAATTTGTTTTATTGTGCAATTTTGCCTATTTTAAATTTTATAAATCATATTTTCTTTCTTATATTTTTTTAAATATGTGTCAATATGTTAATTTATGTATATTTTCATCTCTAAATATTTCAAAAGTAATAATAGAATTTTTCCAAAATTTACTATGATGATTTCCTATTTTTAAAGGTTGTTTTCCTATTTTCTGCTATTTCTTCATTAAAAATTTTATGTAAATTTAATTTTAAATATTTATTTTGTGAATATATTTTTATTTTATGTTATTATTTATGTTTAAAAATATATTACAAGCTCATATGAATTTTTCTAAAATTTATTCTATTCAATTTCAAATTTCTAGACTAGTTTACTATTTTAGCTATTTTCTTAATTTAACTTTATATTATTGATAAATATTTATATAAATTATTATATTTTGTTCAAATTTCGAAATTTTACCTGGGATTATTATCTTTTTCCAGAAATATAAAGTTATAAAAAAATAAAATAAAGAAATTTGAAAGGCCTTAAACTTTCTATCTTCCTATGGGCTTTTATAGTCCACCTTTTTTACTTTTAACCTAACCTTTCACCAATTAACCCTAACTATTCCTCATTCTTTTTTTTTCAGCCGACTTCCTCCTGTTATTCACGAATTTTCAAAGCTCCAAAACCCTAAAAAAATCATGGCCTCCATCTTGCAAAAAAATTTGGTAAACTCCCTCTTTTCTTTCTACTTTTTTCTTACTTTTTCTATACAAATTTGCCTTGCTTTCTCCCTTGTTTAGATCGGCCTCTCCCCCTATTCCACGGCCACCACCTCCTTCCATCTCTTCCCGACCACCACCACCATCTACCCCACCAGATCTGACCAAGGCCGAACCCCCTTGATGGCCAAACTCTTCCAAATACAACCTAGATGCCTAGATCCATGCTTTGTTGACCACTTTTTGGTACCATCACCTTCCACCACCCATGGCCGCCACCACCTCCACCACCTCCACCACCACCTGGACCCACTGCCATGTCATTACCTTGGACCCCACTCCTCTGGCCGTGCCCCATGAGCCTTGGTCGAGCCTTGAATTGCCTTGAATCCATGTTAAAGTGACATTGTTTTGCCTTGTTGTGTTGTTTCATGCATACTCACCTTTTGCTATCCTCTAAACATGTTTGGCCGACCCTTAGGCAACCAAAACCTGATCCAAATCTTGCCTTAGACTTGTAGTACACCATATGGCTGAACCTGAAGGTTGTTGGAACACCATATGGCTGAACCTGAAGGTTGTTGGAAGCAAGTGCAAAGCAATTCTACTTTGATTCGTGTAGTTGATTCTATATTATTCTATCGTATTATGCATTTGAAAACTTATATTGTTTGTATTGTTTTGTCTTATGTATTCGAGGAAGTTAATCTTGTCTCTCCCACACTCATCATCATCATGGCTGAGAAAATGAACCCCTTGTTCGAGCTTTTGAATGGTTAAAGCACAGTCAAGTAATCTATTCCGTTGTTGCTTCTTATCTTCATTGTTTCAACATTGTTTGCGTTGAATATTTATGTGTATATTGTCTTGTTTGGTTATTGTTTACAAGATAAATATCAAGGCTCGCCATTCATTCAAATCAAAAGTCATGCTTTATCGTGCTTGTTGTGCTTTCTGGAATCTATTCTGTGTGTTTTGATCGCTAATCTCCAGCTTTAACAGGTGAGTTATTCTCACCAGACAATATGTACCTATATAACTAGTAAATTGACACCCTGTGAATCTGTAGGAATATATTATCATGTTATACTTGACTATGTTATGATCATATGATGTTTATACACCTGTTATATCATCCGTTACTGTTATATAATGTATTCTGTTCATTTATATCTGTTTATCACACTGCAAGTTCCCTGTAGACTAGAATCACTATGGGTTGAAATGATACATACCCGAACGGACTTTAGAATAGGGAAAAATCATTATGGGCTGAAATGATAGGCCTGAATGGTTTTTATTTAACTTATTTTAACTTGGGATTGCGGGTTTGAAATGATAGAACCCAGTTTTTCTTTATAAACTGCGGATTGAAATGATACATATCCGTATCACTTGACCTACGTTAGAAAACTATATACAGACCCGTGGTTATTTTATTAAGTGTTTTTGGATATTTTTAAGTATTTTAAAAATATAAATTTATGAATTTTGATTTTAATAGATTTTGAAATGTTTTAAAATAAAGAAATTATGATTTTTCTATGAGTTAAAAATGTAATTAATGAATGGTTAAATTGGATTATTGAAATATAACTTAAGTTTGGAATTTGGAATTTTGGTTAAAAATGATATTTAAGTTATATGAATAAAAATGAAAATTTAATTATATTTGGAAAATGGTAAATATGATAACTTGATTAAATTTGAATTTAAGCGATTTATTAAAGTATTATTGATTTTTTTCTATGAGTTTAAGTGGTTAAATAAATGAATGTTTAAAAGTAATCTTTTAAAATATAACTTGACTTGGAAATGTGAAATTTGGTTTTAATTAAAGGTTTAAGTTAATTAAATAAAATTGGAAATTTAGTTAAATTTGTGAAATGGTAATTTAAATTTGAAGTGTTAAGTTATTTGTTGAAATGTGAAGAATTGGAAACTTTTACGCTTAAATTTATTAAGTAAATTGTTGAAAATTGGATTTAATTATAAGAAATTTATTGTGAAAAAGATATATGTTAAATGATATGAAAATGAACATTTTAAATGTTAAAATATGATTTTTAAAATGTTTATGTGTTTTAAATTGAAGTTATTTAGTTGCTGGAAATACACTAAAATCTGGAATTAACTTTTAACAGCATTCAGAAATGCTATAGTTTCTGAATTAAACTAAAATTGTGTAAAAAGAGCTATTACAGCATTTCTGAAATGCTGTAGTTGCTGTAATTGAACTTACAGGCTAATATTGAACTCAGGTCTATTATAGCATTCTTTGGAAATGCTATAGTGGTCTGCAGTCTTTGCTGAAATCAAATAAAACCTTTGTTTTGAAATTTGAGTTACCGCAGCACTTCTGAAATGCTGTCTTTTCTGTTTTGAACTATAATTTAACTAAAAACTGAGTTTTAACAGCAGTTTTAAATGCTGTCTTTGCTGAATAAAAATGTTTTCAAGTATAACTTATAACAGCTTTTTCTAAATGCTGCGAAAGGCTGAAATTTTAATAATTATGGTTTTGGACTTAGTAAACGAACTCAGAATGGTTTGAAACTTTGGAAATTGAATACTTGATTTGAAAATATAATAATTACACTTTTAAAAGGTTTAAATGAATTATTTTGATTGGAATATAAACTATTTAAAGGTGATTTGAAATGATAGTAAATGAACGATATCTTTGAATTTAAAAGGTATTTAAAGTTGAATATTTGGATTTGAACTGATAGGATATTTTATTATATTAAAATGATTTGAAATGAAGTTTTGTAAGGATATGATATTTGATATTAAAATGATTTGAAATGAAGTTTTGGAAAGATATGATATTTTGATATATTGAAATGATTTGAAATGAAGTTTTGAAATGATATGATATTTTAAATATATGGAAATGGTTTGGAATTGATTTAATCTTTATTTTGATAAATATTTGGATTTGAAATGATATTCTATTTTGAAGTACAAAATATTATTTTAAATTTATAACCACGGGTTATAATAACGATTGGTTGTTAAAGAGACCGGGATCGGATACGGACATACTCTCTGTCGATACCGAAAACCACTTTGACAACTGTGTACGCGGTGGAGTTTCCAGAATGAAGTAGGATGGTGGCGACGATCCTAAGGTATATACATGAACCCAACTCCCATGAGTTGGCATAAGGTGGCTAAAACAGGAGCGATCTCGGACCAGTGAGGTAGCACCTCTTATCGGACGCACTTCTTCGATTCCATTCTATTACTTTTTGATTTTGGTGGCCACCCTTCGATTTGGGAGTGTTGTTCGAGGTGGACGGTAGTGGCTGCTATCCGCTCCATCAGTCCGTGTGCGTAATTGGTATATCTACCCTGGCATTGCCTTGTGTGCCGTGTCACCTACCATATCGAGCTTTACTACGATTATGATTTAAAGATCTGACCGCGTTAAGGTTCTCCATCCCCTTAACGCTATTTTCTATATGATTATACTTTACTGATTAGACACTACTGTATATAGCGTATATTACTACATAGTAAATAGTTTAACGGATCCTTAAAGAATGGGCGATCCGAAGCATTCTTTAAGTTACTTGTACCTTTATTACAGTTCACTTGAGTTGGTTTACATTATATAAGTATATATTGTCCTGACTCGAGTTTTTTGTGTTTTGCTTTACGCTCGGGTCAGCCTGAGTTATTCACAGATTTGGATTCCACTTTTTGGAGATTTGAATCGCTAGAGATTATCTGCTTGACTTGTCCTATCTATTTCAGTTCTGTTGTTCTACTCAGATTGTACTTGGTTATTGTATTTAGACTTCTGTTGTACTCTATTTCTTCTGTTGTATCTTATGTAACTTTGTTATATTTATATAGTAGCTTCATGAACTACTATTTCTTTTACTTCCGCTGCATTATTTTACTCTGTGTCTGTGATCAGTGATTATATTTATTTACTGTATATTCTGAGATTTGCCAAATTTTATTTACAACGCGGTATTTTGAGCAATTCATTTCCGGCATGAGTGTCTACCTATGCACTTATAATGGATGCGAATGGTTGAAAATACCGGGATGTTACAGCTGGTCTCAGAGCTTTGGCTTTGAGGCAAAACTCAGCATATGGAGTAGATTTATTTACAGAATCACTTTCGTTCGAGTTTGAATCTTTTCCTCTTGATTCGAATTTCCTTTGAATTTTTGGAACGTTCCCTGCGGTTCCAAAATCCATTCTTGTCCCTCACTATTCATCTTCTTTTGATTCTGGAGTATCCCATAACTCCACTTCGAATGATCTTTATAGTGAATTGGCGGTCTCGCCAATATTCTAATTTTCTTGTAAAAGGGTGAAAATCCTTTACAATCAGCATCGATTCACCAGAGATTTATATTTATCCTTGGTTTAGATGCTAATATCTTTTATTTTTCCAAACTCTATCTCTTGAGATCGAACGTAGATTTGTCCCAGGAAAATCCACATCGATCTTATTCTTTAACTCACGGTTAACCCGGTTAAGGTTGTCCGCGGTTATCTAAGCTTACCCATCTCCCTACTTTGTTATTTAATCATCTTGTCTTTTGTTTCCAACCTACCTTCAAAACATTTTGAATTGTATTTGTAAATCTATAATTAATATTTTGTTTTATATTATGTTGTTTGAGTTGTTGATGTTGATTTGGGTTTCCGATCGATTCGTCTGATCAACGCTATCGATAGGATTTCTAAAACACTTTGATAGAACAAACTGACACAATAATATAAAAATGGTTAATGAAATAAATTTTGATATATAATTTATGGAACTTAATAAATTGATTTAAATTGATAATTTGAAGTGATAATACTTGATTTATCATTTATTGTTCTACAAATGAATTTATAAATAGTTGTTTATAAATTTATTTGGGAACTGAAATGAATTTAAAACAAGAAATTTAAGAATTTAATTTCCGATGGATTCAAACCTTGTGTTAAAAGTTTTAAAAGGATATATTATTTAAAGTATTTCCAAGTAGAAATTTGTTTCTAAAGGATTTTTAAGTTTAAAAATTTAGTGCTCTTCTTTTTGTCGTTGGAAAATAATTTCGGTGATGAGTGCAGCATCATCGACGTTCATTTTAGAGTTTCGAAGTGAAGAGACCGTTCTGTAGTCTTGCTACAGCTTTGTTTTGGGGAATTTAATTAATATGAATTTCTAAAAATATGACTTGATTTATAATATATATAGATATATGATTTAAATTTGATTTGACATATTATGTACATATATTTATTTATCTCTAACTGGTTTGAAGGAAATCGGAAATTAATTCTTACATTTTTTTTCTTAAAGAATAATTTCAATTATAAAAAGAAAAATCAAAAAAATTTGGATAAATGATTCAAACTTGAGATAATTGAATTGGAAAGTTTTATTTGTATAACACACAATTTCATTCCAATATAACTTACCTAAATTACACAGAAGTTGAATATGAAATTGGATAATATACAATATAGAAAGGATTTTATAAATAAATTTTGAGTGGTTATAATAAATGTTATACACTTAAATTTTAGTTATAAAAGATTAAAAGAGGTAAATAGTGAAAAAGGAATTTAAAGAGATTTTATTTAAATAACTTAATAATCAAATTTGATTTAATATGGAACCTTAAGTTTAACCTATGAATTTAATAAAGGTTATTTCCTGAAATGAATATGTTGTATAATAAATAATGTATCTTTGAATAGATAAAATAAAATACATTTGAATTGGACATTTTGTAATAAAGTTTATTTAACTTGAATTCATAGTTTAATTGATGTCTAAATGAATAAATGTGTAAAGAAATTTGATTGTTATATTTGCCATGATAAATATTTTATTTATGAAATTGATATGTCTTGAAAAATGAATAATTATGATTTAAATAGTTAAAATGTATTTTAACATCACTAAAACTTGATAATTGAGAATTTGGTTTTCAAATGGGAATTTTAAGTGTAACTCATTAAAGGAATATCTATTTATGAAATGGGTATTTTAAATAAAGTGTTAGGTTATGTGTTAAATTAAGAGCTAACTAAAATAGGGAGCTTTTGACTTAATAAATGAAGTATAGTTTAATTTGGATATTCCATTCATAAAGGTTTGTTTTAATAAGTCATAAGTTAAATGATATCCAAATGAATATTTCTGAAATTGAACTGATTTGAAATACTAATATATCTACTATAGCATTTTATAAGTGCTACTATTTTGAAAATACAATGTTTTGGAAATTTTTTATAATTGAATGAACTTAGAAATGTTACAACTTTAAAATGAATATTATTTGACCTTGAATTAAAATGGTTTAAATAAAGATTATTTTTAAAAAGGTGTTATGATTTTCTAAGTATTATGTTTTTTTTAAAAGAATAACATTTCCAAAGTGTTATGATTTTAGTAGTATGATTTCCAAATGATAAACATCCCTAAATTGTTATGATTTCAAAGCATTATGGTTTCAAATTTATTATCTTATTTTGTTTTTTTCCAAACTATCTTTTGGTTGTCCTTATTTCCCTTATCTTGTTACAGAATGGGAAGGCTATTGCTTATATCAGTCTATTTAGAAATCGTTCTGTAATCTTTGATAATCTTTGTTACTCATCTGGATCTGAACACTGTTTTTCCATTCATAGACCGTCGGTCAAGTGAAAAGGGATATTCAGACTCTAGAGGATCTTTTTCGTGCTTATATTCTTGATTTGATCACCTCCATCTTGTTAAACTTACCTATAACAATAGTTATCAGGTGTAATTCCAATCTTCTTATCATCTTATTTTAATCTTATTTCATTCTATCTTTTTCTGTGCTTTCCCGTACCTCGTTCCTTTTCGGGGATGAAAAGTTTTGAGTGGGAGAGAGTGTAACAACCCTGTATTTTTCAAATATTTTTAAATTGATTTTTCCAGATTCAAAAGCTTTATTTACGAAAAAGAATAAATTTTTTTATTTTAAGTATAAACTTTGATTTTGATGTGGATTAGAATTCCAAATATGACTTAATTTAATATTTCCAGAAAATGTGAATTTTGGTCAAATAGTCAAACTTTGACTTTTAAATTTAAATTTTAAATATTTGAAATTATAAATTTTATCTTTTATTATGACAATAGATTTAATAACTTGAATACTGTTTTTCGTTTCGTTGGAAACGGAGTTAAAATGTAAAAGTTATGTACATTTCAATTTTTAGTATAATTTGTTTTATTGTGCAATTTTGCCTATTTTAAATTTTATAAATCATTTTTTCTTTCTTATATTTTTTTTAATATGTGTCAATATGTTAATTTATGTATATTTTCATCTCTAAATATTTCAAAAGTAATAATAGAATTTTTCCAAAATTTACTATGATGATTCCTATTTTTAAAGGCTGTTTTCCTATTTTCTGCTATTTCTTCATTAAAAAATTTATGTAAATTTAATTTTAAATATTTATTTTGAGAATATATTTTTATTTTATGTTATTATTTATGTTTAAAAATATATTAAAAGCTCATATGAATTTTTCTAAAATTTATTCTATTCAATTTCAAATTTCTAGACTAGTTTACTATTTTAGCTATTTTCTTAATTTAACTTTATATTATTGATAAATATTTATATAAATTATTATATTTTGTTCAAATTTCGAAATTTTACCTGGGATTATTATCTTTTTCCAGAAATATAAAGTTATAAAAAAATAAAATAAAGAAATTTGAAAGGCCTTAAACTTTCTATCTTCCTATGAGCTTTTATAGTCCACCTTTTTTACTTTTAACCTAACCTTTCACCAATTAACCCTAACTATTCCTCATTCTTTTTTTTTCAGCTGACTTCCTCCTGTTATTCACGAATTTTCAAAGCTCCAAAACCCTAAAAAAAAATTTGGTAAACTCCCTCTTTTCTTTCTACTTTTTTCTTACTTTTTCTATGCAAATTTGCCTTGCTTTCTCCCTTGTTTAGATCGGCCTCTCCCCCTATTCCACGGCCACCACCTCCTTCCATCTCTTCCCGACCACCACCACCATCTACCCCAACAGATTTGACCATGGCCGAACCCCCTTGATGGCCAAACTCTTCCAAATACAACCTAGATGCCTAGATCCATGCTTTGTTGACCACTTTTTGGTACCATCACCTTCCACCACCCATGGCCGCCACCAACACCACCTCCACCACCTCCAGCACCACCTGGACCCTCTGCCACATCATCACCTTGGACCCCACTCCTCTGGCCGTGCCCCATGAGCCTTTGTCGAGCCTTGAATTGCCTTGAATCCATGTTAAAGTGACATTGTTTTGCCTCGTTGTGTTGTTTCATGCATACTCACCTTTTGCTATCCTCTAAACATGTTTGGCCGACCCTTAGGCTACCAAACCCTGATCCAAATCTTGCCTTAGACCTGTAGTACACCATATGGCTGAACTTGAAGGTTGTTGGAAGCAAGTGCAAAGCAATTCTACTTTGATTCGTGCAGTTGATTCTATATTATTCTATCGTATTGTGCATTTGAAAACTTATATTGTTTGTATTGTTTTGTCTTATGTATTCGAGGAAGTTAACCTTGTCTCTCCCACACTCATCATCATCATGGCTGAGAAAATGAACCCCTTGTTAGAGCTTTTGAATGGTTAAAGTACAATCAAGTAATCTATTCCGTTGTTGCTTCTTATCTTCATTGTTTCAACATTGTTTGCGTTGAATATTTATGTGTATATTGTCTAGTTTGGTTATTGTTTACAAGGTAAATATCAAGGCTCGCCATTCAATCAAATCAAAAGTCATGCTATATCATGCTTGTTGTACTTTCCGGAATCTATTCTGTGTGTTTTGATCGCTAATCTCCAGCTTTAACAGGTGAGTTATTCTCACCAGACAATATGTACCTATATAACTAGTAAATTGACACCCTGTGAATCTGTAGAAATATATTATCATGTTATACTTGACTATGTTATGATCATATGATGTTTATACACCTGTTATATCATCCGTTAATGTTATATAATGTATTTTGTTCATTTATATCTGTTTATCACACTGCAAGTTCCCTGTAGACTAGAATCACTATGGGTTGAAATGATACATACCCGAACGGACTTTAGAATAGGGAAAAAGCATTATGGGCTGAAATGATAGGCCTGAATGGTTTTTATTTAACTTATTTTAACTTGGGATTGCGGGTTTGAAATGATAGAACCTGGTTTTTCTTTATAAACTGTGGATTGAAATGATACATATCCGTATCACTTGACCTAGGTTAGAAAATTATATACAGGCCCGTGGTTATTTTATAAAGTGTTTTTGGATATTTTTAAGTATTTTGAAAATATAAATTTATGAATTTTGATTTAAATAGATTTTGAAATGTTTTAAAATAAAGAAATTATGATTTTTCTACGAGTTAAAAATGTAATTAATGAATGGTTAAATTGGATTATTGAAATATAACTTATGTTTGGAATTTGGAATTTTGGTTAAAAATGATATTTAAGTTATATGAATAAAAATGAAAATTTAATTATATTTGGAAAATGGTAAATATGATAACTTGATTAAATTTGAATTTAAGCGATTTATTAAAGTATTATTGATTTTTTTCTATGAGTTTAAGTGGTTAAATAAATGAATGTTTAAAAGTGATCTTTTAAAATATAACTTGACTTGGAAATGTGAAATTTGGTTTTAATTAAAGGTTTAAGTTAATTAAATAAAATTGGAAATTTAGTTAAATTTGTGAAATAGTAATTTAAATTTGATGTGTTAAGTTATTTGTTGAAATGTGAAGAATTGGAAACTTTTACACTTAAATTTATTAAGTAAATTGTTGAAAATTGGATTTAATTATAAGAAATTTATTGTGAAAAAGATATATGTTAAATGGTATGAAAATGAACATTTTAAATGTTAAAATATGATTTTTAAAATGTTTATGTGTTTTAAATTGAAGTTATTTAGTTGTTGGAAATACACTAAAATCTGGAATTAACTTTTAATAGCATTCAGAAATGCTATAGCTTCTGAATTGAACTAAAATTGTGTAAAACGAGCTATTACAGCATTTCTGAAATGCTGTAGTTGCTGTAATTGAACTTATAGGCTAATATTGAACTCAGGTCTATTATAGCATTCTCTGGAAATGCTATAGTGGTCTGCAGTCTTTGCTGAAATCAAATAAAACCTTTGTTTTAAAATTTGAGTTACCGCAGCACTTCTGAAATGCTGTCTTTTCTTTTTTAACTATAATTTAACTAAAAACTGAGTTTTAACAGCAGTTTTAAATGCTGTCTTTGCTGAATAAAAATGTTTTCAAGTATAACTTATAACAGCTTTTTCTAAATGCTGCGAAAGGCTGAAATTTTAATAATTATGGTTTTGGACTTAGTAAACGAACTCAGAATCGTTTGAAACTTTGGAAATTGAATACTTGATTTGAAAATATAATAATTACACTTTTAAAAGGTTTAAATGAATTATTTTGATTGGAATATAAACTATTTAAAGGTGATTTGAAATGATAGTAAATGAACGATATTTTTGAATTTAAAAGGTATTTAAAGTTGAATATTTTGATTTGAACGGATAGGATATTTTATTATATTAAAATGATTTGAAATGAAGTTTTGTAAGGATATGATATTTGATATTAAAATGATTTGAAATGAAGTTTTGGAAAGATATGATATTTTGATATATTGAAATGATTTGAAATGAAGTTTTGAAATGATATGATATTTTAAATATATGGAAATGGTTTGGAATTGATTTAATCTTTATTTTGATAAATATTTGGATTTGAAATGATATTCTATTTTGAAGTATAAAATATTATTTTAAATTTATAACCACGGGTTATAATAACGATTGGTTGTTAAAGAGACCGGGATCGGATATGGACATACTCTCGCGTCGATACCGAAAACCACTTTGACAACTATGTACGCGGTGGAGTTTCCAGAATGAAGTAGGATGGTGGCGACGATCCTAAGGTATATACGTGGACCCAACTCCCGTGAGTTGGCATAAGGTGGCTAAAACAGGAGCGATCTCGGACCAGTGAGGTAGCACCTCTTATCGGACGCACTTCTTCGATTCCATTCTATTACTTTTTGATTTTGGTGGCCACACTTCGATTTGGGAGTGTTGTTCGAGGTGGACGGTAGTGGCTGCTATCCGCTCCAACAGTCCGTGTGCGTAATTGGTATATCTACCCTGGCATTGCCTTATGTGCCATGTCACCTACCATATCGAGCTTTACTACGATTATAATTTAAAGATCCGACCGCGTTAAGGTTCTCCATCCCCTTAACGCTATTTTCTATATGATTATACTTTACTGATTAGACACTACTGTATATAGCGTATATTACTACATAGTAAATAGTTTAACGGATCCTTAAAGAATGGGCGATCCCAAGCATTCTTTAACTTACTTGTACCTTTATTACAGTTCACTTGAGTTGGTTTACATTATATAAGTATATATTGTCCTGACTCGAGTGTTTTGTGTTTTGCTTTACGCTCGGGTCAGCCTGAGTTATTCACAGATTTGGATTCCACTTTCTGGAGATTTCAATCGCTGGAGATTATCTGCTTGTCTTGTCCTATCTATTTCAGTTCTGTTGTTCTACTCAGCTTGTACTTGGTTATTGTATTTAGACTTCTGTTGTACTCTATTTCTTATGTTGTATCTTATGTAACTTTGTTATATTTATATAGTAGCTTCATGAACTACTATTTCTTTTACTTCCGCTGCATTATTTTACTCTGTGTCTGTGATCAGTGATTATATTTATTTACTGTATATTCTGAGATTTGCCAAATTTTATTTACAACGCGGTATTTTGAGCAATTCAATTCCGGCATGAGTGTCTACCTATACACTTATAATGGATGCGAATGGTTGAAAATACCGGGATGTTACACACCTACTCCGTTGAACTGCGCTTGCCGCTCTCCACGACCCAATATCATCAATTCGACGATCGGTTGCCGTCGATCGCGACGACCCAGATCCAAAAACAAACTTTAGATTTGACTTGCGCTCGTCGAGAGCATCAAATCTATATATAATTCGATATAGTTTGAGGAGATTTGATTCTGAAGCTGAAATTTGATTTGAAATTGAATTGGGAATTTGTTTTGGTTTGTCTGCCATTGGAATGAGGAGTTGAGAAGGAATTGTACATACAGATAAATGAAAGTAAGAAGGAGCTAGGGTTTATAACGGGCTATTTATTGGTAGGTTAGAAATAGAGATGAATGGACAGATTTGATTTGGATTGGAACGATAAACGACCCGAAAAGCCCGTTTTGCCTCCGGAACGAAAATGGGTCAACCCATATACCAAAATAGATGTTTTCAAAAAATTTAAAATAAATGGAACAGGTTTCAAGTCCTAATTCCATCATATGAAGAAGTTATGTGAAAATCAGCTTATTTCAAATTGATTTCAATTAAATTGATTTCTAGGCGTTTCGAGCCCGTACGATCAAACGACAAGTCCGATCGTTACGAAACTTGAAATCCTACAATAGTTTACTGTTATGGATCCGATAAAACTAGTTTCGTCGAAATCCGAGTCAATGGCCAAAATAGCTATTTTCACGTTAATTAAATAAATTAATAATTAATTAATTAAATCACTTTTTAGTTCAAATTTATAAACTAACAAATTTCATCAATTACGATTTCTTTGACATTTATAATAGTTTAAAACAAATTTACATATTAATTCAATGTCAATTATTTTACTAACTAGAGTGATCAAATTCAACTATAATTAAATCCAATTAAATAAAATTTTAAATTCCAATAAATTGTTTTAATTTGATTTCAGACTTTATATTTCATCGATTATTACTCAATTAACATAGTTAATATTCGTTAGTCTTCCATAACCTTAATATACCACAATTTCTATCTTTTACTTGTATTAACTACTATATTCCAATTTTATTGGATTTTTGTCAATTTTATTAAAGTTTTAAAATCTCAATAAATTAAATTGTCTTTGTTTCACTCTTTTATCTCCATTAATTATTGCCTTGTAAGCCAATTTAACAAATTCTAAACATTGTACTATATTCACATTAATGTAACATTTATTTACATTTATTTAAAATTGATTTCCAATTTAAATTTAACAGACTAAATAAAATAGGTAACATATATTGATTGTTGCCAATCAACTTTTATTCACATTAATAAGTTTATTATTTCAACCAAATGTTATAATTACTTTCCTAACACAAATTTTATCCAATTACCATTAATTATATATTATCTCATAAATGATTTATATTTACATTTGTTTTCTTATATTCATTTTATAACCAAGAGAAATCTTTACATTATTTCAATTTGTTGGAATTTCATTCAATTTATCAATAATTAACTCTACTTAACATTGTTACGTTTCATCTTAGTTATTATTTCATAAATAAATCCTAAATTTTTATCTCTTTCAATATTAAATTACCAAAACTTATTAAATTAACAAATTTTAATTATCGAAAATTTACAGGTCGTTGTTATACTCTCCCCCACTCAAAACTTTTCGTCTTCGAAAAGGAAAAAAGAAGGGAAAAAACGAATTAAGTAATCAATATATCTTATTCAAAATATAAATTTATAAACAACTAATTTACATAATTAAATAATTTAAATAAAACATATCAATTTATAACAATTAAATCCTTTTATACTCAAGTTAACAAAAGATTGGAAAACATTTCATAAAATTTTCTGAGTCCAAAATTTTCAGAAAATTTCGGGAGAGTGTCCTTTGTACGGAGAGGCTCGGGAGAAATAATAATATCAATAATAGCAATATGTCTCATAATTTTCAAAATAATATATCCCAACAGCGGGAAAAACAATATAATATCGCTAGAAAACCGTAATCCGAGAACGTACCTATTTGTCGGGTAAATAACGCTTATTTTTATAAAACCAAAAGTAGTAGCAATTGCGTTCATAACCTGTATTTCACTTATATAATCTGAAGAGGTTAATAATTATTTAAAATGAAATATTTAAAGCTATTTCAACTAGTAACAAAACAATCAATGCAACATAACAACAATCACTTACAAATAAGCATACAATCATCACTAGGAATTAAATAAATCAACCATTCACCCATAGCGAGTAAAACAAATGGTTTGTTCGGGTTTAGACACTTCAATCATACAGAATGATAAATAACTACTGAGTATACTATACACTCAACAGTCTTAGATAAAACTCAATAGATTATCCATACATCCAAACAATTAGAAGTATCCTTGCCCAAACAACCCATAAACCAAAACAACAACAAATTCCAAACATTATTTAAGTTTATTCTTATCAATTTCTTTTCACAAAATTTGCTGTTCATTCTTTTTTTTTCTCATCCCACGATCACTTTCTTAAATTTTACATTTATTTCATACAAAATTTTACACCTGTTTATTCATTCAGCACTTAATTCCTTTTATTTACATTCATTTAATTTCGTTTTCTTACATATGTTACTCATACACAATTAATTTAAACATATGTAAATCAATTCTTAAAGTACTATATAGGTTTCTTTGTAAATAAATTCACATTCATTCATTCAGTACTTATTTCCATTTATTCATATAATGTAAATTTCGTTTTATTACTTTACATTCATTTCTTACAATAAGTTATTTCCATTCAATTGTTTATAAAAGTCAATGAATTTATTACTTAAGTATTACATACATTTTATTGCAGTTTAGTTCACATTATAAATTTATATACCTGGTTTCCATTAGATATTAATATTCATTAGTGCATAAGTTCATACTCAAGTTTCTTACTTTTTTAATTTACATTCATTCTCTTATCTAATGTCATCGAATATCAAATCCATTTTCTAAATCGTTTCAGCCTTCCTGAAGTAATAAGCATTTAATTTAGTATAGTATTCATTTTATCATTTTCTTTAATTATCCATAGTTTCAAACATAACTTAAGCCCAAAATCTTTTACTTACAGTATTCATCTTTCTACTTATTTTTATTATAAATAACTTCAAACATTTACTTAAGTTTATTATCATTTATTTATAATACCCACTTTTCTATTATATTTAATTAGTAGCATTTCAATTATAACTTAAGTTTATAACACCTATAATATCATAGTTCTTATTTATAAAAGAATTTCATTGAACACCTTCATTACTTTAAGTTTTACTTGTATAATATTCCATTACATTTTCCTATTAAACATTACAACTTTAAATATTTGGCAAGTTATATATATATATATATATTTGTCTTTAAGAATGCTATTGAAAGTTACACAAGTTTATCTTATTCCATTTTAGTAAATACATGTTCAATAGTTACCATTTCTTATATTTTATATTCTATTTATTTACAGGTTACCAGTTTCAAATTTCTCATATGCTTCATTTATAACTTTAGCATTTAATTTCTTATTTTCATTTAGAAATTCCAATTATTAAATAGTTAAATTCCATTTCATTCTCAATAATTAAAACTTCTAATTTATAGAAATTTAAGAACTAAATGTCGGGTTCTATTTCAATTATTTCAATATATATATATATATATATTTTATATACAACCACATTTAAATTTTGAAATTAATGTTTGTTCATCAAAATAAATGTGTAGTAAAACTACTACAACAGTCTTCCCACTTTGAAACTCGAAAATGAACGTCGATGATGCGTGTACTCATAACTGAAATTATTTTCCAACGATAGAGAGGGGAGTACAGAACTTATTTCCTCCCAAAATTACCTTAAACATTTCATTCATATTATATTGAAATATATTATATCATAAATACTTCCAAATAATACTAATATTATATTCAAAAATCTTTTGAAAGAATTTTCAAAATCCCGGAACTTAAGTTCTAAATTTCCAATTTATATTTACTTTACTTGTAAATCCTATTTTCCAATCAATATTTATAAGAGTTTTAATTCCTAATAAACAACATACTACAACCAAATATATCATTTATAAAATTGTTATTTTATATACAAAAATATATAATAGGAAAAATTATTTCATTTACCTATATTTCAAAACAAATATTATGTCGGTCTGTCCTATTAAGTGTTTAGACATCCCTGTCGATGTCATAGCGTCCTATGCACCAACCAAAATTTATAAATACAAAACGAAACAAATTAACACAATATAAAAACCTTTTATAACACTAACAAATACGCTCTCTCATATATATACACTCAGTGACTCATTCTAGGGTATTACTACCCTATTTTTATATGAGTCAGACCCTACAAAGCTAAGGTTATCGCTAAACCAAAACTCTGATACCAACTGTAACGACTTCCCTTTTTGGACGCTTTAAGAAGACACACGCGTCAACTCAAACCGTACAAAGAGGCAGATTGTTATTAGGGTAAATAAGAAAAAGAGAAAGGAATAAAACAAATACAGAATCTTGCAACGGAATGACAAAATATAATAATCAAATAATAGTTCATGAAGCTGTTTACAAAACATATGATTATACTTATACAACACAGAATCAGAGTTACACATATTAGAGATAAATAAATGACAATGCAGCGGAACAGTATGATGCAGTAGAATAATATAGAAAATAATAATACAATCTTCACCTTCGTCCTCCAGAAACAAGTCTTCAAATCCTGAAATGCTCAGGCTGACCCGAGCGAATTGAAAAGACAAAACACTCGAGTCAGAACTAAAAGATCTTATGTAAGTTAAATCAACAGTAAATATGAGTGCAACGGCGTCAGAGATGTTTACGGGTTTTGACATCTCCTATCCAGTGTCTAACGTGAGTGTAGAAACTTAAGAGATGCTCGTGATTCACATCTCCTAAGGATCCGTTAAACTATCTACTATGTAGTACAATACGCTATTATAATAATGTCTACAATAAAGGAAAGTATTAAAATAGCATTAAGGCGTTACCCATATCCCCCTTAACACATTTTATATATTCCCATAGTCTGTACAGTACCGTACTCTCCCCCGTACTGGGTGTCGTCAGAGGGCACTCCATAGGTATCGTACAAAACAAACTCGTAGAAGGCGCGCTAGGGCATGTGAACAGAGCACAACTAGGCAATGCCAGGGTAGATATACCAATTACACTTCCGGGCTCGTGGTAACGCATAGCAGCTACTACCGCCCACCTCGGAACACACTCCCAAATCAAAATCAAGGGTAGCCCCCAAAATCACAAAGTCAGAATATAGTATCGAAGGAATGTGCCCGATTGGAGGAATGCCCTCACTTGGCCAATCGATTGCTCCTGTTTTATTCACATCTAAGCCCACTCATGGGAGTCATGGTCACGTCATACCTCATACAGAAATTGTCGCCACCATCCTACTTCATTCTGGAATCTCCACCACATACATAGTTATTAAAGTGGTTTTTGGTATTGGCAGAGAGTATGACAATATCTGATCCCGGTCTATTTAACAACCAATCGCTTATTACACACCAGATGGTTCTTTTACATTTCAAAAGTCAATTCACAATTTATATCAAAATATCATATTCTCAAAACCAAATCACTTTCGAAATTATATTCACTTTCGAATTCTTATCACATTTGAAATCATATCGTTTCCGAAACCATAATTTCTTGACAAATCATACTTCCAAAATAGGTTAAACTCTCATTTCAAAACCGTCATATTAAATCAAATACGTTGTATTTAAATCCCAACTTAAGTTATAATGTCATTTAACCATATTCACTTTAAAATCAAGGATTTGAATATAAACACAAAAAAATCTTTACTTAGTTTGAAATTTAGAAAAATAGTTTAGATAGTTATAATTAGTTATAAATAGTTATAAATAGTAAAAGTACTCTAAAATAATTTAATAATAGATTAAAATTAGTTTAACTTGATTTAAGATAGTTGAATAGATTTAAAATAGATTTAAATATAATTAAAATAGATTAATTAGCTTTAAAATAGATTAATTAGATTTAAATTAAGTTAAATGGTTAAATTAGTTTAAAATAAATTAACTTAGTTCAAAAATAGGTTAAAATAATTTATATAGTTAATATAGGCTAAAATAGTTTAATAAATATATTTTTTCTTAATAATTAGGAATTTTCAAACAATATATTTTTAAAACTGTTTATATTAAATATGAAATTTGGAATTCATATAAATTTAACTATTTATTTTATTTCAACATATCTGGACAATTTCACATTTCCAAATCAAAAACCCAATTTCAATACATTTCAAAGTTATATTTCAAACAATTTTAATAACTCAATTCCGGAAACTTCAAGTTATACTTCAAAAATCAACTTTAAAATTCCAATTAAATTCCTTTAAACCATTCCTTTAAACCAATTCCAATAATAATTCAATTTATATAAATCGAATTCTTATTTCAAAATATCATTCCCTTAATTTCAAATTAAGGATTCAAAGATCATTTAATTTAACCAATCCAGTGTCCGTATATAATTCTCTACCCTATGGTCAAGTGATACGGATATTTATCATTTTAATCCACAATTTAGAATTTTTCGGTTATATATCATTTCAAACAGCAATCCCGAATTTAACAATAAAGTCCATAAAATCGCTCGAGTCTATCATTTCAACCCACAACGATTTTTCCCTAATGTATAGATCATTCGGGTATGTATCATTTCAACCCATAGTGAACTTGCAGTTATAACAATATAAAATACAACACCCATTCATCCAATACAAACAATCAAACATTCATCACAATCATCATCCAAATCAATCAATAAACATCAATAGGTAACAGGTGATCGTTTATAGGTAATCAACTGGCAATTTAAATTCAATAATAAATTAAATGACAATTTAATTCAAAATAAATTCAAATTAACTGGAATGATGATTTAACTATACTAAATAGCCATATTTCTAATCACATCATAAATTAATTTAACTAACATAAGAAATTTTAGAAGTTGTGAGTGGATCAAAGCACTCACCTTTGAATTTAAATCCAATTTAGACGCAAAATTCAAACGGTCTCAGAATTTGTCCAAACCAGCATCAAAATGTCCGGAATTTTGATACAATCCTGGCAAAACAAACCGCACGTAAATCGTACCTCGTATGCAAAAGATATGCATATTAGAACGTTTAAATTCAAAAATAATAATAATAATAATATAGACAAATCATAGCATACCACGTCAGCAATCTATCTTCCACGCGCACGAAGACTGTTCCAGGTTTCGTTCGAAACCCAATCGCGACTTTCAGCAATCACCGCGATACCGAGCACCCTAGAGCCGCCACGTAGGCCAACCGCGACCTCGCCCCCAAGCGCCAAGACCCCCCTCGCGACAACCCACGACCTTCGACGACGAACGACCTCGCCCAGATGTGACGGGAGCCGCCACGAGAGAAAAACCCTAGTGAATTTTAGGGGTCGATCCGACCGTCAACTCATCGAACCACCTACTCCGATGAACTGCGCTCGCCGCTCTCCATGACCCAGTATCATCAATTTGACGATCGGTTGCCGTCGATCGCGACGAATTGAACGGCTGAGAATTTATCACCCAATTCCGGCCACACAGCAACCCAGATCCAAAAACAAACTTCAGATTTGACTTGCGCTCGTCGAGAGCTTCAAATCGATATATAATTCGATAAAGTTTAAGGAGATTTGATTTTGAAGCTGAAATTTGATTTGAAATTTAGTTGGGAATTTGGTTTTGGTTTGTCTGCCATTGGAATGAGGAGTTGAGAAGGAATTGTACGTACAGACAAATGAAAGTAAGAAAGATCTAGGGTTTATAATGGGCTTTTTATAGGTAGGTTAGAAATAGAGATGAATGGACAGATTTGATTTGGATTGGAACGATAAACGACCCGAAAAGCCCGTTCTGCCTCCGGAACGAAAATGGGTCAACCCATATATCAAAAAGGATGTTTTTAAAAATTTTAAAATCAATGGAACAGGTTTCAAGTCCTAATTCCATCGTATAAAAAAGTTATGTTAAGATCAGCTTATTTCAAATTGATTTCAATTAAATTGATTTCTAGGCGTTTCGAGCCCGTACGATCAAACGACAAGTCCGATCGTTACGAAACTTGAAATCATACAATAGTTTACTGTTACGGATTTGATGAAACTGGTTTCTTCGAAATCCGAGTTAGTGGCCAAAATGGCTATTTTCACGTTAATTAAATAAATTAATAATTAATTAATTAATTAAATCACTTTTTAGTTCAAATTTATAAACTAACAAATTTCATCAGTTTCGATTTCTTTGACATTTATAATAGTTTAAAACAAATTTACATATTAATTCAATGTCAATTATTTTACTAACTAGAGTGATCAAATTCAACTGCAATTAAATCCAATTAAATAAAATTTTAAATTCCAATAAATTGTTTAAATTTGATTTCAGACTTTATATTCAATCGATTATTACTCAATTAACATAGTTAATATTCGTTTGTCTTGCATTACCTTAATATACCACAATTTCTATCTTTTACTTGTATTAACTACTATATTCCCATTTTATTGGATTTTTGTCAATTTTTTTAAAGTTTTAAAATCTCAATAAATTAAATTATCTTTGTTTCACTCTTTTATCTCCATTAATTATTGCCTTGTAAGCTTTAACAAATTCTAAACATTGTACTATATTCACATTAATGTAACATTTATTTAAAATTGATTTCCAATTTAAATTTAATAGACTAAATAAAAGAGGTAACATATATTGATTGTTGCCAATTAACTTTTATTCACATTAATAAGTTTAGTATTTCAACCAAATGTTATAATTACTTTCCTAACACAAACTTTATCCAATTACCTTTAATTATATATTATCTCATAAATGAATTCATATTTACATTTGTTTTCTTATATTCATTTTATAACCAAGAGAAATCTTTACATTATTTCAATTTGTTGGAATTTCATTCAATTAATCAATAATTAACTCTACTTAACATTGTTACGTTTCATCTTAGTTATTATTTCATAAATAAATCCTAAATTTTTATCTCTTTCAATATTAAATTACCAAAACTTATTAAATTAACAAATTTTAATTATCGAAAATTTACAGGTCATTACAATTTGAATCACCGGCTTATTATTGATGAGAACTATTCTCCTATCCAAGATACTTTCGAGTTCCTTAACCATTTCTTCGACAAAACTGGGTGAGTTTTCTTGTATAATCACACCAGCTCCTAGCTTCTTCTTCAATTGAGATACATGGAATACTGGAAGAATCTTCACCTTTGATGGCAGCTTCTGTTGATATGCAACTTCCCCAATTCTTTTCTCTACTTCATAGGGACCATAGAACTTAGGTGATAATTTATGTGTTTTTTGAGCTCTACTGGTCAATGGTCTATAGGGTTGTAATCTCAAAAAACCCAAATCACCCACTTCAAAGCTTCTTTGTGTTCTTTTATTATTAGTATATTTCTTCATCCTTTCTCGAGCACGATTCAAACTGTCCTGCAAGAATGGCAATATAATATCCCTAGACAATAGTATCTCTTCTAATTGTAGCACTTTAGCGATATTTAGGACATAAGTAAGTAATGTAGAAGGTAGAATTCCATACACAGCTTGAAATGGGGACATGTTAGTGGCTGTTTTCCAGGTCGTATTGTACTAAAATTCTGCTAGGGTTAGCCACTTTGACCACTCAGAAGGTTTTTGGCATACAAAGCATCTCAAGTAGCCTTCCAAGATCCTATTAGTGATCTTGGTTTGACCATCCGTTCGGGGATGATAGGTCATGCTTAGTTTAAGTGAGTTGCCCTGAAGTCTAAATAGTTCCTTCCAGAATGCAGTAGTGAAAAGAGATTCCCTATCACTCACAATTGAAGTAGGCATGTCGTGCAGTATAAAAACACCATCAAAAAACACTTGAGCTACTCCTTGTGCTATAAAGGGATGGGACAAAGGGAAGAAGTGAGCATACTTTGATAGTCTATCTACCACCACATAGATTACAGTGTATCTTTGGCTCTTAGGTGGAAGATGATGAAATCCATTGCAATATCCGACCATAGTCATTTTGGAACAGGAAGGGGTTGAAGCAACCCAGGAATGTGAATATTTTCACTCTAGTTTCTTTGGCACACGTCACATTCTTCGATAAATTTCTCTACATGCTTTTTCATTTTTTCCAATAAAATATCGACTTGACTATTTTAATGGTAGCTTCAACTCTAGAATGACCGCTGAGTGGTGTGCAATGAAACTCATTGATAATGATATTAATTAGTTCGGTATTGTCATGGTCAACAAATATTTTCCCTTTGCAGAAGAGTAGGCCATCCACTAGCTTGTATTTGTTAGTACTGTGTCCCCAGAGGTAATTTTGTTGATTATTTCTAGATATAAGGGAGAGTCTTTCAAAGTGCCTTTAAGTTCATGTAGCCATGTGGCTTGTACCTGAGATATGTGCATGCACTGTTTGATGTCTTCATCTCTTCTGGACAAAGAGTCAGCCACTATATTTTCTCTACCACTCTTATACTCCACCCTGTAGTCAAATCCATATAGTTGATCCATCCATTTACCTTGGATTCTAGTGTGTAATCTTTGAGTTAAGATGTGCTTTAAGCTTTAATGGTCAGTTTTATGATAAATTGCCTTCTTAATAAGTATTGAGACCATTTCTTGGTTGCCAACATCAATGCCAAAAGCTCCTTTTCATAAGTTGAAAGATTTAAATTCCTACCTTGTAATGCTTTACTCATGTAGGCAATATGTTTATTATTTTGTACAAGGACGGCTCCTATGCCTATACCACTAGCATCATACTCTACAATGAAAGGATCATTAAAATTCGGCATAGCTAGTACTAGTGGGGACATAAGACACTGCTTCAATTTTTCAAAAGCTTTTGTAGCTTGGTCATTCCATTTAAAGGAATCTTTCTTCAATAAGTTTGTAAGGGGTTTAGCAATTAGGCCATAGTGTTTGATAAACTTCCTATAATAGCCAGTAAGACCCAAAAACCCTCTCAAAGCTTTAAGTGACGATGGAGTAGACCTTTCTTTGATATCTTGTACCTTGTTAGTGTTCAAAGTTGTGCCTTCAACAGATATTACAAGACCCAAGTAGTCAACTGATTCTTTAACAAATGAGCATTTAGATAGCCTAATTACAAAATAGTGCTCTTGTAGGACCTAAAAAACAATCCTAATGTGCTCTAAATGCTCAAGCATAGCTTGGCTATAAATTAGTATATCATCAAAAAACACTAATATGAATTTTCTCAGATAGGGTTTAAATATTGTATTCATTAAGGATTGAAATGTAGAGGGTGCATTCACAAGACCAAATGGCATTACTAAAAACTCATAGTGCCCATCATGTGTCTTAAAGGCAGTTTTGTGTATGTCATCTTCATATACTTTTATTTGATGATATCCAGACATTAAATCTAATTTAGTAAAATATTTAGCACCAAATAATTCATCAAATAAATCATCTATTAGGGGTATAGGGAACTTATCTTTGATGGTGATGTTGTTAAGCTCTCTGTAATCTATTCGCAACCTCCAAGATCCTTCCTTCTTTCTCACCATGACTAGTGGAGAAGAGTATGCACTGCAGCTAGGCCTGATGATTCCAGAATTTAGCATGTCCTGGATGATTTTTTCTAATTCATTCTTTATGCGGCAAGAGTATCTATAAGGTTTGAGGCATATGGGTTTAAAACAAGGTATTAATGGTATTTTATGATCATGGAATTCTTGTGGAGGTAGAGAAACTGGTGGGGTATAAATTTTTGGAAATTCATCAAGAAGATGCTTAACTGCCCAGGAATCACTAGTTTTTCCTCAACCAAAGAATGAGTGCACAACATCATAGTCAGTTTTCCTTGAGCACAATCTTTTTTTATGGTCTTTTTATCAACAAGCTTTGCCCCTTCAGGTTGAATTCCTTGCCATATATATGATTTACCTTAGTAAATGAACCTGACTTGTAACTTGGTGGAGTTTAAAGTCACTTCACCCAAAACTTTCATCCACTGAACCTGTAACGACCCAGAATTTTTGTCATTTGGAATTCGTATATTTAATTATTTTTAAATATTAACCAGTAAGATTTGTAAGTCGAATTAATTAAAATTCGAATATAGTGATTTAATTGTTTAATTAAATCGATAATTAATATTTGAAATTCCAGAAATAATTGGAAATTGGGTTTAATGTGTATAAAAATGATTTATAAGGTTATATTAAATCATATTGGAGTTAGAATGACGTTTGTAAACTTTTAAATTTGAATTAAAAGTTAATTTGTGAAAATTGAATATTTTAATATTTAATTGACTAGTGAAAATAGTCATTTTTTAAACAGTCTCGGATTTCGACGAAACTAGTTTCATCGGATCCGTAATGTGAAATTATTGTAAGGCTTCAAATTTCATGTCAATCAGATTTACGTTTTGTCCGGGGCAAGTTAAAACGCATCGAAATCGTTTTAATCGGTTTAATTTAAATTTGATTGTTTATTTCCATAACTCTCACATACAACCGAATTAGCTCCCGAAAAACGTTACATTGTGTTCGGAATGCGGGTAAAACCTTAGAAACGCCAGCCGGCACGCTCCGTTTGGAGTTCGGAAAAATTCGGGTGAATAGTGTTTTGGAAAATTTTCTATATAAGGACCTAACTTTCTTCATTTGCAAACAAAGGCCAAAACTCTAGTTCAGCCGGCCCTAATAATTTCTATGGCCAAAAATTCTCCTCCTTCTTCCATTAATCTCTTCCAATCCGTGAATCAATTCAAGAAACTTCCAACATGAGAAATGTAGAGCTAAGTGAGATCTACAATTCCATACGGTGATGATCAAAAACGAAGCAACGAATCAACGGCAAATCAAGCTCAAACGCGCGCGTTCGTTCACATTTTTCGAGAGAAAAGGGGGGCCGAGCTTGCCTATACTTCAGGCGTTGAGGGAGTGTGGCACGAGCTTTCAAATGGTGGTCGTTGATCGTTGTATCGGTGGACGTAGATGGCGCGTTAATTCAAGCAAAAGATGGCGGCTATGGGTCTTTGTACATTAGTTTTCACGTTGGGAGGAAGATAGGGGCGCACGGCCCTGATGTGAAGGAGCAGATCTAACGGCCCAGAGGAAGTAGGGTTTGAAAATAAAATAGAAATTGTAAATTTATTTATATTAACAAATCGTATAAACTTTAAACCGCTATAACTTTGTCATACGAGGTTGGATTTTGACGAAACTTTTTGCGTTGGAACCGTTTCGACGAGCTCTTCGCAATGGAACTGGTTTGGAGTCGATTGGGGATAGTGAAAATTTTGAGTAAAATTAAACGCACGTTTAATTTTATTTGAAATAAAACACTGTAACAGTTATCGGAAGCAAGGTGAGAACTCCTCACTCAATCGAATATTTGTTTCGATTTAAATTTAAAATAGTTAAATTTAAAATTGATTGATTGTGTGAATTGAATGATGATTGCTATCTTTTGTGCTGAAATAGACCCTATACGCCGTATATAAAGCGGAGGTTATTTATTAAAAACATATACCGCGATAATTCCACCATGAAGTGGGAATGGTATTATATATGTATTTGGAGTTGATTTCCCGCATTATATAGCGGATGAGACCCTATTGTGCCGCATAATAGCGGATTGTATTTTATAAATCCCATATACCGCGATAATTCCACCGTGAAGTGGAATTGGTATTGTGCTAACATCTGTGGATGCAGGGAACAGGTTGGAGGGATCCAACTGGATTCCTCAAACATTTGAATTTGTTTCATATGTTGTGTGTTGATTATTTATAATCGCCGTGTGATTATATTGTGATTGGAATTGTTGAAGGCTACGGTTTAGCCGAATATATTTTTGGTATCGTTAGATACTAGAAATAAATAAAATTGAATTTTCAAAATTCAAGTTGAAAATTTATTGAAAAATTTATTTTTGATAATTGGATAAATTTAAAAGGAGTTAAAAGATAAAAGTCTTATTTTTGAACTATTTTGAATTAAATTTCAAATTTGGGAAAAAGGGCTTAATAAATGGATTTCGATAATATTATTTATAAGTTGAAGAATTGATTTAAAATTTGGATTTTTAAATAGATTTGAAGAGATAAAGAAATTTATTTTAAAAAGGAAATAACTTTGTTAATCATGGCATACAAAGTGCTGTTGATCAAACCGTGGCTTTGTGAAAAAGCATGGCTTTGTGAAAAAGCGTGGCTTTGTTGATGAGACTTCGTCGAGCCTCACAACCCGGTAATGGTCGAAACAGGAATGTTGTGGCAAGGTGTTTAGGGGTCGCGCCCCTAGGGTATGTCATTTCCTTCTGGATAAAAGGTGATATCATGGTATGGAGCCCAGATATTTTACCTATGTTGATGCTGCAAATTTATTATACTTTGTGGTTGTTGCTTTTTGAGGATCCTCGGATAAAGGTCGGTAACGACCGGGGGATGACATAGCTTGTGTGTTAGCTACCTAGTTACAGCTGTACAGCGTGAGGTAGCATCGACCTTGTGTTTGCAAAGATCCGGTTAGGTTCTCGGGGACGTCCTTTCAGAGGTGTTCCATTTCGGTTTAAAGGAAGTTCCTTTGCCCTACCATTTGTTGGAAATCCAAAGAAATAATACGAACCTTGTACGGTTTTAGTTGTAGAACCTGCCATTTACTTATGGTGGTCACCACTGTTTAGATGGTAGCTATAGTAGGCATACAATAATGGTTGTATGTTGGCTAAGATTGGTATTATACTTTCGAAATGTTTTCTGCACTATGCACTAATAATAATATCAAATCAAATGATTTTGCGTAGTAAGCATGTTTGACTATCATAAGAAGAAATCTCCTCCAATCCTGTGTTTGCATTGTGTGTGTGGCGGGAGGTCTTATGGTAGTTTCATTTTCCAAAAGCATTGTGAATGTCTTTTAATTCCTTTGTTGTTGTTGTTTTAAAGATAAATAACTGTTTTAAGTTCTCACACCAGTCACCAGGACTGACCTGGAGTTTATTGTTTCCTTCCTAAACTCTGGGTGCCCACCAATTTCCACACGGGCAGTCTAGAGTCAGGTTATCAGGTCATTCTGGATTCAGGAGATGCTGTGGAGCTCAGTGGCGAGCTGGATGACGAGACGTATCACTTGTATATGATATTATTATTTCGATGTGTATTCTGTATGAGGACAAGTTTATATAACTGTCCAGTGTTGTATTGTTGTTGTAAACTCTGATGATTTAATGTATAAACTGATATAGTTCTTTGATTTAAAGATTATTCATTTATCTATTATATGTTGTTCCGCTGCGAATGTGAGATTCTGATATTGTTTCTGTTTCTTTTTCTTTCTATTTCTTCTGTCTTCTTCTACCTCTTCTTTTTAAACATAACAATTCGGTTTTCCGACATTCGATTGCTCGGCAGTTGATACAGTGGACGTATTAATGTCGACTTTCGAGCGTCGAAAAGTTGATCGTTACATTTGGTATCAGAGCTTAGATTTGCGATAAACCTTGGCTCTGTTGGGAATTACTCATTAGAGATAGAGTCAGTAGTACTCTAGAATGAGTGTGAGTGTAATAATAGATATGAGCGCGTATTTGTTAGTGAATATAAAAAAATGTTTTATATTGTGTTTGCTTATTCGTTGAGCTGTTTGTGAATTTTGGTCGGTATGTGGGACGCCATATTATCGATAAGGGTTTCTAAACACTTAAACGAGGCAAGTCGACATAGTATCATTTTAAATTGGGTAAATGGAATAATTTTACCTTGGTATTATTTTACATATAAAAGAAATGATTTTTCAGAAATTATTAAAGTTTATATAAATTGATTGTTTGGTTGTTGGAAATGTAAGAATATATATAAGTTAATAAAAGTTGTTTGAATAATCTAAATAAGAGCAACAATGGTATAAGTATGGAATTATAGTTAAGATGATTTACAATTGTGAAATAATCTTGTATAAGTAAAGAAAAATAGTGAAATTATATGAGAAAAAGATTTATAAATGTGATTATAAATAAAAGGAAATTTTGAAAGAATTTAAAACACTGAATTCACTACTGTTGCTGGGAAATAATAAGGGTGATGACTACAGCATTATCAGTATCATTTTCGAGTTTCTATGTGATTGATTTGCTACCATAATAAATTGAAATTTTAAGTTTTGTTGTGATAACAAAATTTAAATTAAAATCCAAATTGAAATTGATGAATGTAAGTAGAAATGAGTTTTGAACTTATAATATGAGATAATAAATTTGACTTCGGTAAAAGTTAAATAGAATTTATTTTAGAATTGGAATCTGAATTGGATTTATAAGTGGAAATTTAAGTTAAGTTAAACAAATGATTTTTTATTGGAATATAACTTAAGTAATGATGAATGAAGTTGATTTTGATATCAAAGTAAATCAATAAGTGAATTAATGAAATGAAGTCATTAAGAATATGAACTTGAGGTTTATAAAGTGAAATTCGATTTTTTTTTGTTAAATGAATTAGCAATTGAATTAATAAATGGATTGAATGTTAATCAATTGAATGTAAGTGAATTAATATGGAATAATAAATGTAAGTGTTAATTCATTAAAGCTAAATGAAAATGTTGAACCAAATTGAATGTGAAGTAAAGTAAATTGAATAAATTTGGTTGTGTTGAATGACATTGGTTGTTATATGATTGTTGGTTGATTGTATAGAGTATAATTCATTAAGTTTTAATGAAATTGAATAAATGGAATGGAAAGCTATGTAATTGAATTTGAATTGAAAGTGAATGAATGTGAATTGGTAGTAAACAATTAAAATATGTATCGAAACCTTATAAATTGCTTATGGGAATTATTTGATTGCATTGCTTATGGAAACTTTGTGTCGTTATTGAAAATTAATGAATTTCATATATATGTCACTTACATGTTTAAATTGAGTAAGTACAGGTACCGGGGCTACTGCTTGGTTGGATTCGGTTGCGCCAAAATGCTAAATTAATAACTGCTTTGCTTAAAAATGCTAAAAAAGGCACGCCTACGCAATAAAAATAAGAAATATGAACTGTTTTTCTGCTTTTCCGACCGTGTGGGTCGATGTATATATATTTATGTCTATTGTGATCCTACTACGATCGAACCGCGCGAAGGAGATGCTGGCGAATTTTTCTGAAAATTTAAGGCGTTAGAATATTTTTGAAAAAAAAAATTTGGAAATTTTTTGTTAAATGAGAGTCAATTTCTAAATTGAAATGAAAGAGTAGGAATTGAACTAGAAAATGGAAACCATTGTTTTGGTTAAAGGTTTTTGAAAAAGGTGAATATAAAATTTTCACGAATTGGATTTTTTGGAAAGTTAATGAATTTGGGGCATTTTTCTTACTTTGCAATTTCGAGGGCGAAATTCTTTTAAGGGGGGAAGTTTGTAACGACCCAGAATTTTTGTCATTTGGAATTCGTATATTTAATTAATTTTAAATATTAACCAGTAAGATTTGTAAGTTGAATTAATTAAAATTCGAATATAGTGATTTGATTGTTTAATTAAATCGATAATTAATATTTGAAATTCCAGAAATATTTGGAAATTGGGTTTAATGTGTATAAAAATGATTTATAAGGTTATATTAAATCATATTGGAGTTAGAAAGATGTTTGTAAACTTTTAAATTTGAATTAAAAGTTAATTTGTGAAAATTGAATATTTTAATATTTAATTGACTAGTGAAAATAGTCATTTTTCAAACAGTCTCGGATTTCGATGAAACTAGTTTCATCGGATCCGTAATGTGAAATTATTATAAGGTTTCAAATTTCGTGTCAATCAGATTTACGGTTTGTCAGGGGCAAGTTAAAACGCATCGAAATCGTTTTAATCGGTTTAATTTAAATTTCATCGTTTATTTCCGTAACTCTCACATACGACCGAATTAGCTCCCGAAACATGTTCCATTGTGTCCGGAACACGGGTAAAACCTTAGAAATGCCAGCCGGCATGCTCTGTTTGGAGTTCGGAAAAATTCGGGTAAATAGTGTTTTGGAGAATTTTCTATATAAGGACCTAACTTTCTTCATTTGCAAACAAAGGCCAAAACCCTAGTTCAGCCGACCCTAATAATTTCTATGGCCAGAAATTCTCCTCCTTCTTCCATTAATCTCTTCCAATCCGTGAATCAATTCAAGAAACTTCCAACATGAGAAATGTAGAGCTAAGTGAGATCTACAATTCCATACGGTGATGATCAAAAATGAAGCAACGAATCAACGGCAAATCAAGCTCAAACGCGCGCGTTCGTTTACATTTTTCGAGAGAAAAGGGGGGCCGAGCTTGCCTATACTTCAGGCGTTGAGGGAGTGTGGCACGAGCTTTCAAATGGTGGTCGTTGATCGTTGTATCGGTGGACGTAGATGGCACGTTAATTCAAGCAAAAGATGGCGGCTATGGGTCTTTGTACGTTAGTTTTCACGTTGGGAGGAAGATAGGGGCGCACGGCCCTGATGTGAAGGAGCAGATCTAACGGCCCAAAGGAAGTAGGGTTTGAAAATAAAATAGAAATTGTAAATTTATTTATATTAACAAATCGTATAAACTTTAAACCGCTATAACTTTGTCATACGAGGTTGGATTTTGATGAAACTTTTTGCGTTGGAACCGTTTCGACGAGCTCTTCGCAATGGAACTGGTTTGGAGTCGATTGGGGATAGTGAAAATTTTGAGTAAAATTAAATGCGCGTTTAATTTTATTTGAAATAAAACACTGTAACAGTTATCGGAAGCAAGGTGAGAACTCCTCACTCAATCGAATATTTGTTTCGATTTAAATTTAAAATTGATTGATTGTGTGAATTGAATGATGATTGCTATCTTTTGTGCTAAAATAGACCCTATACGCCGTATATAAAGCGGAGGTTATTTATTAAAAACATATACCGCGATAATTCCACCATGAAGTGGGATTGGTATTATATATGTATTTGGAGTTGATTTCCCGCATTATATAGCGGATGAGACCCTATTGTGCCGCATAATAGCGGATAGTATTTTATAAATCCCATATACCGCGATAATTCCACCGTGAAGTGGAATTGGTATTGTGCTAACATCTGTGGATGCAGGGAACAGGTTGGAGGGATCCAACTGGATTCCTCAAACATTTGAATTTGTTTCATATGTTGTGTGTTGATTATTTATAATCGCCGTGTGATTATATTGTGATTGGAATTGTTGAAGGCAACGGTTTAGCCGAATATATTTTTGGTATCGTTAGATACTAGAAATAAATAAAATTGAATTTTCAAAATTCAAGTTGAAAATTTATTGAAAAAATTATTTTTGATAATTGGATAAATTTAAAAGGAGTTAAAAGATAAAAGTCTTATTTTTGAACTATTTTGAATTAAATTTCAAATTTGGGAAAAAGGGCTTAATAAATGGATTTCGATAATATTATTGATAAGTTGAAGAATTTATTTAAAATTTGGATTTTTAAATAGATTTGAAGAGATAAAGAAATTTATTTTAAAAAGGAAATAACTTTAGAAATTTATTTGATTTAAATTAATCAGATGATTAAATTGATCCTATCTATGGATGTTTTGGATTATATTGGATGTTGAATTGTTTGATATCTCTGATATGTGATGCTTTGTGAAATATCCTATTCTGTGTTGTGATTTGTGATATATTTATATATGATATGAATATCCGTGATCTGTGAATGAAAGATAAGCGTTATAGTTATACCGCTTATCAAATTATATTATTATATTTGATCTATGATGGTTGAATGTTGTTGCACTATTGTGTTAAACCATGGACTACACAATACACACGCAAATGTGGATTTCACGTGGAAATCAGTTAAGTCACAGATTTTTATCAATTTTGAAAATTGAATTTTTGAATCCAAAATAGTTTTGGAATTGGAATTGGAAGTTTTTGAAAATGAGTTTCAAAAATAAAAGTTATTTTTAATAACTTAATAAAAATTGGAATTTAAATCATTTGATTTAAATTTTGAATTCAATACTTAAAATTGAATTCGATGATTTAGGAATTACGGTCTAAAAGTTTTTACAAGTTATAAAAGGTGTTTATATGGGTTTTTAGCCATTTAAAATATGGTTTTGGAAATTTAAAAGTATATTCAAGTTTTATACTTGAATGGCTTTAAACTGTGTAATTGTAACCATTTTTCCCAAAACGAAAACTATCCATTTCCAAATAATAATAGCTTTCCTAAAGTGAAAAGATTTCCAATTTGTATCGAAACATTTCAAGTTGAAATGAAATTGTAAATAGTTTGAAAAACTATGAATTAACCTTTGTGAAGATGATTAAGCTTTATTTTGAAATAAAAAAAGATTTTAAAAGGTGTATCTTTTATATTATAAAAGACTTGAATTGTGAATAGTTTGAAAGCTATAAATTAAATCTTAATTTAAAGATTTAATGGGTTATCCAATTGAAATGGAAATTGATTTGGAAATTTGTGAATGAATCTTTGTGAAACTGGGTAAACTTTGTGAAGTAAATCTTTTTGTTTAAAGATTTAAAATGGTAATTTGTTTAAACCATTTAAAGGAAAGGATTTGGGTAATAAGTTGTGACTTAATTGAAATCCCAATATCCATATGTTTTTAAATATTGTGCTCACTATTCGGGTTAGCTGGGAAAAGACCCTTGTGTCATATAACCCATTCTGAATTAGTGATACGACGATATGGATCGTATTGAAGACCGTGGTGAAGACCGGGTATTTTCGAAAATGAAAGGACAACCTGTCGAATGTCTCTGCACCGAGTTGCTCCGGTATAGAGATTTATATCACTCTTCTTGTGGTGGGAAGTCCGGACGTGATTAGTGAATATCCGGATTGCAAGGGCTTCTTTGGAAGTGCCTTCGTTTCCGTTCGATCCCGGAACGGACTTGTATGGATGTGTGTCTGACGTTACACTTTGAGATGTAAAGATGGTCTATATCAAATACATTTCTGTTGGTGGCGGAGAATTTATTCTCTTAGCTTAACACCCTTCTCTGAGACGTACGAGCTCAGAGGTTATGTAGTTGATGGTTACTAGTGATACATTCCCAATTTGGTAATGTGGCATACAAAGTGCTGTTGATCATTTGTTGATCAAAGCGTGGCTTTGTGAAAAAGCGTGGCTTTGTGAAAAAGCGTGGCTTTGTGTAACATCCCAAAAATTTTCGACTTTCGAAAATTCGACATCGATACTCACTTTATCGACTGCCGAGCCATCGAATGCCGGAAACCCGAAAAGTTATGGTTTTAAAAAGAAGAAAAAGGTAGAAGAAGAAGAAAAGAGTAGAAGAAGAAGAGAAGAAGAAAGAAGAAAATAGAGAAGAACAACATAACCACATCAGAAACACAGAACAGAAAACAATATCAGAATCTTACACATCGCAGCGGAACAATATATAATAGATAACACTAGTCTTTTAAAACAAAGAACTATATCAGTTTATACATACATCAATCAGAGTCATATACAACAATGGACAGTTATATAACTTGTCCTCATACAGAATACACAGCGGAATAAATAATATCAGATACAAATACTACGTCTCGTCCTCCAGCTTATCTCCAAAGCTCCAGAATATCTTAATAACATAACTCTAGGCTGCCCGTGTGGAAATTGGTGGGCACCTAGAGTTTAGAAGGGAACAATAAACTCCGAGTCAGTCATGGTGACTGGTGTGAGATCGTAAAATAGTTATTTTTCACAAAGAAAATAATTTTTTTTTCGCAATGCTTTTGGAAAATGAAACTACCATAAGACCTCCCGCGACACACACAATGCAAACGCAGAATTGGAGGAGATTTCTTCTTATGATAGTCAAAGATGCTTACTACGCAAAATCAAGTCATTTTTGATATTATTATTAGTGCATAGTGTAGAAAACATTTCGAAAGTAGAATATAAATCTTAGCCAACATACGACCAGTATCGTATGCCTACTATAGCTACTATGTTCAATAGCAGGTTACCGCCACATTCCATAGCAGGTAATACAACTAAAACCGTACACGTCACGTATTGTTTCTTTGGATTTCCAACAAATGGTCAGGCTAAGGAACTTCCTATGCCACGATGGGTACGTCCCTGGAATAGACGACCCGAGAACCTAACCGGATCTCTGCCAACACAAGGCCGGGTTACCTCTGCAAAAATAGGTAACTACTGACACGCGTATGCCATCCCCCGATCGTCACCGATCTTCCCGAGGATCCCCGATTCGCAACAACCACAAAGTAATAAATTTGCAGCAACCACAGAGGTTAAGTATCTGGGCTCCATACCATGATACCACCTTTATCCAGAAGGAATGACATACACTAAGGGGCGCTACTCCCTAGAACCTTGCCGCATCCTTCCTGTTTTGACCATTTCCGGGGTGTGAGGCTCGACGAAGTCTCGTCCACAAAGATACGTTTTCTACAAAGCCATGCTTCGGGTCAAACAAATGATCAACCTATGATCACAAAGATATAAGATCAAACAAATGATCATATCGCAAATGATCAAACACTGATCATTTCACAGCAACACTCAGTATGCCACGTTACCAAATTGGGAGTATATTGCTGATAAATTTCAACTACATAACCTCTGAGCTCGTACGTCTCAGAGAAGGGTGTTAAGCTAAGAGAATAAATTCTCCGCCACCAACAGAAATGTATTTGAAAGAAATCAGCTTTATATCTCAATTTGTAACGTCAGACACACAATCCATACAAGTCTGTTCCGGGATCGAACAGAACCGAAGGCACTTCTCACGAAGCCCTTCATATCCGGATAAATTTCTAATCACGTCCGGACTTCCCGTCACTAAGGGTGATAAAACCTCTAAATCGGAGATCAGCCGATGTAGAGTAACTCGACGGTAATCCTTCCGTTTTCAAAAATATCCGGTCTTCAACACCGGTCTTCGAATGCAATTCATAACGACGTATCACATATTCGGAATGGGTTATACGACCCCATGGTCCTTTCCCGGTTAACCCGAATAGTGAGCGTTTATTTAAAAATAAGTGTGGCATTCAAATTCATCCAATTCACAAAAAATACCTATTCAAGGTAATTATTGATAGTCGGTTATTTAACTATCAATAAAGATGTGCAACATCATCAGATTCCAAATAATTTTCCAAATTATTTAATCTCCCAAAATATCTTTACCAGATACATTTTTTCCTCACTTCAAAAATAAATCAACGTTTATTTTTCTAAACAGTTTCCCTTTCCTTCATAAATTCCATAGTGAATTTATATTTTCAAAATATCTACTGATATACGATTCTCAAATCGATTTCAAATATTCAATTTCAGTTTATCTTTAAGAAGATAAAATCTCAAAACGTTTCATTTCATTTTGGAAAACATTCCCATACTTATTTAATAATAAGTAATTCACAAATCTATTTATTTTCAACACTTGGAAAATATTCGATATACTTAAATCAATATTAAGTACATATTCATTCTTTAAGGAAAACATTTACTATAACAACATTTATTTGAGTCAAAACGAATGTTACGTAAAACATCGTTACGAGGACTCAAAATCACTAGTATAGGGGTTCGGATTTAGATAGATATATAAATCCCAATACTACATCAAAACATTTCCTTTCGAAAATTATTTACTATAACAACATTTATTTGAGTCAAAACGAATGTTACGTAAAACATCGTTACGACGACTCAAAATCACTAGTATAGGGGTTCGAAAATTAAGATAGATATTTAAATCCCAATACTAGATAAAAACATTTCCTTTCGGAAATCATTTACTATAACAACAGTGTTATAGTCCACCATTTCCTTATTTTTCGAAAACGTCTATTTCAACAATAAAAATGTTGAAATCTATGTATTCGATATCATAATACATTTTAAAAACATCTTTAAAATGTTTAACTTCATTTTTAATGTCACTTTCCCAAAACTAACCATTTTACTTAACGATATATTCACTATCCAAAATCGTGAATATACTTCACTAATTACATTTCACTATTTTCTACACATTTTATTTCAATAATAATTCGCTATCCAAAATCGCGAATATATCTCCTTTAACAACCTTCTATATTTAATTTATCAAATCCAATTGATTTCGAATTTATAAAACAACGTTTATAAATTCTATTCCTATTTTCTAACAACTTCAATTTAATAAATCTCCTTTATTAACAATTTGATTCATAACTCAAACCTTATACCAACAATCCATATTATAAGCTAAATTCTTATAATTCCTTTATTTTACAAAATCATTTTCATTTATAAGTTCGCGATTTATAAATTTCATTTACTTATAAATTCTTAAAAATTCATTTTAACGCTTATAAAAACTCATTTTATAATACCAACATTTTAAAGTTATAAATATCAATTTTTGTACATCTTTTACATACATCGTTTTTAATAATTCAAAAATTCCCATTTAAGACCATTTTATAAATTTCTTAACTATTTATTTCAAAAGAAATTACCTTTTGGTTATAATTCACAAATCTTAACTTTTATAACTTTAAAATCTTAACGTTTATAAATCAATTCAAAAATTCCATAAAACGTATATTTTCAAAAATCACTTTAAAATCCTTTTAAAGTAAAAGTCGTTATTTTTAAACTTCAAAACTTGAATCCGATGATGCAACAGCACCAATTAGTCAATCACAACATCAAACATCATATATCAACATATGATAACAGAATATACATCAATATCTGTAAATAAAAAAATACTGGTGAGGAATCCAGTTGGATCCCTCCAACCTGTTTCCCTGCATCCACAGATGTTAGCACAATACCAATTCCACTTCGAGGTGGAATATCGCGGTATATGGGTTTTATAAAAATAATCCGCTTACTAACGGCGCAATAGGGTCTCATCCGCTATACAAGGCGAGAAATCAATCAATCCAATATATACATATGCCAATATGTATATATTGCTATATATATATATAGATATATCCTACTATATCTAATATCACATCCAAATAGCAATCATATCAGTCAAATCAATAACTGTCAAACAAAAATTTATTTGAGTGAGAAAAATCTCACCTTAGCTTTTAATTTGCCATCCTATTTCCAATCTCGTTTGTTTTCTCCATTTTTAAACCTTGTAACAAACAATATATAATTTAATTAAATTCGAACAAATCGAATGATAAATTCCCATTTAATAGCTTTATTTAATTTAAACTAAAAATTAAATTTCTTTTAAACCTTATAGAGAATTTATATGCTGTAAACCTTCACATGTATATATATTTTATTTAATTGAATTTAAACAAAACTGCAAGTACCTCACAAAAAATCCCCAATAGAACACTCGCGATTTCCACCGTCGTACTCGCCATCCTCAGTCAACAAGATCGACTATCCGTTTAACCGAATCGACATCTCCCAGCGACCACGCGAACGAACGCCTCTACTTTGGCCACCACGAGATGCCCTAACTTCGAACTACAATTGAACGCAGCCTTGTCGTCGACGCCTCGCCAACTGCCTGCAGCCCTGACGTTGCAATCGATTCCAACAACTCCACTGTTCGAATCAGATGCGAGCACCATCGCACGTGACTTTCAGACCTTGATTTTCGTACGCCTTCCATCTCCAGTCGCGAACGTGCTGCCGCAGCCTCGCTTGCTCGACTCGCGAACGCGTCTGCCCCCAGTTCCATCGATTCCCATCCACTCGCGAGCTCGATTTCGTTTGAATGTTTAGAAGAGGGGACGCGAATTTTAAACAGAGACCATTTTTTCTTTGCGTTTGATTTTGAAGAGAGGGGGTAAGAAACCGATCAATTCGATTTTCTGTTTTGAACGAGATGGGTATAATTTAAAAGGGAAGAACAGAGGGAACTACGTGACTTTGCAGAGAGGTATGGGTTGCACGATCTTCTTTCGTGATTCTCTGCGTGATTAAAGGGAGAACAAGCTGTAGTTGACCAACTAAAATATTAATTTAAATTTGAATTTCGTTAAAAATTCAATGCATTTTCCTGTCGTTTGCTCACAAAACAACTCTGATAAATACGAAATTTGAAATCCAGTAATAATTCAATATTACGGACCCAATGGAACTGGTTTCGTCGAATTCCGAGACTGTGCCTCGGACGGCTATTTTTAAATATCGGCTGAACGATATAAATTTTCGAAATTGATCAAATCAATTTCAAATTCGATTCTGAAGCTTCAATTATCTTCAGTATTGTCAATACGAATTTTAAAAGCTTTTGAAATATTTTTCTTCAGCTTAAATGGAAGATTCGAATTTTTATTCACCTTACAATAGATTAAATTTTATAATTTAATCGTCAAATTCAAAATTATATCGGGGATTCAAATTAAATCATCGTTCAAATATTTAAAATTAATTAAATATTCTCAATTTAATTTGTTCAAAATTCTGGGTCGTTACAAACTTCCCTCCTTAAAAGAATTTCGTCCCGAAATTACAAGTTAGGAAAAAAAGTCCTTAACTCGTCTACTATTTTTCACAATTCAGTAGTTTTATCAATTTATCAAAACAATCTTTCTATTAAGGATTCGTTATTAACTCAACTAATTTCCTAGACCTTTCATAGTTTTCAAACATAATTGTTTTCCTTCAAAATTCAAATTCAATTCAAATTCAAATTTAAACTTCCAAAATTTTCTCAAAAATTTTCTAACGCTCTAAATTTTCGAAAAATTTCGCCAGCGTCTCCTTTGCACGACTAATATGGTACGACTACAAAACGTCCCTATGGACTCTCAGATTTCAAAAAGAAAAAGAAAAAGCCAAGCGGCTAGACAAGAAATCATCAAAATTCATATTGAAATTAAAATACATACCTTTTTCGAGCAATTCACTTTATCTTCGAAATCAAAATCCCAATTCATTTACACCTGTATGTCCTACTAGCCATAATATCTAGTTACATATTCAAACCATTTTTACTTCACTATTGAAGTTACATATCTATTTTTCGTCCAATTTCACATTTCAATCATTTGAATTTAATTCACAATTTCAATTCTATTTGAGTTAAATTTATCTTCAATTCTGAATATTGAATTTTTATCGATTATCTTTCATTTACTAATTCATATCACTCTCCATTATTGAATCTTTTAATTCATCTTTCATTCATAATTATTCAATTCAATTCATTGCTTACAAATTCGAAATGAATTTTCAACATTCAATTTCACTTTCATTTATTCAAATTTATTCACTTATACTTTCTTTAATTTAACTCCGTCCTTTAAGTTAAATTTATTCTATCAAAATTCAATTTGTATAAGTTATCAACTTAATAATATTTCACAAATATAGTATTCCAGAGTCTTACCAACATTTCAAAAAAATCATTTTTGAAAACAAATCAAATTATCCTTTGAATTTCCAAAACAAAACCCAAATTTTTCCAAACAATTTCCATTTAAAATAATTTGGCAGCAATTCCTCTTTTGGAAACCCAAAAATGAACACCGGTGATGTCACGATCATCATCGGAATTATTTTCCAGCGACCGAAAAGAGTTTAGAGCTTTTCATCCCTTCAGAACATTTTTCAAAACCTTTGAAATTCATTTTCAAATCAAAAAGAAATTAAACTTTCCAAATTTCCAAAATTTTCAAATTCTTTTCAAAACATTTCCAAATACTCCTCTGGAATTCTATTTCAAATTACAAATCACATTTATAATTTATATTCTTAAATTTCATTCGTATATGAATTTATTTCTTAATTTTGGAGTTACAATTTCAATTTCTTATTCAATTTCATATAATAATGATAATAATTCAACATTATCACTTTCCTAACATCCATGCAACCATATACTGTAACAATTCATAGAAAATTATTTCTTTTCTATACAAAAATAGTTTTGGGCAAAATTATTTCATTTACCCTATTTCAAAACAATACTGTATCGGTTTATCTTGTTTAAGAGTTTAGAAACCCCTATCGATTACAGTTAGCTAGACTGCACCGACCAGAATCCATAAACAATCAACCGATAAGTCAACACAATACAAAACAACTTTATATTCACTAACAAATACGCGCTCATATCTATTATTACACGCAACTCATTCTAGAGTACTACTGACTCCATCTCTAATGAGTAACACCCAACAGAGCAGGGTTGTCGCTTAACCATATGCTCTGATACCAAATGTAACATCCCGAAAATTTTCGACTTTCGAAAATTCGACATCGATACTCACTTTATCGACTGCCGAGCCATTGAATGCCGGAAACCCGAAAAGTTATGGTTTTAAAAAGAAGAAAAAGGTAGTAGAAGAAGAAAAGAGTAGAAGAAGAAGAGAAGAAGAAAGAAGAAAATAGAGAAGTACAACAGAACCACATCAGAAACACAGAACAGAAAACAATATCAGAATCTTACACATCGCAGCGGAACAATATATAATAGATAACACTAGTCTTTTAAAACAAAGAACTATATCAGTTTATACATACATCAATCAGAGTCATATACAACAATGGACAGTTATATAACTTGTCCTCATACAGAATACACAGCGGAATAAATAATATCAGATACAAATACTACGTCTCGTCCTCCAGCTTATCTTCAAAGCTCCAGAATATCCTGATAACATAACTCTAGGCTGCCCGTGTGGAAATTGGTGGGCACCCAGAGTTTAGAAGGGAACAATAAACTCCGAGTCAGTCATGGTGACTGGTGTGAGATCGTAAAATAGTTATTTTTCACAAAGAAAATAATTTTTTTTTCGCAATGCTTTTGGAAAATGAAACTACCATAAGACCTCCCGCCACACACACAATGCAAACGCAGAATTGGAGGAGATTTCTTCTTATGATAGTCAAAGATGCTTACTACGCAAAATCAAGTCATTTTTGATATTATTATTAGTGCATAGTGTAGAAAACATTTCGAAAGTAGAATATAAATCTTAGCCAACATACGACCAGTATCGTATGCCTACTATAGCTACTATGTTCAATAGCAGGTTACCGCCACATTCCATAGCAGGTAATACAACTAAACCGTACACGTCACGTATTGTTTCTTTGGATTTCCAACAAATGGTCAGGCTAAGGAACTTCCTATGCCACGATGGGTACGTCCCTGGAATAGACGACCCGAGAACCTAACCGGATCTCTGCCAACACAAGGCCGGGTTACCTCTGCAAAAATAGGTAACTACTGACACGCGTATGCCATCCCCCGATCGTCACCGATCTTCCCGAGGATCCCCGATTCGCAACAACCACAAAGTAATAAATTTGCAGCAACCACAGAGGTTAAGTATCTGGGCTCCATACCATGATACCACCTTTATCCAGAAGGAATGACATACACTAAGGGGCGCTACTCCCTAGAACCTTGCCGCATCCTTCCTGTTTTGACCATTTCCGGGGTGTGAGGCTCGACGAAGTCTCGTCCACAAAGCTACGTTTTCTACAAAGCCATGCTTCGGGTCAAACAAATGATCAACCTATGATCACAAAGATATAAGATCAAACAAATGATCATATCGCAAATGATCAAACACTGATCATTTCACAGCAACACTCAGTATGCCACGTTACCAAATTGGGAGTATATTGCTGATAAATTTCAACTACATAACCTCTGAGCTCGTACGTCTCAGAGAAGGGTGTTAAGCTAAGAGAATAAATTCTCCGCCACCAACAGAAATGTATTTGAAAGAAATCAGCTTTATATCTCAATTTGTAACGTCAGACACACAATCCATACAAGTTTGTTCCGGGATCGAACAGAACCGAAGGCACTTCTCACGAAGCCCTTGCATATCCGGATAAATTTCTAATCACGTCCGGACTTCCCGTCACTAAGGGTGATAAAACCTCTAAATCGGAGATCAGCCGATGTAGAGTAACTCGACGGTAATCCTTCCGTTTTCAAAAATATCCGGTCTTCAACACCGGTCTTCGAATGCAATTCATAACGACGTATCACATATTCGGAATGGGTTATACGACCCCATGGTCCTTTCCCGGTTAACCCGAATAGTGAGCGTTTATTTAAAAATAAGTGTGGCATTCAAATTCATCCAATTCACAACAAATACCTATTCAAGGTAATTATTGATAGTCGGTTATTTAACTATCAATAAAGATGCGCAACATCATCAGATTCCAAATAATTTTCCAAATTATTTAATCTCCCAAAATATCTTTACCAGATACATTTTTTCCACACTTCAAAAATAAATCAACGTTTATTTTTCTAAACAGTTTCCCTTTCCTTCATAAATTCCATAGTGAATTTATATTTTCAAAATATCTACTGATATACGATTCTCAAATCGATTTCAAATATTCAATTTCAGTTTATCTTTAAGAAGATAAAATCTCAAAACGTTTCATTTCATTTTGGAAAACATTCCCATACTTATTTAATAATAAGTAATTCACAAATCTATTTATTTTCAACACTTGGAAAATATTCGATATACTTAAATCAATATTAAGTACATATTCATTCTTTAAGGAAAACATTTACTATAACAACATTTATTTGAGTCAAAACGAATGTTACGTAAAACATCGTTACGACGACTCAAAATCACTAGTATAGGGGTTCGGATTTAGATAGATATATAAATCCCAATACTACATCAAAACATTTCCTTTCGGAAATTATTTACTATAACAACATTTATTTGAGTCAAAACGAATGTTACGTAAAACATCGTTACGACGACTCAAAATCACTAGTATAGGGGTTCGAAAATTAAGATAGATATTTAAATCCCAATACTAGATAAAAACATTTCCTTTCGGAAATCATTTACTATAACAACAGTGTTATAGTCCACCATTTCCTTATTTTTCGAAAACGTCTATTTCAACAATAAAAATGTTGAAATCTATGTATTCGATATCATAATACATTTTAAAAACATCTTTAAAATGTTTAACTTCATTTTCAATGTCACTTTCCCAAAACTATCCATTTTACTTAACGATATATTCACTATCCAAAATCGTGAATATACTTCACTAATTACATTTCACTATTTTCTACACATTTTATTTCAATAATAATTCGCTATCCAAAATCGCGAATATATCTCCTTTAACAACCTTCTATATTTAATTTATCAAATCCAATTGATTTCGAATTTATAAAACAACGTTTATAAATTCTATTCCTATTTTCTAACAACTTCAATTTAATAAATCTCCTTTATTAACAATTTGATTCATAACTCAAACCTTATACCAACAATCCATATTATAAGTTAAATTCTTATAATTCCTTTATTTTACAAAATCATTTCCATTTATAAGTTCGCGATTTATAAATTTCATTTACTTATAAATTCTTAAAAATTTATTTTAACGCTTATAAAAACTCATTTTATAACACCAACATTTTAAAGTTATAAATATCAATTTTTGTACATCTTTTACATACATCGTTTTTAATAATTCAAAAATTCCCATTTAAGACCATTTTATAAATTTCTTAACTATTTATTTCAAAAGAAATTACCTTTTGGTTATAATTCACAAATCTTAACTTTTATAACTTTAAAATCTTAACGTTTATAAATCAATTCAAAAATTCCATAAAACGTATATTTTCAAAAATCACTTTAAAATCCTTTTAAAGTAAAAGTCGTTATTTTTAAACTTCAAAACTTGAATCCGATGATGCAACAGCACCAATTAGTCAATCACAACATCAAACATCATATATCAACATATGATAATAGAATATACATCAATATCTGTAAATAAATAAATACTGGTGAGGAATCCAGTTGGATCCCTCCAACCTGTTTCCCTGCATCCACAGATGTTAGCACAATACCAATTCCACTTCGAGGTGGAATATCGCGGTATATGGGTTTTATAAAAATAATCCGCTTACTAACGGCGCAATAGGGTCTCATCCGCTATACGAGGCAGGAAATCAATCAATCCAATATATACATATGCCAATATGTATATATTGCTATATATATAGATATATCCTACTATATCTAATATCACATCCAAATAGCAATCATATCAGTCAAATCAATAACTGTCAAACAAAAATTTATTTGAGTGAGAAAAATCTCACCTTAGCTTTTAATTTGCCATCCTATTTCCAATCTCGTTTGTTTTCTCCATTTTTAAACCTTGTAACAAACAATATATAATTTAATTAAATTCGAACAAATCGAATGATAAATTCCCATTTAATAGCTTTATTTAATTTAAACTAAAAATTAAATTTCTTTTAAACCTTACAGAGAATTTATATGCTGTAAACCTTCACATGTATATATATTTTATTTAATTGAATTTAAACAAAACTGCAAGTACCTCACAAAATATCCGCAATAGAACACTCGCGATTTCCACCGTCGTACTCGCCATCCTCAGTCAACAAGATCGACTATCCCTTTAACCGAATCGACATCTCCCAGCGACCACGCGAACGAACGCCTCTACTTTGGCCACCACGAGATGCCCTAACTTCGAACTACAATTGAACGCAGCCTTGTCGTCGACGCCTCGCCAACTGCCTGCAGCCCTGACGTCGCAATCGATTCCAACAACTCCACTGTTCGAATCAGATGCGAGCACCATCGCACGTGACTTTCAGACCTTGATTTTCGTACGCCTTCCATCTCCAGTCGCGAACGTGCTGCCGCAGCCTTGCTTGCTCGACTCGCGAACGCGTCCGCCCCCAGTTCCATCGATTCCCATCCACTCGCGAGCTCGATTTCGTTTGAATGTTTAGAAGAGGGGACGCGAATTTTAAACAGAGACCATTTTTTCTTTGCGTTTGATTTTGAAGAGAGGGGGTAAGAAACCGATCAATTCGATTTTCTGTTTTGAACGAGATGGGTATAATTTAAAAGGGAAGAACAGAGGGAACTACGTGACTTTGTAGAGAGGTATGGGTCGCACGATCTTCTTTCGTGATTCTCTACGTGATTAAAGGGAGAACAAGCTGTAGTTGACCAACTAAAATATTAATTTAAATTTGAATTTCGTTAAAAATTCAATGTATTTTCCTGTCGTGTGCACACAAAACAACTCTGATAAATACGAAATTTGAAATCCGGTAATAATTCAATATTACGGACCCAATGGAACTGGTTTCGTCGAATTCCGAGACTGTGCCTCGGACGGCTATTTTTAAATATCGGCTGAACGATATAAATTTTCGAAACTGATCAAATCAATTTCAAATTCGATTCTGAAGCTTCAATTATCTTCAGTATTGTCAATACGAATTTTAAAATCTTTTGAAATATTTTTCTTCAGCTTAAATGGAAGATTCGAATTTTTATTCACCTTACAATAGATTAAATTTTATAATTTAATCGTCAAATTCAAAATTATATCGGGGATTCAAATTAAATCATCGTTCAAATATTTAAAATTAATTAAATATTCTCAATTTAATTTGTTCAAAATTCTGGGTCGTTACACTTTGTGAAAAAGCGTAGCTTTATGGACGAGACTTCGTCGAGCCTCACAACCCGGTAATGGTCGAAACAGGAATGTTGTGGCAAGGTGTTTAGGGGTCGCGCCCCTAGGGTATGTCATTTCCTTCTGGATAAAAGGTGATATCATGGTATGGAGCCTAGATATTTTACCTATGTTGATGCTGCAAATTTATTATACTTTGTGGTTGTTGCTTTTTGGTTGAGGATCCTCGGATAAAGGTCGGTAACGACCGGGGGATGACATAGCTTGTGTGTTAGCTACCTAGTTACTGCTGTAAAGACCCAAAAGTCGACCTTCGAAAATCGGCACCCGTACTTCACTTGTACTCAAAATGTCGTAGATTCAAACGCCGAATTTGGTTCTCCGGAGCTTATAACACCATTAAGTACAACAACACAGTGGAAGAAAAAAATAGATGATATCATATACAACTCTAATGAATACAATATCCAGTATGATATACAACAATGATATCAATATGATACAACAATATCAGAGATATAAGAAATAGCAGCGGAAATAAAAGATAACACCAGCAGTGGATATAAAAATAATGGAAGAGATCACTCCAAATGATCTACAAAAGAGAATGAGTCCAAACTCCAATAGAATGCTCCAATCCATAGCTAGCGGAAAGCAAAGTCAGTCGTCCAAGGACTGACTAGCTCCAGATAATCTACTCAACCTGAATATCTGAGAAACCCCAACTCTAGACTGCCCGTGTGGAAAATGGTGGGCACCCAGAGTTTAGGAAAGGAACAATAAACTCCGAGTCAGTCGTGGGACTGGTGTGAGCAACAAAAACAGTTTATCTTTAAAACAAAGTAAGATTTGAATTTCGCAATGCTTTTTGAAAATGAAACTACCATAAGACCTCCCACCACACACACAATACAAACGCAGACTTGGAGGAGATTGCTTCTTATGTTAGTCATATATGCTTACTACGCAAAAGAAAACTCTTTTGATATTATTACTAGTGCATAGTGTACAAGATCATTTCGAAAATACAATATTAATCTTAGCCAGCATAGGTACCATTATATTATGCCTGCTATAGCTGCCTCCTGAGGAGACAGGTTCTACAATTGCAATCGTAAAGGTTCGTATTGTTTCTTTGGATTTCCAACAAATGGTCAGGCTAAGGAACTTCCTTACCTACTGCCGAATGGGATCGCCTCTGGCTGGACGTCCCGAGAGACAAACTGCTCTCTGCCAAAACAAGGCTGGGTTACCCCTATAACAGGTAACTCATGAATATGCCAACCCCCGGTCCTTTGGGACCTTTATCCGAGGCGCCTCGATAAACACACAATCACACAATAAATGAGATCGGAGTATCCACATAGGTTAAATACCAGGGCTCCATACCTGATACCACCCTTTTCCAGAAGGAAATGACATACCCTAAAGGGCACGACCCTCATAACCTTGCCGCATATTCCTATTTCGACCATTTCCGGGTTGTGAGGTCTGAAGAGGTCTCGTCCACAAAGCTACGCTTTGTCACAAAGCCATGCTTTGGGTCAACAGATGATCAAAGTAATGATCACAAAGATAAACGATCAAACAAATGATCATATCACAAATGATCAAACAATGATCATCACACAGCAACACTCAGCATGCCACATTACCAAATTGGGAGTATATTGCTGATAACCTTCAACTACATAACCTCTGAGCTCATACGTCTCAGAGAAGGGTGTTAAGCTAAGAGAATAAATTCTCCGCCACCAACAGAAATGTATTTGAAAGAAATCTGCTTAATATCTCAAAGTGTAATGTCAGACATGTAACCATACAAGTCTGTTCCGGGTTCGAACAGAACCGAAGGCACTTCTTACGAAGCCCTTGCAATTCCGGGTATTCACAATCCCGATCGGACTTCCCATCACTTAGGAGATCTCAATACCAGGAGCTACCCAGTGCAGAGACAATCGATAGGTTATCCTATCGTTTTCGCAAACACCCGGTCTTCAACACCGGTCTTCAAATGCTATCCATATACGACGTATCACTTATTTGGAATGGGTTATATGACACAAAGGTCCTTTCCCGACTAAACTGAATAATGAGCGCAATATTTAAAAACATATGGATAATGGGATTTTAATTAAGTCACAACTTATTACCCAAAACTTTCTTTTCAAATGGTTTAACAAATTACCATTTCAAATCTTTTAAACAAAAAGATTCATTTTCAGATTTTTCCAAATCAATTCCCATTTCAATTTGATTAACTCGTTAAATCTTTAAACAAAGATTTAACTTATAGCTTTCAAAACAATTCCATTTCAAATGGTTTAAACAAATCATCACTTTAAATCTGTTAAAAATAACAGATTCAATTCATAGCTTTCAAAAAGAATTCATTCATAACTTGGAAAACTATTTTTCAATTCAATCTTGAAATTCCTTTAATTAAACTGGAATTTCATTTCTTATCTAAAAGCTTTTATTCTTTTGAAAACAAACAGTTTCCATTTCGGAAAATCTGATTCATTCATACGAGTTGAAATCATTTGGGTTAAATTCAAATTCCCAAAATTATACTTTTAAAATGGTTTAAATTCATATAAAACACATTTATAATTGGTATGGTCTTTTAGACCATAGTTTCCAATTATTGAATTCAATTTCAAGTATTGAATTCAAATCTAAATCAAATCATTTAGATTACAAATTTTATTAAATCATTTGAACTCATTTTCAAAAGCTTTAATATTTAACCCAAATCTATTTCCAATTTCAATTGAAATTAAAATTTCAATTTCAAAAACATTAAATTTAAATTATCTGTGACTTAACTGATTTCCTCGTGAAATCCATATTTGTGTGTGTAAGAGTGTAGTCCAGGGGTTTAACACAATAGTGCAACACAATGAATCATCACGGATCAAAATACAGGATATAGCTGATAAGCGATATAAACTATAACGCTTATCGTCATGCACAGACCACAGATATATAAATATCATAGATAATAAATTACATCACAGATAATTTATCACATATCACAACATAAATCAGGGTGTATCACAAAGCATCATATATCAGGGATATCAAGCAATTCAACCATTCCATAAAATCCAAACATTCATAAGTAAGGTCGGTTAATTGTCTGATTAATTCAAATCAGATTAATTTCTTATGAAATACTAATCCTGGTTAATCAACATCGATAAATTACAAATTATTTTGATTAATTATTCTTTAATCATTTATTAATCAACCATTTATAATAAATTAATTAACCTTTAATTATAATTCATCAACCTTTAATTAAAAAATTTAACCTTTAATTATTAAATTCACCTTTTAATTAATTATCTTTAATTAATAATTAAATTGATTAATCCTTAATTAATTTCTTTAACTACTTTCATAGATTTATTACTCTTAATTATTATTATTTTCTTTCTCAACAACAAATCTTAATGTAATTTAAAGACTAATCCTTATCTTTATTAATCACTTAATTTTTTTATAAAGTTTATTTAGTAAACTATTAAAATAAATCATCATTAACAAATTATCCCCTTAATTACTCTTTTTTTTTCAATTCTTTAATACCCGGAATACTTTGTTTTAAGTTTAAAATCTGTTATTACTTAAAACAGGGTATATAACTAGATAAACCCGAGACATCATTGATTTTCCCTCGAGTACGACTTCGAGCTGGATTGCCATTTTCTCGAATTGACTGTGAGTCGCCTCTTCTTCTTCCTTCAAATTTAAACAACCCCTGACATTGCAGCGCACACGTGCACGTGCACGGCAACTCTGGCAACTTCGATCGTCACCCTGACCCTCCGCAAGTCAACGATGACAACCCCGCCCCATACGACCACTTAGAAACCCAAAATCAATAGTCATCCCAAATTGAGCCAACGATCCAAAAACTGGAACCATAATAACATCAAAACCTCCCTCGCCATTGATGATCTCCACCACCAGAAAACCCAACATCCTGTCCAAAGACTCGCCATCGACCCACGCTGCCATTCAATCCAACCTTACAAATTCCGATGCACCATAGTCGAAGAAATCGACTCGAAACTAACCTTGACCAGAACAACTACCAAAACCCTAAACTCGTCTCTACCCAACAATTTATGCGACAGATAAACTTTTCTTCATTTTTCATGGATTCGAAAATCCTCAAATTAGCTTCAAAACGAAATTCAACATCTAAAATTCGCTTGATCATCAGAAATTGATAAAAAAGCATTTTTAGTTCATCTATGAACTGCACCTTGTATACTTATCTAAAAATTCCCATTTTCATTTTAAAAATCCTATTTTGAAGAGTGGATTCAAGTTATGTAATTGAATCAATGTTTTGAAATGTTCGAATTTACCATATGTTTAGCCTTTCATTTGTAAAACTGAGTTCACAGAGACATTACCTCACTGTTTAGCTTGCAACAGGTTTTTAAATCTTGATTATGTTTAAAACAACTAATTTTGTTTAAGTTCTAAGTCTAACAATGGTTGGATGAAAGTATTTTGAATTTTTGATTAACTACTCAACGCTGAAACAAAAAAAACAAAAAAAAACAGAGAACAAGTAAGTGAATTTACACAGGTCAAAATAAAAACTGTTTATAAACTTATGTATACTCTCAGAGCATTCAAATATATATAACTATACTTGTTTTCCAGGTGTAAATGTAACCAAGTCAAGTTTGTTAAAATTTTAAAAGGTTGATGTTACTCACCTTAAAGTGGAAGAAAGACAGGAAGGAATTGAGCCTGGAAATTTAGATTTTTTATCGGGACTTGATTTTCCTTTTGATTTGCATCCTAAGAATTGAAGTAATCTGAATCTAGACTGAGTTGAATTAGCTTAAATCTTTACTTTGCCTTGAATTCCAGGTTGCTTTGATTTATGATTTAAGTTTTCAAATTCCCTGAAGCTTGGTTTTTTTTTCTCTGGTCTTTGATTTACATTTGCTTTATTGTCTCAGGATTTAAAAATGCATGCAGGCAGATTGAAGAAGAATGCTTGCATGCTTTTAAGTTGATTCCAGATTGAAGAAATGTAGGCTAATGATTTGAAAAATGAACTTCCACGCTTTGGTTTGCTTAGTTGTGATGCACGAATGAACTAGGAAGATATAAATATAGAAAAGAAAAGACTACAGGGTAAGATTTTGTACAGAGATGAGCAGGGATATTTTTATGTTTGGAGGCTGAAATGATTTTAAACATTTCGAATGACCTTTGTTTGCTATTGACTTCGGCTGATATGATAGGTTTAAGTACATATGTTTTCTTTTTTGTTTACATGCATTATCATCTTGCTTTCCAGGTTGATGAATTCTTCTTTTGCAAGCTTTCACACTTGTATTTTTATCTTATTTCATTTGCAAGTGTACATGTAATTTATTTCCCACATGTATTTGGTTTGTTTTTAATTTTCTTTTATTATTTGAATGTGTATTTATTTTGTTTTATAATTTATAATTTCGTAATATAAATGAATATGTTATTTACTTTAACAAATTTGTTTACTATACATATATATTTTCTATAATTTAATCTTATGTACTTTTCTATAATTTATTTCTATCTCCATTATTTATTTCTAACTTAAGTACTAATTATTTATATATTCATTTGGTCATATAGGTGAATTTCTATATTTTTATTTATTATTAAATTTTTATCCAATGTATTTATTTTATACTTTAACATCTTATATATTTTCATTTCTTAAATCATTTATATAAAGATTTAAATTCAACTCAAATATACATATATATATTATTTCAAATTTACTCACATATGCTCAAATACATATATGATTTATTTTTCAAAATCATTTATTTAAGATTTTATTTTCAAATCCAATATATACATATATATATACAATATTTAAAGTTTAAATGATTTATACCAAATTTATTTTAATTCGGGGAAACTCGTATTCATTTATCGATTAATTTCACAATTTTTATTCAAAAATTAATTAATTATCATTTTAAATATATATAAAATCCGGGGTCATTACAACTGCTGTACAGCGTGAGGTAGCATCGGCCTTGTGTTTGCAGAGATCCGGTTAGGTTCTCGGGGACGTCCTTTCAGAGGCGTTCCATTTCGGTTTAAAGGAAGTTCCTTTGCCAGATCATTTGTTGGAAATCCAAAGAAACAATACGAACCTTGTACGGTTTTAGTTGTAGAAACTGCCATTTACTTATGGTGGTCACCACTATTTAGATGGTAGCTATAGTAGGCATACGATAATGGTTGTATGTTGGCTAAGATTGATATTATACTTTCGAAATGTTTTCTGCACTATGCACTAATAATAATATCAAATCAAATGATTTTGCATAGTAAGCATGTTTGACTATCATAAGAAGAAATCTCCTCCAATCCTGCATTTGCATTGTGTGTGTGGCGGGAGGTCTTATGGTAGTTTCATTTTCCAAAAGCATTGCGAATGTCTTTTAATTCCTTTGTTGTTGTTGTTTTAAAGATAAATAACTGTTTTAAGTTCTCACACCAGTCACCATGACTGACCTGGAGTTTAATGTTTCCTTCCTAAACTCTGGGTGCCCACCAATTTCCACACGGGCAGTCTAGAGTCAGGTTATCAGGTCATTCTGGATTCAGGAGATGCTGTGGAGCTCAGTGGCGAGCTGGATGACGAGACATATCACTTGTATATGATATTATTATTCCGATGTGTATTCTGTATGAGGACAAGTTTATATAACTGTCCAGTGTTGTATTGTTGTTGTAAACTCTGATGATGTAATGTATAAACTGATATAGTTCTTTGATTTAAAGATTATTCATTTATCTATTATATGTTGTTCCACTGTGAATGTGAGATTCTGATATTGTTTCTATTTCTTTTTCTTTCTATTTCTTCTGTCTACTTCTACCTCTTCTTTTTAAACATAACAATTTGGTTTTCCGGCATTTGATTGCTCGGCAGTTGATACAGTGGACGTATTAATGTCTACTTTCGAGCGTCGAAAAGATGATCGTTACATAACCCCATGCACAATCTAATAGCCTTCTAAAGGTAGTAATAAAAGATCAATAGGCATGGAACAATTTTGACATTTTAACATGAATTGATTGCACATTCCTGTACCATGCAGCCTTTCACCATTTGCTACAAGTACCTCAAACTTTTTTGAGTCATATATTGCCAATTGAATTTTTTTTGCCAAGTTGCAATTTATAAAGTTATGCGTAGAACCTGAGTCAATAAGCACTTGAACTGGTTTTCCATAAATTGAACCACACATTTTAATAGTATGAAAAGCTGGAATACCACACATTGCAATGGCTGTGATTGATTCTTCTACTTTGACTTCTTGAATCTCTTCATTGCAAGGTTCATCATCATTTTCTTCCTATGCATCACTATGTACTTTCATAATTCATTCAAGAATGTAGACTTGCTTGGCCTTACAATGATGATTTGGTTGCCATTTTCATTACAGCCATAAGAAAGATTCTTCTTGTTTTTTTCCAAGATCTCTTTTGGAGTTAGGCTCTAGAATAGTAGCATTTGTAGTAGTAGGATTCTTGTTAGATGATGGTCCTGGATAATCGGTTTTAAAATTCTTAGATGGAAAATTCTTGGGTAAGGATGATTGTGAGGAAGGATTAGTTTTGTACAGCTTCTTAGGATTGGACCACCTTTGTTCGTAGATCTTCGCCATTGATACTGCCTCCTTGAAGTTTGTGGGTCTAGCAGCTTCAACATCAATTCTAATGTCTTCCTTTAATCCATCCATAAACTTATCAAAGACATAGTCTGGATGAAGTTATGGGAGGAGGCCTTGCAACTATTCGAACTTGGTGAGGTAAGTTTGTACTGAAGAAAGTTGTTTTAAATTTACAAAGGCTCCAAAAAGTTTCCTTAATTCGGGTGGAGCAAATCTGACAATGATTTCTTCCTTGAAACTTTTCTAAGTATCGAGATTCTTGAAATTATCTGATAACCACTTGTACCATTTTTGAGCATCATCTTTAAGGTGAAATGAACAAGTAGGCACCCATTCAACTTTAGGAGTGTGGTGATATCTAAACAATTGTTCCACTTGGTCAGTCCATTCTATAACAGTTTCATCTGCAAAATAAACAGGGAACTCAATTTAATGGTGGTGTGTTGCAATAAAGTTGGGGAAGGTAGGATACTGGGTTGCGTTCTTGCATGGATGTCCGAATTTTGATCATTGATATGAGTTGCGGTTAAAGGATTTCAGTTATTAGCCCTTTGGAAGGGTGGAACATATGGGGTGCTTCTCAACGATTCTTGATGGCCATTGATAGGCTTATTCTTGCGTTGTCTCATTTCTTGCATAAATGATTCAAGAGTAGCTGATAGCTGATCTATTTTTCCTTTCATTTCTTCAGATGCTTGATGAAGTTCTTGATGTGCTTCAGTAAGTTGATCAAGGGTGTAGCTTGTTTTGTCATTAAAATGCTCTTGTCTTGCCCACAGGTTCTTTTCATTAACATGTGGATGCATAGTGAGGTTGCTGTTGTTTGGATTGTTGCCTTTAGGATTTGGTGATTGGGAGTTGTCATTAGGATCATTGTTTGAATTTGGTTCTGATACCACTATGATGGACCCTTGTTCTTTTGCTTGATTTCTTGTGAAGGCCATGGCTGCAAAACTGCTGCTGATATTGAAGGGAAAATGCAATGTTTAGGTTTTAAGAGCTTGTAATGGTAGAGAATTGTGAAGAAAAATGTTGTATGAACTTAATTAAGGGGAGTAGAAAAGATTGATGTAAAGAATTGTTGAGAGAAAGAGAGGTTAATTGAGTATGTTGTAACAAGAAAAGTTTTAAAGAAGTGAGCATGCACGGAGTTAAAAAGAAGAATGATGTTTTATTGATTCAAATTTATTTTGCAAACATTTACATTCACACCTCAATGTTATATATAAGTATAGTTGCAATGGCTACAATTTAACTCAAGTAACCCTAACTGATTAATTAACTCAACACAAACAAAAGAATTGACACAGTCTCGTTTATTTGCTGGTGCACGTGCATAAGGCTACATGCACACTGATGCACATCTGCATCGTCAACCTCGAGCTCAACCCTTTCAACACTTCTGAACCATCACCCATGTCTTGCTGTTGTCCATCTTCTTCGGTGGCACTGGCCATCAATTCTAGCAAACTTTGATTTGGATCAACTTTAGCCCTTTCTTTGTCTATATTAAACCTTCTTGGTGCATCGGGGTCATAACACAACCCTTCACCCTATAGCCATCACGTCGCTACATCTCTCACCACCACCATCGCTAGTCTCTCCATTTCTACAACATCGATGCCCAAACTCCAACCGCTACGCGAAGTTCACACTAATTTTTTTCTTATGCAATTTTTTTTCTATCGAATTCGATTTCTGATTGCGATGATTTTTATGGCTAAATGAAAACAGGGGTCGGGTTCTGCTTTGGGGCTTAAGTTAAAAATGAGAAAAGAAGGTTCTAGCTAGTTGGGTTTGGGCTTTGTTTTTATATTTAGGTTAAGTTTTATTTTTTTTATTTTTTCCATAAAGAAGGCTTTTAATTTATTTGTAAATAACTCTAATCTAGTTTGAACTATATTTACACTCCATTTTACAACTATATTTCGATAATCACACAATTTCTTTCAGTTCAATATTTATTTGTTTTCATTTAATTATTCATTTTATTAATGCAAAGTAAGTTTAATTTTCAACTATTTCAATCATACAATAATTATGTACACTTTAAATTATTTATAATTAATTAAAACATTTTTATTAACTTAATTCAATTTATTAAAAAAATCTCTTATTAAATAGAATTTATTTAAGTAAAATTTTATTTTTTATAATAATAGTTATTAAAATCAAATTTAGTTGTTTTATTTTAATTAAATTTATTTATCATTACGGCGTAGAAAGTAGGGTTATTACATTATCTTAGCATTAGCATTTGATTAAGGAATTTCTTTCATAGAGATTACTATTATTCCTTTTAGTTTATACCCTTGTTGCTTCGACAAATTGCTCTCATGAAGGTTATAGTAGTTCACTTAGGTATTACTAGCGTTTCATTGGTAATTTCTCTCACGAAGGTTACTATCATTCACCTTAGGGTTTACAAGAATGTGGTTCACTATTCATCTTGGTAACTTGCCCTCACGAAGGTTATTATCATTCACCTCGATGTTTACCCTAATAAGGTTTACATGTTTCCTATGTTAGTTTGTTGTCATGATGGTTACAGTCATTCACCATGGTGTTTACCTTAGCACTTTATATGCCTATGTTAATTTAATATTTCAAAGGTTACCATCGTTCATCTTGGTATTTACATCATGTTATTTCTCACTTCTCACTTCGGTGAAATCATTACAAATACCCTGGCCATTCCCACCTTGAGTTTTTAATTGCTTCCTTGGCAAAAACCAAATTTAAGCATCTAAGCTTATCATTTCCTAAGCTTCTTGCATTCGAAAACACCAAAAGTCCATCTTTAAATTTCCATCTCAAGTGTTTCCAAAAGTCGAAGTTCTTATCCTAAATGTAGGAATATCAAAGTCTATAATGTCCTAAGTCATATTCCAACTTTTTCAATATTAATGACTTGCCTGTCATTCACTCATGATTATCATTCACTACAAGCAAAAACATACTTTTTAAACATGAAAGCAACTATGTTCAACAGTATCAAGGACCATTCTCATAAAAGGAATGAGGCCGTGTCGCTGTGAGTTAAATGACTGAATTTCAAAATTATTTCAATTTTAGATCTTATTATGCCTATGAAGTCTAAATTATTTTAGGTCCAAGCTAAAGCATTTTAAATAAAATATTTATTTAATTTAAATTGTTTATATAAACATATTGATTCAATTTTATACAAATTATAATGTACTTACGTATTTAACATACATATATGTGTATAGTGCATGTGTAACATATAGGAAGCGTAGATGGTCAATGTGCCTATATGAAAGTGTTGGTATTTACATCACAACACACATTTGTCCCTTTATATATATATATTTGTTGTTCATAATTTGGTTTAATATTTATGTACATATACATATACATACCTACACGTATATGTGTATTTGTGTATAAAAGATAATTATTATTTTTACTTATTAAAAATATTTTGACCAATTCAAAATAACTTGAAATTAATATCCATTATATCTTATAATAGTTTAAATTTAAAACCACACCTAGAAAAAAAAATCTATTTCAAATTTATAGATTTATTTAATATATATATAATTTTGTACAAACATTTAAATGAAATTTAAATTTTAGTTTAAAATGTTTAGTCATCAATTATTAATAAATAAACATATTTACATATGAAAAAATGTTTATTTGTTTCGAACGAAAATACCTTTAAATAAAAATTAAAAATTATCAAATCCATACGAATTTGTATTAATTTTTTAAAAATAATACATACATTAATCATTTAAAAATATTTAAAACATAGCTATATATTACTGATTATGTTTTGAAATATATATATATACCAGTAGATTAATTTATGTTTTTTGATTACAAAATTCATGTTTTAGAGTTCTGAAATTAGTTAAACATTTTGAAATTCGAAAACAAATTTTTTACTTTAATGGCGGAAATGAATATGTATAATTTATATGTATATAGTTTTTTTAATTTAAACAATTTAGATGTGTATATATGTGTGCAATATTGGACAACAAATATATATATATATATTATAGTAATCGACATATAAACAACGTAATTGAAATGAACAACACATGTGAAAACATATAAATAATATTAATTAAATTAAATTAATTTCGAAATTATAATTAAATAATTTCCTTAAACGTTTTGAGATATATGTGTGTGTGTCATTGTATATTTAATTAATTATTTAACTAATTAATCTAATTAGTTATAATAAAATTTTAAAAATAATTAATTATTTTTATAATAAGTTTGAAAAATATTTTATAGCATATAAAATTTCTTCCAAATTTTAAACTTAACCTTTTAAATTTAAAATATTTTAAAAACAAATTTTAAAAATTAGCCCAAGGCCTAAAATTAATCCATGCCTTTATATTGGGGATAACAATTGGGCTTACTTCATCCTTCGGGCTCGGCCAGGAGCGAAATACGGCAGAGTACTTGATTATTAAAACCCAATCTTTGACATTATCTTTCTTGATACCCTACTGAATGGATAGGCTTTAATCAGTTAGCACTAATACTTCTAATTTTGACCACATTGGTTGTTGGGATCTCACACCACTAAAGGAACTAGATCATGTTATAGCAAGTTAAATCGATGAATTTAAAAAAAAATTCCATTTCAGATCTTAATAGGCATAAGAAATCTAAATTATTTTAGATCCAGTCTAAAGTATTTTAAATAAAATCTCTATTTCATTTAATTTTTTTATATAAAAGTACTGATTCGGTTTTATATAAGTTATAATATATTTGTGTATCTTATACACATATATGTGCATAGTGCATATGCAATTTATAGAAAGTGTACATGGATAATGTGCTCGTATGTAAGCATTAGGATTTATACTACAACAAACACATTTGTTCTTTTTATATATTATTTGTCGATAATTTAGTTTAATATTTATAAACGTATACATATATATATATATAACTTAATTATAATTCGTTTTATTTATTTTAAATATTTTAACCAATTCATAATTGTTTGAAATTAATATCTAAATATCTTGTGACAGTTCAAATTTAAAACTAGATTTTAATCTAGATAAAATAATCTATTTTAAATTTTAATTCAAATTCCAATTTTATAGATGTATTATATATATATACTAAAATAAATTTTTAAAAGAATATTAAATTTCAGTTTAAAATGCTTATTCATAAATTATTAATAAATAAATATATTTACATATGAAATAATGTTTTTATATAGGTCAGAGATACTTTTAACAAGAAATAACCATTTTATCAAATTCGTACAGATTTATGTTAATTTTTTTAAAATAATACGTATATTAATTATTTACAAAAAATTAAAAATATAGTTGTTTATTATTAATTATGTTTCGATATATATATATATATGTATGTATGTATATATATTTATGTATGTATGTATGTATGTATTAAGCATTCAATGGCACTCCTATTTTACAACACCCTTTTTGGCCCCCTAATTTCTACCACATAATATGATTTAAATAATGTTACAATGTAGAATAGAGAGAAGCAAACATTATTTAAATCAGATTGTGTGGTGGAAATCAAGGAGCCACATGGGTGCTGCAAAGTAGGGGTGCCATTGAGTGCTCCTCGTGTGTGTGTGTGTTTGAATTTATATATATGTATATATATATATATATGCATACATATATATATCTATGTGTGTGTGCACGTGCTAATAAATTAATTTATATATATATTAATTGCAAAATTCATGTTTAAAAAATTAAAATTAGTTAAAAACATTTTTAAATTAGTAAATAATTTTTTTAATGGCTGAATGAATATGTATAATTTTTATGTATATAAGTTTTTTTAAAATTTAAACCATTTATATGTATATATATATATATATGTATGCAGTATAGGACAACAATTTTGTGTATAAATTCATTATACTAATCAACATATAAACAACATAACTAAAATGAACAACATAGGTGAATGCAAAATAATAGTGAAAATAAAACATTAGAAAAATTATAACCTGTAAAGTGCGCGTAGAATGTCGAAAGAGAACCTCTTTAGATCTGATCGAAACACCTCTTGAATTTACATTAAACTATAGATGGATATCACTCTTGATTTAAACTGAATGTAGTTTATATTTGATTTGGAAATAAACGATTATACCACTTATTGCATGTTGCCAAAGAGAGGTAAGGAGGCAAAAAATAATCTTAATTAGTGAAGAGGTGAGGTTCAAATAGGCACCAGATTTGAGTAAAAAGGGGAGATCTAGATGTTTTTGCTTACTCTTTCTTTTAGCCAATTTAAAAATAGATTTTTGCATTCAAAACTCACCCATCCCCCTTCCTTATGGTCGACAATAGCATGGCCCATAAAATCCTCCAAATCTAATCATTATTCAATTAATTTAAATCCATTTTAAATATTTATTGATATCATATATCGATACATAAATATATCACTTTTATATACGCACTTTATTAAATACTAATAACATTCAAATAAGTCAAGTTAATTTAATAATTAATATTTCATAAATATTAATTAATTTAATTAATTTATAACAATTATAATTTAATTAAATCATGTGGTATTTCAGATTATTCAGCATTGTGGTTACGCGACTCAAAGGTGTAAATTCAGTAAGCGATTAACATCAAATAATTCAAATATTAACGTCCATATGTTGCCTTAGCTAGTGGTACGACATTCTTGTCTAATTTATGGCTTATACATTTTTGGTAAATTCCAGTTTCCCTATTTTAAGCAGTATTTGGTAATAATGTTTGTTTACACCAATTCTCTTTATTAAAATTGTATCACTTTCAGACTTATGAAATTTAGTTTTGATCAAAATTCCAATATTGTCCACATTCAACTTGTTTAATCCAAACACAAAGTCCTTGGTTCAATAGTAACAATTATTATCAATCAAGCTGCTCTGGCTAGAGTCTTTGACTTTGAATTGAATATAGTTGACTGTGATACTAACCTTATATAACTTAGGAGATGAATTTTTATTGAATATTGCCTCACTTCCAATGCCTCAACTCAGACCCAACTATACTTGTTCAATGGACATCATACCATGACTCAACTATAATTAAAGTGAAGTGTCCATATTGAAGTTCAACAGTATTCTCAAGTCAAGAGAATTGTGTAACATCATCACTCCGAGATTCTCTGTTTGACATTAGTTATATTAACTAAAGAAAACTATCGAGTGAGTCATTCTGTAGTTATCCAATGACTACGAGCATGTAACCCTTTGGTGCCTCTAGTAACCATGAGTAGTACACTGCCCAAAATTTGGAGAGCATTACGTACTCTTGTCTCAATGGATGTATCGATTTCCTAACTCGAAACATCTTGACAAGGAATATTTAAAATAATATGTATTTTTAATGTGATAAACTTTTCATGATTACAACACATTGTAATTACTGTCACAAAACATATTATTAAGGATTTTCTATTAGATATACTTAAATTAAATAATTAATTAAAATAATATAGTATGATAAGTATATAATATAAAGAAAATCACCTTTTAGTTTGAACGAGATTTTATTAAAGAGTTAAGAATTCACAATAATTACAGAATTTCCCCTAGGGTATATACTCCTAACTCTGTGATTCATAAAGTTTTCATATCCATTAATCACAAACAACGTAAAATAGTGGCTGGAGAGCAAAGCATAAGTTGTAGATCACATACACAACTATCACTAGATCTTGCTACATGGGTAGAGCTGGAAAGAATTATAATTGGAGTTAACCAACTAATTAATCAATTTATCGATTGATGGTGGAGTTAAGGCAGTAGGTTGAGTTAACGAAGAAAGTCCTTTAAGGAACAAAAACTAATGGTGATGGATATCGTGTGGGAGATCATGACGGAAAGAGCAACTCACTAGCTAGATAGGGAAAGGAGCTTAGCCGCAAGGCAAAGGTAAAAGTAGAATGGAGCCAAGAGAATAATTGGAGTAGGAAATGATGCAACTGGCACGCTGCTCTAGATGCATCGATTGGTTCTGATTGATCCTCATTAATTAACTCTGATCAAACGACAACGACGGTCATCACAGTTCCCTTGAAAAGCAACGGGAATAAAAAAGTTATTTATGCAAGTAGTTGATATAGGGACAATGTTGAGGGAAACACTTACAAAAAAGATCAATCTCAGTGATTTAGTCTGAATAAAAAACGTGAAAGATATGGAAGAACAAAATAAATGAACACCTTAGAGATAGGGAGACCTAAGCATTTTGTTGCTAGCCGTGAGCTCTTAGGCAATAACTACTAAGGTCATTCGCAGAACCAGGCACATGGTCATACAGCCTATAGTTGTCGTCAAGGGAGTGCAGAAGAGAACGATAATATGATTAACGAATTGGTTAAACAATTACTCTAGAAGGAGAAACGTAAGGATGAGCGAGAGACAACATCGAGTTAGAATCTATTACCGTAGATATTAAATGATCGTAGCATCTTCGAAGGTTTATTAGGTCAATAATGCCACTGTACAACAAATTATCAAATCGTATGCCACATCTTTAAAATACGACTAGCACATAGATGGTATCCATGGAGATAAGCATGTGAAGTGTAGGTTCTTCCTGTTGTTCCTACAAGGCTAGAGACTATAGGGTTTTTTGGCTTAAGCAGTTTTCCGTAGAATAAGTATTTATTTCAATTTAGAGTTCATTCTGTCTAAACAAAGGATGCAACTTCATTGGAAAATGTCAACTAGCAAAGGAGGGAAATCTCTAAAGAATTTTAAAAAAAGATTCAATGTTGCCATCATGGAAGTTATAAATCCAGAGGACAGTCCGATGCTAACAACCTTAGGTTAAGATGTCAGTAAGTGTAAAAAAATTTAGGAAATGGTTTAATATAAAGAAGCTAATAAAATTAAAGGATTTCTATTGGAAAGATTATAAATTTTTTCGCTTGCAAGAGACAACGGCCGAGGAAAGATTGAATGTTGTAAGATCAGGAGAGTCGCATAGCTCTATCTCAAAGAATAACATTGAAAGAATTAAGAGTGACAACGGTAATAATGGCAATAATAATATTAACAAAAGTAAGAATGTAACAAACCGCCATTTCAGAACTCTGTCACTACACAACGAAGTCCTGAAATGACAATTCATTGGAATATAATACATATTGATATACAAAGAGAGCATAAGACAAAAACTATACTAACTGGTAACTTTTAGAGTCTCGCGGTGAATGGTCGCGTAAAATATCATATTACAAAAATATATATGTTCAACATATCGGATACCACAACATAAGTCTATACAATCCAAACTAAATCACGTCCACACACTGTCACATCATGTCTTTAAAGTACAGATTATATACATCATTTATATATATTTATTTAATATTAACTATATGTACAAATCCATGTGTTGATCGACAAGATTTCTATCGGTTTAGAAATTTGCCGAAAAATTTCAAATTAAAATAAACCGCAAGCGCATGGCGTACACTTTGTAGTACGTGGCAAATACGGGTTGATCCGTAGGGAATTGTGAGAGATTAAAAATCTATTCAATCAAATTAGACCAAAGTGAGATGAAAGTTGTTAACTACAAATAGAAGCTAAAACTAGAATTAAAATGTGATTTAAAAACTATTGAATTGGAGAACAATTTAGAGGCAAATCCACTCTCATATTTTTGTAAATCAACAAACAAACAATTTGTGATCTCTAGCTTTGATATTAAGTGAAATATTGTTGTATTTATCATAAGTATGGTTTGTTTATATTATTAACTAACATAACTCAAACCATCAAACTATAATACAACAGATAAACCACTTTTAATTCTCATGAAAATGAAGCCAAAGCTATTTTAAGTATGATCTATTTACTATTGTAACTAGTAATATAAATCATCAGATTTCATTTTTACTTTAATTTCACAATCAAAAATGGATTAGCAAATGATGATGCAAATTGTGTTTATGTTGAATATGAATAGCTCATTTGCATAAACAATATAAGCTATCAAACCCACTTGTATAAACTTGCATCAAAACTCACTTCATGAAGCATAAACCAAATGAGATCATAAATCATAAAATGTTGAAATTACATAATATTTGAGAGCTTCGTTACCCCTAAATTGAAGGGGTTTAGCTACTCATTTGTGGCATTGAAGCAACACAAGTAACTTTCAACATTAAAAGAGAAGAAAATAGAAAATAAGCAAAGAAGAGAATGTAATTAAACTACTTACAACAAAAGAAATTAAGCTACACTACTTGCATGAATGTAAAACTATTCTACTAACAAAGAAAAGAAAAGAACATAAATAAAAGCATTAACATAAAAACAAAGAAAAGCATGTAGAAAAAGGAGAAGAAGGAGGCTTAGAAGCCATTTTTATTTCATAGAACATTGAGCTTACAATTTGATCTCTTAATTTCCTAAGTAAAATGAAAGAGTAGATGATAGTTTCATGTACATAAGAGGGCTATATATACATGCATAAAACCTTAATTCTATTTTTAGGGGGCTTCCTAAAATGCCCTTTAGGAAGTGTGGCCACTAAGTAACCATTAGCCACTAATTAATCCATTATTTGTTGTGCATGAAGCTTTAACCTCCACTTAGTTGTCCATTAGCTCATAATTGTACATTTAGGTAAGTGGGTGGGGTCCTCCATGATCTTGAACTTGAATTATTTCCTCTTCATTCCTTTGTATTTCATTTGTGCATGCATGTATCTTCATATAAGCCTCTTCCATATGCATCCAAATTCCTATAAAAATTATCAAAAAATGTCCAAGTAAAAATTCTTAAATTGACACAAGCACAAAAATGACCATTTTGCCCCTGAATGAAGATGAAAATATGATGGTTTGAAAATAATTGAATTTTGGTTTTAAACATGTTAAAATGCCCAAATATGATGTTTATTTAAATAAAAAGAGATAAAATATGAATGTAAATATATGCACATTTACGTGCACATAAAATAACCCCACACTTATCTTTTTATTCGTCCTCGAATAAAGGAAAACTAAGATAAATCCATTTTTGTAGGGAGCACGATTGCATTGAGCGTATGCAACAAGCCGTTAAACCTCTGGGTGTCCCCAGTAGGACGAGTGTTGTCTCGTGAGAATTTTCAACGGATACTACCCACAAAATCCAGTGCAAAGTGAAAATATTTACAAAGTGCAAGATTTATTTACAATGGGATGAATGCAAGTTTTTGAAAATATTTACAAATGAAGGATTCACTTTCAATTCGACACTCATAAGTTAAATATAGGTTTTGGTCATTGTCTTGAAAATTTAAGTCATTTACTTGTCAAAACTTCCAACAAAAATCAAGTTATCATAGCAAATAGACAATAGTTTAACTCATTGTTTCAGTTGATAACAAAGTGTAACTATGAAATAAATCCTTAGTTGATTATCAAAGTTTGTCAAAGTGGTATTCTCATTTCTTTTCAATAACAGGTTAAATCAAACAAGTTAAAATGGTTCTTGGATTTCAATTGCTTACTCTCTCTTATTCGAAAATTTTATTGATATTAACAATATTTACATATGCCTAACTCAGGTAAAATGAGGCCAGATATATTACCCTTGCACTGCCTTGCGGACTGATGTGAGGGGAATATAGAGCGTGGTGAGTGAACACACAAGTGTGAACACTTATCGACTGTAGGCGTTATTAAAAAGAATTTTTATCTATATACACCTAACTCAGATAAACTGAGGCCAGATATACCGATCATGCACTGCCTTTCGGGCTTATGTGAGAAGGGTACAGAGCATGGCGAGTGAACACACGAGTGTGAACACATGACTCTAGGTGTTAAAAATATATATGTACATATATACAAATGCTCTTTTTTAGAAAGAGAGAGTTTTGCAAAATCATCTTAGCACCATTTAACTTAGAAGATAAAAATGTTATATCCTTTACTTTAAATTTACCATTTTTTTAAACAAAGATTTTTAATTAGAACATACTTCATAATTAACACATATGAACCTTCCTATATACTAGTTAAACCATTGTTATTTGTAATCAAACTTCATTTTTATTTTTGTTAAGAGAAATAAATTTTCAAAACTTTCAATTTATTAACCAAAACTAATACTTATCCCATAGTGTTTCCTCAAAAATAAATCAGGATGCTAAAAAGAAAATGTTTTTGAGATTTTGAAATTTTGAGATTTTTTTTAAGTTAAAAGAAAAATGAAAAATTCAAAAATATCATAAAACTAAAAAAAATGAAAAAAAATGAAAATGAGACTCCCTACACACTTAATTTTGACTGTGTCCCCACAATCAATGCATAATATAATGAGTGTAACTGGAAAAACTATGTACATATTTACACAAGAGGGTTAACATTCTTACTAGACGTAGCTTGGCTCATGAAGGATCATGAGCTCCTCCTCTTGGTTATTTGGCATTTCCAAGAAAGGTTTTAGATGATGACCGTTGACTTTGAAAACCGATCAATCCCTGGGGTTTTCTATTTTTATGGCACCATGTGGAAAAACAGTTCGTACCACAAATGGTCCGGTCCACCTCGATTTAAGTTTCCCAGGGAATAAATGAAGTCTTGAGTCATATAAAAGAACTTTTTGGTTAGGCGAAAACGTTTTCCTTAAGATTGACTTTTCTTGAAAAACTTTGGTTTTTTCTCTGTAAATTTTCTCGTTTTCATAAGCGTCGTTCCTAAGTTTTTTTTCGTTGAGTTGTAGTTTACGGTTTTCGCCAGCTTTCTCAAGATCAAAGTTTAAGTTCTTCATTGCCCACAGTGCTTTGTGCTCGATTTCAACGGGTAAATGGCAAGCTTTACCGTAAACTAAACGAAATGGGGACATCCCAAGGTTAGTTTTAAAAGCAGTACGGTAAGTCCAAAGCGCGTCAGTCAATTTCTGAGACCAATCTTTTCGATTTTTATTGACAATTTTCTCCACGATTTGTTTTATTTGTCGATTTGAAACTTCAACTTGGCCACATGTCTGAGGATGATACGGAGTGGATAACTTGTGGGTTATCGAGTATTTTTTCATTAAAGTTTCAAAAGAACGGTTGCAAAAATGGGACCCGTTATCACTGATTATTGTGTGAGGTGTGCCGAACCTTGAAAAGATGTTTTCTTTGAGAAATTTCACAACAATTTTATGGTCGTTGGTTTTGCAAGGAACGGCTTCGACCCATTTTGAAACGTAATCGATGGCGAGAAGGATATACAAGTTTCCAAAAGAATTGGGAAAAGGTCGCATAAAGTCTATACCCCATACATCAAAGATTTCGATCGTAAGAATGGGGTTTAGAGGCATCATATCTCATCGAGAAATTCATCCAAGCATTTGACATCGATCGCAAGTTTTACAAAATTCAAACGAGTCTTTGAAAAGAGTACGCCAATAGAAACCACACTGAAGCACTTTTTCCGCAGTTTTTCGAGGACCGAAATGTCCACCACACGCTTGATCATGGCAAAATTAAAGAACACTCCTAATCTCATTATCAGGAATGCAACGTCGGATGATTTGGTCGGGACAATATTTGAATAAGTATGGATCGTCCTAATAGAAATACTTCACTTGGGACATGAATTTGCATTTGTCTTGTCTGGACCACGATGAGGGAGTTTCCTTAGTGACTAAGTAGTTCACTATATCAGCGTACCATGGGTCGATAGAAATTTAAAGGAGTTGTTCATCGGGGAAGTTTTCATTGATTGGCAAAGAAGATGGTGCGTTCGGAAGATGAGACAAGTGATCGTCTATGACGTTATCGGATCCTTTTTTGTCTTTAATTGTAAGGTCAAATTCTTGAAGTAAAAGGATCCAACGAATCAAGTGGGATTTGGCATCCTTTTTAGCGAAGAGATATCGAAGCGCAGAGTGGTCCATGTACACAGTAATGTGTGACCCTATCAAGTATTGTCGAAATTTTTCGAGAGCAAAAATGACAGCTAGAAGCTCTTTTTCGGTTGTTGTGTAGTTGAGTTGAGCATCGTTCAAAGCATACTCGCATAGTAAATCACATGAAGGATCTTGTTGATGCGTTGTCCTAAGACAGCACCAACGGCAAAGTTCGAAGCATCACACATTAGTTCGAAAGGAAGATCCCAATTGGGCGCACAAATGATTGGAGCAGAAATGAGTTCGTTCTTATGATGTTTAAAAGAAGAGATACATTCAGAGTTAAAATCGAAAGGAACGCCTTTTCCAAGCAGAGTCATCAAAGGGCGAGCAATTTTGCTAAATTCTTTCACAAAGCGTCGGTAAAAGCCAACGTGTCCAAGAAATGATCGAATGTCCTTAACAGTTTTGGGAATGGGTAGATTTGCAATGACATCGATTTTCGCTTAATCTACCTCAATGCCTTTATTTGAGATGATATGTCCAAGGACTATGCCTTGTTTGACCATAAAGTGGCATATTTCCCAATTCAAAGTCAAATGTTTTTCTTTACATCAATTTAGAACCAATTCGAGATGATGTAAACATTGGGAAAAAGAATCGCCAAAGATTGAGAAATCGTCCATAAAAACTTCTAGAAAGCGTTCAATCTATGTCGGAAAAGATTCCAACCATGCATCGTTGGAAGGTCGCAGGAGCGTTACGAAGTCCGAATGGCATACGTCGGTAAGCAAAGGTACCGAATGGACACGTGAAAGTTTTTTTCTCTTGATCTTCGAGAGCGATGGGAATTTGGTTATGGCCGGAATAGCCATCAAGGAAGTAGTAAAATTCATGGCCGGCTAAACGTTCGAGCATTTGGTCAATGAAGGGAAGAGGGAAGTGATCTTTTCGCGTTGCGGCATTTAGTTTTCGATAGTCAATGCAAACACGCGAACCCGTTTGAGTACGAGTTGGAATAAGTTCATTTGAATCGTTCTTGACAACGGTTAGCCCAGACTTTTTCGGTACAACGTGAATTGGGCTAACCCATGAACTATCAGAGATTGGGTAAATGATTCCGTTGTCGAGAAGTTTAAGAATTTCATCACGCACCGCATCTTTCATTTTTGGATTAAGCCTTCGTTGCGCGTCACGAACATGTTTGGCATCGTTGATTAAATTGATGCGATGTTGAACAATAGCAGGGCTAATCCCCTTTATATCGGAGATCGACCATCCAATCGCTTCCTTGTTTTACGAAAGAATAGAAAGTAAGGAGGTTTCTTGGTCAAGAGAGAGAGTCGTAGAAATTATGATGGGCAACGTTTCGTTTTCACCTAAGTATGCGTACTTAAGGTGATCGGGAAGTGGTTTGAGGTCCAACTTCGGGAGTTTTTCGATCAAAGAATTGGGTTGAGATTCGGACTTTACTGGAAGCGATTCAAAGGGAAGAGTGTATTTAATTTCGCTGGGAATTTCGTGAGACAATTTTTCATATTCAACTTTGCGTTCGTCGCTAAGGTCAATTGTCTCATTTTTGAATTTTTCGTGAATGGCACTAACTTCCAATTTTTGGTCATGAGGTTCGTTTAATTGGCTTTTAAGATTGAAAATATTGAGATCCAAAGTCATGTTTCCAAAAGAAATTTTCATCGATCCGTTACGACAATTGATTAAGGCATTTGAGGTGGCTAAGAATGGTCGGCCTAAAATCAATGGAATTTGACTCGAGGGATTCGTTATGGGTTGTGTTTCGAGAACGACAAAATCAACGGGGAATATGAATTGCCCTACTCGAATGAGCACGTCCTCGATTTCTCCCACGGGTTTCTTAATCGAGCGATCGGCAAATTGAAGCGTGACTTTTGTGGGTCTGAGCTCACCTAAGCCTAATTGTTCGTACACAGAGAATGGAATCAAATTGACACTCGCGCCTAAGTCTATCAGACATTTGTTAATCGTCTTGTCTCCAATTATACATGAAATCGTAGGGCAGCCAGGATCTTTGTATTTTACGGGCATGGATTGGGACAAGACTTCACTCAAACTGGCGGCTAAGAATACCTTTTTGGGCACTTGAGTGTGTCGCTTTTGGGTACACAAGTCCTTAAGGAATTAAGGGTTTTTACCTTAAGATAACCAAAACATTTCTATAAGAAATCTTCTGATATTATATTAACGTCTAGGATTTAAAACAAATATAGTCAAAATTGCTGCGTTAATTAAATTCCATTACAACAGGTATACAACTAAGTCCGCATGGCGCTTATTGGAGAATGGATTCAAATAATGGAAAGCTAATGGACTATCTTACATACAGTACATCTTTAGATAAAATGTACGGAGGGCTACAAATGCATTTGCCCCTCTACCAACTTAGGACCAGCCTACCCCTTACTGGATAATACCGAATATGTCATCATCCCAGTTACTTTCCAACCTTAAATTGAGAGCTCTCATGCACAACCAAATTCATAATATAATGATCTAGAAAGGTGATGGCACACCCTAATGAGTGCGATCCACATAGCCCTGCTACATCTACCCTGATTTAGCCATTTCCCGGGTTGTGAGGCTTGAGGCAACACTTTTACTTTTTCTTTTAGCAAATCTCATTTGGAATGCAAACACTACGCTCCAGGCACTAGTGCAATGCCACCATTCATCCATACAAGCTCACTCTGGATCTGAAGAAACCCGAAGGCATTACTTCCACTACAACCATTTTGGAATCGCCCTCAAGATTAGTAGCAAGTAGCCATTGCACTTCAAAGAAATCTATCTTCAAAATCATTATCATCAAGAAGTCTTCCATTCGAACACTTATGTCGGTTCGAAGTTGTTTCGGATAACATATCTGATCCCGATCTCTCCGAACTGAAACCGATTGTTTAAAACTAGCCATGTTTGATAGTCGGTTATTCAATTATCAAATAGAACAACAATCCAATCAGGGATTTATTCCAAAAAGGGAAACCAACATTGGTTAAGTACATAAGCAACCACTAATCTCTTTAATTAATCCCTTCATTGATTAAAATCACTTTGTAAATACTTGTATCAAAATACTTTTACAAAATTATAATCACAAACCCTTTATACCCCTTTCAATATTCGGAAAAATATCTATATACTTATCTCAACGGTACAAGTAGATTTACAAACACTAAGAAAGATCCCCTTTTTAGTGTTAAGTATGGAAAGATGTTTCCATACCATCGTAATTATTAAAAGGTTATTTTTGGAAATCAATGTCATTTTCTTTTATAATTTCCATTTATAAGTCCAAATTCAATAAATCTCTTTTATCCGTAAAAGTCTCTTTTATTAATCCCCAAACCTATTTATAAAGCTGCTTCACAAATCTCTAGGTCTATTTATAAATATCTAAAATTATTTATAAAACTCCTTTCCAAATTTTCAAGATCTCATCCCAGTTTATAAAATTCCATTTATAAACAATTTATTATAAAAACTTTTTATACAACTCAAAAATCATTTATAGAACTCTTTTTATAAATCTCTAAAGCCATTTATTAAATGCATTTATAAAATCTCAAAATCCATTTATAAAACTCTTTTCTAAATTTCTAAAACCATTTATAAAACTTTATTCTTTTGTAAAAATCTTTTATAAAGATATTTTATAAAAACTCTTCTAAACTACCTTTATAAAAATCCTTTATAAATCCAAAACTCCATTTGCATCTATAAAATCATTTATTAAATGAAAATTCCATTTTGTAAATCAATTTATTATTTATAAATACAATTAATCAAATACATAAATTAACTTTAAATATCATAAATTAATAATAAATTAACTTTTCAACAACACTAGTAACAAAATTAATTTTCCTTTAGAACATCATAAATGAAATAATTAATTTACTCCAAACGCATTATTAATATAATGATTAGTAACTCCAAAATGTTATTAATAAATAATAATTATTATTAACTTCAAAACATTATTATATAATAAAAATTATTAGCAACAAACATTATAAATAAATAATTATTATTTAAAACATTATTACCTAATAATTAATAATTAAACTACTTGAAACAATATAAATTATACAAATAAATAATTTTAAACAATGTTAAAATATAAATAAATAACCTTAAACATTATTTGATAATTATAAAACAACTTTAAAACATTATTAAATAATAATTATTAACTTCAAAATATTATAAATATAGTAGTTAATAATTTCAAACATTATTAATAAAATAATAATAATTTATTTTAAAACACTATTATAGTAAATAATAATTAACTTCCAAAACATTACTTGTAAATAATTATTATTAATTCCATAACGTTATTAATAAATAACTATTATAAATTCCAAAACATTTTTAATAAATAATTATTATTAATTATCTGCAAACAATATTATTTATTTAAATAAATAACTAGTTACAATATTAAAATATTGATAAATAACTTCAAAACAATTAAATATAAATAAACAATGTGTAAAACACAATTAATAGTTAAACAACTTTAAAACATTTCTAAATGGTTTACAAAAGACAAATAGAAAGGTTGGGGTGAAATAGAGAAGTTCAAAATCCGCTTAAATAAAAATATTCTAGAAAACCCAAAAGCAAGATTTAAAAATCATTCTCCGAATCAAAACCTAATTTCAAGCCAAAACGGCAACTAATAGTATTTCAAAATACTAAATTGAGGCCAATAGCCACCAAAGCACTTAACCAATGTTGTTATTGATTTTTATCACTACAAAGGTTAAGTTTTGAACATATAACAATGTCATAACTAATAGTGCTAAACAATCAAGATTCAGCAATTAACAATCCATATAACAGAGTTATAACTAAAATAAAACAAAAGGAATATAACTAGAAATTAATAATCACAATTTCAAAAAATCCGGATTTCTCTACAAATTTTCATGTACTTCAATTTTAAATGCTAATTGCTTCTCAAAGCAGATATCTTAACCAATCAACCAATAATTTCAACCAAACACAAAAAGTAAAATTTTATTTATTATATAATATAATATACTAATTTTATCTATTATTTAAAAATCGATTTTAGCTTGAAATTCTATATGCTCCAATTTCCACGAATCCAATTCCAAAGCGAAGATATTGTCGATTGGAGTCCAATACGATTGACCGCGTCCGAATCTGACCTCGTGTGAGAAAGTTATTGATTTTATATGTTTCTGTTTTAAATATAATTAATTAAATACAAATTTCACTTTAAGCCTTAATTACCCAAATAAAACCAATCTCCCTCCTAAACCTTTCTTCCTTCCATAATTCCAACTCCTTCGTGTACATGTCAAATGCCCACAACAAGGTCATGCATGCATGCTCTTCCTCTTCCCATACTCAACGAAACTCATAGCAATTTCTCTGATGAACTCCTTTACTCCTCCTCTCCGCTTTCCACCCTACCGACCCAAGCCTGACCCCCTCTACCCATTTCCTACCAGACCGCGCTAATGAACGATGCACCAAGATCGCAACTTCCCCCAATATGCCGCCCTCTACAAAACTTAGCCATCGGATGCCCCTTGACATGAGCAACTCAATGCTCAACTTATCGTAGCCTATTTCCTCCTCCATGGCCCGAAAGCCTTAACCTTGGTTTTTGCTATGCCACATCAAAACTATTCCTCCATCTAAATAGAGGCTGCACCCAACCCATTTCATATGTAAGTGTAGATCTCAACTTCCCAAGTCCAAAGATATAAGCTTTCGATTTTTTTGGATTTTATTTGAATTGTTTCTAAATTTTACAAGAAATGGGTGTGAGTTAGATTTATTTTTAATTTTCCACCATCTCGCTGCACAAATTTCTGTTTGCATATGAATGACGAATGACAAAACGAAAATACGGTCGCGCTCAAAATTGTGACGCATTTCAAAACAATAATAATATACCCTGGTTATCGTATTCTGAAAAATCACAAAAACACGGTAGTTTCCCAATAAATCATCAAACAATTAATTTTAAATATTTCCTAAATTAAAAATTATGGATAAATCAAATAGATTAAATTAAAAACACACCAATAAAAATCAAGTCATAAAAGTAAGTTCCTTATTATCTATTCGAACCATTTATTACTGTAAATAAATTTACGACATGGATTCACCGTTATTATTTTATAAATTAAAAGGAGTTAAATAAAACTATGCAATCCATTAAATTAGTATTCAAATTCAAAATCCAAATATTTAATTCAGCATTCAAACAATAAATTCTCAATTCAGTGATTTTAAATGATCCTAATATTTGAAATTCAAGTTTTAAACTTTAAAAACCAATTATTTCAATATTTAAAATTAATTAAATATTCAAAATCAAATGACAAAATTTTGAGCAGTTACGTTCTTCCGCCTTAAAAGAATTTCTCCCCAAAATTTCCAAGGTAAGAAAAATGTCTTTAAGCCCTTAAAATTTTCAAATAAATTAATTGAAGTGGTTTATTAAATTTCCAAGTCTTTTAAAGTTACGAATTTTTTTTGTAGCGTCTCCTTTGCGCGGTTCGATCGGAAAAACTAAAAATCGCCACTACGGTCCTAAACCAACAAAAAAACAAAAGCCCAGTGGCCTCCCATAATTGGGGCATAAAATCATCAAACCAAACGATAATATAAACATGTACCTGTTTATCGGCCAAACGAGCTCTACTATGGAACCAAAGCATCAAATTAACCTTTGTCTCCATGAACCTACATCTTATTTACAAATAATATCTAACCATATATAACTTGCATTACTAATATCAATAGCATAAAATTTTAATAAAGCCTATACAATATATGTCTACCATCCATATGCAATATCCAACTTGATCGCTCGTTCAGTAACATAAATTTCATTTCCAAACTAGGATTGTTTACTTGACTTCCTAGTGCGGAATCCAATCCAGTTCCTAGATTAGAAACCTCTGTTCTCCTTGCATAGCTACACACTATGATAGATCTCTTCGGAATCAAATCAAAAATCCGTATCAAGTGTTCACCATCAATTATCAAGTGAAAAATCTATCTCGGATCAGTGTAAATCACCTCGAAACCATGTGCCCGAATCTGGATCAAAACAGTTATGCGAATAAAATGATCAACGTACAACTTATGTATTTATTTAAAATTGATTTCTTAATTTCACCAAATTCTTTTTATTCACATTTATTTCTAAATCACAATGAATTTACACCAATAGTATTAATTTTATACTAAAATCATTTATGAACGATTTCATAAAAGTTTACTTAAGTTTATAAACATCTTATAAAACACAATTTAGGTTTATCAACACTTTAAAACTTAAGTTTATATCCTTAATTAATACTAGAATTAATTTTTCTGAGTTATTTCATAAGATATTACTTTAAGCCAACAAACACTTTATAACGACTTGTCTTCATTAATAAAACATTTCCCAAGATTATTATTACTTTCAAAGAATCATTATTTTACTTAAGAAATATTGTTTAAGTCTATTAACATTCTATAACTCAAGTTCATATTTGCAAAATTCTCTTCTATATCCAAAAAAGTATATACAAATTTAAAATTTCAGATTGGTTTTACTTAACCTTGATATTCAACAAATTTAAAACTTGTTTTAATTTATTACCTTCACAACTTAAGAGTTGCATAAACTCAACTTTATATTTTCTAATCAAAAACATCTAGCTTCAATTTCTACATCCATATCAAATTCGAAAGCCCCGACTATCCAAAATCGTTGCAATTCCATTTCATTTCAATAAATGAAAATTTACCAAACAACATGTTATCTCGCTTTTTGATCAAAGCCGGAATATCAAACTAATCGACAAGAAAGGATGGGTATCAGGGTTGTGATCGATGTCGTCAAAATTTGACCGGACTCCGATCAGGACGGATCAATTGGAGATGATGATGAGGACTAGGAGAGGCTACGTTTCAAGTTTCAGGTTAATCGGAGTTTGTACGAAGGAGATACGATCGATACAAGGTAGGAAGAATGTGATGTTCGAATCCATCATTTCCATACCCACATCTCAGTTCGAATCCAGAGACCTCACACCCATATAGTTCGGATCCACCAGCTTCGAATCCATCACGTTCGACTCCATCTACTTCGTACCCGTCAGAGCGGACCCTATGGAACAAGCTTTAGTTCGAATCCATAGGTGTCACTATACTTCGAATCGATCCTGTGCCTCGCTTCGAATCCACCAGGACGAGGCCATGGTTTGTATCCATCTAACGCAAGCCTCTGCCTCGAATCGATCAGAACGGATCACGCTTCGAATCCATCGAAGCCAGTACTTACTTCGAGTCCATCGAGGAGAGATCCTTCGAATCCATGTAGTTGTAGAAGCTTCGACTCCATTTGGAAACTATCTTCGAGTCCACTAAGTCCAGGCAGCGAAAATGATGGAGTCGACCCAGTAAAACCCGGAGGAAAAGCTGGATCAACCCGAGAAGTGCGCACGCCACATCACCATTTGCACGCATCAGCCATCGAGTCGACCCTATCGATTCGAAGGGATCGATTCGAACCACTTGTGTTCACCGGAAACGTAACCTTGAATCGATCATAACTCGAGATCTACAAGTCCAAACACTATGAAATTTTCACAGTAGCTTGAGCACATGTTGAAGAATGTTCACACCAAATTTCATCTCGACTGGACAATTTCTTGATCGATTCGAACGTAGCTTCGAATCGATCCCAAAGTGGGCCCGGATTTCCAGAAAGCGGGCATGTGGGCCCCCTCACATGCCAGAACTGGTCTCCCTTCAATTTAGGCGAAATATCAGCCTCCTACACCTATAAATAGAGCCCCTGGTCACTCAGAAAAGGGGTCGGACAATTTTGAGAGCTAAAGAGCGCCCGGACTCTGCCAGATTTACTCCAGATCACCATTGCTGCCTTAGATTCAAACTTAGCTCAGAAAATTAGTTGTAATACAACACACGAAATTGTAATCTTCAAATATCGAGCAATAAAATCATAAAAACCTTGAAGTGGACGTAGGCCGGAGATAGCCGAACCACTATAAATCGTGTGTCACTGTTCATTATTTCTGGATTGCTGCTCGTTATTTGCTTAGATCTGTGATTTGTGTGTGAATATCTGTTGATCCGTATTCATACACTGGTGCTTTCATAACACTTGGGGTTTGTGACCATTTTTGGCGCAAACACTTTGGTGCTTTCACTGAGAAGGTACTAGCACCCGCTACACCAGATTCAAAGTTTAGATTTGAAAGTTTGAAAGACAATGACTCGACAAACAAGACAAAGAGCTGAGAGAAGTCAACAAGGAGGAAGTCAAGAGGCATCCTCCGGAGCTGGAGAAGGACAAGCTTCGATTTACATTACCAGAGACGAAATGGAAGCTATGGCAAATTCATTACATGAGAGGTTGCTGAAGAGTCAACAGGATATGATGTAGACCTTCTTCGAGCAGATGAGAGCTGCAGGAACACAGAACCTTGGACAAACTATAGCAACTGTGAATGTGGAACAAGGAGCTAGGGCTATGGAACCCAACGGAGGACAGAATACAGAACCGGGAGGCAATCAACAAGGGCTTGGGGGCAGGCCCGCAGGATCCAATACAGGAGGACCTTTGGAAGGAGTTCAACAGGCTAGGGCCAACGTTGCTGCTAATGAGCCACATGAGGAATATGTACCGGAGTTCCCTCGGGAGCACGGGGGCAACCCCTGACAAACAATGCAGGATTAATGGAAATCATTAGGAAGACTATGCGTGGAGGTTTGACCAATAGAGGCTTGGAAGGAGTGAATAAGAGTCCGTTCACTCGGGAAATCCGGGTAGCTCAGAATCCACCGAAGTTCAAGTTACCCAGCGTGGAAGCATATAATGGCAAAGCTGACCCAACTGATCACTTAATGAGATACGCTGGGCACATGGAAGTGCTGGGGGCATCGGAGGACGTGATGGCCAGATGTTTCCCTTTATACTTGACAGACCTAGCGGCAATGTGGTTTAGGCAGCTGGAAGAAGGATCTATCAGGACTTGGAGGGAATTAGTGGACAGGTTTTTAGGACAGTTTCGGGTTCATATCAAAAGACCTAAGAACGTGATGACGTTAACATCGGTAAAGCAAAGAACGGATGAATCGCTTAGAGCATTTTTAACTCGATTTAATGCGGCAGTTGCTTCGGTGGATCGGCCGGATCCATCGATGGTTTTGATGGCGGCAGTGTCGGGAGTCAGAGAGGATTCATATTTTAAGGTATCTTTAGTACGAGACCCACCACTGGATCTCGGGGAATTCTTCCATGAAGCTGAAAGGTTCCTTCGGCAAGAAGACGCATGTACTGATTTAAAGTTAAAGGAGGTGAATGCGACTGAGGGTGGAGGATCATCCAACGGAAACCCAGATAAAGACAAAGGAAAAAGGAAGCTGGACGACGATTCAGAAAAAGCCAGGAAGCGATGGAAGGATCCAAAGTTTTCCACATACACAGGATTAAACGAGACGCAGGAGCGGATATACATGGAAACCCGGAATCGCCTTCCTTACCGGAGGCCGGCTAGGAGAGAGCCATCCGAGCGGGAAAGGGCATCAGGAAGGCACTGTCTCTTCCATGATTTGGATGGACACGATACCAACAGCTGCAGGCACCTAAAGGACATAATTGAGGAGCATGTGAGGAATGGACAATTGACGCAGTATGTTGGGACTCGGAATGCAGTGGTGGAGCAGGAGCAACCACCGCCCACCTCAAGCCATGATGGCATGAGGCCCAGGAATGATGGTCGATTGGTTATCCATTAACCTGGATAATATGAAATAAGTAACAAACCGTTGGCGAGCAACAAAGTCATTTACACATGTATGGGGACGGAGATAGCCCTTAGGCATGCTCTGAATGATGACACACCGTGAAGCCATGGTTTGCGAAATCTGTTTTCTTTTGTTTTTGGATTGGGCACTCGTTTTTCTGGTTTGGTTTTGGAGTTTGGTTTGAACCCCTGGTTTTGTTTGCTTTCTGGTTTGGATTTTCGTTTGGATGGTTTTCTGTTTTGGATGTTGGTTTGGATTTCTGGTTTTCGGATTTTATTTTTGGATTGGATTTTGGATTGGATTTTGGATTGGATTCTTTTTGGTTTTTCGATAAACGGTCGTCAGGTGTGGATTACGCCTGGCAAGGGGTGAGTCTTTTTGCCCGAACGTGGTAAATTGACTCATTCAGGTCGTCAAGTATGGATTATGCTCGGCAAGGGTCCGGAGTGACCAGGATTCGGCCTAGGACTTAGGCCCCCTATTATCGATTATTGTTTCAGGTCGTTGAGTATGGACTATGCTCAAAAAGGGCCCGGAGCGACCAAGATTCGGCTTAGGACTTAAGTCATGGCATTACTTACGTCCAGGGACACTAGACCATGGTCGTCAGGTGTGGATTGCGCTTGCCAAGAACCCGGAGAGGTTAGCTCAACGTCCAAAGGACACTGGACCACGGTCGTCAAGTGTGGATTGCGCTTGGCAAGAACCCGGAGAGGTTAGCTCAACGTCCAGGGACACTGGACCACGGTCGTCAGGTGTGGATTGTGCTTGGCAAGAGCCCAGAGAGGTTACGGAGTTGGATATCGACCCGGAGAGGTCTTGGATTCGGTTGCTGGAAAAGGATGGACTAACAGCTCAGTCGTCGAGTTTGGATGGACATGGAATTGGCTATGGACTTTGGATATCGGATACGGAATTATTCAAAACACGCCTTCTTATCACAAGGCATGTTTTGGGGGGCAAATGTTATCCTGCTTTTTGGTCAAAGCTGGAATATCAAACTAATCGACAAGAAAGGATGGGTATCAGGGTTGTGATCGATGTCGTCAAAATTTGACCAGACTCCAATCAGGACGGAATCAATTGGAGATGATGATGAGGACTAGGAGAGGCTACGTTTCAAGTTTCAGGTTAATCGGAGTTTGTACGAAGGAGATACGATCGATACAAGGTAGGAAGAATGTGCTATTCGAATCCATCATTTCCATACCCACATCTCAGTTCGAATCCAGAGACCTCACACCCATATAGTTCGGATCCACCATCTTCGAATCCATCACGTTCGACTCCATCTACTTCGTACCCGTCAGAGCGGACCCTATGGAACAAGCTTTAGTTCGAATCCATAGGTGTCACTATACTTCGAATCGATCCTGTGCCTCGCTTCGAATCCACCAGGACGAGGCCATGGTTCGTATCCATCTAACGCAAGCCTCTGCCTCGAATCGATCAGAACGGATCACGCTTCGAATCCATCGAAGCCAGTACTTACTTCGAGTCCATCGAGGAGAGATCCTTCGAATCCATGTAGTTGTAGAAGCTTCGACTCCATTTGGAAACTATCTTCGAGTCCACTAAGTCCAGGCAGCGAAAATGATGGAGTCGACCCAGTAAAACCCGGAGGAAAAGCTGGATCAACCCGAGAAGTGCGCGCGCCACATCACCATTTGCACGCATCAGCCATCGAGTCGACCCTATCGATTCGAAGGGATCGATTCGAACCACTTGTGTTCACCGGAAACGTAACCTTGAATCGATCATAACTCGAGATCTACAAGTCCAAACGCTATGAAATTTTCACAGTAGCTTGAGCACATGTTGAAGAATGTTCACACCAAATTTCAGCTCGACTGGACAATTTCTTGATCGATTCGAACGTAGCTTCGAATCGATCCCAAAGTGGGCCCGGATTTCCAGAAAGCGGGCATGTGGGCCCCCTCACGTGCCAGAACTGGTCTCCCTTCAATTTAGGCGAAATATCAGCCTCCTACACCTATAAATAGAGCCCCTGGTCACTCAGAAAAGGGGTCGGACAATTTTGAGAGCTAAAGAGCGCCCGGACTCTGCCAGATTTACTCCAGATCACCATTGCTGCCTTAGATTCAAACTTAGCTCAGAAAATTAGTTGTAATACAACACACGAAATTGTAATCTTCAAATATCGAGCAATAAAATCATAAAAACCTTGAAGTGGACGTAGGCCGGAGATAGCCGAACCACTATAAATCGTGTGTCACTGTTCATTATTTCTGGATTGCTGCTCGTTATTTGCTTAGATCTGTGATTTGTGTGTGAATATCTGTTGATCCGTATTCATACACTGGTGCTTTCATAACACTTGGGGTTTGTGACCATTTTTGGCGCAAACACAACATATCAAAAACAGATGCAAAACCAAACTACATGAATGCATAGAATACATGAATCCATATAATAACTTGACTTAAAACTTAAGAATTTAAACATCTAGATTTTTATTTCAAATCATTTTAATATAATAATAATATACCTATCTCCTTTAGTATAACAAATCATACTTCTGAATTTAAATCAAAACTTATTTTACCAAAATAACTGTAAACAAATTACCATGGTAGCAATCCCCTACTTAGAAACTCGAAAATGAACACCGATGATGCTAAAGTCATCATCGAAATTATTTTCCAGTGACCGAAGTGAGTTCATTGCTTTCTATCTCCTTTAAAAATCCTTTAAAAAATTTCTATCCATATATACTTTCAAATAATACCATTATTATTTTCTCCAATATTTTGGGAACACATTTCAAAATCATCGGGGTTTAAGTTTCGAATTTCTAGTTTAAATCCATTTAATTATAAACAATACTTTGTAATTCACATTTCATATATTCACTTTCTTATATAAACTAATTTCACAAATGTATATCCTTATTTAGATTATCAACTTTTATTAAAGTTATATTTTGACCCAACATTATCACTGAACGCCTTATAGTTAAATTGTGAAACTGAATTCACAAGGTGTTCATTTCAATATTCCCACAATTACTATTTACCCAAACCATGTAGTGAAAAGGATGAAAATGCTCTTAATCAACCACAATAGTCAATGCCCATAAACTAGTCGGGTACAACTACTCAATCAATGAACATAGTCAATGCTCCTAATTGGGTGAGCATAACTAACCAAATAATAAATGGTAATAATTAAATATTATCATTTCCTAACAACAAACACACCATTAATAACTATACTTATATTTTTGAAAATTATTCCTTTATATACAAGATATATCTAGGTAAAATTATTTCATTTACCTAATTTCAAAACAATGTTGTGTCGGTTTGCCTTGTTCAATTGTTTATAAATCCCTATAGATACAGGGTTCCTTCTTTATCGACCAGAATTCATAAACCACTCAACCGATAAGTCAACACAATACAATACATTTTATATCACTAACAAATACGTGCACTTTTATATGTACACTCAACTCATCATAGGGTCTTGCTTACCCTATCTCAAATGAGTTAACCCCACCAAAGCCTAGGTATTTGCTCAACCTAAGCTCTGATACCATGTTGTAACAACCCACCTTTTTGACCTTCAAAATTCGACACTGATCCATCCACGGTATTTATGTGCCGAGCATTCAAATCCAGAAAAATAGATTGTTGGGGAAAAAGAAAGAAAAGGCAAAATAGAATCTCACATCGTGCCAAGTAACATATAATATACAACAGATCTTTACCAAAAGAAAACCGTAATATACATACGTCAACCAGAGTACACTAATCTATATCAGTCTAGACAGTTGTAACAACCTGTCCTCACGGTTGCTGATAAATACAAACAAGAAATTTCAGCGGAAATAAAATACGTGAATCTGCCTTGGAGGCATTCGTCTCGTCTCTTGAAGCTCCAAAGCATCTAAAACTAAATCTGAAACATACTCGGGCAAACCAGAGCATTATAATAAAATAATGCTCGGATCAGTCTGGTAAACTAGCTCGAGCAAACTCAATCAAATTATGTTGATTTCTATATTTATAAAACCCTTTCAAAATAAAAGGTATCTCGTAAGACCACAGCGCACATAAAAACGGATGGGTTTTTGCCTTACGGTAACCAAAATATTTCTATTAGAAATCTTCTGATATTATATTAATTTCTAGGGTTTAAAATGAATATTGAATATAACTGAAATTGTTACATTAAATAAATTCTAGCATAATAGGTATACAACTAAGTCAACATGATTCTTATTGGAGAATGGATTCCAACAATGGCAAGGTAAGGGACTACCTTCCATATAGTACATCTCTAGATAAAATTTACCGAGGGCTACAAACGCATTTGCCCTCTACCAATGCAGGACTGGCCTACCCCATACTGGATAGTACCGAATATGTCATCACCCTGGTTGCTTTCTAACCTTAACCGAGAGCTTCATGCACAACTGAATCCATAATATAGCAATCTAGAAAGGTGATGACACACCCTAATTATGAAGACCCGTCTCCTAGACTCTCGAAAATCGACACTGATACATCCACGGTATTCATGTGCTGTAAATCCAAGTGTCGGGGAGGTAGATTTTCAGGGGTAAGGTAAAGTAAAAGATAGAAATACAAATTCTCACATTACATCAAAACAGATAGATAGTACATACAACCACCCTCACTAGTGTACATCAGATTTTTTATAAGAACTAACCCAGCCAGGAACAGTTATATCTGCCTGCTCCCAAACTTACCGGTATTAACTAACTTAGACATAGCGAAAAAATAAAAATAAATAGATAGATAGACATCCACATCAAGTGCTCCAGCTCCATGCTCCAAAAATCTCTTCCAGCATGCTCTTCCCCAAAATACTCCAAACAGAATTCTGACTACTTGGCTGCCCGGAAAAATACGGCACCCAGAGTTTAAAGGGAAAACAAAATAAACTCCAGGTCAGTCATGGGACTGGTGTGAGAACTCAAAATACGTTTTTTGAAAACAAAAGGTATCTCATAAAACCACGCCGCACATAAAAGCGTAACGGGTTTTTTACCTTATGATAACCAAAACATTCCTACGTCAAAATAAGGGTATTATTTTTAATGACATATCTTTGAAAACATTTGCAAGTAAACTTATCAATCTTAGCCGAAATTGTTACCATTATTAAATTCCAGCATACTAGGCTCTACAAACAAATGGCAGGCACTTGTTGGGGAATGGATTTCCATACAAATGACCAGGTGAAGGGACTACCTTCTGGCAGTACATCTCTAGAGGAATGTACAGAGGCCCAACTGATGGTCCTCTACCAACACAAGACCGGCCTACCTCTTCCTAGATAGTACCGAATATGTCATCACCCCGGTCAATACCGACCTATCCGAGATGTCACTTAGCATACACCACAGTAATTTAAACCTGAACGTCATAGCGGGTAGAAATATATCTAGAAGGGGATGATCATACCCTAATGGTTACAAGCCACGTAGCCTTGCCGCATCTACCCTGTTTTTCTCATTTCTGGGTGTGAGACTTGAGGTAACGATTACCTTTTACATAGCACATCATCTTTCTTTGAATGCCACACTGCCATTCCATTGTCACACAACTGATCTCTACAAACGTATAACTTTTGAGCTCATACGTCTCGGAAAAGGGTGTTAATCTAAGAGAATTTGCCTTCTCTGCCACCAAGCAGATAATATGTTCGTAGAGATCACTTATGTAACTAGAAATGCATCGACAGACATTCGTCCATACAAGTTCATTCTGGGAGTGAACGAAACCGAATGCACTCTCCTACCACATCCTATCAGGAATTTACCCTAGGATTAGTAGTGAGAAGTCCTTGCATCGAAGATCTTAAATGAATAACAACTGCCACATAATATGATATGGGAAATTTCCCTCGAGGGTTGGTGATAAGTAGCCCTATATTCCATCTTCCACAATCATCTTCATGTCTTCACTTTGAATACGTAAATTGGTTCGAAGTGGTCTTCGGACAGGAATTATCCAAATCCGACCCCGATTCCTCCGAACCAATCATCGATAAAAGAGGTCAAGTGATAGAAAATCATTCTTTAATTTATTAAGTTCTTTTATCAAAATCTCTTTTGGAGATATACATTTCTAAAACATTCTTTCCAGTATACGGAAATATTAAACCTCTCTTATAAAATCCCTTGATAAATTTTAAACTCCTTTTTACTAAGAATAAATTCAAAATTGTTTCATTTTTCATTTAGGAATATATTGATCCGGTAAAAAAATTCACTATCCCCTTTGTCAGGCAGGTCTGGATAGCCAGGGAGAGCAAGAAATTGGTTTTTCAAACTCAAGCCTAGACACTATCTCTCTAACACCCATAAGGCGGTCTAGTTATTTGATCGACTCTAAATCTTCAATCATTCCAAAAATTCTTCAAATCATCTTTAAAACACTTTATTAATCATTTAATTTTTTTTATTAAATAACTGGAAAAGAATTGTTAAGTTTAAAACTATATTTCAAAAGTTATAGAAAAGTGCTGCGAAAAAGTGCTGCGGAAAGTGCTTTTTAAGCTATATTGATCAAATCGACCATTTATTATTTGAAAATTCATTTTTATTAATCAAATAACTTTTAAAACATTTATAAGATCTATTCCATTTTTTTAAACAAATTTAAAACATCATTTCCAAAGAAATCCAACTTTGGATTCTGAACTACAAACGGCGATTTTTCCAAAATTTGTTTTGCTTATATTTCAAAATCTACTTATCAAAATCTCGATTTTCTTTCTTCGTTGGAAAAATATGGATATAATAGTTCGGAAAATTCTTATCTCGAAGAATTTTGAGCTATACTCCAACTTTTACACTTGTTTGACTTTTATGGCGTGAAATCACGAACTTCCGTTACGCGATGCGCTTATTTTTAACTAAATTTTCCATTTCCTTTCAAACTTCACAAAAACGCTTTTCAATGTTTATAAAACATTTCAAAATCATTTTAAACCATTTTTAAAGAGGTCTAACATTCCATACACACCATTTAATTAATTCAAGGAAAGTGATTTCTTTTGTGCTTATCGACGTGTATTTCCGTGACTTGCATATATTTTCAACATTCATATGAAACAATCCAAACGTGATGATCAAAGCATATTAAACATCCATTTGCAAACATCATATCATCATTCAACATATAATATAATAGTTTAGGAGTTCTCACCTTGCGTTTTAAACGATTAATTAAAAATTCGCTATAGCTCCGCTACTCGGTTTCTGAAGCTCACTATTCTCCGGATTTTATCTCCTAGATGCCTCGACCAAGACTTAAGATGGCTTGGAGGTGCACGGCCTAGGGTGGAGCAAGGGATGTTCGGCCTAATGATGAAGTGGGTGTAGTTTGTGAAGAAGAAGGAGTTTTGACATTATTTATCTTAGGATGGAAGCCATTAAAGTGGAAGACAAAGCTTAGGAATATGAAGAAGAAGATGAATGAAAATGAAGTGAAAAGGGTAGGGTATTTATGGAAAAAAAAGAGTAAGCAAAATATCTATGCACACATCACCTTCATGATCACCACCTTTCCCCCTATGCACGAAAAAAGCCTCCCCCCTATGGGCCCATCACTTCCATCGTCTCATGTATGCATATGCTGATTTATGTATGCTTAAGGAGTAAGAAAGCTTAAAATATCTTATATATTTTATATTATATTTTTATACTTAATTATATTTATATATGTATGTTTATGTGCATGTTTTCATGTATGCACATGTATATGTGTATGTAACATATTCCTACAACGTTGCACAACTTCTACACATTGTATCATTACAAATCCCGATTCCGATTTTCGGTCATATTTTCTCTTTTAAATTAATATGCATATTTTTGTAAACAAATTTTGAAAATAAATTTTCTTATCATTCTTAACCAATAAAAATGATCATATTTTATTTATAAAACCATGAAAATAATTATTTCAAAAATTATTGTTATATCGATAAAGTTAAATGATCATTTATTAAAAGTGATATCTACGGGTCGTTAAACTAACGAGTACGACCCACATAGCCCTGCTGCATCCACCCTGTTTTAGCCATTTCCCTGGTTGTGAGGCTTGAGGCAACGCTTTTACCTTTTCTCTTAGCAAACCCCCCTTGGAATGCTAACACTGCCCTGTAAAGAGCAATGTCGTTCCACCATTCATCCATTCAAGTTTGTTCTGCATCTGAACAAAACCGAAGTCACTACTTTACTACATCCATTATGGAATCACCCTTAAGATTAGTAGAAAGTAGCCCTTGCACTTCAAAGAACTCCATCTTTAAAACCATTATCAGTAAGATGTTTTCCATTCGAACGCTTATGCCGGTTCGAAGTGGTATTCGGATAACATATATGATCCTGGTATCTTCAAACCGACAACGATAGTTTAAAACTGGCCAAGTATGATAGTCGATTATTCAATTATCAAATAAAACAACAATCCAATTAGGGATTTATTTCCAAAAGGGAAACAAATATTGGTTAAGAACATAAGCAACCACTTACCTCTTTATTTAATCCTTTCATTAATTAAAATCACTTTGTAACTACATATATCAAAATACTTTTATAAAGATATAATCACAAGCCCTTTACGCCCTTTCAATACTTAGAAAAATATCCATATACTTAACTCCATGGTATAAGTATATTACCAAACACTAGGAAAGATCCTCTTTTTAGTGTTAAGTATGGAAAGATGTTTCCATACCACCATAATTGTTAAAAGGTTATTTTTTGAAATCAATCTCATTTTCTTTTATAGTTTACTTTTATAAATCCCTTTTTAATAAATCTCTTTTATCTGTAAAAGTCTCTTTTATAAATCCCCAAACCTATTTATAAAACTGCTTCACAAATCTCCAAGTCTATTTATAAATTCTTTTATAAATATCTAAAATCATTTATAAAACTCCTTTCCAAATTTTCAAGATCTCTTCCCAATTTATAAAATTCCTTTTATAAACAATTTATTATAAAAGCTTTTTATACAACTCAAAAATCATTTATAAAACTTTTTTTATAAATCTCTACCATTTATAAAACTCTTTTATAAAATATCTTAATCCATTCATAAAACTCTTTTCTAAATTTCTGAATTCATTTATATAACTCTATTCCTTTGTAAAACTCCTTTATAAAAATCCTTTATAAAAACCCTTCTGAAATCCCTTTATATAAATCCTTCATAAAGCCTTTATAAAAATCCTTTATAAATCCAAAACTCTATTTTCATCTATAAAATCTTTTATTAAATGAAAGTTCCCTCTTGTAAATCAATCTATTATTTATAAATACAATTAATCAGACAAATTAATTAAATTTAAATATCATAAATAAATAGTAAATTAACTTTTCAACAACACTAATAACATTATTAAATTTCCTTCAGAACATCATAAATGAAATAATTAATTTGCTCCAAACACATTATTAATATAATAATTAGTAATTCCAAGGCATTTTAAATAAATAATAGTTATTAACTTAAAGACATTATTATATAATAATTATTATTAGTAACAAACATCATAAATAAATAATTTTTATTTAATTCAAAACATTATTATATAATAAGAAATAAATAAACTACTTGAAAAAATATTAATTATATAAATAAATAATTTTAAAAAATATTAAAATGTAAATAAATAACATTAAGCACTATTTGATAATAATAAAACAACTTTAAAACATTACTAAATAATAATTATTAACTACAAAACATTATAAATATAATAGTTAATAATATCAAACATCATCAATGAAACAATAATAATTAATCTTCAAGCATTATTATAATAAATAATAATTAACTTCTAAAATATTATTAATAAATAATAATTATTAATTCCAAAACGTTATTAAAAAATAACTATTATAAATTTCAAAACATTATCTTCAAAAAATAATGTTTTATTCAAAATTAAAATAATAATAATTAATTATCTTCAAAAAATATTAATTATTCAAATAAATAACTATTTACAATATGAAAATATTGATAAATAACTTCAAAACAATTAAATATAAATAAATAATGTTTAAAACACTATTAAACAATAGTTAAACAACTTTAAAACATTTCTAAATGGTTTAGAAAAGACAAATAAAAAGGTTGTGGTAAAATAGAGAAGTCCAAAATCCGCTTAAATAAAAATAAAAATATTCCAGAAAACCCAAAGGTTAGATTTAAAAATCACTCCAAATCAAAAACTAATTTCAAGCCAAAATGGTAATTAATAGTATTCCAAAATAGTAAATTGGGTCAATAGCCACCAAATCACTTAACCAATATTATTGTTGATTTTTATCACCACAAGGGTTAAGTTTTGAACGTATAACAATGTCACAACTAATAGTGCTAAACAATCAAGATTCAACAATTAACACTCCATATAACAGGGTTATAACTGAAATAAAACAACGGGAATATAACTGGAAATTAATAATCACAATTTTGAGAAATCCGGATTTCTCAACAATTTTTCTTGTATTTCAATTTTAAATATTAATTGCTTTTCAAAGCAGATATCTTAACCTATTATCCAATAATTTCAACCAAAAACAAACAGTAAAATTTTATTTATTATATAATATACTGATTTATCCAAAGATGTGAGTCTAACTAACCAAAATTCCAGTTATTGCTGAAGCATTCTAGTTCTATCTAAAATCGAACAGCGTTCGATTTTAGCTCAAAATTCTACAAGCTCCAATTTCCATGAATCTAATGCCAAAGCAAATATATTATCGATACGAGTCCAACACAACAGACCGCGTCCGAATCTGACTTCGTATGAGAAAGTTATTGATTTTATAAGTTTCTAATTTTAAATATAATTAATTAAATACAAATTTCATTTTAAACCTTAATTACCCAAATAAAACCAATCTCCCTCCTAAATCTTTCTCCCTCTCCCAATTCCAACTCTTTCCTATAGATGTCAAATGCCCACAACCTGGTCACGCACATATGCTCTTCCTCTTACCATACTCAACGAAATCCCCCGCAATTTCACCAATGAACTCCTCTACTCCTCTCCGCATTCCACCCCATCGAACCAAGCCCGACCCCCTCTACCCTTTCCGTCTCAACCACGCTCGTGAACAATGCACCAAGATCGTGACTTCCACTAATTACGTTGCCTCCCCTACAAAACTTAGCCCTAGGATGCCCCTCGACATGAGCAACTCAATGCTCAACTCATCGTAGCCTATTTCCTCCTCCACGGCCCAAAAACCTTAACCCTAGTTTTTGCTATGCCATAACAAAACTATTCCTCCATCCAAACAGAGGCCCTTCCCTACCTATTTCATATGTAAGTGTATATCTAAGTTTCCCAAGTCCAAAGATACAAGCTTTGGATTTTTTCTGGATTTTATTTGAATTGTTTTTGTATTTTACAAGAAATGCGTATGAGTTAGATTTATTTTCAATTTCCGGCATCTTGCTACACAGATTTCCGTTCGCTTATGAACGAAGAACGACAAAACAAAAATACAGCCGTGCTCAATACAGTAATGTGACCGCAAAAGAATAATAATATACACAAGTTATCGTATTTTGAAAAATCATAAAAACAATGTCGTTTTCTAATAAATCATCAAATGATTAATTTAATTATTTCTCAAATTAAAAATTATGGAAAAATCAAATAAATTAAATTAAAAATACATCAATAAAAATCGAGTCATAAAAATAAAAGTAAATTTTTTATTATCTATTCCAACCATTTATTACTGTAAATAATTCACAACACAGATTCACCATTATTATTTTATAAATTAAAAGGAGTTAAATAAAGCTATTTAATCCATTAAATTAATATACAGATTCAAAATCATATTATTTAATTCAGCATTCAAATATTAAATTCTTAAACCAATGTTTTTAATCGATCCTAATATTTGAATTCAAGTTTCAAAACTTTAAAATCCAACTATTTCAATATTTAAAATTAATTAAATATTCAAAATCAAATGATAAAATTTCAGGTTGTTACATTTTACCCCCCTTAAAAGAATTTCATCCCCGAAATTCCCAAGGCTAGAAAAATGTCTCAAAACCCTTAAACTTTTCAACTAAATTAGTAGAAGTGGTTTGTTAAATTTCCAAGTCTTTTAAAATTGCAGAAAATTTTGGCAGCATCTCCTTCGCGCGACACGATCGAAAAAACTACAAATCGTCACTATGGGCCCAAACAAACAAAAGCCAAGTGGCCTCACATATCTGGGGCAAAAAATTATCAAACCAAACAGCAATATAAACATGTTCCTATTTGTCGGGCAAACAAACTCTACCTATGGAACAAAAACCATCAAACTAACCTTTGTTTCCATGAACCTTTATCTTATTTAAAAATAATATACAACCATATTCAACTTGCATTACTAATATCAATAGCATATAACTTTAATAAAGCCCGTACGATGTACATATACCATCTGTATGCAATATCCAATCTGATCACTCGCTCAATCACATAAATTTCATATCCGAACAATGGTCGCCCACTCGACTCCCTAGTGCGGACTCTAATCTGGTTCCTAGATCAGAAACCTTCATTCTCCTTGCATAGCTTTATACTATAATAGATCACTTGGAAATGAAAGAAAAAATCTGTATCAAGTGTTCACTGTCAAGAATCGAGTGAAAATTCCTAATTTGGATCGATGTAAATCACCTCGAAACCGTGTGCCCGAATCTGGATCAAAACAGTTATGCGAATAAAATGGTCCATATATAACTTACGTATTTACTTTAAATTGGTTTCTTAATTACACCAAATTCTTTTTATTCACATTCATTTCTAAATCACAATGAATCTAAACCAACAGTATTTCATTTAATACTAAAATCATTTATGGACAATTTCATAAAATTTTACTTAAGTTTGTAAACATTTTATAAAACACAACTTAGGTTTATCAACTCTTTAAAACTTAAGTTCATATCCTTAATTCATACTAGAATTAATTTTTCTAAGTCATTTCATAAGATATTACTTTAAGCCAACAAACACTTTATAACGACTTGTCTTCATTAATAAAACGTTTCCTAAGATTATTATTACTTTCAAAGAATCATTATTTTACTTAAGAAATACTACTTAAGAAATATTACTTAAGTCTATTAACGGACCGCGATGTTCAAATTTAAAAGAGTATATATATATATATTTCAAATTTTAGATTGGTTTTATTTAACCTAGATGTTTAACAAATTTAAAAAAATTAATTTATTACCTTCACAACTTAAAACTTACAAAAACTCATCTTTTATTTTTTCTAACCAAAAACATCTAGCTTTAATTTCTATATCCATATCAATTCGAAAGTCCCGACTGTCCAAAATCATTGGAAATTCCATTTCATTTCAATAAATGAAAAATTACCAAACTACTCTAATGCATAGGATACATGAATCCATATAATAACTTGACTTAAAGCTTCTGAATTTAAACACTAGGATTTTTATTTCAAATCATTTCGTTATAATAATATTATACCTATCTCCTTTTGTATAACAAAACATGGACGAGTTTTTACCTTACGATAACCAAAATATTACTATAAGAAATATTCTGATATTATATTAATGTCTAGGGTTTAAAATAAATATTGAACAAAGCCAAAAATGTTAAATTAATTAAATTCCAGCATAATAGGTATACAACTAAGTCTGCATGGCACTTATTGGAGAATGGATTCCAACAATGGCAAGGTAAGGGACTACCTTCCATATAGTACATCTTTGATAAAATGTACCAGGACTACAAATGCATTTAACCCTCGACCAACACATGACCAGCCTACCCCTTACTGGATAGTACCGAATATGTCATCACCTCGGTTGCTTTCCAACCTTAATCGAGAGCTCTCATGCACAACCAAATCTATAATATAATTATCTAGGAAGGTGACATCACACCTTAATGGGTGCGACCCACATAGCCCTGCTAGATCTACGTTGTTTTAGCTATTTTCGAGGATGTGAGGCTTGAGGCAACGCTTTTACCTTTTCTCTTAGCAAATCCCACTTAGAATGCTATCTCTGCCCTCTAGGCAGCAACGCAATGCTAGCATTTATCCATACAGTTTGCTCTGGGTCTGAACAAAACCGAAGGCACTACATTACTACATCCATTTTGGAATCACCCTCAGTATTAGTAGCAAGTAGTCCTTTCACTTCAAAGAACTCCATCATAAAAATCATTATCATCAAGATGCCTTCCATTTGAACGCTTATGTCGGTTCGAAGTGATTTTCGAATAACATTTCTGATCTTAGTCACTTGGAACCTAAAACATAAGTTTAAAACTGGCCAAGTTTTATAGTCTATTATTCAACAATCAAAGAAAACAATAATACAATCGGGGATTTATTTCAAAAAGGGAAACCAACATTGGTTAAGCACATTAGCAACCACTAACCTCTTTAATTAATCCTTTCCTTGATTAAAATCACTATGTAAATACTTGTATCAAGATAATTTAAAAAAATATAATCACAAACCACTTATACCCCTTTCAATACTAGGAAAAATATCCATATACTTATCTCAATGGTATAAGTATATTCACAAACACTGAGAGATCCCCTTTTTAGTGTTAAGTATGGAAAGATGTTTTTATACAACCATAATTGTTATAAGGCTATTTTTGGAAATCAATCTAGTTTTCTTTTATAATTTCCTTTTATAAATCCCTTTTCAATAAATCTCTTTTATCTGTAAACGCTCTTTTATAAATCCTCAAACCTATTTGTAAAACTGCTTCACAAATCTCCAAGTCTATTTATAAATTCTTTTATAAATATCTAAAATCATTTATAAAACTCCTTTCCAAATTTTCAAGATCTCTTCCCAATTTCTAAAATTCATTTTATAATTTATTATAAAAACTTTTTATACAGCTCAAAAATCATTTATAAAACTCTTTTTATAAATCTCTAAAACCATTTATAAAACTCTTTTATAAAATCTCTAAATCCATTTATAAAACTCTTTTCTAAAATTTTAAAATCATTTATAAAACTCTATTCTTTTGTAAAACTCTTTTATAAAAATCCTATATAAAACCCTTCTAAAATCCCTTTATAAAAATCATTTATAAAGCCTTTATAAAAATCCTTTATAAATCCAAAACTCGATTTTCATTTATAAACTCTTTTATTAAATGAAAATTCTGTTTTGTAAATCAATTTATTTTTTATAAATATCGTTAATTAGATAAATTAATTAACTTTTCAACAACACTAATAGCATAATTAATTTTCCTTTAGAACATTATAAATTAAATAATTAATTTACTCCAAACACATTATTAATATAAGAATTAGTAGCTCCAAAACATTATTAATATATAATAACTATTTACTTCAAAACATTATTATATAATAATAATTACTAGCAACAAACATTATAAATAAAAATAATTATTTATTCAAAATAATATTATATAATAATTAATAATTAAACTACTTTAAACAATATTAATTATATAAATAAATAATTTTAAACAATATTAAAATATAAATAAATAACCTTAAACATTATTTGATGATAATAAAACAACTTTAAAACATTATTAGATAATAATTATTAAATTCAAAACATTATAAATACAATAGTTAATAATTTCAAACATTATTAATAAAACAATAATAGTTTATCTTCAAACATTATTATAATAAATAATAATTAGCTTCCAAAAGAATATTAATAAATAATAATTCTTAATACCAAAACGTTATTAATAAATAACTATTATAAATTCCAAAACACTATTAAAAAATAGTAATTATTAATAATCTTCAGACAATATTAGTTATTTAAACAAATAACTATTTACAATATTAAAATATTGATAAATAACTTCAAAACAATTAAATATAAATAAACGATGTTTAAACACTATTAAACAAAAGTTAAACAACTTTAAAACATTTCTAAATGGTTTTGAAAAGACAAATGAAAGGCTGGGGTAAAACAGAGAAGTTCAAAATCCACTTAAATAAAAATATTCCAGAAAACCCAAAGGTTAGATTTAAAAATCATTTTCCGAATCAAAAACCAATTTCAAGCCAAAACGGCAATTGATAGTATTACAAAATACTAAATTGAGGCGAATAGCAACCAAATCACTTAACCAATTGTTATTGATTTTTATCACTACAAGAGTTAAGTTTTGGACATATAACAATGTCATAACTAATAGCGCTAAACAATCAAGATTCAGCGATTAACAGTCCATATAACTGGGTTATAACTGAAATAAAACAACAGGAATATAACTAGAAATTAATGATCATAATTTTGAAAAATCCGGATTTCTCTACAAATTTTACTATATTTCAATTTTAAATACTAATTGATTTTCAAGGTGGATATCTTAACAAACCAGCCAATAATAGCAGTAAAATTTTATTCATTATATAATATACTGATTTATTCAAAGAGGTGAGTTTAACTTCCCTAAATTTCAATTATCGCTAAAGCTTTCTAGGTTCGCCTAGAATCGAATAAGCTTGAAATTCTTCAAGCTCCAATTTCCACGAATCCAATTCCAAAGCAAAGATATTGTCGATATGAGTCCAACGCGACTGACCGCATCTGAATCTTACCTCGTATGAGAAAGTTATTGATTTTATAAGTTCCCGATTTTGAATATAATTAATTAAATACAAATTTCATTTTAAACCTTAATTACCCAAATAAAACCAATCTCCCTCCTAAACCTCTCTTCCTCCCCCAATTACAACTCCTTACTGTACATGTCAAATGCCCACAACCTGGCCATGCACGCATGCTCTTCGTCTTCCCATATTCAATGAAATCCCCTAGAAATTTCTCCCACGAACTCCTCTACTCCTCCTCTCCGCATTTCACCCCACCGACCCAAGCTCGACCTCATCTACCTATTTCCAACCTGACCGAACTCGTGAACGACGCGCTAAGATCGTGACTTACCCCAATGCGCCGCCCTCCATAGAACTTAGCCCTCAGATGCCCCTTGACATGAGCAACTTAATGCTCAACTCATCGTAGCATATGTCCTCCTTTACGGCCCGAAAACCTTAACCCTAGTTTTGCTATGCCGCATCAAAACTATTCCTCTATTTAAACAGAGTCTGCACCCTACCCATTTTAACTGTAAATGTAGGTCTCAACTGCACAAGTCCGAAGATACAAGGTTTTGATTTTTTTTGGATTTTATTTGAATTGTTTTTGAATTTTACAAGAAATGGGTATGAGTTAGATTTATTTTTAATTTTCCGGCATCTCGCTGCACAGATTTCCGTTCGCGTGTGAACGACGAACGAAAAAATATACAATCGCGTTCAAAATAGCGACGCGATCTTAAAACAATAATAATATACATTGGTTATCTCTAAAACATCAGAAAAACACTGTCGTTTGCCGATAAATCGTCAAAACGATTAATTTAAATATCTCCTAAATTAAAAATTATTGAAAAATCAAATAAATTAAATCAAAAATATGCCGATAAAAATCGAGCCGTAAAAATAAAAGTAAATTTTTTATTATCTATTTGAACCATTTAATACTGTAAATAAATTTACAACATGGATTCACCATTATTATTTTATAAATTAAAAGGAGTTAAATAAAGCTATTTAATCCATTAAATTAATATTCAGTTTCAAAATCAAATATTTAATTCAGCATTCAAATATTAAATTCTCAATTCAATGTTTTTAAAGGATCCCAATAGTTGAATTCAAGTTTTAAACTCAAAAACCAATTATTTCAATATTTAAAATAAATTAAATATTTAAAATCAAATGACAAAATTTCGAGTTGTTACATTCTTCCCCCTTAATAGAATTTTGTCCTCGAAATTCCCAAGGTAAGGAAAATGTCTTCGAACCATTAAACTTTTCAAATAAATTAGTTGAAGTGGTCTATTAAATTTCCAAGTCTTTTAAAATTATGGAAAATTTTGGTAGCGTCTCCTTTGCACGGTTCGATTGGAAAAACTACAAATCACCACTACGGACCCAAACAAACAAAAGAAAATAAAACCCAAGTGGTCTCACATATCTAGGGTATAAAATCATCAAACCAAACAACAATATAAACATGTACCTATTTGTCGGGCAAACAAACTCTGCCTATGGCACAAAAAGCATCAAACAAGCCTTTGTTTCCATGAACCTACATCTTATTTACAAATAATATCGAACCATATATAACTTGCATTACTAAAATCAGTAGCATATGATTTTAATAAAGCCCGTATGATGTACATATACCATCCATATGCAATATCTAATCTTATCGCTCGCTCAATCATACAAATTTCATTTCCGAACTAGGATCGCCCACTCGACTCCCTAGTGCGGACTCCGATCCGGCTCCTTGATTAGAAACCTCTGTTCTCCTTGCATATCTATAAACTATGATAGATCACTTCGGAATCAAATGAAAAATCTATATCAAGTGTTCACCATCAAGAATCAAGTGAAAAGTCCTAACTCAGATCGGTGTAGATCACCTCCAAACTGTGTGCCCGAGTCTGGATCAAAACAGTTATTCGAATAAAATAATATATGTACAACTTACGTATTTATTTCAAATTGATTTCTTAATTACACCAAATTCTTTTTATTCACATTGATTTTTGAATCACAATGGATTTACACCAAAAGTATTTCATTTAATACTAAAATCATTTATGAACCATTTCATAAAATTTTACTTAAGATTAAAAACATCTTATAAAACACAACTTAGGTTTATCAACATTTTAAAACTTAAGTTCATACCCTTAATTAATACTAGAATTCTTTTTTCTGAATCATTTCATAACATATTACTTTAAGCCTACAAACACTTTATAAGGACTTATCTTCATTAATAAAATATTTCCCAATATTATTATTATTTTCAAAGAATCCTTATTCTCCTTAAGAAATATTACTTATGTCTTATAACATTCTATAACTCAAGTTCATATTTGCAAAATACTCCTCTATATTAAAAAGAGCAAATACAAATTTCAAATTTCAGATTGGTTTTACTTAACCTAGATGTTCAACAAATTTAAAACTTATTTTAATTTTTTACCTTCACAACTTAAGAGTTGCAAAAACTCAACTTCTATATTTTCTAACCAAAAACATCTAGCTTCAATTTCATATCCATATCAAATTCGGAAGTCCCGACTGTCCAAAATCGTCGGAAATTCCGTTTCATTTCAATAAATAACAATTACCAAACAACATATCAAAAAGAGATGCAAAACCAAATTACTCTAATGCATAGGAAACATGAATACATATAATAACTTAACTTAAAACTTCAAAATTTAAACACCCGGATTTTTATTTCAAATCATTTTGATATAAAAATAATATACCTATCTCCTTTTGTATAACAAATCATACTTCTGAATTTAAATCAAAACTTGTTTTACCAAAATCCTCTCATTTTTATTTCAAAATACCCAGATTGGATAAAGATGATGCCATTCTCGTCCTCTTCACATGAATGAAATGTGCACTCTTTGTCAGTCGATCCACACTATCCAAATACTCTCATTACCTCTTCTATTAATTGGCAACCCATCCATAAAATCCATTGAAACACTTTCCCACTTCCACGGTGGAACTTCTAAAAGCATCAGTAATCCGCTCGATTTCCTCTACTCCGCCTTAACTCTCTGGCTAGTGAGACATCTCATTACATATCTTGCTACATCTCTCTTCATCCCTGGCCAATAATAAACTCTCTTCATATCCCTATACATTTTGTCACCACTAGGATAAATGGTCATCCTCAAACGATGACACTACTCTAACACCAACTCTATTAGCTCCTTCAACTTCGACACATATAACCTTCCATCCCTCCTCGTATCCTTTCTCATATTTTGTATATCGCTCCAAATGACTCACCTTCTCACCTTTCATAAGCCGATCCATAACCTCAACCAACTCTATATCATTCCTTCGAGTCATACCAATCATATCCATCCTCGTGGGTCTAACCTCCAAGGCTTCTAATAATCCAGGTGTAATATCTATCGGTGGTCAAAAATCAAATCAAGAAATATGCTCAAGCTGCTTCATCCCTAACATAATAGCACTCAAAATTATTTGCTTCTTACTCAATGCATCCGCCATAACGTTACCATTCCTAGGGGTACAAGCAGTCGCAAAATAATAAGATGTTAAGAGTTCCATCCACCCCTACTGTCTTAAGCTCAAATCCTTTTGGGAAAATAAATATTTCAACAACTTGTGACTGTAAACAGCATGAACCTTTCACCTAGCAAATGGTGTCTCCACTACTTCAAGGAAAATACAATTGCAACTGATTCCAAATCATGTGTAGGGGAATTCTTCTCATGCATCTTCAACTAACGACTTGCATATGCAAAAACCATACCGTCCTGCGTCAAGACAACACCAAGACCAGTACCACAAGCATCCATGTAGACGGTAAATGGTTTGGTACCATCACGGATTACCAAAATAGGTACGCTCGTCAACATCTCCTTTAACTTGATAAATACCTGTTCACACTCTGCAACCTAAACCAAGTTCTTTTTTGTAAGCTTCATCAATGGTGCAGATATCTTTGCAAAGTCCTTTATAAACTTTGATAGAAGTCGACTAATACCAATAAACTACATTCCTTTGAACATTCTTTGGAACCTTCCTATCAATAACAGCTGCCACCTTTCTTAGGTCTACCGCCAACCCAAATGCTGATACAACATGTTCTAGAAATCAGACCTCGCTCCTCCAAAAATGACACTTCGAAAATTTATCCCTCAAATGATTCCTCATTAGTACATCCAGTGCTTCTCTCAAGTGCAATTCATGCTCTGCCACAGCTTTAGAAAATACCAGGATATCATCAACAAATACAACCACAAATTTATTCTGCTGCCTCCAAAAGACCATACTCATTAAATCAAAAAAATAAGCTGAGAGTTCAGTCAGCCCAAATGGCATCAAGACCCACTTGAACAACCAATCTAGATTACGAAAAGCGATCTTTGGAATGTTGTCCTCTATAACTCTCAATTGATAAAATCCTACAGTAATGTCAAGCTATGAGAAAACCTTTGCCTCGACAAGTTGATCGAAGAGGTCATCAATGCGATGTAATGGATAATGGTTTTTCTTTATCGACTTATTCATCTCCCATTAATCGATGCAAAGCTTTAGAGAACCGTCTGCCTTAGTAATGAAAATGATAGATTCTCCCTACTCAAAAATACTCCGCCTAATAAATCTTTCTGTAGTAATTCTAACACATGTTTATCTAATTCTCTCCTCTCCTTCGGAGCCATATGCCTCGAAGGCGTCACCATTGGCCTAGCATCTTTTCCAAGGTCAATCCTAAAATCAATTTCTCTATTGGGCTGAAGTCTGGAAACCTCAGCGGATACATCTAGAAAATTTTCAACTATGAGGATAAATGCCAACACATCTGTGATAGGTCTAACAAATACAAATACGATTTCATGATAGAAATTTCTGCCTTACACAGAATAATCAATCACGCTTCCCATCACTATGCAAACAACCAATTCTCCTATTACAATCTAAAACTACTCCATACTGAGCCATCTAATCCATTCCTAAGATAAATTTGTATTCCATAGAGCTAAGCACATTAGCATCACAATTTAACTCTCAACATTTACGACCAACTAAAGATCATGGCAAACAGTGGACAAATGTGTTGATCCTCCAATAGGTTTTGACACTATAATGATCTCATGCACAAAGTCAGGGGTTATTCCTAATCTTTCCTGTAATGCATTGGCTATGAATGAATGCGATGCACTAGTATTAAACAAAAATCGGGTAGGTAAATCAAATACTAATAACATACCTTCCATAACCGACTTCCCCTTTTTTGGGCTGTTGGTGCAATGCTGGTAGTGGGTATAACATCTAATGCATAATCCTTAACAATATAACCCTCCTTTTATAATTTGGACACTTCCTCTTATAGTGTCTCATTTGGTCACTATTATAGCAATTAATCCCCTTCAATCGTTCATGTTGTCTTGACCGTCCTTGTTGTCCAACCAGTTTCGACCTACGATCTCTCGCCAAATGCCATTTCTTACATCACTAATAGCATTTAATTCCCTTCTGGTGGTTCACCCTACAATTCTTGGTTTATGCCCAATATTATTACATCTTCTATACATAGTAACATGCTTCTTATCCTGCCCACTTGCGAACTTTGTTCTTGCGCTCATTCTGAACTCCAATCGACACTTGCTCCCAGTTATTCGGCCTTTTGACCCGACTATATTTTGACTATTGGGCAAGTTAGATTCGATGATGATAAGGCAAGCAGCCCAAAGAGGTGATCACAAAGACCAGAAATCAAGTACAGACGACAATGTGAAGTAACGATAAAGCGAGACCAAGAGATAGACTCTATAGAATATTATAAGCATGGATTAGTGCTTCACTTAGGCAGGAGATCGGATCAGACACTATGGCTATGAACAGCTTGAATCAGCAGTTCAACTCAATAGGAATAGGTTGATATCTCTAAAAACATGAAATCAACTATGCAAACAACTTTGGAAACATGATGCTAGCATGGAGGGGGACTACAGAATCGATCGCGTGCCGCTATGCGGATGTCTCAACCAATCAGCCCCGATTGCCCCTTATTGGGAATTAGGCCTCACAATTTTTTGGGCGATCTTGTCTGCATCTGGAAATTCTATCAACGAATTTTCCGAAAGATATTCGACCATCTACGCCTATAAATAAAGAGTTCATAGTTCATTCAAGGGATCTTTACGCCGATGTTTTCTTTGTACTCCATTGTAATTACGAATTTCGATCCGAACCCTCTTGTACTCATAAATTCAAGTGAATAATAAAGCTATTTCATCAAAGTGGACGTAGGCATTCAACGTCAAACCACTATAAATCTGGTTATCATTGTTTTTTACTTTCTTTTTGCTTATTTCCTTTGTTTAATTTTATTTTCTTCATTTATTTTTCTACATATAATCTATTTGGTGTTTGTGCCAACTTTTAATGCAAACATTTTGGTGCTTTCACCGAGGAGGAATTCTCAGCTTGATTGAATCTCATCATCTACTGGTGGATTCCTATATCTACGAGATAGATCCAGATTTCTATCGACAAGTTTCCATTTCAACTCAGATTTGAAGAAGATCTAAAAGGAAGCTATTAGCCATGGTCAGAAGAAAGTCTTCTACTTCCCGTGCTGCTGAAGGCAATGATGATGCTAGTGTTTAACAAGTTGATCAAAATGTACAACCAACAGTTGCCGATGCTCAAAATCTAGGTGAGTACATCACTAGAGCTGATTTTGAAGTCCAGATGAAGGAACAGATGGATAGCCATCGGCAGCTCAACCAGCAAATCTAAGCTAACATCGACTTGATGAACCGTTGAAAGACCAGCGTGGAAAGATAAGGAGGAAGCCTACTCCATATTAGGATCAAAAAACTCCTCCTCATCTGACAGTTATCACAGAAACAGATGGCGGAAAACGGATGCACATGCAGCTGGAACATCGAGACAGGATCGGGCGATCGACTATGGCCAATAGGCACCGATCGGTACCAAACCCCTTAGGGGGATCAGCACTGAACCCTTTAAACAAGGTGGCAATCAGCATGCAGGTGGAGGAGCATACTCTGGAGGTGCCGCGATCAATCAAGGTACTGGAGCTCAAGGGAATATGGCTGAACCGCGGCTAAGAGACGATGATAGAATTGCTATTCAAGAAATAGATCAAGAGCCAGACGAGCCATGGCAAAGTGGCGCTGCCTGGAGGCGTTGATTGAGTCGCTCACATGAGGTGGAACACGACTACCACCTGGCACCAACTTTCCAAACACCAGACTTAACGGCTATGGTGAGGCAGCTAGTGAAAGAAAGTCAATGCTTGACCAACGATGATTGGGGACACTTCAGAAGTCACACTCCATTCACCGACAACATTCTACATGCAGAATATCCGCGGAGGTTCCATATGGAAATGATGCCTACTAATGCGGGAAAAACAGACCCCAGGTAGCAACTCTTGAAGTACGAATGGCATATGGACTCCGCCCAAGCCACCGATGTAGTAAAGTATAGGTGTTTTCCCATTTTTTGGAAGATGTTGTTAACACCTGAGATATTGGTTTTGATGACAACAACTTTAGGAAATCATATAAAATATAAATACTAATGTTTTATCAAGATATATAGTATATAGTGCAGGATATTAAACAGATGATGATTTAAGAAGAATGCATAGTATCAAGTCAAGATGTTGATATAGAGACTCAAGAGCTAGAGAAAGAAGACTCATGAGTATTGAATAGTTCAAGATTTCAAGATATCCCAGATAAGTTATAGAGTCATAAATTTATGTTAAAATTCTGACAGCACTTGATCTCTCTCTCATCTCTCTCTCTATTTTTAAATAAGTTTTTAAATATACTTTTCAAAACAACATTTAAATATTTTTCAATTTCCTATACTTATAAATATTGTTTTGATTTTTGATATTTTACTAAGTTATTGTTTTTATTAAATTTTGATTTCTATTGGTTTATTTTTCAAAAATCTTATCATATAATATTACTCAAGTTTTATTATGATTTAAAAGTGTATAAATTATATTTAAGCATGTTTACAAAGTATCAAATTATTTTACAAAGCAATACATTATCAAAATAATATTTTAAAGTGTTTTTAAAATTACAAAGAGTATGTCGACATACTCTATCCCTATATGTCAAAATAGTAGTCGTGATTTTCAAAAATCAAATTTCAAAAAAAGCTTCTTTCGCCATATCTCTTCACGAACGAACATGACCGTTATTCCTCTACCTGTCTTCCCTACGAATTTTATTACCAATTTTCATTCTTCTTCTCTCCTCCTTATTCTCTTTCATTTTCTAAACAAAAATATAACCATACTCTGCTAAATTTCAACTAGAATCAAACTCAAACAACATTAGTTTGATTCTCTATCATTTTCCCTTTGATTTCAATTACATTCTCACTCCAATCAAGATCAAAGTGCTATTCAAGAGTCATTGGATCATTTGTAATCAAGATTGAAGATATAAGGCTGTAAAACTCTATCAAATCAAACCGCTGTATTTGTGGGTGAGATTGTAGCCCGTAAATCAATTAGGTGTGCTTAGTAGTCTGTAAATCTAGTGGGTGTGCTTGTAGCCCAGAAATCAAGTGACTCTACCCTAGAGGTCGAGATTCTGGAGGATGTGTCTCATAGCCTTGAAATTGAGATTGTATTTGCATTTACTAGTTGAAAAGAAATCAGTACAAGGAATTGTGCGGGACTGGATGTAAGGTAACTCTGAACCAGTACAAAATCCTGGTGTGTTCTTTTCATTTACTTTTACTACATTTACTTTTATCTGTGTTTTGATTCTATGATTGTTTCTGTGATTAATAATTGCATAACTCTAAGTATAATTTCAAATGATTTCAAAAGGAATCATAAAAATTAGAAAATACTATTTGCTCCTCACTAGTGTTGATTTAGCCTTAAGATCCCTATTCCGCAATCTTGCATTTGTTATCAAAGCATTTGTTTTCAAAGTGTTCATAATCTGATTTTTGAAAAGTTTAAATGGCTACCAACACTGGTAATAGTACTATTTGTAACACGGTTAATACACTTGTTAGTAATTCATTTGTTGAAGGACAATCTACTGCTAGATCATCACTTTTTAATGGCAGTAACTACACATATTGGGCATGTAGAAAGAAATCTATTTACAATCAATTGGATTGGACACTTGGAATATCACATAAACTGAGTACACTTAACCCGAGACTAATTTTGCACAATGGACCGCTGAACAGAAGCCAGTTGCACAAAGTAACTCTAAGGCCATGAATATACTATTCTGTTCACTAGGTAGAAATGAATTTAATAGAGTATCTATATGTAATTCTACATTTGAAATTTAAAGAACATTGCAAGTTACACATAAAGGCACAGGTAAGGTTAAACAGACCAATGTTAACAAACCAGTTTCAATTATTTAAAATGAGTCCAAATGAGTCCATATCTGATATGTATAGTAGATTTCAAGATATAGTACATTCACTTATTACATTAGATAAAAGTTTCTCTGAGGAGGATCAAGTTAGAAAAATCCACAATTCACTTACTCTTGAATGGGAGTAAAAGACACTTACAATTGAAGAGGCTAATAATATTAGCAAACTAAAGATTGAAGAGTTAATTGGTAATTTAATGTCTATTGAGGCACAAATGCAGGGCAGAAGAGAAAACAAAGCAATAGAGAAGAAATTCATAGTATCCGATGCAAGGATGAATAATCTGGATTAAGATAGTGATAATGATTCAGAAATTGCTTTCATGACAAGGAACTTCAGAAAATTCTTGAAATATAGGAAGATGAACAAATTTAAAAGAAATGACATAAAAAATCCTGAAAACGAAAGTGGAAGTGGACATGGCATCAAATGTTATAACTGTAGTGAACCTGGCTATTTAAAACGAGACTGTCTGCATCCCGAGAAACTAAAAACCACACCAAACGCTGATTCATCTAGAAAACGGAGAAGAGACTATACTACAACACTAGATGACTCAGACACATCATCGAGTGAAAATGAATCAAATACGAAAATAGCAAACATGTGCTTCACAGCAATATAGAATTCAGATATAATTGGTGAAATAGGATCAAAAAATGGTACGCATTTAATATATTAAAAGCTTTATATCATTTTAATTTTTGATTGTTTGACTGTTAGGAATATCCTATAGATTAATAATAATATTGGTTGAATATTGTGTGATTTTTATATTTTGTATATTTTTATAATTTTTACTATTTTTAATATATTTTTCTGCAAATAGAATAACTACAAATAGTTATATGTAAAATAAAATAGGATATAGTTCAAGACAAATCACTTTTGAAAAATTCAATGCATATGTCGACATAATCCCCTAGCATATGTCAACATACATGTGCATAATTTGAATTTGAATTTCAAAATTTGAATTTTTCCCCCACCTTTTCACCTACCCTAATGTTCTAAAAAGGTGTCTCATGACCAGAGAACATGTAATTTGATTCTCTATTTATTATCTCCATCTCTTTTCATTTAATTCACCTTTCATTTCAAAGTTCAAACCTTTATCAACTCTCTTATCTCCTCAAAACATTCATCAATGGCTTCCTCAAGCACTCCAACCTCTATGTGATTCTCTAAAACCATAAAAAACTTTATCTTCCATGATCAAGAAGCCATGATAGCTTATATTAGCTATATGAATAATGGAGAAGTTTCTATGGGAATGTTTGCAATTTTTAATGATTTTTTCTAATTATGAAATTGATACTCTTTGTTCTCAAAATGAAATTCTCGGTTTAATTAATGCATCTCAAAACGATTTTGTTTACTATCCACACTTGGTCAAATGTTTTATGCAAATTTGAAAGAGAAATTTCATGAAGGAGGAGAACGATAAGTGTGGAATAGTGTTAAAGGAACTTTAATCGTTTTAAATTGCGAACTTTTAGGTACCATCCTTGGATGCAAATCTACCAGAATGGGCCCTAATTCTTTCAAAATTGATGAGCATGATCGTGAAGTTTTTCATAACATTTTCGAAGGTGATGAAAATTTTGAGTTTAAAAAACAAAGTTTCCATCCAAAAGAAAGAATTATTAATCTTCTTTTGCAACATACTATCACTCCCCGTTTCGGAAATTTTAATAATCTTACCTTGAAAGTTTGTAAAGCTCTTTTTACCATTTGTGGTCGATATGACATAAATTGGGCACAAGTCATTTTGGATGAATTTTTTATCCCAAAAATCTTTCCAACCATGAAAATATAGTATTTCATGGTATTTATCTTACCCGTATTTTCAACTACTTTGGTGTTGACTTTAAAGGAGAGGAATTTGTCTCTCGTAAAGTGTTTAATAAAGCAAATATAGCTCTTATGAAAATTCCACCAATTTTCGAGCCATATGAAACACTTGCGGAGAAAGAAGAGAGATTAACACATGAAGAGGAGGAAGAAATGCAAGAAAAGGAAGAAGGGGAAGAAATGGATATCGAAAAAGAAGAGGAGGAGCAGGAGGAAACCTCTTTAGAAAGCATTGAATATCCACTTCATCCAACTAACCATGACCTTCTTAAGAATCAATATAGATTATTGAAAACCAAAAGATTCTTAAGCGTTTCATGAGTATGAAGTTAAACACTATTTCCAACAAAATGGACCAATTCTTTGGAAAAGTGAAACGCAAGCTTAGAATCTCTTTGTTATCCTCTTCATCTACATCCTTCTAGCTAATATGTAATTGTTTAATTGTGTTGTATTTGGTTGTTTTAGTTTAAGTGTAGTTTAAATCTATGTATCTTTTCATTTTCTTATGTTCTATGTACTCTCTACCTTAATGTTAATGAAAAATATGTTTCCTTACTGTTATGCATTGATTATCATCTCTGGAAATCATAACTAGTATAATAGTATAAGTTAAATACATTAGAATATCAAAATAAAACAGTTTCAAAAATTTGTATGTATATGTTGACATACCCTAGGTATGTATGTCGACATACAATGGTAAGTTTTCAAAAAAATTAGTTTTGAAAATTGAATATACAACGAATGTCTTTTCAATTCCAACGACTTTCCACCCCTTTAAATACACATTCAGACAAGAAATCACCCATTTTCCGCTCTCTTTCTTTTTCTTTACATTCCTAAACTCCAAATAATAAATAATGGCTTTTACTATTCAAAAATTAATCGAAAACCTCGAAAAAAAGCTTACTTCTTTCAAAAACATTCTCTCTTTCATCCTATGAAACCAGAGACACTTAGAATTGAGTCAAATGCAGATGATCAAGGAGCAAGAAAGACATTTCGATGCATTTCGAGGGATGATCTCAGCCTGAACAAAGAAGTACCAACCGCTAATCCATAGTGCACCATCAACAAAGACGATGAAGTTTGGAAGGCTATTAAGGCGGATCCCATCGTTAATGCTAATGGATGGGTTGAAGTCCCATGAAAAGTCTAGTTTAAAAATAGGTTTGATTGTATATATACTTAATTTAATTGGAATGGTTTGTTTGGATTCGATTGGTTTTCAATTTGTTTGAATTTGAATACTGTTTGGTGTGTAACATTATGTATGCTTGGAATTAATTGAAATATCAAATAATGTTATCTCATTTTACATATCACATTTCTTATATATCATTCTTGTCATTTTGCATTTCATGATCATATTACTTATCACTTCTATATATACTTATATCATTATCAGTATGTAATGTTTTATTTAGGGGGGAGTTAGAACTAATATCAAGAGATAGGATTAGAATTATAGTTATAGTTAGTTAATTTTTATTGATGACAAAGGGGGAGAATTATATAAAATACTAGGCATTGATTAAGGGAGAGTTATATTATATTTTATATACAAAGTTGTCATCATCAAAAAGGGAGAGATTGTTAGTACCTGAGATATTGGTTTTGATGACAACAACTTTAGGAAATCATGTAAAATATAAATACTAATGTTTTATCAAGATATATAATATATAGTGTAGGATATTAGACTGATGAGGATTTAAGAAGACTGTATGGTATCAAGTTAAGATGTTGATATAGAGACTCAAGAACTAGAGAATGAAGACTCATGAGTATTGAAGAGTTTAGGATTTCAAGATATCCCAAATAAGTTATAGAGTCATAAATTTATGTTAAAATTATGATAGCACTTGATCTCTCTCTCTCTCTATTTTTAAATAAGTTTTTAAATATACTTTTCAAACAACTTTTAAACGGTTTTCAATTTCTTATACTTATAAATATTATTTTAAGTTTTTGATATTTTACTAAGTTATTGTTTTATTAAATTTTGATTTATATTGGTTTATTTTTCAAAAATCTTATCATATAATTTTACTCAAGTTTTATTATGATTTAAAAGTGTATAAATTATATTTAAGCATGTTTACAAAGTATCAAATTATTTTACAAAGCAATACATTTTCAAAATAATATTTTAAAGTGTTTTTAGGATTACAATGAGTATGTCGACATACTTTATCCCTATATGTCGAAATAGTAGCCGTGATTTTCAAAAATGAAATTTCAAAAGAAGTGTATATTCATCGTATTTCTTCATGAAAGGACATGACTGTTATTCCTCTATAAATATCTACCTTCCTAATGAATTTTATCATCAATTTTCATTATTCTTCTCTCCTCCTTATTCCCTTTCATTTTCTAAACAAAAATATAACCACACTCTACTGAATTTCAACCAAAATCAAACTTAATCAACATTAGTTTGATTCTCTACCATTTGCTCTTTGATTTCTATCATCTCTCTCACTTCAATCAAGATCAAAGTGCTATTCAAGAGTTATAAGATCATTTGTAACCAAGATTGAAGATTTGAGTCTGTAAAACACTATTAAATCAAACCATCGTACTTGTGGATGAGATTGTAGCCCGTAAATAAATTAGGTGTGCTAAGTAGTCCATAAATCTAGTGGGTATGCTTGTAGCCCAAAAATCAAGTGACTCTACCTAGAGGTCAGGATTCTGGAGGGTGTGTCTCGTAGCCTTGAAATCAATATTTTATTTGCATTTACTAGTCGAAAAGAAATCTGTACAAGGAATTGTGCAGGACTGGATGTAGGGTAACTCCGAACTAGTATAAAATCCTAGTGTGTTCTTTCCTTTTACTTTTACTGCATTTACTTTTATCTGTGTTTTGATTCTGTGATTGTTTCTGTTATTAATAATTGCATAATTCTAAGTATAATTTCAAAAGATTTCAAAAAGATTCATATAAATTAGAAAACACTATTCACACCCCCTCCCCCTCTAGTTTTGATTTAGCCTTAAGATTTCTATTCCGCAATCTTATAGATGTTGCAACCATGTGGTTCACCAAGCTACCACCATGGTCCATCTCTTAATTTGATGAGTTAGCGAAGAAGTTCCTGGAGCAGTTCTACATGCACATGACTCTCCCGAAGGATGTAATGTCACTCTCCAGCTTGGTCCAGGCACCGGGAGAGTCATTGAAAGATTTTCTGGAAAGGTTTAATGAAGCTATTATAGAATTCAGTAATCTTAATGATGATGCAATACTCATGGCACTAACTAGGGGAGTTGACCCTGAATTCGAGTTTGGCGATTTGTCAACAGGAAAGCCTCCTTCTACATTGGATCGTTTCTTTGCAAAAAGGGCTCATTTTCTAAGGAAAGAGGAGCCAAAGCGGACTAGAAAGAGAGTTTTTTCAGGTCTAAGCATCAAGGGAGTACAAAGTATTGTGGCAGTAAAGCAGTCCGATGATAGTTCCGGGAAAGTTCAAACAATGTTCAGAACAAACCGAATGAGACGTAGAAAGGCGATGATTGAAACCGTGACATAATCCGAGATTTCAAAAGAGGAAAGCCGAGGAACCCATCGTTTGATACATACATGCCGTTGAATATGTCGTTAGAGAATGCTTATCTATCAACTTGTAACACTGTGTAGTACAGGAAACCACCTCCAAAAGAACCGGTGGAGAAGCAGAGGCAGTCTAGAAAGTACTGTAGATTCCATGAAAGTTATGGACATACCACGAACGTGTGTCGCCACCTCTGTGATGTTATTGAGAAGTTAATTCAAGAAAGAAAGTTGCAGCAAATTCTTAAAGCCCCGTAGGATTACAAGCAGGGAACATCCGTCCCCAATCGAGGACAAGCTCCGCCCAGTGCTGAGGAACCTCGGTGGATAGCAGGGATATTAGTTATTAATACCATTATTGGAGGACCACATTCGGCCGAAAAAATCTGGAATGAAATGGAGCGTTACATGAACGTTATCAGACATGTTGACATCGAATGTTGCTCGAACATGGAGGATGGTACTCTAGCAAATCAGCAGCAAACTATGACAGATGATATCGTATTTCGGAGTAGAGATGCAAATAAGGTGGAGACCCTACGATTAACCCAATGGTGATCTCGGCCATGATCGGCACCGCCTTGGTGAGAAAGATTCTGATTTATTGTGGAAGTTCTGTGAATATCATTTTACTAGAAGCCAAAGATCTAAACACGTGCAAAGCCCATATTCATGGCTTTAATGGTATTGCAATTGAAGCAGTAGGCTATGTCGAGCTACTAGTGGAGTTAAAAGACGGCAGTCGAAGGAGAGTGCAGGTGCTGTCGTTTGTTGTGATGGATGTGAACTCTCTGTACAATGCTTTTTTGGGCCGACTGGACCTTGCTGAATTCAGGGTAGTTATCGCCCCTTGGTGTCTGACACTCAAATTTCTGATAGACATGACTGTTATGTGGCTAAGTAGAGAGACGCCCAGCGAGGGTAGAAGGGAAAGGATGTGGAGAAGCCTTTCTGCATCAAAACTAATGAAACTTAGCAATCAGTGTCCAGGCCTTGGCTTGTGCTCCACAGTCGGTTCTATAAAGATATAGATCCTAGAGATAAAGGAGAGGAGTCCAAAGAAACCAAGGCTGCACCCGTTGGGCTAATAATCGACATCACGGTCAGCCATGATGACCCATCATGGGTCTGGAAAACCGAATTACAGCTCGGTGCAACAATGATGAAGGAATTAGCTGGCTTTCTTCGAGCGAAACTTGGTTTCTTCGCTTGGACCCATCCTGACATGTGTGGGATCTCGCCGAATATCACAATTCATGCATTGAATATCGACCCGAGGCACGTCCCAATGAAACAGAAACAACACAGCATGGATTCAGAGAGATCTACTACACTTAAAGAGGAGGTGGATAAACTCAAAACAATGTGTTTATCCGCGACGTCCTCTACCCGAAATGGGTATCCAATCCATTTATTATGAGAAAACCTAATGGAAAGTGGGGGATGTGCGTCGACTACTCAGACCTAAACAGGGCATGCCCGAAAGATAGCTTTCCACTTTCGAGGATCGACCAATTGGTAGGCTCAACCGTTGGACATGAACTGCTTTCATTCATTGATGCTTATTCCTGATACAATCAGATCTCGATGCGCATCCCCAATCAGGAACACACCAGCTTCATTACTGATTTAGGGTTGTACTAATATATTGTGATGCCTTTTGGACTCAAGAATGCAGGAGCTACTTACAAGAGACTGGTCAACCGGATGTTCAAAAACAAGATCAGGCGATCAATGGAAGTATATGTGGATGATATGCTCGTAAAGTCACAGCAATCAAATGACCACTTCGATGACTTGGCGGAGATGTTCAATGTTCTCTAGGAATGTGGAACGAAACTTAACTCCTTGAAATGCTCTTTCAACATAGCATCAGAGAAATTCTTGGGTTTCATCGTCAACTATCGTGGAATTGAAGCAAATCCTAGGAAGATTCAGCAATCAGAGATATTCAAGTAGAAAAGATGATTAAGTGGGTGCAGAGCCTAAAAGGGAAGGTTGCTGCCCTATGTCAATTCATCTCCAGGGCCACCAATAAGTGCATCACTATCTTCGACTTGATCAGGAGAGGGAAGAGGAACTTTGAATGGACGTAGGATTGTATTGATGTGTTTCAAGCTTTCGTACATCACTTAAAGAGACCTCCCATCTTGTCCAACCCATTGGATCATGAAGACTTATATATTTACTTGGTAGTGTCAGTGTTTGCACCAAAAATGGTCACAAACCCCAAGTGTAATGAAAGCACCAGCGTATGAATACGAATCAACAGTATTCACACACAAATCACAGATCTTAAGTAAGTAGCAAGCAACAATCAAGAAATAATGAACAGTGACACACAATTTATAGTGGTTCGGCTATCTCCGGCCTACGTCCACTTCAAGGTTTTTATGATTTTATTGCTCGATGCTTGAAGATTACAATTTCGTATGTTGTATTACAACTGATTTGCTGAACTAAGTCTGAATCTAAGGCAGCAATGGTGATCTGGAGTGAATCTGGCAGAATCTGGGCGCTCTTTAGCTCTAAGAATTGTCCGACCTCTTTTCTGAATGACCAGGGGCTCTATTTATAGGTGTAGGATGCTGATATTTCACCTAAAATGAAGGGAGACCAGTTCTGGTACGCCAGGGGGCCCACATGCCCGCTTTATGGAAATCCGGGCCCACTTTGGGATCGATTCGACCTTTGGTTCGAATCGATCAAGAAAGTGTCCAATCAAGCTGAAATTTGGTGTGGACATTCTTCAACATGTGCTCAAGCTTCTGTGAAAATTTCATAGCATTTGGATGTGTAGATCTCAAGTTATGATCGATTCAAGTTGAATATTTTCGCTTCCTGGAGTCGTTCGAATCGATACCTTCGAAACCATAGGGTCGACTCCACGCTTCTAGCTGCCGTGGCCTAGTGGATTCGAGGTAGTGGGCTCGTAGACATACTCGTTCGAATCGATCAAGGCTTACCTTGGTTTAATTGATTCGAAGTTACCTTAACAGGGTGGACTCGAAGTAGCTTACGGGATGGAGTCGAGGTGCATCTACTATATGGATTCGAAGTAGAGGAATGCCTACCGGGTTCGAACTGTTGGATTTTAGTGTAGTCTGTTTGGATGGTTTCGAACTAAGGAGTGCTCGATGGATTCGAAGCCAGGCAAAAGGGATGGATTCGAAGGAAGGCTTCCACGATGGATACGAAGCATGTAAAACTTGATGGATACGAAGATGATGAAGTCGACCTTGATGGATTCGAATAGCATTCCTACCTCATCGATTCGAACATAGGGTCTTTTATGGATTCGAATACAAGGCTGTCTCCTCCATTTTCCATTGGTGATATCTTGAGCATACGAACTCGGATTGACTCGAAACTTGGAATGTTGCTTCATCTGGCCTTGCTTGACATGTCTTATCAATTGCAGCCCGATCCGGACTCGGACAAAATTCATCGATATCCGTGGTGAACCTGCGATGCACAATCGATGTTCATGACTAACAATCATTGATTTTCAGTTAACCTTTTGGGTATCTCGGCTTTGCCAAAAGTTGGGATAACATTTTGCCCCCCAAAACATGCCTTTTTGGTAAAAGGCGTGTTTTGATCAGTCTTAAGTTGGATGCAGTGAGTTCATGTTTTACTCATAGCTTATAGCATTTTCAATCAAGTCCATGGCTGTTCGAAGCCGAATTGTTATCAATTTTTTCCAGTGGAAGTTAAGAATGAAATTCTACGGTCTCTCCGTACTATTGATGGTCACTCCGGACCCTTGTCAAACCCATTCTAGATTTAGCGATTGAATAGAAAGATCCTATTGCACTCCGACGTTGCTTTCTATCCCTTGCACTCTGGCCCCAGCTAGGGCGTATAGCGATGTCTTGGTCGTTCTCGGCCGATTATAGCCTCTCTGGGCTCATGCTGGATCCCATCCTGTCACTCTCCGGTGAAGGGGAAACAACGATGAGTGAGCCGATCCTGTCGCTCTCCGGCGAAGCGGCTACACCCCCTGCACTCCGGTTCAGTGTATCTGAACATTAAGAGATGTCATGACCTGAATCGTCGGTCGATCACAGCCCCTCCCGGCTCATGCTGGATCCCATCCTGTCACTCTCCGGTGAAGGGGAAACAACGTTTAAGTGAGTCAATCCTGTCGCTCTCCGGCGAAGTGACTCACCTCCTGCACTCCGGTTCAATGTATCTGAACATTAAGCGATGTCATGGCCTAAATCGTGGGCCGATCATAGCCTCTCCGGGCTCTTATCGAATCCCGATCCAATCACTCTCCGGTTAATGGGAAACGATACTTAAGTGAGTCGACCCTGTCGCTCTCCGGCGAAGCAACTCACTTCTTGCACTCCGGACCCCGCCTCTCCGGGTAAGGTCATAAAGCGATCATGTTTAAATTGATATTTTATGATTATCCTTTAACTCTCCGGTCAAAGGTTTATTTTAATAAGTGTTTCTTTATTAAATTCAAATCCTAAATGTTCAATCTCAAACATCAGGAAAAACAAGATAATGCCTCTCCGGGCGGAGCGGTCTATTTCCATCTCAGAGCATGCCTAGGGATCTCTCCGGTTCCCGTACATGAGTAAGTGGGATAGCCGTTTTATTTTGGAAATCAAATCTAAGAAAACTAATCGACCAGAGTCCAAATCTTGGACTTGGCCCTTGCCATCACAATCAGTTGATGACGAGTCGTGATCCCGATCCGGGATCATTCCTGTTTGGTTGATGCGGTAGTTGTTCGGGTCTAAACGCCGTTGTACGTTCTCTGACATATTGTGGCAATCTACCACTCCTGGCATGTTCTTCCACCTCATCCTTCAGGTGGCGGCATTCATCGGTAGTGTGCCCATCTAACTCATGGAATAGGCAATATTTTCCGGTTCTACGTTCCCGCTCTGTGGGATCTCTCCTTGGTGGCTTTCGATAGGGGAGTTGCCCCCGAGTTTCGGTGTAAATTCGTTCCAGTCCTGCCACCAAGTCTGTGTATTGCCTGAATCTGGGCTCTCGGAATTTCTTCCGTTTATCAGGACCATCATGTGCGTCATCCTGCTTTCTCTTTCCTTTGTCTGCTCTGGACTATTCCCTGGCGGTTCCTTCGCCTTGTGCAACATTTATTTCCTGCCTCTCGGCTCGTGATTCCTCTAATCGAATGAATTTTTCAGCTTCATGGAAAAACTCTCCAAGATCTTGTGGTGGATCTTTAGTCAAAGAGTCTTTGAATTCGGTGCCTTCTCCAACTCCTGCCACTGCCGCCATCAAAATCATCGATGGGTCCGGGCGATCTACAGAAGTCACTGTCGCATTAAATCGTAACAAAAAATCTTTTATGGACTCTCCGGTCCTTTGTTTTATTGATGCCAAAGTCATCACGCTCTTAGGTCGCGTCACGTGAACCCTAAACTGCTTCATGAAGCAATCCACAAGCTCGCCCCATGTCCTGATTGATCCGGTTTCTAGCTGTCTAAACCAAAGCGCAGCCAAATCTGATAAGAATAAGGGGAAACATCGTGCCATCACTTCCCCGGATGCTCCCAGCACTTCCATGTGTCTGATATATCTGGTAATATGCATGGTCGGGTCTGACTTTCCGTCATAAGGATTCAGCGTTGGTAGTTTGAACTTCGGAGGGTTCCTTGCATTCCTGATATTTGGAGCGAACGGACTCCGACTAACTTCTTCCAATCCTCCTCCTGAAAACCCTCCTCTCATGAGTCGTCTCACTAGGCCGATCATTCTTTCATCTCCATCCAGGGGTTGCCCCCTTGTCATGTCCCTGTCTTGCCCTCCGAGCCTTGTAGGGAATTCTGGTACGTACTCTTCGGGTGGCTCGTTAGCATTTGCGTTGGCCCTAGCCGGTTGAGCTCCTTCCAAAGGTCCTTCCGCGTCGGATCTTGCGGGCCTGCCCCCAAGCCCTTGTTGATTGCCTTCTGGTTCTGCATTCACAGCCGCTGTAGCTGGTCCAGGGTTCTGCGTCCCTGCAGCTCTCATCTGCTCGAAGAAATTCTGCAGCATCTCTTGTTGGCTTTTCATCATTCTTTCCTGCATTAAGTTATTCATAGTCTCCATCTCATCTCTAGTAATGTAGATCGAAGCTTGTCCTTCTCCAGCGCCAGAGGATGCCTCTTGACTTCCTGCCTGTTGGCTCCTCTCAGTTCTTTGTCTAGTTTGTCGAGTCATTGTAGAGTCAGATCTGGATCCTTAAAATCTTAAATCTAAACTTTGAATCTGGTGTAGCGGGTGCTAGTTCTTCTCGGTGAAAGCACCAAAGTGTTTGCACCAAAAATGGTCACAAACCCCAAGTGTAATGAAAGCACCAGCGTATGAATACGAATCAACAATATTCACACACAAATCAAAGATCTTAAGTAAGTAGCAAGCAACAATCAAGAAATAATGAACAGTGACACACAATTTATAGTGGTTCGGCTATCTCCGGCCTACGTCCACTTCAAGGTTTTTATGATTTTATTGCTCGATGCTTGAAGATTACAATTTCGTATGTTGTATTACAACTGATTTGCTGAACTAAGTCTGAATCTAAGGCAGCAATGGTGATCTGGAGTGAATCTGGCAGAATCTGGGCGCTCTTTAGCTCTAAGAATTGTCCGACCTCTTTTCTGAATGACCAGGGGCTCTATTTATAGGTGTAGGAGGCTGATATTTCGCCTAAAATGAAGGGAGACCAGTTCTGTTACGCCGGGGGCCCACATGCCCGCTTTATGGAAATCCGGGCCCACTTTGGGATCGATTCGACCCTTGGTTCGAATCGATCAAGAAAGTGTCCAATCAAGCTGAAATTTGGTGTGGACATTCTTCAACATGTGCTCAAGCTTATGTGAAAATTTCATAGCATTTGGATGTGTAGATCTCAAGTTATGATCGATTCAAGTTGAATATTTTTGCTTCCTGGAGTCGTTCGAATCGATACTTTCGAAACCATAGGGTCGACTCCACGCTTCTAGCTGCCGTGGCCTAGTGGATTCGAGGTAGTGGGCTCGTAGACATACTCGTTCGAATCGATCAAGGCTTACCTTGGTTTAATTGATTCGAAGTTACCTTAACAGGGTGGACTCGAAGTAGCTTACGGGATGGAGTCGAGGTGCATCTACTATATGGATTCGAAGTAGAGGAATGCCTACCAGGTTCGAACTGTTGGATTTTAGTGTAGTCTGTTTGGATGGTTTCGAACTAAGGAGTGCTCGATGGATTCGAAGCCAGGCAAAAGGGATGGATTCGAAGGAAGGCTTCCACGATGGATACGAAGCATGTAAAACTTGATGGATACGAAGATGATGAAGTCGACCTTGATGGATTCGAATAGCATTCCTACCTCATCGATTCGAACATAGGGTCTTTTATGGATTCGAATACAAGGCTGTCTCCTCCATTTTCCATTGGTGATATCTTGAGCATACAAACTCGGATTGACTCGAAACTTGGAATGTTGCTTCATCTGGCCTTGCTTGACATGTCTTATCAATTGCAGCCCGATCCGGACTCGGACAAAATTCATCGATATCCATGGTGAACCTGCGATGCACAATCGATGTTCATGACTAACAATCATTGATTTTCAGTTAACCTTTTGGGTATCTCGGCTTTGCCAAAAGTTGGGATAACAGTCGGTACACACCATAAGTGTTGCACTACTATGCGAAGAGAATCGGATTCAAAAGCCAGTGTATTATGTTAGCAAGCGATTGATAGGTGCTGAAAGAAACTGTCCAAAACTGAAGAAGCTCGCGTATTGCCTGTCGATTGCATCAAGAAAGCTCTGTCCTTATTTCTAGGCTCATCCCATGAATGTCTTCATTGACCAGCCATTACGGCAGGTCCTACAGCGACCTGAGACGTCTGGGAGGTTACTTAAATGGAACATCAAATTGAGCCAGTTCGATATCGCTTATCTTCCACGGAGAGCCATCCAGGGACAAGCACTTGTGGACTTCATAGCTGAAGTCATTACACAAGACGACTCTTCGGAGTGCAGTAGAGAACCTACAGTCCAATGGAAGATGTACACGGATGGAGCATCCAACGATCGGTGTTCTAGCACCGGAGTCATATTGGCAACTCCTGAGGAACGCTCGATCTGCTACGCCCTGAAACTTGACTTCACTGGAATGAATAACGAGGCTGAATATGAAGCCTTGATCATTGGACTTAAACTGGTTAGAGAGATGGGAGTAAAGGCATTGCAAATATTCTGTGATTCCCAGTTAATAGTGTACCAAATCAAGGGAGAATATTAAGCCAAAGGAGCACGACTTGCTCCTTACCTCAACTGGGCCCAAGAGTTGATAACCGATTTCGAGCATTACACAATTACACACACCCCTAGAGAATAGAATGAAAAAGCCGACTCATTGGCCAAGCTGGCAAGTTCCGAGGATGCACAGCAAATGGGCTTGGTCCCAGTTGAAATACTCAGAGCTTCGATCATTGACTAGATGGAGATCGATTGGGTCTTAGAGATGGAGCCCGAGAAAAAGTCGTAGATGACTCCAATTAAAGACTATTTGCAAAGCGGAATCCTTCTCGAACAAAGGAATGAAAAATGACAGATTCTTCATAAAGCTTTATGATACATCCTTCAGGAAGGAGTTGTGTACAAGAAGGGTTTCTCCATCCCCCCGCTTCGGTGTATCCCCAACGATGAAATCAAATGAGTATTAAGAGAATTCCATAAAGGAGAATATGGTGATCGCAATGGGGAGCAAACCCCTAGCAAAGAAGATACTCCGCTATGGTTATTTCTGGCCAACTGTCAATCGAGACGCAGCTGATTATGCTAGATGATGTGACAAGTGCCAAATGTTTGCAAAGATTCCGAGAGCCTCGCCAATGAAAATCACTCAGATGGTCGATCAATGGCCATTTGCTACTTGGAGTATTAACATCATCGGCTCCTTGACGATTTTCAAAGATGGTGCAAAGTATGCTATCGTAGCAGTTGATTACTTCAGTAAATTGGTTGAAGCCGAACCTGTGGCCACGATCACTATGAAAAAAGTAATCAATTTTGTTGTTCAAAACATCATCTGTCGTTTTAGTCTCCCCCGAACAATCATAACTGACAACGGGACCCAATTTGTTAACGCTGAATTCAAAGACTTCTGCCACCATCATCATATTGAGAAAAGATTTGCGGTAGTTTCTCACCCTCAAGCTAATGGACAGTTCAAAGCTGTCAACAAAATCATAAAGTCAATTCTAAAAATGCATTTGAAAATGGCTAGAGGCAAGTGGGTTGACAAACTCTCGCCAGCATTATGGGCATACGGAACCACCCATAAGTTGGCTTGGAAAATTCTGAATGATAAAGGGTTGTGGGCAGAATGGATGAAATCTAAATATCTTAAAGATAATTTCTAAATTCTTAGAGAAGACAATAATTCTTTTGGCACATGGAAAGCTATTCTGAGAGCTAGAAATGAAATTCAGTTTCTCATTGAAAGGAGGATTCCTAATGGAAGGGATACCAGCTTTTGGCATGACCTATGGTTAAACAATCAAAAATTGGTGGATAGACTGGGATGGGACTGTTACATAGCATATGGTGGTTCAAATTTTCAACTCAATCAAATAATTCATAATGACCAATGGGTTACTGATGCTAATAGTCCAACTCTTCAAATCAGAGAGGAAATACAAAATACTCCTATTCTAAGTGACATGCAAGTAGATAAATGGATGTGGAAGCCTACGGGTGATGATTTTACCCTCAAAAGTGCTTGGGACGGTGTGAGATTGAAAGAAAGAGAGATTATTTAGGCTCATTTTATATGGGATCGAGCTTTATTTCCTAAAATGTCCCAAACTTCATATAAAGCTCCACTCTTTAGACTTCCTACGAAAGATAGATTACACAAATGAGGGATTATTCAAGAAACTAAATGTTTTTTCTGCAACCATAGGGAGGATAATCACAATCACCTATTTTTTAACTGTGATTTTAGTATCCAAGTTTGGAATAACTACAAAAACATCCTCAATGGTGTTTCACAAAGTTGCGATCTTAAAGATGAAGCGACTTACCTAGTTGAAAGATGGAAACCTAAAAGCTTGAAGGCCAAAATTATTGTTATTGTTCTAACTTCTATAGTTTGGCATGTATGGAAAGAAAGGAATGGACAAAATTTTCAAGCATGCGAGACAAACAGTGAAATGATTAGTATCATGATTAAAAGAGACATTCAAATCACGAGGAAAAAGATAAATCGAAAGCTACTTATAAATTTAGAAGTTGTTGAAGAAGCGATGCTGTCGAAGCTGGGACTAATAGTAAGAGATAAGGAGATTCGGAAGAGGAATTGGGAGCTACCATGACTGATGTTCTTTATGGAATGTTGTAGATCTGTAAAGTTGTAAGTTAACTTAACTGAATATTTTCTTAAATTAATTTTTTTTCGGTTTTTCCTTGTATGGGCCGGATTAGGTCTTGTTTGGGCTTCATTTTGCCCTGATTTAATAAATGTTTACCCAGATTCAATATATACATATATAATATTTGGTCATAAAATGACACAACACCCCAAATCGATCAAATACAAGATAAAGTATATCAAAAATGAAATAGAATAGCAAACACACAAGAACTTTTACAGTGGTTCAGCCTCTGTTCACCGTCTATGCCAGTTTAATTTTATTGCTTAAGATTTGACAAGAATACAAACAAAGTACAAGCTTTCATACTATAAAAAAAATCAATTTTGGGTTTGATAGCAATTCGGGGTAAGGTTGGATCTGTAGAGAAAAGAGTGATGATTAAGAGCCAAAAGTTCTTCTCTTTGAAGTATCACTTGTATTTATAATCAAATCATGCACCATAGTCGCTAGCTCATGGAAGACCAAGAAAAAATTAGATAAACACGAATAGGAAGGAGAAAGTGCGTTTCCCGTAAACAAAATCATGTTAGTACCGACCACAACATGTTCTGTACCGAGCATAATTGCTATTCACAAAAACACTTCTCCTCATAATTTTCCATATTTCAAGTTTCCAAACTCAAAAGTGGGCCCCCTCCAAAAATCATCCCAGTATGGAATATAAATGTGGTCGCTACCGACCAAAATTGATGTACTCCAAATTAGCTCCAACTTCTTGTGCTCCATCATTCAATCATCCCAAGCAACCCCTTAAGTTCTCGATCCATTTAGACTTCATCTCGAAGTCCAGATTCACTAAGAAGTCACTTGGCTCAAATGTTGGATAACATTTGCCATCCCAAAAAATGCTTTTGTTAAAACAAAACATTATTTGGATCAAGATAAGAATCAACTGCACAAGATTCATTGGCAAACCATCATCTTTGAAGCATCGCATTTGTTCCAAGAACATTGTTTATCACTTTAAATAGTTAATGAACCATTCTTTTTCCACAGTAGGGTTCGAATTCTTAACTTTTCGAAAGCTACGTCATGTCCCACTCAGGTAGACTTCCTTTGACTTTCTTTTCACATTTTCTAAGCCTAGCATTCAAAACATATCTGTACTGATAATAATCATGTCGGTACCGACATAATTTATGAATCATGTTATAGAAATAAACACTTAGAAAAATTTCCACTTTACTCCATCATTCTCAAGCATACCATCCTCTTCCCTTGTAATTTCCAATCTCCATCTGCCGAAGTTTTTTGGCCTTCATCGTCAATGTCGCCATCACCTTCAACTTCACCATAGCCCATTTTGTGGTTGTTGATCTGATGTTGGCACCAAATGCTATAAACCATTCAACTTCTAGATCTTGAATCTTTACTTAGATGGGTTCATAATTTTGGGTTTCAGCACTGCTATGGTTGTTGCCACCATCTCACCATCATCGACACCACCTTCATGTCATGGTTGACATCATGGTCGTCGTCGCCAGTCCATTGTTAACCATATGTCGGTACTCCACTTTGCAGTTTCAAATTGAGACAGGTTTTGGGGACAATCCAGTTTCCATGAGGGTGACACCAAGCAACTTCAGGGTTTCACCCAATTTTTCCAAATCCCTTAATCTAAGTGTCAGCTTTGAGTTCCTAAAGCCCTTGCCCCTAGTTCTTTCTAAGGTTGTTCCTTGACTTTGCTTGTGTAATAAATATTCAAATAAAAGTGGTGCCCTTCTTTGAACTTCGGTTGAATATGGATCGATGGCTCGATTCCGGTGACACGGTTTCAAGAAACGGTGGCACCAAATGCACTCCAGCATCCAAATAGAACACACATGCCAACACTTCAAGTTGAAAACCAGTATCCTGTATTCCTACAAAGAAAACTTTACGGCATTCCATGCAACAGTGTTGTTATTGTATACTCTATGACAATGGGTATAATTTGATACATGGTTCCTGTTTGCAACCAAATTGGCCACAAACACCCAAGAATAGATTTTTGTACTGAAATAAATGAAGAAACTAAATTGAAACGGAGGAATATATCAAATTAATAATAAAATTACAGCAAAAGACAAGAACAACAGGAATTCTAGTGGTTAGGCGTTGATTGCCTACGTCTACTTTGAATATTCTCTTTATTGATTCATAGTAATCTTGATTATAGCAAGAAACAGCAAAAGACAATAGAATAATGGAGGAAGTTGATTACAGTAATGGTGTTATTTAACCAACAGCGTAAAGATCCTTAGAATGACCCCCAAGGCCTGTATTAATAGGTGAAGGCGATCACCAATTTGACTGGAATTTCGGCAACAGGACCTCCTCATCATATGGGCCTACTATAGGCAGTGCTAGGCCCAAATCTTAATGGAGAGGGATTGGTACCGATCCCTCCATATGTTGAATTTAGGGTAGCGATACCTATGGTAGCTTCCTCATGCTCGGATATGATGGTATCTCAAATGTCATGATGATTGGATGTGTGAAGCTTGAGTTTTTGCTCGATCTTTAGTTCGAAACCCCATTTATGTCATTGCTGCCGATCCCTCCAATAAGGTGTGTCGATCCATAACGCTCTAAACATTATGTCGATCCCTCTAGCTTCATAGATATATACCGATCCATCCTGCTTTATAAACGTATGCCGATACCTCTTGCTTTAGGACATTATGCCGACCCCTAGCCATTCGCATATAACCCTTAGTCTTCACCATAACATGTCGATCCCTCTTAAGTCACAACACTACACCGATCCCTTTCATGCTAGAACGTTATGCCGACCCCTCCTATTCTAGGATACTATGTCGATCCCTCAATCATTAACTAGTCACGTTGAACCTCTTGCACTTCCACCTATGTCGATCCTTTTTTCATACTACTCATTTGTTATGCCGACCCCTCTAGCATTCCATCTATGTTGATAAATGACTATGTCGATCCTTATTCCATCCAAACCAATTTCCAAATCTTGCGTTGTATGTCTATCAACTATGTTCAATCTGGGCTTCGTACAACTGTCTAGACTCTATTACTGGGTCCTATAGCCATTGCTTCATAGTCGTCCTCCTTGATAATAGTTGAGTCTGTCTTGCATGACCAGTCCAATATAACCGGGTCTAGGTACCGGGTAACACTTGTCCCCCAAAGTACGTCTTGTGAGTAACATGACGTGCTTTGAATCGAAAGAAAAGACTGAGTTACCGAAAAGAAGTCCAGCCAACCTCCTGATCAATTTCCATCCCCTTATCGACTTTCGATAATACCAGTCCGATGTCTTATTCCGTTAGCATATACAAATTCGATCATATGGGACTTATACACCTTCTTTCATCTGATCCGATCTCGAACTTGGGAGTTCTGGGTTTGATTGCATTTTCAATTGAGTTCAAAAATGTATAACTTTTATATTGCCCCTGTGCATACCCACATATACGTTTCTGTTGTTGGCTCCCGGACGTGTTCGAACGTTCATAGGTCGCTGCCAATTTTTATAATATTCTGTATGCTCGTGTTTGCAATCAAAACTTCATTATAACGATCATCAAACATTTTTCAGTTGTTCGCCATTTCTTTTCTTTCGTCTTTCATTCCATTCTTTTTTTTATTTCTCGTAGAGGGATCGGCATCCGACATGCCAATCCCTTGGTGTGTACACATGAATGGGGATCGACAACTCCTGATGTTGATCCCTATTCGATTCCTTGACTGGTTCACCCAAGATGATATGTTTTTTATCTTAAGGCATGCACGTATATAAGTATACTTTTCTCCCTTCCTTCCCTTCACTTCTTTCCCTCTCGACTTTCACTTTATCATTGCCACTTGCCCTTGCATACATTTCTTGCTGAACATAGGATAATAAATTTCTTCAATCCCAGGTCTTAACTCAAACACGAATTCAACTTGCTCCTCAAAGTCGCTCCTCCTTTATCTTCAATCCAAACCACGAAAGCTTGCCCTTCTAATTTAGCTTGAGATATATAGGTGTGAAACCCCCTTTTAATCATGTAATTGACTTCAAATCTTGAGCTTGGGTGAGTTCGTGCATATGTAAGGTAGATTGCGTGGTGGGTTGCACTAAAACACGATTGAGAGGAGAAGAAGATGAAGGAGAAGGAGAAGGAGAAGGAGAAGGAAGAAGAGGGTTTGGCTGCAATCTGTGCAGGGATGAAGGAAGATCAATGTTTTAAGGCTGGGAAGGAGATATTTGGATAGGGATCAGCATTAGATTGAATGGTGATGGAGTGAAAGGAAGTTATGTAAGGGATCTGTAAGGAGGTTATATTGGATAAGGGATTCGTATGGGAGGTTTAAGAAAGCATTCAGTAGGACGTTGTATTGAGGAGGGATTGGTGTAAAGTTGTTTGGCGAGGGATCGGCGAGGAGGATTGTTTAGATGATGGTTCGATAAGAAGTAGTTATGAAGAGGGATCGGTAGGAGATGGTTTTACGAGGGATCGGTGTTGATAGTTAGACGAGGGATTGGTAGCTTAGGTGTAGGGATCGGCATAAAATGGTTGGGGTAAGGGATCGGCATGGAGTAAAGGGGTCGGTATTGACACTAACGACCAACTTAATCTAAGTTGTTTGAATACTTAACTTCATACTGCCTTGCATGAATATAAGATGACTAAGGACGATGCGATTTGCATACTTGGACTGTCAGACTTAAGCCTGAAGGAACAAACTTCTGGACTCCTCGATATGGACTAAGTAAAAAAACTAGCTGATAAACTTGTATCATAAACTTCATTATTCAATATGCCGATAACTGATCCTAAAGCTTTCGTTGCCGATCAACCTTCTTATCGATTGAGACGGTCAGCGATGATGTTCTCCATGGAAAAAGCTCCAAGTCTTATCATTTTATTCTTGCTTTTCTGATTTCAAACTGTTTATGCTTGTTTCACACTGCACCGCAATACACTAGTCCACACTTGACATAGGAGGAACAGGTTATTATTTCTAATCTTGATTGTCTACTGAGTATAGCTGACATAGATTCAAGACGCATGAAGCATTTAGTCAACATGTCTTCTGAATCAGCGGCGAGACACATCGGCTCTAAAGCAAAATCAAGTTCTGTCGCTATATCCGAAAGGCCTTCTTCGAGCCACCATACAGAACAACCAGAAGCATTTAATTCTCAAATTAATCTCTTCTCCGATATTCCAATTCTACCAACAGAAACCGTCAGCCTGGCTCCTGATGCTGTTGAGGGTGCCATTATTCTGGATAACTCTATCGACTCAAAAGCTTCTCCAAATCGACGAAGCCGCTCTTCGTCGATTGTGCTCCATCCATGGGATCCCATTCAAGGAAGTTTTAGTTCCAAGAAAGCAAGATAGACCTCATTTGCCCCTAGTTGGATATACAACATGTAAAAAGTTCATGTGCTGGGCTGGATGCGTTCCACCCTTTAACTCTTTCCTCCGGGAGATGTTGACATATCATGGGATTGCCTCTACTCAATTGCATCCCAACAGTTACACTTTTATTCACGGGACTTTCGACTTATTCACGAATGTTCTGTTCCATCCACTGAATCCCGAAAACATCAGATTTATCTATAACTTTAAAAGACGATCAAGGAGTCATTCTTATGTCTTCCTTGAACCTTCGTCGAACTGTCAAGTCTTGATGGGCACGTGGAACAAACTTTCATTATTTAAGCACAACTGGTTCTACGAGCGATGTCCTCCCGGCTTCACGAAGAGATGGTTGGAAGGACTAAGTGTTACTTCCATTTTCCTTTTAAGTTTGATGACTTAAGTCGTAATTTCTCCTTTGAATATAATAACATCCAAAGCTCTTTCAGGTGTTCGTCCACGTCCTGAAGGCGCCAAGTTTTCTGAAGCCGTCACCGCCATTCGCGCCACTCCCGTTGAGGACCAGGATATTAAACTCCTCGTAACTAACAAGATGTTATCTTTATCCGGGTTGTTTGAGGATGGCCGCAGAATTGGACTCCCCGAAAGCCAAGAAGTTTCGGAGGTGGTTATTGAACAAAGAGAAGAAACAATCAACCATGTCATGCCACTACCGAGGGGACTCGGGAAGGTATCGAAGATGGGGAGATCAAAGAATCTTAAGCTGATAAACCTAGAGATGATAATGTAGGCATTGAAAAAGTGTTGATTGCTGGTCCGTCGCAAGTCGGGCAATCGCAGACACCCCCGAAGAGGAAGAAGTTAGTGTACCAATTAATCAAAAGAAAGGCTGGATCATATCCATAATTTGTTATTACTCCCCTCGGAGAGGAGTCATCTTCTCAGCGACTGGAAATTTCGTTAAAAGAATTGTCCGACCTTCAAATTTCGGATGATATAATGTCCTATGACTTTCCCAATATTAATATCGAAGGACTCAACTCCCCTACGAAAAGCGGCGAAGGCGTCCAAGCTTCCAATAAGGGGGAGAGCACTCCAGTGAGTAAAGCCACCATCACCGGTCCGTTGGGGGGAACACTAGGACACTCACAAACACTTGCACTCCACTGCGCACTTGTTATTAATCTTTCATAAGACAACTTTAATATGTTCTTCTTTGGTTTTTACAGGTGCAATGTCTCAATCTCGTGCCTTCGATCATCTCCGAAATTCTTCTACTTATCACCGACCAAGCCGAGACTCTGAATCCGCACGTGTAGGGAGAAGGATGATGGAAGAGATAAAGATTCGAGGGAGTCCACTTCCTTATCTAAGCGGAAGTCCCAATCCCATGCTTCTTGTCATGACGAACATTCTAACCTTCCTGCTCGTAGCGGAGAAAAATCTTTGTATCGCGGCCCTCATGTCGTCGTGCCTCACGAGCAACATTCTAGCTCATCTAGTTTAAGGCAGCTACGTGGCCACTCCGACAAGCATCCACTTGCCACTTCTGATCCACTTCCACTGGTTGCTACTCCCGATTCTACTACAGTAGAAAATTTAGCTGAACTTAAAGATACTTTTTCGAAAATCTGCTTTGATGGTCTCAAATTTCTCCCCTCCATACATGTCATTCCTGGACATGCCAAAGAGAGCCCATTAGCGTGCAAGAATAATGTATTCGTTCAACACGAATCCTTTATTCACTTGGTCGAGAATGTATCCGAAGTCTCCATACAGCGTCAGCATGAAATTGACAATCTTAAGTTGAAGGCCATCCATGACAAAGATATTATCAAGCATCGGGATGTTTAGTTGCTTGAATACAAGACCTAACTTGCTAAAGCTGAAAAGAATGCAAAGGAGATGGGCAGAGGTAGTAAGTCGCATGGAGGCTTCTCATAAGAAGGAACTTGATCCGGCGCTTCAACGCAGCGGCAGGCTTGCTCTAGAAAAGGACTCCTTGCAAAAGGAGAAAGACGTTATAGCTAGTCATGTTGAAGAGCTTGAAGAATTGTTAAAGGAGAGGGAGGGAAAAATTGAGGCACAAGAGGAGTCGCATAGATACTGCGAGGAAATCATCGAGGTAAGGAGCTTAAGGCCAAAGCTCGACGAACAATTCACCAAGATTGAAGCTTTGAAGGAAGAAGCCCGGAAGAGGGCAGAAAAGAAGTGCTTGAACAAGCTAACTCTCGAGTAGAGACTGCCATCGAGTCCGGTAGTAATGAGATTAAGGACTTGTTCGATCCATCGAATATAATGTGAAGGTCCTTCTCCAGCACGACTTAAGCTTTCATGGCGAGGGATATCTCGAATCACTTGCCGAAGCCGGGGAGCACATCGTCGAGATAAAGAAGGAAGAGTTGGGAGAAGCAAAATTTAATGAAGAAGAACTTGTGAGAGAAGTGCTTAGAGGAAATGAAACGTCCGAGCTTGCCGCCGCTAAACTTCAATTTTTTAAGGCTTCTACACCGACTAAGGAAGGAGAGGATATCATTGAGTCTTCTGGAACCGATCCTAAGGGTTCCTCTCCTATCCAAGTAGCCGGACTATCATCTTCTCATGATATGGAGTAGAACCTTGGTTATAATCCGGACAGGGCTGACTTTGGACCACATATGCTATCTCCCATTTTCGAAGGAAGCACTCCATTGACTACAAAAAGTCAACTGGACGTTAATATCATACCGAACTTCTTCGAATTTGAAAAGTTTTTTGTTTTCCATGCGCAATGTCTTTAAACTAATGTCCATGCTTTAACAAATTTTTGTAGGTCTTCCGGGCCCGGATCGGACTCCTAGGAGAGGGGTCGCCATGGAGAAGCAAGAGAATACGGTCGAAGTCCCGACCGCTATTGATATCCCGAGGCCCAATTCTCAAGTCATCGGTGCGCTTGATGAAGATAAGCCCGAACATTTTCCCCCTGTTGATGAACCGAGATGTAATGATCACAGGTGCTTCGGAGCACACTACTAAAACCAGTATGAGGGAGCAGATCGAGGAGGAGGAGAAGTCAAAGTGTAAAGTTAAAGTTGAGCCCATTGAGGTGGAAGTTGAAGATCTTGATCTTGTACCACTACAAGTTATTCCACCAGGCGGGATGATTCCAGGCAAAATCCCTCCACCTACTTCAAGCATTCTGGCCAAAGGTGGCAAAGGGTCCAGGAAGAGAAGCTCAACCAACTCCACTCCTGAAAAATCGAAGAGGGAGAGAAAGTCAAAGAAGTAGTCATTACTTCATGTCATTGTACATAATTTGAATAATTATTATTTATTTTTTTCACAGTCATAGATGTTCGGATATGAATCTCGTTTTTTTTAAATAACTTGTATTGGAATTTTGGGACTTGTGAATAAAAGTTTTTGCTTTGGATTAATCATCATGTGAATCGTTATTTTGGTAGTTGAATGATTACTTTCCATATTAATGTACTTGTAATTTATTGATTGCAAATTTCGTTAATAATTCTCCGTCTCCATCTTAAGGCCTCCCTGCAGTCGTTGCCTTAAGTCGTAATAAATGCTAAGCCGGAGCTGTAATGAGCTGTCATATCCAGTCTTCAGTAGTTTGTATTCCTCCCATCGATTTTAGGTCCAAGTTGGTGGGATAGAGAATGGTCGGAATCCGTTCATCTGTCCGTTGGAGTTTACATATCAGTCCTTGCTTTGGGGAATTAGAGTTATTTTTCGAGCGGTCGGTTCACGCTCGATTTGTTTATACTCCGGTCCGTGCTTCGGGGACTTAGAGTTTTGTCATGGGCGGTTCACTCCCGAATTGTTTATACATCGGTCCGCACTTCGGGGACTTAGGGTTTTCTCGTGGGCAGTCGGTATCCACCCGATTTATGTTTATACTCCAGTCTACACTCTGGCGACTTAGAGTTGTTTCGTGGGCAGTCGGTATCTGCCCGAACTGTTTATACTCCAGTCCACACTCTAGGGACTTAGAGTTTTCTTGTGGGCGGTCGGTATCCACCCGATTTATTTATACTTCTTTTGGTCACCTCGATTTAGTTTCAGTCCCACTGTCCAGGCAGGAATTTTTCAATATTAGGATTACCAGTCACATTTGTTCCCTATTGCGTGTCCCATCCTCTGGATCATTCATGGGAATTGTTAATCAAGCAAAGTAATAAAGCTCATCTCGTTCGATCCCATCGGGGATTAGTCTGATTGATCGGTTTCAAACTCTGGGAGTCTGTTCACATATCAGATATATTGATATCAATCAGTTTCATTATGAACTTAGCACAAAATGCAATGACAGACATATAAGCAAAGGAAGTTCAAGTCTTTATTCATCAAATAGAAAAGAACAAACTATTATGTCCTATTACATATTTGAAGAAACCAAATGCTAAAGCAAATATAGAAGTAAATAGAACTAAAATGCAAAGGAAATGTTCAAAGTGAAATAGCATCGTAAATGCTCGCTATCCCGCGCTCTTGGAAGTGTAATTCCATCGACAGTCGCTAGCTTGAAAGTTCCTTCTCCAAGCCTCTGTTCGATGACATACGGTCCTTCCCGTGTCGGATTCATGTGTGATGGGGCCGAAAAAACCCGTTTTAGGATGAGATCGCCAATTTTAAAGGTTCTCGATCGAACTTTAGTGCTGTAATATCGAGCGACTCGATGTCGGTGTGCAACCTCTCTTAAATCGGCTTCCTCGCGCTTCTCATATATGAAGTCCAAGGATTCCAAGAGAAGATATTTGTTCGTTTTGGGGTCATAGTAAGTCACTCGATGAGAAGGGACTTCGAGTTCCACCGGAATAACAGCTTTGGAGCCGTAAGCAGGAGCAAATAGAGTATGGCCAGTCACGGACTTGTGAGTGGTTCTACAGGCCTAAAGCGCCGTAGGAAGTTCATCCACCCACTTGCCTCTAGCCTTCTCCAAATGCTTTTTCAGAATAGACTTGATAATTTTGTTTACGGCTTTGACCTGTCCATTTGCCTGAGGATGAACAACCACTGCAAACCTCTTTTCAATGTGATGTCTTCGACAAATTTCTTTAAATTTAGCACTATCGAACTGAATCTCATTATCTGTTACGATAGTTCGTAGAAGACCAAAGCGACATATGATGTTTCGAACAACGAAATTGATTACTTTTAACGGTTCTGCCTCGGCCCATTTTATGAAATAATCAACCGTGATAATAGTGTACTTTGCACCGCCTTTAGAGATTGGCAAAGAGCCGATGATGTCAATACCCCACATAGCGAATGGCCATGGACTGACCATTTGCGTGATCTCTGTTAGCATAGCTCTTGGGACTTTCGCATATATCTGGCATTTGTCACATCGTCTTGCAAAATCAGCAGCATCCTAGTTTACAGTTGGCTAATAATATCTGTAATGGAGTATCTTCTTTGCCAGTGTTTGTCCCCAGTGTAATCGTTGCATTCTCCCTCATGAACTTCTTTCAGAACACGCTTTATCTCATCATGAGTGATACACCGGAGTAAAGTAACAGAAAACCCTTTTCTATACATAGTTCCTTCTTGCATAATATACCACAAAGCTTTGCGAAGGACTTGTCGCTTTTCGTTTCTTCATTCAGGAAAGATTCCATGCAACAAGTAATCTTTAAATGGAGTCATCCACGATTCCCTCTCGGATTCCGCTTCAGTACTTGATCAATTTCCATCATATTTATACTTGGGGTATGTAATATCTCAACCGGAACCAAACCCATATGTTGCGCATCGCAAGTACTAGCGAACTTTGCCAATGAATCAGCCTCTCCATTTTGCTCACGTGGGATATGTGAAATGTCATAGTATTCGATATCTGCCAACAACTCCTGAACTCGGGTACGGTATGGCGCAAGTCGTTGTTCCTTAGCCTGATAGTCTCCTCAGACTTGATACACCACCAATTTTGAGTCGCAAAAGATTTCAAGAGACTTCACTCCGAGCACTCTAGCAAGTTTAAGTCCAGCAATCAATGCTTCATACTCAACTTCGTTGTTTATAGCAGGAAAATTAAGCTTCAAAGCGTAGCAAATTGACCGGTTCTTAGGGGTTACAAGCACAATCCCAGCTTCGCAATAGTGACCATTAAATGCGCCATCAGTGTACAGCTTCCATCACACAGTAGGGATTTATTTGCCTTCTGGAGGCTCGTCAAGTATGGTAACCTCTGCTATAAAGTCTGCCAGTGCTTGACCTTGGATGGCTCATCGGGGAAGATATGTAATGTCAAACTGGCTGAGATCGATGTTCGATTTAAGCAACCTCCCAGACATCTAAGATCGTCGTAGGACCTGTCGTAACGGATGGTCAGTGTAAATGTTGATTGGATGTGCCTGGAAGTACGGACGAAGTTTTCGTGATGCGATTAGCAAGCAGTACGTCAATTTCTTTATCTTTGGATAGTTCCTTTCTGCTCCTGTTAACCGCTTGTTGACATAATACACCGGCCTCTGAATCCAGTTCTCCTCGTGAATCAGGGCGGCACTTATAGCATGCCTTGATACTGCCAAATAGATGTACAATTCCTCATGATCTACCGGCATTGACAAGACAGGGGGTCTCTCTAAATGATTCACCAGAGCTCGAAATGAGTCTTCATAATCCCGTGTCCATTCAAAGTTTCTCTTGCCCTTCCTAATCAAATCAAAGAAAGAAACGCATTTATCAGCTGCCCTAGAGATAAATCGACTTAAAGCAGCAACCTTCCCATTCAAACTTTGCACTTGTTTAACAGTTCTGGCGCTTGAATATCTCGAATAACCTGAATCATTTCTGGATTAACTTTAATTCCTCGAGCGTTGACAATAGAGCCCAAGAACTTTCCCGACGCAACACCAAATGAGCATTTCAAAGGATTGATCTTCATGTTATAAAATCAAAGGAAGTCGAACATCTCTGCCAAGTCTCGAATGTGGTAATTTGATCGCCGTGACTTCATGAGCATATCATCCACATAGACTTCCTTGTCCTCCCAATCTGATCTTTAAACATCTGGTTAACTAAGTGTTGATAGGTTGCTCCAGCGTTCTTCAACCCAAACGGCATCACCATGTAACATTATTATCCAACATCCGTCACAAAGCTAGTGTGTTCCTAATTTGGGGACATGCATCAAGATTTGGTTATATCCCGAGTACGCATCCATAAAGGATAACAATTTATGTCCTACAGTTGAATCAACTAGTCGATCAATCCTTGGAAGGGGAAAACTATCTTTAGGACACGCCTTGTTTAAGTCTGAATAGTCAATGCACGTTCTCCACTTCCCATTCACCTTCTTCACTAGCACGGGATTAGATATCCATTTAGGATAGAGGGCGTCGAGAATAAACCCATTGACTTTTAGTTTATCCACTTCCTCTTTAAGAGCAACGGATCTCTCTGGATCTATGCCTCGCATTTTCTGTTTTACTAGAACATACTTCGGATCAACGTTTAATGCATGGCTCGCGATAGCAGGCGAGATCGTACACATGTCAGAATGAGTCCAAGCAAATACATCCAGATTCACTTGGAGGAAATCAGCAAGTTCTCTCACCATCGAGGGGATGAGCTGTGATCCAGTCTTCAAGGCCCGTGATAGGTCGTCGTGGCTGACTATTATATCAATCGTCATCTCAGCCGGCGCCGCCTTGGTCTCCTTGGACTCCTCTTTGTCATCTCTCATATCTATATCTCTATAGAACCAACTTTGGTGCCCAAGCCAAGGCTTAGGCGCCATTTGTCAATCTTCAGTAACTAGGGTGCGGACAGACTTGTCCACACCCTTTCTCTTCTCCTTACGCCAAGATTCTCTTAACTCAGCCACATAACAGGAACGTCTAGTCGCCTGCTCACCATGCACCATTTCTACTCCATTATCAGTCGAAAATTTCAAAGTCAAACACCATAGGGAAAGAGCCGCCCAAAATTCAGCTAGGGCCAGTCGGCCTAGAAAAACCTTGTACGGTGATTCAACATCCAAAACAATGAACGATATGATCCGCACTTTCCTACATTCGCCTTACCCCAATTCAACTGGAAACTCCACATATCCAACTGCCTCAGTCACCACACCATTGAAACCATGTATACGAGCTTTAGATGGTTTCAAATCTTTCGCCTCCATTCTCATTTAATCAAAAGCCTTCTTGAAAATAATGTTTATCGAACTTCCAAAATCAATCAAAATTCTTCTCACCAGAGCAGGGCCAATCATGGCAGAAACAACCATCGGGTCAATTGTAAGAGCCTCTCTTCTATCTGCATCCCTGCTTCTGAACACTATATCATCAGTCATCGTATGTTGTTGCTTGGCCGGAGTTCCATCCTCCGTATTTGTACAATACTGAAAATCAACATGCCTCATCGCGCTAGCATAGCGCTCAATTTCCTGCCAACTCATATCCACAGCCCTACGTGGAGCTTGTCCTCGATTGGGGTTAGGTGTCCCCTGTCCGCCATCTTGTGGAGTTTTCATGAACTGCTGCAACTTCTTTTCTCGAATCAACTTCTGGATAGCATCCTGGAGATGCCTGCACTCGTTCATATTGTGCCCATAACACTCATGAAATCAATAATACTTTCCATCCTGTTTCTGTGCCTCGGTTGACTCCTTTGGACGCGACTTCTTGTATTGAAAAGTATTATAGGTGGATAAGAAAATATTCTCCAGGGATGCGTTTAAAGGCGTGTAGTTGTCATACATAGGAATCCTAGGCTTTGATCTTCCAGGCTCCCTCTTCCGGTCTTGATTTCCCTTCACTATATCTCTTCTGTTGATTCGGCTTGTTTTGAACATTAACCTGAACCTTCCTAGAACTCTTATCGAATTGCTTTATTACAATGTTGCTTTGTACAGCTTCTCCTCTCAGTCCCACTGCATTGCTTTTTCTAGAAGACCTGGCCTCCTCCTTCCTCATAAACTGTGCCGCCTTTGAATAGAAGCGTTCCAATGTGGCCGGTGGTTTTCCAACTAACCAGTCACCAAACTCGAATTTCGGATCAATCCCTCTCATTATAGCCATTAGTATAGCATAGTCATTTTGGTTACTGACTTCTGTACTAGCGATATGAAATCTTTCCAAGTAGTCGTTCAGCGATTCCCCGGAGGCTGGATTACGCTGGATAGTCACATCACGTCTTTAGGATGAGCAGCATGGATCTGGAACTGCTCCATAAAATTTGTTGTCAGTTCATCAAACCTTGAAATCGATCGTGGGAGTAATCTTGTAAACCATATCGTCGTGATCCCAAAGGGGGTTATAGGAAAGCATCTACATTTGGTTGCGTCATTGGCTCTTGCTAAATCCATCAACCATTCGTACCTCATAATGTGCTGCCTGGGGTCGGTTTTTCCCTTATAGGCAGGCATCGTAGGCATGTTGAGCCTTCTCGGGTACTCCGCATGTAAAACGTTGTCTGTAAACGGAGTATGGCTCCTCGAAATTACCCAATCATGATTCTTCAAACCCTGGTTCTCCCTCACCAGCTGTCTTACCATCGCCAATAAATCCGGTGTCTGGATGGGTGGTGCCAAGTGGTGGTCGTGCTCCACCTCACGTGAATGGTCTGATCGATGTCTACGGGCCGCCTTGGTCTATCATCCTCTTGATCTGCACCCTGAGCATTCATCTTGTCGTTATTCTGGAAGGGTAGTTGGTCAGCATTCAAATGGACTCCTGCATCCAAGCCTCCGGAAACAGCTCTGGACCGATTCCCCAAGTGCAGCTAGGGAACCCCTCCTCTGGAGGAGGGATTGGTATCGATCCCTAGGAAGGGATCGGCACCGATCCGTCTTGGCAGACCATGTTAGTCTGTCAAGCGATGCTCTGACATCCTTGCCTACTCTCCTTAGACCCTGTGATGCCTATGCCTATGATGTACATCTGATGAGGTTGAACTCTGTGACGCCAAGTAAGAAGCAAGATCCCTTCTGGCGTTCTGATGTTGCTGTCGAGCAATCTGGTTCATTACGTTAGCATTAGTCTGGATCTGCTCATTTAGATGCGTACGGCTCTCCATTAACTCACTCATCAAGTTGTTGAATTCAGCTCTAGTTATAGAATCAACGTGGTTCTGGACTTCAGCTGGCTCCACATTAAAATTTGCAGGCAAGTTGCTTCGAGCTCCTTATTAGATGTTGGCAGTTTCATTTGCATCAACATTCTGGGAACTTGATCTGGTATGCCTCACCATTCTAGATTTCTTTGCTTAGATTCTAATAAGTCTGAGTAGTATCTGCAAGCTTTTGAAGATGATCTATGTCTCTTTCCGAGATTTTCTCAATCCAGTAGCAGCAAAGGGGATCCTAACAGGATGAGAATCAGGCTCTCGGTGAAAGCACCAAAATGTTTGCAACAAAATTGGCACAAACACCCAAAAATAGATTTGTGTAGTGAAATAAATGAAGAAACTAAATTGAAATGGAGGAATATATCAAATTAACAAGAAAATCACAGCAGAAGACAAGAACAACAAGAGTTATAGTGGTTCGGTGTTGATTGCCTACGTCCACTTTGAATATTCTCTTTATTGATTCACAATAATCTTGATTACAGTAAGAAACAGTAAAAGACAAGAGAATAATGGAGGAAGTTGATTATAATAATAATGATATTTAACTAATAGCGTAAAGATCCTCAGAATGACCCTCTAGGCCTGTATTTATATGTGAAGGCGACCACCAATCTGACTGGAATTTCGGCAACCGAACCTCCTCATCCATATGGACCCACCGTAGGGAGCGCTAGGCCCAAATCTCAATAGAGAGGGATCGGTATCGATCCCTCCATATGTTGAATTTGGGGCAGCGATCCCTATGGTAGCTTCCTCATGCTCGAATATGATGGTATCTCAAATGTCATGATGATTGGATGTGTGAAGCTCGAGTTTTCGCTCGATCTTTGGTTCGAAACCCCATTTATGTTATTGGTGTTGACCCTCCAATAAGCTGTGCCGATCCATAATGCTCAGAACATTATGCCAATCCCTCTACCTTTATAGATATATACCGATCCATCCTGCTTTATAAATGTATGTCGATCCCTTTTGCTTTAGGACATTATGTCGACCCCTAGCCATTCGCATATAACCCTTAGTCTTCACCATAACATGCTGATCCCCCCTATGTCACAATACTACACTGATCCCTTTCACGCTAAAACGTTATGTCGACCCCTCCTACTCTAGGATACTATGCTGATCCCTCAATCATTAACAGGTCACACTGAACCTCTTGCACTTCCACTTATGCCGATCATTTTTTCATACTACTCATTTGTTATGCCGACCGCTCTAGCATTCCTTCAATGTTGATAAATGACTATGCCGATCCATATTCCATCCAAACCAATTTCCATATTTTTGACATCCTACGTTGTTGTCTATCAACTATGTTCAATCCGGGCTTCGTACAGCTGTCTGGACTCTATTTCTGGGTCCTATAGCCATTGCGTCACGATCGTCCTCCTTGACAATAGTCGAGTCTGTCTTGCATGACCAGTCCAATATAGCCGGGTAAGGGTACCAGGTTACAATTCCATAGTCCGATGGAGCTCGTTTGCCAGCACAAATGAGCTATCTACCTAGAGTGTTCTTGTACACCATACTCTGAACAGAGGACACACACTTCATAGATTGACACTTCACATCATCCAGATCAATGTGCAGAATCCAATTGGTCAACACATGTCGACATCTGTTGGATTTTATACATTGACAACACCGATTTTGATTAAAGTAATCCATCAAAGTAAAATATACCCGTCTACGTTCCCCATCAAGCTTTTCAGTTCAAAATGACTAGACGATTTCCTCACTTTAATTGCATAACTGGTCCTTCTACCCCTCCTGAGGTGGGCTCTTCTACCACCCAAGCTTTACGTCCATTCCATTTGGAGCGAGGCATTCTATAACTTAGAAACTTTAACTCCCAGTCCTACCCCTCAAATGGAAGAATGACCTAATCTAATGTCTTGTATAATCCTCAGATGATACACCATCCAAGTTGGCCGTAGAGGCACTTCATTCGATATGTCTTAAACATGGAATTCCAGAGGATGAGGTTCTCCTGCTAACACTCGACTAACAGGCTCATCTCCTGCCTCGTAGCAACATGGCATGCAATAGGTATATGTGTGTTCCTAGAGTTATGCCATCATTCAATGACTTTCTCAAGTTCTTTCTTCAATAGATCGAGCTAGCTCCTACACAAGTACACCATAATGGTTATGCCATACTCAATTCTATATACATTCTTTTCATGATGTTATTTAATCGCCCTCCAACATTCGGAGAACTCGCTTTCCTTATAAGTTTCAAGAAGAGGCAAGATTAATCTTATTTGTTGATAGTTGAGGCAACGGCTATTGCAAGGTCATCAAGGTGCTCCATAACACGCGCAGCTACTTCAAGAGCGAATATTTCTTTGTTTGTTGCCCTCAAGTCTTCAACTGCTTCTACTTGTCTAGTTGTAAGTCCTTTTATCCAACATCTCTTTCTCATCTAGGTTTTTATCACCCAAGTGCCTAAAAGCCTTTATGTATCCTTTACAGATCTCCCTGAATGAGAAGTCAACGATGAACATGCCAACATTTTAGAGTTCTTAAAGGAGATTGATTATGGATTACGTACAACTTCTTATATTCTTACATGACTTCGTCGATATCATTTTCTATATAACGGAAGGAGAATCATTCCTAACAAACTTCCCACCAAGAAATCTCAAGCCATCGCTGGTCCTTCTATCCCATTTCATGATTATGATGACGAAGATTAAGGGGGTGAAGAGGTTCAAGGAGGTGAGACTAATTTAGGAGAGGAATAAAGAAGAGTGGAAGAAGATGAAGTAGAAGGAGACTAAGGAGGAGACAAAGAGTAAGAAAAGGAAGATGAAGATGAAGATTATGGCCTCGATGGGGACGAATCATATGGAGAGACATCTCTTGAGGGCACCTAGTCACAACGTCTATTCACTCGATATGATTGATCATCAAGTCTTTATAGCTTGCTCTGGGACCGAGCGTTGAACCAATTGAAGAAACAACTCCTCCTACAGGCTCCTTTGAGAACATCTTTGGTTCCTAGGGCAATCTTGGGAACTTTCCTGCTTTCGGTTGTAGGGGAATAAGATTTGGAGACATTCTGAACACAAATCCCCATGAATTCAGCTTCCCTTCTAGGGTTATTCTTACAGCTCCTAACGGTGATGAAACTCCATCTACTAAAGCCCTCATGCATGGTGGGTAGATTACCTGGGAAAACACCAGCACTTCACACACTTTTAAGATCACTAGCACAGACACTTAACATTAGTTCTTAATCTAGTGTCTTATTTCTGATATATTCCTTCTTCTTTTTAAGTACAATAGGCAGAGACTGTTTTAGCCATCTCCACTTGAGCATAGACCAAAACCGTTCCTCAAACTCGGAGGCTTACTATCAACACATTATCTCTCTTCAGGAGTCAAAGTTCGAAAGAAATGAGAAGAAGCGATGAGATGTGGAGGATAGAGAGCGCCATCACGGTGATCAGGAATGATGCAATAATGAAAGAAAGTAATGCCGTCTTGAAAAACAACAGGGTCCACATGAGCACTTTGGGCATGACTCCAGCCCTGATAAACCATTCTCTCACTTCTTCTTAGGAATAACCTTTGTCATCCTAACCTCCTACCATTATTGTTTCCATCTCCTATCAATCCAAAGTGGTCGGCCCTACCCAATTTCTTCCATATAGGGCCAATACAGGAACCTCTTCAGGTCACACTACTCCTCCTCCACCCCTCGAAGTCCAATCATTGGCTATCACCACTAGGATGTCGGTCACTTTTCTCGACTTCTGCATAAGGGGGTGATGTTCAATTACAATGTAAGGAGCATCTCAAAAAAGGAGACTAATGAAGGCCTCGACAAACATAAAGAGGTCATGAAGCAGGTGTTTGAATGGTAGAACTCACAAAGGGCCTCTTTGACAGCAACCAGGCCAACCTATTAATCGGTTGTTATTATGACTCAGAGAGGGCCAATAATGACAAGATAGTAGGAGGCTACAAACAAGAACTGGCTGAAATTACAAACAAAAAGAAAGAAGTGGAAAAATCTGCTAAGGACTCTAAGGAAAGAATAGCCGAGCTCAGGGTCCACATGTAAGTGACTAAAGTCATAAACGATTAGATAAAGATCATTACATCTACGAATTTTAATCTTGAGCAATAACTCAAAGAAAAAGAGTAACAACTTGCAACACTTCAAGTTGAAGTAGACAAGCTTAAAGTTGACTTGAAGGCTAAGTCAGAATTCGAGGCCCAAGTCCAAATTGAGCTCGTCGGCGCCAAATAAGAAATTATAGAGCTCAAAGCAAAGACCATTCAAACCGAAGAAGACACGGAAGCTACTCTCCTCTAGTTCTTTGCCATTATCATTGAAAAGAAAATTCTGAAATGGCTTGGAGGTAACTACCTGGTAACTTTGGCCAATACTTAGGAAGAAATCTTATACAAGGTTGGTAGATCTGACCAAGGCATCGATGAGGACTATCCTAAATCAGTATTTCTAGATGATGGTGATTTTGAAGCACTAGAAAAGGGAAAGGAAATCTTGGCAGCACAAGATGCGGCAATAGTGAAGGCAACTATTGATGACCCCACTAGTCCCAACACTTTAGATCATACGGAAACTTCCATTCTAACGTCAAACGAGCCTTCAACAAACATCATCACTTCCATGGTGGCCACTTATAAGGTCGCCATTACCAAGGTGCATGTTAATGTTGCATTTGGTGCTGATACTCCACATTTCACTCCTATAGCTACTCAACCGATCAAACCTACTCCCGAGGATGGAGAAGTCATCAAGTGCCCATTGAAGGACACTCCAAGTGGCCTAGGTATATCTCTAGTCTCTCCGGTGTTCAAGAAACTTTAGTACTCGCCTAAAGATGTTACTTGTCTATAAATTTCTGTCTGTCAATTTACAGGTCATTCGTCGTTGCCCTCCACCACCAGCTACTCAAGCTCCGAGCCTAAGTGCCATCACAATGATGTCTACTTCCATTACCACAATGCTCATTGGTCCAGTTCCTCCTTCTAGCTCTGGCCCCAGCATAGATTCAGAAAAGATAAGGGCATTGAAAAGGGTGGAGGACGTTGATCCACCTTTGGAATAGGAGGTGATGATCGCGGGCACGAAGGACTCAGAATGTATTACAATGGTAGAAATGTTGAAGCATGACTTTGACATGATTAGTGTCATGAAGTAACTAGGAATAGAGAAGCCCTCGACCGGCTCAGGCAAATCCACACCTATTCCCAAGGTCCCACCTTTGAAAATCAAGACTACCTAAGGTCGAGGTGTCGGCGCCTCAAAGTCCTTCGATCCTGCCTCCAAAAAGTCGAAGACACATTCTAGTGGATGATTGAAGAGGAAGCTTCTCCAACCTAGGAAAGCTCTACATAGAAGGAGGAGGAGAAAGAGGAAGCAAAGACCATCACGAAAAAGCATCGTGCTAAGATGACTATCAGGAGTAGCAAACTAGAGAGAGGGAACTAGGTAGTCATCTCGGTTTTTGGAAGAAATTTTCCATTTACCTTTCCAATGTTTTGTTCCTCTTTGGCATATTTCATATAGACCGTCGTTATCGTGGAGCGGTCTCTTCATTACTTGTACAAAATCTATCTAAATAAAAGACTGTTTTCTTTTAAACTTTATTCATATTTAAATTACTGTTTCATTTGCCTATATAACTACCTACATATATAATTTAATCATATGCAATTCAATTGCACTTACATTACACATATATGTGTTTGTGCAACGCTGTTATTTACTGTAACTCAGTACATACAAATAAATTTTTGTGATCGCTATGTGTCAATTCATTATTTAGTTATGTTTATCATTACCAATATATTTCTTTCTTGGCCAAACAAAACTACATTTCTCTATCTAACTCTACTTATATTCAGCTGGGCGCATCTCGCTCAACCATAAATAGAGCAACATCACTTTGGCCAATTCTATGGCCAACCTTGTTTATCTTCAGCCAGATGTACTCCATTTAGCCGTAAACAAGGCTGTATTTAAAAAAACAATTAACTTCGTTCCACTTCCTGTCTTTGGGAAATGGAAGTTCGGACCTATGTCTTTGGACATCCACCCATAATCTCACCTATGTCTGAGTGATAATCAAAAGATATCTCATCAGCCAACCTCGTTTATCATCAGCAGAACATATCACATTAGGCTATAAAAGTGGTTGTACCTACAAAAAATTCAATTACATATCGACTCCTATATCTGGGAATTGGGGTCTCGGATGATTATCACTAAGCATCTATCTTCGACCTCGCTTATCTCTGGGCCTTGATTAAAAACATTCACTGACCATCTTCGCTTATCTTTGGGCAAGCGTGTCTCGCTAGGCTGTAAGCGTGGTCATGTCTACAAAAGTTCCAATTATACACTAATTCCTATGTGTGGGAACCAGTGTTACGGATGCCTATCTCTGTGTATCCATTCTCGTCCTCAATTGGCTCTAAGTTTAGATCTAGCACATTCATTGACCATCATCGCATATTTTCGGCCGGGCGTGTCTTGATACGTTGTAAGCATGGTAGTACCTACAAAGGGACATAATTCTACACTAGTTCATATCTTTAGGATTCGGTACTTCAGATGCCAATCTTAGGTCATTAACCTTTGACTTTGTCTAATTTCGGGCATTGGTAAAAGATTTCATATATTAGGACAATCATTCAATTGACCCTAATATGATTTTACTCTGTTGACCTGATCATTGATCGAAGGAGTTCTTTGATACCTATCATCAAGTACCTAGACAACTAGTTTTTTAAACACAGAATGTCAAATTCTTCCACTATCATGTAGCATAAAGTCAGACTTAATAATACAGTTCCATTGATTCTGAAAGCCAACTTAAAAGCTATCGTACTATTCCTTATTGCATCTTATCCAGTCAATTAGGATGTTGCAAATAATAAATAAATCTAAGTGTTACAATGTCGTAGATGTTCACTACTCCTCGCTCGCGGAATTTGGGTCCCATCAACAGTCGATTGCTTGAAAGTTCCGCCTCCAGGCTTTTGTTCAATTGCATAAGGACCTTCCCAATTCATACTAAGTTCCTCCGTACCTATAAGGACTTATTTCAGAATGAGATCGCCTACTTCAAAGCTACAACTTCTGACCTTGGCATTAAAATGTCTTGCAGCTATTTTTTGTTAAGCAGCTACCCACAATTCATCTTCCTCTCGTGTTTCATCGACCAAGTCGAGGGACTCAAGCAAGAGTTCCTAGTTTATTTTAGGATCATAATGCTCTATTTGGTGAGAGGGGACTTCCAATTCAATTCGAATCATGGTCTCAACTTCGTAGGCCATAGCGAATGGAGTATGCCCTATCGCAGACTTATAGGTTATTCTATAAGCCCATAACACTAGTGGTAACTCATCAACCCAGTTGCCTTGGCTTTCGGTAATTGTTTCTTCGGGATAGATTTGATGACCTTATTCATTGCCTCCACCTGTCCATTTGCTAGAATGTGTGCTACTGTCGAAAAGCTCTTTCTAATTCAATACCGACTACAGAAGTCTTTGAACTCGATGCTCTCAAATTGAGTTCCATTACCAGAAATGATCTTTTGCAGAAACCAAATCGACATATGGTATTCTTAACCATAAAGTTAATCGCTTTCTTTATAGTGATCGTGGTTAGCAGTTCCGATCCAACCCACTTTGTGAAGTAGTCCACAACTACAGTGTAACGACCTACCTTTTTGGATGGTTTAAATCGACAATAAACCACATATGTCTAATTCAAACCATTCAAAAGGGAGGATTTTTAATGGGGTAAATAAGAAAATCAGAGAAAGAAAAGAAAAAAACACAGAATATCATAGCGGAATGACAAAATATAATAATCAAATAAATAGTTCATGAAGTTGTTTTACAAATATATTTGATTACACTTTTACAATACAATCAGAGTTATATATACAGTAGGCATAATAGAATAATGCAGCGGAACAACATGATATAGTGGAATAATACTAATAATATAATATACCAAACTCCGTATTCGTCCTCTAGAAATAAAGTCTTCAACGCTAAAATGCTCAGGCTGACCCGAGCTTAATGAAAAGACAAAACACTCGAGTCAGAACTAAAAGACCTTATGTAAGTTAAATCAACAGCAAATAAATATGAGTGTAACGGCTTCAGAGATGTTTACGGGATTTTACATCTCATATCCAGTGTACAACGTGTGTGCAATAACTTAAGAGATGTTCGAGATTTCCATCTCCTAAGGATCCGTTAAACTATTTATATGTAGTAATATATGTTATATATATAATGTCTATCGGTAAAGTAAAATATTAAAATAGCATTAAGGCGTTACCCATATCCCCCTTAACACATTTTTATAAATGCCGTAGTCTATACAGTACTGTAAACACCACCAAACCGGTGGGCTATCAGGAAGCACTCCATAGGTATGACACAAAACACAATCATAGTGGGCTCGATAAGGCATATGACAGGACACACGAGGCTATACCCATGGTAGGATTTTACCAGATTGCGGAACCAGGCTGGTGGTAACGCATAGCAGCTACTACCGCCCACCTCGAACAACACTCCCATAATCAAATCGAAGTGGCCACCAATCAATCACAAACTAACAGATATGGTATCGAAGAAGCATGTTCGATAGGAGGAGAGACCTAACTTGGCCTGGTTAAGGCTCTTGATTTTAGTCATATCAAGCTGACCCGAGGGGGTCAGGGCTGCGTTCTTACCTCATACTAGCAGCATTCGCCAAACCATCCTACTTCGTTCTGGATTCTCCACCACGTGCACAGTTGTTAAAGTGGTTTCGGAATTGGTGGAGAGTATGACAATATCCGACCACGGTTTCTTTAACAACCAAACACTAATTTCACACCATAGTTATTTTATAAAACATTCAAAAAACAGTTTATGCCTTCATATCAAGATATCCATATACTTATTCCAAATGTATAAATATATTCATAAGTATCGAGGAAGATTTTCTTTCAATCAATTTCGAAAATAATTTATAAATCTCTCTTAAACCATTTATAAACTATTTATATGCTTTAAAACCATTTATAAAGCTATTTATAAATTCCAAAACAGTTTACAACTCTTCCCTTTTTCATAAGCTTTTACACAAATTCTTTAAAAAAGCTTCCAAATCCATTTATACAAGTTCTTTTTATAAAACCCTTTATAAAATCCTTTAAACCTTTTATAAAATTTCTTTAAATCAGATTATAAAATCTCTTATAAAACTTTTATAAATTCCTTACAAAACCTTTTACAAAATAGTAAAATCTTTTACAAAATCTTTTATCTATTAAAGTTATTATAAAAGTCTATTTTTATTATCTAAAATCAAAAATATATTTATTATATTAAATTAAATTTAATATATATATATATATTAAAACTATATTAAATTAAATTTTAAACTATTTAAAATATTTTTTTTAAAACTAAATAAAATTATAAGTTAAAAACTTTAATTTACATTTAAAGCCATATATTAACTTATAATTAAAGCTTTTTAAAAAATATAAAATAAACTATTTTCCAAATATAAATTTTAAATAAAATCATTAAATTAAATTTAAAAATCAAATTTATAAATCAAACAAGCTTTACCATTTAGAAAATAATTTAAAACCACCCAACGGTGTCCGTATATAATTTTCTACTCTATGGTCAAGTGATTGGGTATGTATCATTTAAACCCAAATTAATTAAATTTCCTGAGCATATATCATTTAAACCCGTATCTTGAATCAAAAAATTTCAAATCAATAAAATCGTTTGGGTTTATCATTTCAACCCGTAACGATTTTCCCTAATCTATAAGATCATTCGGGTATGTATCATTTCAACCCATAGTGATAACAGGGATACAAATATCCAATCATCTAAAATATCAACAAATAAACATCCATAACAATCAACATCCAAATCAGACAATAAATCACAACAATTGACTGGTTATCATTATCAGGTGTTCAACTAACAATTTAAATTCAATATTAATTTAAATGGCAATTTAATTCAAATTAAATTCAAGTTAAATTTAAATGACAATTTAAAATACCAAACAGAAATCAATAAATTCCTTATCACATCATAAATTTAATTTAACTAACATAAGAAGGTTTAGTATTTGTGAGTTGGTTAAATCACTCACCTTTGATTTCTAGTCGAATTAAAATCCAAATAAAACCCAAAAATCTAACAGTCTCCAAAAGCAGCCAAACTAGTTCCATGCTGTCCGAAATTTCGACACGATCACAATGGAAGAAACCGCATCCAAATCCGAGCTCATATGAAAAAGTTACGAACGTTAGAACATTTGAAAATTAAATTAAAATTAAAATAACGAAAGGGCAATTACGTAAATTATACCAGCTAAAACCGTCATCCATGCACGCGCTTCGATCGCTAACCACAAACTGTTGCCGCACTTTGACAATCAATCACTGATGATCTAAGCCACTCCACCAAGATCTGACTCCAACGTTGTGCTGCTCAAGACGATGCGCCCCTTGGCATGTCTGCGGCCACCTCCGGCCTCCTTGAAATCGTAGCCGCCGCCGTGCCTATGATGGCGATTTTTGGCGAATTTGAGGCCTCTCAAACCAAACCAACCATATAGATCACCTCTACTAATCACCCTCAACGCAGCAGCCTCCCGATCATCGATCGGACGACAATCCATCGTCGAAAAGCAAACCTTAATATGGACGGCCGAGGCTTCTTCAATGATTTCTGGACAAACCAACCTCGATTGCAAAAATGAATAGTAGATCTAGATTACGCTCGTTGAGAGCTTATCAACGATATATAATTTGATATGATTTGAAGAGTTTGAATTTTCAATTTGATTTTGAATTTGGGAATTAGGGTTTTGATATTGACAGCCATTGAGAAGGAATAGAAAATTGAACAGATAGATAGAATTGTACATACATGAATATGAAATAAGAAATCTGTTAGGGTTTACAACAGCCTACATATAGGCAGAGATAGAGAAGTACGAATGGATATAGAGAATTGGGTCGAATGATAACAACGACCCGAAAAGCCTGTTTCGTTCCCGAAACTAAAGTAGATCATCCCATACATCAAAATAAAGGTTTTCAATATTTTTAAACTCAATGGAACTAGTTTCAATCCCTAATTCCATTGTATACAAAAGTTAGCTTTTAAAATCAGATTATATTCATTTAAATTCCATTAATTGATTTCTACGCGTTTCGAGCCCACACGATCAGATGATAAGTCCGATCACTACGAAACTTGAAATCCTACAACAATTCCTTGTTACGGATCCGATGAAACTAGTTTCGTCAAAATCCGAGATAGTGGCCAAAATGGATAATTTTCACGTTAATTAAATAAAATATTATTAAATTAATTTAATCACTTTTAAATTCAAATTTAAAAGTTAACAATTTATCATTCTTAATTACATAGAAATTAATAATCTTTTAAGATTTAACATTCCATGTTAATCTCAAGATTTAAACATTACATTAATTTCAGCGTCAAATTACAACTTAATAAAATCCCAGTTAATTATATTTTAATTTCAATCAAATCCTTTTATTTCGATTTATACTCTTATTATTGAATCAACTATTATCTTATGAATATAATTAACATTAGTTTACATTTTAATACATTCATATTCTTCAATTGCATTAATTCCATTAATTACCAATTTAATTCCTTATTTACAATTACAACCAAATTAACTTTATAATTATTTTAATTGATTGAAATTACATTAAAATAATTGTCAGTAACATTCATACAACATTATTAAATCAAATTCTAATAATTTTCTCATTAATAAATCATAAATTTTAATTTCTCACCATATTAAATTTCAAAATCTTAGTTAATTTAATAGTTTTAATTATCAAAAATAGGGTCGTTACACTCTCCTCCACTTAAAACTTTTCGTCCTCGAAAAGGAACAAGAAGGAATTAAGAAACTTGATATAATTTTATTCAAATTATTCAATTTATAAACAATTAAATTTACATAATTAAGTATTTTAAATAAAATATATCAATTTATAAACAATTAAATCTTTCATATTCAAGTTCAATAAAAGGTTGAAAAATATTTTCACTTCCATAAAAAAATTCTAAGTCCTAAATTTTTGAAAAAAATTCGCAAGATTCTCCTTTGCGCGACTATGTCTGGAAAAATAAAAATATTAATAATTTCAATATATATATCATGTTTCAATAATAAAACATCCCAAACTATGGGAAAACAATAAAATATTGCTATAAAACCGTAATCCAAAAACATACCTATTTATCGGGCAAACAACTTTATTTATGAAACCAAAAGCAACAGCTATTACTTCCATAAACCTGTATTCCACTTATATAATCCAAAATAGTAAGAATTTTGTAAAAGAGAAATATTTAGTTGTTTCAATTAGTAACAAAAACAAATCAACACAAAACATATTCAAACAAAACAGCACGAACATCATATGCAACAAAAGAATCCATCGCACATCGATAGCAACCAAAACTAATGGTTTGTTTAGTTCAGAAACTTTTCCTCGTACAAGGATGATAAATAAACTAGTAGGTGTACTTTACGCTCAACGGCCTTAGATAATAACTTAATAGATTATTCATACAACCTTAAACAATTTGAAGTATCCTTTTCCAAACTTCCCATTAGCCAAACAATACAGAATTTAAATGTTATTTAAGTTTATTCAATCGGTTTCCCTTTTACTATTCAATTTAGTTACTAAGCATTCTAAAACTTAATTCATGTTTACAACACTTCTTGTACATCTTAATTTTTTTTACATATGGACATGATTTCATTTTTGAACATTATTATTACTTAAGTTTTCACTTGTATAATATTCTATTACGTATTCATAATTAACATTTAAACTTTTCTTAACATTTCTGGTAAGTTTTATATATGTCTTTTAGAATGTAATTGAATGTTATACAAATTTATCTTATTTAGTTTAGTTAATGAAAATGTTCAACAATTTACATCTTCTTAATTTTCATTATCTTTTAATTTACAAGTTACAAATCTCCAATTTCTTTATATTTTCATTAAACAATTACCTTTTAATTCAGATTTCAATTTTTTGAAAGTTTCCAACTTATTAAAAAAGTCAAGATTCAATTATATTACAATAATTGAAAATCATTGATTAACAGAAAACTTAAGAACGAAATACCGGATTTCATTTCAAATCATCTCAAAATAATATATACTTATATCTTTGTATAGCAAAACATACTTGGAAATTTAAATCAAAATTTCTTTATCAAAAGTAATATGTAGCAAAGTTACTACAGTGGTCTTCCCACATTGAAACTCGAAAATGAATGTCAATATGCCGCGGTCATCGCCAAAATTATTTTCCAACGAATACGATAGAAGAAGGGAGTACAGAACTTATTTCCTTTAAAAATTCTTTTAAAACATTTCTTTCAAATCATATTGAAAATATTTATATTCGAAAATACTTCCAAATAATACTAATATTATATTCCAAAATCTTTGAAAACCAATTTCAAAACCCCAGAACTTAAGTTCTCAAATTTCCAATTCATATTCACTTTTTTTTGTAAATCCTATTTTGCAACCAATATTTATAAAATTTCACTTCCTAACAAACAAATATATCACATACAACTATATCCACTTATAAAAATTATTCTTTTATATACAAATATAATACTAGGTAAATTATTTAATTTACTTATTTTTTCAAAACAATATTATGTCGGTTTGCCTATTAAATGTTTAGAAATCCCTATCGATGCCATAACGTCCTATGTACTGACCAGAATTTATAAATACTAAACAAAACAAATTAACACAATATAAAAACATTTTTATAGCACTAACAAATACACTCTCTCATATATATATACTCTCAAACTCATTCTAGGGTATTAATACCCTATCTCTAATGAGTCAAACCCCACAAAGCTAAGGTTATCACTAAACCAAAGCTCTGATACCAACTGTAACGACCGACCTTTTTGGACGGTTTAAATCGACAATAAACCACACATGTCTAATTCAAACCATTCAAAAGGGAGGATTGTTAATGGGGTAAAATAAGAAAATAAGAGAAAGGAAAGAAAAAAAACACAGAATCTCACAGCGAAATGATAAAATATAATAATCAAATAAACAGTTCATGAAGCATTTTACAAATACATTTGATTACACTTTTACAATACAATCAGAGTTATATATACAGAAGGCATAATAGAATAACGCAGCTGAACAACATGATATAGTGGAATAATACTAATTATATAATATACCAAACTCCATGTTCGTCCTCCAAAAATATAGTCTTCAACGCTAAAATGTTCGGGCTGACCCGAGCGTAATGAAAAGATAAAACACTCGAGTCAAAACTAAAAGATCTTATGTAAGTTAAATCAAAAGAAAATAAATATGAGTGTAACGGCTGCAGAGATGTTTATGGGATTTTACATCTCCTATCCAGTGTATAACGTGCTTGCAATAACTTAAGAGACGTTCGGGATTTCCATCTCCTAAGGATCTGTTAAACTATTTATATGTAGTAATATACGCTATATATAATGTCTATCAGTAAAGTAAAATATTAAAATAGCATTAAGGCATTACCCATATCCCCCTTAACACATTTTTATAAATGTCGTAGTCTATACAATACTGTAAACTCTACCAAATCGGTGGGCTATCAGGGAGCAGTCCATAGGTACGACACAAAACAAAATCATAGTGGGCTCGATAAGGCATATGACATGGCACACGAGGCTATAGGATTCTACCAGATTGCGGAACCAGGCTGGTGGTAACGCATAGCAGCTACTACCGCCCACCTCGAACAACACTCCCATAATCAAATCGAAGTGGCCACCAATCAATCACAAAGTAACATATATGGTATTGAAAAAGCATGTCCGATAGGAGGAGCGGCCTCACTTGGCCTAGTTATGGCTCCTGAGTTTAGTCATATCAAGCTGACCCGAGGGGGTCAGGGCTGCGTTCTTACCTCATACTAGCAGCATTCGCCAAACCATCATACTTCATTCTAGATTCTCCACCACGTGCAAAGTTGTTAAAGTGGTTTTAGAATTGGCAGAGAGTATGACAATATCCGACCACGGTTTCTTTAACAACCAAACACTAATTTCACACAGTGGTCATTTTATAAAATATTCAAAAATAGTTTATACCTTCGTATCAAGATATCCGTATACTTATTCCAAAGGTGTAAGTATATTCATAAATACCGAGGAAGATTTTCTTTCAATCAATTTCGAAAAAAAAAATTAAATCTCTCTCAAACAATTTATAAACTATTTATATGCTTTAAAACCATTTATAAAGCTATTTATAAATTTCAAAACAGTTTACAACTCTTCCCTTTTTCATAAGCTTTTACACAAATTCTTTAAAAAAGCTTCCAAATCCATTTACACAAGTTCTTTTTATAAAACCCTTTATAAAATCCTTTAAACCTTTTATAAAATTTCTTTAAATTAGATTATAAAATCTCTTATAAAACTTTTATAAATTCCTTACAAAACCTTTTACAAAATCTTTTATCTATTAAAGTTATTATAAAAGTCTTTTTAAATTTTCTTAAATCAAAACTATATTTATTATATTAAATTAAATTTAATATATACATATATATTAAAACTATATTAAATTTAATTCTAAACTGTTTAAAATATTTTTTTTGAAACTAAATAAAATTATAAGTTAAAATCTTAAATTTACATTTAAAACCATATATTAAATTATAATTTGAAGCTTTTTAAAACATGTAAAATAAATTATTTTCCAAATATAAATTTTAAATAAAATCATTGAATTAAATATAAAAATCAAAATTATAAATCAAACATACTTTACCATTTAGAAAATAATTAAAACCGACCAACGGTGTACATATATAATTTTCTACCTTATGGTCAAGCGATTGGGTTTGTATCATTTCAACCCAAATTAGTTAAATTTCCCGAGTATATATCATTTCAACCCGTATTCCGAATCAAAAATTTCCAAATCAATAAAATCGCTCGAGTTTATCATTTCAACCCATAGCGATTTTCCCTAATCTATAAGATCATTCGGGTATGTATCATTTCAACCCATAGTGATAACAGGGATACAATCATCCAAAATGTCAACAAATAAACATCCATCATAATCAACATCCAAATCAGCTAATAAATCACAACAATTGACTGGTTATCATTATCAGGTGTTCAACTAACAATTTATCAATCTTAATTTAAATGGCAATTTAATTCAAATTAAATTCAAATTAAATTTAAATGACAATTTACAATACCAAACGGCAATCAATAAATTTCTTATCACATCATAAATTTAATTTAACTAACATAAGAAGGTTTAGTATTTGTGAGTGGGTTAAATCACTCACCATTGATTTCTAGTCGAATTAAAATCCAAATAAAGCCCAAAAATCTAATAGTCTCCAAAAGCGGCCAAACTAGTTCCATGTTGTCCGGAATTTCAACACTATCACAACGGAAGAAACCGCGTCCAAATCCGAGCTCGTATGAAAAAGTTACGAACGTTAGAACATTTGAAAATTAAATTACAATTAAAATAACAAAAGGGCAATTATGTAAATTATACTAGTTGAAACACTTGTCCACGCACGCGCTTCGACCACGAACTGCCGCCGCACTTTGACCATCAATCGTCGATGATCTAAGCCACTCCACCAAGATCTGACTCCAGTGCTGTGATGCTCAAGACGAGGCGCCTCTCTGGCATGCCTACAGCCACCTCCAGCCTCCTTGAAATTGTAGCCGCCGCGGCGCATATGATGGTGATTTCTGGTGAATCTGAGGCCTCTTAAACCAAAACAACCATATAGATCACCTCTACTAATCACCCTCTATGCAGCAGCGCCTCCCGATCATCGATCGGACAACGATCCACCATCGAAAAGCAAACCCTAATATGGACGACCGAGGCTTCTTCCCTGATTTCTGGCCAAACCGAACCTCAATTGCAAAAATGAAGAGTAGATCTAGATTATGTTCATTAAGAGCTTTCCAACAATATATAATTTGATATGGTTTGAAGAGTTTGAATTTTCAATTTGATTTTGAATTTGGGAATTACGGTTTTGATATTGACAGCCATTGAGAAGGATAGAAAATTGAACAGACGGATAGAGTTTTATGTATAGGAATATGAAATAAGAAATCTGTTAGGGTTTATAACAGTCTATATATAGGTAGAGATAGATAAGAACAAATGGACATATAGAATTGGGTCGAAACGATAACAACGACCCGAAAAACCCGTTTCGTTCCTGAACGAAAGTAGGTTATCCCATATAACGGAATATGGATTTTCGATATTTTTAAACTCAATGGAACTAGTTTCAAACTCTAATTCCATTGTATACAAAAGTTAGCTTTTAAAATCAGATTATATTCATTTAAATTCTATTAATTGATTTCTACACGTTTCGAGCCCGCACGATCAGACGATAAGTCTGATCGCTACGAAACTTGAAATCCTATAATAATTCACCGTTATGGATCCGATGAAACTGGTTTCGTCGAAATCCAAGACAGTGGCCAAAATGGCTGATTTTCACGTTAATTACATAAATTATTATTAAATTAATTTAATCACTAAATTCAAATTTAAAAGTTAACAATTTATCATTCTTTATTATATAAAAATTAATAATCTTTTAAAATTTAATATTCCATGTTAATCTCAAGATTTAAACATTACATTAATTTCAACATCAAATTACAACTATAATAAAATCCAAGTTAATTATATTTTAATTTCAATCAAATTCTTTTATTTCGATATACACTCTTATTATTGAATCAACTATTACCTTATGAATATAATTAACATTAGTTTACATTTTATTTCATTCATATTCTGCAATTGCATTAATTCCATTAATTTCTAATTTAATTCCTTATTTACAATTATAACCAAATTAACTTTACAGTTATTTCAATTGATTGAAATTACATTAAAATAATTGTCAATAACATTCAAACAACATTATTAAATCATATTCTAATTATTTTTCTCATTAATAGATCATAAATTTTAATTTCTCACGATATTAAATTTCAAAATCTTATTTAATTTAATAGTTTTAATTATCAAAAATACGGGTCATTACATACAGTAGCATACTTTGCTCCGCCTTTCAACATCGGTAGTACACCGATTATATCTACTCCCCAAATGGTAACGGTGATGCAGCCCAGCCTGAAGAAGTCTTAGGTCGCGAGCGACCTAGCGAACTAATAAGTCGCGTACGACCTAACGGGTTAAAAGATGATGAAGCACGCCAGGGCAATTCGATTGTTTTAAGTCGTATGAAGATCTTAAGTCGATGGCGACCTAGTGAAGATCGCTCGCGAGCTAACGAGTTAAAGGATAAGGCGCTCAAGCGACCTAACGAGTTACTCATTCCTTTAGGTCGCTCCGACCTTTCGAATTTCGACTTTGATGACTTACGACCTAAGTTAGGTCGCGGGAATGGATTACGACCTATGATAGGTCGCGGAAGCGAGTTACGACCTATATTAGGTCGCTGATCATATGTCGCAAGAGTACTGAAGCTACGCTATCTTTTAAGTCGCGAATCTCCTTAAGTCGCTCCGGGAGGGGGTTCTTAGGTCGCCCAATGATTAAGTCGCTCACTGCCGCATTTCCTTAAGTCGCTCAAGTGTTAGGTCGCGTGAAGATTTCCAGAAGCAATGTTCTTAGGTCGCTGATGTCCTAAGTCGTGTTATATTTCTGTGTTGTAAATATGTTAAGTCGCATGTGTTGTAATTTTCTTATGTTTGTTAAGTCTTAGGTCGTACCGGGTTAGGTCGGCCGTGTATGTACTAGGTCGTTTATTTGTTGTAACGTGTATGTTGTTAGGTCGTTGATCTGTTAGGTCATTGGCGACCTATGTTAGGTTGGTGAAAGTTGTGTTGTGTTGTTGTAACCTTATAAATAGGGATGGTGGTGTCATTTGTAAAGTTAGTTGATTTTGAATAAAACTTTGTTTGAGTGCTTTGTGCCTCTTCTCAAATTGGTAGTTGAGTGTGATCTCCTATCTCCACCTTCGGCATTCGAGTGCGCTCGAATCAACGATTGTTGAAGCCAATTCACGGTATCAAGTGTGCTTGATCAACGTTTGAAGAATTGCAGATCTTCTTTTACGGCATCGTGCGCGATCAACGTGACGAAGATAGCCAGATTCCGGTATCTTTGATATCAACGGAATTGGGCGTTTGGTATTTTCAATCCACTAATTGCTACTTTCACCGTTTCATCCATTTTTGTTATCCGCTGCTGCATCATTTGGTATCAAAGCTAGACTTAGCCAATCATAGCTAAGCCGAGTCTTTGGAGCCAATTCTTATTGAAGAAGTCAAGGCCGAGAGTTGAAGTGTTGAAGTGTAGATCCGAGCTTAGTGAAGAAGCCGTGCATCACTTTGTAGATCAAGGTCGAGTTAAAATTTGAGTTAAGTTAAAGTTTGTGAAGTTTTGACAATGCCGCCGAGAAGAGCTAATCGCCATCAGAATGTTGAAGCGTTGTATAGAAGAGAAGAAGCCGAGCAAATGGAACAACGCATCAATGAAAAGTTTGATGAACGCATTGGGAAGTTAGAGAAACTGATGAATGACATGAATCAAAGTCAAAGGAGAAGGTCGCCAGTCTCAAACCATGGAGGAACAGAGTTTCACCATCGGTTACGGAAGCGAGGAAGGTGTTGCTGCAATCTTACCGAGAAAGAAAAGAATCATCAGTTTCATTGAGAAGAGAACATTACGAGTATAGAAATAAAGGGAGAAGAACTCCACGTGAGTTTGAACATGAGCCATACTGTGATGATGAAAGACAAAGTAGAAGAGATATGCGTGATCATAGAGATGTGGATGGTCGAGATTGTTATCGAAGTACATTTGTTTTTGATGAAGATGGTGGTAGATGTAGTGTTCATTCTCGAGATCGAGACCACGTACGGATCGGGATGTTGAAGATGATCGACGATGGGAGTCGGGGATGAAAATTGAAATTCCAGAATTCAAGGGTGGAATGGTAGCGGAGGAATTTTTGGATTGGTTGTCTAATGTGGAAGAAATTTTTGACTTCAAAGAAGTACCCGAGCATCGTAGAGTGAAGTTGGTTGCTACACGATTGAAAGGAAGAGCTATGGCATGGTGGCAGCAAACTAAACTAACACGGGAGAGAATGGGAAAGTCAAAGATTGAGTAATGGGAGAAGATGAAGAAATTGATGAAAGTTACTTTCTTACCTTACAATTATCAATCTCTTATGTATCAACGATTGCTGAATCTGAGACAGGGAACAAAGTCAGTGAATGATTATGCGGATGAATTTTATCAATTGATTGCAAGGAATGACATCATGGAGACAGAAGAACAGTTGACCGCTAGATTTGTTGGAGGGTTGAGAATGCAGATTCAAGATATGGTGAATATGTTTGATCCCTGATCTGTTGCTGAAGCACATCAGAAAGCGTTGGCTTGGGAAAAGCAAGGGAGACGAGGAGGTGGTGTGTTTACAAATTCCAACAATCAAATGAAAGGGGCTAGTAGCAATGCGAATGTTTCCAAAGCTGTTGCAAAACCAGTTGTTAGTGAAGTTGCAAAGACTAAGGTCAATAGTGGTATCAAATGCTTCAATTGTCAGGAGTTTGGTCACAAAAGCAATGAATGTATGAAGCCAAAGAAGCGAGTAATGGTAGCTGAGGTTGAGGATGAGGATGTAGAAGCTGAATGTTCTAATTCACCACATGTTGAGGAAGAAGAATTGTTGTCAGGAGATGATGGATATACTTTAATGATGAAGAGATCTTGTTTGACACCAAAACAGGAGGAGGAAACTAGCTGGTTGAGGAGTAACATCTTTCAATCAACATGCACTATCTTGGGAAGGGTGTGCAAGTTTGTTATTGATGCGGGAAGCTGTGATAATATCATTTCTACAGAAGCTATGAAGAAGTTGGCTTTAAAGACTGAGAAGCATCTGAAACCTTACAAGTTAGCTTGGTTGAGGAAAGGTGGGGAAGTGAAGGTTGGACGAAGAGCTTGTGTTAATTTTTCAATTGGGAAGAAATACAAAGATGAAATTTGGTGTGATGTTGTGGATATGGATGTATGTCATCTGTTGCTGGGGAGACCGTGGAAATATGATAGGGCTATGCAACATGATGGTCGTACTAACAGTTACAATTTTATGTTTGAAGGTACTAAAATCACTTTAGTTCCTAAGAAGCGATAACAAGAAGAAAGCAAGTTGGAGGAGATTAAAGAACTTAAAACTCTGCTATCTTTGAAGGAGTTTGTTAAGGAAGTAGAAGAGGAGCCTGAAGTATTTTTGTTGATTGGACGTGAGAGTCATGAAGTGGCTGAAATTCCTGAAGAAGTAAAGCCAGTACTGGAAGAATTTGAAGATGTATTTCCTGAAGAGTTGCCAACGGAGTTACCACCGTTGAGGGACATACAACACCAAATTGATCTTGTTCCAGGAGCTGTGTTACCACATAGACCACATTACAGAATGAGTCCAAGGGAGCATGAGGAGTTGAGAAGGCAGGTGGAAGAATTGCTTGAACAGGGGCGAATACAAGAGAGTTTAAGTCCTTGTGCTGTACCAGCATTGTTAGTACCGAAGAAGGATGGAACGTGGAGGATGTGTACCGATAGTCGGGCACTTAACAAGATTACAGTGAGATACAGATTTCCTATGCCCAGACTGGATGATTTGTTAGATCAGCTGAGCGGGTCTACTATCTTTTCGAAGATCGATTTGAAGAGTGGTTATCATCAAATTCGAATTCGACCAGGGGATGAATGGAAAACAGCGTTCAAGACATGGGAGGGGTTGTATGAATGGCTGGTCATGCCGTTTGGTCTTTCAAATGCACCTAGTACATTTATGCGGGTGATGAATCAGATCTTTAGACCATTTATTGGGAAGTTCGTGGTGGTGTATTTTGATGATATACTGATATATAGTAGAAGCACAGAAGAACACTTGCATCATCTGAGAGAAGTGTTTATGATACTGCGACAAGAACAATTTTATGCTACAACGAAGAAATGCGTGTTCATGACGCATAGTTTTTTATTTTTGGGATATGTTATTTCAGAAGGAGGTATACAGGTGGATCAGAATAAAGTTGAAGCAATCAGAAATTGGCCACAACCCAGTACGATAACAGAAGTTAGAAGTTTTCATGGTTTAGCATCATTCTACCGAAGATTTATTCCACACTTCAGTAGCGTGATGGCAACAGTTACTGATTGTATGAAAGGGATGAAATTTTCATAGTCAGAAGAAGCAGGAGTTGCTTTTGAGAGGATCAAGGAACTTTTGACGACAGCACCAATTCTAGTATTGCCATATTTCCAGTTGTTTGAGTTACATACTGATGCATCTAAAGTTGGGATTGGAGGGGTGTTGAGTCAGAAAGGACGTCCTATTGCATATTTCAGTGAGAAGCTATCGGGAGCCAAGATGAGATATAATACTTATAATGTGGAATTATATGCTATTGTTCAAGCTATAAAACATTGGAGACACTATTTGTTCCATAAAGAATTTGTTCTATATACTGATCATGAAGCACTGAAACATTTGCAGGGACAGGACAAAATTGCAGCTAGACATGCTTCGTGGATCGCATACTTGCAACAGTTTACATTTGTGGTGAAGCATAAGTCGGGAATTACAAACCGTGTGGCAGATGCATTGAGTCGAAGGAATCATTTATTGACTACAATGAAGGTTGAAGTGACAGGGTTTGATGTATTGCCAGAATTATTTGTTGATGATCCTTACTTTGCAAAGTTTGTAGATGAAGTCAAGGAGGGAAAGACGGATGAGTTTGTATTGGTGGATGGTTTTCTTTTTAAAGGGAATCGATTATGTATACCAGAGTGCAGCTTACGAATGAAGATTGTGAAGGAGTTGCATGAAGAAGGACATGTGGGAAGAGACCGTACATTGCAATTGATTTCGCAATCATATTTTTGGCCTTCAATGAAGAAAGAGGTTCGAAGATTTGTGGAAAGATGTCATATATGCAAAGTTTCCAAAGGGACAGCGATGAATGTGGGATTGTATATGCCATTACCCGTGCCTACTAGACCATGGGTTGATATCAGCATGGATTTTGTTTTGGGGTTACCAAGAACTCAGTGTGGGAATGATTCCATATATGTGGTGGTAGATAGATTTTCCAAAATGGCACATTTCATAGCTTGTAAGAAGACAGCTGATGCCATCCGTGTTGCTCAATTGTTCTTTAAAGAGGTGTATCGATTACATGGGCTACCTGAATCTATTGTTTCTGATCGGGATACTAGATTTCTAAGCCATTTTTGGTTAAGTTTGTGAAAGATGGTTGGAACGAAGCTGAATTTTAGTAGCGCTTATCATCCTCAAACAGATGGGCAAACGGAAGTGGTGAATAGATCATTGGGAAATTTATTGAGATGCCTTGTGAAAGATAATTTGAAGAGTTGGGATATGAAGTTGTGTCAGGCGGAATTTGCACATAATCATGCTATTAATCGTAGTACGGGGCTCAGTCCATTTCAGATTGTATATTCGAGCTTGCCAAAGGGGCCGTTGGATTTGACGATAGTGCCACAACCGAAGGGAACAGTTAAGCGGGCTGTTGATTTTGTTGACGGATTGACAGAATGCCATAAAATCATTCAGGAACGATTAGAGAAGGCGAATGAAAAGTATAAACGATCTGCGGATCTGAAGCGAAGAAATGTTGAATTTAATGAAGGAGATTTTGTATATGTTGTACTAACGAAGGATCGCTTTCCAGTAGGAGCATACAATAAACTTAAAGCTCGAAAGATTGGTCCTGTAACGATTGTGAAAAGGATCAATGAAAATGCTTATAGGTTGAAGCTGCCGGAGGATGTGTACACTTCTGACGTGTTTAATGTTAAATATCTTATCCCGTATTATGGAGATGAGCAATCCACTGGGGAAGAAATTTTAAATTCGAGGACGAATTTTTCTCAACCAGGGGAGGATGATGCAGCCCAACCTGAAGAAGTCTTAGGTCGCGAGCGACCTAGCGAACTAATAAGTCGCATACGACCTAACGGGTTAAAAGATGATGAAGCGCGCCAGGGCAATTCGATTGTTTTAAGTCGTATGAAGATCTTAAGTCGATGGTGACCTAGTGAAGAACGCTTGCGAGCTAACGAGTTAAAGGATAAGGCGCTCAAGCGACCTAACGAGTTACTCATTCCTTTAGGTCACTCCGACCTTTCGAGTTTCGACTTTGATGACTTACGACCTAAGTTAGGTCGCGGGAATGGATTACGACCTATGATAGGTCGCGGAAGCGAGTTACGACCTATATTAGGTCGCTGATCATATGTCGCAAGAGTACTGAAGCTACGCTATCTTTTAAGTCGCGAATCTCCTTAAGTCGCTCCGGGAGGGGGTTCTTAGGTCGCCCAATGATTAAGTCGCTCACTGCCGCATTTCCTTAAGTCGCTCAAGTGTTAGGTCACGTGAAGATTTCCAGAAGCAATGTTCTTAGGTCGCTGATGTCCTAAGTCGTGTTATATTTCTGTGTTGTAAATATGTTAAGTCGCATGTGTTGTAATTTTCTTATGTTTGTTAAGTCTTAGGTCGTACCAGGTTAGGTCGGTCGTGTAAGTACTAGGTCGTTTATTTGTTGTAACGTGTATGTTGTTAGGTCGTTGATCTGTTAGGTCGTTGGCGACCTATGTTTGGTCGGTGAAGGCTATGTTGTGTTGTTGTAACCCTATAAATAGGGATGGTGGTGTCATTTGTAAAGTTAGTTGATTTTGAATAAAACTTTGTTTGAGTGCTTTGTGCCTCTTCTCAAATTGGTAGTTGAGTGTGATCTCCTATCTCCACCTTCGGCATTCGAGTGCGCTCGAATCAACGATTGTTGAAGCCAATTCACGGTATCAAGTGCGCTTGATCAACGTTTGAAGAATTGCATATCTTCTTTCATGGCATCGTGCGCGATCAACGTGACGAAGATAGCTAGATTCCAGTATCTTTGAGATCAACGGAATTGGGCGTTTGGTATTTTCAATCCACCGATTGCTACTTTCACCGTTTCATCCATTTTTGTTATCCGTTGTTGCATCAAACGGGCTAACCATTCTCTTAAGCTCTGTAAATGGGACTTCTGGTATCTTCATAAACTATTGGCATATACCACATCATCGGGTGTAATCAACTGCATCTCGGTTGATTGTTGGCCAAAAGTATCTGTAGCAAAGTATCTTCTTCGCCAATGTCTGCCTCTAGTCTAATCACCACAGCTTCCTTCATGTACATCTGCAAGGATCTTCTTGACCTTATCTTTGGGGACACACTTCAGAAAGGGGGTTAAGAACCCTCTACTATACTACCCTTCTTCTTGCATGATGAATCATGGTACTATACACAGAAGTTTTCCCAATTCATTTCTTCCAGTTGGAAGTGTTATCTTCAGCAAATACTCTTTTATTAGAGTCACCCACGACTCCTTTTTCCTCGGTCTCCAAGATCTAATTAACATCCATTTGGTCAATTCTCGAACTTGGTAAAACCTCTTCTAGAATGAGTCCCATAGGTTGTGCATCCCTAGAGCTGGCCAGTTTGGCCAATGAATCATCTTTCGTATTCTTTTCTCTAGGAATTTGCATTATTGTATAATGTGTCTTTCAATAGTTCTAGTACATTTGTCGGGTAAGGGGCAGGTCTCGCTACCTTAGTATGAAATTCCTTTTTCACGTAGAAGACCACCAATTAAGAGTCATTGAATATATTTAGTGTCTTAACTCCTTATGTCTTTGCTATCTTGAGCCCAAAATCAACGCTTCATTTTCAGCTTTGTTGTCGTCGCCTGAAACTCTAACTTGAAAGTGTAGCTTATTCTCCATCCTTATAGGGTTACAAGTACCACTCCTGGCTTCAAACTATGTTCCTTGGAAGATCCATCTATGTAAAATTTCCACACAGATGGGTGGGCTATATCTTCTTTCACTTCTCTATCCCAAAGGGTAAATTCAATAATAAAGTCACCCAATGCATGTCCTTGTATCACCCTTCTAGGATGGTATGTTATATAGTACAAACTTGGATCGAATTTCATTTCAACAATATTTCCAAATTCTCGAGTCGATGTAGCACTTTCCCTAACGGCCGATCTGTAAGCACTTTTTTTGGGTGAGCCTGGATGTATAGTCAAAATTTCCTCGAAGCAATCAACAAGTAGTGCGCCGTTTTTTCCAACTTTGGCTAATTATTTTCCACCCCAACGAACTGCTTGCAGAATTAATGCACTTGCCTTCTAGACTCCTCACGCACCTAGTTCACATTTAGTGCGAAAGCAAATACTGCCAGGATGGTGATCTCTCCATGTGCTCTAGCTAATTCTAGAAAGCTTCCTAACATTCCTTCGTCTAAACAAAATATCCTTTTTTCCTTCTTGAGGGCATCACAGATTAGTATACATTTGTTTGTTGCCTTTGAAATAAATCGACTTAGTGCAACGACCTCCTTGTTTAAGCTCTACATTTCTCTCCTTGTCTTTGGGGGCAGTAACCTCTTTCAATACTTTAATCTATTATGGGTAAGCTTCAATGTCCCTTGAGTTCACAATGAAACCCAAAAATTTTCCGATGCGACTTTGAAAGAGAACTTCAATGAATTAAGCTTCATCCCGTATTTCCGAAGCACATCGAATATTTCACAGAGGTTATCCATGTGATTCGTTAATCATTGTGTCTTCACAAGCATATCATCCACATAAACCTCCATCGTTTTTCTGAATTGATCTTTGAACATTGTATTTACTTATCATTGCTAGGTATCTCGATTGATCCTCAAACCGAATGACATCACATGGTAACAATACAGCCCCAAATCAGTAATGAAAATCATATGCTCCTGATCTAGAATGTTCGTTGCTATTTGATTGTAGTCAGAGTACGCATCCAAGAAGGATAACAATTCATGTTCGGTTGTTCCATCAACAAGCTAGTCAATTCTAGGCAGTGGGAAGTTGTCCTTCAGGCGCGCTATATTCAAATTCGAATAATCGATGCATGTCTGCCATTTTCCATTTGGCTTCTTGACCAGCATAGGATTTGATACCCATTCAGTGTATAATGTATCGTGGATAAAACCGTTTGCATTTAGCTTATCCACCTCTTCTTTTGGTACAACGAATCGTTACAGACCCAGGCTGTGTCTTTTTTGCTTCATAGAAGGGCAACTTGGGTCCACATTCAATGCATGACATGCTATCTATAGCGAACTTCCATATATATTAGAATCCATCTATGAAAACACATCCTGGTTTTCCTGGAGAAACCATACCAACTGCTCTTCATTTTTATGCCAAGCTGAGATTCGATCTTGAGAACTAGAGTGGGGTCATCATCCACCGGCCCTACCGTCGCATCCTCTAGGTTTACTATAGGACCCAGGCTAGGACTCGGTTAGTGATTGCTATGCATCAACAGTCTTGATGTAGAGAGCCTTCTCTACTTCCTTTCCTTTCTCACGTCACTTTGCCTCTCAAGCTCTACGAAGTCATATTCGAATAATCGATACATATTAATTCCACCGGCCCTGCCATCGCATTCTCTGGCTCTTTTCGGTGGTCCATAGGTTTGTAGAACTTACTATATAACCCAGGCCAAGACTCGGTTAGTGATTGCTATGCATCAATGGTCTTGATGTAGAGGGCCTTCTCTGCTTCCTTTCCTTTCTCACGTCACTTTGCCTCTCGAGCTCTACGATGTAGCATTCACACCGGTTCTCCGGTTGCCTTGAATAGCTCCTACTCCATTTTCGGTGGGGAACTTTATCAAACACCACGGAGCAAGTGCTATTCTGAAACTAGCAAGCGCCGATCGACCCAAAAAAATGTTGTTGTTCGAAAATCCATCCATCAAGACAAAAAGTTTGAACCTATAGTATCTTGTGGTCTCTCTTGCCTAATTCAACGAATAAGTCAACATATCTGACAAGCTCTTTAGCTTTTCCAGTAAATCCCTAAATGTGAGATTTACATGGTTTCAGATCCTTTAGACTGATCTTAATATGAACGAAGGTTTTCATAAACAAAATATTAACCAAGCTTCCATAGTAAATCAAAAATTGGTGCATGGTAGCTGGCCCAACAATGACCGTAATCATCATATGATTAAGCTTTGGTGTTTCGTTCCCATTAGAATCTCTATTCTATAAAATGATGTCTTCGTTCATTATCCTTTGTTATTTCATCGAATGTCCATCTTCAATGGTAAAACAAGTCTCCTAATGCACATGCTTCAACGAACTACCATACCTCTCCATTTTGTTCTAAAATTTCTTCATCGGAGAGGGTCCTCCTGATATGGTATTATAACAATTCTACTTTAGGGTCACCTTGGTCCATTTTCACGGGACCCAGGCTGATCCCTTTGAGCATTTTTCCCTTGTGATATATCATCCACTTGACCGCTAGATGGCAAATCCCTCACGTATTATTGCAATTTCTTCTTTTGAATCAAATTTTCGATCATATCTCTTAAATGATGGCACTCATTTGATATTGTGCCTCTGAGTTTCATGGAAATGATAATACTTTCCCAAGTGTCGGTTTGCTTTAGTTTCCTCCCTCCGAGGCAGATTCTTATAATTTTCAGTACCTTACATGGCATGGTTGATGTTCTCAATAGTATCATTCAAGGGATTGTAACATCCTGATCTCATTTACATCGTGCGCTTCTTGGTGTCCTACTTTCTCCTAGCAGCGCCTATGTTTTCCCTCTTCTGGCTATTATTTCTAATATTTATAGCAACATCCCCAATGCCCTCACCGGTTTTCATGATAACAACATTGCTTTGCACAACATCATTCGAAATTGTACCACTAATCGGTCTGGAGGCCAGGTCGGCCTCTTCCAATCATAAAAACTAGGAGGCCTTTCGGTGAAACTCTTCCATTGTAGGTGGCTGCTTTCTTTTGAGCCATCATCCATAGTCTGTATCCGGGTGAACACCCTAAATCAATACCATCAAAACAATATCTTCCTTCCGATTACTAACATATGCACTACGGTGTTGCAAGAAATCCTTCATGGTCTCTTTGGAACTCTGATTGACGTTCGACAAAGACATCACATTCTCTGGTCGAGTGGTATGGAGTCTAAATTGCTCCATAAATTTCCTCACCAATTTGTTAAAAGAAGATATGGACCTTGACGTGAAGCCGAACGAAGCACATCGTAGCCATCCTGTAACAACCCGTGATTTTTATGATAATGAATTAAAATGAAATTAAATAATAAATAAGAATCGGTGAAAAATAGATTTTTTGTAACTATCATAATTTAGCTATGGAACTTACACCATTGGATTCGTGGCGATTTTCTGATCAATTTTCATATATAAATCTTCTGTTATGAGTTTAAATGAAAATTTTATTAACGTTTAAATTTGTGAGATAGGAAATAAATATATATGTAATTTACAAAATAATTTGAAATCAATTAACATTAATTAAATGCCACTAAATATTAACTATTACTTAGCTATTAAATATCCTAATTAGGGTAAGAGTTAACGTTAATTGGTTATTAATGGAAATAAATCGAATAGATGAACTAACATTAAATAATGCACGAAATAACATTACACAGGTCGACCATACTTTGCCTAGGTCGATCGTGGACGGATGACCATGGGTCTATGGCGGTCGACCCAAGATTTAATTTTGGTAGCGATAATTTTAGGCCATAATGGCCTGGATTTAAAATAGTGGATGCAACGGTTAGCGTTGGTTTGAACCCTTATAAATATAGTATTATGCCCTCACTTCCAACTCAAAATTTTCTGATGAGATATGAAGCTCTTCTTTCTCTTCTCCTCCAAAATCCTAGATTCACAAAAAAAGATTAGATTGCACATATACACTTTGGAGAAGAATAGGAAAGGATAGAGGATAGAAGATAGGTTCAAACCAAGTCGCTACCTCGGAGGTAAACTATAGATCTGATCTTAATTAATAAATTAAATCTAAATCCATTTTCTCTAATCCAAATTCTAATAGATCTATATAAATATTATTTGTGGATCCGAATAGGGAGTCAAAATGGAGAATACAAGTAATAGGGTTTAGATCTGGATTAGATCTACAGATTTGGGAGTGCTAATAAAAGGTGAATGGAAATATTATATGCTTTTATATAATATTAGATTTTATCATTGTAGATCTATTCCTATGTGCCTAAGAATTGAATTTAATTTGCAAATGAATTCATGAAAATGAAATGTTTAAGATGTTAAACTTGACTATCAAATATATATATATATATATATATAGGAACAATTTGTACGTCGAGATGAAGTTGAAATGACTAATAATATAATCAGACATAACGAGAAATAATGAACAATCGGCATAAGCTAGTGTTATGTATAAGATGTATAATTTACCAATCACCGAAACATTATTCTGACCCTCTCCTCATTATAATCCATGGGATAGTTAAAAGGATAGGTATTGGTGCTTGGCGCATCCGGTGCTGACTAGGACATTTGACCTTTGAAGTGTCAAATCTTAGTCAGTAATTATGTAATCTATTATATTTTATTATTCCACTGCAAATTATTTTGTTAGAGCTTAGGTATCTATTATATTTGGTCAGTAATTATGTAATCTATTATATTACATTTGGTATCATAGCTTAGGTTGGTCGATCTTGAAAATTATGGAACATTGAGTTAACGTATTTTTATTTTGCCTATAAATATAATATACATTATATCCTAATAACTCCAACTATAGGGTAGGAAAATCCCTGACGCTAGATGGTATATGACTCCCTAATCGGGCCTTGATAGCGCAATGATTGTAGGTCCCTATATGATTACTGATTTATGGTGTAAAATAGGTCCAGATTAAGAGAAAATAAGAATCTATATGTCATAGATAAAGGAAGATAGGGAAGTTTTTGAAGAAGGGTGTGAAATGGTCACTCCTAATGGATAATTGGATTCTCAATATTAAGAAAGGAACAAGTCAGTAGATTGAAGGAAAGATGTTCTTAAGAGAATAGATAGAAATCTACTTTGAGCCCAAACCAATAATAAGAATTTGTAACGAATTGAGAAAATGTATAAATCTATACTTAAAAGGATTTTAATGAAATGATTGAAAAAGCAAATATTGGATTTTGGAAAGTATCTATATAATAAAAGTTTGGTTGGAATATATATATATATATATATATATATATATATATATAAATTAAAAAAATTCCATATAGTGAGTTTTATAAAAACCAAATGTTGAAAATTATAGAGCGTATATAGCTCACTGGTTTCTTTATAAAGAAAGATAAATGTAAACATAAAGTTCTAGTATAAATTGAAATTTGTTAAAGTCTAAAATTTCATTAAAGGAAATTTTGGGAAAGTTATTTTCTTTTGAAAAGAAATAGTAGAGCAATATAGCTGATGGATTTTTCTATGTAATGAAAACCTGTACATTGTAAAGTAAAATTTTAGGGGTGGATAATAGGAACGGTACAAGTTTGGAATAAGGGGAATGGTATGAGAAGCCAGTAAATTAAGAGAACATAGTTGGAATAAGTGTAGTTTAGGTAAAGGAGTTGAATAGTAGAAAAGTTATGAAATATAAATAGAAACGAGATTTGATTTATTTTAATTAGTTTGGGATTTGACATATTTTAATTCATTAGAATGAAAAGAGATAACAATATAAGTTTCAATGAATCAATCAAGTTACTAATAAAGGTGCATTATTTGAAATTACAAGGAATGTAAATGTAAGGAAAGAGATGTACAAAATATGAGAAATCTTGTATTTTGCACTGTCTATTTCAATGAAGAAATGAAGTATAATTCTTTGTAATTTCACATAAAACACAAGTTCTATTTTAAGTGATTCATAGAGAATTATAGCGTTAACAATTCCTTTTGAAAGGGAGAGTAGTTTTAATGCATTAAAGTATAGGACCCTTAAGCATAATTTAAAAATGTTTAGTAATTAGAAATTTTATAGGAGATCATGAAAAGAAATTATGTTAAGTAATTAAATTTTAGCAATATAGGAAACTAAATGCATAACAAAGGAAAAATAGACACTTTCCATTATTGTGCATATTTGTTGCAAGTATCTTTTAGAAGTCCCCCTAATATGGTATTAGAGAATCTACCAAGGATCAGAAGTGGAGATAAATATGAGTGGTAAGAAAATGATAGAATGACAGTTGTTCTTATCTACTCTAGTTTATTTTTAAAAAATTTATAAAAGATGTTTTGGAAAAAATGCGAAGTGCATTTTAAGAAAAGAAAGGTCGGTGTAACGAATAAGTTTTTGAAAGAAAAACTTAATAAATAGTTTGAAAAAAAATTTTAAAGGGTCTTAAAAGTGGAAAAGTTGATTTGAAGGAAAAGAAACCTTTTAAAAATTAGTTTATCCAACTTTCTCCCATAGATTCAATGAATAAGTTTAATTCAAAAATTATGAGTTTAAGTTTTAAAGGGTCAAGACACCAAGTATTTTTGAATTTAATAAGAAATTTGTAAGTTACACTTTTCAAAGAGAAAGGTTTTGGGGAATTAAGTGTTTCAAAAAATTTAAAGTTTTAGTTTTGAAAAAAATGCAAACACCAAACCAAGATTTCTTAATGTGCAGTAGATAGGAATTAGGGCCTAGGTAAGACGGGATTAAAGATAAGGCAATGAAAAAGATAGCAACGATTACTCTTGGAAAGTAATAAAGAATTCCCGTAGAATGTAAATAATAATTATAACGACCCGCTATTTTGGACCATTCAAATCGACAATAAAACCACACATGTCTAACTTGAATAATTCAAAATACCGAATTGTTAATTTATATTTGGCAAAACTCAGAATATACAGTAAATAAATAATCACAGACATAGAGTAATATAATGCAGCGGAAATAAAAGAGATAGTAGTTCATGAAGCTACTATATAAATACATCAGAGTTAAGTAAGATACAATAGGAATACCAAGATACAACAGGATTAACAGTATGAAAATCAGGTACAACTCAGAATACAACTGGAATCAACTGGATAACAAATGAATAGATATGTGATTCTTCAAAGCAAAACTCCAGCTCCAATGGTGAGTCTCTAATGCTGTATCACTCAGTCTGACCCGAGTGTAAAGCAAAACACAAAACACTCGAGTCAGGACATACATACTTATACAATGTAAACCAACTCAAGTGAACTGTAATAAAGATACAAGTAACTCAAAGAATGCTTGGGATCGCCCATTCTTTAAGGATCCGTTAAACTATCTACTATGTAGTAATATTCGCTATTATAATAATGTCTAATATAAAATAAACATACTTTTAAATAGCATTAAGGCTTTACATTTTCCACCTTAACACGTAATAGTCCCGGTAGTCTATCCAGTATTAGCATACTCCCAAAATGGGGGCTACCCTCGATACTCCACAGGCTACGGGAGAAATCACAACTCGTTGTAAAGCTCGATATGGTAGGTGACACGGCACACAAGGCAATGCCAGGGTAGATATACCAATTACGCACACGGGCTGATGGAAACGCATAGCAGCCACTACCGCTTCACCTCGAACAACACTCCCAAATCAAGGGGTGCACCCAATCAATCACAAAGTAATAGAATGGTATCGAAGAAGTGCGTCCGATAAGAGGTGCTACCTCATTGGCCCGAGATCGCTCCTGTTTTAGCCCCCTTATGCCAACTCATAGGAGTTGGGTTCACGCATATACCTTACGATCGTCGCCACCATCCTACTTCATTCTGGAAACTCCACTGCGTACACAGTTGTTAAAATGGTTTTCGGTATTGACAAAGAGTATGTCCATATCCGATCCCGGTCTCTTTAACAACCAATCGTTATTATAACCCGTGGTTATAATTTTAAAATAATATTTTATACTTCAAAATAGAATATCATTTCAAATCCAAATCTTTACCAAAATAAAGATTAAATCAATTCCAAACCATTTCAATATATTTAGAATATCATATCATTTCAAATCATTTCAATATATCAAAATATCATATCTTTTCGAAAACTTCATTTCAAATCATTTAATATATCAAAATATCGTATCTTTTCAAAACTTCATTATCAAATCATTTAATATATCAAAATATCATATCTTTTCAAAACTTCATTATCAAATCATTTAATATATCAAAATATCATATCTTTTCAAAACTTCATTATCAAATCATCATTTGAGTTCAAATCCAAATATTCAGCTTTAAATACCTTTTAAATTCAAAGTTATCATTCATTTATTATCATTTCAAGTCACCTTTTAAATAGTTTATATTTCAATCAAAATAATTCAACTAAACCATTTAAAAGTGTAATTATTATACTTTCAAAACAAATATTCAATCTCCAAAGTTTTAAACTATTCTGAGTTCATTTATTAAGTTAAAAACCATAAACATTGAAAATTTCAGCATTTCACATCATTCAGAAAAAGCTGTTATAAGTTATTCTTGAAAACATTTTTAATTTAACAAAGACATCATTTTAAAACTGCTGTTAAATCTCAGTTTAGTTGCAATTTAGTTTAAAACAGCAAAGACAGCATTTCTAGAAATGTTGTAATAGCTCAGGTTTCAAATTAAAGGTTTTAATTAAATTCAGCAAAGATAGCAGACCACTACAGTATTTGCAGAACTGCTGTAATAGGCCTTTATTAAGTTTTTAGCCTTTTAATTTACTATAGCAACTACAGCATTTCAAAACTACTGTAATAGCCTCTTTATAAAGCTTTTAGGTTATTTATAGAAACCATAACATTTCTGAATGCTATTAAAAGTATTTTCCAGATTTTAGTGTATTTCCAGCAAACAATAAACTTCAATTTAAACCATTTAACATTATAAAAATTATATTTTTAACATTCAAAAATGTTCATTAAAAATACTCTTTTAACTTATGGTTTTTATAAAGTAATTTTTACAAAAAATCCAACTTTCCAATAATTCTACTTAACCAATTCAAATGTACAATTTTCCCATTTTTACCTTTTACAATTTATTAACACTTACATTTTCAAATTACCATTTCACAAATTAAACTATATTTCCAATTTATTTAATTAATTTAAACCTTTAATTAAAACCAAATTTCCCATTTCCAAGTCAAGTTATATTTTAAAATTACAGATTTAAGCATTCATTCATTTAACCATTTTAGTTCATTGAAAAATCAATAATACTTTATTAAATCATTTAAATTCAAATTTAAATCAAATTATCATATTTCCAATTTTCCAATTAAATTAAATTTCCATTTTATTTATATAACTTAAATATCATTTTAAAACCAAAATTCCAAATTTCCAAACTTAAGTTATATTTCAAAAATCCACTTTTACCATTCATTTAAATTACATATTTAACTTCTAGAAAAATCCAAATTTCTTTATTTAAAACATTAAAAATCCAATTTAAATCAAATTTTCATAATTTTACACTTTTAAAAATATTTAAAATATTCAAAATACTTTATAAAAATAACCACGGGCCTGTATATAGTTTTCTAACCTAGGTCAAGTGATACAGATATGTATCATTTCAATCCGCAGTTTAAAAAGCAAAAATCTAGGTTCTATCATTTCAAACCCGCAATACCAAGTTAAAATAAATAAATAAATAAATAAAAACCGTTCAGGCCTATCATTTCAGCCCATAACGATTTTTCCCTATTCTAAAGTTCATTCGGGTATGTATCATTTCAACCCATAGTGAATCTAATCTACAGGGAACTTGCAGTGTGATAAACAGGTATAAATGAACAGTTTAACAATAAATAACAGTAACAGATAATATGACAGGTAAAATAACAGGTTTAACATCATATAATTAATAATCATAGGCAGTTATAACATCATATATAATATTCTACACATTCAATTGTTGTCAATTCACATTTGCATAAGTATAAATGTTAGGTGAGATTTACTCACCTCTTTGTGCTGGAGATATCAATTCAAATGACACAACGGATTCTAGAAAGCACGATGACACAACGATGGATCCAAGTGGATGAAAACCAAGCTAATGATCTTGTGTTACAACCCAAAACAAAACAAAGTAAAATATAAATTCAATACAACTTTGAATTTAAATAACTTTGAAATAAAAAGCAATTTGAATACACAACTTTTTGCCTTGTTTCCTACAGTTGCTGGCACGGCTTAGGGGTTGGTTTAGTTCAGGTTTGGACATGATATGGCTCAGGTTTGGGCTAGGCATGGCTCGGGTACAAGCATGAACATGGAGGGGAAGTTACACTTGAGAATGTGAAGAGGTTTAGGCAATGTAGCATGGTTTTTGGTCAAACAAAAGGCTCGGCCATGGGTCCATGGGCTTGGCCAGTGGGGTGTGGGTAAGGTCAGTGGCTGGAGTGTTGAGGGGAGGTCTAGACAAGGTGGTGGTGGCGGCCTATGGTGGTGGTGGTGGTGAACAAGGAAGTGATGAAGCTAGGGGTGGTCGGTTATGGTGTAATTCAAGGTATAGTTGCATATTTTGAGGAGTTTTGGTCATGGATGGTCTCGGTCATGGTCAAGACCAGAGGGGTAAGTGGTGGTGGTGACAAGGAGGAGGTGTTGGAGGTGGTGGTCGTGGCTAGCAAGGGGAGGCCGAGCAAAACAATCAAAGAAACAAGGCAAAATTCATTAAAAATTGAAGAAAAAGTGAAGAGAAAAGTAGAAAAATGAGAAGAGGCCATTACCATTTGCTTTTGCCGTGAGAAATAAAGTGAGGAGGAAATGTTTTCACGTGAAATGGTTTGAGAAACTCACGGCTAAGCATTTAGGGTGTACGGCCAAAACAAAGCAAATGAAAGGTCGTGGAAAATGAAAAGGTTTTGGCAATGAAAAGTCACACAAGTTAAAGCTTAAGTCCTTTCAAATTTCCACTTCTTTTAATTAAATAAAAACAAATGAAATTTCAGTAAATTCCTTAGAAAATGAAAACAAAATAAAATAAACTGAAATAAATAAATAAGTTTAAGGAAAATAGAAAAAGAATTAAAAAAATTGTTTTAAATATTCAAAACAGGGCTTAAAAATTTCAAATAAAATATCACCAACTTTAGAAAATTTCTATTTCACTTTAAAAGAAATAAAAGGTCAAATAAATGAGGAACAAAATAAACTAATAATGATAATAAAATAAGATCTTAAGAAAAATAGAAAAATAAATAAAGAATTACCTTAATTAATTGAAACTGGAAATTAGAAATTGTAAACAAAATACAACTGACACTAGAAAATGTCAATTACACTTTTAAAAATGTTTTAAAACCAAAATATATACATAACATGTTATTTTACCCATATAAATATAAATTAGAACATTACATGCCCAAATAAAATATTATTTATATAATTTAAAATAAACAATTTTGTTAAATACAGCAAATTACACACAATATTTAAAAGGGCATAACTTTCACATTATAAATCAGATTTCAACGAAACGAAAAGCAGTATTCTTGAAATTTTATTTACTTTCATAATAAAAGATAAAATTCAAAATTTAAACTTTTAAAATTTTAAATTAAAAGTCAAAGTTTGACCATATTGACCAAAATTCACATTTCTGTAAAATATTCTATTTATACATGTTTGGATTCTAATTTACATCAAAATCAAAATTTATATTTAAAATAACAAAAATTATTCATTTTAATAAATAAAATAAAGTTTTTAAATCAGGAATTAAATTAAAGTAATTAAAATATACAATTAAAATAATCACAAAATACAGGGTTGTTACAATAACAGTAAGAACCTTGGAATACTTTTTTAGACATAAGTGAAAGAATTGAGAATACCATCAAGGAATTTGGATTAAAAGAAGAGGGTAACGGAGGATATTGAGATGGCAAACACTCATGGAGGATATTGGCGAACTCAAAGTCAAAATATGAGGATTGCATAAAGATGGCATGTTGGAAGGTCCATTCAATTTGAGTAAGAAGTGATAAGATCATAACAACATTAATGTTGGTTGATGTTGAAGGCAAACTCTGGTAGTTGTACTATTTAGGTTGGGTTGTAAGCATTATTTGTCGTTATTGAGGGTAAAAGCACGTACGATATTATAGGAAATGCTCCTTTTGTTTTCAAGGTGGACCACAAGTTATGGGAAAACAATAAAGATAAGGAAATTGTAGAAAAGATAGCCAACTGATGCAAAAGAAAAGAAAATTGTAGAGATTGGAAGTTAAGAAATAAGTTAAGAAAATTTATTAAATTGACTACTAAAATTATAATGGAATAAGATTGATAAATTTCAACAAGCGGAGGACAGGGGAGTAGCAACAGTCAATGTCCATGTACCTCAAAGGCTGGAATTTATAATTGAACTTGGTTGTTGGTTGCTATTATAAATAAAAGAAAAAAAATTGGAACTTAAAATTTACTGCGTAAATTAAGGGAAGTCCACTATGGACATTGGATTGTTGACTAAACCCCAGTTTCTTAAGATATGGAAAAAAAATTGAAAAACCTATACATATTTATACTTTTGAAAAATGAAATATCTCTACAAAATGTTTTGAAAGTTTTTTAAGTTTAAATTTTTATGAATATTTTAGAAAGTAAAATGAAAACATTTTTGAATTGAAAACGAAGAAATTTTCAAAATTTGAAAATGCCACATACTTGACGTTGGGGAATAGTTGACAGGTTGGTTATTAAGGATTTTACTATGCAGCAAAAGTGGCAATAAAATAAAATATGATTAGAAACAAAGGAGAAAGCTGTTATAGTTAGGGAATCATTTTCTCTATATTTTATTAGTAACCAAAAAGTTAATTTTTGAAATAAACCGCGTTTTAAAAACTTAAAAAGAAATTTACTTATGCAAACTATACTTGGAAAAGTTGGAAAAGAAATGGGGGTAAAATAGAAGATTCCAAGATACAAGGGAAAGGGTAAGTGAAGGATGGAATATAGAATTTTCCCTCTAGATCATTTCCTAGACTAAGAAAATAGGTTTAGAAAACTAGATTTTTCTAAAACGGGAATTTAACAATGGTGTGTTAAGGTTTTGGATGGTAAGGGTTAGATGCAAAATTGGTTGAACTATACTTCCGTTTGTAGAAGTGTGGAAAAATTTGGATATAAAAGCAAGTTTTTAGTTTTCAAATGTTGCATACATGTAGAACTACCAGTATATTTAGGATGTTTGTATCATATTTTTGAAAATTGGTTTAAAAGAAATCATTCATGTAGGAGGCGCCAATTAGAATTATTATTCATGCATATCATATATTTTGTGATACAACGTGTACATATATACAAATTGTTGCAAAATTGGTAGCACACTAATTGATTGTCGGTATAGAATGGATGTGCGATAGGTTTACATGATCGAACCCTTGTAGACATTCGAGGACGAAATTCTTTTAAGGGGGGAAGAATGTAACACCCCACGATTTTTATGCTAATTAATTAAAATGAAATTAATTAATAAATAAAAATCAGTGAAAAATAGAATTTTTGTAAATATCAGAATTTGACTACAAAACTCGCACCATTGAATTCATGGCAATTTTCTACTCAATTTTCCTATATAAACTTTTTTGATCGGAGTTCAAATGAAAATGTTATTAATGTTTGAAATTTTTAGGTTAGAAATAAATATATATATGTAATTAAGGAAATAATTTGAAATTAATTAATGTTAATTAAATGCAGTTAAAGATTAACTGTTACTTAGCCATTAATTATTATAATTAGGGTAAAAGTTAACGTTAATTGGTTGTTAACGGAAGTAAATCGAACAGATGAATTAACGTTAAATAATGCATCAAATAACAATGCATAGGTCAACTGTGACCTTGCCTAAGTCGACCGTGGATGATCGACCTGATATTTAATTTTAGCAGCGATAATTTTAGGCCGTTATGGCCTGGATTTAAATTAGTGTATCTGACGGTTAGCACTGGTTTGAACCCCTATAGATATAGACATAGGGCCTCACTTCCAACTCAAAATATTCTGATGAGTGCTAAAGCTCTACCATTTTCTCTTCTCCTCCAAAATTCTAGAGTTCACAGAAATAGATTAGATTACGCGTATACACTTTGGAGAAGAATAGGAAAAGATAAAGGATAGAAGATAGGTTCAAACGAAGTCGCTGCATCGGAGGTAAACTATAGATCTGATTTTAATTAATAAATTATATCTAAATCTCTTTTCTTTAATCCAAATTCTAGTATATCTGTATAAATATTAGTTGTGGATTTGAATAGGGAGTCAAAATGGAGAATACAAATAACAAGGTTTAGATCTGCATTAGACCTAGAGATTTAGGAGCACTAATAAAAGTTGAGTAGAAATATTATATATTTTACAAAATAGTAGATTTTGTCATTACAGATCTATTCCTATATGCCTAAGCATTGAATTTACTTTGCAAATGAATTCATGAATATGAAATGTTTAAGATGTTAAACTTGCCTATGAAATTTAAATTGATAATTGCAAAAGTGTAATGATTAGATTTCATTCTGTAATTGCGTAATGATTAGATTTAATTCTGTAATTGTGTAAGATTAGAATCGGTATTTTAGCGATAAATGAACTAAAAGAATTCTTAATGAATGCGTAATAATTAGGAGCTTATTTTTATTTAACGATATGAATAAAGTTGAAATAAAAACTTATTTAGATCTTTGGTGTTTTTGTGACATTTTAAAATATTGGAACTTGAAATGTTGCAAGTAGATTTTCGCATATTACACTACAACAAAACAGCCTTTTTACAACGGGCAATGCCCGTTGTAATATGGATTTCGCAACGAGCATGCGCCTGTTGTATTAGGCCTCGTTGTGATAGGTCGACCGTATTTTACAACGGGCAATAAACGTTGTAAAAGGCCGTTGTAATACACCTTTTTACAACGGTCATCGGCCCTTGCAATATACTCTATGACAACAATTAAAGACCATTGTAAAATGTTGAAACTTGCAACGGGTTCTGACCATTGTAATAGCCTATAATAAAAGTGGCATAGCCCGTTGTAATAGACTATAATACAACTGGCATAGCCCGTTGTAATACATGATATTGCATGTTATGGTAGAATCTACTACAACTGTTTTTACCCGTTGTTAAAAAAGATGCAAAATTTAAAAATAAAATTCTAAACACATTTTGTAAGTGAAGCAAACAACAGATAAGCATAAACAATACACTATATGAAAATCAAACATTACATTATTGTTCTCTACAAAACTAATCTATCAAACAAACCAATTTGAGATACTTAAATAGTTTTGTGGAAGAACAAAGGATTGTCCATACATTAATAATGCTGATCGATCATAAATGATTATATCTGGAATGGGAAAAGTTCAATGATACATCTATTGCCAAAAGCGGGCGTTATCATATAGCATTCAAGCTCTGCTCCTTGGAAGAATTTGCTCCACTTTTTTCTATCCTACCGTGCTCTATCAAATAGTACCATCATTTTCATATCAAAGAACAACTCATCTTCTCTTGATTTTTCAACCTGATACATAAATGAAATTTAAGAAAGAAAAACAAAAAATAGTAAACAAAGTAAATGCTAAAAAAACATCAAAACATACATAGAATATTATAATCAAACTTATATGAGCGTAGTAAGAAACCAATATATGAAGATAGTAAGAAATCAAATTAAGTTAAACAAGTAGCATATTAATTCATATATCACAAATCACTATTATTTCATTATCTTTGCAAAAGATATATTATCAAATATCACTAATGATTATTAACCAAAACTACATCATCCTTGCACTAAATTAAAGAAAGAGCAAAGAATAAAAGGAACTAAGCAACCAATTTGATTGTGGTTTCGTTAGTTAATGTAAACACAATATAAAACACATATGGAGAAGAAACAAGAATATGACGTTTCTAAACCAGTAGTAGTCAAAATGAAGTGAACAGCGCATGTGTCGAATAGTGTATGTATCAAACAAAGGAACAAAAAAATAAAAATTGAGCACAAAGAAGAACCCATGCAGCAACCAAACAGTGCTCACAACATCAAGTGTGCTAGAGCATAGAATTAAAGCAGGGTAGTATAAAACTACTGTCCACACTACTTATTATTTCTATCAGTTTTCATCGTATGACACTAAGCAACTGTAATGATTTTTTCTGTAAATATATACAGAGTATAATCAAAATAAATTTGCACTTTGAAATCATGCCTAAATCTGCAATCATCATAATATGCTGTAAATAAAATCTAGCAAAGACAATAGCTTCCAAGAACCACTAATTGGTGTTTCAATATGTATGTAAGCTTAAATTTTCACATAAATGAAAATGATGCATGAAACTTATAGAAACTTTGAAGGACGTTGATTTTCTAACAAATAAGAAAATGATGAGAGATTACCGAAACTGCCACTAAGCGGAGGAGAGAACTCGTAGAATACAAATGCATTATATCCATCAAAAGGAGAAACCGTGTCAAATTCATCCTCGTAGAAGCAGTTATTTCCATAATTATCGAGAGCATCGCTGTTAATAGACAAAGGGGAATTCAAGCTCTTACCAGTAGAGGATTTCTTCCCATAACGAGCTTTGTACTCGCGAACTACAGCATCTAGAAGACTGGTTATTATGGTAAATATGATGTAACTCGCGAACTACATCTGCAATCATCATAACATGCTGTAAATAAAATCCACAACATCGACACAACATAAATCAACCATAACTTCAACTTAGCTATTGTGTAATGTGAGAAAGCCTTTTTTCCTTTTCTTTTCTTTTTCTTTTTCTTTTCTACCTATAACATTTGGTACAAGTTGTAACTGGCATCAATATGCTAAAGTTACAAATTAATATTACTGGACTGGAAATAATTGTTCAAGACAAGCTCTCAACAGTTTATTTTTACAAATTACCATATCATACCTTGGATATCGCATGCTTCAAATCATCCATACAAATCACCTGCTCTGAAATAACAAAATCACCAGAAGGAAACCGGGTGATCGATTTCCTTCCTAAATCCATAACAACTTCGATTAACTTTCCAATCTCGCCATGGTTAACCAGCTCTCTTCTCATTCTTAATGGTACCAAATCGAGAAACATTTCCAATTCATTGTTGTAATTACTACAATGGCTACTATCCACGTTCTTCCTAGCTAACCTACTAGTTCTGCCATTATTGTACGAAGGGGCTGACGTGGAGGCTGGGTTGGACCAATGATCGACATCGGGGCGGCGAACGGACGGCTGAGATTGGATGGGGATTGAGAATGAGGGTTTGTTGTCATTATTACGTGATTTGAAGTTCGGGAAATGGGAAGATGAGCAAGGGCTGTTGATGCAGCAGACAGAAGTGAAGGTTAGTGCTTCCATGGATGATGATAGAGTTGATTTGGCGATGTGGGATTGCTGTTACTTTATTGATAAGAAGATGAGATGGGAAGAATGATATAAGCGGAAAACAAGAAAATATTATCTAAAGTGGCAACCTCGGGATAAAACTCAGTAGCTTTGTGGAGGCATCGGGACATCTCCTTCAGGCAACGTTTTTTGGGGTTTTTTAAGGTGACCTTCCCATCGATAACAAGAATCATGACTTCCGAGGTGGCGCTGAAAAACGAGGCTAGCTGGAGAATTCCATTCGTTTGCGATGGGATTGAAATCACGATTTGGATATTGTGGTAAAGAAAGTGGAGAAAGGGGATTTTGTTGTAGGATTGTAACCACGATTTGGGTATTATGGTGGAGGAAGGGGAGAGATGGAAATTGATTTTGATTTGGGATATAGCAGTGGAACTTAGTCAAGGAAAGAGGGTGAAGCGCGAAATGAAATTTTTCCAGAAAAGAGGGCGGGGACGTTTGTTAACCATTAACCTTAGATTACAAACAAGGAAAGGAACTACAAACATTTTTGTAAATTTTTAATTTACAATTTAAAATTTTATTTCTAGATTTCATGAAAATTTTAATTTTTTATTTGAAAATTTTAAAATATTTAAATTCTCTAAAATATTTAATATGATTATTAATTTAATTATTAAACATCAAATACTAAATAATAAATATTATTTCTTAATTATTAAATATTATTTTCGTAAAGTTAGTAATTATTAAAAACTAATTACTATTTATTAATTATTATTTTTAATATTAATATTATTAATAATTACTTATTAAATATTAATGGTAAAATATATATTAATTATTATTATTATTATACCTGAAAAAACGTTGTAATTGTTAAATATTAAATATTACTTCTTAATTATTAATATTAATCGTTACTTCTTAATTATTAATGTTAATATTATGATTTCCTAATTATTAATGGAAAGTAAAATTAACTCTGTTGGAATACTAATTAAATACTCCTACGACGTCTAAAATATTCAAAGATAATGATGATCGGTAAGATAATGATCGTGAAAATTAATTATTTAATCGTAATTATTAATTAGTAAAAATTAATTATTAAATTTTATTTCATATTTATTAATTATAATTTAATGTCAATTATTAACTGTTAATAATTAATATGTATATATTATTAATTTTTAATTTTTAATATTAATTATTAATTTTTAATAGTAATTATTATTCATGGATTATTAATATTTATTATTAATTATAAACGATTAGATATTTAATATTAATTACTCGATATTACTTACTAAGAACTGGAAAGTAAAATTAAGCCAGTTGGAATACTGATTATATATAATAATTAGTAATTAGTGATTATTTATTAAGAATCATTAATTATTATAAGTTATAAATGATTAATATAATATTATTAATGATTAATTATTGAATATTAATAAATAATATAATATTACTAATGATTAGTAATTAGTAATATAATATTATAATTAGTAGTTAGTAACATATGATTAATATAATAATATTAATGATTAATTATTAAATATTAATAAATAATAAATATTAATTTTAAGAAAGCATTGTAATTATTAATTATTGATTGTCGAAAATTGGCAACAGATATTTTATGATCGTTGTAAAATTGGCATCGGTTAAAACGGGCATTTTATGACCGTTGTAAAATTGGCACTTATTACAACGAGCATTTTTAGCCCGTTGTAAAATTGGCACCTATTACAATGGGCGTTATGAGCGTTGTAAAATTGGCACCTCTTACAACGGGCATTTTGTGATCGTTGTAAAATTGACATCTATTACAACGGGCGTTTTATAAACATTGTAAAATTGACATCTATTACAACGGCAACGGGCATGAATGGACCGTTGTAATAGCCTTCTATTACAACGGGCAGTCATTGTCCGTTGTAAAAAGGGCATTGTATATGGCATCTATTACAACGGACCTGAATGGACCGTTGTAATAGTCTTCTATTACAACGGGCAGCCAGTGCCCATTTTAAAAAGGGCGTTGTAATAGGGTATTTTTGTTGTAGTGTTATCAAGTTCAAAACAAACAAAAGTGTGATGTTTGGAATCACAAGGATTGCATATATGAAAATAAAAGGAAAGAGATGCACAAAATAAGGGAAAATTTCCATGTTTTGTACTGTTTATTCCAAGGAAAAAAAATTAAGAAAACAATTCCTTGTAATTACAAACACCGCACAAATATCTCCTCTTTTGATAAGATATAAAAATTTACGATGTTAATACATATTCGGTAGAAGTTTGGTTTCAATATATTAAAATGTAGTAAATCCCAAGATTTGAAAATTAAGATAAGAATGAAATAAAAATACATATAAGAGGGGATGTAATTAAACAGATAATATGAAGTTAGTAGCAAGAATAAAAAGGAATAAAGAGTGAAATGGATAAGAATCAAAGTTGGAACTAATGAATGTAGAAGCGAGATATTAATAACAAAATTGGAAGTGGCAAATATATTTGATGGAGAAAAAGTAAACGCAGAATAAAATAAAGACTGAGGGTCGGATATAGAAGATGTTGAGCCAATGAAGAAAAAGTAAGCAGAATAAATTTACATGAGTATTAAATATGTATATATGTAGCCTTGGATATGCGTTTATGACGGGTGAGGCTAGTTAAAAATTAATATATAAATTATATAAAATAAATTACATAAGTCATTAGAATAGGTTGGAATGCAAAAACACATCCAACCATAGGACCCGTGGAGAGTATATGCTTGCGTATAGAGGAATGGATACCTACGGGACTGTGCTTGAAATAGAAGCTTAATAAAAAAGTCATACGTTCATTAGCTTGAGCTGAATCCTAATAGTGAACATTGATCGTTAGGTGGATGTTGAGGCTGGACTCACATAGTCAAAATAGTCTGCTTCAAATTTATTAGAGTGTGGGTATTGCCTTTATTGCACTGGGCAATCTAAACGGACGGTGGGTGGGGTCGGCTGCTATGCAAAGCATGTAGTACCAAACTAGGGGTAGGGTTGCATCGGTCACGAGCCCGTCATCGGTCCCTTGCGGTCAACGGAAAGGATAGGGTTACACCTAACCGGATAATGCCTCCTACCAGGGTCAATTCAGTTAGGTTATGCACTGCCAGAGTTGTTTATTAGTTTGTTTGATAGGGCAATGCTAGTTAACACGTAACAAGATTCCTTCAAAATATGAATGGGGTGGTTAGTTGAGCCGAGTCCACGTTATAGGAAGTAGACAAAGTAGAAAATCCCCAAAGAGAATATGGCCTAATGGAGGAAAGGTCGTCGGTGTGCACTATAGGATTTCCTCGAGTTATACGGTGATACAACGAGGCGGTGGGTCCTGATGAGATGTTGAACTAGGGATACTGGTGGGGATAGTGTCTAGGTCCATTAGGGGACCATGCGATATATATATATATATATATATATATATATATATATATATATATATATGGGAACGATTCGTATACAAAGATGAAGTCGAAATGACTAATAACATAATCACACATAACATGAAATGGTGAACAATCGGCATAAGCTAGTGTTATATATAAGATGTATAATTAACCAGTCACCAGAATATTGTTCTAACCCCCTGCTCATTAAAATCCACAAGATAGTTAGAAGGATAGGTACTGGTGCTTGGCGTGTTCGGTGCTAACAAGGACACTTGACCTTTGAAGTGTCAATCTTGGTCAGTAATTATGTAATCTATTATATTTTATCATTCCACTACAAGTTATTTCGTTAGAGCTCTAATATGCATTTTTTGTTTCATCTACATGATACCAAACCAACGACCCATACTTTGGTGGACTTAGGTTTTCGATTTAGCGAAAATTCAGGCCCATCGGCGTGTGGGTTATTACATATCTCATCCAATAATATGGGGAAGCAAATGCACCTTACCGCATCAGTACCATGGGCACCATCCATGTACCATTCATACTTTAGTGGATGTTTTCTTGGATCTATCATTCCATTATAGGATAGCATTGCCGACATTACAAACTTTTTGGGATATATCTCCTGTAACATATCATTGGTGCATCGGGTCCTACTTGGCGTCGAACCTTATTCACTCCTATGCTGATGTTCATTCATCGGTCTCCTAATCAAATTTGCTATGAACTCTTCACTGGTTTGGGAAACTGGATGCGATCATCAAGAACTATCCAAGTGTTTGACTCCGCAAACACTCTTAATTTATCGCATGACATCTAGGCTCTTCTGTCTCAAGGGGAGCCATTCATTCAGATCCTTTACAATGTCTTACCAGTTCTGCGGTATTCGTCTGAACGTCATCATTTTTTGCACTGGCATTCTACTTGAAATCATTACTAGCATCGTACATATCGTCCCTACTTTCAGAAAGATTCAATATGTCAAGTGGTTTATCGTGCCCCCACCTTCATTATGGTCGGTACCGAGTTGATTATGGTCAATATCGACCATGTTGGCCATGGCCATAACAACTCCATCTCCTGCATTTTGCTTCTTCGTTGTTCCAACAACCTTTTTCTTCATCTTTTGCTTGCCTTCTCTTTTGTTCTGACCTAATGAAGATGAATTTTTTTCCTTGGAACTTGAAGACGATGAATCTCTATAGCTTTTCTGATGCCTTTGCGGTTGTTAGGACAACAAAGCAAAGCTTTTCTCTATTCTTTCAAAGATGGCAGTCTTGCCATCAAGCATCTTCTTATTCATTTCATTCATCATTCTATCCAATTCAACTTTCGTCAGTGTCACCATCTCCTATAGGGAAGACGGTCCTGACAAAGCGTGTGTCAGTTAAATAATCTAATCATTGTGTTGAGAAGCTTTATCTTCTCGAGCAATAGCTTCAGATCTCATGTCAGCTCTCTTATGTTTCAAATCCTTCAGATCTAATAAAAATTCATCCTCAAATCCAAGTATCTTCAGATCTACAGGAAGAAACTGGTAGATCTAACTTCTGGATGTTCGAAATCCAAAGTTCTAAGCTAGATCTTCACTTGAAAAGCTCGTCTCTCACTGAAAGCTCCAAAAATATAGGTCAGAAAGTGATACAACACCTTAAATCGATGAAAAATGATATAAAGTTTATCAAAAATGATATAGAACAGCAAACACATGAGAATTTTTGTAGTGGTTCGACCTCACTTCACTGTCAATGTCCACTTTAATTTTAATATTTGAGATTTGACATGAATCCAAACGAAATACAAGTTTTTAGATGTAGAAAAAATGTATGCAGTTTTTGGTTTGATAGCGATTACGAGGTTGGAAGTGTAGAGAAGAAAGTGATGATTAAGTGCCAAAAGTTCTTTATTCTTTGCACTACCACTCATATTTATATTCGAAATCATCCACCATAGGCGCCAGCTCATGGAAGACAAGACAAAACTTAAAACAACGCGAATAGGAAGGGTAACGTGTATTTTTCATGAATAAAATCATGTCAGCACCGAGCATAATTGCTCTTCACCAAAAAAACTTGTTACCTCATTCTTGTCTATATTTCATGTTTCTAAACTTAACATTGGGTCCCCCTCCTAAAATCATCTCGGTACCGACCATAATTGTTGTCGGTACTGATCATAATTGATATACTCCAAATTGGCTCCAACTTCTTGTGCTCCATTATTCTATCAATCTCGAGTAACCCCTTAAGTTCTCGATCCATTTTTTCATCGTCTCGAAGTTTTTTCCATATTACAAGTTCCAAATAATATATATTATTATATTGTATTTAACTTTTTTGTTATGATGTTTCACCAACTTATGTTATTAATTTTTTTACTGTCCTCTTATTTTACCTAGAAAGTTTGCAAACAAAACTTTCTAAAAGTTTCGCAATTTCCTTTTTAGTAGTCAATGACCATACATGCTTCAAACATGAACGTTCTGAACTGTTTCTAAATTTAGCGATGTGCAAAGACGTTTTTGGTCATATTCGAAGGATCTAATGTTGATGACGTTGTAGGGACATGCATAGATATATTCAATCGAGCGATCATACACGATCATGCACAGATGTGTTTGTTCATGCTTGGAAATTGTTCAGACATGTTCGATCATGCACGGATGTTGTATGGATGTGTGTGTATGGTTTCATCATACTTAGAAGATGTTCGAATTAGGGCTGTCAATAGATACCCAAAAAATCTGAAATTCATCCGTATCAGCATCCGAAAAGCGGATAAATTATGGTTCAAATTATCCGTCCGGTTTTTGTCAAAATTATGGTTCAAATTATGTGCATTTTGGTGCATTGAATAATATTCATTCATTATTTTGTTAAGTTAGTAGTTTATATTATATGCGTTGAATGCTTATTAACTGCGTGAAAGTCTTTATTATCACATATTTGTTAATTTTTAACATTTTTATAATCAATGAGATTGAAAAATATTTATGTTAAACTAAAATTTTTCTTTTATAATCCTTGAATTATCGGTCGTTAGCGGATAGGATAATTATCCGATATCCGTTCGTATCCGTGGATGCGGATATCCGATATTCGAAAATGATTTTGGATGCGGATGCGGATATGATACTATCTGCATTCGAAAACATCCGTTGATAGGCCTAGTTCGAATGTGCACCGATAATGTTCTGACTTGCGCATGCAGATATGTTCGATCATGTTTTGATGATGTTCGAACATATTCACTCATGCTTACAAGATGGGCGGATGCATCCAATCATGCTTATAAGATATTTGAATGTGCATAAAGATGTTTGGATATATGCAGATATATTCGATTCAGTTTGGAAGATGTTCAGACATGTACGTATGTTCATGAATGGAAGGTGTGCGAACATACGTTAATGTGTTCAGTCATGCTTGGAAAATGTTTGAATGTGCATGAACAATATTTGGACATGCACGGTTATGTTCGATTGTGATTCGAAGATGTTCGACGTGTTCGGTCATGGATGACGTGCAAACTTGCACAAATATGTTCGGTCATGCTTCAAAGATGTTCGAATGTGCACCAATGTTCTAACATGCGCAATTATGTTCGATCTTGCAGCTTGGAAGATGTTCAAACATGTTCGGTCATGTGTCGACATACGTGGATGTATTCGGTCATTCTCGGAAGACGTCCAGACATGTTAGGTCATGCACGAAAGGTGTGCTAACATACATGAATGTGCACAAATGTGTTCGATCATGCTTGGAATGTTCAAACGTGCGTGGACGATGTTCGAACATACACGGGTATATTTGGTTGCGCATAGAAGATATTTGGAGATGTTCAATCATTGTCATAGACGATCGAACGTGCTTGGAAAATATTCGAATGTGTTCAATCGTGTTTCGACGAAGTTCGAACATACTCAACAAAGTTAGAACCGTACGTGTATGAGTGATGCTTAGAGACTTTCGTATGTATGATGTTTGAACCAATTTATGACCCTTGTCCTAAGACTTTGTGAAGTACCGGTTTAATAAGAAAACTCTTATAGCATAAGTTATTGATATGATACAACACAAATGAGTATTAGGAAAGCAAAGCGTTTTGTTTCTTATTTCTAAGAAATAATATAATTAAGCTATAAAGTTAGAGTGGCTTTGTAAAACTTAGGTAAAAAAAAAAGTTTTAGAAGAAAGTACATGTACACAAAGAACATTTCAGATTCTTATTACTTAAATTAGTCAGCTCAAACTTACTTTCTCAAGCAGCCTACACGTTTAGGCGAGATTCTGTGCAGTCGCTTGAAGGCGACATCCTTTTAGTCGGCTCATGATTATTTCCTCAAACAGTCTACACGTGTAGGCGTATTTCGGTGCAGTCGCTTGAAGGCTTGAACTTCCTTTGCAATTATGTTTCTTCCTTGCAAACAAAGACGTTGTGAACAAAATTTACCGCCTTGGTACTAGCAAGATTTATAGCAAAACGGCTCTAAGAAAGAATAAATGGGAAACAAGAAATTGGCAAACGAAATAGAATCTCCCGGTGGTTGGTCTGCTTTTAAAAAATTAGTAGGTGATATTGATCTCATGCCTATTGAATACAAGATAGCTATCTACTGTTAAACCCATTAGGAATTCTCTGAACAGGAGTAATTTTAATTGTTTTTTTTTTTTTTCAAAATACTCAAGAATAACTCATCTTTGGTAAATTTTCAGCACACGAGCATCTAAACTACTTGGAGTCATATCTTGCCTCTTAGAAATATCTTTTAAATAGTTTACAGCTAAAAGCAATCAAAAAAATGCTAGGGACTACCACGGTCGACGGTTCAAACATTGTTCGATCGATGAATGTCCACCGACCGCAGTGAAAAAAATAAAAAATTCCATCATTGCTAATAACATTTTTTTGTACGTCTTTAACAAAACACTGACAATAGATGATAAAGAAACCAGGATATATAGAAAAATAATTAATGGTGCACCAATTTACTTATTTACTTTAACGCTATGATCCATGAATTGGTAGAAGAATATTAATAGCTAGAGTTGGATATGCGCCTTTAGCTCCATTTAACAAATCATTTTGCTAAACATTATTTGATGATCAATAACTAGTTCTAACCAATTAGACAAGTTATACAGAATTTTATGTTAATAAAATTGTTTAGAACCACTGTATCGTAGGTTATAATATAGAATGGTAATACAGTCAAAGAGTTTGATTCAAAAATCAAAAGAACATGAAACAGCTCGTGTTTTTTTCTTTAATGAATGGTTAGTTAACTAAATCGTTGAAACTTTGCTCCAATAATTTTCAATAATTAAAAAATTGTATCTGATATTATTATTTAATGCCACGTTATGAATTATATGTGGCATATAATCAACAACAGATGCCTAGCTCACTATTCAGCAATTGACAAAGGATTTTATTATATTGTAGCTTGTATTAACCAACTACTTCATGTATCACATGGATTCCAATTTTAGTTTTAGTTGATCTCCTCCTCCTCCTGGTCAAGTTAACTACATCTTCCTTTTACTTTGCGTGAGTTCGTGGTTTTTCTTATAGCAAATTAAATGAAAATAGACAGACACAAACCTCCTATTTATCTTACAATCCACTTTTGTTTTTCCATGTAAAACAATTTCGGACATAAATAATTTTTTTTATATATATATTATGTTTATTGGCAAGACCATCCTTGAGGAATTTAGATTTACTTTAAAACTTTTAAAATTTTCAAAATTGTAATTCAACGTGAAACGGCACAAATATTTATTTTAAACATCGATTTGAAATACTATTTTGAAGGAAGAGAGCACGCTAGGATCAACAGTCTCTTTATTTAGCTTTTAAATTTAGTCCCTTAATTTTTATTACTATTTTTTATTCAATAAACAGTGTGATATGTTAAAAAGGAGAAAAATGAATATTTAAATAAAATTCATGCAAGAACTTTTGAAGCTAAGGTTGAAGGCTACCTAAAGAGTGTTGTTAAATGCACCGAATTTATAAGTCTATTTTACCTAAGATTCCGATCGACGAGTTACTATTTGACAGTATAACGCTGACCACAATGTGAGTTATCCTTTTTTCATACCCGAATTTTGGTCAGTTGTGTAGGCTGGTGATTCTAGTTTGTGCGTGCACACGCATACACTCACGAATGAATGTATGCAAATAATCCACATAATCGATAAACTTCTGCTATGCACCAATCATATTTTATTTGGCACTGAGTAGACTCGCTTTCTTTTTGAATTTTATGCATGCAACTCATTCATTTTCAGTTATAGTGCCATATTGTCCTTGCTTTAAAATGAAACCAATTACATAAATCATTTAAATTACTGGAAAACAGAAGGTGAAACTTTTTTTTTTCTTTCTTTCTTTTTTTTAAAAGAAGCCTAAGAAGGAGAAACCTTGACCAAAGTTCATTTTATACAACACCGCTTTCATAAATGATGCCATAGAATGGGTCTTTTTCCCAAAATCAATTTTCTTCCCCAAATCAACATCATCTAATCCACGTCACTTATGCATTCGCATCATCGCCACATCGCTACATCTCCTCCTCATCATCTCTCTACCACCTTTTCTGCTCCTATTCGTCCTCCCAATCATGTATTTGTCGCACTTCCATCCATAGTCGTTGCTAGTTTCACCACCAACGAAATAAAGCTATTGCATTAGGTATAAAATTCAATTTGATAGTAGCATCATAAAAGAATACTGTATACAAAAAACTAAGAAATGCAATATCAGATAGCATTTTACAAATTTCAATAATATGAAAAGTTATTGTTTGCATGTCCTAATTCAAAACTAAATGAGTTAAAAGTTAAGAAACAAAAAAAAAGACCAGTAATTTTTATAGTGGTTCGGCCAATAAGCGTTTATGTCCATTTTATAGTTTATTTCCGATAGATTACACAATTACAATTAAATTACAACTCAATTGCATATCTTAAATTGGTTGGTTTCGAATTTGACAACTTTGCAAGTCCTTTCTCCAATGTTGAGGTTTTTTATCTATAGACGAATTTCGACATTAAAATCGCCTATTGAATTGCTCAACATGTAGGTCTGAGTCTTCGGCATGGAGAACATGTCAAACCGACATAATTTCCCGAATCTTGATAAACTGGTGCCAATCGATATTGATTAGCATTGATCAATATGGTTGACTAACTTTGTCTCTTTCATCAAAAACGCTTAAGTCTTCAAGCTTTGGTTCATTAGGGGAAATATTATTAATGATGATCGATCGGTGTCGATTGAGGTCGTCACTTCACCTAGACTTGTATTTTCATTCAATCTTGCACCTTGAGTCAAAGATAGAGTCAAATGATCCCATGTTGGCCATCAGATCGATCCGTACCAATTCAATGATTGATCGATGTCGAATGATATGATTTGCTCTATAATTAGCCAAAATTTTGAATTTCTTTCTTGATATCTTCTAGGTTACCTAAATGTTGCATCTTCGCAAAGAATATTGGCACATTACTCCAAGCAGTTGTTAAATTGCATCTTTTCAAAAGATATAAATGTTGAAGTCTTCAATCATCACTGAGAAATCCTGAATGCAATCTCATTCCTTGGGCAGGTTTTATTATTCCACTTTTTCTTTTCTTTTTTAAATCTTCATATGGATCATGTAACACCCTGGAAATTTTAATAAATAAGTTAAAAGAATAATAAGGACAAAAAAAAAGTAATTTTTCATTAATGGATAAAAATATAAATTTCTATAAACATTGGGATTATGCCTCGGGACTTATTCCATTGTGTTTGGAACGTCATTTAAAGTTGAAAAACATATATGAAAAATTTTAGTTTAATATAAACTTTTTTCAATCTTATTAATTATTAAAGTATTAAAAATTAACAAATATAATTATAATAAATAATTTTGAACAGTTAATATGCAAGTGGTGCGTATAATATGAACTTCTAATTTAACAAAACAATAAATTAATAGTTTTCATTGTACTAAATACATGTAAATTAAACTATAATATTGAAAAAGCCGGATGGACAATTTTTGAATTCGGATGTCTTCATATCTACATTTGTATTTTTTTTCAAATATTAGATATCTATTCGTTTTTAAAATACGAACGTGGACGGATTTCAATTTTTGTAATATTCATTGACAGCCATATCCATTACTGTGAACAATGCATAAAAAATTGTTAATTTTAAATACAACTTGCAGATGCTTATAAAAGACGGTAAGATTTGTCTAGTTCCTAGCTGGAGTTTAGGCAGACAACTGAACGGTAATCCTTATCTAAAGCGTAGGTGGTATTAGTCGGAAGCCTGGAACTTGTATAATAGCGACTCCGCTTCCTGACGATGACGGATAGAATGCAACAATGGAGCCATAAAAGACTTCAAACACATCCTTACATTTATAATTGATGTCGATGAAACAATCGTGTGTTGAAGTATGATGAAGAAAAACTCAAACTGTCATTTAAAACAATTGACTGGTCAATAGTTGATTGTTCTCGCATCTTTTCTAAGTAGCACATTTTTTTGAGTAACAACAAATCCACGAAAAAATATGCATGAAAATATGATCATTTTCTAATCAAAAGGAACTAGTGCATTCAAGTATTTTTCTCAGCCCAGTGAAATTAGAGTAACGATCCCTTTTATTGTCTAACCTAAAAGGTTAAATCTTCATCTTTAATGCAACACACATAAACTGTGTATTATATTCTTGAACAAACCCGTGCGTCCAAATTGGAATGTATTCAAAATGGTACAATTTCACTCGTATCTGGGGTCCACCACAAATAAGGACAAAAGAAAAAGGAAGGGTAAGTCCAATACTGAAGCAAGCACGTCACTCGCCGCTCGTGTAAGGATCTGTTATGACGAAATCAAAGCTCTTAGATTGCGAAACGTGGACGCATGCACTTTTACGTTCTCCGTGATAAAATTTACAATAACGCACATGGTTTACTCGAACGAGCCTCGTTTCTGTTGCGCTTGCTGTTAGGGGGGCATAACCGTCTTATAATAGTGTTAAAACTGACTGGACCTTCTACACGTGAGCTCAGCACTCGAGCACATTGATCGCGATGCTACAATTTCCCTCCCTCGTCCCTACTTCCTCAAACTAAAGCGAGGTTGATATTACAAAAATATCTTTGGTATATGAGCATTGCATATATTATGTTAACCTCGTGCTCATGCTAAACGCCTTAGCCATTACACTCACGTAAGATGGAGGAGTCATCTGTTCAGTCAAAAAACATAACCGTAATATTTGTTTTATTTTTTATTTTTTTATTTTTACTAATCTCGATTAATAACTACGTAATGATAATATAATGGAGAAAAATTGAATTTCAAAGTGGTTTTGAAAGTACGACTTCTGAATTTAAATTTTGAAACCCAAATTTGAATTTTTATTTAGAGAATTTGAAATTGGTAAAAATTATAAAATTTGAATTTTGGTTTGAAAATTTTAATTTTTTTATAAACTTGAGAAACAAAAAGGAATTCCGAATTATTTTTTAAATGGTCGGAAAATTCATTCCATAAATGTTCGACTAAAATGTCAACAAAGGAAAAAAAATCTACATGAAATTTGAATTTTTTTTAACCTTGTTCATTATTGCCCACAAGTTTTGATCTCGGGAAACGAACTTGTGATCTTTAATCTTGTAGTCAAAACTACCAACCAACTAAGCTAACCATATTGGCATGAAATTTGAAATTTTTTAAATTCGGAAGTTAAAATGCAATAAAAAAGGTTTGAACCTTGGATTTGAATTTTGTACTCGAAATTTTGCGAGTATGATAATTTGAATGTTTGGGGCAAAAGACATTTTACTGCAAAAGACGAAAAGGTTATCATTTAATCAATTGAGTTGAGATTGAACTATAAGAAAATTTCAAGGAAGACGTGTTAAAGACAAAACCATTAATGGTCCTTGTTTTTATCTTTTGCTTCACGGTATATGTAGATGATCATATTACCAAAACAGTAAGTAATAGCAAAACCACAATATAAAAACTGTACGAAAACGTGCATACAGATGCATAATAATAAGATACCAATATAAAGCAGTAAGGAATTTCGAGGCATGCCTCAGTAATCTCCTTAAAACTTTATTTGCAAAGGTCCTCAAGATACAACAAAATAATCTGCACGAGATTGTAACGAGTATGTTTACTCTATGATTTGATAATGCTTTGATTTGAGAGCAGAATGAAGATGAAGAATACGAAGAAAAGGGATGAGGAATGTGATCAGTATTCCTCTCCTTTTATAGCCTTCAACGGTTGCATCCGCTGAGAAGGTTGTGTATGTTCTTTTGAATCAAAGAGTCGTCTACAACGTCCAATAGTTGTTTTTGTTCGTTAGTCATTTGCAACGTCCAACAATCATTTCTGTTCGTCAGTCAATTGCAACACCAAATAGTCGTTTATGTTTGTCAGTCATTTGTAATGCCTAACAGTCACGTCAATTTTGAGCCAACAGTCGCACCCGTTCATCACCAAGAGTCACGTTATTTGAAATAGTTGTGTCTGTTCATCCTTGTTCGCGCCTGTTTGAAAAAACTTATATTCAAAACAGGCCTTTGTTTTTTTGAGCAAAAAGATAGTAACACATTAGACCATTGAACCTGGTCGACCAGGTGGGCCGCGCGTGTGCGCATGTGTATTTAAACCATGACCATATAGGTCCTCACTCTCGCACAAAATTACCAGACCCTAAGAGCCAATATAGATTAATGGGAAGGAGCATGTAAACATGAAAACTTCTTTGTTTTTGACAATGTGGGACTATATCTTCATTCACCTATGCAAGGATTTCTAACAGTCCCCACATGAACAACGACATGTCTCCCATACACAAAGGGGAATATCACGTAGTACATATGAAAAAAATACTATATCGATGATAAGTAGATATTTCACTTTGAGTTTTCCCTAGTTATAACTTATTTGATATACTTGGCTAATCGATTGATTATTTCAACTTGAACCGTCAGTCGTTAGTGTATAACCAGACAATAAGCTTTACAAAGCATTATTTCCCTTCACGCCCAATCTCTTGGTTGTGTTCATTTTGGTACTGAAAAAATTTGGTCCTGCGAGTGTATTTAGAGAATTTAAGCCTTAATATTCTCATAGAGCCGACACAAGCTCACACTTACATAGGTAATCACGTCCATAAAGAGTATCCTACGTATACTCCACCTGACGTTTTCAAGATATGGACATCATTAAAAACATAGTTTAACATTTTTAAAAATTCTATAGGTATGCATTCTATTGTGCACCATCGGAATGGAGTAGGACTAAGTCCAAACAAATGCATTACTTCTTGAGTTACTCAGAACTAGTTTGCCTATTGATCCTAGTCCATGGGATCTCCAGTCGCTAGGATAGGTTTCCATATGAGGTAACCCTTTTTAGGTTTAGGCTTTTAAACTATTCCCCTCGACGTGCAGTCAATTTTCTCTCTTGATATAGTTTTAGTAAATGGATCAGCTAGGTTATCATTAGTTATTACATAATCAATGGAAATAGTTCCATTTGAGAGTAACTATCTAACTGTGTTATAGTGTTGACGAATGTGTCGTGATTTTCCATTATACATAAAGTTTTGCGCTCTACTTAACGTTGCTTGGTTAACGCAGTGAATACAATGGCCGTTACAGGTTTGGGCCAAAATGGAATATCTTCTAAAAATTGAAGAAGCTATTCGGCTTCTTCACCTGCTTTATCTAATGCGATGAACACAGATTCCATAGTGGATCGAGCTATGCATGTTTGTTTAGTAGATTTCCATGACATTACTGCTCCTGCTAGTGTAAAGACATAACCACTTGTTGATTTAGATTCCTCTGAATCTGAAATTCAGTTTGCATCACTATATCCTTTTAAGACGGCAGAATATTTTCAGTAGTGTAATGAAAAGTTTATAGCATTCTTTAAATATCCCAACACTTTCATTAGTGCTTTCCAATGTTCCTTCATTGGGTTACTTGTATACTTGCTTAATCGACTTTCTACATAAGAAATATCTGGCCTTGTGCAATTCATGAGATATATTAAACATCCTATTACACGAGAGTATTCCAATTGCATTACACTCTCAATAATGTTTTTGTGCAGTACTTCCGATGGATTAAAAGGTGTTCTTACCCCTTTGATTCCATAATTTTGGAATTTTCAATCAATTTTTCAACATAGTGTGACTGAGATAATTCAATTCCATTAGGTGTTTTTATTTTATTGATTCCCAAAATAACGTCTGCAACTCCTAAGTCTTTCATATCGAAATTTTTGATTAACATTTTCTTTATGGTCTCTGTAACTTTAACGTTGGGACCAAAGATTAGCATATCGTTCACTATAAAAAAATCATCCCATATGGTTGTCCAACTTATTTGTAATAAACACATTTATAAAATTCGTTTGTACAAAAATCATTTTTCATCATGACACTATCAAATTTTTTGTGGCATTGTTTCGGAGCTTGTTTGAGTCCGTATAATAATTTGACTAATCTACAGGCTTAGTTCTCATTTCCCTTAAATACAAAACCTTCAGGTTGCTCCTTGTAAATCTCCTCATCGAGATCTCCATTTAAGAATGCTGTCTTTACATCCATTTAATGAATTTCTAGATTATAGACGGATGCAATTGCTATTAACATGCTTATAGAGGTTATTCGTGCAACCGGTGAATAAGTATCAAAGAAGTCCGCACCTTCTTTTTGACGATATCTTTTGTCCACCAATCTGGCTTTATATTTGTCAATAGAGCCATCTGGTTTCATCTTCTTCTTGAAGATCCATTTACGACCAATTAATTTTATTTCAGGTGGAATATCAACTAATTCCCGAGTTTTATTACTTAGAATTGAATCATTCTCATTTTTAATTGCTTCTTTCCAACATGAAGATTCTGAAGACGACATTGCCTCTTTATAAGTTTGAGGTTCATATCACAACATGTAGGTTAAGAATTCTAAGCCAAAAGACATGGATGTTCTTGCCCTTATGCTTCTTCTTGGTTTAATTTCGTCCTTTTCACGATGAGTTTCATCTTCATGTGGTTCATCCCTTTCTTCTCTTATCCCTTTATGGACAAATGTTCGATCTTTCTTTTTGTGTGGAAACACATCTTCAGAGAATAATGCATCTCTTGACTCCATGATTGTATTTATACTGATGTCATTTATAACAGACTTGAAAACTAAAAATCTGTAAGCACTACTATTTTCGGCGGGTGCTAGATAGTAACGGTCTACAGTTTTTGGTCTAAGTTTGACTTTTTTGGAAGACCAAACTGGAACTTTTGCCAAGCAACCCCACACTTTGAGGTATTTGAAACTTGGTAGGTGTCCTTTCCATAAGTCATATGGAATTGTTCCTATTTTGTTGTGTGGAACCCTATTTAGTATGTGATTAGACATATTTAAGGCTTTCCTCCACAAGTTCGTTAGTAGGCGAGAAGTTAATAGCATAGCTTTAACCATGTCTTTTTGTGTTCTATTCTTTCTCTTATCAATACCATTTTGCTGTGGTGAATTGGAGCTGTTCTTTGATGAATTATTCCATTTTCTGCACATAATTGTTCAAATGGTGATTTATATTCTCCACATCGATCTGATCTCAATATCAATCTTTTTGTTAAGTTGATTTTCGGCTTCAACTTGATATTTTATAAATGATGTAATTGCTTCAACTTTACTGTTTAAAAGATATACATAGCAATATTGTGTATAACCGTCAATGAATGTGATAAACTGCTTTTTCCCACCTCTTGCAGGTAATGACTTGAAATCACATAAGTCGGTATGAACTATTTCCAATGGTTTAGTACTTCCATCAATAGTATGAAATGGTTCTTTGACCATTTTTGCTTCTACACAAGTCTCACATTTGATTTTTTATCTACTTGAAATTTTGAAATTAATCCTAGGTTTGCAAGTTTTTTCATTTTTCGGAAATTTATATGTCCTAATCTATCATGCCATAATAGAGTTTCATGCATAACCAAATACAAAACTTCATTTTTAGTCATTGCATAATCAGAATACATAGTATTTTTTCCGACTACGGCTACATTTACCTTAAACAAGATATCACATAAATATCCCCTTCCTATATAAATTCCAGCCTAGGACAGAACCATCATGTCTAACTCGAAGACCATTCGGAATCCCTTCTTTGACAGTACATATCTAGAGATTAAGTTCTTGCGGACGTTTGAAACACGAAGCACGTCATTCAATGTAACAGTTTTTCTAGAGGTGAACTTGAGCATGACTGTGCCATTGCCCTCAATTATGAAAACTGTGCAATTACCAAGTAGACTTTTTCTCCCTGATCGAGTTTGTTGTAGGTGAAAAACATGGTTTTATCGAAACATATATGTCGAGTGGTACTTGTGTCAAGCCACCACTATGTAGGCTCCTGAACCAAATTGCATTCTAACATAACTCTAAAAAAATTAGATTCATCCACTTCCATGTCGTCCACCGTATTTGCCTCTGAATTATTCTCCTTCTTGTGTCTGCAATCTTTAGTGGTATATCTCGTCTTGCCACAAACTCAACAGTTGCCATTAAACTTCTTGGACTACTTATTTTCATTAGATTTCTTTTCTAGTGCTTTCCTCTTCTATGAGAAATTTCATTTTTTTTTGTTGGGGCGTCCTTTCTTCTTTGACCCTTTTATAACAAATGTCTTCTCGCTTTTTTATTATGCAATCCCACAGTTATCTGCCTCTATCTTCAATCTAACAGTGAGGTCTTGTAAAGAAATCTCATTTTTATGCTTTAGATAGTTGCGGTAGTCTTTCTATAATGGAGGCTTGTTGATAACTCAATTGCTGCCATTTCTATTTCATTAAAAACTGTAAAGTTTTAAGATATAGATGGTCGTATTACCAAAATACTAAGTAACAACAAAACCACAGTGTAAGAACTGTACAAAAACATGCACATGGATGCACAATAATAAGATACTGATATAAAATAGTAAGGAATTCTGAGGCTTGCCTTAGTAATCTCCTTAAAACTTTATTTGCAAAGTTCCCCAAGATACAATAGAATAATCTGCACGAGATTGTAATGAGTATATCTACTCTATGATTTGATAAAGCTTTGATTTGAGAGAAGAATGAAGATGAAGAAGATGAACAAATAGAGATGAGGAATGTGATCAGTATTCCTCTCCTTTTATACCATTCAACGGCTGCGTCCGCTTAAAAGGTTATCTTTTCTTTTGCATCAAAGAGTCATCTGCAACGCCCAAGGGTTGTTTATGTTCATCAGTCATTCGCAACGCCCGACATCTGTTTCTGTTCGTTAGTCATTTGCAACGCCTAACAGTCGTTTCTGTTTGTCTGTCATTTGCAATGCTTAACAGTCGCGTCAGTTTTTAGCCAACAGTCGTACGCATCCGCTCATTACCAACAGTCGCATTATTTGAAACAATCGTGTCTGTTCACCATTGTTTGCATTTGTTTTAAAAACTACTGTTCAAAACAGACTTTGTTTTTTTAGCAAAAAGACAGTAACCCATTAGACCTGAACCCGACCGATCGATCGGACGAGCGGGCACCCCGCGCGCGCGTGTGATTAAACCATGGTTATATAGGTCCTCCCCTCGCACAAAATTACTTGACCCTAAGGGCCAATATAGGTTGGTGGGAAGGAGTATATAAACACAAAATTTTTTTTATTTTTGGCGATGTGGGACTATATCTGCATTCACGTATGCAAGGATATCTAAAAGTACATACTATTTGATGTTGTATACCTACAGTGTTGTAGATTTTTCCTTTATTATACGAGGATAAAGAAATTGGTCGAGCCACATATTTTTGCATGGATGTACTTAAAAAACACATCATAACTGATGTTATGATATTCTTTTCCCAATTAATCTCTAATTATTTATTATCATTAATGTCACCCATTAATTTTATTTTAAACCATCTGATATAAGTTGTCAATGGATACTCAAAGTTCTTTAAATTCATCTGCATTCATATTCAACAAATGTAATAATGTCCAATACTTAGAGAAAGGATACAAACATGGATATGAAAGTATCCGCATCAAAATCCATCCAATTTTTTTATTATGATAATAGTTTATATTATGTATTTTTAGTATATTAAGTGATATGTATTCACTGCATTCTCAAGATAAAATTTATATATGTGTGTATAAATGCATGCTCACTACACAAAACTATCTTTTTTATTTTTGTACTTTTTATAACAAGATTGAAACAGTTTTATGTTAAAGTAAAATATTATGTTATTTTTGGATTTATTAATTGTTAGTTGATAGAATAATTTTATATTCGTTCACTATCCACAATTTCATATATTTGAATAAGGTCTCGTATATGGATGCAAATATGACATCATCTGTATTTGAATGTGTCCACTGATAAGTCTACTTAGATACAGGTGATTCACTTGGTAGTTCTTATCAAATCTTGTGAAACCATCCAGTTTCTTACTGGTTGATCTTTGATCACCATTTGAATATTTTTCTTAGTTGCTCTACTAATTGAAGCCACCTACCTTTGGAGATCAATCAACATGCTTATTTTTTGAGTTAGTTGTCCTTAAATATATGCCATTAACATGTCTACATCAACTAATTGTCCATTCTGTTAATTCACCTACTTCGGTTAATTATTTATCCCCCGTAACATGTTCACATAGTTGACATAAAAAGCATTTTTCTTCTCTCAAAACATCATGAGAATGACCTTAGTGCTTTCCTTATATAGTAACAAATACACATAAATATGCATAATATGTATTTTGTGCTTTAATTTTCTTTACCTTATATATATGCAGAGTGAAGGTAAGACGAGGAAACCAAAACAAGCTAGATTTCATAGCACTTAACATACATAGTTAAATGAAATTAACGTTAACAAAATCAGTTTCAAAATACTTTTACGTACATAAATAAACAAGATTATAGTCGATAATATGACCGAAAAATATATTATCGATAACCAAGTTACATACGTTAAAAGTTGTTAACAGTTAATGAACCCAAATATGTGATTTTTGTGCAATGTATATAATCATTTGTTTAAGGTAAGTATATGATTGTGGTTAGGATTTTGAATGTAAGATGTGGGTGAAGAGAAGAGACAAGACTTTGGTGGTATGCATGAAGAAGGGCACGATGGAATAAGTGAACATGGAAGAAAGGGATAATAACTATATTAACCTTGGTCTCTTTTATCGTTCTACATATACACACACATACCATTGTCATACACATAATTTATTTAAGTAAACGAAACCAACCAACATTTCTCATATCTTCAAAAACTCTCTTAAACCAAAAAGAAAATTAAGCTTACACATCTCCAAATCAACCTAAACTCATATATAGCCCTTATACTTCATTCTTAAAGCACCAGAAAGTGTTTTTGAAGGAGAAAACATGGTAGTAAGTGGAGAGCAAAGGTAATGATGTGGGTGAATAAGCAAGGAAGTCGTTTGGCTTGTATTTTGGTGCAAGGAGAATGAAGGAGTGATCTTAAGGAGTTGGATTTAGTTATAAGTAGCCTTCCTCACCTTTATAAACGGTATGTTACACATTTCATGTATATACTATGTAATATACGTGCTATATTATTATATAGTTGTTTGTAGCGAACTTGTATGTTCACATGACCAATTTCTTGTTTTTAAAACAAGATGAAAATTTGAAAGTGAGTGATTCAGTTATACCTTATTCTTAATCTTGTTAAATTTATCTTAACTATATGTTCACATGTGTGGTGGTACATAATTCTTGAATATGGACATTTGGTTGGGTATATGAAGTTAAAACCATATTTTAGCAAGATGGATGAGTTTGAGTACCATGTGTTTAAAATATATGTTTTTAACAAGAGTTCACAATCTAAAAGTGACTTAAATCTAGTAAATTCAACAAGATGTTTTGTATATATACTCTTAGGTTAATATAAAGTATATTATATCTGATATGTTACATATGTCATGGCTTTGAGAAGTTAAGTTAAATAAAGTTAAAGATGTTTTTATAGAATTTTCGCAACATATATCTCTTTCAAAAATAAAGTGTTTAACTGAAGTTAACTTTACTTAAAATGTTATAGATATATATACTCTTTGATAAAATGAAGTAAATTACATATGAGAATGAGTATTATATTGAAATGGTTTAGGAAGATAAGTAACATAAAGTTAAAGAGGAGTTATAAGACTTTTATCGTTTTTTGCCTATTTAACCAGTTTTAAAGAAACAAACTTTTATCCTTAAAGGTATTATGTAAATTTCATAAATCGTTAGGCGTTGGTTTGTGGTGTTTTGAATTGGGAATGAACATCTTACGATTAAATGAAAAATATCATAAATCCATATAAGTTAGGGGTTGTTTTGTTAAGTAAACGATGACAATTAATGGCAACATTTGCTTGATTTTGTTGAATTTCTTGTGTTCATCACAATCCCCTTAAATTATAGAGCCATGTTTGTTTACAATAAAAAAAGAAGAATTTTCAAATTGTTGACTCTGACTACAATGGGCTTTCCACCATTGACTTTTACTTTTGAACTAAGTAGGTGTGATGACTAGCCATTTCAAACGGTTCAAACCGACAATAAACCACACGTGTCCAACTCAAATCGTTCAAAACACTAGTTGTCAGTGGGGTTTGTAATAAGAATATAAGAAGAGAAGAGAACAATACATAGAATCTCACAACGAAACGATAAAGTATAATAATTGCATTAACAGTTCATGAAGCTATTTTATAATATACATTTGATTTCCGTTTACAATATAATCAGGTTATACATTTAACAGACATAACAAAAAATGTAGTGGAATAATACTAGTAAATACAGTCTACCAAACTTCATCTTCATCTTCAAGAAACAAACGTCTTTAAAACACTGAAACAACTCAGGTTGACCAAAGGTAAAGGAAAATAATATACTCAAGTCAGGACTATACATCCTTATGTAAGTAAATTCAAATCAAGAAATAAGGACACAATAACTTAAGAGATGTTACTAGATTTTACATCTCCTAAGGATCTGTTAAACTATCTATACGTAGTAAGATACACATTATGTGTAATGTCTATCTATAATATAATGTATTAAAATAGCATTAAGGTTTTACATTAATCCCTCTTAACACATTTTTAAGCATGTAGTCTATGCAGGTTATGTAACACAACTAGTAATGTCGGTAGCCAGTGAGTCCCTTATAGGTATAGTACTAAAACAAAGTGGTAGTGGTCTCTTATAGGGATAAATGTATGACAAGGCACGTGAGGCAATATCCAAGGTAGGATTCTACCAGTTTACCCTTTCTAGCTGGTCATAACCTCTAACAGCCGACCGCATCCATCAATCCAAGATCAAGGTGCACCAATCAAGTTCAAAATCAAGATAGTAATATGAGAGAAAGAAGTCCGCTAAAGGTGGCTAACCTATTGGCCGAACATAGGCTCCTGTTTTAATCATTTAAATTGACATAAGTGTTAGGGTCATCCATCATCGTTCTCTTACTTCATTCCAGCAGACATTCGCCAATTCAATCTCTACATTCTGGAAACATCCTCCACGTACACGGTTATTAAAGTGGTTTTGGTAAAATGACAAGGAGTATGCCATTTATCCAACCCGGTCTGTTTAACAACCAATTGTTCATTATATAAAGGGTGATGTTTTGTCCAATTTAATTTTTACAATAAAATAAGATAGAAATTTCAAAAAGTTTTCAAGATAAAAAGTTCTTCATTTTACATCAGGAAATTACAGTAAAAATCTCAGATGTCTCTTAAAATATTTATTATTTAAAAAATTCAAAATATGACATTTTTACTTGACATCAATTTATTTAATATAATAAATTATACAATAAAATTCATTTTCTGAAACAAAAGTCCTTTAATAAGCATCATAAAATTTTAGTAAAATTTTTTGATTTTTCAGAAACAATTTATTATTTTTTAAAATTAAAATATTTCATTTTTCCTTGGTATTAATTTATTTAAAATATAAAAATAAAGAAATAATTTATTTTTCTGAAACCAAAGTTCTTAAAAAAAAAATTTTGTAATTTTCAACCAAGTATCAAGAAATTTTCCCATGTATTTTAATTATTTATACTAATTCCATAATTAGTGTTTCTTTATACAAAATTTCAAATTTCCAATAATCCTATTTTTAAAGAATAAAATATAAAAAATTATTAAATCATAGAATTTGGTATAGGTTTCTTTATAAAATATTTTATTTTGATGTAATGGAGTTACAAAAAAAAAATTTAAGTTTAAATTACACTTTTTACAAATTACCTATTTGTTCATATTTTATTAAATATTTTACTCCAATAAATCTACACGTATACTTCCTACTCAAATTTTAGACTATCCTACTCAAAATATCATTTACTATAACATATCAAAAATTTAGAATTAAACACATTTATTTGTAAAAAAATTCCAAATAAGCACAAAACAATGTTTAATTTAGATTTTTTATTCTATGGCCAAAACAGTAAAATTTCCATTTCGAACCTTTTTAATTCAAAACTAAATGTTAATGGTGTTTAAATTCCACTATTTAGTTATACAACTAATCAACATTACATCCATTAACAGTCCATGAAGATAGGGTGTATACAGTATCAATAAGGGGTCATAATAACAAATAAACTGGAATGGCATATCATAGTAAATTTAAAATCATTGCAATACATTGATAGCAACTATTCAACAATACAACTATGTCAACCTAAAACTTGATTTAAATAAAATCTTATTTTATTTGATTTGTTAAATAGGGAATTTTAATTTAACTTAAAATTACTATTGTAATGACCCTATCAAATACACTTATGTGTGTATAGTGCAAGTGCAACATATATTTAACATACATAGTTAATGTGTATGTATATAGGTGCTGGATTTACACCGCAACAGACACATATGCCTTTTATATATGCATTTGTTTTTCATGGTTTTATTTTAAAAATATGTGATACTACTTATATACATACACACACATTAAAATTAAGTTTGACTCTTTTGTATATTTTAAAATATGGAATTAACAATTTTAAATCTAGTAATAATCAATGAAGGATTTGAAATTATATTTGTGATGTTTATACAAAAATCCATTTTATAAACTTTGAGTTAAAATAACACATGGATATATATATAAAATTGCAATGTGTTCTAAATTTAAGACAACATATGTATGCAAAGTTTGCAATTTAATATTGTTGACGCTAAAATTGGATCAACACCCAAAGAAAGGTTGTAGGAAACTTCGAGACCTAGATCTAACAGATAATAGTAAAATAACAAGCAAGCAAGACACAAGATTTTTGTAGTGGTTCGGCAATCTCTGGCCTACGTCCACTTTATATCTTTATTGATCATTGATTTGAGAGAGTTTAGAGAAAATTAAAGGTCGCTAGTATAAGGGTTTGACAGGTCCTATTGCTTAGAGCTGCCAATAGTACCTTCCTAGATGACTTATGAATGAGGGAGAAGAGATGATGAAGCAACAAAGTTCCAGAGCAGAGTGAAGGTCCTCCTTTATTGTAGTTAGACTTGTGTATAGGTACAGAAGCCTGCTTGCATTGAAGTCCAAAAAGCTAGCCCGATGATGTACAATGAGCAAGGGGACCCACAGTAAAAAAGGACCTCTCGGTACCAAGAAGTTCCTCTTGGTACGGAGAGCTTTACTTAGGTGGGAACTTGCACTTTCCACTTGCATCGATCTTCTATCACCAATTTGATGTGTTGCAAGCTTTTTTCCATAGACTTTGAGTTGATTCCGGTGATTCCTCCTATAACACTTGAATTATCCTGCTTTCTTTGCCTTCTTCTCATCAATCCTTAGAATTGCTCATCTAAACTCTGAGAAAAGCACTTGATCATGAGAGGTTGGATAGCATATGAACTGTATGGAGTTTATAGTGCCAAAGTAGAAGGAAAAACCTCTTGGTACCAAGAGGAAACCTCTCAGTATTGACTAGTTTCCTTAGCTCTAAACGTGATGGTTTTCTTGAGTACAACTCTCTTATTCTTCTTATCGCATTCCCTAGTTCTTGAGTCATTTCGTCTTCGTCTTGACCTTCTACTTTTAGTTAAATTCTGCTCGGTTAAAAACCCGATTAATACTTTCCCTCCAGAGTATGCTTTCATTGGAAACAAAGTGTGCTCTGAATCAAGACTAGTCATAACATGCTATCTTGTGTGTCCAACCGATCATTCAAGTATTACATCGAAACGTTGCCTTTGGTCGATGGATTTTTCTTTATCTGCTTTGCATAGTTGTAATTCCATTATTCCTGCAAAGGACTAGATCTACACTTTAAAAATCAGATCTACGCTCAGGGAACCATTCACCTTCTTTGCTTTGCTTTCTGTAAAATTTCGAGAAGGAAAAACCTCTCGGTACCGAGAGGTCTCTCTTGGTACTAAGACCTTTCATATTCCCCCGAGTTATTATTTATTCCTACTGATCTATTCCTATCGAGTCCTCCTTGTATTGATTCCTTCAGCCTTCATCCTTCACATGCTCAACTCATTACCACCATCGACTCCAACGCCGTTCAAGCACCATTGCCACTACCGATCTCTACATCTATGCCGCCACCTAATCACCTCCTCTACCTTGCTCTGATTTGCCTTCGAAAGTTCTCGGGCATTAGAGTTTCTAGCACAAATCACTTTCAATTTGACTTTGGTTAGCGATTGATTCCACGTTGACAATGAGGATGAGGGTGCGACTGACTGTAATTGATAGGAAATGGTTGAAGTTTGGGTGGTGCTCGACTCTTGGCGAACTAAAGTTTTACCTTATTCATGTGCACGCTATTCCAGAGACAAGTTTGATTCTTCGACATGGATTAAATTTTTTCAAAACTTGGCTAAGTCTTCATTGTCATTTGAATTCCGATGGGATGATTTATTCCAAGAAAGATCATGCTCGGGCGATTCCACCACACCGCTTTTCCTCTACATCTCATGTGTTCCTGAAAAGTAAAGCTTCCGTGTCGCTTCGGATAATAGTTTTGCTGTGCAAAGTAATGCATTTCCTAGCACAAGCGATTAATCTACACTGGATGGTCCATTCATCGTGTATGAAATACAGGTTTCACACTGTATAGACAAACATTTTGCACTCGCCCCATTCAATGTCGGAATTCGATTGGTCAACACATGTCGACATCCTTTGGATTCTGGGCGTTGGTCACGTAGGCTTATTAAAATAAAACATACCTGAGAGTGTTAAACACCAAGTTTTATTGCCTTGATTGACTCGTCGATTTCCTCGATTCAAGTTTGGTAAGGGCATGTCCACCCTCCCGAAGCTGTATCTACTATAGTACAGGCTTCTCCTACTATTCCCACTGGACTAGGTCATCCTATTGCATCTTAATCACAAGCCTCGATGATTCCAATAGAGCCGGCAATTGATCAGCCAACTCTTTTGAATGAGCTTTTAGGCTTAAGAATACTGAATGATCCACCGGAAAAAGTGCCAACGATTCTAACGCCCAGAATGTTGTAAAACATTTGTCATCAACACGAAATTCTCGAAGATGGCGTTCTTCTCCCTACGGGGGCCAAGTTTGCACACCACCCCATACCAGGAAACACAATATACAATCGGTATATGTGCTTGGGTGGTGCCGTCCTGCCTTTCAATCTCTTTCTCCAAATGCTTTTACCAGAACTTGGGCTAGCTCCATTTAAAATTCATCCGAACGAATATGCTCTTCTAAACTCTCTCTATGTCCTTTTCATGAATCAGTTCAACCAAGCTCCAACCTTCAGCAAACTTACTTACTTGCTCCACTTTAAGAAAAGATGGGAATCTCCTTTTTTATTGATCGTTGAACACTGGTGTTGGTGCAAGGTCATCGAAAAGCTTCACCGCAAATGCTCGTACTTCAAGAACGAGTATTTTTATGTATGATACCCTTACAGCTTTATCCGATTATGGCTTTGTGGAAGTAGGTTTCCTTTCCTCTACCCCTTCCATACTTGGATTTATTTAACTCAAGTTTTCAAATTGATGTTTATTTCCTTACAGGCATTCCGGTTCGAGATGATCATGAGGATCACGAGACTAAGCTCACGGGCCTTCAAGAAGTTAGGTTCCAGTAATGCACCGTCACATTCCTGCTGATGAATGAAAACTTATAGTGGTGCGGTTTGCTGAGCTCTGGTAAATTTGCTATCGTAGAGTCCCATGTACCTCGTGGCTCTAGAACTCGTACACGTTCTTTCATCCTTACTTGGAGCTCCGGAAAGAATCTTCTGAGGGAAGTTGAGGGTCCCTCTGGTGTAGTTCACATAGAGGAACCCACTAAGAGAGAGAATGAAGAGCCCGTTGGCGGTGATATTCGAGAGATGAGGATGAAGATGCTAGAATTTCTCCAATTCCTAAAGAAGATGAGGGAGATGGAAGGAGAGATAGAAATGAGCCTATGGTTAAAGAGGCAGGAAAGGGTGTCGGTGATAGTGGTAGCAACTATCATGCTAGTGAAGAAGAGGGCAAATCATTTGGAGAGACGCCCTTTACGAGTCCTGCTCTCCTTGACTCGCCCCATATGGAGAACATTGCCGTAGAAACTTCTAATACGGCTAAAGATCAAATTGTGTTGCCCTCAAGAGGGATCTCACCTCGATCCCACTCTTTTGGTGACGTCTTCGTTGGGTTAAGTGACATTGGTGAAATCGATTTCACTGTTTGTGACATCCTTGACGAAAATGGTTTAGCCTTCAACTTCTTGCCAGGAGGCTTTATAAGCGAAGGTGGTGAGACCCCATCTTTAATTCCTTGCCAACATGGTCTATAAAGTACTTAGGGGGTTTATCGGTGTCATACACTTAACAAGGATCATGAATACGCATTTATGCATTCCTTCGTTTTCTAAAGTCCAAACTCTTATATTATCCTCTTCTTATTTCAGGCTCCATGGGTTGTGACAGAAATGGTGCTCTCTCACATAGTGGAGATGATTATAGAGGGAAGACACCCAATCCCTATTTGCCTCGATCCAGCTATTGGAGTCATCATGAGACCAATAAGGAGTGGTAGAGGAGAAAATATCGAGAGGCCGAAGAAGACTGTCGAGCTAACAGGGATCATGAAAGAGAAAAGAAGGAAAAGGAGAGGGAGAGGAGGAAAAGCGAGGCTGAAGGTGAGTTGACACATGATCCCTCCAAATTCCAAAGAGAATCTGCAAAGTGTTGTGGCCCTTCTTACGGCATTGTTCCTCCTCGCTCCGAAGCTCAGACCACTTCTCAACAACAAGTTCCCATTTCCCATGCTCTCATTACAATAGTTCCACCTTCTTCCAAGGAAAACTCTACTCCCTCCTTTACTCTTTTGACTGGTCATCCATACCAACATGCAGCATTTCTCAACTTCTTCTTATATGGTGTTTAATTTGACTAAGACATCAAGGTCATCTTAGAATAAGTAGTAGACCGGGATGTTTGAAGTATCCAGAAGCATGTTGATGAAGGGTACAAGTGGAAGAGGTAATGTAAGACCCTCTCAGACGTGAATAAAATCAATTATACTAATATCCAGTCCTCTGACTCTGAGAAGGCAACTTATGAGAGGATTTTGAAGGAAAGGGAAGAGGACCTAATAAAGGTCACTAGAGAGAGGGATGCAGCCCTTGAGACGAAAGCTAAGTCTGAAAAATTAATGGAAGAGATGAGGCAAGCCCAAATCAATGCTAAGCTCATATTCAGAAATGAGTTAAGAGCTGATGTTGCTGAGAGAACCAAGTTCAAAAAGCAGGCCGATGAGAAGGCCCAGGCTCTCATGCAAAAAGATGAGATCATTGGAGCCAAGGACCGGACTATTAATGAAAAGGTGGCCGAGCTTGAGAGAGAGTCGTATACTCTTTAAAGATAAAACGAAGCTCATCGATGATTTGGATAGCCTTTAAACTGAATAACTTGCTAATGACATAGAGCTTACATTTTCTTAATATGAGCTCAAAGATCTTCAGGAGACAAAGGCTAGGGAGAGAGACAAGCTCAACGATAATCTCCAACACTTCTATGCCAGAATCATCATGCATAAAATTCTATGTTCATAAGGTTTATCTGAAACTAAAAAAATTTGAACTTAAAAGAGTTTCGAAAACATAATCCAAATAAATCAGAGAATAAGATTGGTGTATAGGATAACGCTATAGTAACATACTTATATTTGCTAGATATGTGTGTGTGTATATATATATATATCTTATCTCTATTCTTCCATCTCTCTTAGACTATTATTCCATATCTTACTAAGGTTCGAATGCAGATTTAAGGAAAGTAAGGTATGGAGGCAGGAAATAAAAGAATGAATCTCAATGGAGGAAGCACGACAACCAATGGAAATGTCAGGCCCAATACTAGAAAGAATCCGGGTCGACAAACAGCTGCTAATGAGGGTGCTGGAACACCGCCGGTGTATATGGAAGCTATGTATCAGTTCTTCATCAATATGATGCAAGCATGAGATGCTGCTGGATTAGTTGGTGGAAATGTTGGAGGAGCAAATCCTAAAGTTCCGGTTGTCAACAATTATGCTATTTTGAGTAGGGATTATGCAAGACTTACAGAAAAGTCATTCATAGAACTAAGGATGCTATAGAGGTGGAAAATTGGTTGGTTCATTATGAAATGATCTTTGTTGATATAGGACTAAACGATGAGCAGAAAAGAAGATTGGCATTTAGAAAATTGCAAGGTGTTGTACTATACTGGTGGAATAGTGTTACAGTTGGAGTGCTAGAGGAAACTTTGACTTGGGCTGAGTTCAAAAGGAGTTTCGAGGAGAGGTTCATGTCTGAAATTACCAAACCGACTTTGCTTAGGAAGTTTGCCGAGTTAGTGTAAGGAGACATTCTGTGTTGGAGTATGCCATAAGATTTGAGGAGTTATCCAGGTATGGGCATGCTATGGTTGACACAGTGAATAAGAGAAATGAAAAGTTCATCTATGGATTAAGATCTAAGCTTGCGAGGGCAACCTTGCTGCATCTCAGGGATCCATGTGACGTGGTAGTGAAGATGGCTTGGAGGAATGAAGAGATGCTTGCCCTCTTTGGTGGTAACAAAGCAGTAGAGACTCAGAGTGGGCAGAATTAAAAAAGCAACTTCTTCTAAAAGAAGGGAACTCGAAAGGGAGGAGCTACCAAGAAAGGAAAAGTGAATGTTGTGTGTTACAAGTGTGACAAGAAAGGGCATTTTGCAAACGAATGTCGCTCTGGAGATGGAAAGAAAGTTATTGGGAGGAAGAACCTCAAATGCTTCAATTGTGACTAGATAGGCCATTACAAGAATCAATGTAAGGAACCAGCCAAGGTTAAGAAAGGAAAAATGTTTGCTTTGGAAATGGCTACCTCAAGACCAACAACAGAGGAGAAAGGAAAGGCTGTGATGGGAGGTAAGCTTTTGATTTATGGCATACTTGTTAGAGTACTGCTTGATACTGGTGCGTCACATTCTTTTATCTCTCATTATTTGGTAAATAAGCTAAGTGTAGAACTATTGTACCTTGAGGATTGCGAATACGATAGGAAGGTATGCAACTCGATGAGATGTAACCATTTAGAGTTTGATTTGTTAGGTCATATATTTGCCTACAGTTTGCATGTGTTTGATTTTATATGCTTTGGAATTATATTGAGTATTGGTTAAGCAAATATGATGCAAGGATATTTTGCCAAGATAGGGAAATTTCACTAAACCACCCTAATTGTAGCGATCTAATTATATACTTCGTAGAGGACTTGAATTTTGATTTTTGTGCTTTATTGGATGCAATGGAGGAGGAAGACGAGTTGAATCGATTTTTTTTCATTAGAGAGTTTGCAGATGTTTTTGAGCCAGTAACAGGACTACCGCCGAAACGATATATTGAGTTTCAAATAGATCTTGTACCTAGAGTTGAACCCATAAGTAGGACGCCTAGCAGAATGACACCTACTGAGACGAAAGAGTTGAAGGTGCAGCTGGTACACTTAGAAGGAAAAAGTTTTATTAGGCTAAGCAGTTCGCCTTAGGGAGCGATCGCGGTGTTCGTGAAGAAACCGGATGGGTCGTTGAGATTATGTATCGATATCATAAGTTGAATGAAAAGACAATAAAGAATCAATATCCTTTACCAAGAATAGATGATTTGTTTGATTAGTTGAGTGGAGCCAAAGTATTTTCCCAACTGGATTTGGCGATAGGGTTCCATCAATTAAGGGTAGTAGACGATAGTATTCCATTGACGGCGTTTTGAATAAGATATGGTTCGTACGAGTGGTTAGTAATGCCATTCGGATTAACTAATGCGCATTCTTTCTTCGTAGATCTGATGAACTTAATCTTTCAAGAGCATTTGGATAGATTCGTGTTAGTATTTATAGATCATTCGAATATATTCTAGGAATGAGCAAGATCATGAGACTCACCTTATAATAGTGCTTGAGATGTTGAGGTAGCATCAACTAAAGGCAAAAATTTCAAAGTGTTGTTTTTGGAAGAAAGAAATGAAGTTCCTTGGTCATGTAGTCTCAAAGAAGGATTGTTAGTGGATCCATCTAAGATAGAAACTGTCAATAATTGAAAAAGACCAGAGACATTGATTGAGATAAAGAGTTTTCTTGGATTAATTGGCTATCATCAGAGATTCATCAAGGATTTCTCTCGTATGGCAGCACTGATAACTAAACTAACAAGGAAGGATGTGAAGTATGTTTGGACCGATAAATATGAGGAGGCATTCCAGAAGCTGAAACATTTATCAATCCATGCACCTGTGTTAGTTGTGCCAAATAGTAATTAGGACTTAGCGGTGTATACCAATGCATGTGGAACAAGATTATGAGCTGTGTTGATGCAAATGGGTAAAGTGATTGCCTATGCTTCTTGGCAGCTTAGATCGCATGAAGTTAGTTATCTGACTCATGTTTTGGAGTTGGCAGCGGTAATCTTTGCTTCAAAAGTGTAGAGACGCTATCTGTTGGGAGAAAGATTCAAGTTTTTCACGGATCACAAGTCTTTAAGATATTTATTATGTTAGAAGGAGTTGAATATGAGACAACAGAGGTGGTTGGAGTTCATAGTGGCTTATGATTTTGGAGTTGAGTACAAACCAGGGAAAGGAAATAAATTCGTAAATGCACTTAGCAGAAAACATTATAATACAGTGTTGGCGATGTTAGCGGAGTGGAAGGATTTGGAAGCATTGACTTCTTGTAGTGTGTAGTTAAGATCGACTGCTAGTTCTAGTTAGTGTATTGCAATGTTATCATGTTTGAAAGTTCGACCAATATTGATTGAAAGGATTGCTTCTAAGCAAAGAGATAATCCATTGTTAGTTGAATGAATTAACCGAATTGAAAATGGAACCGAGATTGATAATTTGAAGGGTTTTTAACTTGATCAAAATGGATGGTTGAGAAAGAAGGGATAATTGTGTGTTCTAGATGTAGATGACCTAAGGAAAGAAGTTCTTAAGGAGTGTCATCGTTTAAAATTTACCATTCATCCTAGAGGAACTAAGATCTATCAGGATATGAAAAAGAGTTTCTTCTAGGCAGGTATGAAAAGGGATATAGGCTTATGGGTAAATAAATACTTGAATTGTCAACAAGTAAAATCCAAGCATAAAAAACCAAGTGGATTGCTTCAGCCTTTAGATATACCAGTGTGGAAATGAGATTCTATATCCATGGATTTTATTGACGGATTGCCAAAGTTGAGTATGGGAAATGAAAGTATTTGAGTTATAGTGGATAGATTGACAAAGAATACACATTTCTTTCCCATTAAGTCGACAAGGATGACAACCATTTTGGCTAAGTTATTTATGAAGAATATTGTTAGACTGCATGAGATTCCTAGCTGTATAATAAGTGATAGAGATTCTTTATTTACTAGCGAATTCTGGAAAAGTCTGCAAGAGGTTTAAATACCAAGCTCAAGATGTGTACCATTTACCATCCACAAACAGATGGGCAAACGGAAAGAGTCAACAAAGTCTTAAAGGATTTGTTAAGAGCTTGTATGGTAAACTTTGGAGGATCATGGGAAGACCATCTACACTTAGTCGAATTATCCTATAACACTAGTTATTAGCCTAGTATAGAAACGACACCTTTTGAAGCTTTATATGGAAGACCATGTAAATCACCAGTATGTTGGGTAGAGATCAGAGATAGATTGATGCTTGGTCTAGATTTAGTAAGAGAAGCAGCAGAAAGGATTGAGTTAATATGGGATAGGATGAGGAAAGCTCAGTCTAGGTGGAAAAGTTATGCATAAAAGAGACAGAAAGACAAAATTCTTAGTGGGAGATCATGTTTTTGTAAAAGTATCACCAATGAAGGGTGTAGTAAGATTTGGAACGTCAGGGAAATTGGCACCTAGATTTGTTGTACCATTTCCTATTACAGAGAGGATCGGAAAACTCACTTACAAGATAGAGTTACCAAGCAATTTTGTAGAAATCCACAACGTTTTTTGTATTTCTCATCTCAAAAGGCGTGGCCATGATCCGACTGCATTGGAAGATTTAGTGATAGAGCCGAACATGATTATTATTAGGCAACCAGTTCGTATTGTGGCTAGAGATGGGAAGAGGTTAAGGAATAAGACAGTCAGACTAGTAAAGGTCCAGTGGAGTGACTATGAGAGGCATAGTACCTGGGAGACAGAGGACAAGATTAAAGACACTTATCCCGATTTGTTTTGATGGTATATTTTAGGCCTATGTTATATGTATGTTACGTACCTTATCGTAATTTCAAGGACCAAATTCTATAAGGAGGAGAGTCTGTAACACCCCTAATTTTGATTAACATTATTTAGGATATTTAATCATATAAATAAAATAAAATAATATAGAGTGATAAAGGAAAATGAGATTTTATCATTTAATAGTTCTTGCCTTGAGAAATGAATTAATAAGAATGATTATAACTAAGATAAGGAGGAATTCATGTGGAGGGTAAAATAGGAAAAGACTACATTTCCTAATACAAATCCTTACATTCTTTCTCCCTCATTCATTTACTTTCATACAAACCTAAACTAAAAAAAGGCCAGCCATCACGAGGAGATTCAAGAGAAGAAAAAGCTAAGAAACAAGATTATAGCTTAGGGGAAATTAACTCAAACTTAAATCTCAAGTTCCTTTATCAAATCAAGGTGAATAATGATTATCCATCTCAAGTTTTCTATGTTTTGTTCAGTTTCTTGATTAAACTCAAATTCTTTGATGTTATTATGTCATGTTTGAATGATTATATGCTTACTGATGATTTATGGGAATTATTTATGAAATTAGTTAATAGATTTAAGTGTGAAAACCAATCATATGACACCCAAATGACTTGAATTTTGATATAAAGTTAGAAACATTATTTTAGATGTGGGTTGTAATATCATAATTTTCCAATTAAGTATGAATATTTCATGAATTTTATAAGGGGAGAAAATGGTTTATTTTGGTTTTTAATTATTAAAAATAATTAAATAATTTTTTTGGCTTTGAAATTTTTATATGTTGACGATTAATATAATTTATTGTGATTGTTTGGTATTTTTCCATGTTTTATGATTTATTATGAATTTATTAGGCTAGAAAAACTTAATTATTATATTAAAATAATATTATGAAATTGAGGGTTTATAAAATTATTTTGAAGTTGGAATTCAGATCGATAGCAGGTTTCTAAAAATAAAAATTTTAAAGTATTTGTTAACCAATAATAATTTGACAAACAATAGAAGTTGTTGAGAAGATAATACTTTATATAGCAAAATAGCAGTTTTTATAGTAATTACGGTTTTAGCATACCGAACTCATTGACGCCGAAGGCATTGATGCCACAGTTATACGATGTCGACCTTGGTGAACGCATAGGATATCACTCCTTGGTAATATGGAATGAAGTCATTTTGGCTGGAGTCGATGTTGGCATGCATGCTTACGATGTTGATGATGCCGCATATATTCCCTATACCGCAATTACCTATGTTGACTTTGATGATGCCGCATGTATTCAATTCCGCCTTTTTCATGCCATTAATTTGGTACTGCAACTATCTATATCGGCAAGTATTGATGCCGCTAGTTGTAATAACTCCTTAAGATTTTGATGCTACAAGTTTTCGACCTTAACCATGTAAGGAGGCAATGATGCCAAACTTTTCTTTAAGGAAATGATGCTGCTTGTTTTATAACGGCTATCGTGATGCCGCACTTTTCTTTAAGACATTGATAACGAAAGTCACCAATGTCAACACTTCCATAACTCTAAGTTTTAAAGCTTTATACTATGCAAACCCAAGACTATGTTGCCTATATTTGACAACCTATGTATTTCAATATGTGACATAATTATTATCGGCCCTATGGCCTTGTGTCTTTAAATCAAAGAATTTAATGCATTCTCGATATGGAAGGGTGTGATAACCCATGTCGGTGCTATTAATTCCGCACTTTATCAGTATAATGGATTTAATTTATATAGCTTTATAGCCTATAGTTTTGAGGTGCGACAATATCTTGGTATTTTCAAACTTCATCAATGATATTTTATGAAAGCATACATCTTGGCATAAATATTTTGGTTAAAGTAAAGGACTATAGTTTTCTTATTTTAAAGTATGATTTCAAGGGTTAAATCAATTATAAAGGTTTATGTTTTCAAGGAAATAAAAAGGGTATTTAGCCCAAAATTTTACTAGAAATATTATTCTTATTACCTTTAGATCATGTGATAGGATGAATTGACTCAGAGATAAGAAAAATAGATGGGACTGGTGTATGGTCATGTCATATACTTCAGCCTTTAGCCCCTAACTGATATTAGTCCAAATTTCCAATGCGTAGGGCTTCGTCAAGGTAAAACTAAAAGTAGTTTTACACGTAGAAAGGAATACACGAAGATGAGGTAGGTTATTGGTTAGGCCGAAAAACCATTAGGATTAGAGTGATCCTAGGAATAGTAAGTTAAGGATAGTCTATCCAGTTTCATTCAAACAGTATTTTAGAGAAGTTGGTATATCTGCTAGGCCCGAGTCAGCCATATAGGTTTGTAGTTACCCTAGGAAAACTATGATGATTGGGACTAATAGTCCATTTATTTAGACAGACTGGTCATGATTACCCAGTTTGCATGCATGCATATGACTGTTTATGTTGTCTAGTTCAACCATTGTGGTTACAGGTGATTAATTTATAAAAGAAATAATTTGAGGATACTAGTGAGGGAAAAACCCGTTCCGCTCAGCGGCGTGGTATCACTAGATATCTATTAATTGAGATGGCATATTATTATTCACACCTGACTTTTTGTCTAACCCAAAGTTTTTGTTTTTCCCCTTAAACTCTTAGGTACTCATTTGAGTAGTTCTAGAGTAAGGTTTTCAGATTATTTAGGTTTAGCGAATAAAGATTCCAAAGACGTGCAGAAGGCAGAGCTAGCTATGTGAGAGTCTATTTATTTATTTATTTATCCAATGTGTTGTTATGACTTTTGTCTGATGTATGTAATGGTAGAGATTGTATCTGTCTAGAACTCTGATCAAGAAAGGGGAATTTTCAATTGTTGCTCTTGGAGTACTTTATAATAATTATATTTTATCTGAACTTGGGCAACGTTTGGGTTATATAATGAATATGGAAATTAATTAATGAAATCTGTGTCCGAAAAATTTCCATATTCATGTGTTTGATGTTAATGATACTATTAATTGATCTCATTTTGCCACCGGAGAATAATACTACTGATGACTGTAGCCAATAGCGCTTATTTTCGAGCCTCAAAATGGGGGACGTTACAATGTAGCATAAATTGTTTTGAAAAGAAATATATACTTTTGAAAGTTTTGTTCAAAATTTAAAATTTTAGAGATAAAATACTTTTACGAAGAGTTTTTAAAAACGGCAGTGAAATTGTAAAGTTTTGAGAATTTTACCAAGTATTTCAATGTTTAGTCTAAAAGGAGTTTATATGGAAAACAAAGAGAGAACTTTGGATTTTTTTTGAGATGCCATATGCTTAGCAAGAGAAAATTTCGATGGGTTAGGAAGTAGAAATTTTATTGTGCAACGGAAGTGACAGTAAAATAAAACATAGTTAGTGACGGGTGAAAAAGCTTTTTTAGCTATGGAATCTCTTTTTCTATACCTTGTCAATAGGTGAACCAAATTTGTTTTAAAATAACACTGTTTTAAAAATATATTTGAACTTTCAATTTTTGAAAAAAAAATAGAAAAAACCATACCAAAATTTTAATGTGGAGTAGATAGGGATGACTGCCAAGGTAAGATGGGGTAAAAGATAAGGCTATGAAGAAGATAGGATGACTGCTCATAGAGTAGTATTAAAGAATCCCTATAGGGTGTAAGTTATATGGATGAGAACCTAGGAACGTTTTATCAGACATATGTGCATGCCATAAGAAGCACCCACAAAGGAATGATGAATGGTATCAAAGTATACTTCTACGAGTTCTAAAGTAAGTTCGCAAGAAAAGTCAAGGATAAAGAAAGTAAATACCAAAAGTTTGAGAGTATATCAAGAGATTTGGATTAGGAGAAGATAGTAACAAAGGGTAATAAGATGGCAAACACACATAGAGGACATTGGTAGACTCAAGGTGGATGGTGGAAAAGTTATTACGCCAAGTCAATTTGCCAATGAGTTATTTTAAATGTGCATAGTTTATATTTCTTGCCTACTACAATGTGGGATGCATAGTTTATCCCGTAATTGGCTGTGATAATAGAAGTAATAGATGGACCTTAATTATCAAATGACGAAAAGGAAAGTTAATTTATGTGGATTACAATAGAATTGAAGGTTACAAAGGTCCATTAAATGTAAGTAAGAAGTGATAGGTCCACAACATCGTTAATGTCAGTTGATGTTGAGGAGCAACTTCCAGCAATTGTTTCTTTAACGTTTGGCTGTAAGCATTAGTTGTTTCTGTAAAACGTGTACAATATCATGAGAAATGTCCTTTTGAAAATTGGTCTTCTTGGTGGACCGTTATATTAATTGGAAAACTGTGTAAAGAAATCTCATGTAGACACTTAACTAATACAAAATAAATAAATAAATAAATGGTGGAAAGTTTATAAAATAAATTAAAGAATTTATTAAACGAGCTACTAAAAGAAAAGGAAAGTTAAGTCCCAAAATCCTTAACTTTAGGGAAGATAAATTTTAACAACCGAAGGGCAGGGAAAGTTTGTTGCGTAGCCACGGGTCAACGTCTCTGTTTGATTAAGTAATTTATTTATTTAATCAATCTATCCGATTGAGCAATTTAGATAAAAAATTATCAAATTAATCTATTAACATCCTAAATAAATTTTTGAAAAAAATATTATTACATTTATAATATGTTATATTTCAAACTTAACACTAAAATTTAAAATATAACTGCAAATTTTCAAAACATATTTAAAAAAAAGTAGGACTAGGTCCGAACTCAATTTGGGTCTTTATATTGGGGTAACTTTTAGGCTTGTATTATCCTTCGAGTTGGGCCAGTTGCTAGGTTGGGTAGAGTACTTGATTACCCAAACCTAACATTTGACACCACCATCCTAAACACCTTATTAAATGGATAGGCTTTAATCAGTTAGCCCTAATACTGTTTATTTAGATCACATAGGCTATTAGGCCCTGACACCACTGAAGGAACTAAGCCGACTCGTAGTGGGTTGGTTGGATGAATTTCAGAAAAAATCCATTTTGGATCCTTGTTTGGCCTAAGAAATCTAATTTATTTTAGATCAAATCTAAAATCTGAGTTAAATAAAATCTTATTTTATTTGATTTCTTAAATTAACTATGTTGTAATGAGTGTATCAAATACACTAATGTGTGTAAACGTACATAGTTAATGTGTACGTGTATATGTGTTGGGATTTACATCGCAACGAATACATTCGCCATTTATATATGATTCGTTGTCCACGGTTTTATTTTAATATATATATAATATTAATTATATATAGACACACATACAGATATATATGTACACACACACATACACATACAAAAACATATACAAACATAAATATGTGTGTGTGTGTGTGGTTTAAAATTAAATTTGATTATTTTGTATGTTTGAAATCTAAAATTAACAATTTGATTCTGGTTTTAATTAAGGAAGGGTTTGAAATTATATTCATAATTTTTACATAAAAGTCCATTTTATAAAGTTTAAGTTAAAATAACATACACATATATAATTAATTGCAAACTATGTTTTAAATTTAAAACTACGTGTGTATTTAAAGTTTGTAATTTCATATATATATATATACATATACATATATATGTTTAAATTTAAAGTTAGCAAATTTTAATCTAACTTTTAACTTAGGAAGGATTCAAAAGCTTTATGGTTTTCACAAAAGTTCACTTATGAATTTTTTTGGGTCCACCGCTCAAAAATCAAATTAGTTCTGACTAGAAACCAGAGTGAGGTAGAGGCGGCGCTGAATATAAATAATCAAAATGGAGAAAATAAGCCTTCCTCTGGTGGAATACATAGAGCAAAGAAAATGAAAAGGCCATAGAATAATTTTATGATCTCTCATAGATATGAGCATACGAAAAGATGTTATGAATAAGCATGAGTAAATAGTCAAAATAATGTGCAAAGCGACTCTAGAGACAATAAAGCATGAAGATCCAGGACCAAAGATCTGCTAAATTATGGAGGCAAGGGTCTTAGTTCCCATGGACAGGTCATAATGATAGGTCTAGAGAAAGAAGGGAAAATGTGAGGGCATCGAGGCAGGCAAGAGCCAATGTTGAAAGGAGCGTCCTACCTAAAGTGCAACCTAAGAGTGGAGTTCATTAAGATATCTTTATTACCTAAAAAGAAAAACAGCAAGAGTAACATATATGTACAAAAGGAGTGCATTTAACAAAAGTGTGGTGTCGAGTAAGTGTATGATTACATAGGTAGAGTGGAAAAGGCATCATGAGTGGACAGGTATAAAAAAAGTTAGAGATATGAGTCATTAAAATGATTTTGAGGACCAAAGTATGGTTTAGCCCTAAACACTAGCTTAATATCATCATGAACAAAAGCTATAATATTAGGGACAATAAAGATGCGGTTGTCGAATAAATATGTAGTACGGAAATACTGAATACATCAGCAGATCAGAGGAGGAATAATGCGGGAGAGGATGGATCGAATAGATTCCCCCCTGGTATGAGACCACCTGAAGGTGAAGCGTTAAAATAGGGAAGCTGGAACAAACCGAAAACACATCAGGCTTTTGAAATACCTCCAAATTTCTAGGGGCACTTCACTATCTCCAAAAAAGGTGGGAAATAGATTCAATGGTGCCGTTTTTATAGCATCTACATTTGGAGACTAGCATAATATTAATATTAGTGAGTTGAAGGTCAAGAGGCAAAGCCTTATCCAATAGTTTCCAAATAAAAATGGAGACTTTCAGAGGGATACAAGGGTCCTATAACATGTTGAAGGAAAGGATGATGGGGTGATGTGTTCGAATATTGTTCCAAGCCATTTTATAAAGAAACATCTGTCAACAAGTCAAAGTCGGAGTAAGCCTCTATATCTAGATCAAAGGATGCATTTCGAAGTCCCACTAGCATAGGTGGGGGAGCAGGCAAAGTTATGGGCTGCAAGCCCACGATATTTATAGTTTGGAAACTTAGCCTATAAGGAGTCATTATGGAAGAATTGAACGCAGAGTTCATACGTATATGCCTGATAAACGTCCCATAGGCTGTGTAGACCCAGGCCAACTTTTATACTTATGTAAACAATAATCAAATGAAATATATTCAAAACAACTAGTATGTAACATGTGTATTCAATTTTCAACGTTAGTTTAAATAATCAATATATATGAGCTTTTTATGTTTGTGTATATAATAAGTTACAAAATTAAATCAACTAATTAAAAATAGTTTTCAATCAAAATTGTTTTTTGTCCAAACAATAACTTATAAAAGAATAACCAAATAAATTGGACAAGTTAGGAACATATAAATTGGTTGTAAAATGAATCGGATCTAAACTATACAAATAATATGAGCAAATATTCAAATGAGACGAGGGATCAAAAATATATTAACGTAATAAAAAAATAAATAATTGAGGTGTAGCACAAAAGAGATTTGAATTATATTCACAAGATGCACATATAATTAATTGAGGTGAGGGGCGTAAATGGGATCTAAATTATATTGCAAGATGAACACACAAACGGATAAAATGTAGCTTGTATAGGATATAAACCATATAAGCATGTTGAACAAAAATTTAAACAAAATTAGGATGTTACTTTAATATTTTTCCAAAAGTTGCGCCTTGAATGATGAATAAAACTCCTAGATTCGATTGAATCAAACTCTATATTTTGAAAGGATCAAGAGACATACATAACCTTGAATATGTTGATTTTATTTGTATTTTTTTGGGAATTTTTCTAAATGGAATCCATGGATTTTTGGTTGAGGTATAAGGGAGAGGTGGGAAAAAACTAATGAATGGAATCTTTTAAGAAGGTAATAAAAGAGAATTGAAGGCTAGAGATCTTTTGTATTCTTCTAGTTACTCCTTTGCCTTTTCGATTTTAATTTGAATCTCTTTCTCTTCTGCCCCTCTCCCCCACTTTGGCTCGCCATAGAAGAGGATAGATGGGCCTTTTAAACACCCTCTTAAGAATAAGCCTAATTTTCGACCCAATAAAATTCCATCAAACCTTAGGTCCATACCAGGGTTGGCTGTTGGTTAGTAAAATTGATTAAATAAACAATATACAGAGCTATCTATCCATGCTTTGAAAGTCTCATAGAGGAGGGAATAAAATATAATAATAAAGTAAGTACTCATTTCACATATTCCAAATCACAGTAATACAATATTCCAAATATCGATAACACAATGTCTCAAAATAGTACATCAACGGGTCTAAAAATCTGGGTACATCATAATAAATCATAAACATAAATAAATAGCTATACTGCCACTAGTCTTTAGTGCCTCCTTCAAACTTCATCATTAACATCGTTTCTGCTAACATATGGATTGCAATAAGGAGGGATTCGAAACAACAGTGTTTAGTGAATGAAAGTCTCAAGTCTTACAATAATAATATTTGGGCAGTATTACTTAGATTAGTATTATATCTTACGTATTTATAACTATATCTTTCCATGTATACCTCAGACTATAAACCAATGGCTCTTCCAGTCTAGCTCCATAATGTATCTCCAATTGCAGGCCAATGGCCTTTTCCAATCTAACTTCATAACTATAATGCGGGTGCAATGCAACTATAGAGTATATTGGATTAAATGACCCATTTTCCGCCAATCGTGCCCTAATGATATGAGAGAAAGTACCCAAGTCACTTAAGACCTTTTTAAATGGGAAATAGTTAGACTCTGATCATTTTACACCCAGACCCTAGGCAAACCCCTGCCATTTAATACCTAAACCAAGGGCGAACCCTTCCTTGGTACTTCCTAGCTGACATTGTAAGAAAGTCCGTAAGGTCGCTTAATACTTCTTAAATATGTGAGAGACCCTCCTTTAGCCATTTAAAACCTCCACCCCAAAGCAGACCCCCCTAAAGTGTTTTCCACTACCGCACCTAAAAGATAATCCTTACCATTTTATACTTCTTGAATGGAAGAGATGCAGACCTTACAACAGCCATTGAATACCACAACCCCGAAGCAAGCACATCCTTGGATTATCGTTCTATGATGCGTAACCCAAATTGTAATGTCTTGCATTAGTCCGACTATTCGTAGATGCTGGTAGCCAGATTAACTTGAAAGGCTTACCCTACATAGTTTGGACTAACCTCGCGTCCCTGTGGGTACTTACTATGGGCGATGTCTCACATCTGTTCTAAAGTCACACTGCTGGTAGCTAGATTAACTGGGCATATTTCTTTGCGCTTTTAACCGACCTCACATCCATATAACTTTGTTATATTTCTACTTTCTAACATTATAAAACTATACTAATACATATGTATAATATATATATACATAATATACATTATCTATATTTATGCATTAAGGCTATATAAGGGAAACTCCTTTTATCGCCTTTAATTATGGAATAGTTTCCATAATTGTTCTTAACTCCATTTTTCTATGGTTTATTATTATTTGGTCATGGACATTCAATAAGTGCTTTCTTTATTTGTTGCCCTATTTATTTTGTATGTTACGACTTGAACGTTATGATTATATTTATACTTTACGTTACTTTTTTGGTAATTAGTTTTTTATTAAATATTCCAATGTCTGCGTAAAAGCATTTCTATACAAAGATTTTCGCTTCTTATTCGAGTTATTAAGATAATTTAAATGTCATAATTTCTACATGCATGCAAGTCCCACTCCAATACAATAGTTTACACAATAGCTAATAACACAAATTAAATTAACTAGACAAAACCGGCTTGCATATATATTCAAAAATGAAACTAAAACATCCAACTTGTTTTACATTAATATAATAGAATTAACACTTCTATTACAAAGGAGAAAACTTTACAATTTAAATCCTTTATATTTTATTCTATTTTAAATTGTGTAAGGTTGAAATGAAAAAGGATTCATATTTATTTTAATTACTGAAGTAGGCCGTGCAAACCATGGATAGGATAAAAATCCATACTTTGCACACCCTCTTCTAATTCTTTTTGAATCCTTTGTCATAACAAACACAAATTTTGAAGTGAAAATTGAATAGAATATAAAATTTTCATATTGCGAATAATAACGGATTAGATTCTACCATTTTAACATAAACAAATAAGATTCCAACCAATTCTAGAATTTACATTTTTCGGGGGAATTTTAGGGTTTAGATTTAAAGTTTTGCATACAGAATTATCTAAGGCATAAAATAAATCCAAACATCAACTACACAATCTACTATAAAGAGAAAAACTAAGATTTTCACTCACTTATGATTCCTTTTGAATTCCCTTGGATTTAGTTCTATGACTTTGCCTTGTTTCTTCCTCTAATTATCTTTTCTTTATTTTGTATAATATATAAATTCAATTAAGTGTATTAGCCTCATAATATTTTAGCTTAGGGAAGAATATATATATATATATTCTGTTATCCCGCCTTTTGGCAAGGCCAGGACATCAAGAAGCCGACTAGAGAACAAGGATAGCACGCCATGGATATCACTGAATTTTGTCCGAGCCCAGAGTGAGCTACAATTGATAGGACACGATAAGAAAGGCCATAGAGATCAGCACCTCAAATTTCAAGTCGATCCGAACTCATACACTCAAGTTATGATCGAGTCAAATTGGGGGGAAAGAGCCCAGATTTCGTATCCATCACTCTGGGCGATTTCGTATCCATCACCGAAGCCCCAGTTCGAATCCATCATGCTTCGTATCGATCAGCTCCGGATCCATCGAGGTACCCAGGTTCGACTCGATTTTCTTCGTATCCATCGAACTCGTATCGATGGACTTCACACATACCAGCAATTGAAGGACTTCGTATCCTTCAGCCAACGTCTACTTCGTATCCATCAGATAATGTTTGCTTCGTATCCATCAGCCAGTATCAACTTCGTATCCATCGGACAGTGTTTGCCTCGTATCCCGGGATGAAGTCCTACTCGAATCCATCAGGTCAACCAGCTTGGGTAACGTGTCATTTCTCGAAGTGAACGAGGCGAAATACATGGAGACGATGCAGTCAACGCGGAGCGAATATCGGATCGAGGCGAAGCGCATGCACCACGTCTTCTCCTGATGCGAATGCGCCGAGATGTATGGAGTCGACGCGGTCGATTCGGAGTGAAGACCGGATCGAGGCGAGGTGTGCGTTCCACGTCTTCACAGAGGCGCGTGGTACCATCGAGTCGAAGCTAACAGCGCAGGGAAATGGATACGAACCAGACAGCCTATGAGGAATTCCAGTTCGTATCGACCATATCTCATAATCCACTGATCCAAACGCGATGAAATTTTAATTGAAGGTTGCACACATAACAAGGAATGTCTCCACCAATTTTGAGCTCAATTGGAAGTAATCCTGATCGATACGAAATGATTTCGTATCGATCACAGATTGGCTTGAAACTCTCTGGAAGTGGTCGAATGGGCCCCCTCACGTGTCAGGCCAAGTCTCCCGGGGTTTGAGCGAAATCCAAGCCTCCTACGCCTATAAATAGAGCCCCAGAATCAACGGAAAAAGGATCTTTTTTCTCTGAAGCGCCCAGACTCTGCCGGATTGAGATTTGCACCATACTTTTGCTGTCAATTTCGAATTCTAAACTGTAATCCGCTGTTCATCGCTGTAAACGCTTGTAATCATTGAAAGAGAATCAATAAAATCATCAAAACTTCATAGTGGACGTAGGCTATACGCCGAACCACTCTAAACTGCTTGTCTGTGCACTTTACATTCATATCTGTTGGAGTTTTTGTTAGATAATCTCTCTTTTACATTTATAATCTTCATTTTATCTCTTCAAATAACTCCCGAAGAGTGTTGTGCCCATTTTTGGTACAAACACTTTGGTGCTTTCACTGAGAAAACCAGCTTTTTCTCCTGCTCGTTGGATCTGCCGTCGATACCGGATTGCACAAATCCAAGAGGAAGATCCAGATATCCAGACCGGAATCCTTCCATTCTATTCAGATTTGCTCAGAATCTAGGAAAGGACTCCACCACCGACAATGGTCAGCACAAGAACTGGCGCCACCGCCACAGAGCAAGAAGGCAGAGACAGGCAAAATCCAACACAGCCGCCTTCTTCCAATCAAGACAATGCCACTCAGTCAGACTCAACGGGGCTAGTCACCCGACAGGAGTTTCAGGTATTGCTCCAGGAGCTGACCCAAAGCCGTCAGCAGTTGGCAGAACAGTTACGCGCCAATATCGAGCTGACCAACCAGCTAAACCGCTGGGGGCACAGAAGGTCCAGGAGAGATGATGTCTCCAGAGCGTCTACCGAAAGCTCAGCTTCATCTGATTACCACCGCCAGACTACCCGTCCTCGACTAGAGGGGAATCGCGCTCAAGCTGCTGAATATCAGCCTGCCTTAACTGTTGGGCAACTGAGGGTAGGACCGTCGACTAGTTTCCAAACCGGTCCCTCAACACGAGGAGGTACTGCCCCACAGTACACCACCGATAACCGCGCCACAACTGCCGCAGCAGAGACAAGGGCTGATACCCGAAATCAATCTGAGCCGATCAATCAACAGCGAGGACATACTCCTGAACCTTATGTCCCAGAAGATGTTGAGCCAAGGAGGCGAGATACGGGTCATCGACTACGCCCGATCCCTACTCGCGCCGTGGAACCCGACCACGCCTTAGCTCATCACGCTCCGAATCCGCCTGTTTCGGATATATCAACCATGATACGTCAAATGATCCGCGAGAGTCAGGGGCTCACTAATGATGACTGGGGAATTTCCCGTAGTCATACCCCTTTCACAGACGAAGTGTTACATGCCGAACCCCCTAGGCGATTCAGAATGCCGACTCTCCCGATGTATGAAGGGAATAGTGACCCCAACCAGCATATTCTGAAGTATGAATGGTCGATGAGCGCTGCAAGGGCCGACGACGCAGTGAAGTGTCGAAGTTTCCCCATCTCTCTGGGAGGAATCACGACAATGTGGTTTACCCGCCTGCCACCTAGATCAATTTCTTCGTTCGATCAATTGGCCAAGAGGTTTGTGGAGCAATTCCGGATGCATGTTGCTAGGCCGAAGGACGTCAACACCTTGTCCAGCGTCACTCAAGCTCCTGGAGAAACACTCAGGCGTTACTTGGAGAGGTTCCACGCAGCATGCGTCGAGATCACCAATCCCAACGATAATTCAATCTTAATGGCTCTGACCAAGGGGATTGATCCTGATTCTGAATTCGGAAACTGGCTGGCTGGGAAACCGCCCGCGTCGTTGGACCGTTTTTACTCCAAGGCCGCTCAATTCCTGCGGCAGGAGGATGCAAAACAGTCTAGGAAGCAGGACGATGCGAGGCCCAGCATTGAAGGAATACAGAGCAATGTGGCAGTTAAACAGTCCGGCGAGAGTTCCGGGAAAGTTCAGCTCAACATACAAAACAAGCAAACCCAGCAGAGAGGAAACAATGGCCAGAACAAGAAGAGAGATGAGAACCGAGGTCCACGACGTAGAACTCAGATGTTTGACAGTTATACACCGCTGAACACGTCATTGGAAAACGTATACTTACAGACTTGCAACACCGTACAGTATAAGAAGCCTGCTCCGAAGCCCTCATCGGAGAGACAGATTCAGACAGGAAAATTCTGTAGGTTCCATGAGAGCTATGGACATAATACCAATGAGTGTCGACACTTACAGGACCTCATCGAGAAGCTGATTAGAGAGAGGAAGCTAGATCAGTTTGTACGGGCGCCGCAGCCTGGCGGAGCGGGCCCCTCAAATCAAATTCGTTCACAGAATCAGGAAAGAGAGGATGAACCCGCTCGTGCGGGCGGGAGATTAGTTATCAACACAATAAGTGGTGGTCCCCATCCGGCAGACAGAAGCTGGGGGGAAATGGAGTCGTATGCCAGTTCTATCAGGCATGCAGACTTCGAGTGTTATAGTAATTGCGAGGATGGGACCCCGGCAAAGCAACAAAAGATAATGTCCGATGATATCGTGTTCAGGAGCCGAGACGCTGATAAAGTTGAAGCCCCTACTATCGACCCACTAGTCATATCCGCCCAGGTAGGTCCTGCTTGGATGAAGAGGATCCTGGTTGACAGTGGGAGCTCTGTAAACATCTTGCTCAAACGGGCTTACGATCTGATGAAGATGGAGACAAAGGATTTGAAACCCTGTTTATCCAGAATCCATGGTTTCAATGGAAGTGCCACGATACCCATCGGAATAACTGAACTCCCAGTCGAGTTAGGCGTTGGAGAGCGCCGGAGGGTCCGCATGTTACAATTTGTTGTGTTAGAGATAGATTCGCCATACAATGCGTTTCTGGGACGACCAGCTTTGGCCGAGTTCAGGGCGGCGATCGCCCCATGGTGTCTAACTCTGAAATTTCCCACTGATCATGGGATTGGAGTTGTTCAAGGGGATCAGGCCTCGGGAAGGGCCTGTTATGTTGCTGAGCTGCGCGGGGCGCAACGTAAAGAGAAGGGGAAGGGCGTAGAGGAATCTCTCTGCGTCCGTTCTATCGATAATTGACAATTGGTGCCTGGGCCTCGGCCCGGGCACCACGACCAATTCCTGAAAGACCTGGACCCCAGGGACAACGAGGATAGAGACGAATCAACGGAGAGTCAAGCCTCTCCAGCCGAACTGACTGTGGACGTCCCAATCAGTGAGGATGATGATTCGAAGATGCTGAAAATTGGGTCCCAACTAAACAAGCAGACACAGCAGGAGTTGGTCGAATTTCTTCGGGCGAATCTCGACGTCTTCGCCTGGACGCACTCTGACATGTGCGGGATCTCGCCGAGCATTGCAAGTCACTCCCTGAATATAGATCCGCGACATGTCCCAGTAAAGCAGAAAAGGCGCGGTATGGATCCAGAGAGATCTGCCGCCCTTAAGGAAGAAGTTGATAAACTACAATCGAATGGGTTCATTCGAGATGCCTTGTATCCAGAATGGGTGTCCAACCCTGTACTAGTTCGGAAACCAAACGGGAAGTGGAGAACTTGTGTTGACTACTCTGACCTAAACAAGGCCTGTCCAAAAGATAGCTTCCCGCTTCCGCGAATCGATCAACTCGTGGATTCGACGGCCGGACATGAACTACTATCCTTTATGGACGCTTATTCCGGCTACAATCAGATACCCATGCATCTGCCTGATCAGGAACATACCAGCTTCGTGACCGACCTGGGACTCTATTGTTACAAAGTCATGCCGTTTGGTCTAAAGAACGCTGGAGCAACATACCAACGATTAGTCAACCGAATGTTCGCTGATCAGATTGGGAAGACCATGGAGGTTTACGTGGATGACATGCTGGTGAAGTCCCGATTCTCCACCGATCACGTCAGAGATTTGAATTCAATGTTCAGCATCCTCCGGGAGTACGGAATGAAGCTCAACCCACTCAAATGTCACTTTGGCGTTGCATCCGGAAAATTCCTTGGGTTCATTGTCAACGCTCGAGGAATAGAGGCGAATCCTGAGAAGATCTGGGCTATTAGAAATTTGCAAACCCCTAAAACTATAAAGCAAGTCCAGAGTCTTAACGGGAAGGTCGCAGCATTGAGCAGGTTCATTTCAAAGTCCACCGACAAATGCATTCCTTTCTTCGACCTGATTCGGAAGGGCAAACGAAACTTTGAATGGACCACGGAGTGTGAAGGTGCGTTCCGATCACTAGTTCAACATCTCTCCACACCTCCGATCTTGTCAAAACCGGTTGACCACGAGCAATTATATCTCTACCTGGCAGTATCTGAACATGCGATCAGTGCTGCTCTAGTCCGGGAAGAAGACAAAGTGCAAAACCCGGTCTACTATGTTAGTAAGCGACTAACAGGAGCTGAAAGAAATTATCCAAGGCTGGAGAAACTGGCTTATTGTTTGGTCATTGCCTCGAGGAAGCTCCGTCCCTACTTCCAGGCTCATCCGCTTACTGTGTACACCGACCAGCCGTTACGACAGGTCCTTACGCGGCCTGAGACGTCCGGTAGGTTACTCAAGTGGAACATTGAGCTAAGCCAATTTGATATCGCATACGCTACGCGGAGGGCCATTCAAGGACAAGTCCTGGCTGATTTCATAGCCGAATTCACCGTCCCGGAAGACTTACCCGAAACCAGTGAATCTCCCGAATACATCTGGAAGCTGTATACTGATGGTGCGTCAAATGACCGGTGTTCGGGCACGGGGGTTGTACTTGAGACTCCCGAGGGCCGATCCATATGTTATGCTCTTAAATTCGACTTTCGTGCAACTAATAATGAAGCCGAATATGAAGCCCTCCTGACCGGCCTAAGGCTTGCCAGAGATTTGAGAATTGTCGCTGTAGAAATTTATTGCGATTCGCAGTTAGTGGTATGCCAGGTGCGAGGAGAATACCAGGCAAGAGACCGAAGACTGGCCGCTTACTTGACACGAGTTCAGGAAATCCTAAACCAGTTTGATTATTATGCCATCTATTATGTGCCTCGGGAACGCAATCAGAAAGCCGATTCACTGGCGAAGTTAGCCAGCACAGGCGAAGCGCAACAAATGGGACTTGTTCCCGTTGAAACTTTGGCCACTCCAAGCATCGATCGGATAGAAATGGACTCTGTATTTGAAATCGCTCCCAATAGAGAGTCCTGGATGACTCCGTATCGGAATTACATTGAGAATGGGGTGCTACCTGAACCTAGAAATGAGAAGAGACAGATTCAGCGAAAAGCCTCGCGGTTCATCATCCAAAACGGAGTCATGTACAGGAGAGGTTATTCCGTTCCTCTCCTCAGATGTATCGCCCACGAGGAAGTCAAGCGAGTGCTACATGACGTGCACGAAGGAGAGTGCGGTGATCATACCGGCGGGCAAGCTCTCGCTAAAAAGATACTCCGATATGGGTACTACTGGCCGACGGTGAACCGAGATGCGGCAAACTATGCCCGGAAATGCGATAAATGCCAGATACATGCCCGAATTCCGAGAGCTCCGCCAACTGAGATAACCCAAATGGTCAGTCCCTGGCCATTCGCAATGTGGGGGCATTGACATCATCGGCGCTTTACCTTTAGCAAAAGGCGGTGCGAAATACGCCATTGTCGCAGTTGATTACTTCACAAAATGGGCCGAGGCCGAAGCCCTAGCAACCATTACGACAAAGAAGGTGATAAATTTCGTGGTTCGCAACATCATCTGTCGATTTGGACTCCCGCATACTATCATTACTGATAATGGAACCCAATTCGAGAGTGCAGAATTCAAGAATTTCTGTCAACGGTTTCATATCCGCAAAAAGTTCTCGGCTGTCGCACACCCCCAAGCGAATGGACAAGTTGAAGCTGTCAACAAAGTTATAAAATCGATCCTGAAGAAACGATTAGAGAAGGCTGGGGGCAAGTGGGTCGATGAACTTCCTATGGCATTATGGGCCTATCGAACGACCCATAAAACCGCGACCGGACACACTCCGTTTTCCCTATCTTATGGCTCAGAGGCCGTTATTCCGGTCGAAACAGAAGTGCTCTCTCATCGCGTGACTTATTATGATCCAAAAACAAACACTATACTCCTAGCCGAGTCTTTGGATCTATTGGATGAAAAACGGGAGGAGGCTGATTTGAGAGCAGCCGCACATCGAAGTCGGGTCGCCCGATTGTACAACACCAGAGTTCGACCTCGAACCTTTGAACTCGGCGACCTCGTGCTCAAGAGAATTTACCCAGTTCCTTCACACATGGAACCAAACTGGGGAGGGCCGTATGTAATTACACGAAAGCTCGGAGATGGTACATTCAAGCTGTCGACTGTTGACGGTCTCGATTTACCGAGGGCTTGGAACAGCGAAAGTCTCCGCCGCTACTACATATGACAGGCTTTATTTATTTCATTCTATTTAGCAATTTGTTTCTGCATTTCGAAATTTGAATTTTGTAATAAGGCAACTGACTTTGCCGCATTTTCTTATTTCAGCAATAAAATGCCACTTCTTCGAGCCAGAGCTGTGATTCATTATGTACGATATACAACATCACGATGCACGAAGAGCTAAATCCCATCACACAATGGGACTTATTCAAATGGAGAGTGGCTGTGATACGACCGGCCACTCACTAGGCGAAACCCGAGCTCGGGGGCAAGCCATGACACCGATATTAATAGGATTGACACACGACAATCCTACAATTAACTCCATATTCCCAGAGTGCGAAACGGAGTATAAACATCCAACTCCGTATTCCCAGAGTGCGAAGCGGAGTATAAAACATCCGACTCCGTATTCCCAGAGTGCGAAACGGAGTATAAACATCTAACTCCGTATTCCCAGAGTGCGAAACGGAGTATAAACATCCAACTCCGTATTCCCAGAGTGCGAAGCGGAGTATAAAACATCCGACTCCGTATTCCCAGAGTGCGAAACGGAGTATAAACATCTAACTCCATATTCCCAGAGTGCGAAACGAAGTATAAACATCCGACTCCGTATTCCCAGAGTGCGAAACGGAGTATAAACATCTAACTCCATATTCCCAGAGTGCGAAATGGAGTATAAACATCCGACTCCGTATTCCCAGAGTGCGAAACGGAGTATAAACACTTAACTCCATATTCCCAGAGTGCGAAATGGAGTATAAACATTCGACTCCGTATTCCCAGAGTGCGAAGCGGAGTATAAAACATTTAACTCCATATTCCCGGAGTGCGAAATGAAGTATAGACATTCAGCTCCGCATTCCCAGAGTGCGAAGCGGAGTATAAACAGTCAACTCCATGTTCCCAAAGTGCGAACAACCGCTTACGAGATGACGCATATCCCCGGAGTATGGATGGAACGATTCATGAGAGAACGAGCGTAGTTCGACCACTCGGTCCTCGCTCGGTACCATCGCAAGCTGATCATCACACCTTGACCCCGAAGCTGGGGGCAGAAGCAAATGTTAGTCATTGCCCGAAACTATACGATGTTCAGCTCCGATGCGATTCCCTATCACAACTCGAGTCCGAAAGTTCCATACTTAACAAGTAAAAATGAGCTATTCTTGAAGCAATCAAAAAATGCAAATACACTGGACCAAAGTCCGAACACTGCAATATTCAAGCATAGAAAGGAACACAAGCTGAAGCTAAAAGACAAAATTTTATTCCAACTAAACTCAAAAACAATGCTTCATACATGAGATCTTTCCTAAAATGTTCCTACTAGCAGGGGCCGAACCCGCATCTAAACACGGCCTACAAAAGGGAAAAGACAGAAAAAATAACAAAAGTCCCTAACTGTCTATGAAAAGGATGTCTAATCCTTCTGCTTCCTCAGCTTCTTCTTCTTCTTTGAGGAACTACTGGAGCCGCCAGTACCCTTTCGCTTGGAGCCTTTCTCCCTAGGCAAGCTCCCCCCGGGTGAAGGCATAATGTCAACATCCTCGTCTGAGCTGGACTCTATAGGGATGCTTCCCGCGGGAGGAGTGGGAGGAACAGACTCCGCAGCCGGAGGAGGGGCTGGTACATTAGTGTCAGTAAGTGTGCCCTCAGGAGACATAGTCATAAGAGGAATGGGGCACTGAGCTGCCGCTCCGTCATCAACACCGCCGCCGTGCGCCGCAGCCGCCATCTCGGCATTGATCTCAGCTAACATCGCCGCTTCCCGCCGTGCCCTGGCCTCGCTAGGAGCCGTAGTAGTTTGGGACAAGGTGTCAGATGTAGCCGTGAATCCACCCAAGCCAAATGGCAAGTCCGCAAAAGGATCACTTTGACGGCCAAGGAGCTCGTTTATCATTTGCTCGTCGAAAGAAAGTGAGCTCCCCTCCGTCACTCCAACTGGTGCCATTTCTGCGACGGAGGTCGCCTCAGAAACGATGGCTCCTGGCGCTTGACTTAGTACTTGGGTGGTAAGAGGCGCGGCTGGTGCAACTCCTGTCACTGATCAAAGGAAAAGACATGTCATTAGCAACATTTCAACATGGGATCTTCAATCCAAATATACTGGAAGTTAGTTCAAAGTACCTTCCTCGGTTTGGCCCGAGGTCGTCTGAACCACTTCAGAAGGATGTTCCTTAATAGGAGATAAGTGCGGTTGATCTGGGTCATACGCTGGGATAGGCTAGGAGTAGATCATTGAAGTTGGCTCAGACTGAGATGACACGACTATCTCAGAACTCATAACATGGTGTCCTGCACCAGAGCTCTCTCCGACTTCCTGGACCTGAGCACCAAGCCTCACCTTGTCATGGGAAATCATGGAGTCATGGAGAACCTTCTTTTCGTCATCGTTAAGAATGCGGTTCTCCAGCTCAAACTCATCAGGGGCTTCATCAGGGTGCCCAGATCTCTCCTCATCAACCAGAAGGTTCCAGGCGTTATAGAGATGTGTGGGGTAATCGTCAAGCCATGTCAAGTCTCGGTGCCTTAGCACATTGGCGTTGTAAGTGACGAGTAGTTCCTCCACCTCGGACTCAATCCTGGCCTCCGCCTGCCGTACTTTCTCCTCAACTCCAGCCTCAGCCTCACGGGCTTGTTGTACAGCCGCTTCCTTCTCCCTTTGGAGAGTCACTGCCTGATCACAGGCTTCCTGCGCAGAGACATTAGCTGCGTCTTTTTCCTTAGCCATCTCTGAAAACTTTGACTTCAGCTCATTAAGCTCCTTGAGGGCGGCATCCCTCTCGGCAGTGATGGAAGTGTTCCTGTGACCCATGTCCTCAATTGCGGTGTAATGTTCTTGCTTCATCCTGGCCATGGCAGCGGTCACCTCATCGACTTTCTTTAAAGCCTCCATTTCAGACTTACGAGAAGACTCGGCCTCTGAGTTGAGCGCTTTTATGATTTGGTCGTTGCGACCCAGCTCCTTCTCAAGTTTCTCGATGGTGACGCCCCGCTCAAACGCCACTTTAGATGCCTTCCTCGCGGCCCATCCCCACTCTCTATACTGGAAAAAGATGTCCGCGACGTAATCGTGAATAGTGGTTTCCACGGTCGGCGGGATTCTCTTCAGGTGCGGGGGAAAGACATATCCATCAAAACAGATGTCAGGAAATTCCTTCCTCATCTGTGCCAATTTGAGCGCTCCCTCGCTAGACGCCTCGGTCGGGACCGACACAGTAGCCGAAGAGGTGGCTATTTCGGTCCTGCGCGGGGGGTCGGACCTCAAAGCTTGAGAAGGCGGCCTAGACCGTGAAGTTTCGGGAGGACGAGTAACGGCGACCACAGGAGGTGCAGAGGTCCTGGGGGAGGAGAACGAGATCGGGATCGGTGAACATGTCCCCTATCTCTGTCAGACTTCTCCTGACCAGAGTGTCCAGCGTCATAATCCCTCTCGCCCTCTCTCCTGCGTGGCTCGTGATAACGGCGCTTACGCAAACTGCCAAGCACGGAACCTTTCCCAGACATCGTACCTGAAAAGAAAACAACAAAGAATCAGTAACCGTTCGCGATGCGTTGTTTATGGTTAGGAAAGTGTGTTGTGCCGTGAGGAGTGTGTGAATGTGTAACCCCCCGGACCAACCAGAAGTGTCAGTCGCATCGGCAAGCTCAGACTCGCTAACATCGACAATGTGTCGCGGTCCACCCAACCCAACATCGTGTTGCTCTGGCTCGATGTCAGGGAGTGGAGGGTCAGCAGGCCCTTCAAATTGATCTCCAGCTTGCGGGGAGGACGCCTCCGTAATCTTAACTCCTGGCGAAGGGCGGTGCAAAACCACAGACTTCCGCTTCCCAGACTTAGGCTGTTTCGAAGCCACAGCTTTGCCTTTCCTCTTAGCATCGGACTCTGGGGTTGCATTAGCAGGTCCGGCCAACAGTTCTTCGTCAGTATGGGTTTTCTCGGAGTCGGGTTCCTCGATTATCACGACCCTGGGCTTCATCTGCTTGACCTTTTTCCTGGAGACGGTCTTTAATGCGCCGTCGAGTCTTATGCTCTGCCTCCGACCAATCAGCCCAAGGATTCTGAGATTCCGATCTGTCAATAACAGTTCAATATTCCTCTCTTCGCTAGGAATCTCTTGGAGGACCCGAACTATCTCTTTGTAATAGCCACCCTCAGGCCGTTGGATGATAGCTGAAAGAAAAAGAGAAGAAGACGTAAGTTTAATTTCACTCCGAAGATTGCCCTGTCAATTACTTGGGAAAAGAGACGATACTCACGTCTGAATAGCCATCTTCTGGCAAACCCCGGAGGACATCGGACATAGAACCACTCCGACTTAAAATAGCTTAGCCTGGTCCACGACCCCACGACAACTTGGCAGTTCCTTACAGACTCCAAGAACGTATAAGATGGGCTGTCAGTCCGACTCTTGAAGTTAAACAAGAATCTTATGTCGGTCATACGGGGAGGACGATGGAGGTACTCCATGAATACAACGAACAAGCTGTTGAGTGAGGCATACCCATTCGGATGCAATTGAGACGGAGCGATGTCCAGGTAAGCCAACACTTCTCTTATATAGTCGTTGAATGGAGGAAGTGTGCCGGCTGCACACGCATGCCGATTGAAAGCAGTATACCCCTCCGGGGGATTATGTGGCCTATCATCCGGTCCAGGCAACAACACCTCATCCAAAGATAAACCATGCCTTAAGCATATCCTCCCCAGCATGTCTTCGGAGATATTGGATGAGACGGAATCAGGTGGACTGTTAATGAAGGACGCGTTGGGCAACTCGTCCGGAGCCGGGCCAATAGCTTCGGTCTCGATGACCGGAATCTCAATTCTGGGAAGGATAGGGTTCTGAGTTTCTTGCTGCTGCGAACTTGACGGTTCCATCACTAGCTAACTCACGAGAAACCATCATTAGGCGACAAAAAGCCCGTGCATTCCCCAGTGTAAAGTGCGTGAATGTGTTGTGTAATGCGAGTGCTGTGCGTGACTTGAGCAAATTCTGCAGAATTAAAGAAAACGTGCAAGCGACGAGATTCTGGAAGACAGACAAACATGACCGTCATCGCTGACCGTCATGACTGCGCCATCCAGATGATAACGATCGATTCAAGATTGAAGAGTTCGTTGTGCTTTTCTGTTAAAAGGCAGTTCCATCGACGAGCTTCGAAAGTCAGTCAAATATGCAATCCTGTAATCAAGTCCAATTATGCAAGGCAGAAGCTCGTCGGAATCGAATGTAAGAATGTGCAAAAGTTCGCTAAGTTCGTCAAATTTCAGCATGGAATCGATCGTAGTGCAAGTTCAAATTCATTCGGAGGCGTGATGTCTTTCGTATCGATCCAGTTCGAATCGATACTTTCGTATCGATCAAGTCAACTCGATACCTTTCGTATCGATGTCAGTTCGTATCGACCGGAGGAGGAGATTTCGTATCGATCAGGTAGGTTTACTTCGCATCGACCAAGGGTAACGGCTGTGAGACAACCAAATGCAATGACTTCGCATCGATCTGTGGTTATCGATATGGGACCAATGAGATCTCTTGATCTTCGTATCGATCAAGAGAGATAGATTTTCGCATCGATCGCGCTGGCCAAGTGCTTGCATCGATCATCTCAGTTCAACACAAACCCCTACCACCTTAGATCGATGTGAACTTCTGCATCCCCTTTAACCCATCAATCGATGCGAAATCATGAAACCTGGACCGAGTCGAATCCTCCTGTCCCGGATCAACACGAACTAGTGGTGAAACAGCTACTCCAGAACTCTTTCTTCTCCGATTGAAGCGAGCATGGCCATGGCCATCTTCGACCAAGCTCTGGTCCAGATCTGGCCTTGGCACCACCAAAATCGATAATCGGCAAAGGCACGATGGATCTGAGATCTGAACTTCGTCGCTCAAATTTAGCCGTGATTGCTTATTTACCTGAATCGAATTGGAGTTTGGGGAAATTATAAGATGATGTCTGATCGATTCGAAGATTGGAACGATTCTTCTCTCCTGCTTGTCTGTGGATCGATACGAGAAGGCAGAAGACAACAGTAAAAGTAAAAGGTAAAAAAGTGAGAAATGGCAAAGTCCCAGATATTTATACGAGGCCTAGGACGGAACCGAGTCGATTCGACTCCCAGTCAATCTGACCGGTCGCAACCAGTCAAGCAGCGCATCGATGCGAGCATTCGTATCGAACCCATTAACCTTTATCGGTTCGAAGCGCACAGGGAGGCTACGTGAATACGATGGGTAGGTGTACGCGCTTTCCTCGCATCCATCAAGCTGTGCATTCATCGAGGCGAAATGCTCAACAGACACCATCGTTTCGAAGCATCCAGGTTTTGAGCCATCGATTCGAAACAGAGCAGATCTGTTGATACGAGCGTCAATTTCGTATCCATCAGTATCTATCGATGCGAACATCCGTTTCATATCCACCAGATATCATCAATTCGAACCAGAATCCACCACCATTTGTGACCATCGATACGAATGATTGTTTTCGTATCCATCAAGTCAACCCACATCGATACGAAAGAAGGCTTTTTGACTTTGAGCATCGACTCGTAAGCGGACCGATACGAGAGAATGGCTAAGGGGTACGACTTCCAAAGCTATTCGAAGAAGGCCTGCAGCTTTTCAAAGCACGTCATGTTTTCACAAGACGTACTTTGGGGGGCAAATGTTATCCCGCCTTTTGGCAAGGCCAGGACATCAAGAAGCCGACTAGAGAACAAGGATAGCACGCCATGGATATCACTGAATTTTGTCCGAGCCCAGAGTGAGCTACAATTGATAGGACACGACAAGAAAGGCCATAGAGATCAGCACCTCAAATTTCAAGTCGATCCGAACTCATACACTCAAGTTATGATCGAGTCAAATTGGAGGGAAAGAGCCCAGATTTCGTATCCATCACTCTGGGCGATTTCGTATCCATCACCGAAGCCCCAGTTCGAATCCATCATGCTTCGTATCGATCAGCTCCGGATCCATCGAGGTACCCAGGTTCGACTCGATTTTCTTCGTATCCATCGAACTCGTATCGATGGACTTCACACATACCAGCAATTGAAGGACTTCGTATCCTTCAGCCAACGTCTACTTCGTATCCATCAGATAATGTTTGCTTCGTATCCATCAGCCAGTATCAACTTCGTATCCATCGGACAGTGTTTGCCTCGTATCCCAGGATGAAGTCCTACTCGAATCCATCAGGTCAACCAGCTTGGGTAACGTGTCATTTCTCGAAGTGAACGAGGCGAAATACATGGAGACGATGCAGTCAACGCGGAGCGAATATCGGATCGAGGCGAAGCGCATGCACCACGCCTTCTCCTGATGCGAATGCGCCGAGATGTATGGAGTCGACGCGGTCGATTCGGAGTGAAGACCGGATCGAGGCGAGGTGTGCGTTCCACGTCTTCACAGAGGCGCGTGGTACCATCGAGTCGAAGCTAACAGCGCAGGGAAATGGATACGAACCAGACAGCCTATGAGGAATTCCAGTTCGTATCGACCATATCTCATAATCCACTGATCCAAACGCGATGAAATTTTAATTGAAGGTTGCACACATAACAAGGAATGTCTCCACCAATTTTGAGCTCAATTGGAAGTAATCCTGATCGATACGAAATGATTTCGTATCGATCACAGATTGGCTTGAAACTCTCTGGAAGTGGTCGAATGGGCCCCCTCACGTGTCAGGCCAAGTCTCCCGGGGTTTGAGCGAAATCCAAGCCTCCTACGCCTATAAATAGAGCCCCAGAATCAACGGAAAAAGGATCTTTTTTCTCTGAAGCGCCCAGACTCTGCCGGATTGAGATTTGCACCATACTTTTGCTGTCAATTTCGAATTCTAAACTGTAATCCGCTGTTCATCGCTGTAAACGCTTGTAATCATTGAAAGAGAATCAATAAAATCATCAAAACTTCATAGTGGACGTAGGCTATACGCCGAACCACTCTAAACTGCTTGTCTGTGCACTTTACATTCATATCTGTTGGAGTTTTTGTTAGATAATCTCTCTTTTACATTTATAATCTTCATTTTATCTCTTCAAATAACTCCCGAAGAGTGTTGTGCCCATTTTTGGTACAAACATATTCGTTACCTTTTCCTTGCTTGATTATTTAATCTTCCCTAAAGCCTTGAATCTTGTATATATATTTGTTTTTGAAATTTATAATTTTAAGAATTGTAGAGGAGGAAGAGAATAGTAGAGTTCGTCTGCTTGTATAATTTTTTTTAATAAAAGTGAGGGGCTTCCCTCTTACTTATAGTGGTTTGGATGCGCCTGGACCGTACGATGAAAATCTGTTCAAAATAATAAAATCCGAGGCATTTATGCGTAAAACCCTAGCCGTCACAACAATTGACTAATCGGCCGACCCTATAGGAGCAGCCTATCGGCCCCTTGTAGGCTGCCGACCGGTTGATGTCCCTTGCGGCTTTTTTATTACTTAATGTTAATTTTTATAACATTATATTATTTATTTCCTTGTCATTCATGCCGTTAAAGTTTACTTAAACGTTAAGCCTATTACCCAAAGTTTTAGTATTTATTACCATTTCGTTGATTTTTAATTTATAAAATTAATTCGATTTAAATTATTTTAAAATATTATGGAATTTTCAAATGTTGATAACTTCTTCATTTGAAATCCGATCGTGAAGCTTTATATAAGAAAGTTGCTCAGAAGATCGCCATGAACACAATAATGCACGTTTCATGGCCTAATTCTAGTATTTGAACAAATTCTATTTTTAGCTTTATTATTAATTAGTTAGTTTCTTATAAATTTTACCGGGTGTTACATTCTCCTCTCTTAAAAGAATTTCGTCCGCGAAATTCCTAAGGGACAGATAGCGTAACATGCATTCTGTAACCATATCATACAACCAAGTTATCTATATAATTAGCTACTTAGCCAAAAGTACAATGTGATTGTGTATGCAACATATCATAGATGAGCTCAACCTTAGCATGAATGCAAAATCGTGGCATATAAGCATGTATACAAACATCCTAAATATGCATAAGATTCTATATGAGTGAAAAAATAACAGGAAAAAGTGTGGCAACCATCCCCTACCTTCTAATCTAGCAACAATGATGCAACCAAAACCTATACAAACTATTTTGGAGAGAGAAAAATTTACTAGATAAAAGCTCAAGATGAGAAGCCTTCATCATCTCTTCTGTTTCCCATATGATTTCTGTTGGATTACCTCCCTGTTACACTCAGACTAGCCTAATTTCTTTGTTACGAAGCTTCCTTACTTCGTGTTCCACTATACGTGTGGTGGCATGGGTTGCTATTGACTCCATCCTTATATCTGCTAATTGATCAGGCTCTACTATAGTGGCTGTGTTATGTAGACATTTCCTCAAATGTGATACATAAGGATCCCCACTGACTCCTATTAACTTAGTCGGAAGCTCTACTTAGTACTCAAGTTTCTCCACCCTCTCCAAAATCGGTAAGGGCCTAAAAAATCTCGGAAACAACTTCCTAATGTTCCAAACTCATAACCTTCCTAAGAAGGGAACCTTAACAAATACCATGTCTCCAACTGAAAACTCCAATTCTTTCTTTCGCCTATCAGCATAGGAATTTTTTTAGTCCTGGGCGGTTTTAATTGGCCACCTAATCACCTTAACCATTTCTATGGTCTCACGGAACAAATCTAATCCATGTAGATTTTTGTCGGTAGTTTCCAACCAACAATTAGGTGACTTGCACAGTTTCCCGTATAAGGCTCCAAAGGGTGCCATACTAATCTGTCGGTCTGCGGGTGGTAAGCGGTGCCAAGATTCAACATCATTCCTAAAGCTGACTGCAAACTCCTTCAAAATTCACTAGTGAATAAGTGATCTCTATCGATGATAATGCTGACCGGAACTCCATGTAATCGTACCACTTCTTTCATATAAATTTGCACTAGGGATGCTACTTTCCTAGTACTCCTAACTGGAATAAATTGGGTACTTGTAGTTAGTCTATCCACTATAGCCCAAAAAGCTTCATTACCTCTTGGACTTCTAGGCAACCCATATATAAAGTCCATCGATATATGCTATCATTTCCAAGTCGGTACCTCCAATGGCAATAATAGACCTTCGAGCTTCCCTTGTTCCACTTTTATCCTTTGGCATGTTAATCATTTAGTGAAATATTTTTCTACTTGCTTCCTCATCCCCGGTCAATAGAAAAATCTACTTCATATCCCTATATATCTTATCTCCATCGGGATGAATAATCATCTTAGAATGGTGGAACTCCGCCGCTACTTCCTTTAGAACATCCTCTACTACTGGAACATATAGCCGTCCATCTCTCCTTAGCCATCCCCTTTCATCGATCGAATACCTGCTATGATAGGGAAAATGCTCTTACCTACTCAGCTTAGCTAAAATTTCAACTATCGACGCATCCTAATTCTGCTTTAGATCGATGCGGTCAATCAAAGCTTGCCTCACTTCCATTACTACTTGATATCCTAGAGCGAATTCCGACGGCGGTAGGAAATTGAAACCAAAAAGGAGCTCCAACTGTCTCCACTCAAATATAGCACCAAAAATTACATGCCTTCTACTAAGGTCGTCGGCAACAACATACCCTTTTCCGGGGTTATACTGAATCTCAAAGTCATAAAATGTTATAAACTCCATTCATCTTTGCTGCCTAAGATTCAAATCTTTTTGGGGGAAAATGTATTTAAGGGGTTTGTGGTCGGTAAACTACTCAAACCTTTCCTCCAAAAGATAGTCCCTACACATCTTCAAGACGAATATAATAGCCCTTAACTCTAAGTCATGAGTGGAATTCCTCTTCTTATGGTCCTTCAACTGCCTGCTTGCATAGGCTATCACTTTGCCTTATTGCATAAGAACAGCTCCTAACCCATACTGCATGCATTGGTATAAACGGTCAAAGGCTTCAAACCATCTGGAATAGTTAGTACTGGTGCACTAATCAATAGCTCCTTCAGCTTCTCAAAGGCTATACACTTCTTATCCCATGAAAATACTAAATTATTCTTGGCGAGACAAGTTATGGCACTGCTACCTTCGTGATGTCCTTAATGAACCTCCTTTAATAACCAGCTAGACCAAGAAAACTCCTAACTTCAGTATCGTTCCCCGAAATCTTCTGGTCTTGAATAGCTGCTACCTTTGCAGGGTCAGCAGTAAACCCTTTCTTGAAGATAATGTGGCCGAGAAACTTTACCTCTTTGCTTCAAAAATGACACTTTGAGAATTTAGCCTTCAGTTAATGTTTTCTTAAGGTCTCTAGTACCTCCCTTAAGTGATCTTTATGCTCACCTTCACTTTTATAGAATACTACAATATCATTACAAACACTACGACAAACTTATTTAGTTGCTTCTTAAAGACTCTACTCGTAAAATCTATAAAATATCTAGGTCCATTTGTCAGCCTAAAGGCATTACTTTCCATTCGTATAGTCCGTTTGAAGTATGAAAAGCAGTCTTCTCCTTGCTATCTTCAACTACTCTTAATTGATGGAAACCAGTGGTCAAGTCTAGTTGAGAAAAAACCTCGGCTCCAATAAGCTAGTCAAACAAGTCGTCTATTCTAGGTAAACATACATGTTCTTCTTAGTCAGCTTACTGAGTGCTCGATAATTGATGCATAACCTTAAAGAGCCGTCTGCCTTCGTGGCGAAGACAAATGATGGATCCCATTCTGATGTACTATGGCAATTAAACCTCTTCTGTAATAGCTTCGGAATCTGCTTATCCAGTTCTCGCCTTTCTCAAGGGCCCATATTCCTTAACGGAAGTGCGATGGACACGACCATTCCAGTGCTATTTTGATCCTCTCTCCACTACAAACATAATCATATCCTCTAAATCCATTTCAATTAACCTCCAAAATCACTCCCTTCATTGGCTTCGCCCCTTTTGACCACCGCAGTCTGAGGTCGAACTAAGGCTATGGCTGCATAGCTCTTAGAGAATATAAAGACCCAAGTTTTATTTTAGCCAAAATGGTGCACATTTTATCTCGAAAGAAGAGGAGAAAGGAAGTGGGAGATGGAGATTCATAGAGGAGAAGGAGAAATAGCATGGATGGAAAATGAAATATGTAGCTATCATAGATGTAGTTATTATATGGTAGTGGGTAGGGTTTGAATATACTCTATTTTCTTTTATTTTCAAAATTCCAACACATGTTTTATGGTCCAATGACTTCTAAGAATATCGAATAGCAACGATTCTTCGATGGCAAGCCCCATCATTTTTTTCCATTCTAACGATACAAGTTTTGTCAGAATCTGAGATTGTGCTCCAAGAGCTATTTTTGGACCTTTTTAAGTCGTATGGGCTACCAAAACGCCCGACCTCAAAAATTCTTCGACTAAGCGGCTCATATACTTTTTCTTAACTCAATTTTTTTTCGTTCGTCTAAATTCTCTGGTACCTATCATTGCATGTAGATCCATGAAATACGTATAGCTATTGAAAATGCCAAAGTTATAAATCAGGGTCCAAATCGTCCAATAAAATTACTAAGGGTCAAAAATGTTAGTGCACAACATTACCCAAAGTTATCCTCATATGGCCTAATTTGAATTTAAAAATAATATTTTACGATCCTCCAATACGTAAAATATTGGTCATTACAATCTGTGCTAGTGTAGCATCGTGCTTCTGACTAATACCAATCCGCTCTATTAGAGTAGGTCTAATAGTCAAACTCGCCAATAACTCTGGTTCTAGCTCACACTTCGGTCGAAAATCATACCTAGCTATATATTCTAATTGCGTCCACTCTAGAAATATAGCTCCCGAGCTGGTATGTCTCATACTTAATGCATTTGCGACTGCATTTCCCTTACCAGACATATAAGGAATGTCAGTCATAGGAGGCTAAGAACTCTAATTATTTCTATTGTCGAAGGTTAAGGTATTAAGAGAAAAGACATTTCAATGATTTATGCTTGGTGAACAACTCGAACCACTCTCCTAGCAAATGATGCCTCCATGCCTTCAATGGGAATAATATTGCTGCTAACTCTAAATCGTGGGCACAATATTTCCTATCATGTGGTTTCAACTATTGACTCACATAAGCGACAACTTTTCGTCTCTATATAAATACCTCTCCTAATCCAGTATCACATGCATATATATATATATATATACACACACACATACACATACACTGTCAACTGGTTATTTCCCTCCAGAATGACTAATACCCATGCACTTGTAACCTCCCTTCTAGACCAACGAAGACTTGCTCACACCTCACATCCCGTAAAAGTCTTATTCTTCTTCGTTAAATAGATCAACGGTGCTGCTACCTTAGAGAAGTCCTTTATGAATAGTCCATAGTAACCCGCTAATCCAAGAAAACATCTTACATCTATAGCAGACTTAGGTCTTTCCCAATCCTTGACTGCTACTAATTTGGAAAGATCCTTAGAAATGTTCTACACCGAAACAACATGACCTAAGAACCTTACTTCTCTCCTCAAGAAGTGATGTTTTGAAAACTTAGCCTTCAAATGGTGATTTCTCAACTGTGCCTAGTGTTCTTCTTTCGTTCGTGAGTAGTTAAGAATATCATTGACGAATACATATATAAAATTATTTAATTGATCTTTTAAAACATGAATCATAAGACCAACAAAGTGTGCTGGTGCATTTGTTAACCTAAAAGACATGACCAACCACTCATAAAGTCCCAATGGCATACGAAACACGGTAATCGACACACAATCCCTAGCCACTCTAAACTAGTGAAAAACCGTTGCCAAAGCCAACTGAGAAAATACCTTCACACCGTGAAGCTGATTGAACATGTCATCTATACGTGAAAGATGATACTTGTTCTTTTCTGACACTTTATTTAGCTCATAATAATCTACATAAAGCCTCAAAGACTCGTTCCCTTTCATGGTGAATACTATAGTTTCTCCCTACTTAGAAATATTAATACTAGTGAACCCTTTCCTTAATAGATCATCTACTTACACCACTAGTTCCCTATGCTCTTTGGGTGTCACATATCTCAAAGGCAATATAATAGGTCTAGCATCCATCACTAAATCAATACAGAATTCAATTTCTCTATGTGGGGGTAGTCCGGTCACATCCTCGAATATGTCTGGATACTCTCTAGCAACGGGTTTTGATGATAACCCATCATTTGAGATCTCAAGCAAATACACGAAGCGAACCATTACTGTATCCTATGGCATGCAGCTCAAATCTAGCTACACTCATCGTCAACGTTCAAGATGTGTGTACAAGGAGGCATGTTCGAAGAAATTCCAATAATACCCCTTGGTTTTATAATATTTCACAAGATTGTTTAATACACTATCATGAGTTCAAAAATAAAATAGGCGAGTCAAAATAACAATAGGCACAATGCTCAAGCCACGTTCCTTTATTTAATTGTGAACATGTTACAACATGTGCCAATATTCAATTTGCAAATTATTTAAGCCCTTATTTGCAAATATTGGATATTTTATTCTCCCTCATTAGCCTTTATGCCATTAGTCTGTTTTCGATTTCTCAATGAAGAGAAATTGGAGAAGATCCTAATTGGAAAAAGTGATAAGAGTGAGAAAGATGTTAAGAGCCCCTTCCCATGAGGGGTGCATCTTTATTTATAGTGGTGGGAAGGAGGTAGGTTGCTTCTATTGGCGATGTGGGACTTTGATTGCTATTTTGATGATGACTTCAACATGAATGCCTTCAAAGCTTTATGAAGGGAAACACGCTAAATCCTCTTGAATTTGCTCTTGCAAATGATTTTAATCCTCTTTCTTTACATTGGCCTTTGACATTCCCACAACATTGATGTTGTGCTGTATCGATAACATGTGATATTCATGAAATGCGGCATCGATATCATGTCGTTGCTACTCAATATTCCTATTGAATAAGCTATATGCGGTAAACCTTTATATACCACTAGTATTCGGCAACCTCCCATTGTGAAGTGTGACATTCAGTATCCTCCTATGGAATGCGGTATTGATAATAGGCAGAATTGATAATAGGAGGCATTGGTGATTAGCGGTATAGAATAAAAGGTGGCATCAATAAGAGCGGCATTGGTAATGAGCTGCATGGAATAAGAGGCGTCATTGATTAAGAAGTAGCATTAGTGATGAGCGGCATGGAATCTATGCGGCATTGATTAAGTGCAACATAAACATTATACGACATGGAAGTAGTGTAGTGCCATTATCAGTTGTGGGCCTTTGATATCAATTATTCCCTTGCTATAGCATCCAAAGATTTGAACTTCGACATAAATCCTTAGTTTTGACAATGACTCCGTTGCTTGCCTCCCTTAAAAAAATATGTGGATAACATTTGCCCCCCTCCTTGTATAAAATAAGCGTTTTACACTTTAATGTTAAACCAAGAATTTTTCCATCTTTTCTCATTCTTTTGCGAGGTTTTCTTTCTAACCATGTTTTCCTACAAAACACAAAAGCAAGCCATGATTTTCATTATCAACTTTTTAAATTTGATTTTGGGCAAATCTTACAGGATTTCGCCAAGATCATAAAGGATATTTCATTTGTAATTCGATGTTACTTTTGGAATCTATAGATTTACATGTAGAGGCCAAAAATTTATTTGGCAGCAATTTATTTGAATAAAATCCCATAGAATCAGGATTAGAAAACTATCTGAAAATAACGATTCTATGAATATAAACCTAGAAAGTTATTTATTAATTACAATTTATTGAATAGAAAACCAAAAAACAATCTAGATATATCATAAAAGGGAGGACCAAAGACTCTTCTAGCAACATCATGAATAGAAGATCAGAAAATCATCTGAATAAAAGAACAGAAAATCTATGTGACAATGATGATTAAAGACCAAATAACCAATCTAGTAATAATAGAATAGATGGCTAGAAACTCATTTGGCAATAATAGCTAAGGATCAGAAAATCCTTCTGGCAATAATAATAGAGGACCGGAAAATCTATCTGGAAATAATAGAAGACCAGAAATCCATCTAATAAAAATAATAGAAGACTAAAAAAATCCATCTGGCATTAAGACTGGAAACCATCTGGCAATAATAGTTTTTGAATATTAGGAGAAGACCAGAAAATCCAACTGACAATAATAATAGAAGACCAGTAGACAATCTAGCAATAACAATAGAAGACCAGAAAACTATCTGGCAATAATAATTTCTGAATAATAGAAGACCAGAAAATCCATCTGGCAATAATAATAGAAGACCAGGAAATCCATCTACTAGTAATGCTTTCTTTTGTGGAGAAATCCCGCTTTCTTTACTTTGAAGCACAATAACTCATATTTTATAGATCTTCCTCTAGAAGATTATTTGATTCTTGTTTTGGAGCACAAATGGCTCATTTTTGATCTAGTTCTTTTGCCTCTTATCAGGTTTTGGACACCATAGTCCCTTTCCTTTTCGCGTCTCTTTGGACCTTGGACATCTTAGTCTCTTTTCTTTGCACCTCTCTTTGGGCTTTGGATGTCTTAGTCCCTTTTCTTTATGCCTCTCTTTGGGCTTTGGATGACTTAGTTCATTTTCGTTACACCTCCCTTTGGGCTTTGGACGTCTTAGTTCCTTTTCTTTATCACTGTCTTAGGTGATGATCTCAACTTGGATCGAACTCCTTATCACCATTTTAGGTGATGATTTAGGTCCGTTGTTTAGTGCGTTTGGTTAGCTATCTTAAGCAGAACCAAATACTTACCCGACCTTCTTGTAGGAGTGTTTTAGTAAGGCCTTAGAGATGGTACTAAAGGCTGGTTTGGTGCTTTAGTTAGGCCATCTTAGACGGGACCAAAAGCTTACTTCGTTCTCCCTCTAGAAGGCGCTATGGCCAGACCACGTAGGCAGGGGCAAAAGGCTTGCAAATGCTTTGGTCAGGCTTTTTCAGACGGGACCAAAGGCTTACTCTGACCTCTCTCTAGGAGGTGCTTTGATCAGGCCATCTTGGCAGGGACAAAGGCTTTTTCATCCCTTATTACCATCTTAGGTAGTGGTTTAGGCTTTTTCTTTTACTTTAGGAGAGTCTTAATCCTCAACCATGTATACTTATTTCAACTTCTTTATTCATCCATTATTAGGTAATATGGACATAAATGTTCGACATTCCATGTTCTTGCTATTACATTGTCATCAGGTCGGCATAATCGATAAGTTCCTTGTGGGATTACTTTGTGAACGATGAGGGGTCCTTCCTAGTTAGGCCTAAGCAGTCCATCCGCTAGACTCTTAGTTTTTTCCATAACCTTTCGAAGTACTAAATCACCTTTGTGAAATGATCTTTCTTTCAGGAATTATATCATTTCAATATGCTTTGTCGATATTCGGGTTTGTTCAGTTACCTCATTCCTTAGTTTATTGATTACATTCGCGAATTTTTCTTTTATTTCTTAACCTTTCGATGGAATTCAACCTCAACTTCGATTGGAAGCATTATTTCTTATGCATATGAAATTTCAGTCATTAGAATATGGAATATTTAATTGATTTTTAAGTTATAAGTTAAATAACTTGAATTTCAAATATAGTGATTTATTGGGTAGTTTAATGACCCAGAATTTCAATCATTCGAATTTGAAATATTTAATTGATTTTAAATATTGAAAAGTAAATTTTATAAGTTAAATATTTTAAATTTCAAGAAACTAAGGGTTATTTGAATATTTGGGATTGTTTAAATAATTGAATCTTGAGTCCAATGTGAATGAAAATGATTTCGAAAGCTGATTTAAATTCTATTTAAATTAAAATGAAGATAGTAACTTTTGACTTTGAATTAAATGTGGTTAAACTGATTTTTATAATAATTCGTTTTAATTAACGTGTGAAAATGGCCTTTCGTGACACTATCTCAGATTTCGACGAAATCAGTTCCATTGGATCCATAAGTATATTACTATATGATAATGAATTTTGTGGCGATTGAACGTATCCTTTGGTCGTGCGAGTTAGAAACGCACAGAAATTAATTAAAGGAATTTAGATTAATATAATTTGATTTTGGAATGCTAACTTCAGATACTTTGGAATTGGGTCCCGATATATATTCTTTTATGTTAGGAATAGAGGTATAATATATAGAACACCAGGCGGCATGCCTCGATTGGAGTTCAGAATTTCAAAACGTGAATAGTGGCATAAAATTTTCTATACAAGGCTATCAAAATTCTCATTTGCAAACAAAACCCTAATCACGTTCACCAGCTGCCATTGAAAGCTCCACCAACCAACGGCCATAATTCCTCCAACCGTTCCACACTTTTAGGCTTCGATGTGACGCCCCATCTCTATACTCACACTAGCCAAGGACACCACGGGATAATACCGTCGACTAGCGCGAAGAATAAGGCTGTTGAGGAGCGACCATCTGTGTAATTACTTTGTGCGAGTACCGATATGTAAGATAATATATAATATAACTTACATTTCATTTCAAGAGAAAATCCGACATATCAAATACAAACTCAAAGCTACCACACAGTGGCTATGTGGACTACGAAAACAAATATAGAAATAAACATAACACAAATCAGACACAGATATTCATATCACAGAGGCAGAAACAGATATGAATATATCACATAAAAGTGTACATCAGAGTAGTGGTCATACAAGATCCACTACATCACAAAATAATAGGTACAAGTGCTATACAAAAGAATAAGTATACATCAAGGAGTCTCTATCTCGAATGTATAAAAGCAAAACTACTAATCTAAAGTAGTTAGCCAAAAGTCAGAAGCTAGTCCCTTCTAAATAGTCAAGTGGAAGCACCTGTAACACCTCGGTCTGACCCGAGTATTATTTGAGAAGAGAAATAATAAACGGATCAGCCTAGCTATAAATATCATATAAAGTGAGATAGGATAAGAGATAGGATAAGAGATATGACAAAAACGTATGATAACGATAATGCCATACTGCGACAAGTATACATCAAATAACAACAAAAATCATACAATATCCCAAATCATCTCAAACATCCAAAAAGAATCGCATTCTTTAAATTATTCACCAAAAACAAAAATAATTGATAGAGCTCATCAATGCCTATCATCAAAATTGGTGAAACACAAATTCTAGAAATCATCAACTAGAAATCCAGATATCACAAAGGGGGGAGGCCTATCACAAACGGGAGCATGAAAACTCACCAACACGTGCATCACAAACGGGTCGCTAACCCATGGTCGCTAACCATAGAGCCGGTGCAACGACGTAGTACAACTGTACGCCCGAGGAACCTGAAACTCAAATAAGCCGGAACGACGACGTAGTACAACGGTACGCCCGAGGAACCAGAAACTCAAATAAGCCGGAACAACGACGTAGTACAACGGTACGCCTGAGGAACTTGAAACTCAAATAAGCCGGAACAACGACATAGTACAACGGTACGCCCAAGGAACCTGAAACTCAAATAAGCTGGAACAACGATGTAGTGCAATAATGGTACGCCCGATGAACCCGAAACTCAAATAATTCGGAACAACGATGTAGTGCAATAACGGTACGCCCGATGAACCTGAACTCCATAAAGCCCGTAGGTCGCTAGCCTATAAAAATGAGACGATTACACTAAAATGATCATCGCACATCGCTAGTCTAAACCATAAAATGATCCACTAAAATGATCCACGCGGACAAAGAGACATCGCACATCGCTAGTCTAAACCATAAAATGATCATCATTGATCAATAAGAAGTGTCGATTACACTAAGTTAGTAAATAAATGAGTTTAGATTCATGTCCCATAACCACTGGCTTAACTTAAATATTTACGAACAAATTGTAGATATCCACTCGAAAATTGTCACAAGATTTTCAATCGAACAAGTCCAAAAATTAACCGACGAAGTAAACGCAAGCGTTTCATACCACTTGTTTTGCTAAGCCGTTTATTTAGATTTCTCATACGAATGAGGTAAAGGTTTGTATATACTAATAGGTTGGAAAACGGTTTTATAAACGAGCTTTGTATTAAAAATAGAGTCGAAATCATCTTTGTGAAAGGGTTTGAATAGTTACTACTAGTATAGAAACCTTTCTATTTTAAAGTGACAAATCACATAATTGATTGTAAAAACAATCAATCACCAAAAATTCACATACGACAATGTGAATTAAATCCATAGAAATCGATACCAAATCCATCAAAATGGATATTCCAAAAAAAAATCCCGAGAAAGAAGTCATCAAAGTCGATAAATGATAACAACAAATCAGATCATCAAGAATCGATTAAAAATCGGAAACCCATACAAAACTGCCTAAAATAGGCAAAATGCACATTTCCCTGATTCAGTCGACTGGACTGTATGGTCAGTCGACTGATACATGCCTAGAAACTCTCGATTTCCAGGTTCAGTCGACTGGCCATATACGTCAGTCGACTGATAGATGGATAGAAGCTTTCTGTTTCCAGGTTCAGTCGACTGAACTGTATGGTCAGTCAACTGATACAAGGCTAGAAAATTTTCTGTTCCCAGATTCAGTCAACTGATCTTACGGTTCAGTCGACTGAACTGTCATTTGCAGTATTTTCAGTCTAGCCCAAGAAGGGCAAAAATCCAAACCGAAAGTGATCGGACGAGCAACAGAGACTAGGGATTTATGCCAAGTGACAACCCAGCTTTATAGGCTCTTCGATACACCCCAACAACATGTTCAAACATCAAAGATAGGATTTTTAAAGATTTGACTTCAAAACACCAAAAATTGGAATATTCATCAAACCAATTCAATTCAAAAGGAATAGATGTTAGGAATTACTACCTAACAACTATCAAAGATATAGACATAGATGTGAGTTCAAAAACTCACCTTTTAAACCCAAAACAACAAATGAGAAACTCTAGAACAAGCAAAGATTGATTTCTCTTCAACAACACCTCTAGAATCTTCAATATATTATCAAAGGTGAAGTTTTTACTAAGTTAGCTTATAGGAATTTCTGAAAATTGAAGAGGGATTGAGATGGAGAAGATGAAGAGGATGCTTACCTAAGCTTCTCTTGGATTTTGGACTTGAATTTGAGTTTCCTAATCAAAGCTAGGGTTTAGGAATTTTAATTTCCTCTTCTTTCCCCCATTTTTACTTTAGCTTAAGAGTGTTAGGAAATGAGGAGTGGAATGAATGAAGAGGAGTGGAGTTGGGTTATTTGTTAGGTTGGTGGGTTGAAACCCAAACCCAAAGCCCTAAATGAAAATATCAAAATTTTACTCAACTCCAAACATATCGATGTTTATACTCAAAAAGGTCGCAAACACCATTTTGGACTCAATGGAAGTGGTCTCGAGTCCTAATTCGACTATTTGCGAAAAGTGACATTTCGGACTTAAATCCGACTAACGATGCTATATTTAAATAAAACATTTAAATATACAATCGTAAAATATACGGGTTGTTACATTCGACTTATACATGAAAGTTGTCGAGCTCCTTACCATGAACGCATCCATATAAGCCGATCGACAATCAGCACACTGTTGCGACGTGGATCAGGTGAAGAATGCGCAACGTTCTTGGGTGGAAATAGAGGCAGTGGAGGCAAGTTTGGCAATGACACTGGTGATGGAAGGCGAGGTAGCGATCGGCGTTCGATTGTTGGAGTCGTGGTGGCCTACGGTGGACTGAATGACGACGAATGGCGTGAAGACGGAGGACGAGGTCGGAGGTTACTGGAAATCACGTAAACGAGGTTACCTAGGTGATTAGTGGCCTAATTAGGTGATTAACATGATAATGACTGTAATTAATATAAAATATATCATTTAATTCGTGAATGTTTATAAATTGCATAACCTTTTTATGCGAGGTCGAAATTGAATGCGACAAGTTGCGTTGCACTCGTGGCTACGAATGCTACATTATGGAGTTGGATTGGATGGATTTGGAGTTAGCGGGAATTTGAGTTAAAATTGAACGCCTGTTCAATTTTAATTCAAATTGGAGCGTTTTGATGAAACTGGGATCAATGTGAGTCAAACTCATCTATTTGGTTAACCAGAATATTATACAACCGATAAAAATGATTTATTAGATGTGTGGATATTTTATTGTTAAATGTTATTGAATGTTTGGATGATTTACTATTTTATTGGGTAGTTTGGATATTTTCCCACTCCTGGAGCGGATGAGACCCCATTACATTCCCATGTAAGAGTAGATTACCCTTTGTATACGATCACGCCTCGAAGTAATTGATTTATGTTATTGATTATATACTATATGTGATGCAGGGGGATAGGTTGGAGGGATCCAACAGGATTCCTCACCGATGTTGATTTTAATTTCAATAAAACTTATGTTATAAGAATTATTGGATATGAAACCTAATTTATGGACACTATTGGTTATGACATTATTTATGTTGTAAAACTGAATCGCAATAGTAACAGAAAATCAATAATCGATATTGGTTAAAAGTTGAGTAGTTATTGACCTCAAATTAGTATTTTAAAAATACTATAAATTGCCATTTGAATTGGAATTGGTTTTGACACAAGAATGATTTTAATCCAAAATTGGGTTTCGAAAATATATTGTTCTAAAGGATTTAATTCTATTTTTCCAAAAATTTTAACTATCTTGTTCTAAGTTATTTATTTATATTTAATATTATTTTTAAACGTTATTTTTGTATATTTAATATTTTTTAAAGGTTATTTATTTATATTTAATATTGTTTTTAAAAGTTATTTATTTATATTGTTTTAAAAAGTTATCTATTTATATTTATTTTGTTTAAAAAAGTTATTTATTTATATATAATATTGTTTTAAAGATACTTATTTATAATTAATATTATTTTAGGATTATTTATCTAAATGTTAATATTTTGAAGATTAATTAATTAAAAAATTAATATGGTTTGGAATTAATAATAATGATTTATTTATACTATTTTTGGAAAATAATAATAATTATTTATAATAAGGTTGAAAATTAATTATTAGAGTTTTATTAATAATGTCTTTGAAATCATTAATTATTAATTTAAGATGTTTTAAGGTTAGTAAATATTTATTTATTTATAAGGTGTATTATTTATAACTATTATTATATAATAGTGTTTGAAGTAAATGATTATTGTTATTTATAACTGTTCAAGACTTATAAATAGAGTTTTACAAACAAGGTTTGGGTTTTAAAAGGGAAGTTTCTTAGAATGATTTGGAGATTTAAAGGGATATTATTTACAGGATGAAAAGAGTTTATAAATGATTTTTGATATTTATAAAAGAATTTTAGAAACGAGTTATGAACTTATAAGAAGAGTTTTATAAATAGTTTTATGGAATTATGACAAGTTTATAAATGTTTTGAAATTTATAAAAGAGTTTAAAATTAGAAATGGAGGTTGGGTTTTATAAGGGGTTTCTATATAGAGTTTGTAAACGATTTTAGAGATTTATAAAAATGTTTTAATGGTTTTTGAGATCAACAAGAGATTTTTAAATGATTTTTGAAGTGTATAGAAAGGGAATCTTTCTTAGTATACTTAGTGTGTTAAGATAAGTATATGGGTGTTTTCTAAGTATGGAAAATATTAGGATTTGTGGTATATCTTTGTAAAGGTATTTGTATACAAGTATTACAAGCGATTTATTAATGAAAAGATTAATTAAAGGGCTGGTGGTTACTTATGTATTTAACAGATGTTGGTTTTCCCTATGGAATTAAATCCCTGATTTGAATGTTTGTTTATTTGATAGTTAAATAACCGGCTATCAAATTTGGACCCAAAACGTAACTTTGGAAATATCTAGGAGAAACACGTGAGTTATATGGCAAAGTCAACTCCAATGATGTTGTACTGTGTGTATAAATCTCGTTTTGCTCTCTTAGGAAAAATGATAAGAAAATCCATTCACTGATGGTTAGGAGGTGATCTCAGCTCTTACCTTTGATAGGTAATTTTCTAAAGAACCGAGGTTGAGTTTACCGGAAATTATCGAATGTTGTTTCGAAGAGACCAGGTCAGATATGTTATCCGAAAACCACTTTGATCCAACTCGACCATTTCAAAGTGGAGATACTTTGAAGATGATGGAATTTGAAGACAGAGCTCTCAAGCATTTCGTTCAGTCCCAAAACGAACTTGTATGGATAAATGCTATCATTACATTACTTCTTAGAGGGCGGTGTCAGCATTCCAAGTGGGAAGTGCTATATTAAAGGTAAAACGTCGCCTCAAGCCTCATCAAGCAGGAATGAGTAAAACGGGGGAGGTGTAACATAGTTAAGTGGGTCGCTTCGAATTAGGGTATTATCATCCCTATCTAGAGTCGATATTATCTCTCATTTATATGCTTCGAGGCCCACTAACGGAGGGGTGATCATATTCGGTACTACTAGTCAAGTGGTAGGCCAGTTCTGTATGGGCATGGAATCCCGATGAGGTCCTTGGTATTATTTTATCTAGAGATGCACCGTGACGGGCGGTACCCCAATAGCCCAGTCATTGTGTGGAATCCATTTTCCAATACGAGCCTTTACGGTTTTAGTTGTATACCTATTATAATAGAATTTAATTAATGTAACAATTTTGGCTATGATTAATAAGTATTTGTATCTTAGACACTATTATAATATCAGAGAATTTCATATGAAATGTTTTGGTTATCGTAAGGTAAAAACCCGTTTGTGTTTATGTGCGGCGTGGTCTTACTAGATACTTCGGATTTTCAAAGGTTTTTTATAACTTTAAAATCCAGTAGGGTGTGTTTTTCACGCTGGTTTTCCAAACTGACTCGGATGTTATTTTATTATAATGCTCGGGTCGGACCGAGCATATACGAGTTGGAGGTCTTCAAGTCGTATTCACGTATATATTCATTTTCCATTGTTTTGTTGTCAAAATCATCAGCATTTGTGAGGGCAGGTTGTTATAACTATCCAGGCTGATGATTGTGATGTGTTGTGTAATCTGATTGATATATGTATATAACAGTTTCTTTTTTGTAAAGATCATTGATATTATATTATATATTGTTCCGCTGCAGTTGTGAAATTCTGTTTTGTTTTTAGTTTCTTTTCTCTTCTTCTTCTCTTTTCTTCTTCTTTCTTCCTTCTTTCCTCTAATAATCGGGTCTTCCGGCATTTGATTGCTCGACACGTAATACAGTGGACGTATTAGTGGCGATTTTCAAGGGTCGAAAATCCCCAGTTGTTACACTTGGTATCAGAGCACAAGGTTAAGCGAGAACCTTGTTTTTGGTGGGGCAACTCATTAAGAGATAAGGTAGTGGAATATATACCTTATTATGAGTTTTGAGTGTACATATATATGAGCGTGTATTTGTTAGTGATATAAATGTATTTTATATTGTGTTAATTTATCTATTAAGTCGCTTATGAATTCTAATCGGTACGTGGGACACCACGATATCGATAGGGGTTTTGTAAATGCTTAAACAAGGCAAACCGACACAGTATTGTTTTGAGAATTGGTAAATGAAATAATTTTACCTAAATTATATTTTATATATAAAAGAATAATTTTTTAGAAATTATTATAGTTATATATGGTGTGTTCGGTTGTTAGTAAATGATAATATTTGATTATTATCATTTGTTGTTTGTTGTTCTAATAAAGGTGTGATTATTATAATCTAAACAAAGATAAACATTTATAAAATGAGTTATATAAGAAAGTAAATTTATAAGTATGAATTATAGAGTGTTGATTATAATTAAAGTAATCAACATTTGTGAAATGATATTACATAAGAAGTGAGATTATGTAAATATGATTTATAAATATGACATATAGATGGAAAGGAAGTGAAATTGCATAAGTATATTTATTAACATGATTTGTAAATAAAAATGGATTTAGGAAAGAAATTAGAGAATTTTAAATTCCATTAATTTGAAATATGTTTTTCAAAGGTCTTGGAAAGATAATAATAGTATTATTTTGAAAATATTTTGGTTAGAAATATTTTAAAATCTGATTTAAAAGAAATAGAAAGCACTGAACTCACTTCGGTTGCTGGGAAATAATTCTGGTGCTGACTGCATGACCATCGGCGTTCATTTTCGAGTTTCTGAGTGATGGGTTGCAACCATTGGAGTTGTGTTTTGGTAAAACAAGTTTTGATTTTAAAATCCAAAGTATGAGTCAATAAATATATGAAAATTAGTTTTGAACTTATAATTTGAAAATGGTATAGTTAAGAAAAGAAAATTGGAAATTATGATATGAAATTAAAATTTAACTTAAGCAAAGTTAGATAATTGGGTCAATGAAATGAATTTGATGGATTAATTAAGTGAATTAAGGAAACGAAGTAATGGAATGAATATGAGTTTGAGTTATAAAATGGAATTCGACTTAAGTGTGAAGTAATAATAAACATGAGTTGTGTAGTGTTAAACTTTGTAATAAACTTAAGTAAAAATTTAACGGAATGGTTCTTAAGTAATATTAGTATTGAAATAAATATACTAAGTAATAATTGAATGTCAGTAATTGAATGAAAATCAATTGAATGGGAATAAATTGAATGTAAATTAATTGAGTGTAAATAAATTGAAAATGAATCAATGGAATGTTAGTAAGAAATGAAAGTGTATAAATAAAATGTTAACATTTGGAAATGCAAATTGATGTGATGATAAGTTAATTGGATGAATATTATTGTTTGATGGTTTCTTTTGTTACATTTACTACATTTGCATGTAGTTATCGTATATTCTACATTATATAATGATGTTTCTTTCTATAAACGTATTCTCATTGGTTGTTGAGTGATTAGTAGGTGCGGATGTTGTATGCTTCGCATTTGGAGCTCGCTTTAGCGTTATATTGATTGTATATGCTTGCTAATATAAGGAAAGGTACACATCTCGGATTACATACCGTATTTTTATATTTTTTTCCTATGGGATGCCTCATCCTTGAAGATGAGATGTATATTTGTGATTTTATATATATATTGTAAAATATTTAATCGAGCCGCGCAAAAGAAACGTTGGCAAAATTTTCCGTAAATTTAAGGCGTTAGAAAATATTTGAGAATTTTGAAAGGAAATTTTTGTTAAATAAAATTTGGTTTTTTTATGATATAACTTGGATGGTATTAGTTGGAATTTGTGGATGAGTTTTAAAGACTTAGAAATTTTATAATATATTTCAACTAATTGGTTTTTGAAATTTAATGGGTTTGGGGCGTTTTCCTTACCTTGGAAATTTGGGGACAAAATTCTTTTAAGGGGGGAAGAATGTAACGACCCAGAATTTCAGTCATTGGAATTTGGAATATTTAATTGATTTTTAAATTATAAGTTAAATAACTTGAAGTTCAATTATAGCGATTTATTGCGTAGTGTAATGACATAGAATTTCAATCGTTTGAATTTTAAATATTTAATTGATTTGGATATTGAAACTTAAATTTTATAAGTTAAATAGTTTAAATTTCAAAAAAATAAGGGTTATTTGAATATTTGAGATTGTTTAAATAATTGAATCTTGAGTCCAATGTGAATGAAAATGATTTCGAAGCAGATTTAAGTTCTATATAAATTAAAATGAAGATAGTAACTTTTGAATTTGAATTAAAAGTGGTTAAATTGATTTTTATAATAATTCATTTTTATTAACATGTGAAAGGCCTTTCATGATACTGTCTTAGATTTCGACGAAACTAGTTCCATTGGACCGTAACGGTATATTATTATATGATACTGAATTTCGTGAAAATGGACGTATCATTTGGTCGTGCAAGTTAGAAATGCATAGAAATTAGTTAAATGAATTTAAATTAATATAATTTGATTGTGGAATGAAAACTTCTAATACTTTGGAATTGGGTCCCAATATATACTCCATTGTGTTAGGAATGTGAGGAATGCAGAATATGGATCTTAAGGCTAGAATGAACACTAGAGGGGGGTGAATAGTGTTTATAAGAAATTACTAAATCTTTTTGAGTTATTGTTGATTTGTACACAAATGTATGCAATATTCAGACACAGATATATTCACAGAATCAAACACAGATGCAGAAATAAAGTAAATGCAGTAAAGGAAAGAAAACACCGGATTTTATATTGGTTCGGAGTTACCCTACATCCAGTCCCGCACAACTAAGTACAGATTTCCTTTCAAAAGCAATTGTACAATTACACCCTCGGTTTTAAGGCTACGAGGTACACCCTCCAGAATCACAATCCTCTTGGTAGAGATACTTGATTTCCGGGGCAACAAGTTCACCCAATTGATTTCCAAGGCTACAATCACACCTTTTCTCGCTTGGTTGATTTCTAAGGCTACAATCACACCTTTTCTCACTAGATAGATTACAAAGAAGCCTATAACCCTGAATAGCACTGGGATCTTGTTGAGATAGTGATAGAGAATCAAACCAGAGATGATCTAGTTAGATTCAAAGTTGATTTCGGTAGAGTGATGATAAGATTTTGAATAAGAAAATGTGGAAGAAGAAGAGAAGTGAAAAACCAAAAAATCTGATCTAAAATTCGTTGAAACCAACCCCAATTTATAGAAGAACAACAGCCATGTCTATTTATGAAAGGTTATGGCGAATAGACACTTCTTTTGAAATTCAAATTTTTGGTCCTAACTGACACTATGTCGACATGGGGTACTAGGGCATGTCGACATCCCAAAGGAAATTTTAATGTTTTGTTTTTCTTTGAAAATAACCTTTATCTTATATTAAAACTATTTTAAACTTTATTAATATACTTGACTATAGATAAAATACATAGATAAATATAGAGAATAATATATATATAATTTTACTATAATTTTATATTTAAATCTAAGTAAATATTAAAAGTTTAAATATATTAAAAGATAGTTTAAAACAAACGAAGTTTAAAACAAGAATTTATTTAAGAACAAAATCAAAGAATATTTTTTAAGGCTAAAACATCTTTTTGAAAATCATTTGAAAAGATAATTTTTAAGGCTAAAAAATTTTGAAAAGCAGTTTTGAAAATCATTTTGAAGTAGTTTTGCAAGCTTCTTCCTACAGAATATCTCATCACATCAGGACTCGAGAACTTGTACAAAACCAGGATGTTCGTGGGTTTGTAAGCCACTTGTCGTAGGTTTGTAAGCTACTTATCGTGGGTTTGTAAGCCACTAAAAAGGTAGAAATGGGTTCCATCCCAAATGAAAATACGTAATGAAGATTTCAGTGCTATTGTGAAATTTTAATATAATTCTAGACTCAATACTTATCTTGAAATCTTGAACTCTTGATAATCTTGATATTCTTGATACTCATGAGTCTTCAATCTTGATATCTTGAATCTCTATACTGTACAGTCTTCATTCTTGGTACCTGCATGGTTAAATCCTGCATATACATATATATCTAAATTATAATGTTAGTATTTATATTTTATAATCTTATTCTACGGTTGTTGTCATCAAAACCACCCACTCATGGACTAACAATCTCCCCCTTTTTGATGATGACAACCGTTGTTTATAAAATATTACTTCTATCCTAATAACTCCCCCTAAAACTGATAACTCCCCCTTAATCTATGCCTAACTCTTCTATTTTATATTTCTCCCCCTTTGTCATCAACAAAAACAAACTAACTCTAAACTATATAACTCTTTGTCTAATATCCTATATGATGATAGTGTTATCATACATAATCAATACTTACTTGTAAACCTAAAACTTAGTCCTAAACTACTAACATTCCTAACCAGGTACCCATATAATACTTATATATAACATATATAAGAATCATATATAAGAACACACAATATATATATATATGTTTATATTTACATTTTCGTACAACGTGACAAATATACACATAACGATGAAAAACGAAAAAGAAGAAACTACTGAGTATCTTTGACAATTGGAGATCTATGGATCGAACAATTTGGATAATGGAAACGGAAATTTCCACGTTGTTCAACCAAGTTTCCATCCTTGTCAAAACATACTTCGCCAACGCAAATGACTTTGTCATTGTCTTTCGCATGCTCTTCTTCCATTGGTTCTTCTTCTTCTTCTTCACTTTCCACTTGTTCATGATCTCCTGAAGAGTCCTCGTCAATCAAGATTGGATTAGCATGATTGTCCATTAGAAATTTTTGCAAATTTCTGAGAATTTTCCCTTGCCTTTCCTATTCTTTTGCCATTCGGAGTTGCACTATTTGAATTTCAGTCATTAACTGAATTTCATCCTTTAGAGAATCCTCCATTTTTGTCACTCGGGCGAGCGTAGTACGTTGGAACGGACCAGAGGTAGGAGAAGGGAACGAAAAGGTTGATTTTATGTTTGATTTGGAAGAGGAGGCCATTGATAAATTGATTTCAGAAGATAGAACAGAGAGAATGAAGAAAATTTCGAAAATAAGAAGAATATATAACCAATTATTTGAATTTTGGTGGGAAAAAATTTTAAAATTAAAAAAAAACGTTATATGTCGACATGGGTATAGGGGGGATGTCGACATGGTTCTCAATATTTTTACTATTTGATTTATTTTGATTTAATTTTTAATTATACTTTGTTATTTATATTTTATATTTCAGTTAATGAACAAATACCTAATTCTCTTCTTAATTTAGTAAATGTAGATTCATTAAAGGGTTTTGTTAAGATATCAGCAATTTGATTTTCAGAATTGATATAGTTGAGAGTAATTACTTCTCTACTTATATCATCTCTGAGAAAATGGTGTCTGATATCAATATGTTTAGTTTGAGCATGTTGAGTAGTATTTTTGGATAAATTTATTGCACTAGTATTATCACAATAAATTGGTGATTTTGAGATATTTAAACCAAAATCTTTTAAAGTTTGTTGCATATATATTACTTGAGAACAAGCCAAAGCAGCAGAAATATACTCTGCTTCAGTTGTTGATAGAGAAACTGTGTTTTGCTTTTTACTAAACCAGGAAATCAGAGAATGCCCTAAAAAGTGACAAGTTCCACTTGTACTTTTTCGGTCTGATTTACAACCAGCATAATCAGCATCACAGTAAGATATTAAGTCAAACGAATCATTTTTAGGATAAAATAAGCCATAATCAAATGTTTGTTTAACATATCTTATAACGTATTACAGCTTTTAAGTGAGTTTCTTTAGGTTGGGATTGATACCTTGCACAGAGATATACACTATGCATGATATCAGGTCTACTCGCAGTGATATAGAGTAGTGATCCAATCATTCCTCTATATAATTTTTGATCTACATCTTTCGAGAGATCTTCTTTACTAAGGTACTCATTGGTTGCCATGGGAGTGGGTTTTCCACTCGCAGTAGTCAAACCAAATTTACAAACTAGGTCTTTAGCATATTTTTCTTGACTAATAAAGATCCCATTATCTAATTGTTTTATTTGTAATCCTAAAAAGAAGTTTATTTCACCCATATGACTCATCTCAAACTCTTTTGTCATTATTTCAGAAAATTCTTTATTCATTTCAAAATTTGTTGATCCATAAATGATATCATCTACGTAGACTTGTACTAGTTGAATATCATTTTTATTTCTTTTAATAAAAAGAGTATTAGCTACTTTACCTATTTCAAAATTTTATTGTAACAAGTAAGATCTTAGTCTATCATACCAGGCTCTAGGAGCTTGGTTTAGACCATATAGAGCTTTCTTAAGTTTGTAAACATGATTTGGAAAATTATCATTTTCAAAAAGTGGTGGTTGTTCAACAAATACTTCTTTTACAAAACCATTTTAAAATGCACTTTTAACCCCATTTGAAATAATTTGAAATTATTATGATTTGCGAAAGCAAGTAGAATCCTAATGGCTTCTAATCTTGCTACAGGGGCAAAGGTTTCATCAAAATCTATTCCTTCTTCTTGACAATAACCTTGAGCGACTAACCGGGCTTTATTTCTAACAACCTCTCCTTGTTCATTCATTTTATTTTTATAAACCCATTTAGTTCCAATTATTTTTTTATTTTCAGGTCTAGGAACAAGTTCCCAAACATCATTTCTAGTGAATTGATTTAATTCTTCTTGCATAGCCAAAATCCATGAATCGTCAGTTGATGCTTCTTCTGGATTTTTGGGTTCAATAGTTAATATAAAAGCTACATTACTCATTTGACTTAGTTGGTTTCTAGTTTTAACAACAGATTGCATATCTCCAAGTATATTTTCTATAGGGTGATCTTTTAAAAGTTTAATCCTTTTATTAGGATGATTTAATTCATTATTAGTTTCAGTTGACTCTTGGTTTTGAGTGATTAAATCCTCTTCAACATTTATTTCTTCAAAAATTTTGAAATTTTCATCAAATGAAACATGCATTGTTTCTTCGATGGTATTAGTTCTTAAATTAAATACTCGGTATGCTTTACTTCTATTAGAGTATCCGATAAAGATACCTTTGTCGGATTTAGGATCAAATTTATCTAAGTTATCTTTTGTATTTAAAATAAAACATTTACTTCCAAAAATTCTAAAATAAGATACCTTAGGTTTCTTTAAGTAAATAAGTTCATAAGATGTCTTATCAGTTAAAGGTCTAATTAAAATTCTATTTAAAATATAACAGGCGGTAGCAACTGCTTCTGCCCAAAAGTACTTTGGTAAATTACTATCAGAAAGCATAGTTCTCGCACACTCTTGAATCGTCCTATTTTTACGTTCTACTACTCCGTTTTGTTGTGGAGTTCTTGGAAATGAAAAATTGTGAATTATTCCCTTTTTATTGCAGAATTCTTCAAACTTTTCATTTTCAAATTCACCACCGTGATCACTACGGATGGTTATAATTTTTTGAGAAAGTTGATTTTGAACCCTTTTTGAAAAATTCTTGAAATATTCAAAAGTATCACTTTTATGTTTTAAAAATATTGTCCATGTAAATCTAGAATAATCATCTACAATTACAAAAACATATTTACTATTATTTATTGATAGAATTTGAGATGGACCAAATAGATCAATATGAAGTAATTCAAGAGGTTTTGAAGTAGAAATTATATTTTTTAATTTAAAGGAGCTTTTTCTAAGTTTTCCTAGTTGACATGCATCACATAGACTATCTACTTTAAAATTCATTTTAGGGAGGCCTCTTACTAGATCATGTTTTGACAGTCTAGATAAGAGTTTGAAATTCAAATGCCCAAATCTCTAATGCCAAATCCAAGGGTCACTTGCATTTGCCAAAAGACACAAGTTATCATTTGAAATTTTCATACTAAGAATATAAATATTCTTTTTTCCTAATTCCCTCAAATATTATGGTTGAATTATTATCTTCAATGTGACACTTATCTTTTTCAAATTTAATTTTATATCCTTTATCACATAGTTGACTTATACTTAGCAGATTGTGTTTCAGATTCTTAACTAGCAAATCATTAGTAATAATAGAAGTTTCAGAGTTACCGACTTTGCCGATGACGATCACATAACCTTTTGAATTATCTCCAAACTTAACCAGTCCTCCGTATTTGTATATTATATCATTCAGCATATCTGGATTCCCAGCCATGTGTCTAGAACATCCACTATCGAGTATCCATTTGTTCTTTTTGATCTGCACAGTTTGTTTGTTTTGGATTGATTCCTCAACTCCCATAAAGCATGATTCCTGCACATCAAACAATCTTAGTAGACAACTTGTATTTGAATATTGATTATATGCAGACTTAAGAGACAATGATGATCTGAATATTTCTAAACAAGCATTAAAAAATTTCTTAAACATAGCCATAAATTTTTTTTTTCAAAAATTAGATTATGAAACTTTTGAAAACCTTGCTCCGATACCAAATGTGAGGAATGTGGAATATGGATCTTAAGGCTAGAATGAACACTGGACGGGGGTGAATAGTGTTTATAAGAAATTACTAAATCCTTTTGAGTTATTGTTGATTTGTACACAAATGTATGCAATATTCAGACATAGATATAATCACAAAATCAAACACAGATGCAGAAATAAAGTAAATGTAGTAAAGGAAAGAACACATCAGATTTTATACTGGTTCGGAGTTACCCTACATCCAGTCCCGAACAACTAAGTATGGATTTCCTTTCAAAAGCAATTGTACAATTACACCCTCGGTTTCAAGGCTACGAGGTACACCCTCTAGAATCACAATCCTCTGGGTAGAGATACTTGATTTCCGGGGCAACAAGTTCACCCAATTGATTTCCAAGGCTACAATCACACCTTTTCTCGCTTGATTGATTTCCAAGGCTACAATCACACCTTTTCTCGCTAGATAGATTACAAAGAAGCCTATAACTATGAATAGCACTTGGATCTTGTTGAGATAGTGATAGAGAATCAAACCAGAGATGATCTAGTTAGATTCAATGTTGATTTCGGCATAGTGATGATAGGATTTTGAATAAGAAAATGTGGAAGAAGAAGAGAAGTGAAAAACCAGAAAATCCGATCTAAAATTTGTTGAAACCAACCCTTATTTATAGAAGAACAACACCCATGTCTATTCATGAAAGGTTATGGTGAATAGACACTTCTTTTGAAATTCAAATTTTTGTTCCTAACTGACACTATGTCGACATGGGGTACTAGGGCATGTCGACATCCCAAAGGAAATTTTGATGTTTTGCTTTTCTTTGAAAATAACCTTTATCTTATATTAAAACTATTTTAAACTTTATTAATATACTTGACTATAGATAAAATACATAGATAAATATAGAGAATAATATATATATATAATTTTACTATAATTTTATATTTAAATTTAAGTAAATATTAAAAGTTTAAATATATTAAAAGATAGTTTAAAATAAACAAAGTTTAAAACAAGAATTTATTTAAGAACAAAATCAAAGAATATTTTTTAAGGCTAAAACATCTTTTTGAAAATCATTTGAAAAGATAATTTTTAAGGCTAAAAAATTTTGAAAAGCAATTTTGAAAATCATTTTGAAGTAGTTTTGCAAGCTTCTTCCTGCAGAATATCTCATCATATCAGGACTCGAGAACTTGTACAAAACTAGGATGTTCGTGGGTTTGTAAGCCACTTGTCGTAGGTTTGTAAGCTACTTGTCGTGGGTTTGTAAGCCACTAAAAAGGTAGAAATGGGTTCCATCCCAAATGAAAATACGGAATGAATATTTCAGTGCTATTGTGAAGTTTTAACATAATTCTAGACTCAATACTTATCTTGAAATCTTGAACTCTTGATAATCTTGATATTCTTGATACTCATGAGTCTTCAATCTTGATATCTTGAATCTCTATACTGTACAGTCTTCATTCTTGGTACCTGCATGGTTAAATCCTGCATATACATATATATCTAAACTATAATGTTAGTATTTATATTTTATAATCTTATTCTAAGGTTGTAGTCATCAAAACCATCAACTCATGGACTAACAAGGAATAGCGGTATAACATATAGAATGCCCGGTGGCACGCCTCGATTGGAGTTTTAGAACACGAATTGTGACGTAAAATTTTCTATATAAGGCTATCTAAATTCTCATTTGTAAACAAAACCCTAATCACGTTCACCAGCCGCCATTGAAATCTCCACAATCCAACGACCATAATTTATCTAACCGATCCACACACTTTTAGGCTTCGACTTCTACATGAAAGTTGTCGAGCACCTCAACATGAACGCATCCATATAAGCTGATCAACAATCGGCACACCGTGGAAACCTAGATCTGGTGAAGAATGCGCAGCGCTCTTGGGTGGAAATAGAGGCGGTGGAGGCGAGTTTGGCGACGACATCGATGCTGGAAGGCGAGGTAGAGGTCGGTGTTCGATTGGTGGGGTCACGATGGCCCACGGTGGACTAAATGGCGATGAATGGCGTGAAGACGGAGGACGAGGTCTGGGATTACTGGAAATCATGTGAACGAGGTTACATGGGTGATTAGTGGTTTAATTAGGTGATTAACATGATAATGACTGTAATTAATATAAAATATATAATTTAATTCGTGAATGTTTATAAATTGCATAACTATTTCATTCGAGGTCGAAATTGAACGTGACAAGTTGCGTTGCGCTCATGGCTGCGAATACTACAATTATGGAGCTGAATTGGATGGATTTGGAGCTTGTGGGAATTTGGGTTAAAATTGAACAGGTGTTCAATTCTAATTCAAACCGGAGCATTTTGACGAAACTGGGATTAATGTGAGTTAAACTCACATTTTTGGTTAACCAGAATATTATATAGTTGATAAAATTATTTATTAGATGTGCGGATATTTTATTGTTGATTTTTATTAAATATTTGGATGATTTACTATTTTATCAGTTAGTTTGGTCCCCTAGAGCGGATGTGACCCTATTACATTTCCGTGTAAGAACGGATGACCCTTTGTATACGTCCCGCTTCAAAGCGGTTGATTTATATTATTGATTATATATTGTATGTAATGCAGGAGGACATGTTAGGGAGATCCAATTGGATTCCTCACCACTGTTGATTTTAATTTCAATAAAATTCCTGTTATATGAATTATTGGATATGAAACCTGATTTATGGACACTATTGGTTATAACATTGTTTAAGTCATAAAGCTGAAACCCAGTAGTAATATAAAATCATTAATCGATATTGGTTAAACGTTGCATAGCTATTAGCCTCAAATTAGTATTTTAAAAATACTATAAATTGCCATTTGAATTGGAATTGGTTTTGAGACAGGAACGATTTTAATCCGAAATTGAATTTTGTAAATATTTTATTCTAAAGGATTTAATTTCTATTTTTCCAACCTTTTTAACTATCTTGTTGTAAGTTATTTATTTACATTTAATTTTGTTTTTAAAATTTATTTATTTATATTTAATATTATTTTTAAAGGTTATTTATTTATATTTAATATTATTTTTAAAGGTTATTTATTTAATATTGTTTTTAAAAGTTATCTATTTATAATTATTTTGTTTAAAATAAAGTTATTTATTTATATTTAATATTTTTTTAAAGATACTTATTAATAATTAATGCTGTTTTAGGATTATTTATCCAAACTTTAATATTTTAACAATTAATTAATTAAAAAATTAATATGGTTTGGAATTGATAATAATGATTTATTTATACTGTTTTGGAAATTAATTAATATTATTTATAATATGGTTGAAAATTAATCATTAGAGTTTTATTAATAATGTCTTTGAAATTATTAATTATTAATTTAAGATGTTTTAAGGTTAGTAAATATTTATTTATTTATAAGGTTTATTATTTATAACTATTATTATATAATAGTGTTTGAAGTAAATAATTATTGTTATTTATAATTGTTCGAGACTTATAAATAAAGTTTTACAAATAAGATTTGGGTTTTAAAAGGGAAGTTTCTTAGAATTATTTGGAGACTTGAAGGGATATTATTTTCAAGATGAAAAGAGTTTATAAATGATTTTAAATATTTATAAAAGAATTTTAGAAATGAGTTATGAACTTATAAGAAGAGTTTTATAAATAGTTTTATGGAATTATAACGAGTTTATAAATGTTTTGAAATTAATAAAAGAGTTTAAAATTGGAAATGGAGGTTGGATTTTATAAGGGGTTTCTATATTGAGTTTATAAACGGTTTCAGAGATTTATAAAAATGTTTTATAAATGGTTATTGAGATTTACAAGGGATTTATAAATGATTTTTGAAGTGTATAGAAAGAGAACTTTCTCAGTATACTTATAGTGTTAAGATAAGTATATTGGTGTTTTCTAAGTATTCAAAATATAGGGAGTTATGGTATATCTTTGTAAAGGTATTTATATACATGTATTACAAAGCGATTTTATTAATGAAAAGAGTAATTAAAGGGCTGATGGTTACTTATGTGTTTAAAAAATGTTGGTTTTTCCTATGGAATTAAATCCCTGATTGATAGTTAAATAACTGGCTATCGAATTTGGACCCAAAACGTAACTTTAGAAATATCTAGGAGAAACACGTGAGTTATATGGCACAGTCATCTCCGATGATGCTGTACTGTGCATATAAATCTTGTTTCGCTCTTCTAGGACAAATGATAAGGAAATCCGTTCACTAATGTTAGGAGGTGATCTTTGCTCTTATCTTTAACGGGTTATTTCCTAAAGAATAGTGGTTGAGTTTACTGGAAATTATCGAATGTTGTTTCGAAAAGACCAAAGTCGGATATGTTATCTGAAAACCACTTTGATCCAACTCAAGCATTTCGAAGTGAAGATATCTTGAAGATGATGGAATTTAAAGATGGAGCTCTCAATCCCAGAACGAACTTGTATGGATGAATTCTGTCACTTCATTACTGCCTGGAGGGCAGTGTTAGCATTCCAAGTAGGAAATGCCATATTAAAGGTAAAACATAGCCTCAATTATCATCAACCAGGAATGACTAAAACATAGAAGATGCAGTATGGCTAAGTGGGTTTCTCCCAAGTAGGGTATGGTCATCCCTATCTAGAGTCGATATTATCTCTCATTTGTATGCTTCGGAACGAAGGGGTGATCATATTCGGTACTACTAGTCAACCGGTATGTCGATTCTGTTTTGGCAGGGGTCCTGACAAGGTCCTCGATGTTATTTTATCTAGAGGCCCAATTATTGTATGGAATCCATTCTCCAATACGAGCCTTTATGGTTTTAGTTATATACCTATTATGCTAGAATTTAATTAATTTAACAATTTCGGCAATGATTAATAAGTATTTGTATCTTAGACACTATTATAATATCAGAGAATTTCATATGAAATGTTTTGGTTATCATAAGGTAAAAACCCGTCCGTGTTTGTGTGCGGCGTGGTCTTACTAGATACTTTTGATTTTCAAAGGTTTTCTATAACTTTCAAATCTAGTTAGGTGTGTTTTTTCACGCTGGTTTTTCAGACTAACTCAGGTGTTATTTTATTATAATGCTTGGGTCAGACCGAGCATATTTACAGATTACTTTGGATGCATTGGAGCTCAGGAGACGAGTTAGAGGTCTTCAAGTCGTATTCACATATATATTCATTTTATGCTGCTTTGTTGTTGAAATCATCAACATTTGTGAGGACGGGTTGTTATAACTGTCCAGGTTGATGATTGTGATGTGTTATTGTACTCTGATTGATGTATGTATATAAAGTTTCTCTTTTATAAAGATCATTGATATTATATTATATATTGTTCCGCTGCGATTGTGAGATTCTATGTTATTTTTAGTTTCTTTTCTCTTCTTCTTCTCTTCTCTTCTTCTTTATTCCTTCTTTCCCCTAACAATCGGGTTTTTCGGCATTCGATTGCTCGACACATAATACAGTGGACGTATTAGTGTTGATTTTCGAGGGTCGAAAATCCCCAGTCGTTACACAGCTTGATATTCCTAAAGTGTGAGTGGTAGATATCCTATTCAACTTGCTTTTCACAAAGTATGTAGTAAGAGCCGGGGAGCACTCCTTTGTATGTAGCTCTTTAGCAAATAAGGGTAATTTTCCTTTTTGATGCACTTCATGTTCAAGTACACTTTATGGTTTCATTGGTAATCAAAGACCAGCTTTCTATAATTAATACTCTCGATCTTGTAGATGAAAATCCCATAATTATTCAGGATACTTTGCATTGATCTCATGTTAAATCCATACTAACGTTTGAATCATGAATGCTTTTAGAATTCGATATATGGAAAAGGAACTTGGATAAAGGAGGATTTATATGAACCTTGTTAATCTCAACAAATGTAAGCCAAAGCAGCATTTGGTTAAGTAAAGGCTTAGGTGATTTCGCTAAGTAGGTTCAAGTCCATAAAGAAGTTATGAGCATAGTCATGTTGAAGTCATGCAATCCCGAAGCCAATTTATGCAGAATAATTTTATCTAAGTAGAAATCAAGATTATGAGTGTTTTGGAATCCGAAGCAAGTTAAAATTAAAGATCACAAGTGCTCTGGAACTCGAAACAAGCCATAATCCAAGAAATCTTTTATTGCTTTGTAATCTTATTATCCTATTTTCGAACAATCTTTGTAGATCTAGTCTGAATTTTGTAGTTTGAGAAATACAACATTGGATAATGATTTTACTTTTGAGTTGTAGATTTGAATTTCTTCCTTACTCGATGTAGTGATAGCCTTGATAATGATTCCTTATCTTTTGCTTTTCTCTGTCTTGCTAAGACAATCCATATAAAAATCCTTTCTTGAACCTTTCCTTATTTGAAATAAGGGTAATTACTTTAAACTCTTTCTCCTTTTTCATTAATGAAGTGATTATGAAGTGGTTCATTAATGGCCTTGGATCTTTCCTTTATTAATAAATATTGGTTTGACAGATCTGTCCCTTTTAACTACTCATGATCATGATTCTTGATGAATAATTTTCATCTTTCTGAAAGCTACTTTAGGCACTCTGATAGCTGGAATTCAGAAATTCTATTTTAGTTGCTTGAAGTTTCAAACATGGGTCTTGCACCCCATTAGGTTACCTTGGTAAGTAGCCATTCTTTTTTTGGTTAATATAAGTAATTTTCAAAAGCTTAAAAATGATTTTTTTTCAAAATATCCTTTGGGTTAAAACTACTATATATTATTTGATGAGATACTTTCGTCATGCAAATTTTCTTGGGATAGTGGGTTGTTTGATGGAATAAAATTTTATGAAAATAAGATGGAATATTTTATCCCGTATAATCGAGTTGGATAGTAGGTTTTAAAAATTGTGAAAATTTTATAATCTGCCTTTCCAATAATTTTTTTTGAAACTGAATCCAGTACGAGGGGATAGCGATACCTTCGATCCAAGGACATAAATCAGTTGTTATATTGGAAGTGATGAACATGGCTGCATGAATTAAGCTTTTGACTACAATATTCCGTAGACAATTTATTGTCCCATATAAGAAAAATTAAACTCCCATTTTGACACTTAAATCCCAGAAATAAAGAAAAAAATCTCTCTAAACTCCATTCTCTTCATATAAAAAATTTGAAATTTATCTGATAATGGAAATTCCTGAAAATTTAGAGCTTCTCAGATATCTATTAATGGTAGATCGGTCTTCATTTCATCCTAATATGACATAAGTTCTAAAATTTGATGAAGCATAAATTTTTGAAATCGTTGACTCCATCATCCTTTGTCTGCAAAATCTATAAATCTTTGAAATAATTGTTCTTTTTAAAAGCCCATCATGTTTGAGATCTATTCATATAAGAAGCTTTATATGTATATGTGTATATATATATATATATCTTTGTTTATCGAAAATTAGATGTACATGGAACTGATTACAATTGAGATCTATATACACAAAAATATGCATTTACAGAAATAATGCTTCGTGAAGCTAATATACCTTAAAATAAATATCTACAAAGTTAAGGATTTTCGAATTTAATGCATATACAAAGCAATATATTTATGGAATTGATAACCATTCGAACCGAATATCTTTCAAAATCATGTATAGTTAAAATTAATTTGAAATCGATATGCTAACAGGATAACATTTGGGATTAATGTATACTAAAATGATAACATTCATGATATATATACTTATATCCGAAATCATGTACAAAACCATGTATATTCTAAGTTTAGTAATATATATTTTAAGATCTGTGGGTATGCATTCAAAACTTTATACCCTAAAATCTCTAATTCATTTGAAATTTGAAGATTCAAAACTTTACATAAAAACTCAAATGACATGTTTGCAAACTCATATATACGTTAAATCAAAAAGCTGATACTTTCGGGGCCACCATATAAGTTTAAAAACATATATTCAAAATTATATAAACTTGGAACCATAAGATTTGAAGTCTGATATGATTTGAAGTCAGTATATTCAAAGTTTTACTCTTTTTATATCATACTTATACAATATATATATATATATATATATATATATTTGGAATTAAATATATATAAAACTGATGTACATTCAAAACTTATATACCATTAAAACTATACACACATGTATTTGAAACTAAATATATGCATGTAAATCTCATTTATTTGAAATTTTTGAAAACCGTGATCCATCTAAAAACTCAATTGTATACACGTTTGAAATCTTCATATATTATACCTGTAAAATATATACTTATTTGAAATTTCATATATGAAGCAAGAATATATCCAAAACCATTGTATCCTTTGAAAATAATACTTACAATTTTTTTTCAAAATCATCATGCTTTCCGAAACTATGCATGTTTATATTTCCAAAACTTGTTATATTTTCAAAACTATACATTTGAAACTTAGTCATATATCTGAATCCTTTCATGCTTATGAGGCCCATATATATATATATATATGAGACTATATACACACACACAAAATTGTATATATATAAAAAATTCATTCGAAATCTATTATATATGTATATCTGAAGATTTTATGCTTACAAAACCAAATACATTTTGTTCAAACCCTATTCACTTATGGCTTCATGCATATGAAACTTGTACATGACATACTCAAAACTTTTTCAAAATCTAATATATGTATACAAAACTACAAATTTGAAATATGCATATATTTGAAATCACATATATACATGCAGAATAATATATATTTAAATTATGCACACTTGAAAATATACACAGTTGAAATCATATATTCATGTACATACACTGGAAATTATATGTATATACGTTTAGAATCTTCTGACATGAACTTAATATGTATACTTAAATCCTAACATATACTAAAGCTAACTATCTAATAAAACCCATATTTCTTTGAAAACTGGATATGTTTAAGGACTTATATATGTTAAACGGTTACATTCAGAAAGTCAAATACCTTTGAAACTTACATATATGAAATCTATGCATATGAAGTCATATGTATTTGAAATATGATGATATATACATTTAAAGCTATATGCACTCAGAGCTTATACATCTTCGAAAACTGATATTTTTGACTATAAACATTTGAAGCTTCCATACCTTACAAATATGATGATACATAATCTTTTTATTTTCAAAATTCTTTGATACTTATATGGAATCATATATGAAGTTTTATATATTATAAACTGTATATATTTAAAACTCTATGATCCTTTATATACTCAAAAGCCTGCATATGCTCAAATTTTTTGTATATATACATTGAAATCAATATATATAAAACCATATATGTTTGAAAATTGTATGCATGTGACACTATATACATTTTAAGGCTATATATGTATATATATGAAACTGTATAATATTCGATAGCTTCCATATTTGAGAAACTTTCTATTCAAAAGTTGACATATATTTACATTTAAACCTTTATATACAAAACTATGTTTATTTAAAAAATTAACATATATGCAACTGATATGTTTGGAATTATATGCTTTCAATAGCTTGGTTCACTTGGAACTACTCACATACACGAATCTATATATGTTTAAAACTTTATGTACTTATCCATATATATAAGAAACTTTATTTATTTTAAAGGCTCACTCATACCTAAAACTTGATCTAATAAAAACAGTTATGTTTGTACCAAAATTGGCCACAACACTCTTCAGACGTGTTTGAAGAGATAAAATGAAGAAAATAAATGTAAATTGAAGCAGGTCTAACAAACACACCAATAAACAGATAAGAAAATGCAAAGAAACACACAGATTTAGAGTGGTTCGGCGAATTGCCTACGTCCACTATGAAATGATTGATGTTTATTGAATTCACTCGCTGTTTACAAAAGATTACAACAGTATAACTGAAGTTTGATAATCATTTCGGCAGAATATCGGCGTAGAGAGGCCAAAAGTCCTTCTGTAGGCCCTGGGGCTCTATTTATAGGCGTAGGAGGCAAATATCTCGCTCAGATCTCGGGAGACTTCTTCTGGCACGTGAGTAGGCCCGCGCGACCAAGCCCTTGAAGTTTCGGCCCGATCCGTGATCGATACGAACGGATTTTGTATCGATCAAGATTGCGTCCGATGGAGTCGAAATTTGGCGTGGACATTCTTTAGGTCATACGTAAGCTCCTATGAAAATTTGGTGGCATTTGGACTTGTAGATCATGAGATATGATCGATGCAAGTTGGAGTTTTTCCACCCGCGATCGATACGAACGAATTTCGTATCGATCAAGGCTTGCTCCGATCGAGTCAAAATTTGGCAGGAACATTCTTTAGCATGCACGTAAGCTTATGTGCAAATTTCATAGCATTTGGACTTGTGGATCTCGAGTTATGATCGATGGAAGTTTGCGTTTTCTTTAGTCTGCCGAGTTCGAATCGATGACTTCGTATCGATTGTTTCGAATCGATCAACGCACGTGCCCAGGTGATGACGTGGCATGTGTTTTATGGATCGATATGCTTTCGTTGCCGATTCGATCGAGTCGTTCCTTTAATTTAGGCAAGGTTCGTATCAATGTTAAACCATTCTTCGCAATGGTCAGGCAATGCCTTTGTATCGATACTCTGGGTTAGTTTCGTATCGATCAAAATGATGATGCTTGTATCGATGCTTTACGTGTCCTTCACATCGATCCTTCATGTGCACTTCGTATCGATCGTTGGCCGATCGATACGAAAGTAGGTGGGTATGTTGACTGTTTGGCTTCGTTCGTATCGATCAGAATAGACTCCAGTCGATCAATACGAAGTTGAAATGGCAGGATGGATACGAATAAACGAGGGCTCGATGGATTCGAATAGACGCTTGTCGTTGGATACGAACAAGACTGATGTGAAGGAGGCCGCCATTGGATGGATACGAACAAGACTGAGTTTTATCGATACGAACCAGAAAGGGCTGATCGATGCGAAGTGTGCTATAGTCAATCGATACGAACTGAGGTTCCCTGATGGATTCGAACAAGGGTTATCTGATGGATACGAATGGATTGAACTCCATGGTTTGCATCGATCATAACTTGAGCATACGAACTCGGATTGACTTGAAATTTGGAACGTTAAGGAGCAAGATGTTGCCCTCTAGTCGAATAATCTTCCCTGACTCGGTATACTACTAACCAGTAATCACATAAGATATGTAAAGTTTACACTCCTAGTTTTCTTGCAAGTTTGAGCGCCAAGGCTTCATACTTAGCTTCGTTATTTGTTGCAGGGAAGTTGAGTTTCAGGGCGTATCAGATCGATCGTTCCTCAAGAGTCATTAACGTAACTTCGATGTTAGAAAGCCGATTATTAGAAGTTCCATCGGTGTACGTTCTCCATCGGTTGGACGGTTCTCCACTGTTCTTCGGATAATCGTCCGATGTAGTGAATTTAGATATGAAGTATGCTAATGTTTGACCTTGGAGAGCTCTCCGAAGGAGATAAGTGATATCAAATTGGCTTAGCTTGATACTCCATTTGAGTAACTTTTCGGACATCTAAGGTTTCTATTGGATCTATCGTAACAGTTGGTCGATATGGACGTTAACGGGGTGAGCTTGTCAATAGCCAGCCTTCATCATATACTGGTCTTTGGATTCGTTTCTCTTCACATAGCATTGCGATGCTTATGGCGTGTGTTGACACGGCCCAATTAATGTATAAATCTTCGCGATCCAAAGGTTTGGGTAAATGGGAGGTCTCTTTAAGCGATCTATCAGAGCTGCTTGGTTGTCCTCGGTACATGGGTGTCTCTAACTGTCGGAATTTTCTAGAAATTAGTCTTGATTCCATGAGAATTGATAATGAAAACAAAGAATCTTTCTGATGTAATGGTGAAAGAGCATTTCAAAGGATCGAGTTTCATCCTGCAACTGTTGGAGAGCATTGAATATCTTTGCTAAGTCATCGATGTGGTCATTTTATGGTCATGATCTCACGAGCATATTAACCATATCTACTTTCATCGATCGGCCGATATGATTTTTTTTTGAATGATCCGTTAATCGTCCTTTGGTAAGTAGCATAAGCGTTCTCAAGTTCGAATTCAGGGATTTCAACATAGCACTATAGGCCCAGGTCAATAATGAAACAGTTGTATTACCAGTCTAGGACATGCTTCAGTATCTGATTATATCTGGAGTTTGCATCCATGGATGTAAGTAATTCATGTCTGATGGTCAGGTCCATCAGTTGATTGATCATTGGAAGTGGAAAGTTGTGCTTTGTCATACCCCATGCAAATCTAAGTAGTTGATGTATGTCCTCCACTCTCTGTTCATTTTTCTTATAAGTAAAGGATTGGATACTCACTTTGGTTGGAGGGCATCATGGATAAACCCACTGGTTTTGAGCAGATTCGCCTCCTCTTTAAGTGCAACAGATCTCTCTGAATCCATGTCGCATCGTTTTTGTTCACCGAGACATGCCTCGGGTCGACATTTAATGTAGGGTTCTTTATGGCTGGCGAGAGTCCATATATATATATATATTTGAGATCGAGTCCAAGCGAACACATCAAGATTCACCTGAAGTAAAACAGTTGACTCTTTCTTCATCATAGTGCAGAGTTGTGATCTGACCTACAATACTCATGATGGGTTGTAGGCGCCTCATGTGTTTATTTGCAATGGTAAATGATCAGGCTTATAAGGATGTTGAATCAAAGGATTAGTAGAACTTAGCCTTGTACTCGTGATCCATTGCTCATCGGAAGGGTCAGAATGATGATCAGTTGCCCATAAATCCGGGTATTGATCCGATGACTCTATCTCTAGGCATCCTTTCGGTCGCAACCTAGAGTTGTTATGAATATCGGGCATGGTTCATAGGTTCAAGTTGTCATAGTCAACTCTCGGATAATTACTCCTTTGCCCCTAGTCTCGGGTTGGCGGATGCATTACGCGGACGGTCTAGTCTCGTCCTAGCTGTGTCTATACTGTAGTTCAAGCTTTAAGAACCAGAGTTGACTGATGAATGGTTGAATCATATTAATCTTATCTTCTTGTTCGTGCCCCCAAGTTTGGGGAATATCTAAGTGGCAGTGTATATAATGTCCGCTTCAATTTTGTATTCTATCCCATCGAACCATGGGGTCGAGTTAACCGATGGAAGGCTGAGTCGTGCCTATCCTGTATTATGTTCTAGTTCTTTCCTCTTAGCTGAATACATTGTTACTTTGCCGACATTCGGACATAAGCTAGATTCTGGACGGTCAATGACATTCACTTCGCTGCTTATGTACCATACTTTGGGGCAAAAACTGAAGAGTGAATCGTCCAGTCAGATCCAATGTAGGATTGATGCTTCCCTTGTCGAATCTAGGGTAAGAGTCAATGTGCAAATGTTTAGGTTGCACTTGTTTTGAATTGCTCTTTTAATCGAATCATGGTAAAAATCAAAGAACGAATGGTCACATTGCATTCTCTGGGAGTTAGGAAATTAACTACATCCATTTCGGTTTACATTCTCCCGTCAGAACTTGGGATAATGTCAGCTCAACCGCAGTCAGGTCATGCCCATCCGATTTCACGCTTTTCCAAACAGATCGAAGGAAGGCGATGGAGGACGAATGGTCAAGTCACACTCACTCGTGGTTTATTCTTCTATCCATGCTCTGTTGGTCAAAAGTATTCGATGGACGTTCAGGTCACATCGATTTGTAGTCGAAGAGGATTAATATTGACCGTTGATTCAACAGCACGTTGTAGAATGCTCGGACCTCATTTCCTATCGATCCAATGGTATGATATGAAAGGTGCAGATCGATATTGCCTGTTGATTCGGCGGTACGATATAATTGGTTGCCCAGAACTTCGGGAATCACTCTGATTGGTTAGCATTAAGGTCTCCTTGTAGTCATTTCCTTAAGTTGTAAAGGACGCTAAGCTGGAGATGTAGCGAGTCACCTTTCTCTTCTTTCGGTGATATTTACTTCTGCCCCCAGTCTTAGGTTAGCAGAGTTAGTTCGTGGATGGTCTAATTGCACCTATATTGAGTTTGCACTCCTCACGTCGAGTCCAGGTCAGAGTTGGTGAATGAATGGTCGAATCACATTCATTCGTTTGTCTGTTCTTGTCGCCACACTTTGGGGACAAGATTCAGTTGAAGGGCCATTCATCACACCTATTCGATGTTTATACCCCTGTCCACACTCTGGGGACTAAGTTTTTTTGTAGAAAATGGCCAGACCGCGTTTTCCTCGGTCAATTCCTCTGCCCCCAGTCAAGAGCAAAAGTCGAAGTGTGGTCGGTCAAATTACAATAACTTTAGTTTGATGCTTCTCCCACTGAACTGTAGGAAGGAATTGATTGACGGATGGTTAGGTCACATCCGTCCATGTTGCACGCACAACCCGTCAGATCACAGGCGAGAGTTAGCAGATGAACGGTCATGCCACGTTCATTTGCGGTTGGATGGTAGTAATATCAATACAGAATAGAATATCCAGCTAGGTCCCTTTTTCGAATCTATGCCTCCCTGTCGAATCAAGGAAGAAATTTTGTCTTGTAGGGTTGGAGTGCATCCCTATAAATTTACGTTATGGGTCCCGCGCCGGGGATAAGAGTTGATGCTTGGACGGTTGTGTCCTGCCCGCTTAGTGCTGGATGGTCGGATCGCATCCAATTTTGTGTGTTAAGTGTGCCCTCATGTCAGGGGAAGATTGGAAAGCGGACGGTCGAACCACATTCGTTTTTTGTACTACAGAACTTGATGAGGAACCATAGCCGATAGATGGACAGTCGAATCACATCCCTTTTGGTATTCATATTCCAAACATGCTTTGAGGACTGGAGTTGGTTGATGGGTTGTTAGTCACACCCATTGGTGTTTATACTCTAGCATGTGCTCTCGGGACCGAAGTAAGTTGATGGGTGATCATTCACACCCAGTTGGTGTTTATACTCCAGTCCAGACTCTAGAGACTTAGAGTTAGTTGATGTTTATACTCCAGTTCGCACTCTGGGAATCCGGAGTTAGTTGATGTTTATACTCCAGTTCGCACTCTGGGAATCTAGAGTTAGTTGATCAGGTACGTGGACGGTTGTATCATATCCCCCCTGAGTAGGCAAGCGAAGTCATTAGATGGATGGATCCATCCTCCTCGAGCTTGTAAATATGGAAGGCGAGGTCGTTAGATGGACTGATCCATCCTCCTCGGGTTTAGGTTGAACACGGGTGAAGTCGTTAGATGGACATATCTATCCTCCTCGAGCCTATGTCCGTAAGTTTATACTCCAGCTCACACTCTGGGAGCCGGAGTTAGTTAGAGGATTGTCGTGTATCAATCCATTATTGCCGCAGTGTGATGGCTTGTCCCTGAGCTCGGGGTTTCACTTAGCGAGTGATCGGTGGGATCCCGATTAACTTCCACCTATATGCCCCTCAACGAAGGATGAGATTTAGTTTATGGACGGTTGGATCATGTCCATGTTCGTTTGGATTCCACTTTTGCTAAGCCTAAGGAGTAAGATTAGTGTTCTGGCAAGCTTTGTGCTTGAGCATAGGAAAGGATGGTTGAACTACATCCACTTTGAGTTGTGTATTTTCCCTTAAGTCAGGTGCAAGAATTGGAGAGCAGACAGTCGAGTCACGTCCAATTTATACTTTTCATTCTTTCAATCGAGCTAAGGAAGAGAGTTGAAATGACAGCTCGTGATGGTTAGCGAGTAGGTAGTCAGTCGTTGATGACTTTAAATTGAGGGTTGGACCCTGATGAAGTTGATTTAAGGCATGACTGTTTTGCCGAATTACAGAAGCAAACTGGAGAGTGAACGGTCAAATCATATCCACTTTAAACACGTGTTCTCAAATAATCCCAAGTGTCTAATGTAGGATTAGGTGCATGGATGGTGACGCCACGTCCACCCTTGGTGTGATTTCGATTTTATCAGGCATCGGAAGAAGCATAAGTATTTTGGCGAGCTTCAAGTACGAGATGGAGAGTGCATTGTTGGGACATATAACTCCAAGTCTTTCTCACACCTCCTAATTAAATTGCATAGGCGGATGAGTGGATGGTCGGTTGCACCCACTTTGTACTAGAGTCATGACCTTGTCGGCCTCTTCCGCTTTAATGTCTTGCCCCCGGTCAGGGGCATATAGGAGCCAATGAGTGGTTGAATCATGCTTGTCATGATGATACCTCAATGATTTGATCATAGTCCGCAGAGGTTGTTTTGCACCCAATCTTAAGTACTCGGTTACCTGCATCATTTGCAAGTAGTTTAATTCAAGTCGGTCATATTTCGCAACGTAAATGAAATTGAATTAGAAATAATTCAAAAGAGATCGGATCAAATCTCATTGATAAGCGAGGCAGCATCGTATGCTCACTATTTCACTTCAGTCCAGCCCTTCTCAGTTGGAAGTCTAACGCAAATGGTTCAATTTGATCAAAGTCCTTGATCGATAGGGGTCGGATGTTCCCGGTCCTTCGTTTTATGGGGCTTGCACATATTGTCGGAGCTATCCTACCTGGAGCATCCTTATGGCGTTGACGTTCACGGTAGCCACCTAGAGAAGAGGAGTTTTCCGATCTAGAGTATGGAGTAGGTCCCCTCCTTATCTCGCTATGTTGATCCTTCATTTGGTTCATCAACTTAATATTAGCATGGACATCTTGGCATAGTCGTCGGCGGCGGCTATCCACTAGTTCCCTTATCAAAGTCTGGAACTAAGCGCTGGTGATGAATTCATTTATGGGTATTGGCAAAAACTGGATGTGGGCTTTGGATAAATTCATTGGTTGCCAGCTTCTTTACTCCCTTCAGCAATATGAGAAGTAGAACTGGTATGTCTAACCATGAATGACAGTGTTCTTTGAGGAATGGGGGAATACATCTGCATTTGATGGCATTCATCACTCTTGGTGGAGTTCATGTGCCATTCTCACTTCATGAGGTAGTGTCGGGGGTTGTATTTCCATAGTATACTGACATAGTCAACATATTGAATTTTCACTGGAAATTTTCCACGTAGGATGGTTTCAATGAATAGGTCTCCATTGGGGAAGATTCTCCGATTGTCATTATGACTAGGTCCATTTTAGTGCTAAGGGGTCTTGTAACACTAGTGAATGATGTATGCACGATTTCCCAATGTTTGAGTGGTTTGGTGATGCCGATTGGATGGTGAGTTGGTTAAGATGGGCTCATAGGTTGGTGATTATTTCTAATTTTCACCCAGGTAGGAGGCCCATACAAGATAGTGAGGAAGTCCTCTTAAGGTTGTACGTCGTGCTTCTAGTCATATGGACACGGTATGATTAAGATGCGGGCATCTGAAGATGGTTCTGCGGTGACCAGCTATGTTTTGACTTAGCAGAGTAGACAGTGCAGGGCAGCCGTCACATTAGCCATCATACGATAGTTGTCAATTTAGGAGTTTAAAACCTGGCCAATTGGAGGAAGTTGTAGTCCACCTTAGCAGCATGATATATTAACCAACTCTAGTCCTTGGCGTATTAGTTAGGTTCTCTAGCCTCTGGGAGCATCGGTTGGGTAGTATTCCTTTACCCATTCCTTGATTGCAATTCAGCATTTGTTGTTGTAATCCCCTATGTCCCGTTCAGTCATGGTACGATCAGGAGCGTGGATGGAATGTTCCTTCATTCAATTGGTGATTGAATTCACTATGCGGGTGCTCTGCGTTGCGGCTAGGGTAAGGAAATTTGGGTCGTACCCGAATTTTTTTTTTGTTTTTTGAAATTTCGTATCGATACGAATTGGACGCAGATGGATCGATACGAACAGCGTGTGAGTATCGATACAAATTGGGCGCAGATGGATCGATACGAACATCATGTGAGAATCGATACGAACAGAGCATTTTCGATCGATACGAACAGAGCATTTTCGATCGATATGAACAGAGCATTTCCGATCGATACGAACAGAGCAATTGCGATCGATACGAACAGAGCATTTTCGATCGATACGAACAGAGCATTTTTGATCGATACGAACATAGCATTTTCGATCGATACGAACAGAGCAGTTGCGATCGATACGAACAGAGCAGTTGCGATCGATACGAACTGCGTGTGAGAATCGATACGAAATGCACATGGCTGGATCGATACGAAGTTGATCGATACGAAAACCAATCAATATGAAAAGTGATCGATACGAAAGTCGATCGATACGAATGTTGATTGACACGAAATCTTGATCGATACGAATAGTCGATCGATACGAAAGCTGATCGATACGAAGTTCGATCGATACGAATGTTGTCATATTTTCTGGATGTGAATACATGGATACGAAAACCACCATATTTTTAGGATACGAAATGATGGATTCGAAAATGATCATATTTTCTGGATACGAAATGATGGATACGAAAAATGATGGATACGAAAATGATCGTATTGTCTGGATACAGAATGATGGATACGAAAATGACCATATTCTCTGGATTCGAGAACATGGATACGAAAATCACCATATTCTCTGGATTCGAGAACATGGATACGAAAATCGCCATATTCTCTGGATTTGGGAACATGGATACGAAAATCGCCATATTCTCTGGATTCGAGAACATGGATACGAAAATCACCATATTCTCTAGATTCGAGAACATGTCTTGATGAATGCAGCTCCTCTTAGATCTGGAGCAATCTGAATAGAATAGAAGGAACCACTGGACGACGAATCTGGATCTTCCCCTTGGATGTTTGCAATCCGATATCGGCAAAAGATCCAATGAGCAGAAGGAAAAAACTGGGTTTTTTCTCAGTGAAAGCACCAAAGTGTTTGTACCAAAATTGGGCACAACACAATTCGGATGTGTTTGAAGAGATAAAATGAAGAAAATAAATGTAAATTGAAGCAGATCTAACAAACACACCAATAAACAGATAAGAAAATGCACAGAAACACACAGATTTAGAGTGGTTCGGCGAATTGCCTACGTCCACTATGAAATGATTGATGTTTATTGAATTCACTCGCTGTTTACAAAAGATTACAACAGTATAACTGAAGTTTGATAATCATTTCGGCAGAATATCGGCGTAGAGAGGCCAAAAGTCCTTCTTCTGTAGGCCCTGGGGCTCTATTTATAGGCGTAGGAGGCAAATATCTCGCTCAGATCTCGGGAGACTTCTTCTGGCATGTGAGTAGGCCCGCGCGACCAAGCCCGTGAAGTTTCGGCCCGATTCGTAATCGATACGAACAGATTTCGTATCGATCAAGATTGCGTCCGATGGAGTCGAAATTTGGCGTGGACATTCTTTAGGTCATACGTAAGCTCATGTGAAAATTTGGTGGCATTTGGACTTGTAGATCATGAGATATGATCGATGCAAGTTGGAGTTTTTCCATCCCCGATCGATACGAACGAATTTCATATCGATCAAGACTTGCTCCGATCGAGTCAAAATTTGGCAGGAACATTCTTTAGCATGCACGTAAGCTTCTGTGAAAATTTCATAGCATTTGGACTTGTGGATCTCGAGTTATGATCGATGGAAGATTGCGTTTTCTTTAGTCTGCCGAGTTCGAATCGATGACTTCGTATCGATTGTTTCGAATCGATCAACGAACGTGCCTAGTGATGACGTGGCGCGTGTTTTATGGATCGATCTGCTTTCGTTGCCGATTCGATCGAGTCATTCCTTGAATTTAGGCAAGGTTCGTATCAATGTTAAACCATTCTTCGCAATGGTCAGGCAATGCCTTCGTATCGATACTCTGGGTTAGTTTCGTATCGATCAAAATGATGACGCTCGTATCGATGCTTTACGTGTCCTTCGCATCGATCCTTCATGTGCACTTCGTATCGATCGTTGGCCGATCGATATGAAAGTAGGTGGGTATGTTGACTGTTTGGCTTCGTTCGTATCGATCAGAATAGACTCCAGTCGATCAATACGAAGTTGAAATGGCAGGATGGATACGAATAAACGAGGGCTCGATGGATTCGAATAGACGCTTGTCGTTGGATACGAACAAGACTGATGTGAAGGAGGCCGCCATTGGATGGATACGAACAAGACTGGGTTTTATCGATACGAACCAGAAAGGGCTGATCGATGTGAAGTGTGCTATAGTCGATCGATACGAACTGAGGTTCCCTGATGGATTCGAACAAGGGTTATCTGATGGATACGAATGGATTGAACTCCATGGTTTGCATCGATCATAACTTGAGCATACGAACTCGGATTGACTTGAAATTTGGAACGTTGGCTCTCATAGCTTCGCTTGTCGTGTCATATCAATTTTAGCTTGATCCGGACTCGGACAAAATTCGTCGATATCCATGGTGAGTCTGCGTATAATCGATCTCTAAGACGGACCGTCATTGGTTTCTACTCAAGTTCTTGGTGTCACGGCCTTGCCAAAAGGCGATATAACAAGTTATATACAAAACCATATATATTCAAAGCTTAAAACAAAACCAAGTGCATTCGAAAAACTATGACATATCCCACACCTTGCAACATTTAAATCTTTATTCCTTCAGAGCAGAATATATGTTAATTCAAAGCTTTTATGCATAAGGAATTTTATATTAATGAAATCTGCAAAAAAAATTGAAATTTTAATTTGCTAACTTTTTATGATTTAGCAACTTCTAAAATAAAACCATTAACCTTGGAAGGAAATTCTAGACTTGGAACCCTCTGTTTTGGAATGAATTCTTTTGGCTTCAGCATCTGAAACTTCGACGTTTATCCATAACTCCAATATCAATGCCGCACCCTCTGTCATAAAACCCAGCGACGTCGATTTTCCTTGACACCACCACTCACGACATCAAATAATTACGATATCATCCACTTAGGACATCGGATAATTTACAGCATAACCTTAGTTGTCAATTATCCTATAACATCGATTTCTTATGGCATAAATTGCTTACGGATTACCTACTTATGACATTGATTGTTTACGGCATTGCCTACTTACGACATTGATTACTTATGGCGTTGCCTTCTTGCAGCATAAATTGTTTATGGCATTGCCTACGTACGACATAAAATGTTTATGTTATTGCCTACTTATGGCATTGATTACTTACGGAATTGCCTCCTTGTGGCATAAATTGTTTACGACATTGATTGTCCTACAACATCAGATCCTTCAACATTAATTACGTCGACGTTAGATTTTGCAACATCGGATACCTCCAGCATTGCTCAACCTGCAGCATAAATTTCTTTTGTGATTATAAAACACTGCGGCATTACTCATCCCGGTGGCATCAATCACTTACGACACTTAATTGCCCTCAAAATCACTCTAAAATGTGATATTGATTTTGACCTTCTTTACTATCTCAACATCAAAAACTTCCTATAGATACTAATCCTTTTAGATATATATGCTTCATTCTAACCTCATGAATTTAATATCATCTGGATTTACAACCATGTATCATTTGGATACATGATTAAAGCTTCATCGGATCCAAAGCCGGTCGATTGATTCATAAATTTGAATGGGCGAGATTGATGCCACGGAAGTAGGTGATGGTTGAAGAAAAATGATAAGCAATAGCGGATCAAAAGTCGGATATTTGATGAGTTGGAGATGAATTCAACACTAGATATTTTCATGTTCAATAAGTTGGAATTGATGTCAAATGGTTTATGGGCTGGGTATAATTAAGATGGGTTCACCGATATTGAATGGATGAAACAACATTAACAAGCATCAGTTTATACCCCTGCATATATTTGATAATAATTAGTTTTCAGATTTCAATTCTAATAAAGAACGAATTTGAAAAAAATATGAAATATGAAATTCGCATATCTTTAGGCTATTTTGGTCATTTTCGAACATCGAAGGTTTAGGCCCTCCTTCTCATGCCAAAAATGTTAAAAGGAAATTTGGTTCAACGTTCAAGATCTGTGTACAAGGAGGCATGTTCAAAAAAAATTCAATAATACCCCTTAGTTTTATAATAATTCATAAGATTGTTTAAAACACTATTTATGAGTTCAAAAATAAAATAGGAAAGTCAAAATAACAATAGGCAATATGCTCAAGTCATGTTCCTTTATTCAATCGTGAAGATGTTACGACATGTGCCAATGTGCAATTTGCAAATTATTCAAGCCCTTGTTTGCAAATATTGGATATCATCTTCTCCCTCATTAGCCTTAATGCCATTAGTTTGTCCTTAAGTTCTCAATGGAGAGAACTTAGAGAAGATCTTAATTGGGAAAGGTGATAAGAGTGAAGAAGAGGTTAAGGGCCCCTTCCAATAAGGAGGTTCATCTTTATTTGTAATAGTTGGAAGGAGGTAAGCTTGTTTCCATTGGCGATGTGGGACTTTGATTGCTATTTTGGTGATGGCTTCAACATGAATACCTTCGAAGCTTATGAAGGAAAATACACTAAATCCTCTTGAATTTGCTCTTGAAAATGATTTTAATCCTCTTTCTTTACACGACCTTTGACATTCCCATGGCATTAAAGTTGTGTTGTATTGATAACATGCGATATTCATGAAATGTGGCATCGATATCATGTCGTTACCATTCAATATTCCTATTGAATACGTAATATGCGATAAGCCTTTGTATACTGCTGGTATGCGGCAACCTCCCCTTGCAAAGTGCGACACTGACTAAATGTGGCATGGATGACATTCAGTATCCTTCTTTAATGGAATGCAGTATTGATAACAGGCAGCATTGACAATAGATGGCATTGGTGATTAGCGGCATAGAATAAGAGGTGGTATCAATAAGAAGCGGCATTGGTAATGAGCGGCATAGAATAAGAGGTAGCATTAATTAAGAAGTGGCATTGGTGATGAGCAGCATGGAGTCTATGCGGCATTGTTAAGTGCGACATACATGTCATACAACATGGAAGTAGTGTAGTGCCATTATCAGTTGTGGGTCTCTGATATCAATTATTCCCTTTCCTTATCATCTGGAGCTTTGAACTTCGACATAAATCCTTAGTTTTAGCATTGGTACCTTTGCTTTCCTCCTTAGAAAATATGCAGATAACAACGGTAATCTGATCATCTCTTCGAATACGTTCGGATACTCTCTATCAATGTGTTTTGATGTTAGCCCATCATTTGAGATATCAAGCAAATACACAAAGCTAACCATCACTGCATCCTCAGGCATTCAGGTTAACTCTAGCCTACACTCATCATCTGTCCCTATCATTAGTAATAACCTCTCACAATCAACCATAACTCCATACCACTAAAGCCAGTCCATCCTTAATATAATACCAAACCCCACAAACCAAGCACAAATAAATCACAAGAAAACACACATCCATGACTTAACAACACAATTTCCAACAAATCATACTCAAATTGGCTAAACCACCCACAATGTATGTCCCTACCAAAGTTCTGCCTATGTGGTCAGACTCAATCCTGGTCTATATACTAAGTCACCAGATATAAATGAATGTGATGCCACAATATCAAACAAAAAATAAACAGGTATACCATAAATATAAAGAATACCTTGATTCATGATGCCCTTCCCCTTCTCCTTCAACGATGGAGCACTCGATGAAGTTGTAATGGCACTTAGAGCATAAGTCTTACTACAAACTTATCCTTCGGTGGCTCCGGACAATCCTTCTTGATATATCCAAGCTTGTTGCAGTTATAGCATTTCTTCTTAGCTTCTTGCAATTATGATAAGATGCCCCTTCACTCCATAGTTGAAATAAGTAGACTCCCATTTGCTTTTCTTAACCATTCTCACATGGAACTTCTTCTTGCCTTTGTTGTTCCATTTTCTCTTTCCACCTCTGTCTGCTTGCAGTTTTACTTCCTCTTTTGAAACAACAGTAGTTTTTGGCTTTGGATATAGGCTCCCGTGCCTTAAAGCCTTATTTATAATTTTCATCGTCGATGTGGCCCACTGGACTCTCTCTGAGATAGTCATTTAGACCCATGATGAATTTTTAATTCTTCTTTATGGGAGTATTGAAACATCCCGTATTTTGACAACATGTCAAACTCAGCAACATATTCTGAAACAGACATACCATCTTGTTTCATGTCAGCAAACTCCCCGAATAGAATCGACTTCTCAATAGGTGGAGTAAACATCTCTTCAAAACGAGCTTTGAACTGCTCCCAAGTGAACTAGTCCTTGGGAGTAGCAAATCAGGCATTCCACCAGCCTATAACCTTTCTATGAAGTTGCCTAGAAGCCAACATTCTCTCAGTGCAACTTCCAACTCAAGATCATCGAAGATGTTTCCATAAGTATCAAATCAGTCTTGGACTTCCATGAAGACTCTGTTCCCATAAACGATTTCTCTCAAAGACCAACAAAATCCTTATTGAGCTTAGCAAAATTAGCTCTCGGCGCTTGCATTAGAGCACCACCACATACTTAACCAGGAGCTACTCCTTGGGCATTCTGCATCATGTTCATCATCATGTTAGTGAACATAGTTTGCACATTAGGTTTAGCTACTGCCCCCAATGCCATCTCTAGTCCCTACTTTGGATGTAGAGTTTCTACATGTGTTCCTCATATACCTGCTCATCCTTATCGGTTGTAATAAGGATGATCAATCTCTCATAAAGGAAAATAACATAAGTGGTATTCGTGTTTACAATGTGACTTACTATTTTTTATTATATAGTTTTGAATACTAAAGTATATAACCAAAGCACTGTGCTTGAGTAAAGTTTCACTCATGTTACCAAAAAACCAAAGTATATAACAAGTATGCTCTCCATATATTGCTCAATCCATTCTAAGGTGATAGCTCCTACCTTATCTCTAGTGGATTCTAGTATCAGCTTAGGTCAATCGTTCAACCTAAGCTCTAATACAAATGCGACAACCACCACCACCTCCGATACATAATATTCAAATATCTAATACCATAAGTGCGTTGCATCAGTACTCGATCGTGGGAGGGAGGCATTAACGGTAAAGTTTGATAAATCAACCATAGAACCTATAAAACATCTTATAGTGCAGGGAAAAAATATAATAACAACATAGATGTAAAATAGGTGAGATAGTATTATAATCAAATGGACTAGAAATATACGATATATCAGAGTGTAGTAGGTTCAACAGATTATATAAAACATGGAGGTAACAGAGTTTATATATCTTCAAATAAAATCTAAAGATAACTATCTCATATAAAGATAAGTATTGATATAGCACCATAGAACTGAACAGTAGAATATAAGTGATAGCTTCTCCAAATATAGAAGTGTCAGGCTCCTACTAGTTCCCTGCACAGCTCCATGCACTATCTCATGTCTATCTCTCAATCTACTAATTTAAGAGTATCTGAGATGATAATAAGAAATGCAAATAACCTCGAGTCAGACAAAAGTCTTGTATGAGCGATCTATAATATAAAAATAGATATAAAGCCGATATAGTAAAGTAGGAACATATGGTATAATGAATTATACTTCCATGCATCCAATAAGTTAGCACATAACATTGATATATGCTAATTCATATATCATCATCATATAGGTGTACTACTACTCTAAGTATAGTCTAGGGTGTCCAAGTATACAACTCGATAATACCTACATCGTATCTAGAGTGTCTAGTAGGTATATAACTCGATAATACCTACATCGTATAACCTCCTAATAAAACATAGCAAAACATAGCAACACATCCATCAACTCAAATGCCATTGGATATAAGATAACTCGTATGATCACCCCATATTGGTCAATGACTACTCAACATCACGGTCACATCAATGCTTATACCTATGTTACCCTACAAGGTTAGAAAGTAGACCATCCAGTAAAGGTCTAGAGTTGAACTGATCACCTTGTATGATCAGTGAATGTCTTCACTGACCCCTTCTTCACAAGCATATATCAAGACCTCTAAACTATCAATAAACCCTTTAGAAATTGCCCCGATAGTAGCACCACCCTATATGCTCTTCTCTACAAGTTCACGTCCTATCAAACTTACCTCTTCGGACTATCACTAGATGCTATGAACATTTTCTCCTTTAAGCATTAGAATCAAATCACTCACATCATTGAGTCATCGAAGTTGAAGTTTAGACTTCCCTTGGTTACCTTACAAAATTTCCAAAGTTGCTATTGTGTCAACCCTAGAATCATCCTAGGCTAGGCCTAAAGTAGCTCTCATGCATTCCTTCACCTTCCATATGTAGAACCGCTTCAACGCCATTAATCCCATTGGCTATAACTCACAAATCATTGATCCAAATGTTGTGCGATCGAACACACATGCTTTCCAAGACGTGCTTAACCTCCCTTTAAAAGTTTAATCGATCGATACTGACCCATATGGGCGTTGCCTCGATGCCGATCCATCTTGTTTTGTACAAAGCTAAAATTTGGCTAATTATCTTGCTTCCATGCTAGGATTGATATAGACTGAAGTCATCTTCGTGCATCCACCTTCAATCCTCATAGAAAATATCATGACTTGGCCATTAAACCCTTAGCTACATTTTCTTAAGTCGCGATCGATCAATGGTGCGTGATTTTTGCTTGAATTCCTAGAGGAGTCATCATGGTGGCTTTGTGCCATCTCCAACATGCTTGCCCAAGCTTCATCGCATCAAATTCCAACCAAATATGATTTAGTACTAATCCATATGAATCGATATCGATTCATCTAGACTTAGCTAATTTTTGGCCAAGTCATTTTCTGTAACGACCCGGAATTTCAAACTCTTCGTATTTAAATATTTGAATCTTGGATTAAATATGATTAAAGTAATTTAATAATATTGTTAACTCCCTTTTAAGTAATAACTAATAATATTCATATTCATATTCAATCAAAGGAAAAAGTACTTTTTAATGCCTGCTTCCCCCTTACCTCTTCCCGCCCATGTCCCATCTCCTTTTCTCTCCTCTGAACCCATACCGCCTGCTCATGAACCATCCCTTCCTTCACCAAATCCCCCTCCTGCAGCAGTTCCGACCCCAATCCCGTTACCCAAACCACCTTTTGCTCCTTCGGCTGCCCACTCCATCTCTTCTACCTCTTTTGTTCCTCCTCTGTCTTCTACCACTTCAAACTTCCCGCCACCTCCTCATGAACACTCTTGGACTTCTCTGTTCAAAAATCTACCCCGCAACGCGGGGAAGTACACGCCTATTCATATGGACCTTGTTTATGATGGTGATGTCCTAGTTCCTCCATCCTCTATCCTATCTGCTGGAATGGACATTTTGGGTGAGTATATCATTGGTTTTTCCTTGATAAGCCCCTCTCTTATACTGCTGTTATTGCTCATTTAAAGCAAAATGGAAGCTTCATGGCAACGTTAAAGTTAGATCTGATGGAACAATATTCCTATTCCTTCTCTCTGATGAGCAAGACAGAAGAAATATTATTTGTAGTGATCCAATAGTGATGAATAATAAGCTTTTTATAGTCAAGCAGTGGGATCCTACGATTAGTAATGTGTGTGGCTCGATTAAAACTGTTCCAATATGGGTTCATCTATCTAACATCCCAATCTTTGCTTGGTCTTTGCTGGGCATCAACTGTCTAGCTAATATACTAGGTAAGCTAATCTGTATGGATGCAATGACAGAAAAGTTAGACCGAATAAACTTTGCAAAATGTTTGATTGAGATTACCCCTAATCAAGAATTGGTTAAATCCTTTCTTGTACAGACAACTGATGGTTCATCACATATAATGTATGTTGATTACTTGTGGAAACCAGACATCTGTGTTAAATGTTGTGTTTTTGGACACATGGTTCAAAATTGTGCAATTGATAGTGGTTTAGATGAGTTATAGGAAAAATCAGGCTCCTTCTATAAGCCTATTGAATAAATCACTGCTGAGACATATATTAGTGGAAATAATAAAAAGAAAATGGGATTTGAGAATAAGAAGGTATGGAAGAAAGTTGATAGCAAAAAGAAAAGTGACATTGAAAATACAGAGCCTCTGTTGCAAGCTACTGCTGTTAGCCGTCTTTCTGAAGTCGTTCTCATGCACAATGCAACTGGCCACTACAAGGAAGATATGGTAGGAAATATTCAAATTGCCAATAAATTTGACTTGCTTCAATCAATAGATGAATTAGGAGATTTTAATGATAGTGGAACTCTGGTGATTGATGTACTTAATCGAGATGAAAATATAATTCAAATAGATGATAATGGAAAAGAACTGGATGTTGTAGTGATATGTAGTGAATCCAAAGACACTGATATCATATTAACTGATACACATGTACACAACAGTGCTCAGTAAAGGAAACATGAAGAAATGCAAATGGTTGCAGACAAAAGCTTCACATTGATAAATGCATGCTTTTTGCATGGAATAGATGTCACCCAAATAAATGCTCCTCACAACACAAATCCAATACAACTCACCACTCCTTCAAAATATCATGAATCGGTAATCTCCCTACCAGACAACTCTTCCTCTAACTATACTGTTGCATCATGCATGCAACAAGCACCAAACCACATTCATGCACACACTGTTCCTCAACCAATCTGCACTGATGCAAATATACATCCACAAACAAATGAACTCATATCTGATCCCTTATCCAATCATAGCCCTCCCCTACTTCATATTGGATCTGAATCTTTGTTTCTGCCCCCCTGAACTCTTCCTTTCATGCAAATATAAATTCTACCATTTCTAATCCTCCTCTCCTTACATATACCCCCTCCTCTCCTTCTTCTACTCCTCCTTCCATTCCAGAACCTCCTCCTTCCTCTGTGCAGCCAGTTACCAAGTCTAAACACCCCCAAAAAAACAAAAAAAATTGAAAAGACTGCCTCATCCAAAACTACTCCAAAGCCTCCAAGTAAAGGCAAAAAGAAGAACAAATATTTGTTGAATACCTTGAAAATGTGCCTACAACCTCTTAAAGAGGCAACATAACACTTAGAAGAAAAAAAATTAAAGTTTAACCAATGATACACAGTATATGAGCTTGGAATATTAGAGGAGCACATATGATATCCAAACTTGAGCAAGCAAAAGCAATTATTCATGAACATAAACTATCCCTTCTATCATTATAAGAAACCAAGCTAGAACTTCCACTTTCGAATAAGGCAGCCAAAACAATCAATCCTTTCTGGAATTGCATTACTAATCATTCACAAGCACCCTATGGTAGGCTGCTTGTTGTATATGATCTAGCTATATTCTCCCTCAAGCCAATACTGATCGATAGACAATTCATACACTGCCATGCTATACACCTTCCTACCTCCTCGTCCTTGTACTTCACCTTCATTTACGCTGATAATTCTCCCTCTCAAAGATAAAAACTCCACAACTACCTTCCACACTTAAGGCAAAATACTCATCCATGGATCATTCTAGGAGACTTCAACTGCTCCTTTTTGACATCATAAAAATCTGATGGCAATCCTCTTTATCTCAAAAATCTATCTGCCCTCAATGACACAATATACAATGCTAAAATAGTTGAGAGTTCGTCTTCTGGATCCCCATTCACTTGGAGTAACAATAGCCATAATGGTCAGAGCGCTCTCACTAAAATTGGTCATTATTTCATCAACCACAAAGCCCTTGCCCTCTTCCCTACAATACATATTTTCATTCCTATGCCTACCTATCAGACCACTGCCCATTGATCCTTTCCTTTGGAGAAGCAGACATTAAAAAGCATGTAAATTTCAAATTTTTTGATACATGGATATATAATCCAAATTTTATGCAGGTGGTCTCAAAGGCTTGGAAACTGCACACATTTGGAAACCCAATGCTAAAGCTGCAAAGAAAACTAATACATACAAAAAATTCTCTGAAAATATGGTCTAAAGAAATATATGGTGATGGTAAGAAACTTTCTACTGACATCCGTTATAAACTCGAACAAGTACAGGCCATGCTAATGAACTCTAGCAATGATCCAGCCCACTACCTCCTTGAAAGTGAATTGACAAAGCAGATTGATGATGCTTATACAACTGAAGCTGAAATGGCTAAGAAAAAGTATAGAGAAAATTGGATACTGCATGGGGACAGAAACACAAAACTATATCATGCTTCCTTGAAGATAAAGCAAACCAAATCTTACATTCATCAGATTATAGACATTCATGGTGATACTCACAACACAGCTAATGGAGTTGATGCAACCTTCCTGAGTTATTTCTCTATACTTCTTGGTGACTCACAACCTTCTTCTGATTACTCTTTCCTCAATGATCTCTCTCTGACTACTCTTTCTACTGAATTGCAAGACATACTCACATCTCCTATAACTGATGAAGAGATAAAGTTATCAATTTTCTCTATGAGGAAAACTGCTGCAGGTGGGCCGGATGGATTCAATGCTGTATTCTACACTACTTGCCGGAACATAATCTCATCTGATGTCACAAAAGCAATGCATAATTTCTTCGACAAGTCCAAGATGATCTGCTCGATAAACTTTACCAACCATGCATTAATTCCAAAGGTGAACAACCCCTCAAGTGTAACACAATTCAGACCGATAGCTTGCTGCATCATGATATACAAAAGCATCGCAAAAATCCTGGCCTCTAGGCTTAAACAAGTTCTCCCTTCTATAATATCTTCCAACCAAGCAGCCTTCCTCCCCAAACGAAGCATCCCAGACAATGTTCTTCTCACACATGAACTACTCAATGGTTACTCTACTGCAAATAAATCTCCTCGTGCTATGATGAAAATCGACATTAGAAAAGCTTTCGACTCTGTAAACTGGTCTGCCCACATGCATATTATGTCCATGATGAATTTTCCTCCTATATTTTGCAACTGGATTTATCAATGCATCTCTACTGTTAGATACACTCTTGTATACAATGGTCATACCGTGTGGGCTATTTTAAAGGGATGAATGGCCTACTGCAAGGAGATCCTATCTCTGATTATCTTTTCATTCTTATAATTGAAACTCTAACCAAAGCCTTTCAGCGTCAAGTTTTATTAAAAAAGTTTACTCCTCATCCCAAGTGTAAATCTCCTATGATCACTAGTCTAGCCTTTGCCGATGACCTTCTCATATTCACCAAGCCAACTGTTTAATCCTTGAATGCCATAATGACCACACTTGATTCCTTTTATAAATTCTCTGGTCTCCGGCTTAATCATGAAAAATCCCATATACTTATAGCTGGTTTGAGCACTACTGAAATATCTGTGTGCCTCTCTATAACCAATATGACATCACTTGAATCTGACATGTCCTATTTGGGCATCCCTTTAGCTAGAAAAAGAATCACTTTATCACAATGTATGCCTCTCTATGAAAGAATAACTGGTGTTTTTGAGAAATGGCACAACAGACACCTGAGTCAAGCAGGCAGACTTGTCATAATTAATTCAGTGATCTTCTCTATGGTAGTCTACTTATGTAGGACATTTCTTCTTCCAACAAAACTGTTAGCAATGATTAGATCGGGGATGATCAGATTCTTATGGACATGAACTACTCACAATAGGAAAATGTCACCAATAGCCTACAACAAACTAGAATGGCCTAAGAAGTATGGGGGACTGGGAATAAAGAATCTGAAAAGATGGAACACTGCTGCCCTATCCAAACATTTTGACAATCTCCTCAACAAAGCTGACACCTTATCGGTAGCTTGGTGTTGCTGACAGAACCTTAAAAATGGGGATATTTGGACTGTCAAACCAAAACAGGCAAGTAGTTGGGTGTGGAAGCTGATGCTGAATGTTAGGGATGCCATTCTGCCTCACTCTTATGTTTCCTTATGCCAACAAAGTAGTGCTAGATTCTGGTCTGAACCTTGTTTAGATAAAGGATTGATATTAAGCTGTACAATGTCTTGTGCTGAAGCACAATTAACTGGTATCCCTACTCATGCTAAAGCTACTACTTATATCAGACAAGGCAAGATAGAACTACCTATCTTGAGCTGCCCAGTCCTTAACAGTAAATGGATTAGGTATAATCATCAACCATACTCTTATGCTACTAAGGATGAATATAGATGGATAGATAAGCACAGGGAACACTCAACTGCCATAATATACACTGCTTTGGATGAAGAAATAACTCTTACCGGATTTTCCTGGAACAAACGTATTTGGAATCGACATACAAGTGAGAGTTTGAACTTTATGATATGGAAAATTTTCAAGAATTCACTGCATACCAAGGCCACCTTGAGTAGAAAAGGCCTTATTTGAACACTATGTGCTTATTGTGTCAAAATAATGAGGAAGATGTTCATCACCTTTTTTTCTCTTTCCCGTACACATAATTCATCTGGTTAAAAATTAGACTGAGGGGAGGCTTTTCAAGACCAGTTTGGGATAGCAAGATTGAATGGTTTAATATATATGCTGCAACAAAATGGAAAACTGCTGTTGCTCATGCTTTGCTTCTCTATGTAAAGGTTACTGCTGCAGAAATGTGGCGAGAGAGAAATGACATCTTGTTTACCAACAAGATTCGAAAGAGACATGATGTATTTCATCGAATTTGCAAGCAAATCCATAACGCGATGTCTTATTCTTCCTACCTATTTGAAGAGGCAGTGGTTCGTCTCTGGGAATAACTATTTGTTTTGTCTATTTTTGTTTGCTGTTTTTTTCCTTCTCTAATTTTCTCTTCTTAGTTAACCACTGTAATTCTTATTTATGATGTAAGAACCTTTTTTTCATGGTAGGGGCCATAAATCCCCGCTAGCTTTGCCAAAAAAAAGTAACAACTAATAATAGTAAACTTGTTTTAGAAAAAAGATTACAAAAATAAAAAATTTGAAGAAAAATCGATAATTTGACCAAAAATCGTTTAATTGATAAACAGCTTTTTACTCGATAGAAGTAGTTCAATCTTCTTTTACATACACTAAAACACTTAGGAAATCATTAATATGAAATAAAAATATTTTGCCATTTATGAAAAATAGAATATTGATGACGTCATGCATGATGTATTGGATAGATATTTATATGTGAGGGTAAAAGGGTAATTTGCCAAGGAGAATGAGGTGTAAAGTAAAAACCATGCAATGCACATGTTGGGGTGTCTTTTGGCTGGCCAGAGGGACTAAAGGAGAGGGTTCACATGTGTAAACACTTCATAATAATCAAAAGCTTCAAAAGAAATAAAAGATCAAAAACGGTGGAAGTGGATTAGTACTAGTCCACTTTGTTCTACACTAATCTTTCTCTAATTAGTTCAAATCTCTTTCAAACTCCACCAAACCTTCAACAACACCTTATGTAACAACCCGAAATTTAACCCATAATAATTAATTCGTTAATTAATGAAATAATAAAATAACTTTGTGAAATTATCAGATTTGAGCCACGGGAGTTGCACCATTGTGTCCGTGGTAATTTTTTGGTCAATTACCATATATAGAATGTCAGAATCCGAGTTAATATGAGAGAGTTACAAATTAAACAAGAAAACAAAAATAATAATAATTAATTGGGCTAGGTCGACCGAGAGGTCGACCCAATCGTGCCTAAGTGGACCAGCCAATCGACCTAGAGGAAGGGGCGGTCGACCCGCCTCCCCTTGTGAACAAACGAACGAGCTTTCGTTCGTTCGAACGTTATACGCGTCATTTGCATTCTTTTAACCAATCCGCTCCTTCCATTCCTGCATCTGATGGCTCCTATTCAGCCTATGACGTGGTTGCATCATGTTCAGTCTTCAAATCCAACGATCTGAGATCCACTTATACACCTATAAATAGAACCCTAGACCTAATACTTTTTATCATTCTAAGATTTTCTTCAATTGGGTTCACCTTTTTAGGAAGGACCCTAAAAGGAATAATTTTCCAAGGAGGAAATCGTTTTAAATAAAAATATTTAACAACCCCAAGTGGATCCGAGAAGACCTAAAGGGAAGAGGTAAGGACCAGAGGTGAGTGATTGTAATTATTCTAGATTTGTTTAAGTAATTTAAAATAATAGGGTTTCCAATAGTTGTAGTTTTACTACGATTTTTGGAATAACCTTTTTAGCAGTTTTATTTACAGTTTTTTTAGAATTATTTTTAGTCTATTTCTTTCAAGCTATTCTTTTCAGTTAATTTTAGCTTATTTCTGTTAATTATAGCTTTTCCATTTATTTACAGTTTATTTACAGTATTTTAATTTATTTAATATTATTTATGCATTATTTACATCTTCTTCCTACGTTTTGGATTTCCTTCTACTTTCAGTTTTCTTTTATTTCTCCTTCTTCTTCGTGTATGGATTAGATTAGATTAAACGCGAATATGGATTAAAGTTATAAGAATACCAAAATAATGGAAGATAAGATGTAAATTGTAAAGACTATAATAAAAATGGAATTAAGACTGAAATTGAGCCTAATTATGATATTAATGTTAGAATTGGACTAATTAAAGATAATTGGCCTAGTTATAACTTAGAATTATAACTAAAAAGAGTATAAGATAAAAGAGGCTTATTTTCACACTTAGACCTTGGGTTAAGTAATAAGCATAATTATAACGTAAGTTATAATAAGAAAAAGAACGGAATGAGGCTTATTTTAAGACTTAGGATAAATTAATAAGCAAAGATAGTGAAGATAATAATAAAGGCTTATTTAAATAATTTATCTAAGTTAATAAGCAAAGATGAAAGTAGGACCTGTACCAAAAGCATTCCCTATTAAACAAAATGGTGGTCTCACATTAGCCTGAAGTGGGATGAGGGCACGCTTATGCTAATAATGGTAGTAATTGGTCAAATAGAAGTCCAAATCACGGGGGATTTGGACAAGGGGCGCAACTAGATATTGTTTGGATGACGGGCCAGTACCAACAGCATTTCCTCTTTTTTTCTATGGACATGGTGTTTCACATAATCCTGAAGTGAGACGAGGGGCACGCTTATGCTGGAGCATAGGTAATAAGAAGACCCAATAGGTGGAGCAACAGGTAGCATGAACATGGTGGCAATTACGCGTGCGACTTCAATTTCGGTGCTCAGTAATCGCTATGAGTTCCAGGCGCTTAAGTATGTGCGTCTTTCGTAGACACCTTTGCCTTCTATGCAGGGAGCTATATAATGTCTAGTCCACAATAGATACTTTGTGCGTCTTTCGTAGACACCATTGTACATTGTGCGTCTTTCATAGATGTCATTACCTTATGTGTAGGGAGTTATATAGCGTCTAGTCCGCAGTAGGTACTATGGAGTAGCAGACCGATCAAAAGGGTAGAATTAGGATTTCATCCTAATGATAGGATTGGGGATTCAGCCTAATCAAAACAACAATCAAGGATAAGTGCAAACAATCAAAGTTAACCAATCATATTAAATTGTTAATTCGTATTTATTTCCAGCTTATTCCTTCTCCTATTTCCTTTGTTTCTTTTTATATACTAGAATCGTTGTAAAGCATATTACCTTTACTTTACTTAAAGATTATAGTAATTACTATAATTCACCAGACTTTTAGTCTGACCCACTCCTCTATTTTCTCACTTTTCCCCCATAGGCAATCAAGGAAGAGGACAGTAGGTTGCAGTTGCTTGGAGGTTTCTTTGAAGGAGATTCCACTATGTACTTCCACTTCTTTTTCTGCCTTTTGTTCTTTATTTGTACTAGCACATGTTGGGGAATAGTTGTACTCTGATTTTTGAGACTATGGCTTTCTTTGATTTCATAAGATATAGATGTATGGTATTTTGACACGTGATGTATTTGGTATTTGGTGGCTTATTTGGTTTTTAAAGCAATTATGAAGTTCTGTTCTAAATAAGTTATTATTTAAATTGTTTCCGCTGTTTTTACATATTTATGTTTTTGGAATCTTAGTCTCTGTTAGTTTTAGTTTATACCTACAACGCACCACGCCTTCTAGTGTGTCCTTTTGGGTATACTAAGGGGTGTGGGGTATTTCACTTAGTATCAGAGCCTAAGATTACAGGATTCCTAAAATTTTGTTTTAAAAGAAAACGAATTTTTCAAAATAACTTGTTTTAAAATATTTTTTGAAGAAAAACTCTTAGAAATAGTTTGCAAGTAATAAAGAATAGTTTTCTTTAAAAATCCCATCAAAGGTCCAGTACAATCTCCTTTCGACTCTTTCCTAAATTATCTCTCTTTCTTTTCATAGAATGGCGGATGCCACGAACCTTCCCGGGGGCATTCCAGTACCAGCCTGGTTTCGTAGGTATCTACAAGCCACGACTCCAGAGGTGCAGGGCCAAGCGCTCAACCCAGCACCAGTGGGTGGGAATCCCCTCAACCCACCTGTAGTAGTTAATTTCTCTAGGCTCTGTAAGGATTTTGCAAGTTTAGGTGGAAAGACTTTTTTCGGTACAGATACTTTTGTAGAGACGAGGGCTTGGCTTAGGGAGACCGAGAGGATATTTGGCTTATTGGGATTGGAGGACCAGCAGCTGGTTCAGCTAGCCTCTTGGCAGCTGAAAGATGAGGCTTCTTATTGGTGGGAAGTTGTTGAGTTGGAAGGAAGAGAAGTATGTTGGAATGGGTTTAAGTAGAGGTTTGAGAGGAAGTTTCTATCTCAAGTAGAAGAGAGTGCTCAGTTGGAACGGTTTATTGGCTTGAAGCAAAGGAGCTCGTCTGTAAAGGAGTACATTAATCAATTTAACGAATTGTTGCGGTTTGGAATGGAGCTGGTAAATACACCGCACAAGAAGGCTATTGAAGTTTGCGAAGGGATTGAATCAACCCCTTCAAGGGTTATTGCTGACTCACGTGCCGATGGGAGCTACTTATGAGTCGTTGGTAGAGTGGTGCTCATGTCTGATACAGTCAAGGAGGGAGAGTCCAAAGAGGTTGTTGTTAAGACGGAAGGTCCAAAGAAGAAATGGTGGAATAACAATAAAGAGAAGAAGAAAGGTGGAGGCCCTCAGAAAAATCAAGAAGGTTATAAAGTGCAATAGTTGTGGAATTGTTACATATATCGCCAAGGATTGCAGGAAAGATAAGATGAAGGGAAAGTGCTATGCTTGCGGACAGCTCGGTCATATGAGTAGGAATTGTCCCTAGAGAGCGGGGCAAGGGACGGGTGCACTAGTAGCGCAGATTCAGGTGTTAGACGAGGCACCTTCGGGCAGCATTCTAGGTAGAGGTAGGAAAGTCACCGTTGAAGGTTTGATTTCTATTTCTGATTTTCCCATTCAGACTCTATTCGATTCTGGAGCATCACACTCTTTTATCTCTAATTCTCTTGTGGATTGTTTGCACTTAGACATATCATTAGTAGTAGACCCCATTGTTGTTTCAAACCCCATAGGAGGATCAGCACACTTATCTATGGTTTTTAAGGGTTTGACAATTTATATCCTAGGCGCAGAATTTTACTGCGCTGCATATGTATTGGGATTCTCGGGGAATGGGATGATCTTGGGGATGGATTGGCTATCCACATATGGAGCTGTATTAGATTGCGAAAGGAGAGTCATTAGACTAGAGACATGCAGCGGTTGAACTCTCGAGGTTTCTTGCGACCCGCAAGGGTCAGTCATGTTGAGTTTCCTTTATTCCCTCGATTCATCTTCAGCGGAGCTAGATTCGGTTCTTGTCGTCAGATATTTTCCAGATGTCTTTGAGGAGGTTAGGGGACTACCCCCTAAGAGAGAGATTGACTTCAGGATTTATTTGACTGAGAATGCTAAGTCTGTAGCATTGCCTGTGAGGCACATGGCACCTAGGGAGAGGAAGGAGTTGAGCAAGCAGATCAGTGAGCTTTTGGAGAATGGTTTCATAAGAAGGAGCATATCGGAATGGGGAACGCCAGTCATCTTCGCTACTAAGGCGGATGGTTCTCTTCGACTTTGCGTTGATTAAAGAGAATTAAATAAGCTCACAAAGAAGAACCGATATCCACTCCCTAGGATTGATGATCTTTTTAACCAGTTAATTAGTTCTTCGGTATTCTCCCAGCTTGATTTAGCCACGGGATTCCATCAGCTTAGGGTCGCCGATGACAACATAGATAAGACTGCGGTTAGGACTCCAGATGGACATTATGAGTGGTTGGTTATGCCTTTTGGGCTAACCAATGCCCCAGCCTACTTTGTTGATTTGATGAGCTGCGTCTTTATGGATTCCTAAATAAGTTTGTGGTGGTATTCGTGGATGACATCTTGGTATTTTCCAAGAATATGAAGGAGCATACTGTTCATTTAGAGGAGGTTCTTCGCATTCTTCGTAGTCATCATTTGATAGCTAAATTTTTGAAGTGCCACTATTGGAGAGAGGAGGTAGGTTTCTTGGGGAACATAGTTTCGAAAGAAGGTTTGGCTGTTGACCCCGCTAAGGTAACGGCGGTGCAAGATTGGAAAGCTCCCAAGAACGTCACTGAAGTTAGAAGCTTCCTAGGATTGGCTGGCTATTATAGGAAGTTCATTAGAGATTTTTCCAAGATCTTAGCACCACTCACGCACCTTACTAAGAAGAATAAAGCATTCGCGTGGGACGTGGATTGTGAGGATTCCTTCACAAAACTCAAAAGATCCCTTACTAGTGCACCAGTGTTAGCTCTACTCGATGGAGCTAAGCCTTTTACTATATACACAGATGCCTGTGGGACGGGTCTAGGAGCGGTGTTGATGCAAGAAAGGAGGGTGGTATGTTATGGTAGTAGGCAGTTGAGGACGCATGAGAAGAACTACCCTACCCACGATTTGGAGTTAGCTGCTATAGTTTTTCCACTCAAGTCTTGGAGGCACTATTTGCTTGGAGAGAGGTTTGAGCTTTTCACCGACCATAAGTCATTGAAGTACCTATTCTCGCAGAATGATTTGAACTTGAGGCAACAACGGTGGATGGAGTTTTTGGCGTCGTACGATTTTGAGATAGCTTATACCCCTGGCAATGGTAATGTGGTTGCAGATGCGTTGAGTAGGAAGAAAGCAACTCTTAGTCCTTTGTTCGTAGAGTGGAGGAGCTTAGAGTTTATTTCCACTTTTGATTTTAAGCCCTCTACAGACATTACCCCTGGATTGTTAGTTACGCTTGAGGTGAGGCCTACCCTTGTGGATCAGATTGGTTTGAGGCAACAGGAAGATACAGAGCTTATGGATATGATGGATATGATTAGCCGAGGAGAGGTCTCTAGACATCTCCAACGTTAGTGACTTGTTGAGAGCGGGTTTAGAGGAAGCACACCATTCTCGTATGACTATTCATCCGGCTGGTGACAAAATGTATAGGGACATGAAGAGGATGTTTTATTGGAATGGCATGAAGAAGGATGTGGCGGAGTTCGTAGCTAAGTGTCTTGTATGCAAAGGGTTAAGGCGGAGCAGTAGAAACCCGGTGGATTACTTCAGCCCTTAGATGTGCCAAAGAGGAAGTGGGACAGCATTTCGATGGATTTTATAGATGGTTTACCCCGTTCTAGGAAGGGGAATACTAGCATTTGGGTGATTGTTGATCGGTTGACCAAGAGTGCCCACTTCATTCCAGTTAAGAGAAAGCGTATGACAACTTATTTGACATCCTTGTATGTTCAAGAGATAGTCTGACTATATGGAGTTCCCTCTAGCATAGTGAGCAATAGAGACCCTATTTTTACTAGCGAGTTTTGGGAAAGCTTGCAAGAGGCTTTAGGGACGCAACTTAGGTTGAGTACGGCCTATCACCCATAGACGGATGGCCAAACAGAGAGAGTGAATAGAGTGCTTGAGGATTTGCTGCAAATGTGCCTTTTGGAATTTAGAGGAACTTGGGAGGAGCATCTTCCGTTGGTTGAGTTTGCATATAATAACAGTTACCAAACAAGCATAGGAATGACACCATTCGAGGCTTTATATGGGAGACCTTGCAAGTCCCCTTCATGTTGGGTGGAGTCTACGGAGAAGTTGCTACTTGGGCCTGGCATGGTAAGGGAGACATCAGAGAGAGTGGATTTGATTCAAGGAAGGATGAAGACAGCTCAAGACAGGCAGAAGTCTTATGCGGACAAGCGGAAGAGAGAGCTTGAGTTTGAGATTGGAGACTTAGTTTTTGTTAAAGTATCCCCGCTTAGGAAGGTGGTAAGGTTTGGATCGAATGGAAAGTTAGCCCCCAGGTTTGTAGGACCATTTCCTATCATGGAGAGAGTTGGGAAGATGGCATACTGAGTGAAGTTACCGGAGGGGCTTGTAGGAGTGCACGACGTTTTTCATGTTTCACACTTGCGAAAGTGCTTACATGACTCAGCGGAAGTTGTAGAGCCTAGTCAGTTGGAAGAGGTGGAGGTAGAAAGGGAAGCATCTGTTCGTCGTATCCCTACGAAGATTGATGGAAGAGACACAGAATAAGAAGGTTCCATTAGTGAAGGTGCAATGGGGAGATGATGTTGCGGACGCTACTTGGGAAGCTAAAGAGAAGATTTGTACTTCCTATCCTCATCTTTTCGATAGTAAGTTTTTGGAATTTCTTATTTTCCATCTTTAGTTTTGAATAGGTTCTATCCTTTATTATCCTTTGGGAGGGTAGAACTTAGGACTTAACCTATGGATGGTAGGATTTGATGTAAACATGTTAATAGAACATGTTATGAATGATGTATGCTAGTGGTTGCAAGTGTTTGCTAGTGGATGCTATGGACGCATATACTTACACTAGGCACTATTTTCCTTTAGGGATCGGTCTAACTAGGACACTAGAGCATATGATATGGATGTGTGCGCATTTTATTCTATTTTCCATGATTGCTATAAATGGATGATTTTCACATGATTGTTGCATTTGGATGATGTTTGTAGCATACATATAGAACTATCAGTTATCATTAGGAATTTTTGCATTCATTTGGATACATGGCACAGACATGATTGCATAAAAGGAGGTCAACTGAATCAGTGGACCGCCTAATCTTTTGCATTAGTTAGGGACATTAACACTACACTAATTACATAAGTATCATAAATTGCATTAGAAAAAAAAACTTAAGGACAATGGATGAATGGTTTATGATTGAGTAGTTGGTTATGGAACTTGGATGAAAACATTTAGTTCATTCTTTCATCCTTAGAGATTTCAGGGACGAAATCCCTTAAGGAGGGGAGAATGTAACAACCCGAAATTTAACCCATAATAATTAATTCGTTAATTAATGAAATAATAAAATAACTTTGTGAAATTATCAGAATTGAGCCATGGGAGTTACACCATTATGTCCGTGGTAATTTTTTGGTCAATTTCCATATATAGAATGTCAGAATCCGAGTTAATATGAGAGAGTTACAAATTAAACAAGAAAATGAAAAACAAAATAATTAATTAGGCTAAGTCGACCGAGAGGTCGACCCAACAGTGCCCTAGGTCGACTGGTCGGTCGACCTAGAGGAAGGGGCGGTCAACCGCCCGATCGACCCACCTCCCCTTGTGAACGAATGAATGAGCTTGCGTTCGTTCGAACGTTATACGCATCATTTGCATTCTTTTAACCAATCTGGTACTTCCATTCTTGCATCCGATGGCTCCTATTCAGCCTATGACGTGGTTGCATCCTGTTTAATCCTCAAATCCAATGGTCTGAAATCCACTTCCACACCTATAAATAGAACCGTAGACCTAACACCTTTTCTCATTCTAAGATTTTCTCCAATTGGGTTCACCTTTTTAGGAAGGACCCTAAACAGAATAATTTTCCAAGGAGGAAATCATTTTAAATAAAAATATTTAACAACCCCAAGTGGATCTGGGAAGACCTAAAGGGAAGAGCTAAGGACCAGAGGTGAGTGATTGTAATTATTCTAGATTTCTTTAAGTAATTTAAAATAATAGGGTTTCCAATAGTTGTAGTTTTACTACGATTATTGGAATAACCTTTTTAGCAGTTTTATTTACAGTTTTTTTAGAATTACTTTCAGTCTATTTCTTTCAAGCTATTCTTTTCTGTTAATTTTAGCTTATTTCTGTTAATTATAGCTTTTTCATTTATTTATAGTTTATTTACAGTATTTTAGTTTATTTACTGTTATTTATGCGTTATTTACATCTTCTTCCTACGCTTTGGATTTCCTTCTATTTTCAGTTTTCTTTTATTTCTCCTTCTTCTTCGTGTATGGATTAGAATAGATTAAACGTGAATATGGATTAAAATTATAAGAATACTGAAATAATGGAAGATAAGATGTAAATTGTAAAGACTGTAATAAAAATGGAATTAGGACTGAAATTGAACCTAATTATGATATTAATGTTAGAATTGGACTAATTAAAGATAATTAGCCTAGTTATAACTTAGAATTATAACTAAAAAGAGTATAAGATAAAAGAGGCTTATTTTCACACTTAAACCTTGGGCTAAGTAATAAGCATGATTATAACGTAAGTTATAATAAGAAAAAGAATGGAATGAGGCTTATTTTAAGACTTAGGATAAATTAATAAGCAAAGATAGTGAAGATAATAATAAAGGCTTATATAAATAATTTATCTAAGTTAATAAGCAAAGATGAAAGTAGGACCTATACCAAAAGCATTCCCTATTAGACAAAATGGCGGTCTCACATTAGCCTGAAGTGGGATGAGGGCACGCTTATGCTAATAATAGTAGCAATTGGTCAAATAGAAGTCCAAATCACGGGGGATTTGGACAAGGGGCGCAACTAGATATTGTTTGGATGACGGGCCAGTACCAACATCATTTCCCCTATTTTTCTATGGACATGGTGTTTCACATAATCCTGAAGTGAGACGAGAGGCACGCTTATGCTGAAGAACAGGTAATAAGAAGACCCAATAGGTTGAGCAACAGGTAGCATGAGCATGGTGGCAATCACGCGTGCGACTTCCATTTTGGTGCTCAGTAATCGCTATGGATTCCAAGCGCTTAAGTATGTGCGTCTTTCATAGACACCGTTGCCTTATGTGTAGGGAGCTATATAACATCTAGTCCACAGTAGATACTTTGTGCGTCTTTTGTAGACACCATTGTACTTTGTGCGTCTTTCGTAGATGTCATTACCTTATGTGTAGGGAGTTATATAGCGTCTAGTATGCAGTAGGTACTATGGAGTAGCAGACTGATCAAAAGGGTAGAATTAGGATTTCATCCTAATTATATGATTAGGGATTCAGCCTAATCAAAACAGCAATCAAGGATAAGTGCAAACAATCAAAGTTAACCAATCTTATTTAATAGTTAATTCGTATTTATTTCCAGCTTATTCCTTCTTCTATTTCCTTTGTTTCTTTTTATATACTAGAACTGTTGTAAAGCATATTACCTTTACTTTACTTAAAGATTCTTGTAATTACTATCATTCACCAGACTTTTAGTCTGACCCACTCCTCTTTTTTTCTCCTTTTCCCCCCATAGGCAATCAAGGAAGAGGACAGTAGGTTGTAGTTGCTTGGAGGTTTCTTTGAAGGAGATTTCACTATGTACTTCCACTTCTTTTTCAGCTTTTTGTTCTTTATTTGTACCGGCACATGTTGGGGAATAGTTGTACTCTGATTTTTGAGACTATGGCTTTCTTTGATTTCATAAGACATATATGTATGGTATTTTAACATGTGATGTATTTGGTATTTGGTGACTTATTTGGTTTTTAAAGAAATTATGAAGTTCTGTTCTAAATAAGTTATTATTTAAATTGTTTCCGCTGTTTTTACCTATTTCTGTCTTGTGAATCTTAGTCTCTATTAGTTTTAGTTTATACCTACAATGCACCACGCTTTCTAGTGTGTCCTTTTGGGTATCCTAAGGGGTGTGGGGTTTTTCATCTTATAACACCTTAGGAAACACGAATCTGAAGTAAAAGGTGGAAAAAGATGAAACAAAAGGGGGACATTGGGTTTGTCCATGAGCAATGATGAAGAGGGGGATGTTGTTTTGTGATTTTGGAGCCAAAAGTGGTGTCTTTAGGATTTTGGTGATGGTAGGAAGTGTTCTTGGCTTTGTGAGAGTTTTGCTTGTGTTTGGCTTGGATCTAAGTGAGTTACCTCACTATCTTGTATGTATATATTTTGTGTATATATATGTGTGTGCAAATATAAAGTTAAAGTGACATTAACTAATTAAATTTATAAACTTTGGACCCTCTTGCTTTTGAAAGAAAATGACAATTTTATATCGTGTAAAAACACCCCTATTACCTTCTAACATGTGGAATGGCTTTGACTTAATGTTTAAATGGTTTTTTGGATTGTGTATTTAATTGAAGTATGTTTGAAAGTGTTTGAAGCGAGAATAGTAGCTATAAGTGCACTTTGATATCCCTTAACTTTAACTTGTGTAAATGAAAGATTTATGATCTTAACTTGGTATAACTTGTTTTGATTGTTCTATACAAAATATTTGGTGTATGAGAAAGTAAAGAAATTATTTGGAAAGTTATAAAAACTATGAACCATAGTTGTGAAAGTTAGAAGCGAAAAGGTCGCTATGGATGCACTTTGAAAATGCATTGTATTCGGTGATTTTCAAGGTCAATTTTGAAAGACATCCTAGGGGCTTCTTTACATTTTTGGTAATTACTATAAGATTACTTATTACTTAAAAAATTAGGGAAGTTTAAATCATTCATTAACTTGTGAAACAAAGTCGTAAAAAGTTATAGCGAGAAGAAGGTCGCTATATGAGCACTTAGAATGTCATGTTTTTGGGAATCTTTGAAATTGATTTTGAAAGACATCCTTAGAGGTTTCTTTGTATTTTTAATAAGTATTATATATGTAACTATTACTGGAAAAATATCAAAGTTTAAAAGATTTTAAAACTGGTCAAACAAAATGGATAAAGTTAGAGTAAAAAGGTGGCTATAAATACACTATGAAATGCACCTTGTTTTCGGGAATTTTTAAGAATAAATTGAAAGATATCCTTAAGGGTTTCTTTTCATGGTATTTAAGTACCCTAAGGATAGTGTTTACAGTAATAATTTAAAGTCTTAAACTATTTGTTTATATGGTGAAAACTGGTCATAAAGTTTGTGCTTTTCCATGTTGCTCTTTATCAAAGACTTTTAACAGCATTTACAAATGCTGTAGTAAATTGCTTGAGGTTTTAAGTATCTAAAAATGATATTTAAATTTGGTATTTTTCCCTAATATTCTTAAGGATGTTTTCTAACATATTTTTCAGTATTTTGAAGTTAGCTTGAAGTTTAAATTTATTTTCAATAATTATGTATGTATTTTTAAAGTAAAGAGGTTTTATAATATAAAACATGTTTTTCATCAAATCTCTACTATTAATAATGAAAATCCATTGAATAGGTTTCAACCGTGTCTTTTCAAACTACCGAAAATACCCTTCGTTATGTTTGCCTCTTCGTCCTCGTCTTGATAATAATGGTTTAGTTTATTAGTGTATTTTTTCTCTTTATTCATTTTTTGTTGTGTATAACATCTTTGTTTTCAGTCCCATTTGGGCCTTTACAAAACACTGTAAAAAGAAATGTGCAAAGGGATAATACTAAAAAAATGATGAGTAAAATACGTTTAATTTTTGTAAATTAATTTAACCAGCTGAACTATTGAAGATAAAATTGGTCCATGAACAAAGTTAAGGAGGGTTGAGTTTGTATGGTTATTAGCTAATTGGGGGTTTATCAATATATATCTGTCAGAAAGCATAATCCGGGAGTTGGAATTGAATAAATTGACTAAAAAATTATTGAAAATGATGAATTTGTAAAGAGAGATACTTTTAGATGGAGCAACGTAGGGTAATTTAAGTTTATCAGTAATCAAATTGGATGAAATATAAACTAATCAAATGTTGATATAAATAACTCATGTCCAATGTATTTTGTACTGAAAGTTTTTTGTGTTGATTGGAAAAAAGTGACACATCTCTATCTCTATCTCTATCTCTATCTCTACTATTAATAAAGAGAATTCAATGAATAGATTTTCACGGTGTCTTTTTGAAATTTCAAAAATATCCTCATCTATTAAAGAAATTTCACCATTGGTTTCCAACCTCTACCACCATCTCATTTCCGACCACCTAGCAACAGAATTTTGCTAGCAATTTGCCACCAACACCATCAACAAAATTGCTTGGAAAAAAATGTTGTAGGTACCAAGGGTTTTACACTCATAACACAGTCCGCTAATTTATTTTTATTAAATAAAAATTAAATATCTCCAACTATTAGATGCATGCACGTGCATCTTATACTAGTTATAAATTAGTTATTTTCAAGTAATATTTTACATAGAAATTTAAAACCTATTTATATGTATTTTTAAAGTACTTATATATATAAGTTATTAAAAAGTAAGTTAATTATTTTATAAAGGAATAAAGGAAGTTTTGGATTATGTCACTTATGTTATAATAAATGGTTTTGAAAGTTAATTAAAAGTATATTACCTTGTTTAATAAGTGTAGATATACTTAGATCTTTAAAAAAATGTTTTGAGTATAATTTGAGTATAAATGGTTTTAGGTTTATTGTGACAATGTGTTGATAACATTTGTCTTTAACCCTTTTTTATTATACTTATGAATGTAAATAGATCTTTGAAAAGAATATTTTAAAGATAAGCGTAAGTGAAATGATTTTGGGTGTAGTGACAATGTTTAAGTAACATTTGTCTTAAACCATATGAAAAAGATTTGTGAATGTAATTACATTTTAAATGGACATTTCAAAGGTAATAACAAGTATGGATCTTTTGGAAAAAAGATAGAAATGTAAGACTTTAAAGTAAGAAATCTTGTTAATGATTTGTGAATATACTTATACCATTTGGGATAAGTAATGAATGCTTTTTGAAGCATTGATAGAGTATAAATGAATAGTAGAAATTGATAAATGGAGTTTTATTAGTTAAAGAAGTTTTTACAAATAAAGGAAGTTTTGATTAATAAAATATTAATTAATTAAAACGAGGATTAGAAGTCACTTATGTAACTTAATTGTGCTTTGTGTGACTTGATCGTGCTTTGCGTGTTTACTCATTTATGGAAAGTATGTAGTCATGTGCATAACACTAAAAGCCGATGAAGTAGGTTTGTCTATCTGTGAGAGTTAATAATGAAGTGTCTAGGAAAGGCTTTGATGCAACCGGGGCTCTAACTTACCTGGTTTCACTCTTGACTGAGGGATAACGTCAGTTGAAAAGTTCGAAAACGTGATACGTATACGAGACTTGGTTTCCATGTGTGATCATTCTAATTCTTGCTAAATTTGACCAAATTAACTTGGGAAGTTTCTAAAGCTTCACAGTTTCATACTATTTAGGAACCCCTAAGGAGGAGCATTGGTATGAAAGATCTCTAGCTTTAAGAACTTATATATACGAGATCCCACAGGGAGGATTCCTCTTTATATATTGTTCGCTTACTTCTAAAAGAAGAAGAATTAGAATTGAGTTTATTGGAAATTCATCAATTTATTTTTGAAGAGACCAGGATAGGTAAGTGTTTTGCTTAATCGAATACCACTTCAAAACTGATATACGTGTTCTATGTTTTGGAAGCGGTTGCGAAGTGGAATGCTATAGAGTTGAACTGTTTATCTAAGGTTAAGTCCAAGGGAGAGGTCAGCGTTAGCATTTATCGGAGGACCTATATAGGAACCTATGTGGAGATTCAAGATCTGTTTGAGATGCTCGAACCCATGTAGAGACTCATGATCTGTTCGAGATGCTAGAATCCATAGAGTGATTTGTGTTTTGTTCGAGTGATAAAGATTCGTCTGAAAGATGTCGTACGTGACCTCAACATCGGGAGTGACAGAAAATAGAGTAGGGGCATAGTCTGGGCTTTAGATAACTCGGACATGGCACATCAACTCCATATCTAGAGTATGCTTATCGATGTTGCTAGCGGCGGTTGTTGATACTTGGTTCCACGTGGTTCATATTATGTTCGGGCGTGGGCCAGGCTTGAGGTATATTTTATCTAGAGAAATACAATGCTCGAAGGTAGTTTCTGACCCTTCTTCATGGAGATCCGCTTCAGTTTACTGAAGGCGTGTCTGCGGAAAATCCATACGCGAACGTACCTAAGCAGTTTTGATTGTACCCTCAATATTGTTGTGGTATGATCAATGCAAGCATCACATCTATTTTCTGATTTATATTCTTCACACTAAACATTATCTATTATATCACCTTATATACTTATTAGGTGGTTCTTTTAAGAGGATAACCATTACGATATTCCGTGTGATCACAAAAGAACTGTTATATACCAATCGCATATTTCTTGAGTTTCTCATACCAGACTTATGTCGGACATGTGGTTTTTGTTTTCCCTAAATTCCACATATGCTCTTTCGAGTAGTCTAAGAAAGGCAGGCTTACGTTGATGTTCATTGGAGCTCGAGGAGACGAGCTAGATGCTTAACATATCGTAGTATTCTTATTTTCACTGCATTACTATTATATATATTAGCATTTGTGAGGACATGTTGTTATAACTTTCCAGGCTGACGATAGTTTTTAAAATTGTAACTCTGAAATGTTATGTATCTTAAAGTGATAGCTTGTACTGTCTTTTGATATTCTATGTTATCGTTCCATTGTGAGATTATGATAGTGTTCATTCTTTCTAGTCTATTTCCTTTTCGTTTTATTATACCTTGACATTCTGTCTTTCCGGCACTTGGATACTCGACAGAAGAATACCATGGATGTATTATTGTCGACATTCGGAGGTCGAAAAGGCTAGTTGTTACATTTTCTGACTCTTCTCCTTCGATTCCAATCTGACTTGCTCTTCTATTTGCATGCAATCTCCTTTGCAATGATCCATCAAAGTTGTTATATCGCTTTAGATCTTCAATCCTTGTGTACTCAAAATTGGTTGGCACATCGATAGGCCACTCCTTCTACTCAAAGACTCTTGCCAATAGAATGATCCAATCCCCAAATTCGCTATCGATAAGCATTTCATCCAATTCAAGCATGCACATACATACAACCAAGAAAAAGAACATCATACCATCTCAAAACATGCAAATACATATCTATATCATAGTCTAACAATTATACAATCAATTATATGGCATAATTACATGTTTAGATCAATTTAATATCATTCAAATTCATTGCAAATCATTTTCAAATCCAAAACAATCCAAAATCACATTTTTGGAATTGAAAGTGGATCCAAAACATGTTAAAGAGGCCGTGAGATAATAGATCACTCACCAATCGATACGAAATCGATGAAAGTCATAGATTCCAAAGCAAATCCAAGATAAATAGTAGTCAGCACGAATTCTAAAGCTCCAAAATGTTAATTTGAAGATCCCTAATTAATCTCCTTGTTAAGCCACCCTTAGTCACTTAATTTGGCTATAATTAGTACAAGTTTGAGATGATTTGATAAGAGATACTTTAATGGTGGGTTATAAATGTTTTTACGAAGTGGAAAAGTGATTTAGAAATGTTATCTAAGCCGTAGCTAACACAATTCCTGAAATAATTAGTAGGCCTAATTATAGGCTTTGGCTAACTACCATTAAAACTTACCAAAAAACTTTCGAACTCAAAACCGTGATATCTCTCAAACCATAAAGCCAAAAATCTATTACGACCACTTTACTGAAAGACATAAATCATTCATTTGGAACAAGTTTCAAGACCCAATTCGGGTTCTACCAAAAGTTATAACCATCACAAAATTTCAGGATCAAAACTATCTACAATTAATTCTAAGGGTTAAAAATATCAAAACTCAGACTACCCAAATTATGGTCTATCTGGAAGTCATTTGGTTATGAAAATGATATTTTTACGGTCCATCGGTATGTAGAAATGTATAGAGATGGTGGGTCACACAACCCCTATCAGTTCTCATTTCAAATTAGAACTGTTATGGTAAAAATAAATTTATCATTACCGTACCATTACCAACCAATTTATAAACAATATTGAGATAAATCGGTATATTAATATTGTTAGTATGCCAACAGCAAGTTACCATTGTTAACCGATAAGAAATTCCAAATTATTGGTGACGTTAATTTTACTAGTCATGTTAATATATATTTTTCACCAATCATGAACATTTTGAAGGTATATTATATTTTTTGGAGTTATTGGTAATTTTATTTTATTTTCATATTGTTTTTTCTTTTAACTTTTACTAAAATTTTGAGATTGACAAATATACTCTTTCATATTGTTGTAAGTAGTTTGTAATGAATAACAAAATCAGTTAAAACAAATCACAATGTTGATATATGCAGTAGTGGACTTGTACTAACAACAAAATATCTTTTTTTTACAATTATCGAAGTTTTAATGCAATAAAATTTTAATGTCATTTTGTATTGGTAAGTTACAATTACCGTTCAACGGTTTACTAGACTATCGGTTCAATAACGGTTTTCTCTTATAGGAAAACAGAGTCAATGAAAAAACATTTCTACATTTTTAGGCTAAAGTGCACGTGTTTAAAAATGAATAGACAAAAAAGGCTAAATTAAACTATCATCGGATAAAAGCAGAATGCTAAATTAAATTAGCATCAACTGAACGTAATGTTGAATTAAATTAATTATTATAAATACTGTGAAAATGAATGTTATTTTAGTTCATATAGTGCTAGTTTATCTGATGCTAGTTTACTTTAACGTTTCATTCATTTGATTCTAGTTTAATTTACCATTCAATTTTATCTGATGCTAGTTTTAGTTCAGTATTCTGTTATCCTTTAGACTAAATTGTAAAACATGCGTCATTTTACTAATTTCCTTTTTCTTTTATATTGGTAATGGTTACCATTATTGTTACTTCAAATAGAAAAAACACACTCCTTTTGAACATTTGCTTTTTCATTAGGCCCGTCAACAGATACTTTCAAATGCGGATGATGCCATATCTGTATCTGTATTCGAAATTATTTTCAGATATCGAAAATCTGTATCCGCAGATGCAGACGGATATCGAATAATTATTCTATCCGCAAATGGTCGATAAATCAAGAAAAATAAATAGAAAATTTCAATTTAACATAAACTTTTTTCAATCTCATTGATTAGTAAAGTGTTAAAAATAAATAAATATGATGATAATAAATAGTTCTGAGCAGTTAATATGCATTTAGTGCGTATAACATGAACTTCTAACTTAATAAAATAATAAATAAATATTTTTTTATTGTATTAAAATACACAAAATTTAAACTATAATCTTGAAAAAACCGGAAGGATAATTTTCGAATGCGGATGTCATTGCATCCACATCCGCATCCGTATTTTCGAATATCAGATATTTACCTACTCTTTGAATACGGATGTGACAGATTTCGTATTTTTCAAGTATGTCTTACGTTTCATTATTAATTTATTCATTTAAGTCCTCATTTCTCCCATTACTTTCTTCCTCGTTAAAAATGAGATACAATTTTGTTCACACTTTTTGTAAAGTGTGAATAAAACACTTTTCTTCTATTGGAGGAATTTGGGGGGTCATATATGAGACCCCCTAAATTCATTCAGTAGGAGCCGGTGTTTTGTTCAAACTTTGAAGAAAGTGTGAACAAAATCACTCTCTTAAAAATGCACCCATGGTGTCATAATCTCTCATTCAAAAAGTTTACATTAGCTTATTTTATCCAAAATTATATGTCAACATGCGCTTTCTTCAATTTTTTTTCAGAAAACTCCATCCCTAACATTTCACTCGTATATATCCTTTTTTTCCCCCGACTCTCCTCCAAAACTTGCTTCTCTCCTTTTTCTCTCTTCCTATTTTCTCATGGCTGAATCCGAGCTCTAAACCCAACCCAAACCCTTTCTACTACTCTCCCTCAGCTTCAAATAAAAATGAACTCCAAATACATCTTCCTCCTCTTCTTTTTCTCACTCACAACGCTAACAGCCCTAACTCTATCCCAACCCGAATCCGAACTCCAGCTCCTGCTCTCCTTCAAGCGAAACCTAAACAACCCAAACCTGCTCTCCTCTTGGACCCGCAACCCAAAACGCATATGTTCTTTCTCAGGCGTATACTGCCAGAACTCCGTCGTCACTTCCGTCATCCTAACTGACCTTCCCCTTAACCTTGACTTCAGCGCCGTCGCAACCACGCTTCTCTTGCTTCCTAACTTGGAATCTCTCACCGTAATAAACAGCAACCTCACTGGCGATATCCTCACCTCCCGTTGTGGTGGTAAGGTCACCTCCCTCGATTTGTCCTCCAACTTGATCACTGGATCTGTTACCGACGTAGCTGGGCTGATTAGTATGTGTCCGTCTCTGCGGTCGCTGGATTTGTCCAAAAATCACATTGGCGGTGGTGGTACTGTCACCTCCGGAGAGATTAAACTGGAAAGGCTAGACCTTTCTTATAACAGGCTGTCTGTTACTGATTTAGAGTGGGTTTTATCAAGCAAGAATGTCTCGGTTGCTGGCAACAGAATCTCCGGGAACATTCCGGCAATAATGAACTGTTCTTGGACGGAAAGTCTTGATCTTTCCAACAATGAGTTTGACGGAGAGATTGGTGAGTGGATTTTCAAAGATTGCTTGAATCTCGCTTTCTTGAATTTAAGTTTCAATCATTTCAGTGGGAATATTCCTGGTTTGTTTGATTCTGACAAGAATGTGATTACTTATCTACATTTGGCCAACAATAATTTCTCTGGCAATCTCCCTATTGATGTTTTAAGTTCTTACAAGTATCTGAAAGTTCTTGATCTTGCATTCAACAATGTCAATGGAGAGCTCCCTGATTCGATTTCAAACCTTGCAAACCTGGAAGTTCTTGATTTGAGCTCAAATGGATTATCCGGTTCAATTCCTGGAAGATGTGGGACTAATTTGAAAGAGCTTTATCTACAGAACAATAAGTTTTCAGGCAGCATTCCAGATTCAATCGGTAACTGTTCAAAGCTTGTATCAATTGACTTGAGCTTTAATTATTTGACTGGGAAGATTCCAGCTTCTATAGGTGAGCTTTCAAACCTTAAAGATTTGTTAATGTGGCAGAACTATTTAGAAGGAGAGATCCCAAATGAGCTGATGAAGATAAGAAATCTTGAAAATTTGATTCTTGAAAATAACGGGTTAACGGGTACTTTACCCGAAGGCTTGCAACACTGTACTAATTTGAACTGGATTTCACTTTCCAGCAATCATTTAACAGGTACCATCCCTTCTTGGATTGGAAAATTGAGCAATCTTGCCATACTTAAACTTGGAAACAATTCATTTTATGGTAATATTCCAAATGAGTTAGGAGATTGTAAGAGTTTGATATGGCTAGACTTAAACAGCAATTTATTAAATGGAACCATACCTCCTTCCCTTTCAGAGCAATCTGGTTTCATTGCAGCTGGTTTAGTTACTGGAAGAAAATATGTGTATCTGAAAAACGATGGAAGTAGTTATTGTAGAGGATCAGGGAACCTTCTAGAATTTTCTGGAATCAAGCCTGAGGATTTAAACAGATTGCCTAGTCGTAAAACTTGTAATTTCACAAGGGTTTACATGGGAAACACTCAATACACATTCAACAACAACGGTTCTATGATCTTTCTCGACTTATCCTACAATGCACTCGAGGGAGAAATTCCAAAAGAATTTGGAAAAATGTACTATCTCATGATATTAAATCTCGGACATAACATGTTATCCGGCTCTATCCCTTCTGATTTAGGAGGTATGAGATACGTAGCGGTTCTCGACCTCTCTCATAATACACTAGAAGGTGAAATCCCTAATTCATTTTCAAGTCTTTCCATGTTGTCGGAGATCGATCTCTCGAGTAATAACCTGAGTGGCAAAATACCAGAGTCAGGGTCCTTGGTAACATTTCCACCCGACCGCTATGCAAACAATTCGGGACTTTGTGGTGTTCCTCTCGTCTCTTGTGAAGACCTTGATTCCTCCAAAGCCAAAAACGAAAAGAGTAGATCACGTAAAGGGTCCTTATTTGGAAGTGTTACCATTGGGTTGCTCTTAGCCGTATTTGCATTAGTAGCATTTATAATCGTTGTCATCGAAAGTAAAAAGAGGGCAAAGAAGAAAACAATGAGCGATAACGATAGCTTACGTGACATCTACATTGATAGCAACTCACATTCAAACATAAAATCCATGATGAACACGAAGGAAGCCTTGAGCATCACCCTTGCCACATTCGACAAATTCGATAAACCTCTTCAAAAGCTCACCTTCCAAGACCTCATTGATGCCACCAATAACTTCCACCATGAAGCTCAAATTGGGTCGGGTGGGTTCGGAGATGTGTACAAAGCCCAACTTAAAGATGGTAGGCTAGTTGCCATAAAAAAGCTCGTTCATGTAAGTGGCCAAGGAGAAAGAGAATTCACAGCAGAAATGGAAACAATAGGCAAAGTAAAACACCGAAACTTGGTACCACTTCTAGGCTACTGCAGAGTAGGAGATGAAAGACTCTTGGTGTATGAATACATGAAATACGGAAGTTTAGAAGATGTTCTACATAATTGGAAGAAGTCTGGCATAAAACTGAACTGGGCTGCAAGAAGAAAAATAGCAGTGGGTGCAGCTAGAGGGTTGGCGTTTCTTCACCATAGCTGCACTCCTCATATAATACATAGAGACATGAAATCGAGCAACGTGCTCATAGATGAGAATCTCGAAGCAAGGGTTTCTGACTTTGGCATGGCTAGAGAAATGAATGTGATGGATACACATTTGAGTGTATCTACCTTAGCAGGTACCCCTGGTTATGTGCCACCTGAATATTATCAGAGTTTTAGGTGCACTACAAAAGGCGACGTGTATAGTTATGGCGTGGTGCTTTTAGAGTTGTTAACGGGTAAGAATCCTACCGATTCCATTGATTTTGGAGATAACAACCTTGTTGGTTGGGTGAAGCAGCATTCTAAAGTTAGAATAAGCGATGTTTTCGATAAGGAGTTGATGAAGGAAGATCCCAAGATTGAGCTGGAGTTATTAGAGCATCTTAAGATTGCTTGTGCTTGCTTGGATGATAGACCTTTAAGAAGGCCTACTATGGTCAATGTGATGGCTATGTTTAAAGAGATTCAGACCGGAGATTTGAATTTTAAGGTTGTTGATATGAGCTTGAAGGAAGGCAAAGAAGATGGGGATTAAGGAACGTTGAGTTTTAGGTTGGTAGTGTTAATTGTATATCATTTTACAAGAAGTTTTGTTCATTTGTATACCTTGATAAAGAATGCTGTAACGTTGTTATGTTAGTGTTGTTGTATATATTTGAAGTGATTTTCAGTTCATCCTTTTTAGCAGTTCTGCTTTTGTTTTCCGATGAAACGAGAGTTGACCGGTCAACGGTTCATCTTTGTATTATAACCTGAGCACGTGATCTTTCCTCTGCATGAACCAATACAATACAAGGCTTATCCCATCATAACATGTGCAAACTTGTCTTAGTTTAATAGTGCTGCCAGTATTTTATAAGCGCTATTATTAACACGTATATATAAGTAATATTATGTTACTTGCATTGATTGCTTTCGATTTGCAATCAAATAGAGGAAGTTGGGGCCAACTTGTTTCCATGGTCAAACATCCTAATTTACTCCACCTTACTTTGTTGTTTTCATTATTGTAACCTTTTTTTTTTCTTTCCTTTTTTCTTTTCTTTTATTAAACTGAAATACAAGTCTGTATGGATATATCAAATGCTGGTATGTGGAGCAATCATCTGCGAATGATGGAACGAAAATAAAGGGAAGGAGGGTTTATTTGGGATTATATATTTTTTGCTTTGCTTTAGAGAACATAGTTACAAACACTTGGAATCTTTGATGATGGAAAATACAGTGCTCGTGCGTGATATGATATTTCAATACAATAGTGATAGGCTTTGAAAGTACAATCATTCATTTATGAAACACAGCTGGTGCATTGCATTTTATATATTGGCACAGTTGCGAAATTAGGCAATTTCCTTCATTGTCATGATTCATTATGTTAGTAGGACCTCGTAAATTTGTTTCTTGTCTCAATCACTTTTCTATTTGGTTTTCTAATGCTCCAATTAAACCAGTTCAATTTTGTATAATTACAAGAGAATATAACACTATTTATCTAAACGATACCTACTTTTAAAAGATGCTTCTGTGACTCTGAAAAATGATTACAGGATCCGCTAAAGCCCCTGTTCTATTTGGTGTGATTTCACTGTTGTCATGGATGCAGTTTCAATTTAAAAAAATAAACAAAAACAAAGAAACAATCAGTTTGCTTTAAACAACGGTTTCTTCTTCCTCATTTTCCATCAGATGGAGAGGGAAAGATGAGATCATACCCCATAAGAGTCTTATGTTGGTTAATACAACTAAGTCAAAATAAAAGATCTTATGATAACGACGTGCAGTGATCTTCGGACTTGAGGGTAATTTCGATCTTAAATAACTAGGCTGCACTTTCTGTTGGATCATGTACCTTAGCGATGAAGTTAAGGGGATAAATTAAAAAAATCCTTATGTTAATTTGCATAAGATCTTTATTATGTGTTTTTGTAAATAAATATTTGTTTATACTAAATAAAATTTAGTATTTTGATTAATGAAAGAGACTTGAAATATCTTAATTCAATTAATATATTTATTTATTGTTAATTTTTAAATTAAATTTATTTATAATTTATTTGTTCATTTGTTTTAATTATATTTAATATGTTATCGTTATCTAGCTCTAAGGCCATGCAACTTATAAACGAATCTGGACATCGAGATGAATATGAAGTGGCTCAAGGACCCGAAGGCATGCTTGGAAGGATAATGGGAGAGGTTTCAAGAGTTTAGGGTGCATAAATACATAAAGAATCAGATCGATACTGGACTCTTTTCAAGTTGGTGCCGGCTTGTTTTATTGCACCAAGACTAGCTCTACGATGATGGCCAGTGAGTAGCAGGCTGGAGTGATCATCCCGGGGCTTATTTCTAAAGGAGTAGGTGAACAACTCCAAGAAGCTTTGAAGAAAAGGATAAATACTGAAGTTCACTGAACCTCTCGGCAACGACTTATTTTCTAAGACAAAAGTGCTCGGAACTTAATGGATCGAAGCTAGAAGACCAAGTAGAAGAAGACAACACGATTTGTAATCAGCAAATATGGTTAGCAATCACTTTTGATCGGCACTGATATGGTTTTATGACTTGGGGACTTTGTCTCCTCTCCTACTTTCTCGGATATGGAGTTTGAATTGGTATTTTGTGATCCAACAACTTCGTTGGATGATTTGTCTATAAATAGCAAGCATATGGAAACTTATAGAGGACTTTTGACTTTTCTTCTTCTTTAACTTCTATCTCGACCCGACTTTATCACAAAGGAAGCTACTTTTTACTATTCTAGACCATTTGGAACTGTAACATCCTGGTACTTGTTATAGCAATCTCTAAATAATACCATTAAAGTGGAGGTAGACCTTAGATTTGCTGAACCACTATAAAAACCTACTTGTTTCTTGCTTTGTTTTATTGTTTATAGCTAGATCTCTCTACTTTAATTTCATTTTTGGAGGTGTTGTGCCACTTTTTGATTCAATACTTTTGGTGCTTTCATTAAGAATAGAGCTTCTTAGGCGTAGACCTAGCTATCTATTGTGGATTAGAGCATTTAGAAGTTAGATCCAGAAGGTTTTTATTCGAAGGTTTGAAGAAATTTCATATTGGAAGTAATGGCATCAACAAGGAAACCTAGTAGATCTAGAGCAGTTGCTTGTGGAAATGAAGGAATTTCCCATAAGGATGAGGTGACTAACCAACCGACAACCGCATTGCTAGGACCATCTATCCCCTAGGAGATGGTGACTAAGGTAGAGTTTTACAAGATGATGGAGGAATTGAATCAAATGATGATTGCTAGTCAGAAGGATCTCCTTGACAATATGGATGCTAGCATAGCCTTCCTAAACCGGCAATCTCAAAGGCCCGGGAGTGACAGGAGAGAAGCATCACCTGCTAGTTCGGAGGAGGAAAATTCATCAGCTTTTGGTCAAAATAAAAAGGATGGAAAGAAAAAGATGAACGAATAGTCTACTGGAGTAGCATGGAGGAACGCTGTAGGAAGAACTCGAGCCTCTACTAAGGGAATTCATATTAGTACCAACCTGAATCTGGTCGGTACCGATCTGAATTTGAGGACCATAGATGGGCAGGGCCCCGAGGCCGTCAGTTTATCAGATTCTAAGAACGATTTGCAGGATGCTAATAATGAAGTTAAACAAGATAATGGAGTTCAGGATGCTGGCGTTTAAAAGAACACTATGGAGCCAATCAGACATCAGAGAACGACCGAAGGAGTGGTTCGTCCAAAGACTGGAGAACCTAGACGCCAATGAGCAAATCGAGACCTTTATGGAGTCAAACACTCAATGCAGCTCTTGATAGTCATCCTTTGGATTACCAGGCTAGCGAGGAGCATATTGCAGATGCGATTAAGCGATTTCTAGAAGAAAATAAATGGGAAAGAATGAAGACTGGGCTTTGCACCTAGTAGAACTCCATTCATGGAAAACATATTAAGGGAAGAGTATCCCAGGGAATTTACGATGCGTTCAATGCCATTATATAACAGGACAACTGACTCCAGGCAATATTTATTCAAGTATGAGTGACATATGGATCCTGTCAGAGTGATAGATGCAGGTCGATGCAGGTGTTCCCCTATCTATTTAGATGGGTTTGCGTTGATGTGGTTTACTCGACTTGTGCTGAAATCCATCTCGAATTTTGATGAGTTAGCTATGAAGTTTTGGAGCAGTTCAGGCTCCACGCTGCCTGGCCTAAGAATGCGATGTCCTTGTCGAGCCTTTCTTGGGGACCTGAGGAGTTATTGAGAGGTTTCCTGAACAAGATCAATGTCGCAGTTACCAAAGTGAACAATCTAAATGAAAGTATAATATTGATGGCTTTGGTCCGAGGGGATACATTCAGACATGGAATTTAGATAGTGGCCGAGGATAAAGCAACCGACTACTATGGAGGAGTTCCATTGAAAGGCCAATCAGTTCTTGTGCTTGGAAGTGGCAAGCTAGGTTGTCGAAAAGACAGTGGTGGACAGTCGAAGGAAGTTATTTAAAGCAATGTATCTATTAAACTGGTTGGTGAGAGCATCAATGATGTAGCTATGAATGTTGGAAAATTTGGTAACCACATAAAAAGGAATCAGGGTGCAGGGGGCAGTGGAATGATGCCAAAAAGCATCCAAGAAATACGAGACCAAAGGAACATGCCTCTGATTGATATGCTCGAGAATATATACCTTGCCACACAAGGCATGGAAAAGTACAAAAAGTGTCAAGACCCGCAAATCCTTACCCTTGATTAAACACTAATCTCCATTGATTAACTCAAGATGCACGGAAATACGAACCCTGAGGGGTTTTAAGAAAAAGAAATAGAAGAAAAAGAGAAGAAGAAGAAAGCAGAAGAAGAAAAGGAAAGAAAAGAGAAAGAAAGAAGAACAATAGAACAACATCAGAACAGAAACAATATCAGAATCTTACATATCGCAGCGGAACAATATATGATAGATAATCACTAGTCTTTAAAACAAAGAACTATATCAGTTTATACATACATCAATCAGAGTCAATATACAACTCAATACAACAATGGACAGTTATATAAACTTGTCCTCATACAGAATACACAGCGGAATAAATAATATCAGATACAAATACTACGTCTCGCCATCCAGCTTGCTTCCAAAGCTCCAGAATATCCAGAATATCCTGATAACCTAACTCTAGACTGCCCGTGTGGAAATTGGTGGGCACCCAGAGTTTAGAAGGGAAACAATAAACTCCGAGTCAGTCATGGTGACTGGTGTGAGATCGTAAAACAGTTTATCTTTATAACAACAAAATAATTTTTTTTAAAGTCAATTCGCAATGCTTTTGGAAAATGAAACTACCATAAGACCTCCCGCCACACACACAATGCAAACGCAGAATTGGAGGAGATTTCTTCTTATGATAGTCAAAGATTCTTACTACGCAAAATCAAATCATTTTTGATATTATTATTAGTGCATAGTGTCGAAAACATTTCGAAAGTATAATATAAATCTTAGCCAACATAGGCATTCCGCACTTATGCCTACTATAGCTACTATGTTCAATAGCAGGTTACCGCCACATTCCATAGCAGGTAATACAACTAAAACCGTACACGTCACGTATTATTTCTTTGGATTTCCAACAAATGGTCAGGCTAAGGAACTTCCTATGCCACGATGGGTACGTCCCTGGAATAGACGACCCGAGAACCTAACCGGATCTCTGCCAACACAAGGCCGGGTTACCTCTGCAAAAATAGGTAACTACTGACACACGTATGCCATCCCCCGATCGTAACCGATCTTCCCGAGGATCCCCGATTCGCAACAAACCACATAATAAAAATGATGCAGTAACCACATAGGTTAAGTATCTGGGCTCCATACCATGATACCACCTCTATCCAGAAGGAATGACATACACTAAGGGGCGCTACTCCCTAGAACCTTGCTGCATCCTTCATGTTTTGACCATTTCCGGGGTGTGAGGCTGGACGAAGTCTCGTCCACAAAGCTACGCTTTCTACAAAGCCATGCTTCGGGTCAAACAAATGATCAACCTATGATCACAAAGATATAAGATCAAACAAATGATCATATCGCAAATGATCAAACACTGATCATTTCACAGCAACACTCAGTATGCCACGTTACCAAATTGGGAGTATATTGCTGATAAATTTCAACTACATAACCTCTGAGCTCGTACATCTCAGAGAAGGGTGTTAAGCTAAGAGAATAAATTCTCCGCCACCAACAGAAATGTATTTGAAAGAAATCAGCTTTATATCTCAATTTGTAACGTCAGACATACAATCCATACAAGTCTGTTCCGGGATCGAACAGAACCGAAGGCACTTCTCACGAAGCCCTTGCACATCCGGATAAATTTCTAATCACGTCCGGACTTACCGTCACTAAGGGTGATAAAACCTCTATATCGGAGATCAGCCGATGTAGAGTAACTCGACGGTAATCCTTCCGTTTTCAAAAATATCCGGTCTTCAACACCGGTCTTTGAATGCAATTCATAACGACGTATCACATATTCGGAATGGGTTATACGACCCCATGGTCCTTTCCCGGCTAACCCGAATAGTGAGCGTTTATTCAAAAATAAGTGTGGCATTCAAATTCATCCAATTCACAACAAATACCATTCAAGGTAATTATTGATAGTCGGTTATTTAACTATCAATAAAGATGCGCAACATCATCAGATTCCAAATAATTTTCCAAATTATTTATTTTCCAAAATATCTTTACTAGATATAAAATTTCCACACTTAACCGTTTGAAAACAAATTTCAAATATTCACTTTTCAATTTATCTTTAAAAGATAAATTCTCAAAAACGTTTCATTTCATATTGGAAAAGCATTTCCATACTTATTTAATAATAAGTAGTTCACAAATCTATTTATTTTCAACATTTGAAAATATTCAATATACTTAAATCAAAATTAAGTATATGTTTCATTCTTCAAGGAAATCTTTTATTTTAACAACGTCTATTTGAGTCAAAACGAATGTTACGTAAAACATCGTTACGACGACTCAAAATCAATAGTATAGGGATTCGAAATTAAGGTAGATATATAAATCCCAATACTATATAAAACATTTCCTTTTGGAAATCATTTACTATAACAACCGTGTTATAGTCCACCATTTCCTTATTTCTCGAAAACGTCTATTTCAACAATGAATGTTGAAATCTATGATTTCGATACTTAATACATTTTAAAACATCTTTTAAAATAATTAACTTCATTTCAAATACCACTTTCCCAAAACCATATCCATTTTCCTTAAGAATATATTCACTGTCCAAAATCATGAATATACTTCACTAACCAATTTCAATATTTTCTACACATTTATATTTCAAGAATTTTCCACTATCCAAAATCGTGGATAAAATTCCCTTAATAACCTTTATATTAAATTCATCAAATTTGATTGATTTTCGGATTTATAAAACAACGTTTATAAATTCTATTTCCATTTTCTAACAACTTCGATTTATAAATCTCTTTATTAACAATTCGATCAATATTCCATTTAAATGCAAAAATCCAATTTATAAGTTAATCTCTTATAAATCTTTTATTCTACAGTTTCATCCATTTTATAACTTCACAATTTATAAATCTATAAATTCCATATCTTCACGATTTATAATTCTATAAATTTCATTTTTAACACTTATAAACTCGTTTTAAAATTCCAATATTTTAAATTTATAAATATCAACTTTTTAAATCTTTTAAATAAACTGTTCACAAAAATTCGAAAATCTCAGTTCAAACCATTTTATAAATTGCTTAAACTATTTATTTCAAAAATCACCTTACGGTCATAATTCACAAAAATCTTAACTTTTATAACTTTAAAATTTTAAACGTTTATTTATTTAAAATAAATCAATTCAACAATTCAATAAAACGTCTACTTTCAAAAATTACTTTAAAATCCTTTTAAAGTAAAAGTCGTTATTTTTAAAGTTCAAACTTGAATCCGATGATGCAACAGCACCAATTAGTCAATCACAACAACAAACATCATATATCAACATATGATAACAGAATATACATCACAATATCTGTAAATAAATAAATACCGGTGAGGAATCCAGTTGGATCCCTCCAACCTGTTTCCCTGCATCCACAGACGTTAGCACAATACCAATTCCACTTCGAGGTGGAATATCGCGGTATATGGGTTTTATAAAAATATCCGCTTACTAACGGCGCAATAGGGTCTCATCCGCTATACGAGGCGGGAAATCAATCAATCCAATATATACATATGCCAATATGTATATATTGCTATATATATAGATATATCCTACTATATCTAATACAAACAGCAATCAAACAAATCAATCAATAACTGCAATACCAAATATATTTTGAGTGAGGAAAATCTCACCTTTGCTTTTAATTTTGCAATCCAATCCAATTCTTCTTTCGTTCTCTCGACTTTAACCTTGTATAAATAATTTATACAATCTATTAATATTTGAATAAATCAACAATTCCATTATCCATTTATAATTTTAGTCAACTACCGAATTTATTTTAAACTAAAATTTTGGGTTTAACCAATAATTTATTTTTAAACAAATTACTTTTAAATAATTTATTTAACAGAAGAATTAAATCTTGAACTAGAATTTCTTTAATAAATTTTCTTTCGGTGGTAACAAAAATTAGATAGGTTAATAAAACAAATAGCCCACCGAAATCAATATTTTCAAGATCACATATATATACAATTTGAAAACTGCTTATGTATATTTTTATCTTCTCAAAACTTCACATATACTTAACTGTTTTATCTTTCCGTTAACTTAAAAATTTTAAAACAGTTTAATAAAACTTCCTCTGCCTATATAAAAATCTGCATAATTTCTTTGACTGTTAAAAATCCTATTTTTAAACTTTTATATTCATATGCATATATTATTGGACAATCACCTCGCTGCCACGACAAAATGTCGTCTTCCCTATGCAATCGCCATTGACCATCAAATTGCCTAGCTTGTTGCCATTGCGAAACCCATGAACCACGTTTGTCTCAACGACATCGTCTCCGCCTCGACCACGTTGCCCTGGCCACTTCGAACACTTCCATCAAATCGCGACAAAATCGCACGTGCCTCCTCGCGATGTCGAACAATTTCCAGCCACCTCCGTTCCTTGCCTCGCGATTGCCCACCGAGTCGCCTCCACTTCGATCGCCCAATGCCGCCGCCTTCGAGCTCCCAGAAAATCGAAACTCAACTTCGCCTCGATTCCGATGCCTCCACGCCTCGATCTGGCAACTCGACTCGAGTTCCTTTATGTCGCGAATCTCGTCGCGATTGATTCCATTACCACCCTCAATTTTACTCGAACGAAAATCGTCTGATTTTTATAAGGAGGGATGCTGCCATTTTTTATTTATTTATTTTGATTTTGTTTTCTGGGCTTCGGCCATTAAAGGAAGATAGGCATGAGTTTTTCTTTTTCTCTGATTGCCGTGAATTTTGAAAAATGGGAGGGGAGAGTAGGGTACGGGGAAGACAAATAGGAGGCGTGTTGTACGAGTTGTCGGAGGGAGATAAAAATATATCCTTTAAATTTTTCGTTATAGATTCCATCACGTTTATCCATCGTACGACCTCACGCCGACTCCGAATAATACGAAATTTGAAATCCGATAATAATTCAATATTACGGACCCAATGGAACTGGTTTCGTCGAATTCCGAGACTGCGCCCCGGACGACTATTTTTAAATATCAATTCAAACGATGTAATTTCAAAACCGAACAAATCACTTTCAAAATCGATTCTGAAGCTTCTATTATCTTCAGTATTATCAATATAATTTTTAAAAGCTTTTGAAATATTTTTCTTCAGCTAAATATTGAAGATTCAAATTTTAATTCAACTATCAACAGATTAAATTCTATAATTTAATCGCCAATTTCAAAGTTATATTCGGGATTCAAATTAAATCATCGTTCAAATATTTAAAATTAATTAAATATTTTCAATTTAATTTGTTAAAAAATCAGGGTCGTTACAAAAAGCCAACAAGGAGAGAGACGAATGATCCATAAATGTGCTTTAGGAATTTTTATTGGTTCCATTAAACTTATGGGTAACACAAACAAGTGTAGGCATCTTAAAGACTTCAGTAAAGAGTTAATATAGAAAAAGAAATTACAACAATATGTAAGAGAACTACAGGATGGTGGACATAATGCTAGACCCCAAGGGCTGAATGCCCAAAGTCTGGTCGCAGTGGAGAGAGGCCCAAGCGGCTAGATGGAAGGATTGTTATAAGCACGATAACTAAGGACCTCATCCACTGGAGAAAAGAAGGAATGAGATGGAGCGATATGCGAGTTCATTGAGGCACGTGCCGCTATAGAGTTGCTTTGCCATTGAGGATGAAACTCCGGCTAAGAACCAAAGGTTGATAACTTATGACATCATTTTAGGAATAGGGATGTTGATAGGGCTGAAGCGCCAACATTTGTTCTCATTGCGATAACAGCCGTTATTGGCCCTCCTACTATACACTGAGTATTGGTGGATTGCGGAAGCTTGGTGAATATTCTATTTAGAAAGACTTTTGATCATATGAGGACAAGTTTGAAGGACATCAAGAATTATGAATCCAAGATTCAAAGATTTACCGACGAGGCAAATGAACCTCTTAGGACTATTGACTTTTCCATGGAGTTGGGGGATGGAGACCGCAAGATTGTGTGGGTTCAAAAGTCTATGCTTATGGATGAGTATTCGGTGTACAATGCCTTTTTGGGTGGACCGACCATTGCTGATTTCAAAATAACACTAGATCCTTGGTGTTAAATGATGTTCCCCATGGAATAGGGTTGGATCAATTCGTGGTGACCAGAGAGCTGATAGGGAATGTTGTGTCATCGAGCTCAAAGTGGTAAAGCGATGGGAGAAAGGAAAAAATGCAGAGAGAACTTTCTGCATTAAGAATACAGATGCATATCAATTAATATTTAAACCCTGGCTCTGAAACCATAGCAAATTTTATAAGTCTATGGATCCCAAGAAGTAGTCAGAGGAAGTGCGGGCAGCACCAGCTACAATTGACATTCTGGTTGATATAGACGATCCTACATGGGTCCTTAAGATCGAATCTCAACTTGGTGCCAGATTAAGGATGGAATTTATCAATTTTCTCCTAGCAAACTTGGATGTATTTGCTTGGACACATTCAGATATGTGCAAGATATCATCGGAGATAGCATGCTATGCACTAAATGTGGACCCGAAATATCCACCTGTGAAATAAAAAAAGACGCAGTATGGGTCTAGGGCGATCCGCTGCATTGAAGGAGGAAGTGGATAGCTGAAGGCAAATGGATTTATCCATGATGCTTTGTACCCTAAATGGGTATTAAACCCTGTGTTGGTCAAGAAAGAAAATAGGAAGTGGTGGACATGTATTAATTACTTGGACCTGAATAAAGCATGCCTAAAAGAGAACTTTCTGTTTCCTAGGATTAACCAGCTGATAGACGGGATCATTGGGCATGAGTTACTTTCTTTTATTGATGCATGCTCCGACTATAACCAAAAAACGATGCACCTTCCAGATTAAGAGCATACAAATTTTATAACGGATTTGGGATTTTACTATTACCTAGTAATGCCCTTCGGTATGAAGAATGCAGGAGCTACGTACCAAAGACTAGTGAATTCTATGTTCAGGGATTAGAATGGCTGAATGATGGAAGTGTATGTGGATGATATGCTCATGAAGTCATGACTATTGACGAACCACATGGATGGCCTTTTGGAGATGATTGAAGTTCTACGAAGGAACGTAATGAAGATAAATCCATTGAAGCTCTCTTTTGGAGTGTCATCGAGCAAGTTTCTAGGATTTATCATGAATTCGAGGGGTATTGAGACTAATCCAGAGCATATTGACACCTTAAATAATGTGGCTGCCCTAAACATAAGGAGCGAAATGCAAATCTTAAATGGGAAAATTTCTGCTTTGAGTACGTTCATCTCAAAGGGAACCGATATGTGTATACTGTTCTTCGATGCCCTAATATGGACGAAGGCATGCTAAGATGCCTTTGATTAATTATCGAGGCACATGGAAACTTCACTGGTCCTACCCAAACCTTTGGATGAGGAAGATTTGTTCTTCTATTTGGCGGTATCTGCTCACGCACTAAGTGCAGCATTGGTACGTAAGGAGGCAAGGATTCAGAGGCCCATTTACTACATTAACAGGCAATTTGCCGAAGCTAAAAAGAACTATCCAAAGTTGGAAAAGATTTCTATTACTTGTTGATTACACCTAGGAAATTGCGATCATATTTTTAGGCTCATCTGATAGCGGTGCCGACGGATCAGCCCTTAAAGCAGGTACTATACTGATCCAAGACTTTAGGAAGGTTATTGAAATGGAGCATTGAGTTCAACCAGTATGACATCACTCACCATCCAAGGGGAGCCATAAGAGGACAAGCGTCAATGGATTTCATTGCTGAATTTACCGCCCGGAAGAGAAGAGGAAGATAATGCGGCCACACTTTCTCAATGGAAACTATTTGTAGACAGAGCTTCTAATGAACATAGTTTTGGGTTAGCAGTGATACTCGTGACTCTAGAAAGATAATTGATTTGATAAGCATTGAAGCTAGAATTCCCCACAACAAACAAAAATGCGATGTATGAATCGTTGATAATGGGACTCAGGATAGCAAATGAACCGGGTTTAAGGACACTGCATATATTCGCCCAGTTGTGGTTTTCCAGGTGAAGAAGGAACTCTAGGCTAAGGGTATGAGACTCTCCCCTTACCTAACGAAGACATTAGAGCTGTTAAATGATATAGAGCATTATACGGTTGCATACATCCTAGAGAGGAGAATATGAAGGCCAATTCACTGGCCAAGCTGGCTATCTCTGGAGATGCGCAACTCTTAGGATTGGTTCCACTGGAGGTTTTATCAACTCCAAGCATCGGCTAGATGGATGTCAATTGGTTCTTGGAGGCCGAAGAGGAGAAGGAGTCATGGATGACTCCAATTGAGAACTATTTGCTTAGGGGAACTCTATAGAAAGGAAAAAATGAGCGAAAGCAACTCCTTCGAAAAGTGTCACGATTCGTAATGCAAGAATGAGTGTTATATAGGAGAGGTTACTCAACCCCCTACTTCAGTGTATAAGCAAGGATGAGGCTAGGAAAGTCCTCATGGAAATGCATATGGGTAGTTGTGGTGACCACACCGAGCGACAAACATTAGCGTAGAAGAAACTTCATTACAAATGCGTGTGGTCAACAATAAACCGATTTAGTACTAATTACACCAAACGGTGCAACCGATGCTAAAGGTTTGCAAATTTTGAGAGCCCCATCCACTAAGCTTATGCAATTGGTTAGCCTATGTCCATTATGGTTTGGGGAATTGATATAATCGGTGTGTTATCGATGTCGAAAGGATGAGCTAAGTACGTGATTTTTCGATGGATTACTTTACGAAGTGGGCTAAAGCAGAACCACTTGCCAAGATCACAATGAGGAAAGTGATCAGCTTTGTGATGAAGAATATTATATATAGATTCAACATTCCCTAAAAGATCGTAACTAACAATAGGACTCAGTTTGAAATTACCGAGTTCAAGGATTTCTGTAATCGGTACAAGAGCGAGAAAGCTTTTTGGTAGTAGCATACCCATAGGCGAATGGACAGGTGGAGGAAATGAATAAAATCATCTAGTCCATCTTGAAGAAATGGTTAACTAAAGCCAAGGGCAACTAGGTCGATGAGCTTCCACTTGCTTTGTGGGCTTATAGGACAACTAATAGGTCCCCGATTGGACATACTCCATTCATCTTGGCCTTCAAAGCTGAGGCCATGATTCCAATAGAATCGGAATTCCCTTCTCATAAAAAAGACTACTATGATCTGAAGGTCAATGAGGAACTCTTACTTGAGTCCCTCGATTTGACTAATGAAAAGTGAAAAGATGCTAAATTAAGGGTAGCTACTCTTAGAAAGAGTAGTATGGCATTTTAACACCAAGGCTGGAGCTATACCTTTGAATGAGAGACCTTATTTTGAAATGAGTTCTCTTGAGTACGGGGACACTTGATCCGGATTGGGAAGGTCCTTATGTGATCAAACAAAAGCTTAGAGATAGAACTTTCAAGATGGCTACTGTTGATAGAATCCTGATTCTGAGGGCATGGAATAACGACATGTTGTGACTCTATTTCTCTTAGGTTTACTTAGTTTATTTTTAGCAAATAAACTACCCTAGTGAATTAGAGGAAATTTATTAAGACAGGACTTGCCATTCTTTTGTATACAAATAAAGTTAGCTTCTTGAACCCATGGAACCATGTTCATGTAGACAATATCTTATGCTGCGTGATTAGCAGTATTATTAGGTACCCGAAGATAGGTACCAACTCCTTTAATCTTGGATCAGGACAGAGGAGTGTAATCATAGGAGTCAATCAGATAATTCAACCCTATTCCCCCAGTATTGACTAATGCCTAGAGATAGGCAAAGTCAATGAGTGATGTTCAGGATAGGGCAAATAAAGCACTAGTTTGCAGAGATAGAAACTGGTGCGTGGTTGAAATTTTAATGACCACGCTTATGACCTAGAAGGATGTGCTAGGTTGAGGATAAGTAAGCAATGTCAAAGGATGTTGTCCATCAACACCCGAAGATAGATGAGACTTAATGCGGATACTTAGAATTACACATCCGAAGCACTAGTTCCCGATTATAGGAACTAGCGCGCAACTGTGAATTTTCAAGACCGTGCTTGTAGCCTAACAGGACATGCTTGGCTAAGGATAAGCGTTGATGGTCAATGAATGCTTTCGATCAACATGTGGAGAAATGTGAGACGAGAGCAAATTTCCAGAGCTAGGCGTCTAAAGCACCGGTTACTGGATATAGGAACTGGTGCGCATCCATGACTTTCACGACCGCGCTTGCGGTCTAGCAGGACGTGTTAGGCTGTAGATAAGCGAGAACAATCAATGGAGGATATTGATGATGCCTGGTTATTGGCAAGATCTAGGACATCAAGATATAGACGTCCAAACCATTGTTTTTTGGAAATATGAAAAGGTACAGAACTTGGTTTATTTATAATTTGTTAATGGTTGAAGGAAACTCGACCAAGGGTAAACAAGAATTGTCGCAGGGTTGGTTAAATATTAGTTTTGTTTGCCCAAACTAAGCACTTTGGAAATAGAAAGTAGAACTAAGTAATAGAATATAACTAAAGCAATTATAGGAGTTTACTAATATGTACAAAGTTATAGTAAGTAAAAGTTATGCATAGACATAGGTATATATAATATGGATAAACTATGGTACAAGCAATTATATTATATATGTAGGAATTGTATTTAGGTAGGTACAATATAAAATTCTAGAAATTTAAATGGAATAGAGATTAAAATAGAAAAATAATCCTTTATTACATTCATCTTTATAAACATCAACTACGAGGGCAGTTCCTGTGCAAGCACGACCTAAATACAAAAGGAAAAAAGGTATGACCAAAAGATACTAAAAGAAGGTGTCTCAGCATCATAAGCCAAGTGGAAGGCTTATTTCCTCTACATCTTCTTCTTCTCACCCTTATCACCTTTGCTGCCGGAACCGTTACATGGTCTCTTCTGTCCCTTGCCATCCTTGGGTTTTCCCTTAGGAGTGTTGGCTTCAGAGATAGCGGTCTCTCCGTCGGCAGTGGTAACTACTGGATCTTCGAGCTTGTCAAAAAAGGCATCAGATGTCTTTGTGGAGGCATTGACACTACAGCTCTTGGTAGGTTTAATAGTAATGGGAAGAATTCTCAAAGAAGGCCATGACTTTTCGACGCTAACTTTATTTTCTAATCCAGATTCAATTTTAATTTTTACCTTAGACATGCTAGTCTTCCACCTCTCCGCCATGGAAATAGGATTGGGTGGGCCCATAGGGCTAGTAATGGTGATTCTTCCCTAAAGGATTGCAAAGTGTTATCTAATCCCTCCAGAGCCGTGAATTTCATTTAATTAAGACTAAGGATGGTGCTGGAAGGAAGGATTAGAGCGACCAGTCCTATGGTAACAGAGGTAGACTCGATGGAGATAGTAATGGGACCCAAGCTTTGAGTAATTGGTAGTGGAGGAGAAGGAAGCGACGGGTGTTCTATAATTTCATAAATAGTGAAGTAAAGGTTAATCATGGTCTTAGGAGAGAACTGAAGTTTCCCAAACACTGGAGAGATGAGAGAAATACCTTCACTGGTTGGAGTTTCCTTAGCAGGAAATAGAGCAATTCCACCCTCTTCTATTATGATTGGATGGGTTGAGAGATAGAGATAGGATTATAGGGCTCGTCGGTAGCCATGGCAATGGAAGCTGGAGTTGTAGTAAGAGCAGCCTCAAAGCTGGCCCTTTCAGATGTTGGAATATCTACTGCAAGCTCTTGGACTTTCGGAGATGATAATTCTGCATGACCCGATGTACTTGTACTAGCAGAAGCTTCAGTGGTGGCTTCAGTAGTAATGGCATCCTACGCAGCAAGGGTAGCTTTTCCTTCTTTTAGCTTTTCAATATCATTGATGTTGAGGTACTTAGCTTTCAATTGATCCTCAGTGAGGCCTTCACCGGATGCAGCCAAACGATGCACTATCTCTTCCAAGCATTGGCTAGAGTGACAGAATAAGTGCTTCCTAACCGCTTCAGGTTCTTAAATTGGATGACATTAGTAAAGAACTGTTGAAGGGTGGAATTCAGATCTTCTTTTTCCAGGGCAACTTGCTTTTTTAACTCAATTAGCTCGTTCACTATCCCAACATGATCGATCTAAGCATCCAGTTTCTCCACTCTTTCCAACATTAAGGTGGATTCAAGCTTCTCAATATTAGTACGGAGTTTCTAGATATTAACTTCTTTTGCCTCAAGTGCCTTGTCTTCTTCTAGAAGGGCTAGATCCTTGGTTGCGATCTACGCCTTGAGATGGAAATTTTCTTCAGGATCAATCTTGACTTGGTCTTTCATCACAATTGTAGCCTGATTGTGAGTTCGTCTCATTTTTTCGACCAAATATTAAGCATTCTTCATCGATTTTTTGGCCTCATCTCTTTCTTCCATGGCTTTGGTTAATTCCTTCTTATACACCTCTATAGTCATATCATAGCTCTTCCTCTCTGACTTGGAAGATTGGATGTCAGTCTGGTGAATTTTATTGACATCAAAGAGGGCGATGGCGAGTTTCTTCCACTCAAACCCTTGGTCTATTATCTCCTTGATTCCTCTGACCCTGCAGTTGGCCTCTTCCCTAGGAACATCCTTAAGGTCATGGTCAAATTCGACCACGATCAGACAAAGGTTTGGGAAGGCGTCTTGCATTCTACATGGTGGTGGTGGAGATGGAGTTGAACAAACATAGACCTCTTTGGATTGATGGGGAAAAAAACAGTGGTGGCCAGAGAAAGCGACGCTGAATGTTGTTGCGAAGAAAGCTGTAGTTGAGATCGAGGCAGGGGAAGGCTGGTAGAAGGACCATGGCAGCTATGTGAGTCTTTATGCCTTTTCTTTTGGTCATAGGATTCATTTTCCTTTACGTGCTTTTTTATTCTATCTTTTTCCATCTGGCGGTCACTTTCTACTTGGTGTTCTTTGTCTTTCCTCCGTGCTCTCTCTTCATCTATTTCTCTTTCCCTATAAGAGCTAACATATGATGGATATGGATCAGAAGTTAATCTCCTTTGTTTGGAGACACTAGAGTGAAGGTAACTGTCGGTCTCTTCCCATCGTACCTAAAATGAAAGAAAGGATCGTATCAGTTTCAAAGTATTGAAGTAAGGATGAATGCAAAGTGTGAGTGTTTGTGATCCTAGAAGTGTGTGGAGTGCTGGTGTTTCCCTATGTACTATGTGGACCATGTGCAAAAGGTAGTAAAGATGGAGTCTTGCCTCCTTCTGCTACCTTAGATGGGAAGCTAAATCCTAAAGAACACTCCCAAAGAATATTGCCAATAAGAATGTCAAGATTACTCAACAAGTCGAAGATATTTTTTTAATGAATGGCTAGAGGAGTCGCCTAGATTATTGGCACCGGACTCGATTCCATAGACAGTTGGGAGGTCTTGACTATTATTCGCCTCGAGTGTGTTGGGATAAGAGTCTCTATACCTTTTGGAGATGTCTCCCCATATGATTTTTCTCCATCTTGGTCAGAGCCCTCATCATCGTCATCTCCTTCGTTATCATCCTATTCTTCTTTATCTTCTCCTCCTCCTTTATGTATTGTTCCATTTCTACTCATTCTTTCCCTTCCACTCGCACTTCACCGGTTATGTTTGTTTTCGCTGCTCTGTCAATAGTGTCATTAATGTTCGCCGCACTAGACATGCCTTCACTACCCACTTGGGTATCTTCATTGGAGCCGCGAATAGGGACAAAAGATCTAGTGGACACCCTAGACCCTCTGGGGGAAGCTCAACTGGAATGGTGTAACATTTAGGTTCTATAAGACCACACTGTCAAAGTTTTTCATTCGTCAGAAGATAAACAACGAAGAAATATCGAATGCCGACACTTTTGATGGTCTATAAAGTCTCGATGTGCATTTCGGTCCTATCTCAAGTAGGAATATCAATAAAGAGAGTGGAAAAGAAGGATATTTGGATGATAAGGGTCCAAGAATAGGAATAATAGAAAGTTAAAAGTTTGACTTCCAGACAACTAGAGTCGGTTGAAATGGTATGGACATTGATCTAAGAAATACATGTTCTTGAAGTATGAGAGCTTGTTGTAGAGCGCTTCGATAACCTTACATCGACACCAGGCTTCTATTATCATAAAAGAGGACGATTAGCTCCATTGTTTGAAGCTCCAAAGGTGTGTTAGCTCCACAAAGTTTGGAGGTCAATGGAATTGATTGATGAATAGAATATACAAGGAACTCAACAAAGTGTAACTATTGGGGCAGACTTGAATAGGAGAGAGCCCGGGCTCTTGGAGGAACATACAGAGGAATGGATTGAAGGGCGGTACAATATCGCCTAGGTGCATGTACTTGTTATAAGCTATGTAACCTAATGGAGGATTTTGCACATGTTGGTTAATAGTCAGGAGATGAACGTCACACTCTGGTATTTTGTGTTGGCAACATATAGTCCGGAGCGACTTGGTAGTTAGAATTATTGGCATTTTTTCGAGAAAATCATCCAAAACTCTTAAGCCAACCTTTTCATTTAGAGGAGGAGGCTGGTTTTGAATTGGAGCAACTAGAACTATCATTCTCTACAGCTTTATGATAATTGAACATCTAGGTCTGATAACCGTTGATTTCGAGGCCTGTATAATGGTAGAACCATCATCGGGAGGAGTTGATGGCCCAGTGCCTATGTTGAATCGAGGTGAATGGCGTGTCATTGTAGACTGGAAAGCTTGATATTGAACATAGTCTGGTAAGTTTTATTTTGAAATTCTATTTTAGATGTAAACTCGTGTGACCGGTGCTTAGAATCCAACAGATGTTGACATGTGTTGACCAATCAGATTATGAACATCAATCGAGGCAATTAGAAGTTTCAATCTACGCAGTGTATGTCATGTGTCCCAAATATGACGAACGGACCAGTATGTAGATAGCCCACTCGTGTCGGAAAACGAGCCCCATCGCACGACTGTATGTGACGGATCTTACCCATTATCGTCGGATAATCAATAATGAAAATGTTATCCGGAGCTACGTGGAGCGTTCTTTTGCAGGAACATTGGAAGTACAGTGACTAAAAATATTGTGCAATGAAATTGTTCGAACGATGGAATACGTTCTATGCGACCATTCTTAGGAGAGAACCGTCCCTTTAGAGTTCAAACAACATCACATTCTTAACCATGACTTTACTGTAAGCTAATTCAAGCACATAAGGTTGTTAAGGCATAAGACCATGGCGAAGTGGGTAAGGCATTGAAGCTGACCCAAAGCAGAAGGAAGAAATGACTTGAAGTTGCTATCAGATCACAACCCTTAGAAACTTGCTTTGGGGAAAGCCTAGGTTAAACCTTAGGAAGTTCCAGGTCATGCCATGGTTGATGTCTTGGTGGAAAATTATGTTCACGTTTAAACCCTCAACCGACTCAAGGCTAAAAGAAAACCCCGGCATTGCCAGTGATGACCCTACGACTACATGGTATGACCACAACATGACCGTCATTACAACACACTTAGATTTTTTGACCTAGATCTCTAGAATTGATGAGAGATCAGACTGAATTCTCTTGAGAGAACAAGGGCGGTCAAAATTAATATCTGGAGCTAGCCGTATCTTGGAGCAGATGTCGGTGATCTTGGACAGTCAGCATTAAGCAGCAGCGGTTGTAGGATTTGGGTCGCGGCTATTCAAGAAGAGAGGTTAAAGGCCAGAAAAATGAAAGCATAAGGAAAAATTTCCCAAGTATGGAGTTATAAAGGAGATTTGAATGTGGTGATCGGCAAAACTAAGCGATGCCGACTTGATCGGGCCAACCCCGACCTAAATTTTGGAGTTAGAATGGATGGGAAATGAGAGAAAGAGAAAAAGGAAAATAAGGCGTAGAATGATCCTCAAAGTGTAGATTTTGACCTTGGCGTGGAGTGGTGCTATTGCTTTTTAAAGCAATGGAATAGATGTCCTTAGAATAGAGATGACACTTTATAGCAACTCTTGGATGATCAATGGATTAATATGGATAATAGTATGCACTTGTCTTGGTCTAAAACATGCTTTGTTTCCAACAGAAGCATACTTTGAGGGGCAAGTTTTATACAGTTCTTAGACCAATTGACTTACAAATGAATCTAGACGTTAGGATGAAGATGAAGTGATTCAAGGACCTAAAGGCGTGCTTGGAAGGATAATAGGATAGGTTTCAAAAGTTTAGGGTGCATGAATACATAAGGAATTAGATTGGTACCGAACTCTATTCTGGTTAATACCGACCTGTTTTATTGCACTAAGTTTAGGTCTGGGATGATGGTTAGTGAGTAGCAGGCTAGAATGATTGTCCTAGCGACTTTTTGAAGGGGAAAGTAAAAAACTCCAAGAAGCTCTAAAGAAAATGACAAGTACTGAAGGTGTCAGAACCTCTCTACAATGACTTGTTTTCTAAGGCAAAAGTGCACGGAACTCGATGGATCGATGCTAGAAGACCAAGTAGAAGAAGACGATATGATTTGCAATCAGCAAGTCAGGTAGGTACCAATCTCTTCTGATCGATACCTATATGATTTTATGACCCTAAAGACTTTATCCCCTCTCCTACTTTCTTGGAGCTAGAGTTTGAACTGGTATTTCAAGATCCGACAACTTTGTTGGGTGATTTCTCTATAAATAACAAGCTTATGGAAACTTAAAGGAAACTTTTGGCATTTCTTCTTCTTCATCTTCTATCTCTAAACGGCCTTGTCACAAACGAAGCTACATTTTACCATTCTAGTATTTGGAACTATAAAATCCTTGTACTTTTGGCAACAATCTCTAAATAATAACATTATAGTGAACGTAGGCCTTAGATTTACCGAACCACTATAAAAATCTTTGTGTTTCTTGCTTTGTTTTACTGTTTATAACTAGACCTCTCTACTTTAATTTCATTTTTAGGGTGTTGTGCCACTTTTTGGCCCAATAGTTATAATATTCATATTCATAATATGAACATCACAACAATATACACATAAACATAAACTAGGGGTTCATGACAAAATTGATCTCTTTGTCCTATAGTTAATAAGATGACAAAGTGTGATATATGTAATATATAATATTTAATATGAATTATCCTAGGTGTACATGAAACATGTAGTCATTTTTTAATTCAACTATTAAAAACATTTTGTTAAAATATTTATATTTACAATATATAAACAGATACACATAATTAATATATATTTATATATACCTAAAATAGTTATAAAATAAATTTATTTGCTATAATAAAATTTTGAATAAATTTATAATTATAATCTATTTTATTTTCGGCTTTATATATATAATTAATTTATAAATCAAATTGAAATATTAACTTATTAAAAATTATTATAATTTTTTTAAAATATGATATAGCCGCCATCATATACACACACACAAGTCACACACACACACATAAATATATGATTATTTTAATTAAATAATTTTCGATCGAAAAATTTGATTTGAATAATTCAAAATATTTCGTTTTAAATTCTTTGACTTAGTAAACAAAATTTAGAAAATAGTTTTTTAATTTAAAGTAAACCAAAAAGAATAAAATTTTAATATATATATATATATATATCCATGCACGCACACACATACACATGTGTGTGTTCAAAAACAATAATAAAATATGCATGTGTGTGTGTTCAAAAACAATAATAAAATATATTTTTATAGTTTAAACCAAAAATAAAAATTTATATAAAATGGATTGTGTGTATATATATACTTATAAATTATGTTTGGTTTTAGAAATTTACTTATTTAGTTACTATTGAAAACAAGTTATTATATATATAATATGTACATATGCATGCTTTTAAAAACTTCTGAAAATCAATTTTATATGACATACGTATGCACGATTTAATAATAATAATAATTTTTTAAAATAAATATTGCTAGATAAAAATAAAGTAGGGTAACAAATATATGAACATGTCTATATGAATTAAATACACGATTTGAAAATATTACTTTTCTCTGAAATGAACTTGTCCAGGGTCAGTATGTTGTTTGTTCAGTTTGTCCTCTTAGAGCACCATTGTATCCTTCTTCTCTTTGAGTTGCAACATCTAAGATATGGCCTCACAAGGGTAACAGGGCCAGCTACGGATGGAGGCAATACATCGGAAAATTCAGTGTTTAATTATGGTAGGTCTACACCTGTCTCTCCACCAAATCCTCTAGGTATTTAGACTTGTTTAAGCCTGAAATATCCATCCATCGATAGCTATTTGACCAACCATGGACAAAAACCCCTTTGACTCCTCTTCAATCATTATGTAATTAATTAATTTCTGACTCCAAAGTCGTTCGAACTACCGTATAACTTTTATACGTTGTTCTATTTAATTTTGAGACTAAAAAAAATAATTAAAATTAACCATAAATATTAATACAACATTTTTACCGATTTATTATTAATTTATAGCATTCAAAAATTAATGTTATCCTTGGTTATATTCGAAAATAACTAACAGCGTGATAGTATTGACTCTCCGGTGTGAACTCAATCCATAATCAATATTTAAACAACTTAAATATCGATGTCTATATAGAGTTTGTTGAAGCACAATATAAAGTCATGTTCAACACTTACTGATCATTTAGATGAAATCATATTTCTGATCTAATAATAGCTCATGTAGTAATAATAGTTTGTGCACGTATTCTTTTTATCATTACTATATCACTTAGATATCTAGAGTTCCGTCTAAGGTCAAAGGCTATGTTAATATCTGTATTTATTGCATAACTCACTTTAAAGTCCTTTGTTCAATCAGATAACGTTTACCAACCAATGGATTTACTATAGGTAGATATTTTTACTTTAAGTTGACTTACCAATTACGGTAATACAAACCTTCTATAACGAAGGGGATGAATCCTCTATTGAGAAGCGTTTCACTTGGATTAGTTCAATGAACCCAATTATGGTCGTAACACAGTCGCCATGCCATATGGTTGACCATAATAAAAGTACAGTCTATGTACTCAAGATCGACAGTACTCTCAAGTCAGAAGACTACCGCACGTTGATACCCTGAGATATTCTATTTACACTTAGATATATAATACGTACTCAAGATCAACAGTACTCTTAAGTCAAAAAATTACCGCATGTTGATACCCTGAGATCTTTATTTTGATTGTTATATAACCTATATAAAATCTTGTGAGCCTAATTATGATTGTTCAAAACAACCATAAGTATGTGACTCCTAAATCCCCCAATGGTTATGAGTAAATCACTGTCCATCGTATGGAAAGCGTTATGTACGCTAGTCTTAATAGACATATAGATATCCTTTTCTTGATACTTCTCAACTAGGAACATTTAAAGAGTTAGATTTTATTTGTATCGATTTATTACTTATGGCTGTGAACATTTCATAACTGTAATCGATAAAACACCACTTCTAAGGATTTTCTACTTATATATGTTTAGTGTTATTATTTCATTACATATATCAAAATTTAACAACAATATATAATAGAAAACAAACCCAAAAACAAATTTTACTTCAAATATGATCATTTACAAAACTAAGATTACTTCACAATTACATGATTGCCCCTAAGGCACATCCTTAATTCTACCAATCTCTCACTTGCACTTGGAATCTACTATGGAGCTTCATCCCCATGCCTTAGATCACTCTTCCTAAAACAGACCGTGAGAGCGCCTTAGTGAATGGATATGCATTATTATCTTTAGTATCTACTTGCTTGATCATGATCTCTCCATCACTTATAAATTGCCTTATCATGTGGAATTTTCTAAGGACGTGTCACGATATCTTGTGATAACCCTTACCAAGAAAGCTCACGATCTATATTCCTAAGCCTCGACGAGTGACTTAAGATAACCCTCACCAAGAAATCTCAAATCGCAGTGGATAAGGACTTTAGCATTGTATTCAATTATCAAGGGGTCAAACATGTCCTTAATTTCATTTCGACCTGCTTATTTGGCATCCTCTGCCCGGGCCTCGATCTCTTCTCTCATCTCATTGTGGCCTGCTTCTCTCGCCTCTTCTTTGTGGACTTCAATTTGTGCAAGTTGCTCATCAAGCTTAATCTTCAAATTCTGGGCTTCAACGGTCTCTTCGCAATATCTTTGCGATTCCTCTTGAGCTTCAATTTTCTCTTTCCCTCTCCTTTTTAAGAAGTTCTTCAAGCTCCTCAATGCGGCGGGCCAAAATATTCTTCTCCTTTTGCAAGGTATCTTTTTCCAAGGCAAGCGCGCCACTGTGGTTGTGGGCAGCATCAAGTTCCTTTTTGTGGGCGGCTTCTAGATGACTCACCACCTCAGATGTTTCCTTAGCACTTTTTTCAACCTCAATCAGTTTTACCATCATGTCTGAAGTGTCTTGATGTTTAATTATACCTTTATCATGGATCGCCTTTAGCTTGAGATGATCAATTTCGTGTTGTCTCTCGATAGACACCTTAGAGATCTTCTCTGCTAAGTGCTGGAACGATTCGTGTTGCACAAAAACATCATTGATGCATGCGAAAGAACTTGCTTTAGCATTCCTTGGGATTGTATGAATAGAGGGGAGGAACTTAAGCCCGTCGAAACAAATCTTTAGAAAATTGACCTTAAGTTTGGCAAATTTCTCTACCGTGGAAGCTTCAGGAGCCGCAGTTGGCAAAGATGGATCAGAAGTGACGATTGGACATTTGCTCGACCTATGGTCACGGGACTGCTTGGAGCTAGATGAACCAGAATATGGCTCAGGCGGTACAACAATTTGAGGATCATGGAAAGAGGTCTGATTTCAACTGTGCATAGGAAGATTAGGTTGAACTTCCTGATGAGACGGCCAAGACTGGGACTTATGTTTGGAAGATGAAGATTCCCTCGAACGACGACTTCTTTCTCGGCTGTCATCCCTCTTTCTATGCCTACCCGATTCTGAATCACGGTTGGATCTGTATTGCGTCGAGGAGCCACTCAAGCAATCAAAAGCTCGGGATTGAGACATCTAGCAGAAAGCCAAACTAAAGTGTATAATTGACCATTTTACAAAAGATAGATGAAGATCGTGTGGTGAAGTTCACATGATTATGAGTGTCCTAGTGTCCCCACGCAGAGCAGTTGCTGCGGCCTTGCTTATAGGAGTTTTCTCTCATTTGCCGGTAGGAAGAATGTTATCACCACTTCTGGTGGGAGAATTGAGCCCCTCAATACTAATGTTGGGGAAGTCATAAGTCATGATTCATCAGGGATTTGGAGATTTGAAAACCTTTTCATCAAGCTTTCTAAACGTTGGGAGGATAACTCTTCATCGATGGGAGTGATAATAAACTCAAGCTCCTTAGTTGTTTTTCTCCTACGGAGCTTATATGCAAGCTTCTTTCTTCTTTTAGCTGGCTTGTGAGGTTGCATGCCTTATGATGGTTCGACCACAGGCGCATTGTCTGTACCTGCATCAGCATCGCCAGGCTCATCGATCTTGGCACCCTTAATTTCACCCTCTTCGGCGTCATCTTGAGTCCTCTCGACTAGGGGCATGACAGGGTAATTGATATCTCCTTGTTCTGCACCATATCCTGGCAGTGCAAAGCTTTCTGGAAGTCCAATGCTACGACCATCTTCCAACAACCCGAACAGAGATAACCATTCGTCAGTTACAAGAAGTCTAATGTTCCGGTCTTTGACCGGAGTGGCACGAATCGTAGAAATTGCCCTTGAAAAACTATCGCCCTCTGAACGTGGATGGGACACCTATAGATTTTCAGATGTTAGTTGATTTAGGATATGACCTAGGTTAAAGAATTTGATAATAGAGTGAAGACGACACTTACATCCTTCCAACCATTGCCTTCCAAAGCCAACCGGACATCGAACATAAAACCATTCATGTTTGAAAAGGCCGAGCTTGTTCCAAACATCCGTTAAGAATTGACAATTGGGCGAAGGCTCGAGGTAAATGTAGGAAAGGCTCCATGTTCGTCGTTTGAAGTTGTAATTAAACCTGACGTCCTCAGGAGTTAGTGGGTGGAACAGGACGTTCATAAATAGTAAGTAAGTGCCGTGGAGAAAGGCATAGCTGGTCGGGTGTAGTTGAGTAGGAGCTATCCCATGATATCTTAGCATCTCCTAGATAAAAGAATTGAAAGGCGACATGCATTCGTCCCAACACATGAACTTATTGCATGCTTTATACCCCTTCGGGGCGAATGAGCCCTGTCTTTCACCGAAGGAACCAGAACGTCTTCGAATGGAATTCCGTGTCTGGAACATAGTTTGTGAAGAGAGGTCTCATCGATTCTGGAGGCTTAGGAATCTGTCGAGTTATCTAAGAATATAGCGCTTTCTACAGCGTCGGAGGCAGGACTTATATCTTCCACCAGGAGGATGGGAATGTCAGAGAAAAGGTCAGCCGGTGGGCCGGAAACTTCCGTTTGTTCAGTTTGACGACCAGGGGAAAGCCTACTAGATATAGTTGTGGAACTCGACTTAGCTTCGGGATTACTATGTTGCGAAATTGGTTCGAAAGACATCGCAGCTAGACGCTCTGAACGTTTGAAGTCCATGTCAACTATACTCAGTAGATAATCAAGAGTAGAAAAGTTTACCTATCCCCCCGTGCTAAGTGTAACCTAGTGTGGTGCAATATCGTGTAGTGCAGAGATAAGCAGCTCAAAATAAAACAAAACAAAGTAAATGAAAAGATTTTGGATTTCGACCAGACTGACCGTCATCGCTGACCGTGTGAACCAACGAAAAAATCGATCGGTTGTGTAAGCCTTGGGATCGACCATCGGCATATCGAAGTGTGAAATCCATTATTAAAGTCCAAATTTTGAGTTTTAGTTCATATTCTAAGTCCCATGGATTTGGTCGTTTAATTTTGAGTTCATCAGTAGATATGCAAGTCCCGTTGTTCATCATTGTCATATGTTCAAGCTCAATTAGATGGGACTGGTTTTGATTGTTCAAACATGTGATTATGGATTGGTTTTCAAGTTCAATTTGAAGACTACAATCATCCAAGTATAAATACCCGAACCCTATTTGCAGACCCCTATCCCAGAGCAAAACAACAGTTCCCTCTCTCTAGGTGATTAATGCCGACCACTTTCCTTCAACAAAAATACCGATCCCTCCGCTAACCTACTCTACCGATCCCTCTACTTTACTATTTTCAACCTTCCACTATAGATCCCTCCATGCTAACTTTCACTACCAATCCTTTCCCTATGCTATTCCAACCGATCCCTCCTTAATCCAACAAAATATCGACCCCTCCATTCAAATCGAAGGCGACCGATCCCTCTTCTTCTACCTCCTCATGTTACCCTTCAAACTTTTTAGCCGAACCTTTCCACATCCTACTTCTCATCTTCACCAAGTAGCTTCGGCCATCAATTATCCATCGCGTCGACTCCAAATCATCATCAATTGAATAGAATCATCGCCTCATCATAAAATCAAAAATTAAAACCCAAAAAACCTACCTACCTATGTATATATGTTAATGCGGTGATAAGTGGCAGGGGATGATCAAGATTGAAGATAAGTAGAAGTGAGATCGTAAAGGCGAGATAGCTTGTAGAAGAATTTGTTTCAAAATGAAGGGAAGAAGAAAGAAGGGAGGGATCGGCTTTAATGGTGGAATGTGGAAGGTTCGGTATTTTGAGGGATGAGAGGAAATGGTAGGGAAATGAAATAAGTATGTATGGGAGGTAATAGTGTTAGTTTACATATGGGAATGAGGGAATCGCCCACGATTTCGACTCGAAGCAAGGGAAGAGGGATCTGTTAAACATATCCCGGCCCCTATAAGCGTGCATATAAAAATAAGAGAGAAAGGGATCGACTAGGAATATGCCGATCCCCGTAAACAAAAAAACAAAAGGAAAGAAGGAGGTGGGATCGACTAGACATATGCTGATCCCTACAAATGCTCTAAAAGAAAGAAAAGGATAAAAAAAGTGGAGGGATCGGCTATGAGCATGTGCGCAAACAAACATAGGGATGAAATTATTCAAAACTTATATGTACAAAATGCAATGAAAATTGGCGACGATCTATGAGCAAGAACGCGTCTGGGAGCCAACGACAAGAACGTATATCTGAACGTGCACGTGTATGGTCTAAAAGTTCAATTTTTGAAATCGACGGAAATCAAAATCAAACCTGAAGCCTTCAAGTTCGAGGATGGACCGAATAACTAAAGCTTATTAGTCTCGTGGAACAGCACTTATATATCAACCGATAGAATATAACCCTGGATTTATACTATTGAAAATTGACTAAGTGTCACGACAATCAAAGAGAGATACAACACTTTGGGAAAATAATTCGACAGAAGGATAACAACTATCTAGAAAACTAGACGGGTTTATTTCCGACGACTCTAACTTGCTTCGGTTTAAAGCACGTCGTGTTCAACACAAGACATATTTTGGGAGGCAAGTGTTATCCAGCATTTTTACTCGGCTATATTTAAACTAATTGCACCAGTTAGATTCGACTACGATCAAGGCCTATGAGTCCAGAGTGATGATTGTGGGGCCCAGAAGTCAAGTACAGATAATAACACAAAGTCGAGGTTGAATGGAATTGATAGATATGCAAGGTAGAATGTTCGAAGTATGAAATATAGGTCAACATATAGGAGGGATCGACATAAATTAAATTCCATCATAGGGATCGGTATGTTTCTGGGAGCAAGTGCATTTTAATAGAAAGCAATCAATATCTCAAGATCCACAAGTCCAATGCATATGAAATTTTGTGAGCAAGATATGGGAACCCTAGGGAGCCTATCCTAGGGATCGCACCTCAAGAAGATGAAGTCAAAGGGATCGGCACTCTTTCCTTGGTAGGGATCGGTAGGAATCAGCAAGCAACCCATGTTGAACTAAAGATTAAGCAACAACTCAAGTTCTACTGATCCAAATGGCATGAAATTTGGAGGCTAAGCATATTTTAGCATGGGGAAGCTACCAGAGGGATCGCACCCCCAAAATTCCACCAAAATAGGGATCGGTACGGATCTCTCTTCTTTGGGAATTCGGCCATGTGATCCCTCTTATGGGTCTATATGGTTCTGAAGGTCCTTCTGCCGAATTTTCAGGGATATATTTGGCCATCTTCATCTATAAATAAACGCTTGGTTGTTTATTTTCGAGACTTTTATGCTGCTAGTTGCTTCATAATCTTTTGTAACTAAGGATTTTCATCCGATTCCTATTGTACTCAGTTTATAAAGTGATTAATAAAGTGATCTATTCAAAGTGGACGTAGGTAAACAACGCCGAACCACTATAAATCGTTGGGTGCATGCTATTATTTCAATTTAATCCTATTTCTTTATTATTATCCTCTGTTTTCATTTTATATTCTTCTTTTATTTTTCTTTAGGACTTCTGTTGGGTGTTTGTGCCAATTTTTGGTGCAAACACTATGTATAAGAAGTGTACCTCCTAACACAGCCATTCCCTTCTCCTTCATGGTCAGTCCAAAAGATATAGGTTCTAGAGTAAGGAACCTTTCTTTTTTCAGCTTTGAAGGGTTCAAAGCACTCTCTCTTGAAATACCTCATCTTGTTGCAATTGTAACATCACACTCCTTTCTTATTAACTGCTTTCTTGCCTTCACTAGAGTGATTCTCTTTAGCAAAGTGCCCTTTCTTATCACTCTTACGACAAGTTATCTCTAAATTTCCTTTCTTAAAAGCTCCTCCCTTCTTGTTAAAGAACTTCATCATTATTCCCTGGAAACCCGTATTCTCCAAATATCTGTTCTTCCCATGAGATGTCAGTAAATCTTCATTCCTCAAAGCCATTCCACCATGAAATTAAATGGATCTTTAAGGCACGACATCATTTCCCTTGCAATCTACGGCTTCAATAACCCGATTAACTTACCATTCCGCTTAAGCAAAGTATTGATGATGGCCTTTCCATGCTTTGACAGCTTATCAAACTTAGTTGCATACTCCAGAAAAGACATATCTCCATGTTCCAACTTCAAATAATCTCTTTAATAAAGTAGACTTAGCTGCCTCGGGCAGAAATTTTTCCTCGAACATTTCTCTGAAGTCAGCCCAAGTAAACTCCTCTTCTGGTACTTTTGACACCGTTCTACCAATAGAGAGCAGCTTCTTGCAACTGCTTTAATGCTAATCTCCTCTTTTAATAATCATTCAGACACAAGTTACCAGAAATTCTTTTGTAGTGAAGAAATCAATCCTCTGCTTTAATGGCATTTTCTATCCTAAAGAATGGTTTTCCTCCTAAACTGTTATAGTCTTCGATCAAAACATCATAATTATTACAAGCAGTCACTTCATGCACCTTAGATCCAGCATTATTAGCATTTCCTCCACTTAACCAAACTGCTGCTCCAACTTGCATTTTATTAATAAAGAACAAATACATCATCCCCATACCAACTATTGCTGCTCTAGCACTAAAATTAGCATTTTCATTTCCGATGGTAGTTCGGTCAGCGTTTCTAGCATTCGGCCGAATGTTTCCATTAGTTGCATCGCTCTCACCTCCTGAATTTCCACTTCTGGGTAGATAAAGTGGAGAGTATAAATAGGTAAACATACTTATATACATACATACATATACACACACACATACACACAGATATATATATATATATACATATGTATATGTATGTATGTATGTATGTAGATGTGTGTGTACTTTTATTGCATGCGTTTGTGTGCACTGTTATTGGGCCATCTCTTTGGGCTGCAAAATGCCTTAATAAAATTTACCCACTTTCAAAAAAATGCATATGTGTTATATATATATATATAATAATAAAATTAGGTGACTGTAACGCTATCCCATTCCTCAATTTACTCTTTCTAATTTATTTGCTTTGTGTTCTTCAAAAATCTTATTAAGTTTTATGTAAACTTATGGTCTGGTACCATGTTATAACATCCCCCATTTAAGGCTCGAAAATAGATACTAATAATGTTGCAGTCATCTCTTATCATCGAATATAATGAGATTATAATGACCCATTGTCAAGAAGTAATTAATTAACAATTAAACAATAATAATTAATGTATTAAACATGATTAGAATTAACTAATATAAATATAGGAAATGGTTTGGTAAATTGATAATAATTATATTATTAAAACAATAAGAATATGATATTAAAAGAATAATGATTTAGTAGTATATTTAATAAATTTTAAATATGTAATTATGAGTTAATTATTTGAAATATAATGTAAAATTATTATTTTTAAGTTTGAAATTTATTTTTAAATAAAAGAGAAATTTTTGAATCAATTTGTAAATAAATTTAAATATAATGATTTAAACTAAATTAATAAATTATAGAAAAATAAATTTTATAAAACAGTAAATAATATGATTAGAATGGAATTTAATGAAATGATTTTGATAAGTAGATGGGCTTGGATATACAAGTTGTTTTAAGAGTCAAAGAAAATAAATAAAATGAAGAATGAAAGAAAAGAAGAAGAAAGAAACAAATCAAGCCAATATGCTTAAGCCTAAAGCCCTAATTCATGCTTCTTGACATTTCTAAACTCTAGAATTTTCTTTCTCCAGAGGATTCACCTTCAAATATAAATATAACTCAAAAATATACTTTACTATACTTTATAACATAAAATTCTTAACAAAAACCTACCTCTCTAAAAATCAAACAAATCTCTACATCACCAAGAATTTAAGTTGCCTTCATCTAAATTGAGTAAAGCAGCTTACAGTAGTTGATAGAAGTGGAGCAAGGAGATCAGTAATAATAAGATCGCCGAGGAATTGACTTGCTTCAACCCAAGGTGAGTACCCTAACCCAGGACTATGCATGTGGTGGAGACTGATATGGTGTATATCTTTGTATAATGAGTTATATGCATTCCTATGTCAGTACTCCTGCTTCCATCATTTGATTTGATTTTGATTGTGTTTGGCATTGGTGATGATTGATTGGTTATGGGTAATCATAGAATGAATGTGCAAGTATGTATGCACTTGAAATGAAAAGGAGATGGAAGCAAAGAGGAGAAGAAGGTCGTAAAGCGTGGAAGAAGGTGCATAGGTATCACGTCACCTGTTACTTACGGCCAACCGGTGGAGTGGCCGGTCATCGCATAATTAATATATATATATACATGTCTGTATGTATATATGTAAATATGTATATGTAAATTATAATATATATATATATATGTATGTATGTATGTATGTATGTATTTATGTATGTATGTATGTATGTATGATGTAACGATCCGTATTTTACGCATCGAAGGATCGTAAAATATTTTTATTTTCTTCATATGGGGCCATATCATTTTATAATTTTGTGATATAACTCCTGGGGATATTTTAGACAGTTATGATTTCCCCAAATTTCTTTGTGACAATTTTGACCCAAAAAACCTTGTTGTGGCTATAACTTTTGGTAAGAGTCAAATTAAGGTCTCAAACTAGTTTCGTTTCTTTGGGATGATGGTTTCTCTTTCCGTAGAGTGGTCATAATAGAAAAATGGAGTTATGGTTGTTTTAGGTTTTAATAACCGTTGGCCAAGATTAGTGTGTAATTAGTGAAGCTCATTAGTTGGACCATTAGTTTATTTAGAGAACCACTATAAATAGGGGCTGTAGGGGTCAAATGGAAACTTTTCCTCTCATTCTAAATTAGGTCTAAACTCTAATTAGCCCTAATTCCATTTAGTTTCATCCAAAATCATCCAATTACTCTCTAAATCAAATCGGATTAGAGATTAGCGAATAGGTCATCAATTAGAAGATAGAGATCATCCATTTGGCCAATTTGCATTGCTTTGGTTTGTTGTCCGGATTAGATCTACACCTATATTGTTGGTAGTTGGTGAGTGGTTTATGCCTTCCCACTATCTATGCATGCTTATATGATAGAATCATAGGATTTAACATGTTTTAAATCGATTTTTTGCCATAAAACCTTTTCTAACTTTAATTACATGTTAAATTATGAAAGTAATCTAGATTGGTTAGAAACTACCATTGCTTATGCTCGTTTATTCAGGTTATATGTGGATCTATGTTGTAAATTGACATGTTTATCTTGTTTTGATGGATTGCATGTTCGATTGGATGAAATTACTTGTTATTCTATGTTTGGATGATATGATTTGATGTTGTTTTCTAGTGTTGTGATTGCGTAGGAAGTTAGGTTGGGGAATTGAGCATATCGGAGGCAAAGATGGTCAGAATTGGACAAAACTTGGAGGGGAAGCTCTGGAGGATAGGAAGAGCTTGGGGTTCAAGTTGCAAGTTCTAATTCCTTAAGTACAAAAGTCAGCACCGACACGAGAAGTCGGTACTGACATCTATGGGATAATCCATTGTGGAAGCGACTTTGGGGACGGTAGTGTTATGGCTAGTTGAGTTTGCCTTTGGTGTTGGATTGATGATTGGTCAAGTGCTTGAGGATACGATGATTTGTTTCTAGGACATGAAGTTGGTTGCTTTGAAAGTTGACTTGCTTTATGATGACTTGTTTTGGGGTAGAGATGTCCGGGTCAAAGCCCCTAGGTATGAAATACTAGAAGCAAGGAAGGAGTGGAAGGAAACTTAGCTGTGGAGAGGCTAAGTGGAGATGTCGGCACCGAGTTGAGAGGTCAGCACCGACTTTACATGGTGAGCCTAGAGATATTGGAACTTCTAGGGACTGTTGTTGAGGTTCTGTATGTCATGCCGGAGCTTATGGCTTGTTCATATCAGATTCGATGATGATGTAATAGCACGATAAAGGTTATGAATCTTAGATTTGTGACTCATGATTGGAATAGATGTCGAAGACCGAGGACTCCGTAACCTTCAGTTTGTGACTCGTGCAGGGAGTAGGTACCAAAGGGACTCGTATTGCGAGTTGTGGAGTGGAGGAACATGGTGGATTCCTAGATAATGGAAACTGGATTGGGCAAGAAAGGCTCGGTATCCAAAAAGGAGCAAAGGAGGGCTCGATTGAAAGTGCCAAGGAATCGTTGATAACTCGAAGTGTTTTCTGTTGTACTCGTAGCGGGGATATTGTAAGTAGGGACGCCCAAGGGTCAAATGAGAGACCTATATACCCCGGACCTTTTAGGTCTGGTGTCCATCTTTGGGCTGCGAGATGCATATCTAGATTTAAGCTGCGATATACGAGAGTACAACGGAGAACCGAGATTTTCCATTAGCCCTTAGTAGCTAGGAGGTCATACGACTTATCATATATTCAGGGCATTGGGGAAGAGCGATAGTAGGGACTGTTTGATGGTTGCTATGGTTGCTAAGTTGCTTTCTGAGCTATCACTCGGGATATCATTTGAAGTAGGTACATGAGATAGGTATATTGGGACATCCATAATTATATGTTATATCGTACCTTTATGATATCGTTGAGTAGCATATTATACTGTTATGTACTAACTCTTTGGTAGTAGGGACAGGTCTGGAATGATTCAAATACTCTTGTTCCTTACAATATTTACTTGTATAAATACATCTATCACTCACACCAGACTGTTGTTTGACCCAAGGTTGTATGCTTTGCTTCCTATTATCTTTGGTGCTCTTAAACGAATAGAGTAGATAATAGGCCTAGGTGACGCAGTAGCTGCTCGAAGGATGAGCTGGATGGAGCTATCACATATTATTTACATATATGGAGTCTATGCTTATTCCACTTAGCAACACCGTGGAGCCCATGACAGTGCTTGCCTATTTTTTTTCTTATTATTGCTTTTGAGATAGTTGTTAAGTTTAATTATGTTGTATAAACTCTACTATTGATGTATAACTCTGTGTATACTATACTCTGATGCCGTTGACGTGTTCACACTATTATTACTGTCTCTTATATTGAATATGTGATATTGTATTTTGTCTATGCGATGTGAGATATACGATAGGTTATATATTGCATTTGTTTATTTCAACTCTGATGATCATCCTATATCGGTTGGGCTCGACTGTAGCGCACCATTTAATTATTATCTGTGCCGATTGTATAGGGTGGTCGTCACATTTATTATCAAAGCTTTGGTTACACGATTAACTGGAGTTGATACCATGATCCAGTAGAGATAGGTTAGGTGGTATCGCCTTAGATTGGATCGAGAGTATATATGTATATGAGAGAGTGTGTACTTGTTATAAGTTTGGTTTTCAAAACTATATAGTAGTATAGTATAAGTCACATGCACATAAGCACTTTAGACGCAGTTTTCTTTATGAGAGACTGATCATTCTTATTACAGATAAGAATGAATCGAGATACAAGGAACAGTGTTAGGAATTCTGCTTTAGGAGTGGAAGAGGGAACGAGATCAGGAGCTACTACGCCTGATCTCCAAGCCATGTTCAATGCTATAATGGAAAATATGATGAGAAATTCTCTTAGAGTAGGAATAGGTGGAGGTGTTCTAGTGCAAGCGCCTAGGGCTGATTTCCTCAAGCTAAGCAAGGATTACTCTACTCTTGGAGGGAAACCATTCCAATGGAATGAATCAGCCATAGAAGTACCGTACTAGATTGATACTTGTGAGCCCATCTTTAGGGACATGGAAGTGGAAGATGCTATGAAAAGAAAGTTGGCTTCAAAGCAGCTATAAGGATGATCCATGAACTGGGGGGACGCAGTTACTATTGCTACTCTGGAGGATCAATTTAGTTGGGACTAGTTCAAGGCAAGATTTGAGGAGAAATTTATTCCCATCGCTCAAAAGTCGGTTTTGTTTAGGAAATTTGCTGACCCCAAGCAGTGGCAAATGTTTGTTTCTGAGTATGTTGCTGAATTTGATGTCTAGTCTAAGTATGGGATGTCATTCATCGACATTCCATTGAGAATGAATGAGAAGTTTGTCATTGGATCGGATGACTATCTTGGTGAAAAGTTAGTGGACCATATTGAGGATCCTTTTGAGAAGCTGGTAGAGAAGGCACTTTGCCATGAGAGCCTATACCTTAACGCTATGACTGATGCTGCTGTTTCCACTAAGAAGGAGGAGCTAAAGCTGTAGAAAGGCGGTGACAGATAGAAGAAGTGGAACGGGAAGAGGAAGCAATCCCAAGGAAAAGGTGGTAACAAGAAGGGTAAATGGGAGCATATTTGTTATGGATGTAACGAGAAGGGTCACTTGATCAAGGATTGCAAAGTGAGTGATAAGAAGAAGTGCTACAACTGCGACAAGCCTGGGCAATTGAAGAGGAATTTTCTAGAACTAGTGAAAGATAAGAAAGTTGTGAAGGCACATGCTTTGGATGCAGTCCCAACTTCATTGAGGGCTCCCTCGGTGAAGGAAAAAGGGAAGGGGTCGCCATTCAAGGTTTCTATTGGTGGTGTTACTATTCGAGTTTTGTTAGATACCGGTGCTTCGCATTCGTTCATATGTAATGACCTAGCAGATAGATTGGGATTGATACCTAAGATAGTAGACCGACCTTTAATCGTGACAAATCCTGTTGGAGGCTTGACTAGCCTATGTATGGTTTGTAGCGATTTAGTCTTATCGATTCATGGATGCTCTTTTCTTTGCAATTGCTTTGTTTTGAATTTTGTGGCATTCGGGATTATTTTAGGAATAGACCGGTTGAAGAGGTATGCAGCCGTGGTAGATTGCGAGAAGTTGTTGGTGGCAATCGGGGATGTGGATGGGCGAACGACAGTGATAAGCTGCCTACCAAAGGATGGGGTAATAGTCAGCTTTCCATATTCGCTGGAGGTTCAATAAGAGGTTTTTCATCAGTGCCTATCACTAGGGAATATCCAGATATCTTTATGGAAGTGACTGGAATGTCGCCGCATAGAGAGATCGAGTTTCAGACTGACTTTGTGAATGAAGCCAGACTGATAGTTATGCATTTAAGACGTATGGCACCCAAAGAGCAAAAGGAATTGGAGGTGCAAGTGAATGACCTATTAAGAAAGGGGTACATTCGAAGAAGTATATCTAAGTAGGAAGCACCTGTTATATTCGCGACTAAGGCAGACAGTTTTTTAAGGTTATGTGTGGATTATCGTGAGCTGAATAAAGTGGCGAAGAAAAACAAGTATCCACTTCCGCATATAGATGGCTTTTTTGATCAGCTGTATGGTGTGAAGCTATTTTCTCAAATGGATTTGGCAATGGGATTTCACCAGCTTAAAGTAGCAAAGGAGAGTGTGCCTAGTACTGCCTTTCATATGCCGTCGGGTTTCTATGAGTGATTGGTGATGCCATTTGGAGTGACCAATGCTTCGGCATACTTTGTGGATCTCATGAATAAGGTTTTCAAGGATCAGTTGAATAAGTTCATGCCTGTGTTTGTGGATGATATTATGATCTACTCTAAAACAGAAGAGGAGCACAAGACACACTTAAGGATTGTGCTAGAGATATTGAGGAAGCACAAGTTGAGAGTGAAGTTCTCCAAGTCTCACTTTTGCCGGGAAGAAGCGAGATTCTTATGTCATTTCGTTTCGAGACAAGGTATAGCAGTGGATCCTACGAAGGTGGCAGCGGTCCAATATTGGAATCAACTTAAAATTGTTACGGATGTAAGGAGTTTCCTTGGATTGGTAGGATATTTTAAGCGCTTTATAAAGGACTACTCGAAGGTAGCGGCACCATTGACCAATTTAACGAAGAAGAATCATACTTTTGTATGGGATGCGAAGTGTAAGCATGAATTTGTGACTCTTAAGGAAAGGTTGACGAGTGCATTAGTGTTGACCATTCCAGATGGGAATGAAGAGTTGACAGTATACATGGATGCTTGTGGTACTGGATTGGGAGCTATTTTGATGCAGAAAGGAAAAGTTGTTTCTTATTCTAGTCGACAACTAAAACCACACGAAAGGAATTATCCAACTCATGATTTGGAGTTGGTGGCGTTTGTTTTTTCTTTAAGGTTATGGAGGCACTATTGTTTGGAGAAAGGTTTGAGCTGTTTACAGACCAAAAATCCTTGAAGTATTCTCTCAAAAGGACCTCATCCTTTGTTTTTGCTTTGAGGTTATGGAGGCATTATTTGTTAGGAGAAAGGTTTGAGCTGTTTACAGACCACAAATCCTTGAAGTACCTTTTCCCTCAAGAGGATCTCAACCTTCGACAACAACAATGCTTGGAGTTCTTTGCCTCTTATGATTATAGTATTTCCTATACTTCGGGAAAAGGGAATGCAGTCGCCGATGCATCGAGTAGATGACATGCTGGGTTGGAGCAATGTTCTTAGAATGGTAGCAAATGGAGTATATTGTGGGATTCAATTTCAGGCCTCACTATGAGCTAGAACCTGGAATGTTGGCAAGCTTATCGATTAGACCTACTCTAATTAAAAGGATCGGTACTAATCAAAAGTGGGATGGTAGGCTAGCGGAGATCGCAATGAAGATAGAAGGAGTAGAGGCTGAATATATGAAGTAGTACATACTCGACCGAGAAGGTTGTCTTCATAAGGATGGAAGGTTGTTTGTTCTCGATGTGGATGAATTGCAAGATGAAGTGCTAAGAGAGTATCATCATTCTAGATTAACAATTAATCTTGATGGTAATAAGATGCACCGAGACATGAAGCGAACCTACTACTAGGAAGACATGAAGAAGGATGTTGGGGCATTCATTTCAAAGTGTATGAGTTGCCAAATGGTAAAAGTAAAGCAGTAGAAACCTAGTGGATTGTTGCAATCGCTAAATGTTCCCGAATGGAAGTGGGAACAAGTATCGATGGATTTTATAGATGGACTACCAAGGACTCTAGCAGGGTATGATATCATTTAGGTCATAGTATATCGGTTAACCAAGAATGCAAGGTTTATACATGTCAAGTCAAATAGAACTGCATCCAAGCTGGCAGAGTTGTATGTATAGTGGAAGTACGATTTCACGGTGTGCCAAAGGACACTGTGAGCGATCAAGACCCATTGTTCGCTATTGGGTTTGGAAGAGCTAGCAAGAGACGTTAGGGACAGAGCTGCATCTAAGTATAGCTTATCATCTGCAAAACGATGGGCAGATCGAGAGGGTAAACCGTATACTAGAAGATCTTTTGCAAGCATGCATTATAGACTTTGGTGGATCGTGGGATGACCGTTTGCATTTGGTGGAGTTCAACAGTCATTAGTCAATTATGGGCATGGCTACATATGAACTATTGTATGGAAGACCATGTTACGCTCCTTTATTTTGGTGGAAGACGGGCAAGAAATCAATACTTGGACTGGATATGATTAGGGAAACATTGAAAAATATTGAGATCATTCGATAACGAATGAAAGCTGCTCAGGGTCGACAGATAAGCTATGCCGATAAAAGACGAAGGAATTTAGGGTTTTTTTGTCGAAGATATGGTGTTTGTGAAGGTTTCTCCTTTGAAGAATGTGGTTAGATTTGGAAGGAAGGAGAAGTTGGCACCTAGATTTGTAGGACCCATTCCAATAATATAAAGATTTGGAAATCAGGCATATAGAGTCAACTTGCCTTAGAAAATGGTGGGCATGCACAATGTCTTTCACGTCTCTTATCTATGGAAATTTGTGCACAACTCAGGCCTTGTAGTTGCACCGGATTGACTACAAGAATTTGAGGTGGAACCATAAGTTATGGTATCTCGTAAGCAGTTTCGTGTTGTTGGGTACGATACGAAACGACTTAGGAGAAATGTGGTAAAGCTAGTGAAGGTGTAGTGAAGTGAAAGTAATGACAATTGTACGTGGGAGATGAAGGAGAGCATGAGGACTACATGTCCGGAGCTCTTTGAATGGTAAGATCCACTGTTTATCGTATCTGCTTCTCTCATTGTATGTTACGTTTGATATGTTATTATTCTACATGCTAGGATAGGTTACTTATACTATTGGTTGCATAGCTGCATGATTGATCTAAGTGATGGTTGCTTATGATTGATAGGCATGCGGGATAACTGTGGCTGCTTACGCTTTGGCTTGTTGGCGATTTCGGGGGCGAAATTCCTAAAGGGGGAAGAATGTAACGACCTGTATTTTACGTATTGGAGGATCGTAAAATATTTTTGTTTTATTCATATAAGGTCACAGATTCTATAATTTTGTGATATGACTCTTGGAGAAATTTTACACACTTATGATTTTTTCCCAATTTCTATGTGACCATTTTGACCCTGAAAACATTGTTTGGGCTATAACTTTTGATAAGAGTCAAATTAGGGTCTCAAACTAATTCCATTTCTTCAGCATGATGGTTTCCCTTTCCGTAGAGTGGTCATAATAGAAAATTGGAGTTACGGCTAGAAAGTTATGGCTATTTTAAGTTTTAAGAACTACTAGCCAGGATTAATGTGTAATTAGTGAAGCCCATTAGCTGGTCCATTAGTCTAATTAGAGAATCACTATAAACAGAGGCTATATGAGTCAAATGAAAACTTCTCCTCTCATTCTAAATCAGGTCTAAACCCTAATTAGCCCTAATTTTATCTTAATTTCATCCAAAATCATCCAAATTGTTCTTTAAATCAAACCGGATTAGAGATTAGAAAATAGATCATCAATTAGATGATAGAGATCATCCATTTGGTCGTTTTTCATTGCTTTGGTTAGATGTCCGGATTAGATCTATATCCATATTGGTTGAATTTGGTAATTGGTGAGTGGTTTATGCCTTCTCACCATACTATGCATGTTTATATGGTAGAATTGTAGAATTTAACATATTTTAAACCGATTTTTAGCCATAAAGCCTTTTTTAACTTTAATTACATGTTAAATTATGAAAGTGATCTAGATTGGTTAGAAATTACCATTGCTTATGCTCATATATTCATGTTATATTTAGATCTATGTTATAAATTTACATGTTTATCTTGTTTTGATGGATTGCATGTCCGATTGGATGAAATTACTTGTTATTCTATGTTTGGATGATATGATTTGTTGTTTGCTAGAGTTATGATTGCATAGGAAGTTAGGTTGGAGAATTGAGCATATCGGAGGCACAGATGGTTGGAATTGGACAAAACTTGGAGGGGAAGCTATAGAGGATAGGAAGAGCTTGAGATCCAAGTCATAAGCTCTAATTCTTTAAGTACAAAAGTCGACACCAACATTAGAAGATGGTACTGACATCTGTGGGATAGTCCATGATGGGAGCGACTTTGGGGAAGGCAGTGGTATGGCTAGTAGAGGTTGCGTATGGTGTTGGATTGATGATTGGTCAAGCGCTTGAGGCTATGACGACTTGTTTCTAGGATATGAAGTTAATTGCTTTAAAGTGTGCACTTGCTCTATGATGACATTTTGGGATAGAGAGATCAATGTCAAAGCACTTAAGTATGAAGTACTAGAAGCAAGGAAGGAGTGGTAGGAAACTTAGCCATGGATAGGCTAAGTGGAGGTGTCGGCACTAAGTTGAGACGTCGGCATCGACTCACATAGTAAGCCTAGGGATGGTGGAACTTCTAGGGACTATTGTTGAGGTTATGTAGGTCATGTTGGAGCTTATGGCTTCTTCGTATCGGGTTGGATTATGATGTAACAACATGATGAAGGCTATGAATCTTTAATTTGCGACTATGATGGGAGTAGGTGTTGAAGAGTGAGGACTCCCTAACCTTCGGTTTGTGACTCTTGTAGGGAGTAGGTACCAAATGGGCTTATATTGGGAGCTGTGGAGTGGAGGAAATGGTGGGTTCTTGGATAATGGAAACTGGATTGAGCAAGAAGGGCTCGGTGTCCAAAAAGGAGCAAATGGAGCTCGATTGAAAGTACCAAAGAATTGTTGATAACTCGGAGTGTTTTCTGTTGTACTTGAAGTAGAGGTACTATAATTGGGGACGCCCATGGGTCAAATGAGGGACATGTAAACCCTGGACCTTTTAGGTCTAGTGTCCAGCTTTGGGCTACGAGATGCATATCCAACTTTGGGCTGCAAGATACAAGAGTACAATAAAGAACCAGGATTTCCATTAGTCCCTAGCAGCAAGGAGGTCATATGAGTTATCATATATTTAGAGCAAAGGGGAAGAGTGATAGTAGGGATTGTTTGATGGATGCTATGGTTGCTTAGTTGCTTTCTGAGCTATCACTCGAGATATCATTGGAAGTAGGTACAGGAGATAGGGATATTTGGACATCCACTATTTTATGTTGTATTGTTGCCTGGTGATATCATAGAGTGGCATATTATACTGTTATGTGCTAACTCTTTGGTTCCAGGGATAGGTCAGGTATGGTTCATATACTCTTGTTTCTTACCATATTTACCTATATAGTATTTTGGGATACATTTATCGCTCATCCCAGATTGTTGTCTGACCCGATGTTTTATGCTTTGCTTCTTATTATCTCGGGTACTCTTAAATGAGTAGAGTAGATAACATGCCTAGGTGATGCAGTAGCTGTTCGGAGGATGAGCTGGATGGAGATATCATGTACTATTTACATATATAGAGTCTACGCTTATTCCGCTGAGCAATGCTGCGAAGCCCGTGACAGTGCTTGCCTATTTCTGCTTACTATTGCTTTTGAGATTGTTGTTGAGTTTAATTCTATTGTATAAACTCTACTATTGATGTATAGCTCTGTGAATACTATACTCTGATGTTGTTGATTTGTTCACATTGTTATTACTATCTCTTCTGTTGTATATGTGATATTATATTTTGTCCATGTGCTGTGAGATATATGACAGGTTATATGTTGCATTTTTTTATTTCAACTCTGATGATCATCTGATATCGGCCAGGCACGACCGCATCGCACCATTTAGTTATTATCTATGCCGGTGGCAGAGGATGGTCGTCACATATAATATACATACTAGTATACAATATAAATTATACTTATACCTAGAAACAAATATTATTTAAAAATGTTTAATAATTAAATGCATAGAATTTAATAATAATATAATAGAAAATTAAAATGGTTAGTAAATACTTATTATAAGTTATCAAGCGTAAATATAAATGTTGATGAAGATTATATAATTTATATTATGGACTTATTAAGAAATTATTAAACGTTATATATGTTTAATTGGATATTACCTTATATTAAATAATTAAACAATGTTTCTTTTGAAATAGTAAAACTATTATATTTTCGAATATAATTAAATTTCTCTAACTATTAATATTTGTGTGTAATCATTTTTATCTGATGAAAAATTTGAATAATCGATTTAGAGATACCATCTTGTATGGGACTTTTGGTGATACTTTTCTGGTTATCCATCAGACTCGTTACATAGAAATACTTAGTATGGATGAAGTGGAAGTTATGAGCACTAAATAAACGTTCGAATAAAACATAGTGGTATGGGACGCCGTAGTGTTATTTGTTTGGTTATTCATTAAAGTAAATGTCACTCATGCGAGGATATATATGTATATGTATGTATGTATATATATATATTGTTCGATATAGTACTCACTATGGCGAGTAATGATGGTTATAGCCATGTATCGGTATGTGTATAGGATTGTGTGCCAGTGTGTGTGTATATAGTATTGTGTGTCATCCATAGTTATAAATACGTTGTGTTTATCTATCACTATCTCACTTCCTTTATGGTATGAGAGTTGAACCAGATTGGCTAGTATCCATCCTAATGACCTAATCACGGTGTTCGCAACCCAGACGTATGGCACCTTTTTTCTTAGCCGTGTTTCAGCGACGTACAGAGCCATGTATCGATGATGTCTAGCCACTTTGTGTCACCTAGGCCAATAGTATGTTACCATTTAGAGGGATCGTGTAGGGTCATGACCGAGTCCTTGCGTAGTCGAGTACACTGATGGATAGGAGTCACGATGTCTGTCAAGGTAACTAAGACTGTAGGAGCCATGCGGGTAGAATACATGTATTGTGTTTGCCAATCACGTGTGTAGTCTCCTTGAGTAATTGTGTTTGTCAGTTTCCCTTCTGGTTCTGGTGTGTGTGTATGATAGATAGACATATACTATTTATATTCCACTGGCGATGAGTATGACTATGCTAAAGATTATGTATCTAAAGTACAGTCAGTCCAACATATTACCCATACTTGTCTTGTCAATATGATATTTATGTAGTATAGGAGTATGGTTTGATGTTATACATATCTATTATATTAGATTTACTTACATATATCTCCATAGATTACATTATATCACACTAAAATTTGATTCAGACATTGTCCGACCCCTATGTTTTATACTCGGGTCAGTCTGAGACATTGCAGGCACAAGTACCATGTAGATAGTAAGACTTGCCTTGGCATTTTGGGGAGGCTAATAGTAGTTTTAGGATGATACATTTCCTATACATTTTTGTTGCCATATTGATGTACTATTAGTTATATCTGATGATGTATTGTATAGTAGGCTAGAGACAATCATTTTGTAGCCCTAAACTATATATTATGTTATGTATTATATTTTATCTATTGCATTGTGACTCTATATACTCTGATACTGTGATTATGTATTGTTCTATCCTAGTGGCACACGTGTTTATTGCTTTGTATTGAGACCATGCACATTTATGGTAAGTATTATATGATGTGTGATATGTAATGGTGTTAGTCCAAGGGAATATTCATGTTTGTACCCCATATCGCCCCATCCTCCATATTATCCAATAGTATGGCCCAGTAATGCTCTTGGGTAGTATGGGTATAGTGGTGAAGGCGTTCACATTTGATATCAGAGTAGATTATAACGATATATATCATAAAGAGACACGAGTCACTAGCCTAGATTGACATAGCATACATTGTCCCTTGGGTATTGGGTAGATAATCTAAATGTATTATCTAGGTATAAGTAGCGATTACATGGTGATTACATGGTGTAGTCATCTGTGTGCATATTTGTGATTTGTGTAATTTGATATATTGTTACCATTTTTGAATATCCCTGACATATGTCTCATAAGTGCCGAAGTCAGGATGGTCGATCCTCGAGCTGGTCGAGCAGACCCAGGTCAGTCCAACGGATCTGTGGGAGTCTATTAACTACAGAACAACTTATGGAAATTGGCGAGGAGCATTCGGCAGTCGAGCGCTTCCACCACTCCGAATCCTCCCACTTCTCGATTTGATTTTTCCATACTGTGCAGTGATTATGCTAAACTAGCAAGGAAAATCTTCAATGGCATAGAGGGAGTGATTGGGGTGCATACTTAGTTGAAGATGTGTGAAAGCATCTTCACACATATGGAAATTACCGACCAGTAGAAAGTTCAAGTTGCTTCCAACCAGCATTAGGAAAGAGCATTGGATTGGTAGGAGCTTTTAGTAAGGAAGATGGATGAGTCAGAGCTGACTCAGTCGATTGGAGAGGAACTTTCTTCTAGAAACTGAGAAGGAGGCTATGACTCATAAGTTTGGAGATCCGATCAAACGTAACATGTCCATAGCTGAGTGTGTTTCTTCATTCCAAGTGTTATCTAAGTTCAACATTGAGCTCATTAGCAAGCTATTGAAGAAAAATCGGAAATTCGTATATGGGCTGAAGAAATCTTTAGGGAAGGCTCTTCTACCTTAGTTGGATGTTACTTTTGAGAAACTTGTGGACTTAGCTCTAGGACTTGGGGAAGAGTAAAATAAAAGTAGTAAAGATGAATCAAAGACCAAGGCAATTGTCGGATAGAAGTGAAGATTCCCATTCAGGAAACAAAATCCTAGATTTTAAAGTAAGAAGGCAGTGAAAGTTAACGCATTAGATTTTAGGAGTTATGGAAGAGAGATTATGAAGTGTTATAACTGTGAAGAGACAGGGCATTTCTCTAGAGATTGTTCCAAGCCTCATCTAGTTCCATTCCAGAAGAAGTGTAGGATCTGCAACAAAGGGGCATCTTAGCTACACTTGTCCTACAATAGAGAAGAAGACAGAAAAGCTGAATGTTATAGAGCCAGTTGGCAGTACCTTTCAAGCTGAAGGAAAGGCACCTGTAGTCTTGGAAGGTACGATAATTTTTAGAGATTTTCTTATTAGAGTTCTATTTGATATGGGTGTGTCACACTCATTCGTATCAAAAGAATTGGTGGATAAATTTAATCTTGTTATAGTATATTTAGTCGCATCTTATAGGATCACAGATCCTATTGGAAGATATGAAACCCTCAGGATGTTATGTAAAGATGTTGAATTGCTTTAAGGTGGCTACTCTTTTTGCTGTGACTTACATGTATTTGAATACGCGGGATTTGGCATTATCCTTGGGATGGATGGGATGGATCGATACAAGGCACACCTATTATGCCATAACTCTTGGAAATGTTAGTAAAGATACGAGTGGATCTCGTTTTACTATGGAAACTCGAGATGCGGATGAGATTGCTTAGATTCCAATCGTTAATGAATACTCGGATATCGTTGAACCTATAACAGATCTACCACCTAGGCGGACTATCGAGTTTCAAATAGATACCCGGAGCTCAAATGTCAGTCGACCTCCGACTAGAATGCCAGCAAAAGAGAATGAAGAACTCAAGAAGCAGCTGCCTGAACTAGAGCCAAAGCATTTTATTATATCAAGCAGTTCACCTTGGGGACTCACAGCTATATTCTTGAAGAAAGTGGATGGATCCCTTAGATTATGTATCGATTATCGGAAGTGAATGAGCTGACTATTAAGAACAAATATCCCTCCTTAGAATTGACAATATGTTCAATCAGTTGAGTGGAGATAAGATTTTCTCACAATTGGACTTAGGTACGGGATTCCATCAACTTAGAATTGCTGAAGACATCATTCCCTGATTGCATTCAGAACCATATATGGCTCATACGATAGTCCAATGATGTCCTTTGGCTTGACGAGCGCTCCAACTACTATCCCGCCTTTTATCGAGGCAGAATACAGACGAAATTGACAAGTCAAATTGAAGTTATCAAGGCAAGATGCCCGGAGAGATGACCATAAAACCCAAAACTGGGATACAAACAAGATCATAGCACGAACACAATTCAACAAAACAACTTCGAGAGACCAGATCCCCAAAGGTTGAGGATCGGTATCGACTCCTATCCCTTGGCCCGGTAGGGGCCATCTTTCTCCTGTAGACTTGCCTTGATGCTCTAACCCTACTTCTAGTGTTGTTTTATTGTTTCAATACAAATGTCTATCGTTCTCCACAAACTCTTGAATTGGAAACTTTGTTCTTCCATAACTTCATCATTTGGACTATGAAACAAGCTATTATTGATGCAATCAACTATGAAATCATGAAGCTAACCACGAGATGATCCGAGTTGAAATATTAAAGACAACAAATATGGCCAACTTGGGGATCAGTGCCAACTCCAACCTAGGGATCGGTACAACTCCCAGTTCTAGATGACATGGCGCCTACTTTTCGGGGAGAATTGGTTCGAATCGGGTACAATGGCTTGGAGATATTTCCAAGCTAGATTTTAGCTCCAAACCTCTATAAATAGAGGGGCAAGGCTCATTTTTAAGGAGCTTTTGGGCTCTAGCTATATTATTTTCAATATTCGTGCAACTTTGAAATCCTAAGTGTGGGAGTTGTATCGAGTCCTAAGAACTTCTGCCTCCAAGTCAGAAACAAGTAATAAAATCATTAAGTGGATGTAGGCCAGAGTTTGCCGAACCATTATAAAACATTATGTGTTCTTCTTTTACCTGTTTTACCTTACTTTCTTCACTTTTATTCTCCACTATATTCATTTGGGTGTTTGGGCCATTTTCTATTCAAACATTTTGGTGCTTTCAGTGAGAAACACTAGAACCTGCCGATCTAAGATTTGATTAGGATTCTAAATGGCTAGACAATCAACTAGGAAGGCTGTGATTGCTGGAAATCAACAAGATGGCTAAACAATCAAGATCTCACCCCTGTCAATCTACATAACTAGGGATGAGACGGAAACTATGATAAATGGACTGCAGGAGAGGATGATGACTCTTTAGGAGGAGATGATGGAAAACTTCTTCAAAAGGATGGGACAAGTAGAAACGATTGGAGTTACAGACACAGAATCAGAGACCGAAAGCTGGAGCACAGATACCTTGAAATGGGGCAGAACAGCCCAAGGGGAATCCCGAGCTAAACTTAGGGGTTGGTACCGATCCCCGAATAGGAGTCGGTACCGACCCCCATGAACTCAGGGGCATAGGTCGTCCTACCCTGGGACGAAATGATATATTTCCTGGAGTTTAAGTGGAACATCTGAATGCGGATCATGCAGGAAATCAACTAAAGGAGTATGTATCTGAATTCCCTCATGGAGTTGGGGTGCAGGCTGGGAATGCAAACTTGCGATTTCCTTTGGATGACAACAATAGGCTTGCTGAGACAGTGAGATGAGTTATAAGGCTTGGATCGCCTAATCATAGCATAGAAGATGTGAATAGAAGTACGTTTACTCCAAACATCTGATATGCAAGGAATCCAACAAATTTCAAATTACCAACATTGGAGACATATGATGGAACATCAGATCCTATAGTTCATCTGATGAGGTACATCCGGCACATGTAGGTGCTAGGGGCATCCGAGGAAGAATTGGGATGGTGTTTCAATTTATTTTTACGGGTTTGGCACCATAATGGTTTAGGAATGTGGAAAACGGTTCCATTAGTACATAGGCCGAGTTAGTGAGCAGATTTGTGAAGCAATTTCGGTCTATATCTCATGACCTAAGAAAGTAATAATGTTGGCAAGCACGAAGCAGAGGGATGGAGAGACCCTTAGGATTTTTCTGACAAGATTCAACGCGGCAGCAGAGGCGGTGGATAAACCCGATCCTTCAATGGTTTTGATGGTGGCGGTCTCAGGAATTGCCATGCAGACTGATTTTAAAATTGCTTTGGAAAGAGATCCACCGATGGATCTTGTGGAATTTTATCATGAGGCATAAAGGTTTTTGCGGTAGGAGGATGCTGAAGGTGATAAGGAAGAGATCAATGCTATGGATGGCGGAGGACCGTCCGAAATAGGATCTAGCAAGGATAAAGGAAAGCAAGAGATAGACGATAGCTTTGAAGGATCAAAGCAACAAAGGAGAGAACCGAGATTCACTTCTTACATTGATTTAAATGAGATCCCAATGCAGATTTATCTAGATAATAGGGGACAAATCTCCTATCGCAGGCCTGCAAGGAGAGAGCCTACAAACAATGAGAAAAAGTCAGGGAAATACTGCCTATTCCATAAGCTGGATGGGCACAATACGAATGATTGTAGGAATCTGCAGGATCTGATAAAGGAACATGTCAGAGGTAACTGGTTATGACAGTATGTTAGGAATCGAACTACAGTGATGGAACGAGAGCAGCCATCAACCACAGTGAATAGAAATGGCCTTGGATCAGCGGTAAGGCTGGTCATTTCTTGTTCGAATGGCAAGGAATCAGGTTTGGTTCTCGCACTATAGTTTCCTTTTTCAATAAACCACGCGATAATACCATCTAGACACTTACTCATATTTAGGATCCCCAACAGTCCCTAGGCACGCTCTGAGCTAGAAGCTAAACTGTAATGCCCGAAGAAGCAATAATCTAGATATTGGACTTTGTATTTTTATGTTTGAACTTGATTTGTTAGATGAACCTCAGATTATAAAACCCACTTGAACGTGAAAACATACAGTGATATCTTTATGTCCCATTCGGAAAGAAGGGACTGAACTGTAAGAAGTCAATCCCTTCGTCGAAGAGCGAGTGGATTGGCTCGGCAAGGGCCTCGAATGGCCACCTGCCTCGAATGGCTATGAATTTAACTATCGACCTTGAATGGCCATCCACCGTGAACGGCTATTTGTCCTGAACGACAACCATCTGCCTCGAATGGCTATACTGACCTCAAGTGGTCACCCGCCACAAACGGCTGTATCGATCTTGAATGACCATCATCCACCACGAACGCTATATTAGTCTTGAATGGCCATCATCCTCCTCAAACGGCTATCGATCTCGAACAACCAAGGATTTGATTATCGGCCTCTATTGCTTAAAATTTTCGCAAAAGTTTAACAGGGTACGGCGGCCACCCATAGGAAGATAGATGCATCAGCCAAGCTAATCCGGGCTTCCTTGGGAGTCAACCGATCCAAGGCCGGCCAATTTATATGCCCGGGTTCCTCTCACATAAGGATAGATAACCAGTGAAGTGGCTTTAAGGAGATAGATCAGTAAGACCGGTAGAGAAAAGCATACCTACTAAAGTCCTACCACCCTAGAAAGCGCTAATACAGCTGCCCTGCCAGTAACTGCTCCCATCCGACGTGGAAAGCAGATAAAAACTCTAAGTTATGTTGCTTGATATTCTGCAAAAGAAGCAACCATAGTACGAAAAGGCAATTTGTCACCATGTATGCATGTATTTCTACTAAACCTCCAACTGGCAACCATCCCACGGTCCGATCTACCATGCGGACCTCGAATATCCTTAGGAAATCTCATTCGCAGATCAAAGGAGGCTTGCTCATATAAAATCCTCAAGCATTTCACCAAGCAAGGTGTTGGATTCAGAAAACTTAGAAGGATAACACTTCTTACCATACTCTTATCATCTTCAGGCAGTCTCCATCATCTCCAAGTATCCATTCTAATATATATATATAGTCAACATAATATATACAGTGGATGTAGGCATTCATTTTGGCCGAACCACTCTAAAATCCGCGTCTTTTTATTACTAGCATTCCGTTACTAATTCACTAGAACATACTGCAAATCTAACAACATCATTAAAACCCCCACTCTCATAATTTCTGAGGTTGATTAGTCATTCTGTCTTATTGATAGTATTTTTAGTCAACATTTTGGCGCTAGGAGGGCTAACCTCCAAAACTTTCTAGCTCCCTTCAACCTTGCCTAGACTATACATTCAACATGGCGACAAATGGTCTCAACGCGAGCGATGGCTCGTACGATCGAGACACCAATGGTAACACACCCGTTGGTATTCCTTGTTTTTCCCTGGAGTCGGAAGTGAATTCTAGTAGACCATATCTGATCACATCGCTAGGATGGGAACCCTAAGCCAAGAAGTAAATGGCCTAAGGGCCGGACTGGAAACTTACTCCATCACAGGCTCCGGACAACCATCAACTCAGGTGGTTAAAAAGTTCCCAACGCCACCGGTCATACAAGCACTTGCGTATTGGCGACCCCCAAGAATGCGCGGTTGGCATCCGAAACCGCCATCCACCCGACCCTAGAGCAAGGAGATAATAACATAGTCGGAGGAGAGCCAAATGGCCGTTGGGAGGGTGAAATCTGCATGCCGTGCTCTAAGCGCCTCAATCAAGCTCAAACCATGGCCAGGGGACCCGGAGCTGCCTCTGTACACTCCCACCGGCAAAGGGAAGTACCTCATCCCGTGCCTAGGGATGAACAGCCCAACCGTCATAGTCGCCTCCATCACGCAGAAGGCCTCTTTCCCACGTCGCTATCATGTGTCGTATTCCCTCGATCAGCCTGTATACCGCTAAGAGCCACCGTCCGTCGATGCAAGGTTGTTCCCACAACGGGTGGAAGCCAGCCTCAGGGACAAAATGACCCGGTTCACCAATAGATCAACCAAATATAGGCCCACGGCATCGGTGGCAGCGGCCTGTCTGACGAGGAGGATAGGGAACCATTCCTCGTAGAAATCCTCGAAACCCATCTCTCAAGGCGGTACACACTACCGAAAATGGACAAATACTATGGGAGCACAGACCTGTCGAATGACCTTGCCGCTTTCAACTCAACCACTGAGCCGGGCATCTAACTTGCAATGTGAAGTGTTTGCTGCTCCCAGCCACACTTGTTGGGCCGGCATCTCGTTGGTTCTTACACTTAGCTCCCGGCAGCATCCGATCTTGGGCACAACTATGCTCCAAATTCAAAACTAAATTTTTTGCCTCAAGAAATCATGTCATGATGGCCAGCGAGCTTGGCTATATCAGGCGGGGCTCATCGAAAATTCTCTAGGCCTATGTCAACCGATTCAATAGGGAATCAATCCGAGCCCGCGGGGCCAACAAGAACAGTCTAATGGTCGCCCTATGCTCAGGCGTGCGATACAAATCCCAGATGTGGAAAGAACTCTAAATGAGACTAGCCTTGTCTCTTACCGATTTCTATCAGCGTGCAAATGTAATCATGAGGATGGAAGATGCAGATTTGTTAGATAGCGATAATGAGGAACTACGCCCCACTCAAATTTCACCAAAAAGGAAACCATGAACGAAGATAATGGAATCGGAAATATAATGCAAAGTGAAATCGTGACGACGGCCCGAGGTACTGAGCTTGATATGCTAGCCATACTATCCTGAATAGAGACATGTACACCATCTTCCTCACGACCAGAAATCAAGTGCCCATCTGAAGGCCACATAATGGCTGGGCAAGGGAGTCGCGCCATAGCGGCAGTCAATATTATCTCTTTCATCAGATCGACGGACATCCTACTAACAACTACTATGTCTTAAAGGACAAAATCAAGAGACTTATTGGGGAAGGATCGCTTGTGGAAATGTCAAACAATAAGTATATCAAAGGTTGGCCTATGAAAACCATCTGATCTAGGCTTCCCCATAATCAATCGGAGGCACTGTGGCCATGAACAACTTTCTTACCATATGTTGAGGGCCACACATAGCAGGGAGAAGTTGGAGGGAGCTCACTTGATATCAAAGGGAAGTCGCCACCTATGGATAAGTATATTCGTTGGAATGACGGGCCGTTAAGGCTTCAAGAACATAAGAGGAAGATCCTCCAATCACCTTCACGGCTCAAGATCGGGGGGGGGGGTGAGTGGTGTATCCTCACCACGACCCAATGCTTATAACCGTGTCAATGGCTGGCACCAATGTCCACCGAGCTTTTGTTGATGGGGGAAGCTCGATCAACGTTGTTCAAAGAAGCCTATGACATGCTCAGGTTTTTGGCCTCCCATCTTACTCCTTGTGTATTGCCCATTTATGGGCTCAGGGGAGTTGGAATAATCCCTATTGGGTAGCAATGCTCGAAACTACCTTTTGGTATGGAACCCATACAGTAAAGATTCAAGTCATTTATGTGGACCTAGACTGACTATCTACTTAGACCTTGTTCATCGGGCGACCAGCCCTAACCGAATTAGATGCCATCATATCGTATAGCCGCCTGATAATGAAGTTCCCAATGCCAAACGAGATAGGAAAGGTTAATGTAATAACCCTAATTTTTTGTAACTTATTTAGGATATTTCATTAGCTAAATAAAATAATATAATGTGATCATTAGGGGATTGAGATTTGTGATTAAAAGGGGTAGCCATGCTATGTTAATAATAAACCAAAATGAGCTAACATGAATTAAAGTAGATAAGGGTGATAAGTGAGGGTAAAATAGGAAAAAGGATATTCTTATACCGTAACCCCTTAGGAATTAATTCAAACGTTCATTTGCAATATCAAATTATAGTAGAGGTCGGCCACCATTAGCTAGAAAGAGGAAGATAAATAAGAAAAGCTAAGGAAGAAGATCAATCAAATCAAAAGGATTAATCAAATCAAAGCTAGGACTAGAGGATGGTACTTTGTGTTGTCATGTTTAGAAGTTCGACCAGTTATGATCGAAAGGATTGCTTCTAGACAGATGGAGGATCCAAGATTGGTCGAACGGATCAAGAAGTTAAGGGATGGAATGGAGAGCGATGACTTAAAAGGATTTCAGGCTTGACCAAAATGGGTGGTTGAGAAAGAAAGGGAGGTTGTGTGTTCCGATTGTGGGAAACATTAGGAAGGAAGTTTTAGAGGAATGCCATTGTTCAAAGTTCACTATTCATCCAGGAGGAACTAAGATGTATCGGGACATGAAGAGAAGTTTCTTCTGTGATGGTATGAAGAGGGATGTAGGCTTATGTGTGAAGCATTACCTGAACTGCCAATAGGTAAAAGCCAAAAATCAGAAGCGAAGTGGGTTGCTTCAACCATTAGATATTATGGTATGGAAGTGTGATCCTATATCTATGGAATTTACAGACGGGTTTCCAAGATCTAATAGAGGAAATGAAAGTATATGGGTCATAGTGGACAGATTGACCAAGAGCGCCCATTTCGTTCCAATTAAGTCAACTAGGATGGCACCTATTTTAGCTAAGTTATTTATGAAGAATGTAGTTAGACTGCACAGAATTCCTAGTAGCATAGTAAGTGATAGAGATTCCTTGTTTACTAGTGAGTTCCGAAAGAGTCTACATGATATTTTAGGAACCAAGCTCAAGATGAGTACCGCTTACCATCCACAGACCGATGGGCAAACAGAAAGAGTTAACAAAGTCTTGGAGGATTTGTTAAGAGCTTGTGTGTTAGATTTTGGGGGATCATGCGAAGACCATCTACACTTAGTTGAGTTTTCTTATAACAATAGTTATTAGACTAGTATAGGGATGACACTGTTTGCAGCTTTGTATGGAAGGCCATGCAAATCTCCAGTTTGTTGGTTAGAGACCGGGGATAGGTTGGTTCTTGGTCCAGATTTAGTGAGAGAAGCTGCAGAAAAGATTGAGTTGATTCGGGTTAGAATGGATGAAGCTCAGTCGAGGAAAAAGAGTTATGCAGAAAAAAGACGAAATGAATTAGAGTTCTCAGTTGGAGATCATGTGTTCGTTAAGGTATCACCGATGAATGGTATGATTAGATTCGGAAAATCAAGAAATTTGGCACCAAGATTCTTAGTACCATTTCCTATTGTAAAGAGGATCGGGAAACTCGCATATAGAGTAGAGTTATAAGACGCAAGAAATTAAGATATTAAATTATTTTACAGCTTAGGGGAGTATATTCCTAATTTCTTTTTCATTTGGTAGTTTTTGCTTCTAATTTTCACCATAGAGAGAAAGTATCATTTTATAGTGCCAATTATATCTATAGTATATACTATCAATAGTTTGCTTATTCATTTATTTTTCCAATTAGCAGATATCATTTTCTGGCATTAATCATTCAAATTTGGGGTAGTTTATAATTTTGTAAATGTAGATAATGATGCTAATTCTCAAGTCTGATCCCGTATACAAAAAATGATAAAACTTTTTGCAGCTAAAAATATGATATGATTGAACTAACTTTTGATGCTAATTTTGTAATATTTTATTGATTGACATTACGAAAGACTGGTTTTGACTGTTGTATGTCTTATCATTTGTTATATGGAGTAATAATTCACATTTTTCATTCATTATCTAGTTGGAACACATGCAATTCTGAACGGAACTTCCCAGTTGGAAGAGATTTATGAATGATTTAGACTGAAGAAGCTTCTATAGTTTATACAAATAACAATAGTCAGGACATTTGTAAAAGATAACGATGTTACTGACAACTGGTTAGGTAACTTTGTTGAACCACTATGTTAGACCTTTTTTGCTATCTTAACTACTGCTCTTATTGTTTTAACAATCAGTAACATCATCCATAATTGATCTGGATGTATAAGCAATTATCAGTACATTACAAAATATAATAACAATTATTACTATATTTTCCTACTATGGCAGTTTACTCACACAGTGTTAAGTTAAAGTAGAGAGTGTAACTGACAGCGAAGTGTTGTTTCATAGTTGTAAAGCATTTTTGACTAATTCGATGCTTCCAGTTTCAACCGATGTTAATTTTTAATGCACTTTGGCCCTGCAACTGAAGTCTATTGGCAACTTGTTCTTCCATTTTCAATGTATTTTATTTTATCTTTCCAGATATTACTGGTTATCGCCACTATTTGGAATAATGTCATTTTCTGGGTTAGTATTTTTTTAGTTATAAGTGTATATTTTCCTGAAAATCTAAAATTTTACACAATATACTTAATGGTTGATACCCCACATTTTCGTATTTACTATGGTTTGATAACAGGATGAAGCTTCATTTTAGCTGTGATTTTGACTAATGCAATAAAGTTTGAGGGAATATTACCAAAATAACATACCGAACTGATGAAAACGGTAATAGTAACACGAAAACATACATATAGTCATTATCTCTATAATTTAGCAACTTTCATGTGTCTCTATATTTGTTTGCTTGCTTGCTTTATCATTTATTTGTTTTCACATCCTTTTCATCTATGTGTACTCATATATACTTTCAGATCTCGTGTATATAGATAATGCTTGTTTATGATAGGTACCATATATCCATGTGATTAAAGATGCATATATACAATATAAAACAGTATAATACAAGAAAAAGAGAACAGAAAGTGTACTGCATATAATGGAGAACGGATTTTGCGTTTATCTGTAAGATCATTATTGACTGAAGGAACTCAAGAAAAGAAAGAGAACATAGAGCAGTGGACCTTACAAACATATATGACATGCACACTGCCATATATATGACACTACATAATATTTTCTTCTTGTAAAAACACATACTTCTATGTAATTTTTTATTTATTTTTATTGCAATAATTACTTAAAAGGTAAATGTAATTAGATTAAAATGTAAGGATTTTAGAAATTTCATGAACCCAAATTATAGATGCGCTTGGTGCACTAACAAATATGATAGAGTCGGTATATAGAAACAAAAGTTTCATGTTAAGAGCATGTATAATGAAATAAGGTGCAAGAATGCAATATAAACCATACATGTGTGAGGATGATGCACATGATAATGGCACTAAGCAACAATTTCATATCACTTCCTGGATACAATATAGCAAAAGTTCACTATTCTAGTAGTATTAGGAACAATTTCATACTACATTCATCATTCAACCTACATTATATAGACATAAAAGAGCCTAAAAATTGGATTATGTTTAAGAATTTTTTTGGGAACAATTAGACGAGGTAAAAGAATTTGTTACCATCAAAAAGTTGATCTTATGTATCCATTCCAAGCCCCATGCTTTTCAAAACTGGTCTAATAGTATTAGGAACAAAGTTGTCCTTATAAAGACAAACAAATGTAACAAACAAGCAATTTTATTGGACTAATAAATTTACCAAGAAAATTTTTCATTGGGGATAGAATGCCGATCATACTGCATATAAGTATGCAAACCTGATATTGCAAGAGTGTATAAATTGTTCCTCAAAGCATGTAGTCAGCTTATTTAAGATAACCTGCAAAAATAAAACTGCAAGAGAGTTAAAAAGCAGTGAAATCAAGTACATTTGAACTGTTTTTTGTGCTCCTGGTATAACTATTTCAACGCTTTGCAGAAACAATAATTCATATATGCCCATTCTGTGAGAAACAAGTGGTACCTATGAGAAAATTCATTCAAGTAAAATATAGGAGGGCTGGTATCCAAATAGTTTGCATGAGATTGATTGTTGTCTACACAAACACAAGTTAGCTTGGTAGAAGATTTAAAATAACTACTTCTTATAGCCTTTTCCATTTTTATTATTTGACCAGGGACTATGACTTGTCAATATAAAAACATAAAGAAACAACGCATTGAATACTTTCGCTGATACATTTTCATTGAATAGTGTTGAATAAACTATTAGTAAATTTTCAAATCACTGCAACATCAAACTATTATCTCTACCATGCACTCATCTGTTAACTTCATAATCAACATACAATATCAAAATCATTACAAGTAAAATATTTTGTTGGTGTCAAGTAGAGGGTTCATGCATTAGTAGTTCATAGAAAGGTTATACTTGCAAACATGATGACTAAAAATGCCTTTAGAACTTCTTCATATACCACCGTTTTGAAGTCTACAGCATGTCCATACATAAATAGTAATAAATATTAAATACCTCAACTTATCCTTTTTAATCTATTTATTTACAATTTAATTTCTTCTTCTTATACTCCAGTAAATTATAAAGAAAAAGAATAGTAGTTATATTATATGTAGAGAAATAAACAATATATAATAACAGATTATTGAGAATATGGCTGATAACTTAAACACTAACTTGTTGCAGAGTCATCTATGCCCATTCTGCAAATTCGAGTTTTTTGCTCCCATCACCCAATAAATTAACTTCATCGTTCCCATTAAATCTAAACAGAAACCTGTAATATAATTCCAACGGTACACCGAATATAATTGTCAATCTCAAAGTTTTGATATATATATATATAATGCTCTAACTATGTTATTAAAAAAATGATAAAGGGATTATATGTTGTGTTTGAAATATAAGCAGCAAAAGGTAAATGTTATAAAGGTTTTCTTTTTTTACTTCCTATAACAGTAAGTCTTCCTAGTATTTTCTGTGGTATTCAGGATTCTCCAATGATGTTACAAACACTCCAAAGAACACTTGTTATTTATCACTTCACTTCATTTCATCAAATAGTTAAAGAAATGAAGTGCAATAGTACAATTTGGGCCCATTCAACAACTCTCATGTTGTAGTCTGTTATAAATTATAATAGCTTGTCCATTGTTAGATTCATCCATCGGTAAAAAGTAATAAGAAAATTAATCAAAGTAATACCTGCGGCTACAAGAGCTTATTTCAAATTTCAAAGTTTTGGAATAAGAAAATTATCTAATAGCAGTTTTTGAATAGCATCATCAGTAATAAGAAAATTATTGTTATTTGACCATTTACTTGTCAAAGCTTTTAATCTCATACACTAAGTAAATTGAAAAATGAGATTATCAGCATAACCCTCATCAGAGACCAAATTTTCAATTCCAAACAGCAATGAATTACTACTATCTTTAGTAACAATAGGTGAATGCACATAATACCTAATTTCAAAAATAAATTAAGGTTAAAGTAATTACCTGATTTAAATTTGAAAATTAGTTTTTAGTCGATTGCCGAAATAGAACGCAGCCCAAACCTTCCTTCATCTTTGTCAGGTTGGTAGAAAAAAGAGCAAAGGCGGTGGAAGACGACGGTGGCAGACGGCGGAGGTGGTGGTACAACAAGGGGTTATAACCCTAGAATGACGAAAGAAGAAAACCGTGAAAGGATGAAACGTTCTTCGTGAGAAATGGGATAAAGTAGTAACAGAAGATCAATTTACAATCCTATCCATGTTGCTCCTAATTATTTACCAAATTACCGCATTTAGTAACGGTTATAACCGTGATAAATGAACGTAACAGAAATAATCGTTAGAAATTTATAACGGTTATTACCGTTACAAATTGAAAGCGGAAAAGTGTTACAAAATGAGTTGTTTGTGTTGTGTTATCGAATAGTTTGGCAGGAGTCCATGATGTTTTCCATGTTTCTCATATAAGGAAGTGTGTTGGAGACCAGAGTCTACTATAGCACCGACTGTGTTAGATGACTTGGTAGTAGAACTAGACTTGACTATAGTTAGAAAGCTAGTTTGGATAGTTGCGAGTGATGAGAAGAGGTTTAGGAACAAGACAGTCAGATAGTTAAATTCTAGTGGAGCGACGATGAGAGAGACTATACTTGGGAGACCGAGAGCAGGATTAGAGAAACTTGTCCTGATTTGTTTGATGGTATGTTTTACCTTTATGATTGATTTGTTGTGTACCTTATCGTAATTTCATAGATGAAATTCTTTAAGGAGGGGAGTCTATAATGACCCTAATTTTTAGTAACATTATTTAGGACATTTAATTAGCTAAATAAAATAATATAATGTGATGATTAGTGTGAGATTTGTGATTAAAAAGGGTAGTCGCGCCATGTTAACGAATAAACCAAAATGAGCTAACATTAATTAAAATAGATAAAGGTAATAAGTGAGGGTAAAATAGGAAAATGGATATTCTTATACCCTAAACCCTTAGGAATTCTTTTATACATTCATTTGCAATATCAAATTAATGTAGAGGCCGGCCGCCATTAGCAATAAAGTGGAAGATAAACAAGAAAAGCTAAGGAAGAAGATTAATCAAATCAAAGCTATTCAAATATCAAACTCCTTAATATCAAAGTTAAGGTGAATGATGACTACATCTCATATTTTCTACTGTTTTTGGTTTTAAGGTTAAACCGAATTTACCTTGCAAGGATATGCCATGTTTTTGAATGATTAATTGTTTATATATACTTGTTGATGAATTATGCTTATTCATATAGATTTTAGGATTTGTTTTAAGGTGAAAACCTTATTAAATGACATCCAAATGCCTTGGGATTTTAGATTCATATCAGAAATGATATTACATAGATGAATTTCAATTTTCATAATTTTCTGAATTAATGTGGATTTTATATTAATTTTCTAGTGAAGAAAATTATTATTTGGGTTTAAAATAATTTACGGCTAAATTATTTAAGTTTTGGGTCTGAAATAAAAATATGTTAGAAAACATATTAAAAATGATTTTCTGGAATTTTTGTAGAATTTTCCTAAGTGTTTTGATGAATATATAAAATTATTTAAGGTATGGGACTTAAATGTTTTATATATTTATAAAAGGAGAAGGGGTATTTTGTAAATTAATTAAATTGTTTCTTTTTGAAATATTAGCAGCACTTTTAGAAAAGAAAATTAGAAACCAATAATATTTTGACAAACAAGGCAGGTTAGTTGATAAAGTATTTCTTTTTAAAGTTAAAATAGATTTTACATGCTTTTGGCATGTTTCGCCTCTTTCGGCACATGGGTTTCGATTGAGAGCATCCACCTCCATTGCTATTGAAACCAATGCACATAGTATCAATAACTTGGTACATAGTGAATTGGACAAAGGCGGAAGGAACTGGGTCGAGACCATAGGTTTTGATGGGGTCGAAGCATGATTTTGCTTTTAATTGAAAACGCGCCTGCTTTGCTTCCAAAGGATATGCTTTTGACTTTTTTGGCTTTCGACTGGGTCAAATTGATTTAAGGAATGGTTTCGAAATGGGTTGCGCCTTTTGTTTTAAGTAAATGATTTCGAAAGGGTCGATACCCCTAGCAGCCGCTTTTCTACCTTTCGAAGTCAATGGTTTCGGAACATTGTTTTAAAATCTAAACCACTTCTCCAATCTTTCGAAAGGGTCGGTTTCGACAGCATCACTTCCTTACTTAGGAATAGTTTTCGAAAGAGTGCTTTTGACTTAAATGTTTTATGACCCTTTTGCTCTGTTGAAGGTAGAACCCAAAGGTTTCGAAGGAGTTAATTTTAAATGGTTTCGAAAGTTATTTCCAAATGTTTTAAATTGAACCCAAATGCTTTCGAAAGGTTTGCTATTTATAAAGGTTTTGATGCTTTCAGAAGGTTCTAAAGAAAGGTTTCTAAGGGGTGGTTCCCCAATGGTTTTGAAAGGTTTAAAAGGAAAGGTTTTCCAACTGTTTTGAACGGTTTGAAAGGAAAGGTTTTCCGATGGTTTCGAAAGGAAATGTTTAAAGGTTTTAAAGAAGGATGTCTAAGGTTTTTAAAGCTTTCAAAGGAAAGGTTTTTCAATGGTTTCGAAAGGAAGATTGAGTAGTTTCGAAAGGAATGTTTTGGTCTTTCGGTCTAGGCTATAAAAAGGGTTTACTTGGTTTCAAAAGGGGGAGTTTCAATGGATTCAAAAGGAGTACTTTCAAAGGTTTAAATGTTTTCATCAACAAAGATCTGAGTAAAGTATATATATATACATACATACATACATACATACATATATATATATATATATATATATAACATGGCAAGGTGGTTTTGAGTAAAGCATAGAGTATATATCTTTTCCTTGTTTAAGTTTGATTTAAAGGTTTTAAATCAATTTGAGAAGAAGAGGTTTTCAAGGAAAATTTAAGGGAAGATTACCCTAGTAAAACGACTCAGATATTTGTATACCAGATGGGACTGGTATAGAGTCGCACCCTATACATTAGCTATTAGCCCCAACTAATTTAGTCCAAAATTCCAGCGTGTAGGGCTTTGTCACGGGTAAGGCTAATATGATGTTACACACAGATAGAAATATACTTGTACAGAGGTGGGTTATTGGTGACCCACAAAACCATTAGGATCAGTTGACCTAGAGAAAGTAAGTTAGGAACAGACCGTCCATAAGAGGAGTATCTAACAGATGTTAGATTATTTTTTTATATTGTCTGGTAGGCCCGAGTTAGCCAAAGGTTAGTAGTTAGCCAAACAAAACTATAGTGTTTGGACAGATAGTTCATTTGTTACCTGATATGTATGTTTACATGATAATGCTTTACTATTTTAACCAGTTTTGGTTGTAGGATTATAATTTGCAAAAGATATGTTTTAAAATGATATTAGTGAGGGGAAACTCGTTCCGCTAAGTGGCGTGGTCTCACTTAATATCAAATAACCGAGATGTATAGTATTATTCACACTAGGCTTTATGTCTGAGTCGAAGTTTATGTTTTTCCCGTTAACCTCTCGGGTGCTTAAAATTGATTTGAGTAGGCTGAGGGTTGGGGTTTATAGGTTTTTAGTAGGTTGGCGAATAAAGCTTCCAGAGACGAGCAGGTGGCTGACGGATAGCTATTTAGGAGTTGCTGTTTTATTTTTGTTTTATTCCGCTATGTTGTATCAAGTCAGTTATGACTATATAGTACTCTGGTCAACCAAGGGGGCATCTTCATATGTTACTCTTGGCGTATTTTGTAATAATTATATTTGATATGAACCTGGGAAACGATTGGGATTATGTAATGGAATATGAAAATGTTTTGTGAAATGTAATCAGAAAAGTTTATTTTGTGAAATCTATGATTTTTTTTCATATTCATGTGCTTTTGATATTATGGATAACATTAACATTACCGTATTTGGTCAGTGGAAGTTAATACTATGGATGACTACAGCATCTGTAGCGCTTAGCTTCTGGCCTTCAAATAGTGGATGTTACAACTTGGTACCAGAGCATAGGTTTATGAAAAAATTTAAACTAAAAATGATTTTTGAACACATAATCCTAAGGAATTAAGGATAAGATCGGGGTTTGGGATAACACTATTGTAAGGTATATGTATTTTCTATATATAAGTGTATGCTATATCTCTGTTCTCCTATCTCTAGCTCTTAGGCTATTCTTCTACATCTCACGAGGCTTGAATACAGATATGGATGCTAGAAGTGGAAGAGTGTATCTTGGAGGAAGCACCACCATAAATGGAAATGCCAAACCGAATACTAGAAGGAATCAAGGTTAGGCACAGGCGGGGAATGTTGGTGCTGGAGTCCTACAAGTGGATATGGGAGCTATGTATTAGTTTTTTGTGAACATGATGCAAGCTGGAATTACTACTGGAGTGGTTGGAGGAAATGCTGGAGTAGGAGTTTAGGAATTTTCGGTGGTGAACAATTATGCTATCTTGAGTAGAGACTATGTTAGGCTTGGAAGGAAGCCATTTATCAGAGCTAAAGATGCTATCGAGGTGGAGAGCTGGTTGCTGCACTATAAGAGAATCTTTGTAGACTTGGGGCTCAATGATGAGTAGAAGATTATGCTTGCTTCGAGACAGCTTCAAGGAGCAGCTTTATTCTGGTGGAATAGTGTGACGGATGGAGTCGATGAGGAAACGATGACGTGGACTGGGTTGAGGAGAAGATTCTAGGAGAGGTTCATGTCTGTGATGGCGCGGTCTGGTTTGCTCAAAAAGTTTGCTGAGTTGGAGCAGGGGGAGATGTCTGTGTTGGAATATTCTAGAAGGTTTGAGGAGTTGTAAAGGTATGGGTATGCTACCGTGGATACTGTGATGACGAGGAATGAGAAGTTCATCAGGGGTTTGAAGCCTGAGTTGGCCAGGGCTACATTACGTCATATTAGGGATCCTTGTGATGTAGTGGTGGAGATGACTTTCAGACACGAGGAGATGCTTGCTTCTGTGGAGAAGAATAAGGCGAAGGAGGTCCAGGTGGGGCAGAGTCGGAAAAATAAGTTCTTTCATAAGAAGGGTGCTCAGAAAGGTGGAGCCGTGAAGAAAGGGAAGTCAGAGGTTGTTTGCTTCAAGTGCGATACGAAGGGGCATTTCGCAAATGAGTGTTGTACTGGAAAGGCGAAGAAAGTGATCGGGAAGAACAATATCAGATGCTTCAACTGCGATCAAATTTGTCATAATAAGAACCAGTGCAAAGAGCCTGCTAAGGATGGAAGGGGCAAAGTATTTGCATTGGAGCCAGCTACATCAGGACCAACAGTGCAGGAGAAAGGGAAGGCAGTGTTGGGAGGTACGCTTCAGATTCATGGTATGTCTGTTAGCATTCTATTTGATACTGGTGCATCGTATTCTTTTGTATCTCGTTGTTTGGTATATAAGCTTAACCTAGAACCCACATATTTAGTTTCTTCCTTAAGGGTTGCAAATTCGATAGGAGGGTATGTGACACTTTGTATGAAGTGTGACCACCTAGAGTTTGATTTGTTAGGTCATATCTTTGTTTGTAGTTTGCATGTGTTTGATTTTGTAGGGTTCGGAATCATTTTGGGTATGGATTAGTTAAGTAAGTATGATACAAGGATATTTTTTCATGATAGGAAAATATAATTTAGACACCCTGACTGTAGTGATCGGATTGTGTATACCGTAGAAAGCCTTAATTGTGAGGTGAATGCTTTGTTGGGTGTTGTGGAGTTGGAAGACGATTTGAATCAAGTTTTTGTGGTTAGAAAATTCGCAGTTGTTTTTTAGCTTGTAGTAGGATTGCCACCGAAACGAGCTATTAAGTTTTGGATAGATTTGGTGCCTAGAGCAGAACTAGTGAGTAGGCCGCCAAGTAGGATGACAACTACTGAGATGAGGGAGTTGAAGGTGCAGTTGGTGAATTTGGAAGGCAAGGATTTTATTAGACCAAGCAGTTCACCTTGGGGAGTAGCCGTAGTGTTTGCCAAGAAGCCGGACGGATCGTTAAGGTTATGTATTGATTATCGTAAGCTGAATGAGAAGAAGATAAATAATCGGTATCCATTGCCAAGAATTGATGATTGTTCGATCAGTTGAGTGGAGCCAAGGTATTTTTCTAGTTGGATTTGGTGATAGGTTTCCATCAGCTTAGAGTAGCATATGATAGTATTCCTTTAATGGCGTTTAGAACTAGATATAAATTGTACGAATGGTTAGTTATGCCTTTCGGACTGACTAATGCGCCAACATTCTTTTTTGTGATGAACCGAGTTTTCCAAGAGTACTTGGATAGGTTCGTGTTGGTTTTCATAGATGATATCTTGATATTCTCTAAGAGTGAAAGGAAGCATGAAGTTCACCTTAGAGTTGTGCTTGAGACGCTGAGGCAGCTGAAGGCAAAGTTTTCGAAGTGTCATTTCTGGAAGAAGGAAGTGAATTTTCTTGGTCATGTAGTCTCAGAGAAAGGGTTGTCTATAGATCCGACTAAGATTGAAGCGCTGAATAATCGGAAGAGACCCGAGATAGTGACCGAGATAAAGAGTTTTCTTGGATTGGCTAGATATTATCGGAGGTTCATAAAGGATTTTTCGTAGATAGCCGCACCGATGACCAAGCTAACGCAAAAGAATATGAAGTTTGTTTGGAATGATACGTGTGAGGAAGCATTCTAGAGCTTGAAACACTTATTGACCATGTACCTGTACTAGTTGTTTCGGACGGGAATCATGATTTGGTAGTATATACAGAAGCGTATGGAACTGGGTTAGGAGCTATGTTAATATAGAGAGGTAAAGTGATTGCCTATGCTTCTCGACAGCTTAGATGGCATGAGGTTAGATATCCTACACATGATTTGGAACTGGTTGCGGTGATTTTTGCATTGGAGATGTGTAGACATTACCTTTTGGGAGAGAGATTTGAGCTTTATATAGATCATAATTCGCTGAAGTATTTATTCTCTCAGAAGGAGCTGAATATGAGACATCAGAGGTGGTTAGAGTTTATTGCTGCTTATGATTTCAATATTGAGTACACACAAGGAAAAGGTAATAAGGTTGCAGACGCACTTAGCAGAAAGCATCTGAATGCAGTGTTGGCAATGATAGCATAGTGGAAAGATTTGGAAGCGTTGTTAAACTTGCATAGTACAGTGGGGAACTGAAGCTAGGTCTAGAGGAGGATCTATTGTGTTGTCATGTTTAGAAGTTCGACCAGTTATGATCGAAATGATTGCTTCTAGATAGATGGAGGATCTAGTATTGGTTGAATGGATCAAGAATTTAAGGGATGGAACAGAGAGCGATGACTTAAAAGATTTCAGTCTTGACCAAAATGGGTGGTTGAGAAAGAAAGGGAGGCTGTGTGTTCCCGATGTGGGAGACAATAGGAAGGAAGTTTTGGAGGAATGCCATCGTTCGAAGTTCACTATTCATCCAGGAGAAACTAAGATGTATCGGGACATGAAGAGAAATTTCATCTAGGAAGGTATGAAGAGGGATGTAGGCTTATGGGTGAAGCATTATCTGAACTGCCAACAGGTAAAAGTTGAACATCAGAAGCCAAGTGGGTTGCTTCAACCATTAGATATTCCAGTATGGAAGTGGGATTCTATCTCTATGGATTTTATAGACGGGTTGCCAAGATCTAATAGAGGAAATGAAAGTATATGGGTCATAGTGGATAGATTGACCAAGAGCGCCCATTTCATTTCAGTTAAGTCAACTAGGACGGCACCTGTTTTAGCTAAGTTATTTATGAAGAATGTAGTTAGACTGCACAGAATTCCTAGTAGCATAGTAAGTGATAGAGATTTCTTGTTTACTAGTGAGTTCCGAAAGAGTCTATAGGAGATTTTAGGAACCAAGCTCAAGATGAGTACAGCTTACCATCCACAGACCGATGGGCGTACGGAAAGAGTTAACAAAGTCTTGGAAGATTTGTTAAGAGCTTGTGTGTTAGATTTTGGGGGATCATGGGAATACAATCTACACTTATCGAGTTTTCGTATAACAACAATTATCAGACTAGTATAAGGATGGCATCGTTCGAAGCTTTGTATGGAAGGCCATGTAAATCTCTAGTTTGTTTGCTAGAGACCGAGGATATATTGGTTCTTGGTCCAGATTTAGTGAGAGAAGCTGTAGAAATGATTGAGTTGATTTGGGCTAGAATGAAGTCTCAGTCTAGGCGAAAGAGTTATGTAGATAGAAGACATAAAGACTTAAAGTTCTCAGTTGGAGATCATGTGTTTGTTAAAGTATCACCGATGAAGGGTATGATTAGATTCGAGAAATCAAGAAAGTTGGCAACAAGAAAGCTAGTTAGATAGTTGCGAGAGATGAGAAGAGGCTTAGGAACAAGACAGTAAGATTAGTTACAGTCTAGTGGACCGACGATGAGAGAGACTGTACTTTAGAGACTGAGAGCAGGATTAGAGACGCTTATCCTGATTTGTTTGATGGTATGTTTTACCTTTTTGATTGATTTGTTGTGTACCTTATCGTAATTTCGAGGACGAAATTCTTTAAGGAGGTGAGTATGCAATGACCCTAATTTTTAGTAACATTATTTAGGATTTTTAATTAGCCAAATAAAATAAAATAATGTGGTGATTAGAGGATTGATATTTGTGATTAAAAGGGGTAGCTGTGCCATGTAAATGAATAATCCAAAATGAGCTAACATGAATTAAAATAGAGAGGGGTAATAAGTGAGGGTAAAATAGGAAAAAGGATATTCCTATACCCTAAACCCTTAGGAATTCATTCATACGTTCATTTGCAATATCAAATTAAAGTAGAAGCCGACCACCATTAGCAAGAAAGTGGAAGATAAACAAGAAAAGCTAAGGAAGAAGATTAATCAAATCAAAGCTATTCAAATCTCAAATTCCTTAATCTCAAAGCTAAGGTGAATAATGACTACATCTCATATTTTCTATTGTTTTCGGTTTTAAGGTTAAACTGAATTTATCTTGCAAGGTTATGACAGGTTTTTGAATGATTAAATGTTTATATATACTTGTTGATGAATTATGCTTATTCATACAGGTTTTATCATATGTTTTAATGTGAAAACCCTATTAAATGACATCTAAATGCCTAGTGATTTTTGATTCATATCAGAAATGACATTTTAGAGATGGGTTTCAATCTTCATAATTTTCCAAATTAATGTGGATTTTATATTTATTTTCTAGTAAAGAAAATGATTATTTGGGTTTAAAATAATTACAGCTAAATTATTTAAGTTTTGGGTTTGAAATAAATATATGTTAGGAAACATATTAAAAATAATTTTCTGGAATTTTTGTTGAATTTTACTAAGTGTTTTGATGAATATATAAAATTATTTACGGTATGAGACTTAAATGTTTTATATATTTATTAAAGGAAAAGGGCTATTTTGTAAATTAAATAAATTGTTTATTTTGAATTATTGGCAGCACTTTTAGAAAAGAAAATTAGAAACCAATAATATTTTGAGAAACAAGGCAGGTTAGTTGAAAAAGTATTTCCTTTTAAAGTTAAAAACAGATTTTACATGCTTTTGGTATGTTTCGCCTCTTTCGGCACATGGGTTTCGATTGAGAGCCTCCACCTCCATTGCCATCGAAACCAATGTACATAGTATCAATAACTTGGTACATAGTGAATTGGACAAAGGCGGAAGGAACTGGGTCGAGACCATAGGTTTCGATGGGGTCGAAGCATGACTTTGCTTTTAATTGAAAACGCGCCTGCTTTGCTTTCGAAGGATATGCTTTCGACTTGGTTGGCTTCCGACTGGGTCAAATTGATTTAAGGAATGGTTTTGAAATGGGTTACGCCTTTTGTTTTAAGTAAATGATTTCGAAGGTGTCGTTACCCCTAGCTGTCGCTTTTCTACCTTCCGAAGTCAATAATTTCGAAAGGTATACTTTGTTTTAAAATCCAAGCCACTTCTCGAATGCTTTCGGAAGGGTCGGTTTCGACACTATCACTTCTTTACTTAGGAATAGCTTTTGAAAGAGTGCTTTCGACTTAAGTGTTTTATGAACCTTTTGCTCTGTTGAAGGTAGAACCCAAAGGTTTTGATGGAGTTAATTTTAAATGGTTTCGAAAGGTGTTTCCACATGTTTTAAATTGAACCCAAATGCTTTCAAAAGGTTTGCTCTTCATAAAGGTTTTGGTGCTTTTGAAAGGTTCTAAAGGAAGGATTCTAAGGGGTGGTTCCCCAATGGTTTGGAAAGGTTTAAAAGGACAGGTTTTCCAACTGTTTCGAAAGGTTTGAAAGGGAAAGTTTTCCAATGGTTTCAAAAGGCCACGTTTAAAGGTTTATAGAAGGATGTCTAAGATTTTTAAAGCTTTCAAAGGAAAGGTTTTTCAATGGTTTCGAAAGGAAGACTGAATGGTTTCGAAAGTAATTTTTTGGTCTTTCGACCTAGGTTATAAAAAGGGTTTACTTTGTTTCGAAAGGGGTAGTTTCAATGGATTCAAAAGGGGTACTTTCAAAGGTTTAAATGTTTTCATCAACAAAGATTTGAGTAAAGTGTGTGTGTGTGTAACATGGCAAGGTGATTTTGAGTAAAGCATAGAGTATATATCTTTTCCTTGTTTAAGTTTGATTTAAAAGTTTTAAATCAATTTGAGAAGAAAAGGCCTTCAAGGAAAATTGAAGGGAAGATTACCATAGTAAAATGACTCAGATATTTGTCTACCAGATGGGACTGGTATAGGGTCGCGCCCTATACATTAGCTATTAGCCCCAGCTAATTTAGTACAAAATTCCAGTGTGTAGGTCCTTGTCACAGGTAAGACTAATATAATGTTACACACAGACAGGAATATACTTGTACAGAGGTAGGTAATTGGTGAGCCTGCAAAACCATTAGGATCAGTTAACTTGGAGAAAGTAAGTTAGGGACTGACCGTACAAAATAGGAGTATCTAACAGAGAAGGGTGTCCTGATGATTCAAGAGGAACCCACTACCGATGTCAATTCCCCACTAGAACCGGTGAACACGACTCACTTATGTGCAAATTTAGGAATGTATGACCAAGTCATCAACATGGTAAGCGGTCCTCGGTCCACTGAAGAAACTGAGGCTTTGAGGCTAGTTTCCCTTACGTCCCCTCAGAGGACACGGGAACTCATCTTCACTTGGAACGAACAGGTGCCCCTTGGTGGCTACCTGGGCCGACCGACAGCACTCTAGAGGATAAATCCATCGAGTGCGAGCATGTTGCAGCTAGCCCGGGACAAAAATGTCTCTCTATTCTGGCCGAAGAAATAATGAAATGCATGATCTACACTTTGAATCAATGTGACATTGAGACAAATATAAGCGTTGAAGACGACCCACTAGATCCACGAATGAGGAACCAGGCGCTCAATGGGGTCCCCACGACCCCCATAGAATACATATCCATCGACGAAAGCAACCTAACCAAAGTCGACTAGATCAGGACTAAGCTTAGTCAGAGGGTCAGGAAAGTTCTGATATAATTTCTCAGACAAAACAAAGATGCTTTCACTTGGTGGCACGCCGATATGACTGACATCGATCCTCACATAATCTACCACGCGCTAAACATTGATCCAAAAGCAACCACCATCCGACAGAAGTGAAGAATCTTAAATCCCGAAAGATACAAGGCATTAAAGGAAGAAGTAGAGGAGCTGCTCACTAATGGATTCATAAGGAAGGCGGACTACCTGACTTGGACCGCGAACCCAGTCTTTGTCCGCAAACTAAACAATTCATGGAGGACATGCATTGACTTTTTGGATCTCAACAAAGCGTGTCCAAAGGACAGCTTTCCTCTACCTCGCATCCACCAACTCGTGGATGCAACTAGTAGGCACGAACTCCTCACTTTCATGGATGCCTATTCACGATATAACCAGATTGCCATGCATGGCCCTGATCAAGAACACACCTCTTTCATCACCAACACTGAGCTGTATTGTTACTAAGTCATGCCTTTTGGTTTAAGAAACAAGGGGCAACCTACCAGTGTTTGGTCAATCGATTGTCTTTTTAACAACTAGTTAGTTTGATGGAAGTGCACATCGATGGCATGCTAGTAAAATTGGAGAGGGTCGTCGACCATGTACCCAACCGCGTCGACACTTTTGGTAGCTTGAGAAACTACAACATGAAGTTGAATCTCAAGAATTGCTCATTTGCAGTCCGATCTAGCCGATTCTTGGGGTATGCTGTGAGTGCTAAAGGAATCGAGCCAAACCAGAAAAGATTCATGCTATCTAAGGAATGCATGTTCCCAAAACGGTAGTGCTGGTGCAGAGCCTCAACGGGATAGTGGCCGCTCTAGGATGTTTTATTTCAAAGGCTACAGATCAGTTCCTAGCCTTCTTCAACCTCATAAAGAAGGAGAAGACCTTCACCTAGGACGATGAATGCACCAAGGCCTTCGAAGACTTGAAGCAAACTTGGCCACCCCTCCAATTCTATCAAAACCTATTGATGGGGTAGATCTTTTCATATGCTTGACAGTCACCAACCACACAATCAACGCTGCACTCATCAGGGAAGCGGAAAAGGTGTAGTGGCCAATTTACTTTGTAAGCAAGCGATTGACCGGACCTGAGATAAGGTACACAAGGACCGAAAAATTAGCATTCTGCCTCATGACGGCGGCCTAGAAATTGCGACCATATTTCCAAGCTCATCATATCAAAGTTCTAACCAACCAACCATTTAGTCAGATCCTAAGGTGCCCCGACACGGAGGGGAGGCTCCTCAAATGGTCCATCTAGCTGAGCTAACACCACATCCATTTTTTCCCACGACCGTTAACCAAAGGACAAGCGATGGTCTATTTTATAGCCGAATGTTCTGACCCGGGTGACGAAGGAGAGAAGGAGATCGCCCCGAAATGAACTTGGCACATGTATGTGGATGGTGCGTCCAACGAGAAGGGGGTCCTAATTACCCCCGAGGGCAAAGAATTCTGCTTCACCATCCAGCTTAACTTCAAGGCCACAAACAATGAGGCCGAATATGAAGCCCTCTTGACTGGCTCAAAAATGGCGAAAGAACTTCATGTGGATTCACTACATGCATAAAGTGACTCCACCATCATTATCAACCAAATAAATGACCAGTTTCAGACAAAGGGAAAATTTCTGGCACTTTACCTCACTGAAGCCCAAAAACTTACCAAAGCCTTCGGAGAATTCCGACTAGAACAATTCCCCAAGGAGCGAAACGGTAAGGCGGACCAATTAGCAAAAGCAGTAAGCGACTCAGGAGAAACTCTCCCATGGGTACCACTAGACACTTGGAGCACTCCTGGCTTCGAGCCGGGGGCAGCCATCATCGAAATTGATTAGCCTTCCGAAGGAAATTGGATAGCGGCCATATACAGGTACACCATGAATAATGAGCTACCAATCGACCGTAAGGAGGCCAGAAAAACTTTGCATCGTTCACCGCATTACACGATCATTGAAGGGGAAGCTTACAGGCAAGGTACTCAACCTCGCTCCAATGTTATGTCTCCGAAGATGAAGCCACTAGATTTTAGAGGAGTTGCACGAAGGCTTCTATGGAGATCACGCAGAGGGGCAAAGTCTGGCAAAAAGGGCCGCTCACCTGGGGTACTACTGGCCTACAATGGTAAAAGATTCTGTGGACTATGTGAACAAATGCGGCATTTGCCAACGATTCTCAAAGGTCCCCATGGCTTCCTCGGCCCCTCTGGTCTCCATGACATCCCCCTGACCTTTTGATACATGAGGGATCGATCTGATTGGGAAGCTCCCTAACGCCAAAAGCGGATACAACCAGGTAATCATAACCATAGATTATTTCACCAAATGGGTTGAAGCAGAACCTCTGACCGGTGTCATGTCTCCAAAGTTTCTCAACTTCGTTATCAAGAACATCGTCTGCCACTTCTACCTCCCAAAGAAAATTGTTACGGACAACAGGACCAAGTTCAAAAGCACAATGTTCCAAGAGTTCTACGGCAGGAATGGAATAGAAAAGAGCTTCTCTTCGATCGATCACCCACAGGCCAATGGACAGGTCGAGGCAGCCAGTAAAATCGTCAAGTCTACTATCATGAAAAGGATTGTCAAAGCAAAAGGAAATTGGGTGGAGTAGCTGCCTCTTGTACCATGGTCGTATCGCACATCCGCTCGAACTTCGCCCGACAACACACCCTTCTCCCTTTTATATGGGTATGAGGCCATGCTGCCTATCAAGGTGGACATCCAGTTCCCTCACAGGGTGACCGATGACCGTGAGAAAAATGACGAGCTCCTCGGGATCAGCCTAGACGCCCTTGACAAGTAGAGAATGGAAGTGAAAATCCACACCGAGGCTTACAAGAGAAAAGTTGCAAAACATTACAATGCATGGGTAAAGATCCGACAGTTCACCATCGATGACTTGGTTTTGTCATGTGTGTGCAAACACCAAGGACCCAACCGATAGGGTGCTCGGCCCAAATTGGGAATGACCATATGTTATCAATTATGTGCTTGTTAACAGCGCATACTATCTATCTCGTCCCGATGGGATCCATGTGTCCAAGTCCTGGAGCCCAGAACACCTACGAGCTTACTTTATATAACAAAAGTACTCCATAAATAAGACCTTAGTATGTAATCGTTGCTTTTTGCAGGGATCAATGGAAGGTCATTTCTCTTGGCCAAGATAATGCCAGCCACACAAGTTCGCGATACCTGGACATGGATGAGTTCTTACATGCTCAGTCATCCAGTCCGGTGACAGCCCACATTCCCAGCCTGGGCACGTCAAGGATGCCCAATGACCTGTAGGTCATCCTAGTGCTAACCGACCCGCTCCGACAGGCAAACCTGAGATATAAATCTTGCCTCCTGGGGTGCATCGACGAGCTGGATGGAAACCGCAATGGTCTGATTCCCCTCGCCCGCGATGCTCCTCGTCCCAACGGGACAAGACACTATTGTCGAGACTAGCACATGATAACTTAGCACAATGCCATGATAGTATCTCTGAGGTCCGACATCCATAGTGTGCCCGTAAGAAAATAAGCTAGGCTTCATTTGAACCCCTGGGTATCGGAAAGGGCGCCCGAAAGCAAATAAGCTGGGTCACTCTGTGCAAACCCCACAACCCTCAACTCCAACCTTTGGGTGTCGAAAAAGGCACCTGCAAGTAAATAAGTCGGGTCCTTCCGTGCAAACCCCACGAGCCTCAACTCCAACCCTTAGGTGTCAGAAGGGCGTCTGCAAGCAAATAGGCTAGGCACTTCCGTACAAACCCCACGGGCCTCTACTCCAACCCCAAGGTGTCGAAAAAGGGCCTCTGGAAGTAAATAAGTTGGGTCCTTCCATGCAAACCCCATAGGCCTCAACTCCAACCCCTGGGTGTCGGAAAGGGTGCCCGCAAGCAAATAATCCGGGTCCTTCCATGCAAACCCCATGGGTTTCGCTATGGCCTCAACCACCCCAAGGCGAAGTATACTCGCCACAACATACCTTGTGCTTTCCTTTAATTTGCAGGTACAATAACAGAAATGAGAATCTCAAATATCACATGATGCAAAAAAAGGAGATTTCATAACAAACAGGGGCATGAGACACATCCCACCGTGCTAGGCTTAATCAACCTATGACAACCAAAAAATGGAAGGGAAAAGAAACAACAAAGACAACCAGGCTATAACCAACAACACGCGACAACCTCCTTACTCATTTGGTCGGGTGAGAGAGTCAATCTGCTTAGCCGTCAAGATGCCAGCACAGGGTTACCCCTTCTGGTCAATTTGGTGGCTGCTCCTCCTAGTACTTCTGTGCCAAAGCGGACATCCCCACCAAGATCACAATATGGAGGTGGAAGTTGTTTATGAAAGTGACCACCACCATGTTAGTCAAACGAGCCGACCAGTGAGCATCTCTTTCCTGGTGGACTCTCTCTTTCAACCCCTCAATTTCGTCTGGGGGCAAGCAAGTCTGGTAGGCATCCAAAAACCTAGAAGATGCCCTACCTCCTGCTCAAATCTCTCCTCCCCCTGCAGTCGTGTAACCTCTTCCTCAAGCAATCCTCGGTCGGCAATAGGCTGGTCTCTCATAGCCTTATCATCGGCCCTGCGGTGGTTGGCTTCTGCCACTTCTTTCTCAGTCAACTCCTTGGCCTGAACTGCATCTGCTCGAAGCACGATCTCTGACTCACATCCTTCTCAACCATACCATTGGCTGCAATAGCCGCCTCATGCTCATCAGCGGCCAGCTCAACTACCACCTGGGCCACTTCAACCTCATCCCTCGTAGCTCTGAAATCTTCCTTCAATTGGGCAACTATGCCATCTTCACCCAACAAACTGGCTCTTATTGCTTCCAACTCTGCCATGTCGTCCACTGCATGGACCCTATTCTCCTCCAACTCCTTCCTCAGGGGAGTCAACCTATCGTGACCTCCCACCAGCTCATCTGCATTCCTCACCATCCGCTGAGGACCACCATGAGAAGACTCCTCTATTTCTTCTATGGCCTGCTTCCTTATAGATCTCGCCTGCAAATTAACAAGCCCATTGCGAACCCGCATTACACACACGCGCACTTGAAAATAAGGCAATTCGAGTTATTGGTAAAAGGAGATGGAAGAAGGAGGTAAACCAGTCTTACCACAACCAGTTCCTTGCACAAGCTATCAACAACAGGCTGTAATCTAAGACCTGGCCATCCAGAGCATGGCCGATGGGGAATCCCTAAAGAATGAGCAGCAACCACTTGGAAGGTTCGCAGGAGTCTGTCCAAGCCCTCCCTATCATATCTCAGACTGATTCGTATGGAAATCGTCCCAACTTTGCCTTCATCCTCTACGTTAGGCCCATGATACATGGAAACATCAACATCATCTTCATAAGATTCGCCATGAGCCACCCCCGTAACATCCACCATGGGTTCCTCTCCTCCAACGCCCCACATCGGTTCCTCCTCCTCTACAACTTTGGTCCTCGCCCGTTTGCTACCTAGGGACTTCTCAGCTTTGGAATCTTCATCAACATGAATCACGGAGCAAGAAACGTCTATCGCCACTTCGGAGGGTGGAAAAGGAGAGACAATCACGGCTTTCCCCCTGGCATCTTGCCCTAGAGGATCCGTAGGGTGATCGTTCGCGTCATCTAGCACCTCAAAATTGATCTGGCTTAATAAAACAAGGAACTATAACAAGTTTGAAAACAAGGAACCGGCCGCGGTAAAGATAAATATAATTAACTACTGGGTGGAGCAACTCGGTTCCAGTTCCTAATCAGAGGTGCATAAAGTTCGGAAACATCCCCTTTAGAGTCTGTAGGTCCTCCTCTTCATACGCCCGACGGTCTAGCATCGCAGCCCCTATTTTCAATAGGACCATCACTTGAGGAAGACTAAGTCACACTTTCTCCAAGGGTCAGGGGCAGGGGCTAGTAAGAAGTTCCATCGTATTTCGCCGGATCACAATCTTGCCATTTAGATGGCACATCAGATAGGGCATATGCGCAACTATGAGCCAGCCCTCGAGCCAGTATAATAATTTGTACCAATACATCCCTGGCCGACCCTAGGTAAAATGCTGGTTTGTGTAAATGAGATAAAACGAGGCGACTACCTTTAGGATTCATCAAAACCATCTCCATTTTCTTTCTCTTTCGGCCGATTTCTTTGCCTTTCTCTATTTTTATGGGGGCACGAGTGGATTGACCCTCCAATAATAGCCCAACTTCTCGGAGCATCTCGTCAATCACTAAGTTGTCCAAATCTCAAAGAATTATCGTCGGCCCCTCGAAGGCCCAACACTTGCCTCTCCACTAACGTCACCTTGGCCTAGCTCAACGTTGAGGACCCTGCAATGGGCAAATTGTAAGAGCATCAAAAAGAAAAAAAAAGAAAGGGTAGGGGATAAAAATTACAAAGACAGTCTCACCAAAAGGTCGAAACGACCGGAAACACAACCCCTCATTCACAGGCCACAAAACAAAGAAATATCGAGATTTCCAACCGAAGATACCTTTTTCTGAAACCCCTGTAAAGACCACTTCTCCCTTCTTTTTTATTTGGATGTCATAGTAGGTCCCACGGCGATGACCATGCTCTTTGTTAATATTAAAGAGGTGGGCGACAAATCCCACGAAAGGTGTCCCTAACTCTAAGCGATGGCATGCTACACGATGGATCACCAGATAACGATAGTTGTTTGAAGATAGTTGACCCAGAGTGAGGCCGATCCCATTCAAAAAGGACACGATGGTCGTATGTAGGGGCAAGGCCACTCCGACTTTCAAGTAACTCAAGGGGAATGTGTAGTAGTTTGGTGGGACAGTGTCAACTCGTTCGTGGGCTTTTGGAAATTAGATCAAACCAGAGGGACAACCAAATATGTTCAGCTCTCTAACCACATTGTTTGGTACACCCACGAAGTCAGAAGGGATCATGGGAATGAAACTCAAAGCACTGTCAAAAGTAGCCATCATCTGACAAGATCACAACAAACATTAGAAAGCAAGCACGACGGATGCCTCCCTCTTAGGGACTAACCATCCTCAAGCATAATCAAATGAGTAGGGGCATTGTCAAAATAAAAGAAAACCGTCGGAAGGGACACCGCCAAGGGGCACCCCACGATGGAGAAATGAGTTACCGACAACCAGATGACAATGATAAAGGACAATGGAGAGAGGGACGTACCTGTTAATGGAGAATTTCAAAAAAGATTTACAACAATGGCAAATGAAATAGGGATGTAGTAAAAGGAGAAGAAGAGGTAGTTGCGTCTATTTATAGACCCTCACCAGCCAAATCATGACCCTTTATCTTGAAAAGACAACCAAATCCGGGTCGTGCAAAGAGATGTGATGTTAGGGTCGATTCAGATCCTTTGGCTCAGAAATTACTAGGAAAAACGGACCGCCAAAGACGCCCATAGAAAGACACATGATAGCAGCATTAATTACATTATAGGTATCCTTCAAATCACGTCATCTTGTATCTGCAAGCCCGCCCCCGCCCTCGAGGGCAAACTTGGGGGAAAATTTGCTCAAAATTTTCGCAAAAGATTAATAGGGCACGACGGCCGCCCATATGGAGATAGACGCATTAGCCAAGCTAATCCGGACTTCCTTGGGAATTGATCGACCCAAGGGCCGGCCAATTTATACGCTCGGGTTCTTCTAACATAAGGATAGAAAACTAGCCGAAGTGGCTTTAAGGAGTCAGAACAGTCAGACTGGCAGAGAAAAGAATACCTACTAAAGTCCTATCATCCTGGAAAAGCGTTAATATAGCTACCCTGCCACTAACTACTCCCATCCAACATGGAAAACAACAACAAAATTTGAGTTATGCCGCCTGACATCCTACAAAAGAAGCAACCAGAGTACGAAAAGGCAGTTTGTCACCATATATGCATGTATCGCTACAAACCCTCCAGCTGGCAAACATCCCACGGTCCAAACCATCCCATGGTCCGATCTATCGTACGGACCGCAAATATCCTTAGGCAAACTTATTCGCAGATCAAAGGAGGCTTGCTCATATAAATACCTCAAGCATTGCACCAGGCAAGGGGTCAGATTTAGAAAACTTAGAAGGATAACACTTCCCACTATACTCTTATCATCTTTAAGTAGGTTCCATCATCTCCATGTATCCATTATAATATATATATATATATATATATATATAGCCAGCATAATATATATACAGTGGACATAGGCATTCATTTTGGCCGAACCACTCTAAAATCCGTGTCTCTTTATTACTGACATTACATCAGTAATTCACAAGCACATATTGCAAAGCTAACAACATCATTAAAATCCCTATCCTCTCACAATTTTCGAGGTTGATTAGTCATTCTGCCTCACTGATTGAATTTTTAGTCAACAGTCTCGAAGGACCACAAATTTGATTATCAACCTTAAATAGCTACGAATTTAACTATCGACCTTGAGCAGTCACAAATTTGATCACCGATCCAAAAAGATCGTGCGTTATACTAAATTTAAAGCAATCAGGAGAGATCAAACTTGAGAATGAAAACAAACTTTCTTTTGATAAAAAGGATTCGAATGCCTATTGATTGGAATAGAATTGAAGAATCCCGAATGAATATGGGATGATTTTGATAATTAATAACTGTGAATGGAATTAGGATGATAATGATGTAAGTCCCTGATGAATGCATGATGGTTTTGCTATGTGATGTAGTGACTTTGAATGAAATGAGACTTGTGATAATGTATAGAAAACATCTAGGCAGAGTCAAGATTCTTAGGCTATGACAGGTCTGGAACGACCCATAATTGACAAGAAGGGTCCGAAGGAACTGGATGATTCACCAAGATCGAGGATGCTGGAGAGCTCAACCGTCGAAGATTGAAAACACATTTATTCTTGAACAAAGCACAACTTCCATTTGGAAGGCATGCTTTGGGGGGCTTGTGTTATCCTGCCTTTTGACCGGGCAGAATATGGACAAACCTGACAAGTCAAATCGAAGTTATCAAGGCAAGACGCCCGGAGAGGTGACCACAAAACCCATAACTGGGATACAAACAATATCATTGCATGAACACAAATCAACAAAACAGCTTCGGGAGATCGGATCCCCAAAAGTTGAGGATCGGTACCAACACACCCAGTAGTCGGTACCAACTCCTATCTATTGGATCTCAGGTTTTGATTCATGCCAAGACGATCAAGACGACATAAGAATGATAAAATATTTGACAAATCTGCAACTACAAATTACAAAGGCGACTAGACTCGAGGATCGTATATCAAGTATGAATTCATGTTTTAGAGTCTAAGTTAGTGTTCATATATGTTAAAATCTATCCTCAAGTAATTCACACTTCGTCACATATCAACGACGATTATTTAAAATTAAAATTAATTTTTTTAAGCTGGATTTATAGAAATTCACATCTCAGTCGACTGACCCTGTGCATATACATGTGAATGTATATGTTTTCAAATTAAGTCGACTGAAGTTCCTCAACCAGTCGACTGACCTGCTTATAACTGTCATATTTATGAAGAGACACTTCCCTTCACGAATAGATTTCTTCTTCGCAGAGAGTTACATCCATTGCTGATCGATAGAACCTTTCACCAGAGGTTGTAACTCTCTATCTACTATAAATAAACATGATTTTCAAGATCAAATTCACTCATATCTATTCTGAATTTACAAGATCTTAATTTCTGATTTTATGCTTTCTTGAACATTCAACTATCAATTACTTTCAGATACGATTATAAATCTACATTTCTTAAGCAATCTAATCTTTCTAATCTTCATATATACACAATTACACATATTATACTTAAGGAAAAGACTATAGGAAGGGTGTACTTCAATTGAAAAATTCGTGTTATTAAAAGAACACAAAATGTCAAGACAATCAATTTATTTGTATTCAAGTCCTGTTCGGCTGCTCAGGCGGTAGAAGTCTTGTTCGGTTGCTCAGGCGGTGTAAACCTATTGCTCCGAGTTAAGTGAGGGCTGATAGTTTGAATTCCAGAAGGGGTCTGGGACTGGACATAGAACGGGAAGTTCGAACCAGTATAAAAATCTCTTGTGTCATTTTACTGCTATTTTATTTTATAGTTACTTTTCGCACTAGTTAACAAGTTTAGTATATATTCCATATTACACAATCTTATAGCATAGTCACTTTTATTTGATATCAGAGCAAGGTCGTCTTATAACCATAATACAGTTATATGATATATTAGTAATATGGAAAACAACACTAGCACAAGTTTAGCTGAAGGTCAATCTACTGCACGACCACCACTATTTAACGAATTGAACTATAACTGTTGGTCTACCGGAATAAGAATTTATATGCAAGCTAATAGGTATGAAACCTGGAATATTACTCAAGCAGAATATAACATAGCTGCTACTAAATATTCACAATGGTCTAACACACAAAAACTGGATGCAACTGCAAACGCCAAAGCTATGAATATGTTACTTTGTGCATTAGACAAAATTGAGTTAGAGTCGGCATGTGTAATACTGCTTATGAAATTTGGTGTAAACTTAAAATTACACATGAAGGTACTAACAAAGTAAAGCAGAGTAAGATTTCTATGCTTAAGAATCAGTTCCAGAATTTCAAAATGAAGCAAGATGAAACCATAAATGAAATGTACTCTAGGTTTCAAGATATATATCATTCCCTCTTAGCATTAAGAGAAAAATATTCATATTTTGATATTATTTCAAAAATCTTCAACTCTTTAACGGATGAGTGGGAACGAAAAGTCTTAGCAATCGAAGAAGCTAATGACATTTCGACCATTAAACCAGAAGAGTTGATAGGAAATCTAATGTCTTATGAAGTCAATCTCCAAACAAAACGAGTACACGCACAAGATAAGAAGAATATAACATTCAAAGCTGAAAAGGATAAATTAGATTCAGATAAAGAAGATATGGCATTTATTGCTAAGAATTTCAAAAGGTTTTTGAAATTCAGAAAGAGTAACAAATTAAAAAAAACAAGAACAACTTCAGTAGTAATAACAACAACAACAAGCCATCGTCTTCAACTTTAGAATGTTATGAATGTCACAAGAAAGGGCACATCAAAACGGACTGTCCTGATCGAAAGAGAGACAAATTTAAGAACAAGAAAGACAGATTCAAGAAGAAAGCCTTCTCTGTTACATGGGATGATTTAGAATCATCTTCGTCATCAGACAGTGATACAAATAGTGATTTTGAACAAGCCAACGTCTGTTTTATGGCCACAAAGGACGAGGTGAGTGATTAAACTTTTGATGATTTAGTGGAAATAAATTCTGTATTACTTGATAAACTAAGAAACATCAAAGAAAAAATAAAGAAACTCTTGAAAAATTGAATAGGACTGAGCAATAACGGTATGTCTAATTTACCTCTTATTACAAATGTCTTGCTAGTTAAAAATTTAAAACACAATTTACTTAGCATCAGCCAACTGTGTGACAAAGGGTTCAATATATCTTTTTCTGAAGATAAGTGTAGAATTTTTATCAAAATAAAAATCTTATTTTTGAAGGCTTTAAAGATAATAATATATATGTATTAAACATGAATATAAATCTCAACACTAATATGTGTCTAATAGCCAAAGAAAATGATCCTTGGTTATGGCACAAAATATTTTGTCGTATAAATTTCAAAGCTATAAACAAATTATATAAAAATGAATTAGTAAAAGTTTTACCAAAAATGAATTTTAGAGTAAACAATATTTGTGATGCTTGTCAATTAGGTAAACTATCAAAATCATCTTTTAAATCAAAGAAAAATATTTCTACAATACAACCACTTGAACTATTGCATTTGGATCTTTTTGGCCTAACTCAAGTTCAATCCATAAACCATAACAAATATGTGTTTGTTATAGTAGATGATTTTTCAAGATATACGTGGACTATTTTTATGAAAATAAAAGTGATACTTTTGAAAATTTTAGAATCTTTGCTAAACGAATTCAAAATCTCAAAAATTTAAAAACCAAAAACATTAGAAGTGATCATGGAGGTGAATTCGAAAATGCACATGTAAGTGATTTTATTTCATATTGTTGTGTATGTCATTATTCGTATATGCTCTTATGCTGATATATGTTGTGAATATTATGAATGATGGTATATTGCTTACATATTTTTTATATATACATATCTCTTTTTTGTCGATGACAAAGGGGGAGAAAAGAAGAAGTGTTGTACTAAAAAAATGGCCAGGTTTAACAAAAATTTCGTCTTGGATTCAGGGGGAGTTATATAAGGATTTTTGTCAAGGTTTTGCTCATATTTCAATATATCATGAAGAGTTGTCATCAATCAAAAAGGGGGAGAATGTTGGATCTCAGGTTTTGATTCATGCTAAGACGATCAAGACGACATAAGAATGATAAAATATTCGACAAATCTACGACTACAAATTACAAAGGAGACTAGACTCAAAGATCATATATCAAGTATGAATTATGTTTTAGAGTCTAAGTTAGTGTTCATATATGTTAAAATCTATCGGCAAGTAGTTCACACTCCCTCACATATCAACGACGATAATTTAAAATTAAAATTAAATTGTTTTTTAAGTTGGATTTATAAAAATTCACAGCTCAGTCGACTGAATACACATAGTCAGTCGATTGACCCTGTGCATATACATGTGCACGTATATGTTTTCAATTTCAGTCGACTGAAGTTCCTCAACCAGTCGACTGACCTACTTATAACTGTCATATTTTTGAAGAGACACTTCCCTTCACGAATAGATTTCTTCTTCGCAGAGAGTTACATCCATTGTTGCTCGATAGAACCTTTCACCAGAGGTTGTAACTCTCTATCTACTATAAATAAACATGATTTTCAAGATCAACTTCACTCAATTATCTATTCTGAATTTACAAGCTCTTAATTTCTGATTTTCTGCTTTCTTGAATATTCAACTATCAATTGCTTTCAGATACGATTATAAATCTACATTTCTTAAGCAATCTAATCTTTCTAATCTTCATATAAACACAATTACACATATTATACTGGAGGAAAAGATTATAGGAAGGGTGTACTTCAATTGACAAATTCGTGTTGTTAAAAGAACACAAAAGGTCAAGGCAATCAATTTATTTGTATTCAAGTCCTGTTCGGTTGCTCAAGCGGTCAAGTCCTGGTCGGTTGCTCAAGCGGTGTAAACTTAGTCCTCCGGGTTAAGTGAGGGCTGCTAGTTTGAATTCCAGAAGGAGTCTGGGACTGGACGTAGAATGGGAAGTTCGAACCAGTATAAAAATCTCTGATGTCATTTTACTTTACTGCAATTTTATTTTATAGTTACTTTCCGCACTAGTTAACAAGTTTAGTATATATTCCATATTACACGATCTTATTGGATAGTCATTTTCACTATCCCTTGGCCCGATAGGGCCCATCTTCCTCTTAAAAACTCGTCTTGGTACTCTGACCCTACTTTCGTTGTTGCTCTACTATTTCAATACAAATCTCTATCGATCTCCATGAACTCTTGAATTGGCAACTTTATTCTACCACAACTCCATTATTAGGACTCTGAAACAAGCAATTATTGATGCAAATAACTATGAAATCATGAGGTTAACTATGAGACAATCCGAGATGAAGAATCGAAGACAACAAATTTGGCCAACTTGGAGATTAATACCGACTCTTACCTAGGGATTAGTACCGACTCCTAGTTTTTGATGATGTAGCACCTAGTTTTCGAGGAGAATTGGTCTAAATCGGATACAACAGCTTGGAGATATTTCTTAGCAAGATTTTAGCTTCCAACCTCTACAAATAGATTGGTAAGGCTCATTTTTTAGGAGCTTTTGGGGTCTAGCTCTATTATTTCCAATATTATTGCAACTCTGAAATTATAATCATGGGAGTTGTACCGAGTCCTAAGAATTTTGCCTCCAAGCAGAAATAAGCAAGAAAATCATTAAGTGGATGTAGGCTAGAGTTTGCCAAACCACTATGTGTGTTTTTTTCTTACATGTTTTACTTTACTATCTTCACCTTTATTCTCCACTATATTCATTTGGGTGTTTAGGCCATTTTTGGTTCGAACACTAGCTTACTTTATGGATTTAATGAATAGAGTCTTAAGAGATTACTTGGATAGGTTCATCCTAGTTTTCATTGATGATATATTGGTATACTATAAATCTGAATAGAAGGATAAGATGCACCACAGGACGGTGTTGGAGACATTTAGGCAGAAAAAGTTAATGGAAAAGTTCTCCAAATGTCATTTTTGGTAGAAGCAAGTCAAATTCTTAGGCCATGTCACTTCTAAAGAAGGTATCTCAATAGACCGAGCAGAAGTAGAGGCGATCCAGAATTACAAAAGGGGCAGGGTCAGTTTTAGAGATCAGATGTTTCTTGAGATTAGCTAGATATTATCGGTAATTCATCAAAGACTTCTCAAAGATTGTTCAGCCTCTGATGAACCTTACTAGGGAGGGAGTGAAGTTCCAATAGACGAGTAAGTATGAGGAAGCTTAAATGAAGTTGAAGGAGCTTCTTTTGAATGCACGTGTGCTTATAGTACCTAAAGTTTATATAGATGCATGTAGTTCTGGATTAGGTGTAGTGTAATGCGGAAGGGAAGAGTTGTGGCATATGCATCGGGATAGATAAGATCCAATGAAATTAGATATGCTACACATGACTTGGATCTTGCAGCTATTGTTGGTGGTAAAAACGGCCACCAATGCCCAGCTGTATCAAAGCACAAATACTCAATCACAGATCTCAAACAGTATCTAAGGCAAAGAATATAATATGAAGAACAAACAAATTAAAAATGAAAGCAAGTAAAAAGAGACAAGATTTATGGTGGTTCGGCTAACTCCGGCCTAAGTCCACTCCAGAATAATCTCTTTTATTATATTTGTTTGCGCCAAAAATGGTCACAAACCCCAAATATCGTGAAAGCACCAAATTATGAATATAAATCAGCAATATTTCAAATACAAAGCACAGATCCAAGCAAACAACAAACAACAATCCAGGAATAACAAGCAGAAACACGAGATTTATAGTGGTTCGGCTATCTCCGGCCTACGTCCACTTCAAAGATTTATCTTTTATTGATGTCCTTCGCTGATTACAATTGATTACAACAGATTTCAATGAGGAAATTCAAATAGAACAGTAATGATGAAGTGCAAAGTCGAATCTGGCAGAGTCTGGTCGTCGGATTGCCAAAAGATCCTTTTTCTGTAGGCTTCAGGGGGCTATTTATAGGCGTATGAGGTTGAGATCGCGCTCAAACTTCGGGAGACTTCTTTTGGCACGTGAGGGGGCCCACGCGACCAACCCCACCAAGTTTCGACTCGATCTGTGATCGATACGAAACCATTTCGTATCCATCAAAAAATGATCCAATCGAGCTGAAACTTGGTAGAGATATTCTTTACCTTGTGCGTAAGCTCCTTTGAAAATTTCGTTGCATTTGGATCAATGGTTCGTGAGAAATGATCGATACGAGATTGCACTTTCGTGAACACTGCTGCATTCGAATCCATGCTTCGTATCCACCTGTTCGACTCGATCAGAGCACGTGCGCGTGCAATGATGTGTCGCGAAATCCCTGGGTCGATCCGCTTTGCGTGCCGAGTTCGACCAAGCAACCCGCATCTAGTGCTTAAGTTTCGCTCGTATCGACTATTTGTTCGCATCCAGTTGTTTTAGTCTTTATTCGAATCACTGTGATCGATTCGAAGTATCTTGACCACGATGGATACGAGCTCAACCGATACGAACAAAGCCTTGAGATGGATTCGAATAGACCGAGGCGGTATCCCTATGATGGATACGAAATCGATCGTTTCGAACAAGCCAGTATGATGATTGATGCGAGTATGATGGATTTGAACTGCACTAAACCTGATGGATACGAACACACTGAGGCGATGCCATTCCGATGGATACAAACCTGATGGATTCGAAATGGTCATTGCCTCATTTCACCGATGGATATGAACTGCATATTCTTCCTATCTTGTATCGATCATATCTCCTCCGTATGAACTCCGATTTACCTGAAACTTGAAATGTGGCCTTTTCTAGCATTGATCATCATTTCCCAATCGATCCCATCCCGATCGGAGTCCGGTCGAATTTTTGGCGACATCCATTGCAGCCTTGTTTCTAGTCGATCCCCAATCCCGATATCCATCGTTCCTTGCCAATTTGTTGATATTCCAACTTTGACCAAAAGGTGGGATAACATTTGCCCCCCCCCAAAACATGCCTTGTGATGATAAGGCGTGTTTTGAATAGTTCTGAATCCAATATCCGAAGTCCATAGCCATATCATCAGAGTACATCATCCTTGACTGCTTGGAGTCGATGCCCAATTCCAAATCCAATAACCAAAGCCTTAGCCAATTCCATATCCATTCAAACTCGATAACCGAGTCCTAATCCACCCTTATCCAATAACCAATTACCGAATCCAGGACCTCTCCGGGTCGACATCCAAATATGTAACCTCTCCGGGTTCTTGCCAAGCGCAATCCACACCTGACGACGGTGGTCCAGTGTTTCTGGACGTTGAGCTAACCTCTCCGGGTTCTTGCCAAGCGCAATCCACACTTGACAACCTTGGTCCAGTGTCCCTGGACGTAAGTAATGTCGTGGCTTAAGTCCTAAGCCGAATCCTAGTCGCTCCGGACCCTTGTTGAGCATAGTCCATACTCAACGACCTGAAACAATAATCGATAATAGGGGGCCTAAGTCCTAGGCCGAATCCTGGTCACTCTGGACCCTTGCTGAGCATAGTCCATACTCAGCGACCTGAATGAGTCACTTTACCGTGTTCGGGCAAAACGACTCACCCCTTGCCAGGCATAATCCATACCCGACGACCGTTTATCAAAAACCAGAAAAAATCCAATCAAAATCCAATCCAAAATCCAAATCAAATCCGAAAATCAGAAATCTGAACCAGCATCCAAAACAGAAACCAATCATCTAAACGAAAATCCAAACCAGAAAGCAAACAAAACCAGGAGTTCAAACCAAACTCCAAAACCAAACCAGAAAAACAAGTGTCCAATCCAAAAACAAAAGACAGATTTCGCAAACGATGACTTCGCGGTTTATCATCATTCAGAGCATGCCTAGGGGCTATCTCCGGCCCCATACATGTGTAAATGACTTGGTTGCCTGCAAATGGTTTGTTACTTATTTCATATTATCCCGGTCAATTGATAACCAATCGACCATCATTCCTGGGCCTCACACCATCATGGCTTGAGGTAGGCGGTGGTTGCTCCTGCTCCGCCGCTGCATTCCGAGCCCCAACATACTGCCTCAATTGCCCATTCCTCACATGCTCCTCAATTATGTCCTTTAAGTGCCTACAGCTATTGGTATCATGTCCATCCAAATCATGGAAGAGACAATGCCTTCCTGATGCCCTTTCTCGCTCAGAAGGTTCTCTCCTAGCTGGCCTTCGGTAAGGAAGGCGATTCCGGGTTTCCATGTATATCCGCTCCAGCGTCTCGTTTAATCCCGTGTACGTGGAAAACTTTGGATCCTTCCATCGCTTCCTGGCTTTTCCTGAATCGTCGTCCAGCTTCCTTTTTCCTTTATCTTTATCCGAGCTTCCGTTGGATGGTCCTCCACCCTCAGTCGCATTCACCTCCTTTAACTTTAAGTCCATAGATGCGTCTTCTTGCCGAAGGAATCTTTCAGCTTCGTGAAAGAATTCCCCGAGATCCAGTGGTGGGTCTCGTATTAAAGATACCTTAAAATCCAAATCCTCTCTGACTCCCGACACTGCCGCCATCAAAACCATCGATGGATCCGGCCGATCCACTGAAGCAACTACCGCGTTGAATCGAGTTAGGAAAGCTCTAAGTGATTCATTTTCCCTTTGCTTTACTGACGTTAGCGTCATCACGTTCTTCGGTCTTTTAATATGAACCCGAAACTGCTTTAGAAACCTATCCACCGATTCTGTCCATGTCCTGATAGATCCTTCTTCCAGCTGTCTGAACCACATAGCAACTATATCCGTTAAGTACAGAGGGAAACATCGGGCCATAATTTCCTTCGATGCCCCCAGCACTTCCATGTGTCTCGTGTATCTCATCAAGTGATCAGTAGGATCTGCCTTGCCATTGTATACTTCTAGCGTAGGTAGCTTGAATTCTGGTGGATTTCGAGCCATCCTGATGTCACGAGTAAACGGACTCCTGTTTACTCCTTCCAGATCTCTACTAGTCAAACCTCCACGCATAGTTCTCCTAATAATCTCGACTAATCCAGCATTGTCCGTCAAAGGTTGCCCCCTATGTCCTTGAGGGAATTCTGGTACATATTCTTCATGCGGTTCATTAACATCAGCGTTCATCCTAGCCTATTGGGCTCCATCCAAAGGTCTTCCAGTGTCAGATCCTACGGGCCTGCCCCCAAGCCTTTGCTGATTGCCCTCTGGTTCTGTATTCTGTCCTCTGTTGGGTTCCGCAACCCTAGTTCCTTGTTCCACATTTGCAGTCGCTGTAGTTGGTTCAAGGTTCTGTGTCCCTGCAGCTCTCATATGCTCGAAGAAAGTCTGCATCATATCCTGTTGACTCTTCAACAACCTCTCGTGCATTGAATTTGCCATAGCTTTCATTTCGTCTCTGGTAATGTAAATCGAAGCTTGTCCTTCTCCAGCTCCGGAGGATGCCCCTTGACTTCCTCCTTGTTGACTTCTCTCAGCTCTTTGTCTTGTTTGTCGAGTCATTGTCTTTCAAATCCAAACTCTTCACGCTTTCCAAATCTGAACTTCAATCCGATGTAGCGGGTGCTAGTCCTTCTCAGTGAGAGTACCAAAGTGTTTGCGCCAAAAATGGTCACAAACCCCAAATATCGTGAAAGAACCAAATTATGAATATAAATCAGCAATATTTCAAATACAAAGCACAGATCCAAGCAAACAACAAACAACAATCCAGGAATAACAAGCAGAAACACGAGATTTATAGTGGTTCGGCTATCTCCGGCCTACGTCCACTTCAAAGATTTATCTTTTATTGATGTCCTTCGCTGATTACAATTGATTACAGTAGATTTCAGTGAGGAAATTCAAATAGAACAGTAACGATGAAGTGCAAAGTCGAATCTGGCAGAGTCTAGTCGTCGGATTGCCAAAAGATCCTTTTTCTATAGGCTTCAAGGGGCTATTTATAGGCGTAGGAGGCTGAGATCGCGCTCAAACTTCGGGAGACTTCTTCTGGCACGTGAGGGGGCCCACGCGACCGACCCCACCAAGTTTCGACTCGATCTGTGATCGATACGAAACCAGTTCGTATCCATCAAAAAATGATCCAATCGAGCTGAAACTTGGTAGAGATATTCTTTACCTTGTGCGTAAGCTCCTGTGAAAATTTCGTTGCATTTGGATCAATGGTTCGTGAGATATGATCGATACGAGATTGCACTTTCGTGAACACTGCTGTGTTCGAATCCATGCTTCGTATCCACCTGTTCGACTTGATCGGAGCACGTGCACGTACAATGATGTGTCGCGAAATCCCTGGGTCGATCCACTTTGCGTGCCGAGTTCGACCAAGCAACCCGCATCTAGTGCTTAAGTTTCGCTCGTATCGACTATTTGTTCGCATCTAGTTGTTTTAGTCTTTATTCGAATCACTGTGATCGATTCGAAGTATCTTGACCACGATGGATACGAGCTCAACCGATACGAACAAAGCCTTGAGATGGATTTGAATAGACCGAGGCGGTATCCCTGTGATGGATACGAAATCGATCGTTTCGAACAAGCCAGTATGATGAGCGATGCGAGTATGATGGATTCAAACTGCACTAAACCTGATGGATACGAACACACTAAGGCGATGCCATTCCAATGGATACGAACCTGATGGATTCGAAATGGTCATTGCCTCATTTCACCGATGGATATGAACTGCATATTCTTCCTATCTTGTATCGATCATATCTCCTCCGTATGAACTCCGATTTACCTGAAACTTGAAATGTGGCCTTTTCTAGCATTGATCATCATTTCCCAATCGATCCCATCCCGATCGGAGTCCGGTCGAATTTTTGGCGACATCCATTGCAGCCTTGTTTCTAGTCGATCCCCAATCCCGATATCCATCGTTCCTTGCCAATTTGTTGATATTCCAACTTTGACCAAAAGGTGGGATAACATTATTGTAGTTTGTTTATAGTTGCAATCCAAAATTTAAAAATAAAATTGGTAGAGTGTAGCCTAGGTTGAAGATAAAGAGAAACAGAAAGAAGATTCCTTTTCTGATGTCATGTCTGCTGTATTTATAGGGGAAGATGTGCATGGATCGAGCTGAAATTTCGACAGAAGAACCTACAGGCCATGACGAGGCAACACGAGAATTTTCATGCCGAAGGGGTCCACAATAGCGATCAGACTCAATCCCTATTTTCGTGTCCAAATGGGGTGCGATCCCTTTTATGGGTTTCACATGATGTTAATTACTTGCCCTTTAAATTTCATGCCATTCTGACTTACGGCCTATGAGATATCGCGTTTTCCATGAAATGGTGTTGCATGTATTTTGATTTCATCCTATCCCTTTGGAGGAATGGGAGCCAATCCCTCCAAAGTATCCCGTTTGATGTGCGATCCCTATAGGGTGTTCCACATATTGTAGTAAGCTTGTACTCCAAGTTTCATGTCAATTAGATGTGTAGATGTTGAAATATTGATCGATCTTTGCCATAAAGTTGGGTTTAGTGGATCCCTAAGAGGGAAGAGGGCCAATCCCTATTGAGGGATAGGAGCCGATCCCTCCAAACCTCTCCTAATGCCATACGATCCCTAGGGTAGACTCCCTAGGGTCCCCTCTTCCTGTTTCCAAATTTTCACTTCAATCCGCCTTCTGGTTATTGAGTTATGGAGCGATCATCATTGAGCCGTGTTGTGTGCATACTGTTTAATCTGATCCCTCTATTCCGTTCCCTCTTCTAGAGGAAGTATTAGTTCCATACTTAGCCATTCTTTGAGTGTTGTCCATTCGAATCCATTCGACTATAGTCCATAGTTTCAAATATAATCGATATTCAATCCTGGTAACCATCTCTTCAGACTTTCTGCCTTGATGATCATGAAGTTTGTTGGGTTAAATCTGCCTATGTACTGCCTTGCCAAAAGGCGGGTTAACACTTTTCCCCCCAAAACATGCCTTGCGATAAGAAGGTTGTTTTGAATTGCCATAAATCCAAGATTCGAAGTCCATAATCCATCGATAGCCATATTATCTAATCCAAATCAAATCCGTTGCCAATCCAATCCATGATCTCTCCGCATCATTAGTGAAATTCATGACCATTCTGAGTTGATATCCAATATCGAATCCACGATCTCTCTGGATCGTTTCATCCAAATCCATATCCATTGCAAATCCACATTCTCTCCGGATCATTTTTCCAAACCCACGACCTCATCGGGTCGTTAGCCAAATCCAGAATTGCTCCGGGCCCATATCAAAGTCCACGATCGCTCCGGGTCAATGTCCAAATCCATAGCTGTTCAAAACTGATATCCAAATCTGTGATCTCTCCAGGTCCTTCTAGAGCACAGTCCATACTCGACGTCCAAGTGAGCCGATCTTGTTGCTCTCCGGTGAAGCGGCGTTATTTTCTGCACTTTAGTTCAGTGTCCTTGAACGTCAAGTGGTGTCTTGGCTTAATTCTTAGGCTGATAGTAGTCTCTTTGGACCCTTGCCGAGCATAATCCATACCCGACGACCTGAGTAGGTCGATCCTGTCGCTTTCCGGCGAAGCGACCTACTCCTTTCCTAGCATAATCCATACCTAACATCCTATTGGGTTTTATTCTCCGGCCTCGACTCTTCGGTCGAGGACTTAATCCATATGATAGTCCATTCTATCGCTCTCCGGCAAAGGAACCCGCACCTTGCGATTACCACCCCGTTACTTCGATCGGGACAATAATCGCGTCTTGTTTTATCCATCGCTGTAATGGGGATCATAAATAACCTGATAGATAAGAGTTTGTACATCTAGAAAACCAAAAACCAAAAAAGCAAAAGGGTGCCTCTTTGGGCATGATGGTTCATCATCATCTCAAAGCATGCCTATGAGCCGTCCTTTTTCCCATACAGGTGTAAGTGACTTAGCCGCCTTATTATAGAGTTTATTAGTATTATTATTATGGTCTGAGTCCAAGTCCTAAACTCGGCCCTTATCATCATGATCAGTTGATGACGATCCAGGGCCATTCCTGTTTCCATTCGATGTGGACAATGGCTGCTCCTGTTCCATCGTCGTTGCACGATTCCACACGTTCTGCGATAGTCCGCCATTCCTGAGGCGCTCCTTAATTATATCCTTTAAATGCCTGTATTCATCTATGGTGTGCCTGTTCAATTCATGGAACAGGCAGTACTTTTCAGACTTACGCTCTCGCTCCGAAGGATCCCTCCTTGTCGGTTTCTGATATAGGAGTTGCCCCATAGTGTCCAGATAAATCTATTTTAGGCCTTCCGTCAAATCCGAGTTGGAGGACAACTTCAGCTCCCACTCTTTCCATCATCATTTTGTCCCATCATACCCATCATCTAGTTTCTATTTGCCTTTATCATTCTTGTTTGCATCTCCTGATGATCCTTCATTTTGCACAAGGTTCACCTTTGGTTTTTCAGCTCATGCGTCTTCTTGCTGCAGTAACCTTTCTGCTTCATGATAAAACTCCCCAAGGTCCATAGGTGGATCTTGCATTAATGAATCCTTGAAATCCATGCCATTGGCAATTCCTGGTGCAGCTGCCATCAAAACCATAGATGGATCTGACCGATCCACCGTTGCCCCTATGGCATCAAATTGTGTTAGAAAACTCCTTAGAGACTCTCCGGTCCTATGTTTCAGTGTTGCCAATGTCATAACATTCTTGGGTCTTGTGATATGGACCCGAAACTGCCTCCTGAACCAATCTACCAACTCGCTCCATGTCTTTATTGAACCATTCTCCAGCTGCATAAACCAGAGTGCAGCTATCTCCATCAATAAAGTGGAAAACACCTTGCGATGACCTCCTCCAATGCCTCTAGTACTTTCATGTGCCGTACATAACTCATTATATGCATAGTTAGGTAAGACTTTCCATCATATAATGCTAGTGTTGGTAGTTTAAACTCCGGTGGATTTCTAGCATTTATGATATTAAGAGTGAACGGACTTCTATTTACATCCTATAGATCCTTGTTCACCAATCCTCTGTGCATAGCTTGCCTGATCATCTCTACAAACTTTTCGTTGTCATTCAGTGGCAATCTCCTACCATCATTTCCAAACTGCCCCCCCCCCCCCGAGTCCACGAGGGAATTTCAAAACATACTCCTCTGGACGAGCATTCGAATTACGATTTGCACTAAGCTATATGGGTTCGACCGCAGTTCCTCCATCATTGTGATCAATCAGACCAGGGGCATGCCCTCTAGCCTTTGGGGATCGGGGTCATTCCCTCTGGTGAGATCGAGGCCGATCCCTCTAAGATGGCTTAGGATTGCCCTCGGCTGCTCTGTTCCAGTCCTTTATCCAATAGCACTACCTTCATTTCTAGGTTCTGATTTTCGGCGATTCCTGCTGCTTCAACTCCTCGATCTAAGTTGTCATTAGCTCCGGCTACTCTATTCCCTTGGTTCTGCGCTCTAGCTTGTCCAATCTGTCGGAGTAAATTCTACATCATCTCCTTCTGTCTTTTCAGCATCCGTTCCTGCATAGCATCCATCGTCATTTCCATTTCTTTCCTGGTGATGTAGATAGATGCTTGATTAGCTCCAGCTCCTGAGGAAGCCTCCTGACTCCCTCCATGGTGACTCCTTTCCAGTAGCAATCTCTTGTTGATTGTTTCAACATTTCTCTAAATCTAAGCTCTAGATCTTTTCAATCTGAATTCCAAATCTGCTGGGGCTAGCTTTCTCAGTGAAAGCACCAAAATGTTGGCGGAAAAAATGGGCACTAACACCCAGTTGTATAAAAGCACCAATATCTGGTCACAGATCTCAAATAGTATCTAATGTAGAGAATATAATATGAAGAACAAACAAATTAAAAATGAAAGCAAGTAAAAGGAGACAAAATTTATAGTGGTTCGGCTAACTCTGACCCACGTAACTCCAGAATAATCCCTTTTATTGTACTTTAGTTTGTTTACAGTTACAATCCTAAATCTAAGAAAAAAATTGGCAGAGTGTAGCCTAGGTTGAAGATAAAGAGAAGCAGAAAGATGACCCAATTTCTGACGCCATGCCTGCTGTATTTATAGGGGAAGATGTGCACGGATCGGGCTGAAATTTCGAGAGAAGAACCTCCAGGCCATGACGAGGCCAGACAAGAATTTTCAAGCCCATTGGGGCCAACAATAAGGACCAGCCCTGATCCCTATTTTGGTGTCCAAATGGGGTGCGATCCCTCTGGGGGTTCCCCATGATGTTTTCCACCTGCCCTCTAAATTTCATGCTTTTCGACTTAAGGTTTGTGAGATATCGCATTTTCCATGAAGTGGTGTTACATGTATTCAGATTTCAGCTGATCCCTTTGGAGGGATAGGGGCCGATCCCTCTAAATTATCTCATTTGATGTGCAATCCCTATGGGATGTTCCAAATGTTGTAGTAAGCTTGTGTGCATCATGTTTAATCTGATTCTCTACTCTGTTCCCTCTTCTAGGGGAAGTGTTAGTTCCATACCTAGCCATTTTTTAAGTGTTGTCCATATGAATCCATTTGACTATAGTCCATAGTTTCAAATATAATCGATCTCCAATCCTGGTAGCCATCTCTCCGGGCTTTCTGCCTTGATGATCATGAAGTCTGTTGGGTTAAATCCGCCTATGTACTCACTTGCCAAAAGGTGGGTTAACAACTATAGTGTTCACACTGAAGATTTAGCGATAGTACTTGCTTAGAGAGCGATTTGTGTTACACACAGATCACAAGTCATTGAATTATTTGTTTACGCAGAAGGATCTTAATATGAGACAACAATGTTGATTGGATTTTCTAGTAGCCTACGACTTTGAGATCGAATACACACCTAAGAAGGGTAATCAAGTTGCTGATGCATTGAGTCGGAAGCATGATGTCATAGTTTCCATGATAATTGATGAGTGGAAGGATCTCGAGACGTTATCTATGTGCAAGATTCGAGACACACAGTCTATTGTTAGTTTAGAAGTAGTAATAGCTAGCTTAGTAGTAGGACCATCTCTGATTAATCAGATCGTTAAAGCATAGAAGAAAGATCTGACTACTTTAGTTCTTATTTAGAGACTAGAATCTGGAGATGTAGGTAAAGGTTGAGCTATCTATTCTCTTTACTCTCATGAATGCTCATGGAGGAACAGGTTAATAGTACAAGATGTTGATGATCTCTGTAGAGAAGTATTTGAAGACTGTCACAGACCACGATGCACGACATGCCCATGCAATAGCAAAATGTACATGGGTATGACGCAACTCTACTATTGGGAAGATATGAAATGTTATATTGGAAAGTTTGTTATGGAATGCATGACATGTCAATTATCAAAGAGCGGAGAATCAAAGACCCAGTAGTCTTCTACAGCGGTTAGAAATCCCTCAATGGAAATGGGATCAGGTATGAGTGCATTAGTAATTAATGATTAAGTTGTATAAATCCCCTTAGAAGGGTTTTACATTTTGTGGTTATAGGTGTTGATGGTTTCATGGATGGGTTACCATGGTCTAGAAGTAGACACAATAGGGGTTGTAGTGGATTGATTGACTAAGTCAGCGCACTTTGTACCAGTAAAGTCGAGCTGAAGTACACCTTATTTAACTAAGTTGTAGGTAAAAGAAGTGATGAAACTTCATGGAGTTCCTAGCTCCATAGTTGGCGAGCATGATCCCTTATTCACTAGCAAATTCTAGAAAAAATTTCAGGAAGCATAGGAATGTAGTTGTATTTTGGTACACCATATCATCTGTAGGTAGATTGACAAACGGGCAGGCGAACCAGTTTCTTAAGGATTTCCTTTGTGACTGTGTGCTATATTTTAGTGGTAACCGGGAGGACCTTCTATGCTTGGTTGAGTTTACTTATAATAACAATTTTTAAGCTACTATCGGCATAGCACCATTTGGGGCTTTATATGGTAGACCATGTCAATTGCCATCTTGTCGGTTGGAGACTGGAGATAAGTTCATTTTGGGTCAAGATTCTATTAGAGAAGCAACAAATTAGATTTAGATAATTAGACGAAGAAGGAAGGAGGTCCAGGATCGATAGAAATTGTATGTCGATCGCATAAGGAAAGATATAGAATTTACAGTTGGAGATCTAGTGCATGTGAAGATTTCTCCACTAAAGGGAGTTATGAGATTTGGCAAGTCGGGGAAGTTAGCATCTCGCCATGTGAGTCTGTACCTGATTACCAAACTAGTTGGGGGAGTAGCATACAGAGTTGCATTGCAAGATCACGTCTCTAGGATTCATAGTGTCTTTCATGTATCTCAACTGAGGAAGTGCTTAAGGGACACAAAAACTGTTGTCGAGCCTAGTAGCATTTAACAGCTCGAGATATCTGTTGATCTGACCTAGTGAAACATCCAGTTCGAATATTTGGTTCACAAATCTGACATCTCATGAGCAAGAGAGTTCCATTGGTGAAAGTACAATGGTTTGACAATCCGTTGGATTATACTTGGGAGACACAGGAACTCATGGAACGATCTTATCCCGAGTTATTCTCAGATGCGTACGAGTTAGATATGTAATTATCCTTTATTTAGTATTAATTGATGATGTAGAGAGCAAGAGTTTAACTAGCTGGTTATAGATTTTCCCTAATAAGGAATTGAAAAGATACAATTTTCTTAAGGGGGAGCCTCTAACAACCCGTTGTCAATAAATAATTAATTAACATTTAAACAATAATAATTAATGTATTAAATGTGAGTAGAATTAATTAATATGAATATTGGAAATAGTTTGGAAATTTGATAATAATTATGTTATTAAAATAATAAGGATCAAATATGAAAAGAATAATGATTTAATAATATATTTAATTTTTTTTAAATATTTAATTATGAATCAATTATTTTGAATGTAATGTAAAATTAATTTTTTAAGTTTGAAGTTAATTTTTAAATAAAAGAAAGCAATTTTGAAGTTAATTAGTATATAAATTTAAATATAATGATTTAAACTAAATAAATAAATTATAGAAAAATATATTTTATAAAATAGTAAATAATATGATTAGAAAGGAATTTAATGAAATGATTTTGATTAGTAAATGGATATAAGTTATTTCAAGGGTCAAAGCAGATAAAGGAAAACGAAGAAAGATAGAAAAGAAGAAGAAAGAAATAAATCAAGCCCAAAGCCCTAATTCATGCTTCCTGATATTTCTAAACTCCAAAATTTTCTTTCTCCTAAGGATTCACCTTCATATATATATATATATATATATATATAAAATCCAAATGTTGACTTTACATTACTTTAGAAAATCAAATTCTTACCAAAACCCTACCTCTATAATAGTCAAAATAAATTTCTACATCGCCTTGAAGCAAGAATTTAAGTTGTCATCATCAATGTTGAGTAAAGCAACTTAAAGTAGCTGATAGAAGTGGAGCAAGCAGAGAAGTAGTAAGAGGATCATCGAGGAAATGACTCGCTTCAACCTAAGGTGAGTACCCTAACTAACAACTATGCGTGTGTTGGAGATTGATATGGCGTATATCTTTGTATAATCAGTTATATGCATTCCTATGTTAGTACTCCTGCTTTCATCATTTGATTTGATTGTGTTTGGTATTAGTGATGATTGATTTGTTATGGGTAATCATAGAATGAATGTGCAAGTATTATCCACTTGAAATGGAATGAAAATGGAAGGAAAGAGGAGAAGATGGTCGAAAAGTGTGGAAGAAGGTGTACATGAATCATTTCACCTGTTACTTGACCAGTCGACCATATAACGGTCCACCATTAGCGGTCGACGGGTGGAGTGACCAGTCAACACATAATTAAAAACAATAAATAAATAAAACTAAATTATAATATATATATGATATACACACTAATATACAAAATAAATTATACATATACATAGAAACGAATATTATTTAAAAATGTTTAATAATTAAGTGAAGAGAATTTAATAATATTATATAATAGAAAATTAACATGGTCGGTAAATACTTATTATAAGCTATCAAACATAAATATAAATGCTGATGTGGATTATTAATTTATATTATGGACTTTTTAAGGAATTAATTTTCATTTATACATGTTAATTGGATATTACCTTATATTAAATAATTAAACAATGTTTCATTTAAAATCGTAAAACTATTATATTTTCAAAAATAATTAATTTTTTATAACTATTATTATTTATGTGTAATCATTTCTGTGTGATGAGAAATTTAAATAAACAGTTTAGTGATACCGTCTTGTATGTGACTTTCAGTAATAGTTTTTCGGCTATTCATAAGGATTGTTACATAGAAATACCTAGTATGGATGGAGTGGAATTTCCGAGCATTGAATAAAGATTCGGATAACATATGGTGGTCCGAGACGCTATATTGTTATTTTCAGGTTATTCATAGTAAGTAAATGTCCATTATGTGGGTATATATATATATATATTTATATATGTATATATATATACATATTTTGATATAGTACTCACTATGTTTAGTAATGCTGGTGATAGCTCTATGTCAGTATATGTATAGGACTGTGTGTCGGTGTGTGTGTGTGTGTATATATATTTCTGTGTGCGCGTGTATGTAGTGTTGTGTGTCAGCCATAGTTATAAATACAGTGTGTTTATCTATCACTTTCTAACTTCCTTTATGGTATGGAAATTGAACCATATTGGTTAGTATCCATCTTAGCGGCCTTATCGTGGTGGTCGTGCCTCAGATCTGTGACACCTTATTTTATAGCCATGTGTCGACAATGTATAGAGCCACATGTCAGTGAAGTCTTGCCCCTTTGTGTCACTTAGGCCAATAGTATGTTACCATTTAAGGGGGCATGTATGGGGTTTTGACCGAGTCCTCGCATAGTCGAGTACACTGATGTACAGGAGTCACAATATTCATCAAGGTAACTAAGACTATAGGAGTCGTGTTGGTAGGACACGTGTATCATGTTCGCCAATCACATGTGTTGTCTCTTGGAGCAAGTGTGTCTGTCAATCTTCCATTTGGTTCCAGTATGTGTGTGATAGATAGACATATACTATTTATATTCCACTGATGATGAGTATGACTATGCTAAAGATTGTGTATTTAAAGTATAGTCGGTCTCCGTATTATCCATAATTGTTTTATTAGTATGGTATTTATATAGTATTAAATTATGGTTTGATGTTATACATATTTGTTGTATTGAAGTTACTTACATATATCTCCATAGATTATATTATATCACGCTTGAAATTGATTTAGACATAGTCTGACCTATGTGTTTTATTGTAACGACCCGAAATTTAGACATTCCGTATTTAAATATCTGAATTATTTAAATATTTGAATCATGGATTACATGCTATTAAATGATTTAATAAGCTTGTTAACCCTTTTTTAAATCATAACTAATGTTGGTAAACTTGTTTTGGAAAAATGTTTACAAAAATATATTCTTCGAAGAAAAATCAATAATGTGACCTAATATCGATCTATAGGTAAACAACTTTTCGATCGATAGTTATTCGAACCCATATGCACTTGTATAATGATCAAATGAACCCAATAGCAACAAATTAACACATACGTCTTCATAAACCTTGGAAGGTTCTAGAAGCTTTCTTTAGGATAAGTGATATTATCATGATGAGGCTATAATTGTAATTAACATAAAGGAGAAGTGATGGGAGGTAAGGCTTCCATGGTATGAAGGGGCGTGAATGCAAGCCTGAAGAGCATCATTTCATCCTATAAATGGAGGGGCATACCTTTAGGAATAAATCACAAATGAAAACCAAGCTTCTTTAATGGCTTCTTCATCTTCTTCCTCTCTAAATGTTCTAACTGTATTAGTTGCAAATAAACTCCAAACCACTTTAAAATTTGCCACAAGCCTTAGTATAATATTAGAACACCTTCCATCATGCCAAAACTTGAAGAAGTGAAGCCATGCCCTCCCCTCATCCAATGGTCGTGAGCAATAAAGTGGAAATGGAGGCAAAAGAGCAAGTGCAAGGCAAGGAGGAGGAGTAAAAAGGTGGTTGTAAGGTTAGGTTTAGGTTTGGGTGCTTGGATCTTGATTGTTTGTTGGATTAACGGTGAGTTAACACCTTAATTTGAATGAAAATATAACACATATATGTTGTGTTGATTGAATATATGTTGTTTCAGTTGTTGTTAACTTATGTTAAAACATTGGTTTGGATTCTTACTTTAAAAGTAAATGACATATGTAATCCATGTATATAGAGTCGAACAAACTTGGAATGGACTTGAATAGACTTGTATGACATACGACTAGACCTTGAACAAATAACATAGGTCATAGATGGACTTTGGTATACATTGGACTTGGATTTGAAAGTGCACTTACAACGATGGTCGCTATAGATGCAGTTCAGAATTGCCCTGATTTTGGCAATGTTAATGGAACTTTGTAGAGCGATTCTTGGAGGTTTCTTACCATATTTATAATTTTGTATGTATATGTTTGTTGCTATTAAAAGCTTGAATATTAAAAGGTTAAGTAACATCTCAAAAAGTGACCAAAACTTCACTTGTGCAAAACTACCCCCTTTAGCCTTGATTTTGGACTTTAAAGGTTTGAAAAGATATTTAAATTTAAGTATTTGTTTCATTCCTTTTACAAGTGTTTACTAACTTATATTAGAGTATTTCAAAAATGGTGTGAGATATTTGTGAATCTTTAAAGAAGGGATATTTTGTTAAAATATCTAGAAAATTGTTCTTTTCAAGTTTTTAAGGATTTTATAAACCTGTTATTTTCAAGTAATATTTTGAGAAAATGTTTTAAAATCTATTATAAGAATTATAAAGTATTTTAAAATAAATTTTTAAGTATATATAGTTTTTACAAAATATGTTGATTATTTTATATCTTATAGAATAAAATATCTATTGAAATGGTTTATTTATTATCAAGTTTTACAAGTAAGTTACTATACATATATATCATTTCTAAAAAGGGTTTTGAAAGTACAAACAAAAGGTTTAGAAAGGGGTTAGTAATTGCTTAATGGCCAAATGGTTAAATTGTTTAATTACTTATTTGAAAAGTAATTAAGTATGCTTGACACTAAAAGCCAAAGAAGTAGGCTTATCTATTTGTGAGAGTTAAGATTGATGTCGAGTAACGACAAAGCAATAGAACTCTAACCTATCGGTTTCCTTCTTGAACGATTAATAGTTAAGTCGGAAAATGTTGGGACGTGTTAACCGTGTTTATTTCTTATTGTTTATGGAAATCATTAATACTATACTTAACACTTAAAGCCGACGAGGTAGACTTATCTATTTGTAAGATTCAAGTATGAAGTGCCTAGGCAAGGCTTTGATGCAGCCAATGCTCTAACTTACCTGGCTTCACTCTTCAACGAATAATAGTTAAGTTGGAATGTCAGAAACGAGTTAAGCGTAAGAATCATGATTTCTATAAGCAACTGTCCTTAGAACCTGATAGTTAACTAGTCAAATTCTGAACTTGACCGATTATGAACTTAGATCTTTAAAACAAATGTTTGTAAAGATAGGAACAAGTATAAGAATGGTTTTGGGTTTGTTATGACAATGTGTTAATAATATTCTTCTTTAACCCTTTTTGGTTATATAATAGATCTTTAAAAGAATTATTTGAAGATAAGCATAAGCAAAATGGTCTGGGGTTTTTAATGACAATGTTTAAGTAACATTATTCTTAAACCTTTTAAATGGATTTACGAAGGTTCTTAGATCCTTAAAACGGATATTTTTAAGGAAATTATAAGTACAGAATCTTTTAAAAAAAGATAAAAGTGTATTAGATAAAAGAAGCTTCTAATAAAGGAGATTTTAATTAATATAAGAATTAATTAAATAAAAAGGCATCAGGATTTGCATAAGTAGCTTAACCAAACTTTGTGTGTCTTGATCGTGCTTGGTATGACTTGATAGTGTTTTGTATGTTCATTTGTTTATGGAAAGTACATTAGACTTTGTTTCCATTTACAAACATCTATCTTGTGTCGGAGTGTCGATTAGTCTACTATGAAAATTGTCTAAATATAACTTTGGAAATATGTAGAAGAAAAACGGAAATTATATGGTACAGTTATCTTCGGTGGTGCTATATAGCACGTATAAACTCGTGTGTTCTTCTAGGACGAATGATAAAAAATTCCATCCTCTTAAACGGTTAGGAGGTGATCTCCGCACTTATGTACTGTCTGTTTATTTCGAAAAGAACCGGAGTTGAGTTTACCAGAAATTCATTGATTGGTTTTGGAGCGTCCGGTAAGTGGGAAGAGCGTACTTGTATGAGATGACTTGAACCCGTAACTACTTCAAAACCATATACGTGATCTATGTTCTGGAAGCGGTTGTGAAGTGGAATGTTATAGAGTTGAACTGTCTATCCTAAGGTTAAGTCTAATGGAAAGGTCAACTTTAACGTTTCAAACAATGTTATCATATTGGACCGTCTATCTTAAGGAATATCCCAAAGGAGAGGATAGTGTTAACATTCATCAGAGGACTTATGCTGGGAACCTATATGGAGGTTCGAGATCTGTTCGTAATGCTTGAATCCATGTAATGATTCTTGATCTATTCGAGATAAAGAAATCCATTTGGAAATTTGTGTTCTGTTTGAGTGATGAAGACTCCTCTGAGAGAAGCTAAACGTTTCCTTGACATGGGGAAAATGATAGAAAATAGAGAAGGGGCTTGCCGGGGGGTTTACCTGACCTCAAGGGTATATCAACTCCATATCTAGGGATGCTTATCGATTGTTGCTAGCGGGAGTTGATAGGACTTAGATCACACATCGAGGGTGATCCAATTATGTTTACCTTAGAGTATATCCTATTTGGAAATATACAATGCTCGGAAGGTAATTTCTGATCCTTGTCATGGAGTTCGGATGTTATTAGACTGACTTAGCGGTATTGATTGTATATCTATTATTGTTATGGCGTTCATATAGCAGCTATTTTATATGATTTATGTGCTACACACTAGACATTATTTATCATATCACCATATGTTAAACCAAATGAATGGTTGGTTCATTTGAGGGGAAAACTATTGCACGAATCTGTACGGTCTAAATGGTTATTGTTACATGTCATTCATATTTATTAAGTTTCTCACATTGGTTTACCTGATTGATCTGGGTGTTATATTCTTATAATACTCGGGTCGGTCCCATGTAAGTTTCTAGATTTAGCTTTGGATGCTTTGGAGCTTATGGAGAAGAGCTGAATGATTACCTAACATAGTATTTATTTCCGCTGCATTACTATTGTATCATCAGCAATTGTGAGGACGGTTGTTATAACTGTCCAGGCTGATTTCGGGTAACTTAGAAATACATTGTATCTTAGAATGACAGTTCATACTGTCTTTTGATATTATGTAGTGTCGTACCATTTTTTGATTTTGATATTGTGTCATTTCTTCCCTGTTCTATTTCCTTTTCTTTTTATTTAACCCTAACAATTTGACTTTTCGACACTGTGGTGCTTGGCATGTGAATATCGTGGATGTATTAGTGTCAACATTCGGGCGTTGAAAAGGTCGGTCATTACATTTAAACTCGGGTCAGTCCAAGACATTGTAGGCACATGTACCATGTAGATAGCAGGACTTGACTTAGCATTTTGGGGAGGATAATAGCATTTATAGGATGACACATTCCATATACATTTTTGTAGCCTCATTGATGTACTAGTAGTTGTATCTAATGATGTATTGTATATTTGTGCTAGAGACTATCATTTTGAGGCCCTGGACTATGTATTATGTTATGTATTATTTTATCTGTTACATTGTGACTCTGTGTGCCCTAATATTATTTTGTGATTTTGTATTGTTTTGTCCTGATAGCACACATGTTTATGGCTTTGTACCGAGACTGTGTACATTTGTGGTAAGTATTATATGATGTATGATATGTACTAGTGTTAATCCAAGGGAATATTTAAGTATGTATATCACATCATCCTCCATATTATCTGATAGTATCACTAGGTAATGCTCTTAGATAGTATGAGTATAGAGGTAGGGTTGTTTACAGAGATCAGTTATTGTATCACTAACATCAAGAGCATAAGAATTTATAATTTTTAACAAAACATTTTCATTAATTCATTTGCAAATTCATTTCATTTCAATTACATAATCATGTAGTTACACCATTCAAACAGAATATAATAAATAAAAATATAATTCCAAGAGTGGCATATGATGATGCTACCTTAGATGATCAAAGTCATATATGCGTAGATAGCAATAAATCCCATCATTACATTCAATCAAACTATAATAAATATCAGTTCAAACTGCACAACAAATATAAACTCTAACAGTATCTTGCCTCCTGCAAATTCTTTGAAAACCTATCCGTCTAAAACAATAAAACCAACTGTTACACAAAAAATTGACATAACGCCCGAATATCACTCGAGAATGAATTAAACTAATATGGAATGATGAAAATGAAGAGAAAGTGAGCAATAAAAAAAAGTTTTTATAGTGGTTTGGTGAAATCTCTGGCCTACAACCACCTGATCCTTTTTTATTGATGAATTTACTTCGGAATACAATAGTTTATAATCAATTTTTGACTACAATCTAGTAGATCTCAGATTTCTCAAGGTCCTACGAGTTAAAAGTGGAAGAAGGTAAATTCACTCTTCCAAAATGCCAATCCTCCTTCTCGTTGAAGGTTCCTTGCTATTTATCAATGATCGCAGCTCAAATCTCATGATTCTAAGCTTGAATGCATCTTTTTCTCTAAATCTGAAGTTTTAGAATTCCAAGCCTTCTTCATGGATGATGCTCCTTAGTCCCATGCACACAAATCCTTGTAATATACTATGGTCGGTACCGGTTATTAATTATCCGTACAGATTATTAATTAGTGGTACCGACTTAATTCCAATCTCGGTCAATTTTCTTGCACTTCTCCATTTTTCCATTCTCATTGTCTTTTAAGTCTCTAGATCCATTCCATTTTCAGTTCATAGCCTGGTCTATCAGTTTAAATCCATTTTGAGACCGTGGAAAATTTGTTGTAAACACTTCCTCGTAAAGCATGCCTTGTAAATATAAGGTGTGCTTTACTCAAGAGTAAGTATAGAGACAGGAAAATTATCAACAGTTGTGCTCTCCGGGTATCTATTGGATTAATAATGGTTAGTCATCCAATTCCTACAAATTCACCTACAATTCGAAGGTCGTTCTAGACCCTTCATGGCTAAGAACTCAAGTCCTTGCCTAAATGTTAATCATAAATCATAATAACCCCGTGTTCCCTTGAAATTTAATATATCACATATCATAAATCAAAATCATCTCGTGTTTGCTTGGGATTAATTATCATAGGAAAATCATTTGTCATGCTATCATGCATCATTAATCGTAACACTTCACTGTCTCCGATTGGAACATTGCTTATGAATCATCTAGTGTCACTTAGCTTCCTAACAAAGAAGTAAGCCCAACCTAATTGAGGCAATGAATCTCATTAATTATTACCATTTCAAATAAAGAGGCGTTCAAATCCTAAAGTGTAAGTTTTGATCTCTTCGGATTGCATAATCATAAATCTAGATTGAGCCCAATTTGGTCGCTATCCGACGAGAGGATCTAATACCAAAGCGCATCTATATGCCACTCACCGATGATGGATTTGCTATCATGTACATGTCCATTCTCTCACTCTCCAGCAAAGGGGCTTGCACTTCATGGTTCATCGACGCATCTCTTCGATTGATGGACCCATGTCCTATTAATTTATATATAAGGTTTAAGGAATAACCAAGTTCTGATGGTAACGTATAATAATATCAATTATCGTGTTCGAATGACTTTCATATTCTAGTATCCATCAATCAATTATTCATAGAGTTTAAATCAATTGTATTGAGCAAAAATAAAAAAACATTAACCTTGTCAGGGAATACCCTTGGATATTAACCCAGAGCATGCCTTAAGACCGAATAAAAGCCCATCGAACCTTAAGCCCATTCCTAAGCTGGTCGTTGGTTGGTTAATTTGATACAATGAACAATGTACAGTTCATTCTATGCTTTCAGAATCTCATAGTGGAACAAATAAAATATAATAGTAGAAATAAGTACCTATTTCATACAAATCTCAGAAATATAGCATATTATCCCAAATATCCAAAATACAATATCCTAAAAATAATATCAATATGTTTGAAACTAGGTATATTAAAATATATCAAAAACATAAATAGATAGATAAACTGCCACAAGTCTTCGTCGCCTTCTTCATATTCTCTATCGGCATTGTTTCCCCAAATCTATGTGTTGTAATTAGGAGGGGGTCTAAACAACAATGCCCGGTGAATGAAAATCTCAAGTCCTACCATATTAGTATCAGGACAGTATCATTTGGATAAGTAATATGTCTTAAGCATCTTATACTATCTTACCAAGAATACTTCCAATTATAAATCCCAAGGCTCTTCCAATACAACTCCATAACATACCTTGAACTGTATGCTAAAGGCCCTTTCTAGTCCAACGCAATTACCGTTGATCGTGTCCTAACAATGTGAGAGAAAGTACTTGAGCCACTTGACACTTCTTTAATGGGAATTTGGCAGACTCTGACCATTTAATAACTATACCCTAGGCAGATCTCCGTTATTTATTACCTGAAACCAAGGTGGATCCCTCTTTGGTACTCCCTAACTGACATCGCATAAAATCTCATCAAGCCACATAATACTTCTTAATGGGAAGAGGCAGACCCTACAAAAGCACTTAAGACCTCAACCCCAAAGCGGACTATTTCCCGAGATTCCCCACAACCGCTCCTAAAAGACTATCTCAACCATTTAATACTTCTTAAGTAGGAAGGAAGCAGACCCTTTAATGACCACTTAATATCCCCGACCCAGAAGCAAACCCAACGTCTTATGACCTATAACCCAAATCATGATTTCTCATATTAGTCCAACTATTTGTAGGTGCTAGTAGCCAGATTAGTTGGGCAGACTTATCCTAAAGAATTGGGACTAACCACACATCCACCGTAGGTGCTTATTATTGGTGATGTTTCACATCAGTCCCAAAGTTACACTACTGGTAGCCAGATTAGCTGGGCATACTTCTATATGCTTCTAAGTGACCTTGAATCCCTACAACTTAGTCATGTTTCTGCTCTCTTAACATACTATATATATACCCCACTCCATTTTGCTTATGGCCATATAAGGGAAACTCCTTATTTCACCTTTAATTATGGATTAGTTTCCATAATTATCCTTTGCTTCCTTCCTAAGGTTTAACGAGTTTTACTAACCTATTTATACTACGCGATTAATACTTTATTAATTATACATTAGTAATATAATTATACACATATATACACTCATACGTACGTAATTTAAATTAATTAAATATCCCTATTTGCGTTAAGTTTTTCGCTTCCTATATTACGTTTAAAATGTCAAAACTTCCAAATTTATATAGGCCGTACTCCATTTAATAACTTACAAAATTGCTAATATCGTTAGCCAAACAATAGACTTGCATTAACAAAATAGAATCAAATACCAAACTTATATTATATTAATAAAGTAGAATTAGTGCCTCTATTTCAAAGAATAAAACTTACAATTTAAACCCTTTATGGTCTATTCAACATTTACATAAACAATGAAAAAGTGATTCATATTTAAATTACGAAAATAGATAGTGCAAACTATGAATAGGAGAATTCATCTTTACACACCATTTCCTAACTTATTTTCCCATTAGAACCCTTTAGCATAACAATAGAGGAAAGTTGGAAGTGGAATAGAATATAAAATATTCAAATTGCAATAATAAAACAAATTCTACAGTTTTAACATAAAACAATCGAGATTCCAATAAACCTAAGAATTAACATTTCCTTTAGGGGGAATTTTGGGGTTTTAGTATTAGGGTTTTCATGTATAAAATTCCTTAAGGCATAAGACAAATTTAAACTACTACTATACAAATACTAAAAACGCGAAAGACTAAGATTTCCACTCACATATGGTTTCTAACTTCCTTTGGATTTGATCCACGCCCTTTTCTAACTGCTCCTTCAGGTTTCTTCTTTGTAGAATATACAACCATTCAATTGTATATACATTAGATTCAAAATTCAAAGTTTTGGTAAGGATAAGTATAGAAAAACCTTAATATATATATATATATATAAACCTATTAGCACTTTCCCTTAGATCAAATCCTTGAATGTAATCATGGAAGAATGCTGACGGGTTCCCAAGCGTCGCAAATAATTTATGAATAAAAGTGAGGGGGATAGCCTCTTTTTATAGTGGTTGGAATGCTTCAGGACTGCACGATTAAATTCAGTTTAAAATAATAAAATTTGGGTCGTTCGTGCCTAGCAAAACCCTAGCTACAATACTTCCACCGGTCAACTGCTCCTCCTTAAGCGGTCGACCGGTCCTATTGCTTTTGGCAAGAATTTAATGCTCATTTAGTCCTTTGATTTATTTCTCATTTTCTCTCTACCATCAAAAATTTTCTAACGTTAAATTGTTTACCATTTTAAATTCAACATTTACATTATTTAAATTCAAGATTTGAATTTGTTCGAATTATTTTAAATTCGAAAACTTCAAACTTCAATAACTCTTTCGTTTGATGTTCTAGCGCAAAACTTTATATATGGAAGTTGATCATAAAATTTCCATGAACATAATGTTGTAAGTTTCTTGGCCAAAAATCGATATATTTTTTTCAATTTTAGCCTTATTATTAATTAATTAATTTCTTATTAATACGGAATGTAACATTCTCCTCCCTTAAAGGATTTTTTCCCTAAAATCTCTAAGGGACAGATAGTGTAACACGCACTCTACATTCATGTTATACAACTAATTTATCTACACAACCATCTAATCAACCAAAAGTGCAATGTGATTATATATGCAACACACTATAGGTGAAATCAGTCCTTGCGTGAATGTAAGATCGTAACATATAAACATGTATGAAAGCATCCTAAATATGCACAAAATTCTATATGAGTGCAAAAATATTAGTGAGAAGTGTAGCAAACATCTCCTACCATCCAATCTAGCAACCACGATGCAACCAAAAATCTAAATTTTAGAGAGAGAAAGTTTACCGGAGAAAAGATCAGGATGGTAAGCCTCATCTTCTCTTCAATTTCCCACATGCTTTCCCTTAGATTATCACCCCACTGTACTTAGACCAACCTATTTTTTCTATTACGTAGATTCCTAGTTCTGTGGTCCACTATGTGCGTAGTGGATGGGGTGCTATCGACTTTGTCTCAATATCTACAAATTGATCGGGCTCTACCATAGTAGCTATGCTATGCAGGCATTTCCTCAAGTGTGAAATATCAAACTCCAATTCCTTTCTTCGCTTGTCGGCATAGGACTTCTGACGGTCCCATGTGACCTTCTATCGCTGTCAAATCATCTCTATCTTTTCCAAAGTCTTGTGAATCACACCTGGTCCAAGTAGAATTTTTTCGATGGTTTCCCACCAATAATTTAGCAATTTACATGGCCTCCCGTATAACGCTTCAAAGGGTGTCATGCCAATCGTCGCTTGGTAACTATTATTATACGCGAACTCTACTAAAGCTAAATGTAGTTCCCAAGGTCCTTTGAAATCCATATGGAAGCCCTTAACAAATCCTCCAAAATCTTGTTCACCCTTTTCGTCTGACCATTGGTCTATGGGTGGTAAGCAGTGCTAAGATTCAATGTCATTCCTAAAGGTGACTGCAAACTCCTCCAAAATTAGCTAGTGAATAAGGGGTCCCTATCACTAAGAATGCTAACCAGAACTGCATGTAGTCATACCACTTCCTTGATAAAAATTTGCGCAAGGGATGGTCCAGTCCTATTGCTCCTAATTGGCATAAAGTGGGCACTTTTAGGGAGTCTATCCACTATAACTCAAATAGCATCATTGCCCCTTTGACTCCTAGGCAACCCATCTATAAAGTCCATCGATATATGCTCCTACTTCCAAGTCAGCACCTCTAATGGCATAACAATCCTCCAGGAGCCTCTTGTTCAGCCTTTATCTTTTGGCATGTCAAACACATAAAGGCAAATTCTGCTATCCTTTTCTTTATCCCCGACCAATAGAAAATCCGTTGGATATCCCTGTAAATTTTATCTCCACATCAATAATATTGACACTCAACCAGAACTTCCTCTAAAAAATAATCCACCATAAAAACACAAAGGAATCCATCTCTTCTCAAACATTCTCTTTTGTCAATTACATTCCTACCACCATGGGGGAAATGGTCTCCTCTACTTAGCTTGTCCAAAGTACCTACTATTGTCCCTTCTTTCTTCTGTTCTAGTCCAATGTGGTCCATCAATGTTGGACTTACCCCCATTGCTGCCAAGTTGCCTAGTGTGGGTTCCATTAGTGGTTGGAAATTGAAATTCGAAAGGAACTCAAACTTCCTTCACTCATATATAGCACCTAGAGTGGCATGCCTCCGGCTAAGGGCGTCGGCGATAACATTCCCTTTTTGGAGGTGTATTGTCATATAATGTCATAAACTTCATCCACCTCTGGTGCCTAAGATTCAAATCTTTTAGGGAAAATAGGAATTTAAGGGATTTGTGGTTGATGAACAATTCAAACCTTTCTTCCAAAAGATAATGCCTCCCCATCTACAAAGCAAAGACAACAGCTGCTAAGTCTAAGTCATGAGTTGGGTACCTCGTTTTTGTTAGTCCTTGAGATGATGGTTTTGATGACAACAACCTTAGAATAAATTATAAAATATAAATACTAACATTACAAGTTTAGATATATATGTATTTGCAGGATCTAACCATGCAGGTATCAAGAATGAAAACTGTACAGTATAGAGATTCAAGATACAGAGATAGAAGACTCATGAGTATCAAGATTATCAAGAGTTCAAGAGTTCAAGGTTAAGTTTGTTTTATTAGGAATATTTTTTAAAATTCGTAGAAAAGCACTGGCATCTTAATATCCAATTTATTCGTGGAATGGAATCCACTTCGAGCCCGTTAAAGGGATGGAACCCTAAGTAGGATGGAACCTACGAAAATCTAGTGGGACATTGTTTTGTATCCACTAATTTTAATTCAAATGATTTTACAAAATTATCTTGTTTTCAAAATGATTTCAAAACTTTCCTTTTAAAAGATTCAAAACTCTCTATCCTGATTTTAAATAATTTTAGCCTCAAAACATCTTTAATTTCAAAGTCAAAATACTCCTGATTTGAAATGTCTTTTCAAATAATATATTTAACTTTTAATATTTATACTTAGATTTAAATATAAAATTATAGTTAAATTATGTATATATTGTTCTTTATATTTACTTATGAATTTCAACTATATTCAAGTATATTTATAAAGTTTTAGATAGTTTTTATATAAGATAAATATTGTTTTTATAGAAATTCAAAATATCATTTTTGGCTGAGGGATGTCGACATGCCCCTAGGTAGTATGTCGACATAGTGACAGTTGAAGTTCAAATTCAAATTTCAAAAGAAGTGTCTATTCGCCATAACTCTTCATGAATGGTCATGGCTGTTGGTTTTCTATAAATAGGGGTCAGTTTCAACGAATTTTCAATCACTTTTTCTGTTTTTCACTCCTCTTCATCTTCCACATTTCTTATTACAGAATCATACCATTATTCTGCCAAAATCAACATCGAATCATACTCGATTACTTCTAGTTTGATTCTACATCACTATCTCTACAAGGTTCTCAGTGCTATTCAGAGTTATAGGCTTCTTTGTAATCTATCTAGCAAGAAAAGGTGTGATTGTAGCCTTTGAAATCAATCAAGCGAGAAAAAGTGTGATTGTAGCCCTGGAAATCAATTGGGTGAACTTGTTGCCCGGTAAATCAAGTATCCCTACCCAGAGGATTGGTATTCTGGAGGGTGTACCTCGTAGCCTTGAAATCGAGGGTTGTAATTGTTGAATTGCTTTTGAAAGGAAATTTGTACTTAGTTGTGCGGGACTAGATGTAGGGTAACTCCGAACCAGTATAAAATGCGGTGTGTTCTTTCCTTTACTGCTTTTACTTTATATTTGCATCTGTGTTTGATTCTGTGTTCATATCTATGTCTAATTAGTGTATACATTGTTAATAAAGTTAGATAAACTCAAAAAGATTAACAAATTTTTTAAAACACTATTCACCCACCCCCTCTAGTGTTAATTCTAGCCTTAAGATCCTTAATCCGCATTTCTCACATTTGGTATCAGAGCTTTGTTTTCAAAAAGTTTCATAATCTGAATTTTGAAAAAGTTTTTTAAATGGCTAGTTTTGCAAAATCTGTTAAAACTAATTTAGAATTGTTTAAATCTTCATTGTTTCATGAGACTGCATATGAATGTTATTCAAATTCTAGTTATCTACCCAAATTTTATAATGTGCAGGAAAGATGCTTTATGGGTATTGAGGAATCAATCCACAATGGACAATCTGTGCATATCAAAAGGAATAAGTGGATACTTGATAGTGGTTGCTCTAGACACATGACTGGTAATCCAGATATGCTGAATAATGTTATATACAAAGACGGAGGACTGGTTAACTTTGGAGACAACTCGAAAGGATACGTGATTGGCATCGGCAATGTCGGTAACTCTGAAACTCCTATTATTACTAATGTTTTGCTAGTTAAGAATCTAAAACACAATCTGCTAAGTATAAGTCAACTATGTGATAAAGGATATAAAATTAAATTTGAAAAGGATAAATGTCATATTGAAGATAATAACTCAACCAAAATATTTGAGGGAACTAGGAAAAAGAATATTTATATTCTTAGTATGAAAGTTTCAAATGATAACCTGTCTTTTGGCAAATACAAGTGACCCTTGGATTTGACATAAGAGATTTGGACATTTGAATTTCAAACTCTTATCTAGACTGCCAAAACATGATCTAGTAAGAGGTCTCCCTAAAATGAATTTTAAAGTAGATAGTTTATGTGATGCATGTCAATTAGGAAAGCTTAGAAAAAGTTCCTTTAAATTAAATGATATGATTTCAACTTCAAAACCCCTTGAGTTACTTCATCTTGATTTATTTGGTCCATCTCAAATTATGTCAATAAATCGTAGTAAATATGTTTTTGTAATTGTAGATGATTATTCTAGATTTACATGGAAAATATTTTTGAAACATAAAAGTGATACTTTTGAATGTTTTAAAAACTTTACAAAAAGGATTCAAAATCAATTATCTTTAAAAATTATAACTATTCGTAGTGATCACGGTGGTGAATTTGAAAATGAAAAGTTTGAGGAATTATACAATAAGAAGGGAATAACTCACAATTTCTCATTTCCAAGAACTCCACAACAAAACGGAGTAGTTGAACGTAAAAATAGAACGATTCTAGAGTGTGCAAGAACTATGCTTTCAGATAGTAATTTACCAAAACACTTTTGGGCAGAAGCTGTTGCTACCGCCTGTTATATTTTGAATAGAATTTTAATTAGACCTTTAACTGATAAGACACCTTATGAACTTCTTAATGGAAAGAAACCTAAGGTATCATACTTCAGAATTTTTGGAAGAAAATGTTTTATTTTAAATACAAAAGATAATTTGGATAAATTTGATCCTAAATCCGACAAAGGAATCTTTATCGGATATTCTAATAGAAGTAAAGCTTATAGAGTTTTTAATTTGAGATCTAACACCATCAAAGAAACAATGCATGTTTCGTTTGATGAAAATTTAAAAGATTTTGAAATTACAAATGATGAAGAAGATTTAATTATTCAAAACCAAGAGTCAACTGAAACTAATAATGAATTAAATCATCCTAATAAAAGGATTAGACTTTTAAAAGATCACCCTATAGAAAATATACTTGGAGATATGCAATCTGTTGTTAAAACTAGAAATCAACTAAGTCAAATGAGTAATGTAGCTTTTATATCATCTATTGAACCCAAAAATCCTAAAGAAGCATCAACTGATGATTCATGGATTTTGGCTATGAAAGAAGAATTAAATCAATTCACTAGAAATGAAGTTTGGGAACTTGTTCCTATACCTGAAGATAAAACTATAATTGGAACTAAATGGGTCTATAAAAATAAAATGAATGAACAAGGTGAGGTCGTTAGAAATAAAGCAAGATTAGTCGCCCAAGGTTATTGTCAAGAAGAAGGTATAGATTGTGACGAAACCTTTGCTCCCATAGCAAGATTAGAAGCCACTAGGATTCTACTTACTTTCGCAAATCATAATAATTTCAAATAATTTCAAATGGATGTTAAAAGTTCATTTTTAAATGGATTTGTAAAAGAAGAAGTATATGTTGAACAACCACCACTTTTTGAAGATGAAAATTCACCAAACCATGTGTACAAACTTAAGAAAGCTTTATATGGTCTAAAACAAGCTCCTAGAGCCTGGTATGATAGACTAAGATCTTATTTATTACAATCGAATTTTGAAATTGGTAAAATAGATAATACTCTTTTTATTAAAAGAAATAAAAATGATATTCAACTAGTTCAAGTATACGTAGATGATATCATCTTTGGTTCAACTAATTTCGAAATGAATAAAGAATTTTCTGAAATAATGACAAAAGAGTTTGAGATGAGTCATATGGGTGAATTAAACTTCTTTCTAGGATTGCAAATAAAACAGTTAGATAATGGTATTTTTATTAGTCAGGAAAAATATGCTAAAGACCTAGTTAGTAAATTTGGTTTGACTACTGCGAGTGGAAAACCCACTCCCATGGCAACCAATGAGTACCTTAGTAAAGAAGATCTCTCGAAAGATGTAGATCAAAAGTTGTATAGAGGAATGATTGGATCACTACTCTATATCACTGCTAGTAGACCTGATATCATGCATAGTGTATGTCTCTGTGCAAGATATCAATCTCATCCTAAAGAAACTCACTTAAAAGCTGTAAAACTTATCATAAGATATATTAAACACACCTCTGATTATGGCTTATTTTATTCTAAAAATGATTCATTTGATTTAATATCTTACTGTGATGCTGATTACGCTGGTTGTAAATCAGATCGAAAAAGTACAAGTGGAACTTGTCACTTTTTGGGGCATTCTCTGGTTTAGTAAAAAGCAAAATACAGTTTCTTTATCAACAACTGAAGCAAAGTATATTTCTGCTGCTTTGGCTTGTTCTCAAGTAATATATATGCAACAAACTTTAAGAGATTTTGGACTAAATATCTCAAAATCGCCAATTTATTGTGATAATACTAGTGCAATAAATTTATCTAAAAATCCTACTCATCATGCTCGAACTAAACATATTGATATCAGACACCATTTTCTCAGAAATAATATAAGTAAAGAAGTAATTACTCTCGACTATATCAATTCTGAAAATCAAATTGCTGATATTCTAACAAAAACCCTTAAATGAATCTACATTTACTAAATTAAGAAGAGAATTAGGTATTTATTCTTTAACTGAAATATAAAATATAAATAACGAGTATAATTAAAATTAATTCAAAATAAATTAAAAAGGTAAAAATACAAGGACCATGTCGACATACCCACTAGACCCATGTCGACATATAACGATTTTATTTTTAAAAAAATTCCCACCAAAATTCAAAAATTTAGTTATATATTCTTCTCTATTTCGAATTCTTATTCATTCTCTCTGGTTTCTCTTCTCTGAAATAAATATAATAATGGCATCTTCCTCTAAATCAAACATAAAACCAACTTTCTTATTCCCCTCTCCTACTTCTGGTCCACTCCAATGCTCCACTCTTGCACGTGTTACTAAATTAGAGGAGTCTATGAAGGATACTCTTCATATGTTGACTGAAATTCAAGTGACTCAACTTCGTATGGCGAAAGAGCAGGAAAGGCAAGGGAAGATTCTTAGGAATTTACAAAATTCCTAATGGATAACCAGGCCAACCCTATCTTGATCGATGAAAACTCTTCACTCAATCAAGAACATGAGGTCAGCGAAGAAGAAGAACCAATGGAAGAAGCACACGAGGAGGATAATGACCAAGTGGTATGCGTTGGAGAAGTGTGTTTTGATAAAAATGGGAATCTTGTCGAAAAACGTAGAAATTTCTGTTTCCACTATCCAAACTGTTCGATTCATAAATCCCCTATGATCAGAAACACACATTAGTTTCTTCTCTTTCTTTCTGTTATTTATGTTTTTAAACGCAAATGTAAATAAAACCATACTCGTAATAAATAAACTCGTGTTCTTATATGTGTTAGTTTTACTGTGAATTCTTTGTTAGGATAGTTAATAGTTTAGGATTATATTTCTGTGTTAATTATTTATGATAACACTATCATTATAATAACACGTCATAGAGTTATATAGTTTGGAGTTATATAGTTTGGAGTTATATAGTTTGGAGTTATATAGTTTAGAGTAAGTTTTTGTTGATGACAAAGGGGGAGAAGTATAAAATAGGATAGTTAGGCATAGATTAAGGGGGAGTTGTTAGTTTTAGGGGGAGTTATTAGGATAGAAGTGATATTTTATAAACAAAGGTTGTCATCATCAAAAGGGGGGAGATTGTTAGTCCTTGAGATGATGGTTTTGATGACAACAACCTTAGAATAGATTATAAAATATAAATACTAACATTACAAGTTTAAATATATATGTATTTGCAGGATCTAACCATGCAGGTATCAAGAATGAAGACTGTACAGTATAGAGATTCAAGATACAAAGATAGAAGACTCATGAGTATCAAGATTATCAAGAGTTCAAGAGTTCAAGGTTAAGTTTGTTTTATTAGGAATATTTGTTAAAACTCGTAGAAAAGCACTGGCATCTTAATATCCAATTTATTCGTGGAATGGAATCCACTTCGAGCCCGTTAAAGGGATGGAACCCTAAGTAGGATGGAACCTACAAAAATCTAGTGGGACATTGTTTTGTATCCACTAATTTTAATTCAAATGATTTTACAAAATTATCTTGTTTTCAAAATGATTTCCAAACTTTCCTTTTAAAAGATTCAAAACTCTCTATCCTGATTTTAAATAATTTTAGCCTCAAAACATCTTTAATTTCAAAGTCAAAATACTCCTGATTTTAAATGTCTTTTCAAATAATATATTTAACTTTTAATATTTATACTTAGATTTAAATATAAAATTATAGTTAAATTATGTATATATTGTTCTTTATATTTACTTATGAATTTCAACTATATTCAAGTATATTTATAAAGTTTTAGATAGTTTTTATATAAGATAAATATTGTTTTTATAGAAATTCAAATTATCATTTTTGGCTGAGGGATGTCGACATGCCCCTAGGTAGTATGTCGACATAGTGACAGTTGAAGTTCAAATTCAAATTTCAAAAGAAGTGTCTATTCGCCATAACTCTTCATGAATGGTCATGGCTGTTGGTTTTCTATAAATAGGAGTCAGTTTCAACGAGTTTTCAATCACTTTTTCTGTTTTTCACTCCTCTTCATCTTCCACATTTCTTATTACAAAATCATACCATTACTCTGCCAAAATCAACATCGAATCATACTCGATTACTTCTAGTTTGATTCTACATCACTATCTCTACAAGGTTCTCAGTGCTATTCAGAGTTATAGGCTTCTTTGTAATCTATCTAGCAAGAAAAGGTGTGATTGTAGCCTTTGAAATCAATTAAGCGAGAAAAGGTGTGATTGTAGCCCTGGAAAGCAATTGGGTGAACTTGTTGCTCGGTAAATCAAGTATCCCTACCCAGAGGATTGGTATTCTGGAGGGTGTACCTCGTAGCCTTGAAATCGAGGGTTGTAACTGTTGAATTGCTTTTGAAAGGAAATCCGTACTTAGTTGTGCGGGACTGGATGTAGGGTAACTCCAAACCAGTATAAAATCCGGTGTGTTCTTTCCTTTACTGCTTTTACTTTATATTTGCATCTGTGTTTGATTCTGTGTTCATATCTGTGTCTAATTAGTGTATACATTGTTAATAAAGTTAGATAAACTCAAAAAGATTAACAAATTTCTTAAAACACTATTCACCCCCCTCTAGTGTTAATTCTAGCCTTAAGATCCTTAATCCGCATTTCTCACATTCTTATGGTCCTTCAACTGCCTACTTGCATAAGCTATCATTTTACCTTCTTGCATAAGAACAGCTCCTAATCTCGTACCACATGCATCAGTGTAAACAGATAAAGGCTTCATCCTATTGAGATGGTAAGTATTGCACACCAGTCAACAGCTCCTTTAGCTTCTCGAATGCTTCCATGTATTTCTCGTCCCATGCAAAAACTAGATTTTTCATGGTTAAGTGAGGTAGTTGGATTGCTATCTTGGAAAAGTCCTTAATGAACTTCCTATAGTAACTCACCAGCCTAAGAAAACTCATAATTTCTGTGGCATTCTTTGGAATCTTTCAGTCTCGATAGCTTCCACCTTTGTGAGATCCACACACAATCCCTTCTTCGAAACAATATGACCAAGGAATCTTACCTCCTTCTTCCAAAATTTACACTTTGAGAATTTGGCTTTTAATTAGTGCCTTCTCAAAGTCCTTTATACCTCCCTTAAGTGAATTTCATGCTCACCCTCACTTTAAGAGAACACTAGAATGTCATCCACAAACACTACGGCGAACTTATTCGGTTACCCATTAAAGACTATACTCATCAAATCTACAAAGTATGCAAGGGCATTGGTTAACCCAAAAGGCATCACTTCTCATCCATACAGTCCATTCAAAGTGTGAAAAACGGTCTTCTACTTACAATCCTTAGCTGTCCTCAATTAATGGAATCTAATGTCTAAATCTAATTGGAAAAGGATTTTAGCTCCAACAAGTTATCAAACAAATCTTCAATTTTAGGTAAATGATACCCATTATTCTCAGTCAACTTGTTGAGTTCTCTATAGTCAACACATAGACTTAAAGAGCCATCTGCCTTAGTGGCGAAGACAATAGGTGCCCCCTCCGTTATGAAGTACTACAATGAATAAATTCCTTCTTCAATAGCTCCAAAATTTACTTATCCAACTCCCGCCTTTCTTTTGGGGCCACGTGCCTTAATGGTAGAGTTACAGGTCTAGCATACTTTTCTAAATCGATTTTGAACTCAATCTCCCTACGAGGGGGAGACCTGAGACTTCTTCAAAAACATTAGGAAATTCTAGAACCGCGAGCACGGATGAGAGCTCATCTTGTGATAGGCTCAGCAAAAATAAATAGCTTAACTCGATTGAGTTTTGGGGTGTAGAATGAACATCTATATCTCATCCCTTACAACTCTTTAATCATACAATCCTTCTATCACAATCTAAGATAGCTTCGTAGTAAGATAACCAATCCATCCCTGGGATAAGTCCATACTCCTCAAAACCGAGAACATACGCATTATATGTAAAATCTACGTTACATATATATCCACAACTAGGTCGTTACAAATCAAAGAATGGTGTATCGACCCCTTAATAGAATTTGATACGACTATTGTGTTGGTGATAACTTGGGTTGTTAGAATCAAAGATTAGCTACATTTCAAGTATGAATGAACAGGATGCTCCCGAGTCAAATAAGGTACGAACAATATTCCCGAAAATAATAGTTGTGAATTCCATTGCAGCTTTTCCTTGATTTTTAGGAGGAGGTCCACTTGAGATAGGTATAGCCTTAATGGCATAAGCTTGCCCACTTAGTCCCTCCTTTGCTAGCTTTGGACACCGATTCTTGTAATGTCCATCCTCATGGCAGTGGTAGCATCTCTATTTTAACTCCTCTCTCATTAGGCTCACATTGTAGTCCTTAGCAATATGTCCATTCTTATGACATCTACGGCATGTCACACTTCCCTTCATGATCTTCCCATTGGTCTTCTAGTCAGTCCAAAATCCTCCTTTCTTAGCTCCACCTCAATTATGAGCCGATCACACCTTCTCCTTCTCCTCAATACCTGTAGTCTATAGTAGGGCCATTTCAAATAACATCTTATATGTAGCGCCCATGGGTACTTAGGTCAAAACCAGCTCCTTAAGTCTAGTTTTGTAGTTTTGTTTTTCTTTCTCTAATTAAGGGATGTTAACTGGGATTTTAACCAAATAGAAATCAACATGAGTTAGTGCATCGAAACGAGAACATGATGACTTAAAATTTGGCAAAGACACTCAGATGGACTAATGGAAGAGATCAAGAAAGTACGGAGCCCAAAATAGGCTAAGTCCTTAACTCGTCCTGAGTTTGATCCTTGACTCGGTACCCACTCTAAATGCCATGTCATGGCATCTTTATACTTTTTCCAGGTGATCCCCTAGTCTTCCTATGCATATTCATGAAGTTTCACAGAGTTCTAGGGAGCCCATCATCAAGAATGAAGACAAGACAGTCCAAATGGCAGGATAATCCAAGTCATGGAAGAATGATGAACAAAATCCATCAATAATATATCAAATTACATGGAGGACATCTAAACTAACCAAGAAGTTCAAAAATAAGAAGATTTATCCAAAGATTGGCTAAGCATCAAACTCGACACCGAATTAAGACTTCGACTTGGTACCGAGTTTAGCCGGTGACTCATGTCCTCATGACATTTCTTGTGCTATCTTGGGTCGATCTCAACACTTCCCTAGTATAGGCTTCTGATCTGATATGACTGCTACCTATATAAATACAAACCATAGAGAAACCAAGAAGGCTGCTGGATTCTGCTATCACTATGCAGGATCTCCATCTCTTCTTCGACTCTTTCCTCTACACCATAGTCACCAAGGCAGCTACTCTAGGAAATTCTAAGACTTAAAATTAGTCTAACCCTTATACTTGTGACTAATTCTTTCTCAATCACCATGTAATCTCATTCAAGCTAGATCAAATAAATAATCAAAGCTATAAAGTGGACGTAGGCTTAGTTAATAGCCGAACCACTATAAATCCCTGTGTCTCATTTACATTTTCTGCTATTTTCTATGATATTTTCTCTGTTCTAAAAATCCTGGTGCTTTCACATCATACTCCAGGGTGTTAATCTATTTTTTGGGTTAACATTTTAGTGCTTTCATGAAAACTGAATCCGGACATAGATCTAGCTATCCACTTCAGATTGAATAGATCCAGAAGTTAGATCCAGAAAGTTTACTTGAAGAAATTAAAGATTTGCTGGTCCAATGGCTCCCAAAAGGAAATCTGCATCTAGGAGATCCATTGGAGCAACTATTAGTGGTGATGAAACAAACAACCAATAAACTGAAGCTAACAATGGAAACTCTGCTCCAGGCACTTCTTGAGAAGTTTTCACAAGAGGAGTACTCAACCAGTTGGTTAATCAAATTAATCAGAAAATGGCTAATAGCCAAAAAGCTCTCATAGGTGAGATTGATGCTTTGCTAGCACTGAGGCCATCAAGTGCTCCGGGAGCTAGGTAAGAAACTGCAACTGTTATAAGACAGGAGAATTCCTTTATTCTAGGCTTACACGGGAGGAATGACAAATAAAAACTGAAAGTAGCAGCAGGAAGGATTGTTATAGGGGCAATGGATGTGCTCCTCTTATCGGAAGAAAACCTAGTGCTAACTTAAATCTTGGAGTGAATACTCCTCACTCCTCCAGTGAATAATGCAATGCTTGTTTCTCACTCTGAAGGTGACATGCAACTTGTTGGTGATAGATTGGAACTAAAGCTGATAAACAGGCAAAAAGCTGGAAATGAAGTACAAACTGCCACGATAAGGTCGACCACATGTCAACGGAATTCTACAGGAGTGGTTCTCCTGAAGAACGGAGAACCTAAGCTTCAGTTGACAAACCGAGACCGTTTGCAGAGCCAAACACTCGACATAGCCCTTGACGCTTGACCTTTAGAATTCCTTGCCAACGAAGACTACATCGCTGATATGGTCAAACGGTTGGTGAAGGGAAGTGGGAGTAGGAAGAACGAGCAGTAGGGTTCCGCATTAAGCCGAACTCTATTCACTGAAAATGTTATAAGAGAAGAATATCCTTGAAAGTTCACCATGCTGACTGCACCATCATACAACAGAACAATATATCTTAAACAAAAATATCTTCTTAGAAGGAGTCACTTCCATGTGGTTTACGAGACTTCTACCGAGATCCATTTCCACTTTTGACGATCTGGCAAAGAGGTTTTTGGAGCAGTTCAGGCTCCATTCTACATGTCCGAAGGATGTCCCAAGGGCATAATGTCTCTATCTAGCCTGTCACAAGGACCTAAAGAATCAGTAAAGGGCTTCTTGAGATGATGGAACCACGCTCTTGTAAGCAAATTATCCCATGCGCATCCATAAGCCACACATCACTTCTCGGACCGATGGAATCGTGTCCTGATAAGCACAAATTTTCATGTGCATCCATATGCTACACATCGTTTCTTGAGTGGATGGAACCGTGCTCTTGCAAGCAAAATCCCTGTGTGCATTCCATAAGTCGCACTTCGCTACTTTAATTGATGGAACTACATTAAAGTACGCTCCATTCCTCCGGTGCTTGAACTGGTGGAACCACGTTCAAGTACGCTCAATGCCTCCACTGCTTCAACCAATGGAACCGCATTCAAGTACGTTCCATTCCTCCGCTGCTTAAACCGATGGAGCCGCATTCAAGTATGCTCAATGCCCCCACTGCTTAAACCTGTGGAACCACATTCAAGTATGATCTATGCCTCATCCGCTTGAACTGGTGGATCCATGTTTAAAGTATGCTCCATTCATTCGCTGCTTGAACCGATGGAACTGTGTTCAAGTACGCTCCATTCCCTCACTGCTTGAACTAATGGAACTGCGTTCAAGTATGCTACATTCCTTTGCTGCTTGAATCGATGGAACCGCGTTCAAGTACGCTCCACTCTTTCACTTCTTGGACCAATGGAACCGTGTCCAAGTAAGCATCCATTCATTTTTTGCTTGAACCGATGGAACTGCATTCAAGTATGCTCCATGCCTCCCTTACTTAAACCGGTGGAATCGTGTTCAAAGTATGCTCCATTCATTCGCTGCTTGAACTAATGGAACTATGTTCAAGTATGCTCCATTCTCTTGCTGCTTGAATCGATGGAACTGCATTCAAGTACTCTCCATTCCTTCGCATTCAAGTAAGCTCCATGCCTTTGTTGCTTGAACCGGTGGAACCGTGTTCAAAGTATGTTCCATTCATTCATTTTTTGAACCGATGAAATAGTGTTCAAGTAAGCTCCATTCCCTCGCTACTTGAACCAGTGGAACTGTGTTCAAGTACACTCCATTCCTTTGCTACTTGACTCGATGGAAATGTGGTCAAGTACGTTCCACTCCTTCGCACCTTGAATCGATGGAATCGTGCTCAAGTATGTAGTATTTTCACATACTGCAATTCACACATCGCTCCTTGAACCAATGGAACCACGTTCTCGCAAGCAAGGAGCACATGCTCCATACAATTGAGAAAGTGCTGGCATCGCTCGACAACGCTAGGGAATAGCAAATCATAAGTCATTGAGTAATCCACTTGTAACTATCAAATACTCAGCATTGCCCAGGGATAGGTGATATCAGAGCAAATTCCTAGTACTTGAGCTATTCAAAAGTTTCCAGACACGGTCAAGGAATGAAAATGCTCGAAATCGAGCATTAAGACTACATGTTCTTGGAGATAGGAGCCTACCACACAACTCTGACTAAGGAAACCGAACGAGTCACCCAGAACAACCGGTCTCTAACCAATTGCTTGAACTTTGAGTTTGGAGTAACCAGCTCTATGGAGTGGGGGCATACATATACCAACGTGTAGTCGGGACAAGCTAACCCGAGGTAAACCATAGTTCTTTTATGCCGAACAGAGAATTTTGGCCATCACAATAGAGCTAAACAATGTAGTATGCTGAGAGATCTTTCAGGTACAAATTTGGAAGTAATATTGGTCCAGCCTCCTGGGCACCGATGTTGTCTCGATGACATTGAGTACTCCAGACCATCATATCGATAAGAGAATCGAACTCCTTAGAACTTACTATCGCCCAGAGATAGGCGGTAGTTAGAAGAACTTACCATCGCCTAGAGATAGCGGTAACAGGAATAACTTACCATTGCGTAGAGATAGGCGACGGTGGAAGGCATTTCAAGAATAAAATCATCAATGCATCAGTTTCCAAAGACAAAAGCAGGCGATCGACTGAGTTCTCAAACTCTAACCTATAAGAATCTAACATAGCCTATAGACTGGCAATGGCTGGAGGGATAACTTATCTTCTAGGAATCTAATGCTGCTCAAAGACTAGCAACGCCAGGAAGGATATCCCTCAACTGTCATAGATTTTCTGCAGCTTGGATGTTACCCACTCCTGGAATAATCAGGCACGTAGAGATATGTACTCCTACTTGCAGAAAACCAACTATTGTCTGAAGACAGACAATGCAAAGAGAGAATGCTCAGAATCGAGGAATTAAATCGTCGATTCTCAAAGATTGAAACTAAAAAATAAGCTGTATATCCGCAACAATGCTATTGGCCTAGTAAAATGCGTATGGCCCGTAACAAGCTAGGGTAATTGTCACAGATTCAAGACTAGCACTACCAAACTCTACCGATCCATGATCAGGATGGGAAGAGCATAGTCGTACCGAGGGCAATGTAACAACTCGCTCCAAAATGTCTAACATTTTATAAGTGGCTAGAGTTTGGCACTTGGGAATAAAGGGTTCCATAGATGGAAGTCAGATTGCAACAAAAATCGATCATAGGAAATTCGACCCTATGCGAATAAGAATAACCATGGAATTGGTTAAACAACGGCCCTACATTGCCAAAGTGAGTGCTTGACAGTTATAAACAAAGCTAAATAATGGAAATGCCTAAGACTCTCATTCTTTTGGCATGTGGCATAGTTCAGAGTTAGGCAATGTTGAGAAAGCAGCCACGTTGGGTTAAAAGGAATCAACCAACAATACAGGACAAACGAACGGTTCGATCCCAACTTGCAGGACTCTAATGATACTTGGAGACTGGCAACACTAAGGAAAGACTCATATGATCTAATCATTAAAGTGATAGTTTTCGAACACTGAAACTAGTGCCCAACTGGAATACAATACCGCCAAGTCAATGGGAAAATAGCCTCAAACCGCTGGATCGACTGAAAAATCGATCCCTGCCTTCTAAAAACCAGTGTTGCTCTGGTAACGTCGGGAAGGCCGAAACCCGCCAGTTCGATTGGAAAAATCGATCCTAACCTCATAGGTGTCGCATTTGCCTCGGTAATGCCAAGAAACTCCCCTAGTTCCTAAATGCTAGTTTTGCCCCAGGAACGTCGAGAAACTATCTATTTTCTAAGTATCGGTGTTACCCCAGCAATGTTGAATCTATTTTTTAAGTACCGTTATTGTCCCAACAACGTTAGAAAACTTTATATTCTCTAGGTATTGGTGTTTCCCCGACAATGCCAGGAAAACTTCAATCTTCAAGGCCAATGGGAAACACTCACAACAATAAACCATCAATGCACTAGCTTTTAGAGATAGAAATCGGTACTCAACTTAGTTTCTACCCTTGTCTTCAAAAAACTATTGTAGCCTGATAATACGTGACAATGGGCAGACATAACCATTCATCGACTAATCGAATAATTTGACCCTTCATTACAAGAATCAACCCATACCCAGAGATAAGGCAACATCGAAGGAAAATCCCTAGGATCGAATCGCTCGTGTACTAGTAAACTGGTGCATAACTAAATTTCCAATATTCAACTAAGACAGAATTTAACACAACCCAGAGACAAGTAGCCTTAAGAAAATATTACTTGGAACCAAGCAGCTAAATCATCAGTTCTCGGAGATACGAACTTACACATAAGCACGATTTCTATGATGATGTTAGCAATCAAGCAAGACACGCATGACAAAGGACAAGCAAGAAAAACACGGAAAGTCGGGAGTTAAATCACCGAACTTCATCAACCTCTGAGTAGGATTGAGAGCCGGACCGGAGGCAATTGAATCATTTGTCCCACACCTGTCCACCTCTCACAAATGCCAAATACAAGCATTCAAAATAGCTAGTCCTACGAATAGCGATAGGCATGCAAATACTTGGTCAAAGGAAACTTCGCCAAGTCAAAACACTAATAATCATAAAATTGATTAGATAACAGTTTTGTTTCGCAAAGTAGAGCATTCGGGCAATAAATTGCCACCTAGGAAAATGAAGGTCATAACATTCAGGAATTGGGCGTTGCCCAAAGATAGGCAACACCGAGAAGGAACCAACATTCCCCCTGACAAATCTTGCATTGCCCTAAGATAGGCGGTGTTAGAAAGGAAAAACTTTAACCTTTAGGAATCTACCATTGCCCGAAGATAGGTGATGACAGGGAGAGGAAGTACCCAGTCTCAAGAATTCATTGCTTCTCGAAGATCAATGATAGGGAAATGGTTCTCAAAACCAAACAAAGAACTAGGTTGATAATTCAGCTTCAACCTGCATAAAGTTGCCATCCCCCGAAGTCTAGCGACAACAAGAAGAATTGATAACCTGCTTATGGACCAACCAAATCAGTTGGTACCAACTTTCTCGAATATGTTATCGCTCGGAGATGCAATGCCAAGGAGAAACCCTTAGAATGGGACTATCAATACACTGGCTTTCAGAGATAGAAGTAGAAGCTCGATCGAATCTTCAGCCCTACCTTCTGGAATCTAACATTGCTCGAAGATTCATAACATCAATGATCACAACACTGGGCTTAAAAGGATTTACTATGAAGAAAATATGACATTGGATGATGATGTCAACTTGGGAGAATTCGATCACAGTCAAGGAATTAACAGCATTGAAAATTCAGATCTTGGAATCAAATAGCAAAGTCACTAGTTCTTGGAGATGGGAACTACCGTGGAAATTAAGCTGGGGGTAGTCAAACATATTGCTTAAGAAACATAGCCTCCCGAAAATGTATGGACTTATTAGTCAGAGTGATCGGTCCTATGGACTGGCGCATATATACTAACACTTGGTCGAAACGAACTTGACTGAGCCAAAACAGGAATGGCTAAGGATTTGGCTAAGCCAAGCTACATCACGGTTTTGAACGGATCTAAGTAATAATAATATGTCAAAATGACCACAGGAGTATTATTTATATGCACAGAGTTGTGGAAAATAAATATGCCACACAGGAACATAGTAGGTGGAGCAACGAGAAAAGGCAATGTTCGAAATCGGGCAGTTAAACCACCAGTCCCTAGAGATTGGTGTGTAGACTGGATTCTAGAAATCACAAAAAAAGGGGGATCGACATTATCGATGTGCACCCGGTGGCGAAGGAAAGAAAAAAAATATGCTATCCTTGCAATCGACTATCGATAGCGAAGCGGAACCGCTTTCCATCATCATGTTGAAAAAAGACAAATAGACAAGTGGAAGTAGTGATCCAAAAGTTCTCGATATCGAGAGGAACCTCTCGACACTGAAAGGCTCAGAATTGAGTCATTGATGTGCCAGTTACCAAAGCTAGAAACTAATGCATGATTGGAATTTTAGCTACAACCTATGAGAATCTACCGTTGTCTGGAAATTGGCAACGTCAAGAAGGTGTAATCACTAGCCTTCAGGAATTTTATTATTCCTCGAAAATAGGTAACTTCAAGGAAGGATAATCGAAATCGAATGATTCGTGCGCTAATTTCCAAAGATTGAAACTATGTCTAACCGAACCTCAATGAGAGCTTGGCGACCAAGCAAGACATGCTCGGTAGAGAATAGGTGAAGATAGCCCTGCAAAAATTGAAAACAAGTACCATTGGACTTTTCCCGATCCAAGATCGAGATTGGGGAAGCTCAATTAGACATAGGGCAATCGAATAATTTTCCACATAATATCTAGCTACTAATGGTGTCCAGAGTCAGGCATTTTAAACCTTCCATAAACAAGATTTGGTTCTTGGCAAAGGTCGTACAACAAGGAAATGAACATCCTAGTTGTTTTTTGAGACAGTTAGGAGCAGCGCGAAAATGGTGTTATCCAGGACTAGTAGTTAGTCGAAAGGAACACGACCAAACATGTGCAAGAATGGATACGGAGTTGTGTAATGACGTCCTTATGTCACCAAGTAGAGCACTTTAGCAAATGTATGTAGGGTCGAATAAAGGAACATAACCAAAGAAGTTGCTAGAATTTTGTTTATTTACACAAAGTTGTGAGACAATGGAGGTCACTCCTGCATAAACACAACTAAAAAGAAGGCAGATGGGACAACAAGCTTCCGAGAATCCCTGCTTGCTCCTCCCTTATCGTCCAAGGATCTTAAGACCATGCGCTCATTTAGAGGAGGATGTTGATCTAGCAACAGCTCTGTAAAAGCAACTGTGCCTTGAAATCGAGCCATAATCAATCATCCTGGTATGATAGGAATAAAAAGTGAAGCCTGAGCTGTGAAGGATCCAGCTTCCGGAGGAGTGGTAGTTCCTTCGTCGGACTAAAGATGGAGTGACCAAAAAGTAATTCTAAATAGTAAACACGACGTTCAAAACTCTCAAGTTGTTTTAATTTGAATAATATCCCATATGAACAATGCCCGTAATCCAAGGGAAGTTAACGTATGTTGACCAGCCAGATTTTGAGCATTGACTGGGGCAAGTGCAATGTGTTATCTATGCAAAATGAGTCCAGTGTCCCACACACCACAAATGGACCATCCTGCATAGATTGCTCACTCGAACTAGAAAGACGAGTCATGTCATACTTTAATATTATCTTTTAGGACTTACCCATTATCGATGAGAAATCGATAGCGAAGCCGCTGTCCAGAGAGAGGTGGAAAGCTTTTCTTTTAATGATCACTAGAAGTGCAACAACAGAAAAAGCGATATAATGGAATCATCCACTATGCTGATTTTGAAATAACATCGTATTAGAATTCAAACAAAGATAGGAACTTATCCAAATTATCGAAAAGAGACAGTTGAAGGCAAAGAACAAAACTTGGCTTTGGAACAACATGCATTCGACCGAGGCAAAACTCGGCCTCACCACCGGCCAAGTACAATCCAAAATTCAGCCATCTCCAGCATCCTGAAATCATCACGGAAAAGTTTCTATACTAACCTAAAGGACGACATAATCTCCAGAGTGTAGATTGCATCGCCAATGCAAAGGAATGGAATTTCAACTATGACTAAAATGAATGGCTAACGGACAATCAACCAAATGAAAGAAATGTCTTGAGACGATGCTCAAACGATCATGCTAAGGGTTTATCTCGATGCAGCGCACACTTTGTTCCAACAAAGCATACTCTAGGGGGGCAAATTTTAACTGGGTTTTTTACCAGACAGAAATCAATAGGAGTTAGTGCATTTAAACAAGAACTGGATGACCTAAAATTTTGCAAAGACACTCAGAAGGACTAAAAGAAGAGCACAAGAAAGTATGGAGCCAAAAATAGGCTAAGTCCTTAACTCGCCCCGAGTTAGACCCTTAATTCAGCCCGAGTTAGACCCTTAACTCGATACCGACTCTAAATGCCACATCATGACATCTTCATACTTTTTCCAAGTGATCCCTTTAGTCTTCCTATGCATATTCATGAAGTTTTATAGAGTTCTAAAGTGCCCATCATCAAGAATGAAGACGTAACGGTCCAAATGGTAGGATAATCCAGGTCGTGGAAGAATGATAATCAAAACCCATCTATAATCTACCAAATTAAATGGAGAAAATTTAAACTAACCTAGGAGTTCAAAACAAGAAGATTTAGCCAAGGACTAGCTAAGGATTAAACTCGGCACTGAGTTAAGGCTTCGAGTCGGTACCGAGTTTAGCCGTTAACTCGTATCGTCATGACATTTCTTGTGCTACCTTGGACCAATCTTTGGACTTCTTTGGTAGAGGGTTTCTGATCCGATATGATTGCTACCTTTATAAATACAAATCATAGAGTAACCAAGAAGGCTGCTGGATTCTGCTATTACTACGTGGGATCTCCATCTCTTCTTCAACTCTTTCCTCTACATCATAGTCACCAAGGCAACTACTCTAGGCAATTCTATGACTTAGAATCAGGCTAACGCCTGTACTTGTGATTAATTAATTCTTTCTCAATAAACTTGTAATATCTTTCAAACTAGATCAAACCATTAATCAAAGCTATAAAGTGGACATTGGCTTAGGTAACAGCCAAACCACTATAAAATCCCTATGTCCCATTTACTTTTCTTCAATTTCCTATGATATTTGCTCTGTTCTAACAGGTCTGGTGCTTTTATATCATACTCAGGGTGTTGATCCATTTTTTGGGTTAACAAGGGGTATGACCAAATTAATAAGGAAGGGGAAGAGCGTGTTAGGGGAATTAAACTAAATGTATTATCTCTCTTTCCATCTCCCTCTCTAATTTAATTAAATCCTTTAATTTCTTTCTTCATAAACCATTAATCCATTTTAAGAGTTCAAAAATCAAATTCTATTAACACAGTAGCTATCCGCACTTTATTTAGTTTCCATCATTATTTATTGAATTACCAATTAATTAAATTTGTGGAATAATATGCTACAAAAGTTAGGGTGCTACAGTAGACTGCGAATGACTAAAAATTGTGCAAGACAGTTATGAGTTAAAAATTTCTAATCTCTTGGTTGGAATTGAAGTAGGAGGAGAGCAAGACCATCGTGAGGTGTGCTGTTACACATGATCCGATCGAGGTGGGCACTCTAGGTTGTGCATCTTCTACTGGCCCCTGTCCAAAGTGATCAGGTGGTGAAATATATAATAGCAGATGAATTTTTGTACGGATTATTAAACCGACATTGATTTCTTTCATTCCATATACCCCAGCATGTAATAGAAAAAATCATGTCTAAGATTTTCCTAAATGATTTATCGTAGTTAAATTTAAGGTAGGTTCAATATTCATTAGGAGATGGGATAGCAGTATTAAAGTCAATATCAAAAGTAACGAGTAAATTACTAACTATATGCTGCATGAAGTGATAGCTGGAAAACAAACGTTTGCTGGTCTCGGGGCTGTGTTGAAAAAATAATAAGAATTGCTGATGTGATTACTTTTAAGTTTAGAATTTAGCCTAGTAATTGTATTTAATTTTGCAATATTATCCACATATAAATTTTAACTTAGAAGAGGCATCAATTATCCAAATATATTTGAAGTAACAGAGGATTGAATTTTAGGAAAGAAATAAAAATCTATACAGAATTAAAGATGTGCCTTTCCTTTTTTCCTAGCTCCAAACTAGATGGTCCTAATTTTCGTCCATACAACTATGGTGTTTGTATTAAAAATGGGCACAACACTCTTCGGAAGTTTTTGAAGAGATAAAAATGAAGAAATCAAATGGAAAAAGAGGATTATCTAACAAAAACTCCAAAAACAGATATGAAAATAATAAAAACGCACAGAAACACAGGAATTTAGAGTGGTTCGGCGTATTGCCTACATCCACTATGAAATTGATCACTTTATTGATGTTTCTTTGATGATTACAATTGAATGCAGCGGATTACAGCGAATTAAAACTATGAAATTCGAGTACAACAACAGTAATGGAGTATGGAATTGAATCCTGTAGAGTCTGGGCGTTGGAGCGTCAAAAGATCCTTTCTCTGTAGGCCCTGGGGCTCTATTTATAGGCGTAGGAGGCTGATATTTCGCCCAGATCTTGGGAGACTTCTTTTGGAACGTGAGCGGGCCCACGCGACCGAGCCCATGAAATTTCGGCTCGATCCGTGATCGATACAAACGTAATTCGTATCGATCAAGATTTTGTCCAACAGAGTCGAAACTTGGTGTGAACATTCTTTAGCTTATGCTTAAGCTCCTATGAAAATTTCATAGCATTTGGACTTGTGGATTGTGAGATATGATCGATGGAAGATTGCGTCTCCGAGTAGATTGGCCAGTTCGTATCGATCAGTTCGAATCGATGCTGAGCACGTGCCTGTGAGTTGACGTGGCGCTTGAATTTTGGATCGCTCCGCTTTCGATGCCGAGTTGACTGAGTCTCCCTTGAATTTAGGCAACGTTCGTATCGACCTGGAACCATTCTTCGTACCAGTATCGACAACGCTTTCATATCGATACTTTGAGTTAGTCTCGCATCGATCAAAGTGATGTCGTTCGCACCGATGCCTCATGTGCACTTCGCATCGATCCTTCTAGTACAGTTCGCATCGATCATTGGCCAATCGATACGAAGATAGGTGGGTAAGTGGATCGATACGTAATGGTGAGCTTTCATGGACTCGAGGCAGATGGGTACGAAGAACGTTGCCTCCGATGGATACGAAATGGTGCTCTTATGATCGATACGAAATCATGCGTGTCTGATGGAAATGAACCAGATCGATACGAAGAGGGTTCCTTTTTAATTGTTCGATGGATATGAACAACAGCTGCCTGATGGATACGAACAAGAGAGTAACTGATCGATACGAACAGGAGATTAGCTGATCGATGCGAACAAGAGAATGGCCGATCGATACGAACATGAGATTGACCGATCGATACGAACAAGGCATACTCCTCTGATGGATACGAATTGTGGTTACTTCCTTCAATTTGCATCGATCATAACTTGAGCATATGAACTCGGATTGACTTGAAATTTGGAGCGTTGACTTTCATGGCTTCGCTTGTCGTGTCATATCAATTGTAGCTTGATCCGGAATCAGAAAAAATTCGTCGATATCCATAGTGAGCCTGCGCATAACCGATCTCCAAGACGAACCATCATTGGTTTTTAGTCAGTTCCTTGGTGTCACGGCCTTGCCAAAAGGCGGGATAACATATGGTCAATAGTATTATAAATCCTTGAAATTGACTGCACATAATCCCTACTAAATTATGATTACATGAGATATTCGAATTAAATACTTTGTGTGATTTGAAAATGTCAATCGTAAGCTCGTTCTTATTGTTAAATGCTAAGTAGAGTTTAGGAAACTCGTTTTATAAACCAATCGGGGAAGCCCAAAGATTATTCCACGAGGAGGTTTTATTTCCTAAATGTATATAAAATTGGAGAACCAATTTAAATATGTGGAATAGATTAGAAATATATTTCTAGAAAAAAGAGAATAATTGTGTATCGGGTTATGTAAGTTTTTCGAAGCACTTTAATAAAAGTTACATAGTATTTCTTTCCAAGCTGCCGTATCGTTGTGAAGAAATTTCCAAATCCATTCATAAAAGTTAGATGTTAAGAACTTTTAGAATAATATTTGAAATTTAATTTGACTTTGACTAATCCAAATATACATAGAAATGTACGTATGTATGTATGTATGTTTAATCCTAAAATAATTTAGATATTTATTTTCAAAAACTGAATTAACAATCTTTTTAATTGATTTTTAACCAACTCGAGAATAAAACAGATTTTTTTTTAATTTTTAGCTGAAAATAACATTAGTTTACCCAAAAATACAAATTGTTAAATAAACGCGCACATACATATGTATGTATGTGTGTATGTATGTATCCCAGTATATTTATTTATGTATAACGACGACCAACATTTATGTGTAATTTTTTCAATGGTGTATACATATATATATATATATATATATATGTGTGTGTGTGTGTGTGTGTAAATAATTATATTTTAATCAATGTGTGTGTATTATTTAATGTTTATATATAATTTATCATTACTTAAATTATCAAAAAAAAATCTTTTAAAAATAGCTACAAACAAATGTATATATAAATATACTTTATTTAGATAAATTGTGTACCATTTTGAATTGCTTGTTATTGGCACATCTGTTGCTTTTTCTTCCTCCTTAGATCTTTATTCCTTAACCTCAAACTCGATGTTTAAATCCGCTTCAAGGTATCCACCAATTCTTTAATGGAAGTTAGAGTAATTTTGTTTTTGGTGTGGGTTGACTAGGAGAGGGTGAGGCTACTTACAGCCACCATAAGCTTAAATACTTGCACATTTCTCTCTTTTTTGAATCTGGATCTCACCAGACTCATAGACCAAGTCAAATATTCTTGTTTGCCTTATGTATGGTAGGCCATGCTCCTCATTAGGCTTCCATGGTGTCAAACCTAATTAATATACTATACATATTAATTATTTAAGCCTACATATATATAAGTAAATTAATACATAACAATTATATATTACCTTAATTAACATTGAGTTCTCATATAAATAATTAAAATACCCTAAAAATTCAATGCCACGATTGCATTAAATTTATTATTAATTTATGACATTTATACATTAATTTTAAATCGGTTAAATTTGAAAATTAGCAAATAACACGGTTGTGTATTTACTACATAGTGCGAACTCGGTCAACTGTTAACATTTTAACAATATAAATGTTGAAGTCTATACGGACTTTCTTGAAGGACAGTATGAAGCATGAGTTCAGTTGCTTATAGAGCATTCAGGTGAAATTTGATTTCTAATCTTCATTAAGCTACACCTTGTATAGGTATATTACATAAGTTTTCATTTTGACATCATTGTATCACAAACATATAATTTAGTTAATGGTCAAAAACTCTAATATTATCTGTAGTTAATAGCATAAACCACTTTAATGTTAGTCCGATAATATTTATCGATTAACTATTTTAATTGGGACAAAGATTTTGAATTTAAGTTAACTATGAATCATAGTGATACTAACCTTCTACACGAAAGAAAGAACCCTCTCTTAAGTAGTACTTCACTTCTACTAGTTCAATATGTACCCACTATGGTAGTAATATGGTCATGCGGTAGACCATAATGAAAGTACAAAATAGTTACTTAAGTTCAATAGTACTCTCTTGTTTGAAGACTACTGTACGTCATTACATAAGTTCACTTATTTTGACTTGTTGTATTAACCAATAGAAGATTCTCGTTAGTCGTTCTGTGATTTTTAAAAAAAAGCACAAGTGCGTAATTCTTTAGTGTCCCCAATAATCATGAGTAATTCACCGTCCATCGTATAAAAATAATACGTACACTAGTCTCAGTAGATGTATTGATATTCTTTTTTCGATACACTAGTGTCAATAGATATATCGAGCCATGAATTGCAGACTGGATGGTATCGAGCCAAGAATCAATTGTGGAATTGTGTTTGATGATATTGAGGGTGAGGGTGCGCAAGTGTTTAGGGTTGAAATCCAAGATCAAAGCAGTGTTGTTTTGATGCAAGCGTGGGATTGTGATTAAAGAGATGCGCGGTTTGATTATATTGTTTATCCGGTTGTGAAATTATGGTGATGCAGATATATTATTAGAAATATAATGATGGTAAAATTCAAACTAGACTACAGTGGTTCAAAACTTAAAGTTTTCACCAAAATTAGAACCTTAGTATGATATTATGTTATAATCATTTCTCAAACAAAACCCAATATTATGTTAGATTTTTTGGAAAAAAAAACACAAAAGAAGAAATGAGCAAACACAAAATAGAAACAAACCATATTATATTACAAATTGATTGAATAAAAGTTTAAGTGTCGGCTATTTGAACACAAAATATAGTAAAATTGATGACATAATAAAATTGAATATCTGGATCTCATTGTATCCACGTATGAAATTGATATCAGGAGATAACCAGATGCTTAAGATCTATTGTGTCACCAGTTGAGTCAACATAGATTTGCTCAAAAAACTAATGTACCATTAGACTGAAGAAACTATCAAAATTTAGAATTTGATTGTAAAGTAGGTCGAATTAAGGAGGATACATGGGAAAGCATTCGGAACTTTGAAGAGTGAAGCCCACAAAAACGATCGCAGTTCAAAACTTTGAGATATAAAGAAGGCCTATCGTTTTAGGCCGATCGTTTTTGCGGATCGTTCATAACGATCGGTGTAGCTCGGTGAACATCTCAAATGTGACAAGGGTTGATCCATAGCTCGTGATCTAAAATTCAGAATGGCTTTATATTATAGGGGCAAGTTCAGGAGGAACATGGGACCCCCCAAGAACGATCGCACATCATTTGGAAACAAAAATAAGGATCGGCATAACTATAGCCGATCGTTCTTAAACATCGAGTTAGAGCCACCTATCATTATGGTGGGCCCCTGTGGACCTAGAGAGCCTTCTGCTGAAATCTTAGTGAAATATCTCGTCATCTCTCCATATAAATATAGGCCTCTTGGTTCATTTTCAGGATCTTTTACGCTGTTTGTTACTCTAGACTCCATTGTAATCAAGCACTTGCTATTTTCTACTGCTATTATCAGATTTATAAATGATTAATAAAGGATAATCTTCAAAGTGGACGTAGGTTACAATGCCGAACCACTATAAACTTCTGTGTCTTTGATTATTGTGGATTCCCTGTTACTTGTTAATTCATTTACTTAGTTTAATTTTGTTCTTCTTCACTTACTTCTCTACAAAAGATGTTCTTGGGTGTTTGTGACCAATTTATTTGCAAACAGCTGCTAATAAAGCATTCAGGTGAAATTCAATTTCTAATCTTCGTTAAGCAACACCTTGTATTGATATATTGCATAATTTTTCATTTCAACATCACTGTATCACGATGATATAATTTAGTCAATGGTCAAAACTCTAATAATATCCATAGTTAATAGAATAGACCACTTTAAAGTTCTTGGTTTAGTCTGATAATATTTATCGATTAACTATTTTACTTTGGACAGATATTTTGACTTTAAGTTAATTACGAATCATAATAATACAAACCTTATATGACGAAAGAAATGAATCCTCCCTTCAGTAGTATTTCATTGTTAATAGTTCAATGTGTACCCAACTATGGTAGTAACATGATCGTGATGTCATGTGGTAGACCATAATCAAAGTATAAAATATTTACTTAAGGTCAATGTACTCTCTAATTTGAAGACTACTGTACATCGTTATATAAGTTCTCTTATTTTTACTTGTTGTATTAATAAATAGAAGATTCTCGTTAATAGTTCTGTGATTGCTACAAAAAAGCACAAGTGCGTAATGCTTAGTGTCCCCAATGATCATGAGTAATTCACCGTCCATCGTATAAAAACAATACGTACATTAGTCTTAGCAGATGTATCGATATTCTTTCTTCGATACATTAATGTCAATATATGTAACATGACCCAATTGGAGGCCCAAAACTAACGGCTATAGATGTTGCAGTCATCCACAGTTATTAATCCTCGATGACCAAATACGGTAATGTTAGATACATTGATATAACAGAAACACATGGATATGGAAAATTTTAAAAATCAACAAACAACTTTCTCATTCCATTTCAAAGCATTTCAAATCATTACATAATCCCAATACGAGAACCACGTTAAGAGAAATTATACTTATTACAACATATGCCAAGAGAGACATATAAAGATGCCCCCTTGGATGATCAAAGTATATAACTAGGCAATTAAACATCTTTGCCTTTACAACAAAACACAGCGGAATCAAAATAGAAAAGATCTTTAAATAGCTATCATGCCTCCTGCACGTCTCCAGAAGCTTATTCGTTTAAAGAGGTATCCGAAAACCTCAACTCTTAAACTACTCAAAATCAATTGAGTACCCAAGTGTTTAAGGGGAAAACATAAACTTCGAGCCAGACATAAAGCCTGGTATGAATAATAATCTACCATCTCAAATCATTTAGATATCCAGTGAGACCATGCCGCTTAGCGGAACGGGTTTTCCCCTCACTAGTATCTTATTCAAAACTTTATAAAACCAGTGCTCCTGCATCCAAAATGGTTAAAACATAGCAATTTAAAATTTTATAATGATATGCAAACAAGTATATCAATTCTGGATTTCCCATCCCCATTCATTCTAACTATCTGTCTTAGTTATAGTTTCTAGGGTCACTAATAACCTAATAGTTTTCAAGGGCTGACTAATAACCTATTTAATACTTATGGACTCCCTGTCCAGTTTCATAGTTTTCATGGGATCACTAAGAACCTATTGGCCCCTGCCAATAACTTCATTGTTTCATGGTATCTCCCTGAACCTATTGGTATCTCCAATAACTTCCCTCTTATCTTAGTTTTCATGGGTTGACTGGGAACTTATTGACATCTGTCAATAACTTAATACAGATATAGTTTTCATGGGTTCATTACAAATCTATTGGCCCCGCCAATAACTCAATCTAACCATAGTTTTTATGGGTTTACTATGAACTTATTGGCCCCTGCCAATAACTTTTCCAAAACATAGTTTTCATGGGTTTACTATGAACCTATCTACCTGAAAAATTCTCTATTTAGGCATCTCCTAGATGCAATTCTACTCATTCAGGAGTTAACTTAATTTATATTTACTACTGGGTCAACCTAGCTGGTTATTCTGCCATTCCGCAAAATACAGTTATGATTCAATTACATTGTGAATATATATATATATATATATATATATATGTGTGTGTGTGTGTGTATGTGAAGAAGTAAACATAATAACATAACAATACCAACACCTATGGTTTAATACCCTTGAAATCATTTTACATAAAACTTGGTCAATCCCTTTAACTTATTAATCAAGGAAAACTTCTCCATACTTCAAAATAATTTCAAAACCCTTTTATTATGACATGGTTTTCCTTTAAAATGAGATTGGGTTATTTGTTTTGAAAATCAAGGCTTTCGAAACCTTTAATCATTACTTTCGAAACCATTGGAAAGCTTCCTTTCGAAAGTAGTAAAATCTTCTTTTCAAAACTCTAGGCACTTGCCTTTACAAACACTTAAAAACCTTTTTGTCGAAACCTTTTGGATGTATTAAAGTGAAACCATCCAATTATAGAAGCATAGCTTCGAAACCATATGAAAGTACCCCTTTCGAAACCATTGGGTTTAATTTAAAACATAACTTATTGGGTCTAAGTGAATATAAATGAAAGTACCCCTTTCGAAACCATTTACCTTTAACTAAAAATGATTGGGGAAAAAACTTGAAGACTCCGAAACCATCCTTTCGAAAGCTTTAAACCATTAAGTAAAACATTGAAGGATTGCATCGAAACCCCCTTTCGAAGCAATTGCCTTCGAAACCTTGAACCCTTTTGAAAGCTTTTAGGAATTCGCTTAGCTCAAGTGTAAAACAAACACCACCTTTTGAAAGTATTGACGACTTCAATATATTCGAAAGGCATAAGATTGGCAGCGAGGTCTCGACTAGGTCGAAACCATCCTTTTCGAAAACATTTGGTTTATAAATAAGGAACTCATTCGAAAGCTCCACTTAGACAAAAAGGCGACAATAGATCTGAAAGCAAAGGTTTCGACTTAGTCGAAAGCATTCTTTTGAAAAAAAGGCGGGCGCTTATCTTTAGAAAGCGAAACAATGGTTTTGACCCCATCGAAAACAATGGTTTCGATACCATATCTTCCGCCTTTCTCCAGTCCACTACGTACCATCATTGTGATACCTTGTGTATTGGTTTCGGCTTTGGTAGGTTTCGACATGGTCGAAGCGGAAGTAATGGGTCGAAAGGTGCTTCTGAAAGAGGCGGAACCCACTTTTTAGGGTAGAAACTGATTTAATGCCAATTAAAGCAAACACTTTATAACTAACCTGCCTATTTGTAAACATTTGATTGGTTGCCATAAATTTTCAAATTCTTTACGAAAATAAATGCCGCATAATATCAGATCTAAACATGGATTAATTTAACAAATAAGCCCTTCCATTAAGCAAAAATAATAAAACAATTAAGTCGTTCATCTAAAATAATTTTATTTCCTTAGTAAATTACTTAGGAAAATCTCAAAAAATTACAGAAATTCGCTTTCAACATATTATCTAACATATAAAATTTCAAGTCCCAAATTCTTCATAAAATACTCGAAACTAATTTCTAAACCCATTTATTCATATTTTCCTCTAAAAATTCATATTAAAATTTCCAGAGCTTGGAAAATTATAAAAATTAAAACTCATCTTTAAAATCATGTTTTACATCATAAAATTTTCTCATGGAAAATGAAAATCATTACAATCGGTTTTACCCTTAAAACCGTGTAAAATAATTATCAAATTATTTTGTTTGAATCCAACATGTCCAAATCCAAGCATATCATCAACCAAAAATCATCATAATAATGGATTTATCTTAAACCCAAAAAACACATGATCATAAAACAAAATAGAGATGATCTAGATTATTATTCAACTTAATTAATATAAGGACTTTGAGATTTGATTGAGATTAATCCCCCTGCTTTAATTCCTTAGCTTTAGATTTAATTTTTCTTCTTTTCTCCTAGTAATGGCCGGCTTTGCTCTTCTTTTATTTACGTTTTATATTTTGTATGATGAACGTGAGAAAGAATGAAACGTGGGCTTTTGTTTACGTTTTATATTTTGTAAGATGAACGTGAGAAAGAATGAAACGTGGGTCATAAGGGTTATGGTAATAAGGTGCGGCTATTTCCTAATAAGCCCTTATGAAAATTAATTAGCCTATAAGCCATTCTTAAGCCCATTTAAGTAATTAAGCATGACCCTTAATTTATTTTCATATCTCAATTCTCTTATCGCTCTAATTATTTACATTATTCTATTTAATTTATCTAATTAAATCTCCTGAATAATGTTATCAAAAATTAGGGGTGTTACAGGCTCCCCTCCTTAAAGAATTTCGTCCATGAAATTCAGTAAAGACTATATACTGAACATAGCAATCATCTGTAACAACTCCTAACAACCATACTAGCCTACTTGACTAGCAACTATCTATATAAAGCTAATATATACATACCCTCAAAGCATATCAGGATAAGTATCTCTAACCTTGTCTTCTGTCTCCCAAGTACAGTCCCTCTCGTTGTCACTCCACTGAACTTTCACCAACTTGACTGTCTTGTTCCTCGACCTTTTCTCATCTCTTGCTACAACCCGAACTGGTTGTCTAACAAAAGTCAAATTAGGTTCTACTTTCAGATCTTCCAATCCTATCGGAGGAATAGTAGTCTCTGGATCATGCACATACTTGTGAAGATGAGACACATGAAATACATTATGGACACCTGCCATACTGCTCGGCAACTCTACTCTGTATGTGAGCTTTACAATCATCTCTATAATCTAAAATGGACCAACATGTCTCGGTGCCAGCTTTCCTGACTTTCCAAATCGTACCACACCCATCATTGGTGATACTTTAATGAAAATATTTATCTCCAACTGAGAACTCTAGGTCTCTATGCCTTCTATCTACGTAACTCTTCTGTCTGGACTGAGCTTCCTTTATTCTTTCTCGGGTTAACTCAATCTTCCCTGTCGCCTCTCTAACCAGATCTGGACCTAAGACCAATCGGTGTCTAGTCTCCAACCAACATGTTGGTGATTTGCATGGTCTTCCACACAAAGCTTCAAAAGGTGCCATTCCTATACTAGTCTGATAACTATTTTTATAGGAAAACTCCACTAAGTGTAGGTGATCTTCCCAAGATCCACCAAAGTCCAATGCACAAGCTCTCAATAAATCCTCGAGTACATTATTGACTCTCTCTGTCTGCCCATCATTCTGAGGGTGATATGCTGTACTCATCTTAAGCTTGGTACCTAATACATCCTGTAGACTCTTCCAAAATTTGCTAGTAAACAAAGCAACTCTATCGCTGACTATACTATTAGGAATTCCATGTAGTCTAACTATGTTCTACATGAACAACTTTTCTAAAATAGGCACCGTCCTGGTTAACTTAACTGGAATGAAATGGGCGCTCTTGGTTAACCTGTCCACTATGACCTATATACTTTCATTTCCCCTATTCGACCTTGGCAACCCGTCTATAAAATCCATGGATATCGAATCCCATTTCTAGACTGGAATCTCTAAAGGTTGAAGCAACCCACTCAGCTTCTGATGTTTAGCCTTCACTTGTTGACAGTTTGCACACTGCCTAACCCACAAGTAGACATCCCTCTTCATACCTTCCCAAAAGAATCTCCTCTTCATATCTCTATACATCTTGGTCCCTCCAAGATGAATCGTAAACTTAGATCGATGACATTCCCCAAGAACTTCTTTCCTTAAGTAGTCAAAGCTTCTAAATCTTTCCAATCTACCAACATAGCTAACACCACATTCTGATGTCTTTTGCTAAGAGCATTCGCTACCTTATTTTCTTTCCCAGGTGTATACTCTATACCAAAATCATAAGCAGCCAAAATTTCCAGCCACCTCTGCTGTCTCATATTCAGCTCCTTCTGAGAGAATAAATACCTTAATGACTTATGATCTGTGTATAGCTCAAATCTCTCCCCTAAGAGATAATGTCTCCAAATCTTCAATGCGAAGATCACCGCTGCCAATTTCAAATCATGAGTAGGATATCTCACTTCATGCGATCTAACCTATTGTGAAGCGTAGGCAATCACTTTGCCCTTCTGCATCAACACAGCTCCTAATCCAGTTCCACATGCATCGGTATACACCACCAACCCTTGGTTTCCGTCTGGAACTACTAACACAGGTGCATTGGTCAACAAATGCTTTAACTTAAGGAATGCTTTCTCACATTTTTCGGACCAGACAAACTTCACCTCCTTCCTAGTTAACTTAGTCAAAGGTGCTGCTATCCGCGAGAAATCTTTGATGAATCTTTGGTAATAGCCAACAAGTCCAAGAAAACTTCTAATCTCAGTCACCGTCTTCGGTCTCTTCTAATTATTAACAGCTTTGATCTTATCTGGATCGACTAACAATCCCTTCTCTGTAACTACGTAACGAAGAAACTTAACCTCTTTCTTCCAAAAATGACACTTGTAAAACTTCGCCTTCAGCAGATGCTGCCTCAACGTCTTAAGCACAACTCTAAGATGATCTTTATGCTCCCTTTCATTCTTAGAATATACTAAAATGTCATCTATAAACACTAGCACGAACCTATCCAAGTACTCTTGGAAAACTCGGTTTATCAAATCCACAAAGAAAGCAGGTGCATTTGTTAAACCGAATGGCATTACTACTCATACGAACCATACCTAGTCCAAAATTCCGTCAAAGGAATACTGTCCTCTGCCACTCTTAACTGATGGAAACCTGTCGCCAAATCCAACTGGGAAAACACTTTGGCTCCACACAACTGATCAAATAGATCATCAATTCTCGGCAAAGGATACTTATTCCTAATCGTCCTCTCGTTCAACTTACGATAGTCGATGCACATCCTCAATGACCCATCTGGTTTCTTCACGAACACCGCTGCCGCTCCCCAAGGCAAACTACTTGGTCTAATAAAATTCCTTCCTTCTAGATCCACTAGCTGCACCTTCAATTCCTTCATCTCGGTCGGTGTCATCCTACTAGGTGGTCTACTTACAAATTCAGCTACTGGCACAAGATCTATACAAAACTAAACAGCTCGTTTCAGTGGTAGTCATGTAACCGGCTCAAAGACATCTGCAAATTCTCTTGCTACTCGAACCTGACTTAACTCTTCTCTTATTTCCATAGCACTTAACAAAGCACAACTACTCCGGTCAGAATTCTCCATGAAGAATATGATTCGGTTTTGACTGTTAGGGTGTCTTAGTGATATCTTTCATCCTGGCAAAATATCCTAGCCTCATAATTACTCAACTAATACATACCCAAAATGATTCCGAAATCTACAAAATCGAAAACATACAGACTGCATGCAAACATTGACCTAACGATTCTAGTTCTAACTGGTCACATCACATCCCCAGAGTTGCATACCCTACTATTGGATTTGCAACCCTTAAGGAAGTAACAAGGTATGTGGGTTCTAAGCATAACCTATCAACCAAATTTTGAGATATAAATGAATGTGATGCACGGGTATCAAATAGTATCCTAACTGGCATACTCTGAATCAAAAGCGTACCTTCCATCACAGTCTTCACTTTTTCAGCTGCAATTGGCCTAGCAAATGATGGTCCAACAGCAAAAACATTTCCCTTGTACGCCCTGACTGGTTCTGGACACTAATTCTTATAATTTCCAACTTGGTCACAGTTGAAGCACTTTACGTTCTTCTTTTCTGCAGCCTTCTTCCCCTTGCCTGATCGGCACTCATGAGAATATTGACCTTTCTTGTCACACTTGAAGCAAACTAAATCAGCCTTTGCCTTCTTGGCAGCCTTTCCCTTTTGGGCTCCCTTCTTCTTAATGAACTTCCTTTTCTTTCCCTAAGGACTCTGGGTTTCAACCGACTTCTCTCGAGCACAAATAGCAAACATCTCCTCATGTCGGATTTCCATCTCCACAACTACATTACAAGGATTATGGATATGTATTAGGGTCATCCTGGAAATCTCAGGTCTCAATCCTCGAATGAACCTCTCATTCCTTTTGATGACGGTGTCTATAGTAGAATACTCATATCGGGACAACTCATCAGACTTAGTAGCATACTCAATTACAGACATCTCTCCCTGCTCCAAATCCATAAACTTTCTCATCAACACTGACTTAGCAACTTCAGATAAAAACCTCTGTTCAAATCTTCTTCTAAAATCTGCCCAAGTCAAATCCTCCTCCGGAACTCCTATAGTAACACTATTTCACCAATGAAGTGCCGCCCCTAGCAACTTCCTAGATGCCAGCCACCTCTTCTGCTCATCATCCAAACCTAAGATCCTCTCATAATGCAACAGCCAATTCTCAACTTCTATAGCATCCTCCATTCCCATAAATGGCTTCCCAACAAGAATGATGTAATCTCTGCTCAGCTTAGCATAGTTATTCCCAACTGGAGCAACATGATTAACTCCTCCAACATTTCCAGCAACACCAGCAGCAGCTCCTGCTTGCATCATATTGACGAAAAACTGATACATCGCCCCCATATCCACTGGTGGATTTCCAGCACCCACATTGGCATCTGCATTTTGGTTAGCATTAGCCTGCTAACCCGGGTTCTTCCTGATGGGTCGAACATTTCATTGGTTGTGGTGCTTCCTCCACCGAGATTTCCTCTTCCGTTTCCTTCCTCCATATCTTCTTTCTCGTAAACCTGCATACGAGCCTTAGTAAGATACAGAAGAACGATCTAAGAGAGAGGGGAATACATACTTATATATATATATATATATATATATCAAATACAAGTACGTTACTATAGCGTTAACCCAAACCCCGATCTTATTTCTAGTTCATTGGATTATGTTTGAAAAACTTTTAGATTTAAATTTCCTTTTAAGTTTCATAAACCTATGCACTGATACCAACTTGTAACATCCCCCACTTGGAGGCCCAAAACTAACGGCTACGGATGCTGCAGTCATCCATAGTTATTAATCCTCGTCGACCAAATGCGGTAATGTTAGATACATTGATATAATAGAAAACATGGATATGGAAAATTTTAAAAATTAACAAACAACTTTCTCATTCCATTTCAAAGCATTTCAAATTCATTACATAATCCCAATACGAGAACCACGTTTAGAGAAATTATACTTATTACAATATACGCCAAGAGAGACATATGAAGATGCCCCCTTGGATGATCAAAGTATATAACTAGGCAATTAAACGTCTTTACCTTTACAACAAAACACGGCGGAATCAAAATAGAAAAGAACTCTACATAGCTATCATGCCTCCTGCACGTCTCCGGAAGCTTATTCGTCTAAAGAGGTACGTGAAAATCTCAACTTTCAAACTACTTAAAATCAATTGAGTGCCCGAGAGTTTAAGGGAAAAACATAAACTTCGAGTCAGACATAAAGCCTGGTATGAATAAAAATCTACCATCTCAAATCATTTAGATATCCAGTGAGACCACGCCGCTTAGAATACTGTGCTCCAGCATCCACAATGGTTAAAATATAGCAATTTAAAATTTTATAATGATACGTAAATAAGTAAATCAATTCTGGATTTTCCATCTCTATTCATTCTGACTATCTGTCTTAGTTATAGTTTCTCGGGTCACTATTAACCTAATATTTTTCATGGGCTGACTAATAACCTGTTTAATACTTATGGACTCCCTGTCCAGTTTCATAGTTTTTATGGGATCACTAAGAACCTATTGGCCCCTGCTAATAACTTCATTGTTTCATGGGTTTTCCTCGAACCTCTTGGTATCCCAAATACTTCCCTCTTATCCTAGTTTTCATGGGTTGACTAGGAACCTATTGACATCTGTCAATAACTTAATCTGGATATAGTTTTCATGAGTTCACTACAAACCTATTCGCCCCTACCAATAACTCAATCTAACCATAGTTTTCATGGGTTTACTATGAACCTATTGCCCCCGCCAATAACTTTTCCTAAACATAGTTGTCATGGATTTACTATGAACCTGTCTACTTAACAAATTCTCTATTTAGGCATCCTACATTCTGGTCTATCTGACCTTCTGGATGCAATTCTACTCATTCAGGAGTTAACTTAATTTATATTCACTACTGGGTCAACCTAGCTGGTTATTCTGCCATTCCCCAAAATACAGTTATGGGTCAATTACAATATGAATATATATATATATATATATATATGAAGAAGTAAACATAATAACATAATAATACCAACACCTGTGGTTTAATATCATTGAAATCATTTTACATAAAACTTGGTTAATCCCTTTAACCTATTAATCAAGGAAAACTTCTCCATACTTAAAATCATTTCAAAACTCTTTTATTATGCCATGGTTTTTCTTTAAAATGAGATTGGGTTATTTGTTTTGAAAATTAAGGCTTTCAAAATATTTAATCATTACTTTCAAAACCATTGAAAAACTTCCTTTCGAAAGCATTAAAATCTTCTTTTCAAAACTCTAGGCACCCGCCTTTCAAAATACTTTAAAATCTTTCCGTTGAAACCTTTCGAATGTATTAAAGTGAAACCATTCAATTATAGAAGCATAGCTTCGAAACTATATGAAAGTACCACTTTCGAAACCATTGGGTTTAATTTAAAACATAACTTATTGGGTCTAAGTGAATACAAACGAAAGAACCCTTTTAGAAACCATTTACCTTTAACTAAAAATGATTGGGGAAAAAACTCGATGGCTTCGAAACCATCCTTTCGAAAGCTTCAAACCATTAAGTAAAATATTGAAGGATAGCATCAAAACCCCCTTTTGAAGCCATTGCCTTTGAAACCTTGAACCCTTTCGAAAGCTTTTAGGAAGTGGCTTAGCTCAAGTGTAAAACAAACACCACCTTTTGAAAGTATTGATGACTTCAATATATTCGAAAGGCATAATGGCAGCGAGGTCTCGACTAGGTCGAAACCATCCTTTTTGTAAACATTTGGTTTATAAATAAGGAACTCATTCGAAAGCTCCACTTAGACAAAAAGGTGGAAACATATCTGAAAGCAAAGGTTTCGACTTGGTCGAAAGCATTCTTTTGAAAATAAGGCAGGCGCTTATCTTTAGAAAGCGAAACAAATGTTTTGACCCCATCGAAAGCAATGGTTTCGATACTATGTCTTTCGCCTTTCTCCAATCCACTACGTACTGTCATTGTGATACCTTGTATATTGGTTTCAGCTTTGGTAGGTTTCGACATGGTCGAAGCGGAAGTAATGGATTGAAAGGTGCTTCTGAAAGAGGCGGAACCCACATTTCTGGGTAAAAACTAATTTAATGCCAATTAAAGCAAACACTTTATAACTAACCTGCCTATTTGTAAACATTTGATTGGTTGCCATAACTTTTCAAATTCTTTACAAAAATAACTGCCACATAATTTCAGATGTAAACATGGATTAATTTAACAAATAAGCCCTTCCATTAAGCAAAACCAATAAAACAATTAAGTCCTTGTGTAAATTAATTAGCCTATAAGTCATTCTTAAACTCATTTAAGTAATTAAGCACGACCTTTAATTTATTTTTAAATCTCAATCCCCTTATCACTCTAATTATTTACATTATTCTCTTTAATTTATCTAATTAAATCTTCTGAATAATGTTATTAAAAGTTAGGGGTGTTACAACAGATGTATCGCGCCAAGAGTTGTTGGCCGGATGGTATCGAGCCAGGAATCAACTGTGGAATTGTGTTCGATGATACCGAGGGTGAGGTTGCGCAGGTGTTTAGGTTGAAATCCAAGATCAAAGCTGTATTGTTTTAAAGGAAACATGGGATTGTGATTAAAGAGGGTGTGCGGGTTGATTATATTGTTTATACAGTTGTGAAATTATTGGGATGATGCGGATATAATATTAGAAATATAATGACAATAAAATTCAAAGTGGATCTATTGTGATTCAAAACATAAAGTTTTCACCAAGAGTAGATCCTTGGTATGAAACTATGTTATAATCAGTTTTCAAACAAAACTAGATATCATGTTAGAGTTTTTGGAGGAAAAAAAAACACGAAAGAAGAAACGAGCGAACGTCAAATAGAAACAAACTATGTTATATTACAAACTGAATGAATAAAAATTAGGAGACGGCTATTTAAACACAAAATAAAATAAAATTGATGACCCAGTAAATTTGAATAATTGGATCTCATTGCATCCACGCATGAAACTGATATTAGAAGATAACCAGATGGTTAAGATTTATTGTGTCATCACTTGAGTCACGTAGATTTGCTCAAAAAACCACTGTGCCATTAGGCGGAAGAAACTAAGCATTAGGGAGGATACGTGGGAAAGCATTCGGAATATTCAAACCACAGAAAACTTCCTGATACCTTCGCTTTTAGCATTTCCGAAGTGATAAGCAATAAACTAAGCCAAGCCGCACATGAGCTTCGCATTAAACAACAAACTTGAAGATCATAAATAATCCCTAGAATCCCTCGCCATCGCATCCTCAACATCGAAACAAACCAATTAAAAATTCCTAGACAACTCCTACTCGATCCATGCATCGCGCTAATAAACAAGATCTAATCATGCGCTTAAGGAAACAAAAAACCAATTAACAAGTAATTTCCACGGAATAATTAAGCGAACGAGCACATAATAAATGCGACGTAATTGCTGGATTAGCGAACAACTGCAGCAGTTAGCGTGCACGTGCACGTGCATGTGTGGGTTAAGCTGTATTATGTATCTTCCTTCCGTGCATTGTTCACAAGTACAGATGGATGTTGAAGGGTGAACTTCGAGCTGCCAAATTGGACAAGACATCAACAGCTATCATTACAGAAAGGATTTATTTTTGTCAAGGCCTGTATTGATTGTTAATTATTAATTATGCGTTGAGTGGATTAAACATTGCATGTGATTACGGTCCTTCCTTGCTAAACCTGAACAGACAATTTATTTTATTTTAGATGAGATTTGTTCATGTCAAGTCTCTTTTTCATCTACAGCTGGTTTAGGTTAATTAATTCTGTTGTGCCCTCCATAAAATATTTGACAACCCACTCCTTTCCTTTCGTTTGTTTCAAAACACTCGATGTGTGATAAAGTATCATACACCGAATCCACCGTCAATACTCCAAGTAATTCACCTATATATGTTGCTGGTAGAAATTGAACGTTCAACCTTTCATTCGAACGCTTAGCTGAAGCCTAGTTTCAATACAATTTCCAAATTCAAAGGTTGTGTTGAACTTTAATAAGATAGAGATTCAAGCAATATAACTTGTGTTTCATGTCCCTACAAAGAAAGATAATAAACCGCACATCTCGTTTTCAAAATATAATACAATTAGAATGAATGCTCTCAACAAACACAAGTAGTCCTTTATTTCTCCCTCATAAGCATCTCAACCGTTGATCTAGATCAACGGTGTATATCTTGTTTTATTATTAAAACGGATTGCAGGCTTTAGCCCAAATGATGTATATATACTTGTACTTTGTTCTTTGTATCATTATCTAAAATTCAATAACATTTTACAGTTTATTTCAATTACAACAATTGTTAATATGGTATCAGAGCATTAAACAGTCTAACGACTGAATCATCAGATCTTGCTCTAAAGTTCATCATCGAGCCATCCTTGAAGATAGATCATCTATCTTCGGTTGCTCTCAGTTTTTCATCGAGCAAATCATCATTTGATTCTTTTCTCTATACCTCCCTCTAAATTCCTTTTAATCATTTCCAAGCCTCACATCTGAAACTTTCAGTTTCTTTCAAGAATTAACTTCTTGATACAATTTCTGGCTGCAAAATAAAAATCTGCCTCGCCAGCATCTGATTTCAGCATGGCAGGAGATGAAGATACTGTTTCTTCATCCTCACCCAAGAACAATGTTTTTGCTGCGTCAAATAGTGATCACAACACTGCAAAGGAATCAAGAAATATCGTTAATCCAAAAAATCAGATTATCTCTATACAACTCGATGAGGCAAATTATCTACTATGGAAATGTCAAGTCATGGCTGCCCTAACTGGGTATGGATTAGAGGAATATATCAGTGGAACTCTTGCAATTCCAGCAAAAATGATTTCTAACAGTGAAGGAAAATTCATAATAAATCAAGAATTTACTCACTATAAAAGGCAAGATAGTCTCCTATGTGCTTAGCTGTTTTCATCAATCAGCCTTTCTTTATTACCACAGTTGATAGGGTGTAAAACAGCTCAAGAAATTTGGGAAACAGTGGAGAAAACCTTCAACACTCAGTCATCAGCAAGGATTATGCATTACAAACATCAACTTAACAACATTAGCAAGGATTCTATGTCTATGAGGGAGTATTTAACAAAAATCAAAACTCTATGTGACTTACTTGAAGTTGCTGGTCACAATATTTCTGAAGCAGATCAAGTTCTCACCATTTTAAGTGGTCTTGATGATGAATACGAGTCAGTTGTCACTATGCTTTCCTCCCAACCTACCACTCCATCAATTCAGCATATTCAGTCAACACTTATTGCTCATGAAGGAAGAATTGAAGCCAAGAAAACAAGAAACAGTGAGTATATGGTCAATTATGCTTCCACAAACAGAAATAAAAATCAAGAAAGGCTTCAAGCCAACAAAATTGATCAAAATGTTCAAAGAAATGCTCAGGTGTCAAACAGAGGAAGAGGGAGAGGCAGGTTTGGTAATAATTCAAATAGAGTTAAGTGTCAAATTTGTGAGAAATTTGGCCATACAGCTGGAAAGTGTTATTTTAGGTTTGATCAAAATTTTTCTTTAAGTCAACAAGGAAATAACAACCAGAAATCAAACTATCCAAGTGCTAACATTGCTCAAGCAGGAGCAGAAAAAGGTCAAGACTCCAAAAATAATGGAGAGTCTAATACAAAAGTTGATGATATTCAGACTGAAGATTGGTTTCTTGATTCTGGAGCCACAAATCATATTACAAACAATCTGAACAACTTGAACATTGGCAATAAGGAATATAAAGGTACACATTCTTTATTTATGCGTAATGGCATTTCTTCAAAAATCACTCATACTGGTACTACTATACTTAACAGTAAAAGAAAGTTATATTTAAATAATCTTCTTAGGGTACCAGAAATTAAGAAAAACTTGCTTAGTGTATCACAATTTGCTAATGATAATCAAGTCTATTTTGAGTTCTTTCCTCATCATTACACAATTAGAGATATTCTAAATAATGAAATTTTATTACAGGGTAATGTGCAAAATGGACTATACCTGTTCAATCTTGGCAAGAACAATAGAAATTGTGATAGTAGATACTGGTGCAACTTCTCTAAAACTGGATGTACAACTGTTATGAATAAACTAGATTTGTGGCATTGTAAGCTAGGACATCCAAGTATTAACATTGTAAGGCATATTTTGAGAAATAACAATATTAAATTTGATGATATATCTCATAGTTATGTTTGTTCTGCATGTCAGTTAGGAAAAAGTCATAAGCTACCATTCTCAAATTCTCAAACTAAATATAGTAAACCATTAGAAATGGTAGCTACTGACTTATGGGGACCAGCCCCAATTACTTCTGATTATGGTTATAAATATTATGTTTCTTTTGTTGATTCATACTCAAGATATACATGGATATATTTCTTAAAGTCAAAGGCAGATACAGCCAATGCTGTAATACAGTTTATAACTCAAGCAGAAAGACAAACAGGTGAGAAGTTAAAAATTCTTCAAACAGATGGAGGGTCAGAGTATAAACCTCTGAAAGAATATTTCAATATGAAAGGTATTCTACATCGAATGACATGTCCCTACACTTCTGAACAGAATGGGCTTGTTGAAAGAAAGCACATGCATATTGTGGAAACAGGGTTAACTTTATTAGCTCAAGCCTCTCTTCCTTTAAAATTTTGGCCTGATGCTTTTATTTCTAGTGTTTTTCTTATTAACAGGTTGCCAACAAAAGTTTTGCACAATACAAGTCCATTAGAAAAATTATTCAATATCAAGCCAGATTATAATTCTCTCAAAGTTTTTGGGTGTCTATGTTTTCCAAATTTAAGATCATACAACACTCATAAACTAAGTTTCAGATCTGAGCCATGCACTTTTATTGGATATGCCCAAAATCAAAAGGGTTATAAGTGTCTTACCAGTAAAGGTAAAGTGATCATCTCAAGACATGTAGCTTTCAATGAGCTCATTTTTCCTTTTGAGGAAGCTGAAGTGAAAACTACACAAAAAGTCTATAATGCAAAGGTATCTATTCCAGCTATTCCAGTTCATACTTTCAATCAAGCCAAGGAAATCAATCCACATCAGCAAGCTGTATCACCACTCCAACACACAGTGCTCAATAGAAAGCCAGATCAGAGTGATGCTTCACCCCAAAACACAATGCTCTCTGTTGAGCCAGGTCAGAATGAAAGTGATGTCAGCAATTCTTCACCTAATCAAGAGAATCAGAGAATTAGTGAAGATGATAGTTCAAAAACCAGAAGTGAAGAAAATATGCAACAAAAAACTGGACATCATATGATTACAAGAGCCAAAAGTGGAATCTTCAAACCAAAATTGTATAACATCAGTATTGAAGAAAGGGAACCTACTACTTATGAAGAAGCTAGCAAACATGCCCATTGGAGAGCTGCTATGGATGAGGAATTCTCAGCTTTAACCAAAAATAAAACTTGGAGTCTTGTAGATAAACCTCACAGTAAAAATATTGTTGGAAATAAATGGGTCTACAAAATCAAAAGAAGATCCGATGGATCTATTCTCAAGTATAAAGCAAGGCTTGTTGCTAAAGGATATGCTCAACAATATGGATTCGACTTTAATGAAACCTTCTCTCCAGTTATCAAACCCACAACAATTAGAATTATTTTAACTGCTGCCTTACATTATAAATGGGAATTAAAGCAGCTTGATGTCAACAATGCATTCCTCAATGGAGAACTTCAAGAAGAAGTATATATGCATCAGCCACAGGGGTATGATAAACATGACAGTAAACTTGTATGCAAGTTACACAAAGCACTGTATGGACTAAAGCAAGCACCAAGGGTATGGTATGATAAATTAAAGCAAGCTCTTACTACTATTGGTTATCACAATGCAAAATCTGATAATTCTTTATATTTTAAAAATAAAGGAGGTCACAAAACATACATTTTAGTGTATGTAGATGATCTTATTTTAACTGGTAGTAGCAGTTTAGAAATAATAAATGTCACCAAGTATTTAAATTCAACCTTTTCAATCAAAGACTTGGGGCAGCTAAATTATTTTCTTGGAATAGAAGTCATCAGAAAATCTGATACAAATATAATCCTTTCTCAAAGAAAATATATTTCTGAAATTTTAGCAAAAGCAAAAATGGATTTAGCAAAACCTTTGCCTACTCCTATGGTTAGTAACTTAGGATTGTCTAAGCATAATGGAGACATTTTTTATGATCCTACATTATATAGAAGTATAGTTGGAGCATTACAGTATGCTACTGCTACTAGACCTGATATAACATATAGTGTAAACAAAGTCTCACAATTTATGCATGAACCTCATCATGATCATTGGAAGGCAGTAAAATGAATTTTAAGGTATCTTAAATGGACTATTAATCATGGGCTATACTTTAGTGCTAACAAAAACTTTGAGTTAAGAAGTTACTCAGATGCAGACTGGGCCTCCGATCACGATGATCGAAGATCCACAAGTGGCTATATCATATATCTGGGAGACAACACTGTCTCATGGAGCTCAAAGAAACAACCCACTGTTTCTCGATCTAGTACGGAGGCGGAATATCGAAGTGTTGCAAGTACCACTGCAGAATTAATCTGGATCCTGACCTTGCTCAAAGAAATCAACTTGCCTACTCGAAGTAAACCAATTGTTTGGTGCGATAATCTGAGTACTATCGCCATGTCTGCCAACCCAGTACTTCACTCTCGTACAAAGCACATAGAATTGGATCTATACTTTGTACGAGAACATGTTATCAGCGGCAAATTAGAGATCAATCATGTTCCAGCAAGTCATCAGAGAGCCGACATGCTGACTAAAGCCTTGTCAAGGAGGAATTTTGAAAGATTCAAGGAAGATTTTAGAGTTCAATGTATCAGAGAAGAAGAAAGGGGGAAAGAAGGAACCCTAGCCGAAAGAACCCTAGCTCATTTTGACGGGGAGAATTAGAATGAATGCTCTCAACAAACACAAGTAGCGATCCTTTATTTCTCCCTCATAAGCATCTCAACCGTTGATCTAGATCAACGGTGTATATCTTGTTTTATTATTAAAACGGATTGCAGGCTTTAGCCCAAATGATGTATATATACTTGTACTTTGTTCTTTGTATCATTATCTAAAATTCAATAACATTTTACAGTTTATTTCAATTTCAACAATTGTTAATAAATACAGATCCCTACCACCATGTATAATGCAATACAATCTTGATAAAAATAATAATATATAAATTGGTGTGCACTGTATAATGTTGGAAACGGTCCAAACCGCAGCGAAATAAATGAGTGAATTTCAATAAAATTTACCATTTCGTATCTTTACCAGGTCCATTAAATCCAATTTAATTAGAACATTTTTTATTTCCTTTAAATAAACTTATTATTTTATTTATATTTATAATATGGTTTTATATTATGTAATTAACATTATATTATATGTGTGTGTATGTGTATGTATATGTATATGCATATATACATATACATAAACACACATACATATGTGTGTGTATGTGTATATGCATGCGCGCGTATGTGTAATATAGCAATGCATGCAAGGTTTGATATGCCCCTGTATAAGTGCTGAGATTTATAATGCAACTGAAATGTTAGTCCCTCCAGTATACAGATATATCGTTCAAATGTATGTTTATATACTTTAATTTATGTATATAAAATATTGCAAATACACACACACACATACAAAGAATTATGTATATGCGTATTTAAAATCATTAAAAATTATATTGAAAATTTATTTATTTATTTTGCTGGAAAATTCGTAAACAAAAATATTTTTTATTATTAAATAAACGTATTAATATATATACATATATACAATCTTATAAATAATTTGAAAGTAAATTTACATATATGTATTTATATTTAAATGAAATACATATAAAATATATAAAATAAATATATATACCTTTTATAATGCTCATGACAAAAGGTTGTTTTTTTAATTTTAAATATTTTAAAAATAAATCTCCATATAGAAATTAACTAAAAATTTAAATAAAATTATTTTCAAAAGATAATTTTAAACATTAAATTTTTTAGCAAAAACCTGAACGATATTTTGATGTTTAAATATTATGTATATATATATATATTATAATTTAAATCAATTTTAAATTTAATTTTTTATTTTCGCAAGTGTTTAAATATTTAAATCATTTTTTTTCTTCGAAAGCATGTTAGGTACAAATTTAATTTTATAAGATGCAAAAAAATATTTTTTATAATATGTATAATTTTATATTCTAAATTATGGTGTTAAATAATTTAAATAATATATATATATTATTTATGCCAAAAGACTTTTAAGTATGATATTATGTATATAAAAACTTTAAAGCCATATTTGGAATAATATAAGATTTAATATTTCAACCATGAAGCTTATATAATTTAAATAATGTATATTAAATTGATTTAAATAAAAAACAAATTCGTTTATTTAAGCCATGAGTATCAAAGGCATATATATATATATATCCTAATTTTTTTAATTATATAAGTATTCAAACATACAACTATTCTAAATGTGACGATATACAAACATATACTAGATTTGTTATCTATTGATCTAAGTATCATATGATATATAAATGACAAAGCATTAGTATATAATTATAGATCAGATAATTACCTTTCACCAATGCCAAAGGACCATACATTGAAGCATTAAATAAACTCTTGAATCAAATTCCAATTATGAAGATGTCATCTTCCGAATTGCAGACCACCGACTACCGAATAGTGTTTATTTTTATTTGATTTGTGCTTGAAATGGAGGAGATGGAAGGATGAATTTTTTGGCCAGCAATAGAAAGGGTTTAGGATTCAAAAAATTTATAGAAGAATGTGGGTTATGACTAATTATAGAGGAGCGATTAAAGAGATAAGTTAGGATCCAGATCCACTTTTCTCTCTTACCCATTCTCTTCCTCTTATCCTATCAAAACCCTAGCCTATTGTCCATATTAAAACCACCCCAACCTTGTCTTATCATGGTAGAAAATCCCTTGCCCACATGGGCTTCTAATCCAATTTTAGGCCGTACAATATTCATCGCATTTAAATTCAATTTAAATATGTATCGATACCGTATATCGATTATTATATTTATAACTATTATAAACATGTTTATTAATATTGTTCAACAAATCAAAACAAATTTTTATAACTAATATTTCACAAATATTAATAAATTTATTTAATTTATAACAACTATAAATTAATTAAGTCTTATGGTCAAAGGAGTATTCAACGATTCGGTTATACGACTTTTTAAGTTCAAATTTGGTCAGCGATTAATATCGAACTATTCGAATATTAACCTTCATATGTCACTTAGCAGATGGCATGACATTTTGGCCAAATTTATCGCTTATTTGATTTCAGTAAAATATAATTTCATCTTGTTAAGCATTACCAAGTTGTGACTATTATTTACACCAATTCTCTTTGTCAAGACTATATTGCTTCGAACTTATGGAATTTGGTAATGGTCAAAATTCCAATATTGTTCATATTCAACTCTATAGTTCAAACACAAAGTCCTTAGTTCAATAATAAAAATTATTATTAACCGGACTATTCTGACCAGAGATTTTGATTTTTAGTTGACTTGAGACTACCGTGACACTAACCTTATATAATTGAGGAGATGAATCCTCTCTTGAGCAGTGTTTCACTTCCAATACTTCCACTCGACCCAACTATAGTCACTCGGTAGACGTCATGCCTTGATTTGACTATAATCAAAGCGGAGCTTTCGTATTGAAGATCAACGGTATTTTCAAGTCAAGAGAACTATGTAAATTAGTTGTATCAATATTTTTAGACCTTGGTTATACTAACCAACCGAAAACTATCAATTGAGTCATCCCATAATTATGCAATAACTTTAGTATGTAACCACTTGTTTGCCCCCAGAAGTCATGAGTAATACACTGCCTAATATCTAGAGAGCGTTACATATTCCAGTCTTAACGGAGGCATCGATATCTAGTCTCGATGCATCTTGACCAGGAATATTCAAACCAATGTGTTTATTATATTATGATATAATACTCATGATTACAACTATTTGTAATTACTATCACAAACACACCATTTATTGATTTTCTGTTAAATATATTTCAATTAAATATTGAATTATTTATAACACATTATTACAAATATGTAATAGAAGGAAAAAACGCCTTTATTACGAATGAGAATTGATTACAAAGTTAATTAATTTACAATAAATTACTGAATTTCCACTTGGACATACCCTTAACTCTATCAATCTCGTACTTGCACTTGGGGCCAATTATGGATAATCTCATCCCTTCAACCAGCTTCACGAGAGCTAACCGACCTAGAACCTTAGTGAATGGATCTGCTATGTTGTTTTTGGTATCTACCCTTTATATCATGGCTTCTTTCTTCTCAACGAATTCACTAATGAGGTGGAATTTCAAAGAATGTTTTGTGACTTCTCGTGTCTCTGGGTTCTTGTAACATCCCGTAAAATTAATGGTAATTAATAAATAATTATTAAGGCTCAATAATAGAATTTGAGCAAACGTTGAAATTTGACCATGGAATTTGCACCACTGCGTTCATGGTGATTTTTAGAGAAACTTTCGTATTTGGAGTTTTGCGATCGGAGTTCAAATGAAGAAGTTATTAACGTGTGAAGCCTTTGAAATGAATATGATTAAAAATGAAAACTTGGAAATAAGTAATAATAAATGCTGGATTGTTAGAACCACATAGTTTGATGTTTTGATAGTGGCAACTACATAAGAATATATTTATATATAATCGACTAATGTAGGAAAATATATCAACCATCGAAGAGATCTACATGACGAAGACAAGACGCAGATGACATTCAATGGAATATTAGTCATAGAGTTCTAAGTCTAGAGTTTACAGATGTTAAAATCTCTTCAAAGTGGTATACACACAGACCCAAAAAATCAAAATAACTTTACCATTTTTTAAAAAGGAAAATATACAAAATCAACCGAATAAAATAGGTCAACCAGTCAACTAAAACAATAACATTCGATCGGTTCACTAAGTTCAGTTGACTGACATAGTATACATTTATTTTTATTATTTTTCACGTACCGAAATTTTCGACTTTCGAAAATTCGACATCGATACTCACTTTATCGACTGCCGAGAAATCGAGTGCCGGAAACTCCAATAGTGAGGGTTTTAGAAAGAAGAAATAGAAGAAAAAGAGAAGAAGAAGAAAGCAGAAGAAGAAAGACAGAAGAACAACAGAACAACATCAGAACAGAAAACAATATCAGAATCTTACACATCGCAGCGGAACAATATACAATAGATAATTACTAGTCTTTTAAAACAAAGAACTATATCAGTTTATACATACATCAATCAGAGTCAATATACAACTCAATACAACAATGGACAATTATATAAACTTGTCCTCATACAGAATACACAGCGGAATAAATATTATCAGATACAAATACTACGTCTCGTCATCCATCTTGCCTCCAAAGCTCCAGAATATCCAGAATATCCAGAATATCCTGATAACCTAACTCTAGACTGCCCGTGTGGAAATTGGTGGGCACCCAGAGTTTAGAAGGGAAACAATAAACTCCGAGTCAGTCATGGTGACTGGTGTGAGATCGTAAAACAGTTATTCTTTATAACAACAAAATAACTTTTAAAGTCAATTCGAAATGCTTTTGGAAAATGAAACTACCATAAGACCTCCCACCACACACACAATGCAAACGCAGAATTGGAGGAGATTTCTTCTTATGATAGTCAAAGATGCTTACTACGCAAAATCAAATCTTTTTTGATATTATTATTAGTGCATAGTGTAGAAAACATTTCGAAAGTATAATATTAATCTTAGCCAACATACGACCAGTATCGTATGCCTACTATAGCTACTATGTTCAATAGCAGGTTACCGCCACATTCCATAGCAGATAATACAACTAAAACCGTACAAGTCACGTATTGTTTCTTTGGATTTCCAACAAATGGTCAGGCCAAGGAACTTCCTATGCCACGATGGGTACGTCCCTGGAATAGACGACCCGAGAACCTAACCGGATCTCTACCAACACAAGGCCGGGTTACCTCTGCAAAAATAGGTAACTACTGACACGCGTATGCCATCCCCCGATCGTAACCGATCTTCCCGAGGATCCCCGATTCGCAACAAACCACATAGTAAAAATGCAGCAACCACATAGGTTAAGTATCTGGGCTCCATACCATGATACCACCTCTATCCAGAAGGAATGACATACACTAAGGGGCGCTACTCCCTAGAACCTTGCCGCATCCTTCCTGTTTTGACCATTTCCGGGGTGTGAGGCTCGACGAAGTCTCGTCCACAAAGCTACGCTTCTCAAAAAGCCATGCTTCGGGTCAAACAAATGATCAACCTATGATCACAAAGATATAAGATCAAACAAATGATCATATCGCAAATGATCAAACACTGATCATTTCACAGCAACACTCAGTATGCCACGTTACCAAATTGGGAGTATATCGCTGATAAATTTCAACTACATAACCTCTGAGCTCGTACGTCTCAGAGAAGGGTGTTAAGCTAAGAGAATAAATTCTCCGCCACCAACAGAAATGTATTTGAAAGAAATCAGCTTTATATCTCAAATTGTAATGTCAGACACACAATCCATACAAGTCTGTTCCGGGATCGAACAGAACCGAAGGCACTTCTCACGAAGCCCTTGCACATCCGGATAAATTTCTAATCACGTCCGGACTTCCTGTCACTAAGGGTGATAAAACCTCTAAACCGGAGATCAGCCGATGTAGAGTAACTCGACGGTAATCCTTCCGTTTTCAAAAATATCCGGTCTTCAACACCGGTCTTCGAATGCAATTCATAACGACGTATCACATATTCGGAATGGGTTATACGACCCCATGGTCCTTTCCCGGCTAACCCGAATAGTGAGCGTTTATTTAAAAACAAGTGTGGCATTCAAATTCATCCAATTCACAACAAATACCTACTCAAGGTAAAATATTGATAGTCGGTTATTTAACTATCAATAAAGATGCGCAACATCATCAGATTCCAAATAATTTTCCCAAATTATTTATTTTCCAAAATATCTTTACTAGATATAAAATTTCCACACTCCGAAAATAAATCAATATTTATTTTTAAACAGATTCCCTTTCCTTTATACATTCCATAGTGAATTTATATTTCAAATATCTATGGATATACGATTTTCAATCGATTTCAAATATTCAATTTCAATTTATCTTACAAAGATAAATTTTCCAAAAACGTTTCATTTTATATTGGAAAAGCCTTTCCATACTTATTTAATAATAAGTACTTCACAAATCTATTTATTTTCAACATTTGAAAATATTCGATATACTTAAATCAAATTAAGTATATAATTCGTTCTTTAAGGAAATCTATTTTCTATAACAACATCAATTTGAGTCAAAACGAATGTTACGTAAAACATCGTTACGACGACTCAAAAATCACTAGTATAGGGACTCAGATTTAGATAGATATATAAATCCCAATACTACATAAAAAAAACATTTCCTTTTGGAAATCATTTACTATAACAACAGTGTTATAGTCCACCATTCCCTTATTTTTCGAAAACGTCTATTTCAACAATAAATGTTGAAATCTATAATTTCGATAGTTCACACGTTTTAAAACATCTTTTAAAACAATTAACTTCATTTATAATATCGCTTTCCCAAACATAACCATTTTTTTTCAATAATATATTCATTGTCCAAAATCGTGAATATACTTCAATAACCAAATTTCAATCTTTTCTACACATTTATTTCAAAAATTATCCACTGTCCAAAATCGTGGATAAAATTCCCTTAATAATCTCTATATTTAAAATCAATCAAATTTGATTTATTTTTCGAATTTATAAAACAACGTTTATAAATTCACCTTTATATTTTCTAACAACTTCGATTTATAAAATTCTCCTTTTATTAACTTCTAAAATTACTTATCAAAATAAGTGATTTCGGATTTATAAACAACGTTTATAAATCGCATTTGTACTTTATAACGATTTCAACTTTAAAAAGAATCATTTATGAACAAATTCGATCAATATTCCATTTAAAGGAAAAAAATCCAATTTATAAGTAAATTACTTATAAATCCTTTATTCTACAACTTCATTTTTTTTTAACTTCACAATATAAATCTATTAATTTCATTCACTTATGAAATCCATTTATACTTCTTTTTAACACTTATAAAAATTCGTTTTATAAGTCCAATATTTTGATTTATAAAATATCAATTTTATAAATCTTTTTATACAAATCGTTTATAGTTATTCAAAATTCCCAACTTAAACCATTTTATAAATCAATCAACTATTTATTTCAAACATCACACTTTGGTTAAATTTCACCAAAAATCTTAACTTTTATAACTTTAAAATTTTAGACGCTTATTTATTTGAAATAAATCAATTCAAAAATTCAATAAAACGTCTATTTTCAAAAATCACTTTAAAAATCCTTTTAAAGTAAAAGTCGTTATTTTTAAACTTCAAAACTGAATCCGATGATGCAACGCACCAATTAGTCAATCACAACAACAAACATCATATATCAATATGATAATAGAATATACATCAATATCTGTAAATAAATAAATACTGGTGAGGAATCCAGTTGGATCCCTCCAACCTGTTTCCCTGCATCCACAGACGTTAGCACAATACCTATTCCACTTCGAGGTCGAATATCGCGGTATATGGGTTTTATAAAAATATCCGCTTACTAACGGCGCAATAGGGTCTCATCCGCTATACGAGGCGGGAAATCATCAATCCAATATATACATATGCCAATATGTATATATTGCTATATATATAATAGATATATCCTACTATATCTAATATCACATCCAATAGCAATCAATCAATCAAAAACTGCAATTAATTTTGAGTGAGAAAAATCTCACCTTAGCTTTTTAATTTTGCAATCCGTCTCTTTTTCGGCTCGACTTCCTTGATTTATACCTTGTATAAATATTTATACACATTTATTATTATTCGAAACAATTAATTAACCAATTTCCGTTTTTAATTGTTTAATTCTGATAGTTCTGTTCTAAACCAATTTCTCAATTAATAAATTTACTTAACTAAATTATTTTTTCCTCCTTACTGCAAAAATCATATTTTTTCTTTCTTCTCTTTTTTTTCTTCAAAACTAAAATTTTAATTAAGCAATGATGATTCAGATAAAAAAAATACCAGAGAAAAACATCTCGGCCTTCACCATTCGCTGTTCGATGCCGCCATTGACAACTTCGTGCCACCGTGACCCAGACTTCACGCACGCGAGCGCCTCCACTTCGATTTCATGATGCCGCCGCCTTCGAGCTGAACTCGAGAACCCACGCGACCCACCAAAATGCCTTGCGACTTCGTCATCTTGCCCAGGCACGTATCTCGACGAACCCCTCTACGTAGTGCCGCCCGTCTCCTCGACTGTCACGCTCCCTCAACTGAATCGCGGCCATCTTCCCTCTCGAGTTCGAGTCGAACTCGTATGCCACTCGACCCGCCATCACGCTGCTTCGCGAACGAACATTCCCTCAATTCAAGAACGAGGAGGGGAGACTCGCGATGTTCTGAAATCGCTCGGCTATGGATAGAAATCGATTTCGATTTCGAGTGAAAACAACAGCAGCCATTTTTTTATCTCATTTTGAATTTTCATTTGTGAATTTAACTGAGGGAGAAGAAAGGGATTTCTTTGTATCGACCATTTTTTTCTTTTGAATCTGAACGAGATTGAAAAGAGAAGAGGGGTTTTAAATTTACAGAGAAAGGAGGGACGAGATTTTTAAAATTGATCGAAGTATGGCCTGCACGATTTCGTTCGTGATCTCTGCGTGAATGTAGGCGTGAGTGAAGGAGAGAACGTGCTGATGTTAATTAATATAAATTTAAATTTTTATTTGAATCCAATTAAATTTTCAACACGTTTATGTGTCGCACGCTCACAGAATAACTCCGAAAAATACGAAATTTGAAATCCGGTAATAATACAATATTACAGACCCAATGGAACTGGTTTCGTCGAATTCCGAGACTGTGCCTCGGACGGCTATTTTTAAATATCGATTCGAACGATTTAATTTCAAAATCGAACAAATCATTTTCAAATTTGATTCTGAAACTTTTATTACCTTCTGTAATATCGATATGAATTTTAAAAGCTTTCAAAATATTTTTCTTCAGCTTAAAACTGAAGATTCAAATTTTTATTCGACTATCAATAGATTAAATTTTAAAGTTTAATCGCAAAATTCAAAGTTATATCGGGGATTCAAATTAAATCATCGTTCAAATATTTAAAATTAATTAAATATTCTCAATTTAATTTGTTCAAAATTCTGGGTCGTTACAGACTTCCCTCCTTAAAAGAATTTCGTCCCGAAATTACAAGTCAGGAAGAAAAAGTCCTTAACTCGTTTACTATTTTTCACAATTCAATAGTTTTATCAAATTTTCAAAACAAATCTTTCTACTAAAGATTCGTTATCATTCAACTAAATTTCTCCAACTTTAATTATAAGTTTCAAACAGCACTGTTTACTTCAAAATTCAAATTTAAATATTCAAAATTTCTCAAAAATTTTCTAACACTAGAAATTTTCGAAAAAATTCGCCAGCGTCTCCTTTGCGCGGCTAATACGGTACGACTACAAAACGTCCCTACGGACTCTCAAATTTCAAAAAGAAAAGAAAAAGCCAAGCGGCTAGAGAAGAAAGTCATCAAATCTCATATTGAAATTTAAATACTTACCCTTTTGTCGAGCAATTCAAATTATCTTTGAAATCAAAGTTCCAATTTCCTTTCATAACACCTGTATATCCTACTAGCCATATCATCTAGCTACAATATTCAAACTATTTTGCACATTTTATTACAAAATTTTCCAATATATACTTCTTATACATTTTTAATTCACTATTGAAGTTACATATCAAATTTCGTTCAATCTTGCATTTCACATTTATTTGAATTTAATTCACAATTTCAATTCTATTTCAATTTAGTTCACTTCCTGAATATTGAATTTTTATCAATTACCTTTCATTTACAACTGCTTATTTTAGATTAGTTTCAATTACTAATTCATTTCAAATGCTATTCTCTTTATTCAAATTCGGTTTTCAACATTCAGTTTCAAATTTATTTTCAATTCACTATTTTGGTTTATAACCACTTATATTAAACTGGATTTCAAATTCCATATGAATTTTAATTCATCTTTCATTTATAATTATTCAATTCAATTTATTGCCTACAAATTCGAAATGAATTCCAACATTCAATCTCACTTTCATTTAATTGATTCACTTATATTTGCTTTGATTTAACTTCATTCTTTTAAGTTAAATTTATTCTACCAAAATTCAATTGGTATAAGTTATCAACTTAGTAATATTTCATAAATATTTTTATATATAGTATTCCAGAGTCTTTTAAATCTTTTCAAAACCATTTTTGAAAATAATTCAAATTATCCTTTGAATTTCTAAAACAAAAATCCAAAATTTTCAAACACTTCCATTTAAAACAATTTGGCAGCAATTCCTCTTTTGGAAACCCGAAAATGAACACCAATGATGCCGCGGTCATCATCGAAATTATTTTCCAGCGACCGAAAAGAGTTTAGAGCTTTTATCTTTCCAAAATACTTTTCAAAACCTTTGAAATTCATTTTCAAATCAAAAAGGAATTTAAATTTTCCAGATCTCCAAAATTTTCAAATTCTTTTCAAAACATTTCCAAAAACTTCTCTGGAATCCCGTTTTAAGTTACAATTCACATTTATAATTTACATTCTTTAAATTTCATTTGTATATGGATTTATTTCTTAACTTTGGAGTTATGATTTTAATTTCTTATTCAATTTCATATAATAATGATAACATTTCAATATTGTCACTTTCCTAACAACCATGCAACCATATATTACAGAAAATCATTTCTTTTATATACAAAAATAGTTTCGGGCAAAATTATTTCATTTACCCTATTTAAAACAATACTGTGTTGGTTTATCTTGTTTAAGAGTTTAGAAACCCCTATCGATTACAGTTAGCTAGACTGCACCGACCAGAATCCATAAACAATCAACCGATAAGTCAATACAATATAAAACAATTTTATATTCAATAACAAATACGCGCTCATATCTATCATTACACTCAACTCATTCTAGAGTACTACTGACTCTATCTCTAATGAGTAACACCCAACAGAGCAGGGTTGTCGCTTAACCATATGCTCTGATACCACGCTATCACGTACCGAAATTTTCGACTTTCGAAAATTCGACATCGATACTCACTTTATCGACTGCCGAGAAATCGAGTGCCGGAAACTCCAATAGTGAGGGTTTTAGAAAGAAGAAATAGAAGAAAAAGAGAAGAAGAAGAAAGCAGAAGAAGAAAGACAGAAGAACAACAGAACAACATCAGAACAGAAAACAATATCAGAATCTTACACATCGCAGCGGAACAATATACAATAGATAATTACTAGTCTTTTAAAACAAAGAACTATATCAGTTTATACATACATCAATCAGAGTCAATATACAACTCAATACAACAATGGACAGTTATATAAACTTGTCCTCATACAGAATACACAGCGGAATAAATATTATCAGATACAAATACTACGTCTCGTCATCCATCTTGCCTCCAAAGCTCCAGAATATCCAGAATATCCTGATAACCTAACTCTAGACTGCCCGTGTGGAAATTGGTGGGCACCCAGAGTTTAGAAGGGAAACAATAAACTCCGAGTCAGTCATGGTGACTGGTGTGAGATCGTAAAACAGTTATTCTTTATAACAACAAAATAACTTTTAAAGTCAATTCGAAATGCTTTTGGAAAATGAAACTACCATAAGACCTCCCACCACACACACAATGCAAACGCAGAATTGGAGGAGATTACTTCTTATGATAGTCAAAGATGCTTACTACGCAAAATCAAATCTTTTTTGATATTATTATTAGTGCATAGTGTAGAAAACATTTCGAAAGTATAATATTAATCTTAGCCAACATACGACCAGTATCGTATGCCTACTATAGCTACTATGTTCAATAGCAGGTTACCGCCACATTCCATAGCAGGTAATACAACTAAAACCGTACAAGTCACGTATTGTTTCTTTAAATTTCCAACAAATGGTCAGGCCAAGGAACTTCCTATGCCACGATGGGTACGTCCCTGGAATAGACGACCCGAGAACCTAACCGGATCTCTGCCAACACAAGGCCGGGTTACCTCTGAAAAAATAGGTAACTACTGACACGCGTATGCCATCCCCCGATCGTAACCGATCTTCCCGAGGATCCCCGATTCGCAACAAACCACATAGTAAAAATGCAGCAACCACATAGGTTAAGTATCTGGGCTCCATACCATGATACCACCTCTATCCAGAAGGAATGACATACACTAAGGGGCGCTACTCCCTAGAACCTTGCCGCATCCTTCCTGTTTTGACCATTTCCGGGGTGTGAGGCTCGACGAAGTCTCGTCCACAAAGCTACGCTTCTCAAAAAGCCATGCTTCGGGTCAAACAAATGATCAACCTATGATCACAAAGATATAAGATCAAACAAATGATCATATCGCAAATGATCAAACACTGATCATTTCACAGCAACACTCAGTATGCCACGTTACCAAATTGGGAGTATATCGCTGATAAATTTCAACTACATAACCTCTGAGCTCGTACGTCTCAGAGAAGGGTGTTAAGCTAAGAGAATAAATTCTCCGCCACAAACAGAAATGTATTTGAAAGAAATCAGCTTTATATCTCAAATTGTAACGTCAGACACACAATCCATACAAGTCTGTTCCGGGATCGAACAGAACCGAAGGCACTTCTCATGAAGCCCTTGCACATCCGGATAAATTTCTAATCACGTCCGGACTTCCCGTCACTAAGGGTGATAAAACCTCTAAACCGGAGATCAGCCGATGTAGAGTAACTCGACGGTAATCCTTCCGTTTTCAAAAATATCCGGTCTTCAACACCGGTCTTCGAATGCAATTCATAACGACGTATCACATATTCGGAATGGGTTATACGACCCCATGGTCCTTTCCCGGCTAACCCGAATAGTGAGCGTTTATTTAAAAACAAGTGTGGCATTCAAATTCATCCAATTCACAACAAATACCTACTCAAGGTAAATATTGATAGTCGGTTATTTAACTATCAATAAAGATGCGCAACATCATCAGATTCTAAATAATTTTCCCAAATTATTTATTTTCCAAAATATCTTTACTAGATATAAAATTTCCACACTCCGAAAATAAATCAATATTTATTTTTAAACAGATTCCCTTTCCTTTATAAATTCCATAGTGAATTTATATTTCAAATATCTATGGATATACGATTTTCAATCGATTTCAAATATTCAATTTCAATTTATCTTACAAAGATAAATTTTCCAAAAACGTTTCATTTTATATTGGAAAAGCCTTTCCATACTTATTTAATAATAAGTACTTCACAAATCTATTTATTTTCAACATTTGAAAATATTCGATATACTTAAATCAAATTAAGTATATAATTCGTTCTTTAAGGAAATCTATTTTCTATAACAACATCAATTTGAGTCAAAACGAATGTTACGTAAAACATCGTTACGACGACTCAAAAATCACTAGTATAGGGATTCGGATTTAGATAGATATATAAATCCCAATACTACATAAAAAAAAACATTTCCTTTTGGAAATCATTTACTATAACAACAGTGTTATAGTCCACCATTCCCTTATTTTTCGAAAACGTCTATTTCAACAATAAATGTTGAAATCTATGATTTCGATAGTTCACACGTTTTAAAACATCTTTTAAAACAATTAACTTCATTTATAATATCGCTTTCCCAAACATAACCATTTTTTTTTCAATAATATATTCACTGTCCAAAATCATGAATATACTTTAATAACCAAATTTCAATCTTTTCTACACATTTATTTCAAAAATTATCCACTGTCCAAAATCGTGGATAAAATTCCCTTAATAATCTCTATATTTAAAATCAATCAAATTTGATTTATTTTTCGAATTTATAAAACAACGTTTATAAATTCACCTTTATATTTTCTAACAACTTCGATTTATAAAATTCTCCTTTTATTAACTTCTAAAATTACTTATCAAAATAAGTGATTTCGGATTTATAAACAACGTTTATAAATCGCATTTGTACTTTATAACGATTTCAACTTTAAAAAGAATCATTTATGAACAAATTCGATCAATATTCCATTTAAAGGAAAAAAATCCAATTTATAAGTAAATTACTTATAAATCCTTTATTCTACAACTTCATTTTTTTTAACTTCACAATATAAATCTATTAATTTCATTCACTTATGAAATCCATTTATACTTCTTTTTAACACTTATAAAAATTCGTTTTATAAGTCCAATATTTTGATTTATAAAATATCAATTTTATAAATCTTTTTATACAAATCGTTTATAGTTATTCAAAATTCCCAACTTAAACCATTTTATAAATCAATCAACTATTTATTTCAAACATCACACTTTGGTTAAATTTCACCAAAAATCTTAACTTTTATAACTTTAAAATTTTAGACGCTTATTTATTTGAAATAAATCAATTCAAAAATTCAATAAAACGTCTATTTTCAAAAATCACTTTAAAAATCCTTTTAAAGTAAAAGTCGTTATTTTTAAACTTCAAAACTGAATCCGATGATGCAACGCACCAATTAGTCAATCACAACAACAAACATCATATATCAATATGATAACAGAATATACATCAATATCTGTAAATAAATAAATACTGGTGAGGAATCCAGTTGGATCCCTCCAACCTGTTTCCCTGCATCCACAGACGTTAGCACAATACCAATTCCACTTCGAGGTGGAATATCGCGGTATATGGGTTTTATAAAAATATCCGCTTACTAACGGCGCAATAGGGTCTCATCCGCTATACGAGGCGGGAAATCATCAATCCAATATATACATATGCCAATATGTATATATTGCTATATATATAATAGATATATCCTACTATATCTAATATCACATCCAATAGCAATCAATCAATCAAAAACTGCAATTAATTTTGAGTGAGAAAAATCTCACCTTAGCTTTTTAATTTTGCAATCCGTCTCTTTTTCGGCTCGACTTCCTTGATTTATACCTTGTATAAATATTTATACACATTTATTAATATTCGAAACAATTAATTAACCAATTTCCGTTTTTAATTGTTTAATTCTGATAGTTCTGTTCTAAACCAATTTCTCAATTAATAAATTTACTTAACTAAATTATTTTTTCCTCCTTACTGCAAAAATCATATTTTTTCTTTCTTCTCTTTTTTTTCTTCAAAACTAAAATTTTAATTAAGCAATGATGATTCAGATAAAAAAAATACCAGAGAAAAACATCTCGGCCTTCACCATTCGCTGTTCGATGCCGCCATTGACAAATTCGTGCCACCGTGACCCAGACTTCACGCACGCGAGCGCCTCCACTTCGATTTCCCGATGCCGCCGCCTTCGAGCTGAACTCGAGAACCCACGCGACCCACCAAAATGCCTTGCGACTTCGTCATCTTGCCCAGGCGCGTATCTCGACGAACCCCTCTACGTAGTGCCGCCCGTCTCCTCGACTGTCACGCTCCCTCAACTGAATCACGGCCCTCTTCCCTCTCGAGTTCGAGTCGAACTCGTATGCCACTCGACCCGCCATCACGCTACTTCAGGAACGAACATTCCCTTAATTCAAGAACGAGGAGGGGAGACTCGCGATGTTCTGAAATCGCTCGGCTATGGATAGAAATCGATTTCGATTTCGAGTGAAAACAACAGCAGCCATTTTTTTATCTCGTTTTGAATTTTTATTTGTGAATTTAACTGAGGGAGAAGAAAGTGATTTCTTTGTATCGGCCATTTTTTTCTTTTGAATCTGAACGAGATTGAAAAGAGAAGAGGGGTTTTAAATTTACAGAGAAAGGAGGGACGAGATTTTTAAAATTGATCGAAGTATGGCCTGCACGATTTCGTTCGTGATCTCTGCGTGAATGTAGGCGTGAGTGAAGGAGAGAACGTGCTGATGTTAATTAATATAAATTTAAATTTTTATTTGAATCCAATTAAATTTTCAACACGTTTATGTGTCGCACGCTCACAGAATAACTCCGAAAAATACGAAATTTGAAATCCGGTAATAATACAATATTACGGAACCAATGGAATTGTTTCGTCGAATTCCAAGACTGTGCCTCGGACGGCTATTTTTAAATATCGATTCGAACGATTTAATTTCAAAATCGAACAAATCATTTTCAAATTTGATTCTGAAACTTTTATTACCTTCAGTAATATCGATATGAATTTTAAAAGCTTTCGAAATATTTTTCTTCAGCTTAAAGCTGAAGATTCAAATTTTTATTCGACTATCAATAGATTAAATTTTAAAGTTTAATCGCAAAATTCAAAGTTATATCGGGGATTCAAATTAAATCATCGTTCAGATATTTAAAATTAATTAAATATTCTCAATTTAATTTGTTCAAAATTCTGGGTCGTTACATATTTTCTAAAGAAAAACAGTTGACCAAAGTTTTTAATCAGTCGATTGAATATGAAAAACAGTCGACCAATTGCCTTGTTGAATTCACTATTTTCTTGTTGAATTCACTATTTGCATTCAAAGCCATAAATTACTATTTCTTGATAACCTATACATTCAAATAAAATCTATTTAGTGATCATCTACTTCAATTTCTTCAAATATACATGTTGTACCACTTACGAAGAAGATTATAAGAACATTGTACTATATCGACTCATTTGTGTTATTCAAGAGCACACGAAGTCAAACATCTTACTACTATTTGCAATCGAAGTACCGTTGGAGATCTTCGGGCACCAAGTCCTGTTCAGCAGCTCGGGCATTTTGTAATATACTTATTCCTCTAGGTTAAGTGAGGGCTTTGCTAGTAATTCCCAAGAGGTGGTTAGGGATCGGACGTAGAAGAGGTACTCCAAAACAGTACAAATTTCGATGTGTTTTTTTACTCACTTATTACTTTTCTAGTTATACTTTTGTTATTGCAAGTTAAGTAGTTACAGTAACACTATATGATCTACTAGTCACTTTCATTTGGTATCAGAGCAAGGAGTTTTTCAAAATCGTAAATTTATTTGAATATTATGGCTAACATGAGTTATAACACAGTTCAAGAAGGACAATCTACGACACGTCCTCCATTTTTCAATGGTTCTAACTTTATATACTAGGCTACATGTATGAAAATTTTTATGGAATTAAGTGGTTTTGATATATGGCTAGTTACTCAATCACAGTATGAAGCACCTACTACTGCAATGAGTGTTAAGACAGACGCTCAAAAAAACTGCTGCTAACAATAATTCTAAAGTAATGAATTTTTTATATTGCTAATTAGATAAAAATGAATTTTCAAGAATTATGATGTGCAAAACTACTAATGATATTCGACAAATGCTACAAATTACTCATGTAGATACAACCGAAATTAAATGGACCAAGATTAGTTTATTAAAGAATCAATTTCAATCTTGTAAAATGAAACCTAATGAGAGTATCATAGATATGTATTCTAGGTTTCAAACTATACAACACGATCTTATGGCATTAGAAACTACTTTTATTGATTTTGACTTAGTATAAAGTATTTTAAATTCTTTAACTGACAAGTAGGAAAGAAAAGTATTTGCTATAAAAGAAGCTACTTATCTTTCTACACTTAAAGTATAAGAACTAATTGGTTATTTAAGGTCCCATGAAGCTAACCTGCAAGATAGAAAAGAACTAGCACAAGAAAAACATAGTATTGCATTTCAGGTTAACAATGATGATGTTCAGAGCTTGATGAAGAAGAAGTAGCATTTTTTGGTAAGAACTACACAAAATTCACAAAATTCAACAAGATGGTTCGAATGAAAAAAATACGACAATCCAAATGACACGTCCTCTTTAAAATGCTTTGGTTATGGCAAATTTGGACAACTGAAGAAAGATTGTCCTGAACTGAATAAAGATAAGAAAAGCTTCAGAAAGAAATTCAAAAATGAAAAGATTTTAAAAGGAAGCAAACGTGCATTCTAGGTGATTTGGGATGATTCATCTTCAAGCAAAAGTGGTATCGATAGCGACACCAATGGAGAACAAGGTAATATATGCTTTGTGGCTACCAAAGATGAGGTACTTTCTAATTTATCCTTTGAAGATGTTATAGAAATAGCTTCAGAATTATATGATAAATTTAGTAATCTAAGAAAAGTTCATAAAGAATGTTTAGGTAAGAGAAATAGATTAGAAATAGAAAATGAAATGAAAAAAAAAACATCTCCCGACATATATCTAAACGCTGTCTTTTCTCGCTCACCCCCTCTCTTTTTTGGTATCAGAGCTGAGAAGATTTCTTGGCCCAATGAATTATAATAAATTCAATTATTTAAATTTAGAAATTAATAATCCAATAAAAAGAATTATTACATTAGACAAACAAAAACACATATGTTATATCAGAGAAACAGATTACAAACATAAACTGCACTCAGAAATAGAACATATGAATTCACTCACAGACTTAATCATAGAACTAAGTGAAAACTTAAATCTCTATAATGAAAAACATTATAACTTGATGCAACTTGTATTAGAAGGCATAATTGAGAAGAACAAGTTACTAAAACAAATCTCAAACAACCAAGAGTATTTAAAATTAAACTTATACAAAATAGACAACATAGAAATAACTTTGAAAAAACTAACTGACAAATTCAAAGTAATAAAATTAAAAGAATTTCCAAATAAAAACGATATAGTAAACTTAAAAAATTTAATAGAAGAAAACAAACCCAAAGATATAGAAGCACATTCCAGAAAATTAATAATGGAATTAAAAGAACAAACGGAAAAAGATAAAAATCAATTTGAAAAACAAATACAACAAATTGAGAAAATGTTAGATGAAATAAAAAATTTAATACTAAGCTAATGAGTTTTGAAAACAAATACTACCAAGAAGCAATTAAATACGTAGAATCCAATTACAGATTCAGTGACCCTAGCATAAATGTTGGATATAACAAAGATGAATTTCCGAGAAAAAGTGATAGGATACAAATATTACAGAATAATATGATAATAGCAATGCTAACCCAATTACAAAATAAGATAGAAAGCATCCAGAAACAAATGTTTGATATAGACAAAAATGGTAAAGAACAGGAATTTGAAATAAACAAACTCACAGAAAGCTTACAAAAAATGAATTTAGGACCTAATGATCCTACAACACATATAACAAGTAAAAAGACTAAAATCAATTTTCTAATGTATAAGAAACTTGATCAAATATGAACAATAGAAGATTGTCTTTTACAGGTCCATCTAGAACCTTAACAGATAGACCTACAGAATCAAACAGCTTATCATCCATTGGATGGATTGATAATATATTAAGAAGATCCAATAATACACAAAATCAGTTAGAAGAAATAATAAATTTTGAAAGGGATATAGAAATATTTACAAATAACCAATTAGATGCTCTAAATCCTAGAGAAATATATAGAACAGGCCTATTTACAACGGTAACAGGATTGTATAGACACCATAGGGAAGAAATACTTTCTATTCCAGATGGAAGTCAACAGGTATTAAGTTTAATGTCACAAGAAGCTATAAAACAATTAAAAATCCAGAAATACAAACTAATGCATCTAGGACTTATAGTCATAGGCATAAGAGGATTAGTTAGACAAAAAATTGGAACTAAATTATTATTACTACTTATAGACGATAGACACCAAGATATGGATAAAGCCATATTTGGAATGATGGAAGTAGACATGAACAATAACATAGGTATTGTTTATATAGCTCCAAATTTTACAATGACATTAAATGATTTTTACAAACACATAAAAATTATAATACAAACAAAGGTATTTGAAAATTTCATAGGAAAAAATATTCTTCTAGACATTACATTCTTAGGAAAGTGTATGTCCAAATATACTCCAAAAATAAAAATAAAGTTAGACAAAGTCATAGAAGCCTTAAATTCAACAGGCATAAGTTTCATAAAACCAATGGAAATAGATTCTTCTATTCTTGCTGGTCATGAATGGAATATAGAAAATCCGAATAATACAACAACAACATTAAAACCAAACAATGCTGTAACATATAATAACCTAAATAAATCTATGTCCATAAGGTTTAGAGATTATGGACCTTCAAACCAACAAGAAATAGAAACAGATGAAGAAGCTTATGAATTGAACAAAAGAATTAATGGATAAAATTATATATCCAAAGGAACTTGGAATGGTTCTTGAACCATCTGAAATATATGAACTAGAACAAACTCTAAGGTCAACAAACCAAATAAATGAAAATACTTTTGTTTATATTGATGATGAAAACAATGTAAGAACAAGGGAAGTATATAATCTAGACGACTTCTTGGAGGATTCCCAAAAGGCAGATAATGCAATACAACAAAGTATACTAAATGATATAATATCAGAATTCACAGAACACATAGACTTAGCTGACCATGAGGAAAGTGGGAGCTCAAGGATTTCATATCCTAATAAAAACCAAGAAACAATGCCTTACACATTAGGACAACCCCCTAGACAACCAGTTGAACCATATACAAATGAAAATAAAAACCTAAGAACAATAGGTAAAAGGTTACCTAATGAAACAACTTTTTTTAAAGACAATGCAGTAATACTAAATGTCACAGAATGCCATCCCCAGTTACTAGATACATATCTAGAACAATGGACTACTGCTATAGCAAGAGATTATGCAGCAAGGCATACAAACATAAATTTCTGGTGAAGAAATGATCAGAATTGCTGAAAACTACTTAGGAGATATAGCCAAAGCCATATGGGAAGCCTATAAACAAAGTTTTCCTGAAGAAATAAACAATCTAATAATACAAGGAAGTAATATTTACAACTTCGCTTACACCATGCACAGAATAATAACAGGAAGAGACGTAAATACAGGAGTAACCATAAGGCAACAAGAAGCCATGAGAGATTTAGAACAAATCCAATTGTTAGATTGGAAATACATAATAAAATTCTTAAAAGAATTCTTACATTACGCAACTATTTCAGGAAATTATTACAGTGCTGAAATAGGAAATAGGCTCTTTTCCAAACTACCAGGTGATTTAGGAAAAGAAATACATAAATCTTGGATAGAACATTACCAAAATAATACTGCAAATATCCCTAAAGGATATGATAATATTGGAATAAGAATAACACATATCATTTCTGAACTAAAAAAGAAATGTACCTATATACAAATCCAAAGAGAATTAAAACAAAAAAATTACGGATTTTGTGGACAAATATATACTCCACAACAATATGGATCAAGGAATTACAACATAGATAGAAAACATAAGTTTAAAAAGAGATATACAAAAAAATATTATTTAAGAAAATCAAATGCAAAAAAACTTTATCTTAACAAAGAAAAACATGTTAGGAAATATAATCCAAGAAAAACATATTCAAATACAATCACATGTTTTGCTTGCAATGAAAAAGGACATTTATCTTCCTCATGTCCAAAAAGACATAATTTATTTACTAGAGAATCTAACCTTATAGATTCAGTCAAAGAAGATTTGATAGAAATTGCTTCTGATGTCTCAGAAAATTCTACAATATATTCTATAATATCCTTAGAAGGATTACAAGAACAAGAACAAATACAAACATCAAATTATACCTTAATTGATGAATTAACATATTTTCAAGAAAATACACCTCATGAATACTTACTAAATATTGTGAACAAAGAACTATGCGAACATAATTTCAAACATAAAATGGGAACGGATACCACGAAATGTGAGTTCTGTCCTTGGTACCCTGCTTTTGATAAAAGATTTAAATGTATAGAATGCACAATGGAAATATGCCATGTATGTGCAAAGAACAAATTTGATATAGATTTACCCAGAGAAAATAAGCCTGTTTACACAGATAAAAATAAGATAAATGAAGAAAGAATTAAAATACTTGAAGAACGAACAAATAATATTGAAATAGAAATTAAAGAAATAAATGAAAAAATTATAACCTTAGGCAAAAGAAATGAGATTATTCATGATATACCCACACCATATGAAAATAATAACAATTTAAATAACATTGACACACCAATACAAATTCCACTAATATGTAATTCAGGAAACCTAAAAGAATTACGTATCCCAACAAAGCTAAATATAAAAGGATTAGAAATACAGATATTAGCCTTTATAAACACAGGAGCTACTAGTTCAACCATTTGTTCTAGTCTCATACCTTACAAATACGTAACAAAAGCAGATAAGCCAAAACAAAGTATCCAATTTGATGGAACTACCAATATTATTACAAATATTGTTAAAAATATAAACATAAGCTTCACAAATACATGTGGAGAGTGGTCTCCATATTACAACATAAAACAACTATGGGTTTTAGAATTAAACCTAGAAGGAATAAAACTAATCCTAGGATTAGACTTCTTATTAAATGACAACGGAAGTTTTGCATTTAATAAAGATTATATACAAATTTCAAAAAAAAACTACACTAACCCCAATTCTATCAGAATATGCACTTGAGAAGCGTGGTGGAAAAACAGAACATAAAAGCGACAATAAAAGAGACAACGAAACATGTAATTGCCCCATACCAGGACAATGCAAAAACTACGAAAATATACACACAATTACAGAAAAGGAAAATGAAGAATTTATACAAGAGAATTCTAAAAATTATGAATATAAAAGAAAAGGATTTATTAAAGATGTCCAACTTATAAATCCAAGGGACATAAGCAGATTGTTATTAACAATAGATGACATAGACCAACTAATCTCTAAACTAGAAAAAATAGAAATTATAGGAGAAAACCATTAAAATACTGGAACAGAGACTCTATACAATGCAAATTAGATATAATCAACCCTGATTTAACTATAAAAACAGGATCTCCAAAATATGATACTTGGATCATGGAAGAATTCAAGATGCATATAAATTTTTTGACAAACCTAAATATTATTAGAAAAACAGATTCAAGACATAGGACAGCAGCATTTATTGTCCAAAAGGAATCTGAGAGAAAACGTGGCCAATCTAGAATGGTCATGAACTACACTAGATTAAATGACAATACTCATGAAGATGGATATTGCATTCCTAATAAAGATGTATTAATAAATAAAATACAAGGATCAAATTGGTTCTCCAAATTTGATTTAAAATCAGGATTCTGGCAAGTAAAAATGCATCCTGAATCTATACCTTGGACTGCATTTACATGCAGTGAAGGACATTATGAATGGTTAGTAATGCCATTTGGCTTAAAAAATGCACCACAAATATTCCAAAGAAAAATGGATAATGTTTTCCAAAATTGCAACAAATACACTTGTGTATACATAGATGATATTCTTGTATTTTCTAAAACTAAGCAAGAACATATATCACATTTGTATACTGTATTAAAACTTATAGAAGCACATGGATTAATTGTATCAAAGAAAAAGATAGAACTATTGAAAAACAATATAGAATTTTTAGGAGCCAAAATAGGCAAAGGAATTATAGAATTACAGCCACATATAGCTAGAAAATTTTTAGAGTTTCCAGACAAATTAGAAAGTTTGAAACAATTACAAGCCTTTTTAGGACTTGTAAATTATGCAAGACCTTATATAAAAAATCTTTCAAAATACACTGGACCTCTTTATAACAAGGCAAGTCCAAAGGGCAACAGAGAATTTAACATAGAAGATATAAAACAAATCCAAGAAATAAAGAAATTAGCCCAAAACTTAAAACCTTTAAGTTTACCTTTACAGACAGAATATTTAATAATTGAAACAGATGGATCTTCCTTAGGATGGGGAGGAATATTATTAAGTAAAGATAACAAATATGAAAGTAAATCTACAGAAAAATTATGTAGATATACCTCAGGAACATACAAGGAAAAAGGATATATGACATCTTTATATTATGAGATACTAGCCATAATATACGTTCTAGAAGCTTTTAAATTATTTATAATTTCCCAAAAAGAAATAACAATTAGAACAGATTGTGAATCAATTGTGAAATATACAGATAATAAAAAAGAAAAAGGAACCATAAATAACAGATGGTTAAAATTTAAACATGCCATATCGAATTGCGGAACTAACATTAATTGGGAACACATAAAGGGAAAAAATAACTTCTTGTCAGACCAATTGTCAAGATTACTAAAATAATGCCCATCACTAACATTTATCTTGCAGAAATGGAGGAATTAAACCCATCCAAGCATTTGAAGATATATACTACAAACAAATTTCAGACAAAGACGAAAGTCACTGAAGACCAACAAATGATCCTAGACAATATCTGGAATATGAAGACTCCTCAAGAGTCAAACAAACAAAAATAGAGTGTTTTATACACTTTAGTACAAATGTTCACAAATGAGAAAAGAACAAAATATCTCTACTATGGCCTGTTCACTGGCTCCGATGCTGGTATTTATACCACATGGGAACAAATGATCATTAAAATAAAATATCTTGAACAAAATCCCAGATATGGGAAACCACTATACAAAGGCTTCAACACTTTTGAAGCAGCTACAAATGAGTTACAAAAGGTCTTCGGAAAAGATTATATAATTTCTGAAGATATACAAAGTCTACAACAAATTTCTTTGGGAAAACAAATCAAAGAAGAAAGCACTGAAACTTCTTCCTCTACAAATTTCAGACCACAAACTTCTTTTGCTACTATAACCAAAGCCAATCCCACAAAAATGACAAATCTTGGCAATCCCAAAAATGTCTACCAAAACACACCTCCGCCAAATGTAAACCAAAAACCTATAACTCTGCCTAACTTTCCAGAACAAATGACAAGGGAGTTGCACTTTATACAACACCCCGCTGAACTTTCTCCACAAGATTTCAATAAAATATGTGAATTTTTCTCACATATCTCCAAAACAAAAAATGAAGGACTACAAATAAAATGGGATATCATGAGAAATACAAATATCCCATGTACAAAAAGATTTCCCTCTTGTCCACAAATAACCCATGACTGCTCATGCACGATATCCTGTGCAGTCCCACAAATCACCCTCAATCTCACAAAATATAAATACCTAACCCAAGGAAACTTCATATTTGACCCAAATATGTTATTAAATTATGGGCTTATTAAAAGAATCTATTTTGATGAATGGATTCAAGAAGATCTTCCAGAACCTTTTGGAAGTATAATAGAACAACTAACAAATATACTAGCAACTGACATTTATATGGACTTCACGTCCACACCTCCACATTTTGGAAAGAATATTTTCGAACCCACAAAACACACTGTCCACATCAGGGCAAAATTCCTAGATCCAGATTATGAAGAATGGATAGAGGAAAATAATCCAGAAAAAATGGATTATATAAAAATCAAAGAACAGACTTATGAAAGGTACAGAGCCCTCAAAATAGTGGAAGAAGACGTTGGAACAACAAAGGCTCTTACTTATATGCTGAGACCCCCACAATAAAAATATTCGTCACAAAAGCCTTGAGGGATCAAGGGATAAATTACAGAAATTTTGATATATTTCATCCAAAGCCCTCAATGATAAAAAACTACAAAAGAGAAAAACAAAGAAAAAGGAACAACGAAGACAAAGAAGACGTCGAATCAACCAATATGTCCACCGACGAAAACTGATTTGACAAAAGGAACCACAAAGTCACCTACTTTTCTCAGTGGGAATCCCCTTTAAAGGAAGGATGTGACTTTAGTACCCACTATCCAGAATAAAACAAATGTAAAGATATGAGTATTATTTTTCTTTCTTTGAGTGGAAGGCATCTTTTATTTTTCTTGACAGCTGTTTGTATCTTTTTATGATTGCTCCATCTATATAAGGAGCCTGCCTTGTATGTAAATATTATCGAATCACTAGTATTGTATCATATCGTGAAAATAATATAAGCTTTGTGTTAATGGCTGCCTTCTCCAAAATCTCTTCTTCTTCTCCAAGGTTTATGAGTAACTAAACATTAACTCAGAGCTAAGGAAAGAAAAGATACAAGACTGCTTCAGCTATGTAAGTTCTTTTGTTTTACCATTACTTTTTTCGTTAATATTATGATCACTATGTTAAAATGACTATGATCTTTTTAAAACAATTGACACCAGTTGCTATAAGCTTAATAAGTATTTCCAACAGACGTAAATCCGTTAGTCGAAAGAACCGTGTGAGGGAAAAAAGTAGACGCTTAGGATGACAAGGTGAGGAAAAATGATTTAAGATATAGGGTTTTGGTAAAGGTTTTAAAAGGTTTCATGGATATTTTTGACAAACCTGAAAATAATATTAATGATAAATCAGTATGGCAACATAAGAAATACATAATGCTCATAAGCAGAATTGTATCTTAGTATTTCCAAAAGCTTTGACTACTTTCTCTAACTTAAACAACCAATCTTTCATAAAAAGGAGAAACAACTAAAATGGAAAAATTACAGCAATATTTAGAAAATAAATTTATGATGAATATAATAAACATTATGAAAAACAATACAGACCTTACAGAAAACCAAAAACACCAAATAATAAGCATTTTCAAACAAAAATATTCACACGAGTTGATCAGTATTTATGACTGTGAAACAAGTTTAACTGAAATATATAATAACTTTAATATCTGGAGAGAACCTGGAAACATAGTACTAACACCCAGATTTGTTAAAGAATTTTATAGAGAATGGCAAAATTACTTAGAAACAAAAAATAAAGCAGATTACAACATAACAGAAAATAATAATTGGGAAATTTAAAAATGAACGATCTTCCAAAAATTGAGAATATAGAATCCCTACAGAACTATTTAGAACAAAAATTTATGACTAAACTCATGATTGTTCTAAAGCAAACAGAACTAAACGAAGACCAGCAATATAATATTGCAAAGATATTTAGACATAACTATACAGAAAAACTCATCAACCTTGATGATGAACCTAAGATAAACAAAAAGGAAGTAATAAAAAATCTTAGAAATACTTATTTCGTATTTGATACTAAAAATCCAAAGATGAAGATTACCAACAGAATGTTAGATCTATATGTTAAAGAACATTATGAACAGATTAGACAAGAAATACTTAGAGAAAACAGGGAATGGTTTAATAAATCCCTAGACTTGACAACTTACATAGATACAGATTATTGGTATGAAGATGAGTCATATAATGAGTTTTATTAAAGAGGAATACTACAAGGACTTGAACAAAAAATTAGAAGACTCTGAACTAAGAATGAAAAGGTTCCTAATTCCTAGTTCAAATACTCCTACTTGCTGCACCCTTGGGTATTATACTTTCAAGCTGCCAGCAAGGTAGTCAAAATATGAAGAGACACGTACAAGAATACTTCTAAGAAAAGTTCATAAAGAATGTTTAGGTAAGAGAAATAGATTAGAAATAGAAAATGAAATGCTTAATTACATACTAATTTTAGAAAACCCATGAATAGTCAACCAAAAGTAGACTATAAAAAGACTACTAAAATATGGGTACCTAAAACTAATAATATTCTGATTAGGCAAAAGTTTATACAAATTTTTAAATGAAATACATTATAATTGTGAGTTTTATTTTAAAGGTTTTACCAAACCCATCTGGGTATAATAACTAACTTCTACCTAACCTCGAGGATCCTAACGTAGGAAGTGGGTATCAATAAAGTATTTTCTATTTTTTGCAAGTACTCTAGCATAAAATGAAGAAATGGATTCTCGACAGTGGATGATCTAAGCACATGACTGGAAATGCAGAGATGCTAACAAATATATCATACATGGATGGTGATACAGTCACTTTTGGAGATAACTCCAAAGGCTATGTTATTGGAAAAGGAAATGTAGCTTCTATCGGTATATCTAACTCTCCATTAATCACTATCGTTTATTTGGTAAAGAATTTAAAACATAACCTCTTAAGTATTAGTCAACTATACGAAAAAGGTTTTAAAATAACTTTAAAAAAAGATAAGTGTAATAAATTTGATAAAAATAGTAATATCATTTTTAAAGGTATAAAAAAATCGTAATGTTTATATTTTTAATATGAAAATAAGATATAATAACAATATGTGTTTAGTTGCTGATATTTGTGACCTTGGATTTGGCATGGAAGGTTTTATCATGTTAATTTTAGAAATATACATAACTAAAAACGATATTGTAATGGTTTCCAAAGTTAAATTTTAAAGTTAATAATTTATGTGACGCTTGTTAGAAAGGAAAACTTAAAAAGTCATATTTTAAAGCTATAAGTAAAATTTCTACAAAACAACCTTTAGAACTTTTACACTTAGATTTATTTGGTCCTATGCAAATAAGATCAATAAATCACAATATCTGTTCTTGTTATCATTGATGATTTTTCATGATATACATGGACCTTCTTTTTAAAATATACGAATAACACTTTTGAATCTTTTAAAATTTTGCAAAACGAATACATAATTTAAAAGATTTAAAAATTAAGAGCATTAGAAGTGTGACCATGGAGGTGAATTTGAAAATGATTTTTCTCAAAAAATTTTGCAATAAAAAGGGTATAAGTCATAATTTTTCTTTTCCTAAAACGCCACAACAAAACGGTGTCGTAGAAAGGATAAATCGTACTCCACAGGAATGTGCTAGTACACTTTGAAGCAGTAGTAATCTACCACAAAACTTCCTGGCTGAGGCAGTTTCTACATCTTGTTACGTTCTAAATCTTGTTTCCTTAAGACCATTAACTAAAAACACGCCTTATGAACTCTTTTTTAAAAAGTAACCTAAAGTATCGTATTTTAAGATTTTTGGCTCAAATGCTTTATTTAGACACTAAAGATCCTCTTGAGAAGTTTGATCCAAAAGCCGACGAAGTAATCTCTATTGGATATTCGGAACAAAGTAAAGCATATAGAGTATTTAATAAAAGGTCTAACAGAATTGAAGAAACATTACCTGTATCTTTTGATGAAAACTTTAATATTAGTAACGATGATGATGGAAACACTGAAATTACTAAACCATCAGTATTGCCTTATTCTAATGAATAGCAAGTTGAATCTATTAATCTGGATAATAATGAATTAAAATCACAACCTAGATTATTAAAAAAAAATCACCTTTTAGATAATGTAATTGGCGATATTAATATAAAAGTTGCTATACGAAGGTAATTAACTCAAATGGGACATGTTACTTTCATATCTAATATTAAACCAAAGAATTATAAAGAAGATGCTATAGACGATTATTGGATTTTGGCAATGCATGAAGAACTAAATCAGTTTGAATGGAATAATATTTGGGAATTGGTTCCTAGACCAAATGATCAAACAATCATTGGAACAAAATGAGTTTATAAAAATGAAGTTAATAGTAATATAATCCAAAATATAGCTGGGTCAGTTGGACAGGGTTGTAATCAAGAAGAAAGAATAGACTATGAAGAAATATTTGCTCCTATCACTAGACTAGAAGCAATATGTATCTTATTAGCATTCTCTTATCATCATAATTTTAAACTATATCAAATGAACGTTAAAAGTGCATTCTTAAATGGTTTTACTAAAGAAAATGTGTTTATAAAACAACCCCTTCTATTTTCACATGAAAAATTCCCTGATCATTTCTATAAACTTTAGAAAGCTACCTCCTTTTTAAGTTAACTAAAACATGTTATTGTGACATTATTTTATTTCTGTTTTGAAATTAACAAATTCGACCATAACCAATTGATTAGACCTATTTAGTGATCATCATCATCATCTTCTTCTTCTTCTTCACAAAGAGTCACTTCCCACCATGACTGATTACATCAATTTTATCGGATGCTACTCTTCACAAAGGATTGCAACTACTCATTCTCTATAAATAACAATCACATTTTTATATTTCAACAAAAATTCTTCTTGCTTTCTAATTCTCGTTTCTTGTTAAATTCACTATTTGTATCCAAAGCCACAAATTTCTATTTCTTGATCACTTAACATTTAAATCAAACCGACTTAGTGTTCATCTACTTCCATTTCATGAAATATAAACATTATACCACTTATGAAAACGATTATATGAAGGTTGTACTATATCAACTCATATGTATTATTCAAGAGCACACGAAGTTAAACATCTTACTACTATTTTTAATTGATGTCCTATTGGAGAACTTTAGGCATGAAGTCATGTTCAGCAGCCGAGGCATTTTGTAATATACCTATTCCTCCAGGTTAAGTAAGGGCTTTGCCAGTAATTCCTAAGAGGTTCTTAGGGACTGGATATAGGAGAGGTGCTCCGAGCCAGTATAAATTTTGGTGTGTTCTTCTACTCACTTATTACTTTGCTATTTATACTTTTGTTACTGCAATTTAAGTTAGCCATAATAACACTATACAATCCATAGTCACTTTTAGGGACCTCATCGGTCGATCCCCTTCTTATGCCATCGATCGTTGGTGATTGACCGCCTATAGAGGAGTGGTTGACCGGTCATGCACTAGCGGCCAGGGTTGAACCTTAGTCGAAAGACCTGGATTTAATTATTTTAAATCTAACGGATACGATTTGTTCGAGGGCCTATAAATACAACCCTAAACCCTACACTTTTCTATTCATATTTTCTAACCAAAACAGTGAAGCACTGCCATTTTTCCATCTCTACTATTTCTAGAAATTATAAGTTATTATATATACACACAAAAATCGGACCAGGGCAGAGAATAAAAGAGAAGAAGAGAAGCAAATCAACATTGCGAAAGAAAATGATAATTTGTAAAATTATAAATCTATATTTCCCCTAATCTTAAATCTCTTCTCAGTTCTGTAATTCTAATAGTATGCATATGTCTTGTTATACATATTCTTTTGGGTTAGAATGGAAAACGAGTCAAATTAAATGGATGAATTTAGATTTGGTAGATTTGGAAAGCTAGAAAGGTAAGTGGAAAATTATATGACTTATCTATAACATTGAAATTTATGTCATTGAATTTTATTTAGTAATTATGTCTATATATGATCTGATGAATTGTAAGCTTATAATAAACATATAGGAATATCCTCTACATATTTTGTATGATATGTAATTGGAATAGGAACGATATTTACACCCTAATATGGAATTTTGGAAATCAGCTGTAACACCCTAAAATTTATGAGAAATTTAAAAAGATTATAATAGGAATTTAAATGAAAATTTAATAAGGAAAGTGAATTAAATTAAAATAAGGAGTTGAAAGATTTTTTTTTTCACAATCGTCCGCATTTGGCTACAAGACTTGCACTATTGTGTCCGTTAGCGGTCGACCCAGGCTCTGAGGCAGTCAACTCATGTAATGAAATTTACGGACATTATTGCTTTATTAGATCTGAGTATTAAGGTCGAGATTGATTGCGTGGGAGCAAAGTAAACAATGACTGGTTGAGATGACTGCTGAGTTAAACTAATGCCTTTATTAGCTAATTACCTTTATAAATTAGATGTTAACCTAAAACCCTAATCTCTAGTTTGAGATGACGGTAACCTGATGCTGCCGAAATTTCCATTAAAACCCTATTTCCTTCCCCAATTCTCAAATAAAAAATTAAACTCCAAATTAAACCCAAAAGTAAGTCAAATCAAGGGCGAGATAAAGAGAAGAGGCAAGCAATTAGGAGATCTAGAGGAGTGCTATCCTTTGGCGGCCACTTTTGCATATCTAGAGCTAAGGCTATAAGGTGAGTAGACACAGATCTAATGATTTGGTTATCTGAATTAAGTTCAAATCTATTTTACTGATTAGATTACTTAAAAATCCTTAATTAACCTATTAAATTAGAATTGAATAGCTAAACTATAAACCCTATAATTGACACTTGTAAACTGTTAAACCGACACCTATTATTTCTATTCGCAAACCCTAGAATTGCTAGAAATTGGACAATAAACTAAACAAAAATCAAGGTGAAAACTACAAATTTGTTAATTTGGGAATTAAGATGGAATGAACTAAATAATTAACGAATAAATTGTACGAATTGAAAATACACAGCTAACAATTTATACCGGGTACGGTCGACCCTGGAAGAGTCAAGATCGATCGATAGCGACCGACCTGGGAAGAGTTTGGGTCGACCATGCCTATTGAAAATTGGTGACCTGAACCTTAGAGCCAATTAATTAAATGGACGTTTGATGGTTAATGAACTGGAAAATGAACTATTTTAGGCCATGTTGTCTGCATGAGAGAATAGGGAAGTTGGTTCCCAATCAGAGTAGTTGAGCGAATTTATTTCAGTATGATGATAGGACAGGGACGATCTAGAAGTTTTGTAAATGGTAAGATGAACTGTTAGGCGGATATCGAGGCTAGACGTAGATAGCTATGAAGAGATGTGGGCAATTAATTTTAGGCTCTAAAGTGTTACGATTAGGTGAGCGCAGCACTGACAAGAACACTATCTGAGGAGCCCGGTCCAAACGAGAGATCCAGGTACTACACATGTTCTTGCGCAACGTGGAACGAGTGGACGCCGGTGCTGGTCAATAAGTGTCAATAGGAAGACGATTGTTAGAAGGAGCCTGGACCTAACGGGGGTTCACATATAGTGGGCACCGATAGTGGACAATAAGTGACTACATGGAACCGATTATTAGATGGGGCCTGCTACTAGTGGAGGTTCACACATGGTGACACAAGAAGCGGTACATTAAGAAAATTTTTGCCACTACGATCGAGAGATGAACATGGGTGCATATAATGAGTCACGTTGTGAGTTTGCATTATGGCGTTCTCCCTCTCCAGGAGTAGTGTGAGTAGAAAGGGGAGTAGATCCCAATTTGTCCGATTGTTTGTGCAAGGTTCGATTTGAAGATTGACCCAATGTACTAGATAAGTATCCTTAGGTATATGATCTTGAGATTACAAGGACACTACGTATGCACTCTATATCAGTTAGAGTAGATTTAGATTCAATTACACTTAATCATCTTATTAGTCTTGTTCTCATTCACTAGAGTTTTGTTTGACTCATTCCATTTTTCCTTTTTCCCCACCTCAGGTGGACAAGGCAGCAGGTGACTGGCCCATTCTTGCTTTCAAACAATCGTGTTTAGCTAGGAGCTTAGCTTACCACTCTTATCCTTTATCATGTATTATTTATCAGTACAACTATCTCTATGCTTCATTTTTTAAATGATATTTTTATGATGTACTCTGATTTTGACTTATGTTCGGATATTTTCTAAGACTACGATATGATATGATATTTCTAAGACTGCTTATATTTTTCTCTAAGATTTTATATGTCTATTATATTTCTTCCATTGTGATACGTTTAGATTAGATATTTTATTCTTTATATTGTTATCTTAGTCTTTGTGATTCTATTCTATTTTAAATTAGATGATCTGCATTTTTCGATGCGATGGTTTTCAGGCGTATCGAGAGGTGCGAGTTGTCACAGTTGGTATTAGAGCTTAGGTTCAATATTCCTAGGGCTAGAATGTATGGGAAACGTGTGTGTGTGTATATATATATATATATATGTGTATAAGATTTTTGATAAAAGCAATAATTTTCGAAAAAAAATTATTTTTGAAAAATGGATTTTTAAAGTATATGTGTGTGTGTATAAGTATTTATATAAGTATTTTCAAAAAGATTTTCCAAAATTTGTCGAAATCCCTCATATTTATGTCTATGCTCATTCAAATTCCTGCATGTACTATCTCTTATCTCTTACCCTCATTTTGAGCTATCTGTGAAAGTTATTAATTGAATCTATACTATTTACAGATAGAGATGGCTAATCCCGTAGTATTAGGCTCTGCCGATGTTCCTAAAATTTCGATTGTGAACATACCATATAGTTCCGCCTGTACTTACAGGCTAGGGGACAGGCTGAGCAACCACTAGTTGGAGAACCTGCGAATGAGCCAATAGGTGAGGTTCCTGCCTACCTACCTACTGCTCTTGACTTTGCAATGCTATGCAAGGACTTTTCTATTTTAGGAGGTAAGCCTTACTTGGGAATGAAGTTTTACATGGATTCGAGAGCATGGATCCGCAATTGCAACTAGGAGGCAGTTTTCCACCTAGTAGCTGTAGGGTGAGGTTTTGAGCTAGTGGGAGGTATTGGAGATAGAGACAAATGGTGGTGATATGACTTGGGGAGAGTTCCATAAGAGGTTTGAGTTGAAGTTTCTATTACATGCCGAGGAGGGTGTTCAGTTAGAGGGGTTTATCAATCTCAAGCAGGGTGATATGTCAGTTAAGGAGTATGTATACCAGTTTAATGAACTTGCAAGATTTGGCATAGAGTTGATCTGTACAACATATAAGAAAGCTCCCAAGTTTGCTAAGGGTTTGAATCAGCCACTTCAAGATTTAGCAGCGAATCATATTCCGATGGAAGCTACATTCGAGGGACTTATTAAAATGGATATGTTTACTTCTATTAATAAGAAAAAGGTGAAGGAAGAGAGTCCAAGGGTTGCATGGAAAGGATTTTAGAAGGGCAAGAAGAAGAGAGGATTTGGGTTGAAGGGGAAGATTCAGAAGAAGGACATGAAGTGTGGGAAGCATGGACATTTTTCCAAGAAGAGTGATAAAGATCTTTCTAAGATGAAGTGTTATAATTGTGTTTAGTCTGGACATATGAAGCGATCTTTTCCAGCACCACCCAGAGCTGCTTCTCAGGTTTCGACTCAGGCGGTCAAAAGAGTGCTTTCGTTTTGTCATGACCAAGCTTGTGGTGGTCACTTCGGCCCGAAGAAAACATCCGAAAAGGTGCTTTAATGTGGTTTTTACTGGCCAATGCTTTTCAAAGATGCATCTGAGTTTTGTAAAACTTGCAGTCGCTATCAAATGTTAGGAAGAATCTCTCAATCAAACATGATGTCATTGAACCCCATTCTTACGATTGAAATCTTTGACGTTTGGGGTATTGATTTTATTGGACCATTTCCCAATTCTTTCAGAAATTTGTACATTCTTCTTGCTGTTGATTACATCTCTAAATTGGTTGAAGCCATTCCTTATAAAACAAATAACCACAAAGTTGTTGTGAAATTCATAAAAGAAAACATCTTTTCGAGGTCTGGAACACCTCGCACAATAATAAGTGATAACGTAACCCATTTCTATAATTGTTCATTTGAAACTCTAATGAAGAAATACTCGATAACACATAAGTTATCCACTCTTTATCATCTTCAAACTTGTGGTCAAGTTGAAGTTTCAAATTGCCAAATCAAACAAATTTTGGAGAAAACCGTGAATAAAAATCGAAAAGATTGGTCACAAAAATTGACAGACGTCCTTTAGGCTTACAGAACTACTTACAAAACCAATCTTGGGATGTCTCCTTTTAAGTTTGTGTATAGTAAAGCGTGCCACTTACCTGTTGAACTTGAACATAAAGCATTGTGGGCAATTAAGAACATAAACTTTGACCTTGAAAAAGCTGGTGAAAACAGAAAATTGCGAATCAATGAATTAGGGGAGATTAGGAACGACGCGTATGAAGATGATAAAATTTACAAAGAAAGAACAAAAGATTTTCATGACAAATCGATCCTAAGGAAAACATTTTTGCCAAACTAAAAAGTTCTTTTGTATGACTCTCGACTTCATTTGTTCCCTGGGAAATTAAAATCAAGGTGAACAGGACCATACATCGTAGGTACTATTTTTCTACATGGTGCCACTGAAATAGAAAACCCTAGGGATGGATGGATTTTTAAAGTCAATGGACATCGTTTAAGGGTTTACTTGGAGTTGGCGAGTGATCGAGAGGAGGAGCTCATACTCTTCATGAGCCATACTACGTCTAGTAAGAAATGTTAACCCTCTTGTAAATATATACACATTTTTCCCCGTTACACTCATTATATCATGCATTGACTATGGAGACACAGTCAAAATTAAGTGTGGGGGGGGGAGTCTCATGTTCATTTTTGTTTTTTCATGGTTTTTTTTACATTTTCTTTCCAAAACAGAAAAAAGAAAAAAAATTCCATTTTTTTCTTTTTAGCATATTGATTTACTTTTGAAGAAACACTATAGGATAAGTATATATTTTTGGTTATTAAATTGAAAATTTTGAAAATTTATTTGTCTCAACAAAAATAAAAATAAAGTTTAATTAAATGTAACAATGGTTTAACTAGTATATAGGAAGGTTCATGGGTGGTAATTGTGAAGTATATCCTAATTGTAATCTTTGTTTAAAAGAGTGGCTGATTTGAAGTAAAGGCGACAACATTTTCAATCTTCTAAGTTAAGTGGTTCTAAGATGATTTTGCGTAACTCTCTCTCTCTCTCTTACACAAAAGAAGAGAAAAAAAATATAAAAAAATGGTTTTTTTAGAATGATAAACACCTATAGTCATGTGTTCATACACAAGTGTGTACACTCGCCATGCTCTGTACTCTTCTCACATAAGCTTGAAAGGCAGTGCATGATTAGTATACCTGGCCTCAGTTTATTTGAGTTAGGTGTGTAAATATTAGTAATGTTAATATTTTTCAAAACAGAGAGAGCAAGCAATTGAAATCAAAGCACTATTTTCACTTATTTGATTCGACTTGTTATTCAAAAGAAATAAAAATACCACTTTGTGAAACTTAGATAATCAACTAAAGGATCCATTTCATAGTTGCACTATGTAATCAACTGAAACAACTAGCTAAACTAGAGTCTAATTGTGATGTTAACTTAATTTTTATTCGTAGTTTGGATGAGTAAAAGGACTAAAATTTCTTGATAATGACCAAAAATTATGTTTAACTCACTTGTGTCTATTTAAAAGTAAATTCGTCATTTGTAAATATTTTTGAAAACTTGCATCATATAGTCGCATTAGAATCTACATATCACATTTAGATTTTGTGGGTAGTATCCGCTGAAAACCCTCACAAGACAACACTCATCCTACTAGGAACACCTAGAGGTTTAACGGCTGGTTGCATACACTCAATGCAAACATGTTTCCTATGAAAACGGATTTATGTTAGTTTTAGTTTATTCGAGGACGAATAAAATGATAAGTGTGGGGGTATTTGATGTGCACGTAAAAGTGCATATTTTTACTTACGTATTTAATCTACTTTTATTTAAATAAATGAGCATATTAGTGTATTTTACATGTTTAAACCAAAATTTAATTTTTTTTCAAATCATCATTTATTCATCTTCATTTGGGAGGGGAGGGGGGAAATATGGTAATTCTGTGTATGATTTAATTTGAGAAAATTTATTTGCACATTTTTATTTTTATTTCTAAGGTAATGAAGTGCAAATATGAAGAGGGTTCATGAAAGAATGCATGCACATATGTTGAAGGCAAATGAAGAATGGAAATAAATGAATTCATGCAATATGGAGGAGCCCACAAACCCACTACCATATGGTCCATAATTAAAAGCACATGCATATGTTAGTGGAGGCTTAAAGGCATGTTAGTGGGGATTAATTATTTCCCTAATGATTACTTGGAGGTTATACTTTCTCAAGGGTATTTTAGGTAGCCCACTAAAATATGAATTAGGGTTTTAATCATGTATAAATACCCTTTATGTCTCATGTAATTATCTTCTTACCTTTCATGCAAGTTGTAGCCACAAAATCAAAGATAAATAAAACTTTCTTTCATGGCTTCTTAGCCTTGTTTTTACTTTCGTGCAATTTTTATTTATGCTTTCTTTTATGCTCTTTTATTCTCTTATGCTCTCTTTTAATTCATGCAATTAGTATAGATTTATTTTATGCAAGTAGTTAGTTCCTTCTTCTTTTAATTAGCACTTCTCTTCATTTATGTTTATGTTGAAATCAATTTATGTTAAGATGTTTTTAAAAATTAGTAGCTAAACCCCTTCAATTTAAGGATAATGAAGCTCTCATGAAACATATTAAATTAACGTACTGACTTCATTTGTAATCTCTCTTACGTGCTTGATGGAAAATATGAATGATGGTGGTTTATGTTCCTTTTTATTGAATTTTGATAGCCTATGTTGACATCTCAAATAGGCTATGCTTAACTCCATTTAAAACATAAACTATTTGATCATTTGCCTAAGTGATTTTGATCATGAAAGTCAAACTAGAATCAAAATTTGGTAGTCTATGTTATTAATTAATAGTAAATAGATCATACTTAAAAGAGATTTTATTTTTAATTTTTATGTCATTTTCATGAATGTTGATAAGTGGGTTGAATGGTGTGTTAGAGTTTGATGATTTAAGTTGTGCTAATTAATAGCATAAATAAATCATACTTATAATAAGCACATCGATCATTTCTACTTAATATTTTAATAAGAGATTACAAGTGAATTTCATGTTGATATACATGAATGATTGGAAGTGGATTTGCCTCTAAATTGCTTCTTATTATCATAGTTTATAACCTTTGCTCTAGTTTCATTTTTGCAATTTTTCTTAGTTCAAAACCACTTCAAAACTCCGGGTTAATTTGATTGAGTAGTATTGTAATTTAATTCATTCCCTACGGATCGACCGGTACTCATATACGTACTACAATTGTACGTCGTGCGCTTGCGGTTTATAATGATATATTTTTTCAACGATTTTCTAACCGATAGAAAATTCGCTGCCCAACACTTATGCTCTTGAGGAAGACCCTAATTCGATTGTGCATCCAACACTGGATAAAGGGGAAAAGGCGGTGGTTGAAGGAGTGTCATCTCTTTCCGGTCTTTCTATTCGTACTTTATTTGATACCGGGCTTCCCATCCTTTATCCCTAGTAGACTTGTTGATGATTTATACCTAGACACTAGTATTGTGATAGACGATATAGTTGTGTCAAACCCCATAGGAGGATCGACCTACTGTCTATGATATATCGTGGTCGGAGGTTGATGATATTAAGGATCGGGTTTGATTATGATGCATATTTACTGGGATTTTCTGGGTTTGGGATGACTTTAGGCATGGTTGGATGTCTACGTTGGGGCTATTTTGGACTGTGATAGGAAGGTTATTGAGTTGGGCACTTGTAGTGGGTGTAGCTTATAGGTTTTCTATGATCCACGACGATCAGTTATGTTGAGCTATCTTTATTCCCTGGACCTATCACACGATCAGCTTAGTGGAGTGCCTATAGTTAGAGATTTCCCTAATGTTTTTGCTGAGGTTATTGGTCTTCCTCCCCAGAGAGGTCGAGTTTAGGATCTATCTAGTAGAGAATGTTAGACCTGTCGCCTTACCGCTAAGGCATATGGCTCCAAAGGAAAGACGCGAGTTGAATAAGTGGGTTAATGATTTATTGGAGAAGGGCTTTATTAGGAGAAGCATTTTTGAGTAGGGAACACCAATCATCTTTGACACCCAGGCAGATGGCTCTCTTATGCTCTACGTCAATTATAGGGAGCTTAATAAACTGACAAATAAGAATCCGCATAAATGATCTATTCGAGTGGTTAGTTGGAGCTAGAGTATTTTCTCAGTTAGATTTGGCTATCGGATTTCATCATTTGCGAGTTGCCGAGGATAGTATTTAGAAGATAGCTTTCCATACTCCTGATGGATTATATAAGTGGTTAGTCATGACCTTCGCACTAACCAATGCACCTACCTACTTTGTGGATTTGATGAGACAAATGTTTAGGAGGTTACTGAATAAGTTTGTGGTATTATTTGTGGATGATATCCTGATATACTCGAGGAGTTGGGAGGAGCATGCCTTGCATTTGGGGGAGGTGTTTAGGAGATTGCATGCGCATAAGATTAAGGCCAAGTTTTCGAAGTGCCACTTTTGGAGAGAAGAGGTAAGCTTTTTGGGATATATTGTCTTAGAGCGTAGTTTGGCAATGAATCCGAGTAAAATGGCAGCAGTTCAAGATTGGCAGGTTTTGAAGAATGCCACGGATGTGTGAAGTTTTCTTGGTCTCATGGGTTATTATCAAAAGTTCATTATGGAATTCACAATGATTTCTGCCCCACTAACCTGCCTTACCAAGAATAATCTTGTCTTTTCATAGGATACTAGGTGTGGGGAGGCGTTTGTTAGGTTGAAGGAGGCATTGACTAGTGCATCGGTGTTAGTGTTGCTAGATGGGACTAAGCCCTTTACAGTTTATAATGATGCCCATGGTATGAGGTTACGCGCAGTTTTGATGCAAGAAGGAAGAGTGGTGTATTATATGAATAGGCAACTAAAGACCAATGAGAGGAGCTACCCGAGACATGATCATGAGTTGGCATCTATAGTTTTTGCGCTCAAGTCATAAAGGCATTATCTTCAAGGGGAAAGGTTTGAGCTTTTCACTGATCACAAGTCCTTCGGATACATGTTCTCTCAAAAGGACCTGAACTTGAGACAGCAGAGGTGGATAGAGTTCTTGGCATCTTTTGACTTTGAGATTTCTTATACCCCAAGCAAGGATAATGTAGTAGCGGATGCTTTGAGTAGGCAGAGAGTAGTTTTGAGTCCTCTATTCTTGGAATGGAGACATTTGGAGTATATTTATACCTTTGACTTAAGATCATCATTGGATATTACCCCTGGATTACTGGAAGCTTTGGATGTTCAACCTTATTTATTGGAGCATATTAGATCCCGACAGATTGAGGACGAGAAGTTAGTGGATATTTTGGATAGGATTGGTAAAGGAGATTCATCGGGTCACTTGAGGCGTTATGTCATAGACTTGTGGAGGAATGGGAGGATTAGTGTTCCTCGTATTGCAGATTGGATTGATGAGGTGTTAGTTAAGTCTCACCATTCTAGGATGACCATTCATCCTGGTGGTGATAAGATGTATAGGGACATGAAGCAAGTTTTCTTTTGGAAAAGTATGAAGAGGAAAGCAGCTAAGTATGTAGCTAGATGTATGACTTGCAAAGGGTGAAGGCAGAACTGATGAAACCTGGAGGATTGTTGCAGCCATTTGATATTCCTCGGTAGAAATGGGAGAGCATTTCTATGGACTTTATTGATGGATAACCAAGGACTAGGAGATGAAGTGAAAGCATATGGGTCAAATAGATAGGTTGACGAAGTACCCTCAGTTTATACTATTTAAGAGTACTAGGACGGCGACATCATTAGCAGCTTTGTATGTGAGAGAGATCGTTAGGCTTCATGGAGTTCGTACTAGTATACTATTGAACGAAACCTCTTTTCACTAGCGAGTTCTGGAGGAGTCTACATGAGGCATTGGGGAATGAGCTGAGCTTGAGTATAGCATACCATCCACTGACAGACGGACATACTGAGAGGGTAAATGATTTTTTTGAAGGATTTGCTATGGATGTGTATCATTGACTATGGAGGTATATGGGAGGATCATTTGCCATTGGTTGAGTTCACTTATAATAATATTTATCAGGCTCGCATTGGGATGGCACCATTTGAGGCTTTATATGGCAGACCATGTAGATCACCATCTTTTTGATAGGACACGATGGATAGGATCATTCTTTGGCCGAAGATGGTTAGGGAGAAAATAAAGAAAGTGGATTTGATTTGGAAAAGGATGAAGACTGCCTAAGGTAGGCATAAGTCTTTTGTTGATAGGAGGTGCTCAGAGTCAGAGTTCAAAGTGAAGGACATGGTATTCGTGAAGGTTTCACCCTTAAGGTGTATATTGAGGTTTGGTAGGTCGGGAAAGTTAGCACCAAGATTTTTTAGACCTTTCTTGATTATGGCTAGGATTGGGTGGTTAGCATATAGGATTGAGCTTCCGAAGAAGTTGGCTAGGGTGCGCGATGTTTTCCACATTTCGCACTTGTGAAAGTGCTTGCATTATTCTGCTGCTAGTGTTGAGCCTAGTCAGTTGGAGGAAGTTGAGTTTGAGGTTGAGTGTGAATCACTCATTCACCGTGCACCTACCCGTATCTTAGAACTTGGCACAAAGCGAACCCACAATAAGGAGATTATGTTAGTTAAGGTTCAACGGGGAGATGATCCAGCGGAGAGTACATGGGAGCCCAAAGAGAAGATCTAAGCTTCCCCCCATAACTCTTTTCTAATACATCTTAAGTTTCAATCTTTATTTAGTTAGAACCCTTATGATAGGATTGGAAGGGTATACCATCTTAGGTAGAGACTTTTGGATGATAAGGATGTTTGTAAACGTGTCAATATGTCATTTTATGGGTGATGGATGCAAATGGATGTATATGTATGCTTATGGATGTATTGATTGCATTTATATTTCTACACTTTAGGTTATTAGGTCCTAGGCATACAACACTCATATCATTTGCATATTTCTTCTTGATTGTTGTTATTTATGGATGTTATGCATGTGGTCGTATAGTTGCACATGCATAATAAAATTATCTGTATATCATTAGGATCTTGCATGCATTTAGACACATATCATAGGCATTCTTACATAAATAGAAGGTCAACTGAATAAGTAGACCGACTACTCTTTTGCATTAGCTTAGGTTCATATGCTTTCCACAATGCACAAATACATAATCGCATTAGAAAATTTAAGGACAATGGTTGCTATGGATGATAGATGAGTAGATGAATGTAGATTTTGATTGTTGTATGTGAGTTGCATATTTCAGTCCTCAGAGATTTCGAGCACGAAATCCTTTTAAGGGAGGAGAATGTAATACCTCAGAATTTACGAGAAATTTAAAAATAATATAATAGGAATTTAAATGAAAATTTAATAAGGAAAGTGAATTAAATTAAAATTAGGACTTAAAAGTGATTTTTCACAATCATCCGCATTTGGCTATGAGACTTGCAATATTGTGTCCATAGCGATTTTTCGGATAATTTTCATATTAACACTTCATAATCATAGTTAATCTGAGAGAAGTACAAGTGTCGGAACGATTAATCGGAAATTAAAATAAATACATTAAAAAGTATAGTCAGGTTGACCCAATAGGGTCCTAGGTCGATCGGTAGCGGTCGACCATGGCTCCGAGATGGTCGACCCATGTAATGAAATTTGCAGATGTTATTTGCTTTGTTGGATCTGGGATTTAAGGCCGAGATTGATTGCGTGGGAGCGAGTAAACAATGACTGGTTGAGATGCTTGCTTAGTTAAACTACTGCCTTAATTAGCTAATTACCTTTATAAATTAAACGTTAACCTTAAACCCTAATCTCTAGTTTGAGATGACAGTAACCTGATGCTATAGAAATTTCCACTAAAACCCTAATTTCTTCCCCAATTCTTAAATAAAAAATTAAAATCCAAATTAAACCCAAATGTAAATCAAATCAAGAGTGAGATTAAGAGGAGAGGCAAGCAATTAGGAGATCTAGAGGAGTGCTATCCTTCGGAGGCCACTTTTGCAGACCTAGAGCCAAGGCTATAAGGTGAGCGGTCACAAATCTAATGATTTGATTATGTGAATTAAGTTTAAATCTATTTTAATTGATTAGGTTGCATAAAAACCTTAATTAACCTGTTAAATTATAATTGAATTTCTAAAATGTAAACTGTATAACTGACACATGTAAACAGTTAAACTAATACCTGGTATTTCTAATTTGTAAACCCTAGAATTGCTAGAAATTGGATTATAAATTAAGCCGAAAATTAGGGTTAAAACTACAAATTTATTAATCTGGGAATTAAGATCAAAATTAGAAATTGGTTGGAATAAACCAAATAATTAACGAATAAATCACACGAATTAAAAATACGCAGCTGACAGTTTATATTGGGTACGATCGACCCTGTAATAGTCTAGGTCGACCGATAATGGTCGACCTGGGTAGATTCTGGGTCGACGTGCCTATTGAAAATTGATGACCTGAACCTTGGCCTTAGGCCCAATTAAATGAATGGAAGTTTTATAATTAATGAACCGAAAAATGAACTATTTTGGGCCATGTTTTGTGCATGAGAGAATAGGGAAGTTAGTTCCTTATCAGAGTAGTTGAGCAAATTTAGTTCGCTATGATGATATGACATGGAAGATTCAGAAGTTCTGTAAACAGTAAGATTAATCTTTAGGTGGATATCGAGGCTGGACGTGGATAGCTATGAAGAGGTGTGGGCAATTTCTTTCGTGTTAGGCTTAGAAGTGTTACAATCGGGTGGGCGCAGCACTGACGGGACACTATCTACGGATCCCAGTCCTAACAGGAGATCCAGCTACTACATGTGTTCTTATGCAACATGGTATGGGTGGACGTTGGCGCTAGACAATAAGTGGCTATAGGAAGACGATTTTTAGAAGGGGCCCGATCCTAACGGGTGTTCACATACAATGTGCACAGGCGCTAGACAATAAGCGGCTACAAGAAACCAATTATTATATAGGGCCCGGTACTAATGAAGGTTCACACATGGTGACACCAAAGTGGTACAATAAGAGGCATTTTTCCACTTCGATCGAGAGATGAACATGGGTGCATACGATGAATGACCTTGCGAGTTTACATTACGGTGTTCTCCCTTTCCAAGCGTAATGTGAGTAGAAAGGGGAGTATATCCCGACTTGGCCGATCGTTATGTGAGGTTCGATTGTAGATTGACCCAATGTATTAGTCAAGTATCCTTAGGTATATGACTTTAGGATTGCACGGCTACTATGTCTGCACTCTATATCACTTAGAGTAGATTTAGATTTAATTGCACTTAATCATCTTATTAGTCTTGTTCTCATTCACTAAATTTATGGCTAACCCATTTCATTTTTTCTTTTTCCCACCTCCGGTGGACAGGGCAGCAGGTGACTGGCTCATTCTTGCTTTCAGACAGTCATACTTAGCTGGTAGCTTAACTTACTACTCTTATCCTTTATCATGTATTACTTATCAGTATAGTTATCTTTATGTTTCGGTTTTTGAGGGATATTTCTACGATGTACTCTAGTTTTGACTTATGTACTGTTATTTTCTAAGACTATGATATGATATGATATTTCTAAGACTGGTTGCTTTGTTATGATACATTTGGATTAGATAGCTTATTCTTCATATGGTTTTCTTAGTCTCTGTGATACTAGTCTATTTTAAATCATGCAATCCGCATTTCTCGATGTGACGATTTTTGGGCGTTTCGAGAGGTGTGGGTTGTCACATCAACCCCTAAATTTGGATGTTGATAAAGTTGTAAAGTTTATTCTAGGTTTATAATTGGGTTGTAAAATGTTAGTATTAGTTTAGATCTCCCTAATCTAATTTGGAACATGAATTTTGAATGCTTTAATATATTGGAAGTGCGATATAATTTAATTGTATATATTTCAATGTGATTTCCATAAATTATCTAGTTCCACAAATTAATAAAAAATGCCTTGTTTGAAGTAATAAGGAATATACCAAAAATGAAAGGGATATGTAAAGTATGGATGTTCTTCCCCGTAGTTAGCATTTTCTATTTCAATAAAAGAAATGAGATGATTCTCTATAATTTCAAATGAAGCTAAGGTCTCACGTTTAGTTAATTTATGAAAAGTCATAACGGTAATCCTTTTTGAAAAGACAGCTCTCATAAATACATGGATATGAATATTATAGTTTAGGAATTAATATTTAAGAATAAGAATATATATGGATGTATGTATGTACGTACTCATACAACCGTGCCTACCATTAAAAATATAAATAAATATGTGTATATATTGTGTAATATACATTAATACTCATGTTAGTTATAATTAGGACGTCTAGCTATTAATAGCGTAGTAAATTATAGGACTGTAAGGTGTAGATGGAAAAGAGATAGTAACTCCAAAGTTAATTGGGTTATAAAAGTGTAACTAATAGGGAATTACAAGAATTTAATGGAGACATAAATGCATTTAATAGGATTGGTTAAAGTATTTAATATAACATATGTGGTAAAATGAAATAGGTATAATATATTGAATTAGAACGAATAAAAAAAATGTCATTAGAGATTGTCCAATTAGAACAACAATGACGATTTGTTATGGACAATTGACAATTATGGAATACAGTAAATAAGCGTATAAGATAGAAACTAAATGCTGGAAGATAGTATAATTTTCATAGTGGGAAATTATACAGCCTTAATTATACATTTAGAATGAGCATGAATTAGTGGGCCTAGCCCAACACTTATGCTTAGGATGATTGGTTTGGTTTAGTGGGTTGGGATGTGAGGTCTTACACAATAGAATTCTGCCCTTCACATAGTGGCTGCCAACAGTTGTGTATACTTACTACAGATGTGGAGATCCCCAACCGTAGGATTCATGGGAAAGGGATAAGCGATTGTGTATAGGTAGGGGAAAATATACCAAGGATTCGCCTTAGATTTGAAGTATTAAATGACCCAATACTTTTAAGAAAATGGGGTCTGCTTCATTTCTAATAAGAGGTATTAAGTAACTAGAATGGACATTTTTCTTGACTTACATTAGTATAGTCTAAATGGGATTTTGGCGGTGGGAGGTTAACGGGCTATGTCAGTATTGTTTTTGGACTTGTATTTTGTAGTGGGGCTGGCATATAAGCTATGACCACCAGCGGCCCCGAGTGTTTGATAGCAAAGACTGATTGGTTTCGCTTCCCGCTAGTGTAGAATCCGTATGAGATATGCACAGACCTCAAAGTTTAATTAGTTAGTTTTTGTTTACCAGATGTGGGCTAGTTGACCCTTCGATGATTCTTTGAGATCAATTAGTAAAACAACAATTACATTATAAAGCCGTATCTTAGGGTCATCGGCTTTTGTAGCTTGAGCCCATTGACTAGCGATTAGGTTACGGAGGGCCTCCTTTGGGATTGAGAAATTAAATGGCCATTGGGTCTGTCTCCTCCATATTTAAGAAGTATTAAGTGGTTGGGATTTTATTTTGAGTAGTACCTCGTTTAGATATATACGTATATAGGCATATATATAGTTATACCTTGGAGAAGGTTAGGTTAGGTATATTTTACGTACATATAAAAGTTAACGGATGCAATGAATATTAGACATAACACTTATATGAAAATCAATTGGCTTAAATTAGTATTATGGGTATACTATGTAATTTTCCAATCACCAGAACGTTGTTCTGACCCCCTCCTTTTTACAACCTACATGATAGAATAAAGGGACATGCTATTGGAGTAAGACTTGAATGGTAGATGGAGAAGTCTTCTTATTCATGCTCGGCACTTACAAGGCAACTAGATATCCAAGGAATAATATTGATTCTAAGGTAGTAGCCTTAGTCGATATGTATATGTTCAATTATATTTTTCAGTTCTGCTATGGGTTTTTATAGATAGCTCTTTGGTATACTTATGTCTATTACAGAATTCCATACCATAATGGACTTGGGTTTTGATTTAGTCAAAATTCGGTCCCATTAAGGTGCTGATTTTTACATTTGGTATTGGAGCTTAGGTTAGTCGATCGTATGAATCAGGATATGCTGTGCGAACATATTTGTATTTCTGCCTATAATTATATATTACGCCAAGCTCTATGAATACCGACTATAGAAGTATTTGGGACTACATTCTGAAAAGATGGATGAGGCAACTATGAGTTGAAACAATGAATAGACTTATATTTTTACACTGTAACAACCCGCACTCCTGTGTTCCTAGGTTTTTCGCTAACCCAAAAACCCAAGTTCACCAAAGTACAAATCATTGGTTTGGTATACTACAAAGAGAAATCATATCAGAGTACTATTGATAATAACTCACAGCGGCAATAAGTAAATATAATAGATCAATATAATTACCGACCAAAAATCGACATCTCAAGTGTCAAGAGCCTCAGCCAGACAACTGCTCCCAATTAATACCAGTACCTACCATTCTAAATCCCGTGGGTTGTAATGAGGAGGGTGTTAGAACAATGTTTTGGTAACTGGTAAATTATACATTTTATACATGACACTAGCTTATGCCGATTGTTTACCATTTCATGTTATGTCAACTTTATCCTTAGTCATTACGACTCCTTCGCTGCATACGAACCGTACCCATCTACACCATGTTGATACACACACACACACACAAATATATCCCATCATCCACTAATGGACCTAGATACTATCTTAACTAGTATCTACCACAAAACACCTTGTAAGGATACATCGCCTTGCTACATCGTGATCACTGTATCACCTGAGGAAATCCTACCGAGTGCACCGACGACCTCCAGTCCATGAGGCCATGTATTCTTTAGGGACTTTTCACCCCATACGCTAGCCTTTTGCGCCCCTTTATCTACTTCTTATCATGGATTTTCAGCCATACGCACCTCCACCCTGTCCATGTTTTGATGGAACCTCTATATAGGTTAATTAGCCATGCCCTATCAAACAAACTAACAAACAACTGTGGCAATGCATAACCTAACTGAATTAATCATTGTAGGGTGCAGAGACCAGTTAAGTGTAACCCTGTCCTTGCCGTTGACTGCAAGGGACTGATGATGAGCTCGCTAAATATGCAACTCCTACGCCTAGTTTTGGTACCCTTCGTCGGCCTTTTGTGCACCATGTTGCAACTCGTTTGGTACCTACGCATGCCAGCCTTTTGCATGCTCTGTTGCATATGTTTGATCTCACACATTCTCCTTTTAGATTACCTAGTGCAATCAAGGCAATACCCTCCTTAGACAAATTTGAAACAAACCACTAGCGCTTGTACAGTCTCGTCATCCGTAGAAGGTCCACCTGGTGCTTGCAATTATGGAGGTTCCAATCCAAGCATACCAAAACTGAGGGTATCCCTTCAGCTATATGCAAGCGTATACTCTCCATGGGTCCTATTGGTTAGATATGTTTTTAGTGTCCTAACCCAGTCTAATGACCTTCAGTCATTTATTCTTTATAATTATAACAGACAATTTATAATTATAATAGACAATTTATAGTTATTCACACCCATCATAAACGCATATCCAGGGCTATGTATATACATATTTCAGACTCATGTATATTTATTCTTCTTTCATTTTCTTTATCGCCACACATCTTTTATTTCTGACTCTAAGTCTTCATTTTACTATGCGTTTAGCTTTTCACTTATCAAATTCATTTACCGCTTCTCATTTTTTGTCATCCTTATCATTGCTACTATATTCATTAGTTCAACTTCATTTTCTATTCTATTTCATTTAATTATCAGACTTAATCCAAACATCTTTCAATTTACTTGTTTTAAGCAAACTAATCATTTTCCCTCGATTATCATACTTAATCCAAACATCAATTTCATTTCCCAGCTTCTTTTTCCTGCCTATCACTCAAACTTTATTTTTCACTAGTTTTCACTTTATTAACGTTTTAGTTTAATTCTTATTTAAATATTACACCTTTGGAATTTACTACATTTTAATAATTTGGAGTCTAAACTTTAACAATTAACTGTTAACAGTAAATTTTCATATTTTGTCACAAAGAGGTGGTTTGTGTGATGTTTGTAATTACGAGGAGTTTTCTTTTTATTTATTGAAATAGACAGTACAAAATACAATAACTACCTTTATTTTGTACATCTCTTTCTTTTATAAACATATATTTGTCTCTTATCATTTCAAACATAACACTTTTGCTAAAACTTGACAGTATCTAGAAACCCACTTGCAATAATATACATTCTAATGAACTAAAATAGCACTAAAATCTCAAAAGTCTAATTAACTTTATTTTCCAGTCTCAACCACCAATATCAAATGAAGTGAAGTTCAAATTCATTATGTTTCAGTTAACTAATCCGATGTAAAATTGATAATTAAAATCATTTTGCAATTATAGAATTAAATCTAATCATTATGCCTCTGTAATTATCAATACAAACTATAGGCAAGTTTACAGTCTTCAACATTTCATACATGCAAATTTATTCCAATTTAAATTCAATTCTCATATATATAGGAATAGATTTACAACGATATAATCTAGTATTATATAAAAATATATAATATTATCACTCACCTTTAATTAGCGCTTCCAAATCTCTAGACCTAATCTAGATCTAACCCTGTTATATGTGTTCTCCATTTTTGACACCCTTTGATGTAGCACTATGATTTAAACCTATTTCATATCCTCTGTTCTTTTCCAAAGTGTGTATGTTCATTCTATGTATTAAGAAATTTTGGAGGAGAAAGGAAAATGGCAGAGCTTTCGAGCTCACTAGAAAAATAATGGGTTGGAGGTGAAGCCCTAGGTCCTAATTTATAGAGGTGCAAATCAGCGCTAACCGTCGGGTCAAGCTCCATCAAATTTGGGCCATGCGTCTATATTTTACAACCTCTGTCATCCTATTGTGGGTCAACCACCTATGACCCTAGGTCGACCTAGGCATGGTCTAGGTTGACCTAGTTAGGCCAAATCCGTGCATTCTAGTACTTTCTCTTATTTTGATTGATTTATTTCTATCCATTCTTCAATTAACATTAACCAGCATTAACTTCTGCCTTAATTTATTTTTATGAAGCGTTAAGTTACCATTAAATTTAACGGTGTTAATCAATCATTAATTAATTTCAAATTCTTTCCTTAATTACATATATAATTATTTCCAACTACGAAAATTCAAACGCTCGTAATTTAACGACCTGAAATTTTCAACCATTCGCATCCATACATGTCGGATTTGAATTGCTCAAAATATCAGATTGTTAATTTAAATTTGGCAAAAACTCAGTATATACAGTAAATAAATAATCACAGAATCACAGACATAGAGTAATATAACAATAATGCAGCGGAAACAAAAGAATAGTAGTTCATGAAGCGACTATATATATATATAAAAGAGTTAAATAAGATACAACAGAGGTCTCGAATACATAGATATCTCAATGAAATAGTCAAATACAAGATCATAATATATCACTGGAATCAACTGGATAACTGAAAGTAGAATCGATAGATAGCTGGATCTCCAAGCGAAGCTCCAACTCCAAAGGTGAGTCTAAAATGCTGTATCACTCAGTTTGACCCGAGCGTAAAGCAAAACACAAAACACTCGAGCCAGGATTAACATTCTTATATCAATAAATCCAACTCAAGTGAAATATCAACTGAAATACAAGTAACTCAAAGGATGTTTGGGATAACCATCCTCTAAGGATCTGTTAAACTATCTACTATGTAGTAATATTCGCTATTATAATAATGTCTAATAATAAAATAAACTTACTTTTAAATAGTGTTAAGGAGTGACCCAATATTCCCCTTAACACATAATAGTCACAGTAGTCTATCCAGTATCAACGTACCCCCAGATCGGGAGCTACCCTCAATACTCCACAGGCTACGGCACAAAACCCAACTCGTAGTAAAGCTCGATATGGTAGGTGACACGGCACAACAAGGCAATGCCAGGGTAGATATACCAATTACGCATCCGGGCTGGTGGAAACGCATAGCAGCCACTACCGCCCACCTCGGAACACTCTCCTAATCAAAATCGAAGGGTGGCCACTAAATCAATCACAAAGTAATAGAATGGTATCGAAGAAATGCATCCGATCAGAGGTGCTACCTCATTGGCCCGAGAATCACTCCTGTTTTAGCCACCTTGTGCCAACTCACGGGAGTCGGGTCCACGTTCATACCTTAATAGGATCGTCACCACCATCCTACTTCATTCTGGAATCTCCACCGCGTACACAGTTGTTAAAGTGGTTTTCGGTATCGACAGAGAGTATGCCCATATCCGATCCCGGTCTCTTTAACAACCAATCGTTATTATAACCCATGGATATTTATTCAAAAATCAATTATATTTTAAAATCCAAAATATCATATCCATTTCAAAATTAAATACTATATTATTTCATTTCAAAAGCCAAATCAATATATCATTTAAATAAAACCCAAATTTCAAATCACTGAATACTTCCTTAATTTTATTAAACTTGAAATATTCCTTTAAATCATCTTAAACCAAAACACTTTATAAAGTCACATTCTTAAATCTTCAATTTCAATAAGTTCCAAGTTAATATATTTTAAGACAATTCTTAATTAAATACAATTTCACACAATTTCATTTTTCAAAACCAACGTACTTTTCAAAGTTATAACAACTTTGAAACCCAACACTTTGAAACCATAATATTTTGAAATCATAACAATTTGGAAATGTTATTCTTTGAAAATCATAATACTTAGAAAATCATAACACCCTTAAAATAATATTCATTTAAACCATTGAAATTCATTGTCAAATAATATTCATTTCAAAGTTGTAGCATTTCTACGTTCATTCATTAAATTATAAAATTTCCAAAACATTGTATTTTCAGCTAACAACAGCACTTATAAAGTGCTACAGTAGATATATTAGTAATATTTCAAAACATTGTCAGATTCAGAAACAGCAACACTTGTAAAGTGCTACAGTAGATATTAGAATTTCAAAACAGTTCAGTTTAAGAAACAGTAGCACTTACCAAGTGAATATTTAGTTATTATTTCAAAACAGTTTACTTTCAGCAGCAACAACCCTTACAAAGTGCTGCAGTAGTTCTTTGTTATTTCAGAACAGTCTATTTCCAGAAATGACAGCACTTAACAAATGTTATCTTAAAACCACAGCATTTCTGAAGTGCTACCAATATTAATTCCAGCTTTATTATAAAATTTTCAAAAACAGTAAAACTTAAAATTTGGCCATTTTAACTTATAAAAATCATATTTTTCGCTTCAAAAATATTCATTCGGATATCTTAACTTATGATTCAATAAAATAAACACTTAATAAGTAAATATCCAATTTAAACAATAATTCATTCATTAAGTCAAAAGTAAATTATTTTCTCAACTTTTGCTTTAACAATTAACTTAATACTTTATTTTAAAATACCCATTTTCCAAGTAAAATTTTAATTTCCCTTTATTTACTTAACTTAAAAGTTTTCATTTAAAACCAAATTTCCAAATTCCAAGTTAAGTCATAATTAAAGTTACATTCTTCCATTTAAAAATCATAACTATTTATTTTACAAAACATAACATTTCACAAAAGAATATTTTATCATAGTTAATATAACAATCAAATCTTTTTCTTTTAGATCTATTCATTTACACATCAAATAACTATGATTTTCTAGTCGAATAAATTTTATTACAAATGTCCAATTAAAACTGTATTCCATTTAATCAGTTCAAAATACATTATTTATTACACAAAACATGTCCGTTTCATAAAGTAAAATTCATAACAATTACTAGGTTAGATTTAAAACATCCATATTAAGTCAACATTTCATTATTAAGTTATTTATCGTAATAAAATTCTTTAAATTCCATTTAAACCAATTATTAACTTATAAAATTTAACTTATAGAAAACAATACACTTTTATAGTTTAAAGCCTTAAATCAAATTTAAGTTAAATTTCATATATTTATAATTTCAGAATACTTAATAATTTTTCAGAAAATAATTAGAACACTTAATAAATTTTTAGGAAAATATTATTTAAAATTTAACCATGGGTCTGTATAATATTTTCTAGCCTAGGTCAAGTGATACGGATATGTATCATTTCAATCCGTAATTTAAAAAGAAAAATCCTGGTTCTATCATTTCAAACCCGCAATCCCAAGTCAAATAAATTACGATAAAATCACTCAAGCCTATCATTTCAGCTCATAATGATTTTTCCTTATTCTAATGTCCGTTCGGGTATGTATCATTTCAACCCATAGTGATAGTGAACTTGTAGTGTGAGATACAGTAATTAAAATGAACAGTAAAACATTTAAAATAATAATAGATGATGTAATAGGTATAAAACAACATTTATCATCATATAAATATATCACAGGCATGTATGAATATCATATCAATTTATACATATTACTTGTCATCAATATAAGTACATATGTCTAGAGTGATAAAACTCACCTTTTTAATGCTGGAGATAACAAACAAGAGACACAAAACAAATTCCGAAAAGCACTACAAAGCACGAATAAGATTTTTGTAGATGGAGAGCTAAGATCCAAACTTGTAAACAACATAATATCATAAATATAAGATTATGATTCAACACAAAATTTAGAAATTAAAATAATGAAAAGAGGTGAAACAAAGGACATAACCTTGCTTTAAATCAACAAGGGCTCGGCTATGGTTGAAACAAGGAGACGGTGATTTATTTTGGATCTAGGGTTCAAGGCATGGCTTGGTGGTTATGAAGAGGCGGTGAGGCCGATCATAGTGGTGTGGTGGAGATGGTTGTGGTCTGCTAGAGCATGAAGGCTGAGCCTATCTTGAAGAAAAAAACAAAGAGAAAAATAAAAGAAGAAGGAAAGAAGGAGAAGCCATGGAATAGAAACTTGTAATTTTTTTCAGGAGATGAGAAATTAAAAGAGAAGAGATGGAAATGAATTTTTTGTACGTGAATTATAAATTAGTGGCGACTAGGTTTACAACAAAATGAACGGCTAAAGATGTGTAGTGAATGGCTAAGGAAAATAATAAAGAGGCTAGGAAAGTGGAAAGAAACATCATGTAATCAATGCTTTAAACGGCTAGAGAATTTAAAGGTTTTAGTTCCTATTAAATAAAAAGAAACAAATGGGAAAAATGAGATGAGATACTCTTCCTTTTTCACTTGAATTGATAGGTAGTAAGCGGCTATGGTAGGAAATAAATAGATAGGCAAATAAAGACAGGCAATAAAGCAATTGTAACCTATGCCAAATTAAAACAAGGTAATCATACGTCTAATTGATTTGTTTCCTAGCCATTAAATAAAAGATATATACAAAAGAAACCTTCAATAAATAACAATAAAGTTTATACAACACAATAGAAAAAATAAAATAAGGAGATGGATGGTAAGAAACTGGAAAGGAATATTAAGAAACGGAAAAGCAAGAGTTAAGGGAAAAAGAAACATATATATATATATATATATATATATCTTAAATTTGTATAAATATTATATTTCTAAATGTGAAATCTTGTCAATTATACACATTAATTAAGATTTAAAACCAATTAATAAATTTACCTTAGTTCCATTCCTTTTACCAATTTATTACTTTATAAATAAATTTACGTTTCTATTTATTTTATACATTCACACCTCCCGTTACTGCATAAATTCTCATTATTGACATTAAAGATTTCTAATTATTTTATAGACTAAATAGGCAACTCATAATAGCTGTTATCACTAACCTTTAATTTACACTTAAGTTTATCATATATTCACTAATTACCATAATTACTTACCTAATATTGAATTCATTCAATTACTATCAATTATACAAATTTATTTATTTATACACCACAAACTCTTATTTACTTATATTTAAATTTATACTCAAATATAACTATTATAACTAAATCAATAGGCTAATTAAATAGTAACTCACACCCGTTACTATTACTTTAATCCACATTAATGAATCCATTATTATTTACAAATCAAATGTTACAATTACTCAATTAACACTGATTTACTTCAATTTCTATTTACCACATTATTTCATTACTGATTCAACATTCACACTTGTTTCTTACATTCAAATTTATACTAATTTACATTATTTCATCATTGGAACTTCATTTCAATTGTTACTAATTAGTTCTAATTACCAATGTTCAATTATTAATAGATAAAGTTTTTTTCTTTTTTTTTCTTTTTTTTAAATTAAATCACTCAAAACTTATTAACCTAACAAATTAAATTATTGAAAATTTTACGGGTCGTTACACTCTCCCCCACTCAAAACTTTTCGTCCCCGAAAAGGGAGAAGGTAGGAGAATAGAAACATCCTGAAAGAACACTAAATTGAAACTCAAAATAAAATCAATGATTTTAACCATATAAATTCAATTCAATTTAAATTAATTTATACCCAAAAAAGATAGAATGAGATAGGATTAAGACAAGATGAAAGAAGACTGAAATTATAACTGTCGTTATAGGTGAATTCTATAAGATGGAGATGATCTTTCAAATTCAAGAACACAAGCACGAAGGATATCCTCTAGAACCTGATTCACTCTTCCCGTTTGACCATCGGTCTGTGGATGGTAAGCAGTGCTCAGATTCAGGTGAGTACTCAATGATTTATGAAAAGTTTCCAAAACTGACAGGTAAAGATAAGTTCTTCTGGATGGAAGGACTATAGGTTGAACTTCAGGAATAAAAAATCAATTCGGAATTCAAATCCCGCTTAGGATGCAGGAAAACAGGAACATCCGAAAGAAAAGAGATTGGAAAACAAAATAAGACAATATATTTTAAACCATGAAAATTTCAACTTAAATTAATAATTGATTTCACTTAAGTTAAATAAATCTTAACTATTTTTAAATCTCATTATCTCATCATACAATTATCTTAAATTAACAATTTTCCAAAGTCATGAATTTGAAAATCATTTATTATGCTCATAATTTATTCACTAAATTTCATTCTTCTTTATTCCAAAATTATTATTAAATTTATTCCACTTAATATATCTAATCATATTATTAAGTTTATTTACACTTTTATAACTACTCAAATTTGTTTATAATTCCTTTACCATCATTTTATATTGTAAATTATTCAATTAACTTTTTATTCTGTTTACCTCTATAAATCTTTTATAACTAAAATTTAAGTGTATAACATTTATTATAACCACTCAAATTTTATTTATAAAATCCTTTTATATTGTACATTATCTAATTACATTGTTAACTTATAAATAATTAAGGTAAGTTATATTGGAATGCAATAGAATATTATACAAATAAAACTTTCTAGTTCAATTATTCCAAGCTTCAATATTTATTCAAACCTTTGCCTTCATTTTATAATTGAAATCATCCTTTAAGATAAAATTTAAGAATTAAATTTCCGGTTAACTTCAAACAATTATTTTATTTTATTTTATTTTATTTTTTTTATAAATTCAAATCAATTTAATTCTTCAAAGCAAAACTGTAGCAAACCTACAGAATGGTCTCTTCACTTCGAAACTCGAAAATGGATGTCAATGATGCTACAGCCATCACCGAAATTATTTTCCAGCGACAAAGGAAAGAGCACTGATTTAAACATTTAAAATTCTTTGGAAACAATTTCTATTTGAAAATACTTTAAATAATATAACCTTTTAAAACTTTAAAACCCAAAGTTTGAAATCTTCGGAAATTAAATTCTCAATTCTTGTTTTAAATTCATTTAAATTTCCAAATTAATTTATAACCATGTTTTATAGTTCAACTATTTTTTTATATGAAACAAAAGCCAATGGTTACAAGCTATATATAAATCAAATATTATTTCTTAACAACCAATTCAATTAACTATAAAATTTCAGAAAATTCTACATATATATAATATGATTATACAAAATTTCTCATTTACCAAGTTTGAAAACAATATGGTGTCAGTTTGCTCTGTTCAAGTGTTTTGGAGATCCTATCGATAGCGTTGATCAGACGAATCACTCGAAAACCCAAATCAACATCAACAACTCAAACAACACAATATATATAAAAATATTTAAATATTAGTTTACAAAATACACTTCAAGAATGATTTGAAGATAAGTTGGAAAAAAAAGACAAGATGATTAAATAATAGAATAAGGGAATGAATAAAGCTTATATAAATCGCGGACAACCTTAACAGGGTCAACCGTGACATAAAGAATAAGATCGATGTGGGGTTCTAGGGTAAATCTACATCAGATCTCAAGAGATAGAATTCGGGATAACAAGAGATAGATAGCATTGTAAACCAAGGATACAGAATTCAAAAAAAACTCCTTTCCAAAAGCTTTAATGGCGTCCTCCATTCCCCTCCCAGCTTACCTCCGATCTCCTTCGTCCCCAGTAAATACAAAACCGTCCTGAATGGTCCACATACTCTGCATGCCTCCGCGGTCGCTTCCATTCCTCCTCCGATCCCAACCCATGCCCCACTGCCCACTCCCGTCCCCAACCAACCTCTTTGCATCGAGATCCCCATCGCCAAAACCTATGCCCAGGTGGCGGGCTCGGCACCACGCTCCCCTCTCCTGCCCAATCCCCCATCCAAGCGGCGCCACCCCCTGCCGCTTTTCAAAAACGTTCGTCAAACTGTTGAATTCTTGAAATTGGAAAGCCGCTGCCTTCGATGTGCGGGTTTGAGACACGTGGAGAAGAATTGTAGAGACGCAAAGATTTGTTACAAATGTGGATTTTTTGGGCATCCGCAAACCCACTGTCCCGATAAAGTCATTAATCACACTCAGGCACGAAAAAACAGAAACGTCCCTTCCTTTCCCACTAATGACAAACCCAATTCTACCCAGTGGGTCCCCAAGTCGCATCTCCTTGTAGCTCAAATGAAACCTTCCATCTCCCCAATGCATTCTCTCTCCCCTCCAGCTCCCCAAAGTCTGCCCCAATCCCCAATGCAGCATCATAACACAAGCTTGAATTCAAAAACATTCTCAATGGCGGACCCATCATTACTCCTCACTGCTAACATCATCAGTGGTACTTGGTCAATCGACTCCCTCTATCACGCACTCTCCTCCACATTTCACCACCGCGACTGGCCGCTTTGGCTTCTGACCGATACTAGCTTCATTTTCTTCTGTCCCACTTATGCAATCAGAGATAAAATCCTTCAACGTTCGACCATTACTTGGGTAAGAGGTGTTGTACAATTTCAGCCTTGGTCCGAACTTGATCACCCAGCTCCGTCTTTGGATCCACCGTCATGGGCGCGGATTTCGGGTTTTCCGAAACTTTTGCAGTTCAATTCAGAGGCCATTTCCGAAGCTGTCAAACCAGTGGGTTGATTCCTGGTGCAAGATGACTGCGAATGGGCGGAACTCGACCATCGCCTTTTATATATCCAAATGCAATTCTTTAGCGACATCAACTCCCCATCCTCCTTCGTCACAATCTTGAACAACATGGAGTACCTGTTGAACATTGAAAAATGGGAGCACGAGCACCCGAACAGGCGATCGGAAAATCACTTGCTCGGATTAGACTATGAGAGAGACTTCCCCCTATTCGAACGACACATCCCGATTGAAGACTTAGATTCAGAGGACAGGTTTGATGTAATGAACTACATCCCTCTCTTCTCCGGTTCCCTACCGGTACTTGGCCAATCCAATGATCAGTCGATTGAAGTGGTTGGTCCAAGGGGCTGGGACCCATGGCCAGTCCAGGAGCATAGGTGGGACCCGTTCTATGATTTGGACCTTTCAACCCCGCTTTTTCAGCAAACCCCAACATTACCAGCAGCCCTATCCCCGCCTCGACCGCCCCTCAAACATATATCCAATCTCCCCCTCACCAGTTCCACATCGTAGCCCCTCAAACAGATATCCAATCTCCCCTTCACCAGTTCCCTGTTCCCCTGCCTGAAGAACATAGCCAAGCGGCCCATCCGGCGACTGGTCAGTGGTCCTAGCTCGTCACTCCAACGTCTGTACGCTGCAGCTCCAGACTGGACAAAGCGGCATCTCACCCTGGTAGTTTCTTTGAACACATAGTTTTTTCCTCTCTTAATAAAAGTCTAAACAAAAAAATGGCATGTTGCATGGGCGTGAGTTTGCATGGAGAACACTACACCTCCATGTAGGCACTCGAATCGGAGCGCTTATCGTTCTCCCAATGAAGCTAATTTCTTGGAATACAAGGGGGTTGGGGGACCCCAGTAAAAGACATTCTGTTATCCTTATAATAGCCCCACAAAAAATCGACATCCTTTTCCTGCAGGAATCTAAACTATCAGACCCATCCCCTAACATACTCAGACAAATTGGTGGGCCATTCCTATCTGGGTGGGCCCACCTGAATGTTGTCGGCTCTAGTGGTGGCATTATGACAGCCTGGAATGAATCCGTGTGGTCCCACTGCCAAACTTTTTACCACATAGCATCCCTACACGTAGCCCTTCATCACTTACAAACCGGGACGATCTTCTTCTTCTCTAATATCTATGGCCCACAAAATACTCAAGATCAAAGCGATCTATGGTCGAATTGTCTCACCTTCGCCTCACACATTAATGGCCCTTGGGTGGTTGGAGGAGATTTCAACACCACCAGATCCTCCGCAAAAAGAAATTCGAGCAATCTTTCCCATGACTCCGACTCCTTCAACTACTTCATCAATCTCTGCTCCCTGATTAGATCCACCCATCTGTAACCGTCTATTCACCTGGTCTAGCCGTAGATCAGAATCTTCATTAGCCAAACTGGACCGTTTCCTTTTCAACCCGGCCTGGGATGATTTATACCCACTTTCCTTGGTCTCGGGTCTAGCCACAATCATCTCTGACCATTGCCCTCTCCTACTCGACACTGGTTCCCTCACTTGTCCTATCCGACCCTTCCGCTTCGAGCGTCTCTGGCTCCTTGAGCCATCATTTGACAACTTCATCAAAGAAATCTGGTCACAGCCCTCCCACACCCCCTCAGCCATCGCCAGAGTTGTCTCCAAACTCCTATCTCTCCGAAAGATCATCAAACCATGGGCCAAGTCAGTTTGGGGCTCTATTCGGTCGCGTATTTCTGCAATTCAAGATGAGATTTTGGACCTAAACATACTCGAAGAATCTAACCCTCTTATTAAATCGGATCGATCTCGCCTGCGTGAAATGGAAGCGGAACTGGACAGATTATCATTGCAAGAGGAAATAGGCTAGAAACAACGATCCAAAGCGAAATGGATTGAGGATGGCGATAAGAATACTGCATATTTCCACCGCCTTGCAAACGGCAGGCGTAGATCCACTTTCATCCCCGAAATCACTCACAACAGTACCACTATTTCTGATCAGTCCGCCATCCTAAAACTGTTCTCCGACTACTATCGAAACACCTTGGGTAAACACCACCCCCCTCTACCACATATTGACTGGAACCTACTCTACCCAGAATGCTCACCCATCCCTCTAGACCAACCCTTCTCAGAGGCGGAAATTTGGGCTGCGCTGAATGGCATGTCAGATGACAAAGCTCCTAGCCCAGATGGTTTCGGTCCACTATTCTTCAAGCATTATTGGGAAACCATTAAATATGACATTATCGAGATGTGTTCTGAATTCCAAGCCGATCCCTCATCTGTTGCTCGCCTTAACTATGCTAATATAATCCTCCACCCCAAAACCCCAAGAGTCACATCCCTTCCATCCTTCCGACCTATTAGCCTCCTGAACACCACCTTCAAAATCATAACCAAAGTTCTAGCCAATCGCCTTCAAGCTGTCATCGCCCCCCTCATTGGAATTGAGCAATCCGCATTCATCCTCGGCCGCAACGTCTTGGACTGCATGGCGACTACTCAAGAAGTCATCTCCTTCTGCCACCAAACTTCAATGCCAGGTATGCTCCTCAAATTAGACTTCTCGAAAGCTTTTGACCCAGTTAATTGGCAATTCATTTTGGAGGTTATGAAGCATAGAGGTTTCCCCTCAAAATGGTGCAATTGGATCCATTGTATTCTTAGTTCCAGCTTGTCCTCTATCACGATCAATGGGGCTACAGGGGACCTAATCAAGTCTGCTCGTGGCCTGCGACAAGGAGACCTACTTTCTCCTTTGCTCTTCGTCCTCGTTGCTGATGTGTTCAACCGTATGATCAAGTTAGCTATATCGAACAACATCTTCGAAGGCATCAAACTCCCCAACTCAAATCTGGTCATATCCAACCTTCAATTCGCCGACGACACTATCCTTTTTGCATCGCCCACAGTCAACCACATCCACTGCCTTAAAGTAGCACTGTACACTTTTGAACTCATATCAGGCCTATCCATCAACTTCAGTAAGAGCTCCATCATCATGCTTGGTAACTCCGATCACCTTGGGCCAACATTTTCCAATTTGCTCAATTGCAACATCGCGCACTTCCCTATCTCATACCTCGGTATCCCCCTCCATCCAACCAAACTACTCAGAGCGGATTGGCTCCCCCTCATTACCAAAATCGAAAACAATCTTCTTTCCTGGAAAGCACATTCCCTTTCTTCAGCGGGGCGCCTCGTCCTTGTTAAATCAGTCTTATCGGCAATCCCTTCATACTGGATGTCACTTTACAAGCTTCCAACCTGGGTAATCAAAAGAATAGACTCGACCAGAAGCTCCTTTCTTTGGAATGGAGGAAGAATAAAGAAGCTCGTAAACTGGCGGACAACTTGTCTACACACCGACAACGGTGGTCTTGGAATTGTTAACCTATACTACTTCAACCTCGCGCTTCTCACAAAATGGCTCTGGCGGTTTCTCACCCCCGGAACCTTCCTTTCGAAAACATGGATTACCTCTCTTCACTACCACTCCAACCCGCACCTTGTCCTCCACTCCTCCACCAGCCTTAAACCATCCCCATTCTGGTCTGGGGTCCTCGCCACCCTCCCCCGTGTTAAACCACTCTTCCAAGTCGACCTGGGTAATGGGGTAAACTGCCTCTTCTGGTTGGATATCTGGCACGGCCAGCTGCCCCTCTCTTCTATCCTCCCCAACCTTTTTTCTCACTCAGCCACGGTCCTTGCTACCACATCCGATTCTTCGAGCTCGGGCCCTGACCACCTCTTTCCACCATCCTACTTCGACCTCGCCACCTTAGCCGAGCTTCACCAAGCTGCCTCCATCCTCCGAAACATTCGATTCCACCCCCGGCCAGATGAGTTCATCTGGGCCCCGAATCCCACAGTTGGCTTCTCCGTCGCCTCCTGCTATGCTCACCTAAACAACCCTGGACGCCTCTTCAACTTCCCCAGAATTTGGAAATGTCAGCTCCAACCTCGCATCGCTTTCTTCCAATGGTGCCTTATCCACGGGCGCATCAACAACAGAGACAGGCTCTTTCGTAACAACATCGTGGTGGACCCAAGCTGTGCCTTATGCTCTATCGCAACCGAAAGCATACAACATATATTCATAGAATGCGACTTTTCCTTTAGGGTTTGGGTTGCAACGTCTGTACACATACTCAGCTACATCCCAACAATCACCTCATTTTTCGAACACTGGCAGAATAACCCCCCCAGCAAGCACTTAGATCTCTTTGTGGCTATATTCAGTTGGTGCATTTGGGCCGAGCGAAATGCACATGTGTTCAGTAGGCCCAAATCTAACTTTGACGGAACATGCAGGCGTATTATTTACTATTTCTCATCTTTATCAGGACACAGCTTCTCAGCTGCGTTCAGGCTGAGACTGCCAATATCCAGTTCATCGCCGACTGAATCAGCAGGCAGCACATGCGCAGCTCCTTCTAGATGGAAACCTGGACACCACTGCTGACCACTCCGCAATACTTATCTATTTTATTTCCTGATATATGTACTAAGCTGTTTTGTATATAAGACTCTGCCATGTAGTGACTGTTTTGCAGTATTCTCCTATTTGGGCCAGCGATCAGGCTTGTTGATCGCACTTATTACATACTATTATGCTATCTAACCGGCTGTGTAGTGTCACGCTACACAACCGTCTTGCTCAAAAAAAGGATACAGAATTCTTCGGTGAATCAATGCTAATTGTAAAGGAGTTTCACCCCTTTACAATTCATTCGAAGATTGGCGAGACCACCAATTTATTATAAAGATCATTCGAAGTGGAGTTATGGGATACTCCAAATCAAAAAAAGACAAATAGGGAGAGGCAAGAATGGATTTTGGAACCGCAGGGAACGTTCCCAAATTCAAAAGAAATCGAATTAAAAGGAAGAGATTCAAGCTCGAACGAAAGTGATTCTGTAAATAAATTTACTGCATATGCTAAGTTTTGCCTAGAGCCAAAGCTCTGATACCAACTGTAACGACCTGAAATTTTCAACCATTCGTATCCATACATGTCAGATTTGAATTGTTCAAAATATCATATTGTTAATTTAAATTTAGCAAAAACTCAATATATACAGTAAATAAATAATCACAGAATCACAGACACAGAGTAATATAACAATAATGCAGCGGAAACAAAAGAATAGTAGTTCATGAAGCTACTATATATATATAAAAGAGTTAAATAAGATACAACAGAGGTCTCGAATACATAGATGTCTCAATGAAATAGTCAAATACAAGATCAGAATACATCACTGGAATCAATTGGATAACTGAAAGCAGAATCGATAGATAGCTGGATCTCCAAGCGAAGCTCCAACTCCAAAGATGAGTCCCAAATGCCGTATCACTCAGTCTGACCCGAGCGTAAAGCAAAACACAAAACACTCAAGTCAGGATTAACATTCTTATATCAATAAATCCAACTCAAGTGAAATATCAACTGAAATACAAGTAACTCAAAGGATGTTTGGGATAACCATCCTCTAAGGATCCGTTAAACTATCTACTATGTAGTAATATTCGCTATTATAATAATGTCTAATAATAAAATAAACTTACTTTTAAATAGCGTTAAGGAGTGACCCAATATTCCCCTTAACACATAATAGTCACAGTAGTCTATCCAGTATCAGCATACCCCCAGATCGAGAGCTACCCTCAATACTCCACAGGCTACGGCACAAAACCCAACTCGTAGTAAAGCTCGATATGGTAGGTGACACGGCACAACAAGGCAATGCCAGGGTAGATATACCAATTACGCACCCGAGCTGGTGGAAATGCATAGCAGCCACTACCGCCCACCTCGGAACACACTCCCAATCAAAATCGAAGGGTGGCCACCAAATCATAGAATGGTATCGAAGAAATGCATCCGATCAGAGGTGCTACCTCATTGGCCCGAGAATCGCTCCTATTTTAGCCACCTTGTGCCAACTCACGGGAGTCGGGTCCACGTTCATACCTCAATAGGATCGTCGCCACCATCCTACTTCATTCTGGAATCTCCACCGCGTACACAGTTGTTAAAGTGGTTTTCGGTATCGACAGAGAGTATGCCCATATCTGATCCCGGTCTCTTTAACAACCAATCGTTATTATAACCCATGGATATTTATTCAAAAATCATTTATACTTTAAAATCCAAAATATCATATCCATTTCAAAATTAAATACTATATTATTTCATTTCAAAAGCCAAATCAATATATCATTTAAATAAAACCCAAATTTCCAAATCACTGAATACTTCCTTAATTTTGTTAAACTTGAAATATTCCTTTAAATCATCTTAAACCAAAACACTTTATAAAGTCACATTCTTAAATCTTCAATTTCAATAAGTTCCAAGTTGATATATTTTAAGACAATTCTTAATTAAATACAATTTCACACAATTTCATTTTTCAAAACCATAGTACTTTTCAAAGTTATAACAACTCTGAAACCCAACACTTTGAAACCATAATATTTTGAAATCATAACAATTTAGAAATGTTATTCTTTGAAAATCATAATACTTAGAAAATCATAACACCCTTAAAATAATATTCATTTAAACCATTGAAATTCATTGTCAAATAACATTCATTTCAAAGTTGTAGCATTTCTACGTTCATTCATTAAATTATAAAATTTCCAAAACATTATTTTCAGCTAACAACAGCACTTATAAAGTGCTACAGTAGATATATTAGTAATATTTCAAAACATTGTCAGATTCAGAAACAACAGCACTTAAAAAGTGCTAAAGTAGATATTAGAATTTCAAAACAGTACAGTTTAAGAAACAGCAGCACTTACCAAGTGGATATCAAGTTATTATTTCAAAACAGTTTACTTTCAGCAGCAACAGCACTTACAAAGTGCTGCAGTAGTTCTTTGTTATTTCAGAACTTAGTCTATTTCTAGAAATAACAGCACTTAACAAATGCTGTCTTAAGACCACATCATTTATGAACTGCTACCATTATTAATTCCAGCTTTATTATAAAATTTTCAGAAACAGTAAAACTTAAAATTTGGTCATTTTAACTTATAAAAATCATATTTTTCGCTTCAAAAATATTCATTCGGATATCTTAACTTATGATTCAATAAAATAAACACTTAATAAGTAAATAAAGACAGGCAATAAAGCAATTGTAACCTATGCCAAATTAAAACAAGTAATCATACGTCTAATTGATTTGTTTCCTAGCCATTAAATAAAAGATATATACAAAGAAACCTTCAATAAATAACAATAAAGTTTATACAACACAATAGAAAAAATAAAATAAGGAGATGGATGGCAAGAAAGTGGAAATGAATATTAAGAAACGGAAAAGCAGGAGTTATGGGAAAAAGAAACATATATATATATATATATATATTTCTTAAATTGTATAAATGTTACATTTCTAAATGTGAAATCTTGTCAATTGTACACATCAATTAAGATTTAAAACCAATTAATAAATTTACCTTAGTTCCATTCCGTTTACCAATTTGTTGCTTTATAAATAAATTTACGTTTCTATTTATTTTATACATTCACACCTCCCGTTACTGCATAAATTCTCATTATTGACATTAAAGATTTCTAATTATTTTATAGACTAAATAGGCAACTCATAATAGCTGTTATCACTAACCTTTAATTTACACTTAAGTTTATCATATATTCACTAATTACCATAATTACTTACCTAATATTGAATTCATTCAATTACTATCGATTATACAAATTTATTTATTTATACACCACAAACCCTTATTTACTTATATTTAAATTTATACTCAAATATAACTGTTATAACTAAATCAATAGGCTAATTAAATAGTAACTCACACCCGTTACTATTACTTTAATCCACATTAATGAATCCATTATTATTTACAAATCAAATGTTACAATTACTCAATTAACACTGATTTACTTCAATTTCTATTTACCACATTATTTCATTACTGATTCAACATTCACACTTGTTTCTTACATTCAAATTTATACTAATTTACATTATTTCATCATTGGAACTTCATTTCAATTGTTACTAATTAGTTCTAATTACCATTGTTCAATTATTAATAGATAAAGTTTTTTTTTCTTTTTTTTAAATTAAATCACGCAAAACTTATTAACCTAACAAATTAAATTATTGAAAATTTTATGGGTCGTTACACGTAACCTTTTTATTTAAACTCCGATTGGAAAAGTTTATATATGAAAATTTTCCTAAAAATCACTATGAATCCAATGGAATAAATTTCGTAGCCCAATACCAATATTTGTAAAAATCTCATATTTCATTATTTGCTATTTATAAGTTAATTAATTCCCTTTTAATTAATTACCATAAATACACGAGGTGTTACATACACCTACCTCGATTATCCCAGGGAGTGTAGGTCGTACTGTAAGGTATTGACTAAGAAGGGCATGAGCGCAACATGTAGAAGGATCCCAAAGATTGGATAGTACTTGACTCCTTTGTTGGGCCTAGGCTGCCTTATGATTGTGGATTTTAGTGGATTGCCAGCAGAAGATGAACATTTGATCTAAAAAAATGGAAAGTAAGAAACTATATGTTTCAAATATCCGGAAGTAAGGTATAATAGGGTGATGCAAGTTCCCGTAATAAGTTGTACCTTAACCACGCAAGAGAAAAACTAGATTTTTATGAAGATGGGTAGAAAGAAGAGAATTCCATTTCTGAGTCCGTTCCTGTGTGAAAGAATTCGATTAAAGTATTTTTAAAAATTTATAACGACCTCAATTTCAAACTATTCAAATCGACAATCATCCACTTATGTCAGACTTGAATTACTCAAAACAACATATTGTTTATTTATATTTGGCAAAACTTAGCATATACAGTAAATAAATCAATCAGAGAACCACAGATACAGAGTAATACAATAATAAGCAGCAGAAAATATAAATAGTAGTTCATGAAGCTACTATATAAACATCAGATTCTGAAACAAAATAATACAAATTTCCAAATACAGAGTAGTCTCAAATACAAAAGTAACTGGCATGACTGAACAAAAACAACTGGAAATAACAGGAAGCTGAATAGACAGCAGATAGGTCTCCAAACAAAGCTCCAAGCTCCTAAGGTGAGTCTCAAATGCTGTGACACTCAGTCTGACCCGAGTATAAAGCAAAACACAAAACACTCGAGTCAGGATTAACATTGTTATATCAGTAAATTCAACTCAAGTAAAATGTCAACAGAAATACAAATAACTTAAAGGATGTTTGGGATTCCCATCCTCTAAGGATCCGTTAAACTATCTACATACATAGTAGGATACACTACATAGATAATGTCTACTGTTAGCACCAAAATTGGTCACTAACCTCGTTCAGAAAGATTGTGTAGAGATATAAGTGATGAAAGTAAATTAAACAGAGAAGACAATGCTAATTTAAATGCAGAAAGTAAGAACACCAAGTTTATAGTGGTTCAGCGTAATTGCCTACGTCCACTTTGTTCAACTTTATTGATTTCCTTTATAGTTGATTACAAATACAATTCGTGAATCAAATGCTTGAGTGAAGTTGTTAAGTAGAGAAGATGAGTCTTGAAAATGGCAGAGTCTCCCCGGTGTTTTCTCTCCAAAAAAGGATCCATTTCACTGTGACCCTGCCCCTCTATTTATAGGCAAATATGGGCTGGACTTCCCAAGTGGGCTGGATAACTGAACGCCCAAGCCCCAGTGCAGTGGTCGCCGTATGCCGAACCAGGCGTGTCGAACGCTCTACGCCGAACCATCCCTTCTATGCCGAACGGTATGTTGGTGTCGTGGGAAGTGTAGGATGGTTGTCTGTTGAGGCCGAACGCTCTGCGCCGAACCATCCCTTCTATGCCGAACGGTATGTTGGTGTCGTGGGAAGTGTAGGATGGTTGTCTGTTGAGGCCGAACGCGCCTCCATCTCAAGCTCTTGAACGAACGGTGTATGCATGCCGAACGATACCGGTAACCTGAGTAGTTGTGTCATGCTGAATGTCTCCTGGATGTCGAGTATTACGCCGAACACCATGGGATGCCGAGTACTCCTGTTGCCGAGTAGTCTCGATGTCGAGTGCTCTTTATGCCGAGCAGCCTTGATGCCGAGTGCTCTTGTATGCCGAGCAGCCTTGATGCCGAGCGCCCTTGTATGCCGAGCAGCCTTGATGCCGAGCGCCCTAGTATGCCGAGCAGCCTTGATGCCAAGCGGTCTTGATGCCGAGCGCCCTTGTATGCCGAGCAGCGTTGATGCCGAGCGCCCTTGTATGCCGAGCAGCCTTGATGCCGAGCGGTCTTGATGCCGAGCATTGGTTGACGTTGAGTGCCAGTTGACGCCGAACGCTGCTGAGTATTTCGCCGAACATTACTGGACGCCGGACACTAATGGATGCCGAGTACTACGCCGAGTACTCATGGATGTCAGTTGCTTCGCCGAACACTCCTGGATGCCGGTCACTCTCTGATGCCGAGCACTTATTGCCGAGTACTAGTTGCCTGGTCAAATCCCCAGGAAACACTTGCCCCCCAAAGTGTATTGCGTGGCCGAACGTGATGCGCTTTGAATCTGGTACAATCTACCTCGGAGGTACCTTCTCGAGAATGCTAGCGAAGGTGGTGCGAGACGAACGAGGTTGGGATGCCGAACGATACGTTCGAAGCCGAACGTACCTAGCGTGCCGAACGTCTCTCCGCCACGATGCCGAACACTCCGGTATTGACCGGCTCTACCGGGTATAGCCTCTTCGACTTCTACCTCCCTCTATATAACCGGGCCCTTCCCGTCTCTTTTCCTTTTACGCCTTCTTTTCTATCATTCCTAGAGACTTGCACTTCTTGCTACCTTATCAGATTTGAGACCTAATTGATCCTTCCTCAACTTCGACTTTCGAACTAGGTATCATTCCTTCAGTGATTAGATTACTTCAACACCAGACTTAGGTTGTTTTCGCGGGAAATGGGACATTTCTGTGATCGTATAATATGTGTTGAGCAGAAACGGCTCGCACATTTGGAGTTGTCTAGTTGGGGCTAGCTCCTCCGTGCCGAACGATAGAAAGGAAGATGGGGTGTTGAACGGCGTAGTCTTTGCCGGGCGATCCGTCCCTATCGTTCGGCGTAGATGGAGAAGGTGTAGGGTGGAGTTGAAACCGTGGTGGAGCACCACTTTTAGCCGAACGATAACCCAAACCGAACAGTCTTGAATGCCGAACGGTATCAATGCTGAACAATTACTAAAATGTAGAGCAATAACTTAGCCGAACGATGACTCTAGCCGAACAATACAATTGACACGCCGAACATTGACTTTAGCCGAACAATACAATTGACATGCCGAACACTGACTTTAGCCGAACAATACAATTGACATGCCGAACGATGACTTTAGCCAACAATACAATTGACATGCCGAACGATGACTTTAGCCGAACAATACAATTGACACGCCGAACATTGACTTTAGCCGAACAACCCTTAGGCCGAACCAGTACCTTAGTCAAACAAAGCAATTGCCGGACAATACAAATGCCGAACAACATTAAAAATGCCGAACAGTATAAATGTCTAACTACACTTAAGCCGGTTACTTTAGAAATCATATGTCTTCTGAGTCTGGGACTGTAATCACCTCAAGGCGAGCTTTCTGAGACGGTCAGCGATGACGGTCTTCGAAGGCGATGATTCGAAGCTAATTATTACATCTTTAGAACCTTTAGATTCTTATTGCCTGCACACAATTGCTTGCACTAGTTCACACACCACATGGGGGGAAAAATCGTGTTGCTAATTCTAACGTTCAACGTTTTTTAAGTATAGCTTTCTCAAGCATTTAGCCAGGTTCATTATTTATTCGGGATGTCGAGAAAATCTAGTTCTGGCACCATATCTGACAGGCCTGGGCCGTCAGCAAGGCAAGGAGCCGCTGATACTTCTAACCCGTCAACTTCTCCTGCTCATAACTTGGCGCCTGACGCTCTGGAGGCAACCATCTTACTAGACAATCCGATCGATTCTCAAGCCTCGAAGATCAACGAAGCTGCTCTGCGACGGATATGTTCTATTCACGGGATTCCTTTTGCCGACGTGTTAGTTCCTTCAAGACACGATCGCCCTCATCTGCCCCCAGTCGGGTACACCACCTGCAACAAGTTTATGTGTTGGATGGGCATCGTGCCTCCATTCAACTTATTTCTCCGGGATGTACTGCAGTACATAGACATAGCTCCGTCGCAGCTGCACCCGAACGGCCATGCATTTCTGTACGGGACTTATCTACTTTTCATGGCTGTCTTCTCCAGACCTCCAACCCCTGGTGATATCAGATACATTTATATGTTCAAGAGATGGAAAGACAGTCCTTCCTTTATGTTTATCGAGCCATACCACAAGTGCCAGATCTTGACAGGGGCATGTAGCAAATTCGCCCTGTACAAACAGGAATGGTTCTATGTGCGCTGCCCGTCTGGTTTTGCTAGGAGATGGGTTGAAGGCAGTAAGTCTCTCTGCTGAATCGTTATTCGTATTTAATTGGAGTCATGCTTTTCCTAACTCTTCATTTCATCTTTTCAGGTATCAACCCGCGTCCAGAAGGCCGAGGATATTCTGAGGCTGTCGAAGCCATTAGAGCTCTTCCTGCTGAGGATCAAGACATCCGGACTATCATCTCAAATGAATCGCTGTCAGGGTTTGGCTTGCTAGCCCCTGGTTGTCGGATCAGCCTTCCAGAAGGTGTTACCATTCCCAAACCTCCGTCCGGTAAAGGGAAAAAACTTGCCGGATCGTCGGCGCGCCGCGCTCCCGATACGCACGGAGAAAGCGAGCGTAGAGAGGTTGATGCTCCCGAGACTCAGGGCGAGAACGTGGGTCTCGCTTGGAATCCGGCAATCGAAGTTCAGGATATTGAGACATCATCCTCCCCTTCGAAGGGAAAGAAGAAGTTGAAGTATACGGTTCAAAAGGAGAAAGTTGGTGGCACCTCAAAAGTCACACTTATTCCGCCTGAGAAAGAGGCTTCCTCACAGCATCTGGAAAGTTCTCTGAGGGGTCTGTCCAACCTGTCCATCCCCGATGATTTACTTAATTACGGGCTCGATGATCCTGAAGCTCTCAAATTCTCTTTGCCCGCTAGAGGCAATGTAGGAGTTCAACTCCCGGCTCAAGGAGACAACACTCCGATTAGCAAAGATAAACGAACGGGTCCGTCGGGGGGAACACTAGGACACACACACATGCGCATTCCACAATATTCTTCAAGTCTTTTTAATTTGTGAATTCTCCTTAACTCGTTGTTATCTCCATTCTTTGCAGGTGATATGGGCCGCTCTCATGGACTTGATCGCCTTCAGGGGTCTTCTATATTCCATCACTCCGGACGAGATTCCGGTTCAGGCAGACGCAGGGACCGAGGTGATTATGAAGATAGGGACAATCGTCCTCGCGAGTCGTCTCACCGCAAGAAAGCACACTCTCATTCTTCCCAGTCCCGCGATCTTCCTCATCCAACTGAGCCGGATAAAGAGAAGTCTTTGCTGAAGGGTTATCAGTCTGATGCTGCTCGAGAACAACATTCCAGCTCATCGAGTACGAGGCAAGTTCGAGAGCAATGTAAAAGAACGGAATTCTCAAGGCCTTCTCCTCCTACTCCTGCAGTGGACCCAACTGTTGCGGAAAAGATGGTCGACCTTAAGGCCAAGTTTCCGAAAATCTGTTTCGACGGCTTGAAATTCCTCCCAGCCATCCATCACATTCCTGGGCACGTGAAGCAAAGTGCCATTGCCTGCAACAACGACGTCTATGTTCAACATGACGCATTCGTGCACTTGGTGGAGAAGATCTCGGAAGTATCTGTTGAGCGTCAACACGAGATTGACCGTCTGAATCTGGAGGCTGACAGCGATAAGAAAATCATCAAACTCCAAGACGAAGAGCTCGCTTCGTATAAGTCAAAGCTAGAAGCCGCTGAACAAGGTGCAAAAGATACTGCTGAGGCAGTTACTCGCTTAGAGGTGGCTCACAAAAAGGAGCTTGACGATGCAGTCCAGCGCAGCGGCGCCCTTGCCCTAGAGAAAGACTCTATCCAAAAAGAAAGGGACGCGCTCGCTACTCAAGTCAAAGAGCTGACAGAACAACTCTCCAAGGAGAAAGAAGACAAAATAGCTGCTCAGGAAGAATCACAGCGATATTGTGATGAGATTGTTGCTACCCGACTCCTGAAGACAAAGCTCGACGACGAACTTGCCGGGGTCGAGAAAATGAAGGATGAGGCCCGTGAGGAGGGCAAAAGAATGGCTGTGGAGGAGCTTGATTCTCGCCTTGAGGCGGCCGCAGAGGCCGGCAGGGAAGAGGTCAAAAGTATGTTTGACCCGTTGATCGCCGAGTACGGAGCCCGCGTCCTTATGCACCGTGACTTAACATTCTTGGGCGACGGCTACCTCGAATCCCTGGCTGAGGCATGGGAAACTCTGATAAAGATCAGGAAGGTCGAGTCAGGCTCCGAAGAGGTCGACGAGGATGCATTGGTGAAGGAGTTCCTGAGGGGTAATAAGCCATCGGATTTATCCGCAGCATTGGCACTTTATAGCAAAGGCTCTTCCCCTTCGAAAGAGAAGAATGACGAAGCCGACCCGTCAGAGGCCGACACTACTACTCCTCACATCGCCGCTCCTTATGCTGCTCAATCGGCCGGTCGGTCGACGCTTGATCCATTCGAGCAGCATGCCAGTTATGATCCCGAAGATCCCGGGCTTGGCGTTCATGTGCTATCCCCTATCCTGGAGGGTGAAACCCCATGCGCCACCGATAGCCAACCGGATCCTGGTAGGAAATTCTTCTTTCTCTAGAAGTTGAAGAGATCCCGTCACTTTTCAGCAATGGTTATTCGTTCTAATGCCCATTTCTTATATTTTCATGCAGGTTGTTCTGACGCCGAGCCAACTCCAAGGAGCGATGACGCCAAGGAGGAAGCAGAGAAAACAAGCGATGTTGCTCACGCAGGAGTAACTCCCGGTCCAGACGCTCAAGTGATCGGGGCGCTAGATGATGACAAACTTGATACTTCATCTCCTGCTGAAGGAAGCGATGAAATTGAAATCACTGGCGCCTCCGAGCATACTTCAGAGATGAGCATGAAGGACCGTCTTGCCGACGAGGAGAAGAGAAAAGTCAAAGTCAAAGTCGAGTCTGAAATACTGGAACTCACTGACCCGCGGAACAGACCTTTGAAAATCATTCTCCCGGGCAGGTCCAAACCACTAGATGTTCCGTCTCCTACTCCTGACTCCGTTTCTCTAGCAAGCAAAAAGTCCAAGAAAAAGCATGAGGGAGAGGAGTCGTCGGAAACACCAAAGGAGGACAAGAAGAAGAAGCCGAAGAGATAATCGATGCACTTGTTCAACAAGTTTCCTGCTTAAGTTTTGTAATTGTTTTCATCTTCCACAACTTGTAGTTTGTATAGGCCTGAATTTTGTAGGAGTGATCGTGTATCCCCATTTTGGACTTATCGAATAAAATTTTAGTTTCTTTTTGTTTGAATGATTCTCTTGTCTTTATTTGGTTTGCTGACACTGTGCTCCGGGGACTTGGAGACTTGAGACTGTTCATACTCTAGTCCGTGCTCTGGGGACTTAGAGTTCTCCGTTCCGCACTCTGGTGATTCGGAGATTGGAAATCGTTTATACTCTTGTCCGCGCTCTGGGAACTTAGAGTACTCTGCTCCGCACTCTGGGGATTCGGAGATTTGAAATCGTTTATACTCTAGTCCGTGCTCTGGGGACTTAGAGTACTCCGCTCCGCACTCTGGGGATTCGGAGATTGGAAATCATTTATACTCTAGTCTGCGCTCTGGGGACTTAGAGTACTCCGCTCCGCACTCTGGGGATTCGGAGATTTGAAATCGTTTATACTCTAGTCCACGCTCTGGGGACTTAGAGTACTCCGCTCCGCACTCTGGGGATTCGGAGATTGGAAATCGTTTATACTCTAGTCCGCGCTCTGGGGACTTAGAGTACTCCGCTCCGCACTCTGGGGATTCGGAGATTTGAAATCGTTTATACTCTAGTCCGCACTCTGGGGACTTAGAGTACTCCGCTCCGCACTCTGGGGATTCAGAGATTTGAAATCGTTTATACTCTAGTTCGTGCTCTGGGGACTTAGAGTACTCCGCTCCGCACTCTGGGGATTCGGAGATTTGAAATCGTTTATACTCTAGTCCGCGCTCTGGGGACTTAGAGTACTCCGCTCCGCACTCTGGGGATTCAGAGATTTGAAATCGTTTATACTCTAGTCCGCGCTCTGGGGACTTAGAGTACTCCGCTCCGCACTCTGGGGATTCGGAGATTGGAAATCGTTTATACTCTAGTCCGCGCTCTGGGGACTTAGAGTACTCCGCTCCGCACTCTGGGGATTCGGAGATTGGAAATCGTTTATACTCTAGTCCGCGCTCTGGGGACTTAGAGTACTCCGCTCCGCACTCTGGGGATTCGGAGATTTGAAATCGTTTATACTCTAGTCCGCGCTCTGGGGACTTAGAGTACTCTGCTCCGCACTCTGGGGATTTGGAGATTTGAAATCGTTCGTACGCTAGTCCGCGCTCTGGGGACTTAGAGTACTCCGCTCCTCACTCTAGGGATTCGGAGATTTGAAATCGTTCGTACGAGTCTGCATGTCGTGAATGATAACGTAATTCATCATCCAATTAAGAGATATAGAAACCTCATAGAAAATATGGCTTCAAGCCTTTATTAAGTGTTAGCACCAAAATTGGTCACTAACCTCGTTCAGAAAGATTGTGTAGAGATATAAGTGATGAAAGTAAATTAAACAGAGAAGACAATGCTAATTTAAATGCAGAAAGTAAGAACACCAAGTTTATAGTGGTTCAGCGTAATTGCCTACGTCCACTTTGTTCAACTTTATTGATTTCCTTTATAGTTGATTACAAATACAATTCGTGAATCAAATGCTTGAGTGAAGTTGTTAAGTAGAGAAGATGAGTCTTGAAAATGGCAGAGTCTCCCCGGTGTTTTCTCTCCAAAAATGGATCCATTTCACTGTGTCCCTGCCCCTCTATTTATAGGCAAATATGGACTGGACTTCCCAAGTGGGCTGGATAACCGAACGCCCAAGCCCCAGTGCAGTGGTCGCCGTATGCCGAACCAGGCGTGCCGAACGCTCTGCGCCGAACCATCCCTTCTATGCCGAACGGTATGTTGGTGTCGTGGGAAGTGTAGGATGGTTGTCTGTTGAGGCCGAACGCTCTGCGCCGAACCATCCCTTCTATGCCGAACAGTATGTTGGTGTCGTGGGAAGTGTAGGATGGTTGTCTGTTGAGGCCGAACGCGCCTCCATCTCAAGCTCTTGAACGAACGGTGTATGCATGCCGAACGATACCGGTATCCTGAGTAGTTGTGTCATGCTGAATGTCTCCTGGATGTCGAGTATTACGCCGAACACCATGGGATGCCGAGTACTCCTGTTGCCGAGTAGTCTCGATGTCGAGTGCTCTTTATGCCGAGCAGCCTTGATGCCGAGCGCCCTTGTATGCCGAGCAGCCTTGATGCCGAGCGCCCTTGTATGCCGAGCAGCCTTGATGCTGAGCGCCCTTGTATGCCGAGCAGCCTTGATGCCGAGCGCCCTTGTATGCCGAGCAGCCTTGATGCCGAGGGGTCTTGATGCCGAGCGCCCTTGTATGCCGAGCAGCCTTGATGCCGAGCGCCCTTGTATGCCGAGCAGTCTTGATGCCGAGCGGTCTTGATGCCGAGCAGTCTTGATGCCGAGCATTGGTTGACGTTGAGTGCCAGTTGACGCCGAACACTACTGAGTATTTCGCCGAACATTACTGGACGCCGGACACTAATGGATGCCGAGTACTACGCCGAGTACTCATGGATGTCAGTTGCTTCGCCGAACACTCCTGGATGCCGGTCACTCTCTGATGCCGAGCACTTATTGCCGAGTACTAGTTGCCTGGTCAAATCCCCAGGAAACATCTACAGTAAAATAAACTATTAAAATAACATTAAGGCGCTACCCATATCCCCCTTAACACATTTTATATATTCTCATAGTCTATACAGTACCGTAATTCCTCAATAAACTAGAGGGCTATCAGAGGGCACTCCATAGGTATGGTATAAACCAAACTCGTAGAAGGCGCGATAAGGCATGCGACAAGGCACGCAGGCAATGCCAGGGTAGGATTCTACTGTTTGCACTCTCGGACTGGTGGTAATGCATAGCAGCTACTACCGCCCACCTCGAGACACACTCCCAAATCAAAGGTGCACCCAAATCAAATCACAAAGTAATAGAATGGTATCGAAGAAGCATGCTCGATCGGAGATGCGACCTCACTTGGCCCGATATAGCTCCTGTTTTATCCACATCAAGCTGACTCACGGGAGTCAGGGCTGCGTTAATATCTCCTATTGAATCGTCGCCAAACCATCCAACTTCGTTCTGGATTCTCCACCACGTACATAGTTGTTAAAGTGGTTTTCGATATTGGCAGAGAGTATGACAATATCTGATCCTGGTCTCTTTAACAACCAAACGCTTATTTCCCACAGTGGTCGTTTATAAAATCACTTTTATAATCATTTCAAACAATTCATACTCATATCAAAATATCATATTCCTTTCAAAATCATATAACTTTCACAATCATAACCACAAAATAGTTTAAACCATCATATTAAAATGTTCGTATTTAAATCCATTAAATCTAAATCATAACAGTTCCAACTTACCAGTTTAAATAGCAATATATATTAAAATAGTTTATATTAAAAATAGGTTATAGATTAAAATAGTTTACATAAAAATTGTATATATGTATTAAATCATATATATCGAAAATAGTTTCAAGTTAGATTTTGTTTCTTCTAATTTAAAAAATCAATTTTAGTTCCAAAAAATTCAATCTCAGTTCAACAATTTCAATTTCAATTCAAATTCTCATTAAAAGCATTTTTAATCTATATCAATTTCAAATCCAGGTTTGAACTACAATTAAATCCATTTCCAATTTCAATAGGTTTCAAAGTATAAATATTTAGACAATTTACAATAACTCAAATTGATAAATTTCATTTATTTCCAAATTCAACATTTAATTTTATTTAAACTTGAAATATTCACTTAATCATTTTAATAACCATTTAAATAAAATCCCAGATTACGAATTTAAATTAAAATTAAATATTGAATTTCGATTTTATTTAAATTTAAAATCACCTTTGGTTAAACACTTAATTTAAAATCTCAAATTACAATTTAAATTAAACTTCAATATTGAAATTCAATTTTATTTAAATTTAAATATTCATTTAATCCTTTCAACCAAAATCAAGTTATCAAGTTATAAAATCATAACTTTAAATTCTCAAATAAATAAGTTTCAAATCAATTTTATTTAAATTCAATTCTTAAATACATCAAACTACAAATCAACTTTAACTTATCTTTCCAACCTTTATTTATTAAAGTTAATACAAAAATCTATTTAAAATATTATATAAATTTAAATAAATATTCAAACATATTTTATGTATAGTAGTTAAATTAAATTTTTATTAAATAAAAATAAATCAAATCCTTTTATTAAACCTATTTAAATCTTATTTTATATATTTTAAAATAATAAAGCATAAGTAAAATCTTAAAATTTACATTTTCACAACTTAACATAAAATTTTCAAAACATATAATTTAAAATCTAAATTTCACATATATTAAAACAAATTTATATATTATATTTTCAAAATCAATATTTATTAGACCTCATATATTTCCTTTCAAAACCTTGGAAATTATTTTCAAAAATAGACCAACGATGTCCATATAAAATTTCTATCTATGGTCAGGTGATACGGATATTTATCATTTCAATCCATAATTTAAATTTAATATTTTACGGGTATATATCATTTCAACCCGCAATCCCAAAATTTCAATAAAACTGCTTGGGTTTATCATTTCAACCCATAACGATTTTCCCCTAATCTATAAAATCGTTTGGGTATGTATCATTTCAACCCATAGGAAATCTCTAAACTAACAGGGAACTTGCAGAGTGAGAACAAATATGATAATAATATAACATATCAACAACATGCATATATCATCAGTAACAAATTTAAATATAATATATACAACAGGTTATGGTGTCATATGTTACAAGTAAACAGTTATAGATAATGGCATATCATATAAAGCAATTAAATAACTTAACAATTCAAATTTAATAGCATATTTAAATCGTCATTTCATGTGAATTAAATTTAGTAAATATAAGAATGTTAATCGTGAGTGATTGCTCACCTTTCGAGGCTAGAAAAAACAACGAGAACAAGATGTGATGATCCGCGGATATGGACATGACTAGTGCACACGGATCACAACAACGGATCAGGACAATGACGAGCAAAGCAAAACTAGTGAACTAGAATTCAAGGAAAACAAATATATAAGTAAACTTATATATTTGCTCGGATTGAGGAAAACACAAAAATATATATGCGGTATATATAACACATATGCAACATATATAAGCTTATATATATTTATATGCTTTTATATGATATACCACATATGCAACCAAATATGTATATATGCGGGCTTCTCAACAAACATATATGCAGACAATATATATGCAACAAAATAAGTATGCATGCGGCTTCTCAACAAATATATATGCAGACAATACATTTATATATACAAACAACTATATATGTAAGCTATATATATGGAAACAAATATATATGGCTACTCAAACAACATATGCAGACTATATACACATATATGCATGCTACTCAAAAATATATGCAGACTATATACAAATATATAAAGAATTGATATGTAAACACATATATGCAGACTTGATATATAAACATATATATGAAGACTTGATATATAAACAATATATACATGTAGACTTAAATATGTAAACAATATATATACGCAGATTTGATATGTAAGCAATATATATATAGACACACACACACACAGACTTTATGTGTAAACATATATATGCAAACCCGGGGGCTTGAGATCGGAGGGAAGATGGGACGGTGAGGGGCTGAATTGGTCGGAAGAAGGTTTGGGAAGTTCGGCACCAAAAAAACAAGCAAGCTGTTGCATGGGGAGACTTGGATTTGGTGGGTAGGAAGGGTGGCTGTCGGGAGCGATTGCGTACAGTTCCAAGGTTGGTGGAGGGCGTTGGATTTTTTTGATGTGGGGTCGGAGCTACGCTAGGGTGGGTGAGATGTAGCCCGAGACATAGGAGGCGGGTTTTGACGTGAGCAAGGATTGGATGGAGCCTTGTGAAGGAGAGAGGGATGTGGGTGAATGGGCTTGGGGCCTGACTTCGGGTAGGTGGGAGGCAAAACCTGGGCACTACTTCGGGTAGGTAAGTTCGAGAGAGAGAAAGAAAGCAGCTGTATAAAAAAAAAGAGAAACTTACGTTATCGAAATATCCCGAAGTAGAAGAGGGTGGGACTCGTAGAGACAGGCAGGCTAACGAGCATGTTTGAAGAAAACAAAGTGCAGGCTAGGAATGTATACAACCAAATATATAATAAATATTATTTTATGAGCACAGAAATGAAAAGATTCAAATAGAAATAAACGAACCAGTTTTTGTTATGAAATAGAGAATAACAAAGGCCAATGCATTGAATTTCGGGAAATATAAATGTTAATGAAATCTGGGTTAATACACGGTGGAAATTGAATGGACACAAAACTCAAAAGACACAAAACGGGTACTGATACGGTTAACCGTTTTCACGGATTTCGCCGCATAACGGACTCCGAAATGCACAAATGAATATATTGCAGAGATCAGCACGACGAGATGAACATAATGGTACAGAGATATGAGTGATACGATCATCCTATCAAATGTCGATATTCGCTGCCAAACTGCTGATAAAACGACGAAAATAAGATAAACGGAGCTAGAGCAAACCAAATTTGGCGAAATGAAATATGACAACTCACTCAGAAAATGATTTAAAGTTTTATTATCTAAAAATATTCAGATTTCGAAAATATTTTATTTTCATCAAATTTACTGATAAAAATTTACCACTTGCTATTTTTAAATAGACGTATTCCAAATATAAAATTTTCATTTCAAAATTTTATTGTTTAAATTACATGAATTTTTTTAGTTAATTACGTTATAAATTCATTACAATTCTCGGGTCGTTACACTCTCCTCCACTCTGAACTTTTCGTCCCCGAAAAGGAACGAGCTAGGAGAATAGAAGCAATAGAAAAGAAAGATAGATACGATATACATAGTACTAGATACAACAATTAATTCAAAACCATATTAATTTCATTTTTGGACATCTTATTACTAACATTTTATATTGTATACTATTCAATTACAGATTCACATTACATTTTTAGCTTTTTGAGTATTTCAAGTAAGTTATATTTGTTTTAGAATGCAATTGAGTATTATACAAATAAATTTTATCCTAATTCAACCGTTTCAAGTTGTTTCAATTCCATTTCTCATTTTAGACTATCCAATTATTCAAAAGTTTTGCTTCATTTTAATAATTCAAAACCATCACTTTACACAGAATTTAAGAAGTAATTTCCGGTTTCACTTCAAATCATTTTGAAATAAATATACACACACACAAACATATATATATATATATATATATATATATATATTTTATACATCAAATCATACTCAAGAAATTTAAATCAAATCCATTTTCAAATACAAAATGTAGCAAGGCTACTAAGTGGCCTCTCCACTCTGAGACTCGAAAATGAATATTGATGATGATGCAGTCATCACCGAAACTATTTTCCAACGACAAAAGAAGAGAATACAGACTTACCTTCTTTAAAATTCTTTGGAAACGATTTCTATTCGAAAATAGTTTCAAATAATATATATTTTCAAAACTTTTGAAAACCCAAATTTATAAAAACACCGGAAATAAAATTCTCAAACCCTAAATTTAAATTCATTTCACTAAAAAACTCAGATTCATAAACAATTTTAAAATTTCATCTTCTTATAACATATACAATAGTTAATGGTTTAGAAATATTAACAAACAATAAGCAATAATCTAGTATTATCATTTCTATCTTCCAATTCATTTAACCATCTAATTTATAAAATTATACTTATATATAAAATATAACCATACATAAAATTATTTTATTTATCAACTTCGAAAACAATATTGTGTCAGTTTGCTCTCTTCAAGTGTTTTGGAATTCCTATTGATAGCGTTGGCCAGACGAATCGATCGAAACCCCAAATTCAAACTTAACAACTCAAACAACACATTATAAAACATTTTATATCAATTACAAATACTTTTGTCATAGGATGATTCAAGAAGAGATATTAAGACAAGGATAGAGATTCAGATTTAGAAGGACCCTAATCAAAGAGAATTCTAACTAAGAAGATAGGCTCGAAAGGAAGATAAGATAATTAAATTACAAAGAGGAAAGATGGATAGACTTATATTGATCGTGGGTGACCTTAACCGGGTCAACCAAGACTTAGAAAATGAGACTATCATTAACAAAAGCCAGGACTAACCTGATGAGAACATCGCAGGAAGACGCGATTCATGAGATTGTCGAAGAAGGCAGGAGTATTGGTTAATCCAAAGGGCATGACTAACCACTCGTCGAAACCATTCCCTGGGAGGAAGGACAACAGGTCGAGCTCCAGGAATGAGACCGATGCTGAGTTCAATTTCCCACCGAGGAGGAAGAGAAAAGGTTTCACCAAAACATTAGGATAATCCCTGACTATAGAGGTGGAGTTAAGATCACTAAGCTGAGCATCGAGAAAAAGATAAACTGCCTGCTTAAATCCTGAGGCGATCTACATTCGATCACAAGAGAATTACCCTAGTCGTCTACTAAGAAACGGTTCGGGCTTTGCAAGAAATAATAGCATCAGAATCAAGGACATAGAAATCTCCGATGAATCGATGTTGGTTGTAAAGGATTTTACCCCTTTACAAATCATACTTAGGTTGGCGGGATCGCCGATGGAATTAGTCACAGAAAAGGATGAAGTTGCCAACTGAGGTGGAAATATGTGCTCAAATTCATCACAGAGGTTGACAGGAATGGAGCTATGGGATGCTCTAGTGAACGCAAACAGGAAAGACACAAATGGATTTAAGAACGAAGGGGAAAGTTCCAAAAAAAATCAATGAAAATCCTAATCAAAGAGGGTCCTAAAAAAGAAATCTTAAGCTCAAATGAATATGATTCTGTAATTAATTTTACTCCATATGCTAAGTTTTGCCTAAACCAGAGCTCTGATACAAACTGTAACGACCTGTAATTTCAAACTATTCAAATCGACAATCATCCACTTATATCAGACTTGAATTGCTCAAAACAACAGATTTTTAATATACATTTAGCAAAACTTAGCATATACAGTAAATAAATCAATTACAGAATCACAGATACAGAGTAATACAATAATAAGCAGAGGAAAAGATAAATAGTAGTTCATGAAGCTACTATATAAACATCAAATTCTGAAACAAAATACTACAAATACCCAAATACAGAGTAGTCTCAAATACAAAAGTAACTGGCAAGACTGAACAGAAACAAATGGAAATAACAGGAAGCTGAATAGATAGCAGATAGGTCCCCAAACAAAGCTCCAAGCTCCAAAGGTGAGTCTCAAATGCCGTGACACTCAGTCTGACCCGAGCATAAAGCAAAACACAAAACACTCGAGTCAGGATTAACATTGTTATATCAGTAAATTCAACTCAAGTGAAATTTCAATAGAAATACAAATAACTTAAAGGATGTTTGGGATTCTCATCCTCTAAGGATCCGTTAAACTATCTACATACATAGTAAGATATGCTAATAGATAATGTCTACAGTAAAATAAACTATTAAAATAGCATTAAGGCGCTACCCATATCCCCCTTAACACATTTTATATAGTCCCATAGTCTATACGGTACTGTAATTCCTCCGTAATCTGGAGGGCTATCAGAAGGCACTCTATAGGTATGGTATAAACCAAACCGTAGAAGGCGCGATAAGGCCTACGACAAGGCACGCGAGGCAATGGCAGAGTAGGATTCTACCGTTTGCACTTCTGAACTGGTGGTAACGCATAGCAGCTACTACCGCCAACCTCGAGACACATTCCCAAATCAAAGATGCACCCAAATCAAATCACAAAGTAATAGAATGGTATCGAAGAAGCATGCTCGATCGGAGGTGCGACCTCACTTTGCTCGGTATAGCTCCTGTTTTAGCCACATCAAGGTGACTCACGGGAGTCAGGGCTGCGTTAATACCTCATATAGAATCGTCACCAAACCATCCTACTTCATTCTGGATTCTCCACCACGTACACAGTTGTTAAAGTGGTTTTCGATATTGACAAAGAGTATGACAATATCCGATCCCGGTCTATTTAACAACCAAACCTTATTTCCCACAGTGGTCGTTTATAAAATCACTTTTGTAATCATTTCAAACAATTCATACTCATATCAAAATATCATATTCCTTTCAAAATCATATCACTTTCATAATCATAACCATAAAATAGTTTAAACTATCATATTAAAATGTTCGTATTTAAATCCATTAAATCTAAATCGTAACAGTTCCAACTTACCAGTTTTAATAGTAATATATATTAAAATAGTTTATATTAAAAATAGGTTATAGATTAAAATAGTTTATATAAAAATTGTATATATGTATTAAATCATATATACCGAAAATAGTTTCAAGTTAGACTTTGTTTCTACCAATTTCACAAATCAATTATAGTTCAAAAAATTTAATCTCAGTTCAACAATTTTAATTTCAATTCAAATTCTCGTTAAAACCATTTTTAATCTATATCAATTTCAAATCCAGGTTTGTACTACAATTAAATCCACTACCAATTTCAATAGGTTTCAAAGTAAATATATTCAGACAATTTATAATAACTCAAATTGATAAATTTCATTTATTTCCAAATTCAACATTTAATTTTATTTAAAATTGAAATATTCACTTAATCATTTTAATAACCATTTAAATAAAATCCCAGATTACGAATTTAAATTAAAATTAAATATTGAATTTCGATTATATTTAAATTTAAAATATTCACTTAATCACCTTTGGTTAAACACTTAATTTAAAATCTCAAATTACAATTTTAAATCAAACTTCAATATTGAAATTCAATTTTATTTAAATTTAAATATTCATTTAATCCTTTCAACCAAAATCAAGTTATCAAGTTATAAAATCATAGCTTTTTTTTTTGCAAGGCAAGCGGGGTTAACTGTTCCCCTACCAGTTTATTGAGAAAAAGAAAATGGCTATGAACATGCTCATAGACACAAGAAAAAAAAACAAAGGCAAAAGACAAAGTGGAAAAAAATAAAAAAACACACACAGGGAAAACAAGACTGAAAGGCAGAGAAAGAAAAACAAAAAAATAACACACAAAAGAGCTATGTCCAGTCTTCAGCCAACTGAGAACTGAAGGCATATTTGCTTTCCTTCATTCCATTAACTATAGCATTCATTAGAACTACCCATAGTTGCTGTATACTCCTACTTTTTTCTTCAAAACATCTTAAGTTTCTTTCCTCCCATACCAAAATCAAGTACTTCTTAAGAAAGAAGAAGTAGACAATTCTATCATCTTTCCTCCACTTAGTTGATTTACTTATAAGGTCCCACTCAAAATCAGACAAACCATGTATATGATCATCAGTTATTCTTGTCACCAATCTTTCCCAGAGACCCTTTAATTCATTGCAATCAAAATACAAGTGAGCCACAGACTCAACCTACAACTTGCAAAAGACACACAGAGGATCAACATTCATTCCATAGCTCAACATTTTGCTCTTAGTCAACAAAGCATTCATAATAACCTTCCACATCATCAGGTTGTCCCTAGCAGGAGAGGATGTGGACCATATACTCTTATGCCATACAGTATTAGAGCGTACTGTCACATTCGAAAGTAAATCATATGCAACTGAGATAGATTGTTGCTTTCCATTTCACAGTAATTCATCTCTAGGAGCTATATGGTAGTTTTGAGTCTGATATTTGTTCCAAACAGCCCTTATATCTTGATTACTGGTGTAAGGCAGAATCAACTTGCCTTCAATCAAGTAATCAATAGCTTATGCATCCCTACTAATGCCAGCATGTTCAATCTGATGGGGATTAAACAAATTGCCAAGCACTAGGCCTTCATCCATCCACGGGTCATTCCAGAATTTGATAACACTGGAATGAGAGAGCACAAACTTTATAAATGGAGAGAAAATGGATCTCAAACCCATAATACTCCTCCATGTCCAGCTACAATTCTGGGGAACAGGCACTGTCCAGAAGTTCCTTCTACCTAAGTTAAATTTTCTGGTCCATTCAACCCATAAGGATTCAACACCACATAGCATGAATTTAAGTGAGCACTTATGGCAGCTTTATTCCAAGTTTGACAGTTAAATATACCTAGTCCACCTTTCTTTTTTGGAATTTCCATTTTGTCAAAAGAGCATGGGATGGTTTTCTTAGAATGAATCGAGCCTGTCCAGAAAAATCTCAGCATGGCATTTCTTACCATGTTAACCAGTTTTTTGGGAAGAATAAACACTCTAGACCAGTACACCAACATTGAGGAAATAACAGACTTGATAAGCACTAGTCTTCCAGCTTGAGATAGAAATCTATTAGCCCAGGAGGTCATTAAGTTGCAGATTTTGGAATACAAAGGCAGGCAATGAGCGGTTGTAATTCTTGAAGTACATAAAGGTATACCCAAATAATTCATGCTGTTATCCATAGATTGCAATCCAGATATGACAGTTAAACTATTAGCTTCCTCTAAAGAAATGCCGGAAGTAATAATATGAGATTTATTTGCATTAAGTTTCAACCCAGTCATTAGGTAGAATTTATCAAGGGTTGCAATAATATTCTCAATAGAGGTCTGGTCAGGCTTAGTAAAGATCATGATATCATCAGAAAATAAGAGAGATGTTATTTGGGGAGATTTACATTTAGAATGGAACAAAATTTCCTTCTGCACATATCTTTTTGACAGCATATTAGTTAATACTTCCATAACTAGAATGAATATATAAGAAGATATAGGGTCCCCCTGCCTGATCCCCTGTTTACTGTTGAAAAACCCTGAAGTGAAGCCATTATATTTAATTGAGTAGGAAGGAGTAGAGATACAGCTGTATATCCATGCTACAAAAACTTTGGAAAATTTCATCAGAGCCATGGTTCTCACTATTGATGTCCAGTGTATACTATCATAAGCCTTCATTAAGTCCACCTTTAACAAGGCATTTTTGGAAGCTTGGACCCGACCATATCCTTTTAATAATTCATGTGATAACAATATGTTGTCAAGGATATTTCTCTTGGGAAGAAAAGCAGACTGATTTCTGGATATGATTTTGCTAAGGACAACAACAAGTCTAGAGGCCAAAATTTTTGAAATACACTTGTACATAACATTACAACAAGAAATTGGTCTAAAAGAAACAATAGACGAGGGAGTTTGGACCTTAGGAATAAGAACCAAATTTGTTGCATTCACTTGCTTTAGAAGTTTGAAAGAGGTGAAAAAGTTATGAACAGCCTTTAGAAAATCTTTCTTGATTATATCCCAACCATGGATAAAAAATTTGACATTGAAACCATCTGGCCCTCCACTAGATTGTCTATTCATTGAAAAAAGTGTGTCTTTAATTTCGTTATCAGTTACCTTTTTTACAAGATTGTCAGCTTCCTCTGAGTGCACTTCAGGTAATCGCAATTGGGATAGATCTTCAATAGAAGGATTGAAATCACCTTTGTTAGCATACATATTCTTGAAAAAGTTAAGAAGAGCTTTGTCAACATCAGCAGCATTAGAGTGCAATTCCCCTTCCTCATCATAAATGTTAGTAATATGTTCCTTAGCCTGTTTCACCTTAGTGGCTGTATGAAAATAAGTAGTATTGTTGTCTCCTTCTGTTGCCCATTTTTGCCTCAATTGTTGTCTCTTCATATTGCCTTCAGTTTTCAAAGCTTCACTTAATTGTTCAAATAAATTTCTCCCAGTATCAGCTACTTCAGGATTATCTGGATTTTTCATCATTTCTTCCCGAGCATGTTTGAGTTTCTTCCTTAGCATTGTTGTTTTGAAAGTACCATCACCAAATTTCTTCCTAGCCCAATCTCTTAAAGCATATTTTGTAGCTCTTAATTTCCTGCAAAAAATAAACATTGGATTTCCATTGAAATTTTCAGACCATGTTTAATAATTATATTAGTATACTCAGGTTCAAGGACCCAAGCATTATAAAATTTGAAGCTTTTCTTTTCATTTAACAACTTCTGGCCAGAAGAGAATATTATAGGAGAATGGTCAGATAAAACAGGATGGGGGATAAAGGAAGACATAGTAGGCCAAGTGGATAAGGCTTTGAGGTTGGCAAATGAGTGATCAATAATAGAAAAGGTTCTGACTCCAGATCTACTCTGGTTATTTCAAGTGAACTCAGCACCAGATGAGGGAATGGATAGCAAGCTAGAATCCTCAATAGCTCTATTGAGGGGAAAAATGTCTTTTGGAAGAAGGGGAAGGCCTCCATGCTTGTCAAGCAAGGATAAACAGCAGTTAAAATCCCCAAAGACAAGACAGGGGTGGGAATTTTGCCTAAAAGCTGGAAGGAGAACAAGGAAAGTTTGTCTTGAGTTAATCGAGTTGTGGGCATAGACTATAGAAATAAAGAAAGAGGAGGAAGAATCATTCAGTTTGGCTTGAAAGTGCATAACTTGATCAGTACTTAGGACAGTTGAAAGAGATAATACAGTAGGATCATGGATAACCATGATTCTGCCATAAGGAGCTTGATTCAGATTATGGTTAATAGTCCAGTTAGGATTTATGTGTTTTGCAGCTTTTATAGAGAGAGTTTCATTCAATTTTGTTTCAAGAATAGCAAAGAGGGATACTTTGTGATGGTTAATGAGATATTTAACTTGATCTGTCTTAGTTATGGAATGAGCTCCTCTAATATTCCATATTGCATAGCTTTGCATCATTTGGTATACTTTAGAGATTGATGCACCACATTTTTCATGCTCCTAGTTGCAGGAGATCCCCTTTGAACAGTGATTGAGTCTACATTATGATCTTTATCCATCAGACCTTTATCACTTTTCTTTCCTGTCCTTTGGATAACTGGAGTGTTATTTGGATAAGTTGGCAGAGATATCCATCCAGGAAGAGGGCCAGAGAAAGAGTAAAAACTTAATGAGGGGATGAAACTTTCTTTGTGATTTTCCATGATCAGACTTTTTAATTCATTTTCAAGATCCTCTCTAAACCGAGCTTCAGTTTGAAGTGTATTTGATTTTGTTCTACAATTTTTTGCATTTATAACCTGATTGTCACTTGTTTGCTTAGAAATTCCTTCACTTGCACTAGCTATTTGATGAATAATTTTATCAGGGATCTTATTGTTCTGTGCAACTGCACTTGTGTTGGCTTTTTTTGTTTCTCTCCTTGATCTACTATTTTCCTGATCCTCTATCTCATTTTGCATCATTAAGTTAGAAGTCTCTTGATCGACATTATGATCAGCCTGCATATTAACTAAAATTTCTCCTTCCTCCATTTGTTCTACATTATCACATTTTACATAACATAGTTCGTTTTCACTAATAGCATAGCATGACTCAGTCTCATTTTCTTCCATTAAGACATTAAATCTATTGGTTTCAGTGAGGATTTTTTCATTTGTTTCTATTGGTTTGCCTATTTTCACTGTGCTAGCTTGTGTTACAGGTTCCTTGATATTTTTGGCTTCATCCACTGATATTCCTTCTCCAATTTGCTGATTTTATGTTCTTATTTCTTTCTCCTTATCTCTTTTCAATTTTGTTCCTCTACTTTCAACCTTTCTCCACTCCTGCTTTTTTTTGTGGCCCTTATTATTTTTTCATTCTCCACTTGTTAACTCCCATTGAGAAGCGACCTAAAATATTGAGCGAGTCAATGAAGCTTGCGACCTAACTGCTGAAGAGATTCTGCGACCTAACTGAAGTCTGCGACATAAGAACATAGCAACCTAAAGAATGTCGCGACCTAAGGTAGTTAACGACCTAAGAAGCCTGCGACCTAACTGCTGAAGGAAGCTCGCAACTTACGACTTGGTAAAGCTACAGGGAACATTGCGACCTAGCAATGTTGCGACCTAAAGAACTACGACTTAAGGAGAGCTCCGACTTAAGAAGGGTTCCGAGTTAAGAAAGCTCCGACTTAGCAGTTTGCGAGTTAAGGATGGCCACGACCTATGGGGATTCAACGACCTACGAGTTAACAGCTTAAACAACCTATGGGTTAACTCTGCTCCGACCTAACAATATCAAGTTATGAAATGCTCCGGGTTAAGAAGTACTACGACTTAAGAGTCTACGAGATAAGGGAGTCTTGGACCTAAGGCAATTGTTGACTTACGACTTAAGGGTTATCTCTTAAGTCGTCGCCGACCTACGACTTATACTAAGTCGCTTACGACTTACTAACTCGTTCTGGAAGTACCAACTGGTACAAGTGCTTTATCACGTTGCCGACTTACGACCTAAGACTTCTATAAGTCGGCCACGACTTAAAGACTTAGGGAAATTTCCTGAGTCCAAATCAGCTCCTATAAATACCCCACCACTTCCAACATGAAGGGGACTTTTGGCCATTCATTTCTTCAAGCGCCGTTACTCTGTCGAAGTCTCCACTCATTCAACAATCAAAGATCTTCAAGCATTCGAGACGCTACAACAATCTACGAGAAGAACTCCTTACATCCAATACGGATTCGTCGAGTTTCATCATCAAAGATTGAGCTATTAGTCAAGAGTGCTTTCGTGATCAAGTTGTATTGTATTTTGAAGGATATTGTATCAAATTGTAACCGAATCAGCAATAAAAGATTATAAAGTGGACGTAGGCTCAATTACGGGCCGAACCACTATAAACCTGTTGTTCATTTACTGCTTTTCTGCTATTTTTCAGCTTATATTCTGTTCCCGTACCAACGGGTGGTGCTTTCACGATTCTATTACACACACCGGGTGTTAGCGTTCACTTTTTAGCGTTAACACCACTTCCTTCACCCTGCTTTCCTTTCTAGTCTCATTTTCTGTTCTTGCCTTCTCCCCATGGTTTGGTATCATTTTCATACACTTTTCAGTCATATGTCCAAATTCCTTGCATCCTATGCATACTTCTGGTTTCCACAGGTATTCGACTTTTACAAACTGCTCTGATCCATCAAGTAACCTCACTGCAAATTCATCCAACATCTCCACTGTAACGACCCAAAATTTTGAACAATTTAAATTTAAAATATTTAATTGATTTTAAATATTCGAATGATAATTTAATTTGAAAATCAAATATCAGAATGGTATTTGTCAATTAAATTATTGAATTTAATTATTGAAACTGGGTAAAATGTTGTATCTTCAGTTTTAAGCTAATTAAAAATAATCTGAAGACTTAGAAAATTTATATTAATAATTCTGAAGGTACTGGAACTTTCAGAATTGAATTTGGAACTGTTCTGTTCAGTTTTGAATTTATATCGTTTAAATTGAATTTAAAAATAGCGGTCCGGGGCGCAGTCTCGGAAATTAACGAAACCAGTTCCATTGGATCCGTAATATTATATTATTACTGGATTTCAATTTTCGTAATATTTGGAGTGGTTGTGTGAGCGTGCGATATATAAACGCACTGAATTTATATCGAAATTTAATTTAAATAGTCGGTCTAAAAAGCTGGTCAAATCCCCATAACTACTTTTTCTCTGCTTAATCACGTACAAGTGCTTACCCTAATCTAACACCTGTCTTCAATTTCAACACGCGTCCTTCCAGATAACACGCGTCTGCTCTAAATTAATCAACAGGCCGACACTCCTATTTACGGAAGCAAAATCCAATTCGAAACTCCCCTTTTTCTCAGTTCAAAACCAATCAAAACCGAGAGCAAATTTCCTCCTTCCTTCGTTCAATTCAAAGTCTAAATGAAAATAAAAAAATAAAGGCGAAGTCACGAAATCGCGAGCGACTGGAAGTTCGATTTCGTGAGGAAATCGATACGCGAGCGATTGGAGGATGGCTTCGTCATCGAACGTACGAGTGACAGAAGATGTTGGGTTTCGCGAGCAACTTCGAGGCAACGGCGAGCTAGAGGCGACTCGTTCACAAGCGCGTGGGAGGCTGTGGATGTCTAACTAGGGCATCGCGATTTCAAGCGCGAGGCAGCGCTCGAACTTGGGGTTTCGAGTCATTCGCGATGACGGGAGTTCGTCGATGGTGATGGTGGCAGCCGTTAGTACAGATTTTGGTAGCGATGTGGTGAAGGTGGCTTCGTTCGACTTGGGGGAAGGTCGACTGTGAGGTGATACCAGAATTCCAGGTCGCGATAGCAAGTGGGGCCGACATCGTCGTGTGGGATTGGCAGAAGCGTCAAGGTGGGTTTCTTGTTCGTGATAAGCTCGAGTGGCATGTGATAATTGTTGAAGGTCGGCGACTTCGTCGACATCAATCGAGGGTTTGGTCATCTCGGTTGAACTGAGACAGTGAAGGTATATGTTTCAGCTTGGATTTAGATAACTTATGTATATGAATATGTTAAAGAAAACTAAAGAAAATGAAATAAATATTGTACAGCAAGATATTTGATACAATTCTGTTTAAGTTTAAAGTACAATAAGGTAATTAACTTGTTAATTAGCTTATTTAGTTAAGTCACTAAGGATGATTTATTAATAAGGAAAATGGGTTTAAAATTTAGTTCAAATATTAATAAATTATATAAATTATTTATACAAGGTTAAAGATCATGAAGAAATGGTCAAAATGGAAATGGATGGCAAATTAAAAGCTAAGGTGAGATCTTCTCACTCGAATGTAAAGTTGATTTTACAGTTATTGATTGATTGCTTGCTGTTTAGATTTGTGAATATTAGATATAGTAGGATATATCTATATATACATAGCAATATATACATATTGGCATATGTATATATTGGATTGATTGATTTCCCGCCTCGTATAGCGGATGAGACCCTATTGCGCCGTTAGTAAGCAGATGATTTTTATAAAACCCATATACCGCGATATTCCACCTCGAAGTGGAATTGGTATTGTGCTAACGTTTGTGGATGCAGGGAAACAGGTTGGAGGGATCCAACTGGATTCCTCAACTGTATTTATTTATTTACAGATATTGTGGTATATTCTGTTATCATATTGATATATGATATTGAATGTTGTGATTGACTAATTGGTGCTGTTGCATCATCGGATTCAGTTTTGAAGTTTAAAAATAACAACTTTTACTTTAAAAGGATTCTTAAAGTGATTTTTGAAAGTAGACGTTTTATTGAATTATTGAATTGATTTGTTTCAAATGAATAAACGTCTAAAATTTTAAAGTTATAAAAGTTAAGATTTTTGGTGAAATATAACCAAATTGTGATTTTTGAAATAAAGGTTAAGAAATTTATAAAATGGGTTAAATTGAGAATTTTTAAGTATTATAAACGGTTTATTGAAAAGATGTACAAAATTGATATGTATAACTTTAAAATGTTGGTATTATAAAACAAGTTTTTATAAGCGTTAAAATGAATTTTTAAGAATTCATAAGTAAATGAAATTTATAAATTGTGAACTTATAAATGAAAATGATTTTGAAAAATAAATGAATTATAAGTATTTAACTTATAATATGGATTTTTGGTATATACATTGAGTTATAAATTGAATTGGTCGTTAAAGGAGATTTATAAAATCGAAGTTAGAAAATAGAAATAGAATTTATAAACGTTGTTTTATAAATTTGAAATCAATTGAATTTGATAAATTAAATGTAAAAGGTTATTAAAGGAAATATATTCGCAATTTTGGATAGCGAATATCCTTGAAATAAAATGTGTAGAGAGTATTGAAATATAGTTAAGTGAATTATATTCACGATTTTGGACAGTGAATATATTATTGAATAAAATGGTTATGTTTGGGAAAGCAATATTAGAAATGAAGTTAATTGTTTTAACAATGTTTTAAAATGTGGTAAATATCCAAATCATAGATTTCAACATTTATTGTTGAAATATACGTTTTCGAGAAATAAGGAAATGGTGGACTATAACACTGTTGTTATAGTAAATGATTTCCTTAAAGAATGAATTTATACTTAATCTTGATTTAAGTATATTGAATATTTTCAAATGTTGAAAATAAATAGATTTGAACTACTTATTTTTAAATAAGTATGGAAATGCTTTCCCAATATGAAATTAACTGTTTTGAGATTTTATCTTCAAAGATGAATTGAAATGTGGAAATTGATTTGAAATTGTTTTCAAATGGTTAAGTGTGGAAATTATATATCTAGTAAAGATATTTTGGAAAATAAATAATTTGGAAAATTATTTGGAATCTGATGATGTTGCGCATCTTTATTGATAGTTAAATAACCGACTATCAATAATTACCTTGAATAGGTATTTGTTGTGAATTGGATGAATTTGAATGCCACACTTATTTTTGAATAAGCGCTCACTATTCGGGTTAGCCGGGAAAGGACCATGGGGTCGTATAACCCATTCCGAATACGTGATACGTCGTTATGAATCGCATTTGATGACCGGTGTTGAAGACCGGATATTTTTGAAAACGGAAGGATTACCGTCGAGTTACTCTACATCGGTTGATCTCCGATTTAGAGGTTTTATCACCCATAGTGACGGGAAGTCCGGACGTGATTGGAAATTATCCGGATTTGCAAGGGCTTCGTGAGAAGTGCCTTCGGTTCTGTTCGATCCCGGAACAGACTTGTATGGTTACGTGTCTGACATTACAATTTGAGATGTAAAGCTGATTTCTTTCAAATACATTTCTGTTGGTGGCGGAGAATTTATTCTCTTAGCTTAACACCCTTCTCTAAGACGTACAAGCTCATAGGTTATGTAGTTGAAAGTTATCAGCGATATATTCCCAATTTGGTAATGTGGCATGCTGAGTGTTGCTGTGTGATGATCAGTGTTTGATCATTTGTGATATGATCATTTATTTGATCATTTATCTTTGTGATCATAGGTTGATCATCTGTTGACCCAAAGCGTGGCTTTTTGAAAAAGCGTAGCTTTGTGGACGAGACTTCGTCAGGGCCTCAACAACCCGGAAATGGTCGAAACAGGAATGTTGCGGCAAGGTTATGAGGGTCGCGCCCTTTAGGGTATGTCATTTCCTTCTGGAAAGGGGTGGTGTCATGGTATGGAGCCCAGATACTTACTCATGTGGATACACTTTCTTTATGATGTGTGATGTTGGTTACCGAGCGCTCGGATAAAGGTCCCAAAGGACCGGGTGATGACATATTCATGAGTTACCTGTTACAGGGGTAACCCGGCCTTGTTTGGCAGAGAGCAGTTTGTCTCTCGGGACGTCCAGCCAGAGGCGATCCTATTCGGCAGGAGGAAAGGAAGTTCCTTAGCCTGACCATTTATAGGAAAATCCAAAGAAACAATACGAACCTTGTACGGTATTAGTTGTAGAACCTGCCATTTACTTATGGTGGCGCCCCACTGTTTAGATGGTAGGTATAGTAGGCATAGTTCGGAATGTCTATGCTGGCTAAGATTAATATTATACTTTCGAAATGTTTTCTACACTAGACATTAATAATAATAATCCAATGATTGGCGTAGTAAGCATCTTTGACTATCATAAGAAGAAATCTCCTCCAATTCTGCGTTTGCATTGTGTGTGTGGCGGGAGGTCTTATGGTAGTTTCATTTTCCAAAAGCATTGCGAATCTATTTTATTTTCTTTGTGAAAATAACTGTTTTACGATCTCACACCAGTCACCATGACTGACTCGGAGTTTATTGTTCCCTTCTAAACTCTGGGTGCCCATAATTTTCCACACGGGCAGCCTAGAGTTATTTTTATCAGGATATTCTGGATATTCTGGAGCTTTGGGGATAAGCTGGATGGCGAAGCATACTTCCGTACTTGTTATTTATTTCCGTTGTGTATTCGGTATGAGGACAGGTTTATATAACTGTCCATTGTTGTATTGAGTTGTATATTGACTCTGATTGATGTATGTATAATCTGATATAGTTCTTTGTTTAAAAGACAAGTGATTATCTATTATATTTTGTTCCGCTGCGAAATGTGAGATTCTGATATTGTCTCTGATTCTGTGTTTTCTGTAGCTGTTCTTCTTTCTTTTTCTTCTATCTTTTCTTCTACCTCTTCTTTTTAACCCTAATGGTTCGTTTTTCCGGCATTTGATTGTGCGGCATTTGATACAGTGGACGTATTAATGTCGACTTTCGAGCGTCGAAAAATCAGATCGTTACATCCACTGATGGAGTAATTTCTACCATACATTTAGCATAACCAATTCTTTCCAACTTTTCAGTTTGTTCATCCATACACATGAAGGTTCCAATTCGAGTAGCTAGCCAATTAATGCCTAGATGTGACCATGCATATAAAGGAATATTAGATAGCCTGATCCAAACAGGAATTGTTTTAATCGTACTGCAGCTGTTACCAACATTTGGATCCCATTGCTTTACTATGAATAATTTGTTCCTCATGATGATTGGATCTGAAGCAATTATTTTCCTTCTATCTTCCTCACAAGACAAATTGAAAAGGAACAGGAATCCATCCGACTTAACTTTAATTGAACCCTTTAGTTTCCAAACTTTTTTAAGATGTGCTATAACCGTAAGATAAGACAGTGGTTTATCAAGAAAAAAATCTACCAAGTATTCACCCCAAATTTCATTCCCTGCCTTAATAACATTTTCCGGTGGGACTAGGACTTGTCCTTCAAAGACAAGAGGAACTTGAATAGGGGAATGCTTCCCTGCATTACGAGGTTTTACTTTAAAAAGGGAATTCCATTGGACAGGAGGAACAACCAAAGAAGATTGGCAGTTCAGAGGCGGGACGTTAGAAGAAAGACCAAGGGGAAAATCAAGAAGAGATAAGGACACAGATGGCAGAGATGGGGATGGATCAGGCGGGAGAGGTTCAGGAGGAAATTGAGGGGGCTGGTGATGAACAGGAGGAGGGATGTTTGAAAGTATGGGTGGGATGTTGGAAAGGACAGGAGAGCAGTTTGAAAGTACGCGGGGAGTAGGGAAAGTGGGAACAGAGGCCATTAAAAAAATCATAGCTTTAAATTCGCAAATCAATAAGTTTCAAATCAATTTTATTTAAATTAAATTCTTAAATACATCAAATTACAAATCAGCTTTATCTTATCTTTCCAACTTTTATTTATTAAAGTTAATACAAAAATCTATTTAAAATATTAAATAAATTTACATAAATATTTAAACATATTTTATGTATATTAGTTAAATTAAATTTTTATTAAATAAAATTATATCAAACCCTTTTATTAAACCTATTTAAATCTTATTTTATATTTTTTAAAATAATAAAGCATAAGTAAAATCTTAAAATTTTCATTTTAATAACTTAACTTAAAATTTTAAAATTTTCAAAACATATAATTTAAAATCTAAATTTCACATATATTAAAACAAATTTATATATTATATTTTAAAAATCAATATTTATTAGAACTCATATGTTTCCTTTAAAAACCCTTGAAATCATTTTCAAAAATAGACCAACGGTGTCCGTATAAAATTTCTGTCCTATGGTCAAGTGATACAGATATTTATCATTTAAATCGTAATTTAAATTTAATATTTTATGGGTATATATTATTTCAACCCGCAATCTCAAAATTTCAATAAAACCGCTTGGGTTTATCATTCCAACCCATAACGATTTTCCCCTAATCTATAAAATTGTTCGGGTATGTATCATTTCAACCTATAGGGAATCTCTAAACTAAAAGGGAACTTACAGAGTGAGAACAAATATGATAATAATATAACATATCAACAACAGGCATATATCATCAGTAACAAATTTAAATATAATATATACAACATGTTATGGTGTCATATGTTACAAGTAAACAGTTACAGATAATGGCATATCATATATAGAAATTTAATAACATAACAATTCAAATTTAACAGCATATTTAAATCGTCATTTCATGTGAATTAAGTATACTAAATATAAGAATGTTAATCGTGAGTGATTGCTCTCCTTTCGAGACTAGAGAAAACAACGAGAACAAGATGTGACGATCCGCGGATACGGACACGACTAGTGCACACGGATCACAACAACGGATCAGGACAACGACGAGCAAAGAAAAGCTAGCGAACTAGAATTCAAGCAAAAAAATTATATAAGTAAACTTATATATTAGCTCGAATTGAGAAAAACACAAAAATATATATGCGATATATATAACACGTATGCAACATATATAAGCTTATATATATTTATATACTTTTATATGATATAACACATATGCAACCATATATGTATATATGCGGGCTTCTCAACAAACATATATGCATACAATATATATGCAACAAAATATGTATGCATGCAGCTTCTCAACAAATATATATGCAGACAATATATTTATATATACAAATAATTATATATGTAAGCTATATATATGCAAACAAATATATATGGCTACTCAAACAACATATGCAGACTATATACACATATATGCATGCTACTCAAAAATATATGCAGACTATATACAAATATATACAGACTTGATATGTAAACACATATATGCAGACTTGATATGTAAACACATATATGCAGACTTGATATATAAACATATATATGTAGACTTGATATATAAATAATATATACATGTAGACTTGAATATGTAAACAATATATATGTAGATTTGATATGTAAGCAATATATATATACAGACTTTATGTGTAGACATATATATGCAGACCCAGGGATTGAGATCGGAGGGAAGATGGGACGGTGAGGGGCTGACTTGGTCGGAAGAAGGTTTGGGAAGTTCGGCACCAAAAAAAGCAAGTTGTTGCATGGGGGGACTTGGATCTGGTGGGTAGAAAGGGTGGCTGTTAGGGGGTGGTTGCGTACGATTCTAAGGTTGGTGGCGGGCGTTGGATTTTCTTTTTACGTAGGGTCGGAGCTACACTAGGGTGGGTGAGATGAAGGCCCGGACATGGGAGGCAGGTTTTGACGTGGGCAAGGATTGGCTGGGGCATTGTGAAGGAGAGAGGGATGTGGGTGAATGGGCTTGGGGCCTGACTTCGGGTAGGTGGGAGGTAAAACCTGGGCACGACTTCAGGTAGGTTAGTTCGAGAGAGAGAAAGAAAGCAGCTGTATAAAATAAAAAAGAGAAACTTACGTCATCGAAATATCCCAAAGTAGAAGAGGGTGGGACTCGGAGAGACAGGTAGGCTAACGAGCATGTTTGAAGAAAACAAAGAGCATGCTAGGAATGTACGCAACCAAATATATAATAAATATTATTTTATGAGCACAGAAATAAAAAGATTCAAATAGAAAGAAACGAACCAGTTTATGTTATGAAATAGAGAATAGCAAAGGCCAATGCATTGAATTTCAGGAAATATAAATGTTAATGACTGTTGGGTTAATACACGGTAAAAATTGAATGGACACAAAACTCAAAAGACACAAAACGGGTACTGATACGGTTAACTGTTTTAACGGATTTCGCCGCATACCGTACTCCGAAATGCACAAATGAATATATTTCAAAGATCAGTACGACGAGATGAACATAATGGTACATAGATATGAGTGATACGATCATCCTATCAAAAGTCGATATTCGCTGCCAAACTGCTGCTAAAACGCAGAAAATAAGATAAACGGAGCTAGAGCGAAACAAATTTGGTGAAACGAAATATGACGTTTCACTCAAAAAATGATTTAAAATTTTATTATCTAAAAATATTTAGATTTCGAAAATATTTTATTTTCATCAAATTTACTGATTTAAATTTAAAATTTCACAAACAAACAAACCTTCATATTTTCTGATAAAAATTTACCACTTCCTATATTTAAATAGACGTATTCCAAATATAAAATTTTCATTCAAAATTTTATTGTTTAAATTACATGAAAAGTTTTAGTTAATTACGTTATAAAATCGTTAAAATTCTCGGGTCGTTACAAAATTTCTGAAAAAGCTTTGAATGGGTTTTCCAAATGATTAATTGGGAAGTTTTGTTTCTAAAGGATAAGGAAAATTTGATATTCTCAATTTAAAATTGGGTAGGTCAAAATTTTTTGATTTAAAGGTTTTTGGTAAAAAAGTTTTTCATTTTTGAAATGAATGGAAAATAGAGCGTAAGCTTGGCCCGATCATTTTTCCTATTTTTAAAGTTCCTTTCTAAATTTATTTCTAAGGAATGGATAAGTGGAAATGATACTTGATTAAAATGGGGTAAAGAGGTTAGAAGGTTAAGAATGCCCGATAACGAAGATAGAGGGAATGTTCCCGTATAAGGAGAATACAGAGAAAATCACCTGAAATTTATTTATAAATATCTCTTTTCATTTTATTGAAGAAAAGCTCAATGACTAAAGTAATAGGTGAACACACTGTAATGAGTTAAGAGGGAAAACAATAAAAGACGAAAAGTGCTACGTATGGAGAAGCCACTTGAATGCAATTTACGTAGGGGAAATTTTAATAGTAGCAGTATTATGAAATTTTAATAGAAATAACATTAGGAATGTATATAAAAATAGGATTACTAATCTAGTTAGAAATAATATATGAGATAAATAATAGGGATAGGACATAAGAAAAAGATAATTTCCATAGAATGTGCAATAATTGCACATATATTTTAGAAGTCCCTCTTATGTGCTATTAGAATCTCCACTAAGGTTAAAAGTGAGAATACTATTGTGATAACCCGCACCCTGGTGGGTCTGAATTTTCGCTAAATCGAAAACCCAAGTTCACCAAAGTAAAAATCATAACAAAGAATGCATATTAGATCTCTAACGAAATAAATAACAGCAAAATAATAAAATATAATATATTACATAATCCCTGACTAAGATTTGAAACTTCAAAGGTGAAGCATCCTTGTCAGCACCGAACACGCCAAGCACTAGTACATGCCCTTCTAACTATCCTGTGGGTTGTAATGAGGAGGGGGTCAGAACAATGTTCAAGTGATAGATAAAATTAGACATCTTGTACATAACACTACCTTATGCCGATTGTTCACTATCTCATGTTATGTCTGTTTACATTTTATTAGTCATCTCGACTCCATATCCGCGTATCAACTATTCCCATTTACATTAGGTAGATTTATATCTATGTATATAACTATATATATATATTCCATGGTCAACAAATGGACCTGGATAATGTCCCCACTAGTACCTCTCGTTCCACACCTCGTCAGGATCCATCGCCTTGTTGTATCATGGCCACTATATAACTCAAGGAAATCCTATCATGCGCACCAACGACCTCTACCCCATTAGGTCGTGTTCACGTTGGGGATTTTCTACTCTGTCTGCTTGCTATGACGTGGACTCGACTGCACTAACCACCCATCCATGTTTTGAAGGAATCTCTTTATGGGTTATCTAGCTTTGCCATATCAAACCAACTAACAATCAACTATGGCAGTGCATTACCAAATTCAATAAACCCTGGTAGGCGGTGAAGATCAATTAGGTGTAACCCTATCCTTCCCATTGACCACAAGGGATCGATGATGGACCCATGAACTATGCAACCCTATCCCTAAAAAAACCGGAGCCACATGTGTTGCATAGTGTCTGATCCAACCACTGTCCATTTGGATTGCCTGATGCAATAAATGAAATACGCCCCTCTAACTAATTTTGAAGCAGACTTATTTTGACCGTGTGAGTCCACCCTCAACATCCGCCTAACAATCAATGTTCATTGTTGCTAATGAACATATGACTGTTTATGGAGCTTCTGTTTCAAGTACAGTTCTAACCTGAGGGTATACATTTCTTTATATGCAAGCGTATACTCTCCATGGGTCCTACGGTTGGATGTGTTTTTGCATTCAAACCTATTCCAACGACTCATGTCATTTTCTTTCTATAATTTATAATTGATTATAATAATTCACACCCGTCATAAACATATATTTGAGGCTACTTATATACGTATTCCATATTTATGTATATTTTTCTTCTTACGCTTTCTACAATTCCTCTACATCTTTTTATATTAAACCCTAAGTCATCATTTTATTATGTGTTTTACTTTTCTTCTTCAAGTTCATTTACCACCTTATTTCTAGTTATCAATATCATTACTGCTACACTCATTGGTTTCAACTTTAATTTCTGTTCCATTTCATTTTCTATTCCTTTTTATACCTACCCATTACTCAAACATCCTTTTTCATTACTTCCCATTAATTTGGTATTTTTATTTCATTCTTATCATATTGTTCAACTCTTGGAATTTACTACATCTTAACATATTGGAATCGTAACATCCCGAAATTTTATCGAGTTGATTTTAAATATTTAATTAATTTTAAGTATTTGGTTTTTAAAGTTTAATAGCTTATATTTAAATATAGGGATTATTTAAATATTTGAATTATGAATTAAATATTTAAACAGTGAATCTAATGTTAATTAAGGATTTAATAACCTTATTTAACTCCTTTTAATTAATAAATAATAATGGTTAATTCATTTGGAATAATAAATAGTTCGAATAGATAGTAAGAAAATCAATTATCCATAAAACGACTTTATTTTTATTTTAGTATTTTAATTGAACTTACGGGATTTTTCTTTAATTCTAAATCTGGAAAACACTTAAACTGCTGTTTGACGATTTTTTGGCAAACGGTGGTACTTTTGAAATTTTAGAGAATTAAATAATTCGTTATATTATTATTGATTTGTGATCATGTCACATTTTAGTGCATAATTGTATTTTTATTTAAATCGTCCACGGTCCATGCGTGGATGGAATATTGCATAGCGGAGTGCCGCAAATATTTCTCTTCATAACTTTTTAAAATAAGATCAAATTCAAAATTTTGAAATTGCATTTATGGTGATTTGATTGATATGAGGTTGGTTTGAGAATCTTAAACTTGATTTTTAAGTAAAGAAAATAGGTTTGTTTTTAAAAATTAGTAACAACTTCACTTGGCCAAATTCACTTTTTATTTCCTTCCTACTTTCCCTGTTATTCCTCTCTTCTTAATTTTCTTAGCTGCAAACGTCTTAAAACTCACCCTCAACATTCAAAAATAAAAATCGAATTATTCCCTCAACTAAAAATCAAAAAAAATATTGCTTTGAGTTCATATAGGTTCGAACTTCCATTTCATGCCCTTTTTCTTTCTCCCAGTCGAATTTTGGGTAGGCGTGTATGGAGGTAGTCAACCTAGGGTTGACTTAGTCAGCATTTCGGTTGGAATTGGGTAAAGCGGGGAGTGCCATTGCTAATTTGGTTCGAAGACGAAGAGATTGGAATGAATTTTGTGGCGTGTGATCCACATGATCAAATCACGTCATTCAGGGGATGGCTGCCACGACCCCTAGGTCGTGATGAAGTGTGCTCGACCGAGCTTGGCTAACGGTAAGGTCTGAGAGGTAGCTATGGCCGAAGGGAGTCGTTCGGTGAAGGATACACGTCATTTAGTGAAATATCAAGTGGGAGAGAGGTCGAGGAAGTATCGGCCATGGCTTGTGCATATCAGTTTATCAGGTTGTAGGTTGTTATTTGAGAAGTGGGATTAGTTTTAAGTAATGTGATTAAGGGTAGTGGTTTAATAATTAATTTATTGGTTAAATTTAATTATCTAATTAATTCGATATCTTATAAATTTAATAACTTGCTCGTACGAGGTCGGATTTGGATGCGGTCAGTTGCATTGGACTTGTAGGGATGTTAGCTACACAATGGAATTGGATTGGTTGGAATTGGAGCTTATAGATTTTATTGCTAAAATCGAATAGTACCAAACTGGTATGCAAAAACGTCCGTTGGAATTTCAATGAGTTAACTCATCTTCCAATAAATTATAAAATATCTGTGATGCTATATCTTATTGTTGAATGCTTGGATGTTAGTTTAGATTATTGTCTGATTGATTTGTTTGTTTGAAAATAATTGTGATACTCTATTTGAATTGTTTAAGTGTCGTTATAGCAATATCATCATTTATTGAATATCATCCCCTAAACCCTTATGTGTGTTGAACTTGAGCTTGTATTTTCACAAAATAGATGTTTAAAATTCATTAATCGTTTTAATTTATAATATTTAAATTAATTAATCATTTTAACTAATGATATTTGAAATTAATTAATAATTTTAATTAATGATGTTTAATTTTAATTAATCATTATAATTAATAATGTTTTAAATTTAACTAATCATTTTAACTAATGATGTTTGAATCTAATTAATCATTTTGATTAATGATGTTTCAATTTAATAAACCATTTTAATTAATGATATTTTGATTTAATTAATAATTTTAATTAATAGTGTCTGAATTTAATTAATCATTTTAACCAATGATATTTAAAGTTAATTAATCATTTTAGTTAATGATGTTTAATTTTAATTAATCACTTAAATTAATAATGTTTGGAGTTAATAAATCATTTTAGTTAATGATGTTTAAAGTTAGTTTACTCGATTTAGCAGATGTGTTTAAAGTTAATTAACTTATCTAATAAAAGAGTGTAAAGTAACTTAACTTATTTAGTAATGGTGTTTTAAAGTTAATTACCTCATTTAATAAAAGCGTTTAAAAGTTATTAAGTGTTTTAGTGTTTCAAAGTTAATCAACTAATTTAACAAAGGTGTTCTAAACTTAATTGATTGGTTTGTTAAAAGAGATTATAAATGTGATTAATTATCTTTTAGGATAATTAATGTTGTTTTAAAATTTATAAAAAGATTTTAAAATTTGATTTATTTTCTTTTGGGAACTTAAAGTGGTTTTAAAATTTTAAAAGAGTAGTGTATGAATTATCCATTGGGATAAATTAACATTGTTTTAAAATTTATGAAGGTATTTAAATTTATTGATTATAAGTGTTTTTTGAATTGACTAATGATAGTTTATAAATGAGAAAATCCTTTAAAAATTAAACTAAGTGTAAATTGTTTTGGATTTACAATAAGTAACGTTTTAATGACATTTGTTTTGACCCTTGTTTTAATACACTTAGTATTATATTTTGCCCCTTTAAAAGAATATGGCAAAGAGTATTTTAAAATGTTTTACAATATTTGAAATGTGAAAATCAAGCCCAAGTGTGAATCAAATGTTTAAAAGTTTGATTCACTTAATGGTGGTAATTATATGCTATTTAATTCCCATACACAAATCACTATATTATTCCCGATAGTTGATCTTTCGACTATCAATTTCGATTCTGCTATCTTCTCTATATTTCATCACTCTAAGACGATGTGTTGCTTATTTGAGCTTTGTTTTCCTTTGTCGGAAATGACTAAACCCAAAGAGCGAGTGGGGGCCAAGCTATATGGGGTTGCTCCTGTTATGGAATTTTCACATCCACTCTAAATTGGATTCGGTTATGTGCATTGAGATGTGAAATACTAGATTCTCGGTAATAGTTCGTGGGGTCCGGCTTGAAGGTTTCCGAGAGCCATCGGAGTTCTCAAGTATATTTCTAGAGGTATACTTTCGGTAAGGGGGTGCGACCTTCTAGTAATTGTTGGAAAAACTTCTCTTTTTCCTTGTTGTTAATTTAAATCTTTGAACTGTTTTCTTAATTGCATTGAGAACAACCTCGTGCTCTTTGAATTGTTTTCTTAATTGCATTGAGAACTGCCTCATGCTCTAAATTGTTTTCTTATTATACACTTGCAATTATAATTCTAATCATTTCGTACTTGCAATTATAATTCTATTCATTACGTACTTGCAATTATAATTCTAATCATTACACACTTGCAATTCTAATTCAAAACGATTAGAAATAGACATAATTCAAAATAGGTTACAACGAAATAAATCTAGTTTTATTACAAAACATGTAATTTTCATAGTGCTTCCAAATCTCAAGATTTAATCTAGATCTAAACCCAGTTATCTATATTCTCAGCTTTTGACTCCCTATTTGGCTCCACAAATAACATTTATATCGATTTATTAGAATTTTGATTAGAGAAAAGAGATTTAGATTTAATTTTATTAATTAAGAACAGATCTAAAGTTTTCCTTCAATATATGACTTGATTTGAAATGTTTCCTATTCTCTGTCATCTTCTATTTTTCTCCAAAGTGTATACCTGCAAATTAAATCTATTTTTGTGCAATCTAGAATTTTGGAGGAGAAGAGAACGTGACAGAGCTTCTGTGCTCATTATAAAATTATGAGTTGAAAGTGAATCCCTTGGTTCTAATTTATAGAGGTACAAATCCGTGCTAACCGTTGGATCAAGCCATATTAAATCTGGGGCATACGACCAATACTTATCGTCGCACAAAATACATCTTGGATCGACTGTGACTCAGCCTAGGTCAACCACTGATGGTCGACTTGAACACTTATATGGTCGATCCATGCAGTTCATTTTTTTTTTGCAAATATCAACACTTATCGATTCATTCAATTTATTTCCTTTGTTAGTTGATTGCATTGATTACTTTCATCTGTTAATTGATTGTTATCATATGTTTCCACTATTTAAAAATTCTTTGAGATTTTAGGTTAATATTAAAATTTATTAATATTTAATTAGTCTTAATTGAACTTATTACCATATTTACATATATAATTATTTCCGAAGCTAAAACTTCAAATGTTAATACCTTTTCCGTTTGAACTCCGATCAGAAAACATTATATATAAAAATTGATTAATCATTAAACCACCACGAATCCAATGGTACAAGTTTCATAGTCAAATTCTGACATTTGCAAAAATTCAATTTTTCACCGTTTAATATTAATTAGTAAATTTAAATTTTATTTAATTACCATAAAAACGCGGGGTGTTACATTCTTCCCCTTAAAAGCATTTCGTCCCCGAAATTCATCAAGGGTTAAATCATATAACCTAACGCACACCCATTTTATGGTAAAAATCAATTAGTGTATAACTAATTTTTGCAACGATCCGTGTACACTTGCACAGTGTATGACAATACATATGATATGCTTGAACAATAATTTCTAATTAGTGCCTCCTATATGAATGATTTCTTTTAAAAAAATTAAAAAATACGATCCTGACATCCTAAGGTAGTTCTACATGATGCAACTTCTTGGAAAAACAAAAATGGTTTTTCATTCAAATTTTCCCACACTTTTACGATACAGGTATAGTTCAACAAATTTTTGCATCCAAATTCTACCATCCAAAATCCTAGCACACCATTGCTAATATTCAAATTTAAAAAATATAGTTTTCTAAACCTATTTCCTAATGCTAGAAACGGTTCTGGATAGAAAATTACATATTTTCATCCTTCTCTTATGTTCCCCTTTTCTCTTTATCTTGGAATCTTCTCTTTTGCCCCCAATTCTCTTCCAATTTCTCCAAGTATAGTTTGCATAAGTCAATTTCGTTTTAAGTTTTTGAAATAGAGTTTATTTCAAAAATCAACTTTTTAGTTACTAACAAGACATGGAGAAAGTGATTCCTCAACTATAACAACTTTCTCGCTTATTTCTAATCGTATTTTATTCTACTGTCATTTTTGCAACACAGTAAAATCCATACTAACCAACCGATCAACTATTCCCCAATGTCCAGCATATGGCATTTCCAAAGATTAAAAATTTCTTTTTTTAATTCAAAAATATTTTTATATTACTTCTAAAATATTCATAAAAAAATTTCAAAACAATTTGCAAAAATATTTTATTTTTCAAAAGTATACATATGTATAGGTTTCTCAAAACAAAGTTTCCACATCTCAAGAAATTTGGGTTTAGTCAACCATCCATTGTCCATAGTGGACTTCTCTTAATTTACACGGTTAATTTTGGGTTTCGAAAACTTTTATTTTATTTATCATAACAACCCGCAACCATGATCGATTATAAATTCCATCTTTAAGGTAAGGGGACATTGACCCACGGCTACTAAACATTCCTTCCCTGTCCTTCGCTTGTTGAAATTTATCAATCTTATTTCATTTCCATTTAAATGGTATTTAAAAAAAATTCTTAATTTATTTCTTAACTTCCAGTTTCTATTATTTTCTTTTCTTTTGTATTAGTCGTCTTATCATTTCTGAAATTTTCTTATCTTACCGTTTTTCGATAACATTGCGGTCCATTTTGGAAATGGAACAAAAAAGAATATTTCTTATAATATCGTACGTGCTCTTACCCCCAATAAAGACAACTAATGTTTACAACCTAACCTAACTAGATCAACTGCTGGAAGCTACCTTACAACATCAACCAAAACTAATGTTGTTGTGGCTATACCACTTCATACTCAAATTGAATAGACCTTCCAACATGCCATCCTTATTAAATCCCCATATATTAAATTTGAGTTTTCCAAAATCCTCCATGAGTGTTTGCCAACTCATAATCCTTTGTTACCATATTCTTTTAATCCAAATTTCTTGATGGTATTCTCAAACCTTGCACTCATGTCTAACAAAGTATTCCTAGGTTCTTACCATTGTCCTTTACACTATACGGGGATTCCTTATTACTATTCCATGATTAACCATTTCTATCTCCTTCATACCCTTATTCTTCCCCTTGTCTTACCTTGACATTCATTCCTATCCCCTCCATATTTAAAATCTTGGTTTGGTCTTTGCATTTTTATTTTCAAAAATTAGAAACTTCAAATTTTTTGAAGTACTTAATCCCAAAACCTTTGTCTTTTAAAGGTACAACTTAAAAAACTTTATTAAATTCAAAAATACATGGTGATTAACCATTTTAAAACTTTAATTTACAACTTTTGAATTTAACTTATTTATTAAACCAAAGAGGGAATGTTAGCAAAATTTAATTAAAAGTTTCTTCCCTTTTTTTAAATCAACCTTTCCTTTTAAAGATCTTCTTAACTTTTACTTCTTAAAAATTGGGATTTTTAATCAAACTATTTATTAATTTTTTCCTTCAAAAACTTATTCGTTACACCAAACCATTATTTTCTAAAAATTCACTGTACAGTTTTTTCTAAAACATCTTTTATAAATTTTTAAACAATAATATTGGAGTAGATAAGAACAACACTCACTCTATTATTCTTTCTATCTGTAACAACCCAAAATTTAAGTTATAGTAATTAATTAACGAATTAATTAAATAATAAAATAACTTTGTGAAATTATTAGAATTGAGCTACAGGAGTTGCACCGTTGTGTCCGTGGTAATTTTCTGGTCAATTTCCATATATAGATTGTCAAAATCCAAGCTAGAACGAAGGAGTTGCGAAATAAACAAGAAATGAACAAAAGAAAGAGAATATATATATATATATATATATATATAGGGTCAGGTCGACCCTAGGGTCGACCTTCCCTATAGATGGGTCAACCTATAGGTCGACCCTCACCATACAAAGGTCGAACAAGCAGTCGACCCGTGTATGTATTTGGACGAATTGTTTTTCCCAGCTTCGTAGATGACGTGTTTTGCAACTTTTACTCAATCCTGTGCGTTCGTGCTTCCATCTGACAATTCCCAGCGAGCCTATGATGTGGTTGCACCATATTTCATCTTCAAATCCAATGGCCCGAGATCCATAAGTGACACTATAAATAATACCTTAAACCTAGCTATTTTTCTCATTTAGATTTTCTTCATCTGGGTTCATTGCCTGAGGCTGGACCCTAAAAGGAATATTTTTCCAAGGAGAAGATCTTTTTAATTAAAATATTTTATACCTAGAAGTGGATCCGAGAAGGTCAAGGAAAAGTGCTAAGGACCACATGTGAGTGTTTAGTAATTATTTTAGATTTTTAAGTAATTTAAAATAATTCCAATAGTTGTAATTTTTCTACAATTTTAGGATAACATTTATGCAAGTTATTTACAATTATTTATAGTATTAACAGTTATTTACTGTTATTTACATTTTATTTACATCTATTCTACGTTGGGATTTAGCCTGTAAATGTTAGTTTCTTTTTATTCCTTTTTACACGAATAGAATAAATAAAGAGAATAATTCGCTAATTGTTAACCCGCCTTTTGGCAGTTTGGCAGATGACGTTCGGCATTGGGATGGTTCGGCGTTGAAGGCTGTTCGGCATAGAGAGATCGTCGTTTGACATAGAGGGATCGTTCGGCACTGAACGAGTGCTCGGCATTAGAAGGAGTGTTCGACATGAATCTTGTTCGGCATCTGGAGACGTTCGACATTGGATGGAGCGCTCGGCATTAACCAACGTTCGGCATCTGGAGACGTTCGACATTGGATGGAGCGCTCGGCATTAACCAACGTTCGGCATCTGGAGACGTTCGACATTGGATGGAGCGCTCGGCATTAACCAACGTTCGGCATCTGGAGACGTTCGGCATTGGATGGATCGTTCGGCATCAAGGAGACGTTCGGCATTGGATGGATCGTTCGGCATCAAGGAGATCGTTCGGCATCAAGGAGCGTTCGGCATTGGATGGGTCGTTCGGCGTACCTCACCTCGCTCGACATTGCACCTCGCACCTCCATATCTCGCACCTCCATACCTCGCACCTCTGTACCTTGGTACCTCGCACCTTCCAACGTTCGACATGAGGAGATCGTTCGGCATTCACACCTTGTTCGGCATCTATGGTTCGGCGTATGGAGACCACACCATTTGGGCTGAGGTACTCAGCTACTAGGCCCACCAGGGAAGTCCAACCCATCTTTGTCTATAAATAGAGAGGCAGGGGCACAGTAAAAAGGGGATCTTCTTTCTGCTCTCTTACTTTCTCTTTTCTAAGGCTAAGGCAACTCTGCCATTTTGTAACTGTGATCGATTATTACAGCAATAAAAAGAAAACTTCTGGAGTGGACGTAGGCCGGAGTTAGCCGAACCACTATAAAATCTGTTGTTCTTTACTGCTTTCATTTCAGTTTTAACTGTTCTTCACATTATTACTCTCTACATACATTCTATCTCTGAGCTGTGATTGGTATTTGGTGCTTTCATCTGGATTTTGGGGTTAGTGACCAATTTTGGCACTAACACTAATATGGACTAACATATAAGAACACTAAATTTACAGAAATTAGATGTAAAGTAAGAAAGACTATAATAAATTGGACAGTGTAACGACCCTATATTTTGGACCATTCGCATCCGCACATGTCAGACTTGAATTGCTCAAAATATCGTGTTGTAAATAAAAATTTGGCAAATCTCAAAATATACAGTAAATAAATAATCATAGATCACAGACACAGAGTAAGAAGTGCAGCGGAAGTAAAAGAAATAGTAGTTCATGAAGCTACTATGTAAATATATCGGAGTTAAATAAGATACAACAGAAGAAATAAAGTACAACAGAAGTCTCAATATGATAACCAAGTACAAGCTGAATAGAACAACAGAACTGAGATAGATAAAACTAGATAAGCAGATAATCTCCAGCGCTTCCAATCTCCAGAAAGTGGAATCCAAATCTGTGAATACTCAGGCTGACCCGAGGGTAAATAAAAATACAAACACTCGAGTCAGGACATACATACTTATACAATGTAAACCAACTCAAGTGAACTGTAATAAAGGTACAAGTAACTTAAAGAATGCTTGGGATCACCAATTCTTTAAGGATCCATTAAACTATCTACTATGTAGTAATATTCACTATTATAATAATGTCTAATATAAAATAAACATACTTTTAAATAGCATTAAGGCTTTACATTTTCCACCTTAACACATAAAATTCCAATAGTCTACATAGTACCTGCATACCTCGAAAGGCTATGAGAAGATACTCCATAGGTATGACACAAATAGAAACTCGTAGTAAAGCTCGATATGGTAGGTGACACGGCACACAAGGCAATGCCAGGGTAGATATACCAATTATGCATCCGGACTGGTGGTGACGCATAGCAGCCACTACCGCCCACCTCGAACAACACTCCCAAATCAAGGGTTGCACCCAATCAATCACAAAGTAATAGAATGGTATCGAAGAAGTGTGTCCGATCAGAGGTGCTACCTCATTGGCCCGTCGATCGCTCCTGTTTTAGCCACCTTATGCCAACTCATGGGAGTTGGGTCCATGTATATACCTTAGGATCGTCGCCACCATCCTACTTCATTCTGGAAACTTCACCGCGTACACAGTTGTTAAAGTGGTTTTTGCTATTGACAGAGAGTATGTCCATATCTGATCCCGGTCTCTTTAACAACCTATCGTTATTATAACCCGTGGTTATAATTTTAAAATAATATTTTATACTTCAAAATAGAATATCATTTCAAATCCAAATCTTTATCAAAATAAAGATAAAATCAATTCCAAACCATTTCAATATATTTAAAATATCATATCATTTCAAAACTTCATTTCAAATCATTTCAATTATATCAAAATATCATATCTTTCCAAAACTTCATTTCAAATCATTTAATATATCAAAATTTTATATCTTTTCAAAACTTCATTTCAAATCATCATTTGAGTTCAAATCCAAATATTCAACTTTAAATACCTTTTAAATTCAAAGATATCATTCATTTATTATCATTTCAAGTCACCTTTAGTTTATATTTCAATCAAAATAATTCATCTAAACCATTTAAAAGTGTAATTATTATACTTTCAAATCAAGTATTCAATTACCAATGTTTTAAACTATTCTGAGTTCATTTACTAAGTTAAAAACCATAAACATTGGAAATTTCAGCCTTTCACAGCTCAGAAAAAGCTGTTATAAGTTATACTTGAATACATTTTAATTCAGCAAAGACAACATTTAAAAATGCTATTAAATCTCAGTTTTAGTTGAAATTTAGTTTAAAACAGCAAAGACAGCATTTCCAGAAATGTTGTAATAGCTCAGGTTTCAAATTAAAGGGGTTCATTAAATTCAGCAAAGACAGCAGACCACTACAGCAATTACAGAACTGCTGTAATAGGCCTTTATCAAGTTTTTAGCCTTTTAATTTACTTCAGCAACTACAACATTACAGAAATGCTGTAATAGCCTCTTATTTAAGTTTTAGTTCATTTACAGAAATCATAACATTTCTCAATGCTATAAAAAGTAATTTCCAGATTTTAGTGTATTTCCAGCAAATAATAACCTTCAATATTAAGCCTTTTAAACATTATAAAAATCATAATTTGACATTCAAAAATGTTCATTAAATTTACTCTTTTAATTTATGATTTTTATAAGAAACATTTATAGTAAAATCCAAATTTCCAATAATTTTACTTAACAAATCCAGATGTACAATTTTCTTTTCTTCACATTTTTAACAAATAAACTTAACACTTATATTTTATTTCCATTTCACAAATTAAACTAAATTTTTAATTTTATTTAATTAACTTAAACCTTTAATAAAAACCAAATTCACATTTCCAAGTCGAGTTATATTTTTAAAATTACACTTTTAAGCATTCATTTATTTAACCATTTTAATACATAGAAAACTCAATAACACTTTATTAAATCATTTAAATTCAAATCAAATTATCATATTTACCATTTTCCAAATATAATTAAATTTTCATTTTATTTATATAACTTAAATATCATTTTAAAACCAAAATTCCAAATTTCCAAACTTAAGTTATATTTCAAAAATTCACTTTACCATTCATTTAAATTACATTTTTAACTTCTAGAAAAATCCAAATTTCTTTATTTAAACATTAAAAATCCAATTTAAATCAAATTTTCATAATTTTACACTTTTAAAAATATTTAATATATTCAAAATACTTTATAAAAATAACCACGGGCCTGTATATAGTTTTCTAACCTTGGTCAAGTGATATAGATATGTATCATTTCAATCCGTAGTTTAAAAAGCAAAATCCGGGTTCTATCATTTCAAACCCGCAATCCCAAGTTAAAATAAAATAAATAAAACCCATTCAGGCCTATCATTTCAGCCCATAACGATTTTTCCCTATTCTAAACTCCGTTCGGGTATGTATCATTTCAACCCATAGTGAAACTAATCTACAGTGAACTTGCAGTGTGATAAACAGATATAAATGAACAGTATACAATATATAACAGTAACATAAGAGATGACAAGCAAATTAACAGGTTTAACATCATATAATTAAATCATCACAGGCAGTTATAACATATCATAATATTCTACACATTCAATTGTTATCGCTTCACATTTGTATAAGTATAAAATGTCGTGTGAGATTTACTCACGTTTTTAAGCTGAAGTTTGCAAATCAAATGACACAACGAATTCCAGAAAGCACGATATAGCACTATTTGATTTGAATGGATGGATAGCTTTGATATTGATCTTGTACACAACTATAAAAAAAACAATATATAAATATAGATTCAACACAAAGATTAAATTGAAACAATTGGAAATATGGATAGACAAATAACATCACCAAGTCTCTGAACAATTTATGCTTGACTTTGCCTCAACTTGTTCTCAACCAAACATGTATATGGCTCGGCCATAACATGTTTCATGTGGAAATAGATTAGGTTTTGACCACAATGTGCACGGCTAGCATAGGAATGGGAAGAGGTAGGAGTTGTAAAGCATAGAATACAAAGGTCAAGGCATAAGTGGGTTTAGTTGCACACTAGGCTCGGTCTAAGGTCCAATGGGGCTCGGCCATGCATGGTTCAGTGTAACGACCCGTAAATTTTAATAGTTTTAATAATATATTTAATTGAAATTTAGTGAATTTTAAACAATAAAATTTGAAATTAAAAATTTATTATTTGGAATACGTTTATTTTAATATAGCAAATGGTAAATTTTCATCTGAAAATATGGAAGTAAATTTTATTGTGTACTTCTATTTCAATTTCAATCAGTTAAAAATTGATGGTAACAAAATATTTTCCAAACCTGAATAATTTAATATAGAAAATTTATAAATCATCTTCTGAGCAAGACGTCATATTTCGTTTCATCAAATTCAGACTGTTATTGCTCCGTTTATCTTATTTTCAGCAAATTTGCAGCATTTTCGGTACCGATTATCGACTTTTGATAGGATGATTGTACCACTAATATTTGTATACCATTTTGATTGTCTCATCGTGCCGATCTCCACGGTATATTCATTTACTTGTATCGGCGTCCGAGGGACAAAGAAATCTGTAAATCAGTTCATCGTATCGGTAACTTTTTAAGTTCTATAACGTTTGTGACCTTTCAAATTTTTCCACCGTTTGAAAACCAACGTTCATCTTCTTTTATTATCTCCATAAATTCTGCCACTGACCTGACACTATTCATATCCTTTTATTTTATTTCTTGGGGATCACGTATCAACCTTTTCACTGTTTATATATGTTGATTTTTCGCACTGTTCCTCTTCTTTACTGATCAAAATTTTCGCTCATCCTCTCTCCAGTTTTCCCCTTCCCAAATTCTAATCTGCTCTTCTCCTCCAAGTGAACAATTCACCTCCCACACGCGGCCTCTGCCCATTCACCTTATTGCGCTGACCTACCTCTCCCTCCCAGGCGCAACACCACATCAGTCGAGACGTGAACCGCACTGCGTGCCTTCCTCCTCTTTGCTTTTGCTTTCACTTGGGTATGACATCAATTCATTTGTATATAAACTGTAAAGTGTGTTTATAGCTAAGTATATATGTATGACCTGGTTTTATATAAATTAGTGAGTTAATATATTAGCGTGAATGTAACATCCCAAAATTTTCGACTTTTGAAAATTCGACATCGATACTCACTTTATCGACTGCCGAGCCATCGAATGCCGGAAACCCGAAAAGTTATGGCTTTAAAAAGAAGAAAAAAGTAGAAGAAGAAGAAAAGAGGAAAAAGAAAGAAGAAAGAAGAGAAGAGAGAAGAGAAGAAAGAAGAGAAGAGAGAAGAGAAGAAAGAAGAACAACAGAACAACATCAGAACAGGAAACAATATCAGAATCTTACACATCGCAGCGGAACAATATATAATAGATAACACTAGTCTTTTAAAACAAAAAAACTATATCAGTTTGTACATACATCAATCAGAGTCAATATACAACAATGGACAGTTATATAAACTTGTCCTCATACAGAATACACAGCGAAATAAATAATATCAGATACAAATACTACGTCTCGTCCTCCAGCTTGCTTCCAAAGCTCCAGAATATCCAGAATATCCTAATACATAACTCTAGGTTGCCCGTGTGGAAATTGGTGGGCACCCAGAGTTTAGAAGGGAACAATAAACTCCGAGTCAGTCATGGTGACTGTTGTGAGATCGTAAAACAGTTATTCTTTATAACAACAAAATAATTTTAAAGTCAATTCGAAATGCTTTTGGAAAATGAAACTACCATAAGACCTCCCGCCACACACACAATGCAAACGCAGAATTGGAGGAGATTTCTTCTTATGATAGTCAAGGATGCTTACTACGCAAAATCAAATCCTTTTTGATATTATTATTAGTGCATAATGTAGAAAACATTTCGAAAATATAATATTAATCTTAGCCAACATACGACCAGTATCGTATGCCTACTATAGCTACTATGTTCAATAGCAGGTTACCGCCACATTCCATAGCAGGTAATACAACTAAAACCGTACAAGTCACGTATTGTTTCTTTGGATTTCCAACAAATGGTCAGGCCAAGGAACTTCCCATTGCCACGATAGGTACGCCCCTAGAATAGACGACCCGAGAACCTAACGTTACGGTTAGATCTCTGCCAACACAAGGCCGGGTTACCTCTGCAAAAATAGGTAACTACTGACACGCGTATGCCATCCCCCGATCGTAACCGATCTTCCCGAGGATCCCCGATTTCCAACAAACCACATAATAAAAATGCAGCAACCACATAGGTTAAGTATCTAGGCTCCATACCATGATACCACCTCTATCCAGAAGGAATGACATACACTAAGGGGCGCTACTCCCTAGAACCTTGCCGCATCTTTCCTGTTTTGACCATTTCCGGGGTGTGAGGCTCGACGAAGTCTCGTCCACAAAGCTACGCTTTCTACAAAGCCATGCTTCGGGTCAAACAAATGATCAACCTATGATCACAAAGATATAAGATCAAACAAATGATCATATCGCAAATGATCAAACACTGATCATTTCACAGCAACACTTAGTATGTCACGTTACCAAATTGGGAGTATATCGCTGATAAATTTCAACTACATAACCTCTGAGCTCGTACGTCTCAGAGAAGGGTGTTAAGCTAAGACAATAAATTCTCCGCCACCAACAGAAATGTATTTGAAAGAAATCAGCTTTATATCTCAAATTGTAACGTCAGACACACAATCCATACAAGTCTGTTCCGGGATCGAACAGAACCGAAGGCACTTCTCACGAAGCCCTTGCATATCCGAATAATTTTCTAATCACGTCCGGACTTCCCGTCACTAAGGGTGATAAAACCTCTAAACCGGAGATCAGCCGATGTAGAGTAACTCGACGGTAATCCTTCCGTTTTCAAAAATATCCGGTCTTCAACACCGGTCTTCGAATGCAATTCATAACGACGTATCACATATTCAGAATGGGTTATACGACCCCATGGTCCTTTCCCGGCTAACCCGAATAGTGAGCGATTATTCAAAAATAAGTGTGGCATTCAAATTCATCCAATTCACAACAAATACCTATCAAGGTAATTATTGATAGTCGGTTATTTAACTATCAATAAAGATGCGCGACATCATCAGATTCCAAATAATTTTCCAAATTATTTATTTTCCAAAATATCTTTACTAGATATATAATTTCCACACTTCAAAAATAAATCAATATTTATTTTTAAACAACTTCCCTTTCTTTTATAAATTCCATAGTGAATTTATATTTTCGAATATCTACTGATATTCGATTTTCAATTGATTTCAAAAATTCATTTTCGATTTATCTTTAAGAAGATAAATTCTCAAAACGTTTCGTTTCATTTGGAAAAACATTTCCATACTTATTTAAAAATAAGTGTTTCACAAATCATTTATTTTCAACATTTGGAAAATATTCGATATACTTAAATCAAATTAAGTATATATTTCATTCTTTTAAGGAAACCGTTTACTATAACAACATTTATTTGAGTCAAAACGAATGTTACGTAAAACATCGTTACGACGACTCAAAATCACTAGTATAGGGATTCGGAATTAAGATAGATATATAAATCCCAATACTACATAAAACATTTCCTTTCGGAAATCATTTACTATAACAACAATGTTATAGTCCACCATTTCCTTATTTTTCGAAAACGTCTATTTCAACAATGAATGTTGAAATCTATGATTTCGATTCATAATACATTTTAAAACATCTTTAAAATGTTTAACTTCATTTTTAATATCACTTCTTCAAAAAAATAAATCCATTTTTATTTAATAATATATTCACTGTCCAAAATCATGAATATAATTCACTTAACCAAATTTCAATCATTTCTACACATTTTATTCCAAGAATTATCCACTATCCAAAATCGTGGAAAAAATTCCCTTAATAACCTTCTATATTCAATTCATCAAATTTGATTGATTTTCGAATTTATAAAACAACGTTTATAAATTCTATCTCTATTTTGTAACAACTTCAATTTAATAAATCCCCTTTATTAACAATTCGATTCATAACTCAAATCTTATACCAAAAATCCATATTATAAGTTAAATACTTATAATTCATTTATTTTACAAAATCATTTCCATTTATAAGTTCATAATTTATAAATTCCATTTATTTATAAATTCTTAAAAATTCATTTTAACGCTTATAAAAACTCATTTTATAATACCAACATTTTAATTTATAAAATGTCAACTTTATAAACCTTTTAAGTAAACCGTTAATAATATTTTAAAAATCTCAACTTAAACCATTTTATAAATCAATCAACTGTTTATTCCAAAAATCACTTTTCGGTTATATTTCACAAAGATCTTGACTTTTATAACTTTAAAATTTTAGACGTTTATTTATTTGAAATAAATCAATTCAAAAATTCAATAAAACGTCTACTTTCAAAAATCACTTTAAAAACCCTTTTAAAGTAAAAGATGTTATTTTTAAACTTCAAAATTGAATCCGATGATGCAACAGCATCAATTAGTCAATCATAACATTCAATATCATATATCAATATGATAACAGCATATACAACAAATATCTGCAAATAATAATATTGGTGAGGAATCCAGTTGGATCCCTCCAACCTGTTTCCCTGCATCCACAGACGTTAGCACAATACCAATTCCACTTCGAGGTGGAATATCGCGGTATATGGGTTTAATAAAAATAATCCGCTTACTAACGGCGCAATAGGGTCTCATCCGCTATACGAGGCGGGAAATCATCAATCCAATATATACATATGCCAATATGTATATATTGCTATATATATATAGATATATCCTACTATATCTAATATCACATCCAATAGCAATCAATCAAATCAATAACTGCAAAAATTCCACATTCAATTTGAGTGAGAAAAATCTCACCTTTGCTTTTTAATTTCCCATCCATTTCCATCTCAGTTTGTTTTCTTCCATTCTTAACCTTGTATAAACAATTATACAATTTATTAAAATTCGAATCAATCGAATAATAAATTTTCATTTGATAATTTTGATTCATCTGTGATTTCATTATCGGATAATTCCTTTTAAACCAATTTTCTTTTAACAATTTTACTTAACTAAATTATCTCCAAAATAAACTAGTAATTTATTTTACTGTAAAGATTTTTAATTTCTGCAAATTTTAAATGGTGATAAATCTTACTGTAAAAATAAAACAAAAATGCTTAAGGATTATATTAAAGCTAATTATACCTCACTGCCATCGTCGTCTGGCCAACGACACTACCCAGTCAATGTCTCTGCTAACCCGTGATCGAACTTCGTCCAAACCATCGCGTGCTCGAACGTGAGCATCACCAGAAGTCGAACAACCCCATTCGCTAGCTCTATTACTTGATCAAAAACCCACGCGTGCCTTGAATGATCGCCGAGATCCAACTTCGCTACCCAGAACTCCCTACGGCCTCGAGGTCTCACCGACCTTCCCATCGTCGAATACTATCAGCCCTAGCTTGCATACAACGCCGCGCGAACATCCCTCAGGTCGAACACGAACGTGCCGCCTCATCGAACTCGAGAGCACTGGTCGCCGTGAAACCCAATCGCGACGAACCCACGCGCGCCCTAGCCTCGCGCGATCGATTCCCTAGGTCGCGATTTCGATAGTGTTTGAACGGAGAGGGAAAGAGTTTATCGCAGCCATTAATTTAAATTTTATCTCGTATGATTTTGGACTGAGGAGGGAGAGTTCGGCAATTCTTTTAACAAGGAATGAAGGTAGGGGTTGCACGATTTTATTGCGTGATATCAGGCGCAATTCACTGCTTGATTAAAGGAAGCTGAGAGAAGAAAGCGCGTGATTTTCAGATGTTCACAAATTTTCATAATTTAAATTGAAGTTGAATTTTTTTAAAATTTTCAACTCGTTTTCTAACCGTATGGTCACAAAACAACTCCGAAAAATACAAAATTTGAAATCCGACAATAATTCAACGTTACGGACCCAATGGAACTGGTTTCGTCGAATTCCGAGATTGCGCCTCGGACGGCTATTTTTAAATATCGATTCAAACGATATAAATTTCAAAACTGAACAAATCAATTTCAAATTCGATTCTGGAGCTTCTACTATCTTTAGTGTTATCAATATAAATTTTAAAAGCTTTCGAAATATTTTTCTTCAACTTAAAATTGAAGATTTAAATTTAATTCAACTTACAATAGATTAAATTTTAAAATTTAATCGTCAGCTTCAAAGTTATATCCGGGATTCAAATTAACTCATCGTTCAAATATTTAAAATTAATTAAATATTCTCAATTTAATTTGTTAAAAATTCTGGGTCGTTACAAACTTCCCCCCTTAAAAGAATTTCGTCCCGAAATTACAAGTTAGGAAAAAAGGTCCTTAACTCGTCTACTATTTTTCACAATTCAATAGTTTTATCAAATTATCGAAACAAATCTTTCTACTAAGGATTCGTTATTAATCCAACCAACTTTCTAAAAATTTTCAAAATCTTCAAACGTCATTGTTTACTTCAAAATTCAAATTTAAATTCAAATTTAAACTTAAACTTTCAAAATTTTCTCAAAAATTTTCTAACGCCCTAAATTTCCGAAAAATTTTGCCAGCGTCTCCTTTGCGCGGCTAATACGGTACGACTACAAAACGTCCCTACGGACTCTCAGATTTCAAAAAGAAAAGAAAAAGCCAAGCGGCTAGAGAGAAATCAGCAAATCTCATATAGAAATTCAAATACTTACCTTTTGTCGAGCAATTCAAATTTATCTTTTGAAGATCAAATCCAATTTATAACACCTGTATATCCTACTAGCCATAATATCTAGTTACATATTCAAATCATTTTGCAAATTCTATTACAAAATTTTCAATATCAACTGCTTATATATCTTTAGCTTACTATTGAAGTTATATATTCAATTTCGTTCAATCTTGCATTTCAAATTTCTATTCGAATTCAATTTTATCTTCTATTCTGAATATTGAATTTTTATCGATTATCTTTCATTTACTAATTCATTTCATTCACTCTTTATATTAGTTTCATTCACTAATTCATTTTAAATTTCAATTTCCAATATTCAGCTTGAATTACATTTACTAACAAATTCAAAACAAAGTTTAACATTCATCTTCAATTTTATTTACTAACAACTGTAAATTCCATTCATTCATAAATTTATTTCTACTTACTTGAATTTTATCTTTAAATTCAAACCATCTCTTTTCATTTAGTCACAATTCAAGTTTTAATTTCACTAATTCAACTTCTATTTCATGAATTAATTATCAAAGTAGTTTATTCGGATTCAATCCATTTTATTTTTCTCAGGTTTGGATTTTATTCCACTTGATTCAAGTCTCATTTCATTTTCAATTTCAATTCTATTGCTTACAGATTCGAAATGAATCTCAACTTTCAATTTCACTTTCATTACATTGATTCACTTATACTTTCTTTAATATAACTCCAATCTTTAAATTGAATTTATTCTATCAATATTCAAATTGCATAAGTTATCAACTTAGTAATATTTCCAAAACATTTTTATATAGCATTCCAGAGTCTTTTCAACCTTTTCAAAAATCATTTTGAAGACAATTCAAATTTTCTTTGAATTTCCAAAACAAAAATCCAAAATTTTCCAAACAACCTCCATTTAAAACAATTTGGCAGCAATTCCTCTTCCGGAAACCCGAAAATGAATTCTAATGATGTGGCCACCATCATCAGGATTATTTTCCAGCGAACTAAAAGAGTTTAGAGCCTTTCATTTCTTCAAAACATTTTTCAAAACCTTTGAAATTCATTTTCAAATCAAAAATGATTTTAAACCTTCCAAATCTCCAAAATTTTCAAATTCTTTTTTAAAACATTTCCAAATACTTCTATGGAATTCCATTTCAAATCACAAATTACATTTATAATTTACATTCTTTAAATTTCATTTGTATGTGAATTTATTTCTTAACTTTGGAGTTATGATTCCAATTTCTCATTTAATTTCAATGATAATAGTTTAATATTATCACTTCTAACAACCATGCAACCATATACTATAGTACTTCATAGAAAAACATTTCTTTTCTATACAAAAATAGTTTTGGGTAAAATTATCTCATTCACCCTATTCAAAACATACTGTGTCGAATTGTTCTATTCAAGTGTTTAGAGATTCCTATCGATAGGGTTGTCCAGACCATACCGACCAGAATCCATATACCACTCAATAAATCAAACATCACAATATAAAACAATTTTTTTTATATTCAATAACAAATACGCGCTCATATCTATTATTACACTCAACTCATTCTAGAGTACTACTGACTCTATCTCTAATGAGTACCACCCAACAGAGCAGGGTTGTCGCTTAACCATATGCTTTGATACCAAATGTAACATCCCAAAATTTTCGCGGAGAAGCGGCCACCGGTAGGCTTTGCAACCATCCCAGTCCCACCATGGCTTACACTGGTACCTCGCATTTACTTTTACGGCCAGCCTCTCGACTGTCACGGCCTTCGCCTAACCAACCCATCCCTCTCAGGGACATGTAGGGGTAAGAGTCCCCCGTTCACCACCAAACTGCGAAGCGAGAACCCCCTATCATGCTGTAATATAGCAAATGCGATCCATTTCCATCTCAGTTTGTTTTCTTCCATTCTTAACCTTGTATAAACAATTATACAATTTATTAAAATTCGAATCAATCGAATAATAAATTTTCATTTGATAATTTTGATTCATCTGTGATTTCATTATCTGATAATTCCTTTTAAACCAATTTTCTTTTAACAATTTTACTTAACTAAATTATCTCCAAAATAAACTAGCAATTTATTTTACTGTAAAGATTTTTAATTTCTGCAAATTTTAAATGGTGATAAATCTTACTGTAAAAATAAAACAAAAATGCTTAAGGATTAAATTAAAGCTAATTATACCTCACTGCCATCGTCGTCTGGCCAACGACACTACCCAGTCAATGTCTCTGCTAACCCGTGATCGAACTTCGTCCAAACCATCGCGTGCTCGAACGCGAGCATCACCAGAAGTCGAACAACCCCATTCGCTAGCTCCATTACTTGATCAAAAACCCACGCGTGCCTTGAATGATCGCCGAGATCCAACTTCGCTACCCAGAACTCCCTACGGCCTCGAGGTCTCACCGACCTTCCCATCGTCGAATACTATCAGCCCTAGCTTGCATACAACGCCGCGCGAACATCCCTCAGGTCGAACACGAACGTGCCGCCTCATCGAACTCGAGAGCACTGGTCGCCGTGAAACCCAATCGCGACGAACCCACGCGCGCCCTAGCCTCGCACGATCGATACCCTAGGTCGCGATTTCGATAGTGTTTGAACGGAGGGGGAAAGAGTTTATCGCAGCCATTAATTTAAATTTTATCTCGTATGATTTTGGACTGAGGAGGGAGAGTTCGGCAATTCTTTTAACAAGGAATGAAGGTAGGGGTTGCACGATTTTATTGCGTGATATCAGGCGCGATTCACTGCTTGATTAAAGGAAGCTGAGAGAAGAAAGCGCGTGATTTTCAGATGTTCACAAATTTTCAAAATTTAAATTGAAGTTGAATTTGTTTAAAATTTTCAACTCGTTTTCTAACCGTATGGTCACAAAACAACTCCGAAAAATACGAAATTTGAAATCCGACAATAATTCAACGTTACGGACCCAATGGAACTGGTTTCATCGAATTCCGAGATTGCGCCTCGGACGGCTATTTTTAAATATCGATTCAAACGATATAAATTTCAAAACTGAACAAATCAATTTCAAATTCGATTCTGGAGCTTCTACTATCTTCAGTGTTATCAATATAAATTTTAAAAGCTTTCGAAATATTTTTCTTCAACTTAAAATTGAAGATTTAAATTTAATTCAACTTACAATAGATTAAATTTTAAAATTTAATCGTCAGCTTCAAAGTTATATCCGGGATTCAAATTAAATCATCGTTCAAATATTTAAAATTAATTAAATATTCTCAATTTAATTTGTTAAAAATTCTGGGTCGTTACAGTGAAAGTTGTGAATGCATGTGTTCAAGTATGTGTATTTTATCGGTTCTGTTTATAGGATTAGTTGTATATGTGTATGCTATATCAAAATGATACATGATTCTCTAATTTGTATGAATGTTTGAACATGCTTATATGCAGAGTTAGTTGGTACGTGAATTATTGAGTCTACATATGTAATATACAAGTCTTGCTGTTGTATATTTAAGAGGTTATATATTAGAAGTATTATATATATGGATGCGGCATATTGTTACAAAGGTATGTGTACTATAGTACTTAACGGTTGCAAGTTTTATAAATTTTTGACTTTATGTTGTTGCATACGTATAAATCTAAAATATTTATATATGCTGTTTAAGTAAGTTTTTTTTATGTTTATACATGTTATACATTTCGTATAAAATTTTATTTTAATTCTAAAGTTGTCCAGATCATATGTATATTGAAGTTGGTTATAGTTTATACACTGTATATATATTTTTAACCAAATTCAGCCAGTTGTGCATTATTGGTTTTGGATTTTATAGGCGTTGATCAGATATGTTTATATGTTTGGATTTCTAAAGTTTATGTATATATTGTTGTGGGTTTTTGTGTGCCAGATTTAATAGTATGTATATGAGGGTACAATATATACAAGTTTATATATACCAGCTTATATTAATATATATATTTTGCTTTTGGGGATAAGCATAGTAGTGTACATGTGTATATACTTTGTTTATATATATGAGGACTTGGTTTTCAATTTTATATTGATTTGGTACGTTTTGGGATTAACTATTTAATTTAAACAAATATATATTATTTTAAGTGTATGCTTGATTTTAATAAATGTAAGTTTGATTTTAATATATATGTTTGAAACACGTGTATATTAATTTATTGCATTTGAATTTAGAATATAAACCTTATATGTATATATAGTTGTATATATATTCAATTATACCCTTCACCTCCATCGATCCAGTTCTAATTTGAATCATCTCTTCATATTTACCAGTTTCGTTCGTCAACTCGTGCCTGTTTTGATTTGTTTTGGAGTTCTTAGCCTGTTCTGTTGTCAAACTCTCTAACCTCGAAAGGTGAGCAATCACTCACGATTATTGTTTTTATATTTATTAAATTTGATTTCAATTGAAACAACAATTGAAATATGCTGCTGTAGTTATTTAAATTGTTATATATGCTATTATCTGTAACTGTTCACCTATGGGATATGACACCATATCATGTTGTTTATATTATATTGTTATTGATGATATATCTATGCCTGTTATATTATTTCTATATCTGTTATCACTCTGCAAGTTCCTTGTTAGTATAGAAATCACTATGGGTTGAAATGATATCTACCCGTATATACTTAAATTACGGATTGAAATGATAAATATCCGTACCATTTGACCATAGGTTAGGAAATTATATACAGACACCGTTGGTCTATATATAAGTATTTTGAAAATAAATTCTATGGTTTTTGGAAAGAAATATATGGTTTTAATAAAGGTTGATTCTTAATTTATTTTATATAAATGGTAATGATATATATATGGATTTAATAATAATATTGAATTTAATTAAGATTGATTTAATACATATAATATGGTTAAGTATTTAAATATATATTTCAAAATAGATTTTGGTAATAATTTGAATAAGTTAAGGTTGGGAAGATAATTTGAATTTAGTTGAAATTGTATTCAATAAAGAATTTTATTTAATTAAACCGATTTGAAACTTATTGAAATTGAGATGTAAGATATGATTTATAACTTGGGTTTGATTTATAAGTAATTTAATGAATATTTCTTGTTTAAATAAATTTAAGGAAATATTTAGTAAAAATGTAATTTAAGGCTAGTAAATGATATTGAATCTATTAAGTGAATACTCCCTGATTAAATAATAATGAAGTTAAATCAAGAGCTATATGAGACTGTTAAATTTAACTTTGATAATGTTGAATATTAAAGCTTTGAAATATATTGAAATTTAAAGGGTCTATTGAGAACTGAATTGAATTGATGAATTGAGCTTTGAATAAATTTGAATTTGGAATTTGAGTTGATTTGAATCGATTTGTGAGACTTGAGGAAATTTTAAATACTTTACTTTATAAATTATTTCATATAAATATACTATTTGGAAAATAGATATATTTGAAATAAAAGTGAATTTTTGGTTTTGAATTATAAATTAATTTGAAATGACCACGGTGTTGTAGTATATATTTCCATATTGTAGATGGTTCTACAGATCCTTAGAGGATGGTTATCCCAAACATCCTTTAAGTAACTTGTATTTCAGTTGATATTTCACTTGAGTTGGATTTATTGATATAAGAATATTAATCCTGACTCGAGTGTTTTGTGTTTTGCTTTACGCTCGGGTCAGACTGAGTGATACAACATTATAAACTCACCCTTGGAGTTTGGAGCTTCATTTGGAGATCCAACTATCGATTCAGCTTTCAGCTTTTCCAGTTGATTTGTTCAGAGAGGTCATCTATTCGTACTGAAGACTTCACTGTATTTGAGATATTCTGTTGTATTTTATTTTTAACTCTGATGTTTATATAGTAGCTTCATGAACTACTATTTTATCTTTTCCGCTGCGTATTATTGTATTACTCTGTGTTTGTGATTCTGTGATTGATTTATTTACTGTATATGCTAAGTTTTGCCAAATTTAAATTAACAATCTGATATTTTGAGCAATTCAAGTCCGACATTTGCGAATGCGAATGGTTGAAAATATCGGGTCGTTACAGTTGGTATCAGAGCTTTGGCTCTAGGTAAAACTTAGCATATATAGTAAATTTGTTTATAGAATCACTTTCGTTCGAGTTTGACTCTCTTCCTTTTGACTCGATTTCCTTTGAACTTTGGAACGTTCCTTGCGGTTCCAAAATTCATTCTTGTCTCTCCCTATTTGTATTCTTTTGATTCTGGAGTATCCCATAACTCCACTTCGAATGATCTCTATAAGAATAGGCGATCCCGCCAATCTTTGAATGATTTGTAAAGGGGTGGAACTCCTTTACAATTGTCATTGATTCACCGGAGATTTATATATCCCTCGGTTTTGATGTTGCTATCTCTTGTTATGCCAAATTCTATCTCTGGCAATCGAATGTTGATTTGCCTCAGAATTCTGCACCGATCTTATTTTGAAGTCACGGTTGACCCAGTTAAGGTCGCCCGCGATTTATATAAGTAAATCCATCTTATATTTTTAAATTTAATTATCACATCTTCGTTCGAGCCTATCTTCGAATCAGAATTCTATTTGATTAAGAGTTCCTCTAATTTGAACCTCTATTTTTGTTTTGGAATCCATTCTTGAACCATCCTTTGAATAAAATCGGGTTGTTTGTATTTTAGAAATTGTTTTATTTATCGAAATTATTATCTGGATAAATGATTTTATTCTATATATAAAAGTGAAAATGTTTTCGATAAGGATTATATACCTTTTAAAAACTGGAATTTGAAATTTTGAAAGGATTTGAAAAATTGAAAATTTTTATATAAGAAATTTGATTCATCTAAAAATGATTTATAACTGAAGGATTTTAAATTGGAAATCCGAGGAGTTGAATTCCGGTGTTTTGAAATTGGTTTTAAGATTTTGAAAATATATAATAATACGATTTAAAAGTATTTTCTGAATAAGAAATGTTTCAAATGATTTCGAATGAGTTCCAATGAAAAAGAAGAAGAAATTTCAAAGAAGTTTTCAAGAAATAGAAGTCCAGAACTCACTTATGTCGCTGGAAAATAATTTCGGTGACGAGTGCATGCATCATCGACATTGATTTTCGAGTTTCAGAGTGGGGGAGAGGCCACTTTAGTAGCATTGCTACGCGAGTGATTTTGCGAAACCAATTTTGATTTCAAATTTTGAAGTATGATTTGATATTCGAAAGATATATGTATATGTATTTGAAACGATTTGAAATGAGCCGGTGTTCAGTCCTTGAGTTTCGGATTTGATTTAGTATAACCCTATCTATTGAAATTGATTTACTGATATGTTGGTGATTTCCAACTCTTGGATTGTAAATATGATTTCTTCGACTATTTTAAGGTTCGAGCACTTCCAAATCAAGGTTTAATTTTCAAAGCTAAGTAAATTTTTGAAAAGTATAAAGTATTTGACAAAGTATATAAGTTTGGTATGTATGTTTAAAGTATGTGGTAATATGATTTAAATAAGTTGAAACTGTTTTGTTAAGTAAACAAATAAGGCTATTTTGAATTTTTCTAATATGAAATTTAGATTTGAAATGTTTTGAAAAGAATTTGGTCTTCAAAATATTTTGAATAAAATTTAGTTCAAATGTTTTAACTGGGTAACATCTTATAAAACTATATATTGAACAAGTTGGAATAGATACATAAGTTGTACGTATGCTGTTTTATTCGCATAATTAAATTGATCCAAGTTTGAGTACACAAGTTCGAGGTTAATTACACCATTTCGTGTTAGGATTTTTCATTCGATTCTTGACGGTGAATATTTGATATGGATTTTGGGCTTGATTCTAGATTTCTCTATCATAGTATATGGCTATGCAAGGAGACTGATGGTTTCTAGTCGAGAAACCATATCGAAATCCGCATTAGGGAAGTCGAATGGACAATACTAGTTCGAAAGCGAACTTGTATGATCGAGCGAGCGATCGAATGTGACTTTGCGAAATGATGACATATGTACATCTTATATTCTAATATCATTGATATACTTGACGCTGAAATTAGAAGTTGTTGGGTTGGATATCTTTGTAATTTAATTTTAATTTTTCTTTTATGCAAAACTACTATCAATTTAAAACCATTTTCAAACTATTTTCTTTTATTCTTCTTAAAACAAACTATTTTAAACTATTTTATTTACAAAACTATTTTTCAAACTATTTTATATACAAAACTATTCTAAATTCAAAACCTTTTAGTAAGCAAAGATGTTCAATCCCATATAGCTCTTCGTACAGCAAAATTTATTTTTGAAAATTTTGATCCTTATATAAGATGGACTTTATGTAAATATAAGATGATTTTGGAAATGAATTGTTTGACTTAAATTATATTGATTTGGAAATTTGGATTTATTTTCTAAATTTATTATTTTTGAAACTTTGGAACTGAAGATATTTGATTTTGAAGAATAATTTGGTGGAAGCTTATATGATTTTGAAAATTGAATTGATATTGAAACAAATTGAAATTTGAGAACCTTGTGTTACTATATACTTGATTTGGGAGTTATCGAACTTATATAAAAAATTGGTTTGTATAAGTATGATGTTGATTCGAAAACTATGGATTTGAAAAGGTACTCAATTTAAAAAGTGAAATCTTATATAATTGAAGTCTATATAAGTGTGATTTGGTATACTATTGATTTTGGAAAGTATTTGATTTGAAAATGAAATCTTATATATAATGGACTTTATATAAGTATGATATTTGAAAGTGATTTGAAATGTACTATATGATACATATTTTCGAAGTAAAGATATGGAAAGTGCCTTCTGCTTGATATCCGCTTTGTGGCCACATTATGGATTCATTTTATCGATATTTCTCTGATTTTTGGTTTTTCGGATATGATACTCGAGTTTCCATCGAATTCCATGGCAATTTCCATGGTCTTACGAGCGCGACTTCATGGCGTAATCTCAGGGTTGGGGGGCGGCCTACGGGTACGGATGTTTCCTGGGAGATCCAGGCGTAACCATTGTGTATCTGCGATCTATTGAGTCGCTTGGTAGCATAATCAGTAGGGGCTGCGAGAGCCTAGGGTACGGATGTTTCCTAGGAGATCCAGGCATAACCATTGTGTATCTACAGTACTACCAGTCTTCATGGCGTAATCGCAAGGTTGGGGGGCGGCCTACGGGTACGGATGTTTCTTGGGGGATCCAGGCGTAACCATTGTGTATCTGCGATCCATGATCGACATGTTTTGTTTGTTTTTGTTTGGATTGTACTTTCCATATCTGTTTTTTTAAAGTTTTCCAGTATTTTCACTGGGTGTTGAAACAAGTCTACTAAGTACCTAGAGAATTCTAGCTTTGCGCCTGATCAACGCACTACCAGATTCTGCAGGAACGAGGATAAACTTGTTGAGACATCGAGTTATAAAAGTATTTTCGGAAGGAAATTTGTTTTGTTATAAAGGTAATTTATTATAAAAGTATTTCCAATAAAGAAATTTTGTATTAATATTTGAAATTGAAATTCTTATGGTTCGAATTAATTATTCATGCCCGATACCATTCTTTTGAATCTACCTTATCTGCTTAGCTTTATTTATTCACCTATATTCTGTTTTTCCAAATCCTCCTTCTTTTCCTTGTTGACTATATCCTTTTTAAATATTGTTTATTTATATACTACATGGTTTAATAGACAATTTTAGTGTTATAAATATTTTAGAAGTTATTAATTAAATAAAACATATTTAAAGTAAATGATTATTGATCTATTAATAATATTTGAAAAGTATCTTGAGATAAAAAATAATAATAAATTTATGAATTATGGATTTAATGTTTTCAAATAGTTTTCATATATTTATAAAGGTGTTATTTAAACATGTAAATGGTATTTATAAAGGAAGCAAGAAATTTTACAAATGGGTTTTGGAAGGTATTAAAATATTAAAGATAATTGATTTGCAAATGAAGTTTCAAATAAATATTTCAAGTAAAATTTATATAGTTTTAAATTAATTGTTTATCTTGACTTTCAATCTACTTTTATTTCTAGTTGTTTCTATTCTCCTACCTCCATCCTTTTCGGGGACGAAAAGTTTTGAGTGGGGGAGAGTGTAAGGACCCGTAAATTTTAATAGTTTTAATAATATATTTAATTGAAATTTAGTGAATTTTAAACAATAAAATTTGAAATTAAAAATTTATTATTTGGAATACGTCTATTTTAATATAGCAAATGGTAAATTTGCAGCATTTTCGGTACCGATTATCGACTTTTGATAGGATGATCGTACCACTAATATCTGTATACCGTTTTGATCGTTTCGTCGTGCCGATCTCCATGGTATATTCATTTGCTTGTATCGGCGTCCGATGGACAAAGAAATCTGTAAATCGGTTCATCGTATCGGTACCTTTTTTAAGTTCTATAACGTTTGTGACCTTTTAAATTTTTCCACCGTTTGAAAACCAACGTTCATCTTCTTTTATTATCTCCATAAATTCTGCCACTGACCTGACACTATTCATATCCTTTTATTTTATTTCTTGGGGATCACGTATCAACCTTTTCACTGTTTATATATGTTGATTTTTCGCATTGTTCCTCTTCTTTACTGATCAAAATTTTCGCTCATCCTCTCTCCAGTTTTCCCCTTCCCAAATTCTAATCTGCTCTTCTCCTCCAAGTGAACAATTCACCTCCCACGCGCGGCCTCTGCCCATTCACCTTATTGCGCTGACCTACCTCTCCCTCCCAGGGGCAACACCACATCAGTCGAGACGTGAACCGCACTGCGTGCCTTCCTCCTCTTTGCTTTTGCTTTCACTTGGGTATGACATCAATTCATTTGTATATAAACTGTAAAGTGTGTTTATAGCTAAAGTATATATGTATGACCTGGTTTTATATAAATTAGTGAGTTAATATATTAGCGTGAAAGTTATGAATGCATGTGTTTAAGTATGTGTATTTTATGGGTTCTGTTTATAGGATTAGTTGTATATGTGTATGCTATATCAAAATGATACATGATTCTCTAATTTGTATGAATGTTTGAACATGCTTATATGCAGAGTTAGTTGGTACGTGAATTATTGAGTCTACATATGTAATATACAAGTCTTGCTGTTGTATATTTAAGAGGTTATATATTAGAAGTATTATATATATATGGATGCGGCATATTGTTACAAAGGTATGTGTACTATAGTACTTAACAGTTGCAAGTTTTATAAATTTTTGACTTTATGTTGTTGCATACGTATAAATCTAAAATATTTATATATGCTGTTTAAGTAAGTTTTTTTTATGTTTATACATGTTATACATTTCGTATAAAATTTTATTTTAATTCTAAAGTTGTCCAGATCATATGTATATTGAAGTTGGTTATAGTTTATACACTGTATATATATTTTTAACCAAAGTCAGCCAGTTGTGCATTATTGGTTTTGGATTTTATAGGCGTTGATCAGATATGTTTATATGTTTGGATTTCTAAAGTTTATGTATATATTGTTGTGCGTTTTTGTGTGCCAGATTTAATAGTATGTATATGAGGGTACAATATATACAAGTTTATATATACCAGCTTATATTAATATATATATATTTTGCTTTTGGGGATAAGCATAGTAGTGTACATGTGTATATACTTTGTTTATATATATGAGGACTTGGTTTTCAATTTTATATTGATATGGTACGTTTTGAGATTAACTATTTAATTTAAACAAATATATATTATTTTAAGTGTATGTTTGATTTTAATAAATGTAAGTTTGATTTTAATATATATGTTTGAAACGCATGTATATTAATTTATTGCATTTGAATTTAGAATATAAATCTTATATGTATATATAGTTGTATATATATTCAATTATACCCTTCACCTCCATCGATCCAGTTCTAATTTGAATCATCTCTTCATATTTACCAGTTTCGTTCGTCAACTCATGCCTGTTTTGATTTGTTTTGGAGTTCTTAGCCTGTTCTGTTGTCAAACTCTCTAACCTCGAAAGGTGAGCAATCACTCATGATTAATGTTTTTATATTTATTAAATTTGATTTCAATTGAAACAACAATTGAAATATGCTGCTGTAGTTATTTAAATTGTTATATATGCTATTATCTGTAACTGTTCACCTGTAGGATATGACACCATATCCTGTTGTTTATATTATATTGTTATTGATGATATATCTATGCCTGTTATATTATTTCTATATCTGTTATAACTCTGCAAGTTCCTTGTTAGTATAGAAATCACTATGGGTTGAAATGATATCTACCCGTATATACTTAAATTACGGATTGAAATGATAAATATCCGTACCATTTGACCATAGGTTAGGAAATTATATACAGACACCGTTGGTCTATATATAAGTATTTTGAAAATAAATTCTATGGTTTTTGGAAAGAAATATATGGTTTTAATAAATGTTGATTCTTAATTTATTTTATATAAATGGTAATGATATATATGGATTTAATAATACTATTGAATTTAATTAATATTGATTTAATACATATAATATGGTTAAGTATTTAAATATATATTTCAAAATAGAATTTGGTAATAATTTGAATAAGTTAAGGTTGGGAAGATAATTTGAATTTAGTTGAAATTGTATTCAATAAAGAATTTTATTTAATTAAACCGATTTGAAACTTATTGAAATTGAGATGTAAGATATGATTTATAACTTGGGTTTGATTTATAAGTAATTTAATGAATATTTCTTGTTTAAATAAATTTAAGGAAATATTTAGTAAAAATGTAATTTAAGGCTAGTAAATGATATTGAACCTATTAAGTGAATACTCCTTGATTAAATAATAATGAAGTTAAATCAAGAGCTATATGAGACTGTTAAATTTAACTTTGATAATGTTGAATATTAAAGCTTTGAAATATATTGAAATTTAAAGGGTCTATTGAGAACTAAATTGTATTGATGAATTGAGCTTTGAATAAATTTGAATTTGGAATTTGAGTTGATTTGAATCGATTTGTGAGACTTGAGGAAATTTTAAATACTTTACTTTATAAATTATTTAATATAAATATACTATTTGGAAAATAGATATATTTGAAATAAAAGTGAATTTTTTGTTTTGAATTATAAATTAATTTGAAATGACCATGGTGTTGTAGTATATATTTCCATATTGTAGATAGTTCTACAGATCCTTAGAGGATGGTTATCCCAAACATCCTTTAAGTCACTTGTATTTCAGTTGATATTTCACTTGAGTTGGATTTATTGATATAAGAATATTAATCCTGACTCGAGTGTTTTGTGTTTTGCGTTACGCTCAGGTCAGACTGAGTGATACAGCATTTGAAACTCACCCTTGGAGTTTGGAGTTTCATTTGGAGATCCAACTATCAATTCAGCTTTCAGCTTTTCCAGTTGATTTGTTCAGAGAGGTCATCTATTCGTACTGAAGACTTCACTGTATTTGAGATATTCTGTTGTATTTTATTTTTAACTCTGATGTTTATATAGTAGCTTCATGAACTACTATTTTATCTATTCCGCTACGTATTATTGTATTACTCTGTGTCTGTGATTCCATGATTGATTTATTTACTGTATATGCTGAGTTTTGCCAAATTTAAATTAACAATCTGATATTTTGAGCAATTCAAGTCTGACATGTGCGGATGCGAATGGTTGAAAATATCAGGTCGTTACAGTTCAGGTTAGGTCAGAGGATAGGCTGATGGTTAGGGGTCAGGTCATGATGGTGGTGGCGGCTAAGGGGGTGGCCGAGGCAACTATGAAGGTGGTGGTGGAGTTTTGGTAGGCTATGCATTGTTTTTGGTGGAATTTTTGCAAAGTTTTTGATGTTTTGGTCAAGGGGAAGGCACAGCCTGATCTGATCTGTGGCATAAGTGTTTGGTAGTGGATGATGAGGAGGAGGAGATGGTGGTGGTGGTCGGTGAAGGTGATGGTGGATGGTGGCCAAGCAAACATGAGAGGAGCAAGGCAGAAATCAAAGAGAAGATGAAGAAGAAAAGACGAGAATGGAAGCCATTAACTTATTTTTTTCTCAAATGAAAGTAGCAGTGAATGGAGATGAGGTGGGAAGTTTTATACACGTGAATATCACATAGAAATGCACAGCTAAAGGTGAGGGAAAGTGGAAGGTCACCAGGAAAAGGAAGAGGCAAGCAAATGAAAGGTCAAGCAATCGAAAAGTCACAAGCAAATGAAGAGACTTGTCTCTTTGAATTTCTAATTTCTTTTAATCAAAACAAACAAATTTCAGTAAAAACAAGCTGAACCAAATAAAGTGAAAAAGGTAATAAATAAATAATTTAATTAAAATATAAAATAATTAAGAAAATAGCTAATATATTGAAACTAGCCTTTAAAATATAAACAATGTACAATAAACATTTAAAATTTTATAACAACCCTTTTAAACAAATAAAAGTTAAGTAAATAAAATAAATGCTGAACAAAATAAAGTGGAAATGAAAATAAAATAATATTTTAAAAAAATAGAAAATAAATAAAGAATTTCTTTAATTAAATGAAGCTCGAAATTAGAAATTATAAACAGAATACAACTGACATTGGAAAATGTCAATTACACTTTGAAAAATGTTTTAAAACCAAAATATATACATAACAAGTTATTTTACCCATATTAGAACATTACATGACCAAATAAAATATTATTTATATAATTTAAAATAAACTATTTTGTTAAATACAGCAAATTACACACAATATTTAAAAGGGCATAACTTTCACATTATAAATCATATTTCAACGAAACGAAAAGCAGTATTCTTGAAATTATATTTACTTTCATAATAAAAGATAAAATTCAAAAATTTCATCATTTTAAATTTTTAAATTAAAAGTCAAAGTTTGACCATATTGACCAAAATTCACATTTTTGGAAAAATACCCTATCTATTCATGTTTGAAATTATAATTCGCATAAAAATCATAATTAATATTTAAAAATAACAAAATTTTCCATTTAATAAATAAAATAAAGTTTTTTTTTAAATCAGAAAATTCAATTTAAAATAATTACAAAATACAGGGTTGTTACACTCTCCCTCACTCAAAACTTTTCGTCCCCGAAAAGAAATGAGGTACGGAAAAACACAGAAAAAGATTGAATGAAATAGGATTAAGACAAGATGATAAGAAGATTGAAATTATACCTGATAACTGTTGTTATAGGTAAGTTTAACAAGATGGAGATGATCTTCCCAAGATCCTCCAAAATCAAGAACATAAGCACGAAAAAGATCATCGAGAATCTGATTCACCCTTTCTGTTTGACCGTTGATCTGTGGATGCTAAGCAGTGCTCAGATTCAGAATAGTGAGAAGTAAGAACCACAAAAGAGATAGAAAAGTTAAATGATGAAGGAAAAGAGTAAGAAAGACTAGAACAAACTTATTAAGCACAATACGAAAAACACGATTCATCAAATCAACAAAGAGAGCAGGAGCATTAGTCAAACCAAAAGGCATAACCAACTATTCATAGAAGAAACCATTCTCAGTATGGAAAGCAGTCTTGGGAATACTTTCCTCAGCAACACTGAGTTGGTGAAAATCAGTGGTAAGATCAAGCCGAGAGAAAACAGTAGCTCCATGGCTAACTAATTCGAATTTGATTTCCTACTTAGAAGGTAGGAGTATGGAAACAACCAGAAAGAAATTAGATTGGAAAACAGAATAAGATAATAAATTTAAAACCATGAAAATTTCAACTTACATTAATAATTAATTTCATCCACTTGATTTCACTTAAGTTACATAAATCTTAAATATTTTTAAATCTCATTATCTCATCATCAAACCAACAATTTATAAAGTCATGAATTTGAAAAATCATTTATTATATTCATCTTTATTCATTAAATTTCACTCTTCTTTATTCCACTTAATATATCAAATCCTATATAAATTAAGTGAATTTCACTTTTTAACTATTTCAATTTATTTATAATTTCTTTTAAATATCATTATATTGTAAATTATTCAATTAACCCCTTTCTCTATTTACCTATATTGATCCTTTATAAATAAAATTTAAGTGTATAACATTTATTAGAACCACTTAAGTTTTATTTAAAAAAATTCTCTTTATTTTGTATATTATCCAATTACATATTCAACTTCTGAATGATTTAGGTAAGTTATATTGGAATGTAATTGAGTATTATACAAATGAAATTTTCTTAACTCAATTATCCAAGCTAAAATATTTATTCAAATTTTGATTCCTTTTTATAATTGAAATTATCCTTTAAGATAAAATTTAAGAATTAAATTTCCGATTAACTTCAAACAATTTTAGAGATAATTAAATATATACATACATACACAATATATATCAAATCAAATTTAAATCATATATCAATATATATTATAATCAAGTCATACATAGAAATTCAAATCAATTTAATTTTTCCAAAGCAAAACTGTAGCAAAGCTACAATATGGTCTCTTAACTTCGAAACTCAAAAATGAATGTCGATGATGCTGCAGTCATCACCGAAATTATTTTCCAACGACAAAGAAAAGATCACTGATTTACAAATTAAAAATCCTTTGAAACAATTTCTAAATAATAAATCCTTTCAAAACTTTCAAAACAAGGTTCGAAATCATCGGAAATTAAATTCTCACATTCTTGATTTAAATCCATTTAAATTTCCAAATTAATTTGTAACCATGTTTAATTATTTAGATATGAAACTAAGGCTAATGATTATAAAATACATGCAAAGTTAAATATTATTCCTTAACATCTAATTCAATTAATTATCAAAGTTCAGAAAATTATCCTTATACATATTATAATTATACAAAATTTATCTATCTACTAAATTTAAAACCATATTGTGTCAGTTTGTTATGTTCAAGTGTTTTGGAGATTCTATCAATAGCGTTGATCAGACGAACCGATTGGAAACCCAAATCAACATCAACAACTCAAACAACACAATATATAAAACATTCTTAAAAAAAAATTCAACTACAAGATAAATTTTCAAAATAAGGATAGGGATTCAGATTTGATGGACTCAAATCAAAGAGAATTCAGATTTGAAGATAAGTTGGAGATAAAAAATAAAATGATTAAACAACAGAATAGGAAGATGGGTGAGCCTATACATATTGCGGGCAACCTTAACCAGGTCAACCGTGACTTAAAGAATAAGATCGATGTGGATTTCTGGGGTAAATCTACATTCGATCCCAAGAGATAGAATTCAGAAAAATAAGAGATACTAGCATCTAAACCGAGGATATATATAAATCTTCGGTGAATCAATGCTAATTGTAAAGGAGTTTCACCCCTTTACAAGTCAATTTGAGGTTGGCGAAACCGCCGATTCATTAGAAAGATTATTCGGAGTGGAGTTATGGGACACTCCAGAATCAAGAAGACACGAATAGGGGAGGACAAGAATGGACTTTGGAATCGAAGGGAACGTTCCAAAATTCAAAGGAAACCGAATCGAAGAAGAAGGAATTCAAGTTCGAACGAAAGTGATTCTGTAATTAAATTTAATCTATATGCTGAGTTTGCCTAAAACCTGAGCTCTGATACCACATGTAACGACCCTATATTTTAGACCATTCGCATCCACACATGTCAGACTTGAATTGCTCAAAATATCGCGTTGTAAATAAAAATTTGGCAAATCTCAGAATATACAGTAAATAAATAATCATAGATCACAGACACAGAGTAAGAAGTGCAGCGGAAGTAAAAGAAATAATAGTTCATGAAGCTACTATGTAAATATATCAGAGTTAAATAAGATACAACAGAAGAAATAAAGTACAACAGAAGTCTCAATATGATAACCAAGTACAAGCTGAATAGAACAACAGAACTGAGATAGATAAAACTAGATAAGCAAATAATCTCCAGCGATTCCAATCTCCAGAAAGTGGAATCCAAATCTGTGAATACTCAGGCTGACCCGAGCGTAAATAAAAATACAAACACTCGAGTCAGGACATACATACTTATATAATGTAAACCAACTCAAGTGAACTGTAATAAAGGTACAAGTAACTTAAAGAATGCTTGGGATCGCCCATTCTTTAAGGATAAGTTAAACTATCTACTATGTAGTAATATTCGCTGTTATAATAATGTCTAATATAAAATAAACATTCTTTTAAATAGCATTAAGGCTTTACATTTTCCACCTTAACGCGTAAAATGCCAATAGTCTACACAGTACCTGCATACTTCGAAAGGCTATGAGAAGATACTCCATAGGTACGACACAAATAGAAACTCGTAGTAAAGTTCGATATGGTAGGTGACACGGAACACAAGGCAATGTCAGGGTAGATATACCAATTACGCATCCGGACTGGTGGTGACGCATAGCAGCCACTACTTCCCACCTCGAACAACACTCCCAAATCAAGGGGTTCACCCAATCAATCACAAAGTAATAGAATGGTATCGAAGAAGTGTGTCCGATCAGAGGTGCTACCTCATTGGCCCGTCGATCGCTCCTGTTTTAGCCACCTTATGCCAACTCACGGGAGTTGGGTCCACGTATATACCTTAGGATCGTCGCCACCATCCTACTTCATTCTGGAAACTCCACCGCGTACACAATTGTTAAAGTGGTTTTTGGTATCGACAGAGAGTATGTCCATATCCGATCCTGGTCTCTTTAACAACCAATCGTTATTATAACCCGTGGTTATAATTTTAAAATAATATTTTATACTTCAAAATAGAATATCATTTGAAATCCAAATATTTATCAAAATAAAGATTAAATCAATTCCAAACCATTTCAATATATTGAAAATATCATATCATTTCAAAACTTCATTTCAAATCATTTCAATTATATCAAAATATCATATCTTTCCAAAACTTCATTTCAAATCATTTTATATATCAAAATATCATATCTTTTCAAAACTTCATTTCAAATCATTATTTGAGTTCAAATCCATATATTCAACTTTAAATACCTTTTAAATTCAAAGATATCATTCATTTATTATCATTTCAAGTCACCTTTTAATTAGTTTATATTTCAATCAAAATAATTCATCTAAACCATTTAAAAGTGTAATTATTATACTTTCAAATCAAGTATTCAATTACCAAAGCTTTAAACTATTCTGAGTTCATTTACTAAGTTAAAAACCATAAACATTAGAAATTTCAGCCTTTCACAGCATTCAGAAAAAGCTGTTATAAGTTATACTTGAAAACATTTTAATTCAGCAAAGACAGCATTAAAAATACCGTTAAATCTCAGTTTTAGTTGAAATTTAGTTTAAAACAACAAAGACAGCATTTCCAGAAATGTTGTAATAGCTCAGGTTTCAAATTAAAGGGTTTCATTAAATTCAGCAAAGACAGCAGACTACTACAGCAATTACAGAACTGCTGTAATAGGCCTTTATCAAGTTTTTAGCCTTTTAATTTACTTCAGCAACTACAGCATTACAGAACTGCTGTAATAGCCTCTTATTTAAGTTTTAGTTCATTTACAGAAATCATAACATTTCTCAATGCTATAAAAAGTAATTTCCAGATTTAGTTTATTTCCAGCAAATAATAACCTTCAATATTAAACCTTTTAAACATTATAAAAATCATAATTTGACATTCAAAAATGTTCATTAAATTTACTCTTTTAATTTATGATTTTTATAAGAAACATTTATAGTAAAATCCAAATTTCCAATAATTTTACTTAACAAATCCAAATATACAATTTTCTTTTCTTCACATTTTTAACAAATAAACTTAACACTTATATTTTATTTCCATTTCACAAATTAAACTAAATTTTCAATTTTATTTAATTAACTTAAACCTTTAATAAAAACCAAATTCACATTTCCAAGTCGAGTTATATTTTTAAAATTACACTTTTAAGCATTCATTTATTTAACCATTTTAATACATAGAAAACTCAATAACACGTTATTAAATCATTTAAATTCAAATTCAAATTCAAATCAAACTATCATATTTACCATTTTCCAAATATAATTAAATTTTCATTTTATTTATATAACTTAAATATCATTTTAAAACCAAAATTCCAAACTTAAGTTATATTTCAAAAATTCACTTTTACCATTCATTTAAATTAAATTTTTAACTTCTAGAAAAATCCAAATTTCTTTATTTGAACATTAAAAATCCAATTTAAATCCAATTTTCATAATTTTACACATTTAAAAACACTTAAAATATTCAAAATACTTTATAAAAATAACCACGGGCCTATATATAGTTTTCTAACCTAGGTCAAGTGATACAGATATGTATCATTTCAATCCGTAGTTTAAAAAGCAAAATCCGGGTTCTATCATTTCAAACCCGCAATCCTAAGTAAAAATAAAATAAATAAAACCCGTTCAGGCCTATCATTTCAGCCCATAACGATTTTTCCCTATTCTAAAGTCCGTTCGAGTATGTATCATTTCAACCCATAGTGAATCTAATCTATAAGGAACTTGCAGTGTGATAAACATATATAAATGAACAGTATACAATATATAACAGTAACAGATGAGATGAAAAGTAAATTAACAGGTTTAACATCATATAATTAAATCGTCACAAGCAGTTATAACATATCATAATATTCTACACATTCAATTGTTGTCGCTTCACATTTGTATAAGTATAAAATGTCGTGTGAGATTTACTCACCTTTTTAAGTTGAAGTTTGCAAATCAAATGACACAACGAATTCCAGAAAGCACGATATAGCACGATTTGATTTGAATGGATGGAGAGCTTTGATATTGATCTTGTATACAACCATAAACAAAACAATATATAAATATAGATTCAACACAAAGATTAAATTGATACAATTGGAAATAGGATAGACAAATAACATCACCAAGTCTCTGAACAATTTATGCTTGACTTTTCCTCAACTTGTGCTCAACCATACATGTATATGGCTCGGCCATAACATGTTTTCATGTGGAAATAGATCAGGTTTGGACCACAATGTGCACGGCTAGCATAGGAATGGGAAGAGGTAGGAGTTGTAAAGCATAGAATACAAAGGTCAAGGCATAAGTGGGTTTAGTTGCACACTAGGCTCGGTCTAAGGTCCAATGGGGCTCGGTCGTGCATGGTTCAGGTCAGGTCAGAGGAGAGGCTGATGGTTAGGTGTCAGGTCATGATGGTGGTGGTGGCTAAGTGGGTGGCCGAGGCAACTATGAAGGTGGTGGTGGAGTTTTGGTAGGCTATGCATTGTTTTTGGTGGAATTTTTGCAAAGTTTGTGATGTTTTGGTCAAGGGGAAGGCACTGCCTGATCTGATCTATGGCATAGGTGTTTGGCAGTGGATGATAAGGAGGAGGAGATGGTGGTGGTGGTCGGTGAAGGTGGATGATGGCCAAGCAAACATGAGAGGAGCAAGGAAAAATCAAAGAGAAGATGAAGAAGAAAAGAAGAGAATGGAAGCCATTAACTTATTTTTTTTTTCTCAAATGAAAGTAGCCGTGAATGGAGATGAGGTGGGAAGTTTTATACACGTGAATATCACATAGAAATGCATGGCTAAAGGTGAGGGAAAATGGAAGGTCACCAGGAAAAGGAAGAGGCAAGCAAATGAAAGGTCAAGCAATCGAAAAGTCACAAGCAAATGAAGAGACTTGTCTCTTTGAATTTCTAATTTCTTTTAATCAAAATAAACAAATAAATTTCAATAAAAAATAAAAAATAAAAAGCTTAACCAAACAAAGTGAAAAAGAAAATAAATAAATAATTTAAGTAAAATAGAAAATAATTAAGAAAATAGCTAATATATTGAAACTAGCCTTTAAAATATAAACAATGTACAATAAACATTTAAAATTTTATAACAACCCTTTTAAACAAATAAAAGTCAAGTAAATAAAATAAACACTGAACAAAATAAAGTGGAAATGAAAATAAAATAAGATTTTTCAAGAAAATAGAAAATAAATAAAGAATTTCTTTAATTAAATGAAACTGGAAATTAGAAATTATAAACAGAATACAACTGACATTGGAAAATGTCAATTACACTTTGAAAAATGTTTTAAAACCGAAATATATACATAACAAGTTATTTTACCCATATTAGAACATTACATGATCAAATAAAATATTATTTATATAATTTAATATAAACTATTTTGTTAAATACAACAAATTACACAAAATATTTAAAAGGGCATAACTTTCACATTATAAATCAGATTTCAACGAAACGAAAAGTAGTATTTTTGAAATTATATTTACTTTCATAATAAAGATAAAATTCAAAAATTTCATCATTTTAAATTTTAAATTAAAAGTCAAAGTTTGACCATATTGACCAAAATTCACATTTTTGGAAAAATACCCTATCTATTCATGTTTGAAATTATAATTCACATACAAATAAAAATTAATATTTAAAAATAACAAAATTTTCCATTTAATAAATAAAATAAAGTTTTTTTTTAAATCAGAAATTTCAATTTTAAATAATTACAAAATACAGGGTTGTTACACAGACTGAAATAGGCAAATCTAAGACATTTGCAAGCATAGTTATAACACGTAATTATAACTAAAAAGAGAAAATAGAAGAAATAGAAGAATAAGCTTATTTTTAAACTTAGACCTTGGGTTAAGTTAATAAGCAAAATTATAACACACAAGTTATAATTAGAGAGAACAGTAAAGGCTTATTTTAAAACTTATAATTAAGTTAATAAGCAAGTATATCAGAGATAACAGAAGAGGCTTACTTTAAGGCTTAGAATAAGTTAATAAGCAAACAGAGCAGAAATAACAGAAGAGACTTTTTTTAAAGACTTACACTAAGTTAATAAGCAAAGATAGAAGTAGGACCCATACCGGCAGCATTCCCCTTTAGTCAGAAACTGATGGTCTCACAATAGATTAGGTGAGGCTGGGACACGCTTATGCTGAAGTAATGGTAAATAAGAGATCAATAGATAGAAGCTCAAATTAGGGGATTTGGGCAAGGGGCGCAACTAGATTTTGTTTGTTAGGACCCGTACCGGCAGCATTTCCTTTTTTTTTAGACTAGGACTGATGGTCTCACATACACTTAGGTGAGGCTGGGCAGGACCCTGTCAGACTAGGACTGATGGTCTCACAACAGATCAGGTGAGGCTGGGCATGCTTATGCTGATGTAATGGTAAATAAGAGGTCAAAAGAGGGAGCAACAGATAGTGCGAGCCGACGGTGGCCGAACGTGCGACCTCGGAGCAGGGATATAAGTCGCTATTGAGTTCCAAAGCGCTAAATTGGTGTCTTTTTGCTATGGGACCCACAGAATGGGACTAGCTCTAAGTGGAACAATAGAGATAGAAGGCCGATCGAAGGGTAGAATTAGGAGTTCAGCCTAATTAAACTAGGATTAGGATTTCAGCCTAATCAAAGAAGTTTTAGAAAAGTGCAAACAATCCAATCAAAACTATCTAAGCAAAGCAAACCGTATTTTATTCCATCTTTATCTTTTCCTTTATGTCCTTTTATACTAGAACTGTTGCAAAGTTTATTATTCTTATCTTGCTTAAAAATACTAGTAATTACTTTCATTTACCGGACTTTTAGTTTGACCCACTCCTCTATTTTCCCATTTTCCCCCCATAGGCCAGCAGAGGCAAGGGCAGTAGATTTTTAGCTTTTTAGGAGAGATTCTTGAAGATTCTTCATGTATTCTTCTTCTTCTTCTTTCCAGTTTTATTTTCATTCTACTTGGGATGTACTGGTACTTGATGAGAGGGATGATTTTATGATTATATGTACTCAGATGTTGTGACTAAGATGGTATTTTTCATAAGACATGTGTATTTGGTATTTTGAGACATATTTGTTTTTATGACGTATTTATGAAGTTTAAATTTTTAATGAGTTACTATTTAAATGTTTCCGCTATTTTATTTATTTATCTTGTGAATCACGAAAAGGGGACTTTTCAAAGATACTTGAATTGCATATAAAAATGGAGATTGTCTATTTTTCTTTATTCCGCCTCTAATTTCTTATGTTGCTTCTAGTTAGATTATCAGCAAAATTTCTTCTCATGATTTCCTATAAAATTTCCAAATACTACAGCTTTTTTTATTATACTTAAGGATCCTATACTTTAATGCATTAGAACTATATTCCCCATTCAAAAGGAATTGTTAATGCTATAATTTTCTATAAATCATTAGAAAGATAATTCATGTTTTGTGTCAAATTACAAGGAATTTTACTTTATTTCTTTATTGAAATAGACAGTACAAAATACATGATTTTTCATATTTTGTACATCTCTTTCTTTACATTACATTCCTTATTTTTTCAAATAAAACACCTTTATTTATAACTTGATTGATTCACAGAAACTTATATTATTATACCTTTTCATTTTAATGAATTAAAATATGCCGAATCCCAACCTACTTACAATAAATCAAACCTCGATTCTATTAACATTTCAAAATTTTCTATTATTCAACTCTTCAACCTACTGCACTAATTCCTATTTGTTTTTCCCTTAATTTACTACCTTCTTACTTGAATCATTATAACGTGTTTGCCTACAGCTTTGATTTAGAGTTCTAAATGTTGTTTTTCATACTATTTACCCTATTCCAAACATGTACCATTTTCTATTGTCCACCTCGAAAAAGTTTTTATAGATTAAAAAATTTCATTACAGAAAACCCACGAGCTATATTGCTATACTACTTTACTTTCAAAAGAAATAGCTTTCTACATAATTTCCTTCGTTGAAATTTTTAGAATTTTACAAATCTTTATTTCTATTAGAACTTCATATTTACACTTTTATTTCTTTACAGAGAAACAAGCGAACTATATACGCTCTATAAATTTTTTTTCTTAAAAAAATTGCTTTTATAAATCCAATTTATGGAAAGTTTTGAGTTTAACTTCCAACGAAACTTTTATTATATAAATACTTTTCCAAAATCCTATATCATATTTTTTTTATAAAATCCAATATTTGCTTCTTTACTTTCTCAAATATATTAATTATTTCTTTTTCAACTTTTATAACTATTTTCTATTGGGTTGGACTCTTAGTGGATTGTTAACTATTCGTTTAAGAATATCTTTCCTTCAAATTACTAACTTGTTTCTTTCTTAGTATTCAAAATCTAATTAATTATTAGGATCTTTCACATCTTCCACTATATATAATATATGGACTCTTATTTTCCCTTTATTTGGACCTACTGTACATCATCAATCAGCAATCATATGGGGATCTAAAATTATTGGGCTACTAAGGCCCGACTAGGGCGTCATTTACAATCCAGTTCCAGGGGCTTTCCATATGCGTCTATTCTGTAGTTTGAATTCTTAGGATTTAACATTTATTATATTTATAACAAAATAAAAATATGTTCACTCAACATTTCCTAGTTTTTCAGATCGACTAACCAAAGCTTTGATATCAAATGTGATAGCTTGCACCCTAGTGGGCCTAGATTTTCGCTAAATCGAAAACCCAAGTCCACCAAAGTACGTATCGTTGGTTTGGTATCCTATAAATAAGACAAAGAATGCATATCAGATATCTAATGAAACATCATGCAGTGGAATAATAACATATAATAGATTACATAATTACCGACCAAGACTTGACAATTCAAAGGTCAAGTATCCTTGTCAGCATCGAACACACCAAGCACCAATACCTGTCCTTCTAACTATCATATAGGTTGTAATGAGGAAGGGGTCAGAACAACGTTCTGATGATTGGTAAAATTAGACATCTTGTACATAACAATAGCTTATGCCGATTGTTCACTATCTCATGTTATGTCTATTTACATTTTATAAGACGTCTCGAATCCATAACCGTGTATGAACCGTTCCCTTTTTTATACATACATACATACATACATACATACATATATATATATATATATATATGTATGTATACATATATCCCATGGTCCCTTAATGGACCTAGATACTAGTATCTCTCATTTCGCACCTTATTAGGATCCATCGTCTAGCTGTATCATGGTCACTATATAACTCGAGGAAATTCTATAGTGCGCACCGACGGCCTCTACTCCATTAGGCCATGTTTAATTTAAGGATTTTCTACTTTGCCTGCTTCCTATGACATGGACTCGGCTCCACTAACCACCCCGTCCATGTTTTGAAGGAATCTCGTTATGGGTTATCTAGCCTTGCCATATCAAACCAACTAATAAACAACTATGGCGGTGCATTACCCAATTAAATCAATCTATGTAGGCATCGAAGATCGATTATGTGTAACCCTGTCCTTCCCGTTGACCGCAAGGGACCGATGACGGACCCGGGACCTATGCAACCATACCCCTAAAAATACTGGTACCACACGTATTGCATATGTTAGAACCTTCAATTAATGTTTCAATGACAACAGCTATACAATCATATACATATATAGACCTTATCAAGATTGCAGGTATATGCTACAAGAAGACCCCATGCTCGAAGATATTGAGGCTCGAAGAGAAACCAAGATTCATTGACCATACTACTGTTAGTAAGGTTATTCTACTGTAAAAGAGTCTTAGATAAAATATTGTTAAGGTCTCCTTGAGTGTATATATGCTTACACGATCACACACAATTTCATATGCATCAAAATTAAGGTGAAAAACTATTTTTACACCTCACAAATGTCTGTGACAATTCTTAGGTTAAAAATTCCCTAAAGTCACAGACGTCTGAGGTTTTACAACAGCTGTCTGTCATGTGCAAAAACTTTCAATTTTGAAAAGACACTTCTGTTTCATTAAAAAAGAAATCACCTTTCAACGAAAGGTTGCAGCCATTAAATTTAATAGACTTTCTCAAATAATAACAACTTTTCATCTGCACCTTTTTGAATCTATAAATACCACTTTTATTGAGAAATAGAAATCATTTACTTGAATTAATCTATTTTTTACTCTCATGATTTCTAAACACTCTCTTGCATATACATTGTCCACTTACTATCAATCTATTATAACTGAAATATAATTTTGGTTAAATCACTTCCTATAACTCAAAGCATTCATATTCATATACTCAAAGGAGATCGTAGGAAGATTTGTACTATAAGTCAAAAACTGTGTATTTTAGGACACAAGATTGTCATAAATACTTTTGTATCAGCCTATTCCTCTGGGCGAAGTGAGGGTAATCTGTTTAAAGGAAATGCCGAAGGGGAGCTTCGGGACTAGAGGTAGGACGGGAGGTCCGAACCAGTATAAATACTCGGGTTTGCATGCTTTTTATACTTTACTATATATTGTCTACTTTGCATTAACTTTTACACTTGCATATTATACACAAGTTAGATAATATATGATCCACGAGACTTTCAATTGGTATCAGAACAATGTTATTTCAATCTATAGTAACACGTAATTGAAATCATTAAAATGGCAAGTACATTTCAAGAAGGTCAATCAACTGCTCGTCCCCCCACTATTTCTTGGTTCTAACTATGTTTATTGGTCAACACACATGCATATTTTTATGGAAGCAAATGGATTAGAAATAATGCTAGCAACTCAAAATAAATATGGAGTACCTGACACTGATATTGGTACATGGACTGATGCACAAAAATCAGAAACATATAACAATGCCAAAGCTATCAATTTTTTATTTGTTCACTCAATAAAATTGAATTTTCACGAGTCATGCTTCGCACTACTACTTACCATATATGGCGTAAATTACAAATTACCCACGAAGGCACAAGCAAAGTTAAGCAAACAAAAATTTATATTTTACAAAATCAATTTTCAACTTTATAATGAAATCAAATGAATCAATTATTGACATGTATGCTAGATTTCAAACTATACAACATAATCTTATGGAACTAGGAGTTAAATTCACTGATTTTGATTTAGTCACACGAATTTTGAACTCTTTGACAAACGAATGGGAAAGAAAAGTTTTAGCCACCGAAGAAGCTAACGATCTTTCCCAACTCAAAGTTGAAGAGTTAATAGGAAATTTGATGTCATATGAAGCTAATTTATAGGCAAGAAAAGAACAAAATCAAGAAAGGAAAAACCTCGCATTTCAGGCAAATAATGACAACTCCAAATTGGAAGAAGATGAGATTATTTTCATAGCCAAAAATTACAAAAAGTTCAAGAAATTCAAAAGGATGATGAAATTTCAAAATAACGGCAACATAAATTCCTCAAACCAAACATCAATGAAATACTTCGGGTGTGATAAATTTGGCCATATGAAGAAAAACTGTCCACTATTCAACAATGATAAAAAGAGAAAGAAATTCGAAAATTTCAAGAAAACGATAAGTGCATTTCAAGTAACTTGGGATGACTCCGACTCTTCCTCTTCATCCGATAGTGACAGTGACTCAGAACAAGCAAATGTTTTCTTCATGGCTAGTACAGATGGGGAACGTCCTGAACTAACATATGATGAAATTTTGAAATTAGTATAGAATTAGATGACAAGTATAGAGAATTAAAAAAATTAAATAAAGAAAATATGGGAAAATTAAGTAGAGCTGAATTAGAAATTAGATTGTTAAAAGACGAGAAAACTATATTTGAAGAAGAATTAGAATTAGCACAAAAAGAATGAAAGAAATTATCATCTCAAAATGCTACTATAACACATGATATAGAGAATAACAAAATAGAGAATTATAAACTTGAAAAGAAAAGTATGAATTGAAACAAAATTTGGAATTAGCTAATAGAGAAATTTCCGATCTAAAAAATAAATTAGATGAAATTACTAGCAATGTCTCAAAATTTAATACAGGAAAGCAAAATCTAGATAATTTGATAAAGATTTCAAAACCATCAAGAAATAGGAAGGGATTAGGATTTAACGAAAAAATTCATAAAATTCTGGAAATATTCTGGTTTCTAATAATAACCAAAAATTTAAGAAGTATTATACATTATATACGAACTTTAGGAATACAAAATCTAAATATGAAAATAATGGAACAAAAATGATTAAAATATGGATTCCTAAAACAAATAATAAATTGATTAGACAAAAACACATTGATGTATATCTAAAAGACATAGTTCATAAAGGAAATTACATCTCTAAAGGTTCCAAACCCTCATGGGTATGGCTACCTTCTCCTACTAACACATAGGACTCTAACAAAGGAAGTGAGTACCAATTAAAACTTTTTATTATTTTGCAGGTACCCAAAAACAAAATTAATAATAAGGAGAAATGGATACTCAATAGTGGATGCTCCAAACATATGACGGGAAATGCACACATGCTATAAAACATCACTTACATGGACGGTGCACGGTCACTTTTAGGGATAATTTCAAAAAGTATATTATCAGAATTGGAAACGTCATCAATATCAGTATATCTACTTCTCCTATTATTTCAAATGTATTATTAGTTAAAAATTTAAAACATAATTTACTTAGTATAAGCCAACTATGTGATAAAGGATTTAGAATCGATTTTGGAAAAGATTAATGCAATATCTTTGATCAAAATAAAACTTTAATTTTTGAAGGAACATGAATCGAAATATTTATACTTTAAACATGAATATTAATCATAATAATGATTATGCTTAACCGCAAATCATGATGATCCGTGGATATGGCATAACAAATTTTGTCACATAAATTTCAAATATATAAACAAATTAGCTAAAAACAATTTGGTAAGAGGATTGCCCAAAATAAATTTCAAAGTTAAAAATCTATGCAATGCATTTCAACTTGGAAAATTAAAGAAAAGCTCATTTAAGTCTAAAAAGAAAATCTACTAAACAACCTCTTTAATTCCTTCATTTGAACTTATTTGGTCCAACTCAAGTACGCTCGATAAATCACAATAAATATGTCTTTGTAATTGTAATGATTTTTCAAGATATACCTGGACACTATTTTTAAAACATAAAAGTGATACATTCGAAATGTTTAAAGTTTTTGCTAAACGAATAAAGACTCTAATGGATTTAAAAATAAAAAGTATAAGGAGTGATCACAGAGGATAATTTGAAAATGAATTATTTACAAATTTTTGTAATAAAAAGGGAATTAGTCATAATTTTTCTTTTTGAGAGAAATGTGTGATCCTCTAAAGTAGAGGAGAGCACACACACACATGAGTGTGTGTATCACCGATAACAAAGAAGCTGCCAACATGCCCGGCAGGTGACAAATCAAAACACAGAAAAATCTAAGAAAAACAAACTCAGGTAACTTCTTGAATAAGCTCCGGCAAGGCCACCGCCCATTACACCTCAATATTAAACTTCGGCAAGGCCACCGCCCGATAATGAAGTGTTAGAAGTACCTAAAAAAATACTATGGTGCAATCAAGTGCACAAAAGAGATCAACAAGCAGCTCCACTAGAGAATGAATGCCTCACTGCAAATGCGGATGATCCAGAATGAACGCCTCTCTGCAAACGCGGATGATCCAGATCTAAAAAGTGAAATCTCTCCAAACAACGATCCTATGACAAACAAACCTGCAATCCTGGCGAGAGCAACCCTGCAACCCTGCAAGTAGCAATCTAGCACCATTTTTAGCCTAAACCTGTATCAGCAAATGGAACTATATAAAAATATAAGAATAATACATGTATATAAATAAAATTTATATACATATATATGTATTAATGAAAAAAAGTAATTCAACAAAAGTTAAAACTATAAGACAACAAAGAAACTAAAATAAGAGATAGACTAATAAAAGGATCAAAACACAATATGCAACAACTTAACTTACTCTAAAGTTATGAAATTGTGATCACAAAAACAAAATGGCATAAAAATTAACAAAATATGTAGTTAAAAACTTATTGAATTATAAAAATCTAAAAAATATAAACATTATGCTCCTTGGATCAAAAGAACATTATGATAATCAGTAAAATCATCATTCGAATTCGAATAAATTTTAATGCTGTAATTATTGATGTTAAAAATATTGTTTTTATGTTTAAAAAACTCAATGATTTTTCTAACCATTTTAAGATATGCTTTAAAATGATTATTTTTAGCCAATCTATAATTTGGATTTGAAATCCAATTGAAACAAAATGATGCTATAGTAAATATCAGTCTATTAATATAACTATAGTTATTAAATGGTCTCTGGTTCCTGTCAAACCAAATATACCAACATATTACAATGAATAAGGTATCTATTAAAAATCTATTTGCCTTTTTAAACTTAAATCTTAAGTTATTCCAGTATAAATCACAATCAATAACATTAGTTGTAAGAATAAAGTTAAAGCTTTTAAGAGCATTATTAAGAATGTAGCAAGTATCCATACAATCGTTATATATGTGATTAATATCTTCAAAATACAATTTACAAAAGGTACAGTTATTATTGTTGTGCAAATTCTTTCTTTTTAAAAGTTCAATAGTATTAAGCTTCCCATGCATGATTAACCGTATATGAATCTTAGCTTTTGGAGGTGCATTTGCTTTCCAAATAAGATGGTTCGTTATTATCAGTCGCTTTTTTAGTCATTACATTTCGGAAAAACATCGATATTTTTTTTAGAAGCAAAAATTTATTAATATTAATTAAGTCATTTTTCTTTGGGAAGATTGAATACTTGAACGGAAAATGATGTGTTGTTAAAAGAACTTCTTTTCTTTCATTTCCAATTAAAAGAGTTATTAGTAACGCCCGAGAAATTAAGAAATTTATACAAAGAATTTGAAGTGAATTTATTACTTTTATCCCATTCCCGGTTAATAATATCATTTTCGTTATTAATATTATACAAATTCAATCTTGCACATAATAAAGAAAATTGTCTAAGAGTTGTACCTCTTAAAATTCTATTAAAACTAATTTCTAAGGGAGACCATTATCTGGAGAAAAAACATCTTTAATTAAAGCATTTTTAAAGTTACAAATTTTAAAAAGTTCTTTAAATTCAACCCTAAGAGGAATGACAGATATCCAACGATCATGCCAAAAGGAAGTATTATTTCCATAATGAACAATCGTATAGGTACCAAGGTTATAAATATCTTGACATTTTAAAATTGATTTCCCAAAATTAGACAATTTATTGTTAACCGAAGGTGTAATTTGGTATAAATTATTACTACCATTATAATAATGTTTAGATATAATTTCTTTCCAAATAGAATTATCATTTATACCTTTAAATTTCCACAACCACTTCCCTAATAAAGACAAATTCATGTTATGTAAATTAATAACACCAAGTCCGCCCTCCTTTTCCGATTTACAAATGGTTTCCCAATGAACTAAACATTTTAGAATACTATTAGGATTATCACCACTCCGTAAGAAATCTCATCTTATTTTATCAATGTTATTGATCACCCATTATGGAAAAGATGCATATACATCCAATAAATTGGAAGAGCGGATATTGATAAGAACTAATCTACCTGCTCTCGATAAAAACCTCCCATTCCAATTAGAAATTCTATTTTTAATTTTGTCTATTATAATAAGCCAGTCGTCATGTTTAAGTTTGCTAGGTCTATTCAAAAATCAAGACAATCAATAGGGAAATTCATAGTTTTACAATTTAGAGTATTAGCTACTAAACCCTTAACCTTATCGACGTCATTTAAAACCAAAACCGAACTTTTATCAAAAATAATTTTTTAGTCCAGAAAGTAGTTCAAAGCTGTACAAAATAAATTTAAGGGTAATGACATGATTAGGAAAAAGAGAAGTAATTAAATAATAATGTATCATCCGCAAATTGAAGAACAGAGAGTTCATTACGTGAAATTTCGCTACCAATGCACCCTAAAGATCCATTTCCAACCGCTTTTTTAATGATAATAGCGAAAACATCAGCATCTAAATTTAACAAAAGAGGCAATAGAGGATCTCTCTATCGTAAGCCACGTTTTGATTGTATTTTATTCCCTAAAATCCCATTAACAATTATACTAGAATTGCCAATTTTAAGTAATGTCATAATCGAACCAATCCATCTAAGACTAAAACCTCTAGCCTGTAACATATCAATCAGAAAATCCTAATCTACTAAAGCAAAAGCTTTCGCAAAATCAAGTTTTAGAAGCACACATGTAATGTTATTCTTACAAAAGTGATTAATGTACTCTTGAACCGTAGCTACTCCATCCGTGATATTTCTACCCTTAATGAAAGCGGTTTGTGAACAATCGATTAAATCATTCATTTTTATACTAAGTCTATTTGCTAAAACTTTTGAAATAATTTTAACAGAACAATTAATTAAAGAAATAGTTATAATGTCTTCCAAATTATTAGCACCGATTTTTTTTATGTAATAGAACGACGTTAGCAAAATTAAATCTTCCTAATTGTAGTTGCCCATTATAAAATTCATCGAACATGCTAATAAAATCAAATTTTAAAATGTCCCAAAATAACTTATAAAATTAAGTAGGAAAACCATCAGGACTGGGGGCTTTATCACAAGGCATATCATTTATTGCCTTCAAAATCTTCGCTACAGAAAAGGATTATCGAAGTCATTAAGATTAATTCTAGACTCAGGAGGATATAGTTCATTCTATCTGGCTTTATTCTATGCCTATTTTTAAAACCAAAAATATCCCTATAGTAATCAATAAGGCCTTATTAAGATCCCTTTGACCAACCAATTCAACATTATTCACAAAAATAGAATTTATAGTGTTGCTACGTTTTCTACCATTTGCCATGTTATGAAAAAATTTGTATTATTATCACCTTCATTTATCCTTGAATTCTAGATCTCTATTTCCACATAACATCCTCTTTTTCTAAAATTGAATTAAGTTCTTCTTTTAAATTAGCGAGCACATTACGCTCTCCAAGATTTAGTTGTCTAATTCTTCTACCTTATTAATTTTAAGAATTTCAGAAAGTAAATTTTCTTTTTTAATTTTAATACCACCAAAAACATTCTTATTCAAATTTTTAAGAAAATTCCTAAGACCTCTAAGTTTTAAAACAAATTTTTTTGTCAAGTTGTCCCTATTTCTGATATTGTAAAATTCATAGATGTCCATTTTTTTTAATTAGATTAGGGAAGTTAGATTCTAATAACCACATTTTTTCAAATTTAAAAGTTTTATTAACAATTTTATGATGATCATACGTAAGAATGATAGGACAATGGTAAGAATATGGAAAATCAGAGACTCTACAAATAGGAAATTTATCCTCAATTTCGTCACTGACGAAAAACCTATCTGAAAGAGCCATTGAAGGGGATTTCCTAGTATTACTCCAATTGAATTCTCTATTGGTTAATGGTAATTCAATCAAGTTAAAACTAATAATAAATTGGTCAACTTCTTCCATAGAAGAGAAATCCCCTTCTCGGGGTGATCTTTCCCCTAAAAAATGCATAACATTGAAATCACCCCCCATAATCCAAGGTCCGGGAGCGAATGATCTAAATTCTAAACATTCGCTCCATAGAACTCGACGACCAATTTTCGAGTTTGGTCCATAAACATTAGATATATTTAATGAAGAGTTATCTCTAAGACTAATGAGAATAATATGAAGAGCGTGTTGCTTAGAAATAGTTTGAAGAAGTTTAAAAGAATTATCATGCCACCCTATAAGTAAACCTCTAGAAGCACCAATTGAAGGTTTGCCTAATGACGAAAATGATAACCACCTAATCTTCTAACGAAGATCCGGAAAATCTATATTTGTTTCCTGTAAAAGTGCAATATTAACAAAATAATCTTTACAAAATGCTCTAATTTTATCACATTTGTTTAAATCATGTAAACCCCTAATATTCCAGCTTATAATCCTCCTAATCCAGATGATCTAACCCTCTCTAATTCCCTACTCCCAATGAAAGCAGTATCTAATTCATCATTAGAAAAAACAAAAGCAGTATCCCTAGCTAACTGACATAACTCACTGGTGGATAAACTAACTGAAGCATATTAAGAATAATTACTGCCTAAATAAGAAACCGTACCTAAGCCTGAATTCGTAGTGCCACTTATAGCACTCGAATCAGGTGACTCATCCATAAACAAAGAACGACTTCTACGGACCTTGGCACTACTATGAACAACACCGTTAACAGCAACAAATTTCCTATGCCTACCTCTCTTAGTCAATGAAGAAAAAAATGCATCTTTATTGTCAATATTGCAATCACAACAAAATACTGTAGAACTCTCCTAAATGGTAGTTGAAATATTGCAATCACAATGAAAAAATGCATCTTAGTCATAATTTTTCATTTCCACGAACACCACAACAAAATGGAGTAGTTGAAAGAAAAAATCACACCTTGTAAGAATGTGCTCGAACTCTCCTAAATGGTAGTGGCTTACCAAAGAATTTTTTGCTGATGCATGTTACGTATTAAATCATGTAACTCTTAGACCTATGAATAAAAATACATGTTATGAAATAGTCTATAAAAAGAGACCAATAGTATCATATTTTCGAATATTTGGATTAAAATGCTTAATTCTAAATACAAAAGATAATCTTGGTAAATTTGATTGAAAAGCCGACGAAGGAATTTTTGTAAGATATTCCAATCAAATTAAAGCATACATAATTTTTAACAAATGAACAAATGTTATTGAGGAAAGTCTTCAGGTCTCCTTTGATGAAACATTAAAAAATAAATAAAGACGACGAAGAAATTTTTGATATTAATCAAAATAAAGCCATTGAAATTATAATTGAAAATAATAATGATAACCAAAATAACAGTGATTTGAATTCACTAATTGTAACGACCCGGATTTCACATAGTTGACTTTGGAATATTTAAATGGTTTTAAGTATTGATTTGGAATATAAATTGATTTTTGAATATGAAGGTTTTGGTTGATATTATAGAATGAATTTAAATTTCAATTATAGCGATTTATCGTAATACGGAAAATGGTGAATAATTGAAATTTGAGTTGAATAGGAATCGAAACGATTTCTAATGTTGATATAAATTCAATTTGAAATAGAATTTAGTTAACCAGTTTTTAAAACCGAAATTTCAAGTAATTTCATCGATTTAATCGACGCATTAAAATAGCCTTTTGGGGGCACAATCTCGGAATTTAAGGAAACCAGTTTCTGTGGATCCATAATAGTGTATTATTATAGGATTTCAAATTTCGTATCGATTGGATTTTCCGTTTGGTCGTGCGAATTGAAAACGCCTGGAAATAATCTAAATGGATTTAATGTAAATAGTCGATTTAAAAGGCTATCTTCCACATACAATCGAATTAGGCCTCGAAAATTGTTCCGTTGGGTTCTGAATAGTGGTATAACATTAGAAATACCACGCGGCATGCCTCAATAGGGGTTCGAAATTTCGAGATATGCAAACGAGATATTTTGAATATTATATATATATATATATATATATATATATATATATATATATATAAATCTAATCAAAGTCAGACTCAGCCGTCCTAACCTATATGTGCGCAACTGTACCTGTACATTGAGCTGCCTTCTTCTTTTTAAAATCGCAACATTTCCTTTTTCCCTTTCTTATTTTCAGCGACCGAAATCGCGAAATAAAAATAAATCGCGACATTGTCGTGATGTTCTGCTCGAACTTGAGCACGTCGAACGAAGTACGTGCATGTAACGACCCACTATTTTGGACCATTCAAATCGACAACAATCCACACATGTCCGACTTGAATAATACAAAATAACAGATTGTAATAAATTTCGGAGCAAATAAAATCAATCACAAAATCACAGACACAGAAATATCAGAATAACTCACAGCGGAAATTAAAATACCATAGTAGTTCATGAAGCTACTATAACAAAATCTCAAACAAAATACATAATATCAGTCTGGAAAAACATATACAATAGAAATCTCAAATACATAGAAGTTTATAAATACCAGAGCTGAAATAGAACAACTGAAACTGAAAGGGAATAGATAACTAGACAAGCAGAATCTCCAGCGATTTCTAGCTCCAGAAAAGAAATCCAAAGCTAAGCTGTAAATACTCAGGCTGACCCGAGCGTAAAGTAAAACACAAAACACTCGAGTCATGACATACATACTTATATAATGTAAACCAACTAAAGTGAACTGTAGTAGTAATGCACAATAACTTAAAGGATGCTTGGGATCGCCCATCCTCTAAGGATCAGTTAAACCATAAATTTAATTACATCCCGTGGTTAAAATTCCAAATGGTAATTTATACTTCAAAATCAAATATCATTTCAAATCCATTTCAAAATATCAAAATATTTCAAATCAAATTATTCCATTTAAATCATTTAAAAATGAAGTTATTATATTTAATAGTCAATATTCAATTCTCAAAATTTTACCATTTCAGAATTCATTTATTCACTTAATTTATTAAAACAGTGAAATTTCAACTTCTGCAGCATTTAGAAAATACTACGGAAATTTATGTTTAAAAACAATTCAATTAGCAAAAGACAGCATTTAGATGCTGTAATAGGTTTAGATTTCAAATAAAACTTTAGTTAAATTCAGCAACTACAGCACTTAGTTCATTTTAGCCATTTAGTTCATTTATATCAATTACAGCATTTACAAATGCTGTAATATCTTTAACTTTAGAAATGATAGCATTTCAGGAATGTTGTCAATTTAAATTCCAAACTTTCACTACAATTTCATAAATAATTAAAATTTATTTAAATCCATTTTAACTTATAAAAATCATATTTTCTTACTTTAAAAACATTCATTTAAATAACCCTTAATTTATGATTTTACAAAGTGAAAGTTTCACAAACAATTATCAAATCTTTAATAATTCACTTATAAAATAAATGTAAAATTTATAATATTTCATTTAATTAACATTTTAATTAAGTGTACCATTTCATAATTTTATTTAAATTCCATTTTATTTTCTTAACTTAACTTTTATTTTAAAACACTTTCACATTTTCCAAGTTAAGTTATACTTCAAATTTCAACTTTTAAACATTTATTTATTTAACTATTTTTAATTTATAGAAAAATCAATAACACTTTATAAAATCATTTTAAATTAAAAAAAAATCAAATTATCATAATATTTACATTTTTAACATATTTTATAATTTCAAGAATATATATATTAACCACGGGTCTATATATAAATTTTTCTAACCTAAGTCAAATGATACGGATAATATATCATTTCAATCCGTAATTTACAAAGGAAAAATCCAGGTTTTATCATTTCAAACCCGTAATCCCAAGTTAAATGAAATAAATAAAAATCGTTCAGGCCTATCATTTCAGCCCATAATGAATTTTCCCTATTCTAAAGTCCGTTCGGGTATGTATCATTTCAACCCATAGTGATTCTATTCTAAAGGGAACTTGCAATGTGATAAACTAATATAAATAAATAGAATAGCGTTATATAACAGTAATAGATGATATGAAATGTAATTTACAGGTTTAACATCATACATAAATAATCACAGGCAGTTATAGCATAACATAATAGTACTACACATTCAATTGTTGTCAATTCACATTTGCATAAGTATAAAATGTCAAGTGAGATTTACTCACCTCTATGGCTGGAGATTGCAATACAAATGACACAACGGAATCAAAAGCACGATGACAAGACTAGAATTTGAGTGGAGAGCGAGATCCAAGCTATAGAACTTGTGTTACAACCCAAAACAAAACCAAACAAATTATAAATTTCAATGCAACCTTGAAATGATATAACTTTGGAATAAAAACAAATATGAATGCAACGACTTTTGCCTTGCTTTCTACATTTGCTTGCACAGCCTAGGGGATGTTTTGGCTCAGGTTTGGCATGACTTTGGCTCAAGTTTGATGTGACGCCCCACCTCTATACCCACGCTAGTCAAGAACACTACGGAGTAATGTTGTCGACTAACACGGAGAATAAGGGTGTTGAGGAGCGACCATCCATGCAACTTCTTTGTGTGAGCACCGATATGTCAGATAGTACAGCATGCATTTCGTTTAAGGAGGAAATCCGACATACCGATACAAACTCAAAGCTATCACACAGTGGCTATATATAATCTTCGGAAACAAATATAGAAATGAACATAACACAAATCAGTCACAGACATCCATATCACAAAGGCGGAAAAAAACATGAATATATATATATATAACACATGAAAGTGTACATCAGAGTAGTGGTCTAAAAGATCCATGATAATACAAAAGAATAGCTACAAGCTACACAAAAGAATAAGTATACATCACGGAGTCTATGTCTCAAACGTATACAACAAAAACTACTAAACTAAGTAGTTAGCCAAAAGTCAGAGTAATCCCAGAAGAGAAGTCAAGCAGAAGCACCTGTAACATCTCGGTCTGACCCGAGTATTATTTATAAGAAAATAATAAATGGATCAGTCTAGCTATAAATATCAGATAATATGGTGTAGAATAAAAGACATGGCATGAACATGTAATAACCATAATGGCATACTACTATAAGTATATAATTGAAAATCAACAAGAGATTAATCAATATCACAAGAATCTTCTCAAAGATCAAATGGGGTATCATACCCTAACTTGTATTCATAACAAGTCAATGACACACGAATTCACCAATGCACAAAAATTGATAAAACTTATCAATGGAAATCACGAAAATTTGTGAAGCACAAATTCCAGAAATCAACACACGAAATCCAGAAATCACAAAAAGGGGGAAGGCCTATCACACGAACGGGAGCATGAAAGCTCACCAACATATGTATTACACGAACGAGAAGCTATCTCATGGAAGCTATCCATTAATTTTTTTGAACACACGAACGGCCCGAAGACCATGGGGCGCTACCCCACATATGTGATGTAGAAACATCACACAAACGGGGTTTAGTCTCCCTCGTAGACAAAGAGATATCGCACAATTGCTAGTCTAAATCACAAAAATGATCATCATGATCATCAAGAAGTGTCAATCACACCAAGCTAGTAAATATACGAGTTTAGCTTCATGTCCCATAACCACTAGCTTAACTTAAATATTTACGAACAAACTGTAAATCTACACTAGGAAATTGTCACAAGAGGTTCAGCCGACCAAGTCCAAGAATTAACCAACGAAGTAAACGCAAGCGTTTCATACCACTTGTTTTACTAAGCCGTTTAATTAGATTTCTCATCCGAGTGAGGTAAAGGTTTGTATATACTAATAGATTGGAAAACGGTTTTATAAACGAGTTTGGTATTGAAAATAGAGTTGAAATCGTTTTGATGAAAGAGTTTTGATATTTACTACTAGTATTGAAACCTTTATATTTTTAAAGTGACAAATCACAAAAATGATTGTAGAACAATCAATCACAAAAATTCACATTCAAAGACGTGAATAAAATCCAAAGAAATCGATAACGAATCCATCAAAATGGATATTCCTAGAAATCACGAAGAAAATGTCATCAAAGCAGATAATAAATGATAACAATAAAAAGGGAATCAACACGAATCGATTAAAGTTGGAAATTCAAGCTCAATAGGCAAATAGGCAGAAGGCTGCAGATTCAGACGTCTGAAACCAAGGATTCAGACGTCTGAATCTGGAAAATAAAATATTTTCCAGAACAGAATTCAGATGTCTGAATACTTGATTTCAGACGTCTGAAATAGGCACTTTTTGGCCTATTTCTTTTCTGGTTCAAAACGAACCAATTCAGACGTCTGAGACCATAGATTCAGACGTCTGAATCTGGGAATAAAAATCTTCCCAGTAATAATATTCAGACGTCTGAATCTACCGTTTCAGACGTCTGAAACTGGGGTTCAGGGCCTTCCCTGAACCTAGACCAAAAATGGCCAAGTGAATACCGGAAGCGATCAATCGAGCGACAACGACTATGGATTTACGCCTAGCGGCAACCTAGCCTTAACGGCTCTTTGACACGCCTCAAATATCAATGTCCAAATATCCATAAAAGGATTTTCATAGGTTTTTTATTTCAAAACACCAAAAATTGGAATATACACCAAATCAATCCAAACCAAAATCAATTGCACAAGAATAAGTGTTAGGAATTCATACCTAACAATCGAAGATAATTATAGACTAAGATGTGAGATAAAAATCTCACTTTTAAACCCAAAACAAATGAAGAAGAAGCTATAGAGCAATGGCAAGAGCAATCACACTTCAATTTCAACTCAACAACCTTGAATCTAGGCTAAAAAGAGAAACATTTCCTAAGTTAGGTTTAGGAATTTCTGAAATTGATAAGAGAATGAGTTGGAGAAGAAGAAGAGGAGACTTACCAAAGCTTCTTCTATTAGTTTGGAGCTAGAACTTGATTTGCAAAAGAAAACTAGGGTTTGGAGTTTTAATTTCCCATTCCTCTCTCCATTGTTGTAAAAGCTTGAGTATTAGGAAAAAGAAGTAAGGTGATGAAGAGAGGAGGGATGAAGCTTTGGTCTAATGAGCTGAAACAAGACCAAAGCCCTAAGTGGAAAAGTAGCAAAATTCTACTATCTCCAAACATATCAAAGTTTATACTTAAAAAGATCGCAAACGTCATTTTGAACTCAATGGAGGTGATCTCGAGTCCTAATTTGACCATATGCAAAAAGTAGCTTTTCGGACTAAGATCCGATTAACGATTAAAATATTTAAATATAAAATCGATAAATATGCGGGTTGTTACAGACTCCCCTCCTTAAAGAAATTGCGTCCACGCAATTTATAAGATGGAAATAAAAAGTAACAACCATAAAAGCATATTAACACAAAAGAAATTTGAAATAAGAAGTTCACCTCAAAGAGCATGAGTAAGTAGGTCCGGATGTGTACGCTCGATGAATTCTCTAGATTCCCAAGAGCAATCCTTAGGATTTGAGGACCATTGAACTTTAACAAGCGGAACATCTTTATTTCGAAGTCGTTTAACCTCCGAAGCAATAATTCGAATAGGATGCTGCTCATAAGTTAAATTCGGCAAAACTTCAATTTCTTCCACAACACCGGGCTCAAGAATAGAATCGGAATCCCGAAGGCACTTCCGTAATTGAGAAATGTGAAACACGTCATGCATGGCAGAAAACTGAGCCGGTAATGAAAGGCGATAAGCCATGGGACCAATACGTTCGGTGATGGGAAATGGCCCAATATATCGAGGCGCTAACTTTCCCGATCGACTGAAACGTACAACACCCTTCATAGGGGAAACACGAATAAATACAAGATCTCCAACAGAAAATTCTAATTTCCTTCTTCGATTATCGGCATAGGATTTTTGTCTACTCTGGGCTTCTTTCATCCTATGACGAATAAGTTCAATCTTTTTTGTGGAATCGCGAATGAAATCTGGACCTAAAACCAGCTTCTCACCGTCCTCAAGCCAACATGAAGGAGATCGGCACGGCCTTCCATAGAGTGCCTCAAAAGGTGCCATACCAATACTAGATTGAAAGCTATTATTATAGGAAAATTCAACTAGTGAAATATGATCTTCCCAACTTCCACCAAAGTCAAGCACACAAGAACGAAGAAGGTCTTCAAGAGTTTGATTCACATGCTCAGTTTGTCCATCGGATTGGGGGTGATAAGCGGTGCTAAAATTAAGCTTCGTTCCCAAAGCTTTTTGAAAACTCTTCCAAAATCCACTAGTAAACAATGGATCGCGATCACTAACAATGGAAGTAGGAACTCCATGCAATTTAACAATTTCTTTGATAAAGAGTTTGGCCAGAAGAGGAACGGTTCGGTTCGACCGAACGAGAATAAAATGGGCGGATTTAGTAAGTCTATCAACGATCACCCATAAGCTATCATGACCCGAACGAGAACGGGGAAGGCCATCAATAAAATCCATGGAAATTTGATCCCACTTCCAAATTGGAATTCCAATGGTTGCAATAACCCACCGGGCCTTTGATGTTCGGCCTTGACAAGTTGGCAAGTCATGCAACACTTAACAAAGTTAGAAATATCAAATTTCATTCCCTCCCAATAATAAAGTCGCTTCATATCCGCGTACATTTTACTACTACCGGGATGAATGGAATATTTGGAACGATGAGAATCTTCTAGAATATCTTTACGAAGATCACTAATATTTGGTACGATAAGTCTACCAAATTTTCGAATGCCGCCACGAAAATAAATATCAAAGTCTTTCAAACTTTCAATATCAACTTTATCCTTAATATTTTGGCCAAGAAGAGCCAATTCGGGATCTAGCCTTTGAGCTTCAAGAATGCGGTCTAAAAGAGAAGGATGAGCCTCAAGGCTACAAAGAACCAGAGATGAACATAAATCGGAAACACGATCTCGAATTTCACAAGTGGATAAAACCTCGAGATCATTCCATTCGGATATCATCATGGAAACAACCGCTTGTTGCTTGCGACTAAGTGCATCGGCAACTCGATTTCCCTTTCCGGGAGTATAAAGAATATCAAGATCATAAGACGTAAGAAATTCGAGCCAACGCTGTTGACGCAAATTAAGTTACTTTTGAGAGAATAAATATTTCAAAGACTTATGATCAGTATAAAGTATAAATTTCTCTCCCAAAAGATAATGTCGCCAAATTCGAAGGCCGAAAACGATAGCCGCGAGTTCTAAATCATGTCTGGCATATCTAGTCTCAGCCGGCTTCAATTGCCTAGAAGCATAAGCAATAACACGTTATTTTTGCATAAGCACGGCACCCAAACCAACGCGACTAGCATCGGTATAAACAACAAAATCTTGATTCTCTTCGGGAATCACAAGAATAGGAGCATCGGAAAGGATTTCTTTTAATTTCTGAAAAGAAGTTTCACATATGTCCGACCAAATGTATTTAACACCTTTCTTCTTTAAGCTAGTGAGAGGCACGAAAATTTTAGAAAAGTCCTTGATAAAGCGACGGTAATAACCCGCTAATCCAAGTAAGCTACAGATTTCTGTGACACTCTCCGGTCTCTTCCAATTTTGAATCGCTTCAATCTTTGAAGGATCCACTGATATTCCGGATTCGAAAATAATATGACCGAGAAACTTCACACTAGATTGCCAAAAGTGGCATTTAGAAAATTTTGCTTTTAACTGATTACTCCTAAGAGTTTCCAATACAACCCGCAGATGCTTTTCATGTTCCTCCTCGATTTTAGAATACACAAGGATATCATCAATAAAGATGAGAACAAACCGATCGAGGAAATCTTTGAAAACTCGATTCATAAGGTCAACGAAATAAGCCGGAGCATTCGTCAAACCAAATGGCATAACTAGCCATTCATAAGATTCATAACGAGTACGGAACGAAGTCAAAGGAATACTATCCTCTGCAATACGAAGCTGATGGAAACCGGTAGCCAAGTCCAATTGTGAAAAGACTCTAGCACCACTAAGTTGATCGAATAGATCATCAATCCGTGGTAAAGGATATTTATTCTAAATAGTAAGATCATTAAGCTTGTGGTAGTCGACGCAAAGCCTAAGTGTACCATTGGATTTCTTCAAGAAAATTGCCGAAGCTCCCCAAGGCGAGGAACTAGAGCGAATAAATTGCTTCGTCTCTAATTCGGATAATTGCTTGTGCATCTCTTCATTCTCCTTATTGGACATGCGATAAGGAGGACGAGTAATAGGTTGAGCTCCAGGTATAAGATTAATTTTGAACTCAATTGCTCGCTTAGGTGGTAGTCCTAAAACGGGCTCAAATATGTCGGAAAATTCATGAACGACGTGAATACGAGAAATGATATCCTCCTCATCATCATTATCATCATCACGAGGATTTAAAGAATATAAAGATGCAGCCAAAGTGGAATCCGAATCTTTAAGAATAATAGAAATCTGCTTTATAGATTGCGGATGTTGGAGATAAATAGTCCGCTCAGGACATAGGATATGAGCTTCATAATGGTTAAGCCAATCCATACCCAAAATCATTCCAAAGCCTAAATAACGCATGACATGCAAATCGGCAAGGAAAGGTAAATCACACAAAATAATCTCCACATCTTTACAAAGCAAACAAAGAGTTGTGGATCCACTAACCGGATTGGCGATTCTTAAAGAAGTCATTAAAGCAACAACACTTAAGGAAAAAGTATCGACAAGTTCCTTTGATATAAAAGAATGGGATGCACCCGTATCAAAGAGAACTCTAATAAGTTGATCACGAAATATAATAATGCCATCAAGGACAGAATGAGACATACCTTGACCGCGAGATGTGTTGCCAGGGGCTTGAGCAACGTTTAACTTTCCCTCCCTGCCTTAAAGCTTGGGGCATAGATGCATATAATGATCTGGACTTTTACAATAGCGACAAGAACGGGGCTTTGAACACTTGTTCGCAAAATGGCCCCTAGCACCATAGTTGAAGCATTTCCCATCACTAGGGGAAAGTGTCTTTGCAGCATGAGTTGCTTGCTTACCCTTTTTGTTGGGATAAGGACCTTTGAACTTGTTAGGCCTTTTCTTGTTGCTGAAGTTTGGTTTGGAACCTACCACTTCAACATCACTTTCCCTATCCGCCTCTTCAAGACGAAGAGCGATATCAATGAGTTGGTCAAAAGGAACTTCTAATTTTAGAAGTAATGGCTTCTTAAGATTTTTGTTTAAGCCATAGACAAATCTTTGGTTCTTCTTTAATGGGGTGTTGATGTATTCAACCCCATATTTAGACAGTGACTCGAAGGATGCGACATAATCTGTCACAGAGGATTCACCTTGAACAAGGTCTATGAAACGTCGAGCCAATGTCACTTTCTCTACTTCTGGTACGAATTTTAATTCGAAGCGTTCCCGGAATTGCTCCCAGGTGATATCCGCTTCATTAATTTCAGAAATAAGAAGTTCGTACCAGTCCAATGCTCTTTCTTGGAGCATACTGGAGGCCACCTGAACATGGTGAAGATCGATAAGATTCATGCGAGAAAAGATTTGATCGCATGATCTTAACCAAGCATGGACTTCAATAATAGTTTCGGAACCTTTGAATGGTTTCCCACCCAAGTAGGTATAATCGTTGCACAAGCGTGCAAATCCAGACTTAGGGTGAGTAGGTTCCTGATTAGGACCAGCTGCCTGAGCATTCTTTACTAAATCAAGAAGCTGTTGAGCAGTCATAAAAACTCCATCCTGGGGAGTAACAGTAGATGGTCCGGCTCTGGGACGGCCTGGTCTAGACATTCTCTCCTTTAATAAAGAGAGAAGAAGAAAAGTTATTCTCCAAATAAATATCAAGCAAATCTTGATAGATAAAACAAGGATACATAAAAGGAAATAGGATGAATCGGTACGAAGACTCGAATTAAATCCTAAGGCACGACTCCTAAGTTGGACTTAGGACGATGATCCTTGTTAAGTTATTCTACATTGTTCCGAAGTTTTGCTCCGATACCAAGCTGTCACGCCCCACCTCTATACCCATGCTAGTCAAGAACACTACGGAGTAATGCTGTCGACTAACACGGAGAATAAGGCTGTTGAGGAGCGACTATCCATGTAACTTCTTTGTGCGAGCACCGATATGTCAGATAGTATAGCATGCATTTCGTTTAAGGAGGAAATCCGACATACCGATACAAACTCAAAGCTATCAAACAGTGGCTATATATAATCTTCGGAAACAAATATAGAAATGAACATAACACAAATCAGTCACAGAAATCCATATCACAAAGGCGGAAAAAGACATGAATATATATATATAACACATGAAAGTGTACATCAGAGTAGTGGTCTAAAAGATCCATGATAATACAAAAGAATAGCTACAAGCTACACAAAAGAATAAGTATACATCACAGAGTCTATGTCTCAAACGTATACAACAAAAACTACTAAGCTAAGTAGTTAGCCAAAAGTCAGAGTAATCCCAGAAGAGAAGTCAAGCAGAAGCACCTGTAACATCTCGGTCTGACCCGAGTATTATTTATAAGAAAATAATAAACGGATCAGTCTAGCTATAAATATCAGATAATATGGTGTAGAATAAAAGACATGGCATGAACATGTAATAACCATAATGGCATACTACTATAAGTATATAATTGAAAATCAACAAGAGATTAATCAATATCACAAGAATCTTCTCAAAGATAAAATGGGGTATCATACCCTAACTTGTATTCATAACAAGTCAATGACACACGAATTCACCAATGCACAAAAATTGATAAAACTTATCAATGGAAATCACGAAAATTGGTGAAGCACGAATTCCAGAAATCAACACACGAAATCTAGAAATCACAAAAAGGCGGAAGGCCTATCACACGAACGGGAGCATGAAAGCTCACCAACATATGTATCACACGAACGAGATGCTATCTCATGGAAGCTATCCATTAATTTTTTTGAACACACGAACGGCCCGAAGACCATGGGGTGCTACCCCACATATGTGATGTAGAAACATCACACAAACGGGGTTTAGTCTCCCTCGTAGACAAAGAGACATCGCACAATTGCTAGTCTAAATCACAAAAATGATCATCATGATCATCAAGAAGTGTCAATCACACCAAGCTAGTAAATATATGAGTTTAGCTTCATGTCCCATAACCACTAGCTTAACTTAAATATTTACGAACAAACTGTAAATCTACATTAGGAAATTGTCACAAGAGGTTCAGCCGAACAAGTCCAAGAATTAACCGACGAAGTAAACGCAAGCGTTTCATACCACTTGTTTTACTAAGCCGTTTAATTAGATTTCTCATCCGAGTGAGGTAAAGGTTTGTATATACTAATAGATTGGAAAACGGTTTTATAAACGAGTTTGGTATTGAAAATAGAGTTGAAATCGTTTTGATGAAAGAGTTTTGATATTTACTACTAGTATTGAAACCTTTATATTTTTAAAGTGACAAATCACAAAAATGATTGTAGAACAATCAATCACAAAAATTCACATTTAAAGACGTGAATAAAATCCAAAGAAATCGATAACGAATCCATCAAAATGGATATTCCTAGAAATCACGAAGAAAATGTCATCAAAGCAGATAATAAATGATAACAATAAAAAGGGAATCAACACGAATCGATTAAAGTTGGAAATTCAAGCTCAATAGGCAAATAGGCAGAAGGCTGCAGATTCAGACGTCTGAAATCAAGGATTCAGACGTCTGAAATCAAGGATTCAGACGTCTGAATCTGGAAAATAAAATATTTTCCAGAACAGAATTCAGACGTTTGAATACTTGATTTCAGACCTCTGAAATAGGCACTTTTTGGCCTATTTCTTTTCTGGTTCAAAATGAACCAATTCAGACGTCTGAGACCATAGATTCAGACGTCTGAATCTGGGAATAAAAATCTTCCCAGTAATAATATTTAGACGTCTGAATCTACCGTTTCAGGCGTCTGAAACTGGGGTTCAGGGCCTTCCCTGAACCTAGACCAAAAATGGCCAAGTGAATACCGGAAGCGATCAATCGAGCGACAACGACTAAGGATTTACGCCTAGCGACAACCTAGCCTTAACGGCTCTTCGACACGCCTCAAATATCAATGTCCAAATATCCATAAAAGGATTTTCATAGGTTTTTTATTTCAAAACACCAAAAATTGGAATATACACCAAATCAATCCAAACCAAAATCAATTGCACAAGAATAAGTGTTAGGAATTCATACCTAACAATCGAAGATAATTATAGACTAAGATGTGAGATAAAAATCTCACTTTTAAACCCAAAACAAATGAAGAAGAAGCTATAGAGCAATGGCAAGAGCAATCACACTTCAATTTCAACTCAACAACCTTGAATCTAGGCTAAAAAGAGAAACATTTCCTAAGTTAGGTTTAGGAATTTCTGAAATTGATAAGAGAATGAGTTGGAGAAGAAGAAGAGGAGGCTTACCAAAGCTTCTTCTATTAGTTTGGAGCTAGAACTTGATTTGCAAAAGAAAACTAGGGTTTGGAGTTTTAATTTCCCATTCCTCTCTCCATTGTTGTAAAAGCTTGAGTATTAGGAAAAAGAAGTAAGGTGATGAAGAGAGGAAGGGTGAAGCTTGGGTCTAATGAGCTGAAACAAGACCAAAGCCCTAAGTGGAAAAGTAGCAAAATTCTACTATCTCCAAACATATCAAAGTTTATACTTAAAAAGATCGCAAACGTCATTTTGAACTCAATGGAGGTGGTCTCGAGTCCTAATTTGACCGTATGCAAAAAGTAGCTTTTCGGACTAAGATCCGATTAACGATTAAAGTATTTAAATATAAAATTGATAAATATGTGGGTTGTTACATTTGAACATAGGAATGTATGGCATAAAGGCTAGAACAAGTGGAGGAAGTTACAACATAGGAAGGTGAAGAGGTTTTAGGCAACAAAGAGGAGTTTTGGTTCAACAAAGAGGCTCCACCATGGGGTGTTTGGGGTCGGCCAGTAGAGTGTGGGTCAGGTCAGAGGCTAGAGGGGTGGGTGGTGGTCTGGTCAGAGGTGGTGGTGGTGGAAAATGAAGTGGTGATGCAAATAGTGGTCACAACATTGTTTTTAAGGCCTAGGTTGCATTTTTGAGGGGTTTGGTCACCATGGTGGGTTCGGCCATGGACATGACCTGGAGTATAGCTGGTGATGATGGCAAGGAAGAGGTGTAGGAGGTGGTGGCCATGGATATGAGGATGAGGAAGTGCAAAAGAATCCAAGAAACAAGGCAAAAACCATGAAAAATGAGAAGAAGAAGAAGAAGGAAAAAGTAGCCATTACCAAAATTTTTTGCAAGCCATGAATAGAATGAGGAAAAAATGTTTTTTTTGCAGGAATGAGCACTGGAATACACGGCCAAACAAAGTAATACACAGCCAAAAGAAGTAAATGAGGAGTTGTGGCAATTGAAAGGACATAGAAGACTTCAGTTTCTAAAGCATTTTAAACTCTTTCATATTTCCTTTTTCTTTAATTCAAATAAAACAAAATAAAATCAGTAATTTGACTTTAGAACTGAAACAAAGTAATATAAAATAAAAATAATTAATTAATTTTAAAGAAAATGGAAAAAGAATATAAGAAATTGCTTCAAAATTGAAAAAGGGTCCAGAAATTACAAATAAATCATCATTGGCTTTGGAAAATTTTCTACTTCATTTTAAAAATATTCTAAAGCAAAACTTTGAAATAAATAATTCATTTATCATTTCTAAAGTGAAATAAATAATTAAATTTAGGGAAAATAGAAAAAGAATAAAGAAATTGTTTAAAAATTCAAAATAGGACTTAAAAAATTCAAATAGAATATCACTAGTTTAAGAAAAATTATAACTTTACTTCTAAACCAATAAAAGTCAAGTAAAATAAAAAAATGATGAACAAAATGAAGTGTAAATGAAAATAAAATAATGTCTTAAGAAAATAGAAAATAAACAAAGAATTTCTTTAATTAAATGAAACTGGAAATTAGGAATTATAAACAAAATACAACCGACATTGGAAAATGTCAATTACACTTTGAAAAATGTTTTAAAACCAAAATATATACATAACATGTTATTTTACCCATATAAATATAAATTAGAACATTACATGACCAAATAAAATATTATTTATATAATTTAAAATAAACAATTTTGTTAAATACAACAAATTACACTCAATAGTTAAAAAGGCATAACTTTCACAATATTAATCAGATTTTAACGAAACGAAAAGCATTATTCTTAAAATTTTATTTACCTTCATAATAAAAGATAAAATTCAAATTTTCAAACTTTCAAAATTTAAATTTAAAAGTCAAAGTTTGACCATATTGACCAAAATTCACTTTTCTGGAAAATATTCTATTTGGTCATTTTTGGAATTCTAATTCACATCAAAATCAAAATTTATATTTAAAATAAAAAAATTTATTCATTTTAATAAATAAAATAAAGTTTTCAAATCAGGAAATTAAATTAAAAATAATTAAAATATACGATTAAAATAATCACAAAATACAAGGTTGTTACACTCTCCCCCACTCAAAACTTTTCGTCCCCGAAAAGGAAGAAGACAGGAGAATAGGAATAGCTAGAAGGGAAAATAGGAGGAAAGACAAGGATGAGTCATTAATTAAAATTGTTGGTTAAAGAGGTAAATAATATTTAAAACACTTTAAATCTTTTAGAAAGGAAATAACTGATCAAAGTATCCTTTATATAATATTTTATCAAAATACTTTTATAACTCGATGTCTTAACAAGTTTATCCTCGTTCCTGCAGACTCTGGCAGTGCGTTGATCAGGCGCAAAGCTAGGAATTCTCCAGGTACTTAGTAGACTTGTTTCAACACCCAGTGAAAATATTGGAAAACTTTTTAAAAACAGATATGGAAAATACAATCCAAACAAAAAAACAAACAAAACCTTTGTCTAACCATGGATCGCAGATACACAAAGGTTACGCCTGGAACCCCCAGGAAACATCCATATCCGTAAGCTTTCTCAGCCCTGCGAATTACGCCATGATGACTAGTAGACCGCAGATACACAATGGTTACGCCTGAATCCCCCAGGAAACATCCGTATCTGTAAGCTTTCTCAGCCCTGCGGATTTCGCTACTAATACGACCTACATAGATCACAGGATACACAATGGTTACGCCTGAATCCCCCAGGAAACACGTACCCCTGAGCCATCCAGCTAGGTGAATTACGCTATGCAGTCGCGCTCGTAAGACCATGGGTAACGTCATGGAATTCGATGGAAACTCGAGTATCATCTCCGAAAAACCAAAAATCAGAGAAATATCGATAGAATGAATCCACAATGTGGCCATAAAGCGGATATCAAGCGGAAGGCACTTTCCATATCTTTACTTCGAAAATATGTATCATATAGTACCTTTTCAAATCACTTTCAAATATCATACTTATATAAAGTCCATCATATATAAGATTTCATTTTCAAATCAAATACTTTCCAAAATCAATAGTATGTCAAATCACACTTATATAGACTTCAATTATATAAGATTTCACTTTTCAAATTGAGTACCTTTTCAAATCCATAGTTTTCGAATCAACATCATACTTATACAAACCAAATTTTTATATAAGTTCGATAACTCCCAAATCAAGTATTTTGTAACACAAGGTTCTCAAATTTCAATTTGTTTCAATATCAGTTCAGTTTCAAAATCATATACAATTCCACCAAATTATTTCTTCTCAAATTAAATGTCTTCAGTTTCAAAGTTTCCAAAATAATAAATTTCGAAAATAAATCCAAATGTCCAAATCAATATAATTTAAGTCAAACAATTTATTTCCAACATCATCTTAGATTTACATAAAGTGCATCTTATATAAGGATCAAAATTTTAAAAAAAAATCGCTTCATGAAGAGCCATATGGGATTGAACATCTTTGCTTACTAAAAGATTTTTTTAGAATTGTTTTGTATATAAAATAGTTTGTAAAATAGTTTGTATGTAACATAGAATAAAACAGTTTGTTTGAGAAGAATAAAAGAAAAATAGTTTTCAAAAATGGTTTTAAATTGATAGTAGTTTTTCATAAAAGAAATAATTCCAATTAAATTACAAAGATATCCAACCCAACAACTTCCAATTTCAGCAGCAAGTATATCAATGATATTAGAATATAAGATGTACATATGTCATCATTTCGCAAAATCACATTCGATCACTCGCTCGATCACACAAGTTCGCTTTCGAACTAGTATTGTCCATTCGACTTCCCTAATGTGGATTTCGATATGGTTTCTCGACTAGAAACCATCAGACTCCTTGCATAGCCATATACTATGATAGAGAATTCTAGAATCAAGCCCAAAATCCATATCCAATATTCGCCATCAAGAATCAAATGAAAAATCCTAACACAAAATGGTGTAATTCACCTCGAACTTGTGTACTCAAACTTGGATCAATTTAATTATGCGAATAAAACAGCATACGTACAACTTATGTATCTATTCCAACTTTTTAAATATATAGTTTCATAAAGATGTAATTAAGTTAAACATTTAAACTAAATTTTATTCAAAATATTTTGAAGACCAAATTCTTCTCAAAACATTTTAAATCTAAACTTCATATTAAAAAAATTCAAAATAGCCTTATTCATTTACTTAACAAAACAGTTTCAACTTATTTAAATCATATTACTACATACTTAAAACATACATACCAAACTTATATACTTTATACTTTTCAAAATTACTTAGCTTTGAAAAGTTAACCTTGATTTGGAAGTGCTCGAACCTTCAAAATAGTTGAAGAAATCATTTTCAAATTCAAGAGTTGGAAATCAACAACAAATCAGTAAATCAATTTCAAAAGATGGATTTCAAATCCGAAACTCGAGGACTGAACACCGGCTCAATTCAAATTGTTCAAATATATATACATATACCTTTCAAATATCACATCACACTTCGGAATTTGAAATCAAAAATTGGTTTCACAAATCAATCGCATAGCAAAGCTACCGAAGTGGCCTCTCCCCCACTTTGAAACTCGGAAATCAATGTCGATGATGCATGCATTCATCACCGAAATTATTTTCCAGCGACATAAGTGGGTTCTGGACTTCTATTTTCTCAAACTTCTTTTGAAATTTCTTCAAAATCATTTGAAACTCATTAAAATCATTTGAAACATTTCATATTTGGAAAATACTTTCAATCATATTATTTATTATTTTAAAATCTTAAAACCAGTTCCAAAATGCCGGAGTTCAATCACTCAAATTCAGATTCAAAACCTTCAGTTATAAATTATTCTATATGAAACCATTTCTTATATAAATTTCAAAATTTCAAATCCATTAAAAACTTTAAATTCTCAATTTTAAAATGGTATATAATCCTTATCGAAAACATTTCACTTTTATATATAAATATGGTCATCCTTATCAAAACAACAACTTCGATGAATACACAGTTTTCAAAAGACAATCAACCACAAATTTTCCAAGGAATGATTCAAGGATGGATTTCAAAACAAAACAGAGATTCAAATTTAGAGGAACTCTAATTAAATAGAATTCTGATTCGAAGATAAGCTCAAACGAAGATGAGATAAATTAAATTACCAAATAGAAGATGGATAAGCTCATATAAATCGCGGGCGACCTTAACCGGTCAACCGTGACTTCAGGAATAATCGATGCGAAAATCTAAGGCAAATCGACCTTCGATCGCCATAGATAGAATCCAGGTATAGCAGAAGATAGAAAACATCGTAAACCGAGGATACCGAAATCTCCGGTGAATCAATGCCAATTATAAGGGAGTTTCACCCTTTTATAAATCATTCAAAGATTGGCGGAATCGCCACCTTTTGAAGGTCATTCAAAGTGGGGTTAAAGAATGCTCCAAAAATCAAAAGAGTACAATTAAGGGAGACATGAATGGATTTCAGAACAAGTGGGAGCATTCCAAAATTCAAAGGAATCTTATTCGATAAGAATCCAAACCAAGATTAGAGATATATAACCTCTATCGATACAAAAGAATTCCCATTCAAAATTTGGGAAGACTCGAATTCATAACATACAAAAACAGAAGCATAAATATCTTTAGTTGGACAACTTCAGCTAAGCAAAAGATACAACAGAGTTTACTCAAAGCAACCTAACAAACTACTGATTTTGCCATACCCAAAATAAATTCCTATCAACAATGGATCTAGATCAATCAAGAGAGAAGTTTAAAATTTTAGAGGATCCTAATCAAAGAAATTACTAACAAGGTGGATACGAATGGAATGAAGCTTAAGAAAAATTTTACTTTCAAAGCAAGAAATTTATAACAAATAATCTTTCAAAATTCTTTAAAAATCATTTGAAAATCATTTTATACTTCGAAAATACGTTCTCTCACAAAGAAATGATTCTGAGATTGATTTCACTCATTCTAGGGTATTTCTACCCTATCTCTAATGAGTTTTTGCTCTGCAGGCAAAGTTTTGCCTAAAACCAAAGCTCTGATACCAAATGTAACGACCCACTATTTTGGACCATTCAAATCGACAATAATCCACACATGTCTGACTTGAATAATACAAAATAACAGATTGTAATAAATTTCGGAGCAAATAAAATCAATCACAGACACAGATTTATCAGAATAACTCGCAGCGGAAATTAAAATACCATAGTAGTTCATGAAGCTACTATAACAAAATCTCAAACAAAATACATAATATCAGTTTGGAAAAACATATACAATAGAAATCTCAAATACATAGAAGTTTATAAATACCAGAGCTGAAATAGAACAACTGAAACTGAAAGGGAATAGATAACTACACAAGCAGAATCTCCAGCGATTCCTAGCTCCAGAAAAGAAATCCAAAGCTAAGCTGTAAATACTCAGGCTGACCCGAGCGTAAAGTAATACACAAAACACTCGAGTCAGGACATACATACTTATATAATGTAAACCAATTCAAGTGAACTGTAGTAGTAATGCACAATAACTTAAACGATGCTTGGGATCGCCCATCCTCTAAGGATTAGTTAAACCATAAATTTAATTACATCCCGTGGTTAAAATTCCAAATGGTAATTTATACTTCGAAATCAAATATCATTTCAAAATATCAAAATATTTCAAATCAAATTATTCCATTTAAATCATTTAAAAATGAAGTTATTTTATTTAATAGTCAATATTCAATTCTCAAAATTTTACCATTTCAGAATTCATTTATTCACTTAAATTTATTAAAACAGTGAAATTTCAACTTTTGCATCATTTAGAAAATGCTACGGAAAGTTATGTTTAAAAACAATTCAATTAGCAAAAGACAGCATTTAGATGCTGTAATAGGTTTAGATTTCAAATAAAACTTTAGTTAAATTCAGCAACTACAACACTTAGTTCATTTTAGCCATTTAGTTCATTTATATCAATTACAGCATTTACAAATGTTGTAATATCTTTAACTTTAGAAATGATAGCATTTCAGGAATGCTGTCAATTTAAATTCCAAACTTTCACTACAATTTCATAAACAATTAAAATTTATTTAAATTCATTTTAACTTATAAAAATCATATTTTCTTACTTTAAAAACAATCATTTAAATAACCCTTAATTTATGATTTTACAAAGTGAAAGTTTCACAAACAATTATCAAATCTTTAATAATTCACTTATAAAATAAATGTAAAATTTATAATATTTCATTTACTTAACATTTTAATTAAGTTTACCATTTCATAATTTTATTTAAATTCCATTTTATTTTCTTAACTTAACTTTTATTTTAAAACACTTTCACATTTTCCAAGTTAAGTTATACTTCAAATTTCAACTTTTAAACATTTATTTATTTAACTATTTTTAATTTATAGAAAAATCAATAACACTTTATAAAATCATTTTAAATTAAAAAAACAAATTATTATAATATTTACATTTTTAACATATTTTATAATTTCAAGAATATATATATATATATATATATATATATATATTAACCACGGGTCTGTATATAAATGTTTCTAACCTAAGTCAAATGATACGGATAATATATCATTTCAATCCGTAATTTACAAAGGAAAAAACTGGGTTTTATCATTTCAAACCCGCAATCCCAAGTTAAATGAAATAAATAAAAATCATTCAGGCCTATCATTTCAGCCCATAACGATTTTTCCCTATTCTAAAGTCCGTTCGGGTATGTATCATTTCAACCCATAGTGATTCTATTCTACAGGGAACTTGCAGTGTGATAAACTGATATAAATAAACAGAATAGCGTTATATAACAGTAACAGATGATATGACATGTAATTTACAGGTTTAACATCATACATAAATAATCACAGGCAGTTATAGCATAACATAATAGTATTACACATTCAATTGTTGTCAATTCACATTTGCATAAGTATAAAATGTCAGGTGAGATTTACTCACCTCTATGGCTGGAGATTGTAATACAAATGACACAACCGAATCAAAAGCATGATGACAAGACTAGAATTTGAGTGGAGAGCGAAACCCAAGCTATAGATCTTGTGTTACAACCCAAAACAAAACCAAACAAAATATAAATTTCAATGCAACCTTGAAATGATATAACTTTGGAATAAAAACAAATATGAATGCAACGACTTTTGCCTTGCTTTCTACATTTGCTTGCACAGCCTAGGGAATGTTTTGGCTCAGGTTTGGCATGACTTTGGCTCGGGTTTGAACATAGGATTGTATGGCATAAAGGCTAGAACAAGTGGAGGAAGTTACAGCATAGGAAGGTGAAGAGGTTTTAGGCAACAAAGAGGAGTTTTGGTTCAACAAAGAGGCTCCGCCATGGGGTGTTTGGGGTCGGCCAGTGGAGTGTGGGTCAGTTTAGAGGCTAGAGGGGTGTGTGGTGGTCTGGTCAAAGGTGGTGGTGGTGGTGGAAAATGAAGTGGTGATGCAAATAGTGGTCACAACATTGTTTTTAAGGCCTAGGTTGCATTTTTGAGGGGTTTGGTCACCATGGTGGGTTCGACCATGGTCATGACCTGGAGTATAGTTGGTGATGATGGCAAGGAAGAGGTGTAGGAGGTGGTGGCCGTGGATATGAGGAGGAGGAAGTGCAAAAGAATCCAAGAAACAAGGCAAAAACCATGAAAAATGAGAAGAAGAAGAAGAAGAAGAAGAAGAAGGAAAAAGCAGCCATTACCAAATTTTTTTGCAAACCATGAATAGAATGAGGAACAAATGTTTTTTTTGCAGGAATGAGCACTGGAATACACGGCCAAACTAAGTAATACACAGCCAAAAGAAGTAAATGAGGAGTTGTGGCAATTGAAAGGACATAGGAGATGGAAAAAACTTCAGTTTCTAAAGCATTTTAAACTCTTTCATATTTCCTTTTTCTTTAATTCAAATAAAACAAAATAAAATCAGTAATTTGACTTTAGAACCGAAACAAAGTAATATAAAATAAAAATAATTAATTAATTTTAAAGAAAATGGAAAAAGAATATAAGAAATTGCTTAAAAATTGAAAAAGGGTCCAGAAATTACAAATAAATCATCATTGGCTTTGGAAAATTTTCTACTTCATTTTAAAAATATTCTAAAGCAAAACTTTGAAATAAATAATTCATTTATCATTTCTAAAGTGAAATAAATAATTAAATTTGGGGAAAATAGAAAAAGAATAAAGAAATTGTTTAAAAATTCAAAATAGGATTTAAAAATTTCAAATAGAATATCACTAGTTTAAGAAAAATTATAACTTTACTTCTAAACCAATAAAAGTCAAGTAAAATAAAAAAATGATGAACAAAAAGAAGTGTAAATGAAAATAAAATAATGTCTTAAGAAAATAGAAAATAAACAAAGAATTTCTTTAATTAAATGAAACTGGAAATTAGGAATTATAAACAGAATACAACTAACATTGGAAAATGTCAATTACACTTTGAAAAATGTTTTAAAACCAAAATATATACATAACATGTTATTTTACCCATATAAATATAAATTAGAACATTACATGACCAAATAAAATATTATTTATATAATTTAAAATAAACAATTTTGTTAAATACAGCAAATTACACTCAATAGTTAAAAAGGCATAACTTTCACAATATTAATCAGATTTTAACGAAACGAAAAGCATTATTCTTAAAAATTTATTTACTTTCATAATAAAAGATAAAATTAAAATTTTCAAACTTTCAAATTTTAAATTTAAAAGTCAAAGTTTGACCATATTGACCAAAATTCACTTTTCTGGAAAATATTCTATTTAGTCATGTTTGGAATTCTAATTGATATCAAAATCAAAATTTATATTTAAAATAACAAAATTTATTCATTTTAATAAATAAAATAAAGTTTTTAAATCAGGAAATTCAATTAAAAATAATTAAAATATACGATTAAAATAATCACAAAATATAGGGTTGTTACAGTGCACGAGGGGAGAGCGCGAGACCGAGGCTTAGTCGCAACTTGGTGGAGCTCATGCTCGAGCTACAGGCTGGAGGGACGAAGGTAGATAGAATCGCGGTAGGTTGGAGCAGAGATCAATGGCGTTTGACTTGAGTTGGGAGGCCGAGGCGGCTGCAAGGTGTTGTAGGCGATATTTGGGTTCAGTGTTTGAGAATGGTACGTGGTGGAACGTGGCATGTCGGCGATGATATTTGGGAGGTGTGGTCGCCTGTAGGGTTTATGTCAGTGCGTGGCAGTCAGGGAAGAAGGTGAGTCGCGTTCTATTTTGAGATGTAAGGTGATGGCTGAAGCTTGGAAATGGGTTAGGCGGGAGCAGTAATATGCAAGTAGGATTTACCGTAAATAGGTAATTTAGATTTTTGAAATTTAAGGTTAATCGAATTCGTTGATAAATAATTAGTTGATTTATCATAATTAAAATTTTAATCGTTAATCTATATTATTTGAAATTTGCTTATACGTGGTTCAGTTGAACAAAATCAGTCTTGTAGGGTTTGGAGCTACGGACTCTGTGCAAAGGGATTTAAATTGGAACGGTTAGCAAATTAAAAAATCAAGGTGAGTAAATCTCACTCATTTGGATGATTGGTGTTATTTTAAAATAGTTAAAATCAATTATTGAATGATTGGTTGAATTTATAAAATTATTATCAGTTGAATGTTATATTTTATATATAGTAGTATATATATATTAGTAGTTGGATATATTCCCACCGGTTGGAGCGGATGAGACACTATGCGCCCCGCATAATAGCGGATGACCCTATATTACTACGATATCCTGCCTCGAAGTGGGATTGGTATTTTATGTTATCAAACATCTATGGATGCAGGGAAACAGGTTGGAGGGATCCAACTGGATTCCTCAAATATATTGATTATTTTTCATATATAGTGATATATGATGTTATTAAATAAACCTGTTATGGATTGTTGTGTGATTCGATTATTGGATGCTATAGTAGCACTAGCCTTAATTTTGATAGTTTAAATACCATAAATATTATTTTTGAATTTGATGGAATTAAAAAGAAATTGATTTGGATAAAGCAATGATTTGAATTTGGTTTGAACTTAACTATTCGTAAAATTATTTTAGATAGAGATTTTAAAATAATTTATATAGAGAATTTTTGATAATGGATTTTAAAACGATATTTCTGGAAAAAATATATGGAAAATAAGTAAAAATCGATATTTAAAATAGATTTGAAAATTAAGTGGAATTTATAAAGAAATGGATTTATTAAATGGAATTTTATAAATGAGATTAGTTTTATAAACAAGTGAAACTCAAAGGAGTTTATAAATTTATAAACGATGTTTATAAATAAGGGAAAATGATACCAGTTGATAAATTGGAAATATAAATTCATAGTGTGAATTTATATCAAGATATGAAAATCGGCTTTGGGAAAAATAGTGGATTCCATTTTTGAAATGTGAGAATGGCTGGGAATCGAAATGAAATCAATGTGTTGTGAATCGAGAGGTATTTATAAATTAAAATGTGTAATTGGAATTTTAAAAATATATTTTTATTAAGAAGTTAAGTTTTGTTTTAAAATAAAAATTGTATTTATTAAAGTATGTAATTTAAAGCTGTTTAGTATTGAAATACTTCAAAAAATGGATTTTTCAAATATTTAATATTTATTGAAATGAATTCACAATTTTAAAATAAGCTTTGTAAATAGATTAGTTTTATTTAAAATTGAATTGTAAAAGAGTTATAGATGTTTATTTAAAGTGTTTTAATAATTTAATAATTACTTAAACATGCTTTAAAAACAAATCATTATTTTAAAATATACCTATTATATAAATATATATGGTTTTGAAATGATTATAATTTATTTATAAATCCTCTCGAGATTTGTAAATAGGGTTTAGTTAACAGATATGATTTTGTATAAGAGAAATCTTGTGAGGATATTCTAGAAACTTAAGTAAACTTCTGAAGTATTAAAATACGAGAACTTCGAAAATGAATTAGAATTCATAAATAGAAGTTAGAAATGGGTAGTTGGAATTATAGACAAGTACAATAGATTTTGGAAAATTTAAAGGAAGTTAATTAATGAATTCCAGAAACTTATAGAATTCATTATAAGTGAGTTAAGGGATTTACGAATAAATTGTAAAGGATTTTGAGAAATAGGAATAAATGGAATATTTTCTAAATATTGGAAATAAATGATTTTAGGAAAATATACTTAAAAATATTTCTAAGTATTGAACTGGAAGGGCATGAAATATTTTAGCAACGAGATTATTATTATAGAAATATTTTCAGAGTGTTGAATTATAAATTGAAATAGAAGAAATATTTTTGAGTATTGATATGATTTGAAAATATTACTTATGTATATAAGTATTTGAATTTGTTTTCGAATATTGAAATTTTAAAAGATATTTGGATATATATATCTTTGTAAAGGTATTTTGAAACAAATATTTTGGAAAATTTATAATATAAGCCTAGTGACTGCTTATGGATGTTATTTGATAGTTAAATAACCAACTATCAAATCTGGCCAAATTCGTTAAACATTTCAAAGAGACCGAGATCGGATTTAATTATCCGAAAACCACTTCGATCTGATTTGTGCATTACGAATTGTTATATCTCGAAGATAATGGAGATGGTGATTTGGAAGGAGATTCGGTTTGTTCAGACCCAGAACAGCTTGTATGGATGAATGCTATCATTACATCGTGGTCTGGAAGGCAGTGTTAGCATTCTAAGTTTGAATGCTATTCTAAAGGTAAAACGTAGCCCAAGCCTCATCAACCAGGAATGACTAAAACAGGGGAGATGCAGTAGGGCTAAGCGGGTCGCACCAAAGTAGGGTATGTTATCACTTTTCTAGATACCCTCGGAATATATTATAATTTGTGGATATGGGTGTGCATGGAAAAGAGAGCGCTCGATTAGGGTGGGAATACCCGGGGTGATAACATATTCGGTACTATCCATTAAGGCGTAGGCCGGTCTTATGTTGTCGGGGATCGTTAGGTACGATCTCGGTACATTTTTCTAGAGGCGTACCGTGGCGGGCGGTACCCTAGTAGCCCAGTCATTGTAAGGAATCCAATATCCACTACGAGCTTGTACGGTTTTGATTATGCCCAACTATGCTGAAATGTGAGATGCAAGCATTTTAGCTGTTTTCTAGTTTATTTTCTATAGACACTATAATATCAGATGATTTTGATATAAAAAGTTTTGGTTATCGTAAGGTAAAAACCTGTCGTATTTATGTGTGGCATGGTCTTATGAGATACCTTTGTTTTCAAAGGATTTTGATAAGTGTAATAATTCTAATTGAGTGTGTTTTCTCACGGTGGTTTTCCAGACTGACTTGGGTATTATTTGATTATATGCTTGGATCAGAGCGAGTATTAAAGATTTAGGTTAGAATGCTATGGAGCTCAGGAGACGAGCTAGACGAGACTCTGGCATATCCCACGTTCTTGATTATATTCTACTGTGTGTGTAGACCGCATAGTCAGCATCGGTAAGGACAAGTTATAATAACTGTCCGGAATTGATTTGATGATTGTTGTACTCTGATGATATGTATAAAAGCAGTTGTAGTTCTTTTTGTATAAAGATACGTTATTATCTATTATATATTGTTCCGCTGCGATTGTGAGATTCTGTGTAATGTTGTTTCTATTTTCTTCTATCGTTTTCTTCTTCACCCCTAGTGATCTGGTATTTCCGGCACTCGATTGCTCGGCATGCTATACAGTGAACGCATTAATGTCTATTTTCGAGGGTTGAAAATACCGGTTCTCTACATTTAGTATCAGAGTTGAAGGTTAAGTAAGAACCTTGGCTTTGGTGGGGATTACTCATTAGAGATAGGGTCAGTAGCACCCTAGAATGAGTCTGAGTGTATTATAGTCATGAGTGCATATTTGTTAGTGAATATAAATGGTTTTTTATTGTGTTGACTTATCGGTTAAGTCTTTATAAATTCTGGTCTGTACAGTCTGTTCAATTGTATCGATAGGGATTTCTAAACTCTTAAGCTAGACAAACGGACACAATATTGTTTTAAAATTGGTAAATGAAATATTTTTTCCCAAATTATATTTTGATATAAAAAGAAATCATTTCTGAAATTATTATAATATATTGTGTGTTTGGTTGTTATTATTATAATCAAAACCAGATTATAAAAAAAATCGAAATGGTTTATATAACCAAATAGAAATTGTATAAATATGATTTATACAAATGAGTTAAAAACTAAAAATGGATTCAACCCAGGATTCGGAAATTTAAATCCCGGAGATTTTTGAAGAAATGTTTTCCAAGGCGTTTTGAAATAAATGATGGTGACATTATTTTTAAAAAATAAAATGCTTTAAATTGGATTTTGGAAGTGACAAAGCACTGAGCTCACTTCAGTCGCTGGAAAATAATTCTGGTGATGACTACGCAACATCATCAGTATTCATTTTCGAGTTTCTAAGTGATAGATAACTCTGTGATTATTTGGCTTTAGAATTGTTTTGGAAAAAAAATTAGGTTTTGATTTAAAAGTTCCAAAGGTAAGATTTGATATACAGAAAGGAATATACATTTATATATGGGATTTTAGAATAATTTGAAATGAAACCGGGTGTTTGAATTCTGGAAAATTTATTTGAATGTTCTATGAAACTTGTGGCAAAAATAGTTTTGTACTTATCACCTGGAATTGTGAATTTCAATACGAAATTAAAATTTAACTTATGCAAGTTAAATAAAATTGAATTTGTAAAAGAAAAATTGTTTAGATTAGACTTTAACTTGAGATAAGTTAAATGAAAATTGAATTGAAATATAAACTTGAATTGTAAAGTGACTATATAACTATAGGTTATACATTTTGAATGGAATAAATATATACTTAAGATATAAAGTGATGTAAATCTTAGGTTAAAATTTTTAAATGTGAATATACTCGAGTAAGCATCAACAAAATGAAATCTGATTGGAAATTTAATCTTGAAAGGATGAATTGGACTTAAGTAAAATTAAATGGAATGGAAATTGGTTACAATAAAAATGAACTTAAGTATATAGTCGAAGTGTTTATATGATAACAAATTAACTTAAGTTAATAGAAATATTTGAATGGAAATTTGAGTCAAGTAAATTGGAAGTGAACTAATTAGACTAATTAATTAGTGAATTGAATTGGAATTGGAAATATTGAACGATTAAAGTGAATATGAACTTAAGTTTTAAAGTTGTATATAAACTTAAGAAATGGTAAAAAATGTTTATAATAAGGCTTAAGAAATAATTGTGATAAATTGATGTCCGAAATAAACTTAACTCAAGTGGAGGAAATTAAAGTGAATACAGGATATGATAAATCGAATTGAATTTGAAATTGAGAAAGGTAAGTAAGGAAAGAGTAAATTTTGAATTTTGAAATTTGATTTTAACTTAAGTAAGTTAAAATGGATTGTATGGATTGAAATTTAACTTAAATAAAAATTGAATTTGAATAGGAATTATATCGAATTGAATTAAATATATTTTGAAATGTTGTCGAATAAAATAGAAATGGATTGAGATTGTGATGATTAAGTTATAAATAAATTCAATTTAAGTGTAAATAAATTTAATATGGCTTTGGGATATTATTTATATGAATTAGAGTATGAAATTAAATTTTAAAATGGAAACGAACTTAAGTTATATGGTTGAAATGATTGAAAGTAAACGAATTTACTTAAGTTAATATTTTTGGATGGAAGCTTGGCTCAAATAAATTTAGGAAATGGTTCATAAATAAATTGGCATGGATTAGATTGTTGTTGAATATAAAATTGAGCGAACAAGATTTTAGTAATATATTAGATGTGAATTAATAAAAAGTTGATAAATTGATTTAGAACCATTTAAATGGTTTATAGGCTGAAGTGGTTATTTTATTAATGAATATCACCTAGTAGCATGGAAAAATTTTGTCGATGTAAATGGAAGTGAACAAAATTTCGTGAATCAATGGAAAGTGAATAAATTTATTTAGAATCAATTTGAAATGGATATAAATATAATGTGTGCAATTATGTATTGAATGCAAATAAATTGCTTGTGGATTATTAGAAATCGGATAAATGGTATATAAATCGATTGAAATGAATAATCGAATGATGGAACCTTATAATTGCTTATAAATACATGTTTAGCATGTTGGTTTATGCAAATATTGTGTTTAACTGGTTAAATAAATGAAATGTTATTAAATTTCAAGTTTTTGGTACTTATGCGTTTATCTTGAGTAAGTACAGGTACAAGGAGGCTATTGAGCTAGATTTGGGTTGCGAAATTGCATATAAAGTAAGCTCGCTTGCTTAATAACACTAATATAAGGTAAGCTTATGCATTAAATGCAAAAATGAAATAAATATTGATATATATTGTGTTTTTCGACCGTGTGGGTTGATGATATCATTTTTATTATATTTGTGATATTGCAAAAGGCTCTCCGTACAAGGGAGACTACCAAATTTTTTTTGAAATTTAGGGTGTTAGAAAAATTTTGAAAAAATTAGTTAACTAAAAAGTTGATTTCTGAATTATAATTGAAATAAAGGGTTTGGGTTTAGAAATGGAAACTAAATATTTTTTATGGAACTAAGGGATTTAGAAAGTGAAATACCGAATTTTCACTAAGTGAATTTTTGAGAAATAATGGATTTGGATCATTCGTCCTACCTTAACAATTTCGGGGATGAAATTCTTTTAAGGGGGAGGAATGTAACGACCAGGATTTCCCGTAGTTGACTTTGGAATATTAAATGGTTTTAAATATTGATTTGGAATATAAATTGATTTTTGAATATGAAGGTTTTGGTTGAAATTATAGAATGAATTTAAATTTCAATTATAGCGATTTATCGTAATAAGGAAAATGGTGGATAACTGAAATTTGAGCTGAATGGGAGTCGAAACGATTTCTAACGTTGATATAAATTCAATTTGAATTAGAATTAATAAGTTTTTAAAACTAAATTTTCAAGTAATTTCATCAATTTTGGAAATCGTCGATTTAATCGACGCATTAAAATAGCCTTCTGGGGCTTTGTCTCGGAATTTGATGAAACCAGTTCCATTGGATCAGTAATAGTGTATTATTATCAGATTTCAAATTTCGTAGCGTTTGGTCGTGCGATCTGAAAACGCCTGAAAATAATTTAATTGAATTTAATGTAAATAGTCGATTTAAAATGCTATCTTCCACATACGATCGAATTGGGCCTCCAGACTTGTTCCATTGGGTTCAGAATAGTGGTATAACATTAGAGACACCAGGCGGCATGCCTCAATAGGGGTTCGAAATTTCGAGATATGTAAACGAGATATTTTGAATATATATATATATATATATATATATATAAAATCAAAGTCAGACTCAGCCGTCCTAGCCTATATGTGCGCAAAATCGCGACATTTCCTTTTCCCCCATCTTATCTTCAATGACAGAAATCGCAAAATAAAAAAAAATCGCGACGTTGTCGCGATGTTTTGCTCGAACTCGAGCACGGCGAACGAAGTACGTGCGCGAGGGGAGAGCGCAAGACCGAGGCTTAGTCGCGAATTGGTGGAGCTCGTGCTTGAGTTACAGGCTGGAGGGACGAAGGCAGATAAAATCGTGGTAGGTTGGAGCGAAGATCGATGGCGTTCGACTTGAGCTAGGAGGCCGAGGCGGTTGCAAGGTGTAGTAGGCGATTTTTGGGTTCAGTGTTTGAGAATGGTTCGTGGTGGAACGTGGCATGTCGACGGCGATATTTGGGAGGTGCAGTAGCCTGTAGGGGTTGTATCAGTGCATGGCAGTCAGGGAAGGAGGTGAGTCGCATTCTATTTGGAGATGAAGGGTGATGGCTGAAGCTTGGAAATGGGTTAGGCAGGAGCAGTAATGTGGAAGTCGGATTTACCGTAAATAGGTAATTTAGATTTTTGAAATTTAAGGTTAATCAAATTCGTTAATAAATAATTAGTTGATTTATCATAATTAAAATTTTAATCGTTAATCTATATTATTCGAAATTTGCTTATACGGGGTTCAATTGAACGGAATCAGTCGTGTGGGGTTCAGAGCTATGGAATCTGTGCAAAGGGATTTAAATTGGAACGATTAGCAAATTAAAAAATCAAGGTGAGTAAATCTCACTCATTTGGATGATTGGTGTTATTTTAAAATAGTTAAAATTAATTATTGAATGATTGGTTGAATTTATAAAATTACTATCAATTGAATGTAATATTATTTATGTAGTTGTATATATATATCAGTAGTTGGATATATTCTCGCCGATTGGAGCGGATGAGACACTATGTGCCCCACATAATAGCGGATGATCCTATATTACCGCGATATCCCACCTCAAAGCGGGATTGGTATTTTATGTTATCTAACATTTGTGGATGCAGGGAAACGGGTTGGAGGGATCCAACTGGATTCCTCAGATATATTGATTATTTTTTATATATAGTGAAATATGATATTATTAAATAAACATGTTATGGATTTTTGTGTGATTTGATTATAGGATGCTATAGTAGCACTAGCTTTAATTTTGGTATTTTAAATACCATAAATATTATTTTTGAATTTGAAGGTATTAAAAAGAAATTGATTTGGATAAAGCAACGATTTGAATTTGGGTTGTACTTAACTATTCGTAATATTATTTTAGATATGGATTTTAAAATAATTTGTATATAGGATTTTTGACAATGGATTTTAAGACGATATTTCTGGAAAAAATATATGGAAAAGAAGTTAAAATCGATATTTAAAATAGATTTGAAAAATAAGTGGAATTTATAAAGAAATGGATTTATAAAATGGAATTTTATAAATGAGATTAGTTTTATAAACAAGTGAAACTCAAAGGAGTTTAAAAATTTATAAACGATGTTTATAAATAAAGGAAAATGATATCAGTTGATAAATTGGAAATATAAATTCGTAGTGTGAATTTATATCAAGATATAAAAATCGGCTTTGGGAAAAATAGTGGATTCTATTTTTGAAATGTGAGAATGGTTAGGGAATCGAAATGAAATCGATGTGTTGTGAATCGAGAGGTATTTATAAATTGAAATTTGTTATTGGAATTTTAAAAATATATTTTTATCAAGAAGTTAAGTTTTGTTTTAAAAGAAATTTTTTACTTATTAAAGTATGTAATTTAAAGCTGTTTAGTATTGAAATACTTCAAAAAATGGATTTTTCAAATATTTAATATTTATTGAAATGAATTTGCAATTTTAAAATAAGCTTTGTAAATCGATTAGTTTTATTTGAAAATGAATTGCAAAAGAGTTATCGATGTTTATTTAAAGTGTTTTAATAATAAGTAATTACTTAAACATGCTTTAAAAATAAATTACTATTTAAAAATATACCCATTATTTAAATATATACTATTTTGAAATGATTTTAGTTTATTTATAAATCCTCTCGAGATTTGTAAACATGGTTTAGTTAATGGATTTGATTTTGTATAAGAGAAATCTTGTGAGGATATTCTGGAAACTTAAGTAAACTTCTGAAGTGTTAAAATATGAGAACTTCGAAAATGAATTAGAATTCATAAATAGAAGTTAGAAATGGGTAATTGGAATTATAGATAAGTGCAATAGATTTTGTAAAATTTAAAGTAAGTTAATTATTGAATTCCAGAAACTTATAGAATTCGCTATAAGTGAGTTAAGGGATTTACGAATAAATTGTAAAGGATTTTCAGAAATAGGAATAAATGGAATATTTTCTAAGTATTGGAAATAAATGATTTAGGAAAATATACTTATAAATATTTTTAAGTATTGAACTAGAAGGGTTTGAAATATTTTAGCTACGAGATTATTATTATAGAAATATTTTCAGAGTGTTGAATTATAAATGGAATTGGAAGAAATATTTCTAAGTATTGATATGATTTGAAAATATTACGTTATGGATATAAGTATTTGTATTTGTTTTCGAATATTGAAATATTGAAAGAGATTTGGATATATATCTTTGTAAAGATATTTTGAAACAAATATTTTGGAAAATTTATAATATAGGCCTAGTGACTACTTATGGATGTTATTTGCTAGTTCAATAACCGACTATCAAATCTGGCCAAATTCATTAATCGTTTCGAAGAGACTGGGATCAGATTTAATTATCTGAAAACCACTTCAATTTGACTTGTGCGTTATGAATTGTGATATCTCGAAGATAATGGAGATGGTGATTTGGAAGGAGATTCAGTTTGATCAGACCCAAAAGAACTTGTATGGATGAATGCTATCATTACATCGTGGTCTGGAAGGTAGTGTTAGCATTCCAAGTTTGAATGCTATTATAAAGGTAAAACGTAGCCTCATGCCTCATCAACCGGGAATGACTAAAACAGGGAGATGCAGTAGGGCTAAGCGGGTCGCACCAAAGTAAGGTATGTTATCACTTTTCTAGATACCCTCGGAATATATTATAATTTGTGGATATGGGTGTGCATGGAAAAGAGAGCGCTCGATTAGGGTAGGAACACCCGGGGTGATAACATATTCGGTACTATCCAGTAAGGCGTAGGTCGGTCTTGTGTTGGCAGGGATCGTTAGGTACGATCTTAGTACATTTTTCTAGAGGTGTACCGTGGCGGGCGGTACCCCAGTAGCCCAGTCATTGTATGGAATCCATTATCCACTACGAGCCTGTACAGTTTTGATTGTGCCCAACTATGCTGAAACATGAGATGCAAGCATTTCAGCTATTTTCTAATTTATTTTCTATAGACACTATAATATCAAATGATTTTGATAAAAAATGTTTTGGTTATCGTAAGGTAAAAACCCACCGTATTTATGTGTAGCGTGGTCTTACGAGATACCTTTGTTTTCAAAGGATTTTGATAAGTGTAATAATTCAAATTGAGTGTGTTTTCTTACGCTGGTTTTCCAAACTGACTCGGGTATTATTTTATTATAATGCTCGGGTCAGACCAAGTATTACATATTCAGATTAGAATGCTATGGAGCTCAGGATACGAGTTGGAGGAGACTTAGGCATATCCCACGTACTTGATTATATTCTGCTATGTGTGTAGACCGTATAGTCAGCATCGGTAAGGAAAAGTTATAATAACTTTCCAGAATTGATTTGATGATTGTTGTAGTCTGATGATATGTATAAAACAGTTGAAGTTCTTTTTGTATAAAGATATGTTATTATCTATTGTATATTGTTCCGCTACGATTGTGAGATTCTGTGTAATGTTGTTTCTGTTTTCTTCTATCTCTTTCTTCTTCACCCCTAGTGATCTGGTATTTCCGGCATTCGATTGCTCGGGATGCTATACATTTAACGTATTAATGTCAATTTTCGAGGGTTGAAAATACCGGTTTGCTACATTTGGTATCAGAGCTGAAAGTTAAGTGAGAACCTTGGCTTTGGTGATGATTACTCATTAGAGATAGGGTCAGTAGCACCCTAGATTGAGTCTGAGTGTATTATAGTCATGAGCGCATATTTGTTAGTGAATATAAATGGTTTTGTATTGTGTTGACTTATCGGTTGAGTCTTTATAAAGTCTGGTCAGTACAGTTTGGACAACTGTATCGATAGGGATATCTAAACTCTTAAGCTAGGCAAACCGACACAATATTGTTTTAAAAGTGGCTAAATGAAATAATATTACCCAAATTATATTTTGATATAAAAAGAAATCATTTTCTGAAATTATTATAATATACTGATGTGTTTGGTTGTTATTATTATTATCAAAACCAGATTATAAAAAAAAATCAAAATGGTTTATATAACCAAATAGAAATTGTATAAATATGATTTATAGAAATGAGTTAAAAACTAAAAATGGATTCAACCCAGGATTCGGAAATTTAAATCCCGGAGATTTTTTTTGGAAATGTTTTCTAAGGCGTTTTGAAATAAATGATGGTGATATTATTTTTAAAATAGAAAATGCTTTAAATTTGATTTTGGAAGTGAAAAAGCACTGAACTCACTTCAGCTGCTGGAAAATAATCCTAGTGATGACTGCACAGCATCATCAGTATTCATTTTTGAGTTTCTAAGTGATGGATTGCTACTGTGATTATTTGGCTTCAGAATTGTTTTGGAAAAAAAATCAGGTTTTGATTTAAAAATTCCAAAGGTAAGATTTGATACACAGAAAGAAATATACATTTATATACGAGAATATACAAAAAGGAATATACATTTATATACGGCTAATCAGCGAGCTTTAAACATAAAGATGACTCGATTGGAACGTTGTTTCTCCACAAGGATGACTAAGATGGAGAATACTTTGGTCAAAGTGGTCTCCACTTTACGCAAAGTGATGCGCAAAGTATGTGGTCGTTCTTCTTCATGCTCATCATCTTTGCCTTCCCCAACACCTCCACCTCGAGTTCAAACACCAGTTTTTCACTCTCAAGCCTCGCCCGAAGGTACATCACAGATAGAGGTGACCGAGGGAAGACTCATATTCACACACAACCTAAGGAAGAAGAAGAAGATATTGATGAAATGTATGTGTCTGATACTCCACATTTTCAACAACAATCATACATGGCATTTCAAGGCCTTTTAATTCACGAAGATGAGGAGTACAACGACCAAGCGCAATGGTCGGGTACATACGAGCAGGATCCATCCTCTTACTAGGAGTATTGCGAGAACTATGGGGGCTTATCTTATTCTCAAAATTAGTACAATTAGAGTTTTCTTTTATTTTTCAACTCTTATGCTTGTCTGTTTCCCTATTTACAACTTTTGCTACAATTGTTTCTAATTTTATTTTGATCTTTCATATTTGATTTTCCATGACCTTAAGTGATAACATGCTATGTTTATTTAATATCTCCGTATCTTATATTGTTTCCCTCCATTTTGGTAATGACTAAGGGGGAGAAATCTATGCATATACATATAGAGAGACGCATATACACAAAGGAAGACAAACATAATAATACTTCCATTGTATAGTTGACTTTGATTGTATAGTTGTCATTATCAAAAAGGGGAGATTGTTAGAACCTCCAACTTATGTTTCAATGATAACAACTATATAATCATATACATATATAGACCTTATCAAAATTTAAAGTATATGCTACAAGAAGACACCATGCTCGAAGATATTGACACTCAAAGAGAAAAAAAGATTCATTGACCATACCGCTGTTAGTAAGGTTATTCTACTGTAAAAGAGTCCTGTCTTGAGTATATATGCATACAAGATCACACACAATTGCATTTGCATCAAAATTAAGGTCAAAAACTGTTTTTACATCTCACAGATGTCTATGATAAAGCCACAGACGTTTGCGATAAAGCCACAGACGTCTGTGACAATTCTCGGGTTAAAAATTCTCTAAAGTCACGGACGTATGAGATTTTACCACAGACGTCTGTCATGTGCAAAAACTGTCAATTTTGAAAAGGCACTTCTGTTTCATTAAAAAAGAAATCACCTTTCAACGAAAGGTTGCAGCCATTAAATTGAATAAACTTTCTCAAATAGTAACAACTTTTCATCTGCACATTTTTGAATCTATAAATATTACTTTGATTGAGAAATAGAAATCATCTAACTTGAATTAATATATCCTTTACTCTCTTAATTTCTAAACACTCTCTTGCATATACATTGTTCACATACTCTCAATCTATTGTAACCAAAATATAATTTTGGTCAAATCACTTCCTACAACTCAAAGCATTAATATTCATATACTCAAAGGAGATTATAGGAAGATTTGTACTATAAGTCAAAAACTATGTTATTTGGAATACAAGATTGTCAGAAATACTTTTGTACTAGCCCATTCCTCCAGGCGAAGTAAGGGTAATTTGTTTAAAGGAAATACCGAAGGGGAGCTTCAGGACTGATGTAGGACGGGAGGTCTGAATTGGTATAAAAACTCTGGCTTGCATGCTTTTATACTTTAGTACTTATTGTGTACTATTGCATTAACTTATACACTTGCATATTATACACAAGTTAGATAACATACGATCCACGAGATTTTTTTAGGATAGTGTCCAATCCAACCACCGTCCATTTAGATTGCCTAACGCAATTAATGCAATGTCCCCCTTTAACTAATTTTGAAGTAGACCTATTTTGACTATGCGAGTCCAGCCTCGACATTTGACTTACAACCAATTATCACTAATGAACGTAAGACTATTTACGGAGCTTTTGTTTTAAGCACAGTCCTAACCTGAGGGTATCCCTTTCTATATAGACCAGCGTATACTCTCCATAGGTTTTACGGCTAGATGTGTTTTTGCATTCCAACCTATTCTAATGACTCATGTCATTTTCTTTCTATACTTTATAATTAAATTATAATAATTCACACCCATCGTAAACACATGCTTATTTAACCGGGTTTTTAACAAAGCATAATTGGATAGAAGTTAGAACATTCAAATTAAGCTAGAATGACTCGAAACTTGACCGAAAGACCTAAAGAGCATTATAAAAATCTCCAAGATGTATGGGCTAAAAATACCCTAACTTTTCGAATTTGCACCGATCCGATCAAATTTGATCGATACCGATCTGAATTGGTTGATCATTGATCTTCCAAATCTCTTGCATCACACTCCTATGACTCCGCTAAGCTCACCCAACAAGTTTGGTAACATTCCAAGCATCCGAGTTCAAGAAGTGAAGGGTCATCTAATTCAGAATATAGTTCACTCTAAGTCACAAGTGAATCATCATCGAAACAAATCAACAAGCTACGAAATTACATGGAAAGCATCATATCGAAGCAAAGAAGACAGCTAAGTAGTCAAAGCATCAAAAATTCCTAACTATTTGGATCGATACCGATTCGATCCAATTGGATCGATATCGATCCAAATAGTTTGCTCCGATAACCTCTAAACTTCTTGGGCTTCCTTTGCATGAAGACTACGGGCTTCTAGCAAAGCGGCTCTGGCCCAAGTGCTCTCCAACCCCTATAAATACCATCCCATCTGCAAAATGAAAGGGGCTCTGGACTGGCTGCTGCAACTCTACCATTACTATTCTTCACTCTTCTTCTCCCATACAATAGTCACAATGGAGCAATCGAGATCCTCCGGATTGCCTCCAAGTACTTGTAATTTAGATCTAACTTAGGTGATTCAATCAAATTGTAATCCAAATCAATCTTGTAATAGTAGTCAGTTAATAAAAGGTATGAAGTGGATGCAGGCTTCGTTAATAGCTGAACCACTATAATATTCTTATGTCTCTTTACTATTTATGCTCTTTTTCATTCATTTGCTATATTGTTTGCTTTAAGAAACAAGACTGGTGCTTTCACACTCAATCCAAGGCGTTGATTCATTGTTTTGGGTTAACATTTTGGTGCTTTCACTGAGAATTGAACTCAGGCGTAGATCTAGCTCTCTTTCTGGAATCCTGCTGATTGAGAAGTTAGATCCAAAGATTTTGCCTAACTTATGGCACCTAGAAGAACATTAGATCAGACACAACAACTAGGGGATTGATAGAACTTGTTCTTATTGCAAATCCAAACTTAGGAGCAAGGACTCCACAAGAGGATGTTGTAATGGATGATTTCAATTCAAAGGATGATGATCCGATTAAGGAAGATGGGCCAGAGCCACGTGCTAAGGTTCAAAATAATGGAAAGAACTCCATACCACTCCATCACAACCATTTGCAAGCTGACGGAACCCCGTAGGAATGGCCCTCCTGAAAAATGGAGAGCCTAGGCTTCAGGAAGCTAACCAAGACCATATGAAATGTCAAATACTTAGCATGACTACTGACAACCATGGAGGACCGAGCAAATGGTCAATAAAAATCATCGAGACGATCGCCAAAAAATTCACTTCAGGGTCGATCTGAATCAGGCCCGAAGTAATCACCCTTTTGACTTGTAGCAGATTCTGGAGGTTCTAGCAACAATTCGAACTCGGGTAGTTGCCCATTTGACTTGAAGCAGTCCCATAAAACTTTAGCCCGGAGTAAGACTCAGGTAAAACTAATATTTTCCCCAAGCGAACACCAACAAGTCTCCAAGCACCATTCGTCGTAGGCCCAATGCTTCAAATTACGTAACTCCAAGCAAACAAGGTGTTGACTCCAAGCAAGTAATAAATTTTCTTGGGTCAGACTCCAAGCAAATTGTTGTCGACCCATTAACACCGATCTTCCCATAACTCAAGCATATGAACTCCAAACCATTTGAAATTTGAAATGTAGCCTTATGGGGCCATCCTTGTCACCCCATACTGATCTTGCCCAGTTAGGAAAAAATTTGGCGTTCATCATAGATCGGTATTTTTAACCATTCAAACATTGGACAATCGTGCATACATTATTAATAAGCATTACAAACAACTAGAACTTGAAAACTGACAGGGCTGGCAATGATCGGGGTTCCGCACTGAGTTGAACTTCGTTTACTAAGAAGGGAAGACTATCCCGAGAATTTCATTGTGCCTACTATGCCATCTTGCAACTGGACGACGGGCCCCAATATAGCACTTACATAAGTATAGTTGGCATGAGGATGGAGCTGGGACAACGGATGTTCTACTCTATAAATGTTTCCCAATCTTCTTGGAGGGTGTTGCTTCTGCATGGTCTACCAGGCTCCAACCAAGATCCATCTCAACCTTTGACGAATTAGAAAGGAGATTTTTGGACCGGTGTAGATTCCGTATTGCATAACCAAAGGACATGATGCATCTAGCATGCCACAAAGACCTAAAGAATCACTAGACGGTGAGGGAGCTACGGGCGGAGAAGCGCCTGGGCCAAGTGACGAAAGGAGTGTTATCAAATAACACTCTAGCTAGCTAACTACTAAGGAATGGGGTAGTAACCTAAAGCGATGCCTTTTCATCCATCCTTATCAACTTTCGTTTTCCAAGTGAGCCTTATGAGAACACTGGGGGCATCGTAGATATCACGACAAAGGGAACGTTTCTATGCCTTCAAGCCATGAATGAGAAGCGCGGACTTACTAACCGCCTGATCGATGTGTCATATCGGTCCCTTTTTTCGAGAATAGATGTTGCTCCAGTGGCATCGAGAAGGCATGTTTGAAAGATCGTGAATAAACAGATCCAACCCCCTAGTCTTTGGGAACCAATAAAAATATGTTCCCAAGAGGTGAACCCCAAAATTCCTCTTGAAGTCGACGAATTACTGCTCCAAGGCTGCTTGGTCAACAGTCATCTGATCCAAAAAATCGTTTACGAACTAAAGCGTCATGAAGGCGAATCGATAGATCAACGATCATCTTATCCAAAAAACCCTTCACGAACGTGAATGTCCCTCATGAACTAATACATCGTGCAGGAAAATCGGTAGATCGGCGGTCATCTAATCCAAAAACCCTTCGCGAACGTGAAGGTCCTTCATGAACTAAAGAGCCGTAAAGGCGAACCGATAGATCAGCGGTCATCTGATCTAAAAACCCTTTGCGAATGTGAAGGTCCTTCATGAACTAAAGCATCGTGAATGTGAACCAGTAGATCAGTAGTCATCTAATCCAAAAACCCTTCGTGAATGTAAAGGTCTTTCATGAACTAAAGCGTCGTGAAGGCGAACTGGTAGATCAGCGGTCATCTGATCTAAAAACCCTTCGTGAACGTGAAGGTCCATCATGAACTAAGGCATGATGAAGGCGAACCGGTAGATCAGTGGTCATCTGATCTAAAAACCCTTCATGAATGTGAAGATCCTTCATGAACTAAAGTGTCATGAAGGTGAACCGGTAGATCAGTGGTCATCTGATCCAAAAATCCTTCGCGACATGAAGGTCCTTCATGAACTGAAGCGTCGTTAAGGCGAACCGATAGATCAACGGTCACCTGATCCAAAAACCCTTCGCGAATGTGAAGGTCGTTCATGAACTAAAATAACGTGAAGGTGAACCGGTAGATCAATGGTCATTTGATCCAAAAACCCTTCGTGAATGTGAAGGTCCTTCATGAACTAAAGCGTCATGATGGAGAACCGGTAGATCAGCGGTTATCTGGTCCAAAAAATACTTCACGAACTAAAACATCAGGAAGGCAAACTGGAAAATCCGCTATCATCTGATCAAGAGCTCCCCGAAGTAACCAAAGTCACGCTCCGAGGCCACAATTCGACAATCACATCAGTCGCTCCACAGAAGTAACAACGACATATGAAACAAACAGTGCTAAATTCCAGAGCTTCGAAATCATTCAAAAAAACTGCACCAAAACTAAGCCAACACTGTGGATAATCAATGGCCGACTTGAATCAATCCAAGATTCAGAACCTGGGAGAACCATGTATCTCGGATCCCTAATATATAAATCTTCAAAGATAGAGGCTTTCCCATGCTTTAATCATCTAGAAGACATAGTCGCAACCACTGGATCGGCGACAACCAAATAAGTTGTGAAGAAGCCCTAGATACATTTCAAGCGGACGAATAGCCCAGCGGCATGGGGGGCACCACACATACTTGAATAGCCATAAAAAATGCCGAGACTAATCATACCGTTATTCTGTTACGCCCGATCAAAAATTTTGGCATTCTGACAACTGTGGACTTAATGACCTGGCTAGCGAAACAATTGAAATAGAGGCATAATACTCGCTTAATCCTTCCCAACTCTTCCTTTACCACCCTTAGTGATTGGTTCTTCTTCCTCTTAGACCATGTGCTAGTTTAAGACCCAATCTTTGAAGGCAGTTTGAACCAAAAGCTAAGAATCTTGCCCTGAACTCCCATAAGCTCTTCTTCATATCCATTTTCACATGATTAGCTATAGATCTCTCCACCCTGGCAACCCGATCTGTTTGGTCATGCACATTGTCCCAAAACACAAAAGGATAATCCAAGCCATGGTTACCTAATTCAAAGACAACTTAACTTTTAGAACCGACAAAAGCCACGTTTTAGTGAAGTCAAATCGTCGGATCGATAGGAAAATTCGATCCATGCCTCCCAAAATTGATGTCACCCTGGTAGCATAGGGGAGGTCCTAATTTCAAAAGCAGCGCATCTCATAAGCTGTACACTTCCTAGGCCGTGCATCTCATAAGCCACACACTTCCGTGTATCTCATAAGCTGCGCACTTCCTAGGCTGTGCATCTTGTAAGCCACGCACTTCCTAGACCGTGCATCTCAAAAGTCATGCACTTCCTAGGCCCCATGTATCGTAAGACGCACACTTCCTAGGCCGCGCATCCCATAAGCCATGCACTTCCTAGGTTGTACGTATCGTAAGCCACATTTCCTAAGCCGCGCATCTCGTAAGCCGCGCACTTCCTACACCGCCCATCTCGTAAGCCATGCACTCCGTAAGCCACGCACTTCCTCAGGCGTGCATCTCATAAGCCACACACTTCCTAAGTCGTGACATCTCATAAGCCATGCACATCCTAAGCCCCGTATCTCATAACATAAGCCACGCACTTCCTAAACCGCGCATCTCATAAGCCGCGCACTTCCTAAGCCGCGCATCTCAAAAGCCGCGCTCTTCCTAAGCCGTGCATCTTATATGCCGTGCATTTCCTACACCGCGCATCTCAGAAGCCGTGCACTTCCTAGGCCATGCATCTCATAAGCCGCGCGTCGTTTCTTGAATAAGTGAAATTGTTTTCAAGAAAACATTTGATAAGCCGCGCATTTCATAAGCCGTGCACCGCTTCTTGGGCCAGTGGGGTCACTTTCAAGCAAGCGTCAAAACTCTTCCACGCGTGCCCACAAGTCATGCATCGCTTCTTGAGCCATGGAACCACGTTCTCAAAGCACGAGCTCCTCACGTTGTGTAACGACCCACCTTTTTGGACAGTTTAAATCGACAATAAACTACACATGTCAACTCAAACTTTTAAAAAGGGGAGGATCGTTAATGGGGTAATTAAGAAAATAAGAGAAAAGAAAGGAAAAACATAACATAGAATCTCACAGCGGAATGACAAAATATAATAATCAAATAAACAATTCATGAAGCTATTTTACAAATAAAATTTGATTACACTTTCACAACATATCAGAGTTATACATACAGAAGGAATAAATAAATATTGCAGCGGAATAACATGATGTAGTGGAATAAATATAATAAATAGTAATAATATACTAAATCTTCGTCTTCGTCCTCCAGAAATAAGGTCTTCAACGCTGAAATGCTCAGGCTGACCCGAGCGTAATGAAAAGACAAAACACTCGAGTCAGGTCTAAAAGATCTTATGTAAATTAAATCAACAATAAATAAATATAAGGGCAACGGCTTCAGAGATGCTTACAGGATTTTACATCTCCTAATCGGTGTCTAACGTGCGTTCAACAACTTAAGAGATGTTCGGGATTCCATCTCATAAGGATCCGTTAAACTATCTACATACATAGTACAATACGCTATTATAATATGTTTACAGTAAAGTAAAGTATTAAAATAGCGTTAAGATATTACCTATATCCTTCTTAACACATTTTATACAAATGTTGTAGTCTATACAGTACTGTAAACTCCACCGTAAACTAGTGGGCAATCAAGGAGCACTCCATAGGTACGACACAAACCAAACTCGTAGTGGCTCGATAAGGCATATGACAAGGCACGCGAGGCAATGCCCAGGGTAGGATACTACCGTTTGGCGGATCCGAACTGGTGGTAACGCATAGCAGCTACTACTGCCCACCTCGGAACACACACCTAAAATCAAATCAAGGGTGGCCACCAAATCAATCACAAAGTAAAAGATATGGTATCGAAGAAGCATGTCCGATCAGAGGAGCGACCTCACTTGGCCCGACGTGGCTCCTGTTTTTGTCATATCAAGCTGACCCGAGGGTTCGGGGATGCGTTCATACCTCATATAGTAGCATTCACCAAACCATCCTACTTCGTTTGGATTCTCCACCACATGCACAGTTGTTAAGGTGGTTTTGGTATTGGCAGAGAGTATGAAAATATCTGATCCCAGTCTCTTTAACAACCAAACACTTATTTCACACTGGTTGGTTCTTTTACATTCCCAAAACTGATTCATAATTGATATCAAAATATCATATTCACGTTAAAATCATATCACTTTGAAATCATATTCACTTTCGAAAGCATTATTCACTTTAAATCATATTCATTTTCAAAATCATAACCATAAAATAGGTTAAACCATCATATCCAAATATTCACATTTAAATCAATTAAATCTAAATCATAACAGTTCCAACTTTAAACAGTTTGAATATTGAAAGTAGTATATATTGGAATAGTTATACATAAAAAAATAATTTACATTCAAAAAAAAGGTTATAGATTAAAATAGTATATATATTAGCAATAGTTTATATATTTAAATAGGTTATATATTAGAAATAGTTTATCTATTAAAATAGGTTATATATTAAAATAGTTTATATATTAAAAATAGTTTATATATTAAAATAGGTTATATATTAGAAATAGTTTATGTATTAAAATAGGTTATATATTAAAAAAGTTTATATATTGAAATAGGTTATATATTAAAATAGGTTATATATTAGAAATAGTTTATGTATTAAAATAGGTTATATATTAAAATAGTTTATATATTAAAATAGGTTATATATTAAAACATAGTTAATGTATTAAAATTTATTAATATATTAAAATGGTTTATATGAGAAAAATAGTTTAATGTTAAAAGAGTTTGTATATTAAAAGAGTTTATATCGAAAATAGTGTCAAACTAGAATTGTTTCTTCAAATTTCACAAATCAATTCAATCACTTTAGTTCCAAAAATTCAATTTAAATCAATCTCAGTTCAACGATTTCAATTCAAAAGACCAAAGGTTTCAATTCAAATTCAATAGGTTTGAAACCCATTCCAATTTATACCAATTTCAAATCCATGTTTGAACTACAAATTAAACCATTTTAAATTCAATAGGTTTCAAAGTTTAAATATTCAAACACTTACAATAACTCAATTTTGATAAATTTCATTTATATTTCAAAACTGAACATTAAGATTCCAATTCAAATTCTTTAAACAATTCATTTAAACCAATTTTAATTTCAACATTTTAAAGCTTGGATTTTGGAAATAGTTCAGTTCATATAAATCAAATTTTATTTCATAATATCATTTAACTGGATTCAAAAATTAAGGATTTAAAATCATTGAATTTAACCAATCTGGTGTCCGTATATAATTTTCTACCCAATGGTCATGTGATACGGATATATATCATTTCAACCCGCAATAAATTTAAATTTACGGGTATATATTATTTCAACCCGCAATCCCGAGAAAAATTCAAAATCCATAAAATCGCTCAAATTTATCATTTCAACCAATAACGATTTTCCCTAATCTATAAGACCATTCGGGTATGTATCATTTCAACCCATAGTGAGTTTTCCTAACAGCAAACTAAGGGAACTTGCAGTGTGATAACGACATATAAAATAAACTTAACATCAAATCATCCTAAATGTCAACAATTAAGCGTCCATCACAATCATCATTCAAATTAGCCAATAAAGCACAACAATTAACTGGTTATCATTATCAGGTGTTTAATTAACAATTTAAATTCAATATTAAATTAAATGGCAATTAAATTTAATATAAATTCAAATTAAACTCGAATGACAATTTAAATATACCAAACAGCAATCAATAAATTTTTAATCACATCATAAATTTAATTTAATCAACATAAGATGGTTTAGCATTTGTGAGTGGGTTAAATCACCCACCTTTGATTTTTAGTCGATTTAAAATCCAAATAAAGCCAAAAAATCTAACAGTCATAGAATCCAACCAAACTAGTTCCATAACGTCTCTAATTTCAATACGATCGCAATAGAGAAAACCACGCGTGAATCCGAGCTCATATGAAAAAGTTATGGATGTTAGAACATTTAAAATTTATATTAAAATAAAAAAACAAATGGGCAATACCACGTCACAGAAACCCTAGCCCATCGCGTCGCTAACTACTTCAATGGAATTAGCCACCATTGTTCATCAACAAATGCACACAACCACGACCACGATCCAGTGCCACCATCCTCTTTCCCATGCTCCGTCGCCCACACGCCACACACACGGCATGCTCTGGTGGCCCCAGAGGCTCCACCGCCACCTAGCAATAATTGACGATTTTGGCAAAATCAATGACTGTTTCGACGGACTAATCACATGGATTTGCTCGCCTCGTCCTCCTCTATGCGCCAGCAGCCTCCGATCGTCCTATAGTCGAAGATCCGCCGTCGAATTTAAACCCTAGCAACGGATGGCCAAGGATAAATCGCCAATTTTTGGCCAATTCGAGGCTCAATTGAAAAAATGAATTGCAGCAGTAGATCGCGCTCTTCAAGAGCTTTCCAATGATATATAATATGACATAGATTGAGGTGTTTAATTTTTTTGATTTGATTTTGATTTGAAATTGAATTAGGGAATTAGATTTCTGCCATATGGAAGGAAGGAAGGAGCAGCTGGAAATGTACGTACAGAAATAAGAAAAAGGCTACTAGGGTTTCAGAAAAGAAATCTATTTATATGAATAAAGATAGATCAGAATGAATGGACAGATGGATTTGGATCTAAACAATAACAACGACCCGAAAGCCCCTTCCGTTTCCGAAACGAAAGTAGGTCATCCAATATATCAAAATATAGGTTTTCGATATTTTTAAACTCAATGGAACTAGTTTCAAACCCCAATTCCATTGTATGCAGAAGTTAGCTTTTAAAATCAGATTATATTCATTTAAATTATATTAATTAATTTCTACGTGTTTCGAGCTCGCACGATCAAACGATAAGTCCGATCGCTACAAAACTTGAAATCCTACAATAATTCATTGTTACGGATCCGATGAAACTGGTTTCGCAAAAATCTGAGATAGTGGCCAATGAAACACACCACACCCTTTAATATACCCAAAAGGAGACATTAAAAGGCGTGGTGCGTTGTAGGTATAACTGAAACTAACAAAGACTAAGATTCACAAGACAAAAATAGGTAAAAACAACGGAAACTAAAATAATAACTTAATTAAAACAAAGCTTCATAATTACTTCATAAATAAGTCAAATACCAAATACAATGTCCATATCTCAAAACTCATCATGTCTTATGAAATAAAAATTCATAGTCTCAAAATCAAAGTACATAATAAGCCAGTGCATAGAAAGAACAAAAGCTAAAATAAAAGAAATACATAGCAGAGAACTCCTCCAAGAAACCGCCAAGCATCAACAATCTACTGACTTCTTCCTTGACTGCCTATGGGAGGAAAAGGGAAAATAGAGGAGTGGGTCAGACTAAAAGTCTGTTGAATGATAATAATTACTGGGGTCTTTAAGCAAGATAAAAGTAATCGACTCTACAATAGTTCTAGCATAAATGAGGATAATAAAGGAGATAAACTGGAAATAAGTACTATTAAATATCGCTTAATTTATAAGATAGGTTAACTTTGATTGCTTGCACTTGTCCTTGATTTTTGCTTTGATTAGGCTGAATTTCTAATCCTGTAATTAGGATGTAACCCTAATTCTACCCTTTTTGATCGGCCTGCTACTCCATAGACCTTACTACGGACCGACCGCTATATAACTCCCTACACACCAGCCAATGGTGATGCACAGAGCAACTACTGTGGATCCGGACGACATATATAGCTCCCTACACAGAAGGCAATGGTGTCTATGAAAGATACTCATAGTAAGTGCTTAGAACTCATAGCTATTACTGAGCACCCGAATGGAAGTCGCACGCGTAGCTGCCACCATGCCCATGCTACCTTTTGCTCCACCTATTGGGTCTTCTTATTACCTCCAACTTCCAGTATAGCGTGCTCCTCATCTCACTTTAGGATAACGTGAGATCACCGTGTGTCCATAGATTATAGGGGAAATGCTGTTGGTACTGGCCCTTCATCCAAACAATATCTAGTTGCGCCCATTATCCAAATCCCTCGTGATTTGGACTTCTATTTGACCAATTACTACCATTCTTAGCATAAGCGTGCCCTCATCTCACTTCGGACTAATGTGAGACACCTTTTTGTCTAATAAGGAATGCTATTTGGTCAGGTCCTACTTTCATCTTTGCTTATTAACTTAGATAAATTATTTAAATAAGCCTTTATTATCATTTTTATTTTCTAAGCTTATTAATTTATCCCAAGTCTTAAAATAAGCCCCATTCTATTCTTTTTCTTATTATAACCTACGTTATAATCATGCTTATTACTTAACCCAAGGTCTAAGTGTGAAAATAAGCTCTTTCATCTTTTACTCTTTTTTAGTTATAATTCTACTTTATAACTAAACCAATTAATTAGTCCAATTATAATCATAATTAGGCATAATTTAAGTCTTAATACCATTTTATTACAGTCTTTATAATTTACATCTCATAATTATAAATAGTCCAATCTCTTTAATTCAGTCCAATTAATATCATAATAAGGCATAATTTCAGTCTTTATTCCATTTTATTACAGTCTTTATAATTTACATCTTATTTTCTTCATTCAGTAATCTTACTTATATAATCCATATTTACGTTTAATTTATTCTAATCTATACGCGAAGAAAAGGGGGATGAAGAGAATAGACGCTTGCATAAAATCCAAAATGTCGAAAAAGATGTAAATAAGAAATAAATAACAGTAAATAAACTTAAATACTGTAAATAAACTGTAAATCAATAAAAGCTATGCTTAACAGTAATAAATTATAATTAACAGAAATAAACTGAAATTACTGAAAAGAATAGCTGGAAGGAAATAGACTGAAAATAATTCTAAAAATAGTAAATAAACTACTTAAAAGGTTATTCCAAAAATCGTTGTAAAACTACAACTATTGGAGACCCTATTATTTTAAATTACTTAAAGAAATCTTAAAATAATTACAATCACTCACCTCCAGTCCTAAGCTCTTCCTTTGGTCTTTCCGGATCCACTTGGAGTTGTAAAATAATTTAATTTATAACGATTTTCTCCTTTGGAAAAATTATTCCGTTTAGGGTCCTTCCTAGAAAGGTTAACCCAATTGGAGAAAACCTAGAATGAGAAAAAGTGTTAGGTCTAGGGGTCTATTTATAGGGGTAGAAGTGGATCTTGGACCGTTGGATTTGGAGATTTAATAGGATGCAACCACGTCATAAGCTGAATAGGAGCCATCGGATGCAAAACTGGAAGGACCAGATTGAAATAAAGGATGCAAATGACGTGAAAAAGGTTCATTGGAACATACTGGAGCGAAGGAACGATTCTTTGTTCCTTCACCTGAGGCGGGTCGACCGCCCCCTTACCCAGGTCGACTGGCCGGTCGAACTGTATTATTATTATTATTATTTTCTTCGTTTATTTTGTTTATTTTATAACTTGATCATATTAGCTTGGCTTTTGACGTTCTATATATGGAAATTGACCAGAAAATTACCACAGACACAATGCTGCAACTCCCATGGCTTAATTCTGATAATTTCACAAAGTTATTTTATTATTTAATTAATTAACAAATTAATTATTATGGGTTAAATTCCGGGTTGTTACATTCTCCCCTCCTTAAGGGAATTCGTCCCCGAAATCTCTAAGGGTAAAAGAATGTACTAGATGTTTTCATCCAATTCTACAATCAACTACTCAATCATCAACCATTCATCCATTGTCCTTAAGTTTTTCTAATGAAATTTATGATACTTATGCAATTAGTGTAGTGTAAATGTCCCTAACTAATGCAAAAGATTAGGCGGTCCACTGATTTAGTTGACCTCCTTTTATGCAATCATGTCTGTGCCATGTATCCAAATGAATGCAAAAATTTCCTAATGATAACTGATAGTTCTATATGCGTGCTACAAACATCACCCAAGTGCAACAATCAAGTGATAAACATCCATTTATAGCAACCATGGAAATAAAATAAAAATGCGCACACACCCATATGCATATGCTCTAGTGTCCTAGTTAGGCCGATCCCTAAAAGATAATAGTGCCTAGTGTAAGTATATGCGTCCATTAGCATCCACTAGCAAACACTTGCAACCACTAGCATTCATCATACATAACATGTTCTAATAACATGTTTACATCAAATCCTATCATCCATAGGTTAAATCCTAAGTTCAACCCTCCCAAGGGATGATAAAGGAAAGAACCTATTCAAAACTAAAGATGGAAATAGGAAATTCGAAATTTACTATCAAAGAGAGATGTGGATAAGAAGTACGCATTTTATCCTAATCAAATTAGTCTTCTCCGAAATATCTCTAACCATGTCGGAACCAAGAAGCAACCTTTCATAGACTCCAACCAACATAAAGACGTCTTACAAGGCCTTTCAAAAAGAGCTTCAAAAGGTGTCATTTCAATGCTAGCTTGAAAACTACTACCATATGAATTCCACTAAAGAAAGATGCTTTTCCCAAGTTCTTCCAAAATCAAGAATACTCATTCTCAACCATGCTTGTCTTACTATCCTACTAATTTCATTTTACAGTTCTTCCAAATTCCTAGGTTCTTAATAGTGTCATATACACTTTACGGAAACATCCCTTATTACTTCTAAAATTAATTACTGTTATCTTCTTACACTCCTAGGAAATGATTCTTACCTACCCCATATTTAAGAGTTTGGTTTGGTATTTATCACCTTGTTCTAAAAACTAAGGTTTCAAAAAAATTTAAAACATCAAATCCCAAAATCTTTGCCTTTAAAAGTGTTATCATTTCAGTTTCTCTTAATTTTAAAAATACTTAGTCACTTAATATTATTTTGCAAACCTAGAGGGAAAACCTTCCAAATTTTTAAGTCTAAAACTTATATCTCTCTTTCTTTCAAAGACTTTTATAGTTTTCTATAAAAATTTGAATTTTCAAATTTTACTTTTATTAAGTTTTTCATTTCAAAAACTTATTTACTTTTTCACCAAACCATTTTCTTTTAAAATATCTTTAAAATATCCTTTATGTGTTTTCAAAATAGCTTCTTATTACATCTAACAGTCTTATACCTTAATGTATTGGAACTACTTTCTCTTATGAGAAGTTATTAATGCTAAATCTTCTATGAACCTTTTTAAAAGAGAATTTCATGTTTATGTGAAATTACAAGGAACTTATTTTATATTTTTCGAAATAGGCTATACAAAATATGGTGCTTTTCACACCTTGTATATCTCTTTCATGTATTCCTTGTAACTTGCACAAAACATTTTTATCGGTTTCATAGAAAATCATACCATTATTCTTTTCATTGAAATAGATTAAAATATGTTTAAATTATATTCTTCCATGATAAATATTTTCTAATATCTAACTTACACATTTTCCTTTCAGAAAAACTCATCTTCAAAACTGTTTTAATATTTCCATAACTACAAAAACACTTCCTTATACTTATTAAGTGTACTTTACAAACCATTTTGTTTCTATACTTAGAAATTACCTTTTTGAAAATACATTTTTTTTTGGGTTAAAATGGATGTTGCGTAAATCACCGTTACTACAACCCAAAAAATACTAGTGTATGGATTCAATTAAATAAATACCAATAAATCTCATATACCTATGTAAAAATATTTCTCTTAAGAGTCACTTACTATAACAATAGTGTTATATCCTATGCTCCACTAATTTTCCATGAAAACATTTATTGTAACAATAAAAGTTGTAATCTACGTTTTCGATACTTGATACACTCCAGGTTTTTATGTTTAAAATCTTTGTTTACTTACAATGAAACTAGTGAGTTATATATATACTCCATAATTCTTCAAAAAGAATTCCAATTTTTCATTATATAAAAACCAACTTAAATTTCATACCATTCTTCCAAAACTCCATGTTTATTTTTTGAAAGAAAATATTAACAATGAAAATTTTCAATTCCAACTTTTTTTTTCAACTTTTTAAATTCCAAAATTTTCATTTTATTGGGCTTAGCATAAAGTGGGTCTTCCTACTTATTACCCTCGGAGTACTTTTCCTAAACTAAAGGCTTTTACTCCTATTCCTCTTGTTTACTCGTATTTATTCTAAGGCATCACCGTCAAATCCACTTGTCTGAGACAATTATAATTTCTGCAATTTCCTACCCATGGACTTTCTCCTCTGCTTATCTACTAAATTTCATTATACATCTCTAACCTTTGCCTACCTCTCTTTGGATTTCCATAATCCCAATCCTAATTGCATAAAACCGTTTCTTAAATCCCTATCATGTGTAGACATTCTCTATGCCCCAATAAACACACTTCAAAAGTGATACTCCAAGAACTCTGCTCTTAACTGATGAACACGAAGCGTACAAAGAACCTCCTTTAAATGAATAACATGCTCTTCCATAGTTCTTGGAAAACACCAAAATGTCGACCACGAATACCACCACGAACTTTATTTTAGGATATCTCGAAAAACATGGTTCATCAAATCTATAGAATAGGCTGGGACATTGGTTAGTCCAAAAGTCATGACTAACCATTTAAAAAATCTGTCTGCTGTCCTAAATGCGGTCTTATCAAAGTTATCATCAGCGACCCTAAGCTGATGAAATCCAGTGGCTAAATCAAGTTGGGAGAATACTAAAGAGCCAACTAACTGGTTGAAAAGATCATCTATCCTATAGAGTGAATAATGGTTCTTCTTTTTGAGCTTATTCAATTCTCTATAGTCAATGCAAAGTCGAAGAGAGCCACCTGCTTTGGTAGCGAAGACGACTGGCGCTCCCTATTCCGATATGTTTCTTCTTATGAACCTTTCTCCAAAGCTCGCGGATCTTCTTGCTTAATCCCTTCCTTTCCCTAGGCGCCATATTACCTACGGGTAATGCTATTGGCTAGCCAAATAAATCCTGAAGTCAATCTCTCTTTTGGGGGGGTAGTCCCCTAACCTCCTTAAAGATGTTTGGAAAAATCTCTAACGACAGGAACCGAATCTAACTCTGATGATGATGAATCGAGGGAATAAAGGAAGCTCAACATAACTGACCCTTGTGGGTCGCAAGAAATCTCGAGAGTCCTACTGATGCATATCTCTAATCTAATGACTCTCCTCTCGCAATCTAATATAGCTCCATATGTGGATAGCCAATCCATTCCTAAAATCATCCCATACCCCAAAAATCCCAAAATATAGGCGTCATAGTCAAATTCTACGCCTAGGATATGAATTTTCAAACCCTACAAACTATAGACAAGAGTGTCGATCCTCCCATGGGGTTTGAAACAACAATAGGGTCTACTACTACAAAGATGTCTAAGTGCAAACAATCTACCAAAGAACTAGAGATGAAAGAGTGTGATGCTCTAGGATTTAAAAGAGTGAATGGGAAAATCAGAAATAGAAACCAAATTTTCCTACCTCGATCCAGTCCGCTGTTGGAAGGCGTTGCATCCAAAGCCTGAATCTGCGCTGCAGGTGCACTCGCTCCATGCCCCATCTTCTGAGGACAAAACTTACTAAGATGACCGGGTTATCCATAGCTATAACAATTCTTCACCTTCTCTCTCTTGCTGTCTCTTGCGTAATGACCAGTCATTCTACAACGGTTGCATCTCCCACTTTTCTTGATTCGCTTCTGAGGGCCTTCCCTTTTCCACTTATCCTTCTTGCCCTTCCACCATGGCTTCTTAGAGCTTGTAGGAACTACCCTAAGCTCTTCTTCCAGCTGCCAAGATATAGGTTGACCACTCTATCGGTCCTCCAAACCTAACCGCCTAAACTTTCGCTCCATATCTTCCAACCTAAATTATGTCTCCTTGAAATTCTTCGTGCCAGAAAACGTTCCGCCCCTATGCTAGTAAAGTACCTACATAGCTTAGAAAAATCGGCTGGTGTAGGTGAATTAAAGGGATTTCCACCTACTGTTGTTGTATTGGGCGCTTGCCCTTGCACCTCTGGTACCGTTGCTCTAAGGAACCAGTCAGCCATACTATGCAAAGAAAAGGAAACTTAGGCTCGAAATAATCGAAAGAAGGTTGAACTGGACTTGGATTTTTATAAAAACTCCTTTATACTCAAAATTTATTTCTAAGAGTTATTTTCTGAAAAATACCTTTAAACAAAGTTATTTTGGAAAATATTTTACTTTTAAAATAAATTTTTAGGAATCTTGTAACCTTAAGCTCTGATACCAAGTGAAACACCCCACACCCTTAATATACCCAAAAGGACACATTAAAAGGCATGGTGCGTTGTAGGTATAACTGAAACTAACAAAGACTAAGATTCACAAGAAAAAAATAGGTAAAAACAGCGGAAACTAAAATAATAACTTAATTAAAACAAAGCTTCAAAATTACTTCATAAATAAGTCAAATACCAAATACAACGTCCATATCTCAAAACCAATCATGTCTTATGAAATAAAAATTCATAGTCTCAAAATCAGAGTACATAATATCCCTCATAATAAGCAAGTGCATAGAAAGAACAAAAGCTGAAATAAAAGAAATACATAGCAGAGAACTCTTCCAAGAAACCGCCAAGCAACAATAATCTACTGACTTCTTCCTTGATTGCCTATGGGGGGAAAAGGGAAAATAGAGGAGTGGGTCAGACTAAAAGTCTGGTGAATGATAGTAATTAGTAGAGTATTTAAACAAGATAAAAGTAATAGACTCTACAATAATTCTAGCATAAATAAGGATAATAAAGGAGATAAACTGGAAATAAGTACGATTAAATATCTCTCAATTTATAAGATAGGTTAACTTTGATTGCTTGCACTTGTCCTTGATTTTTGCTTTGATTAGGCTGAATTTCTAATCCTGTATTGAGGATGTAACCCTAATTCTACCCTTTTTGATCGGCCTGCTACTCCATAGACCTTACTGCGGACCGACCGCTATATAACTCCCAACAGAGCTGCCAATGGTATCTACGAAAGATGCATAGAGCAACTATTGTGGATCCAGACGACATATATAGCTCCCTACACAGAAGGCAATGGTGTCTACGAAAGATACTCATACTAAGTGCTTGGAACTCATAGCTATTACTGAGCACCCGAATGGAAGTCACACGCGTAACTGCCACCATGCCCATGCTACCTTTTGCTCCACCTATTGGGTCTTCTTTTTACCTAAAACTTCCAACATATCATGCCACTCATCTCACTTCAGGCTAATGTGAGATCATCGTATCTCCATAGAAAATAGGGGAAATGTTGTTGGTATTGGCCCTTCATCCAAACAATATCTAGTTACACCCCTTATCCAAATCCCCCGTGATTTGGACTTCTATTTGACCAATTAATACCATTCTTAGCATAAGTGTGCCCTCATCTCACTTCGGACTACTGTGAGACTCCGTTTTGTCTAATAGGGAATGTTATTTGGTCAGGTCCTACTTTCATCTTTTCTTATTAACTTAGATAAATTATTTAAGTAAGCCTTTATTATCATTTTAATTTTCAACGCTTATTAATTTATCCCAAGTCTTGAAATAAGCCCCATTCTATTCCTTTTCTTATTATAACCTACGTTATAATCATTCATATTACTTAACACAAGGTCTAAGTGTGAAAATAAGCTCTTTCATCTTTTACTCTTTTTTAGTTATAATTCTACGTTATAACTAAGCCAATTAATTAGTCCAATTCTAATCATAATTAGACATAATTTCAGTCTTAATTCCATTTTATTAAAGTCTTTATAATTTACATCTCATAATTATAAATCGCTCAACCTCTTTAATTCTATCCAATTAATATCATAATTAGGCATAATTTCAGTCTTAATTCCATTTTATTACAGTCTTTATAATTTACATCTTATTTTCTTCATTCGATATTCTTACTTATATAACCCATATTTGCGTTTAATTTATTCTAATCCATACGCGAAGAAAAGGGGGATGAAGAGAATAGACGCTTGCATAAAATCCAAAATGTCGAAAAAGATGTAAATAAGAAATAAATAACAGTAAATAAACTTAAATACTGTAAATAAACTGTAAATCAATAAAAAGCTATGCTTAACAGTAATAAATTATAATTAACAGAAATAAACTAAAATTACTAAAAAGAATAGCTGGAAGGAAACATACTGAAAATAATTCAAAAAACTGTAGATAAACTACTAAAAAGGCTATTCCAAAAATCGTAGTAAAACTACAACTATTGGAAACCCTATTATTTTAAATTACTTAAAGAAATCTTAAAACAATTACAATCACTCACCTCCAGTCCTAAGCTCTTCCTTTGGTCTTCCCGGATCCACTTGGAGTTGTAAAATAATTTAATTTATAACGATTTTCTCCTTTGAAAAAACTATTCCGTTTAGGGTCCTTCCTAGAAAGGTGAACCCAATTGGAGAAAATCTAGAATAAGAAAAGGTGTTAGATCTAGGGGTCTATTTATAGGGGTATAAGTGGAACTCGGACCATTGGATTTGGAGATTGAATAGGATGCAACCATGTCATAGGCTGAATAGGAGCCATCGGATGCAAAACTGGAAGGACCAGATTGAAATAAAGGTTGCAAATGACGTGAAAAAGGTTCGTTGGAACATACTGGAACGAAGGAATGATTCTTCGTTCCTTCACCTGAGGCGGGTCGACCGGGCGGTCGACCACCCCTTACCCAGCGACCGGTCGGTCGACCTGTCTTATTATTATTATTATTATTATTATTATTATTATTATTTTCTTCGTTTATTTTGTTTATTTTATAACTTGTTCATATTAGCTCGGTTTTTGACGTTCTATAAATTGAAATTGACCAGAAAATTACCCGGACACAATGGTGCAACTCCCGTGGCTCAATTCTGATAATTTCACAAAGTTATTTTATTATTTAATTAATTAACAAATTAATTATTATGGGTTAAATTTCGGGTTGTTACAGCCAAAATGGCAAATTTTCACGTTAATTAATTAAATTATTATTAAAATTGGTTTAATCACTTTTCAAATTCAAATTTAAAAGTTAACAATTTTCATTATTCTTGATTTCATAGAAATTAATAACCTATTAATATAAAATTTCCATGTTAAATCCACTATTTAAATATTTCATTAATTTCCGAGTTCAATTATAACTGTAATAAAATCCGATTAATTATAATTTAATTTCAATCAAATTCTTTTATTTTGATTTACACTCTTATTATTGAATCAACTACCTTATGAATATAATTAACATTAGTTTACATTTTATTACATTCATCATTTTACAATTAGCAACTTTTACATATTAATTAAAATATTTCAATTTCCTTAATTCCATTAATTACCAATTTTAATTCCTTATTTATAATTATAACCAAATTAACTTTACAATAATTTCAATTGATTGAAATCACATTAATATAATTGTCAAAACATTCTAACAATCATTATTAAATCATATTCAAGTTATTTTCTCATTAATAAATTATAAATTTTAATTTCTCACAATATTAAATTTCAAAATCTTATTTAATTTAATAGTTTTAATTATCAAAATTTACGGGTCGTTACACGTTGCCCGAAGGCTGGCGACGTCGAGAAGATCTTAACCATTCCGTATCGATGGGTCATATTAATCTCATGTCCTTCTAAGAACCGGTGTCACTTTGGTAGCATTAGGAAGTCCTGAAGCTTTTGTGTGCATCCCATAAGACGTGCGTCGCTTCATGGATTAGTGAAACCTCATTGAAGATTAATAGGAATCGATCCCTGCTACCTAAAAGGACCGACATTGCTCCGGTAATGCCGCAAAGCTTCCAAACCAAAAGATCGACAAAGAAATCTGATCTTTGACCAAATTCAATACGCAAAATGTCTAAAGTCAAGGTATTCAAGTGACCAGAACCATCAGAGATAGGAGCTCCGATGCAACTTCGACTAGGGGCATCCAAATAGTCACCCAAAACATCAAGTATTCGGAATAACATACCCCATGGACTGGGGCACACATAACACACTAACACTTGGTCAGGATAAAAAAATCAATCCATGGTATTGTTACGATGAACAGAGAATTTCGGCAATCGCAATAGAGAAGTATAGTATGCTAAATGACTCTGGAATTGAAAGGGAAACTGCTCCAACATGCTAGACATTGATATTGCCTCAATGACATCGAGAACTCCAAATCGTCATATCAACAAGAAAATCGAACTCCTTAAAATTCATCATCGCTCAGAAATAGGCGATAAAAGGAGGAACTTACCGTTGACTAGATACATACGATGACGGAAGACATTTCTAGAATCACGTCATTACCGCACCAGTTTCCAAAGACAGAAGCAGGTGCTCAACAGCTCCCAAGCCCTAATATCACATACCGAAATTTTCGACTTTCGAAAATTCGACATCGATACTCACTTTATCGACTGCCGAGAAATCGAGTGCCGGAAACTCCAATAGTGAGGGTTTTAAAAAGAAGAAAAAGGCAGAAGAAGAAGAAAGCAGAAGAAGAAAGAACAACAACATCAGAATCTTACACATCGCAGCGGAACAATATATAATAGATAAAGGAAAAATCTTTAAACAAAAAACTATATCATTTTATACATACATCAATCATCAGAGTCAATATACAACAATGGACAGTTATATAACTTGTCCTCATACAGAATACACAGCGGAATAAATAATATCAGATACAAATACTACGTATCGTCATCCAGCTTGCTTCCAAAGCTCCAGAATATCCAGAATATCCTGATAACACAACTCTAGGCTGCCCGTGTGGAAATTGGTGGGCACCCAGAGTTTAGAAGGGAACAATAAACTCCGAGTCAGTCATGGTGACTGGTGTGAGATCGTATAACAGTTATTTTTCACAAAGAAAATAAAACAAATTCGCAATGCTTTTGGAAAATGAAACTACCATAAGACCTCCCGCCACACACACAATGCAAACGCAGACTTGGAGGAGATTTCTTCTTATGATAGTCAAAGATGCTTACTACGCAAAAATCAAATTCTTTTTGATATTATTATTAGTGCATAGTGTAGAAAACATTTCGAAAGTAGAATATTAATCTTAGCCGACATAGGTACCATTATAGTATGCCTACTATAGCTACCATATTAAATGGCAGGTTCTACAACTAAAACCGTACAAGTCACGTATTGTTTTGTTTGGATTTCCAACAAATGGTCAGGCTAAGGAACTTCCTATCCACGATGGGTACGTCCTTGGAATAGACGACCCGAGAACCTAACCGGATCTCTGCCAACACAAGGCCGGGTTACCTCTACAAAAATAGGTAACTACTGACACGCGTATGCCATCCCCCGATCGTCACCGATCTTCCCGAGGATCCCCGATTCGCAACAACCACAAAGTAATAAATTTGCAGCAACCACAGAGGTTAAGTATCTGGGCTCCATACCATGATACAACCTTTATCCAGAAGGAATGACATACACTAAGGGGCGCTACTCCCTAGAACCTTGCCGCATCCTTCCTGTTTTGACCATTTCCGGGGTGTGAGGCTCGATGAAGTCTCGTCCACAAAGCTACGCTTTCTACAAAGCCATGCTTCGGGTCAAACAAATGATCAACCTATGATCACAAAGATATAAGATCAAACAAATGATCATATCACAAATGATCAAACACTGATCATTTCACAGCAACACTTAGTATGCCACGTTACCAAATTGGGAATATATCGCTGATAACTTTCAACTACATAACCTATGAGCTTGTACGTCTTAGAGAAGGGTGTTAAGCTAAGAGAATAAATTCTCCGCCACCAACAGAAATGTATTTGAAAGAAATCAGCTTTATATCTCAAATTGTAACGTCAGACACACAATCCATACAAGTCTGTTCCGGGATCGAACAGAACCGAAGGCACTTCTCACGAAGCCCTTGCATATCCGGAGAATTTTCTAATCACGTCCGGACTTCCCGTCACTAAGGGTGATAAAACCTCTAAACCGGAGATCAGCCGATGTAGAGTAACTCGACGGTAATCCTTCCGTTTTCAAAAATATCCGGTCTTCAACACCGGTCTTTGAATGCAATTCATAACGACGTATCACATATTCGGAATGGGTTATACGACCCCATGGTCCTTTCCCGGCTAACCCGAATAGTGAGCGCTTATTCAAAAATAAGTGTGGCATTCAAATTCATCCAATTCACAACAAATACCTATCTAAAGGTAATTATTGATAGTCGGTTATTTAACTATCAATAAAGATGTGCAACATCATCAGATTCCAAATAAATTTCCATATTATTTTATCTTCCAAAATATCTTTACTAGATATAAAATTCCACACTTCAAAAATAAATCAATGTTTATTTTTAAACAACTTCCCTTTCTTTTATAAATTCCATAGTGAATTTATATTTCAAAAATATCTACTGATATACGATTTTCAATCGTTTTCAAATATTCAATTTCAATTTATCTTTAAGAAGATAAAATCTCAAAACGTTTCATTTCATTTTGGAAATGCATTTCCCTACTTATGTAATAATAAGTATTTCACAAATCATTTATTTTCAACACTTGGAAAATATTCGATATACTTAAATCAAATTAAGTATATATTTCATTTTTTTAAGGAAATCATTTATTTTAACAACATCTATTTGAGTCAAAACGAATGTTACGTAAAACATCGTTACGACGACTCAAAATCACTAGTATAGGGATTCGAAATTAAGATAGATGTATAAATCCCAATACTATATAAAACATTTCCTTTTGGAAATCATTTACTATAACAACAGTGTTATAGTCCACCATTTCCTTATTTCTCGAAAACGTCTATTTCAACAATAAAATGTTGAAATCTAGGGTTTCGATTCATAATACATTTTAAATCTCATTTCTTTAAAATGTTTAACTTCATTTTTAATATCACTTCTTCAAAAATAAATCCATTTTACTTAACAATATATTCACTGTCCAAAATCGTGAATATAATTCACTTAACCCAATTTCAATCATTTCTACACATTTTATTTCAATAAAAATTCGCTATCCAAAAACGCGAATATATCTTCTTTGAATAACCTCCTATATTTAAACTTATCAAATTCAATTGATTTCGAATTTATAAAACAACGTTTATAAATTCTATTTCTATTTTCTAACAACTTTGATTTATAAATCTCCTTTATTAACAAATTCAATCATAACTCAAATCTTATACCAACAATCCATATTATAAGTTAAATACTTATAATCCCTTTATTTTACAAAATCATCTCCATTTATAAGTTCACCATTTATAAATTTCATTTATTTATAAATTCTTAAAAATTCATTTTAACGCTTATAAAAACTCGTTTTATAATACCAACATTTTAAAGTTATAATATCAATCTTGTACATCTTTTACATACATCGTTTTTAATAATTTAGAAATCTCAATTTAAACCGTTTTATAAATTTCTTAACTATTATTTCAAGATAAATTACCTTTCGGTTATATTTCACAAAAATCTAAATTTATATAACTTTAAAATTTGAATGTTTATTTATTTTAAGATGAATCACTTCAAAAATCAAGTAAATCGTCTACTTTCAAAAATCACTTTAAAATCCTTTTAAATTAAAAAGTCGTTATTTTTAAAATTCAAATCTTGAATCCGATGATGCAACAGCACCAATTAGTCAATCACAACATCAAACATCATATATCAACATATGATAACAGAATATACATCAATATCTGTAAATAAATAAATACAATTGAGGAATCCAGTTGGATCCCTCCAACCTGTTTCCCTGCATCCACAGACGTTAGCACAATACCAATTCCACTTCGAGGTGGAATATCGCGGTATATGGGTTTTATAAAAATATCCGCTTACTAACGGCGCAATAGGGTCTCATCCGCTATACGAGGCGGGAAATCAATCAATCCAATATATACATATGCCAATATGTATATATTGCTATATATATATAGATATATCCTACTATATCTAATATCACATCCAAATAGCAATCAATAACTGCAAAAATTCCACATTCAATTTTTGAGTGAGAAAAATCTCACCTTAGCTTTTTATTTGCAATCCATTCCAAATCCAGATTTATTTTTCTTCGTTGTATTCGACCTTGTATAAATAATTTACACAATCTATTAATATTCGAATTAAATCGAATAATAAATTTTCATTTCAATGGATTAAATCGTTTAACAATTTAAATTTGAACTAATTTAACCATTAATTTCCTATTAGATAAATTAAATTATCCAAATGACTTTATCAAACAAATCCTCTATTACCAATTTATTAAATTAAACTAAATCCCCTTTTTTAAATAAATATATTCCACCTAGATTCTATTTTAAATAAATATCTTCTTTTCAAATAAATTTTTTTAAATGATTAAGTTAACAAATCCTTTTAAATAAATTCTAAAACTGTTAATTACGTTGATTAAATAAATTAAACACCTAAATATATAAATTAAAGATCTTTTCAATCAGTTAAATATTGGTATATATATGTCTTTATATTTTTATTTTCACTGTAACTACATTATCGATGCACAAATTATTTAAATTAAAACAAAAATAAAAATAGCTTACTGTGAAAACCTTCACTGTCGAACATGAACTCCATCACCAACAGATCATTGCCGCGACCACTGCCTCGCGTGCTCGACCTCGAGCTCGCCACCTATCGCCATCGACAACCTCGTCGTTATTGCCCTCAACGTCACCAGCTCGCAAACACCTAGCTGATACTTCCACGCCTCCTACTCCACGTCGCAACTCCCATGGTGCCGCGCTTGATCGATCGCGACATCCACCGGAACGACGTGCGCGAGATGCCTCGCGCCGACACGCCTGCTCGCGAGCGTCGCCGAGCCCAACGCGAAACCCTAGCGACTCGATGTCGCCTCCTGCTGCAGCCACATACCATCGTCGAATCGACTCCCCCAATTTTGCCTCGACGAACCCACAACCTCCCACGCGCGCGTCTTGATTCGCGATCCCATACGAGCTCGTGATTTGTTTAACAGAGAGGAGGAAAGGGAGGGGAACGAATGATTTTGAGGGAAGAGTTACGATTTTTATTTCGTTTCCCAGTTTTCTCGACTGCTTGAAATTTTTTTTCGAATTGAAACGTGAAAGGGACAAGGAACGAAAAAATGTAGACTATCGCCATTTTCCTTTCTTCTGTTGATTTTTAATTTGGGAAAGGAGTCACGATTTTTTTCTTTGTTTGATCGAACTGAGACTTGAGAAGATGGGAAGGAAAGGAAGATGGGTACGAAGGAGGCAAATAGGCGGTAGGTTGTACAAAATGTCGGATTAAAGAAAAGGGATATATTGCATTTAAATTTAATTTCATCTCCATAATTCCCATGCATTTACGAGTCGTACGTTCACATAACAGCTCCGATAAATACGAAATTTGAAATCCGGTAATAATAAAATATTACGGACCCAATGGAATTGGTTTCGTCGAATTCCGAGACTGTGCCTTGGACGGCTATTTTTAAATATCGATTCGAACGATATATTTTCAAAACTGAACAAACACTTTCAAATTCGATTCTGAAACTTCAATTACCTTCAATAGATTAAATTTTAAAGTTTAATCGCAAATATCAAAGTTCAATCGGGGATTCAAATTAAATTATCGTTCAAATATTTAAAATTAATTAAATATTTTCAATTTAATTCGTTCAAAATTCTGGGTCGTTACAACTAACTTGCAAGAATTCAGCGTAGCCCAAAGATTGGCAATGCTCGGAGGGAATAACTCGTCTTTCAGTAATCTGGTATCGCTCGAAGACTAGCGACATCGGGAAGGATAACTCCCGATCATCGTAGATTCATCGCGGCCTAGGCTTCAGCTACACTTGGTATAATCAACCATGTAGGTATTGGTCAGATACCTCGACTCCTGCTTATGGAAAACCAGCTATTGTCCAAAGATAGACACGACAAGGAGAAAACACTTAGAATCGAGAAGTTAAACCATTGGTTCCCGAAAATTGAAACCAATGAATAAGGAGGGTACTTGCGACAATGTTAACACCTTAGTAGAGTACATATAGCATCGAACAAGCAAAGTTAATTATCACAGACCAAGGTAAGCACTGCCAAACACTTTTGACCCATGATCACGATGGGAAGAGTGCAAGTGTACAGGAGGAAATATAACGACTCACCCTACAATATCTAATCTTCTATAAGTGCTCAGAGTTTAGCACATGGAAATAATTGGTTTCGCAAATGGAAGGAAGTTTGCAACAAAAATTGGTTGGAGGAAACTGGACCCTGCACAAACAAGAGTAACCATGGAATTGGTTAAGCAACAACCCTGTACCGCCAAAGAGAGCACTTGATAGTTATAAACAAAGCTAAGTAATGAACATGCTTGGGACTCTCATCCTTCTAGAACGAGGCATATCCCGGAGTTAAGCAACGTTGAGAAAGCAATCATATTGGGTTAAAAGGAATCTACTCAACTTTGTAGGATCGAATGAATGATTCAATCCTAATCAACATGACTTTAACGTTGCCCAAGGACGGGCAGCAGTAAGACAAGAATTCTACATTATACTCATCAAAGTGCTGGTTTTCGAAGACCGAAACTAGTACCCAACTGGATTAAAGGCACCACCAGACTGATGGGAAATCCCATCCCAACCTCGTGAGTGTAGGTGTTGCCCCGGCAACACCGAGACATTCTTTCATTTCCTAAGTACTAGTGTTGCCCCAGAAACATCGGGACACTTTCTATTTCTTAATTATAGGTGCTGCCCCCGTAGTGTCGGATAGCTTTCTATTTCTTTAGTATCGGTGTTGCCCCGACAACGCTGGGAAACCATCAATTTCTTAAGTACCGGTGTTGCCCCGTCAACGCCGGGAAACTTTCTACTTTCTAAGTACTGCCTGGGAAACACCGGGAAATTTGTGATTCAATAAGTACCAGTGTTGCCTCATCAATGCCAGGAATACTTTAATCTACAGTATCAATGAGAAACACTCAGTGTAGTGAACCATCGATGCACCAGCTTCTAAAGATAGAAGTTGGTCCCCAACTATTGTTGTCTTCGAAAAACTACTATTTCCCGAAGATAGGAAATAACAAGAAGACATAAACTTCCAAAGGTCAATCAAACGGTTCGACCTTAAATCATAGGAATCAGCCACTGCCCTAAGATAAGGCGGTGATGAAGGGAAATCTCAGGGTTCGAGCCACTCACGAGCTAGTTTCCAGAGATAGAAGCTGATACACGACCGAACTTCTAGTATTCAACTTAGGAAGAAATTTGATGCGGTCCAGAGATAGGCATCTTTAAGAGAATTTTGTTTGGAACCAAGCACCTAAGTTGCCAGTTCTCGAAGGTAGGAGCTGACATTTGAACATGACTTCCGTGACGATGTTGGTGGTTAAGCAAGGCACACACGGATAAGGACAAGTAGGGAAATTTCCTAGACAATCAAAAATCATTGGACTTCCTTAGTCCCAGAATAAGATTGGGAGCCAGATTGGTGGCAATTGAATCGTTTATCCTACAACTTCCCATCTCTAAAAAAACGCCCAAATACAGGCATTCGAATTAGCTAGTCCCTTGAATAGTGATGAACACACAAATACTTGGAAGAAAGAAGCATCGCCAAGTCCAAACATGAATAACCATGAGATTGGTTAGATAACGGCTTTGTCTCGCAAAATAGAGTATGCCAGCAACAAAATTACTAACCAAGGAAATGAAGGATTTAACATTCATAAATTTACTGTTGCTGAAAGCCTGGCGATGTCGAGAAGGGTAGATAACCTACTTAAGGTCCGATTAGATCACTTGGTCCTAACTTGCAAAGGGAATGCCATTGCACGAAGGTTGGAGATGCTAAGAAGAGACCCCTAAAATGAAACTATCAATACATTGGCTTTCGAAAACAGAAGCAAGAGCTTGATCGAGACTTCAACTCTACCATTTGGAATCTCGTGTTATCCGAATATTCACAATATCAAGGAAAAATCCACAGAGTTGAGTCATTTGTACAAGAGTTTCCGAAGATAGGAACCAACACATGATTAGAATCTCAACACTGGATTCAGAAGAATTTACTTTAGCAAAAGATGTTGGAAATGCATCTTTCCAATACATATTGACGTACTATAAAATGCAGAGCTTAAAATCAAGTAGCAAAGTCCCTAGTTCCCGAAGATAGGATCTATCGTGTCAATCAAACTGGGGCAATCAAATGTATTGCTTCAGAAACCTAGTCTCCCGAAAACATATTGACTAAGTATTCAGAGTAATCAACCTAACAGACCGGGGCATATACACCAACACTTTGTCAAACGAACTCAACTGAGCCTGCACTAGACTGAGCATAAACTAGAACAACCGGAACCGGCTAGAACAAGATACCTCATAATTTTAGAAAAAGCAATCCTCAAAACCAAGAAATTAAGCTAATAGTCCCCGAAGATAGAAGATGGGTGCAGGTTGAATTCCAAAAACCACAAAGGAAGGATATTCGCAACCGAATAACTCATGCATTAGTTTTCAAAGACTGAAGCTGCGCCTGATTGAACTTCAACTACAACTCTACAAGAGTAACCGTACCTTAAAATTCAACCGTACTCAATCGTCCCAACATAACGAGAATAAAAAGCGAAACCTAAGCTGTAGAGGATCTAACTCCTGGAGGAATGGAAGTTCCTCCGCCAGACTAAAGATGGGATGACCAGAAATTCATCTTTAACAACAAAACTTGGCATTCAGCATTATCAAGTACGTTTTACTTTTAATAAAATCCTCGTATGACCAATGCTTGTAATCTAAGGGAAGTCGACGTAAGTCAAAGGGCATTGACCGGGGTAAGAACATATGTTATCTATACAAAGTGGCTCCGGTGACTCAAGCACCACGAATGGACCATCCTTTGTATATAACTTACCCATGCTGTACTTTAAGATTATCTTTCTTAGAACTTACCCGTTATCGATGAGAACTCAATAACGGAACCGCTGTCCAAAGCGACGTGGAAAGCTTCTCTTTTTAGGATCACTGAAAGTGCAGAAATAAGAAAAGCATTCTGATGGAATGATCCACTATATCCAATTTTGGAATAAATTGTCATCCTAGCATTCAAAATGACGATCGAAACTTAGCCAATTCCTCGAAAAGAGATAGTTGAAGACGGAAATCAAGATTTGTCTCTAGAACAGTGTACACTAATCTGAGGTAAAACCCAGCTTCACCACCAACCTAGTACAGTCCAAGATTCTACCATCTCTCTTTGAGATTACCACCATCTCGAAACCATTGCAAGGAGTTTCTATACCAAACTAAAGCACTACGTAATCTCCGGGGTTTAGATAGCTTTGCCGGTATAGACGAGTTGAACTCTAATTAAAACTAGAATAAATAGTTAATGAACAACCAACCAAGTAACTGATCAAAAGCAGTATAACTAAAGGAAAATTCATCCAAAAGATTTTCAACCCTGGTCAACTCCAACTCAATACATTAGAACTACTTACCGACCAAAGGCCCAATGTAAATTTCAGGGCAGAGATTGCATTCTTAGTATTGAGAATTGAAATTAGAATTGAAGTCAACAATGGATAACTAGTCAAAAAGGAAATGTCTCGATTTAGAATATGGTTAAAGTAAGCAAAAATTTGCTGAAAAATTCTAAGTGTTCGGATTAGTGCCGATCCAATCCAATTGGATCGATACCGACCCAAATTGATGCTTCCAAATGATCGCAAATTCCTCTAACATGTTCTACATGATGTTCCTATGCATTTTGGAAATTATCAAGTCAAGATTACTCCGTAAACACGAACAGTAGGGATTCACACTAAGGAAAGAACATATAACTAGACTTCGTAGATAGCTTTTCAAGATAGCTCGACATGAATGTCAAAACTCCTTGAAACAGAAACCAAAAGATAATCAATACCAGAGCACACCTTGTCTTCTACGAAAGCGTACTCTAGGGGCGAATGTTAATTGGGTTTTTAACCCAGAAGAATTTGAAAGGTGTTAGAACATTAAAATTAAGTTAGAACGACTCAAAACTTGACCGAAAGACCTAACAAAAGTCTCCAAGAAGTATGGGTTAAAAATAGCTTAACATTTCGGATCGGCACCGATCCGATCTAGTTGGATCGGTACTGATCTGAATTGGTTGATCATTGGCCTTTCAAATCTCTTGCATCACACTTCTATGACTCCACTAAGCCCACCCAATAAGTTTGGTAACATTCCAAGAACCCGAGTTCAAGAAGTGAAGGTTCATCTGATTCAAAATACAATTCACTCTAACTAACAGTTGAATCATCATCGAAACAAATCATCAAGCTACGAAATCACATGGAGAGCATCAGAATGAAGCAAGGAAGAAAACCAAGTAGTCAAAGCATCAAAAACGCTTCACTATTTGGATTGATACCGATCCAAATAGTTTTCTTTAATAACCTCCCAACTTCTTGAGCTTCCTCTGCATGACGAATACACGCTTCTGGCAAAGCGGCTTTGGCCCAAGTGCGCTCCAACGCCTATAAATACCATCCCATCTACAACATGAAAGGGGCTCTAGACTAACTGCTGCAACTCTGACATTACTATTCTTCACTCTTCTTCTCCCACACAATAGTCAGAAAGGAGCAACTGAGATCCTCTGGTTGCCTACTTGTGATTTGGGTCTAACCTAGGCGATTCAATCATATTGTAATCCAAATAAATCTTGTAACAACAGTTAGTTAATAAAAGATATAAAGTGGACGTAGGCTTCATTAACAACCGAACCACTATAAAATTCTTGTGTCTCTTTACTACTTCTGTTCTTTTTTATTCATTTTATATATTGTTTGCTCTTAGAAACAGGGCTGGTGCTTTCATACTCAATCCAGGGTGTTGATCTATTTTTTTGGGCTAACATATTCGAAGCAACTTATATACATATTCCCTATTCATGTATATTTGTTCTTCTTACTCTTTCTACAATTTCTCTACATCGGTTTATATTTGCCCCTAAGTCATCAATTTATTGTGCATTTTACTTTTCTTCTTCAAGTTTATTTAGCACTTCTTATTTCTAGTTATCAATATCATTGCTACTACATTCACTGCTTTCAACTTTAATTTTATTTCATTTCATTTTCTATTCCTTTTTATCCTTGCCCATTACTCAAACTTCCTTTTTCACTAATTGCCATTTAATTGGCATTTTTATTTCATTCTTATCTTAATGTTCAACTCTTGGAATTTACTACATTTTAATATATTGGAACTAAATTTTTATTCAGTATATGTTAACACAGAAAATATCCATATCTTATCATAAGAGGAGATGTTTGTGTTGTGTTTGTAGTTATAAGGAATTGCCTTTTTGATTTCTCTTGAAATAGACGGTACAAAACATAGAACTTTCCTTATTTTGTACGTCTCTTCCTACTTATTTCATATGTGCATTTCTTGATATTCCAAACGTCACACTTTTCTTTATTTTATACTTGATAATATATAGGCATCTACTTGCAATATTTCAAGTTCCATTACAATGAAATATCATAAAACCCCCAAATGATTAAAACAGACTCTTATTTCAATTTTGTTTATAACGTCAAATAAAAAAAAGTTATTAATCATCAACCATTCATTAAGACTAATATCCAACTTAAAAATACCAGTTTAAATCATTACGCACCTGCAATTATAATTCTAATCATTACATACTTGCAATTATAATTCTAATCATTACATACTTGCAATTATAATTCTAATCATTACGCATTTGCAATTATAATTCTAATCATTACGCACTTGCAATTATAACTCAAAATGATTAGAAATAGGTATAATTCAAAATAGGTTACAATCAAATAAATCTACTTTTATTACAAAACATGTAATTTTCCCATTCACCTTTTATTAGTGCTTCCAAATCTCTAAATCTAAACCAGATCTAAACTCTATTATCTGTATTCTTCACTTTTGACTCCCTATTGGCTCCATAAATAATATTTATATAGATCTATTAGAATTGTTAGAGAAAAGATATTTAGATTTAATTTTATTAATTAACGACCTGAGCACTTCTATGGTCGACCCGTGTAGCTCATTTTTGTGCAAATACCAACGCTTATTGATTCGCTCGATTTATTTCCTTCGTTAGTTGATTGCGTTGATTATTTCCCTCTATTAAATGATTATTATCATCTATTTCCATAATTTACAAATTCTCATAGATTTTAGTTTAATGTTAAAATTTATTAACAACTAATTATTCTTAATTGATTTTAGTTCCATATTTACATATATTACTATTTCCGACGCTAAAACTTCAAACGTTAATAACTTTTCTATTTGGACTCCGATCAGAAAACATTATATAAAAATAGGCTAAAAATAACCACGAATTCAATGGTATAAGTTTCATAGCCAAATTCTGAAATTTGCAAAAATTCCATTTTTCACTGTTTATTATTAATTAATTAATTATCGTAATAGGAAAATAATAAGATGGAAGTTATCCTTGTCTACTCTAGTTTTTATTATTTAAAGTTATAAAAGATGTTTTTGAAAAAAAATGGTTTCGTATGACAATTGGATTTTTAAATTTGATAAATATTTTGCATTTAAAAGACTACTTTTAAAAGAAGTAAATCTCTATTTTAGAATGTCTTTGAAAAAGGAAACTGGGTTAGAATGGTAAATTTTTCATAGGCTCCTTTTGGAAACCAAGCAATTTTTGAAAAAGGTTTCTAAGTTTATATTTTCAAAGATAATTTCTTTGGACTAAGTGCTTCATGACTGTGAATTTTTAATTTTAAAAAGGGTGTTAAAAACCAAACCAATTTTGATATGGAGTAGACAGGGATGACTATCTAGGTAAGACATGATAAAGGCTAAGGCTATGAATAAAATAGCTACGAATGCTTGTAATATAGCAACAAGGAATCCCCGTTGATAATAAATCATAAGAAGAAACCTCAAAGGAATGAGGAGTCATATTAAAGTACACTATTACGAGTCCTGGGATATACTCACATGAATGATCAAGGATGAAGAAGGTAAATACCAAAGTTTGAGGATGCTATCAAGATAATTTGATTAAAGGAAGATAATAGTATGATTGGAGAAGAGGGTAAGAAGATGGCAAACACACATAAAGGATGTTGGTTGACTCAAAAGTTGAAAAAGGACAGATAGATCGTAGGAAACTTATTCACCAAGCCAATTTTTCGATGAGTTGTTTTAGTTATTCATATTTTATATTTCTTATCCACTACAATCTGGGAATGCAAAATTTATCCAGTAATCGGGTTTAATGATTGAAGTTATGGATGGACCTTATTTATTAGAAGCCAAGAAGGTGATTTAAATCATATGGGTTATTGTACAATGACATACTAGAAATGTCCAGCTTAATTGAGTAAGAAGCATCAAGGCCATAACATCTTCAACAACAACTGATGTTAGAGGGCAACTTCCTATAATTATTTCTTTTTGGTTATTTGGGTTGTAATCGCTAGATGTCTCCCTTCGTATACTGGGAAAGCATGCGATATGGCATGAGATATGTTCCTATTTTATCACTGTGTTGATTTTGTGGATGAGCTTTGATCGCTATATATATATATAGGGAAACAGTAATAAAGCGATCTCATAAGGACACTTAACTAGTGATAAAATGTAGTTAAAGTTGGAAGTTTATGAAATAGGTTAGGAAATTAAATTAGCAACTAGAATGCTTTAGTCCTAAAAACTTAGAAAATTTTGGGAAAAATAAATATATAAATAGGCTTATGTGTCATTGTTTAGAAGTAAAAGGAAATGTTCTCCAAATCTAAGATTAACTGCACAATACTAGGTCAATCATATGCATTAACTCATTGACTAAATCACAATCACGTTAAGATGTGGCTTGATTTGTTTTTAAGGATGTAGTGGCAATTGTTTTAAAAAGTTGAATTTAAATGCTTTTGAAAAATTGTTTAAATGCTTTAGGAAAGTCGTGTTCAGAAGCTTTTGATAAAAAATTTGTTCAAGTGCTTTCGAAAAGAAAATGGTGTTTAAATGTTATTTGAAATTTGATTTTTCAAACTATTTTGCAAGTTTGATTGAAATGGGGAAATTCCTATTTTTGGGTGCTACAATGCTTAGCATAGTGAGGGTTGATGTGTTAGTGAATATGAATTTTACTTTTCGACAAGGGTGATAGTATACAAAACATAGGTAATAACAAGGGAAAAAGTTGTTTGAGCTTCAGAATTTATATTTCCATACCATGTTGATAGTTAAACAAAACTTACGTTTAGAATAATTTTGTTCTAACATCCAAAAGTGAGCCTCCTTTTGCACAATGTACTTGGAAAAGTTGGAAAAGATTTAGGGGCAAAAGAGAAGGTTCCAAAGTACAACGAAATAGGTATCCATAAGAAGGGTGGAATTGTAAAATATTTCATCTAAATTCCTTTTCGGGCATAGGAGTATATATTTAGAAAATTTACATTTTAAAATTTGAGGATGTCAGAAATTGTGTGTTAGGTATTAGATGGTAGGGATTGGATGCAAAATCGGTTGGATTATACTCCTACTTGTATGAGTATGGAATTTGCTATGTGAAAAAGGGTTTTTGATTTTTGAAAACTTGCATACATATAGAATTTCCAGTATATATAGTTTATTTTCATCATATATTTTTAAAATGTTTTAAAAGAATGCAATCATATAGGAGGCACTGACTTAGAGTTATCCCGCATGCGTTTAATGTATGTTATGATAAACCATGCAGTAGTACACGTTTGGCTACAATATTGATTATACACTAATTGATTGGATAGCTTAGAATGGCTGCGCGCTATGTTAGATAATTCAACCCTAGAGGAATTTCTGGGATAAAATTCTTTTAAAGGGAAGAATGTAGCACCCCGTAAAATTAATGGTAATTAATAAATAATTACTAAGGCCCAATAATGGAATTTAAGCAAAACATTGGAATTTTGCTACAACACTAACTACATTGCGTTCGTGGAGATTTTCTGAGCCACTTTCATATTTGGAGTTTTGCGGTCGGAGTTCAAACGAAGAAATTATTAGCGTTTGATGTTTTTGAAACAAAATTAATTAAGGAAAAAGAAGAAATAAATAATAATAGATGATGGAACCCACTGGTCGACCCCCTCCTTGGGTCGGTCAACCACTTGCAGTCGACCTCATATAGAGGAGTAGTCGACTGGTCAAGTACAAACGGCTAGGGTTGAATCTTGCCTGAACGGTCTGGATTTAATTATTTCAAATCTAACGGATAAGATTCATTTGAGCATCCATAAATACTGGCCTAGCCCTTCACTTTTCTTTTCATATTTCCAAGTCAAAGTAGTGAAGCTCTTCCATTTTCCCTTCTCCACTATTTTTAAAAATTATTATATATACACATAAATCGGAGAAGGGTGGAAAATAAAAGAGAAGAAGAGAAGAAGCGAATCAATGTTGCGAAAGAGAAGGTAATTTCTATAATTACAAATTTATATTCCCTCTAACCCCAAATCTCTTCTCAGATCTGTAATTCTAATAGTGTGTGTGTGTGTGTGTGTGTGTGTGTTTATCTTGTTATACATATTATTTTGGATTAGAATGGAAAAGGAGTCAAATTAATGGGATGAATTCAGATTTGGGAGGTTTGTAAAGCTTGAAATGTGAGTGAGAAATTATTTGATTTATTTATAACATTCAAATTTCTATCGTGGAATTTATTTAATCATTATGTCTTTATAAGATTTGATGAGTTGTAGGCCTAAACCGAACATACATGAATATCCCTACATATTCTATAGGATAGGTAATTGGAATAGGAACTGTATTTACACCCCAATCAGGAAATTAGATAACCAGTCCATAAATTTGTTAAAGTTAGATGTCGATAAAGATGTATAGTTTATTCCAGATTTATAATTGGGTTGTAAAATTTTAGTATTAGTTTAGATTTTCCTAATATGATTTGGAATGTGAATTTCTATGCTTTAAATTATAAGGAGTGGGGTACAATTCAATTGTATCTATTTTCTTGTAATTTTCATAAATTATCTAATTCCATAAATGTATAAAAAGTGCGTTGTTTGAAATAATAAGGAATATATCAAAAATGAAAGTAAAATGTAAAGTACATATGTTCTTCTTAGTTTGGGCTATCTATTTCAATAAAGAAAATAGATAATTCTTTGTAATTTTAAACGAAGCAAAGGTCTCACTTTTGATTAATTAACTGTAATTCTTTTTGGAAGGATAGCTCATATAAATTAAAACATGGACAAGAATTTTCTGGTTTAGAAAATAATAGTTAGGAACATGAATATATATATATATATCACATATGTATATATACACATGTACAATAGTGCCCACTAATTAAAAATGTGTGTGTATAGCTTAGTATACATTAATATTCGTGTTAGTTATAATTAGGACGTCTAGTTATTAACAGCATACTAAATTATAAGACTAGGCGGAGTAGATGGAAAAGAGATATTAACCACAAAATTAATAGGACAATAAATGTGTAGTTAATAGGGAATTAAAGGAATTAGGTTGGGACATAAATGCATTTAATGGGAATGGTTAAAGGATTTAATATGGCATTTATGGAGAAATGAAATAGGCATTTTAGGTTGAATTAGAATGAATAAATAAACGTCATTAGAGATTGCCCAATTAGAATAATAATGACCATTTATTATCAACAATTAAAATTTATGCAATATAGTAAATAAGCGTACAAGATAGTTATTAAATGCTGGAAGGCGGTATAAATTTCATAGCAGGAAATTATACGGCCTTAATTATACGTTTAGAACAAGCGTGAATTCATGGGCCTAGCCTAACATTTAGGCTTAGGATGATTGGTTTGGTTTAGTGGGTTGAGATGCGGTCAGTAGAGTTACACAATAGAAGTCTACCTTTCACCTAGAGGCTACCAGTAGTTGTGCATAGATAACAAGAAAATATACCAAGGGTTCGCCTTGGATTTGAAGTATTAAGTGGCCCAGTACCTTTAAGGAAATGAGGTCTACTTCATTTTAATAAGAGGTATTAAGTAACTGAATGTGCATTTTCCTGGAATTACATTAGGACAGTCTAAACGAGATTTCGGCTGTGGGAAGTCGAGGGGCTATGTTGGTATTGTTGCTCAACCGATATTTAGTAGTAATGCTGACATATAGACTTTGACCGCTAATGCTCCTAAGCTTTCAGTAGCAAAACCTATGGTTATGCCCTGACAGATTTCACTTCCTACTAGTGTAGAATCTGTATGGGATAGACACAGATCTCAAAGTTTAATTAGTTAGTTGTCTTTTATTGGAGGCGGGCAAGTTAATCCTTAGGTGAGAATTTGAGATGCGTTAGTAATACAACAATTAAATTATAAAGCCATATCTAGGGTTCGTTGGTCTCTGTAGCTAGAGCCGATAGACTAGCGATTACATTACGGAGGATCAACTTTGGGGTTGGGGTATTAAATGGTAGTTGGGTCTGCCTCCTTCCCATTTAAGAAGTATTAAGTAGTTGGGGTTTTCTTTTGGGTAGTACATCATTTAGATATATATGTATATAGGAATATACATATATAGTTATACCTTGGAGAAGGTAAGCTTAGGTATATCATGCGCGCATATAAGATCGAATGGATTAGCCATGAATACTAGACATAACACTTAAATGGAAATCATTTTGGCATAAATTAATATTATGTGTAAAGTATGTAATATTCCAATCAACAAAATGTTGTTCTGACCCTCCTCCTCATCATAACCTACAGGTTAGATTCGAGGGACGGGCTACTGGAGCAAGACGAGAATGGTAGATAGAGAAGTCTTCTTATTCATGCTTGGCGCTGACAAGGCAACTAGATATCCAAGAAATAATATTGATTCCACAGTAGTAGCCTTAGTCGATATATATATGTTCAATTATGTTTTTTAATTTCATTGTGAATTTTTGTAGACGACTCGCTGATATACTTATATTTATTATAGGGTAACGATTCATACCCCAATAGACCTGGGTTTCGATTTAGTCAAAATTCGGGCCCATTAAGATGTGGGTTGTTACAGTTCCGTCTCGATCTGAATCGCCGCATTATTATCACAGAAAAGTGCCACTGGATTCTCATTATCAGGAGTCACTTCGAGCTTACTCAAAAACTTGCGCATCTATACTGCCTCTTTAACTGCTTCGTTGAGGGTAATGTATTCGACCTCCATTGTCGAATAAGCCATTATATTGTGGCTCTACCGTTAAGTGTAAAGACATAACCAGACATTGATTTACTATCATCCATGTCACTTGGAAAGCTCCAGTCCACATACCCCTTCATAAGGGCGTCTCCATTACCATATATAAGAAATAAGTCCTTTGTATTTCTTAAAAACGTTAGTATACATTTTACGGTCGTCTAATGTTTTTCCCCATGACTTGATTGGTATCGTCTTACGCATCTTAATGCGTATGCCACATCCAGTCTAGTACTTACCATAGCACACATTATGGATCATATGGCTGAAGCATAGGGAATCCTCTTCATACGCTCCTTTTCCTCATCAGTATAAGGAGCGTGCTTCTTAGAAAGGACGATTCCAAACCATGTTGAAACGTTTCCATATTTGGAAGTTTCCATATTGAACCTCTTCAGTATGATATCTATGTACATGGATTGGGACTAACCCATCATTCTGTTAAATCTATCTCTATATATCTTTATACCTAGTATATTGGTTTCTTCTCTCAAATCCTTCATGTAGAAGTTCTTGGAAGGCCAAGCTTTCACTGATTGCAATAACAAAGTGCCATTGCCAATCAATAATAAATTATCGACATATGGCACTAAGAATATGATATCATTGCCCTGTTCCTTTTTGTATACGCACGCTTCCTCTATGTTCTGATAAAAAAACAAACTGTTTGATTACCTTATCAAAACACCTATTCCAACTTCTTGAAGCTTGTTTAAGTCCATAAATAGACTTTAACAGCTTGTAAGCCTTGTCCTTACTCCCACTGACAACAAAACCCTCAGGTTGCAAAATATAGACGGTTTCTTCTAAATAACCCTTTAGAAATGACGTCTTTACATCCATTTGCCATATTTCGTAGTTATAGAATGCAATAATGGATAGCATAATCTGAATGGACTTAAGCATAGCCATTGGCGAAAAGATTTCGTCATAATCTACACTTTGAGTTTGGCGATATCCTTTCGTAACTAGTCTTGTCTTATAAGTCTCTACTTCCCCATCTGCATTTAGCTTTTTCTTAAAATCCTTTTGTAGCTGATGAGTTTTATCCCTTCAGGTACATTTGAAAAAGTCCATACTTTATTTTCGTACATGGAATCCATCTTGGATTCATTGCTTCAAGCCAGAGTGCAGAGTCTTTACTTAACAGTGCTTATTGAAAAGATAGAGGAGTGTTGTAGTCTATGACATAGTCCTCCTTCTTGCCATCCACGAGAAAACCATAGTACCTCTTTGGTGCGCTAGATTCTCCACTAGACCTTCAAATAGGTTGCGTGTTTTCGTATATGGGTGAAATCAGTTCTCTCACTGTTTTGGCCTCAGTGATAACTTCTTGAATCTAATCTAAGTTTACAACTTCGCAATTAATTTTCTTTGATAGAAATTCCTTTTCTAAAAAGATAATGTGTCGAGAAACAATAACCTTTTGTTCTTTGGTATTATGGATTGTTTATCCCATTGAGTTTTATAGATATCCTATAAATTTACAAAGAACCGATCTTGCCTTTAGTTTATTCGGGCCAACATTCTTAACTTATGTCGAACAACCCCACACCTTCAAATACTTGAGTTGGAGTTTCTTACCATACTACATATGGCGTTTTAGGCACATATTTAGTGGCAATGTAACAACCCGCAAATTTGGAAAATATTTTAAATGAAAATTTATTTGAAATTTTGAATAGAATTATTTTAAAATTGATAAATTGGGCAATTTATTTGAAATGTCCTTCCAAATTTAATGAAATAAAGATTTATCTTAAAATGCAAATTTTGGTCAACTTTGGTCAAAGTTTGACTTCCTATTGAAAATTTTAAATTTGAAATTTGAAATTTTATTCTTTTTTTATGAAGCTGGATTTAATTCTAACTTTTTCTCTGCTTTTCGTTTCGTAAAATTCTGATTTTTACTTCTCCAAATTTGTTGTTTACAGCGTATTACACGAAGTTGTTTTCTCTTAACCTCTATCTTATTTATATTTTGATGTGGGCTTGTACTAATGGGCTGAGAACCCCTGCAGTAGATGATCCCACCTAGTGAATAGCCTATATAACATCTCCTAGGGTTTAAGTTAGCCTCCTCATCCTTCATTTGTGCCTCCACGGAGAATTATGTAAGTCTTCTTCTTCTTCATTTGCACCACAAAACCAAACCCAAACTCCTATGGTCGAGCCTAACCTAACCCAAACCACCTCTAAACCCTAGCCTATGCACCCCTAGACAAGCCTCTTCCATTGTATTTTGCAAAAAAAAATCTATTTTATTTTTTCTATGTGGATTATTTGTTTATGTATGGAATTTATTTTATTTTCAAAGAGTCGGATTTGGATTCTCCCCTCACTCAAGTTTGTCCATAATTTGTCGTGCTTAATGCCCTTTGAATCACTTTGCTAACCAAAGAAAGGTGAGTGATCACTCTTGACAATGTACTTATATTTTGGTGAATTGATGATAATGGAATTGTATGGATTTGTATATGAAAGTTAAGAAATTTCATTATTGAATATTATTATGTTATTTCATACCATATTTTACCTATTATGATCATATGCCATGATACATTGAATATTATTATGTTATTTCATACCATATTTTACCTGTTATGATCATATGCCATGATACATTGAATATTATTATGTTATTTCATACCATATTTTACCTGTTATGATCATATGCCATGAAACATTGAATATTATTAGATATATTGAATATTATTATGTTATTTCATACCATATTTTACTTGTTATGATCATATGCCATGATATGTTGTATACTGTTATGCTTATTTCATATTTTGAAATCATACTGCAAGTTCCTTCACTATGGGTTGAAATGATACATATCCAAATGATCTTTAGATTAAGGAAAATTGTTATGGGCTGAAATGATAGGCCTGAGCAATTTTATTTGACTTGGGATTGCGGGTTAGAAATGATATAAAACTCGAAAAATTAATAAATTACGGATTGAAATGATATATGTTCGTATTTACTTGACCCTAGGGAAAAGAATTTTATACAGACTCCGTGGTTGATTTAAAATGGTTTTTCTAAATTTTTTTTAAGTATTTTGGATTTCTATATATGAATCTTAACTAAAAATTTAATGTAAGGATTTCTGTAAATTTGTTTACATGTGTTAAATTTTTTATAAGAAATAAATAGTTGGAAATGTAAAGTTTTGGAATCTAATTTACAGTATGAAGGTTAATTAAAAATTTAATAATCCGATTTGACCTAATAATGGAATTTTATTCTAACCTATAAATTGTAAGTTTTAATTTATGTAATAGTAATTAAAATGATAAAATGTTATTTACTGAAAGAAAATAAAGGGTAAGTTAAAATACTTTTAACTTGGCATAAGGATTTCTGCTTTAAAATTTGATATTTAGTAACAAAGTTATTTTTACTAAAGGTGTAGTTTCTTTAATGACCAAATAGCTAAATTTGAGTAACATAATAGGAATGATAGAATGATTATGACAAAACAGAAAATATATATATTCTTTGATCATATAAACTATTGTAGTAAGAAGTATTACAGTAACAATTCAAAACTGCTGTGATTTCTTAGGGTAGCAATTCAAAACTACGGTAGTTTCTTATTGTAACAATTCTGCACTGCTTCGGATTCTAATAGTAGCACTTCTGCACTGCAACGAATTTTTACCGTAACAGTTCTGCACTGCTGCGAATTCTTACAGTAGCACTTCTGTACTACTGCATTTCTTAAAAGTGACATTTTCAGAATGCTACAAATTTTCTAAAGGGTTATAGTTCCGAATGTATGGTTCTAAAAGTTACATTTTTAAAGTGCTATGATCTCTAAATTTTTACGTTTCAAAGCGGTTATAATTAAATGAATTTGGAAGTGTTACAACTTTGGAAAAATGAATATTATTTTAAAAAGAAAATGATATGGAATTTATATGGTTTTGAAAGGAATATGTTTGATATGAAATATAAACCATTTGAAATTGAATAACCACGGGTTATAATAACGATTGGTTGTTAAAGAGACCAGGATCAGATATGGGCATACTCTTTGTCGATACCGAAAACCACTTTAACAACTGTGTACGTGATGGAGATTCCGGAATGAAGTAGGATGGTGGCGACGATCCTAAAGGTATACATACGTGGACCTAACTCCCATGAGTTAGCATAAGGTGGCCAAAATAGGAGCAATTGATGGGCCAAGGAGGTAGCTCCTCTAATCGGACACACTTCATCGTTAGCCATTCTATTACTTTGTGATTGATTTGGTGCGCACCTTTGATTCGGGAGTGTGGATCAAGTTGGGTGGTAGTTGCGGCTATGCGTTACCAACAGTCCGGAAGTGTAATTGGTATATCCACCCTGGCATTGCCTAGTTGTGCCGTGTCACCTACCCTAGCGCGCCTTCTACGAGTTTGGTTTGAACCATACCTATGGAGTGCCCTCTGACGGCACCCAGTACGGATGGGATTACCGTACTGTATAGACAATGGGAAATAAAAATGTGTTAAGGGGGAAAATGTAACGCCTTAACGCTATTTTAATAGTTTACTTTACTTTAGACATTATTATAATAGCGTATATTACTACACAGTAGATATTTTAACGGATCCTAAGAGGATGGCGATCCCAAGCATCCTTTAAGTTACTGATGCATTTCTTTTACTGTTCACTTGAGTTGATTTACATTTTATAAGTATGTATATCCTGACTCGAGTGTTTTGGGCTTTGCCTCACGCTCGGGTCAGCTGAGTTTCACAGCTTTGGTTTCATCCTCTTTCGAAGCTAGAGATCCACAGAAGATTCAGTCGTCTACTTGATATTTTATTCCGGTTATTTCCACGCCACTTTTGCTTTTGAAGTAGCAACTTATGTATCTAACTTTACAAGTATATTTGTTTCCAGACTTGGTATTATGTATTGGTTTTGAGACTTTGTATCTAGGAGCTTCATGAACTCCTATGTTTATTTATTCCACTGCGAAGTTATTCTGATATTCTGTGCCTGTGATTCTGCGATTGATTTTATTTGCCCCAAATTTTATTAACAATCTGTTGTTTTGAATTATTCAAGTCTGACATGTGTGGTTTTATTGTCGATTTGAATGGTCCAAAATGGCGGGATGTTACAGGCAACAAGTTCAACATATATGCTATGGTATCTAGCACATATTCCCAATAGGCTAGATGTAACTCAGCTTTACTCATCATGGAACAAACAATGTCTAATAAGGTTCGGTTCCTTCACTTCGACACGTTGTTGTGTTGCGGAGTATAAGGTGGAGTAATCTGAGAGATAATCCTATTATTTTTTTAAACTATTGGAATTTCTATCCAACAAACTCACCTCCTCGATCTGATTAAAGAAGCTTAATCTTACGGCCCGTTTGGTTTTCTACTACACTTTTATCATCCATAAATTTCTCAGAGACATCGGATTTGTTCTTCATATGATACACATATCCTAGTTTTGAGAAACCTTCAATGAAAGTAACAGAGTAAGAACTAATATCTTTGATGATTATAGGCATTGGACCATATATATCACTGTTTACTAATCCTAAGAGTTCATCAACTCTTCATTGCTCCTATTGAAGGGGTGCTTGGTCATTTTACCTTTGAGATATGGCTCACACATGTCAAATGATTCAAAATCAACTGATGGGAGAAAACCTTTGATTTTCAATTTTCGCTATCGATTCTCACTAACATGACCTAACCTATAATGCCAAAAATAAATATCGTTTATCTTGTTGGAAGAATTATTCACAAAACAAACCTAAGTAGTATTAATCACATAAATGCCATTTTCAAGAACACCATCGCAGACTTTATTTCCATTCAAACTAACTTTCATAACATTATTTACGCAATGAAATATATATCTAGTCTCACACAATCTAGAAATAGAAAGAACCCCACAAATTAAGTTTTTTTTTACAAAATAACACTTATTTAGTATCAAAAATACTGCATTAGGCAAACATAAATGATATTCTCCTACCATGTTGCATCTACTATAGATCCATTAGCAATTTGGAGTCTCATCTCTCCTTTTCCACGTGGTGTCGGTTCGTAAGCCCTGGTAACAAATTAAACATATGAGTTCCAGATCTAGTATCTAAGACCCAAGACATTTTATTCATTATAAAACAATTTTGAATCATAAATGTACCTGATAGAGCTGCAAAACCAGTCTGCATTCTTTCTTTAACAATCTTTAAGTAATCGGGACAATTCTTTTTCCAAAGACATTTCTTGTGGCAGTGGTGACATTCGCATCTGTCATCGGTTTTCTTACTTTTCTTGTTCTTCTTACCTTCTCTTTTCTTCTTTTCCAAAGACATTTCTTATTGGTTTTGAGACTTTGTATCTAGGAGCTTCATGAACTCCTATGTTTATTTATTCCGCTGCAAAGTTATTCTGATATTCTTTGTCTGTGATTCTGTGATTGATTTTATTTGCCCCAAATTTTATTAACAATCTGTTGTTTTGAATTATTCAAGTCTGATATGTGTGGTTTTATTGTCGATTTGAATGGTCCAAAATGGCGGGATGTTACAGTTGGTATAAGAACTTTGGTTTTAGGCAAACCTTAGCCTACGGGGCAAAAACTCATTAGAGATAGGGTAGAAATACACTAGAATGAGTAAAAATCAATCTTAGAATCCTTCTTTGCAAGAGAACGTATTTTCAAGTATAAAATGGGTTTTAAATGATTTTAAAGGATTAATTTTTGGATACAAAATTTTCTTGTTTTAAAATCAAATTCCTTTTTCTTAAAATTCCCTTCTTTTCAAATCCACTTTGTTTAATAGAATTCTTTGATTAGGATTCCCATTCTAGTTTGAATCTTGTCTTTTATCTCTCTCCTTTATCGTTGTCCTAAAATTCATTCTTGAATTTCCAGGTTGAATCGTAGGAATGCGAGAGGTCGAGGTCGTGGTGTTGCCTCAGTTCCAGCACCAGTTGCACCCATTAGGTTTACCATTCTATGTAAGGAGTTCACTCAGCTAGGTGGTACTATGTTTACGGGATCAGAGACCATCATTGAGGCTCAACAGTGGCTGAGAAGTTTGGAAAGGATTTTTACGGGTTTGGAGGTCACCGACGCTCAGAAGCATCAGCTAGCAGCATGGCAGTTGCAGGAAGCAGCCCAAGGTTGGTGGGAGTCTGTTACAGCCAACACTATTGAGGCGGATATTTCTTAGGAATAGTTTCGGTATTGTCTTGAGTTAGTCCTTTTGAATTTGATGTAGGTTATCGCTTTGGAATCTTTCTTAAGTTTGGTTATCGTGTTTTAGGGAGGCTTTTGTGATGAAGTGGATGCCAGAAGCTGGGAAGTCTCAACTGTACAGGGATTTTATGGAACTTAAGCAAGGGGATATGTCATTTTCTGAGTATGAGCAGAAGTTCAATGAACTTTCCAAATTTGGTCCTAGCTTGATTGATACCCCTCTTAAGAAGAATGAAAGGTTTATAGCTGGAGCCCGCCCAGAGTTTTATGATGGTCTGATTTCTCATGTGCACAGCCATTTTACTAGATTGATGGATATGGCTATTAGATATGGGAACCCCACTTCTAAGGAATCATCTGTTGCTCGTGCACCTTCATCTCAGCCTTCTTCTGGCAACTCTAAGAAGAGGAAATCTAATTTCCATCGACGGAAGCAGAATTGGCTTAAGAATCCAGGTTTAGGATCTTCTTCTTCCCGGAGGCAGCCTGTTGATCTTTCTTCCATCACTTACTTCAAGTGCGATCATAAGGGTCACTATGCCAATAGTTGTCCCACTTTAGCCGGAGCTGCTGTTCCTCCAGTTCAGGTGACTAGGCGAGACCTCTGCCATGTCTGTTTGGAGCCTGGCCACTTCAAGCAGGATTGTCCCTTGTATCAGAAAGGCAAGACATCTGGAGTCTTTGCCATGACTTCTTCCACTCATGCTCCGCCTACTCCACCTGCCCCTAGTGATACCCAAGGTACTCTCCAGAGCACCTTTACTTTGTTTGATTTTCCGGTTCATGTTCTTTTTTACACTGGAGCTTCGCATAGTTTCATTTCGGTAGACCTTTGTAATAAGTTTGAGCATATCCTTTCACCTAAGTTTGCAACTGAACCTTTGTGTGTTACTAATCCTATTGGTGGTCCCACAAACCTTAGTAGGATTTGTAACAATGTGAAACTCTTCCACTCTAGCTATCATTTTTCTGGTGATTTCTATGTTCTTGGTTTCGATGCTTTTGATCTATTGCTTGGAGGAGATTAGCTGAAGAATCATGAAGCTGTTATTTCTTGTAAAGCCCGAACCGTTTCTCTTGTTGGTGATATGGGTGATCCTTAGGTGATTTAGTGCCGTATGCCTCAGGAGTATGCATGCAGTTTTATCTATTCTCTTGATTCTTCCCCTAGTGAGCTTGATTCTTTTTCTTTGGTCAAACTCTATTCCGATGTATTTGGTGAAGTCACTTCTTTACCTCCTAAACGGTAAATCGAATTTCGTATTGATCTTATTCTTAGAGCTCGACCTGTAGTTCTTCCTCCCAGAAGAATGGCACCCCGTGAGAAGGTTGAGTTGAGGAAGCAAATTGAAGACTTGTTCTCCAAAGGTATGATCAGACCCAGTCATTCCGAATGGGGAGCAGCAGTGGTTTTTGTCACTAAGTCTGATGGTTCTTTGAGGACGTGTGTTGATTATAGGGAGCTAAACAAGCTCACTATGAAAAACAGATATCCAATGCCTCGTATTAACGATATGGACGATCAGCTTTATGGACCTACTGTATTCTCTCAGCTCGATCTTGCCACCGGTTTCCACCAGCTCAGAATTGCTGAGGAAAGTATTCCCAAAACTGCTTTCTGTTCTGAGGATGGTTTCTTTGAATGGTTAGTTATGCCTTTTGGTTTGACTAATGCCCCAGCTTTCTTTGTCGACCTTATGAATCATGTTTTTCGTGATGTTCTTAATAAGTTTGTTCTTGTCTTCGTCGACAATATTCTTGTTTTCTCTAAGTCTAAGGAGGAACATGAAATCTTGAATATTATTCTAGAGACCCTTAGGAGTCATCAATTGAAAGCCAAATTCTCGAAATGCCATTTTTGGAAAGATGAAGTCTGATTTCTTGGACATATTGTTTCTAGTAATGGAGTTTCTGTTGATCCAGTTAAGATCGTTGCATCAATGTAAGTCTATCTTCTCTTCTTCCTTTGTACATTAATTATTCTATCTCTTTCTCGGTTCTTATTCCCCTATTCTATTTTAGGATTGGGAAACTCCTAGGACTCCATCTGATATTCGTAGTTTTCTAGGCCTTGCTGGTTATTATCGGAGATTCATTGAGAATTTTGCTCGGATTGCTGCACCTCTCACCGCTCTAACTCGTAAGAATGCTAAGTTTAGATGGAATGATAAGTGTGAAGCTGCATTCAATGAGTTGAAACGCAAGCTTACTTCCACACCAGTTCTTACCGTTCCAAATGGAAATGAGGGATTAACGGTATACACTGATGCCAATCGTGAAGGTTTGGGAGCCGTTCTGATGCAGGATGGGAAGGTTATCGCTTATGCTAGTCGCCAATTGAAGACTCATGAAGCCAATTATGCAGCCCATGATTTGGAATTGCTTGTCGTAGTTTTTGCTTTGAAGCTTTGGAGGCATCATCTATTAGGACCTAAGTTTGAGCTCTTTACGGATCATCAGTCCTTGAAATATATTTTCACCCGAAGGACTTGAATCTGAGGCAGGTTAGGTGGCTTGAATTTCTAGCTTCTTATGACCTCGACATCAACTATACCCCAGGGAAAGCTAATGTTGTAGCCGATGCTTTGAGTCGAAAGAAGGCGATGTTGTGTCAGCTTGTTGTTTTTTCTCCTCTTATGGATCGTATTGTTGCTAAGCAGGATGAGGATAGGATAATTAGGCTTATTAAGGAGAATGTTCGTAATAGATTGGTGGTAATAGCCAAGGTGGAAGTGGAGCTCAGATCGATGATAAAGGGATTTTGAGGATTAATAATCGGATTTGTGTCCCGAATGTTGATGGACTGAGGCAAGAGTTACTTCGGGAAAATCATCGGTCTAGACTTTCTATTCATCCAGGTGTGATGAAGATGTACCATGATATGAAGAAGCTGTATTGGTGGAGGGGTATGAAGCGCGATATCTTCCTCTTTGTTAGTAGATGTGCGACTTGTCAGCAGGTTAAGGCTGATCACCAAAAGACCGCTGGACTATTGCAACCTCTTGAGATTCCCAATTGGAAATAGGAACAAGTTTCTATGGATTTTATTGATGGATTACCAAGAACTAGGAGAGGTAATGAAAGTATTTGGGTTATTGTGGATAGAGTGACTAAGTCAGCTCATTTCATTCCAGTTAGGTCTAACCATTCTGCTTCTAGTTTAGCCGAGATTTATATGAGAGAGATAGTTCGTCTTCATAGTGTTCATGTTAGCATTGTTTGCGATAGAGACCCCATATTTACCAGTCATTTTTGGAAAGCTTTTCAGGAATCTTTAGGTACTTGTCTGAATCTCAGCACTGGTTACCATCCGCAGACCGACGGTCAAACGAAAAGGGTAAATCAGATTTTAGAAGATCTTCTTCGTGCCTATGTCCTTGATTATGGAGGATCTTGGGAAGATCATCTTCATCTCGTTGAATTCACCTATAACAATAGTTATCAGGTATAATATCAAATATCTATTTAAGGTTGTCTTAAACATTTGGGTATCTTATTCCATCTTTTAAAATTCAGGCTAGTATCAAAATGGCTCCATTTGCTGCTCTTTATGGACGACCTTGCAAATCTCCATTTTGCTGGATTGAATCCGGTAATCGTTTGGTTCTTGGTCCGGATATGATTCTAGAAGCATCTGAGAAGGTTGAGGAGATTAGGAGAAAGATGAGGATTGCTCAGGATAGATAGAGGTATGCTGACAAGCGTAGGAGGATTTTGGAGTTTTCTGTTGGTGATCAATTTTTCCTTAAGGTCTCCCCATTAAGAAATGTGATTCGTTTTGGACGGAAAGGGAAGCTCGCTCCTAGGTTTATTGGTCCTTTTCACATCTTAGAGAGAGTTGGTTCCTTAGCTTACCGTTTGGATTTGCCTGAGAAGCTTTCTGGAGTGCATAATGTGTTCCATGTTTCGCATCTTCGTCGGTATCTTCATGATCCATCTTTGATTGTCTAGCCTTCTGCTCTTGAGAGTTTGGATGTTGAGCCAAACCTTACTGTCGAGAGAAATCCACTTCGTATTATCGATAGAGGTACGAAGCAGCTTCGAAAAAAACCTGTCAACCTAGTCAAAGTGCATTGGAGCACTGATGATCCGGATTTTACTTGGGAAACGGAAGAGAGCATTAGTGCTTCGAATCCGAAATTGTTTGTTCCAGGTATTATTCATTATCCTACCTTATCCTTCATTGTTTTCTGTGTCTGGTTCCTTTTCGAGGACGAAAAGTTTTGAGTGAGGGAGAGTGTAACAACCCGCAATTTTTGAAAATATTTTAAATGAAAATTTATTTGAAAATTTGAATATAATTATTTTAAAATTGATAAATTGGGAAATTTAATGTAATATTTCGAGTTTTGATGTGAAATGTCCTTCCAAATTTAATAAAATAAAGATTTTTCTTAAAATGCAAATTTTGGTCAACTTTGGTCAAAGTTTGACTTCCTATTGAAAATTTTAAATTTTAAATTTGAAATTTGAAATTTTATTCTTTTTTATGAAGCTGGATTTAATTCTGACTTTTTCTCTGCTTTTCGTTTCGTAAAATTCTGATTTTTACTTCTCTAAATTTGTTGTTTTCTCTTAACCTCTATCTTATTTATATTTTGATGTGGGCTTGTACTAATGGGCTGAGAACCCCTGCAGTAGATGAGAAGCCACCTGTTGAATAGCCTATATAACATCTCCTAGGGTTTTAGTTAGCCTCCACATCTTTCATTTGTGCCTCCATGGAGAATTATGTAAGTCTTCTTCTTCTTCATCCTTCTCCTCCAAACCCTAGACCTTCTTCCTCTTCTCCTCTACAATTTTCCTCCTCATCTCCTTAGAAATTTCGGCCACACCTATTCCATCACCTCCCTATCACCAAACTCCAACCAAAACCCCCTTTTCCTCCTTCCTTTCCCCCTCTCTACTTCACCAATTTCGACCTCCATTCCCCCTTCTCTATTTTCGGCCACCACTTCACCAAAATCCCTACCAAAGCCGAGCCTTGCCACCACAAACCCTCCACCTCTCCAAAACCCTAGCCTAGCCGAACCTACCAAAACCCGAGCCTTCTCCACCAAAACCCTAACCTTTGCACCACAAAACCAAACCCAAACTCCTATGGCCGAGCCTAACCTAACCCAAACAACCTCTAAACCCTAGCCTATGCACCCCTAGACAAGCCTCTTCTATTGTATTTTGCAAAAATATTTTTTTTTTCTATTTTATTTTATCTACGTGAATTATTTGTTTACGTATAGAATTTATTTTATTTTCATAGCGTCGAATTTGAATTCTCCTCTCAGTTAAGTTTGTCCATAATTTGCCGTGCTTGTTGCGCTTTGAATCACTTTGCTAACCAAAGAAAGGTGAGTAATCACTCTTGAAAACGTACTTATATTTTGGTGAATTGATGACAATGGAATTGTATGGATTTGTATATGCAAGTTAAGAAATTTCATTATTGAATATTATTATGTTATTTCATACCATATTTTACCTGTTATGATCATATGCCATGATACATTGAATATTATTATTATTTCATACCATATTTTACCTATTATGATCATATGCCATGATACTATTGAATATTATTATGTTATTTCATACCATATTTTACCTGTTATGATCATATGCCATGATATGTTGTATACTGTTATGTTTATTTCATATTCTGAAATCATACTACAAGTTACTTCACTATGGGTTGAAATGATAGATACCCGAATGATCTTTAGATTAAGGAAAATTGTTATGGGCTGAAATGATAGGCCTGAGCAATTTTATTTGACTTGGTATTGCGGGTTTGAAATGATATAAAACCCAGAAAATTAATAAATTATGGATTGAAATGATATATGTTCGTATTTACTTGACCCTAGGGTAGAGAATTTTATACAAACTCCGTGGTTGATTTAAAATTATTTTTCTAAAAAACTTTAAGTATTTTGGATTTCTATATATGAATCTTAACTAAAAATTTAATGTAAGGATTTCTGTAAATTTGTTTACGTGTTAAAATTTTGTAAGAAATAAATAGTTGGAAATGTAAAGTTTTGGAATCTAATTTACAGTATGAAGGTTAATTAAAAATTTAATAATCCGATTTGACCTAATAATGGAATTTTATTCGAACCTATAAATTGTAAGTTTTAATTTATGTAATAGTAATTAAAATGATAAAATGTTATTTACTGAAAGAAAATAAAGGGTAAGTTAAAATACTTTTGACTTGGCATAAGGATTTCTGCTTTAAAATTTGATATTTAGTAACAAAGTTATTTTACTAAAGGTGTAGTTTCTTTAATGACCAAATAGCTAAATTTGAGTAACATAATAGGAATGATAGAATGACTATGATAAAATGGAAAATATATATTATTTGATCATATAAACTATTGTAGTAAGAAGTATTACAGTAATAATTCAATACTGCTGCGATTTCTTACGGTAGCAATTCAAAACTGCTGCAGTTTCTTACTGTAACAATTCTGCACTACTGCGGATTCTTACCATAACAGTTCTGCACTGCTGCGAATTCTTACAGTAGCACTTCTGTACTGCTGCGTTTCTTAAAAGTGACATTTTCAGAATGCTACAAATTTTCTAAAGGGTTATAGTTCCGAATGTATGGTTCTAAAAGTTACATTTTTAAAGTCCTATGATCTCTAAATTTTTACATTTCAAAGGGGTTACAATTAAATGAATTTGGAAGTGTTACAACTTTGGAAAAATGAATATTATTATTTAAGTTATAAAAATTTTAAAAGTGAGTATTTATTAAATTAGTTATAGTAATAATTATTTTAAAGGGTAAATTGGTATTATGTTTTAAAAAGAATATTATTAATATTCATATTTTATAAAATTTATTTATTTTATAGATAGTTTGGTAAAAGTTTTATTTGAAACTTATGTAGAAATTTGTAACTCTTATTTTAAAATTTAGTTCGACTTAACTTTTATTTTAAAGTTAGTTTTATATTTTATAAAAATGGTTTTACCTTAAATATTCATAAAATATATTTTGGATAAAGTGATTTAAATTATTTTAAATCTTAAGTGTTTGGACTTGGTGATTTCAGTGGAAATAGAAAATGTTAGGGAATTTATTTCCGTAAAAGGAAGTGGGTTTAAACTGTTTCCAAAGGGTTGAAAATAGAAATATATCTCGCGAAGATATTTTGAGATTAATAAATAATTTGGGAAATTATTTATGTTTGATGGATGTTTGTGAATGTTAATTGATAGTTAAATAACCGACTATCAATATTGGCCAATGCGCTAATCGTTTCGAAGAGACCGGGATCGGGATTAATTTCTCGAAAACCACTTCGATCTGGTTTGTACGTTTTCGTGGAAAATGAGTTCGGAGTCGAAGATGGAGCAGTGAAGTGCAAGGGCTAGTCGCTACTAATCCTGAGGGTGATTCCAAAATGGATGTAGTAGGAATAGTGCCTTCGGTTACGTTCGAACCCGAGACGGACTTGTATGGATGAATGTTTTTGGAACATCGTCAGGTGGTTGATGGGCATTCTAAGGGATATGTTCTATAAAGGTAATGCTTAGCCTCAAGCCTCATCAACCGGGAATGACTGAAAATCAGGGGTTATGCAGCAAGGCTATGTGGGTCGCACCCATTAGGGTGAGGTCATCCCTGTCTAGATGTCCCTTTTTATTTCGGCTTAGTGGGCGGTTGCTGATCCCAACCACGGGGTGATCTTACTCGGAATTACCTTTAGGTAGTTCGGGCCTTGTGTTGCAGGGGATCGGGCGTGGTCCTCGGTACGCTGATCTAGACCAGGTACTGTGATGGGTGGTACCCCAGTGCCTAGTCATTAGTTGGAAATCCATTCTCCCTACGTGCCTTTACGGTTTTTGTTTGTATTACCCACTTTGTGGCTAGTATGCTGGAATTTAATCATGTAACAATTTCAGCTATTTTAATAAGTATTTGTATATAGACACTATTATAATATCAGTGGATTTTGATAAGAAACATTTTGGCTATCGTAAGGTAAAAACCAGACATGTTTATTTGTGGCGTGGTCTTACGAGATGCTTTTGATTTCAAAGGATTTTTGAAACTTTAAGAATCAGTTTGGATGTAATTTTCTGACGCTGGTATTCTAGACTGACTCGGGTGTTATTTTATTATAATGCTCGGGTCAGACCGAGTATTACAGGTTCAGGATAGGATGATGTGGAGCTCAGGTGTGGAGCTGGAGTCCGATACGTATTATCCGTACTTGTTTATATCCGCTGCTGTGATTGTTTTGAAATTGTCAAACTGGTAATTGTTGTTTGTTTGTGAGATACTCTGATGATGTATTGTATAAAACAGATATAGATTTCATTTTGTGTAAAGATCTGGTATTATTTATTATATTTTGTTCCGCTGCGATTGTGAGATTCTGATGTTGATTAGTTCCTTCTTTCTTCTATCTTCTTTCTTTTTCCTCAACAATCTATCTTTCCCAGCACTCGATCGTCGGCATATTACACTGTGGTGTATTTTGTGTCGATTTTCGCAAGTCGAGAAGGGTGGGTCGTCTCATTTGGATATGAAATATAAACCATTTGAAATTGAATAACCACGGGTTATAATAACGAATGGTTGTTAAAGAGACCGGGATCAGATATGGGCATACTCTCTGTCGATACCGAAAACCACTTTAACAACTGTGTACGTGGTGGAGATTCCAGAATGAAGTAGGATGGTGGCGACGATCCTAATGGTATACATACGTGGACCTAACTCCCGTGAGTTAGCATAAGGTGGCTAAAACAGGAGCAATTGACGGGCCAAGGAGGTAGCTCCTCTAATCGGACACACTTCATCGTTAGCCATTCTATTACTTTGTGATTGATTTGGTGCGCACCTTTGATTCGGGAGTGTGGATCGAGTTGGGCGGTAGTTGCGGCTATGCATTACCAACAGTCCGGAAGTGTAATTGGTATATCTACCCTGGCATTGCCTAGTTGTGCCGTGTCACCTACCCTAGCGCGCCTTCTACGAGTTTGGTTTGTACCATACCTATGGAGTGCCCTCTAACGGCACCCAGTACGGGTGGGATTACGGTACTGTATAAACTATGGGAAATAAAAATGTGTTAAGGGGGAAAATGTAACGCCTTAACGCTGTTTTAATAGTTTACTTTACTTTGGACATTGTTATAATAGCGTATATTACTACATAGTAGATAGTTTAACGAATCCTTAGAGGATGGCGATCCCAAGCATCCTTTAAGTTACTGATACATTTCTTTTACAGTTCACTTGAGTTGATTTACATTTTATAAGTATGTATGTCCAGACTCGAGTGTTTTCTGTTTTGCTTCACGCTCGGGTCTGCCTAAGTTTCACAGCTTTGGTTCATCCTCTTTCGAAGTAAGAGATCCGCTGAAGATTCAGTCGTCTACTTGATATTTTATTCCGGTTATTTCCACGCCACTTTTGCTTTTGAAGTTGCAACTTATGTATCTAACTTTACAAGTATATTTGTTTCCAGACTTGGTATTATGTATTGGTTTTGAGACTTTGTATCTAGGAGCTTCATGAACTCCTATGTTTATTTATTCCACTGCGAAGTTATTCTGATATTCTGTGTCTGTGATTCTACGATTGATTTTATTTGCCCCAAATTTTATTAACAATCTGTTGTTTTGAATTATTCAAGTCTGACATGTATGGTTTTATTGTCGATTTGAATGGTCCAAAATGGTGGGATGTTACAAGCAACAAGTTCAACATATATGCTATGGTATCTAGCACATATTCCCAATAGGCTAGATGTAACTCAGCTTTACTCATCATGGAACAAACAATGTCTAATAAGGTTCGGTTCCTTCACTTCGACACGTTGTTGTGTTGCGGAGTATAAGGAGGAGTAATCTGAGAGATAATCCTATTATTTTTTAAAACTATTGGAATTCCTATCCAACAAACTCACCTCCTCGATCTGATTAAAGAAGCTTAATCTTACGGCCCGTTTGGTTTTCTACTACACTTTTATCATCCATAAATTTCTCAGAGACATCGGATTTGTTCTTCATATGATACACATATCCTTGTTTTGAGAAATCTTCAATGTAAGTAACAGAGTAAGAACTAATATCTTTGATGATTATAGGCATTGGACCACATATATCACTATTTACTAATCCTAAGAGTTCATCAACTCTTCATTGCTACTATTGAAGGGGTGCTTGGTCATTTTACCTTTGAGATATGGCTCACACATGTCAAATGATTCAAAATCAACTGATGGGAGAAAACCTTTGATTTTCAATTTTCGCTATTGATTCTCACTAACATGACCTAACCTACAATGCCAAAAATAAATATCATTTATCTTGTTGGAAGAATTATTCACAAAACACACATAAGTAGTATTAATCACATAAATGCCATTTTCAAGAACACCATCGCAGACTTTATTTCCATTCAAACTAACTTTCATAACATTATTTACGCAATGAAATATATATCTAGTCTCACACAATCTAGATATAGAAAGAATCCCACAAATTAAGTTTTTTTTACAAAATAACACTTATTTAGTATCAAAAATACTGCATTAGGCAAACATAAATGATATTCTCCTACCATGTTGCATCTACTATAGATCCATTAGCAATTTGGAGTCTCATCTCTCCTTTTCCACGTGGTGTTGGTTCATAAGCCCTTGTAACAAATTAAATATACGAGTTCCAGATCTAGTATCTAAGACCCAAGACATTTTATTTATTATAAAACAATTTTGAATCATAAATGTACCTAATAGAGCTGCAAAACCACTCTGCATTCTTTCTTTAACAATCTTTAAGTAATCGGGACAATTCTTTTTCCAAATACATTTCTTGTGGCAGTGGTGACATTCGCATCTGTCATCGGTTTTCTTACTTTTCTTGTTCTTCTTACCATCTCTTTTCTTCTTTTTCAAACCTTTCGAAGATAATGCACAACCCTTTATAGCAAGCACGGGCCTTTAATCCTTAGATCCAAACTCGGTCGACCTCAACATATTAAGGAGCTCTATGAGATTCACATTCAATTGGTTTATATTATTGTTATCCCACTTTTTAGCAAGATTGAGATATTAAGAAATTAATTGAAGATCAATGATTACTCACCCCAAATACTGAATATGCATCACAGGTTCACTATGGATATCAATGAATTTTGTCTAAGTCCGGATCGAGCTACAATTGACATGACATGACCGACAAAGCTATGAAAGCCAACGTTTAATATTCCAAGACAATCGGAGTTCGTATGCTCAAGATATGATCGATGCAAACTTGGAGCTCAATTCATTCGTATCCATCTCTTCGCATCGGTACTGTTCGCATCTGTCCGAAATCATGCTGTTCGCATCGATCTGTTCATGTCCATGCTTCGTGTCCCTTTGTTCGTATCCATCAAATGTCCCGCTCTTCGTATCAATCGCATGCCATTCTGTTCGTATCCATCCATTGAAATCGATTCGAACATAACCAATTCCATCGATACGAACAAGACCACCGCGATCGATACGAACATGACCAATATGCAAGATAACTTCTATCGATACGAACATAGCCACGATTGTTCGATTCGAACAATACATTGTGATCGATACGAACAGCGCCGAAGCAATCAATGCGAACGAGGTGCTACCAATCGATACAAACAAGGCTTATGCACAAGGAAGACTCGATCGTTCGGCACAAAAAGTGGATCGATCCAAGAATCTCGCACCACGTCACCTTGCATGCACATGCTCGAGATCGAGTCGAACAGATCGATACGAAACGTATCGATACGAACACGACGGCCTATGGAAAATGCTAACTTGCATCGATCATATCTCACAATCCACAAGTCCAAATGCTATGAAATTTTCACAGGAGCTTACGTACAAGCTAAAGAAGGTTAGTGCCAAGTTTCGACTCCATTGGATAAAGTCTTGATCGATACGAATTACATTCGTATCGATCGCGGATCGAGTCAAAATTGCATGGGATCGATCGCGTGGGCCCGCTCACGTGTCAGAAGAGGTCTCCCGAAGTTTGAGCGAGATATTTGCATGGAGCACCTATAAATAGCACCCTAGAGCCTACGGAAAAGGGACTTTTGGATGCGGCAACATCCAGACTCTGCCAAAATCATGATTACACTCAAACTTCCTTGTTGTACTCGAAAATTAATACCGTAATCCGCTGTAACCAGTGAAGAACATCAATAAAAGATAATCCTTTGAAGTGGACGTAGGCCGGAGATAGCCGAACCACTATAAATCTTGTGTTTCTGTTTGTTATTTTTCAATTGTTGTTCTCTACTTTGTCTGGATCTGAGATTTGTGTTAGAATACTGCTGATCTATATTCATACACTGGTGCTTTCACGATATTTGGGGTTTGTGACCAATTTTGGCGCAAACACTTTGGTTCTTTCACCGAGAACGCCTAACTCAAGGATTCTATCGCATAGATATCAGATTGGAAAGCTTAAAGAATTCAGATTTGAAAGACAATGACACGACAATTAACAAGAAGACAGAGAGGAGAAAGGAGCTAGCAAGAAGGAAGCCAAGAGGCCTCTTCTTGAGCTGGAGCTGGAGCAGGTCAAGCTTCGATCTACATCACCAGGGATGATATAGAGACTATGTCAAATTCAATTCGTGAAAGATTGTTGAAGAGTCAACAAGAAATGATGCAAAACTTCTTTGATCAGATGAGAACAGCCGGAGCACAGAACTTTGGACCGACTACAGTGACTGCGAATGTAGGACAAGGAGCTGGAGTCCCAGAGACCAATGGAGGTCAGATCGAAGATCAGAACGAAGAACCTGAAGGCAATCAACAAGGACCTGGGGGCAGACCCTCGGGATCTGACATTGGAAGACCCATAGATGGAGCTCAGCAGGCTAGAGCCAACTCCAACGTTAATGAACCACATGAAGAATATTACCTAGAATACCCTTCGAGACATGGGGGGCAGTATAGAAGCATGCTGAAGGGACAACCCAAGGATGGAGATGAAAGAATGGCTGGATTAGTGCGACGAATTATGAGGGGAGGATTGTCAAGCGGAGGATTAGAGGAAGTTAGTCGGAGTCTGTTCACTCCGAATATCAGGAATGCAAGGAATCCTCCAAAATTCAAGTTACCCACGATAGACCCTTACGATGGGAAAGCAGACCCGACCATGTATATTACCAGATATATCAGGCATATGAAAGTGCTGGGGGCATCCGACGAAGTGATGGCACGATGTTTCCCTCTATATTTATCAGATTTGGCTGCGCTTTGGTTCAGGCAGCTAGAGAAGGAATCGATCAGAACATGGGGCGAGCTAGTGCAATGCTTCATGAGGCAGTTTAGGGTCCACGTGACGTGACCCAAGAATGTGATGACCTTAGCATCAATAAAGCAAGGGACCGGAGAGTCCATAAAATATTTTCTACTACGATTCAATGCAACTGTGGTTTCAGTAGATCGCCCGGATCCATCAATGATTCTGATGGCGGCGGTAGCAGGAGTTGCGAAAGGCACATAGTTTAAGGATTCTTTGGTAAGAGATACACCGCAAGACCTTGGAGAATTTTATCATGAGGCTGAGAGATTCATTCGGTTGGAAGATTCAAGCGCCGAGAGGCAAGAAACAAACGCTGTGCAAGGCGAAGGAACCTCCAAAGAACAATCTAGGATAGACAAAGGAAAGCGAAAGCAGGATGACAGATACGATGGTCTTAACAAACAGAAGAAATTCCAAGAACCCAGGTTCAGACAATACATGGACTTGACGGTAAGCCTGGAATGGATTTTGCACAGAAACTTGAGGGCAGCTCCCCTATAGAAAACCACACAGGAGAGATCCCATAGAACGGGAGCGTAGAAGTGGAAAGTACTGCCTATTCCATGACCTGGAAGGGCATAGTACCGATGAATGCCACCATCTGAAGGACGAGGTGGAAGAACATGTCTGAAGTGGTAGATTGCCGCAATACACCAGAGATCGGACAGCGGCCGTAGGACCTGAGCAACTACCGCCTCCTCCTAACAGAACTAATCCTGGATCGGGATCACGACTCGTCATTAATTGATCATGACGGCAAGGGCCAAGTTCAGGACTTGAACTTTGGTCAATTACATAAACTCCTTAGATTTGATTTCATAATAAAACGGCTATTCCACTTACAAATGTACGGGAACTGGAGAGATCCCCAGGCATGCTCTGAGATGGTAATAGACCGCTTTGCCCAGAGAGGCAATATATAGTTTTTCCATTGTTTGAGATTAAACATTTGGAATTTGAATTTAATAAATGAACTTGAATTTTATAAGACAAAACCTTTGACCGGAGTGTTAAAGGATGAATATTGAAAATCAACCTGAAAATGATCGCTTTATGGCCCTACCCAGAGAGGCGGGGCTCGGTGTGCAAGAAGTGAGTTGCTTCGCTGGAGAGCGACAGGATCGACTCACTTGACGTCGTTCTCCATTCACCGGAGAGTGATTGGATCGGGGTTCGATAAGAGCTCGGAGTGGCTGTAATCGGCCTAGGATTTAGGCCATGACATCGCTTAATGTTCAGGGACACTGAACCGGAGTGCAGGGGGTGTGGCTGCTTCGCCAGAGAGCGACAGGATCGGCTCACTCGACGTTGTTTCCCCTTCACCGGAGAGTGACAGGATGGGATCCAGCAAGAGCCCGGAGAGTCTATGATCGGTCTAGAAAGACTAAGACATCTCTATATGCCTCGCTGGGCCAAAGTGCAAGGGATAGAAAGCAACGCCAGAGCGCAACAGGATCTTTCTATTCGATCATCAAGTCTGGAATGGGCTTGGCCAGGGTCCGGAGTGACCACCCATAACCTAGAGAGGCTTTAGAATTTAATTCTGACTTCCACAAGTGGAAATGGTAACTGATTCGGCTTCGAACAGCCATAAACTTAATCGACTACACTATAGTTGTGAATAAAATATGAACTCACGACATTTGATTTGAAGCTATTCAAAACACGCCTTTTATCAAAAGGCATGTTTTGGGGGGCAGAGTGTTATCCCACTTTTTAGTAAGATTGAGATATCAAGAAATTAATTGAAGATCAATGATTACTCACCCTAAATACTGAATATGCATCACAGGTTCACTATGGATATCGATGAATTTTGTCCAAGTTTGGATCGAGCTACAATTGACATGACATGACCAACAAAGCTATGAAAGCCAACGTTTCAAATTTCAAGACAATCAGAGTTCGTATGCTCACGATATGATCGATGCAAACTTGGAGCTCAATTCATTCGTATCCATCTCTTCGCAACGGTACCGTTCACATCCATCCAAAATCATGATGTTCGCATCAATCTGTTCGTGTCCATGCTTCGTGTCCCTTTGTTCATATACATCAAATGTCCCGCTCTTCGTATCGATCGAATGCCATTTTGTTCGTATCCATCCATTGAAATCGATTCGAATAGAACCAATTCCATCGATACGAACAAGACCACCGCGATCGATACGAACATGACCAATATGCAAGATAACTTCTATCGATACGAACAGAGCCACGATTGATCGATTCGAATCATTGTGATCGATACGAACAGCGCCGAAGCAATCGATGCGAACGACGTGCTACCAATCGATACAAACAAGGCTTATGCACAAGGAAGACTCGATCGTTCGGCACAAAAAGTGGATCGATCCAAGAATCTCGCACCACATCACCTTGCATGCACGTGCTCGAGATCGAGTCGAACAGATCGATACAAAACGTATCGATACGAACACGACGGCCTATGGAAAAGGCTAACTTGCATTGATCATATCTCACAATCCACAAGTCCAAATGCAATGAAATTTTCACAGGAGCTTACATACAAGCTAAAGAAGGTTAGTGCCAAGTTTCGACTCCATTGGATAAAGTCTTGATAGATATGAATTACATTCGTATCGATCGCGGATCGAGTCAAAATTGCATGGGATCGATCGCGTGGGCCCGCTTAGGTATCAGAAGAGGTCTCCCGAAGTTTGAGCGAGATATTTGCATGGAGCGCCTATAAATAGCACCCTAGAGCCTACGGAAAAGGGACTTTTGGATCCGGCAACGTCCAGACTCTGCCAAAATCACGATTGCACTCAAACTTCCTTGTTGTACTCGAAAATTAATACTGTAATCTGCTGTAACTAGTGAAGAACATCAATAAAAGATAATCCTTTGAAGTGGACGTAGGCCGGAGATAGCCGAACCACTATAAATCTGTGTTTCTGTTTGTTATTTTTCAATTGTTGTTCTTTACTTTGTCTGGATCTGAGATTTGTGTTAGAATACTGCTGATTTATATTCATACACTGGTGCTTTCATGATATTCGGGGTTTGTGACCAATTTTGGCGCAAACAATTATAATTCAGAATGAATGGTTCATTATGAGGTGTTAGAGAACCAAGATTAAATAAACTTGTAATCCATTGCTTCTTTGTACCTCCAATTGTGAAGGCCTATCAATATAGCCCTTCATCAACGGTACATAATCGTATACCTTTAGTCGTTTAGTCATTTTGGAATTGAATACCTTCTTCATGAGCTTATGCCTTTCAAAATGTGAATTTTCACTCAAAATGGCCTTATGACTATAAAATATCTCATGAACATACATATTATCATGTTGCCTTTGCAACGGCTTGTCTAATATAGACAACATGAAAACTTAGACGATCTCTAGGTCTGAAATCCATTTCTCATAGGCAATTCGAAGTTCTGAGTCAGCATCATCAATAGGTTGTTCTTTAGGTTTGCATGTAATAACTGATCAAAGATGCTTGTAAGGCAGTGCGATTTTAATCGCTCTTGGCCAATCGGTATAGTTAGGTCTGGTAAACTTGTCATTTTCAAAAACAGTTTTGAAGTTACATTTTTCTACAGGTTTAATTAGTTGATTATTATTACAATATCAATAGTAGATGTTCTTATAAACCAATAGGGTTAAATTTTATGTTTCATTTTACTAATAAGCTCCCACTAGTCTTTTATGTTTCGCCAAACCCTAAGTCGAAACATAGAAGTCTTTCAACTTCACTACTTAGTGTTAGGACTCGTCCGTCTTGGAAGTCTGACCTTGAGTTTTCTCAACATGTCATAGCTCCACAAATGATGGATAACCCCTTACTGGTTGTATCATATACAACTCCTAACTATTTGTACCCTATCTTAATTTCACTTCGACCTTGCTCAACAAATCGAAATGAAATTATTCATTCGTGCCTACCATATCCGACAATCTAAGTATAGTATATGTACCTTGAGTTTGCTCAACAAATACATATAGTTATCTTACCTTATCTATTCTATATATTATATTACACATAATATCCCGAGCTTGAGTTTTCTAAAAAATTAAGGAGTATGCAAGTAATTTATTAACATATATATAGTAGAGGACAAAATTATATTTAAGATTCATAATCTTTAATATAATATATTGAGTGATACAAATTGATGGAATAATATTGTTTTTATGAAATACCCTCGTGATTCAAGTGTCGGACGCATCGGAAATCACGATATACGTACGTATGTATTTATTCCTTAAATCTATTTGGAATTTCTTAATGTTCCACCTTTAGTTTATACATCCTATTATATAAGTTTTATTATTAGATAACATTTATATTTTAATTATCTTATATAATAATATTATGTATAACATTATACTAATTAATCTTAATTAAAATATTTTAATTAATTAATTCTTTGATTAATTTTATAATAATCTAATATAACATTTATATATAATATTTATTATATATTATAACCTTTACAGAATAGCACACATATCATATATGTGTGTGTATTATTTGATTAACTAACCTTTAATTAATTTATTTAATTAGACAATTTTAATTAAACTATATTACTTTCAAAATTCATTTTATATACATACATGTATATTTATGTTGTTTTAATATTTTAAAACAGCATAACATATGTTACCTGACCACGTGGCCCGACTTCAAGGCACTAGCTGCAGAGGCTGTGATCAGAAAACTCAAGTCAAGACAGGACTGGAAGTGTGAGGCTCAATATAACTTGGGTAGGTTGATCTGCGTATGCGGTTCGGTGGTGTACGTTCGACCTGCCTAGTTTGATTTGATCGGTTCGGTAAGGATATCCAGGGAAAGGTTGCTCGGCAAGGATGACTCAGCACCAACGGCTCGACCATGGACGTTCGTTCAAGGTGGTTCGGCCACTCATCGTTTGGCCTGGGAGAGGAGTTCATCGTTCGACCTGGGAGAGGAGTTAGGCAAGATAAAGTGGTTCGGTCAAGAAGAGTTTGGAACCAGTCGCTCGGTGTGGATGAATTTGAACTTGATGGTTCGACTAATCATGGTTCGGCTTTGGTTGCTCGACTGTTGTTGGTTCGGCCTAGATGTGTCAACAGGTCCCGCTCGTCCAAGGAAGGAAAGACGCGTTGGGTCGGCCAAGATGGATGGGTCCGACCTAGCTAGGTCGGCCTAAGCAGTTTGGTCAAGATAATGAAGGAGGGATGGCCCGGCGCGAATGGTTTGGAATTATTGGTTTGGCTTTTTGAGTCGGTCACTTTGGTTCGGCATCCCTAGGTTGGTGCGCTCCAGTGAAGTTAACAGGCTATTTGGTCTACGAAAAGCAAGGCGTCCGGTGTTTCTTTGCTTCGGGTCAAATTGCTGCTTCCTCCGAGTCGCTTGAGAGATAGCTTCGAGTCACCTACGAGGAAGCTCCAGCTAGGCGGTAATGATTCGATCAGAGTGGCTTGGCAACCACCGTTCAATATGCCTGGCTCGGTGCACAGAAGTTGCCTACTAAGGGCCGAAGTACTTTGTTCTTGGGCCTTCGTAGGGAGTCCAGCCTATCTTCGTCTATAAATAGAGAGGCATGGTACAGTTGAAGGGACCTTTTTTGGGAGAACTCCAGGGATACTCTGCCATTTTTGGTACTCACTTCTTTTAGTTCAAACTTATATTCGAGTTATTTGTTTATGGACTACATCTGTATTCAAGTCTTTGAGAAAAGCAATAAAGATTACTTTAACAGTGGACGTAGGCAGTTACGCCTAACCACTATAATTATGGTGTTCTTGTTTCTGGAGTTAGTTTTGCATATATTCCTCTGTTTTAATTTACTATCTTCATTAATCTGTCTACATAAATCTATTATTGGGTGTTAGTGACCAATTTTGGTGCTAACATTTCGGTGCTTTCACTGAGAGTTGAACTCAGGCTGTTAGGATCTACTTTGTCGCTACTGGATTGAAGAAATCCCCCGAAGGAGATCCAAATTCACTCTCAATAATCCATAGATACTACTCAGAGTTCTCGCAGATAACTTTAATATGGGAAGACCACGTACCAGATCAGCCTCCCACAATGCGGACGTCAACGAAACCGCCAGTGTCCATCAAGTGGGACCCAGTATTAATCTAGGTACAGGAACCGCCACCATCCCAAACCAAATAGAAGTTGTCACCAGGACAAAGTTCAACGAGCTAATGAGAGAACTCGTGGAAAGTAGGAGACAGCTTAATGAGCAGATTCAAGCTAACGCAAATCTCATGAACCAGCTTACTCAACAACAACATCGGAATGCTGGAGGAAGCCCCTCTTCCTACTCATTATTTGATAGCTTCGCTTCGTCTGATGAACATCCCAGGTGTAGATGCTGTAGAATTGAAACAGCGCAAACAGGTGCAGCAGATCAATCCAACAGGAATGGTCCGGGTTCCCTACCTGAAGCCAGGGCCCCTCACTTGCACCTGGGAAATCGCACTCAAGTTGCAATGGGAAACTTAGGATCTGGAGCACGAGTGGAAGTAGGCCGACCGGCTCACCAGGGTCATGGCGAAGCAGGTCCCCAGGACACGCATTTGGGAGACCACCAACCGAGGAGGCACCAGTCGGAACGGTCATGCAGAACGGAGTCTAACTTGGCACCTCCCATCCAAACCCCTGACTTATCAGCTATGGTCAGACAACCAATGAGAGAAAATTAGGGATTATCCAATGATGATTGGGGTGTGTCTAGGAGCCACACTCCCTTCACGGATGCTGTCCTACAGGCTGAATACCCTCGGAAGTTCAGCATGTCGACTATTCCCATCTATGAGGGGAAGACTGACCCCCGACAGCATGTAATGAGATACGAGTGGTCGATGGACTCAGCCAGGGCTAATGATGCGACTAAATGTAGATGTTTCCCAATAACCCTATCTTGAATCGCTACCATGTGGTTCACCAGACTTCCTCCGAGATCGATCTCCAGGTTTGATGAGTTAGCGACGAAATTCTTGGAGCAGTTCAGAATTCATACCACTCGCCCAAAGGACTTGATGTCTTTATCTAGTGTGATCTAGGCTCCAGGGGAGTCGTTAAAGGAGTATTTGCAGAGATTTCACGTTGCTGCTACCGAAGTTAGCAACCCGAAGGACCACGCTATTCTTATGGCCGTGATGCGAGGAGTAGATCCGGACTCAGAGTTTGGTGATTGGCTAGCAGGAAAACCTCCGGCTACCTTGAAACGTTTCCTTTAAAAGGTGCACCAATTCATGAGAAGGGAGGAAGCCAGGTGAACGAGACGAGGCAGTGCGCCAGGGCCTGGTAAGGAGACGGTGCAGAGCAATATTGTGGTAAAACAATCTAACGACAACTCTGGAAAGGTCCAGGTCAATGTTCAAAACAAGCCGAGCAGTCTAAAGGATCCGGCGGAGGAAGTTCCAGAAGGAAAAGGGAAGTAGGAAAGTGGAAACCAAGGATCCCAACATACAACGAATACACTCCTCTGAACGCATCTCTGGAGAATATTTATTTGTCAACTTGTAATATCTTCCAATACCGAAAACCGTGTCCAAGAGAATCCACTGAGGAACAAAAACAGACTGGTAAGTATTGTCGCTTCCATGAGACTTACGGGCACAATATCGAGGAATGTAGACACCTCCATGATGCTATAGAAAACCTGATTCGCCAGAAAAAGTTACAGCAGTTTGTTAAGAACCCGTAGGAAGGCGGGCAGGGGGCATCCAATCCCAACCGCGGACAGGCTCCACACCGACCTGAGGAACCCATTCGGACTGCAGGTTGATTAGTTATAAACACGATAGTCGGTGGGCCTCACCCGGCAGACAAGAATTGGCATGAAATGGAGCGTTATGCTAGTTCCCTAAAGCATGCAGATTTTGAATGTTGTTCAAACACAGAAGACGGGACCCAGCTAAACAGCAGCGAATGATGACGGATGATATAGTGTTCAGGAGCATAGATGCCGATCAGGTGGAGGCACCTACCATTGACCCAATGGTCATCTCGGCCACGATTGGGCCAGCGTTTGTGAGAAGGATATTGATTGATTGTGGGAGTTCTGTTAACATTATCTTCAAAAAGGCATATGACCAAATGAAGATAGAGACGAAGGATCTAAAACCATCTAAGCCCGTATTCATGGCTTTAATGGTATGGCTAATGATGCAATGGGTTTTGTCGAATTACCAGTTGAGTTAGGAGAAGGTGAATGTAGGAGGGTACGGATCCTACCGTTCATTGTTCTATATGTTGATTCCCCGTATAATGTGTTTCTGGACCGACCGGCCCTGGCGGAGTTCAGGGCAGCTTTGGCCCCGTGGTGTTTAACCTTGAAATTTCTGATAGATAAAGGAGTTAGTGTAGTGCATGGCGACCAAGCGACTGGTCGTGCATGTTATGTGGTTGAGCTGAGAGAGGCCCAGCGAAGGGAGAAGGGAAAGGTTGTGGACAGCTCTGTCTGCATCCATGTTGATCAAAATTGACAAGTAGTGACCGAGCCTTGGCTCGGGCAACAGGGTCGGATCTATAGAGACATAGATCCGAGAGACAATGATGAGGAACCCAAGGAGTCTAAAGCAACACCGGTTGAACTGACGATTGACATTCCAGTTAGCCATGAGGATCCATCACGGGTGCTTAAGATTGGATCACAACTCACCACCTCGATGACTGAGGATCTTACTGATTTCCTCCGAGCGAACCTGGATGTGTTCGCTTGGTCCCACTCTGATATGTGCGGGATTTCTCCTACCATCGCAAGTCATATGTTGAACATTGATCCGAAATATGTGCCAGTGAAACAAAAAAGGAGAGGTGTGGACCCGAAGAGGTCTGCTGCTCTCAGAGAGGAGGTACACAAACTCAAAGCTAATGGGTTCGTCCATGACGCCCTCTACCCTGATTGGGTATCTAACCCTGTACTAGTGAGAAAAGCGAATGGGAAATGGAGGACTTGTGTTGATTACTCAGACTTGAACAAGGCATGCCCTAAGGATAGTTTCCCTTTACCCAGAATTGACCAGTAGGTCGACTCAACGGTAGGACATGAGTTATTGTCATTCATGGATGCGTATTCGGGATACAATCAAATCCTGATGCACATTCCAGATCAGGAACACACTAGTTTTGTTATGGATGTTGGACTGTACTGTTATGTAGTAATGCCTTTTGGGTTGACGAACGTAGGAGCGACCTACCAACGCTTGGTAAATCGGATGTTTAAAGACCAAATTGGTAGGATAATGGAAGTCTATGTGGATGGCATGCTCGTGAAGTCATGACAGTCAAACGACCACATTCGAGACTTAGCGGAGATGTTTGATACTCAGACACTATGGAATGAAAATCAATCCACTGAAGTGTTCTTTTAGCGTTGCATCAGAAAAAAATTTGGGCTTTATTGTCAATGCGCGGGGAATCGAAGCTAACCCAGAAAAGATTCAGGCTATCCGAGATGTACAAGCACCCAGAACTATAAAGCAAGTGCAGAGCCTGAATGGAAAAGTCGCCGCGCTGAGTCGATTCATATCCAGAGCAACCGACAAATACATTCCTTTCTTCGATGTGATAAGGAAAGGGAAGAGGAATTTTGAATGGACGTCGGACTGTGAAGATGTGTTCCGAGCTCTGGTGAGACACTTGGAGAGTCCCCTGGTTCTGTCAAAGCCTGTAGACCATAGAGAGTTATATGCTTACTTGGCCGTGTCTCAACATGCTATCAGTACAGCATTGGTTCGTGAGGAGGACCGAATTCAAAGGCCAGTGTACTATGTCAGTAAACGCTTAACGGGGGCAGAAAGGAATTATTCTAAGATTGAGAAGCTAGCCTATTGCTTGGTGATTGCATCACGTAATATTTGTCCGTATTTTCAAGCACAACCGATCGGTGTTTATACCGGTCAACTTTTGTGACAGGTGCTCCAACGACCAGAAACCTATGGAAGGTTACTCAAGTGGAACATTGAGTTAAGTCAATTTGATATCACTTACCTACCACGGAGGGCTATCCAAGGGCAAGCACTAGCAGACTTCATTGCAGAATTCACCATATCAGACGAGCCAAGTGGTGTTGATGTCATTCCCCCATTCGATGGAAACTATACACCGATAGGGCATCCAACGACCGTTGTTCTGGGGCTGGTGTTATTCTAGTAACTCCCGAAAACTGATCAATTTGTTATGCTTTAAAGCTCGATTTCCCAGCTACAAATAACGAAGCCGAATATGAAGCACTTATTGCTGGCTTAAAACTTACCAGGGAACTCGAAGTGAAATCGGTTGAAATCTTTTATGACTCACAAATCAAGTACGAGGAGACTACCAAGCAAAGGGGCAGAGAATTGCCACATACCTTGCTCGGGTTCAAGAACTGTTGGCTGACCTTGAATATTACGATATTTCGCATATCTCGCGTGAACAAAATAGAGAAGCCGATTCATTGGCAAAATTCGCAAGTACTGGTGATGCACAACAGATGGGTTTGGTTCCCGTAGAAATCTTACATGCCCCGAGTATAAACGAGATGGAAGTAGATTTTGTGTTAGAAACAGAAATTGAGAGAGAGTCGTGGATAACCCCATTCAAACAATACTTGCTACATGGGACTTTGCCTGAGAGAGAGAACGAAAGACGACAAGTCATTCGCAAAGCTTCGCAGTATATAATGTAGGATGGAATAATGTATCAGAAAGGATCTCGGTTCCTTTACTTTGGTGCATCGCACACGATGAGATAAAGCGGGTCTTGAGAGAAGTTCATGAAGGAGAATGTAGCGACCATACTGGGGGGCAGACGCTAGCCAAAAAGATCCTCCGCTATGGATACTATTGGCCAACCATGAATCGAGACGCTGCAGACTATGTGAGAAGATGCGACAAATGTCAAAAGTATGAAAAGATTCTGAGAGCTCCGCCGACGGAACTCACACAAATGGTTAGTCCCTGGCCATTTGCAATATGGGGGATCGATATAATCGGCTCCTTGCCAATCTCCAAAGGTGATGCAAAATACGCAATTGTTGCGGTCGATTACTTTACCAAATGGGCCGAAGCATAGCCCTTAGCTACGATCACCACCAAAAAGGTCATTGATTTCGTTGTGCGAAACATTATATGCCGTTTTGGCCTCCCACAAACTATCATTACGGACAACGGAACTCAATTTGAGAGTAGGGAGTTCAAAGAATTCTGCCAAAAATATTGCATTGAGAAAAGGTTTGCGGTAGTTGCTCAACAAAAAGCCAATGGACAAGTTGAAGCCATAAATAAAATAATCAAGTCCATATTGAAAAAACGTTTGAAGAAGGCTAAAGGCAAGTGGGTGGTTGAGCTTCAGACAACACTTTGGGCTTACAGAACCACCCACAAGTCCGCGACCGGCCACACTCCATTCACCTTAGCATACGGCACTGAAGCTGTTATACCCGTGGAACTTGAAGTTCCCTCTCACCGGGTGACTCATTATGATCCTGGGACGAATCAGGATCTCTTACTGGAATCGCTGGACTTTTTCGATGAAAAATGTGAAGAGGCTGATTTAAGGGCGGCTGCATATAGGCACCGAGTCGTTCGATATTATAATGAAAAAGTTCGATCGAGAATCTTTGATGTGGGTGATCTCGTTTTGAAGCGAGTTTTTCCGATCCCATCACATATGAATCCCACATGGGAAGGTCCATACATCATCGAATGGAAGCTTGGAGAAGGAACCTTCAAGCTGGCGACTGTTGATGGCATGACACTCCCCAGAGCATGGAATAGCGAGCGTTTGCGTCATTATTACACTTAGCCTATTTCTTTTGCACTTTAGTAGCAATTGTTTCCAGTATATATGTTTCTTTTGTTGTTCGTTGTTTTCGGCATGTAATAAGACAATTCAGTTTGTTCCTATTTCTTATGATCAATAAAGGCTTGAAGCCGTTTCCTATGAACTGTTGATGTTCCGTGTGTTATAATTCCATGGCAAAAATTAAATTACGATATTTTGTCCGGTGTATGGACGCACACACAAAATTAAAAGTCAATCGATAAAATAAAAATCTCTATGTCCCTGGAGTGCGGACTAGAGTACTCTGAGTCCCTGGAGGGCGAACTAGAGTATAAACAACTTAAAAATCTCTAAGTCCCCGAAGTGCAGACTAGAGTACTCTGAGTCCCCAGAGTGCGGACTAGAGTACAAATGACTTAAAAATCTCTAAGTCCCCGGAGCGCGGACTAGAGTACCCTGAGTCCCCAGAGTGCGGACTAGAGTATAAACGACTTAAAAATCTCTAAATCCCCGGAGCGCGGACTAGAGTACTCTGAGTCCCCGGAGTGCGGACTAGAGTATAAACGACTTAAAAATATCTAAGTCCCCGGAGCGTGGCCTAGAGTACTTTGAGTCCCCGGAGTGCGGACTAGAGTATAAACGACTTAAAAATCTCTAAGTCCCCGGAGCGCGGACTAGAGTACTCTGAGTCCCCGGAGTGCGGATTAGAATATAAACGACTTAAAAATCTCTAAGTCCCCGGAGCGTGGACTAGAGTACTCTGAGTCCTCGGAGTGCGGACTAGAGTATAAATGACTTAAAAATTTATAAGTCCTCGAAGCGCGGACTAAAATATAAGCAATTCAGAAATCTCCAAGTCATGTGGAAGCGAACAGGTGCTTACATGACCCATAAAACTTTGAATGTCAAGTATGATAAGGTTAATAGCGAAAATCATCGAAAACGAAGAAACAAAATTTTATTTATTTACTAATCGAAGATTCAGTTCCATTACAACTTCTCCTAAACTTGGAGCAAAAAGTCTATTCACAACGACTATAAAAGTAAATAGAAACAACAACATGACTTAGGCGGAGTGAGGTATGACAAGAAGATAATTACTTCTTTGACTTTTTCTCTTTCTTCGGTTTCTCCGAAGACTCCTCGGCCAAGCGCTTCTTCTTGGACCCTCTGCTTCCTAGTGAGGCGGTATCCGGGGTAGGAGGAGGGACATCCAAAGGTGTGTTCCCCCCGGGGAGGATTATCTTCACAGGCCTATTAAAGGATCATCGAGTTCCACCACCTGAGGTTCAATCTTAATTTCGGCCTTCTTTTTCTCCTCCTCCGCGATTCGTTTTCCAATGCTAAGTTTAGAAGTAGGTTCGGAACAGCCGGTGATTTCAACCTTGTTGTGTTCATCCGCAGGCGAGGGATCCTCGGTCTTGTCCTCATCAAGCGCTTCGATTACTTGGGCATCGGGTCTGGGAGTATCCTCAGTGTGAAGCTCTTCCGCTATTTTTTCTTCCTTCTCTGTGGCGACATCGCTCCCTGGAGTTGGTTCGGGATCAAAATGACCTACATGGAGTCATAAAGGATAAGTGTTAGAATACATCTATTGTTCGTCAAAAGCGATGGTCCTTTCAACCCTAGAAAAGAAAATTACATACTGGCTTCCGGTTGACTCTCAGCTGTTTTAGGAGTCTCACCCTCTGGAATAGGGGAAAGAACGTGAACATCAAGCCCGGGTTTCTCTGGGCCATAGCCAACATGATGCTCGAAAGGATCGAATGATGAGCAACCAGCCGGTTAGGCGGAAGGAGGAACTGGAGATTCAGTTTCGGATGGGCCAGCAACGTCGTCCTTCCCTTTTGATGAGGAGGAATCTCTTCCATACCAAGTTTTGGCCACGGATAAGTCGGAAGGCTCGTTTCCTCGAAGCACTTCGTTCATAAGAAAATCCTCATCAATCACTTCGATGCCAAGCTCTACTCGCTTAATTTTTATTAGAGTATCCCATGCTATGGCTAATGATTCGAGGTAACCCTCGCCCTGAAATGATAGATCTCGATGCATGAGAACTCGAGTGTTATATTCAGCAATAAGCGGATCAAATAAGCATTTAATTTCTTCTCTGCCGGCTTCAGCAGCTGCCTCAAAACGAGAATCGATTTCTGTCAGCGCCATTCTTTTGCCCTCCTCACGGGCTGCATCCTTTAACGCTTCAGCTTTAGAAAGTTCCTCGTCAAGCTTCGTTTTTAAGAGTCGTGTTGCGAAGATTTCCTCGCAATATCTCTGCGACTCTTCCTGTGCAGCAGTTTTCTCTTCTTTCTCTTTAAGAAGCAGCTCCTCCAGTTCTTTAACTCGTCGAGCGAGGATATCCTTTTCTTTCTGGATGGAGTCTTTTTCTAAGGCTAGAGCACCACTACGTTGAACTGCTTCATCAATTTCCTTCTTGTGAGTGGCTTCCAGACGGCTGACTGCCTCAGCTGTATCTTTAGCGTTTTGCTGGGTAGCCTCAAGTTGAGATTTGTACAAGGAAAGCTCTTCATCCTAGGCTTTAATAATATCTTTATCATGGATGGCTTCAAGTTTTAGGCGATAGATTTCGCGCTGACGTTCCATAGAAACTTCTAAACTTTTTCTGCCAAATGAACAAATGCATCATGTTGGACATAGACGTCATTGTTACAGGCGATGGCGCTTTGTTTGACATGCCCTGGAATAGGATGAATCGCAGGAAGGAATTTCAATCCGTCGAAGCATATTTTTGGAAATGTGGCTTTAAGCTCGAATAATTTTTCGGTTGTCGATGGATCATGTGCGGAGATTGGAGGAGTATGCCTAGCTGGAGTCATAGACTTTTTATGAGGCTCATGAGATTGCTTAGTGGTGGACGAACCAGAGTGTTGGTCGCGAGGAGCTTCAAAATGTGATCCCTTCTGAGCAGATTTTTCTCTACTGTGCTTTGAGTGAGGGGGAGGATCGTTGGGATATGAAGAATGGCTGTAAGTTTTTCTTTAAGAAGACGATGAATCTCTGGGACGGTAGTCCCTATCGCCGCTGTCATCCTTGTCTCGGCGTCTATGTGATCCCGAATCCTGACCGAAGTGCTAGAAGATAGAGGACCCGCGAAGGCGGTCGAAGCCGTGTGAGCGCCCCATATCACCTACACGGAAACCAATTGAAGACGAGTTAGTGAGGATCACACGATGGCTAAAATTTAAGTGTGGGGTGAAGTGTGGGTGTTCGTGTGCGTCCTAGTGTTTCCCCCCGATGGACCAGTTTCTTTAGCTTTACTTATTGGGGTTTTCTCTCCTTGATGACGGGCTTGATCGCCTTCATCGCCTCTTGCGGGTAAATTAAGTCCCATGGCCTCTAGATCACTGAAGCCGTAATTTAGCAAGTCGTCGAGGACGGTCAAGTCTGATAGACCTTTTAGCGAACCCTCTAGATGTTGGGGAGACCACTCTTTCTCGACTGGAGTAATTGTAACTTTTGAAGTTCCACCCACTGATTTATTTTTCAGTTTGTAGGCTAGGCCTTTTTTCCTCTTTGAAGGAGGGGGCGGTTCATCGATGCCGGGTGCATCGGTTACTGGTGCCGAGTCGGGGCTTATATTCTCTTCGGTCGCTTTTGGCATCTCGGTATCCTTAATTTCACCTTCCTCAGTTGTATTAGGGGCCCTTTCAGCAGGAGTCACCGAAGGTCTAGCCTGCTCTTTCCCTTTCTCCACAGCAGGTCCGATTGTAGTAGCGCCAGTTGGGAGGCTAGTTCGACGACCCTCCATCAATAATCCAAACCATGAAAGCAATTCATTGGAAATAACGGATTTGATCTCCCGATCTCTCACGGGAATATCTCGAATGGCTTCGACGGCCTCGGAATATCCAGCACCTTCCGATCGTGGGCGGATACCTATAAAAGTCGAAGGAAATTTAGGAAGGATGCATTTCGAGCCTCAAGCAAATATTAGTCAAGGAATAAAACTTACTCCCTTCCAGCGATCTCCTCGCAAAACCAGGAGGGCAGCGTACGTAGAACCACTCTTGCTTGTACTGGAAGAATTTACTCCACGCCCCCGTCAGGATTTGACATTTGGAATGTGGTTCGAGAAATAGGAAGGATGGACCGTCAGACCGTCTTTTGAAGCGGTAGATATAGCAGATATCTTCAGAAGTAGGGATCCTGAATAAGGTTCTCATGAAGAGAATACAAGTGCCATAGATAAATGCATGACTATTGGGATGTAGCTGTGCCGAAGCAATCCCGATATACCGTAACACTTCTCGGAGGAAAGAGTTGAAAGGTGGCATGCTACCGACCCATCACATGAATTTATTGCACGTCTTAATCCCTTCTCGGAGGAAAGAGTTGAAAGGGGGCAGCTGGGGCCGATCTTGTCTTGACGGAACTAAGACGTCGTCGAAAGGGATTCCGTGAATTGAGCAAAATCGACGAAGAGCGGCTTCACCGATTTTTGAAGCTTTTGAATCAATAGGATTATCCAGAATAATTGCTTCGTCTATGACATCAGGAGCCGAGCCAATAACTGCACCTAATAGATCCAGAATACCCTATGTAGGAGTTGTCGGTGGATTCGAAGTTCCTATTACCTCCTGCTGAGAACTTGGCTCAGGCTTGTCAGAAACTGTAGAAGAACTGGTTCTTTTAGACATTTTCAACGAGCGCTTAATATGGGTAGATACCTGTTTGAACTATACTTGAAAGACAATCAATATTAGATATAACGATGATAATACATTTCCCAGTGTTATGTGTGAACTAGTGCTACGACTTAAACGTGAGTGCCAGAAAAACTAAAGTTTGAGACACAATTGTCCTTGGAAACCGTCATCGTTGACCGTCTCCAGCATTTTATAACGTGATTGGCAATAGACGCCTTGAAATCAAACATTGACGTCATAAAGTATGAAGGCTATTTATCTACATTTGATGGGTTAAATTTGCATTGGATGTTATCCAAGTTGTGGGGTGGCTAGATTAAATTAAGTCCTCGAGCTAATATGCTTTATTACTTGTCATTGTCCATTATTCAGTGTTAAGTTGTGGAGGTGAATTGTACAAATGAATGTTATGTGTGAGTTAGAATAGTCTTGGTTATCAATGCTAACACACTACCCTAGGGGATGACCGAACCACCCACTCCTCCCTCTCTTCCTAACCGCCGAACCAACTTCCTCAAAACTATACCGGGCCTCTATCCCTAACAACCGAATGGCCTCGCTTGGATTTCGACCGACCCACTACCCTAGACTCGTACTAATTCACAGCAACTCACTTGATATCGAGCGGCCACATTACTAAACGCGTGTTGACCGACCCAATTTCTCCCTCTCATTCAGGAACGAGCGACATTCCCTTTCAGGGTACTGACTTTCTCTCTAGCGCCACTCCCATATAAAAGTTACCAATCGACCGCTCACGTTTCCTACCAACCTAGACTTTCATGGAATGCATGCAAATCCAACCTTACCTAATGGGCCTAACGATTCCTCTCCGTCGATCGGCATGCTGAGCACGAGACTGCTCGCCACCAAGAATCGTATGCGTATACGGTTCGAACTCAGTTCAAGTCCAGGAAAGCAAGCCCTAATAGTTCAAAGCGGAGTGTAGATCTTTACCTATGTAGTATTTTGAAACCGAGGCAAGTAATTTCTGGAGCTTGGAGTCGAGAATGGTGGGGGCATGTTGAGGAAGATGACTGAACGAAGGAGTGTGGCAGTTCGGTAGAAGAATAGAGCTGGGGTTTTGAGTAGGATTAAAGGAAAAGAATAATAAAGTAAAGGTGGGAAGAAGAAAGTAAGGACTAAGCCTTTTATATGGAGAGAGGAGGTGAATCAGTTTTCCCTAAAAGACCCGGTCGTCATGTTTTACGAGGTCGACAGTTCGTCATACCGAACCAGCCCGGGCGACCGATCGAGTTGTTCGGCCCCTATATGCCGAACCTTTCAAAAAAAATGTGCATATGATGCTAGGAAAGTTCGTCTTTTGAAAGCAGGAACTGATTATTGATTCAAAGTGTGTCATGTTGTTTCACACGACACACTTTGGGGGGCAAATGTTACCCGACCACGTGGCCCGGCTTCAAGGCGCTAGCTGTAGAGGCTGTGATCAGAAAACTCGAGTCAAGATAGGACTGGAAGTGTGAGGCTCAATATAACTTGGGTAGGTTGATCTGCGTATGAGGTTCGGTGGTGTACGTTCGGCCTGCCTAGTTCGATTTGATCGGTTCGGTCAGGATATCCAGGGAAAGGTCGCTCGGCAAGGATGATTCGGCACCAATGGCTCGGCCAAGGACGTTCGTTCAAGGTGGTTTGGCCACTCATCATTCGGCCTGGGAGAGGAGTTTATTGTTCGGCCTGTGAGAGGAGTTCATCGCTCGGCTAAGCTAGGCAAGATAAAGTGGTTCTGCCAAGAAGAGTTTGGAACCAATCGCTCGGTGTGGATGAATTTGAACTTGATGGTTCGGCTTTGGTCACTCGACTGTTGTTGGTTTGACCTAGATGTGTCAATAGGTCCCGCTCGGCCAAGGTAGGAAAGACGCGTTGGGTCGGCCTAGATGGATGGGTTCGGCCTAGCTAGGTCGGCCTAAGCAGTTTGGTCAAGATAATGAAGGAGGGATGGCCCGACGCGATTGGTTCAGCATGGTTCGGAATTATTGGTTTGCCTTTTTGAGTCAGTCGCTTTTGTTCGGCATCCCTAGGTTGGTGCGCTCCAGCGAAGTTAACAGGCTATCTGGTCTACGAAAAGCAAGGCGTCCGGTGTTTCTTTACTTCGGGTCAAATTGCTGCTTGCTCCGAGTCGCTTGAGAGATAGCTTCGAGTCACCTACGAGGAAGCTCCAGCTAGGTGGTAATGATTCAATCAGAGTGGCTCGGCAACCACCATTCGGTATGCCTGGCTCGGTGCACAGAAGTTGCCTACTAAGGGCCGAAGTACTTTGTTCTTGGGCATGCGTATGGAGTCCAGCCTATCTTCGTCTATAAATAGAGAGGCAGGGGTACAGTTGAAGGGACCTTTTTTGGGAGAACTCCAGGGATACTCTGCCATTTTTGGTACTTGCTTCTTTCAATTCAAATTTGTATTCGAGTTATTTGTTTACGGATTGCATCTATATTCAAGTATTTGAGAAAAGCAATAAAGATTACTTAACAGTGGACGTAGGCAGTTATGCCGAACCACTATAATTCCGGTGTTCTTGTTTCTGCAGTTAGTTTTGCATATATTCCTCTGTTTTAATTTACTATCTTCATTAATCTCTCTACATAAATCTATTCTTGGGTGTTAGTGACCAATTTTGGTGCTAACAACATATGTCATATATATAACACATGTATATATATATTAAATAATTAATATATTATACTAACTTTATTAATAATTTTTACAAATTTCGAAATTAATTTATATTAATTTTCAAACGTTATGAAATTTTTTATTATATCATAACATTTATTATGTATGTAAATATTATTTTAGATTTTACTTCTAAATTTAAAATATTATATTTTTAATTTTCAAACAATTTTGAAAATTAGCCCAAGGCTAATTCAAATTGGACATTTTCTATTAGGATCAACCTTTGGGCTCAAAGATCTGTTTGGGCCAGGATGGTAGCCAAGTAGGGCAGAGTGCTTTATTACCCAAGCCTAATCCTTTAACAGTACCTTTCTAGACACCATACCATATGAGATGTGAGCTTAATTAGTTAACCCTAACATGACTAAATTAAACCGCATTAGCTATCGTGCTTGTTTGAATTGGGCCAGCCTGCAACGGAAGAAATGGGTGAAATTCAAATTTTATGCCATTTTGAATCTTTATCGGGCCTATGAAGTCTAATTTATTTGGAATATTCTAAATTTCTTTTAAATAAAATCATTATTTTATTTATAGTTATAATATGGTTTTATATCATTATATTATATATATATATATACGTGTATCATATGCATATATATGTGTGTGTGCAAGTGTAACATAGCGTTCCGTGCAAGGTTTTACATGCTCGTATATAAGTGCTAGGATTTACACCATAACAAACGGGTTAGCCCATCTAATATACAAATATCTCATCCAAATGTATTATTGTTGAGATTTTTTGTCTCATAACTCCCAGTGGATTACAGAGTAAATATAGGGCTAGCTACTTCCGTAGTTATGAATCAACAAATTTAAGTGCTATTAAATTTTCCTTAAGGTAATAACTATGCTGCTGTGTGCTCACATAATTAAGAAGTTGCATTCTAACTGTTTATTAAAATGTCAAGGCTAATTTATATTCAATTAAGATAAAATAGAAAAGAAAAGAATCCGATACTAAAATGATAAGCAAACCACAGAGAAAGTAAAGACACAAAAATTTACATGGTTCTGATTCCTCTGAATCCTACGTCCACGGGTCAAATCTTTGTTTATATATTTATTTCTAGTTTAATTTTCACGGAAGAGAGTACATATATTTTAGCATAAAAATTTATGAATCTTAAAAAGGTGAGGGATAAAGACCTAGCTCTGGGATTCCAAAAAAGATGCCCTGGCATTGCTATAATGCCTCTTTATTTATAGTTGAGCTTTTCTCGTATCATTTGGTGATGTTATCCCGCCATGTTTTGCTCCCTCCCTTGGATATTTACACTTGTCATCCATCTACCGCTTGCTTTAAGCATATGTGGATTAGTGACATGGCTTTAGGCGAGAAGTTTTCCATTGGTGGGAAGATTTGATTTTAGGCAGGACGATTTGGGATTGAGGTGGGAACCATCCAAATTTAAATAAATCATGCCTTCTTTGATTCTGCAAAAAGCAGGTTTGTTAATTACGCATATGTGTTGATAAAAATGCATTGGGACATCGCCCTTTATTTGAGGATGAATTATATCAACTACCCTTTATCAGTGAAATGTAGTGTTGGAGGGTTACATGGTTTAGTAAAAGATACTGCGCCATTATTCTGAAGGGGTAGTCGCCCTATATGAATATATATTTGAAGCCATTTTTATATACAGAGGACTGTGCTGCTTTCTTGTCTTTGAGGAATGAGGCTCGGTTTTTGGTCGTGAAGTAGTTTATGTCAATTGCTCTATCCATTGGACATTTATTCGTATGGTAAGTTACATTTAGTGTTGCCATGCCACCTTATTACATCAAGACTACAATGCATCTTTATCACTTTAGCATTGACAGTAGATTGTAGTGCAGCCTTATCTCTTCAATGCCATATCAGGATGGCGGGGCATTCTTGTAGCTTTGTTATGCGATATAAGATTACGGCGTAGACCTACCAATTTAGATGTTAGTTTGAGTTTATGCTGTATCCCCTGCTTGAGTATAGTCATTTGAGTATATGTTTTGTACTTCAAATTTGAGATGAATATTACGGTTATAAGTTTGTTCCTATTATTTAGATTTTGTTCCAAGTGGGAGTGCGGCTCAGTCCAAGGTTCTGAAGGCATCGTTGTTCACAGTGACTATGTAACACGGTTCAGGATGGGTTTGGACATTGTGACCCGACTTTCCATCAATTCAGTATGAGGTTTATGCTTCAAAAGTGTGTCGGCACGGATCAGTTGGCATAAACTTTATTTTTATTGGGATGTATTTGGCCAGCTTTGCATGTTGAAGTGGCCTTTACTTTCGGAATTGAAGCAGTTTATAAGTGGGAGAGGTTATTCTTGTTTGGCTTGCCTCGGTCCACTTTGGCTGGCATTGGTGCTACATAGGCTTTCATACCAAGATTGCTTGCTTCTGTACTTAGTGTTTTGGTGATCGGGTGGATCATGAAACATAAATAGACAATATGGCATAGCTTAACTTTATTTGGTCTGGTTACTTAGTTCTGTGTGTGTACCGATCTACTCTAGTATGTTATGCTACGACGCTTCCTATTTGTTGGAGTTGTGAAGTAATTTCAAACATATAGCGCATTCAATTCGTAACATGAAGTGGCTTTTTGGCTTGCAACTCGGTAGATTTGTGATTGGTGTGCAATTTATATTATTGGGCTATAGCTTGGGTTTTGTTCAATTAGGTAGATTTTTCAACGGTATATGCCTGTTTGTTAGCCTTATTATCTTTACGCTTTATTGTGATATATTGGCATAGTTGATTCTTAAGGATATGTGATATGTTCTTTGTTTTAGAGTTGTAGTGTGTTGATTAGGCTATGTTTTTTGATCCTACAAAACTTATTTCATAGTTCAACTATCTGCTTTTTAGATGAGTTACGGCACTTTTGGCTTGGTCATTCTAACATCACCTCGCGTTCTCTGTTTAACTAGCTTATGCATTTTACTGCGCAAGTCGAAAAAGTGGTATAAAACTTACCTCCTAAGTCTGCGGTAATGCCTATTAATGTGGACTTGTTAATTCGTATCCAGTTTTTCAATTTGTCTAGTCAGTCACTTCAGATTTAATGCTCTATACACGTGTTTCATTATAGCTGGTTGCTCCGTTGTCATGCGAATCGCTTCATATCCCAAGAAGTATATTTATTTTCTTGTGAAATATAGTCATTATTACAATATCCAATGGTCATGGCTTTCCATATTCATTATAATTTTAAGGTCAAGATTGCAATGGCAGACCTACAAATATTGTTTCTTCTTCATCATCTCCTTTTTTACTAGTCCGAGAAAGAAACACCAATACAAGAAATTTGTCTCTCTTCAAATTATGCTTAAATTCACTTGTAAGTTGAATTTCTCTACTCATTTTTTAAGCATCTTCTTTCTTGTTAAGTTTATTCCTGGGTTAATTTGCTTTTCGTTTCAAGTTCGAGTGGTTATTTACATGATCTTGTTTTTAGGTTGATTAGTGTAATCTTTTATTAGGATTTCTTTATTAGTATATTTATAACGCAATGAAAACCTTATTTCTTGTTTTTTATGGTTTATTTACATTATATTGTGAGTTAATTTATCTCTTCTATTTCGAGTAGTTATTAATCGCTTCTGACGATCGTCCTTGCTCCTTCTATTATGTTCCTTCCTTTGTTGAGTTGCCTTTGGCCATTCCCATGAGGAGTCCGGTGGAGGGGATTTTGTCTCGTTTTGGGATTAGTGATTACAAATTTAGGGTTCCCACGCCTTCCGATCACTTTCATTTGCCTTTTAAGGGATTTGTTTCGGTATATCTGAGCGTATCAAATGTAGCCTTTACTTGCCTCTCCACCCTCTTGTCAAGGAATGACTTGCTGCATTAGGCTTATCTCCCATTCAATTTGCCCCCATTTCCTACTACCTTTTTAATAACCTGTACCGTAATGGGCCTAAATTTCGATAAAAATTGAAACCCAAGTCCATCAACGCATAGATCGTTGGATTTAGTACCTTCAAATAAGCATGAGCACTATCAGAGATTGATAGAAATCTAAACCCAGAGTTGAAACAATAATAGGATAAGAATACTAACTATGACTACTATAATGGAATTAATGGTATTCCTTGGGTAGCAGATTGTCACATTAGCATCGAGCATGAGAGAAAAGAAGGCTTCTCCAACAATTAAACTTATCCAGCTATAGTGACTGGTTCCTCTAAATCTATCATGTGGGTTGTAATGATGAGAGGGTCAGAACAACGTTTTAGTGATTGGAAAATCTATAAAATGTCCATAACATAAATTTATGCTGACTGGTTCATTTAATTGTTATGTCTATTAAGGTTAGCAATTTTAATCTAACCTTGCATTGCACACATAATTACTTACCTACCCATTCCCAAGGTACAAAATGCCGACGGAGCCTTATCAACCACCCAATACTTTCATAGCCATTTGCCACTTAATACTTCTAAATATGAACTGGGCTTCTACTGTCACCACATAATACTTATAAAAGAGAAATAGACAGACTTTTCCATTTAAGACCTCAATTAAGGTAGACTCCATCAATTAAGACCTATTCCCAAGGTGGACTTCTAGCATCATCATTATTGGTCCATTGGTCCTAGCTAAAGGGACCTTTGACCACTATCAATGGCCTTATAATTTATAATAGCCATACTACTAGCCCATCTGTCATTATTAAAGTCTTAGCAATGTGAGAGAATATACCCAAGCCACTTATGTAACGACCCACTTTTCCGTACAGTTTAAGCTGACAAAATACTACACATGTCCAACCCAAATTGAACGAGAAAGCGGACAGTTAGGGAAAGAAAGAAGAGAGAAGATAAGAAGAAACTAAACAACATAGAATCTCATAGCGAAACGAATAATCTATATTATATAACAAATCTTTACATACGCGCCATCACTCCCGGCTGCAAGTTCGGGTCCGTGTGAGGCGCTCCCGGATTCTCTTCTCTGGGGAGGGCCAATAGATTGGATCACCTAATGGCTGCTTATAGCTCGGGGAGTCACTTCTCCTGGCCAGTATATTAAGCAAGGCAGGCCAGCACTGACTCCTAAGCTTCTCACTCTGTTTTTCTATCACCTAATCAAATAAGAGGGCGGAAGCCCCATTACTTACTGCTTAGATTATCACACATTCTATCCTAGCTTCGGGCAGAAAGAGCACCAACTCCCAGCTCTATGATTCTCACTCTGTTCTATCAGATCCTATAGCTTCAGGTTAGGAGATTTTTGCTATTGCCTAAGCATCACATAAGAGTAAGTGATTATTTATGCACCCGATCCTATATATATACCCATTCAGGTAATCTTCTATACGGCTATCGATTCGTCATACCAGGTATTCAATACCATATTAGCCTCATATGCAATTAAATGGTATAGAATATACTCTTATATAAGATCTAATAGCAGGCTCTGGTATCGAATCTACCCATAAGCTGGGCCTAGCTTCCCATGCAGTTGTTAAAAAGCTAGTCAAACAGCCAAGTATATTAATTTGAGAATCTTCTTCCCTGCCATAATGGCTATTGGGGTATTATAAGCTCACTAAGCGAAGTCATCTTAACATTCGATTCCATCAATGACTCTAGACCTTTACCAGAATCACAACTATTCTCTACCCTAGAAATTGAGAAGAAGCTAAGGGCTAATTCTCTACCCCGCTAAGGGTAATAACTTAGATTCGATACCATCAAATTAGTTAATTAGAGTCTTATTAGATTCCAGATAATTGGTTAAAGTTCAATATGTGAATACCTTATAAGTGTGATTCTCTATTAGTAGATTTGATTCCATCATATTATAGTTCTCTACCAGCTATTAGATATTCTATTTGAGTCTTTAAGGCCATCAAATTGGTTAAGAAAAGTATAATATGTTCATACCAGGTATGACGAATCCCTATTAGTATAAAAGAAGAGCTTAAAAGAGGAGGTATAGCTACATAATTGATTGGAAGTGGACAATCATAAGATGTGGGCTACCGAAGAGAAAGGGGAAGATTGATCAGTCATCTCCGGGCGCAATAGATGAGAGAGATCTTCTTGCCCGCTTAACGGGTTACAGATGGGGTATTGATCTTAAACCCTAGTATAGGGTTAGTAAATAACCACTTAGTTGAGTTAAAGAATCACTTACTTGACAGATGGCTAAAAAGCTAGTTGAGTTGACTTATGACTTGAATTAGAGACTTGACCCATTAGATAACTTAGGATATGACTTCGAAGTTAGGCACTTCTTGTTGCATATGACCCATTAGATAACTTAGGGTTAGGGACTTGACTTGTTTACTTGACTCTTGGCGCATACGAGCCCTATTAATATATGCCCTAGAATCTTAGGGAAGCGGAGATCTAATATAGATTAGGTTGCTCGGCTTCCGCTAATGCATGAGAATAACGGGATAGAGTGAGTGCCTTACCGGGATGTGGTTGGTGCTAAGTCCTTGTGTGCTGCCCTCTCATAATGAGTAAGTACTGTTGCCCTCTTCAAACCCATTGGGAAAGAGAATATCTTCTAAGCTAATCACTTACCCGTAATATATCCTTAGGCGCTAGCTAGATAGGATAGAACAGCCCAGTATATTAATTTGAGAACCCAGGGAGTGAGAATCATAGCTTTCAGATATGGCTAGCTCGGCGGCTATAGCTAATGCATGAGAATCGTAGGTGCGAAGCGTGCCTTTCCATAAGGTTGGTGCTAAGTCCGTCCTTCTGGCCTTAGGTAATGGCAATTCGGCAAAGAGAATCTCTATTCTTCTTTGCCAAGCTAACTTTCCTCTGTTCCTTAACTAGAACTGTCTGCTAGAGACTCTAGGGAGTGAGAAGCTAAGATTTCAGTAGTTGCTCATTCTGCTAATGCACGAGAATCTAGGGATAGAGTGACTGCCAGACCGGGATATGGTGCCCATTCCTTAGCATTGAGATCTGCTGATAGAACTGAATGAAAATCATAGGTGCGAAGCGTGACTGCTTTTCCATATGGGAGTTGGTGCTCTTTCTGCCCAAAGCGTTGATGTTCTAACACAGCCCAGTATATAGATGAATTTGGGAACCTAGGGATTGCGAAGCTAAGCAGTAAGTAGTATTAGTAGCTCGGCTATAGCTAATGCATGAGAAGCGTAGGCAAGAATAACTTACGGTGCCTGCCTTCCCATAAGGGATAAGGTGCTCTTTGTGGCCTTAGGTAACTTAAGGGACAATCTTACCTGGCATTCTGTAATATATATTACATTCTTTGACAAGCGAACCACCTTTCCTTACTTATAGCTAGGATCTGTGATACCCAATAATATAGAAGGGAATCGGAGGTGCGAAGCGTGACTGCGCAGCCGGGAGTTGGTTGGTGCCACCAACTCTTAGGCCGTCTGCTGTTCCTTAACTAGAAGAGAATAGATGCTACGCGTAGGCCAGAATAACTTACGGTGCTGATGTCCTTCTAAGGAGTGGGAATCTTTCCTTGCAGCTAGAGTTGAAGCTGGCATTAGATAACTATAGGCATAATGACACTTCGGAAAAGAGAATCTAAGCTATCTGCCTTATCTTATTCTTTCCTCTGTTCCTTAACTGTGATAGAATACCTGCGAAGCTTAGGAGTAAGTGCCTTCCTTACCACCGGGAGTTGGTGCCTGTCCTGTTTCTGTTCCGGATAGAATGCCCTATCCGGCCAGTTATTCTTAGGGGTCTGTAGCTAGCATTAGGCAACAGGCACCCGAAGGAAGGCCAGTATATTAATTGGGCGAAAATTTCTTGTTAAGGCTAGTCAAACAGCATGGGAACCTAGGTGCTGAAAGCGAATCTTTCTCGTTCCATCTAGCCTCTTAGAAGAAGGCAGTCCCCAGTTCAACGGCCCCTTTCCTTTGCAATGACTCCTCTTTTGCTCATGACCTAGCTCGTTTGAGAAACAGTTATCGGTAGGCCATTCAATACTCTCGGTTGTCAAAGAACTCCTAGCTCTCGGTTGCAGCGGATACTAGCAGCGTTTCGCTATCCGCTGTTCTTCTAAGCGCTGTTCTATAGAAGGTTAGAGTCTAAGAAGCCCTCCTTCCTCGGCAGACCACGTTCCAAGCCACGCAGCCTTAGAGATCCCAACTGCACCATGCCAGAGGAAAGATCTGAGGATCCGGTCAATAACCTTGCACACTTCCTTCGGCAAAATGAAAATGCTACTCCAGTAGACCTGAATACTGAACAACACTGATCTGATGAGCTGAAGTCTACCCGCATAGGAAAGCCGTTTGCTAGTCCTCAACCCTGTTGGTAATCTTCTTAATGAGAGGCCATCTAATAGCCCGGCTCTGGCTGTGAGTCTAGTAGAAATAAGGGGCACTCCAAGAAACTTGATGGGCAAGGTCCCTGAAGCCGGTTCTCAACATTGTGCTTAGCCCCAGCACTGAGAAATTCGTTTTTGTCAGGATTTGCCATCAACCCTGAGAGAGCAGAAAAGGAATAAAAACTTAATGACAGAGGCTGATTTGATTGCCTTGGCAGAATAACAGGAGATCATCAGCAAAACAAAGGTGAGTCAAATCCAGCTTAGCACATCTCGGGTGGCCTTCCATTACTAGAAGCTTTGACAAGGATCCTGGAAATTCCATAGCAAGAACAAACAGATAGGGGGAAAGTGGATCCCTAAATAGCCCTCAAGCCCCCCATTGATGGAGACCGAGAACTTGGGGGTGGTGATACAAGCCGCAATGCATTCAATCAGATGGGCAAGAAGGTCAACAGCTTTCAAAATCCCCAGAATGAAATCCCAATGCCCAGTATATTAATTGGGCGGGACGGAAGTCACTTATGAGGAGACTCAGCTGTCCATGAAGGATGTCAGGTGCGTAGCGCCCCGGCAAGACAAACAATCTAAGGATGGGGTCTTCGACGCATTATATTACAAGCCGAATGTTTATACTGGGTTTGAGTAATACTATTGGTTATTGCTGTTACCGATCCAGCCGGCCTTCCTTACCGGTATTATTGTTCCCTCGTTATACTCCTTTCCTTCCTGTCTTGGACAGGAAGCGGAGAAAGACTAGGCGAGCGAAGTGAGCGGGGACCGATCCAGTATACAACTCGGGAAGAGAAACGGGAGGTGCGTAGCGTATACTGGGATACCAAGTCCAGTATAAACATTTAAGTAATCAGAGAAAGAAAACTGGTAAGACAGGTGCGTTAGCGAACAACAAACCTCCACCTTAATTAATATATGGGGATAAACTATGGACAGATTGTTGTTCTAATGTTTAGGAATGCAGACTATAGCAACAAGAAGCCAAGGGTATATTATCTTACTCGTCAAGTCATGAGAGTTCGACGTTCGATACGCCATACATATCCGAATTGCTACGCACCTTGTTGGCGTTCACACTGGTCTAACAAAGCTGGCTTCGCAACCCTATGATCGAAAGCAACGACCTGGTGTCTATCCGGATGGAGATCGAATGTGGCTCAATGAGGATGATTGGAATTACCCCCCAACTCCCGTTTAGTCGAAGCAAAGAATCAACATCTCTCCGGGGCTAAGCTCTCTATAGTTTCTCTATGGAGGGGAACGGTCTAACAAACCTGGAGTCTTCACCTGGGGCTACTGCTACGCACCTTCGGTCTGTAGACCAAAGTAGGCAAGCACCTTAGGTCTTACGACCAGTTCACAGAGGCTTTCTCACTGGTTATTACACTTTGACCAATAGGATACGTCTACCGGGAAGAACTATAATCATTCCTATTCCAGTCCCACAGTATTCAGGGGAGTAATGGCTCGGCTGCTAAGGTGCTTGCGAGCTTTGTTTCCTTACCGGTATTCTCATTCTTGTTGGGCGTTACACTCCTGAATGAATATATATACTTGCGCCTGCCTTGTTATGATTATTCTCAAGTCAGGATTAGCTGTTGTCAAAAAGATATTGGGTGGGTGTTAAGTCTACAGGGCCCAATCATAGTCCGACATCTGAGTTTGATCCTGGCTCAGAAGGAAGGCTAGGGAGGGGACGTACGCTTCTTAGACCGATAGGGAGGTAAATCGTTAAGCCAGTCATAGTCTACCTGTCTACTATGCTAACTCTTTCTCGGGATACAGACCATCTTCGGAGGATGCCGATGCATCTAGGGTTTTAGAGATGTGCGTAGGTGTTCGGGATGCGCCTTCTATAACCCCAGTTGTCGGATAAGGAGCACTTATGGATGACCACCCTAGCCTCTTTCGCACGACGAGTCCATATCCCTCCAACCTCTGTTTGTTCGATCGACCGACCGCAACAAAATAGAAAGGAAAGAACTAGTCAGTGAACAATCAGTCCGGGTAAGCGGTTATGAATGAAGACTATAGCAACACATGACTCATAAGCTAAGCCAAGCAAGCAAGCCCAAATTAATATACTGGCTCGGCATTCTTTAGTAATAAGAAAGTGTGAATCCAACGAAGTATCAGTAGATTAGTACAACATAGTTCGCTAACTCGGTCTGTAGTGAGTCCCAATTAATATACAGCAATAGAATGGAATTAATATCCTGGCCTATTGCTTCAACTGCGTGTACTAACTCTCTCGGTTAACTCTACTAAACGAAACTCAACTAAACTCAACTAATAGTACTGGGCCTGAGCTCGGTACTCTACTATTCGTACTGGATATTGTTGATTACCAGTGACTATTGATAGAAGAGATCGGTCGCTTAGTCGCACCTTAGTGTGTACTGACTTTCTCTCGATTCACTCTATACTCAACTCAACTCAGAACCTAGACAGAGTGACTATTGACTCTGTCGTACCAATTAATATACTGGACTTGGTATACTAGGCGCCTAGTATACCTTCAGTCATCGATGAACATTGGTACATAAGTCCACGACTCCTACAAGTCCTAAGACCAGATAGACAGAGAGAGGGGGTTTACTCGACCGATAGGGAGAGGGGAGCTCATCATAAGTGAGCAGTTTCTCTGATCGTTGCAGTCGAACATATACCGCATCACCCATGCAATAGCTATGGTGTTCAATCATACTTATTGAAATTCTTCCTATCAGGCCAAAGCCATAAGGTCAAAGCCACTCCCGAGTCTGATCGCAAGACTTCCTTTGCCCTACGAGTGCATTCATGGCTTCATTTCCCACATCTGGAAAGAACTTCCTTGTTACTACAGCTTGAGACGAAAGACTAGAGATCTAAAGCAGAAGCTCTCTCTATGTTCGAGTCTCTCCATGTTCTGTGAAAGAGACCAAGAGTCACGTACCCAGAACTCACCAGGCTTGGCGAGGCAAGCACCTTAGGTCAGAACAGGTGCGCAGCGAAAGAGATCTTTCCGTAGACAAAGAGATTTCCGGGAGAGATGCCAGTATAACTTACTCACCCACCCAATCATGACTATGGGTAGCGAAGAAACAGAACAGAATAATTTGAAATATGCCTTAAAACTACCCCAATCAACTAGGGAGAGAACCCAGCAACCGGCAGGGAGCCAAGTAGTTCCGGGGAACGTAGTGAAGTGAGAGGAGAACCTAGTAGCCAACCTAATTCACATTCACAGAAGAAAGCTCCTCCGTAATCCAACTCCTTCTTCAGGCCCCAGGCATACTGAAACCAGCTCCAACTAGTTAATCCAACTCCTTCTTCCGAAGTTGCTACTAATTAGCTAGTAAGACCAGTATATTAATTGGGGATCGATCAATCACTTAAGCATCCATTCTATTCGGCGGAAATCATCTCACTTCGTATTCCTTAGCGCCTTTCGAAGTTTGAGCATGATTTTGAAATGCTAGATTTAGATATAGGGTTCTTCCTATTGCCTTTCTACGCTAAAAAGTCTTATCTACACGTCCTGGATGGGGGACCTTGGGTCATTCAAGGGCACTATCTTAGAGTAAGCAAGTGAAGACCAGAGTTTAGACCATCCATGGCGTCTATCAATTCAAGCCTGATTAGATTTCCGGGCTTATCCATATTTCAAGGAGCATATCTTGCCCAGTATATTAATTGGGAGCAAGAGGGTCGATTGGATAAACAATCCGCGGAATCCTATAGGGGAAAATAAAGAATAGGCCAGGTTTTGTCTTGAACTAGACCTTACAAAGCCGCTTGTCTCACATGTATGTCAATTCTCATTTGCAAATGCTTGCCCTTTGCTTAATTTATGAAATTCGTAGCCGTGGGACTGGCTTACTTAACTTAGGATTCTGAGTCTGCTTTCACTGAGAATTCAATATCTCATACACCAGCACCAGGGCTATACTTTGAATCACTAACTTACTGGTTTGCTTAATAGAACCTTCCTGACAGGCTTACTACTACAGCTACAGACCAGTGGACTGAAATTCGTCTTCTTCTTCCTTACGACTGGGAGATTAAGAACCTCTATCAAAAGGGATACGATCTCACCTGGGCTAGCTTTCTATCACGCTTACTTTTGAGACCACCGGATATTCCTCTCCTAATGAGAACTCCCCTCTCTCTATAATGGACACATTGGCTCATAAAGTGGGGGCTCTTGCCCCAGTATTCAAGCCCACCAATACTAATGCTTTGATTCAACTAGTAGCGAAGGTGCCAATTGGTATCATTCCAATAGCTGTCCAAGGCTCAAAAAGGGTACACAGCCGGTAAACCAATCTGTCCTCTCACTCTTTCTTTTCCATTCCCATCGGGATGTGCTAAACTGCATTCGGTTTTCGCTTTATGCTTTTTAGTTCAAGTAGGTAAGCCAGTCAGCAAGCCTATTCATTCCATGCAAGCAAGCAAAGAAGCAGTGGAAGTCTGTGCTTTCTAAGGTCTCTATGCCAGTCTGCCCTTTCTTTATAGATAGGAGCTGGTAGAAATTCCTTCTCTCCTTCCCAACGCTATCTGTCCAAGGGGAAAAGGCTTGCAAACAGTGCAAAGGGTACCAAGCAATCTTGCAAGCTTCCGTTTTCCAGTTCAGAATCCGATGTGAGGAAAAGAATCCTAGGTCAAGGCAGTAGCACGGTACGGGACCTCATTCTTTTAGTCACCCAAATGGAAAAAAACAGCATTGAAATGGATGGAGCATCTAGGTCGTGAGGCTCATCGACACAATACAGTTGTTGATGAGTATATTAATTGGGGTGCTTGAACTTGCCCTGTCAGAGTTCCTGTTTTGCAACTTCTTGACCTTCCTATTTGGACAATTATTCCTGCAAAGAGTTCCTTCTATTCCGAAAGGCTAACAGTGGTTAACTATCGGATTAACTGTGCAGCCTATTCTGATTCAATTGCTAATCCCCTATTCCTTATACTATGGCATGTCCCCTGCTCAAAGAAGGAAGACAATCCGGGACCCTATTCTTTGTGTAGTATCCTATCTGGAATAATATACTTTTATAGGACTTCTTACGGAGTTCACAACGTGGATACCAGAGAACAGTAGAAGCATTGAACGATTTTTTACCTCATTGTTGACTGGTGGCATTGCACTACTCTCACTCTTCGTTGACAACTCAGCGAATGAGCCTATGTACGTATGTACGCTGTACGCTCGTTAGGCAAAATAGATAGGTCAAGGACAGGATAAGGGTGACGAGAGCGTATAACGACACCCCCCAACCAATCAAACTCTTGCCTATCCCTATCCCATAGGTACATGCAGGGGCTTGTTGCGTAATGGCTTCTTCTTCCTCTAGACCCCTAAAAATGGGGATTTCTCTCTCTTCCTTGCCACTCTTAGCAAGCTGTTTTCTAGCGAGTCTTTCCTGAAGATTCAGAAGTGGATAAGACGAGATGTGCACTGTTCGCTGTGTTCTCTCGCCCGTCACTGGAGAAGCAGATCCACAACCAAAAGCAGAAGCAGGGATCCGGGAAGACAACCCAAGCTAGAGAAGTAAGACTTCATTTTGGCTTTCCTTGATCAACAGGCCGTCAATCCTTTCTTCGACCTCAAGAGTTAGGTAATCCTATTCATATGCACCGATGAAAACATCCGAAGTTTTATCCGCTCGCTACGCACCTAGCTGCTAAGGAGAACAAGGCCGCACCTAACTAATAAAAATTCCTGAGGGACGCGAGTGTTTAGTTAATCTGGGTTGCCAACCCGACGGGCCTACAAGAAAGATCCAGAACTTTTCCCTATAATGAAACCTCCGACCTCTTTCTGGCTGGTGAGCTCCTCTAAAGAGACTAAGGCGACTAGCTCTCAAAGTGAGTTGGCTTCCGAGCCTAGTAGCGCTAGTAGGAGGGAAGGGCGTCTAGCCATATCGAAAAGAACCATCGGACTCTACTCTAGTTCTATCGTCCACTTCTTCTTGGCGAAGTCGCAATACTGGTGGCTTCATCTCGGCTAGCCAATATTCCCGGGAAGTAGGAATCCACGGGCCCGTCAGTGGTATAATAAGGGCTGCTTCCTCAGTCGCCATTTTTTATTGCCAAAAAGCGGGATCCCTTTAGGTGACTGGTAGCTCGGCTCTCAAAGTGAGTTGTCTTCCCTGCCCGCCATGCCAGACGGACCTAGTCTCTTACACAATCAGGTAAAGTAAGGACTGGTCTAAGGCAGTCCGCTTGCGCCCCTCGCCTGGTAATCTTTCGAAAAGGTTGCTTCCGTTTCCTCTTCTTCGAGTTGACTAAAGTGGTGCGCCTTCGCTCCATTCCAAAGTAATAGGATCTGTCCTTTCGGAATCCTGTATCGAAGGAAGTCAGATAGAAGGCCGATCGGTTGCGGACTCCGCTAACGCTATGATCCGGTCAAGGCGAATGGATGTGGTGAAGTTACCATTTACTACTTAAGTTAAGATATTGTGTTAGCAAGCAAGACGTGACTTCTCGCTGATGATGTTTAGTCAGGTCTAGTGCTCTCTCTCTATGAAAATAGTCGTCTGTCTCACTTCCGGAAAGCACTCCTTCTCCGTTCTTCTGCGATAAGAATGTTCCGCTGATATGTATAGCCGTAGTGGTTCTTCCGGGCATTAGCACAGGTGCCTCAGAGAGGTCATCCTTGATTCGTCTAAAGGCTAGGGGCATGGCTCTCGTCCTATACAAAAAGATAGGTTGGTCGTTGTTTAAAGATAGGCTGGTCGTTGTTTATCTTGAGGCGTCTGAGACTTAATCGCGCTTCCAAAGAGCTGTGAATGAAGTTGTTCATTTGATACTTTTGATATTTGAATTTTCTAAGACACGGTTGTAATTGTCATTGGTCCAATAGCCCTGATTGGAAGCATATAGCAGACATCCATCCTCGGCATCCATTTTGTGAGTTTTATCTAATTGACTTGATCAAAAATGGTAGTAATAGATATGCTTCCTGTTATCTATGTCAATCACTATTTGTTCGCAAGGATGCTGATAAGAAACTGATGCAGGAGTGTCGTATCTCAAAGGATACACATCCCCCAAGTGATAGGTTAATCAGGGTTTATTCATCCAGTGATGAGGGTAATAGGCCAGTCTTGTTCAGATCAAGTAATCTGTCACTACCTGAGCCTTACTGTATGAGTTGTCTTAGTTATGGCCTGGAATGGGTGAAATTTGGAACCCTCCATTCCAGTTTCAAATTTGCAAGAGAATATATAATGGAGATGATAATAGTGGGTGGTTTTTCTGAAGACATTCATTTCTGTGATCGCTGTGGTGCATTGTATGTTTCATCCTCAAAAGCTTATCAAAGTCAAATGCTGGCGGCCGGTGATTCATCATCAGAAGAGGATGGTGGTGTTTGTAATCACTCATCAGATGACTCATCGAATCAATCACTATCTTATGGTCCGTGAGAGAAAATTAGCACCAGCTAGAAAGTCTTCTACCCCTAAACATAATAGATCTTATAGTAGTCATGCTTATGCTTATTCGTCTTCTTCCTCTGATGAGCAGTCATCATCTAATGATTCAATACCAATCAGTCAATCATCCCCGAAACCAATCATAGACCAGAGTTTTTTAGAGAAGGAGCTTCCTCTATTCTGGGATAGTGTTTACTCAAAAATGAGTACGGTTGGTCAAGTACCAGAATCCCCTGTTTCTGGATATAACAAAAGTATAATGGTATTCTTGAAGCTTAATTTAAAGGATTATAAACGTAATAAACGTATTCTTTCTCATTCTCGTTCGTCTCCCATAGACCGTGCGAATGCCGCCGCTTATCTAAAACATTTTCAGCGTCAGATCGAAGATTACACAATGAATTTTACTAGTCATCTCCCTAATGTTTATACTGGCGCCTCACCCGAAAACCTACAGGTGCTTGCGATTTGGACTCAAAATGATACAGACTCTAAGATTGCACGTCCAGTGGGCACCTCATGACCAGTATATTAATTTCGGATCTCAGTAGTTGAACTAATGGATCGGGCAGGGAAAGAGTACCGGAATCCGTACCAGCGGTAAGTCTTATGACAACTAGTCTTTGATTCACAACAGCCTCAAAGGACCGTGGAATTTCCCATAACTGACTGCATTCACTCGTCTCCTTCCTTTTCTCCGTCTTATAGGTAAGGTGCACAGGGGGAATGGTCTAACAAGTAATAAAACGATGTGGAGCGGGAAGGCCGGTCTATTATCGTTTCTAAACTAGGGGGAAGGAAGGTAGCGAAGCGACTTTGGTCTACAGACCCCAGTATCTTAATTACCAGTATATTAATTGGCCTAAGTATACTGGGATACCAAGTCCAGTATAAACATTGGAAAGGTCGGCACCAAAGGAAGTCGAAAGTCGAGAATGAATTCCCATTCGGTTCGGATGCAGCACTTGCAAGAGCAAATAGGATCACGAAGACCGCCTCCATTACCGCAATCGATATCTCCCAAACCCTGGAAAACTGGGGCCTTGTCCCATCATCCCCAGGAAACTTGATACTCGTGGAGCTAGGCGAGGTGGCTAAGTCTTTTTTCGAGGGAAAGGTGCAGGCTCTTGTCTCTGCATAATACGGGGCCTCGCCCGGATTAATATACTTGGCCTCACAATTAATATACTGGCGGTGACTGAACAGTTTCCACTCTTATCGCTACGCTCGTTTAGTCTTTCCTGTTCCAATAGGTCACTTGAAAGATCGTTTCCCAATGTTTATACTGGCCAATTAAGATACTGGCTGTAACACTCAAATATCAGCTACGCTACCTCCGGTTCGTGAACAGTTGAAACTAGCTACGCCCAATGTTTATACTCTGGCGTCCGTTGTTCCGCGCCCCGGTAAATAGGGGAGGCTCCTCTCACTTGAAAGAGAGGTTCTCTGGCGCCCAGTATAAACATTGGCCTCTGTCTGTTCCGAATCAGTAGGACCCAGGATAGAGTCGTTACACTCCTCCGTCCTTCCCAACTCATAGCACCCAGGATAGATAGCTTCTCCGTCTCATAGGACAATCCCTTACTCTGGGAGATGAATTGCCTGAGTACATGGGCGGATAGTCTTATTTAAATAATATCCCCTCCCCCGGAATAAATGGGGAAGTCAAAATAGATTATTTGCAAACAGCTTTGCTTAACAAATGAAAGTCAAACATCTGAGCTTTAGGGGTCAAGCGGCCCCGAGGTGCTTGCGTGAATCATAGGACCCTACTTCCCAATAGCTAACTCGCAATGCTCCGTTGTTGGTCTTAGAGAGCGAGTAAGGTAAAGTAAACTACAAGACCGGATTGGCCGGCTTCGCCACCTCTCCGCTAGCTCAATTGAGTATCTAACTCAACTCTGATCTTTCGTATCATTGTGATGTTCCTACAAACGTGCGGCCTTCCTTTGAGATTGACTCCATCTTCCCACCACGTTGTAGTGTAGCAGGGCGAAATCTCTGATGGGTGCTGGTGCCCTAGGTAGCTGAGTCTGGGTTGGAGGTCTAGTCTGGAGACCCACGAGTACGACTAGCTGCTCTGACACCGGGATTTCCACTGCCTCAAAGAAGGAGCGATCCAAGTAAGTGGAAGAGAGCATACCTCGAGATAGAGGGCAGGAGCGATCCATAATCATCGACAAGGAGGAAGGCTTAGATCATCAGATGCAAGTTCATCTCGATTGGAAACTAGAGCACATAATCAAACTTAGCTATGCTATGTATTTTCAATCTCTTTCGAATACCAAGTTGGTCTCTTCTCCATTCGCTCCGCACCTACTCCCTATTTGGATATGATGAACAGCTGGTTGAGCGAGTAGACGCAGAGAGAAAGATTACCCCAGTATATTAATTCTATGGTTTATGGTTGTTCGCTACTAGGGTAGCGAAGCAAATGCTCGTTCTATGGGAAGCAGCTATCCAAACTTCCCAGGCCTACAGTACCTTATTCAGGGTAGGCTCTTCACGAAAGAGAAGTATCCGTAGCTGAGTGAGAGCCGACTTCCTTTCTTTTAAGAGTAGTCTACAATTAATATACCGGGGAATTCTTCTCATTAGCTCGATCCCCAATTAATATACTGCTTTCGGAACACTCTTTCTTCATTCTTTCCCTATATATAATAGATATAATAGGCGGTGCCGATAAGTAAGCCTGCCCCATCAATCCAGGGATTGGACCGATCCACAACGGGGGAAAGGACGCAAGAGGAAAGCAACCGAACTGATCTTCGTCTAGTAACCAGGAAACTTGGGAGTGCTGGGACTTGTTCGCATGAGTTAAGCCATTCATTTGATACGTTAGGTCTTTTGCTTTAATAAGAAAGGCAGATTGCACATGAGGCCGGGTTTATACTGGCCAGAAAGACAACGTTCACTCACTTGACAGAAAACTCAACCACAACTTTCTTCTGGTACCGCAGACCAATCAACATGATCACTATTGGATGCTATCACTTCGCTAGTAGAAACTATTGTGCTGTAGCGTTGTTCTTGGAAGTTGTTCTTGTACAGCGAGCAGAGTACTATGTTTTCTAACTCCTCGGGATAGCGAAGGCCTTGTATAAACCCCATATATTAGGGGCAACCGGCCTGGTATAAACATTCGGGAGGCAGCAATTGAGCTTCAGGCTACGACTCAGCATCCAACAGGATTCGAACCTGCAAATTCCCCACTTGTTCACCTGTGGCGGATCGCTTTCTCCATTCAGCCATGGCGAGTGAACTAGGTTTTTTTGGTATTCCTTCTCGAGCTTCTATTTCCTCCGTTAAGGGAGATTCGAGAAAAGATGGAAGAAGAAGACGTGTTTCAAAAACGAACAATATACGGGTGGAGAAGGGGGAGTTAGCAAAGTTGGACAAGATTGGAATGAGCATAGAAACATGTATGGATGTACCAGATCGGCTAATGCTCCCAGGTTGATGCGATGTATTCCACCAGTTGACTGGATACTTAATTATTGGTATATCGATCGGTCCAGCACGGATTGAAATAGGAGCCGGTTCGACAGGAAGCTTTTGAAAACGCAGTGCACCCAGGTAAATAAGGAACAAGATGAATACAGAAGTGAAACGAGCATCCCACACCCGAAAGGTACCCCACATAGGCCTTCCCCGAAACCCACCAGTCACTAAGGTAAACAAAGTAGAAAAAGCACCAATTTCTGTACCGGTTCCGGAGGAGCGAAGAAAAAGGGGATGTTTTGTTAATGGGAAAAAGAAACTGTTTATAGCCGTTGCGATATAAACTACTATACTCATCCGAGCCGCAGGAACATGTACATACGGAATACGAGAATTGACACCTTGTTGAAGATCTGGTGGTGCTACCCGAAGACAACAATGAATAGCCATCGCTGTTAAGAACAACCGAGATCCAATGAGAATTATCGCGTAGCTTCTTGTCTTTGACATAAAGAAAGAAGGTTGTAATAACGAAACGGACATGTAACAATTTCTTTTCTTTTTAGAGAGGGACAAGAAAGACATGGATGAGTAAGAAAACTCTTAATTAATATACTGGGGCTGGATCGGTCCAAGCTCGAAGTATATTGGATCGGTCGCCTCACCCGAAAACCTACAGGCGCCTGGCTCCCCCAATTGATCGGGGTCGCCAATGAATATATGGGGCAGGTGAGAATCGGCAAGCACCTTGGTATGCCTTCTAAGCCATAGAATCAAAATGGATGACTGGAGATTAAGCCGATTCAAGCTCACTTCGCTCGGACGAGGTGTGGACCTCTAGAAGAGGTCGCCTCACTCGCTCCTCTTTGCAAGCAGACGGGTGGCGCTAAAACAAAACTGTAATTTATATACATACAGACATCAATCAGAGTATACTAACATATTCAACACGGACAGTTATAACAACCTGTCCTTACAACTGCTGAATAGTATATAACAATGTAAGCAACGGAAATATAATCATCTACGTGGATACGTCTCTGGGCCTCCAGCTCCTCTCCTGAAGCTCCAAACGTCCAAGTACACCTGGAAATATGCTCGGTCTGATCCGAGAATTTAGGAAAAACCATGCCAGATCAGTCTGGTGAAACCAGCTTGAGAACTTAAATCACAAGGAGTTTTATTTATAATAACTTTTAAAATCCTTTAAAATCAAAGGAATCTCGTAAGACTATGCCACATAAACACGGACGGGCTTTTACATTACGATAACCAAAACCTTTTATATAAGAAAATCTAGTGATATTATAATAATGTCTAGGGCGAAAATATTAATAATAATCAAGTAGAATTGATGATCGTGAGTGTACATCACAACAATACTAAGTACAAAATCAAAACTCACTAAGGCTCATTCGCTAATTGTGTAGGATTTACATGGAGGTGCCCTCGGTACTTCGAGAACGGTCCTCCTGCACAAGGATCAAAGTTATCCTTCCGAAGCATCATACCCGTCTAGCCAAGATATTATAGGAAACACATAACTGGTCTTGCTAAGACCGAGTGCACCACTCCCGTCATGCTAAAACTGATAGATAGATATTGCTAGAAAAGGGAGTTGACTACACCCTATGGGTTTGCCAACCCTACTGGCCATGCCTCTTATCTGTGGTTTTAGTCATTCCCGCTGATGAGGCTATGTCTGGCATTCTAGCTTATGCACCGCCACCAATAGATCACGGAATCCCACAGGGATTCCAATACCCCAACGGGTCTCAGAATCACACATAGATTCCCACATCTCAATTAGATCTTGGAATCAAACACGGATTCCCACACTTAACGGTCTCAGAACCACACATGGATTTCAATATCTCAATATAACACGAAACTCCTCCATAGAACTATATATGGTTTTGGAGTGGTAACGGTTCCGAGTCATTTCTTACGAGTACACCCTTACGCTTCCCGGGTACTCCCTAAACCAATCGTTGATTTTTCGGAATGCTCAAAACCAGTTCTTTAGGAAATAATCAGACAATACATAAGAGCGGGGATCACCCCCTAACCGTTTAAGTTGATGGATCTCCATATCATTTATCCTAGAAGGACGAAACGAGTTTATATGTACAGTATAACACCTTAAACGGTAACTGTACCATATAATTCCATTGTTTCCCATAGATATTTCCAAAGTTAAAATCCCTCGGTGTTAAGTAGGAAATTGTTTCCCTACCACCAAAATTAAGAAGGATTACATATTGGGCTAAGATTTTGATAGTCAAATTTTTAACTATCAAACAAACAAACATTCCAAACATGGATTACATTCCCGTTGAAAATCACTAAGCCTCATTTAATTTGATTTCGAAAAATCTGAATTCCTTTATTAAAACATTCATATACCTATTTCATCGGAATACGTATATTCACTAATCATTCCTTTTAAAATATTTGAAAACTTCTTAAAATAGATATGGAAAGTCACTTTGGTATCGACCACGGATCGCAGATCAATGGTTACGTCTCTATCCTAGAAAAATCCAAACTTAACTGCAGGTAGTCTATGCCTCTCAAATTACGCCATGAAATCAATCATAGATCGTAGTCTGCACAATGGTTACGTCGCTATTCCAGCGAAAACATAACAAACTGTAGGCAGTCTCTGCCCCTCGAATTACGCTATGAAAAAATATACCATTACTTCCTGAAATCTTTTATTTTAATGATTATCTCAAAATAATGCTTATAAAGTTCTATATAAATTCCCCAGTTTAATTTAGGAAAATATTTTTATTCCCTCAAACCATTTTTAAAACTTTCCTTTTTAAATCCTTTTGTTTAAACCATTCTTTAGAACAAAAATGTTATTTAATTATAGTAAAATAAACTTTTAATATTACGAAAATAACTTTAAATATTTTAAATTAATTAAATTCAAACGATATTAATATAATATATTATTCTTTAAATAACATTAATATTTGAACAATTTATCCTTGAAATAATAATATTATAATACTAATTTACACTTAAATAATAATTAACTTTTAAATCAAATTATTATAAGATAACTTTAATTAATAACTAAAATATACTTTTAAAATTTTAAATAATTAAATAACTTTAAGAATCATAAAATAATTAACTTTAAATCATTATTAAATAATTATTAAATATCTTATAATGTCATTAATAAATAATAATCATCCTTAAAATAACTTTGGTTCAAAAATCAACTTCCAAATTTGGAAAGAGGCTTAGTAACTCCAATGGTACTTAATCAAGTCCCTATTAATTTCATTAAGCTATCCATGTTATAATCCCAATATTTACATAACATCACATATGTAAATTAAACTCACAATTAACAATTAATTATTAATACAACACTTATCCAAACTTGTCAATTGGAATGTAATTAAGTGTACATACTAATGTAATATCATAATGGGATTTAATTCTCTTAAATAAATGTCCAATTTTAACTTACCCAATTAATAATAGCAGAACGGTGATTTATTCTGCTAAACATGCGTCTCATCAATTTAATTAGCGGAACGGTGTTTTATTCTGCTAAACAGATGTCCAATTACCATATTCAATGCCATTTAACTCAAAAATATTTTATTTGACCAAATAAACATTATATTATTTAACTTAGATTTTTACCTCGCCCAAACGTTACAGCCCAAGCCTACTTACCACATATCAACCCATACCCAAAGAACAGTAACCCATCTTCCAAATTAATTGAACTAAACTATACTAATTTATTAAATAATTTTTTTTAATAAACTGAAACTATTAACTAAAATAAAATATCACTCAACCATACTCAAAACACACGGAGAAGACCCAACAATGCATAGCGCATCAAATATAAGAAAGCTTTAAATTAAGCTTCAATATACATGATTTCAAAAGAATACCAACCTTGTATGTATCGAGTTTTGAATGCATGAGAACTGAAAATTAATATATTAGGTTCTTAAATATATAGGTTTAGGTTAGAGCTTCGAATATACTTGGTTTCAGATGTATGTGTACAATTTCCTATATGTGTAATTTTGTATATTTAGGATCTCAAAATTTGCAGTACCAAATATATATCAGATCTGAATATATAATATAATGTATATATACATGTGGTTTCAATATATCAGATCTTTATTATATTAGTCTTGGACAAATACAAGCTTCAAACTTTTAATATAAATAGTTTTGTACGTATTAGGTTCATATATTCCTAGTTTTCAAATATGGCTTTGCAATAAAAGTTTCACATACACATACATATCTGTATCAGGCTTTTGAAAACATAGAGATATTTAGTCTCAAATATAAGAAGTTTCATGTATCCGTAGTTTTGACATGAACAGTTATATGAATCAGCTTTGGAAATAAAAGCTACGAGTGTATAGATTCGAAGGAATAGAGGTTGCGAATATATAACCTTTTATGATGTATATACATATGGTTTCATATATATGTATATATATGAGGACTAAGGTGACTAATCACTAACTAATATTATATATATACTGTAATATATCTCACCTCTCTTCAACGGGCTAAAGCCCAGCCCACTCAAATCTCCAAAACTCAATAGATCCACCTGCAAACAAATTCCATCCTCTTCTTCTCCATATTGCACACGTCCTCTCCTCCATTCAATACCAAGCACGTGCTCCTGCCCTACCGCCATGAGGCACTTCATCAAAATAGCCTCAACACCCGTCCTTATGTGCATGCGCACCCTCCCTCCATGCACAACCCTGAACGCCATCATGATACCTCTCAAAGAACGTAGGGCCTTCGCCGCTGCTACTCGTGGAGGATTTGTAGGTAAATATTTATAAGGGCGGAAGCTAGATAATTGGAGAAGAGTGTCGTTGTACATGGTGAATGATTTATCGAAGGAAACGTTCATTCGTACTTTGGTGGTTGCTATGCTTGCATTTTAGTTTCCAGAGAAGTAAAAAAAGAAAAGGTGTCTCTTGCTTTGGTTTCGTGTATGAGAAAGTAAAATATAAATTGAAGAAAAAAACGGTTGCTGGGTATTTTTTTTTTGAAAACAGGGAATGATGAAGCTGGGAAAAGAAAATGGAATAAGTAGTGTGTTCAACGAGTGTTATATAATTCAAACCAAAATTTAATGCAGCCACCAATGTCCAAGAGAAGGACAACCAAAGCATGCGCGTGAGTACAACATTAAATGTTGGGGATAAAATCATATGCAAAAAGGATAGGCTACTAGATCCATGTGTGCTTTGATTTTAAAATAATATTTTTCGTTTGAAATTGTATCCGGGAAAAGCAAGTTTGGGGTCACGTTCGCGTACGAGCGTCGAACGATAGAAAATAATATACGATTGCACACAATAATGTAACACGATCATGAAACAAAAATAAAATAGGCAAGTTATTAAATTCTGTGAAGTCTCAAAATGCCAGCGTTTGGTGTAAAAATACGTCAAATTGATTTTTACTTATTCTCCAAATTAAAAATTATGAAAAAATTTCTAAAAATTAAATTTTAAATACGCCATTGAAAATCAAGTCTAATTTGAAATAGATAATTTATCACAATTTAATCCCAAACCCGAATATTTAAATAAATTAGGTATTCAAATTTGAAGGCCCAAAATACGGGTTGTTATACTCTTCTCCCTTTAAAAAGAATTTTGTTCCCGAAATTCAACGCAAGAATACTCAATATTATTCATAAGCCCTGCATGATGATCATAGATCATCCATATACATAATATGATTCGATCACTTACTCGAATACATGAACTCACTTCCAAACCAGTATCTTCACCCAATTCACTAGTGCGGACCCTGATCAGGCTCCTTGATCAGGAACCACTACCCTCCTTACATAGCTATAGTTATGATAGAAAACTTTGGTTCCATATCAAGAACCCTCATCAAATGCTCGCCGTAAAAAATCGAGTAAAAATCCTTATTTGGAAAGGTGTGAAATACCTCAAAGCCTCGTACTCGAATATTAGATCAACTATATGGAAAAGAAATGACCGATATCCATTTCACGTACTTATTTAATTGGTTACTCCAATATCAATTCTATTCTCACTAAAATAGTTTATATAACTTCATTGGATTGGTAAAACTTACAAAATTCTCTATCATAATTCAAGGGTATACACCACATTAATTCAAACTTTATTTGAATTTACTTAAGAATTTTAAACATCCGGGTTTTTAATCAAACGCCTTTTTGAAACGATACTATATATTCTGAAAATTTAAGGGTCGGATACTTGGATATTTATTTCAAAAACTTTTGAAATGATATTATATATATTTTGATTCATAGAATATATATATGGATATAGCTCGAGTAATCTCAAAATTATACCAAGGAACTGTGTACTACCAAACAGTATCATATACTTCCTTACTAGAAGGATAATACTCAAGAGAAGTGTTTACCGTCCGAACGTATCTCTTACCCATTTTTAGTTATTTCCGGGCCACTCGAACTAGTTAACTTAAAACAATATTTCCAATCTTCAAAATCCCTCCTTTGAAACCATATTAAATAGTTTTATCAATTATCAATTCCAATTTACTTTGGATTCGTCCGGATTCGAACTCGTCCCAAACGTACAATGACAAAGAGAATAATTTACTAAGTGCACAAAACCGTTTGCCTCAGCAAACATTCGATCGTCACTTAAAAGATTATTCTGATCATCACAAAACAAATCGGGATTTATTTCCCAAACCAAATCCAAAGGAATACCAATTTTTCAATAAAATTCCTTTTAAAGGTATTTATACTTAGATATATTTCTAAGCAAGCTATTTCCAAAGATTGATACACCAAATACCCCTTAAAGATCCAAAGCTATCTCAAATAAATTATTATTTCCTTTCTCCAAAATCATTTAAAATAACAATATACACTTTACTTTATAGTATATCAAACCATACTTTTGGAATCAAATCAAAATTTATTTCATCAAAACGGTTATATAGCAAGGTCCTAATGGTAACAATTCCTTATTAAGAAACTTGAAAATATTTTCAACTGCTATTATTAACCCTTTAAACCTCGAAATTCATTTTGCCAAAATCACCAGGATTTAAACTCTCGAGTTCCTTTTATTTATAAGGCACATTTTAATAAGTCAAATTTATAAAATATTTCCATTTAAAGGAAATAATTCTCAAATATTTTTTTTGAAAATATTTAAGCTTTCTTATATAAATCATTTCATGCATTTACTTCAGTAATATTTAAATTTTCCTTTTTTTAAACTTCTTTTATAAAACCCTAATTAATTACAACCAACTTTTTATACTCGGTCATTTCCAAAATATTTATATCAAAATATCCCAATTTCCTTTTTAATAAAACAACATTTATTAAAACTTAATTTTATCAAATCAATCCTTTATATAAAATCATTTCTTAATATTAATTTCAAAATAATGTTCTTTTAAATAAACACCCTTAGAAATCAAATTTTACCCCAACATTATCAATGAACGCCTCATATTCATATTGTGAAACTTAATTCACAAGGTGTTCATTTTAATGTTTCCAAATTCCTATCTACCCAATCCAGATTTCAAAAAGAAAAATTCAAGATGGATTAATGGATAATAGTCAATGCTCAGAAATGGGCGAGCATAATCGACCAAATCCTAGATAATGATGGAATACTAGCATTCCTAAAAACCAAACATAGCCAAGAATAACTAAATTAATTTTCTATGGAAAAATAATTCTTTTATTTATATATAATATATATCCAAGTAAAATTTATTTCATTTACCAATTTAAAAACAATACTGTGCCAATCGGTCTTATTCAAGTGTTTAGTAAATCCCTATTGATAACGTTGGCCAAAGCATTGACCAGAATTCTTAAGCCACTCAATAGAACAAACAACACAATACAAAACATTTTTATATCACCAACAAATACGCTCTCTTATATATATACTCTCGAACTCATCCTAGGGTCTCCCTTACCCTATCCTAAATGAGTCAACCCCACCAAAGCTTTAGTGTTCGTTCAACCTCGCTCTGATACCACGTGTAACGACCCACTTTTCCATGCAGTTTAAGCTGACAAAATACCACACATGTCTAGCCTAAATTGAATGGGAAAGCGGATAGTTAGGAAAAGTAAGAAGAGAGAAGATAAGAAGAAACTAAACAAAACAGAATCTCACAAAGGAACGAATAATCTATATTATATAACAAATCTTTACACAAAAACAAAACCGTAATTTATATACATACAAACATTAATCAGAGTATACTAACCTATTCATCACGGACAGTTGTAACAACCTGTCCTCACAACCGTTGAATAATATATAACAATGTAAGCAATTGAAATATAATCATCTATATGAATATGTTTCTAGGCCTCCAGCTCCTCTCCTGAAGCTCCAAATTCCAAGAAAATCTGGAAATATGCTCGGTCTGACCCGAGCATTTAGGAAAAACCACGTCCGGTCAGTATGGTGAAACCAGCGTGAGATCTTAAATCACAAGGAGTTTTATTTATTATAACTTTTAAAATCCTTTAAAATCAAAGGCATCTCGTAAGACCACGCCGCACATAAACACAGACGAGCTTTTACCTTAAGATAACCAAAACCTTTTATATCAGAAAATCCGGTGATATTATAATAATGTCTAAGGGCAAAAATAATAATAATAATCAAGTAGTCGTGATGCCCGCGAGTGTACATCACAATAATACTAAGTACAAAATCAAAACTCACTAAGGCTTGTTCGCTAATTGTGTAGGATTTCCACGGGGTGCCTTCAGTACATCGAGAACGGTCCTCCTGCACAAGGAACAGAGTTATCCTTCTAAAGCATCATACCCATCTAGCCGGGGTATTATAGGAAAAACATAACTGGTCTTGCTAAGACTGAGTGCATCGATCCCGGCGTGCCAAAACTGATAGATATATATTGCTAGAAAAGGGAGCCGACCACACCCTATGGGTTTTCCAACCCTATTGGTTATGCCTCCTATCTCTGGTTTTAGTCATTCCCGGTGATGAGGCTATGTCTGACATTCCAGCTTACGCACCACCACCAATATATCAGGGAATCCCATAGGGATTCCAATACCCCAAAGTTTCTCGAAATCACACATAGATTCCCACATCTCAATTAGATCTTGGAATCACACATGGATTCCCACACCTAACGGTCTCGGAACCACACATGGATTTCAATATCTGAATATAACATGAAACTCCTCCACAGAACCGTATATGGTTTTGAAGTGGTAATGGTTCCAAGTCATCTCTTACGAGTACACCCTTCCGCTTCTTGGGCGCTCCTTAAACCAAACGTTGATTTTCCAAAATGCACAATACCGGTTCTTTAGGAAATAATCAGACAAACATAAAAGCGGAAATCACCCCCTTACCGTTTAAGTGGACGGATCTTCTTATCATTTATCCTAGAAGAACGAAATGAGTTTATAGGTACAGTATAGCACCTCGAACGGTAATTGTACCATATAATTTCCGTGTTTTCCCTAGATATTTCCAAAGTTAAAATTCCTCGGTGTTAAGTAGGAAATCGTTTCCTTACCACCAAAATTAAGAAGGATTACATATTGGGCCAAGATTTTGATAGTCGGTTATTTAACTATCAAATAAACAAACATTCCAAACATAGATCAAATTCCCATTGAAAATCACTAAGCCTCATTTAGTTTGATTTTGAAAAATCTGAATTTCTTTATTAAAATATTCATATACCTATTTCATCGGAATAAGTATATTCACAAATTATTCCTTTAAAAATATTCAAAAACTTTTTAAAATAGATATGGAAAGTACTCTTCGGTATCGAACATGGATCACAACTCAATGGTTACGTCTCTTTCCCAGAAAAATCCAAACTTAACTGCAGGCAATCTCCGCCTCTCGAATTACGCCATGAAATCAATCATAGATCGCAGTCTGCACAATGGTTACATTGCTATTCTAGTGAAAACATAACAAACTGTAGGAAGTCTCCGCCCCTTGAATTACGCTATGAATAAATCTAGTTCCCGAAATCTTTTATTCTAATAATTACCTCAAAATAATGCTTATAAATTTCTATACAAATTCTTAAGTTTAATTTAGGAAAATATTTTTTTCCTCAAACCATTTGTAAAACTTTCCTTTTTAAATCCTTTTGTTTAACCAGTTCTTTAGAATAAAACATTATTTAATTGTAGTAAAATAAAATTTCAATATTAAAATGAAATTTAATGTTACATTAATGAGATTAAGACAATAATTGCAAAATAGGAATGTAATAAGATGAATGGAAATGTTAGTTTATTTCATAAAGTAATAATGGATTTAATAAAAAGAATGGAAATCAAGATTTATCAGTTTATTGGAATTTAAATTGTAATAGTTGAAATTAGTGCAATTAAATGAAATTAATTATAACGAAAAGTGAAAGGAAGATGAAATGGGAAACTATTAATGTATTAGGATATAAACCAATGTTAATTGTACCCTTGAGATGACAATTGATTGAATAACATGATTTAAAATCAAACAAATGGATTTATTGGAATTTCAATTGATAATTTATGAGTTTACTGAAATTGAAATTAAATACTGTAATTGGTAAATTAATTAACTTTGAATTGATATCTAAATTGTTTAAAGTATTGTAATTGTTTAAGAAATCAAAAATGATAAAATTTGTTAATTATGGAATTGAAATTGAAAATTTGATTTAATTAATTTAATATTAATTTATTTAATTTATGTGAAAATAACCATTTTGGCCACTGACTCAGATTTTGACGAAACTAGTTTCATCGGATCCGTAACGGTGAATTATTATAGGATTTCAAGTTTCGTAGTGATCGGACTTGTCGTTTGATCGTACGGGCTCGAAATGCCTAGAAATCAATTTATTTGAAATCAATTTGAAATAAGCCGATGTTAACATAACTTCTTAATACAATGGAATTAGGACTTGAAACATGTTCCATTGAATTTTAAAATATCGATAACATCCATTTTAATATATGGGTTGACCCATTTTCGTTCCGGAGGCAAAATGGGCCTTTCGGGTTGTTCATCGTCCAATTTCCAATTCACACTACACCAGAGCCAATTAGGCAGTGCTTTTGGCCGTATCAAATGGAATTAGGCAGTGCTTTGGGCCGTATCAAATTTTGGCGTGGTTAATAATTTGATACGGCCCAAAGCCGTATCAAATTGATGAATTTGATACGGCTCAAAGCACTGCCTAATTCATGAATTTGATACGGCTCAAAGCACTGCCTAATTCATGAATTTGATACGGCTTTGGGCCGTATCAAATTCAGGTATTAAAGTAAAAAAAATAATGCATTAATATTTCAGTATTTAAAGCGGTAATAGATACGGCAATAGTTGGATTACAATAGAAGCAGTATTATACAAAATATGATCAATATTATACAAAAGCAGTATTATACAAAATAACTTGAAAAGATGTTGCTCATATATATTGATGTTAAAGATATCCATACTGTAACTCCCACACTTTCCACATTGATATACCAATAAGATAACTACTTAATATTTCAGTCAAATTTCGAATAAAAATAATACAAGTGAAAGTATATCCAAACATATACATAAGCTTATATGCTTTCGAGAGTTCACCAAGTTCAAGATGAAGTGAAAGAACTATACATGAGACATGCCAATCACGATCATAAATTAATGTGCCGATGAAAAGATTGCAGAATTGGCACTTTGACATCTGTAGGAATGCTAGTATCATCCTCTGCAAATGCATATCGGAACAAGTTTAACAAAGTAACATACAAGAGTGGTTATTTTCTCATACAGAAGATATTACAAAACTGTCAGAAGATATTAATAAACAAACAAACTTGATCCATACAGAACTGTCAGAACAAGAGTTTAATAAATAAACAAACTTGATCCATACAGAAGATATTACAATATAACCATGACAGGTATGGTGAGATATAGCAACATAAATGGTTATTGGCTCATTTGTGTATGCAATATTTTGAGGTGCCCAGAATAACCAAGCAGTGATTTATTGGTAAATTCATCAATGTGATATGTAGAATGCTTTTGATTCAGTGGTGTATTTACAAAATGAATCTAGAATGTATGTATATTGATTTATGGTCTATGTGCATTGCGTCATGGTAATACTCGGTAAATGTGAACGATACTGTATTCTAGATGGATATCTGACCTTATATGTTGGTTCATTTTGACACTCTTGATTGATTATGTGCTAATCAGTGTATATATTATTGCTATCAAGTTTGAAAATATAAATGGTCTAGTACGTAAATATCTACTAATTTACAGTACATATTTACTTATGTGATTTTGCAAGTACTTCAACGTTGAAAGAATGCATAAATTCCTTCACAAAAATTTGTTGAAAGAATGCATGGTTACGAGGAATGGCTTATGGCCTTACTTCAATATTCATATATTTATCACTCTTTTAATAGCTTCATGAAAGCATTCGTAGACATCAGCATTGGACCCAAAAAAGTCACATGGTGATATGGCAGATCTATATGGCTGAGAGGACATTTTGCTTTCGTTGAAGATTACTAAGATATCATTTTAGGCAGTGTCATTTTTTCAATATGTTAACTAATGTGATGTCCAATTTTTTTACCATGCTGAACATATATTTTAGAGCTATAATTTAGCACATTGTATAATGCTCGGTCAATAGTAGGTTTACAGGTTATTAATCCATGCATCTTTGAAATATAAACTGTAAGGGATTAAAAACTTGAAAATTCATTGTAGGTGAGATATCTTTAATATAGAGATCCATGAACTATCTATTTTAGAAATCTAATTACCTGAGAACTTGTAGGAGTGGATGTTGTACAGATTGTTCTTCTCTTTGCTAAACTGAATCTTAGCATGGCTATTTCCAAACTGTTTCACCAAAAAGGCATTGTTTTTCTTCACAATCTCCCAAATCAAATCACCAGAAAGCGAAGCCATTTTCTACAATTTCAAAAGATAAAACATTAAAATGGTAGAGATTTGCATCTTCAATATTTTACATAACTTAGAGGGTGACTGGGATCACATACGTATTATAAGAAGTAAGAATTTATGTATTTGGCAAAAAATTACTTGCTCATTACATATCTCCTGTAGCGGGTAAAAAAACAAGTTCAAAATTATCTGACTTGACACTTGCAAGAGGTTTGATCGCTATATAACATATATTACAAATGCAATAGCTCTTATATGTGGTATGTTATTAAAAAAATTAACATTTATCGTACGTGCAGGTGACACTCACAATAACTGTGAACAACTTTATTATTCCTAAATACCTCAATCAGTGATTTATAATGGAAGCACAAAGTCAATTGTTTAATAACCTATCATCAACCAAAAGTTCTAACCTTCTACATCCAATCAGCATCGCAAATACAAAACACACAGTTTAGAATTTCAACTTATAAACAAATGGATAATTCAGAATGCAATACGTACTGCACTTAGCATCACTCTATTTCAAACAATATTTTTACTTTAGCAAGTGGTAATTTCTTACAAAGGTTTAAGAGTTCTAATCTTTCTCCAAACGGTAAGTAAAAGAATACCTACAGTAATAACTGTGTAAAGATTAAATTAAGTAAAACCGCTGGCTCATATCATCAGACATATAAATCATTTACAGTATCGCGCTTCTAGTAATCTTACAACAATATAAATCGTTAGGAAACGAAATTATCCGTTATCGTGACTTTGAATCCCTAATCAATATTCCAGAAATTTTATGAGTGACATAAGCAATTGCAATCGCCACACACTAAAACTGTACGAACATTCATTCGTTTATTAATCACAGTATTAAAAAAATAGCATAAAAAGTATCAAAAATGAATGTAAGAAGCAGCGAGCTTCAGATCTACATAACAAAATATCTCTACTTTGTGCCAACCGAGATGCCATGTTTTGAGTAGGAAATTCGCTTCTCCAATTATTCTATACAGTAAAAGAAATCATATGATATTACTGAAAACTTCGGTCTACAAGTAAGAACGGAAGGTTAAACCTCCATATACATTTATTTGTGTTCACTTATTGTGAAAAAATTTGGATTTGAAAATATATGATTCTTCTCTATCATTTTACAAACACACGTCAGCGAATCTCTTCTGGTCTATAGCCTCATGTGGTTTCCAGAAAGTCCAAGTTGAAAGTTATAATCTAAAATGTATGCAACATAAATTCACAAACACAAGCTACCATCCTAATACTCAAGCAATGCAAAGTAGACTTCAAACTAGGCAATGGATCGAAAGAGCAGTGACTTAAGTACAATAGTGACTTGTATTTATATTTTAACTTTGTTTTAGAAACTCAAGTCAAACCTAGTTTTAAATTTATTTAAAACAGTTCTTAAATTTCAGAGTTAATAACTTGCTGTTTTTAATTCGATATATGTTTAAATCTTTAGTTTGGGCTATAACAACCAATATGGTCTTAACACTAAGCTCAAACAGATCAGCATATCAGTAGAGAATGATTTCTTTCTTTTTTTTCAAACATTGTAATGAGAAAACTCAAACAGAGAGAGTGTATATGATAACTGCCTGCATTCACATGTTAATCATCATTCACAAGGCATTCATATATAAACATGTAAACACAAATTTATACTTTTAAACTTTAGAAAATAAGTTACTCACCTGTATTTCAGAAATGAGCAGAATTTTTTTTTCCCAATTTGGAACAGCCTTTGAAACTGAAATCTGAAACAAGCCGAAATCTCCTTTGTTAAATCCTCTAGTTTGCATTGATGTATTGTTGTTTAAATCCGAGTTGTTTCCATTGAACTTTGTTTAAGTTTAAGTTGAATCTTACTTCAGATTTTACTCACTGAAACTTGAAGACATGTAGCGTGTCGTCCATGTCACATTCATTTCTTTGCCTGCTGGAAACACTGCACTTATTTTCCTCACGACTAACACTTGGCCTTTTGCAAGGGACAATACATACATCAACTACTTGATTATAGTTAGTTAATCGGTCACACAAACGTATTATTCAAATTTAAAGTTTTAGATAAGCTTAGTTATGCTCAATGATTTACACATGATATGATGAGAGCAGTTTCAACTTTGGTTTCAATCATTTAATGTTTGTTTAAAGTTGGAAAGTTTAAAGATGACTTGAAATCGAATAAAAATTCATGAACAAACACACACATCCCATCATCTTTTTACTTCATTCAAATCATTTATTTCATTATTAGCATGAAAATTTTGATTAGTAAATATCATTTGCCTTTGTCAACAGAACAAAAAAGATTACAAACTGCTGACAAAACGAAAAAACAACGCATTTGTTTCTCCATGCACTTATAAAGTATTACAATTACAAACTAAGTCATCTCACTCTCATTGTTCACCTGTAAATGCATATATAGCCACATCTTCATTGAATATTTCTTAAATACATTTATGCAGACTGGAACTACATACAACAGTGCAGCATTTTTTGGCATTCAGGTACTATGAAAATTGAAGTCGGGGCAACAAATTATAAAACAAGTTATAAAACAAGTTATAAAACAACAAATAGTTGAAATTAAAATCAACTATAAGAAGCTTCTGTGAATTAGATCAAATATAAACAACAAATTATAAAACTTCTGTGAATCGGAGTACCTCAAATCAAAAGGATGAATTAGGCAACCAACGAATTCTACGAACTTAAGAATGAAATCAGATTAATCATCTGCAAATCGAGCTTCGTTCGTTAATTGAAGAAATGAGGAGTAGATAGAAGGAGAAAGAGGAGATAAGAGCTGGAAATTTGAAACAGAGAATATGAAGTAGTCAATCTTGCAACGGACGTGAATTTGGGGGAAAGAGAACGACATTTATGTTTTGGAGGGAGAACGAAAAAAAACGAGGGAAGGAATGAATTTGGGGGAGACCGTGCTTTCTAGGGTGTATGATTTTCCAGCCAAAATAGGCACGAATTTGATATGGCTCAAAGCCGTATCAAATTGTATCAAATTTGATACGGCTTTGAACCGTATCTAAACGTTTAGATACGGTTTTTAGCCGTATCAAATTTGATACGACTTTGAGCCGTATCAAATAAGGCGGATAGGGGTGTGGCTAAAACAGCTTTGTGGTGTAGTGTCAATCGTATCCATTCATTCTATTTTTCTGATCTGCCTATAAATACCTTGTTATAAACCCTAGAAGTCTTTCTATTTCTTATTTCTATATGTACATTTCTCAGTGGCTCATCTTTTCCAATGGCAGAAACAAACTCCAATTCCCAAACTCTCAATTTCAATTTCAAAACCAAATCAAAATTCAAACTCCTCAAATTATATCGAATTATATACCGTTTTGAAGCTCTCAACGAGCGCAAGTAAAATCTAAAGTTTGTTTTTGGATCTGGGTTTCTGTGTGTTCAGAAATTTGAGGATAAGCCTCGGTCGTTCATCGCGTTGTGATGAACGTCGACGGATCGCCGATTCTAAGGTGCAGTCTTGTAGAGGAGGTCGTGGGGATCGCATCGATGTGGGTGAGTCGGGGAATTAACGGCTAAATCGTCATGAGTAGGCCTTTAGGGTTTCGAAACCCTAAAATTCGCCGGTGGCGGCGGCCTCTAAGGCGGCGCGCAGGGGGTACGTTGGAGGCGGCTCGTCGAAGGCAGGTCAGAGGGGGTGGTCGGAGACCTCCTGGTCGTCGAAGGCGAGCGTTATTCGAGGTCAAAAGGGTCGGTCAATGGCAGGGTTTGGGTTCAGAGTTCGCATACGGGGAGAGAGAACGTGACGTGGCAGGTAGCGATTTGCAATTTAAAACTAATTTATATAATTTATAATTTAAAATCGGCCATCTTCTAATTGATACAACTTTTGCATACGAGCTCGGATTTGGGCGTGGTTTCTTCCATTGGGATCGTAATAAAATTCCGAACATTTTAACGTTTTTTGGATGAATTCGAAGACTATTTAAATTTTGGGCTTAAATTCGATTTAAATTCAAAGGTGGGTGTTTTAACCCACTCACAACTTCTAAAATTTCTTATGTTTGTTAAATTAAATTTATGATGCGATTAGAAATTTATTTATGACTGTTTTGTATATTTTAAATCATCATCTCAGTTAATTTGAATTTATTTGAATTAAATCGTTATTTAATTTATTATTGAATATAAATTGCCAGTTAAATACCTGTTATTGATTATCAGTTCTATATTGATATTTAGTGATTGATTTGGATGATGTTTGTCATGGATGCTTGATTGTTGATATTGGATGAATGGATGCTTTATTTTATATCGTTATAAACTACAGGTTCACTATGGGTTGAAATGATACATACCCGAATGATCAATAGATTAAGGAAAAATCGTTATGGGTTGAAATGATAGACTCGATCGATTTTATGGATTTTATTATTAATTCGGGATTGCGGTTTGAAATGATATATAACCGTAACATTTTAAATTGTGGATTGAAATGATAAATATCCGTACCACTTGACCCTAGGGTAGAGAATTATATACGGACACCGGATTGGTTAAATTAAATGATTTTCAAATCTTTAATTTTTGAGTTGAGTTATATGATATTTTAAAATAAAAATTTGATTTTATAAATTGAATTATTTTGGAAATCAAGTTTATGTTGGAATTGGAATTGGTTTAAAGGAATTCTTTAAAGGAATAAAATTGAAATTTTAAATTTGAATTTGAAGTATAAGTGAAGTTAAATGACTTATTAAAATGGTTTGAAATATAACTTTGAAATATATTGAAATTGGAGTAATTTAAAGTGATATTTCGAACATGAATTGAAACGATATGAAATTCAATAGTTTATTGAAATGTTAAATATAAAGGTTTGGAATTTGGTTTGTTGACTTGGATATTGAAAATGGTCCAAATGTGTTGAAATGAAATGAATATTTTAATTTGATATTAATTCCAAATTCATGTTTGAATATAAACTGTTTTAAAAATATGTTATTTCAAACTTTCTAATTATTAAGGTTTCAAAGTATTAAACTATTTTAACCTGTATTAATTATATTAAATCATTTTAACCTATTTTAAACCATTTAATTTATTTAAACTAATTAACCTGTTTTAACTTATTTTAAATCTTATTAATCTATTTTAAAGCTATTTAATATATTTTAATTATATTTAATCTATTTTAAATCTATATTAACTATTTATAACTATTTAAACTATTTTCTTCTAAATTCCAAACTAAGTAAAATGGATGGGTTTATATTCAAATTCTCGATTTTTAAAGTGAATGTGGTTAAGCGACATTATAACCTAAGTTGGGATATAAATAGCATATTTGGTTTAATATGATAATTTTGAAATGATAGTTTAACCTATTTTGGAAATATGACTTTTGAAAGGAAATATAATTTCGAACTATGATTTCAATGTGATATAATTTCGGAAGTACGTAATGATTTCGAAAATGATATGATTTGAATTGAATATGATATTTTGATATCAATTATGAAATGATTTTGGAAATGTAAAAGAACCATCCGTTGTGTAATAAGCGATTGGTTGTTAAAGAGACCGGGATCAGATATTGTCATACTCTCTGCCAATACCAAAAACCACTTTGACAATTGTGTGCACGGTGGAGATTCCAGAATGAAGTAGGATGGTGGCGACGATCCTAAAGGTATACATACGTGGACCTAGCTCCCGTGAGTTAGCATAAGGTGGCTAAAACAGGAGCAATTGACGGGCTAAGTGAGGTCATTCCTCCGATCGGGCACATTCCTTCGATACTATATTCTGACTTTGCGATTCATTTGGTGGCAACCCTCGATTTTTGATTTGGGAGTGTGTTCCGAGGTGGGCGGTAGTAGCTGCTATGCGTTACCACCGGTCCGGAAGTGTAATAGGTATATCTACCCTGGCATTGCCTAGTTGTGTCGTATCACCTACCTTAGTGCGCCTTCTACGAGTTTGTTTTATGTCGTACCTATGGGGTATCCTCTGGCGGCCCCAGTCTATGGGGAGTTACGGTACTGTATAGACTATTGGCATTATAAAAATGTGTTAAGGGGGAAAATGTAACGCATTAACGCTATTTTAATAGTTTATCTTACTGTAGACATATTATAATAGCGTATTGTACTACATAGTAGATAGTTTAACGGATCCTTGGAGATGTGAATCCCGAACATCTCTTAAGTTACTGCACTCACGTTAGACACTGGATAGGAGATGTCAAACCCTATAAACATCTCTGACGCTGTTCCACTCATAGTTATTTATCGTTGATTTAACTCACATAAGATCTTTTAGTTTTGACTCGAGTGTTTTGTCTTTTCAATTCGCTTGGGTCAGCCTAAGCATTTCAGGATTTGAAGACCTTTTTCTGGAGGACGAAGATGAATATTTGTACTATTATTACTTATTCTATTCTTCCACCGCATTCATACTGTTCGCTGCATTTGAATATTTATTCCCTGTTTATGTAACTCTGATTCTGTATTGTATTAGTATAATCAAATGTTTTGTAAACAGCTTGATGAACTGTTATTTGATTATTAAATTTTGTCATTCCGCTGCGAGATTCTGTTTTGTTCTTTTTCTTTCTCTGCTTTTTCTTATTCACCCCAATAACAATCTACCCTTCTGTATGGTTTGAGTCGGCATGTGTGTCTGCTTAAAACGTTCAAAAAGGCAGGATGTTACAATATATCTCTAAGAGATATTTATGAATGAATAAAAGATGAATTGAATTGAATGATGATTGATAGTCACATATGAACTTATCATCTTTTTAATCGATGATTAGTGCGGAGGAACTGAGGTCGGATTTGGGTAACTCCTATCTGAAAATCACTTCGAACTAATGTATATGTTCGAAAGTGATGATATGTTGAAGATGATGATTATTGAAGACCGGAGATCTTCAGAATGTAGGGATTGCTATCATAAGTCCCAAGGGTTTACCCCATATTATATTTATATGGTAGTGATGACTGCATTCTGAAAATCTTGGTTGTATTGAAGATCTTCATAGTAGAAGGACTGCTTGTTAACATTCTCTGGGTAGCTCCCAATATAGAGACATTTATAGCAGTGGTTCTATCATGTTTTTAAATCTTCGGATTGCAAGGAATACTCGCTACTAATGGTAGTAGGAGGAGTGCCTTCGGTTTCGTTCAGTCCTAGAACAAACTTGTATGGATAAGTGTTTGACAATGCATTTCTGATCACATAAATTGATCTCTATCAACGTATTATCTGCTTAGTGGCGGAGAAGGCAACTTATCTTAGCTTAACACCCTTTTCTGAGATGTATGAGCTTAGGTTTTATATGTTGGTAGAAATCGGTTGTGTTATAAAGGAATGAAAATGTGGCACTCAAAGTGGAACATGTAATGATCAAAGCGTACATTTGTAAAAAAAGCGTGTTTTTTTCTAAGTTGAGCATAACCTCACTCCCAAGCCTCACATCTCGGAAATGATACGGGAACTATGTTACATATTTCAAGATTAGTATGATGAGGGTGGCGTATGATCCCTCAAGGTGACTAGCGACATCTGATCTAGGTCACCAAGGTGTCCTGACGGGACCCTTATTGTATGGTATATTGGCGTGTGAGTCCTTGCATGAGATGCCATCGAAATCAAGAAGTGTGGCAATATGAGGAATAGTGGTGTGTGAGTCCTTGCATGAAAAACCACTAGGTTCCGGTAGCTATGCGTGGTTATCGAGGTTCCCTATCATGTTGGAAAATCCAATTCCAATACGAGCTTTACGGTTTTGATTGTAGTCCTAAAATAGCTGTAATGACTTGCAAACATTTCAGCTACCCCTTTTGATATCATATATTCCGTCTGGTATATTCCATTGACCTAGTCTAGATATATTACCTTAGTCTGGGTATTGATACCTTATTTGAATAAGTTTATTTGAAAGATGTTTTCCAAAAGAATGTCATTAAAGATAATATCAATTATTTTGGTAATAAAAATGTTTTGGTTATCATAAGGTAAAAACCTGTCTGTATTTATGTGTGCGCGTGGTCTTATGAGATACCCTTCTTTTCAAAGGTTTTGATAACATCGCCATGAGCTATACATTTAAATTTTTCGAATATCTCACGCTGGTTTATCAAGCCTGATCCGGGTATTTTTAATACTCGGGTCAGATCCGAGTAGTTTTAGGTTTAGTTGAAGACGGTTGGAGTTTCCAAAGGAGAGTTGGAGATATTCATCAATGTATGGACGTATTCTATTATCTGTTGCATTTGTTTTGTTGTTTGCCAACGTTTGTAAGGGCAGGTGTTATAATTGTCTAGGATGAATCTAGGTTAGACTCTAATATATGTTTTAAAATTTTCCAATGTAAAGATTATTGTTGAAATAATGTATGCTATTCCATTCGTGTGAGATTCTGCTTTCCTGTTCCGTCCTATCTTTATTTTTCTTTCTACCCTTAATGATCCGCTTATTCGTGTAATTTGAGTTGGACATGTGTGGTTTATTGTCGATTCAAAGGGTACGGAAAAACGAGTCGTTATGTTTGGTATTAAAGCTTAGGTTGAGCGAACACCTAGCCTTTGTTGGGGTAAGTCTCATTAGAGATTTAGGGTTAGTAATACCATAGAATGAGTAACTCATTAGAGATAGGGTTAGTAACACCCTAGAATGAGTTTGAGTGTATTATATTTATACGAGTGTGTATTTGTTAGTGACCAATAAAATATTTTGTGTTGATTTATCGGTTAAGTGGTTAATAAATTATGGTTGATATCGGAAGTACTACTGTTTCGATAGGTATTTCTAAACTTTTAACAAGGCATATCGACACATTATTTTTAAATGAATTATATATATATATGTAAGTGTAAATTGGGTAAAATTTTTATAGCATACATTCCTTTAAGATTCGTTGAATAAGTCTTGATTCATTTAGTGATGATTGGAATAAACTTCTAGGTATTATGGAGGCAAGTTCAAATTCGAACAAGTTGAATTAAGTTAAAAAAGATTTTTTAAGTCAAGGAAGTAAATGGTATAAACCTTCTAATGATATCTTAATGTATCACTTAGGAGTAGGCTTATTATGGGACGAGTGATGAGTTTTGGATGACTCCAAAGCAGGCACGAAGAGCACATGTAGAAAGAGAAGCAGAAGAAAAACAAAATCTAGGAGCGTATGCTGGCATCTATTGTTTTAGGTGTTTTCAAGAAGGGAATTATGCATTTTATTGTGATAGGAAAATAAAGAAACAGAAGGAAGAAAAACCTATTCGAAAAGATATACGCTGTTTTAAGTGTAAGAAGCTAGGACATTTTCTACATGATTGCCCTAGAACAAAGAAGAAACCCAAAGTACCAAAAGGGAAGGAAAAGTGTTGTTATCGGTGCAAATAATTAGGACATATAGTCAAAGATTGCCATTTAAAGAAAGGAGAAAAGTCAACTAAGGTGCATACCATTCAAATAGCCACGATTTCATGGCCTTGCAGATCATGTTATAAATATGGACATTCAGAGAAGGACTGTCCAAAGGAAAGGTTGGATGACTTAAGCCCCAAAGATAAAGCACCGTCAATCTCAGAGGAAGTCCGAGAATAGTATGTATAGCGGTTCAAATATCTATAATGATAGTGTAAAATAAGTTGTATCCCTTAAGAATTGTCTCTTAAATTTTGCAATATAAGCTAGGGTTTGAAGTGAATGTATGGATATGATTTTAATTAATAAACTTCTTTTTTTATTATCCTCTCGATGCACTTCTTTATCCTATATCCGATCAAATCTAATAATATATTCAAAAATAAAAAGTTCAAAGGAATATTATAAAGAAATAGCTTTTAAAAAACGGGGTGTTTAAAGTTTAGAAAATTATTTAAGAATATATCTTGTAAGAATATATTGTATAAAATAAAGTAAAGTATGAATTTAAAATATATGGAAATTTTATCATAGTCTTTTGAAAAGTTTAAAGAAATAAAGGAAGGTTATTTAAACATGAGATAATTTTTGCACATAAAATTTATAATAAGATGTATTAACAAAGAAAATTCAAAAAGAGTTGAAATAAAATTTTAACGATGTATTCCAAATAAAAGATAATTGATTTCTTTTGAAAAGGAGATATAGATAATTGGTATAAATATTTTGGAGAAAAAATTAATTTGGAATGAAATGATCACTTTTAAAGAAGAGATATTTGGAAATTTATGAAATGTTTTCATAAATAATTTTTAGAAAACATAGGAGGGACATAGATCATTTCATCATACAATTGTGATCTAGGATTCGAGTTTGAAACTTTGAGGTGTTTACACCGGTCCGAAAAAGGATTTATCACTCGACTCTTGATGATGAACATTGATGAGGGTTTATGATTGGGTCCTTGAGTTTTCTATCATAGTTGAGGGCTATGTAAGGGAAACAAAGTTTTAAGATCTAAAAGCCTGACCAGAGTCCGCACTAGAGGGTCGGGAGATCAATACTAGTTTAGAAAATAAGTTGTGAATTCGAATAGGAGATCAAATCATATATTACGTACGGATGATCTATGTATATCCTATGGAATTAAGATTAAAGATAAATTTTTGGGCAAACTTTTATTTTGGGGTAATTTCGGGGACGAAATTCTTCTTAGGGAGGAAGTATGTAACAACCCGTAATTATACCACTTTGAAAATGGAATATTCAAACTTATATAATCATATTTCATGTTATAAATAAGAATGGTGAACTTATTTTTAGAATTAAATAAAGATTTTGGACATTTACCATAACATTGACAAAATTGACAAAAGCCGGTTTTCGATAAATTTGGATATACAGTCCAAAAATTTATTTTAAAAGATAAATAATTGCTTTTAAAATTATTATATAATGATAATAATTGGTTGATAAAAGTTTGATAACTGTATATAATTCGTTGCCCATTGGCAAAATCATTGTCGTATATTTGCAAATGAATTTTGATATTGTTTTATATCATTTTATAAGTCAAATACACTTGTTTTAATTATTTAAAGATGATAAGAAATTTATTTTCAAGTTTGGTTTATATAAATAAATAGTTTAACTAAAACATCAAAATATGACCGTAAAACATTTTGTCAAAATTCAACGTTTTGTCAATTTAAAGTTGTCGCAACGTCGTTGCACTATTATGTACATATTCCTGTAAACATTATAACATATAGGAAGTAATTAACAAATGGTTAATCAAGTTTACTATTGATATTTAAGGTTAGGAAATTCTAGGAAAATCATTAGAAAAAGTAAACTAATAAAAACAAAACTTGTCAAATCAAAAGAAACATCATTATTACTTTAGTTTTCTTACTCCTTAAGTGATAAGGACATAAAGTAAGGATTTGAAATGCATTAATGAGATGGTAAGTTTACTTTTGGTAATGTGAATTTTGGAAAAAATTATCCATGGGTATTTTAGTAATTTAACAAGGGGGTAATTTGAAAACTTACCACCTCTTTCTTTTTCTATAAATACACAAGCATTCTTTTCATTTTTTACACATCCATCTCTTCTTTTCTTAAGGTCTTCTTCTTCTTTTCTTAAGGTCTTCTTCTTCTTCTTTAGAGTTTTACTAGCTTTCAAGCTTTAGAAAAATAATAATAAAATATTAGAGAAAAAAAACCACAAAACTCCACCGAAACCACCACCTCCTCTCCCCTCACTTCGACCATACCTTCCCCTACCACCTCCAAGGCCGTATGCCCTCCACCATCCCAAACCCGAGCTCCACCACTCCAGGCCGAGCCTACCAAGAAGAGAGGAGAAAGATCGTAGAGCTTCGGAGCAAGAAATAGAGAAAGAAGTACCGCAGAATTCATTCCAAAGAGCTAGGAGAAATTCAAGGTGTCGTAGAAGCACTGTCGGATTTCTGGAGTTTGGAAAGGAGGAAGCATTTGTGATGATTAATTAACAAAAGTTTAGGTGAAGTGTGGATTTATAAGAACGTTGGTAGAAATAATCGATTAAGTTAAAGGTGAGTATCATTTTTGAATTAACTAATAATTCCAAGTTTAATAATATGAAAGTTAAATATCTTAGATGGTTAATACGTTTCATAAGTTGGATGCAAAGTTGGTTGTTTATTTGATTGTTAATATGGATGATTACTTGGTTTGATAAATGATAAGAGAAATGATTAGAAATTAACCATAATAATTAAATGGAATTTAAATCCATATAAATGTATGTATGCAATTTATTTTGCCTGTTAATGATTTTAAAATATCTAACAAGGTTAGAAATGTTATTATAATAATATAATATTATAATATGAAATGAAATGGAAAATGGATTTGAAATATGAAAAATATTGTTTAAAATGATTTTTAAATGTTTTAAAAACATTTAAAAGTGTTTCCATCAAGTTTGAAAAGAAATTGAAAAACAAGTCAAAAATAGGCGCGTCGCGTAATGGTAGTTCGCGATTTCGCACCATAAAAGTTAAATAAGTGTACAAAGTGGAATGTAGCTCGGAATCCTTCGAGATAAGAATTTTTCGGACTATTATATGCATAATTTTCCAATGAAGAAAGAAAATCGAGATTTCATTAAGTAGATGTTGAAATATGTTTAAAACAATTTTCTAAAAATATCGCGGTATTGCAATCCAGAATCTCAGAAGGAATTTCTTTATAAATGATATTTTTAAATGATTAAAAATATGAAATAAATTTGATAAAGCTATTAAAATTGTTTGAAAGATATTTGAATTGGAAAATAAGAATTTTCGAACATTAAAAAAGTTGTTTTAATCAAATAAGCTTTTTAAGCACTTTTCGCACCACTTTTCTGCTGCAGTTTCTATAACTTTTAAAATAAAGATTTAAACTTAACGATTCTTTCTAGAATCATTTCTTTCTAGAATCATTTATAAATGTTTTTAATGAATAATTAAGTGTTTTAAAGATAAATTGGAAGTTTTATAATTCTTTTAGAAAGAGTTTAAATAAATGGTTATTATAACACTTAAACAATATAATAGAAATCATTTCCTTGAATGTAATAACAAACTGAGTTTGCGGAAATGACTAGTACATTAGTCCCTCTTGTGAGATTTAAACGGTAAAACAAGGTGTGTAACTAAGGTTAGGAATGGAGCAACCAGTGTCCTAAACTTACCTGGCCTTTGTTTTCTCTTTTAGACGAGAGGTGGAACAGATCGAAGGGAAAGCCCGGATGCTCTAAAATAATGTTTTCCAATATGAGATTTCAACAAATGATTTGGAATTATTTTAATTCCTATACTTAAAATTAATTGTTTTGGGTTTGTAGTAAACTATGTCTTAAATAACATCGTTTTTGACCCATTTAAAAGTTATGATTTGAAATGGAAAATCTTTGTTAAAGAGTTAAGTAAATGATTTGAAAATGTTATTCTAAGTAAAAGGTGAATTGATTTGGAATTATTCCAAGATTAAAAAGGTTTTAATTAACCAAAGTATTTAATAAAATGAGGCTTAATAATTCCATATACTCTGAAAAGATAAAGAAATGATTTAATAAATATATCTCCAAGAGATATTTATGAATGAATAAAAGATGAATTAAATTGAATGATGATTCATAGTCACATATGAACTTAACATCTTTTTAATCGATGATGCTGCGTAGGAACCGGGGTTGAATCTGGGTAACTCCTATCTGATTCGAACCAATATATACGTTCGAAAGTTAAGGTTTGTTGAAGATGAAGATTATTGAAGACCAGAGATCTTCATAATGTAGGGAATGCTATCATGAGTCCCAAGGGTTTACCTCACATTATATTTATATGGCAGTGATAACTGCATTCAGAAAATCTTCGTTGTATTGAAGACCGAAGATCTTCATAGCGGAAGGACTGCTTGTTGACATTCTCTGGGTAGCTCCCAATATAGAGACATTTATAGCAGTGGTTCTATTGTGTTTTGAAATGTTCGAATTGCAAGGACTACTCGCTACTAATGGTAGTAGGAGGAGTGCCTTCGTTTTCGTTTAGTCCTAGAACGAACTTGTATGGATAAGTGTTTGACAATGTATTTCTGATCACATAAATTGATCTCTATCAACGTATTATCTGCTTGGTGGCGGAGAAGGCAACTTCTCTTAGCTTAACACCCTTGTCTGAGATGTACGAGCTCAGAAGTTATATGGTGGTAGAAATCAGTTGTGTGATTAAGGAATGGCAATGTGGCATTCAAAGTGGAACCTGTTATGATCAAAGCGTGGTTTTGTAAGAAAAGCGTGGCTTTGTCAAAGTTGAGCGTAACCTCACTCCCAAGCCTCACATCTTGGAAATGATACGGGAACTATGTTACATATTTTAGGCTTAGTATGACAAGAGTGGCGTACAATCCCTCAAGGTGATTGGCGGTGTATGGTCCTAGTCACCTAGGTTTCCAAATGGGACCCTTGTTATATGGTATAGTAGCATGTGAGTCCTTGCATGAGAATCCACTAGATATCAAGAAGTGTGGCAATATGAGGAATAGTGGTGTGTGAGTCCTTGCATGAAAAACCACCGGGTTCCAGTTGCTATGCGTGGTTATCGAGGTTCCCTATCATATTGGAAAATCCATTTCCAATGCGAGCTTTACCGTTTTGATTATAGTCCCAAAATAGCTGTAATGACATGCAAACATTTCAGCTACCCCTTTTGGTATCATATATTCCTTCCGGTATATTCCATTGACCTAGTGTGGGTATATTACCTTAGACTTAGTCCGGGTATTAATACCTTATTTGAATAAGTTTATTTGAAAGATGTTTTCCAAAAGAATGTCATTAAAGATAATATCAAATTATTTGGGTAATAAAAGTGTTTTGGTTATCATAAGGTAAAAACCCGTCTGTATTTATGTGTGGTGTGGTCTTATGAGATACCCTTATTTTCAAAGGTTTTGATAACATCGTCATGAGCTATACATTTAAAAATTTCAAGTATCTCACGCTAGTTTATCAAGCCTGATCCGGGTATTTTTAATACTCGGGCTAGATCCGAGTAGTTTCAGGTTTAGTTGAAGACGGTTGGAGTTTCCAGAGTACAGCTGGAGATATTCATCAATGTATGGACGTATTCTATTATCCGCTGCATTTGTTTTGTTGTTTGTCGGCATTTGTAAGGGCAGGTGTTATAATTGTCCAGGCTGAATCTAGGTTAGACTCTGATATATGTTTTAAAACTTTCCACTGTAAAGATTATTGTTGAAATAATATATGTTATTCCATTCGTGTGAGATTCTGTTTTTCTATTTCGTTCTATCTTTTTTTCTTTCTACCCTTAATGATCCGCTTGTTCGTGCAATTTGAGTTGGACATGTATGGTTTATCGTCGATTCAAAGGGTGCGGTAAAACGGGTCATTACACTCACTGCTTTATAATTCCAGATTTTCACCATTTAATACTTTTCAATTAAGAATGAAGGTCCAATCTCTCACGCCGTCATGGGTCCTAGGATTAGTGATATCTCACGTCAGTAGTAAGTGCACCCGACTACTGGTAGCCTCAAAGTGAAGGACAGTCTTCCGTCGAGTGACTCTACTTATCTCGCATCACTAATCGACTAAGTCCAATTAACTATCATAAGCCTTTAGTTATATTATCTTAGGTAGACATTGGACTTAGCTTACTAATTCCTTATTTAAGGCAATAAGCTTTACCTTAAATACTTATCCATCCATAAATCCCTTTTAATGCTCATAAATGTCAATTTTTCCATAAAATCCTAGTGGACATTTCCTAAAACACTTTTCAAACTAGTAACATTTTTATATCCATTCCATTTTTATCAATCCCATTAATCCATTTGTCTATATTAGTTGTAACCTTTAATTTAATAATATCCGTTATTTCTCATTAATTGCCCAGGTTATAATCGTTCATTTCCTATTAATTAATTAATAGGAATTCATAATTTATTTCACAATAATATGAATTACTACCTTGTCTAATTCTTATTGTTTGCTCCCTTAAATATAATAATAAATAATGAATGTTACGCATAAATAACGCATGAATAAACGCCGTTTTTCTTTATTAATGCAATAAATACATATAAACTGCAAAATAAAACTACCTATTCATAACCAAATATATTCTAGTCATAAATATGTAACTAGAATATGATTTTCATATTTAATTTGCTGGAATTATATTCCTTACGAAAATTTTCTGCTGTGATTTCCATAAATTGTTTAACACAAAAAGAAAAGATTAACCCTGTTTTAAATTACAAGGAATGGATAATTTCTTTTTAATTGGAATAAACGTAAACTACGGAGAATAAATCTATAATTTACACATTTCTTCCCTTTTTTATGGGTATTCCTTGTTAAATCAAACGTCGCCATTTTTGAAAAGTAGAAAACATAAACAAATTTATAAAAATCAAATTGATGTTCTCCCAAAAACTAAACTATGGAAAATATATAACTTACAAATCTGGAATAAAATTATACAACATTCAAATTCTAAAATATTTGAGATTGATTTCCAAATCTAAGTGTAAACATATTTCAAATTAGATCTAAAACAAGAATATGTAGGCAATAGTTTCTACACTGATTTAAGCCTACAATTCACAAATAAAATTGATTCAGGCATAAAAATAAAACGTATGCCAATGGAATATATTTAAAATAATAAACAATATATAAAATTTCTCACTCGTCTTCTAAAAGCGATCAAAATCTTCAAATCCTTTTTAGTCCACGAAATATGTAGAAAAGGGTATATACATACATTAGAATTACATATTTGATAAGAGATTTGGGATTGGGGGAGAAAATAGATAAAAATATAAAAATATATATAAATTACCTCAAATATGCGTATAGTTGATTCTCTTCTCTTCTTATTTTTATTAGGTTTCTGTTCTTTTCCAATTTACATGAATATAGATATAAATATCTTATTTTTATAATTTAGAAAGAAAGTAGAGAAGAAGAAATGGCAAAGCTTCATTGCTCTATTTAGAAAAATATGAAAAGAGAAGGGAGGGTTGGGCCTGAATTTATAGGCACTAGAATCAATCAGAACCGTATGATTTAAAATCCGGGCCATAATGGCGTAGGGTTACTGGAGCTGCAACATGGAGGCGGGTTGACCGCCCCCTATCTAGGGTCGACCACCCCCTATCGATCGCTTATACACGATGGTCGACCTAAGGGCCTAGGCAATTTTAGTTAATTGTCTTATTTTAATTATTTTCGTTCCGAATTCATTTTTCGTCTGTAACTTCTTCGTTTGGACTCCGATCATAAAATTCCAAACATGAAAGTAGCTTAAAATTTTACCACATATACGATGGTGCAAGTTTCATGGTCCAATTCCATCGTTTGCACAAATTCCTTTTTGGAGCTAAATTAATTAACAAACTAATTAAATAACTAACGCCAAATTACGGGGTGTTATATTCTTCCCCCTTAAAAAGAATTTCGTCCCTAAAATTTCGCCAATGACTAAGTCATGGTTTTGGCTCAAAATTATCCTAAACTACACAACCAATTTTGCAACCAAACGTGCACAAGAGCATAGTCTATTGCTGTATCACCACACAGATAATATGTACACAGAATACTTCTAAATCGGATCATCCTATATGAATGCATTACTTTGAAAATACTTTTGGAAAATATGGTGCAAACAACCTATATATATATACCGGCAGTTCTATATGTATGAAGCTTTTGAGAATCTTTTCAACCAAAACCCCCATACTCCTACGAATAGAAGTATGAGGCAACTAATTTTGCATCCCGTTCCTACCATCCAAAAATCCAACATGTCAAAAAATCGCTTTCTAAACTTTACTCCTATGCTGGAAAAAGGAATTAAGGTGGAGAATTTAACATTCTTACCACTCTATAATCTTCCTATTCCCGTAGTACAGTGAAAATTTCCTTGTCGTCGGGGATTTATTTCAAATTTTCCATGCACAAAACGCATCGGGAGGCTTATTTTCAGGCTCTAAAACGGAATTATGTCTAAAAATAGACTCATGCGCATCATTGATAAGGTATGGAAATAATAATCCAAGGCTAAAATAGCTTTTCCCTTATTACCCTTGCATTTAATGCATCGTCGATCCTAATACACCGCTAAATCTGCAAATTCTAACTCTATTTGCCTTCCTTTTGCTTAACATATGGCCTTCAAAATCAAATATTTCACAAAAATCTTTCTCACTTTTTAAGTTTGTATGTCATTTGAAAAAAAAATTCCAAAATAATTAGATGCACATTATCCCTTGAAATCAAATTTTTGGACAAAAATTCTAAAAACAATTTAAGAGCCAAAAATAACTCGAACCTAAAAACATTTTTTTTCAAAAGGGAAGCTTTTTAAAATATTTCATTTTCAACGATGTTGATAAATTAAGCCACAATTTCAGCGTAGTTGGAAGTCGATTATGCACTAAACGCATAACTGACTTCTAAGATTCTACAACTATATTATACCCATAAAACTTGACATTTTATTTAAAAATGCCATAATGTCCAATTATCCAAAAAAATTAGCTTTTAAGGAACATGAGCAATGACCCGTGATACCAAAATAACTTTATCATGTCCTTCACTAAAATTTTCCAACTATTCTAAACTTACAGTCTTATATTGCATTTATTATTAGTTAAATGTCTTTTATGAGATTTTTCATATTTATAATGCTTCTTCGCTATTCGTATATAAGAGCGGTTTACATGTCCAGAAACAATAACCCGGTAAATAAATAGGAACTCATAACGCATGCGTGTCTTTTACAGGAGGCACAAGAGGCAATTAACAGTTACAACCCAAACAACCTAAAGAAAAAAGAACAAATGCTGGAAGGGAAAAGACAATAACACTATAAATTCAAAATAGTGCCTACAGACTACAAGATGCCTTACTCTGTGGCTGGAGCTCAATCCATTGCTACGACCCTTGAATGGTCATAGCATAGCGCCTATAAATCCAATCACGTGTTGTTGGCGATGCTGGTACTGCTGACGGCTTGAGAATTGCCATCTTCCTAAGGAAGGATCTAATGATGGGAGAAGGAACCTTCTACTAAGCTGCTTCTCCACGGAAGTTCACCTACATTACTTAAAGACGAGAGTGGATAGGTAAAAATACATAACGTGATTCTATGGAGTGCTAATCCTTGATCAACAAATTACGTCATAAGGGTGCGGGTCCAATTGACGGCGATGCCACCAACACTAGCATAGGTGGTCTTCCACACCATACGATAAATACGATCGTAACTTCCCGTCTAAGGGATGATATTATGCTGAATAATGCGCAAAACCTGACGGGCAGTCAGACATAGATCATCCATCTTTTGAACACTGACAGCCTAGGAAAAGATCTTCTGTAAAAACTTTGAATCGGTTACTTCAATATCATCCAATTCCACGTCCTTCGTGGAGGCGTCCAAAATCTCAGTGAGATCATCATTAGTCAGCTCAATCAAGACACCCTTCACCTCCAAACGAGTCGAAATTTTGCCTCCATCAAAATTCTACGCCAACAGGACATCAAAAATGCAGATGCAGCACGGGTAACGTTCCCGCTTAAAGGTTTCGAAGTAGAGGATTGGTGCTAATCCTACCATGACGAATAGCTCTTCTAGCCCAAAAGCAATGAAACCTTCTGCTCATTTTGGTCCAGCCAAATAGCCTCTTGAGGGTTGAGACCATAATGGTGCAAGGAAAAACCGACAGTGCGGAAAGGTGTGTTGGGCAAAGAAGTTGTTGGAGGAAGGAAATTAGGTTTAAATTTTGAGTGGTGGTGGGGCGAGATCTAACGTGCAAAACAAGCACGAGGTGGAGGTGAGGCTGCTGCTCTTATGGAAAAATGGCATCGCCTAGTGGAGGAACGGAAGAGAGTGGCTGATATTTGGAGGAGGAGGTGGATGGAGATTGGGTTTGACTTGTTGCAGAAGGAGAAGTGAAAGAAAGCAACCGGGGGAATTCGGATGCGACTTTTATAGTCCTGTTCTAGGTTCAAGTTGTGCCAAAACTCGTTAACTGGTAAACCACACTAGGTTTACCTCCAGGCGGTCAACCGCTAGACGGGCTTTGGTTGTTAATTGAACCTAGACCCAATTAGGGTCGGATCAAATAATGATAATAGTTTCATGCCGTCTCCTTCGAATGGACACGATCCGAAAAATTCCTATCCTCATTCTGGCGGTGTCAAAACCTAGTCCCAAACTATGCTCAAGAAATTCAAAGTAGTCCCAACAAAACTACTACGACCAACAATAATTCTTAAAACCCAAAAATATTCCAACCGCTATTTTCTGCCTACTTTGCATGAAAATATTTCTTCCAACAGCTGATGGTACAACAACACTTCGAACTACATACCGTAATAAAATTAAATGTCATTCCTATTATGTTTTTACCTTAAAGAGAGAATATTTTAAAAACCTCGATTTTATAAACCTCAAAATCACTGAGCTTCCTTTATACTTGTTTCTGTATAATAGAAACCATTTCACACCAAAACTTCCTTTAAAAATCATACATACATACATATATATATATATATATATATATATATATATATTTCAAGGCTTCCAAAATCCTTTTTTTAAACACAAATTTCCTAAATTGGAAAACTATTTTCTTGCTAAAAATCAAAATCAAGCCTTTACTGATATATACATATAAATATTTAAGGATTTCAAAAATTTATCTTTTATAAACTAAAAGTTTCTTTACACAACTAACGTAGTAGTATATGTGTTTCTTTGAAAACTAAAATTTCAAAACTTCCCCAAAACAAAATTACTAAAATAAATCCTTGGGAAAAGAAATCCTTTGAAAACCCTTTTTCCAAAATCCGAGGCATTTCCAAAATATACTTTATAATAATTCCCTCATAGGTTTTAGACTAAGGAATTGAAATTAATTATTCAAATAAAAATCTAGTTTGCTATCGAAGAGGTGATCAATGAATACACCCTAGCAAAAAATTGCCTCTAGACAACTGCGACATACAGACTCTAATTTCATGGCCATCTGGAATAAATGCGTGTCTCTAACTGGAGCTCATCATCAAAATCCAAAATCATAAGGTAGCTAGAATCTCAACCATCAAATCAAACACCTCCAGTCTCTAGAATTCTGCCATATGTTGTACTCATGATCTTCATCAACAGCACCTTACGAATCGCCAGCACTTCGTGTGGTACTTCAGTGTCGGCATTAAAATCTGAACTCTAAGATATTTCCAACCCATAGTTTCTTTCCCCGTTCCTTTGGAGTGGAACTACAACTACTTCTATAGTCGGAATTCATAGAATCTAGCGTAAAAATATAATACTATATAGGAATTTACGAATACGTTCTCTCAATTTATCCTAATTCCTCTGATCTACTGACCTAGGCTCTGATACCAAATGTAACAACCCGTATGTTAATGGGCCTAAATGTTAACAAAAATCGAAACCTAAGTCCATCAAAACATAGATTGTTGGATTTGGTACCTGCAAATAAGCATGGGCATTATCAAAGATTGATAGAAACTTAAACTCACAACGGAAACAATAATATGATAAGAATACCAACTATGACTACTATCTTGGAATTAATGATATTCCTTGGATAGCAGATTTCCACATCAGCATCAAGCATGAGAGAAAAGAAGGCTTCTCCAATAACTAAATATATCCAGCTCCAGCGACCCATTCCTCAAAATCTATCATGTGGGTTATAATGTGGAGGGTGTCAAAACAACGTTCCAGTCATTGGAAAATCTATAAACTGTCCATAACATAAATTTATACTGATTAGTTTCCATTTAATTATTATGTCTATTAAGGTTTGCAATTCTATTCTAACCTTTCATTGCACACACGATTAATTACCTACCCATTCCTAAGGTACAAAATACTGACGAAACCTTACCAACCACCCAATACGTTCATACCCATTTGCCACTTAATACTTCTAAATATGAAGCGAGCATCTATTATCACCACATAATAATTTTAAAAAACAAATAGGCAGACTTTGCCATTTAAGACCTCAATCGAGGTAGACTCCACCAATTAAGACCTATTCCCAAGGTGGACTTCTAGCATCATCATTATTGGTCTGTTGATCCTAGCTACAAAGACCTTTGACCACTATCTATGGCCTTATAATTTATAATAGCCATACTACTGGCGCATCCGTCGTTATTAAAGTCTTAGTAATTTGAGACAGTATACCCAAGCCACTTAATACATAATTAACAGGGACTAGGCAGGCCTTTGACTATTTAACACTTATTTATAGGCAGGCCTTTACTAATTAATACCTAACCCTATGACGGACCCCTATCAGGTATATCTAGCTGATATTGCCTGGAAATCTCATTAGGCTACTTAGTACTTCTTTTATAGAAGAAAGGCGAACCCTAGATCAGTCACTTAGTACCTCAAACCCGAAGCGGACCCTTCCCAAGATATCCATCGTCACTCTTAATTATAAATATAAAATCTCATTAGGTTACTTCTTTGGGTAGGGAGGCAAGCCCTAAGATAACCACTTAATACCTCAACACTGAAGTAAACCTTTTTAAAGATATCTCTCACCACTTCCTAATTCTAGATTTGGACCATTTAATACTTTCCAATTAGGAAAGTAGGTCCAATCTCTCACGCCTTCATGAGTCTTAGGATTAGTGACATCTCACATTAGTAGTAAGTGCACCCGACTGCTGGCAGCCTCAAAGTGAAGGGTAGTTTTCCGTCGAGTAACTCTACTGATCTCACATCATTAACCCACTAAGTCCAATTAACTATACTAAGCCTTTACTTGTATTATATTAGGTAGACATTGTACTTAGCTTACTAATTCCCATTTTATCTACGGCAATAAGATTTGCCTTAAATACTTATCTACCCATAAATCCCCTTTTAATGCTCATAAATGTTAATTTGTCCATAAAATCCTAAAGGACATTTCCTAAGACACTTATTTATGATTATTAATTTTAATTTAGTAACCTTTTTGTATTTATTTTATTTTTATTAGTCCCATTAAACCATTTGTCACCATTAATTGTAACCCTTAATTTAATACTATTCAATATTTCTCTTTAATTGCTTATTAATTTAGGTTAGAATCTTTTATTTCCTATTAATTAATTAATAGGAATTCCTAATTTATTTTCCATTAATTTCTAATCCTTACTATTCGCTTCCCTAAATATAATCATCACTAACGAACGTTAAACATAAATAACACACGAATAAACGTTGTTCTTCTTTATTAATGCAATAAATACGTATAAACTGTCTAATGAAACTACCCATTTGTAACCAAATATATTCTAGTTAAAAATATGTAACTAGAATATGCTTCTCATATTTAATTTACTGGAATTAAATTCCTTAGGAAGATTTTCCACTATGATTTCCATAAATTAGTTTAACACAAAAAGGAAAGATTGAATCCATTTGAAATTACGAGGAATGGATAATTTCTTTTTAATTGGAGTAGATAGTGTAAACTACAGAGAATAAAACTGTACATTAAACATCTCTTACCTTTTTGTTTGTGTGTATTCCTTGTTAAATCAAACGTCACCCTTTTGAATGAAAAGTGGAAAAGTAAAAAAAATTATAAAAATCAAACTAATGTTCTTTCCAAAAAATAAACTATGGAAAATCTACAACATAATACAAATTTGGAAATAATCCAAAAATTCTATTTTACACCCAAGTCCATATTCAGAATAAAAATATACAACATTTAAAGTCTTTAGGACTGATCTCCAGATCTTGGTATAAATATATATCAAATTAGATCTAAAACAAGAATATGTATGCAATAGTTTCTTACACTAATTTAAGCCTACAATTCACAAATAAAATTGATTTAGGCATAAAAATCAAATGCATGCCAATGGAGATTTAAAATCATAAACAATATATAAAATTTCCCACCCACCTTTTAAAAGCGATCCAAATCTCTAGATCTGAAGTAGAACTTTAAATTCATCTTCAAATCCTTTTTAATATAAGAAATATGTATAAAAAGGGTATATACATACATTAGAATTACAAATCTGACAACGGATTTGGGATTGGGAAAGAAAATATATACAAATACATACAAATTACCTTAAATACGCGTATAGTTGATTCTCTTCTCTTCTCATTTTTATTAGATATCCATTCTTCTCCAATTTTATGAATATAGATATAAATATCTTATTTTTATAGTTTAGAAAGACAGTGAAGAATAAGAAATGGTAGAGCTTCATTGCTTTATTCAGAAATATATGATAAGAGAAGGGAGGGTTAAGCCTGAATTTATAGGCGCTAGAATCAACCAGAACCGTACAATTAAAAATCTGGGCTATATATGGCCTAGGTTTACTAGATCCGCCATATAGAGGCAGGACGGCAGCCCTAGGGATCGTCCGCCCCTGTCAGCCTTTTATACACGGCGGTCGACCTATGGGGCCAGACAATTTTAGTTAATTTTCTTATTTTAATTATTTTCGTTCCGAATTTGTTTTTCGTCCATAACATCTTCGTTTGGACTCCAATCACAAAACTCTAAATATGAAAATTGGTCAAAATTTTGGCACGAACGCAATGACGCAAGTTTTATGGTCAAATTCCATTTTTGGAGCTAAATTAATTAACTAACTAACGCATTATTACGGGGTGCTACAGCCTTCTGACTTAGACATACATTTTGTATGCCGAACAATTATCTCCTCACTCTTTTAGAGAATTAGCCTTTTTATATTTGATACGGGAGAAGCGATCTTCGGGGTGCATAGGATTTTGCTTTGTTCAGGCCATAAAATCACTTTTCCATTTCTCCTCGTAAAACCTATTGATAGGCGGATCTGTTTTTTTTTGTTTCTAACTTGGATAGTTGTCCTTCCTTCCAAGAGCCTGGTAGTGCACCCACTCTTCTTCAAATTTCATTTCCTTTTTACTTCCTTTTCTACACTTATTTTCATCTTCTCTTTTAGCGGTTCGTCCTATCTTCATTAAAGCGGAAAAGAAGCTGTTTTCATAATGCAGGGCAGACACATTGAGGCTAACCGATGATTATATATACTTGTTGATAAATTATGGTCATTCATATTGAATTTATGATATGTTTTAAGATAAAAACCCCATTAAATGACATCCAAATGCCTTGTGAATTTTTATGAAGATCATAAATATTATTTTGGATATGCGTTTTAACTTTCAGAATTTTCTAAAATTTTGTGGAATTTATATGAATTTTCTAGCAAAGAAAATGTTAATTTGGGTTAATAATTATTTACGGTTAAATAATAAAAGATTTGGGTCCGAAATTTTTATATGTTGGAAAACATATTAAAAGAGATTTTCTGGAATTTTTGTAGAATTTTCTTAAGTGTTTTAATGGGTATATAAAATTATTTAAGGTATGGGCTTAAACATTTTATATATTTATAAAAGGAGAAAGGGCGTTTTGCAAATAATTCAAAACGATAGTTCTGAAAATTGCTGTACTTTTTGTTGGTAAAGAAAGAGGCAACATATTAAAATTTGACACGTAAAGCAGGCTAGGTGAAAAGATTACTATAGGTTTTTCCCTGTTTCGGTGCTTTCGGCACCAGGTTCCACCTCCTTAGCTTCGCTTCCGACACAGTCGATACCAATGCACATGGTATCAGAGAACTAGTACGCAGTGAATTGGATGTAGGCGGAAGGTATGGAGTCGAAACCAAGGGTTCCGAAGGGGTTGAGGCATCACTTTGTTTTTAAATTAAAAATGCGCCCGCTTGCTTTCGACTAAATGGCTTTCGACTAAGTAGCTTTTGACTTAGTTAGCTTTCGACTAGGTCAAATGGATTTAAAGGAAATGGTTTCGATTGGTTTGCGCCCTCGTTTTTAAATAACTACTTTCGACCAAGTTGAAACCTTTTGCTGCCGCCTTTTTATCTTTCGACTCAGATGGTTTCGAAGTGGTACTTTGTTTTCTAAAATTTGGTCACTTCTCAAATGCTTTCAAAAGGATGGTTTCCACACCATCATTTCTTTACTTAGGAAATGATTTCGAACAGATGCTTTCAACTTAAATATTTTAAAGACCTTTTTCAGTAATTGAAGTATAACCCAAATGGTTTCGAAAGAGATAGTTTTAAATGGTTTTGAAACAGATGCTTTCGACTTTAATGGGTTTCTGATCATTTTGCTCTACTTGAAGGCATAATCCAAATGGTTTCGACCGAAATGATTTTTAAAGGTTTTGAAGGGGTGAAATTTTGAATGTTTTCAAAAGGTTTCCATATATTTTAAATTAAACCCCAAGGCTTTTGAAAGGTTTAGAATTTTAATGCTTTCGAAAGGTTTTAATGAATGGTTTCGAAGGGATGGTTCCCTAGGGTTTCGAAAGGGTTGAAAGGAAGGGTTTTTCCTATGTCTTCGAAAGGCGATATTTAAAGGTTTTTAAGGAGGATGTCTAATGTTTTGAAGCTTTATGAGAAAAGAAAGGAAAGGTTTCTCCAATATTTTCGAAAGGCGTTTAATGATTTCGAAATGGTCACTTTCAATGGTTTCAAAGGGGTCACCTTCAATGGTTTTGAAAGGGTTGTTTAAAGGTTTTAAACAAAGGTTTTGAATGTATTAAATAGGTAATATAGCCTAAGTATTTTCAACTGGAAAGGGTTTTAACTTGTTTTGGAAGGATAACTAATCCTCATTAAAATTCATCAACGTTATTTTGAGTAAAGTATATGTATCATGGCAAAATAGCTTAGAGTAAAGCTAAGAATACATTTTCCTTGTATAAGTATGATTTAAAAGGTTAAATCATTTTGAAATAAGTTTTCAAGGAAAAAGATGAAGGGTAGTTAACCCTAAGAAAATGATTCGCACAGTTAGTCCAGTTTGCGAGCAGTCAGCCCAGATTTGGACAGATAGTCCATTTATAACTTATGGACAGATAGTTCATTAGTTACCTGATTATAGCTTAACGGACTTAGCTATTATTATCATTATTATATCAGTTTGATTAACCAGTTTGATTGCAGGAAAGGATTTGCAAAATATATGTTTTAAAGACGATATTAGTGAAGGGAATCCCATTCTGCTGAGTGGCGTGGTCTCACTTAATATCAGTAAACCAAGATGTAACAATATTATTCACACCATGCTTTATGTCGCACTCGAAGTTTTTGTTTTCCCCTTAAACTCTTGGGTTCTCAAAATTGATTTGAGTCGGCTGAGGTTAAGGTTTTTAGGTCTAGAAATTTTGACGAATAAAGCTTCCGGAGACGAGCAAGTGGCGACAGATAGCTAATTAGGAATTGTAGATTATTTTGTTTATTTCCACTGTGTATTAAGTCAGATATGACTATATTGCTTTGATCAACCAAGGGTGCATCGTTATATATCGCTATTGGCGTATTTTTGTAATGATTATAATTAATCTTTACCTGGAAAACAATATGGGATTATGTAACTTGGATATGAATTTGTTTTGAAATGTAGATTAGTAAAATGTTGTTTGGAAATCTGTGATTTTGTTCGTATTCAAGTGCTTCTGATATTATATATACCATTAGCATTACTATATTTTGTCACTAGAAGTTAATACTACGGATGACTGCAGCATATGTAGTGCTTAGCTTTTGGCCTCTAGATATGGGATGTTACAACTTGGTATCAGAGCATGGTTTTTGAAAAAAAAACTTTAAAAAAACAAATGGTTTTTTTTAAAAGATAATCTTAAGGAATTAGAGTAAGATTGGGTATGGGATAACACTATAGTAACGTACTTATATTTTCTATATATAAGTACATGCTTTATCTCTAGTCTCCTTTCTTTTTTAGGTTATTTTCTATATCTCATGAGGTTTGAATATATATATGGAAGGTAGAAGAGAAAGAGTTAACCCATGAGGGGAGGCCACCGATGGGAATGCCAGACCTAGTACAAGGAGAACCAGGGTCAGGCACAAGCAGAGAATGTAGGTGCTAAATTCACGCAAGTTGGAATGGAAGCTATGTATCAGATTTTCATGAATATGATGCAAGAGGGAGTTGCAGCTGGAGTGTTAGGAGGAGATGCTACAAGGGTAGGAGTTTTGGAAGTTCTGGTAGTTAACAATTATGCTAAGCTGAGCGGAGATTACACTAAGATTGGAGGGAAGCCTTTTCTAGGGACAGAGGATGCTATAGAAGTGGAAATTGGTTGCTGCACTGTGAGAGAATCTTTGCGGACTTGGCGCTCAATGATGAGCAAAAGAGGAGGTTGGCATCCAGATAGCTTTAGGGAGCCGCTTTGTTCTAGTGGAATAGTGTGACGGTTGGTGTGGACGAGGAAACTTTGTCATGGCAGATTTCAAGGGAAGGTTCCAGGAGAGATTCATGTCTGCAATGGCATAGTCGGCTCTAATAAGAAGTTTGCTTAATTAGAGCAGGGAGAGATGTCTGTCCTGGACTATGCTAGAAAATTTGAGGAGTTAGCCAGATATGGGTATGCTTCAGTGGATACCATAATGAAGAGGAATGAGAAGTTTATCAAGGGGTTGAAGCCTGAGTTAGCAAGGGCCACATTACCTCATATTAGAGATCCTTCTGACTTTGTAGTGGAGATGGCCTTAAGGCACGAGGATATTCTTTATTCTCTAAAGAAGAGTAAGGCTAAAGAAGTCCAGGTTGGGCAGAATAAGAAGAGGAAGTTCTTTCCTAAGAAGGGTGCTCAGAAGGGTGGAGAAGCTAAGAAAGGGAAGTCTGAGATTGTTTGTTTCAAGTGCGACAAGAAGGGGCATTTTGCTAATGAGTTTCGTGCTGGAAAGGCAAAGGAGGTAGCTGGAAAGAAGAATTGTCAAGTGCTTCGATTGTGACTAGATTGGCTAAATATGGAAAGGGCAAAGTGTGTGCATTGGAACCTGTTGCTTCAAAGACAACGGCTCAGGAGAAGGGAAAGACAGTTTTGGGAGGTACGCTTCAGACTCATGGTATGTGTGTTGGTGTTCTATTTGATACTGGTGCATCGCATTCTTTTATATCTAGATGTTTGATAGATAAACTTAACCTAGAACCCACATATTTAGTTACTTCCTTACGGGTTGCGAATCTAATAGGAGGGTATGCAACTCTAGGGTTGAGATGTGACCAATTAGAGTTTGACCTGTTAGGTCATTTGTAGTTTGAATGTGCTTGATTTTGTGGGGTTCGGGATTATTCTTGGGGTGGATTGGTTAAGTGAGTACGATGCTAGGATATTTTGCTAGGATAGAAAAATATCGCTTAGACGCCCTAATTGTAGCGATCAGATTGTTTATACCGCTGATGGTTCTAGCGACGAGGTGAATGCTTTGTTGGGTGTTATGGAATTGGATGATGAGTTGATTCAAGTTTTTGTGGTTAGAGAATTCACGGATGTTTTTGAGCTTGTAGTTGGATTGCCATCGAAACGAGCCATTGAGTTTCAGATAGATTTGGTTCCGAGAGCAGAACCGATGAGTAGGCCACCGAGCAGGATGACCCCTATAGAGATGAGGGAGTTGAAGGTGCAGTTTGTGGATTTGGAAGGCAAGAGCTTTATCAGGCCGAGTAGTTCGCCTTGGGGAGAAACCGTAGTGTTTGCTAGGAAGCCAGATGGATCGTTAAGGCTATGTATCTATTATCATAAGTTGAATGAAAGGACGATAAAGAATCAATATCCATTGATGAGGATTGACGATTTGTTTGACCATTTGAGTGGAGCCAAGGTATTCTCGCAGTTTGATTTGGCAACAGGTTTCCATCAGCTCATAGTAGCAGAGGATAGATACCTTTGACGGCATTTAGGACCAGATATGGGTCATACGAATGGTTAGTTATGCCATTCGGACTAACTAATGCGCCAGCTTTCTTTGTGGATTTGATGAACCGAATTTTTCAAGAGCACTTGAATAGGTTCGTATTGATTTTCATTGGTGATATCTTGATATACTCTAAGGATGAAAGAGAGCATGAAGTTCATCTTAGACCGGTGCTTGAGACGCTGAGGCAGCATCAGCTCAAGGTGAAGTTTTTGAAGTGTCATTTCTGGAAGAAGGAAGTGAAGTTTCTTGGTCATGTAGTCTCAGAGGAAGGGTTGTCGGTAGATCCGACTAAGATTGAAGCAGTGAATAGTTGGAAGAGACCTGAGATAGTGACAGAGATAAAGAGTTTCCTTGGGTTGGCTGGTTATTATCGGAGGTTTATTAAGGATTTTTCGCCGAGAGCGGCATTGATGCCCAAGCTAACGAGAAAGGATGTAAAGTTTGTGTGGACGGATAAGTGTGAGGAAGCATTCCAGAGTTTGAAACACTTATTGACACATGCACCTGAGTTGGTTGTTCTGGAAGGGTATTAGGATTTGGTGGTTTATACGGATGCATGTGGAACAGGATTATGAGCTATGCTGATGCAGAGAGGTAAAGTGGTTGCCTATGCTTTTAGACAGCTTAGACCGCATGAGGTCGGGTATCCGACGTATGATTTGGAATTGGCTGCAGTGATTTTTGCATTGAAGGTGTGGAGACATTACCTTTTGAGAGAGAGGTTTGAGTTATATACAGATCATAAGTCGTTGAAGTATTTGTTCTCTCAAAAGGAGTTGAATATGAGACAACAGAGGTAGTTAGAATTTATCGTTGCTTATGATTTTGGGATTGAGTACACATCTGGGAAAGGCAACAAGGTTGTAAATGCACTTAGCAGGAAACATCAGAATGCAGTGTTGGCGATGATCACCGAGTGGAAAGATTTGGAAGCATTAGTAGATTGTAGAGTGTAGTGGAGATCTGAGGCTGGGTCTAGCGGAGAAACCATAGTGTTATCTTGTTTGGAGGTTCGACCAGTGATGATCAGAAAGATTTCTTCTAAATAGGAAGAAGATCTGGTATTAAATGAATGGATCATGAAGTTAAAAGATGGAACCGAGAGTGATGACTTGAAAGATTTCATTCTTGACCAGAATGGGAGGTTGAGAAAGAAAGGAAGATTATGTGTTTCGAGTGTAGGAAACATAAGGAAAGAAGTATTGGAGGAATGCCATCGTTCAAAGTCTCTATTCATCCGAGAAGTACTAAGATGTATCAAGATATGAAGAGAAGTTTCTTCTGGGAAGGTATGAAGCGGGATATTGGTTTGTGGGTAAAGCACTGCTTGAATTGCCAGCAAGCAAAGGACGAACACCAGAAGCCAAGTGGGTTGCTTTAGCCATTAGATATTCCGGTATGGAAATGGGATTCTATTTCAATGGATTTTATTGACAATTTGCCAAGTTCGAACAGGGAAAATGATAGTATATGGGTCATAGTGGATAGATTGACCAAGAGTGCCCATTTCATTCCAGTTAATTCAACCAGAACAGCGCCTGTTTTGGAAAAGTTGTTTATGAAGAATGTGGTTAGACTGCATGGAATTCCTAGTAGCATAGTTAGTGATTGAGATTCCTTATTCGCTAGCAAGTTTTGGAAGAGTCTACAGGAAGTTTTGGGAACCAAGCTCAAGATGAATACCGCTTACCATCCGCAGACTGATGGGCAAACGGAAAGAGTTGACAAAATCTTGGAAGATTTGTTAAGAGCTTGTGTATTAGATTTCTGGGGATCATGGGAGGACCATCTACATTTAGTTGAGTTTTCGTATAACAACAGTTATCATACTTGTATTGGGATGACACTGTTTGAAGCTTTATATGGAAGGCCATGCAAATCTCCCGTATGTTGGTTAGAGACCGGGGATAGGTTGGTTCATGGTCTAGATTTGGTCAGAGAAGCTGTAGAAAAGATTGAGGTCATTCTAGCTAGAATGAAGGAGGCTCGGTCTAGGCAGAAGAGTTAGGCAGATAAGAGACAGAAAGATTTAGAGTTCACAGTTGGAGATCAGGTTTTCGTCAAAGTATCACCGATAAAGGGTGCGATTAGATTTGGGAAATCAGGAAAGTTAACACCGAGATTTGTTGGACCTTTTCCTATTGTTGAGAGGATCGGGAAACTAGCATATAGAGTTGAGTTACCGAGCAGTTTAGCAGGAGTCCACGATGTTTTCCATATTTCTCATCTCAGAAAGTGTGTTAGAGACCTGGAGACTACTATTGCACCGACTGTGCTAGATGACTTAGTAGAAGAACCGAATTTGACTATAGCGAGGAAGCCTATTCGTATTACTGCGAGAGATGAGAAGAGGCTTAGAACCAAGACAGTCATATTAGTCAAAGTCCAGTGGAGCGACGATAATAGGAAATGTACTTAGGAGATTGAGAGCAGGATTAGAGATACTTATCCTGGCTTGTTTGATGGTATGTTTTACCTCTTTGTTTGATGTGTTATGTACCTTATCGTAATTTCGAGGACGAAATTCTTTAAGGAGGGAGTTTGTAACACCCCAGATTTTTGGTAACATTATTTAGGATATTTAATTAGCTACATTAAATTAAATAATGTGTTGATTAGGGGATTAAGATTTGATTTAATTAAGGGCTAGCCGTGCCATTTAAACAATGAATTAAAAAAAGAGTTTAACATGAAATAGAGGAGGGGTAAAATGGGAAAGAGGCTATCCTATATCTATTCCCTTAGGCCATGTATCTCTAAACGTTCATTTTCATTTCTTAAAAAAAATTAAACTATGGTCGGCCACTATTAACAAGAGAAAGAGGAAGAAGATAGAGAAAAGCTAGAAAAAAGCTTAAGCAAATCAAATCAATTCACATCTCAATCTCTTTAATCTCTAAAGCTAAGGTGAATAATGTTTACATCTCAAATTTTTATTGTTTTCGGTTTTAAGATGAATTCCGAATATTTTGCATTGATTTACCATGTTTTTGAATGATAGAATGATTATATATACTTGTTGATGAATTATGGTTGTTCATATTAAATTTGTGATATTTTTTAAGGTAAAAACCTCATTAAATGAAATCCAAATGCCTTACGAATTTTTATGGAGATCATCAATATTATTTTGGAGATGGGTTTCAATTTTTAGAATTTTCAAAAATTTTGTGGAATTTATATGAATTTTCTAGTAAAGAAAATGTTAATTTGGGTTAATAATTATTTACGGTTAAATAATAAAATATTTGGGTTGGAAATTTTTTTATGTTGGAAAACATATTAAAAGAGATTTTCTGGAATTTTTGTAGAATTTTCCTAAGTGTTTAATGGGTATATAAAATTATTTAAGGTATGGGACTTAAATGTTTTATGTATTTATAAAAGGAGAAGGGGCTTTTTGCAAATAATTCAAAAGGATAGTTCTGAAAATTGTAGTACTTTTTATTGGTAAAGAAGGAGGCAACCAATCAAAATTTGACACGTAAACCCGGTTAGGTGAAAAGAACTATTTGCTACATGTTTTTCTCTGTTTCGATGCTTTCGGCACCAGGTTCCGCCTCCTTAGCTTCACTTCCGACACGGTCAAAACCAATGCACATGGTATTAGGGAGCTGGTATGTTATGAATTGGATGTAGGCGAAAGTTATGGAGTCGAAACTAGAGGTTCCGAAGGGGTTGAGGCATCACTTGGTTTTTAAATTAAAAATGCACCTGCTTGTTTTCGACTAAATGGCTTTCGACTAAGTAGCTTTCGACTTGGTTAGCTTTCGACTAGGTCGAATGGATTTAAAGGAAATGGTTTCTATTGGGTTGCACCCTTGTTTTAAATAACTGCTTTTGACTAAGTCGAAACCTTTTGCTGCCGCCTTTTTACCTTTCGACTCAGATGGTTTCGAAGGGGTACATTGTTTTCTAAAATTTGGCCACTTCTCCAATGCTTTCGAAAGGATGATTTCGACACCATAACTTCTTTACTTAGGAAATGGTTTTGAAACAGATGATTTCGATTTAAATATTTTAAAGACCTTTTTCTATAATTGAAGTATAATCCAAATGGTTTCGAAATAGATGGTTTTAAATGGTTTCGAAACAGATGCTTTCGACTTTAATAGGTTTTTGATCCTTTTGCTCTACTTGAAGGCTTAATCCAAATGGTTTTGACCGAGACGACTTTCAAAGGTTTCGAAGGGGTGAAATTTTGAATGGTTTCCACATATTTTAAATTAAACCCAAAGGCTTTCGAAAGGTCTAGAATTTTAATGCTTTGAAAAGTTTTAAAGAATGGTTTCGAAGGGGTGGTTCCCCAAGGTTTCGAAAGGGTTGAAAGGAAGGGTTTTTTCTATGTTTTCAAAAGGCAACATTTAAAGATTTTTAAGGAGGATGTCTAATGTTTTGAAGCTTTCAAAGGAAAGAAAGAAAATGTTTCTCCAATGTCTTCGAAAGGCTTTTAATGGTTTTGAAAGGGTCACTTTCTATGGTTTCGAAGGGGTTACCTTCAATGGTTTCGAAAGGGTTGTTTAAAGGTTTTAAACAAAGGGTTCGAATGTATTAAATATGAAATATAGCCTAAGTATTTTCTAGTTGAAAAGGGTTTTAACTTGTTTTGGAAGGATAGCTAATCCTCATTAAAATTCATCAACATTATTTTGAGTAAAGTATATATATCATGGCAAAATAGCTTAGAGTAAAGCTAAGAATATATTTTCCTTTTATAAGTATGATTTAAAAGGTTAAATCATTTTGAAAGAAGTTTTCAAGGAAAAAGATGAAGGGTAGTTAACCCTAAGAAAATGATTCAGACAGTTAGTCCAGTTTGCGGGCAGTCAGCCCAGATTTTGGACAGATGGTCCATTTATAACTTGTGGACGAATAGTTCGTTAGTTACCTGATTATAGCTTAACGGACTTGGCTATTATTATCATTATTATATCAGTTTGATTAGCTAGTTTGGTTGCAGGAAAGGACTTGCAAAATATATGTTTAAGAAGATATTAGTGAGGGGAAACCCATTCCGCTAAGTGGCGTGGTCTCATTTAATATCAGTAAATCGAGATGTAACAGTATTATTCACACTAGGCTTTATGTCTAACTCGAAGTTTTTGTTTTCCCATTAAACTCTTGGGTGCTCAAAATTGATTTGAGTAGGCTGAGGGTTAAGGTTTTCAGGTCTAGAAATTTTGGTGAATAAAGCTTCCGGAGACGAGCAGGTGGCTGATGGATAGCTAATTAGGAATTGCAAGTTATTTTGTTTATATCCGCTGTGTATTAAGTCAGATATGACTATATTGCTTTGATCAACCAAGGGGGCATCGTCATATGTTGCTCTTGGCGTATTTTTATAATGATTATAATTAATCTTTACCTAGGAAACGATATGGGATTATGTAACTTGGATATGAATTTTTTTTGAAATGTAAATCAGTAAAATGTTGTTTGAAAATATGTGATTTTGTTCATATTCAAGTGCTTCTGATATTATAAATACCATTAGCATTACCATATTTTGTCACCAGAAGTTAATACTATGGACGACTGCAGCATCTGTAGCGCTTAGCTTTTGGCCTCTAGATACGAGATGTTACAGTATGTATGTGTGTGTGTGTGTGTGTCTGTCTGTATGTGTGTGTGTATACGTATGTATGTATCTGAGTGTATTTTATTTGTCATCCATTTAGACTAGTTAAAATTTAAAGGTCTGTATGTATTCACTTTGTCATTTCACTCCGTAGATTCCATGTCATCGATTGCTGCTGCTTTTACTCCAAAGAAGAAAAAAGATGAAAGGAAAATACAATGAGGAGATTATTCTACACATGAGAGTGTGCAAAAGAAACAAAGGGCGAACGACCCTCCATCTCCTTCCTTGAATTCCTTGACGGGTACTATGGTTCCTATGCTACCAATTAGCACACTTCTATCCTCCTTACACTTCCTAGTTATTTCGAGAGAGGGTGCAGTGTCTGACTTGGTGGAGAGGATGGGTCATTTACTCATTAACGACTATAATACATCGACCCCTTCTCCATTACTTACTTCTAGTTCGCCTTCTACAGATGTCTTCTTAGACTTGCAATGTCATAGCTTCTAGGTTAACATATTATAACATTGCTTTTATCTAGTTCTGGTTTCAAGTGCATTATTATTTATTATAATCTTCGTGCTTTTTAGGTCATTGCTCTTGGGATGGAACAACATAATAGGCTTAGTAATTTGGAGCCAACTCCTACTACTGCCCAAGAAGAAATTTCAAAGTTGAAGCAAGACAACTCGCAGTTGAGATGGGATTTGGACGTTGCCTCCCTGGATATTGAAGGTGGAAATAAAAGGGAAGAGAATTAAAATGCAAAAACTGGAGGCGTCTTCCAAGTAGGTCAAGGATACAAAACAAGATGTCATGTAGCAGGGGAAGAAAATAAGTAGATTGGAATGGAAGCTTACAAAAGAAAAAAAGATCTGGATAAAATCTCCCAAAGTGTTCTTTATAGTATTTATGCTCAAGTAAAGAGATAGTTCTTTGCGAATAATCTCAATGCAGAGGACGCAAAATTCGATTTAAGTTTCTTGAAAAAACCAGACCTGATCAGAAATGCCTAGGAATACTTCCAACGAAAATGGGTTTAGGAGCGTGATGACCTTCCTGGTTCCTTCTCTAAAGGAACGCAAGCTAAATACATATTTGATTTAGACAGAGACAAGTATCCTACTACTTCAGAAGTGCCGTCCAAGGCTGTTCCACCAGGATCTATAGATACCAAGGAATTAAATATTTTAACCTTCCAACTCTTTGTTTATTAAAATTTCCATTTTCCCTTTGTTTAGAAAATATATTTGCTATGATAGTACTGTGCACATTTTAATTTGACATTTTGTAAACATTGAAGTTTGTTGATGAAATCATCACTATGTATATTTGTACTCAGTGTTTTAATTTTTGCCTCGTTCTTTTAGGTAAAAACTTTAAGTATTGATAAACACTTTTACCAAAGCCATTTGAAGGAAGTAGATTTGTTCAACAATTTAAGGTTTTAGAATGGAAGGACATAGAGAGACTATTGATAAGGACGACCTTGACATGTAGGAGGGAAAATGAATTGGAGTATATTATTACTCAATTCAGAAAAGATACCCAAGGGCTTTTATCCAAAATTACATAAATTATTCATGAAAGGAATGCACTATATGATTTATTGCTACGCAAGTGGGGCTCCACCTTAGAAAGTGAATATTTTCCGTTAGGACATCCCCTTACTGTAGTTTAAAGATAGGTTTAGGCGCAGACAAAAATAAAGTTCTTTCTTTTTATGTATTTTTTGGTTACTGCTTGAACAAAACACTTTTGCATATTATACGTGTGCCTCCATGTAGCCCTTTTATTATAGTTATTTTTCGCTTGTCTGCTTATTGACCTTTATTTGGTCATTTCTTGCAAGAAGGCTGCACCTATTTCTTTCATTGGTGCTATTCATCATACATCTTGTTTATGAGATCCTACTTCTTCCATCGTCACTGGGGATTATCAAATTCAAATCAAAAATATCGAGGCCACAAACGTAGGTCTTATTGGGCAGGAAGAATCGGTTGCTAATGAAATTCCTTAGGAACTGCGAGTGCGGTTTGATGAACAAGAATGGGAGTTGAAAGTGTCTAAGCAGGATAACGTAAGGCAATATAGTTATATTACTATATAACATTCAGAAGTATAAGTGTTGGAGAAAAAGCTTATGTCCTCTCAGAATCGTATTGCTAAATTGGAAGGTTTGTTGAGAGATGCCGTAAATGCATATAGGATCGTATATGCAAATGAGACCAAGGCTCCAGAACTTAAGGTTGAGGAGCTGTTTGAGCAGATCGCTAAGAAAATTAGTGATGAGGATGATCCTACTGTGAACTTAACTCCAACTGTAGTATCGAGGCCTGGTGCTACTCCTACACCTCCACCGGGGGCAGATTCTGATGTCGTTCTTAAGTGGTAGAATGATTTGAGAAACTTTGACGAGGCCAAATTCACCAAGTTAAAAAATCATTATAAAATGGAATCGAAGTCTGCTAGGAGCAGCAGCTCGCCTGTTGTGTCTACTACATAGAAACTATTCGGTTTTTATTCGCGTATTACTAAGAAGATGAAGGAGCAGCTTTTGGATGAAATTTAATGGACCAGGAGGGTGGCTATGGAACATGTGAATGCTCTTGAAAACAAAATTTCTTCCTTAGAGTCTCAATCCAATATACAGACCCTTGGCCGAGTTCCCGTTACTACATCGTATGGATCCTCCGCTACTTCTTTGAGTAGTTTGGATAGGGCTTCCTTGGTGGAGCTACTTTATAAAGAAAGAGTTAGGAGGGCCATGGTAGATATTGCCTTAAAGAGGGCAATCAATGTTTTCACTCACCTCTGGCCCAATCTTGACTTAGCCTTTTTATATAATCGTGCGGACTATATTTTCAATCCGGATGTCTATGGTGATGCTTGGTCCAGTGCTACTTATGATCCTCGAGTTATTTACATCGGCATTGCTCTTAGCCGTCCATTAGTTGTTATTACTAAACTAGATGATCCGACCCCTATTTCCCATCCTAAGGGCAGTTCTACTCAACGCTCGACATTAGATGCCTGAAGCCCTGATCATCGCAGGAGAATCATAGTCGGTACCTATCTGAGTCTGAGTCGGACTCTTGATGTAGTTTTGTTTTGTTATGAATTGTAGTTTTGTGAACTCGACTTTTGATGTAACCCGTGTTGTGATTGTTTTTTATTTATTTCTACTTGCTAAGTATGTATAAATGTTTAAAACATATAATCATGCACACATTATAATGAGTATATGTAGAACTAAGTAATTATGAACTTTTGATGTTTATTTAGCAAGCTTTAAGCAGTTTCCAGAATTATACTGATTTGTAGGTTGTTTTACATTCCATGTATCATCTCTTCTTGCCATTTTTGCTTAGCTCCTTGCATAATTCATGGATCTTGAACTGACCTTTTGACATGCATGTTTTGATGCATGCTTATTATGACCTACCCCACTGTTTGGGGGCAGTTTCTTATTCGTGTGCTTGGCACGGTCTGCTCTGCTATTTGGAGGTGCACTATATTTTAACTGTAAAGTCAGGTCATATATTTCTGACCTTTTTAATTCATGCATATGGTTTTTTGCACTAATTCAGACCGTATAATATCGTTACGTCCAACGTAAGTGTTATCTATGTTAAAGGGATTGGCACAGAGAGATTTTTATAGTAGTTCGGGCTATCTAATATCCCTACGTCCAGTTTATTGTAATTTGTCTGAGAAGCTGGACTACATATATGTAGTCCCATTTTGATAGCTGGTTCGGGCCTTGTAATAACCCTATGTCCAATACAATAATTTGGCTGAAGAACCAGATTGCATTTCTGCAATTCCAAGTGTTTACATTCAGTTTCACCATTCTTAGTGCTGAGATTGTCATTCTTGTCTAGTAACTACACCCTTGGCTTGGCTAGCGACCATTGGTGGTGAACAGTTAAGGGTTAGGACAAGGATCTCCTTGATAAATTTTGGAATGCACATTTATTTTGGGCCATGCCATTTTTCTGGCATATATAAGCTTCGTTTTGAAATCCTTGCCTTCGTGTATCCTAGTTCAGTATCACCATTCTCAATATTGAGATTTCCATTTTGCTCTCCAGTAGTGCAATTATCTAGGCTAGATGGTCTTGGTGGTGGCCTATGGAGTGATAAGGGTAGGTTTGCACTGATGGACATGGTTTTTTTGTGTTATTTAGAGAGCTAAAGGAATAATGAATCCTATAGCTAATGCTAACTAAACCAAAACATATTATCATATGCAAGTAGGGCAGTTGGCTTTGCTTGATAAATATTTTCCCTGCACTTCATTTTAAATGTTTTAATCCATATTGCATGAGGCATTTCTTTTTGAGTCGGATTTCAAGAAGGGTTAACCAACAAGTAAGATAGAGGATTGATCTATGATAACTTGCTTTCGAAAGTGGGATTGACATGCATAGATAGCAGTAAATGCGGGTAAAATGGTAAATACTATGGAACTCCAGTTCATGATACAGTATTTTTGTGCAATAAGAATCGCGAGATAAGATCATGAATGATAAGGATTAAAAACAAAGAGGTATTCAACTGTGCACCTCTTTGTGTGATATCAGGCTGCGATGAATACATGGATCTGAGCACCATTGGTGAGTTGTTTTGTGCATGGAAGCTTCTTCCATATCCACATTGATTATGACTGTTAATGCAGTGGTCAAAAGGAAACTGGGCAGAGGTTCGGCCCTTCCTTCTAGTGCTAAGATGTTGATAAGAATTTTCATCTCACAACACCCAGTTGATTATAGAGTAATTATGTGGCTATTACTTCCGTTGTTATGAATCAATAAATTTAAGTGGTATTAAATTCGCCTTAAGGTAGTAATTGTGCTACTGTGTGCACACAATTAAGAAGTTGCATTCTAACTGTTTATTAAAATTTCAAGCCCCATTTATATTCAATTAAGACAAAGTAGAAAATAAAAGAATCTGGTACTAAAATGATAAGAAAAAACGCAGGGAAAGTCAAGATATAGAAATTTACGAGGCTCTAATTCCATTGAATCCTAAATCCATGGGTCAAATCTTTATTTATATATTTCTTTCGGGTACAATTTTTATAGTAGAGAGTACATATATTTCAACATATAACTATTAGTACCTGAGATAATGGTTTTGATGAAAACAACTTTAGGAAATCATATAAAATATAAATACTAATGTTTTATCATGGTATATAGTATATAGTGCAGGATATTAGACATGTAATGATTTAAGAAGACTATATAGTATCAAGTAAAGATTGAAGAGATTCAAGATGTTGATATAGAGACTCAAGAGCTAGAGAATGAAGACTCACGAGTATTGAAGAGTTCAAGATATTCCAGATAAGTTATAGAGTCATATATTTATGTTAAATTTTAGATAACACTTGAGCTCTCTCTCATCTCTCTCTCTCTTTCTCTCTCTTTTTTAAATTAGTTTTTAAATATTCTTTTCAAAACAACTGTTAAATAGTTTCAATTTCTTATACATATATATATATATATCTGTGTGTGTGTGTATGTATATTATTCTAAGTTTTTGATATTTTACTAAGTTGTTGTTTTTACTAAATTTTGATTTATATTGGTTTATTTTTCAAAAATCTTATCATATAATTTTACTCAAGTTTTATTATGATTTAAAAGTGTATAAATTATATTTAAGCATGTTTACAAAGTATCAAATTAATTTACAAAGCAATACATTTTCAAAATAATATTTTAAAAGTGTTTTTCAAAATTACAAAGAGTATGTCGACATGCTATACCCCATTATGTCCATATACTAACTGTGATTTTCAAAAATCAAATTTCAAAAGAAGTGTCTATTCATCGTATCTCTTCACGAACGGACATGACCGTTATTCCTCTATAAATACCTATCTTCCCAACAAATTTTATCATAATTTTTCACTTATTCTCTCCTCCTTAACCTCTTTCATTTTCTTAAGAAAAATATAACCATACTCTACCGAATTTCAACTAGAATCAAACTCAATCACCATTAGTTTGATTCTATCATTTTCTCTTGGATTTCTATCATCTCTCTCACTCTAATAGAGATCAAAGTGCTATTCAAGAGTTATAGGATCATTTGTAATCAAGTTGATGATCTGAGTCTGTAAAACTCTATCAAATCAAACTGTTGTACTTGTGGGTGAGATTATTGCTCGTAAATCAATTGGGTGTGCTTAGTAGCCCGTAAATCTAGTGGGATTTCTTATAGCCCGAAAATTAAGTAACTCTATCTAGAGGTTGGGATTTTGGAGTTTGTGTCTCGTGGCATTGAAATTGAGATTGTATTTGCATTTACTAGTTGAAAAGAAATCTGTACAAGGAATTGTGCGGGACTGGATATAGGGTAACTCCGAACCAGTATAAAATCCTAGTGTATTCTTTCCTTTTACTTTTACTACTTTTACATTTATCTGTGTTTTGATTCTACGATTGTTTTTTGATTAATAATTGCATAATTCTAAGTATAATTTCAAAAGATTTCAAAAAGATTCATATAAATTAGAAAACATTATTCACCCCCTCTTGTGTTAATTTAGCCTTAAGATCCCTATTCCATAATCTTACAATAACTTTCTGAATCTTAAAAGGTAAAGGGAAATGACGCAGCTTCGGATTCCTAAAAAAGATCCCCTGACACAACTACAGTGCCTCTTTATTTATATTTGAGATTTTCTCATATCATTTGGTGATGCTATCCTGCCATGTTTTGCTTCCCTTGGATTTTTACACATGTCATCTTCTGCTGCTTGCTATAAGCACGTATGGATTGGGGATGTGGCTTTGGGCAGGAAGTTTCCCATTGGTAGGAAGATTTGGTTTTAGGCAGGATGGTTTAGGATTGAGGCGGGAACCATCTAAATTTGAATAAATCATGACTTCTTTGATTTTGAAAAGAAGCAGGTTTGTGAAATGTGCACACGTGTAGATAAAACTGCATTGGGATATTCAAGGATGAATTGTATCAACTTCCCTTTATTAGAAAAGTATAGTGTTGGAGGGTTGCACCGTTTAGTAAAAGATACTGAGATGTTATTCTGAATGTTAGTTGCCTTATATGAATATATTACAAGCCATTTTTATATATAGAGGGCGGCGCTACTTCCCTTGTCTTTAAGGAATGAGGCTCGATTTTTGGTCGTGAAGCAGTTTTAGTCCATTGCTCCATCCTTGGACCTTTATGTGTATGGTAAGTGCCTTTTAGGATTGCGGTGCTTCCTTATTACATCAGTACCACGGTGCATCTTTATCACTTTAACATTGACATTAGATTGTAGTGCAGTCTTGTCTCCTTGATGTCACATCAGGATGGGGGGGCGTCCTCATAGCTTTGTTATGCGATATAAGATTGCAGAATAGACTTGCTAATCAGATGTTAGTTTTAGTTTGTGATGCATCCCTGCTTGGGTATAATAATTTGAGTAGATGTGCCGCAATTCCAATTTGAGATGAATATTAAGGTTGTAGGTCGGTTCCTATTATTTGGATTTTGTTCCAACGTAAGATTGCGGCTAAGTATGAGGTTGTAAAGGTAGCGCAGTTTAGAACGACTGTAACCCGACGTCTGATCCGTGTTCGTAAGATTTTCATTTAGGACACAAATTAGGACAAGAAATAATGTATGGAAAAATGTCTATCCAAAAATGTTCGATGTTTTTCTATTATCTAAACATTGTCTGTCGTTGTCCAGCTTGTACGGATAATGTTCGAACTTAAAGCTTGTTAGGTCCGTGTCCATCCGAATCTCTTATAAGACAGGACTAGGACATACCTCTGTCCGGCCTAGTCCGACCCATTTAGACTCCTAGGTTAATGTTTCCAAAGTGTGTCGGTGCAGTTCAGTTGCCGTGAACTTGATTTTACCAGGATGCAATTGGATAGCTTTGCATGTAGAAGTGGCATTTCCTTTCGAAACTGAGGCAGTTTACAAGTGCGGCTCAGTTCTTCTTGTTTGGCTAGCATTGTTTCTACACAGGTTGTCATACCAAGATTGCTTGCTTGGAATTTTGGTGATTGATGGATCATGGAACATGAATATGACAATATGGCACAATTTATCTTTATTTTGTTTAGTTACTTAGTTTTGCGGATAACAGTCTACTCTGGTGTGTCATGCGACGACACTTCCTATTTGTGGGAGTTGCAAAGTATGTTCAAACATATAGCATATTCTATTCATAAAATGAAGTGACTTTTCGGCTTGCAGCTCGGTAGATTTGTAATTGGCGAGCGATTTATGTTATTTGGCTGCAGCTTGGGTTTTTTCTAACTGGGTAGATTTTTTGGTGGGATAGACCAGTTTTGTTAGGCTTATTATCTTTATGCTTCATTGTGGTATATTGGCACAGTTACATCTTAAGAATACGCGATTCGCTTTTTTTCCGAGTTGTAATATGTTGATTAGACTATGTTTTTTGATCATGCACAGCTTATTTCGTGGTTCAGCTTGCTTGCTTTTTAAGCGAGTTGCTACACTTTTGGCTTGGTCATTCTAACATTACCACACATTTCTCTGTTTAACTAGCTTATGCATCTTACTACACAAGTCAAAAAAGTGGTGTAACATGTATGTTTGTATACTTTAATTTATGTATAAAATATATTGCAAATATATATATATATATATATATATATATATTTGAAATTATATATATATACATATATATTTGTGTGTGTGTGTGTGTGGAATTTGAAAAATATATAAATATAAGTATGTATATGTATATTTAAAATCATTTAAAATTATATTGAAAATTTATTTATTTATTTTCTTGGAAAATTCGAGAAAAAAAATCAAAATTTTTAGTTAGAATAAACGTATATGATATATATATATATATAATCTTACAAATAATTTAATAATAAATATTGATATGTATACCAAAATAAAATGCATATAAAATATGTAAAATAAATATATATACCTTTTATAATGCTCATGGCAAAAGGTTGTTTACTTTTAATTTCAATTATTTTAAAAATAAATTTCCATACGAAAATTAATTAAAAAGTTAAATAAAATTATATTTGAATGATAATTTTGACTTTAAATTTTCAGTAAAAAGCCGAATGATATTTTGATGTTTAAATATTATACATATATTTTATAATTTACAAATCAATTTTACTTTCAATTTTTTATTTTCGCAACTATTTAAATATTTAATTATATAAAAACACTTTTTTTATTTTTGTTGAAAGTATGTTAGGTACAAATTTAATTTTGTAAAAACATATTTTTTATAAGACATATAATATTATATTATCAATTTATGGAATTAACTGATTAAATAATAATAAATCATACATACAGATATATATATATATATATATTATTTTATTTATGCTAAAAGTCTTTTAAGTATGATATTATGTATATAAAGATTTTAAAACCATATTTTGTATAATATAAGATTTAATATCTAAATCATGAAGCTTATAAAATTTAAATAATTTGTATTAAATTAATTTAAATAATAAAAATCAAATTTTTTATCTTAATTGTAAGTATCAAAGGAATATTTTTATATCATAAATTTTTTAAATTATATAAGCATTTAACCATTCTGAATGTGACGATATACTTATATGATTTATGCTTATTTTTATTCGATTTTTTCTTATTCGATATGTTGATAAGCATATAAACTTACAACCACCGACCATCGAATAATGTTTATTTTTATTCGATTTGTGCTTGGAAACGAAGGAGAGAGGAGAATGAAATTCGACCAACAATAGAAAGGGTAGAGGCTTCAGAAAGTTTGCAAAAGAATGAAGCAACTGATCGACTGATAGAGGAGAGATGAGAGAGATAAGTTAGGATCCAGATCCACTTTTCTCTCTTATCCATTCTTTTCCTCTTATTCTATCAAAAACCTAAGCCTATTCTCCATATTAAACCACCTTTATCTGGTCTTAGCATGGCCAAAATTTCCCTTGCCTATATTGGCTTCAAATCCAATTTTAGCCCAAACAATATTCATCGCATTTAAATCCAATTTAAATGCGTACCGATTTAGTATATCGATTATTATATCTATAACTATTATGCACATATTTTTTAATATTGTTTAACATATCAAAATAAAATTTGATAACTAATATTTCATAAATAATAATTAATTTATAACGATTATTAATTAACTAAATCATGTGGTCAAAGGAGTATTCAATGATTTGGTTATGCGACTCTTTAGCTCTAAATTTGGTCAACGATTAATATCAAACTATTCAAATATTAATGTTCACACATTACTTAGCAGGTGGTGCGATATTTTAGCCAAGTTTATCGCTTACTTGGTTTCGGTAAAATCCAATTTTTGTTAAGAGTTACCCGGTTGTGACTATTATTTACACCAATTCTCTTTGTCAAAACTATATCGCTTTGGACTTATGCAATTTGGTAATGGTCAAAATTCCAATATCGTCCATATTCAACTCTATAGTTCAAACACAAAGTCCTTGGTTTAATAATAACAATTATTATTAACCAAACTACTTAGGTTAGAGATTTTGACTTTGAGTTGACTTGAGCTGGTCGTGATACTAACCTCATATAACCGACGAGATGAATTCTCTCTTGAATAGTGTTTCGCTTCCAATACTTCCACTCGAACCAACCATAGTTACTTGATGGAAGTCGTGCCATGATTTGACTATAATCAAAGCGGAGGTTTTATATTGAAGATCGACAATATTCTCAAATGAAGAGAACTGTGTAAATTAATCACATCGATATTTTCTATCTGACCTTAGTTATATTAACAAACAGAAAACTATTGAGTGAGTCGTTCCATTATTATCCTATAATTATCAGTACTTACTTCTTGGTGTCTCCCGTAGTCATGAGCATTACACTTTCCAAAATTTGGAGAGCGTTACATTCTCTAGTCTCATTGGATGCATCGATATCCAATCTCGATGCATCTTGACAGAGAATATTTAAAATAATGTTTTAGTTATCCAATAATTATCAGTATTTAATCCCTTGGTGCCTCTAGTAGTCGTGAGTATTACACTTTCCAAATTTTGTAGAGTGTTATATACTCTAGTCTCAATGGATGCATCGATATCTAATCTCAATGCATCTTGACTGGGAATATTTAAAATAATATGTTTATTATATTATGATATAATACTCATGATTACATGTAATTACTATCACAAACATACCATTTATGGATTTTTTGTTAAATATATTTTAATTAAAATTTTAATTATTTATAACACATTATAACAAATATATAACAAAAAGAAAAAACACCTTTATTATGAATGAGAATTGATTACAAAGTTAATTTATTTACAATAAATTATAAAATTGCCCCTAGAGCATACCACTAACTCTATCAATCTCGTACTTGCACTTGGGGGCTAATTATGGAATCTCAATCTCATCCCTTCATCCAGCTTCTTGAGAGCCAACCGAGCTAGATCCTTAGGGAATGGATCTGCTATGTTGTCCTTAGTAACTAACCTTTGTATCATGATCCCTTTGTTCTCAACAAATTCACTAATGAGGTGGAACTTCCAAAGAATGTGCCATGACTTCTTATGTACTCTGGGTTCCTGTAACACCTGTATAATTAACGGTAACTAATAAATAATTATTATGGCTCAAAACTGGAATTTGAGCAAACATTGGAATTTGGCCACGAAATGTGCACCACTGCGTTCGTGGTGATATTCGGAGCAACTTTAATATTTTGCGTTTTGCGATTAGAGTTTAAACGAAGAAGTTATAATTAGCATTTAAAGTCTTTGAAACGAAAATGGTTAAAAGGATAAATAGAAAATAAATAATAATAAATGCAGGACTGTTAGAACCTCGTAGTTTGTATTTTGATAGTGATAACTACACAAGAATATTTTCTATGTATAATCGACTATTGTAGGAAATTATACCAACCATCGAAGAGATCTACACGACGAAGACAAGACAAAGATGACATTCAACAGAATATTAGTCATAGTGTTCTAATTCTAGAGTTTATAGATGTTAAAATCTCTTTAAAGTGGTATACACACACACAAGAAAAATCAAAATAACTTTACCATTTTTAAAAATGAAAATATACAAAATCAGTCGACTAAAATTTGTCAACTGGTCGACTAACACAGCATCAGTCGACTGGTTCACCAGTTCAGTTGACCGATATAGTATACATTTATTTTTATATTTTTCTAAAGAAAAACAATCAATCAAAGTTTTTAATTAGTCAACTAAATATGAAAAAACAGTTGATTGATTGCCTTATAAGTCGACTAAAATAGGTTAATTTTCACTCTTTCTTGTCTATTTTGAAATTAACAAATTTTTCCATAACAAGTCGACTAAACCTCTCCTACCAATCGACTGGTTGTCGCGTAGCAGCCATATTTTGAATTTTCTGAAAGGATCTTCTTCTTTACGAAGAGTCACTTCCATTCATGAATGATTACAGCACTTCTACCAGATGCTACTCGTCACGAAGGACTACAATTACTCATTCTCCATAAATAACAATTACCTTTTTGTATTTCAACAACAATTCTTCTTGCTTTCTAGTTTTATTTTCTTGTTGAATTCACTATTTGCATTCAAAGCACATATTGATATTTCTTGATTACTTATACATTCAAATCAAATCTATTTAGTGATCATATACTTCCATTTCTTCAAATATACATATTATACCACTTACGAAGAAGATTATAATAAGGTTGTACTATATCAACTCATTTATGTTATTCAAAAGCACACAATGTCAAACATCTTACTACTATTTTAATCGAAGTCTTGTTGGAGATCTTCAAGCATAAAGTCATGTTCAGCAGGCATTCTGTAGTATACATAATCCTGTAGGGTAAGTCAGGGCTTTGCTAGTAATTCCTAAGATGTGCTTAGGGACTGGACGTAAGAGAGGTTCTCCGAACCAGTATAAATTTTGGTGCGTTCTTCTGCTTACTTTTTACTTTGCCAGTTATACATCTATATTGCAAGTTAAGTTAGCCATAGTAACACTATATTATCCACTAGTCACTTTCATTTGGTATCAGAGCAAGGTTTTTTGCAAAATCATAACAAGATTTTGAATATTATAGCCTACATGAGTTATAACACATTTCAAGAAGGACAATTTATATATATGTATTTACACCTAAATGAAATAAATATGAAATATATAAAATAAATATATATACCTTTTATAATGCTCATGACAAAAGGAATTTTTAATTTTAAATATTTTAAAAATAAATTTTCATATAGAAATTAGTTAAAAATTTAGATAAAATTATTTTCAAAAATAATTTTAAACTTTAAATTTTTCAGTAAAAATCCAAATGATATTTTTATGTTTAAATGTTTTATTTATATTTTATAATTTAAAAATCAATTTTTTACTTTCGTAAGTATTTAAATGTTTAAGTTATATTAAAAAACTTTTTTCAAAAGTACATTAGGTACAAATTTAATTTTATAAGATGCAAAATATTTTTTTATAATATATATAATTTGATATTATTAGTTTATGGTATTAAATGATTTAAGAAATAATTAAATAATATATATATATATATATATTATTTTATTTATGTCAAAAGTCTTTTATGTATGATATTATGTATGTAAAAATTTTAAAGCCATATTTTGAATAATATAAGATTTAATATCTAAATCATGAAATTTACATAATTTAAATAATGTATAGTAAATTAATTTAAATAAAAAATCAAATTTTTTATATCTTAAGATTTGAGTATCAAAGGCATATATATGTGTGTGTGTGCGTGTCATAAATTTTTTCTAATAATTAATATTAATAAATTTTTGCTTCTAAAAAAATATCGATGTTTTTTCAAAATGTAATGGCTAAAAAAGCGACTGATTGGACGATTATCCCTACCCTCGGTAGCTTATTTTCTCTTTTTGAGTTCTATGAAATGAAAGAGAAAGTAAGTGTGTTTCCTTCCGAAGGTTCTTATTCATAGGTAAGAACACAAATAAAGAATTGAGCGTGAGAGCCAAATGAATCGAAAGATTCATGTTTGGTTCGAGAAGAGATCATGGCCTCACAATAACTAGCCAATATTTCTCTCATTCTCATGCCTTTTTTGCCGCGTGGAGCCTACCCAAGTTCGTTTTCTGCCGCCACTGGGTGGCCTTTTTTTAATGGGTGTTATTTGTTGGATATAAATCCAATTTTTCAAAAATTTTATTTCCTTAGAAATTTTTTTTCCATTCCCGGTGGTACTGAAGATGGAGCCTTGCCCTATGGAGCTAGTCTCTTAACCTTAGGAACTCCTCCACTGGTTAGGTGCTTAGCCAACATCTAGGAGTTTCGTCCAGCATAAGCCAGACTCCGCATCTATCTCTTATAGAGGTAGTTCCAACAAGCTAAGCAATGATAGAGGCGAGGGTTCGGTATTCCGCTTCGGCACGAGATCGACCATCATGGGCTTATAATCTGAATCACGATTAAGATTGTCCCTTCCCGACCCCATCAAAAATAGAACTAACTAATCAACGAGTAGAGCGACTGGCAGGAATGGCTACGCACCTCATACAAGGCATCTTTCTTTTTTTAACAAAGTACGCGTCCGGAGTCACAAGGAGCCGAAGGCCAACAAGAACAAACAAATTTGAATAGAAAGGTAGCTTTCTTCATATTTTTGGATAACCAATCCATTTTCAAATATAGTTGGATTATATAAGCATATAAACATACAACTATTATGATGTGACAATATGCAGATATATAGTAGATTCGTCATCTATCGATCTAAACATCATATGTTGTATAAATGATAAAGCATTCGTATATAATTATAGATCATATAATTAACTTTCACATGCTAAAGCACCACACATTGAATGTGGAAAAAATCCCCTGAATCAAATTCCAATTATGAAGGTCTTATCTCCCGAATTGTAGACCACCGACTATCGAATAATATTTATTTTTATTTGATTTGCGCTTGGAAATAGAAGAGAGGAGATGAAGAATTTTGGCCAGCAATAGAAAAGGCGGAGGCTTCAAAAATTTTGTAGAAGAATGAGGGTTATGGTCAATTTATAGAGGAGACACTAGAGAGATAAGTTAGATCTAGATCCACTTTTCTCACTTACATTCTCTTCCTCTTATCCTATCAAAACCCTAGCATGTTCTTCATATCAAACCCACCCCTACATGCTCTTAGCATGGCCAAAAATCCCTTACCCATATGGCCTTCAAATCCAATTTTAGCCCGAACAATAGTCATCGCATTAAATCCAATTTAAATGCGTATCAATATCGTATATCGATTATTTTAATTATAACTATTATAAACATATTTATTAATATTGTTTGACAAGTTAAAATAAAATTTTATAACTAATATATCATAAATATTTATTAACTTAATTAATTTATAACAATTATAAATTAATTAAATCATACGGTTAAAGAAGTATTCAACGTGTGAGCATGAAACGCGTAGAAATCAATTAATTATTGTAGGATTTCAAGTTTCGTAGCGATCGGACTTATCGTTTAATCGTGCGAGCTCGAAATGCGTAGAAATCAATTAATTGAATTTAACTAAAATAATTTGATTTTAAAAGCTAACTTCTATATACTATGGAATTAGGGTTTGAAACTAGTTCCATTGAGTTTAAAAATATGGAAAACCAAAATTTTGATATATTGGATGACCTACTTTCGTTTCGGGGACGAAACAGGCTTTCGGGTCGTTGTTACCGTTTCGACCCAATTCGATATGTCCATTCGTTCTTATCTATCTCTGCCTATATATAGGCTATTATAAACCCTAATAGATTTCTTATTTTATATTCATATACTTACAATTCTATCTGTCCGTTCAAATCATCTGCTTCTTCCTCCTTCCCAACGGTTGTCAACCCAAACCCTAAATCCCAAATTCAAAATCAAACTGAAAATTCAAACTTCTCAAACTATGTCATATTATATATCGTTGGAAAGCTCTCGATGAGCGTAATCTAGATTTGAGATTTGTTTTTCGATTGGATGCATCGTTTGACCAGAAAACAATGAAGAAGTTTCGGTCGTCCATAGGCCATGGTTTCATTTAACAGTGGATCTTCATCCTTATGATGATCAGGAGGTACTGGCACATAGAGGAGGATTTATGGAGTCGATCTATACGGTTCTTTCATGCTCGTGGTGTTGCACGAGCCTGGAGTGGGCGGCCTGGCGTGGGGAGGTCGGGGGTGACGTTCGATCGAGGTGGAAGTGGTTGTGGTTGCATGTGTTCGTGGTCGAAGTATGGCGGCTGAAGGTGTGTCTGGGTCGCATGTGTATTGTTCGCGTGCTAAGGTTCGTTGAGAAGGAGGTAACAATAATTACAATATTGCCCTTAGTTAATTTTTAATTTAATTTAAATTTTAGATCTTCTAACTTCAATAACTTGTACATACGAGCTCGGATTTGGACACAGTTTATTCCGTTGCGATCGTATCAAAATTTTGGACGATATAGAACTAGTTTGGCTGCATTCTGAGACAGTTGGATTTTTGGGCTTTATTTGGATTTTAATTCGACTAAAAATCAAAGGTGGGTGATTTAACCACTCACGAAATACTAAACTTTCTTATGTTAGTTAAATTAAATTTATGATGCGATAAGAAATTTATTGATTGCTGTTTGGTATTTTAAATTGTCATTTAAATTTAATTTGAATTTATATTGAATTAAGTTGCCATTTAAATTAATATTGAATTTAAATTGTTAGTTAAATACTTGATATTGATAACCAGTTAATTGTTGTGATTTATTGGCTGATTTGAATGATGATTGTGATGGATGTTCATTTGTTGACATTTTTGGATGATTGGATGTTTATTTCTTTGTTATCGCTATGGGTTGAAATGATACATACCCGAACAATCTTATAGATTAGGGAAAATTGTTATGGGTTGAAATGTTAAACCCGAGCGATTTTGTTGATTTGGAAATTATTGATTCCGGATATAGGTTGAAATGATATATACTCGGAAAATTTAACTATTTTAGGGTTGAAATGATACATACCCTATCACTTGACCATAGGATAGAAAATTATATACGGACATCGTTGGTCAATTTTAAATTATTTTCTAAATAGTAAAGTATGTTTGATTTATAAATTTGATTTTTAAATTTAATTTGATGATTTTTTTTAAAAATTTATATTTGGTAAATAATTTATTTTATATGTTTTAAGGCTTCAAATTATAATTTAATAATGGTTTTAAAAGTAAATTTAAGATTTTTACTTATAATTTTATTTAGTTTTAAATATATAACTTAAATAGTATTAAAAAAATTTAATTTAATAAAATATTTAATATATAGTTTATATATATATATATTAAATTTAATTCAATATAATAAATATAGTTTTGATTTAAGATAATAAATATAGACTTTTATAATAACTTTAATAGATAACAGATTTTAGAATTTTTGTAAGAGGTTTGTAAAGAAATTATAAAGGTTTTGTAGAGATTTGTATAATGGATTTTGTAAAAAGGATATTATAAAAGATTTTTATAAAAGATTTTTATAATAGCTATATAAAGGAGTTTATAAAGGTTTTTAAAGGAATTTTATAAAGGGTTAATATAGGAACTACTTTAAAGGGGAAGAGTTGTACACTGTTTTGGAGTTTATAAATAGCTTATAAATGGTTTAAATGAGATTTGTACATTATTACGAAATTGATAGAAAGAAATCTTCCTCGATATTTATGAATATATTTATACTTTTGGAATAAGTATATAGATATCTTGATATGAAAGTATGAACTGTTTTCTGGATTTATTATTATCAATGTTTTATAAAATGACCATGGTGTGAAAAATATAACGATTGGTTGTTAAAGAGACCGGGGTTGGATATTTTCATACTCTCTGCAAATTCCGAAACCACTTTAACAACTGTGTACGTGGCGGAGAATCCAGAACGAAGTAGGATGGTTTGGTGAACGGTTCTGTATGAGGCATGAACGCTGCCCTGACACCCTCAGGTTAGCTTGATATGACTAAAATCAGGAGCCATAACCAGGCCAAGTGAGGTCACTCCTCCTATCAGACACGCTTCTTCGATACCATATCTGTTACTTTGTGATTGATTTGGTGGCCACCTACGATTTGATTATGGGAGTGTTGTTCGAGATGGGCGGTAGTAGCTGCTATGCGTTACCACCAGCCTAGTTCCGCAATCTGGTAGAATCCTACCATGGGTATAGCCTCGTGTGCCCTGTCATATGCCTTATCGAGCCCACTATGATTTTGTTTTGTGTCATACCTATGGAGTGCTCCCTAATAGCCCATCGGTTTGGTGGAGTTTACAGTACTATATAGACTACGACATTTATAAAAATGTGTTAAGGGGGATATAGGTAACGCCTTAACAGTATTTTAATACTTTACTTTACTGATAGACATTACATATATAACGTATATTACTACATATAAATAGTTTAACGAGTCCTTAAGAGATGGAAATCCCGAACATCTCTTAAGTTATTGCATGCATGTTATAACTGAATAGAAGATGTAAAATCCCGTAAACATCTCTGAAGCCGTTACTCATATTTATTTATATTGATTTAACTTACATAAGATCTTTTAGTTCTAACTCGAGTGTTTTGTCTTTTCATTACGCTCGGGTCAGCATAAGCATTTCAGCGTTGAAGACCTTATTTATGGAGGACGAAGATGGAGTTTAGTATTATATTATTATCATTATTCCACTGTGTTATGTTGTTCCGCTGCATTATTTATTTATTCTTGCTATATGTATAACTCTGATATATTGTAAAAGTGGAATCAATTTTATTTGTAAAACAGCTTTATGAGCTGTTATTTGATTATTATATTTTGTCATTCTGCCGTGAGATTCTGTGTTTTGTTTTTCTTTCTTTTCACTTATTTTCTTATTTACCCCATTAACAATCCTCCCTTTTGAATGGTTTGAGTTGACATGTGTGGTTTATTGTCGATTTAAACCGTCCAGAAAGGTGGGTTGTTACAGTTGGTATCAGTGCTTTGGTTTATCGATACCTTAGCATGTTCGGGGTTGACTCAATAGGGATAGGGTTATTAATACCCTAGAATGAGTTTGTGCAACGACCTGCCATTTTGGACGGTTTAAATCGACACACATGCCAACTCAAACCAATCAAATGGCAAATTGTTATGGGGTAAATAAGAAAAAGTAGAGAAAAAAGGAAAATAAACACAGAATCTCATAGTGGAATGACAAAATATAATAATCAAATAAACAGTTCATGAAGTTATTTTACAAATAACATTTGATTACACTTTACAGTACAGAATCAGAGTACATACAACAACAATAAATAAATAATGCAGCGGAACAACATGATGCAGCGAAAAATTAAAACAAATAATATAGTAAATAGTAATAGTACTAAATCTTCGTCTTCGTCCTCCTAAAAGCAGTCTTGGATAAAATGAAAAGCTCAGACTGATCCGAGCGAATTGAAAAGACAAAACAGTCGAGTCGGAACTAAAAGATCTTATGTAAGTTAAATCAACAGTAAATAAATATGAGTGTAATGGCGTCGGAGACGTTTACGGGTTTTGACATCTCCTATCCAGTGTCTAATGTGAGTGTAGTAACTTAAGAGATGTTCGAGATTACCATCTCATAAGGATACGCTATTATAATATGTCTACAGTAAAGTAAAGTATTCAAATAGCGTTAAGGCGTTACCCATATCCCCCTTAACACATTTTATATAATTCCGTAGTCTATACAGATACTATAAACTCCACCGTAAACTGGTGGGCTATCAGGGAGCACTCCATAGGTATGACACAAAACAAACTCGTAGAAGGCGCGATAGGGCATGTGAACATGGCACTCGAGGCAATGCCAGGGTAGGATTCTACCAATTACGGATCCGGACTGGTGGTAACGCATAGCAGCTACTACTACCCACCTCGGAACACTCTCCCATAATCAAAATCAAGGGGTGGCCACCAAATCATCACAAAGTCATAATATGGTATCGAAGAAGCATGCCCGATATGAGGAATGACCTCACTTGGCCCGGCGTGGCTCCTATTTTAGTCACATCTAAGCTGACTCATGAGAGTCAGGGTCATGTAAATACCTCATACAGAATCGTTCGCCAAACCATCCTACTTTATTTCTGGAATCTCCACCACGTACACAGTTGTTAAAGTGGTTTTAGGTATTGGCAGAGAGTATAACCATATATGATCCCGGTCTCTTTAACAACCAAATGCTTATTTCACACCGGATGGTTCTTTAAATTTCCCAAACCATATCATATTCATATCAAAATATCATATTCAATTCAAACCATATCCCTTTAGAAATTATATTCACAATTAGGTTAAATTCTCATTTCTAAATCATTATATTTACTCAAATATGTCATTTTACCAGCAAATATCATTTCAAATCCCAACTTATGTTATAACATTGTTAAACCTTATTCGCTTTAAAAAATCAAGGATTTAATTATAAACATTTCACTTTACACCATTTGAGATTTTGAAAATAATTTAGATAGTTATAAATAGTTTAATTAGTTTAACATAGTTCTAAATAGATATAAATTAGGTGAGATAGGTTTAAATAGATTAAATAAATTTAAAATAGATTAAAATACTTTAAATAGATTTAAAATAGTTTATATGGTTTAAAATAGATTAAATAGGATTATTATGGATTTATTTGATTTAAAATAGATTAAATGAACTAAAAATAGATTAAATAGAATTAAAATAGATTAAATAGTTAGAAATAAATTAAAATAGTTTAAAATAAATTAAAAATAGTTTAATATAGCTTAATAAAGTTTAAATGATTTAAAATAGATTAAAATATATTAGAATAGATTAAATTAGATTAAATTATATTAAAATAGATTAAGATAGACTAAATAGGTTAATTAGTTTAAAATAGGCTAAATTGGATTAAAATAAATTAAATAGTTTAAACTGATTAAGTTGGTTTAAAATAGATAAACTTATTTTAATAGTTGAAAATCTTAAAATTAGAATTTAAAAGAACATTTATAGTTTATATTGGGATAACAAATTTGAAATTAACGTCATATTCAACCATTTCTTCCATTCCAACAAATCTGGACCATATCCAGATTTCCAATCAAAACCCAGTTTCAAATCTTGAAATATCAAATTTAACTATCCCACATTAAATAGATTTTCAAAGTTACAGTTTCCAACATTTCAATAACTCAATTTCGTTGAATGTCGTTTATACTTCAAATTCAACTTTAAAATTTCAATTAAATCCTTTAAATAATTACTTAAAACAACTTAATTTATACCAGTTAAATTCTATTTCAAATATAGTTTAACTGGATTCAAAGTTTAAAGGTTTAAAATCATTAAATTTAACCAATCCGGTGTCTGTATATAATTCTCAACCCTATGGTCAAGTGATATGAATATTTATCATTTCAATCCGCAAATATTTTAATTTTTTATGGGTATATATATCATTTCAACCCGAAATCCCAAAATTTATTTCAATGAAAATCGCTTCGGTTTATCATTTCAACCCATAACGATTTTCCCCTATTCTATATGATCGTTTGGGTATGTATCATTTTAACCCATAGGGAACTTGTAGTGTTATAACAATATAAAATATGACATCCAGTCATCCTATATCAATAATCAAACATCCATCACAATCATCATCCAACTCAACCAATAAACATCAACAGATAACTGATTATCATTAACAGATATTAAATTGACAATTAAATTCAATATTAAATTAACGATGATTAAATGCAATAAAAGTCAAATTTAACTAGAATGACAATTTAAACGCACCAAACATCAATCAATTAATTTCTAATCACATCATAAATTTAATTTAACTAACATAAGATAATTTAGTAATCGTGAGTGGGACAAAACACTCATCTTTGATTTCAAATCTATTTGAAATACAAAATAAGGCCCAAAATTCAATAGTTTTATAATTCATCCAAACTAGTTTCATAATGTACGAAATTTCTATACGAGCTTAGCGGAGAAAACCATGCATGAATCTGACCTCATATGCGAAAGTTATGTATGTTAGAACATTTGAAAAATAAAGTTTAAATTAAAACAAAATAAAATGAAAAGATGCCACGTCACCATGCTATCTTCGTCACCCTGAAGGGTGGCCGCATGCCCTGTACATCGCATTCGAAGCTGCCACCAACCCTAGATTTCTCCACCTCCTCCATCCCACTGACCACGATCGCACCCATGTCGAAGAGCTGCCGACCTCGCCTCCATCACCTCCACGACCTCCGAGGCCCCACGGCTTGCGGCTCGACACCCCACATGTCAGCCACCGCCATAGAGTCTCAAACCCTAATCGAATATTCTGGCCACATCCGACCGTCCAATCGCCAAACGAACCATGCCGATGCAATCCCCTCGCCACTCTCCACAGCCCCATATCCACAAATCGATGATCCATCGAAGTTGATCGCGACACAATGAACGGTCGAGAATTAACCTTCAAATTTTGGACACACAGAAAGCCAAATTGAAAAACAAACTGTAGATCTAGCTTGCGCTCATCGAGAGCTTCGAATCAGTATATAATATGATAGGGTTTTGAGAAGTTTGATTTTGAAACTGAATTTGAATTTAAAGTAGGGTTTTGAGATTGAATTTGTTTCTGCCATTGAAAAGAAAGAGATAGATAGAAGTTTATGTACGTACAGAATAAGAAAAATGACTGGTAGGGTTTGGAAAATAAGACTATTTATATTAACAAAGCCCGATAAGAAATAAACACATATCGAATTTGTACGGACGACGAATAGCGACCAAAAAAGCACGTTCTTCCTCCGGAACGAAAATGGGCCATCCCATATATCAAAATAGATGTTTTCGATATTTTTAAACTCAATGGAACCGGTTTCAAGTCCTAATTCCATCATTTGAAGAAGTTGCTTTAAAATCAGCTTATTTTGAATTGATTTCTACGTGTTTCAAGCCCGTACGATCAAACGACAAGTCCGATCGCTACGAAACTTGAAATCCTACAATAATTCACTGTTACGGATCCAATGAAACCGGTTTCGTCGTAATCCAAGATAATGGCCAAAATGACTATTTTCACGTTAATTAAATAAATTAATATTAAATTAATTAAATCACTTTTTAATTTCAAATTTAATAACTAACAATTTTTTTATCATTTCAGATTACTTGGACATTTAAAATAATTTAAAACAAATTTACATATCAGTTCAATGTTAATTAATTTACAAATTACAGTGTTTAATTTTAATTGAAATAAATTCATTAATTATAAATTAAACTCCAATAAATTAATTGAACTTGATTTCAATTCTTTTTTGTTCAACCATTCATCACTCTATGTATATATTCAACATTGGTTTAAAGCTTATTACATTAATATTCTCCAGTTTCATCTTAATTTCCATTAACGTAATATTTAATTGCATTTAATTGCAATTGACTTCCAATTTAATTTAACAGACTAAATAAATAGGCAACATATAATAATTATCACCATTAACTTTTAATCACATTTATAAGTTTATTATTTACAAACAAATGTTGTAACAACTTACACAATACTAGTTCTATCCAATTACAATTTATTACACATTATTTCATTAATTAATACAACATTTAAATTATTAATTACTCATTTAATCTAATTATCAATTAATACACATATTATCACAATTAATTTATAATCTATAACCAATTATAACTTTTTAATCATTTCAATAAATTGGGATTACATTTAAGGCAGTTATCAATTACCTTAAATTAATACTATTACATTTCATTCTAGTTATATTCTTATTATTAAATCATAAATTTTTATTTCTTCCAACATTAAATCACAAAATCTTATTAAATTAACTATTTTTAATTATCGAAAATTATGGGTCGCTACAGTTTGAGAGTATATATATATATATATGAGAGAGCATATTAATTTGTTAGTGCTATAAAAATTGTTTGTATTGTGTTAATTTGTTCTGTTGGGTATTTATAAATTTTGGTCGGTACATAGGACATTATGGCATCGATATGGATTTCTAAACACTTAATAGGGCAGACCGACACAATATTGTTTTTGGAAATAGGTAAATGAAATAATTTTACCTAGTATTATATTTTGTATATAAAAGAATAATTTTTATAAATGGATATAGTAGTATGTGATATGTTGTTTGTTAGGAAGTGAAATTTTATAAATATTGGTTGCAAAATAAAATTTACAAATAAAGTAAATATGAAATGGGAAATTTGAGAACTTAAGTTCCGGGGTTTTGAAGTTGGTTTTCAAAGATTTTGGAATATAATGTTAGTATTATTTGCAAGTATTTTCGGATATAAATATTTTAATGTGATTTAAAAGAAATGTTTTAAAGAAATTTTAAAAGGAAGTAAATTATGTACTCTCTTCTTCTATCGTTGGAAAATAATTTCGATGATGACGGCTGCATCATCAACATTCATTTTCGAGTCTCAAAGTAAGGGAGGCCACTTAATATCTTTGCTACTCATTTGGTTCGATAAACAAATTTTGATTTAAAATTTATAAGTATGATTTGATATATAAAAAGAGATATGAATATATATATATATATATATATATAATTTCAAATGATTTGAAATGAACCCGGTATTTAGTTCTTAAGTTCTTGTTAAATTAATGATTTTCAGTTGTAGAAATAAAGTGAAATTTTAATAATTGGAAACTTCTAAAATAAGAAATTAGAAGCTAAGTGATTAATGAAACTGTAGAGAAATTGGAGATTTGTAACTTGTAAATTAAAAGTTAGTGAAAATTAAGAAGATGTGAACTATTGAACATTTTTGTTAACTAAATTTGAATAAGATAAACTTGTGTAACATTCAACTACATTCTACAAACATATATAAAACTTACCATAAATATTTAAAAGTTGAAATGTTAAATATGAATATGTAATAGAATATTATACAAGTGAAAACTTAGGTAATGATAATGTTCAAAAATGAAATCATGTCCATATATAAATTAAGAATTAGATGTACAAGACATGACATAAACTTAAGTAAATGCTTGTAAACTTAGTTTTATGTTTTGTAGTGATTTCTAATTAGATTGAATAGTAAAAAGTGAATGTTATCTAAGAAAATGATTATAAACTCTAAGAAATGCTAAAATGAGTCACCAATAAGTTCATTATTAAATGATACTGTATGTGAAGAAATGAACGTAAATTTATAAGTTAAGAAACTTAAGTTGAAATGATCCATTAATGAATACTAATATTAAATTGAAATCAAGCTATATAAACAATGAATATGAATTAAATTGCAAGGAAACTTATATAATATTTTAAGAATTGATTTATTGATGTTGTAAATAATTGAGTATGAAATAATCTATGTGAATAAATGAATGTAAATTAATGAAAGATAATCATTGTATGAATGAATAAAAATAAATGAAAAGTAGATGATGAGAAAAAAAGGAAAGAAACCAATAGCATAAACTTAAATAATAATGAGTTAAATTCTTTGTTGTTTTGGCCGATGGGAAATTTGGGAAATGATACTTCAAATTATTTAAGGATGTATGAATAATCTATTAATTAATTATCTAAGGCTGTTGAGTGTAAGGTACACTTGGTTGTTTATTTATCATACTTGTACGATGGAAAGTTTTTGAAATAGACAAACCATTAGTTTTGGTTGCTATGGATGTGTGATGGATTCTTTCTTGCATATGATGGTCGTGCTGTTTTGTTTGCATATGTTTTGTGTTGATCTACTTGTGTTACTAATTGAAACAACTAAATTTTTCTCTTTTACATTATTCTCACTATTTTGGATTATATAAGTGAAATACTGGTTTATGGAAGCAATAACTACTGCTTTTGGTTTCATAAATAAAGTTGTTTGCCTGATAAATAGGTACGTTTTCGGATTACGGTTTTGGAACGATATTTTAATTGTTTTCTCTTGGTTTGGGATGTTTTATTATTAAAATATGATATATATATATATATGTATATTGAAATTATTGATATCGTTATTTTTTCCGGACCTATCCGTACAAAGGAGACTCTGCCGAAATTTTTCGTGAATTTAAGACTTAGAAAATTTTGTGAAAGTTGAGTTATTTTAAAATTCTTATTAAAATAAATTATGTAAATTAATTGTTTATAAATTGAATAATTTGAATAAAATTATAGCAAGTTTCTTAATTCTTTCTTGTTCCTTTTCGAGAACGAAAAGTTTTGAGTGAAGGAGAGTGTAACAACCCATATTTTTTATAATTAGAACCATTAAATTTAATAAGATTTTAGAATTTAATATTGGGAGAAATTAAAATTATAAATGGAAAAGATTATTAGAATGTAATTTAATCATATTGATTTAATGTAATTGATTACTATTTTAATGTAACCTCGATCAATTGAAATGATTGTAAAGTTATTTTGGTAATAATTGTAAATAAGGAAATAAATTAAATGTTGTATTTGATGGTGAGATTTTATGTAATTAATTGAAATTGGTTAATATAGAATATGAAATCAGTGATGTGGTAAGTAGTTATAATCTTGTTTGTAAACAATAAATTTATAAATGTGATTAAATTACTTATAAGTAACAATTGTTTATTTATCATCTCATTATTTAATATGTTTGTAATTAATTTGGAAATCAATGAAATTTAATGTAAGTAAATATTGCAGTAATATGAGTTAAGATGATAACTGTAGAATATGAATGTAATAAAATGTAAACTAATGTTAATTATATTCATAAGGTAATAGTTGATTCAATAATAAGAGTGTAAATCAAAATAAAGAACTGAAATTTTATTACAATTGCAATTGAACTCTGAAATTTTATTACAATTGCAATTGAACTCTGAAATTAATGTAACATTTAAATAGTGGATTAAATGTGGGAAATTTATTTTAAATAGATTATTAATTTTTATGTAATCGGAAATGATGAAAATTGTTAACTATTTAAATTTGAATTTAAAAGTGATTAAATCAATTTAATAATAATTTATTTAATTAACGAGAAATTTTGCCATTTTGGCCACTGTCTTGGATTTCGACGAAACCAGTTTCATCGGATCTGTAACAGTGAATTATTGTAGGATTTCGACGAAACCAGTTTCATCGGATCTGTAACAGTGAATTATTGTAGGATTTCAAGTATCGTAACGATCAGACTTGTCGTCTAATCGTGCGAGCTCGAAACGCGAAGAAATCAATTAAAGGAATTTAATTAAAATAATTTGATTTTAAAAGCTAACTTCTATATAAAATGGAATTAGGGTTTGAAACTAGTTCCATTGAGTTTAAAAATATCGAAAACCTATATTTCGATATATTGGATGACCTACTTTCGTTTCGGGGACGAAACGGGCTTTTCGGGTCGTTGTTACCGTTTCGACCCAATTCGATATGTCCATTCGTTATTATCTATCTCTACCTATATATAGGCTGTTATAAACCCTAATAGATTTCTTATTTCATATTCCTGTACGTACAATTCTATCCGTGTGTTCAAATCATCTGCTTCTTCCTCCTTCCCAATGGCTGTTAACCCAAAGCCTAAATCTCAAATTTAAAATCAAATTGAAAATTCAAAATCCTCAAACTCTGTCATATTATATATCGTTGGAAAGCTCTAGACGAGCATAATCTAGATCTGAGATTTGTTTTTCAATTGGATGCATCGTTTGACCAAAAAACGATGAAGAAGTTCGGTCGTCCATAGGCCATGGTTTCGTTTAACGGGGGATCTTTATTCTTACGACGATCATGAGGTACTGGCACGTAGATGAGGATTTATCAAGTCAATCTATACAGTTCGTTCGTGCTCATGGTATCTCGATCGCCAGAATTTGGCCAGTAAAGGGGGCAGTGGCGGAGGTCAGAGATGGGGCCGGAGGCTGTCACACGAGCCTGGAGTGGGCGGCCTGGCGTGGGGAGATCGACGGTGATGTTCGATCGAGGCGGAAGTGGCTGTGGTTGCGTGCGTTTGTGGTCAAAGTATGGCGGCTGAAGGCGTGTCTTGGTCGCGTGCATGTTGTTCGCGTGCTAGTGTTCGTTGAGAAGGAGGTAACGAGAATTACAATATTGCCCTTAGTTAGTTTTTAATTTAATTTAAATTTTAAATCTTCTAACTTCGATAACTTGTGCGTATGAGCTCGGATTTGTACACAGTTTCTTCCGTTGCGATCGTATCGAAATTTTAAACGATATGGAACTAGTTTGGCTGCATTCTAAGACTGTTGGATTTTTGGGCTTTATTTGGATTTTAATTCGACTAAAAATCAAAGGTGGGTGATTTAACCCACGCATGAAATACTAAACTTTCTTATGTTAGTTAAATTAAATTTATGATGTGATAAGAAATTTATTGATTGTTGTTTGGTATTTTAAATTGTCATTTAAATTTAATTTGAATTTATATTGAATTAAGTTGCCATTTAAATTAATATTTAAATTGTTAGTTAAATACCTAATATTGATAACTAGTTAATTGTTGTGATTATTGGCTGATTTGGATGATGACTGTAATGGATGTTTATTTGTTGACATTTTTCGATGATTGGATGTTTATATCTCTGTTGTAACGGCCCACTATTTTGGACCATTCAAATCGACAATAAATCCACACATGTTGGACTTGAATAATTCAAAACAATAGATTGTTAATTTAAAATTTTCAAACTCAGCATATACAGTAAATAAATCAATCACAGAATCACAGACACAGAGTAATACAATAATACGCAGTGGAATAAATAAATAGTAGTTCATGAAGCTACTATATAACATCAGAGCTAGAAATAAAATACAACAGAATATCTCAAATGCAGTGAAGTCTCCAGTACAACAGATGACCTCTCTGAACCAATCAACTAGAAAAGCCGAAAGCTGGGTCGATAGTTGGATCTCCAAACGAAGCTCCAAACTCCAAAGGTGAGTGTCAAATGCTATATCACTCGGTCTGACCCGAGCGTAAAGTAAAACACAAAACACTCGAGTCAGGATTAACATTCTTATATCAATAAATCCAACTCAAGTGAAATATCAACTGAAATACAATTAACTTAGAGAAAGTTTGGGATAACCATCCTCTAAGGATCCGTGGAACTATCTACAATGTAGAAATATACACTCTAACACTGTGGTCATTCCAAATTAATTTATACTTCAAAACCAAAATATCATTTCATTTCAAATATATCTATTTTCCGAAATTATATATAGGTTAAATGATTTAAAAGTAAAGTATTTATACTTTCCTCAAGTCTCACAAATCGATTCACATCCACCCAAATTCCAAATTAAAATTTATTCAAAGCTCAATTCATCAATTCAATTCAGTTCTAAATATACCATTTAAATTTTCAATATATTTCAAAGCTTTAATATTCAACATTTTCAAAATTAAATTTAACAGTTTCATATAGCCCTTGATTTAACTTTATTATTATTTAATCAGGGAATATTCACTTAATAAATTCAATATCATCTAACTAGCCTTAAATTTTATTTTTACTAAATATTTCCTTAAATTTATTTAAACAAGAAATATTCATTAAATTATTTTAAATCAAACCCAAGTTATAAATCATATCTTAAATCTAAATTTCAATAAGTTTCAAATCGGTTTAATTAAATAAAATTCTTTAATGAATACAATTTCAACTAAATTCAAATTATCTTCCCAACCTTAACTTATTCAAATTATTACCAAAATCTATTTTGAAATATAAATTTAAATACTTAACCATATTATATGTATTAAATCAATCTTAATTAAATTAAATATTATTATTAAATCTATATATATCATTACCATTTATATATAATAATTTAAGAATCAACATTTATTAAAACCATATATTTCCTTCTAAATCCATAGAATTTATTTTCAAAATATTTATATATGGGCCAACGGTGTCTATATATAATTTCCTATCCTATGGTCAATTGATATGGATATTTATCATTTCAATTCGTAATTTAAGTATATACGGGTAGATATCATTTCGACCCGTAATCCCAAATTTGATTCAAATGAAAATCGGTTGGGTCTATCATTTCAACCTATAACGATTTTCTCATATTCTAAAGTCCGTTCGGGTATGTATCATTTCAACCCATAGTGAATTCTATACTAACAGGGAACTTGCAGAGTGGTAACAGATATAATAATATATAACATGCATATTTCATCAAAACAATATAATATAAACAACAGGATATGGTGTCATATCCCACAGGTAAACAGATACAGATAATAGCATATATGACAATTTAAATAACTAACAGCAACATATTTCAATTGTCGTTTCAATTGAAATTAAATTTAATAAATATAAGAACGTTAATCGTGAGTGATTTCTCACCTTTCGAGGCTAGAAAATATAGAAGATGACACGGATACGCACGCTGATACGGACACTGAAATTTGAATGACGAATCGAAGCAAAGCAAAATCGGCATGAATTCAACGATCAAAGATGATAATAAGAATAGGTGGTACAAATCAGAACTGGATCGATGGAGATAATTGGTATAGGTGAACTTATATATATATATACAACTATATATATATATATAAAGTCATAATCTAAATCCAAACATATGTTAAACTAAAATATATATTACATTTATTTACAAATCAATATTACTTAAACACATATTCAATTGTATATATATATATAATTCAAAAAATCAAAATTATAAAACCCAGATTACACAAGTATATTAGAATACAAATATCTTCTTCTTTAATAAAATCTAATGCAACACGTACTATAACACATAAATATGTACCAGTGTAAATTTTAAATATATATATATATACATAAAAGAAAACTCGGCTATATCATACATACATATTTACAATGTATATGTGCAAGAATCCACTCAAGTGCATACATAAATAACCTGTAAAGTACTTTTAAACAAAGTAACAATAATACTAAGCAGTGGGCAAAATTTAGTATATATATGCGTATATATAATTATATATATATATATATAACTTTGTTAACTAAAGCAACATATACCATTTTTAACGCAAGCACATAACCCAATATATAACTTACATAATTTATGTATAAACCAACCACCTTATCTATATTCGAACCCAAGAAATGTCCTCATGCATGGGTAGATGAATATAACATATATGTATAAATTAACTTATATAAGAAAGAAAATTTCCACAACATACATCTCAAATATGTACCAGATGTGCGCATTTATAAACTTGAAATGTATAACACAAATTTTAACTAAAATATTGATATCTCTATATATGTATACATTGTCATCTCATAATTTTTTTTAATATATATATGTAACAAAATACTTATACATAAGTAGCTATACATATATATATATACGGTTAAAATTTCAAAGTCGGTATACACAAAACTCGTAATACATATAAATCCTTCCATATGAGTTATGCTATACAAAAATCTGTAAAATATAAAACAATATATATAACATAATAACATAGTATAATATACTGATTACATGAAACACGAGACAACAAGCAACATATATATCATACTAAGAAGAATCTGTACAATAAAAACGAAACTAGGTGGGAAGAAAAAAAGTAGCACCTGCGGAGGCGAGTGGAGATGCTAGTAGATCGGGCGGTGGAGAGGAGAGAGGGGGTGGTGCAGGCGGAGTAGATCGGAGCAGGCGGGCCCGGTGGTCGCGCGGGATGTAGGCGAAGGTGTGGGCGGTTTCAGCCTATGGAATTTGGGAAGGAGATGGGACAAGGTGGGTGATGAGTGGAAGAGAAAAGTGATGACTGGTCGGAGATGTTCGGTTGTTTGGGTGGGAAGAGCAGGCGAAGAAAAAATGAAGATGAGCGGTTGTCGGAGATGTGGAGCCGAAGTCAGGTGGAGGAAGGTTTTTCGGCAAAAAAAAATGAGTGAGAGAGAGGCCATAGAATAGATCTGGGAAGAGCAATGTACAGAGGGTAGAATGATTGGTAGCAAATGAAAAGCTAAAAAGAAGAGCACGCAACAACAAATGGAAAATGAACAAACTTAATAAATGTTGGAACCAGCAGAAAAGCAAAAGTCACGCCACTTAGATTCAGGAAAAATAAATTTCCAGCGGCTTAAATTCAGGAAATAATAAATTTCCAGCTGCTGACAGTTGTTTGAATTGTATGGTGAATAATGGAAAGTCACAAAACTAACGGGCACAAAACTGGTACCGATACGGTTTACCGGTTGTACGGATTCCGCTGTGTATCGGACTTCAAAACACAGAAATAAATATACCGCTGAGATCAGCATGATGAGACGATCAAAACGGCATACAGATATCAGTGGTACGATCATCCGATCAAAAGTCGGTAATCGGTACCGATATACGTTGCTATTCCGTACGGAAACATCCAAACGGAGCTAGAAACGTCCAAATTTCGCGAAACGAATTTCACAATCAGATTCAGAGTGTTCTAATTAAATTTTCTCATGTTAACATATTTAGGTTTCGGAACACTTTTAAATTCAACTGTTTTTAACTGATTTAAATTGAAATGAAATTACACAATAAAATAAACTTCCATATTTTCTGATGACAATTTACCAATTGTTATGTTTTTAAATACGTATTCCAAATATAAAAAAATTATTTCAAAATTCAATTATTTAAAATTTCACAAAATTCAGTTAAATACGTTATTAAAACCAATCAAAATTTATGGGTCGTTACATCTGTTATCACTATAGGTTGAAATGATACATACGCGGACGATCTTATAGATTAGAGAAAAATCGTTATGGGTTGAAATTATAAACCCGAGCAATTTTTTTGATTTGGAAATTATTGATTCGGGATAGGGTTGAAATGATATATACCCGGATAATTTAACTATTTTGGGGTTGAAATGATACACACCCTATCACCTGACCATAGGGTAGAAAATTATATACGGACACCTTGGTCGATTTTAAATTATTTTCTAAATAGTAAAGTATGTTTGATTTATAAATTTGATTTTTAAATTTAATTTGGTGATTTTATTTAAAAATTTATATTTGGTAAATAATTTATTTTATATGTTTTAAAGCCACAAATTATAAGTTAATAATGGTTTTAAAAGTAAATTTAAGGTTTTTGCTTATAATTTTATTTAGTTTTAAATATAAAATTTAAATAGTTTAAAAAATTTAATTTGATAAAATATTTAAGATAGTTTTAGTATATATATATTAAATTAAATTTAGTACAATAAATATAGTTTTGATTTAAGATAATAAATATAGACTTTTATAATAACTTTAACAGATAAAAGATTTTGTAAAAGATTTTTGAATTTTTGTAAGAGGTTTGTAAAGAATTTATAAAGGTTTTGTAGAGATTTTTATAATGAATTTTGTGAAAAGGATATTATAAAGGATTTTTATAAAGGATTTTTGTAATAGCTTTATAAAGGAGTTTATAAAGGTTTTTAAAGGATTTTTATAAAGGGTTTATAAAGGAACTAGTTTAAAGGGAAAGAGTTGTACACTGTTTTGGAGTTTATAAATAGCTTGTAAATGGCTTAAGTGAGATTTGTAAATTATTTCGAAATTGAATGAAAGAAATCTTCCTCGGTATTTATGAATATATTTATACTTTTGGAATAAGCATATAGATATCATGATATGAAAGTATTAACTGTTTTCTGGATTTATTATTATAAATGTTTTATAAAATGACCATGGTGTGAAAAATATAACGATTAGTTGTTAAAGAGACCAGGGTCGGACATTGTCATACTCTTTGCCAATTCCGAAACCACTTTACAACTATGCACGTGGTGGAGAATCCATAACGAAGTAGGATGGTTTGGCGAATGCTTCTGTATGAGGTATGGACGCAGCCCTGACCCCTTCGGGTCAGCTTGATATGACTAAAATCAGGAGCCATAACCAGGCCAAGTGAGGTCGCTCCTCCTATCGGACATGCTTCTTCGATACCATATCTGTTACTTTGTGATTGATTTGGTGGCAACCTGCGATTTGATTATGGGAGTGTTGTTCGAGGTAGGTAGTAGTAGCTACTATGCGTTACCACAAGCCTGGTTCTCCAATCCGGTAGAATCCTACCGTGGGTATAGCCTCGTGTGCCCTGTCTTATGCCTTATCGAGCCCACTACGATTTTGTTTTGTGTCATACCTATGGAGTGCTCCCTGATAGCCCACCGGTTTGGTGGAGTTTACAGTACTGTATAGACTATGGCATTTATAAAAATGTGTTAAAGGGGATATGGGTAATGCCTTAACGCTATTTTAATACTTTACTTTACTAATAGACATTACATATATAGCGTATATTACTACATATAAATAGTTTAACTGATCCTTAGGAGATGGAAATCCCGAACATCTCTTAAGTTATTGCACGCACGTTATACACATGATAGAAGATGTAAATCCCGTAAACATCTCTGAAGCCGTTACACTCATATTTATTTGTATTGATTTAACTTACAAATGATCTTTTAGTTCTGACTCGAGTGTTTTGTCTTTTCATTACGCTCGGGTCAGCCTTAGCATTTCAGCGTTAAAGACCTTATTTCTGGAAGACGAAGATGGAGTTTAGTTTATATTATTATCATTATTCCACTGTATTATGTTGTTCCTCTGCATTATTTATTTCCTCCTATTGCATGTATAACTCTTATATATTGTAAAAGTGTAATCAAATGTTATTTGTAAAACAACTTCATAAACTGTTATTTGATTATTATATTTTTTCATTCCGCTGTGAGATTCTCTATATTGTTTTTCTTTCTTTTCTCTTATTTTCTTATTTACCCCATTAACTATCCTCCCTTTTGAATGGTTTGAGTTGACATGTGTGGTTTATTGTTGATTTAAACCGTCCAAAAAGGTGGGTCGTTATACTGTGTGACATTTTAGCCAAATTTATCGCTTACTTGATTTCTCTAAAATCTAATTTTACTTTGTTAGTCTTTACTCGGTTGTGACCTTTATTTACACTAATTCTCTTCGTCAAAACTATATCACTTCGAAATTATGGAATATGGTAATGGTCCAAATTCCAATATCGTCCATATTCAAATCTATAGTCCAAACACAAAGTCCATTGTTTAATAATAACAATTATTATTAACCAAACTATTATGACTGAAGATTTTGACTTCGAGTTGACTTGAGTTGACCGTGATACTAACCTCGTATAATTGAGGAGCTGTATCCAATCTTGAATAGTGTTTCACTTCCAATAGTTCTATTCGACCTAACTACAATCATTCGTTGGACGTCATGCCTTGATTTGACTATAATCAAAGAAAAACTGTCATATGGAAGATTAATAGTATTCTCAAGTTGAGAGAACCGTGTAACTTAGTTGCATCGATATTTTTAGTTAGACCTTACTTATATTAACCAACAAAAAACTATTGAGTGAGTCATTCCATAGTTTTCCAATAACTTTAGTACATAACCCCTTGGTGCCTCCAGAAGTCATGAGTAATACACTGCCTTACATTTGGAGTGCGTTGCATACACTAGTCTTAATGGATGCCTCAATATCCAATCTCGATGCATCTTGACTAGGAATATTTAAGATGATGTGTTTATTACATTCTGATATAATACTCATGATTACAACTATTTGTAATTACTATAACAAACAAACCATTTTTGTTTTTTCTATTAAATATATTTTAATTAAAAATTTAATTATTTATAACACATTATAACAAATATGTAACAGAAAGCTAAAACACCTTTATTACCAACGAGAATTGATTACAGAGTTAATTAATTTATAATAAATTACAGAATCGCCAGTAGGGCATACCCCTAACTCTATTATATAATGCAACCCAATCCTGTTAAAACTACAATAGAAACTGCATTGCAATGCATATAATGCGATCCAACTGATGAAATTCCATAAATATTGACTTACAGTGTATTAAATTTAAAAATGGCTCACAATATAAAAACTAGATTGCTTTATGAGTAAGCACATCAAAATTCCATCATTTTCTGTATTTTTAGTTTGATAATTATACAAACACCTAATTTAAGTCAACACTAACTAAAACTTATAATACCTATCATTGTCACTTCACATAAACTGTACGCCTCATTTTATTCTTCTCCAACCAATTATTCCCTTATAACATCACTTTATTTTCTACATCCACTTTACGATCAACCTCTCTATGCTCTCTTCTGACATCACAAACACTACGAGAGAAAATATAGGTTTCCAAAGGTAATAGGGTGTCGCTATCGCTTTGATAAATTGGTTAGCGACGTTATTGCAATGTTCATATATCGTGGAATTCGGGTCGTAGCAAAACGATAACATCATTACTATTAGGAAATTAATGACGCCATACCGATGCAAGTGATTAGCGATCCTTTTGCTACATCGGAACTTAATGATGCTTTTCCTACACCATCTTGACATACTTTTTTCCCCAAAATTCTACATCAGTCTGATGATGCCAGAATGATGTTGAATTAGTGACACAAAATAAGTGATGCTGTAGTAACACCACTTTATGATGACATAGTCATGCATGTTTAGCAACGCTTTAGCGATGCATTTTTTGTGATGCCATGATGATGTCTTATTGAAAGTGTAAGTAACATTGTCTTTGCAGATGTTAATGAGAATTTTCAAGATCCTCGCATGTAACGACTCATAAATTAATGAATATTAAGGAATTAATTAGAATAATAAAGCTTAATCGAATGAATCAAAGAATTAAATTAGAAAACGAATGAATAAGGCAAGGTAAATATTTAAGGGATGTTTATTTGGTTATTGTGTATACGAGATCAATTTATAACTACAGATTATTAAATGAAAATTTAAGGGAATTTAAATGAAAATTTAAGGGAATTTAATTGAATGAGATATAGTTAAATAAAGTCATGTAAAATGGGAATCAACTTAAATACATCAATGAGGAAGGTTTTGTATTAAGGAAAACAAATCAATATATAAGGAAAGGAAGGATTCTTTAAATCAACAATCCTTAATATATATATATATATATATATATATATTCCACTAAACTTATCTCTCTACTCATTCATACATTCTCTTATCATTGAAAAAAATCCCCATTAATGGTGGTAACTGAATAAGGAAGAAAAAATGAGAAAAGAAAATGGAGAAAAAGCTAAGAACCTAAGAAAACTAAAGATCAAGCAAATCCAAAAGACTTAAGTGATTAATATCATTTCTATTTATTCATTTTTATAGATGTTGATAACAACTTTATTCTTTTATGATAAAGTTCATATAATATGTGTTTATAAATGATAAATCTTGATTTAATTGTTTTGAGTTGAAATAGCCTTATTAGAGGATGGTTAGCTATGATTCCCCACTTTAATGATTTTGAAGTATGGTGAAAATTTAGTACAATAAATAAAACTTATATTTAGAGATGGCTTTCAAGTTTGAAGAATTTTCTATCTCAAATTATTTAGTTATGAATTTTTGGAGCAACCTAAGTATTAGATAAATAAGGCAAAACAACTAAATAGTTGAAATGGCGGTAAAAATGTATATATGAACTTATTAACAAATTTTTGGAATTTTATAGGATTTTCCCGATCATAAATAATCAATTTCGAAAGTTATATTTGAATGTCAAAACCAAATGTTAATGCAACCGAGACCCATGTATGCATGTAAATTTCATGATTTAGTAATAAGGGGACATTGTAATAATAAACTAAAGGACACTACTACTAACTAAAAGTAAAGGTCAAACAAATAATAAAATTACACGTGGAACGATATGTGCAGACCTGCTAGGTATTGCAAACGTGCTAGTTAGTCTGTAGGTTGTATTACATATACTGAAGTGAGAGACTAGTCGAAGGTGTTATGTTGGGGGTATAGCACACGAAAATTAAAATGAACTAAGAAATAATAAGAAAAAGTTCTAAGTAAATGAACTAAGTGGGAGCATAGCTAAAAGTGATGGTCGACGGATGTTCCAAATAAAGGCGATAGTGGGGAATAATTGCCAATGGTGCTCCAAACGAGAGTGCTCAAAAAAGCTTCCCTATGATGAAAATTGAGGGTGGTTATTAAATAGCCTAGACCTATTAACATTCGAGAAATTCAATACCAAGACTAATTAGCTTTCAGAGGAAAGTTAATATTATGATGCCGAGGGTGGTACTTAGTGTTTTCTAAAGCATGATGCATTGTATAGTCCAGAGATTTAAGAGAGCCAAAGGTAAGTTGTGAGTTTAATGAAGCTCAGAGAATAGCTAAAGCAAAAATCCAATAAATGAACGACTCGATAAAGTTTGGAGAGTTAGATATAAATAAGAAGTAAATAAGTAAGAACCTACAAATCATGCAAGTTCGGAGGGGCCATTGATGCTTAGTGGGGACGCTCACTCGAATGCACCTACTTTAATAGGTAGGGTTTGGCATTCAACTTTTGAAGGAACATGAGACGTCCAAAAGGGGCTTTTGTGAGAGTGGTTAAACTCTCTTATGGGGTTCAAGTTTAAGAGAAAGATAAAGAAACAGTTAGGTTTGTACTCTGCAGTTTAAAACTTAAAGAACCGAGATTGCTTAGGGTTGTACTTTGCAGTATGAATACAAAGAAGATGATACAGCATTAGATCATACATGGTAGCATAAACATTAAAAAACTAAGGTTGTTTGAAGATGGACCTTTTAGAACAAATTGAGTAACTAACCGAGAGTACTTAGGGTGTAACTTGCGATATAAGACTAAATAATGGGCTACCAAGACTGGGAAGGATTGTGCCTTTCAATGTAGAAATTGTAATAACTGAAACCAAAGACAATTTCACAGGTAATATTTCTGAAACTTGAATATGATCACATGTTAAGTATTGTTTCCGAGACCCTAAAACCTAAGATAGCATCGGGTATAGTTTTGTTCAAACATGTTTATGTATGTTATAACTTATGACCTATGATAGTCTTATATTGATTGTGTAACCAAGCTAATGCAGGGGAAAACTCATATTGTCTATAGTGGCGTGGTCCCAATAGTAGAGGAACTTAGATGGAAAAACCAGACTTATGTTTGACCTAGGTGTTTATTGTTTTTCCACTATAAACTCACATGTTCTCAATTATGCAAGCTGAGTTTATAGGTTACTAGATTTCAGTTGTTTATCGAAATTAGGATTCTTACCAAGACTATACTAAAGATAAAGACAAGCATAAGACCTTACTATTATTATTTTTTGTAGTAGCTTAAATTCCATCGTATAATGTAAATATTTATCAAGTCCAAGGGACTACAAGGGTTTAGCGTCATCATATATTATGTAGTGATTGATATTTTATCGGTACGTAGGTACTAGTGTGAATTTTGAAAAAAAAATGATGTAATAACTATTATGTGTAATGACTTTGTTTATTTGCTCTATTTTCATAGATTGTTATTTATATACTGAACTCATCCTGTCGCTTAAAGATAACTCCAAGGTGGTTGCAACACATTTGGGATCCATCTTTGGGTTTCAAAATGGAGATGCAATAATTTGATATCAAAACCTAGGTTATGGGACACTTAAGTAAAACCAAGCTAGAATTAGTAAAGTACTTAATAGAAAACTAAACATATTGGGGAAGGTATACATTACTGTATATAACGTATTTGTATTTTTCTATAGATATGTAGATGGATATAACTATTCTTCTATTATCTTTTCGCTCTCTTTCCTTTCGTTACAAATGAAGACTTAATAGAAAATGCAAGATGGAAATGAAAAGTGTACGAGTTACAGTAGGAGGAGCAAGCAGAAGAAGAGAATGAAAGAACCAATACTAATGGGAGAAATGGAGGTGGAATACCATGAGTCATTGAAACCGAAGTTGCTTCCCCAGTCAGTGCAATGGGTATGATGTCGTATTTTGGCTATTTATGGTCTAAATGATGCTGGAGAATATACCAGAAGTGGTTGAGCCAAGATATACAGTAAAGGAAGATTTCTTGAAGATGAATAAGACTATCAAAACATGGGAAGAAAGATGTTCATCGGAAAGGAGCCCGTGGTCGAAGTGTTAAATTGACTAAGAGTTTGTAAGTGTATCTTTGGAGATCTATGATTGAATGATGCACAAACAAGAAGGTTGACTTCGAGGAAATTGCACAAAGATGATTTGGAGTGGTGGGAAATGGTGATTGCCAAGACCCTCGAAGAAGAGACCACTTGGAACCAGTTCGAGGAGAGGTTTGATGCTCAAGTCATATTCAAGTCCCAATGGAGTGTGTTGCAACGATAATTAACCGACTTGAAGCAGGGAGACCTTTCAATTGAATGGTACATCCAAAAGTTTAACTCTTTGGCTAAATATGGCCGAGAGTAGTTAATACACCACTAAAGAAAAATGAGAAGTTATCTGAGGTTTGAAGCGTAGTCTAGATCATAAGTTGATGTTGCATTTAGGATCTCACTTTGAATTTTTTGCTGACATCCCCCAAAGGTATGAAGGGATTTATCTGGAAAGGGCGAGAGTAGAGACGAGTCCCAAGGCGATGCAAAAGTTCACTCCTTGTACTAAGGGCAAGAAGACTTTGCCAAAGGACCGAAATGCAGAGACCACTATTGCTGAAGTTGCTTGTTTTAATTAAGGGCAAAAGAGACACTATGCATCTAAATGTCCATTACCGTGAGCACAGAGAAAGTAGAAGTGTTTTAAATGCGACAAGGTTGTGCATTAGAAGAAGAAATGTTTAGAGTTATATGCTCAAGTATTTTCTTTGGAGGGATCAAGTGAAGGACTCTCTGCCGAAGAGAAAGGCAAGAATACTGTTTTGGAATGTATACTTTGATTTTTGATATTTCAGTTAGAATACTATTTGATGTCGGTGCTGCATATTCATTTATATCTTTGGTTGATAAACTTGGATTAGAGGTTACCGATATAGTCACTTCCATACATGTAGTAAATCCAATAAGGGATATGCCACTCTCAGATTTAGATGCACTAACTTTGAAATTGAGTTAGATGAGTGTATGTTTTTGTGTGATCCCCACCTGTTTGACTTCATAGGCTTTAATGTTATTTTAGGGAGGGACTGGCCAAAGCATTATGGTGCAAGAATATATCTTGCTGAGAGAATCATAACATTGAGTCACCCAAACCGAAATGAAAGATTACTTATAGTTTCAGAAAAGCCTAAACCTAGGTATAAAGGGGTATTATTTGCCTTTTCTTCAGAGGATGGATGTATCAGAGAAGTATGAATAGTTATGGAATTTTCTGATGTATTTGAACTAGTTTTGGGATTGCCAGTCCCAAGATCTGTTAAATTTCGTATTGAGTTGACATTAGGATCCAAGCCATTTTGTCGACCTCCTAGTAGAATGCATCCGAAGGAGATGGATGAGTTAAGGAAGCAACTAGTGGAGTCAGAAAGCAAGATCTTCATAAGGCCATGTAGCTCATCGTGGGGAGCTTCAAATCTTTAGGAAGAAGTATGATGTTTCATTAAAGCTTTGTATTGACTATTAGAATCTGAAAGAGTGGACGGTGAAGAAAATATATCCTTTACCGAGACATAATGGTTTGTTTGGTTAATTTAATGGAGCCAAGCTATTTACATAGCTAGATTTGGCTTTAGGGTTTCATCAACTGAGGGATTTAAAGGACAGTGTACCTTTGATTGCTTTTAGAACAAAGTATGGTTCGCATGAGTGGCTAGTAATGCCCTTTGGACTAAATAATGCACCTGTGCTCTTTGTGGACTTAATAAATAGGATCTTTTAAGAATAGTTAAACTGATATGTGTTGGAGATTATAGATGACATCTTGGTGTACTCAAAAGTTGAGAGAGGTCATGTGTTATCCCGCCTTTTGGTTAGGCTAGGATATCACGGATTTGGTTAAAGTAGATGGATTGGAAATCGATCCACTGGAAACTATGGACAATAGTTGAATTAATTCAGATGGACAATGCTCAAAAAATGGCTAAGTACGCAATCAAGGTGTAATCAATATGAAGTGACAAGGAAGGCCTCATGAGGCTACATTTCAAATTCCAAGTCAATCGGAGTTCGTATGCTTGAGTTATGGACAAATGAAGAATTTATATGGATCGATTTAGAACGATCCTTAAAACAGCGTAAATCGACGAAGATCAATCAATATCTCAAGATCCACAAGACCAATTCGCTTGAAACTTTCAGAGCATCAATAAAATGAGGAGTGGAGCCTACAAAAATGATTATAGGTCAAAACATTGAAGTTCATGGATAATTGATCGTTTTAGGCCGATCTATTTTGTCGATCCTTAACAACGATCAGTACGACTCAATAAACGGTCCAAGTTCAACAAGGATTGATCAATATCTCATAATCAACAGCTTAGATTGACTTCATACTTTAGGGACAAGTTCAAGAGGCATGTGGGACCCCCCTAAAATGATCGCACAAAAATTGGAGACAAAAATAACGACCGGCTAAACTTTGGCCGATCATTCCAAAATATTGGGTTAGGTCCACCGATCGTTATGGTGGGCCCTTATAGACCTAGAGAACCTTTTACCGAAATCTTAGGAAAATATCTCATCATCTATCCCTATAAATAACGGCTCATGGTTCATTTTGGGGGACGAGACGCTGCTGGTTACAGGAGACTTCATTGTAATCAAGTGTTATCTTTATTTCTTCATTGCAATTAGATTCATAAGTGATTAATAAAAGCAAAACTTCAAAGTGGACGTAGGCATACAACGCCAAACCGCTATAAATCTTTGTGTTTCTGATTATAGCTAATTCTTAGTTGTTTGTTGATTTATCTTCTCGTTTTAATTTTTTTTCTTTATATATTTCTCTACTGAATCCATTCTTAGGTGTTTGTGACCAATTTTGGCGCAAACATTTTGGTGCTTTCACTGAGAGAGCTAGCCCCCGCGAATTTGGAGTTCAGACTTGGAACCAACTAGAGAACTTGGAATTAGAGAAATGGTGAAACCTTCAATAAGGAGACCGAGAGCGGTTAGGTTCCATCATAGAGGGAATCATGAGGCTTCCTTAGGGGCTAATCAAACCTCAATTTTCATTACTAGAGATGCGATGGAAACGATGATGGATGCTATGCAGGAAAGGATGCTAAAGTGGTAGGAGGAGATGATGCAGAACCTACTCCGGCATATTGGACAAGCTGGAGCACAAAACCAAGGAAATGACATAGCAAGAAATGCTGGAAATATGAACCACGGAGTTAGAACAGATGGAGCAGAGGAAATCCATAATCAGGACCAAGGAAACAATGCTAACAGGATGCAGGATGGAGTGGAACAGCCGAGAGCGGCCCCTAACCAACCAAGAACGATTGGGGTTGATCGATCCATACTTGGGGCATCCCCTCGGGTCATGATGAATCGATCCCAGGCAGGATACCGAGTGGTGCTGTGCAGTTTGGCGTCAATGGGAATGTGGATGATCGTCTGAAAGAGCAGATTTCAGGATTCCCCCATGGACTCGAGGGACAGGTTGGAGACAATGATCGAAGACTTCAACTGGATGACAATGATAGGTTGGCGGAAATGATCAGACTGTCTATAAGAGGAGGATTGGTAAATAGGGATCTGGAAGATGTAAATAGGAGTCTCTTCACTCCTATTATCAGGCAAGCTAGGAATCCACCGGAATTCAAACTACCAACGCTTGAGCCATATGATGGAAAAATGGATCTTGATTTTCATCTGATGAGATACATGAGACACATGGAAGTATTGGGGGGCATCGGTGGAAGTCATGGCACGGTGCTTCCCCTTGTACTTAATGGATATAGTTTCACTATGGTTTAGACAGTTGAAAAGCGGCTCTATTACCACATGGACAGAATACATGTCATCAAGGATAGAATGAAAATGATGAGATGAAACCCATATCAAAAAGAACTCGAATAAGACAATCACAAAATACATGTCATCAAGGATAGAATGAAAATCACCTTGACCACGAGAAGTGTCACTAGGGGCTTGAACAACATTTAGCTCTCCCTCTCTCCTACTTTTAAGAATGGGACATGTAGATATAAGATGACCCGAACTTTTGCAATAATGGCAAAAGAGAGGTTTCGGGCACTCATTTTCATAGTGGTCCGTAAGGTCACAATTGTAGCATCGCCCACGACTAGAGGTAGGAGTCTTTGCTACCAAAGTAGGTTGCTTTACCTTCTTATCGAGATAAGGGCTTTTGAACTTAATATGCCTCTTCTTGGAAATCCCAATATCACTATCAATTCCTTTATCGACCTCTTCATGTCGAAGAGTGATATCCACAAGTTGATTGAAAGGAACTTCAAGTTTCAGAGGTAAAACCATTTCGGGGTTCTTACACAAAGCACAGATAAACCTTTGATTCTTAGCAAGATCCAAAAGTTGTTGGGCAGACATGAATACGCCATCCAGAGAAGGACTACTGGATTGACTAGCGCTAGGACTGCCAGAACTAACCATCTCTTCTTCTTTAAGAAAGAAAGAAAGAAGAAGAAAAAGGTTATTCTCAGAATGAATATCAAGCAATCTTGATAGATAAAACAAGGAATCATAAAAGAAAATAGGATGAATCGGTACGAAGACTCGAATTAATCCTAAGGTACAACTCCTAAGAAGGACTTAGGACGATGATCCTTGTTAAGTTATTCTACATTGTTCCGAAGTTTGGCTCTGATACCAAGCTGTGACGCCCCACCTCTATACCCACGCTAGCCAAGGACACTACGAGGTAATGCCGTCAACTAGCATGAAGAATAAGGCTGTTGAGGAGCGACCATCTGTATAATTGCTTTGTGCGAGTACTGATATGCCAGATAAAAATATAACTTTTCATCTCAAGAGGAAATCCGACATACCGATACAAACTCAAAGCTACTACACAGTGGCTATATGGACTTCGAAAACAAATATAGAAATAAACATAACACAAATCAGTCACAGACAATTCATATCACAAAGGCGGAAATAGATATGAATATAACACATGAAAGTGTACATCAGAGTAGTGGTCAAATAAGATCCACAATAACACAAAAGAATAGATACAAGTACAAGACAATAGAATATGTATACATCAAGGAGTCTAATCTCAAATGTATACAACAAAAACTACTAAGCATGGGTAGTTAGCCAAAAGTCAGATGATGGTTCCAGATAGGAAATCATGAGGAAGCACCTGTAAGATCTCAATCTGACCCGAGTATTATTTAAAAAGAAAATAATAAACGGATCAGTCTAGCTATAATTATCAGATAAAATGAGATGGAATATGAGATATGGCATAAACATATAATAACCATAATGACATACTACTATAAGTATGTAAATGAAAATCAACAAGAGATTAATCAATATCGCCAGAATCTTCACAAAGATAAAATAGAGTTTCATACCCTAAACTTGTATTCATAACAAGTCAATAACACATGAATTCACCAATGCACAAAAATTGATAAAACTTATCAGGGGAAATCACGAAAATTGGTGAAGCACAAAATTCCAGAAATCATCACAAGAAATCCAGAAAACACATAAAAAGGGAGGAAAAGGCCTATGAGCCGAATGCTCCACGAACGGTCCGAAGACCAATGAGCCGAATGCTCCACGAGCGGTCCGAAGACCAATGAGCCGAATGCTCCACGAACGTTCCGAAGACCAATGAGCCGAATGCTCCACGAACGGTCCGAAGACCAATGAGTTGAATGCTCCATGAACGGTCCGAAGACCAATGAGCCGAATGCTTCACGAACGGTCTGAAGACCAATGAGCCGAATGCTCCACGAGCGGTCCGAAGACCAATGAGCCGAATGCTCCACGAATGTGAGTAGAAACATCACACAAACGAGGTCTAGTCTCCCTCGCATACAAAGAGACATCGCACAATTGCTAATCTAAATCAAATCACAAAAATGATCATCATGATCATCAAGAAGTGTCAATTACACTAAGCTAGTAAATATATGAGTTTAGCTTCATGTCCCATAACCACTAGCTTAACTTAAATATTTACGAACAAACTGTAGATCTCCACTAGGAAATTGTCACAAGAGCTTCAATCGAACAAGTCCATAAATTAACCGACGAAGTAAACGCAAGCGTTTCATACCACTTGTTTTGCTAAGCCGTTTAATTAGATTTTCTCATACGAATGAGGTAAAGGTTTGTATATACTAATAGATTGGAAAACGGTTTTAAGAAAGGAGCTTTGATATTGAAAATAGAGTTGAAATCGTTTTAATGAATGGGTTTTGATATTTAATACTAGTATAGAAAACCTTTATATTTTGAAGTGACAAATCATAGAAGTGATTGTAGAATCAATCAATCATAAAAATTCACATTCGAAGACGTGTATAAAATCCAAAGAAATCGATACCGAATCCATCAAAATGGATATTCCCAAAAATCCCGAAGAAGAGAAGTCATCAAAGTCGGTAATAAATGATAACAACAAAAGGGAGACAACATGAATCGATTAAAGTTCGGAAAACCAATCAAAATGAGCATAAATAGGTAAAACAGGAAAACAGGAGCAAGTCAGTCGATTGAAATCCCTGTTCAGTCGACTGAACAATGTCCAGAAAATTCCGGGCTTCAGCTCAGTCGACTGAACAGAGAATTCAGTCGACTGAACCTGATTTTCTGCATTTCCTATCCTATGACAATTGAAGTGCAAACACTCACAACTTGCAACCGGACGAGCAACGGCGCTAAGGGTTTACGCCAATCGACTACTCGGCCATATAAGCTCTTCGATTTATCACCAAAAACATGATCCAACATCAAGCTATGATTTTTAGAGTTTTAGACTTCCAAAACACCAAAAATTGCAATGCTCACAAAACCCATCCGAATCAAAAGCAATTGCACATGGATAATTGTTAGGAATTCATAACAAGAAATCAAGGATAGTTATAGACATAGATGTGAGATAAAAATCTCACCTTTGACACAAGAACAAGGAAGGAGAAGCTTGAAATCAAAGGAGAGGCAACCACTCTTCAATCCTAACTCAAGAAGCTCCAACTAATATCAAAACAAGCATCTCCCAAATTTAGGTTTAGGAAATAAACTAAAATTGATAAGAGAATGAGTTGGAGAAGATGAAGAGGAGGCTTACCAATGGCTTCTCTTTAATTTTGGAGCAAGAATTCAACTTTGCAAAGAAGATTAGGGCTTAGGATTTTAGTTTCCACTCTCCTCCTCCATTTTTGATGAAGCTAGGGTGTTAGGAAATGAAAGTGAAATAATGAAGAGGAGAAGTGGTTCAGAAATGATATAAGGTGAGTTGGGTTAGTGGGCTGAACCCAAATCCAAACCCAAAGCCTTAAGTGAAAATGTAGCAAAAACCAACTTACTCCAAACATAATGAAGTTTATACTCAAAAAGGTTGCAAACGGCATTTTGAACTCAATGGGGGTGGTATCGAGTCCTAATTCAACTGTTTGCAAAAAGTAGCTTTTCGGACCAAAATCCGACGAACGACGAAATATTTAAATAAAATATTAAATATAAAATCGATAAATATGCGGGTTGTTACATACCAAGAGTCTATAACCAAAATGGATGAGCTGAAAGGTTTCATTATTAATGAAGGAGGTAGACTTTAGATGTATGGAAGTTGTTGTTCTTAATGTAGGAGGCATGCAGAAAGAAGTATTGAACAAATGCCACCGTTCAAAGTTTACTATTCGCCCAGGTGGTACTAAGATGCACTAAGACATGAAGAGTAGCTTCTTCTGGGAGGGAATGTAAGGGATGAGTGTGTGAAGAGATTTTTCACATGTTGCTAGTTTAAAGCAGAGCATCAAAAGCCAAGTGGATTTTTACATCCTTTTGAAGTTTGATGTGGAAATGTGACTCGGTTTTTATGGATTTCATGGATGGTTTGTCGAGATTTAGGGATGGGAACGAGAGTATATGGGTCATAGTAGATAGACTAACTAAGAGTGCTTATTTTACCTTAGTAAGACCTATAAGGACGGCAATAAAGTTGGGCAAGATTTATTTGAGCACTATAGTGAGATTACATGGAATGCCGAGTACTATAATTAGTGATCGAGACTTGTTATTTGTTACTGAGTTTTAATGGAGCCTGTAAAGTTCTTTGGGTTTGAAGTTAAGTATGAGTACAACATACCATCCACAAGTAAATAGATAGACCGAAAGGGTCAACCAAGTGTTGGAGGACTTGTTGCGAGCTAATGTGTTAGACTTAGGTTGATTTGTGGAAGATCACCTACATTTAGTGGAATTTTAATACAACAATTGTACCAATCTATTATGGGAATGACACCTTTTAAGGCATTGTATGAAAGACTATGTAAGTCACCCATAAGTTGGTATGAGATGGCTGATAAGCTCATATTGGGACAATATTTTGTTAGAGAAACTTCGGAAAAGGTCAAAATAATTCGATAAAGAATGAAAGATGCCTAGTCGAGGAAGAAGAGCAATGTCGACTGGAGGCAGAAAGACTTGGAGTTTGACCTGGGAGATCATGTGTTTGTTGAGTTGTTGCATATGAGAGGCACTATGAGGTTCGGAAAGGGAGGAAAGTTAGTTCTTAGATATGTTGGCCCCTTTCTGATACTTGAGAGGATAGGCAAAACATGCTATAAAGTTGAGTTGTCCAGTACTTTAGCTAGGGTCCATAATGTGTTTTGTGTATCACATTTAAGGAAGTGAATCAGAGACCTTAAGGCAATAGTGGATCCGAGAGCTATGGATGACTTGGTTGTTGAACCAAACATGATTATGTTAGAAGGCTTGTTTGAATTATAGATCGAGATGTAAATATGCTTCAAAATAAGGTAGAGAACCTTATACGATTCTAATGGATTAAGGATCGAGAGGATTGTACTTAGGAAATAGAAGATAAAGTCAGTAAGACTTATCACAAGGTGTTTGTTTAGACTTAGCACATATGGGTGCTATGTTTTGTTATGAACTATATGTGTGTGTGTGTGTGTGTGTTATTATGGTTGATTTGTTATGTATTGGTAGATGCACCAGTACATTTTGTTATGATGCATGGCTTAGGAACTTGTGTGTTTATGCTAAAGTAGGCATGCTATAGATTTAGAATCACTACCATACCTTGTTTGAATTTCAAGGGCGAAATTCCTATAGGGGGAATCCTATAATGACCCATAAATTAATGAACAGTTAATCAAGGAATTAATTATAAGAATAATGGTTAATTGATTTCATTAAGGAAATTAATAAAAACAACGAATAAATTAAGCAAGGAAAATATTTGGAGCACATTTATTTACTTATTGTGTACACGGGATCAAATTAAAAATAAGAAATTATTGAATGAAAAATTAAGGGAATTTAATAAAATGTGATATAGTTGAAATTGGTCTTGTGTAATGGGAACCAACTTAAATACGTGAATGTAGAAGATTTTGTATTAAGGGAAACATATTACTATAATAAGGAAAAGAAGGTTTCTCCAAGTCAAAAACCCATACTATATATGCCGCTAAACATGTTTCTCTCCTCATTCATTCGTTCTCTCTTCATTTCCCAAAAAAAAATCAAAACTCGTTTATAGTGGCAATGACCTAAGGAAGAAAAAAGAAGAAAATAAAAAGGAGAAAAAACTATGGATCCAAAAGAAATTAAAGATTAAGCGAATCTAAAAGATTTAGGTGAGTAGTATCATTTCTATTTACGGTCCTTTTCAAAGATGTTGATCAAGGCTTTGTTCTTTTATGGTGAAGTTCATATAATATGTGTTTATAAATGATATATCTTGACTTAATGAATGTTTTTGATTGAAATTGCCTTATTAGAAGATATTTAGCTATGATTCTTTATTAGTTTCGAAATACAGTGAAAATTTAATATGATGAATAAAACTTATTTTTAGAGATGGGTTTTAAGTTCAAATAATTTTCCACGTCAAATTATTTATTTATGAATTTTTAGAGCAGTCCATATATAAAATAAACTAGGAAAAAGGGCAAAAGATTAGAAATGTTGGTAAAAATGTGCATACAAAATTATTTCCAAATTTCTGGAATTTTGTAAGTATATTCAATCATAAACAACCGATTCCAAAAGTTATATTTGAATGATAAAAACAAATGTTAATGAAATTGAGACCCATGTACACATGCCAATTTCATTACTTAGTAATAAGGGGACAATATCGTATAAAACTACTGTAAAAATAGAATAAAGGACATTATTACCAAATAAAAGTGGAGGTGGAATGAGTACTGAGGCGACTCGTGGAAAGACATGCGTAGACATGCTCAAAATTGCAATGTGGGTAGTTAGTTTTGTTGGCTTTATTACGCCTACTGAAGTAAGATACTAGCCGAAGGTGTTATGCTGGTGGTATAACATATGAAATCTAAAATAAACTATGAAATAATAAGAAAACGTTCTAAGCAAACAAACTACTGAGAGCACAAATGAAAGTGATGGCCAATGGAGGTACCAAAAGAAGACGATGGTGGAGGAAGATTATGTCCTAAATGAGAGTGCGTAAACAAGGCTTCCCTAAGACAAAACCCAAGATTATTGTTTCGATTGCCGATAGCTTTTGACTTTTGGGACGTTTGTATACTAAGACAATCAACTTTCAGGGGAAAGCTAATACCTAGACCCAATACTTAAGATGATTGTAGGTAGTACATAGAGTTTTCTAAAACATGATGCGTTGTATAGTCTCATGACTTAAGATAGCCAAGGGTAGGCTGGGAGCCTAACGAAACAAAAAAGAATAGCTAAAGACAAAACATAATAAATGAACAATTAAGTGAATCTTGGAAGGTTAAAGATAACTAAGAAGTAAACAAGTAAGAACCTATAAATAATGCAGGTTTGGAAGGGCTGTTGACACCAAGTGGGGACGTTCACTCGAATGCACCTAGTTTAAGAGGTAGGGTTCGACATTCGACTTTCAAGGGGACATAGGATATCCAAATGGGTTGAATGTTTTAATTAGAGTAGTTGTATCTCTCTTGTGGGGTTCAAGCTTAAGAGAAAGATAAAGAAACAGGTAGGGTTGCACTTTGCAGTATAAACTTTAAAGAACTGGAATTGCTCAGGGTTGTACTTTGCGGCATAAAACTGATAAACTATGACCACTCATGGTTATACTTTATAGTATGAACATAAAGAATATGAGATTGCATAGTGTTTTACTTTGCAGTATAGATTGCTTGGAGATGTACATTGAAAACAAACTAAATAACATACTAACCGAGACTGCTTGGGGTGTACCTTGCAGTATAAGACGAACTAATGAAAAAAAATAGTTTTGTAGATAATATTTTCAAAAATTGAATATAATCCTAGGTTAAGTATTGTATTTGAGAGCCTAAAACCTAAGATGGCGCTAGGTAAAGTTTTGTTGAGACATGTTTATGTATGTCTAAGTGAATATATTTTTACTACGACTTATAACCTATGATAGTCTTATATTGATTATGTCACCGAGGCTAGTTTGGGGGAATACTCATTCCGTACTTTTGGCGGCATGGTCCTACTATTAGAGGAATTTAGATGGAAAATGATATTATTCACACCAGACTTATGTATGACCCAAGTGTTTATTGTATTTCCCCTATAAACTCATGATACTCAATTGAGTAGGCTGAGTTTATTGGTTTCCATATTTAGTTATTTTTATTGAAGGTTGGACGCTTACCAATTGAAGACGAAGATGGGAAGAAGGCATTATTATTATTATCTTTTGTAGTAGCTTAAATTCTACTATATAATGTAAGTATTTATTAAGTCTAAAGGACTGCAAGGGTTCGACATCATCACATGTCGATTATTTGATGCTACTATGTAATGATTCATATTTTACCCATACTTGGGCATGAATGGGAATTTTGAAAAAAATGTTGTAAGAAATATTATGTGCAATGGACTTTATTTAGTTTCTCCTATTACTTAAATTGGTATTTACATGTTGAACTCATCCTATCGCTGAAAGATAATTACAAAGTGACTACAGCACATTGAGGTTCCATCTTTGGGTTTTAGAATGAAGGATGTTGCACCATATATTTTTCCATATTTGTTCTCGTTTTGAAGCTTATCCATACCATAGAGAAAGAGGCTTGCTTCCTTCATGCCTAAGCATGGTATCGAGTTGATTAATTTTAGTTTGTTTAGTATGCTTCCCTATACACATGTCGATTTTTGAGAATTTTTTTATGTTTTGTGGCTTAGTGGTTGTTTGTTTAAACTTTTCAGGTAGCACGTCTTCTTAATCAAGAGATAAATTGGGTATTGCATTTGTTATCCCGCCTTTTGGCAAGGCCGTGACACCAAGGAATTGACTAGTAACCAACGACGGCCCGTCCTAGAGATCAGTTATACACAGGCTCACTATGGATATCGACGAATTTTGTCCGAGTCCGGATCGAGCCAAAATTGGTAGGACATGAAAAGCTAAGCCATGAGAGTCAACATTCCAAATCTCAAGTCAATCCGAGTTCGTATGCTCAAGTTATGAACGATACGAAGTTGGATGAAAACCAATCACTGGTCGACTCGCTCCCTTCGACTCGCTTCCTTCGACTCGCTTCGCAACCCTCAGAAGTGACTCCTTCGAATCGCTTCACATCCACCAGAAATGACTCCTTCGACTCGCTCCACTTCGTGTCCATCATGGAGCCTTTGTTCGAATCCCTCAAGACACTCCACTTCGACTCGCTCGACCAGTGCACGCTTCGACTCGCTCAATCTAGGCACACATCGACTCGCTCAATCGATGTACATTTCGACTCGCTCGAGACGGCGTCAAAGGCAGAGCGATCCAAAGACTCAAGCGCCACGTCACCGAGTCGAACGGAAGCGAGTCGAAACGAGAGCGAGTCGAACCAAACAGCCTACCGGGAATCCCATTTCGTATCGATCATATCTCCTAATCTACAAGTCCAAATGCTATGAAATTTTCACAGAAGACTACGTGCATGCTAAAGAATGTCCACGCCAAATTTCGACTCCATCGGATGAAATCTTGATCGATACGAAATCTGTTCGTATCGATCGCGGATCGGACCAAAACTTCACGGGCTTGGGCGCGCAAGCCTGGTCACGTGCCAAAGAGGGTCTCCCGAGATCTGAGCGAAGTATCAACCTCCTACACCTATAAATAGACCCCCAAAGCCAACAGAAAAGGGGTTCTTCTTCCTCTTTGAGATCTACAACGCCCAGACTCTGTCAGATCCAGATCTGAACTCCATTGCTGTTGCTACCAACGAATTTCACTGCTGCAAATCATTGTTATTCGCTTTAATTTGCTGAAATCGATTGTAAATATCAAAGAAGGATCAATAAAGCAAACTACTTCATAGTGGACGTAGGCAATACGTCGAACCACTCTAAATTCTTATGTCTCCCTACATTTTAATTATTCTCATTTCTGAAATTTGGAGTTTTTGTTAGATAGTTCCTCTTTTTCCATTTAATTTCTTCACTTTATCTCTTCAAAGACTTTCGAAGAGCGTTGTGCACAATTTTGGTACAAACACTTTGGTGCTTTCATTGAGAGAAACCCAATTTTTCTCCTGCTCTTTGGATCTCCTATCTATATTGGATTGCATAAATCTAAGAAGAAGATCCAGATCTAGAACTTTGAAGCCCTTCCATTCTATTCAGATTTGCAATCAGATCTAGGAAAGGACTTCATCAATTCGTTATGGTAAGCACACGTACCACTTCTACAACTGCTGATCAAGGAGCACGGGACCGACAAAATCCCGTGCAATCACCTCCATCCAACCAAAATGCGGCAGGACCTTCAGATACATCAGGTCCAATCACTAGACAAGAATTCCAGACATTACTTCAAGAGTTGACCCAAAGTCGACAGCAGCTAACTGAACAACTGTGCGCCAACACAAAGTTGACTAACCAGCTAAATCGCTAAAGGCGAAGAAGATCCAGAAGAGACCAAGGTTCTTATTCTTCCACGGAGAGTTCAGCCTCCTCTGATGGCCAAACCAGATCCACACGCCCACGGCTAGGTGTAAGCTACACCCAAACCACAGGACACCAACCTGCTTCAAATCTTGGGCAACCTAGAACTGGACCATCCGCTAGTCTCCATACAGAACCTTCGTCTCAGGGAGTTGCTGCCCCTTACCATGTCACCGGCAACATTGCTACTACCACCACTGCCGGACGAGGAGGTGATGCTAGAAACCAAGCTGATCCTCAACGTAACCAACGAGAGCAGACTCCTGAGCCTTATGTTCCTGAGGATGTTGAACCAAGGAGGCGAGGCACGGACCGTCGACCGCTTCCGGTCCAGACTCGCACTGTGGAACCCGACCACACCTTGGCACAACATGCTCCAAGTATCCAAGTGCCGGATATACCACCGATGATCCGTCAAATGATCCGTGAAAGTCAGGGTCTCAGTAATGACGACTGGGGAATCTCCCGGAGTCATACCCCTTTCACCGATGACGTACTATATGCTGAACCACCTCGGCACTTCAGGATGCCAGCTTTGCCAGTTTATGAAGGAAGTTCTGATCCTAATCAACACGTCCTGAAATACGAATGGCTGATGAATGCTGCGAGAGCTGATGACGCAGTAAAGTTCCACAGTTTCCCCATTTCCCTAGGGGGCATCGCTACCATGTGGTTCACTCGTTTGCCACCACGATCCATCTCTAACTTTGACCAGATGGCCACCAAGTTTGTCAAACAATTCTGTATGCACATGGCAAGGTCTAAGGACGTTAACACTCTGTCTAGTGTTACACAAGCTCTCGGAGAAACACTTAGACGTTACTTGGAGCGATTCCATGCCGCGTGAGCAGAAATAAGCAATCCCAATGATAACTCTATCCTGATGGCATTAATTAAGGGTATTGATGTTGATTCCGAGTTCGGAAATTGGTTAGCCGGAAAACCACCTGCGTCATTGGGCCGTTTCTATTCCAAGGCAGCCCAATTCCTGAGAAGGGAGGATGCGAAACAGTCTAGGAAGTAGGATGACACAGGGCCCAACATCAAAGGAATACAAAGTAACATCGCTGCTAAAAAATCCGGAGATAGTTCGGGGAAAATTCAGTTGAACATCCAAAATAAACAGAATCAGCAGAGGGACAATGGAAATCAGAACAAAAAACGCGATCAGAATCGTGGTCCGCGGCGTAGAGCTTCCATGTACAATAATTACACTCCATTGAACACGTCGTTGGAAAATGTGTATTTGCAGACCTGCAATAACATGCAATACAAGAAACCTGACCCAAAACCGCCAACTGAGAGACAAATCCAAACAGGAAAATTTTGTAGATTCCATGAGAGTTATGGCCACAACACCAATGAGTGTCGTCACTTGCAAGACCTCATTGAAAAACTGATACGTGAACGGAAGTTGGATCAGTATGTGCGGGCACCGCAGTCTGGTGGTGCGGGTCCATCAAATTAGAATCGTGCACCGAATCAGGAAAGACAAGAGGAACCAGCTCGGACAGGCGGGAGGTTGGTTACCAATACAATAAGTGGTGGTCCTCACCCAACAGATCGAAGCTGGAAGGAAATGGAGTCGTATGCCAGCTCTATCAGGCATGCGGACTTCGAGTGTTGTAGTAACTTAGATGAAGGGGCTCCGGCCAAGCAACAGAAGACGATAACAGACGACATCGTGTTCAGGAACAGAGACGTTGATAAAGTCGAAGCCCCCACTATCGATCCACTGGTCATCTCAGCACAAGTAGGTCCCGCTTGGATGAAGAAGATCTTAGTTGACAGTGGAAGCTCTGTGAATATTTTGTTCAAGCGAGCTTATGATCAAATGAAAATGGAAGCCACGGACTTGAAGCCTTGTCAATCCTGAGTCCATGGTTTCAACGGAAGTGCTACTATACCCACTGGAATGGTGGAACTACCAGTAGAGTTGGGAGTTGGAGAGCGTCGAAGAGTATGGATGTTGCAGTTCATTGTTTTGGACATAGACTCCCCTTACAATGCTTTCTTGGGCCGACCGGTCCTCGCTGAATTCAGAGCAGCCATCGCCCCGTGGTGTTTGACTTTAAAGTTTCCCACTGATCATGGAATAGGAATCATTCAAGGGGATCAGGCTGCTGCCAGAGCATGTTATGTTGCTGAGCTGCGGGAGGCGCAACGAAAGGAGAAAGGAAAGGGCGTAGAGGAATCTCTCTGCGTCCGTTTTGCTGATAATTGACAATTAACGCCCGGGCCCAGGCCCGGGCACCCTAGCCAATTCCTCAAGGATCTTGACCCAAGAGTAACTGAAGACGAAGGAGAATCTAAAGAAAGTCAAGCATCCCCGGCCGAGCTGACGATTGATGTCCCAATTGATAATGACGGTGATTCAAAAATGATAAAGATTGGGTCTCAGCTAAGCCAGCAAACTCAAGAGGAATTGGTTGAATTTCTACGAGCGAATCTTGACGTATTCGCCTGGACACATTCTGATATGTGTGGGATCTCACCGGACATCGCGAGCCACACCTTGAACATTGACCTGCGGCATGTCCCGGTCAAACAGAAAAGGCGTGGTATGGATCCGGAGAGATCTACCGCCCTCAAAGAAGAAGTAGAAAAGCTTAAAGCGAACGGATTCATTCGGGATGCGCTTTATCCTGAATGGGTGTCAAATCCCGTGCTCGTCCGAAAGCAAAACGGAAAGTGGAGAACGTGTGTCGATTATTCCGATCTGAATAAAGCATGTCCTAAAGACAGTTTCCCGCTTCCCTGAATTGATCAGCTAATAGATTCGATGGCTGGGCATGAACTCTTATCCTTCATGGACGCGTATTCTGGCTACAATCAAATACCGATGCATTTGCCCGACCAAGAACATACCAGCTTCGTAACCAATCTGGGACTAAACTGTTACAAAGCTATGCCATTCAGACTCAAGAATGCCGGGGCTACTTATCAACGATTGGTCAATCGGATGTTTGCCAATCAAATCGGGAAAACAATGGAAGTATATGTAGACGACATGCTTATGAAGTCACGATTCTCCACCGACCATGTTAAAGATCTGGAAACTATGTTCAACATACTTCGAGAATACAAAATGAAGCTCAACCCACTGAAATGTCACTTTGGAGTTGCATCCGGAAAATTTCTTGGGTTCATCGTTAACGCCCGGGGAATCGAAGCTAATCTTGAAAAGATTTGGGCAATCAGAAATCTTGAAACTCTCAAGACTATAAAGCAAGTCCAGAGTCTCAATGGAAAGGTAGCGGCATTGAGCAGATTCATTTCAAATTCCACTAACAAATGCATTCCCTTCTTCGATCTGATCCGAAAAGGGAAGCAAAACTTTGAAAGGACCACGGAGTGTGAGGGCGCTTTCCAAGCACTAGTTCAACATCTATCCAAACCTCCAATACTGTCAAAGCCTATTGATCATGAGAAGTTGTATACATACTTCGCGATATCAGGAAACGCTATCAGCGCTGCCTTGGTTCGAGAAGAAGACGGGATACAGAAGCCAGTATACTACGTCACCAAACGATTGACTGGGGCTGAACGGAACTATTCGAACCTAGAAAAGTTGGCCTACTGCCTTGTAATTGCATCAAGAAAACTCCGACCATATTTCCAGGCACACCCCATTGTTGTTTACACCGACCAGCCGTTACGACAGGTCCTTTCGCGGCCTGAGACGTCTGGTAGGTTACTCAAGTGGAACATCGAATTGAGTCAGTTTGATATTACTTACACTCCAAGACGAGCAATCCAAGGACAAGTCCTCGCTGATTTCATAGTGGAATTTACCATTCCAGAGGACTTGCCCGAAACCAGTAAATCCCCCGAATACGTCTGGAAGCTGTATACTGATGGTGCATCAAACGACTGGTGTTCGGGCGCTGGTATTGTACTTGAAACTTCCGAAGGCCGATCCATATGTTACGCTTTGAAGTTCGATTTTCATGTGACTAATAACGAAGCTGAATATGAAGCCCTCTTAGCTGGCTTGAAACTTGCCAGAGATTTTAGAATTATCGCAGTGGAAATTTATTGTGATTAACAATTAGTTGTGTCAAGTACGAGGAGAGTATCAAGCAAGAGATCAAAGGTTGGCTGCTTACTTAGCTCGAGTTCATGAAGTACTGAATCATTTCGAGTACTATGCCATCTATTGTATACCTCGGAGCGCAACCAAAAGGCCGATTCATTGGTGAAGCTAGCCAGCACAGGCAAAGCTCAGCAAATGGGCCTCGTTACCATGGAAGCGCTATCTTCCCCAAGCATCGACCGGACAGAAATAGACTGGGTATGCGAAACCGTTCCCGAAAAGGATTCATGGATGACCCCACTCTAAAATTACATTGAGCACGGAACCCTACCGGAGCGCAGGAGTGAAAAGAGACAAGTCCTTTGAAAGGCCTCACGATTTACCATCCAAAATGGACTCATGTACAGAAGGGGGTACTCAGTCCCCCTACTCCGGTGTATCGCTCACGATGAAATTAAACAAGTATTGCGCGGTGTGCACGAGGGAGAATGTGGCGATCACACCGGGGGGCAAGCACTTGCCAAGAAAATACTTCGCTACGGCTATTACTGGCTTACCGTGAATCGTGATGCGTTGGACTATGCAAAGAAATGTGATAGGTGCCAGAAATATGCCCGAATTCCCAAAGCTCCTCCTACCGAGATAACGCAAATGGTCAGCCCATGGCCATTTGCAATGTGGGGCATCGACATCATTGGTGCTCTACCTCTGGCAAAAGGTGGTGCGAAGTACGCCATCGTCGCAGTTGATTACTTTACAAAGTGGGCTGAAGCCGAAGCTCTCGCTACCATTACAACGAAGAAAGTAATCAACTTTGTGGTTCGTAACATCATCTGTTGATTCGGTCTCCCGCACACCATTATTACTGACAACGGAACCCAATTCGACAGTGCTGAATTTAAAGATTTCTGCAAACGATTTCACATCCAAAAGAAATTCTCTACGGTTGCACACCCTTAGGAAAACGGACAGGTCGAGACAGTTAATAAAGTTATAAAATCCATCCTGAAAAAACGACTAGAAAAGGTCGGGGGCAAGTGGGTCGATGAACTTCCTATGGCTCTATGGGCTTACCGAACAACCCACAAGACTACGACCGGTCACACTCCATTCTCTCTTTCTTATGGTTCAGAAGCCATTATTCCAGTCGAGCTAGAAGTACCTTCTCATCGTGTGACGTACTACGATCCAAAGACAAATGCTATATTACTTGCTGAATCTCTTGACCTACTAGATGAGAAGCGTGAAGAAGCTGATTTGAGGGCAGCTGCACATCGAAGTCGAGTCACCCGATTGTACAACGCCAAGGTCCGTCCACGAACCTTTGAACTAGGCGATCTCGTCCTTAAAAGAATCTATCTGGTTCCTTCGCGTATGAAGCCGACATGGGAAGGACCGTATGTTATTGAACGAGAGCTCGGAGATGGCACATTCAAGTTATCGACCGTCGACGGTCTTATTCTGCCAAGAGCTTGGAAAAGCGAGAGCCTTCGCCGCTATTACACATGACATGCTATCTTTATCCATTTAGTTTACTTTCCGTTTTTGCAATTTGTTTCTGCATTTCGAAATTAGAACTTGTAATAAGGCAACTGACTTTGCCATACTTTCTTATTTCAGCAATAAAATGCAATCTCTTCGAGCCAGAGCTGTGATTTACTTGAAATGCTTCATATGACCATCACTATGCATGGAGAGCTAAGTTTCACCATACGGTGGAATTTATTCAAATAGAGAGTGACTGCGATGCAACCAATCACTCGCTAAGTGAAACCCAAGCTCGGGGACAAGCCATCACACCAAAGTTAAAAAAGGATTGGTACACGACAATCCTTCCTCAACTTTGTATTCCCAGAGTGCGAAGCGGAGTATAAACATCAACTCCGAACTCCCAGAGTGCGAGTCATAGTATAAACATCAACTCCGTATTCCCAGAGTGCGAAGCGGAGTATAAACATCAACTCCGAGTTCCCAAAGCGTGAACCGGAGTATAAACATCAACTCCGAACTCCCAGAGTGCGAGTCAGAGTATAAACATCAACTACGTATTCCTAGAGTGCGAAGCGGAGTATAAACATCAACTCCGAGTTCCCAAAGCGCGAACCGTAGTATAAACATCAACTCCCAACTCCCAGAGTGCGAGTCGGAGTATAAACATCAACTCCGTATTCCCAGAGTGCGAAGCGGAGTATAAACATCAACTCCGAGTTCCCAAAGCGCGAACCGGAGTATAAACATCAACTCCGAACTCCCAGAGTGCAAGTCGGAGTATAAACATCAACTCCGTATTCCCAGAGTGCGAAGCTGAGTATAAACATCAACTCCGAACTCCCAGAGTGCGAGTCGGAGTATAAACATCAACTCTGTATTCCCAGAGTGCGAAGCGGAGTATAAACATCAACTCCGAGTTCCCAAAGCACGAACCGGAGTATAAACATCAACTCCGAACTCCCAGAGTGCGAGTCGGAGTATAAACATCAACTTCGTATTCCCAAAGTGCGAAGCGGAGTATAAACATCAACTTCGAGTTCCCAAAGCGCGAACCGGAGTATAAACATCAACTCCGAACTCCTAGAGTGCGAGTCGGAGTATAAACATCAACTCTGTATTCCCAGAGTGCGAAGCGGAATATAAACATCAACTCCGAGTTCCCAAAGCGCGAATCGGAGTATAAACATCAACTCCGAACTTCCAGAGTGCAAGTCGGAGTATAAACATCAACTCCGTATTCCTAGAGTGCGAAGCGGAGTATAAACATAAACTCCGAGTTCCCAAAGCGCGAACCGGAGTATAAACATCAACTCCGAACTCCCAGAGTGCGAGTCGGAATATAAACATCAACTTTGTATTCCCAGAGTGCGAAGCGGAGTATAAACATCAACTCCGAGTTCCCAAAGCGCGAACCGGAGTATAAACATCAACTCCGAACTCCCAGAGTGCGAGTCGGAGTATAAACAACAACTCCGAACTCCCAGAGCGCAAATTGGAGTATAAACATCAACTCCGAGTTCCCAGAGCGCGAAACAGAGCATAAACACCAACTTCAAGTTCCCAAAGCATGAATTGAAGTATAAATATCAACTCCAAACTCCCAGAGCGCGATTCGGAATACAAGTGTCAATTCCGAGTCCCCAGATCGCGGACATGTAATAAAAACTTAGGCCGGCATGACCAACCGCCAGTAAACAAATGAGAATCCCCGGAGTGCGGATATGATCGTCGACAATCAAATAAACGTGGAAAAACCACTCGGTTTCCACCTGACCTAGACATCCGTTCAGTGGCACTAGGCTCAACATGGCAAAAACGAGAAACGATCGCCGATTGATGTTCTACAACTCATCCCCGAGACTGGGGGGCAGGACTTAAGCATCGACCATCGACTGAAGCGATGTGACGTAAAAAAATCAACTCGCTCCCCGGTCGCAAACCATGTCCACAATACCCGAACTTGGCGAACAAAAACAAATTTTATTCGGAAGCTGAAACTTCACAAGTGCATTTCAGATATTGAAACACTTAGGCAATTACACAATGACAGAAAAGAAGTCAAAAAAGAGAAGTTTCATTTCCATTGTTTATAAAAGAAGTTCGTGTACAAGTTTCCAAAAATTCCTACTAGCAGGGGCCGAGCCCGCATCTATACACGTCTAACAAAATGCAAGTCAAAATAAACGGGGAAGCATGTTTAATATTTCTTCTTCCTTGGCTTCCTCCTCGGTGTAGACCCACTGGAGCCATCGCTAATCTTCCTCTTCGAGCCTTTGCTTTTCGGCGGTGGATCTTCAGGCGAGAGCATTATATCAACATCCTCCTCCGAACTCGAATGGATAGGAATGCTCCCTACGAGCGGAGTCAGAGGGATAGGATCAAATGTGGAAGATGGCATGGCCACACTAGTGTCAGAAAATGTACCGCCAGGCGATATCATTCTAAGCGGAGCTGGACCAAGTGTCGTCGTCCCACCTCCAAAACTGCCACCATGCGCTGCGGCATCCATTTTAGCGGCGATTTGTGCCAAGATTTCCTCTTCAGTACCCGAACGAGCCTCGCTGGGAGGGTCAGTAGTCGGCATCGAAGAGCTTGTGGTGGGAACTCCTTCGCCCATGACGAATGATAAGTCAGCTAAAGGATCGCCATGATGGCGAAAGAGTTCTTCCATCAACTGCTCATCAAATACAAGTGTGCTTCCCTGAGCATCGTCGGGTAGGGCAATTGCATTTACGGTGATTGCTTCGGTCACGATAGCCTCCTGCGTTTGATATGATTCTTGAGTAGCAGGAGGCATGGCCGGTGCAGCATCAATCACTGGACAAAGAATAAGAGAACTGTTAGAACTTAACTCGATCGAAGATATCAACTTAAGAAAGATATGTGGAATGTTCAGAATACCTTCCTCAGTTTGACTCGTAGGCGGCAGGGCGGCATCCGTGACTTGCGCTACAGCCGAAGACATCTGCGGCTGATTTGGATTGTAAACAGGAACAGCCTGGGGATCGACCGCAGATGAGGATTCGGGCTGTGTTGACGCGGGAACTTCAAGACTTGCTTCATGGTGGTCAACTCCAGCACCCTCTCCCACTTCAAAGTGCTGGGCGCCAAGTCTTTCCTTCTCACGCAGAATCATCGACTCGTGGAGAATCTTCTTTTCATCCTCAGTCAGAATGCGATTCTCGAGTTAGAATTCATCCACAGACTCGCCCTGATGCGCCTCCTTCTCCTCCTCGACCAGTCGGCCCCAAGCATTATAGAGATGCATCGGAAAATCATCGAGCCAGGCTAGACCCCTGTGCCTCAGCACGTTAGCGTTATAAACAACAAGAAGGTCTTCGATGTCAACCTCTAGCCTGGACTCGGCCAACTTCACTTTTTCCTCCACCTCAGCCTCCACCTTGTGGACTTTAGCCACGGCCGCATCCCGTTCGTCCCTGAGCAGGACAGCTTGTTCGCACGCCTCCTGGGCTGCGTTGTTCGCATCATCTTTTTACTTGGCCATGTCGGGGAATTTGGCCTTAAGTTCCTTGACCGCCGCATCCCGCTTAGCAGTAACTGTAGTATTCCAGTGGCCCATCTCCTCCACCAAGGCAACGTGAGTCTGTTCCAACTTCTCCATTGCCGCCTTCGCTTTGTCAGCCTTTATAATGGCCTCAATCTCATATTTCCGAGAAAACTCGGACTCAACGGTGAGTACCTGAATAATCCGATCCCTTTTTGCGAGCTTGGTCTCCATCTTCTCGAGCGCTTTGGCTCGCTCAAAGGCCACTTTGGAAGCTTTTTCGATAGCCTTTGCCCACTCTCGGTATTGGGTGGAAATGTCGTGGACATAATCATGCATCGTGCCTTCTACCCCTGATGGAATTCTCTTTAAGTGAGGAGGGAAGACATAACCGTCGAAGCAGATATTCGGAAAATCCTTCCTTATCTAAGCTAATTTAAGGGCCCCTTCTCCTGTGGGCTCGGCAGGGACCTGCTCTGTAATCATGGAGGTCGTAGTCTCAATTCTCTGAAGATGAGTTTCGGACCTAGAAGCATGAGAAGACAGCCTGTGACAAGGAGGCTCTGGTGGATTTGAAGTTTGAACAAGACGAGGAGACGGAAGTCTAGGAGGAGGAAAGCGTGGTCTCGATCGATGTCTATACTCTCTGTCACGCCCATACCTGTCCTAGCTAGAGTATTCGTGATCGCGATCCCTATCTGAATCGCTCCTGCGGGAATCATAGTAACTAGAAGCTTTTCGGGCTGAGCGAAGATTCCCGAGCGTCGATCCTCTTCCAGACATAGTACCTGAGAATAAAAAACGAAGAAAGAGTTAGCGACTTCTTGAGTTGGTCGATTTACAGTCGTGAATCATGCAGTGTAGTGAAGTGTATGCATGTGCAACCCCCCGACCAACCGGAAATGTCGGCCGCGCTCGTGGCAAGCGACCCGCTCAGTTCAAGAGCGCTATCAAGCTCCTCCATCCCGGCGTCGTGTTGAGATGACACAAAATCCGGAATCGGAACATCGGCAAGCCCTTCAAAAAGATTCTCTACCGGTGGGGGAGAAGCCTCCACAATTCTAATCCCCGGGATGGGCAAAGACACGACCACAGATTTAAATCTCTCGGATTTAGAGCATTTGTGAGCAACAGCCTTGCCTTTTCTTTTTCCTCTAGAATCTTGAACATCGGAAGAAGGCACGGCCGAGAGCTCGGTATCGGTAGGCGTTCTCTCCGAATCAACTTCCTCGGTTATCACGACCGTGGGCGCTTTGCGCTTCACCCGTCTCTTCGGGACCACTCTATGTGTCCCTTCCAAATGTATGCTCTGCCTCCGTTCTATCAGCACGACAGTCCTCAAATTTCTGTCAGACAGAACCAAGTCGATATGCCTCTCTTCGCCCACAAACGCTTGAAGAATCCGAACAAGCTCCCTGAAGTATGCGCCGTCAGGACGAGAGATTGCAGCTATAAAAAAAGGAAAAGTAAGTCAGTTTTGAAGTCAGTTACTAATATCTCAATGATTCAAGAGAGAAATGGCAACACTTACGCCTATCCAACCACCGCCTAGCAAATCCAGGGGGGCACCGAACGTAGAACCATTCGGTTTTATAATAACTTAGCCTTCCCCACGAGCCCAGTACAATGTGGCAGTTTCTGACCGCTTCCAAGAAGGTGAAAGAAGGGCTGTCTCCACGGCCCTTGATGTTGAATAAATATCTGATTTTGATCGGCTTCGGCGGTCGAAAGAGGATCTCCATAAACAGGACAAAGGTGTTGTTCAACAAGGCATACCCGTTGGGATGTAGCTGAGATGGAGCTATGCCAAGAAACGATAACATCTCCCTTATATACTAATTGAAGGGAGGGAGTGTCTCTGCTGTGCAAGCGTGACGGTTGAAAGCAGTAAACCCCTTCGGGGGATCATGCAGCCTATCATTTGGCCCGGGAAGTAACACGTCATCGAGCGACAAACCGTGCCTTAAACAAATCCGTCCTAACATATCTTCAGAGATACCCGACGACACAGAATCTTGCGGATTACAAATAAACCGAGCCCCTAGACGATCGTCCGGGGCCGGATCTAAACTTCGACTTCAATAACCGGAATCTCGATGGATAGAGGAATAGAACTCGGGAGTTCCTGCTGCTGTGAACTTGAGGGTTCCATGAATAGCTAGCTCATGAATAATCATTGTTAAACAAGCAATAATGCTCGTGCATCCCCTAGTGTAAAGTGTGTGAATATGTGATGTGCAGTGCAGTATTGTATATCATTTGAAGAGATCTACGGGATTGAGGAAAACATGAAAATGATGAGACTTCGGAATTCAGTCGGAAGGACCGTCATCACTGACCGTCGCAACCCTGCCATCCAGTTGTTAACTATCACTCCGAGTTAAAATTTGTTATTAGTTCGATAAGTTCCAGTTTCATCGACGAGCTTCGATAGGCAATCAGATATGCGGTGAAACTAATAAGTCCAGTTATGCAAGTTTGAAGCTCGTTGGAGTCAATTGTTCAAATGTGCAGAAAATTTTAGATTCTTTAAGTGTTCAATTCGTATTGTTCACGAGTGCCGTGTTCGCATCAATCAGTTATGGTCGTGTGCGTATGAGTCATACTCGGTCAAAAGGGTGGAATGCAGGTTCGACTCGATCAAGGGGCTAAGGATTTCGAATCGATCGGAGCGCAACACTCTGACTCGATCCCAAAGCCTCCAGTTCGACTCGCTCCCAAGACTACGCAGTTCGAATCGCTCCCAAGACTGTGCAGTTCGACTCGCTTCCAAGACAACGCGGTTCGACTCGCTCCCATGGCTACGCACTTCGACTCGATCCAGAGCCATCCACTTCGACTCGCTCCGAAGCCACCCACTTTGATTCGATCGCAGGCCATCGTTTCAAATAGATCATACACAACCCCTTCGAATCGATCCATAGATTCAAAGCATTCAACTTGATGCGAAGCTCCACCATCGATCGATGCAAAGGCCTCCGCCTCATCCTCTCGAAACACCCACTCAGATCGACATGAAGCTGAGGCCATGGAACTTTCGATTGGTCACAACTCCGGTTGATTTGATATTAAAAACCGAGTCTCATCGCTTGCGCGTTGGGTCCGCTTAAAGGATTACCTAAATCTATCAGACAGTTCGAGCAATTAAAGGGATGAATCAGTTCAGAGGCAAGATTGTTTTCTTCTTTCTCCTCGAGTTTCTGAGCGATACGAAGGCAAGGAAGGAAAGCGAAAGGTAAAAAGTGGAAGAACGGCTAAGTACAAAGTATTTATATGGACCCGAAAACAAAGGGAATAAACGATTCGTATCCCGGTGGATTCGAACACGTGTTTCGACTCCCTCTCCAGTGCGTTGATGCGAAGCTCCCCTTCGTATCGCTTGCCCAGTTCGACTCCCTCTCCGATACAACAATAAAAGACATCACTTCGACTCCGTCTCCCCTTCGACTCCGTCTCCTGTGCGTTTCGACTCCGACTCCTATGCAGTTCGAACCCAAGACCAAGTCGAACAAAGCAGTTTGAACCGAAGACCGAGTCGAACAACCAGTTCGAATCCAAGACCGAGTCGAACAAAGCAATTCGAACCCAAGGCCGAGTCGAACAACCAGTTCGAATCCATAAAACCATGACTTCCAGAGGCCAACTCCATCGAATCGAGATACTCACTTCGCATCCACAAATTCAATGAAAGACATCCTCAATGCTTCAACCCTTCACATCGATTCAGGAGAGGATCGTTATGAAGGAACATTCAAAAAACAACCATCGAACGTTGTTACAGCGGATTTCACATCGGTTCAGGAGAGGATCGATGCAGAACTCAAAAATAAAATAAACTGACAACGACTCGTGAATGTAAAAACGTCAACGAGAGTCAGGCTAACATATATGCATGAATGTCGTACCAATATTCGATGTTCCTGATTTACAGGAATCAAAAGATCGTCTAATAACGATTACAACAACAAACAGTTAATTGCTAGCATACAGCAATAGGTTGCAACAATACAGGGTACAGCAGTTGACGGTCAACAGTTTACATTATCGAGGAAAACAGTCGAAGATTACAGCTTTCATCGAAAAGACGATGACTATTCAGAATGAAGATTGCAGCACTTCAAAGCACATCATGTTTTCACAAGACATACTTTGGGGGGCAAATGTTGTCCCGCCTTTTGGCAAGGCCGTGACACCAAGGAATTGACTAGTAACCAACGACGGCCCGTCCTAGAGATCAATTATACACAGGCTCACTATGGATATCGACGAATTTTGTCCGAGTCCGGATCGAGCCAAAATTGGTAGGACATGACAAGCTAAGCCATGAGAGTCAACGTTCCAAATCTCAAGTCAATCCGAGTTCGTATGCTCAAGTTATGAACGATACAAAGTTGGATGAAAACCAATCACCGGTCGACTCGCTTCCTTCGACTCGCTTCCTTCGACTCATTTCGCATCCCTCAGAAGTGACTCCTTCGACTCGCTTCGCATCCACCAGAAATGACTCCTTCGACTCGCTCCACTTCGTGTCCATCACGAAGCCTTTGTTCGAATCCCTCAGGACACTCCACTTCGACTCGCTCGACCAGTGCACGCTTCGACTCGCTCAATCTAGGCACACATCGACTCGCTCAATCGATGTGCATTTCGACTCGCTCAAGATGGCGTCAAAGGCAGAGTGATCCAAAGATTTAAGTGCCACGTCACTGAGTCGAACAGAAGCGAGTCGAAACGAGAGCGAGTCGAACCAAACAGCCTACCGAGAATCCCATTTCGTATCGATCATATCTCCTAATCTACAAGTCCAAATGCTATGAAATTTTCGCAGAAGACTACGTGCATGCTAAAGAATGTCCACGCCAAATTTCAACTCCATCGGATGAAATCTTGATCGATACAAAATCTGTTCGTATCGATCGCGGATCGTACCAAAACTTCACGGGCTTGGGCGCGCAAGCCTGGTCACGTGCCAGAGAGGGTCTCCCGAGATCTGAGCGAAGTATCAGCCTCCTACACCTATAAATAGACCCCCAAAGCCAACAGAAAAGGGGTTCTTCTTCCTCTCTGAGATCTCCAACGCCCGGACTCCGCCAGATCTAGATCTGAACTCCATTGCTGCTGCTACCAACGAATTTCACTGCTGCAAATCATTATTATTCGCTGTAATTTGCTGAAATCGATTGTAAACATCAAAGAAAGATCAATAAAGAAAACTACTTCATAGTAGACGTAGGCAATACGCCGAACCACTCTAAATTCTTGTGTCTCCCTGCATTTTAATTATTCTCATTTCTGAAATTTGGAGTTTTTGTTTGATAGTTCCTCTTTTTCCATTTAATTTCTTCACTTTATCTCTTCAAAGACTTCCGAAGAGTGTTGTGCCCAATTTTGGTACAAACAACATTCACTCTTGCTTCCACTGGCTTAAAGAGGTCTACTAACAGCTCGGGTAAGAAGAGGAAGCGAGGTACATAGGGAATTTTTGCAATTCAGAATAAGTTGGAGAATACAAATGGAAACTTTGGATAAGAATGCTGAGGCACCTATTTGATGTTTCTCTAGAGAATAATCTATTTCATATTGTTGTTAATGAAACATTATCCTATGCAATTTAGAAGAATTTGGAGGGAAATTATGTAACGACCCGGTATTTTGGACCATTCGCATCCGCACATGTCGGACTTGAATTGCTCAAAATACCGCGTTGTAAATAAAAATTTGGCAAACTCATCATATACAGTAAATAAATAATCACATATCACAGACACAGAGTAAGAAGTGCAGCGAAAGTAAAAGAAATAGCAGTTCATGAAGCTACTAGGGAATTAAATAAGATACAACAGAAGAAATAAAGTACAACTGAAGTCTCAATATGATAACCAAGTATAAGCTGAATAGAACAACAGAACTGAGATAGATAAAACTAGATAAGCAGATAATCTCCAGCGATTCCAATCTCTAGAAAGTGGAATCCAAATCTGTGAATACTCAGGATGACCCGAGCGTAAATAAAAATACAGACACTCGAGTCAGGACATACATACTTATACAATGTAAACCAACTCAAGTGAACTGTAATAAAGGTACAAGTAACTTAAAGAATGCTTGGGATCGCCCATTCTTTAAGGATCCGTTAAACTATCTACTATGAGGTAATATTCGCTATTATAATAATGTCTAATATAAAATAAACATACTTTTAAATAGCATTAAGGCTTTACATTTTCCACCTTAACACGTAAAATGCCAATAGTCTACACAGTATTTGCATACCTCGAAAGGATATGAGAAGATACTCCATAGGTACGACACAAATAGAAACTCGTAGTAAAGCTCGATATGGTAGGTGACACGACACACAAGGCAATGCCAGGGTAGATATACCAATTACGCATCCGGACTGGTGGTGACACATAGCAGCCACTACCGCCCACCTCGAACAACACTCCCAAATCAAGGGGTGCACCCAATCAATCACAAAGTAATAGAATGGTATCGAAGAAGTGTGTCCGATCAGAGGTGCTACCTCATTGGTCCGTCAATCGCTCCTGTTTTAGCCACGTTATGCCAACTCATGGGAGTTGGGTCCACGTATATACCTTAGGATCGTCGCGACCATCCTACTTCATTCTGGAAACTCCACCGCATACACAGTTGTTAAAGTGGTTTTCAGTATCGACAGAGAGTATGTCCATATCCGATCCCGGTCTCTTTAACAACCAATCGTTATTATAACCCGTGGTTATAATTTTAAAATAATATTTTATACTTCAAAATATAATATCATTTCAAATCCAAATCTTTATCAAAATAAAGATTAAATCAATTCCAAACTATTTCAATATATTTAAAATATCATATCATTTCAAAACTTCATTTCAAATCTTTTCAATATATCAAAATATCATATCTTTCCAAAACTTCATTTCAAATTATTTAATATATCAAAATATCATATCTTTCCAAAACTTCATTTCAAATGATTTAATATATCAAAATATCATATCTTTTCAAAACTTCATTATTAAATCATCATTTGAGTTTAAATCCAAATATTCAACTTTAAATACCTTTTAAATTCAAAGATATCATTCATTTATTATCATTTCAAGTCACATTTTTAAATAGTTTATATTTCAATCAAAATAATTCATCTAAACCATTTAAAAGTGTAATTATTATACTTTTAAATCAAGTATTCAATTTCCAAAGTTTTAAACTATTCTGAGTTCATTTACTAAGTTAAAAACCATAAACATTGAAAATTTCAGCCTTTCACAGCATTCAGAAAAAGCTGTTATAAGTTATTCTTGAAAACATTTTAATTCAGCAAAGACAGCATTTTAAACGTTTGTTAAATCTCAGTTTAGTTGAAATTTAGTTTAAAACAGCAAAGACAGCATTTCTAGAAATGCTGTAATAGCTCAGGTTTCAAATTAAAGGTTTTAATTAAATTCAGCAAAGACAGCAGACCACTACAGCATTTAAAGAACTGCTGTAATAGGCCTTTATTAAGTTTTTAGCCTTTTAATTTACTTCAGCAACTACAACATTACAGAACTGCTGTAATAGCCTCTTATTTAAGTTTTAGATCATTTACAGAAATCATAACATTTCTGAACGCTATAAAAGTAATTTCCAGATTTTTAGTGTATTTCCAACAAATAATAACCTTCAATATTAAACCTTTTAAACATTATAAAAATCATATTTTGACATTCAAAAATGTTCATTAAAATTACTCTTTTATTTTATGATTTTTATAAGAAACATTTACAGTAAAATCCAAATTTCCAATAATTTTACTTAACAAATCCAAATGTACAATTTTCTTTTCTTCACATTTTTAACAAATAAACTTAACACTTATATTTTATTTCCATTTCACAAATTAAACAAAATTTTCAATTTTATTTAATTAACTTAAACCTTTAATAAAAACCAAATTCACATTTCCAAGTCAAGTTATATTTTAAAAAAGCAAACATAAGAGGAGCAAGGCAAAAATCAAAGCGAAGATGAAGAAGAAAAGAAGAGAATGGAAGCCATTAACTTATTTTTTTTCTCAAATGAGAATAGCCGTGAAAATGAGATGATGGGAAGGTTTTTCACGTGAATGTCAAGAGGAATGCACGGCTAAACAAAAAAAGAAATGAAAGGTCAAAGGAAAATGGAAAGACTAGGCTAATGAAAGGTCCTTAAGTTCTAAAAGTCTTTTTAAACTCTTCATATTTCCTTTTTCAATAAATCAAATAAAACAAATATAAATCAGTAATTTACTTTTTAAAACTGAAACAAAGTAATATGAAATAAAAATAAATAATTAATTTTAAAGAAAATGGGAAAAGAATATAAGAAATTGCTTAAAAATTGAAACAGGGTCCAGAAATTACAAATAAATCACCATTGACTTTGGAAAATTATTTACTTCATTTTAAAAATATTATAAAACAAAATTTTGAAATAAAATAATTTCTAAAGTATTTTCAAAGTGAAATAAATAATTTAATTTAGAGAAAATAGAAAAAGAACTAAATAAAATGTTTAAAAATTAGAAATAGGACATGAAAATTACAAATAAATATCACCAGCCTTATAAAATTTCTATTTCACTTTAAAACAAATAAAAGTCCAATAAATAGAATAAGATGAGAAACAAAATAAAGTAGGAATGAGAATGAATAAGTTCTTAAGAAAATAGGAAGATAAATAAAGAATTACTTTAATTATTTGAAACTAGGAATTAAAATTTATAAACAGAATACAACTAGCATTTGAAAATGTCAATTACACTTTTAAAATGTTTTTAAAACTAAAATATATACATAGCATGTTATTTACCCATACACATATAATTTAGAACATTACATGACCAAATAAAATATTATTTATATAATTTAAAATAAACAATTTTGTTAAATACAGTAAATTACACACAATATTTAAAAGGGCATAACTTTCACAATATAAACCTGATTTCAATGAAACGAAAACAGTATTCTTGAAATTTTATTTACTTCCATAATAAAAATTCAAAAATTTAAAATTTTTAAAATTTTAAATTAAAAGTCAAAGTTTGACCATATTGACCAAAATTCACATTTCTGGAAAATATCTTATTTATACATGTTTGGAATTCTAATTCATATCAAAAATCAAAATTTATATTTAAAATAACAAAATTATTTAATTTAATAAATAAATTAAAGTTTTTAAATCAGAAAATTCAATTTAAAATAATTACAAAATACAGGGTTGTTACAAATTATGCAATCAATAAGGCATTTCTCATGAGAATGTTGGTAAATCTTAAGTTTAAGTCAAGTGGTTCAATTGGAGAGCACCTTAATGAATTTTGCATGATTGAGAATCAACTAGAAATCATGAATTATAAGGTAATGATAAGACACATGCTCGGACGCTGATGATTTCATCACCAGAAACTTGGGAAACACTTGTGGTTGTATTCAACAACACAAATTCTGATGGAATTGTTTCAATAGGTTTGGTAGTTAGTTTCTTTCTCAATGAGGAGATGCAGTGGATGAACTTAATTGAGGTAAAGGTCAATGAAGAATGGGAAACTACAGTCTGATCAAAGAGGCGACTCTTCCAAGGAGAAATAAATGACCAGATATAAAAAGGATCTCTTTTGCTATTTCTACAAAAGTTATGTCATTTAATGAAATCTTGTTACAAGCTAAAAGGAGATAAGGAAAGGATGATGCATTAAAAGAATGCCAAAACAAATAGCAATGATGATGTAAATTTTGGAGAGGAACTTGATGACAATATCCATATGTAGGAAAAGGATAGTCACATAGTGGGTACTAGATCAGGTGCATGTTTCCATAATACAATATTAAGGAGTTATTCATTGACTAATCCGCTAATGGATGTGAAATGGAGTTTAAAGGATTAGGTTTGATTAGGTCAAAGATGTATGTTGGAAAGATGGTAAGACTTATAGGAGTTAGGCATGTCCCAAAAATTAAGAAGAATCTTATTTCAATGGAACATTTGGAAGAGAGAATAAACTTTTTATTTTGGGGTGGAACGATGAGGGCATGGAAAACAAATAGGGATGTCATATGCTAAAAATGATGAAATAATAATTTATTTGAATTGATTGGAAAAATGATGGAGAATGTATGTTGTTCTCAAAGTCACGACAAAGAAGCAAATCTGTCTAAATAAGGTGGAACATGCAAAGGAAAATCACAAATCCTACATGAAGGCCTTTGTGGTACTATAAGCAATTATTAATGTATTATGGAAGCATGTTTCTACTTAAGGACATGCCTAATTTGGTTGTTTTGGTTAAGATAAAGGTTGAGTATGTATTGGAGTGATGTGATTTTACATCAAGATGGAGTGCTGTGATTTTTGATACAAGAGCACATTTAAAGTAAATAAATATAAAGAAGGAAATTATATATTTCACGTGCCTGGATTAACATTGCATTTTTGGAAATGCATATTATAATAAAAGAGAAGACGATGCTCTCTCAAATTCGATGGAAAAATTTCCTTGTTGACATATGTTGACTTGGCCATTGGATAATTGACCGTTTAAGTAAAGGATCAAAATTTCTTTTTTAAGGGAATTGTTGTTTTATGTTTTTGGTTTTGAGTTGGAAACTCCAATTATGGTTTTGTATTTGTTTGGAAAAACTAATAAACTGAGATCTGGAGAAAATTATTTGTGTATTGTATTACTTCACTTCTTATCTCTTTTTGAATCTAATTATGTATTGATCACTAAAATAACCCTAGCACAAACCGTGCTACCTAAACTTGGTTTCAATATATTTTTCAAAATGATTTTTTTTAATTGCTCTAGGATAGAGATTAAAACAATAGAATTTATGTTGTAGATCCCTGTAAAGAAATATAATATATCATGCATCCCTTTTCGAAATGCAACTTAGATCCCTATCACTCAAAAATGACCAAAAACTGATTTTTTTTCAAAGAAGAAATATTATTATTTATTTTGTCTCATATACAAAGAAGTAGAAAATTAAAATTAAAAAATTTACGATCAAGTTGAATTTTAATATAAGGCTATATACAATTGCACTACACAAATTCAACTCAATCTTGATATAGAATTGGATTACACTTTACATAATGCAATCCAATTCTAATATATTATAAAAATCTGCATGCACTATGCATAGCGTAAGCCGGTCTAATAAAAGAACTACATGAATGAGCTTACACTATGTATAATGTAATTCAATCTTGGTAAACAACCATATAGTTCAAATTACATTCTGTATAATGCAAGTCAATCTTAATAAAACACTATACAAATTGCATTGCACTAAAATAATGCAATCTAATCCTGTAACAAAATATACAAATTTGTTTGCACTATATAATGCAACCCGATCTTGCCAAACTACATTAGAAATTACACTGCACTTCACACAATGCAATCCTATACTGATAAAAACCATGAATAATGACTTCCATTTTATATCATTTCAATTTTAAGATTAGCTTACAATGTAAAACCTAGATCGCATTATGAGTATTTACATCAAAATTCTCCATGGAAATAATATTGACTTACATTATAAATAAAATATAATTGTAAAGTTCTTATAGGATATGATAAAAAAATTTGCGGAAATTAATGTTTTATAATATATTAACATAAATATTATATTAAATATGTGCTTTATAATAAAAAAAATATGTATGTGTGTGTGTGTATAAAATAGGATTTATATGTTCATATATTTTTAAATTGAAATTATATATATATATATATATATATATATTGCTAAGAAAATAAATTATATTAGTAAATTAAAACAATAATTTATTACCTTGAGAATGATTCCCTTATTTTTTACCTTGAATTTCGATGCTTCCTTCTTGAAATAATTTTGAACTTATTTGTTGAGATGCAATTTACTTCCAAGCTTACTTTTCAATGGAGTTTTCTAACTATATTTTATTATGCTAAATAACAAGAGGGTGAGGGACTATTTATAGGAGAATGAGGGATACATATAGCCCAAAGTATCTCCATAAAGAGTGCATCACACCTTTACCATCTAATCTATATTAGATCGTTATCCTTTAAATATACATATAATATGTGTATATTTAAATTAGTAGCCGAATTTACATAAATTTAATTAATAATATATTACCCTACTAATATTTATACACATACACATATATATATATACATATTTATATATATATACATATTTATATATATATATGCATATGTATCTGTATGTGTGTGTGTATCTTTCACACACATAGTTAACTTAATTTATTTTAAAGTCTTGTTTAATTAAATAACAATATAATTTGTTATATACTAAATTCGGTAAATATTTTATCCTTCAAATATATATTAAAACATTTATATTAATATTATTCCATTTATATAATTTACTTATCAAATATAGCTATGTTATTTTGCAATGCGTCGAAAATTCTACTATAAAACTCTAAATTATGGATTCATTCCTTAGTTAGTATTTAAAAAATTTAAATGTTAAAGCCTTTATGAATTTGTTGAAGTATACTATCAGGCACGAATCAGACGCTTGCAAATTATCTAGGTAAAATCCTTCTTTTTATTATATTTACATCGCTACCCTTAAGCAACGGTATTATGTACGTTATCTTTCCATCTTCACTATGCTACTAAGGCTTCTAGAGATTAGGTCGTGCCAACACTCCAATAATGTCTGTAGTTAAATGCGATATTTAAATTTGAAAGTCACTTGGTTTAGCACAACAACATTAACAATTAGCCAAAATTACTCTGTCCAGAGACTTTAACTTTTAGTTGTCTCCCAATTATGATAGCACCAACCCTTAGTATTAAGAAAGACGAATCTTCTCTTTAGTAGTGCTTCACTTTTTACACTTCAACACACACCTAAAAATGATCATAACTTGGAAATAATAATGAGTGAACTTCCATAATCAAAGTAAGGCATTCATGTGAAAGATCTATAGTACTCTTAAGTGGATAGACCACTACACATTGTCATGTAAGATCCTATAATTAGCTTAAATACACTAACTTATAGAGTACTCTCGATGAGTATATTCCATAAGTGGTCTAAACAATTAAATGTACTTACGACGTGGTGCTTCCAATGATCATGAGTAATTCATTGTCCATCCTACAGAGAGGATTACGTACATTAGTTTCAATGAGTACTCTAATATTCCTTTCTCAATGTAGCGTGAATCTGAATATTTAAGGACAAATGTTTTGATTTATGAACTCTTTTGCAACTGCGATCGATTTAACACTTTCTAAAGTGATTTCTAACTGTATGCTTTTAATGTGCTCATAACATTACCTAAAAATACATATCATTACAACATAAAATAATAATAACACCAAAGGCATACTTTTATTTCAAATAATACTCTCTATAAAAGTTAACTATATACATATATTATATGTAGTTAATATCAGATAATATCACTGATATATCACCGATATTCTCATATCGCTCCCAAGCTGAATCTTCTTTAAAATATCACTTATAATATCATTATCGATATATCGATCGATATTTCTTGTTATATTGCTTTGATATTTTGTGTAAAATACCCGATATTTTTTAATAATATCATTCACTATTATATGTGTTAGAGAAAATTTATTTACAAATAAATATCTTCACATCTCAATATTTTATATATATGGTGAATGACAATATCTGTACCATATCAGAAATCCCAATGCACTAAGTTTTGGATTTTACCATATAGTTTTGGTCTTTATCTTTATTCATTCAATAAAGAAAAACTCTACTTATTCCATTATTTTATTTGTTTTATTCTCCATGAAGACTTTACAACTAAAAACAAGATCATGAAAAAGTTACTTCTCTTTTTAGTTATATTTTGGTTCACCATTTCTGATTGGTAAGTTAGCTTATGAAAATTTATTTTATTAGTTATCATCATGCACCAAGAGCTAAAAGTTAAAGAGCAGTAAAGTTATATATTTGACATATTGATAAGGAATGAACTAAAGTAGTATTTGGTATTAAATCAACATTGTTTATTCGATAAGTTAAGTGAAAATAAAAACGTCGAAACTATAAATATTGAAATTTTGGGAAAGTAATATAGATGATTAGAAGACTGAATAAACAATGAATATAGTATAATAATGAATAAAATAATAAAGGTGTATAGTATATGAATTTCTCGGTTTTATGTGCCTATATTATGATTTGTTTTTGATAGAATATATCAGTAAATGGATTGTAATCTTCAAACTATATGCGATCAGTCTATGATAGTAACTTGGCATTATTTATCCAAATATTTGGAAACTTACCATCAGTATGACATTACAATATAGTACAATATCGTCTAAAACATGTTCAACGCATGTTCGATATTTTACCGATATTACCATGATATTTTAAAATATCTCATATTGATACTTGGCTGTTACGTACCTAATACCGATATTAACTATGTAGCAGATATGTAATCAAATTATATATTCTCACCTATGGCATACCCCTTAACTCTATCAATAGTGAGGGTTGGAAGCATGTATTTAGTTTTCGATTATTTCATGTACATTTTAGTTTCTTGATTGCTTTCTTATGTATATAGTTGTTCACTTTTTAGTTAACAAATTTTCAATTGTTTATTTCATTTTTAATGTATTTTTATGTAAACTTATCTTGAATGAATTTCATAAATTTCTTTCAAGAATGTTATATTGTCTTATATAAATATAATTTATTATTATAAGGTATAACTTCTCATGGATGTGGTGGTGGTTGTCATTGCAACAAACCGCACCTCAAGAAACATCGATCCAAAACCCAAAAATTCCATTTGAACTCATGTTATGCAAAGAAGTACGAATCATGTGACAACCCACACCTCCCAGCACACAGATCCAAAGCCTAGGGTGACTTTCAAACCCGCAACAGTGCCAAGAAGTATGAGATATCGAGTTATTAAACATTACAAAGACTAAAACTATAAGGTTACAATCTAAGACATTTTACACTTTCAAATCTCATATCGAAAGGCAGGAAAATATAAATATAGAAAATAGTAATCTCAAAAGTTATCCCCAAAAACACAATTTCAAAACACACGTAGTCATATTCCAGAGTTTACAGAGATACGGTATAAAGTCTGATAAATACTAAGTATGATAACAAGTTACATGGAGAGTAATGAAAATTAATTAGAATGACGACGCCAAGCTCACCTCTCCATATACTGAAATCCGGGCCAATACCTACTACCCTGTCCTTCTGTAGTGGGGAAAAAAAGAAAAGGAGCGGGTCAGACAAAAGTCTGGTGAATGATTTACATCATTAATATATGGTAATCACATGCAATTGACTTCACTAATACTCTATGTGACCTAGGGTATTCTACTGTGTTTGTGAACTACTTACTAAGGTAGGTTTCGTTAACCTACAGAGTATAGTTTTACATATACTTATACCAACATATTGTGAAGGTTTTCTAAGGATCGAACAACTAATCGAACCTCAAAATAACTATGGATCGCCTAATAGCTACTGGAACTATTCCAACATAGAACCACATACAATACCAACTTCTGGACTACATTCCCAAATTTACGACTGCAAGTATCATATTCACATGTTGATGTGGAGCCGGCAATGCAAATTCGCACCAAAGATGTCTTAGAGTATGCATCATTTGTGTCCACTCTCAATGGTAACGTAACGCCACTTATTGCACTACGCCAGATATCCATCAACAACACTATCACGTCCTCATCTGCGTGTATACCAAGGAAGCTCCATTAGTATTGGGCCACACATTTCTCTAGGTATCATCGTTAGTGTTGCGCATACACCGTATAATCTCATGTCACTACAATTTATGATAGAATTACCCCAGTTGAATATCGACCCTACTTAATAAATGGTGTCCATGCCTCGTTGCCTGCATACACATCTATCCAGTCCTGTAACATCCAAGAGTCGCAAACCTAACCTTAGGTCGAGGTTTAGGCTGTGCCTAAAAACCTTATAACCGGTCGACTGTTTGATGTCGACCGGCTCTAATGAGCATGTCAATCGGCACAAGCGAGCCTGCTGACCGGTCATAGTTGTTTTATTTTTTCGATTTAATTATTATATTTTATATTAATTACAAATTATTAATTTCAATAAACCCTAATATATAAATCTACAACTTATAACCATTTTGCAATTTCATATTCAATTTCATACACAAATTTAATAAACCAAATTAACTTTGATTTAGAATCGACAGGGTTATATCTATCAATATTCAATTTAACAAAAAGGTGAGTTTAACATATCAACTTTTATTCAATAGATTTTACTTTATTCAAATCTAGATTAAAAGGAAGAAATCATATTCGTGTATGTTAAATTATTAACAAATTCCCCATCCCTTATCGTTATTAGATAAACATTTAATTAACAACTTTAGATCAAATACGGTATAACAAAATCAGTTATATGTAAATTCTCATATCAATTATGAACCTACTCATCTCTAGAAAGACATCCCATTTTTAATTCGCTTGGAATTGCCTCCGCTTGGTGTAGAACTCTTCTTAATCCTATTTGATTTATCCTTCCCCAATCTCTTGAAAATTTATTTTGAAGAATTTTTGATTTAAAGAGAAAGAGGGTTCAGATTTGAAAGTGACAAAGTTTGGTTACGTGCTGATTTAATTAAGGTTCTGATAGTAGCCTAGGATTCTATTTATAGAGGTAAAAACTAAAGACAGCCGTTCGATCAAATATTATAAAATTTGGGCCGTTTAGCCAATCGAAACCTAGCCTAAAAGTCACAACCAGTCGATCACTTTGTTTGGAGCGATCTAGCGCTAAGGGTCGACTAGTCCAACCTACAGTGCCAATCGGTGGAGCTTTCTTTTATAAAATATTTCTTTCCTTATTTAATTATTATTTTTGATTCCGCATTCTAAAACATTTATAACCTTTTCATAATAGCTCCAATTAGAAACATTATATATGAAAATTATCCAAAAAATCACTATGAATGAAATGGTACAAGTTTCGCACCCAAATTCGGACGTTTGTAAAAATTCCATTTTTACCCTTGATATATTTAAGTTAAATTCTTTTATTAAATTTTTGGTTAATTTTTGCAGGGTGTTACATTCTCCTACTTAAAAAGGATTACATCCCTGAAATCTCCATTGATGAGAAAATGTAACTCGTACTCATAGAAATTAATACTTACAACCATTTACTTATCCATCAACTACAGGCATTCATTGTCCTTGGTTAAAAATTCAAATGCAATATGTATATGTAGGCATGGAATGAAATTGAACCTACACTAATGCAATAAATTTAGGCAGTCTCCTGATCTTGTCGACCTCCTCAAATGCAAGTGCTTATGCCATATATCCAAATATATGCAACATCTTAAATAAATATATTGGCATTTCTACATGTATGCACAACCATTCAATCCATATGCAACAACCATTTGCATATAACTCGGTAAAATAAAACAAGTGATGGTGTGAGTGTATGCTAAGTCAAGAGCATATTTGCTTAAGTGTGCAAGGATCAAAAAGATTCCTAGCATTCAATTGTCCCTAGCTATAAGGTATATTAAGCTATAACCTAAATACATAATTAGTTTATGCTTATTTAACTAGGATGGAAACGTACTAGAAAAGAGTTCCGAATGGGTAGCTCGGATATTCTCCTTTGGCTACCATGTACTCTCCACTGAATCGTCTCCCTACTAGACCTTAACAAGCTTGATAACTTTATTATGGAGTCTCCTTGTACCATGCTCAAGAATATGAGTGGATGCACGGTGAACATGTAACTCCCTCTCTACCTCCACCTTCTCTAATTCACTCGTCTCAACTACAGTGGTTGTATCATGTAGACACTTCCACAGGTATGAGACATGGAAAACATCGTCTACTCCTGCTAAATTTATAGGAAGTTTCATCCTATAGGATAACTTTTCTACTCTACCAATGATCGGAAAAAGCCCTACAAATGTTGGTGATAACTTTCTCGAACTGCCAAATGTCATGACATGCCTAAGCGGTGAGACCTTCGCAAGAACCATGTTGCCCACTTGGAAATCCAAATTCGTGCGTCTCCTGTCAACGTAAGAGTTATGCCTACCTTGCATGGTTTTTATCCTCCTATGGATGAAATCTACTTTCTTTGATGTCTCCCCTCACCATATCCGGTCCAAGAATAATCCTATATGTTGTGTCCTACCAAAAAGACAGTGCTCTGTAAGGCCTTTCATATAACACCTCAAACGGTGCCATCCAATACTTGCCCGATAGCTGTTATTATAGGTAAACTCCACTAATGGAAAGTGATCCTCCCAAGAGCCTCCAAAGTCAAAAATACACATCCAAAGTAAGTCCTTCGGCACCCGTTTCACCATCTCTGTCTGTCCATCAGTCTGTGGATGATAAGCAGTACTCAAACTCAACTTAGTGCCTAAAGCCTCCTGAAGACTCCTCCAAAACTTACTAGTTAAAGGTGGATCTAGGTAGCTAAAAATGTTAGAAGGAACTCCATGTAACCTAAATATCTCCATCATGAATACTGTTGCTAAAGATGCAACAATCCTCATACTCTAAAGCAGAATGAAATGAGCGCATTTGGTCAGTCGGTCGACTATGACCCAAATATTGTCGTTCTCCCTCCTACTCCTAGGTTGTCCATTGATGAAATCCAAAGAAACACTCTCCGACTTCTACATCATAATATCAAATGGTTGTAACAGTCCTCTCGGCATCTTTTGCTCCAAGGCATCGACTACAACATTGCTATTGCTAGGAGTATAGGAGATATCAAAAACATACGATGCTAAAATCTCCATCCACCTCTACTGCTTTAAATCAAAATCCTTTATAAGAACAAATGCTTCAGAGACTTATGATCCGTGTATAGCTCAAACTGCTCTCCTAATAAATAGCGTCTCCATGACTTGAGTTCAAAGACAATGGCTGCCAACTCAAGATCATGGGTAGGATAGTTTCTATAACATTCTCATTTTGAGGCTCGAAACTAAGCGCTACAGATGCTGCAGTCATCTGTAGTATTAATTTCCAGTGACAAAATATGGCCATGTTAATGGTATACATAATATCAGAAGTATAAGAATATGAAATTATTTTTTAACAAAATTTCACGGCAAACTTCCACATTTCATTCCAAAGTCATAATTTCATATTCAGTATATAATCCCAAACATTGCATAGGCTCAGATAAAATATAATTATTATAAATACTCCAAGAACGACATATGAAGATGCCCCTTTAATTGATCAAAGTAACTAAATAGATAGATATATTTACTGTCAATACATTCACATAAAACTAACATAAAATGGCTTATAATAGTAATAGATAGACTCCTACATAGCTAGTTTTGGCTTCTGCACGTCTCCGAAAGCTTTATTCGCCAAAACCTACTTAACCTGTAAAACCCGTACTTCCGACCTACTCAAATCAAATTTTGAGCACTCGAGAATTTAAGGGAAAAATGTAAACTGCGAGTTAGACAAAAGGCATAGTGTGAATAATAATATGTCATCTCGGTTTATAAATATTAAGTGAGACCACACCGCCAAGTGGAATGGGTTTTCCCCTCACTAATACCTGTTAATAATATATCTTTTGCAAATCAATTCATTCAACCAAACTAGTTAAAATAAACAATAAAAACATAATGTGCAAGCATGCTACATAGGTAATCATAACTATCCGTCAAATCAATGGATTATTTGTCCTAATATTTAGTTTTCATAGGGTAACTACCAACCTACATGGCTGACTCGGGCCTACCAGATATACCAAATTTTCAAACTGGCTGTTAGAAAAAAACTGCATGGTCTGTCCAAATACACTTATCTTACTATTGACCAGACTATTTGTCAAACTCATAGTTCCGCTAGACTAACTATGAACCTAAAGGTTTTGCTGGCCAACTTATAGCCTATCTTATCTTTATGTATTCCTTTCTATACGTAAACCTATGTTATGTCTTACCCTTGACAAAGCCCTACATACTGCAATTTTGGACTAATAACAACTAAGGGCTAACAACTGAAGTATAGGGTGCTACCTTACACCAGTCCCATCTGGTTTTCTAATTTCTGAGTCAATTATTTTCCTATCACAATCTATCAAAAAGTGATAAAAAAATAATCTGCTTAGTAAAATTATGGGCAAAATACCCTATTTATTTCGTTGAAAACATACTTCTTTTCAAATGATTTACCCCCTGAAATCATACTTCTAAAAATAGGAAAATATAGCCCTTTAATTTATCCAAAATAATTATGCTATGATATATGCTTATATTATATTGTATTGATAAAGTTCAGAATCATTTGAGGTCATCGCCTCTTAAAACCATAGGCTATAAAGCCAAAATAATATAAAGTTTTTACATTGATAAAACACAGCTATGATATAGTCGATGAGGGTCTTTTCTCCTCAAAACATAAGCCAAAACAAGAAAACATTATATATTGATAAAGCTCAGCGTCGTTACCGCCATTGGGGTCGTTTCCCTTCTCTAACATAAAATATGTTAAAGCCTTTAACTTTTAAAGCATAAGGCCATAAGGTCGATAACAGGGAAGTCGCACTTCATAAAACGTCGGCATCCTAAGGTATAAAACTTAGTTTGCATAGTTTAAGGTCTTAAAGCTTAATGTTGACATAGTTAAAGCTCGGCATCAAATGCCTTAAAGAAAAATAAGCGGCTTCATTAGAGCCGAAGTGATAAAATACGACGTCTTCTATTGCCAATATAAAGCAGTAGCATCATCACCCTTATAGAAAACTCGGCCTTTGTAGTGTCGAAGTAGGTAAAATGCAACAACATTGCCTTATAGAAAATAAGTGGCCTCGTTGTGCCGAAGTCAATATAAGCACTTCGAAAGCAATAAGGTCGGCGACGTTATGAGTATGCTGCTCCAAACCCTTATATACATACATATACACATACATACATACACACATACATAAACACACATACATACATACATACATATATATATATATATATATGCGGCACCACGGCAACGCATGCGTCAAGGTCGACGATGAGGATGGCGACTTCGAACCACTTCAACCCTAACTGATTCATAACATATCAACACAGGTTGATATCGTGTGCATCGCTATCGGTTGACGTTTAGCAACGATGAAGAGGAATGACGATGTCGTCATTGCCGACATGGCATTTTCATAATTAATATTAAAACTGTTTATTTTCTAATAAAAGTAAGTTCTTTTCCACAAACCCATATTGTTTGTCCAAACCTTATTGGTTAATAAATACTTTACATGATCCTTTTAGAAATCTGCCCACCACCAGAATTTATCATTCCCAAAACAACTTTCAAACCAACAATTTATATTAATGTTTTATTATAAATATTAAGCTTTTCTAGCCCAATAAATTTATATAAAATCATAGACTCAAGGGGAAAATCCCTAAAAACCATAATAAATTTGATTTACCATATTCTTTAACATATAAAAATTTCAGGGCCAAAAACATAATTTAATTATTTTTAATAATTATAACTCGAACTAAATCATTTTCCAACATTAGGAAATTCATCAAATATTCTTGCTAAATTAGAAAATTATGAAATTAAAACCCATTTCCAAAATAATGTCTCTAACATCATATCAAAATCTCAAGTCATTTGGGTGTTATATGATAGGTTTTCGAACTCAAATTTATCAAATAATTTCATAAATAAATTCACCAATAAGTGTATAATCATTCAAACTATCATAGCATGGCATAATATAAGAAAAATATTTGGGTTTGAACTTAAGGCCGAAAATAACATTCAAAATTTGAGATGCATAACCATTGTTCACCTTGAATGGCATAAGAAGGTTGAGATTTGTATGTTGATTTGATTCCTCTAGCTTTGATCTTGTTTTCCTAGCTTATCTTCCCTTTGACACCCTTGTTAATGGCTAGCCATTGCTCTTTTAATTTCATTTGTATTTGATGGAAAGAATGAGGGAATGGGAGTATATGTTTAAGGAAGTATGCCATTTTCCCATTTTTCCCTCCTCATATTTTCTTTTATCCTATTAATGTTCTAATTAATTCTATTAGTTCACTAATTATGCTCGACCCACATTAATTGCTAAATCTCAGTATCCTTCTCATTCAACAATATTTTATTTTATTTACCTAATTAAATATCCTATATAATGTTGATCAAAATTAGAGTTGTTACAACTCCACTCCTTACAGAATTTCGTCCGCGAAATTACGATCGGTACACACATCAAACATAAATGCATAGATGTAAAACATACCATCAAACTAGTCAAGATAAGTGTCCCTAATCTTGCTCTCCATTTCCCAAGTACAGTCTCTCTCATCATCACTCCACTGGACTTTTAGTAATCCGACTAACCTGTTCCTTAGCCTTTTCTTATCCTTAGCCACAGTCCGAACTAGATGTCTAACTATTGTCATGTCGGGCTCCACTACTAAATCTTCCAATGTAGTCGGAATTATAGTAGTCTCTAAATCTCGAACACACTTCCTTAGATGAGAGATATGGAAAACATTATGGACTCCTGCCAAACTACTCGGTAACTCTATTCTATAAGCGAGTTTTCTGATCCTCTCTATGATAGGAAATGGACCTACATATCTCGGTGCCAATTTTCCTGTCTTTTCGAACCTTAATACACCCTTCATAGGTGATATTTTAACGAAAAAATGATCTCCAACTAAGAATTCTAGGTCTTTCCGTTTCTTATTTGCATAACTTTTCTGCCTAGATTGAGTTTCCTTCATTCTAGCTCGAATTAACTCAATCTTTTTTGCGGCTTCTCTTACCATATTCGGACCAAGAACTAATCTATCTCCGGTATATAACTAACATACGGTGATTTACACGGCCTTCCATACAAAGCTTCGAAAGACGCCATTCCTGTACTAGTTGCTACCGATATGGGTAAGTACCCTAAACCAGTCCCGTCTAGTTTTCAAACCTCTGAGTCAATTTTATCCTATCACAATCTATCCAAAAGTGATAAGAACAATAATCTCTTTAGTAAACTTCTGAGCTAAATACCCTATTTATTTCCTTGAAAACTTACTTCTTTACAAATGATTTACCCCTTGAAATCATACTTTGAAAACAAGGAAAATGTAGCCCTTTACTTTATCCAAAATAATTATGCTATGATATATGTTTATATAAGATCATATTATTGAAGTTTGGAATCATTTGAGGTCATCGCCTCTCAAAACCATAGGCTATAAAGCCAAAACAATATAAAGTCTATATATTGATAAAACACAGCAATGATATATTCGACGAGGGTCTTCGCTCCTTAAAACATAAGCCAAAACTATAAAACTTTATATATTGATAAAGCTCGATGTCATTACCGCCATTGGGGTCGTCGCCCTTCTTTAATATAAAATATTTTAAAGCCTCAAACATCTAAAGCATAAGGCCATAAGGCCGATAACATAGATGTTGCACTTCATAAAACATCGGTGTCCTAAGGTATAAAACGTAGTTTGCATAGTTAATGTCTTAACGCTTAATGTTGACATTGTTAAAGCTCAGCATTAAATGACTTAAAAAAATAGGCAGCTTCATTAGAGCCAAAGTGATAAAACACGGCATCTTGTACAGCCGATATAAAGCAGTGGTGTCATCGCCCTTATAGGATACTCGGCCTCAATAGTGTCGAAGTAGTTAAAATGCGGCATCATTGCCTTATGGAAAATAAGTGGCCTTATGTAGCGACCTAGAATTTGATCACTTTAAGTATGGATATTTAAATATAATTCTAGTAATTAATTAATGGATTTTATAACCAAAATAAACTCCTTCTAGATAATAACAAATGATAGTGAAATCATTTTCAAATTTTGTTTACAAAAATAATTAGTTCGAAGAAAGATTGAAAATGTGACCGGAAGTCGTTTTTCGAATTTTCGGATTTTCGTTGGCTAAAAGTTATCGAAAATGTCGTAAAGATTTTGTTTTACAAATTAAAAATATATATTATTAAGATTCTTCTTCCAATATTAAGTACAAAATGACCATAATTATGTTGGCATTGACAAGATAGGAGGGTGGCTAAGAGGTACAAAGCGAAATTGCATGGGAGAAAGGAGGGGTGAGGTGGCAAAAGAAGCCTCAGTCGACATTCAGAACAATGACTTCAAATGATTAAAACTCCACATCCAAATTCAAGAACTATTATCGAGATTAATAGATGTAGAACCCAAGATTCACTTTGAAGGTGTCTAGTCTTTTAAGTTTTGAATTTCAACTTATATCGTAGATCACCAGATCCACGCCAAAGTAGAGAACTCCAAAATCAGGTTAATGGCTACACGTCAAATTTTTTTATTGATTTCAAAAAATTGATGAATTTTTAAATGTTTCAAAATGATATTTAAGACTTCATAAATGTTCTAAAGGAAATTGATTTCGATAATTCACGGTTATTTATTGATTTCGAAAAATGTAAGATTTCATGCTTGTTGGCCTTGAAAAAATGGATAAGGAATTTCGAAGAAAATATGATCTTATGAGTCATCGGGCTTTATTGAATTTCATGAATTTCAGTTTTTGGATGATGCATACCAGGTTTCATAAAAACAAGATTTCATGAAATTTTTGTAGATACAACATCATGTATAGATTTTTGGACACATACTAGTTTCATATACATTATTTTTGAACATATATGGATTTTGAAATGTGCAAATTTTACAAAATGCATGATTTCATATATCATTGGTTGTGAAGATACATCGTATATAGGTTACATACAGGCTTTCAGAGCATGCTAGTTTCGAATGCACATGTTTTCAAATGTGTATGTCATTAAGTCTCAAAGTTGCATGATTAGTTTCCAAATACATATATATGAGTTTTCCAACAAATATTATTTTGGAAAATGAATTTTTTTTAGATGTATGATGGGCTTAATAAGCACGTAGTTTTGAGTCTATAAAATTTTCTTCATATGACAGGTTTGTACATACATATAACTGGTTTGGAAAGTACTAATTTCAGATACAAATAAGTATCAGGTTTCTAATATATAATTCTTGAAGTCTCAAGTATATTTGAATTCAGACATATATATGCAATTTTCTAAATATATAGTTTCATATGTGTTTGGGTTTCAAGTATATAAAAGTTTCAAATAAACATAGTATTGTATATGTGGTTTTAAATGTGTGAATGATTTTGTGAATAAAGATTTTTAATAAATGCACAGCAAGCTTCGAAATGAATAACTTTAAAGTTCTATGTGTATATGTGTTCAGACTTTAGAAATTAGAAGTTTTGAATATATAGGTATGAATTTCTAAAATATGCAGTTGCGGTATATGGAAGTTTAGGTATATATATCATATCCTAAATTAACATATTTTAAATATATACATAAGTTTTGAGTATTGTAAACTTCTAATTGAAGAAATTCTAAGTATACAAGTTTTAATGCATATGTTTTGAATTTATCTTAATTTTATAGATAAAGGTTCTGAATAAATACTAGTTTGCAAAAAAAATCGGTTTCAAATAGGCATAGTTTCATGTACCAAAGTTTTTAATTATCCTGAGTTTTAAATAAATGTGTAAATGATTTTAAGTGCATATATGTAAATGTTTCATTTCGAGAATATATGTTTCTTAGTGTACATAGCCACAAATATATGTTATTTTGAATATACATAGGTTACAAATATGTACCTTTTATATAATGATCTTGAAAGTAAAAGCTTGTGAAATATCAAAATTTCGTATAACTAAGATTTTAAAAGTATATGGGTTTTAGTATATATTGCATTCAAGTGCATCAGGCTTCATATGTGTTTGTACCAAAATTGGGCACAACACTCTTCGGAAGTGTTTGAAGAGATAAAATGAAGAAAATTAATGTAAAAAGAGGATTGTCTAACAAACACTCCAGACAATAATCAGAAAAACAGCAAAAGAACACAGAGATTTAGAGTGTTCAGCGTGTTGCCTACGTCCACTATGAAATGATTGACTTTATTAACTTTTGCTTGCTGGTTACAGCGGATTACAACAGTAAATTTCGAGTACAATAGTGATTTTTGAGTGCGACTATGGTTTCGGCAGAGTTTGGACGTCAAAGAGCCAAAAGATCCCTTTTCTATAGGTTCTGGGCTGCTATTTATAGGCGTAGGGTGCAAATATCTCGCTCAGATCTCGGGAGACCTCTTCTGGCACGTGGGTGGGCCCACGCGATCGATCCCATGTGGTTTGCACTCGGTCCGTGATTGATACGAACGAATTTCGCATCGATCGGGATTTGACCCAATCGAGTCGAAATTGGGCATGAACATTCTTTAGGTCGTACGCATGCTCTTGTGAAAATTTGGTGGGATTTGGACTTGTAGATTGTGAGTTATGATCGATGAAAATTTGATTTTTCGGTAGGCTGTGGGATTCGTATCGATCCGGGCACGTGCCTGCAAGTTGACGTGGCGCTATCTCCTCGGATCGATCCACTTTTTATGCCGAACAATCGAGTCTTCCCTATGTATACGCCTTGTTCGTATCGACCTGGTTGAGCCCCATTTCGTATCAAGCCAGTTCGCCTCCGCTCGTATCAATTGTAACTATTATGATTTGTTCGTATCGATGGCAACTACTCTACTCTATTCGTATCGATGGCAACTACTCTGTTCGTATCGATCACTAGCCGATCGATACAAAGTGGTGGCTTTGTTTGGTTTTGATCGATACGGAGTGAAGTTGAATGATCGATGCGAACAGGTTGAAGATTACGGATACGAAGAAAGTCCCTTCCTATGGATACAAAGTATGTGAATCTGGATGGATACGAAGTAGACTTACTTGCTACTGATCAATACGAAACCGTGCGCAGTTGATGGATTCGAACAGGATCGATGCGAAGGAGGTCCTTTCCTGTTTGTTTGATGGATATGAACAATGGTTGCCTAATGGATACGAAGTGATGCTCATTGATGGATATGAAGTTATATGGCGGATGGATACGAAATGAGCATGCTTTTCATGAAACTCGCATCGATCATATCTTAAGCTCACGAACTCGATTTGACTCGTAAGTTGGAATGTTTGCTTTCATGGCTTTGATTGTCGTGTCATGTTAATTGTAGCTCGATCTGGACTCGGGCAAAATTTACTAGTACCAATAGCGAACCTGTGTATAACTGTTTTCCGGGATGAACTGTCTTTGATTTCCAATCAATTCCTTGGTGTCACGGCCTTGCCAAAAGGCGGGATAACATTTGCCCCCCAAAGCACAACTTGTGAGAACATGATGTGCTTTGAAAAGCTGCAATCCTTATTATGAACAGTTTGATCTGACTTGTTGACCGGTAGTTGTCTTTTCGTCGAAAGATGTAACGTTTGATGGATCTTTAGTAATATAAATAATGAATTGTTGGCCGCCAATTGTTGTACTGTGCACTGTTGTAACTGAGTGTTGAATGATAGCAAACTGTTGTTTGTTGTTGTAATTATCGTCAGGTGAGCATTCGATTCCTGTGAATTTCTAAAATTGAGCATTAGTCCGTCATATATGTATGTATGTTAACCTGACTCTCGTTAACGTTCGTACGTTCATGAGTCGTTGTCTGTTTTTTATCGAATTTCGTATCAATCCTCTCCTAAATTGGTGTGAAATTCGAGTTGTAACAACGCTTGATGGTTGTTTTAGAGTGTCTCATCGTATCGATCCTCTCCCGGATCGATGCGAAAAGTTGAAAATTTGTTTTTCGTATCGATGGCGATCGACATAGATTGGTTGTTTTTTTTACATGCTTCGTATCGATGGATACGAGTACTAGTGGCCCTCAGAGTAATGGATACGAGTCGTCATTTCGCATCGATGGATTGGTGATGGATGTGAATAGCCGTTATCTTAGATCGATGACAAATGGATACGGAGAAGGCTTGTTTGCATCGATCAAAGGGGAGAACGTTCCCGCCGGTTAACATATCTAGGAGGTGAATCGCCTTGTTCTTTGGTTTCGTACGCATATAAATAGAATTTTGTACTTAGAAAACTTTTACTTGCTCTCATTTTCTAGCGTGCCTTCGTATCGATTAAAAAACCAGGAAATATTCTTGCTTTCGAATCGAACCAAACACCAACCTCTTAAACGAATTGTTGAAATTAGGTAAATAATCGACCAAATCTAACTTAAAATGATGAGACTCTAATTTCTTTGCCATTTCTTTCAACTTTGATGCCGATTCTGGTGAATATGAGGCCATAGATGGTCGGAGCAAGGTTGTGAAAGGTTGAAAGGGAGTCGAGCCATCTAAAGGAGTAGGAGAATAGAGGGATATAATGGATTCGCACGTATCGATCATAGGTGGTAAATGAGCTTCATATCGATCTGGATTGAGAGTGAGTTCGCATCGATCCAATCAATGTAATTTCATACCAATCAAGTGTGAGGCTTCGTATCGATCGATGATGGGAGTTCATGTTGAGAAAAGCGATCGATACGAATACTTGGATCTAGCGATCGATACGAAGACGCTGCAAGCGATCAATACGAGGTCGAGAGTTCTGGATCGATACAAATTGACCTTAAGGTGCTCGATACGAAATCTGTTCCTCTGCCGATCGATACGTACGAGACTTCTAGTGATCGATCCGAACTTGCACTTTGACGAATTTGATATCCCCTGCATATTTGAACATATGACTCCGACGAGCTTATGCTCTACATAATTTGACTTAACCATTTCATTGCATATTTGACTACCTTTTGAACCTCATTAATGGAACTTGCAACTTGACAAAATTTAGCAAACTTTAACTCGGATCGATCTCCAAAGTCTGGATGGCAAAGTTGTGACGGTCAGCGATGACGGTCGCTCTGGTTGAAATTTTAAGTTTTGTCGTTCGAACATCTCTTAATCCCATAGAATTTCTCAAGTATTATGTAGCACTGCACTACACAACACATTCACACACTTCACACTGGGGAACACACGGGCTTATTATCATCTAATGATGGGTTTTGATAAGTTGATTAGTTATGGAGTCCACAAGCTCACAACAGCAGGAGCTTCAGAGTTCATCTCCTTTAGTCATAGAGATACCGGTCATCGTGGCCGAAGTTATAGATCCAGCTCCGGACGAGCTGCCTGGTGCCATGTTTATCATGAACCCGCAAGATTCTGTGTCGTCCAACATCTCCGAAGATATGTTGGGGCGGATATGCCTAAGGCATGGTCTATCGTTGGGTGACGTCTTACTACCGGGGCCGAATGATAGACCGCATGCTCCCCCGGAAGGGTTTACTGCTTTTAACAGGCATTCATGTATAGCCGGGACGCTTCCTCAATTCAATCAATATATTTGAGAAGTGTTGTCCTTCTTTGGAATTTCCCCATCCCAGTTACATCCCAATGGATACGCGTTGCTGAACAGTCTATTCGTTGTATTCATGGAGCATCTTTTTAGACCCTCGACCTCGATCGAAATCAGATATCTTTTTAATGTTAAGAGTCGAGGAGATAGCCCTTCTTTCTCATTTCTGGAGGCGGTCAGGAACTATCAAGTGTAACTAGTGCTTTTACCAGATTGAGCTACTTCAAAACTGAGTGGTTCTACGTCCGATGCCCACCAGGGTTTGCTAGTTGATGGTTGGCTAGATGTAAGTGCTTCGACTTTTCTGGTAGTTAACGATATAGTTGCAACTGGTATTGGGACTAATACTCTCTTTCCATTACAGCCGCAATTCCTCGACCTGATGGCGCACATTTTAAAGAAATAGTACGGATCCTCCAAGAAGTTCCAGGCGAGATGAGAGAAATTGAGTCGGTGCTCACCGACAGGAACTTAAGAACTCTTTGGTTAACCGAGCGAAAACAAAGCATAAGGCTTGAAGGAGTGCTTAGGGTGGCCCCGACGAAGCGGGTAAAGCGCAAAGCACCCGGGGACGTGATTGCTGAGGAGGGCGATGAAGAGCACGCGCCTACGAACGACGAGCCCATGGCCGGGCCTTCTGATAGTATCAGGGTTCAGAGGGAAAGAGAAAAGGCAAGGTAGTTGCACACAAACATCAGAAATCTTCGAGATGTAAATCTGTAATTGTATCCCTTCCAACCTCCGACGTTAGAATTTCGAAGGCTCCTCCCTCGCCAGTAGAGAATCCTTTTGAAGGACTTGCTGATATTCCGATTTTGGATTACGTGTCACTTCAACACGACACCGGATTAGAGGGGCTCTAAAGTGCTCTAGATTTAAGTGAGTCTCTACCCATTAGTGCGGCCGACATTACTGGTTGGTCAGGAGGTCGCACATACATATACACTTCACGGCACTACACGGTTTCCAGCCTTAAGTTGCATGCTTTGAGAATTCACTAACTTCGTTCTTCTTTTACTTTACAGATACGATGAATAGGCGAGAGTCTATGCTTGACAGTCTCCGTTCAGCGCGCCAATCATCGAGCTCGTACTATGAGTCCCGTCGGAGGAAGGATGATAGAAACCGTGATTGCAGTTATTCTAGTCAGGAACGTTACGGGAGGGATATAGATAGAGATTACAGAGAAAAGAGATATCGATCCCGATTGCGTTCTCCACCTCCCCGACTACCTACACAACCTTCTATTCACAGCTCACATCCCCGGAGCCTCCACGCCAAAAACCATCTTCTCATGCTCCAAGGTCTGAGTCTCAGCGTCGCAGGACTGAGGTCGAACCTCCCATTGTGGCTGAACAAGCCATCTCTGAGCCCACTGGGGAAGGGGCTATTAGAATTGCCCAGTTAAGAAAAGATTTCCCGAACATATGTTTCGATGGCTTTATCTTCCCTCCTCACCTAAAGAAAATCTCGTCAGAGGCAGAAACCACGATGCATGACTACATTCATGACATTTATACACAGTATAAGGAGTGGAGAAAGCCGCAGACAAAGCATCGGCAGTGGCCTTCGAGCGGGCAAAGGTAATTGAGATACTAGAAACTGAACTCGCTCAGAAGGACCGGATTATCCAAGTTCTTAACGATGAAGCCGAATCCTCTCGGAAATCAGAAATAGAGGCCACTCAAAAGGCTGACGTGGCGAACTTGGCTATGGAGAGGATGAGGCATACACACTTCGCTTTGGTGGAAGAGATGGGCCATCAGAACACCACTGTCACAACCGAACGGGATGCTGCTTTGAAAGAACTCGCAGAGCTTAAAGCTAAATTTTCTGAAATCATCAAGGAGAAGGATGATGCAAATAGAGCAGCTCAAGAAGCATGTGAACAGGCCGTAGTGCTTCGGAGCGAACGGGATGCGGCAACAGCTAAGGTCAGGGAAGTGGAGGCTAATGTTGAAGATGAGGTTAAGATGGCGGAGGCTAGGCTAGAGGCTGATATTGAGGATTTACTCATTACTTATAATGCCAACGTCTTGAAGCATAGGAACCTAGCCTGGCTCGAAAATTATTCGACACATTTATACAACGCTTGGAGCCGATTAGTAGGAGATGAAAAAGTTGCCCACCAAGCTGAATCAATTGACGAGTTTGAGATTGAGAACCGGGTGCTGAGCGAAGATAAACGGAAAGTTCTACACGATGCCAGGATTTCATATGAGAAGGAGAAGCTTGGCGCTCAGCATTTGGAATTAGAGAAGCTTCTGGCATCGAGCATCATGATACAAGTTCTGAAACTCCCATGCCGACTCAGCTCGAATCCATACCTGCGGTTGATCCTCAACCCATTCTTGCTTATAATCTGTATCAACCGCAGATGTCTCCAGCTCGCGAGCAAGTCTTTGAAGCAGTTCCACCACCCACGAGCCAAACTGAGGAAGGTACTCTGAACATTCTCCATGCTTATCCGAAATCGGAAGCGTCACTTGAAGTAATTATTAACAGTTCTTCTTTTGCTTTTATCCAGTGATTGAAGCTACACCGGTTGTGCCTCCTGCAACTCAAGAACCACATCATATGCAGGAGGCCATTATAACTGAAGTGACGACTATGACGACCACGGCACCGACCGATGGAGCGTAGGGGAGCATACTTATTTTTGATGAGCAGATGATGGAGGAACTCCTCGGTCATCACAGTGACCCTTTTGCAGACTTTCCGTTTGTTATGGGTGGAAGCGTTCCAATGACAAGTTCCTTGGCCCCAACTGCGAGAGTCTCCAACGATGTGCAAACACTTCATGAGGAGGAAATTATAGCCAAAATCAATGCTGAAATGGAGGCAGCCGCGCGGGGCAGCGAATTTGGCGGTTGAATGGCTGGACCTGGTCCGGCCCCTTTGCGGATGATATCTCTGGGAGAAACGGTCGTTGAGACGAGCGCGCCTGCCCCCACCTCCTTCTGTTGATTCTGTCCCTCCGACTCCACCTGCATGAAGCATTCCAATACACTTGAGTTCGGAGGAGGATGTTGATATAATGCCCCTGATTAGAGATCAACCGTCGAAGAGAAAGGGTTCAAAAAGAAAACCGAGTGAGAGCTCCAGCGGGTCCACACCGAAGAGGAAATCGAAGAAGAAAAAAGAGTAGACATGCTTCTTTGGTGCAATTTTGAGAAGATAGGAATTTCTTTTGTTCTTTTTGCTAGCCGTGTATAGATGCGGGTTCAGCCCCTGCTAGTAGGATTTATGTTATAAACCTGTACTTAGTTTTCTTCCACAAATAGTTGAAATGAAATTCCATTTTGTCTTTAACTCAATTTTCGTTTATTTGCTTAAGTGTTTCAGCATTTGAACTCCAGTCCAGTATATTTGTTGAGTTTCGACCTTTGGGTTGGACCCAAGTTTAGTTGTCAAGTCCTGAAATCACAACTATGAGTGATGAATGAACGTCAAGCTGGACTCTGATGCTGCACTGTCTCAATCAGTGATTGACGCTTAAGTTCTGCCCCCAGTTTCAGGGACGAATTGTAAGATCAAGTGGAAATTGCACTCCGCTTTCAACTTATTAAGCTTAACGTCGTCAAATTGATGCTGAAATAAAGAAATTCGAGTGGTCGAATTGCACTTGCTCATCCATTGACGATTTCATCCACACTCTGGGGATTTGCATTCGTACGTCGGCGGTCGGGCTCGCCTGCTTGAGTATCAAGGATACATCCACGCTCCGGGGACTTAAGTTATTTTTCACGGGTGGTCAGTCACACCCGCTTAATTTTTGTAACGATGTCCACACTCTGGGGACTTTAGATAGATTCGTGGGTGGTCAGTCACACCCGATTTGCATTTACATTCTAACCACGCTCTGGGGACTTAGAGTTGTTTTATGGATAGTCAATCCCAATCCGGTTTGTGTCCAAACTCCAATCCACTCTCCGGGGATTTTGAGTCAATGTTTATACTCCAATTCGCACTCTGGGAATTTGGAGTTGGTGTTTATGTTGACACTTCGGTTCACACTCTGGGAATCCGGAGTTGGTTAATGTTTATACTCCATTTCGCGCTCTGAGAATTTGGAGTTAGCCGACAGATAGTCGATCACATCTATTCAGGCTTTAGGATTTCGTTCGCACTCCGGGAACGACGAATCTATCAGGACCGTGGATGGTCGGTTCACATCCACCCTGAGTTAACAAGCGAGGTCGTTAGATGGACGGATCCATTTTCCACAAACTTGGTCAAGGTACGGGCGAAGTCGTTAGGTGGACGGATCCACCCTCTTCGAAACCATATTTGTAAGTTTATACTCCAGTTCACACTTTGGGAATCTGGAGTTGGTTAAAGGATTGTCGTGTATCAATCCTTTTTTGACTTCAGTGTGATGACTTGCCTTCGAGCTCGGGTATCATCTAGCGAGTAACCGGTCGTATCACAGTCACTCCCTATTTGAATAAATTCCACCATTGGGTGGAATTTAGCTCTCTATGCATAGTGATAGTAGTATGACGCATTCAATAAATCATAGCTCTGGCTCGAAGAGATTGCATTTTATTGCTGAAATAAGAAAATATGGCAAAATCAGTTGCCTTATTACAAATTCAAATTTCGAAATGCAGAAACAAATTACGAATGAAAAATAGACTGAATAAATAAACAGAGCCTGTGATGTGTAGTAGCGACGAAGACTTTCGCTGTTCCAGGCTCTCGGAAGAGTGAGACCGTCAACGGTCGATAATTTGAATGTGCCATCTCCGAGCTTTCGTTCAATAACATATGTTCCTTCCCAAGTTGGCTTCATATGCGAAGGGACCGGGTAAATTCTCTTAAGGACGAGATCGCCGAGTTCAAAGGTTCAGGGTCGGACCTTGGCATTGTATAATCGGGTGACTCGACTACGGTATGCGGCTGCCCTCAAATTAGCCTCTTCACGCTTCTGATCCAATAAATCCAGAGATTCGGCAAGTAATATAGCATTTGTCTTCGGATCATAGTATATCACACGATGAGAAGGCACTTCTAATTCGACTGGGATAACAGCTTCTGAACGATAAGAAAGAGAAAACGGAGCGTGGTCGGTTGTGGACTTGTGGTTTGTTCGGTAAGCCCATAAAGCCATAGGAAGTTCATCGACCCATTTGCCCTCGGCCTTTTCCAGTCGTTTCTTCAGAATAGACTTTATAACTTTATTAACAGCTTTGACTTGTCCATTTTCCTGAGGATGTGCGACAACAGAGAATTTCTTCTGAATGTGGAATCGTTGATAGAAATCCTTAAATTCAACACTGTCGAATTGGGTCCCGTTATCAGTGACGATAGTATATGGGAGACCAAATCGGCAGATGATGTTGCATACTACAAAGTTAATCACTTTTTGTTGTGATTGTAGCAAGGGGTTTAGCTTCCGCCCACTTGGTAAAGTAATCAACTGCTACGATGGCGTACTTTGCACCACCTTTGGCTAGAGGTAGAGAGCCAATAATGTCAATGCCCCATACTGCAAACGACCATGGACTGACCATTTGAGTAATTTTGGTAGGTGGGGCCCTTGGAATCCGAGCATGCTTCTTGCATTTGTTACACTTTCTGGCATAATCCGATGCATCACGATTTACGGTTGGCCAATAGTATCCATATCTGAGCACTTTCTTGGCAAGGGCTTGCCCCCCGGTGTGATCGCCACATTCTCCTTCATGCACGTCATGCAACACTCGTTTGATTTCATCGTGAGCGATACACCAGAGTAAAGGAATAGAGTACCCTCACCTATACATAACTCCGTTTTAAATAGTGAAGCGTGAAGCTTTTCGAAGAATTTGTCTCTTTTCACTCCTGCGCTCTGGCAGGGTTCCATGCTCGAGATAATTTATGAATGGAGTCATCCATGACTCCTTATCGCGAACAACCTCAAATATCCAATCTGTCTCCATTTGGTCGATGCTCGGGGAAACTAGTGTCTCCATGGGAACAAGTCCCATTTGTTGTGCCTCACCTGTGCTGGCTAACTTTGCTAATGAATCGGCTTTTTGATTGCGCTCTCGGGGAATGCAGTAGATGGCATAATAATCGAACTGATTCAGTATCTCGTGGACTCGAGCTAAGTAAGCAGCCAGCCTTCGGTCTTTGGCCTGGTATTCCCCCCGAACTTGACACACGACCAATTGTGAATCACAATAAATCTCCACAGGAATGATTTTCAAATCTCTGGCAAGCCTCAATCCGGCAAGTAAGGCTTCGTACTCAGCTTCATCGTTGGTCGCGTGAAAATCAAACTTTAAAGCATAGCATATAGATCGACCTTCAGGAGTTTCAAGCACAACCCCTGCACCTGAGCAACGGTCATTTGATGCACCATCGGTATGCAACTTCCAAATATACTTGGGGGATTCACTGGTTTCGGGCAAGTCCTCTGGGATGGTAAATCCAGCTATGAAATCTGCTAGGACTTTTCTTTGAATGGCTCGCCTTAGATTGTAAGTAAGGTCAAACTGACTTAACTCGATATTCCATTTGAGTAACCTACCAGACGTCTCAAGACGCGTAAGGACCTGTCGTAATGGCTGATCGGTATAGACGGTGATTGGGTGAGCTTGGAAATACGGCCGGAGCTTCCTTGAGGCAATAACAAGGCAATAAGCCAGCTTCTCTAGCTTCGGATAATTTCTCTCAGCTCTGGTTAGCCGTTTGCTAATATATAGACCGGCTTTTGTATTCGGTCTTCCTCCCGAATTAGGGCAGCACTTATTGCGTTTTCTAATACCGTCAAATAAACGTACAATTTCTCGTGATCAATAGGCTTTGACAAAATTGGCGGTGTGCAGAGGTGTTGAATTAGTGCTCGGAATGCTCCCTCACATTCCGTAGTCCATTCAAAATTCTGTTTCCCTTTTCAAATCAGATCGAAGAAGGGAATGCATTTGTCAGTAGATTTTGAAATGAACCTGCTCAGTGCTGCTACTTTCCCGTTGAGGCTCTGGACTTGCTTTATAGTTCTCGGAGTTTCAAGGTTTCTAATCGCCCAGATCTTTTCGGGATTGGCTTCGATTCCCCGAGCATTGACGATAAACCCAAGGAATTTTCCTGATGCGATCCCAAAATGACATTTCAATGGATTAATCTTCATTCTGTATTCTCGGAGAATAGTAAACATTGACTCCAAGTCTCTGATATGATCAATAGAGAATCGTGACTTGAATAGCATGTCGTCCACGTATACCTCCATGGTTTTCCCAATCTGATTGGCGAACATTCGATTAACTAATCGTTGATAAGTTGCGCCAGCATTCTTGAGTCCAAAAGGCATAACCTTGTAGCAATAAAGTCCCATATTAGTTATGAAGCTAGTATGCTCCTGGTCGGGTAAGTGCATTGGTACTTGATTGTAATCCGAATACGCATCCATGAAGGATAAGAGTTCATGCCCGGCCGTTGAATCTACGAGTTGATCAATTCGAGGAAGTGGGAAACTATCTTTAGGGCAGGCTTTATTTAGATCAGAGTAATCGATGCACGTTCTCCATTTCCCATTTGCCTTTCGGACAAGTACAGGATTTGACACCCATTTCGGATATAATGCATCTCGAATAAATCCATTCGATTTAAGCTTGTCTACCTCTTCCTTAAGGGCAGCAGATCTCTCTAGATCCATACCACGCCTTTTTTGTTTGACCAGGATGTGCCGCGGGTCAATGTTCAATGCGTGGCTCGCGATGTCCGGCAAGATTCCACACATGTCAGAATGCATCCAGGCAAACACGTCAAGGTTTGCCTGGAGAAATTCAACCAATTCCTCTTGCATTTGTTGGCTTAACTGAGATCCAATCTTTATCATTCTAGAATCATCGCTATCAATGATCGGGACATCGATCGTCAGTTCGGCCAGAGAAGCTTGACTGTCTTTACTTTCGTCTTCACTTTCGGTATCTCTTGGATCAAGATCTCTTTGGAATTGATTGGGCTGCCCAGGCCTAGGCCCAGGCGTCAATTGTCAATTATCAACAAAATGGACGTAGAGAGATTCCTCTACGGCCTTTCCTTTCTCTTTTCGCTGTGCCTCGCGCAGTTCAACAATATAACAGGCTCGTCTAGTAGCCTGATCTCCTTGAACGACTCCAACTCCACGATCGATGGGGAACTTTAGAGTCAAACACCATGGGACAATAGCAACCCTGAACTCAGCTAGGGCTGGTCGGCCCAAGAAAGCATTATATGGCGATTCTATATCCAAAACAAAAACGCAGTATCCAGACTCTCCGGCGTTCTCCAATACCTAACTCCACTGTCAATTCCACCACTCCAGTGGGTATAGTTGCACTCCCATTGAAACCATGGATACGGTATTGACAAGGTTTCAAATCTTTAGTCTCTATTTTCATCTGGTCATAGGCTCGCTTGAACAATATATTCACAGAACTTCCACTGTCTACCAAGTCCTCTTCATCCAAGCAGGACCTACTTGAGTTGATATGACAAGTGGATCGATGGTTGGGGCTTCGATTCTATCGACATCTCTGTCTTGGAAGACGATGTCGTCAGTCATCATCTTTTGTTGCTTGGCCGGAGCCCCATCTTCCAAACTACTACAACACTCGAAGCTCGCATGCCTAATAGAACTGGCATACGACTCCATTTCCTTCCAGCTTTGGTCTGCTGGATGAGGACCAGCACTAATAGTATTTATCACCAACCTCCCGCCAGTACGAGCGGGTTCCTCCTGTCTTGCCTGATTCGGTGTATGGTTCTGATTCGATGGGCCCGCACATCCAGACTGCGGCGCCCGCACAAACTGTTCCAACTTCCTTTCACGTATCAACTTTTCAATGTGATCCTGCAAATGACGGCACTCATCTGTGTTATGGCCGTAGCTTTCGTGGACTCTCCAAAACTTCCCTGTCTGAATCTGTTTCTCCGATGACTGCTTCGGAGCAGGTTTCTTGTACTGAATAGTATTGCAGGTCTGTAACTACACATTATCCAGTGATGTACTCAAAGGAGTGTAGTTATCAAACATAGGAGCCCTACGTCGTGGACCACGATTCTGATCTCGTTTCCTGTTTTGATTACCATTGCCTTTCTGTGGATTTTGTTTATTCTGAATGTTCAATTATACCTTTCCAGAGCTCTCTCCGGATTGTTTAATAGCAACATTACTCTGAATTCCTTCCATACTAGGCCCTGCATCATCCTTTTTCCTAGACTATTTCGCATCTTCCCTTCTCAAGAATTGGGCTGCCTTGGAATAGAAACGGTCCAATGATGCAGGAGGTTTTCCGGCCAACCAGTTGCCGAACTGAGAATCGGGATCAATCTCCTTAGTCAATGCCATCGGAATGGAGTTATCATTAGGGTTGCTGATCTCAACGTATGCAGCATGAAATCTCTCTAAATAACGTCTGAGTGTTTCCCCAGGAGCTTGAGTGACACTAGACAAAGTATTAACATCTTTCGGTCTTGCGACATGCATGCGAAATTGCTCAATAAACTTCATTGCCAACAAGAGATAGATCGAGGTGGTAAACGGGTAAACCACATAGTTGCTATGCCCCATAGAGAGATCGGGAAGCTTCGGCACTTAACTGCATCATCAGCTCATGCAGCATTCATCAACCATTCATACTTCAGGATATGTTGATTAGAATCAGAGCTCCCTTTATAAACAGGTAAAGTCGGCATCCTGAATCGCCGAGGTGGTTCAACATAGAGTATCTCATCAGTAAAAGGGTATGACTCCGGGAGATTCCCCAGTCTTCATTGCTAAGACCCTGACTTTCCTGGATCATTTGACGGATCATCGTCGGTATGTCGGGCATTTGGACATTTTGAGCATGTTGGGCCAAGGTGTGGTCGGGTTCCACAATGCGAGGTGAGGCCGGTCGCTGTCGAAGGTCCATGACTCACCTCCTTGGTTCTATGTCTTCGGGGACGTAAGGCTCAGGAGTATGGTTGCATTGGCGGTGGGTCGGATCCGTTCGGTTCTGAGCGTCAACTCCCAAATCAGTAGCTGTGGCAGTACGGTTATCAGTAATATGGTATGGAGTAGTGCCTCCTCGGGAGGAGGGTCCAGTCTGATAGCTGGTTGACGGGCCAACTCTCGGTTGCCCAAGACTCAATATATGCTGATGCCCAATGGCCTGTGTGTAAATTCCGTCCAGTCGCGGGCGTATGGATCTATGATGGTAATCAGAAGAGGCTGAACTTTCGTTGGATGAATAGGAAGCCTAATCCCTCCAGGATCACCTTCGTCGTTGACGGTTCAGTTGGTTGGTCAACTCCGCATTAGCACGGAGCTGTTGAGTGAGCTGTTGACGGCTCTGAGTCAGTTATTGCATTAGCATTTGGAATTCTTCCCTGGTAACAGGGCCTTGCAGATCTAATGGTCCGGCAGCATTCTGGTTGGCAGGAGGTGGTTGTACGAGGTTTTGCATGTCCCATCCTTCTAGATCTGCAGCTGTAGAAGTAGTCCTTGTGTTAACCATGGTGGATAGCGAAGCTCTTTCCTAGATTTGATGCAAATCTGAATAGGATGGAAGAACTTTAACTTGAAATCTGGATCTTCTTCTTAGATTTGTGCAATCCGATATCGATAGTAGATCCAATGAGCAGGAGAAAAACTGTGTTTTCTCAGTGAAAGCACCAAAGTGTTTGTACCAAAATTGGGCACAACACTCTTCAGAAGTGTTTGAACAGATAAAATGAAGAAAATAAATGTAAAAAGAGGATTATCTAACAAACACTCCAGACAATAATCATAAAAACAGCAAAAGAACACAGAGATTTAGAGTGGTTCGGTGTGTTTCCTACGTCCACTATGAAATGATTGACTTTTATTAACTTTTTCTTGCTGGTTACAGCGGATTACAACAGTAAATTTCGAGTACAACAGTGATTTTTGAGTGCGACAATGGTTTCGGCAGAGTCTGGACGTCAAAGAGCCAAAAGATCCCTTTTCTATAAGTTCTGGGCTGCTATTTATAGGCGTAGGGTGCAAATATCTCGCTCAGATCTCGGGAGACCTCTTCTGGCACGTGGGTGAGCCCATGTGATCGATCTCATGTGGTTTGCACTCGATCCGTGATCGATACGAACGAATTTCTTATCGATCGGGATTTGACCCAATCGAGTCGAAATTGGGCATGAACATTCTTTAGGTCGTACGCAAGCTCCTGTGAAAATTTGGTGGCATTTGGACTTGTAGATTGTGAGTTATGATCGATGAAAATTTGAGTTTTTGGTAGGCTGTGGGATTCGTATCGATTCTTTCGTATCGATCTGTTTGTATCGATCCGGGCACGTGCCTGCAAGTTGACGTGGCGTTATCTCCTTGGATCGATCCACTTTTTATGCCGAACGATCGAGTCTTCCCTGTGTATACTCCTTGTTCGTATCGACCTGGTTGAGCCCCATTTCGTATCGACCCAGTTTGCTTCCGCTCGTATCGATTGTAACTATTCTGCTTTGTTCGTATCGATGGCAACTACTCTGCTCTGTTCGTATCGATGGTAACTGCTCCGTTCGTATCGATCACTAGCCGATCGATACAAAGTAGTCGCTTTGTTTGGTTTTGATGGATACGGAGTGAAGTTGATTGATCGATGCGAACAAGTTGAAGATTACGGATACGAAGAAAGCCGCTTCCTATGGATACGAAGTATGTGAATCTGGATGGATACGAAGTGGACTTACTTGCTACTGATCGATACGAAACCGTGCGCAGTTGATGGATTCGAACAGGATCGATGCAAAGGAGGTCCTTTCCTGTTTGTTTGATGGATACGAACAATGGTTGCCTGATGGATACGAAGTGATGCTCATTGATGGATACAAAGTTATATGGCGAATGGATACGAAATGAGCATGCTTTTCTTGAAACTCGCATCGACCATATCTTGAACATACGAACTCGGTTTGACTCGAAATTTGGAACGTTGGCTTTCATGGCTTTGATTGTTATGTCATGTTAATTGTAGCTTGATCCAGACTCGGGAAAAATTTACCAGTATCCATAGAGAACCTGTGTATAACTATTTTCCAGGATGAACTGTCTTTGATTTCCAATCAATTCCTTGGTGTCACGACCTTGCCAAAAGGTGGGATAACAATATGTATATGGTTTAAACATATCAGTTTCATATATATATTTATATGTGTGTATGTATGTATATTTAGTTTCAAGTACATATGTTTTATATGGGTCCAAAATATATTTGCAGTTTTGAATATAACAAGTCTGGGAAATATGTATCATAAGTTTAGTTTCATGTGTCTGAATATACAAGTTTTCGATATGTTAATTTTTGAGTATGCATATGAGTTGCTAAGTGTACTAGTTTTTGTATAAGGGTTTGAACATGTCATTTTTATAAATATATGAAAATGTGTACAGATATATGTAATTTCGGAAAGCAAATCTTATGTAAACTTTTGAATACAGATAAGATTTCAAATATGATGGTTTTGAACATATCAGGCTTCTGACTTTGAATGTGTAGAGGCTTTAAATACATATATATGGGCTTCATAAACATATCAATTTTGAATATCAAGTTTTTCACATGTTTGAGTTTTCAAATGAATGTAGCTTCATATTTACAGATTTTGAGTATATATCGGTGTTAAGGTATATGCGATTTTCAAAGATGCATAGTTATTAGCATATATATGGATTTCAAGTCTTTATATAGATATTTTTAAGTTTCATATTAAAATGCCTTCATGCATGTGCATAGTATCAAGTAGTCACAAAACTTTTAATATACTAAATTTCAAATATGGAATGTTTTATACATGACTTCAGATATATATGAAGTTTTGTAACACATTACTTTCAATACATGTCACTTTGTCAAATACATAAGATTTCTCATATGCATGAATTTGAAATGAATACATGGGCTTTTAAAGGCTATATATGAATTCATATGTTTATAAAGCAAAATATAGGTTATGTATGACCGAGTTTCAAATGAATACCAGCTTTTGAAGGTTTCAGGAAAGGCATATACAAGATTTCAAGTTCAGGTAATCGCTTTAGGCTTCATTATGGATAAATGATGTTGTATAGATCAAATGATGCCATAAGATCAAGGATTTTGGGACATGTCAAGTGATATTAGATGACACCAATAATGATCAAAGATATTATACATGGATTAATGTCGCAAGTGACAAGTGACTTCAGCCAGCGGACATATATTCACTAAATGGTCTCGTACACGCTAATTTCATATATCTAAAGATTCTCATACACCATTTTATATAACATAATTTCAAATATTTATATATTTATGACTTCAAAGCTCTATAATTAGACATTATGCCAGTGAATTTTTGAAGATGTATAAAATTCTGATTCTTCATATGATAATATAATTCTTTAAGAAAGATTATTTCAAAAGAGGGGATACTTATAAAAGAATACGTTCTTGTCTATAGAATCTATTAGTTCATGAATCATGACTTTCCAGACCTACAAACAAGATATTTCTTTTTGATAAGTGAAAAATAAGATGGTATAATTTTACATCCTATAAAGGTGGAATAATATACACAAATTTTTATTCTAAGAAGTAATTTTATTCAAAAGGGTTTACCATATACATCTTTGAAAAAGTACTTAGCGTAAATCAAAGGAACTATTGCCAATACCACATGTATTGGGGAAAGTATATATGGATCTATTTCAAAAGAATTTAAAGTATTTATAGCATATATTATATCGAAAATTATGCATTTTAGAAAAGTTTTTAGAACTAGTACAGCCCATTTGTGCTGCTAAAGTTCTAATTAGAAGGATTTTTTTAATTAAAGGACAACCGTGTGGCAACCCACCTTTCTAACCCTTGAGAACGACACTTAACACAACCTCAGTGTTCGTGTGTCGTTGCCCAAGCATCCGAAAGACTAGTTGTCCTAGGGTAAATTAAAAGAACAAAGAAGAAAAGAACAGAAAAGTCTCACATCGAAACGGCACATATAATACAACAATAATATAGAGGTTACTCCTAACATGGAGTTATCAGAGTTACACAAAAGCACTACAACTATCAGACTAGGTAGTTATACATTATTCCTTTACACTTTCTGATACAAAACACATATACATAATCATACAACAAAAATAGGTAAGTAGATAGATAAAGGAGGCTCATGCTCGTCCATCATCTTTAAAGGGCCTATAGGAAACCCGCTACTCCCTGACTACTCAAATATAATTGAGTACCCGATAGTTTACAGAAACAAACAACTCAGGTCAGACAATAAGTGTGGTATGAGAAAATCACTATACAAAAATAGTGGAAATAAACACAATATATGAGACCACACCGCCAACTGCGGAATGGGTTTCCTTCCACAATAACAACATCCAATCACAACAATGGATACAAATAACTACATCGCAAAATGCTCACAACACTTCCCGATGCAATTAAAAAAGAGGTAAATTTGAAATTTTGGAATCAAAGGAAAAGAGAAGGAAAATTTTCCAACAAATGACTTGGAGGGTGCACCCACTTACTAGAAAGTATACCTCTAGAATATAATTGAGAACTACGATGGCTCTTAGAAACCTCTAAGCCAGACCCCGCCAACCTTTACCAAGTATTCGAATATTTCACATCTTATTGCGTATATAACCGAAACTAATCTAGAGTAGATGTAATAATACCCTAATGTCAGCAACCCCACATAGCTTGGCACCCGCTCGCGCTTTGTTTTTAGTCATTTTCAATAAAGGATATCAATGCTCAAATGAGAAATAAATCATCTTAGATGGATGATACACAATGAAGAAAGCTGAACCAATAGTTAATAAATCAACTGTCGGGGATAATTAAAATGATCGTATATGGAAATTAAATTTCATAATTTTACAATAACTCGTCTATTTCAAACTTATGCTATCCCTCGGTTAAAAATGAAGTCGGGCAAGTTGAGTTAGTTTACCTTTAGCAATGCCTTGATGATATTTTTAACCTTCGAGATAGAAATGAATCCATGCCTTGATGTTTAGTGTTAAAAGTATGACTAAATCCTTTCCATATAAGCGATATAGTTTATGGAAACTTCTTTTCCATAACCGAATCGAACTTTTATACTTTTAAAACTGAACATATGCTGAGATTTTACATTTCAAATAATAACTATAAACTACTTTATTAAAATGATTGATTAACTTTAAGCACTAAATAATTTCTTCATTATCATTATTTAAAATTATCGATTAACTTTAAATATATGATTATTTGTTTCAAACATCTTCATTTAAAATAATTAATTAGCTTTAATCCTGATCAACTGTTTCAAACAACACTACTCAAAATGATTATTTGACTTTAATCATCCTTGGTTAGATGATTTATTAACTTTAAAACATCATTATTAGAATAATTATTTAACCCTTAAACATTATTATTAAAATAATTAATTAATTTTAAACATTGTTATCAACATGATTAATTAAATTTAAAACATGATTATTAAAGTGATTAATTGATTTTAAAATATCATTAACAGAATGATTAATTAACTTTAATACATCATTAATTAAATAATTAATTAGCCTTAAACATCATTAGTTAAAATGGTTAATTAATTTTAAACATCATCAATAAAATGACTAATTAATCTTAATGTCATCATTATTTAAATAATTAATTAACCTTAATAATCATTATCTAAAATGATTAGTTAATTTTAAAATATCATTATTAAAATAATTAATTAACTTTAATCATATCTTTATTTGAATAATTAGTTATCTTTGCAAAAATCCAAGCACAAGATTTTAACCAAATTTATTTCTAAGGAACAATATTTTTAAAGTGTCGATATAGCGATAGTCGCGCTATACAGACACTTTTATAAACACTGTCTATATGTCACTTATCCAACCAAACATCACATAGCATAATTGTGAGCACACATACAAAGATAAGTGACCCTAAACAACATGTAGAGACCATCCAAATATTGTTTATTTAAACCTTTTTCCGACGGATTTCAAATTACTTTACTACACCAAGATGTAAACTTTTAAAGTGATTACCAAGCCGACAAATCTAACACTTTAAACACATAATAGCATAAAGAAATAACATATATTTGCAATACAATAATAAAGGTCAAAACAATAATTATAAGGTGAGATTTTGCTCACCAAAATGCAAACAAACTAAGTAGAACTACCACTACGCATTGTACTAACTTCTGATCTATCTTTTTCTTCTCTAAAGTTTGGATTTTTGGACCCTATAAGGGCCTAGGTGGTTTGGCAATAACCAAAGTAGGCTCGACCATGATGGTCTTAAGTGATATTGGTTTTTGTTTTGTTTAATGAGGATTTGTAGGGGAGAAAGAAATGATTTTTAGTGATTTTACTTAGGAGAGAAGTGGAAAAGAATGGGTTTTTGAATTTGAAAACTAGGAAGCCATTAATAAGGTTTTAAAAGCTTTAAGGAAAGAGACGTAGTTTTTGAAAAGTGAGAATAAAATGATAAGAAAAAAGGAAAGAATTGTTTTTATACAAATTGAATTAACTAAATCACCAAAATGACCTTTAGTACACTACCCTCCATTCTCCTTAAGCCACATCATCACTACCCTCCTCCATGCCTTAGCCAACACGAAACCATGAAGGCTCTACCTATTGACCACCATGTTAAAGACCTCTTTGTACTATGATGTGTAAGTGAAAGGTGAGATTTCTTTTTTAATTTATTTTTATTTAAACTTTTGAAAATATGTCACATCTTTTTACTTCTTCTTATTACTTAAGTAAATATTTATATTTACCTTATTACAATTAACTTTAACCATACTCATATTATTTGCAAATGTGTGCATATATAAACTATAATGTACACAATGTTGCTGCCAACCTTTGGGCACTGATAAGTTGGAAATTCGAAAAATGATTTCTGGTCATATTTTCTATTCTTCTTTGAACTAATTGTTTTTGTACAATTTTTGAAAATCATTTCTCTACCACTAGTTATTATTTAAAAGAATTTTATTTGTTTTATAAATTCCATAAATTAATCATTTAAAAATATATGAAATATTTATATTTAAAGTGATTAAATTTCAGATCGTTGCATCGTCTCCCCCTTAAAGGAAATTTTGTCCCCGAAATTTATCATACACAACAATAGATACTAAAAGAAAACCAAATGATATCATTAAATCAAACAAGTACAAAGAAAGTGACTTTACCACAACCGGTGAGTACACTAAAAAACACTACAACATACAAACAACTATGACAACAACTCGGAATACGAATCCCTGACATAGTCCTCAGTTTCCAAAGTACAATCTTTATCATCCTCACTTCACTTGACCTTAACAAGATTCACTTCCTTCATCCTTAATCGCTTTATCTCAAGCAATGATACGAATAGGCCACCTTAGAACGGTTAGGTTAGGTTGAACTTCCAAATCCTCTTGTTGAGCTTGTTCTACTATCAATAAAGGGTTGTGTACGTACTTATGTAAATGAGATACGTGAAATACGTTGTGCACATCCGATAGTCTATCTAGTAACTTCACTCTAAAAGCATGTCTACCAATCCTGTCCAAAATGGGGAAAGGGCCAATAAATCGAGGGGCTAGCTTCCCTAACTTCCTAAACCTCACAATACTCTTCAACGGAGAAACCTTCACAAACACCAAAGCTCCTACTTAGAAATCAAGATCCTTGCGCCTATGATCCGCATAACACTTATGTCGATACTGCAATTTCTTCATCTTCCTTCTGATATCAGCTACCTTCTCACTGGCTTTTAAGATCATATCGGGCCTAAGAACAATTCTATCACCAGACTCAACCCGATATGAAGGAGAGCGGCACGGACGACCATAAAGAGCTTCAAAAGGGGCCATGTCGATACTTGCCTGATAGCTGTTGTTGTAAGTGAACTCGACCAAAGGTAAATGATCTTTCCAAAACCTCTAAAGTGAGAATGCATGCTCGCAATAAATCTTCCAAGATCGGATTTACTCTCTTTGTCTGCCCATTTGTTTAGGGATGGTAAGATGTACTCGGACTCAGCTCGGTCCTAAGGCAGTTTGTAGTCCCTCCTAGAACCTGCTGGTGAATATTGGGTCTCGGCCACTTACAATACAACAAGGAATACCATAAAGCCTCACAATCTCCTTCACATACAATATCACCAGGCTTTCAGCGGTCCTAGTTGGCTTAACATGAATGAAATGAGCACTTTTGATCAGCCCATCAACTATAACCCAGATACCTTCGTTCCCTCTTCCTAACCTAGGAAGTCCATCAATAAAATCCATAGAGAACTGCTCCCACTTCTACTTCGAGATCTCAAATGGTTGAATCAGTCTAGCTGACTTCTAGTGGTCACCCTTAATCTGCTAGTAGTTTGCACACTGACTCACAAAGATCGAAGCATCTCTCTTCATCCCCTTCCACCAGAAGGCTCTCTTCATGACCTTGAACATCTTAGTCACTTCTAGGTGGAAAGATAACCTTAAACAGTGACACTCAGCTAATACTTCTCTTCTAAATACATTAAAATTCGGAACAAAAATACGTCCGTTCATTCTCAATATGCCTCGGGGATCAAATCTCAAAACTAGAAACAATACCTTGTTGAACATCCTTTTTTAGTCAAGTCAAAATAGGATATTCTTGACTAGCTGCAATCTTCTCCATCAATACCGGCTTGACTTCTAAGTTAGAAACCATCACAACATTACTGCTCAACGCATCTTTCACAGTATTCGCTTTCCCAAGGGTGTAAAGAATCTCTAAATCATAAGAAGTGAGAAACTCAAGCCATCTTTGCTGCCTCAAATTCAAATCTTTCTTCGTAAAGAGATATTTTAAAAATTTGTGGTCCATGTATAACTCAAACTTTTTATCCAGAAGATAACGCCTCCACATCTTAAGTGTGAAGACAATAGCCAAAAGCTCCAAATCGTGTGTAGCATAATTTTTGTCATATGGCTTCAGCTGTCGACTCGCACAGGCAATAACCTTCCCATGCTGCATCAAAACTGCTCCTAACTGGTACTACAAGCATCCGTATACATGGTTAAACCTCCACTCCCATCTGGAAAAGTCAAAATAGGAGTGCTAGTCCACTTCTTCTTTAATTCATTGAATGCTTGGTCACACTTACGCATCCACACGAATTTAACATCTTTCTTCGTTAACTTCATCAGATGAGAAGCAATCTTCATGAAATCCTTAATGAACCTATGGTAAAAACCAACCAATTCAAAGAAACTTCTAACTTTCATAGCATTTTCAGGCTTCTTCCAATCTTAAACTACAACAACTTTAGTTGGGTCAACTGATATGCATTCTCCCGAAACAACATTCCACGAACAACTAACCTCAGATTTCCAAAAATGGCACTTAGCAAACTTAGCCTTCAACATTTGGCTCCTATGTGTATCGAATACGAGTCGGGGATGATACTCATGCTCCTCCTCTGTCTTCGAATAAATAAGATGTCATCAATAAAGACAAGAACAAATTTATTAAGAGCATCCTGAAATACTTGATTCATTAAGTCCATAAAGAAAGCGGGTGCATTATTCAGCCCAAACGGCATAACTAACCACTCGTAAAAACTATCTAGAATCCTTAAAGCTGTTAAGCTGCTACCCTTAATTGGTGAAAACCGGTGGCAAGATCCAATTGGAAAAATAACCGAGCACCATGGAGTCGATCAAATATGTCATCGATCCTTGATAAAGGGTATTTATTCGATAGTCTATACATAAACTTAAAGAACTATATATCCACTTTTCTAACAAAGACGATTTGTGATCCCTAACCAGAAGTACTATGCCTTATCAATCCCTTATACAACAAGTCGAATGTCTAGCTTTCCAACTCCTTCTTCTTTTTCGGAGCTAACCTTTGAGGGGATTGTATGATAGGTCTAGTTCCTATAATCAAATTAATGTAGAACTCTACTTCACGGTGGGAAGGTAAACCTTGCACTTCATCAAAAATATCCATGAAATCTTGAACAATCGATATATCCCTAAGCTCCTCCTTAGCTACTTCGAATGAATACAGAAAACTACTCATTAACTTATTAGGCTCCTTGCAAAATATGTCTACACTAATATCTCCAGCATCACTAACTCTGACAATCCTTCGATCACAATCCAATACTATTGTAGATAACCAATCCATTCCCAACAATACTCCAAAACCCATGAACCCTAGAACAAATATATCAAAGGGAAAGGAATAATTTTGACAAGAAATAGGAATATGTAAACACATAATGTCAAGATTTGTCGGACCCCCAATAGGGTTCGACACACAAAGAGGATTATTTAGGATAACATATTTGAGATTTAGCTTGTTCATCAGGTTAAACAAAATAGAACTATGAGAGGCACTCGTATCGAACAACACTATAATAGGAAGATCATAGAGGGATAGTGTACCTTGCAACACTGGCTTCCCCTTCTGTCCTAAAGAAGTGGATGGTATCTCCTCAATAGCAAAAGCATGTCCTTGCATCCCCTTCTTAGGAAAATGACACTCGTTCTTCATGTGTCCTTGCTTCTTACAATTGTAGCAGATCATAGTCGGGCAACTGGGTATACTTGAAACAAAGAACACTTGCCAGGTCGAGTTGCTTCTTCTAAGCTGGAACCCCACCCCCGGGTTTCTTGCCTGCCTACGGTTTCTTTCCCTTAAACTTGCGCTTGAAATTCGGCTTGTTTCCAATAGGAATCACTGACAAAGGTTTGGCATTAACTGTAGGCACTACTCCCTTCTAAACTCCCTCCTTAATGTTAAGAGCTTTTAGAGCCATACTGACCAGGTTGTTGAATGTACCTGTAAGATGGTTAGTCATTTCTCTTTGGAACTCCGGTCGCATTCCATTCACAAACATTTCATTCTTTTTAAGCGGTGTGTCTATCAATCCATGTCCAAAACGGGATAATGCATTAAACTTGTGCTCATACTACACCACCATCATATCACCTTGCTTCAAATCCAGGAAACTCCTAAAAACCTACATCCATTCGGCTTTTGGGATAAACCGCGCTTCAAAGACTTCCCTAAACTATGCCCAAGAGAACTCCTCTTCGACATATTAGGCGTAATAGTTTCCCACCAGTCCATCATCGACTTCTAAAGTTATCGTGATGCCAACAAACTCTTCTCTACATCTTCCAACCTAAGATCTCCAAATATCCTTTCATAGGATCTAAGCCAAGTCTGCACTCCAAGAATATCTTTAGTACCGTAGAATGGTTTCTCATCCAAAGTGGTGTAATTCTTGCACGAAGTTGTGAAGTTAATAGGAGGTTGAACCTGCATTACCACTTCCTCTACGGGACCTATAGATGGCATATTTCTAGCTGCTCTGCCATTTGTAGCTATGATAGTTCCATATCCACCCCTTCCTCCTCTTCTTGTATTCATCTTTTATCACCTGGTTAGATAACAGGTACCTTTAGAACAAAAGAATAGGATCATAATAGTTTTAAGGAAAACAACATCAATGGATCTAGAACGAGGCTTTAAAGGATAGATATTATTATTATAAAGAAAATTACAAATATGCTCTCTCAAGGTTAACTCTTTCTAGGGCATCACTTACCACATCTCTAATAAGTTGTACCCCAATCAGGCTAAGGTGTTTGCTCAATCGAAGCTCCATTACCAACTATAATGACCCCCTTTTCTGACCCCTAGGAATGTTACTTAACACAACCTTAGTGTTCGTATGCCATTACATAAGCATCTGAAAGACAAGTTGTCGCGGGGTAAAATAAAAGAACAGAAAAGTCTCATATTGGAATGGTCGCATATAATACAACAATAATATAATACATCAGGTTACTTCTAACATGGAGTTATCAGAGTTACACAAAAGTACTATAACTATAAGACTAGGTAGTTATATATTCTGCCTTTTCAATTTCTGATACAAAATACACATACATATAATCATATAGTGGGAATAGATAATTAGATAGATAAAGGAGCTACCTGCTCGTCCATGATCTTCAAAGAGCCCAAAGGAAACCTGCTTTGCTCGGACTACTTAAATATAATTGAGTACCCGAGAGTTCATAGAAACAAACAACCCGGGTCTGACAATAAGTCTAGTATGAGAAAATTTGTAAACAAAAAGGGTGGAAATAAACACAATATGTGAGGCTACGCGGCCAACTAGGGAATGGGTTTTCCCTTACAATAACAACACCAATCACAACAGTGGATAAAAATAATTAAACATCGCGAAGTGATTACAACACTTCTGGGTGCAATTAAAATAGAGGCAAATTTAAATTTTGGAATCAAAGGAAAGGAGAAGGGAAATTTTCAACAAATGACTAAGAGGTTGCACCCCCTTATTGAAAAATATACCTTTGGAATATACTTGAGAACTATGATGGCTCTCGAAAACCTCCAAGCCGGACTCCGCCAACCTTTATCGAGTATTCGAGTATTTCACATCTTATTGTGTATATAACCGAAACCAATCTAGAGTAGATGTGATAATACCCTGATGGGAGCAACCCCACATAGCTTAGCCCCTACTTGCGCTTTGTTTTTAGTCATTTCCGACAAAGGATATCAATGCTCAAATGAGCAACAAATCATCTTAGATTGATGATACACAATGAAGAAAGCAGAACCGATTGTTGATAAATCAACTATCAGGGATATTTAAAAATGATCGTATATGAAAATTAAATTTCATACTTTTACCACTACTCGTCGATTTCCAACTTGTGTTATCCCTTGGTTGAAAATGAAGCCGGGCAAGTTGAGGTACCTTTTTGCATCGCCTTGATGAAATTTTCAACCTTCAAGATAGAAACGAGTCCACGCCTCGACATTTAGTGTTAAAATTATGACTAAATCATTTTCATATAAGCGATATCATTTATGGAATCTTCTTTTCCATAACCGAATCGAACTTTTATACTTTTAAAACCGAACTTGCACTGGAATTTCACATTTCAAATAATAACTTTAAACGATAACTTTAAGCACTAATTAATTTCTTCAGCATCATTATTTATAATGATCGATTAACTTTGAATAAATGATTATTTATTTCAAACATCTCCATTCAAAATAATTAATTAACTTTAATCCTGATCAATTACTCCAAACAACACTATTCAAAATGATTAATTGACTTTAATCATCCTTGTTTAGATGATTTGTTAACTTAAATAATCATTATTAGAATAATTAATTAACCCTTAAACATCATTATTAAAATGATTAATTAATTTTAAACATCGTTATTAACATGACTAACTAAATTTAAAAGATGATTATTAAAGTAATTAATTAATCTTAAAACATCATTAACAGAATGATTAATTAACTTTAATACATCATTAATTAAATAAGTAATTAGCCTTAAACATTATTAGTTAAAATGATTAACTAATTTTAAACATTATTAATAAAATAATTAATTAACCTTAATCACATCATTATTTAAATAATTAATTAACCTTATTCATCATTATTTAGTTAATTTGAAAATATCATTATTGAAATAATTAATTAAATTCAATCATATCTTTATTTGAGTAATTAATTATCTTTGCAAAAACCTAAGCACAAGATTTTAACCAAAAAAATTTCAAAGGAACCACATTTTCAAAGTATCGATATAGCGATAGTCGCTATATGAACGCTTTTATAAACACTTTCTGTGACCACCCGACTTTTTCTCCACTGAAAGTCGCATCATCTTGAAGAAAGAAAGGGATAGAAAAGAGAAAAGATAGAGAAGAAAGAAAGAACAACATCAGAATCTCAACAGCGGAACGAATAAATTATATTAATAACATAAGTATTACATAGTATCATATACATCAGAGATACACAGCTTATAAAACACATACTAGACAGTTATAAACACCTGTCTAGTTATTACAACTCAAAATACATCTCAAACAAAAGACTCAGAGATCAACACAGCGGAACACTATATCTACGAACGCTGAAGCCTCCTGCTCCATTTCTCCTTCAAAATTCATCAAAGCAAACATGGATCCCTTGGCTACTCGTAAAAATTTGAGTACCCAAGAGTTTATAAAACAGAAAATAAACACTTGGGTCAGACATGGGTCTGGTGTGAGTAAACGGTTAAAGTTTCTTAACTTCAAAACCTTTTGAAAACAAAGGTATCACGTAAGACTTCCCACACATAAACATGGAAAAGTTTTTACCTTACGCTAACCAAAACTTTTGATAGGAAATCGAGTTATATTATAATAGGGTCTAGGGTTTTCAAATAAATACTCATATAGCTGAAATTGTTACATTATTAAATTCCAGCATACTAGCCACAAAGTGGGTTATACAATCAAGTCCGATGTCACTTATTGGAAGTTGGATTTCCATACAATGGCAGGGCTACTGGGGTACCGCCCGTCACAGTACGCGGCCTAGATCAACATACCGAGGATCACTCCCGACCCCCTGCAACACAAGGCCGGAACCATCCCTTACTGGATAATTCCCGCATAAGAAACCCCAATGGTTGTAGCTATTCAACCGCCCACTCAGCCGAATAAAAAGGGACTCTAGACAGGGGAATTTTTATCCTACTTGGGCGCTACCCACTAACCTTGCTGCACCTCCCCTGTTTTAGCCATTCCCGGTTGATGAGGCTTGAGGCTACGTGTAACGACCCACTATTTTGTACCATTCAAATTCGACAATAATCCACACATGTCAAGTTTGAATGATGCAAAATAACAGATTGTAAATAAATTTGGAGCAAATGAAAACAAATTCATAGAATCACAGACACAGAACAATCAGAATAACTCGCAGCGGAATATAAAATAACATAGTAATTCATGAAGCTACTATAACAGAGTCTCAAACCAAATACATAATATAGTCTGAAAACAACAGAATATAAATCCCAAATACATAGAAGTTCACTAATACATGAGATAAACTAGAACAGCTGAAACAGAAATAGAAATATATGTCGATAAGCAGAAACTCTAGTGAAAGACCAGCTCCAGGAAGAGAATCCAAAGCTGTGAATACTCAGGCAGACCCGAGCGTAAAGCGAAACACAAAACACTCGAGTCAGGACAATATATACTTATATAATGTAAACCAACTCAAATGAACTGTAATCAAGATACAAGTAACTTAAAGGATTCCTAGGACTGCCCATCCTCTAAGGATCCGTTAAACTATTTACTATACAGTAATATTTCGCTATTACAATAATGTCTACAGTAAAATAAACATACTTTTAAATAGCGTTCCGGGCTACCCATATCACCCTTCACACATAATAGTCCCAGTAGTCCATCCAATATCATGCCATCTCCACTCCGGGGGACTGTCAGAGGATACCACACGGGCTACGGGAGAAAAACAAACTCGTAGTAAAAGCTCGGTATGGTAGGTGACACGGCACAAAAGGCAATGCCATGGTAGATATACCAATTACGCACACGGGCTGGTGGTAACGTAGCAGCCACTACACCCACCCCGAACAACACTCCAAAATCAAGGGGTGCACCCAATCGATCAAAAAAGTAATAGAATGGTTCGAAGAAGTGTGTCCGACCAGAGGTGCTACCTCCTTTGGCCCGAGATCGCTCCTGTTTTAGCCACCTTAAGCTAACTCACGGGAGTTAGGTCCATGAAATGTACCTTAGGAACGTCGTCACCATCCTACTTCATTCTGGAATCTCCACCGCGTACACAGTTGTTAAAGTGGTTTTCAGTATCGACAGAGAGTATGTCCATATCCGATCCCGGACTCTTTAACAACCAATCGTTATTATAACCCGTAGTTATAATTTCAAAATGGTATTTATATTTCAAAAATCAAATATCATTTAACAATTTAATATCCTTCCAAATCATTTCAAAATATCAAACTCATCATTTTATTTCAAAACCATGATCATTTTATTCAATTTAAAATGCCATTTTAAATTTCATTTCAAGATAATATATATTTCAAATCAATTTACTTTATTTAAATCATTAAAATGAAGTTATTACATTTAATAATTAGATTATTAAATTTCCAAAATTTTCAACTTCCCAAGTTCATTATTTCACTTAATTTTATCAAATAGTGAAAATCCATTTTTCGCAGCATTTAGAAACGCTACGGAAAGTCACATTCAAAACAGTTCAATTTAACAAAAAAATAGCATTCAAAAATGTTGTTAATTAACTTCAATTATTCAATAAAATTTCACAACACTTATATTTTTATTTAAATCCTTTAACTTATAAAATCATACATTTTCACATTTATAATCATCATTTAATTTCCTTAAATTCATGATTTTATAAAGTTAAATTTTCTTCCAAAATAAATTTTTATTCAAAAATTCACTTATTAACTTTCAACATTTAATTTTTTTTAAATTCAATAAATTAAATTTCAACTTAACCATTAAGTTTAAAATAATCAAATATAACTTAATCCCATTTTGTTTATTAAACTTAGCTTACATTTCATCTTTAAGCCAAATTCACAAGTTTCCAATTTTTAGTTATATTGCAAAATTTCAACTCAAATATTCATTCAATTCTCATTTTAACTTTATTCAAAAAAAATCATAATATCTTAAAATCATTTTAAATTTATTCAAATTATCATAAATTTTTCATATTTCATATTTAATTAATTTCCAATTAAAAATTAAATCAATATTTCCAAAATAACTTACATTCAAAATTTTCTAACTTTCATTAATTTATTTCACTTGTAAATATTCAGAAAATAAATAATATTTTACAAAAATCATTTTTAATTAAGTTTAAATCAAAATATTATAATATTTATATTTCTAAGATATTTTTAAAAATTTAGAAAACATATTTTAACTACGGGCCTGTATATAATTTTCTACACTAGGAAAAGTGATACGGGTAATATATCATTTCAACCCGTAATTTACAAAGAAATCCGGGTTTTATCATTTCAAACCCGCAGTCCCAAGTATATGAAATAATTTGAAAACCGCTCAGGCCTATCATTTCAGCCCATAACGATTTTCCCTTATTCTAAAGTCTGTTTGGGTATGTATCATTTCAACCCGTAGTGATTCTAATCTAAAGGGAACTTGCAGTGTGATTAACTGATGAAAATAACAAAACAGCATAATATAATAGTAACATAAGATATAACTGGTGTTTAAGCAGGTGTGAACATCATATAATAGTGACATAGCAAATATAATATGGTGGTGCAATTAAAGATTCACATGTGATCAATTTACTATTAATATAAGTATAAAACTGTCTGGTGAGAATAACTCACTGGTTTGAGCTGATGACACAACGATGAATTGCACAAACGAGATCTACACAAGCATGAAAGCATGACACAGATTTGGATGGAGGAGCCAAATGTCAAATTCCTTGGATACACATCAAACAAAATAATATAACAACAATAAGTTCCAAACTAACTACGATTGAAACTATGCTAGAATAAACTGCACAAAATCGAATTGAAATGCTTGCACTTGCTTCCAACCTTTGCTAGGCTCAGTCATAAGGGTAAATACAAGAGAATGGCAGGTGTTTGGATTAGGTTTGGGTTGGGTATGGGTCGGCCAACAAGTTTGGATGATGGTGCAAAAGTGGGTGAAGGCAAACAATATCACAAAACATGCATATATGGATTTGTCTTGATTTTTGGGGCTCGGCCAAGGCCCTATATGCCACGGCCACTACTGTGGGGTCCACTGGAATGGTGTGGCCGAGAGTGCTGGAGGTGCTGGAGGTGGTGGAGGTGATGTAGGGGGCGGCTAAGGAGGTGGTGAAGTGGTGGATGTGAGGTAGTGCTCGGCTATGCAAGTATTTGTGGTGTTTTGATAAATTGATGAATACTCATCAACCAAGGGGGGTCACGACATGGGTGGCTGGTGAGGAGGTGGTGGTGGTGGTGTGCCATCAGGTGGTGGAGGTAGCTAGGCAGCCAAGGGGTCCATGGCCGAACATAAAGAGGTGGAAGCAAGAGCAAAAAATCAAATAGAAATGGATAGTATAAGTAGAAAATAGATGAAAGAACAAAAGTTTTTACCAAACATTCCCAAGAAATGATGGCCGAATTTTTTTCTTTAGGAAGGAGAAAATTTTTTTACGTGAATGAGAAATGATGGCCAGCTGAAGGTGTGGGGAGTCGTTTAAGTCCACGAGCTAACCGACGAAGTGAACGCAAGCGTTTCATACCACTCGTTTTACTAAGTCGTTTAAGTCGATTTCTCATTCAAGTGAAGTAAAGGCTTATATATATTAGTAGATTGAAAATCGGTTTGAGAAAACAAACTTTTGATATTAAAAATAGTATTGAAATCGATTTGATGAAAGAGTTTTGATATTTACTACTAGTATTAAAACCTTCATATCTTTAAAGTGACAAGTCATAAAATGATTGTTGGAACAATCTATCACAAAAATTCACATTCGGAGACGTGAATAAAATTCAAGGAAATCAGCTCAAAATGCATCAAAGTGGAAGTTCTGATGAATGCTTTTCAGATAAGATTGCCTACGCAGAGTAATACGGGGTTCGACCTAAGGAAATCGCGAACTAAAAAGACCAAGTGTAAGGTCGGCGACGACCTACGACTTACAGAGTCCTGCGACCTAAGTGGGATGCGACTTAGTGGGGCATAGGTCGGAGACGACCTACGACTTAAGGTCAAGCGACCTAAGGTAAATGGCCCAACGACCTAACTCGAGCGACTTAAAGACTTAGCAGGGTCGAGCGACTTACGAGCTACGACCTAAGGTGACGAGGGGCGTTAGGTCGGAGACGACCTAACACTTGACTCGCGAACGACTTATGGAAAAGAAGCTTAGGTCGGAGACGACCTACGAGATAAGCCAGTGCGAGCGACCTAAAGTTTGCCTGGGGGATTATAGGTCGGCAACGACCTAAGACTTAAGGGCGAACGACCTATGACTTAAGAGCCATACGACCTATGACTTAAGAGCAAATACGAGCTACGACTTAAGCTCAAATACGAGCTACGAGCTAAGGTCTATACGACCTAACGACTTATCCCAGTACGACCTAAGCCAGGACGAGGTAGCTGAAGGCAACGACCTAACTCTTAACTCGCGCACGACTTAGCACTTAACTCGCGAACGACTTAGCACACCCAGAACGACTTAAGGCCTGGAACGACTTATGCTCCGTGTGACTTTTCAACACGAACGACCTACGACTTAGGCTTAACTCGCGAACGACCTAGCGAAGGCAGAACGACCTAAGTGCAGTTTTTTCACCAAAAACACTAAAATTTTGGGTTTTTCACCAATCCAATCCAAACCAAATGCAAATGCTGATGCTAAAATGATAGGGAACCATTCCCAACAGTCCAAGATAGATATAGGCAAGATGTGAGATCAAAGATCTCACCTTTTCCACGAAATTGATGTTGGAGAGCTTAAGAGCAAAGCAAGAATCAACCCCTAGCTTGAATCTATGTTCTTCACCTTGAATTCGGAGTTTGATGTTGAATTTACTAAAGATCTCGAGCTTGGAATTTTAATTTCTCTTTCCCCCCACCATTTTTGAAGAAGCTTGAAGTGTTTGATGAAGTGATGAAGAGAAGAGGGGGTTGGGCTGAGTTAAGAAGGTGCAGTCCCAACCAAAGTCACAAGTGGGAAAAGTGACGAAAATTTCACTATCTCCAAACATATCGAAGTTTACACTCAAAAAAATCGCAAACGTCATTTTGAACTCAATGGGGGTGGTCTCGAGTCCTAATTTGACCGTATGCAAAAAGTAGCTTTTCGGACTAACATTCGACTAACGATAAAATATTTAAATATAAAATCGATAGATATGCGGGTTGTTACAAGCCAAATGTCAAATTCCTTGGATACACATCAAACAAAATAATATAACAACAACAAGTTCCAAACTAACTACGATTGAAACTATGCTAGAATAAACTGCACAGAATCGAATTGAAATGCTTGCACTTGCTTCCAACCTTTGCTAGGCTCAGTCATAAGGGTAAATACAAGAGAATGGCTGGTGTTTGGATCAGGTTTGGGTTGGGTATGGGTCGGCCAACAAGTTTAGATGATGGTGCAAAAGTGGGTGAAGGCAAACAATATCACAAAACATGCATATATGGATTTGTCTTGATATTTAGGGCTCGGCCAAGGCCCTATATGCCACGGCCACTACTGTGGGGTCCACTGGAATGGTGTGGCCGAGAGTGATGGAGGTGCTGGAGGTGGTGGAAGTGATGTAGGGGGCGGCTAAGGAGGTGGTGAAGTGGTGGATGTGAGGTAGTGCTCGGCTATGCAAGTATTTGTGGTGTTTTGATAAATTGATGAATACTCATCAACCAAGGGGGGTCACGGCATGGGTGGCTGGTGAGGAGGTGGTGGTGGTGGTGTGCCATCAGGTGGTGGAGGTAGCTAGGCAGCCAAGGGGTCCATCGCCGAACCTAAAGAGGTGGAAGCAAGAGCAAAAAAACAAATAGAAATGGATAGTATAAGTAGAAAATAGATGAAAGAACAAAAGTTTTTACCAAACTTTCCCAAGCAATGATGGCCAAATTTTTTTCTTCAGGAAGGAGAAAATGTTTTTACGTGAATGAGAAATGATGGCCAGCTGAAGGTGTGAGGAGTTATGTCAAAAGAAATGAAGAGTTGTGTGGAAATGAAGAGGTGGAATTCAAAAAGGCAAAAGGCAATTCAAAGGTCAAAACCCTTTCATATTTCCTTATTTTAATTTAAATAACTTTATATTTCTGGTAATAATAGTAATACCAGATAAAAATTCGAAAATCTATCAAAATATAAAAATATATAAAATTATTTATAATTTATATAAAGTTAAAATAAGAAAATAGCTAAAATTAGTAAACTAGTCTAGAAAATTTGAAATTAATTGGAATAAATTTTGAAAAAATCATATGAGCTTGTAATATATTTTTAAACATAAATAATAACATAAAATGAAAATGCATTCACAAAATAAATATTTAAAATTTAATTTAAATAAAATTTTAATGCAGAAAATAGTAGAAAATAAGAAAACAGCCTTTAAAAATAGGAAATCAACACAGAAAAATTTGGAAAAATTCTATTATTATTTTAAAAATATTTAGAGATGAAATTTCACAAATAAAACAAATTTAAACTAATTTCAAACAAAATAAACTCAAATTCCAAAATTATAACTAGAAATCTAGGGTTGTTACACTCTCCCCCACTCAAATCTTTTCGTCCTCGAAAAAAATGGCAAGAAAATAAAGAGAAAAAGATAGAAAACAAAATAGTACCTGAAACGAGAAATTCCGGATTCGAAGCACGAATGCTCTCCTCTATTTCCCAGGTACAATCTCGATCGTCAGTACTCCACTGTACTTTGACCAGATTAACAGATTTCCTTCTGAGCTGCTTCGTATCTCTACCGACAATACGAAGTGGCTTCCTCTCAACAGTCAGATTAGGCTCTACATCCAAACTATCCAGAACAGAAGGCTGGACAACAAGAGATGGATCATGAAGATGACGGCGAAGATGTGAGACATGGAATACATTATGCACTCCAGAAAGCTTCTCGGGTAAATCCAGACGATAAGCCAAAGAACCAACTCTTTCCACAATGCGGAAAGGACCAATGAACCTAGGAGAAAGCTTCCCTCTACGACCAAAGCGAATGACATTCCTCAAGGGAGAAACCTTAAGGAACACCAGATCATCAACAGCAAATTCCAAATTCGGCCTACGCCTATCAGCATACTTCTTCTGCCTATCCTGAGCGGCTCTCAACCTCTTCTTAATCTCCTCAACTTTCTCAGAAGCTTCCAAAATCACTTCAGGACCAAGAACCAAACGATTACCGAATTCAATCCAGCAAGATGGAGATCTACAAGGTCGTCCGTATAAAGCAGCAAACAGAGACATTTTGAGACTGGCCTGGATGCAATTATGAAATGAGATAGATAAAAGATCAAGAATAGACTGAAAGATAGGAGATAAACTTATACCTGATAGCTATTATTGTAGGTAAATTCGGCAAGATAGAGATAATCTTCCCAAGATCCTCCATAATCAAGCACACAAGCACAAAGAAGATCCTCAAGAATCTGATTCACTCTTTCCGTTTGACCGTCGGTCTGTGGATGGTAAGCAGTGCTCAAATTCAAACGAGTACCCAAAGATTCCTGAAAAGCCTTCCAGAACTAACTAGTAAAGATAGGGTCACGATCACAAACAATACTGAGAGGAACACCGTGGAGACGAACAATCTCTCTCATGTAAATCTCAGATAAGCTAGAAGCAGAACGAGTAGACTTGACCGGAATAAAATGAGCGGACTTGGTTAGTCTATCAACAATAACCTAGATACTCTCATTACCTTTCCGAGTCCTCGGTAAACCATCGATGAAATCCATGGAAACCTGTTCCCACTTCCAATTAGGAATCTCGAGGGGCTGTAACAAACCAAGGGTCTTCTGGTTATCGGCTTTGACTTGTTGACAAGTCGCACACCGATTAACAAAGATAGAGATATCCCTCTTCATCCCTTTCCACCAATAAATCCTTTTCATATCCTGATACATCTTCGATACACCAGGATGAATAGAAAGTCTGGATCGATGATTCTCCTGAAGCAACTCCTGCCTCAACCCATCAACATTCGGGACACAAATTCTGCCATTAATCCTCAAAATCCCCTTATCATCAATCTGAGCTCCACTACTACTACCACCAACTCTGCTACGAACACCCTCCTTCATCAATCTAAGCATCACATCCTCATCCTGCTTAGCCATAATCCGATCCAGAAGAGGAGAAGAAGAAACAACAAGCTGACACAACAAAGCCTTTTTCCGACTCAGAGCATCGGCCACAACATTAGCTTTACCGGGAGTATAGTTAATGTCGAGGTCGTAAGAAGCCAGAAACTCAAGCCAACGAACTTGCCTCTGATTCAGATCCTTCTGGGAGAAGATATATCTCAGAGACTGATGATCGGTGAAAAGCTCAAACTTGGTTCCAAGAAGATGATGCCTCCAAAGCTTCAAAGCAAAGACAACAGCAAGTAACTCTAAATCATGAGCAGCATAATTTGCTTCGTGGGTTTTCAACTGACGGCTGGCATAGGCAATAACCCTACCATCCTGCATGAGAACAGCACCCAAACCCTCACGACTAGCATCAGTATAAACTGTAAATCCCTCACTTCCCTTCGGGACAGTAAGAACTGGTGCGGAAGTTAGCTTGCTCTTCAACTCACTGAATGCAGCCTTACACTGATCACTCCAGACAAATCTGGCATTCTTCCGAGTCAAAGCTGTGAGAGGTGCAACAATCCAAGCAAAATTCTCAATGAATCTCCGGTAGTAACCGGCAAGGCCCAGAAAACTACGAATATCAGATGGAGTCTTTGGAGTTTCCCAATCCTAGAACAGAATAGGGAGAAAATAAGGACAACAGGAAAATAGAATTATATAAGTGATCGAGGGAAAAGAGAAGGAAGAAAGACTTACATTGATCGCAGCAATCTTAACCGGATCAACAGAAACTTCATTACTAGAAACAATATGCTCGAGATAACGGACTTCATCCTTCCAGAAATGGCATTTAGAAAATTTAGCCTTTAACTGGTGATTTCTGAGAGTCTCAAGAACATACTTCAAATGCGACATATGTTCATCCTTAGTCTTAGAGAAGACAAGGATATCATCAACAAAGACTAGCACAAATTTTTTAAGCACATCACGAAAAACACGATTCATCAAATCAACAAAGAAAGCATGGGCATTAGTCAAACCAAAAGGCATGACTAACCATTCATAAAACCTATTTTCAGTGCGGAAAGCAGTCTTGGGAATACTTTCCTCAGCAACTCTGAGCTGGTGAAAACCTGTGGCAACATCAAGCTGAGAGAAAACAGTAGCACCATAAAGCTGATCAAACATATCATTGATGGGAGGCATTGGATATCTGTTTTTCATAGTGAGTTTTTTCAGCTCCCTATAATCAACACACATCCGGAGAGAACCATCGGACTTGGTGACGAAAACCACCGCAGCTCCCCATTCAGAATAGCTAGGTCTGATCAGACCCTTGGAAGACAGATCCTCAATTTGTTTCTTTAATTCAACCTTCTCGCGGGGTGCCATTCTTCTAGGAGGAAGAACTACCTGTCGAGCTCCAGGAATAAGATCAATGCGGAAATCAATTTCCCGCTTAGGAGGTAAAGCAGTAACTTCACCAAATACATCGGGATAGAGTTTGACTACAAGAGTCGACTGAAGATCAATAGGAGAAGAATCCAAAGAATAAATAAAGCTACCAGCACAATCATGGGGCATACGACACTGAATAACCAAAGGATTACCCCGATCATCCTCAAGAGAAACAATTCAGGATTTACAAGAGATATGAGCATCATGATTCTTTAACCAATCCTGACCAAGCAATAAATCAAAAGCATCGAAGCCCAAAACATAAAAGTCACCACAAAAGCGATGATCAGAATGGAGAAGTTTCACTTCTCGACAGATTCGATTAAGGTTAGCAGGACCTCCAATAGGATTTGAAACATATAATGGAACAGAAACATATTCAGGAGAAAGGAGATGCTCAAACTTATCACACAAATGAACAGAAATAAAACTGTGTGAAGCACCAGTATCAAACAACACACGAACAGGATGACAAAATAAAGTAAATGAGCCCTGGAGAGTACCTTGGTCATCACTAGGAGCAGGAGCAGAAGCAGGTGGAGGAACTGGAGATGAGGCAGAAGTGACAGCAAAAATACCAGATGGCTTTCCCTTTTGATACAAAGGACAGTCATTCTTAAAATGACCTGGCTGAAGACAAACATGACAAAGATTGTTCCTGGTAACCTGAGGCGGAGGAACAGCAGCACTAACCGAAGTAGGGCAACTATTAGCATAGTGTCCCTTCTGGTCACACCTAAAGCAAGTGATGGAGGAGAGATCAACTGGTTGTCTCTGAGCAGGAGCAGATGATGAAGATCCCAAACCAGGTTGCTTCTGCCAATTCTTCTTCTGCTGCTAGAAATTAAGCTTACGCTTCTTGGAAACTGCAGAGGAAGACTGAGCACCAGAAACAGCGGGACCTTTGGATGTGGGATTCTCATAGCGAATAGCCATATCCATGAGCTGGGTGAAAGAACCATGAACATGTGAAATGAGGCGAATATAATACTCTGGACGAGCACCAGCAATGAATTTCTCATTCTTCTTGAGAGGAGTGTCAATAAGGCTAGGACCGAACTTGGAAAGTTCATTGAACTTCCTCTCATACTCAACAAAAGACATGGTACCCTGCTTCAGATCCATAAACTCACGATAAAGCTGAGATTTCCCAGCTTCTGGCATCCATTTTTCCACGAAAGCTTCCCTGGAAAGGGAAACAGAAACAAGCCTGAGATAGATTCAAAAGGAAAGGAACATAAATAGGAACAAAATTGAGATAACACAGAGGATACCTAAACTGCTCCCAAGTGAGATCAGCCTCAACGGTGTTAGCCGTAACAGACTCCCACCAATCTAAAGCAGAATCATGCAACTGCCAGGCTCCTAGCTGACGCTTCTGGGCATCAGTAATGTCAAGACCAGTAAATATCCTTTCAAGACCCTGCAACCACTGCTGAGCCTCAATAATAGTCTCTGAACCAGTGAATGGGGTTCCACCTAGTTGAGAGAATTCCTTACAAAGAACAGTGAACCTGACTGGAGCAACAGGTTGAGGAGCTGGGGCATTACCACGACCCTTACCTCTGGCATTTCCTCGATTCATCCTGAAAAATATCAAGAATGAATTTAGGCCAAGACTAAAGACAAGCCAAAGATGAATTAAGATATGACAAGAGCATACACTTGAATGAATATCCTAAAGTAAAGAGAGAAAAATCTAACAAGGTGGATTCAAAAGAAAGGAAGTTAGAAACATTTGAAAATCCTTTAAAACAAGAAAAATTTATATCAAAATAATCTTTGAAAATCTTTTGAAAAATATTTTGAAAATCATTTTATACTTTGAAAATACGTCTCTCACAAAGATATGATTCTGAGATTGATTTCACTCATTCTAGGGTAGAAATACCCTATCTCTAATGAGTTTTGCCCCTCAGAAGCAATGATTGCCAAAACCAAAGCTCTGATACCAACTGTAACGACCCACTATTTTGTACCATTCAAATTCGACAATAATCCACACATGTCAAGTTTGAATGATGCAAAATAACAGATTGTAAATAAATTTGGAGCAAATGAAAACAAATTCACAGAATCACAGACACAGAACAATCAAAATAACTCGTAGTGGAATATAAAATAACATAGTAGTTCATGAAGCTACTATAACAGAGTCTCAAACCAAATACATAATATAGTCTGAAAACAACAGAATATAAATCCCAAATACATAGAAGTTCACTAATACATGAGATAAACTAGAACAGCTGAAACAGAAATAGAAATATATGTAGATAAGCAGAAACTCCAGTGAAAGACCAGCTCCAGGAAGAGAATCCAAAGCTGTGAATACTCAGGCTGACCCGAGCGTAAAGTGAAACACAAAACACTCGAGTCAGGACAATATATACTTATATAATGTAAACCAACTCAAATGTACTGTAATCAAGATACAAGTAAGTTAAAGGATGCCTAGGACCGCTCATCCTCTAAGGATCCGTTAAACTATTTACTATATAGTAATATTTCGCTATTATAATAATGTCTACAGTAAAATAAACATACTTTTAAATAGCGTTCCGGGCTACCCATATCACCCTTCACACATAATAGTCCCAGTAGTCCATCCAATATCATGCCATCTCCACTCCGGGGGACTGTCAGAGGATACCACACGGGCTACGGGAGAAAAACAAACTCGTAGTAAAGGCTCGGTATGGTAGGTGACACGGCATACAAGGCAATGCCAGGGTAGATATACCAATTACGCACACGGGCTGGTGGTAACGTAGCAGCCACTACACCTACCCCGAACAACACTCCAAAATCAAGGGGTGCACCCAATCGATCACAACAGTAATAAAATGGTTCGAAGAAGTGTGTCCGACCAGAGGTGCTACCTCCTTTGGCCCGAGATCGCTCCTGTTTTAGCCACCTTAAGATAACTCACGGGAGTTAGGTCCACGAAATGTACCTTAGGAACGTCGTCACCATCCTACTTCATTCTGGAATCTCCACCGCGTACACAGTTGTTAAAGTGGTTTTCAGTATCGACAGAGAGTATGTCCATATCTGATCCCGGACTCTTTAACAACCAATCGTTATTATAACCCGTAGTTATAATTTCCAAATGGTATTTATATTTCAAAAATCAAATATCATTTAACAATTTAATATCTTTCCAAATCATTTCAAAATATCAAACTCATCATTTTATTTCAAAACCATGTTCATTTTATTCAATTTAAAATGCCATTTTAAATTTCATTTCAAGATAATATATATTTCAAATCAATTTACTTTATTTAAATCATTAATATGAAGTTATTACATTTAATAATTAGATTATTAAATTTCCAAAATTTTCAACTTCCCAAGTTCATTATTTCACTTAATTTTATCAAACAGTGAAAATCCATTTTTCGCAGCATTTAGAAACGCTACGGAAAGTCACATTCAAAACAGTTCAATTTAACAAAAAAACAGCATTCAAAAATGTTGTTAATTAACTTCAATTATTCAATAAAATTTCACAACACTTATATTTTTATTTAAATCCTTTAACTTATAAAATCATACATTTTCACATTTATAATCATCATTTAATTTCCTTAAATTCATGATTTTATAAAGTTAAATTTTCTTCCAATATAAATTTTTATTCAAAAATTCACTTATTAACTTTCAACATTTAATTTTTTAAAAAATTCAATAAATTAAATTTCAACTTAACCATTAAGTTTAAAATAATCAAATATAACTTAATCCCATTTTCTTTATTAAACTTAGCTTACATTTCATCTTTAAGCCAAATTCACAAGTTTCCAATTTTTAGTTATATTGCAAAATTTCAACTCAAATATTCATTCAATTCTCATTTTAACTTTATTAAAAAAAATCATAATATCTTAAAATCATTTTAAATTTATTCAAATTATCATAAAGTTGTCATATTTCATATTTAATTAATTTCCAATTAAAAATTAAATCAATATTTCCAAAATAACTTACATTCAAAATTTTCTAACTTTCATTAATTTATTTCACTTGTAAATATTCAGAAAATCAATAATATTTTACAAAAATCATTTTTAATTAAGTTTAAATCAAAATATTATAATATTTATATTTCTAAGATATTTTTAAAAATTTAGAAAACATATTTTAACTACGGGCCTGTATATAATTTTCTACACTAGGAAAAGTGATACGGGTAATATATCATTTCAACCCGTAATTTACAAAGAAATCCGGGTTTTATCATTTCAAACCCGCAGTCCCAAGTATATGAAATAATTTGAAAACCGCTCAGGCCTATCATTTCAGCCCATAACGATTTTCCCTTATTCTAAAGTCCGTTCGGGTATGTATCATTTCAACCCATAGTGATTCTAATCTAAAGGGAACTTGCATTGTGATTAACTGATGAAAATAACAAAACAGCATAATATAACAATAACATATGATATAACTGGTGTTTAAGCAGGTGTGAACATCATATAATAGTGACATAGCAAATATAATATGGTGGTGCAATTACAGATTCACATGTGATCAATTTACTATATTAATATAAGTATAAAACTGTCTGGTGAGAATAACTTACTGGTTTGAGCTGATGACACAACGACGAATTGCACAAACGAGATCTACACAAGCACGAAAGCACGACACAGATTTGGATGGAGGAGCCATGTGACGCCCCACCTCAATACCCACGCTAGCCAAGGACACTACGATGTAGTGCTGTCAACTAGCACGGAGAATAAGGCTGTTGAGGAGCGACCATCCATGTAATTGATTATCACACGGTGGCTATAAAAAAATCTTCGGAAACAAACATAGAAATAAATATAACACAAAGCAGTCACAGACATCCATATCACAAAGGCGGAAGAAGATATGAATATATAACTAACACATGAAAGTGTACATCAGAGTAGTGGTCAAAAAGTTCCACAATAATACAAAAGAATAGCAACATGTGCTATACAAAAAGAATACAACTATGAGTCCATATCTCAAGTGTATACAACAAAAACTGCTAAACTAAATAGTCAGCCAAAAGTCAGAGTAGCAAATCCCGGAAGGAAGTCAAGCAGAAGCACCTGTAACATCTCGGTCTGACCCGAGTATTATTTAAGAAAATAATAAACGGATCAGTCTAACTATAAATATCAGATGACATGATATAGAATAAAAGATATGGCATAAACATAGAATATCCATACAGACATACTACTATAAGTATGAAAATGATGATCAACAGGAGATCAACCGATGAGAAATGATCAATATCACGAGAATCTTCTCAAAGATCCAAAGAGGGCATCATACCCTAAACTTGTACTCATAACAAGTCAATGGCATAAAAATCCAGAAATCAAACAAGAAATCCAGAAATCATAAAAAGAGAAAGAGGCCTATCACATGATGGTCCGAAGACCATGGGGCGCTACCCCATATGTGTGAGTCGGAATCACACTGATTGAGGCCTAGGCTAACCAAAAAGCAAAAAGGTATGTGTGAATGGAATCACACAAGTGGTGTCTAGCCTAACCTCGCAAACAAAAAAGATATGTGTGAGTCGGAATCACACTACTGCGGTCTAGACTAACCTTGCGGACAAAGAGATATGTGTGAGTCGGAATCACACTACTGCGGTCTAGTCTAACCTTGCAAACAAAGAGACATCGCACAATTGCTAGTCTAAATCATAAAATGATCATCATGATCAGCGAGAAGTGTCAATCACACCAAGCTAGTAAATATATGAGTTTAGCTTCATGTCCCATAACCACTTGCTTAACTTAAATATTTACGAACAAGCTGTAAATCTTCACTAGGAAATTGTCACGAAAAGGGTTCAATCGAACAAGTCCACGAGCTAACCGACGAAGTGAACGCAAGCGTTTCATACCACTCGTTTTACTAAGTCGTTTAAGTCGATTTCTCATTCAAGTGAAGTAAAGGCTTATATATATTAGTAGATTGAAAATCGGTTTGAGAAAACGAACTTTTGATATTAAAAATAGTATTGAAATCGATTTGATGAAAGAGTTTTGATATTTACTACTAGTATTAAAACCTTCATATCTTTAAAGTGACAAGTCATAAAATGATTGTTGGAACAATCTATCACAAAAATTCACATTCGGAGACGTGAATAAAATTCAAGGAAATCAGCTCAAAATGCATCAAAGTGGAAGTTCTGATGAATGCTTTTCAGATAAGATTGCCTACGCAGAGTAATACGGGGTTCGACCTAAGGAAATCGCGAACTAAAAAGACCAAGTGTAAGGTCGGCGACGACCTACGACTTACAGAGTCCTGCGACCTAAGTGGGATGCGACTTAGTGGGGCATAGGTCGGAGACGACCTACGACTTAAGGTCAAGCGACCTAAGGTAAATGGCCCAACGACCTAACTCGAGCGACTTAAAGACTTAGCAGGGTCGAGCGACTTACGAGCTACGACCTAAGGTGACGAGGGGCGTTAGGTCGGAGACGACCTAACACTTGACTCGCGAACGACTTATGGAAAAGAAGCTTAGGTCGGAGACGACCTACGAGATAAGCCAGTGCGAGCGACCTAAAGTTTGCCTGGGGGATTATAGGTTGGCAACGACCTAAGACTTAAGGGCGAACGACCTATGACTTAAGAGCCATACGACCTATGACTTAAGAGCAAATACGAGCTACGACTTAAGCTCAAATACGAGCTACGAGCTAAGGTCTATACGACCTAACGACTTATCCCAGTACGACCTAAGCCAGGACGAGGTAGCTGAAGGCAACGACCTAACTCTTAACTCGCGCACGACTTAGCACTTAACTCGCGAACGACTTAGCACACCCAGAACGACTTAAGGCCTGGAACGACTTATGCTCCGTGTGACTTTTCAACACGAACGACCTACGACTTAGGCTTAACTCGCGAACGACCTAGCGAAGGCAGAACGACCTAAGTGCAGTTTTTTCACCAAAAACACTAAAATTTTGGGTTTTTCACCAATCCAATCCAAACCAAATGCAAATGCTGATGCTAAAATGATAGGGAACCATTCCCAACAGTCCAAGATAGATATAGGCAAGATGTGAGATCAAAGATCTCACCTTTTCCACGAAATTGATGTTGGAGAGCTTAAGAGCAAAGCAAGAATCAACCCCTAGCTTGAATCTATGTTCTTCACCTTGAATTCGGAGTTTGATGTTGAATTTACTAAAGATCTCGAGCTTGGAATTTTAATTTCTCTTTCCCCCCACCATTTTTGAAGAAGCTTGAAGTGTTTGATGAAGTGATGAAGAGAAGAGGGGGTTGGGCTGAGTTAAGAAGGTGCAGTCCCAACCAAAGTCACAAGTGGGAAAAGTGACGAAAATTTCACTATCTCCAAACATATCGAAGTTTACACTCAAAAAAATCGCAAACGTCATTTTGAACTCAATGGGGGTGGTCTCGAGTCCTAATTTGACCGTATGCAAAAAGTAGCTTTTCGGACTAACATTCGACTAACGATAAAATATTTAAATATAAAATCGATAGATATGCGGGTTGTTACAAGCCAAATGTCAAATTCCTTGGATACACATCAAACAAAATAATATAACAACAACAAGTTCCAAACTAACTACGATTGAAACTATGCTAGAATAAACTGCACAGAATCGAATTGAAATGCTTGCACTTGCTTCCAACCTTTGCTAGGCTCAGTCATAAGGGTAAATACAAGAGAATGGCTGGTGTTTGGATCAGGTTTGGGTTGGGTATGGGTCGGCCAACAAGTTTAGATGATGGTGCAAAAGTGGGTGAAGGCAAACAATATCACAAAACATGCATATATGGATTTGTCTTGATATTTAGGGCTCGGCCAAGGCCCTATATGCCACGGCCACTACTGTGGGGTCCACTGGAATGGTGTGGCCGAGAGTGATGGAGGTGCTGGAGGTGGTGGAAGTGATGTAGGGGGCGGCTAAGGAGGTGGTGAAGTGGTGGATGTGAGGTAGTGCTCGGCTATGCAAGTATTTGTGGTGTTTTGATAAATTGATGAATACTCATCAACCAAGGGGGGTCACGGCATGGGTGGCTGGTGAGGAGGTGGTGGTGGTGGTGTGCCATCAGGTGGTGGAGGTAGCTAGGCAGCCAAGGGGTCCATCGCCGAACCTAAAGAGGTGGAAGCAAGAGCAAAAAAACAAATAGAAATGGATAGTATAAGTAGAAAATAGATGAAAGAACAAAAGTTTTTACCAAACTTTCCCAAGCAATGATGGCCAAATTTTTTTCTTCAGGAAGGAGAAAATGTTTTTACGTGAATGAGAAATGATGGCCAGCTGAAGGTGTGAGGAGTTATGTCAAAAGAAATGAAGAGTTGTGTGGAAATGAAGAGGTTGAATTCAAAAAGGCAAAAGGCAATTCAAAGGTCAAAACCCTTTCATATTTCCTTATTTTAATTTAAATAACTTTATATTTCTGGTAATAATAGTAATACCAGATAAAAATTCGAAAATCTATCAAAATATAAAAATATATAAAATTATTTATAATTTATATAAAGTTAAAATAAGAAAATAGCTAAAATTAGTAAACTAGTCTAGAAAATTTGAAATTAATTGGAATAAATTTTGGAAAAATCATATGAGCTTGTAATATATTTTTAAACATAAATAATAACATAAAATAAAAATGCATTCACAAAATAAATATTTAAAATTTAATTTAAATAAAATTTTAATGCAGAAAATAGTAGAAAATAAGAAAACAGCCTTTAAAAATAGGAAATCAACACAGAAAAATTTGGAAAAATTCTATTATTATTTTAAAAATATTTAGAGATGAAATTTCACAAATAAAACAAATTTAAAATAATTTCAAACCAAATAAACTCAAATTCCAAAATTATAACTAGAAATCTAGGGTTGTTACACTACGATTACCTTATCAGAACACATCACTTAGAATGCTCATCGTCCACCTGACGATGTGCTGAAAGCATTCAATCCATACAAGTTCGTTCCGGGTTCGAACGAAACCGAAGGCATTATCTCGTTACACTCATTTTGGAATCACCCTCAGAGTTAACAACAATAACCCTTGCACTTTGAATCTTCATCTTCACTTGAGATTCACGACCTAACGTTTAATTTGGATCGATGTGGTATTGGGATATCCAAATCTGGAAACCCGATCCCAGTCTCATCGAAATCCAAAACGTATTTTAAAGGCCAAGTTGTTTTAAAGGTTTAAACAATTCAATTCAATACTTGAATTCACACAACATTTAACACAGATAAATATCACACATTTATCACAGATATATCCAATATCATATCACAGAATATCACAGCATATCATCCAATAGATATCATCCAATTCAGATATTCTACACAACAATCATATATAAGCAACAATTATTAACCCTATGATATAATTAATTTAATTATCTTAAATTAAATTAATTACTTAAGAATTAATCATCTAACCTTGCTTAATCAATCATTAATTAATTACAAACCTTTAATTAATTAATTACTCATTAAATATTAATCATCCTTGATTAATTATTTATTAACTACATAAAGTAATTATTCTTTATTTAATTTCACTAATTAATTATTCTTAACCATTAACAGTAATTAACCTTTAATTACTCTTATTAATTACATTAATTAATGATCCTTAATTAATTACTTCCATTAATTAATTAACTGTAATTAATTACATTGACCCTTAATTAATTACATTAATTAATTAAACTTTAATTAATCACTTCTATTAATCCACCTTAATTAATCATAAACAGTAATTATCATCCTGTAATTACTTACCTTAATTAATTAACTTCTTAATTAATTTTATTAATTCTTTAATTAATTACACCAAATAATTAATCCTTAATTACTTCTCCTAAGTAATTATCCTTTAATTAATTACATCTTGTAATTATACATTAATTACTTACAGTAATTACACTTATTAATTTCATTAAGTATTTATACTTAATCAGCATCACGATTTTAATTAATTTACAAATTAATCAATTTAAATTAATCACATCCATTTATTATTTACAATTGAGTAATTCATTCCTTAATTACTCTTAAACAAATTAATTAACCTTAATTACAGATTAATTATTCTTTAATTATTAATTAGTAAACCTTAATTATCTATTAATAAAACTTAATAACAAATTAATTAATCCTTAATTACCAGTTGATTAATCCTTAATTACCATTTAATTAATCCTTAATTACCTCCATTAATTATCCTTAAATTACTTTCATTAATTAATCTCTAATTAATTAACTACCTTTATTATCTTCACAAATTAATTATCTTTAATTAATCAAATCTTAATCTCTTAAAAATAAACTCTTTATTATAATTGATTACTTAATTATATCATTAAACCTTATTTAAAATAAAACATTTAGAAATCAATTAAAATTAAAAACAATGTAAACATCTAATTTAACCTTTTAAATCTTTGAAAACTTTTCAAAGTTGTTTAATAAATTCAATACATAGTTATTTTTGAAAACTTAATTATCATATTTTTCTTAAAACTTATTTACTTTAAATATATTTGAAAACTTGATTTAAACATTCCTTTTAAACATATTTACTTTAAATACACTTTTAACCTTGGGAACAATTTTACTTAAAACTTGTTTTATTTTATTTATCTTGGAAAATTTGTTAAACATTCTCTTCACTAATAAAACTTGATTCCCTTTTTAAATTTGAAACCTGTTCAAATTAAAACCAACCCGAGCCAACACTCGATTTTTCCGAGCAAAACACGAGTATCTCTCATACCTCATCTTCTTCGAGTCTATCTTCAATTTCCTCAAGCTCATCATCGAGAAACCCGACAACTACCCTATTCTTCCCAAACTAACAACGTTAACATGTTCGAATGTACACCGTGCATGTGCACGTTTGAATGACGCGATTCCGACCATTGATATCACCTCCAGCACGTCGACGACTACCCCTACGAACACTACGACCACCCAGTTCATCGATTTCGACAGAGAATCGAAATTGAGCAGTTCGATCACCCAAGCACTCAAACCCAATCAACTAAAACGGCTCGCCGACGACAATACCGACCATCAGAAGCCAGGCAACCTCGACCCAATCCTCGTCGTAGACCCAAGCTTATTTTCCCCCTCAACCGATCCCTTTCGAAGCTTCGATGGCGACACCGTCTTCACGTTTCCGACCTCGACAAAAAACCCCACTTAAACCCTAGTTCGACCATTCCCTAACACCATGATGAACTAGAGTTTCTTCGACTATTTTTTCCAACCTCTATGATCACCAGACTCGCTACAGCCAAGACCCCGATCACCCAAACACCGCCAATCACCAGAAAAAGCATAAAACCCATTTCCCGATCAACACTTGAATTCTCTCTTGATTTCAAGTTAAAAATTGTGATTTAACTTTTAAAAATCATGGTTTTTAATAGAGATTACGATTATATAGGTGAATCCAAGAATTATTATACTTGAGTTTTACCTATTTATAAATTTTCCACTGTCTTTTCTTTATTTCCAGAATTATACAAAATTATTTCACTTAACAAAATTTAAATCTTAGTTTATGTTTAAACAAACATGATTCATTTGAATTCCTAAGCCTAACAGAGACTAGATAAGGAGGATTGGAAATTTTTGATCAAATATTTGAACTCTGTAACTTAAACAGAGATGATCTTTGATACATCCATACATACACATAGTATCTTCATTCATATATACATGTACTTAGATCTAAAACAAACATGCATACATATTTTTAAACATGCATCACAATTTCACTTCAACATTTTACCACATAAATCCAATTTTAACTGTTTTTAAATCTAAGTTTACTCACCAGTTTAAACAGAGAAACCAGAGAACTTTTAAAACTGGAAGCTTGATTCCTTTGAAAACTGGAAACTTGAAAAATGCTTGAAACTGAAATGTCTCCTTGGATTTTGAAAACTGAATACTATGATGATCTTTGAAAGCTTGTTACTGGGAAACTAGATCTTTGAAAACTGAGATGTTCTTGTTTTGATTTTTCTTGAGTTTGCTTTGATTTAATCTCAGGTTTGAAAAATGTTACAGGCTTTGAAAAATGCTTTACAGGGTTTAGTTTTTGAGGAATGAATTCAGGTTTAAATGATAGAGTTTTGCATTTGAGATGAGGAGTATTTCAGGTTTTGATTTTGAGGGAATGATTGTAAGTCTGGCCATAGTTTTCTTGTTTGAGAAAGTTTCAGATTTTTGAAATGAGATTAGAAAGGAAATAGGAAGGGAATATGAATGATTATATAAACTAATTTATGGTTTATTTAAAATTAAAGAAAATAAATAAATAAAATAAAATGTGTGACACTTGTCTTTTACTCTCCTTAATCACTTAACACATGTATTCACAAGCCTTTATAATTAAACACTTGTAATAATACATTTTTTATATTATTTTTAAATGAGTTTAAAAGCTTTTTATATTTATTTCCTAATTAATTTTATACATTTCTTAATTAGTAAATGTTTTCCTATATTATAAATAAATGAAACCCTTAAAAGAAAATAAAATAAAACCCATTTATATTCTAATACAATCATATATAATATATCTAATTCATTTTTAAGTGTAAATATAAAACTTTTATATTTAATTCACTATTAAATAAATACTTCCTAAATTTATATAAATAAAATTCTTTTAAGGAAAAACAATATAAAACAAATCTTATTTTAAATAAAAACCTTATCCATATATTTAAATCCAAACTATATTATTTTTTTTTTTTAAGATATATATATTTCTTTAAATTCAATTCTTAAATCCAAATTCAAAGTCAATTTAAAATCCAAATTTAAAATCAATTCAAATAAATATTGATATCCATTTTAAACAAACACATTATTAATTTTCAATAATTATCCTATTTAAAATCAATTTAAATACACATATATATACATTTAAACTACACTTATTGAATTTGAAATAATATGTCTATTTAAAATCTATTTATAACTATATTTAAAAACAACTCATTATTATTATTGTTTGAAAATAACAAACTTTACCAATTTTAAATAATTAATTTAAGAGATTATCACATTTTAAATTCCTTGAAATTCCGGGATATCACACTTTCCATATGTGACTTATCCAACCAAACATCACTTAGCATAATTGTGAGTATACATACAAAGGCAAGTAACACTAAACAACATGTAGAGAACATCCAAATATTATCTACTTAAACCTTTTTCCGACAAATTTCAAGTTCCTTTACTACACCAAGATGTCGACTTTTAAAGTGGTTACCAAGCCAACAAATCTAACACTTTCAACACACAAAAAAATAAATAAATAACATATATCTGCATCAGAATAATAAAGGCCAAAACTTTTAATTGGGGCCTAGGTGGTTCGACTATGACCAAAATGGATACGGCCATGATGGTTTTGAGTGATATGGGTTTTATTTTGATTAGTGAGCATTTGTAGAGGAGAAAGAAATGATTTTTAGTGATTTTACTTAAGAAAGAAGTAGAAATAGAATGAATTTTTTAATTTGAAAACTAGGAAGCCATTAACAAGTTTTTAAAAGCTTTAAGGAAAGTGATATAGTTTTTTAAAAGTGAGAATGAAATGGTAAAAAGAAAAAGAAAAAAAGGAAAGAATTATTTCTATAAAGTTAATTGACAAAATTACCAAATGACCTTTAGTACACTACCCTCCATTCTCCTTAAGCCGCATCATCACTACCCTCCTCCATGCCTTAGCTAACATGCAACCATGAATGCTCCACCTATTAACCACCATGTTAAACACCTCTTTGTACCATGGTGTGTAAGTGAAAGGTGACACTTCTTTTTTAATTTATTTTTATTTAAACTTTTGAAAATATGTCACATCTTCTTACTTCTTCTTATTACTTAAGTAAATATTGATATTTACCTTATTATAATTAACTTTAACCATACTTATATTATTTGCAAATGTGTGTATATGTTAACTATAATGTATATAACGTTTTCGACAACCTTTAGGCACCGATAAGTCGTAAATTCGGAAAATGATTTCCGATCGCTTTTTTTGAACTAATTATTTTTGTAAAAAAAAATTTAAAATCATTTCCCTATTACTAATTATTATTTAAAAGAGTTTTATTTGTGTTATAAATTCCATAAATTAATTATTTAAAAATATATGAAATATTTATATTTAAAGTGATTAAATTTTGGGTCGTTACATATTGATTCATGTATCATGATCGCTTAGCCCCTTATTCGAGATGCACATTTCTATTATGAGATTATAAGTTTTACAAAAATTTCCTTTAAACTTCGAGCATTGGGAGCAGAATCTCTTATCCAGACTGTAAAATGCTCTAAACAACTTCCAAAAAATGGAAAACAATTCATCAAGAATTGTGATCATGAGCAGTTAGTAAGGAACAAGTCCGTCAAACCGAAAATTAGTGGGAAAGGAAAGATTCAAAAAAGGATTTTTATTAATCAAGTAGAGCGAAGCAAAGGATAAAAAAATCATCATTAGCAAGATGATCTCTACATCAGGACAAAGCAAGGGAGAAACTCAAGAATTCAGAAGTAGTCATTATCCAATGTTGAAATTTTTAACCTACAAAATTCAACTAGATCTACCAATATCATCCAAAAATAAGATAATAAGATTACAAAGCAATAAAATATATATTGGATTATGGCTTGTTTCGAGTTTCAGAGTACTTTTGATTTTTAATCACAGCTTTCCTTAAATTTCAAAATACTCATAATCTCGATTTCTACTTGGATAAATTTTTCTACATGTATTGACTTCGGGATTGCACGGCTTCAACATGACTATGCTTATAATTTCTATCGATTTCTATAAGCATTCATGATTCCTACCTTAATATGGATTCAGCATAAGATCAATGCAAAAGTATCCTAAATAAATATGGGATTTTCATTTATAAGATCGAGAGTATTAATTATAGAAAGCTGACCTTTAATTACTAATGAAACCTCAAAGTGTATTTGAAAATGCAGTGTATCAAAAACGAAAAGTACCCCTAAAGGCATGAAGTCGCTAAAGAGTTACATATATAAAGTAGTACTCCCTAGCTCTTACACATACTAAAAGAAATTGGATGGAGTAACTAGTACTCACACATTAGGCATATCAAGCTACGACAAGAAAATTTTCCTATAAATAAGAAATAGTGCTTCCGATTGAAGTGGAGATTGAATCCCATCAGAAGGTTAGGAGCTAAAAGAAAACACCCGAATTTGATCAATGAACTAAGGAATAAAACAACCAAATAAGTGCCGAGATATTGGAAAAGGATATCAAGATACAATAAAAATAAATTTAGAAAAGATCGTTCTAAAAGGAGATTGATGTTCCAAAAATTATGCTCGAAATAATCTTATCGAAAATTCACCAACTACCCAGTGTAATGGTAATATGATAATAAAAGTGAAACGCAGAATGTTTGAAGTGATATTTCCCAATAATGGATGAATAAAGAAGTTGAAATAAAAATGTCTACTGGATCAAAAGTAAGACTCTCCTTAAAGAAATGGAAAATGCCTTCAGTGCATCATTAAAGACCTCACTGAAGTGTCTCTTAAAGGGAGATCGAGTAAGTCTCTGGTTCTAGTTAAAATAGCTACCCGGAGCACCAGTCCAGCCTTTAGTGTCGTCATCAAAGGCCTCACTAAAGCACCTCCTAAAGGAAGGTCAGGTAAGTCTCCGGTTCCGCCAGCTACCTAGAGCACCAGACCAGCCTTTAGTGCCATCATCAATGGCCTCACTTAAGCGTCTCATCGAGAAAGATCAGGTAAGTCTTTGGTTTTTCTTAAGATAGCTACCCAAAGCATCGGACCAGCCTTTAGTGCCATCATCAAAGGTCTCACTAAAGCACCTCCTAGTGGGAGGTCAGGTAAGTCTTCAGTTCTACTAGCTACCCAGAGCACCGGACCAGCCTTCGGTGTCGTCATCAAAGGCCTCACTGAAGCGCCTCCTAGAGGGAGGTCGGGTAAGTCTATTATCACTAGGTAAGTTTCTGGTCTTCTATAATTATAGCCAGAAGGATTTTCTAGTCCTTTATTATTACCAGATAAGTTTTCTGGTCTTCTATTATTACCGGACGGAATTTCTGGTCTTTTATTATTGCCAGATGGATTGTCTGATAATTTATTATTGCCAGATGGATTTTTGATCTTCTATTATTTCCAAAATGAATTTATGGTCTTCTATTATTGTCAGGTTGTTTTCTGGTCTTTTATTACTGCCTGATGGATTTCTGGTCTTCTATTATTATCAGTTGGATATTCTTATCTTCGATTATTGTTTTCAAAAGTTTTCTTGTCTCTTATTATTATTGCCAGATTGGTTTGTAGGTCTTCCATTATTGTCAAATGATTTTCTGGTCTTCTATTCATATTATTATTGCTAAACGAATTTCTGGTCTTCTATTCAGATTATTATTAACAGATGGTTTTTTGTCTTCTTATTATCGCTAGAAGGATTTCCTGGTTTATTATTATTATTATTAGACGGGTTCTCTGGTCTTCTATTATTGCCATATGGTTTTCTGGTCTTCTATTGTCGCTAAATGGTTTTCTAATCTTCTACTAGTATAAACGGGTTTTTTGGTCTTCTATTATTGCCAAATGGTTTTCTGGTCTTCTATTATCACCAAATAGGTTTTCTGGTCGTCTATTATTGACATATGGTTTTTTGTCTTTTATTATTGCCGGGTGGATTTTCTAGTCTTCTATTATTATTATTAGAAGGTTTTCTGGTTTTCTATTATTGCCAGATGGATTTTTCGGTATTCTATTACTATCATCAAATGGGTTTCTGATCTTTTGCTAGATTTTCGTTTAGCCTCCTATCTGAAGCATTATTGTGATGGCCAGAAGGTTTTTTGGTCCTTTATTTGAAATATTCTTCTTATCATTTCCAAGAAAATTACTGACCTTCCTTCCAATATTACAAGATAACTTTCTAATTTTATATTTAGAAGACTATTAGTACTTAGCAAGAACCATGACTTATATAGAAGATGTGGAGGATTCTTTGACTTAACGCGTGACAATTTATGGTTTAACCAAATCCAGAAAGAATCATCAAATCATCACTTGTTCTATGTTGTGCAGAAAAGCAAGGCAAGGAATTAGTGAGATAAAGGAATTCCTAGTTTTACACTAAAGTGTAAAAAGCTTCTTCCATACAAGAGGAGGCAAATGTTATCCACATAATTTCCAAAGGATGTAAACAAAGGCATTTATGTTGAAATTAAAGAGTAATGAAGTAATTAACAATGCTGAAGAGTAGCATGTCCTAGGTTATTGACATAATAATGAGCGTCGTACAAATCAATAAGGTAAAGGTGGCATCGAAAAGTTGCATATTACAAAGCCAAGGCCATGACAAGGAACTATGCTGACCTTAAGGGTAAAGTGCAACTTGCATCAATAAAATAATGCCGAAAGAACAAAAGTGGTAAGCACAAAAGCATGCTCTAGGTCCTTAGGGATGAATATCGACACCCTTGGTTCTATTAATATTGACGCCGAAGATATGCGGCATGACGATACAACCATAATAGTGCATCAAAAAGCAATGGTGAGAGTATCAAGATGGATTAATATCAAAAGAACACAATGTCGCATCTCATCGATAAGGAATTATGCATAACGTCGCGTGTCGTCTATGCTGCATGTCGTCTATAGAAGTGAATGGATAATACCGCATTTCTTTAAGTAAAAGATGATATAGAATACAATCAATACTGTAGGCCATCAGTGTATGATGACATGATCTATGTCGCTTCTCATTGATGCCATATTCTATCAATGCTGCCATTCACCTATAAAGATGAAATGGGTATCATGACTCATCAATACCGCTCTTTATCGGTATAGTTCGTCATTAATGCCACTTATTATCAATGCAGCATATAAGCAATAAAGCATGTCATCAATGCCGGACATAATCGATGACAGATCTTATTGATGCCCCATCATATCAATATCGCATATCTCTGATGCTACTTCCTCTTTAGTGTTGCGTTTATTTTATGCCGTCCCTCTTCAATGTCAACTCTCAAGTAATGCCATGCCATTCCATGTTGGACTAGTTCCATGCTGAATGTTATCCATGCCATGCTTTATTAATGTTGAATGCCATAAAATCCATAAGGAACATTGCATAAGTGCATGTCGTAAGCTATTGATCAATGCCATATTTCACGAATATTGAATGATTACCAATTTCGCAAAACATCAATGCCATAGGGTGTTGAAAGCCATGCAAGGATGAAGGATTAATGTCATTCATAAAAGTAAGTTCGAGAGGGATTAGCGTATTCTCTTCCATAAAGCCTCAAGGGCCTCATATTCATTCACAAGCTCCATGTTGAGGCCACCACAAAGATAGAAACGAGTGGCGCTTAAAGTCCCACATCACCAATAAAAGCAAGCCTACCTCCCTCCAACTACTATAAATAGAGGTGCACCTCCTCATAGAAAGGGGCCCTTAACCTCTTTCACTGTTATCACTTTTTCCATTTAGGATCTTCTCCTAGTTCTCCTCATTAAGAGCTTGAGGAAAAACTAATGGCATAAAAGATAATGAGGGAGAAGATGACATATTTGTAAACAAAAGCCTATTTAATTTGAAAATATCAAATTAACACATATAGTGACATGTTCACAATTGAATATAGGAACATAACTTGAACATATTGCTTATTTTCTTATTGATTTTTGGACTTGCCTATTTTATTATTTGAACTTATGAATTGTGTTTCAAACAATCTTGTGAATTACTACAAAACCGAGGGGTATTATTGGAATTTTTTCAAACATGCCTTGTTGTACAGACATCTAAAACGTAGAACCAAATTTTCATTTAACAATTATATATATATATATATATGTGTGTGTGTGTGTGTATGGAAAGAACAGTATAAGGTTTTTTGGTGATCATTGATATGTAAGAGCACATAACATGATGTATATATTTCGATCATTAATATATGTATGTATGTATATGTATATATTTCGATCATTAATAAAATTATTATTTTATTTTGAATTAATATAAATATACATATATAATATATACGACTTGCTAAACACATGTAGAATTGTAAATATACATTTGAATATTTAAAGTTTGAATCTTGATGTAGTCTTATCCATATATTATTAACCATCTTTTCTGGGCTAACACCCCAAATTGGTGTAATTTAGCAAATAAATGAAAACTGTAAGAAATCAAAGAGAAAAGACAATATAAAGACACAATATTTTTATAGTGGTTTAAGTAATCGGTGACTTACATCCACTTTATCCTTTTTATAGATTACTCTTTGCTACAACAAGCAATATTACAATAGATTTTCAAAGTACAATGATCAAATCTCGATTTGTGGAGTGTTCGCTTAGAAAAAATGATCAAAATGTCTTGAGTAGTATGGATTTTGCCAAAAGCCATTTTCCATATGTTAGATACCCATCTATAGATGAATCTGTACAGTAGAATCACTTAATCTAGTATGAATCAATTATTTTCCAAGATTCGAGTTTCCAGCATGAAGAATGAGTAAATTTGGCATGATGCCCAGGATTTTATTGATTGGCACCGATTGATCCATGGATCGATACTGATCGATATTTTGACCAATTCTTTGAGTCTTTTCTTCTAAAATGCTTAACTCTTCGGTCTTTTAGCCTTCAGGGTCAAGATGGTAATTTAGCTTAATCAATAAAAATCGATGTCCCATCTTCAAAACCTGTCTTTCTTTTCAAAATGGCATGTAGAGTCATTGTAGAATCAAAGCGGGGCCAAAATCTATCTTTTGATCGATCGATCAAGATTGTTCCAAACTTAAACCTTTTCCTTATCACTCTATCCTTGATCTCTCCCAATTTGATCCATTCCTTCATTATTTTGCTAGTTCAATTCCACTAAAATATCTCTTATTCACAGCAATTCGAACTTAGATGCGATCTCAGTTGGCATTTATTATTTTACAACGTGAAAGTTCTTCTTCTGATTTGAGTCAATTCCAAGCCTTTGTCCATAACACTTCCTTCCAAAGCATGCTTTTGTGGATAAAAGCATGCTTTTGTGGATAAAAGCATGCTTGATCAAGAACATGTAATAATATTGGAAAATTGTTAGTTGTTTTCTCAGGTTATCTACCATATTGTTATGGTGAATCATCCAATTCCCTTAGATTCACCTGTAAATCAGTGGTTGCTCTAGACCCATCAAGATCAAGAACTCGTATCCTTTTCTAAATGTTATATATTAATCATCATCCCATGTTCTTTAGGGGTTCAAATGTCATACAAAAGTAATATGTCTTGTTATCATGTAATATAAATCACATTCTGGTGGTTAGGTTAAGGTTTACCTTTAACTAGAGCATTGCTTACAAATCGATTGGTACCTCGCAACATCCTATTATAAGTAAGTCTAGCTAGATCAAAATATCACTAATACGTAATCATATATCAATTATCAATGTGCCATATTAGCGTATTGCCCTGGTTGAAGCATTACTTATAAATCATCAAGTATCCCTTAACATCCCGTTATAATTAAGTTCAACTAGATCACGATAATAATATTTATCTGACATTTAGTAATCATAATCAAGTCATTCCAAATAAGAAGGTGTTCATACCTCTAAGTTAAGCTTTTATCTCTCCGGATAAGATAATCATAAATCTATATTGAGCATATCCACCCACTCTCTAGCGAAGGGCCTCAATGTTTAAAGATGAGTCGATCCACTCACTCTTTAGTGTGGGGACTTGCTATCCTCTACAAGCTCATCCACTCACTCTCATGTGAGGGATTTGTATTTCATAGTTCATCACCTTATCTCTCCGATCAAGGGAATCATAACCTATCGGTTCATTATCAAATATAAGGGATGATTCAGTTCAAGTGGTATCCTATAATGATGTCGGAATCAAATATCATATTTTAATGAGTTCATGGCTTATAAATCAAAAATAATATTAATCATTAGATTATTCAAACAACCCTTATGACGACCCACCTTTTTGGATGATTCAAGTTGACAATAAACCATGCATGTCTAACTCAAACCATTCAAAGGTAGATTATCAATGGGGTTTAAGAAGAAAATAAGAGAAAAGAAGGAAAGCAAAACACAGAATCTCACTGCGGAATGACAAAATATAATAATCAAATAAATAGTTCATGAAGCTGTTTACAATAAACATTTGATCACACATTTTTTATCTACAACATAATCAGAGTACAATGCAACAAAGATACCAAAATAATGCAGTGGAATAATAGTAGTAAATGTGGTCTAGCAAACTCCATCTTCATCTTTACAGAATAAATGGTCTTCAAATACTGAAATATTTAGGCTGACCTAAGCATAATGAAAAGACAAAACACTCGGGTCAGAACTAAATTTTTTTATGTAAGTTAAATCAATAATAAGTGAAATAAAGGTACAAGTAACTTAAGAGATGTTACGAGATTTTCCATCTCCTAAGGATCTGTTAAACTATCTATATGTAGTAAAATACGTTATATATGTAGTGTCTATTAGTAAAGTAAAGTATTAAAATAGCGTTAAGGCTTTACATTAATCTCTCTTAACACATTTTTAAGCATTGTCCTACAGTTTGACTTAGTAGCACAACCAGTAATGTCGGTAGCCAAGGAGGGGCCGTGATAAGACAACACTAAAACAAAATCGTAGTAGTCGCGTATAAGGATAATAGTGTGACAAGGCATGTGAGGCAATGCCCAAGGCAGGACTCTACCGGTTTACCCTTACTGGCTGGTCATAACACATCGCTGCAACGACTATCGACCAAGTCCATCACTCCTAAAATCAAATCAAGGTGCACCAATCGAGTCAACATCCATATAATAATACGAAGGGGTGATGGCACCTAAAGGTGGCGAACCCTTGGCCAGACGTAGGCTCCTGTTTTAGTCATTTTAAATTGACATAAGTGTCGGAGTCATCCATCATCATTCTCTTACTTCATTCCAGTAAATGCCGCCAATTCAACCTCTACATTCTGGATAACATCCACCGCATACACGGTTATTAAAGCAGTTCCAGTAGAATAACAGAGAGTAAGCAATTCACTCGGCCTCGCTCTCTTTAATAACCAATCGTCCATTTTACACATCGGTTGGTTCTTTTAAATTTCAAGAACAAGTTATATTCCATATCAAAATATCGGATTTACTTCAGATCATTTCGAATTCAAAAATAGGTTATACCTTCATATCACAACATTCGTATTTAAATCAATGATTTAATAGTTCCCAATTTTAAAACAGTTTTAATATTGAAAATACTTTTGAATAATTAAAATAGTTAGAATATTGAAAATAGTTTGGATAATTAACATAGTTTGAATATTGAAAATAGTTTTGATAATTAAAAATAGTTTGAATACTGAAAATAGTTTTGATAATTAAAAATAGTTTTGAAGATTGAAAATAGTTTGAATATGTGAAATAGTTTATATATTAAAATAATTTTAATTTTAAAATAGTTTATATATTAAAATAATTGATATTAAAACTGTTTCTTTCTTTCACAACAATTTGAACTCAGGTTCAGATTCCAAATCACAACGAATTTAATTTTTCGACTTTCAATTCAAGTTAACTTCATATTCAAAATTCAATTTAAATCAGCCTCAATTCAAAACGATTTCAAACTTTACTTCAAATTAAATTTAAACGATTCTATTCAATTGACTGAAAGTTTCAATTTAAATTCTCATTTTAAATGACTTAGTTTAAATCCATTTCACATCCAAAATTTGAAATACCGATTTAAACCATTTTAATAAAAATAAATTCAAAGTTTAAATTAAAATTTAAACATTTAAAATATTTCACTTCTGACAAAATTTAAATCGTATCTCAATTACAACTTTAAGGTTTCAAGTTAAATCCTTTAGACAATTTCATTTAAGTAGTTTCAATTTCAACTTTTCGAAGCTCGAATTAGAAAATAATTCAATTCATATAAATCCAATTTTTAATTTTCATTAAAACAATATCATTTAAACAAATCCCAATTCAAGATTTTAAAACCATTTAATTTAACCAAATCCGGTGTTCGTATATAATTTTCTACCCTATGGCCAAGTGATCTGTTATTTCAATTTTAATTACATGGATGGATATATATCATTTCAACCCATATTTAAATGACATGGGTATATATCATTACAACATATTTGTTAGTTCATTTCAAATAATCCAAATGAAAATTTATATGATGTCAATAATATATAGAGTGATAAACAGGGATATGTCAAAATAATAAACAACCATGCATCCAACATATCGATAAATAAGCATCCAATTGCAATCAACATCCAAATCAACCAATATATTACAGCAGTTACTATTTATCAAATGTCTATGTATAACTAGCAATTCAATTTCAATATTAATTTAAATGTCAATTTAATTCAATATCAATTTCAATTGCAATTTAAATGTAAATTTAAACTACCAAACAGCAATCAATAAAATTTTATAACTTCATGATTTTAATTCAACTAACTTCAGAAAATTTAACATTGCGCGAGTGGATTTAATCACTCGCCTTTGATTTTAGCCCATCAAAAATCCAGTACAAGCCCAAATCTCAACAATCTCCAAATTAAACCGAACAAGTTTCATATTGTCCAGAATTTCGATACAAATCAAACGGAAGAAACCGCGCGTGAATCGGAGTTCGTATGAAAAAGTTATTCACGTTAAAATATTTAAATATTAAATTTAATTAAAATAAAAATGAGGGAAAAATCATAAATACCATCACCTTACCAATCACTAAATCAAACACAGCACGTTCAACCCATCAGTGGCCAACTTCACATCCTCTACGCCGCCGCCATGGCATGCCATGCCCAGATCAGGCACCACCATCGTCATCACCATCCCCTGCCGTCCCTACGCCGAGATAGCAGCCTCTTCCGGCATCGCCAATCCTCCAGCCGCCGCCGCCACTTCCATCACCAACTTTGGCGAACTTGAGCATGTATGGCATGATCCAACCTGATGGATGCACTCCACTAAGCACCTTCTACCACGCAACACCTTCTGATCGTCGATTGGTCGACATTTCACTGTTGAACGACAAACCCTAGGATGAACGGCCAAAAATGTTTTGCCCAATTCTGATAAAACCGAGCCTCGATTGCAGAAATGAATTGTAGATGCTACTTCCATTCGTCGAGAGCTTCGCGACGATATATTATAAGAGCAGATTGAAATTTTGAATCAGATTTGAAATCAGTAATTAGGGTTTTAGGATAATTACCATTAAAAATAAAGAAGATAGATCTAAAGGGAAGTACTGAATAATAGAAAAGAAATATATGAAATCTACTATGGTTTCATAAAAACATATATATAGACAAGAGAAAAGTTGATTTGGGCCAAAGCGGTTACGAAGACCCGCTAACCCGTTTTTATCCTCGAACAAAAATAGGTCATCCTATATATTAAAATGTAGGTTTTTAATATTTCTAAACCCGATGGAACTAGTTTCAGAACCTAATTCTACTATATATAAAATCTAGCTTTAAAATCAAATTATACTTCTTTTTACACGTTAATTACAACGAATTATTATTAAACTGATTTAATCACTTTCAAATTCTAAATTAAATGTTTTCTATCATCATTACATTTGAAACAAATTTGAGTACTTACAATTTGGACATAATATTTCTCATTGAAATACTCATTATATTTTTAACAGAAAACGTAAGTTGCATATTTCACTAATTAATTACCATTTACTACTATTTCTTGTTAATGGCAAGATTTAATTGTTATTAATTACAATAATTAAATCTCAAAACATACCGTAATACTGGGAAGATAATTAAACCCATGTTTTCCTTTGAAATCCCATTTTTCATGTTAAAGCCAAGAATTAAATTAATTCCAACAATTAAATACAACAGTGATAAAACCCTAGTTCATTACATTTTAATTTCCAACAAATTCCTTTATTTTGACTTAAATGTTCTTTATGTTGTTATCCGGCATTTTGACTCTATTATATCCGTACTGACTGGACAAGCTAGACTCGACTATCATCGAGGTCAGTAGCCCAGAGCGATGATTGTGGAGTCCAAAAAACAAGCATAGATGATAATATGAAGCAGAAGCATGAAAGCCCACTACTCTAAGAAGATGGATCAGGTACGATCCTTATTCAACACTATGGATCATATCGTATCGATTCCACAACTCAATTTTGCAGCGATGATCGGTCAGCAACTCAAAATCTACACATGCTATCAACATGAAACTTGGAGTACAAGTTTATTACAACATGCGGAACACCCCATAGGGATCTAATTCCAATTAGAGGAAGTTGGAGGGATCGACATAACTCCCTTTAGAAGGATCAGCAGAGATCAGAATTCAAGCAACACTACTTCAGGGAAAATGCAATATCTTACAAACCGTATGTCGGAATTGCACGAAATTTGGGAAGCAAGTACCTAAAATCATGGGGCATCCCTCTTCGGGACCGCAGCCCATTGGATGCACTAATAGGGATCGGTACCGATCCCTATTGTGGGCCCCAATGGGCCTGCAAATTTATGGGTAGCCCCGTCTTGGTCTTTCGAACCTTTGCCAAAATTTCAGTCCGATCTGTGCATGCCTTCCCCTATAAATACAGTAGGCATGGCGTCAGAAAAGGGGTCCTACTTTCTCTGCCGAGGCTCTGCCATTTTTATTCTTCACTTTTGTACTGATGGATTCCAGCCGATACAAACACTCCTGTAATCATAATCAAGTGGAAGATCAATAAAAATATGAAGTGGACGTAGGCCAATATTGTCGAACCACTATAAAAATCTGTGTGTTCATTTATTATTTTTGCTCTGTTCTAGTTTCATTCTTCATTTAATCTCTACTAGATTCTACTAGGTGTTGATACTCATTTTTGGCATCAACATTTTGGTGTCTTCACTGAGATTCGAATTCTCAGCTTGATTGGATCTCATCATCTACTTGTGGGTTCCCATATTCGCGGTATAGATCTTGCGTTCTACCGATAAACTTCCTATTCTACTCAGATTTGAAGGAAATCTAAAGGAAGTTGATTGCCATGGTTAGAGGAACTAAGTCTACTTCCCTTGATTTTGGAGGATTTGATAATGCTAGTGTTCTTGTTTGGAGTTATTCATGTGTTCGTGTCCTTTTGGAAGGGATCAGATTCACTCATTTATGCAAGTTCTTGGGGTTAGATGTTGAAGTTTACACTCAAGTTAGCCAAAATGGCCGATCCCTTAAAATAGCCGATCCCTCTGCCAAGGCCAATATGGTCGATCACTCTCTCAAGGCCAAAATGGTCGATCACTCAAAATAGTTGATCCCTCTGTCAAGTCCAAAATAGCTGATCCCTCTCTCAAGGCCAAAATGGCCGATCCCTCAAAATAACCGATCCCTCTATTAAGGCCAAAATTGTCGACCCTCTCTCAAGGCCAAAATGGTTGATCCCTTAAAATGGTCGATCCCTCTTTCAAGGCCAAAATGGTCGGCCCCTCCGTACCTACTACCGATCCCTATTTACATGTACATGCTCTATACCAATCACTCCAAAGACGCCAATACTGATCCCTCCGAAGCAGCAATTCCGATCCCTCCAAAGATGTCAATACCAATCCCTTTGAAATAGCTATACAAATCCCTCCATATTACTGATCCCTTATATGACCGATCCCTTCATATGACTGATCCCTCTCTTATAGCAAACTATCGATCTCTATACCCAAAAAAACTCTAACTGAACCCGTGCCACAGCGTAGTGCCCCCACATTCTAGATTCGGAACTCAACTTAAAAATGGTACATTCTATCCACTTCCCTTATGTCCTATAACTGATCGAGGCATAGAGGATCAAGCGGCAGCTACTGAATTGCAGCCAAGGAATGGACAAGAAACTGCTACTCAAATGGTGCTCCCAAAGGCTGGAGAACCAAGACAATATGGCACAAACTAGGATCGATTACTGGGTCAAGCTTCCAGGGCAGCTTGCGACTGCCGTCAACTTACCCGCTTCCAAACACCTGACTTGGCAGCTATGGTATGATGGCTTATGAGAGAGAGCTAAGACCAGACTGATGATGATCGGAGCATCTCCCCCTATCAGAACCCATTCACTGAAGCCGCTCTATGAGCAGAATATCCAAGGAGATTCAAACATACCGATCATGCTGGTGTACTCTGGAAATGCAGACCTCCGGTGGCATCTCATGAAATATGAGTGGCACATGGATTCCGCTAGAGCGACGAACTCCATCAAATGCAGATGCTTTCCTATTTCCTTGAAGGAGTAGCGATCATATGGTTTACGCAATTATCGCCCAAGTCTATCTCCTCATTCGACTAACTGGCTCAGAAATTTGCCAAGCAATTCAAAATTTATGCGGCTCGCCCTAAGGATGCATTATCATTATCCAACCTAATCCAAGCGCCAAGCGAGATGCACAAAGATTTCTTGCATAGATTCAATGTCATCATTACTAAAGTGAGCATGCTAAGCGAGAATATCACACTGGTGGTGTTGATAAGGGGAATCGACCCCAAGATAGACTTTGGCGACTGGTAATCTAGAGAGCCTCCATTGACCTTGGATAGTTTATGTTACAAAGTGAACCAGAACCTAAGCAAGGAGGAGGTAGAGCATACTACAAGAAAGAATGATGTAGGCCCATTAGATGAAGAAATTCAGAGCAAGGGCAACAATGAGGCCTTAGATGAGGACTCGGATTCTAGGAGACAACCCATAATCCTAAAATTCGACTCATATACTCCTCTTAACGATTCAATCGAAAACATATACTTGGAGACTCACGACTCGGAGAAATACTGGAAACCAGCCTCGAGAGAGTCCACCGAAACCTAGAAGATGTCCGGGAAATGTTGTATATTTCAAGATACACAAGGTCATAATACCGGCGATTGTAGACACCTCCGAGATGTGATCGGAAAGCTAATCCGGAAAGGAAATTTTCAACAATATGTGCAAGCCCCATAGAATGGCAGGCAAGGAACATCCGATGCCTATCAATAAAGAACTTTGATTATCAATTGGACCGCTGACGGTCGACATAAAGTGGAATAGCGAGCACACGACGCTGCTTCACTTATCAATAAGATTTATTTCAATTTCAATTATGTTGCGAACTATGACCAACTTGAATTAAACTACTTGCATACGATGTAGGTAACTAAATGCCTAGAGTTGGTCACCAACCAACCTCCATGGACCATGGTTTGACCTTCGAAGCATCACAAAATAAGCATGATTCAGCCACTCATCAGCTACCAGATGCCCCTAACTTGGGGCAAGGACTCAAAATGGAAAGTGTATTTGACTCGACCATCCACTTCCTACTCTGTGCTTCAATTTTGATAGAACATCTATGCCTTACTCAGAGCTCGATAAGGTCATAATCTAATACAAAGTGGAAACAACTTACCGTCCACTCATCAACCTCCACACTTGACTTGGAGACCAAAGAAAGACTTGGAGTAGATGTAACCTAACCATCCACTACCCAGCTCATACTTGAAGTTCGCCAAAATACTTATGCCTCTCCCGAAGCTCAGCACAACCAAGGTCCAACTAAAGTGGATGTGATTTAACCGTGCACACATTAACTCCTGCCCTGCACACAGAAGGTAGCTCGAAAGCTTGACTTAAAGTAGGCATGACTGACTACCTACTCATCAACCACCGCCCTCAACACGTGGACACGATTGCAGCTTGAGGTGGATGTGACTTGATCGTCCACCCAAAAACTCTCTCCCTCAACTTGTCGGGAGGAGTACGAAGCAAAAAAGATGGACGCGGTTCGACCATCATTGACCAACTCTGGTCCCCAGAGTGCGAACCAGAGCATAAACGTCAAATGGGTGTGATTGACCACCCATCATAAAACTCTAGTCCCCAGAGTGCAAATCGGAGTATAAACACAAAATGACGGACGTGGTTCGACCATTCATCGACCAACTCTGGTTCCCAGAGTGTGGATCAGAGTATTAATACAATAAGATGGAAGTGGCTCGACCGTCCATCGATCAACTCTGATCCCCAGAGCGAGGATCAGAGTATAAACATCAAACGGGCGTAACTGACCACCCATCATAAGACTCTGGTCCCCAAAGTGCGGATTCGAGTATAAACACAAAAGGACGGATGTGGTTCGACCGTCTATCAATCAACTCTGGTTCCCAGAGCGCGAACCAGAGTATAAACATCAAACGGGTGTGACTGACCACCCATCATAAAACTCTAGTCTCCTGAGTGCGGATCGAAGTATAAACACAAAAGGATGGACGCGGTTCGACCGTCCATCGATCAACTCTGGTTTCTAGAGCGCAAACCGGGGTATAAACATCAAACGGGTGTGACTGACCACCCATCATAAAACACTACTCCCTAGAGTGTGGATCAGAGTATAAACACAAAAATATGGATGATGTTTGACCATCCATGAATCAACTCTAGTTCCTAGAGTGCGGACCAGAGAATAAACATTAAATGGGTGTGATTAACTACCCATCATAAAGCTCTGGTCCCTAGAGTGCGGACCGGAGTATAAACACAAAACGATGGACGCATTTCGACCGTCCATCCATCAACTCTGGTTCCCAGAGCGCGGACCAGAGTATCAACATCAAACGGGTGTGACTGACCACCCATCATAAAACTCTGGTCCCTGGAGCGTGGACCAGAGTTTAAACAAAAAATGTGGATGCAGTTTGACCGTCCGCTCCTCAACTCTTGCCCTTTACTTGGGGGCAAACACACGACTCAAAGTGGATGTGATCTAACCATCTTCTCCCTTGCTCGAGCTCAAAGTTCTTCAGAACACTCATCTTACTCTCAAGTCTCAGCATAAACTGGATCCAAAGAAGTGCATGTGGTACGACCGTACACGCATCGACTCGTGCCCTGGATGCAGAGGACGGTTTAAGAGCACAAGCCTAAATTGGACGTGGTTCGACCGTCCAATCCAAAGAGGATGTGATACGTCCATCCACGACCTTGTTTGCACCTGAGGTACGACGAAATATCCAAGCCTTGCCTGGACATCGGCAAACCCGAATTCCAAACCAAGACATGGACGTGGTTCGACCGTCCAGCAAATAACTCTAGTCCCACAGTGCAGATTGGATTATAAACACAAATTGGATGCGGTTCGACCACCCACCAACAAACTCTTATCCCCAGAGTGTGGATATGAGTATAAAAAAAGATAAGTGCAGTTCGACCACTCAATATTCCATAAAATCTGGCCATAACTCGACAGGAGGAGTATGAACTAACAATGGATGGAATTCGACTGTCCACGAACTAATTCTACTAGCCAAAGAATGGGAACGAGAGTACAAACTACTACAAGCTGAGTACGACATCTTACTATAGCTCCGGCTGGGTGATCTTTATAACTTAAGGCAACAACTTCAAGGAGGCCTCAATACAAAACCAATCGGAATGACATACGAAGTTACCAATGACCGACTATATTGTACCATTAGATCGATGGCTAATGTCGATCCATGCTAACCACAAATGGATGTGACTCGAACTTCCATCGAATAACTCCGGTCACCAGAGCATGTATAGGTGAATAAACCACGAATGAGTGCGAATTGATCATTAATTCTCTAGCACCCTCCTTCGATCCGTCACCAAGAGTATGAAACCGGATGAGCATGACCCGATTGCACCTAAGCCAATTCTATCCCTGGATCTGGCGGGAGAATACGAATCAAAATGGACATGACTGATCGTCCAACTCCGAATGAATGCCACGTGACCGTTTATTCATTGACTCTTACCATGATCCGACTAGAAGAGCAATATGAAATGGATGTGGCTCGACCATCTACACACTGATCCTTGCCCTTGCTCCAACAGAGAGAGCATCAGTCACTGATTGGACATGACTTGCCTTCCTACTTATCGACGTATGCCTCAGACTTGGGGGCACGATTGAAAAACAAGATGAATGTGAACCGACCATTCATCCATTAACTCTAAGTCTTTGGAGCTTAAGCGTGAGTATAAACATGACTAGGACGAGACTCGACCATCCGTGCAGTACATTTATCAACCTGAGACTGGGGGTGGAATTATGATCATCCAAAGACTGACTGTGATAGCTCAATACTATGATTTATACCTATTTTTTACAACGACTCGAGGCTACTACCAAAAGGATGCCTAGAGATAGAATCATTGAATCAATGCCCAAGCTCATGGGCAACTGATCATCACTCCAACCCGAACAACGAGTAACAGATCATGAGTACGTTGAATAGAAAGTGCGTTACTCGAATATACAAGCAGATTCAGCAAGAGCAAGCTAAGCAGTTGTGCGCAACACAAGGCTGACCCTTACTCGACATTTGCTTCAACGCGCTTCTAAGCCTGATCTTTGACCATTTGCAAATAATCACTCAAAGAATATAGAGCCCTTCACTGTCAGACTCAATAACTCATGACAAGGCTCTAGGATTCGACCGAAGTAACTATCATCATTGACCGCCCAAACCAGATTTCACATTAATTGTTAAGAAAAATAGTTACGTTTGAACTCAAGGAATCTAAGGTTGCAATCGTTGAGCTGACAATAGACATTACAGTCATCCATGGAGACCCATCATGGGTACTGAAGATCGAATCGCAACTCAGTGCAACGATGATGAAGGAATTAGTTGGCTTTCTCCTAATGAATCTTGATGTGTTCACTTGGACCCATTCTGACATGTGTGTGATCTCACCGACTATCGCAAGCCATGAATTGAATATCGACCCGAGGCATGTCCAAGTGAAACAAAAGCAACACGGTATGGATTTAGAGGGATTTGCTGCACTTAAAGAGAAGGTGGATAAATTTAAAAATAATAGGTTTACCCATGACAACCTCTACTCAAAATAAGTATCCAATCCAGTTCTTGTGGGAAAAGCTAATGGAAAGTAGCGGTATTGCGTCGACTACTCAAACCTGAACAAAGCATGCCCGAAAGACAACTTTCCACTTTCGAGGATCGACCAGCTGGTAGACTCAACCGCTGTATATGAACTGCTTTCATTTATGGATATATACTCTGGATACAACCAGATCCTAAGCACGTCCTCGATCAGGGGCACACCAATTTCATTACCGATTTAGAGCTATATCGTTATGTTGTGATGCCGTTTGAACTAAATAATGCTGAAGCTACTTACAAGAGATTGGTCAACGGGATGTTCAAAGACCAGATCGGGAAATCGATGAAAGTATATGTGGATGATATGCTCGTGAAGTCGCGATGATCAAATGACCATACGATGACTTTGTGGAGATGTTTAGTATTCTACGAAAATATGATATGAAACTAAATCCCTTGAAATGCTCTTTCAGCGTTGTGTTAGGGAAATTTTGGGGTTTCATCGTCGACTCTCATGGAATAGAAGCCGGTCCCGAGAAGATTCAAGCAATTCGAAACATCTAGGTATCGAAGATGATTAAGTAGGTACAGAGCTTAAATGAGAAGGTTGTCGCCCTAACCACTTCGTCTCTAGGGTCACTGACAAGTGTATTCCTTTCTTCGACTTGCTCAGGAGAGGGAAGAGAAACTCTAAATGGACACAGGATTGCATATATGTGTTTCATGCTCTGGTGGATCAATTAGAGAGACCTCCTATCCTATCCAAGCCACTGGATCGTGGAGACTTACACATCTATTTAGCAGTGTCGGTACACGCCCTAAGTGCCACACTGTTACGTGAAGAGAATCAGATCTAGAGGCCAGTATATTATGTTAGCAAGTGATTGGCAGGTGCTGAAAGAAGCTACTCAAAGCTGGAAAGATCGTGTACTGCCTGTTGATTGCATCACGAAAGCTTCGCCGTTACTTCCAAGTCACCCCCATCAACATCTACACCGACCGGCTATTACGACAGGTCCTACGACAACCTTATACATTAGGAAGGTTGCTCGGATGGAATATTGAGCTATGCCAATTTAATATCACTTATCTCCCTCAGAGTGCTATCCAGGGATAGACATTAGCAGACTTCATCTCTGAAGTCACTGCATCAAATGACGATCCGAAGAGCAGTAGAGAACCAACCAAACGATGGAAAATGTACACGGATGGAGCATCCAATGATCGGTGTTCTGGCGTCGGAGTTGTGTTAATGACTCCTGAGGAACGATCGATCTGCTACGCCCTAAAACTTGACTTTCCTGCAACAAATAATGAAGCTAAGTATGAATCCTTGATCACCAGGCTCAAACTTGCTAAAGAACCGAGAGTGGAACTTTAAATATATTTTGTGATTCCCGATTAGTAGTATGCCAAGTCAGGGAAGATTATCTTGTTATGGGGCAACGTCTTGCTCCTTATCTCAGCTAGGTCCAAGAGCTACTGGCCGATTTCGAGTATTACACCATTACACACATCTTTAGAGAACAAAATGAAAATGCCAAGTCACTGGCCAAGCTGGCCAGTTCTGGGGATGCGTAGCAAATAAACTTGTCTTGGTTGAAGTACTTAACATTCCAAGCATAGACAAATGGAGATCGACTAGATCTTGGAGACGGAGCCAGAAAAGGAGTCATGGATGACTCCTATCAAAGACTATCTACAATGGGGAATTCTTCCTGAATGAAGGAATGAAAAACGGCAGATCCTCCTCAAAGCTTCACGATGCATCATCCAAGGAGTCATGTATAGAAAGGGCTTTCTCCATTCCCCTGCTTCGGTGTATCACCTATGATAAAATCAAATGAGTTTTGAGAGAAGTCCATGAAAAAGAATGCAACGATCACACCAAGGGGCAAACCTTAACAAAGAAAATATCTGGTATGGGTATTACTGGCCAACTGTCAATTGAGATGCATCTGATCACACTAGACAATGCAACATGTGCTAGATGTTTGCAAAAATTCCAAGAGCCCCTCCGATGGAAATTACCCAAATGGTCATCCATAGCCGTTTTCCACTTGGGATATTGATATCATTTGCTCCTTTCTGATTTCTAAAGGTGGTGCAAAATACGCCATCATAGCAGTGGATTACTTCACCAAATAGGCTGAAGCTGAACCTTTAGCCGCAATCACAACGGAAAAAAAGGAATCAACTTCATTGTTTGGAACATCATTTGTCATTTTGGTCTTCCACGAACCATTGCAACTGACATGGAACCCAATTTGACCGCGTTGAATCCAAAAACTTTTGCCAACAACATCGTATTACAAAGAGATTTGCGGCAGTTCCTCGCCCTCGAGCAAATGGACAAGTCGAAGCTGTAAACAAAATCATAAAGTCCATTCTGAAGAGACATTTGGAAAAGGCTAGAGGCAAGTGGGTGGATAACTCCTAACAGCATTATGGGCTTACAGAACCACACATAAGTTTGTGACTGGCCATACTCCATTCGCCCTTGCTTACGGCACCGAGGCTGTCATCCCTGTAGAACTTGAAGTCCCCTCTCATAGAGTGACTTATTACAACCCCTATTTCATTATAAAATAATATATAAACAATGAATTGTGATCCAATTGCAATTAAGCTAGAAGGAATTAGTGATGACTCATGAGTGTACAAACGCATCCGGGAGCCAATGATAAGAACGTGTATATGAACGTGCACATGTATATTCAAAAAATTCGATTTCTTGAAATCGACAGAAATTGGATTTTCACTTGGAGTTATTAAAGAAAAGAATGGATCAAATAGCCAGAGCTTACTAGCTCCATAGAACCGGGCACAAATAACAACTGATGGAATACAACCCAGAATTTATACTATTGGAAATCGGTCAAGCGTCGTGACGATCAAAGATAGATACAACACTTTAGGAAGATAATTCAACGGAAGGATGGTGACTATTCAGGAAAGTGGATGGATTTCTTTCCGGCTACTCTAACTTGCTTCGATTCAAATCATGTCATGTACGCAACAAGACGTACTTTGGGGGGGCAAATGTTATCCAGCATTTTGACCCAGCTATATTTGAACTGACTGGACAAGATAGACTCGACAGTCATCAAGGTCAGTAGCCTAGAGCGATGATTGTGGGATCCAAAATCAAGCATAGATGATAATATGAAGCAGAAGCATAAAAGCCCACTACTCCCCGAAGATGGATCAGGTATGATCCTTATTCAACACTATGGATCATATCGTATCGATTCCACAACTCAATTTTGCAGCAATGATCGGTCAGTAACTCAAAATCTACACATGCTATCAACATGAAACTTGGAGTAAAAGCTTACTATAACATGTGGAACACCCCCTAGGGATCTTATTCCAATTGGAGGAAGTTGGAGGATCGGCATAACTCCCTTTAGAGGGATCGGCAGAAATCAGAATTCAAGCAACACTACTTTACGGAAAATGCGATATCTCATAAACCGTACGTCGAAATTGCACTAAATTTAGGGAGCAAGTAGATAACATCATTGGGCATCCCTCATAGGGATCGCAGCCCAATTGGATGTACTAATAGGGATCGGTACCGATCCCTATTTTGGGCCCTGATGGGCCTACAATTTTTTGGGTAGCCCCATCTTGGTCTCCCGAACCTTCTGCCAAAATTTCAGTCCGATCCATGCACGTCTTCCCCTATAAATACAGCAGGCATGGTGTCAGAAAAGGGATCTTGCTTTCTCTACCGAGACTTTGCCATTTTTATTCTTCACTTTTGTACTAATGGATCTCAACTGATCCAAACACTCTTGTAGTCATAATCATGTGGAAGATCAATAAAAATATGAAGTGGATGTAGGCCAAGTTTACCGAACACTATAAAAATATATGTGTTCATTTATGATTTTTACTCTATTTTAGTTTCATTTTTCATTTAATCTTTACTAGATTCTATTGGTGTTGATGCCCATTTTTGGCGTTAACATATATTAAATCACCATCCCCTTATGTATTTATTAAACATAAGTTTTCATTTATTACACTCATTACTCTACAGTTAACATCTTCTCTCATATTAATTGAAATATTTCAATTACAATAAATTCCATTGATTACAAAATTAATTTTTCAAAATGGATTAATTAGTGAGATGAAAAATAAAACAATTGTTACATCTTAGTAGTTCAAATATCTATAAATTTATTGTTTGCAAACAAGGGTTATAAATTTACTTACCAAATAATTGATTTCTTACTCTATGCGAAAATCAATTTAAATTAAATAACATATGATTTCACCTTTGAAACATCATGTATTTTATTCCTTATTAACATTTATTATTACAATCGATTGAAATTACATTAAAACAGCTGTTAGTTACATTCAATCAATATTATTAAATTAGATTTTAATATGCGTTACCACCTTTCACTTCATTAAAATTAGTTACTTCAGAAGTTATTTGAGATCCTGTTTTATATTCTATCAAATTTTACATCAATAAATCATAAATTTTTAATTTCTAAAATTTTTGAATTCCAAAGCATTTAATATTTTTAGTTGTCAAAAATATGCGTCTTACAATCTTCCCCACTCAAAACTTTTCGTCCCCTAAAGGGAACAAAAAAGAATCAATTTATAAAAAAATTTAAACTTAGTTAGTTTTAATATAAATTTGAAAATAACCCAATTTCCACGAAAAATTTCTAAGTCCTATATTTACCGAAAAGTTTGACAGCGTCTCCTTTACGTGGCTAGGTCCAAAAAATACCAATATCAATAATTACATGGTATACATCTTATTTCAATAATAAAGCATCCCAAACCATGGGAAACAATAAAATACCGCTACAAACCGTAATCGGAAAACGTACCTATTCGTTGGGCAAACAAAACTCTATTTATGAAACCAAAAGTAACAGCCATTTCTTCCATAAACCTGGATTTCACTTATATGATCCAAAAGAGAGCTAAACCATATAAAAGAGCAATATATAATAGTTGTTTCAATCAATAGCACAAGCAACACAACATATATAATAATCATATGCAAACAAATGTAATACGCCCAATATATGCAACAAAATAATCCATTGCACATTCACAGCGATCAAAAACTAATGGTTTGTCCATGTTCAGAAACTTTGCATTCCATAAGGTGATAAATAAACTACCAAGTGTACCTTACGCTCAACAGCCTTAGGTAATTACTCAATAGATTATTCATACAACCTCGAACGATTTGAAGTGTCATTTCCCAACTTCGCATAAGCCAAACAACAAAGAAATTAAATATTATTTAAGTTTGTAGGATGTGCATATATCATTTATACACAATATCAATTCTAAACGCTTGCTTGAATACACAAATTGCACTTCCGAACTAGTATTGATAACCCAACCACTCCAGTGCGGACTTTGATCTAATTTCTTGATTAGAAATCTCCATTCTCCTTGCATATCCATAAACTATGATAGAAAACTTCAAAATCATATCAAAAATGTGTATCAAGCATTCGTCGTCAAGAATCGTGTGAAAAAATCCTAACTCGGACTGGTGCAAATTACCACAAATCATGTGTTCGAATTTGGATTAAAATTATGCGAATAAAATGATCTATGCACAACTTACATATTTTATTCTATTGGTTTCGTTAACACATCATTTACTTTTCATTTATTTTAATTCTCATTCATACAAGATCATCTTTTATTAATTTATATTAATTTACTTACATAAATTATTTCTCATTCAATATTTAAAATCATGAATAAATAAATTCTTAAAGTATTACATATGTTTCTTAGCAGTTTAATTCATATTTATTTACTTATATACTTGATTTCTATTTAACATTAATATTGATTAATGAATCATTTCATACTTAAGTTTCTCTATTCTTTGATTCACATTTATTCCTTCATATATAGTTTCATTTAATACTAAATCTATTTATGAATCATTTCAACATTTTCTTAAGTTTATAATCATTTAATTAAATAGTATTTACTTTTTAACTATTCAATTTAATTATTAATCACTTCATGAAATATTAACTAAGTCCATAACATTTCATATAACAACTTAATTTTTACATATAGACATAATTTCATTTTGAAACATTTTTATTACTTAAGTTTTTTACTTGTATAATATTCCATTAAATCCTATAAGCATATAAAGGTAATCTCATTCATTTGACTTAACAAAAAAGTTCAATAGTTTATATCTATTTTAATTTTCATTATCTTTTAATTTAAAAGTTACAAAACTTTCTCTTTTATATTTTCATTAAACACTTAGCTTTAATTCCAATTTCGAAGTTTACAACTATTAAAATAGTCAAAGATTCCATTCCATTACAATAATTGAAAATCATTGATTCGTAGAAACTTAAGAACAAAACACCGGGTTTCACTTCAAATCATCTTGAAATAATATATGCTTATATTTTTTGTATATCAAATCATACTTAGGAAATTTAAATTAGAATTTTTTTTCACCAAAACAACTATGTAGCAAAGCTATTATAGTAGTCTTTCAACTTTGAAACTCAAAAATAAAGTCGATGATGCCGCGGCCATCATCAAAATTATTTTCTGACGACAGAAGAGGGGAGTACAGAACTTATTTTCTTTAAAATTATTTTTAAAACATTTCTTTCAAGTACCTTTTGCAAACATTTTGAAACATTCTATTTGCAAATACTTCCAAATAATACTAATATTGTTTTTCAAAGATCTCTAAACGAATTTCAAAACACCGGACTTCAGTTCTCAAATTTTCAATTTAAATTCATTTTATTTGTAAATCATATTATATGAACCATATTTATAAAATTACATTTCCTATAACAAACAATAGTTAATAGTTTTTAAGAACCTTGACTAACCAACAATAAACGATAATAATCGAATATTATCATTTCCTAACAAACAACACGCCAAAAATAACAATATCAACTTATGAAAAATTATTATTTTAAATACAAAATATAATGCTAGGTAAAATTATTTCATTTACCTAATTTTAAAAATTATACTGTGTCAGCCTATTATGTTCAAGTGTTTAGAAATCCAAATCGATGCCATAGCGTCCTATGTACTGGCCTAAATTCTTAAATACTCAACATAAAAAATTAACAAAATGCAAAACATTTTTATAGCACTAACAGATACGCTCTCTCGTGTGTGTGTGTCTATATATATATATATATATAAACACACACACACACTCAAACTCGTTCTCGGGTATTACTAACCCTATCTCTAATTAGTTTATCCCTAATAGGCTAAGGTGTCTCTAAACCAAAGCTCTGATATCAACTTTGACGACCTTCCTTTTTGGGTGATTCAAGTCGACAATAAACCATACATGTCTAACTCAAACCATTCAAAAGGGCAAATTATCAATTGGGTTTAATAAGAAAATAAGAGAAAAGAAAGAAAGCAAAACACAGAATCTCGCCGTGGAATGACAAAATATAATAATCAAATAAACAATTCATGAAGCTGTTTTCAATATACATTTGATTACACATTTTTTTACAACATAATTAGGGTACAATCAACAAACATACCAAAACAATGCAGCGGAATAATAATAGTAAATGCGGTCTAGCAAACTACATCTTCATATTCAAGGAATAATGGTCCTCAAATACTGAAATACTTAGGCCGACCCGAGCATAATGAAAAGACAAAACGCTCGAGTTAGAACTAAAAATTCTTATGTAAGTTAAATCAATAACAAGTGAAATAAAGGTACAAGTAACTTTAGAGATCTTATGGGATTTTCCATCTCCTAAGGATACGTTAAACTATCTATCTGTAGTAAAATACGTTATATATGTTGTGTATATCAGTAAAGTAAAGTGTTAAAATAGCGTTAAGGTTTACATTAATCCCCCTTAACACATTTTTAAGCATTGTCCTACAGTTTGCCTTAGTAGCACAACCAGTAACGTCGGTAGCCAGGGAGGCGTCGTGATAAGACAACACTAAAACAAAATTGTAGTGGTCGCGTATAAGGATAATAGTATGACAAGGCACATGAGGCAAAGCCCAAGGTAGGATTCTACAAGTTTACCCTTTCTAACTGGTCGTAACACATCACTGCAACGACTACCGACCTAGTCCATCACCCCCAAAATCAAATCAAGGTGCATCAATCGAGTCAACATCAATATAGTAATACGAAGGGGTGATGGCCCCTAAAAGTAGCAAATCCCTTGGCTAGACATAGGCTCCTATTTTAGTCATTTCAAATTGACACAAGTGTCGGGGTCATCCACCATCATTCTCTTACTTCATTCTAGTAAATGCCGCTAATTCAACCTCTATATTCTGGATAACATCCACCGCGTACACGGTTATTAAAGTGGTTCCGGTAAAATAACAAAGAGTATGCCATTCATTCGGCCCTGGTCTCTTTAATAACCAATCGTCCATTTAACACACTGGTTAGTTCTTTTAAATTTCAAGAACAAGTCATATTCCATATCAAAATATCAGATTTACTTCAAATCATTTCGAATTCAAAATGGGTTATACCTTCATATCAAAACATTCATATTTAAATCAAAGATTTAAATCTAAATAGTTCCCAATTTCAAAACAGTTTGAATATTGAAAACAGTTTTGAATAATTAAAATAGTTTGAATATTGAAAATAGTTTGGATAATTAAAATAGTTTGAATATTGAAAATACTTCTAATAATTAGAAATAGTTTGAATATTGAAAATAGTTTTGATAACTTAAAATAGTTTTGAAGATTGAAAATAGTTTGAATATGTGAATTAGTTTATATATTAAAATAATTTGATTATTAAAATAGTTTATATATTAAAATAATTTATAATAAAACCATTTCTTTCGTTCACAATAATTTGAACTCAGGTTCAAATTCCAAATCATAACGAATTCAATTTTCCGACTTCCAATTCAAATCAACTTCATATTCAAAATTCAATTTAAATCAGCCTCAATTCAAAATGATTTCAAACTTTACTTCAAACTCAATTTAAACAGTTCTATTAAAATGACTGAAAGTTTCAATTCAAATTCTCATTTTAAACAATTTAGTTTAAATCCATTTCACATCCAAAATTTGAAATACCAATTTAAACCATATTGATAAAAATAAATTCAAAGTTTAAATTAAAATTTAAACCTTTAAAATATTTCACTTTTGATAAATTTAAATCATATCTCAATTTCAACTTTAAGGTTGCAATTTAAATCCTTTAGATAATTCCATTTAAGTAGTTTCAATTTCAACTTTTCAAAGCTCGAATTAGAAAATAATTCAATTCATATAAATCCAATTATAAATTTTCATTAAAACAATATCATTTAAACAAATCCCAATTCACGATTTTAAAACCATTTAATTTAACCAAATCCGGTGTTCGTGTATAATTTTCTACCTTATGGCCAAGTGATCATTTATTTCAATTTTAATTACATGGATGGATATATATCATTTCAACTCATATTTAAATGACATGGGTATACATCATTTCAACATATTTCTTAGTTCATTTCAAATAATCCAAATGACAATTTATATGATGTCAATAATATATAGAATGATAAACATGGATATGTAAAAATAAGAAACAGCCATACATCCAACATATCAATCAATAGTGTAAGGACCCGATTCTTCGACTTCCGAAAATCGACATCGATACGTCGATTGTATCAACTGCCGAGCAAACGAATGCCGAAAAACCGAATTCTTAGGGTTTAAAAGAAGAGGTAGAAGAAAAGATAGAAGAAAAAGAAAGAAGAACAACAGAACAACATCAGAAACAGAAACAATATCAGAATCTCACACATCGCAGCGGAACAACATATAATAGATAATCACTAGTCTTTTAAAACAAAGAACTATATCAGTTTATACATACATCAATCAGAGTCAATATACAACACAATACAACAATGGACAGTTATATAAACTTGTCCTCATACAGAATACACAGCGGAATAAATAAACAAGTACGGATGTACGTTTCGCCATCCAGCTTGCTTCCAAAGCTCCAGGATATCCTGATAACATAACTCTAGGCTGCCCGTGTGGAAAATAATGGGCACCCAGAGTTTAGAAGGGAAACAATAAACTCCGAGTCAGTCATGGTGACTAGTGTGAGATCGCAAAACAGTTATTTTTCACAAAGAAAATAAAATTTATTCGCAATGCTTTTGGAAAATGAAACTACCATAAGACCTCCCGCCACACACACAATGCAAACGCAGAATTGGAGGAGATTTCTTCTTATGATAGTCAAAGATGCTTGGTACGCAAAATCAAATCATTTTTGATATTATTATTAGTGCATAGTGTAGAAAACATTTCGAAAGTAAAATATAAATCTTAGCCAGCATAGGCATTTCACACTTATGTCTACTATAGCTACCATACAAACAGTGGGGCGCCACCATAAGTGAATGATAGGTTCTACAACTAAAACTGTACAAGTCACGTATTGTTTCTTCGGATTTCCAACAAATGGTCAGGCAAAGGAACTTCCCATTGCCACATGGAAACGCCTTTGGAAAGACGTCCCAAGAAATAACCTAACAGTACGGTTAGATCTCTGCCAACACAAGGCCGGGTTACCTCTGCAAAAATAGGTAACTACTGACACGCGTATGCCATCCCCCGATCGTAACCGATCTTCCTGAGGATCCTCGATTTCCAACAACCACATAATAAATTTGCAGTAACAACATAGGTTAAGTATCTGGGCTCCATACCATGATACCACCTCTATCCAGAAGGAATGACATACACTAAGGGGCGCTACTCCCTAGAACCTTCCCGCATCCTTCCTGTTTTGACCATTTCCGGGGTGTGAGGTCCGACGAAGTCTCGTCCACAAAGCTACGCTTTGTCACAAAGCCATGCTTTGGGTCAAACAAATGATCAAAGAAATGATCACAAAGATAAATGATCAAACAAATGATCATATCACAAATGATCAAACAATGATCATTTCACAGCAACACTCAGTATGTCACGTTACCAAATTGGGAGTATATTGCCGATAAATTTCAACTACATAACCTCTGAGCTCATACGTCTCAGAGAAGGGTGTTAAGCAAAGAGAATAAATTCTCCGCCACCAACAGAAATGTATTTGAAAGAAATCAGCTTTATATCTCAATTTGTAATGTCAGACATACAATCCATACAAGTCTGTTCCGGGATCGAATAGAACCGAAGGCACTTCTCACGAAGCCCTTGCAAATCCGGATAATTTTCTAATCACGTCCGGACTTCCCGTCACTAAGGGTGATAAAACCTCTATATCGGAGATCAGCCGATGTAGAGTAACTCGACGGTAATCCTTTCATTTTCAAAAATATCTGGTCTTCAACACCGGTCATCAAATGCAATTCATAACGACGTATCACATATTCGGAATGGGTTATACGACCCCAAGGTCCTTTCCCGGCTAACCCGAATAGTGAGCGCTTATTTTAAAAATAAGTGTGGCATTCAAATTCATCCAATTCACAACAAATACCCATTCAAGGTAATTATTGATAGTCGATTATTTAACTATCAATAAAGATGCGCAACATCATCAGATTCCAAATTAATTTCCAAATTATTTATTTTCCAAAATATCTTTACTAGATATATAATTTCCACACTTCAAAATTAAATCAACGTTTATTTTTCTAAACAATTTCCATTTCCTTTATAAATTCCATAGTGAATTTATATTTCAAATATCTACCGATATACGATTTTTCAATCGATTTCAATCATTCACTTTCAATTTATCTTTAAGAAGATAAATTCTCAAAACGTTTCATTTCACTTTGGAAAACATTTCCATACTTATTTAATAATAAGTAATTCACAAATCTATTTATTTTCAACATTTGAAAATATTCGATATACTTAAATCAAAATTAAGTATATATTTCATTCTTTAAGGAAATCATTTACTATAACAACATCTATTTGAGTCAAAACGAATGTTACGTAAAACATCGTTACGACGACTCAAAATCACTAGTATAGGGATTCAGAATTAAGATAGATATGTAAATCCTAATACTATATAAAAAAACATTTCCTTTCGGAAATCATTTACTATAACAACTGTGTTATAGTCCACCATTTCCTTCTTCCTCGAAAACGTCTATTTCAACAATGAATGTTGAAATCTATGGTTTCGATATTTAACATATTTTAAAACATCGTTAAATCGTTTTCATTCTATTCCAATATCACTTTCCTCAAAACAGATCCATTTTACTTAATAATATATTCACTGTCCAAAATCGTGAATATACTTCACTAACCAAATTTCACTATTTTCTACACATTTTATTTCAAGAATTATCCACTATCCAAAATCGTGGATAAAATTCCCTTAATAACCTTCTATATTAAATTCATCAAATTTGATTGATTTTCGGATTTATAAAACAACGTTTATAAATTCACCTTTTTATTTCATAAAAACTTTGATTTATAAATCTCCTTTAATAACAAATTCGATCAATATTCCATTTAAAGGCAAAAATCCAATTTATAAGTTAATTTCTTATAAATCTTTTATTCTACAGTTTCATCCATTTTATAACTTCACAATTTATAAATCTATAAATTTCATTCAATTACGAATTCCATAAATATTTCGTTTTTAACACTTATAAAAACTCGTTTTATAATTCCAAAATTTTAAGTTTATAAATATCCATTTTTGTACATCTTTTATATACATCGTTTTTAATAATTCAAAAATCCCAATTTAAACCATTTTAAAAATTACTTTAACTATTTATTTCAAAAATCACCTTTCGGTTATATTTCACAAAAATCATAATTTTTATAACTTTAAAATTTTGAACGTTTATTTATTTAAAATAAATCACTTCAAAAATTTAACAAAACGTATATTTTCAAAGATCACTTTAAAAAATCTCTTTTAAAGCCAAAATCGTTATTTTTAAACTTCAAAAATGGATCCGATGATGCAACACACAAATTAGTCAATCACAACAACCAAACATCATATATCAACATATGATAACAGAATACATCACAATATCTGTAAATAAATAAATACTGGTGAAGAATCCAGTTGGATCCCTCCAACCTGTTTCCCTGCATCCACAGATGTTAGCACAATACCAATTCCACTTCGAGGTGAAATATCGCGGTATATGGGATTTATAAAAATATCAATCCGCTATTATGCGGCGCAATAGGGTCTCATCCGCTATATAATGTGGAAAATCACAACTGCAATATATACATATGCCAATATATATATATTGCTATATATAGATATATCCTACTATATCTAATATCACATCCAAACAACAATCAATCAGTCAATAACTGCAATATCAAATTTTCCTTTCGAGTGAGAAAATCTCACCTTTGATTTTAATTCGCAGTCCATTTTCCCTTTCAATTTGGCTTGTTTTCTCGATTTATAGACCTTGTATAAATATTATACAAATTCATTAATATTTGAACAGATCGAAAAATAAATTTTTATTTGATAATTTCGATTCACCAGTGATTTTATTTTAACCCAATTTCTTTTAAATAAATTTATTTAACTAAACCTTTTTAATTTCAAACTAACTTTCCTTTTACTTTAAACCAAAATCTCATCTACATAAATATTTCAAACATTTTTGCTTATACAAATTTCTTTAATATTTTAAAATTCCTTTGTAACTAAAATGAATTAATTTCCAGTAATACATTACCTTAAAATTAAGCTAGCAAGTTTAAAAATGTATATATTTTTATTTATTTTTTTTCTCATTCTGAAACTGCTTTACTGTTTAAATTAGTTTTTTTCCAATATATATACATTTATCAATTCAAACTAAATAAATAAATATCTTACTGATATATTTATTATTACTGCCCAAGTTTTTCTACCGATATTTATATATATATGTATGCCTACCTTTTATAACAGAAATTTGTGTATATATATCTACTGATAATATATATATATTTAAATCCTAGTAAATAAAAAGTTACTTCACTGTTAAAAATTAGTATTATACATATAAAAACAAGATTGATACCTTATAGCCTAATCCTCGTGCTCGCGACCTCGAGAATGCCACCAAACACCTCGCTTAACGAGATCGCGACCACACTACAATTCGTCGAAGTCGCCACCGCCAGATGAAGCCTACTGAAATCGCGATGCCGCGTAACCCATTTCGAACTTCCAGACATCGCATGCCAGCGTCGACTACCCACGCTCCTCGCGACCACGAACAACTCGCTCCTGCCGCACACCAACCCACGTGCCTTCGAGCACGCGAAACCCTAGAAGATCACGACCAGAAAACTCGCGATACTCCCTCTTGCGCTTGAATTCGTGACATCGCCTTCACTAGATGCGGCCCCCAAACGCGATTTACTTGCGATAAATCTGCACTGTAGAGAGCTTCGACGAGGAGGAACTCGCGATATGCTTTTGAATTTCGCGAATAGATTGAGAGATGTGAGGAAGTGGCCATTAATTTGTTTTGAACTGAGAAAAAGGGGGAGTTTCGAATTTGATTTTGCTTTTGTAAATAGGAGTGTCGGCCATTTTTTTTCTTCTGAACTAAACTGTGAATTGAATTTTAAGAGGGAGAGGGTTCTTTAAAATTGAGGGAGGTATGGTTTACATGATTCTTTTATCGTGATTTTAGGCATAATTTACGGAAGATAACGTGCCGATGTGACTAGATTTTAAAATTTAAATTTAAATTGAACCTGATTAAATTTCAACGCGTTTACTCACCGTACGGTCACATAACAACTCCGATCAATACGAAATTTGAAATCCGATAATAATTCAATATTACAGACCCAATGGAACTGGTTTCGTCGAATTCTGAGACTGTGCCCCGGAACGCTATTTTTAAATATCGATTCAAACGATATGATTTCAAAACTGAACAAAAATCACTTTCAAATTAAATTCTAAAGCTTCTATTATCTTCAGTATTATCATTACGAATTTTAAAAGCTTTTGCAATATTTTTCTTCAGCTTAAAATTGAAGATTCAAATTTTTATTCAACTTACAATAGATTAAATTTTATAATTTAATCGCCAATTTATTCTGATAATTTGAAATTCAAGTCAAACCATCATTTACATATTTAAAATTAATTAAATATTTCATTTTAAATTGTTCAAAATTCTGGGTCGTTACAATCTTCCCCCCTTAAAAGAATTTCGTCCCGAAATTACAAGTTAGGAAAAATGGTCCTTAACTCGTCTACTCTTTTTCACAATCCAATAGTTTTATCAATTTATCAAAACAAATCTTTCTACTAAAGATTCGTTATTAATTCATCTAGCTCTCCAACTTCAATTATAGGTTCAAACAGCATTGTTTACTTCAAAATTCAAATCTTAAACTTTCAAAATTTTCTCAAAAATTTTCTAACACTCGAAAATTTCGAAAATTTCGCCAGCGTCTCCTTTGCGCGGCTAACACGGTACAACTACAAAACGTCCCTACGGACTCTCAAATTTCAAAAGGAAAAGAAAAAACCAAGCGGCTAGACAAGAAAATCATCAAATCTCATATTGAAATTCAAATACTTACCTTTTGTCGAGCAATTCAAATTTATCTTTGAAATCAAAATTCCAATTCCTTTATACACCTGTATATCCTAATAGCCATAATATCCAGTTACAATATTCAAACCATTTTGCAAATTCTATTACAAAATTTTTGATACTTACTTCTTATATCATTTTTAAATTCACTATTGAAGTTACATCCATTATCATTCAATTTTGCATTTCAAATTTCATTTGAATTCAATTTACAATTTCAATTTAATTTGGATTCTATTTAACTTCTGAATATTGAATTTATCAATTATCTTTAGTTCACTTCAAACTAATCTTAAAACTTCATTTTATTTCACACAATTCAAATTTGTTTTCAACATATCAGTTTCAATTCTAGTTTTATTCTTTTGTTCATTCCCAAAAATTTATTTTCAATTCACTATTTTGGTTTATAACCACTTATATTTAAACTGGATTTCCAATTTGAACTCAATTTACCTTTCTTTTATAATTATTGAATTTAATTCGTTTCAAACCTTATTCATTTGGTTAATATTCAATTAGCTTCACTTACTAATTTTCAGTTTAATACTTCACTTCGTTTTCCACAAATCAAATTCAATTCCAGTTTTATTTACTTTCAAATTCAAAATGAATTTTAACATTTAATTTTATTTTCTTGCACTTGCAATTGGAAATTTATTTATTCATTCACAAATTCTTCATTTTCAATTTGAATCTCATTCCAATCAGATTTTCAAATATTTTATAAGTCTTCGACTTATTTACATTTTGATTTATAAAATCATTTATACATTCACATTACTAATTTCATTCCATTAATGAATTTTTATTTCAATTACCTTCTCGGAATTCTATTTCAATTATAAATCACATTACAATTCATATTCACAATTTTATTCATATATGAATTTATTTCCTTATCTTTCTATTCACATTTATAAATTTAATTTGTTAAATGAATTTATATCCGAATCTTTGGTTATTATTTTAATTTCTTATTCAATTCCATATAATAATGATAATAATTCAATATTATTACTTCCAAACAACCAAACATCCATATACTATGATAATTCATAGAAAATCATTTCTTTTTTTATACAAAATAGTTTTGGGCAAAATTATTTCATTTACCCTATTTTAAAACAATACTGTGTCAGTTTATCTTGTTTAAGAGTTTAGAAATCCCTATCGATTATAGTTGGCCACCCTGCACCGACCAGAATCTATATACAGTCAACCGATAAGTCAACACAATAAAAAACAATTTCATATTTACTAACAAATACGCGCTCATATCTATTATTACACTCAAATCATTCTAGAGTACTGCTGACTCTATCTCTAATGAGTAACACCCAACAGAGCAGGGTTGTCGCTTAACCATATGCTCTGATACCACTTTGTAAGGACCCAATTCTTTGACTTCCGAAAATCGACATCGATACGTCCACTGTATCAACTTCCTAGCAAACGAATGCCAGAAAACCGAATTCTTAGGGTATAAAAGAAGAGGTAGAAGATAAGATAGAAGAAAAAGAAAGAAGAACAACAGAACAACATCAGAAACAGAAGCAATATCAGAATCTCACACATCGCAGCAGAACAACATATAATAGATAATCACTAGTCTTTTAAAACAAAGAACTATATCAGTTTATACATACATCAATCAGAGTCAATATACAACACAATACAACAATGGACAGTTATATAAACTTGTCCTCATATAGAATACACAGCGGAATAAATAAACAAGTACGGATGTACGTTTCGCCATCCAGCTTGCTTCCAAAGCTCCAGAATATCCAGAATATCCTGATAACATAACTCTAGGCTGCCCGTGTGGAAAATAATGGGCACCCAGAGAATAGAAGGGAAACAATAAACTCCGAGTCAGTCATGGTGACTGGTGTGAGATCACAAAACAGTTATTTTTCACAAAGAAAATAAAATTTATTCGCAATGCTTTTGGAAAATGAAACTACCATAAGACCTCCCACCACACACACAATGCAAACGCAGAATTGGAGGAGATTTCTTCTTATGATAGTCAAAGATGCTTGGTACGCAAAATCAAATCATTTTTGATATTATTATTAGTGCATAGTGTAGAAAACATTTCGAAAGTAAAATATAAATCTTAGCCAGCATAGGCATTTCACACTTATGTCTACTATAGCTACCATACAAACAGTGGGGCGCCACCATAAGTGAATGATAGGTTCTACAACTAAAACCGTACAAGTCACGTATTGTTTCTTTGAATTTCCAACAAATGGTCAAGCCAAGGAACTTCCCATTGCCACATGGAAACGCCTCTGGAAAGACGTCCCGAGAAATAACCTAACATTACGGTTAGATCTCTACCAACACAAGGCCGGGTTACCTCTGAAAAAATAGGTAACTACAGACACGCGTATGCCATCCCCCAATCGTAACCGATCTTCCCGAGGATCCTCGATTTCCAACAACCACATAATAAATTTTCAGTAACAACATAGGTTAAGTATCTGGGCTCCATCCCATGATACCACCTCTATCCAGAAGGAATAACATACACTAAGGGGCGCTACTCCCTAGAACCTTGTCGCATCCTTCCTGTTTTGACCATTTCCGGGGTGTGAGGTCCGACGAAGTCTCGTCCACAATGCTACGCTTTGTCACAAAGCCATGCTTTGGGTCAAACAAATGATCAAAGAAATGATCACAAAGATAAATGATCAAACAAATGATCATATCACAAATGATCAAACAATGATCATTTCACAGCAACACTCAGTATGTCACGTTACCAAATTGGGAGTATATTGCCGATAAATTTCAACTACATAACCTCTGAGCTCATACGTCTCAGAGAAGGGTGTTAAGCTAAGAGAATAAATTCTCCGCCACCAACAGAAATGTATTTGAAAGAAATCAGCTTTATATCTCAATTTGTAATGTCAGACATACAATCCATACAAGTCTGTTCCGGGATCGAACAGAACCGAAGGCACTTCTCACGAAGCCCTTGCAAATCCGGATAATTTTCTAATCACGTCCGGACTTCCCGTCACTAAGGGTGATAAAACCTCTATATCGAAGATCAGCCGATGTAGAGTAACTCGACGGTAATCCTTCCGTTTTCAAAAATATCCGGTCTTCAACACCGGTCATCAAATGCAATTCATAACGACGTATCACATATTCGGAATGGGTTATAAGACCCCAAGGTCCTTTCCCGGCTAACCCGAATAGTGAGCGCTTATTTTAAAAATAAGTGTGGCATTCAAATTCATCCAATTCACAACAAATACCCATTCAAGGTAATTATTGATAGTCGATTATTTAACTATCAATAAAGATGCGCAACATCATCAGATTCCAAATAATTTTCCAAATTATTTATTTTCCAAAATATCTTTACTAGATATATAATTTCCACACTTCAAAAATAAATCAACGTTTATTTTTCTAAACAATTTCCATTTCCTTTATAAATTCCATAGTGAATTTATATTTCAAATATCTACTGATATACGATTTTTCAATCGATTTCAAACATTCACTTTCAATTTATCTTTAAGAAGATAAATTCTCAAAACGTTTCATTTCATTTTGGAAAACATTTCCATACTTATTTAATAATAAGTAATTCACAAATCTATTTATTTTCAACATTTGAAAATATTCGATATACTTAAATCAAAATTAAGTATATATTTCATTCTTTAAGGAAATCATTTACTATAACAGCATCTATTTGAGTCAAACGAATGTTACGTAAAACATCGTTACGACGACTCAAAATCACTAGTATAGGGATTCAGAATTAAGATAGATATGTAAATCCCAATACTATATTAAAAAAAACATTTCCTTTCGGAAATCATTTACTATAACAACTGTGTTATAGTCCACCATTTCCTTCTTCCTCGAAAACGTCTATTTCAACAATGAATGTTGAAATCTATGGTTTCGATATTTAACATATTTTAAAACATCGTTAAATCATTTTCATTCTATTCCAATATCACTTTCCCCAAAACAGATCCATTTTACTTAATAATATATTCACTGTCCAAAATCGTGAATATACTTCACTAACCAAATTTCACTATTTTCTACACATTTTATTTCAAGAATTATCCACTATCCAAAATCGTGGATAAAATTCCCTTAATAACCTTCTATATTAAATTCATCAAATTTGATTGATTTTCGGATTTATAAAACAACGTTTATAAATTCACCTTTTTATTTCATAACAACTTTGATTTATAAATCTCCTTTAATAACAAATTCGATCAATATTCCATTTAAAGGCAAAAATCCAATTTATAAGTTAATTTCTTATAAATCTTTTATTCTACAGTTTCATCCATTTTATAACTTCACAATTTATAAATCTATAAATTTCATTCAATTACGAATTCCATAAATATTTCGTTTTTAACACTTATAAAAACTCGTTTTATAATTCCAAAATTTTAAGTTTATAAATATCCATTTTTGTACATCTTTTATATACATCGTTTTTAATAATTCAAAAATCCCAATTTAAACCATTTTATAAATTACTTTAACTATTTATTTCAAAAATCACCTTTCGGTTATATTTCACAAAAATCATAATTTTTATAACTTTAAAATTTTGAACGTTTATTTATTTAAAATAAATCACTTCAAAAATTTAACAAAACGTATATTTTCAAAGATCACTTTAAAAAACTCTTTTAAAGTCAAAATTGTTATTTTTAAACTTCAAAAATGGATCCGATGATGAAACACACAAATTAGTCAATCACGACAACCAAACATCATATATCAACATATGATAACAGAATACATCACAATATCTGTAAATAAATAAATACTGGTGAGGAATCCAGTTGGATCCCTCCAACCTGTTTCCCTGCATCCACAGATGTTAGCACAATACCAATTGCATTCAAGGTGGAATATCATGGTATATGGGATTTATAAAAATATCAATCCGCTGTTATGCGGCGCAATAGGGTCTCATTTGCTATATAATGCGGGAAATCACAACTGCAATATATACATATGCCAATATATATATATTGCTATATATAGATATATCCTACTATATCTAATATCACATCCAAACAACAATCAATCAGTCAATAACTGCAATATCAAATTTTCCTTTCGAGTGAGAAAATCTCACCTTCGATTTTAATTCGCAGTCCATTTTCCCTTTCAATTTGGCTTGTTTTCTCGATTTATAGACCTTGTATAAATATTATACAAATTCATTAATATTTGAACAGATCGAAAAATAAATTTTTATTTGATAATTTCGATTCACCAGTGATTTTATTTTGACCCAATTTCTTTTAAATAAATTTATTTAACTAAACCTTTTTAATTTCAAACTAACTTTCCTTTTACTTTAAACCAAAATCTCATCTACATAAATATTTCAAACATTTTTGCTTATATAAATTTCTTCAATATTTTAAAATTCCTTTGTAACTAAAATGAATTAATTTCCAGTAATACATTACCTTAAAATTAAGCTAGCAAGTTTAAAAATGTGTGTTTTTATTTTATTTTTTTCTCATTCTGAAACTGCTTTACTGTTTAAATTAGTTTTTTTTCCAATATATATACATTTATCAATTCAAACTAAATAAATAAATATCTTACTGATATATTTATTATTACTGCCTAAGTTTTTCTACCGATATTTATATATATATGTATGCCTACCTTTTATAACAAAAATTTGTGTATATATATCTACTGATATATATATATATATATTTAAATCCTAGTAAATAAAAAGTTACTTCATTGTTAAAAATTAGTATTATACATATAAAAATAAGATTGATACCTTACAGCCTAATCCTCGTGCTCGCGACCTCGAGAATGCCACCAAACACCTCGCCTAACGAGATCACGACCACACTACAATTCGTCGAAGTCGCCACCGCCAGATGAAGCCTACTGAAATCGCGATGCCGCGTAACCCATTTCGAACTTCCAGACATCGCACGCCAGCGTCGACTACCCACGCTCCTCGCGACCATGAACAACTCGCTCCTGCCGCACACCAACCCATGCGCCTTCAAGCACGCGAAACCCTAGAAAATCACGACCAGAAAACTCGTGATACTCCCTCCTGCGCTTGAATTCGTGACATCGCCTTCACCAGATGCGGCCCCCAAACGCGATTTACTCGCGATAAATCTGCACTGTAGAGAGCTTCGACGAGGAGGAACTCGCGATATGCTTTTGAATTTCGCGAATATATTGAGAGATGTGAGGAAGTGGCCATTAATTTGTTTTGAACTGAGAAAAAGGGGGAGTTTCGAATTTGATTTTGCTTCTGTAAATAGGAGTGTCGGCCATTTTTTTTTCTTCTGAACTAAACTGTGAATTGAATTTTAAGAGGGAGAGGGTTCTTTAAAATTGAGGGAGGTATGGTTTACATGATTCTTTTATCGTGATTTTAGGCATAATTTATGGAAGATAACGTGCCGATGTGACCAGATTTTAAAATTTAAATTTAAATTGAACCTGATTAAATTTCAACGCGTTTACTCACCGTACGGTCACATAACAACTCCGATCAATACAAAATTTGAAATCCGATAATAATTCAATATTACGGACCCAATGGAACTGGTTTCGTCGAATTCCGAGACTGTGCCCCGGAACGCTATTTTTAAATATCGATTCAAACGATATGATTCAAAACTGAACAAATATCACTTTCAAATTAAATTCTAAAGCTTCTATTATCTTCAGTATTATCATTACGAATTTTAAAAGCTTTTGCAATATTTTTCTTCAGCTTAAAATTAAAGATTCAAATTTTTATTCAACTTACAATATATTAAATTTTATAATTTAATCGCCAATTTATTCTGATAATTTGAAATTCAAGTCAAACCATCATTTAAATATTTAAAATTAATTAAATATTTCATTTTAAATTGTTCAAAATTCTGGGTCGTTACAAATAGACATCCAATTGCAATTAACATCCGAATCAACCAATATATTACAACAATTACTAATTATCAAATGTCGGTGTTTAACTAACAATTAAATTTCAATATTAATTTAAATTTCAATTCAATGCAATATAAATTTCAGTTTCAATTTAAAAGTAAATTTAAACTACGAAACAACAATCAATAAAAATTTATCACTTCATGATTTTAATTCAACTAATATAACAAAATTTAGCATTGCGTGAGTGGGTTTAATCACTCACCTTTGATTTTAGCCCATTAAAAATCCAATAGAAGCCCAAATCTCAACAGACTCCAAATTAAACCAAACAAGTTTCATATTTTCCAGAATTTCAATATGAATCCAATGGAAGAAACCGCGCTTGAATCTGAGTTCATATGCAAAAGTTATTCACGTTAGAAGATTTAAATTTTAATTTAATTAAATAAAAATGAGGGCAAAATCTTAAATACCATCACCTTCCCAAACCCTAAATCGAACGCAGCACATTCAACCCATCAGCCGCCAACTTCACATCTTCCACGCCGCCGCCACGGCAAGCCGTGCCCAGATCAGACACCACCATCGACACTGCCATCCTTGCCACCACTACGCTGAGCTCACGGCCTCTTCTGGCGTCGCCAATCCTCCAGCCGTCATCGCCACTTCCATTGCCAATTCTAACGAACTCGAGCATGTATGGCATGATCCAATTCGATGGATGCATTCCACTAATCACCTTCTACCACACAGCATCTTCTGATCGTCGATTGGTCCACGTTTCGCCGTTGAACGACAAAACCTATGATGAATTGTCAAAAATGTTTCACCCAATTCTGATCAAATCGAGACTCGATTGCAGATGCTAATTCCATTCATTGAGAGCTTCGCGAAGATATATTATATAATAGGATTTGAGCAGTTTGAATTTTTGAATTAGATTTGAAATTAGTAATTAGGGTTTTAGGATAATTACCATTAAAAAGAAAGAAGCTAGATCTGAAGGGAAGTACAGAATAATAGAATAGAAATATATAAAGGCTGCTATGGTTTCATAACAACATATATATAGACAAGAGAAAAGTTGATTTGGGCCAAAGTAGTTACGAAGACCCGCTAACCCGTTTTCATCCCCGAACAAAAATAGGTCATCATATATATCAAAATATAGGTTTTTAATATTTCTAAACCCGATGGAACTAGTTTCAGAACCTAATTCTATTATATAAAAAAGTTAGCTTTAAAATCAAATTATACTTCTTTTTACACGTTAATTAAAACGAATTATTATTAAACTGATTTAATCACTTTCAAATTCTAAATTAAATGTTTTCTATCATCGTTACATTTGAAACAAATTTGAGTACTTACAATTTGAACATAATATTTCTCATTGAAACACTCATTATATTGTTAACATAAAACATGATTTGCACATTTCACTAACTAAATTACCATTTACTTCTATTTCTTATTAATGTCAAGATTTAGCTATTAATTACAATAATTAAATCTCAAAACATACCCTAATACTGGGAAGATAATTAATCCAATTGTTTTCCTTTGAAACACCATTTTTCATGTCAAAGACAAGATTTAAATATTAAATTAATTCCAACATTTAATTACAACAGTGATTAAACCCTAGTTCATTACATTTTAATTTCCAACAAATTCTTTTATTTTGACTTAAATGTTCATTATATTAAATCACCATCCCCTTATGTATTTATTAAACATAAGTTTCCATTAATTACACTAATTACTCTATAGTTAACATCTTCTCCCATATTAACTGAAATATTTCAATTACATTAAATTCCATTGATTACAACATTAATTTTTCAAAATGGATTAATTAACGAGATGAGAAATAAAACAATTGTTACGTCTTAGTAATTCAAATATCAATTAATTTATTGTTTATAAACAAGGGTTATAAATTTACTTACCGAATAAATTTATTATTCTATGCTAAAACCAATTTTACTTAAATAACATATGATTTCACCTTTGATGCATCATGTATTTTATTCCTTATTAATATTTATTATTACAATCGATTGAAATTACATTAAAATGGTTATTAATTACATTCAATCAATATTATTAAATTGTATTCTAATATGAGTTACCACCTTTCACTTCATTAAAATTAGTTTTTGTAGAATTTATTTAAGATCCTGTTTTATATTCTAACAAATTTCACATCAATAAATCATAAAATTTCTATTTCTGAAAATTTTGAATTTCAAAATCTTATTTAATTTAATATTTTTAATCATCAAAAATATGGGTCGTTACAACCCTACTGCATCTAAACCAAACCTAAATAGATAGTCCAAACAATGACTACCCTTAGGCTAAAACTCATAGCATGCTTATATGACTGATCGAGATTGTGCACATGTGTAAGTAGACTGAGAGCAAACCTTTATAGTTAATTTAAAGCATAAATAGAGTAAAATGGAAAAATAAGCTTAGTTTCAATCCATTCTGAACATGGGATAACCAAAAGATGTTCATATCATGCATTACGATCAAGGCCATCTATCGTAGTGGTGGTTGCATCTATGGCACCATTGCAGTTTATCCTGCGGTTATTAGATTCCTTATATACTATTGCAATTGATTTCTCCAGACTTGCTCCTTTATCAAATCTTGTAAGTGCCTGCACTGGTTCATCTCATGTAGATTTAGCTTACGGAACAAACAGAATTTCCTAGACTTCTCTCTTATTCTGCGGCCTCTCTCCTAGGAGGTTTTCTACATTGAATCTAACCCCAGTTGAACGATTTCCAAAGTCTCGACCAAGTCAGCGTAATAAGAAAACTTTGGCTCCCAATTTGAATACTTTGGAGCTCCGAGACCATTACCAGCTTTTCTCCTTTTCCTTTATCCTTTTCGAAACCTACCTTGGATGGTCCTCCATCCTCAATAGTATAAACTTTGACATTTTTAGCTTCCAAATCTTCTTAGCATAAATACATTTCAACTTGATAATAGAAATTTGCTAGATCTACCGGTGGATTCCTCGTCAATGCCTTCTTAAACTTAGTCTGATTATCAACTCCTACAACTACCGCCATAAGAACTATTGATGAATCTGGTTTATGTACTACAATGACTAAACTTGGTTAAATAACTTCACAATGATTACTTATCCCTCTGTTTTACATTTGAAAGTGACATCGCACTCCTTGGTCGAATTATATGAATCCTAAACTAGCTCATGAACTTCTTAACTAATTTGGACCATGTTCCAATAGATTTGTTATCAAGTTGGCAAAATCACATGGTAGCTAAATCGGTTAAGTATAGTGGAAAGCAATGACCCATCACTTGCTTCAAATCTGCCAACATACCCATGTGTTGAATGTATCTCATTTGATGTACCATAGGATCAATTCTTCTATCATACTACTCCAATGTAGGTAGCTTGAAATTATATTGACTCCTAGCGTATCGAATGTTTAGGATGAATGGGTTTCGATTCACATCCTCAAAACATCAACCTTGGACTTCTCTTGCAGCACATATGTATCATCTCGACTATGCAATCTACCTGATTGAGCTGAAAGCCTTGGGTTCAACATGCCTTCGATTGAAGGCTTCCTCGTGCCCCTTATTTCTTAGATCGACTATGCATGGTCCTTCTTGTTATTCTCCATACATCCATAAGTTTGCATTCGAATCTTGGTTCCCAGCCTCGAAATTATCCCTCTTATGTGTTATACCTTGCTCGAGATCTGGATCGACTTCTCCTAGTTGTCCAGATGGAGCAGTACCAATCCACCTCAAGCCCTCATGCCTAATCGTTGACCCCCTCTAGCCTTGATCTCCATCAGCTCCACAAAAGAGTTAGTGATATGCCCTAAGGGTAATAATGTAATTTATTACATATATCTAACTCTGTAGTCATTCTTGTTCATAATAAAGGTTTTTGATTTTAATTATATATTTTGTTATATTGTGATGTAATTAATTTAAAGTATATTAATGAGAAAATCTTTAAATAAAATGTTATGTGATTGTAGCTGTACATAGTTGTAATCATGAGTAAATAAATCATAAAATAAAACAACATTTTGTTTTAGGAATTCCCGTTCAAGATGTTTCTAGAAAGGATATCGATACATCCATGGAGAGTCGAGTACATAATTCTCTCAAAATGTTAAGTAGTGTATTACTCATAGCTGAGTGTAAAGGGTTACGTATAAGTAATAATTGGATAATATTGAATGATTCATCATAGAGTTTCCTGTTGGTTGATAACAACTATGTCAAATAGAATATCTCAATGTGACAATGTAACACAATTCATATGACTTGAGAATACTATGAAACTTCAATATGGATACTCGTCTTTAATTATAGTTAAATCATGTTATGTCGACCCATCGAGCGACTATAGTTGGTTTTTAATTGAAGCACTGGAAGTAAAACATTATTAGTAGAGAATGTGTCCCCTTAGTTGTATGAGGTTATTATCGTGGTCAACTGTAGTCAATTCAAAGTCAAAATCTTTGGCAAGAGTAGAACGATTAATAATAAATGTAATTATTGAATAAAGGACTTAGATTTTAGGAAAATCGAGTTGAATGCGTATATTATTGTAGTTTTGACCAATATCAAATTCCATGTATCCTAAAGTGATATAGTTTTGACAAAGAGAACGTGCGTGAATTATCGTCACTAAAAGGTACCGCTTAAGAAAATGTGAAATTGAATTTTATCAAAAAGATCTGTAAGTGATGAATTTGACCAAACTGTAAACAATATTAGCAAAGGTGATGTGTGAACATTAATAGAATTATTTAATATTAATCGTCGGTTGAATTCATATCTTTAAGTCTCATAACCACATTTGTGAATTCTCCATAAAACCACATGATTTAATTAGTTTATAAAATGTTATGAATTAATTAAATTAATAAATATTTAAGAAATATCAATTATTATTATTTTTGATGTTTTGGTTATTGCTAGTAATTATTTGGATGTATATATAAAAGTTATATATGCACGTATCGATATACGATATCGGTATATGTTTAAACAAATATTAAATATAGTGAATTGCTTAACAGGCATTTGGAATTAATTATCCATGTGATGGAATAATGTAGCCTGCCATACTAGAGAGAGGAAATGATATGAATGAGATTTGATTGAAAATTAAATGGGAATTAAAAGAGAAGTTTTAATAAAGGGAATAGGAAATGTTTCATTCTCCCTGTAAAACAAAATTCCCTTATTTTCTCTCATTTTTAATTTCTTCTTTCTTCATTTTTCTTCCTTCTCATGGCTGGGCTCCCTTCTTCCCTCTAATGGCCAACTTTTATATATTTTTACCCAAAATTTAACCAAATAAGTAAAACAAGGTGGTCATTTGAATCTATCTTGAATGAGTGAAGATCCAAGCAATCTAGGATATAATTCTTAAAATCAAGGTGTCACATAGAGCTTTATATAACAAAGGAAAATTCTCTTCTCCAAGTTTCGATATGTCATCAATCCAAGTCTATATATATGTTTTTCTAAAATGCACATTTATGAAGAATTTAAATTTATCAGATTGTCTTAAACATTTGATGCCTTCTAAATTGTATATTATGTAAATTATGAATGAATGATGTTTATAGACATGTATCAATGTTTTTGTTTTGATTATGATTTTATAAATTAGACTCAAGTTTATTTAGATATAATTTAAAAGGAAAATTTTAATTTTTCCTAAATTAAAAACAAACATACACACATATATTTCTAATACACACAGAGATTTGTAAATGCTTATTATAATATGTTATACCGGGATAAATTGTAATCAATATTTTTGTTCAGATATAAAACATCTCATATTTATACATAGTTTTCATTTAGATTTGGAATTTATCTACCATTTGATGTGTGTGTGTGTAAGAGTTGAACTTGAATATGAATATTGATATTGTATTTTAAACGATTGAACATTTTCTATTGTATTATTATTTGAATGGTGAATTGATCTCTAAATCTTCATACAATGTTTTAAATATAAATTTTAAAATTTAAACAAAATTTTATTTGTAGATATACGAAATAATATTCCATTTTTGACGTGAAGATTATATTGTTTGATTGAGAAAACTTTATATGAGAAAGGTAATTTTTTTCCTTTTTATTGAATCATCTAATCTTTAATTATGCTTAAGATAATTAATTCAATATTTACTTTCCCTTTTTGTTTAACCACCAAATCTTCAATTATACCTAAGATATCAAATTTGATACATATGGTTTTAATTTCAAACTATGTTTGTAACGACCCAGAATTTGGTTATTTGAAATTGAGATATTTAATTGATTTTAAATATTTAAAAGTTAATTTTTAACTTGAATTTCAAATATAACGATTTATTGGATAATTTAATTATTGAATTAATAATTGAAAATCGGTTAAAATATTGAATCTTGAGTTTTAAGCTTGTTAAAAATAATTTAAAGGCTTATAAAATTTATATTGATATTAATGAAGATAATAAAACTTTTTAAATTGAATTTAAAAGTGATTTGTTCAGTTTTAAAAATATATCGTTATAATTAACGTATATAAATAGTCATCCGGGGCGCAGTCTCGGATTTCGACAAAACTAGTTCCATTGGATCCGTAATAGTGTATTATTATTGGATTTCAAATTTCGTAACGTTTGGGGTTATCATTTGGTTGTACTGAATATAAACGCGCTGAAATTTATATCGAAAATTCAATATAATAATTGGGTCCAAAAAGCTATCTTCTCCATACGATCGAATTAGGACTCGAAACCTTTTCCATTGCATTCAGAATAGGGGTATAACATTATAAACGCCTAGCGGCATGCCTCGATAGGAGTTCGAGATTTTGAGTTGTGTAAATCGAGACGATTTAAATTTAAATAAATAAATGTATTTATTTACTTGACTTTTATTTTACATCAGCTCCTTTCTTTCCCTTCAAGCTACTGTAGCTAGCCTCCTACATGCAACATCTCCTCCCTCTCCTTTTTAAAAATCAAACACGCTATAGTACAGTCGAGATTTAAACAGCAGAGGAAAAAAATGGAGCTTTAAAAAATTCTTTCTCCAAATATACTCAACGAAAAAAATCAAAAATTGTTTCAAAATTCATATTTCTCGATGAGCTTCGAATTGGTATACAAATTGATGGGTGCGGCTTTGACTATGGGGTTCGACTGTAATGTCGTGGCACGATTTGAAGGCTAGGGTTACGTTTTTCGTGAGATTCAGGCATCAATTCGAGCTATGGGGATGATTTTTGGATCGAGCATGATGAGACGCACCTAGGAGCCAAATATGGAGGCGTGCGGTTGTGAGGGGCTTCATGCGACATTGCTACAGGTCGTGTTCGAATCCATGGTGTCACGATTTGCTATAAGGATGCAGAGGTTGGTTCGATGGGATGAGGAGGTGCGGTTTTTCATGAGGGAGTTGATGGCGTGGTCGGATCGGTCGATGGTAGCCGGAAGGAAGCGTACACGTGCACGCGGCCATGGGTTCTGTGTCGTGTACAGGCGTGGGATGGGGAAGAAGAGGCTTTCTTTTTAGCAGGCCGGGTTTTGGAATGTTGGGTAATGGGCTTCTCTTTTTATAAAAAATAATAAAAAAAAGAGAAAAAAGAGAGCGATTGTAGGTAGATGAAATAGAGGAGAGGGGAGAAGAAGGCTGGTAGCGGGCAGGGTTTGTTTTGTTGGGTATGGGTTTAAATTTAAATAAGTTACATTTGTCTATTTTATTTTAATTTAAAAATTGTATCGACAATTTATAAAATGTATATCTTTCTCTCATGAGATCCGATTCGGACGATTCAAGTTGCGTTGGGATTGTATTGCCATCGCCTACGCATAGGAATTGGATTGGTCGAGATCTGAGCTTGCAAAATTTTCAGATAATTTCAAACGCGTTAAATTAAATTGGAACCATAACGCGAAAGCGACATGAAATAAATGTGAGTTAATATCACTCAATTTTGGATTACTGCAATTAATTTTAAATAGTTAAAATTAATTATAGATTGATTGGTTGAATTAATAAAATTATTATCAGTTGAATGTGATATTATAATATATATATATATATATTAGTAAGTGGAGTGATCGTTCCCGCATAATTTAGCGGATGAGGCCCTATGCGCCCCGCATAATAGCGAATGATCCTATATACCACGATATCCCCCTCGAAATGGGATTGGTATTTTTATGTTGTATTAACATCTGTGGATGCCGGGAAATAAGTTGGAGGGATCCAACTGGATTCCTCAAAAATGTTGAATTAAATTCCATATATATTGATATATGGTCTGTTTGGATAATCTATGGTAGATTATAGTGTGTTTTGAATTTATTGGATGATATGGTTGTTTGGCCTAGATTTTGGTATTTTCAAATACCACAAATAAATATATTTTGAAATTGAAAAGAAAATTTAAAAGGGATTTTTGAAAAGTGAAATATTTATTTAGAGTTGGAATTGGTTAAAGAAATGATTTGGATAAAATTATAGTTTGACTTTAGAATTTGTACTTGATAATTTCGGAATATAGGAAAATAGAGGTTTTTGGAATGATGTAAATAAAAGGGTTTTAAATAATAAAACTTAAACGATATTTGATTAAGTGTAAAAGGATTTTAAAAATCAAGATTTAAAATAGTTTAGGAAAATAAAAAGGAAATTTGAAAATAAAATATGAAATTAATATACTAGATTTTAAATAAAGATTTTAAATTATGAAAAGGAAGTGGAATCTGAATTTAGTTGGGTTTTGGAATATAGTTGGGTTATTTGGGAAATTGATTTAAAAATGGAATTCAATTTAGAAATCGATTTGTAATCGATTAAGTATTGTGAAACCATTATAAACGGGAAATGAGACTATGGAATTTAAAAATAAGGGTTATAAATAAAGTAAAGTGATTATCGGTGGATAAATTGAAGTTATAAATTCACGGTGAGGATTTATAAGGAGATGGGTAAATCAGCTTAAAAATAAATGGTAAATTTATTTTTGGAAATGTGAAAAGGGGATTTACGGAATTGGGACGTAAATCACATTGGGAATAAATCGAGAGAGATTTATAAATGTTAGACTGGTTACATTGGAATTGGAAAATATATTTTTATCGAGAAATTGAGTTTGTTTTGAAAAGGAGGATTTTTAATTATTAATTGGGTAATTTAAAAAGGTGTTTAAGAATATTTCAGAAAAATTAATTATTTAGTTGTTTTAAATTGTTTAAATTATATTTAATTATTAATTAAGTTAGTTTATATTAAGTCAATTATTATTTAAGAATTAATCAGTATTATATTTTAAAAGGATAAATTATTCAATATTAATATTTTATATAATAACTTTTATTAAAGAGTTTTTGCCTAAAATTTAACTTGGAGATTTATATAGAAATTTTATAAGTATTATTTTGTGGGAATTATTAAATAAAGTTTTCGGAAAGTAATGGTATACTTCCATGGCAAATCGGAGGCAGAGAGTGCCTGCAGTTAAGTTTGGGATTTCTCTGGATAGAGACGTAACGACTTAGCTGTGAATCCATGGTTCATACTGCAGTGGTACTTTCCATATTATTTTAAAGGGTTTTCAAATATTTAAAAAAAGATAGTTTGAGAATATACTAAATTCGATAAGGTAAGTATATATTTTGGATGAAGAGGTTTAAGTGATTGAAATTTAAATTGAATAAGACTTGGTGAAATCCATTAGCAAATGGAATCTTGATTTTATGATTATTTATTCGATAGTTAAATAACCAACTATCGAATCTGGACCCAAAATATAACTTTGGGAATATTTAGGGGAAACACGGGAATTATATGGTACAGTTACCGTTCGAGGTGTTATACTGTACGTATAAACTCGTTTCGTTCTTCTAGGACGATGATGAGGGAATCCGTCCACTAACGGTTAGGAGATGATCTCCGATCTTACTTTCGTCTATTTATTTCCCAAAGAACCAGGGTTGAGTTTACCGGAAATATCGAGTGTTGTTTCGAAGAGACCGAGATCGGATAAGTTATCCGTAAACCACTTCGATCCAACAAATACGTTTTCGAAGTGAAAACAAGAGCATGGAGTCGAAGGTGGAGCAGTGAAGTGCAAGGGCTAATCGCTACTAATCTTGAGGATTTTTTTTTCCAAAACGGATGTAGTAGGAATAGTGCCTTGAATTTCATTCGGACCCTGAACGGACTTGTATGGACGAATGCTATCAGTACGTTGTCATTGGAGGACAATGAGCATTCTAAGTGAAAATTTCTTTAAAAGGTAATCGTAGCCTCTAGCCTCATCAATCGGGAATGACTGAAAATTAGGGGAGATGCAGCAAGGCTAAGTGGGTCGCACCCAATTAGGGTATGTTTATCACCTTTCAAGATACCCTCGGATATTATTACTATGGTGCGCGGAAGAGCTCGGAAAGGGTGGGAACACCCGAGGTGATAGCATATTCGGTTTATCCAAGTTAAGGGTAGTCCGGTCTTGTGTTGCAGGGGATCCCGGTGTGGTCCTCGGTACATTATTCTAGACATGTACTGTGGTAGGTGGTACCCCAGTGCCTAGTCATTCGTATGGAATCCATGCTCCAATACGTGCCTTTACGGTTTTGGTTGTAGAACCTAGTATGATGGAATTTAATTAATGTAACAATTTCAGCTATTTGAATAAGTATTTGTACTTAGACGTTACTATAATATCAGATGATTTTGATATAAAACATTTTGGTTATCGTAAGGTAAAAACCCGTCGTGTTTATGTGTGGCGTGGTCTTACGAGATACCTTTGTGTTTCAAAGGGTTTTGATAACTTTAACAATTCAAATTGAGTGTGTTTTCTCGCGTTGGTCTTCCAGACTAACTCGGGTGTTATTTTATTATAATACTCGGGTCAGACCGAGTATTACAGATATAGGATAGGATGCTATGGAGCTCAGGAGACGAGCTGGATGACGAAGATGTATTACACGTATCTGATTATATTCCGCTGTGTATTGTAGGCTGTATATTCAACATTTGTAAGGACAAGTTATTATAACTGTCCAATATTGAGTTATTGATGTGTTGTACTCTGATGATGTAATGTATAAATAACAGTTATAGTTCTTTTTGTATAAAGACCAGTTGTTATCTATTATATATTATTCCGCTGCGATTATGAGATTCTGTGTTGTTGTTTCTGTTTCTTCTTCTACCTCTTTCTTCTTTTTCCTAACGATCTGGTATTTCCGGCATTTGATTGCTCGACATGTAATACAGTGAACGTATTGATGTCGATTTTCAAGCGTCGAAAAATTCGGTTCATCGCAATGTTTATATACAAATTATCAGTACTACATGATATATACATATAAATGCTTGAACTATATATATAACAATATTAGTATGTGAATACAACTCATATGCATATATAACATAGTATAATTAAACATATGTATATACTTAGGCTTTTCTATTCCCGATATGCGTCTAAATTTGTCACAGGCATATGTAAGTATAATATTTATGTATATACAATAAATATAAGTCCTAATATCTATGTGTATATACATATAGTTATGCCCAGGCTTATACATCTCTTTATATTATTATACCATTAAATGTATACTTGCTATATTCAAATAAACATTTATTGGTAACCAGATCATTGTGATTAATTGATTAATATAAAATAATTTTAAATAAAATATGATTTCATCTAATAACCAGATTGGATCTAATGGTATTTTATAAACCTCATAAGCAAATTAAGATCCAAAATAGGTTTTTTTCCTGAAACTTATCCATTTCACCAGTTGTGAAACAGATAACGTTCCAACACTCCATTCCCTCTTTATTTCTCCATTCATTAGAAAAGGTTGTTTAACATCTCCTCCTTTCAGGCTAACAACATTGGTTGCATATTCTCATCATTCTTGCCATCTCATCTCTGGTCATGAAGTTTGAAGGTAGATTTAATTAGAGGACACTTCCTTATTGCCTCTATGCTTCAATTGGTTCCCTCCAACCGTAGTATTACTAGTTATTATTTTTTCATCTTCATCGAATTAGATCTGAGTTCTCAGTGATGCACCAAAAATATTAGCATTTTTCTGGACTGATATCCCAAAACATTGTAAATGTAGCAAATAAATTAAAAGAATAAGAAATCAAAGACAAAAGAACTCGGTATTTTTATAGTGGTTCGACAAATCGCTAGTCTACGTCCACTTTATCATTTTTATTGATTAATCTTTGCTAGAACATCCTATTTTACAATAGATTTTCAAAGTACAATGATTAAATCTCGGATTAGCAAGTATTTCCTTAAAAAAGTTGATCAAAATGGCTAGAGTCATGTGGATTTGCCAAAAGTCATTTTCCAAATGCTGTAGGTAGATTTAAATGAACCCACATAATAGAATTTCCAAATCTAGTTTGAATCAATTGTTTTCCTATATTCAAGTTTCCAAGATGAAGAACGAGTCAATTTGGCACCTTTCCCAAGATTTGATCGACTAGCACCGATCGATGCATGGATTGGTACCGATCAATATTTTAATCATAATTATTTGACTGTTTTCTCCTAAAAATTCTGAAGTCATCGAGCTTTTGGTCATCAAAGGGAAGATGGTAATTTGGACCGATCGGTACCAACAATGTCCCATTGTCAAATCTTGTATTTCTCTTCAATAATGGAACGTAGAGACATTATAGAAGCAATGTCCCAAGGCTCTTCTGGATTAGCTCTATAGCGTATCTCCAATTGTAGGCTGTTTCCTAGGGATTTGACCAGGCAACTAGTGCTCGGCAATAAGTGCTCGGCATCAGAGAGCGACCGGCATCAAGGAGTGTTCGGCGAAGCAACTGACATCCATGAATACTCGGCATAGTACTCGGCCTCCATTAGTGTCTGGCATCGAGACTGTTCGGCATACCAGGGTACTCGGCATCAAGGCTGCTCGGCATCAAGACTGCTCGGCATACTAGAGTACTCGGCATCAAGACTGCTCGGCATACCAGGGTACTCGGCATCAAGGCTGCTCGGCATCAAGACTGCTCGGCATACTAGAGTACTCGGCATCAAGACTGCTCGGCATACCAGGGTACTCGGCATCAAGGCTGCTCGGCATTAAGACTGCTCGGCATACAAGGTCGCTCGGCATACCAGAGTACTCGGCATCAAGACTGCTCGGCATACCAGAGTACTCGGCATCAAGACTGCTCGGCATACCAGGGTACTCGGCATACAAGAGTACTCGGCATCCCATGGTGTTCGGCGTAATACTCGACATCCAGGAGACATTCAGCACAACTAACCAACATACCGTTCGGCATAGAAGGGATGGTTCGGCGCAGAGCGTTCGGCCTCAACAGACAACCATCCCACATTTCCCACGACACCAACATACCGTTCGGCTTAGAAGGGATGGTTCGGCGCAGAGCATTCGGCGAACCTTGCTCGGCATACGGCGACCACTGTACTCGGGCTGGAGCGTTCGGCAATCAGCCCACTTGGGAAGTCCAGCCCATCTTTGCCTATAAATAGAGGGGCAGGGTCACAGTGAAATGGATCCTTTTTTGGTAGAGAAAACACCGGGGAGACTCTGCCATTTTCAAGACTCATCTTCTCTACTCAATCGCTTCACTTAAGCATTTGATTCACGAATTGTATTTGTAATCAACCATAAAGGAAATCAATAAAGTTGAACAAAGTGGACGTAGGCAATTACGCTGAACCACTATAAATTTGGTGTTCTTACTTTCTGCATTTAAATTAGCATTGTCTTCTCTGTTTAATTTACTTTCATCACTTATATCTCTACACAATCTTTCTGAACGAGGTTAGTGACCAATTTTGGTGCTAACACTTTGGTGCTTTCACTGAGAATCGAATTCTCAGACCTCAAGGATCTGCTTTGAAGCTACTGGATTGAACAAATCCCCCAAAGAAGATCCGACTTACTGATAGGACATCCGTTGATTCTACTCAGAGTTCATACCAATAACTCTACAATGGCGAGACCACGTACCAGGTCAGCTTCTCTTAATGCGGATGCCCGAGAGACTGCTAGCGTGCAACAAGCAGGACCTAGCAATCAACCTGCGATCCCGAATGCAGGGATTGTCGCTCAAGAACAGACTCCAGTTGTCACCAGAGTAGAGTTCAATGACTTGATGAGAGAACTTAGGGAAAGCAGGAGACAACTGGGAGAACAGATGCAAGCTAATGCCAACCTGATGGCACAACTCACTCAACAGCAGCAACAGAATGCTGGGGGCAATCCAGCTGCTTATTCCTCATCTAACAGCTCTACTTCTTCTGATGAACCACCCAGGCGTAGACGCCGTAAGACTGAAGCTGCAAGGGCGGATTCTGTTGTTCGAACAGCTGGAGACCGCGACCAAGCCAGAACTGGAAGCTTCCGAACCGGAATACAGATGGAGGATGGAGCTCCAGATCATCAAAATGCTAACAATGTTGAACCTCACGACGCACGATTGGCAGATCGCCAGGAAAGGAGGCATCAGCATGGACAGGCGCGTAGAACTGACTCCAACCTCCCAGCTTCCATACAGACACCCGATCTGACAGCCATGATCAGGCAACTGATGAAAGAAAATCAGGGCTTATCAAATGACGACTGGGGAGTGTCAAGAAGTCATACTCCGTTCACGGATGTTGTGCTGCAAGCAGCGTACCCCAAGAAGTTTAGCATGCCAACCATTCCTGCATACAAAGGAAAGACTGACCCCAGACAACATGTAATGAGGTATGAATGGATGATGTATTCAGCCAGAGCAAATGATCCCACCAAGTGTAGGTGCTTTCCGATTACTCTATCTGGGATCACTACTATGTGGTTCACCCGACTTCCTCCGCGATCTGTATCAAATTTCGAGGAGTTGGCAAAGAAGTTTATTGAGCAATTCAGGATACACAATACACGCCCGAAGGACGTGATGTCTCTGTCGAGTGTAATCCAGAATCCGGGAGAGTCGCTGAAGGAGTACTTACAAAGATTCCACGTTGCGGCAACTGAAGTCAGTAATCCCAACGACCATGCAATCCTAATGGCTGTAATGAGAGGTGTAGATACGGATTCTGAATTTTGAGACTGGCTGGCAGGAAAACCTCCAGCCACGCTAGAGCGTTTCTACTCCAAGGCACACCAGTTCATAAGAAGAGAGGAAGCTAGGTGGGTACGATGAGATAAGGCACCGGGACCTGCCCAAGAGTCAATCAAGAGCAACATTGCTGTGAAGCAATCTGGAGACAAATCGGGAAAGGTCCAAGTCAATGTCCAGAGTAAGCCTGTGCAGCCCAAAGAGTCCGGAGGAAGAAGTCAAGGAAAGAGGAAAGAAGCGGGAAAGTGAAAGTCGAGAATTCCAAGCTACAGCGAGTACACTCCGCTAAACGCCCCACTTGAGAACATTTACCTATCCACCTGCAATACTTTTCAGTACAGAAAACCACGTCCAAAAGAATCAACTGAAGAACAGAAGCGGACTGGGAAATATTGCCGCTTCCATGAAACTTATGGACACAACACGGAAGAATGCAGACACCTGCATGATGCTATCGAGAAATTGATCAGACAAAAGAAGTTGCAAGAATTCGTAAAGGATCCACAGGAAGGAGGACAGGCAACGTCCAACCCAGGTCGTGCACCAGCTCCACGTCATCCTGAGGAGCCTGCTCGGACTGTTGGAAGACTGGTCATAAATACAATTATCGGCGGACCTCATCCCGCAGATAAGAACTGGCAAGAGATGGAACGATATGCAAGCTCCTTGAAGCATGCAGATTTTGAGTGCTGTTCGAACGTAGAGGACGGGGCCCCTGCTAAGCAGCAGCGCATGATGACAGACGATATTGTGTTCAGGAACAGAGACGCTGATCAGGTAGAGGCTCCGACCGTCGATCCCATGGTCATATCTGCAACGATCGGACCAGCATATGTAAAAAGAATTTTGATTGATTGTGGAAGTTCAGTCAACATCATCTTCAAGAAGGCCTATGATCAGATGAAGTTAGAGATAAAAGACTTGAAACCATCCAAAGCTCGTATCCACGGCTTTAACGGTGCTACGACTGATGCGGTAGGATAATTCGAGTTACCAGTTGAACTGGGACAAGGCGAGCGTCGGAGGGTACGAATTCTACCCTTTGTAGTTTTGGATGTGGACTCTCCGTATAATGTTTTCTTGGGTCGGCCGGCCCTGGCTGAATTTAGGGCGGCACTGGCCCCGTGGTGTTTGACTTTGAAGTTTCCGACTGACAAAGGAGTAGGCATTGTTCACGGTGACCAAGCAGCTGGTCGTTCTTGTTATGTGGCCGAGCTCCGAGAGGCCCACCGGAGGGAGAAAGGAAAGGTTGCGGACAATCCCGTCCGCATCCTCAATACGAATAATTGACAAGTAGTGCCCGAGCCCTGGCTCGGGCATAGTTCTCGGGTCTACGGAGATATAGATCCGAGAGACGACGATGAGAAACCCAGGGAAGAGAAGGCAGCACCGGCTGAATTAACAATTGACATCTCAGTTAGCCGTGACAACCCTTCGCGAATACTGAAGATCGGATCACAGTTAGGCCCCGCAATGACTGAAGACCTTAGCGATTTCCTCCGGGCAAACCTTGATGTTTTTGCCTGGACGCATTCTGATATGTGTGGGATTTCTCCCGCCATCACGAGTCATATGTTGAACATAGACCCGAAATACGTCCCAGTCAAGCAAAAATGGAGAGGAATGGATCCGGAGAGATCCGCCGCTCTTGGAGAGGAGGTGGACAAGCTCAAAGCAAATGGGTTCGTCCGCGACGCCCTCTACCCGGAGTGGGTCTCCAACCCCGTGCTAGTAAAGAAGGCGAATGGGAAATGGAGGACTTGCGTAGATTATTCCGACTTGAACAAAGCATGCCCTAAGGACAGTTTCCCGTTGCCTAGGATCGATCAGTTGGTCGATTCCACAGCAGGACATGAATTATTGTCATTCATGGATGCGTACTCAGGATACAACCAAATCCCAATGCATATTCCGGACCAAGAACACACCAGCTTCGTTACAAATGTCGGGCTGTATTGCTATGTAGTGATGCCCTTTGGATTGAAGAATGCTGGAGCAACTTACCAACGTCTGGTGAATCGAATGTTCAAGGACCAGCTGGGCAAAACCATGGAAGTCTATGTGGATGACATGCTCGTGAAGTCACGACGGTCAAACGACCACATTCAAGACTTAGCTGAAATGTTTAACATACTCAGGTTCTATGGAATGAAGATCAACCCGCTGAAGTGTTCTTTCGGCGTTGCATCAGGGAAGTTTTTAGGATTCATCGTCAACGCTAGGGGAATCGAAGCCAACCCAGAAAAGATCCAAGCCATTCGAGATGTACAAGCGCCCAGGACTATAAAGCAGGTACAGAGCTTGAACGGAAAAGTAGCTGCGCTGAGTCGATTTATATCCAAGGCAACTGACAAGTGCATCCCGTTCTTTGACATAATAAAGAAAGGAAAGAGGAATTTTGAATGGACGTCTAGCTGCGAGGAAGCATTCCAGAACCTGGTAAGGCATCTGGAGAGCCCACCAATGCTATCTAAACCAGTTGACCATGAGATGCTGTATGTTTACTTGGCTATATCCCCTCATGCGATAAGCGCAGCTTTGGTTCGTGAGGAGGATCGAGTCCAGAAGCCGGTATATTATGTTAGCAAGCGTTTAACGGGGGCAGAGAAGAATTACCCTAAAGTCGAGAAATTGGCTTATTGCTTAGTGATTGCATCACGCAAGCTACGCCCATATTTTCAAGCGCATTCAATCGGCGTTTATACCGATCAACCCCCGAGGCAGGTACTTCAACGACCGGAAACTTCTGGAAGATTGCTAAAATGGAACATCGAGTTGAGCCAATTCGATATCGCGTACTTACCACGGAGAGCCATCCGAGGGCAAGCATTAGCAGACTTCATCGCTGAATTTACCATACCCATCAAACCGGACGATCACGACATCATTCCCCCCATTCGATGGAAATTATACACTGACGGTGCATCAAACGACCGTTGCTCCGGCGCGGGCGTAGTTCTTATAACTCCGGAAAACCGATCAATCTGTTATGCCCTGAAGCTCGATTTCCCGGCTACGAACAACGAAGCTGAATATGAAGCACTGATCGCTGGCTTGACGCTCATCAAAGAACTCGGGATCGAATCAGTCGAAATCTTTTGTGACTCGCAGTTAGTGGTTTACCAAGTACGAGGGGACTACCAAGCAAAAGGACGAAAGCTTGCTCCGTACCTCGTTCAGGTCCATGAACTACTATCAAATCTTGAGCGTTATGACATTTCACATATCCCACGAGAACAGAACAAAGAAGCCGACTTGTTAGCTAAGTTCGCAAGTACCGACGATGCTCAACAAATGGGATTGTATCCCGTTGAAGTCTTGCATGCCCCGAGCGTAGACGAGATGAAAGTCGATCGCGTGTTGGAAACAGAGATCGAGAAGGACTCGTGGATAACCCCATTCAAACTGTACCTGACAACCGGGGCTTTACCAGAAAAAAGAAGCGAAAGACGACAGGTCCTTCGAAAGGCTGCGCGGTACGTAATGCAGGGTGGATCCATGTACCGGAAAGGATTCTCAGTCCCGTTGTTACGGTGCATCGCTCATGATGAAACAAAGCGAGTCTTGAGGGAAGTTCACGAAGGGGAATGTGGCGACCATATTGGGGGGCAAATGCTAGCAAAGAAGATCCTCCGCTATGGATATTACTGGCCCACCGTAAACCGGGATGCCGCGGACTACGCAAGAAAATGCGACAAGTGTCAAAGATATGCAAAAATCCCGAGGGCTCCGTCAATGGAACTCACACAAATGATCAGTCCTTGGCCATTTGCGATTTGGGGAATCGACATAATCGGCTCTTTGCCTCTATCGAAAGGTGGTGCGAAATACGCAATAGTTGCAGTCGACTATTTCACGAAATGGGCTGAGGCAGAACCTTTGGCCACTATCACCTCCAAGAAGGTCATTAACTTCGTTGTACGAAACATTATATGCCGCTTTGGCCTTCCACGCACCATCATTACAGACAACGGAACGCAATTCGAAAGTAGAGAGTTCAAAGAGTTCTGTTTAAAGTACGGCATCGAGAAAAAGTTCGCCGCCGTTGCACACCCAAAAGCTAACGGACAAGTCGAGGCCGTTAACAAAATAATCAAGTCCATACTAAAGAAGCGTCTGGAGAAGGTTGGAGGCAAATGGGTAGATGAACTCCCGACAGCATTATGGGCGTATAGAACTACCCACAAGTCCGCGACCGGCCACACTCCATTCGCCTTGGCATACGGCTCTGAAGCCGTTATACCCGTGGAACTTGAAGTTCCATCGCACCGAGTGACATACTACGATCCCAAGATGAACCAAAACCTCTTGCTGGAATCACTGGACTGCATCGATGAAAAACGGGAAGAAGCTGAATTAAGGGCGGTGGTGCACAGACATCGAGTCAAGCGTTACTATGACGGCAGAGTCCGCCCAAGAATCTTTGATGTGGGAGATCTCGTTCTGAAACGAGTCTTCCCGGTACCATCACGCATGAATCCCAGCTGGGAAGGTCCATACGCCATTGAACGGAAGCTTGGAGAAGGAACATTCAAGCTAGCGACCGTTGATGGCGCGACACTCCCCCGAGCATGGAACAGTGAACATTTGCGGCACTATTACATTTAGCATGTTTCCCTTTCTTTTTATAGGCACTATTGTTTCCTGCATGTTTCCATTCAATAATGACTTAGTTTCCTTTTAAAGTTGTAATCGAGCAATTTAGTTGATTCTCATTAATAAAGGCTTGAAGCCACATTTTCTATGAAGTTTCTATATCTCTTAATTGGATGATAAATTACATTATTCTGCGCGACATACAGGCTCGTACGAACGATTCCAATCTCCGAATCCCCAGAGCGCGGATCAGAGTACTCTAAGTCCCCGGAGCGCGGACTAGAGTATAAACGATTCCAATCTCTGAATCCCCAGAGCGCGGATCGGAGTACTCTAAGTCCCCAGAGCGCGGACTAGAGTATAAACGATTCCCAATCTCCGAATCCCCAGAGTGCGGAGCGGAGTACTCCAAGTCCCCGGAGCGCGGACTAGAGTATAAACGATTCCAATCTCCGAATCCCCCGAGCGCGGATCGGAGTACTCTAAGTCCCCAGAGCGCGGACTAGAGTATAAACGATTCCAATCTCCGAATCCCCAGAGCGCGGATCGGAGTACTCTAAGTCCCCAGAGCGCGGACTAGAGTATAAACGATTCCCAATCTCCGAATCCCCAGAGTGCGGAGCGGAGTACTCTCAGTCCCCAGAGCGCGGACTAGAGTATAAACGATTCCCAATCTCCGAATCCCCAGAGTGCGGAGCGGAGTACTCTCAGTCCCCAGAGCGCGGACTAGAGTATAAACGATTTCCAATCTCCGAATCCCCAGAGCGCGGATCGGAGTACTCTAAGTCCCCGGAGCGCGGACTAGAGTATAAACGATTCCAATCTCCGAATCCCCAGAGCGCGGATCGGAGTACTCTAAGTCCCCGGAGCGCGGACTAGAGTATAAACGATTCCAATCTCCGAATCCCCAGAGCGCGGATCGGAGTACTCTAAGTCCCCAGAGCGCGGACTAGAGTATAAACGATTTCCAATCTCCGAATCCCCAGAGTGCGGATCGGAGTACTCTAAGTCCCCCGAGCGCGGACTAGAGTATAAACGATCCCAAATCTCCGAATCCCCAGAGCGCGGACTAGAGCATAAACTATTTCAAGCCTCCAAGTCCCCGGGACACAGAGTCTGCAAGAAGTCCAAGTACTCGAAAGATGTGGGACGAGAGGTACGCCACGTCCAAAAAATGTTTGAACAGCGCAAGAATGGACTGGGAGATAATGCAACTCATAGGAACTTGAGTTATGGCTACAATTAGTCAACAAACCAAATAAAGACAAGAGAAGCATTCAAATACAAAAGAAACTAAAACTTTATTCAATAAGTCCAGAATGGGGATACATGACCACTCCTACAAAATTCAGACCTCTCTATACAAACTACAAATCATGGGAGATAAAAACAATTACAAAGCTTAGTCAGGAAACTTGTTGAACAAGTGCATCGATTATTTCTTCGACTTCTTCTTGTCTGCCTTTGGTGTTTCCGACGACTCCTCTCCCTCACGTTTTTTCTTGGACTTTTTGCTTGCTAGAGAGACGGAGTCAGGAGTAGGAGACGGAACATCTAGTGGTTTGGACCTGCCCGGGAGAATGATTTTCAGAGGTCTGTTCCATGGGTCAGTGAGTTCCAGGACTTCAGATTCAACTTTGACTTCGACCTTTCTCTTCTCCTCGTCGGCGAGACGGTCCTTCATGCTCATCTCTGAAGTATGTTCAGAGGCGCCAGTGATTTTAACTTCGTCGCTTCCTTCAGCAGGAGACGAAGTATCAAGTTTGTCATCATCAAGCGCCCCGATCACTTGAGCGTCTGGGCCGGGAGTTACCCCTGCGTGAGCAACGTCGCTTGTTTTCCCCGCTTCCTCCTTAGCATCATCGCTCCTCGGAGTTAGCTCAGCGTCAGAACAACCTGCACGAAAACATAAGAAGTGGGCATTAGAACGAATAACCACTGCTGAAAAATGACGGGATCTCTTCGACTTCTAGAGAAAGAAGAATTTCCTACCAGGATCAGGTTGGCTATCAGTGGCGCGCGGGGTTTCACCCTCCAGGATAGGTGACAGCACATGAACGCCGAGCCCGGGATCTTCGGGATCATAACTGGCATGCTGCTCGAATGGATCAAGCGTCGACCGACCGGCCGATTGAGCAGCATAAGGAGCGGCAATGTGGGGAGTAGTAGCGTCGGCCTCTGACGGGCCAGCCTCGTCATTCTTCTCTTTCGAAGGGGAAGAGCCTTTGCCATAAAGAGCCAATGCTGCGGATAAATCCGATGGCTCATTCCCCCTCAGGAACTCCTTCACCAATGCATCCTCGTCGATTTCTTCGGAGCCTGACTCGACTTTCTTGATCTTTATCAGAGTTTCCCATGCCTCAGCCAGGGATTCGTGGTAGCCGTCGCCCAAGAATGTTAGGTCGCGGTGCATAAGGACGCGGGCTCCGTACTCGGCGATCAACGGGTCAAACATACTTTTGACCTCTTCCCTGCCGGCCTTTGCGGCCGCCTCAAGGCGAGAATCAAGCTCCTCCACAGCCATTCTTTTGCCCTCCTCACGGGCCTCATCCTTCATTTTCTCGACCCCGGCAAGTTCACCGTCGAGCTTTGCCTTCAGGAGTCGGGTAGCAACAATCTCATCACAATACCGCTGTGATTCTTCCTGAGCGGCTATTTTGTCTTCTTTCTCCTTGGAGAGTTGTTCTTTCAGCTCTTTGACTTGAGTAGCGAGCGCGTCCCTCTCTTTTTGGATAGAGTCTTTTTCTAGGGCAAGGGCGCCGCTGTGCTGAACTGCTTCGTCAAGCTCCTTTTTGTGAGCCACCTCTAAGCGAGTAACTGCCTCAGCAGTATCTTTTGCACCTTGTTCAGCGGCTTCTAGCTTTGACTTATAAGAGGCGAGTTCTTCGTCTTAGAGTTTGATGATTTTCTTATCGCTGTCAGCCTCCAGATTCAGACGGTCAATCTCGTGTTGACGCTCGACAGATACTTCTGAGATCTTCTCCACCAAGTGCACGAATGCGTCATGTTGAACATAGACGTCATTGTTGCAGGCAATGGCACTTTGCTTCACGTGCCCAGGAATGTGATGGATGGCCGGGAGGAATTTCAAACCGTCAAAACAAATTTTCGGTAACTTGGCTTTAAGGTCGACCATCTTTTCCGCAACAGTTGGGTCCACGGCAGGAGTAGGAGGAGGAGGCTTAGAGAATTCCGTTCTTTTACGCGGCTCTCGAACTTGCCTCGTACTCGATGAACTGGAATGTTGTTCTCGAGCAGCATCAGACTGATAACCCTTCTGCAAAGACTTCTCTTTATCCGGCTCAGTTGTCGGAGGAAGATCGCGGGACTGGGAAGATTGATAGTGTGCTTTCTTGCGGTGAGACGACTCGCGCGGACGATTGTCCCTATCTTCATAATCACCTCGGTCCCGGCGTCTGCCTGAACCGGAATCCCGTCCGGAGTGATGGAATATAGAAGACCCCTGAAGGCGATCAAGTCCGTGTGAGCGACCCATATCACCTGCAAAGAAGGGAGATAACAACGAGTTAAGGAGAATTCATGAATTAAAAAGACTTGAAGTATATTATGGAATGCGCATGTGCGTGTGTGTCCTAAGTGTTCCCCCCGACGGACCCGTTCGTTTATCTTTGCTAATCAGAGTATTGTCTCTTTGAGCCGGGAGTTGAACTCCTACATTGCCTCTAGCGGGCGAGGAGAATTTGAGAGCTTCAGGATCATCGAACCCGTAATTAAGTATGTCTTCGGGAATAGAGAGGTTCGAGAGACCCCTCAGAGAACTTTCCAGATGCTGCGAAGAAGCCTCTTTCTCAGGAGGGGTAGGCGTAGATTTTGAGGTGCCACCAACTTTCTCCTTTTGAACCGTATATTTCAGCTTTTTCCTTCCCTTCGAAGGGGAGGATGATGTCTCAATATCCTGAACTTCGATTGCCGGATTCCAAGCGGGACCCACGTTCTCGCCCTGAGTTTCGGGGGCATCATCCTCTTTGCGCTCGCCTTCTTCGTGCGTGTCGGGAGCGCGACGCGACGACGGTCCGGCAAGTTTTTTCCCTTTACCAGATGGAGGTTTGGGAATTGTAACACCTTCTGGAAGGCTGATCCAACGACCAAGAGCTAGCAAGCCGAACCCCGACAGCGATTCATTTGAAATGATAGCTCGAATATCTCGATCCTCGGCCGGAAGAGCTCTAATCGCGTCGACAGCATCAGAATATCCTCGGCCTTCCGGACGCGGGTTGATACCTGAAAAGATGAAATGAAGAGTTAGGAAAAACATGACTCCCATTAAATACGAATAACGATTCAGCAGAGAGACTTACTGCCTTCAACCCATCTCCTAGCAAAACCAGACGGGCAGCGCACATAGAACCATTCCTGTTTGTACAGGGCGAATTTGCTACAGGCCCCTGTCAAGATCTGGCACTTGTGGTATGGCTCGAGGAACATGAAGGAAGGGCTATCTTTCCGTCTCTTGAACATATAAATGTATCGGATATCACCGGGGGTTGGAGGTCTGGAGAAGACGGCCATGAAAAGTAAATAAGTCCCATATAGGAACGCAAGGCCATTCGGGTGCAGCTGCGACGGAGCTATGTCTATATACTGCAGCACATCCCGGAGAAATAAATTGAATGGAGGCACGCTGCCCATCCAACACATGAACCTGTTGCAGGCTGTGTACCCGACTGGGGGCAGATGAGGGCGGTCGTGTCTCGAAGGAACTAGCATGTCATCAAAGGGAATCCCGTGAATGGAACATATCCGTCGTAGAGCAGCCTCGTTGATCTTCGAGGCTTGAGAATCGATCGGATTGTCCAGTAAGATGGTTGACTCCAGAGCATCGGGCGCCAAGTTATGGGCGGGAGAGATAGACGGGTTAGAAGAATCAGCGGCTCCTTGCCTTGCTGACGGCCCAGGTCTGTCAGATATGGTGGCAGAACTAGATTTTCTCGACATCCCGAATAAATAATGAACCTGGCTAAATGCTTGATAAAGCTATACTTGAAAAACGTTGAGCGTTAGAATTAGCAACACGAGTTTCCCCCCACGTGGTGTGTGAACTAGTGCAAGCAATTGTGTACAGACAATAAGAATGTTTTAAAAGATATAATAATTAGCTTCGAATCATCGCCTTCGAAGACCGTCATCGCTGACCGTCTCAAAAGCCCGCCTTGAGGTGATTACAGTTCCAGGTTCAAAGACATATGATTTCTAAAGTAACCGGCCTAAGTGTAGTTTAACATTTATATTGATCGGCATTTAAGTAATGTTCGTCGTCCTAAGTATAGTGTTCGGCTGTGTTAGGCTCGGCTTAAAGAGTGTTCGGCAATTGTATTGTTCGGCATGTCAAGTGTTCGGCAATTGTATTGTTCGGCATGTCAAGTGTTCGGCAATTGTATTGTTCGGCATGTCAAGTGTTCGGCAATTGTATTTGTTCGGCTAGAAGACATTGTTCGACCTAGGGAATGTTCGGTGATTGTTTTGTCCGGCTAAAGTCACGGTTCGACCTAAGGATTGTTCGGCTGGATTCGACGTTCGGCCTGAAGTCAATGTTCAGCGTGTCAGTCGTTCGGCATTTGGGCATTGTTCGGCTTTAGTTCGTTCGGCTCAATTATAGTTTGACATGTTAGTAAGCGTTCGGCCTGGCATTGTCCGGCCAAGGTACCGTTCGGCAACTAACCATTACACCGTCCGGCACATGACGACATGCGCCGGAGCAGCGAATGGCGCCATTACCCCCTCCAACACCTTCTTTCTTTTTCTTCCCTTTAACCTCGATTCAACACGAGGAAACTAAGACGATAAGTGGACATACTCCTAACTCCTCCACGCTATGTCGTTCGGCAATGCAGACAAGCTATACAAAAACCCTCTACACGACATCGTTCGAACATCTCGTTTGAATATACGAGGAAAAATACCTAAGTTTGCAGATCAGAGATTGAGATGGTGTAGTTAAGTCTCAAATTCGGACGATTGAACAGAATTGCGAGAACGGTGGAAATAAGAAGTAAAAGGAGAGAAGAAGAAAAGGACCTGGTTTTATAGAGGGGAATGGTGGAAGTCGAAGGGGCTATACCCGGTAGAACCGGTCAATGCCGGAGCGCTCGGCATCAAGGTGGAATGACGTTCGGCACGCTAGGAACGTTCGGCTCAGAACGTGTCGTTCGGCATCCCAAGCTTGTTCGTCTTGCACCTCCCTTCGCTAGCATTCTCGAGAGGGTACCTCCGAGGTAGATTGTACCAGATTCAAAGCGCACCACATTTGGCCACGAGATACACTTTGGGGGGCAAGTGTTTCCTGGGGATTTGACCAGGCAACTAGTGCTCGGCAATAAGTGCTCGGCATCAGAGAGCGACCGACATCAAGGAGTGTTCGGCGAAGCAACTGACATCCATGAATACTCGGCATAGTACTCGGCCTCCATTAGTGTCTGGCATCGAGACTGTTCGGCATACCAGGGTACTCGGCATCAAGGCTGCTCGGCATCAAGACTGCTCGGCATACTAGAGTACTCGGCATCAAGACTGCTCGGCATACCAGGGTACTCGGCATCAAGGCTGCTCGGCATCAAGACTGCTCGGCATACTAGAGTACTCGGCATCAAGACTGCTCGGCATACCAGGGTACTCGACATCAAGGCTGCTCGGCATCAAGACTGCTCGGCATACAAGGTCGCTCGGCATACCAGAGTACTCGGCATCAAGACTGCTCGGCATACCAGAGTACTCGGCATCAAGACTGCTCGGCATACCAGGGTACTCGGCATACAAGAGTACTCGGCATCCCATGGTGTTCGGCGTAATACTCGACATCCAGGAGACATTCAGCACAACTAACCAACATACCGTTCGGCATAGAAGGGATGGTTCGGCGTAAAGCGTTCGGCCTCAACAGACAACCATCCCACATTTCCCACGACACCAACATACCGTTCGGCTTAGAAGGGATGGTTCGGCGCAGAGCGTTCGGCGAACCTTGCTCGGCATACGGCGACCACTGTACTCGGGCTGGAGCGTTCGGCAATCAGCCCACTTGGGAAGTCCAGCCCATCTTTGCCTATAAATAGAGGGGCAGGGTCACAGTGAAATGGATCCTTTTTTGGTAGTGAAAACACCGGGGAGACTCTGCCATTTTCAAGACTCATCTTCTCTACTCAATCACTTCACTTAAGCATTTGATTCACGAATTGTATTTGTAATCAACCATAAAGGAAATCAATAAAGTTGAACAAAGTGGACGTAGGCAATTACGCTGAACCACTATAAATTTGGTGTTCTTACTTTCTGCATTTAAATTAGCATTGTCTTCTCTGTTTAATTTACTTTCATCACTTATATCTCTACACAATCTTTCTGAACGAGGTTAGTGACCAATTTTGGTGCTAACATAGGCCAAGGCCCTTTCCTGTTTAACTTCATAACTATAACGCGGGTGCAACACAACTATGGAATGTATTAGGTCCAATGACCCATCTCCATCAACCCTGTCCTAACAATGCAAGAGAAAGTACCTGAGCTACTTAATACCTCTTTAATGGAAAATAGGCAGACTTTGATCATTTAATACCTGTACCGTAGACAAATCCTCATTATTTAGTACCTAAACCAAGGTGGACCCCTCTCTGATAATTTCTATCTAACATCGTAAGAAATATCATAAGCCACTTAATATTTCTTTGATGGGAAAGAAGAAGATCGTTCAATAGCCATTTAATACCTCAACCCCGAAGTGGACTCCTTCATAGATTTTCCACTACCGCACCTGAAAGATAATCTCGACCATTTAATATTTCTTGAGAGTGAAGAAGGCATACCCTACCGCATCTATTTAATACATCCAACCCAGAAGCAGGCATGTATTGGGATATCCATTCTATGACTGTAACCCAACCCGTGACGTCTCACATTAGTCTGACTATTCGTAGGTGCTAGTAGCCATATTAGCTAGACAGACTTACCCTATAGAATTGAGACTAACCTCGTATCCACTGTAGGTACTTATTATAGGTAATGTCTCACATCTGTCTTAAAGTCGCACTACCGATAGCTAGATTAGTTGGGCAGGCTTCTGTGTACTTTTAACTGACCTCGCATCCGCTCTTTGACATAAGAAATTATCCTAATACACACACACAGTGTGTGTGTGTGTAATATACCTCACCCGCATTTACACACTAAGGCCATATAAGGGAAACTCTTTATTTCGCCCTTAATTATGGATTAATTACCATAAATTTCCTTCGCTTCCTTCCTATAAGGACTAGCATTATATATACCTATTTATTTCATACGTTTATGACATATACGTTACTAATATATTTATACCTAACGTAAAATATTATACTAGCTAGTTTTTATTAAATATTCCTCAGCATGCGTAAAATTATTTCTATACTAAGGTTTCTGCTTCCTATGTGAGTTGTTAAAATGCCAAAAGTTTCATATTTATACAAGTCTCGGTCCCATATAATAGTTTATAAAATAGCTAATATTCTTAGCCAAACAAAACAGTCTTGCATATATAATCAAAAATGGAATCAAAATACATATCTTATTTTACATTAAGATAGTAGAATCAATGCCTCTATTTCAAGTGAAAAAAATTACAATTTAAATCCTTTATATTCTATCCAACTTTTACATATACAAGCTTGAAGTGATAAAGGGATTCATATTTACATAAATTATGAAAATAAGCGGTGCAAACTATAAATAGGAAAAACCATACTTTATACACCATTTCCTAATTCTTTTCTTTCAGAATCTTCATCACAACAACATCAATTAGGATGTAGAAGTTAAATGGAACATAAATTACTCATATTACAGATAACAAATTAAATTATACTATATTAACATAAAACAATTGAGATTCCAACTAATCCAAGAATTGACATTTCATGGGGGAAATTTCAGGGTTTTAGGTTTAAGGTTTTCATATACAAATTCCCCAAAGCATAAAATAAATCTAAACTTTTATACATAATTTACTATAAAGAGAAAAACTAAGATTTCCACTCATAGATAGCTTTTCCTGAATTCCTTTGGATTCAATTTCATGCCTTCGGTCTATTTCCTTCTTCTCTTCCTTTTGATTTTACAATATTCAATTATGTAAAGATAAGATCCAGAATTCAGAGATTAGGGAAGAATGTAAATAAAAAAATGTGTGTATGTGTGTGTATAAAATTTATTACCTTTAATCAGATTGATTCCTTCTCTAAAGCTTGAATCTTGAATCTAAAAAGCTTATGGAAGAGGAAGAGAACTGACAGAGTTTCACTAACATTGCTATTTTTCTTATGAATAAAAGTGAAGGGGCCAGCCTTTTATTTATAATGGTTGGGACGAGTTAGAACCGTCGGATCGAGAATATTTTTATTAGATCAAATCCGAGCCATTCTAACCTAACAAAACCCTAGACGACATACTTTAACCGGTCAACCTACCTACCAATTCATAGAAGATATTAACATATCTTATTGAATAGGATAAGTCGGGGCTATTTATAGCCACCATAAGATATGTTAATATCTTCTACATTTCTCTCTCATTTGAATCTACATTTAATCTAAAGTTATCAACCGAGTCAAAAGCATCCCATGTGCTCCTTCTATGACCGGCCAAGCCCCGATATTGGCTTCCGTAATGTATACCTATTTAATATATCGTCATTAATTATTTAAACCCATATATTTAATTAAACTAATATATAATATTTATATATCATTTTAATTGATTTCAAGGCTTCAAATAAAAAATTAAAATTCCATAAAAATTCAATACGACATTTATATTAATTTTTATCATTCATTATTCATTATTATTATTAATTTATAGAATTTATAAATTAATTTAAATTGGTTGATCTTAGAAATTAGCTAACAATACGGTTATGTTGACTCCATATTGTAAACTCGACCATTAATTAATATTTAAATAATATAACTACTAAATCATGTATGAAATTTTCTGAAGTATAGTATCGGGTACAAGTTAGTTGCTTATAGATCATTTAGGCGAATTCCAATTTCTAACCTTTATTAAGTTATACCATGTAATGATATTTTTTACATGTTTTCTGTTTGTTATCACTACATCACTATGATATCTAGAGTTTGGTCAATGATTAAAAACTCCAATAATATTCCGTAATTAATTGCATAGACTACTTTGAAATTATTGGCTCAACCTGATACCATTTATCGATATCTGTTTTACTCTAGCTAGACATTTTGACTATAAGTTGACTATCATTTATGGCGATACTAACCTTCTATAATAAACGGGAGGGGAAGAATCCTCTCTTGAGTAGTGTTTCACTTCAAATAGTTTAACATGTACCCAACTATGGTCGTAACATGATCGTGATGTCACATGTTTTACAATAATCAAAGTACAGCCTACTTACTTAAGATCAACAGTACTCTCAAATTAAAAGACTACTACATGTCGTTACATGAGATATTCAATTTTGACTTAGTTGTTTTAACGTATAAAAGACTCTCGTTCAGTCGATTTGTGAATGTCCCAAATGACCACAACCATGTATACCTTAGTGTACCCAACGTTTATGAGTAATTCACCTCTGATCATGGAGAGCATTACGTACACTAGTCTCAATAGATGCTTCGATATCCTTTTCTTGATTCATCCTGACTAGAAACAATTTAAAGATATGTATTATTAAACACGATTCAATACTAATGGTTGCACACCATTGCAATTACAATCGATCAAAAACTTTTTCTAAGGACTTTGTACTTGTATGTATTTAATGTATATAAAACATTACTATATCTAATATATAACAATACTTATAATAGAAAAGTAAAACCAGAATATATAATCAAATTACATCGTAAGGAAACCCTTTACTCTACCAAAAATGAGTGAAAAAATCATTGGGAATGCATCGGCAAATATTTGGTGTCGGTATGATGTTGGGAAACTAAGTAGAGAAGATGTACGAAAATAGTTTTAATAGCTACGAAGTTGCTAAATGTGTGTGCAGGCATGACACTGAAATTTTTATAGTAGCTACAATGCCTTGTGCTGGCAAGGTGTTGGGAATTTTTTATTCTATCTTCACACCTAGCATTAGCATTGGCATTGGCTTGATGTCAAGAACCATTTTCCCGACATCGTGCCGACGTCGGGTTGGAAATGGTATAAGCAATTTATGTTGTAGTGGTGTGTGTCACGCGCACACATATCTTGGATATGATTGATTAGTGTCAACGGGTTGTTAGTTTCAAGGCTCAAACTCATGACTTTTGTTCTCATAATCCATATTATCAACTTATTGAGCCAACGATGTTAGGTATACACAAACAAGGTTATAAAAAATCGTTCAGTGGAAGTTAAGCCGTAAGTATTGAATAGAGATTAAACTTTTAGGCGGACATTAATGGAGATAAACTAGGGTTATGCGTTTTTGATTAACTCATGTATTTTTGATATAATTTTAGCATTTGGTCTAGTACTTGATGAAAAATAATTGTGATAAATATATTGTGGTAAAATTCTGTACCTCTTTTATTTCATTAAATTTGAAGAAAAATAATAAAATAAAATATATTGTGGTAAAATTACGTACCTCTTTTATTTCATTAAATTCGAAGAAAAATAATAAAATAAAATATATTGTGGTAAATTCTGGGCAATCATAAGGGATGCTTCGAATTTCAGTGGTAAAATGCATACCTGACAAAAGCTAGTAAAAAATTGTGTATTTAGCAACCTTCATACTAAAAGTAGTTACAAATATACAAATTTGTACAAAGTAGCCCAAAATATAAGCTACAAGCAAACATTACTCGGCCCATGTTTTGAAAATTAGTACAATGTTGCCTAAAATATAAGCTATAAACAAACATTCCTCAGCCCATTGTTTTGAAAACTATTAAAACATTTGGATCTAGCAAATCACACGCTGCTGAGAGAGGTCATAGTTTGAATCCTTTGACGAACAAGTAAAACACCAGCCAATTCACTCTTTATTCATTCAGAAACTGAAACACTATTTATACTTTGATCTAACACACCTGGCCCGTTATAAAAATGGGTTGGTCTCCTGGGCCCAATGACGTAGGCCTGCTCCAAATATGAGCATTCCGTTAGAAAACACATTTTGAAGAAAATATCCGGACTGTAATAACTTGAACATACCCAATATCAACAGTCTGCTCAAAAATTGGATTGAGAAGGAAAATGTCGTTGAACAATTTCATTTGAGTGTGCTTTTACATGTTGGAAGAATTCAACATTTAGGGTATAAAATGTGTTTTTGTACATATAGACCTTATGAAAAATGATCGGATAATGTACAACCCTCTTTCAACAAAAAGCGATAACATTTACATTCGCTTAAACATTTCTCTGACGCATTTATCATCTCATCCACTTGAATATTTCATTCATCCACCAACACCCACGGTTTTCTTTTTTAATTTTTCATAATAATAACTTAACTTTTCATCTCACTTCCTCTTCAAATGATTAAATACAAGTTTCTTCATATTAATTTTTCATGTCTAATCTTTTTATTCATATAATGCTTCATCAACAAATATGAATATAACTAATTTGGCTATGAAAAGGGTGTTTTCAACTCTAATCATATGTATATTTTCATTTTTTCATATATTATGTAAACCTATCTAAAACTAAAATAATAAAGAATAATATGCAACTCAAATTTGGTTATATTATGAAACATAATAAAAACAATTGTTACCGGTTCAATCAAAAACATCTTATCATTATTACTTTTTTGCTATTCCAATAAGAAAAGAAAAGGAATGACGAAACCGGTTTTAATAGAAAGCAGTATGATATAGTCAAATATATATATATATATTTTATTTCATCATCATTTCCTATAATATTATGAACAAAAATACTAATTTACATGCATATTCCAAATATAATCAGATATCTTATCTTATCAACCCCTATTATGAATTGAAAAAATATTTTTACTTATGTTGTTCATCTTTTTTTTTCGTTAATCATTAGTAGAGAGGATAGAGAATAATTATGTTTGAGGTTTACATTTTATTTTATTTCGATGTGCTTACTTCTAAATCTCCTTTAAGTTTAAGTTGGTGTTTGAAGTAATTTTTATAATTTAATTTTGTTAAATGTTTAAGTGGTATTAGTAAGTGTTTAGATTAGTGTAAATATCAATGCCCTAAAAAAAAGGTTGAGATAAGAGTAATTTTCAAATTGTTAAGGGTGCTACTATATACACCAATCAATATACTAATAAACACTTCACATCCATCATTGTGGTTAACTTAAAAAATTAAATTTTTACTAACTTTAGAGAATCTTATTTCGGATTTATTTATCGACAACGTTTTAAAAGAATGGGGCTGGAGTTGATATAAGTATGTGAAAAGGTAAAATGTGAAAGTTGAAACAGCAAAAATAATCGAGACAAAGGTAGCTTTAAACAATGGGGTTTTGGACCAAAGGTCCCTATTTTCAAAGCTCATGCACAAAAAGTCCCTGCTCATAAACACATGTAAATTTGGTCCCTATTTTGTTATTTTTTACTAAACTATTCACTTTTAGAAAATCGACTTAGCATTCTTTTCAGGGGCAAAAACGGTATAAATTAGTCAAAATCTAAAAATAGGGACCTAATTTTCATAACTTATTTGGAAAGGACTTTTCTTACATCATCTTTCAATTCCAGGGACTTGACAGCGATTCCTTGTTAAACAATTCCTAATCCATTCATCAGTCAGGTAGTTTACCTTTATTTACTGCTGACACTTAATAAATATAAAAGAAGGGAGTTGTGCAGGCCACTGCACGTTGCCATTGAATTAGAATAGTACATCTGAAGTAACTCTAAATCTACCTGCATTAAAACTCTACTCAGGGACATCAATTTATAATGCTCTATTGAATTCTTTAGCTATACCTATACCTGCATTACATTGGTTATAAAAAGATGTATGTTGCCATTTTATGTGAATAAATTGTACGGAAGCCCTTCTTGTCGATTCATGCTCCTTCGAAGATGGAAGACGTCCACGTTTCTGTTTATATCCATTGTATAATTATACTACAATAGTGCTACGAATGAAATTCATGTAATAACCGTATATAGTACTCCAACTACGTCTGTTCTCTATACTGGCTTATGCATGTGTAATGATGTAAACTGCTATGCTTTTCATTGATTTTGAATATTTTTAATGCTATTTAGGGCTATTATGGTAATGATTACTATTACCATTTTGTAAATACCGTTACCGTACCGTTTTTACCGGTAACTAAAGTTGTTTACCATTACCGATTGACTGGTATACCGATAACTGGTATACCAATAAACTGATAATCGTTACACTGCTAATGGAAAATTGCCGATTGTCTAGAAAAATAATAATTTGATATATTTCTACACTAAACGATACTTCATTATATATCTCACCGGGCCACTTAATAAAAGACATAAAAAAGAAGTGTATTTCTCATCATTTGAGTTGAATTATTGAAATAAATTGAACTGTTTTATTGCTTCTAAATGCCCATAATACAACATCTTACATAAATATCAATGTATTATGAATGTTTTGAAAAAATATTACCGATGTTTTACCCTAAAAAATGATAAATTTACCGTTATCGTACCGATTATGCTGGTATACCGACTTTACTTTAAAATGGTAACGATTAACATTTTACATGTTTACCATATGAGTTATCAATGCTATATTATTAAGGATGAGTCATACATTCTCTCCACGTGGCTTCCTAGAGTTCAATTATTTCGCTAAACAGCAAATTATTATTTTTCATTTATTTCATCTTAATTTCTCACATATATCACAATATGAGTCCAATAAATTCTCAAATACCCATCAGTCTCTTCTTTTCACATTTAAAAGTTAAAATATTTATTGCAACTAGCTTACTTTAGAATGAATATCTATATCGATGTTAACTTAATATACCACTCTAAGTCAATATCATTTCTTCCAAATCAATTATTATTCGAGACCTTACGACGAAACTCAAAATTGATATTTTAGATGACATTATTGGCATGTTCATTCTAATCGATCAATATTGGATTTTAGCTCGATTATATTGGGCTACATTTAAATATGAGAAATTTTCTTATCTTTCACTCTTTGACTGTTAATTTTTATTAGTCTTAAATTAACGAAAAATTTATGTCATGTTTTCCTACTTTTATTGTTTGTAGTGTTTAAATACTTTTGGAAATATGTACATTTTATAGACAACTGTTTTTTAACTTTACGGATTAACTTTCAGTAGCAACAATTATCTTATTGGATGAGATAACACATGTACATAAATCTAGACAGTGACAATTGGTTTTTTCGATGAAGCTAGGACTGCGATGTTTTCCCTATTATTATTACAAACAAGTGCGAACCCATGTTATGCACACGGCGTTGAATGTAAAGCTTTGAAAGTACAATAGTATGTTACTGGTAAAACCATATTTGTAAATCGTATTCAAACCAGAGCAGTGTGAAAAAAATTGTATGCAACTGTAAAATGTCGGACAATAAAATGTCATGCACAATATAAGTTTTTATTCAATATGCGCATTAGTAAACTAATTTAATGTACTATCCACCCTATTATAAAAAAAAACAATTAGAACATAGTTTATACATCACAAAGGTATATATATATAGCAAGGTGATACATATGTAGCACTTATACTATTGAGCTGTCATATGTTGACAGATCAATTGGCCCAAATGGTTCAGTAAAATGTTGGAGCTGTCTTTAAAAAATAACCGTTGTATGGAATTGTTCACGATGGCTCGTGCACATGCACAGTCCAACGTGCTTCCAAAACAAGGAGGATACATGGTAGTGCATTTCTTTAGCACCTAAATAATAAATTGTGATGATGGTTATCAAACTCATTTGAAAGCATAGTAGCTAACTGGGCAGTAGAAAATAAATTAAATAGATGACCTAATATTTTCAATCAAGAAAATACTAACTTGTGACAAATATATCGGTATTAAAAACAAATTACATCAAATGAAATATATTTTGTTTGAAAGACGAATGAAGGGGTATTATCTAATCTTATCAAATACATGAATATCAAATTGTGCTGAACAAAGAAGTCAAGCGAGGCTAAATTAAATCCATCAAAGCAACTGTTTACAACATTACAACCGATAAGCAGAAGGATTGTTTGATTCGATACATATGAAAAAAATGAAAAAGAAAAATTAGTGTTTGGATAAAAGTGTAGCATTATTGACCTAGCAGCATATGCTGATAGAGGTTGTCATCCTTCCATGTCCCCATGGCTAAACTCAAATGGATTGAATGTTCATCTGTTTACCATAATGATAAACTTGCTATTAGAGAACAATGACAATGTTGCACAATTTGGTAAAGACCGCAAGCTCCATATTAATTAGCATATGAAAAGCATATCAATGTGTAAAAGATGATCCTTATTGAGAAAGTGTAAATCAAGCATAATTTTAAAAATCAAAACTAAGTAAAAATAAGCGTACGGATTGCGACTTGTTAACCCACCTTTTGGTACGGCCGCGGACAGACGGGTTTAACTTAATCAACTACATGTTCGTCGATGCTATAGTACGATGGATTCAGTCGACTGGATGGATGGATGATGCAATGTGCTTGGGAGATGGAAATATGATTGGATAAAGATGAATCAACTATAATTTGGGTCTAGGAAACATGGTTCGGCATTAAACATGGTTCGGCATGATGGAGGTCGGCACATATGGTTCGCCTGGCATTCACGTTCGAATAGCGTTCAGGAGTAGTCGGCATTCCATGAAGCATTCGGCATCCAGGTGGCGTTCGGCGTCAAGATACGCTCGGCATCTCGGAAGCGCTCGGCATCAAGGAACGTTCGGCATCGAGAGACGTTCGGTAGGGTATAACGTTCGGCATGTACGAACGTTCGGCATGGTAGAATTGTTCGTCATAAACTATTGTTCGGCCTAACTATTTTTCGGCCTAAGTATCGTTCGGCCTTGATAGCGTTCGGCCAGAGTATCATCCGGCCTAAGTTTTGTTCGGCAATCAGTCGTTCAGCACGAATACATTGGATCGACCTCCGGTATCGTTCGGCGAAAATGTCTCCCATGACATTCAGGGTGTTCGGCCTCACTTCTGGTCGGCATGAGGAGATCGTTCGGCATTCACACCTTGTTCGGCATTCAGCGTTCGGCATCTATGGTTCGGCATATGGAGACCACTCCATTTGGGCTGAGGTATTCAGCTACCAGGCCCACCAGGGAAGTCCAACCCATCTTTGTCTATAAATAGAGAGACAGGGACACAGTGAAAGGGGATCTTCTTTCTGCTCTCTTACTTTCTCTTTTCTAAGGCTAAGGCAACTCTGCCATTTTGTAACTGTGATCGATTATTACAGCAATAAAAAGCAAACTTCTGGAGTGGACGTAGGCCGGAGTTAGCTGAACCACTATAAAATCTGTTGTTCTTTACTGCTTTCATTTCAGTTTTAACTGTTCTTCACATTATTACTCTCTACATTAATTCTATCACTGAGCTGTGACTGGTATTTGGTGCTTTCATCTGGATTTGGGGGTTAGTGACCAATTTTGGCGCTAACACGACTATATTTATCTATTTGTTACCATCAAATATATTTTTCTATAAATGCATAATTATTTTTTAAATGATAGTTAACATGATCATTTAATTTAATTCATTTCTTAGTAAACTTCTTTAAAATTTCAGTCAATATTCTTTTCCCTTACTTTTTTATATAGAAAATAAATTCTATACTCAATGCATTAAATTTATTTCCCAATCTTTCGTACTACCGAAAATGATATGAACACAAAAATATAATCCTCTAAAGCTTTAATATATACTCACTCATTTTATCAAAGTCATTTGGTGATTGAAATGAACTTATGGCAGCTTAAACTAACTTCATTGAAACATAGGACCATCGCTTAGTGATTAGAATGTGTGAAGTAGATTGAAGATGAAAATTAATGTATTAGTTAAAAAAATTCAAAGTTAATTGGATAACTTAGTACCAACACATAGTTTCACTTTTTTTTAAAGTGAACGTGCAGTACTAAGGATCGTGTAATATGGTATATAAATGCGGAAACTGATAATAGCGGTAAAATAAAAATTAAAGTAAGCACACCAGGAATTTTTATACTGGTTCGAACTTCCCGTTCTACGTCCAGTCCCAGAATACCCTCTAGATTTAAACTAAACCCCTCACTTAACCCAGATGAATAGGTATACGACACCTGAGCAGCCGAACATGAATTTTTCCGCCTCAACAGCCGAAGAGGACTTCAACTTAATACAAATAACTTGTTGACGAATGTGTTTTGAATAACACGGATTGTCTTTTGATAGTAAAATTCTCCTATAATCAAATCCTCAAGAGTATATAGTGTGTGTGAAGATTTAGAAGGAGGATAATCGCGTAGAATCGAAGTATATGAATTAATTCAGGGATTCTAGCGATATTGAATGAGAATGAATACTTTTATTTGCAGAAATAAATAGAGAATAGATTTCAGAATTATAAACAAGAATTTGTTGTTGTAGAAGTGAATTGAACATGTTTATATAGTTGTAGAATAGTTACATCTTTCATGAAGAGTTTCAATCAAAAGTTGTGTCCGTATCTCTTGGATTGAAGGAGATTCCTCTTCACGAACGATCGCAACTCTTCAGAAAACTAGCCGTTATTCTTAGGTCTGTTGACCGAGAAAACTGGCCGGTCAGCTGAGTTTCAAAAATGTATATAGAACAGTGCATATCTGTACACTGACACAGAGTCGGTCGACCGAAGTTTCTGGTCGGTCGGCCGACCTGCTGTCAATTTACACAGTGCACACTTTTTCATGTATAAATTAATGTATAATAATTTGTGTGTGTGTGTGACTACTTGAGGAATGATTTTAACAATATTCTAAGACTCAATACAATAAAATATTCATACTAATCTCTGGATTGTAGTCTTGTCTCCTTTGTAGTGCACAATATACGCTTATTCTTTTTTTTGTCGCTTTCGTATAGTATTCTCGTCGTATGATCTCTGAAGCATGTGTCATGAATCAAAACTCATGAATCAACATTTTTAACATACATTAAATGGATTCTTATTATGCATTCAAGTTCACAATCCCAAATAATGAATATAGTTAATGCTTGAAATCAAAATAAATCCTTTGAGTTATAATGGTTAGCACATCAAAGATCCATTGTTTTCAGGGTGTAACATATACTACGCAAGCAAACATAAAATTCACCCATGAAGTGCCATACAATAATATTTGTATCTGATTCTTACTCTTATTTACCATGATAACTATAACTTAACAGTATTTTGAATCAGTTATAGCAAATGGAAAAGTGAAAAGCGAAATTGTTTCATAATAACGACAGGATGTAAGCAACTTTGATGAACTGATAAGGTAAAACTAAATAAACTTCCAAATATATTACGTAAGTGGAAAAACCTATGTATGCAATTTTGTTAACCTTGTAGTAGTCAATTACTTCCAATCAACATACATTGATGGTTTGTAAACAAAGTATAAATTATAAATTTGATTGTGTAGAACACAATATACTTGATTAGTTTACTATTAGGGTAACAAAAAAGTATGAATAAAAATTTCATAATGACACATAAGGCTACAAAGGTAATAAAATTGCAAATAAGGATAGATAGTTGGAAAAATGTTTTAAAATGACAACATAGAGTGGTTTAAATTGATAATATTGACACAATCACAGACATAGAAGAAACAAAATATTTCAAACACACCTAAAATGTCATTATTGTGAATTTTTGTTTTACTTTTATGATTATGATACTCATAATTAGGTATATATCTTTTTAGGTAACATGAAACACTTTTACAATAATAGAATAAAATTGTAAATAAAATCCAGGAGACAACCACGCATCACCAAACATGAATACAAAAATACTGATAAAGTTGGTAAAAGGTTTAAAAATGAGAACCTACACTAGTTTAATTGTAGATCTGATCTGAAGCAGATAAGATTAAAGCTATAATATAATAGTCTAAAAATGAAAATTAACCTATTGATCTGGTGAAAAGAATCAAAGAATGGGGATCAGATGCAAAAACATTCCAAAGAAAACAACTTCAGAATGAAAAAAAAAACTTTTAACTACTTTAAAAATGATGAAATGAAAGTAATCAACAAACAACTTTAAACTACTGTGAAAAAGATGAAAAGAAAGTTACCAAATAAAAAACATCCACATTCGTCTTCGTTGATGATGGTTTCCTATAAAATGAAAACACCTAGATTCCAGATCCAGATGGTTCTAATTCAATGGTTTCTTACAAAATAAAAGACGTTTCCTTAAATGATTTGAAAGAAATACAGTTTATGAGAATCAAGAAAGAAAATAGAAATGTTAAAAAAATTGAAGAACATATTAGAAGATTGAATTAATCAGAAATAAAGATAGATTTTAGGAAGATGAATTTGCAAATTAATAGGAAGAGATGAAGAAGTTACAGAAAAAGAAAGGGGAACTATCAAAAATACATTTTTTTAATTATTAATAAATTAAGACCCGAAGAATGCTAAGAGACAAAAGAATAAATAACAATAAATACAATGGATACATGAATTGTGATTGGAAAAGAGTTGGAGGGTGCAATTGCAAATTGTTTATTGAAATCAATGAGTGATAAGTATTTGGCTTCAGATTGAATGAGAGATAAGAATACGAAAAATCTTTTACTCTTTTATATATAATAAAATAGATTGGTCGTGCTTGAATAATAGAGTACAAGCGAAGACTACAAATGGTGGTCTAAAATTGGAGTTACATATAGTGTTTAAGTAGTTACAACTAGCAATTTATTTATTTAGATGAGAAAACAAGCTCCGTTTTGGTTGAAGGTTTCATATTTACAAAAAAACCGGGTATGTGTTAATGTGATCCAAAATTTCATGCATGGACATTTACGTGCTATAACCATTAAATTTCGAAATCAAAATTTCAAAAATAAATAAATTCACAAATCATATATATGGCCGTAAACATTAAGACATTTTACCAGGTTTAGTTCAACATTCATTAAAGATTTCTAACATGTTTAGAATGCCATTTTTTCATAGGATTACACTCAATATCAATTTCAGTGGATGTTTATACCATTATAACTAACTAGGTTGGCACTTGTGCTTCGCACATGGTACATGGTGGATATGCAAAGCTGATGGTTAAGCTCTTTGATGTCCGCCTTATGAAACAGGTACCCATCTGAAGAATGCGCTATAACGGTATCTGGTCGATGTAGGACGATTGTCAAGAGTAAATAACTAAAACTCTAATTATAACATGTCGCATATCTCATAGTTATCGAATAAAATATAATACTAACATAGATATAAAACAGATGAGACAGATAAGTATAATTAAATGAACCAAAAGAAATATTAGAGTGTAAGGTTCACAATAGTTGTGATGACCGCCCTACACCACTAGCATCAAATATAACATGTATAATGTGTTGCAACGGTGCCTAGCAAATGTAGGACGACTGTCAAGGTTATAGTAAAGTAAATAAATCAATCACAGAACCTGTCGTATATCTCACAACGCATCGAATAAAATATAAAAATAAACATCTCAAATACAAAACAAACAAGATAGTAATAACTAAATGAATCGCAAAAATTAGAGTACTCAAATCCATACAGCTATACAATATAAGTGATAGAGTTTATAAAAAACTGATAATAAACTCAATATTGATAACCTTCTCTAGATAGATAATAGCAGACGTAAGCTTCATAGTGCTGCACGTCGGAATAATATGCAGTAACAACTAAATATAGTAATATGAGAGCATAGCCTCCTGCTCGTCACCTGTCTAGCTCCATATGCTCACCAAACCTGATATCCTTAATCTACTCATTTAAGAATACTCGGAATAATAGAAAGATAATCATAAAATTAAGAGTGAGACAACAGTCTGGTGTGAGTGGTAGAAAATTTCAAACACTATAAAGTGAATATACTATGACAAGTGGTATGGAAAATCATGTCTGATACGTCCCTGCATTCATGGAGTTAGCACATACACAAGATATACGCTACTTTATATCATAGTCATCATGGGTGTACTATACATCAAAGTACTAATGGGTGTCTAAATATCTACATCGATAACATCTACATCATGTGACATCCCTAAGGCAATGAGCAATCTAAACAACCATAACATCCATCATCCATTCTCAAAGTTCACTCACTTAGTGCGTTGGATACGTGATAACTCGAACGATCCATCATAATCAAAGAAAACTCAACATCCTGGTTCCTTAGTACTTGAATCCATGTTACTCAGTAGGTTAGAAACTAGATCGCCTACCATGGCTGATCTAGGGTAAGGTTCGCCCGTCATGAAGATCAGATCGCCCATCATGGAGATCAAGACTCGTCATGGTCTAAATGGGTACCCCATATTACTCTTGCTTTACGAGTACTCTGCAAACCCTCGAGTCTCAATGATCACTTTGCACACTACATCTACAGTAGAGCACATCCTAGAATTAATCTTACAACTCCCGTCTGAAGTCATCATGGTTGGGACGATCCTCTACAATCAACGTCAGTTATAGAATATCATCATTCATCCCATAATCTTCCTCCAACAGTTCCTTCAATCCGGCTCATTTTCCTCTACTCTACATCTCGAATTACAACTACCTATCGTCAAAGCCATCACTTCACGTCATGGAATCATCATCATCATCGTATCATGCATCTGTTTAGTTAGTTAATTAATTACTACAAAATGAAATTTGTGCAAATGATGGAATTTGACCATGACATTTCCACCTTTGTGTTTGTGGTGAAATTTTGAGCAACTTTCATATTTGAAGTTTTGCGATCGAAGTCGAAACGAAGAAGTTACGAACGAAAAACGAATTCGGATTGAAAATAATTAAAATAAGAAAATTAACTAAAATTGTCAGGGCCCATTGGTCGACCGCAGTGTATAAGCGGTCGATGGGGATAGTCGACCCCTAGGCAGGGAGTGGTCAAGCTACCACGACCCACCTCTATGTGGCGGCTCCAGTGACCCTAAGCCATATACAACTCAGATTTTAAATCGTGCGATTCTGATTGATTCCAGCGCCTATAAATTCAGGCTTAACCCTTCCTTCTTTTCTTATATTTTTCTAAATAGAGCAATGAACCTCTGCCATTTCTTCTTCTCTACTTTATTTCTAAATTATAAAAATAAGATATTTGTATTTATATTCATACAAATTGGAGAAGATAGAAATCAAATGAAATGGGGAAGAGAAGAGAATCAACTATATGCGCATTTGAGGTAATATATATACATATATATATATATATTTATTTATATATTTGTATCTATTTTCTCTCCCAATCCCAAATCTCTTCTCAGATCTGTAATTCTAATATATGTATATACCCATTTTATACATATTTCTTGGATTAAAAAGGATTTGGAGATGAATCAAAGGTTCAATTTTAGATCTGGAGATTTGGATTATTTTTAAAAGGCGAGTGGGAAATTTTATATATTGTTTATGATTTTAAATCTATTCCGTTGGCCTACATTTGATTTTATACCTAAACCAATTTTATTTTTGATGTAGGCTTAAATTAGTGTAGAAAACTATTGCCTATATATTCTTGTTTTAGATCTAATTTGAAATATGTTTATACCAAGATCTAGGAATCAAACCCAGAGATTTTAGAATATGAATGTTGTATATTTTTATTCCAGATCTGTATTTGGATGTAAAATAAGATTTTTGGATTATTGCCCAATTTGTGCTATGTCGTAGATTTCCATAGTTTAATTTGTAGGAAGAACATCCATTTGATTTTATAAATTTGTTTACTTTTTTCCACTTTTCATTCAAAAGGGCGACGTTTGATTTAACAAGGAATAAGAAATTATCCATTCCTTGTAATTTCAAACGGAGTCAATCTTTCATTTTTGTGTTAAATCGAGTTATGGAAATCATAGCAGAAAATATTCCTAAGTAATTTAATTCCAGCAAATTAATATGGAAAGTATATTCTAGTTACATATTTATGACTAGAATATACTTAGTTACAAATAGGTGGTTTTATTAGGTAGTTTATATGTATTTATTACGTTAATAAAGAAGAATATCGTTTATTCGTGCATTATTAATGTGTAATCTTCATTAGTTATTATTACAATTAGGGAAGGCAAATAGTTAGAATTAGAAAATGTAGTAATTCAATTAATGAGAAATAATGGATAGCATTAAATTAAGGGTGACAATTAATAAAGACAAATGGATTAGTGGGATTGGCGAAAATGGAATAGATATAAAAAGGCTAATAACTTGAAATTAGTATTCACACATAAATGTCTTAGGAAATATCCGTTAGGATTTATTAACAAATTGACAGTTATGAGTATTAAAAGGGATTTATGGGTAGATAAGTATTTAAGGTAAATCTTAGTAAGCTAAGTCCAATGGCAACTCAAGATAGTATAAGTAAAGACTTAGGATGGTTAATTAGACTTAGTACGTTAGTGATACAAGGATATTAGAGTCACTCGATAGAAGACTACCCTTCTCTTTGAGGCTACCAGCAGTTGGGTGCACTTACTACTGATGTGAGATATCAATAATTGTAGGACCCATGACGACGTGAGAGATTGTACTTGCTTTCTTAATTGGAAAGTATTAAATGGTCAAAATTTGGAATTAGGAGCGGTGAGGGATATCACTAAAAATGTTTACTTCGGTGTTAAGGTAATAAGTGGCTATCTTAAGGCCCACCTTCCTACCGGAAGAAATAATCTAATGAGATTCCATATTTATAAGAGTGATACTGGATATCTCGGTAGAGGTTCGCTTCAGGTTTGAGGTATTAAGCGGCTGTAAGGTCCGCCTCTTTCCTATAAAAGAAGTATTAAGCAGCCTAATGAGATTTCCAAGCAATGTCAGTTAGATAGTACCAGTGAGGAGTATGCCTTGGGGTTAGGTATTAAATGGCAAAGGCCTACCTATAAATAGGTGTTAAATGGTCAAAGGTCTACCTAGTCCTTATTAACGAGGTATTAAGTGGCTTGGGTATAGTCTCTCATATTGCTAAGACTTTAATAACAATAGATGCGCTAGTGGTATGACTATTATAAATTATAAGGCCATATATAGGAGTCAAAGGTTTCTGTAGTTTAGGACCAATAGACCAATAATGACAATTCTAGAAGTCCACCTTGGGAATAGGTCTTAAATGATGGAGTCTACCTTAATTGAGGTCTTAAATGTCAAAATCTGCCTATTTCTCTTTTAAAAGTACATGTGGCAAAGAAGCCCGCTTCATAGTTAGAAGTATTAATTGGCAAATAGGTATGGAAGTAGTGGATGGTTGATAAGGCTTCATCGGTATTTTGTACCTTGGGAATGTGTAGGTAGGTAATCATGTAGGTTAGATTAGAATTTCTAGCCTTAATTGACATAATAATTTAAATGGAAACCAATTGGTATAAATTTATGTTATGGACAGTTTACAAATTTTCCAGTCTGTAGAACATTGTTCTGATCCCCTCCTCATTACAACCTACATGATAGATTTATAGGAATAGGTCACTGGAGCTGGATGTGTTTAGTTGTTGGAGAAGCCTTCTTTTCTCTCGTGCTCGATGCTAATGTAACAATATGTTATCCAAGGAAAACCATTAATTCCAAGGTAGTAGTCATATTAGTATTCTTATGCTATTATTGTTTTTGTTGTGAGTTTAGGTTTCTATCAATATCTGATATTGCTTATGCTTATTTGGAGGTATCAAATCCAACGATCCGTGCTTTGATGGACTTGGGTTTCGATTTTTATTGAAATTTAGACCCATTATGGTACGACTTGTTACATTTGGTATCAGAGCCTAGGTTAGTAGATCAGAAAAATTAGGATAAACTGAGAGAACGCATTCGTACTTTTCTATCTAATATTATTATATTTCTACGTTAGATTCTAAGAATTCCGCCTATAGAAGTAGTTGTAGTTCAACTTTGAAGGAATGGGAAAAGCAACTATGGGTTGGAAATATCTTAGAGTTGAAATTTCTCACGCGACGCCGAAGAACCCCACGGAGTGCTGGTGATGCATAAGGCGCCGTTGATAAAGATCATAAGTATGACATATTATGACTTTGAATTTTGATGATGAGTTCCAGTCGGAGACACACGTTTATTCCAAATGGGTAGGAAATTAGAGTCTATATGTCGTAATTGTCCGGAGGCAAGTTTTTGCTGTCATTGATCACCTCTTTGATAACAAACCAGATTTTTATTTAAATAATTGGTTTCAATTCCTTAGTCTAAAACTTGTGAGATAATTTTTATAATGTAGGTTTTGAAAATGCCTTAGATTTTAGAAAAATGGTTTTTCAAAGGATTTCTTCCCAAGGATTTGTTTTGAATTTTTTTTAGGAAGTTTTGAAACTTCAGTTTTCAAAGAAACATGTATACCAATAAGTTGGTCGTGTTAAGAAATTTTGGTTTATAAAGAAGTAAGTTTTGAAACCCTTATATATATACACCAATAAAGGTTGATTTCATTTTGGTATGAAAATAGTTTTTTGATTTGGAAAATGAGTTTCAAGGGGTGAATATTTAGCCCAATAATTTTCCTATTTTTGAAGTTTTTAAAATTTCCTCTCTTTATGGTACTGGAAAAATAGGAATAACATTCAAATTGTTAGAGTATGTAGTTTGAAGTGTTGTTGTACCACCCAGCTATTGGAAGAAATATTTCCGTGCGAAGTAGGCACGAAATAACAACTGGAATATTTTTAGGTTTTTGGAATTTTTGTTGGTCGCAGCAGTTTTGTTGGGACTACTATGAATTGCTAGAGCATGGTTCAGAACTAGGCATTAGGCTTTGACACCACCGTGATGAGGACAGAAAGTTTTTAGATCGTGTCGAACCGAAGGAGACGACATGAAACGATTATTATTATCTAATCTGATCCTAGTTGGGTCTAGGTTCAATCAACGGCCAAAGCCCGTCTAGCGGTTGACCATCTAGCGGTAAACCTAAAGATGTCTACCAGTTAATGAGTTTTGGTACAACTTGAACCTGGAACAGGACTATAAAAGCCGTGTCTGAATTCCTCTAGTTGCCTTCTTTCATTCCACCTTCCTCGGCAAGCCGAACCCAATCTTCACCCTCCTCCTCCTCCTCTAAGTATCAGCTTCTCTCTTCCGTTCCTCCCCTAGGCGATGTCGTTTTTCCTAGGAGCAGAAGCCTCGCCCCCCCTCATGCTGGTTTTGCACGTTAGATCTCGCCTCACCACCACTCCAGATCTAAACCCTATTTCCTCCCTTCAACCACTTCTTAGCCCAAGATACCTTTCCGAACTACCGGTTTTTCCTTATACCATTATGGTCTCAACCCTTAAGAGGCCACTTAGCTGGACTGGAATGAGCAGAAGGTTTCACCGCTTTTGGGTTGGAAGAGCTATTCGTCGACATAGGATTTGCACCGATCCTCTACTTTGAGACCTTTGAGCGGGAAGTTACCCATGATGCATCTGCCTTTTCGATGTTCTGTTGGCGCATGAAAGCAACAGTTTGATTTGTTTGAAGGTGAAGGGTGTCTTGATTGAGCTGACTAATGATGATCTTGCTGAGATTTTGGAGGCCTCCGCGAAGGACATGGACTTGGATGATTTTGAAATGACCGGCTCAAAGATTTTGCAGTAGATCATTTCCTAGGATGTCGGTGTTTGGAAGATAGATAATCTATGTCTGACTATCTATCAGGTTGTACGCCTCATTCAACATAACGTCATACCTAAGATGGGAAGTTATGATCAGATTTATCCCATGGTGCAGAAGACCACCTATGCTAGTATTGGTGGCATCGCCATCAATTGGACCCACACCCTTATAATGCAATTTGTTGATCAAGGATTAGCACTCTATAGAGTCACTTTCTATATTTTAACCTATCCACTCTCGTCTTTAGGTAATATGGGTGAACCTCCATGGAGATGGAATTTAGTAGAAGGTTCCTTCTACCATCATTAGATCCTTCCTTAGGAAAATGATAATTCTGAAGCCATCAGCAACACCAACCACGCCAACGACACGAGATTGGATGTATAATCGTTATGCTATGACCATTTAAGGTCACATCAATAGATCGAGCTCCAACCGTGGAGCAAGGCATCTCGTAGTATGTAGGCATTATTTTAGGATTTGTGGTGTTGTTGTCTTTGTTCTTGTCTTTACTTTTAGGTTGTTTGGGTTGTAACTGTTAATTGTCTCTTGTAAAAGGCACGTATGATATTATGAGTTTTTTTACTTACTCTATTATTGTTTCTGGACTTGCAAACCGCTCTTATATATACATAGTGAAGAAGTAGTATAAATATGGAAATCTCATAAAAGACACTTGACTAACAGTAAATGCAATATAAGACTGAAAGTTTAGAATAGTTGGAAAATTTTAGCGAAGGACATGATAAAGTTGTTTTGGTATCACGGGTCATTGCTCATGTTCCTTAAAAGCTAATTTTTTTAGGTAATTGGGTATAATGACATTTTTAAATAAAATGTGAAGTTTTATATATAAAGATTAGTTGTAGAATTTAAGAATTTGGTTTACGCGTTTAGCGCATAACCGACTTCCAACTACGCTAAAATTGTAGCTTAATTTATCAAATTTTTTGAAAAGGAAATATTTTGAAAAGCTTCTATTTTGAATAAAAAAGATTTTTAGGTTTTAGTTATTTTTGGCTCTTAAATCATTTTTACAATTTTTGTCCAAAAATTTGATTTCAAGGGAAAATGTGCGTATAAATATTTTGGGATTTTATTTTTCAAATGACATACAAATTTGAAAAGCGAGAAAGAATTTCATGGAATATTTGATTTTGAAGCCCACATGTTAAGCGTGGAGAAGACAAATAAAGTTAGAATTTGCAGATTTAGCGGTGCATCAAGATCGACGATGTGATAAATGCAAGCGATAATAAGGAAAAAGCTGTTTTAGCCTTGGAATTTCTATTTCCATACCTTATCGACGTTCAATTCTGTTTTAGAGCCTGAAAATAAGCCTCCTTATGCGTAGAAAATTTGGAGTAAATCAGAGGCATCGATGAAATTTTCACTGTATTACGGAAATAGGAAGATTATGGAGCGTAAAAATGTTAAATTCTCCACCTAAATCCCTTTTTTCGGCATAGGAGTAAAGCTTAGAAAGCAATTTTTGATGCGTTAGAATTTTGGATGGTAGGAATTAGATGCAAAATCGGTTGCTTCATACTTCTATTCGTAGGAGTATGAGGGTTTCGGTTGGGATTTTTCAAAAGCTGCATACATATAGAACTATCAGTATACATATAGGTTGTTTGCATCATATTTTTCAAAAATGTTTTCAAAGAAATGCATTCATAAAAGAGGATCCGATTTAGAATTATTCTGCATACATATTATCTGTATGGCGATATAGTAATACACTATGCACTTGTGCATGTTTGGTTGCAAAATTGGTTGTACACTCATTGGTTGTGTAGTTTAGGATAATTATGAGTCAAAATCATGACTTAGTCATTGGTAAATTTTTGAAGACGAAATTCTTTTTAGGGGGGGGGGGAGAATGTAACACCCCGTAATTTGGCGTTAGTTATTTAATTAGTTAGTTCGTTAATCAATTAGGCTCCAAAAATGGGATTTGTGCAAATGATGGAATTTGACCATGAAACTTGCACCATTGTGTTTGTGGAGAAATCCTATGCAACTTTCAAATTTGGAGTTTTGCGATCGGAGTCCAAACGAAAAAGTTACGGGCGAAAAAATTCGGAATGAAAATAATTAAAATAAGAAAATTAATTAAAATTGCCTGGGCCCATAGGTCGACCGCCTTGTATAAGCGGTCGATAGGGGGCGATTGACCCCCAGGTAGGGGGCGGTCGACTAGTCTCTATGTGGAGACTCTAGTAACCCTAGGCTATATACGGTTAAATCGTGCAGTTTTGGTTGATTCTAGCGCCTATAAATTCAGGCGTAACCCTCCCTTCTCTTCTCATATTTTTTGGCAAAAGCAATAAAGCTCTTCTATTTCTTCTTCTCCACTTTCTTTCTAAATTATAAAAATAAGATATTCGTATTTATATTCATAAAAAATGGAGAAGAATAGAAATAAAATGAAAAGGAGAAGAGAAGAGAATAACCTATACGCGTATTTGAGGTAATTTATATATATTTGTATATTTGTATCTATTTTCTCTCCCAATCCCAAATCTCTTCTCGAATCTATAATTTTAATATACGTGTATACCCTTTTATACATATTTCTTGGACTAAAAGGATTTGGAGATGAATCAAAGGTTCTACTTTAGATCTGGAGATTTGGTTCGCTTTTAAAAGGTTGATGGGATATTTTATATATTGTTTATGATTTTAAATTTATTTCATTGGCATACGTTTGATTTTTATGCTAAATCAATTTTATTTGTGAATTGTAGGCTTAAATTAGTATAGAAAACTATTGCCTACATATTCTGATTTTAGATCTAATTTGAAATATGTTTACACCTAGATCTGGAAACCAGTCCCAAAGATTTTAGAATTTGAATGTCGAATATTTTTATTCCTCTGTACTTGGGTGTAAAAAAGGGTTTTTGGATTATTGCCCAATTTGTATTATGTTGTAGATTTTCCACAGTTTATTTTATAGGAAGAACATCCGTTTGATTTTTATAAATTTGTTTACTTTTTTCCACTTTTCATTCAAAAATGCGATGTTTGATTTAACAAGGAATAAGAAATTATCCATTCCTTGTAATTTCAAAAGGAGTGAAATTTTCCTTTTTGTGTTAAACCAATTTATGGAAATTATAGCGGAAAATCTTTCTAAGGAATTTAATTTCAGCAAATCAAATATGGAAAGCATATTCTAGTTACATATTTATGACTAGAATGTATTTGGTTAAAAAATAGGTAGTTTTATTAGGCAGTTTTTACGTATGTATTGTGTTAATAAATAAAAAAAACATTTATTCGTGCATTATTTATGTGTAACATTCGTTAGTTATTATTATATTTAGGAAAGCGAATAATTAGAATTAAAAAAGGTAGTAATTCAATTAGTGAGAAATAATGGATAGTATTAAATTAAGGGTTACAATTTATAGAGATAGTGGATTAATGGAACTGATAAAAATGGAACATATATCAATTTGAAATTAGTAATAATACATAAATGTCTTAGGAAATGTCCTTTAGGATTTTATGGACAAATTGGCATTTATGGGCATTAAAAGGGGATTATGGGTAGATAAGTATTTAAGGTATATCTTATTGCCTTAAATAAAAAGAGAATTAGTAACAAGTCCAATGTCGACCAAAGATAGTATAATTAAAGACTTAGGATTGTTAATTGGACTTAGTAGGTTAGCGAAGCGAGGTCAGTAGAGTCACTCTATGGAAGACTGCCCTTCACTGTGAGGCTACCAGAAATCGAGTACGCTTACTACTGAAGTGAGTTATCACTAATCCTAGGATCCATGACGACGTGAAAGATTGGACTTGCTTTCTTAATTGGAAAGTATTAAATGGTCCAAATTTGGTGTTAGGAGCGGTGAGGGATATCTCTAAAAGGTTTACTTCAGTGTTGATGTATTAAGTGGCTATCTTAAGTCCCGCCTCCTACAAAAAGAAGTAATCTAATGAGATACCAAACTTATAAGAGTGATATTGGATATCTCGGGAGAGGTTCGCTTCAGGTTTGAGGTATTATGTGGCTGTAAGGTTCGCCTCTTTCCTACAAAAGAAGTATTAAGTAGCCCAATGAGATTTCCAAGCAATGTCGGCTAGATTGTACTAGTGAGGAGTCTGCCTTGGGGTTATGTATTGAATGGTAAATGCCTACCTATAAATAGGTGTTAAATGGTCAGAGGCATACCTAGTCCTTATTAATGAGGTGTTAAGTGGCTTGGGTGCAGTCTGTCACATTGCTAAGACTTTAATAACGATAGATGCGCTAGTAGAATGGCTATTATAAATTGTAAGGTCATATATATTGCTCAAATGTCTCTGTAGTTAGGACCAATAGACCAATAATGATGATGCTAGACGTCCTTCTTGGAAACAGGTCTTAAATGATGAAGTCTACCTCGATTGAGGTCTTAAATGGCAAAGTCAGCCTATTTCTCTTTTAAAAGTATTATGTCGCGATAGTAGAAGCTTACTTCATATTTAGAAGTATTAAGTAGCAAATAGGTATGGAAGTATTGGGTAGTTGATAAAGCTTTTTCGGTATTTTGTATCTATGGAATGGGTAGGCTTGTAATCGTGTGTGTAATGCAAGGTTTGATTAGAATTGCTAAGCTTAATAGACATAACAATTAAATGGAAACCAATTAGTATAAATTCATGTTACAGACAGTTTAAAGATTTTCTGGTCACTAGAACGTTGTTCTGACTGCTTCCTCATTGCAACCCATATGATAGATTTAGAGGAACAGGTCACTGGAGCTGGATGTATTTAGTTGTTGGAGAAATCTTCTTTTCTCTTATGCTCGATGCTGGTGTGACAACCTGCTGTCCAAGGAATACCATTAATACTAAGGTAGTAGTCATAATCGGTATTCTTATCCTATTATTGTTTCCACCGTTAGTTTAGATTTCTATCAATCTCTGATGATGCTCATCCTATTTGCAGGTACCCAATCCAACGATCTGCACTTTGATGGACTTGGGTTTCGATTTTGTCGAAATTTAGGCCCATTAAGGTACGGGTTGTTACAGCATCACTGTCGTCAATATCGCCACCGAACCTCATGGTTAGGTACCGACTCGAGCCTTAGCTCGAAGAAACTAAGATATGACTCAAAGCAAGTACAAGTGTTGGCGACCCAAAATATATATGGAGGGAATTAGTAGTGGCCACATGAACGACTCAAAGTAGACAGGAGTTGACTCGAAGCACCACAGTTCCTCATATCCAAACCATCGCCACCGATCTAAGGTCACCACTGATCCATCCCCTTCACTAATCTAACACTTCAATACAAACAAACCATGCTCCACCCTCAAATCGTCTTTTCACCGAACTAAGTCGCCTCCATGGATCGACACCGATCTTAGGGTATTACAGACCTAACACTTAGATAATTTTCCGACCTCCAAATTAACACCACTCAAGCACACATGTAGCTCGAAGCAAACCCCCTCGTCGAACAATGTAACCAAATTCTAACACGAGCCCATGCTTGAACCACTTTGGATCGATACCGATCCCATACTTATAATTTCTCCCACCTTCCTCATGCGATCCATGCATGCACGCGAGTGAACCAAAGAACTCCACCATATAACTTGAAGCAAACCTTCCTAAGGCACGAACAAGCCTCGAAGGAAACTCTAACCGATCCAAAGCCTTCGAATCACCACCGATCCATCTTTAATTGACCGTAACTCGAGCAAACAAACTCCAATACTTGAAACTTGAAATGTATTTAGGGGATCCTTCTTAATCTATCATATGGATAACAAGTCAATTGGATGACTTGACCTTCATTGATCATCACCGATCCAAAACTTGTTCCTAGAACTAATTTGCTATTCGATTGACGTTTTCCACTACTCAAACATCATACATCCATGCAATCATTATGTACAATATATCCTAGCAAGCATACATTCGTACACATCAAATTAGAGCCTAAATATAAGGGTAGAAACTAAGTAGACTATAAGAGAAATATAGATGCATAAGAACACAATTTCACAAATCTTTTCAAAATCGTTTTGAATCAACATATGTGATTAGTTAAAATCTAAAACACGTTTTAAGATACAAGAATCATTTTAAGGTGTATAATGACTAATTAGTAAGTGAGAGGTCCTAAGCACTCACCTAAATCCAATGAAATCCTAAGCAAACTCAAAAATTCATGAATCCTGAGATGAACAATAGCTCCAAGGTGTCTCCAACAACAAATCTCTAAATCCAAGTTCGCCAATCCACTCCTTAATGACAAGTTTGGCTAATTAAAATAAGGTTTAGAGTGGTTTAGAGGCTAGAGAATGTTAATGGTGGCTCTTTAACTAATTTGGGAAGTCTAAAAGTGAGAAGGAAAAGTCCCATCAGCCCCACTATAATGCTAATCTTGAAATGGGCTTTGGGCCTAGCCATTAACTTACTAATTACCGATTAAACTGTTCAAAATCAAGTGAAACGTCAAATACCCATAACTCCCAAACGATATCTCCTCTTTCCTATTATGACTACTCTATGGAAAGAGAAATCATTATCCCAATAAAATGGAAGTGATTCAGACCGCTCCTAACAAAAGTTATAGGCCATATAAGATTTTCAGGGCCAAAATCGTCCGATAAAAATTTTAAGGATGGAAAATGTCTCTAGCAGTCATTTCCTAAAGTTATAGAATCATACATCCCTAATATTAATAATATTTTACGTCCTTCGATACGTAAAATACAGGTCATTTAATTCTCTCCTTATTTTAGGAATTTCGCTCCCGAAGTCCCAAACAAAAATCAATAAGGTTGTCTCGCATGCCTAACAATCATATGCAAGCATAGGCAACCATTACACATCGAACATGCATATACAACAACAAATGAAAAACATAACATCCAAGCCTATCCTATAATGTAGAAACTATAATAGGGTACACTTGATGATATCATAAGTGAAAGTAAAAACGATAAGTAGAAAGTCTCACCAAGTAAAGAGCTCTGGATAAGTTGTGCCCACGCTCTTCTCGATCTCCCAAGTGCAATCGCTTTTGTTTTCACTACACTGAACCTTCACCAACTTCACTGTCTTCCTCCTAAGCTATTTCGTATCACATCCAACGATAATAATAGGCTTATGCGGTGTTGAAGCCTCTAATTCAATCTCGGTATCATCTAATTGATCCGGTGCGATAGTTACGCCTGAGTCATGCACAAACTTCCACAAGTTAGAAACGTGGAACATATTGTGCACTCATGCCATTCTTTAAGGTATGTCAACTCCATAAGAAAGGTTCCTAATCCTCTCTAGTATCGAAAAAGGACCTACGAATCTCATTGCCAACTTCCTTTTGCTACCAAACCGAATTACATTCTTTAATGGAGAGATATTGACGAATATCATATCGCCGACAAAGAACTCTAAGTCTCAATGTCTCTTATCAATATTGCTCTTCTTTCTGTCTTGAGCAGCTTCCATCCATTGCCGAATGATCTCAATCTGCTCTGAGGTTTCTCTAATCATATTTGGCCCAAGTATCATATTTTTGCCCGCTTCCCACCAATACGAAGGAGCGTTGCATGGTCGACCATATAATGCCTCAAATAGTGTTGTATTGATGCTAGACCAAGAACTGATATTGTATGCAAATTCAACGAAATGTACGTGATCATCCCACAAGCCTCCAAAATCCAGTATGCAAGCCCATAAGAGATCCTCTAAGATACGATTCACTCTCTCGGTTTGGCCATCAGTTTTGGGTGATAGGCTGTACTCAGACGTAGTTTTATCCCTAACGCCTCTTGTAAGTTCTTCCAAAACCTACTAGTGAACAACGGATCTTGGTCACTCATGATGCTCTTTGGCACACCATGGAATCGTACTATCCACTTCACATATAATTTGGCCAGTTTTGCTGCCGTTTTACTTTACTTGATGGGTATAAATCTAGCACTTTTGGTTAATTGATTGACTTTGACTCAAATGATGTTGTACCTTGCTCGAGTCCTAGGAAGTCCATCCATAAAATCCCTTGACACTTGTTCCCACTTCCATTGGGGAACTTCTAGCGGTTGCATTAAAGCACTAGGCTTCTTCTGCTCTGCCTTGACCAAATGGAAGTTCATGCATTTTTAGATGAATATCCCAACGTCTTTGTTCATCCCTTCCCAATAATAAGTATGCTCCATGTCACAGTACATCCTATTACTACCAGGATGAATAATCAATCTCGAATAATGGCACTCTCGTAGCACCTCGTCCCTTAACCCATCGACATCCAGAACAAAGAATATCCCATCCTTACAGAGCCAACTAACTCGGTCGAGTCTGTACTGTCTCATCTCTTCAGACTCTACTCCGTCTTCTATCTCAGCAATAATCTCTACTAATATGGCATCACACTCTGAATAGTACCAATCCACTCAATTAGAGTAGGCCTGATGGTCAAGCTCGCCAATATCTCTAGCTCGCATCTCGATCGGAAATCAAAACCAACAATATACTCTAACTGCGTCTACTCTAAGAACATAGCTCCCAAGTTGGCATGTCTCCTATTCAATGCATCAACAACTGCATTCCCTTTCTCCGGGGTATGTGCAGTACCAAAGTCGTAGGAGGCTAGGAACTCTAACCATCGCTGCTGATGAAGATTAAGATCCTTCTGCAAAAAGAGGTACTTCAAAGATTTATGATCGATGAACAACTAGAACTCTATCCTAAAAGATAGTGCCTCCAAATCTTCAATGAAAAAACAATCACTACTAACTCCAAATCAGGAGTCGGGTATGTCTTCTCATGTGGCTTTAGTTGTCGACTAGCATATGCAGCAACTTTGCCTCTCTGCATCAATAGCGCCACCAATCCGGTACCATAAGCATCAGTGTATACCGTCATCTTTTCATTCCTGCTCAGAATGGTCAATACTGGTTCACTCGTAAACTTTTCTTTCTTACTCACGAATGCATGTTCACGTCTCACATCCCAAGTAAAAGTCTGATTCTTTTTCATCAACTGAGTTAATAGTGCGGCTACTTTGGAGAAATCCTAGATTAATTGTCTTTAATATCCAACTAACCTCAAGAAACTTTTCACATCCGTAGCATTTTTGGGTCTAATCCAATCTTGAACCACTGCAACTTTTGTAGGATCCATAATAACCTGCTCAAAAACAACATGACCCAAGAATTGCACTTCCCTCTTTTAGAAGTGACATTTAGAAAACTTCATTTTCAGTTGGTGCTCTCTCAATACCTCAAACATGATCCTCAAATGCATCTTATGTTCCTCTTTCGGTCGTGCGTAGATGAAAATATCATCGACGAACATAAGAACAAATATTTTCAGTTGACCCTTGAAAACACGGTTCATGAAACCAACAAAATATGCTAGTGTGTTAGTCAGCCCAAACAGCACAACCAAACACTCATAGAAGCCTAAAGGCATACAGAATGCTGTATTCGACACACTCTCCTTCACTACTTTCAATTGGTGAAATCCCATCGCAATATCCAATTAAGAAAATACTCTAGCGCCATGAAGTTGATCGAACAAGTCATCAATACATGGAAGTGGATACTTGTTCTTTCTCGTCACTTTATTCAGCTCATGGTAATCGACACACAGTCTAAGTAACCATCTGCCTACATCGTGTATACTATGAGTGCTCCCCACTCAGAAATACTTCTGCGAATGAACCATCATCACAATAGGTCAATCATTTGCGCCTCAAGCTTCCGCTGCTCTCTAGGCACCATCCTCCTCAAAAGCATTACTATTAGTCTGACATCTTTAACTAAATCAATATGGAACTCGATCTCTCTGTGTGGCATTCCAGTTAGCTCCTCAAATACATCTGGATACTCCCTAGTAATAAGCATTGATGACAACTCATTATGTGGGATATCGAGCGAATATAGAAAACTAACAATCACATCATCGTCTGATAGGCAGCCTAACACTACCGTCTGCCCATCATCTACCCTACCATCACCAATGACTTCTAACAATCCATCATCATTCCATATTTATAAAGCCAATCCATACCCAGAATAATACCAAACCCAAAGAAACCCAAAATAAAGCAATCATAATCAAAAGAACATCTATGAGTCGATAAGACCAGACCACGACAAACCATACACAGGCTAGTGAAGCCTCCAATAGGGTTCATCATAATCAACGGTCGGTCAACAATTTTAGGCCTCAATCCTAATCTATCTACTAAGTAACTAGATATAAAGGAATGTGATGCCCCGTATCAAATAAAACTTGTATGGGAACATCATAAATTTATAGCATACCTTGCATAACGACACCCTTCCTCTTCTCTTTCACCGATGGAGCACTCGACAAAGTCAGGACAACATTGAAAGCATATGCTTTCACAATCTATCTCTTCTTTAGTGGCTCTAGACAATCCTTCTAATGCATCCAAGCTTGTTGCAATTGTAACATTTCTTCCCCTCAGCTTTGCAGTCTCGACTACAACGACCCTTCTCTAAACAGCTATAGCAAGTTGGAGTTGGCTTGCTCTTCTTTTAGCCACCTTTGTTCTGAAACTGTTTCCTCTTTTTATAGTTATTCCATTTCTTCATGCCTCCCCTGCCCGATTATGGCTTTGGCTCATATTTAGGAATAACAATCTTCGGCTTTGGATAGATATTTCATACCTTAGGGCCTTCTTGACTATCATCTCAAAAGTGTCATCAATAAGACTCGTGAGTTTCTCTCCCAAGTAGTCATTCAAACCAATGATGAACATGTCGTTCTTCTTTAATGGAGTGTCGATGAAGGACATCCCATATTTCGATAGAGTGTCGAACTCAGCAACATACTCGGAGAGATTCATATCCCTTTTCTTTAGATCTATGAACTTACGGAACAAGACCGACTTCTGAGCTGTAGGAATAATTGTTTCCTCCTATCTTGCTTTGAACTGGTCCCATGTGAACTAGTCCTTAGGGGTGGCCCTTTACAATATTCCACTAGTTCGTGGATCGCCCTTAAAGCTATCGGGAAGCCACTCGCCTTTTCATAACATCATTCTGCGTTATGGTATTGAACATATTCTACAAGTGGAGATTAGCAATGCCCAAGCCAACTCCTTCTTCGACCATAAAGACGGAGTTCCTATCATCATTTCTTGTTTAATGGCTCATCCTTCAATCTATATTAAGAACGATCGGTCTCTCTATAAGGAATTCTTCTTAAGCGGTATTCGTGTGTGTCGGGCGACTTCATACCATATATACACACTACTATATGGTTTTAAAAATAAAATATAACAAGTACACTCTATCATATATTTATGATCTAGCCTTAGGGTGAGAACTTCTACCCTATCTCTACTAGGCTATGGTATCGTTTAGGTTAAACTTTACAACCTCGGCTCTAATACCAAATGTGATGACCATCCTACACCACCGACATCCATTATAACCCGTATAATGCGCTTTAACGGTGCATGGCTAATGTAGGACGACCTGTTGTTGTAAAGTAAATAAATCAATCACATGACTTGTCGTATATCTCATAGTCATTGAATAAAGTACGATAGTGAACATCTGGGAAATAAAATAGGCAAGACAGTAATAATTGAATGAATCACATAAATCAGAGTTCTAAGGCAGCAGCAGGAAAGACTTTCTGGTCAACCCGAGATCCATACAACTATACAACATAAGTGATAGAGTTTATACAACCAATAATAAACTCAATATAGATAACTGTCTCAAGATAGGTAATAGCACTAGTAAACTCTGTAATGCTGCATAGCAGAATGGTAAGCAATAAAGCTAAACATAGTAATATGAGACTATAGCCTTCTGCTCGTTACATGTTCAGTACCACATGCTCACCAGACCTGATATCCCTAATCTAATCATTTAAGAGTACCCAGAATAATAGGAAGCAAAGCATAAATACCCGAGTCAGACAAAACTCTGGTATGAGCGGTAGAAAATCTCAAAAACTATAAAGTCAATATAATAGGACAAATGGTAAGAAAAATCATACCAGACCTATACCTGCACCCATAGAGTTAGAACATCATAAGATATACGCTACTCTATATCATAGTCATCATGGGTGTACTAAACATCAAAGTACTAAGGCGTGTCTAAGTATCCACATTAATAACATGCATCATGTGACATCCCTAAGGTGATAAGAAATCTAAGAAACCATAACATCCATCATCCAACCTCACATTCACTCATTCAGTCCGTTGGATATGTGATAACTCGAATGATCCATCATAGTCAAAGACTACTCAAATTCCTAGTTCCTTAGTACTTGAATCTATGCCAGTCGGTAGGCCAGAACAAGATCACCTGTCATGGTTGATCCAGGGTAAAGATCACCTTTCATGGAGATCAGATCGCCCGTCATGAAGAGCAGGACCCATCATGGTCCGAATGGATACACCATATACTACAACAAAAAGACCCTAAAAGAGTGTTTAAAAAACGCTATAAAAGGCTTTTATAGCGTTTTTATAAACGTTGTAAATCAACAAGTTTTAATAAGTCAATGACCTATTATTGCAACACAAGAAATGCTATAAAAAACTCATCTTTTATAGCGTTTTCAAAATGCTATAAAAAGTCTTATTAATGACATTCTTAAACTGCTCTAAAACCCTTTATTATAATGACTTGTTGGTGTACAATGGTCATAAAATGCTATTATTAACTGCAATAGTGTTTCATAAACGCTATTATATGCATTAATAGTGTTTCATAAACGCTATTAAATCCTTTAATAGCATTTTAAAAACGCTATCAAATACTTAACAGCGTTTTAAAAATCATTTTTGCAGTACGTACATATCCATTATCACACTATAATCGACAAATTTACATAAACACAATGTATCATTTCACACAATCATAGATCACGTTAAATGAAAAATAACTAACCATTCAACATTCACGTAGAATAATGCATAATATGTCGTAATATTTAATGAACATTACATTAAAAGTGTAAATAATACAAGCGATAAAAGATCGTACTACACATGACGATTAAATGTGCAAACCAAAAAAGTTGTTACTTCAAAAGAACTTCAAATTGCTAATATACCGCAGCATGTTGCCATTTGTATGCACCATAGATGGGTAATTACTTATGAAAAAGGGATTCAACAATTAGCAATTATAACTATACATACATACATACATACGTGTGTGTGTATGTGAAACTTAATTACATAAATTTAATTAATTTATATGGAACTTAATTAATTTATATGAAACTTGATTAACTTAGTTAATTTTTATAAAATTAAATTGATTTATATAAACTTTAGTTCATGTATATAATCATATGAAAACAATATCAATAACATATGGAATTTCCTGAAATGGATGTAAATTTTGTTTAAAATACTTTATTCAACAATTGCATGTATACTGTTATAAACTTATTAATTTTTATAAAACTTAATTAAATTTAATAAACCTATTTAATTAAAAAAAAACAGTTGTCTTATTTAATTATTATAAAACTTAATTAACTTAGTTACTTATTTTAAACTTAGTTAATTTGTTATTATTATTACTATTATTATATTATTATATTATATTATTATATTATTTTATTACTACTACTATTATTATTCTTCTAAATTTAGTTAATTTTTATAAACTTAATTAACTTTTATAAAAATTAGATAAATTTATAAAACTTAGTCAATTTTTATAACGATTTAACAAAGATTTCAAAATAGAGAACATGATTTTTATAAAACTAATTTTTATAAAACTTAATTAAATTTTATAAACTTATTTAATTTTAAAAAACAGTTAGCTTATTTAATTATTATAAAACTTAATTAACTTACTTACTTATTTCAAACTTAGTTAATTTATTATTATTATAATATTATTTTATTACTACTATTATTATTATATTATATTCTTCTTCTTCTTTTAAATTTAGTTAATTTTTATAAACTTGATTAATTTTTATAAAACTTAGTTAACTTAGTTAATTTTTATATAACTTCCTTAATTCTTATATCCTTTAATTCATTTTTATAGAACTCACTTAATTAACTTAGTTGAATATTTATAAGACTTAGTTTATAAATTAGTTAAATAATTTTAGTTAATTTTTATATAACTTAGTTAAAATTTTATAAGAATTAATTAATTTTTATAAACTTTCAGTTAATCTAGTTAAATTTGTATAAAACTTGATAACGTAGTTAACTTTTATAAAAATTGGTTAACTTTTAAAAAACAGTTAGCTTATTTAATTATTACAAAACTTAATTAACTTAGTTAATTATTTTTATATAACTTAGTTATCTTAGTTCAATTTTTATACTTAGTTAATTTTCCTAAATTTATTTAAATTTTATAAAATTTTATTAATATCTAGATATTAACTTAATTTTATAAAACTTAGTTAATTTTAAGAAAATTATTTAATTTTTATAAAACTTGATTAACTTAGTTAATTCTTATAAACTTTGTTGATTTTTATAAACTTATCGGATTTCATGAATTTTCGACAGCACCTCCTTTGCGCGGTTAGTGCTTTCCCGCACACCCCAATTCAATATATATTTACACGATCAAAATAAGATCAGATTTATATCATATATAACAAAATATACTTCATAATAGCTTACACATTCAAATGCATAAAAACATGCCTTTTATTAGCAACTTTAGCTACCAATCTTCCATATAGCAAAGGAATGTTTTGTGTAACTATATAACAACGTAAAGGGAATAATTAGGGTGCAAATCTAGAAAAGAGTCATGTAATTATGCAAAAGGTGCGAATGCCAATATTATTTATCAAGTAATATTTGCACACTTAGAGATAGAACGCAAGTTGTTCAATAAGATGAGCAAAAAATGAGCTTGATGATAATTCATGTCTACTAGTCAGTAATCACTATTCCATTCAGTGTTAGTACAAACATGACTAAATAGAATTGATGTGCGACTGACCTTGGTGATCTCCAACCGTTTGTGACTTCATGCCTAAAACAGCAAGAGAACTTGACTTCAGCAACTTCAGCTTGATTATTAGTCTTTAGTTTCCATGCTCATAGAAAGGCCAGCAAAACCTGACATTAATTTTGGTACTATTATCTCGTAAAAGAACGTTGTAACTCATGGTTGATGTAGTTAACATTGCACATAAATTCTAGAAAGATGATACTTACGATGTTTCATATACATAATTAATAGGAAATTTTACCAATATAGGCTTGTTTTAGAAAGTAATAACAATATTAGCCCAGTTTTAAAAACAATTACAACTATAGACCACTTTTTTTCCTGGTCTATACAGTTGGCGATTTTCCAAAATTCGCCAACGGTCGATTTTCAAAAAGTTGCCCAAAGGAAATAACATATTTCCTTAGGCGACTTTTAGAAAATCGCCAATGGATGAAAGTTTTTTGCTTTGGGCAATTTTTGAAAAATCGCCCAAAAGCCTGCTATAAATCCAACCAGTAACCTACCTTCTTCTTCACTATCAACTTTACCAAACTCATCACTAAATTCCTAAACCTTCACAAACCCTACTTCTTCATAGAAAACCAAAAAAAAGTACGATTCTCACAAGATATAATCAAAGCTTCTCAACAACTAGGTGTAAACTTCGGTACAAGGTAATGTTTATCGATTTATAATATGTTTATGCTAACTAAAATCCTAATTCGAAGCTGTTGTGTATTCTAACCAATGTTGACGTACTCGCAGTTGAACTAGACATGGATGATTGGGAGAGAGACGACGAGATGATGTCGAAATGTTACGATGATTTTGAAGCTCAAAGGGACATTACGCATCTAAGTGATGTAGAATTTGTTCCAGAAACGCAATTAGGGCCGATACATCATAAGTTCCATTCGGGAACATCACCTCTCAATACTCGCTTATGCGAAGTTGTAGCGAACCAAAGACCTGGCAAGCAAATTTCTATTGACGATAAAATACTAAGTCCTGGTAATCCTGTAGGACCTACGCTACCATCCGGTGCATATCCAGTTTGCCGATGTGGCGATGAATGTGTGGTTGTCGTAGCCAAAACTGAAACCAATGCCGGACGAAGATTTTACGGTTGTGCTTCGTACGAAGATCACATGATGAATCCTGGCGAAGTGGGGTGCTATAATTTTATGAAGTGGATCGATCCTCCATTGTGTGCTCGAGGAGTGGAATATGCCCTCGAAATGCAAGTTGAAGTTAGGCGTTTGAAAAAATTAGTTGAAGAAATGAATAGAAAATGTTGGTAGAGAAAAAAATGTCATCTTTAGCTTATGTTCGCAATGGATACGTTTGACAAACTGTGTCTGATCAACAACCCTGTGTTGGGTAGTTTATTTATTTTCATGTAATTGATGGATATTTTCATTTTCGTAGAATGTATGTTATTAGTTTTGTGTTATTAGTTCTATATGTTGTTAGTACTCTGTAATTGATGGATAATCTCATGTTTCGTAGAATGTATGTTTGATTTTCTTTGAAATTGATGGTTATATCAAAGTATTTGTCGTCAGATGAATTTCCATGATCATATAGAGTTGTTTGGAGGAATCTATAGAGCATGCACGATAGAGTAGTTCCGGTATTGTTGAAGGATGTGTTGGTGCAGTAAATATGTTTGGATTTTTCAAACAACTCTATCCCTTCTACCTTGTAATTATTTTAATTGCCATTACACAGCCTAGTTGATTGAAATTTTGACTTCGACGATTTTAAAAAAATAGCACATGGGCAATTTTTCAAAAATCGCCCACTATTTTTCCTGTAACAAAACAGACAGCCAAGCCCCCCACTCACTCTTAAAACATTCAACCTAACTCAAAAAAACCCATTTCGGGTATCAGCTCTCTCCCTCCCAAAAATTTCAACTTTCATTGCTTTTTAATCAAATTCGAAGCTTATTTGGACCATGGCTTCTACATCCGGAATAGTGGAGGATATTGGTAATGTACTCATATCCAATTTCATGATTTAGGGCATTTTTAGGGTTTTCTAGATTTCATTTTTTGAAATATTTTGTGAAAGCTTTATGTTGTAGATTGCATTAGGGGTTTTTGCAAGTGAATGTTCATTCAATTGCGTATACTTTAGTATAGATTGAGAAAATTAAATTTATGATAATTAAGGGTTGAATACATTAATCTTTGTGTCGTAGATTACATCGAGATGGAGCCTGGTCCAGTAGACCTGAGCGTTTTGTACTTACAGCCTAGACACCGCACGTCTAGTGAAGCGTATATGATGGTAATTTCCTATGATTTTCGTTTCACAAATTGTGTAAATATTAATATATGTACATGTAATGTTAAACAGAGCGAAGAAGCATATTTCACCATCGATCACTCTATTTCTCTCAAGAAAGTCACTTCACATCATCCTAGAGTATTAGAGGAGATTGATCGAGCGGGCTTTTCGACAGTACTGCGGTTAGGCTACCTCCAATTAGATCATCATCTGGTCACAGCTCTTGTCGATAGATGGAGACCGGAGACATCTACATTCCATCTTCTTGTCGGAGAGATGGTGATCACATTAGGAGATGTGGCCGTGCTTTTAGGTTTGCCTATAGAAGTCAATCCAGTGACGGGTGAGGACCATCATGATTATATTTAGTTATGCACGGATTTGCTCGGTATTACTCCTCCTCCGCAACAAGTCAGGGGTAACGACATGGTAGAAGTGAAATGGTTTAGACACGCTGTAGCTGATGATATACCTGCTGATGCTACAGAGGTTCAGATCCAGCAGCGGGCTCGAGCCATTATTCTACACCTCATTACATCCCGTTTGATGTGCGATCATTCCAAAAATCGCGTGGACTTGAAATGGCTACCTTATTTAGCCAATCTCGATCAGTGCACTCAGTACTCATGGGGTAGTGCTGTTTTGGCGTACACCTATATGGAGCTCTCCAATATCGCTCTTATGGTAACTAAGCTTATAGGCGGGTGTTTGACGCTTGTTCAGGTACACGTATACTTTACCTTGCTACTTCTGTTCTAGACCATTTTTGTAATATGTTTTAAGTTGCTAAATTGTGTTTTCCCTATAGATTTGGTCATGGACATATCTACCTGTCGTACGATCGAATCCAAGTCCGAAATGTTGTCGTCGATCACACACACCCTCATGGGTCTCGGTATAACTTCATGTCCTTTAAAAATTAATTTTCTAATTCGAAATTTGTTTACGCTAAAATATTGTTTCTTCGCCTGTTGACAGATGGATTGGTCCAAAAAAGACATCTCAGACCCCCCGACGGAATGTACGTTTTTACCGCAACGAGCTAGTTGTTCTAGACCCAGCTGCGGTGACCTGGACTCCATACACACAGGATGTATTGGAGGGTCTTCCGGCTATATGTACAGCCGCTAGATATCTGTGGACTGCCAGGCTTCCACTCATTTGCACTACTCGTTCTGCACACCACCACCCGATCGGGTAATGCGCCAGTTTGCAATGGCGCAGCATATTCCAGAAAACGCTCCAGTTTATACCGATGAGTATAATGTGGGGGAAATTGCAAATGCTATGGAGATATGGAATCAGTGCCATTTGTTTACGCAATTTGAGAGAGAGCCGATCACCCCTCTAGAGACATATATGCGGTGATATTGGCACATCACGCGTAGATATGTTCTTCAGGCGCCTGTACAGGCTGTTCCCCACCATCCATACACCCCCCGTGCTCCTCTTGAGAGAAACATTGTAAGTATACTTAACCCCGTTAATTTAAATATAATTTCAAATTAAGATAACTAATCTCTTTGCGTTCTACAGGCTGGTGGCATTTACAAGGCGTTGGAAACCGCCAAAAGGCTCGAACAACGTCTAGATCACGATGCGCAGTCGAAGGGGATGTGCATGAACATCAAAAACATTCTACGTGCAGTCTTGGGAAGAAACGAATTAGACAGGCCGAGACGTCCTTCCCCCCTATACCTCCACCTCCAGCAGACATACCTCCACCTCACGGGGGGCCACCGCCGCTCCTACTTACTTACAGTCGGCGACACAGAAGAGGTGAAGGAACTTCATTCGAAGAAGGCCCTTCGACGTCACAACACCTGGAAGATTTCACCCATGGACCTTCTCAACTGCCATGTACATTTGATGCTTCCACCAAGATCGAGGAAGAAGAATACATGTTCCAACAGCCGGAACATCATCGTCGTCGTACGCCTATGGAACTTCATCACTTGCGTAGATGATACGTGCATTATATTGGATATGGCTATGTACTTTTAACTGTGTTGTGTACGGTATGATTGTGTTATTGTCGTAGATGTGGATGCGCATATGATAGTTTATTATGTACATTGGAATGTGAATTAAAGATGTTATTGTGTGGCTTTCATGAACAACTTGTGTGCGATGTAGTGGAATGTGAATTAAAGATGTTGTTATATGGTATGGACATGCTTTTGATATTTGTGTGCGATGTGGCTTTCATGAACAAATTGTTGTTGTTTGTTAGCAGCAATTTAGTACTGGCAATTTTTTCAAAAGTCACCCTTTTCCTGCTGCTGCTGCCAAACAACAGCAGGTTGTTTCGTATATAACAAACAAACCACAGACCTGTAATAAATAGCATTTGACAAATTATCGAACAGTAGCATACAACAAGACTTGTAAATCAGAAAGTAGAGTTCAATTACATAGAAGTTAAATTATACAAACACATCTACACAACAGTAGTACATCGCTTACGATTATGGCCTAGCACACCGCATTTGCTATACCTGTTTGATTTGGACGACTGGCCTTCATCTATCACACCTTTGATCCTTGTAGACCGTGGCCTCCTCGGTTGTCGTCTCACAGTCGGAGGCAATATCTGAGGACCAGTATATGCGCCCAAATATCTCCTATCACGCACGGGATGAAACTCGGGCTTATAAGCAGCTTTGTAGCTGTCAGCGGAGTACCAGCTTGATGCTAAATCATGGCATGCTCTATTAGCCCCACCTGTTTGCGCCGAACAAGCTGCCATTACATGAGAGCATGGTATCTTCTGTAGTATCGGAATGTTGCATGTGCACGAGCAGTTGGTGCCGTCGATTATAACTTTGTATTCATCACCAAAGTAGTGAATTACCTGCCATTCAGTTTGACTAAAACATACTAGTCTGCAGCGATGCGCTTCACTGGCTCTTTCTGCTATTTTGGCTTCCCACTTTGGAGTCAAGCGTGTCGCTAGTTCATCTGCAATTTGGCGTCGCTTGCAGAAATATTCAACTGAGCGATATAATGTTCGTGCAACCAAAGCCTTTATAGGTAGCGATCTAGCTCATTTCAATACACCGTTAAAACTTTCAGAAGCATTAGTTGTCATTACATGAAAGCGTCCTCCATCGTCTTTGCACAAAGCCCAGTTTTCTTCAAAATTTCCCAGACTCTGCTCAATCCACTCATGCGCACGCCTACTTGTTGCTTTGATATCTTCTCTAATTTTCATGTACTCAACTAGCTCGGACGCGCACGCTGCTGAATAAAATAACCCTGTCAATCTCTTCTCTTTGAATCCCGCCGCTTGAAAGTTGGCTTTTATATGTCTTGCACAATAACGATGTTTGTGCGGTTGTCGCCATTTTCCGTGTAAAGCTTTTGGAATTCCTTTCATCCTATCGGATATGAAAGTAATACAACGACCGCGAACACTATGTATGAATTCTAGCATGCAAGAAAAAAACCAACCCCAAGAATCATATGACTCCGATTCAACTACTGCGTATGCCAAAGGCAAAAGACAATCACCTGCATCTACCACGGTTGCAACAAGCAATGTGCCTTTGTATTTACCATACAAGTGTGTCCCGTTAATACATAACAAAGGCCGAAAATGCACAAAACCTGTAATGCAAGACCCAAATGCCCAAAAAGCGTGATCGAACACTCCCACTTCATCATGTGTCACATGACCTATAGAGCCAGGGTTCGTTCTTTTTATCTCATCAAAGAACTGTGGTAAAGTCGAGTATGATTCTGCCCAATCGCCATAAATTCTCTCTATTGCTTTGCTTAATGCTCACCATGCTTTCATGTAACTTATGTTGATGAACAACTGATCGTGCACAAGCACTTGAACTGTACCAGCTGAAATATTCAAATCGGCTTTGACAAATGACATGATTTTTGTCACAAGAAATTTCGAAGTTGCTTGCTTATGGTTGGAATTAACTATTGGGTTGACACAAGTGTGTTAGCCAGGATACTTCCGATTTTCCCACCATTCCGACTTGGATTTTTTTGAAACTATGGCATGTATTCTCCAAGGACAATTACCTCCAACGGTGCATATAGCAGTATATTGTGTTTTGTTCGACTTTATTGGTTTGTATGAAACAGCATGCAGAATTGACCATTTCGTTAGTTGTTGATGAAACTTCTCTTTTGTCTCAAAAACCATACCAACACTAAAACCACCTTGAACGCAAGCGGTTGAAAATCGTTCGCCGAAAAATTGAAGATTACCAACAACAGATCTTGCCAACATTTGAGTGGTGCAAAGATCATCATCCAAAGGCACTTCCATCTTTGGTTCGTCACTATCTGCATCATTGTCATCTGCTGTAGGGAAGTCATAGTTCAACGGCTCGTTGTTAACTTGCATTCTTTGTATCCAAGAGTCTTCATTAACATTCATAGAAGCAACGACCATGCTATCTACATGACGTTCTTCACCCATGGCTTCATTCCCACCAACGTCCATATCATTGTCAAAATTTGCATACGGGGAATGGGTGGATGGTCCAACACTCCATTGTGCACCAGAATCAACTGTCATATACCTGACTGAAATATAGAAGTCAACTAACCGACAATACATACCAAATGAGATGAAAAATATAGCCCAATATTTAAACATACCTTTGACTCATATCATATAGTTCAGATGGATTAGGATACATTGACTATGACAAATTTGCATTAACATGTTCATCGCTTTCGTCATGCTGAATGTCTTGCTGTTGGAAGCTGTTTAAATTACAACAAAACTTAAGAAAAATTAACTACATAATAGTACATCTACCAATTCATCAAACAAAATTTACCTCGCACTTGTATTTGCATCCCTAGACGGGTTGCAATAAATGTTGCTTTGTTGCGTAAATGGCTGCGAGTTTTCGTACGGCATAAATCCGTACTTCATAGATGGAGGACGGTATCTTCCATCGGTTGTAAAAGGATTGCTATAGCTAGGAGATACGTAGCCAGTAGATGGATCTGCAGTCTCCAACATCTGTGTATAGTATCCAATTCCAGTACTCACAACAGGAGATGCCACCTGCTGTTCTTGTTGTTGCTTTGCAACTTTCCCTACGTATAACTCAATAGATTTTGCAACAGCAGAAAACATTACTTCTACATCGTCATCGTCCGCTAATGCTATTGCTTTAGAACCTGAGTCCGTATGCCAGTTAACCACTAGTTCAAGTTCAAATTCTTCTTTATTAATCTTCTTTGTTCTGTACACAGCTTCTTTTAATTCCACCAATTTGCAACATTTTCGCACTCTTCCTGATTTACAAATACCACCAACATATTTACCGTTCCTTTGATCATCGACAATTAGTTCGCCGTCGTAGTAGCAAAGCGTAGGAATCATATTTCTCGCCATTCTACAGATCAATATACAAATCGGTCAGTATGTACACATTAAACCATTTTTTTACCTTAATATAACCAATTACTAAGTTCGCCAAACTACAGAAATTAGACAAAAAAAACTAGGGTTTACTGATTTTACCTTCAACTAGATGAAATTTGCTAAGCAACGTCGATTGGATCTATAGATTTAGCACTAAACCAAGGTTTTAAAGAGTATAAATGTTGATTTCAGAATAGAGCTACCAATAGAGAACTTTGTTTCAGTTTTATAGAAAATGTGGAAGTGAGAGAGAAATGTAGGTTGCTGGTTGGGTTATTTCCTTTCGGCAACTTTTTGAAAATCGCCCATTGGCGATTTTTGGATAATCGCCAACTGTATAGACCAGAAAATAAAAAGTGGTCTATTTTTGTAATTATTTTTAAAACTGGTCTGATGTTGTTATTACTTTCTAAAACAAGCATATATTGGTAAAATTTCCTAATTAATATAAAGAAGACAAAATTTGAAGATAAAAGAAAGTTGCTGACATTTTGTTAAAAGACCAGTAAATTGGCACATGATTATTAAAACTATGACAAACAGTTTGCACCAAAAAAGGAAGTAAAAAACAATGCCAATACAATTGCAATTGCAATTGTACAATAAGGTACTCCCGTTAGAAATTTAAGGAGCAACCCCAAAAATCGTCATAAAAAATTGTTAACTAATGACAATTTTTTGCTGGAATGTTAGGCTATAAACTTTAACGCCAAGCAGTTAGACTTGTCCAATTTGAAATTTAAACATAACACAATTGTTGGAACTTTGGAAGAAAAGTTTGATGCTGACAGTTTAAGTTTAGTCAAAAACTTATTAGGAGTAAAGTAGTGTATAACGCATAAGAAACATATCGGCTAACTTCCACTTAGAAAGGCACACAGAATACATACACTAGTATGTACCTTTTTAAGTGATTCAATACGGTATATATAATATTTCAAATAAAATTAGTGGATATTGAAAATAATGTAAGGAACCTAAAGATGCAAATTTGTAGTCAATGAGCCAGCTTGCCCCGACTATTTTCATAATGTACGTACATGCGTAGAATGAAGATGAATGGTGTTATATTAGGAACAATTATAATTTAGTAGTGTGAATCTGAAAAGAAAAACAAACACATCAAAAATTCTAGAAACTGTACGTGCTTAAAAAATAAATGAACAGAAAAATCTTTGATGATCCACAAATTCACTTTTATAGAACTTAAGCTTGGTTTTGGTAGCGATGGTATTATTGTTGAAAAAATAAATGCAATACATATCAATTGAATACATAAATGCATCCATCTTAGTTTGAATTCCAATTTAAACATAATAAATGAATAAATAACTCTTTGATGAAGTGAAATAGTTAGAGGATAACTTTGTAAGCATAGAATCTTCAGTTGAATACTCATCATTGAAAACAGCAGAAAGATTATCAATTACGGTTGCAGCTGCAATACATATTAATGGGTATATTTAATAGAGAAACTTGCAGATTTAGAAGGTCAAGAAGATTATATCAACAACATCCACTATGTATTCTCATATATAATGTGACATGGGTTCACAAACTAGTAATAATTTCATATTGATGACAATATGTTTCAGGCATTAAGTTGAAGAGATAAGTATATGATTATAATAATTGAAGCAAGGTGTAAGAATGCACTGTACTATTTTCGGTTCTATTCTAATCAAGTATGAGTGTCAAGAATTAGTTTAAAAAATGTAGTTGGTAGCTATACAAAATAGATAGAGGGCATGATATATTTTGTTATAACCCATTATTTTTCGAAGAAAGGACAACAGTGGGTCCTAATGGGGTACAGAAATGCACAAACGCAAACTAAGGACATTGTTAACTTGTATATTATAATAAAAATCATTGTAATATTGATCAGGTGAAATATAGTCTGGAACTGTAAGTATGAATTATAAAATACTTCGATAGATCTGTGAGTTTTTACTCTTAAATCAAACATATATTACACTACCGATAAGCTTAGCTCATCTAAAAGAAAGCATATAAACCAAACAAATATATAAATGAAAATAATAATAAGGAAACTATATATTTTGTTTCATTTAGTGGAATAAACAACAAGAAAGTCGGAAAAGTATAAAAGCAATCGAACTAATACTAAAAACTGAAAGTGCATTATATTCATTTGAAAACAACAAGTTTTCTCAGCTTGATTTCGCTACTCTGTCCATGCTACTCTGTCCATGTTCATGTTCACCCTCTCTCTTATTTTCATTTGTCTTGGTTGTCAATGGGGCATTTGTTACATGCTCATATTTATCTGATGATCTATCTTCTGTTGTGCCTCATCGCTCAACAATGCATGATGTTATTTGTTGCTTCTTCACTGCTCTGCAATGTATGTGGATATGAAAAATATATATGCAAAAAACGTATTAAAACACATATGCATACAGTGTATGAAACGACATATGCATCCACTGAAACAAAGTTATAACCATAAGTGTAGAAGTATTTAATGTATACGTACATACATAGACAAATAAAACTCTAAATATCATATACATACATATCTGCCATCTTTAATACATTTGGCACATCTCTGTTTAAGCAACCTAAGAAATTGAAAAGGAAAACACATAGTTATAATGATTGAATAAGTTTACTTACATATGCAGTTGTTATTAAATTTAAAAGGAACATGCATATTTCACTAAACATATATAATTTATATCAAGTACAATAGAATTTAGAGAAGTAACTTGGTACCGATTCTAAATATGGCATATTGTGATCATTACATAACATAATGCAAATTACTCAAAGATTAGAAAATAAAGAATAAAGTTGCATTATCAATTTTCAAAATAGTTCATTTCCTGAAAAAAGTATAGATAAACTTAGACATCAATTTGAATTCATCTGCACAAAGAAAAAGCAATATCAATGTTCACATAAAAATGAGAATCAAGATGAATAATGGCTCACTAAGCCATTTTCTAGGTTAAAAAATTATGTGACAATGTCTAAGTTACATGGATTATTTTGTCTGAACCATGTCATTACAGTCGTGGATATAACATTAAATATACCAACATAATTATGTAAAATATATTAATAACAAAATCACAAAAGATGCCATGATAGGGATTCTTAAATAGTTATAGCCAGTGGCACAGCCAGGTTCAAACTCAAGGTGGGGCAAAAAAACTCAACCGAGAAAGAAATAATTCTACAATATATGGCTTTGCAGTTATTTAAATAAAGATTAGTTGATAGTAACTTAACAGTAAAAGAAGCTTCAAGCTTTGACACTAACAACAAAAGAAGCTTAGTAGTAATATATACCATGCTACTTAATCCAAGTTTATATCTTGATCTGGACATTAAGTATCAAGTATCAGACATTTTTTTGTAACTAATTTGAAATGACAGGGTAATTTCACAACTTAACTGTTACCCATGAGATATATTATATGTCGTTCAAAATCTTCTCGATTTTTTAAGGTGTGTATACATAGAATCGTTGTCGATGAAAGCCGGATGACAAACAACATTAAAATTATTTACATTTCCAGGATTGAAACTTAACAGAAAATCTTTGATCTAAACCTAACATATATAGAAATTAAAATTACTAAATTATTAATTAGCAGTCACGATGTGAAAGTAACTCACTTAATTAGCTAGCAGACAGAAGATAGCAGATTAGGTGGGTTAAGAGTCCAGAGCACACGACGGTGGTACTCGAGAAGGTCGTGTGGCATTGGAAAGGATATGGAGATGGTCGACGGATAAGCAGAGGCATTGGAAAGCCTATCAAAGGAAGCGACAACGAAGGTGGATACTTAAATCCATTCACGATTTTGACTTTTATTTTGCCCCTAGTCGTTCTGTTGCCCTAGACCACGATTATCTGGAGGCTGGATTAGTGATGAAAGGAGGTTGCAAGGTGCAAGCCGAAGATAATGAAGTCTTAATAGACGAAAAAAAGAAGGAAAGTAGGGTTTTTTAAGAATTCCATGTGAAGAGGGCTTTGATGTAGAATTGTAGAATAAGATATATGTTTTCCCACTTAAATTTACTTTTAGGGGAAACCAGATGGTGTGACAACTCGGTTTATTAACACCCTAGAGCTCAAAGATGGCAGGATGCGTTTCAACGCTGTTACCTGCTACAATTATTGAAGAATTTTATTATAGCAATATTACCCTTGCTTTAAAAGTACTCCACGAACCATCGAATATCAACGATCTCCTTGCATACGTCATTTATTACAGAGTATATCCTTGAATTGATCTTACAACTTCCATCTAAAGTCATCGTGGTTGGGACGATCCTTTACAATCATGTCGATGGTAGAATATCATCATTCGTCCCGTATCCTTCTTCCAATAGTTCCTTCAATCCGACTCATAGTCCTCTACTCTACATCTCGAAGTACAACTACCCTCATCGAAGCTGCCACTTCCCATCATGGAATCACCATCATTGTACCATGCATCGTCGAAATCGCCATCGAAGCTCATGGTTCGGTATCGACGCGAGCTTTAGCTCGAAGAAACTTGGATATGACTCAAAGCAAGTACGAGTGTAGGCAACCCAAAATAAATATGGATGGAACTCGAAGTAGCCAGCAAATGTATCAATCCACTCCAATTCCTCCTACCCGAACCATCACCACCAATCCAAGGTCACTATCGATCCATCCCTATCCCCAGTCCAATAGTTCAACATAAACAAACCATGCACCACCCTCGAATCATCTTTTCACCGAACCAAGTCGCCCTCATGGATCGGTACCCTTCCATTGGTACTACCGGCCCAACATTTAGACAATTTTCCTACCTCTAAATGAAATCCAAGCAAGCATGCACGTAGCTCGAAGCAAACCCCCTTGCCAAACCATGCAACCAAAGTCTAACACGACCCCATGCTCGAACAAACTTGGATCGATACCGATCCATGGGTACCGATCCCACACTTACAATTTCTCCCACCTTCCTTATGATATCCATGCATGCACATGAGTGACCCAAAGCACTCCAACATATAACTCAAAGCGAACCTTCCCTATACACGAGCACCCCTCGCAGCAAACTCCTACAGATCCAAAGCCTTCGAATCATGACTAATCAATCTTCAATTGATCATAACTCAAATAAATGAACTCCAAACAACTTAAAACTTGAAATGTAGCTTTAGCGGATCCTTCTTGATCTACCCTATGGGTCGCAAGTCAATTGGAGGAATTGACCTTCATGAGTCATAACTAATCCAAGACCTGTTCTTAGAACTAAATCGCCATTTGATCGGCGTTTTCAACCATTCAAACATTATACATTTAAGCAATCATTATATACAATATATCCTAATAAGAGCACATCCATAAACATCAAATCAGAGCCTAAAACTAAGTGTAGAAACTAGATAAACAATAAGAACCATAAGAATACAATATCACAAATCTTTTCCAAATCAGTTGAAATTAACATATATGATTAGTAAAGGTTTCAAACACGTTTTAGAATCCAAAAATCATTTTAAAACTTCATGTTAAGGTGTATAATGACTAGATAGTAAGTGAGAGGTCCTAACCACTCACCTAAATCCAAAGCAATCCTAAGCAAACCCAAAAGTGCATGAATCCCAAGATAAACAGAAGCTCCATGGTGTCTCCAATGTTAATACCACAGAAATTGATTTTGATGACAAAAACCATATAAATATAGGAACTATCCCAACAATGGCAAGGTAAGGGGATACCTTCCGATGGTACACCTCTAGAAAATGCACTGATGCTAACACAGAGCCGGCTGCCCCTTTAACTTAGCAGACCGGATTACCTCACCCCCTTGACATCGAGGCCTTGTACTACCACGGTGTTTGCGTGCATACCAACTCTGAAAGGGACATCTAGAATGAGGTGACCACTCTTAATGGTAGCTAACCACATAGCTCTGCTACATGCCCTATTTTTGCCATTCCTTCCGGTTGTGAGGCTGGAGGCTATCTTTACCTGTCTAAATAGCATCCATCTTGGAATGCTAACACTGCCCTCCAGACGTCAATGCAATGCCAGCATTCATCCATACAAGTTCGTTTTGGGTCTGAATGAAACCAAAGGCACTAACTCTAATGCATCCATTTTGGAATCACCCTCAGGATTAGTAGCAGTAGCCCTTGCACTTCAAAGAGCACCGTCTTCAATCATTATCAAGATGTCTTCCACTCGAACGTACATGTTGGTTCGGAGTGGTATTCGGATATATAAATCCGATCCCGGTCTCTCCGTTTCAACAACCGATAATACCCAGTTGAGTCATTCCCGGTTCTTTTTAAAGTAAGTACTCGAGTCCTTGTCAGAAACTCAAATTTTACATTCATACTTCCTAAGTCAAATTGGGTCAAACTTGATAGTCGGTTATTTAACTATCAAAGAAACAAACAACAACTAATTCCATTTGAGATTTATTTATCCATAGCAACCACTAAGCCTCAAGACATATCTTTGTTTAATAAATCTCTTTCAAAAACATTCATACGCTTATCTTTTTGACATAAGTATATTCACAAAACATTTGTAAGATTTTCCATTACCAAATCTCTAAAAAGGTTTTAGCTGCATTATTTAAATAGGAGAAAAGGATAACTCTAAGCACTATTCCTTCGGTGTAAAGTGTGGAACAGATGTTCCATACCACCATTTTTTAAAAAGTCAGCCTCGAGAAACCCAAACCTCGAATTCCTATTGTAATTATCTTCAATAAATCCTTTTATAAATTCCCCTTACCTATGAAATCTTTTTTGCTTTAACCCAAACCCATTTACAAAACATATGTCAACCTCCATACTCATTATGAGACTCTATAAATATTCAAACCCAGTTATATAAACTTCTTCATAAACTTTCAAACCTTGCATAAAACTTCCCTTTATAGATATCCAAACCCATTTATAAAATCTTTTTATAAACATTCAAAACTATTTTAAAACTCCTTTGTGAATACCTCAAAATTATTTATAAACTTCTTTATATAATATTCAAAACAATTGTCAAATCATTCTTCAAATAAATTGTTCAAAATAGAATAACCTTGAAGACCATTTTAAAATAAAATGAAATATTAACTTTCCAAAATCAAACGGAGGCTTAATGACTACAATGGATCATTATATTTGGGTTTACTTATCCAAGTTATATCATGGGTATTGCCTAACATCAGATTTGTAAGGGATTCACACGTAACATACAATCAATCATAGGTAGATGTCCAAGTTACAATATAGATACATCCATTATCGGTAAAAAATGTATATATAGAAGTATATTCTATATGCTTAAGGTACCATGATCCGCTTATTGAAATTAACTTCCCTGTGTTTATCACGTTACCGATATTCGGCATTTGTGCAAAACACAAGTACCTTACTTCCTATAAAACGTGTCAACGTTTTATAATCGTTACTTTAATTATTTGGCTACTTAATGATCCAGACGAGAGATCCTTTGATTTAAAATCAACTTATTTTAAAAAGAAAATTTATATAAAATATAACCGATTGGGTTTTAAACAACCTTTGAAAAGACTACAGTATATTTAGTTAGCTTAACCCTAATTATATCTTAATTGATAATAATTAAATCAATATTAAATCATAATTAAACTTTAATTAACTTAATGAACTTAGTTAAGTCCTAATTAACTTCCTAATGCATCTCAGTTAAGGTTTAAACAATTCATTATTAGATAAACCCTGATTAATTAAAAAATTAATTTAATAATCACTTAATTAAATAATAATTAACCATTTATTACTTTTTTATATTCATTAATCACTAGTTAAAACTTCATTAATCACGAATTAGTCATTAACCTTCCTTAGTGTTACTTAACCTCTAATCACTTACTTAATCACTAATTAACTACTAATTACCTTTAATTATTTTATTAAATAAATAAATTATTAAATAATCTAAAATTAATCTCTTTTTATGTTACTAATTAAGTTTGGAAAACATTTGCAAAACAATTACAAAATGAATCACTTAAACATGAAAATCGTGAATTTTTTGTCGAACTGCATCCATAGCGACTATCGCTATGAGCGCAGTTCGCTCTACTTATTTTAAGTGAAATACTTCACTTAATTTCTTGCTCCTACATGTTTTGAAATAATATTTAGCAAGTTTTTGAAACCTTAAACCAAGATAAAACTTAAAACCATTTCCAAACTATGAAATTAGAAATCATAGTTTTGATTTCAAATCGGATCCCACGTCCGTTGCAACACACAAAGTTGTTAACTTTGTTTCAACTCAACATACTTGATTTTTATATCAAAATCATACATCCATACTACCATACTCTTAACATCAAACTAAAACACACATATAAACATAAGGTTATATGCTTAATAACTCGACAACATCACACTCAAATCTCAAATTCAATACGAAACATAACATCCATCAAATCACCATCGACCAACATAATAACCATTCAATTTTCTCATCACATTATCACCACAAAAATACATCATAATAAAGTCAAAAAAAATTTCAAAACAAAGTAGTTTTACTCATTAAAAATCTTTGAAACCTGAAATGCCTTAGATGCACCAAAAATCACTCCAAAAAATGTCATCTTCCACTTGATTTTTGAACCTATTACTCTCGGATTTTGAAAAAGTGATCAAAAGAAAAGTTTTATAAAATACTTTTCTCTAGAATTTTAAAAAAATAATCACTCATATCAAATTAATTTTGAGGTAGATATGGTCAAAAGAAGGAGAGCTATTTTCGGACTTGAATTTCTGAGTTTAAAATTACACTGCAAAGAAATGAGTTTTTAACAAACCTAAGCTTGAAATTAGAAAAGTGGTAGAAAAGGAAGTTGTACCTATTGAGTTTTTGCACGATTTAAAAAAAGAAAATCTGGATTTGGTGTAAAATAGAGGAAGTTATGGCCGAATAAAGTGGGGGGGAAATGGATAAGAAAGAGTTTAAAAATAAGTTTGCATCTTTAAAGAAATTTAAAACTTTTGATTAACTTAAAACTAATAAAAGAAGCCATGAAATTATGAAGAAAGCTTTAGGAAAATGGAAATGGAGAAGTAAATGAAAATATGATGAAATGGATGTGTATTTACAGACATAAGAAAGTAGGAAAATTACCAAACTAACCTTAGATTAAAATATCCTAATATGTCATTATTTTGACAAGTCGTATCACCATCTTCCTCCCCCTCCTATGTCACATCCCCTCCTCTCTAGTCACATCCTCTAGGTCATGATGGATAATGATGATAAGGCTAAGATATGACAAGAGATAATGATATATACTTATATATAAAAGTTATTTTTATAAAAACCATGACTTGTCACATTACTTGCTAAACATAATTAACATAAGATAATACATAATTAAGTATATTAATATATGGTTAATTATCTCTTATATATGTGTGCATATAGTGCACAAAGACGAACAACATTTCCGACAACTTTCCAGTGTCGAAAAGTCGAAATTTCGAAAAACGTTCTTCGGTCACATTTTCTAATTTTCTACGAACTATCTATTTGGTTAAACAAATTTTAAAAATGATTTTACCATCATTATTAAATAATTAAAATATGTTTATTTGTAAATAAAAACCAATTTATTTATTATTTAAATTTAACTTGAAATCATGAAGAAATATATAAAACGATGATATCAACTATCGATGTCATAAATACATTTTATTTTCCAAAAATAAAAATAAATTATTTTATTTCATAATCTTTGTTTGAATACATATATTAGTGTATGAATCCAGAGCTGTGCATGATCCTTATTGTTTAAAAGCAGTTTTATTGATATTTTGCCTAAGACGATATTTACAAATTATCAATATTTTGGTAATTTGTCCTCAAATATTTTTCCCAAAAGAAATAACTACTGTTATTTACCACTTAAAACGTTGTTATTTATTACTTTTAAACCCATATCTAAATATTTTAAAAATAAATATAATTTATCCAAATGATTAATTTGCGAGTCGTTACATTCGTCCTCCCTTAAGAGAATTTCATCCCCGAAATTATACCACAACCCTATTCCCCGAAATACTTAAAACTATTCATCAATCCGTATGATGTACATAGGTCATTCCTTTGTAAAATCAGATTCGATCACTCACTCGAATACATAATGTCACGACCGAGATTTTCGACCTCCGAAAATCGACATCAATACGTCCACTATATTACATGCCGAGCAATCGAATGCCGAAAATACCAGATCGTTAGGGAAAAGAAGAAAGAGGTAGAAGAAGAAAATAGAAACAACAACACACAATCTCACAATCGCAGCGGAACAATACATAATAGATAACAACCGGTCTTTACACAAAAGGAACTATAACTGTTATTTATACATAACATCATCAGAGTACAACAGAATCAATAACTCAATACTGGACAGTTATAATAACTTATCCTCACAAATGCTGAATAGACAGCCTATAATACACAACGGAATATAAATCAGATACGTATAATACGTCTTCGTCATACAGCTCGTCTCCCGAGCTCCATAGCATATTATCTTGTATCTGTGATACTCGGTCTGACCCGAGCATTATAATAAAATAACACCCGAGTCAGTCTGGAAAACCAGTGTGAGAAAACACACTCAATTTGAATTATTAAAGTTATCAAAATCTCTTGAAAATCAAAGGTATCTCGTAAGACCATGCCACAAATAAGCACGATGGGTTTTTACCTTACGATAACCAAAACATTTCATATCAAATCCTCTGATATTATAATAGTCAAATACTTGTTCAAATAGCTGAAATTGTTACATTAATTAAATTCTAGCATACTAGGCTCTACAATCAAAACCGTAAAGGCATGTATTGGAGAATGGATTCCATACGAATGACTAGGCACTGGGGTACCACCTTTCATAGTACACATCTAGAAACAGCGTACCGAGGACCATGCCAGGATCCCCTGCCACACAAGACCGGACTATCCCTAACATGGATAGACCAAATATGCTATCACACGGGGTGTTCTCATCCTCTCTCGAGCTCCTCCCATATACCGTAGTAATAAATAATATCCAATGTTACCTAGAAAGGTGATAAACATACCCAACTTGGGTGCGACCCACTTAGCCTTACTGCATCTCCCCTGATTTTCAATCATTCCTGGTTGATGAGGCTAGAGGCTCCATGCTACAAGTCCATCCTGGGTTCGAACGGAACCGAAAGCACTATTCCTACTATATCCATTTTGGAATAACCCTCAGGATTAGTAGCGATTAGCCCTTGCACTTCACTTCTCCATCTTCGACTCCATGCTCTTGTTTTCACTTCGAAAACGTACTCATTAGATCAAAGTGGTTTTCGGATAACTTATCTGATCCCGGTCTCTTCGAAACAATGTACGATATTTCTGGTAAACTCAACCCCGGTTCTTTAGGAAATAAACAGACAAAAATAAGACCGGAGATCACCTCCTAACCATTTGTGGATGGATTTCCTTATAAACGTCCTAGAAGAACGAAATGAGTTTATACGTATAGTATAGCACCTCGAACGGTAACTGTACCATATAATTCCCATATTTCTCCTAGATATTCCCAAAGTTATATTTTGGGTCCAGATTTTTGATAGTTGGTTATTTAACTATCAAATAAACAATCATTCATCCAAATACTTCATTTTCCATTGAATAACTCCAAATCTCTTTTTAATTTAATTTTAATAAATTAAATCTCTTTATCCAAAATATATATTTACCTTAATGAATTTAGTAAATTTACCAACTATACCCATTCAAAAAGAATATTTGAAAACCCTTTCAAAAATAATATGGAAAGTACCACTGCGGTATCAAACCATGGATTCACAGCTCAATGGTTACGTCTCTATCCTAGAGAAATCCAAGACTTAGCTGCAGGCACTCGCTGCCTCCAATTTCGCCATACGGGTATACCGTTACTTCCCAAAAACTTTATTTAAAATTTTTCAAAATAATACTTATGAAATTTCTATAATAATTTGTCCAAGTTAATTTTAAGCAATTACTCTTTAAAATAAAAGTTATTATAAAATAATATTAATACAAAATAATCTATCTCTTAAAATAATAATACTAATTCATTTTTAAATAATAATTAACTTAATATCAACCATTTCTAAAATTACTTAATTAATGGTTAAATATACTTTAAAAAAATTTAACAACTAAATAATTAATTTTTTGAAATATTCTTAAACACTTTTAAATTTTCTAATTAATACCTAAAAATCCTCCCTTTTTAAAATAAACTTAACTTCTTAGAAAAAATATATTTTAACTCCAATATAGCCGGTCTAATTATTTATAAATCCCTCTCGATTTATTTCCTGTTTGATTTACGTTCCAACTCCGTAAATTCCCTTTTTCCACATTTCTAAAAATAAAACTACCATTTATTTTTAAACTGATTTACACATCTCCTTATAAATCCTCACAGTGAATTTATAATTTCAATTTATCCACTGATAATTACCTCGCTTTATTTATAAACCTTGTTTATAAATTCCATAGTCTCATTTCCCGTCTATAACGGTTTCACAACACTTAATCGATTTTAAATCGATTTCTAATTTAAATTCATTTTTAAATCAATTTCTTAAATAACCCAAATATATTCCAAAGCCCACTAATTTCAGATCTCACTTCCTTTTTATGATTTAAAATCTTATTTAAACTGGAACGTCAATTTCATATTTTACCTTCAAATTTCCCCTTTTTATTTTCCCAAACTATTTTAAATCTCGATTTTAAAAATACTTTTTTTTCACTTAAACAAATCGCTTAAGTTCCATTATTAAAAATCCTTTTGTTTATATTATTCCAAATCCATATTTTTCCATATTCCAAAATTTATCGAGTACAAATTTTTGAAGTCAAACTACTTACTTTACCAAAATTCATTTCTTTTAACAAACCCAAATTTCACTATAAATATTTTTACTTCAAATTTTTCTTTTTAATTTCTTTCCAAATTTTAAATATTTTTCATTGGTATTTAAAAATACCAAAATCTAACCAGTAATTCCATAGCATCCAATAAATTTAAATTTCACTAAAATCCTATACATAATATTTAAACAGTTCATATACCAATATATATAGAATTAAATTCAACATTTTTGAGGAATCCAGTTGGATCCCTCCAACCTGTTTCCCTACATCCACAGATGTTAATACAATATAAAAATACCAATCCCACTTCGAGGGGGATATCACGGTATATAGGGTCATCCGCTATTATGTGGGGCGCATAAGGTCTCATCCGTTATATATATGCAGGAATATCAATCACTCCAATATATATACTACTATATATAATAGCACATCCAACTGATAATAATTTATAAATTCTATCAATCAATCAATAATTAATTTTAACTATTTAAAATTAATTACAGAAATCCAAAGTTGAGTGAGATTAACTCACCTTTATTTTAATTTGTAGTCCATTCCAAATTATTAATTCCATCCCGTATATTCCAGCTACGAATTTTACGGCTGATCCCGTTTCTACTTTAAACATCGTACGAATAAATTATACGATATACAAGACTCCGATTTTTATTTAAATATCACTACTTTTAAATTAAAGATTTATCTATGTCCATTTCATATGAACAAAACCAACTAATTAAGAATTCCTTTTTTTGAATGGTAATAAAATAAATTTTCAGAGTTCAACATTAGATTACAAAACATAAACCAAGATGGCAACTGCTCATCTTCTTCCTCCAGTACACCCAAAAGCCTTGAACGAAACGTCCACGCAACCCTAAATCATTGACGCAACATCCCGCTTCTACCTGCCGTAAATCCTCAATTTATGGCCGCTACAGTACTGTCGCACGACCAAGCCTTGAACAGAGGCCACCAAAACCCTGCCGTACGAGCTCATCTCCTTTCCAGATGCGAATCTACCCTCCACACAGCACCGCAACCAACCTCACGCGACTGCACCCCTTTCCTCTCGTGCACAGCGAAGCCGCGCCTCCACCACCAGCCACCGCCGCTCCCACCTTCCTCCACCCACGCACTCGACGCTTTCTAATTAAAACTCAGTCGCGAGTCGATAATTTTTTTTCCTGCGCTCGATTTTGTTGAATTGAAAATGGAGAAGGAGGGAAAGATATGATTTTGACTCGAAGGGGAATGAAAAAAATACAGTGACTTTTTTTTTCAAACGTTCGGCCTGTTGTTAAAACAAAAAAGGAGGGAAATGTATAAGAAGAGGGAAGCGTGTTTGAGAAGGGAAAAGTGCAGTGATTTGAGGTGAAAGAAACAAGCTGATGTAAATAAAAAGTCATGTCGACATAAATATATATATTATTTAAATTCAAATCGTCTCGATTATGCAGCTAAAAATCTCGAACTCCAATAGAGGCGTGCCGCTAGGCGTTCATAATGTTATACCCCTATTTAGAACATAATGGAAAAGGTTTCAAGTCCTAATTTGATCCTATGGAGAAGATAGCTTTTTGGACCCAATTATTATATTGAATTTTCGATATAAATTTCAACGCGTTTCTAACCTGTACGGCCAAACGATAACCCCAAACGTTACGAAATTTAAAATCCAATAATAATACACTATTACGGATCCAATGGAACTGGTTTCGTCGAATTCCAAGACTGTTCCTCGGAAGGCTATTTTTTTAAATGTCAATTTAAATGATATATTTTTAAAACTGAACAAATCACTTTTAAATTCAATTTAAAAGGTTTTATTATCTTCAGTATTATTGATATAAATTTTATATGCCTTTAAATAATTTTTAACAAGCTTAAAACTCTAGATTCAATATTTTACCAAATTTTCAATTATTAAATTCAATAATTAAATTATCCGATAAATAGTTATATTTGAAATTCAAGTTAAAAATTAACTTTTAAATATTTAAAATCAATTAAATATTCCGATTTCAAAAATCCAAAATTCTAGGTCGTTACATTCCTCCCCCTTATAAGAATTTCGTCATTGAAATTGCTAGGTAAGGTAAATTGTCCAAACCCGTTAACTATTTTTCCAAAACCCATCAGTTTAAACAACTTTCCAAAAACAATTTTTATTGAAGACACACTATCACTCTTACTACTTACCTAACTCATCCATAGACTTCAAATAATATTACTCCCTCAATTATCCAAATTATAATTTAAAACCAAAATTTAAATTATCAAAATTTTCTTCAAAATTTTTCTAACTCCTTAAATTTTCGAAAAATTTCGCCAGCGTCTCCTTTGCACGGCTAGATCCGAAAAACAACAAAACGCCTCTACGGGCCCAAATCATCAAAATAAAACAAAAGCCAAGTGGCTCAATCAGAAAATCATCAATTTCATACACAATTTAGACACATACCTTTTTGTCGGGCAACTAAAATTTTACTTCTGGAATCAAAGACATCAATTTGCCTTTTCTTTTAATTACCTGCACCCTACTTACCAATATTATCCAATCATACAATTCAAAATCTTTTTATTTAGCATTTTCAAATTTCCAATATTCATTTTACCAAAAACTCGTACGGTGTACATATACCATCCGTATGCAAAAATCAAATCTGATCGCTCACTCGATCACACAATTTCACTTCCGAACTAGTATCGTTCACACGACTCTCTAGTGCGGACTCAGATCTGGTTCCTTGATCAGAAACCGTCATTCTCCTTGCATAGCCATCTACTATGATAGAGAATTCCAGAATCAATCAAAAATCCATATCCAAGGGTTCGCCGTCGAAAATCGAGCAAAAAATCCCAACTCGGATCGATATAGACCACCTCGAAATTCTGTGCTTGAATCTGGATCAAATCGTTATGCGAATAAAATAATATACGTACAACTTACGTATTAATTTCCAATTGATTATTAGCTATATCCAATTCTTTCTATTCACATTTATTTTAATTTCCATTCATTTATTCACACTTATCCTTTTACACAACTTTTATTTAATCTTCATTCAAATACTTACTCAGTATATTTTCCAATACCAACTTTACTTAAGAATTTCACCATCAATTTTCTTGGGTCTATTTTAAATATTTATACAACTTCTTATACTTATTTTCACTTCACCACTTAAGTTTAAATATGAATTTTCAAATTCGATTCCAATTTCTATTTGGACTCAATTTACCTTCTAATTTTTAAATATTGAATTTTATCAACCATTTCTCAACCCATATTTGATTCACTAATTTATTTCATATCTCAATTAAATTTTATTTCCAAACTTTTATTTTATTTAGTCCACTCGAACTAATTCTTCAACTTCACTTTATTCAACTTAATTCAAATTAAATATCATTCCAATATTTAATTCCAATTCCATTTACTTACAAGTTAAATTAATTTGTTCATCTACAAATTTATTTTCAATCTTAATAATTTTTATTTCAATAACTATTCCGTTTAGCCTACTTAGGCTAATTTTCCCAAAATTCACTCTTATTTAACTTAATTTAAGTTAAATTCCATTCCAATTCAAAATTTAAACTTTTATATGTTTTCCAACTTATTTATATTCCATTCACCGATTTCAACCAATTCACTTCATTTAATTGGTTTACTTTACTAATTTATTTCATTATTACACTTACTTTTATTTAACTCTTCTTAAGTTAAATTTTCATTCTAAACAAATTTCAAATTCTTATAAGTTTTTAAACTTATCTATATTCCATAAAACATTCTTAAATAAACTCCCAAAGTTTAAACAATTACTTAAGTATTTCAAAATCATTTTTGGAATCATATATATACCCCAAAATCCTTTGATATATCAAATTATTCCTTTGAATTTCAAATCAAATCAGTTTTACCAAACCAAAAATCTAATGCAAATCATCAAGGTAGCAAATTTCCCTTGGAAACTTGATAACGAACACCGATGATGTCGCGATCATCATTGGAATTATTTTGCAGCGACCGAAGTGAGTTCAGTGCTTTTATTCTTTTAAAAACCATTTTAAAATATTTTTATTATAAATCTCAATAGACTTCATTTTCAATTCAAAAATGTTTCCAAAAAATTTCACTTTTATTTTCCAAGACTTTGGAAAACATTTCAAAACCAAAGGGAATTCAATTTCCAAATTTCAAATCCTTTTAAATCTATATTTAAATATTCCTCTGGGGTTTCATTCCATTTCAAATTATAAATCACATTTATAAACTCATATCTAGAAATTCCATTTTGTTATATGAATTAATTTATTGCTTTTGGTTTATAATATCAACTTTTATTCAAATACTATAGCAACAAATGATAACAGTTTAATATTACCATTTCCTAACAACCAAGAAGACTATATATGACTATAATAATTTCTGAAAAAATATTTTCTTTATATATATAAAAATAATTTGGGTAAAATTATTTCATTTACCCTATTTTAAAACAATACCATATCGAATTGTTTTGTTATAGTGTTTAGAGATCCCTATCAATAACGTTAATTACTCGTATTGACTAGAATCCATAAGCCACTCAACAAACCAATCAACACAATATAAAACAATTTTATATTCACTAACAAATACATGCTCATATCTATTAATACACTCAAACTCATTCTAGGGTGATACTGACCCTATCTCTAATGAGTAATCCCCACCAGAGCCAAGGTTCTCACTTAACCTTCAGCTCCAATACCAAATGTTAGAGACCGAGATTTTTGACCTCCGAAAATCGACATCAATACGTCCACTGTATTACATGCCGAGCAATCGAATGCCGGAAATACCAGATTGTTAGGGAAAAGAAGAAAGAGGTAGAAGAAGAAAATAGAAACAACAACACAGAATCTCACAATCGCAGCGGAACAATATATAATAGATAACAACCGGTCTTTACACAAAAAGAACTATAACTGTTATTTATATATTACATTATCAGAGTACAACAGAATCAATAACTCAATACTGGACAGTTATAATAACTTATCCTCACAAATGCTGAATACACAGCCTACAATACACAGCAGAATATAAATCAGATACGTGTAATACGTCTTCGTCATCTAGCTCGTCTCCTGAGCTCCATAGCATCTTATCCTGTATCTATAATACTCGGTCTGACCCGAGCATTATAATAAAACAACACCTGAGTCAGTCTGGAAAACCAGCGTGAGAAAACACACTCAATTTGAATTATTAAAGTTATCAAAATACCTTGAAAATCAAAGGTATCTCGTAGGACCACGCCATAAATAAACACGACGGGTTTTTACCTTACGATAACCAAAACATTTCATATCAAATCCTCTGATATTATAATAGTGTCTAAGTACAAATACTTATTCAAATAGCTGAAATTGTTACATTAATTAAATTCCAGCATATTAGGCTCTACAATCAAAACCTTAAAGGCACGTATTGGAGAATGGATTCCATACGAATGACTAGGCACTGGGGTACCACTTGTCACAGTACATGTCTAGAAACAGCGTACCGAGGACCATGCTAGGATCCCCTACCACACAAGACCGGACTATCCCTAACCTGGATAGACCGAATATGCTATCACCCCGGGTGTTTCCACCCTCTCTCGAGCTCCTCCCATATACTGTAGTAATAAATAATATCCGAGGTTATTTAGAAAGGTGATAAACATACCCTACTTGGGTGCGACCCACTTAGCCTTGCTGCATCTCCCCTGATTTTCAGTCATTCCCGGTTGAAGAGGCTAGAGGCTACGATTATCTTTTTAAGGAATTTTTCACTTAGAATGCTTATTGTCCTCCGATGACAATGTTCTGATAGCATTCATCCATACAAGTCTGTCCTTGGTCCGAACGGAACCGAAGGCACTATTCCTACTACATCCATTTTGGCATAATCCTCAGGATTAGTAGCGATTAGCCTTGCACTTCACTGCTCCATCTTTGACTCCATGCTCTTGTTTCACTTCGAAAACGTACTCGTTGGATCGAAGTGGTTTTCGGATAACTTATCTGATCCCGGTCTCTTCGAAACAAAATTCGATATTTCCGGTAAACTCAACCCCGGTTCTTTGGGAAATAAACATACAAAAATAAGATCGAAGATCACCTCCTAACCATTTGTGGACGGATTTCCTTATAAACATCCTAGAAGAACGAAATTAGTTTATACGTACATTATAACACCTCGAACGGTAACTGTACCATATAATTCCCGTATTTCTCCTAGATATTCCCAAAGTTATATTTTAGGTCCATATTTTTGATAGTCGGTTATTTAACTATCAAATAAACAACCATTCATCTAAATACTTCATTTTCCACTGAATAACTCCAAATCTCTTTTTAATTTAATTTTAATAAATTAAATCTCTTTATCCAAAATATATACTTACCTTAACGAATTTAGTAAATTCGCCAACTATCCCCTTTCAAAAAGAATATTTGAAAACCCTTTTAAAAATAATATGGACAGTACCAATGCGGTATCAAACCTTGGATTCACAGCTCAATGGTTACGTCTCTATCCCCGAGAAATCCAAGACTTAACTGTAGGCATTCACTGCCTCCGATTTCTCCATGCGGGTATACCATTACTTCCCGAAAACTTTATTTAAAATTATTCAAAATAGTACTTATGAAATTTCTATAATAATTTTTCTAAGTTAATTTTAAGCAATTACCCTTTAAAATAAAAGTTATTATAAAATAATATTAATACAAAATAATCTATCTCTTAAAATAATAGTACTAATTCATTTTTAAATAATAATTAACTTAATATCAACCATTTCTAAAACTACTTAATTAATGGTTAAATATACTTTAAAGAAATTTAACAACTAAATAATTTATTTTCTGAAATATTCTTAAACACTTTTGAATTTTCTAGTTAATACTTAAAAATCCTCCCTTTTTAAAATAAACTTAACTTCTCAGGAAAAATATATTTTAACTCCAATATAGCCAGTCTAATTATTTATAAATCCCTCTCGATTTATTTCTAGTTTGATTTACGTTCCAACTCCGTAAATTCCCTTTTTCCATATTTCTAAAAATAAAACTACCATTTATTTTTAAACCGGTTTACCCATCTCCTTACATATCCTCACCGTGAATTTATAATTTCAATTTATCCACTGATAATTACCTCGCTTTATTTATAAACCTTGTTTATAAATTCCATAGTCTCATTTCCCATCTATAATGGTTTCACAACACTTAATCGATTTCAAATCGATTTCTAATTTAAATTCAATAATTAAATTATCCGATAAATAGTTATATTTGAAATTCAAGTTAAAAATTAACTTTTAAATATTGAAAATCAATTAAATATTCCGATTTCAAATATCCAAAATTCTGGGTCGTTACATATAACCTCACTTCGGAACTAGTATCGCTCACTCTACTTCCTAGTGCGGACTTTGATCAGGCTTCTTAATTAGAAACCTTTGTTCTCCTTGCATAGCCATAAACTATGATAGACAACCTTTGGTTCCACATAAGAACCCTCATCAACGCTCGCCGTAAAAAATCGGGCGATAAATCCCTATTCGGAATGGTGTGAAACACCTCGATTCATACACTCGAATCTTGGATCGAGAACTATGTGAAAAGGAGAAATGATCTATGTACAACCTACGCACTAATCCTATTGGTTCCTACTTCCCAAGGTTATAATTACCCTTTTTAAAGAATCACCATATTACTTAAGTTTATTAACATTCTATAACTCAAATTCATTTTAGTATGATACTCTTCTATAACCAAAAGAGTATATACAATTTCAAATCTTAAATTGATTTTACTTAACCTAGGATGTTCAACAAATATAAAACTTTATTTATTAACCTGCTCTTAATCAAGACATTTTTTATCTTGAAAACTCTATTCTTTTAAGGGATTTGAGAACACATTACCCGGGTTTTATTTCAAAAACCTTTCGAAATGATACTTTATATCCAACCCTTTTGAAAACATAATATATAGCCCGAGTAACTCTAAAATTATATCAAGGAACCGGGCGCTACCAAATAGTATTATATATCCCTTTTACTAGGTAGGGAAATACTCAAGGGAAGTGTTTACCATCTGAACACATCTCTTACCTATTTTTAGTCATTTCCAAGACACTCGAACTAGTTAATCATAAAAAATTTCTTTCTTCGCAAATTCCCTTTTTGAAACAATACTATTTATTAATAAATAGTTCTTTAATAAAATCATCCACTATCTTTGTATTTATTCGGATTCGAACTCGTTTCGATTGTACAATGACAAAGAGGATAATTTACTAAGTGCACTATCATATCTGCCTAAGCAAACAGTCGATTGTCACTTAGAAGATTATTCTGATTATCACAAAACAGTTCAAAACTCCTTCCCGAACCGTCCAAAGAAAACTTTACTTTCAAATCCATATAAATTATTTATATCTTAAAATCTCTTTAAGTACAATTACTACAACTTTTCCAAAATCATTTAAATGTTTATCAAAGCCACCAATATTTAATATTCTCACAATCCTTTTCATTTTTATAAGGTCATCTAATGATTTTCTTTTAACTAAACACATTCTATTCTAAATTCAGTTTTAACCCTACATCTCATCGATAACTATATAGACTTTTGAAAATCATTCCTTTATATATAAAGTATATCCTAGGTAAAATTATTTCATTTACCAATTTTAAAACAATATTATGTCAATTGGACTTGTTCAAGTGTTTAGGAAATCCCTATCGATAACGTTGGCCAAACACATCGACCGAAATTCTTAAGCCACTCAACATATCAAACAACACAATATAAAACATTTTTACTCACTAACAAATACGCACTCATGTTTATAATACACTCAGGCTCATTCTAGGGTCTCACTTATCCTATCTCAAATGAGTATACCCTACCAGGGCCAAGGTTCTCGCTTAACCTTCGGCTCTAATACTAAATGTAATGAACCAGATTTTCGATCCTCGAAAATCGACACTAATACGTCCACTGTATCACATGTCGAACATTCAAGTGCCGGAAATACCGATTTGTTAGGGTGAAAGAAGAAGGTAGAAGATAGAAGAAAACTAGAAAACATAGAATCTCACAACGCAGCAAATAATATATAATACAACAATGATCTTTACAAAAAGGAAACATCTTTATTCATATATACAACATCATAGTACACTAGACTTATCCTAAATTTGGACAGTTATAGAAATCTGTCCTTACATTGACAACATATAGACTCTACAATACAATGGAAGAAGAATATACATGAATACCTCTTGACCATCTAGCTCCTCTCCAACTCCAAAGTATCCAGCTAAACTTGGGAAAACATGCTTAGTTTGACCCGAGCATTACATGGAATAACGCCCGGGTCAGTCTGGTAAATTAGCATGAGTAAAAATCAATAACAAGTAACAACCAAACCAATTTCTACATTTGAAAAACTTTCAAACAAAGGCTATCTCGCAAGACCACACCGCACATAAACATGGATGGATCAAGGTCCGGTGATATTATCATAGTGTCTAGGTTTAAAGTAAATAGATAAAATATCTGAGATGTTTGCATCTCACATTCCAACATTAGGATCTACAATCAAAACCGTAAGGCATGTATCGGAGATTGGATCCCAACAATGGCAAGGTAAGGGACCACCTTCCGATGATACACCTCTAGAAAATGCACTGATGCTAACAAAGAGCCGGCTGCCCTTTTAACATGGCAGACCGGATTACCACACCCCTTGACACTGAAGCCTTATACTACCACGGTATTTGCACGCAAACCAAATTTGAAAGGGACATCTAGAATGGGGTGACCGCTCCTAATGGTAGCTAACCACATAGCTCTGCTGCATGCCCTATTTTTTCCATTCCTCCCGGTTGTGAGGCTTGAGGCTACGCTTTACCTGTCTAAATAGCAATCCATTTTGGAATGCTAACATTGCCCTCCAGGCGTCATTGCAATGCCAACATTCATCCACACAAGTTCGTTCTGGGTCTGAATGAAACCGAAGGCATAAACTCTACTACATCCATTTTGGATTCACCCTCAGGATTAGTAGTAGTAGCCCTTGCACTTCAAAGAGCACCGTCTTCAATCATTATCAAGATGTCTTCCACTCGAAAGTACATGTTGGTTGGGAGTGGTATTCGGATAAATAAATCTAACCTCGGTCTCTTCGTACCAACAATCGAGAATTCCCAGTTGACGCATTCCCAGTTCTTTTGGAAGTAAGTACTCGAGTCCTTATCGTAAATTCAAATTTTACATTCATACTTCCTAAGTCAAATTGGGTCAAACTTGATAGTCGGTTATTTAACTATCAAATAAACAAACAACAACCAATTCTATTTGAGATTTATTTATCCATAGCAACCACTAAGCCTCAAGACATATCTTTGTTTAATAAATCTCTTCAAAAACATTCATATATCTTTCTGACATAAGTATATTCACAAAACATTTGTAAGATTTTCCATTACCAAATCTCTAAAAAGGATTTAACTACATTATTTAAATTGGAGAAAAGGATAACTCTAAGCACTATTCCTTCGGTGTAAAGTGTGGAATGGATGTTCCATACCACCATTTTTTAAAAAGTCAGCCTCAAGAAACCTAAACCTCGAATCCCTATTGTAATTATCTTCAATAAATCCTTTTATAAATTTCCCTTACCTATGAAATCCTTTTTTCTTTAACCCAAACCCGTTTACAAGACATTTATCAACTTCCATACACATTATGAGACTCTTTATAAATATTCAAACCCAGTTATATAAACTTCTTTATAAACATTCAAACCTTGCATAAAACTTCCCTTTATAGATATCCAAACCAATTTATAAAATCTTTTTATAAACATTCAAAACTATTTCTAAAACTCCATTTGTGAATACCTCAAAATTATTCATAAACTTCTTTATATAATATTCAAAACAATTGTCAAATCATTCTTCAAATAACTTATTCAAAATAGAATAACCTTGAAGACCATTTTAAAAGAAAATGAAATATTAACTTTCCAAAACCAAACAGAGGCTTAATGACTACAATGGATCATTATATTTGGGTTCACTTATCCAAATTATATCCTGCGTACTACCTAACATCAGATATGTAAGAGATTCACACATAACATACAATAAATCATAGGTAGATGTCCAAGTTACAATATAGATACATCCATTATCAGTAAAAAATGTACATATAGAAGTATATTCTATATGCTTAAGTTACCATGACCCGCTTATTGAAATTAACTTCCTTGTGTTTATCACGTTACCGATATTCGGCATTTGTGCTAAACACAAGTCATTTACTTCCCATAAAACGTGTCAACATTTTATAATCGCTGCTTTAATTCATTTGGCTACTTAATGGTCCAGACGAGAGATCTTTTGATTTAAAATCAACTAACCTTAAAAAGAAAATTGATTTAAAATATAACCGATTGGGTTTTAAACTAACTTTGAAAAGACTAAAGTATATTTAGTTGGCTTAACCCTAGTTGTATCTTAATTAATCATAATTAAATCAAGATTAAATAATAATTAAACTTTAAGTAACTTAATGAACTTAGTTGAGTCCTAATTAACTTCCTAATGCATCTTAGTTAAGGTTTAAACAATTCATTATTAGTTAAACCCTAATTAATTAAAAAATTAATTTAATAATGACTTAATTAAATAATAATTAATTAACCTACTTAACTTAATTAAATAATAATTAACCATTTATTACTTCTTATATTCATTAATCACTAATTAAAACTTCATTAATCACCAATTAGTCATTAACCTTCCTTACGTGTTACTTAACCTCTAATCACTTACTTAATTACTAATTAACTAATAATTCAATTTAATTATTTTATTAAATAATTAAATTATTAAATAATATAAACTTAATCTCTTTTTATGTTACTAATTAAGTTTGGAATTTTTTTTCAAAACAATTCCAAAATGAATCACTTAAACATGAAAATCGTGAATATTTTATCGAACTACATCCATAGCGACTATCACTATGAGCGCGGTTCGCTCTACTTATTTTAAGTGAAATACATCACTTAATTTCTTGCTCCTACATATTTTGAAATAATATTTAGCAAGTTTTGGAAACCTTAAACCAAGATAATACTTTTTCCAAACTTTGAAATTAGAAATCATAGTTTTGATTTCAAATCGGATCTCACGTCCGTTGCAACACACAAAGTAGTTAACTTTGTTTCAACTCAACATACTTGATTTTTATATCACAACCATACATCCATACTACCATACTCTTAACATCAAACCGAAACACACATATAAACATAAGGTTATATGCTTAATAACTCGACAATATCACATTCAAATCTCAAATTCAATACCAAACATAACATCCATCAAATCACCAACGACCAACATAATAACCATTCAATTTTCTCATCACATTATCACCACAAGAATACATCATAATAAAGTCAAAAAATTTCCAAAACAAAGTAGTTTTACTCACCGAAAAACCTTTGAAACCTGAAATACCTTAGATGCACCAAAATTCACCCCAAAAATATGCCATCTTCCACTTGATTTTTGAACTTATTACTCTTGGAATTGAAAAAGTGATCGAAAGGAAAGTTTTAGAAAATTATTTTCTCTACAATTCAAAAAAAAGAATAACTAAAATCAGATTAATTTTGAGGTAGATATGATCAAAAGAATGAGAGCTATTTTCGGACCTGAATTTCTGAGATTAAATTTACACTGCAAAGAAATGAGTTTTTGACAAACCTAAGCTTGAAATTAGAAAAGTAGTAAAAAAGGAAGTTGTAGCTACCAAAATTTTATACGATTTGAAAAAAAGAAAATCTGGATTTGGTGTAAAATAAAGAAAGTTATGGCCGAATAAAGCGGGGGAAAAGTGGAGAAGAAAGAGTTTAAATACAAGTTTGAATTTTAAAACAATTTAAAAGTTTTGATTTTAAAAAAAACTTAAAACTAACACAAGAAGCCATGAAATTATGAAAAAAGTTTTAGGAAAATGAAAATAGAGAAGTAAATGAAAATATGATGAAGTGGATGTGTATTTATAGACACAAGAAAGTACGAAAATTACCAAACTAACCTTAGATTATAATATCCTAACATGTCATTATTTTGACAAGTCACATCACCATCTTCCTCCCCCTCATATGTCACATCCTCCCCTCTCTAGTCACATCCTCTAGGTCATGATGGATAATGATGATAAGGCTAAGATATAACAAGAGATAATGATATATACTTATATATGTAAGTTATTATTTTTAAAACCATGACTTGTCACATCACTTGTTAAACATAATTAACATAAGATAATACATAATTAAGTATATTATTATATGGTTAATTATCTCTTATATATGTGTACATATAGTGCACAAAGATGAACAACGTTCCTGACAAATTTCCAGTGTGGAAAAGTCGAAATTTCGAAAAACGTTCTTCGGTCACGTTTTCTATTTTTCTACGATCAATCTATTTTGGTTAACAAATTTTAAAAACGATTTTCCATCATTATTAAATAATTAAAATAGGTTTATTTGCAAATAAAAACCCATTTATTTATTATTTAAACTTAACTTGAAATCCCAAAAAAAAATATAAAACCGATGATATCAACTGTCGATGTCATAAATACATTTTATTTTCCAAATATAAAAATAAATTATTTTATTTCATAATCTTTGTTTGAATACATATTTAAGTGTATGAATCTAGAGCTGTACATGATCCTTATTGTTTAAAAGCAGTTTTATTGATATTTTGCCTTGGATGATATTTACAAATTATCAATATTTTACCTCGGTAATTTTTCCGCAAATATTTTTTCCAAATAAAATAACTATTATTATTTACCACTTAAAACATGGTTATTTCTTAATTTTAAACCCATATCTAAATATTTTAAAAATGAATATAATTTATCCAAGTGATAAATTTGCGATCGTTTCAAGATCCAACATACAAGATTTCACCCAACAACCATTTATGTTGATTCTAAAAACAATTGTTTACTATTAATGCACCATATAAAAGTAAAAAAAAATAGAATCAAAAACATAATTGAGGATGGAGTATTGATCTCTATGGAAATGGCTTCTTAGTGTTTGGAGAAGAAGAACAAAAACAAATGATGAGAGAAACACTAAATACTTTTTCACACTTTTGCACTCTCGCTTTTAGGCTAGATTTATATAAATCGATTACTTGGTGCTCAGGTTAATATGTATATGGAAAAAAATTGATTAGCCAATTAAAGAGTGTAACAAACCAGATCCGCCACTCTTGAAAATCGACACTAATACGTCCACTGTATCACATGCCGAACTTTCAAGTGCCGGAAACACCATTCGTTAGGGGAAAAGAAAGAAGATAGAAGAAACTAAAAGCAAACACAGAATCTCACAGTGCAACGGAATAAAATATATTAATCAACATAATTTTTTACAAAGTCATTTCAAAAATGATACATCAGAGTTACACTAATACAATTTCTAACCTAGGACAGTTATAACAGCCTGTCCTTATACATCAGATATAAAGTATATAGTATATAGTGGAAACAAGAAAATAATAACTAACTATCGATGAAGCCTCCTACTCCAAGCTCCTCCAAAATGCATCCGTAGGAAACCTGAACTACTTGGCTGCTCGTAAAAATTTGAGCACCCAAGAGTTTTTGGGAAAGAAAATAAAACTCCAGGTCAGACATGGGTCTGGTGTGAGTAAACTCAATGCAACTGAATTATTACTTTTAAAACTCTTTTAAAATCAAAGGTACCTCGTAAGACCACGCTTGTGACGCCCCACCTCTATGCCCACGCTAGCCAAGAACACTACGGAGTAATGCTGTCAACTAGCACGGAGAATAAGGCTGTTGAGGAGCGACCATCCGTGTAATTGCTTTGTGCGAGCACCGATATGTCAGATAGTATAACATGCATTTTTATTTCAGGAGGAAATCCGACATACCGATACAAACTCAAAGCTACTACACAGTGGCTATAATAGTCTAGGGCAATAAATATAATAATAACACAGATAATATAATTGCGGAACACAGATAGAACAGAAAGTCTCATATATATAAATAACTGATGTCAGTTACAATACATTTGACACAATACAAATGATACAACTATAACTGTCGACTCTGGAAGTTGTATATATACAAGTACATTATCGACTAATATACATGAATACATATCAACCTAACACAATACACTGACTAAAACAAAAAGACGAAGACGCACTTCAAAAGATATGAAAAGTCTTCATAGCTCAACAGCAACTCAAAGAAGGAAATCTACAACCTGAAATAACTCGGGTCTGACCCGAGTATTAAATTCAAAAGAAAATAATACATGGGTCAGTCTAATTCAAACTCAATCATTAATGCACGGAAGCAATAATAATCAATATCAAAAAGACGACAGTCACAAAGATCTCGTATATCCGACTCCTCGGTAAGAGAATCGGATAACGACAGATATAACACTAAACAGTGTTAAACCATAAATCAGCTAATCCAAATCACCAACCAAGATAGATAAAAGATTACCAAGGCAGATAATTCAGAAAACAACAGAGTTGTCTAAACGACAATTAATAACAAAATCTTATTATTAAATAAATATTTAGAAACTCATAATCTAATTATCTAGTAGATAATTAGACAACACAAAATAATCAATTTAAAACATCAATCCTGGTAGGGCTGCAGTATACGCACGCATGTACTGCCTTGCCACTACAAAACAACCCAAAACAATACTAAACAAGATCAGAGGCAACAAGTGAAACAAGTTCAACATGTCACAAAGCAAGGCACAATGAAATAGCAAACTGAAGGTGAGAGCACCAAGGATATGGCGCTACAACACTCAACAGAAAAAGACGCAGATCAGCCTCATTAGAAAATAAGGTCACCAAAGAAGCACAATGACCAAATGCAAATGGATACAAAGCATCAATGCAATGTATTAGATTCGAGAACAAAGGCAGTGCAGCAGCATAAAGCTTCGACTAAGAGAATACGAAATATGTACACAAGTGATGGTACATAACAAACTGCACATAGCAAATGAATCAGAGGTACAACGGTGAAACATGACAGTACAAGGCTCCAAAAACATCAGACTCGAATACAAAGTAATGCAAACTGTCTCAAAGAATGCTACAAGTCAATACAAGACTGCAAATTCAGACAGTCATGACCGAAGAAGAACCAAAGCCACAGTGAAATGCTCAAAGGCAAATACATGAACGAAGACTGGTGCCACTCAATTCAGTGAAACCAGAAGTGAACCCAACAAACCAACCAACTATTAATAAAAGAGTGCAGACACGAACTGCAACAAGGCTCAAATGAACTCGACCAGTGAACAAGACTACACATTCAAGTGCAGTGAAGACCAACAGCAACATGAACAAGGGACACGACCACATGCAAATGAAACTGTAATGAACAAAGTGGAACAGCAGCCTCAAATGAAACACAAGCTAAAGACACATGCACATATAACAGAAGTACAGAATCAGTGACAACTACAAAGCACCTGCAACAATATCAAGTCAATGACTCAAGTTCAAGATGCAGTGAAGCATGTACACAGGTGATGTCAGAAAACATACAATGGCAACTACACAATGCAAAGACCAGAATGAATGTAATTCGACTGAACAGGTAGAAGTGAAGACAGTGAACAGTGTAGCTGTAGGTCAAAACCAATGTCGTAGGGATGAACGAGACAGTGGTATAATGCAAATAAACTCCACCAAGCACAAAATGTACAAACCACTGACTTGAGTATACCGGTAATAGCATAAAGTCAATACAAAGCAAAACAAGTGCAGCAGTAAAAATCAAACCAAGTCAGGTATCAACAAAGTCAGATGGTCAAAGACGAGATTGGTGATCATCAACAATGAACATAGTCGGAAATGCTTAGATCAACAGTAAACAAGTGAAGGCCAGAGAAGTTAGTCAGAGACGTGAAGAAATCAAGTTTAAAATTGTTTGAACAGTCAAGAATCAATACAGAATATCAAAGCCGTGGATACAACGTTCTTTCCCAAAATATCAAAACATAAGAAAAGAAAGAATCAACAACGTGAATATCACGTAAATCAAATCAAACGTGTATATAAACCCCTAATATCATCATCGACTGGGGGATGCAGAGAAAAGAAAACCCAAATCATCAATGGCCAATTCAAACTTTATATATATATACACGAACGCAAATAAAAAAGATCGAGCACGTATGAACGAAATCAAGCTGTAGGATGAATTAGATGTGAGAATTACTCACCTTCTTCTACGAGCAAGCAAATCAATCATCGCGAAGCAACAGAGATTCAAGAAGCCGAAGCTCAGAAATCCAGAATCGTCAGAGAAGGCAAAGCCCTAATTCCAGAATCAAGCGAAGAGGAGCTGAAGTCTCAATTCGCCAGAGAAACAGAGAATCGAGGAGCCGAAGCTCAACAATCCAGATTCGCCAGAGCAACAGAAGGAGCCGAAGCTCATAATTCCAAAGTCGCCAGAGAGAAGTCAAAGCCCTAATTTCATCGAGCCACCATTTATTTTCCTTTTTCGTTTTGACTTAGGGTTGAGAAAATGGTAAAGGGGGACGGGTTGAACACTTAAGTGGTTATAGGCTTTTCGAACGAATGCAAATGAAAAGAGGGATCGGTTATACTTCAAACAATACGGCATCAAAATGGATGGCCGAGATTCAAATTTGCAAAGCTCAAGTACACTTAACCAATTTTCAAAAGAATTTCAGCTGATTTAAAATATTCAACTGAAATTAACAATCAATTAATCGTTTAATTATGATAATCAATTGATGCAAAATACTGGGTTGTTACAACGCTACACATAAACATAGACGAGTTTTTACCTTACGATAACCAAAACACTTTTATATAAACATCCGGTGATATTAAAGTAATGTCTAAGGGTTCCAAGTAAAATATTAAAATAGCTGGAATGCTTGCATCTCACATTCCAACATATTTGGTATACAACTAAAACCGTACAACGCTTATTGGAGAATAGATTCCATATAATGACTAGGCACTGGGGTACCACCTATCATAGTACACATCTATAAAATGTACCAAGGACCTCGCTTGGATTTCCTGCCAACACTAGACCAGCCTACCCCTTACTGGATAGTACCGAATATGTCAGTACCCCGCTTGATTTGCAACCCTTTTTATCGAGATCTCATGCACATCCAATCCATAATATGTAGATGCGTCTAAAAGGGTGACAACATACCCTAATGGGTGCGACCCACTTAGCCTTGCTGCATCTCCCCTGATTTTCAGTCATTCCCGGTTGATGAGGCTTGAGGCTACGTTTTACCTTTTTGAATAGCAATCCCACTTAGAATGCTAACACTGCCCTCCAAGCATCAATGCAATTCCAGCATTCATCCATACAAGTTGTCCATGACAAGGACAAACCGAAGGCACTACTTCTACTACATCCATTTTGGAATCACCCTCAGGATTAGTAGCAAGAAGCCCTTGCACTTCAATGGCCGGATCTTCGATCCCATGCTTCAAGATGTCTTCATTTCGAAACGCTCGAGTTGGATCGAAGTGGTTTTTGGATGACAGGTCTGATCACGGTCCCTTCGAAACAACTTTTGATATTTCTGGTAAACTCAAACCCGGTTCTTTAGGAAATAAACAGACAATGATAAGAGCGGAGTTCACCACCTAACCGTTTATGGACGGATTTCCTTATCCTTTATCCTAGAAGAAGAAACGAGTTTATACGTACAATATAGCACCTTCGACGGTAACTGTACCATATAATTCTCATGCTTACCCTAGATATTTCCAAAATTACGTTTTGGGTCCAGATTTGATAGTCGGTGATTTAACTATCAAATTAAACAACAATCAAACATTGATTCAATCCCATATGGGATCCTCTAAGCCTTTATTAATTAAACTTTAATTAATAAAATCACTTTATAAAACTTGATCAAAAGATCCCTTCAAAAACACTTTTTCCGAAACCCATAACATCCCTTTTATACTTAAAAGCTTTTGGAAAACTTTCCTCTTTCAAAATTCCATACTAAATGGCCAAGTAATTCCCTTCCCAAAACATCTTTTACTATAAAACACATTCACTTATCCCTTATAAAAATATTTTAATAAGTTTACTTCACATTTCAAACACATAACAGCTACTACCGCCCACCTCGAGACACACTCCCAATCAAAGGTGTGCACACCAAAATCAAATCACAAAAGCAATAGATATGGTTTCAAAGAAATGTGCCCGATAGGAGGAATGACCTCACTTGACCTGGCATGGCTCCTGTTTTAGCCACATCAAACTGACTCGCGGGAGTCAGGGCTACGTAAATACCATACAGAATCATTCGCCAAACCATCCTACTTCATTCTGGAATCTCCACTACATACACAGTTGTTAAAGTGGTTTTCGGTATTGGCAGAGAGTATGACAATATCCGATCCCGGTCTCTTTAACAACCAAACTCTTATTTCACATCGTGGTCTTTTATAAAATTACTTTACAAATATTTAAATAAAATCTCAAATACAAATTTAAATCAAAACAAATATTCAATTTTAATTCTATTTAAATTTTAAAGTATTCATTTAGTCACCTTTTATTAAAACAAGTTATAAATCATTTCCAAAAATCATTAAATTCTTAATAAATCTTTATGTAAATTCAAGTAATAACCAGTTTAAGTTACCAATAAAATTCCAACGTACCTTTCCAACCTTTTTATTTATTAAAGTTATAAAAATCTAATTTAAATATAAATTAAATGAACCTTTTTAAAAATATTATATATATTAAATAAAAATTTATCTTATACAATTTAAAATAAATTAAACTTTTCATTTATCTATTTAAAATCTTATTTCATATATTTTAGAAAGTAAAACTATAAGTAAAATTTTACAAATTACTTTTAATTAAACTCATAATTTTTATATTTCCAAAATCAACATTTAAGGTTATAAATTTTACAATAATAAAATAGAAAACTTATTACATTCCAAAATCAAACTCATACATTTCCGTTCAAATATTTGGAAATCATTTTTCAAAAATAGACCAACGGTGTCCGTATAAAATTTTCTATCATATGGTCAAGTGATACAGATATTTGTTATTTCCATCCGTAATAGTTTAAATTTACGGGTTTATATTATTAAACTCGCGATCCCAAAATTTCAATAATAACTGAAAATCGCTTGGATTTATCATTTCAACCCATAACGAATTTTCTCCTATTCTAAAGTCTGTTCGGGTATGTATCATTTCAACCCATAGTGATTTCTAAAAACTAAGGGAACTTGCAAAGTGAGAACAATAATAACAATAACATAACAATTTTAGCATATGGGATCAATAACGATTTTTAAATAAATAATTAGTTAACATATAATGGTGTCAATTTACATAAGTGGCCAATTTAAAATAACAATATGTCATATTTAATAGTTAAAAATTAACCATTCTAATTTAACAACACATTTAAATTGTCATTTCCTATGAAATCAATTTAATAAGCATAAGAACATTAATCGTGAGTGATTTCGTACCTTTCTTGGCTAGAGAACGATGGAATTGAAAAGCAACTGACACAGATACAGACATGAACACGGCACGACACTTCAAATAGCTGCGACAAGTAAAACAGATTTAGCACGATAATTTGACGAAAACAATATATATATATATATATACATATGCAATATATATACATTTGTTTTAAAATATTCGTAAGAACAAATCAACTTATGTAATTATGCATCGCATATAATTTTTGTCGGAAATTGTAAACATATGCGTGCAGTATACATAACATAAATAAGCCTACAACATATATATATATATATATGTGGTTACTTCATTCAACACACATATATATCAAACAATATATATATGTACAAGCTTCTACCACTAGTACATATGTGACAACAACTAGAAATGAGTTGTCCTATATATTTTTGGCTAGAACAGAATCAACAAAGCTTACATAAAAAGTACATATATATATATATGAGAAATAACTACATATATATATTTCAGATTGACAAAAGGAGAGAGGTTTGAGCAAATAAAAGAAAAAAAGCAAAGAAAAACATATATTATTTCACAGAGAAGTTGCCAAAAGCAAGAAAAATATATGAAGCCTATATATAATGCGTGTGTGTGTGTATATATATATAAATATATATATATATATATATATATATATATATAAGCAAGAAGTGGAGCTGTCAGGGAAAATGGGTTTGCTTGCGGTCAAGCTTCGAGATAAGGGAGGTTTTGCAGGGGGACGACTTCGGTCAAGGCAGCGGTTGCTTGGGTCAGAGGAGAGGGCGCATGGATATGGGTACCTTCGGGAAAATGATGATGTTTCTACGAGTCAGGGAAAGGAAATCACGGCTTGGGGAGGTGGAAACTTCGGGTCAGTGGAAAGGCTGATTCGAGCAGAAAAGGAGAAAAATTTGAGCAACTGGGGAACAAATAAAACTTATATAAAATAAAGGAAAGAATACTCGAAGCCAAGAAGAAGAATGCCTAGAGAAACAAGCTGGATTCTCGGGAGCAAAAGAAGCTGTACAGTGATATTTTATTCAGAACAATAAAATGAAAATGAATGGACGCAAGCATAATATACAAAATCAAAGAATGGAAAGAGTCAAATGTTGGTTTCAGAAATTTATTAAAGCAAGAACTGATTAGTTTACAGGATGAAAATTTGGAAAGGCACATGAAACAAAAAGGCACACAAATACGGTACCGATATGATAAACTGTTTTGTCGTTTCCATCGCGTACCGGACACCGAATTACAGAAATGAATATATCGCGGAGATCAGCATGATGAGACGAACAAAACGGTACACAGATATCAGTGATACAACCGAGTTATAAAAAAACTCGATTTTTCGCTGCCGAAAATGCTGCTAAAACGCCGAAAATAAGATAAACAGAGCTATAGCAGTCCAAATTTGACAAAACGAATTACGACGCCTCGCTCAGAAAATGATTTACATTTTTATTATATAAAAATATTCAGATTTGGAAAATATTAAAATTTCAACCATTTAACTGATTAAAATTAAATTTTGAAATTTCAAAAATAAACTAACTTTTATATTTTCCAAATAAAATTTACCATATGCTATATTTAAATAGACATATTTCAAATATCAAATTTTTATTTCAAAATTTTTTCGTTTATTTTTATGAGAAATTTTAGTTAATTAAATTATAAATTCGTTAAAATTGTCGGGTCGTTACACTCTTCCCCACTTAAAACTTTTCATCCCCGAAAAGGAACGAGATAGGAGAAATAGAAACAAACAGAAAGATAAGATTAATCAAACGAATAGTACTTGAGTCAAATAATTTGGGATTTGAAGTACGCATGGATTCCTCGATTTCCCAGGTGCAATCCCGATCATCCGTACTCCACTATACCTTGACTAGGCTGACATAGTTCCTCCGAAGCTGCTTCGTACCTCTATCGACAATACGAAGTGGCTTTTTCTCGATGGTGAGATTTGGCTCAATGTCCAAATTCTCCAACAAAGCTGGTTGAACTATCAAGGATGGATCATGGAGATACTTGCGAAGGTGAGATACGTGAAACACATTGTGCACACCCGCCAGCTTCTCCGGTAAGTCAACTCTATAAGCCAAAGGACCAATGAACCTGGGAGCAAGCTTCCCTCTCCGACCAAAACGAACCACATTCTTCGGCGGCGAGATCTTGAAAAAGACCTGATCACCCACTAAAAATTTCAAATCCCTTCTACGCCTATTTGCATACTTCTTTTGCCTATCCTGAGCAATTCTCATCGTCCTCCTAATCTCCTTAACTTTCTCAGATGCTTCCAGAATCATATCAGGTCCAAGAACTAAGCGATCACCGGACTCAATCCAGCAAGATAGGGATTTGCAGGATCGTCCATAATGAGCGGCAAATGGAAACATCTCGATACTTGCTTGAATTCAAAAAATTGGGATTAATAGATGGATTAGGCTTAAGATGATTCAAATTCAAAAATAGAGTTATACCTGATAACTGTTATTATAGGTGAACTCTACGAGATGGAGATGATCTTCCCAAGATCCTCCATAATCAAGAACACAAGCACGAAGGAGATCTTCTAAAATCTGATTCACCCTTTCCGTCTGACCATCAGTCTAAGGATGATAAGCCGTACTAAGGTTCCAACAGGTACCCAAAGCTTCCTGAAAATCTTTCCAAAACTTGCTGGTAAAGATAGGATCACGATCACAAACAATGCTAGAAGGAACACCATGGAGACGGACAATCTCCCTCATATAGATCTCAGCTAAGCTTGAAGCTGTTCGATTCGACTTGACTGGAATAAAATGGGCAGACTTGGTCAATCGATCGACAACTACCCAAATACTCCCATTACCCCTTCTAGTCCTCGGTAAACCATTAATAAAATCCATAGAAACCTGATCCCACTTCCAAATGGGAATCTCAAGGGGTTGCAGCAATCCAGCGGTCTTCTGGTGATCAGCCTTAACCTACTGACAAGTGGCACATCTACCGATAAAGATATAAATGTCCCGCTTCATGCCATTCCACCAATACAACTTCTTTATTCCTGAAACATCTTCGTAACACTTGGATGGATGGAGAGTCTGGACTAATGATTCTCTCTAAGAACTTCTTGCCTCAAACCATCAACATTCGGAACACAAATCCGGCTATTAATCCTCAAAACTCCATTCTGATCAATTTGTGCTCCTAACTCATTCTGATCATCACCTTCCCTATCCTGAATATTCTTCTTCATAAGCTTAAGCATCACATCCTCATCCTGCTTAGCTGCGATTCAATCCATCAGAAATGGTGTAACTACAATCTGACAAAACAAGGCTTTCTTTCAACTCAAAGCATCGGCCACAACATTGGCTTTCCCAAGGGTATAGTTGATGTCAAGATCATAAGATGCTAAGAACTCAAGCCAGCGAACTTGCATCTGGTTTAAATGCTTCTAGTTGAAGATATGCGTAAGAGACTTGTGATTGGTGAAAAGCTCGAACTTGGTTCCTAAAAGGTGATGCCTTCACAACTTCAGAGCAAACACAACAACAAGAAATTCTAAATCATGTGTGGCATAGTTAGCTTAGTGAAGCTTCAACTGATGACTAGCATAAGCTATGACCTTCCCATCTTGCATCAACACAACACCCAATCCTTCTTTACTAGCATTGGTATAAACCGATAATCCCTCATCCCCATTAGGAACGGTGAGAACAGGAGCAGAGGTAAGCTTTTGCTGCAACTCATTAAATGCGGCTTCACACTTCTCATTCCAATTAAACTTCGCATTCTTACAAGTTAAAGCGGTAAGAGGTGTAGCTATACGGGCAAAATTCTCTATAAATCTCCGATAATAACCGGAAAGGCCCAGAAAGCTACGAATATCAGTCAAAGTCTTAGGTGTCTCCCAATCCTGGAATTAGGATAAGGCGGATAAGTCCAAAGATAGATAAGATAAATGAGTTCAAAAGAGACAAGGTGTATAGACTTGCATTAATTGCGGCGACCTTAACCGAGTCAACCGATACTCCATTCTCTGAAACAATGTGCCCAAGGAATCAGACTTCATCTCTCCAGAAATGGCATTTAGAAAACTTTGCTTTCAACCGATGACTCCTAAGAGTTTCTAGTACATATCCCAAATGAGATTCATGCTCCTTCTCTGACTTAGAAAAGACCAGAATATCATCAACGAAAACCAGAACAAACTTGTTGAGCACATCGCGAAAAACGCGATTCATAAGAACGATAAAGAAGGCAGGAGCATTGGTTAATCCAAAAGGCATGACTAACCATTCATAGAAACCATTCTCTGTTCGGAAAGCAGTCTTGGGAATGCTATCCTCAACTACACGAAGCTGGTGGAAACCGGTAGCAAGATCAAGCTGAGAGAATACTATAGCTCCATAGAGCTGATCGAACATGTCATTGATACGAGGCATCGGATAGCGGTTTTTTAGAGTAAGCTTGTTCAGCTCTCTATAACCAACACACATCCTCAAAGAACCATTAGATTTAGTGACAAAGACCACAGCAGCTCCCCATTCTGAAAAACTCTACATAATCTAACCCTTAGAGAACAAATCCTCAATCTGCTTCTTCAACTCAACTTTCTCTTTGGGTGCCATCCGTCTGGGAGGCAGAACAATAGGTCGAGCACCAAGAATAAGATCATGTGAAATTCAATTTTCCTGCTTAAGAGGAAGAGAAGTGACTTCACCAAAAACATCAGGAAAGAGTTGGACAACAGGGGTGGAGTCAAGATCACTAGGCTGAGCATCAAGAGAAAAGATAGAGCTGCCTGCAAAATTCTGAGGCATTCGACATTCAATAACCAAAGGATTGCCCTTGTCGTCCACTAGAGAAATAGTTCGGGCCTTATAAGAAATGACCGCATCATAACGCTTTAACCAATCACCTCCAAGTAAAATATCAAATGCATCGAAACCCAAAACATAGAAATCTCCTATGAATCGACGCTTCCTATAAAGGAGTTTCACCCTTTACAAATCATAATAAGATTGGCAGGACCTCCGATGGGATTAATCACACATAATGATGAAGTCGCCAATTGAGGTTGCAAAATATGCTCGAATTTATAGCAAAGATCAACAAATATAAAGCTATAGGATGCACCAGTGTCAAATAAAACTCGAACAGGAAAACCATGTAAAGAAAATGAGCTCTAAAGAGTACCTTGGTTATCACTGGAAGGAGGAGGAGGGGGAGTGGAAGAAGTCATGGCAAAGACTCCAGATGTCTTGCCTCTCTGACGCAAGGGACAATCATTCTTGAAATGGCCAGGCTGCAAACAAATGTGGCAAAGGTTGTTCCTGGTTGCCTGAGGTGGAGGAATAACGGCTCTGGCGGAAGATGGATAGCTGTTGGAATAGTAACCCTACTGGTCGCACTTGAAACAAGTGATGGAAGATAGGTCAAGAGATTGCTTCTGAGGAGCATATTCAATACCATGAGTATCCTGCCACTTCTTCTTCTACTGCTGGAAGTTGGGCTTCCTTTTCTTAGAACCACCGGAAGTACCCTAAGATGCTGAAACTGCCTGTTTACCCTTGGAAGTAGGATTCTCGAATCTGGTGGCAATATCCATCAGAGAAGTAAAGGTGCCATGAACATGACTAATCAAGCGGTCATAATACTCTGGGCGAGCACCATGAATGAATTTCTCGTTCTTCTTCAGCTGAGTGTTAATCAAACTGGGACCAAACTTGGAAAGCTCATTGAACTTCCTCTCATAATCAGCAAAAGTCATGTCTCCCTGCTCAAGATCCATGAATGCCCTATACAACCGAGATTTCCCAGCTTTGGGCATCCATTTTGCCACAAAAGCATCCCTGAAAAGAAGGGATCCAAGATAAGACAAAGATAAAGGAGATAAAATTTCAAAGAAATAGATTCGACATAAATAAGCTAGGAAAGACAACTAAGAATCTCACCTGAACTGCTGCCAAGTGATATTAGCCTCAACAGTCTGAGCGGTAACAGATTCGCACAAGTCCTGGGCGGACTCCTGTAACTGCCAAGTAGCTAAATGACGCATCTGAGCATCAGTGATCTCAAGTCCAGTGAAAATCCTTTCAAGACTTTTCAGCCATTGTTGAGCCTCAATAATACTCTCTGCTCCAATGAACTTAGTGCCTCCAAGCTGAGAGTACTCCTTACAAAGCTGAGTGAACCTAACAGGCTGAAAAGGTTGAACGGGTGCAACTACAAGTGGTGCAGGGGCATTGTCACGACCCATACCACGAACATTCCTACGGTTACTCATTTGGAAAAGACAAGAATTTGATTTTAGAACAAGGATACAGTTTCAAAATTCAAAAGAAATCTTAATTAAAGAGAATTCTAACTCAGAATTTCAAGCACGAAAAATATGACTCAGTAATCAATTCAACCCATTCTCGGGTATTGTTACCCTATCTCTAATGAGTTTTTACTCCATATGTTAAGTTTTGCCTAAACCAAAGCTCTAATACCAACTGTAACGACCCGCTGTTTTGAACCATTCAAATCGACAATAATCCACATATGTCAGACTTGAATCGCCCAAAGAAACAGATTGTTAATATATTTATTTGGCATAACTTAGCATATACAGTACATAAAACAATCACAGAATCACAGACGCGGAATTTACAACAAAGTAGCGGAATAAATAAATTGTAGTTCATGAAGATACTACAGAAATAACATAGCCTGTAAAAGAACACATAAGAAATCCCAATACACATAAGTCTCTAGTACAAGGAAAACGACAAGTCTGAGACATAAAACTCAAATAACAGAAATAAACCAAAGGCTGAAATAGATAAGCTAGATCTTCCAAACAAACTCCAACTCCAAAGGATGAATCTCAAGCTGCGACACTCAAGCCGACCCAAGCGTAAAGCAAAACAAAACATTCGAATCAGGATTAACATTCTTATGCAGATAAATCAAGTTCAAGTAAAATGTCAAGTAAATACAATATAACTTAAAGGGATATTGGGTTTCCATCCTTTAAGGATCCGATAAACTATCTACATACATAGTACAATACGCTACATATATAATGTCTATAGTAAAGTAAAATATCAAAATAGCTTTATGGCTTTACCCATATCCTCCTTAACACATTTTATAAAAATACCATAGTCTATACAGTACTGTAAAATCCACCCGCAAGTGGGCTATCAGAGAGCACTCCATAGGTACGACACAAACCAAACTCATAGAAGGCGCGAGAAGGCATGAGACAAGGCACGCGAGGCAATGCCCAGTGTAGGATTCTACCGTTTTGCGGATCGGGACTGGTGGTAACGCATAACAGCTACTACTGCCCACCTCGAGACACACTCCCAATCAAAGGTGTGCACACCAAAATCAAATCACAAAAGCAATAGATATGGTTTCGAAGAAATGTGCCCGATACAAGGAATGACCTTTCTTGGCCCGGCATGGCTCCTGTTTTAGCCACGTCAAACTGACTCGCGGGAGTCAGGGCTACGTAAATACCATACAGAATTGTTTGCCAAACCATCCTACTTCATTCTAGAATCTCCACCACGTACACAGTTGTTAAAGTGGTTTTCGGTATTGGCAGAGAGTATGACAATATCCGATCCCGGTCTCTTTAACAACCAAACGCTTGTTTCACACCATGGTCATTTATAAAATTACTTTATAAATATTTAAATAAAATCTCAAATACAAATTTAAATCAAAATGAATATTCAATTTTAGTTCTATTTAAACTTTACAGTATTCATTTAATCACCTTTTATTAAAACAAGTTATAAATCATTTCCAAAAATCATTAAGTTATGAATGAATCTTTATTTAAATTCAATTAATAACCAGTTTGTTACCAATAAAATTCCAACATACCTTTCCAACCTTTTTATTTATTAAAGTTATAAAAATCTAATTTAAATATAAATTAAATGAACCTTTTTAAAAATATTATATATATTAAATAAAAATTTATTTTATACAATTTAAAATAAATTAAACTTTTCATTTATCTATTTAAAATCTTATTTCATATATTTTAGAAAGTAAAACCATAAGTAAAATTTTACAAATCACTTTTAAATTAAACTCATAAGTTTTATATTTCCAAAATCATCATTTAAGGTTATAAATTTTACAATAATAAAATAGAATAGTTATTACATTTCAAAATCAAACTCATACATTTTCTTTCAAATATTTGGAAATCATTTTTCAAAAATAGACCAACGGTGTCCGTTTTAAAATTTTCTTTCCTATGGTCAAGTGATATGGATATTTGTTATTTCCATCCGTAATAGTTTAAATTTATTGGTTTATAGTATAAAACCCGAAATCCCAAAATTTCAATAATAACTGAAAATCGCTTGGGTTTATCATTTCAACCCATATCGAATTTTCTCCTATTCTAAAGTCCGTTCGGGTATGTATCATTTCAACCCATAGTGATTTATAAAAACTAAGGGAACTTGCAAAGTGAGAACAATAAATAACAATAACATAACATAACAATTCTAGCATATGTGATCAATAACGATTTTAAATAAATAATTAGTTAACATATAATGGTGTAAATTTACATAAGTGGTGAATTTAAAATAACACGTCATATTTAACAGTTAAAAATTAACCATTCTAGTTTAACAGCACATTTAAATTGTCATTTCCTATGAAATCAATTTAATAAGCATAAGAACATTAATCGTGAGTGATTTCTCACCCTTCTTGGCTAGAGAACGATGGAATTTAAAAGCAACTGACACAAATACGGACACAAACACAACACGACACTTCCAATAGCCGCGACAAGTAAAACAGATTTAGCAAATAATTTGATGAAAACAATATATATATACACATATACAATATATATATATATACATTTGTTTTAAAATATTCAAAAGAACAAATCGACCTATGTATATATGATGCACATATAATTTTTGTCGAAAATTGTAAACATATGTGTGCAGTATACATAACATAAATAAGTTTACAACATATATATATATATATATATTTACTTCATTCGACACACATATATATCAAACAATATATATATGTACATGCTTCTGCCACTAGTACATATGTGACAACAATTAGAAATAAGTTGTCCTATATATTTTTGGCTAGAACAGAATCAACAAAGCTTACAAAAAATGTATATATTTATATATGCGAAATAACTACATATATATTATATATATATATATTTCAGAATGACAAAAGGAGAGAGGTTCGAGCAAATAAAAGAACAAAAGCAAAAAACAACATATATTATTTCATAGAGTAGTTCGCCAAAAGCAAGAAAAATATATGAAGCCAATATATAACGCGTATATATATAAGCAAGAAGGGGAGCTATCAGGGAAAATGGGTTTGCTTGCGGTCTAGCTTCGAGATAGGGAGGTTTTGCACGGAGACGGCTTCAGTCAAGGCAGCGGTTGCTCGGGTCAGAGGAGAGGGAGCGTGGATCAAAGTATCTTCGGGAAAATGATGGGGTTTCTACGAGTCAGGGAAGGAAAATCACGGCTTGGGGTGGTGGAAACTTAAGGTCAGTGGGAAGGTAGCTTCGGGAAGGAAAGGAGAAAAAATTGAGCAATAGGGAAACAAATAAAACTTATATAAAATAAAGAAAAGAATACTCGAAGCCAAGAAGAAGAATGCCTGGAGAAACAAGCTAGATTTTCGGGAGCAAAAGAAGCTGGACAGTGCTATTTTTTTCAGAAAAATAAAATGAAAATGAATGGACACAAGCATAATATACAAAATCAAAGAATGGAAAGAGTCAAATGGTGGTTTCAAAAATTTATTAAAGCAAGAACTGATTAGTTTACAGGCTTAAAATTTGGAAAGGCACAGGAAACAAAAAGGCACATAAATACGGTACCGATACGACAAACTGTTTTGTCGTTTCCATCGCGTACCGAACACCGAATTACAGAAATGAATATATCGCGGAGATCAACACGACGAGACGAACATAACGATACACATATATCGGTGATATGACCAAGTTATAAAAAACTCGATTTTTCGCTGTTGAAAATGCTGCTAAAACGCCGAAAATAAGATAAATGGAGCTATAGCAGTCTAAATTTAACGAAACGAATTACGACGCCTCACTCAGAAAATGATTTACATTTATTATATAAAAATATTCAGATTTGGAAAATATTGAATTTTCAACCATTTAACTGATTAAAATTAAATTTTTAAATTTCAAAAATTAACTAACTTTTATATTTTCCAAATAAAATTTACCATATGCTATATTTAAATTGACGTATTTCAAATTCTAAGATTCACATCAAATACACACATATATTACCATAACAACCACAAGATAATCCAACAATATCATTCACATATTCAACCATATAACAACCATACATATAAAGGTAAATATTTTCCCAAAAAGTTAAGGAATTTAGTCACCAAATATTTTGAAAACCTGAAATGCTTTAGTGTTCGGAAAGCTTGAAAAACCACAAACTCTTCTTGAAAATAGGTCATTATTCACTCGACTTTTGGACCTTTTACTCTATGATTTTGGTAAAGTGATAAAAAAGAAAGTTTTATAATTTTCTTTTCTCTATCATTTAAAAAAAAGAATTACTCAAAAATATTAAATTCTGAAGAATTTATGATCGAATAAAGGAGGACCATTTTCGGCCTTTAGAATCTAAGTTCAAAATACTTTGTAAAGAATTGAAATTTTGGCCTAGCTATGTTCAAAATCAGAAAAAGTCGTCAACGATAAAGTTGTAGCCACTAAAATTCTACATGTTTTGAAAAAAATGAAATATTGTTTTGGTGAAGTTTATTGGAAGCTATGGCCGAAGGAAATTAGGGTAAAAATGAAGGAATTTATACATGCAAAAGAGGAGTTTAGCAAGTTTTTTAAAAGGTTTTGCATATATGAATCAAAGTTTTCAAATTATAAAAAATTGTTTGGAAGCCATTAAAATACTTTAGAGCTTAGGAAGGAAGAAGAAAGATTTAGGAAAAATAGAAAAATGAAAAATCAAATGAAAAGAAAAGGGAAAAATGTTTTTATATAAAAGGATATAGCCAAATTACTTAAATGCCCATCGTACTTTGCCTCCACTCCATGGTTGCCACATCATAAAACCTCCACCTCATCATGTACCAATGTCCTCCCTTGTCCCCCTCCCAAATTCCTAAGCCAACATGCAATAATTTCATGTGTACTTGTGGTTTAAACATGTTTCGTCCTCGAGTCGACAAAATGTCACATCATGTTTCCTTATTTTATTTATTTATTTTTAAAACCTTATATACTTATGTATATACACATATATACATGCCAATATACACTAAAATATTTATATATTTATGTAAATATAATTACATTACTGTTCACAACGTTTTCGATAACTTTTGGCCAACAAAAAGTCGAAAATTTGGAAAACGAATTCCAGTAACATTTTCTGTTTTTCTTTGAACTATATATCTTTGTAAACAAATTTTAAAAACTATTTCGCAATCATTATTTATTATTCAAAAGAGTTTTATTTTTATTATAAAACATATATATTTAATATTTAAAATTAATTAATATTCATAAATCAAAGTAGTGAAATTCCGGGTCGTTACATTCTTCCCTCCTTAAAAGAATTTTGTCCCCGAAATTACACCTCATAACCTATACAGAAACACTTAACACTCAACATCTTTTCGTATGATATACATAACCATTCTCATGCAAAATCTGACTCGATCACAACTCGAATACATAACTTCACTTTCGAACTAGTATCGCTTACCCGTTTCTCTAGTGCGGACTTCGATCAGGCTCCTTGATTTGGAACCTATGTTCTCCTTACATAGTTGTAACTACGATTGAAACTTTGTTCCCAAACCAAAAATCCTCATCAAATGCTCATCGTCAAAAATCGAGTAATAAATCCTTTCTCGGAATGGTGCAAATACCTTAAAGCCATATACTTGAATCTTAGATCAAAACTCTATGAAAAGGAGAATTGATCTACATCCACCCTACACACTTACCATATTGGTTCTCCCTAATACCAATTCTATTTCACTAAATCATTTATGAAAACATTTGATAAACAACCCTTTGTTTTAACTTGGATAATACCTCACTATAGCCTAAGAGTATATACCCCTATCTGATTCCACTATTCCATTCTGAATTTTTCTCCCTAAGAAAATCAAGATTCAAATACACGGGTTTTTATTTCAAAACCTTTTTGAAATGATACTATAATTTCAATCCTTAGAAAATTTAAATATAGCCCGAGTAACTCCAAAATGATACTAAGGAACTGAGTATTACCATACGGTATCATACTTTCTCTTACCAAGAAAGTTAATACTCAAGAGAAATGTTTACCATCCGAACACATCTCTTCCCCAATTTTTAGTTATTTTCGAGCCACTCAACCAGTTAACTTAATTTTTTTTATTTTATTTCAAAATCTCATTTTTGAAGCAACACTTCACATTTTCCCACAAAACCTTTATCACCAATTCACTTTGGTTCCGTTCGGATTTGAACTTATTTTGATTGTCCAATGGTAAATAGAATAATTTACTAAGTATCCCACAACGTTTGCCTAGTCAAACATTTGATCGTCACTTAGAAGATTATTCTGATCATTACAAAACAGTCAAGATTTATTCCTCCCTAACCAATTCAAAGAAAATATCTTTTACTTAACATTTTCACTTCCAAAATTTTGTTTTTAAACCAAAATTGCTTTCAAATAATACTATTATTATCTTTCAAAAGCTTGAAAACCATTTTTCAAAAGTATCCGGATTTGAGTTCTCAAGTTTTCACCTTAAATTCTTTTTAATCCAAGACACATTCCTATAAATCCATTTTTATAAATCAAATTTTATAAAACATTTTCCAAATATTTATGTCAAATACTCTAGCTTTTAATAACATCTTTTATTAAATCAAATTTAACCCTACCTTATCAATCGAACGCCTTATAATCAAATTGTGAAACTTAATTCACAAGGTGCCCGCTTCAATGTTTTCCCTATTTCTACTTACCCTACCCAAATCTTAAAAAGGGAAAGCTACCTATACACACTAACAGTAGTCAATGCTCAAACTGGACGAGCAAGTCTAAACAAACCCTACATGATAATAATAAAATATTATTATCTCTTAGTAAAAACACCACAAAATTACCATATTATTTTTTTGAAAATCATTCTTTTATATATAAAATATATTTTTGGGTAAAATTATTTCACTTACCCAATTTCCAAAACAATACTATATCGATTTTCCTAGCTCAAGTGTTTAGAAACCCCTATCGATATGGGTGTACCTTCCGTATCGACCAGAATTCATAAGCCACTTAACTGATAATCAACATAATACTAAATTTTTATATCACTAACAAATACGTGCTCTTATGTAATACACTCAAACTCATAATAAGGCATTCCATTACCTTATCTCTTAATGAGTTGCCCTGCTAAAGCCAAGCTTCTCTCTTAACCTTGCGCTCTGATTCCAACTGTAACGAACGAGATTTTCGACCCTTGAAAATCGACAGTATTACGTCCACTGTATCACATGCCGAACATTCAAGTGTTGGAAACACCGTTCGTTAGGGGAAAAGAAAGAAGATATAAGATAGAAGAAACTAAAAGCAAACACAGAATCTCACAGCGCAACGGAATAAAATATATTAATCAACATAATTTTTTTACAAAGTCAATTAAAAAATGATACATCAGAGTTACACTAATATAATTTCTAACATAGGACATTTATAACAGCCCGTTCTTATACATCAGATATAAGTATATGGTATACAGCGAAAACAAGAATATAATAACTAACCATCGGTGAAGCCTCCTCCTCCAAGCTCCTCTAAAATGCATTCGTAGGAAACCTAAAATACTTGGCTGCTCGTAAAAATTTGAGCACCCAAGATTTTTAGGGAAAGAAAATAAAACTCCACGTCAGACATGGGTCTAATGTGAGTAAACTCAAAGCAACAGAATTATTACTTTTAAAACTCTTTTAAAATCAAAGATATCTCGTAAGACCACGCCGCACATAAACACGGAAGAGTTTTTACCTTATGATAACCAAAACACTTTTATATAAAAATCTAGTGATATTATAATAATGTCTAAGGGTTCCAAGTAAAATATTAGAATAGCTGGAATGCTTGCATCTCATATTCCAACATATTTGGTGTACAACTAAAACCATATATAGCTTATTGGAGAATGGATTCCATACAATGACTAGTTACTGGAGTACCACCTATCACAGTACGCGTCTAGAAAATGTACCGAGGACCTCACCTGGATCCCCTACTAACACAAGACTGGCCTACCCCTTACTGGATAGTACCGAACAAGTCATCACCCCGGTTGCTTTGCAACCCTTTTTATCGAGGTCTCATGCACAACCAATCCATAAATAAGTAGATGTATCTAGAAGGGTGACAACATACCCTAATGGATGCGACCCACTTAGCCTTGCTGCATCTCCCCCGATTTTCAGTCATTCCCGGTTGATGAGGCTTGAGGCTACGTTTTACCTTTTTGAATGGCAATCCTACTTGGAATGCTAACCTGCCCTCCAGGCATCAATGCAATGCCAGCATTCATCCATACAAGTTGTCCATGATAAGGACAAACCGAAGGCACTACTTCTACTACATCCACTTTGGAATCACCCTCAGGATTAGTAGCAAGCAACCCTTGCTCTTCAATGACTCTGTCTTCGATCCCATGCTCCAAGATGTCTTCATTTCAAAATGCTTGAGTTGGATCGAAGTGGTTTTCGGATAACAGTTCTGATCGTGATCTCTTCGAAACAACTTTCGTTATTCCCGGTAAACTCAACCCTGGTTCTTTAGGAAATAAATAGATAAAGATAAGAGTGGAGTTCACCTCCTAATCGTTTATGGACGGATTTCCTTATCCTTTATCCTAGAAGAAGAAACGAGTTTATACATACAGTATAGCACCTTCGACGGTAACTGTACCATATAATTCTTAAGTTTCCCCTAGATATTTCCAAGTTACGTTTTGGGTCCAGATTTGATTATAACAACCCAGGATTTTGTAAAAGCCAGTTGTCGTCATTAGACGATTAAAAGTGCTGACAACTTGCTATTGGAATTTGAATCGAATTGAAATTATTTTTAAATTGTAAAATTGTTATGCGGGCTTAAAAATTTAGTTTGGCCCATGTTGTTTTGTGTTGCCGAGATGGTTATCAATGTTTGTTCTTTTTCCCCCGACCCATTCATTTTTTCATTCGAAAAACCAAAGAAAACCCTAAATCAAAACGAAAAGAATGGCGACCACGATTTCTTCGTTCGTTCGCCTGTCCAGATAAGGGCTTTGGCCTTGCGATCGCTCCTGAGAGATTAGCTAGGGCTTCGACTTCGTCTTTGCTTCTGTGATAGTGGTTATGGCTTCAGCCTTTGTGAAATTAGGGCTCTGGCTATCGATTGTCTCCTTGCTTCAAATCACAGGTGAGTAAATCAATACTCACATCTAATTCAGCTCTTCATTCGAGATTTGGGTTTGAATCCCTGGTTTTTCGTTCGTATATAATTGTTGAAATTGTCGATCTATTCATCTAGGCCGTATGATTTTGTATAGATACTTGGGTTTTGAAATCTGACTTAGTTGATTCCTTGTTCACCACGGTTTTGACTTAAATCAATTTCTTTGAATTGTTGCCATTGATTTCGAAACTAATTCACTGCTCGGCCCACTTTGAATTGAAACTGCAGTCTATCATTTCTGTAGCACGCATGACTTCAGGTATTTGATATTCATCCCTGTAGTATACTTGACTTTGTTTGACAATGTTGATTTTCGATACTGTACTGTTACTTTCTATGTTGGCATTGGTACTTGATATTTTTGGACTTCTGTGATCACCGATGCTGTGTTGTTACATATGTATATAATTGTTCCATTTCCATGTTCTTTGAAGTGTTTCTGCACTTCTGGTTTCTCTGGTGGACCTTCACACCTGTAGTTATCTTGTTCATTTGTTTATATGTGCACCATGGTTCATCTATCAATTATTCTGGTTTAACTTTGAGATTTTGAACAAATTTGTGTTCTCTGTGCACTTTGGGTTTGCTGCTGTTTCGTATCTTCTTTCTCTGGTCCACTTGTTGTATACTGGTGTTGTGCTTGGTTTATGAGTTCTGTTGCATTTTGGTTTTGTGTTCAATGGTCTCTCTGGTGCACTTTGTTGTACCTGGTTTGTGTGCATTGAGCTCTGTTCAATTTTGTGTTTGTTGACTACGGCCAGTTGATTATGTTGATTTTGCAAAAATATTTTAGATGAGAATCTACTTGACTTTGACTTGTTAACTACTGCTTTGATTTGATAATGTCTCCGACAATTTACTGTGGCTTCGGCTCTCGATGTAGTTCGAACTGACTTTGATTTTGAGCTGCGTATTTCGTTTTGGCTTTGGCTTTGAAACATTTTCAAAGCTTTGCCCACTTGAGTTTTGATGCATTGTCTGGTATTATATGTTCCTTATGTATAGATGCCATTTCTGTTTACATTGGATACTTGTGCATGTGCACCATAGATATGCTTTAGCCTTGAGCTTCTAGTCTCTGATTTTGTCTAGTTTGACATGTCTGCATTGCACTACCCACTGTTGTGTATTTGTGCATTCATGTACGTGTGACAGTTGAGCGTTGCTCGACTGTGATATTAGAGTCTGGTATGGATTTGGGTTCTTGATATATTGATTTTAGCTTGTTTCTGATTTTTCTGAACTCTGATAGTCTCGACTATTGCTTCGAGACAGTTTAGTTGCATTGTGATCCTGGAGTGGCTGTAGTTTAGTTGCAGTTTACACTTGTATCCGTGTGGCTTTCATTACACCGTCCATTGAACTTCAAGTCACGTAGTTCATGTGCAGTTTGTAGTTTCTGACTATTATTCAGTTGCAATTGTTTTTGTTAGCTGCCTGGTCAGTTTGGTCTCATGGTGGCTGCCTTGACTATTTGAGGCAATTGGCATTTTGTTTCATGGGTCATTGAGGTTGGTTTTCTTCTTTGGTCTTGGAGTTGTACTCCACTGTATTGATGATTTTGATCACTGTCTACATTCTGGACATTGTTTCATAGTTGCATACTGGTTTGCTGTTGTTTGCAATTGTGTTGAGTCAGTGACTTGACCTTTTGCATTTTTATTGTAAGTTAGTGCCATTTGCTTTTGATTCATTGAGGCAGTTTGTATATGGTTTGAATTTAGAGTGTGCATTTATTTGGCTTGATCTTTGCAGTTTTGACTTATTGTAGTGGCGAGGCAGTGCATGCGTGCGTGTACTGCAGCCACACAGAATTTGGTTTGATGGATCATTTTGAGATTTGTCTAATTATCTATTTGATAATTAGATTCTAAGTATATAATTATTTATTTAATAATTGGATTTTGTTGTTAATTGCTTTTTAGGCAATTCTGTGGTTTTCATATTATCTTCATTGATAATCTTTTAATTATCCTTGTTGATGATTTGGATTTGCTGATTTGTTGTTTAACACTGTTTAGTGTTATATCAGCCGTTATCCGATTCTCTTAGCGAGGAGTTGGACATACGAGATTTCTGTGACTGTCGTCTATTTGATATTTGATTATTATTGCTTCTGTGCATTAATAACTGAGTTTGAATTAGACTGACCCGTGTATTATTTTTTTTGAATTTAATACTCGGGTCAGACCCGAGTTATTTCAGGTTGTTGATATTCTGCTTTGGGTTGCTGTTTGAGCTATGAAGACTTTTCATATCTTTTGAAGTGGTCTTCATCTTTTTGGAGTAGTCGTGTCATAGTATAGGTTGATATGTATTCATGTATATTAGTTGATAATGTACTTGTATATATAACTCCCAGAGTCGACAGTTGTAGTTGTATCATATGTATCGTGTCAAATGTATTGTAACTGACATCAGTTATATATATATGAGACTTTTGTTATCTGTGTCCCCCATTTTTATTATCTGTGTTATTATTATATATATTGTCCTAAACTATTATGAACCATTGTAGTTCGTTTTATACTGGAATTGGGTATGTCGATGGGAGTAAATAAATAAGAGATGAAAATTGAAAAATATATACCACTCCTATCGAGGTAACCAATACTAGAGTAAGGCCAACTACAGATGGCCGCTCCTATCCAGCCTTATTCTTCGTGATAATAGACAATATTTCTTTTAATACTCTTTGTTATTGTGAGCATAGAGGTGGGGCGTTACATTGATAGTCGGTGATTTAACTATCAAATTAAACAACAATCAAACATTGATTCAATCCCATATGAGATCCTCTGAGCCTTTATTAATTAAACTTTAATTAATAAAATCACTTTATAAAACTTAATCAAAAGATCCCGTCAAAAACACTTTTTCCAAAACCCATAATATCCCTTTTATACTTAAAAGCTTTTGGACAACTTTCCTCTTTCAAAATTCCATACTAAATGGCCAAGTAATTCCCCTCCTAAAACATCTTTTACTATAAAACACATTCACTTATCCCTTATGAAAATACTTTTATAAGTTCACTTCACATTTCAAACCTGTTATAAATTTTCAAACAAGATTTAAAACTTCTTTTAAAATATCTAAAATGGTTTATAAAATCTCTTTCTAATTCAAAACTATTTATAAAACTTCTTTATAAATCCTTTATAAAATATCATTTACAAAATATCTTTTGTAAACCACTTTAAGCAAACTATTTAGTAAAACCCCTTTGATAAATAAGATATTCGTTAAAAATAACTTTATAAAATAACTCAAAATCATTCATAAACTTTAAACCCAAATTGATCAAAGAATTTAGGTTAATTCAAAACACACTTTATAATTTCAAAAAGAGGCTTAGCAATCCTAATAGTACAAATTTAAGTTACCATTCAATTTCAATTTCAATTCACTTATCAGTTATTTAAATAGATCAACATATATGTAAATACAACTCACATCCAATAAGGGAATAACATGTCAATATGAATTAACTAGCATATACATGTCCAAATAACATTATAGCAGGATGGAGATTTGTCCTGCTAAACAGATGTCCAAACAATTCAATCAATTCATAACAGAACGAGGATTTATTCTACTAGAATATGTCCACACAAAGACACAAACAAGCCAACCATCAATTTATAGCAGAACGGAGATTTATCCCACTAACACTTGTCCACACAACAAACAAACAAACAACTAATTTATAGCAGAACGGGGATTTATTCTGCTAATACATGTCCACACAATCCAACAATTCACATTACATTTTCTTAATGGTATCGATACTTGAATCACTTGTATTCATAACCATCTTTGGAATAGAAGTACCTTTAAACAATTTTACTTTTTAAAACCAAAGGATTTAAAACTTTAAAACCTTTTTAAAGAATTAATTATAAGTTAAATGCTTATTTAAATCATAATTAATTTTAATTGAAACTTAACTTAATTTAATTAAATAGTTAAACAATAATTAACTATTAATTAAAACCAAATTAATCCTTTATTAATTATTAAATAATTAATTAAACCTTCATTAATAATTAAATATTAATTAATCTTAATTAATTAATTAATTAATTAATCTTTAATTAACCTTAAATAATAAACTAAACCTGAAATAAATAATTAAATAATAATTAATTTTTAAATAAATAATTAACCCTAATTAATCCTTTATTAATTTTAAATAATAATTTAAACCTAAATAAATATTTAAATATTAATTAATCTTAATTTATTAATTAAATAGACTTTAATTAAAACTTAAATAATAAATTAACCTTAATTTAAAATAATTAAATCATAAGTTAAAGTTTAATTTAAATCTTAATTAATTAAACAAATATTTATTTATAATTAAACTCTAATTAATCTCAGTTAAGTGTCAATTAATAAATATTACTTAATTAATTAAGAGTTAATTAATAATTAAACTTAAATTAAACAACCTTCATTTAACATTTAACTCGAATTAAGAAATAATTAAGTGAATAGTTATCCTCAAATCAAATAAAGATTTGCTTTGCCAAAAAAATAAAGATTTGATTTGACAATTTAGTAAAGATTTGAAGTGACAACTAAATAAAGATTTGATGTGACAACTAAACAAAGATTTGATATGACTTTTAAATAAAGATTTGATGTGAAATTTGAATAAAGATTTGATGTGACATTTAAAAAAAACTTGATGTGACATTATGGTTTAAACCCTAAACAACTCAAAATAAAACACTTTTAAAAAAATTAAAATCGTGCAATTTCCCGAACTGCATCCATAACGACTATCGCTATGGATACCCGTAATTTCCAACTAGTTTTCCACTTCTATATCACAACCAACCCAAAGCCTATGAAACATAACCATCACATAAACAAGCACACATCTTTCGAACCAAACATAATACTTAGACTTTGATTCTCAAATTCTAAGATTCACATCAAATACACACATATATTACCATAACAACCACAAGATAATCCAACAATATCATTCACATATTCAACCATATAACAACCATACATATAAAGGTAAATTCTTTTCCAAAAAGTTAAGGAATTTACTCACCAAATATTTTGAAAACCTGAAATGCTTTAGTGTTCGGAAAGCTTGGAAAACCACAAACTCTTCTTGAAAATAGGTCATTATTCACTAGACTTTTGGACCTTTTACTCTCTGATTTTGGTAAAGTGATAAAAAAGAAAGTTTTATAATTTTCTTTTCTATATCATTTAAAAAAAATAATTACTCAAAAATATTAAATTTTGAGGAATTTATGATCGAAAAAAGGAGGACCATTTTCGGCCTTTAGAATCTAAGCTCAAAATACTTTGTAAAGAATTGAAATTTTGGCCTAGCTATGTTCAAAATCAGAAAAATTCGTCAACGATAAAGTTGTAGCCACTAAAATTCTACATGTTTTGGAAAAAACGAAATCTTGTTTTGGTGAAGTCTAGTGGAAGCTATGGCCAAATGAAATTAGGGTAAAAATGAAGGAATTTATACATGCAAAAAAGGAGTTTTGCATATATGAATCAAAGTTTTCAAATTATAATAAATTGTTTGGAAGACATTAAAATACTTTAGAGCTTAGGAAGGAAGAAGAAAGATTTAGGAAAAATAGAAAAATGAAAAATCAAATGAAAAGAAAAGGGAAAAATGTTTTTATATAAAAGGATATAGCCAAATTACTTAAATGCCCATCGTACTTTGCCTCCACTCCATGGTTGCCACATCATAAAACCTCCATCTCACTATGTACCAACATCCTCCCTTATCCCCCCCCCCCAAATTCCTAAGCCAATATGCATTAATTGCATGTGTACTTGAGGTTTAAAAATGTTTCGTCCTCGAGTCGACAAAATGTCACATCATGTTTCCTTATTTTTTATTTATTTTTAAAACCTTATATACTTATGTATATACACATATATACATGCCAATATACACTAAAATATTTATATATTTATGTAAATATATTTACATTAGTGTTCACAAATGCTTCCGATAATTTTTGGCCACCGAAAAGTCAAAAATTTGGAAAACGAATTCCGGTCACATTTTCTGTTTTTCTTTAAACTATGTATCTTTGTAAACAAATTTTAAAAACTATTTCACAGTCATTAATTATTATTCAAAAGAGTTTTATTTTATTATAAAACCTATATATTGAATATTTAAAATTAATTAAATATTCACAAATCAAAGAAGTGAAATTCCGAGTCGTTACAAAGAGCGTAGTAAGCATAACCAAATATGCATATTAATTAGAGGAGATCCAAATTTTCTCTTTCCTTCTTTCTTATGTTTATTTCCTTCTAAATATGATTTTGTGTTACCAAAATTTAACATCCCACCTTTATGCAAAATCACATATCTCCAACATATCCTCGATCTCCACCTTCAACCAAATCATCTCTTCAAAGCAAAAATTAAGAAAGTGACCCCATCGAATAAAACACACAAGCCTACCAACTTCAGATCGATCACCACTCCCTTCTTCTTAATCACACCAAATCACAAACCGCTACCACTGCCTACAACTGATGCATCCCCCACCATTAAAATGAAAACCTCTATAAAAAATATGACTACCAATACGACCATCAAAAGCAGTGCACACATTCATCTCACTACCTACCTATGGACTAGGCACTTCAATAGTCACACACTTCTTATTATTGATCACACAACCAACTAATCTATTAAGGTTTTCATCATTTAATACTCTTATCATCACAATATGACCACCCTTCATCACTCTTAAAACTCCACATTGAGTCTCATAAGTGCAACCACGGTAGTCCAACTAATAAAGAGAAATGAGATTATGCGAGCTACTAGTTATATGTTTCATGCCCAAGACTTCTTTAACCATACCATCATGCATGCTAAACCAGATAAATCCAATACCACACATTGGTAGCTCTACTCCATTGGTGGTCCTAACCATGTCGACGGTTTTCTTATAAGAAGAAAAACATCTCACATCACTACATATGTGAAAACTAGCACCTGAATCCATCTTTCAAGGCTTAACATCACTAATGAGGACATCATAAGAAATTTCACTATCGCTACCATCAACTATGTCTGCCCATGTATCGCTATCACTATTACTATGTATAGCCTTCTTTTGATCCCTTTTATATGCTTCACACTTGTTACACATATGACCTTTTTATGACAATAATAACAAAAATATTTTTCGACATACATTTACCACTAACTACTATACACTCGTCTTGAACGATTTTAAGATTGATCCTTTCCTTCTAAGTTCTTTATTCAAGAGACTATTTCGGATAGTATCCAATGAGATAGTTACATTAGCATTGGAGTTACTTAATGACACAATCAATGTTTTCAAAATCTCTAAAGGAAAACTCATCAACAAAGAGCTTGTAATTCATATCAATTTAACATCCACACCCATCAACTGATTTATTATATCTTGAAATTCGTTCAAATGTTCCATCATAGACTTCTCTTTATCCAGCCTCAACTGAACCAACTTTCGAACAAAAAAGCCTTAGTAGTAGCACCTTTCAATTTGTATAAAGATAACTAATTTATCCCACGAAGCCTTCACAGATTTGTAATTAGCCACATGGTGGAAACCTGAATCATCAAGGTACCAACAAATCAATGCAATCGCTTTCTTGTCCATCGACTTGCATTTACCCTCTCTATATTTCACGGTCTCTTCCCATCATCTTCAATTGACTCATGAAGATCGTTGAGATATAAAACATCCTCCATCTTAGACTTCGAAATACCTTAATTTTTCACTTAGAAGAGCAACCTTCGAGAAGGAAATTAAATTTGACATCACAACGGTTATGTAAATCCAAAATTACCCTTCGTCTTGCGATGATCTAGCTCTGATACCAATTTGTTAGAATTTTGTTCCACAAAACCTAACAAAGGATAAAATTATTGACAAAGGGATAACATTGGATAATAATAATAATATTTGAATGCAAACAATTGCAAAGACAGTTCTAAAATACAAGAAAATCAAGTGAAACAACACACAAGATTCCACCCAACAACCATTTATATTGATTCTCAAAAACAATTGTTTATAATTAATCCACCAAATAAAAGTAAACAAAAAATTAGAATCAATAACTTAATTGAGAACAAAATCTTGATCTCCATGACAATGGCTTCTTAGTGTTTGGAAAATAAGAACAAAGATGCAAGAAAAGAGAAAAAGCAAATACTTTTCCACCTCTCTTTTAGGCTATATTTATAACAGTCGTTTACTTAGTGCCCCAGTTAATATGTATATGGCAAAAAATAAATTAATTGGCCAATTATAGAGAAATAAACATAAACAAATATGCCTACTAATTAGGTAAATCCAAATTTTCTCTTTCCTTCTTTTGTATATTTATTTCCTTCTAAATGTGATTTTATATCACCAAAAATTTAACGAATCTAATATATATTCAAATCATATGTACCTAATTCATATTTTCACCTTTAGAAATTCTTTAAATTCGACGTTCCTATGAAACATAGATTAGAATATTAATGTGTAAAATGGATACCTAAGATTCAACCACAATAAGAGGTAAGAAGAGGAAGCGAAGACAACTACAACAATGGATAAACTGGAATGCTTAAGTCAAAATACAAAGTAAGAGAAAAGAATGTCACAATATTTAGTAACGGTAAAAAATAATATGTCTTGAAAATTATAAATATTAGAAAAAACATGAGGCGGTCAAATTGATTGAAATGAAGCAAATCAATGATTGTTTCTACAAATAAAATAGGAATTAGAAAAAGGTTTGGTATAGATTGATCTTCAAAGAAGAGTTAACTATCGTCGAGAGAAGAATGGAATTAAAATTAATATGGAAATTGAGCACTCATTCAATTATGATTACTAATTTGGAATGATTATACCCATAGGCCATTAAATCAAAATCCCTAAATGCAAGGTTAAAATCAGCAGTGGATTAAGATGGAGAACCATCTGTACAGATGTTGTTAAAAATTACGTCGTTAGTGCTAATTGATGTTGAATGGAATGGAAATAATTCACATTAGTCTATAATTACAAAAATTGCATGACATGAATTACATCAATCGATAGGTAGAATGAAGGAGAAAATAAATTTTGGGGAGACAATGAAGGAGATAATGGAAGAGTTAAAGGGATTAAGTCAGTTTTTGGTTTGTAGGTCTACAAACAGATACTTTTGAAAATAGATAGTGCCATTTCCATATTTGTATCCAAAATTATTTTCGAATATCGAATATCCGTATCCACGGATGTGGACGGATATCGGATATTATTTGATCAGTTCACAACCAATAAATCTAAACAAATAAATAGAAAATTATGAATTATTATAAATCCATTTTTGTACTAAATTATAAAAAATAATAAATACACTAAGAAAAATAATTTCTACCGTAAGCGGTAAAAATTATTTTATATACATATTAATATTTACCTGGATAAAATAGTAAACGACGATCATTTTATGTAATAAAATGCATAAAAAAATAACAATAATCTTGATAAAAACCGGATGGATAATTTTCGGATATGGAGATGGTCATATCCGTATCCATATCCGTTTTTTTAATATTGAATAAATTTTTATATTTCAGATACAGATACGGAAGGATTTCAGAATTTTTGGGTACTCACTGACAACGCTAAAAACATAGCATAAGACAGTTTATAAACTAAATTAATCGATATAGTGCCGAATATAAAATATAAATCAAATAATTAAAAAAAAATTAGTGTACATGACATAATTATGATATGGTTTATAAAGTTTTAATGCATACGAGAACAAATATGGATAAAAACACTCGAATTTTTTACTTTTCTTTTTTTCCGTATTAACAAATTATTTTCAAGCTACGAATTTGGCTTAATGGTTAACCAAATGAACCAAATCAATTTATGTCCATTTGGTTTTTAAGCGGTTCTAAAAAAATGGTTTGGGCAGATAGTTTTTTATCATATCTCAGTTTTAATTGGTTTTGAATTTTTTTAATAGTTTGAACTGACCCAACCATTTTCTCACCTCTAACTCATTTAATAAACCTCATTTTACATTCCTATCATTTATATAACTACACCGATCAAAATAAAACGACACTTTAGATATGTTCAATCTATAACATGAACAATCACGTCCATAAAAAATGAGGACATTTTATAACTTCTAAAATGATTAAAATGTTAAAGTTAGCAAAAACACTTATTTAACGGTCAATTTCAATTATTATTTTGAATATGTTAAATTTAATCAAATTAGGCAAAAATTTATAATGAAACTATATCGGTCTAAAAATTATAGAGGCATAACGAAACCCTATGTATCTTTGTCTTTTGCCATATACATATATGTATGTGTGGGTGTTGCCCCTTTCTATAACAAGCTATAATACTTATTTTAACCGTCGATTTCAATTTTTGAATATGTTAAATTATCCGAATTAGCCAAAAATTTATGATGATGAACTTGAGACATGTAAGAACATATCCACAAATTTCCATTGGATTTCAAACCGTGTAGCACTGAAATTATAAGGGTGTAATGAAACCCTATAGATCTTTATCTCTCTATACATACATACATACAAACATACATACATACATATATATATGTATGTACATGTATACACACACACAGATATATATATATATATATATATATATATATATATATATATATATTACCATCTTTTTATATAGCCAACTAGAATAATTATTTTAACCATCAATTTCAATTTTTAATTCGAACATGTTAACATTATCCAAATCAGCCAAAGTTTATATGCTGAGCTGGAGAAATTTAAGAAAATATCCACAAATTCCATCTGATCTCAAACTGCATATTTATAATAAAAAACTATAAATGTGTAGTGTAACCCTATCTATCTTTAATTCTCACTACACACACAGATTTATATTTGTGTGTGTACGTGTGTGTGTATTGTAACGACCGACCTTTTCGACCCTTAAAAGTCGGCACTAATGCATCCACAGTATTCATGTATGGAGCATCCAATTGCCGAAAAGACAAATTGTTTGGGTGAAAGAAAGAAAAGATAGAACAGAATCTCACATCGTCATGAGTAATATATAATACACAACAGATCTTTACAAAAGAAAACTGTAATATACATACATCATTCAGAGTAAACTAACCTATCATCACTCAGGAAAGTTATAAAAGCCTGTCCTCATAAATGTTGATAAAAAACAACAAATGCAGCAGAAATAAAAGATATATGAATACATCTCGGAGGCATCCAGCACATCAACTGAAGCTCGAAAGCATCCATAATTAAATTTGGAAATATGTTCGGACTAATCCGAGCATCATAAGAAAATAACATCCGGATCAGTCTAGTAAACCAGCATGACAAACTCAAATCATATTAAGTGTTATACTTATGAAAACCTTCCAAAAAAGTAAAGGCATCGTGTAAGACCACGCCGCATATAAACATGGACGGGCTTTTACCTTACGACCAAACCATTTTTATTAGAATATCCAGTAATATTATAATAATGTCTAGGGTTTCAAATAAATATTGAATCATAACCGAAATGGTTACATTAATTACATTCAATAGCATATTTAGTATACAACTAGGTCCATAAAGGCACGTATTGGAAAATGGATTCCATACAATAATAAGGTAAGGACTATCTTTCGTACAGTACATCTCTAGATAAAATGTACTAAGGCTACAAACCTTGTATCTTTACAACACAAAACCGGTCACCCCTTCCTGGATAGTTCCAAATATGAAAATCACCCCGGCTGCCAACTTGACAAACCATTGTCGTGGGCACAAACATACATAACCCGTAAATATCGATCTAGATATAAGTGATGACCATATCCTAATGGTAGTGAATCACATAGCAATGCCACATCTACTCTGATTTAGTCATTTTCGGGTGTGAGGCTTGAGTTCACATTTTACCTTCTAGAAAATCCCTTTTGGAATACTAACACTGCCCTTTAAGCAATAATGTAATGTCAGCATTCATCCATACAAGTTGTTCTAGGACTGAACAAACCAAAGGCACTACTTCTACTACATCCTCGGTATTAGTAGTAAGTAGCCCTTACACTTCAAAGACTCCATCTTCGATTCCATCATTTTCAAGATGTCTTAATTCAAACACTTATGCCAGTTCAAAGTGGTTTTCGAATAACATATCTGATCCAGGTCTATCCAAACCGACAATCGATAGTTTCAAAATTGGCCAAGATTTAATAGTCGATTATTTAACTACCAAATAAGCAAACAGTCCAATCATAGATTTAATTCTATATGGAAACCAAGCACGGTTAAGGCACATAAGCAACTACTAAACCTCTTTAATTAATCCTTTCATTAATTAAAATCTCTTTGTTAATATTAGTATTAAAATACCATTACAAAAGATATACATATGTATACTGCTCATTCACTATTCATTTATACTCTTTCAATGCTTGGAAAAATATACATATACTTATCCTATCGGTGTAAGTATATTCACAAACCACTAAACTTTAAATACTTAGAGAATGTAATCATATACATATCTCAACTGTATAAGTATATTCACAATACACTTATGAAAGATTTCACATCCAAAACTTTGCTAATTTGGGTTAAACCAAAAGTCATTTAGAAACGTTGACAACAATAACCCAAAGCATTTTTCGTGTAAGTAACATGGTCTTATAGAAATTAGACCAAATATACTTACCACTACTTTTTAATTTCAAATTTTTACTATCCACCGATTAACAATGATGTTGGACAAGTCAGAAAACTATCCTTATCTCGACGCACATTCTTAATTCTCAGGATTCTTAATTCTTAGGATAGGGACAAGTTTCCATACCACCATAATTTAAATTGATCATTTATGGTAATCAAATCTCCTTTATTTTATAAAATGCCTTTTATAAATCTCCTTATTTTTGTAAAACTCCTTTTATAAATCTCCTATACTTATCACTAATCTTCGATTTCAAAATAGGACTAAATACTTTCCATAAAATGATCATTTCATATATCACTATAAATTCACAAAGGTGATTTATTATTCCAATTTATCAAAATGAAATCATTTCCCTTTTATAAAATATTATTTATAAATCTATTATTTTATTTATAATATACCATTTATAAATCTATTCTTTTATTAGACATTTTATATAAAACGTTTCACCAATATTTATTTCAAAATATTTCTATCTTCTTTTAAAAAACATAATCACTAAAATAAAAGATAAATTCCTTTTTTCAAAATAAACATTATATTAGCTTTTCTAAATAATAAGTACTTCCTGGAATACTTTTAAAACATCCATATATAATAAAAAAGACTAACAAACAGGTTGAAGTAAAATAGAGAAGTTCAAACACAATGCCAAATAAAACACCATAGAAAATTCCAAAATCCACATTTAAAAATCATTCTCTGAATCAAAACCAATTTAAAATCCAAGCAGCAAACAGTAGTATTTCAAATTACTATAATGAGGCCAAAAGCTACCATAGCACTTTACCAATGCTACTACTACCTTTATTAATAAAAAGGTTCAACTTTTCAACATATCAAAGTCATATCCAATATGGCCAAGCTAACAAGCTTTAACATTCAACAAACTGAAATTTAAAATCAGAATGGCGAAGAAATCCGAATTCCTATACAAAATTTCTTGTATTTCATTTTATATGTCATTCGCTTTTCTAAGCGAAAATTCAACCAAGCCAATAAATCATTCAAACACGAAACAATAATTTATATCAATACATATATTATATAGTATTCATCCAGAGTTGAGTTAACTCACTAAAATTTCAGTTGACACTTTTGCGTTCCATTTCAATCTAAAATCGAACAGTGTTTAACTTTAGCTCAATTTCACTTGTTCCAAACTTAAAGAAATAAATTCCGGAACGTAGATAATGCTTGTACAAGTGCAATGCAAAAGAGTGCGTCTTGATTGGACCTCGTATACAAAAGTTATTGATTTTATAAGTTCTCGAACTAATTAAATTAGTTAATTTCCCTTACCCCATTAATCCACTTCTCTAATTCTCCTTCCCTAATTCATCCCTATACACGTGCACGTTAACCTGGTCATGCATATCCCCCTCTAACTCACACTACACTCCAATAGATCGTCCACCATCGATTCCATCGAACCCCTTTACCCGAGAGCTCCACCACCAAACCCTTCTTGTCCCACTCGATTGCCTCTAGCAGAAAGCGACCGTGTTGCTCCCCCATGCAACAGTAAATATCACTACCTCCAATCTACAAAAGCACCACCCTATTTTGCCTTCGTCAACTTCCCTTCGCATGAGAAGCCCAAAGCAACTAATGTCGAAGCCTAACGTCACATCTAGCCCCTAAAATCTGAAACTCTAGTTCACGACCAAACAGTCGATCACCACCAAACTCGACCACACCCAACAAACTTCACATAGATTCGAAACTCTTGTCGATATGAATTCAACGGATCTAGTTTTATAATTTTCCATGGCCTAAATCTCTAGATTTTGATTTTTAATGGTGGAGGTTTTATTTTCATGTTTACAGGAAGAAGAGGAATGAAAAGTAAAAGGGAAAAGGAAAAGTGAAGAATAGTCTAAGGGTTGAAGTTATTAAATTTACAATTTCCGGCACTTCGCTACATAGTATATCGTTCGTATATGAATCGCGAACGACAAAAGTAAAAATACCACCGCACACAACAATGCGACATGATCTCAAAATAACAATGAAATACACTGGTTATCCTATTCTATGAAATTTTAAAATACCTATGGTTGCTAGAAAATACGTCAAACGATAGTTTAAACGTTTTTCAAATTAAAAATTATAGAAAAATACTATAAATTTGTTTGAAAATACATCATAAAAAATCAAGTCATTTTATTAACAATTTATTTTCTTAATATTTATTAAATTTGAATCAAATTTGAACATTTAAATAAATTAAATATTCTCATTCGAAACGTTAAAATTTTGGGTCGTTACATTCTTCCCCCATAATAGAATTTCATCCCTAAAATTCCCAAAAGAAGAAAATGTTTACAAACTCTTAATCTTTTAAAATTTCTTATGATACAGAAAATTTCAACTACACCACTTTTGCGCGGCTAGACCCGAAAAAATCAAAATATCAATATAATCCTATATCCGAGGACAACACAACAACAATATATACTTGTAATATAGCTTATAGAGTGTGTTTGACGCATAGAAAACACACCCGTTACGCATAATCAAACTCTATTCATGAAACCAAAAGAAGCAAGCTAGCCTTTGCTCTCATTTACCTGAACTTGACTTACATAACCCAAAAGAGAATTAAACACAACTAATGAAACAATACAACAATTCATCCATCATCTATCACGAATCTAAGCCTGCTAAACTAGATATAGAAATCACTTCACTTAAGCATGTTATATAAAACCATATAACTTGCATTGCTAATGTAAGGAGCCTATAATGACATTAAAGCCCGCACGAAGTACATATGCCATCTGTATGCAATATCAAATTCGATTACTTGCTCGACCACATAAATTTCACTTTCAAACTAGTATCACTTACTCGACTTCCCTAGTGTGGACTCCGATCAGGTTCCTCGATTAGAAACCTCCGTTCTCCTTACATAGCCATATACTATGATTGTAAGCTTAAGAATCCATATCAAGCGTTCGCCATTAAGAATCGAGTGAAAAATCCTAACTCGGATCGGTGTGAATCACCTCGAAACCATGTATTCGAATTTGGATCAAGAACAATTATGCGAATAAAATGATCTACGTACACCTTACGCATTTATTCCATTGGTTTCTTCACTACACCATTTTTTTCATTCACCTTTATTTACACCAGAAGTATTTCATTTAATTCTAAAATCATTTATGAACCATTTCAAAAACCAAAGTGAATTAACATTTTATAACTCAAGTGCATATTCATATAATACTCTTCTACATCCTAAGAGTATATACACAATATCAATTTTCTTTACTTAACATGAATGTCCAACAAATTTAAAACTTGTTTTAACTTACTATCTTTCTAATCTATAATTACAAATCTCTACTTTTATATCTTCGTAAATACTTGGATTCAAGTTCTCAACTAATTCGGAAGTTTTCGACAGTCCAAAATCATCGAATATTTCTTTTCATTTCACTAGATGAAAACTACCAATCAACATATCATAATAAGATTTATAAACCACCCTAATGCATAGGATACAGGCATCCATAAAGCGACTTAATAGAAAACTTGAGAACTAAACACCGGGTCTTATTTCAACCCTATTTGAAATAATAATATATAATTATAACTTTAGTATATCAAATCATACTTTCGGTATTTTTAATAAAGATCTGCTTTACCGAAACACTCAGCGAAAACTATAGTTGCATCTCCCACTTAGAAACTTGAAAATAAATGTCGTTGATGCTATAGTCATCACCATAATTATTTTCTAACAACAGAAGTGGGTTCAATGCTCTCTATCTCCTTTAAAATCCTTTTAAAATATTTCTGTACAAAAATACTTTTAAATAATACTATTATTATTTTCACCAAAATTTTGAAAAACAATTTTCAAAAATACCGGGATTTAAGTTCTTAAATTCCCAGTTTTAATTTAGTTTTAATTTCCTTTTATTTATAGACCATATTTATAAACCGTACTTATATATGTAATTTCACTTCCTTATATAAAATCATTTCAAAAGTGTTTAACTTTAAAAATCTTTGTTTAGATTATAATAATTTTTTTTATCAAAATTAAAATTTTAACCCAACATTATCATCGAATGCGTTATAGTCGATCTGTGAAACTTAATTCACAAGGTGTCAATTTCAATGTTTTACAATTACTACCTACCCAACTTATGCGGTGGAAAGGTAAAACTGCTCATAAACTGGCCGAGTCCAACCAATCAAATAATGAACGATAATAATTGAACATTATCATTTCCTAACAAACAAACACATCATAAATAACTGTATCAAATTTTAAAAATTATTCTTTTATATGTAAAATATAATCCTAGGTAAAATTACTTCATTTACTAATTTCAAAAACAATATTGTATCGGTTTGCCTTGTCCAAATGTTTAGAGACCCCATATCGATACCGTGGCATCCCACGTCTCGACTAGAATTCATAAACCACTCAGCAGACCAATCAACTCAACATAAAACATTTTTTAAAGCACTAACAAATATGCGCTCTCATATATATACACACCCAAACTCATTCTAGGGTGTCACTTACCTTATCTCTAATGAGTTTACCCCAATAAAGCCTAGGTGTCACTCAACCTAAGCTCTGATACCACGTGTAACAGTAAGTCATTTCGACCCTCAAAAGTCGGCACTAATACATCCATAGTATTCACGTGTTGATCATCCAAGTGCCGGAAAGACAGATTGTTGGGCTGAAAGAAAGAAAAGACAGAACAGAATCTCACATCGCGACGAGTAATATATAATATACAAGAGACCTCTATAGAAGAAAACTGTAATATACATACATCAATTAGAGTAAACTAACCCATCATCGGCCTGGACAGTAATAACAGTCTGTCCCCACAAATGCTGTTAATTACAAACAACAAATGCAGCCGAAATAAAAGATATCTTAGAGGCATCCAGCTCGTCTCTTGAAGCTCTGAAGCATCCATAACTAAATCTGGAAATATGCTCGGGCTGACACGAGCATTATAAGAAAATAACGCACAGATCAGTTTGGTAAACCAGCGTGAGAAAATAAAATCATATTGATTGTTATACTCATAAAACCCTTCAAAAAAAATAAAGGTATCTCGTAAAACCACACCGCACATAAACACGGATGGGTTATTACCTTACGTAACAAAACCATTTTTATTAGAAAATGTAGTGATATTGTAATAATATCTAGGGTTTAAAATAAATATTGAATCATAGCCAGAATGGTTACATTAATTACATTCAACAACATATTTAGTATCCAATTAAGTCCGTAAAGGCACGCACTTGAAAATGGATTCCATATAATGACAAGGTAAGGGACTACCTTCCGTACAGTACACCTCCAGATAAAATGTACCGAGGCTGAAAACCTTGCACCTCTAGCAACACATAACCGGCCTACCCCTTTCTGGATAGTAACGAATATGATCATCACCCCAGCTGCCAACTTGACAAACTATTTCCGTGGCCATGAGTATACATAATCGGTAAATATCGATCTAGATACTACTGATGACCATACCCTAATGGTAGCAAACCAATAGCCCTGTCACATCTACCCTATTTTAGTCATTTCTTGGTGTGAGGCTTGAATTTATGTTTTACCTTTAAGTAAGTCCCTCTTGGAATGCTAACACTACCATCCAGGCAATAATGCAATGTCAGCATTCATCCATACAAGTTGTTCAACGACTGAACAAACCGAAGGCACTACTTGTACTACATCCTTAGGATTAGCAGCAAGTAGCCTTTGCACTTCAAAGTCTCCGTCTTCGATTCCATCATCTTTAAGATGTCCCAATTTGAATGCTTATGCCGGTTCGAAGTGGTTTTCGGATAATATCTTATCTCGGTCTCTACGAACAGACAATCAATAGTTTCAAAGCAGGCCAACATTTGATAATCGGTTTTTTAACTATCAAATAAGCAAACAATTCAATCATAGATTTAATCCCATATTGAAACCAAGCATGGTTAAGCACATAAGCAACCGCTAAGCCTCTTTAACTAATCCTTTCATAATTAAAATCTCTTTGTAAATACTAGTATTAAAACACCTTTACTATAACGACCCACCCTTTCGATCCTCAAAAGTCGACACTAATACATCCACGGTATTCATGTGCCGAACAACCAAGTGCTAGAAAGAGAGATATTTAGGGTAAAGAAAGAAGAAAAAAGATAGGAAGAAACTAAACAACATGGAATTTCATAGCGGAACGAATAATATATAATATAAATAGATCTTTACAAAAGGAAACAATTGTAATATATATATACACATCAATCAGAGTATACTAACCCATTTCAGCCTGGACAATTATAACTACCCGTCCTTACAAATACTGATAATTCTGAACATCTAATGCAGCGGAAAATAACATATACGTGAATAGGACTTGAAGGCCTCCAGCTCGTCTCCTCAGCTCCAATGCATCTGAACCGAAATCTATTAATATGCTCGGGCTAACCCGAGCATTATAAGAGAATAATACCCTGATCAGTCTAGTAAACCAGCGTGAGAAAACTCTTATCAAATCAATTGATTTCTATATTTAGAAAAAACCCTTTTAAAATAAAAGGTATCTCTCAAAACTATGTTGCACAAAAACACGGACGGGTTTTTACCTTGTGATAACCAAAACATTTCTATAGAAACTCCTCTGATATTATATAATGTTTATGGTTTAAAACAAATATTGAATATAGGTAAAATGCTTGCATCTCGCATTCCAACATAGTTGGGTGCAACTAAATCTGTAAGCTCGTATTGGTAATGGATTCCAACTATGAAAGGGTAAGGGTCTACCCATCGAATTTGTACATCTCCAGATACAATGTATGTAAGGCTACAACATGTTGCACCTTTGCTACTCAGTACCAATACTACCCCATTCTCTGGTAGCATGGAATATGATCACCCCTTGGTTGCAAATAAGCTTCCATAATGGGCCCCGAAGCATACACGAATATCATCACTAGATCAGGGATGATCAAACCCTTATAGAAGCGACCCACATAGCCCTACGGCATGTCCCTGCTTTATTCATTTTTCGGGTGTAAGGCTCGAAGAGGCTACGCTCTTACCATTTCCTTCTGGCACTTCCTTCTTGGAATGCTAACACTGCCCTCCAGGCAGAAATGCAAAGCTAGCATTCATCCATACAAGTTCATTTTTGGTCTGAACGAAACCGAAGGCACTACTTCTACTACATCCGTTTTGGAATCCCCCTCGAGATTAGTAGCAAGTAGCACTAGCACTTCAAGAGCTACGTCTTCAGTCATCATCAAGATGTCTTCCACTCAAATGCATATGTTGGTTCGACGTAGTTTTCGGATAATATATTCGATCCCGGCCTCTCCGAACCAATAACTGATAATTCATGGTTGACTCATTCCTGATTTTTTTAGAAGTAAGTATTCGAGTCCTCAACGGGGAACTCAAATTGACAATTATACTTCTTAGGTCAAATTGGCCAGATTTGATAGTTGGTTATTTAACTATCAAATATCTAGCAAACACAATTCTAGAAATTTAATTTCCCAAAGCAAATCACTAAGCCTTAAAACAACTTCCATTAATTCAATCTCTTTCAAAAACGTTTTATCAAAACACTCATATCCTTATCGCTCAGACAAAAGTATATTCACAAAACATTTATGAAAGATTTCTTATTTCCAAAACATGTTAAAAATGATTAAACAAAGGTTACTTAAATTGGCGATAAGGACAACCCTAAACACTATTCCCTTGGTGTTAAGTATGGAACGGATGTTCCATACCACCATTTTTAAAAGGTCAGCTTAGAGAAACCCAAATCTCAAATTCTTTTATAATTAACTTTAACAATCCTTTTATAATCTCCTTTATTTATGAAATCATTCTTTACTTAAAACCCAAATCCATTTACAACACTTTTTAAACCCCCAAGTTTATTTATAAAACTCTTTTATAAATATTCAAAACCATTTATAAAACTTCTTTCCAAAAACCCACTTTCATATAGATTCCTTATATTTAAACCAAACTCATTATAAAAATTACTTTAACTTTAAAACTGTATCATTATAATAATAATTAAACTTTAGAAACAATATTACTATAATAATAATTTATCTTTAAAACCATATTATAACAATAAATTAACCTTAAATATTATTATTATTATAAAAATTACTTTTAGAACCAATTAACTTTAAATAATTATTAACTTCCAATAATTACCTTCAAATAGTAGGTAACTTTAAATAATAATTATTAACTTTTAAATATTATATATTAACTTTAAACAAAGTAATTAACCTTTAAATATTACATTTAACTTTAATTAAACGATTAACTTAATTAATAATAGTTAACCCTAAACTAATATAAAGATACCTTTAAATATTTAAATAAGTAACATATTAAAACGTTTACTTTTAAACTCATGTAAACTGAGGTTGATTTTAATATAAAACTTTTTGTATTTTTAAAAGGAGGCTTAGCGATCACCATGGTACTTAAATAAGCTACCATTTAATTTAGTTAACCGACTCAGTTAATTACTATTATTAACATCCATCATGAGTTGTCACATCACTTAACAAATATTGTTAATGATTTTCTATCCCTACAGGTTTTAAGTTGAACATATACAAATGTCATAATCATTAGGGCCAAACAATCAGATTTGATATTCAATAATACATATAATAGGAATATTGTTGAAAATAAATCAACAGTGGCGAGGAATCTTGTTGGATCCCTCCAACCCGTCCCCATGCATCACATACAATATATTATCACATGATATGGGTCATCTGCAACTAGACGGTACATATAAAAGGTCATCTGCTACTTGGGCGGAAATAAATCCAATCTAACTAATAAACCAGTTAATCATCCAAACAAGCAAATCTATAATTTTTATCCACTATATAAAATATTGATTTATCAAAAAGGTGAGTTTAACTCATCTTAATTGTAGTTGTCGCTTCCGCGTTCTGGTTCCGTCTAAATCAAACGACATTCAATTTAAGGAGAAATTTCCATGAGCTCCAATCACCACCAATCCATAGCCAACATTGATACAAGCACAATGCAACTGACTGCGTTCGATTTGGATCTAATATGGATTAGATATTGATTTTACAACATTTACTAATTAAATAACATAATTAAAACTTAATTACATTCATTAATTACCTAACCCTCCACGAATCTTTCTTCCTTCTTTTGGTTTCTTACTGTACATGCATGAAATGTGCATAACCCAACATCCGATCCTTCTTTCCATTTGTTCCCTCTCATTTAACAACGAAACATAAATCCATCAACAACAACTAACTCCCCGTCACACAAGCTTCGCAACCTTCACCTCAAACCCTCGCTCCACATGCCCTGGTAATTCACGATACATGTAACGACCCGTAAATTTTAATAATTTTTATAACGTAATTAATTGAATTTTTGTGAAATTTTAAGTAATAAAATTTTGAAATAAAAATATAATATTTGGGATACGTATTTAAAAACATAGCAAATGGTAAATTTTCACCTGATAATATTGAAGTTTATTTTATTGTATAATTTTATTTTAATTTAAATCAGTTAAAAATTGATGATAATAAATTTATTTCAAAACCTGAATATTTTTCTATAGAAAATTTCTAAATCTTCTTCTGAGTCAGATGTCATCTTTCGTTTTTCCAAATTTGGACTTCTATTGCTCCGTTTATCTTAATTCTGGCAGAATATCAGCATTTCTGGTACCGATTATCGACTTTTGATCAGATGATCGTACCACTAATATCTGTATACTGTTTTGATCGCCTCGTCGTGCTGATCTCCACAGTATATTCAATTCTATATTTTGAAGTCCGGTACACAGCAGAATCCGCGAAACCGGTGGCCGTATCGGTACCGGATCCGTGACCTTTTGTTTCTTTTGCATTTCGAACTGCTGCCGTGTCATCCAAGCAACCATCAATTACTTTAACTTTGTATCTGAATTGACGCTTGACTCTTGCTTTTTCCATCATTTCACTTTATTGCATGGTGGTACGTTTCATTCTCTGGTCGTACATTTATTTTTCAATTTATTGTGATCTGCATTTGTGGAATAAATATAGCATAACATTGTTATTTCCGCTTGTACTGTAACCACTCTTCCCTTCCTTCCATCTTCCAGCTTAACCTTTATAAAAAATACGTTTACATTTTTTCTTTCTCTCTCTCTCTCTTTTCGAATTACTGCAGCTCCTTTTCCTAACCATCACCATTGAATTCATCAAGCCCAGACCCTCGATCAAGCTCATCACCACCAGACCCTCGACCAAGCTCATCACCACCACCCCTCGACCAAGCTTTAGACCGCTGCCACCAAACCTCCCCTCAACGAGAAAGTAGATCTGACCACTCAACAGCGTCCACCCGTGCCTAAGCAACCACCACGCAAGCCATCATCCGACCTCAACCTTTCCCCACCCCTCCGAACAGCAGCTCTGCCCATCCTCACCGAAGCAGCTGTTCTGGCCTCCACTCGAGTCTCATTATTCCCTGCATCTCTGGCTTCATTATTTCACCATCACAGGTTCTTTTATAATATGCTAAAACATTTATGTAAGTGACATCATAAGTAAATAAGGTTGTTTTAAGCATCTATATTTTGAGAGGTTTATATCCAGTACATATGCATACGAGTATATTATGCTAAGGACATTTAAAAGTATATAGTTTTACATATGTTATAGTCTGCAGCCTCTATGTATAAGATATTTATATCTTGGTTTAAATATGCCTTTTAAATTAAAACATTGATTTTTTTTTGTTTTTTTTTGTTTTTTTTGTTTTTGTTGTTGACTGTTATATATATCGGTTTATAAATTTATTTTGCATAAAGTTGTTTATATCTATTGTTTACATTTTATTATATTAATATATATGTTAGTTTATGTATTTTGATATATGTAAATATTATTATAATATTTTGGTTATACCAGTTTTATAACTTGCCATTTTATATACTTAAGTTTTAAAAGTTGTTGGTTATATAAAATATAAGTTGATTTGGGAGATAAACCGAGCTCATAGATTTGTGTCTATTATATGTTATGATATATATATACTCACGTGTTTATATAAATATAAATATCTATTGATGTAAGTTATATTATATGTAAGACTCGTATATATTGTATACGAATATATGTTAGTTTATCCAATAAATTGTATATATATATATATAATGTTTAAAGAGTTTATTTAAAAATCTATGTTAATATTTTGCAGCAAAATTTTGTAACAGGTTATATATGTATATATGGGTTCTGTCAGTTTAATTACAAATGATTGGGTGTATATAGTTGCTATAAATTATAATATTTATATATACAAATTTTGCAAGCTGTTGTTTATCTTTTGAAACATTGAAAGTTGTACTGTGGCATATAGTACAGTTTATATATATAGTTGTGAAGCATTTTATGGTTTGAAACTGTTTTGATATATATAGTTTTAAAACAATAGTTGTAGTTGCATAGGTGTCTTTTGTATTTTGAGCTGTTTTACATTTGCCTCATATATAAACTGAATTGGGCCTATATATATAAATATATATATATATATATATATTATCTGACTATTTTGTATATATATTTTGGTTTTGTGATCATGGGTGTTTATTTTAATATATGTGTTTAACAAAAACAATGATGTAATTATATATATATATATATATTAATATTTGTTTAAATTCAATATTTATTTCGTGGAAATAATAATAATAATATATATAACTTCTATTCTAATTCGATTTCGTCAAATTTCTTGTCATCAGCTTTGATCGTCAAACTCGTGCCCATCATGCTTGCTTTGAAATTTGGGTTTGGAATCGTAACCTATCGCGTAGTCTAAATCTCTCTAGCCTCGAAAGGTGAGCAATCACTCACGATTAACGTTCTTGTATTTTTATTAAATTTGATTTCAATTGAAACGACAATTGAAATATGATGCTGTAGTTATTTAAATTGTTATATATGTTATTATCTGTATTTGTTCACCTGTGACATCTGACACCGGTATCTAGTATTTATATGCCTGTTATTACTATTATCTGTATATGTTCACCTATGACATCTGACACCAGTATCTGTTATTTATATTGATGATATATGCCTGTTGTTATATTTTATATTATCTGTTATCACTCTGCAAGTTCCCTGTTAGTATAGAATTCACTATGGGTTGAAATGATACATACCCGAACGGACTTTAGAATAGGAGAAAATCGTTATGGGTTGAAATGATAAACCCAAGCGATTTTCATTTGAATTGGATTTGGGATTACGGGTCGAAATGATATCTACCCGTATGTATTTAAATTTACGGATTGAAATGATAAATATCCGTATCACTTAACCATATGATAAATATGTATACATACACCGTTGGTCCATATATATAAATATTTTGAAATTGAATTCTATGGTTTTGGAAAGAAATATATGGTTTTAATAAATGTTGAGCCTTAAATTATTGCATATAAATGGGAATGATTGATTAAATACATATAATATGGTTGAGTATTTAAAATTTATATTTCAAATAGATTTTGGTAATAATTTGAACAAATTAAGGTTGGAAAGATAATTTGAATTTAGTTGAAATTGTATTCATTAAAGACTTTTATTTAATTAAACCGATTTGAAATTTATTGAAATTGAGATTTATGATATGATTTATAACTTGGGTTTGATTTAAATAATTTGATGAATATTTCTTGTTTAAATAAATTTAAGGAAGTATTTAGTAAAATTGAAATTTAGGGCTAGTTAAATATTGAATCTATTAAGTGAATATTCCCTGATTAAATAATAATGAAGTTAAATCAAGAGCTCTATGAAACTGTTAAATTTAACTTTGAAAATGTTGAATATTAAAGCCTTGAAATATATTGGAATTTAAATGGTTTATTTTGTGATTCAGATCTGTATTTGAAATCAATATAAAATTTGAATTTGTTATTTACAAACTGAATTAAATTAAAATGGAAAAATTTAGATTGAATTAAATTGGAATTTGGAATTTGAAGTTGATTTGAATCGATTTGCGAGACTTGAGAAAATTAAATGCTTTACTTTATAAATTAATTAATATATATACTATATTGGAAAATAGTTATATTTGAAATGAAATGATATTTGGGTTTTGAAGTATAAATTAAATTGAAATGACCACGGTGTTATAATGTTAATTTCCACCTTGTAGATAGTTCCGCAGATCCTTAAAGGATGGTTATCCCAAACATCCTTTAAGTTACTTGTATTTCAGTTGATATTTCACTTGAGTTGGATTTATTGATATAAGAATGTTAATCCTGACTCGAGTGTTTTGTGTTTTGCTCTACGCTCGGGTCAGACCGAGTGATACAACAATTGAGACTCACCTATGGAGTTTGGAGCTTCATTTGGAGATCCAACTATCGATTCAGCTTTCAGCTTTTCCAGTTGATTTGTTCAGAGAGGTCATCTATTCGTACTGAAGACTTCACTGTATTTGAGATATTCTGTTGTATTTTATTTTAACTCTGATGTTTATATAGTAGCTTCATGAACTACTATTTTATCTATTCCGCTGCGTATTATTGTTTTACTCTGTGTCTGTGATTCTGTGATTGATTTATTTACTGTATATGCTGAGTTTTGCCAAATTTTTATTACAATCTGTTATTTTGAATTATTCAAGTCCGACATGTGTGGATTTATTGTCGATTTGAATGGTCCAAAATAGCGGGTCGTTATAGTTGGTATCAGAGCTTTGGCTCTAGGCAAAACTTAGCATATATAGTAAATTTATTTATAGAATCACTTTCGTTTGAGTTTGAATCTCTTACTTTTGACTTGATTTCCTTTGAACTTTGGAACGTTCCTTGTGGTTCCAAAATTCATTCTTGTCTCTCCCTATTTGTATTCTTTTGATTCTGGAGTAACCCATAACTCCACTTCGAATGATCTCTATAAGAATAGGCGATCCCGCCGATCTTTGAATGTTTTGTAAAGCGGTGAAACTCCTTTACAATTGGCATTGATTCACCGAAGATTTATATATCCCTCAGTTTTGATGTTGCCATCTCTTGTTATGCCGAATTCTATCTCTAGCGATCGAATGTCGATTTGCCTTAGATTTCCGCATCGATAATATTCTTGAAGTCACGGTTGACCCGGTTTAGGTCGCCCGCGATTTATATAAGTGTATCCATCTACTGTTTTGTAATTAATTATCTCATCTTCATTCAAGCCTATCTTCGAATCAGAATCCTATTTGATTAGAGTCCCTCTAAGTTGAATTTCTATCTTTGTTTTAAAATCCATTCTTGAACCATCCTTTGAAAAATCAGGCTTGTTTATATTTTAGAAATTGTTTTATATATCGAAATTATTATATTCTATATATAAAAGTGAAATGTTTTCGATAAAGATTATAAACCCTTTTAAAATAAGAATTTGCGGTTTCGAAAGGATTTGTAATTTTGAAAAAAAACTATATCAGAAATTTGATTTATAACTGAAGGATTTTAAATTTGAAATTCGAGAATTGAACTCCGGTATTTTGGAATTGGTTAAGATTTTGAAATATATAATAATAATATGATATAAAAATATTTTCCGAATAAGAAATGTTTCAAATGATTTTAATGAGTTTCGAAGAAATTTCAAAAGAGGTTTGAGAAAATAGAAGTCCAAAACTCACTTATGTCGCTGGAAAATAATTTCGGTGATGAGTGCACGCATCATCGACATTGATTTTCGAGTTTCAGAGTGGGGGAGAGGCCACTCTAGTAGCATTGCTACGTGAGTGATTTTGCGAAACCAATTTTGATTTCAAATTTCGAAGTAAGATTTGATATTTAAAGATATATGTATATATATTTGAAATGATTTGAAGTAAGCCGGTGTTTAGTCCTTGAGTTTCGGATTTGATATAACCCTATCTATTAAAATTGATTTACTGATTTGTTGTTGATTTCCAACTCTTGGATTTGAAAATGATTTCTTCAACTATTTTAAAGGTTCGAGCACTTCCAAATCAAGGTTAACTTTTCAAAGCTAAGAAATTTTGAAAACTATAAAGTATATAAGTTTGGTATGTATGTTAAAGTATGTAGTAATATGATTTAAATAAGTTGAAACTATTTTGTTAAGAAAATGAATAAGGCAATTTTAAATTTTTCTAAATATGAAATTTAGATTTGAAATGTTTTGAAAAGAATTTGGTCTTCAAAATATTTTGAATGAAACTTAGTTTAAAAAAAAAAATTTGAATAAAATTTAGTTTAAATGTTTTAACTTAGTAACATCTTTATGAAACTGTATATTTAACAAGTTGGAATAAATATATAAGTTGTACGTATGCTGTTTATTCGCATAATTAATTTAATCCAAGTTTGAGCACACAAGTTCGAGGTGAATTACACCATTTCGTGTTAGGATTTTTCATTCGATTCTTGATGGCGAATATTTGATATGGATTTTGGGCTCGATTCTAGAATTCTCTATCATAGTATATGGCTATGCAAGGAGACTGATGGATTCTAGTCGAGAAACCATATCGAAATCCGCATTAGGGAAGTGAATGGACAATACTAGTTCGAAAGCGAACTTGTGTGATCGAGCGAGCGATCGAATGTGACTTTGCGAAATGATGACATATGTACATCTTATATTCTAATATCTTTGATATATTTTGACGCTGAAATTGAAAGCCGTCGAGTTAGAATATCTTTGCTTACTAAAAGAAAATTTCCAATTTAAATTACAAAGATATATAACCCATAAAAGCAAAGATATTCAATCCCATATGGCTCTTCATACAGCGAAATTTATTTTGAAAAATTTGATCCTTATATACGATGGACCTTACGTAAGTATAAGATGATTTTGAAAACATTTGATTTTGGAAATGAATTGTTTGACTTAATTATATTGATTTGGAAATTTGGATTTATTTTCTAAATCTATTATTTTGGAAACTTTGAAACTAAAGATAATTAATTTGAGAAGAAATAATCTGGTGAAATTGTATATGATTTTGAAATCGAACTGATATTGAAACAAATTAAAATTTGAGAACCTTATGTTACTAAACACTTGATTTGGGAGTTGTCGAACTTATATAAAATTGATTTGTATGAGAATGAAATTGATTCGAAAACTATGGATTTGAAAAGGGTACTCAAATTTGAAAAGTAAAATCTTATATAATTAAAGTCTATATAAGTGTGATTTGATATACTTTTGATTTTGGAAAAGTATTCGATTTGAAAATTAAATCTTATATATAATGGATTTTATATAAGTACGATATTTGAAAGTGATTTGAAAAGGTACTATATGATACATATTTTCGAAGTAAAGATATGGAAAGTGCCTTCTGCTTGATATCCGATTTGTGGCCACATCTTGGATTCATTCTATCGATATTATTCTCTCTGATTTTTGGTTTTCCGGATATGATACTCGAGTGTCCTTCGAATTCCATGGCGTTACCCATGGTCTTACGAGCGCGACTGCATAGCACAACTGCCTGGCTGAGAAAGCTTACGGATATGGATTGTTTCCTGGGGGAACCAGGCGTAACCATTGTGTATCTGCGAACCATGGTTAGACAAAGGTTTTGTTTGTTTTTTGTTTGGATTGTACTTTCCATATCTCTTTTAAAAGGTTTTTCCAGTATTTTCACTGGGTTTTGAAACAAGTCTACTAAGTACCTGGAGAATTCTAGTTTTGCGCCTGATCAACGCACTACCAGAGTCTACAGGAACAAGGATAAACTTGTTGAAACATCGAGTTATAAAAGTATTTTCGGAAGGAAAATTTGTTTCGATGTAAAAGTATTTTATTATAAAGGTATTTTATTATAAAAGTATTTCCAACAAAAAAATTCTATACTAATATTCGAAATTGAAATTCTCATGGTTTAAATTAATTATTCGTGCCCGATTCTATTCTTTTGAATCTACCTTATCTGCTCAGCTTTATTTATTCACCTATATTCTGTTTTCCAAATCCTCCTTCTTTTCCTTGTTGACTATATTCTTTTAAGTATTGTTTAATTATAGACTACATGGTTTAATAGAAATTTTAGTGTTAAATATTTTAGAAGTTATTAATTAAATACAACATATTTAAAGAAATGATTATTGATTTATTAATAATGTTGAAAAGTATCTTGAGATAAATTAATAAATTTATAAATAATGGATTTAATGTTTTCAAATAGCTTCTTTGTAAATATAGGTAATAATGTAAATAATTGTTTTCAAATAGTTTTCATATAATTATGAAGGTGTCATTTAAACATATAAATGGTATTTATAAAGGAAGAAAGAAATTTTACAAATAGGTTTTTGAAAAGTATTAAATTATTAAAAATAATTGATTTGCAAATGAAGTTTTCAAATGAATATTTCAAGTAAAATTTATATAGTTTTAAATTAATTGTTTAATCTTAACTTTCAATCTATTTTTCTTTCTGGTTGTTTCTAATCTTCTACCCCCTTTCTTTTCGGGGACGAAAAGTTTTGAGTGGGGGAGAGTGTAACGACCCGTAAATTTTAATAATTTTTATAACGTAATTAATTGAATTTTTGTGAAATTTTAAGTAATAAAATTTTGAAATAAAAATATAATATTTGGGATACGTATTTAAAAACATAGCAAATGGTAAATTTTCACCTGATAATATTGAAGTTTATTTTATTGTATAATTTTATTTCAATTTAAATCAGTTAAAAATTGATGATAATAAATTTATTTCAAAACCTGAATATTTTTCTATAGAAAATTTCTAAATCTTCTTCTGAGTCAGATGTCATCTTTCGTTTTTCCAAATTTGGACTTCTATTGCTCCGTTTATCTTAATTCTGGCAGAATATCAGCATTTCTGGTACCGATTATCAACTTTTGATCGGATGATCGTACCACTAATATCTGTATACTGTTTTGATCGTCTCGTCGTGCCGATCTCCGTAGTATATTCAATTCGATATTTTGAAGTCCGGTACACAGCAGAATCCGCGAAACCGGTGGCCGTATCGGTACCGGATCTGTGACCTTTTGTTTCTTTTGCATTTCGAACTGCTGCCGTGTCATCCAAGCAACCATCAATTACTTTAACTTTGTATCTGAATTGACGCTTGACTCTTGCTTTTTCCATCATTTCACTTTATTGCATGGTGGTACGTTTCATTCTCTGGTCGTACATTTATTTTTCAATTTATTGTGATCTGCATTTGTGGAATAAATATAGCATAACATTGTTATTTCCGCTTGTACTGTAACCACTCTTCCCTTCCTTCCATCTTCCAGCTTAACCTTTATATAAAAATATGTTTACATTTTTTCTTTCTCTCTCTCTCTCTTTTCAAATTACTGCAGCTCCTTTTCCTAACCATCACCATTGAATTCATCAAGCCCAGACCCTCGACCAAGCTCATCACCACCAGACCCTCGACCAAGCTCATCACCACCACCCCTCGACCAAGCTTTAGACCGCTGCCACCAAACCTCCCCTCAACGAGCAAGTAGATCTGACCACTCAACAGCGTCCACCCGTGCCTAAGCAACCACCACGCAAGCCATCATCCGACCTCAACCTTTCCCCACCCCTCCGAATAGCAGCTCTGCCCATCCTCACCGAAGCAGCTGTTCTGGCCTCCACTCGAGTCTCATTATTCCCTGCATCTCTGGCTTCATTATTTCACCATCACAGTTTCTTTTATAATATGCTAAAACATTTATGTAAGTGACATCATAAGTAAATAAGGTTGTTTTAAGCATCTATATTTTGAGAGGTTTATATCCAGTACATATGCATACGAGTATATTATGCTAAGGACATTTAAAAGTATATAGTTTACATATCTTATATTCTGCAGCCTTTATGTATAAGATATTTATATCTTGGTTTAAATATGCCTTTTAAATTAAAACATTGATTTTATTTTATTTTTATTTTTTTTGTTTTTTTTGTTTTTGTTGTTGACTGTTATATATATCGGTTTATAAATTTATTTTGCATAAAGTTGTTTTATATCTATTGTATTACATTTTATTATATTAATATATATGTTAGTTCATGTATTTTGATCTATGTAAATATTATTATAATATTTTGGTTATACCAGTTTTATAACTTGCCATTTTATATACTTAAGTTTTAAAAGTTGTTGGTTATATAAAATATAAGTTGATTTGGGAGATAAACCGAGCTCATAGATTTGTGTCTATTATATGTTATGATATATATATACTCACGTGTTTATATAAATATAAATATCTATTGATGTAAGTTATATTATATGTAAGACTCGTATATATTGTATACGAATATATGTTAGTTTATCCAATAAATTGTATATATATATAATGTTTAAAGAGTTTATTTAAAAATCTATGTTAATATTTTGCAGCAAAATTTTGTAACAGGTTATATATGTATATATGGGTTCTGTCAGTTTAATTACAAATGATTGGGTGTATATAGTTGCTATAAATTATAATATTTATATATACAAATTTTGCAAGCTGTTGTTTATCTTTTGAAACATTGAAAGTTGTACTGTGGCATATAGTATAGTTTTTATATATATATATATAGTTGTGAAGCATTTTATGGTTTGAAACTGTTTTGATATATATAGTTTTAAAACAATAGTTGTAGTTGCATAGGTGTCTTTTGTATTTTGAGCTGTTTTACATTTGCCTCATATATAAACTGAATTGGGCCTATATATATATATATATATATATATATATATATATATATTATCTGACTATTTTGTATATATATTTTGGTTTTGTGATCATGGGTGTTTATTTTAATATACGTGTTTAACAAAAACAATGATGTAATTATATATATATATTAATATTTGTTTAAATTCAATATTTATTTCGTGGAAATAATAATAATAATATATATAACTTCTATTCTAATTCGATTTCGTCAAATTTCTTGTCATCGGCTTTGATCGTCAAACTCGTGCCCATCATGCTTGCTTTGAAATTCGGGTTTGGAATCGTAACCTGTCGCGTAGTCTAAATCTCTCTAGCCTCGAAAGGTGAGCAATCACTCACGATTAACGTTCTTGTATTTTATTAAATTTGATTTCAATTGAAACGACAATTGAAATATGATGCTGTAGTTATTTAAATTGTTATATATGTTATTATCTGTATTTGTTCACCTGTGACATTTGACACCAGTATCTAGTATTTATATGCCTGTTATTACTATTATCTGTATATGTTCACCTATGACATCTGACACCAGTATCTGTTATTTATATTGATGATATATGCCTGTTGTTATATTTTATATTATCTGTTATCACTCTGCAAGTTCCCTGTTAGTATAGAATTCACTATGGGTTGAAATGATACATACCCGAACGGACTTTAGAATAGGAGAAAATCGTTATGGGTTGAAATGATAAACCCAAGCGATTTTCATTTGAATTGGATTTGGGATTACGGGTCGAAATGATATCTACCCATATGTATTTAAATTTACGGATTGAAATGATAAATATCCGTATCACTTAACCATATGATAAATATGTATACATACACCGTTGGTCCATATATATAAATATTTTGAAATTGAATTCTATGGTTTTGGAAAGAAATATATGGTTTTAATAAATGTTGAGCCTTAAATTATTGCATATAAATGGGAATGATTGATTAAATACATATAATATGGTTGAGTATTTAAAATTTATATTTCAAATAGATTTTGGTAATAATTTGAACAAATTAAGGTTGGGAAGATAATTTGAATTTAGTTGAAATTGTATTCATTAAAGACTTTTATTTAATTAAACCGATTTGAAATTTATTGAAATTGAGATTTATGATATGATTTATAACTTGGGTTTGATTTAAATAATTTGATGAATATTTCTTGTTTAAATAAATTTAAGGAAGTATTTAGTTAAATTGAAATTTAGGGCTAGTTAAATATTGAATCTATTAAGTGAATATTCCCTGATTAAATAATAATGAAGTTAAATCAAGAGCTCTATGAAACTGTTAAATTTAACTTTGAAAATGTTGAATATTAAAGCCTTGAAATATATTGGAATTTAAATGGTTTATTTTGTGATTCAGATCTGTATTTGAAATCAATATAAAATTTGAATTTGTTATTTAGAAACTGAATTAAATTAAAATGGGAAAATTTAGATTGAATTAAATTGGAATTTGGAATTTGAAGTTGATTTGAATCGATTTGCGAGACTTGAGAAAATTAAATGCTTTACTTTATAAATTAATTAATATATATACTATATTGGAAAATAGTTATATTTGAAATGAAATGATATTTGGGTTTTGAAGTATAAATTAAATTGAAATGACCACGGTGTTATAATGTATATTTCCACCTTGTAGATAGTTCCGCAGATCCTTAAAGGATGGTTATCCCAAACATCCTTTAAGTTACTTGTATTTCAGTTGATATTTCACTTGAGTTGGATTTATTGATATAAGAATGTTAATCCTGACTCGAGTGTTTTGTGTTTTGCTCTACGCTCGGGTCAGACCGAGTGATACAGCAATTGAGACTCACCTGTGGAGTTTGGAGCTTCATTTGGAGATCCAACTATCGATCCAGCTTTCAGCTTTTCCAGTTGATTTGTTCAGAGAGGTCATCTATTCTTACTGAAGACTTCACTGTATTTGAGATATTCTGTTGTATTTTATTTTAACTCTGATGTTTATATAGTAGCTTCATGAACTACTATTTTATCTATTCCGCTGCGTATTATTGTTTTACTCTGTGTCTGTGATTCTGTGATTGATTTATTTACTGTATATGCTGAGTTTTGCCAAATTTTTATTACAATCTGTTATTTTGAATTATTCAAGTCCGACATGTGTGGATTTATTGTCGATTTGAATGGTCCAAAATAGCGGGTCGTTACAATACAGTCTCCACCCCACGAGTCATAGTAGGTCGAACCACCCAATCATCGACCGGACCCCATCATCTCCTACCTTCAAGTGCTCTTCGATGAAACAAACACAATGGAACTCTCAGATTGTCAAATCGACGACCCTAGCCCCCCTCAATTCCAAACCCTAATTCGCTACATAAAATCGAGCACTCCAAAATCTCATCGCACATCTCAAAATGCACACCAAATCAGAGATTTCAGTCTAAGGATTCCAAAGATATTTGTTATAGATTTTATCGTCGAGTAAAATTTGAGTTATAAATTTTTGAAGTCCAAAATGTTTACGTTTTCTTTCTCTGAATGAAAAATGATTTTAAACGAGAGTGAGAGGAACGTTTTTATGGGGAGGGAGGGAATGGATCTGCTATAGCATGAACGTGGGGGTTATGGCTGAGAGTATGGGGTATTGTAATGGGTAGGGTATAACATACTTATTTTATTTGAAAATATCCGGCAATGTACCATCCCAAAATCTCGAATTCCAATCGAGGCGTGCTCAATGGAGTTCTACACTAAATACCCCTATCCCGAGCACAATGGAACTATTATTGAGACCTAATTCTACCATATACAAAAGTTAGATTTTAAAACAGAGTTATATTATATTATATTTTCTAATTAATTTATATGCCTATCAAGCTCTCCCAGACACACAATATGTCCCATCGTTACGGAATTCGATGGCATACCATAATTCTCTATTCCGGATCCAATGACACCGGTTTTGTAAAAATACAAGACAGTGTCCCAAGATGATAATTTCACATGTCAATTAAAACAAATTATTATTAAACCAGTTGAATAGCTTTAATTTTAAATTAAAAATCTTTTCATTATCATTCTTATTTAAACAAAATTTAAACAAGACTTGGAAATCATTTTTATTCCCATTAAATCCAAGATTCAATTATCAAATCCACAATTCACATATTCAAATACCTATATTTGAAATTTGATCTATTTGATTTATAAAACTAATATTTTAATATTTAAAATAAATTAAATATTTCAAAACCAACTGACTAAAATTCTAGGTCGTTACATTCTTCCCCCTTAAAGAATTTCGTCCCCAAAATTTCCAAGGTAGGGAAAATGCTTCCAACGCTTAAATCTTTCAAAACAAATTAGTTGAAACTTTTTATCAATTTTTCTAACTTCTAATATTATGGAAAAATTTTGGCAGCATCTCTTTTGCGCAGCTAGATCGAAACAACTACAGCTCGTCACTACAGACCCAAATCAACCAAAAGAAACAAAAGCCAAGTGGCTCAGTCATAAAACCATCAAACCAAACAACAATATAAACATGTACCTTTCAGTCGGCAACCAAATTTTACTTATGAAATCAAAAGCATCAAACTAGCTTTTGCTTCCATATACATGCATCTTAATTACACATAATATCAACCCATAAAATTTCTAACCATGTCATTTTTCATTTTCCAATGTCAACATTTAATTATGATAAAGCCGTAAGATATACATATATCATCCGTACGTAATATCAAATTTGACCGCTTGCTCGATTGCACAATTTCACTTTCGAGCTAGTATTGTCCAATTGACTTCTCTAGTGCGGACTCCGATCCAATTCCTTAATTAGAAACCGCCATTCTCCTTGCGTAGCCACATACCATGATAGAGAACTCCAAAATCAATCAAAAATTCATATGAATTATTCGTCATCAAGAATTGAGGGGAAAATCCTTGTTTAGATCGGTATAAATTACCTCGAAATCATGTGCTCAAGTCTAGATCAAACTTCTCATGCGAATAAAATGATCTACGTACATCCTACATATTAATTCTAATTGGTTTCTTAATTACACCAAATTCTTTTATTCACCTTAGTTTTTAAATCACCATCAATCTACCTAAATAGTATTTAACTCAATACTAAAATCATTTATGAATTATTTCATAAATTTTTTTACTTAAGTTTATAAACATCTATAAACACAACTTTGGTTTAATCAACACTTTAAAACATAAGTTCCATAACCCTTCACTTCAACCTAAATCCATTTTGAATTATCTTCTACAACCTTACTTAAGTTCATACACATCCTACAATTACAACTTAAGTTTATATTCGTATAACACCCTTCTATATCCTAAGAGTATATATGTGCTATTTGAAAGTGTGTGTACGCTTGTGCACACTGATTACGGATCGTGTAATATGGACTAATATATGCGGAATGTTATTTACAATTGCTATATAAGTAAATATTCAATAAACTAACTATATAGCAATTCACAGATATAGAATAGTAAATGCAATAAACTGTAAAAATCACACCAGGGATTTTTATACTGGTTCGGACCTCCCGTCCTACGTCCAGTCCCAGACTCCTATCTGGATTTTCACAACCAACTACCTCGCTTCACCTGGAGGAACAGGTTTACAATACCCGAACAGCCGAACGGGATTTCGTGCCTCTTATAACACCGAGGACTTCAACAAAAACAAATACAATTGTCGTTGACAACTTGTGCTCTTGATAACACTGATTTGTCACTTGTAGTACACCCTTCCTATAATCTTATCCTCAAAGTATGTGAATGATGTTTGTGAAGATTGAAGGAAGTATATTACTTATTAAATCAAAAGATATGAAATAATTTCAATGATTCAATAAGCAATTGAAATGTTTGAGAGATCAAGACAGAGATCAATAGAATATAGATTAGAATAATAGAATTGGTTAATTGGAATAATGATTTCATGATGTTTATATAAGAAATAAACAGTTGTAACCCTTTGTGAAAAGATACAAACAAAGGTCATGATCATTGGTGAAAAGAAAGAGAAGCAACCGTTGAAGAAAAGGAAGTGTCTGTACGAAAGGTTGCTTTCTGTTTGAAAACGGTCGACAGGTCAAAATGGACCAGTAGACAGGAATTTGAATATATATACGTTATGTACACTTGTGCACGTTATCTGTGCATTCTGGGTAGAAACGGTCGACCGCCTTGTTTTAAACCGGTCGACCGGTTTAGCCCAGACTGCACAGTTAATGTGCACTCATACATATATACATTTATATTCAAAGATTGAAGGTATGAGATTATTTGAGGATAGATTTTAACATAAATAACACTACTAACATACCAAATAATCAACCTCTAATGTATGGAGCTCTTTGTGTCTCTTTAAAACAATGAATAACTTCTTTTTGTCGATCACGACTTATCCCTTTGTCAGAAATCAAAACTCTATAAAAATCTTGACTCAACATTCTCCCCCTTTTTGATTGATGACAACATATATCTGAAACTCTGAATCTCCCCCTGAATATGTGATCTCCCCCTGAGATTTTGTCTGTATTCTTTATATAAATATATATATTCCTGCAGATAATTGTTAGCACTTTCTCCCCCTTTGTCATCGACAAAAAGGAGTAATAGATAATGGAATAATATAGGAATGTATCAACCAGAATATCCACTTTCCTCTTTTCTTAAGTGGGACCTGCAAAAAATATAATTAAGACCATGGTACCCACTTTTTATGGGGTCCTAAGAGTTAGATCTTAGGAATCCAAACCCATACGGGTCCGGTATCCCCTTTATATACATAATTAGAATTATAATGCACAGTATTCATGAATTGCTGAATGTATTTGTTCCTAATCAAATTGTTATTTGTTTTAGGAACCCATATTTTGATAGTCTTTGTATTTTTCTTTTGAAATTTCACAACTGGCTTTGGTTTGGAATATAATAAACTAAGATTTTTCTTAACATCAGTCTTCTTTCTTTTATTATCAAGATGTTTCTTGATTTCTTGTTTCTTATATCCCAAACCTTGTTTATTTGATGTAGATTGTGAACTTTCAATGATTTTTGTCAAATTTTCTCGACCTTTGTTAAAGTTAGAAACATTTTGAGTAATGTCATCAAACTTTGTTTGTAAACTAGCTTTTTCTAGGTCTAGAATTTTGACTTTTGCCTTAAGCTCATGATTTTCAGTAGTGAGAGCATTATTTTTCTCTTTTTGAGCTTCTATTTCTTGACTCAAAAGAGATAGTTGAGAGTCAATATTAGATGATGATTCTTGAATTTTTTCAAGTTCTTCTTCTAATATTTTCTTCTCATCTTTTAACATATCTCGTTCAAACTCTGCTCTACTCAAATCTGCTTTGGCTACTTTTAATTGACGTTTTATGTCTTTATATTTGACTATCAATTCAGAATTAATATCAAGTAATTCATCAAATGTAGGAATTTGTACCTCATCTTCTGTTGCCATAAAACAAACATTAGCTTGTTCATTTTCCTGATCACTTTCACTTTCAGATGAGGATGAGTCTGAATCATCCCATGTTACTGAGAAGGCTCGTTTCTTTGACTTGTCCTTCTTATGTTTGAATTTATCATTTTCTGACTTCTTCTTCTGTTCTGGACAATCCTTCTGCATGTGCCCCTTTTTGTGACAGTTGAAACATTCTATAGTTGATGAAGATGGTTTGCTTGATCCAGGTTTCCTTTTGTTGTAGCGACTGGCTTTTCGATATTTTAGGAATTTTTTGAATCCTTTTGCAATGAATGCCAAATCTTCATCTTCAGAATCTGATTCATTTTCATCTTTCTCAGCATGAAATGCTACATTTTTCTTCTCTTCTTTCTGTTCTTTTCTAGCCTGCAAATTTGCTTCATAGGACATTAAATTTCCTATCAATTCATCTGGCTTCATGATGGAAAGGTCATTAGCTTCTTCAATTGCTAATACTTTTCCTTCCCATTCACTAGTCAGAGAATGTAGGACTGTTGAAACAACATCAAAATCTGAATATTTTTGCCCTAATCCGATAAGTGCATGATGAATAGTTTGAAACCTTGAATACATATCATTGATTGTCTCATTCGGTTTCATTTTGAAATTTTGAAACTGACTCTTCAGCATGGCTATTTTGGCTTGTTTAACCTTGTTAGTACCTTCATGAGTGGTTTTCAGCGTTTGCCAAATTTGATATGCAGTAGTGCAGATACTAACACGGTTATATTCATTTTGGTCTAATGCACAAAACAACATATTTATTGCCTTTGCATTTACGGCTGCTGCCGTTTTCTCAGCCGTTGTCCATTCTGAATATTCAGTTGTTGGATTTACTATTTCTTTTTGAGTAGCATTCCAAGCATCATAACTATTTGATTGCATGAAAAATGACATACGTGTAGCCCAATAGCTATAGTTGAGACCATTAAAGAATGGAGGTCTTTGTGTTGATTGACCTTCCGTGTAAGTGCTAGAGCTAGTACTTGCGTTATTTGCCATATTACAAGAATATATCAAATAACGGTTTTACGGTTATATGATGACCGTGCTCTGATACCAAATGAAAGTGTGTGTACGCTTGTGCACACTGATTACGGATCGTGTAATATGGACTAATATATGCGGAATGTTATTTACAATTGCTATATAAGTAAATATTCAATAAACTAACTATATAGCAATTCACAGATATAGAATAGTAAATGCAATAAACTGTAAAAATCACACCAGGGATTTTTATACTGGTTCGGACCTCCCGTCCTACGTCCAGTCCCAGACTCCTATCTGGATTTTCACAACCAACTACCTCGCTTCACCTGGAGGAACAGGTTTACAATACCCGAACAGCCGAACGGGATTTCGTGCCTCTTATAACACCGAGGACTTCAACAAAAACAAATACAATTGTCGTTGACAACTTGTGCTCTTGATAACACTGATTTGTCACTTGTAGTACACCCTTCCTATAATCTTATCCTCAAAGTATGTGAATGATGTTTGTGAAGATTGAAGGAAGTATATTACTTATTAAATCAAAAGATATGAAATAATTTCAATGATTCAATAAGCAATTGAAATGTTTGAGAGATCAAGACAGAGATCAATAGAATATAGATTAGAATAATAGAATTGGTTAATTGGAATAATGATTTCATGATGTTTATATAAGAAATAAACAGTTGTAACCCTTTGTGAAAAGATACAAACAAAGGTCATGATCATTGGTGAAAAGAAAGAGAAGCAACCGTTGAAGAAAAGGAAGTGTCTGTACGAAAGGTTGCTTTCTGTTTGAAAACGGTCGACAGGTCAAAATGGACCAGTAGATAGGAATTTGAATATATATACGTTATGTACACTTGTGCACGTTATCTGTGCATTCTGGGTAGAAACGGTCGACCGCCTTGTTTTAAACCGGTCGACCGGTTTAGCCCAGACTGCACAGTTAATGTGCACTCATACATATATACATTTATATTCAAAGATTGAAGGTATGAGATTATTTGAGGATAGATTTTAACATAAATAACACTACTAACATACCAAATAATCAACCTCTAATGTATGGAGCTCTTTGTGTCTCTTTAAAACAATGAATAACTTCTTTTTGTCGATCACGACTTATCCCTTTGTCAGAAATCAAAACTCTATAAAAATCTTGACTCAACACTATTCAAATTTGTTTTATTTAACTCAAATGTCTAACAAATTTAAAATTTGCCATTTACGCACTAATTTTCCTCAAATGTTTAAGTTAGCAACTTATTTTCTTATGTTTTCTCAAAACACTTAGGTCGATTTTTATATCCAATTTAGAAGTCCCATCTGTCCAAAATCATTGGAAATTCCATTTCATTTCAATAAATGAAAAGTAACAAACATCTAAATGAGATATAAAACCAATCTACTCTAATGCACAGGCCATATGCATCCATATAATAATAGTTTGAAATTCCAGAACTAAACACCCGATTTTATTATTTTCAACTCTATTTTGAAATAATATATAATGCGTATCTTTCTTTTGTATAACAAATCATATTTTGGGATTTTAATCAAACTTGTTTTACCTAAACAAATCTTATATGGTAGCAATTCCGTCACTTAGAAACTAGAAAATGAATGTCAATTATGATGTAGTCATCACCAATATTATTCCCAACCACCGAAGTGAGTTCAGTGCTTTCTATCTCCCTTTTTAAAATCCATTTGAAACATTCCTATTTCCTTCAAAATCTTTTAGAATATTTATATTCAAAATACTTCAAAATAATACTATTATTATTTTTTCCAAAACCTTTGAAAAAACAATTTCCCAGACTTTGAAAATCCATCTCCACAAACCCAGGGGTTTTAGTTATCGAATCCTCAACTTAAATCCTCTGTAATTTATAAACCACATTTATAGATTCTATTTATATAATTTCACCTTCTTATATAATCATTTCATGAATGTCACTTTGATGAGTTGTAACAAACAGCTTTTATTTAAAATCAAATTCATCCTAACATTATCTTCGAATGCCTTATAGTCAAATTGTGAAACTGAATTCATAAGGTGTTCGTTTTTAATGTTCCCACAATCACTAATCTACCCAACCTATGTAGAGAAAAGAATAAACTGCTCCAACCTAGCACAATAGTCAATGCCCATAAACTGGTCAGGCACGACTTCCCAATCAACAAATAATAGTCAATGCTCCTAATTGGGTGAGTGTGACTAATCAACCATAAATGATAATAACTAAATGTTATTATTTTCCTAACAACCAAGCATACGGTATATAACTATAATAATTTCTGAAAAATTATTCCTTTATATATAAAATATAGTCAAGGTAAAATTATTTCATTTACCCAATTTCAAAACAATACTATGTAGAATTTCCATGTTTAAGTGTTTAGAGATCTCTGTTAATAACGTTAGCTACTCATATCGACCAGAATCCATAAGCCACCCAACTGATAAATCAACACAACATAAAACATTTTTATATCACTAACAAATACGCACTCATATCTATATACACTCAAACTCGTTCTAGGGTACTATTGACCCTATCTCTAATGAGTACTCCCTACCAAAGCCTAGGTGTTCGCTCAAACTAAGCTTTGATACCAAGTGTAATGACCCGCCCTCTCGATCCCCAAAATTCGACACTAGTACACCCATGGTATTCACATGCCAAACAACTAAGTGCTGGAAAGACAGATTGTTAGGGGAAGAAAGAAGACAGAAAGAAACTAAACAACATGGAATCTCACAGCGGAATGAATAATATATAATATAAATAGATCTTTACAAAAGGAAACAATTGTAATATATATACACATCAATCAATGTATACTAACCTATTTTAGCCTGGACAATTATAATAGCATGTCCTTACAAATGCTGATAATTCTGAATGTCTAATGTAGCAGAAAATAACATATACGTGAATACAACTTAAAGGCCTTTAGCTCATCTCCTGAGCTCCAATGCATCCAAATTGAATTCTGTAAATATGCTCGGGCTGACCCAAGCATTATATGAGAATAACGCCTGGATCAGTCTGGTAAACCAACATGAGAAAACTCTTATCAAATCAATAGATTTTTATATTTAGGAAAAACCCTTTTAAAATAAAAGGTATCTCGTAAGAACACGCCGAACATAAACATGGATGGGTTTTTTACCTTACGATTACCAAAACATTTCTATAGAAAGTGATATTATATAATGTTTATGGTTTAAAATAAATATTGAATATAGCTGAAATGCTTGCATCTCACATTCCAAAATAGTTGGGCACAACTAAATTCATAAGCTCTTATTGGTAATGGATTCCAACTATGAAAGGGTAAGGGTCTACCCACCGAATCCGTACATCTCTAAATAAAATGCACGGGAGGCTACAACACATTGCACCTCTGCTACTCAGAACCGGTTCTACCCCCTTCTCGAGTAGCATCGAATATGATCGCCCCTTGGTTGCAAACAAATAACCATAATTGGCCTGAAGCATACATGAATATCGTTACTAGATTAGGGCTGATCATACCCATATATGAGCGACCCATATAGCCCTGCGAAACGTCCCTGCTTTATTCATTTCCTCGGCGTGAGGCTCGAAGAGGATATGCTCTTACCATTTCCTCCTAGCACTTCTTTCAGGAAGTGCTAACACTGCCCTCCAAGTAGAAATGCAATGTCAGCATTCATCCATACAAGTTTGTTCTGGGTCTGAACAAAACCGAAGGCACTACTTCTACTACACCCATTTTGGAATCACCCTCAGGATTAGTGGCAAGTAGCCCTTGCACTTCAAGACCTACGTCTTCAATCATCATCAAGATGCCTTCCACTCGATGCATAGTTGGTTCGAAGTGGTTTTCGGATAATCTATCTGATCCCAGTCTCTCCGAACAAATAACCGATAGTTCCCGGTTGACTAATTCCCAGTTCTTTTAGAAGTATTGGAGTCCTCACCATGGAACTCGAATTCAGAATTATACTTCTTAAGTCAAATTGGCTAGATTTGATAGTCGTTTATTTGACTATTAAATATTCAAAAACACAATTCTAGAGATTTAATTTCCCAAAGCAAATCACTTAACCTCAAAACAACTTCCATTTATTAAATCTCTTTCCAAAACATTTTATCAAAACATTCATATACTTATCTCTCAGACATAATTATATTCACAAAATATTTATGGAAGATTTCTTATTTCCAAAACATGTTAAAAAGGATTAAACAAAGGTTACTTAAATTGGAGATAAGGACAACCCTAAACACTTTTCCTTCGTTGTTAAGAGTGGAACGGATGTTCCATACCACCATTTTTAAAAGGTTAGCTTAGAGAAACCCAAATCTCAAATTCTTTTATAATTAACTTCAACAATCCTTTTTTAATCTCCTTCATTTATGAAATCATTCTTTACCTACCAAATCCATTTACAACACTTTATAAACCCCTAAGTTTATTTATAAAACTCTTTTACAAATATTCACAACCATTTATAAAACTTCTTTCCAAAAACCCACTTTCACAATGATTCCTTATATTTAAACCAAACTCATTATAAAAATAACTTTAACTTTAAAACAATATTATTAAAATAATAATTAAAATTTAGAAACAATATTGCTATAATAATAATTTATCTTTACAACCATATAATAATAATAAATTAACCCTAATTATTATTATAATAATAATAAATTACTTTTAGAACCATTAACTTTAAACAATAATTAACTTCTAATAATTATCTTAAAAATAATAATTACCTTTAAATAATAATTATTAACTTTAAAATATTATAAATTAACCTTAAACAAAGTAACCAAAGTGTTTGCGCTAAAAATGGTCACAAACCCCAAATGTCGTGAAAGCACCAGTGTAGGAACATAGATCAACAATATATGATCACCAATCATAGATCTTGGTAATGTAAAGGATAAAAAATGAAGAATAATCAACTTAAAACGGAAAGAAATAGACAGATACACACGATTTATAGTGGTTCGGCTATCTCCGGCCTACGTCCACTGCAAAAGTTAATCTTTTATTGACTTTTCTTGCTGGTTACAACTGATTATAGCAGATTATAATGAAAAAATTTGAGTACAACAGCCGCTATGGAGTGCAATGTTGAATCGGGCAGAGTCTGGACGTTGAGAAGCCAAAAGATCCTCTTTCTATAGGCCCCGAGGTGCTATTTATAGGTGTAGGATGCAAATATCTCGCTCAGATCTCGGGAGACTTCTTCTGGCACGTGTGTGGGGACACGCGATCGATCCCATGAAGTTCCAGCTCGATCCGTGATCGATACGAAGGTAATTCATATCGATCAAGATTTTGTCCAATAGAGTCGAAATTTGGCATGGACCTTCTTTAGTTTGTACGCAAGCTCCTGTGAAAATTTCATAGCATTTGGACTTGTAGATCTCAAGATATGATCGATACGAATTGGATTCTCCAATATGGGTACGACTTCAAATCGATGCCTTCGCCTCCTTCTCCTTTGCATCGATCATAAGCACGTGCCTACCTGTTGACATGGAGCGAAAAACTGTGGTGGATCCATACTTCTTGCCGCTTTCACCGAGCCCTCAACCCTCTTGAACTTCATCCAGATCCATCCATACTCTTCCATTCGCATCCATTCATTTCGACTTCCATTTGCATCGTTGGGCCGTGTCCATCAAAGTGATCACTTTCGTATCAGTGCCAGCGGTGTATTTCGTACCAATATTATACATATTGGTCGATACGAAGTGAACTTAAATAATGGGAGTGGAGTGCATGCTGGACCGATACAAATAATGGACACGATTTCATGGACACGAACAAGACTGACAGGTGGATACGAACGAAGCTTTACCTTTGGTGGATACGAACAGAACAGCTACTGATGGATACGAAAGTATCAAATTCCTCATGATCTATACGAAAGTATCGATTCGAAGCACGCCGCCTATTTTCGTCTGGACCGACTCGAAACCATCGAGTCGAAGCCTTCCTTCCTCCTCCGATCAATATGAACGCCTTGTTCATATCCATGTTGATGGATACGAATAACTCGTTTGTGCTACGCCGGACCGATACGAATTTGTATCGATTCAAATGATATCCCCTAGCGCACGTATCCATCAATTATCTTGAGCAAACGAACTCCGTTTGACCTGAAATTTGAAATGCAGCCTTTCCTAGCCTTGATCATCATTCCCAATCGATCCCGCCTTGATTGGAGCTCAGTCAAATTTTGACGACATCGATCACAGCCTTGTTTCCAATCAATTTCCAATCCTGATATCCATCCTTTTCCAGTTAATTTATTGATATTCCAGCCTTGACCAAAGGGTGGGATAACATTTGCCCCCCAAAACATGCCTTGTGATAAGAAGGTGTGTTTTGAATGGTTCAGAATCCGATATCCAAAGTCCATGGCCATATCATCCAAGTGCATCATTCTTGACTGCTCCGAGTCGACGTCTAATTCCAAATCCAGTAACCAAAGCCTCAGCCAATTCCATATCCATCCATACTCGATATCCGAGTCCTAATCCATCCTTATCCAATAACCAATAACCAAATCCAGGACCTCTCTGGGTCAATATCCAAATCCTTAGTTGTTCATAGCTAATATTCGTACCCATAACCTCTCCGGGTTCTTGTCAAGCGCAATCCACACCTGACGACTGTGGTCCAGTGTCCCTGAACGTTGAGTAATGCCATGGCTTAAGTCCTAAGCCGAATCCTGGTTGCTCCAGACCTTTGTCGAGCATAATCCATACTCGACGACCTGAAATAGTAACCGATAGATATTGTGGGGCCTAAGTCCTAGGTCGAATCCTGGTCTCTCTGGACCTTTGCCGAGCATAGTCCATACCCGACGACCTGAATAAGCCAATTCGCCACGTTCGCATGAAGAGACTTACCCCTTGCCAGGCATAATCCATACCCGACGACCATTTACTAAAAACCAGATAAAAATCCAATCAAAATCCAAATCAAATCTGGAAACCAAAAATCCACATCCGAAATCAAAACCAATATCCAAACATGAAAACAATCATCCAAATGAATGTCCAAACCAGAAAACAAACAACATCAGGAGTTCAAACCAAACTCCAAAACCAAACCAGAAAAAGTGAGTGTCCAAACCAAAAGAAAAGACAGATTTCACAAACCATAGCATCACGGTCCATCATCATCTCAGAGCATGCTTAGGGGCCATCTCCGTCCCCGTACATGAGTAAGTGACTTGGCCACTTGCTCAGAGTTTGCTACTTATTTCATATCATCCCTGTCAATTGATAACCAACCGACCATCAATACTGGGCCTCGCGTCCTCGTTATTTGAGGTAGTTGGTGGCTGCTCCTGTTCTACCGCGGCATTTCGAGCTTCGACATATTGTCGCAACTGTCCATTCCTTACATGCTCCTTAATTATATCCTTTAAATGTCTGCAGCTGTTGGTGTCATGTCCGTCCAAATCGTGAAAAAGACAGTGCCTCCCTAATGCCCTTTCACGTTCCGAGGGTTCTCTCCTAGTTGGTCTTCGGTAGGGAAGGCGATTCCGAGTCTCCATAAATATCTGTTCCAATGTCTCGTTCAATCCTGTGTAAGTGGAGAATTTTGGCTCTCTCCACCATTTCCTAGCTTTTCCTGATTCATCATCCAGCTTCCTTTTTCCTTTATCTTTATCTTTATCTGAGCCTCTACTGGATGGCCCTCCATCGTCAGCCGAGTTCACCTCCTTTAATTTCATATCTGAACACGCATCTTCCTGCCGAAGGAATCTCTCAGCTTCGTGAAATAATTCCCCTAAATCCATTGGTGGGTCCCGTATTAGAGACACTTTGAAATCTGAATTCTCTCTGATTCCTGACACTGCTTCCATTAAAACCATCGATGAATCCGGCCGATCCACCGAAGCAACCGCTGCATTGAACCGAGTTAAGAAGGCTCTGAGCGATTCGTCTGTCCTTTGCTTCACCGATATTAGCGTCATTACGTTCTTCGGCCTTTTTATATGAACCCGAAACTGCTTCAGAAACCTGTCCACCAATTCTGTCCATGTCCTGATAGATCCTTCTTCCAGCTGTCTAAACCACATAGCAGCTATATCCGTCAAGTACAGAGGGAAACATCGGGACATCACTTCCTCCGATGCCCCTAACACTTTCATATGTCTTGTGTACCTCATCAAGTTATCGGTCGGATCAGCTTTGCCATTGTATACCTCCAGAGTAGGTAGCTTGAACTCTGGTGGATTCCGAGCCATTCTGATGTCACGAGTAAACAGACTCCTGTTTACTCCTTCCAGATCTCTGTTCGTCATACCTCCACGCATAGTTCGCCTGATAATCTCAGCCAATCCAGCGTTGTCCGTCAAGGGTTGCCCCCCGAGTCCTCGGGGGAATTCTGGTACGTACTCTTCATTACACGCTCTTGCATTCCTCCCAGCATCTTATTGTGTGGCGTCACCTGGAATTCCTCCGTGAATCGGTCCATCGTTGCCAGGTGGCATGCCCCCAAGCCTGGATCCATCGAGATTTGCAGTTGTGTGCTGATTAAGGGTTGCGCCTTGTTGAGCTGCTCCATTCGACTGCCTGTTGGATCCTTCCGCTCCAGCTCCGTGGATCTGAACTCATGAAGCTCCAGCTGTTCCTGCTTGTCCAAACTGTTTGAAAAGTTCTGCATCATTTCCTCCTGCCTTTTCAGAAACTCTTCGTGCATAGCTCCCATCGTCGTCTCCATCTCGTCTCTGGTAATAAAAGCAGAAGTCTGATTAGCCCCTGATGATGCCTCCTGGCTACCTTCATGCTAACTTCTCTCAGCTCTATGTCTTCTACTTGATTTCCTTATCATCGCTCTTTAGATCTGAACCCTTAAGCCTTCAAATCCGAATTCCAAATCTGGTATAGCGGGTGCCAGTCCTTTTCAGTGAAAGCACCAAAGTGTTTGCGCCAAAAATGGTCTCAAACCCAAAATGTCGTGAAAGCACCAGTGTATGAACACAGATCAACAATATATGATCACCAATCACAGATCATGGTTATGTAGAGGATAAAAAATGAAGAATAATCAACTTAAAATGGAAAGAAATAGACAGATACACACGATTTATAGCGGTTCGGTTATCTCCGGCCTACGTCCACTCCAAAAGTTAACCTTATTGACTTTTCTTGCTGGTTATAACTGATTACAGCAGATTATAATGAAAAAATTCGAGTACAACAGCCGCTGTGGAGTGCAATGTTGAATCGGGCAGAGTCTGGACGTTGAGAAGCCAAAAGATCCTCTTTCTGTAGGCCCTGAGGTGCTATTTATAGGCATAGGATGCAAATATCTCGCTCAGATCTTAGGAGACTTCTTCTGGCATGTGTGTGGGCCCACGCGATCGATCCCATGAAGTTCCGGCTCGATCCATGATCGATACGAACATAATTCGTATAGATCAAGATTTTGTCCAATGGAGTCGAAATTTGGCATGGACCTTCTTTAGTTTGTACGCAAGCTCCTGTGAAAATTTCATAGCATTTGGACTTGTAGATCTCAAGATATGATCGATACGAATTGGGTTCTCCAATATGGGTATGACTTTGAATCGATGCCTTCGCCTCCTTCTCCTTCGCATCGATCATAAGCACGTGCCTACTTGTTGACGTAGAGCGAAAAACTGGGGTGGATCCATACTTCTTGCCGCTTTGACCGAGCCCACGTCCCTCTTAAACTTCATCCAGATCCATCCATACTCTTCCATTCGCATCCATTCATTTCGACTTCCATTCGCATCGTTGGGTCGTATCCATCAAAGTGATCACTTTCGTATCGGTACCAGCGGTGTATTTCATATCGATATTATACGTGTTTGTCACAACCCGTCTTTCACTCCACAGAAAGACGCATCATGAGTAAGAAAGAAAGGGATAGAAAAGAGAAAAGATAGAGAAAGAATTAAACAATATCAGAATCTCACAGCGGAAACGGAACAAAATATAATATATCACATAACTATTACATAGTCTTTACATAATCAGAGTTACACAGCTTATACAACACATTACATTAGAAAGTTATAAAACCTGTCTATCATACAACACAAGATACAACACGGAGATTAACACAGCGGAACCACTATATATCTACATACGCTGAAGCCTCCTGCTCCATATCTCCTACAGAAACTCGTCAAAGCCAAACCTGAATCCCTTGGCTAGTCATAAAAATTTGAGTACCCAAGAGTTTAATAAAACAGAAAATAAACTCTGGGTCAGACATGGGTCTGGTGTGAGTAAACGGGTTAAAGTATTTTAACTTTGAAAATCATTTGGAAAGAAAAGGTATCTCGTAAGACTTCCCACACATAAACATGGAAAAGTTTTTACCTTAAGATAACCAAAACATTTGATAGGAACTGGTTATATTATAATAGGGTCTAGGGTGTTCAAATAAATATTCACATAGCTGAAATTGTTACATGATTAAATTCCAGCATACTAGCCACAAAGTGGGTTATACAATCAAGTCTGCGATCACTTATTGGAGTTTGGATTCCATACAATGGCAGGGCTACTGGGGTACCGCCCATCATAGTACGGGGCCTAGATCACCGTACCGAGGATCACTCCCAATCCCCTGCAACACAAAGCCGGAGCTACCCCTTACTGGATAGTCCGAATAAGACAACCCCATGGTTGGAGCCAGCAACCGCCCACACAGCCGAATAAAAAGGGACTCTAGACAGGGGAAAATCTTATCCTACTTGGGTGCTACCCACTTAACCTTGCGTGCACCTCCATTGTTTTAGCCATTCCCGGTTGATGAGGCTTGAGGCTACGATTACGTTTAAAGAACACTTCTTGGAATGCTCATCGTCCTCCATTGACGATGTTCTGAAAGCATTCATCCATACAAGTCCGTTCCGGGTTTGAACGAAACCGAAGGCATTATCTCATTACACTCATTTTGGAATCACCCTCAGAGTTAACGACAATAACCCTTGCACTCTAAAACTTCATCTCGATCTTCACTTGAGATTTCACGACCTAACGTTTAACTTGGATCGATGTGGTTTTCGGATAATCAAAACTGATACCCGATCCCGGTCTCATCGAAATCCAAACGTATCTTAAAGGCCAAGTTGTTTAAGTTTTAAACAATTTAATTCAATACTTTGAATTCACACAGCGTTTATCACAGATAAATATCACACATTTATCACTGATATAACCAATATCACAACTCAGAATATCACAGATTATCATTCAATAGATATCAATCAATCCAGACATTCTACTTAAACAATCATCCACAAACAGGAATTATTAATCCATATTATAATTAATTTAATTAACTTAAATTAAATTAATTACTTAAGAATTAATCACTTAACCCTACTTAATCAATCATTAATTAATTACACCATTTAATGAATTAATCATTCCTTAATTATCCTTTAAATCAATTAATTAATCCTTAATTAATTATTCCTTAATTTTTAATTAGTAAACTTTAATTATTAATTAAATAAACTTAATTACAAATTAATTATTAATTACTAGTTAATCAATTCTTAATTACCCATTGATTAATCTCTAATTACTTAATTAATTAATGCTTAATTACAACTTAATTATTTGATTAACAAAATCTTAATTACAACTTAATTACTTAATTAATTAATCACTAATTATTAATTAATTATCTCTAATTATCTAATTTACAATCCTAAATCATTAATTAATTAAATTAATTAATTATTCTTTAATTACTTCATTAATTATCAACCTAAATTAAGATAAAGATAAAATCATTACCTTTATTAATTACCTAATCACATTTTTTTTAAAACATTCATTCATTTAATTAACACTTAGTTATATTTATAAAAATTAAGTTTAAAATATCTTAAAGCTTAACTTAACAAACTAACAAACATATAATTTCTTAATTAAAGGTTTAAGAAAACATTTATTATGGAAAAGAAATTATTTAAGAAAAGTTTTAAAACAAATCCATTTAGATTTTCAAAACTTTGCTTTTAAAAACTTTTTAAAACATGATTAAAATCTGCTTATCACCTACTTCGGGTTCAACCCGATCCCTACTCGAGACCATCCTCGAGTTTCCTCCTCCTTCTATATTTTTCTTTTAACTTAGTTAAGTTTAAAAACTGCTATACTACACTCTCACGCGAACACGAGTAAAAACTCGAGGCCATCATCCTTTCAACCCGAGGACATCTTTGAGTCGACCACGAACCAAGACACAAACACGCAAAACTTTGCCGTACACGTGCACACTGCCACGGTGGCGCTCTGGCGTTCCTCACCGCCTCCATCAAGTCAGCGATCGTCACGACAATCGCTTCTGACCATCGATTCGTCACCAAACGCCCAAAATCAAAAACGATCTTCCCATTCGAACCTGGAAATCCAAACACCACCAGAAAAACCCCTCGAACCACCCACGCCGACCACCGGCGACTCTAGAACTCCGGCCACTCATTCGCAAGCCTCCATGCTACCATCTCCCGAGCCCTGGTGAAGCTCGATCACCCAGAGACACCGCGCCGACCACATTTCCAACCTCGACCACTTTTGGGTGTTAAACCCTAGATCGACCCACTGCCGATGCCACGTCGGTCGATTAGCACTTCTTCTATTTTTCCCGACCTCGCCGAACACTCCTCCACCTCCAGTCGAAACTCCGACCATCCGAGTACCTCCGGCCACCAGAATTTGCTTAAAAACCAATTTCTGGTCATCACCAAAATACACACTCGATACAATACTGAAAATCGTGATTCAGTTCTTAAAAATCATGGATTAAGACAATGATTCAGATTATCTAAGTAGATCAAAGGATTATGCTACTTGAATTAAACATGTTTGTAAATTTTTACTGTAATTCTTGATTTCCAGATAATATATATACCAAACATATTTAAAACTATTTTTAAATCCTAGTTTATGTTTAAACAAACTTAAATTGTTTGAAAACTAGACCCTAACAGAGAACAGAAGAAGAGATTTTGGAATTTTTATCAAATCTAAACTCTGTAACATGAAATAGAGATACACACAGATATATCAGACATGCATACTTCAATACATTCATATACATAGAAATATAACTTATATATACACATGCAAAGCATAGTTCATTTCAGCAGATCACATGCAACAGATTTTCACTTAATTACTCTTTTTTAAAAAGGATGTTTACTCACCTGGTTTATGATGTGCAGAGATTTCAAAACTGAGATGTTAGACTTTTGAAAACTGGAAAGCTTTGATTTCTTGATGATCTTTAGACTGGAAACTTGATGTTGTTGAGATGAAAAACTTTGAAAAAGATTACTGGTTGGAGCTTGCTTTTAAACTTGAATTGCCTACTGATCTGAGATGATCTTGGTTTTAGCTTGAATTGGTTTACAGGATTTAAATGTTTACAGGTTTGGGAATTGATTTCAGGTTTGAAAAAAATACAGGCTTTGAGAAAAATATGTTTGAGTTGATCTGGTGATTGTTTTACAGGTTTCGATTTTGAGTTTTCTTTGTTTTAGAAATGAGAATAGGAAATGAATTGAAGAGAGGAGATATATGTTTATATAGACTAAATTATGATTTATTAAAATTTAAAGAAAATAAAACAAATGGTTGACACTTGTTAAATTACTTAACATTTTTCATTTACACAATTAAATCACATTACACATGTTACTAACATGATTTAATTTATTAACACTTTTCATTAGTTATTTTTAATTATTTTTAAATGTTAAATAAAAGCTTTTGTATTTATTTACTAATTTATAAATACTTTTCTAAATTTATATAAAAAAATTCTTTTAAAGAAAATAATATAAAACAAATCTTATACTAATAAAAATCTTATACATATATTTTAAATCCAAAACATTTTAAGATAATTATCTTTTAAATCTCAAATTCAAATTCAAATTCAAATATAAATTCAAATTCAAATATAAATTCAAAGTCAAATTAAAATCCAATTTAAAATCAACTCATATATATATATATATATATATATACATATATATAAACAATCACAAATTCAATTCGTAAATAATAATTCTATTTAAAATTTATTTATCTATATTTAAAAACAACATATTTATTATAATTGTTATGAAAATAACAAATTTACCAATTTTAAAAAAATAAATAAAGGGAATTATCACATTTTAAATTGCTTGAAATTCCGGGATATCACAGTGTTGAACGATACGAAGTGAACTTAAATAATGGGAGTGGAGTGCAAGCAGGACCGATACGAATAATGGACACGATTTCATGGACACGAACAAGACTGGCAGGTGGATACGAATGAAGCCTTACCTTTTGTGGATACGAACAGAACAGCTCCTAATGGATACGAAAGTATCAAATTTCTTATGATCGATACGAAAGTATCGATTCGAAGCACGCCGCCTATTTTCGTCTGGACCGACTCGAAACCATCGAGTCGAAGCCTTCCTTCCTCCTCTGATCGATACGAACGCCTTGTTCGTATCCATGTTGATGGATACGAATAACTCGTTCGTGCCTACGCCGGACTGATACGAATTCGTATCGATTCGAACGATATCCCCTAGCACACGTATCCATCAATTATCTTGAGCAAATGAACTTCGTTCGACCTGAAATTTGAAATGCAGCCTCTCCTAGCCTTAATCATCATTCCCAATCGATCCCGCCTTGATTGGAGCTCGGTCAAATTTCGACGTCATCGATCACAGCCTTGTTTCCAATCAATTTCCAATCCTGATATCCATCCTTTTCCAGTTAATTTGTTGAAATTCCAGCCTTGACCAAAGGGTGGGATAACATTAACCTTTAAATATAATATTTAACTTTAAATAAACGATTAACTTAATTAATAATAATTAACCCTAAAATAATATAAATATACCTTTAAACATTTAAATATAGTAATATACTAAAACATTTACTTTTAAATTGATGCAAACTGAATTTGATTTGAATATAAAACTTTTTGGATTTTTAAAAGGAGGCTTAGCGATCACTATGGTACTTAAATAAGCTACCATTTAATTTAATTAACTAAATCAGTTAATTACTATTATTAACATCCATCATGGGTTGGCACACCACTAAAGAAACATTGTTAATGATTTTCTATCCCTAGGTTTTAAGATGAACATATACAAATGTCAAAATAAATAGGCCAAACAATCAGATTTGATATTCAATAATTCATATAACAGGAATATTATTGAAAATAAATCAATAATGGTGATGGATCCTATTGGATCCCTCCAACCTATCCCTCTGCATCACAACTCATATATATCAGCGCACGCACCCATGCACGCACACATGTATATTTAAATCAACAATGGTGAGGAATCTTACTGGATCCCTCCAACCTATCCCCTTGCATCACATACAATATATGATCACATAGTATGGGTTATCCTCAACTAGACGGGTATATATAAAAGGTCATCCATTCCAAGGATGGGAATAAATCCAACCCAATTGATAAAGCAGTAAATCATCCAAACAAGCAAATCTATAATTTTTATCCACTATATAAAATACTGATTTATCAGAAAGGTGAGTTTAACTCACCTAAAATATAGTTGTCGCTTCTGTGTTCTGGTTCCGTCTAAATCAAACGACGTTCGATTTAGGGTGAAATTTCCACGAGCTCCAATCATCGCCAATCCAATTCCTTAGCAAAACTAACGTTGATACAAGTGCAACGCGATTGACCGCGTTCGATTTGGATCTAATATGGATTATATATTGATTTTACAACATTTACTAATTAAATAATATAATTAAAACTTAAATACATTCATTAATTACCTAATCCTCCGCTAATCTTTCTTCGTCGTTTTGGCCCCTCACCGTATCTGTATGAAATGTTCACAACTCAACATTCAATTCTTCTTTCCATTCGTTCCCTCTTATTTAACAACAAAACACAAATCCTTCAACGTCGACTACCTCTCCATCACGCAAGCTTCGCAACCATCACCTTAAACCCTTGCTCGACGCCCCCCGGTAATTCGCGATACAGCCTCCACCTCGAGCGTCATAGCAGGTCGGACCACCCACCCCTCGACCGGACCCCACACCTACCTTCAAGTGCTCTTCGATGAAATAGACAAGATGGCACTCTCCGATTGTCAAATCGACGAACCTAGCCCCCCTCAATGCCAAACCCTAATGTCGCTACTCATAATCGAGCACTCCAAAATCTCACCACACATCTCAAAATGCACACCAAATCAAAATTTCAGTCTAAGGATTCCAAAATATTTGTTTTAGATTTTATTGTCGAGTAAAATTTGAGTTATAAATTTTTAAAGTCCAAAATGTTTACTTTTTCTTTCTCTGAGTAAAAAATGATCTTAAACGAGAGAGTAGAACATTTTTATTGGGAAAGGAAGGAATGGCTCTGGTATGGCATGAATGTTGGCGGTTATGGCTGAGAGCGTGAGGTATTGTCATGTGTAGGCTATGGCCTAATTATTTTATTCAAAAATATCCAGTAATATACAATCCTGAAATCTCAAACTCCAATCGAGGCGTGCTCACTGGCGTTCTACACTAAACATCCCTATCCCGAACATCATGAAACTATTATCGAGACCTAATTTAACCATATACACAAGTTAGCTTTAAAAATCAAATTATATTATATTAAATTATCTAATTAATTTCTATGCGTTTCAAGCTCGCCCGGACACTTTTCGATTTCAAACTTATACTTTCCATCGATTAGCAATGAAGTTGGACAAGACAGAAACCTATGCTTGCCTCGATGCACATTCTTAATTCTCATGATAGGGACAAGTTTTCCTATCTCAAAATTTGGTGTTAAGTATTAAAAGAATACTTTCCATACCATCATAATTTAAATTGATTATTTATGGAAATCAAATCTCCTTCCTTTTATAAATCTCCTTTATTTTTTTAAAACTTGTTTTATAACTCTCCTATACTTACCATAAAACGATCATTCCATATATCACTATAGATTCACAAAGGTGATTTATTATTCCAATTTATCAAAATGATACCGTTTTCTTTTTATAAAATATTACTTATAAATCTATTCGTTTATTTATAAAATATCAATTATAAATCTATCTTTTATTTATAAAATATTTTTTATTTATAAAATACCATTTATAATTCTATTCTTTTATTACAATATTTTATATAAAACGTTTCACCGATATTTATTCCAAAATATTTCTATCTTATTTTATAAACAGAATCACTAAATTATAAAAGATAAATTCCCTTTTTTTCAAAATAAAAATTATATGAAATTTTCTAAATAGTAAATACTCTGCTATTAACCCACCTTTTGCCAAGGCAGTACACCGCGGATTTAACCTAATGTACTTCAGGATTATCAAGGCAGAAAGCTCGGAGAGATAGTTACAAGGATCAGAGATCCATTATGTTTGAAACTATGGACTATAGTTAAATGGATTTGGATGGACAACACTAAAAAATGGCTAAGTATGGAACTAATACTTCCCCTAGAAGAGGGATCGGAATAGGGGGATCAGAATAAATAGGATGCACACAACACAACTCAATGATGATCGCTCCATAATTCAACATCCACAAGGCGGATTGAAATGAAACTATGGGAACAAGAAGAGGGGACCTTAGGGAGTCTACCCTAGGGATCGCACATCATTTGGAGGAGCTTGGTGGGATCGGCCCCTATCCCTATATAGGGACCGACTATAATCAGCCTTCACAACATATTGCAAAAAAGATCGATCGATAACTCGAGTTCTACTGATCCAATTGGCATGAAACTTGGAGGCTAAACATAATACAACCAGAAGAAACTCCTCTAAGGATTGCACACCATTTGGAGAAGTTTGGAGGGATCTTCCCTTATCCCTTATAAGGATAAGCTATAATCAGCCTTCACAACATATTGCAACAGAGATCGATCGACAACTCAAGTTCTATTGATGCTATCAATATAAAACTAGGAGTATAATCGTATTACTATACAAGGAACACACCATAGGGATTACATGACAAAAAGAGAAACATCGAGGGATCAGCACCTATCCCTATATAGGGTGTGAGAAATGTGGATTATGAATCTTAAGGCTAGGATAAACACTAGAGGGGGGGTGAATAGTGTTTTAAGAATTTACTAATTCTTTTTGAGTTTATATTAATTTGAACACAAATGTATGCAATATTCAAACACAGATATAATCACAGAATCGAACACAGATGCAAATATAAAGTAAAAGCAGTTAAGGAAAGAACACACCAGATTTTATACTGGTTCGGAGTTACCCTACATCCAGTCCCGCAACACAAGTACGGATTTCCTTTCAAAATCAATTCTTACAATTACACCCTCGATTTCAAGCCCACGAGGTACACCACTCCAGATTCACAATCCTCTGAGTAGAGATACTTAATTTTACGGGCAACAAGTTCACCCAATTGATTTCCTAGGCTACAATCACACCTTCTCTCACTTAATTGATTTTCCAGGCTACAATCACACCTTTTCTCCCTTGATTGATTACAAAGAAGCCTATAACTCTGAATAGCACTGGGATCTTGTTGAGATAGTCATATAGAATCAAACCAGAGATGATCTAGTTAGATTCAATGGTGATTTCGGCAGAGTAATAGTAAAAATGTATATAAAGAAATGTGAAAGAAGAAGAGGAGTGAAATCAGAAAATTATGAATGTAAATTCGTTTAAAACATCCCCTATTTATAGTAGAACAACAGCCATGTCCATTTGGGAAAGGATATGACGAATAGACACTTCCTTTGAAATTCAAACTTTTGAAATCAACGCCATCATGTCGACATGGGTACCTAGGGGTTGTCGACATGCCTAAGGTATTTTTGATAATTTGTTTTTCTTTTGAAAATAACTTCTATCTTATATTAAAACTATTTTAAACTTTATAAATATACTATAGTTAAAATACATAAATAAGTATAGAGAATAATATTTTGGTATATATAAAATTTTACTATAATTTCATATTTAAATCTTAAATATAAATATTAAAAGTTAAGTACATTATAATTAAAGATAGTTTAAAACCAAGGATAATTTTGATATTGAAAATAAAGATTATTTTGAGGCTAAAAGTATTTAAAACCAAGATAGATGTTTTTGATTTAAAAAGTAAGATTTTGAAATCATTTTGAAAACAATATATAATTTTGTAAAACATTTGAATAAAAGTTAGTGGATACAAAACGATGTTCCACTACATTTTTCGTAGGTTCCATCCTACTTAGGGTTCCATCCCTTTAACAGACTCGAAGTGGATTCCATTCCACGAATAAAATGGATTTTAAGATGTCAGTGCTTTTCTAGGAGTTTTAACATAATTCTAGACTCGATACTTGTCTTGTACTTTTGAAATCTTGAACTCTTGATATCTTGATACTCATGAGTCTTGAATCTTGATGTCTTCGATCTTGAGTCTCTATACTGTACAGTCTTCATTCTCAGTACCTGCATGTTTATATCCTGCATATACAAATATATCTAAACTATAATGTTAGTATTTATATTTTATAACAAGTCCTAAGGTTGTTGTCATCAAAACCATTCTTTTCAAGGACTAACAATCTCCTCCTTTTTGATGATGACAACCTTTGTTTATAAAATATTACTTCTATCCTAATAACTCCCCCTAAAACTAATAACTCCCCCTTAATCTATGCCTAACTATCCTATTTTATACTTCTCCCCTTTTGTCATCAACAAAAACAAACTAACTCCAAACTATATAACTCCAAGATATAATTATACTGATAGACATAATCACTAATCAAAGATCATATAAATATCAATGTATATTTATACAGATTATGTTTTGCACACCAATTATCAATCCATACCAAATCAAATCAAATCAAATCAAGTCAAATAAATCCAAGCAATCAATTCAAATCAAATAAAACAATCAAATAAAATCAAACATTACGAGGAACTTCCACCTATCCTTCTTCTCCAAATATTGGATCTGCTTTAATGGCTTCCCAATTTTCATTGTCATTGGTGAGAGAGACTGAAGGATGTGCTTCATTATCATCTTTGTGCAGAGAGGAAATCATCCATCGAATTGCATCGAAATGCTATTCTTGTTCCTTGATCATCTTCATTTGACTTAACTCTAAGTGTCGCTGATTACGGAGAATGAAAGAAAGAATATTCTTGAAAGAATTAAGGGTTTCTTCAAGATTCTCAATCAAATTATGAATTAGATTGGCCATTTTTGAATTTCTGAGAAGAAATATAGATAGAGTAGATAAGAAATGATTTTGAATGATGAATTTTGGAAGAAATATGTATTTATAGATGTAGAAATTCGTTTGAAATGAATAGACACAAGGTAGTTATTCAAATTTCAAATTTAAAATAAGAAGTCATTTCTGACCAGTACTTGTCGACATGGTGTGTGGGGGGTTGTCGACAAGGGTCAGTTCATTTTGATGACTCATTTTGATTTTGTGAATAATTGTGTATATGTATATATTTATATAATATACTAACATTTATTCTGGAGATAAGATAAGCTAGATAACAGAAAAGTAATTCAATTTCATTTCATAATAGAATGATACAACGATTAAACATTAAGAACTACACGAACATTTAAATCAATTCATACTAAAACAATACAACATGATATGAAAAGGTAGAGCTAGTTAGATGATGACAAAGATGAAGATAATCCAAGTTTCTTGCTAACTTTGGAGAAAAACTTGTTCATCTTGGATGACATTTTATCCAATTTCTTACTAACGGACCTTTTAAGAATCCGTTGATTTTCAACAATAGTCTTTTGACATTTGAGTAAGGTTTTGTTGGTTGGATTAGAGGGATAATCAATACTTTCCAAGGATGTTTCACCTTCTTCTTATTCTTCTATTTCCATTTCATCCCCTTCTTCTTCTTCTTCTTCCTCCTCTTCCATCTCTTCATGAGCCAAACGCTCTTCCTTTTCGGCAAGAGTCTCATATGGTTGAAAAACATATGGAATTTTCATAAGAGAAATGTTTGAGTGATTAAAAACTTTTCTTGAAACAAATTATTCTCCTTTGAAATCTACTCCAAAATAATTAAAAATCCGAGTGAGATAGATTCCATGATATAAAGTATTTTCACCCATTTCAAAATTTTTGGGGCGAAGTTCATCCAAAATAACTTGTGCCCAATTAATATCATAATTTCCAAAAATAGCAAAAACTACTTTGCAAACTTTTGAAGTTGGATTGTTAAAACTTCCCGATCTTGGGGTCAAAGTATGTTGTAAAAGAAGATTAAAAATTCTTGCTTTTGGTCGAAAATTTCAATTTTTGAATTCAAAGTTTTCATCTCCTTCAAAAGTGTGATGAAATGTCTCACGATCATTTTCATCGATTTTAAAACTAGAAAGATCCATTCCCATGCTTTTGCAATTGAGAATGGTACCCAAAATATCATAATTTAAAATGATTCTAGTGCCTTTGACACTACTCCAAATTTCATCATCATTTCCATTATAAAATCCACGGTTGAGATTTGCATAGAAAATTTTAACAAGATTTGGATAACAAACAAAATAATTTTGTGAAGCATCAACAAGACTAAGAATTTGGTTGTTTGCAAAAAGAGAATCAATTTCATAAGAAGAGAAATCTTGAAATATAGCAAACTTTCCGGGATGGACTTTTCCATAGTTAGCATAGTTGATATATGTTTTTATAGCCTCCGGATCATTGAAGAGTTGCTCTTTCATGTTTCTGGAAAGTCTCATTGTGGAGTGGTTGCTTGAAGAAGCCATTACAGTAGAGAGCTTGAAATTTTTAAATAAGAGTTTGAATTTGAAATTGAAAGTGAAAAGTTGTGATATGAAATAGTAAATAAATAGATTCTCAAAGGACATGTTCTATGGTCAAAAGATGACTTTTCAGAGTCTTGAATGAAGTGAAAAGATGGAGGGATATTCAAACATTTGAATTCAAATTTGAATTTCAAATTTCTGTACCCTTGTTGACAACGTGGGGGGGACCATGTCGACAGGTGTCTTCGAATTTTCATGATTTATTTCTTTTAAGTATTCTAATATATATATATTTATTATTTTTAATGACTATATATATCTGAAATTATAGTATATTGCATAAAATATTATGATACTATTTTTTTTAAAATAAAAATAATAAAATAATAATAAAAATAATAAAATAATAATAAAATTTTTAAATTCAAACGACACACCAATTCAAAATCAATCAATCAATCATTCAATCCTAAGCATGCAATTTCAACCAATGTATTGTAAACGTGTACCTTTTTCTGAGTCCGTTTTTCTGAATTCATCGGAGTCGTGAACTGCCGTGAAACACATATTTGAATTATCTGTCTTCTGATTATCATCGCTCGAGGATGAGTCTGAGTCATCTAGAGTGGCGGTAAATGCACGTTTTCGTTTCTTTGCGGATTCATTGTTTATAGGAAGATTTTGCTTATCTGGATGCGGACAGTCTCTTTTGATATGGCCTGGTTCGTCACAGTTGAAACATTTGATATAGTTTGGCACTATATTCTGATTACCAACGTTCTTATAGTTGTTTCTCTTGAGATTATTCATCTTTCTGTATTTCAGGAATTTCCGAAAGTTCTTGGTCATAAAGGCTATCTCTTCATCATTATCGCTGTTTGAGTCTGATCTATCGGTAAATGCATTGAATGCAATTGATTTCTTTTCAGACGCTTTACTTTCTCTTCTCCCAATCATTTGGACTTCAAACGACATTAGATTTCCAATTAATTCTTCTATCTTTAAGGTTCTGATGTCATTTGCCTCTTCGATCGTAAGTGTCTTTTGATCCCATTCTGGAGTAAGAGAATTTAAGATTTTTCTGACTCGATCTTCTTCTGAAAATACCTTTCCCAAAGATATGAGAGAATGTACAATATCCTGAAATCTACTATACATATCTGAAATAGACTCATTAGAAATCATTTTAAATAATTGAAACTGATTTGTGAGCATGGAAATTTTGGTATGTTTAACTTTGCTTGTTCCTTCGTGAGTAACTTGCAAAGTTTTCCAGATTTCATATGCAGACTTACAAACTGACACTCTATTAATTTCATTCCTATCAAGTGAACAAAATAGAATATTCATAGATTTAGAGTTATTTTGTGCGACTGTCTTTTGCTCGGCAGTCCACTGTGCAAAATCAGTTGTGGGTTCAAAATATTCAGCCTTGTGATATTCCAAGTGTCTAGTCCTACTGATTGTAAATATATTTTCATCCTACATGCCCAATATGCATAGTTACGGCCATTAAAAAGTGGTGGTCTGACAGTAGACTGACCTTCTACAAATGAACTAGTGTTGGTAGTAACAGTAGTACCAGTGTTGGTAGCCATTTTGAAATTTTTCAAAATTCAGATTATGAAACTTTGAAATCCTTCCTCTGATACCAAATGTGAGAAATTCGGATTATGGATCTTAAGGCTAGGATAAACACTAAAGGGGAGGGTGAATAGTGTTTTAAGAATTTACTAATTCTTTTTGAGTTTATATTAGTTTGAACACAAATGTATGCAATATTCAGACACAAATATAATCACAGAATCAAACACAGATGCAAATATAAAGTAAAAGTAGTAAAGGAAAGAACACACCGGATTTTATACTGGTTCGGAGTTACCATACATCCAGTCCCGCAACACAAGTACAGATTTCCTTCCAAAATCAATTCATATAATTACACCCTTGATTTCAAGGCCACGAGGTACACCACTCCACATTCACAATCCTCCGGGTAGAGATACTTGATTTTACTGGCAACAAGTTCACCAAATTGATTTCCTAGGCTACAATCACACCTTCTCTCACTTGAATGATTTTCCAGGCTACAATCACACCTTTTCTCGCTTGATTGATTACAAAGAAGCCTATAACTCTGAATAGCACTGGGATCTTGTTGAGATAGTCATAGAGTATCAAACCAGAGATGATCTAGTTAGATTCAATGGTGATTTCGGCAGAGTAATAGAAAAAATGTATATAAAGAAATGTGGAAGAAGAAGAGGAGTGAAATCAGAAAATTATGAATGTAAATTCGTTTAAAACATCCCCTATTTATAGTAGAACAACAGCCATGTCCATTCAGGAAAGGATATGACGAATAGACACTTCCTTTGAAATTCAAACTTTTGGAATCAACTGCCATCATGTCGACATGGGTACCTAAGGGTTGTCGACATACCTAAGGTATTTTTGATAATTTGTTTTTCTTTTGAAAATAACTTCTATCTTATATTAAAACTATTTTAAACTTTATAAATATACTATAGTTAAAATACATAAATAAGTATAGAGAATAATATTTTGGTATATATAAAATTTTACTATAATTTCATATTTAAATCTTAAATATAAATATTAAAAGTTAAGTACATTATAATTAAAGATAGTTTAAAACCAAGGATAATTTTGATATTGAAAATAAAAGATTATTTTGAGGCTAAAAGTATTTAAAACCAGGATAGATGTTTTTGATTTAAAAAGGAAGATTTTGAAATCATTTTGAAAACAAGATATAATTTTGTAAAACATATGAATAAAAGTTAGTGGATACAAAATGATGTTCCACTAGATTTTTCGTAGGTTCCATCCTACTTAGGGTTCCATCCCTTTAACAGGCTCGAAGTGGATTCCATTCCACGAATAAAATGGATTTTAAGATGTTAGTGCTTTTCTAGGAGTTTTAATATAATTCTAGACTCGATACTTGTCTTGTACTATTGAAATCTTGAACTCTTGATATCTTGATACTCATGTGTATTGAATCTTGATGTCTTCGATCTTGAGCCTCTATACTGTACAGTCTTCATTCTCAGTACCTGCATGTTTATATCCTGCATATACATATATATCTAATCTATAATGTTAGTATTTATATTTTATAACAAGTCCTAAGGATGTTGTCATCAAAACCATTCTTTTTAAGGACTAACATAGGGATCGACCTCTATCCCTATTCAAGGATTGGTTTAGTTGAATATGCAGTAATGATCGATCAACATCTCAAGATTCGTAAGTGCGATGACATGAAATTTGGAGAGAAAGAAGATAAAATCATGGGGGACCAACTATATGGATCGCACCCTATGGTTCCACAAAATAGGGATCGGCATCGATCCCTATCATGGGCTCCGGTGGGCCCCGAACTTTCAAGGCAGGCTCGTCTTGGCTTCAGGGTTCCAGATCTAGGTTTTGAGCGAGATATTTTCACGTCTTCTCCTATAAATACACCAGGCATGACGTTAGCAAAGAGATCTTCTTTTTGCTTCTCTTTATCTGTAATCTAGGCTACACTCTGCTAATTTTATTCTTGGACTTCGAATTATAATTGTAAACAAACTATAGTATAATAAAAAGGATTATTCTAGAGTGGACGGAGGCCAGAGTTAACCGAACCACTATAATTCTTGTCTCTTTTTACCTACTTTCATTTTTAATTTGTCTGTTATTCATATTATATTCTCTACATTGGATACTATCTGAGATTTGTGACTGTATATTGGTGCTTTTACATAACTAGGTGTTGGTGGCCATTTTTGCCACCAAAATTTTGGTGCTTTCATTGAGAAAGCTAGCCCCCATGGATTTGGAATTTAGATTAAGAGCTTGGAAAAGATCTAGAGCTTAGATTTGGAGCAATGGTGAAATAATCAACAATGAGAGCGCTATCGGAAAGGAGCCACCATTGAGGGAGTCAGGAAGCTTCCTCAGGAGCTGGAGCTAATCAAGCATTTATCTACATCACCAGGGATAAAATGGAAACAATGATGGATGCTACGCAGGAAAGGATACTGAAAAGACAAAAGGAGATAATGCAGAATTTACTCCGACAGATTGGACAAGATGGAGCGTAGAACCAAGGGAATACAGTAGCAGGAGCTAATGACAACTTAGATCAAGGAGTTGAAGTAGCAGGAATCGCTGGAACTCAGATCCGGAAACATGGAGACGGAGCTATTGGACAAAGGACTAGAACATAGTAGCTAGGGGAATTCCCCGACCATCTTAGAGGGACTAACCCCGATCCCTCCAAAGGGTTCAGCCCCGATCCCCACAGGCTTCAGGGCATGCCTCTTGGTCTGGTTGATCGCGATGCTGGAGGACCTACGGTCGATCCCATTGAGCATGTTGCAAATTGGAATTTAGATGCTCGTCCAGAGGAATACGTTCTGGAATTCCCTCGTGGACTCGGGGGTAGTTTGGGAATGATGATAGGGAACTATCGTTGGATGACAATGACAGGTTTGGAGAGATGATCAGGCGAGCTATGCGTGGAGGATTGGTGAACAGGGATCTGGAGGATGTAAATAAAAGTCCGTTCACTCCTATTAACAGGAATGCTAAAAATCCACTGGAGTATAAACTACCAATGCTGGAAGTATATGACGGAAAGTCGAACCCAACTATGCATATAATGAGATATATATGGCACATGGAAGTACCGAGGGCATCGGAGGAGGTCATGGTATGGTGTTTTCCACTTTATATGATTGAGTTAGCTGCACTTTGGCTTAGGCAGCTGGAGAATGGTTCAATAAGAACATGGAGCGAGTTGGTAGATAGATTCATGAGGCAGTTTCAGGTCCACATTACGAAACCCAAGAATGTTATGACAATGGCAGCACTGAAACAAAGGACCAGAGAGTCCCTAAGGAATTTTCTAACACGATTTAATGCCTCGGTAGCATCGGCGGATCGGCCAAATCCATCAATGGTTTTGATGGAAGCTTTATCAAGAATTGCCAAATGGCATGGATTTAAAGTATTCATTGGCACGGGATCCACCTATGGATCTAGGGGAGTTTTATCATAAAGCAGAAAAGTTCCTACGACAAGAAGATGCATGAGCCAACAAACCGAAGGTGAACGCTGTGCAAAACGAAGGATCATCAGGAGATGCAAACAAGAATGATAAAGGAAAACAGAAATTGGATGATGGTTATGATGGGACAAAAAGGCGATGGAAAGATCAGGAGTCAAAGTTCTCCTCCTACTCGGATTTGACGGAAAGCCTAAAATGGATTTATCTAGACACTAAGGGGCAACTCCCTTATCAGAAATTAGCAAGGAGGGATCCCAGGAGTGGGAGCTTATGTTTGGAAAGTACTGCTGATTCCACGAATTGAACGGGCATGGTAGACTACTATAGTACGCGAGGAAACAAACAACGACGATGGAACAGGAGTAGACGCCATCCGCATCAAATGGAAACAGGAATGGCCCTGGATTGGGGTCACAAATCGTCATCAACTGATTGTGATGATAAGGGCCGAGTTCAAAACTTGGACTACAGCCATAATAATAATAATAATAATAATAATAATAATAATAATAAACAACTCTATAATAAGATGGCTAAGTCACTTACACATGTAAGGGTCGAGGACAATCCCTAAGCATGCTCTGAGACGATGATGAACCATCATGCCCGGAGAGGCACCCTTTGGCTTTTTTAGCCTTTTGGATTTCTGGATGTACTATAATAAGGCGGCTAAGACACTTACACATGAATTGTGTCGAGGAGGATCCCTGGGCATGCTCTGAGATGATGGTATGCCATCATGCCCGGAGAGGCACCCTTTGGCTTTTTAGTATTTTGGATTTTTGGATGTACGAACTCTTATTTATTAGGTTATTTATGATCGGCATCGATGAATAAAACAGGTTGCGATTATTGTCCCGACCGAAGTGACGTGGCAGTAACTACAGGGGGCAAGTCCCTTCATTGGAGAGAAATAGAATGGACTTGCACATGGATTAAGCGCTCGACCGGAGTGTCAAGGACGGGGAATAAGACCCAACAGGATGTTAGGTATGGATTATGCCTGGCAAGGAGTACGTCGCTTCGCCGAAGAGCGACAAGATTGGCCTACTCAGGTCGTTAATTATGGATTATGCTCTGCAAGGGTCCGAAGAGACCGCGATCAGGCTAGGACATAGGCCAAGACAATACCTAATATTCAAGGACACTGAACCAGAGTACATGAAATAACGCTGCTTTGTCGGAGAGCGACAGGATCGGCTTACTTGGACGTTGAGTATGGATTTTGCTAGGCAAGGAATGGGAGAGGTCACGGATTTAGATACCAGCTTTGAACCACTATGGATTTGGTTATGGACCCGGAGTGGTCCTAGATTTGGCTAACGGCCCGGTGAGGTCGAGGATTTGGATAAAACGATCCGGAGAGATCGTGCATTTACAATGGATAAAGATTTGGATAAAATGGTCCAGAGAGATCATGGATCCAGAACTGGACATCGACTCGGAATGGTCATGGATTTCACTAACGATTTAGAGAGATCATGGACTTGGATTGACAACGGATTGGATAATATGGCTCAATGGATTATGGACTTCGAATTTTGGATTTATGGAAATTCAAAACTCACCTTCCTATCGCAAGGCATGTTTTGGGGGGCAAAGTATTAACCCACCTTTCGCAAAGGCAATACACCAGCGGATTTAACCCAACAGACTTCACGATTATCAAGGCAGAAAGCCCAGAGAGATGGTTACCAGGATTAGAGATTGATTATATTTGAAAACATGGACTATAGTTGAATGGATTTGAATGGTCATCACTCAGAAAATGACTAAGTATTGAACTAATCTATTACTTAAAACTTAAAGCAGAAACATCACCTTGCTGATGTGGAAAATCTACTTGAACTCTAGTCCAAAATAACTCAATCCCATGCAAAACAATTATTTCCTTTTCAGTCTCCACAGTTCATCTCCTACACGTCTCCTCTATTCAGTTTTTCTGCCCATCTTTTCAGCAACTGCACGTACTGCAAAAAAAAATCAACCACTATTCTTCCTCAATCTCCACAATTTGCTTCCATAAATAAACTATTATTCCTCATTAATAAATAAAATACGAAACCTAGGTATGTTCCACTCCCAATTCAAATCTGCGGTTTCCCAAATTAACAATTGCATATTGTTTGTCAATCATTGCAGGTGTGGAGATTTTACTTCGGTATAGTTCCAACTCTCATTTTTTAATCATTTATTGTCCTATCTATTTGCTGATTTAATGCATTCGACATATATATTTTTCCCCATAGGCACTCTTACAATCAGTCGTACATCTACCAGCTATACTTTGATCGAGGGTTACAACAATGTCAAACCGTGCAATTTGTAAAGTCATATTGACACTTTGGAAAGAAGGTAAAATTCTGCTTTTAATTAGGTAAATATGGATGTCCACCATTAGTAATCTTGTGAAGGGATATATTGAAAGATCAGTATTATATCGCAATGCATTACTGATGCGTAAATTTTCTTATTATTAGATCTTCTGGTTATCTTTTTTAGCTTTGAATAGTATATACATTTGTATCACTTTAGGTGGCATATGTAGCTATATTTTTTAATGTCACACCAGTTTTATTTTTGTCTTGAATTTCTGAAATTCATGTTTAACCCGTTATCGATTGGTGGGCCAGTTGTTTTCAACCTAATATTTGGAATCCTACTGGACAAATGGATTGGACTGGAATTTCTATTTTACAAAGGTCTTGCTTTTCTTTCATAACAGAAACCTTGCAAGCTAAATATTCTTTCAAAGTGCAGTTACTAATAATAAATATAACAATCAATAAGTAGTCCACGCATAAAAAAAATCTCTACACCGGTTAAAGCAAAATTGACTTTGAATGACATGTGATCATAACAATTTTCTAAGGTTACTTGGACAAGGACTTTCTCCCCATAGTATAGCTTGACAACACATAAATTTGAGCAGTAATACAAGCATTTCCCTGTCAGGATTTAGGAGAGAAAGATATATCATACTGCTTAACTGGTTACCTTCTACTGTTATCAAATACTGAAAGTTGTACTATAATTTTTTGAGTTAATGTTGTTTAAGAAAATGTGTTTTAGTCAATAATAAACCCAAAAAATTGATCCTAAAACAAATTGTTAATGGCCACCGTGGTGAAACTAAGAGATTGTATCAGAAACTTTTTGAATTTATCTACTATTTACTATTAACTTGATAGATGTATGCTAAATTTATATAGTATTTGGTCAACTTATGGTAAACCCATTTATCGTTTAATCCATGTAGTAATATCTGTAGTTTTCTTAGATTTTTTAGGATGATTAAGATTGCTTGATGGCTTAAGGAGTCAACAAACTGTATAACAACCCAGATATAAAGGAAGCTGTAATTTGTATTGAATTATACAACTTGCCCACTCTGATATGGTGCTTCACTTTACGGTTGGGGAGCGGGTTTCTCATTGGTTTGCCCATCTGATACAAACAAGTAGCCTATGAGGTTAGTTTTCAAATGGCTATTAGTGTACTATATATTTATATGTGTATATTGCATTGTTATACTATATTCCTACACAAATTTTCATTCCACTTTCAGAGGAAAGAAAATGTCCTGTTTTATAGACCATACATATTTTTGGACATGAAATATTGGACCTTAGCTTGGAATGTGGTAGCGTCCGCTAAAAAGTGGCTTCATGTTCATTCTGATGTGCACTTTTTTTAATTAATCTGTAATAATATAGTTAGCTATAAATTCTCTAACTCAAACATTAAACAGCAGTGAGCTTTGTTCAGATTACCTCTCACTAACTAAACAAAACATGACGTAGGCTATTGTGGTTTCGCTGCTTGAGGATCTTTGCGATAGTTGATGCAGGCATCAAAGTATGGGTCAAACATGTGCTGCATTTCATGGCAACTGCGCTTAACATGATGACCAGAGTTTGCACAGATATGCTGGTATATTGAAACTGGGTGCAAAGCGGAAGATGCACATCGACGGGATAAAAAAGCAGATAAGTTCAACTTAATGAGCTGTTCGGTATTTTTACAATACAGTACATGGGCATGATTGGAAACTGCATCCACATACTGGGTTGAGTTTTGAGCAAACATAGGGAGAGAGCATAGGTTTCAGAAGCATGAGTAACCATGTTTATCAGATTGATTTAGAGGTATATGGATAATTGGGAAAAACTTATTATCTTTCATCATGTCATATTCTTAACTACTTTTATTAAATTTGCAAAGGAGGGAATAATTGTCAATATGTATTTGCCTCGAAAATGATGTTGCACTACAACGCTCATCCAACTTTAACATCTTTCATGGTAGTTGTTGCATGTATTTTTTTGTACTTGTAAATTCAAATAATATTCACGCTTTCAGTAATGAAGAAGTTATGTGCACGCAATGCAACATTTTTTTCTATTCAAAACATTCGATATGGATATATTACACCATATGCGATATGCTAACTCTAAATTTGTATTATGTATGTGTGATCAAACATTGTGAGCAATTTGGGCACAGTTCCAACATCAGGGACCAAACATTTTATGGACACAATACAAGTTACTGTAGATGTGAGCATGACTGTTCTTTTTCATTTTCATGTACTACCCAATAATTTACTTTCCTAATTTCATAAAGTTTCAATACACAGAAAAAAGTACACGGTTCACAAACTCTAGGCATTCATGAATTCATCAAATATATGGTTCATAATATAAATCTCTATCAATAAAATAAGATTAACAATACACACACTGTTTAAAACTTTAACTTTAACAACTGCTCGTGTGCGTAGCATGGGCCACACACTAGTACTTCCCCAAGAAGAGGGCTCAGAATAGTGGGATCATAATAAATAGGATTGTAACATCTCCCTACTTGGAGGCTCAAAACTAATGGCTAAGGATGTTGCAGTCATCCATAGTTATTAATCCTCGGCAACCAAATACGGCAACGTTAGATACATTGATACAAAGAAAAACAAGAATATGGAAAAAACTTAAAACAGCAAACAAAGTCACATTCCATTTCAAAGTATTTCAAATACAATACATAATCCCATTGCGCAGACCATGTTCAGACAAAATATACTTATTACAAAATATACCAAGAGCGACACATGAAGATGCCCCCTTGGATGATCAAAGTATATATATATAAGGCAATATAACAAGTTTGCCTTTACTACCAAACATAGCAAAAATAAAAGAACTCTAAGTAGCTAGCATGCCTCTTGTACGTCACCGGAAGCTTTATTCGTCTAAAAGAACAACTGAAAACCCTAAACCTCAAACTACTCAAAAATTAATTGAGTACTCGAGAGTTTAAGGGGAAAAAAAAACTTCGAGTCAGACATAAAGCCTGGTATGAATAATAATCTACCATCTCAAACCATTCAGATATCTAGTGAGACCAAGCGCTTAGCGGAACGGGTTTTCCCCTCACTAGTATCTTAAAAACTTTATAAAACCATATACTGTGCTCCTGCATGCACAATGGTTAAAACAATTAAAAATAATATGATGATATACAAACAAGTATATTAAATCTGGATTACCCATCCCCATTTATTCTAACTATCTGTCTCAATTATAGTTTCTAGGATTACTATTAACCTATTAGTTTTCATGGGCTTACTAATGTAACGATCTGGATTTTTCAAGGATTTAAATAAGGATTTAACGAGGATTTTTAAATAAAATTTATTTTCGACAATAAAATTTGGCAACGAAAACTGGATAATTGAAATGCGTCCATTGAAATAAAACCAATAAAATTTATTTTACATCAAAATTCATTTGAAACTCGGTCGGCATAATTTTTCAGTGCGAATTATCAAAATTTGAAGTATGAATATTTTTACATAGAAATGATATAGAAAATTTTCCGATCAAAACGCCAAGGTTCGTTCCATCCAATTCCGACCTTTGTAGCTCCGTTTATCAAGAATTGCCATTATCGTCCAATTTCGAAGCGGTAACAGCGGTGACAGATGAGATTTTGCAAAGAACATCGTAGCATATATTTGATTACATCGTTGGAATCCTCTTGTTGCGCTGATCACCGTGATATATTTGTTTTCGTATTTTGGCTTTCGTTGCAAAATGCTACATGGATGAAATATTGGTCGGTGACCGTGCACAGAATCATCATTACACATTCTTTCTGCCTGCAAACATTCTTTTCATTTTCTTTTCAGCCACAATGGTTGCGTGTGTAGTCATGCATATTAAATGCTACATTAATTAGCCTGTGCATGCCTCTTCTTTATATTTATACGCGCGTGCTTCTTCATTCTTCCTTTTTCCATCATTCCTTCTTCTCTGATATCACATTTGCTTGAGAGAAAAAAAAAATCCAAGTATATATAGAAACCATGTTCCCTACCTCCTGCATATCTTTCCTCTTGCAGCCGTCCCCTACCCTCTACCTTACCTCTTTCACCCAACCACTCTACCTGCAACCGAACCACCACCGAACCCTCCGCCCTACCCGTGAACATCCACCTCCACCTGCGGCCGAACTCGAACCCCATCTGACCCCCGAGCCCCGCCTGCACCATCCCCAACTGCACCACCTCACCACAGCCCACGCAGTTTCCTCCGAACCCAGCTCCACAAGCCTACAACCGACCACACCCTACCCGAAGCCTGCCCGCAACCCCTACCTGCTGCCACCCTCAACCGACCCATCCCAGCAATCCCACACCCTCACCAAGCCCACTAGACTAGACCGAGCACACATCCTCTCCTCATAACCAAAGCCATCGAGCATAACTTGAAGCCGGACCCCACTGTCTCCTTCGCCATAACCACTAGCCGAGCCTCCTCGCAACTGAACCTCTTCGCCTCTTCCCAATTTGATGTCTTGCGTGCGCCTATACATACATACATACACACACACATATATATATTTATAGATATAAAGGTTGCAGCATGGACAAGGAGGATACTAGCATGCAACAAAGAGTAGGGATGCAGTGAAAAAAATAGTGGAAGGCAACGTGTAAAAAAAAGAAAAAAAGAAAGAAAAGTAGGCAATGGAAAAAAAAGCAGCCGTCATCCTTCCATTTTAGTGCGTGCACCTATCCGTATCGCCGTATCACCATGTCCATGCACGTTTCCCAAAGTCGCGAAGGTGAGCGATTCTAAGCTCACGATTAGATTTTCATATGCAAGTATCTTGTGAAATTTTAAATACTTGGTTGATAATTATATATAGTTGGTTGATGATTGCGATCGATCTTGAAATTGGGAACCATTGGTATTTAACACTGTGATATACAATTTAGCTAAAATAGTTTAAATGTTTGATTTGAATCCCAATTGCATGTGAAACCCGTTAACTATGGAAATGTTTGAATATTGGATGTTGACTGATTTATTGATACCTGTCACTATTATATTGTTGTTATATGCATTGATTTGGACATTAAAATTTGAACCGGAATATGGGTTGAAATGATAAATACCCAAATTAAACCACTTGGCCTAGGATAGAAATTTAATAATAAACACCAATTAGTCAATTGAAATTTATTTTGGATATTTAATATTTAAATTTGAAATTAAGAAATAATTTGGAAATTTAATGTGAATTTATAATTTAAATTTTTGTTGAAGTTAATACTTAATTTTGGAAATCTTTTAAGTGAATTTAGATTTCAAAAATGAAATATTAATTGAACTATTTTAAAGTTATGATATTGAAATAAAATGGGTATATTGAAGATTAACGATATTTAAACTCGTTAAGTTGATTATTTGAAATAGAATGAAATTTGTTAATATTATATAGGTAATTAAATTTTTGATTTAATTAAATAGAGAATTTTATTGAATTAAAATATAACGATTAAATTGAATTGTTGTGAATTAAAGTTCAATTAAAAGTGTTAAATTAAGAAGTTAAGTAAATTAATTCCGAAGTTAATTGAATTGAATATTTAATAATAAAACTTTTGTATTTAAAGATTTAATTAACTTGGTTAATTTGAATGGTAATGGAATTTGGCAGTTGTGTGATGGTGAGATAGGATTTTCACAAAAATATATTTTGAAAAGGGTAATTGAAAGATGGTATTTACAAATGAAATGTTGGAAAATAAAAGATATTTTATCTTTTGAATAAGAATGGTTCTGTGAAATGAAATCGAAAATTTAGTCGAAGAGATTATTTCCGGGAATGAGTATATTAATAATAAGTCTAATATGAATGCCTAAATCGAAGTGTGAAAATTGAATTCAAACTTGAATATTGATTGTTCATACGAAGTCGATGCAAATTTGTTTAGTCTCTTAAACTTCTATACCTATATTGTTGTATATGAATCTACCTGCGTAAGAAATTATAGTCCTCACTCGAGTGTATTTTTTTCATTACGCACGGTTCAGATCGATCTTTTCAGTTATCGAAGATAGTTATTCTTGAAGACGAAGACGAAGATTAGAAGACCATGCTTACTACTATTATTCCGTTGCACTATATAGACATGTTCAGTTAAATGTATAACTATGATAATATTGAAATTGAACCAAATGTATATGGATATACAGTTTTGTAATTATGTTATTATTATATTTTATCCTTCCGCTGTGAGATTCTTTATATCATTTTCTTTCTCTTCTCCTTTTCTTAAACCCCTTGATAATTCGTCTTTTTGAACGTTTCGGGTCGGGCATATGTGGTTAAACGTCGACTTGAATTGACCAAAAAGGACATGTCATCATTCTTAGTTTCAGAGCCAGGTTAAGCGAGAACCTTGGCTTTGGTCGGATTAACTCCTTAGAGATAGGGTCAGTAGTACCCTAGAACGAGTTAGAGTCGAGAGAACGTATTTGTATTTAATATATATATATACACACTAGTATTTTGTAAACTTATTATAACTTAAAACTCTTGAAAAAAAATTATAGAAGAGTTGAGTATATTATAGGCCTAACCTGTTAAATTTAGGAACCATCAGATTTTAAGGAATATCTTATTGGAATACCTCGTCCATTTGTGGGATGGCAAAATCTGAAGAGCAGAAAGCAGCATGAAGAGCACTTGCCCGTAAGGAATAGGAAGAGGCAATAGAGGAACGAGAGAGGCTATATAGGCAAAGGGCAGAACCAGGACCTTATGATAACATCATTTGTTATAGGTGTAAGGAGAAGGGATATTTTGCAACCATGTGCGGGAAGAGAGATAAGGGAAAGAAAATTGAAGGCCAACGTAATCGATCCAAGGTTTTCTATTTTAAATTTCATGAAAAGGGACATTTTCCAAGTTGTTGCCTGAAGGTGAAGAAAAAGAAACCCGCACTCACAATTTCAATCGACCAATCAACCATTTGCTTCCACTACAGGCAGACTGGACACATAGCCAGAAATTGTTCCGAGAGACAACGTGGAAGGCAAGCTCTATTGCTCCCTGGTCGAGCTGCATACCCCAGGTTCATAAGGGAAGATGAAAGTACAGTGTACTTTTGTAAGAAATGCAATAGTTGGGGTCGCATTGATGTAGAGTGCACCGGGCCTGTTGAAGCGCCACCCGGAAGGATAAATACCGAAGCATTGTTCTCAAAGTAATATGGAGAAGTGGGAGAAGCCGTGTAGGACTCGTTATTTCTTAACTTCTAGCTAGTTGTGTCCAGGTCAAGGCTTTTCTTTTGGTACAACCTTGTGTATGGGATATAGGATCCTATTGTATTCTTAGTTTTTGGGTAGTTGATGCGCCAAGGTTAATGACATGTATAATTAAATTCTTAATTTTTTTCCGTATGATAAAGGTTTGGGAATATCCTTAAGCAAGGAAGAAATCGAAAACAGATAAAAATTAGTACGTGTTGAAATCTTTCAGTAAAATGTTGGAGGCAAATCTATCTATAATGATATGTCGAATGAATACCGTTTATTAATTAGAGATTGTAATAATGTGGGAAATTTTTTGAAGTAATATAGGCTGTGGAATTAATCTAAGAAAATATATACAATTATGAATTGATTTTATATTAGAAAATGACCTATATAAATAATGGTTTTGACCAGAATTTTTTTTCTAATATGAGAATTTGAGGATTGGAATTCCAATTGTCCTCTAAGGTGTTGGAAAATAATAATAGTTGTAACTCTTAAGTCAAAGGATGATATAATTTAAAACAAGTTTTAAACTATTAAGTATTTCGGTAAGTAAAATGAACAAGAATATTTTGAAATCTAGTTTTGAAAAGTCTATAATGAAACTGTTTGAGAAATGGTTATGAACTGAAATTTTTTTAAGGTTATTTATGTATAAAGGATTTTTGTTAAGTATTTGACTTTGAAAGGAAATTGTGGTTTTAAAACTTAGTTACTTACGAAGTGATTTTAGAAAAGAAGCGATTTTATATAGATATGACTTTATGTTAATATGAAACTGAAGAAAGTTTTGAAAACTGATGAATTGGAATTTTAAAATATATGAATGTTGAATAATATTCAATTTGAAAAATGATTGTTGAAATCATAGGTGAAAACTAATTGGATAAACCAATATGAACTAAAAGTGAAATGATTATAAATAAAGTCATGACTTGTAAATTGTTTATGAAATAAATGGATGTTGCAACAAATGGTTATAATTAAAGTTTTGGTAACTTTTAAACTCGAGTAATGTCTTATAAAAAAGGAGTTAAGCCTTTATAAATTTTTTATAAACTTAAGGAAATTTCTTATGAAATGATTCACAAATAAATGTAGTATTAAATGAGTAATGTTACATGTGAAAATGAATGTAGTTTAAAATGAAAACAAATATTACAGTATGAAGGGATATTTGTGTTAATCAATGAGATTAATCAGGAATTTAAATTAAAGTGTAATTGTGATAAAACAAATTGGAATAAATACGAAGTTGTACGTATATTGTTTTATTTGCATATTTAATTTGATCCAGATTTGAGTACACAAGTTCGAGGTGAATTACACCATTTCGTGCTAGGATTTTTCATTTGATTCTTGATGGCGAATATTTGATATGGATTTTTGGTTTGATTCTAAAATTCTCTATCATAGTATATGGCTATGCAAGGAGAATGATGGTTTCTAGTCAAGAAACCTTATCGAAGTCCGCATTAGGGAAGTCGAATGAACAATACTAGTTCAAAAGCGAATTTGTGTGATCAAGCGAGTGATCGAATGTGATATTGCGTGATGATGATATATGTGCATCGTATGTTCTAATATAATTGATATGCTTTGACGCTGAAATCGAAAGTTGTCGGATTGGATATCCTTTGTAATTTAAGTTGGAAATTTTTATGCAAACCACTATTAATTTAAAACCATTTTACAAAATTACTTTTATTTTATTTTATATACAAAACTATTTTTATTTTATTTTATATACAAATCTGTTTTACAAATTATTTTATATACAAAACTATTTTATATACAAAACTTATTTACAACTATTTATATACAAAACTCTTTTAAAAATTATTTTATATACAAACTATTTTACAAATTATTTAATATACAAAACTCTTTTACAACTATTTATATACAAAACTCTTTACAAATTATTTTATATACAAACTATTTTACAAATTATTTTATATACAAAACTTTTTTACAACTATTTTATATACAAAACTATTTTACAAACTATTTATTTACAACGGAATTATATAAAAATGATATATTCGAAATTAATGATTCGAAAAGGTACTATGTATAATATGATATACATTTTGAAATTGAAGATATGGGAAGTATCTTCTGCTTGACTATCCGCTCTGTGGCCACATTGTGGATACATTCTATAGATTTCATTGATTGATTAAGGTCGTCCGGACACAAACTCATGAGTTCCTTCGAATTCCATAGCACAACCTATGGTCTTATGACCTCGACTGCATAGCGAAATTCGATGGGCTATGAAGGCTTACGGTTACGGATGTTTCCTGGAGGACACAGGCGATTGTGTAACTGCGATCTATGGTCATTTTCGGCATAATCCACCTAGGTAGAGCGATTACCTTGAGGTATGGATGTTTCCTGGGGGAACTAGGAGAAACCATTGTGTATCTGCGATCCACATGGCGTAATTCGAGGGGCATATGATTGCCTTGAGTCTATGGGTAATAGCGACGTAACCACCAGTGTTACAATTAAGTAGACTATGATCCATGCGAGTGTTTGGCATAGCATAATTCGTAGAGCAGTGATTGCTCACGGGTATGGATGTTACCTGGGAGATCCAGGCGAAACCATTCTGTATCTGCGATCTATGGTTATTTTGGATGTCATGGCGTAAGACGTGGGGCAGTGGCTGCCTAAAGTCACCTAAGGCCGCCTCGCTCTATCCTCTCGACTTAGCGAGAGAGAGACCTTGGAGGATGCATTCCATGATGATCCCGTTCGTTAGATTTCGGTGCTTGGATTGTACTTTCCATAACTGTTTTAAAAGTTTTCCAAGTATTTTCACTGGGTGTTGAAACGGGTCTACTAAGTACTTACAGATTTCTAATCTTTCGCTTGATTAACGTATTACTAGATTCTGTAAGAACGAGGATAAACTTGTGGAAACATCGAGTTATACAAAGTATTTTCGATATAAAAGTATTTTGTTATAAAAGAATTTTAAAAGAAAATTTCGATTCTTAAATAATTAAAAACTAGATTCTTATTTATCTTTCTATTCTCTTATTCCGTTCTTTTCGAGGACGAAAAGTTTTGAGTGGGGGAGATTGTAACAACCTGGATTTTTCAAGGATTTAATGAGGATTTTGAAAATTAAATTATTTTCGACATTAAAATTTGACAACGAAAACTAGATAATTGAAAGGCGTCCACTGAAATAAGACCAATAAAATTTATTTTACATCAAAATTCGTTCGAAACTCGGTCAGCACAATTTTTCAGTGTGAATTATCAAATTTAAAGTATGAATATTTTTACATAGAAATGATTTAGAAAACTTTCTGATTAAAACGCCAAGGTTCATTCCATCCAATTCCGACCTTTGTAGCTCCGTTTATCAAGAATTGTCGTTGTCGTCCAATTTCGAAGCGGTAACAGCGGCGACAGATGAGATTTTGCTACAAAAGTCGTAGCACAGATCTGATTACATCATTGGAATCGTTTCGTCGCGCTGAACATCGTGATATATTTGTTTCGTATTTTGGTTTCCGTTGCAAAACTCTACATGGATGAAATATTGGTCGGTGGCCGTGCACAAAGTCATAATTACACATTCTTTATGCCTGCAAACATTCTTTTCATTTTCTTTTCAGACACAATGGTTGCGTGTGCAGTCATGCATATTAAATGCTGCATTAATTAGCCTGTGCATGCCTCTTCTATATATATATACGCACATTCTTCTTCATTCTTTCTGTTTCCTTCATTTCTTCTTCTCTGATATCACATTTGCTTGAGAAAAATAAAATAAAATATCCAAGTATATATAGAAACCACGTTCCCTACCTTCTGCATATCTTTCCTCTTGCAGCCGTCCCCTACCCTCTACCTCACCTCCTTCACTCCACCACTTGACCTCTAACTGAAGCACCACCAAACCCTCCGCCCTACCCACGAACATCCACCTCCAGTTACGGCCGAACCCGAACCCCACCTGACCCCCGAGCCCCGCCTACACCATCCTCAACTGCACCACCTTGCCACAGCCTACGCCATTCCCTCCAAACACAGCTCCACCAGCCTACAGCCGACCACACCCTACCCACAACCCCTACCTACTGCTACCCTCGACCGACCCATCCCAGCAACCCCACACCCTCACCTAGCCCACTAGCCCAGACCGGGCACACCTCCTCTCCTCACAACCAAAGCCACGAGCCCAACTTGAAGCCGGACCCCACTGTCCCCTTCGTCGTAACTACTAGCTGAGCCTCCTCGTAACCGAACTCCTTCGCCTCTTCCCATTTTGTTGTCTTGCGTGCGCATATATATATATATATATATATATATATAAAGGTTGCAGCGTGGACAATGGGGCTACTAGCATGCAACAGAGAGTAGGGACGCAGTGAAAAAATAGTGGAAGGCAACATGTAAAAAAAAGTAAGCAACGGAAAAAAAAGCAGCTGTGATCTTTCCGTTTCTATGCGTGCACGTGTCCGTATCGCCGTATCACCGTGTCCGTGCTCGTTTTCCAAAGCCGCGAAGGTGAGCGATTCTAAGCTCACGATTAGATTTTCATATGCAAGTATCCTGCGAAATTTTAAATACTTGTTTGATAATTTAAATACTTGGTTGATAATTATAAATAGTTGGTTGATGTTTACGATCGATATTGAAATTGGGAACCATTGGTATTTAATACTGTAATATATGATTTAGCTAAAATAGTTTAAATGTTTGATTTGAATCCCAATTGCATGTGAAACCCATTAACTATGGAAAAGTTTGAATATTGGATGTTGACTAATTTATTGATACCTGTCACTGTTATATTGTTGTTGTATGCATTGATTTGGACTTTAAAATCTGAACCGAAATATGGGTTGAAATGATAAATACCCAAATTAAACCACTTGGCCTAGGATAGAAATTTAATAATAAACACCGATTAGTCAATTGAAATTTATTTTGGATATTTAATATTTAAATTTGAAATTAAGAAATAATTTGGAAATTTAATGTGAATTTATAATTTTAATTTTCGTTGAAGTTAATACTTAATTTTGGAAATCTGTTAAGTGAATTTAGATTTTAAAAATGAAATACTAATTGAACTATTTTAAAGTTATGAAATTGAAATAAAATGTGTATATTGAAGATTAATGATATCTAAACTCGTTAAGTTGATTATTTGGAATAGAATGAAATTTGGTAATATTGTATAGGTAATACAATTTTAATTAAATATTTTATTTAAATAAAGAGAGAATTTTATTGATTTTATTGAATTAAAATATAACGATTAAACTGAATTGTTGTGAATTAAAGTTCAATTAAAAGTGTTAAATTAAGAAATTAAGTAAATTAATTCCGAAGTTAATTGACTTGAATATTTAATAATAAAACTTTTGTATTTAAAGATTTAATTAACTTGGTTAATTTGAATGGTAATGGAATTTGGTAGTTGTGTGATGGTGAGATAGGATTTTCACAAAAATATATTTTGAAAAGAGTAATTGAAAGACGATATTTGCAAATGAAATGTTGGAAAATAAAAGATATTTTACCTTTTGAATAAGAATGGTTATGTGAAATGAAATCGAGAATTTATTCTAAGAGATTATTTCTGAGAATGAGTATATTACTAATAAGTCTAATATGAATGCCTAACTCGAAGTGTGAAAATTGAATTCAAACTTGAATATTGATTGTTCATACAAAGTCGAAGCAAATTTGTTTAGTCTCTTAAACTTCTCTACCTATATTGTTTAATTTGAATTTACTTGCATAAGAAAATATAGTCCTGACTCGGGTGTATTGTATTTTCATTACGCTCGGGTCAGACCAAGCTTTTCAGTTATCGAAGATAGTTATTGTTGAAGAAGAAGAAGGAGATTGGGGCAGTGGATGCCGAATGCCACCTGAGGCCGTGTCGCTCTGCCCTCTCGACTTAGCGAGAGAGCGACCTTAGGGGCCCCGTTCCATGACGATCCCGTTCGTTTGATTTCGGTGATTGGATTGTACTTTCCATATCTGTTTTAAAAGTTTTCCAAGTATTTTCACTGGGTGTTGAAATGGGTCTACTAAGTACTTATAGATTTCTAGTCTTGCTTTTGATCAATGTATTACTAGATTCTGTAAGAACGAGGATAAACTTGTGAAAACATAGAGTTATCAAAAGTATTTTCGATATAAAAGTATTTTGTTATAAAAGAATTTTAAAAGAAAATTTTGATTTTTAAATATTTCAAAACTAGATTTCTATTTATCTTTCTATTCTCTTATTCCGTTCTTTTCGAGGACGAAAAGTTTTGAGTAGGGGAGATTGTAACGACCTGGATTTTTCAAGGATTTAACGAGGATTTTGAAATAAAATTTATTTTTGACAATAAAATTTATCAACGAAAACTAGATAATTGAAATGCGTCCATTGAAATAAGACCAATAAAATTTATTTTACATCAAAATTCATTCGAAACTCGGTCAACACAATTTTTCAGTGCAAATTATCAAAATTTGAAGTATGAATATTTTTACATAGAAATGATTTAGAAAATTTTCCGATTAAAACGCCAAGGTTCGTTCCATCCAATTCCGACCTTTGTAGCTTCGTTTATCAAAAATTGCCGTTGTCGTCCAATTTCGAAGCGGTAACAGCGGCGACAGATGAGATTTTGCTATGGACGTCGTAGCACAGATCTGATTACATCGTTGGAATCGTCTCGTCGCACTGATCACCATGATATATTTGTTTTCGTATTTTGGCTTCCGTTGCAAAACGCTACATGGATGAAATATTGGTCAGTGACCATGCACAGAGTCATCATTACACATTATTTTCACATTCTTTCAGCATGCAAACGTTCTTTTCATTTTCTTTTCAGCCACAATGGTTGCATGTGCAGTCATGCATATTAAATGCTGCATTAATTAGCCTGTGCATGCCTCTTCTATATATATATGCGCGTGCTTCTTCATTCTTCCTGATTCCTTCATTCCTTCTTCTCTGATATCACATTTGCTTGAGAAAAATAAAATAAAACATCCAAGTATATACAGAAACCACTTTCCTTACCTTCTACATATCTTTCCTCTTGCAGCCGTCCCCTACCCTCTACCTCACCTCCTTCACCCCACCACTCGACCTGCAACCGAACCACCACCGAACCCTGCACCCTACCAGTAAACATCCACCTCCACCTAGGGCCGAACCCGAACCCCACCTGACCCCTGAGCCTCGTCTGGACCATCCCCAACCGCACTACCTCGCCACAGCCCACGCCGTTACCTCCAAACCCAGCTCCACCAGCCTACAACCGATCACACCCTACCCGAAGCCTCCCCACAACCCCTACCTACTGCCACCCTCGACCAACCAAGCCTAGCGACCCCACACCCTCACTAGCCCAGACCAGGCACACCTCCTCTCCTCACAACCAAAGCCACCGAGCCCAACTTGAAGCCGGACCCCACTGTCCCCTTCGCTGTAACCACTATCCGAGTCTCCTTGCAAACGAACCAGATCGCCTCTTCCCACTTTGCTGTCTTGCATGCATACACACACAGATATATATATATATATATATATATATATGTTATATATATGTTATATATATAAAAGGTTGCAGCGTGGACAAGGGGGCTACTAGCATACAATAGAGAGTAGGGATGCAGTGAATAAAAAATAGTGGAAGACAACGTGTAAAAAAAAGAAAAAAAAGTAGGCAATGGAAAAAAAAGCAGCCGTCATCTTTCTGTTTCAGTGCGTGCACGTGTCTGTATCGCCGTATCACCGTGTCAATGCTCGTTTTCCAAAGCTGCGAAGGTGAGCGATTCTAAGCTCACGATTGGAATTTCATATGCAAGTATCCTATGAAATTTTAAGTACTTGGTTGATAATTTAAATACTTAGTTGATAATTATAAATGGTTGGTTGATGATTACGATTGATATTGAAATTGGGAACCATTGGTATTTAACACTGTGATATATGATTTAGCTAAAATAGTTTAAATGTTTGATTTGAATTCCAATTGCATGTGAAACCCATTAACTATGGAAAAGTTTGAATATTGGATGTTGACTGATTTATTGATACTTGTCACTGTTATATTGTTGTTGTATGCATTGATTTGGAAATTAAAATTTAAACCAGAATATGGGTTGAAATGATAAATGCTCAAATTAAACCACTTGGCCTAGGATAGAAATTTAATAATAAACTCTGATTGGTCAACTGAATTTATTTTCGATATTTAATATTTAAATTCGAAATTAAGAAATAATTTGGAAATTTAATGTGAATTTATAATTTAAATTTTCGTTGAAGTCAATACTTAATTATGGAAATTTGTTAAGTGAATTTAGATTTTAAAAATGAAATATTAATTGAACTATTTTAAAGTTATGATATTGAAATAAAATGGGTATATTGAAGATTAATGATATTTAAACTCGTTAAGTTGATTATTTGAAATAGAATGAAATTTGTTAATATTGTATAGGTAATTAAATTTTAATTAAATATTTGATTTAAATAAAGAGAGAATTTTATTGATTTTATTGAATTAAAATATAACGATTAAATTGAATTGTTGTGAATTAAAGTTAAATTAAATGTGTTAAATTAAGAAATGAAGTAAATTAATTCCATAGTTAACTGAATTGAATATTTAATAATAAAACTTTTGTATTTAAAGATTTAATTAACTTGGTTAATTTGAATGGTAATGGAATTTGGCAGTTGTGTGATGGTGAGATAGGATTTTCACAAAAATATATTTTGTAAAGGGTAATTGAAAGACGGTATTTACAAATGAAATATTGGAAAATAAAAGATATTTTATGTTTTGAATAAGAATGGTTTTGTGAAATGAAATCGAAAATTAAGTCTAGGAGATTATTTTCAAGAATGAGTATATTACTAATAAGTCTAATATGAATGCCTAAATCGAAGTGTGAAAATTGGGTTCAAACTTGATATTGATTGTTCATACGAAGTCGATGCAAATTTGTTTTGTCTCTTAAACTTCTGTACCTATATTGTTTGATTTGAATTTACTTGCATATGAAAATATAGTCCTGACTCGAGTGTATTGTCTTTTCATTACGCTTAGGTCAGACCGAGCTTTTTAGTTATCGAAAACAGTTATTCTTGAAGACGAAGACAGGGATTGGGGTAGTGGTTGTCTAAAGTCACCTGAGGCCGCGTCGTTCTGTCCTCTCGACTTAGCGAGAGAGAGCGACCTTAGGGGCTGCGTTCCATGATGATCACGTTCGTTTGATTTGGTGATTGGATTGTACTTTCCATATCTGTTTTAAAAGTTTTCAAAGTATTTTCACTGGATGTTGAAACGGGTCTACTAAGTACTTACAGATTTCTAGCCTTGCGCCTGATCAACGTATTACTAGATTCTATAAGAACGAGGATAAACTTGTGGAAACATCGAGTTATCAAAAGTATTTTGTTATAAATGAATTTTAAAATAAAATTTCGTTTCTTAAATATTTAAAAAATAGATTTCTATTTATCTTTCTATTCTCTTATTCCGTTCTTTTCGAGGATGAAAAGTTTTGAGTGGAGAAGATTGTAACGACCTGAATTTTTCAAGGATTTAACGAGGATTTTGAAATAAAATTTATTTTCGACAATAAAATTTGATAACGAAAACTAGATAATTGAAAGGCTTCCACCGAAATATGACCATTTAAATTTATTTTACATCAAAATTTGTTCGAAACTCGGTCAACACAATTTTTCAGTGCGAATTATCAAAATTTGAAGTATGAATATTTTTACATAACAGTGATTTAGAAAATTTTCCAATTAAAACGCCAAGGTTCGTTCCGTCCAATTCGGACCTTTGTAGATCCGTTTATCAAGAATTGCCGTTATCGTCCAATTTTGAAGCGGTAACAGCGGCGACAGATGAGATTTTGCTACAGACATCGTAGCACAGTTCTGATTCTATCGTTGGAATCGTCTCGTCGCCTGATCACCATGATATACTTGTTTTCGTATTTTGGCTTCCATTGCAAAATGCTACATGGATGAAATATTGGTCAGTGACCATGCACAGAGTCATCATTACATATTCTTTCTGCCTGCAAACATTCTTTTCATTTTCTTTTCAGCCACAATGGAAAAGTTTGAATATTGGAAGTTGACTGATTAATTGATACACGTCACTGTTATATTGTTGTTGTATGCGTTGATTTGGACATTAAAATTTGAACCATAATATGGGTTGAAATGATAAATACCCAAATTAAACCACTTGGCCTAGGATAGAAATTTAATAATAAACACTGATTAGTCAATTGAAATTTAAAGCTATGAAATTGAAATAAAATGGGTATATTGAAGATTAATGATATTTAAACTCGTTAAGTTGATTATTTGAAATAGAATGAAATTTGTTAATATTGTATAGGTAATTAAATTTTAATTAAATATTTGATTTAATTAAAGAGAGAATTTTATTGATTTTTTTGAATTAAAATATAACGATTAAACCGAATTGTTGGGAATTAAAGTTCAATTAAAAGTGTTAAATTAAGAAATTAAGTAAATTAATTTCGAAGTTAATTGAATCGAATATTTTATAATAAACTTTTGTATTTAAAGATTTAATTAACTTGGTTAATTTGAATGGTAATGGAATTTGGCAGTTGTGTGACGGTGAGATAGGATTTTCACAAAAATATATTTTGAAAAGGGTAATTGAAAGACGGTATTTACAAATGAAACATTGGAAAATAAAAGATATTTTATCTTTTGAATAAGAATGGTTTTGTGAAATGAAATCGAGAATTTAGTCTAAGATATTATTTCCAAGAATGATTATATTACTAATAAGTCTAATATGAATGCCTAAATCGAAGTGTGAAAATTGAATTCAAACTTGAATATTGATTGTTCATACGAAGTCGATGCAAATTTGTTTAGTCTCTTAAACTTCTGTACCTATATTGTTTGATTTGAATTTACTTGCATAAAAATATATAGTCCTAACTCGAGTGTATTGTCTTTTCATTACGCTCGGGTCAGACCGAGGTTTTCAGTTATCGAAAACAGTTATTCTTGAAGACGAAGACGAAGATTGGAAGACCGTACTTACTACTATTATTCCGCTGCACTATATAGACATGTTCAGTTAAATGTATAACTCTGATAATATTGAAATGAAATCAAATGTATACGGATAGAAAATTTTGTAATTATGTTATTATTATATTTTATCCTTCCGCTGTGAGATTCTTTATATCGTTTTCTTTCTCTTCTCCTTTTCTTTCAAACCCCTTGATAATTTTTCTTTTTGAACGATTCGGGTCGGGCATATGTGGTTAAATGTCGACTTGAATTGACCAAAAAGGGCGGGTCGTCACAACTAATAACCTGTTAAATGTTTATGGACTCCCTGTCCGAAGTCATAGTTTTTATGGGATCACCAAAAACCTATTGGTAACTCCAATATCTTTTCATTTATCCTAGTTTTCATGGGCTGACTAGGAACCTATTGACTAACTGTCAATATCTTAATCCGGATATAATTTTCCGGGGCTAACTATAAACCTATTGGCCACTGCCAATATCAAATCATAGTTTTCATGGGCTGACTAAGAACCTATTGGCTCCTACCAATATCTTTTGCTATACACAGTTTTCATGGGCTTACTTTGAACCTACTAGCCCTTGCCAATATCTTTAATTAAGATTTTAACATTTCTTAAGTTATATTCACTACTGGGTCAACCTAGTTGGTTATTCTGCCCTTCCCTCAAGTACCGTTATGGGTTCATAACAATGTGAATAAATATATGAAGGAGCAATTATAACAAAATAATAATACCAACACCTATGGTTAAATATCCCTGAAATCATTTCATATAAAACTTGGTTAATCCCTTTAACCTGTTAATCAAGGAAAGCTTCTTCCAAAACTTCATTTCATAAATATTTATTTATGCCATAGGTTTTTCTCTCTTTAATATGAGATTGAGTTATTTGTTTTGAAAATCTTAAAACATCTCTTTTGAAACCCCTGGATAACCTCCTTCAAAGCAAAGAAAACTCCTATTCAGAACACTATGAATATACCTTTTGAAGCCCTTGTTAAATAATCTCTTTCGAAAACAAATATACCTTTTGATGGTATCAAAACATTACTCAAAATCTTTAGAAACATAGCTTCAAAACAAGTGAAAGTACCAATTTCGAAACTATTGGATTTTACTCTTTATAAACATCTTTTTGGTCAAAGTGGTTACACAAGAAAGTATCTCTTTCGAAACCTTTAATAAAAAATTTTTGAGGAAAGTTTGATGGTGTCTGAACCATCTATTCGAAAGCTCAAAACCATTGAGTAAAACTTTGAAGGGTAGCATCGAAACCCCTTTTCGACACCATTGCCTTCGAAACCCATGACCCCTTTTGAAAGCATTTAGGAAGTGGCTTAACATAAGTTTAAAACAAAAGCACCTTTCGAAAGCATTGATGACTTCAATACCGTCAAATATCATTTGAACGGCAGTTAGGTTTCGACTAGGTCAGAACCACCACTTTCGAAAGCCTTATTTAAGAATAAAGGAACTCATTCGAAAGCTCCTACTTTAAAACATAGTATGGCAACCTTCTTCGAAAGCTTATTTAGAAAACCACTTTCGAAAACATGGGTTCCGACTATGTCAAAATCTTTAAGTAAAACAAAGCAGGCACTTAATATTTGAAAACAAAACTAAGGTTTCGACCCCATTGGAAGTATTGCTTTCGACACCTTGGCTTCCACCTTTCCTCCAATCCACTACGTACCATCTATGTGATATGTAATGACCTGCCTTTTTGGACGTTTTAAGTAGACATACACGTCAAACTCAAACCATTCAGAAGGGCAGATTGTTATTGTGTAAATGAGAAAAAGCAGTGAAAGAAGAAAACGAATACAGAATCTCGCAGCGGAAGGAAAGAATATAATAATCAAATAAATAGTTCATCAAGCCGTTTACAGATAACATTGATTAAACTTTTATAATACAGATCAAAGTTACATACAACAAGAATAATTAATAAATAAATGCAGCGGAACAACATGATGCAGTGGAATAAATATAATTAACAATAACAGTACAAAATCTTCGTCTTCATCCTCCAGAAAGCAGTCTTCGATAAACTGGAAAGCTCTGACTGACCTGAGCGAATTGAAAGACAAAACACTCGAGTCAGAACTAAAAGATCTTATGTAAGTTAAATCAGCAGTAAATAAATATGAGTGTAATGGCGTGGGAGATGTTTACGGGGTTTGATATCTCCTATCCAGTGTCTAACGTGAGTGCAATAACTTAAGAGATGTTCAATAGTTACCATTTCTTAATTTCATTTCCATTTTATTTACAGTTTACAAATTTTCAATTTCTTATTTTTATTTTAGAAGTTTCCAATTTTTAGTATAGTCAAGATTCCATTCATTGCAATAATTTCAATTTCTAATTTAAGAAGCTTAAGAACTAAACAACCGTGTTCCACTTCAATTATTTCAAAATAATATATATATATATAATCATATCTTTTATATATATCCAATCATATTTGGAAATTAAAATTAAGATTTATTTATCAAAATAGATGTGTAGTAAACTACTACAACGGTCTTCCCACTTTGAAACTCGAAAATGAACGTCGATGATGCGTGCACTCATCACCGAAATTATTTGCCAGCGATAGAGAGGGAAGTACAGAATGTATTTCCTTTTAAAAAATTTCTTTTAAACATTTCTTTCAAACCATCTTAAAATAATTATACCAGAAAAAATATATTTTATTCTAAAATAATGCTAAGATTATATTCCAAAATCTTTTGAAAGAAATCTCTAAAATATCGGAACTTAAGTTCTCAAATTTTAATTTATATTCATTTTATTTGTAAATCCTATTTTACAAATCAATATTAATAAAATTACACTACATAACAAACAAATATATAACAACCAAATATATCATTTATAAATTTTATTATTTTATATATAAAATTTATTTTTTTATATATAAAATATATAATAGGCAAAATTATTTCATTTACCCATATTTCAAAACAATATTGTGTCGGTCTGTCCTATTAGGTGTTTAGAAATTCCTATCGATGTCATAGCATCCTATGCATCAACCAGAATTTATAAATACAAAATGGAACAAATTAACACAACACATGTAACAACCCTGTATTTTGTGATTATTTTAATTATTTATTTTGGTTATTTTAATTGATTTCCTGATTTAAAAACTTTATTTTATTTATTAAAATGAATAAATTTTGTTATTTTAAATATAAATTTTGATTTTGATGTGAATTAGAATTCCAAACATGACTAAAAAGGATATTTTCCAGAAAAGTGAATTTTGGTCAATATGGTCAAACTTTGACTTTTAATTTAGAAATTTTAAAGTTTGAAAATTTGAATTTTATCTTTTATTATGAAAGTAAATAAAATTTTAAGAATAATGCTTTTTGTTTCGTTAAAATCTGATTTATAATGTGAAAGTTATACCCTTTTAAATATTGTGTGTAATTTGTTGTATTTAACAAAATTATTTATTTTAAATTATAAAAATAATAATATTTTATTTGGTCATGTAATATTATAATTTATATTTATATGGGTAAAATAACATGTTATGTATATACTTTGGTTTTAAAACATTTTAAAGATATAATTGGCATTTTCCAGTGTTAGCTGTATTTTGTTTAAAATTCTAATTTCCAGTTTCAATTAATTAAAGTAATTCTTTATTTGTTTTTCTATTTTTTTCTTAAAATCTTATTTTATTCTCATTCCCACTTTATTTTGTTCCTCATTTATTTTATTTATTTGACCTTTTATTTGTTTAAAGTGAAATAGAAATTTTATAAGGCTAGTGATATTTATTTGTAATTTTCATGTCTTATTTCCAATTTTTAAACATTTTTCTTTAGTTTTTTCTATTTTTTCTAAATTAAATTATTTATTTCACTTTGAAAATACTTTAGAAATTATTTTATTTCAAAATTTTTCTTTAGAATATTTTTAAAATGAAGTAGATAATTTTCCAAAGACAATCGTGATTTATTTGTAATTTCTAGACCCTATTTTCAATTTATAAGCAATTTCTTATATTCTTTTTCCATTTTCTTTAAAATTAATTAATTATTTTTATTTTATATTACTTTGTTTCGGTTTTAAAGTCAATTTACTGATTTTATTTTTGTTTTATTTGAATTTAAAGAAAAAGAAATATGAAGAGATTTAAAAGCTTATTTACCTTAAGTCCTTTCATCTCCTTTGTCCTTTCATTTGTCATAACTCCTCAATTACTATCTTGGCTGTGCATTTTTGGTTTGTAGCCGTGATTTTTCAGCCTCCATTCACCCAAAAACATTTTACCTTATCATTCATTCATGGCTTCAAGAAAATCTATGGGTAATGGCTACTTTTTTTTTACACTTTTCTTCTCATTTTTCATGTATTTTGCCTTGTTTTCTTTGCTTCTTTGAATGGCCTCCACTCCATATCCACGGCCACCACCCCCTACATCTCTTCCCTACCATCACCACCAGCTACTCCTCTAGTCTTGACCAAGGCCGAGCCACCATGATGCCAAAACTCCACAAAAATTGCAACACAAGCCATAAAAACATGTTGTTTGACCACTATTTGTTCACCACTTCATTTTCCACCACCACCACCACCTTAGGCCGCCTCCACCACCTCTGGCTAGACCACCACACACCTTTCCTTCCACTGACCTGATCCATACCTCTCTGACCTGACCACACAAGCCCATGGCCAAGCCATTTTTGTGAACAAAACCCACCAATTTTGTCTTAAACTCTTCATATTCCTTTGTATAAACTTTCTCCTCATATTCTACTACCTAGGCCATGCATACACATGACCAAACCTGAGCCAAACTTGTTCAAACCAGAGCCAAAAACATCCCTAGGCCATGACAAAAGAATAGAGAAAGCAAGGCAAAAGATTTGGCATTCGTATCTCTTTTTATTTAAAAGTTATGTCAAATCTAGTGTATTGAAATTTATGGTTTGCTTTGATTTTTGTTTGGGTTGTAACACAAGATCTATATCATTGGATTTGCTCTCCACACTCAAATTGTATTAGAGTTGTCGTGCCTTCATAATCTTTGTGTTGTGAGCTTTGTTGGCAAATCTCCAGCTTAACAGGTGAGTTATTCTCACCAGACAATATGTACATATATAACTAGTGAATTGACCCCTTTTGAATCTGTAAAATGCATTATCATGTTACACTTGCTATGTTAGGATTTATGATGTTCACCAATGCTTAAACACCTATTATATTATATGTTACTGTTATATTATGCTGTTCTATTATTTTTATCAGTTTATCACACTGCAAGTTCCCTTTAGATTAGAATCACTATGGGTTGAAATGATACATACCCGAACGGACTTTAGAATAGGAGAAAATCATTATGGGCTGAAATGATAGGCTTGAATGATTTTCAATTATTTTTCATTTCCTTGGGATTGCGGGTTTGAAATGATCAAACCCGGGTTTTCTTTGTAAATTACGGGTTGAAATGATATATTACCCGTATCACTTTACTTAGACTAGAAATGAAATACAGACCCGTTGTTAAAATATGTTTTTATAAAAATCTTAAAAATATTTTTGAAATGTAAATATTATAATATTTGATTTAAACTAAATAAAAAAATGATTTATGTAAGCATTATTGATTTTTTGAAAATTTATAAGTGAAATAAATTATTGGTAAAACTAGAAAATTTGAAATGTAAGTTATTTTGGGAAATTTTAATTGGGTGATAATTGGAATTTAAATTAAATATGAAATGTGATAACTTCATGATAATTTGGATTAAAGTGAATTTAAATGATTTTTATATTATATTAATGATTTTGAATAAAGTTAAAATGTGAAATGAATGAATATTTAAGTTGAAATTTTGAAATATAACTAAAATTGGAAATTTGTGAATTTGGCTTAAGAGTGAACTTTAAGTTAAGTAAATAAAAATGGAATTAAGTTATTTTGAAATTTTAAATTTAAGTGTTAAGTTAATTTAATTTAATGAATTTATAATTTAAAATTGAAATTTAATAAGTGAATTATTATTAAATTTTGATTTTTGAATGGAGTTTTAACTTTATAAAATCATGAATATAAGGGTATTTGAATAATTGTTTTAAAAGTGAAATTATATGATTTTATAAGTAAAAAAATGATTTACATAAAAATATAATTGTTTGTGAAATTATACTGAATATTTGAAGTTAGTTAACTGCATTTCTGAAACGCTATTAAATTCTAATGTAAATGATAATACAACATTTGTAAATGCTGTAGTTGATAATAATGAACCAAATGGCTAAATTTAATTAAAGGCTATTATAGCATTTTTGTAAATGTTATAATGGTTGAATTTAACTAAGTTTATTTGAAACTAATGTAACCATATTACAGAATTTTAAATGCTGTCTTTTGTTAAATTGAACTATTTTAAATGTGACTTTCCGTAGCATTTTCTAAATGCTGCGAAAGTTGAAATTTCATTGTTTTAATTAATTTAAGTGAACGAATGAACTTTGAAAAGTTAAATTTTTGGAAATTTAAAATTTTAATTATTAAATATACTAACTTCATTTTTATGATTTAAAATGAAGTAATTTGTTTCGAAATATAAATTATTTTGAAATATGATATTTTGATATTTTGAAATGGATTTTATAAGGATATTGAATTTTGAAATGATATTTGATTTTGAAGTATAAAATACCATTTTTAAATTTTAACCACGGGATGTATTTAATTTATACTTTAACTGATCCTTTAAGGATGGGAGATCCCAAGCATCCTTTGAGTTATTGTGCATTTCTACTACAGTTCACTTGAGTTGGTTTACATTATATAAGTATATATTGTCCTGACTTGAGTGTTTTGTGTTTTACTTTACGCTCGGGTCAGCCTGAGTATTTACAGCTTAGCTTTGGATTTCTTTCTGGAGCTAGGAATCGCTGGAGATTCTGCTTGTCTAGTTATCTGTTCCTTTCAGTTCAGTTGTTCTATTTCAGTTCTGGTATTCATAAACTTCTATTTATTTGAGATGTCTATTGTATATGTTTTCAAGCAGATATTATGTATTATGTTTTGAGAGTTTGTTATAGTAGCTTCATGAACTACTATGGTTTTTTATATTCCGCTGCGAGTTATTCTGATATGTTCTGTGTCTGTGATTCTGTGTATTTGATTTCATTTGCTCCAAATTTATTTACAATCTGTTATTTTGAATTATTCAAGCCAGACATGTGTGGATTATTGTCGATTTGAATGGTCCAAAATACCGGGTCGTTACAGTTGGTATCAGAGCTTTGGTTTTAGGCAAACCTTAGCCTGCGGAGCAAAAACTCATTAGAGATAGGGTAGAAATACCCTAGAATAAGTGAAATCAATCTCAGAATCATTTCTTTGTGAGAGAACGTATTTTCGAAGTATAAAATGATTTTCAAATGATTTTTAAAGAATTTTCAAAGATTATTTTGATATAAATTTCCTTGCTTTAAAAGTAAAATATTTCTTAAACTTCATTCCTTTCGTATCCACCTTGTTAGTAATTTCTTTGATTAGGATCCTCTAAAATTTTGAACTTCTCTCTTGATTGATCTAGATCCTTTGTTGATAGGAATCTATTTTGGGTATGGCAAAATCAGTAGTTTGTTAGGATGCTTTGAGTAAACTCTATTGTATCTTTTGCTTAGCTAAAGTTGTCCAACTAAAGATATTTAAGCTTCTGTTTTCGTATGTTATGAATTCGAGTCTTTCCAAATTTTGAATGGGAATTTTTCTGTATCGATATAGGTTATATTTCTCTAATCTTCGTTTGGATTCTTATCGAATAAGATTCCTTTGAATTTTGGAATGCTCACTTGTTCTGAAATCCATTCCTATCTCCCCTAATTGTATTCTTCTGATTTTGGAGCATTGCATCACTCCACTTTGTATGACCTTTATAGGGTGGCGATTCCGCCAATCTTTGAATGATTATAATTGGCATTGATTCACCGGAGATTTCTGTATCCTCGGTTTACGTTGTTTTCTATCTTCTGCTATATTTAGATTCTATCTCTGGCAATCGAAGGTCGATTTTCCTTAGATTTTCGCATCGATTATATTCCTGAAATCACGGTTGACCGGTTAAGGTCGCCCATGATTCATATAGGCTTATCCATCTTGTATTTGGTAATTTAATTATCTTATCTTCGTTTGAGCCTATCTTTGAATTAGAATTCTATTTGATTAGAGTCCTTCTAAATTTGAATCTCTGTTTTGCTTTGAAATCCATCCTTGCATCGTCCCTTGGAAAGTTTGTGGTTGATTGTCTTTTAAAAACTTTGTATTCATCGTAGTTTTATTTTGATAAGGATGACCATATTTTTATATAAAGATGAAATGTTTTTGATAAGGATTATATACCTTTTAAAAAAATGAGAATTTGAATTTTTGAAAGGATTTGAAATTGTGAAAATTTTATAAGAAATGGTTTCATATAAAATGATTTATAACTGAAGGTTTTGAATCTGAATTTAAGTGATTGAACTCCGGCATTTTGGAACTGGTTTTAAGATTTTGAAATAATAAATAATATGATTGAAATTATTTTTCCGAATAAGTAATGTTTCAATGATTTTAATGGGTTTTAATGATTTTGAAGGAATTTCAAAGAAGTTTTCAAAGTAAATGGAAGTCCAGAACTCACTTGTGTCGCTGGAAAATAATTTCGGTGATGAGTGCACGCATCATCGACATTGATTTTCGAGTTTCTGAGTGAGGGAGAGGCCACTTCGGTAGCATTGCTATGGGATTGATTTGTGAAACCAATTTAGATTTCAAATTCCGAAGTGTGATGTGATATTCGAAAGATATATGTATATATATTTGTAAAATTTGAAATGAGCCGGTGTTCAGTCCTTGAGTTTTGGATTTGATTTGATATAACCCTATTTTTGGAATGGATTTACTGATTTAATTGTGATTTCCAACTCTTGGATTGAAATATGATTTCTTCAACAATTTTAAAGGTTCGAGCACTTCCAAATCAAGGTTAACTTTTCAAAGCTAAGAAATTTTGAAAAGTAATTTGATAAAGTATATAAGTTTGTTTTGAATGTTTAAGTATGAAGTAATATGATTTAAATAAGTTGAAACTGTTTGGTTAAGTAAATGAATAAAGCAATTTTAAAATTTTCTAATATGAAATTTAGATTTGAAATGTTTTGAAAAGAATTTGGTCTTCAAAATATTTTGAATAAAATTTAGTTTAAATGTTTTAACTTAGTAACATCTTTATGAAACTATATATTTAACAAGTTGAAATAAATATATAAGTTGTACGTATGCTATTTTATTCGCATAATTAATTTGATCCAAGTTTGAGTACACAAGTTCGAGGTGGATTACACCATTTCGTGTTAGGATTTTTCATTCGATTCTTGATGGTGAATATTTGATATGAATTTTGGGCTTGATTCCAGAATTCTCTATCATAGTATATGGCTATGCAAGGAGACTGATGGCTTCTAGTCAAGAAACCATATCGAAGTCCGCATTAGGGAAATCGAATGGACAATACTAGTTCGAAAGCGAACTTGTGTGATCGAGCGAGCGATCAAATGTGATTTTGCGAAATGATAACGTGTGTACATCTTATATTCTAATATCAGTGATAAATTTTGATGCTGAAATTGAAAGCTGTCGGGTTAGAATATCTTTGCTTACTTTTCCAATTTAAATTACAAAGATATATAACCCATAAAAGCAAAGATATTCAATCCCATATGGTTCTTCATACAGCGAAATTATTTTGAAAATTTGATCCTTATGTAAGATAGACCTTACGTAAGTATAAGATGATTTTGAAAACATTTGATTTTGGAAATGAATTGGTTGACTTAAATTATATTGATTTGGAAATTTGGATTTATTTTCTAAATCTATTATTTTGGAAACTTTGAAACTAAAGATAATTAATTTGAGAAGAAATAATTTGGTGAAACTGTATATGATTTTGAAATTGAACTGATATTGAAACAAATTGAAATTTGAGAACCTTATGTTACTAAACACTTGATTTGGGAGTTGTCGAACTTATATAAAATTGATTTGTATGAGTATGAAATTGATTCGAAAACTATAGATTTGAAAAGGTACTCAATTTGAAAGTGAAATCTTATATAATTGAAGTCTATATAAGTATGATTTGATATACTATTGATTTTGGAAAGTATTCAATTTGAAAATTAAATCTTATATATAATGGATTTTATATAAGTACGATATTTGAAAGTGATTTGAAAAGGTACTATATGATACATATTTTCGAAGTAAAGATATGGAAAGTGCCTTCTGCTTGATATCCGATTTGTGGCCACATCTTGGATTCATTATATCGATATTATTCTCTCTGATTTTTGGTTTTCCGGATATGATACTCGAGTGTCCTTCGAATTCCATGGCGTTACCCATGGTCTTACGATCGTGACTGCATAGCGCAACTGCCTGGCTGAGTCTTGCCTAGGGGTACGGATTGTTTCCTGGGGGATCCAGGCGTAACCATTGTGTATCCTGCAATCTGTGTAGGTCGCGAATAGTAGCGCAAATGCTTGGCTGAGTCTTGCCTGGGGGTACGGATTGTTTCCTGGGGGATCCAGGCGTAACCATTGTGTATCCTGCATTCTACTAGTCATCATGGCGTAACTCGCAGGGCTGAGAAAGCTTACGGATATGGATTGTTTCCTGGGGGATCCAGGCGTAACCATTGTGTATCTGCGAACCATGGTTAGACAAAGGTTTTGTTTGTTTTTGTTTGGATTGTACTTTCCATATCTATTTTTAAAAGTTTTTCCAGTATTTTCACTGGGTGTTGAAACAAGTCTACTAAGTACCTGGAGAATTCTAGTTTTGCGCCTGATCAACGCACTACCAGAGTCTACAGGAACAAGGATAAACTTGTTAAGACATCGAGTTATAAAAGTATTTTGATAAAATATTATATAAATGATACTTTGATTAGTTATTTCCTTTTTAAACGATTTTAAAGTGTTTTAAATATTTTACCTCTTCAACCAACAATTTTAAATTAATGGCTCATCCTTGTCTTTCGTCCTATTTTCCCTTCTAGCTATTCCTATTCTCCACCTTATTAAACTTACCCATAACAATAGTTATCAGGTATAATTTTAATCTTCTTGTCATCTTGTCTTAATCCTATTCCATTTTATCTTTTCTGTGTTTTCCGTACCTCATTCCTTTTCGAGGACGAAAAGATTTGAGTGGGGGAGAGTGTAACAACCCTGTATTTTGTGATTATTTTAATTATTTATTTTGGTTATTTTAATTGATTTCCTGATTTAAAAACTTTATTTTATTTATTAAAATGAATAAATTTTGTTATTTTAAATATAAATTTTGATTTTGATGTGAATTAGAATTCCAAACATGACTAAAAAGGATATTTTCCAGAAAAGTGAATTTTTGTCAATATGGTCAAACTTTGACTTTTAATTTAGAAATTTTAAAGTTTGAAAATTTGAATTTTATCTTTTATTATGAAAGTAAATAAAATTTTAAGAATAATGCTTTTCGTTTCGTTAAAATCTGATTTATAATGTGAAAGTTATACCCTTTTAAATATTGTGTGTAATTTGTTGTATTTAACAAAATTATTTATTTTAAATTATAAAAATAATAATATTTTATTTGGTCATGTAATATTATAATTTATATTTATATGGGTAAAATAACATGTTATGTATATACTTTGGTTTTAAAACATTTTAAAGATATAATTGGCATTTTCCAGTGTTAGCTGTATTTTGTTTAAAATTTTAATTTCCAGTTTCAATTAATTAAAGTAATTCTTTATTTGTTTTTCTATTTTTTTTCTTAAAATCTTATTTTATTCTCATTCCCACTTTATTTTGTTCCTCATTTATTTTATTTATTTGACCTTTTATTTGTTTAAAGTGAAATAGAAATTTTATAAGGCTAGTGATATTTATTTGTAATTTTCATGTCTTATTTCCAATTTTTAAACATTTTTCTTTAGTTTTTTCTATTTTTTCTAAATTAAATTATTTATTTCACTTTGAAAATACTTTAGAAATTATTTTATTTCAAAATTTTTCTTTAGAATATTTTTAAAATGAAGTAGATAATTTTCCAAAGACAATCGTGATTTATTTGTAATTTCTAGACCCTGTTTTCAATTTTTAAGCAATTTCTTATATTCTTTTTCCATTTTCTTTAAAATTAATTAATTATTTTTATTTTATATTACTTTGTTTCGGTTTTAAAGTCAATTTACTGATTTTATTTTTGTTTTATTTAAATTTAAAGAAAAAGAAATATGAAGAGTTTTAAAAGCTTATTTACCTTAAGTCCTTTCATCTCCTTTGTCCTTTCATTTGCCATAACTCCTCAATTACTATCTTGGCTGTGCATTTTTGGTTTGTAGCCGTGATTTTTCAGCCTCCATTCACCCAAAAAAATTTTACCTTCTCATTCATTCATGCCTTCAAGAAAATCTATGGGTAATGGCTGCTTTTTTTTTACACTTTTCTTCTCATTTTTCATGTATTTTGCCTTGTTTTCTTTGCTTCTTTGAATGGCCTCCACTCCATATCCACGGCCACCACCCCCTACATCTCTTCCCTGCCATCACCACCAGCTACTCCTCTAGTCTTGACCAAGGCCGAGCCACCATGATGCCAAAACTCCACAAAAATTGCAACACAAGCCATAAAAACATGTTGTTTGACCACTATTTGTTCACCACTTCATTTTCCACCACCACCACCACCTTAGGCCGCCTCCACCACCTCTGGCCAGACCACCACACACCTTTCCTTCCACTGACCTGATCCATACCTCTCTGACCTGACCACACAAGCCCATGGCCAAGCCATTTTTGTGAACAAAACCCACCAATTTTGCCTTAAACTCTTCATATTCCTTTGTATAAACTTTCTCCTCATATTCTACTACCTAGGCCATGCATACACATGACCAAACCTGAGCCAAACTTGTTCAAACCAGAGCCAAAAACATCCCTAGGCCATGACAAAAGAATAGAGAAAGCAAGGCAAAAGATTTGGCATTCGTATCTCTTTTTATTTAAAAGTTATGTCAAATCTAGTGTATTGAAATTTATGGTTTGCTTTGATTTTTGTTTGGGTTGTAACACAAGATCTATATCATTGGATTTGCTCTCCACACTCAAATTGTATTAGAGTTGTCGTGCCTTCATAATCTTTGTGTTGTGAGCTTTGTTGGCAAATCTCCAGCTTAACAGGTGAGTTATTCTCACCAGACAATATGTACATATATAACTAGTGAATTGACCCCTTTTGAATCTGTAAAATGCATTATCATGTTACACTTGCTATGTTAGGATTTATGATGTTCACCAATGCTTAAACACCTATTATATTATATGTTACTGTTATATTATGTTGTTCTATTATTTTTATCAGTTTATCACACTGCAAGTTCCCTTTAGATTAGAATCACTATGGGTTGAAATGATACATACCCGAACGGACTTTAGAATAGGAGAAAATCATTATGGGCTGAAATGATAGGCTTGAATGATTTTCAATTATTTTTCATTTCCTTGGGATTGCGGGTTTGAAATGATCAAACCCGGGTTTTCTTTGTAAATTACGGGTTGAAATGATATATTACCCGTATCACTTTACTTAGACTAGAAATGAAATACAGACCCGTTGTTAAAATATGTTTTTATAAAAATCTTAAAAATATTTTTGAAATGTAAATATTATAATATTTGATTTAAACTAAATAAAAAAATGATTTATGTAAGCATTATTGATTTTTTGAAAATTTATAAGTGAAATAAATTATTGGTAAAACTAGAAAATTTGAAATGTAAGTTATTTTGGGAAATTTTAATTGGGTGATAATTGGAATTTAAATTAAATATGAAATGTGATAACTTCATGATAATTTGGATTAAAGTGAATTTAAATGATTTTTATATTATATTAATGATTTTGAATAAAGTTAAAATGTGAAATGAATGAATATTTAAGTTGAAATTTTGAAATATAACTAAAATTGGAAATTTATGAATTTGGCTTAAGAGTGAACTTTAAGTTAAGTAAATAAAAATGGAATTAAGTTATTTTGAAATTTTAAATTTAAGTGTTAAGTTAATTTAATTTAATGAATTTATAATTTAAAATTGGAATTTAATAAGTGAATTATTATTAAATTTTGATTTTTGAATGGAGTTTTAACTTTATAAAATCATGAATATAAGGGTATTTGAATAATTGTTTTAAAAGTGAAATTATATGATTTTATAAGTAAAAAAATGATTTATATAAAAATATAATTGTTTGTGAAATTATACTGAATATTTGAAGTTAGTTAACTGCATTTCTGAAACGCTATTAAATTCTAATGTAAATGATAATACAACATTTGTAAATGCTGTAGTTGATAATAATGAACCAAATGGCTAAATTTAATTAAAGGCTATTATAGCATTTTTGTAAATGTTATAATGGTTGAATTTAACTAAGTTTATTTGAAACTAATGTAACCATATTACAGAATTTTAAATGCTGTCTTTTGTTAAATTGAACTATTTTAAATGTGACTTTCCGTAGCATTTTCTAAATGCTGCGAAAGTTGAAATTTCATTGTTTTAATTAATTTAAGTGAACGAATGAACTTTGAAAAGTTAAATTTTTGGAAATTTAAAATTTTAATTATTAAATATACTAACTTCATTTTTATGATTTAAAATGAAGTAATTTGTTTCGAAATATAAATTATTTTGAAATATGATATTTTGAAATGGATTTTATAAGGATATTGAATTTTGAAATGATATTTGATTTTGAAGTATAAAATACCATTTTTAAATTTTAACCACGGGATGTATTTAATTTATAGTTTAACTGATCCTTAAAGGATGGGCGATCCCAAGCATCCTTTGAGTTATTGTGCATTTCTACTACAGTTCACTTGAGTTGGTTTACATTATATAAGTATATATTGTCCTGACTCGAGTGTTTTGTGTTTTACTTTACGCTCGGGTCAGCCTGAGTATTTACAGCTTAGCTTTGGATTTCTTTCTGGAGCTAGGAATCGCTGGAGATTCTGCTTGTCTAGTTATCTGTTCCTTTCAGTTCAGTTGTTCTATTTCAGTTCTGGTATTCATAAACTTCTATTTATTTGAGATGTCTATTGTATATGTTTTCAAGCAGATATTATGTATTATGTTTTGAGAGTTTGTTATAGTAGCTTCATGAACTACTATGGTTTTTTATATTCCGCTGCGAGTTATTCTGATATGTTCTGTGTTTGTGATTCTGTGTATTTGATTTCATTTGCTCCAAATTTATTTACAATCTGTTATTTTGAATTATTCAAGCCAGACATGTGTGGATTATTGTCGATTTGAATGGTCCAAAATACCGGGTCGTTACAACACAAAACCTTTATAACACTAACAAATACGCTCTCTCATATATACACGCAGCGACTCATTCTAGGGTATTACTACTCTATTTCTAATGAGTCAGACCCCACAAAGCTAAGGTTATCCCTAAACCAAAGCTCTAATACCAACTGTAACGACCTGCCTTTTTGGAAGTTTTAAGCAGACACAGACGTCAGACTCAAACCATTCAAAAGGGCAGATTGTTATAGGGTAAATGAGAAAAAGCAGAGAAAGAAGAAAACAAATATAGAATCTCGCAGCGGAAGGACAAAATATAATAATAAAAAAAAGTTCATGAAGCTGTTTACAAATAACATTGATTTAACTTTTATAATACAGATCAGAGTTACATACAACAAGAATAATTAATAAATAAATGCAGCGGAACAACATGATGTAGTGGAATAAATATAATTAATAACAATAGTACAAAATCTTCGTCTTCATCCTCCAGAAAGCAGTCTTCAATAAACTGGAAAGCTCAGACTAACCCGAGCGAATTGAAAGACAAAAAACCCGAGTCAGAACTAAAAAATGTTATGTAAGTTAAATCAGCAGTAAATAAATATGAGTGTAATGGCGTCGGATATGTTTACGGGGTTTGACATCTCCTATCCAGTGTCTAATGTGAGTGCAATAACTTAAGAGATGTTCGGATTTCCATCTCCTAAGGATCCATTAAACTATCTACTATGTAGTACAATATGCTATTATAATAGTGTCTACAGTAAACTAAAGTATTAAAATAGCATTAAGGCGTTACCGATATCCCCTTTAACACATTTTATATATTCCCATAGTCTATACAGTATCGTAATTCGTCCGTTAACTGGAGGGCTATTAGAGGGCACTCCATAGGTATGGTACAAACCAAACTCGTAAAAGGCGCGATAGGGTATGTGAACATGGCACTCAAGGCAATGCCAGGGTAGATATACCAATTGCACTCCTAGACAGGTGGTACCGCATAGCAGATTCTACTGCCCAAATCAGAGGCCATAACCAAATCAGAGGCCATCATCACGCCCAACTCCTGGCCAGGCGCGCGTGTCTCCGGCCCCTACAACCACCACGACCGCCGCCTCCTAGTGAAACCCTAGTCGATTTTTAAGGCCAATCCAACCATCAATCAACCCAACTAATGGCTCAGATACACTCCGTGTGCCGCCCTCCACGCGACCATACCCTCCAACGATTCGACGAAGTTGATCAACGCGCGATGAACGGCCGAAATTAATTCATCCAATTCTAGCCAAATTGTTATCCGAATCGAAAAACAAATCATTGCAGTAGAATGCGCTCGTCAAGAGCTTCGAATTGATATATAAATGATATAGTTTGAGGAGTTTAAATTTTTCGATTTGATTTTGATTTGCAATTGAATTTAGGAATTGGATTTCTTCCATTTGAGAAGGGGGAACAGACAGAAGTTGATGTACGTACAGAATAAGAAAAATGACTGCTAGGGTTTGGGGAAACAAGACTATTTATATTAACAAAGCCCGATAAGAAAATGAACATATATCGAATTGGTACGAACAACAAATACCGACCCAAAAAGCCTGTTTCGATTACGAAACGAAAGTGGGTCATCCCATATATCAAAATAGATGTTTTCGATATTTTTAAACTCAATGGAACTGGTTTCAAGTCCAACTTCCATCGTATAAAGAAGTTAGCTGTAAAATCAGCCTATTTCAAATTGATTTCAATTGAATTTAATGAAATTGATTTCTACGCATTTCGAGTCCGTACGATCAAACGACAAGTCCGATCGCTACAAAACTTGAAACCTTACAATAATTCACTGTTACGGATCCGATGAAACTGGTTTCGTCGAAATCCGAGACAGTGGCAAAAAAGGCTATTTTCACATTAATTAAATAAATTAATATTAAATAAATTAAATCACTTTTTTTAATTTCAAATTTAATAACTAACAATTTTATCATTTTTGATTATTTAGACATTTACAATAATTTAAAACAAATTTATATATCAATTCAGTGTCAACTTGTTTTACTAATTAAAGTGTTTAATTTCAACTGTAATTAAATCCAATTAATTATAATTTTAAATTTCAATAAATTAATTAATTTTGGTTTCAGTCTTTTTATTCAATCAATCATTATTCCATAGGCCCAGTTAACATTGGTTTATATTTTATTACATTAATATGCTACAATTTCCATCTTTTATTTGTATTAACTACTATATTTCAATTATATTGAATTTTGTCAATTTTATTATAATTTAAAATCTCAATAAATTAATTTATCTTGGTTTCACTCTTTTTAGTAAATCAATTATTGCCTTGTGAATATAATTGACATTCCTATACATTTTATAGCGTTCACCTTATACCATTTTCGTCTTAAATCATTTTACGTAACATTTAATTTCATTTAATTGCAATTGATTAAATATATTGGTAACAAACAACAATTGTCACCTTTCTACATTTAATAACATTTGTAAGTTTGTTATCTACACACAAATGTTATAGTAATTTACACAAGTAATTTACACAACACTAATTTTTATTCAATTACAATTTATTACTTACTATTTCATTTAATTAATACAACATTTGAATTATCTATTACTCTTTTAATCCAACATCAATTAATACATACATTACTATAATTTATTTACAATCTATGCCAATTATAACTCTTTAATCATTTTAAATAATTGGAATAACATTTAAAGTGGTTATCAATTACTTTATATTTATACTTTAGCATTTTATTCCAATTATATTCTTATTATTAATCACAAATTTTTATTTCTTCCAACATTAAATCGCAAAAATCTTATTAAATTAACTATTTTTAATTATTGAAAATTATGGGTCGTTACATGATACCTTGTGTATTGGTTTCGACTAGGTGGGTTTCGGCTGGGATGGTTTCGACTGAGTTGGAGCGGAAGCATTGGAGTCGAAAGGCACTACTATAGGAGGCGGAACCAACTTTTCTGAATTAAAGGCTGAAATTATGCTATTTTTAGTAATTGCTTTATAACTACCTGCCTTTTTGTAATCCTTTGATTGGTTGCCTTAAAACTTTTCATATACTTTACAAAATAACTGCCGCATTTATCAGATCTAAATCAAGGGAAAAAGTAACATTTAAGCCCTTCTATTAAGCAAAACCAATATTGCAAATAAGTCCTTCTTTTAATATAATTTATTTTCCATAGCAAATCAGTTAGGAAAAATCCCCAAAAATCAAAGAAATTCACTTTCATCATGTTATCAAACATATTAAAATTTCAGACCTAATTTCTTCCTGAAATAATCGAAATAAATTTTAAACCCAAATATATCATATTTTCCTTTAGACATTCATGATAAATTTTCCATAGCTTGGAAAATTATGAAAATTGAAACCCATCTCTAAAATCATGTTCTACATAACATATAATTTTTCCATGGCATTCTAAAATCAATAACAATCGGTTTTTCCCTAAAATCTTGTAAATTCATATGCAAATGAATTGGTTTAAATCAAACATATAACAATTCAAGCATATCTCCAAAACATCATAAAAATGAATTTAATCTTAAATCCGAAAACATATGATTATAAAAATAAAATAGAGATGGAATGAATTATTATTCACTTTAAATATGATAAGGACTTTGAGATTTGTTGTAGATTAAATCCCCTAGCTTTAATTCCTTAGCTTGATTAAATCTCTCCTCTTTTCTCTTTGATAATGCCCGGCTCCTTAGGTTTTATTTGCGTTTTTGAATATTTGAAATAAAATGTACGTGAATGGGCAATTGAAAGTATATAGCCGTGAGTAATAATAGTGTGGCTATTTACTAATATGCCCATGTTTAATTAAATACATAAAAGCCAATTTAAGCCCATTTAATTAATTACTTAAGCACGACCTTTTTATAGTTTTATTCAAATCACAATCCCCTTATCATCATTATCCTATTACCTGACCGACACTCATTCTCATAATGACCCTTCTTGTCACACTTATAGCAAACTAACTCTACCTTTGCCTTCTTGGCAGTATCTCCCTTCTGGGCTCACTTCTTCTTAAAGAACTTTCTCTTCTTCCCCTGAGAACCCTGAATTTCCACTGGCTTCTCTCTAGCACAACTAGCAAGCATCTCCTCATGGCGAATGGCCATTTCCACAACTAAATTACTAGGATCGTGAAGATGTGGCAGGGTCACCGTAGTAATCTCGGGCCTTAGTCCCCTAATGAACTTCTCGTTCCTTCTGATGACGGTGTCTATAGTATTATGTCCATAACGGGACAACTCCTCAAACTTAGTGGCATACTCAACAACCGACATCTCTCCCTGCTCCAGATCCATAAACTTCTTCATCAGCTCTAACTTAGCAAACTAGACACAAACTTCTGCTCAAATCTCCTTCTAAACTCAGCACAAGTCAACTGTTCTTCTGGAACTCCGCCAGTAATACTGTTCCACCAGTGAAGTGCTAACCCTTGCAACTACCTAGAGGCCAACCTTCTCTTTTGCCCATCATCTAAACCCAAATGAGCTAAGATGCGCTCACAATGCAACAGCCAATTCTCTACCTCAATATCATTCTTCTTCCCCATGAATGGCTTCCCACTAAGACTGGTGTAGTCTCTACTCAGCTTAGCATAATTATTCCCAACCGGAGCCATCGGATTAGCTCCTCCTACATTTCCAGCAACACCAGCAGCAACTCCTGCTTGCATCATATTGACAAAGAGCTGATAAATCGCCTCCATATCTACTGGTGGATTTCCAGCACCCACATTGGCATCAGAATTTTGGTTATTAGCATTAGCCGGTCGATCTAGGTTCCTCCTGGTGGTGGTTCGAGCATTTCCATTGGTTGTGGTGCTTCCTCCACCAAGATTTCCTCTTCCGTTTCCTGCTTCCATATCTCCTATCTCGTAAATCTACATATGAGCCTTAGTAAGATACAGAAGAACGGTCTAAGAGAGCGGGGAATACGTACTTATATATATAACTATATATCAAATACAAGTACGTTACTATAACGTTAACCCAAACCCCAATCTTGTTATCTGATTCATTGGATTATGTTTTGAGAAATCTCTTAGGTTTAAGTTTCTTTTAAAGTTTCATAAACCTATGCCCTGATACCAACTTGTAACATCCCCCTACTTGGAGGCCAAAAACTAACGGCTACAGATGTTGTAGTCATCCATAGTTATTAATCCTCGATGACCAAATACGGTAACATTATATACATTGATACAAAGAAACATAAGAATATGGAAAAAATTTAAAACAACAAACAAAGTCCACATTCTATTTCAAAATATTTCAACATAATCCCAATATGCAGACCACGTTCAGACAAAATATACTTATTACAAAATATGCCAAGAGCGACATATGAAGATGCCTCTTTGGATGATCAGAGTATATATATAATAAGGCAATAAAATAAGTTTGTCTTTATTTCCAAACAAAGCGGAAATAAAAGAACTCTAAGTAGCTAGCATGCCTCATGTACATCACTGGAAGCTTTATTCATCTAAAAGAACATCTGAAAACCCTAAACCTCAAACTACTCAAAATCAATTGAGTACCCGAGAGTTTAAGGGGAAAACAAAAACTTCGAGTCAGACATAAATCCTGGTATAAATAATAATCCACCACCTCAAACCATTTAGATATCTAGTGAGACTACGCCGCTTAGTGGAATGGGTTTTCCCCTCACCAGTATCTTAAAAACTTTATAAAATCATATACTACGCTCCTACATCCACAATGGTTAAAAATATTCAAAATAATATGATGATATACAAACAAGTATATTAAATTTGGATTACCCATCCCCATTTATTTTGACTATCTGTCTCAATTATAGTTTCTAGGATTACTATTAACCTGTTAGTTTTCATGGGCTTACTAATAATCTATTAAATGTTTATGGACTCCCTGTTCGATTTCATAGTTTTCATGGGATCACTAAGAACCTATTGGTAACTCCAATATCTTTCCTATTTTCCTAGTTTTCATGGGCTAACTAGAAACCTATTGACTAACTGTCAATATCTTAATCCGGATATAGTTTTCCTGGGCTAACTATAAACCTATTGGCCCATGCCAATATCAAATAATAGTTTTCATGGGCTGACTATGAATCTATTGGCCCCAGCCAATATCTTTTGCTATACATAGTTTTAATGGGCTTACTGTGAACCTATTGGCCCCTGCCAATATCTTTAATTAAGATTTTAACATTTCTTAAGTTTTATTCACTACTGCGTCAACCTAGCTGGTTATTCTGCCCTTCCCCAAAGTACCGTTGTGGGTTCATAACAATGCGAATAAATATATGAAGAAGCAATCATAAAAATATAATAATACCAACACCTATGGTTAAATATCCCCGAAATCATTTCATATAAAACTTGGTTAATCCCTTTAACCAGTTAATCAAGGAAAGCTTCTTCCAAAACTTCATTTCAAAAATCTTTATTTATGCCATGTGTTTTTTCTTTAAAATGAGATTGGGTTATTTGTTTGAAAACTTAAAACATCTCTTTCGAAACCCCTTGGATAACCTCCTTCGAAAGCAAAGAAAACTCCTTTACAAAACACTATGAATATACTTTTCGAAGCCCTTGTTAAATAATCTCTTTCGAAACCAAATATACCTTTCGATGGTATCAAAACATTACTCAAAATCTTTAGAAACATAGCTTCAAAACAAGTGAAAGTACCCCTTTCGAAAGTATTGGGTTTTACTCTTTAAATCCATCTTTTGGGTCAAAGTGGTTACACACAAAAGTATCTCTTTCGAAACTGTTAATAAAATTCTTTTGGGGAAAGTTTGATGGTGTCGGAACCATTTATTCAAAAGCTCAAAACCATTGAGTAAAACTTTGAAGGGTAGCATCAAAACCTCCTTTCGACACCATTGCCTTCGAAACCCATGAACCCTTTCGAAAGCATTTAGGAAGTGGCTTAACATAAGTTTAAAACAAAAGCACCCTTCGAAAGCATTGATGACTTCAATAACCTCAAAAGGCATTTGAACGACAACTAGGTTTCGACTAGATCGGAACCACCACTTTTGAAAGCCTTATTTAAGAATAAAGGAACTCAATCGAAAGCTCCTACGTTATAACATATTATGGAAAACCTTCTTCGAAAGCTTATTTAGAAAACCCCTTTTGGAAACATGGGTTTCGACTATGTCAAAATCTTTAAGTAAAACAAAGTAGGCGCTTAACATTTGAAAACAGAACTAAGGTTTCGAACCCATCGGAAGAGACATTTTGGCTTCCACCTTTCCTCCAATCCACTACGTACCATCTATGTGATACCTTGTGTATTGGTTTCGACTAGGAGGGTTTCGACTGGGATGGTTTCGACTGAGTTGGAATCGAAGCATTAGAGTTGAAAGGCACTACTATAGGATGCGGAACCAACTTTTCTGAATTAAATACTGAAATTATGCTATTTTTAGTAATTGCTTTATAACTACCTGCCTATTTGTAATCTTTTGATTGGTTGCCTTAAAATTTCTCAAATACTTTACAAAATAACTGCCGCATTTATCAAATCTAAATTAAGGGAAAAAGTAACGTTTAAGCCCTTCCATTAAGTAAAACCAATATTGCAAATAAATCCTTCTTTTAAAATAATTTATTTTCCATAGAAAATCAATTAGGAAAATTCCCCAAAAATTACATAAATTCGCTTTCATCATGTTATCAAACATATTAAAATTTCAAACCTAATTTCTTCCTAAAATAATCGAAATAAAATTTAAACCTAAATATATCATATTTTCCTTTAGAAATTCATGATAAATTTTCCATGGCTTGGAAAATTATGAAAATTAAAACTCATTTTAAAATCATGTTTTATATAACATATAATTTTTCCATGGCATTCTAAAATCAATAACAATTGGTTTTGCCCTAAAACCGTGCAAATTCATATGTAAATGACTTGGTTTAAATCAAACATATAACAATTCAAGCATATCATCATCCAAAACATCCTAAAAATGAATTTAATCTTAATTCCAAAAACATATGATTATAAAAACAAATTAGAGATGAAATGAATTATTATTCACCTAAATATGAAAGGACTTTGAGATCTGTTGTAGACTAAATCCCCTAGCTTTAATTCCTTAGCTTGATTGAATATCTACTCTTTTCTCTTTGATAATGGCCGACTCCTTAGGTTTTATTTGCGTTTTGATTATTAGAAATAAAATGTACGTGAATGGGCAATTGAAAGTGTATAGCCGTGAGTAATAATAGTGTGGCTACTTACTAATATGCCCATGTTTAATTAAATACATATAAGCCAATTTAAGCCCCTTTGATTATTTACTTAAGCACGGCCTTCTTATAGTTTTATTCAAATCTCAATTCCCTTATCATCATTATTCTATTTAATTTATCTAGTTAAGTATCCTGAAAAATGTTATCAAAAATTAGGGGTGTTACAAGGATGCACATAACAAAACTCAATGATGATCGCTCCATAACTCAACAACCACAAGGCGGATTGAAATGAAACTTTGGGAACAAGAAGAAGGGACCTTAGAGAGTCTACCCTATGGATCACACATCATTTGTAGGAGCTTGGAGTGATCGATCCCTATCCCTATATAAGAATCAGCCTCTATCACTATATAGAGATCGGCTATAATCAGCCTTCTTAACAAATTACAACATAGATCGATCAATAACTCGGGTTCTGATAATCAAATTGGGATGAAACTTGGAGGCTAAACATAATACAACATGGAGAAGCTCTCCTAGGGATCTCACGTCATTTGGAGGAGTTTGGAGGGATCCTCCCTTATCCATATATAGGGATTGGCTATAATCAGCCTTCACAACATATTGCAACAAAGCTCGATCGATGGTTCGAGTTCTATAGATGCTATCAACATGAAACTTGGAATACAAGCATATTACAATACAAGGAACACACCATGGGGATCACATGACAAAAGGAGCAAGTTGGAGGGATTGATGCCTATCCCTGTATACGGACGACCCTTATCCCTATTCAGGGATTGGTTTAATTGAATTTGCGGTAATGATCAGTCAATATTCCAAGATCCGTAAGTGCGATCGACATGAAATTTGGAGAGCAAGAAGATAACATCATGTAGGACCGACCAGAGGGATTGCACCCCATGATTCCACCAAAATAGGAATCAACATCGATCCCTATTATGGGCTCTATGGGCCCTAAACTTTTTGGGCAGGCTCGTCTTGGCTTCAGGGTTCCAGATCCTTGTTTTGAGCGAGATATTTTCACGTCTTCTCCTACAAACATAGCAAGCATGGAACCAGCAAAGGGATCTTCTTTCTACTTCTCTTTATCTTCAACCTAGGCTACACTTTGCTAATTTTATTCTTGGACTTCAGATTGTAACTATAAACAAACTACAGTATAATAAAAAGGATTATTCTAGAGTGGACGTAGGCCGAAGTTAGCCGAACCACTATAAATCTTGTCTCCTCTTACCTGCTTTCATTTTTAATTTGTTCGTTCTTCATATTATATCTCTTCATTAGATACTATCTGGGATCTATGATTGGATATTGGTGCTTTCACATAACTGGGTGTTGGTGGCCATTTTTGCTGCCAACATCCCCAAAATACTTTTAAAATATTTCCATATATGTTAGAAAAGTCTAACAAAAAGGTTGAAGTAAAATAGAGAAGTTCAAAAGCCAATTTCAAATAAAATGCCATAGAAAATTCCTAAATGCAAATTTAAAAATCATTCTCCATTCAAAACTAATTTAAAGTCAAAAGAGCAAACCATAGTATTTCAAATTACTATAATGAGGCCTAGAGGTACCATAGCACTTAGCCAATGCTGCTACTACCTTTATCACTAAAAAGGTTCAACTTTCAACATATCAAAGTCATATCAAATATGGCCAAGCTAGCAAGCTTTGACATTCAACAATTTATATAATAAGTACATAACTGAAATATAAATTATAATGGCGATGAAATCTAGATTCCACTATAAAATTCCATGTATTTCATTTTATATGTCATTCACTTTCCAATGCGGAAATTCAACCAAACTAAACCAATAAATTATTCAAACATGAAATAATAATTTTTATCAATACATATATCAAATAGTATTCATCTAGAGGTGAGTTAACTCATCAAAATTCCAGCTGACGCTTTCGCATTCCGGTTCGATCTAAATCGAATACGTTCGATTTTAGCTTAAATTCCACTTGCTGCAAACTTGACGGAATCAATTCTAGCAAGTAGATAATGCTTATACAAGTGCAATGCAAAAGATCGCATCTCGATTGGACCTCGTATGAAAAAGTTATTGATTTTATAATTTTTCGAACGAATTAAATTAAATTAATTACTAAGTTACCCTCAACCCACTAATGCACTTCTCTAATCCTTCTTCCCAATTTATCCCTATACATGCAAGAAATGTGCATGTTAACTTGGCCATGCATCTCCTCCTCTAACTTTCACTACACTCCACTAAATCGAGCACCGTCGATTCCATCGAAACCCTCTACGTGATAGCTTCGCCACTAACCCCTCCTCGTCCCACTCGATTACCTCCAGCATAAAGTGGCTGCATTGCTTCCCCCTGTAATAGTAAATGTTGCAACCTCCAATCTACGACCGCACCACTCCCCTTCGCACGAGAAGCCCAAAGCAACCAATGCAGAAGCCTAACGTCACCTCTAGCCACTAAAATCAAAAACCCTAGTTCACAACGAAACAGTCGATCATCACCAAACTCGACTGCACCTAACAAAATTCACATAGATTCGATGCCCTTGTCGATATGAATTCAACGGATTTGGTTTCATAATTTTTCATGGCCTAAATATCTGGATTTTGATTTTTAATGGTGGAGGTTTGATTCATGTTTACAAGAAGAGGAGGAATGTAAAGTAAAAGGGAAAAGTAAAGTGAAGAATATTCTAAGGGTTGAAGTTATTAAATTTACAATTTCCAGCACTTCGCTACACAGTATCTTGTTCGCGTATGAACCGCGAACGATAGAAATAAAAATACGATCCCACACAATAATGCGACATGGTCTTAAAACAACAATAAATTACATTGGTTATCTTATTCTGTGAAATTTTAAAAATACCTACGTTTACCGAAAAATATGCCAAACGATAATTTAAATATTTTTCAAATTAAAAATTAAAGAAAAATCCTATAAATTTATTTAAAAATATGCCATCAAAAATCTAGTCATTTTATTAACAAGGGATTTTCTTATTATTTATTAAATTTGAATATTTAAATAAATCAAATATTCACATTTAAAACATTAAAATTTATGGGTCGTTACATTCTTCCCCCTTAAAATAATTTTGTCCTCGAAATTCCCAAAAGAAGAAAATGTTCCCAAACCTTAAACTCTTAAAAACTTCTTATGATACAGAAAATTTCGGTAGCACCTCCTTTGCGCGGCTAGGTCCGAAAAAATCACAATATCAATATAATCTCATATCTAGGACCTTCCATATCTTGGGACAACACAATAACAATATATAATTATGGTATACCTTATAGAGTGTGTATGACACATAGCAAACACACCCGTTAAGCATAAACAAGAACCATTTGTCGAGCAATCTAACCCTACTCATGAAACCAATAGCAGCAAGCTAGCCTTTACTTTCGAAAATTCTAGTCGGTTTCGAACGCAAATTTTTTCATTGTGATCGTAATAACGTATTCTACGGCATGGAATTGTTTTGGTGACATTTGGAGCTTTTGGAATTTTCAGTAAAATTCAAACGCGTGGAAATTTACTCAGAACCGGACGCGAAGGCGACTGGAAATATATCTAATCTCACTCAATTTTAGATTTACCGCAATTAATTTTAAATAGTTAAAATTAATTATTGATTGATTGATAGAATTGATAAATTATTATCAGTTGGATGCGATATCATATATAGAAGTATATATATATATATATATATATATATATATATATATGTTGGACTGATTGATATTCCCGCATATATACAGCGGATGAGACCCTATGCGCCCCGCATAACAGCAGATGACCCTATATACCCCGATATCCTCCTCGAAGTAGGATTGGTTTTTTTATATTGTGCTAACATCTGTGGATGCAGGAAAACAGGTTGGAGGAATCCAATTGGATTCCTCCAAAATGTTGAATTTATTTTCATATTCAATGATATGATATATTGAATAATCTGTGATAGATTATATCGTGATTTGAAATTATTTGGTGCTATGGAGTTACTGGTTAGATTTTGATATTTTTAAATACCAATGAAAAATGTTTAAAATTTGGAAGAAATTAAAAGGGAAAAATTCGAAGTAAAAATATTTATAGTGAAATTTGGATTTATTAAAAGAAATGAATTTTGGTAAAGTAAATAGTTTGACTTCAAAATTTGTACTTGATAAATTTTGGAATATGGAAAATATGGATTTTGGAATAATATAAACAAAAGGATTTTTAATAATGAAACTTAAGCGATTTGTTTAAGTGTAAAAAGATTTTACAATCGAGATTTAAAATAGTTTGGGGAAATAAAAAGGAAAATTTGAAAATAAAATATGAAATTGATGTTCCAGATTTAAAATTATAAAAAGGAAGTGAAATATGAATTTATTGGGTTTTGGGATTTATTTGGGTTATTTAAGAAATTAATTTAAAAATGGAATTTAATTTAGAAATCGATTAAGTATTGTAAAACAGTTATAAACGGGAAATGAGACTTTGGAATTTATAAACGAAGTTTATAAACAAAGTAAAGTAATTATTAGCGGATAAATTCAAATTATAAATTCACGATGAGGATTTATAAGGAGATGGGTAAATCGGTTTAAAGATAAATGGTAGATTTACTTTTAGAAATGTGAAAAGGGAATTTATGGAATTTGGACGTAAATCAAATTGGAAATAAATTGAGAAGGATTTATTAATATTATACTAGCTATATGGGAGTTGAAAAATATTTTTTTTTTGAGAAGTTAAGTTTATTTTAAAAAGAGGATTTTTAAGTAATAACTAGAAAATTTAAAAGTGTTTTAAGGAATATTTCAGAAAATTAATTATTTAGTTGTTTGAAATTGTTTAAAGTATATTTAAATATTAATTAAGTTAGTTATAGTAAGTTAATTATTATTTAAAGAATAATCGATATTTTTATTTTAAAGGGATAAATTATTCAATATTCAATATTATATAATAACTTTTATTTTAAAAAGTATTCGCCTAAATTTAACTAGGGATTTATTATAGAAATTTCATTAGTATTATTTTGAAAATTTTTAAATAAGGTTTTTGGGAAGTAATGGTATACTCGCATGGCAAAATCGGAGGCAGTGAGTGCCTGCAGTTAAATCTTGGATTTCTCTGGGATGGAGACATAACCATTGAGATGTGAATCCATGGTTAATACCGAAGTGGTACTTTCCACATTATTTTTTTAAATAAAGATTTCAAATATTTTTGAAAGACAGTTTGTGAATTTACTAAATTCGATAAGATAAGTACATATTTTTGGATAAGGAGATTTAATTTATATAAAAATTAAATAAAAATGAGACTTGGTGTTTCAGTGGAAAATGAATATTTGGTTGAATGATTGTTTATTTGGTAGTTAAATAACCGACTATCAAATCTGGACCAAAAATATAACTTTGGGAATATCTAGGAGAAATACAGGAATTATACGGTACAGTTACCATTCGAGGTGCTATACTGTACGTATAACTCGTTTCGTTCTTCTAGGACGATAATAAGGAAATCCGTCCACTAACGGCTAGGAGGTGATCTCCGATCTTATTTTCGTCTATTTATTTTCTAAAGAACCGGGGTTGAGTTTATCGGAAATATCGAACATTGTTTCGAAGAGACCGGAATCAGATAAGTTATCCGAAAACCACTTCGATCCAATGATTATGTTTTCGAAAGGAAAACAAGAGCAGGGAGTCGAAGATGGAGCAGTGAAGTGCAAGGGCTAATCGCTACTAATCTTGAGGATTATTCCAAAATGGATGTAGTAGGAATAGTGCCTTCGGTTCCGTTCGGACCCAGAACGGACTTGTATGGATGAATGCTATCAGTACATTATCATTGGAGGACAATGAGCATTCTAAGTAAAATTTCCTTAAAAATGTAATTTTACCCTCTAGCCTCATCAATCAAGAATTACTGAAAATCAGGGGAGATGCAGCAAGGCTAAGTGGTTCGCACCCAATTAGGGTATGTTTATCACCATTCTAGATACCTGCAGATATTATTTTATTACTACGATGTATGGGAGGAGCTCGAAAGAGGGTGGGAACACCCGGGGTGATAACATTTTTGGTCTATCCAGGTTAGGGATAGTCCAGTCTTATATTGCAGGGGATCCCGGCGTGGTCCTCGGTACGCTGTTTCTGGACGTATACTGTGATAGGTGGTACCCCAGTGCCTAGTCATTCGTATGGAATCCATTCTCCAATACATGCCTTTACGTTTTGATTGTAGAGCCTAGTATGCTGGAATTTAATTAATGTAACAATTTCAGCTATTTGAATAAGTATTTGTACTTAGACACTATTATAATATCATAGGATTTGATATGAAATGTTTTGGTTATCGTAAGGTAAAAACTCGTCGTGTTTATGTGTGGCATAGTCTTACGAGATACCTTTGATTTTCAAAGGAATTTGAAAACTTTAATAATCAAATTGAGTGTGTTTTCACACGCTGGTTTTCCAGACTGACACGGGTGTTATTTTATTATAATGCTCGGATCAGACCGAGTATTACAGATATAGGATATGATCCTATGAAGCTCACGAGATAAGCTGGATGGCAAAGACATATTCACGTATCTGGTTTATATTTCGCTGTGTATTGTAGGTTGTATATTCAGCTTTTGTGAGGACAAGTTATTATAACTATCCAGTATTGTGTTATTGATGTATTGTACTCTGACGATGTAATGTATAAATAATAGATATGGTTCTTTTTGTATAAAGACCAATTGTTCCCTATTGTATATTGTTCCGCTACGATTGTGAGATTTTATGCTGCTATTTCTATTTTCTTACTACCTCTTTCTTCTTTTCCCTAACGATCTTGTATTTCCGGCATTTGATTTTTCGGTATGCAATACAGTGGATGTATTGATGTCGGGTTTTGGAGGTCGAAAATCTCAGTCGTCATAAATATTATATAAATTATAATCAAATGTATAGTAAACAGCTTCATGAACTGTTTATTTGATTATTATATTTTTTAATTCCACTACGAGATTCTGTGTTTGTTTTCTTCTTCTTTTCTTATTTTTCTTAATTAACCTCATTGATTATCTATGTTCCGGATTGTTTAAGTTGGACATCTGTGGATTTATTATCGATCTAAACCTTCCAAAATGTGGGTCGTCACAACTTACATACATTATTAGTTACCAACTATAATAATACATCATTAATGTAAGTATAAATCATCCAGTTTACACTAATCACTCCACAATAACAACACAATCATCAGTATCATCAGATGTGTACTAGTCCAATCAATATTAGTAACACATCATCCATCATCAAATAACTATAATTAACCACCCATCATCTAGTAGAAATAATGATAAAATATTGCACACTCATCAAAATACGACACCATTATCAAACATCAAATATATGTGTTAATTATAATCAACAACTAATCACATATCAAACATCCATCCAAATAATATATTTACATCCATTATTTTTCTAAGTATAAAATCATTTTGTTATTTTTTATTAAAAAATCACCTTTATTTATTTATTCAAAACAATAATAATCCTTTTTAAATGATAATATACTCTTTAAATCTCTTATTGTACTTGCATTTCATTAAATAATTCTTAGCATCGTATTCTAAATCAAAATATTAATCTTCATTAAATCGCTTTATAGGTCTAAAATATTACTGTTTTACATCAAAATAATCACTACAAGAAAGTTTGTTATTAATAACGCCATTAGATAACGCATTATCTTAAAGCGTTATTAGTTGGATCATTTTTTTACTTTTGTTGTTTCTTATCCTATATTGCGTAACGCTCGACAACAAAATAAAACACCCCGCTCCCTGATACTTTTTTCCCTCCATACCAAGCATGATTACCATTTTCAATTTTATTCTAACCCTAAATCCAAATCCATGAAGAAATCCATAACCCTAGATCAAAACCGTAAACATTCACTATCTTCGGCATCTCTCAAAAACGCTTTGAATTCTACGACGAGCTAATTCGAAGAAGTCGGGGTGATGTGCATATAATTTGATTTGAGGAGTGCGTCTGGAACCCAAAATCGATTTGAGGTGCACATAATCCGATTTTGTTCTTATGTGTTTTTTTACGATTTCGTCTGATTTTTTTAATTGTTTAGTAATTACAATTAAATTATTTTCGATTGTTTTGTCCAGTGATTATAGTAATTATAATCAAAAAATTCGATTTGGTTTGTTAAAATTTTTAATTGAAGGGTTTATTTCTCATGTCGGTAAACAATCTCACAAATATAGTCTTCTAATGCAGACCAATGGAGATGACACAAAGCATACTCATATCATAAGAATCTAAAGACGGCAGCGACTATTACTCAATGTAGGTGGAGAGGAAGGGTTGCTAGGAAGGAACTTCGGAAGTTTAAAATGGTCAGTGACTCAATATCTTAGCAAATCTCATACACTAAGTATGAATTTTTACACACGGTGAAGTATTTTCTACTTTGGTACCCATGCATTGAGATGCTCTTTTATGCCAACCCTCATAATTAGTATTGTTTGATGTTAAAATAAAATCTTTTAATAGACCACAAGGCATATAGATGGTTATTTGCAGAAGTCCAGTACATGAATGCAAGTATTGTCTTAATTAATCAGCCTTGCATTATATCATTTCCAATCGAATATAATAATGATTTGCATACATTTTTGCAATGTGTAGGAAGCGAGGGAAACTGGTGCACACAAGGAAGCAGAGGATAAGCTTGAAAATATAGTGGAAGAGCTTACATGGCACTTGCAGTTAGAGAAAAGATTAAGGGTACATTTTTAGCTTTCATACTTGATAGCACTTTCAGTATCTATGTGGTCAAGCAGTAGTGTAACATGGCAGTCGTGATAGTATGAATTTTGCTGTTTGAATTCAGATGCTGCTTCTATATCATAATTATATTGTTTACCTTATGCAAACCAATTTGGAAGAAGCGAAGGAGCAAGAAATAACTAAATTGCAAAATCAATTGCAAGTAACTCAAAGTAAGGCAGATGAGCCAACTGCAGCAAATGCACAGCTTATCAAAGAATGGGATGTCGCAAAGAAGGCTATTGAAGAAGCTCCTCCTGTCATCCAGGAGACTCAAGTCCTTGTTCAAGATACTGAAAAGATTGATGCCCTTACTGCCAAAGTGGAGGATCTGAAGGTATTTATTTACCTGGATATTAATTAAATGTCATTCATATATTTGGTCATACTTTGCTGTATATCCTTTCAAAATTTTGTTTAAATTACTTACTCTCCTTGGTTACTCTATAGGCCTCCCTCCAATCAGAGAAGGAGAGGGCTGATGAATTGGAAAGTAAATACATAGACACACAAAGAGTGCGATGAAAAAGAAAACAAACTAGAAAACAAAAGGGAAAGTATGCCAACTCCAAGAATCCTAGAGCAGGTTTGTATATTTTTGTTTTGTTATGGGTGAATGAATTTCACTGATAAAACACTAGATTGTAGCCGACTCTTAATTCTTTAGCTGTAGTTTCTTTCTGTCTATAGTTTTAACTAGTTAAAATATCTACCACTTTCTATGGCTTGGTTAATGCTTAGTTTGCTATGTTAGTGGCAATTACATTTTCCCATTATCAGGCTTATAGAGAAGCTAACAAATTTAGAGTGAAAATTAAGTACTCTGTCAGCATGCTGTATCCATGGCGCCTAACAAATTTATGTCAGCGCGGTCCAAGTCTATGCAGGTGTATAGTTAAATCATAGAAAAAATATGCCTATAACAATTTACATCTATTTTTCTAATTTATAATTTTCTTTTGTTTGTAGGGAAATTCATCAGACGCTGGCCATCTTATTAGTGGGGAGACAGAAACAGCTTATGTAAGTTGAGTATTTTTATTTTGTATTGACAGAAAACTACGTGAAACATATAATCATAACCAACCACACTTGTTATGAAAATCTCAGGAGTCAAATGTTGCCACGTCTCCTTTGAGGGAATCTTCTGAAGTTGAAGATAAACCTCAGAGATCACTCAATGAGAAGCAACAAGTTAGTACAAAAATTTCTTCAGTGGTTTTCCAATTAGTTTGTACTTTATATTTTACAATATCCATGTCATTTTTATATTAACTTTGTTGTAATGTCCATCATTAGGAAAATCAAGATCTTTTAATAGGGTGCATAGCGCTTCACCTTGGTTTTTCTTTCTCAATGCATCAGTTTTTTTACTTTCAATATGATCATCATTCACTGTGGTAATTTTCCTTGTGATGCTTCTGTTATACTTGGTTGGTACTCTAGGGTTTGACGCTGCATTAGATTTCAAATCCTTTATAACAAGTTTTGAGATTGCATTGCTTTTTACATTAGCTTTACTTACAATATTTTTACCTATTTCTTTTATATCATGAATGAATGCACTTCGCAAGTTTCTGGCTTGATATGATCTTATTCCTCACATTGTCAAACACTTTCGTTCTTTCTAGTTTTCTTGAAAATTTCATATTCAAAATAAAAGTATTATTAGATTGTTGATTTTTCACTAGCACCTTATTTGGAAAATTGCTAGAAGAATATAAACTCCTTTCCTTCTCTTTCTAAATTTATGCTTCTTTTTCTAGTTTTTCTTGGTTCATTCAGCTAAGTTCAAATTTATGTGCTTTTCTAGTTTTCCAAATTTATGTGCATTAGAATGTAACTTCATTTTCTTCTAAATTTATGTGCTTTTCTAGTTTTTCTTGGTTCATTCAGCTAAGTTCAAATTTATACCATAGTGCTAGCTACAGTATTAACACGCGAAGGTGCACATATTATAAATATAATTTGAAATCTTGTACAAATAAAAACTTCGGTCCTCTATTTAGAAAATACTGGACATGGATGATTTGATTGGTTGGAACTTGGAACAATACTGGAATTATCACTTGTATAAAGCTATTTTAACTTCAATCATCATGAAAAGGACACTATCTCATCCTCCTTAAAATTATCACTTGTCCAAGTTTGGATTGTTAAATTTGTACAACTTGCGCAGTCCTGTGCTACATTTTTTACACTACTATTTGAATTCAGTTTGTGCTTCTCATTGCCTTTGTACTCCTGTTATGTCTCTCTCTCAATGCTTCCATTGTTATAATTTCTTTTGCAGGTGCGAGAAAGAATCGAGAGAATATTTCTTCTAATGGGGTTTGCAATATTAAACAATTTTGCTCAGCCTAAAAGTACATTTTTAAGATCGTAGTCCTGATCGCAATTTGCTTAATGCAGTTTTGTGGAGATGCTTACAAACCATTTTGTTGAGAGCAGGTACAGATGATTTCCATCATGTAAATCAAAGTTATGTTTATGCCAAAGTGCTTGAGCATTGTAAAGCTGTTTATGGGTAGTTGTAGGAATAAGTTCACTAGCTAGCAAATGAGCCTTAGCTCCCAGAGCAGGTGATACCTCATCATTAAGGGGGGTCCTAGGTCTGAAACTTTGAATCTTGTGAGTGGTAGGCACAGGTCATTATTCAAATTTGTAATTCCTTTTTGAGCTTATACAAGAAATAGTGGCCCACAAATTAAGTAATACATTTTAGGAAAATCTGTAGGATCTTTAGTGTTGAGGGATTAAGTTTGCCGGATGTGTGACCAAAATGAGAATAGACTGACCATCTTTAAATAATTTTCCTATTCATATCATATGCTGTAAAGTTGTCTGCAGCTAAAATGCAAGCAATGGAATAAATTGGATGTCTATTGTTGGTATTGACCAAGTATGTAGTTAACTATAGGCGGATATATCTAAGTACCGTAATATATGTAGCCTTCAGCTCTACTTTCATTTCCCAGTGAGACGTTCTTTTCTATGCAAAGGACCAGTGTTATTTTTCAATGCATAATTAATTTCTTAAGATGCTACTTCATTAGTTAATGCAAATCATAGCTATTATCATAAGTTATTATCAATAATAATTTCATGAATATCAACACTTCGATTATTATCATAAACAAAACATAATTTACATTTTTTCTTCCTTATTGTTATTTATTATTGAACAATGCCTTTATTACAAATGATTATGACATGTATTGAAATGAAGTTGTGTGTTTTTCTTCTTTGCTTTTTTCAGTTTAATTAGATAATATCTGTCGTATTGAATGAATGCACCACCTTTGTTCGATGACGATGAACGACCGTATGAAGAATGCATGGATCATGTGCAACAACCTTCAATGTCGCCCATGAATGTTTCACCATCAAACGGGATCGGCAACAGACGTCTACTACCAATGAAGGTGACTCTATATTTCACATAGATGTTTATTTTATATGATGGATTGTTTGCTTTAGCTATTACTTCTTCTTTTTCTTTGCTCAAGTGATACTGCTAGTATTTATCCAGTTTATGTATTTGAAAAGATTATCTGATTTTTGAGAATTTATGTTATTAATGGTTGACATTTACATAGATCTGAATGCATCATCTTTAGCTAAGTGAAACTAACCATATGGAGAATTTGTTTACCATGTGCAACAACTATCTCATCCTCCTTTTATTAGTAATTTAAAATTTTACAATGTTGATTCACGATATGTAAAAATTGCTTCACGGTTACTAATGTACAAAACAATGAATTCATGTGATCAAAACTATCCCTTTCATTTTCATCAACACGGGGCATGCTTTGCTTGTACACATTTAGACTATGAGTATTCACATATATATCGACTGGCAGTATAACTATGTTAGAATCATGAAACACTCAGTTAATTCAGAACCTTATCTTTGCTTTGATTGGTTCAACTATTGATTCTTTTCAACACTTCGAAGCTATTCTTGTCAAGGTACTGAATCTTTTGATATATATTAATGTTGAAATCCTTTACATCATTCTTTTGTATGTGCATGCTCGCACACATGTTCAGTTTGCAATTCAAGTTATTGATTGATTCTCAATTGCATAAAGCTCTATACTTATGCAGTTATATAAAGTAGAGCTTCTTACAACTTTATGCAGTTAAATCCTTTACCACCAGTTACTGATTGATTCTCCGTGCTAAAAGTAGAACGCCTATATAAAGTAGAGTTGTTATTCCAAGTAATCAACTCCTGTGTTTTTTATGGTTGCAGCTGCAAGAGAAATGCAGACGTCGTTGAAGAGAGAGGTGCCACTTCAGGAACTGCCATCCTTGGTGTAGCTCCTCTGAAAGGGTACTTACTACTGCTGCTCTATATATGTTAATGTTATCAAATTCTGTTCTGAACTGTAAAAGATAATGAATGTTTATAAATGGTTTGCAGGCAGTTTTAAGAGGGAGGATACAAAGGAGGAGAGATTGGAGGATGTATGTGTGGATCCAATTGCAGCTGTAATCCATGCACTTGCTAGTGGGTGTCCCAGTCTCTGCTCAGTCCTAGTTTTACTAGTTAGCGTGCTGCATTAAATAAACAAGGTCTTGTGTGTTTAGAACTTCTTGATAATTGTGTACTTGCATTTCAGTTTCTTTGTTATATACTAGTTTCTTGTCTTCTGTGTGCTTATCGTCTGAAAGGTACTTGTGTTTTGCTCTCAAAATTTTTTATACATAAAGAGCAGTGTTACACTCAATTAAGCGCACGCTCTTAAGAAAATTAATAGCAGCAATTTTGATGACTTTCACTTGAAAGAAAAATAAGAAAATGAACCGCTTTGGTAGGGTAGAAACAGCAGAATTTTCAGACTTACCAAAGACTCAACGAAAGAGGTAAGGATTTGAATTCGTACTCTAACGAAAGTGGTATGCAGTTTAATTCATTGATCAATTAAAACTCTAACGTTCAAATCGATGGAACCATTGTCATCCAATCAAAATATAATGAGAAATTTCTGAAAATCATATCTACTCCAGCCATAGAACCATAGGCCCGAACCCCAATAGCTCAGCTCAATACTATAACATGTTGATTTAATATCGTGAAATGACTGCTATTGAATAAATATTTTATAGCGGAAAAATGGTGTTATAAAGATTTCCAATTCCGTTGAGATTTAGCGGTATTATAGCGGCTATAATGAGCTATTGAATAAATATTTTATAGCGGCCAAATGGTGTTATAAAGATTTCCAGTTCCGTTGAGATTTAGCTGTATTATAGCGGCTATAAGGAGCTATTGAATTAACGTACTATAGCGGCGAATTTGCATTATAAAACTAAGCTCAACCATAGCGGCATATTTTATGTTATAAATATTCAACGGTTTTTTATAACATGTCGATATACAGCGCTTATCAAACTGCTATGGTTGTGATTAATAGCGGTTATATGCCGCTATAAAAGACACTTTTTGTTGTAGTGAATATATTTAAACCTCCTTAATACCTTCCAAATTTATCGTTATTTATTCTAGAAAAAAATATCTTGTTTTAAATTACTAGAACTCCTTTTTATTTCTATTTATCACAAAATAGTAACTATTTTATCCAAAAATACTTTTGGAAAACATTTCTTCATTATAATTACTATTTAAAATCTCAATCTATTTTATAAATAATAAAATCCCCAAGAATTATTAATTGAAAATATAATTTCAGTTATTATTTATCAATTCCCTAAAAATTCATAAATAATAACCTTATATAATTCCGTACTTTAATTTCAATAAAGTCCGTTAAATCTTCTTATTTACATAAACCACCCAAAATCTGTAATAACCTTTTTACATAATTTATTTATTTAATTTTCTCGTTATTATCCAATTTACTTCAATTAGTCATTTCCAATCCAAATCAGACAACTTATTTTACTTAAACATCCAAAAATATGGCAATTAACAATAATTACCCAACCAAGGCACAATACATTAAAAATATTGTAATAATTAAACAATCATCCATAGAATAAAACATACGTCAACAAATATGATTTTTCATCAATAATTGTGGATTTTATAATTTAAATTTAAATTAATTAAATTATTCATACCAACGTGGTTTTTACGAAAGTCTCCATACTCAGCAACCCCAGTGCCAAACTCAGCAACCACGGTGTCATGAGTCGAATGGAAGAAACCACGCACGAATCAGAGTTCGTATGTGGAAGATATGATAATTAGAACCAACCGCCACCTGCATATCAACCTCGCTGCTGCCACACTCCGCTTCAACCAAATTGGGTACCAGCATCGTGTCGCCCACCTCCAGCCACACCCTCCGACCAGTCGTGGCCAACCTCAACGCCACAAAACTCCACTGTTGATGAACCTAATCTCAACCGAAAATTCGTGAATTCTGGCCAGCACGAGCATTAATAAATTAATCTAACCATACAGATGAACCCTCCATATTGTCCTCTATAACCCAGTAGCTTCCGATCATCCCATAATCGACGTTTCATCATTGATAAACAAGCCTTAGAATGGACGACCGTGGATGAATCGCAATTGCCAACCACCTTGAACGTCGTACCAAAAAACAAACACTTGTTGTCTATTCCATTCGCCAAGAGTTTTCCAATAGTACATAATTCAATGGGGTTTAGACACTTCGGATTAATCGTCTTTTAATTAATTTGCTAATCACCACTAGAGAGAATTAAGATTAATTTCGAGACTAGGGAAGAAAGTAGATGATGGATAGGGTTTTGTAGCCGTACTTATATAACGGTGAGCTAGATTATGGGTTACTTATCTGATTTGGCCCGAAATAGCTACGTATGTTATTTAAATACTATAACACCTGTATTTTGCAAACTGTAACTCCAAATGCATCAAAAGTATATATCAAACTGATTGTCTTAGAAAGATCGTCGCAACGATTATAAATATGATACCTTGTTCACACGTTTATTAAAAACTCATTTTTAATTAATTTAATATTTTGTAGTGTCAAATTTTCAGGTCGTTACATATGCTACCTGCTAAGGAGTTCCGATTTGATTTGTTTGATAACAATGTATAATGTTGCACTTTGTGCAGTTTGAGTAGCTTTGATTGATGTTGTGAAGGTACATCGTATTTTGAGGATGTTGTGGAAATATGGTGTTTGAGCTTTGATGACACATCCCAGGGAGAGGATGTGCACCCTTGGATGGGGCACATAGCAAGAGGATGCTGTGGTTGATGGTGTGCAGCTTTTGATGGCGCATCTTAGGATGAGGATGTGTTGGCAGAAAGCATGCAGCCTTTGGTGGTGCGTCTTAGGAAGAGGATATGCTAGATGAATGTGTGCAGCGCTTGACGGCACATCCTAGGATGAGGATGCACTGGTTAGCAGTGCATAGTCTTTGACGGTGCATCCTAAGATGAGAATGCGCTAGCAGAAAGTGAGCAGTTAAGTATAGAATTTACTTGGCCTTGGATGTTATATCTGGAACAGGCACAGTTCCTATGTAATGTAGTTTTCGATCCATTTCATTCTATACTGCACTACTTTGCTTATCGACTTCGTATACCTAAATCTGCGCTAATTACATATTTGAAAAAATGGGTGTAGCACTAGTAATCAAAGTTAACTACACAAACATCTGGATCACCTAAAATCTTCTAACCTCATCAAATCACATTTTCAATCAATGATTAAAACGCACATGTTTATGTGTTTGGTGACTTGTATTGGAACGTGATTTTGAATCAGTTAGAAGTTTCGAAATTATCCTAGTTTCTGTGTACATACCCTTAATAGCTAGCATATTAATAATATTTTGCTTTATTTTGAAAATTATTGACACTAATAGATGAACGCGCACTCTGACACACACACAAACACACGGGCGTGCGCGCACACACATATATATGCATGCATGTGTGTGTGAATGTATTTATGCATGTGTGTGTACATTTTACACCATATTTTGCTAATGTTGTTTTCTATTTTTTGGGGTATAATTATCATTTCGGCATTAAAGCAATAAAAATAGAGCAATTTCTCTTGAAAAATAAATAATAAATAAAAAAAGCTAAAAGAAATGACCTATTCTTCAGGCCATAATGTCATATGCCAAGCCTCTTTTACAAAAGGGCATGACCAAAAAAATATATTAAAATAAAATTAGTCAAATGGTTTAAACACCAAGGAATTGTAATAATTCTACTTTGTTGATCAGACAATAATAAATTAAGTGCAGCAACACAAATTCTAATGTTTGAAGGTAATATTCATCGAAAGCTAATAGTTCAAGACCACTTGGTCAAATAACAAAGGAATATCAACCTAGGAAAGAGTGCTTTGGATACAAACGACAACAATACTATGTTACTATGTAATTTCAACTATCCAGCAAAATCATGTGTTGGTGTCAGATAAATCTTTTAGAAAGAGAGACAAGCATCAACAAATTAAACGTTATCAATCTTTGGCAATAAAGGCAAAGACGATATATAAATGCCAAATGTCAACAATCCAATAGCTAGTCCAACCTGGTGTGCCACGTCATCGATATGCATCCTCTCCAAAGCATTATAAATAGGCGTGAATCACAAAGCAATCATGAAGCAATAATTCAATTACTCTTTGAGAAAAGACTACTTTTCTATGTCAAAAGAAATTTTCAAAACTAATTAATGCCTTCCAACACATTTTTTTTTGTATCTTTGCGATTATTTGTAAATTAGAAAAGCATCAACAATGGATGTAGCAATAAACTCATTAATGGCTTTCAACTGTTATATTTCTGCATTTACCTTCAATTTATTTCAACTTTTACAATTTTTTGTGTTCCTCCTTACTACTTCGTATTAGGTCTAAAATTAGAAGCTCTTACATTTAAGTCTATCTTTGAAAATTTGTTGTTGTAGCAAAGGACTGCATTATTAATTTGGCACTATAATGTGAGCTTGAATTTCCATCCCTTTTTCAAATCCGACCTTATTGCCCGATCTTTTCTTTCCATAGGTTTAAGATGGATGATTTCAACCAATCTTCTTTAGAAGCCATGATTCAAATAAAGAGATTTGCTTCTTGGACTTATCGTCGAATATTATGGTTCAGCTTATAGATAAGGTAATAATCAACATGTTGCTACTTTAATTTCCACGTATAAAGGAAATAATATCTTAGCCATAGAATATAAAATGCCCCGTTAATTTCCTCCATCGAATTAGTATACGTATATATTGACTTACTAAATTTCGGTCATATCAGCATCCCCTTCTAATTTAAACCACTATTCTACATAGACCTGTCAAAATATGACCCAACTCATTAAACCAACCCATTTACCTTACCTTTAAATGGGTTAGGTCAACCCATTTATGAATTTTATTAAACGGGTTATAGGTTGGGTTGACCCATTTTTAAAAGGGTTATAAGTGGGTAACCCATTTACCCATTTGATAAAAACATAAAATTTTAATATAAATTTGAAAAATAAGAATTTTGAACATACAATGTAGTTTTTCACGAAGACTGATAGTTATACTTGGAAAATAACAGGCCACCGGATCCTCATATTCGAATTTCACCTAGTGTAGAAGCCGCTATTTTTTTTGTTCAGACTGCAATAACTTCTTCATGCTAACTCGGAATTGGACGAGACTTCGACCAATGAACTCCCACTGAAATTACGAACAGTATGAAACACTTGGATACTTGATCTTATGAACGCATACTATAGTTCTCCAAGGGGGCTGATAGTTTTACTTAGAAAATAACAGGCAATCACATCCCCATATTTGAACTCCGCGTGGTGCAGAAAACCTTATTTTTTTGTTCAGGCAGCAATAACTTCTTCATATTAACTCAGAATCAGGCGAGACTTCGACCGATTAACTCCCACCTAAATTACGGACAGTATGTAACACTCAGATACTTCATCGTGTGAACGCACACTATAGCTCTCCAAGGGAACAGATAGTTGTAATTGTAGGATCGATTTCACCCTAGAGGGGGTGGGGGGTGAGTAGTGTGATACTAATAATAATAAAAATTAATGCGGAAATATATATAATAATTGCAGCATATATAATAGCAGAATAATAAAAACAAAACTAGAACAACACAGATTTACTCAGCTTCGGCAAAACCCTGCTTATGTGCTACCCCCAAGGTTTCTACTAGAAATTGAGTAGTCAGAAGCTTACACGCGTAAACCTGCGACACCCGCTAATGACTAACCTAACTCTACGCTCAAAACCCTACCACAACTCAGCCACTGAGTTGTGAATTTTCAAACTACGCCCCGTAGTTTGTACCTAGTCACACGACTAGAAAGTTACTCAATTTAAAAGGAAATTACAAATGAAATAATAACTAAAACAAAACAAAACCCTAATTAAACAATTTGAAGCCTAATAGAATCAAAAGCACCGGCCCACTAAATAATTAAATGAAGAGAAAGTCTTCCTTTCTATTCTTCGGCCTAAATAGAATATGCATTTCCCTTTTCTTATTTTTATGCCGCCTTCTTTTTCTTCGTTCTTGAAATTGGGGTTCTGGAATTGAAGTTGCCGCCTTGAAGTTGATCGAATTTAATGGTGCACACTTGTAAGAATTGAGGCTTGAATCATCTGTTGCTTTCGTTCCTTCACGGCCGCTTCTCGATCGAGTTCCAATACTGGTATGCAATTTTCCTTTTTGGTCTATAATTAAGCTTGACTCAATTTTACTTACGAACTCGATGCCTTAAGCCGATGATGATATGGGGTAATTTATAGGGATAAAATCCCTAAATTTTTGTTCGTATAAATCTGTTTGAATTCTTCGTGAATTTACTTTGGCCGTGATTTTTTAATCGAACGAGTGTTATGATCTTTGACTTGTTCATTATTGAATTTGCTTGAATAATTTTTAAATCGATTCCGTTCTTGTTCCTATGACTTCGGCATTTTAATTTTTGGGTAAAATGACTTGTTCGAATTACTCCATGAATTCAAATTAGCTTTGTTCTTTTTGACCTTGACTTGTTTATCGAACTGCCACTTCACTGTTTTGTAGAACTGTAAACTTATCTGGTTCTGTGTTCATCATGTTCTCCTACGACTTTGTAATTTTGAATTTACTGACTTCATGAAGTTTAACTTGGCATTTGAGTTTGATGATATTTGAAACACATCTGACTTGTTCGAACGCCTTTTTTCTATGACTTGACTTTGTTCGAAATGCAACTTATAGAAATTATGAACACTACTGCACTGTCATACTATGTTTGCGTATGTGTGTTATCTCCATGTATATACATACATATATGTATGTATATTTGTATGTGATGGCTCGGCATTAATTCTGGTTTCATGTTGAATTGTCCACTGCTCTAATGCTTTGCACTTTGGTACATGGTTTTATCCATGTCTCTGAAACTTATATATATATATAAGCATATGTGTTCAAGAATTTTGTATTCATGTGGTGTGCACTATGTACATGTCTTGATTTAAGACTTCATGTTGCATTTCATTTACTCTGGGTTGATACACTTGGTTCTGGTCTGAAGCTTTTTGGAGTCTGAGTCTTGTATATGCCTATGAGTTTACCACTACTTGTCTCTACATATTCATATACATTTGAACATGTTCGCTTTGTCTATACTGTTCATTTGCTAGTCTAGTAGCCTTTGTTGTTTTTGAGTGAAGTCTTTAATGTTGTGTGTTATATTCATGACTGATCTGGTCTGCATTCTTTGATAATGTTCATTCTTTTGCTTCACTGGATTTGCTTGGGCATTTAGTATATGTTCAAGTTCAATTTGTAGCTGAACTTGATTTTGAAGTCTGCTTCCAGTAGCTTTGAGTCTGCTTCCAGTAAAGTCTGGTTGACATGTGTATGTATATATGCATATATATATATATATATATATGCATACATGTGTATCATCATGTATGTTTACTGTTGCATTGTAACTTGCATTCTCTGGCTTTTGTTTCATGTGTACATGTGTGTATTTGCACTTGTGTTGAATCCAGGCTCGGCTCGGGTTTGACCTTGTGCTCACATGTCCCTGCAATTTTATCAAGTGTATATCGGTGTGCACGACCTTGTGGCATGTACAGTGATACACTGTGCATGTCACAAGTTGTTCGTGTAGATGAATTCAAAATAAATGATGATGAACAACCCAAATGACTGAGGCAAATAATATTTTCAAAACACACATTTTATTGTACACTGCAAAATATTTCTTTTTCAATTTTACTGTGTTAGTGTTTATTTTGCAGATAATTCAGATGCCGGATACAAACTGGAATAGAGTTGAAGATAAAAATACGAGTGTGAGTGAATATGTAGTGAGGTGAAAGTTGTAGATTAAAAGATGTGTTGTAATTAAAATTGTATTGTAATTGAAAATGTCTATATGTAGTGAGAGCTCAAATTTGTACTATTCAAAATTGTAATAAAATATTTGTTTGAATAAAATATTTGTTTGAATATGAATTCTATGTTATTTATTTTATTCATCAAATATTTATTTAATTATGTGAAAAATAAAATAGTACAATAACAAATACATTTAAATGTATATATATATATGTTTATTATCATCAAACAAAAATCATATACTAGCATATTCAACAATCTCCCCTTTTTTATGATAACAAACGTATATTAAGATTTTGACTCGACTAAATGTATTTGATTTTGATGAATTCTATTAGCTTCCCCTACTTGAATGCTCCCCCTACAACAATGCCCCCTCTTCATACATGCATGAAAATAAATAAAAATATGCAAATGAACCTAGATGGGAATATGCAAATAAAAATGACTTTGACTTATTTGCCAAAATATTAACCTCTCTCTCCCCCTTTTGCTATCAGCAAAAGAGTCATAGTGTTAGAAAAATAGAGATAAAATGATAGACTTTAATACAACATTAATACCCAATCGAGTATAAATATTAAATTTCAATAAAAAATCAAACAAAAATCATAAATACTCTATTGGGAGCATATTCCACTTTAGAGTGATAGGGGTGATGTCGGCATACAAAACCATATTGTTGTGTCTATTTGTGGTATATTTATATCAGGAATTTGAGTACCTACTAACCATGCATAACCGTTAGGACTTTTAAATGAGACTAGTAGTATTCCCAATTTTTATTTAAAAAGATTAAAAAATGAATTTCAAGTATCTTCTAACCACGCATAACCGTGAGGACTTTTAAATGGGATTAGAATCAACTCGTCTATTTAATAATCAATTTTGATATGTGTTCCATACATGCATAACCATGAGGACTTTTAAATGAGCATGAAAGCACATAAACAATATTCCAAGTAATTCACCCATGCATAACCTTGAGGACTTTTAAATGAGAGTGAATACTTTGGATGTTTTTATTGCTAAAAAATAAAATAAAAACGAATAATTTCCCATTTTAAATACCACATTTTGACATACTATATTGGATTTAAATGAGTGATGGTCGTTAGAAATATGATAGAAATAGAGATGGTCATGGAATTTTTACCAACAAAAGTTATTATAAATCTTGTTTAAATTTTTAAAGAAATTTACTAAATACACTGTCTCAAGTCATAATATATGATTAATATCAACACTCGTCATTTTTTCAATCACTATTTATCTTTCCGATAATCAGTAGGGAGTTAGATTAGTTAATGTATTCATTTAAGGTCAAATCCAAAAATAAATATAAAATCAAATTTCTAAAATGTCTAATCTGAGATGAAGTCAACAAAAACTATTTTCTGAAAGGGGTTTTATGAAAAAATATGTCTGTCAATCGAAAATCAGTTAAAATGAAAATTATGCAGATATTTTATTTGGAAATGTGATGCAACTTAGGAATGTCCCTACATAAAACACATTCCACTAGTAATTTGTCTATCAACTAGACTACCAGCAAAATCTGCATCTGAATACCCCTTTAAATCACAGTTATCATTAGATAGATATCATAGAACATACCGTGAAGTGTGCAACAAATACCTTATAATCATTTTACAGCTTTTGAAATGTGATTCCTTAAGGATTTGATTGAAAACGTGCACATAAACAACCACAAAACATAATGTCAAGTCAAATATATCCACGTGTATCTAGAATAATCATCAACCAATAAAACACCATCATTAGTCCAAACAAATCTATATGAGCTAGTTCAAAGACTCTATAGGTACTTTATAGTGTTCTCGACATAAAAAGATATTTGGCCAACAATTTTGCAAAATCAAAATCAACATCCATTTCTTTATCACGTAACTGGTTGATATAAATCAAATTATGGTGCAGATTTTCAACATTAATATATCGTTCAAGGTAAATGTACCGTTACCTATTTCACCTTTACCGATAATATTTCATTTATTGTTGTTGCCTACTATGATTATGCCACCATTGTGCTAGGCTAAGGAACATTGATTTGTCGTCCGTCGTGTGCTTGGAACAGCCAGAATCTAGGTATTACTCTTGTTGTTTCTTAGCCTGCCACCACACCTACACAAGGAAAGATTTTTGTGACCTATTTGTTTTTATAGGTCCATGATTGTTGGTCATAAAAGATTTTGAAAAATATGTTTGAGTAGACCTAAGAAAAATTATATTTGTTTCTTTTGGCACCCAGATTTGTTTGACTTTAAGGGATTTTATATTCATGCCTTTTGGAACCTAAATTGGTATGGTTTTCACATGTTTGGGTCTATACCAACAATTATTGTGATTGTGTCCAGTTTTCCAAAAATCATGCACTTGAAATTGACTTGATTAATTTCGCTTCTAACACGTTCAGATTGATTACACCCAAGTCCTTGTCAAACAGTAATGACAGTTTGTTTCCTTATTAGCATATTTAGTTATTTTTCTCCTCTGGAGAATATTCTTAAAGTTGTAGACAATTGTTGGACTTTGTGTTTTGAGAGATTCATTTTCATTCAACAACAGAGTGCACTTTTTAATAGAATTTTCTCTCCTAGTGTTTTCACTTTCTTTCAAAATCAGAATTTAATTTTCAAGTGATTTAATTTTAATTTCTAATTTTTTAATTTCTTCTTCAAGTGATGGACACTTATCACACTTAGGGCTCTTATTTCGATAGTTTTTAACCAATTGATCAAGCTGTTTATTTAATTCTATCAAACTATCTCTTTGTGATTCAATTTTAGCGTATGTCTTCCTAAGTCTTTCAAAACAACCATTTACTTCATGAAAATATATAAGTAATTCCGAATGAGTAAGTTTTGATACCTCGCTTGGCTCATCATCATCACTGTCAGTTGTTTCTCCTTGAAGACACAGATTTCCTTTTTCACTCTCACCGCTAGTGCTTTTATCATCTTCATCAGTTTCATCCCAAGTAGTTGCAAAACATCTCCTTTTCGATTTCTTTCCTTGGCTGAGTCGATTCCAAGGACAATTTGGCTTGATATGACCGGGTTTGTTGCACTTGTGACATATGTTCTCCTGCTCTTCTGAGTTGTCTAGTACTTTTTCTATTCTGCTTTTCAATTGTTGATTTAGAGCTGGATTTCCGTATTTGTGGTTCCACCTTTTGAGTCTCTTTATTAATAGTGCCAGTTCGGTTGCTCTATCATCTTCGTCATCATCTTCACTTTCTATGGTGACCCTCACTCTAAAACACATAGATTTTTTTCCTAAACATCCAAGAGGAATTCACCACTAAACCCCATTTCTTTTATATTTGAATATTTATATAATTTCCAAATATTTTTCCCAAGACCCTGGACTTACCAATATAATCATATCAGTGTACAAACAAATTAAGACAATCATATATTTGATGATATACAATTGTTTCTTTTTTTCTTTTTTTTATCAGAGGGAATTTAAATCAAACAGAAATCAAAATACCATACAAGTTTTTGACATAGCCATTTATTTCTTTTCTAAGTCTTGTTCTACTGCCAGAGGTACATTTTGGCAAATTATAACACTATATATATATATATATATATATTTGACTTGCAGAGCACAATACATCTTTTTTTTATGCCATCTAGGCTTTCTGCCTAACTAATTCTATTAACACTAAAATAATATTTAATTGACCTTATGATAGTCATCAAGTGTTTACATGGGATTACTTACAAATTATACTTGCAGGCATGGATATTGGAACTAATTTCCATTTATCATTTCAGGTTGAACCATTGAAGTCATTTTGCATTTTTAAGTTTAACATGGTGCAGACTTAAATGCTTGGTGTTTTACTGGAAATGCTTGGTGTTTTCTTTGTTTTGTCCCGGAAGCACTTACACTTCATTAATTGAAATGAAGTGGTTCCTGGCTCCAAGAGTTTGACCCATAGCCATCTAGGCCGGCCATAGTCCCTTATTTACCACTTTCAGACCCATGTTTCTCAAATAAACTTCTTCAAAAGCTTCTCCTAACACCAGCATATTTCTTCCTTATGTATATTCCTGAGAATTCATCCATTTATGCTAACAACCAAAAACACAAAATGCTTCCAGGTTTGTTTCTTTTATAATCTTTTTTTTATCTTGAAATCAGGTACATTAATGCAATGTTATAGACTCATCAGAATATATGCACAAATCAGTATCAATTATCTGCCATGCATACATTTATTCCACTTGAATATTTCTTATCCAAATCTTGTCAACTCCATCATTTTTTTTTCAAAAATTATATAATAAGCTCAGGCAATAAAACCAGAGATCATCACATACACATTTTATATTTATGTGTTATGTCCATCCCCTTGTTTTCTCCAAATCAGATAATCATAAAATCAATAGGTAATCAAACTCCATCAAAAAAAATCATTTAAAATAAGTTTTACTTAAGTACAAGTTTTAATCCAAATACTCAAAAAACCCCCTACAATTAACTCCAACTACCACATGTGATCTGACTACTAACATCATTACAAGCATCTTCAAATTTAAAACAAGTCTCTTCTATTTATACTACCAGCTAATGCCTTCTTCACTCATCAAGCCAACTTCAATTTCCTGCAAGCAATTCATTTAGCTGCCCCAAAGAATTTTTGAGACGCCCAGATGATTGCAAGGGCAACCAAAAGGGTCAGTTTATACTGGTATGAACATTAATCAAAATTTTATACACATATTCATACTTCCATTTCTAGATAAATAAACTCAGATTTTATTCTCCCAATCTCACCCAGCAATTAATCAGAAGATCACATTAATCCTGATTAATTTAACTCCCTGTCTAGATATTCATAACCCAAATTTATAAATCCCATTCCTTATTTATTTTATGGTCTACATCTCCTTGTCAAATGAACACTATGTATGCATTGTGAAGGAAACTCCCAGGTTATTTAAATTATTCCAACACACAAAGGCCTCAGGGTGCAGTTGCACCATGCATATACTTGCTCCCACCTGAAGCAAGCAGATCATTGACTAACTCCCAAGTGACCAATATAGTTTCTCTTTCATTCATTCACATTTCAGAAAGATATAACTGCTTGTATACTTTCTGGTTCAACCCCATGATTTTTATTTATTAGCCTTATTACAGGAAATACAACATTCCTTTGGTCTTCCTAAAAATAATTTGAGCATCATGATCCTGCTATATTATTGTGAATAAATGGATAAGGGTTTTATTAAGGAAACCCCTCAAAAACCAGAAATTCTCTTCTGACTTGTGATATGAATATTGAGCTTCATGCTTCATTATCTAAGAAATAGACATAAGCTAGATCACTGTCTTGCTGCCTATTCCCTAAATAATGTAGATCCATACTTCATAATAATAAAGCAGAACAAAAGTGCCTAAACCATTTTGTCTTTGAAAAACCCACATATAGATTAAAAACTCCAAACAATAAAGCACAACCAAACAAGAATACACAACCAAACATCCATCTCACCCATAATAAATCATTTCAAGGATCTTTTTCTTTTAAATGAATCATAACATTATAGGCTGCCTACCAGAGGACTTAGTGCCATAGCATAAAAAAGGATTAATGCTCACCTAGTGTTTTTCTTTTACTGTCTTAATCCCTTGAACAGCAAATCCTCCAAAGTCTCAAGCTAATGTTTCTCCTAGTTTACTTTATTTTTGTTTTGATCCCGAGAGAATGATGGATATGGTTATGTGCAGTTATTTATAAAATCATTCTAGGGTTTAAGAAAATGGGTAATTCCCCTGATACCCTTAGATGTTCATGTACATATCACATTCCTGTGTGGTCCTAAATTGGAAATGCACACATTAGGTTACTTTAATTGGTTATTTCGGGAATCAAACATTTTAAACACTGCATGCTATTTTCATGTCTCCATTTTATTCATGCCATATGCATGTGATCCTTTATTCATTTTTTCTTCTAAGTTTGAAGAATTTGTAAACTTCTTGTGTTTTCTCTCTAGCTATTATCTCCATTTAATCAGGTACACTATCATACATAATCATGTGATGTAAGAAATCTGTCTCACTATATTGTTTGCTGGGAATGATTATAAGATATAGAAATTCTTATTTGATCCTGCATTTGTTTTTATTCTGACTTTAATTGAAAACAACAACTCCTCATACACATTTATGTGGTATAAATCACATATATCATGCTAGTTACTTCTAGCATAAATACATAAGTCATTTGGTCCTTATAAAACTCTATTTTATTTTATTTTTAGATAAAACAGGAAACTCCTCATATATTAAATATATGTATTTATGTAATTCTTTAGGCATGAAACTATATTTATTTTAAATCCCAATTTTTAATCACCTTAACCCCTTGCATTTTTGTCCAGCAGAACTCCCATGCATATTTAATTTATTAACAAGCTTTTCCATTTTTAATATGTCATTTAATATATATATATATATATATATATATATTTCTCTACTTTTTTTTCTTCAGTAATTCTCAAAGTAAATATAACTTTCATTTTTAGGGTCATTACATACCCTCCCCCTTAAAGGAATTATGTCCCCATAATTTCACCTAATTTCTCCAATTAAAAGCACTAATCTATAGCCTGTTTTAACTCCATAACCCCATACTAACATTTTATGAAAGCAAACAATATATAAGAATATTTAGAAAAATCATCATAAGCTGCTTAAACATACCTCTCCATTAGTAAACAAATTGGGGTATTTAGCCCTCATTTATCTTCAACCTCCCATGTACAATCATTAGTGTCCAAGCTCCATTGAATTTTTACCAGTTTGATCACCTTGTTCCTCAACTTTTTCTCTTCCTTGGCAACTATCCCTACTGGTTCATTTGTATAAACCAAATTCTTTTGGACTTGAATTTGAGTAGGTGACTCCAGAATTGCCCCTTCATCATGCACCCATTTTCTCAATTGAGAAACATGAAACACTGGATGCACACCACTCAACTCCTCAGGTAACTTAAGTCTGTAGGCCATAGCACCGATTCTTTGCATAATTTCATATGGTCCTACAAATCTTGGTGATAGCTTACCAGATTTCCCAAACCTTAACACCTTCTTCATTGGTGATACCTTCAGAAAAACATGCTCTCCTACTTCAAACTCCATTGGCTTTCTCTTTCTATCTGCATAAGACTTCTGTCTTGATTGTGCTGCCTTCATTCTATGCCTAACTAATTCAATCATGTTGGAAGTTTCTTTAACATGATCTGGCCCCAATATTACACCCTCTCCTGCTTCCAACCAACTGGCAGGAGACATGCAGGGTCTCCCATACAAGGCTTCAAAGGGAGCCATTCCTATTGTTGATTGATAGCTATTGTTGTAAGTGAATTCTGCCAGGTGGATATGATCCTCCCAATTACCCCCAAAATCAAGCACACATGCTCTAAGTAAATCTTCCAATATTTTATTCACTATCTCTGTTTGCCCATCACTTTGAGGATGGTAGGCAGTGCTTAAACAAAGTTGTGTTCCCATTGCTTCTTGGAAGCTCTCCCAAAATCTTGAGGTGAACAAAGTGTCTCTATCACTTACAATAGTCTTGGGTATACCATGTAGCCTCACCACTTCCTTAATAAATAATTGTGCAAGCCTAGATGCATTTCTATCTGACCTGACAGGGACAAAGTGAGCTGATTTGGTTAGTCTATCAACAATTACCCATATACTATCATTGCCTTTCTTAATTCTAGGCAAACCATCCACAAAATCCATGGAAATACTTTCCCATTTCCACTGAGGTACCTCCAAAGATTGCAACATGCCAAAGGGCTTTTGGTAGTCTGCTTTAATTTGTTGGCATGTGAAACACTTTGCCACATATCTTGCCACTGCTTGCTTCATTCCTGGCCACCAGTAGCTTCTTTTTAAATCATGATACATTTTAGTACCACCAGGGTGTATGGTGTACTTGGTCTTGTGATGCTCATTCATGATTTCTCTGCAATGTCTGGTACACAAAGCTTATCATTTTTCCTCAAATAACCCTGGGAATCTATTTTAAAATTCTCTGACTCAATGTTATTTAATAACATTTCTTTCTTCTCCTTTAGACTTTGATCTTGATCTTGCATGCTACCAATTTTCTCCACCAGATTAGACTTCACTGTGATTATTCCCAGTGTACCATACTCTACCATATCACCATGTTGTTTAAAATTCACTTCATCCTTGCTGTATATATCTTCCTCCCCAAGCACTACAAGGTTTTTAAATTCATCAATCATTAGACTTGCTAACCTAACTTGATGCCTACTCAAGGCATCTGCCACCCTATTGGCTTTTCCAGGGGTGTACAAAATATCTAAATCATATGCAGCTAGAAACTCCAACCACCTTGCTTGCCTCATATTTAAATCTTTTTGAGAAAATAAATATTTCAATGCTTGATGATCTGTGAATAATTCAAATTTTGCCCCAAGCAAATAATGCCTCCAAAGTTTTAATGGAAACACTATTGCAGCTAGTTCTAAATCATGAGTTGCATATTTGGTTTCATTGGGTTTAAGCTGTCTTGATGCATATGCCACCACCTTGCCATGTTGCATAAGCACTGCACCTAACCTAGATCCACTAGCATCAGTGTATACAACCATTCCTTCATTTACCTCTGGGATTTGCAAGACAGGAGCCTCCACCAATGCTTGTTTCAATTTTTCAAAAGCTTGTTCACACTGCTCAGTCCACACATATGGTTGGTTCTTCTTTGTTAGCTTGGTCATTGGTGCGGCTATTCTTGAAAAATCCTTGATGAACCTCCTATAGTACCCTGCCAAACCTAAGAATGACCTCACCTCAGTCACTGTTTTGGGTCTAATCCATGATTGAACTGCAATGACCTTGCTTGGATCTACACTTACTCCCTGCTGTGACACTATGTGTCCTAAGAATTTCACTTCATGTTGCCAAAATGTACACTTTGAATACTTGGCTTTTAATTCATGTTCTCTAAGCCTGGATAATACTAAATGTAGGTGCATGGCATGATCATTTTCTGTTTTTGAATAAATTAATATGTCATCTATAAATACCAAGACAAACTTATCCAAAAAGTCTCTAAAAATTCTATTCATCAAGTCTACAAAATAGGAGGGAGCATTGGTCAAGCCAAATGGCATTACTAGAAATTCATAAAGGCCATATCTTGTGTTAAAGGCTGTGTACTCAATGCTTTCCTCTGCAACTTTCATTTGGTGAAATCCAAAGGCTAAATCTAACCTTGAAAATATTTTAGCTCCATGCAATTGATCAAATAGGTCATCTATTCTAGGCAGTGGATACTTATTTTTAATGGTTACCTTGTTTAAATCCCTATAGTCTACACACAACCTCATTGTTCCATCATGTTTCTTGACAAAGAGCACCAGGGAACCCCAACTGGAACTACTTGATCTTATGAATCCTTTCTCTTCTAATTCTTCTAGTTGATGTTTTAATTCTACTAACTCTTTTGGACCCATCCTATAAGGCTTCTTAATGATTGGATTTGTTCCTGGCATTAACTTTATTTTAAATTCTACTAGTCTATTCTGAGGAATTCCTCTCACTTCTCCAAACACATCTATAAATTCATTAACTACCGGAATTTCCTCTATTTTTAATTCCTTTTGGACTTCATTAATACTCCAGATTTTATTAAAACATGTGTTCTTTGCTGTTTCACTTAGAACTGTGATTCTTTTGCCTTCATTTGTCTCCAAAGAAATAGTAAGGTTTTCTAAATTTAAAATTGCTTTATTTTTCATTAACCAATCTACCCCCAAAATAATCCCAATAGCAGGATAATTTAAAGTATATAGATCTGAATCAAAGCCATAACCCCCTATAATTAATTTCAGACCCACACACTTCATTCCTAATATACAATGACTCCCTATGGGGCTGTGTATAGTTAAGGGTTGATCAATAGAAACACATGCAAGTGCTAATTTCTTTGTAATTTCCAGAGATATTAGTGAATGTGAGGCACCAGTGTCATATATTACTGATATTGGTTGGGTATTAATTAGAATTATACCTTCAAGTTGCCCAACATTCCCAGTGTTGCTTGCTGCCAAAGCTCCTACCCTTGCTGTTCCCCTATTGGTCTCTGGGCAATCCTTCTTGAGATGACCCATCTTTCCACAATTATAGCAGCCTCCTCTAGGTATTTTAGGGTCAGGGCATTGGTTACTATAATGTCCAGCTTTTCCACAATTAAAACAATGAGTGAATTTCTTGCTTTCTGGTGCTATTGCTCCTTCCCCTTTCTTAACTCCTTTACTTGCATTTCTCTTGTCATAAGGTTGCACTTTGTTCTGACCACCCTTCTTCTTATTGAGCTTCATATTCCTGAATTTCTCCCTTGCGGTGTCATGTTGCTCAAATGAGAGAGTTAGATCAATTACTTGATCAAAGGTTTTGTCCTTGTATGGCAACATTTCCCTTGACAGACTAGGGTTCAAGCCTTGAATGTACCTTGCATTCTTTGCTTTTGCATTCCCTATTAACACCATTCCATACTTGGATAATGCTTCAAACTTCTGAGTGTATTCATTTACACTCATGCCTCCTTGCCTTAACCTAATAAAGTCTTCAAGCAGTGTGGCCTTGGCAGATGCTGGGACAAATCTGGCCTCAAGCATGTCCTTGAAATTATTCCAAGTGATGGTATCCTCTTGTCTTCCTGCTGTCACAACCTCCCACCAATCCAGTGCAACCCCCTTCAATTTCCTTGAAGCTATTTGTCTCTTCCTTTGGTCATTGATTTGCATATCTGTGAAGACCCTCTCCATAGTTCTTATCCAAGTTTGGACACCTATAGCTCCTTCAGTGCCTTCAAAATCCTTTCCTCCCAAAGTAGTACATGTCTTAAGCAGTTTGGAGAGTTCCTCATGAGGATTGTCTTGCCTTGGTGCCATTCCATCCCTTAAAGCTCTCACAAAATCCTCCATGTTCATCACAGGTGGCTCACGTGATGATCCTGCACCTGTGTGATGCCTTGGTCCTACCATAATGCTATAAATGTGATTTTTATGTTAGTTTATTTACCCCCATCATTCTTGGTGTCCTTACTTTTGTTCATTTTTATTCCTGTGCACACTGTGCATGTATCACATGCACTCACATTTTTTTTTAACATAAAACAAAAGCATTCAACACCAATAATTCAAACAATGCATTCAAACATCCATATGCATACAACAACATTTACTATGTTATTTAAAACATAGCTCTGATACCAACTGTGGTGACCCTCACTCTAAAACACATAGATTTTTTTTTCCTAAACATTTAAGAGGAATTCACCACTAAACCCCATTTCTTTTATATTTGAATATTTATATAATTTCCAAATATTTTTCCCAAGACCCTGGACTTACCAATATAATCATATCAGTGTACAAACAAATTAAGACAATCATATATTTGATGATATACAATTGTTTCTTTTTTTTTATCAGAGGGAATTTAAATCAAACAGAAATCAAAATACCATACAAGTTATTGACATAGCCATTTAGTTCTTTTCTAAGTCTTGTTCTACTGCCAGAGGTACATTTTGGCAAATTATAACACTATATATATATATATATATATATATATATATATTTGACTTGCAGAGCACAGTACATCTTTTTTTTATGCCATCTAGGCTTTCTGCCTAACTAATTCTATTAACACTAAAATAATATTTAATTGACCTTATGATAGTCATCAAGTGTTTACATGGGATTACTTACAAATTATACTTGCAGGCATGGATATTGGAACTAATTTCCATTTATCATTTCAGGTTGAACCATTGAAGTCATTTTGCATTTTTAAGTTTAACATGGTGCAGACTTAAATGCTTGGTGTTTTACTGGAAATGCTTGGTGTTTTCTTTGTTTTTTCCCGGAAGCACTTACACTTCATTAATTGAAATGAAGTGGTTCCTGGCTCCAAGAGTTTGACCCATAGCCATCTAGGCCGGCCATAGTCCCTTATTTACCACTTTCAGACCCATGTTTCTCAAATAAACTTCTTCAAAAGCTTCTCCTAACACCAGCATATTTCTTCCTTATGTATATTCCTGAGAATTCATCCATTTATGCTAACAACCAAAAACATAAAATGCTTCCAGGTTTGTTTCTTTTATAATCTTTTTTTTATCTTGAAATCAGGTACATTAATGCAATGTTATAGACTCATCAGAATATATGCACAAATCAGTATCAATTATCTGCCATGCATACATTTATTCCACTTGAATATTTCTTATCCAAATCTTGTCAACTCCATCATTTTTTTTTCCAAAAATTATATAATAAGCTCAGGCAATAAAACCAGAGATCATCACATACACATTTTATATTTATGTGTTATGTCCATCCCCTTGTTTTCTCCAAATCAGATAATCATAAAATCAATAGGTAATCAAACTCCATCAAAAAAAATCATTTAAAATAAGTTTTACTTAAGTACAAGTTTTAATCCAAATACTCAAAAAATTCCCTACAATTAACTCCAACTACCACATGTGATCTGACTACTAACATCATTACAAGCATCTGCAAATTTAAAACAAGTCTCTTTTATTTATACTACCAGCTAATGCCTTCTTCACTCATCAAGCCAACTTCAATTTCCTGCAAGCAATTCATTTAGCTGCCCCAAAGAATTTTTGAGACGCCCAGATGATTGCAAGGGCAACCAAAAGGGTCAGTTTATACTGGTATGAACATTAATCAAAATTTTATACACATATTCATATTTCCATTCCTAGATAAATAAACTCAGATTTTATTCTCCCAATCTCACCCAGCAATTAATCAGAACATCACATTAATCCTGATTAATTTAACTCCCTGTCTAGATATTCATAACCCAAATTTATAAATCCCATTCCTTATTTATTTTATGGTCTACATCTCCTTGTCAAATGAACACTATGTATGCATTGTGAAGGAAACTCCCAGGTTATTTAAATTATTTCAACACACAAAGGCCTCAGGGTGCAGTTGCACCATGCATATACTTGCTCCCACCTGAAGCAAGCAGATCATTGACTAACTCCCAAGTGACCAATATAGTTTCTCTTTCATTCATTCACATTTCAGAAAGATATAACTGCTTGTATACTTTCTGGTTCAACCCCATGATTTTTATTTATTAGCCTTATTACAGGAAATACAACATTCCTTTGGTCTTCCTAAAAATAATTTGAGCATCATGATCCTACTATATTATTGTGAATAAATGGATAAGGGTTTTATTAAGGAAACCCCTCAAAAACCAGAAATTCTCTTCTGACTTGTGATATGAATATTGAGCTTCATGCTTCATTATCTAAAAAATAGACATAAGCTAGATCACTGTCTTGCTGCCTATTCCCTAAATAATGTAGATCCATACTTCATAATAATAAAGCAGAACAAAAGTGCCCAAACCATTTTGTCTTTGAAAAACCCACATATAGATTAAAAACTCCAAACAATAAAGCACAACCAAACAAGAATACACAACCAAACATCCATCTCACCCATAATAAATCATTTCAAGGATCTTTTTCTTTTAAATGAATCATAACATTATAGGCTGCCTACCAGAGGACTTAGTGCCATAGCATAAAAAAGGATTAATGCTCACCTAGTGTTTTTCTTTTACTGTCTTAATCCCTTGAACAGCAAATCCTCCAAAGTCTCATGCTAATGTTTCTCCTAGTTTACTTTATTTTTGTTTTGATCCCGAGAGAATGATGGATATGGTTATGTGCAGTTATTTATAAAATCATTCTAGGGTTTAAGAAAATGGGTAATTCCCCTGATACCCTTAGATGTTCATGTACATATCACATTCCTGTGTGGTCCTAAATTGGAAATGCACACATTAGGTTACTTTAATTGGTTATTTCGGGAATCAAACATTTTAAACACTGCATGCTATTTTCATGTCTCCATTTTATTCATGCCATATGCATGTGATCCTTTATTCATTTTTTTTCTAAGTTTGAAGAATTTGTACACTTCTTGTGTTTTCTCTCTAGCTATTATCTCCATTTAATCAGGTACACTATCATACATAATCATGTGATGTAAGAAATCTTTCTCACTATATTGTTTGCTGGGAATGATTATAAGATATAGAAATTCTTATTTGATCCTGCATTTGTTTTTATTCTGACTTTAATTGAAAACAACAACTCCTCATACACATTTATGTGGTATAAATCACATATATCATGCTAGTTACTTCTAGCATAAATACATAAGTCATTTGGTCCTTATAAAACTCTATTTTATTTTATTTTTAGATAAAACAGGAAACTCCTCATATATTAAATATATGTATTTATGTAATTCTTTAGGCATGAAACTATATTTATTTTAAATCCCAATTTTTAATCACCTTAACCCCTTGCATTTTTGTCCAGCAGAACTCCCATGCATATTTAATTTATTAACAAGCTTTTCCATTTTTAATATGTCATTTAATATATATATATTTCTCTACTTTTTTTTCTTCAGTAATTCTCAAAGTAAATATAACTTTCATTTTTAGGGTCAATACACTTTCCGTTGTTCCTTTGAGAGCTATTGATTTCTTTCGCCTATCACCTCCTTTGCGTTCTTCCTTGAATTTGATTTCTAGCTCATAAGTGGTGAGATTTTCGATGAGTTCTTCAACTTTGGTTTGTTTCAGATCTTTTGATTCTTGAATGGCAGTAACTTTCGCTTTAAAATTTCGTGGAAGAACTCTGAGGATTTTTTGGACTATTTCCAATTCTGTGTATGGTTTTCCGAGAGCTTTTGATTTGTATACGAGATTAAAAAGTCGTCTATACATCTCTTTGACATTTTTATCCTTGGCCATCGTGAAGTTCTCGTATTCGCTACTAAGCATGGCAAGGTGAGATTCTTTGACTTGGGAGGTTCCTTCGTGAGTCACTTCAAGTGTGTGCCAAATTTCCTATGCAGTTAGACAATGTGAGACACGATTAAATTCAATTTGATCTAATGAACAAATAATAGAATTCATAGCTTTAGTGTTAGCATTCTGCAGTTTATTTTCAAGATTTGTCCATTAATCCATCGGTTTTTCAATTTCTTGATTATCTACCACTATAGTTGGCGTCCTGTATCCCATCTCAACAATATTCCATGCATCTATGGTTTTCAAAAAAAATTCATTCTATTTTTCCAGTAAGCATATTCACTATTGAACATGGGTGGTCTAACTATGGACTGACCCTCAGCAAAAGCATTATTAAAAGAAGCCATTAAAAAATCAAATTTTTAAAACAAAAATTGGTTTTTGAAAATAATTTAAAACAAGAAATGGTTTTTGTTCATAGCTCTGATATCACTTGTAGGATCGATTTCACCCTAGAGGGGGGGTGAATAGGGTGATACTAATAATAAAAAAATTAATGTGGAAATATATATAATAATTGCAGCACAGATAATAGCAGAATAATAAAAGAAAAATAGAACAACATATATTTACTCACCTTCGGCAAAACCCTGCCTACGTGCTGCCCCCAAGGTTTCTACTAGAAATTAAGTAGTTAGACGCTTACATACGTAAACTTGCGACACCCGCTAATGACTAACCTAACTCTACGCTCAAAACCCTGTCAAAAGTCAGCCATTGAGTTGCGAATTCTCAAACTACGTCCCGTAGTTTGTACCTAGTCACACGACTAGAAAGTTACTCAATTTAAAAGGAAATTACAAATGAAATAATAACTAAAACAAAACAAAACCCTAATTAAACAATTTGAAGCCCAATAGAATTAAAAGCACCAGCCCACTAAATAATTAAATGAAGAGAAAGACTTCCTTTCTATTCTTCGGCCGAAATAGAATATGTGTTTCCCTTTTCTCATTTTTATGCCGCCTTCTTTTTCTTCGTTCTAGAAATTAGGGTTCTGGAATTGAAGTTGCCGCTTTGAAGTTGATCGAATTTAATGTTGCACGCTTGTAAGAATTGAGGCTTGAATCGTCTGTTGCTTTCGTTCCTTCGCGGCCGCTTCTCGATCGAATTCCAATACTGGTATGCGATTTTCCTTTTTGGTTTATGATTAAGCTTGACTCAATTTTACTTTCGAACTCGATGCCTTAAGCCGATGATGATATGGGGTAATTTAAAGGGATAAAATCCCTAAATTTCATTCGTATAAATCTATTTGAATTCTTCGTGAATTTATTTTGGCCGTGATTTTTTAATCGAACGAGTGTTGTGATCTCTGACTTGTTCATTATTGAATTTGCTTGAATAATTTTTAAGTCAGTTTCATTCTTCTTCCTATGACTTAGGCATTTTAATTTTTGAGATAATTTTTGGGTAAAATGACTTGTTCGAATTACTCCATGAATTCAAATTAGCTCCATTCTTTTTGACCTTGACTTGTTCACCAAACTGGTACTTCACTGTTTTGTAGAACTGTAAACTTGTCTGGTTCTGTCTTCGTCATGTTCTCCTGCGACTTTGTTATTTTGAATTTACTGACTTCGTGAAGTTTGACTTGGCATTTGAGTTCGATGATATTTGAAACACCTCTGACTTGTTTGAACGCCTTTTTGCTATGACTTGACTTTGTTCGAAATGCAACTTATAGAAATTATGAACATTGTTGCACTGTCATACTATGTTTGCATATGTGTGTCATCTCCATGTATATACATACATATATGTATGTATATATGTGTGTGATGGCTTGGCATTAATTCTGGTTTCATGTTGAATTGTCCACGGCTCTATTGCTTTGCACTTTGGTACATGGTTTTGTTCATGTCTTTGAAACTGATATATATATATATATCTGTGTGTGTGTGTGTGTGTGTGTGTGCGCATATGCATATGTGTTCAAGTATTTTGTATTCATGTGGTCTGCACTATGTACATGTCTTGATTTAAGACTTCATGTTGCATTTCATTTACTCTGGGTTGATACACTTGGTTTTGGTCTGAAGCTTTTTAGAGTCTGAGCCTTGTACATGCCTCTGAGTTTACCACTGCTTGTCTCTACATATTCATATACATTTGAACATGTTCACTTTGTCTGTACTGTTCATTTGCTGGTCTAGTTAGCCTTTGTTGTTCTTGAGTGAAGTCTTTAATTTTGTGTGTTCTATTCATGTCTGATCTGGTCTGGATTCTTTGATGATGTTCATTCTTTTGTTTCACTGGATTTGCTTAGGCATTTAGTATATGTTCAAGTTCAAGTTGTAGTTGAACTTGATTTTGAAGTCTGCTTCCAGTTGCTTTGAGTATGCTTCCAGTAAAGTCTGGTTGACATGTGTATGTATATATGCATATATATGCATACATGTGTATCATCATGTATGTTTACTGTTGCATTGTAACTTGCATTCTCTGGCTTCTGTTTCATGTGTACATGTGTGTATTTGCACCTGTGGTTAATCCAGCCTCGGCTCGGGTTTGACCTTGTGCTCACCTGTCCCTGCAATTTTATCAAGTGTATATCGGTGTGCACGACCTTGTGGCATGTACAGTGATACACTGTGCATGTCATGAGTTGTTCGTGTAGATGAATTCAAAATAAATGATGACGAACAACTCAAATAACCGAGGCAAATAATATTTTCAAAACTCACATTTTATTGTACACTGCAAAATATTTCTTTTTCAATTTTACTGTGTTAGTGTTTATTTTGCAGATAATTCAGATGCTGGATACAAACTGGAATAGAGTTGAAGATAAAAATACGAGTGTGAGTGAATATGTAGTGAGGTAAAAGTTGTAGATTGAAAGATGTGTTGTAATTAAAATTGTATTGTAATTGAAAATGTCTATATATAGTGAGAGCTCAAATTTGTACTATTCAAAATTGTAATAAAATATTTGTTTGAATAAAATATTTATTTGAATATGAATTCTGTGTTATTTATTTTATTCATAAAATATTTATTTAATTATGTGAAAGATAAATAGTACAATAACAAATACATTTAAATGTGTGTGTGTGTGTATATATATATATATATGTTTATTATCATCAAATAAAAATCATATACTAGCATATCCAACAGTATTTAGTAAATAATAGACAATTACATTCCCATATATGAACTCCGTCTAGTGTAGAAGCCGCTATTTTTTTGTTCAAACTTCAATAACTTCTTCATATTGACTCAGAATCAGGCGAAACTTCGACAGATTAACTCCCACCTAAATTACGGACAGTATGTAACACTCGGATACTTCATCGTATGAACGCACATTGTAGTTCTTCAAGGGGATTGACAGTTGTACTTAGTAAATAACAGACCATTGCATCCCCATATATGAACTCCGTCCAGTGCAGAAGCCACTATTTTTTTTTGTTCAGACTTCAATAACTTCTTCATATTGACTCGGAATCAGGCGAGACTTCGACCGATTAACTCCCACCTAAATTACGGACAGTATGTAACACTCGGATACTTCATCGTATGAACGCACACTGTAGTTCTTCAAGGGGATTGAAAGTTGTACTTAGTAACTAACAGACCATTGCATCCCCATATATGAACTCCACCCAGTGCAGAAGCCGCTATTTTTTTTGTTTAGACTTCAATAACTTCTTCATATTGACTCGGAATCAGGCGAGACTTCGACCGATTAACTCCCGCCGAAATTACGGATAGTATGTAACACTCTGATACTTCATCGTGTGAACGCACACTTTAATTCTTCAAAGGGACTGACAGTTGTACTTAGAAAATAACAGGCTACCACATCCTTATATTTGAACTCCACTTAGTGCTGAAACCGCTATTTTTTTGTTCAGACTGCAATAACTTCTTCATACTGACTCGGAATCAGGCGAGACTTCGACCGATTAACTCTCACCTAAACTACGAACAGTATGTAACACTCGGATACTTCATCTTGTGACGCACACTATAGTTCTCCAAGGGGATTGATAGTTGTACTTAGAAAATAACATGCTATCACATCCTCATATTTGAATTTTGATAAAAATTAGAATTAAAATTTTAAATTTTTATCGGAATTCAAAACATAAAAATTAAATTAGAATTATTTTATATTATTTTTTTATTAGTCAAATCAAATTTAAATCTTTAAATGAGTTAAATGGGTAACCCGCTTATTAAATGGGTTGGGTCATAAGTGGATAAAAAAGAATGAGTCATAAATGGGTTGGGTCAAACTCAACCCAACACATTTTGACCCAACCCAATCCATTTGATAGGCCTAATTCTACAAATGTAGCTGGTGCTAACGTGCACAAACAGATTTTGAAATGGATTTCCTAGTCAGGGGATTTCATCTAATGCTTTATATAACTGGAGAAAAGGTAATCACCATGCGGTTACACTATTACTGTATTGATCATGTGTAAAAATTCATAAAAGCAATATAAGGTATTAGCATATATATCAAGCCAAATATTTGTAACGGCTACAGCTTACAACATAACATAAAATATAAAGAATACGTCCAGAATGGGTCTATTATCAGTAGTCAAAGCTAAAAAGTACGTTCACGTAGAGTTACTTCATTTAATTAATGAATTCGTATAAACTAAGACCGCTATTGAAACAAAAACAGACACAAACGTATGTTTAGACCATAGCAACCATTAGTCAGAGTCATGGAAGACTGCAATAGAACATACCAATATAGGGTTTAAAACTAAGTGAATAGGAACCTATAAACAATTAAGTAGTTAAACTCTTCAAAATACAGAAAAAGAGTAATTTGTTTTCCTATCCTATCATCGTGAACATTCAAATAATATCTAGTCCCATGGCCAGTACAGCAGTACTACGTCCATAAACAAGACCAACTCTCCTCGACGGGATTCGGGCAGTAATGTCGAACAAATATCTTGTAGTCCCGATAACAAACACTACAATATCAAAAATCAGCAGTTTAGTAGCCCCTCAAGGAAACCATATCCGCTAGCCATGTACAGTAACAAATTCATTATATATTGAAAAATCATAATTCATAGCCAATATGAGATGATCAACTTTGTGTTGGACAAAAATGAATGAGTGCATTTGTTAGTGAAGAGGAAATAAGTGTTTGGTATTGTGTATATTGGAACAAAGTCCCACATTGTGGAATATTTGTTCCAATACCACTATATAAACTATCTCTTAACATGTTATTGCAAAAGGAAAAGAAGAAGACATGAAGACTTGAGATGTGGGGAAGGCATTGGGCATGTGGGCTTTGGGCCTTCATATTATATTAAAATGTCAAAGATTGGGCCTTGGGCCTTGGGTCTCTTGGGGTCCGCAACACAGATATTGTAATACAGAAAATTGCTTCTTCTTCTTCCCTCTTCTCAGAACTCTGTTCACAGATATATAATTCCTTCAGTTCGTCGTCCCTCCGTCTGCCCGCACAGCAATCGGAGCCGGTCCGTTTCATCCTGGGAGACAAGTTGCTCGTATCCTTTGGTGCGTATAAGGGGGCAATATTGTTTCAAGGAAACAGATATTATCTGCACTCGGACATTTAGGTATTTCATACAAATATCATTTGTAACGGTTCTGTACTGTCGTACTATTTTATACTTCTTGCCACGCTTTTTCCGTTGCTATTGCTTACAATTAGTAACGCCTTTCTGCTGTGACTAATCTTATAAAGGGATAAGTAACGTTATTGAAGTTGCTATCTAATTCGTTACACTTTTGTGTATTTACGAATAACAATCTTGAAACAATATTGTACTGTTTTAGACGACGATGTCTCAAAACAGCAACAATAACGCTGCACCAACACAGACGGTGACAATCGCTCAGCCTACGGCTCTGGTTCCAACTATGGCAATGTCTCATGGAGAAAGGCCAGAAAAATTCAATGGGACAGATTTCAAGCGTTGGCAACAAAAGATGTTGTTCTATCTGACGACATTAGGGCTCGCCAAATATCTGACCGAAGATGCTCCTGAAGTTGGCGAGCGATGCAATCAAAGTAGAGGCTGCAACTGTCTGGAAAAATTCAGATTTTATATGTAAAAACTATATTCTGAATGGTCTGGATAATAGCCTCTACAATGTTTATTGTACTGTTGCAACATCCAAGGAACTCTGGACAGTCTTGGACAGAAAGTACAAAACTAAAGATGCAGGCATGAAGAAATTCATCGCTGGCAAATTTCTCGACTTCAAAATGGTAGATTCAAAGACTGTGATCAACCAAACTCAAGAATTACAAGTAATCATCCGTCAACTACATGATGAAGGGATGACACTGAGTGAATCTTTTCAAGTCGCCGCAACCATTGAGAAACTTCCTCCATCTTGGAAGGACTTCAAAAACTACCTTAAGCACAAGCGTAAGGAAATGACAATGGAAGAACTCATAGTTCGTTTGCGGATTGAGGAAGATAATAGGAATTCCGAGAAAAAGATTTCTCCGAATTTGGCTGCCAAAGCAAATGTTGTTGAGTCAGATAACTCTAACAAGAGAAAACGTGAAAATGCGCCTAAGAAGTCGAAGAAGAAATTTCAGGGTTCTTGTCATAACTGTGGAAAGAAGGGGCACAAAGCAGCCGAATGTCGCGCTCCCAAGAAGAAGAAATCGGAAGCAAATATGGCTGAAGTTGCAGATGGCATTTCTGATATGGATTTATGTGCAGTAATATCAGAATGAAACCTTGTTGGTAACTCAAAGGAATGGTTCGTAGACACAGGAGCCACTCGACACATATGTGCTAATAAGTGGATGTTTACGACCTATAAAACTACAACTGACGATGAACAACTTTTCATGGGCAATTCATCTGCATCAAAGGTAGAAGGCAAAGGAAAAGTTGTGCTGAAACTAACTTCTGGAAAGGAACTTACCTTAAGTGACGTTCTCCATGTTCCAGACATTCGAAAGAACTTGATTTCAGGGTCCTTGCTTAGCAAGCATGGTTTTAAATTAACCTTTGTGGCTGATAAGTTTGTATTATCAAAGAATGGAGTGTATGTAGGAAGAGGATATGTGTGTGATGGTTTATTCAAAGCAAATGTAATCACTATTGTACCAAACAATGATATGAATAAAAGTGAATCTTCTGCTTATATTGTTGACTCCTCTAATATATGGCATTCTAGATTAGGGCATGTGAATTTTGATACACTGCGAAAAATGATTAATCTAGAATTCATACCAAAATGTGATATAGACTCCAATTATAAATGTCAAATTTGTGCAGAAGCAAAATTGACAAGAACCTCGTTTCATCATGTTGAACGAGAAACTGAACCTCTAGACCTTATACACACTGATGTATGTGACTTGAAAATGTGTCAAACTAGAGGTGGAAAAAGGTATTTCATTACATTCATTGATGATTGTACTAGATATTGTTATGTGTATCTCCTTAGAAGCAAGGATGAAGCATTCGACATGTTTAAACAGTATAAAGCCGAAGTTGAGAATCAACTCAATAGGAAAATTAAAGCTTTAAGAAGTGATAGAGGAGGAGAATATGAATTTCCTTTTGAGGAATTCTGCGCTGAACATGGTATTATACACCAAACTACAGCACCATATTCACCTCAATCAAACGGTATAGCCGAACGGAAAAATAGAACTCTTAAAGAAATGATGAATGCTTTACTAATCAGTTCTGGCTTACCAGATAATTTTTGGGGAGAAGCTATTCTTTCGGCAAATCATATTTTAAATAAAATACCACGAAAGAAAACATCTAAGTCTCCTCATGAACTTTGGAAAAATAGACCGCCATCCTACAAATACTTAAAAGTGTGGGGGTGTCTGGCCAAAGTAGAGATACCTAAACCAAAGAAGGTCAAAATTGGACCAAAAACAATCGATTGTGTATTCATTGGATATGCACAAAACAGTGCTGCTTATCGATTCTAGTACACAAATCTGAAATTGATGATATTCATGAAAATACCATCATCGAGTCCAGAAATGAAAGATTTTTCGAACATATATTCCCTTTAAAACAGGGTACTGACAATTGTGTTCAGAAGAGAGCAAAGGAAGATGAAATCAATGAACCTCTTGAGAATACTGAACAAAATAACCTTCAGCAAGATAATGCTGATCAACAAGTGGAGGAACCAAGAAGGAGCAAGAGGTCAAGGACCTCAAGAACTTTTGGACCAGATTTCTACACATTTATGTTAGAAGATGATCCATTAACCTACAAACAAGCTATGTCCTCCAGCGATGCCCCTTACTGGAAAGAGGCCATTAACAGTGAGATAGAATCCATCATGGCTAACCACACATGGGAGTTAGTTGATTTACCTCAAGGATGCAAAACCTTAGGTAATAAATGGATATTCAAAAAGAAGTTGAAACCTGATGGTTCAATAGACAAGTACAAAGCTCGTCTTGTAGTCCAAGGATTTAGACAAAAGGAAGATCTGGACTATTTTGATACATATTCACCAGTAACAAGGATAACATCGATAAGGATGCTTATTGCAATTGCATCCATACTTGATTTAGAAATACATCAAATGGATGTTAAAACTGCATTTTTGAATGGTGAACTAGAGGAAGAAATATATATGAAGCAACCCGAAGGGTTTATGAGCTTTGGAAATGAGAATAAAGTTTGCAAATTAGTAAAATCGCTTTATGGCCTTAAACAAGCTCCAAAACAATGGCATAAGAAGTTTGATGAAACTATGTTATCAAACGGATTCACAATAAATGAATCAGATAAATGTGTCTATATAAAACAAGCACATATTGGGTATGTCATTGTTTGTCTTTATGTTGATGACTTATTGATCCTAGGTAATAACAAGGCCATAATAACATCTACAAAGAATATGTTATCCTCTAGATTCGATATGAAAGACCTAGGACTGGCTGATGTGATATTGGGTGTCAAAATTTTGAGAACACCACAAGGATATGCATTATCTCAATCACATTACGTCGCCAAGATACTTGAAAAATTCAAGCAATATAATATTACTATTGCAAAAACACCAGTAGATATGACCCAGAATTGGGTAAAGAACACTGGTGACGGTATCTACCAGCTTGAATACTCTCGTATACTAGGAAGTATCATGTATGTTATGAACTGCACTAGGCCAGATATCGCATACGCTGTAAGTAAGCTGAGTAGATTTACCAGCAATCCTGGTAAACATCATTGGAAAGCGATAATCAGAGTTCTAGGATACCTAAAGTATACGCAGAACTATGGTCTACACTATACAAACTATCCTTCAACAGTGGAAGGATACAGTGATGCCAATTGGATAACTGGATCACATGATACAAAGTCTACAAGTGGATATGTGTTCACATTAGGAAATGGAGCAATATCATGGAAATCATCCAAACAGACTTGTATAGCTAGATCTACGATGGAATCAGAGTTTATTGCAGTAGATAAGACTGCAGAAGAAGCAGAATGGCTTCGAAGTTTCTTGGAAGATATTCCAAATTGGAGCAAACCCGTGCCTCCAATATGTATACATTGTGATAGTCAATCAGCTATTGGAAGAGCTAATAGTACATTATACAATGGTAAATCTAGGCATATTCGTCGTAGACATAAGACAATAAGACAACTTCTCTCTAATGGAGTTATCACTATAGACTACATAAGGTCTAAAGATAACATAGCGGATCCACTAACAAAAGGCTTGCCAAGAGAGAAAGTTCAAACCTTATCGATGGGAATGGGGTTAAGGCCCATAGAATAAAAGTTTTTCCAAAATGGAAACCCCACCTAGTTGACTGGAGATCCCAAGATCTAGGTTCAAAGGGACAACTAAGTTTAAGAGAAACTTGAAAGCACTGTTACACTCAAACCATTCCTATGATAAGTCAGTGCATTATTTGTTGGAAAATAGGATAAGTATTGATACTTTTAATGATGTCTGTACTTGAGGAATTGTGAATACCCTTTACAGAATCACCTACGTAAGTGCGAAGGCGCCGCTTCAAAGAGGATTATAGGCCTAATTCTCTAAGCACTTATGATACCAGGCAGGTGTTCAAGGCAAAAATGAACACAAACAGAGAACGAAGGATTATAAGAAACATTTATCTCGTGCTATCTATTTTAGAATTACACAAACGGCTTACAGTTCAAGGACCTTCTAAGTCTACTGATTTGCCTGTGATTCAAATAGGTAACCACTAGGAAAGTTCAAGGCCCTTGTGCTACTTTATACCGATACGATAAATGTCTCGTAAAACTATGAACAACTACTCATTCATGTGGGGGATTGTTGGACAAAAATGAATGAGTGCATTTGTTAGTGAAGAGGAAATAAGTGTTTGGTATTGTGTATATTGGAACAAAGTCCCACATTGTGGAATATTTGTTCCAATACCACTATATAAACTATCTCTTAACATGTTATTGCAAAAGGAAAAGAAGAAGACATGAAGACTTGAGATGGGGAAGGCATTGGGCATGTGGGCTTTGGGCCTTCATATTATATTAAAATGTCAAAGATTGGGCCTTGGGCCTTGGGGCTCTTACGGTCTCATGATTAGATGGGCCTGCGTCTGCCACTTGGGCTTGTTGCGCTTAATGGTTAATTTTGAACTTCAAAATTAGACCGTTGCGACTGTGCACGTGCGTCTGTCCGTTAAAGGGTCGCAACCTTTCGAACAGTCACGACCTCTCCGAATAGGCGCCTCCTCCCGCCTATATATAGGGGCCCGCAACACAGATATTGTAATACAGAAAATTGCTTCTTCTTCTTCCCTCTTCTCAGAACTCTGTTCACAGATATATAATTCCTTCAGTTCGTCGTCCCTCCGTCTGCCCGCACAGCAATCGGAGCCGGTCTGTTTCATCCTGGGAGACAAGTTGCTCGTATCCTTTGGTGCGTATAAGGGGGCAATATTGTTTCAAGGAAACAGATATTATCTGCACTCGGACATTTAGGTATTTCATACAAATATCATTTGTAACGGTTCTGTACTGTCGTACTATTTTATACTTCTTGCCACGCTTTTTCCGTTGCTATTGCTTACAATTAGTAACGCCTTTCTGCTGTGACTAATCTTATAAAGGGATAAGTAACGTTATTGAAGTTGCTATCTGATTCGTTACACTTTTGTGTATTTACGAATAACACTTTGTACCCACGTTTAGTACCTTAATGTCTATAAACGGTCTGATTATTTGCTTCCATTTACCAATCTCTTTATTTATGAACTCTTTTGTTGAACATTCTTACTCATCCAAAACTTGAAGCAGGCCCGGCCCTTCTCCAAAACGGGGAAAGCGACCGCTTAGGACACAGTTTTTTTGGGGGCACCAAAAATTTTCCATCGAGTATAGCGGCCGAAAGAAAAAAAAGGGCAGATCTCAAATTCTCAATCGCGATTCGTGATTCGTCCAAGGCTCCAAGCCTCCAACCTCCAGCGATTTCGAGTTTTCGTCGTCGATTTGACAGCCTCCAGTTCAGTGACCACTACTAGTCTCTGACTCTCGCAGCCTCACTTTCAGCCTTTCACTGGAGACTGCTCACAGCCTCACACATTACAATTTACAATTTGTCAATTTTGAAGCTTCAAAAGAAAAGGTGCCATTTTGATTTTACAATTTTGGAGTTAACAGTATCAGTGTATCACACTTTACATACTAGTAATGTTAATTAACTAATTTGATAACAAAATAAATTAAGTTAATAAATTAGTGTTATACTATATAACACAATTTCAATTCCTTCAATACTGTTAACTAATTTGTCAACACTTTATATATATAATATAAAGTTAATTAAGTGTAATACTATATAACGCAATTTCTAGTTAACAGTAAAATAATTATCATACTATTACACTTAATTTGTCAATTAGTCAATTAGTAATACACTTTATATAATACAATTAAGTATTAATTTGACAAATTAATTGTAATACTTAATTTAACAGTATTATAATTTATATATATATATAAAGTGTAATACTAATTGACTAATTGAATTTATATATATAAAGTGTTAACAGTATTATATATATTATTCTTGTTAACTAATTAACTAACTAAATAAATTAAGTTAACAATATTACACTTTACATTACTAATTGAATTATGGTCTAGTGATAATTTGTATTGTCGTGTTCAATTACAATGAAATGTAAAATCAAAATTCAATTACTACAATCAATTGTATAACAACTATTTATTTGAACTTTTATAGTGTTTAGAAATGCGTAAACAAGAATCTGGACACGCTAGAATTTGATCCAGTAATGCAGGAACATGTTCGACAGGTTGAACAAAAAGAAATTCATATACATTACCTTGGACACAAAATTCAAAATGAGTTGATACTCACATTGGTGAATGAAATTAAAAATAAAATTCTTATAAAAATAAAAAAGGCCAAGTATTTTTCAGTTATATTAGACTGCACTCCAGATATTAGTCATGTTGAATAGATGTCTCTTGTAATAAGATGTGTTAATGTTTCAACTAATCCCGTAAAGGTGGAAGAGTTTTTTATTGAATTTCTAAAAGTGGATGATACTGCTAGACTTGGAATTTTTAACAAGCTTAAAGAAGCATTAGAGGATATTAAGCTTGATATTTATGATATTAGAGGACAAGGTATGATAATGGATCAAATATGAAAGGAAAACACCAAGGGGTGCAACAAAGACTGTTAGAAATTAATCCAAGAGCTTTCTACACACCTTGTGGTTGTCATAGTCTTAATCTTGTACTGTGTGATATGGCTAAATCGTGTCCTAAAGCATCAAACTTTTTTGGGGTGATCCAACGGATATTTAATGTATTTTTTTCATCCACACAGAGATGACAAGTTTTTAAAAATCATGTATCAGGTTGTAATGTTAAATCATTATCAGACACACGTTGGGAAAGTCACATTGAAGCATAAAATTTATAAGATATCAAAGCGTGGAGATAAGAGACGCTCTAATTTCCTTGTCAAATAGCACCAAGGATTCTATGGCGAAGAGTGAAGCTAGAAGTCTTGTAACAAATGAGATTGAAATTTTTTAATTCTTATTCAGGTTATGCATTTGGTATGAAATGTTGAAAAATGTAAACACTGTTAGCAAGATTCTTCAAACTGAAGATATGCAAATTGATGTTGCTATCGCTAGATTGCAAGAGCTTATTGATTTTTTTGAAGATTTCAGAAACACGGGATTTAATTCTACGATGGCTGATGCTAAAGAGATAGCTCATATGTTGGATATTGAACCCATTTTTCCTCAAAAAAGAATTATTCGTAGAAAGAAACAGTTTGATGAAGATGCGAATGTTGAAGAACCGATGCAAACATCAAAAGAATCATTTCGAATCAATTACTCTCTGCAGATTGTGGATAAAGCACGTGTTTCGTTAGTGACTCGATTTGAGCAATTCAAAGAATATGATGATAAGTTTGACTTCTTATTTGATTTAAAAAAATTCACTTCTATAGATGATGAGAAACTGAAAAGTCATTGTTTAAAACTTGAGGAATATTTGACACATGATTTCCACTCTGATATTGATGGAAGAGAGTTATTTTCAGAGTTAAAAGTATTGAAAGTTATCTTGCCAAAGGAAAAAATAAAAGCAATTGAACTGCTGAATTTCATAAATTCTTGTTCGAGAGAGTTAAATTTTCCTAATGCTTTTTTTTTCAAAAGAAAGTATAATAACAAATGGAGAAAAAACGCCTTTCTTCGGTGGCACACACAAAAACGGCGAAGCATATGAGGGACATATGCCTCCCAGACGCAAAGATAAAAGACTAACAGTGGAGCAGAAAAAATAAAAGCGGCCACAACAGCCAGAAACAGAAATACAGAGATACAGAAATAGTAACAAAAACCACCAACAGTCACCACCCCGCCTTTACCTGAAGCTAAAGGCCAGACCACCTAGCCAAACCACAAAGAAAGCAAACCGAGCTGCGGCATAAGCAGCCAGACCATAGAAAGCCAGAAGCAGCCAAACGACTGATATGAAGAGTCAACCCAGACAACACAGTCCCAACCAAAGAGACAGGAGAACAGAAACAACAGCCATCCATAACAGCATAGCAGCCACACAAACACCACCACAAAAACCAGGACACTGAAATACCAGGTTTTGCCAATTAAAGCCCTCACCGGACCCATAGCGAAACCAAAGATACCTGGAAAAGGAAAACTAGCAACCACATTAAACAAAAAGGGGGGGAAGGGGAAAGTGAGCGCTGGATGATGGCCTACGAAAGCACGACAAGATTCAACCAATTCCCAGTCTACCGGAAGATAGAGCACATGAAATAGAAAGGAGACCAACAAGCTGCTCAGCACGGAGACTCAACGGACCCCTGAAAGGTTTACCACGGAACGCAAGGAAAACATCATTCCTCACACGCCGAATAATGGATGTAGGATCCATAGGCGAGCTCTCGAAGGTTGCCTTGTTCCGTGCGCACCATATGTGCCAGTAGATGAGGCACGAAATCAAACGGAACACGATAGAGCGAAGAGATTTCCTAGAGTTCCCAGCCCACCAGTTACTCTGGATATCAAAAGGAGATCTGGCAATACGACGAACACCAACAAGGTTGCCGAAGTAATTCCAGCAGGATCTGGCCGAAAAACCATCAAAAAACAAATGGTTCAAGGATTCCGATTCCCCGTTGCCACAGCATCTACAACAGGACACGAAAGGGATGCCGATCTTTTGGAAATTCTCGTCAAGTGGCAGTCCATCATTCAGAATACGCCACATCAGAATAGAGACTTGGGTGGGATACGCGAATCCCAAATGTACGAAAACACAGGGCGAATGGGGTTAGAGATCCTACGCGACGACCAAGCTTTCGTAATGGAGAATGAAGCGCCATCTCATCCTGTAGAACCACCATGAGAGTCAGAAAATGGCTTAACCGATTGCATGTGCTTCCAGGTCTCACTAGCATAGGATGGAGAACCTGAGAAATTAGAACCCGCAAGCCTACGGTACTTAGCATGAAGGAAAGAGGCCCATAAAGAGTTGTTAGCTCCAAACCGATACCATAATTTACAGGCAAAAGCAGCACAGAGGTCCTTAGGATTACGCAGACCCAAACCACCTTCGATTTTTGGACAACATACCGCGTCCCACGACACCCAGTGGTGCCGACGGGCGTAATTTTTGTTGCCTCAAAAGAAAGACGAAGCCAACGACCGATACGACCGGAAGAAGGAAGAGGTCGGTGTCATAGCCGCGAATATATGCGAACCCATCGAATCTAAAACAGATTTGATAAGGACAAGTCTACCAGCCTGAGAAAGAAGAGACACATTCCAGCGTAAGATCTTACCTCTCACCTTATCAGCCAACGGGTCGAAGAAAGCATTGAGTTTTCTACCTCGGTACAGGACAATACCCAAATAAGGTAGAGGGAGGGTTGTTTCCGAGAAACCCGAAAAAGTCTCGATCCAGGTAGCACGAGATAGAGACAAGTCCTTCGCATGGACGAAGCAACTTTTAGAAGGGTTAACGAGTTGGCCCGAGGACCTTTCGTATTGATGAAGGAACCTAAGTAGCCGCCGGACCGAGGAACGGCTGCCATTAGAGAAAATAACAATGTCATCAGCAAAGGATAAGGATGAGATAAGTGGGCAACCCCTCGAAATCCCGAAGCGCTGGATCTGACCGAAAATAGTTAAAGTTTGGAGACCTCGGATGAAAACCTCAGCCGCGATCACAAAAAGAGAGGGCGAAAGAGGGTCTCCTTGACGCAGCCCCTTGCCCACTTTGAAATAACCATTAGCCGAGCCATTAATGAGCACAGAAAACCAACAGTTGGAGATGAGCCTCCATACCAAGTCAATTAGGGGTTCCGGGAACCCGAAAGCCCTTAAGACCTTGATGATGAAAAACCAGGACATGCGGTCGTAAGCCTTAGCCATGTCCAGTTTGAAGACAACATTGGAACCCCAGACTTTCCGATCAATCTGGGAGATCAATTCTTGAGCCAAAAGGACGTTGTCCGAAATTAAACGCCCCTTAACAAAGCCAGCTTGAGAGGGAGAGATAATGCGCTCAAGGAAGGGCGCCAAGCGATTGGCCAGAATCTTAGAAATAACTTTATTCGAAAAGTTGCACAGACTTATTGGCCGGAAATCCGAACAAGACCTAGGATTATCGCATTTAGGAATGAGAATAAGGTTGGTGGAAGTCCATCCGGAAGGTAGAGATCCTCCGGAGAAAAAGGATTGAACTGCAAGGCAAAAATCAGCCTGAATAATAGGCCAAGTACTCCTGTAAAAAACACCGTTGTAGCCATCCGGACCACTGGCACTATCCTTGCTCAGAGCAAAGACACAAGCATGGATCTCCTCAGTGGATGGGAGATCCGCGAGAAGGTCACTTTTTGGAGAAAGAACCACACGAGGAATGAATGCTAGAAGAGCCGGATCAGAGACCGAGACAGATGGCGATCCTAGGAAGGATTGGAAGTGGGATAGAATGGTATCTCTGACTTCCTCAGGCGAAGAAGCTGTAGATAGATCAGGCCGCAAAATCTCACGGATCGTGAGAAGGTTATTCTTTTTGCGAATAGAAGAGTGGAAGAATTTGGAGTTCGTATCACCGACGACTACCCACTTGATCCTAGCCTTTTGACGAAGGTAGTCATGCTCGATACGAATTTCTGAAGAGAAGATGGTTTGAGCAATAGCCCAGGCCTCCTTGTTAGCCGCCGTTGGGAACTCATCTAGCAAGGATTCGGCTACAATTAGAGATTCTTCGGCCATGCGAACGCGATCGAAGATGTTCTTAAACACCTGAACGTTCCAAGTCTTAAGGCAACCCTTGAGACGCTTAAGCTTACGACCGAAAATAGCACCGGGAGAGGCAACAATAGGATCGCTCCACGAGTTAGCTACCACTTCAAGAAAAGAATGGTGAGATCTCCACATACTTTGGAAGCGAAAGGAAGATGGCCCCGAGATGGAGAGAGGAGAGCAGCGAACAACCAGCGGAGCATGGTCCGAGAAGGACCGATGAAGATGAGCGATCGAGAAAGAAAAAGGGAGGCGAAGCCAATCCTCTGACCCGAAAACACGGTCAAGTCTAGACAGGATACGGTTCGGTCCCTCTTGGATGTTAGACCAAGTGAAGGCAGAGCCAACAAAGGGAAGCTCAGATAGGCCAGAGCCAACAATGAACGAGTTGAAGTCCGCCATCGCTACACGGTTTATGGCGGCTCCTCCCCGTTTCTCCGCTTGGCAAGCGACGATATTAAAGTCACCGGCAATGACAGAAGAAGATAGCCCCAACGAATCGAGGCCTAAAATATCGGACCAAAGAACCAATCTTTTCGAACGATCGCATTTGGCGTAGACCGCCGAGAAAAGAAAGGGGGAACTAAAATAAGGAGAAGAACAAATCACCGAAAAAAGCTGAGAGGAATCGAAAGCGGCACGAACTGTAAGGGATTTGGACCATAAGATCCAAATTTTTCCCGAGACATTGGCAGAGCCGCCGCCAAAACCTAAGGATAAAACGGTGTTGGAGATACCTTCCGGGGCTATTAAAGGTTCCAGAATAGCGACCAATCCAACAGAGTGCTTTCTAACAATGCGTTTTAGCCTAGCCAAAGACGCATCATTGCCAATACCACGGATATTCCAGAAAACCAAGTTCGCCATTAAGAGCGATAAGAGAAAGGAAGAGGAGCAAAGGGACGAGTACGGAACACCAGCCAGAGAGAGACAGAAGGCCTCAGACTAGGTACAGTGAATACCGAGAAGATCGATCGATCTGCTCGGACGCCGCTATAGAGCGTGTGCGGATGGTGCGGGGGGTAGATGGGACTCTACGCGATCTGCGTCGAGATGACCGGGGACAAGGGTTGGAAGGCTGGGGAGGAGAAGACACCTCATCACCAGTCCCCGATGAAGAAGACAACGAGGCACCAAACAGCGAAGACGAAGGCGAGGAATTCCTAGAAATGCAATCAAGGCGCTCATTAAGGAGAGCAATTTCTGCCTTACTCATAAGGGGAATGGATATGGACAGAGAGCACAATGAAGAGGGAAGAGAGCAAGCCGAGGAGCAAAGAGAGGTAGAGGGACCCAATTGATCCGAAGGATCATTGGGACAACGATAATAAGAGGGGAAGCGATCCAATCGCATACCAATCTTCTTTAAAAACCAAGAAGAATAAAAATGATCCGAAGATAGGGCAGAAATGAGGGAGATGTAGCAACCAGAAACCAATAAAGTCGACAAGGCCGAGGAGGAGGAAGAAGAGATAGGCGAATGGGCAGAAGGGTCGAAGAAGGGAAAAACCGAGAGGGATGCACATGTGTAAGGGTGCAAATAGGTTGCAGCCCATGTTGCTGTGGGATTCTTACCATAGCCGGACTGTCAGTAATCAAACAGCCCCGTGATAGAGGTAAGAGTCGCGAAGCGGGCCAAACAGAGGTAATAGCAGAGCAAAACAATGAAGGCTGGCTATAACTCAGTCTGTCCGTATAGTGGTCAGAAATGGCCACTATACGTCTAGGACGGGGAGATCACCCGAAACAAGCCGCCCAGCCCCGCTGTAACCTCCGAATGAACCAATGGACGTTGGACAAAAAAAGTCTACAATAAAAAACCAAAGTCACTGACGACATAGAATAGTCCTCGGCATGACTCAACACAAGAAACCTGCTAAAGGGTTCCCTTAGATCGAACCATACAAGCAGCCTGATATGGATACAACCGATGGGGCAAGAGAAAACCTGTAAAAGGCACATAGATCGACAGATATGAAGCAGGCAGCAAGACCAAAGGGTCCAGACGGATGAATCGAAATCAGCCGATAAAAAGGGATCTGACACACCCCCGGTCTCGGACGAGACGGCAGTATCAGGGAGCACACACGGACATGTGTCAATGCTCAAACAAGTAAGGCCGACCACATCGGTCGACAACCAGAGAACAAGTGACAAATCACAAATAACTATGGAAAAGAAACAGGAGAACGGGGGACATACCGGCCTGCAGAAGGTCTCACATACCTGCACGGGCAGAGGAGGATCCATCACACGCTGCAAGCATGACAAAGAGGAAAGCACCATGTTGTCGTTGGCCAAAACCGAGCCAAAGCAGTCTAACACCGACACAACAGAATCGGCCGAAGTCAGAAGGAGACAGCTAGGCATCACAGCAGCCAAAGGCCGATCTGCTAGAAGAGGTAAGGTGGTAAACTCCTTCTCCCCTTGAGCATAGGCATCGCCTAAAGCGCCAACAGACCCAAAAGCGATAGGAGCCTCAACCGGACAGCCAACAGCAGCAGCTCCAACAAACGACAGATGAGGAACAAACCGAGTGATGAATTCTCGGCTGTTGGTCGTATTGGAGCCACAATTAGCCAAGTTGCTAGCGAATTCGCTCGCAGAACCATCAACAAACGAACCAAAAACCAAATCAGACTAGCACGAGGCCAAATCAGTAACCACATCCCCAAAGAAAAGGCTCGGAACGAATCGGGTAGTGACATCCCGAACTCCGATAGGCCAACCTAATCTAGAATAAGAAGCCCTAGGCTCAGGCGGAGCAATAGGCACCGGCCTCGATCTAGCAGAGAACGAGCCGCGCGATGAAACTGATAAGCACGCACTGGAATCGGGATTAATCTCCATGAATAACCCATCAACCACAAGAAATTTGAATCGAGCAAGGGTCGAGAAAGCCCTAACAGAGAAAATGCAAATCTCAATCGAACAAGAACTGGAGATGCAGACCGAAAGAGGAGGAGCCACCACCTCCAGTAGTGCTGCTGCAATGCTATCGAAAGAGGGGCAAGATTTCACGAAATCACCTCGGAAGAAAAAAACCCCCAAATCCATAAACCAGAACCCTAGAATTACAGAGACGAGAATCGAGAAAGCAGGAATCGTAAAGAAATACAACCAGTAAAGTAACACCAGAGCGCTCAAGCGGAGAAACAAACACAGGCGAATTAACCAGAGAATCGCGGAGGAGAAAGAATTAGGAGGCCATTGTTTTTATTTTCGACCGTTATGAAATTTTCCTAATGCTTGGATAGCATATAGAATAATTTTGACCATACCAGTTACAGTTGCCTCAGCCGAAAGAAGTTTTTCAAAGCTAAAGTTGATAAAGTCTTATCTTCGCTCCACCATGTCACAAAAAAGATTAAACGGTTTGGCACTTTTGTCGATTGAACAAGATATGGTCAATGAACTTGAATATGATAATATTATAAGTAATTTTGCAAGTCAGAAGGCTAGAAAAATGTTCATCGATAGTTGATATTAATTTTGGTGTACAACTTGAATTATTATCACGGATAAAGTTATTTTCTTTTTTTCTCTGCTCATTATTTATGAACAATATAAATTTAAATGATTTAATTAATGGTCATAATATCAATTTATGTATAGGAGCCTTGTTTTCATTTTTGGCTTTAGGTACCAAAACTCATAGAACCGGCCCTGACTTGAAGCACCTATTTTTTTTTCCAAAAATAAAAAATACACATATTGCCACTATCAAACGATGGTAGACTACATAAATCAATTTCAAATATTACCTCAAATCATCCAAAAGGAAGACATGCATCAAATGAATTCAACATCAGGTTATAGTATGTCAACTGCATATTTGACGATGCTCATTTCAAGACACATCGATGTTACGTTTCATAAGGTTCACGTGAAGAGTGTTGGGAATTTTGCGGTTCGAGACAAATTTGATGGCGATTGCGATGAAGACAATGCTGTACTTCCGACTTCAAGGATCTATGGAATAGATTCTTTCAGACAATAGTTCAACCCACCAGATACAAACGGGTTATTGAACTATCGAATTTCAGGATTCAATGAAGCCCTATAACAGCGTAATCGGATTCAAAGTTTGCACGCCTTTGATCCGACCAAGAACACTTTAGAAATGGTTTATGATGATGCAATTTAGATAGAATAGAATGAAGAGGAAGAAGAGAACAATTCTGCGATGTTTTTCTGAGTTTGCGACACCTGAGGGGCGTCACAAAAACAGAGCATGGCGTCGCAGAACTGTGAAGAAGAAGAAGATTATTCAGAAATTAGTTTTGAAACGTTTCTGGGCGTTGCTATTTATAGATGTGAAGAGGTGTCTATTCGCGAAGTGTCACCGCATCTATTCATTTTGTAACGTTACAAATTTCCCGCCATTTATTCAAATTCAGGAATTTCGGTTTTGGATCCTTAATGGGTTGAAATCTGGCCCGTTACTGTTCACTTATGATCCAAAAAATATTTTCAGATCCGAACCCGTACCCTACCCGGTTCGGTCGGACGAACGGCGGCACGCGTGTGGTGTTGTATGAGTTCTCTCCTTACAACAAAACAAACATGTGGGAGTTCAAAGACCCGAACAACCACATGAGAAAACTATATTTATACAAATATAGTTTTCATTTTCCTACAATATGGGACTTATCTCTTTCTTTTCTTTTTCTTTCTCTACTTTTCTCTTCCAATCAAAACCCAAACCCCAAAATATTTTGAAATTTTACAAACAAAGAGGCGATATAGTTAGCTATAGGTTTAAAATAGTCCTCTTTAATTAATGAGTCGATCAATGACTTGTAGTAAAGCCACCGAGTTGAATTCATGTATGCATTAGCATTGCATTGTCCTAATGATGATGTATAATATTCGCACAAATGTTAGAAGGACGGTCATAATATATTATGCAGAAAAGTGATGCCCTACAAATACAATATGATGGACCTAAACATATACCACGAGTGTTGCAAATTAGGAATAATGGGAATTATACATATAAAGAGTGGTCACATTTCCCGTATTTGAGCCAGACGTAGTAAAGGTTTATTAGACTTGTTCGAAACACATTCTAGCTAGACCATTCAATATAAATGACTACATATTAGGCTCAGTATATCATACCGTGCTTCATACAACATATGCTAAGTAGCCCTAAATTTTGATACACAAAATGGTCGCTTTATAAATGAAAGAAGGCAATTATGCAAATCTGGAACCTATTTTGTGATTTAAGAAAAATGATGCTCTAACATGACCGATGAAGAAGACTTTAAATTGTTCTAACTGGAAATTATGTTTAGTGACCATTTTGTAAACCGTATTTGTTTCTAGGACAGCTGTTTAAAAATTTAAGTTTAAAGGACATTTATTTTTCCTGGCCGTTATTTTGTGAAGTAAATTTCGCTCCTCTTTTTTGCGTTTTCACATCTTCGCTCTTCGCTCCCCTCCCTTCCTTCTACTGGTCGCTCGTCTTAATTTCAATCTGTCACTCGAGGAAATTTCGCTACTCTTCGATTCTACAAGGTATGTAAATCCTCTTCGCTTCTCTTTATATCAATTTCCGCTCGTCTTATTTTCAATCATCCTTTTAGTTTTGATTTAAATATCGATTTCATTGTCGATTGAAAAAGTTTTACCCGATTTATAATTTTCGCTCATCTTCCTTTCTTTTCCTTTTACTGTTAGTCCAATTTGTGTTTTTTTAGCTGTTTTCAGATTTCGTTTTTGCGTATGATATGTTAAAATTATGCTGATTTGCTTTTGGCCACAGGATGATGATAAATATTGATGATCTAAGGTATGTGTTGTTTTTACTGTATTTTTTGATTATTTTTTGATATTTTTGTATACTGAACTTTTTTTATATGTTTTTTCATTTTTGCTCTTAGCACTGCAGCTACTGTTTTGGTTGTTTTTGATTTCAATAAAAACAACTTTAGTTTTAGGTTTTTATTGGATTCTCCTATTACTACTGTTCGAAACAAGATATGTGAATTTTGGGATCAACTTTCTCCTTTGAGCTTTGATATCTTTTATGTTCGAGATTCCAAGACTACTTTTATTGAGACAGATAGTGATTTGCAAGCTATTTTATGCTTGTCATTTTTTAGAAAAGAGGAATTTCTGGTTTTGTTTGTTAAATTGAAGAAATTGTGTCAGAATAATGTTGGTTGTAGTAGTAGATCTTGCTCTAGCAGTAAATCACTTGGTATTGAAGATTGTGTGAGTGGTGCATATGATGGGGTTGATAGTTTGGAATTTTCTTCTGATAAAGAGATTGCTTTTAATGACTTGATGAAGAAAGGTTCTACTTTAGAATTTTTTACTGGTGTTGGTCAAAAATTTCAGTCTGCATCTGATTTTCGTAAGACTGTCATTGCATATTGTGCAAAAAATGGATTCAAACCTAAGTTCTTGAAGAATTGTAAAGAGCGAATTACGGTGCAATGTGCTGTAGAAGGTTGTAGTTTTAAAATTCATGCTTCTTGCAAGTTTAAACAATTGGATCACTTTTTAGTTAGAAGATTTGATTCTAATCATTCATGTGGTGGTGGTTTTAGATCAATTAATAGTCCTTTAATTAAAAGTGATCTTGTGAAGACCTTGATTTTAGATGAAATTCGTGATGAACCAACAAGAAAGACTAGTGATATTATTGCTAGTTTTAAAAGAATGTACGATATTAGTTTAAGTTATTACTATGCATATATGGGCAAGAAGATGGCTTTGAAGGAAATTTTTGGTAATGAAGAACAATCTTATAATGATTTGGTTTGGTATTTGAAAGCAGTTGATAGAAGTAATCCTAATAGTCATACATCTATGGTTGTTAATGAAAATACCAATCAGTTTGAAAAAGTCTTTATATCTTACGAAGCATGCATTTATGGATTTTATCATTGCCGTCCTATGATATTTCTTGATGCCACCTTTCTGAAAGGTAGGAATGGTTGTTTAATGGCTGCTACTGCAAAAAATGGGAACCAAGGTATGATTTATTGTTTTAATATTTATATGTTAATTTAATGTGATAATGATAATTGATTTGTTTTAGTTATAGGTTGTTTAGTACTTTTTTTATTTTTTTACAATTTTGTATAAAGGTTTGTTTGTTAAGTATATAATATCATTGGTAAATTTTTGTAGTAGTATTGTTCGTAATTGGAAAGTGATAGTCATTAAAGTAGTTATCTCTACTATCATTGTTACATTATAGTTTTATGTAAAGATAAAAGTATTTATCTTTATGCTATTTTAGATAATAGTAAGGTAATAGGTATTTTAATTGATTGTCAATGGATAAGATGGATAAATATGTAACAGTTGTAAGTGCAATACTACCCACTAGCATTTAAATATGTATTCTCCATTTTTTATTGCGTTGGATGATCAACAATGATATCTTGGGGTAGAAGCTATGTATAGTTGTATATTTGGGTAAATAACAGATCTATGTATGTTTGTATGTGTATATTTATTGGTTCACACAATATGCCAGTGTTTTATAATTAACCTTGAAGTAATATAAACATAAATATGCATTTTCTACTAAATTAGTAGATAAAACAAAAGGTATTACAAAATGGATGATTGAGAGTAATCCATATGTTGATAAATAACAAATATGTTACAGGTGAAAAAAAATTTAGTTATATAAATTGAAAATATGTTTTTATTTATACATATGTTATATGTAAGTTTATTTTTAAACATTGAAGTCAATAACAACTGAAAGAATTATAAATTGTTCACTATAATTATTAGTATAAATTGAAAAAATTCATTTATAATTTTACTTTATTGCATATATGTACATAGTTTTTTCTATTTGTTAACAATGTTTTTTTTAGGTTTTTTTCCATTGGCTATGGCTATTGTTGCAAAGGAAAATGAGGAAAATTGGTCTTGGTTTTTGGATCATTTGAAATCTTCGATTGGAGTTGATCGAGCTTTGGTCTTTATATCAGATAGACATTGGGGTTTGCTTTTAAGTATTCCTAAAATTTTTCCAATGGCTTTCCATTCATACTGTCTATATCATATGCAAAGTAATATTGGTAATATTGTAAAGGGTGGAAAGGGGCCTTGGGTAGCACATTTATTGGAACGTTGTGCTGTAGCTTGTACTCCTTATGAATTTCAAAGAGCTATGACAAAATATAGTCAAATTGGAGGTGAAAAAGCTGTTGAATTTCTAAAAGATAAGCCATTTGATCATTGGGCTGATTTATTTTTTCCTGGCAATCGCTATGGTGAGAATAAATCAAATGTTGCAGAGAGTTTTAACTCCTGGATTGTGAAAGAAAGACATCTTCCTATTACATGTTGTCTTGATGGAATTCGAATTAAGCTTATGGCTCAAATGTCAAAGCGTAGAGAAGAGGCATCCAGTTGGACTACTATACTTTGTCCTAAAATGGAGAATCGTTTATTGAAATTAAAAGAAGAAGGATTTGGGTGGAATGTTTCTCGTTCTTCTACTTTTGTTTTTGAAGTACATTCCTCTATATCTCACAAAGTTGATCTTGAAAATCGGATGTGCACTTGTAACCAATGGAGAGTTACTGGTTTTCTTTGTGCACATGCATTGAAGTGCATTACAATGGCCAAACTTAATGTCTATGATTTTATTGAATATTATTTCACGACTAAGGCTTATCGTGCTTCTTACTCGCATGTTATCAATCCTATTCCTACTTTTGATAAAAATGATATTGTTTCTGAAGGTTTTTCTCCTATTCTTCCTCCTAAGGCTATTCGTGGAGCTGGTAGACCTAGAGTTAACAGACTTGGTGGGTTGGATGTTTTTCATGGGAAGCAAAATAAGTGTGGAAAGTGTAAGAAGTTAGGTCATAATCGTAGAAGTTGTCCATTGAGTGGTTGAATGTTTTTATAATTTTTATGTCATTTTCTTTGAAGATAATTATGTTTTTGCTTTCAACATTGTATTGAGATATTCTTGGATTCTAGAGTTTAAAAGCTATTGTATTCAATTATAATTTTGTTCTATGTTATTCTTTTGCTTTTAATATTAGGTTATTCCTGTGTTCACTGCTTTCATTTGTTTTTTTATGGGTAATAAATAATGTGCAGAGAAATATCTTGTTTATTTCTGTTTCAGTAATAGGATGACTACATGCAACTCTTAGTTAACTTTTACCTGTAAGCATAACGTACATTCAAATTGTTAGCAACCATTACATAATCATTGTAAGTATAAGGCAGGCCATGAATTACATTTTTGAATAAGTTTTTTATGCAGATATATCTTTTTGTTGTAATAATCAGAAAAGAAGAATGGAGATAAAGTGATTGTGACTAACAGTTTGATGGTCGGAATTTTGCAAATGTGGATTGTGCAGAGGTGTAACTGAATGAATTGTTCAGAGGACAGTGGTTGTATGGATTAACAGAGGGTAGTGGGGGTGGTTTAGAGGTGATGGTCAAAATTGAAAGTGCAGGCAGGAGTATATGTCAGGTTAGGGGGAATGAAGTTCAGGGAGAATGGCAATTGGAAAAGGAAGGGAGATTAGAATGTGCACAGTGCACAGAAGGGTGAACAGAGAATAGAAAATGAAATGACTTGTGTAATTTTTTTTTTGAAAGTTGTACAAATAAAAATTGTAAATGAAATGGAAATTATTTTCTTATGGAAATGGAAATTTGTTCTTCTGAACCTGCTATCACAAAAGTAACTGTCATGTAACTCTTTTAAGAAGAAAAAGCATGTAAGCATCCAAACACAGGAAGCAGAATTAAGATGGACTCCTAATGTCAACCTATCATAATAAAAAAACAACACCTACTCAAGAAGAAAAGTGATACAAGCAACGGTATAAAAGAGTGGTCCTTCTTCGTTGAGAACAAGTCCACCTTCTATAGAACCAGTGCTTCCAAATACATGATTAAGAGAAAGCAACAAGTGTAAAATAATTTATGTAGAGACCATCCTAATGTACTTTTCTGATCAACATTTTAAACAAAAGAATTCCATGTGTATCAACTCTCAACGGCAGCAAACATGGTACTACATTATCTAAATAGAATGCACTGCAAGTGACTAATGCATAAGACAAGATGGCATATGTACTGTAATCACTGAAGAAAGATCATTATCAACCTCGCATTACTCAGACTGCACTACAAGTGCCTGATGCACCAGACAAGATCAAGACATTTCCTCACTAATATAGTTGCAGATGAGTAATAATGTGTAAATAAGATGTGATTTACTAGCTAACTTGCAAATAAGTACCGTATATTATTCAGCAGTAGAATACGGTGGCAAAATTAAGCAAATCATAAAATGATCATGCACAATGCACTTGAAAATGTCAATCCAATCATGCCTCTGCCAATAATAGCAATATCAATGATGTTAAAACTAACTACACATATAATATCAATGATGTTAAAACTAACCAACCATATAAACTGGCTATGAAGTATAGGTGCAAAATCTAAATCATATCAAGCAATAAATGGTAAACATATGAAATATTATATCTGTGCAGTAGAGACAAATTACAAAACAAACATATAGATTTTTTGTTCAACATACAGTGCAATTTTGTTCTTTTCTTATAAGAAAAAAGAAGTTAAAACTAACTAAACGTATAATGTTTTCTTTCAATGATGTTAACAAATTGGATTAACATTCATCTTGCTTCAACTGCTTTTTTCAACGATATTCTGTTCTTCATGTAGCTTCTGTTGTGAACTGCAGAACTTTTCCATGGTCCAGCAATATGGTTCATCGGTCATAATATCAGCTACCATATTTGCTCTTAACTGAGCAATATCTTCTTCTGAAATGTTTTCAACCAATGGTAAACCTGCAGCTTTCTTCCTCATGTTGACCATGACAAACATTCCGCAGTCATATCTATTGTAAAACATTTAGTTAGAAAACAATAAACAATAAATGATAATTGGTATTATCTTTTGATTACAAATGAATAATGATAAATGATATTACTGTTTTGTTTATACACTTGTAGCATGTCAATCCAAATATAATTAAATAACTTGAATTTCAATGATATACTGCTTTTCAATTACAATCATTAATAACTTGTAGCATGTTTTATAAATAAATAGCATGTTTATAAACCGGTATACAAGCTTAGTCCATACAGTACACTTGTATACATTGTTTATAGTATAACTTAGACTGTAATATATAGACAGCAAAGCAAACATTATGACTTAGACTTGTATACAAGCTTAGACTGTAATAACTAAGCTTAGACTTGTATACCACTGTATAGCAAACTTTCGAAAATTTAAAGCTTGGCATGATATTTTTTCTTTCAGGCTAATAAATAGGTAAGTCAAGCATGTCAGGGAAGTACGTACTCCTCATATAAAACAACTACAAACATTATTGAGATGAAACATACATGTGTATACGCATAACAGGAATGAAATTTGTATGCAAGTAGAAGTTTACAAATCCAAGCAAGGCCCAAAATAAGTGTGAAAGCAAGTACAATATGCCAAATCAAATAACATAAAATGTGAAAAGCATGCTATTTTGTAGAAAGACAAAAGTAAGTTATACCATATACATTGAAATTTGTCAGTACACTTATCTTTTGCTTTGCTTTGTTTAATAAAAATTACAGCGATGCTACAAATTTCAATGCAATGTTCACAGTCTTGTAATGTTTCTATAACATGATGAAGAATTAAATTTTGTATACTTAAAATGGTAATTCTTTTACCAACTTGTGAAAAAAGATAAATTCTGTTATCAGTTTCTATAAAAGATAAATGGTATTATCTTTTTATCAAAAAAAACATTTTTGTACTATAATTAGTCATTTATGCTCCTTTAATGCTTATATAAAATGATGCCTTTTTAAATTTTCTATATTTAAGTTGCTAGATGCTTTTATCACTTTAAAAAAAATTAGCAAATTAATAAAAATGATAAAAGAGTGTATGAATTTCTGAAAATGGTAAATAGTATTATCTTTTGGTTACAAATGATTATTTTTGTAATATGTTAACAAGGTTGTAGTGCTTCATATGAAATGATGAATGATTATATTTTGTATATACTTAAAATGATAATTCTTTTGTCAGTTTACAAAAAAAGATAAATGGTATTATCTTTTTATCAAAAGTAAACATTGTTGTTGTATAATATAAGTCAATAAGACTGCTTTAATGCTTATATAAAATGACGACCATTTAAATTTTCTATATTTAAGTTGCAAGATGCTTTTATCACTTTATGAAAATTTACTAATTTAATAAAAATGATAAAAGAATTTATCACTTTTTGAAAATGATAATTAGTGTTATCTTTTGGTTACAAATGATTATTTTTGTAATATGTTAACAAGGTTGTAGTGCTTCATATGAAATGATGTATGATTATATTTTGTATATACCTCAAATGATAATTCTTTTGTCAGTTTACAAAAAAAGATAAATGGTATTATCTTTTTATCAAAAATAAACATTGTTGTTGTATAATATAAGTCAGTAAGACTGCTTTAATGCTTATATAAAATGACGACCATTTAAATTTTCTATATTTAAGTTGCAAGATGCTTTTATCACTTTATGAAAATTTACCAATTTAATAAAAATGATAAAAGAATTTATCACTTTTTGAAAATGATAATTAGTGTTATCTTTTGGTTACAAATGATTATTTTTGTAATATGTTAACAAGGTTGTAGTGCTTCATATGAAATGATGTATGATTATATTTTGTATATACCTCAAATGATAATTCTTTTGTCAGTTTACAAAAAAAGATAAATGGTATTATCTTTTTATCAAAAATAAACATTGTTGTTGTATAATATAAGTCAGTAAGACTGCTTTAATGCTTATATAAAATGACGACCATTTAATTTTTCTATATTTAAGTTGCAAGATGCTTTTATCACTTTATGAAAATTTACCAATTTAATAAAAATGATAAAAGAATTTATCACTTTTTGAAAATGATAATTAGTGTTATCTTTTGGTTACAAATGATTATTTTTGTAATATGTTAACAAGGTTGTAGTGCTTCATATGAAATGATGTATGATTATATTTTGTATATACCTCAAATGATAATTCTTTTGTCAATTTCTGATAAACTATAATTCTATACAAAGTAGGATGTATCATATGGTTTACATACATCAAATTTGAACTTGGCTCTGTCAAACTTTTAATCATTAATTAATTAAGCATTAACAATAGTTAATTAAGCATGAACATATAATTTAAAAACAATTACCCATTTTCTTGCTGAGCACAAATTCCCACTGTAAGGGTACTTAAATTTTTGAAATTTGTGTTGCTTTCGTGGCATTTGAACTCCTTGATGATATGGTTGACAATTCTTTTCTGTGTACAGCAATAGGTTTAAAAAACATAAAAATAAATATAAAATAATTTAGTATGCAAATTTTGATTAAATAAAAAAATTTCTTACTATTTCCAAGGCAGCCCTCTTATGCCTACCGCTGTAAGTTTTATTTCTTGACGTAGAATACATTGAGTCGTAAAGAATCCAGGATGACGTTCCTCTATCAAATTCCAAAAGCGTCCAATGTGCTTCATCATGTACTGGAAATAGTAGAGTACAGCACAAAGTATTTGATAGAGCCCTTCTTATTGCTGGAATGAACAGTTGATTTTTCACATTTTCAATGTCAGCAGATGCACTTTTCTGTGAAGACACAAATACTGTAAATAAAATTTTATCAACAATGGATAGCATTTATTTATATAAATTGGTCTTACTGTCATCGTCGTGTTAATGTATGTTATGCTAGAAGTGCTATCATACATTTTCGCTCTCCTAAACCAATACCAATCAATAATCTATACAAAAAATCAATTATATAAATTACTATTAAAAATAATTTAATAAGAATATAAGTTTTTTATTTTACATTTGGACTAACCTGCCCACTAATGAATCCACCAAAAAGCATTTCTTCTATCATACTTTTGTATATGACAATCATATTTTCATCATCCAAATTAAAAGCTTCTTCGCTGAAAATTTCAATAACAATGTTTATTTCTATTATTCTATACAAATATATAAATAGTATAAGAAATATTTATAATTTCACTTACTCAATGTCTCCGACCACTTTGAAGAAATCTGTTATCATCTTCGCTTCATTGTGTGGCAAATGCTTCAACAATGGACATTTTTCTATGTTTCTACTTTTCTTCTTTATCCGCTCATCATACTTTTCTATGTTGTACTTTTCTAGATCTATTACATTCTTCTTTTCTTCATAAATGTAATTTGGATCTTTTTTTGCCACCCTTATCTTTTGTTTTATTCTTTTCTGCATAGAACTTGGTTCTAATTTTGTTGTTTTTCTCTTCTTTTTTGTTCCTGCCTTTACTTTCACTTCAATTTTTTTTGATTTTGTTTCCATGTCCTTTTCTTTTTCATCTTCTTTCAGTTCATGTTTATCTTCATTGTACACCCTGCCATGATTTTTGTCGAGTTCCTTTTCCATTTCAGGTGTTTTAAAATCTTGTGATTCAAATAATTTGAAAGATGGAAACTCTAACGAACTGTTTGTGTGCCCAGCAAATACATGTCTTCTTCTGCTTCCAGTTGTTTCATGTACATCTTCTTCCCTCACGAGACATTCCTTCCCCAACTCTTTCAATTTAGATTCGAATTTTTTTCTCAAAATTTGTTCCTCTTCCAATTCTTTCTCTTTTAGCAAAACTGTTTTTTCCAGCTCTATAATTTTTTTTCTTAGACTTTCTATTTCCTTTTGTTTGGCTTCATCTTCCATCAATAATATTTCTTCTTCTTTTTTCTCTTCTCTTTTTCTTTTCCTGCTTTCCCTCTTCTTTGAGTTGCTTTCCTCCTCTACTTGTTCTTCAACAAGTTCTGACATTTCAGTTAGTAGTTTCTTCTCATTTTGTGATATTTTTCTGAACTTTTTCGCAATCTGTCAAAAGATGTTAAAAGATTTAGAAGATGTTGATAGATGTTAAATTTATAGAAAAAAATACATAAATAAGAAGACACAAGAAGATGAAAAATGTTAAAAAGGTTATTGATTGGAAACTAACAATGATTCTAGTTTCTAACAGCAACAAAATATTAATTTGCATTCATTGATTATAACTTAATTGGCATTCACTTTAAGCCTATAATCATGTATCTCAACTAAATAAACTGTTTTTCAAGCTCTTGTTTAGACCAATAACATTTGCTAAACATCATTTTACCTCATAGAATTTCTTACAAAATTCAGACTACATAAACCAAGTATAAATGAAAATAACTACAAAATGTAAAGAGAAACTAATAGCAGAAATGAAGTGCATACATTTGCTGAATGCCACTCAAACAAATGTACACGACAAACTGCAGTGGTAACTCAAAGTAGATACATTAATTTTAGGAACCTATAAAGTACAACTACACTTCAATTAAACTGCACCATCTGTAATAAGTTAATACAAAACAATGGCTGTTATTACTAATTTTTACTGCAACAATGTTGCACTGTAGAACAATTAGACAGATAACAACATATACATCTTTACTAGACAGCTAACAATTAGACTGCAGTCCATAATAATTGAATAATAAATAATTATGCAAGAAGAATAACAAGAAGTTTAATTTGAATTCTTTCACCTATCAACAAGCATGTACTACTACAATTGAAAATGATAAAATGAATTATCTTTATTAATAATTATTTCACTTGTCTGGTTAGAATAAAATTATTATACCTTTTTTCCTTCAATCATATCAATTGACACGTTTTTGAGCTTGGACAAATTCCATTTTACCATCCTCGGGCTTGCCATTTCAAAACCTTTTTTTTCTTCTATGATTTTTGTCTTTTCACATATCCAATACTGTAGAATAAAAAATACAGTGTTACTTTTTTATTCAAATATTTTCTTTTTGCTACATAATTATCTTATAATAAGATTTAGCACATACCAATAAAATCATAGAACAACCTGGCATGCTTCTTGGATCTTGTGCAAATTTCTCAACATTTTTTGAAACATGATTATATATTGCTTTTGGCCAAGATATTGAATTCAAAGTTTTCAAATTTAATAACTTTGGAATAAATCCCCATTGCAAATATGTTTGATTATTTGGAAACAAGAATGTTATGACCATCAATAAAATCAGCAATTTCACCAAGTCGACACCTCCATATCCTCTATCAATCATATTCTTCATTCTCTTTCCCACTGTTTTTTTGTTAATTCTTTCTCCCCGTTCAAAATTTTTATCCAAAAAATCAAAAAATTCCTCCGGCAAGTTATCTCTGCTTATTATTCCAATAGGGAACAAATCTTTACCCACTAATGGCATTCCCAAAATCAAGCTAACATCTTCTTCTGTTAGTTTCAACAATGAATCTCCTATTCTAAAAGCTTTCTCATTTTTATCATAAGATGTTATAACTTGATCTAAACTCTTTGCACTTTTTCGAAAATCTTGCCTTTGTATTTTGTCCTTTAAAAAGATTTCAAAAAAATTTTTGAATGGGGTTTTGCTGATGTATGAAATAGCATCAGTTGATAACAAGTTCTTTTTTTTTATTTTGCTCATCACTTTGAAAAGTGCATCTAAATTACACCTATATGTTCCACTATAATGCTTTATTTCTTTCTGTTGAACTTCATATTTTTCAACATCTTCATCAGTTTCAGTTTCTTCACTTCTATTTGTCAAACATATTTCTTTTTCCTCACTTGTTTCATGAAATTGAACTGCTCTATCTTCTTGTTGTTGCCTTTGTAGTTGAGAATCAATGCCTCTTTCTTCAACTTCAGTTACTTGTAAACTGGATATCTGTATTGTGTGTTGTTATAATGGAAATAACACATTAGTATGTGAAAATGAAATAAACATAAATATTTAATAATCTCATAACATATAGATTTTGTATAAAAAGATACACAGAATTATCTTTTTGTACAAAGATAAACATTTAGAAGTATAAGTATCAGATTTTAGGTTAATGTATGTACACCAGTAGTTAGTTATGGAAATCGGCACTGATGTCTTGGTACATTTGCTTATTTAGTAATCATAATTGTCAGGAACATTTTCTAACATATCACTTCATATCATAATAATTTATTGTACATTAGAAGTGATTCAAATGAAAGGATTGATGGAAACAGAAGCACATTCAAGAAATATAATGCACAGGAATATTTGAAAAAATAAAATGAAGATAAAATATATGGTTATTTAGTTGTGTATTCATAGGTGTATGCAAGTGAAAAGGAGAGAAAAGTTGAACTATGCAAATATATATTTCTTCGGTTATTAGATGGAATAAAATTTCAGTCTCATCTGTAAATTTGAACAGATGCACAAATTAAGAATGAAATGAACTAAATTATCCATGGAGAGCACTATTTGATGCAAGTAGCAAGGCAATTTGAGATGGTGGCTGTACACTAGTTTGAGAGATAAGAGCATCAGACAGTACAATGACAGAAGATCGAATATATTGTAGAAAACCAAATAGGTGTTTAGTCAACAATATTAAGGAAACCCGTAGATATAGCAATAATAATAACTTGACATCATTAAACTGCTAAGAATGGGATAAGATGGATCACGTGAATGACTTCCCTAAAATGAATAAGGCCATAAAGAGCTTCAAAATACATGAATGAAAAATTCAAAATACGGAGCAAGTGTTTCAAGTCTCCTGGGATAACTCAAACTCATTATCATCAAACAGAGATAGTAACTCAGAACATGCAAATATATGCTTTCTGGCAACAAACAACAAGGTCAATTTTAAAATTTCTTTTAAAGAGTACAAGAAATTAGTATTAAATTGATAGACAAACTTAAGGATTTTAAAAAAACAGATAAGGATTGATTCAAGATTTATTGCTGCTAGAAAAATCCAAGTTAATGAAAAATATGTTAATGACACTAAAACTAGTAGTAGTTTCAATGCTTAATTAAACTGAATATTAAACAGTTTAGATCTATTGATGCAATAAAAATCTGAATCAATCTCGATTATGTTATTATTATAGTAACAATTAAATATGATGTGCATCATAAGAAAATTGTTAATAATAAAGAAACTTCACGTACCGTTGCTGTTTGCTTTTGAGTAGATTGAGATTCTGGAGTAGATTGGCTATGTTTCTCACAGAAGGCACTGCTCGAAGGCTTTATGTTGATACACTGCTGACCATTTATATTGATAAATATACAATTTGCAGTATTCATTAAATTGTTTTGGTTTAATTTGAGCTTTTCTGCAATTTTGGATTTCTTTCTAGTATGCATTTTTATAGCTGCATATAAAAAAGAAATTTTGTCATTTTGATATAAGGATAAATATAATTTCAAATTAGACATGAAAGGTGCAGTTGCCATGGCAAATGTTTGATAATGCATAGGGGAAATTAGGTTAAAGTATTATCATTTAACTTTGTATACTTAAAATGGTAATTCTTTTACCAATACAACTATTCTATGTGCCTTGGTTGTCCCAGAACTAAAATTGTCACAACTACAAACATTATTGAGATGAAACATACAGGTGTATTCACATAACAGGTCAAATAATACAATCAAATAATACAGTCTTGTAATGTTTCTATAACATGACGAAAAATTAAATTTTGTTTACTTAAAATGGTAATTCTTTTACCAACTTGTGAAAAAAGATAAATTCTGTTATCAGTTTCTATAAAAGATAAATGGTATTATCTTTTTATCAAAAAGCATTTTTGTAATATAATTAGTCATTTATGCTCCTTTAATGCTTATATAAAATGATGAACATTTAAATTTTCTATATTTAAGTTGCTAGATGATTTTATCACTTTATGAAAATTTACCAATTTAATAAAAATGATAAAAGAGTGTATGAATTTCTGAAAATGGTAAATAGTATTATCTTTTGATTACAAATGAATATTTTTGTAATATGTTAACAATGTTTTTATGCTTCATATGAAATGATGAATGATTATATTTTGTATATACTTAAAATGATAATTCTTTTATCAGTTTACAAAAAAAGATAAATGGTATTATCTTTTTATCAAAAATAAACATGGTTGTTGTATAATATAAGTCAGTAAGACTGCTTTAATGCTTATATAAAATGATGACCATTTAAATTCTCTATATTTAAGTTGCAAGATGCTTTTATCACTTTATGAAAATTTACCAATTTAATAAAAAAGATAAAAGAATTTATCACTTTTTGAAAATGATAATTAGTGTTATCTTTTGGTTACAAATGCTTATTTTTTTAATATGTTAACAATGTTGTAGTGCTTTATATTAAATGATGAATTATTATATTTTGTATATACTTAAAATGATACAATTATTCTAGAAATAGTATAAATACAACTATAATTTAATAAACAAATAACTTTAAAAAGATTACTTCAATTCTTTTGTCATAAAAATAAATAGTTTTATCATTTAATAAACAATAAAGGTAGAAGCATAAGTTTTTATTAAATGATATATAGTTTTATCATTTAGCAAACAAAAAAATAGCCCTATTATACTGTTAAGTATCTACATCTAGCCTTACAGTTAAATGACTTCAATATACTCTTTGGCTCAGATTAATCATATATCAATGTAATTTTGGATGTTGTTGGATTCCTATTTGTTTTTATTTTACTACTGTGGTACAGTTTATGATGAGATTCCTCGAGTGACAGAGTGATGCAAATCTACTACTTAAAACTAACTATTTGACCTTCATATAAACAACAAGGAAATATGGTTCGGCTTATATTGCAGTAAGAGTACATGCTATCATATTCCAATCCAAATATCAATGGAGTAAATCAATGACAAGTAAATCATATTTCAGCAGAAATCCATGGAGTATATGCATGTAGTAAATCCATAGAGTAAATCATATTTTCATTCGAAATATGCATGGAGAAAATAACAAGGAACAATTTCAGTGACATTCAGTTGCTATTCATTGAGTAAACCAATTGAGCAACACTATAATTCGAAATTAAAAACACCAATATAGAAGAAAACATTCGAAACAACAATACATTGTATGAAAACGAACTCAAAATGAAGGATTAATGTTGCTTCACAACATTACAGGCGTTACATTTACAAACATAACAAAATTACCTTTCTTTTAGCAGAAATCGTTCGGCCGAGTACAGATCTTGGATTAAAGCGATATTGAGTTCGAATCTACTTGCACGAAAAATTGTTTGTATAAATTTTGGACGATTTAGTGAAGAGTTCGAATTGATTTGGAAAAAAGTAGGGTTGAGCAATTTCACCCCGAGTTGAATGAAATACGGGAAGTAGAAAGAAAACCTTAATTTTGGAGGGCTTTTGTTACGTGGATATGTAAAATGTCCTGGAAACTTATTTTTTGAACTTGTGGGCCTGGAAACTAATTAGTAGGCTTAAAAGTGCACTTTAACCTAATTTCCCCAATTTTTTATTAGTCGCTTAGATATTAAGCGCTTTAAGAGCAGACTCTTTGCCTTGAGAATATTTCCGTTACGTACTCACGGATATTTTAATTTACTCACATATCCTCTTAACCCAACATTAAATGGAACCATAATGGAGATAACTGGAAAATGTCACACACTCCATTACATTATATACACTTCCATCATTATGCATTAAATTTATTCCATTAACTAATTTAAGTATATTTCAGTTTACTTCCGTAAATGGATTGTTTCAAAACTATTAATCTATTTACAACTCAGTTATTAAATATAATATAAAATAAAACTTGGATGTAGGCAGCACACATTTTCTGCGGTAGCATATTCTATTAATCATATAAACTTTATTTTTTCACAATTATTTTCAGATCAAACGTCTTTAAATTATTTGAGTTTTTGATTACAAATTTTATATTGGTTTTTCACTGAATTCAATAGATTGTGCATGCACAACAAAGAGACGTTTCTTAGTTAAAAAAGTATAATACTGTAGAAACATTTTCTTTTACGTCTTCATGTATATATATTATCATACTTCCACAACCAAAATAATCGTATTCAATTTAAGATATTATAAGATTTGTGAAACTGTGATTTTGATCTTGATGATCTTTTGAGATAAAATGGTTTTGAATTGCAAGAGAGAAATTGATGTGTATTATTGTATTCTCTTTGATTCACGGTGAACTATATTTATATAGACAAAGTATAAAAGAAAGTTTACATTTGAGCCGAACAAATAAAGGCCTGCAAACATGTACATTGACCGAATAGGTTTGTGATAAAAGAGTGCTATCTGATATATTCTCGAAGTCATTTTCTAATTCCTCCCTCAAAGCGATTAGGGTTACGGTTTCAGATCTGAGCCGCCTTTCAAAATTTCTTCGATTTTAGCTGCAAAGACTTCAAATTTCCTTATGTTTCTGAGATCTGAGAGAAAGAGCAAGGCTTTCATGGCTTCAAGCTCCTATATTGGTGGGTCTTTGAGTGCCGGCGCCTCGATTTGCTGGTGGTTGTTGCCTGAGACTTCATCAGGTTTGCTGGTGCTTTCTTCAACCTTTAATTCTTTTCCGAGTCGAAAAAAACCTCTCGATGAAAGTGGTTTTGTTAAGATGTCGGCGATCTGGTAAGTCGTAGGTATGTGGTTCACTTGTAACTTTCCTTTTAAGATTCGCTCTCTTACGAAGTACAAGTCGATCTCTATGTGTTTTGTTCTTGAATGAAGTATCGGGTTTGCTGATAGATACACAGTGCTTAGATTGTCACACCATAGAGTCGATTTGTTGTTTGTACTTATTTTTAATTCATGCATCAGAGATTGAATCCACATAATTTCGGCTATTGCAATGGCGATACTTCGATATTCTGCTTCTGTGCTTGACCTAGATATTGTACTATGTTTCTTTGAACGCCATGAAACTGGATTGTCAAGAATATATATACAGTATCATGTTGTTGATTTCCTTTCATTTGGATCAGAAGCCCAGTCAGCATCTGCATAACCGGTTATGTTTAAATACTTGCTTTTCTTTAGTTGAATGCCATAATTTGTTGTTCCTTTTAGATATCTTAATATCATCTTGACTGCTTTCCAGTGTTGATCTAGAGGCCCCTACATGAATTGACAAACTTTATTAACACTAAATGAAACATCAGGTTTAGTTATGGTGACATATTGTAATGCACCAACTAGACTTTTATCATTAAATATGGTTTCTCCCCTGTTTTTGGATAAATTTTGGCTGGTTATCATTGGTGTTGGTTGTGAATTTGCACTACTTATTTTGGATCTGTTCAGTAATTCTCTGATGTATTTTGTCTGACACAACATGATCTCTGTATTAGATTTTATTTTCACTTCAATGCCCAGAAAGTAGTTTATGTAGCCAAGATCCTTGATAGAAAATTATTTGTCTAGAACTTGAATGATTTTATTGATTTCTGCTTCACTGTTCCTTGTTAGAATCAAATCATCAACATATATTAGTATGTAAATGGTAATTTCATCACTGAATTTTGTGAATAATGGGCTGTCTGACTTAGTTGACTGAAACCCCATATCACATAAAGTGGTTTTTAATTTATCAAACCATACTCTAGGTGCTTGTTTGAGCCCATATATAGCTTTATTCAGCTTGCACACATGGTTTTTGTCTTATTGGAAGCCTGGTGGTTGCTCCATATACACCTCTTCCTTGAGTTCACCATTAATAAAAGCATTGTTCACATCTAGTTGCCTGATATTCTAACCTTTGTATAGAGCTATAGTAAGTATAATCCTGATTGTAGTTGGTTTTGTTAGTCCCTGAGAAGTTAGTTTTGATGACAACAACCTTAGAATAAGATTATAAAATATAAATACTAACAGTATTATTTAGATATATATGTATATGCAGGATGAATATGCAGGTACCAAAGAATGAAGACTGTACAGTATGGAGATTCAAGAACTGATGAACTCAAGATCGAAGATATCAAGATTCAAGACTCATGAGTATCAAGATTATCAAGAGTTCAAGATTTCAAGACAAGTAATTTAGTTAGGAATTTTGTTAAAACTCCTAGAAAAACACTGATATCTTAAAATCCATTTTATTCGTGGAATGGAATACACTTCGAGCCCGTTAAAGGGATGGAACCCTAAGTAGGATGGAACCTATGAAAAATTTAGTGGAACATCGTTTTGTATCCACTAACTTTTATTCAAATGTTTTACAAAATTATATCTTGTTTTCAAAATGATTTCAAAATCTTCCTTTTTAAATCAAAAACATCTATCCTGGTTTTAAATACTTTTAGCCTCAAAATAATATTTATTTTCAATATCAATATTATCCTTGGTTTTAAACTATATTTAATTATAATGTACTTAACTTTTAATATTTATATTTAAGATTTAAATATGAAATTATAGTAAAATTTTATATATACCAAAATATTATTCTCTATACTTATTTATGTATTTTAACTATAGTATATTTATAAAGTTTAAAATAGTTTTAATATAAGATAGAAGTTATTTTCAAAAGAAAAACAAATTATCAAAAATACCTTAGGCATGTCGACAACCCCTAGGTACCCATGTCGACAAGATGGCAGTTGATTCCAAAAGTTTGAATTTCAAAGGAAGTGTCTATTCATCATACCTTTTCCGAGTGGACATGGCTGTTGTTCTACTATAAATAGGGGATGTTTTAAATGAATTTACATTCATAATTTTCTGATTTCACTCCTCTTCTTCTTCCACATTTCTTTGTATACATTTTTACTATTACTTTGCCAAAATCACCATTGAATCTAACTAGATCATCTCTGGTTTGATTCTCTATCACTATCTCAACAAGATCCTAGTGCTATTCAGAGTTATAGGCTTCTTTGTAATCAATCGAGCGAAAAAAGGTGTGATCGTAGCCTGAAAAATCAATCAAGTGAGAGAAGGTGTGATTGTAGCCTAGGAAATCAATTGGGTGAACTTGTTGCCCGTAAAATCAAGTATCTCTACCCAGAGGATTGTGAATTTTGAGTGGTGTACCTCGTGGCCTTGAAATTGAGGGTGTAATTGTAAGAATTGATTTTGAAAGGAAATCCATACTTTTGTTGCGGGACTGGATGTAGGGTAACTCCGAAGAAGTATAAAATTCGGTGTGTTCTTTCCTTTACTGCTTTTACTTTATATTTGCATCTGTGTTTGATTCTGTGATCATATCTGTGTTTGAATATTGCATACATTTGTGTTCAAATTAATATAAACTCAAAAAGAATTAGTAATTTCTTAAAACACTATTCACCCACCCTCTAGTGTTAATTCTAGCCTTAAGATCTGTAAGCCGCATTTCTCACATTTGGTATCAGAGCAAGGTTTTCAAAGTTTCATAATATGAATTTTGAAAAAGTTTTTAAAATGGCTATGTTTGAAAAACTTGTTAATGCTAGTTTAGAAATATTCAGATCATCACTGTCTCATGAGTCTGCATATAATCAATATTCAAATTCAAGTTGTCTACCAAAATTGTATGATGTGCAGGAAACATGTTTTATGGGTGTTGAGGAATCAATCCACAATGGACAAATTGTGCAGATCAAAAAGAATAAATGGATACTCGATAGTGGATGCTCTAGACACATGACTGGTAATCCAGATATGTTGAATGATATAATATACAAAGACGGAGGACTGGTTAACTTTGGAGACAACTCAAAAGGATATGTGATTGGCATTGGCAATGTCGGTAACTCTGAAACTCCTATTATTACTAATGTTTTGCTAGTTAAGAATCTGAAACATAATCTGCTAAGTATTAGTCAACTTTGCGATAAAGGATATAAAATTAAATTTGAAAAAGATAAGTGTCACATTGAAGATAATAATTCAACCATAATATTTGAGGGAATTAGGAAAAAGAATATTTATATTCTTAGTATGAAAGTTTCAAATGATAACCTGTGTCTTTTGGAAAATACAAGTGACCCTTGGATTTGGCATAAGAGATTTGGGCATTTGAATTTCAAACTCTTATCTAGACCGTCAAAAAATGATCTAGTAAGAGGTCTCTCTAAAATGAATTTTAAAGTAGATAGTTTATGTGATGCATGCCAATTAGGAAAACTTAGAAAAAGTTCCTTTAAATTAAAAGATATGATTTCAACTTCAAAACCTCTTAAATTACTTCATCTTGATTTATTTGGTCCATCTCAAATTCAGTCAATAAATCACAATAAATATGTTTTTGTAATTATAGATGATTATTCTAGATTTACATGGACAATATTTTTGAAACATAAAAGTGATACTTTTGAAAGTTTTAAGAACTTTACAAAAAGGATTCAAAATCAACTTTCTGTAAAAATTATAACCATCCGTAGCGATCACGGTGGTGAATTGGAAAATAAAAAGTTTGAGGAATTTTGCAATAAAAAGGGGATAACCCACAATTTTTCATTTCCAAGAACTCCACAACAAAACGGAGTAGTAGAACGTAAAAATAGGACGATTCAAGAGTGTGCGAGAACTATGCTTTCAGATAGTAATTTACTAAAATATTTTTGGGCAGAAGCAGTTGCTACCGCCTGTTATATTTTAAATAGAATTTTAATTAGATCTTTAACTGATAAGACATCTTATGAACTTCTTCACGGAAAGAAACCTAAGGTATCTTATTTTAGAATTTTTGGAAATAAATGTTTTATTTTAAATACAAAAGATAACTTAGATAAATTTGATCCTAAATCCGACAAAGGTATCTTTATCGGATATTCTAATAGAAGTAAAGCATACAGAGTGTTTAATTTAAGAACTAACACCATCGAAGATACAATGCATGTTTCATTCGATGAAAATCTCAAAAAATTTGAAGATACAAATGATGAAGAGGATTTAATTACTCAAAATCAGGAGCCAACTGAAACTAATAATGAAATTAATCATCCTAATAAAAAGATTAAACTTTTAAAAGATCATCCTATAGAAAATATACTAGGAGATATGCAATCAGTTGTTACAACTAGAAATCAACTAAGTAAAATGAGCAATGTAGCCTTTATATCAACTATTGAACCCAAAAATCCAAAAGAACCATCAACTGATGATTCATGGATTTTGGCTATGCAAGAAGAACTAAATCAATTAACTAGAAATGATGTTTGGGAACTTGTTCCTAGACCTAAAAATAAAACTATAATTGGAACAAAAGTGTTTATAAAAATAAAATGAATGAACAAGGTGAGGTCGTTAGAAATAAAGCCCGGTTAGTCGCTCAAGGTTATTGTCAAGAAGAAGGAATAGATTGTGATGAAACCTGTGCTCCCGTAGCAAGATTAGAAGCCATTAGGATTCTACTTGCTTTCGCAAATCATAATAATTTCAAATTATTTCAAATGGATGTTAAAAGTGCCATTTTAAATGGATTTGTAAAAGAGGAAGTATATGTTGAAAAACCACCACTTTTTGAAGATGAAAAATTACCAAATCATGTTTACAAACTTAAGAAAGCTCTATATGGTCTAAAACAAGCTCCTAGAGCCTGGTATGATAGACTAAGATCTTACTTATTACAATCAAACTTTGAAATTGGTAAAGTAGATAATACTCTTTTTACTAAAAGAAATAAAAATGATATTCAACTAGTACAAGTATACATAGATGATATCATTTTCGGATCAACTAATTTTTAAATGAATAAAGAATTTTCTGAAATAATGACAAAAGAGTTTGAGATGAGTCATATGGGTGAATTAAACTTCTTTCTAGGATTGCAAATAAAACAATTAGATAATGGTATCTTTATTAGTCAAGAAAAATATGCTAAAGACCTAGTTAGTAAATTTGGTTTGACTACTGCAAGTGGAAAACCCACTCCCACGGCAACCAATGATTACCTAAGTAAAGAAGATCTCTCGAAAGATGTAGATCAAAAATTATATAGAGGAATGATTGGATGACTACTCCATATCACTGCTAGTAGACCTGATATCATGCATAGTGTTTGTCTCTGTGCAAGATATCAATCCCAACCAAAAGACCCACTTAAAAGCTGTAAAACGTATCATAAGATATGTTAAACACACCTTTGATTATGGCTTATTTCATCCTAAAAATGATTCTTTTGAATTAATATCTTACTGTGATGCTGACTATGCTGGTTGTAAATCAGAACGAAAAAGTACAAGTGGAACTTGTCACTTTTTGGGGCATTCTCTGGTTTCCTGGTTTAGTAAAAAGCAAAACACAGTTTCTTTATCAACAACCGAAATAGAGTATATTTCTGCTGCTTTGGCTTGTTCTCAAGTAATATATATGCAACAAACTTGAAAAGATTTTGGTTTAAATATCTCAAAATCACCAATTTATTGTGATAATACTAGTGCAATAAATTTATCCAAAAATCCTACTCATCATGCTCGAACTAAACATATTGATATCAGACATCATTTTCTTAGAGATAATATAAGTAAGGAAGTAATTACTCTCGATTATATCAATTCCGAGAATCAAATTGCTGATATCTTCACAAAACCCTTAAATGAATCTATATTTACTAAATTAAGAAAGAATTAGGTATTTGTTCAATAACTGAAATATAGAATATAAATATATAACAAGTATAATTAAAATTAAATTAAAATAATCAAATAGCAAAAATATAAGTACCTTGTCGACAACCCACTTTTACCCCTGTCGACATATAACGATTTTTTCTCTTTTGAAATTTTCCCACCAAAATTCAAATAAGTGGTTATATATTCTTCTTATTTCGAAATTTTGTTCATTCTTTCTATTCTTTCTCTGTTCTAACTTCTGAAAACAATAAAACAATGGCCTTCTCCTCCAAATTAAATAAAAATTCAACCTTTTCGTTTCCTTCTCCTTCTACTTGACCATTTCAACGAACTACGGTTGCACGAGTGATGAAAATGGAAGTTTCCTTGAAGGATGCACTGCAACTTATGACTGAAATTCAAGTGGTGCAAATCAGAATGGCCAAAGAACAAGAACGGCAAAATCCTTAGAAACTTGCAAAAGTTTCTGATAGACAATCACACCAATCCCATCTTGATCAATGAAGAATCTTCAGGTGTTCAAGTGCAAGAGGACAGCGAGGAAGAAGAAGAAGAAGCCCCCATGGAAGAAGAGCACACTGAAGATGACGACAAAGTTGTTTGCATTGGCAATGTGTGCTTTGACAAGGATGGAAATCTAGTCGAACAACGTGGAAATTTCTGTTTCCATTACCCAAACTGCTCGGTTCATTGATCTCCCATTGTCAAGGATACACATTAATTTCTTTTCCCTCTTTCTTATCGTTATTTGTATATGATCTTACTTACGTTTTCTACGCAAATGTAAATATAACATTATATAATTAATAAATGATTTGTGTTCTCATATTTGAATTCTCACATTATCATTATTATAAATATTATCATACATATGGATTCTTAGTTAGGAGAGTTAGTTATTAAGGGCTAAGTTTTAGTTTCAGAATTAAGTATTGATTATTTATGATAACACTATCATTATAATCACATGTAATATAGTATTAGATTAAGGGAGAGTTATATAGTTTGGAGCTAGTTTTTGTTGATGATAAAGGGGGGGGAAGTATAAAATGGGATAGTTAGGCATAGATTAAGGGGGAGTTATTAGTTTTAGGGGGAGTTATTAGGATAGAAGTGATATTTTATAAACAAAGGTTGTCATCATCAAAAAGGGGGAGATTGTTAGTCCTTGAGAAGTTGGTTTTGATGACAACAACCTTAGAATAAGATTATAAAATATAAATACTAACAGTATTGTTTAGATATATATGTATATGCAAGATGAATATGCAGGTACCAAAGAATGAAGACTGTACAGTATAGAGATTCAAGAACTGATGAACTCAAGATCGAAGATATCAAGATTCAAGACTCATGAGTATCAAGATTATCAAGAGTTCAAGATTTCAAGACAAGTAATTTAGTTAGGAATTTTGTTAAAAATCCTAGAAAAGCACTGATATCTTAAAATCCATTTTATTCGTGGAATGGAATCCACTTCGAGCCCGTTAAAGGGATGGAACCCTAAGTAGGATGGAACCTACGAAAAATCTAGTGGAACATCGTTTTGTATCCACTAACTTTTATTCAAATATTTTACAAAATTATATCTTGTTTTCAAAATGATTTCAAAATCTTCCTTTTTAAATCAAAAACATCTATCCTGGTTTTAAATACTTTTAGCCTCAAAATAATCTTTATTTTCAATATCAATATTATCCTTGGTTTTAAACTATCTTTAATTATAATGTACTTAACTTTTAATATTTATATTTAAGATTTAAATATGAAATTATAGTAAAATTTTATATATACCAAAATATTATTCTCTATACTTATTTATGTATTTTAACTATAGTATATTTACAAAGTTTAAAATAGTTTTAATATAAGATAGAAGTTATTTTCAAAAGAAAAACAAATTATCAAAAATACCTTAGGCATGTCGACAACCCCTAGGTACCCATGTCGATGTGATGGCAGTTGATTCCAAAAGTTTGAATTTCAAAGGAAGTGTCTATTTGTCATATCCTTTCCCGAATGGACATGGTTGTTGTTCTACTATAAATAGGGGATGTTTTAAACGAATTTACATTCATAATTTTCGGATTTCACTCCTCTTCTTCATCCACATTTCTTTATATATATTTTTACTATTACTTTGCCAAAATCACCATTAAATCTAACTAGATCATCTCTGGTTTGATTCTCTATCACTATCTCAACAAGATCCTAGTGCTATTCAGAGTTATAGGCTTCTTTGTAATCAATCGAGCGAGAAAAGGTGTGATCGTAGCCTGGAAAATCAATCAAGTGAGAGAAGGTGTGATTGTAGCCTAGGAAATCAATTGGATGAACTTGTTGCCCGTAAAATCAAGTATCTCTACCCAGAGGATTGTGAATCTGGAGTGGTATACCTCGTGGCCTGAAATCGAAGGTGTAATTGTAAGAATTGATTTTGAAAGGAAATCTGTACTTGTGTTGCGGGACTGGATGTAGGGTAACTCTGAACCAGTATAAAATCCGGTGTGTTCTTTCCTTTACTGCCTTTACTTTATATTTGCATCTGTGTTTGATTCTGTGATCATATATGTGTCTGAATATTGCATACATTTGTGTTCAAATTAATATAAACTCAAAAGGAATTAGTAATTCCTTAAAACACTATTCACCCTCTTCTAGTGTTAATTCTAGCCCTAAGATCTGTAATCCGCATTTCTCACAGGTTTGACAACTAGAGAGAATGTTTCATTGAAGTCAAAGCCATGTTCTTGTGTATATCCCTTTGCCACCAACCTTGCCTTATACCTTGCTATTGTGCCATCTGGATTTTTCTTTAATTTGTATGTCCACTTGCATCCAACAATATTTTTATTGTCTGGTGGCAGAACAAGACTCCATGTCTTGTTTTTGATTAGGGCATTGTATTCATCATTCATTGTAGCTTTCCAGTTTTTGTCCTTGATTGCCTGGTCAAATGTTGCTGGCTCACTTGATATTGTTGTTGTATGCATCTTTGGCTTTAATATACCACTCTTTGACCTTGTGATCATGTGATGTTCAGTTCTGACTTGAGTTGCATTGAGTGGCGAATTATTGTCTTGATCTAAATTGTTGTCTGACTCATGGTTTTGAGTATCTGAATCATGCTAACTTGTTCCTTCTGCTTGATTTGTTGTATCTGCAAGTGGACCAAATGACTCTGCCTGACCTGTTCTAGGAACATTGTGTGTTGTGGAGCAGAGTTCATTGTGTCCCTTTCACCTTCTTTATGGATGCATTCACCAGGATCCAAAGGTATAGGAGGTATTGAAACTCTTGGATTATAATTTTTCTCTGTAGTCTTCATACTTAAATAAGAATAAGAAAAAATATGCTCATTGAACACAACATGTGTGCTTATAAATATTTTTCCATTGCTATCAATACATTTGTAACCTTTCTGATTTGAAGCATATTCAATAAAAGTGCATGGTGTTGATCTAAAATTCAGTTTGTGTGTGTTGTATGGTCTTGTGTAGGGGAAACACAAACATCCAAAGGTTTTTAGAGATTGATAATCTGGTTTCATTTTGAACAATTTTTCCAATGGGCTTTCTCCTTTTAGTACTTTAGTTGGTAACCTATTGATTAGATAAATTGCAGTACTAAAGGAGTCTGGGCCAGAATTTTAAAGGTAACTTTGCTTGAGCTAGCAGAGTTAGACCAGATTCCACTATATGTCTGCGTTTCCTTTCCACTAAACTATTATGTTCAAAAGTATAGGGACATGTAACTTTGTGAACTATTCCCTTTTCACTAAAATAATTGTTGAGAGTTTTAAATTCTGTACCACCATCAATCTGTATTATTTTGACCTGATGATTGGTTTGTTTTTCAACTTTAGTAATAAAGTGTATCACTACATGATGTGTTTCAGATTTTGTTTTCAAAATGTATATCCAAGTACGTCTAGAGAAAGCATCAACAAATGATATATAATACCTATACCCATATCTGAGTTGATAGGGGCTGGACCCCAGAGGTCAGTAGCTATTAACTCCAGTGGCTTGTCATATTTGCTTGTTGAGTTAGAAAATGCTAATTTGTGACTTTTACCTAATTGACAATAAGTACATATATAGGGCAAAATGACATTATCAAAAGAAATTTTGTTTTCTTCTAAAACTTTCTTCACAACATTTACATTGGGATGACCAAGTTAAAAATGTCATACATCAAAGTTGCTCAACTTCTTCTCTGTTTGAGGGAGTTTAGAGTAATTACAATTTTCAGTGATTTTATTTGTACTGGAATTTCTAGATTCAACAAGATTAAATCTGTACAAGTCTTTTACTGCTTCACCCTACAATAAAATTTCTTTTGTTAGTATGTTTTTGACTAAGCAATAGTTAGGATAGAATTCAAAGTAGACATGGTTGTCACTTGCAAACTGAGATACACTCAGAAGATTTTTCTTTATCTGTGGTACCATAAGTAAATTATTGAGATATAGTTTTCTTTCACCTTTGATACAAGCAACTTCAGTGTGTGTAATTTTGATTGGCTCACCATTTTCTATGTGTATGGATTTATCACCTTTATACTCTTTGTTTCTAAGATTTAGATTATCCAGACTATTGGAGATGTGGTTAGTTGCTCCAGAATCTAAGTACCAACTCTCATCAAAGATCTGTTTGGGTCTGCTTGTCTCACTTTGACTATTTGCTTTGTTACTACATGACTGATTACTTGTTTCTTGTTGTGCTTGAGCCAAGTTGACACTGAAGTTGTTGTTGTTTCTTTGATTTGTTGAATTCTGATTTGGGGTATAATTGAGATTGAGTCTGAAACAACACTTTGGTACAATATGCCCAACTTTTTCACATATCTGGCATCTTGGTCTATTGTTGTTGCTCCACCTTCCTCTGCCTCTGCCTCTAACTGGAGGATTTGGTTTTTTGTTGAATTGATTCTTGTTTTTGTAGTTTGATGCATAGTTTACTGACATATTTGAAGTTATGGGTTTCTTGAACTCTAACCTTCCCTCATGGGCAAGAAGTATGGTATGCACATCCTCAATGGATGGAGTAATTCTTTGAGATGATATAACAGCCACAACAGCTTCATATTCTTCACTTAGGCCACTTAGTGTGATTAGTACTTGTTCAGTTACTGGTACTTTGTGACCAGCTGCTTCAAGCAGATCACAAGTTGTTTTGATTTTTGCAAGATATTCTCCCATAGTTTGATTTTCTTTCCTGATACTATGAAATTGTCTTTTATGATGCATCACTTTTGCTGCTGATTGAGAATTAAAGATTCTTTCAACCGTTGACCATATTCCATTTGCAGTTTTGCTCCCAATAACTTGAGGCAATAGTTTAACAATTATTAATAATAAAAAGCCATGAACAAATTAGACTATCTTGTCTTTGATATTTTGCAAATTCTGGATTGCTAACAGTCTTGTTTTCTTCATTAGTGATAAAACTTGGTGGGGCGGCATGGGTCCAAGGAGGAAGCCTTCTAAACCATAGCCTTTTATGGCTGTTTCCACCTGCACCTTTCAAAGAAGATAATTGTCTTCTTCTAAGTGGGCTGTGACTAATTGGCTTTGATGGCTTATGATAGTTTTGATCTGACTTTCAGTGGCTGTTTGATTTGAGTTACTGGTTTCAGATGATTCAGAACTGGTAGCCATGATGATGAATCAAGAAACAGAGAGGGATGAAACAGAATTGTGGGCAAGAAAGTGCAAGAACATATACTATATGCTTCAAGAAAAACTCAAGAACAGAAAGAAATGATCTCAGAGATCAGGTAAGTGCAACCATTGATCCAAATGATTGTTTTTCTTGATGATCGGTTTTTCTGGCAAGGCACTGCCTTTTTGATTGATTTTCTTGTGTTGGATTTTGCTGGTTTTCTTGGTTTTTCTTGAATCTGAATTTGATCCTGCTTTTCTGAAAGAATGTCTGTTGCAGTTTGAGTAGCTTCTGAAAACTTATGGCGAGGCCCTTGTTTTCTTTCTATGAAAGCTTGCTCAAACCAACCTTAGATGATGAAATTTTCCTAATGGGATTTTGATACTTTCGAGTTATCTGATGATAAACTTTGATGAATTTCAGACTTGCCTTAATGCCGTTTGACCGAGGCTCAGATACCATATAAGATTCGTGAAACTGTGATTTTGATCTTGATGATCTTTTGAGATGAAATGGTTTTGAATTGCAAGAGAGAAATTGATGTGTATTATTATATTCTCTTTGATACACGGTGCACTGTATTTATACAAACAAAATACAAAAGAAAGTTTACATTTAGGCCGAACAAATAAAGAGCAGTGCTAAATGCACCACGCTTGGGACTCCATTTTACCCAGAATTTTTCAATCGGCAGTATACTGTCGGTTGACTATGAAGTGACACCGATCTCATACTGCCGAATGACTATGAAGCCGCACTTAGCTCATACTGCCCAATGAACGGAATGGGTAAAATGAAGTTCTCAGCGTGGTGCATTTAGCACTGCTCCAAATAAAAGCCCGCAAACATGTACATTGACCCGAATAGCTTTGCGATAAAAGAGTGCTATATGATGTATTCTCGAAGTCATTTTCTAACTTCATGATAGTAAAGTCAGTGAAGCTGATGGTAAATATTATTAGATATCAAGCATTTGCTGGTAGAGTTTTCTATCAAAGTATCTTCTAATATTATGTATAGATATTTATGTATATGCGTATGTATACAAGTATATATACATGTGTAAATATTATTAGATATCAAGCATTTGCTGGTAGAGTTTTCTATCAAAGTATCTTCTAATATTATGTATAGATATTTATGTATATGCGTATGTATACAAGTATATATACATGTGTGTTTGAGAGGGATACTTGTGTACTCTCCTAAAATGCAAAAATTCCACGGTAAAAAAGCATCATACACAAATATTCTAGTTAGCATTACAAATGAAACAAATTGTTGATTTTCATAAGATTATTGTGATAATCAATCGTTCGATTTTATAGATAACTGAAACTGTTTTATGTTCACTTTAATTTCTTATAGAAGAAGTAGATATCAATAAGAATGTCTAAAATGAAGTTAGAGACAAAATAGCATATCGGAGGTTCCTGGACGTTTACTTTAGGTAATCCAGGAACGTGCAGCAACATGGCCTACATCCGTTATTTATAGTGCACTCCAAGATCATACCCTCAGATTTCGTAAAAGTCTGTGCACATTACATAGGATGCTCGTGGTACTTCAAAATTTACATATGTTGGAGCTTATTCAGTATTCTTTTGATATCTTCTTTGCAAACTATATTCTATCGCATTCAAAAGTAAAACATTTGCAATGTTGTTCCAAAACACATGAGTACAAATATTATCGTCGATCAACTATTAAACGTCTCTCATAGAAAATTAGTTATAGACTACAAATCACATAGATTTTTTTGGCTTACTAAGAATTTGGTTCCCTGTTGACTTTGTAGGGCTACAAAAGAATCTGTTGTACCAATGCAAATAGGAATCTATCTAATTACTTAGATAAAAATGAAAGCTTATCAATACCAAGTAGTATTGAATTTGTACATCGTTTATTTATTGGAAACAAATTAGAGAAATCATCCCAACCATTAAAGAAATGTTGATGTGCAAGTGGACACAATTCAAGATTATATTGAAATGGTAAATGAATTTGTTGGGCGGATTACATTCATAAGAATCACCAATCAGTTGAATAAGATTTCTATGCTCAAAATAAAATACCACCGAGTGGACCAACTATATCAGCATTTTGAAGCGGTCCAATCTTCTCTTTAATTATAAAACTTTCCTGCTCCCCTTGGGAGTTTTGTGGTACCGGTTATAAGATGTTTTGAGAGTAGCGATTTTGATCGTTAATGATCACAGCGGTTTTGATCGATTTACATAAAGTGTTGTATAACTGATCAATGCATGCTTAGGAGTTTAACATACACCAGTTTTGAAAGTTTCCACCAAAGTAGCATTACATATATTTTATGAAGATTAATTCTATAATATAATTAGTGGGGGCATACTTGGAAAAAAAAAGTTATAACCACTTAAAATACCCTAATTTGTTGGATTGAAAATTACTATAAAAATTACAGTGCATCGGTTTCAACGGTCTTATAACCAACAACAACCGATGTGAAAAAAAACTTACAAGCAGGAATTATGTCACCATCGTCTACAACGGTTAAGTCGAACTGAGCAAACTCATGGAGTCCATATTCAATGCGTCGGACGCAAACGTCAACTTCGTCTGCTCAGTTCGTTGTAAGAACGGGACCTAAGTATAAGATCCCTTCGATTTCTTAGCGCCACGTGTATATTAAAACTCAAAGGTCACTTTGTCTACTGCAAGAAATAATTTTTTAATATGTTCTTCACCCATTTTCTCGCCTAACCCTAATTTTAATTTAAGGCAGTGCCTGTCAAATTGACTCTTGAAGAATTGGCTGATGTTTGTCCCCATCACACCATCGCCTGATTGTTTTTTGATCGTTCTTCCTCACCCACATCATCAGTGTTCTCTTTTCTGAGCCTCCGCCATTTTTCCCTATGCTCCGTTTAATTTCTGTTTCGGTAGATACTTGTGAATCCACGATTGAAATAAATTATTTTCTGGTGAGAAGCTCCATAGTTATCTTGCTATTTACAATGAAAAATGTGTTTTGAGTTTAAATTCGTGTACTGTGTTTAATATAATCCTATTTGATGAGGGTAAAAGTTATCATTGAGGTTCCTGATAATTCAAATCTTATGATAGCATCAGCAACTGTTAGTTTGACATAGATTTGTGCATACTGCATGGAATGCTTCAAGACTTTTAACTTTACAACAACTTGGTTGAAACTATAAAACCGAAATATCTTATGTTCTATTTTCCCTAATTCAAAGTTGAATTTACTTCCATTTTATGCTTATATTTTAGTTACGGTAATTGAAAATTTACAAATTAAGCAAGCCAGATATTTAATACTACTTGAAAGATTTAGGATAATGGCATTGAATTCTCAAAATTTGAATATCAAGATGACTGTTCATCTACAAGTAATTTTAGATAGGGGGCTTGCACGAAAGGTCTCTATCTTTGATGGTGTTACAATAAAAGTCTATGTAGAAATAAGTATTTTTTCTAAACCAGAAAACGCAAGTTAGCTTGCGCTTTTTAAAATTTTAAAATTTTCAAAATCAGAAAGCGCAAACTAGCTTGCGCTTTTCTAATTGAAAGCGCAAGTTACCTTGCGCTTTTCAAAAATTTCAAAATTAGAAAATGCAAACTAGCTTGCGTTTTCTTGATAGAAAGTGCAAGTTAAGTTGCGCTTTTCAAAATTTTCGAGAATTTCGAAAAATATTTCAAAATTAGAAAAGTGCAAGTTATCTTGCATTTTCTGTCAGAAAAGTGCAAGACGCTTTGCGTTTTTTTATTTTTGAAAAATAGGGACCAAATTTACATATTTATTTTTGCAGGGACTTTTTGTATAACAACATAAAAAACATGGACATGTGACTCTTTTCTTGTTTTGGATATGTACAGAAGGTAGAACAAGTCAACCACATATAATAAGATATGATATTATACCCATCTACGTGTTGATTTATTTTTCCAAACCTTATAAGTAGCATATTATGAATTACATTGACTTTTTTCTTTTGTAAGTAGTACATTTTCTTCAAAATCAGACTGAATTGCAAAAGTAATTCGTTACTTTTTTTCGAATGTTTCTAAGCCTGGAGATTCACATGCACTCCGACCATTCGGATTATTATATCAATACAGGGTAATTTTCAAAATCCACATTTTAGGTGCTTTGCATATTTTTCCATTCATATTAAAATGTTTTTTTAATTCTTCCCATCTTATGCATTGCATAAGTAATTCATTAGTTTCTTTCCTAATGTTTCTAACATAGTTTTAATGACCGTGCCGTGCCTTGAACCATGATGATTGAAAGTTTAAGGTTTTGATGGTTCAACCGGTCGAACCGTCGAAACCATGATTTATTTTTTTGAAAAATTTGTACATTTAGCTACAAACTATACACAAAAATATTGAAATAATAATGCTATGTATACAAGCTGTAGACGGTCTTCAAGGTATGTAACCGAAGTTGTGTGTTGTTGTAGTGCACAACTATAGCTTTGTATATATTAGAGCAGTGCACAACGATAGAAGTACAATGACGACAAACTTGATGAGTCTTACAGTGGTATTAGAGGAGTTTGTAGCAGTAAAGAACAAAATGATGAAGTTGGTGGTTTAAAATTTGGAACGATTATGATTTTTGAAATATATATTTACTTATTTTCTTCAAAGCAATGAAAATGAGAGAGAATTACAGGATGAGAAGGTAAGAAAAAATAAAAGAACCGTGGTTCAACCATGTAAAATTGACGGTTGAACCGTTGGTTTAAAGGTCCGACCAAAATTCATCTATAAATGAGGTCCGATTGAGTTCCGGACCGTGGTGGTCCAAGGTTCAGGGTTATTCGAGGTCGGACCGCGGCAGGTTTGGGTCATGAAAACACTGGTTTCTAAGTTTGCAGATTCTCATACACTGATTATTCTGACTATTATATCAAGAAGGTAATTTTCAAAATCCACATTTTAGGTTTTATAGATCCCTTTCCATTCATTTTCAAATATTCATTAATTGTTCCCATCTTTTGCATTGCATAAGTAATTCATCAATTTCTATTCTAATGTTTCTAAAGCCTGCAGATTCACATGCGAGATGCGCTCTGACTATTCTGACTAATATATCAAGAAGGTAATATTCAAAATTCACATTTTAGGTGCTATAGATCTTTTCCCGTTGATTTTCAAATTTTCTTTAATTGTTCTCATCTTTTTCCTTTTTATTAAATTGTGATCTTGAAATCTCCAGAAGCTATCCCTACAAAGGCGTTGTGTATCAAAGAAAAAGAAATGCAGTTAGCTTGACTACCATTTCTGAGTAAGATCATATAAACAGTACATTGCTTGACTACATGGGTGTTATGTATTAATGAAAACGAAGTGTTGTTAGCTTGAATAAGGTCGTACAAATGGTATGTTTATGCAGTATTTACCAAGTTAGCTATTTTTGTTATGTTCCATGATGTGTTTTACACACTCTTTTCTCATGGTCTACGATCAATGATGAGCTCATGTTTTTCCTTCCTTTTACTAGAATGAATAACAGCATGTTCCTTTGATTAAATTTATATATGCAGATAAGATGTTCTTTTCTTGAATCTGTTAGGCAATAGCAAAATGCATACATGATTTAAAAACACAATTCAGTTGTTTTACAGTAACAACATTAAGATATTAGCATTCTTTCCATTTGAAACCTTCAATTTTGAAGTACAATAGATAAGCTGGTGTATATAAAAAAACTAGCAAACTTAAAAACGTTTTATAAACTTCACAATTTGATGTGTTGTTATTTGGTAAAAAGCTAAGGTGGAATATTGAAAAATAAATAAGATGGAAAACCAAAAAAAAAAAACAAAGTTAGTGTAAGATAAGAAATGATGTAGGCATAAGCTCATTTACCTTTTAAAAAGTACAAATTTCAATTTACCGTCTTTTTTAAGCACATTTTGGTTTGTATTTACACTTACTTTATCCTTTATATTTAGAATGGATTACAATTATTTGTTTATTACACTCATGTCAATAGATTATAGACCTTTCCTCGCATGGATTATACATGTGTCTTTTCTTATTAGCATTGTAAGCAAGGATGATAATGATGCTAATAATGTGATGAAGTGGCATGAGAACATTAGGAGTGAAACTTTGTTGGGAAGCCACATTGCTTAGCATGCTTTTATAGTGTGCACACATGAAAAATCATAATGGGGCATGATCACACTATGCATTAATATCATACATAGTGTTTTATAAGGCAAATGTGCATTTTGACAAAACTAGCATGGGGATCAATTGGCCATATAAATGTATTTACTAGCAATATTTTTTTTGATACATAATGAGCGAAAGATTAATTCCATCACTGGCAAGTAAGTGATCTCATAAATCTTTATTAATAGTTGGCTTGGAAGCGCAATCTTTTGGTCCAATCGCGAAGTTCCAAAATTGCCCTTTATACACAATTCTTTAAAAAGTTGTCCTATTAATTAATCATAAAAAATAGCATCTGCATATTTGTTCCTAAACTCAGTGCATCTATTAATTGGTCCTAAAAATAACATCTGCATACATGTTCCTAAACTCGGTGCATCTACTAATTGATCCTAAAAAATAGCATCTGCATATATGTTCCTAAACGCAGTGCATCTATTAATTGGTCCTAAAAAATAGCATCTGCATACCTGATTCTAAACTCGATGCATATAACACCGCAATTATATTACCTATAATATTATTATCAAGTGCATACTATGGTAGGTAGCATTAAAAAGCTCAATCTTTTATTATACTTAGCTTAAAAACAGGTTGAAATAGAGAGTAAATAAACTATTATTATAATTTTTTGTTCCCGAGTTTAAGTAAAAGCATGATATTTGTCATGGTACCGATGCATTTATTCAATCACTACTCATAGCTGTTGGCCACCATTGCTTTCACACGTCATAATTTTAAGGTTAGCTTTTATTCAATTGTCTATTATTATTCAAACTTACTATATAAGTATTCAATCACTATTTATATTTCATTTATTTTTTCTTTTTTTCTTTTCTCTCTATTTTTTTATTAAACCAAGATGACAACTTTAACATGGTAGAGTACAAGCTAAGATATCTGCACACCTCGATTGTTTTTTGTATTGTCTTATACTTCCGAATCATGTTATGCACACAGTTTGTTTTGAATTATATGCGGTGAATATAAATTATTTAGTAGAGATAGTTATGATGATTATATTAAGTTTTGGTTGATATTGAACAAGATTCTGTAAGTAGCTCTTTAGAAATGTAATGAAGTAGAAGTCCTTAATTTGAAGTATTGTTTTGAAAAATAAAGTTTAAGGGTCAAGTAACAAACCTATTATTGCGAATAATGTAATAAAAAAATATTTGAAGAGAATATATGGAATATCCAAATGCGAAAAAAATCATACCTAAATAAATTGTCACAGCTAAAGTGATGAAATATTCAATCAAAAAGTAATTTAGGCACAGAAATTGGTAACGAAGACAACTAGAAGCATAGTTTATCATCTATGTGTCTCCATCATATAATGAGATACATTTGTATCTAAACAAAAACATATACTACAAGGAAATACTTTGCAATGGCATAATGTGAGATTACTTTTTCTGAACAATTTGTGATGAAACTGCTTGTAATTAAACTTGGATCTTCCTGAAGGGGGGATGATACATGAACTATGAATTATTATCCTCTAAACTCTGTGTTGTATTCTTTGTGATTTCCTTATTTTTTCCATTTGAAACCATATTGACAGCAGAGTCATTATTCTGCTGTATGGTTTCTTTGGCGACATTGATTTCCTTTTCTGTATAATTTAAATTCATTGAAACTGCTTGCGGAGGCATCTCAGTTTGCTCATCAATGCTAATGATTTCCATGTCATCATTTGCAAACTCAGTATTTAAAATGGTTTTCTTCTTTTTATCAAAAGATAGAGTTTTGTTTGGAACCAGAGTGTTAACATGAAAGATTGGGATATCTGAATTTACACGTTGAGGCGAAGTAACCTGGTTTGTCTCGACATTCATTTCTTGAATCGAAAGATCTTGAACGTTTCTTGAATCTTCTGAAAAAGATTTTCTTGGAATCTGGTTAGAATTCAAAATCTCTTTTTCTTTCCAAACAAGTTTTAATGAGCAGGCCTCTATAAGATGGCCGAAGGAGGAGGCACATTTCATACATCTAGGAGAATCCATTCGTATTCTATTTTTTGAGTGATATTCTCACCATCGTGCATGCTGATATAGGCGAATTCTGGTAGGATTTCATTAGCTTTAATCTCTACCAGGATTCTGGCATAGCCGAGTCTTGTTTCATTTGCCGTAGGCTCGTCCAGTTTAATTAGGGTGCCTACAGCACTAGCTATCGCAGCAAAAGCTATTTGTCCCATAATCTGAGGTTGAGTTCTGGTAATATTATCCAAATTGGATAGGTGGATAATAGATCATGGTTAAGAATCATTTTCTTGTCCCATTTTTTTAATATGGTAAGCTTACCATTGATAAAATAAGGACCTCCTTGGATTATCTTGTTACAGTCGGCTTCAATAGCAAATCTGATGATGAAAAACCCATTATTTCTTGTATATATTTCAAATTTGTCTGCCGAGTTCCATGTTTTGTGAACGAAATCCCTGAAATGATGATAATAGGGCCTAGGACCAAACACATAAGCAACTATTGAATTACCCCATTTATCCTTAGTTCTTCATCTGGTTTCCTCTTTAACTACAACAATTTTTTTTATCACCAATTTTCATTGATGCATAATAACTCAAATCAGCAAAAGAATTAAGCCCTCTTTTCTTAACTAAATCTGCCCAAGAAGATGATGGTTTGCTGATTGTTTCTTTAAAGAGACTTCTTGAGGCATTGAAATTTGGTCTACTATGAATCTGATTGTGAGAATTTCTATGAGTTTGTTTTCTTCTTCTCAACATTATGCCATTGCAATACAAATCTACCAATTAATTTTCAAACAACGCCATTACTAAATCTTTTCATCTGTGTGTTATAATTATTCAAAGCATTCATGCTTCTTTGGCCTCCTTATCAATTCTATTTTACATATAAAGTTCAATAAGTTAATTTTATTTATTTTAAAATTCATTTAATCTAAAATAAATTCTATTATATAAGAAATCAATCTCTTACAATTTTTTTCCTCTTCACTCATTCCCACTCAATTCAAAAGTCGATCTATGCTTAATTCAAGCATTTTTATTTCATATTTTGGCCCCTTAATTTTTTAACCTTTTAACTCTCCTACGTACCAATATAAATTCATGAATTAATGTCCAAACGTTACTATTATTAAATCTTTTCACCTACCTGTTAAAATTATTGTTGATAGCATTGATGCTTCTTTATCTTCTTGAACAATTGTATTTTATATACAGTTTAAAAAAATTAAATAAATAAACCTCATTTAATCAAAGTTCAAATATTGAATTCTTAATTTAAGTTACACTTTTACATTTTCCCTCTTCCTTTTCTTTTCATTTTTTAATGCCAAGACAACTTCTCTTTAATTTGCATTAAGCATTCACTTGCGGGTAGCTATTTTCTCAAGTGTACTATTATTGGTGCTCAACCTTTTCTTCTACCCACCAAAACTAAAGGCCACCTTAAACCATTTCTTCTTTTTTCCTAGTGCCAGTCACTATTTTCTTCATGTGAACAAGCACCCAAAATTCAAAACATGCAGCTCACCAAATCGCAGTTGAATTGGTCATCGATAATTCTTAGATTTGTTCACCGATGATTAAAACCCTATATTTACATGTTTTACCTTGCTATCGGCTAACTATAGCCACAACATTTGCTTTGCGGCGATTGTAGGTGAACGTAGGTTAGTGGAAATGGTCGGTTGAAAGTGGCTGTGGAATGAATTTTTCCACAGTTGTTTGGAACCGAGTGAAAGAATAGGATATGATGGTTACGAGTACATGAAAATATTAATATCAAATAAATTATAATTGTGGTTGGAAGAAAAAAAACTGGATGACAATAACAACACACTTTTCTCAATCCTGACCACCGTCTTTTGGACTTACCACTTTCATTTACTCATATTCCCACTTGCTCTTTTTCATTCTTAAACCATTCTCATATTCTATGAAAGAAAATGAAATTGAAATTCCAGGTGTGTTGATTCACATATTCTTCAACTTATTAAAGCCCACATAATTAGCTTTTCTTCCCTCTCCTTTTTTGTTTCCTTCCTTCCTCTTCTTCCAAACGTAATAGAAAATTGTTAGGATTGGACAAAACAGACATCTTATTATCGCTAAATAAGGAATTGGCAGTATACAAAATTAAACATCTTTCTGTATTTCAAATGGGAATAAATTTCAATGGGGAATTTTTCCTCTTTCAAGGTCATGAATGGCAATGACTCCGAACTTCTTTGATAAAACCTCTTTTCATCTTTATGTAAACAAGATTATTATGATAATAAAAAATTAGACCTTATTTTTGATTTGTTTCATCAAGATTTCCATTTTATATATGTTCTATTATATGAAAAAAGGAATAATTAGCCATTTGTTGTAATATATATAAATTATAAGGGTGTATATATTAAATGTTATATGTGAATTATTGTAATCTTTATTCTTCACAAAGAGCTTATAAGTAGAGCTGAATTGTATTATACATTTACACCTGTAGATAATGAAATGTCCTCTCCCATGGCTTCGTATCTTTCTATGTATTTACTATATTACAAGCATGATCTTTAACTAGTAAGCAATTTTCTTTTCATTATAAAAATAATTGAAACATGATTTGGTTTTGAATTTATTTATAAGTCATGAAATTCGAGTAATATCATGCTCAATGGATAGATCTTTGTGATTTAAACATGTTTTAGACGAAAGATTTCATTTTGTTACATTTATACATTCGAATTGATTTAAAACTTGTCTATTTTTCAATGCTTCTGAATTAAACTTGTAGACCAACGAGATCTATATTTATGTTGGAAAGCAAGTTTTAATTTGAAATCTTTTGTTGTCAATTCAAATAAATTAATTGAATTTGATTGTGTTTCGGTTTGTGTTATAGACTAATTAACCTAAACATATTTGGTAAATGAAGTATTCATTTTGAAAACCTCTAGTTTCAGGAATTGGGTTTAAATGAGAATATTGAAAGTGATTTTGAGATAAAAATGCATGTCTAAATGATTTATAAATGTTCATATAACAAATCTTCATTTTGAATTTATCTATTTTCGATTATGTTTTAAAGTGAAGAAAATTCGAATATTTTAGAAATGTATTCTGTATATCCAAGGAAATTGTTAATTTGAAGTATTTTAATATTAGGTGTAAGATATAATGGAGAACTAAAGAGTTGTTAGATTTGTAGTCATGGATCCATGGGATCTAACCATTTATATATAAAAAGGTTAAATTTTTTTCCAAAATTATTTCTAGATTTGAATTGTTAGCACTAGAATTGGTCACTAACACCCAAAAATAGATTTGTGTAGAGAGATTAATGAAGATAGTAAATTAAAACAGTGGAATATATGCAAAACTAACTGTAGAAACAAGAACACCAGAATTATAGTGGTTCGGCGTAACTGCCTACGTCCACTGTTAATGTAATCTTTATTGCTTTTCTCAAAGACTTGAATACAGATACAATCCATAAAAAATAACTTGAATACAAGTTTGGACTGAAAGAAGTGAGTACCAAAAATGGCAGAGTATCCCTGGAGTTCTCGAAAAAGGTCCCTTCAACTGTACCCCTGCCTCTGTTTATATAGACGAAGATAGGCTGGACTCCCTTTGCAGGCCCAGGAACAAGGTACTTCGGCCTACAGTAGGCGACTTCTCTACGCCGAGCCAGGCATACCGAACGGTGGTCGCCGAGCCTCCTCGGCCGGTCCAGTGGTTGCCTCGCCATTGACTCGAAGCAGATTGTCAAAGGATTCGAAGCAAGAGGCAATAAGATTCGAAGCAAAGAAGTGTTATGCGCGTCACTCTGTTGTAGGACGAAGTGATCACCAGCCATCATAAAGGTTCACTAACCCAGGTCTACTGCCCCACGCATGTCGAACCACCAAGTTCGAACTACGAGCATCGAAACTCAACTGACCGAACTGTCTTGGTTCTGCTCCTTTGACCGAGCGACGCATGCCATATTACCTCAACTCATTTGACCGAACGATGCATGCCGAACTACCTTGACCGAGCGGCGTCTGCGAACCACCTAGACCGAGCCATGTATTTTGACCTACCATGTTTCTACTGACCGACCGACCGAGGCATCCTGAACTACCTTGACCGAATGATGCATGCCGTGTTACCTAGACCGAGCGATGTCTGCGAACTACCTAAACCGAGCCATGCATGACCAATGTCCTTGACCAAGCCATGTATCCCGACCCATACCTACCGAGCCACATATAAATGCCAAAACATGCCAATTCCATCAAACCTTTATATCTCCAGGCTCTTCTTGGCCAGAATCTTGTCTACTGCTAACAGTAATTTCTACAACTGCTGTTTTGTTGCCAGGCCAAGGTGCCGGGTAACATTTGCCCCCCAAAGCACGCCATGTGAATCAACACAACGTGCTTTGAATTAACAACCAGTTCCTGCTTTCAGGAGTTAGCTCATCTAGAATGACAATCATCTGTCGTTTAAATCCCATTTTAACTTTCCAAAAGTTTAGTGCATATAACCTTTCGAAGGTTGAACTGCACTGAATTTTATGAACAACACCTGTGCATATACTCATATACACACACATATATATAGACTCGTATAAGTATATATATGTGTTTTATTTATTTATTATCTATTTTCTTCTTATTATTTATTTTTATTTTATTATTATTAATTAAATTTTTTTATGAAGGGTTCGACATATGAGGACCAATCTACTCGGTCGGCTTATCTGAGCTGGGTCGGCATGCCGACTTGCCGACTCATGAAATACGGTGATCGGGTTTCCAAAAGTACGCCGATTCACACTTCCTCCTCCATATATGAGGTCAAGCCTGTACACTCCTCTCCCCACCTTCACTTTACTTTCCTTACCCTTCGGCTCTTTATACAACCAAAAGATCTTCTTCCCACCGAACCGCTACTATTCTCCTCCTAACTATCTACTCACACACTCTCCGCCATCATTCTTGACCTCTAGCACTGGAAATCACGCACTCTAACCCTAAATTATTTCATAGGTAAGGATCTACACTTTTCTTTGAACTATTAGGCGTCGCCTCCCCGAATTCGCCCTGAATCTAAACCATACACATACCTGACCCTTCTCGGTGAGGATGAGAGGAGGGAGATAGTGGGAGAGAATATATGGGCTAGGATAGTGAAGTGTCTAGCACGAGTTGGCGCCGAATCGAGAGGAGCAGGCGTAGATGCTTCTAGGAAGGACAGTCGGCGACGTGTATAAGAGGAGAGTTTATTGCTTCGTGAGTGAGAGGGGATCGTTGCTTGAGGAGTAAGCAGTCCGGTCGATAGCCTTTGCAGGCTAACCCTTAAGGGTGAATCTGGTTGGTATATTCTTATAGTGGTTGATCGGTGGAGGAGGTTACAAGATTGGATCGGTACTTTGAGTGGAAGTCGGTCTGTCGTTTGTCTAGTGAGGCTTGGTTCGGTAGGATCCTAGCAATAGAGTTGTTCTTTATTCTATGAAGGAGTGTGTAAAAACCCGCATATTTTACGATTTTATATTTAAATATTTTATTTAAATATAGCGTCATTAGTCGGATTTAAGTCCAAAATGTCACTTTTTTGCAAACGGTCGAATTATGACTCGGGACTACTTCCACTGAGTCCAAAATGGCATTTGCGGTCTTTTTGAGTATAAGCATCGATATATTTGGAGTAAATTGAATTTTGCTATTTTCTAGTGGGCTTTTGGGTTTGGGTTTCACCCAACTCATCCTATACCCTAACTCAGCCCCCTCTCTTCATCCATTCACTCATTTCATTTCTTTTTCTCAAGCTCAACTGAAAATGGTGGAAGAGAATGGGAAATAGAAATTTCCAAGCCCTAGTTCCTCTTGCAAACTCAAATTCTTGCTCCAAAATCAAAGAGAAGCTTAGGTAAGCCTTCCTTTCACCTTCTCCATCTAAATCTCTATCCAATTTCAGAAATTTTCTATAACTTAATTTAGGAAATACTTGTTTTGATCTTAGATTGGAGCTTGTAGAGTAGAAGTGAAGAGTGGTTGATATTTTCTTTGCATTTGAGCTTCTCATCTTTGTTTTTGAGTTAAAAAGGTGAGTTTTGAACTCACATCTACTTCTCTAGATATCATTGATGTTAGGTATGAATTCCTAACACTTATTTATGTTCATTTGCTTTTGATTTGAATTGATTTGGTGAACATTTCAATTTTTGGTGTTTTGAAGTCAAAAACTCTAAAAATCATAGCTTTGATGTTTGATCATGCTTTTGGTGGTGTATTGAAGAGCTTATAGGGCTGGGTTTTCGATTGGCATAAACCCCTAGCGCCCATTGCTCGTCTGGTTGCAAGTTGTGAGAGTTTGCTCTTCTTTTTGATAAGCTGAAAAACAGTTCCAGTGCCATTCAGTCGACTGGCTGTAGAAACCGAAAGTTTCTGGGACTGGCTGCAGAAACCAAAAGTTTATGTTTCTGCAGTCAGTCAACTGACTGCAGGAACCATAAGTTTCAGGTTTCTAGATCAGTCGACTGGCCTCTGCAGTCAGTCAACTGACCTGCTTGTCTCAGCCCAATTTGTTTATTTTGTTTGTTTTCCAATTTTAATCGATTTGTGTCGATTCCAATTAGTTGTTATCACATTTTTGACTTTGATGATTCCTTTTTGATTTCATACATGGGTTTTATGAAGTGATCTTTTTAAAATTGTATTAAAAGCTCGTTTCTCCATTTATAATTTCTATTTAAAACACATACACAATTTTGCACTTCGAGCGCAGAGGGAGGAGAATTAAATGATTAAATAAAACGCGTGCTATGAACACGTGGGTTTATCTTTCCAGTTAATTCCTAATCTATTCGTTTGACTGTTTTGACCTTTGGGTCTTGTTTACCGATGAGATGAGGTGAACTTTGTACTACTTTGAGTGTGAAATTGACTAACAGTTAATAAACCGTTTAGTGCGAACGTGTGGTATGGGACTCACGTTAACATTTTTCGGGTTCCTTTCTGAGAGTTGTGACACATTCTGCCAGTTAGTGGTGTCCAAAACTGGGTCTCCGGACCTTCGCCACTATGGTTTGTTGCCTTCGTGCGTGTGGATCCTTGTTTCTTTGACAATTATATTTCCCTAGTGTATCGCCTTTCGAGGTAGGTTCTTTGAACCACACGATATATAGCGATTACCTTGTGGAAACTTGTGTTACCATTATTGGTATTTGTTATTTGCCTTTTGGCTTGTTTTGGGATATGATATCCTTGGTTTATTTGAGTTACCGAAGATATGAGGCTTGTTATGATTCATCTTTTGTTAGATGATTTGGTTATCTCTTTTGGAGATATTTGTGGTATTTTATGACCTTGTATGTTCATTATCATTTAGTTTATCTAACTGATTTGTTTAGCTAGACTGACCCGTGTATGTTATACTCGGGTCAGACCGAGATGTTTCAGGATAGGTGCATTGGACTTAGCCTATTTTGCTTCCGCATGGACTATTCTGCTAGTTCCTTTTTGTTATAGCTTTTTGTGTAGTCCTTTTTGGTTGTAACTTTGAGATGTATTCTTTTGACTCGCCTGTATATTGTGGTTTGCTTTACCACTTGTCGAGTATCATTTTGTAAACTCTGTAATGTATCTTTATATGTGTAAATGTATGTGATGATCTACTGTTCTGTGATGTGTATTACAATTGAGTTGTTATATTTTATTCTGATAGATCCTTCAGCCACCTATGGCTTTGTATTAAGTATTTATTGGATATGTTGATCCATTTAAGTAAGAAGTGGCAATTGTCGGCGTATTCAATAGATAATTAAGACAAGGTTATAGATGGTCGCTCCTATCCAGCTCTATTCTCCGTATTAGCAGACGGTGTTACCTAGTAATACTCTTTGCTAATGTGGGTCTCGGAGTGGGGCGTCATAGCTTGGTATCAGAGCCAGGTTCAGAACAAAATATGGTAAACATAGAACAGAGACACATATTACGGTACATCAACGGGTAGTACAAATGTTACCAATCTTTGAATCATCGTGCCTTTATTCTTTCCGTGCCCTGGGGTAGATAGAATTTTGGGAATATGTCTAGGAATGCATTTTTATTCCGTAATATTCCATATTTGAATTAATGATATCTACCTTGTGAATAATCTTTATCTTATCTTATCTTATCTTTCAGCTAATGGCCGGAAAGAGGACGACGCTCGAATGTTGGGCAATCTAGCGGCTCGCATCCGGACGGCGTTTATATGTCTGCCGATCAGTTTTTGGAGTTATTTAGGAGCACTCAACCTCCAGCTCCTATTCGTGCATCTCCTCCATGCAAGTCTGCCTTTGCACGCCTGTGCAACGATTTTTCTCATCCTGGGGGAAAGCCATTCAAAGGCTCCAAGTCCGTTCTTGAGGTCCAAGCTTGGATTCGCACATGCGAACATATCTTCTCTCGCATGGATCTTTCTGACCACGATCGAGTTCTTGTAACTTCTAGCTTATTGCAAGAGCGTGCCCTGGATTGGTACGAGCTTCTTGTAGCCGAACTTGATGAGTCTGTTCTTCCTTGGACTCAGTTCCGGGAGAGATTCGAACTCAAATTCGTTCCTGAATCTGAGAAAGTTTTATTAGCCCGTCGCTTCTTTGAGTTGAAGCAAGGGAAGTCCTCCGTTTCTGAATATGTTGCATCATTCGAGGCCTTATCTAAGTATGGTCTTGAATTCATTAGCACTTCTTATAAGAAGAATATGAAGTTTGTCTCCGGTCTTAAGAAATATCTTAAGAAGTCTTTAATGCTTCAGCTTAAGCTTTCTTTTGAGGAATTATTTGACTCGGCACTTCATCTCGAAGCCATCGAGAAGGAGTGTGATAGTGGTGATGATGTTGAGGTTCGCAAGAACCCCAATAATAAGAAGTTTCCATTTCATAAGCAAGGATTTTTCCCTTCCAAGAAGAAAAAGCCTATTGAATCTGGTTCTAACTCTCAATCTGCTGGAACACCTTCCATTCAGAGTGTTTCAATTGTGGTTCTCCTGATCATATGATTCGAGCTTGTCCTAAGCCTCTCTTCTGCCATTATTGCAAGAAGGAAGGTCACCGTGTTTCCACCTGCCCTAATGCTCCTGCTAGTGCCAAGTCTGGCAAGCTTTATGTTGCTAAGGCTTCTGGAGGTTCTTCTCAGCCCAGAGGTATATCTCCATCTATTTTGGAAGGTTCTATTTTATTTCATGACCGTAGTATTCGAGTTCTTTTCGATACGGGAGCTTCGCATTCTTTCATACTAAAAAAGCTCATCGATGATTTGTCTTTGGATGTTTCTTGTATGGTTACTTCGTTGAGGATTGCGAATCCTATTGGGGGATCCACAACCCTTAGCATGCTTTGTGGTGATGTTGAGATTGTTTTATGTGGCTTTTCTTTTCGTGTGAATCTGCACGTTATTTCTTATTTGGGATTTGATATGATTTTGGGTATGGACTGGCTAGTGAGATACGACGCCAGGATTATTTGTTCTGAAAGAATTTTATATCTTCGACACCCGGATTCATCTTCTCAGCTATCACTTGTTCTTCGGAATGTGGATAATTCCGAAATGGCTTTATATTCTCTTGACTCACGAGATGATGATGATATATCTCGTATTCCTATTGTTTGTGACTTCTCTGATGTTTTTGAGCCGGTTTCGGGTTTGCCAGCCAAGCGGGCGATCGAGTTCCGCATTGATCTCATTCCAGGCGCGCAGCCAGTTGGCCGTCCTCCCACAAGGATGTCTACAAAATAAAATGAGGAACTCAAGAAGCAGCTTTTAGAGCTTGAGTCCAAATAGTTGATTCAGTCCAGTTTTTCACCGTGGGGTGTCGCGGTCGTCTTCGTGAAGAAGTCCGATGGAACTCTTAGGCTCTGCATCGACTATCGCAAGCTTAACAAGTTGACCGTCAAGAATAGGTATCCATTGCCAAGGATCGATGATATGTTCGATCTATTGAGTGGCGCTAAGGTCTTCTCTCATCTCGACCTTGCCACTGGTTTTCACCAGCTCCGAGTCGCGGAAGACAGCATACCCCTTACAGCTTTCCACACTCGATATGGTTCTTCCGAGTGGCTCATTATTGACGAACGCCCCTGCTTTCTTTGTTGATCTTATGAATCGAGTATTCCGGGAGTACCTCGATAAGTTTGTCCTTGTGTTCATTGATGACATTCTTGTTTATTCTAAGTCTGAAGCCGAGCATGCTAATCACTTGAGAATTGTCTTGAGTACTCTTCGTCACCATCAGCTTAAAGCCAAATTCTCCAAGTGCCATTTTTGGGAGAATAAGGTTAAGTTCTTAGGCCATGTTGTATCTTCCGACGGCGTTTTTGTCGATCCCTCAAAGATCGAAGCTATCCAGAATTGGAAGAGGCCTGAGAATGTTCTTGAGATTCGTAGTTTCCTTGGATTGGCGGGTTATTACCGTCGGTTCATTAAGGATTTTTCCCATGTTGTGCTTCCTCTCACCAGCCTTACTCGGAAATGCATTAGTTATATTTGGTCCGATAAGTGTGAAGCTTCCTTTCGGACATTAAAGGAACTTCTCACTAATGCTCCTATTCTTGTGGTTCCGGAGGGTAATCATGATCTTGTTGTCTACACCGATGCTTGTGGTAGTGGTCTCGGTGCCATGCTTATGCAGAAGGATCGGGTAGTTGCTTATGCTTCTAGGCAACTGCGTCCGAATGAAGTTCGCTATGCCACTCATGATCTTGAGTTAGCCGCCATTGTCTTCGCCTTGAAGATTTGGCAACACTATTTATTAGGCAAGTGCTTCATTCTCTATATCGATCATAAATCCTTGAAGTATTTGTTCACTCAGAAGGAACTCAATATGAGGCAACAACGTTGGCTCGAGTTTCTTTCCTCCTATGACTTTGATATCCAATATACCCCTGGTAAGGTTAATCGTGTTGTTAATGCACTTAGTCGTAGACATTCGGCTGTCATTTCTATGATGCTTGCCGAATGGGATGTTCTTGAGACTCTATCTTTTTTTGATATTCATGATCCAGCTCCATCCTCTAATTCTCCGATAGTATTATTCAGTTTGGAAGCTCGACCCTCTCTATTTGATCGTATTGCCAAAGCTCAGCGGCGTGATCCTGATCTTGTGCATCTTATTCAGCTTTGTGAGACTGAATCCCGTGATGAGACGTTGCGGGATTTCAGCATTGGTTTTCATGGGTTTCTTCGCAAGAAGAACCATCTTGTTGTGCCTTTTGATTCTGCACTTAGGCATGACATTCTTGATAACTGTCATCGTTCTAAGTATACCATTCATCCTGACAGTAGTAAGATGTATGCCGATATGCATCGCCTTTATTATTGGGAAGGCATGAAGCGCGATGTAGCGGGTTATGTGAGTAATTGCATGACTTGTCAACATATTAAAGCCGAACATCAGCGCCCTTCTGGTCTCCTTCAGCCTCTAGAGATTCCATTGTGGAAATGGGATCAGATTTCGATGGATTTCATTGATGGCCTACCTCGTACGAGATCGGGCCATTCTAGCATCTGTGTTATTGTTAATCGCCTCACTAAATCAGCTCATTTTATTCCTATTAAATCTAATAGGACTGCTTCTCTTTTGGCTAAGTTATATATCAAGGAAATCGTGAGACTTCACGGTATTCCTAGTTCGATTGTGAGCGACCGTGATCCTTTATTCACAAGTCATTTCTGGTAGAGTCTTCAACAAGCTTTGGGAACAAAGCTTAATTTCAGCACAGCTTATCATCCACAGTCTGATGGACAGACTGAACGGGTGAATCGTATCTTAGAGGATCTCCTTCGTATTTGTATTCTTGATTTCGGAGGTAGTTGGGAGGATCATCTACCCCTTGTAGAGTTCTCCTACAACAATAGTTTTCAGTCTAGTATCGGTATGGCTCCTTTCGAAGGCATATACGGAAGGCCATGTCGATCCCCTTCATGTTGGTTGGAATCTAGGGAGAAGCTTATTCTTGGCCCAGAGTTTGTTCATGATTCTTCTGAGAAGATTAATCTTATTCGTCAGAGAATGAAAGAGGCACACAACCGCTAGAAATCCTACACGGACAAATGTAGAAAGCCTCTCGAGTTCTCGGTTGATGATCTCATCTTAATTCGTGTTTCTCCTTTGAAAGGGGTTACGCGCTTCAGTATGACAGGGAAATTAGCTCCTCGCTTTGTAGGACCATTTCCTATTACTGAACGTATTGGCCCTGTGGCTTATAGAGTTTCACTTCCAGCTCATCTATCTGGTGTTCACAACGTTTTTCACGTCTCTCAGCTTCGGAAGTGTCTTCGAGAATCGGATTCTGTTATCGACTCTCCTAATTTGCAAGGGCTTGAGATCTCACCAGATTTATCTATTGTACAGCAGCCTATTCGCGTACTTGCCTCGGAGGTGAGACACCTTCGAAACAAGGACGTGCCGCTCATTAAAGTTCAATGTTCTGCTAACCCCAATGACTGTACTTGGGAAACCAGAGAGTTTATCGAGCGATCCTATCCGGGTTTTCTATCTTTGCTTAGCAATGGTGAGAATATCTTTTTATCCCAAGCTTATTTTCTTTCCTTTTTGGATGAAAGTATGTAGTTGTTACAAATTCTTCTCTAGGAATTGCACGGGCGCAATTTTGTTAAGAAGGGGTGATTTGTAACAACCCGCATATTTTACGATTTTATATTTAAATATTTTATTTAAATATAGCGTCGTTAGTCGGATTTAAGTCCGAAATGTCACTTTTTGCAAACGGCCGAATTAGGACTCGAGACCACTTCCATTGAGTCCAAAATGGCGTTTGCAATCTTTTTGAGTATAAGCATCGATATGTTTGGAGTAAGTTGAATTTTGCTATTTTCTAGTGGGCTTTTGGGTTTGGGTTTCACCCAACTCATCCTATACCCCTAACTCAGCCCCCTCTCTTCATCCATTCACTCATTTCATTTCTTTTTCTCAAGCTCAACTGAAAATGGGGGAAGAGAATGGGAAATAGAAATTTCCAAGCCCTAGTTCCTCTTGCAAACTCAAATTCTTGCTCCAAAATCAAAGAGAAGATTAGGTAAGCCTTCTTTTCACCTTCTCCATCTTAATCTCTATCCAATTTCAGAAATTTTCTTTTCACCTAATTTAGGAAATACTTGTTTTGATCTTAGATTGGAGCTTGTATAGTAGAAGTGAAGAGTGGTTGATATTTTCTTTGCATTTGAGCTTCTCATCTTTGTTTTTGAGTTAAAAAGGTGAGTTTTGAACTCACATCTACTTCTCTAGATATCATTGATGTTAGGTATGAATTCCTAACACTTATTTATGTTCATTTGCTTTTGATTTGAATTGATTTGGTGAACATTTCAATTTTTGGTGTTTTGAGGTCAAAAACACTAAAAATCATAGCTTTGATGTTTGATCATGCTTTTGGTGGTGTATTGAAGAGCTTATAGGGCTGGGTTGTCGATTGGCATAAACCCCTAGCGCCCATTGCTCGTCCGGTTGCAAGTTGTGAGAGTTTGGTCTTCTTTTTGATAAGCTGAAAAATAGTTCCAGTGCCAGTCAGTCGACTGGCCTCTATAGTCCGTCGACTGGCCTCTAAAGTCAGTCGACTGGCTGTAGAAACCAAAAGTTTATGGGACTGGCTGAAGAAACCAAAAGTTTCTGTTTTCTGCAGTCAGTCGACTGGTCTCTGCAGTCAGTCGACTGACTGCAGGAACTGAAAATTTCAAGTTTCTAGATCAGTCGACTGGCCTCTGCAGTCAGTCGACTGACCGGCTTGTCTCAGCCCAATTTGTTTATTTTGTTTGATTTCCAATTTTAATCGATTTGTGTCGATTCCAATTAGTTGTTATCGCATTTTTGACTTTGATGATTCCTTTTTTATTTCATACACGGGTTTTATAAAGTGATCTTTTTAAAATTGTATTAAAAGCTCGTTTCTCCAATTTATAATTTCTATTTAAAACACACACACAATTTTGCACTTCGAGCGAAGAGGGAGGAGAATTAAATGATTAAATAAAACGCGTGCTATGAACACGTGGGTTTATTTTCCAGTTAATTCCTAATCTATTCGTTTGACCGTTTTGACCTTTGGGTCTTGTTTACCTATGAGATGAGGTGAACTTTGTACTGCTTTGAGTGTGAAATTGACTAACGGTTAGTAAACCATTTAGTGCGAACGTGTGGTAAGGGACTCACGTTAACATTTTTCGGGTTCCTTTCTGAGAGTTGTGACACATTCTGCCAGTTAGTGGTGTCCAGTACTGGGTCTCCGGATCTTCGCCATTATGGTTTGTTGCCTTCGGGTGTTGCCTTCGGGCGTGTGGATCCTTGTTATACAGTACTGAGCTCGAGCATCTTTTGTTTCTTTGACAATTATATTTCCCTAGTGTATCGCCTTTCGGGGTAGGTTCTTTGAACCACACGATATATAGCGATTACCTTGTGGAAACTTGTGTTACCTTTATTGGTATTTGTTATTTGCCTTTTGGCTTGTTTTGGGATATGATATCCTTGGTTTATTTGAGTTGCCGAAGATATGAGGCTTGTTATGATTCATCTTTTGTTAGATGATTTGGTTATCTCTTTTGGAGATATTTGTGGTATTTTATGACCTTGTATGTTCATTATCATTTAGTTTATCTAACTGATTTGTTTAGCTAGACTGACCCGTGTATATTATACTCGAGTCAGACCGAGATGTTTCAGGTTAGGTGCATTGGACTTAGCCTATTTTTCTTTCGCATGGACTATTCTGCTAGTTCGTTTTTGTTATAGCTTTTTGTGTAGTCCTTTTTGGCTGTAACTCTGATATGTATTCTTTTGACTCGCCTGTATATTGTGGTTTGCTTTACCACTTGTCGAGTATCATTTTGTAAACTCTGTAATGTATCTGTATATGTGTAAATGTATGTGATGATCTACTGTTCTGTGATGTGTATTACATTTGAGTTGTTATATTTTATTCTGATAGATCCTTCAGCCACCTATGGCTTTGTATTAAGTATTTATTGGATATATCGATCCATTAAACTAAGAAGTGGCAATTGTCGGCGTATTCAATAGATAATTAAGACAAGGTTATAGATGGTCGCTCCTATCCAGCTCTATTCTCCGTATTAGCAGATGGTGTTACCTAGTAATACTCTATGCTAATGTGGGTCTCGGAGTGGGGCATCACAGAGTGGCTCGGTGCAAGTTATGGTGAGGCCGTTCGGTGATTAGGGAGTGAGTGCAGATCGGTCAGGAACAAAAGGGTGGTTCGTTTAGGGCTTGAAAGATTGAGTGGGTCGGTGAGCAGAGAGAGGAATGGAGTCAGTGAAGCGGGGTAGGTTTTAAGGATTGGAGACTATTGACGGAGCATGGTTCAGCACGCTTGCATTTGAATGGACGAACGGTCCTAAGGGGACCGGCACTGATAAACACACTTACTTTACCTCGAGTCATAGAACAGAAAACCATTGTTCATTTCCAAACTTAATCACATACCAATAAACCCATGATACGAACTTGAACTCAAAGGCACATGAAACTAATCAGGACTAACAACTTCACAATTTGAATCATTGTAGATGTGAACTTAAAACTTGTCGTACCACACTTTACTTTTCTGAACTCTAATTTATTTGTACTCTTTACTCGAACCATCACGTTAGCTCACACATCATGCGAGGGGAATATTTTTGTCGCATCTGATATCAATTGTCTTTCAAGTATAGTTTAAATAAGTATCTGTTCACATCCACTGTTCTTCAAAGTTGTCAAGAAAATCGAGCTCTGCTACAGTTTCTGACAAGCCTGAGCCAAGTTCTCAGCGGGAGGTAGTAGGAACTTCGAATCCACCGAAAACTCTTACACAGGGTATTCCGGATCCATCAGCTGCAATTATCGGCCCGGCTCCTGATGTTATAGACGGTGCAGTCATTCTGGATAATCCTATTGATTCACAAGCTTCAAAAATCGGCGAAACCGCTCTTCGTCGGTTGTGTATAGTTCATGGAATCCCTTTTGACGACGTTATAGTTCCATCGGGGCAAGATCGGCCTCACCTGCCCCCAGCCGGATATACAACATGCAATAAATTCATGTGTTGGGTCGGTAGCGTGCCACCTTTAAACTATTTTCTCCATGAAGTGTTGCAGTATATCGGGATTGATCCGGCACAGCTACATCCCAATAGTCACACGTTTATCTATGGCACTTGTATTCTCTTCACGAGTACCTTATTCAGACTCCCTACACCTGAAGATATCCGCTATATTTACCGCTTCAAAAGACGGTTTGACAGTCCATCCTTCATCCTTCTCAAACCACATTCCAAATGTCAAATCTTGACGGGGGCGTGGAGTAAATTCTCCCAGTACAAGCAAGAGTGGTTCTACGTACGCTGCCCTCCCGGTTTTACGAGGAGATGGCTGGAAGGAAGTAAGTTTTATTCCTTGACTAATATTTTCCTGAGGCGCGAAATGCATTCTTCCTAACTTTCCCTCAACTTTTATAGGTATCTGCCCACGACCGGGAGGCGCTAGATATTCCGAGGCTGTCGAGGCCATTCGAGCTATTCCTGTGAGCGACCGGGAGATCAAATCCAATATTTCCAATGAATTGCTTTCAAGGTTTGGATTATTGACGGAGGGTCGTTGAACTAGCCTCCCAACTGGCGCCACTACAACTGGATCTGCCGTGGAGAAAGGCAAAGAGCAGGCCGGACCTTCGGTGCCTCCTGTAGAAGGGCCCCCCGATACAACCGAGGAAGGTAAAATTAAGGAGACTGGGATGCCAGAAGCGACCGACGAGAATATAAGTCCCGACTCGGCACCAGTAACCGACGCACCCGACATCGATGAACCGCCCCCTCCTTCAAAGAGGAAAAAAGGCCTAGCCTACAAACTAAGAAAGAAATCAATGGGCGGAACTTCAAAAGTTACAATTACTCCAGTCGAGAAAGAGTCGTCTCCCCAACATCTAGAGGGTTCGCTAAAAGGTCTATCAGACCTGACCATCCCTTATGATTTGCTAAATTATGGCTTAATGATCCAGAAGCCATGGGACTTAATTCACTCGCAAGAGGCGATGAAGGCGATCAAGCTCGTTATCAAGGTGAGAAAACCCCAATAAGTAAAGCTAAAGAAACTGGTCCGTCGGGGGGAAACACTAGGACACACACGAACACTCACACTTCACCCCACACTTAAATTTTAGCCATCGTGTGATCCTCACTAAGTCGTCTTCACTTGGTTTTCGTGCAGGTGATATGGGGCGCTCACACGACTTCGACCGCCTTCGCGGGTCCTCTACCTTCCACCATTCCAGTCGGGATTCGGGGTCAGGTAGATGCTGAGACAAGGATGACAGCGGCGATAGGGACTACCGTCCCAGAGACTCGTCGTCTTCTCGACGCGACCAACACTCTAGTTCGTCCAGCACCAAACAATCTCGTGAGCCTCATAAAAAGTCTATGACTCCGCCTAGGCATACTCCTCCATTTTCTGCACATGATCCATCGACAACTGAAAAATTATCTGAGCTTAAAGCCACATTTCCAAAAATATGCTTCGACGGATTTAAATTTCTTCCAGCGATTCATCCTATTCTAGGGCATGTCAAACAAAGCGCCATCGCCTGTAACAACGATGTCTATGGAACGTCAGCACGAAATCGATCGCTTGAAACTTGAAGCCATCCATGATAAAGATATTATTAAAGCCCGGGATGAAGAGCTTTCCTTGTACAAATCTCAACTTGAGGCTGCCTAGCAAAATGCTAAAGATACAACTTAGGCAGTCAACCGTCTGGAAGCCACTCAAAAAAAGGAAATTGATGAGGCAGTCCAACGTAGTGGTGCTCTAGCCTTATAAAAAGACTCCATCCAGAAAGAAAAGGATATCCTCGCCCGACGAGTTAAAGAACTGGAGGAGCTGCTGCTTAAAGAGAAAGAAGAGAACACCGCTGCATAGGAAGAGTCGCAGCGATATTGTGAGGAAATCGTCGCAACACGACTCTTAAAGACGAAGCTTGACGAGGAACTTTCTAAAACTGAAGCGTTAAAGGATGCAGCCCGTGAGGAGGGCAAAAGAATGGCACTGACAGAAATCGATTCTTGCCTCGAAGCAGCTGCTGAAGCCGGCAGAGAAGAAATTAAATGCTTATTTGATCCGCTTATTGTTGAATATAACACTCGAGTTCTCATGCATCGAGATCTATCATTTCTGGGCGAGGGTTACCTCGAATCATTAGCCGAAGCATGGGTTACTCTAATAAAAATCAAGTGAGTGGAGCTGGGCACCGAAGAGATTGATGAGGATTCTCTTGTGAAGGAAGTGCTTCGAGGAAACGAGCCTTCCGACTTATCCGCAGCCAAAGCCCTCTACGGAAGAGATTCCTCCTCATCGAAAAGGAAGGACAACGTTGCTGGCCCATCGGAATTAAATCTCCAGTCCCCCCTTCCGCCCAGCCGGCTGGTTGCTCATCACTCGATCCTTTCGAGCAGCATGTTGGCTATGACCCAGAGAAACCCAGGCTTGATGTTCACATTCTTTCCCCTATTCCAGAGGGCGAGACTCCTAAAATAGCTGAGAGTCAACCGGAAGCCGGTATGTAATTTTTCTTTCTAGGGTTTAAAGGACCATCGCTTTTGATGAACAATAGATGTATTCTAACACTTATCCTTTATGACTCCATGTAGGTCATTCTGATCCTGAACCAACTCTAGGTAGCGATGTTGCCACGGAGAAGGAAGAAAAAATAGCGGAAGGGCTTCACACTGGGGATACTCCCGGACCCGATGCCCAAGTAATCGGAGCACTCGATGAGGACAAGAACGAGGATCCCTCGCCTGCGGACGAACATGACGAGGTCGAAATAACGGGCTCTCCTGAACCTACTTCAAAACTTAGCATGGGGGAACGGATCGCGGAGGAGGAGAAAAAGAAGGCCGAAATTAAGATTGAACCTCAGGTGATGGAACTCGATAATCCTTTAAATAGGCCCTTGAAGATAATCCTCCTCGGGGGGAACACACCTCAGGATGTCCCTCCTCCTGCCCCGGATACCGCCTCGCTAGGAAGCAGAGGGTCCAATAAGAAGCGCTAGGCTCAGAAGTCTTCGAAGATACCGAAGAAAGAGAAGAAGTCAAAGAAGTAATTATCTTCTCGTTATACCTCGCTCCTCCTAAGTCATGTAGTTGTTTCTATTTACTTTTATAGCCGTTGTGAATAGACTTTTTGCTCTGGGTTTAGGAGTAGTTGTAATGGAACTGAATCTTCGATTAGTAAATAAATAAAATTTTGTTTCTTTGTTTTCGATGATTTTCGCTATTTAGCTTATCATCCAACTAGTACTTGACATTCAAAGTTTTATGGGTCATGTAAGCACCTGTTCGCTTCCACATGACTTGGAGATTTCCGAATTGCTTATATTTTAGTCTGCGCTTCGGGGACTTAGAGATTCTATGAATCGTTTGTACACTAGTCCGCACTTCGAGGACTCTGAGTACTCTAACCCGCGCTCCGGGGACTTAGAGATTTTTAAGTCGTCTATACTCTAGTCTGCACTCCGGGGACTCAGAGTACTCTAGTCCGCACTCTGGGGACTTAGAGATTTTTAAATCGTTTATACTCTAGTCCGCACTTCGGGGACTCAGAGTACTATAGTCCCCGCTCGAGGACTTAGAGATTTTTAAGTCGTTTATACTCTAGTCCGCGCTCCGGGGACTTAGAGATTTTTGAATCGTTTATAGTATAGTCCGCACTCCAGGGACTCAGAGTACTCTAGTTCGCGCTCCGGGGACTTAGAGATTTTCGAATCGTTTACACTCTAGTCTGCACTCCGGGGACTTAGAGTACTCTAGTCCACGCTCCGGGGACTTAGAGATTTTTAAATCGTTTATACTCTAGTCCGCACTCCGGGGACTCAGAGTACTCTAGTCCGCGCTCTGGGGACTTAGAGATTTTTAAGTCGTTTATACTCTAGTCCACACTCCGGGGACTCAGAGTACTCTAGTTCGCGCTCCGGGGACTTAGATATTTTTAAGTCGTCTATACTCTAGTCGGCACTCCGGGGGCTCAGAGTACTCTAGTCCGTGCTCCGGGGACTTAGAGATTTTTAAGTCGTCTATACTCTAGTCCACACTCCGGGGGCTCAGAGTACTCTAGTCCGTGCTCCGGGGACTTAGAGATTTTTAAGTCGTCTATACTCTAGTCCGCACTCTGGGGGCTCAGAGTACTCTAGTCCGTGCTCCGGGGACATAGAAATTTTTAAGTCATCTATACTCTAGTCCGCACTCCGGGGACTCAAAGTACTCTAGTCCGCGCTCTGGGGACTTAGAGATTTTTGAGTCGTTTATACTCTAGTCCGCACTCCGGGGACTCAGAGTACTCTAGTCCGTGCTCCGGGGACTTAGAGATTTTCGAGTCGTTTATGCTCTAGTCCACACTCCGGGGACTCAGAGTACTCTAGTCCACGCTCCGGGGACTTAGAGATTTTTAAATCGTTGATACTCTAGTCCGCACTCCGGGAACTCAGAGTACTCTAGTCCGCGCTCCGAGGACTTAGATATTTTTAAGTCGTTTATACTTTAGTCCACACTCCGGGGACTCAGAGTACTCTAGTCCGCTCTCCGAGGACTTAGAGATTTTTATGTCGTTTATACTCTAGTCCGCACTCCAGGGACTCAGAGTACTCTAGTCCGTGCTCTGGGGACTTAGAGATTTTTAAATCGTTTATACTCTAGTCCGCACTCCAGGGACTCAGAGTACTCTAGTCCTCGGTCTAGGGACTTAGAGATTTTTAAGTCGTCTATACTCTAGTCCACACTTCAGGGACTCGGAGTACTCTGTCCGCGCTTCGGGGACTTAGAGATTTTTAAGTTGTTTATACTCTAGTCCGCACTCCGGGGACTCAGAGTACTCTAATCCGCGCTCCGGGGACTTAGGGATTTTTGAGGCGTTTATACTCTAGTCTGCACTCCGGGGACTCGGAGTACTCTAATCCGCGCTCCGAGGACTTAGAGATTTTCGAATTGTTTGACTTTTAATTTTGTGTGTGCGATCATACGCCGGACAGAATAATTTAATTTAATTTTTGCCATGAAATTACGACACACGGAACATCAACACTTCATAGCAATACGACTTCAAGCCTTTATTGATCATAACAAATAGGAACAAAATGAGTTGTCTTATTACATGCCGAAAACAAAGAACAACAAAAGAAACATATACTGGAAACAATTGCTACTAAAGTGCAAAAGAAATAGGCTAAGTGTAATAATGACGCAAATGCTCACTATTCCATGCTCTGGGGAGTGTCATGCCATCGACAGTCGCTAGCTTGAAGGTTCTTTCTCCAAGCTTCCGTTCGATGACGTATGGACCTTCCCATGTGGGATTCATATGTGATGGGATCAGAAAAACTCGCTTCAAAACGAGATCACCCACATCAAAGATTCTCGGTCGAACTTTTTCATTATAATATCGAGCGACTCGATGCCTATATGTAGTCGCCCTCAAATCAGCCTCTTTACGTTTTTCATCGACAAAATCCAGCGATTCCAGTAAGAGATCCTGGTTCGTCTTAGGATCGTAATGAGTCACCCGGTGAGAGGGAACTTCAAGTTCCACGGGTATAACGGCTTCAGTGCCGTATGCCAAGGTGAATGGAGTGTGGCTAGTCGCGGACTTGTGGGTGGTCCGGTAAACCCAGTGTGTTGTTGGAAGCTCATCCACCGACTTGCCTTTGGCCTTCTCCAAACGACTTTTCAATATGGATTTGATTATTTTATTTACGGCTTCAACTTGTCCATTGGCTTTAGGGTGAGCGACCGCCGCAAACCTTTTCTCAATGTAATATTTTTGGCAGAATTCTTTGAACTCCCTACTCTCAAACTGAGTTCCGTTGTCCGTAATGATAGTTTGTGGGAAGCCAAAACGGCATATGATGTTTTGCACAACGAAATTAATGACCTTTTTGGTGGTGATCGTAGCTAAGGGTTCTGCTTCCGCCCACTTAGTGAAGTAATCGACCGCAACAATCGCGTATTTTGCACCACCTTTGGAGATTGGCAAGGAGCCGATTATATCAATCCCCCATATTGCAAATGGCCAGGGACTAACCATCTGTTTGAGTTCCGTCGGTGGAGCTCTCGGAATCTTCGCATACTTTTGACATTTGTCGCATCTTCTCACATAGTCTATGGCATCTCGATTCACGGTTAGCCAATAATATCCATAGCGAAGGATCTTTTTGGCTAGCGTCTGCCCCCCAGTATGGTCACTACATTCTCCTTCATGAACTTCTTTCAAGACCCACTTTATCTCATCATGGGCGATGCACCGAAGTAAAGGAACTGAGAATCCTTTCCGATACATTACTCCATCCTGCATTATATATCGTGATGCTTTGCGAATGACTTGTCGTCTTTCGTTCTTTCTTTCGGGCAAAGTCCCGTGTAGCAAGTATTGCTTGAATGGGGTTATCCACGACTCCCTCTCAATTTCTGTTTCTGACACAGAGTCTACTTCCATCTTGTTTATACTCGGGCCATGTAAGATTTCAACGGGAACCAAACCCATCTGTCGTGCATCACCAGTGCTTGCAAATTTTGCCAATGAATCGGCTTCTCCATTTTGTTCACGCGGGATATGCGAAATATCGTAATATTCAAGGTCTGCCAACAGTTCTTGAACCCGAGCAAGGTATGGGGCAAGTCTCTGCCCCTTTGCTTGGTAGTCTCCTCGTACTTGATATACCACCAATTGTGAGTCACAAAAGATTTCAATCGAGTTCACTCCGAGTTCCCTGGTAAGTTTTAAGCTAGCAATCAATGCTTTATATTCGGCTTCGTTATTTGTAGCTGGAAAATCGAGCTTCAAAGCATAAAAAATGGATCGGTTTTCGGGAGTTACTAGAATAACACCAGCCCCAGAACAATGGTCGTTGGATGCCCCTTCGGTGTATAGTTTCCATCGAATGGGGGGAATGACATCAACACCACTTGGCTCGTCTGATATGGTGAATTCTGTGATGAAGTCTGCTAGCGCTTGCCCTTGGATAGCCCTCCGTGGTAGGTAAGTGATATCGAATTGACTTAACTCAATGTTCCACTTGAGTAACCTCCTAGAGGTTTCTGGTCGTTGGAGTACCTGTCGCAAAGGTTGATCAGTATAAACACTGATCGGGTGTGCCTGAAAATACGAACGGAGCTTGCATGATGCAATCATCAAGCAGTAAGCTAGCTTCTCAATCTTAGGATAATTTCTTTCTGCCCCCGTTAAACGTTTACTGACATAGTATACTGGCCATTGAATTTGGTCCTCCACACGAACCAAGGCTGTGCTAATAGCATGCTCAGACACGGCCAAGTAAACATATAATTCTTCATGATCTACAGGCTTTGACAGAACCGGAGGACTTTCCAAGTGTCTCACCAGAGCTCGGAACGCAACTTCACAGTCCGACGTCCATTTAAAATTTCTCTTCCCTCTCCTTATCACATCGAAGAAAGGAATGCATTTGTTGATTGCTCTAGATATGAATCGACTCAACGCGGCGACTTTTCCATTCAGGCTTTGCACTTGCTTTATAGTTTTGGGCGCTTGTATGTCTCGAATAGCCTGAATCTTTTCTGGGTTAGCTTCGATTCACCGTGCATTGACAATAAAGCCCAAAAATATCCCCAATGCAACACCAAACGAACACTTCAGTGGATTGATTTTCATTCCGTAGTATCTGAGTATATCAAACATCTCTGCTAAGTCTCGAATGTGGTCGTTTGACTGCCGTGACTTCACAAGCATGTCATCCACATAGACTTCCATTGTCCTACCAATTTGGTCTTTAAACATCCGATTTACCAAACGTTGGTAAGTCGCTCCTGCGTTCTTCAACCCAAAAGGCATTACTACATAACAGTACAGTCCAACGTCTGTGACAAAACTAGTGTGTTCTTGATCCGGAATGTGCATCGGGATTTGATTGTACCCCAAATAGGCATCCATGAATAACAATAATTCGTGTCATGTTGTCGAGTCGACCAGCCGATCAATTTTGGGTAAAGGGAAACTATCCTTAGGGCACACCTTGTTCAGGTCTGAGTAATCAACACAGGTCCTCCATTTCCCGTTCGCTTTTCTCACCAGTACGGGATTAGATACCCATTCTGGGTAGAGGGCGTCGCAGACGAACCCATTTGCTTTGAGTTTGTCCACCTCCTCTCTGAGAGCAGCAGACCTTTCCGGGTCCATACCCCTCCTTTTTTGTTTCATTGGCACGTATTTTGGGTCAATGTTCAACATATGACTGGTGATGGCGGGAGAAATCCCACACATATCAGAGTGGGTCCAACCGAAAACATCCAGGTTCGCTCGAAGGAAATCAGTAAGATCCTCAGTCATCGAGGGAGTGAGTTGAGATCCAATCTTAAGCACCCGTGATGGGTCATCGTAGCTGACTGGAATGTCAATCGTCAGTTCATCCGGAGCTGCTTTAGACTCCTGTGGTTCCTCATCATCGTCTCTTGGATCTATGTCTCTATAGATCCGACCCTACTGCCCGAGCCAAGGCTCGAGCACTACTTGTCAATTTGGAGAAACATGGATGCGGATGGAGTTGTCCACAACCTTTCCCTTCTCTCTTCGCTGGGCCTCTCTCAGCTCAGCCATCTAACACGCACGACTAGTCGCTTGATCGCCATGCACTACACCAACTCGTCTATCCGTCGGAAACTTCAACGTCAAACACCATGGGGCCAAAGCTGCCCTAAACTCCGCCAGGGCCGGTCGGTCTAGAAAAACATTATACGGGGAATCAACATCCAAAACAATGAATGGTAGGATCCGTACCCTCCTACGTTCACCTTCTCCTAACTCAACTAGCAATTCAACAAAACCTATCGCGTCAGTGGCTGCACCATTAAAACTGTGAATGCGGGCTTTAGATGGTTTCAGATCCTTCGCCTCCATCTTCATTTGGTTGTACGTCTTTTTGAAGATAATATTCATAGAACTCCCGCAATCAATCAGTATCCTTCTCACAAACGCTGGCCCAATCGTGGCTGAGATGACCATCAGGTCAATGGTAGGTGCCTCCACCTTATCGGCATCTCTGTTCTTGAATACAATATCATCTGTCATCATTCGCTGTTGTTTCGCTGGGGTCCCATCTTCTATGTTGGAACAACATTCAAAATCTGCATGCTTTAGGGAACTAGCATAACGCTCCATTTCTTGCCAATTCTTGTCTGCCGGGTGGGGCCCACCAACTATTGTGTTTATGACTAATCTGCCTCCAGTCCGAACAGGTTCCTCAGGTCGATGTGTAGCCGGCCCGCGATTGGGTCGGATGTCCCATGTCCGCCTTCTTGCGGATTATTAACCAACTGCTGTAATTTTTTCTATCAAATCAGCTTTTCTATAGCATCATGGAGGTGTCTACATACCTCGATATTGTGTCCGTAAGTCTCATGAAAGCGACAATACTTCCCAGTATGCTTTTTTTCCTCAGTGGATTCTTTTGGGCACGACTTTCGGTATTGGAAAGTGTTACAAGTTGATAAATAAATATTCTCCAGAGATGCGTTCAGAGGAGTGTATTCGTTGTATGTTGGGATCCTTTGTTTCCACTTTCCTGCCTCCCTTTTCTTACCGGAACTTCCTCCTTCGAATCCTTTAGACTACTCGGGCTTGTTTTGAACATTGACCTGGACCTTTCCAGAGTTGTCGCCATATTGTTTTACTGCAATATTGCTCTGCACCATCTCCTTACCAGGCCTTGGCGCATTTCCTCGCCTTGTGCACCTGGCTTCCTCCCTTCTCATGAATTGGTGCACTTTTGAATAGAAACGCTCCAAGGTAGCCGGAGGTTTTCTTGCCAGCCAATCACCAAACTCCGAGTCCGGATCTACTCCTCGCATCATGGCCATGAGAATAGCATGGTCATTTAGGTTGCTAACTTCGGTAACAACAACGTGAAATCTTTGCAAATATTCCTTTAAGGAATCCCCTAGAGCCTAGATTACACTGGATAAAGACATTATGTCCTTTGGGCGAGTGGTATGGATCCTAAACTGCTCCATAAATTTCGTCGCTAACTCATCAAACCTGGAGATCGATCGCGGAGGAAGTCTGGTGAACCACATGGTGGCGATTCCGGATAAGGTTATTGGGAAACATCTACATTTAGTTGCATCGTTTGCCCTGGCTGAGTCCATCATCCACTCATATCTCATTACATGCTATCGGGGGTCAGTCTTCCCTTCATACACTGGAATGGTCGGCATGCTGAACTTTCGGGGGTACTCAGCCTGTAGGTTGGCATCTGTGAATGGAGTATGGCTCCTAGTTGTACCCCAATCATCATTAGATAAGCCCTGATTTTCTCTCATCAGTTGTCTGACCATAGCTAATAAATCCAAGGTCTGGATGGGAGGTGGCAAGTTGGACTCCGTCCTGCATGATCGCTCCGGCTGGTGCCTCCTCGATTGGCGATCACCCAAATGCGTGCCATGGAGACCTACTTCGCTGCGACCCTGGTGAGTCAGTCGGCCTGCTTCCACTCGTGCTCCAAATCTTAAGTTTCCCACTCCAGTTTGAGTGTGATTTTCCCAGAGCAAGTGAGGGGCCGCGGTTCCAGGTAGAGTGCTTGGACCATTTCTGTTGGATTGTTCTACTGCACATGTTTGAGCTGTTTCAATTATACGACGTCTACGCCTGGGATGTTCCTCAGATGAAGTGGAGCTGTCAGCTGATGAGTAGGAAGTGGGACTTCCTCGAGCATTCTGATGCTGTTGTTGAGTAAGCTGGGTCATAAGATTGGCATTAGCTTGAATCTGCTCGTTAAGCTATCTATTGCTTTCCGTGAGTTCTCTCATCAGCTCGTTGAACTCTGTCCTAGTGACCACTTCTGTTTGGCCCTGCACCTGGATTAGCTTGTTGATTGCTGGGTCCTACTTGCGGACGATAGCGGTCTCATTGACATCCACATTGTGGGTGGCTGATCGGGTACGTGATCTTTCCATTGTAGAGTTATCGGTCGAAACTCTGAGTAGAATCTATGAACTTCTTGTGAATGAACTTGGTTCTCCTTTGGGGGATTCCTTCAATCTAGTAGCGACAAAGTAGATCCTAACAGCCTGGGAATGTCAGTTCTCAGTGAAAGCACCAAAATGTTAGCACCAGAATTGGTCACTAACACCCAAGAATAGATTTGTGTAGAGAGATTAATGAATATAGTAAATTAAAACAGTGGAATATATGCAAAACTAACTGCAGAAACAAGAACACCAGAATTATAGTGGTTCGGCGTAACTGCCTACGTCCACTGTTAATGTAATCTTTATTGCTTTTCTCAAAGACTTGAATACAGATACAATCCGTAAAAAAATAACTCGAATACAAGTTTGGACTGAAAGAAGTGAGTACCAAAAATGGCAAAGTATCCCTGGAGTTCTCAAAAAAGGTCCCTTCAAATGTACCCCTGCCTCTGTTTTTATAGACGAAGATAGGCTGGACTCCCTTCGCAGGCCCAGAAACAAGTTACTTCGGCCCACAGTAGGCGACTTCTCCGCATCGAGCCAGGCATACCGAATGGTGGTCGCCGAGCCTCCTCGGCCGGTCCAGTGGTTGCCTCGCCATTGACTCGAAACAGATTGTCAAAGGACTCGAAGCAAGCGGCAATACGATTCGAAGCAAAGAAGTGTTATGCGCGTCACTTTGTTGTAGGACGAAATGATCACCAGCCATCATAAAGGTTCGCTAACCCAGGTCTGCTGCCCCACGCATGTCGAACTACCAAGTTCGAACCACGAGCACCGAAACTCAACTGACCGAACCGTCTTGGTTCTGCTCCTTTGACCGAGCGACGCATGCCATATTACCTCAACTCTTTTGACCGAACGATGCATGCCGAACTACCTTGACCGAGCGACATCTGCGAACCACCTAGACCGAGCCATGTATTCTGACCTACCATGTTTCTACTATCCGACCGAGGCATCCCAAACTACCTTGACCGAACGGTGCATGACGTGTTACCTAGACCGAGCGATGTTTGCGAACTACCTAAACTGAGCCATGCACGACCAATGTCCTTGACCAAGCCATGTATCCCGACCCATACCTACCGAGCCTCCCATAAATGCCAAAACATGCCGATTGCATCAAACCTTTATATCTCCAGGCTCTTCTTGGCCATAATCTTGTCTAGTGCTAACGGTAATTTCTAAAACTGTCGTTTTGTTGCCAGGCCAAGATGCCGGGTAACATGAATAATAAAAGAAAGATTCTAAAACTATTTTATGATAAATATGTTGATTTATAGGATCTAAAGTTACTTTGAAAGCCAACGTATTATTTTAGAGTTGATTTGGTAATAAAAGCATAGATCCATATGTTGTAGTTTGATTCTACAAAGTAGATTTTAAACCATAGTGGCTCGGATTTGTATTAATATAAAGCTCTACAATTATTATTTTTGTTAAATACGTCAATTTATTTATTTTAGATGCAGAAATTAGTTTAGGTACCTACCCACACTGGTGGATTTGTTTACAGGTGTAACGATCCGACTTTTCGTCCCTCGAATGTCGACTTCAAATACATCCACGGTATTCTTCATGGAACTGGGCTAGCCCGCAGCGGAAGAAATGGATGAATTTCAAAAAATTTAGCTATTTTGTATTTTTAATGGGCTTATGAAGTCTAAATATACTTCGAACTTTTCTAAGTTTTTTGAAAATAAAATCAATATTTAATTTAATTTTATAAATAAAGTTTTACTTTAATTTAATGTGCATGTAAATTAGAGTATATGAAATATACTCTTATGTACATATTTGTGTGTAACAGTAATTTATTAAATTTATTTAGAGAAAGAAAATTTTCATTTCCTATCTCTTAAATTATTCAACTAATAATGAGGCATAAATTTAGTTAGAGAAGGAAGCTTTTTCATTTCCTTCTCTTAATTAAATTAAATAATTGATTAATAAAATAACATTAACGAATAATCTAAATATGACATAAATTGTAAATATATTCACAACAAATATTGTGCAAGTGCAGCATAAAGGGAGTGTGCATAGTTAGTGGTAATTGATATGTATACATAAAATAAACAAGAACAATTTGAACGGTTATTACATTGGAATTGAGATGGAAATATATAAGGGAAGACAAGAGTGATTGATACAGCTTCTCTTTTAATAAACTTAATTAATGCAACATATTAATGATAATCAATAGGTACCATAATGTAAGAATATGGAAGGTATACAATGAATTGTGTGTATACATTATTGTCTTAAATAAAAAGAGAAATGATTTCATACTATGACAAAATATGTAAAGAAAAATAAATTTTATATGAACACAAATAAGTAGATCTAAATATGTATATAGGAATTCAATCGAAACTTTCTAATAATATAAATTAGATAGTTGTTACAGTCAATTTCAATACTTTGATTTGTTGTTAAAATTCCTTTTATTCATATGTAAATATCTAATGCTATAAAAAGTGCAAGTAATACACGCAAACATACATACATACATGCATTAAAATTCAAAACTTAAATTACACTTTGTTATAAAAGATTAAAACATAGATCTACGATTGAAACATTGTATTGATTTCATATAAATTTCATTTTTAACTCTAAATATAATTCAATCAATCAGCATGAAAATGTAAATTTCCAGATTTAAAGAAATGGAATTTAAATTAAATGTTAAAAAATAGAACAAAAATAAAACATTGTATTTTAAAATATATAGATTTAGTTTCAATTTAATAAAGTAAAGAAAAGCGACTAATCAATTCAAACATGTAAACATTCAGATATGAAGAATTAAAATTTAATTAGAATGTTTAAAAACATAGATCTATACTTAAATGTTGTTTTAAAACATAAACAAATTTAATTTGATTTATCAAATGAAAACTCAATCATATCATTCAACAAATAATTCAATCTTCATAAACAATTTTTTTATTATGCAAGATAGTAATACATCATTATACAAATTATGAGAGTCAAACTAAATTTCCTTAAAACACACCTTGTTGATGTTGCCTTTGATTTGCACCTTGAATGATGAAAGCTTCTAGATCTGATTGAATCACCTTAGGATGTTGCCTAGAAATCACACCTTGAATGATGATATATTCTCAGATCTTCAAGATCCACATCCTATCCTTGCAAGAGATGGATGAACCACTTTTGTTTTATTTTATATGATTTTTTTAATTAGAGCTGAAAGATTTTGGAAATCCGTTTTTTTGTTTCTGCCATGAAAAGTTTAGAGGAGAGAAAGATAAAGAATTCATCAGAAGGAAAATGAATTGTACGTATAGAATGAATTAAAAAATATGTTTTATCTTTACTAGTAATAATAAGAATTCCATCAATAGAAAATCAACCGTGTCTTTTTGAAGTACCGATTATACCCTTCGCACCTTTACCACTCCGTTCACTACTTCACAAAACAAAAAACCCTACCTCTCATTCCTTTATCGTGCATAATTTCATAAATTGATTTCATCTCCTTCGTTCACACAAAATAGGTTAATTCACCCTGATACCCGAACGTCCCAAACTACGATTATCCGGCGATTTATCAACCGATTCTCGATCTAGCAAATCCAGATCTAACATCTTAAGCTTTGACCATCTCCATCAACAATAATTTTTTAGGTGTTGCTGCTTCCATACACCACTTCGACCACGATTTAGGTATTTTACTTTCTGCCTTGATTTCTTAATGTGCTCTTCATTTTTTTCCTTCTCCTCAATGCTTGCTCCTAATGCCGGACAAAATTTTAGATAATACTCTACTTTTATTTTGGTATATGCTATTTTAATTTAAATGTTGATTCTCGATTTTAATTTAGGTGTTGCATTTCCGTGGATTTTTGGTGGCAATTGCATTACAGGTTATTTTTGAAAGATCCATTACTTATTAGTTTATTGTGTTAAAATAGTAGCTTGGACGGATGTACGTTTAAGTAATTAAGTTATCAACAAATTTCATATCCGGAAAGTTTGCAGTTTAAAATAATGACGTAATAGAAAATTTGCTGTATAAAATCAGGATGTGAATTCCGGTAAACATGATAACTATACAGTTTCCTTTGTAAAGGAGATTAAAATTAGATACATAAAAAAACATTATCGATTAAATAAAAAATTTCTAATCAAGTATTATCGTATCTAATTATATAAGAATGGAATTTGGGTTGCTAAGCAGCATGATAGGAAATCTTGAATTCGGATAATTGGTTTTAGGTAATTGGTCATTTTTTTATGAAGTATTGGTTACTCTTTTGGATCATGTAGTATGATATTTGCACTTTAAACTGCTGATGTTGGACATATATCTTCTTTTCCTTTTTTTGTTGAAGTACCGAGTCTAGATGCGATGCTTGCAAATGCAATTAGAATATTTGATTTTGATATTATGTTTTGTTTTGATTTGTTTTTGAAGGGAATGGTTAGAAGTAAACTTATCAGTCATGAGCGTTTTTTTAAATAAAAGTGACATAACGATGCAATAATCCTAACCAAGGTTTTAAATATCGGATTTCGGTCACGTTTCGTCTCGGAATTTTTACACAAGTTATCTCGTATCGGGGGAGATCTCAGACGAGATGAGTACATATCGGATGTACATCTCGGATTGACATCTCGGGTCTTATAATGCATCTCGAGAATATCTCGGATGTACTTATGTGTTTAAAATTGATGTGTCAAAAATTTATTTAACGGTTATAACTTTCTTAGTAAAAATAAAAAATGGTAACATAATTGATTTACATGGAAAAATGAATATTTTTAGAAGAGTGGTAGCTTGATTAGCTTAATTGATTTGGTAATGATTGAATAATCCTTTTATTTGAACATAATAAAGAAGTGAAACCTTTCGCTGTGACTCATTAAGATAAAAAGTAAAGAATATGTTCAAGAAGTTGGTAAATTATAATTGGATTGAGTATTTTCTTTTAAATCAATATGAAAATAAAAATATTATGCAAAATAAGAAAAATGTATAATTTCGGGTGAGATCTCGAATTGAGATTTTGATCCATATTTCGGGTGAGATTTGAATATCTCGGACGAGATGAGTGTCGAGGGAGATATGGAGGAGATTTGATGTCTCGTCTCGTTTAAGTGTGAAAAGGAGATCTCGGAGGAGATCTCGGGCGATATATAGGAGATTTAAAACCATGATCCTAACTAAAATGGATTGTGAAGATGGAGAAGTGCGAATTGTAATTTTTGAGTCACGAACATTGGAAAATATATCAAACATGCATTGTTCGGGAAGTGTGGGTCTAAGAGTTGTTAAGGTTGAGATTCTTTTACCATCTTTTTTCCACTGATAAGATATACAGTAAACAGAAATCAACGGAGAGCAACAGCAAAAAAACATGAGTTTTGTGCCTAAAAAAATCGTTTAATTTGTAGAGCGGTTTTATTTGTTGTCATTGGTTGCATAATGCAGTGTTGTGAAGTACTACTACACCTATTGTGAATTATTGCTTTATACTGTCAGCATTTTAGGTTGACTCCACTGCTACATTAGATGAAGTCTTAACTAAAGTTATATCTTTATGCGTTGTTTGGTGAAAATGAAATCAATGAAGTTGATGGTGAACAATTTGAAGTCACTTGCATCCATTGTTCTTCTTGGAGATAATTTTACACTATACTGATTTTCATTAAATTTATGTATATATGAAGTTGCGATCTCAAGAACTTCTTAACCAAAATTGCTGCAAAAAGGTGGATATGATTTATGAAGGAAAAAATTAAATCATTTTTTACTGTTTCATGTCTTTTGGTTTGTTGAAGTTGTATGGATAATTTTATTTTGCATTATTTTTATGCATTGAACCATAAAATGGTTATTATCCTTTATATGTTTTGTATTGTGTTATGCTTTATACACTGGATCAGTAGACAGTAGTACACTTCATCAGTATTTAGGCATTCAACTAGCGTAATAAATGTGAATATGTGATGCTTCATTCCAACTTTACATTATTTAGACCAGTTCTCTTGCATTCATTTCTTTTTTTAATCTTACTTTCCTGATAGCGGAATATGTAGAGCATTTTCTATGCAACATGTGGCGACTTCGGCTGCACATATTTTATCAAATCTTGGGCCTCAATTTGCAAGTCAGGTTTGCATCTACGTCAACTATGGCGCCATCAATTGGTAGCACTGCATTAGACTGTCTTCCGGAGTATAGTCTTGGATATTTTAAAAAAGGAAAATGTACAGCAATACGTCCGATGATAAATCTGGGAGTAGAACGAATGCACTCAACCTCAGTAGCACCATATTAAGTATTAGCAAGGAACATATAGAGGTCGAAAAAAATTATTTCAAACCAAAGCTAAACTGCTGCAAAAACCGCTACAACCTTATAGTTCAGCATATGTAGTATGCATAGGCATGCCATGTCAAACTGTGAAATTATGCTAATAATCAGATAGTTTCCTTTTGGTTCCCAGTTGACCAAAGAAAGAGATCACTAGAACCATCAGCATTGCCAACCTTTTTTTGGGAACTGTTCTTTGCCTGCTTTCACTGAAATGAATGCAGGGGATTTGGTTAAAGATGATGGCGTTATGTTGGCATGTGAACAAATTGGAAATAAAATCAAAGAGCTGGATAAAGGAATTGCGAGCATTATGAAGAGGAGAAGTGCAGGGGATAAAGATAAGATACTTGTAGGTGACTAGTGTTCATTATTGGTGGTTCAAACAGATTCAGAGTATATGGTATGGATTTTGGATGGGTTTCTGGAACTGTTTTTTAAACTATTTTAATTGTTAGTAAATCTTTAATGTAAAAATCACAAGAAAGTTGAATCTCTTTCCAAATATCTATGTATATCTTCAATCGGCAGCTTTACCCATTTTCCTAATGCATGAATTCTGTTTGTTGAGGTGAAGTCTGATTTTATATCATCTATCGTCTCCCTTTACTGTCCGTTTATTTAATTCTCAATATTTGAAATGGGAGCTTTATAAGTTCATTGCATGTTGGCCTAATTTTATCTGTTGACAAGCAATGTCATTTCTGTCACTGTTTGAGTATACTCGATTTCTTCCTATGTTATTTTCATCTATCTTCACTTTGTAGCGGTCTATATTTTTGTTTTGCTGTCAGAGAATATTAACTCAGCCCTATGTTTTAGATAGGCTATGGATAACAACTCTAATTGTTGGGTATGTTCTGGAAATATTTAAGGCTCCATCTAAACCGGGATTTATTACTTTAATTCTTTTGCCAACCAATTTGGTAAAAGGACTAGGGCTAGCAAAATTGAAAACAGTTACGCAACGTTCATTTTGACCTTCATAATCAATAAATCTAGAACTCTAGCGTCAAAATGTTTCAGGTTATTTTTTTTACGCATTTTTCAAACTTCATCGATTGTGCATAATTTCATCAGGTGTGCATTATTTTCATTGATCAGGCTTTCAATGCACAATTTTACTATACACTAATTGGTCAAAAAAACAAGTGCTTGAGAGAACTATTATATCCGCTATTCCCTCTTTTTTTAATGCATATCAGGTTGTTATTATATTTCTCTCAATTTGTTGTCAATGTTTTTCTTTCTTAAAAAATTTATTTGTGTCAGTTTCTAAATCCCCGCATCTGGGTGTATGCATGAATTTGTTTCAACCGTCCCGGCCGTGACATAAGGCAACTTAGAGTATTTCACTATTTCTTCTCACAACCCACTTTAGCTAAAAGCGCATATTCATGTAAAAGTACAAGTATTATTTCCATGTTCGGTAGTATAAAATAAACTAAAATAAAAGAAACAAATGATAAAACTATAAGTGCTTTCAAGTATTAGTTCTGTGAATGTTCTTTAGTTGTCTCGGTTTTCTCGGTCGTTGCTTCAGGTTCATTTTATATTGGCAATGGTATTGTCAAATCTACTTACACATATGCAACTATAAATGTATGCACATTATGATTAAATGCAGGCTCAATTGGGCATGCATATATACTATTTTGAAAGAATGAAACTTTTCCCATTCTTTAATTAAAACTTCCCTAATTAATTCACTCGATTGTTTCTCTCTCTCCAATCTTTCTTTACACGTATCTCATCAAATGACATAAAATTTCCACAAATTATGTCATCAAATGACATAAAATTTCCATAAATCATGTCATCAAATGACATAAAATTTCCATATATCATTTCATGCAATTATCTTTAAATTACATCAATATCGTATATCAATGCGTGTACATATAAATTTTATAAATGCATTAAAATAATTACAAAAACTTCCAAACATCAAATAATAATAATTAATATTTCTCATATATCAATTAATTTAATCAATTTACAACATTTAATAAATTAATTAAATCATGTGGTTTTTCAAAGAATTCATCATTGCGGCTGCGCGACCCAAAGGTGTAAATTCAGTCAGCGATTAATATTGAACTATTCGAATATTAACGTTCACACGTCACTTAGCAGGTGGTTTGACATTTTGGTCGAATTTATCGCTTACACATTTTTTGGTAAAATCCAATTTTACTTATTATAAGCGGTACTTAATAGTGACAATTATTTACACCAATTCTCTTCGTCAAAACTATATCACTTTGGATTTATGAAATTTGGTAATGGTCAAAATTTCAATATTATCCACATTCAACTTTATAGTCCAAACACAACGTCCTTATTAACCGAAATGCTCTGGCCAGAGACTTTGACTTTGAGTTGACTTTAGTTGACCGTGATATTAATCTCATATAACCGAGGAGACGAATCCTCTCTTGAATAGTGTTTCACTTCCAATGCTTCCACTCAACCCAACTATAGTCGTTCGATGAACGTCGTGCAACGATTTAACTATAACCAAAGTGGAGCTTTCACATTGATGATCAATAGTATTCTCAAGTCGAAAGAACTGTGTAAATTAGTCACATCGATATTCTCTGCTTGACCTTAGTTATATTAACCAATAGAAAACTATCGAGTGGGTCATTCTATAGTTATCCAATAACTATCAGTACGTAACCCCTTGGTGCCCTCAGTAGTCATGAGTAATACACTACCCAACATTTGGAGAGCGTTACAAACTCTAGTCTCAACGGATACATCGATATCCAATCTCGATGCATCTTGACTAGGAACATTTGAAATGGTACATTTGTTTCATTGTGATAAATTACTCACGGTTACAACACTTTGTAACTACTATCACAAAACATACCATTTATGGATTTTATATTAAATATACTTTTAATTAAACTGATTAATTAATATAACCACATTATATCAAGTATATAATAGAAAGAAAATGCCTTTATTTCGAACAAGATTGGTCAACGAGTTAGATATATGTAACAAATTACATAATTGCCCCTAGGGCATACCCCTAACTCTATCAATCTCCTACTTGCACTTGGGGTCAATTATGGAATGTTATTCCAACTTCTCCAATTGGTTTCTCAAAACCAATTAGGTCAGTCCCTTTGTGAACGGGTATGCTATTATGTTTTAATTATCTATTTTGTTAATCAACTCTCTCCAACGGTGATAAACTGCTTTATCATGTGGAATAATTCGTAGTATGTCTCTCGACATCTAGTGAGCTATAATTTCTGTTACAAACTATATCATGACATTGTTATCATGTAACAATGTTATGAGATTCTCAACATTTGAAATCGGCTCAGTTATAAATTTGTGCACTTATATTTTTATATACATTGTCTTTATTGTGGCGCTATTCTAGACGATGTACTTAGCCTTTTTCATTGAATTAGCCATGCTCTTTCATTTGGAACATTTCCAACTTAAAGATTCTTAACTTGAATTTATTATTGACATATTATACTCAATATCACTTATGAAGTTTGAGTTCAAACTCTCCTTCATGAGGTGTTTTTGTTTCTGTAAATAATTCTCTGGTATTTCATAAATACATGAGAACACTTCAAACAACCACTAAGTGATATCAATTTGGATTTGATATTTGCTTCATGTATCAAATACATAAACAAATCATGATATCGTAGACAACATAACATGTATGATAATTCCTATTGCCAATGCTAAGGAATCAATCTTACATGTTCCGTATTAAACATTTTAATAAGGTGTCCTTGCATATCATTTGGGACATTCCCAACATCTTTTATACTTACTATAAAAGTCATCATTTATTAATCCAATGTTGAGTATTAAAACAACTAAGGCTGATTTTAACACAGGTACATCGTTAAAATCAACAATTTTTTGTTTACTTACAGTTTAGAAATATCAATGTACCTTTTAACGTTCTTTCTTATGAACACACGCTTCCTCTGCACTTTGATTGGAAATCAAATTATTTGATATTTCTATCAAAATACTTATTCAATCTTGATGCTTATAAAATGATACTTTCGTATCATTCCTTGGATCATATCCAAAGACTCACAAACTCAATTTCACTCCCATTGACTTCAAGACATTTTTTGTTAATATGTGTAAACAGCTTATTCTTAATCGTTATTTAGAGTTTTCTGTTTCAATACGTATGTACCAAAACACTAAGTCTTATCAAGTGATAATTTTGTGAGTAAATCCGAATTGACTTGAACATGTTGAATATTGAATCTATTACGCTACTTTTGACAATTAAAATTTGCGATATTATTCTTATCAACATTGCTCATTTAATTCCAACTGCATTAGTCTTACTCATAAAGACACAGTCGTGGTCGATGGATCTTATCCCTTCAGTTACGACCACCAATATCTATATTTTGATAGCGTACCTAGAATTCTTTCGGATTTGCGCATCATACCATATAGAGTCAACACTCTCAATGATTTAATTAAGCAATCTAAAATTATATATTTTCGACATTAATAAGAAACTCATAGTTTCTCTTCGATGTGCGAGAATACTTATTAGACATTATAATGCTATGTGTTCGTTTAGGTTAGTTAATTTCATCTCATATAATCAGTTTTATCTATGGATCATATCCAATTCCATTTTACTACCAATAATTTCTCGAAGAAATTTCTTCACAATGAAGTTGGTATATCTTGAAACAACAATTGTTTCTTTGTGCAATAGAATAGGTATTCACAAACATTTTATGAATTGCTTTATTTATAAAACCGATTTAGTTTTAGTTTACAAAAATTATGTTCAAAACATAAATATGTCATCCAATGACAGTCTTTTCAAAATCCTTTTGGGAGATTCATACAAGGTCCCTCATGAAAAATTATGAACGCATCGGCGACAACAGAAAAAAATATGAGTTAAACTCACCATTTTAGCTAACCAGTAATATTTGTAGTTGATAAAAATTATTGATTGGATGTTTGGATGATTACTATATTTATTAGTTGGTTTAGATATATTCCTTCCTATTGGAGCGGATGAGACCCTATTACGTTCCCGTGTAAGAGCGAATGACCCTTTGTATACGAACCCCGCCTCGAATCGGTTGATTTATATATTATGATTATATAATGTTTGTAATGCAGTGGGAAACAAGTTAGAGGGATCCAACAGGATTCCTCGTTATTATTGAATTGTTTCAATAATATTTCTTTTATATGGATTATTGAATAATGAACATGATTGTGGACACTGTGGTTATAACATTGTTATATGTTTGAAAAACAAAAACCCTGTAGTGATGGAAAATTAATATTGATATTGGTTGAGTGTTGGGTGGCTATTGGCCTCAAAGTAGTATTTTAAATTTTTTATAAATAGCCGTTTTAGATGGAATTGAGTTTTGAGATAGGAAACGATTTTTAAATCTGAAATTGGGTTTTGGAAATATTTTGTTTAAAAGATTATCTATTTAATTAGAGTAATATTGTTTTAAAAATTATTTAATTATATTAGTATTGTTTTAAAGTTATTTAATTAAATTAATATTGTTTAAAAAGTATTTAATTATATTAATATTTTTTAAAGTTAATTAATTATAGTAATATTATTTTAAGGTTATTTAATTATATTAGTATTATTTAACGTTATTTGTTTATAGTTAATATGTTTTTAAAGAATTTATCAAATTGTTAATATTTGAAACTATTAATTATTCCACGGATAATTATGGTTAGAAATTAATAATAAGGATTATTAATAAGGTTTTGAAAATAAAATTTTATTATTTATAATAAGGTAAAGATTAATTTTTATTGTTTTTGAAATGATTAATTATAGTTTTAAGATGTTTAAGGTTAATAATAATTATTTATTTATTTATATTGTTTAATTTAATAATTATTCTTATATATAATACCATTTTAGAAGTAATGATCTTTGTTTGTTTATAAATATGTTCGAGACCCATAAATAGAGTTGAAAGACTTGGATTTTATAAAGGAGTTTATAAAATGGTTTAAAACTTAAGGAAAGATTATTTATAAGGTGTAAGAGTTTTAATAATGGTTAGATATTTACAAAGAATTTTAGAAACAGGTTTATAGATTTATAAAAGAAGCTTTATAAATGGTTTAGAGATTTACAAATGAGTTTTAAAGATGGACAAAATGAATTTATGGGCGATTGAAATGTATAAAAGGATTTTATAAATGGTCCAGGAGATTTATAAAATGGATTATAATTGTTTAGAGAATTATAAAGAGTTTTATAAATGATTTTTAAATCGAATAAAAAAAATCTTTCTCAGTTTTATGGATATACTTATACCGCTGAGATAAGTATATAAATATTTTCTAAGTATTGAATATAGGGATTTGCGAGTATATCTTTGTAAAGGTATTCATATACAAGTAATTTACAAAGTGATTTTTGTGAACGAAAGATTTATTAAAGGAGGTTAGTGATTGCTTATGTGCTTAACCAATGTTAGATTTCCTATGAAATTAATTCCTGATTGAATGTTTTTTATTCGATAGTTAAATAACCAACTATCGAAATTGGACCCAAAATGTAACTTTGGAAATATCTAGGAGAAACACGTGAGTTATGTGGCATAGTCATCTCCGATGGTGATGTACTATGCATATTGTAACGATCCGTATTTTTAACTATTTTAAATTATTAAATTAATATAATTATTGAATAAAAATGGTTAGAAATAAAAATGTAATGGTTTATTAAGTTTGTTGAATATAATAAAATTTTGAAATAAACAATTTCGAAGATTTTGGCAATAACAAGTATTGAAATGAAATTCTATTTATTGAATGTGTTTATAATCAATAAAATGAATTTAATAATAAATGTTGATTTATTAGATGAAAATAAAATGATTGTTTGATAACTAAAATTCATTTGAAATCTTATATTGGAATTTATTGAAATTCTAACATTGGAATTCATCGAAATCGATTATTGGAATACTTTAAAATAAGAAATTGAACTAAGGGTAGTAGTTATTTTATTATTTGAATTCGTTTTAAAAGTAAAATTTTATAAGTTGAATTTATAAGTTAAATAACTTGTATTTCAATTGTAGCGTTTTATTGGATAATTAAATCGTTTAAATTTAATATTGGAAATTATTTAAATAATTGAATCCTGAATTAAATATGACTGAAAATGATGTCGAATGTTGATTTAAATTTTAGTTAAACAAGAATAAAGATTGTTTGCCTTTAAAATTGAATTTAAAGTGATTAAATTGATTTTGGAAATTTTATATTTTAATTAACGCGTAAAAATAGCCATTTTGGGCACTGTCTTGTATTTCGATGAAACTAGTTTCATCGGATCTGTAATAGTGAATTATTATAGGATTTCAAGTTTCGTAGCGATCGGACTTATCGGTTGGCCGTGCGAGCTTGAAAGGCGTATAAATTAATTATGGAAATTCGATTAAAATAATTTGATTTTGAAAAGCTATCTTCTGAATATGGTGGAATTGGCTTTCGATACCTATTCCATGGTGTTCGGACTATGGGTATAACATATAAAACGCCAGGCGGCACGCTTCGTTTGGAGTTTGGAATTTCACGGGTCAACCGGCCGAGATATTTTCTAATTATAACAATATTTATTTTCTTCCCTCCAATAATCGTACAGGGCCGCATACATTATGTCTATCCTTGTAACCCCTCTTTCCCATTTCAATCTTGAAGATCGATAAAAAAAATTAAAATTGCGAATGCGAGACGCGCAAGGCCAAACGCTCGATGGCGAAGGCTGATCGACATCGTTAGTGGTGGCAAAAGTTCAACTGTGTAGGGGCACGACAATGGTTTAGGGCTTTAAATCGCGGTGCGTGATGACCGGAGGGTGCTGGGTGCTTGCGGTGGTGCTGCAGCGCGGTTTAGCTGTGGTAGCCGTTCGTTTATATATAAAAAAAGAAACAGCACGAAGGCAGTATTCGCGAAGCTTGGGCAGGGAAGGGTTTTGCGTGAGCCTGGTGAGATGATCGAGCGGGATTGAGGAGAGCGTGCGTGGGTTACTGTTGCTAGAGGAAGGTTAGGGTTTGGTTTAATTTAGTTAATTAGGTTATTTTTTTTGGCAAAGACGACGGGGTTAAATGGTCCCCTACCATTTTATTGCTACACTCGAAAGTAGGAGGAAACACAAGTCAAACTTGCAAGAAATACGAGGGAAAACAAAGTGCAACAATCACTGGGGAAGACAAAGAAAACACAACAAAGATCTGAAATTTTAAAAGGAAACTAACAGAAAATGCCAGGGTCAAAAGCAAAAGAAACATGGCAAAGGTCACGTCTAATTTCCCTCATCATATGCTTCTCGAACAAGACAGGGGTGAAGCACTTTTCCGGTTGGAAAACACGACGGTTTCTTTCGTCCCATACCACTTTCATGAATCTTTTGACGACGAATAGGAAGAGTCTACTCGAATCACCTTTACCTCCAGTGTTATCGTAGATGTACTTCCACTGCACAACATTGTTATAACCTTTCCAGTTTCTACCTATTCTCCTGATCCAAGTCTTCCAAAGAGCATTCAGATAAGCGCACTCAAAAAACAAATGCTCTACCATCTCAGGAGAATGATGGCAGTAGACACAACCTACAGTAACAGGAACACCTTTGGTGAGAAGCTTAATCTTAGTGTTGAGCGCCCTGTTCATCACTTTCCAATGAAGAAGATTGTCTGTCTGAACATTATCAGTGCTCCATATGCGTCGCCTCCATTTACATTTCTCTCCAAAAGGCCCAAACAGGAAAGAGTAAGTTTCCTTGATACTGAACCTGTTAACGTTTTTACCCCACTGGACATAGCTGCTACTATCATTTGTAATATCACACTGAGCCGCCCTATTCCAAAGTTATTGTATTCTAAAGCTGGAGTCCTCGGGAGACGAATGGTATTGCCTTGGATGAAGCTCTGAACAGTCGCTTCCTGTCTCACACCAGATTGCACTAACTCAGCGTATGAAAGAACACGCCTTAAGATAACCCCACGTCCTATCCAGGGATCGTCCCAAAAACTGATGGCAGCACTATGGTTAAGTGGGTATCGAACAAGAGGAAGGATAGCTTCCTTAAGCTTGAAAATAGATCTCCATGTCCAACTGATCTTCGTAGAAGTAGCCATTTTCCAGAAGTTGCCGCCGCGAAGAACATGAACAGTGGACCATTTAACCCATATGTTACTTTTGGCAGTAATGCAGTCGAAAATTAGTCGAGCCATAGCTGAACGATTCCAGTGTAGCATGTTGATAATTCCAAGGCCACCATTAGCAATAGGCCTTTCTAATTTCTTGTAACTAATAGGGGCTATATATCGTCCCAGAGTTTTGCCAGTCCAAATAAATCTCATGATAGCGGAACGAATCATGTTGATGAGTTTCTGAGGTAGTATGAACGTTCTAGCCCAATAGACTTGTATGGAGAAGATAACTGATTTAGATAGAGTAATTCTTCCAGCTTGGCTCAACAATTTGCTTGACCAGGATTCGAGTCTAGAGATGATCTTTTCATATATGGGTAAACATTGGTTGACAGTAATTTTGGCGAAAGTAAGGGGAAGACCAAGATAAGAGATTGTGTTATTACTGAACTGTAAACCAGTGATATCCCTAATAGCATTGTTTTGGGTTGATGTGAGTCCAGAAGTTATCATTTCAGATTTGCGGAGATTGACAGATAGACCAGTTATTGCATGAAAGACATGAAGAACATCCATAATGGCGTGCATAGTAGAGTTGTCAGGAGAACAGAAAATAACAAGGTCATCAGCGAACATTAATGAAAAGATCTCCGGGTTAGTGCATCTTGGGTGGAGATTGATGTGTCCAGAAGTCATTTTATTTTTAAACAGTTGCGTGAGAAGTTCCATGATGAGGATGAATATATATGGCGATATTGGGTCCCCTGACGGATACCATGCCTACTTCCGAAGAAACCAACACTGGAGCCATTAACGTTGACCGAGAAACGAACGGAGGAGAGACACTCAACAATCCATGCAATGAATGAAGCAGGAAAATTCATACACTACATAACTTTTACAATGGCTTCCCTCCGAAGCATGTCGAAAGCCTTCATGATGTCCAATTTCAGCATAGCTTTAGGAGAAGAGTTCTTATTGTTATACCCATACAGCAGTTCATGAGCCAATAGGACATTATCTAAAATGTTACGACCTGGCAAAAATGCAGCTTGATTAGGCGATATGATGCTGTTCATAACAGATTTCAACCTGGTCGCAATAATTTTAGAGATACATTTGTAGATTGTATTACAGCACGAGATAGGCCTGAAGGAGGACACCGTGTTAGGATTGGGAACTTTGGGAATTAGTGCAATATTTGTGTTGTTAAAAGAAGGAATCAGTTTGGAATTTTTGAAAAAGTTCTTCACAGCACGCAGCACTTCATATTTGACAATGTCCTAACATACAAAATAGAAAGTAGCATTAAACCCATCCGGTCCTCCCGCTGATTTCCTATTAAGAGAAAACATAGCCAATTTGATCTCTTCGTCAGTTACAGCAAGTTGCAAGGAGGCATGTTCGTTGTCAGACAGCTTGGGGAGGGATGAGGGAGCAATGAGGTTAACGTCAAGTTCGAAATTGTCGGTGTTAGCACCAAAATTGGTCACTAACCTCGTTGAAAAAGATTGTGTAGAGATGTAAGTGATGAAGTTAAATTAAACAAGGAAGAATATGCTAATTTAAATGCAGAAAGTAAGAACACCGGATTTATAGTGGTTCAGCGTAACTGCCTACATCCACTTTGAGTTTTGATCTTTATTTCTTTCATAAGTAGTTGAATACAGATACAATCCATATATTAATGACTTGAATACAAGTTTGAGTTAAAAAGAGGAGAGTATAAAAAGTGGCAGAGTCTCCCCATTGTTCTCCCAAAAAAGGTTCATTTTCACTGTGACCCTGCCCCTCTATTTATAGACAAATATGGGATGGACTTCCCAGGTGGGCTTGGTGGCCGAACACTCTAGCCCAAGTGTAGTGGTCGCTGTATGCCGAACCAAGTAGACCGAACACGTTGACGCCGAACCACCTTCTCAGTGTCGAACGGTACGTTTGATGGGTGGGAAGTGCAGAACAGTTGTTAGTTGAAGCCGAACGTGCCTTCTGGCTGAACGATGCTTCTTAGCCGAACGATCCTTTGGCCGACCGATGCTTCTTAGCCGAACGATCCTTTGGCCGAACGATGCTTCTTAGCCGAACGATCCTTTGGCCGAACGATGCTTCTTAGCCGAATGATCCTTTGGTCGAACGATGCTTCTTAGCCGAACGATCCTTTGGCCGAATGATGCTGCCATGTAGAGTAGCTGTATACGCCGAACGTCTTCTAACGCCGAGTACCACTGGATGCCGAGTACTATGAGACGCTGAGTACTACGCCGAGTACTATGAGATGCCGATCACTAGTTGACACCGAGTCGTCCTGTACGCCGAGTACTCAGTTGCCTGGTCAAATCTCCAGGAAACAGTCGGAGTTGTTGAAAAGATTGGTGAAGTGATTAATGAAAGCCTCGTCCACCCCCTGTTTAATACTCTGAACATTACCTTCGTCATCCTGGATGGAAACTATATTTTCTCTGGAATGTTTGGCCCTTAAGTTAGCATGGAAGAAAGCACTGTTCCTGTCGCCGTCAGTTCTCCATTTAAGTCTCGCTTTTTGATTCATCATAGAAATCTCATTGGACAGAGCAGCGTGATACTGAGTTGATATGTACGTCTCCATTGCACTGATAGAAATATTGAGGGGATCATCCTGGAAAGTAATTTGAATTTCTTCCAGTTTATTCCTCCAGTACGAACTTTGTTTACTTCCTTCTCCAAATCTATTTCTGGACCATTGCTTGAGAGCCAGCTTGGTACTTTTCAACTTGACCTGCAAAATAGACATTGAATTACCATACACAGGTTTTGCCCAAACATCTTTAACTAAGTCAATAAAATCAGGTTCATTAACCCATGTATTAAAAAATTTGAAACTTGAAATGCTATTGATGCCATCTTCCCGAAGGTGAACAATTTGAGGAGAGTGGTCGGAAAGTAGCGGAGGAGGAAGGTGGTTATATAAGGTAGGCCATTTGGAGTGGGCAAGCTGGTTACCAAAAGCGTGGTCAATCTTAGTATAGGTCCTACTCCCATGCCTTCGTTTGTTGTTCCAAGTGAATCTCATGCCAGTGGTCTTTATTTCCACTAAGTTAGAATCAGAAATAGCAGACCGCAGAGGTTCTATTTCATTAAGAGAGAGCGGATTGCCCCCCAGTCTATCAGCAAGTTTGTTACAGCAGTTGAAATCACCAAAAATGATCCAAGGATGAGTATTTTGACAAAGCATGTGTAGGTCGTGAAGGAAAGAAGTTCTAGCAGCTTTATTATTAGCAGCGTAGACAACAGAAATGTAGAAGGTGGTGGATGTGATGATATTTTTGGCATGGCAGTGAATGATTTGAGAATTAGCGAAGACTTTGGAAAGGAGGATCAGGTTTGGGTCGAATACAATGAGGATTCTACCATATGGCGCCTCATCAAGGTTGTGAATAACGTCCCACCTTGGGTTAATGTATTTAGCAGCTTTGATTGAGTGGACGAGGTTTAATTTAGTTTCGAGAATGGCTAACATACATTGTTTATGCTGTGATATAATATTCTTGCATAGGGATAATTTGGTTTCTTGGTGGGCCCCTCTAACATTCCAAGCTCCAATGGTTTGCATCATTGAGCAGACAAATTTTCAGACTGGGTGATAGATTTCTTGCTTTGAAGGACCATGTTCGAGGCACTGGTGTGGAGAGGAGAGAGAGGTAGATTCTTAGATAGTCTTGTTTTTTGTGACTGTGGGGAAGCAATAGCTAGCTGAGGGATACTAATCAGCGATGGAAATGTTTTGTTGGGGGAAATGTGTAGAGAAGGAGAATGTTCAGTGCCAATGCTGAGGATATTTGAATTAGTTGTTGAAGAGGTGGATTGAGCAGGTTTGATAATGTTAGAGGGAACAAGAGGTGGAATGTAGAGGAGATTTTCGTGTACATGCACACTATGCACAAAGGAATTAGCATATGAAGATGGTTGTTGAGAAGAGTTGAAGTTTTGCTGGATTGGTGGATTAACTGTGACTAGAGAGTTGGATGAATTGGAGTTCATAGATCGGGTTCCCAAATTTATAGACAGTGGTAGTGAAGAAGGTAAATCATCAGTGGCAAACTCACTGCATTTTGTTCCTCCCGAAGAAAAAGCTTCAGAAAAGGTGGCAGCTGTTGCATTGCTTTGAATATGAGTTGAACCAGTCCCAGTTAACCCTGATGTATCACTAACTGGAGTTGCATGCAAGTTTTCCACTGGCGAAACCTCAGTCTCTTGAGAATGGTCCTTTTCTGGTTTATGATTTTCATACATTTGAGCGTTAACATTATTACTTTTACCTTCCATTGTTTGAAGAATATCAAAACTGTTGCTCGTAGGTAGCTTGAAATCAGAAGCAACCACAGTAATACTTTCAGTAGCAGCCTCTGGATTGTCAGTATCCAAAACATACACCATATTATGTAATTGAATTCCTTCCTTATCAGATCTCACTTCGTTTACTGTGTTCATCTCAGTATTTTCCTTTAATTCTACTTCCTCTATTCTGTTGCTCATAGGTAACTTGAAATCAGTAGCTGTTATAGGAATGACTTCAGTAACAGCCTCTGGATTGTTAATATCCAAAACATACACCACATTTTGCTTTTGATTTACTTCCTTATCAGATATCACTTCGTTTACTGTGTTCATCACAGTATTTTCCTTCAATACTATAACCTCTTTTCCATTTGATCTCTCACTTCCTTTTAAACTCTCCTGAATATTTTCCTTATTAATCACCCTTCTGAAACTCCTATTCATTCCCATATTTTTCCTGTTATACCCCACCTTTTGCCATGTTTGAACTTGCTTATTAGACTTTACTTTGCTTTTTGATATCTTTACCTTGTGCTTATTACATGGTTCCTTGACATTCATAGTATTAACAGTTTCTACCTTCTTGTCACACGATTCCTTAACATGCCCAAAGGAGTTGCACTGAACACAAATTAGTGGTTGCCATAAATACTCAACGTAAATACGTTGAACACCCCCATCAGCCAGGCTAATTAGGAAATCATTAGGTAACTCCCTGTTTGGCTTGATTTCAATCATGCATTTCGCAAATTCCAGTCTTTCAAGTCTCTCAGTCCTTTCATCCATACAGAGCATTTTACCTATTCGACTGCTTATCCAGTTAATGCCAAGGTGAGTCCAGGCAAAAAGTGGAATATTACGAAGTTGAACCCACACAGACACTGAGGGAACAGATCCACATACATTGCTAACAGCGGAATCATATGGCCTAATGATAAAAACTTTATTGTTCATTATGATGGGGTCTCCAAGTAAAATTTTGCTTTTATCTTCTTCAGACGAAAGCAAGAAAAGAAATATCACTCCATCAGATTTAACTTGCACCGATCCTTTTAGTTTCCATATGTTTTTCAGTTTAGCAACAACAGAAGAGAACGACAAAGGTTTGTCAAGGAAAAAACCCACCAGGTGATCCTTCCAAACCGATGAGCCTGCCTGAACCACGTCGTCTACCAAGTCGAGCACTTCGTCAGAGAATGAAGGGATAAGGTCAACAGGCTTGTACTTCCCCGCATTGAGAGGTTTGCGTTTGAATAAGGAAGTCCAAGCTTGTTGACTGCAACCTTATGGGGAAAGAGATGGATCAGAAAGAGGGCCGGAGAGTGGTATGGCATTGGGTGATGGTAGAGGAGGTCTTCCCAACAGAGAATGCTGGGGAGGAGGGTCAGGTGGGAAAGGAGGAGGTTTAAGCTTGGCAGGAAGATGGCCTAAAGCTAGGTTTGGAGAACTAACATTGATGGGAAGGAGGTTTGACTCGGTTGAGGGAAAAGTACGGTAGGAGGAGGAACATGGATTGGAAGGACAGGAGATGGTGGAACAGGAGAGGTAGGTACGAGAAAGGATGGAACAGGTACGGGAGGGAAGGGAGAAGATGGCACCATTTTTGAGAAAAAAAATTGAAAAAAGTTGTAAAATTAGTTAATTAGGTTATTAATTACACTATTAATTACGTCAATGTTTAAAATTCCATATCTTTTCATATGAGGTCCGCTTTGGACGAAACAAATTACGTTGGAATCATATCGATGTCGTCTACAACAAGGGATCAAATTGGAATTTATTTGAAGCTGAAAATATTTTCAGTTTCAAATAAAAAGGAGTGTTTTTAATGCTCACGATGTACTAGATATTTTTATGTTAGTAAAATTTAAATCATGAAGTAATTTAATTTTATTGACTATTGTTTGGTAGTTTAATTGACATTTAAATTGACATATGATTTGAATTGGTAGAAATTTAAATTGATAGTTAAATTTGGAATTTGAATTAAATTTCTAGTAAAATTCCCGATTATTAATAATTAGTTAACTGTCATGATTTATTGGCTGTTTGGATGATTGAGTGTGATGGATGACAATTGGATGATATTTTGGATGATTGGATGTTTATTTATTTATATATATCCTATTATCACCTATAAATTATTTGACAGCATATGAACTGTTATTTGAATTATATCCGAATAAATTAAGAAATATGCTGAAATGATGTATACCTATGACATTTATTTTGGATGGAAATGATATATATCCATCCCTGAAATTAAAATCGAAATAACTGATCACTTGGCCATAGGATAGAAAATTATATACGGACACCGAATTGGTTAAATCAAATAATTTTAAAATCTTGGTTTTGAAATTATTTAAATGGTTTTGATTTATAGAAATAAAAATCGAATTTATAAAGATTGAATTAATTATGAATTCGAGTTTGAAATGTTGAAATTAAATTTGGTTATAAGAAATTGTTTTAAAGAATTTAATCGAAATTTGAAGTCATGATTGAAATATGATTTGAATTATCGAAATTGAATTGTTTAAAAGATTTGAATTTTACTTGAACTTCGAAGTTATTTAAGTAAAGGTAATTTAAATGGATATTTCAAATTTGAGCTCGGAATTGAATTATTCTAAAGATTTGAATCTAAAATTCGAACATTGAAGTTTAATTTGAATTAAATGATTTAAATCGATATTTTAAGATTGAACTCGAACTATATATAAATTGAAATGGTTTAAAATTGGAAATTGAATTGAAATTTAAACCATTTGAATTGAATCAATGAAAATCGAAATTGAAATTAATTGAATTGAGATCGATATTGAAATTAATTCGAATTGAAATTGATTTGAATTGAAATCGAAATCGAATCGATTTGAATTGAATTGAGATCAAAGTAATTTGAATTGGAAGATTTGGAATTGAATCAGTTTGACATTGAAAGTATTTTAAATAAATTATTTTAATATAAAATGTTAAAATCTATCTTTTCAAATATTCAAATTATTTTGATTTTCCAAACTATTTTACTATATAAAACATTTTCAATACTTAAATCATTTTATATCAAACTATTTTAACTATTTTTAAACTATTTAAAAATTTTCAAACTATTTTCTAAAAACTCAAACTGGTCAGAGATGGAATCGTTTATATTTAAATCGTGGATTTAAATGCAAATGAGGTTAAAATGAAGGTATAACCTAAATTGTAATTCGAATCAAATTTTGAAGTGAAATTGACATATCGAACTGAATTCACATATTTTGAGTAAATATGAGGATTTTTGAAACGAAGGATTTTTGAAGCGAATATGATATTTTGATATCAAGTATGAATTGTTTTCGAAATGTAAAAGAACCAACCAGTGTGTAAAACGACGTTTGGTTATTAAAGAGATCGAGGCCTCTTATTGGCATACTCTCTGTCAATATTGGAACCACTTTAACAACTGTGTATGCGAAGGAGACTCTAGAACAAAGTGGTTGGATTTGGCATCGTTTGCTGGATTTGAAGAAATAGAACAATGATGGATAGACACCGGCACTTGTGCCAATTTGAAATGACTAAGACAGGATGGCTTGACAGGGCCAAGCGGGCTAGCTACCTTTAGCGGACATCCGTTCTTCGATTTTCTACGACTTGATCCATACTACTACTTTTGATGTTGGTTTCGATTGGTGCACCTTGATTTTGGGATAACCTTCCTTTGACTCGATATGGGATGGATGTACACGGTGGACGATCGTGGCTACGATACGTTACCACCAGCCCTGAGACCGAACTAGTAGTATCCTACCTTGGGCATTGCCTCATGTTCCTTGTCATACTTTTATCCCTATATGAGACCACTACAATTTTAGTTTAGTGTTGTCGTATCACGGCACATCCCTATCCCCCGACGTGCTACTGGGTCGTTATATGCAAATTGTACGACAATGCTTAAAAACACGTTAAGGGGGATTAATGTAAAGCCTTAACACTAAGAAAAATAGTTATTTTACTGATTAGACATTATATATATAGCGTATTCTATTATATATAAATAAGTTGACGGATCCTTAAGAGATGGAAAATCCCGTAACATCTCTTGAGTTATTGCACCACGTTATACACTGGATAGGAGATGTGAAACCCCGTAAACATCTCTCATGCTATTACACTCAAGTTATATGTGATATCCATTCGACTCACATAAGAATATTTTAGTCCTGACTCAAGTGTTTTTTCTTTTCATTATGCTCGGGTCAACCCCGTGTTTTCAGCATTGAAGATCATTTTCTGGAGAACGAAGACGAAGATTTGGTATATTATTACTATTATTATTCCCTGCATCATGTTGTTCTACTGCATTATATTTTGTTTTTGTTGTATATATAACTCTGATAAATGTTGTATAAATTATAATCAAATGTATAGTAAACAGCTTCATGAACTATTTATTTGATTATTATATTTTGTCATTCCGTTGCGAGATTCTGTGTTTGTTTTCTTCTTCTTTTCTTATTTTTCTTAATTAACCCCATTGATTATCTATGTTCCGGATTGTTTGAGTTGGACATCTACGGATTATTATCAATTTAAACCTTCTGAAATGTCAGTCGTCACACATATAAATCTCGTTTCGTTCTCGTAAGACAATGATAAGGAAATCCATTCACTAACGGTTATGAGATGATCTCCGATCGTATTTTTGACCGTTTATTTCTTAAAGAACCGAGGTTGAGGTTACCGAAAATTATCGAAGGGTTGTATCGAAGAGACCAGGATTGGGTATGTTACCCGAAAACCACTTCGATCCAACGAATGCATTATGAAGTAATGACATCTTGAAGATGACGAATTGGAGACGGAGCCCTCAAGTGTTTTGTTCAGTCCCAGAACGTACTTGTATGGATGAATGCTGGTATTGCATTGTTTCTTGGAAGGCAGTATTGGAATTCTAAATGGGAAGTGCTATATAAAGGTAAAATGTAGCCTTAGGCCTCATCAACCGGGAATGACTAAAATAGGGGAGATGCGGCAGGACTAAGTGGGTCGCTCCCAAGTAGGGTATGATCATCCCTATCTGGTATCGCTATTATCTCTCATTTGTATGCGTCGGGGCCCATTAACAAAGGGATGATCATATTCGGTACTATCAAGTAAGGGGTAGGCTGGTTCTGTGTTGGTAGGGGATCCAAGCAAGGTCCTCGGTGTTATTTTATCTTGAGATGCACCGTGATGGGTGGTACCTTGGTAGCCCAGTCATTGTATGGAATCCGTTTTCCAATACGAGCCTTTACGGTTTTAGTTGTATACATATTAGGTTGGAATTTAATTAATGTAACAATTTTGGCTAAGATTAATAAGTATTTGTATCTAGACCCTATTATAATATCAGAGAATTTCATATGAAACGTTTTTGGTTATTGTAAGGTAAAAACTGATCCGTGTTTATGTGCGGCGTGGTCTTATGAGATACTCTTGATTTTTCAAAGGTTTCTATAACTTTAAAATCCAATTGGGTGTGTTTTCTCATGCTAGTTTTCCAGACAAACTCGGGTGTTATTTTATTATAATGATCGGGTCAAACTAAGCATATTACAGATTTAGTTGGATGCTTTAGAGCTTCAGGGGACGAGTTGGAGGCCCAGAGACGTATTCACGTAGATGGTTATTTTTCCATTGTATTCGTTGTTGTATTTATCAACAATTGTGAGGACAGGCTGTTATAACTGTCCAGGCTGAAATAGGTTGGTATACTCTGATTGATGTTTGAATATACATATATTACAGTTTGTTTGTGTAAAGATTTGATGTATATTATAGATTACTCGTTCCGCTGTGAGATTCCGTGTTGTTTAGTTTTCTTCTTATCTTCTTCCTTCTTTCTTTTTCCCTAATAATCGGGTTTTCTAGCATTTGATTGCTCGGCATACAATATAGTGGACGTATTAGTGTTGATTTTAGAGGGTAGAAAATCCCCGGTCGTTACACTTTCCATATACACAAGCATTTACATAACTGATAACATATGTAAATAAAAATCAATAAGGCGAGGAATCCTTTAGGTTTCCTCTACAAAATTTTCATTCTTCGAAGTGCTTCCACAGCGACCTATTCGCTACAATGACACTTTGACTTCCATTCTCATTACTTTAGTCCCTTGCAACACAATGGTTATTTTTGTCATCCGCTTTTGTAATGACTTTCCTTTTCGATCCTCAGAAGTTGACACTAATACGTCCACAATATCCACATGCCGAACATCCAAGTGTCGGAAAGAAAAACTGTGAAAGAAAGACAAAGACAGAACAGAATCTTGCAATGTAACGAGTAATATATAATATACAACAAGTCTTTACAAAAGAAAAAACTTTAATATACGTAATAACATCAGAGCAAAACTGATCTATCATCAGCCTTGGACAGTCATAACAACATGTTCTTACAATTGCTAATAAATACAACAAGAACAAAACAGAAGAAGATAAAATATATGAATACGCCATGGAGAATCTAGCTCGTCTCCTGAAGCTTCAAAAGTGTCCACCTAAATATGGAAAATATGATCGGGCTAACCTAAGCATTATAAGAAAAATAATGCTCGGATCAGTCTGGTAAAACAAGCATGGAAAAAACAACCAAATGAATGTTTAATATTATAAATTCCTTTAAAAATAAAGGTACCCCGTAAGGCCACACCACACATAAACACGAATAGGTTTTTACCTTACGATAAACAAATCATTTTTATTAATAAATCCAGTGGTATTATTATAATGTCTAGGGGTTGAAAATAAATATTAATCATAGCCGAAATGGTTACATTAATTACATTCCAGCATAATAGGTATATAATTAAATCCGTAAAGGCACGTATTGAAGATTGGATTTCCATCAATAATAAGGCTACTGGGGTACTGCTTGCTATAGTACACCTCTAAGGGCCTCACATGGACCCTCTTCCAACACAGAACCGGCTGCCCCTTTAACATTGCATACCGGAATACATCATTCCTTGGGCACCAAGGCTACAAAGCATGTGCACCAACCATGGCCCCACTCTTCTCGTGCACATGCATATAAAATCCATAAATACCGATTCTAGATCGAGGAATGACTGCTCCTAATGGTAGCAAACCACATAGATCTACTGCATATCCCCTGTTTTGGTCATGACTTGGTTGTGAGGTTTGTGAGGCCACGATTACCTTTTTCCTCTCTTAGGAAATCCCACTTGGAATGCTAATACTGCCTTCCAAGCAAATGCAATGCCAACATTCATCCATACAAGATGTTAAGGATATGAATAAACCAAAGGCACTACTTCTACAACATCCATTTTGGAATCACTCTCAAGGTTAATAGCAAGTAGCCCTTGCACTTCAAAGAACTCTGTCTTCGATCCCATCATCTCGAACCAGTCTTGAATCTCCTCTAAAGCATAAAACGTGCATATGGTTTTAAAGTGGTTATGGTTTCGAGTCATCTCATATATGTACACTCCCTTGCTTACCAGTCGCTCCAAAACCAAATCGATCGTTTCAGTAAACTCAACTCCGGTTCTTTTAAAAATAATTAGACAATACATAAGAGCAGAGATCATCTCCTAACCATTTGCGGACGAATTTCCATATCATTTGTCCTAGGAGAACAAATTGAGATTTATACGCACAGTACAACATCATTGAAGATGACTGTGCCATATAACCCCTCGAGTTTCTCCTAGATATTTCTAGAGTTATATTTTGGCCAAGATTTGATAGTCGGTAAATTAACTATCAAATAAGGTTAAATTCATGTAGTGTCCACTAAGCCTCTGATGTAGCAGTGGAATAACAAATTGATGATTCTGTGAAAGTAGCAATCGATGGAATGAAGGATACTGAATGGCCCAAATTCGTTGATCCGAAGATACCGAATTCTAGCTATCTTCGTCACGTTGATCGCGCAAGATACCATGAAAGAAGATCTGAAATTCTTCAGACGTTGATCAAGCGCACTTGATACCGTGAATTGGCTTCTACGATCGTTGATCCGAGCGCACTCGAATGTCGAAAGAGGAGATAGGAGATTACACTCAACTACCAATTTAATGAAAGCACAAAGCTAACAAACAAAAGTTTTTATTCAAAATCAACCTACCTTACAAATGAGACCACCTGCCTATTTATAGGCTTACAATTCACAACACAAAACTGTACAACACTTAGGTCGTTTACGACCTAACAAACCAGCGACTTACGACCTAAACATCACAAGCGACCTAACAGACGCGACCTACGACTTATATACAAACGACATAAGAAAACACTTTACAACACTTTACAACATACATCACAAAGCCTTGACGACTTACGACCTAACATATGAGCGACCTAAAAATGTAAGGCAGCGACTTAACTTCTCAGCGCAAAAGGTCGAGCGACCTAAGGTGGATGCGGCTTAACCTTTAGCGACTTAAGAAATCAGCTTCTGGGATTCTTCACGCGACCTAATTCTTCTGGCGACCTAACTTAGGTCGTAACTCGTTCACGCGACCTAACTTAGGTCGTAGCTCGAGATAGTTTTCACTCGAAATATCGGAGCGACTTAAAGGAATGAGAGCTTCGTTAGGTCGTTCGTTCTCCTCGCGACCTAACTTAGGTCGTAACCCCTCTTCGCGACCTAGCATAGGTCGTATCTCGTTCCAGTCCATACTTGAAAGATCGGAGCGACCTAATGCTTGTTCACTTAACTCGTTTAGTTGCTTGCCTTCCTTGACACTGATCTCATTAGCTCGGAAGCGACCTTCACTAGGTCGTGAACGACCTAAAACTTCACTAGGTCGTGAGCGACCTAAAACTTCACTAGGTCGTGAACGACCTAAAAACCTGGAACGACTCAAATCTGAACAGTTAGCAGATCGCGCTGCATCATCCTCCCCCTGTTGACAAAAATTCGACCTCGAATTTGCACTTTCCTCTTCCACAACAATCTCATCTCCATGATACGGAATCAAATATTTGACATTGAAAACATCAGAAGTATGAACAATATCCGGCAATTTCAACTGATATGCATTCTCATTGATTTTCTTCAAAATTTCCACTGGACCGATTTTTCGAGCTTTCAACTTATTGTATGTTCCCACTGAAAAACGATCTTTTGTCAACACGGCGTAAACCAAATCACCTTCTATGAATGTCACATTCCTTCGCTTCTTATCCGCCAGTTGTTTATACTTCTCATTTGATGCAAGCAATTGTTCATGAACAGTTTTGTGGCATTCCTGCAACTCAGTCACAAAATCACTAGCCCGCTTAACAACTCCCTTCTGATATGGCACTGTCGTCAAATCCAATGGACCCTTCGGACTTGGTGAGTATACAACTTGAAACGGACTGAAACCCGTACTACGGTTAACAGCGTGATTATGTGCAAACTCTGCCTGACATAATTTCATATCCCAACTCCTCAAGTTATCCTGCACAAGACATCACAACAAATTTCCCAATGATCTGTTTACCACTTCCGTTTGCCCATCTGTTTGCGGATGATAAGCGCTACTAAAATTCAGCTTCGTTCCAACCATCTTCCACAAACTTAACCAAAAATGGCTTAGAAATCTAGTATCCCGATCTGAAACAATAGATTCAGGTAGCCCATGTAATCGATACACCTCTTTAAAGAATAACTGAGCAACACGGACGGCATCTGCTGTCTTCTTGCAAGCGATAAAATGTGCCATCTTGGAAAATCTATCTACCACAACAAATATAGAATCATTTCCTCGCTGAGTTCTAGGCAAACCCAAAACAAAATCCATGCTGATATCAACCCACGATCTAATAGGCATAGGTAGTGGCATATACAATCCCGCATTTGTCGCTGTCCCTTTAGACACTTGACAGATATGACATCTCTCCACAAATCGTTCAACTTCCTTTCTTATAGTAGGCCAAAAATATGATTGCGAAATCAACTATAATGTATGGTCTCTCCCCACATGACCTTCCTCATGTAACTCTTTCACAATCTTCATTCGTAAACTGCCCTCTGGTATACACAATCTGTTACCCTTGAATAGAAAACCATCCACTAACACATACTCATCAGTCTTTCCTTCATTGACTTCATCCATGATCTTAGCAAAGTAAGGATCATCAACAAACAAATCTGGCAACACATCAAACCCTGTCACCTCTACCTTCATTGTAGTCAACACATGATTCCTTCGACTTAATGCATCCGCCACTCGATTCGTAATTCCCGACTTATGCTTCACCACAAATGTAAATTGTTGTAAGTATGCAATCCACGAAGCATGCCTAGCTGCGATCTTGTCCTGTCCCTGCATATGCTTCAACGCCTCATGATCAGTATATAACACAAATTCTTTATGAAACAAATAATGTCTCCAGTGTTTCACAGCTTGCACGATAGCATAAAATTCCATATCATATGTATTATATCTCATCTTTGCTCCCGATAACTTCTCACTGAAATATGAAATAGGACGTCCTTTCTGACTCAACACCCCTCCAATCCCAACTTTAGATGCATCAGTATGTAACTCAAACAACAACTGAAAATCTGGCAAAACGAGAATTGGTGTTGTCGTCAAAAGTTCTTTGATTCTCTCAAAAGCAACCCCTGCTTCCTCTAACCATAAAAATTGTTTCCCCTTCATACAATCAGTAACTGGAGCCATCATGCTACTGAAGTGGGGAATGAACCTTCGGTAGAATGACGCCAAACCGTGAAAACTTCTAACTTCTGTTATTGTCCTGGGTTGTGGCCAATTTTTGATTGCTTCAACTTTATTCTGATCCACCTGTATACCTCCTCCCGATATAACATACGCCAAAAATAAAACACTATACGTCATGAACACGCATTTCTTCGTTGCAGCATAAAATTGTTCCTGTCGCAATACCATCAACACTTCTCTTAGATGTTGCAAGTGTTCTTCTAGATTCCCACTATATATCAGTATATCATCAAAATACACCACTACGAACTTCCCAATGAATGGTCTAAAGATTTGATTCATCACCCGCATGAATGTACTAGGTGCATTCGAAAGCCCAAACGGCATAACCAGCCATTCATATAATCCTTCTCTTGTCTTGAATGCTGTCTTCCATTCATCCCCTGGTCTTATTCGAATTTGATGATAACCACTTTTCAGATCAATCTTCGAAAAGATAGTAGCTCCACTAAGCTGATCCAACAAGTCATCCAATCTAGGCATAGGAAATCTATATCTCACAGTAATCTTGTTCAGTGCCCGACTATCAGTGCACATCCTCCATGTTCCATCCTTCTTCGGTACTAACAACGCTGGCACCGCACAAGGACTTAAACTTTCCTGTACACGCCCATGTTCAAGCAATTCTTCCACTTGCCTTCTCAACTCCTCATGTTCTTTTGGACTCATTCTGTAGTGTGGTCTATGAGGTAACACAGCTCCTGGAACAAGATCAATTTGATGTTGAATGTCTCTCAACGGTGGTAACTCCGTTGGTAGCTCCTCAGGAAATACATCGTCAAACTCTCCCAGCACTGGTTTCACTTCTTCAGGAATCTCAACTACTTCTTGACTCTCACGTCCAATCAACAAGAATACTTCAGGCTCCTCTTCTACCTCCTTAACAAACTCCTTCAAAGATAGCAAAGTTTTAAGTTCTTCAATCTCCTCCGACTTGCTTTCTTCGTGTTGTCGTTTCTTAGGAATTAAAGTGATTTTAGTTCCTTCAAACATGAAACTGTAACTGTTAGTACGACCATCATGTTGCACAGCCCTATCATATTGCCACGGTCTCCCCAGCAACAGATGACATACGTCCATGTCCACAACATCACACCAAATTTCATCCTTGTATTTCTTCCCAATTGAAAAATTAACACAAGCTCTTCGCCCAACTTTCACTTCCCCACCTTTCCTCAACCAAGCTAACTTGTAAGGTTTCAGAAGCTTCTCTGTCTTCAATGATAACTTCTTCACAGCTTCTGTAGAGATAATATTATCACAGCTTCCCGCATCGATGACAAACTTGCAAACCCTTCCCAAGATAGTGCATGTTGATTGAAAGATGTGACTCCTCAACCAGCTAGTTTCCTCCTCCTGTTTTGGTGTTAAACACGACCTCTTCATCATCAATGAATACCCTTCATCCCCTGACACATTCTCTTCCTCCTCATCATGTAGTGAATTAGAACAGTCAGCCTCTACCTCATCTTCCTCTGCCTCAGCAATCATAGTTCTCTTCTTCGGTTTCGGGCATTCGCTGCTCTTGTGTCCCATTTCTTGACAATTATAACATTTGAAATTAGTGTTGACCTTTGGTTTAGCCACTTCATGAACAACAGGCTTATTCGATGCCTTAGGAACATTAGAACTACTACCCGCTCCTTTGTTATGTCCTGTAAAACTTGGAAACACACCTCCCCCACGTCTTCCTTGTTTCTCCCAAGCCAACGCCTTTTGATGTGCTTCTGCCACAGATCTAGGGTCGAACATGTTCACCATATCCTGGATTTGTGTTCTAAGTCCACCCACAAACCTAGCGGTCAATTGTTCTTCTGTTTCCATAATGTCATTTCGAGCAATCAACTGGTAGAACTCATCTGCATAATCAGTAACAGCCTTCGTCCCTTGCCTCAGGTTCTGTAATCTCTGATACATTAGTGATTGGTAATTGTATGGTAAGAAAGTAGCCTTCATCAATTTCTTCATCTTTTTCCAAGCAACAATCCTTGGCTTCCCCATCCGTTCTCTAGTAAGTTTGGTTTGCTGCCACCATGCCATAGCTCTCCCCCTCAACCTAGTAGCAACCAACTTCACTTTACGATCCTCCGGAACCTCCTTGAAGTCAAATATTTCTTCAACATAAGCCAACCAATCAAGAAATTCCTCGGCTTGCATACCTCCCTTGAATTCCGGTATTTCAGTCTTCATCCCAGACTCCCACTTGTGATCATACTCCGACTGATTCCTTCCTTGTCCTCGTCCTCGTCCATGAACACTACCACCATCAAACTCCTCTTCAAAATCTTATGTATATCGATGTTGATCCTAACCACCAACATCTCTACTACCTTCATTTCTTCCACCCACATCCCTTCGATCTACATTCCTCCGATCTCGATCATTTACATTTCTATGACAATCTCGACTCATACTTCTATGATCACTGTCAACGCCTCTCTCTCGATTGGAATGTGGTGAAACTCTACGTCCTCCATGGTTAGATTCAGGTGAAACCCTTCTCTGATTTTGATTCATCTCCAACATCATCTTCTCTAATCGACCAATCCCTTCATTAAGCTTCTCACTAAAGTTTTCATTAATTCTTTGCTCCATCTCATCGGCTTCTTCTCTTCTATACAAAGCTTCAACATTCTGATGGCGATTAGCTCTTCTCGGCGGCATGATTTGAAACTTCACAAACACTTCAATTTTCGGCTTGGACTTTCAAAATGATACCAAATGATGTATGACCTTCAACTTCAAACTCTCGGCTCTAACACTTCAATAGAATATTGGTTCCAAGACTCGGCTTAGCTATGATTGGCTAAGTCTAGCTCTGATACCAAATGATGCAGCAGCGGAATAACAAATTGATGATTCTGTGAAAGTAGCAATCGATGGAATGAAGGATACTGAATGGCCCAAATTCGTTGATCCGAAGATACCGAATTCTAGCTATCTTCGTCACGTTGATCGCGCACGATACCGTGAAAGAAGATCTGCAATTCTTCAGATGTTGATCAAGCGCACTTGATACCGTGAATTGGCTTCTACGATCGTTGATCCGAGCGCACTCGAATGCCGAAAGAGGAGATAGGAGATTACACTCAACTACCAATTTAATGAAAGCACAAAGCTAACAAACAAAAGTTTTTATTCAAAATCAACCTACCTTACAAATGAGACCACCTGCCTATTTATAGGCTTACAATTCACAACACAAAACTGTACAACACTTAGGTCGTTTACGACCTAACAAACCAGCGACTTACGACCTAAACATCACAAGCGACCTAACAGACGCGACCTACGACTTATATACAAACGACATAAGAAAACACTTTACAACACTTTACAACATACATCACAAAGCCTTGACGACTTACGACCTAACATATGAGCGACCTAAAAATGTAAGGCGGCGACTTAACTTCTCAGCGCAAAAGGTCGAGCGACCTAAGGTGGATGCAGCTTAACCTTCAACGACTTAAGAAATCAGCTTCTGGGATTCTTCACGTGACCTAATTCTTCTGGCGACCTAACTTAGGTCGTAACTCGTTCACGCGACCTAACTTAGGTCGTAGCTCGAGACAGTTTTCACTCGAAATATCAGAGCGACTTAAAGGAATGAGAGCTTCGTTAGGTCGTTCGTTCTCCTCGCGATCTAACTTAGGTCGTAACCCCTCTTCGTGACCTAGCATAGGTCGTATCTCGTTCCAGTCCATACTTGAAAGATCGGAGCGACCTAATGCTTGTTCACTTAGCTCGTTTAGTTGCTTGCCTTCCGTAACACTGATCTCATTAGCTCGGAAGCGACCTTCACTAGGTCGTGAACGACCTAAAACTTCACTAGGTCGTGAGCGACCTAAAACTTCACTAGGTCGTGAACGACCTAAAAACCTGGAACGACTCAAATCTGAACAGTTAGCAGATCGCGCTGCATCAGCCTCTATTAACTAATCTTCCATTAATTAAATCTCTTTTAATTATTTTATTTAAGATGTCTTCACAAAAGATATTTTCACAAACTCCTTATACTCTCTTCAATACTTGAAAAACATTCATATACTTACGTCACTAGTATAAGTATATTAACACAACATTATACTTACAATCCTTAGAAAATATATCCATATATTTATCTCAACGGTATAAGTATATTTACAAAAGTTAAGGAAGATTTTATCTTTCCCAAATTCATATTTAAATTGGTCAAAACAGATATCATTTAAAATATTTCTTACTATAAACCAAACCACCTATCCTTTGGTGTTAAGTATGAAAAGAATGTTTCCATACCACCATAATTAAGAATGCTTAATTACCAAAATCAAATCTCATTCCTTTTATAAAATTCCCTTTTTATAAGCCCATTTCATATTTTCAAATCCTTTTATAAATCTCCAAATTAAATTATTAAACTTCTTTTATAAATCTCTAAAATGATTTATAAAATACCTCTCTTTTAATAAAACTCTTTTCTATTTATCAAACTGGTTTCTATTTATTAAACTCTTTTACAAATCTGCCTTTATAAACTCCTTTATAAATATTCTTTATAAATTCCTTCATAAAAATTCTTTAACCCATTTTATAAATCTTGTATAATTAACATAAATCTTCGTTTTATCAAAATATCACTTATAAATCCATTTTTATTTATAAGTTACCATTCATCAATCTCTCTTTTATTTATAAAATATCATTTATAAACCTCTCTTGCAAAATATCTCTTATATAACTCCTTTAGAAAGTTTCATTTATAAATCCTCTTACAAAATATCATTTGTAAGTCTTCTTTAAATAAATCCTTTTAATAAATAAAATCCCTTATATAAAACATCATTTATGAACTTCCTTTATTAAATTAATTAATTACCATTTAACATCATAAGTAAAATAATTATTTAACTTTAAAACATTATTAATAAAATAAGTAATTAACTTAGCCCATCATTTATTAAATCCAATAATTAACTTAAACAACAATTAAATCAATTGATTAACTTAAACCAACATTAATAATATAATTAAATAACTTTAAGTAACATTAATATAAAATTAATTAACATTTTTTAAAACATCATTAACAAAACAATTAATTTACTTAAACACCGTTTATAAAATAATTAAAATCATTTATAATTAAATAAACACTTAACCTCAAATTGTTATGGAATTGAAGTTAATTTAAATCCATAACCTTTCAAATTCGGAAAGAGGCTTAGCGACCACAATCGTACTTTAACAAACTACCATTTATTTTTAATTCACTTTCCAAGTCTTATCACTAGTATTTACATAAGCAGGCATACATGTAAATAAAATCAACCATTCACAATCACTGCTTAATACATCACTTATCCAATATTTATTAACCCACATATTAATTAACTGACATATGAATAAATGTCCAAATAAATGTATTAGCAGAACAGGGATTTATTCTGCTAATAGATGTCATCAGTAATCTATTCAGTTAATTATAGTACAACGGCGATTTATTTTGCTAAACAAATGTCATTAATAACCTATTCAGTTAATGATAGCAGAACAGTGTTTTATTTGGCCAAATATATAACACCAATGAAGTATAATTAGTTTAACCATGTTATTATTTAGAACAACATAATTAAACTCAATCACTATTATTATATCATAAAATTATACTTCAACAAAACTATCAATAAGTTATGCCAAAACGTTATACTCGTCAATACGAGTCTAACACGAAGATCCATGGGCTAATCGGGTTTAAAACGAGCAAGATATGGTTATATAAACTCAATACACTTGATATAGATAAAACAATTAAATATAAAATAGGTTTCTCACCCAACCACCAAAGCCTAGCCCACCATGCTACTCCCTACCTATCTCTTCTCCCTATAATCACAATCCCCAACATAACCACCTAGAATACAAGACATGCATGCTTATGCACGTGCACATCACCTCGCACCACCGAACCTCGATCCACCAATACCCATACATTCACCTTGCCTTGCTCGACCATCTGCACCCTTCGCCACCCCCTTTAGTCATATCAAAATCCAACCTTCCCTCCCAAATGAAACATGTCCAGGTTTAAAAAAATGCCTCGTTCATCTCCCTTACGCCATCGCTCTGGGCAATAATCACCCATACTTCCACCGCCATCAAGATTGCCACTCCACATGCACCTTCTAGCACCTCCACAGCCAGCTTGGTGGTCCACGCCTCCGTCCCCAGCAAGAAATCCAAACCAGAAACCCAACAAACCTAAATCCACCTCGACCCGCCACCTCCGACCACAGGAGCCACCCCAATCGATCCAAAAACCTCCGCATTGACTCGAGCTTCCTTCCAGCACTACCATTCCTCCCCTCGACCACCAACCCACCTGAATTTTCCATATGAATGAAAATGGTTCATCTCATCAACACCTTTGATTCCAACCACTAAAAAACACACGATCACCTCTAAAACTCCCATCTTAACGAAACAAACGCATCCATACCTTCCATTTCTCAATTCATGTTCGTCGAAAAACGACCATATCTGACACTTACATGTTTCAACTAATTCCAGCCACCTCGCTCAACTAAACTTCGAGCTATTATTTTAAAAAAAATACTACAAGTGAAAACAAACAACTTTTATGTTGGAACATTGCTCAAAATATTGGTGGTTAGAGAGGGAATGATTTTTGAAGCAAAGAGGAAGGTGTCGTTTCATTTACCGGAAAAGAAAAGATGTAACACCCCGTATAATCAACCATAAATGAATTTAGTGAATTAAATTAAATAAGGTAGGGTTGAAAATGGACATTTTATAAAAGTTGGAATTTTACCACGAAAGTTATTCGGTTGCATTTGTGGCAAAATTTTGATTTATTTCTATATATAATATGTTGAAAATGGAGCTCAAATGAAGAAGTTATGGGCGTTTGATGTTTTTAGATTTAAATTTAATTTAGTTTGAACTCAATTCAAATGAATATTTAAATTTAGGATTTGAATTTCAAAAATTAACTATTGGTTTACTTAGGGGTTAAATAACCGTTAAGTTAAATAATTAACGTTGAAAGTTAATTAGGGAATAAAATAAACGAGCAACGAAAACAAATCAGCGCTCCCTAAATAGAAGTAGAGGTCGACACCTTCGACCCCAAACCGTCAACCGTTGGCGGTCGACTGGTCTATGGGGGGCGGTCGACCTCTACTCAGGTGGCAGCAAGGGTTTTTTTTCCAGCGCTAAACGCTTCAAATTTATCCATTTTTCACCTAACTCCATCCTACGGTTCTGGTGCATTTCAACTCCTACAAATAGGACCCTATAATCTCCACTTTTTATTCATAAATATTTGAAAAATACCTTGAACCTTTGCCATTTTCTCTCTTTTGCTATATACAGAAATTCAATTAGAAATTCAGGTGAGGATTCTAATCCTTTTCTAATTATTCTTTTAATCTATTTTCTTCTCCTCCAACCTCTCTGAAATTTAATAAAATTTTATATATACCTATCCTTTGCTGTGTATATATATCAAAAGAAGGAGATCTGAAAAAGAGTTGCTTTGGCGTTGCAAATCATTACAAGAGAAGCTAAGGATAAACTTTGAATGGAAACCTTTGTATTTTTATTTCAGTAATTGATTAGCATATATCTATGGATTTGAATACGCCTTGTGGATTTTGGGATTACAAAAACAAAATAGGTAAAATCTCCTAAAATTCTTTTTTATTTCGAAATGTCAATTCTTGATGGAGATTCTCAATTATTTATATTAATTTGATGGAATTTGTATTGTTCTACAATTATTGATAATTTCATAGTCTATTCCACTTCTCCTCCTTTTTGATTCAAATTATGAGTATTCAGTAATAAAATAAGGGTTTAAAGTACGAATTCTATTCGTAGTTTACACCACTTTTTCCACACAAAATCCCTTCATTTATTTCTGTGTAAAAGAGGAGTTGAATAGAATATAAAGTTAGAGTCGCAATTCCTTTTGTTTAGGATATTCCTTTGGATTGATGTAATAAATTGGGTTTCTATTTTTACAAGTCTATGTATTACAGTTTTGAATATGAATATTTAATCCCTAGTTATAGATATTGAAATCTTGGGAATTTGACGAAAAATGACTTGTATTAGTATTATGGTTAAAAGAATTGACATTTCACGCTAGTTTAAGGTGTATAAACCGTACGCTAGAATTTATTGGGTGTGAATATATATTTATTTCTATTAACATAATAAACGTATAATTATGGCGCATAATTGTGTAATTAATTAAGTAGTAATTATTATTAATTTATCCCTTTAGGAAGGTAATTGATATTTTGAGGGGCAATAAGGAAGGTTCCTTATAAGGCCTTATTTATGAAACTGTGAGATGAGTATTATTTATGTATAGAGAACATTTAAGTTATGGCTAAGTTATAGGGATGCGAGTACAGTAGATTTGCACGACAAAAGTTTGCCCTTCACTTTGAGGCTACCAGCAGTTGTGTATACTTACTGTTAAAGTGAGACATCTCCTATGATAATTATTGTTGATGATGAGAGGTTAGTCCCAAATTATATAGGATAAATCTACCCAGTTAATCTGGCTACCAGTTCCTACGAATAGTCGGACTAATGTGAGACGTCTCTATGAGTATGGGTCATAATATATGGGGCCTGCTTCGGGGTCTTGAGGTATTAAATGGTTGTTTGAAGGTCCACCTTTTTCCTAAATGAATTATTAATTAGCCAAGGGGTTATTTATTAGGCACGTTAGGTGCTATCTCGATAGGGGTCCACTTCGGGGTAAGGTACTAAGTGACTGATTGAGGGGCTGCTTTTCCATAAAGAAGTATTAAGTGGCTCGAGAGATCCATATGATGTCAGCTAGATAGTTACCATTGAGGAGTCTGCCTTGGAAATAGGTATTAAATGATAAAGTCAGCCTCAGTTGAGGTCTTAAATGGCCATAGTCTGTCTATTATCTAATAAAAGGTATTAAGCGGCTTGGATATTATCTCTCCATTATTAGACATTTATAACATGGGATTTGAGTTATGGGATTTAGAAACCTGCTTCGGGAATGGTATTAAGTGGTTGATTGTGAATCCACCTCCTTTCCTTATAAGAAGTATTAAATGGTTTTATGTACGCTAGACATATTCTTATTTTGAAATATATTGTCCTAATACTGAAATTGTAAGACTCAAGGTTTTTGTTCATTAGACATTTGATGTTCGGACTCCATCCTCATTACAACACAGGTTAAGGACGGAGTGACGACGGTGATGATGCATAAAGGTGGAGTGGTTTAAGCTTATGACGGTTATTATTATCTTCTATGATATTTTATGTTGTACCCATGTAGACACATGATGTAACTAATCTCATGTGACAGTTTTATGATGTTTTGTATTTTGATATTTCAAATGGTTTTGAAATAAATGGGAACAATTTTATATTATTCTTTATTCCATCCGCTGTGAGTTCTAAAAAAATAGTTATTGCTTTGTACTATTACTTCTTTTTCCAACCAACAACCAGCCTTAGAATAGATCTAAGTTCTGGTGGGCCTTTTCTGGGTCGAAATCTAGGCTTGTTCCGAGGTGGGTTGTAAGAGAAAAAGAGGAGAGGAAGAGAAGAAATGAATGTGAAGTGTTGAGTGAAATGAAGAATGAAGTAAGGATGATGTACATAACTTTTAACCAAAATATTTCTTTATGGAATATTTTATAAAAATTCTTTAACTCATTTTTCAACATTGCCATCTTTTCCAAACCTATCAAAGTAACAAGCTTTTGAAAATATGATGGATATTAGAATGAGTTTATGTACCTTTGTTAACTTTTGCACTTAAGATTTCAAATCCATCTTTTCATATTTTTTTTTAAAATATATTAAATTCTTTATTTTATTATTATATATTATTATAGTTCAAAGTAAATTTTCTTTAAACGCATTAAAAATGTTTTTTAAAGTATAAACAAAGGTATTGCAACCTTCTACAACTTGTCTTCGATAAAAAGCCGAAAATCCGAAAAGGCGGTTTCAGTCACATTTTCAGTTTTCCATTGAACTACATATTTTTGTAAAAAAATTCAAAAATGAATTCTCCATCATTAGTTATAAATTAAAAGAGGGCTATTTAACTATTAAAAAACTTTAATTGAATAATTAAATTAAAATTAAAATTCTTGAATCAAAGTGAAAAAATTCCAGGTTGTTACAGCTTTCAAGCGGGAATTAACAACAATATATACACATCACAAATATAACACTATAGGCTGGCACTAAATTATTACAACATTTAACTCAATTTTTAAAACTAATTTAAAGTGAGATATCTCACTTCTAAATACGCACTAACACAAACCAAAGGCCAATATGACCACCCTCGACCTAGATACAACGCAAGATCCTTCCTTTCACCTTGCATTCACGGCCAAAGCCCTCCCCTTCCTCCTAATTACTCATAGCCCACCTCCTCCTCTCTTCTATTGCTCATGGCCATGAAGGGTTAAGGGGTTTTGGTGACAAAGTTTACATCTTTGAGATGATGGTGGTGGTTGCTATGTTATTTTAAGACCATGGAAGAAGTTTGAGAAGAAAAGAAAACGTTTTGACTTGGTTTTGAGTTATGGAACAAGAAGGAAGATATGAAAAATAAGATGAAGAAAGAAAGTAAAAGATGGAATGAAATAAAGTAAAAAATTTAAGAGGAAGAGATTTCTTTTATAGAAATGAAAAGTGGAAAATGACTTCAAATACCCTTCACTACAAGAAAACATGGTCTTTACCTACCAATTTTAAGTGTAGGTAAAACTAGCCTAATGGTAGGTAATATGTTTTAGCTACCAATATTGAATTGGTAGACACTGGTTGGTAGAAGTTAGTGGGGAAAGGGTCTTTACCTACACTTATTAATACTGGTACGTAAAAGAATCTGTAACGACTCGGAATTTCACTACTTTGATTAGTGGATAATTAATTAATTTTAAATATTCAATATATAGGTTTTATAATGAAAATAAACTAATTTTAATTAATTAATAATGATGGTAAAATTGTTTTTAATTTTTTTACCAAATTAAATAGTTCGTAGAAAACCAGAAAATGTGACCGAAAAACGTTTTTCAAAATCTCGACCTTTCGACGCCTGAAAATTTTTGGGGAATGTTGTTCGCCTTTGTGCACTGTATGTACATATATATAAGAGTTAATTAACTAGATAATAATACGCTTAGAAATAAATTATCTTATGTTAATTTGGGTTAGTAACTAATGTGATAAGACGTAGTTTTAAAAATAATAAACATTTTAAATATATATATATAAATATATTAAGTATTGTCACATCTTAGATATTTAATCATTAATCATAATAATCTCTTATCACATCTTAGTTAATTAATAATTAAATATATATATAAGAAAGTGATGTGACTAAACATAATAATTATATATATATAAGAAAGTGATGAGACTAAACATAATAATTATATATATATAAAAGAAAGTGATGTGACTAAACATAATTATATATATATATAAAAGAGTGATATGATTAAACATAATTACATATATATATATATTATAAAAGATTTGTGATGTGATTGGACAAAGTGATTAGGTGTGAAATCTTGCTTATAAATAGCCCATATGTTTCTCCATTTTTCCTCCTCTTTCCACCAACCTTTTCTTCCTGATTTCTAAATCAAATGTAGTTTTTCTTTTTCTAAAACTGTGTGAAATTTTAATAGCTACAATATTCTAGTTGACCACTTTTTCAAATTTCTATCATAGCTATGTCAAAATATCCAATTTTTGCAAAGCAAATTTTCACCTAGAATTTCAAGTCTGAAAATTACCCTTCTTCTTATGATCATAACTTCTTCAAAACAAATTGAAATTTAGTGATTTTTTTTATAAAATGATAGAGAAAAGAAATTCCAATAACTATCTCTTCGAGTCCTTTTTGAAAATCTGTAACTAGATAGCCCAAAAATCAGTTGCAAAATGACCTATTTTCAGGTTTATTATTGAGAATTCGATGTTTAGCCGAAGTCACTCCACCATACCAAAACAAGTGTTGCTTCCTCTTCCCTTCAAGGCCAAGCCTACCTAGTGTATTTAGGATTCAAGACTCCATCTTGTTGCTTAGTAATGGAAGTGCTATGTCATACTCTAATTTAGCGAGAGTTTGGATTGATTTTGTTAAGTAAATTCTTAATCTTTTGGAAAGAACTTTCCTTTATATGTTGTGCTGATCCTTAGCTATATGTATGTTATATATATGTTGGATCTTAGCATGTTTGAATGTGACGATAAGTGCAAATTTATGGGTTAGTGTTAGCACTCGAATGGATGCGTTATTGCAAAGTTAGTAATTGTATATATATTGGTATATGTATACAATTTGTTGTATGAATGTGATGTGTGAATATAAAGGGTTGATGATGAGCTTGACTATAGTCATGATGAGTTGAAAACAAAGTTGAAACTTTGTATGTAGTCACGACGGAATTGAGGTCGGATTTGAAATCAAACTCGTTTCAAGAGTTTAAAGTTTAGATTGTGGTTAAAGTATGCATAATTGGTTTTAAAGTGTGAAAATTTACTAAGGTATATTTCAATCATGAAATAGTATGTTTTAGTAAAGTGGCTACGCTTAAAGGTGGGTTAGAGCAAACTGCACTCATAGCGATAGTCGCTATAGATGCCGTTCGGCAAAGGTTTGAATTTCTATTTCAAATTTGTTTTATTTTGAAATTAGTTTACTAAGTTTTTCAAACTTAATTAGTAATATTAAAAAGTAATTAAGTTGTAATATAATTAATTAATTAATTAGTTAATTAAAAGGTAATTAGCACCTAATTGGTAATTAAGAAGGTGATTAGAGGTTAATCATCACTTAATTTAAGTTAATGACTATTAATTGATTTATAAAGTTTTAATTGGTAATTAATGGGGTTAAGAAGTATTAAGTGATTAATAATTAATTAATTAAGACTAATGGTTAATTAATTAATTATTTAATTAATGGGTTATTTAATTAATATTTAATTAGTTAGGGTTTAACTCTTAAACAATTTGATTTAACCTTAACCAAGTTGATTAGGAAGTTAATTTGTACTTAATTAAGTTCATTAAGCCTAATTATAGTTTAATTATAGTTTATTCTTGATTTAAATTGGATTAATTAAGATTGAGTTAGGGTTTAAGCTAATTAAATATACTTTTAACTTTTCAAAGGTGATTTTAAACTAAACAGAATGTATTTTAATCAATTTTCTTTTCAAACTAAATCGATTCCATAGCAAAGGATCTCTTGTCCAGAATCTTAAGTAACCCATATGATTAGGAGAATTAAATGACATCCGTTAGCAGAACAAAACACCATTCTGCTACAGTGTAAGTGATTTGATTGTGGGGACGTGTGTTCAGCAGAATAAATTCACTTTCTACTATAAATTGATTGGATTGTTTAGACATCTATTTAGCAAGATAAATCACCATCCTATTGTTATGTTATTTGGACTTGTATATGCCAACTGGTTATATTGACGTGTTATTCCTTGATTGGATATGAACTGTATTTACATATATGGTAGCTTTTGTAAATAATTGTTATGTGATTTGGAAATCGAATTGAAGTTAAATGCTAACTTAAATTAGTATCATTGGTACTGCTAAGATTCATTTGGAATTTACAAAGTATGGTTTGAATTTACTTTAATTCTTTAATCAATTCGAGGCTAATGGTTTATAAATGGTTTTTCAAGCTATATAATTCTTATAAAGGTATTTATAAATGATAACTTATTTGTAGAAAGGGGTTTTTCTAATGAAAATGGTTATTAAGGTGTTCTACAAATGATGTTTTGTAAATGATATATATAAAGGAGTATAGAAAGGTTTATATAAAGCGTTTTAAAAATAGGAAAAAGGTTTATAAATCATTTCAAAGATTTGGAAAGAGGTTTATAAATTAACTTAAAGGTTTATAAAAGTGGGTTATAACTTTATTTTGAAAGTTATAAGTTAATTGAAATATGAGATGAGTTTTTAAAAAGGGAATGTTTGATAAAGGATAAGCGGAATGTTTTATTTGGAAGAAATGTTTGGATTTGGTAAGAAGGAAACTTTGAAAAGTTTGTAAATGTACTTAAACTGATAAGATAAGTATATGATTTTGTTTCAAGGCATGAAAAGTAAAAATTTTTGGTAATATACTTATACCGTTGAGATAAGTATATAAAGGTTTCCAAGTATAAAGGAAATGTAAGGGATTTGGGAATAGTGTTTTGAAAAGATCTTTTGATCAGATTATATAGAGTGGTTTTATTAATTAAAGAGAATTAATAAAGGCTTAGTGGATCCCATATGGAAATTAAACCATGATTATGTTTGTTTGTTTGATAGTTAAATAATCGACTATCAAAGCTGGACCCAAACGTAACTTTGGAAATATCGAGGAGAAAAACGAGAATTATATGCTACAGTTACCATTTAAGGTGCTATATTGTACTTATAAACTCATTTCGTTCATCTAGGATGAATGATAAGGAAATCTGCCCACAAACTATTAGGAGGTGAACTCCGCTCTTGTCATTTGTCTGTTTATTTCCTAAAGAACCAGGGTTGAGATTATTGAAAAATATCGAAAGTTGTTTCGAAGAGACCAGGATCAGATATGTTATCCGAAAACCACTTTGATCCGACCCAAGTGTTTCGTAATGAAGACATCTTAAAGCATGGGATCGAAGACGGGGTCACTGAAGTACAAGGGATGCTTGCTACTAATCTTGAGAGTGATTCCAAAATGGATGTAGTAGAAGTAGTGTCTTCGGTTTGTCCTTATCTTGGATAACTTGTATGGATGAATGTTGGCACTACATTACTTCCTGGAGGGCAGTGTTAGCATTCCTAGAGGGACTGCTATTCAGAAAGGTAAAACGTAGCCTCAAGCCTCATCAACCGGGAATGACTAAAACAGGGGTATGCAGCATGGCTATGTGGGTCGCACCCGTTAGGGTATATTATCACCCTTCTTGATATATACACAATCATGAATGAATTCAGACATGTGGAAGCGCTTGGTTAATGGTTTCAAAACAACCGGGGTGATGATATACTCGGTACTATCTAGCAAGGGGTAGGCTGGTTCAGTGTTAGCAGGGGTCATTATGTACGACCTCGGTACATTTTTCTAAAGGTGTACTATGGTGGGCAGTACCCCAGTATCCAGTCATTAGTTGGAATCCATTCTCCAATACATGCCATACATTTTCGATTGTAGAGCCTAGTATGTTGGAATGTGAGATGCAAGCATTTCAGCTATTTTATCAATTTACTTTAAACCTAGACACTATGATAATATCACTAAATTTTGATATAAAATGTTTTGGTTTTTGTAAGGTAAAAACCCATTTGATTTTATGTGCGGTGTGGTCTTACGAGATACCCTTTATTTGAAATGTTTTCAAATGTAGAAATCAGTTTGGTTATTACTTGTTATCGAGTTTTACTCATGCTGGTTTACCAGACTAACCCGGGCATTATTCCATGTAATGCTCGAGTCAGACCGAGCATATTTTCCTAGGTTTAGCTAGATACTTTGGAGTTGAAGAGGAGCTGGAAGGTCAAGATGTATTCACGTATATTCTTCTTCCGCTGTATTATGGAGTCTGTATGTTTGTCAATATAAGGACAGGTTTCTATAAATGTCCAAATTTAGGATAAGCCTAGTATACTCTGATATTATATGAATAAAGATGTTTCCTTTTTGTAAAGATCGTTGTTGTATTATATATTATTCGCTACATTGTGAGATTCTGTGTTATTTAGTTTTCTTCTATCTTCTACCTTCTTCTCTCACCCTAACAAATCGGTATTTCTGGCACTTGAATGTTCGGCATATGATAAAATGGGCGTATTAGTTATGATTTTCAAAGGTCGAAAAATCCGGTTCATTACATTTGGTATCAGAGCCGAAGGTTAAGCGAGAACCTTGGCCTTGGTGGGGTATACTCATTTCAAATAGGGTAAGTGAGACTTTAGAATGAGTTTGAGTGTATATTATATAAGAGGGTGTATTTGTTGGTACTATAAAAAAGGTTTTATATTGTGTTGTTTGAGCTGTTGAGTGGCTTAAGAATTCTAGTCGATGCGTCTGACCAACGTTATCGATAGGGATTTCCTAAACACCGGAACAAGTTCAATTGACATAGTATTATTTTGAAATTGGGTAAACGAATAAGTTTACCTAGAATGTATTTTATAAAAAAAGAATGATTTTCACAAATAGTGTAGTATAGTTGGTTGGGGTGTTAGGAGATAATCATATGTTATTAGTATTATCATGTAGGGTTTGTTTAGTCATGCTCGTTTAGTTGAGCATCGACTATTGTTAGTATGTTCCCTTTTTAAGATATGGATTGGGTAGATAAGGATTGGGAAAAAAATTGGAAACGAACACCTTGTGAATTAAGTTTCATAGTTTGGCTATAGGGCGATCGATGTTAATGTTGAGGTAGAATTTGATTTAAAAGTTAGAATATTTTAGGATAAATATTTAAAATGGTTTAATAGAAGTGATTTATAAAATGGGTTTATAAAAATGTCTCATTTAAGTTGGAAGAATTTAGGTTGAAAAACTTGAGAACCTAAATCCCGGTGCTTTTGGAAAAATGATTTTCAAGATTTTGGGAAAATAATAATAATAATATTTGAAACCAATTTGGTTTAAGTATAAATTTTTTGGGGATAAAAGTGTAACTAAGAAGTGTTATCTTTGGATTAGTACGTGGAACAAGCCTTGATTGTTTTGTGATGATCAGAATAATCTTCTAAGTGACGATAAGATGTTTGCCTAGGTGAACGTTGTGGGGTACTTAGTAAATTATTCTTTTTATCATTGTACAGTCAAAACAAGCTCAACCCGAACGAACCCAAAGTAAGTGGGAAATAGATGTTTTGTTTGAAAATGTAAAGTATTGTTCCAAAAATGAGACTTTGAAATAAAAGGAATATTTTTAAGTTAACCGGTTCGAGTGGCTGGAAAATAACTTAATATTGGGGAAGGAATATGTTCAGATGGTAAACACTTCTCTTGAGTATTACCCTTCTCGGTAAGGGAATGTAGGATACTATTTGGTAGTACCTAGTTCCTTGGTATCATTTTGGAGTTACTCGGGCTATAGATATATATTTCTATGATTGAAATATAGAGTTTTAATTGAAAAAGATTTGAATAAAAGCCAGGTATATAGATCTTGAGTTTTCTTTAAGAGATAAATTCGAAATGGAATAATGGAATCAGATAGGGATATATGATCTTAGGATGTAGTGGAATAGCATCCAAGTTGAACCAGTGTAGTTTATGAAATGTTTTCATAAATTATATAGTGGAAATTGAATTGGTATTAGGGAGAATTAATTAGTAAGTGTGTAGGGTGGACGTAGATCATTTCTCCTTTTCATATAGTTTTGATCCAAGATTTGAGTATATGACTTTGAGGTGTTTGCACCTTTCCGAATAAGAATCTATTGCTCAAATTTTGACGGCGACCACTTGATGAAGGTTCTTGGTGTGGGACCAAAGTTTTCTATCGTAGTTACCATTATGTAAGGAGAATAGAGGTTCCAAATCAAGGAGCCTGATTGGAGTCCGGACTAGAGAATCGAGAGAGTGATACTAGTTCGGAAGGAAAGTTATATATTCGAGTTGAGATCGAATCAGATTTTGCATAAGAATGATCTATGTACATTATACGAGCTGATATATAGTGTTAAGTGCTCTCTGGGATAGGTCGAGGTGTAATTTCGGGGACAAAATTCTTTTAAGGGGGGAAGAATGTAACGACTCGGAATTTCACTACTTTGATTAGTGAATATTTAATTAATTTTAAATATTCAATATATAGGTTTTATAATGAAAATAAAATCATTTTAATTAATTAACAATGATGGTAAAATTATTTTCAAAATTTGTTTATCAAATTAAATAGTTCGTAGAAAAACAGAAAATGTGACCGTTTTCCGAAATTTCGACCTTTTGACACCGAAATGTTGTCGGGAACGTTGTTCGTCTTTGTGCACTATATGTACATATATATAAGAGTTAATTAACTAGATACTAATACGCTTAGAAATAAATCATCTTATGTTAATTTAGATTAGTAAGTCATGTGACAAGACATAGTTTTAAAAATAATAAACATTTTATATAATTATATTTTAAGTATTGTCACATCTTAGATTTGTAATCATTAATCATAATTATCTCATGTCACATCTTAGTTAATTAATATATATATATATAAGAAAGTGATGTGACTAAACATAATATATATATATAAGAAAGTGATGTAACTAAACATAATAATTATATATATAAGAAAGTGATGTGACTAAACATAATTATATATATATATACAAAAGAGTGATGTGATTAAACATAATTATATATATTATAAAGGATTTGCGATGTGACTTGACAAAGTGATTAGGTGTGAAATCTTGCCTATAAATAGCCCATACGTTTATCCATTTTTCCTCCTCTTTCCACCAACCTTTTCTTTCTCATTTCGAACTCAAATGAAGTCTTTTTTTGAAATCGTGTGAAATTTTAATGGCTACAACATTCTAGTTGACAACTTTTTCAAATTTCTAGCATTATTATGTCAAAATATCCAATCTTTGCAAAACAATTTTTCACCTAGAATTTCAATCCCGAAAATTACTCTTCTTCTTTTGATCATAACTTCTTCAAAACAAATTGAAAATGAGTGATTCTTTTTCTAAAATGATAGAGAAAAGAAATTCTAGTAACTTTCTCTTCGAGTTTTTTTTTGAAGTTCCGTGGCTAGGTAGCTCAAAAATCAGTTGCAAAATGACCTGTTTTCGGGTTTATTATTTAGAATTCGATGTTTATCCGAAGTCGCTCCACCTTACCAAAACAAGTCTCGCTTCCTCTTCCCTTCAAGGCCAAGCCTACCTAGTGCATTTAGGGTTCAAGACTCCATCTTTTTGCTTAGTAATGGAAGTGCTACGTCATACTCTAATTTAGCGAGAGTTTGGATAACATTCATTGAGTAAATTCCTAATCTTTTGGAAATAACTTTCCTTTATATTTTGTGTTGATCCTTAGCTATATGTATGTTATATATATGTTGGATCTTGGCATGTTTGAATGTGATGATAAGTGCAAATTTATGGTTTAGTGTTAGCACTCGAATGGATGCGTTATTGCAAAGTTAGTAATTGTATATATATTGGTATATGTATACAATTTGTTGTATGAATGTGATGTGTGAATATAAAGGGTTGATGATGAACTTGACTATAGTCATGATGGGTTGAAAACAAAGTTGAAACTTTGTGTATAGTCGCGACGGATTTGAGGTCGGATTTGAAATCAAACTCGTTACAAGAGTTTAAAGTTTAGATTGTGGTTAAAGTTTGCGTAATTGGTTTTAAAGTGTGAAAATTTACTAAGGTATATTTCATTCATGAAATAGTATGAAGTGGCTTTACTTAAAGTTGTATTAGAGGAAACTGCACTCATAGCGATAGTCGCTATGGATACGGTTCGACAAAGGCTTGAATTCCTATTTCAAATTTTTTTTATTTTGTAATTTGTTTACTAAGTTTTTCAAACATAATTAGTAATATTAAAAAGTAATTAAGTTGTAATATAATTAATTAGTTAATTAATCAGTTAATTAAAAGGTAATTAGCACCTAAGTGGTAATTAAGAAGGTGATTAGAGGTTAATCATCACTTAAGTTAAAGTTAATGACTATTAATTGATTTATAAAGTTTTAATTAGTGATTAATATGGTTAAGAAGTAAATTAGTGATTAATAATTATTTAATTAAGATTATTGGTTAATTAATTATTTATTAAATTAATGGGTTATTTAATTAATATTTAATTAATTAGGGTTTAACTCTTAAACAATTTGGTTTAACCTTAACCAAGTTGCATTAGGATTTTAATTAGTACTTAATCAAGTTCATTAAGCCTAATTAGAGTTTAATTATGGTTTATTCTTGATTTAAATTAGATTAATTAAGATTTAGTTAGGATTTAAGCTAATTAAATATATTTTTAACTTTTCAAAGGAGATTTTAAACTAAACAGAATGTGTTTTAATCAATTTTCTTTTTCAAAGTAAATCGATTCCATATCAAAGGATCTCTTGTCCAGACCCTTAAGTAACCCATATGATTAGGAGAACTAAATGACATCTGTTAGTAGAACAAAACATCATTATGCTATAGTGTAAGCGATTTGATTGTGTGGACATGTGTTAAGGAGAATAAATTCCCGTTCAACTATAAATTGATTGAATTGTTTGGACATCTATATAGCAAGATAAATCACCAACTTGTTGTTATGTAATTTGGACTTGTATATGCCAACTGGTTATATTGACGTGTTATTCCCTGATTGGATATGAACTATATTTACATATATCGTAGCTTATGTCAATGATTCTTATGTGATTTGGAAATCGAATTGAAATTAAATGGTAACTTAAATTAGTATCATTGGGACTGCTACTCATTCCGAATTTATAAAGTATGGTTTGAATTTACTTTAATTCTTTAATCAATTTGAGGCGAAGGGTTTATAAATGGCTTTTCAATTTATATAATTCTTATAAAGATATTTATAGATGATAACTTGTTTATAGAAAGGGGCTTTTCTAGCGAAAAGGGTTATTAAGGTGTTCTACAAATGATGTTTTGTAAATGATATTTATAAAGGATATTTTATAAAGGAGTATAGAAAGGTTTATATAAAGATTTTTAAAAATAGGAAAAAGTTTTATAAATCATTTCAAAATTTAGGAAGAGGTTTATAATTTAACTTTAAGGTTTATAAAAGTGGGTTATAACTTTATTTTGAAAGTTATAAGGTAATTGAAATATGAGACGAGCTTTTAAAAAGGGAATTTTTGATAAAGGATAAGCGGAATGTTTTATTTGGAAGAAATGTTTAGATTTGGGAAGAAGGACTTTAAAAAGTTTGTAAATATACTTAAACTGATAAGACAAGTATATGACTTTGTTTTAAGGCATGAAAAGTAAAATGTTTTGGTAATATACTTATACCGTTAAGATAAGTATATAAAGTTTCTAAGTATGAAGGAAATGTAAGGGGTTTGGGAATAGTGTTTTGAAAAGATCTTTTGATCAAATTTTATAGAGTGGTTTTATTAACTAAAGAGAATTAATAAAGGCTTAGTGGATCCTATATGGAAATTAAACCATGATTGGATGTTTGTTTATTTGATAGCTAAATAACTGACTGTCAAAGCTGGACCTAAATGTTAATTTGGAAATATCTAGGAGAAACACGAGAATTATATGGTACAGTTACCGCCGAAGGTGCTATACTGTATGTATAAACTCGTTTCGTTCTTCTAGGACAAATGATAAGGAAATCCGTCCACAAACGGTTAGGAGGTGAACTCCGCTCTTATCATTTGTCTATTTATTTCCTAAAGAACTGGGGTTGAGTTTACTGGAAAATATCGAAAGTTGTATCAAAGAGACGAGGATCAGATATGTTATCCAGAAACAACTTCGATCCAACCCAAGCTTTCGTAATGAAGACATCTTGAAGCATGGGATCGAAGACGGGGTCATTGAAGTACAAAAGCTGCTTGCTTATAATCCCGATGGTGATTTCAAACTGGATGTAGTAGAAGTAGTTCATTCGGTTTGTCCTTATCCTGGACAACTTGTATGGATGAATGTTGGCACTGCATTACTGCTAGGAGAGCAGTGTTAGCATTCCTAGAGGGACTACTATTCAGAAAGGTAAAATGTAGCCTCAAGCCTCATCAACCGGGAATGACTAAAATAGGGGATATGCAGTAGGGCTATGTGGGTCACACCCATTAGGTTATATCATCATCCTTCTAGATATATACACAATCATCAATGAATTCGTGTACGTGGGAGCGCTCGGTTAAAGGTTGCAAAGCAAGCGGGGTAATGTATACACGGTACTATCCAACAAGGGGTAGGCCGGTTCTGTGTTGGTAGGGGTCGTTAGGTACGACCTCGGTACATTTTTCTAGAGGTGTACTATGACGGGCGGTACCCCAGTAGCCCAATCATTAGTTGGAACCCATTCTCTAATACGTGCCTTACATTTTCGATTGTAGAGCCTAGTACGTTGAAATGTGAGATGCAAGCATTTCAGCTATTTTATCTATTTACTTTAAACCTAGACACTATAATAATATAACTGGATTTTGATATAAAATGTTTTTGGTTATCGTAAGGTAAAAACCCATCTATTTTATATGCGGTGTAGTCTTACGAGATACCCTTTATTTGAAAGGTTTGCAAATGTAGAAATCAGTTTAGTTATTACTTGTTATCGAGTTTTACTCATGCTGGTTTACCAGACCAACCCGAGCATTATTCCATGTAATGATCGAGTTAGACCGAGCATGTTTTCCCAGGTTTAGCTAGATACTTTGGAGTTGAAGAGGAGCTCGATGGTCAAGACGTATTCATATATATTTTTCTTCCGCTATATTATGGAGTCTGTATGTTTGTCAATGTAAGGACATGTTTCTATAACTGTCCAAATTTAGGATAAGCCTAGTATACTATGATATTATATAAATAAAAATGTTTCCTTTTTGTAAAGATCATTGCTGTATTATATATTATTCGTTGCATTGTGAGATTATGTGTTATTTAGTTTTCTTCTATTTTCTACCTTCTTATTTGACCCTAACAAATCGGTATTTTCGGCACTTAAATGTTCGGCATGTGATACATTGGGCGTATTAGTGTCGATTTTCTAGGGTCGAAAAATCCGGTTCGTTATAGAATCTGTGGGCCCTACTAAGTTGTGAATCAAATGATGAGTCATCGGCTGATGTGATTGATGATGTATCATCCTACATGGCTGTTGACATAGTTGCCATAGTAGCATACATATAGCATACATCAATGCCGCCACTTGGCATCTTGTGGTTGGTCCATGTGTCAAACAACAATTTGTCCATGTGTCATCATTTGATTAGTACATTGGCATCATTTTTCTTAGGCCGCGTGGCATCATTTCATTAGTCCACGTAGCATTATCTAATTTGCCACATGGCATCATTTTATTGGTCTACGTTGCATAATATTATTGGACCACGTGGCGTTATTTTATTCGCCCATGTGGCATCATTTTATTGGTCTATTACACAATTTGTATTTTAGTCAAATTTAATGGTTACGTGTAGGTAAAAGATAATAACAGTTTTTTATAAATGTTCTATATTAGAAATAAACTAGAAACAAACATACATTATTATTATCTATAAAACTAATATATCGACAATCCAAATAACCAAATCAAAACAGTTGTAGTCATTGTGATATTCAATCAAATGTATATGTAGTGTACATAAAATTCGCACCTATATATGTACAAACAACTTAAGCCCATGTATATATAATTTACAGAAAATAACTTAAAAAAATTAGATGTCTCTCCCACACAATTGACATGAAGCATTCGTGATGAGCCAACTATCGATACACTGCATATGAAAAACATATTTACATTGGTAGAGTCCTCATGCTTTCTTCGATTTCAAAATCATGCAAAAAAATTGAATACTTCGTTAATCATCAATTAATAATTAGGCTTAACATATCAAGAAAATATTTTGCAATAGAAGTCATACCTGAAGGCAAATTGAGTAGCATACTGACCCTGATGCATAAGAACTATTCTCCATTGATATCTTAATTGTTCCAATTTTATCAACTGTATCTTATGACATGCCTTTTGTGCCTTTTGTATCGAATATGTCGAGGAATTTGACTACTGGGAACCTACTGCGTTCGTTTACACAGAACATATATATGATCTAAATATCAATTTTAGTTTTATGAAATATTAGTCTATAATATAATGATTTGATTGTATGTTACCTGACTTTGTACTGCAGGTCCTATCTTCTCTAACGAGTCTTCCGCTCAAAAGACTAGTAAGGACATCGATCAATGGTCAATTGTACAACGATTTAAGAATGTTAGGTCTTAAAATTGAATGTATTACGTGTCTACATATTGTTATGTTAATATTGTTGTTGTTTCTATTAGTTCGATTTCCTTATTCATATAATATTATTTTAAAATATTTTAACATCTATAATTACAATTAAGGTGATATGATGACTTTTATAGAGTTGTCATAATTTAAAATGGTCAGTGTAATACACCGTGTTGTTCATCTTATGATCCATTCGTCATGTACCATGAATACTAAGTGTGTATATATATAAGCATTACTGAAGCGCAGTTGTTTCAGGTTGCATTTTTTGTATTTGATTATATATGTATTAAAACTTCATTGCAATTATATTCAATGTGTATTTGACACTTACATATAGTTGTGATAAGTTGGTCTATTCTAAAGCAAGACATAACTATCTAGTAATTAAGTGTATCTAATACTATAGTGGCTATTCAGACATAAAATCTAACACAAAATCTAACATTACATACCTTAACCATCAGATCTCGATGTGTTTACACCAAGGGTTGAATTCAGAAGGGAATCCAATGGTTCATATTTGTTTTGTCATCAACTATGTCACAAACTTGTGTTCTGATAGAATTTCCCATTATATAAATTAGATTATTTTTTTTCTTAAGTTTAAATCATTTAGAAAAAGAAAGAATGCTACACATAAAGTCAGTACATTGATTACTTCAATTACTAACAAACATTTTTTATGGAAAAAAGATGGACAAATAGTAATATTTCAAATGGTAAAGCTCTCGAACGTTTAGTAAATTAAATATAAAATTTGCAAGTATTTTGAAATTGATAATAAAACTTGGATGAAGAAAATAAAAAAACATGCAAGTACTTTTCTATTCAAATATCAAATGGTCGGTCCTATTATTCAAGCTGTTAATGTTGAATTTAACCTCAACATCCAATTTTGTGCTAATATACACAAGTCATGGACTTTCAAATGTGTAATCATAATCATACAAAGAAATACTAATCTAAAAACTGAAAATTGATTGAAACATGTAAGTAAACACATGATAATTATGTGATTTCTTTGAATTACTTGAAACAAATGGTAAGAATAACAGACTAAAATTTCACATCTAGTTAATCACAAAGCCGCTTTATAGTATCTGTATACTTTCAACTCTCTTTTTTCTTCATCATCTCCTATTTTCGCTTCAATAAATACACCATATCAAATTAGAGCATAGCATAATAGAGTTCCTTAATACTCTTGCCTCCTATATATTAATAGTTTCCTCGGGCGCTTTTTCAACTTACACACCATAATAGAGAAAAGGCTAATTGGTACATTAATGTATAGAGTGAAAAATATTCAAGTGATTAATACTTATCCGAACTGACTTAAATACCTTACTTTCAAAAAATCATTAAGGCCAAATTAGGCAATTTTCTTGGTAGAGAAGCCAAAGCTTTCTTCTTAAAATTCTTACAAATAAATGGATCTTCATCATCATCCATGTTCATGTGCTCCATTCTCATTTCAAAATGTCCCACTAAGTTACATTAACTTGCAATGCTACAATATATTTTCTAGATCAGTCACATTAACTTCCAATGCTACAACATATTTTCAAAACCATCAATATTTGTTAACCTTATTTATTTTCAATCAACTAATCAACTTTTCTTAAAGTCCACGTGGAGAAGTATTCAATGTGCCTACATAATACATTGAATAAAATAATAAAAGTGTTAACCCGCCTTTTGCCAAGGCAGTGAGCAGGCGGATTTAACCCAATGGGCTTCATGATTACCGAGGCCGATGAGTGCAAAGCGACAGTTGTAGGACCCGAAGGTAAAGTACAAATGGTTATACAAAGCCAGAGTTGGATGGAGTTGGTAGATAAACGATGCATGATGCTTGAAATATGAACATTAGCTTGGACAAGCAAGGGATCGACATGCTCATTCTGGAGGGGTCGGTACACTTCAATGGCATAGCCAATGGAAGGGATCGGCATCCTCAATCTAGAGGGGTCGGCATGGAATGGAAGTATCATAGGGCTTGGCTTAGACAAAGGCCGAGGGATTGGCATAGCCATTTGGAACAAGAGGGATCAGCTTGTGAAACAGACGAGGGATCGGCATCATGAGGGCTCGACATACCTCACTTCAGAGAAGAGGGATCGGCATAGTTGAGTGGTGAGGGATCGGTATGGTTGAATGGTAAGGGTTTGGCAAGCTTTATAAAGGAAGGATCGGTAAGCTTCGTTGAGGAGGGGTCGGCATATACCAAAATGCAAGAGCATCCATGTAGGAAACAATTCATATCTCGAGTTCTATTAATCCAATTGGTGTTAAACTTGAAGGCTAAGCATATCTTAACATCAAGAAGCTTCCCTAGGGATCGCATGGTATTTAGAGCAAGTTGGAGGTATTAGTACCTATCCCTCCATAAAGATCGGTAGAAATCAGAATTCAAATAATACTACTTCATGGAAAATGCGATATCTCATAAACCGTACATCAGAATTGCACGGAATTTGAAGAGGGAGTAGTTAACACCGTAGGGAACCACCCAAAGGAATCTCACCCCATTTGGTTACCAAAATAGGGGTCGGTACCGATCCCTATTGTGGGCCCCAGTGGGCCTGGAAATTTCTGGGTGGCCTAGTTTTGGTCTCTCGAACCTTCTGTCAAAGTTTCAGCCCGATCCGCTCACACCTTCCCTTATAAATACAACAGGCATGGCATCAGAAAAAGGATCTTCTTTTTGTTTCTCTTCATCATCTACCTCGGCTACACTCCGCCATTTTGATTCCTGGATTTTAGATTGTAACTGTAATCAAACTACAGTATAAATAAAAAGATTTTTCTGGAGTGGACGTAGGCCGAAGTTAGCCGAACTACTATAAATCTGTGTCTCTATTTACTTGTTTTCTGATAGTTTTAATTTTGTTCTTCATTTATTTCTCTTCACAATTCTGTGATTGGATTGGATATTGAAGTTTTTGCATAATTGGGTGTTGGAGGCTAATTTTGATGCCAACATTTTGGTGCTTTCACTGAGAAAGACTTGCATAAGCAGATTTCGAAGCTTGGATACTTGGATCTATAAAGCAATGGCTAGGCAACCAACAAGGAGAGTGCTACCGAAAAGGAGTCACCATGAAGGCTTCCTTAGGAGCTAGAGCTAATCAAGCATCTATTTACATCACTAGGGATAAAATGGAAACAATGATGGATGCTTTGCAGGAGAGGATGCTGAAAAAGCAGGAGGAAATGATGCAGAACCTACTCCGAAAAATTGGACGAGCTGGAGTGAAAAACTAAGGAAATGGAGTAACAGGGAATACTGGAAATATGGATCATGGAGTTGGAGCAGCAGGAGCTGAGGAAGTCCAGAATCAGAACCATGGAAACAGAGCTGATAGGCAGAGGAGTGGAATAGGGCAGCCGAGGGCAGTCCCCGCCATCCAAAAGGGATCGGCACCGACCCCTCCAGAGGGATCGGTACCAATCCCCAAATGCTGGGGGCATGCCACAGAGTCTGGTTGATCGTGATGCTAGAGGACATGCAATCAATCCCGTAGAGCCTGGTGTGAACCAGAATTTGGGTGCGCGACCGATGGAATACGTTCCAGAATTCCCTCATAGACTCGGGGGGTAGCTTGGGCAGGATGATAGGAGACTACCATTGGAAAACAATGATAGGTTTGTGGAGATGATAAGGCGAGCTATGCATGGAGGATTATTGAACAAGGATTTGGATGATGTAAATAGAAGTCCATTCGTTCCAAATGTCAGGCAAGCTAGGAATCCAACAGATTTCAAACTACCAACACTAGAAGCTTATGACGGAAAGTCAGATCCAACTATGCATATGATGAGGTATATACAGCACATGGAAGTACTGGGGGTATCGGGAGAAGTTTTGGCATGGTGCTTCCCCTTGTACTTAACGGATGTAGCTGCGCTATGGTTTAGACAATTGAAAAGCAGTTCTATTAGCACATGGATGGAATTGGTCGAAAACTTTATGAAGCAGTTTTTGGTTCACATTACAAGACCAAAGAATGTGATGACATTGACGTTAGAAAAATAGTGGGCAGGAGAATCACTCAAGGATTTCTTAACTAGGTTCAATGCGGCAATTGTTTTGGTGGATCAACCAGATCCATCGATGGTTTTGATGGTTGCGGTGTCAGGAATTGCAGATAATTCAGATTTTAAGATATCACTGATACGGGATCCACCGATGGATCTCGGGGAATCCTACCATGAAGCAGAGAGGTTTCTATGACAAGAAAATGCGAAAGCTGACAAAAAGGCAATGGAAGTTAACACGGTGCAGGGTGGAGAACCATCTAGTGCAAGCTCAAGAAAAGACAAATGTAAACGGAACATGGATAATAACTTTGATGGATCGAAGCAACAGAGGGGAGAACCCAAATTCTCTTCTTAATCGGAATTGAATGAAACCCTAGAAGAGATATATCTAGATACTCGAGGGCGCCTTCCATATCGGAGGCCGGCAAGGAGGGAACCCTCCGAACGCAAAACAGACATCAGGAAAGCACTGCTTATTCCTTGAGCTGGATGGGGACAATACAAATGAATGTAGGCATTTGAAGGATATCATCGAGGAACATGTGAGGAATTGTTTGTTACAGCAATACGTAAGGACTCGGGCTGCAATGGTGGAACAGGAGCAGCCACCGTCCACCTTGAATGAAAATGGCACTGGAACAAGGCATCATCGTCAACTTGTCATCAATTGAATGAGATGGCATGACATAAGTAGCAAATTCCGCGGTAAGACGGCTAAGTCGCTTACACATGTACGGGATCGAGGATGGTCTCTAGGCAAGCTCTAAGACGATGATAAACTGTAGTGCTCGGGTTTGTGAAGTTAGTTTTTCTTTTACTTATCTTTGCTTCTAGTTAGCTTCGAACTCTAGTTTATTGGTTATATGGACTCTTATTTTATATTTTAGCAAATGGACTTAGGAATGTTTAAATTTGGATTAATGTAATGGATAACTCAAGGTGGTCGGGTATGGACTAGGCCTGGCAAGGGGTAGCCGCTTCGCCAAAGAGCGACAGGATCGGCCTACTCAGGTCGTCGAGTACGGATTATGCTCGGCAAGGATCAGGAGAGATCAAGGTCGTCGGGTATGGACTATGCCTGGCAAGGGGGAGGCCGCTTCACCGGAAAGCGACAGGATCGGCCTACTCTGGTCATCGAGTATGGATTGTGCTCGGCAAGGATCCGGTGAGATCAGGATTGGGAATAGGCTAATGACCCAGAGAGGTTTACGGATTTGAATATGGACACGAAGCGGTCCCGGATTGGGATAAAAAGATCCGGAGAGATCGTGGGTTTGGTTAATGGATTTGGAATGGATTCAGAATCAGATATCGGCTTAAAACAGTCATGGATTTCACTAATGATCCGAAGAGACCGTGGATTTGGATTGGTAGTGGGTTGGATTCTGGATTGGAAAATATGACTATCAGTGGATCATGGATTTAGGATTTTGAATCTATGGCAATTCAAAACACGCCTTCCTATCGCAAGGTATGTTTTGGGGGGCAAAGTGTTAACCCGCCGTCCTATCGCAAGGTATGTTTTGGGGGGAAAAGTGTTAACCCGTCTTTTGCCAAGGCAGTAAGCAGGCGAATTTAACCCAACGGGCTTCACGATTACCGAGGCCGATGAGTCCAAAGCGACGGTTGTAGGACCCGAAGGTAAAGTACAAATGGTTGTACAAAGCCAGAGTTGGATGGAGTTGGTAGATAAACGATGCAGGATGCTTGAAATATGAACATTAGCTTGGACAAGCAAGGGATCGACATGCTCAATCTAGAGGGGTCGGTACACTTAAATGGCCTAGCCAATGGAAGGGATCGACATCCTCAATCTAGAGGGGTCGACATGGACTGGAAGTATCATAGGGCTCGGCTTAGATAAAGGCAGAGGGATTGGCATAGCTGTAACATCCCCGAATTTTAATTACATTTAAAGAGATAATTAAATGAATTTTTGAATTAAATTTGTATAGTTAATTGATAAATTGATATGAGTTTCCCCGAACTCAAATAAATTTGGGATAAATCATTTAAAACTTTAAAAATATTGTATATATGTGTATATGTGTGAATATATATGAATATATATGTATACGAGCATATATGAGTAAAAATTGAATATATATAGATATATATTTGATTTGAATTTAAATCTTAAATAAATGGTTTAATAATAAATGATAATAATAAATATTAGAATTGATGATTAATAATGGTTTAAATTTATAAAATAAATATAAGACAATTAATATAGAAGTAAAGAAATTAACAATAATAATTTAAATTAGAAATAAAAACATAAAGTAAACAATTTGCTAAAATCTAACAACATTATCACCTGTATACTTAAAAATGAACAAGTAAGGCAACAAGTATGTATATATATACACTTGCAAGGAAGAAGACAAAGGCAATAAATGTTTAAATCTTCAGCCACCAAAAATATGAGATCTGCAGCCACCAAAAACATAATCATATCAATCGAAAAGCAAGGCAAGAAGTAAGAACTAAGATAAAGCAAAACAAGAGACATAAAGTACTCATATATTTAATGCTAGCAACATTAGTCAATTCGAATTGTATAAAGAAAAAAATATATCACTTCAGCCACCAACACAAGAGAAATTATCTACCTATATGTACAAACTAAAGTGGATAAGTATGAACAAACACATACATTCAAAAAGAAATACAAAATATCTTCAAGTATGAAACAGGACAATAAAGAAAAGAAGATATAAACATATATATGAACACTTGTCAAAGAATGAAACAAGTAGAAAGGAAAATATCCCTGTCCTGTTTTGTACAACCCATAATCAACCTGTATAAAGAAATATATACACATCACCCAGTAAAACTCATTTCTATATATCAATATTTTCATTCAGTTTCGTTCCTTCAAAGCTAAGAAAAACTGAAGTGAATATCAACTAAAAACTTCAACAAAATTCAATAAAAACAACAATCTACTATCAATACAAAACCATAGATCAAAAGTTTCCAATAACAGTTTCAAAACCTGCAACCTGATCAAGCATAAAAGTTTAAACTTAAAACTGAAGTATGTAAGCATCACGTTCAAGCAGAAGATCAAATGACTTCAAATAATTCAAGTTTCAGATCTCTGCTCTTCTCTGCCATTTTTCAAAGTGAGTAACTTCATTTTTAAAATGCTTAAATGTATTTCTATATGGTTGCCTGATTGATTCTAGTGAGTAAACAATTATATAAAGGTTTTAACTTGACTAAAATAGTGGCATTTATGTGATGTTAGTTGCTTAAAAGAACGAAAACTTGCTTGTTTGTTCATAAACATTCTCTGTCAAATATATATGCCTGTATATATCTCTCTGCTTCTATTTAATTTAGGAAAGTAAACTTTATACAAGGCTTAAGATATTGTAGTTGTGCTTGTGAAATCTGTGTTGAAATGTTTGCATATGTGAATATGTGTATATGAATATAAAGGTGTGTATCTAGTTTTAACTATGAAGTGTTAAAATCACCTCTGTTTAAATATCTAGAGTTTAACTTTGATTCAAAAATCCCAATCTTTTTATTTTCTCACTGTTAGCACTTGAAATCAAAACAAAACTTATTTGTTTTAGTATAATCTAGGCATTAAAAATACAATCTTGTATGAAAGTGATGAAATATGCTTGCAGTTTGAAAATGACAGTAGCAACCCTCTCTAACATGTAAAATCAAATATTGTATTTTAGTAATTCAGGTTTTGGACTTGAATCATATAGGAAAAGTAGGATTTTTAAAATAAAAATTACTATTTTTAGTCTTGAATTGGAAGAGCAGTTTTAATTATCTAGTTTTGGGTTTTCTGAGAAATTCTGGTGGCCGAGGTGTTTTTGATCGGCGTGGCTGTTGCTGGAGCTAGTAGGTGGTGCGGGGAGGCCAGGGAAAAATGGTGGGTGTGGTGTAAATCGCCGTGGCGACGTCGGCGAGAGGTTGTAGGTTCTAAACCTAAATTGTATGGTGATCGGAAAATCCATCACCGCGAGTCCTCTAGAGTTTCGAGTTCGACGAGACCGTGGAAGTCGTGTTCGTGGATGGTCGGAGCTTCTATGGCGAGCGGCGCAGTGCCTACGGTGGTCGGGATCGAGGAAACGGTGAGTTTCCAGGTTTGGAGGTGGTTCCAGATAGCTGTTTCCAGGTTTCAAGTAAATGCTCGAATTCGAACTCGCGGAGGGGAATGGGAATTCTGAGGATCGGAAATTGGAACACAGGTGATCGTCGATGTTCTCGACGTTGTAGCATCGACCGGAGGTCGATCGCCTGAGTTGTGCACGTGCACAAATCTCTGGAAGCCTGGAAGTATGGTTTGGGAAGTTTGCTTGTTGCCGGGGAAGGATCGAGTTGTTTAGGGCTTTGCTCGAAGATGATGTCGAGATTTGGTTTGGGGGACTCTAAGAAAAATTTGATTGCCTCGGGTCATTTGGAAATGTTATATGTTTTTAATTAAACTTGTCTGTTTGAATTTAAACAGATTTTGAAAATTTGAAACCAGGTTTTAATATAAAGTTTAAAACTAGAATTTGAAAGATGGATCCAAATTTATTTTTGTATCCTAGTTTGAATTAAAGAATGTTTTATAAAAAAATTTAATTATTTGAACTACTTTAAAAAGGGGTTAAAGTACAAATTTAAAATGTCTTGAATTTAAATGATTGATTTAAACTTAAATTCAAAATGGAACTACATTGTAAGTTCAAAAAAAAGTAAATGTTTAAAAATATATACATTAATGTTAATTAAGTCATTAATAAAGAAATGGGTTATCTTAGAGATAATTATGGTAATTAAAATGATTTAATTAATAAGGTAATTAAAGAATGATTTATTTTATTTATAAACTAATAAATTAAATTGATTAGAAATGATTAATGATGATTTAAACCTAAGAAAGTGATTAAAGAAATATTATTAGTTAATAAAGATAATTAACTAAGGATTATTAAGTATTGATTAAAGTGATTGATGTTAATAATAAATTGGATTTATTTATTTAGATAATCAATTATAAATTGTTTAAATGAAATTACTAAATGAAAGTAATTAAGGATTAATCACTTATTGTAGTTAATTTTGGATATTTTGATTTATTTAGATTAATTAATTAAGTAATTTGTTTAAAGGTTGATTTAATTAATATGATTAATTAAGAAAAATTTAATTAATTAAAGTGTTTGATAAATTAATTTATATCAAATGATTTGTAATTAATAAATCAGAATTGGATAATAAATTCATAAGTAAATAAATTTGATTGAAAATAAATTGAATTAATTAGGATTAAACAATTAATTAATCCTGCTCATAAATGATTATTAAATGCTTGACCTTACTTATGAATGATCGTATTATATGTGATGCCTTGAATTGATTGTCCTATCTGATCTATAATATTTTGTTCTGTGGATTGAGTTGTGTGAAATTTATTCACTTATTTGTGATACATTTGTATACTATCTGTGAATCTGTGAATGGATGATAAGCGTTATAGTTTATATCGCTTATCAACTATATTTCTGTTTTTTTTATCTGTGATGATTAAATGATGTTGCACTATTGTGTTGAACCCTTGGACCACACTCTTACACACACAAATATGGATTTCACGAGGAAATTAGTTAAGTCACAAATAATTTAAAAAATTGATATTTTTGAAATGAGAAATTTAATTTCAATTGATTTTGAAAAAGTTTGGGTTAAATGTTAAAGCTTTTGAAATGGGGTTTTTAAGATAAAAGCTATTTTGAATAACTTGGTAAAGTTTCAATTTAAATAATCCAAATTTTGTAATTGAATTCCATGATTTGAAAATTATGATTAAAGATGTTATAAATGTGTTTATATGAAGTTAAACCATTTTAAAAGTATAATTTTGAGAATTTGGAATTAACCCAAGAACCTTAACTCGTATAAATGAATCAGATTTCCAAAATGAAAACTGTTTGTTTTAAAAGAATAAAAGCTTTCAAATAAGAAATGAAATTCCAGTTTAATTAAAGGAATTTCAAGATTGAATTGAAAATTGGTTTTTCAAATTATGAATGAATTCTTTTAGAAAGCTATGAATTAAATCTGTTTATTTTTAATAGATTTAAAATAATGATTTGTTTAAACCATTTGAAATGAAATTGTTTTGAAAGCTATTAGTTAAATCTTTGTTTTAAAGATTTAATGAGTTAATCCAATTGAAATGGAAATTGATTTGGAAATCTGTGAATGAATCTTTTGTTTAAAAGATTAAAAATGTGGAAATTGTTTAAACCGTGAAGGTTGTTAAAATGAATCTTTTTGTTTAAAGATTTGAAAATGGTAATTTGTTAAACCATTTGAAAAGAAAGTTTGGGTAATAAGTTGTGACTTAATTGAAATCCCAATATCCATATGTTTTTGAATATTACGCTCACTATTCGGTTCAGCCGGGAGAGGACCTTTGTGTCACATAACCCATTCCGAATAAGTGATACGTCGTATATGGATAGCATTTGAAAACCGGTGTTGAAGACCGGGTGTTTGCGAAAATGATAGGATAACCTATCGATTGTCTCTGCACTGGGTAGCTCCTGGTATAGAGATTCCCTAAGTGATGGGAAATCTGATCGGAATTGTGAATACCCGGATTTGCAAGGGCTTCTTCGGAAGTGCCTTCGGTTCTGTTCGAACCCGGAACAGACTTGTATGGTTACATGTCTGACATTACATTTTGAGAAATAAAGCAGATTTCTTTCAAATACATTTCTGTTGGTGGCGGAGAATTTATTCTCTTAGCTTAACACCCTTCTCTGAGACGTACGAGCTCAGAGGTTATGTAGTTGAAGGTTATCAGCGATATATTCCCAATTTGGTAATGTGACATGCTGAGTGTTGCTGTGTGATGAACATTGTTTGATCATTTGTGATATGATCATTTGTTTGATCATTTATCTTTGTGATCATTACTTTGATCATCTGTTGACCCAAAGCATGGCTTTGTGCCAAAGCGTAGCTTTGTGGACGAGACCTCTTTGGACCTCACAACCCGGAAATGGTCGAAACAGGAATATGCGGCAAGGTTATGAGGGTCGCGCCCTTTAGGGTATGTCATTTCCTTCTGGAAAAGGGTGGTATCAGGTATGGAGCCCTGGTATTTAACCTATGTGGATACTCCGATCTCATTTATTGTGATTGTGTGTTTGATCGAGGCGCCTCGGATAAAGGTCCCAAAGGACCGGGGGATGGCATATTCGTGAGTTACCTAGTTACAGGGGTAACCCGGCCTTGTGTTGGCAAAGAGCAGTTTGTCTCTCGAGACGTCCAGCCAGAGGCGATCCCATTCGGCAGTAGGAAAGGAAGTTCCTTAGCCTGACCATTTGTTGGAAATCCATCTTCCAATACGGAACTTGTACGGTTTTAGTTGTAGAACCTGCCATTTACTTATGGTGGCGCCCCACTGTTTAGATGGTAGCTATAGTAGGCATAGTTCGGAATGTCTATGTTGGCTAAGATTAATATTATACTTTCGAAATGTTTTCTGCACTATGCACTAGTAATAATATCCAATGATTTGTTTTGCGTAGTAAGCATCTTTGACTATCATAAGGAGAAATCTCCTTCGATTCTGCGTTTGCATTGTGTGTGTGTGTGTGCGGGAGGCCTTATGGTAGTTTCATTTTCCAAAAGCATTGCGGATTTCAATGTTTAAATTCTTTTATTGTTTGTTTAAAGATAAACTGTTTTTGTTGCTCACACCAGTCCCATGACTGATCCGGAGTTTATTGTTCCTTTCCAAAACTCTGGGTGCTCATAATTTTCTACACGAGCAGTCTAGAGTTGGGGTTTTCAGATATTCAGGTTGAGTAGATTATCTGGAGCTAGTCAGTCCTTGGACGACTGACCTTACTTTCCGCTAGCGATGGATTGGAGCATTCTATTGGAGATATTGTTCCGCTGCTGATGTTATCTTTTCTTTCCGCTGCTATTTCTTGTATCATATCTCTGATGTATATTGATATCTATTGTATCATTCTGTTGTATCATATTGTATCAGATATTGTATATCAATGTATTATTATTTTTCTTCCGCTGTGTTGTTATACTTAATGTTGTTATAAGCTCCGGAGAACCAGATTCGACGTTTGAATCTACGGCATTTTGAGTACAAGTGAAGTACGGATGCCGATTTTCGAAGGTCGACTTTTGGACCTGTACAATAGCCATTTGGAACAAGAGGGATCTACTTGTGAAACAGAAGAGGGAACAACATTATAAGAGTTCGGCATATGTCACTTCAAACAAGAGGGGTTGGCATAGTTAAGTGGTGAGGGATCGGTATGGTTGAATGGTAAGTGTTATCCGGGTTTTTAACCCAACAGGATCCAGTAGAATACGAAACCATCCCATCACATCAGAATGGTGTAGAACTTAGCCAGAAAGGCTAAGGCAAGGAGTTGATGAGAGCCAAATCATATTACTGAAGCAACAACCAATTTCAACTGAACCAAGAAGCTTGCGTCAGTTCAGTCAGCAATCAAAGCACAAACTAGCCAAAGAATACTACGAGAAGAAACATTCGAGAAGAGACCAATTCATTGGCTCACAAAACAAGCCAAGTCTATGGGTCGCCAGCGACCCATATGCCATGGGTCACCAACAACCCATGGTTCTTCCTCGTTTTGCATGCCAAACTCTCCCTCGGTCGTTTCCTACCCACCTGCGAGCCGAGGAAGACGTAGCCTGGCCTAGAAGCTCTCCAACCCATATAAATACCATCCTATCTGCAACATAAAGGAGATCTTCTCCGGACTGGTGGCTGAAGCTCTCCTGGAATTATTCTTCACTCTCTACCTCCCTCATAACAATCTCCAAAGGAATTCACTGTGGTTCTCCAGTGGATTCCAACTCTAGGGATTCAATCTAGCTAAAGATAATCAAAGCCTTGTAATCAAACATCTCTTGTAACATCAATCAGTCTATAGGAAAAATTATAAAGTGGACGCATGCTTCATTAACAGCCAAACCATTATAAAAATTATTTGCCTTCTTTCTTTTACTGTTCTTTTCTTATATCTGTGATCTGTGATATTGCTCTGTCAGAACAGGACTGGTGCTTTCACACTTGATCCAAGGTGTTGATTTATTTTTGGGTTAACATTTTGGTGCTTTCATTGGGAACCTTGAACGAGATCTAAAAAATTGAAGTTTGAATCTGAGATTCAAAGAAAATGAAGAGGCCTAACACCAGATCTAAAACTGGAGCAAGTCAACCGGAGCTTGGGAGCAGCCAGGAGGTGTCCTCAAATTCTCATCAACCCAGCTATGTGATTAGAGAGGAGATGGAAAGGATGATGAAAGAGATGCAAGATGGACTCTTAGCTAGACAACAGGAGATGATGGACGGATTCTTCTAGAGGATGGATCAACAAGGGATGGCTAGATCTGCAGGGAATAGGAATCAAACTCCAGAAAACAATGCAGGGATTGTAGGATTTGGATTGCAGCAAGGTGGAGCCTTGCCCCCACGCCCATAGCAACCAACACATGGGGGCGGCGCTGGAATCAACATGGGAATCAATGCCAATGCCGGAGTGACTGTTGAAACACCAGGGACTGGTGGCCCGGGAGCTGATTCGAATAATAGGATGCGACCGACAGAATGATATGTACCGAAACTTCCTCAAAGGAACAGAGGAAGGAATGAAGCTAGAGCTGCAAATCAGAATATAGGTATGTTGTCGGAAGAGTCCATCCTGGGATACCCCCAACGGGGAAGGGGGCAAAGTATTGCTTCAGGATAGAGACCATCGTTGGACGGTGAGAACAGAATTGCTAAATTAGTACGAAGATTCATCAGAGGAGGCCCTCCAGATTAGGGTTTGGAAGATGTGAACAAAAATCCATTTACTGCTAATATCCGGAATGCGAGAAATCCTCCATATTTCAAGCTTTCGACACTGGAAATGTTCGATAAGAAGACAAACCCGATGATTCATATGATGCGATACATCCAACATATGGAGGTGTTGGGTGCTTCTGAGGAAGTAATGGGGCGTTGCTTCCCCTTATATTTAACAGATTTGGCTGCAATGTGGTTCAGACAATTGGAAAATGGGTCCATAAGCACGTGGACCAACTTAGTGAGCAGATTCTTGAGACAGTTCAGGGTTCATGCCACACAACTAAGGAATGTACTTACGCTCTCAAATGTAAAACAGAGGTCTGGAGTGTCCTTGAGAAGTTATATAACAAGATTCAATGCGGTGGCAGCCATGGTGGACAAACCAGACTCATCGTTTATCCTAATGGCAGCAGTATTTGGAGTCGCAAATAAGACTAATTTCAAAGCCGCATTGAAAAGGGACCCACCGGTGGATCTTGCAGAATCCTATTACGAAACTGAGAGGTACCTGCGTCAGGAAGACGCCGAAGCCGTGGATGATGATGTGGATGCTGAAATAAATGTCGTCGAAGGCGAGGGACCGTCTGGAGCTGGAATTGGAAAAGACAAAGGGAAGAGGAAAGCAGATGACAACATCAAAGACCCAAAATGACAGAGAAACGAGCCAAGATTCTCCTCATACACCGACATGACTAAAACCCCAGAGAGGATATACCTGGATACGAGGGGGTAGAACCTCTACCGAAGGCTGCCTAGGAGGGAGTCCACTGACCGAGAGAAAAGATCTGAAAAGTTTTGCATCTTCCATGAGTTGAATAGGCATGAGATGAACGAGTGTCGACACCTTCGTGATCTGATAAAGGAACTAGTCCGGAACAACCAGCTGCCACAATATGTGAGGAACAGAACTACGATGGAATTGTAGGCACAACCACCATCCATGGAAAATGCATCAAGAAACTCCCAGGGACAAGAGCCAAGACAAATTATCCCATGATCAGGGTAAACATGAGTCGGATTTGATTCCAATGCTTTGTTTTATCATTCCTTTTCTCACACTTTTCTTTTGATATGTAGACGATAATAATCGAAGGCCGCTTACACGTGTACGGGATCCCCAACGGTCCCTAGGCACGCTCTGAGTCGGATGCCTAAGAGAACTTAGGACAATAACAGTCGAAGGCCGCTTACACGTGTATGGGATCCCGAACGGTCCCTAGGCACAGTCTGAGTCGGATGCCCGAGATGAACATTTAGGACTCCTTCTTGTTTAATTTCTGTTTATTTGTTTTGATTTGAATATTTGAATTTTGATAACTAATATTGATTACCTTAGAGTCCCACCACGAGACCGGAGTGCAAGGTGCAAGTCCCCTTGCCAGAGAGCGAGTGGATGGACTTGTATGATATTGATCACCTTAGAGTCCCACCGCGGGACCGGAGTGTAAGAAGTAAGTCCCCTCACCGGAGAGTGAGCGGATGGGCTTACTTAATCCCCATTGACGTAACAAACAAATGATCCAGAAAGATCGTCCCCTTAACTTAAAACATTAAACGATCCAGATAGATCGCGCATTAAACTAAACATTATGCGATCCAGAGAGATCGCATATTAAACTAAACATTAAGCGATCCGGAGAGATCACGCATTATACTTACTTAAGCGGTCCAGAAAGATTGGACCTTAAAACAGATTTGGTTTAAAAAAAGGATTTGAATGCCTTATAAATATAACAAAATGGATAAATCCTGAATGAACACAGGATGACTTTGATATGATGTGATACAATGTGATTTTGATATATGTTGTGACATAATGTGATTTTGAGATATAATGTGATTTTGATATTGTTTGTACCAAAATTGGGCACAACACTCTTCGGATGTGTTTGAAGAGATAAAATGAAGAAGATATATGTAAAATGAAGCAGATCTAACAAACACACCAATAAACAGATAAGAAAATGCACAGAAACACACAGATTTAGAGTGGTTCGGCGAAGTGCCTACGTCCACTATGAAATGACTGATGTTTATTGAACTTTATTCGCTGATTACAAAAGATTACAACAGTATAACTGAAGTTCGATAATCATTTCAGCAGAATATCGGCGTAGAGAGGCCAAAAGTCCCTTTTTCTGTAGGCTCTAGGGTGCTATTTATATGCGTAGGCTACAAATATCTCACTCAGATCTCGGAAGACCTCTTCTGGACGTGGGTAGGCCCACGCGATCGATCCCACGTGATTTGCACTCGGTCTATGATCGATACGAACGAATTTTGTATCGATCACCAATCGAGTCGAAATTTGGCATGGACATTCTTTAGGTTGTACGCAAGCTCTTGTGAAAATTTGGTGCCATTTGGACTTGTAGATTTTGAGTTATGATCGATGCAAGTTAAGGAAAAATGCTACAATTTGTATCCATCAATGTGAATAGTGAAGTGATGCCAACAGAAGCGATGCGAACAGGATCGATGCGAATAGGATCGATGCGAACAGGATCGATGCGAATTTGACAGCCTTCAACAAATTCAAACTTGCATCGATCATATCTTGAGCATACGAACTCCGAATTGACTTGAAATTTGAAACAATGGCTTTCATTGATTTGCTTGTCGTGTCATATCAATTTTAGCTCGATCCAGACTCGAGCAAAATTTACCAGTATCCATAGTGAACCTATGTATAACCGATCTCCAAGACGAACCGTCATTGGTTTCTAGCCAAGTTCTTAGTGTCATTGCTTTGCCAAAAGGTGGGATAACATTTGACCCCCAAAGTACGTCTTGTGTGAATATGACATGCTTTGAAAGCTGCATCCTTCATTCTGAAAAAGTTCTATCTGATTCGCTGAGTAGTTGCTATCTTTTCGTCAAAAGATGTAACCTTTGATTGAAATGACAGTGATGCAGATGTCGAATTGTTGATTGTCAATGATCATGTAGTGTTTTGTTGTAACTGAGTGTTGAGCGCTAGCGATTTGTTGTTCACTGTTGTAATTGTCACTTGGTGAGCATCCAACTCCTGTAAATTTTGAAAATTGAATATTAGTTCGTCATACGCATACGTATGTTAACCTGACTCCCATTAACGTTTGCACGTTCACGAGTCGTTGTCAAGTTCTTTAGTTTTTGTTTGGATTTGAGTTTCGTATCGATCCTCTCCTGGATCAAAGTGAAATTCGAGTTGTAACAACGTTCGATGGTTGTTTTAAGTCCTTCCTTTGTATCGATCCTCTCCCAGATCGATCTGAGATGTTGGAATGTATGCTTCATATCGATGGATACGTAATATTGGGTCTCAGATTGATGGATACAGGAGTAATGCTTTGTGTCGACGGAGTTGAACGATCTAGACATAATCATGCAATGATGCTTCACCGAGGATATGCCAATTCTCATTCTTTTATTCAAGAAGAATCCCCGATTATAGATAATCTTTGATTGGAGTCATCCATGACTCCTTTTCTAGATCCATCTCTAATACCTAGTTGATCTTCATATGTCAATGCTTGGAATAATAAGTATTTCAACTGGGACAAAGTCTTTTTGTCGCGCATCCCTAGAACTAGCTAGCTTGGCCAGTGACTTGGCTTTTTCATTTTGTTCTCCAAGGATGTGTGTAATGGTGTAATAGTCGAAATCGGCTAGTAGCTTTTGGACCCAGCTAGGATAAGGAGCAAGATGTTGCCCCCTAGTCGAATAATCTTTCCTGACTCAGTATACTACTAACCAGTAATCACATAAGATATGTAAAGTTTCCACTCCTAGTTTTCTTGCAAGTTTGAGCACCAAGGCTTCATACTTAGCTTCGTTATTTGTTGCGGGGAAGTTGAGTTTGAGGGCGTAGCAGATCGATCGTTCCTCAGTAGTCATTAACGCAACTTCGACATTAAAAAGCCGATTATCAGAAGTTCCATCTATGAATGTTCTCCATCGGTTGGACGGTTCTCCACTGTTCTTCGGATAATCGTTTGATGTAGTGAATTCAGATATGAAGTATGCTAATGTTTGACCATGGAGAGCTCTCCGAAGGAGATAAGTGATATCAAATTGGCTTAGCTTGATATTCTAATTGAGTAACCTTCCAAACATTTAAGGTTTCTATAGGACCTATCATAACGGCTGGTCGATATAGACATTAACGGGGTAGGCTTGTCAATAGCCAGCCTTTATCATATACCGGTATTTGGATTCATTTCTCTTCACATAGCATTGCGATGTTTACGGCGTGTGTTGACACGACCCAATTGATGTATAAATCTTCATGATAAAAAGGTTTGGGTAAAATGGGAGGTCCCTTTAAGCGATCTGTTTAAGCTGGAATTGCATCAACATGGTTGTTAGTTCATTCAAAAGTTCTCTTCCCTCTCTTGGTCAGGTTGAAGAAGAGAATTCACTTGTAGATGATCCTAGAGTTGAATCAACTTAGGACGGTAACCTTCCGACTTGGGCTTTGTACCTACTTGGTTGTCCTCGGTACATAGGTCTCTAATTATCGGAATTTTCTAGAAATTAGCCTTGATTTCACGAGAATTGATGATGAAAACAAAGAATGATTCTGATGTAATGGTGAAAGAGCATTTCAAAGGATCAAGTTTCATCCTGCATATTTTGGAGAGCACTGAATATCTCTGCCAAGTCATCGATGTGGTCGTTTGATAGTCGTGATCTCACGAGCATATCAACCACATCTACTTTCATCGATAGGCCGATCTGATTTTTGAATGATCCGTTAATCGTCCTTTGGTAAGTAGCATAAGCATTCTCAAGTTTGAATCATGGGGTTGCAACATAGCACTATAGGCCCAGTTCAGTAATGAAACTGTTGTATTCCTGGTCTGGGACATGCTTCAGTATCTGATTATATCTGGAGTTTTGTGTCCATGGAAGTGAGCAATTCATGTCTGATGGTCGAGTCCACCAGTTGGTTGATCCTTAGAAGTGGAAGGTTGCGCATTTTCATGCCTTGTGCAAATTTGAGTAGTCGGCGTACGTCCGCTACTCTCCGTTCGTTTTTCTTATAAGTAGAGGATTGGATACTCATTTTGGGTAGAGGAACCCATCGGTTTTGAGTAAATTCACCTCCTCCTTAAGTGCAGCAGATCTCTCTGGATCCATGTCATATCGTTTTCGTTCACCGAGACATGTCTCGGGTCGACATTTAACGCAGGGTTCTCAATAGCTGGCGAGTGTCCATATGTGTATATGAGGTTGAGTCCAAGCGAACACATCAAGATTCAGCTAGAGAAACACAGTTTACTCTTTCGTCATCATTGTGCTGAGTTGTGATCTAATCTTTAGTACTCGTGATGGGTTGTAGGTGCTTCATGTGCTTATTTGCAATGGTAAATGATCAGGCTTGTAGGGACGTTGAATCAAAGGCTTAGTAGAGTTTACGCTTGTATGGACGTTGAATCAAAGGGTTGTAGGGACGTTGAATCAAAGGCTTGTAAATGATCAGGCATATTTGCAATTGGGTATTGATCCGATGATTCTATCTCTAGGCATCCTTTCGGTCGCAACCTAGAGTTGTTATGAATATCAGGCATGGGTCGTAGGTTCAAGTTGTCATAGTTAACTCTCAGATAATCACTCTTTTGCCACCAGTCTTGGATTGATGGATGTATTGTGCGAATGGTCGAGCCTAGCCCCTGCTATGTTTATATTGTAGTCCAAGCTTTAAGAACCAGAGTTGATTGATGAATGGTTGAATCACATTATCTTATCTTCTTGCTCGTGCCCCCAAGTCTGGGGAATATCTCGATAAGTGGTAGGGTAGATAATGTCTGCTTCAATTTTGTATTCTATCCCGTTGAACCATGGGATCAAGTTAACCAATGGAAGGCTAAGTCGTGCGTATCCTGCATTATGTTCTAGTTCCTTCCTCTAGGCGGAATACATTGTTGCTTTGCCGACATTTGGACATGAGCTAGGTTCTGGACGGTCAATGACATTCACTTTGATGTTTATGTCGCCATACTCTGGGCAAAAACTGAGGACGGCATCGTCCAGTCAGTTCCAATTTAGGATTGATGCTTCCCTTGTCGAATCCAGGGTAAGAATTGGTGCGTGGACATTTAGGTTGCACTTGTTGTGAATTTTTCTTTTAGTCGGATCACGGTAAGAGTCAATGAATGAATGGTGGCGTTGCATTCATTTGGAGTTGGGTGATCAACCATGTCCATTTCGATTTACGTTCTCCCGTCAGATCTAGGGATAAAGTTAGCTTAAATGCAGTCATGTCATGCTCATTTGGTCTCATTCTCTTCCTGACGGATTGAAGGAAGGCGATGGAGGACGAGTGCTCAAGTCACACTCAGTTTTGGTTTATTCTTCTATCCATGCTCTGTTGGTTAAAGGTATTCGATGGACGTTCGTGTCACATCGATTTGTAGTCGAAGAGGATCGATATTGACCGTCGATTTAACGGCACGATGTAGAATGCTTGGACCTCATTTTCTATCGATCCAGTTGCATGATATGAAAGGTGAAGATCGATATTGCCCGTCGATACGACGGTACGATATACTTGGTAGCCCAGAACTTCGGGCATCATTCTGATTGGTTAGCATTAGGGTCTCCTTGTAGTCGTTGCCTTAAGTTGTAAAGGACGCTAAGCTGGAGGTGTAGCGAGTCACCTTTCTCTTCTTTCGGTGATTTGTACTTCTGCCCTCAGTCTTGGGTTGGCAGAGTTAGTTCGTGGATGGTCTAATTGCACCTGCAGTGGGTTTATACTCGTCATGTCGAGTTTAGGTCAGAGTTGGTGAATGATTGGTCGAATCACATTCATTCGTTTGTCTATTCTTGTAGCCACACTTTGGGGATCAAAGTTAGTTGAAGGGTCATTCGTCACACCTATTTGATGTTTATACCCTTGTCTGCACTCTGGGGACTAAGATTTTAGTAGAAAATGGTCGGACCGCATTTTCCTCAATTAATTCCTCTAGCACTAGCCAATGGCGAAAGTCGAAGTGTGGTCGATCACATTACAACAACTTTAATTCGATGCTTCTCCCACTGAACTATAGGAAGGAATCGATTGGCGGATGGTTGGGTCGCATCCGTTGATGTTGCATGAACAGCTTGTTGGATCATAGGGGAGAGTTAGCGAATGAACGGTCATGTCACGTTCATTTGCAGTAGAACGGGTAGTCACATCCATTTAGAATAGGACATTCAGCTAGGTCCGTTTTGCGAATCTACGTCTCCCTGTCGAATCAAGGAAGAAATTTTGTCTTGTAGGGTTGGAGTGCATCCCTATAAAATTATATCATGGGTCCCGTGCCGGGGACAAGAGTTGATGCATGGACGGTCGTGTCATGCCCTCTTAGTGCTGGATGATCGGATCGCATCCGATTTTGTGTGATAAGTGTTACCCCGTGTGAGGGTAGAGTTGGAAAGCGGATGGTTGAACCACATCCACTTTTTATACTACAGGACTTGCTGAGGAATCAGAGTTGATAGATGGACATTGGAATCACATCCCTTCTGGTATTTATATCCAAACCATGCTTTGAGGACTGGAGTTGGTTGATGGGTTGTCAGTCAAACCCATTTGGTATTTATACTCCAGTCCGTGCTCTCGGGACCAGAGATAGTTGATATTTATACTCCAGTTCACACTCTGGGAATCTGGAGTTAGTTGATGTTTATACCCCAATTCGTACTCTGGGAATCTGGAGTTTGTTGATGTTTAAACTCCAATTCACACTCTGGGAATCTGGAGTTTGTTGATGTTTAAACTCCAGTTCGCGCTCTGGGAATCAGGAGTCAGTTGATGTTTATACTCCAGTTCGCACTCTAAGAATCTGGAGTTGGCTGATGGGTGGTCAGTCACACCCATTTGGTGTTTATACTCTAGTCCGCGCTCTCAGGACCAGAGTTAGTTAATGTTTATACTCTAGTTCGCGCTCTGGGAATCTACAGTTGGCCGACAAATGGTCAGTCACATCTGTTTAGGCATTAGAATTTCGTTCACACTCTAGGAACAAGAAGTTGATCAGAAACGTGGATGGTCGTCTCACATCCACCATGAGTAGGCAAGCGAAGTCGTTAGATGGACGGATCCACCCTCCTTGAGCTTGCAAATATGAAGAGCGAGGTCGTTAGATGGACAGATCCATCCTCCTCGGGTTTAGGTTGAATATGGGCGAAGTCGTTAGGTGGATGGATCCACCCTCTTCGAGCCCATGTCCGTAAGTTTATGCTCCAGCTCGCACTCTGGGAGCTGGGGTTAGTTAGAGGATTGTCGTGTATCAATCCCTTTTGGCTTCAGTGTGATAGCTTATCCCTAAGCTCGGGGTTTCACTTAGCGAGTGATCGGTGGGATTCTGATTAATTTCCACTTATCTGCCCCTTAACGTAGGATGAGATTTAGTTTATGGACAGTTGGATCACATCCATGTTCATTTGGATTCCGCTTCTACCAAGCCTAAGGAGTAAGATTAGTGTTCTGGCAAGCTTTGAGCTTGAGCAGAGGAGAGGATGGTCGAACTGCATCCACTTTGAGTTGTGTATTTTCCGTTAAGTCAGGTGCAAGAATTAGAGAACAAAGGGTCGAGTCACGTCCACTTTATACTTTGTGTTTTTTCGATCGAGCTGAGGAAGAGAGTCAAAATGATGGCTCATGATGGTTAGCAAGTAGGCAGTCAGTTGTTGATGACTATAAATCGAGGGTTGGCCCCTGATGATGTTGGTTTAAGGCATGATTGGTTCGCCGAATCGCAGACGCAAGCTGGAGAGTGAATGGTCAAATCATATCCACTTTAAACATATGTTCTCAAATTGCCCCAGGTTCTAATGTAGGATTGGATGCATAGACGGTCATGTCACATCCACCCTTGGTGTGATTCCAATTTTATTGGGATCAGAAGAAGCACAAGTATTTTGGCGAGCTTCAAGTATGAGATGGAGAGTACATTGTTGGGACATATCACTCTAAGTCTTTCCCAGATCTCCAATTAAATTGCATAGGCAGATGAGTGGATGGTCGGTTGCATCCACCTTGTACTAGAGACCTGACCTTGTCGGTCTCTTCCGCTTTGATGCCTTGTCCCCAGTCAGGGGCATATAGTAGTCGATGAGTGGTTGAATCATGCTTGTCATGATGATACTTCAATGATTTGACCATAGTCTGCGAAGGTTGTTATGCACCCAACCTTAAGTACTCGGTTACATTGATAAGTGAAGCGGCGTCGTATGCTCACTATTGCACTTCGGTCCAGCCCTTCACAGTTGGAAGTCTAATGCAAATGGTTCAATTTGATCAAAGTTCTTGATCGATAGTGGTCGGGTGTTCCCGGTCCTTCGTTTTATGGGGCTTGCGTATATTGTCAGAGCTATACTTTTCGGAGCAGCCTTACGGCGTTGGCGTCCATGGTAGCCATCTAAAGGAGAGGACTTTCTGATCTAGAGTATGGAGTAGGTTCCCTCCTTATCTCGCCATGTTGATCCTTCATCTGATCCATCAACTCAATATTGGCCTAGACATGTTGGTGTAGTCGTCGGTGGCTACCCACCAGTTCTCTTATCAAAGTTTGGAAATAAGCTCTGGTGATGAATTCATTTATGGGTATTAGTAGCAACTGGCTGTGGGCTTTGGATAAATTCGTTGGCTGCCAGCTTCTTCATTCCCTTCAACAATATGAGAAGTATAACTGGTATGTCTAACCATGATTAACAATGTTCTTTGAGGAATGGGGGAAGACATTTGCATTTGATGGCAGTCATCACTCTTGGTGTAAGCCATGCGCAATTCTCACTTCATGAGGTAGTGCCGGGGGTTATATTTCCAAAGTACACTAACGTAGTCAGCATGTTGAATTTTTGCTGGAAAATCTGCATGTAGGATGGTTTCAATAAATAGGTCTGGACTGGGAAAGATACTTCTATCAACATTATCAGGTCCATTTTATGGCTACGGGGTCTTGTAATACAGGTGAATGATGTATGCACGATTGCCCAACGTTCGAGTGGTTGGTAATGCCAATTGGATGGTGAGTTGGTTAAGATGGGCTTATAGGTTAGTGATTATTTCTAATTTTCACCTAGGTAGGAGGCCCATATAAGATAGTGAGGAAGTCCTCTTCCGGTTGTATGTCATGCTTCTAGTCATATGGACACGGTATGATTAAGATGCAGGCATTTAAAGATGGTTCAACGGTGACTAGCTATGTTTTGAGTTAGCAGAGTAGACAGTGTTGGGCAGTCGTCATATCAGCCATCGTACCATAGTTGTCAATTCAGGAGTTTAAAAGCTGGTCAATTGGGGAAAGTTGCAGTCCACCTTAGAAGCATGATATATTAGCCAACTCTAGTTCTTGGCGAATTAGCTAGGTTCTCCATCCTTTGGGAGCACCGGTTGAGTAGTATTTCTTTGCCCATTCCTTGATTGCAATTCAGCATTTGTTGCTGTGATCCCCTATGTCTTGTTCAGTCATGGAACAATCAGAAGTGTGGATGGATACGAAAGGCGCACAGCTGGACCGATACGAAGTGGATGTGAGTATTGATAGGAATTGGACGCAGATGGGTCGATACGAACTGCGTGTGAGTATCGATACGAATTGGGCGCAGATGGATCGATACGAACAGCGTGTGAGTATCGATACGAATTGGATGCAGATGGATCGATACGAACTGAGTTCATGTGACTATCGATACGAATTGGACGCAAATGGATCGATACGAACTACGTGTGAGTATCGATACGAATTGGGCGTAGATGGATCGATACGAAAGTCGATCGATACGAATGTTGATCGATACGAATAGCGATCGATACGAAAAGTGATCGATACGAATAGCGATCGATACGAATAGCGATTGATATGAATAGTGATCGATACGAATAGCAATCGATATGAATAGTGATCAATATGAAAAGTGATTGATACGAATAGCGATCGTACCTAAATTGGGCACAACACTCTTCGGATGCATTTGAAGAGATAAAATGAAGAAAATATATGTAAAATGAAGCAGATCTAACAAACACACCAATAAACAGATAAGAAAATGCACAGAAACACACGGATTTAGAGTGGTTCGGCGAATTGCCTACATCCACTATGAAATGACTAATGTTTATTAAACTTTACTCATTGATTAAAAAAGATTACAACAGTATAACTGAAGTTTGATAATCATTTCGGCAGAATATCGGCGTAGAGAGGCCAAAAGTCCCTTTTTCTGTAGGCTCTAGGGTGCTATTTATAGGCGTAGGCTGCATATATCTCACTCAGATCTTGGGAGACCTCTTTTGGCACGTGGGTGGGCCCACGCGATCGATCCCACGTGATTTGCACTCGTTCTATGATCGATATGAACGAATTTCGTATCGATCATGATTTGGTCCAATCGAGTCAAAATTTGGCATGGACGTTCTTTAGGTTGTACGCAAGCTCCTGTGAAAATTTGGTGGCATCTGGACTTGTAGATTTTGAGTTATAATCGATGCAAGTTAAGGAAAATAGCTACAATTCGTATCCATCAATGTGAATAGTGAAGTGATGCCAACAGAGGCGATGCGAACAGGATTGATGCGAACAGGATCGATGCGAACAGGATCGATGCGAACAGGATCGATACGAACAGGATCGATGCGAATTTGACAGCCTTCAACAAATTCAAACTTGCATCGATCATATCTTGAGCATACGAACTCCGATTGACTTGAAATTTGAAACGTTGGCTTTCATAGCTTTGCTTGTCATGTCATATCAATTTTAGCTCGATCCGAACTCGGGAAAAATTTACCAGTATCCATAGTGAACCTATGTATAACTGATCTCCAAGACGAACTATCATTGGTTTCTAGCCAAGTACTTAGTGTCACGGCCTTGCCAAAAGGCGGGATAATAGGTATATGATGTGATATGATGTAATTCTGATATATGATTTGATTTTGATATATGATGTAAAAACTCTGAACGAAGTAAAAATTGATAGTGATGTAAATCACGAATGAACGCGGGACGATTGTGTAGGAAATGTGGATTACGGATCTTAAGGAAGAATTAACACTGGAGGGGGGGAGAATAGTGTTTAATTAATTTTATGAATCTTTTCGATTTTTTTTCAAATTAAATCCAAACAGATGCAATTCACAAACACAGGAACAATCATAGAATCAGACACAGATGCACATAGTAAATAAAACCAGTAAATGAAAGAACACACTGGAATTTTATACTGGTTTGGAGTTACCCTACATCCAGTCCCAAACAATTTCTTGTGCAGATTTCTTTTCAAATATAATGTCGATATTACAACCTTGATTTCAAGGCCACGAGATACCCTCCTGTCTCCGAGTCTAGGGCAAACTCTCTTGATTTAACCAGGCTACAACATCACCTAATTGATTTACGGGCTACAATCAAACCCAATCGATTTACGGGCCACAATCACACCATTTCCAATCACACTTTGATAGAGAGGGACTCGATACACTTCGATATTTCGATCGTTGATTACAAATAATCCTATAACTCTGAATAGCACTGAGAACTTTGAGAGAGTGGCAAAGAATCAAACTAGAGTCAATCGAGTTTGGTTCACTTAGGATTTCGGCAGAGTTTTGTTAAGAATGTTTGAAAATAAGAATGGAAGAGAAAGAGGAGAGAAAATAAAGAAAACTTGTGTAAAAATTCGTTGAAAACTACTGGTATATATAGGAGAATAACGGTCATGTCCATTCGTGAAAGGTTATGACGAATAGACACTTCTTTTGAAAATTTGAATTTTAAATTCTACGGCTACCATGTCGACATGGGGGTAGGGGCATGTCGACATCCCCTAGTATATTTTGAAAATTGATTTTTGTTTTAAAAGAGATTTTCTTTCTAAAGTTTGTTGAAACTACCTTAGAACTTTGTAAACTATTTTGAATATACTTTATGATTATAAAAACCTTTGGAAAGTGATCTTACGAAATATAAAAGTAATAAAAACTAAATATATAAATATTTTGAGATTAAAGCTAAAACATTAAAACCAAGATATAGTTTTAAAACAAGAAATGATTTTGAAATTAATATGATTAAAAATATTTTTTAAATTAAGGCTAAAATATTTAAATACAGAGAGAGATGTCTTTTTTAAAAGATAGTTTGAAAAATCTAAAAATAAGTCATTTTGAAAATTTCATGGATTCCATTACACAAGAGAAGGTCGTAGGTTCCAACCCACTAAAGAGGTCGTGGGTTCCATCCCACTATTAAAGCGAGAAGGTGGATTCCATTCCACAATTAAAATTCGAATAAATATTTAAGTGCTATTATGAAGTTTTAACATAAATCTAGACTCTATTACTTATCTTGATATCTTGAACTCTTGAATTCTTGATACTCATGAGTCTTCAGTCTTGATTTCTTCAATCTTGAATTCGTCAGTCTTGAATCTCTATACTCAGTCTTGAATCTTTATATTGTACAGTCTTCATTCTTAGTACCTGCATATATATATATATATATATATATATATATATATATATATATATCCTGCATATACATATATATCTAGACAAGAATATTAGTATTTATATTTTATAACAAGTCCTAAGGTTGTTGTCATCAAAACCATCATCTCAGGAACTAACAATCTCCCCTTTTTGATGATAACAACCTTTGTTTATAAAAATCTACTCCAACAAATTTCGATTCTACTTTGACTCCCCTTTATTCCAACAGCTCCCCCTTAATCTACTAACTCTCGCTTAATCTAAGCCTATCTCACCTACTTTATAATTCTCCCCCTTTGTCATCGACAAAAACTAATCCTAAACTACATAACTCCCCCTTAAACTATGGAACTAAAAGCTAATAATGAGTATAATAAGCGAAACATAAATCTAATTTTATTATATATGATGTTACATTACACATATATATGAAACATAGACACAAATATATACAAGTAGACAAAATATAAAAACATTAATATAATAATAATCTAACGAGAGTCCTTGACAATTGGTCACTTGTGAATCGAACAACTAGGGTAATGGAGACAAAAGTTTCCATGTTGTTCAACCAAATTACTATTTTTGTCAAAACAGACTTCTCCAACGCAAATAACTTTATCGTCTCCGTCCATTTGCGCTTCTTCATCCTCCTCTTCTTCTTCAACGTCCTCTAATGGATTATGAATACGTATGTTAGAGGAATCATCTTCAATCACAATAGGGTCTGCATGATTATCTATTAGAAATTTTTGCAAAGTTCTAAGAATCTTGCCTTGTTTCTCTTGTTCCTTTGCCATCCTTATTTGCATGACTTGTAATTCAGTCAGCATTTGCAGAGAATCCTTCCTTGATATTCATTACTCGAGCCAATGTAGTTCGTTGAAATGGACCAGAATTAGGAGAAGTGAAGGAAAATGTTGCATTTTGGTTTGATTTAGAAGAGGAGGCCATTATTTTATATTTTCAGAAGTTTATTACGGAGAAAATGAAGTAAGAAGATAGAAAAATTCGAAATGTTGTGATTATATAACCACCAAACTGATTTTAGTGGGAAAATAAAAATTTAAAATTTTACCGTTGTATGTCGACATGGGGGTAGGGGCATGTCGACCTCCCTTTAAAAAATTTGACAAATTTATTTTTCTTTATTTACTTAAATATATATGTTACTATATCTATATTCTATATCTCAGTTATAGAACAAATACCTAGTTCTCTTCTTAATTTAATAAAGGTTGATTGATTCAAGGGTTTGGTCAGAATATCAGCTATTTGATTCTCAGTGTTGATAAATTCAAGATAAATAATCTGTTTACTTATATTATCTCTAAGAAAATGATGTCTGATATCAATATGTTTTGTTCTGGCATGATGAGTAGGATTTTTGGATAAATTTACCGCACTTGTATTGTCACAATAAATTGGTGATTTTGAAATATTTAATCCAAAATCTTTTACGGTCTGTTGCATATAGATAACTTGAGAACAAGCCAAAGCAGTAGAGATATATTCTGCTTCAGTTGTTGATAGTGAGTCAGTATTTTTCTTTTTACTAAACTAGGAAACCAGAGAATGTCCTAAAAAGTGACAAGTTCCACTTGTACTTTTTTGGTCTGATTTGCAACCAGCATTGTCAGCATCACAATATGAGACTAAATCAAATGAATCATTTTTAGGGTAAAATAGGCCATAGTCTAAAGTGTGTTTAACATATCTTAGGATACGTTTAACAACTTTTAAATGGGTTTCTTTGGGTTGAGATTGGTATCTTGCACAGAGATAGACACTATGCATGATATCAGACCTACTTGCAGTTATATAGAGTAGCGATCCAATCATTCTCCTGTATAGTTTTTGATCAACATCTTTTGACATGTCTTCTTTATTTAAGGCTTCATTGGTTGCCATAGGAGTGGGTTTTCCACTTGCAGTGGTCATACCAAACTTACTAACTAGATCCCTAGCATACTTTTCTTGACTAATGAAAATACCACTATCTAATTGTTTTATTTGCAATCCTAAAAAGAAAGTAAGTTCACCCATCTGACTCATCTCAAACTCTTTTGTCATTATTTCAGAAAACTCTTTGTTTATTTCATTGTTTGTTGATCCAAAAATTATATCATCTACATAAATCTGTACTAATTGGATATCATTTTTGTTTCTTTTAATAAAAAGAGTATTATCTACTTTATCAATTTCAAAATTTGATTGTAATAGGAAAGATCTTAGTCTATCATACCAAGCTCTAGGAGCTTGTTTCAGACTATATAAAGCTTTCTTTAATTTGTAAACAAGATTTGGAAACTTTTCTTCTTCAAAAAGTGGAGGTTGTTCAACATAAACATCCTCTTTAACAAAACCATTTAAAAAGGCACTTTTGACATCCATTTGAAATAATTTGAAATTGTTGTGATTTGCGAAAGCAAGTAGAATTCTAATGGCTTCTAATCTTGCTACGGGTGCGAAGGTTTCATCAAAGTCTATTCCTATTCTTGACAATAACCTTGCGGGACTAACCGAGCTTTATTTCTAACGACCTCACCTTGTTCATTCATTTTATTTTTATAAACCCATTTAGTTCCTATTATAGTTTTGTCCTCAGGTCTAGGAACAAGTTCCCATACATCATTTCTTGTGAATTGATTCAGTTCTTCTTGCATAGCAAGAATCCATGAATTGTCAGATGATGCTTCCTTTGGATTTTTGGGTTCAATAGTTGATATAAAAGCTACATTACTCATCTTGTTTAGTTGATTTCTGGTTCTAACAACAGATTCAATATTTCCTAGTATATTTTCTATAGGATGATCTTTTAAAAGCCTGATCCTTTATTAGGATGAACAGTTTCACAATTTGTTTCATTTGATTCACTATTTAAAGTGCCAAAATCATCTTCATTATTTATTTGAACAAAATCTTTGAAATTTTCATCAAAAGATACATGCATTGTTTCTTCAATGTTGTTAGTTTTAAAATTAAAAACTCTGTATGCTTTACTTCTATTAGAATATTTGATAAAGATTCCTTTACCGGATTTAGGATCAACGTTATCCAAATTGTCCTTTGTATTTAGAATAAAGAATTTACTTCAAAAACTTTAAAATAAGATACCTTTGGTTTCTTATTGAAAAGAAGTACATATGGTGTTTTATTGGTTAGAGGTCTAATTAAAATCCTATTCAAAATGTAACAAGCTGTAGCGACTGCTTCAGCCCAAAAAATTCTTAGTAATTTACTATCTGAAAGCATAGTTCTTGCACACTCTTGAATCATCCTATTTTTATGCTCTACCACTCCGTTTATGGAGTTCTTGGAAAAGAAAAATTATGAGTTATTCCTTTTTTATTACAGAAATTCTCAAAATTTTCATTTTCAAATTCTCTACCGTGATCACTACAAATAGTTTTAATTTTTAAAGAAAGTTGATTTTGAATTCTTTTTGCAAAAGTTTTAGATAAATCAAAAGCATCACTTTTATGTTTCAGAAAAATTGTCCATGTAAATCTAAAATAATCATCTACAATTACAAAAACATATTTACTGTGATTTATTGACTGAATTTGAGATGGACCAAACAGATCTAAATGAAGTAACTCAAGAGGTTTTGAAGTTGAAATCATATCTTTCAATTTAAATGAACTCTTTCTAAGTTTTCCTAATTGACAAGCATTACATATACTATCTACTTTAAAATCCATTTTAGGGAGACCTCTTACTAGATCAAGTTTTGAAAGTCTAGATAAGAGTTTAAAATTGAAATGCCCAAATCTTTTATGCCAAATCCAAGGGTCACCTGTATTAGCCAAAAGACATAGGTTATCGTTTGAGATTTTCATACTGAGAATATAAATATTTTTCTTCCTAATTCCTTCAAGATAATATTTGATTTATTATCTTCGATGTGACACTTATCCTTTTTAAATTTAATTTTGTAGCCCTTGTCACATAGTTGACTTATGCTAAGTAAGTTGTGTTTTAGATTCCTAACTAATAGAACATCAGAAATAGTAGGAGTTTTAGAGTTATCGACATTGCCGATGCCAATCACATATCATTTTGAATTGTCTCCAAAGTTGACCATTCCTCCATCTTTATAAATTATGTCATTCAGTATCCCTGGATTACCAGTCATGTGTCTTGAACATCCACTATCAAGTATCCATTTGTTTTTCTTGATTTGCACCATTTATCCATTGAGTGTTGATCCTTCAAAAGCCATATAACACATCTGTTCCTGCACAACACACCAATTCGGTAGATAACTTTATTTTCTATAATAACAATATGCAGACTTATGAGACAATGATGATTTGGACAGTTTTGAACTAGTGTTAATAGAATCTCCAAAAATTGCCATTTTAAACTTTTTCAAAATTCATATTATTATAACTTTGAAAACCAATGCTCTGATACCAAATGTAGGAAATGCAGATTACGGATCTTAAGGTATAATTAACACTAGAGGGGGGGGGGGTGAATAGTGTTTAATTAATTTTATGAATCTTTTCGAAATCTTTTCAAACTAAATCCAAACAGATGCAATTCACAAACACAGAAAAAATCACAGAATCAGACACAGATGCAAATAGTAAATAAAAGCATTAAAGGAAAGAACACACCGGAATTTTATACTGGTTAGGAGTTACCCTACATCCAGTCCCACACAATTTCTGGTGCATATTTCTTTTCAAATATAATTTCGATATTACAACCTCAATTTCAAGGCCACAAGATACACCTTCCTGTCTATGAGTCTAGGGAAAACTCTCTTGATTTAACCAGGCTACAAGATCACCTAATTGATTTACGGGCTACAATCACACCCAATTGATTTACAGGCCATAATCACACCGTTTCCAATCACACTTTGATAGAGAGAGCCTCGATACACTTCGATCTTTCGATCTTTGATTACAAATGATCCTATAACTCTGAATAGCACTGAGATCTTTTAGAGAGAATGGCAAAGAATCAAACTAGAGTCGATCGAGTTTGATTCACTTAGGATTTCGGTAGAGTTTTGTTAAGAATGTTTGAAAATAAGAATGGAAGAGAAAGAGGAGAGAAAACAAAGAAAACTTGTGTAAAATTTCGTTGAAAACTACTGGTATATATTGGAGAATAACTGTTATGTCCATTCGTGAAAGGTTATGATGAATAGACACTTCTTTTAAAAATTTGAATTTTAAATTCTAGGGCTACCATGTCGATATGGGGGGTAGGGGCATGCCGACATCCCCTAGTATATTTTGAAAATTGATTTTTGTTTTAAAAGAGATTTTCTTTCTAAAGTTTGTCGAAACTATCTTAGAACTTTGTAAACTATTTTGAATATACTTTATGATTATAAAAACCTTTGGAAAGTGATCTTACGAAATATAAAAGTAATAAAAACTAAATATATAAATATTTTGAGATTAAAGCTAAAACATTAAAACCAGGAGATAGTTTTAAAACAAGAAATGATTTTGAAATTAATATGATTAAAAATAGTTTTTGAATTAAGGGTAAAATATTTAAATAGAGAGAGAGAGAGAGAGAGAGATGTCTTTTTTAAAAGATAGTTTGAAAAAAATCTACAAATAAGTCATTTTGAATATTTCGTGGATTCAATTCCACTAGAGAAGGTCGTGGGTTCCATCCTACTAAAGAGGTCGTGGGTTCCATCCCACTATTAAAGCGAGAAGGTGGATTCCATTCCACAATTAAAATCAGAATAAAGATTTAAGTACTATTATGAAGTTTTAACATAAATCTAGACTCTATTACTTATCTTGATATCTTGAACTCTTGAACTCTTGATGCTCATGAGTCTTCAGTCTTGATTTCTTCGATCTTGAATTCGTCAGTCTTGAATCTCTATACTCAGCCTTGAATCTTTATATTGTACAGTCTTCATTCTTAGTACCTACATATATATATATATATATCCTGCATATACATATATATCTAGACAAGAATATTAGTATTTATATTATAATAAGTCCTAAGGTTGTTGTTGTCAAAACCATCATCTCAAGAACTAATAGATTGGAGATGTGTAATGTAATTAGAGACATGTGATGTAATAACCCTGAATGAAATCGAAATGATTGTGATGTATAGATTACACTTAGGCAGAGTCTAGAGTCATAGGCTGTAATAGGTTTGGAACAACTTGTGACTGGCAAGAGAATCTGAAGGAACTGGATGATTCACCAAGACTAAAGCTCAACAACCGAAGACTTATTTCCATGACTTATTCTAAAGCAGCACACCTTTCATTCAAAAGGTGTACTTTAGGAGGCAAAAGTTATTGGGGTTTTTAACTCAATAGGATCTAGCAGAATACAGAACAATCCCATCACATTAGAATGGCGTAGAACTTAGCCAGAAAGGCTAAGGCAAGGAGTTGATGAGAGCCAAATCATATTACTGAAGCAACGACCAAGTTCAGCTGAACCAAGAAGCTAGCGTCAATTCAGTCTAGTCAGCAATCAAAGCACAAACTAGCCAAAGAACTACGAGAAGAAACATTCGAGAAGAGACCAAGACATTGGCTCGCAAAAGAGCCAAGTCTATAGGTCGCCAGTGACCTATGGTTCTTCCTCGTTTTACGTGCCAAACTCTCCCTTGGTCGTTTCCTACCTACTTGCGAGCTGACGAAGACGTAGCCTAGCCCAGAAGCTCTCCGACCCATATAAATACCATCCTACCTACAACATAAAGGGGATATTCTTCGAGCTGGTGGCTGAAGCTCTGTTGGAACTATTCTTCAATCTCTACCTCTCTCACAACAATCTCCAAAAGAATTCACTGTGATTCTCCAGTGGATGCCAACTCTGGGGATTCAATCTAGTTAAAGGTAATCAAAGCCTTGTAATCAAACATCTCTTGTAACAGCAATAAGTCTATAAGAAAAATTATAATGTGGACGTAGGCTTCATTAACAGTCGAACCACTATAAAAATTCTCTGTCTTCTTTCTTTACTGTTATTTTCTTATATCCTTGATCTGTGATATTGCTTTATCAGAATAGGGCTGGTGCTTTCACACTTAATCCGGGGTGTCGATCCATTTTTTGGGTTAACAGTAAGGGTTCGACAAGCTTTATAAAGGAAGGATCGGCAAGCTTCGTTGAGGTGGGGTCGGCATATACCAAAATACAAGAGCATCCATGTAGGAAACAATTCATATCTCGAGTTCTATTAATCCAATTGGCGTGCAACTTAAAGGCTAAGCATATCATAATACGAAGAAGCTTCCCTAGGGATCGCATGGTATTTAGAGCAAGTTGAAGGGATAAGTACCTATCCCACTATAGGGATCGGCAGAAATCAGAATTCAAATAATACTACTTCACGGACAATGTGATATCTCATAAACTGTACGTCGGAATTGCACGAAATTTGGAGAGCAAGTAGCTAACACTATTGGGGACCATCCAGAGGGATCGCACCCCATTCGGGTACCAAAATAGGAGTCAGTACCGATCCCTATTATGGGCCCCAATGGGCTTGGAAATTTCTGGGTGGCCTCGTTTTGGTCTCTCGAACCTTCTGTCAAAGTTTCAGCCCGATCCGTGCACGTCTTCCCCTATAAATACATCAAGCATGATGTCAGAAAAGGGATCTTCCTTTTTCTTATCTTTATCCTCTACCTAGGCTACACTCCGCCATTTTGATTTTTAGATTTTAGATTGTAACTGTAATCAAACTACAGTATAAATAAAAGGATTTTTCTAGAGTGGACGTAGGCCGGAGTTAGCCGAACCACTATAAATCTGTGTCTCTATATACTTGTTTCTGATTGTTTTAGTTTTTTCTTTTTTATTTCTCTCCACATTTCTGTGATTGGATTAGATATTGGAGTTTTTGCATAATTGGGTGTTGGTGGCTAATTTTGACGCCAACAAAGACGGTTAACACTAAACTATTCTAGAGAATATGATTGGTTTCGTTGCATCACACTGCTCAAATTAATTTCATTAAGCTGCTAGGTACTCTTCAACTTTTCTTTACCTTATATGAAAATATAAAAGAATAAAACAAAGAATTTATTCTATCGGCAAAAAAGTCTAATATTAAATTATGTTATTTATCTAAAATAGCAATTAGAAAGGAACCTAAAGAAAGAATTACACATAATTAGTTTTGATAATAAACATATAATCTAATATACAATAAAAACTTAAAAACTAAAACCTAAGAATAAAGTTTGATTCAATTAAATAATTTATTCTAAATGAACTGGAAAAATATACCTTATGAAGTGTACTGAATGGATGAAGCTCTAGGTTTAAAAATATATCTAGGGTAATTGCGAAATAGAGTTCAGTGATCTCAGGTTGAAAGGGTATATTAATTTGAGAATGGCCTTAATGAGAGGATATGAAAGGGGAATTAGTTTTCATGACCTAAATTGGTAGAGCAAAAATGGTGGAGGAGAACTAATGCTTGCTAGGCGACATGAAATATTATGGAGGAGGTGAAGAGAAACAATATAGCATGAAAGAAAAATAAAAGGAAAATAATGAATAAGAGATAATATGGTAGTATTAACGCTGGTTTTGAAAATGAAGGGATAAAAAATTAGGGAAAGAAACAAACGATTAGGGAAAGAAATAAACAAACGATTAGGGAAAGAAATAAACGATTAGGGAAAGAAACTTGAAGAAGTTTAGAAAAGAAAAGGAAGGGTTTGGCGATAATAAAGTGGCTGAATAAAAATTAAAGGGGCCAACTGCAAAAATGTAACTCAAATCAATGAAAGAGTAGTATTTCAACCGAGGTTAATTGAGAATGGAGGATGCAAAAGGTCACATATTCAATTTTACATATAATAGAATATATTATCTTATTTTTCCTCTAAATTTACATTGTTAGAGGCAATTATCTTATTTTGCCCTTAATTAAGTGTCTCTAATACTCTTAATTTTGGTAGTGTACGTGGATTGAGATTTGTACCTTTAGATTTGATTTAAAATAAATGGTTGGATCTGTAGTTGGAGGGGATGGTACAGATTGTGTTTCTCTAATAAACTGGGGAGAATATGTTTTAGCCATTATGGATGATCACATATGGTATGAAATTGTGAAACTTTTTAGAAAAATTGCAACACTTACATTTTAATAGTCAATTGTTTGAAAAAAATTTCAATATATGAAAAGTTATTAATAAGTGATTAGTTATTAATAAATGATTATTGAATATTTAATATTAATTATTTAAAATTTAATTACTATTTATTAATTATTAATTGCTAATTATTTCATATTTCAAAATAATCATTAATAATTAATAAATAAGTTATTTGACAAGGAACATTGCTAGGATATGCAAACAAATCTTCATTCCAAAAACGAAATTGCTAGGATAGGTTTTTTTGACACATCATCACACAACTCAGCGTCATTTTTAATGAAAAGTTAAAATGATAGGAGGAAAATATAGGCCCAATTGCAAAAAACTTTCCCTCTAGTATATGTGTAGGTAACTCTTTTTACTTACTTATATTTATTGGTAGATAATCATCCTTTCAAAATGTTATAATATTAGCAATATTTACATACCAATAAATCTTACCATTAAATATTGGTAGATAAAGGTTACCTTTACCTACCCATATATATTGGTAGGTAAAGGTCGGATTTCTTGTAGTGCTTCCTTAGATGAAGCTACTCTTTTCCTTTTAAAATGCTACTACCTTTATTAACTTATGCAACACACTTTCCTCAAGACACTTCTCATTACCACCTTCTTTTACTTAAGTCCTTTAAGTACCTTTCACTTAAAATAAGAAAGAAGTGTCTTTCCTTAATTTATTAACTTAATTAATTACTTTTTAAACACTTTAATTATACTTACTTTTACAAATCCTTTTTACTTTATTAAATCACTTATTATATGTATAAGTGTATGTTACAAAAGTGTACATATGTATACAACAACGTTGCGACAACTTTCGTTCGATAAAAAATTCGAAAATTCAAAAAATAATTTTCGATCACATTTCCAATTTTTCATCGAACTATTTCTTTTTGTAAACAAACTTCCAAAATGAGTTTTCATTATTATTTATTAACTAAAAGAGGGTTATTTGACCATTAAAAACCATTAATTGAATATTTAAAATTAATTAAATATTCACAAATTTTAAATATTCACAAATCAAGCGGTAAAATTAACTAAAAGAGGGTTATTTACGAATGCCTTATAGTCAAATCGTGAAACCGAATTCATAAGGTGTTTGTATTTAATTCAGTCAAACCACAAATGCTCATAAACTGGCCAAACATAAATAATCGATCAACAAATGATGATAAATAAATATCATCATCCCCTAACACACAATCACAAAAAAAACTATATAATAATTTTTGAAAATTATCATTTACATATAAAGTATAAAATCTTGGTAAAATTATTTCATTTACCCATTTCAAAGCAATAAAAAATATTTTTATAGCACTAAGAAATATACGTTCTCATACATAATACACTCAACTCATTTTAAGGTGTCACTTACCCAATCTCTAATGATTTTACCCCACTAAGGCCAAAGTTCTCGCTTAACCTTCAGCTCTGATACCAACTGTGACGACCTACCTTTTCGATCCTCATAAGTCGACACTAATACATCCATGGTATTCACGTGTCGAACATCCAAGTGCCGTAAAGACGAATTTTTGGGGTGAAAGAAAAGAAAAGACAGAACAAAATCTCACATCTTGAGGAGTAATACATAATACCCAAATGTTCTTTATAAACGAAAATTTAATATTCATACAACAATCAGAGTACAACCTATCATCAGCCTGAACAGATATAACAGCCATTCCTTACAAATGCCGATAAATACAAAACAAGAAATACAACGAAAACTAAAATACGTCAAGTCTTGAAACATCTGGCTCATCGTCTAAAGCTCCAAGCGTCCAAAGCTAACTCTGGAAAAATACTCGGGTCCGACCCAAGTATTATAAGAAAATAACATCCGGATCAGTCTGGTAAACCAGCATGAGAAACCCAAATCAAATGGATTGTTATATCGTGTAAAATCTTTCAAAATTAAAGGTATCTTGTATGACCACGCCGCATATAAACACAGACGGATTGTTACCTTATGATAACCAAACCATTTTGAATAGAAAATCCAATGATATTATAATTATGTCTATGGTTTAAAATAAATATGGAACATAGCTAAAATGCTTGCATCTCACATTCTAGTATTTGGACATAACTAAGTCCGTAAAGCACATATTGGAAAATGGATTCCATATAATGATAAGGATACTGGGGTACCGTCTGCCATAGTACACCTCTAGAAAATATACCGAGGGCCTCACATGGACTCCATACAAATCAGGACCGGCCTACCCCTTCTTGGATAGTACTGATTATGTCACCACCCTGGTTCATGCATACAACCGTACTAGGCTTCGAGCATACATAGTCTGGAAATATCGATCTAGATCGAGTAATGACCATACCCTAATAGTAGCAAGTCACATAGCCCCAAAGCGTATCCCCTGTTTTAGTCATTACAAGGTGTAAGGCTTGAGGCTACATTTTACCTTTTTAGCAAATCCCACTTGGAATGCTAACACTACCCTCCAAACAACAATGCAATACCACCATTCATCCATACAAGTTGTTCATGATCCATACACATTTGAAAAGACTTTTCAAAATATCTGAATAAACAAGTCCTTTTACTTTGCAAAAATCATCGATTTCCAAACTGCATTCACAGCGACTATCGCTATATGGATCGTAACTTTTAAAACTTGTTGTGTAAATCAAATAACTTTTAAACTACATTTTTTCTATATTTTAAACTACTTTAATAACTTTGCAAAAGGATTCTAAAAAAGTCAAGTTCGGAAATCATTTCAAAACACTTTAGATAACAAGCGGTATATCGCTTAAAAGCGAGAATGGGATTTCAATGTTGCAATAAAACTAACAACAAGTAAGTTAACTATAACTATGCAACATCCACTTTTCATATATACAAGCATTTACGTAATCAATAATATATGTAAATAAAAATCAACAAGGTGAGAAATCCTTTAGAATTCCTCTATAAAATTTCCATTCTTCGAAGTGTTTCCATACCGACCTATTCGTCATGAAGACACTTCAACCTCTGTTCTCTTTGCTTTAGTCCCCTGCAATACAATAGTTATTTATGTCATCCCCTTTCAAGTGGGAATCAACAACAACAATATATACACATCACAAATAAAACACTATAGGCTGGCACTAAATTATTACAACATTCAATTCAATTTTTAAAACTAATTAAAGTGAGATATCTCACTTCAAAACAAGCACCAACACAAACCAAAGGCTACTATGACCACCCTCAACCTAGAAACAACACAAGATCCTTCCTTTCACCTTCCTCCTAATTGCTCACAGCCCATCTCCTCCGCTCTTCTGGTGCCTATGGCCATGAAAGGTTAAGGGGTTTTGGTGACAAAGTCTTTGAGATGGTGGTGGCGGTTGCAATGTTAGTTTAAGACCATGGAAGAAGTTTGAGAAGAAAAGAGGAAGTTTTGACTTGGTTTTGAGTTATGGAACAAGGAGGAAGACATGGAAAAAGAAGATGAAAAAAGAAAGTAAAAGAAGGGAATGAAATAAAGTGAAAAAATGGGAGGATGAGGTGTCTTTTATAGAAATAAAAAGTGGAAAATGACTTCAAATATCCTTCCTAAAATTAAGCTACTCCTTTCCTTTTAAAAAGCTACTACCCTTTATTAACTTATGCAACACACTTTTCTTAAGGCACTTGTCATTACCACCTTCCTTTACTTTAGGCCTTTTAGTACTTTTCACTTAAACTAAGAAAGAAGTGTCTTTTATTACTTTATTAACTTTATTAATTACTTTTTAAACACTTTAATTATACTTACTTTTACAAATTATTTTTACTTTATTAACTCGCTTATTATATGTATAAGTGTATGTTACAAAAGTGTATATACATGTGCAATAACGTTGCGACAAATTTCGTTTGATAAAAAGTCAAAAATCCGAAAAACGATTTTTGATCACATTTTCAATTTTTCATCGAGCTATTTATTTTTTAAAGAAACTTTCAAAATGAGTTCACCATTATAATTTCTTAATTAAAAGAGGGTTATTTGACCATTAAAAAACATTAATTGAATATTTAAAATTAAATAAATATTCACAAATCAAAGCGGTAAAATTCTAGGTCCTTACACTATTCCATTGAATCTTGATATTCTTATTACCAATTATAATGAATTTTCTAAGAAAATGAGATATAATTGTTACAAATGAAAGGAATAATATCATCAAATAACAAACCAATAAATTTACTTTTCTTTACAAATGAAAGGAATAATATCATCAAACAATGAACCGATAAAGTCAACATTTTTAATCGATCTCAATGGGATCAAACAAAACAATAAATTTAACTGAATTAAATGAAAAGACAAATAAAAAATAAACTTAATACTCAAGGTTAATCGAACTGGCGATTTTTTAGGACGTCTTTAAATAATATTTCCATAGAAACAGTAAAATTGAAAGTGTAACACCGTGTAAAATTTATTAAGAAATTAAGTAATTAAAATAAGTTAAAAATGAAAGTTTTGTAAATTTTGGAATTTGACCACGGGAGTTGCACCATTTCATTCATCATAATTTTTTGATCAATTTTCATATATAATATGTTGAAATTGGAGTTAAAATAAAATAATTATGGATATTTGAAGTTTTCAATTAAAATTAATTCAAATGAGTTAAATTTTGAATATTTGAATTTGAAATTAAAAGTTGAATTTTGAATTTTAAATTACTGGCTGAGAATAACATTTGAGAAGATGTTTGAGTTAACATGAGTTAACGTAAGAATTAAGTTGGTAATTAATAAATTAAAATGAGTAATAAATCAACGCAATTAGAAGGGGACCAGTCTACGATAGAACCACGACCGGTGGGTCGAGGCAGTCAACCGGTGGGAAGTAAATTGGTGAACGTAGGCTAGGGTTTTGTTATTTTAAATGGTCTGGATTTGTTTGATTTTGATCCAACGGTTCTAGTTCCTTCTTACCTCTATAAATAGACCCATAGACCCCTACTTTTCCTTTACAAAATTTTAAGAATGCTAGCGAAGCTCTGTCAAAATCTCTCTCCTTGGGGTTTTAGAAACAATAAACAACAAAAATTAATTTTAATTTCTAATTTCTGTTTCAATTTAAATTCTCAATCCTTCTTCTCTATCTTCTTAATTTTGTAATCTGATTTATATATACAATCTGTCTGTCGTATATTCAAAAAAGGGAAGATCTAACAGAGAATTAGGAGCAGTCGAAATTAGATCTCGTTCTCTTCTTCTTTGGATTTCTGAATCAGTTAGGATTTTAGGGTAATAGGTTTAGATATTTGTTCCTTTTGATTCGTGATTCTATTCCTCTAGTTTCTAATTATTAATCTACTCTCTATATAAAATTCACTTTGTTGTATAAAGAAGGAGGTCTGAAAAGGGGTTAGGCATGGTGGAATCAAATCCAGTTAGGAAGCAAATAATTCTCTATGGGTGAAAATATCGAGTTCTTCGCATTTTTGCAATTGAATAGTATTTATTTATATTTGATGTATGCTTTGGGAAATTTTGGTAACGAAAACATAACACCTAAAACCACCGGAATTTCCCTATGTAAATATCAATCTTTGTATATGTTGGGATTATAATTGTTTTTGGTATTAGTATATTATAATCTAATTAATTGTTAGAATTAGGTAATCTATGGTCGGTTTAACATATTTTTTCCTCTTTTGAATTGGAGTGTTAAAGGATTCAAAAAGAAAATAAATTAGAAATGGTATGTAAATTATGGATTGGATTGTTGTTGTTTGCACCGCCTATTTCTAACACTTAAATAAATAAAGAATTCCTTTCACACTACAAAATGATGTAAACGAGTGTTGAATTGAACATAGAGGATCATATTTGTGAGGATCCGTTCTTTAAAACAGAAAAGGGATTCTAATGCATTAATATGAAATAAGTTGTAGGTATTCCATGTTGGTACAAATCTATTTTATTTGACTATGCATAGTAGCAGTTCCTTTTGGAATTGTAAATTTGTATGAGATTGATATTTCAAAATACCTTATAAGGAAGTATTATCGAATTGTGGTGAAGTAATGATTAGACCTTAGTATTATTAGAATAGTTAGGTAATATTAATATGTAGGGAAGGAGTTAGAGTAAATTAGGGAATTAATCCATAATTAGGGGCGTAATAAGGGGATACCTTATATGGCCCCAATTATTATTCATGTATGGTGATATATGTATATAGTAGATATACATATACGTTATGACTAAGTTATAGGGATGCGAGGTTAGTCCAAAGCTATATGGAAGTCTGTTCAGTTAAATCTTGCTACCAGCGGTGTGGCTTTGCGGACTAATATGGGAAATCGCCTATAATAAATAATTCCAGTGGACGCGAGGATAGTCCCAATTCTGTAGGGTAAACATGCCCGGTAAATCTGGCTACCAACACCTATGAATAGTCGGACTAATGTGAGTTGTCAAAGGTGGGTTATGAATCATAAATTACGTTTTGGATACAATAGGTTAAATCCCTAGGAGGGGTTCACTTTAGGTTGAGATATTAAGTGGCTATGGTAGGTCCGTCTCTTTTTTAGGTGAAATATTAAGTGACCTAATAGGATTTCTTACGATGTCAGTGAGAAAGAACTATGTAAGAACTCCCCTTGGGGTTAGGCCTTAAATAACGGGGATCTGTCTATTTTATAGGTCTTAAATTGTCAAAGTCTTCCAAATTTCCATTAAAGAGGTATTAAAGGGCTTGAGTACTTCTATTTTACATCGCAAACGTTAGTTACATTAAATTTGTATAGTCAAACTGGAAGAGCCTTAGGGCTTACAGTTAACTTTTGTGTAGTCGGGCGGGAAAGGTCTTTGGACCTACGGTTGACTTTATATGAATGTTGTATAGTTGGACTGGAAGAGCCTTTATGCTTACAGTTGACTTTATACATATGTTATGATTTTATATGTTAGACATATTTCTTATTTAAACAATACTGCCTAATTACAATTATAGTAAAGCTCGAGATTTTCATTTCACCAGACATTTGTTGTTCTGACCCACTCCTCATTACAACACAGGTTAGACAGAGTAATGCTGATTTAGGAGTTGAAGGTGGAGATGAAGACTAGTGGAAGTTATCTACCTATTTATGTTCTTAAGTATTTTATTGTACCTAGTTCAGACAGTTATGTTAATTTGAGATACTGTACTTTGAAAGCCTTATTGTAAACATGTTGTAATGTTTAACATGTTATGCTTTTGAAATAACTTTCTTTTATGAAATGGGTACTTGTTTCTGATATTATATTTTATCCGTTCCGCTATGAGATTATGAAAGTATAGATAGATAGCTCTATGTACCGTTTATTGTTTAATTTTATTAACCTAATAGCTCGTTTTAAGATGGGCCTAAGGTTCGACGGGCTTTTATTGGATCGAAATTAGGTCCTTTTTAGGGCGGGTTGTTACAGAAAGTAAGGTAGAAAACAAGCACTATAAAATATGTAGATATTCACAAATAATTTAAGATAAAGGCAAAGTTAATTTAAGATAAAGGCAAAGTGAAGAACTATTAGTGAATTAAACTAAATTCTAGTCTAAATAAAAGAAATAAAAATCAATCAAAGTTTTTTTGCGCAAACAATTCTTAATTTGGTTTAGGTAGATAATATTGAACATGGGAGTGAAACTATTGAACATGGAAAATAACCGATAAAATACAAAAATTCTTGTATTAAAAATGAAGAGAAGAGGAAAAGAACTATTGTTAGAATATAAAGGAAAAATAAATGCAGGATTATTGTACACGGAAATAAGAATGTTATAAATGGAAACATATGAAATAAAGAGCTATATGCTATAAAAATAAGATTTTATTTTCAAAATAGCATTTATAAAACTAGTAACCTACTACAAATAAATAACCTAACTCATAATCCTACAAATCAAAACAAAAATCATAAGAAGACAAAACTTTAGGCATAAAACTGAAATAAAATATCAATAATTTTGAATAAAAATAATAAATTCAATATCGAACTAAATGAAGAGATAAATAAAAAAATACAATTCAAACTTTTAAATCGAGCTTGATCAGTCCAGTCTGCCAAAAGTTTTTAGGGGCTCTTTAGATCTGTAACGCTAAAAGCAAGGTAGAAATACAATGCAATACATCAATAAACTCTTAAATAATCATTGCAAAATTAATATGGAAATAAAATCAAAATTTCTTACCTACACCCCAAAAAAGACGATTAGAGTAACTTTTTGGAAGAATGATATCTCCTAACTTGATTTTTCCAACCATGACCTATAAAAAAGACCATTTTTTAAAGATTACGAAATATTTTATTTAACATGTTAATTTCTTTTAGTATCAACACTAAGCCAACTCTAATTCATATTAACCAACATAAAATCAAAAAATAATATTACATGCCCAAAAGCATGAAGGATACCATAAAACATGGAAGAGGTAATTCCGTGATTACAGCCAAAGAGAGCAAATTTTCCACTTGGATTTAAAGGGGAAAAACACAGGATATGATAGTATTGATGGATTTAATAATTTATTTTAGATAAGAAGTTGAGAAAATGAATGTAAGAAATGAAAATGAGCATGGAACTTTGAATAGCTAAAATAGAAAATGATTTATTTTATATAAGAAGTTGAGAAAATAAAAGTAAGAAGGGAGAATGACGTGGAACATGTCTGAATAGTTGAATAGAAAATGAAAGGGTATATTGTTATTAATATATAATGAAAATTTATTTGGAGCTTGGAATGGTAAGTAACTATTAGAGGGGTAGGTGAAATTTTCTCTCTCAAATTAATTAGAGAAAAAGATTAGGAGTAAGTATTAATGAGAAAAAAGAATATATACGGTCTCATATTCTCTTTTTTATATAATAGAATATATTTTAGTAAATTGACCTAGGGTCACTGATTAGGACACTAAAAGATCCGTTGATTTGAACAATTATAGATTCAATAACAAGAACAAAGTTGGATCCAAATCTTTCCTTTATTAATGAATTTGAGGAGATACAAGAGAGATTACAAACTAGAAAAGAAGATTTCTAGATAAAAAAATATTTTTTTAATCACTTTATTTGCTTGAGTACAATGTTTAAATCCTATGAATTTACATAGAAGAAGATAGCTTGGAGAGAAAGAAACTTTAAAGTTTTCCACTAGAAATATATCTACCAAAATAAGTCTGACTTTGACTTGGTATAACCTTTTGATTTGATATATTATGGCAAATAATTTCAACACTCCACCATGACGCAATATACAAATCTCCAATCTCTCTCCACCTATCTTGATTCACCAACTCAATAAATAAAGGAAAGATTTCACCGGGTCTGCGCCATTAGGCACCATTAGCATCTAGCCAAGCTAATCAAGTTTGAGCAATGCTCAAACTTCTCTCTCGGAATTGACTTTGTCATATACACCGAATTGTATTTTGTATGCACATTTGCTAACTTTATCTTTTGATGCTTCTCTTCCAACATAAAAGAACCCATGCACATCTATATGTTTGGTGCATGCACTGTAAGCCTCATTCTCCATCAGAGTTATAACATTCTGACTATCTGAATGAATCTCCATGGTCTTCTGCATTATATTGAGACCATCTAGCAACTTCAATAAGTACAACCCCTCCTTAGTCGCCTCCACAGTAGCAACTAACTCCGCCTTGATAGTCGACAAAGCAACAATAGATTGTAACTTCGATATCCATGAAATAAGCCCTGTGCTAAGTGTACACACATAGCCCAATACTGACTTCTGACCGTCCTTATCCATTGCATAATCTGAGTTACAATATCCAGTAAGGACAAGATCCTAACCAATTCCTCCAATAACAAGCCAACATTTGAAGTTCCTCTAAAATATCTAAGAATCCACTTCACTACTTGCCAATGAACTTTGCCCAGATTGTACATATACCAACTCACAACACCTACTGCATGAGCCAAATCTGGTCTAGTGCACACCATAGCATACATGAAACTCCCTACAACACTAGCATATTGGAATATCCTCCATAAGAACTTTCTCCGTATCTGTTGTAGGAGACATATCATGAGATAAAATAAACTGAGAGTCTAACGGAGTAGCAACCGGTTTTGCCTTCTCCATCTCATATCGAACGAGAACATTCTTGATATACTATGTCAGAGTGAGTGTTAACTCTCTTCTCTGCCTATCTCTGATAATCTTCATCCCTAGTATCCGTTGTGCCTTTCCTAAGTCCTTCATATCAAACTCCCTACTGAGCTCTACCTTCAACTCAACAATACCCGCCTATAATGTAAAGCAATCAACATATCATCCATATATAACATCAAATAAATCACACCAGTCTTGCATCTCTTAACACACTGGTCCTTATAGCTCTTGGTGAATCCTTATGATAGCATAAACTTTTCAAATCTTTTATACCACTGTCTTGGGGATTCCTTCAGTTCGTACAAAGATTTGTTCAGCTTGCACACATCCTTTGGCTTACTAAATTGATGAACCCCTCTGGCTGACGGATATAAGTATCCTCTTCAAGATCTTCGTGCAAAAATGTATTTTTTACATCTAATAGCTCAAGCTCCAAATCGAAATGAGAAATTAAAGCAAATAATACAAGAATCGAAGTATGACTCACAACTGGCGAGAATACATCATGCAACTGCTTACCCTTCCGTTGTGCATACCCTTTTGCAATCAATCTCACCTTATATTTCACATCACCATCACTATTGTCTTTCACTCTATAGATCCCTCTACTACCAATGCCTCACTTTCCCAATAGAAGAGGCACTAAATCCCAAGTTTGATTTTTGTGCAATGACTTCATCTCCTCCTTTATAGCTAGCCTCTACCTATCATAATCAGTAGATATAGTAGCATCTCTATAGTTCCTTGGCTCATCATAAATAACACCCAAAGCATATGTAACCATGTCATCAAAATAAATATCCTCAATACTAAGCCCAACAAAATCACGAAGCCAAGTAAGCTTCCTCCTCTCTCTGACTAGCCTAGACTAAGACTGTGATCCACCATGAGTCTAAACCTCCTCATCAACCATAGTCCATCGGTAACACCATCAACTATCTCTCAATCGAAAGAATATTATGACTTACTCTATGTTTGGTACTCCTCTATCCTCGAACTATCATCTACTGATGTAGGCTCCACCTTCAAGATAGCCTTCTTGCCAAATGAAACATGCCTGCTAGTCATAATCCTTTTCATACTAGGACACGACCTATACCCCTTTACACCTTCATGATACCCAAGAAAAGCACACTTGCTCGCCCTTGGATCCAACTTACACTTGGTCTCATGAACATAAGCTAGACATCCAAACACTCTAAGGAATAGTACCTCATAAGACTACCTTTTCATTCTTCCTCAGGTATTTTCATATCTATGGAAGAATAGGTTGTGCGGTTGATGAGGAAAACCCTCATAGATAGACCCTCAGCCCAGAATCCCTTGTCTAAACCAGTAATCAATCTCAAACGTCGGGTTCTCTCTAACAACTTCTGATTCATCCTCTTCGCGACACCATTCGACTGTAGATCACCCGGTGTGGTATAGTGTATACTAATACCTTCAGACTCACAATAGAAGATGAATTCTTATGACACAAATTCACCACCATTGTCTGATCTTAGAAACTTCAACTTCTTCCCCGACTATTTCTCCACTGCTGCTTTCCACCTAAGGAACATGCCAAAGGTCTAGTTTTTGAACTTCACGAAATATACCCAGACTTTCCATGAGAAATCATCAGTAAAAGAGAAAAATACTTTGTTCCACCTAGCAAAGCACATTGTGAAGGTCCCCACACATCAATATGCACATACTCTAACACTTCCATTGCCTTGTGTGAACCAACATCAAACACAACCTTCTTATGCTTACCGAGCACACATCCATCACAAAATGCAAGCTTTGGCTTATCGACATAATCAATCAAGCCACGCCTGTGTAATAACTCTAAACTCCGCACTCCAATATGCTCCATCCTAAGATGCCACAACCGAGTCAAGTCTGGATCAGAAGAACCAATTGCTATAGCTGACTCTCCTAAAATAGTGCTCTCATTTAATAGCAATAAGTTGTCTCCCTTACCCCTTTCAGTAAAATCCATGAACCCTTCGCTATAGTCAACCTCTCGCCTTCTATAACAATCCTCAAACCAAGCCTACTAAAATATCCAATCGACAATAAACTCCTACATAACTGCGGTACAAGTCTCACATCAGTAATAGTCCTAATCATCTCGTTAAACATCCTAATCCTCACATTTCCAATACCAACCATATGACAAGATGCGTTGTTTCCCATAAGAACAGAATCTCCGTCAACTTCCCCATAAGTGATGAAACAACTCCTATGCGCTGTCATGTGATAAGATGCTCTAGATTCAATAATCCATAGTGTACTCCTCATAAAAGATGCACTAGCTTAAAGAATAGATATGTCATTATCACTTCTCCTATCTGATGTATGTACCTATGCTGTAGATGCCAATGTTTTCTCTTCTACTTTCTTTACTCTCTTCTTCTTCTTCAATTTTGAACACTCATACTTATAATGTCCAAGCTTCCTACATAAGCAACAAATCCACTTCTAGACTTCGATCTATCACTGCCTTGTTTGAATTTGATCTCCTTTCTCCCCCTAAAAAAAGCCTCTGAACCATCTCCACTTTCATTACCAACCAATTTCCCTATCAATACTTCACTATGAAACCCTGCTTTAACATCAGTCGGGATAATGGTAGTTCTCCCATAGATCATGAAATTTACAAATGTACCATACTCTAAAGGCACTGAGCATAATAGTATAACTGCCTGTGCTTCATATGTAATATTTACATCCACTGCCTTTAATTTCATCACCAAAGTGGTCAGGGTATCTATGTGCTCAGAATGTGAGGTTCCTAGTTTCATTCTTAAGGTATAAAGTTGATGTTGAAGGACAATACGGTTTGTCAAAGGCTTATTCTGATATGCCACTATCAACGCATCCCATAGCTTCTTCGCCTCCTTTATACGAGAAAACTCCATGAGGATCTCATCTGAAAGGCACAAGTGAATGGTTGTAAGGGCCTCTTCTTCCTCTCCTCTAATTCCTCTGTTGATAGGCATTTCAATTTATCCAGTGCTGAAACTATTTTAAAAATCTTCTCCTCCTTAAGCATTGCTTCCTTCTTTAGCTTCCTCTAGGTTCCAAAATCTCATTTTCATTGAATCGATTCACTACATAATTATTTAAAATATACTTGGATCCCACTAAAGCCAACTAACCTCCAATGACTCTCTAGCTCTGATACCAACTGTTAATGTAATTTTACTAAATCGATCTAGAGTCATCGATTAGGACACTAAAAGAACCGTTGAAATGAACAATTATAGATTCAATAAAAAGAAAAAAATTGAATCCAAATCTTTCCTTTATTAATTAATTTTAGGACATACAAGAGATATTACAAATTAGAAAAGAAGACTTCTAGATTTAAAAATATGTTTTTTATCACTTCATTTGCTTGATTATAATGGTTAAAACCTATGCATTTATATAGATGAAGATAGTTTGGAGAGAAAGAAACTTAGAAGTTTTCCACCAGAAAATATCTTCTCCAAAATAGAATCTAACTTTGACTTGGTATAACCATTTGATTTGATATATTGTGGCGAATAATTTCAACATAAACACCTTCCAACCTATTGAATTTCTCTGCCTAATGCAAGTATGCATGTTGTGAACATGAAAAATGTTCGTTCTTTTTGTAGATAGGTATATGTTACAACCTAAAAAAATATGTGATTCATTTCACAAGAACACAGATGTATTTATTGAATTAAACTACATATATCTTAGTTAAAAATATAACCTTATGCATTTTTTTAAAACAAAAATATTAATTTGTATGAATATATCCGACAAAAGAGATAAACACATTCATCTTTCTGAGGAAAAGGTAAACATATTAATCTCTTTTACGAAATTATATAAATATAATTTTCTTTTTGAAAAAACATTTATGTATTTATCTTTCTAAGAAAAAAGATAAACAAATTTCGCTTTTTGGAAATAAATGATTATTGTATTTATCTTTTTGAAAAAAGGAAAAGCTTATTAAGACACAAATTTGTAACACAGTTAGTGTGTTTATTAATTAAATGGTACACACGTACTTGTATAAATATTTTTAACAAAGATGATAAATGTATTTCTCGTTTTGGGGACTAGTGCACGTTCAATCTTAACCTCTCAATTTGATGGGTTACATTGAGTCTTTTATTTAGGATAAAGAAGTTTTTGTTCAAATATTAAACTTGATTTGTTAATTTCTAGAAGTTTCTTATTAAAATTTCTAGAGTCTTCTTGTATTTGTTAGAATTTGGTGAGAGATCTAGAATTTTATATGAGTTGCTAGAAATAAGAATTATATAATAGTTATGTTTCTAGAGTTGCCTAAAGAGTCATTTCTAGAGTTGTCAAATGAGTCATGTTTCTAGAGTATTCTATATCTAGAATGTTCTATTGAGTCATATAAATAGAGGAGCTCTCCCCTCATTTTGTATCAAGCAAGAAATAAATCATCAATAAAGAAAAGTTTTCTACAATAAAATAAAAAAACTCCTCTTTCTTATATTCTCTCCCTCTTTCTCCTAAAAATATTCAACAAAGTGGTATCGGAGCGAGGATTTAAAAAAAAAGATAGAGATGGTGAGTAATGGCGTTCCCCTACAAGTTCCAATGCTCACCAAGAACAATTATGATAATTGGAGTTTAAGGATGATGGCTCTCCTTGGAGCACACGACGTGTGGGAGATAGTTGAAAATGGCTATATTGAACATGAGAGTGAAGATGGTTTATCTCAAATTCAAAGAGATGGTTTGAGAAAATCAAGGACAAGGGACAAGAAGGCTCTTTGTCTAATTTATCAAGCATTGGATGATGAAACCTTTGAAAACATTTCTGGATCAAAGTCAGCCAAAGAAGCATGGGAGAAGCTTCGAACGTCTTACAAGGGAGCTAATCAGGTCAAAAAGGTACGTCTTCAAACTTTAAGAGGAGAGCTTGAAACTTTGCATATGAAAGAAGGTGAGCTTGTTTCTGATTACTCTCATGAGTTCTAGTGGTTAGTAATAATCTTAAAAGAAATGGTTAGAAGTTAGTTGATGTAAGAATTATGGAGAAGATTCTTAGATCATTAGATCCAAAGTTCGAACATATTGTCACCATCATTGAAGAAACAAAAAAAATTGGAGACCGTGTCAATAGAGGAACTTCTAGGCTCATTGCAAGCTTATGAAGAAAAGAAAAAGAAGAAGGAAGAGACTGTGGAGCAAGTCCTTAAGACACGGATTGATTCAAAAAAGGAAGAAAGTAATCGAAGCCAACAAAGATAGGGTGGTGGCTAAGAAAGAGGAAGAGGTCGTGCATATGGACATGGACGAGGTTGGAGGCCCAACTATGAAAACAACAACAGAAACAACAATAAAAGAGGAGAAACCTCAACATGAGGTCGTGGGAGAGGATATTCAAGGTATGACAAGTCACGTGTTAAATGCTACAATTGTGAGAAATTTGGACATTATGCTTCTGAATGTAGAGCTCCAAAGCATAATAAAGTTGAAGAGAAGACCAATTACGTTGAAGAAAAAAGCCAAGAGGATGGTACACTATTACTGGCTTACAAAGAAAATGAAAAAAGAGAGGAAAACCAATGGTACCTAGATAGTGGTGCAAGCAACCATATGTGTGGAAGAAAAAATATGTTTGTGGAGCTTGATGAATCAGTGAAGGGCAATGTGGCATTTGGAGATGAATCAAAGATAGCAGTGAAAGGTAAAGGAAAGGTTCTTATCCGATTGAAGAATGGAGAGCACCAATTCATTTCCAATGTTTACTATGTGCCAAACATGAAGAGCAACATTTTGAGCTTAGGACAACTCTTAGAGAAAGGTTATGATATTCGATTAAAAGATAATAATCTTTCTATAAGAGATGGTGCAAGTAACTTCATTGCAAAGGTACCAATGTCAAGAAATAGAATGTTTATGCTCAACATTCAAAGTGATGTCGCGCAATGCCTTAAGGTGTGCTATAAAGATACTTCTTGGTTTTGGCATCTTCGTTTTGGACATCTTAACTTCGGAGGACTAGAGTTGCTATCCAAGAAGGAAATGGTAAGAGGATTACCATGCATAAGCCATCCAAATCAAGTATGCGAAGGATGTTTACTTGGAAAGCAATTTAAAATGGGCTTTCCAAAGGAGTCATACTCAAGTGCTAAAAAACCGTTGGAACTCATACATACGGATGTGTGTGGTCCGATCAAGCCAAGTTCACTTGGTAAGAGTAACTATTTTCTTCTTTTCATCGATGATTTTTCAAGAAAAACATGGGTGTATTTTTTAAAAGAGAAATCAGAGGTTTTTGAGAACTTCAAGAAGTTCAAGGCCTATGTTGAGAAGGAAAGTGGCCTTATGATTAAAGCCATGAGATCTGACCGTGGAGGAGAGTTCACATCAAAAGAATTCCAAAAGTATTGTGAAAATAATGGAATCAGACGACAACTGACAGTGCCTAGATCCCCCCAGCAAAATGGAGTAGCAGAAAGGAAGAATAGGACAATTCTTGAAATGGCAAGGAGCATGCTCAAAAGTAAGAGGTTGCCAAAGGAATTTTGGACGGAAGCTGTGGCATGTGCGGTTTATCTATCAAACCGATCTCCAACAAGAAGTGTGTGGGGAAAGACACCACAAGAAGCATGGAGTGGAAGGAAGCCTGGTATTTCCCATCTAAGAGTCTTTGGAAGCATAGCTCATGTACATGTACCAGACGAGAAGCGAAGCAAATTGGATGACAAAAGTGAGAAGTATATTTTCATCGATTATGACACCAACTAAAGGATATAAGCTCTACAATCCTAATACGAGGAAGATAATAATTTGTCGAGATGTTGTGTTTGATGAAGAAGGAGAATGGGATTGGAGATCACATAATGAAATTTACAACTTCTTTCCATACTTTGAATAAGATGAAATACCACAACCAAGGATCGAGCAATTAAGGGAGGAGCCTACTTCCTCACTAGTTTCTCCTACCACACGTTGTCAAGAAGATGAGAGCTCAAGTGAAAGGGCTCCACGCTTTAAAAGCCTTCAAGAAATTTATGAGGTAATAGAAAATCAAGACAATCTTACTCTCTTTTGTTTATTTGCGGATTGTGAGCCTATGAACTTCCAAGAAGCTTTGCAAAAGAAGAGTTGGAAAAATGCTATGGACGAAGTAATCAAGGTCATCATGAAGAATGACACATGGGAGTTAGCTTCACTTTCAAAAGGACACAAGGCGATTGGTGTGAAGTGGGTATACAAAGCAAAGAAAAATGCCAAAGGAGAAGTTAAAAGATACAAAGCGAGATTGGTGGCAAAAGGCTATAGTCAAAGAGCCGGCATTGACTATGATGAGGTATTCGCTCCAGTCGCTCGATTAGAAACTGTTAGACTAATAATCTCTTTAGCAGCTCAAAAAAGTTGGAAGATACATCAAATGGATGTGAAATCTGCTTTCCTAAATGGAGTTCTTGAAGAAGAAGTTTATATCGAGCAACCACAAGGCTATGAAGTCAAAGGAGAAGAAGGCAAGGTTTTGAAGCTAAAGAAGACACTTTACGGGTTGAAACAAGCTCCAAGAGCTTGGAGTGCTCGAATTGATAAGTACCTCCAAGAGAGAAACTTCATCAAATGTCCATATGAGCATGCACTCTATATTAAAATCCATAATGGTGATACATTGATTATATGCTTGTATGTAGATGACTTGATCTTCACGGGTAGCAATCCAAGCATGTTTCAAGAGTTTAAGAAAGAGATGACGAAAGAGTTTGAGATGACTGATATTGGGCTCATGTCTTATTACCTCGGCATTGAAGTAAAACAAGAAGATAAAGGCGTTCTAATCACTCAAGAAGGCTATGCTAAGGAAGTATTGAGGAAGTTCAAGATGGATGACTCTAATCCAGTTTGCACACCAATGGAATGTGGAACCAGGTTGTCAAGGCATGAGGAAGGAGAAAAAACGGACTCAACACTCTACAAAAGCTTGGTTGGAAGCTTGTGATATTTAACGTGTACAAGACCTGACATTCTATATGCGGTAGGAGTTGTGAGTCGATACATGGAGAACCCAACAATAACTCATTTGAAGGCAGCAAAAAGGATTCTTCGCTATGTTAAAGGCACAGCAAACGTTGGATTGTACTATTCTATTTCTGATAATTACGAGCTTGTTGGATATAGTGATAGTGATTGGAGTGGAGATATGGATGACCGAAAAAGCACAAGTGGCTTTGTGTTCTACATGGGAGATACAGCCTTCACATGGATGCCGAAAAAACAGTCGATTGTCACTCTTTCCACATGCGAAGCAGAGTATGTAGCTGCTACTTCATGTGTTTGCCATGCAATTTGGTTACGAAATCTACTAAAGGAGTTGAAACTGCCACAAGAGAAGCCGACCAAGATTTTTGTAGACAACAAATCAGCAATTGCTTTGGCTAAGAATCCAGTTTTCCATGATCGAAGCAAGCATATTGATACACGCTATCACTATATTAGAGAGTGTGTCTCCAAAAAGGATGTGCAACTAGAATACGTGAAGACATATGATCAAGTAGCTGATATCTTCACCAAGCCTCTCAAGCATGAAGATTTTGTCCGGTTGAGAAATCTGCTTGGAGTCACAAATCAAGTTTAAAAGGGGGCATTGAAATATTAAACTTGATTTGTTAATTTCTCAAAGTTTCTTATTAAAGTTTCTAGAGTCTTCTTGTATTTGATAGAATTTGGTGAGAGCTCTAGAATTTTATATTAGTTGCTAGAAATAAGAATTATATAATAGTTGTTTCTAGAGTTGCCTAAAGAGTCATTTCTAGAGTTGTCAAATGAGTCATGTTTCTAGAGTATTCTATACATAGAATGTTCTATTGAGTCATATAAATAGAGGAGCTCTCCCCTTATTTTGTATCAAGCAAGAAATAAATCATCAATAAAGAAAAGTTTTCTACAATAAAATAAAATAAAACTCCTCTTTCTTATATTCTCTCATCTTTCTCCTAAAAATATTCAACAGTTTTACTCTATATTTATAGTCGTATAAATTATTTTACTACAAGAGTGAAAATAGTAGATGTGAGATTCAGATCAATTTCTTTGTCAATTGGCATTAACAAACTTATTATAAATTTGATGAAGTAGATAGGAACCAAAAAGTGCATGTATAGAGGACCACTGTGGCGACTAGCCCAGCAATAAATGCACCTACAACTCATGAGAGTGAACATACTGTGAAACTAACACTTGGAGAAAGGGGTTGCTTATCCATTCTACATGAATATACGTACACGTGAGGTTGTAGCCAAGGCCTTAACAGCTCATGTCAAGGTGCCTTTTGCTGAAACAACATATGTTGCTGCTACCTAGTCCTTCCAAGCAACGATGGTCATGTGCAATGTTTTCTTGAAATTCAATCTTGTACTTGTTTTTAGAGCATATCATTGGTTTAATTTATTTTTATTTTTTTGTATATTTCCTTTGCTGCTATTCGAGATTAACGTGTTTTGCATTTATTTATGTGCAAAGCTTGGTTTATGAGAAAAGTACCATGCTTTCTAATCTCCCCATTTGTATATGAATTAACATTTATTTATATCTTGTCCAGTTTAATCAGTCATTATTATATTTTAGCTTAAAAACACAAATTGAGATTTTTAGTTTTATATTTTATTATTTTATCATTTTACCTCACACTTCTGGATGACTTATGAAGGGTTTATGAAAAAACTCCATATGTTTTATTCAAAAGAATAGAAAACATTTGGGGAATTAATTTAAAAGGACAAAGATTTGTATATTTTTTGCCTCAAGGACACAACCTCAATATTTTTACCACAAGGACAAACATTCTTCTAAAAATTATTCATAAGGACAAATATTTTCCAAAATTATTCATAAGGACAACAAAACTGCTACCAAGCTAAAAACTGATACCTAAAAACTGCTACCGATAACTACAAACTGATACTATCAATGACTAAAAACTGATACCTAAAGAAAGTTGTCCTTCAGGATAAAATATTGAAGGCCTGTCCTTGAGGCAAAAACGCTGAAAATTTTTGTCCTTGACAATAATTTCCTGAAAACATTTATCCATTTGTTCTAACATACATTTACGTTTTTGTTCAAAAAATAAATATTAAATGACTTTTTTTAGAATTAGTATGAAATTGCTATATTTTTATAACCAAACACAAAACTTTTTAATAAGTTCAGTAAAATATTAATTAATGGTCATGTATGTTGTCATACAAAATATAAGAAGTTATTAACAAATAAAAGAGAATGATAAAACTAAATATGAGTATTCCATAAACGTACATGCAATTCAAGCACCATAAAGCTATTAACAATGTCGTGCTGAAAAGAAATAGACAACCGCAATGTAGGAAGGGTACCGTTGCTTAGATGAATGGATTGCATATCATTGCACGGGGGATTGATAGCGTGCAAAAGAGTGACATAGGCATTTAAAAAACTCAGCCGTGCAGACTAAAAAAACACCCTAGCATGAAAAATAAGTATATATTATCTTACAATAAGAGATCAACTCGTAAAAAGGAAAATATTCTGTGTTGAAATGAGTAAGACAGGTCACATGATGAAGTAACTAATAGCACATTATGGACATGAAGGAAACAAACTAGAGCAACACAAGAGGGAGTGAGAATCCAGGAACCAACAAACATAGGCCAAGGGCAATGTACAAGCACAACATTGGAGCAAAACAGCCTGATGTAGAGGCAAATGTGTTAAAGGTCAGAATAGATATGTCCAAGGCCAACATCAAAATCAATCATACTATGCAGTAGGCATCCAAATACAGCGAGAATAAAATAGGAACATGAAACTCATAAGTTCATACGTAAGTCCATATATAAAGCAATGAGATAAATAATACATCACAAGCAAGCAACAAAACCTCAACTCATAATTAATACATTAGCTACTTTAAACAACCAACGTATAAGTGCCAAAAATACGAGGTTCATTAATAATTAAGAGTATGATATAATATAATGTTTCCAGGTAACTCTGGAAATCCAGATAAATTCCAAAATACAGACTTCAAAATGCCCACAAATACATTCTAAAAGCAAATAACAAATTTCCAGAATTTTCCTAAATTTATATCCCAAGACATACTATTATAATAATGTCATGTTACTAATAAGAGAAATCAAGCACTATGCCACTAACATTCTTTCTCAATGCTTCTTTCATGTTCCATGATGCCAGCTGATGTGATCAGCACAATATATCCGAACTACAAAGAAACCCAGAGAAACCATGACAATCCAATAATCCATATAGTAGCCTGTAGTCATATTAATGCATGCAAAAATGAAAGCAAGCTAAATAATGCGTATATGTTTGAATCGCATATACATACACACACAACACACACATATAGAGCGGTTATTGAAACACAAAATAAAATACAAAACTAGACACAATAAGCATTGACCATTGAATATTTTTGTTTTTACATGGAAGGTGGAATTCAGAGGGATTTCTAATAGTCAAGACCTTTTTTGTGTTATTTTGTGTCTATATCTTGTGTTCAAATAGAATTCTGTGTGTGCATGTATATGTGTGTATACATATACATACATACATATGTATATGTATGTATGTATGTATGTATGTATGTATATGTATATGTATAGGTTTGTGCGAGCACACGCGAGATCAAGACTAGTAATTCATGGCTTTATTGAACCTCAGCTCTGAACCGGGCGAACATTTGTTACTAAAGAAAGAATGGACCTGTGTGTGTGTGAAAAAAACATAACCATGTCAGTTAATAATATTAGGTCCAAAGCTCCAACTTATTGCTTTGAGGCTTTCTCAATAACCTGTTGGATGAGTAAATTAAACAAAAAACAGTTTCCTCTTCAGTATATTAAGAGGTCAAAAGCCTACATTGCTTTCTTATGCCTTATGTTTTTCCATGCTGAAACATAAAATTATATGGGAATATTAATGTACTATTAATATTACCATTTCATAAAAGTTAGCCGACATGTCTGGACCAAGGGTCAAAATTTCGTTTTTCGTTTCCAATCCGACCATTGATAATTTTAAAATTTCCGGTTCCATTCCGGAAGTTTCACTTTAATTCCGGTACTATTTTTGCTTTAATTTGTTATATACGCTAATAAATATCTAATACCTTCATTAATTTATAGTACATTTTTTACATTACATATAAAATACACACTTTAATTAAATTCATCGTGTAAGATTCTGTATTGTTCATTTGAGATTTTAAAACTTCGATCAATTTGAAAAATTTTGAATTTTTTATTATGATTCAATGTAAATTAACAAAAGTATAACAACTTTTTTTAAAAAACTATATGATTACTTCTCCATTTATTTATTGTTCCGATTAATTTGTTTTTTTTTAATATGTAACGATCCATAAATTTTCGATAATTAAAAATTGTTAATTTAATAAGATATTGTGATTTAAAGTTGGAAGAAATAAAAATTTGTGATAATAATAAGAATATAATTGGAATAAAAGTGTAATACTATTAATTAAGGTAGTTGATAACTGCTTTAAATGAAAATTCTTATTGATTGAAAGGATTAAAAGGTTACAATTGATATAGATTGTAAATAAATGATATTAATGTATGTGTTAATGGAAATTGGATTAAAGGAGCAATTAATAAATTAAGTATTGATTAATCAATAGAATATTGTGTAATAAATGGAAATTGAATAAAATTGTGTAATAAGAGTGGTTATAACATTTGCTTGTAATTAATAAACCTACAAGTGTTATTACAAGGTGAAAATGGTGACAATTGTTATTTGTTACCAATTTAATTAATCAATTGCAAAATAATGTAAATAAATGTTACAATAATGTAAGTTAATACGATAACTGCAAATTTTGAATATAATAAAATGTATGGGAATGTTAATTATATTTACATGACAATAATTTATGAAATTAAAAGAATGAAACCAAGATAAATAAATTAATTGGGATTTTAAATTTTAATTAATGTGTAAAATTGACAAGGTTCAATGTAATGGAAATATAATTGTTAATACAAATAAAGATGGAAATTGTAGGATATTAATGTAATGAAAGACAAACAAATATTAACTATGTTATTTGAGTAATAATTGATTGGATATAAAGTCTGAAATCATATTAAAACAATTTATTGAAATTAAATTTTAATTAATTAGATTTAATTACGGTTGAAATTGAACACCGTAATTAGTAAAATTTTAAACACTGAATTGATGTGTAAATTTATTTTGAATTATTATAAATGTCTAAGTAATCAAAATGATGAAATTTGTTAGTTAATAAATATTGAATTAAAAAGTGAATTAATTAATTTAATATTGATTTATTTAATTAATGTGAAAATAGTCATTTTGGCCACTGTCTCGAATTTCGACGAAACTAGTTTCATCGGATCAGTAACGGTGAATTATTGTAAAGTTTCAAGTTTCGTAACGATTGGACTTGTCGTTTGATCGTACGGACTCGAAACGCCTAGAAATCAATTTATTTAAAATCAATTGAAATCAATTTGAAATAAGCTGATTTTAACATAACTTCTTCACACGATGGAATTAGGACTTGAAACCTGTTCCATTGAGTTTAAAACTATTGAAAACATTTATTTTGATATATGGGATGACCCATTTTCGTTCCGGAGACAGAACGGGCTTTTCGGGTCATTTATCGGTCAACGTGTAAATCAATCTGGTCCATTCTTTCTGTTTTCAGCTTTGCCTATAAATAGCCTGTTATAAACCCTAGCCACCTTTCTTATTTCCATTTGTCTGTACGTACATTTCCTTCTCAACTCCTCTTTCCAATGGCAGACAAACCCTAGTTCCCAAATTTCAAATTCAATTTCAAATTCAATTCCAAACCCAAACTCCTCCAAACCCTAGCAAATTATATATCAATTTGAAGCTCTCGGCGAGCGCATCTCCGATTTGCAATTTGTTTTTGAAATCGAATCATAATTTTTCCAGAAACCCATAATTCAGTCCCGACCGTTCATGTATAATCGTCGAGATTCAACGGTGGATCTTCCACGATTCGTCGATCGGGAAGTATGGGCGCGTAGTGGAGGCCGAGTGCTTTCAATCCATGCGGTTACAGCTGGCCATTGACGTCTCGATTCGCCAGGAAATCGCCTGGAAGCACGCGGCGGCGGTTCGCGTGGCCGAGCATGGGGGAGGGCCGCGCCCTAGTGGTGGGTGCGCCATGAGGTGGTCGTCGTGGTGATGATATGGGATCGGCGTGGATCGACTTGTAGGAGGCGTGATTTTTGGCCAGAGGGTTCGAACGTGGTGGCTGCATACGCGAGTTAGTCGTGAACGAAGGAGTAGCTAGGGTTTCGTTGATGACGTGGCTGCTCTGTATAGGTGTGTTTCTCTTTCTTTTTTTTATTTTAATTTTGATTTAAACGTTCTAATCGACATAACTTTCGCTTACGAGGTCCAATTCACGCGCGGTTTCTTGCGTTGGGATCGTATTGAAATTCCGGACATTCTAGCACTGGTTTGGATGAATTCTGAGATCGTTTGAATTTGGGGCTTATTTTGATTTTCAATTGCGATTTAAATTCAAAGGTAAGTGTTTTAAACCACCCACAACTTCTAAAATTTCTTATGTTTGTTAAATTAATTTACGATGTGATTAGGAATTTATTTATGGCGTTTGGTAAATTTAAATTTATATTCCTGTTAATATGAATTATTTTGAATTAAATTGTCATTTAATTTATTACTGAATTTAAATTGCCTGTTAATTCCCTGTATATAATAATCTTTTAATTGTTGATATTTATTGGTTGAATTGGATAATGATTGTGATTGATGTTTGAATTTATTATTGGATGATTGGATGCTATATTTGATTTATGAATGCTATCACTCTGCAAGTTCCCTTAGTTATTATCAGGAAAATCACTATGGGATGAAATGATATATACCCGAACGATCTATAGATTAAGAAAAAATCATTATGGGTTGAAATGATAGACTCGAGCGATTTTATGGATTTTAATATTAAATTCGGGATTGCGGTTTGAAATGATATATAACCGTAAAAATTTTAAATTGCGGACTGAAATGATAAATATCTGTATCACTTGACCCTAGGGTAGAGAATTATATACGGACACCGGATTGGTTAAATTAAATGATTTTAAATCCTTAATTTTTGAATTTAGTTAAATGATATTTTGAGATAAAATTTGATTTATATAAATTGAATTATTATCGAATTTTGAGTTTTAGGTTGAAATTGGAATTGTTTAAAAGAATTGTTAAAGGAATTAAATTGAAATTTAAAAGTTGAATTTGAAATATAAGTGAAATTTATTGGAATTGAGTTATTAAAATGGTTTGAAATATAACTTTGAAATGTATGGAAATTAGAGTAATTTTAATTGATATTTCAAACATGGATTGAAATTGATATGGAATTAAATTGTTTATTGAGAATTTGGATTGAAAGATTTGAAATTGGGTTTTGTTGATTTGGGAATTGAAATGTCCAGATATGTTGAAGTAATTAAAATAAATAGTTAAATTCATATTAAATTCAAATTCATATTTTTAATATAAACTATTTTAAAAATATATTATTATAAAGATTCTAAATTTTAAAGTTTTCAAATTATTAAATTATTTCAAGCTATATTAACTGTATTAAATCAACTTAACCTATTTTAAACCATCTAATTTATTTTAAACTAATTAACTCATTTTAACTTATTTTAAATCTAATTAATCTATTTTAAAGCTATTTAATCTATTTTAATTATATTTAATCTATTTTAAATCTATTTAACTATCTTAAATCAATTTAACAGTATCTTGAATCTATAATTAAACCATTTTAGAGTATTTAACTATTTATAAATATTTTAACTATTTATAACCATTTAAACTATTTTCAAAATTTCCAGACTAAGTAGAGGGAAAGTGTTTATATTAAAACTCATTGGTTTAAAGGCAATTACGGTTAAATGATGTTATAACCAAATTTGGGATTTAAATGTTATAATTAATTGAATATGATGATTTGGAAGTAAGGATTAACCTATTTGGAAATATGGTTTTTGAAAGAAATTATGATTTCGAAAACGATATGATTTCAAATGTAATAAGAATTTGAAAGTGAATATAATTTCGAAAGTGATGGTTTTGAGAATATGATATTTTAATATAAATTGTGAATTTACTCTTGAAATGTAAAAGAACCATCCGGTGTGAAATAATCGTTTGGTTGTTAAAGAGACCGGGATTGGATATTGTCATACTCTCTGCCAATACCGAAAACCACTTTAACAACTGTGCACGTGGTGGAGATTCTAGAAATGAAGTAGGATGGTTTGGTGAACGATTTCTGTATAAGGTACGACGTGACCCTGACTCCCGTAAGTCAGCTTAGATGTGACTAAAACAAGAGCCACGCCGGGCCAAGTGAGGTCATTCCTCCTATCGGGCACATTCCTTCGATACTATTCTGATTTTACGATTGATTTGGTGGCTACCCTTTTATTTTGATTTGGGAGTGTGTCCGAGGTGGGCGGTAGTAGCTGCTATGCGTTACCACCAGTCCGGATACGCAATTAGTATATCTACCCTGGCATTGCCTCGAGTGTCGTGTTCACATGCCCTAGAGCGCCTTCTACGAGTTTGTTTTGTACCATACCTATGGGGTGCCCTCTGTGTAAACCTCTTGGAGTAGCGTACGGTACTGTATAGACTATGGGAATATATAAAAATGTATTAAGGGGGATATGGGTAACGTCTTAACGCTATTTTAATACTTTTACTTTACTGTAGACATATTATAATAGCATATTGTACTACATAGTAGATAGTTTAACAGATCCTTAGGATATGCCAATCTCGAACATCTCTTAAGTTACTGTACTCACGTTAGACACTGGATAGTAGATGTCAAACCCCGTAAACATCTCTAACGCCGTCACACTCATATTTACCGTTGATTTAACTTACATAAGATCTTTTAGTTCTGACTCGAGTGTTTTGTCATTTCCATTCGCTCGGGTCAGCCTGAGCATTTCAGGGTTGAAGACCTTATTTCTGGAGGACGAATACGAAAATTTTGTACTACTATTATTTACTATATTTATTTCACTACATTTATACTGTTTCGCTGCATTATTTATTTATCTCTGATATGTGTAACTCTGATTCTGTATTGTACGTATAATCAAATATTTTGTAAACAGCTTCATGAACTATTATTTGATCATTATATTTTGTCATTCCGCTATGAGATTCTGTATTTGTTTTTAATTCTTTCTCCTTTTCTTATTACCCCATAACAATCTGCCCTTTTGAATGGTTTGAGTTCGACGTGTGTATCTGCTTGAAACGTCCAAAAAGGCAGGTCGTTATATATTTGTTGTATTTTTTTAATTTTTTATAAGTTTTTTCAATATTTGAAAAGCAAATCCGGAATTTAGACCAGAACGGAATTTTGATCGGATTCCGTTCCGGTTATGAGCGGAACCGGAACGGAATCGCCTGAATAACCGGAATTCCACCGGAATTTCGAACCATAGTCTGGACAAGTTAAATTCTTAACTTCAATTTGTGAGCTAATAAGATAATTTTAGATGGGTGTATAAACTAGTTTATCAAGTAGGTATTTTCATAATGCAATATTTTATGCTAATGTTTTGATTTTTACTTGGGAAAAAAATTTAGGATAACGGAAAAAATATTTTCCCTTTCTTACTAAGTGTCATATAAAGTTGCGCTTTAGGAGAAAATAAGAAAATGGAAATTTTAAGATACAGTTTAGTAATATGATACACTAATCATTTCACCAGTTGAGCTCAAAGAGTAAGATTATGTATATGTTACCTCTTATGTTTAAAGTATGATATTCTATATTGCAATTTAGGAGTATTTTTTTTAGTGGAACGCCAATTCTCACTTCAACCTTGTCGAAGCCAAGATGAATAGAAGAGTAGGATTTACAGAAGATAATAACATCAGCAAAGCCTTTCGAAGGAGTCGAAGGGATGCTACAGTCAAAAGTCAGATGTGTTACAAGCTTTCGAATGGGTCAAAAGGTTCCTTTCGCTTCAATTGCTTCCTTTCGAAACAGATGCCTCCACCTACATGAAGACGTTTCGAATAAGTTGGGGAATACCTTTTGGAAGACAACAAATTGTAGCCACTCATATGCACGCCAAACTTTCAAAGCTAAAGGTTCCGCCATCATTCATATTCCACAGAAGGATATTTTGTCGAAACAAACTCTTCGAAAGCATAAATAAGTCTTTCGAATTGGTTGAAACCATTCACAATTAAGAAAGAGACCATTCGCCTTAAAACTTTCAACGTCTCAACTCCTTCGAAGCTCCAAAGATCAACCTATCGACAGAGCCGAGAGCTCGTATCTTTTCTTACCTGCAACAACATGACAACACAAAGTAAAGAGGCGCATCTACTCCTTTCGATGAAGTCGAAAGCATTCAAATCCATTCAAATGCGATGCATAAGGATCCGCAAGTGTTAATGGCGACGCAAGGTATCTAGGGCCACCTTCGACCAAGACGAAAGCACGGATTCGAAGGTGCTAACCCGCACCTATAAATAAGACCCTAGGAGTCTGGTTTTGGAGATCCAAATTCATTCACTTCACTCTTGTATCTTCTTAAATTTGTAAACCCTAATTTTGGAAATCAAATTGGAGACTTGATCAGTTTGTACAACATTAGTTTAATGAAAGCAAGATTATGATACTTTTGAATATGCAGCTATTTTGAAACACTTATTGGATTCAGTTATGATTTGCTTGTGTCGACTTGGTCGAAGGGTCATCTTTTAAACAAGTTGAAACCCTTAGCTTAACCAATATTTTTAGGGTCTTAGCTCCTAACCTCAAGATACCAAAAGGTCACCTTTCGAGTGAGTCGAAACATTTGACTCAACTCATTTCCTTAGATTATAATACAAAACCCAAGCCATCAAAAAGGCCAGCTTTGGACGTAGATCACTACACCAAAACAGAGGATTCCCAACGAATATAAGCGTTGCCAAGAATTCCAGTAACACTTATATAAATCGCTATAGAGGCGTGGACAATTATTTGCGACGCTTATAAGCGTTGAAAGATTTTTTTCGCCAACGCTTACAAGCATTGGGAAAATAGATCTTCCAACGCTTATAAGCATTGAGGAAAAATATCTTCCAACGCATATAAGCGAGAGAAAAAATCTTCCAACGGTTATAAACGTTGGGGAAAAATATATTTCAACGTTTATAAGCGTTACAAATAAATACAAACAAATAAACACTTATCAGTAACGTGAATGTTGAAAGATATAATGGTTTGAATGTTAAAAGATATAATGTAGACTATATCTAATATGAAATATTATCTTAATTTAGCAAATTATAACCCAATCAATATCAATAAACAATATTCATAATCAATAATAAAACAGTATCAATTAACAAAAGAGAAGTTCAATACATAATTAAGTTATCAATACATAGTTTACAAATTTCATACTAATACTAATTGCAATAACAAAAGATAAGACATAGTTTACCAATTCCATACTAAAAACTTCCGCAATTGGATCATTTTCAAGATCTTCTACTTCATCATTACCACTAGAACTACCACCCAATTTTCTCTTTTCTTCTGCTTCTTCTATAAGTACCTACATGCATTCAATATCATATTAAATTGAAATTTATACTTAAAAAAGAGTGACAAATAGTAATCAAGGTGATAGCACATGATTTAACAATAAAATGACATTAAATAAAACAAGCAAATATGCAAGAATAATAATTTGAAATTAATTAAGTACTTTATATATGCAATGACATGTTTGGATTTTTTAAATGGTAAAATCCAGAACTGGTCAGATGGTTTTTTAATATTTTTTGAGTAACAGAACTGGTCGTATATGCAATAATTTTGATTAAGCCAACATTGCTTCAGTTTTAAACTGAGACCACAACGGCCTCAGTTGTCTAAACCGTGGCCGCTGTTGGCCTCAGTTTAGACAACTGAGACCGCAGTTGCCCTCAGTTTAGACAACTGAGGCCGCAGCGGCTAGTATAATCAAACTATTAAAATTAAAAGAAAAATCAAAACAACTACCTTCACCTAAAAACGAAAAAGGAAAAAATGTCAGCGATCGCAACTTGCGACCAGTTTGTGCAGTAGATAAAATCAATGAAGATGATTATGCAACTTGCGACCATAATGTTTAACTCGGATTGAAGTAATTATAAAGATAACAGGAATATCAATTCTTAACTAGAATCGCAATGGCATCTTCAAAACATGACATAATATTTCATTGTAAACCAAAATCAGCAGCACAGAAAAGATGATATAGTTAAAAATATAAACATTATACAAGTACCTACAAAAGAATATAAACCAGAATGATGAAATTTCTGTGAAATATTGGATGTACAACGTTCAAATTATATGCATGCAAGAGGCATTTGCATATATGTATGTATATGTACGTAAATTTTTGTTCCTCGTGTAAAAATGATTAAACTAGTACTGTGGAAGCATAAGAAATAGAAAAATGGGAACAACTATCATAAACTTTATATTACTATCTGCTATTGTGAAACATGACCACACTATCATGTTATGTAATTAGAGTTGCAAAATGCAAATAAGTATCAATATAACATATTACAGAAGAGACTTGATTTAGGAATGGTGTGTGGATGAAGAATTATCGAAGAAATGACATTCTTTATATCTGATTAGTACAAATTTATTAACATAGGAAAGCAATGCTGTTATATATTTCATAAAGCAATATGCCCTACTATCTTAAGAAAACTTCTGAAACTTATAACATGATAAAAAAACTAAATTGAACTCCATAAATTTATGATGGATCAATGATGTATTTATTCCATATGAATTTTGTAGATTCCCACTCTATCTAGTCTTCTAAAAACTGAGGCCGCTGCGGCCTCAGTTTAAACTGAGGCCAACATGGCTATGTGATGTGATGACTCTATAATCGATATGCAAGTATATTGTTCAGAAATAATATCAACAAACAAATGCACGAGCGTAACCACTGTATATTAAATACATGTAAATATTTAGCACCACAAATGCAAAGAAAAAGAAAACATATTTTTTTAAAGGCGAAAGCAATTTGGTTTCTTAAGACGTGCATGCAAACTATAGGACAATAAAGTAAATTGTAAATATGCAAATTATAAACCATAAAGTGCATGCTTGATATTAAACTGTGATTGATGAGAGTTTTACATAGTAATACCCACAATTGTTTGCTACAAAGATCAGTCATTTTAATGTAGTACTTTTGTACCTTCATACTAGTTCGGCTTTATCTCATTTTTCACTTCTTATATATTAATAAATATATTCGCTTTTGTAATAAGACAGTCTGTATATGAAGAAAAATAAACAAGGATTTGGTCGATGTCATCAACCAATAATCGAGCCAAAAATAGCAGATAGATTCAAACAAAGAAATTCAATATATATTAATTAAATGAATGGATTCAAGATGGGGGTTGAAAATAAATGGAGAGAGGTGCACAACGGCAAGGAAAGTACACGTGATGTGGGAATAAGAGAGTAGCACGGCTGGGGGGATTGAGAACGAAGAGTTTCGTACACTCTGTCTGCAAATTTTTATATCTTTTGTGGGCCTCTCTCTATTTATTTCTTGATTTAACACTCCATTTTGACGCACGCCCTCGTGTTTTTCACAGGCTGACTGATTGTACTCGTATATATAAGAGCATCTCCAACGGTCCCAGAATTCTCAAATCCACACCCAAATTCGTTCCCAACAGAGTGCGAGAAAATGGAATAGTGCAGAAAGGGGGGCCTTCGGGCTGAGAATGTGGGATGCGTTGAGGCGCATGTTGAACAGATGTCTGTTGCCAGGCGCATGTTTAACAGGCGCCTACTATCCTCAACGGCCATTTCCCAACGGTCGTTTTCCATCTTTAAATAACATTCCCCCCTCTTCTTCCATTTCAAACCAATTTCCATTTTTGCAATTTTTTTCTGCCACTGATCTCAACTGAAAATGTACTCCGATTTCGACGATGTAGCTGCAAGGGCCAGTTTTGAAGAATACGACTTGCAAGATGCTACGATTCCTATTGGCGGGAAGTAACTAATGCAAGTTGGAGCGCTGCGGAAGACTACGATCTTTGCTACATTTACTGTGCACTATCAGTCGATCCTATTCGAGGGACCGATCAAAGTGGTGAATCTTTTTGGGGCAAAATTACTAATTGCTACAATCGGAAGAACATTAATCGAAAAAGAACGCTATCTTCGGTCAAAGGTCATTATGGAAAAATAAATCGTCAAACGCAAACGTTCGATTCTCAAATGTTCAAATTGAAGCAAACGAATCCTAGTGGCTTTGGGAATGAAACGCATTTAGTAAGCTTCAATGTAATTTCATTGTATTTTTTTTATCTTAGTTCCTTAAGTTTACCAGTTATTTTTTGAACAGAGAATGGCCGCAAACAAGTTGTTCAAACAAATCTATAAACCTGATAGTAAACAAGCACCACATTTTTATCAGTTCATGCACGTGTATGACATGTTGGTCGAGCATGTTAAATGGAAATCATCGCTTCAGAAGACCGTTCAACAAGTTCAATCAAACAGCGGTAGGGGTAAAACGCCTAGAGTTGGAGAAACCTCCAGTCCTATGGAATCCCAAGGAAGCTTCGGTTTAGGATCAGAAGAAGGCCCATCCCCAAATGAAGATCATTTTGTTAGGCCACAGGGAGCAAAAGCGGCCAAAAAGAAGCAGACTGCCGCAGCGGATCAAGATGAAATTAAAAAACTCATGCTTGAATCTGAGGAAAGATTTAACCGGGCAATGGACACTCGAGCACTGCAACACCAAGAAAAGTTATCAAGAATGGATCAACTTATTGCTGGAAACCGCCAAAGAGATGAAGATGCAATCATGTTTATGGATACGTCACATATGTCTGCAGAACAACTGCAGTATATGGAGCAAAGAAGGAGAGAAATTATGAGGCGTAGACTTGAAGATGATCATTAAATGAATTACCGTTTCTACAACCATTGTATCTTTAAGTACCGTTATTTGTATTGTGTTCTTAATGCAAGCAATTAGTAATATAAGTTTTTCATTTAAATTGCATTACACTAAAAAATGATTTTAACAACCTTAGCTTAATTATACAGAAACAGATTACAATAACCTTAGTACGAAACAACATAAACAGTAGTATAAAACGTAAGAATAGAAATAGAGTTTCACTGATTTCCAGAAAACCCCCAAAGATGATCTATGAGATCATTTTGTAGTCTTCGATGAAGTTGAGCACTACGGTATGACATTTGACTTTGTACATGAAACTCGAGTTCAAGTGCGCTTCCAATCATATCGTTGTGCCAAACATGCGGTGGTGTAGGAGCACCCTCGTACACGTAATCTTCTTCCATGTCTTTTTCATCCTCTATAATCATATTATGTAAAATAATACAAGTGTATATTATTTTTGTCATTTTAACTGGTAACCAAAGTCTGCATGGATTACTGACTATGGCAAATCTAGACTGAAGAACCCCAAATGCTCTTTCAACATCCTTCCTCTGGCCTTCTTGCATCGCTGCAAACTTTGCTTGTTTATTGTTTTGTGGGTTAGAAATTGTCTTGACAATGGTACTCCATTTCGGATATATACCATCACCTAGATAATATCCATGATCGTACGTGTTACCTCCCAAAGTAAATGTACATGGAGTAGATCTTCCGTTTGCTAAATCATTGAACAACGTAGATCGTTCGACTACGTTAAGATCATTGTTCGAACCTGGCATTCCAAAAAATGCATGCCATATCCATAAGTCATAAGACGCTACAGCTTCAAGAATAATAGAGGACCTATGAGATTTACCCTGATAAGCTCCAGCATACGCCTTTGGACAATTCTTCCACTACCAATGCATGCAGTCTATACTGCCTAACATTCCGGGCCAACCTCTACTACCATGCATATTTAATAAGTTAATTATATCGGCCTCGTTCGGTCGGCGTAAGTATTGATCACCGTAAATGTCCACGATAGCTTGACAGAAATGTTCCAAACACTCTAATACCGTGCTTTCCGCCACTTTCAAATTTTCGTCAAGTGCGTCCGCCGGTCCTGCATATGCAAGCATTCTGAGTGCAGCTGTCATTTTTTGAATTCCTGTCAAACCCATTGTACGAGATGCATTGGGTTTGAAGATAAAGTATTTGTCATGCTGCTTGATACATTGGAGGATTCTAAGAAATAGAGGACGCCGCATGCGGAATCTTCTTCTAAAATCGGCATCTGTGTAAGTAGGATTTGGAACAAAGTAGTCTTCCATCAGTCTGTCGTTGTGCCATGAATGTCTACGATTTTTATACCGACGACCAACAACTGATCCACCGTGTTGCCTGCTCGATTGACCAACCTGTAGCGCGGCCATACTTAGTAGTTCCTTTTCGCGGCAAAAATGATCTTCCATCATTTCATCAAATTCGTCGTCGCTATCATAAAAAAATGTATAATCTTCGGCCGCCATTTGTTATATTTGAAATTGTATGAAATAAGACTGAGCAATAATACTTCTCAACATCTAGCAAGCCTTTTATAGCTTAATTCCCGGTACTGTTGCCATCCCATCATACAACTGTAGCCATCCCAGCATACAACTGTAGCCATCCCATGTTTAAGCAACTATTGTATGTAGGAGCAGTGTTGAATGGTTCTTATCGTACAACTGTAGCAATATTACTTTATCTTATCATACAACTGTAGCCATCCCATCAAACAACTGTATCATCACATCATTCAACTGTAGCCATTTTCTTAACGCAATAATACAGAAAGAAACAAGCCAATGTTACTGAAACAGCCAATAGTAATACAACCAACAAAAAAATACCACTACAACCAACAAGTAACAAACTCAACGAGAATACACTCAACTTAAGGATATCCAAATCGTTCTAGCCAATTTTGACGTACGATATAAGCCTCATGTCCAGTGAATGTGCTATGATATTTGAGAAAGTAACGACCTTCAAAGGTGGAACGGGTTGGTTCGAATACATTTTCAAATATAACTTCATTGATAACTGTACTGTACCGCGTACAGGCATTGCAGAAGTTCCCATACGTAGTCCTCAACTCTACCTTCGTACGTCTAGTTCTACACTCAACATTGTTATTGTATAGTTCAGCAATGGTGTCCCAAAACTGAGTTGCCATTATCTCTTCATCGTCGCACATCTGATCAGTTTGTATAAAAACATTTACTAACTGTTTCAATTCTGTAGCCGAAAATATTATGTTACTCATTGATTCAATTTATCGAACTTTTAAATGCTCTGACATAAGAGTACAAAACTTTCTCTTAAATAAACAAGTCGTGATCCGCGTACAATAAAATGAAGCATGAGATTAAAGACCACGTGTCAAACATCCATAAACTGTTTGACAAACAAACACAAATGTGTTTGTTACATCAAAATCTTCACAATTCTAGTACATATACGCTCAATAATAACCAAGCATAAATTAGCATCATCACCACCATATAGACAGTCACATAATAACACAGTCTAAAACATCTAAATGGAGCACATCAGTCTATGTGATCAGAACCGCTATCAATCTCCTCACCGTCGTCACTACCGTCGTTGACGTCATCAAAGTCGTGCGGCTGAGGTCCCGCATGGAGCTGCTCCTGAAGCTGCTGAATCTGGGTCTGTAATCCCTGTATCTGCGCATCATACTGAGTCTGCTGTTGTTGGACCGCGGTCTGGTAACTCTGATACATCATCCCTGTATAATCGAGCGTCATACGCTCAAATGCAACAATCATCCGTCTATCATAATCCATGTACTGAGAAAACTGATATGCGCACAAGAAAAATTATACACAAGTGGATAATATAATGACAAGTAATATAATGACAAGTAAATTAAGAAAAATTAAAAACTAATACATACCTGATGAGGCTGGTACAATCCGGCGGATGGTATACCCGTAATAGCGTCGTTTGTAGGATACTGCAAGGGATACTCCACAACCTGACCGTGTACATCATACGCTCTAAACGAATAAGGTGGTGGGTCGAAAGTAGGAGGCTGTGTGTACTGAGATGATGTAGGCTCAAAGGTGGCAGACGGTAGTGGAACTCTACCAGAAGAGGTACGCGACCCAATATGATCGGAGTTCAAACCCCGAATATAATCAGGTAAAGCGTAAGCACGTGGGGCTACTCGAGCCCAATATGAATCAAAGTCTCCCAAAACTGTAAATGGCTCACCATCCACCCAACCCGCACCCCTCATCGCATGAATATAAGCTGGTCCAACCCGAATATCACCATACATACCATCCCATGGTAGCGGATCTGATGGAATGCGAACTATACCATACAACTGTAGCCAACACCGATCCCCTAAATACCATATGAATGGACATGTAGCAACCTGAAAGCAAATCCTACGTCGCGACATGGATACATGAAAAGTGAGTGGATGGTCAGGACCGGGCTCTAGGAACTGTAAGTACTGATCCCATGGACGAATGATAATGTTACCACGCCGCCTCATATCCATCTGCTGTCTAGCCTCCATCAACTCATTGTGCACCCCTTGTGCAACACGAGACAAATGCATAGGAGGACCCCCAACGACGCAATCTGGGAAAGTAAATATAAGGTGTGGCATTCGCCTCTACAATAAGTCGGGGGTGCATATTGGCAGTTGTTTGCACAAAAAATGGACAAACACCTCAAAGTTGTATGATTTAGTAGATCTTATGTTGTTCTTAGTGATTTGGGTGATTTATGCAAATATATGAAAAGCAGGGGCTAAACTGTAAAAAGACACGCAGATTTATAGTGGTTCAGCCAGAATGTGCCTACGTCCACTTTATATGTTATTTCTCTTCTCTTGTTTTGATTACAAGTACAAAGCTTTGATACAAGTAAAAGAAAGTTGTTTGAAAGTTCTCTCCGTGCTTGAGCTCTCAAACTTGTCCCCCATTGTCGTACCCCTGCCCCTCTATTTATAGAGTGAGGGTGGGAGCAGGGGTCTTGGATGTATATAGCTGCTGGTGGGCCTGGGCTGATGTGATCTGGCCTGGCACGTCTTGGTCCGGCAGCGTTTGGCCCGGTGGTAGGAGGTGAGTTGGTTCGGCGAAGCATGGGAGGTGAGCTGGTTCGGCAGAGCATGGGAGGTGAGCTGGTTCGGCAGAGCATGGGGATGAGTTGGTTCGGTAGGGTCGTTGCATGCGAAGCAGGTTGGATCGGCGAAGCTTTGGACCGGTGGTGAGAATCTACCCAACATTTGCCCCCCAAAGTGGGGTATATGCTGGCGTATGGCCTACTTTGTTTCCTCTTATTCGGTCGCTGAGCGCCGATCCAACTGGTCCGGCATCCTATATTTGCCTATAAGTAGGGGCTGTATACTCTCGTTATTCCCTTCCAATTCAAGATAGCCGAACCAAACGTTTCTGCCGAATCAAGCTCTCTGACGAATTGCTTCAGAATACCGAATCAAGTACTGCCGAACGAATTTACGTACTCTAAGTGCCGAATGATCATTTACTCTGGGTGCCGAATGAACTTTACCCTGGGTGCCGAATGAACTTGATAAACTTGATTTTTTCACTTGAAATTTCAGACTGCAGACACTTGCTCCTTTACTTCCTCTATTCTAACGACGTTCTTCTTTGTGTTTGCAGATAATGTCTCGTAAAGCGGAAACTCGATCAGACAAAAAGAAATCCGGGGGCGAAGGAGGTTCCTCCACCGTGCCCCCAGCTCAGCCGAATCCAGAACGTCACGGACCTGCCCCGAGATCACTAGTGGATGGGTACGGCCCTCAGGAACTTCTGAACTCCCCGCCCGATTGCTTTCCTAGCTCCCTCAAGGAGGAGCAGCTTGATGTTATTTCCCGATCTTTTGGAATTGATAGGGCGCACTTGCTGTTGCCAGGGAGAGAAGTTATGCCGTACAAACCTCCTAAAGGGTACCTTGCCTACAACAGATACCACTGCATGTGTGGTGCCATTCCTCCTCTTAACGCTTGGGTAGCCAGCTTCCTCACATATCTAAAGGTGGCCCCATTCCAGCTTCAACCCAACTCCTATGCTATACTAGTGAGCCTCTTCGTTATTTTTCAGAGGAAGTGTGGTCGTGCTCCTTCCAACCGGGAGATCCGGTACTTATATAATCTGAGGGGCTATAAGAAGGGGTCCCCATACATCAGCTTGGAGTCGGCTGTAACCTTCAAGCCGGTCTTGGACCTGTATTCCAAATTCAGCATGTTCAAGAAGGAGTGGTTCTTCAACAGGGACGGCTCAGTTTCTTTTAGGCGCTTCACCTCTGGATGTAAGTCTACACTTTATTTATTTCCATTCTGGTTTGCGAGGCTTCTGCTCATACGTCTTCATTTTTGCTAGCGACAGGTGGCTTTGCGGTGGTGGAGACCGATCGCCTGGTTCAAACGGCGGCTGAGATAGAAGCTATCCCCGGGAGGGATAGATCAGCTGCCTTCCTGATCAGAAACGCAACCCTTCTGGACTATAACTTGATCCTTCCACACCAGTCAGTAGTCAAGCTGAGGGAAACGGCGGAGGAGAGGGCGGCTGCTCAGGCTAAGGGAGGCGTCGCGGCAGAGAGTGGAAAGAGAAAACCTTTCACAAAACCTCCAGCCGTCGGAGGTAAGAAACTTAAGAGATCGGACGGTCCTTCTCCCAGCAATTGTCTACTTACTCAGGGGGAGGAAGACGTGGAGGAGGAAAGAGGTGAGGGTGGAGATGGCATCGGGGCCTTGCTTCCTGGGCAAGCGGGCGAGATTCAGGAGTGGACGGATGATGCGTTCTACCAAGCTTTCGAGGGGCTGGACGAAGATTCGGCTTTGGTAGAGAAGACCGGGAAAGCGGACAAGGTCGGGACCGGTGCAAGCGAGTCTTCTCAGACCATTCCAGCCAAGGTGGCTCCGACGACTCAAGGTGAACTCTTGACTCCTGCATGCTTCATTAATGATAGGGACTTAGGAATATTTTATGATCCGCTCCCGTCCTGAAATGAAATCCAGGACTCATTGCAGTATCCTACTTCTCCTTAGGGTTTGTATAATAGACATGCTTTCTTTCTTCTTTTAACTTGTAATTTACCGCGCTTCTCGAATTATATAGTGATGTAAGCTTGTGACACTTGTTCTTTATATCAGGAGCAGGTAAGACATCCAAGGCCCCAGATCTTCGGCACAGGCTTGAGCAATACAAGCTTTCCAAAACTTCCGCCAAGCCGAAGCGTTCGACCCACCGCTCCGGGGATGTAGTCGGCTACCGTCCTCTTCTCGGGGTTATTGATGAGGGTATTCAGCAGAGAAAGAGGAGTCATCCTTTATCCGAACCTTCACCTGGTCCTTAGCTCCCGGCTCAGCCTCTTCATGATATCACGGAGGAGGATAGCGAGTTTGCACTCTCTCCGCACCCGTCCGGAAACCCTTCCGTTACTCATATCGACCGTCCTGACTTGGCTCGTGATCCATTTGCGGGTCATCCTGATCTGGATCCAAGTTCCCACGATATTACCTTTGACGGGGTTACTGGTGAGCACCTTCTTCCCCGCAATCCCATGGTACGGGTGCTTGATGAGGCTAAGTCCTTAGATCTTGATCTACTTACTACTCGGATAGTTACCATGGGAGACGAGGCCAAGGCTAATATTGATCGGGTGGCGGAGGAGACTAGGAAGCTGATGGAGCATGATGGACGAAATGCTTCAGGACATGTACTTCCGTACCTAGAAGCAGGGCAACCTATCCTGGATGGATGATTATCCCAGGGTCATGGCTAAGATCTATCTTCGGGCTTTGGAGGAGGCTAAGGCCGATGCGGATAAAGATGGTGGCGTGGTCTTCAGCATGGATGCGGTCACGGCTCAATTTGCCAAGGAGGAGAAGGTGGCGGTGAAGGAAGGTATGCGGTTGCTTGCTGCTGAGGAGGTAGGCGTGCAAGTAGAGGACGGCGATCAGGATAGCCAAGAAGCAGGTGCTGGTAATTCTTTCTTTTTAGTCTCTCCATTAACTTGGTTGCTTATTGCTAATGAATCCTTTCTTTGACTGGACAGGTGGTCAACAGGACAAGGATAAAACTCCAATGCAGCCGGCCCCTTGATTATACCTGGAAAGACTCTTTTTGTGGATTTGACAGGGTTGTATATGTTAGTTTTAAAACAGTGAAGTAGCCTTTAGGTTGTAATAATTTGCCACTTGTAATAAATAGTCTTATTTTTGACGTGTAATTCTTTAATTTAAGCTGATTTTGTCGTCTTCTGAATGTTTGTTGTTATTTTGACATGTCGTATGAGAAATATAGCTATGTATATTCTTGTAATTAAATTGTGTTTGATGTCGGGTTCTGGTTTAAAACATAATTTCATGACTTGCAATGTTAGCGTGTGGTGCGAACAAATTATAGTCATGTATTTGTACACAAAAGAAGAAAATACCGCCTTTCATGCTCTAATTGTAGATGGCAGTTTTGAGTATCTTGTATGACCGAGCATGGAAAGCAGTTGAATGCCCTACCATCCGATTGTGAGTCCCTGCACCCATTGGCGAGTATCTCCTACTTTGTATCCTGTACTTTAGGGGTTGTTATAAAGCTTTTTAAGTAAAATTGAAATAGGTGAAATAGTAAAACTTCCAATCACGGAAGGCCTTCGATGTGCTTAAGTTCGTGGCAAACGGGTTTTGTAGTCACTTTCCCTAGCTGTGGGTCTTGGAGACATTTGTCACCCATCTTACGCCTCCGCGGGGAGTTAATTCTTTTTTACCACAGCCGCACTTAAGACACATCGGAGCCGAGATCGCGCACAGTAACTACCCGGGCCATTATGGCTCGTAATCGTGGGTATTATTCGATTTACTGTGGCCGGCTAGCGTGGGTGCCGATCGTCAACTGTGAACTGCCCCTGGCTGGCCACACCTTATGTTGGGGCTTATAGTCGGTTCATAGTTGCCGGCGAGCCTAACGCCGTAATGAGCTGCCTCGGCTATAGTCGGCCTTCTCGGTGGCTTATAATCGGCTCATTACAGTTGGCTTTAAGGGCCGTCGCGAGCAATGAGTTAACCCGCAGCAGAGGGATGCCGGAGCGAAAGTGTCTCATTGGCGAGGGCATAGATTCGCATAGTACCTGTTAGGTTTTGTCCAGGAGAGGTTGCGCTATGGAGCGCCTTGAATGAAAATGCTATTTGCATAGGATTTTGTTCAACAGAAAAGGATACAGTTAACAAGCAGCCAAGATATGAAGGAACAAGTTAAAAAGAGACAAGTTTTTTAAAGTGGTTCGACACGAAAATGCCTACGTTCACTGATTCTCTTTGTTAATTCACTTCATATGGGCAGTATGAGTTAAGAAAAGTATCGACGAAGGTGTTGGATGTTCCATGCCCTCTGGAACACCTCCCCGTCCACTGTTGACAAAATATAAGCTCCATTGCGAAGATCTTTATGAATTACATATGGTCCATCCCAGATTGGATCTAGCGCTCCGGGGCGCGGGAAGATTCGCTTGAGGATAAGATCTCCTTTCTGTAAGCTACGATGCTTGACTTTGGAGTTGTATTGCGTTGCCACTTTTTGCTTGTGAGCTGCTGCCCTGGGGGGCTGCATCATTTCTTCTTTCCTCAATTAGATCCAGAGACATGAGGAGGAACTCTTCGTTCTCTTCTGGGTTGTAGTGGATCCTACGATGGGAAGGCACTATAGTTTCAATTGGGAGCATAGCCTCCGATCCGTATGCCAAAGAGAAAAGGAGTATGCCTCGTTGATGTTCTGAAAGACATGCGATTGGCCCATAGTGCCGTAGGAGGTTCATCCACCCAAGCGCCCTTTGACTTTTCGAGTTTCTTTTTTATTAGAGTTTTGAGAATTTTGTTGACGGCTTCGACTTTTCCGTTTGCCTGGGAATAAGCTACGGATGAGAAGCTTTTGTGAATTCCATGCTCTTGGCACCAGTTGGCGAACTCCTCGTTGTCAAACTGAAGTCTATTGTCCGATATGATTTTGAATGGAACTCCGTACCTGCCTTAGTGGTTGATCGGTCAGAACTCTGATGGAATGAGATCGGAAATAGTGACGCAGTTTCCGTGATGTGATTAGTAGGCAATAGGCTAGCTTCTCAAGTTTAGGATATCTGGTTTCTTCTTGTGCGGGGGGCGTTTGTATCTAACTTCGTCTTGAGTGTCCCGGGAGATGTTTTCGATCATTTCATTTAAAGGAGTATAAGCGTCAAATCTCAGTCCTGGCCGATACAAGCTTTTTTCTCCCTTCTTGCCCCCAGCATTGTCTCTAGAAGCACCCCTTCGAACGTCCTTTGCTACAGCGGACGTGCTGCCGTAAGCTGCCTTATTTTGTCGCCCCGACTGCCCTTTAGTGGCATCGTCTTCAAGCCTCGTATATTTCCCGGCCTCATAGAAAAAATCGGGTAAAGTAGCTGGTTTTTCTTTTGTCAATCTTCTAGCAAATTTAGTATCCGGATGCACACCACTACAGAGGGCCATTAAGATAAGCTTCTCGTCGGCATCTTGGACTGTGGCCGTTGCGGCATTGAATCGGGTTAGGTATTGCTGCAGCTTCTCTCCAGGTTTCTGCTTGATACTGGATAGGGAATAAGCATCCTTAGGTTGTTCCACATGAATGCGGAACTGGCTGATGAACTTTCTTTCAACATTTCCCATGAGCTGATGGATACCTGAGGTAGATGACAGAACCAGGAGGTAGCGAGATCTGCTAAGAAGAGTGGAAAGCATTTGCACAGTACTCCCTCTATCGCTCCACTCATGAGCATATGTTGTGTGTATCTCTGCAAGTGTACAACGGGGTCGGAGGTTCCTTTGTAAGGTTCCATTGTTGGCATCTTCCATTCTCGGGGGGTGATAGCAATTTCAATGTTGCGGGCGAAAGGGCTGGTCACCCTAGCGCCTATCCCTCGATCTCTTTGCTCCCGTTGGACGCACTCTCTGAATAAGCGCGCCATCCTTTCATCAGAATTTGGAGCAGATATAAACGAGTTTGGTTTTGTTCTGTGGGATTGATTCCGTCCAGATGACCTGTAGGGATGGTATCGTCTATCATTCCTCATATTTTCCAGTGGCTGCCTTTGGTCTTCTGGGAGCATGCTTGGGTCAGCTACAGTTGGCCCTTGCCTTGATCTCCCCCTGCTAGGTTCTGATCTAAGCACTTCCTCGGGTCCAACTTCGGGCTGGACTCTAGCTCGGCCCCGTTCACTGGCGTTTCTGTGGTTAGGCAGCATGACAGGCTCATCTACAGTTGACCTTCGCCCGGTACCTCCCCCGTTGGGTTCGGTACCAAACGTTTCCTCAGGCCTAACTTCGGGCTGTGCTCGGTCTCGGCTCCTACCATGGCTACTTCTGCCGTTAGCTCCTTCGAAGAAGGAAGATCTTTGTTGTCTCTGAGATCCTCCAGACTGGGACTCGCCCCATGATTCAGTGTTGCGGTTGGATTCTTCAGCGTCCCTTAAGCGTGGCATGAGATGGTCCACCAAGGCTTCCTGCTGGAATGTGAAGCGGTTAGTTACTTCAACCACAACTCTGTCCAGATCTGCTCTAGTAATTGCTGCAGGCTGTTCTGTGGCAGGAGTGGTTGGGTTAGCCTGTTCTTCATTTGTTACTGTTGTTGGAGGAGGACGATTTACTTGATTCGTGACAGCTGGATCTGGAAGACTGCTGGATGCGATGTTTTTTCCTTTGTTAACATCTTTTCTCTGTTTGGGAGGCATGTTTTCCAAGTGGCGGACGATGCTGTTAGGAAAACTTGTTAAGCGGATGAAGCTGAAGCTTCGAGCTTCTATTTCTCAGTGAAAGCACCAAAAATGTTTGCACAAAAAATGGACAAACACCTCAAAGTTGTATGATTTAGTAGATCTTATGTTGTTCTTAGTGATTTGGGTGATTTATGCAAATATATGAAAAGCAGGGGCTAAACTGTAAAAAGACACGCAGATTTATAGTGGTTCAGCCAGAATGTGCCTACGTCCACTTTATATGTTATTTCTCTTCTCTTGTTTTGATTACAAGTACAAAGCTTTGATACAAGTAAAATAAAGTTGTTTGAAAGTTCTCTCCGTGCTTGAGCTCTCAAACTTGTCCCCCATTGTCGTACCCCTGCCCCTCTATTTATAGAGTGAGGGTGGGAGCAGGGGTCTTGGATGTATATAGCTGCTGGTGGGCCTGGGCTGATGTGATCTGGCCTGGCACGTCTTGGTCCGGCAGCGTTTGGCCCGGTGGTAGGAGGTGAGTTGGTTCGGCGAAGCATGGGAGGTGAGCTGGTTCGGCGAAGCATGGGAGGTGAGCTGGTTCGGCAGAGCATGGGAGGTGAGTTGGTTCGGCGAAGCATGGGAGGTGAGCTGGTTCGGCGAAGCATGGGAGGTGAGCTGGTTCGGCGAAGCATGGGAGGTGAGCTGGTTCGGCAGAGCATGGGAGGTGAGTTGGTTCGGCGAAGCATGGGAGGTGAGCTGGTTTGGCAGAGCATGGGAGGTGAGTTGGTTCGGCGAAGCATGGGAGGTGAGCTGGTTCGGCAGAGCATGGGAGGTGAGTTGGTTCGGCAGAGCATGGGAGGTGAGCTGGTTCGGCAGAGCATGGGGATGAGTTGGTTCGGTAGGGTCGTTGCATGCGAAGCAGGTTGGATCGGCGAAGCTTTGGACCGGTGGTGAGAATCTACCCAACAGCAGTATACTCGTAGTACCAAAATGGAAGAATGTACCAAAAGCCATACATCTGTCTAGACTGCTGAAGCGCATATGTATCTAATGCTACGTACAAATAACCAATAATAGCAGTACCGTAATCATATATATGGAGTCCATCCACATCTACTAACCCAGCCAGAAAACCAAGTCTAATAGTACCCTTATTGTTACTAAAAAATGTAGACCCAAAAAGGTATAGTATGAATGCACGGATAACGGGAGTGTGCATATCCTCAACGGCTTTGTACTCTACTATATAACGCTGCAAACAAGGGAGAGTAACAGCTCCTCCTCTAACCTCCTCATCGGCCATAGTCGGTAAATAAGCTGAATATGACTCGAACTCCTCAAATGAACTATCAAATGGAACAGGGAGACGGTCAGGTCGACCAACCTCTATGCCAGTGAGCATATAAAAATCTAGGGGAGTCAGTCCTAACTCAAAATCAGGAAAATGAAATGTGTGAGTGGTCGGCCACCATCTCTCGGTAAGGGCCTCTACTAGACAACGATCTACATGTGCAAATCTAGGTAAAGCAAGAAATTCACCAAAAGGTGATGCATGTAGCCTATCCAAAATCGGCTCCGGTAACTGATCAAAATATTCAGACATACACCTATACCAACTACCTCGCATCGCTACGTGACGAACCTAAATATATGATTATTTAATGTTAAAGTAAATAAGGAATTATTATACAGTTATATTTACATGGTCGTTTATTAAGCAATAAATAAATAAACGTATACCTGTGGCGTCGCTATAGCTGCAGTAAGTCGATGCGAAACAGTAGGAGGCAAGTCGTGCAAAGATCGAAGATCGGCTGGAGTCACGGTAGCATCGGGAGGGATATGAACAGGTCCGATATTGACATCAGTCGTATATCGAACAGTGCGTCTACCAGTTTTGACCGGATGGGGCGGCATTTGGACGTGAAGTTGGTTGGAAAATGGGGGTTGGGAAGAGTGTGGAATGAGAGGGAACGTGGAAAATACGCCTGATATAGGCGCATTAACCAGGCGCCTGTTGAACAGGCGCCTGGACATCAGGCGCCTGTTCAACAGGCGCCTGCCCTCATTTCTATTGTAGAAATGAGGGCTCCAACATTTTGGAGTGCGGAAAATCGAATTTCCGCACTCCAAACTGTTGGAGATGCTCTAACTTTGGACATCTAAAATTTTTCTACAAAACTTTAATATTAAATCTCTCCATAACTTTTAAGAAACTTGCCAAACCCATGGAGATCATTAAAAACATGTATTTATTTGCATTATATCATGAGGTAGTATGTTACTTAACTAATGAAATTTCAATTAGGCATAGTAGGTAATGTATGTCTACTATCTTCAACAACTATACAAAAAAACAAAGCATGTGTTTGCATATTAACAAATAATTTATTATTCAGTTTTCATATACTAGACAAGTATTTTGTTTTCTTCACCATTGATTAGTATACACTAAATACACAAGAACGTGTGCTTAAGAAAATGCTTTACATGAACATGCATTAAGAGGTGAAAACTTCTAACCATTTTTAAATTATATGAAAATGGGCATATGACATTTAATCAGAAAAATATCATTATACATGTTCCTATATTTTAATAGTAAAACTACACCTTCATTCCAACTGTATGATAAAATGTGTTTCATCTTTGAAATTCATAATCAGCTCATCTCCTCTTTATAGTGAATATCTCATGTTTGTTGTTACCATATTTTTTGTAATAAAATAGCCAAAAAAGTAAAACATGATAATCAATTATTAAGTTAAACTATAATTGGACTTTCCAATTTGTCACTATAAGTTTAGTTTGGGAAGGTTTGATATAAAAAATATCAAATTATTTACAAACCCATTCCATATCACTGAGAGATAAAAGACAGGAACTATTTTTATTAAAATAAAAAATCATACCATGTTTGTAGCTGCAATAGACTGCATGTGCATATCTTTCTTTCTCGAGCACGCTGCCGCACCAAGCAAAGCAATCTTTTTTTATTCTTGTCATCTCTCTGAAGACTGGGCTGAAAATATAAAAAATTGTTTAATAGTTCACAAATTTTATTATTTCAAACCTGTAGTTATTGGTAAACATATAGCACCCAACATATATGTTTACAAACATATATGTTAGACTATTCTAGGCTTGGTAGAATATGGTTAAATCCCTTAGGAAATAAGCATGCACATGATATTTGATGACTGCACTACTAATAAACAAACTTTTATATAGGTTTCAATCGCGCTTTTCATATAAACACAATCGAATTTACATATATACTCTTTCACTCTAATCTAACTAGACATCACTAGTACGAATAAAAGGAATCAGCTGTATGGATTCAACCGTGCTCACCGTTTCAACCATGTGGATAGTGAGATAAATTCATAGGTTGGATGAACAATAAACTGCAATCACTGTCTTTCATAAATAGTAAAAAATATCATATTATCTGTGATAGAGGATATCTTAAAATTGCAGGAGAATTATTTGATTGTATTCGGATAGCACAAGGTAAGTAGAATAGTCTAGCCATACAGAGTTTGTATTCTTCTGCAAGTTTGTTGGAGAAAAACATATAAAATAAAATAATTTTCATCATAATCATATAAAAAGTAGAAGAAAACCACTCTAACAACTAAAGATTTGAGCTGAGATGGAAAAGGTGAATACCCAACTATGAAATATGTATCAAATCCTTGGAATTAAGAGGTTGAGACTAGTCATATAAAAACCATACAACCCAATTCAAAACCAAATTTAACATTATATATATATATATATATATATATATATATATATATATATATTCTAGGCAAATCATCTGTTCTAATCTTCTAAAAATAACAAGAAGTTGTGAATTGTTTATATAGGGGTGTGCATTTAAGTAGGCTACCAGGGCGTGTGACACTCATCTTCTCAAAAAGTGGAAATCACAGTAATAATAATAAATGTATGTAACTGATACAAGAAGTTTATGATACATGCACAGCATACAGATCATAAACTATAACAATGCAAAAATAACATTAGCTTTGAATTAAAAGAATGTCCAACTCCTTGTTTAATGGCAGTATTTTTATTTTAAGAGCAATGGAAGGTTGGAACAGGGGATTAATCCAACAGAAGTAAGGTTGGTGAAAGTCATTACCTGACAACACAGAACAGGAGCCCAATACTGTGCAGAGATGTGAAGTATTTATTACATGTCAGTGGTCGAAGACCCATTTTAAAGCTATGCAGGCAAAAAAACCCAGCAAGCATATCTCAATCAAAAAAATAACAAAAACTTCCATCAAATCGTCAACATAATTGCATGTAATATACTCATTATTATATAGGATATTCCTCAGCAATTTCAGACTATAGCATAAGTTTATATGTTTTTCGTCTCAAGTAAGTACCCATAAAATCATACAATTAGTTAGTGGCTTCTACACCCTGAACGAAAAATTAATCCAAATAAACACACATGTGGAAATTGTCATTAAGGTAGCTTCGCAACTTGCTAGTCAACAAAGCTAACAAAAGAGAGGGGTTTTGTTTGCCATAAAAAAGCAAAACAAAACTTCTGCGTACTAAAACTGTTTTTAGCTACCCATTTTGTTCTTATGTTGAAAATTACAAAAGTTTTCTCTGTAAATATTACCCAACACATAGTGTCATATACACAGCCTATAAACAGTTGTTTTTATTCAGTTAGCAAAAAATAAAATGCAAGTAAACAACATATTTTAAAAAGATATTGCTGATGTAAAAAAAAATTCTTAATTAAATATTTGGTCACCAAAACTAAAGAATATATCAATTTACTTCAAAATTTTCAAATAATTTTTTTTTAAAAAAAAAAAAACCCAAATCAAATGATAATAATAAAGCATTTAGTCTGAAAAGTTCAAAATTTTCATTCCCTTAAAAAGTTTCAAAAGATTTCAATTAAAAAAAATTCTATTTAAAAAGGTAATAAATAATCAGACTTTCCAATAAGATCAGATTTTTGAAAACAAACATATTATTTTTAACCCAAAATTTTTCAAAAAAGTTCAAAAGTTTTCCAATAAGATCTGTATGTTGTGCATGTATCATAAACTTCTTATATCTAAATAAAAACATTATCATATCATCACCAATAATATCTATTTTATATAATCCAACCATTTAGTACAAAAGTTAATGAGATTAAATCATGTGAACAAAAGTTAAATCATGTGGACAAAAGTTACAAAACACTGATCATTTTGTACCAAAAAAATAATGAATAATATCTTAAATAAAAAACATCAAGCAATTTGTTTAATATCTGAATTAAATTTTGTAATCGATTTCAAAATCGATATCTAAATTGAAATTGGTTTCTGATTTCGATTAAAAAAAATCAAAAACATCAAGTAATAGCAACTTTTTACGTTGAGGTGATGTCAACTTAGAAAATACATTACCAAATGTAGGTAAATAAACCCAGGGAGATAAAATTACCACTCATTGGATAATTGAGATAAATAACTAAATAGCTACAGACCTGATCAACAACATTTCCATTGGCATCTTGGATAAGAGGGCGATAATCTCCAAGAAAGAACTGCCATCATTATTAAAAGAACTAGTATCAACGATGAGTTGCAGCTCATTCAGAAAAAATAAAAATAAAATTAAAGATAGCAGGTGGTCATAGGGTACTCAGTACTGCATAAAGAAGGCAAGATACACTAACCAAAATAAAAACAGAAGCATAAAAAGTGAGCTCGTATTTCTGCAATCTACAAGCATAAAAAGCTAACCAAAATCAAATCATAATCTTACTCTTCGAAATGAATAAGGTGTGAAAATTTGAAGCTTGATGTTTAAATAACAGAAACATACCCAAAAAAAAGGAAAGTTCCACGTGTATAAAGTAAGGTAATTCAAAATGAAAACATAAGCATAAATGAAAAAGTTAAATACAGTCAATATTGTGAGCAAATCATCATGAATAATTAAATCACAATCCTGCTCTTCAAAATGGATTTTATATATATATATATATATATATATATATATATATATATATATGGTTGTTCATATGTTAAATGATATAATATCAGAATTCACAGAACACATAGACTTAGCTGACCATGAAGAAAGTGGGAGCTCAGGGATAACATATCCTAATAAAAACCAAGAGACAATGCCTTACACATTAGGACAACCCCCTAGACAACCAGTTGAACCATATACAAATGAAAATAAAAACCTAAGAACAATAGGTAAAAGATTACCTAATGAAACAACTTTTTTTAAAGACAATTCGGTAATACTAAATGTCACAGAATGCCATCCCCAGTTACTAGATACATATCTAGAACAATGGACTGCTGCTATAGCAAGAGATTATGCAGCAAGACATACAAACATAAATTCTGGTGAAGAAATGATCAGAATTGCTGAAAACTATTTAGGAGATATAGCTAAAGCCATATGGGAAGCCTATAAACAAAGTTTCCCTGAAGAAATAAATAATTTAATAATACAAGGAAGTAATATTTACAATTTCGCTTACACCATGCACAGAATAATAACAGGAAGAGACGTAAACACAGGAGTAACCATAAGACAACAAGAAGCCATGAGAGATTTAGAACAAATCCAATTGCTAGATTGGAAATATATAATAAAATTCTTAAAAGAATTTTTACATTACGCAACTATTTCAGGAAATTATTACAGCGCTGAAATAGGAAATAGACTCTTTTCCAAACTACCAGGTGATTTAGGAAAGGAAATACATAAATCTTGGATGGAACATTACCAAAATAATACTGCAAATATCCCTAAAGGATATGATAACATTGGAATAAGAATAACACATATTATTTCTGAACTAAAAAAGAAATGTACCTATATACAAATCCAAAGAGAATTAAAACAAAAAAATTATGGATTTTGTGGACAAATATATACTCCACAACAATATGGATCAAGGAATTATAACATAGATAGAAAACCTAAATTTAAAAAGAGATATACAAAAAAATATTTTTTAAGAAAATCAAATGCGAAAAAACCTTATCTTAACAAAGAAAAACATGTTAGAAAATATAATCCAAGAAAAACATACGCAAATACAATCACATGTTTTGCTTGTAATGAAAAAGGACATTTATCTTCCTCATGCCCAAAAAGACATAACTTATTTACTAGAGAATCTAACCTTATAGATTCAGTCAAAGAAGATTTGATAGAAATTGCGTCAGATGTTTCAGAAACTTCTACAATATACTCTATAATATCCTTAGAAGGGTTACAAGAACAAGAACAAATACAAACATCAAATTATACCTTAATTGATGAATTAACAGATTTTCAAGAAAATATACCACATGAATACTTGCTAAATATTATAAACAAAGAATTATGCGAACATAATTTCAAGCATAAAATGGGAACAGATACTACTAAATGTGAGTTCTGTCCTTGGTACCCTGCTTTTGATAAAAGATTTAAATGTATAGAATGCACAATAGAAATATGCCATATATGTGCAAAAAACAAATTCGATATAAATTTACCCAAAGAAAATAAGCCTGTTTACACAGATAAAAACAAGATAAATGAAGAAAGAATTAAAATACTCGAAGAACGAACAAATAATATTGAAATAGAAATAGAAGAAATAAAAGAAAAACTTACAACCTTAGATAAAAAAGAGGTTACTCATGATGAATCAACACCATATGAAAACAATAACAATTTAAATAACATTGACAAACCAATACAAGTTCCACTAATATGTAACTCAGGAAACTTAAAGGAATTACGCATCCCAACAAAGCTGAATATAAAAGGATTGGAAATCCAGATATTAGCATTTATTGATACCGGAGCTACTAGTTCAACTATATGTTCTAGCCTCATTCCTTACAAATATGTAACAAAAGCAGACAAACCAAAACAAAGTATCCAATTTGATGGAACTACTAATATTATTACCAATATTGTTAAAAATATAAACATAAGTTTTACTAATACATGCGGGGAATGGTCTCCCTTTTACAACATCAAGCAATTATGGGTTTTAGAATTGAATCTTGAAGGGATAAAACTAATCCTAGGACTAGATTTCTTATTAAATGACAATGGGAGTTTTGCGTTTAATAAAGACTACATACAAATTTCAAAAAAGACCACACTGACCCCAATACTATCAGAGTATGCGCTTGAGAAGCGTGGTGGGAATACAGAACACCATAATAAAAAAGACGAATGTAGTTGCCCCATAAAAGGACAATGCAAAAACAATGAAAATATATTAACAATTACAGAAAAAACAAATGAAGAATTAATACAAGAAACTTATAAAAACTATGAATATAAAAGAAAAGGATTTATTAAAAATATCCAACTTATAAATCCAAGAGAAATGAGTAGGTTATTGGTATCCACAGACGACATAGATAATATTATTTCTAAATTAGAAAAATTAGAAATTATTGGAGAAAAACCTTTAAAATATTGGGATAGAAACCCAGTACAATGTAGACTAGATATAATAAACCCAGATTTAACAATAAAACAGGTTCTCCAAAATATGATAATTGGATTATGGAAGAATTCAAAATGCATATACAGATATTAACTAACCTAAATGTTATAAGAAAAACTGATTCCAGACATAGAACAGCGGCTTTCATAGTACAAAAGGAATCAGAAAGAAAAAGAGGCCAATCTAGAATGGTCATGAATTACACCAGACTTAATGACAATACCCATGAGGATGGATATTGCATACCAAATAAAGATGTACTAATAAACAAAATACAAGGAAAAAACTGGTTTTCCAAATTTGACTTAAAATCAGGGTTTTGGCAAGTAAAAATGCACCCTGAATCTATACCTTGGACTGCATTTACATGTAGTGAAGGACACTATGAATGGCTGGTTATGCCATTTGGATTAAAAAATGCTCCACAAATTTTCCAAAGAAAAATAGATAATATTTTCCAAAACTGCAATAATTACACCTGTGTATATATAGATGACATACTTGTATTTTCCAAAACAAAACAAGAACACATATCACATTTATACAGCGTATTAAAATTAATAGAAGCCCATGGCTTAATTATATCTAAAAAGAAAATAGAACTTTTTAAGAATACTATAGAATTCTTAGGAACAAAAATAGGCAAAGGACAAATTGAATTACAGCCCCACATAACAAGAAAATTTTTGGAATTTCCAGATAAAATAACAGATTTAAAACAATTACAAGCTTTTCTAGGACTTGTAAATTATGCGAGGCCCTACATAAAGGACTTATCAAAATACACGGGACCTCTATACAATAAGGCGAGTCCAAAAGGACAAAGAGAATTTAACCACGAAGATACTAAGCAAATAAAACAGATAAAAAAACTAGCAGAAGAATTAAAACCATTAGCTTTGCCCTTAAGCACAGATTATCTAATTATAGAAACTGATGGATCATCCCTTGGATGGGGAGGTATTCTAATAAGCAAACCAAATAAATATGAGACAAAATCTGCAGAAAGAATTTGTAGATATGCTTCAGGAACGTTTAAAGAAAAAGGATATTTAACATCCCTAGATTATGAAATACTTGCGATAATATATATTCTTGAAGCCTTTAAATTATTTATTATCTCACACAAAGAGATAACCATCAGGACAGACTGTGAAGCTATAGTTAAATACTCAGAAAACAAAAAAGAAAAAGGGATTCTAAACAACAGATGGCTAAAATTCAAAAATGCAATATTCAATTGCGGAACAAAAATAAATTGGGAACATATAAAAGGAAAAACGAATTTCCTACCAGACAAATTATCTAGACTATTTCTGAAAAAAGAATCTGACAAATTATAATTGCATGAACAGAGAAAATACAGATATGACATCACAAAGTCAAGACAGCAGAAAATTCCTGAAGGCCTACAAACAGAACAGATTTGTCACTAAAGCAAATATCACAGAAGATCAACAAATGATATTGGATAATATATGGAATCTTGCTACGAGTCCCCAAGACAACAAACAGAAACTCAGTATCTTGTATACCTTAGTAAATGAATTTCAGAAAGAAACAAAACAAAGATTCTCCCATTACTGTTTGTTTAATGGAGAAAGTGCTGGGATATACGCTACTTGGGAAGAAATGCTTCCTAAAATTAGAGAAATAGAAATGAATCCAAGATATGGGATTCCTAAATACAAAGGATATACAAATTTCGAAACAGCCAAAATGGCAATGGAAAAACATCTTGGAAAAGATTATTACACATCAGAAGGAATAAAACAATATCTAAACATATCATCTGGAATGTTCATCAAAAATGAAGTTCCAACTGATGAATTAAGTCTTAGACCTATGGTCACATACAAACAGAAGGCCATGACAGACAAAGGTAAAATGGTCCAACTTGGACAAATTCCACATATAAAGGCAATACAAACAGAGGTTGTCCAACAGAACATGCTATGTTTTGTTGACTCATTTGATAAAGAAATAAATCACATACTTCTTTCCAGAGAGATGAGTGCTATGACTTATAAAAAAATCTTTACTACTATTGCAAAATGTTCTACTACTAACATTCCAGGAATGAAGATTACATGGAAGATAATAAGAAACACAAATATCCCATGTACACAGAAAGGAGAAGACTGCAAAAACACCACTACCCAATGTAAGTGCAACATAATTGCCTCAACACCTCTTCTCACAATAAACATCCCAAAATACAGGTACATAGTACAAGATAATATCACCCTAGACCCAAGCACACTCCTAAATTATGGGTTCCTAGAAAAAATGTACTTCAATAACTGGTGTATCACAGATCTCCCAGAACCGCTGTCCTCCATCTTAGATTATTACACAGAACTTTTAGGACAGGAATTATGTACAGAGATAACCTCTACACCACCACACTTTAGTCAAACCACCATAGACCCTGCTAGACACATCATAAAAATAAGGGCCAAAAATTATGATCCAGAGTACCAAGAATGGACAGAAGACAGAAACCTCACACCTCCTCCTGTCATAGAAACTGACAAATATACCTATGAAAAATACAGAGCATATTTGATCGGAAATAACATGTTTTGGGATGACAAAAATCAACTCAAATTATATGCAGAATCCCCTATCATGAAAATCTACATATCTGAATATTTCGAAGACTTTGCATACAAACTAAGGCCTTTTGAAATATTCCACCCAAACCAACATATGATAAACAACTTCAAGAGAATTAAACAACTAGAAGACAGTAGTAAAAATAAAAACTACAGCCTAGATGAAGAAGATAAAGACAGCTACGAAGACAGCACAAAAGCAATTGAAGAAATAATGATCCCAAAAGCTAAAGGGATGTGACCCGACGTGATAATTGCTTCCACTAAACAAAAAAGAAAGCTAGAAAAAGTACCTACCTACAAATAGGAGAAGACCTTTCAGCTCTACCGACAAAAGAAGACAAAAGACATTTTGATTAAAAGATTTCACTAACAGATGTATTTATTTTATGGGTGTACTGTATATTACTTTTTACCTATATTTGTAAGTTTATAATGGACATCTGTCCATAGCATGGTATGTTTGGATTGCCTATATATTTGGCAATCTAGTATGTTTGCAAAGGCACCGAATATCATTGTATCAGCTCCAAAAAACTATTAAGTAATAAAAAAGCTTGAGTATTATTTCTTTTAATGGCGGACATCCTTTTTAGTGCTTCTAAGATGAGTAGCTAAATAACTTTCAGACATAAACCAAGAGAAAGGTGAAGAGATCTAGGTATGTATTCCTTTTTTACTTATCTTCTTTAGTATAATGTTTACCTGATGATTGATGTATCTATGTTTTAAAACAACCCGTGTTTAACTAAATTTATGAATTATCCCAAAAGACGTAAGCTCGTTAGTGATTGAAGAAGTACCACTTAGGCATGAAGCCGTTAGGGAAAATAGTAAATCTAGAGTAACAAGGTGAGGGAATGATTCATAACTAGGTTAAATTCATACTTTAAACAAACTAGATACACCAAGTGTATGAGATAATGAAGAAGATAGTAAACAAAGGTTTACCTATGATTATTTCACCAAGTATCTCTGGTTTATGCCTGAATTTTCCTAAAAAGAAAGAAAGAGTATAAAAATTTGATAAAAATGGAAAAATTACAGCAATATTTAGAAAACAAATTTATGATGAACATAATAAACATTATGAAGAACAATACAAACCTTACAGAAAACCAAAAACATCAAATAATAAGCATCTTCAAACAAAAATACTCACACGAATTGATCAGTATTTATGACTGTGAAACAAGTTTAACGGAAATATATAATAACTTTAATATCTGGAGAGAACCTGGAAACATAGTACTAACACCCAGATTTGTTAAAGAATTTTATACAGAATGGCAAAATTACTTAGAAAGCAAAAATAAAGCAGATTACAACATACCAGAAAACAATAATTGGGAAAATTAAAAATGAACGAATCCTCAAAAATTGAGAATATAGAATCTCTACAAGATTATTTGGAACAAAAATTTATGACTAAACTCATAATTGTTTTAAAACAAACAGAACTAAACGAAAACCAACAATATAATATTGCAAAGATATTTAGACATAACTATACAGAAAAATTCATCAACCTCGATGATGAACCTAAGATAAACAAAAAGAAAGTAGTAAAGAGTCTTAGAAATACCTATTTTGTCTTTAATACTAAAAATCCGAAGATGAAGATTACCAACAGGATGTTGGATCTTTTTGTTGAAGAACACTATGAACAGATTAGACAAGAAATGATTAAAGAAAACAGAGAATGGTTAAATGAACCTCTAGATTTAACATGGACAAATCTCATAGATACAGAATATTGGTATGAAGATGATTCTTATTAAAGAGGGAAACTACAAGGATTTGAACAAAAAATTAGAAGACTCTGAATTAAAAATGATAAGGTTCCTAATTCCTAGTTCAAACATCCTACTTGCTGCACCCTTGGGTATTATACTTACAAGCTGCCAGCAAGATAAATAAAAAATGAAGAAAAACGAACAAGAACATTACATATTACTTGAAATAATAAACTATACTGTAATATTCTTAGCATGTTATGCTCTGGGATATTACTTACAAGTCTTTACAGAACATTTAGTTGAGATGTGGTTTACCACATTATAAAAAAAAAAAAAAAAAAAAACATCTCCTGGCAGCATATTCTAAATGCTGTCTTTTCTCCAATTAACCTCCTCCCTCAAAATGGAAAAACATCTCCTGGCAGCATATTCTAAATGCTGTCTTTTCTCCAATTAACCTCCTCCCTCAAAATAAAAAAAAAAAAACATCTCCTGGCAGCATATTCTAAATGCTGTCTTTTCTCTAATTAACCTCCTCCCTCAAAATGGAAAAACATCTCCTGGCAGCATATTCTAAATGCTGTCTTTTCTCCAATTAACCTCCTCCCTCAAAATGGTATCAGAGCTGCTGCTATATATATATATATATATATATATATATATTTCTATGGAATTTTTTTTGTTTTCAATTTGATGTCAGAAAAAAACCTAGTTGTAGCTAGAAGCTTAGAACCAACTTCTAAACCAGTATATCAATAAGTTTGTGAACGAATTTTTCAAGTATAAATTTATCAATGGGAATACAACCAAATTATTTAAATTAATGCAGATGAAAACTATATCCAGTCAGAAATCAATATTAAGTCAGTAGTGTATTATAAGATAACACTGTTTGACCAGATAGGCATCCATTTCAGCCACCTTGAAAGACAAGAAAGAATTTTTTTTAAACAAACCCTATCATAAAAGAGAGAAAATCACCATTTAAACCTTATGGATATACAAAACTACAAGATTCAATATTCTGTACATTATGCCACATTGCACTCCAAACTGCACATTTAAATCACCATTAACGCATTACAATAGACTATTTCGTAAATTCTGCATGCAACACCTTCTATTGATATGTTGGTCAAAAAGATAGAAGCACAGAAGCAACACAATCTTATAGTGCTATTAAATTAAGAGTGCACTCTTACAGACTTAACGATGAACTTAGTATATTAACCGTTACGAGTAACTTCACGGCAATTTAGGAAAATAACAAAAGTGAAAACAATGAAATTAACTTAGGCTGTGTTTGTTTTAAAGAAAAAAGAGCTGAATCCTTAACTAAATAAGTGATAAGTGGATGCTATCATGTTTGTTTTCCAATAAATGCTTTCATTAAAGGGTAAGTTTGGCTCACATCCCTAACAAGTTTTAAAATAGAGAAAACATCCTTCCCAACCAACATTTACGTTTCCGCTCCCTGTTTTCAAATTCACGCACGCAGAAAGACCGAAATACCCTTTATGTTTTTAACTTTTCAAACGTGTATAACTTTATTTACAAAAACCGGATCAACATAACGTTTTCACCAAAAAATCGCAAATTTTATGATCTTTAAAATGAGATCCATTGTTGATACCAAAAATTTAAATTTGTATTAAATCTGCAATTATTTCAAATATTTGCAGACAATTCAACAAATATTGAACATTTTCGATTTTTTTTCAAATATATAAAAATTGCAAAAAATTGCAGATATTTCTGCAACTATATGATATAGTTGCAGAAATGTCTGCAACTATTACATATAGTTGCAGATATTTCTGCAACTATATGGTATAGTTGCAGACATTTCTGCAACTATTGCATATAGTTGCAGACATTTCTGCAACTATTGCAAATAGTTGCAGAAAACGAACTTACACGGTATTTCAGTAAAAATCTTTTATTGCAAACAGATAAATCATTAAGCAAAGATAATTTTATCGTTCAATATAAACCAAATAATCACAGATAGAAAAAATGAAGCACGGTATAAACGAGGGTATTTATGGAAAAGAATTAAGCCGAAACAAAAATAGGGACCGGATTTATAAAGTTTCGAACGGAAGGAGTTTTTGTGAATTACGTTTGTTTTAGGGATGTGACCCTAATTTTCACTTCATTAAACCCTCCTACTCACTTAATTGAATAAGCAAAATTTTAATGCTTATTGTAAGTGCTGATCACTTGTTACACTACATTTTTCAATTATACCCATATGCAACATAATATGTAATTGTTTTATAATTTTTTTAATTATATCAAATAGTTAGAAAAGTTCCAACATAACTCAATTTTGTTTCCAGTTTGTGATTTTTTTCGTTCAGTTTTGATTTTAATTTTATAGTGTAGTTTCCAATCACTAGAAACAAATATACTAAAAACTAGTGACGAATAAAATTTAATGTCAACCTAAAGCAATGCATGCAATTTGAAGTTAGAATATGATAATTTATAAATTGGTTAATAAGAATGGAAATGGAAAAAAAATAAACTAAAATATGTAATACAGACGGGAAAAATTATAAATAAGTAATTTCAACAAGTTAAACAATACTAATTTATTTAAGCTAAACAAAAACTTAAACAAGATCTGCAACACAAATGCAAAAAATCAACATATTACAAAATTATGAAATGCTGGACAAAATCGTAAAATATTTTCATAATAACCGATTTCAACACATTGAATACACACACATATTAATAATGCTGAAAATTATTAATTGATAATCCAAACATAAACAAACTTTAATTTTGTTATAGTGAAATATTTTCTTCTCGACCAAACTCCTATAAAATATATTTACGTCATCAAATTTTCAATTTTAAACATATTTTATAGATTTTGTAATACCTGCACACGTGAGCGTTTGTTGTTTGTATATAAATATAAGACATAAAATAAGATGATTAAGTGAGTTTTGTCTGATAGTTGGTTGCACTGAAGAATAGTTAATTTAACTTTGAAGGGTAATATTGTCAAAGTAGTAATTTATGTTCACAAAATAAATTTCTAATCAAAATATAAACAAATAATATTTTAAGTATTCAGCATTCAGCGATCAGCATTCAAAATTCAGCATTCAGTATTCAGCATTCAGCATTTTAAACAAACGATGCCTTACCCATTATAGCAGCAAGCACAAAGCGGTTATCCAAACTCTAAACTATAATATTGACACCTTTGAAATCGAAATCGAATAGCCTAATATCGCTATTCCCTGAAGTCAAAATCGAATAGCCTGATATCGCGATTCTCAGAAGTCGAAATCGAGGCGAATCGGTTTAAAGAATAAGCGTTGAGAAGGGGATTAGGGCTACGGATGAAAATAATCGCTCATTTACTTTTTTGCCCCCAGCAAAATTCGATTAATTTCAGCTTATCCAGATTTTCCAATGCAAATAAGTCTTAGCAATAAAAATTCGGTTATGGTGTAGTGGATGGAACTATCCATTTAAACCCACCCTTGAATCATTAGAGCCAACTTTTAGAGCATCACAACTGGTTCGAAAGAGGGATTCGAAAGGATAATTAAACAAATTGAGCTAATTTGAAAGACTTAAGAGAAAGGAAGATAAGAGTTTCGATTAAGTCGAAGAGTTGAATAAAGAGAAGTTTATTCAGCAATGACTTATTTGAAAGGTAGATTAAAGAGACTAATAAGGTTCTAACTCCCTTCACTTAAACCAAAGAGGGTTTCGAAGGAGACTCCTACATTTTAAACTCTATTTTGGGGTGTTTGCAAGTTTTCTTGTTAACAAAAATAATTTGTAGGAGTAATATGGAAATGACTTAAGTCAAGTATATAACTATATTGAACTTATATCCACACAAACAAATTTCTCAAAGCCATCTGAACAATCCCACAAAAATGAAGGTTTTAGGTAATATCATTCTACCGTACACATATATCATTTAACTAGCCCAGTCAAGGAAACTAAAACAAGACACAACGACAAAATTTGATGAGCAAGGATTAAAAAGTCTTAAAGTACGCAACATTTTATGTACCTCAATATAGTTTATGGCATTAGAGATTGCATTCTACACTCAAACAAATGTGACCATGCAAAAGCAGTTCAGAGAGAATCAACTCTAAAAATAGTCCCCAACACAAGGAGAATCAGCATTACCGGAGCACCAAAGTGAATAATCTATTTGATAAAAGCATTAGAAGTGTTCCTTTTACCTTGTATTGGATACCAATGAAAGAATCTGAATTAACATAAGCAATAGTTAAGGCGCTTATTTTCAAAATACTGCATGAAACTTTGTTTATTATTAAGAATTTCATAGACCTCCACATAGTTTAATTTTAGGGGCTTTGTACGAAAGGTCCCTATTTCTGATCGTGTTACAAGAAAAGTCCCTGTAGAAATAAGTATGTAAATTAAGTCTCTGTTTTTTTAAATAAGAAAACGCAAGTTAGCTTGCGCTTTTTAAAATTTTAAAATTTTCAAAATCAGAAAGCGCAAACTAGCTTGCGCTTTCCTGATAAAAAGCACAAGTTACCTTACGCTTTTCAAAAATTTCAAAAGTTTTAAAATTTTCAAAAAAATTTCAAAATTAGAAAGCGCAAACTATCTTGCGCTTTTCTGATAGAAAGTGCAAGTTAACTTGCGCTTTTCAAAATTTTCAAAATTTTCGAAAATTTTGAAAAATATTTCCAAATTAGAAAAGTGCAAGTTATCTTGCATTTTCTGTCAGAAAATTGCAAGACACTTTGCGTTTTATTATTTTTGAAAAATAGGGACCAAATTTACATATTCATTTCTGCAGGGACTTTTTGTACAACAACATCAAAAACAGGGACCTGTGACCCTTTCCTTGTTAATTTTATTAGAAGTTATAGCATAAGAAAAGATAACCATGTTTTCTTTCTTTTGCACTGATCACTAATAGTAAAATTATTGATTGAAGACTCTGTGGCTTGTTCATTCATTTCACAATAGAGCTTGTCTATTTTTTTCGCAACTGAATATATTTAATATATCCAAATCATAATGACCAAGTTGAATTATAATGCACCCATCTTTAAAGTGGATAAGAAGGCCGCACACAATTTATATAACAGTATCCTTGCCTGCAAGTTTGGGCATGGCATGAAACTAAAGAGTTTATTTCAATACAGAGTGGTGAGATTGCATATTAGATCGATATTGTTTTCTGTACTAGCTAATGTGAGTCTCTCTGGCTGCGTATGTGCATGCACAATTTATTGTTCATAGTACAATCATTAGCTCCATGTTGTATAAAAGCATCAAGTTTGAAGATTGAAACTTTGAATTTGAATATGAGCAAAAGGGTGATTTTTTGACCTGAATACAAAAAATATGTTTATGTTGGACTGGTCAAGTTGTAAATTTAGAGGAAGATGAGGTTCAATTCACCTAATTGAGTAGTTGAGCTTCTATGTTAGCTTTAAGGTTCAGATTATTTCAAGTCAAATCATTGAATTTTTTAGTATTGAATTTTCGAGAAGAAGATTGATATGATGAATAATTAGTTTAACTACTAATTTCTGATTCTACAAGCTCTTTGTACATAATTATATATAGCCTAATTTTACTAGCCGTTGCTTATATTCTAAATTATAATTTAACTAGTCGTTGTTTATTTCCTAAATTATAATTGCCTAATTACACCCTACAGTCTAGACTAAGTATCAAGTATAGCTGACAGTTGTATAATGGATGTTAGCCTTTTATCTGTTTCATGTTTACATTCTACGATGAAATATTCCAAGGCTATTATTTCTATTTCTGTATTGTCTTATATTTGTTTCCTTTTTTTTATAAAAAAGTATATATAAATAGCAAAAAGGAGGAGAAAGCCTTCCTCCAGAGGCTTATAGAAGAAGGCGAAGCATATGGAGAAAATATACCTCCCTAATAAAAGACAGCAAAAGAAAAGACGAACAAATAAAAACAACCCATAGACACAAAGCAGCCAGGCTGGCTAAGACGAAACCCAAAAACAGAATCATCCCGAAGACCCTCTCTCCCGCCACAACCAAAAGGTCAAGGCCAGTCCACCCAACGTACCATCAACCACCAACCAGCCGAAAGAAAATCCTACAGACGCATCAAAACCAAACTGAAAATGATCCAAGGAAGCCGCCCTTCTGCCCACCCCATCGAGCTCCGGCAATGCCACCGCCCAATGGAGTAGACAGAGAAAGGAATCGGAGAACAGCAGAGAGTAAGCAATAGGCCTCAGCCTCAAGAAAAGGCGAAGGAGACCCAAAACCGCAGACCAATAGATAACAGAACTCAACTGCGAAACCATCCAGAGCTAAAACCGAAACAAGGGCACAGCAGAAGCACCTGAAACGAAAACAAAAAGACGAAATGAGAATAAAAAGGGGGGGAGCAGGGGTGGGAGGAAACCTCCACCCGAAGGAAGAGGCCTAGCCAACACCCAGTCTAGCGGCAGGTGGAGAGCAGGAGATTGACAGAAGTCCAACTAGCCGCCGAGAGCGGTGGCTCAGTGGACCCCTGAAAGGTCTACCCTGGAAAGCTAAGAAGACGTCATTCCTGACCCGATGGATGATAGACGGAGGATCCATCGATGAGCTCTCGAAAGTAGCCTTATTCCTCGCACACCATACGTGCCAGCAAATGAGACATGGAATCAAACGGAACACGATAGAACGAAGGGATTTCCCAGAAGTCCCAGCCCACCACGAATTCAGAAGTTGAAGAGGAAATCTTGCAGTACTCCGAACACCGACTAGATTTCCGAAGTAATTCCAGCAAGCTCTGGCCGAGAAACCATCGAAAAACAAGTGGTTTAAGGATTCCGTATCGCCGTTTCCGCAGCATCTACAGCGTGACACAGATGGAATACCGATCTTTTGAAGATTCTCGTCCAGTGGCAATCCATCATGTAGCAAACGCCACATTAGAACAGAGACCTTGGGGGGAATGCGGGAATCCCAAATGAAAGAAAATTCAGGGCGGATGGGGAAGTGAGGTCTGATAGAGGACTAGGCTTTTAGAATGGAGAACGAAGCGCCATCCCAACCTGACAAACCGCCATGAGAATCAGCTAAAAGCTTCACTGACTGCATGTGCTTCCAGGTCTCGCTAGCATAGGATGGAGTACCCGAAAAATTCGAACCCGCAAGCCTGTGGTACTTAGCACGGAGGAACGACGCCCATAAAGAGTTGTTGGCGCCAAACCTGTACCACAGCTTACAAGCAAAGGCCGCACAAAGGTCCGAGGGGTTACGAAGACCCAAACCGCCTTCATTTTTTGGGCGACAAATCACGTCCCAAGACACCCAGTGGTGTCGATGGACGTTGTCTTTGTTCCCCCAGAAGAAAGACGAGGCCAGAGACCGATAAGATCGGAAAAAAGATGAGGTAGGGGACATAGTCGCGAAAATGTGAGTTCCCATCGAGTCTAAGACCGATTTGATAAGCACAAGTCTGCCGGCTTGGGATAGATAGGCCGAGTTCCATCGTAAAATCTTCCCCCTAACTTTGTCTGTCAATGGGTTGAAAATCGCGTTAAGTTTCCTGCCCCGATACAGGACAATACCCAAGTAGGGAAGGGGAAGAGATGTTTCCTTGAAACCGGAGATAGTCTCGATCCAGGATGCGCAGGAGTGAGACATATCCTTCGAATGGACAAAGCAACATTTGGAAGGATTAACGAGTTGGCCCGAAGACCTCTCGTATTGATGGATGAAACTGAGAAGCCTCCGAACAGAGGACCGGCTGCCATTAGTGAAAATGACAATGTCATCTGCAAAGGATAAGGAGGAAATGAGAAGGCAACCCCGAGGAATCCCGAAGCACTGGATTTGACCATAGATGGTTAAGGATTGGAGACCGCGAATAAAAGCCTCTGCCGCGATCACAAAAAGAGTAGGCGAGAGCGGGTCGCCTTGACGTAAACCCCTCCCAGCCTTGAAATACCCACGGGCCGAGCCGTTAATGAGAACAGAGAACCAGTAGTTGGAGATGAGCCTCCACACTAAATCAATAAGGGCCTCCGGAAAACCGAAGGTTCTTAAAACCTTGATGACGAAAAACCAGGACATGCGGTCGTAGGCCTTAGCCATGTCCAGTTTGAAGACAACATTAGATCCCCAAACTTTCCTATCAATTTGGGAGATCAGTTCCTGAGCGAGAAGGACGTTATCAGAGATAAGGTGCCCCTTAACAAACCCTGCTTGAGATGGAGAAATGATGAGCTCAAGGAAAGGAGCCAAACGAGTGGCCAGAATTTTAGAAATAACCTTATTAGAAAAGTTGCAAAGACTTATAGGCCGGAAATCCGCACAAGTCCTTGGGTTTTCGCACTTAGGAATAAGAATAAGGTTGGTGGAAGTCCATCCAGCTGGAAGATTCCCCCCTGAGAAGAACGATTGAATGGCAAGACAGAAATCAGCCTGGATAATAGGCCAAGAACACCTATAAAAGACACCATTGAAGCCATCAGGGCCGCAGGCACTATCCTTGCTAAGAGAAAAGACACAAGCGTGGATCTCCTCCGTGGACGGGAGATCCGCAATCATGGTACCTTCCGAAGGGAGGACCACCGGAGGGATGAAAGCTAGAAGGGCCGGGTCTGAAACAGAGACAGATGGAGAACCTAGAAAGGATTGGAAATGGGAGAGGATGATGTCTTGGACTTCTTCTGGCGACGTAGCCGAAGAAAGATCAGGCCTCAAAATCTCTCGAATTGCAAGAAGGTTATTCTTCTTCCGAATGGAGGAGTGGAAGAATTTGGAGTTAGCATCTCCGGCGACTACCCATTTGACCCTCGCCTTTTGACGGAGGTAGTCATTCTCAACACGCAGTTCCGAAGAGAAGGAAGTTTGGGCAATGGCCCACGCCTCCTTATTGGCAGCGGTGGGTTCCTCGTCTAAAACGGATTCGGCGACGATAAGCGCCTCCTCTGCCATACGAACGCGATCGAAGATGTTCTTGAAAACCTGAACGTTCCAAACCTTAAGGCAAGCCTTAAGGCGTGAGAGCTTTCTCCCGAAAGCAGCACAGGGGGGGCAGAAATAGGAATGCTCCAAGAGTCCGTGACCACTTGAAGGAAAGAGTGGTGGGATTTCCACATGCTCTGAAAACGAAAGGAGGAGGGCCCAGAAAGCGAAAGGGGAGAGCAACGAACAATCATAGGGGCATGGTCCGAGAAGGACCGGTGGAGATGGGCGAGAGAGAAGGAAAAGGGAAGGCGAAACCATTCCTCCGAACCGAACACACAGTCAAGTCTAGAGAGAATACGATTCGGGCCCTCTTGGTTGTTAGACCAGGTGAAAGCAGAGCCGACGAAGGGGAGCTCGGAAAGACCAGAGGAGGCAATGAACGAATTGAAATCCGCCATCGCCCCTCTGTTGATGGCCGCTCCTCCCCGTTTTTCCGCTTGGCAAGCAACGATATTGAAATCGCCACCTAACACAGAAGAAGAGATGCCCAGAGAATCAAGAGCAAGAATGTCAGACCAGAGAACAAGTCTCTCCGAACGATCACACTTGGCGTAGACAGTGGAGAAGAGAAAAGGAGCAATAAATGACGGGGACGAGCACGCCACCGAAAAGAGCTGAGGGGAATCGAAAACAGGTCGAGTCGCATAAGATTTGGACCATAAAATCCAAATTTTACCCGAGACATTAGCAGAGCCACCGCCAAATCCTAAGGATAAGACTATCTTGGAAATCCCTGCCGGGGCAATAAAGGGTTCCAGGATGGCAACCAAACCTACAAAGTGTTTCCTGACAATGCGTTTTAGCCTAGCCAAAGACGCATCATTACCGATGCCACGGACATTCCAAAAAAGAAAGTTCGCCATAGGAACGAGAATGAAAGAACAAGAAAAGCACAAACTCAAACCAGATACAGCGAAAACCGAGCAGATCGGTCGATCCGCTCGGACGCCGCTATAGAGCGTGTGCGAATGGTATGAAGGGTAGGAGGAACTCTCCTCTGTCTGCGTCTCGTCGTGCGAGTGGGAGGGACGGGCGACTCAGAAGGAGATAAGGAGGAATCAACCGACGAAGACGAAGGAGAAGAGTTCCTAGCTAAACAAGCTAGATGCTCATTAAGGAGCGCAATCTCTGCCTTACTCATCATCGGAATGGAGATGGATAGAGAACAAGCAGAGGAGGAGCGCGTGCACTCCGAAGAGCAACACACGGGAGATGGTGCCCTACAGTCCGAGTGATCATAGGGAAACCGCAAAAGGGATGGGATGCGAACCAATCGCAATCCATACAGCCAAGAGAAACAGTCATGCGAGGAAGTGGAAAGAGTACCAGAGGGGGAAGTAGAAACAAAGGATGAGTCACCTAAGGGAGAAAACACAGAGATAACCAGAGCAGGACAAGAAGAAGGAGATGGGTGAACGGGGCTAGAGATGACTGGGACAACAGACGAAGAGCAGAAAGACAGACAGGAAAATGTGGAAGTGCAAACAAGTTGCTTCCCAAGTTGCTGTGAGAGCCCTACCACTGCCGGACTGTCACTAATCAAACAGTCCCGCGCTGTCACTAATCAAACAGACGAACCAATCTTATATTTGTTTCCTGTTTACGACCTATGATGAAATGTTCTGAGGCTATCATTTCTATTTCTTCACGGTCTTTTATTTGTATCATGTTTACCGCATATGATGAAATATTCTGAGGCTATCATTCATATTTTTCTACACTTCTTGTCAAGTGGGGTTCGAATAAATTTATAGAACCAACTTGTCGAGTATGTTCAAATGGCTGGCCTTGTCGAGTGCTTTTGTGAAAATATCTACCAGTTGTTCTTTGCTTCTGACAAATGGAGTTTCTATTTCCCCTGATTGCACTCTCCAACAAAGTGACAATCTACCTCTATATGTTTTGTACTCTCATGGAAGACTGAATTGGATGCAATATGTCATGATTATCATAGTGCATTTGCATTGTTTTCTATGCTCTATTTTCATGTCATGGAGTAATTTCTTAATCAAGATAAACTCATTTACTATGGATGTTGTGGCTCGATATTCTGCATCTACACTTGATCTAGCCACAATATTCTACTTCTTGCTTTTCAAGTGACCAAGTTACCACCTACAATGTACAAAACCCTATGATTGATTTTCTGTCGCAACTTCCGACCCAATCTGCATCAAAAAAACCAACCACGTTATTTTTCTTCGTCCAAATTCCTTGACCTGGAGTACCTTTAAGGTACCTCAATATCCTATCAACTGAGCATGCATAAATTGACTTATGACACTAACTACGAAGCTGTACAGTTAAAGCGCCCTGCCGCTCCATAGCGTTTGAGGTGCGAAAAGTTGTAGCAGAGATATATCGGGGATATAGCAGGATATAGCGGATGACTTTAAAAAGAGGAATGATGAACATTCTACATTAAAAGAGGAATAAGTATTACTTATTATTTCCCACCAAGCAAAACAAGTTATAATAAAGTAAAGATAAACAAAGTTGACACTTAAAAAGTTAGAACTAGTTATAATAACCAACAGCGTATATCATTGTTACATCAACTTCGAAGTTACCATAAAACTTAAAAGCAAGACATCAAGAAAAATGCTTATTTATAGGAAATAGGGATATAGCGGGGCAACAAAATCGGGGATATAGCGGATTATTGCCCCCAATATCGGAGATAATATCGGATCCTCTATATTGGGCCACTTTATAGGAATATCGTTGCCCCAAATGTCCGCTACAGGATATATCGGTGATATATCGGGGCAATATCGGAGAATTGACTGCACAGCTACGAAGGCAATGTCACGTCTGATTACTGTAATGTAAATTAATTTGTCTACCATTATTTTATATTTTTATATGTGAGATAATGTCTTATCTTCTTCAATTCCTAGTTTAATATTCATCTCCATAGGAGTATAGCTGATTTAGCTCCCAATTTACCTGTCTCTTTTAATAGATCAAGGACATATTTTATTTGAGATAGAAATAATCATTTACTTGAGTAGGCTATTTCTATTTCAAGAAAATATGAAAGTTTTCCAAGGCCTTTGATGTCAAATTCATTTTTCAAATATTGTTTAACCCTTTTAATTTCCTCATTATTATTTTCTAGTGGTGATAATGTCATCCACATAAACCAGAATAATAGCAGTGGTATTTTATGAGTGTTTGATGAACATAGAGGAATCGGTAGTACTTTTAATAAAATTAATCTTTAAAAGAGAAAATATTAGCTTGGCATACCATGCTCTTGGAGATTGGGTTAGAACATAGATTGCCTTTATTAATTTACACACTAGTGATGAGTTTGACTAACTTTTATGGCCCGGAGAAAGAGTGATATAGACTTCCACTTCTAAATTTCCTTGATGGAATGCATTTTTTACATCCATTTGAGACAAATCTCATCCTAAGTTGGTCGCTACTGATAGCAAAATTCTAACCGTATTTATTTTTGCTATTGGTGAAAAAGTCTCTTGGTAGTCAATACTATAAGTTTGGGTAAATCCCTTGACCACTAACCTAGCTTTGTACCTTTCAATTGTATCATCACTGTTGTATTTGATTTTGTATACCCATTTGCAGCTTATGAGTTTTTCTATTTTTTGGTAAATTAATAATATCCCATGTACCCTTTTTCTCTAAGGCTTGAAGTTCTTCGTTCATAGCCTTATGCCAAATTAGGCTTTGATGACTTCACTAAAGTTGGTTGTTCCATTTGGTTAGTGATGTTACTCAAGTAACCTCGATATAAAGGGGATACTATTTTATGTGAAATAAAATCTTTGTATTGAATACATCACCTATTGGGATACATAATCCCTTAATTTGACAGAAGGTCGAGTTTGTCTTATAAATCTTCTTTCGACATTTTCTTCTTGAGCTAGTTCTTCATAAGTTGATCTCTTCTTCTCCCGCTGAAGGAATTGCACTTTTTTCGCCAACTTGTTCTTCATTTGTATGCTCAACTTGTTCTTGATTTGTTTCTTTAAAAAATATGTAATTATTTGGAGACAATATGATTGGTTTACCATGTGTATTTTCTAGTTCATTTGTTTGATAATATGGTTCATTTTCAATAAATGATACATCTCGTGAGATATAAAGTTTATGATTTCCGGGTCATAACATTTATACCCCTTTTATGGGATGAGTATCCTAAAAATATGGCTTTAATACTGTTTTTATCTAGCTTGTCATGTCATTTTATGTGTACGAAAAATGTACATCAATAAACTCTTATGTGATTAAGATCTATTTTCCTATTCTCAAGAATTTCTAAGAGACTCATATTTTTAAGCATGACACTTGGCAATCTATTTAGAGGTAAGTTGCAGTTAGCATAGCATTTGACCAGTAAGATTTTAGAACGTTAATTTGAAAAAGAAGAGATTTAGTGACTTCAAGTAAATGTTGAATTTTTCTTTCTGAAACTCTGTTTTATTCAGGTGTATTAATACAAGTGGTTTGGTGTAAAATTCCTTTTTGTTTAAAAGTTATATGAAATTTTTGTTTACATATTCTATCTCATTATTAGATTGAATTTTTTTTACCTTTTGCATTATATTGATTTTCTATAATATTATAAAATTCTTGAAGACATGAAAAAAATTCTTTTTTTCTTTTAGAAGGTAAACCCAAATAGTGCGAGAAAAATCATCAATAAATGTGACAAAATATTTAAAAATATTATAAGAATCAACAGGAGCTGGACCCAAGCATCAGTGTAATATCACCTATTTTGAGGCCCGAAACTAAGCACTACGGATGCTGTAATCATCCATAGTATTGGTTCCTGGTGACAAAATGAGATTAGTTAATCGTATCTATAACATCAATAGCACATGAATATGAAATTTTTAAAACACATTTCATTAATAATTTTTCACATTCATTACATAATCCCATCGATTCCACATTCGAAGAAAATATAATAATAATTACAATTATATTTCAAGGGTGCCATATAAAGATGCCCCATAGGATGATAAGAGTATAACTTCTTGACAGTTATAAATCCTGTCATCACATCCATTCAAACAAAATAAAAGTTCAAACAAAACAGCGGAAATAAAATCCTAATATTAGCTTGCCTCCTGCATTTCTTCGAAAGCTTATTCGTCTAACTTGAAAACTCTACTCTCGAACTACTCAAATGAGCACCTAAGAGTTTAAGCGAAAAGAAAAAATTTAGATCAGACAAAAAGTCTAGTGTGAATAGTAATATACCATCTCGAACCAAAATAGATATCAAGTGGGACCAGCTCCCAGAACAAAATGGGTTTTACCCTTACTATTATCTTATCAAATATGTTAATCCGAACATAAATCATGCACCTGCAACCACAATGGTTAAAACAAAACATGATATGATCATACACATGCAATATGAGTAAATGTGACTAATCTGTCATTATAGGATTATGCATTCCCAAAGTTCACCCGTCCCATAAAATTGATTGTCTGTCTCAAATTAAAGTTTTCCTAAGGTCACTATGAACTAATTAGTTTTTACAGGCCAACTAATAACCTATCAGGCTGACTCAGGCCAAAACATAACCAGATGTCCTAAAAATCTACAAATACGGTTAGGAGGTCTGCAAATATGGTTAGGAGAAAACAAATAATTCTATGAGCATATAGAGCTACGAGTTCCCTTCTGTGTGTACACATCTTTTAGTCTCACTACTTAAAAAGTCCTACGCACTGGAATTGCGGACCTTTACCAATCGGGGGATAACGGTTAAAGCTTAGGGCGTTACCCTTTACCAGTCCCGCTTCAATCTTATTTTTAAATCCATGAGTCATATCTTTTTGATCAGTTTAAGACATCCTAAGACAGTTGATCTATCTGATCTCCAAGATGTTATTATACTTATTCAAGAGTTTAATCTAGCCATACTCACTCCTAAAATAATCTAATAGGTAATTTATATTCACAAACTCCAAGATGCAATGATGGGTAATGCAGATGTGAGCATGATAATGATAAAATATGTAAATTTAACTGAACAAATATAATAAGTACATATAAAATCATTCATCAAAATATGTTGAATCAATAGCCACATCCATAATAAATTACTTAGGTTTAAGTAATAATTTTCTTTAGCAACATCCATATAAAATTGGGCAAAAACATTATTTCATTTTCTTGAAAAAATTAATCTTTAAAAATGATTAACAGCTTAAACCCATTCTTTAAAACAAGGAAAATATAACCCATGTACTTAGCCAAAATCTTGTGCCAAAGCACTATCTTCTTTTCATAGCTTTTAAAACATTTGCTGTCAAAACAGGGATGTCGAACCTTTAGAAAACATGGGCTTTCGAGCCTCTAAACATTGCTATTTGATTTGCAAAACATAAGGCTATCATGCCTTCAGAAAACATGGCTATTAAGCCTATAAACATAGTAATTTAATTTGTAAAACATAAGGATGTCGAGTCTATAAACATATCTATTTGATTTATAAAACATAAGGTTATTGAGCAACCAAACATAGCTTTCAAGTTTATAAACATAAGGCTATCGAGTCTTTAACACTTAGCTTTCAAGTTGTAAACATAAGGCTATTGAGCCTTTAAAAGATGGTTATCAAGTTTGTTAAACATACGACCATCAAGCCGCTAAAAATATAGTTATCGAGTAGCTGTATGAAGGCTATCGAATCATTATTTGACAAGGGGTTCTGAGTCTTTAAAAATGATGTGTCGAACCTCTAAAACATATAGGGTTATCGGCCTGCTTTGCTTGAGGGTGCCGAGCCCATAAAACTTTAAGGATGTCGAGTTGTAGCAAATAGTAGTTGCCCAGTCTTTAAACCATGGGTTGTTAGTTGTTAAGCCTCAACAAAAACAATAGATTTCAAATCTCAAAAATGCAAGGTATAGAATCCTTAAGAAAGTAGATACATCTCATAGCTATCGAGTAGCCATCACATGTATCGACCGATATTACTATCGAAATAGGGGTATCAAGCCTCTAAGTTATTGTGATAATGGCTTTTTTGTAATTAAGATAAAAACCGACTTATTTTCTTTTTAAACTAAAGCTTTTTAGTAACTCTTGCCCCATGTCAAATTATCATTGGATAACAAAACAACTTTTCATTTTATTTTCATAATTGCTGGTAGATTACGTTCTACCTTCCAAATTAACTTTGCAAAAAAATATAATCAACATCTTTAACATATATTAATAATAACCATTTCTAGAATAGTAAATTCATATAAAATCACAACAAATAGGGGAAAATCACCAAAAATATGAATTTCTTTCTTCTTTCATATATAAAAGTTTTAGGACCAAAATATTAACATAATTATTTTTAATAACTAAAAATCTTAAATATACACTTTTTCCTCTTAGAAAATTCATAAAATATTCATATGAACTTGGAAAATTATGAAATTGAAAAGCCATCTCCAAAATAATATTTTCTATAATATATCATAATTTGAAGTCAATAGGAGATCAAAATATTAGGTTTTTCCTTTTAAAACTCATCAAAACAATTCCATAAAAATTCCATCAAACCATTATTCACTCTAATAATGATATAATCCATCAAAGCATGACATATTATAAAACAATTCGGAAATTAATCAAAAAACTAAAACAAAGCATATACAAATGAGATGGTTATTATTATTCACCTTAGATTGGATAAGAGAGATTAAGATTTGATGTAGATTAATTCCCTAAATTTTTCCCTTTGAATTCCTCAGCTTTCTTCTTCCTTTTCCCTTAAGTAATGGTCGGCCTCTTGTAACGACCCATAAATTTATCAATTTGATAAATTATATTTATTTTTAAAATATTCAAATATAAGAATTTTTAACATAGATTATGATGTTTTGAACAATAAGTAATAATGGTAATAAGTATTTACAAAAATATACACACTAGTTTGCAGTGTCAAATTCACTTCAAAACTAGTCCAATCCACTCCACTTACTCTTGCAAACTCACAGCCTCCACCACTTCCCCGTATAGTCGAGCACACCAACCTCAAAGGAGGTTGGCCAAGCATCCCCTAGCATAGGCCAAATCCATTTGAAGACAAAGAAGGAGTTTGAAGAGCACCGAAACAAGAAAAAGAGGAGGAAGTGCTACCGAAACCGATTCGAGAAGCTACGGAAAAGATTGGAAGAGTGGAACTAATAGTGAGTACTCAATCTTAGTTTTATTTAAATAAAACTTAAAGTGATATTATACATGTTAATTAGAGGTTAATATATTGAATATGGGTTGATATTGGATGACAACTTGGTTAATATTATGATTGGTTATATGGTTGATAACTTGGTTTAATAAATGATAAGAGAAATGGTTAGTAATTAACTGTAGTTAATTGAATAAAAATTTAATCCATAAATAATATGTGTATGGAGTTGTTTAGCCTCTTATTGGTTTTAAATATCTAAAAAGACTTGAAATGAATATTATAATAATATAGTATTATAATATGAAATGAAACGGAAAATGAGTTTGAAATATGGAAAATATTTGTTTAAAATAATTTAGAAATGTTTTACAAACAATAAAACTCAATTTAGAGAAGTTTTTCCAAGTTATGAAAAATAAGTCAAAATATTGTGTGTCGCGTAACGGCAGCTTGTGATTTAGCTTCGAAAAAGTTAAATGAACATATAGAGTGGAATATAGCTCAGAATTCTTTGAGATAAGAATTTTCCAAACTATTATATTCATAGTTTTCAAAAAAAAGAAAAAAAATTGATATTTCGTTTATTAAATTTTGAAATATGAGCAAATCAAATTTTCAAAATAATCGTGGTTTTGCAGTTCGGAATCCATAAATGGAATTCCTTTAAAATGATATTTTTAAATTCTTTAAAAGTATGGAATAAATTCTATAAATCTTTTAAAATATTTTAAAAGAGATTTGAGTTATATAAATGAATTTTCAAAAGATAGAAAAGTCGTTTTGATCAATATAGCTTTTAAAACACTATTTGTAGCACTTTTTAATAACTTATGCAAACAATGGTTTTAACTTGATTATTCTTTTCCGAACCTTTTGTGAACCTCTTCAAACAAATAATTAAGTAATTTAAAGATGATTAAGAGGTTTAAAAACGAGTATGCGGAAACGACTAGTATGTTTGTTCCATTTGTGTCACAGAAAATCTGCCCGAGGAATGGAACAGATCGAAGGGAATCCTCGAATGCTCTAAATTAATTAAAGGTTAATTAAGTATGATAAAAGATTTTGAGTCGATCAAATAACTTGACCACCTTTTGGGTGACGGAGTGGTAGTCTCTAGACTTGGGTATGGGAAACCAGTTGTCTGCCCTCCCTAGCTATCCGGACTGGCCCGATGGAGGGGATAGTAAATTTGATCTACTCGGATCAAAATTTCCCGAAGTATAAAAGATATAATTTTTCAAATTTAAACAACTTGGATTGAATAGAAATAATCTTCTTATACTTGGTATTAAATTCCAAAGAGGGAATCCTTACTATTCGTGAGACTTTAAAAGGTGATCTCACCGTTATTCGACGGAGAGTAAAGGTTGAATACGAAAATTAATATTGAGTAGAATTAGTATAATTTCTATGATTCTTTTTACTCAATAATATTTTTCAATATGAGATTTAAATAAATGATTTGGAAAAATTTTCCTAAATAAAAGGTGAAACGATTTGGAATTATTCCAAGATTCAAAAAGGTTTAATAACCAGAAGGATTTGATAAGTGAGGCTTAATGATTCCATATACTATTAAGAAGATAAATGGAATAATTTAAAATAATATGACTCACTGAGATATTTATGAATGAATAAAAGGATGAATTAAATTAAATGATGATTGATAATCATATATGAACTTAACATCTTTTTAATCGATTATTGGTCGGAGGAACCAGGATTAGAATTGGGTAACTCCTATCTGAAAACTACTTCAAACCAATATATACGTTCAAAAGTGAAGACATGATGAAGATGATGATTTTTGAAGATGGGGATCTTTATGATGAATGACTACTTACCACTAGTCCCTCGGGGTGAAATTTACCATATAATATATTTATGGTGGCGGTAGTGCTCTATTATGAAAATCTTCTATTACAAGGACCGATCGCTACTAATTATAGGGATAATTTTCGACAGGATGTGGTAGAAGGAGTGCCTTCGGTTTCATTTAGTCACAGAACGAACTTTTATGGACGAATGTCTAACATTGCATTCTTGAAATCACAAACACTGACTTCTATAAACATACATCTGTTTGGTGGCGGAGAAGGCAACTTCTCTTAGCTTAACACCCTTCTTTGAGACATACGAGCTCAGGGATTGTATGTTCATAAAAGTCAATAGTAATCGAAGGAATGACAATATGACATTCAAAGTGGAACCTGTTATGATCAAAGCATGGCTTTGAGGAACGTAACATCACGAGCCTCATAGCTCAGGAATGATACGGGATACTATATGGTTTAAAGGACAAATATCGACGAGATACTATATGGTCTAAAGGACAAATTTTGGGCTATTATTGAGGAAAGATGTCCCACTTGGCACTTGTTGCCTTATTGTATGGATGGAAAGATATGGAGGCTGACAGAGATCGTGTAAAGCCACTGAGTAATACTATGTTCCATGGTAGTGTAGCAGTATAGTTCGGAGGCTAACGGAGATCATGTAAAGCTACTGGTGTGAACTAGGATTGTTATACGTGGATTTTTGGGTTTGAATGGTCACTAGTTCCCTATCATGTTGGAAATCCAATTCTAATATGTTGCCTTTCGATTTTCATTGTAGAACCTACTTTTAAAAAGTTGCTAATAAGCCATCAAATTTAATCAATGTAACAATTTCGGCTGTTTTTATAGAATATTTGAAAAGTGTTTTCAAAGGAATCTTATTCGAAATAATGTCAAATTATTTTGGTATAAAAGTGTTTGGTTATTGTAAAGTAAAAATTCGTCTGTATTTATATATGGGCATTGTCTTATAAAATACCCTTCTTTTCATTGGCTTTGATTGACATCACCACGATCTATGCATTAAAAAAAACTTCGAGTATCTCATACCGGTTTATCTAGCTTGATCTGCGTATTTTTAATACTCGAGTCAGATTCGAGTAGTTTCAAGTTTAGTTGAAAATGCTTGGAGTTTCCAAAAAGGAGCTGGAGATCTTCATTTACGTATGGATGTAGTCTATTATTCGTTGCATCAATTGCATTTGTTTTTATTTTTTAGCATTTGTAAGGACAGAGGGTTTATAACTGTCTAGGTGGATCTAGGTTAGACTCTGATATTGTATTTAAATGTTTCCGCTATAAAGATTATTGTTGAAATAATATATGTCATTCCATTCATATGAGATTTTGTTCTATTTTTATTTTCTTTCCCCAACAATCAGGCTTTCTAGCACTTGGATTTGTGCCACGTAATACCAAGGATGCATTAGTTTCGATTTTTGAGGTTGAACATCCAGTTCATTACATTTATTATTAGAGCTTAGGTTAAGGGAACACCTAGGCTTTTTTGAGGTAAGTCTCATTATAGATAGGGTTAATAATACCCTAGACTGAGTGCATTAGAGATAATGTTAGTGATACCTTAGAATGAGTTTGAAAGTATTATATATGCGTGCATATTTGTTATTTGATATAAAATGTTTTGTGGTGATTAATCTGCTGAGTGGTTTATGAATTCTGGTTGGTGCATGAAGAGCTCCATGTAATCGATAGGAATTCCTAAATACTTAAACAATGTGAATCGACACTGTTTTAAAAGGAGTATATTTTATATATACAAAAGTATAAATATTGGTGTGATTTAGAAAATTTATAAGATGTTATCCCTTTGGATAGTTCCAATGATAAGATCTTGATCTGTTTGGTGATGGTGGGAATAATCTTCTAAGTATCGATTATATGCTGGCTTGGGCGAATGGTATCGAACACTCGGTAAACTATTCTTCTTATCATTGTACAATCAAGCCAAGTTCAAATCCGAATAAGTGTGAATCAAGTAATTTGGATAAGTCAAGAAATTAATGGTATGAAACTTCTGGTAATAACTTATTATATCATTTAGGTTAGGATGTCTTATTTTTTGCCGAGGGATGAGTATTGGGCTAATCCGAATAAAGCACGAAGAGTACGTGCACAAAAAGAGGCAGAAGAGAAATTAAAACTAGGTTGCCAGCATCTTCTGTTATAGATGCGGTAAAGAAGGGCATTATGTAGTTCTGTGTAAGGCCAGGTAAGAAAACGAAAGAGATAAAAAGAAAGTAGAGAAAGAAGAAAGAAAATCTTATAGGGTTGATATATTCTGTTTCAAGTGTAAAAGGCAAGGACATTTTCTATGTGAATGCCTTAAAATAAAGAAGAAACCCAGAATTCGGTCAGGAAAGGCAAAGGGTTGCTACCGTTGCAAAGGACTATGACATATAACCAAAGAATGTCCCCGAACTTTCTTTTGGTGCTTCCAAGGGAAACACTTAATGAAGGGCTGCCCAAAAATGAGGACGGCTGACTTAGGCCTCAAAGATAAAGCACAGTCTACCTCAATAGGGATCCAAGAATAGTATATATAGCAGTTCAAGTATCTATATGTAAGATGGTGATGTATGATGGGTTGTATTCCCTAGGGGTTATCTCTAAAAATTTGTAACATAGGCTAGGGTTTGTAATGGATGTATAAATATAATGTTAACTAATAAATTTATTTTGATCATTCTCTTTGTGCATTTCTTCTATCTTCCACCAAATCAATTTAATAAAATATTTAGAAATAAAAAGTTTAAAGGAATATTAGAAATGGCTTATTGAAAATTATTTAAAATTAAGAAATTATTTAAGAATATATTTTATAAAAGTATATTTTATAAAATAAAGCATAATTAGCAAAAATAAAATGATGTTTGAAAGAGATGGATTTGAGAATTCATATCCTAATGTTTTGAAAAGGTATAAAACAGAAAGTTATGTAAAATAAGTTTGGAATTAAATTTATAATGAGACATATTAACAAAGAAATTTCAAAAGAATTTTGAAATAATAATTATAACGGTATTATTCCAAATAAAGGATAATCGATTTCTTTTGGAAAAGAGATAGAAATATTTTTGGGAATAAATAATTTAAAGAAATAAAGGGTTTATAAAAGGATTTAAAGCAAAAGATGATAGTTTTATGAAATGTTCTCATAAAGATTTGAAAAGCTAAATAAAGGACGAATGTTATACATAGAACATTTCGTCACATGATTCTAATCTAAGATTCGGATATGGAACTTTGAGGTGTTTACACCGGTTCGAAAAAGGATTTATCACTTGATTATTGATGACGAACATTGATGAGGGTTTGTGTTTGGATACTTACGTTTTTTATCATTGTTGAGAGATATGCAAGGAAAACTAAAAATTCTAATTAGAAAGCCTGATCAGATTCCACATTAGAGGATCGAGGGATCAATACTAGTTCGAAAGTAAAGTTGTGGATTAAACTAGTAGGTCAAATCAGATGATCTGTATACATCATATGATTGTAAGTTTAAAAATAAATATTTGGGGAAAATATCTTTGGGTTTTGTTTTGGTGTAATTTTGGGGTTGAAATTCTTTTAAGGGGAAAGTATGTAATGATCCGCAAATTTATCAATTTGATAAATTATATTTATTTTTAAAATATTCAAATATATGATTTTTTAACACAGATTATGATGTTTTGAGCAATAAATAATAATGGTAATAAGTATTTACAAAAATATATACACTAGTTTGCAATGTCAAATCCACTTCAAAACTAGTCTAATCCACTCCTTTTCCTCTTGCAAACTCACGGCCTCCACCACTTCCCCCTATAGTCGAGCACACCAACCTCAAAGAAGCTTGGCCGAGCACCCCTTAGCATAGGATGAACCCATTTGAAGATAAAGAAGGAGTTCGAAGAGCTTCGAAGCAAGAAAAAGAGGAGGAAGTGCTGCCAGAGTCGATTCGAGAAACTACAGAAAAGATTGGAGGAGTGGAACAAATAGTGAGTACTAAATCTTAGTTTTATTTAAATAAAACTTAAAGTGATAATATACATGTTAAATTAGAGAATAAGATGTTGTATATGGGTTGATATTGGATTTGATAACGAGGTTGATGTTATGATTGGTTATATGGTTGTGATATGGTTGATAACTTGGTTTCATAAATAAGAGGAATAGTTAATAATTAACCATAATTAATTAAATAAAAATTTAATTCATAAATAATATGTGTATGGAGTTGATTAGCCTCTTAATGGTTTTAAATATATAAAAAGAGTTGAAATGGATATTATAATAATATAGTATTATAATATCAAATGAAATGGAAAATGAGTTTAAAATATGAAAAATATTTGTTTAAATGAGTTTGAAATGATTTAGAAATATTTTATAAACAATAAAACTCAATTTGGAGAAGTTTTGACAAGTTATGAAAAATAAGTCAAAATAAGGCGCGTCCCGTAACGTTAGTTCTCGATTCCACATCGGAAAAGTTAAATGAACATATAGAGTGGAATATAGTTCGAAATTCTTCAAGATAAGAATTTTTTAAACTATTATATTCATTGTTTTTAAAAAAAATAAAAAAATTGAGATTTTGTTTTGTTGACTTTGAAATAAGAGCAAATCAAGTTTTCAAAATAATCGCGGTTTCGCAGTTTGAAATCCATAAAGGGAATTCCTTTAAAATGCTATTTTTAAATTCTTTAAAAATATGGAATAAATTCTGTAAATCTTTTAAAATATTTTAAAAGATATTTGAGTTATATAAATGAATTTCCAAAAGATAGAAAAGTCGTTTTGATCAATATAGCTTTTAAACGCTATTTGCAGCACTTTTTTCGCAGCAATTTTTAATAACTTTTGCAAACAATGGTTTTAACTTAATTATTTTTTCTCGAATCTTTTGTGAACCTTTTCAAATAAATAATTAAGTAGTTGATATATGATTAAGAGGTTGAAAATGAGTATGCAGAAACGACTAGTACGTTTGTTCCATTTGCGAGTGCCATAGAAAATCTGACCGAGGAATGGAACAGATCGAAGGGAAAGCCCGGATGCTCTAAAATAATTAAAAGAATTAAGTATGTTAAATGATTTAGAGTTGAACTTGACCAACTTATGGGTGACAGAGAGATAGTCCCTAGGCTTGCATTTGGGAAACTAGTTGTCTGCCCTCCCTAGCTACCCGGACATGCCCGACGGAGTGGATAGTAAATTTGATTTACTCGGATCAAAATTTCCCAAAGTATAAAAGACATAATTTTCCAAATTTAAACAACTTGGATTACATAGAAATAATCTTCTTATATTTGGTATTAAATTCCAAAGAGGGAATCCGTACTATCCGTAGGAATTTAAAAGGTGATCTCACTGTATTCGGCGGATAGTAAAGGTGGAATACAAAAATTGATATTGAGAAGAATTAGTATAATTTCCATGATCCATTTTACTCAATAATGTTTTTCAATGTGAGATTTAAATAAATGATTTGAAAATGTTTTCCTAAATAAAAGGTGAAACGATTGGAATTATTCGAAGATCCAAAAAGGTTTAATTAACCAAAAGGATTTGATAAGTGAGGCTTAATGATTTCATGTAATATTAAGAAGATAAATGGAATAATTTAAAATAATATATCTCACTGATATGAATTAAATTGAATGATGGTTGATAATCACATATGAACTTAAAATCTTTTTAATCGATGATTGGTTCAGAGGAAACAGGGTTGGAATTGGGTAACATCTATTTGAAAACCACTTCGAACCAATGTATACATTCGAAAGTGAAGACATGATGAAGATCATGATTTCTGAAGACGGGGATCTTCATAATGAAGGGCTACTTGCCACTAGTCCCTCGGGGTGAAATTTACCATATCTTATATTTATGGTCGCAGTAGTGCTTTGTTATGTAAATCTTCGATTACAAGGACTAATCACTACTAGTCCTAGGGATAATTCCTGATAGGATGTGGTAGGAGGAGTGCCTTCGGTTTCGTTCAGTCCCAGAACGAACTTGTATGGACGAATGTCTTACATTGCATTTCTGAGATTACAAACGTTAACTTTTACAAACATACATCTATTTGGTGGCGGAGTAGACAACTTCTCTTAGCTTAACACCCTTCTCTGAGACGTACGAGCTCAAGGTTGTATTATCGTGAAAGTCAATAGTAATCGAAGGAATAACAATGCGGCATTCAAAGTGGAAGCTGTTATGACCAAAGCGTGGCTTTGTTAAAAAGTGTGGCTTTGTGGAACGTAACCTCACGTGCCTCACATCCCAACAATGATACGAGATACTATGTGGTCTGAAGGACAAATTTCAGGCTATTTATGGGGGAAGATGTCCCTCCAGGCACTTGTTGCCTTATTGTATGGATGGAAAGGTATGGAGGCTGATGGAGATCATGTAAAGCCACTAAGTAATACTCTATTCCATGGTAGTGTAGCGGCATAGTTCAGAGGCTGATAGAGTTCGTGTAAAGCCACTACTGTGAACTAGGATTGTTACACTTGGATTTTTGGGTCTGAGTGGTCACTAGTTCCATATCATGTTGGAAATCCAATTCCAATATGTTGCCTGTACGGTTTGATTGTAGAACCTACTTTTAAAAACTAGCTAATAAGAGGTCAAATTTGATCAGTGTAACAATTTCGGCTATTTTGATAGATTATTTGAAAAGTGCTTTCAAAGGAATGTCATTTGAAATAATATCAAATTATTTTGGTATAAAAGTGTTTGGTTATCATAAGGTAAAACTCATTTGTATTTATATGTGGACGTGGTCTTATGAAATACCCTTCTTTTCAAAGGTTCTGATTGACATCAGCTTGATCTATACATTAAAAAAACTTCGAGTATCTCACGTTGGTTTATCAAACCTTATCCAAGTTATTTTATACTCGGATCAGATCCGAGTAGTTTCAGGTTTAGTTGAAGATGCTTGGAATTTCCAGAGAAGAGCCGGTGATCTTCATCTATGTATGGATGTATTCTATTACCCGCTGCATCTATTGCATTTGTTTTTATTTTTCAGCATTTGTAAGGACAAAGGTTTATAACCGTCCAGGCTGAATTTAGGTTAAACTCTAATATTGTATTCAATTTTTCCACTGTAAAGATTATTGTTGAAATAATATATGTTATACTATTCGTGTGAGATTCTGTTCTATCTTTATTTTCTTTTTCCTCAAATAATCGGGCTTTCTAGCACTTGGATTTGCGGTACGTGAATACCGAGGATGTATTAACGTCGATTTTTGAGGGTCGAAAATCCAGTTTGTTACACCCATTCTTACGTTTTGTTTTGATTTAGAAGATGAAAATGAGAATGAATGAGAGAGGAAGGGTTTAGGGAATGAAATAAGGAGTTATTCCCATTATGCCCCTCTCATTAATCCATTTCTATTCTATGTTTAAAACAATCTTATTAATTGACTGATTAAGGCGTGACCCATATTAGTTAACAAATATCATTTTTCTTATCACCTCACATTATTCTATTTAATTTATCTAATTAAATTTCTTGAATAATGTTGAACAAAAATTAGGGGTGTTACAGGCTCCCCCTTAAAGAATTTCATCCTCGAAATTATGGTAAGGAAATCAACAAGCACAATAATCATGCAAATAGTGTAACGAACACATAACAACAACAATACTAGCATATCCTGCTATCCAAAAAGTCTATATGACATATATAGAACATTTTATCAAAACAACACAGGATAAGTCTTTTAATCCTTTCTTTTATCTCTTAAGTATTGTCTTTCTCATTATTACTCCACTGGACTTTCACTAACTTGACTGTCTTATTTCTTAATCTCTTTTTGTCTCTTGCTATAACACGAACTGGTTGTCTAACAAAAGTCATATCTAGTTCCACTAATAAATCTTCCAACACATTCAGTGCAATAGTAGTCTCTGGATCATTCACACACTTTGTAAGATGAGAAACATGAAAAACATTATGGGCTTCTGTCAAACTATTCAGTAACTCTATTTGATAAGTGAGTTTCCCGATCTTTTCTACGATGGGAAATAGACCAAAATATCTCGGTGCCAATTTTCTTGACTTCCCAAACCATACCACACCCTTCATCGGTGACACTTTAACAAAAACATGGTCTCCAACTGAGAACTCTAAATCCTTACGCCTCTTATCTGCATAACTTTCCTACCTAGACTGAGCTTCTTTCATCCTTGCTTGTATCAACTCAATCTTTTCTATATCTTCTCTCACCATAACTAGACCAAGAATCAATCTGTCTGACGCCTCTAAGCAACATGCTAGTGATTTGCACGTTCTTCTGTAAAGAGCTTTGAAAGGTACCGTTCCAATACTAGTTTGATAACCATTATTGTAGGAAAGCTCAACTAAGTGCAAATGATCCTTCCATGACCCTTCAAAGTCTAGTACACAAGCCCTTAACAAATTTTCAAGAACTTTGTTAACTCTTTCCATTTGCCCATCCATTTGCGAATAGTAGGTGGTACTCATCTTCAACTTGGTACCTAACACTTCTTGTAGACTCTTCCAAAATTCACTAGTGAACAAAGTATCGTTGTCACCGACTATACTACTAGGAATACTATGCAGTCTTATAATATTTTTGATAAACAACTTTTCCAAAGTAGGTGCCGTCCTTGTCAACTTATCGGGAATAAAGTATGCACGCTTGGTCGGTCTATCTACAACGACCAAAATTCTTTCATTTCCCCTATTCAACCTCGGCAAGCCATCAATAAAATCCATGGATATAGAATCCAATTTCCAAAGTAGCACTTCGAAAGGTTGAAGCAATCCACTTAGTTTCTGATGCTCGGCTTTCACTAGCAACTCAAACATTGTTTCATCCATAAGCCTACACCTCTTTTTATTCATTCCCATGGAAACTCCTCTTCATATCCTGATACATTTTAGTTCCTCTAGGATGAATAGTAAATTTTGATCGATGACACTTCCTAAGATCGTCTTTTCTTATGTTACAAACATCTTGAACGCGCAATGGTCCTTTCTTCCTCAACCATCTATTAATGAATTTCTTCATTAACCCTAAAAGTGAGAGAAAAATAAAGTTGATCAAGGGAGGCTAAGGCAAGACTAAATTAAGTCATTGGAATGAAATACATTCAATATCAAGTCCACAATGATTTCGGCATGCATCCAATATCAAGGCGAAAATCATGTTGAGTATCATAAATGAACAAAGCCAATATGCAAGTCACGAGTCAAGTCTATATGTAGGTCAAAAGTCATAAGTCTTCCCATTGATATGCTATGCAATGGTTCAATATTCAATTTCTTATTTGTATAAAAAATTGAGTGTTTAAACAGCCAAAATCCCTAAATTGATTTAGGGTTACAAAGTGAAAATGTAAGAAGAGAGGTAAGAATGGTTCGCGCTGCCTTTAAGCCCCTTTGGTCCGTATTTATAGGGATGGGTAAGTGGCACGGTAGCTTGGAGTCGGCATTGCCGGTTTTCGATGTCGATAATGTCATATAGAATTAGCTTCAATGTCGCACAGTTATTTGGTGTTTCTTCGGTAGTATTCGGCATCAGTAAGGAGCGTCATTGCAATGGTGCGATGTCATAATGAAGCTAAATCATTCTTTAGAACATCAACCTTAATAGATCCTGTGAACGTTGATGGCTGTCGGCTTCTCCAACCTTATGTACTGAGATGCTCTTTATTGATTGTTAACGGCATTGTTTGAAGGCGGCACTAAGCATTGATGAAGAGCGACGTTGATATATAGCAGTATTGAGAAAGAGCAACTTCTTCCAATTTAGTGTCGGCATTGTTAATTTCTGTGGACATTGATGACGTTTGCCATCAACATCGCATGCATAGGTATGCAGCATCCTCCAAGCGTTGATGAAAGGTGTTGTATAAAAGATGATGTGCGGCATTGACCATTGGTGACATCAATGATGGATGGTGCTATCTGAAAGATGACCCTAAGGAGTGGCGATGTTGGGATTGAAGCAACATCATAGGGACATGACTTCATTATTTAACATCATAGATGAATAAAGGTATGGAATATTGGCGACATCGACGATGACGTTATTAACTTCGAGCGGCATTATTGGAGCAACATCAGCCATAAATTTCTTTCGGCGACAATGGTGCATGACATCACTTATTAAGTGGATGGGGACATTGATTAGGTACGACATCAATAAGACATAACCTAGGTTACGTTGACATTCATTGATGGCTTACTGTATTGATCACATTCGGCTCCATTACTTCTTTGAAGAAATGCGGCATTGGTTCATGCGGTACTGGTGACATGTGATGTCCATTGCTTTACAGGCGAATAGTGGCATAGATAGAATATGACAACGATGAAGTGTCACATCGATTGCTCATGGTATTGACTTGGTTGACGTTTTTCATGTTCTTTTATCGATGAAGCGCGACATCGAATTCCTTCGATGCTAATCCATCTTCGTATTTCGGATGTTGATTACTGGCACCATAAGCTTATCGCCTATTACATGTCCTCGAGAATAATATCAGTAGTAACATTTGCCCCTCTAATATAGAGAATTCAATGACTTTTCAAGTCAATATTGTCGACACTGAATTTACCGCCTATTGGTATCCCAAGCAGATCTAGCTGTCAATTTAAATTGAATCAACGACACTAGTTCTTCCTCATTTTCTTCTATAAATAGTTGGGCTTCCTCTTTGCCTTTCCTTTACTTGCGATTACAAACCTGAACAAGAAACCAAAATTCTAAAGGAAACTCAAAAGTAATCTAATTTCTATGTACTCGAATAATCACTCAGGTATAATATCCGCTCTACATCAACTCAAATTAATTACTTACATTAGAGGATTCCATGTTGAAATTGCTGTTAGGGTCTAATTTGGGTTTTTCTTGATTTTAGATTGACGTTAGGGTTTAATCATAAAGTATTAATAATTATTAACTAAGATGATAACTGATCTGGATTAAATTAGCAATAGATCTTTATTCTGTATGTATGAGTTTCGATGCCAATTGACGTCAGTATAAAATCTGGCATATTCTAGGTTTATTAATAAAGAAGTCAATTCATTAGACCCGAAGCCCGATACAGATTCACTGTGCCGAAACTGATCATTTACGACATTATTAATATGATTGACGCTCGCCATTAATAAAGCTCTATATCATCTTGTTACCCTAATAGTTTGGCATTTATGTTGTTTGGCTATCATATTGTTAACAGTTAAGATAAGGCGCAACAACCCTCTTAGATTATAAAAGGATCTATACTGATGATGTTGTTTTATTTTGCAATTTTGATTCACAATGTTATAGTAGATGCGTACATTCTTATTGTTTGCTAATATCCTCTTACATCTACCTTTGGTATTAAATTTTTATGATATTGTAACTTTCGACATTGCCATCCTAATGTATTATAAGTTGTTCGAATGATTAATATGTTATTGAACCATGCTGTTACCATTCATTACTGTCGATAACCTCGTCACTTTGGCATTGGTTATAGTTACAATATTTACTAGTGCTTTATCATATAAGCTTCGTGACATTTGACGTCGATAAAGCTGTCAACGTAGATACCGACGTCGCGTATCAATTCTTATCTAATTTTCATAGTTTTTCTATGGAATCCTTTTGCTAAATTTGAAGTTTAAGTTTAAATTTTTTTGCTATGCCATTTAAGGGTTGCTAACTTGTGACTAACATATAAATCGTCACTTTGATAGAAAATAGATCACTCAAATAATAATATTCAACTTAGCATGTAATAAATCTTTTATATGATATGAGTACTATTATTTCTTAAATTTTGGAATAATGTCACCTAGCAGGCAAATGGAAGGTCAACAATCTAGTAAGAAGTCTGTCAAGAAGCCTAGCAAAGGGCTCAAACCTTCACCTTTAGCTAGTAAGAAAGGAGATAATCTTTCAAATCCATCGTATATCACAACCCAGTAAGAAGTGAATTCCAACCTTGAACAGTTTGGAGTTATTGGGATTAAAGCTATTCATATCGGCCCCGCAGACAACATTTATAACCTACCAAAGGGGTATTTCGCTTTAACTCCCACACACATCTAGTGCATAAGCTACCTTCCTTTTTCTGGCTTTTTCCTAAGATGTCTAGAATATCTAGACATTGCTCTAATTCAATTCTTGCCAAACTCTTATACATATCCGACTTGCTTGGAAGTCTTGGCTCGAGAGGCAGGACTCCCTTCCCATAGTGCTGAAATTATTCATTCAATAGCTAGTGCTGCAAAGGTTGGTAAACAACCAGATCATCAATTATACTGAATCCATCCCCACCCAAAAAGTATGATTTCTGAGGGTGTCAACAAGACGAGAGGATGGAAAAGACAATTCTTTTTTGTCAAGTGCTTCTCTAACATTAGAGGGACATTTTCCTTTGCTAGTAAGTTTCTTTTTCCTGCTTATCCATGTTAGTTTATTATCCTTTACTGATAGGTGTTTTTCTTTCAGCTTTTTCCCCTAAGAAGCTAAACCTTGAAGATCAAAAATTTATGTTGTCCCTAACTCAGGCAGTAGGGATAATGGGAACAGGCTCAAACTATTAACTCCGGTTAAACTTCTTCAGTATTCCATTTATTTTGGATCGCCACAAGTTCTTGAGGGAGCCTCCGATGGTCATGTACAATGCTCGAAGAAAATGTTCATAAGTAATAGGCAAGTCAAATTCCTTTACTTCTAATTCACCAGTTCAGTTCGAGATGATTGGTAAGGTATCATTGCCTTTTATATGAAATCTCTTGTAACATTATTTCATAAGTTTATTTTCCTAAACAATACTCGTCCACCTTAGTGGTTGTTTCTATAGAGAAGGAGGCCACAAGTGATGCCCCTAAAGATAAAATGACTAAAGATGACAGTTTTGCACCGGCTCAGGCTCCCTAATCTCAATCTCTCAAGGATGCCATTGCTAGTTCGTTCAAATTTATCAAAAGGAGACTAAGCGATGGTTCTACAGCTACTACCACCCCTAGTAAGAAGCCTAAGGTTGGGGGCGTGCATGCTCTCGTTTTTGTATAAGAAGTTCCATTTGTGGATATTGACCCGAGCCCTGAAGCTTCAAACCTTAACATTTCTAGGGAAAAAGCCCAACAACTGAGCAAAGTAAAGTAGTCTTAGGACCACTTCTTCGCATTACTTTTCCAGGTTCTCCTAAATCTTTAAACTGTTTATGTGAAGATCTTGGTTTGTGTCTCGCTTCGAAGGACCGGCTTCCTTCAAACCTCAATCCTAACTCCTATTAATAAGTTTGAAGACTATCTTCAATTGGGCATTCAGTCTCCGTATTTCACTGCCCTTAAGCCTCCATAGCCTTCCTCTTATTCTCAAGATCACCGATTTGCTATTCCTAAACAATTTCTGTCAGTATGTACTTTTCCTGCTTAACCGTTTCAGGTTGCTTAATCTTTCATGCAACATCCTCATTCATGTTTGTTACTCATTTTAGGCTGCTAAACATATGTTTATGCTTTAAGAGGATGTTCGGGAGCTTCTAATGAATTGTCCAAGCTTAAAGAGTAGGTTTCTTTGCTTAACGATCACATAATTGAGATCTTAACAGCGAGGGATTAGGCTATAAAAGAGAAAGAAAAGCTCGCCACCTTACTTAAGGAAACCGAAACTTTGCTTTATAAAGAAAGAAATGCCAAACAGTTTTCACATGATAATGCAAAAGCTTTGGAAATATCACTTTAGGAGGCCGGCATGGGGGATGCCAAACTTATAGAGGAAAATGCATCTCTTAAGAGAAAATTGCAAAAGAAAAGAATCCTCTTGAATAAATCAACTGGCATGATTATAGACGCAAAGCAGAAGGCAACTCATTTCCTTAACTCGTCTCTCAATACCAATGTTGAGAGATCCCATGAGAAGGCTCTTTTTATAGTGTATGTTGACAACGCTCACAAATGTCTAGATTTTGACTTTCCATCTCTTCCTCTAGTTTGGAATAAGAAGTTCATAAAGAAATTTGAATCGATGCTGGATAAAGCTCAAGCATCTGGAGAGGGACCCTTCGGAAATTGATGCTAAGTAGCTATTGAATTTTGATGATCCTCCAACTGACGAGGAGACATAGTAAGATGAGGAAGAGGAAGTTATTGATGAGAACAAAGGCGATGATGGCCATGGTGATGATGATGATGGTAAGGGTAGAGGCGACGGAAGGGTCTCTCTGGACCACCAGATGATATGGATGGATCGGGGATGCTAACCTATACTTAGTGGCCCATAGTACGGAAGCTACTGAAATTCCCGACCTACAATTAGATATTCTTCCTGAAAAGACTATGCTTCTCAAAGCCGCAAGTCTAAAGGGAAAGCACAAAAATTTTCCTCTCTAATCCCACTCTCTCGGGTATGGTATTCTATATTTAAATGTTTTAAACTACCTAGCAATTCTTAGTTAATACACTAATTATTTTAGTCAAGGAGAAAATCAAAATACCATTATGATGTTATGCTTAAAAAGAAACAAATGGTGATAGACTGGTTGAACAGAGAGTTGAATGAACAACTAAAAGAGTACAATGCATTGTCCGAGATATACAAGAACCTTGCCGCAAGTGTGTCAAAATTAAATTTTTCAAAGAAAGGGAAGTTGCTCCATGAACGAAGAGGGAACACCTCTATCGGGATAAACTCTTAAATGAGAATGCAGAGCTAATGACCCTTTTTTGATGTTGATAGATAATAGGAATACCTTGGAAGAGTTCCTATATAGAGCTTACTCTAGGGGTAAGTTTTATGACTTCTCCAATTTAGGTGACAAATGCGGGGGTTTGCTCAAGTGTTTTATCATAGATAATTAGATGAGCATGAGTCTGGTCCTCATCCTAGGGTGTGTTGGAATTTCCTAAGAGTTGCCTCTATTCCTCTTTCTTCTCGTTCTCTTCCCCCCGAAAACTCAATTACAATAAGAAAAGGTTTATTTTCGAATTGTATAAGAAATCAATTTTGTATGAACTCGAGTAAATGTATAATAATATACTAGTAGCTTATGAACTTTGTCACTTTTTGTTCTTTATCTATTAATCTAATTTTATCATATTGTATAGACCAAAGACATCTCAAGTAGTACGGTTTCAATGGAACTATTAAGTAAACTTGTCAAGTTAAAGAAAGATATTAAAGAAAAATCTTTAATTCTCAAGACCTCGCAGTTAGCGAGATGCTGCTTTCTTAGAGATTTAGAAGAAGTTTACATATGGTTACCTCGTTTCCATTTTGACTTCTTAGGTGATGAAAAGGATAAGCTACTTAGTGAAATTCGATCCTATCACGCCAAATTGATATGGGGTCATGCTAATCCTCTGATCGGGGAATGAGATTATCATTGATTCCCTTCGGCTAGCACTTTGGAAGGGATCAAATCTTTTTTCGGTTCCACTCTACCCTATCTGCTAGGTCATTTGAAAGGGTCAAAGCTGCAGTATCAAAACTCTAAGAGTTAGCTGAATGTTTAAAAGTAGAATTGTGATGTAATTTGATTTTCTTTTTCGTTTGTAAACTTTGTTGTTATTAATGAAAGAGCTTGTTTTCTATGTATTAATCTTCACTTTATTTACTTTGAATAGGGAACCCAATTAGTGCACGCATCTTATCCTTTGGATGTCTTCTCTCGAGTGGTCAATATTAAGGATTGATTACTAGCTAATATTGAAAAGAGGCAGTCTTCCCATGATGCTTTGAGTTTACAGTTTTCGAACAACCCGGATGCGCAAGAGTCGCATATGAAATACTATCAACTATGGTCAACATTTAGAAAGCATAAATAAGTAACCTCGAGCTTAGAGGATCACACTGATAAGAATATTAAAGAATCTCAAGCAATGAGAGAAAAGATAGACATGGTTTTAATTCCTAAACCCGCAATTGAGATCGATGCCAAGATGGCTAAATTTACATCAACGAATAAATGATCTTGAAGTGGAGTTAGTAAAGAGTCAAGTAACCTGTCAATCTTTGGAACTTATCACAAGTGGGGGAGAATCCAGCCTTCCTACTTCTACCCCTAAAACAGTGACTAGATCTTAATTTTTAGCGAGTCAAGAATTTCCCACTCTGACAAGCCCACCTCCTGGCCTAAGTAATGAAGTAATCTCTAAGTGGGGCAAACAAGTTAAATTTGAGTGCATGCAACACTTCAACAAGAAGTGGAATGAAAAAGTATCTCAACATTTTAATGACTATGAAAGCATAGTTGGAAAGCTTGAACGTGACAAATATATTCTTAAACAGGAAATTGAAGAGTTAAAAAGCATGGTTTAAACTTTGAGAGGAGCCAACAAGGCACTCCAGAATGCTTTGAAAAGTCAAATTGATTCAGTTGATGATGTAGATACCATTCGAAAGAAGGAAAAGAAATGCAATGAGCTTTTGGATGTGGCCTCTCACCACATTACCGACCCTTTAATAGCCAAAGATTTTGACAAGCTAGCATAGAGCCTTGAACTTTAGCGAATATTTGCTTTAAATAGGTTCTTCCTTTTGCTTGATTTTTGTACCTGCAACTTTACATATAGTATATTAAACCATGAATGAATTTGTATTTGAATGAATTGTAACGACCCGAAATTTTCGACCCTGAAAATTTGACATTAATACGTTCACTGTAGAAATGTCGAGCAATCGAACGCTGGAAATTTCAGATTGTTAGGGTAAAGAAGAAAAGAGGTAGAAGAAGAAATAGAAAACAAAACACAGAATCTCACATTCGCAACGGATCAAAATATAATATACAAATAGCAGCATTTACACAAGAAAGTTGTAAATGTCAATTTACATACAATATATCAGAGTACAACCATCACAAATAAAACTGGACAATTATAATAACTTGTCCTTGACTACTATCAATACAAGTTCTAATACACAGCAGAATATACTCCATACGTTCCTGCCATCCAGCTCATCTCTTGAACTCCAGAACATCCTAACCTGGAAATCTGTAATACTCGGTCTGACCCGAGCATTACATTAAAGTAACACTCGAGTCAGGCTGGAAACCAGCGTGAGTAAACCCATATAATTTGAAATACTAAGTTATAAAGCTTCTTTGAAAACCAGGGTAACTCGTACCTCACTACGAGTTCTTATCTTATTATAGTCAAACAATTTATTTCACAAAATAATATCTAAGTACCGTTACTTAGTTTCAAAGATCTAGTTTACTTAATTTATTCCATTCCAGCCTATTTGATTTACAATTCAAATCAATAAAGAATTATAGATTTCAAATCGAAGTGGTTTCGGGTATTTACTAATACCCGACCCTGGTCTCTTCGAATTCAAATGTCATCCCTTTTAAGCCAAGATGTTTAAGTTAAATAATTTAATTTAAATTCAAGATATCATATTCACATAGCAATTCTATCACAGATAGATAACTTACATTATCACAATTCATCCAAAGCATCTCATATCACAGAGCATCACAATCACGTATCAGATATATCAAATAATCCAAGGCATTCAATATTATTCAATCATCCATAGGCAAGATTAATTAGATGTACAATTCCTAATTAATTTAACTTAATCTCCAAATAAATTAAATTTATTACTTTAATTACTTTTAAATCCTTCTTACTTAACATTAATTAATTACAACCCAATTAATTAATCATCCTTTAATTATCCATCTCAATTAATCATCCTTAATTAATTATTTCTTAATTACATTAAGTAATTAGCCTTTAATTAATTACATAAATTAATTATCCTTTAACCATCCACATTAATTAACCTTTAATTACCCTCATTAATTAATTATACTATAATTAATTACATTCACAAATTATCCATAAATTACTTACACTAAGTAACCATACTTTATTAATTACGTTAAGTAATTATACTTAATCAATTTCATTAAGTGATTATCCTTAATTAATTTAAACCAATTAATTATCTTAAATTAATTACATTAATTAATTATCCCTTAAATTAATTACATTCATTAACTTCATTTGAAAAACATTTAGGAATTAATTACATAATTAACCTAATATAATTACCTTTAAAAAACTTTGTTTAATAATTTGCCTTGAAACTTGCATTTTCTTTTGAAATTTAAAAAATCCGGTATTTAGTTAAACCAACCCGAGTTCAATCCCTTGTTTTCCAGAGCCAAACTAACATTTACAAAGAGTCTACACGAAAACATCCCCGAGACCAAACCCTTCTTTCCCAAAGCTTCAAACCTTCAAAGCAACACCAGATACAAGAAGATACTTGTGCACGTGCACTGGCAAATGACGTCGCTCCGACCAACTACGCCACCTCCAATACGTCGCCGACGATCCATACAAAAGCTATGACCACCCAGTTCAACGTAAACAACAGCAAATCGAAATTGAGTCGTTCGAACTAAAACTGGAACCAACCCAAACAACTAAACTCTTCGCCGACGACGAACTCCTCCACCAGAACTCACATCTCTCCGACCAGAGCAACGTCACAGACCCACGCGACATTCCCACACCTCGCGATCACCTCCGGCCTCCCCACGGCGACGAAATCGCCTCGAAAAACCCATCGACCCAAAACTGCAATCGAACCCTAGATCGACGCTGCCTGGCCACCACGGCCATCTTAAAATCCCTTCACCATTTTTCCTGATATCACCAGGCCACCCGCTACCTCCAGCACAAAGCACGACGACCACCCCCTGTTACGTTCGTCGGAATTGATGACAATATGAATTCCGTTAAACTCGAGAAAACTTGACAATTCCAAGCCTAAAAATCTAGAAACCACTATCAAAAATCATAGTTTTCTATCACGAATCACTTCATGAAATCCAAACATGAAATCGTAATCATTGATTTTTGACTTATATACAATTTTTACTGTTATTTATTAATTTTGAACTAATTACTTAACATATACACTTAAACCCATTTCTAAAAATAAATTTAAGTTCTTACAATCAAGTTTACTTTAATGATCATAGCCTAATAATGGTTATACGAGGAGAATGGAATTTATTTAAATGAATTAGTGCCTTGTAACTTAACAGAGGCTAACATATTTACATATACAGGCATGTTCATACTACACAGAGATGTTCATCTAAATTTCAGAAAAAAAAATTCATGCCAAACATATTTCCAACTTTACTTTACAGATTTAACTCATGCACCAAATATAAACACAGTTTTAAGCTTTTTTAAGAAGAATGTTTACTCACTGTTTATTTTTGAGCATAGAAGCCTGGAATGGTTTTGAAAGATGAAAATTTGATCTGAGTTGTTGAATTGATCTTGCTTAGTTTCAGCTTGAAATCTTGGAGGAGATTGTAAAGCTTGATGTTGTTTGCTTTCTTTTATTTTCTGGTTTTGAAGTTGTTAACAGGTTTTGTTTCTTAGTTTTGAAAAAAATGAAGATAGAAAAAGAATAGAGAAGAGGAAGATAGATATATTTATAATCTTGATTTATCTTTTATTTAAAAATGAAAAGAAAACAAATTACATGACACTTGTAATTTGCATGAGAATATTTGCTTACATTTGTTAAATTATATGCTAAAAATCTTACACTTGTATTTTGCATGTGTAAATATATTTTTTAAATGTTTTATAAATCTTTATATTTAATTTCTATTTAGTTAATACTTTTCTTAATTTAGCAAATCTATTAAAAGAAAATAATATAAAACTAATTTTATACTAATAAAATTCACACATATATTTTTAAATTCAGTTTATTTTAAGATAATTATCTTTTGAAGTTCAAATTCAAATTCAATTTAAAATCAGCTGATATGAATATATATATATATATATATATATAAACAACCATATTTAACTTGTTCAGCTTATAGATCAGTGTTTTTCAATAGTTAAAATCAGTTAATTATCCAATTACCAGATGTCCAAAAATCTGGATTATCACATTCCTCCCCCCTTTAAATCTTTTCGTCCTCAAAAAGGAACGAAGCCAGAATATATTTAAAATGATTATTATCAGCTTATATTTTCTCTTTGAAAATTTTTAAAACACTTTAAAATCTATATAATATTGCCAAAATAGTTTTATAAAAATATCATTTTATAACTCGATATTTCAACAAGTCCATCCTCGTTCTCACAGAAATTCGGTCATACGTTGATCAGGTGTTGGACTGAAAATTTATAAGTACTTGGTAAACCCATTTTCAACACCCAGTGAAAATAATTAGAAAATAATTTATTGAAAATAGAGAAAACATTTTTGAAAATATAGGAAACATCTTTGGTGAGAATGCTCTGGAAATCATCACCCCCTCCATGGTCGCAGTTAACCCGATGATTGCGTCGCCATCTCGGCAAAACCATAGATAACTGTAGGCTCCACGCCCCTCGATTACACCATGGAACCCGCTATAGATCGCAGCTATACCCGGGGTTACGTTGCCATCACGACAAAAACCCATATAACTGTAGGCATCAACGCCCTCGAATTTCACTGCCAAATGAAACTTCTCCACTCCACTCCTACCATAGATCGCAGTCTACCGATGTTACGTTGCCATCACGGCAAAATCAAACGTAGACCGTTGACACTCACCTCTACACAATTTTCGCTATGGTCCACAGTAGATCGCAGTGACATTGAGTTACACTGTCGTCACAGCATAACTCAAATGCCTCTATAGGCATCAGCGCCCTCGACTTTCGCTACCCACATAATCCTCAAGAACTTCAGTTTGTTCGGACTTCCTCACAGGATCAACTTTAGAACCCCCTTAGGGCTCAAGGTAGTACCACCCCGTGGCACTCCTAAGAAGTTCATCTCATGGGAGCGCCTTTTTCCCCAAAGCCATTCTCAAAACATTTTATACTATACACATATAGTATCTCCCAAATCATACCCTTTGTATGAATCACATATAAATCTCCTTTACACAAAATCGATTATCCCAAAATCGATAATTCTCAAACTAGGCTTTCCAAATTTTTCAAAATTGATTTTTCCTAAAAATAAAAAGCCTTTCAAAATACATAGGTTCCAAAAAACTTTTCTCAAAATCATTCTCACAAGATCCTTTTTTTTTAATTGTTTAACGGATTGCAAACTGGTCCGTTACGCAGCACAGACCGGTACCCAATTACCTGCTCAGTTCAGAATTCTAGGGGTGCTTGACTATTCAGCTGCCTAGAAACCCAACAGCCTTTCGGTTACCGTGACAATTAATTGAGGCATTTGGAATTCCTATAATATTAATATAAAAACTAAGCCTAATGCCACAAACCCTTCCGTTTGCTCACCTTCTACTTCTCTGGTACGTGACTTCTTTCTCCTCCATTCTTTTTTTTCATTTTGTCTTTGTCCTCAGAAATGAAGCTCCACAACCCCACAGCCCACTGCCTCCCCACCAACCCGCCTCCGCCTGCTGCCACCAGCCCACCGCCTGTCCTGCCTCCGCCTCCGCCCGCCCCAGCCCGCCAGCAACCCACTGCCAGTCCCCTGCCCTGCTGCCCAGTCCGAACCGCCGCACCCAGCCCTCCGCCTTCGCCACCCAGCCCTCCGCCTCTGCCCATCCTACCACCGCCTGCCCAGCCGCCACCTCGTCCCCAGCCTTCGCCCACACCCGCCCAGGCTCCACCCGCCTGCCTTCGCCTTCGCCCAGACCCCACCGCCGCCTGCCCCACTTCCTTGCCCAGTCCGAGCCACCGCCCCAGCCCTTCGCCTACCCCAGTCCCCACGCCAGCCGCCACCGCCCCAGCCTCCCTTCGCCTGCCCTGCCGCGCCAGCCCAGTCCCCTCCGCCAGCCTCGCCGCTCCCTGCCCCACCGCCATGCAGCACCCCAGTCCACCCGACCCGAACCCACCAGACCCAGCCCACCCGCGCCCGCGCCCGCCAGAGACCAGCCCGCCTTACCTCGACCACCCGACTCACCACGTCGAGCCCCGCTTAGCCCGCTACCGCGTCCGCTGCCACTTTTTTTTTTGATAAAATTATATATCAGTTATAATTTGTAACTTATGGACTCACTTATGCCTTGTCCGCGCAGTTCCAGTTGAGGCTAATCCAGCGATCTAAGCTTCCATCCGCCTTATTTGCATCTAGTTGTTTGGTATGGTTTATATATATATATATACAAATTAATATATATACATCGTATTAAGCTATTGTTGAATAATCTTTTATTTGATTTATAGTTCGTATTCGTGCTTGTGTCGTCCATTCTAGTCTATTCATTGTCATGCTTCGCCGTCATCTTCTTCAACCACGCAAGGTGAATATTTCATTCACGACTCAATCTGTTATGCTATGATAATCAAGTGATAGATGTTATTAATATTAATTTGAATGTTAAAATGGTTGATGTTAAATTGTGATTTGAAGTTAGATATGAAAATAATTATGACATTAAATTTGTTATGTGATGTGGAATTTGGTTGTTAATATAAGGGATAATTAATATGAAATTTGAATTGATATAGGATAGTCTAAAATTCAAAATAGATTATATATGTTGAACTTGTCCCTTTAAATGTTAAATAAATCGACACGTAGAAATAGGATTAGTTATACTTTGAACCATTGAATGTATGATTGCTGTAATAATTTGAGAATAAACGCCAAGTGAAAACCTATAATGTAATAATCGTTAATCCGCATGAAATGATAGTGTGGATTCTAGGAATAATTTTATTTAATTTACATAAATAACAAATGTAAATTAAATACGATTATTTCGGGATTATTTAAATAAACGGTTAAATTGTTATGTATGGTTGCTATTGATTGTTTATTTACTTTGACACCATCCCAGTTATCACACTGCAAGTTCCCTTTTTGCTATGCTTTGTTTTATTTAATTATATTGGGTTGAAATGACAAATACCCAAAATTGAACAACTTTGACCTAGGATAGATAATTAAAGATAAGAAACCCGATTGGTCAACAAAATCATTTTGGAATTGAAATCCATTTGAAATTAAGGAATGAACTTAAAAATTTGTTGGAAAGTAAGTAACGAAATTTATGGATTTAATTGTAATAAAACAATAGATTTAATTGTAGTAAATGAATAGATTTAATTGTAATAAATCAATAGATTTAATTGTAATAAATGAACGGATTTAATTGTAATAAATGAATGGATTTAATTGTAATAAATAAATGGATTTAATTGAAATAAATCAATGGATTTAATGGAATTAAATTAATAGGATAAATTGTAATAAATGAATGGACTTAATTGTAATCAATTAATGGGTTTAATTGTAATGAATTAATAAGTGGACCTAATTGAAATAAATCAATGGATTTAATGGAATTAAATTAATAGGATAAATTGTAATAAATGAATGGACTTAATTGTAATAAATTAATGGGTTTAATTGTAATGAATTAATAAGTGGACCTAATTGAAATAAATTAATGGATTAAATTGAAACGGATTAATAAATCTATTTAATTAGATAAACGGATTGACACATTTAATTGAAATGAGATTTGAATAAGTAAGTTTTAGAATCTAATAAATTGACTTTATTAGATTCGAAATAAAATCTAATTTGGATAAATTTAATAAATTTGGAATTTGTTATAAATTTAATTTGAGATTAAGTAACAAAGTGACTAAAAGGGAGTGCAAAACCAACTAAAGTTAACGATTTGATTTAGCTGTTGAAATTGATTAAATCAAAGTTTTGATTAAGTTTAATGTAACGATGAATGGGAATAGGAATAAAATTGAACTTGAATACTTAAGTATTGTTGACTCAAGGGCTTGAACTAAAACTCCATTTGGAAATATGATTTTTTTAACGTTCGAAATAAATTGAATTGTGAAGTGTCAAATTTTGAAAGTCAAACTTGCAACTTGACTTTTGGACTTTGGTTTGTTTAAACTTTAATATTAAATGACCATCGGGTAATTAATGCGTAGTTATTAAAGAGACCGGGATCGGATATGGACATACTCTCTATCGATACCGAAAACCACTTTAATAACTAATATACGCGGAGTGTTGATCCAGAACGAAGTGGATGGTTTTGGTGAACGTGTTGACTGAAGAAAGAGAACGATTTTGGATGACCCCTGACATGACTAAAACAGGAGCCGCGCCGGGCCATTGAGGATCGCCATCTCTAGCGGACACACTTCTTCGATACCATATCTATTACTTTTGTGATTCGATTTGGGTGCACCCCTTGATTTAGGAGTGTTGTTTCGCGGTGTTGAGATAGTAGCTGCTATGCTCAACATCAGTCCAGATCAGGCAACTACTAGTATCCTAGTTGGTATCGCCTCATGTACCTTGTCATACTTATTATCCTATTCACGACCACTACGTTTTGTTTTGTACCTTTAGTATATGGATTGTCCTCTGGTGACTTCCGGTTTTGGGGAAACTACGGTCTTGTATATGCTCTTGGGAATAAAAATGTGTTAAGGGTGGAATGGGCCATGACTTAACACTATTTTTGATATCATACTTTACTGATTAGACATTATCTATTTAGCGTATTCTATTGTATATATAGATAGTTATCGGATCCTTAAAGATGTGTATCACATTCATCTTTGAGTTATGAACTTTATTATTTGCACTTGATTATCCTGTATAAGATTTTGAGTCCTGACTCGAGTGTTTCTTTTGTATACGCTCGGGTCAGTCTGAAGCTATCCAGTTGCTGATCAAGGTTGGTTGAAGATGCTGAAGACTTAGCATTTATCTTTATCAGTTATTTCCTTTCTAGCATTTGATGAACTTATGTATTGAACATCTTGTATTTCTCTTTGTCACTTTATGTTGAGACATTGTTGTATTCCTGTAGTAGCTTCATGAACTACTATTATGATGATGTACTTTTCTGCTGCATTATTCTGTGACTATTCTGTGTCTGTGATGTTGTATTGATTCTCATTTACATATATGTATTCATAATCCCATAATGATTCGTGTTTTGTATTGTTTAAGTTGACATGTGTGGATTATTGTCAATTTAAATGGTCCAAATATACGGGTTGTTATATATATAAATATATATAACCTTGAAAATCTTTGGATCATTTCATACTCGTATAAATTCCCTTTTTATACTTCAAATACTTTCAGAAACCCTTTCTTCTGGCTATAGATTCAACAAGGGGAGTTTATCATATATAACAAAAATATATTTAACTTTATTCTGTCAAACCAAATATTCAAGTTTGATTACTCTTATAAAGTTATTTACCACCTTACTTACTCTTCGAAAAGTGAATTTCAATCATAGAAATATCCAACTTCCACTTTTATTAATCATATATTTTTCAAAATATACTTTTTCATTTCAAAAATCATTTTTACATTTCTTTTCAAAATACCCATTTCATTCAAGCATGTACGATGTACATATACTATCCGTACGCAATATCAAATCTGATCGCTCACTCGATCACATAATTCCACTTCCCTTTAAATTGATTCAATTTCAATTTAATTTGAATTAACTTCAATTCCTTTTCCAAATTCAAATCAATTCCCATTTGAACTTAAACTTATTCAACTTCAATCACAATTCCAAATTATTCAAATCAAATTTCAATTTGAACAAATTCCAAATTTAATCTCACTTTAAACCATCTCGAATTATATAAATTCGAGTTAAATTTTCAAATGTTGATTTAATTCCATAAATCAAATTTAATTCTGAATCCAAATTTCAAATATTCATTTAAATTACTATTTCAAGTTTCAAGTAAGAGTTCAAATCTCTTTTTAAACAATTTAAATTTTAAGTTCAAAGTGGTTTTATTTTCATCTTAATTTCTTAAAATCAAAATTATTTAAATAATTGCAAATTAAAGATTCATTTCCATTTATATCTACCATGGGTGTATATCATTTCAATCCATTTCTTAATTCATTTTAAACATTCCAATTCACAGTTTCATAGATTAAAAATAACAACAGGATGATAGCAGGATGTGACAAAATAAATAAACATTCAATTTATATAAAACATCCATCAATAGCATTCATCACACATTCGTAGAACTCAAACCCGCTTTGAGATCTTATATAACTCCCTTTCAAGACCAACCTATTTAACTTCCTTAAGTTAAATCTCAATTTAATCCCGTTAATCTTACTCAAATTTGAATTCCCACTTCAAATTTCAAAAATCTATCAATATTTTTCTTACTTATAAGTTCAAAAACTTATTTCACTTTGGGTTTTTAGATCACACTCCAGGGAAAATCAAAACTCAACACCTTAGAGTTTATTCCAATTCATTTTTGATATTATGTATATCCATACATATATACATATTTATTTCTTAGCCCACCAGGTCATATTTTTAAACCACCCTTGGTTTTTATTCAAAACAAATTCCTTTAAAATTTTCAAACAACTCTTATTTTAAAATAAGATCACATTCAAAAATATTCTGAATAATATTATTTATCATTTCTTTTAACATTTTGAAAACAAATTTCAAATGTTGTTAGACTTAGAATTCAAAACTTCTCAATTTAAAACCCACTTCAATTCACAAGTCATACTTATCTAAAAGTTTACTTCCCTAAAACTTTTTCATTTTGCTTTATCATTGCTTATTGGAAGACAATCATCCCATTATTAAACACAATAACCATTCTATTTTCTGGTTTGAAACCAATTCTAATTCATCTTATTTGTATGGTTCATTCTATTCGATTCCTATTTGGATATCTATATACCACTTAAATTCTTATTCAATTACAATGACCAACAACCAATTTTCTTAATAGATAATAATTGGAAAATTATTTGCTTTATATATCAAAATATAAACTTGTATAAGAATCATTCATTTTTAAAACCATTTTTAAACCTTTAAATAAGAAAATAACAAGTACGCTCTCATATATATACACTCAACTCATTCTAGGGTACTACTGACCCTATCCTTAATGAGTAAACCCAACAGAGCCAAGATTCTCGCTTAACCTTCTGCTCTGATACCAAATGTAACGACCCGAAATTTTCGACCCTGAAAATTTGACATTAATACGTTCACTGTAGAAATGCCGAGCAATCGAACGTCGGAAATTTCAGTTTGTTAGGGTAAAGAAGAAAAGAGGTAGAAGAAGAAATAGAAAACAAAACACAGAATCTCACATTCGCAGCGGATCAAAATATAATATACAAATAGCAGCATTTACACAAGAAAGTTGTAAATGTCAATTTACTTACAATATATCAGAGTACAACCATCACAAATAAAACTGGACAATTATAATAACTTGTCCCTGACTACTATCAATACAAGTTCTAATACACAGTGGAATATACTCCATATGTTCCTGCCATCCAGCTCGTCTCTTGAACTCCAGAACGTCATAACCTGGAAATCTGTAATACTCGGTCTGACCCGAGCATTACATTAAAGTAACACCCGAGTCAGGCTGGAAACCAGCATGAGTAAACCCATATAATTTGAAATACTAAGTTATAAAGCTTCTTTGAAAACCAGGGTAACTCGTACCTCACTACGAGTTCTTATCTTATTATAGTCAAACAATTTATTTCACAAAATAATATCTAAGTACCGTTACTTAGTTTCAAAGATCTAGTTTACTTAATTTATTCCATTCCAGCCTATTTGATTTACAAATCAAATATATAAAGAATTATAGATTTCAAATCGAAGTGGTTTCGGGTATTTACTGATACCCGACCCCGGTCTCTTCGAATTCAAATGTCATCCCTTTTAAGCCAAGATGTTTAAGTTAAACAATTTAATTTAAATTCAGGATATCATACTCACATAGCAATTCTATCACAAATAGATAACTTACATTATCACAATTCATCCAAAGCATCTCATATCGCAGAGCATCACAATCACCTATCAGATATATCAAATAATCCAAGGCATTCAATATTATTCAATCATCCATAAGAAAGATTAATTAGATGTACAATTCCTAATTAATTTAACTTAATCTCCAAATAAATTAAATTTATTACTTTAATTACTTTTAAATCCTGCTTACTTAACATTAATTAATTACAACCCAATTAATTAATCATCCTTTAATTATCCATCTCAATTAATCATCCTTAATTAATTATTTCTTAATTACATTAAGTAATTAGCCTTTAATTAATTACATAAATTAATTACCCTTTAACCATCCACATTAATTAACCTTTAATTACCCTCATTAATTAATTGTACTATAATTAATTACATTCACAAATTATCCATAAATTACTTACACTAAGTAACCATACTTTATTAATTACGTTAAGTAATTATACTTAATCAATTTCATTAAGTGATTATCCTTAATTAATTTAAACCAATTAATTATCTTAAATTAATTACATTAATTAATTATCCCTTAAATTAATTACATTCATTAACTTCATTTGAAAAACATTTAGGAATTAATTACATAATTAACCTAATATAATTACCTTTAAACAACTTTGTTTAATAATTTGCTTTGAAACTTGCATTTTCTTTTGAAATTTAAAAATCTGATATTTAGTTAAACCAACCCAAGTTCAATCCCTTGTTTTCCTGAGCCAAACTAACATTTATTTCGAGTCTACACGAAAACATCCCCGAGACCAAACCCTTCTTTCCCAAAGCTTTAAACCCTCAAAGCAACATCAGATACAAGAAGATACTTGTGCACGTAAACTGGCAAATGACGTCGCTCCGACCAACTACGCCACCTCCAATACGTCGCCGATGATCCATACAAAAGCTAAGACCACCCAGTTCGACGTAAACAACAGCAAATCGAAATTGAGTCGTTCGAACTAAAACTGGAACCAACCCAAACAACTAAACTCCTCGCCGATGACGAACTCCTCCACCAGAACTCACGTCTCTCCGACCAGAGCAACGTCGAAGACCCACGCGACATTCCCACACCTCGCGATCACCTCCGGCCTCCCCACGGCGATGAAATCGCCTCGAAAAACCCATCGACCCAAAACTGCAATCGAACCCTAGCTCGACGCTGCCTGGCCACCACGGCCATCTTAAAATCCCTTCACCATTTTTCCTGATATCACCAGGCCACCCGCTACCTCCAGCACAAAGCACGACGACCACCCCCTCCTACATTCGTCGGAATTGATGAAAATATGAATTCCATTCAACTCGAGAAAACTCGACAATTCCAAGCCTAAAAATCTATAAACCACTATCAAAAATCATATTTTTCTATCACGAATCACTTAATGAAATCCAAACATGAAATCGTAATCATTGATTTTCGACTTATATACAATTTTTACTGTTATTTATTAATTTTGAACTAATTACTTAACATATACACTTAAACCCATTTCTAAAAATAAATTTAAGTTCTTACAATCAAGTTTACTTTAATGATCATAGCCTAATAATGATTATACGAGGAGAATTGAATTTATTTAAATGAATTAGTGCCTTGTAACTTAACAGAGGCCAACATATTTACATATACATGCATGTTTCATACTACACAGAGAGGTTCATTTAAATCTAAAAAAAACATTCAGGCCAAACATATTTCCAACTTTACTTTACAGATTTAACTCATGCACCAAATATAAACACAGTTTTAAGCTTTTTAAGAAGAATGTTTACTCACTATTTATTTTTTAGCAGAGAAACCTGGAATGGTTTTGAAAACTGAAAATTTGATCTGAGTTGTTGAATTGATCTTGCTTAGTTTCAGCTAGAAATCTTGGAGGAGATTGTAAAGCTTGATGTTGTTTGCTTTCTTTTATTTTCTGGTTTTGAAGTTGTTAACAGGTTTTGTTTCTTAGTTTTGAAAAAAATGAAGATAGAAAAAGAATAGAGAAGAGGAGATAGATATATTTATAATCTTGATTTATCTTTTATTTAAAAATGAAAAGAAAAAAAATTACATGTCACTTGTAATTTGCATGAGAATATTTGCTTACATTTGTTAAATTATATGCTAAAACTCTTACACTTGTATTTTGCTTGTGTAAATATATTTTGTTAAATGTTTTATAAATCTTTATATTTAATTTCTATTTAGTTAATACTTTTCTTAATTTAGCAAATCTATTAAAAGAAAATAATATAAAACTAATTTTATACTAATAAAATTCACACACATATATTTTTAAATTCAATTTATTTTAAGATAATTATCTTTTGAATTTCAAATTCAAATTCAGTTTAAAATCAGATCATATGAATATATATATATATATATAAACAACCATATTTAACTTGTTCAACTTATAGATCAGTGTTTTCAATAGTTAAAATCAGTTAATTATCCAATTACCAGATGTCCAAAAATCCGGGTTCTCACATGAATGTTACCTCAAATGTTAGGTATGTAGCTTTAAATCAAATACCGGCTCTTATTTGAAATTTCTTGGCAATTAGTATCATGCATTTTGCATTTTGAGCTTTTGATGTATAAATTGATATTCTACTTGTTAAGGGAGCTGAGAACCTTGCTTATTAAGCTCTTTAGAACTTGATACAAGAAACTTCTTTTCCATAACATTCAGTAGCCTCTATAGTATTTCCCGTTAAATGAATTTGAATTGGGAATTGATTTGGTGAAACTCTGTTGTCAAAGTGATAAATTCTTTGAATAATTTCTTGAAGCATTATGTCTGTCAATTAATAATTGAAGAACCCATTCAACACTAATTAATAGAAGGCCAGAAAACTAATTCAACAATAGATAGAAGACCAAAAAACCTTATATGGCGGTAATAATAGAAGTCCAGAATACATGTCTGGCAATGGTAATGGAAGACCATAAAACCTTATCTGGCAATAATAATAGAAGTCTAGAACACCTGTCTGGCCACGGTAATGGAAGACCAGAAAATCTTATCTGGCAATAATAATATAAGTCCATAACACCTATCTGACAATAGTAATAGAAGATCAAAAACCAATACAGTAATAGACAGAAGACCAGAAAACCAACCCAGCAATGGATAGAAGACCAGAGAACTCATCTAACAACTGAAAATTGCATTTGTTAAGAAGCATAAATAGCTCATGTTTGATGGATCTTTCTTTAGAAGATTTATTTGACTTGAAGCGCTAACTAGCTCTGACTTTTCATAGGTCTTCCCCTAGAAGATTGATTTTTGGAGCGCTACTTGTCTCGGATTTTTGATAGATCTTCCTCTAGAAGATTGATTGATTTGGAGCGCTACTTGGCTCGGACCCCTTATCACCATTTTAGGTGATGATTTAGGTCTATTGTCCGGTCCATTTGGCTAGTTTTCTTTTAGATGAACCATAGACTTACCCGACCTTCCTCTATGAGGTGCTTTAGCAAGGCCGTGGAGATGGAATAAAAGGCTTGTTCGGTGCAATTGGCTAGCTTTATTTAGCCGAACCAAAGACTTATCCGACCTCCCTCTAGGAGGTGCTTCAATAAGGCCGTTCATAAAGTTAGTGAAGGCTGGTTCGGCACTTTGGATAGGACAAAGGCTTACCCATCCTCCCACTAAGAGGCTCTCCAACTTGGTCACATAGGTAAGGGTTGAAGGCTTGTAGATGCTTTGGTCAAGCCTTTTAAGACGGAACCAAAGGCTTACCCTGACTTCCCTTTAGGAGGTTCTTTGACTAGGTCATCTTGGCGAGGACAAAGTGTTAGCCCCTTATTACCATCTTAGGCAGTGGTTTAGGCTTTCCATTATTTTTAGGAGATTTTTACTCCTCAACCTTGTTGATACACTTATTTCATTCAGTGGATCTTATTTTATTGATGGTCGACTTAACATCTCCATACAAACTCATTTAGCTTTCCTTGTCCTAGGAAATTATTGCTCAAGCCCTCCAAGCTTCGACATTGGTTTGTTTCATGTCCATTGGCTTGATGATAGTAACAATATAGCCCTTCGAGATTACTTTCATTCTTTGGATTTTTCTTTTGCGAAGGCCAGTGGTTGAGTTTGTTCTTAGTCAAGATATAGATATTCTCGTCAGAGGTGATAAGGGAGAAATTTTCGGGAAGCCGTGATCTTTTGGAAGTTGATCCTTTAGAATTCCTTTTGGCTCTCTTCTGCATGATAGGCTCCTTAGCTTCCGTAACAAGCTTTCTTTTTAAAGAATCTCGAGTTTCACTTAGTTCTTGAGAGTGGTTAAGGACATTTTCCCACCTTCTAGTGAATCGATCAAAATCCTTTGTTATTTCTCTTTCAAAAATGGTCCTCTTTGCCTTGAGTTGAATTTACTTCCTTATTTTCAAGAAAACGCTATCCTTTTTGCACCGCTTTCCTAAGGCGAAGATTAGTGTTGGCCCTATTTGAAATGGATTCAAACTCCATCTATTTGGGTTGTAATATACTACTTGTCTTCTCTTATTTTCCATGATTTGTAGTTCCTTGATTCTCAATACTTTTTCTTCATGAAGTCGGGGATCATTAGTAATTTGGTAAGTTGGTATAGTCATCTGAGGCTCGGAGGACCCTTGTTCTAAAAATTTAACATGATTATTGGCATGATTAAGCAAAACTTAGTTGATGCGATTAATTTGCGTTAAAAATTTAAGATAGGTTAGCTTGGAATGGGATAAGTTTTGTAGGGGCAAGTTATTTAAGTCCTAAATATGTCACAGCTAGGGTAGTTTCACTTAGGGTTTTAACAGAGACGGAGGCTTGTGCCTTCCTTCTAGCGCCAAAATGTTAACGAATTTCTTCGTTAACCTCTAAAGTGTGAGGAAAATAAAGTTCATCAAGGGAGGCTAAGGCATGACTAAACTAAGTCATTAGAATAAAGCATGTTCAACATCAAGTCCAAAGCGATTTCATCACGCATTCAATATCAAGGCAAATATCATGTTGAATATCATATTTGAACAAAGTCGATATGAAAGTCACAAGTCAAGTCTATATGCAAGTCACAAGTCATAAGTCTTCATGTTGATATGCTATGCAATGGTTCAATATTCAATTCCTTATGTGTACAAAATTTTGAGTGTTACAATCGACCAAAATACTCAAATTGATTTGGGTTAAAAAGTGAAAAATATAAGAAGAGAGGTAAGAATGATTCGCCCCACCTCCAAGACCCTTACTTTCGTATTTATATGGGTGGGTAAGCGGCACGACGGCTTGGAGTCGACATTGCTAGTTTTCAGTGTCAATAATATAACATGGCATTAGCTTCGACGTTGCGTGGTTAAGCTTTGGTGTTGCTTAGGTAGTATTCGACATCAATAACGAAGGACATTGCTATGGTGCAATGTCATCATGAAGCTATATCATTATTCAGAACATCGACCTTAATAGATCTTGTGAATATTGATGGCTGTCGGGATCATCAACCTTATGTACTGAAATGCTCTTGATTGATTGTCGGCTGCATCATTTGAAGGCGACACTAAGCATTGATGAAGAGTGACATTGATATATGGTAGTATTGAGAAAGAGCAACTTCTTCAAAGTTAGTATTGGCATTTTTAACTTTTGAGACATTGACGACGTTTGTCATCAACATCGCATGAATAAATATGTGGTGTCGTACAAGTGTTTATGAAATGTGCTGCATAAACGATGATGTGTGGCGTTAAGCATTGGCAACATTAATGATGGATGGATTTATCTGAAAGATGACTCTAAGGAGCGGCGACGTTGGAATTGTAGTAACATCACAGGGACATAACTTTATTATTTAACATCATAAATTAATAGCGGTATGGAATAGTGGTGACATTGGTGATGATGTTGTTAACTTTGAGCAACATTATTGGAGCAGCATCTGCCATAAACTTCTTTCGACGACAATGGTTGCACGACATCACTTATTAAGTGGATGGCGGCGTTGATTAGGTATGGCATCAATAGGACGTGACATAGGTTATGTTGACATTCATTGATGGCTTATTGTATTGATCATTATTCGACACTGTTACTTCCTTAAAGAGATGCGACATTGGTTCATATGGTATTGGTGACATGTGATATCCATTGGTTTATAAGCGAATAGTGGCATGGATAGGATACGACACCAATGAAGTGTGACATCGATCACTTATGGTATTGACTAGTTAACGTTGTTCATGTCCTTATATCGATGAAGTGCGGCATTGAATTCCTTTGATGCTAATCCATCTTAATATCCCCGATATTGATTACTGGCACTACAAGTGTATTGCCTATCACATGTCCTCGAGAATAATATCAGTAGTAACACCATCCATTCTAGTCAAGACTTAAACCTTTTAAATCATCAATCTTAGCTCCATCTTCAAGTCCTCTAGTCCATTTAGCTAGTAATGGATCATCTCTCTGTTTAGAAGCAATTCTTTCGATCATTACTGGTCGAACTTCCAAACACGATAACATTGCGGTATTAAGACTAGAACTTGCCGTTGACCTTAACTGCACACCACAAGTAGTTAATGCTTCTAAGTCTTTCCATTCTCCTAACATAGATAACACCACACTCTGATGTTTTCTATTACGTCCATCCACAAGTTTATTTCCTCTCCCTAGTGTATACTCAATGCCGAAATCGTAAGCCGCCAAAAACTCTCACCACCTTTATTGTCTCGTATTCAACTTCTTCTGAGAGAATAAATACTTCAAAGGCTTATGATCTGCAAACAACTTGAATCGTTCTCCCAAAAGATAGTGTTTCCACACTTTCAAAGCAAAGATCACCGCTCTACCTCTAAATCATGAGTTGAATATCTTAGTTCATGTGGTCGAAGCTGTCGAGAAGCGAATGCAATCACTGTTCCATTTTGCTTTAACACAGCTCCTAACCCTGTACCACATGCATCAGTATACACCACTAAATCTTGATTTCTATCTGGAATAACTAACACGAGCGCATTGGTAAATAAATATTTTAGTTTTAAAAATGCTTCTTCACATTCATCGGTCCAAACAAACTTCACATCCTTCCTTGTTAGTTTAGTCATAGGTGTCGCTATATGAGAGAAATTCTTGATGAATCTCCAATAATAGCTAGCTAATCCTGGAAAATTTCATATCTTGATCACAGTCTCGGGTCTTTTCCAATTATTAACAGCTTCAATCTTAGCTGGATCCACCAATAACCCTTTTTTTTTGAAACTGCATGACTAAGGAACTTCACTTCTCTCTTCCAAAAATGACATTTTGAAAATTTCGCTTTTAGTTGATGTTGCCTCAGTGTTTCTGCACTATTCTACGATGAATCTCATGATCTTGTTCATTCTTAGAATATATTAGAATGTCATCTATAAACACTAATACAAATCTATCCGAACGCTCTCGGAAGATCTAATTCATCAAATCCACAGAGTAAGCACGTGCATTAGTCATCCAAAGAGCATGACTAACCGTTCATACGAACCATATCTTGTTCGAAACGCCGTTAATGGAATGTCATTCTCCTCCACTCTCAATTGAAGGAACCCTATTGCTAAATACAATTGAGAAAATAACTTGGCTCCACACAACCGATCAAACAAATCAACTATTCTCGGCAAAGGATACCGATTCTTTATCGTCTTCTCATTCAATTGATGATAATCAGTACACGTCCTTAGCGACCCATCTAGTTTCTTCACAAATACCACGGCCGCTTCCTAAGATGAACTACTTACCTAAATAAAATTCTTTCCTTCTAAGTCAACCAGCTGCACCTTTAACCCTTTCATCTCAGCAGGTGTCATTCTGCTAGGCGATCTACTCACGAGTTCAGTTCCATGCACAAGATCAATTTTAAACTCGATAGCTCGTCTCGGTGGTAGTCTTGTAATAGGCTCAAATACATCCGTGTACTTTCTTATAATGAATCCGATTCACCTCGTTTCCCACTTCCATTGCACCCAATGAAGCACATACGTCCAAACTCAAATTTTCTACTGAGTATATAGTTTAATCACGGCTAGTAGGGTGTCTTAATAATATCTTCCTATCCTGGAAAAATATCCTAGCATCATATCTGCTTAACCAATCCATATCCAGAATAATCCCAAAACCCACAAAGTCAAACATATGTAAATTGCAGGTAAATGCATGATCTAACAGCTCAATTTCTTAATGGTCACATCTCATCCCAAGAGTTTCATAACCTCTTATCGAATTCGTAACCTTTAAGGATGTAAGAGGGTATAATGGTTCTAGATTTAACTTATCTACTAAACATTGCAAGATAGATGAATGTGATGCGCCTGTATTAAATAATACTTTAATAGGTATGCCATGAATCAAAAGCGTACCTCCCATCACAGACTTTCCTTTCTCTTCCACAGTCGGTCCAGAAGCTAATGGTTCCAGAGCAAAAGTTTTTCCTTTATCAGCCTTCATCAGTTCTGGACATTCAATCTTGTAATGCCCCATCTGGTTGTAATTGTAACACTTCACGCCCTTCTTTCCCACAAACTTCCTTCCATCACCAGATCGACACTCATTAGCGAAGTGCCCTTTCTTAATGCACTTAAAGCAAACAACATTATCCTTCCCTTTCCTGGTAGCTCTGCTCTTCTGAGCTCCGCTCATATTAAAGAACTTCCTCTTCTTGCCAGGAAAACCTTTAGTCTTCACAGGCTTATTACTTTCAAAAGTCGAAAGCATTTCCTCATTCCTTAACGCCATCTCTACCACCAAATCATATGGATCTATGAGATGCGGCATTTTTCCCTGGCAATCTTAGGCTTCAATCTATGAACGAACTTCTTATTCCTTTTAATCACAATGTCAATAGTAGCATATCCGTATCTAGACAACCCATCAAACTTAGTTGCATACTCTGGTACAGACATCTCTTCATGCTCCAATTCCATGAACTTCTTGAGCAAAGTTGACTTAGTTATCTTGAACAATTTTTTTCCTCAAATCTCCTTCTAAATTCAGCCCAAGTCAAATTTTCCTCTGGTACTCCTACAATCGCACCATTTCACTAATACAGAGCAGCTCCTTGCAACTGTCTAGATGTCAATCTTCTCTTCTGCTCATTATTCAAGCTTATGTCAGCAAAGATCCTTTCATAATGCAACATCCAATTCTTGACTTCAATAGCACTTTCTATTCCAAGAAAAGGCTTTCCTTGAATATTGGTATAATTATGCCTTAATTTAGCATAATTGTTGCGAGCAGGTCCTCAGGATTAGCACATCCCGCATCATCAAAGTTTCCTCCCACCAAACTAGTAGAAGCTCTAGCTTGCATCATATTCATAAAGAACTGATACATAGTCCCCATTTCTACTACTATGGTTCCAGCACTCACATTAGCATTTGCATTTGCATTTGGTTTAGCATTTGCTCATCGACCTAGATTCCTTCGATATTGGGTCGAACATTTCTATTAGTTGAGGTGCTTCCTCCACCACTCTTCCATTTACTACTTCCATATCTTGCTTTCTCATAATCTGTATACGAGTCTTCGTAAGATACAGAAGAATGGTCTAAGAGTGAGGGGAGAATAAAGATAGAATATATACTTATATATAGCAATAACAAGTATGTTACTATAGCATTATCCCATACCCCAATCTTATTCTCTTATTTATTTGGATTATGTTTTTAAAACCTTTTAAGTTTTACATAAACCTATGCTCTGATGCCATGTGGTAACATCCTCCGTTTTGAGGCATGAAACTAAGCGCTATAGATGCTGTAGTCATCCATAGTATTAATTCTTGGTGACAAAATGAGATCAGTTAATCATACCTATAACATCAAGAGCGCATGCATATGAAAATTTTACAATACATTTCATTAATAATTGTTCACATTTATTACATAATCCCATCGACTCCATGTTCACAGAAAATATATAATAATTACAGTTATATTCCTAGAGTGGCATATGAAGATTCCCCTTAAGTGATCAGAGTCTAACTACTTGATAGTTATAAATCCTATCATCACACCCATTCAAACAAAATAAAACTTCAAACAACATAGCAAAAATAAACTCATAATATTACCTTGCCTCTTGTACGTCTCCGTAAGCTTATTCATCTAACCTGAAAACCCTACTCCTGAACAACTCAAATGAGTACCCAAGAGTTCAAGGAGAAAACAAAATTTTCAATTAGTTAAAAAGTCTGATGTGAATAATACTATGCCATCTTAAACCAAAATAGATATATAGTGAGACACGCTGTAGAACAGAACGGGTTTATCAAATATGTCCATTCGAACATAAATCATGCACTTATAACCACAATGGTTAAAACAAAACATGATATGATCATATGCATGCAATATGAGTAAATATGACCAATATGTCATTACAGGGTTATGCATTCCTAAAGTTTACTCGTCCCACGAAAGTGACAGTCTATCTCAAATCATAGTTTATCTAGGATCACTCTGAACCTATTAGTTTTCACAAGCCAACTAATAATCCATCAGGCAGACTCAGGCCCAAACATAACTAATCCCAACAACCTCCAAATACGGTTAAAAGATCTCCAAATATGGTTAGGTGAAAACAAACAATTCTGTGAGCATATAGAGCACGAGTTCCCTTCTGTGCGTACACATCTTTTATTCTCATTACTCACAAAGCCCTACGCACTGGAATCACGGACCTTTACCAACTGGGGTTAACGGTTGAAGCATTGGACGCGACCATACACTAATCCAACTTCAATCTTATCTGGTTTTAAATCCATGAATTATACCTTTTTGATCATTTTAAGGCATCCTAACACAATTGATCTATTTGATCTCCTGGATGCTATTCACTCACTCAGGAATTTATCTGACCATACTCACTTCTAAAACAACCTAACAGGTAATTTTTTTACAAATCCCAAGATGTAATGATGGGTAATGTAGATGTGAGTACAACAATGATTGAATATGTAAATTTAGCTAATCAGATGATAAGGACATATAACATCAATCATCAAAACATGTTCAATCAATAGCCACATCCATAATAAAATTACTTAGGTTTAAGTAATAATTTCCTTTGGCAAAATCCATATAAAATTTGGCTAAAACACTATTTCATTTCCTTGAAAACATTTATCTTTAAAAATGATTAACCACTTAAAACCAATCTTTAAAACAAGGAAAACATAGCCCATATACTTAGCTAAAATATTATGCCAAAGCACTATCTTCTTTTCATAGCTTTTAAAACATTTGCTTTCAAAACAGGGATGTCGACCCTTTAGAAAACACGGGCTTTCGAGCCTCTAACATTGCTATTTGATTTGCTAAACATAAGGCTTCAATGCCTTTAGAAAACATGGCTATCGACCCCATACGCTATTCAATTTGTAAAACATAAGGCTATCGAGTCTATAAACATAGCTATTTGGTTTATAAAACATAAGGCTATCGAGTCTATAAACATAGCTATTTGGTTTATAAAACATAAGGTTATCGAGCCACTAAATATAGCTTGCATGTTTATAAACATAAGGCTATCGAGCCTTTAACACTTAGCTTTTACGTTTGTAAATATAAGGCTATAGAGCCTTTAAAACAAGGTAATCAATTTTGTAAAACACACGGCCATCATGCCACTAAAAATATAATTATCGTACAGTTATATAGAGAATATCAAATCACTATTTGACAAGGTGTTCTGAGTCTTTAAAAATGAGATGCCAAACCTCTAAACATACAGGGTTATCGGCTCGCTTTACTTGAGGGTGCCGGGCCCATAAAACATTAAGGATGTCAAGTTTTAACAAGAAGTAGTTGTCAAGTCTCTAAACAATAGATTGTCGAGCGTCAACAAAAACAATAGATTTCGAGTTTCAAAAATACAAGGTATCAAACCCCTAAGAAAGTAGATATATCCTATAGCTATCGAGTAGCTATCAAATGTATCGACCCATATGACTATTAGAATAAAGGTATCGAGCCTCTAAGCTATTGTGATAATGTCATTTCTATAATTAAATTAAAAACTTATTTATTTCCTTTTTAAACTAAAGCTCTCTACTAACTCTTGCCCCATGTTAAATTATCATTGGATAATAACAAAACTTTTCATTTTCTTTTCTGAATTTCTGGTCGATTATGTTCTACCTTCCAAATTAACTTTGCAAAGACAATATAATTAATACTATTATACAGCCTTTTGGCCCAGCTATATTCGAACTGATTAAACAAGTTAGACTTGACGGTCATCGGGATCGACAAGTCAGATTAACAATAACGAAGCCCAGAGATCAATCATTGATGATAATATGAAGCAGTGGCGAAGTGAAAGCAGAAGGTGGACTCAATAGAACGATAAAAGTATGAAAATATACCATTTACTGAAAATGGATCGGGTATGATCCATATTCATCAATTATGGATTGTACCGTATCGATATTACAGTTCAACTCAATGGGAAACGATCGATATCTCAAAATCTACACGTCAAATATACATGAAACTTTGGGAACATCAATATATTGAAGAGTGGAGCCCACTATATTGATCGCATACCAAAATTATCCAATAGAAAAATTAGTACTGATCGTTATTATGAAAGATGTGGGATTCATAATCGATACCATGACTTCTTCTAGATCTGGAGACTCCATTGTCGAAATTTCAAGAAGATATTTCACCGCCATCCCCTATAACTATAGACTTGATTGTTCATTTTCAGGATCATTTACACTGCTTGTTGCTTTGCACTCTTTTGTAGCCAAGGGTTCTACTCTGATCCATCCTTTTATACTCGGCAGTTCAAGTGTTAATAAAGTTATTTCTCCAAAGTGGATGTAGGCTTTCGACGTCGAACCATTATAAATCGTAGTCTTCTCGTTATTGCTTATATTATGTTATTTGCTTGTTTGTTTCCTCTTTATTCATTTATTACTCTACATTTATTTCTCTATAAAATTTCTATGGGTGTGTGCGCCAACTTTTGGTGCAAATATTTTGGTGCTTTCACCGAGAAGGAATTTCTCGGCTCTTTTTGAATCCCTTTGCTGCTGCTAGATTGCATAAATCCCATGAAGAGATCCAGAATTATCTTCAAGTAGTTTATCCGTTCTATTCAGATTTGCAAAAGGTTAAGGAAAACTATCAACAATGGTTAGGAACACTAGATCTATCGCGTAAAATGCAGAGGGAAACGAGAATGCCAACATCTAGCAAGGAGGCCAGAGCAATGTACCAGTAGATGCTAATGCTACCAATCCAGTTGATGTGCAGAATCCAGTTGATTCCATTACAAGAGCTGATTTCCATAATCTATTGAGAGAGCTCATGGATAGTCGCTGACAGTTGAACCAACAGATTCAAACTATTATCGATATAATGAATAAACTCAGGGATCAACAATGCGAGAAAACTAGGAGGGAGCCAACTCCCTATTTTGCATCGAAGAACTCAACTTCATCAGATGACTATCACATACGTAGACGTCGCAGAACTGGTGGAAACCACGTCGAAACATCGACTCGCCATCATCCGACCGATCCATACAAACCAGTAACAATCAGTACCGATCCATCCGGAACGATCAGTGCCGATCCAACTTTTGGAGGCAGGTTACAGTAGACAACATGAAGAATGCAGCACCCTGTTCACTGAAAATGTTTTACATGTGGAATATCTGAGGAGATTTAGCACGCCGTCAATGCCCTTCTATGAGGGAAAAACCCACCCAAGGCAGCACATTACAAGATGTGAATTGCTGATGGACTCCGCACGAGCCGATGATGCCATAAAATGCAGATATTTTCCCATCACTCTTTTTGGCATAGCAACGATGTGGTTTACGAGGTTACCTCCATGGTCGATCTCTAGATTTAACGAATTAGCAACGAAGTTTGTGGAACAGTTCCATATGCACGCAACTCGCCCCAAAGATGTAATGTCCCCATCAAGCGTGATTTAGACTCCAGGAGAATCACTGAAAGATTACTTGAAGAGATTTCATATGGCTATCACAAAAGTCAGTAATCCGAATGACCATTCAACATTGATGGCGGTAACAAGAGGGATTGATCCAAAATCTAACTTTGGTGATTGGTTAGCTGGCAAATCATACGTGACGTTAGAGCAATTTTATTCAAAAGCAGCTAAGTATTTGAGGAAAGAGGAAGCTAGATGCTCTAAGAAAAAGACTGTTGATGGACCGCGTAGGTAGGGAATGTAGAGTAACATCGAAAAGCAGTCTGGGGAGAGTTCTGGAAAAGTTCAAGTAAATGTCTAAAATAAACCAAATCAGCAAAAGAAAGGCGGTGATAGGAACCTTGAATGAAAGAGAGATCCTGGAAGAAGAAAGCCAAGGATTCCAATGTATGATACCTACACACTACAGAATACGTCTTTAGGGAACGTCTACTTGTCTACATGCAATACCATGCGGTATAGGAAGACACCTCCGAAGGATCTTGGAAAATAATGTCGGTTCCATGAATGCTATGGTCACAACACAAATGTGTAGGCACCTCCAGGATGTTATCGAGAAAATGATTCGGGAAAGGAGGTTATAGCAATTTGTTAAAGCCCCATAGGATGGCAGGTATGGGACATTTGATCCCAACCAAGGACAAGCACTGTACAGTGCTAAGGAGCCTGCACGGACTGGTGGAAGAATAGTGATCAATACAATAATCGGAGGACCCTATCTAGCTGATAAGAGTTGGCACAACATGGAGCGCTATGCTAGAGCAATTAAGCATATGAATTTGGAGTGTTGTTCAAGTACAAAAGATGAGGCTCCAGCAAAACAGTAGCGTACAATGGCAGACAAAATTGTATTCAGGAACAGAGATGCAAACAAGGTGGAGGCACCGACGATCGACCCAATGGTCATTTCGGCCATGATCGGCCCCACCTTAGTTATGAGGATCTTGGTTGACTGTCTCTCCACATCCAAGCCACCGAAGATTTACAACCAACGTCTGGGCCTTGACTCGGGCGCCATAGTCGGTTCTATAAAGACATAAATTCGAGGGATGATGAGGAGGAGCCCAAAACGACCAAAGCTGCACTAGCTGAGCTGAAGATTGACATCACGGTCAGCCACGACGACCCATCATGGGTCCTAAAGATCGAATCAAAGCTCAACTGCCTGACGATGAAAGAATTGCTAGTTTTCTCCGAGCGAATCTTGGCATGTTCGCTTGGACTTACTCTGACATAAGTGGGATCTCGTTTGCTATTGTGAGGCATACATTAATTATTGACCCAAGGCATGTCCTAGTGAAACAAAAAAGGCATGGAATGGATCCGGAGAGATCTACTACCCTTAAATAGAAGGTGGATAAGCTCAAAATGGGTTTATTCGCGACGCCCTCTGCCCTGAATGGGTATCCAAACCTATATTTGTGAAAAGCCGATTGGAAAGTGGAGAACGTGCATTGACTATTCAGACTTAAATAAGGCGTGTCCGAAAGATAGTTCTCTCGTTCCAAGGATCGACCAGCTGGTGGACTCAATCATAGGGCATGAGTTGCTATCTTTCATGAATGCATACTCCGGATATAATCAAATCCCGATGCACATTCCCGACCACGAACGCACATGCTTTATTACCGATGCAGGGTTGTATTACTATGTGGTAATGCCATTTGGATTGAAGGATCCTGGAGCAGCTTATCAGCGTCCGGTCAACCGAATGTTTAAAGATCAGATTGGGAAAATGATGGAGGTATATATGGATGATATGCTCGTGAAGTGTCAACGATCAAACAACTATATTAGAGGCTTAGCATAGATTTTCAATATCCTACGATATTACAAAATGAAGATCAATCCTCTGAAATGTTCCTTTGGCTCGCATTAGGAAAATTTTTGGGTTTCATTGTCAATGCTCATGGAATCGAAGCTAATCCCGAGAAGATTTGAGCCATTCGCAACATCCAGGTACCAAAGACTATCAAACAAGTACAGAGCTTAAATGGGAAGGTTGCCGCCCTAAGTCTATTTATTTCTAGGGCCACCGATAAATGCATTCCTTCCTTCAACTTGATTAGAAGAGGGAAAAGGAACTTTGATTGGATGCCAGATTGCAAAGACGCATTCTAAGCTTTGGTGAACCACATAGAGAGGCCTCCCTTCTTGTCAAAATCAGTGGCTCATAAAGACTCGTATATCTATTTGGCCTTGTTGGTACATGCTATAAGTGCCACACTATTTCGTGAGGAGAATCGAATCCAGAGACCGGTCTATTACGTTAGTAAGCGATTGAGAGGAACTGAAAGGAACTATTCAAAGATAGAGAAATTGGCGTACTACTTGTTGATTGCTTCACGAAAGCTCCGCCGCTATTTTTAGGCTCATCCCATCAACCCCTACACCGATTAGCCGTTACGACGGGTCTTGCAGTAACCTAAGACGTCTGGATGTTTACTGAAGTGGACCATCGAACCGAGCCAATTTGACATCACTTTTCTCCCTTGGAGAGCCATCCAGGGACAGACACTGGTGGATTTTATAGCAGAATTCACTACATATGATGATCTCCAGAGATCAGTGGAGCCCCCACCATTCAGTAGAAAATGTATATGGATGGAACATCCAATGATCATTGTTTTAGAGCCAGAGTCATGCTAGTAACTCCAGAGGATCGATTAATCTGCTACGCTTTGAAGCTTGACTTCCTTGCAACGAACAACGAAGCTAAATATGAAGCTCTGATTGCTGGACTCAAATTTGCTAGAGAACTGGGAATAAAATCTCTTGAAATCTTTTGTGATTCCCAGTTGGCGGTATACCAAGTCAGGGGAGATTACCATGCTAAAAGACAACGACTCGCTCCATACCTTATCCGAGTTCAAGAGCTATTAACTGAATTTAAGTATTATGACATCACATATATTCCTCGGGATAAAAAAAGCCGACTCATTGGAAAAGTTTGCTAGCACTGGGGATGCATAACAAATGGGACTCAAAGTATTAGACGCTCCAAGCATAAACCAGATGAAAATCGATTGGATACTAGAGACGGAGCCTAAAAGATTGGATATCATTCACGTAATCCATAGTTATTTTTTAGACTTTCTTAGGAACTTTCTTAAGATTAGGTACAAAGAAAAATCCATTAAGACATACATTTAAAAATCTGACTTAAGTTAGGCCATGTGAGCGGTAGTATCATCTTGTTGAGCTTCAATAACAACTTGGGTGTCAACGCTTTCTTTGCCCGAACTTTGTTGGTGAACATCATAACGTTGGCTATCACTGGGTCATTGAGGATGAGATGGAACTATGGACTATGAAGAAACTGAAGTGGAAGGGGGAACACGAGAGGTGTAAATAGGAGGAACTTCGTCACGGCGATCTTGTTGCCTTTTAGAATCTTTAGGGGGAGGATATCTATATTTGGACCGATGTTTATCACAAGAAGACTTGTCTCTATCACCTCTATTCTGGTAATCTCGATCCCTGCTAGAGTGATAGCTAGGGTCATATTCACGACCACTACCTTGGCGATACGAGCCCAAACGAGAACCGGGATTCTAACATGATATTTCCTATAGAGACTGAAACATGTGCTTCTTCCTCATCATTGTTTCTGCAAAGAAAGACAAAGAATGAATTGGCTCTAAGTATTGAAGACTCGAAATAAGTGCAGTGCAATATTGTGAAGTGCGTGTGAACATGCGTGTCCTTGTGTCCACCTAACGGACCAGTTATTGAAGCTTTACTAGCAGCAGTAACCTCTCCACTAGTGGTGTGAGGGATTCCAGCCCTAGCTCTGGAATGAGATTTTGATCCGTCGATGCTCATGTTAGTAAAATAAAAGGCATCAATGTTATTCGATATCAGAAGATCAGATAATGCCTCAAATGTTTCATCCAAGTGTTCTGAAGGTTGAGAAGCGAACTAATCTGGAATAATATGAGGGTTGATGGATAACTTGGGCTGTTTGAAGAGAAGATTCTTAGGGAACCTGCATACGAGCTTCTTCCTTTTTCTTTTTTCGAAAATGGGAGGCTATGTGGTTTGCGAAGATCTAGCAGTAGCCCGAGACTAGAACCCATGCCATCACCACCGAGTTCGTCGCCCTTATCTCCCGCTGCGTCGTTATCCGTAGCTTCTTGAGCCCCATCAACTGAGGGCACGGCATGATCAACTTGGTGGCCTTCATCATCATTCACATCCAGCTGCTCAGTCACTATAACTCCAGTAGTGACTGGTAGCCCTATGTCGCGACCCCATTCCATCAGACGGTAGGTAATGAGACGTTCATCGGTAAGGAGATTCTAAATGTATCTATCTTCTGATGGAACCCTTCTGAGCGCCAAGATCACGTCTGTATATTGCTTTCCATCGGGTCATGAATAAGAGCCTGCACAAACCATAAAAATTGTTTAATTCAGGATATGTTCTGGATATAAGCGCTTAAGAAATTAAGCAAGGATTAATACTTACGTCCTTTTAACCATCGTCTGGCAAAGTCGGGCGGGCAGCAAATATAAAACCACTCATTTTTGAAAGCGCTCAGCTTGTTCCAAGTACCAGTTAGGATCTAGCACTTCTTGGCTGACTCAAGAAATGTGAACAAAAGGCTTCCCTTTCATTGCTTGAAGGTAAAAAGAAATCGAATTTCTTTAGGAGTTGGAGGACCAAAAAAAACTTAATGAATTCCATGTAGGTATAGTTAAGCAAGGCATAGCCGTTTGGATGCAATTGTACTAGTGCTAACCTCATATGATGCAGTATCTCTCGAATAAATGAATTGAAAGGCGGGACGCATCCCGCCCAACACATGAGCTTGTTGCATGTAGCGAACCCTTTAGGGGGTATATAAGCTCTATCATCCCGAGTCGGAACCCGCATGTCGTCAAATGGAATCCCGTATCTAGCACAAATTCTATGAAGAGAGGCTTCATTAATTTTTGAAGCCACAAATCCTCTGGATCTTTCAAAGATATAGCGTCTTCTTGAGTGTCGAGAGCAGGGTTTATCACTTGTGTTGGAAGAACGGGAATGACAGAGAAAAGTTCGAGTGATGGATAGGAACTTTCCAATCATTCAGCTTGATGTCCGAGGGATAATTCATTTGAAGCAGTTGCGGAGCTTGATTCGTCACTCATACTATTGTGCTATGAAATACGTTTAGAAAACATGGCAGCTAAACACCCCGAGCATCTTGAACCCATGACTACTAAACTCGGTAGATAATCATCATTAGAAAAATAACCTGTCTCCCTCCGTGCAAAGTGTATGCAAGTGCAGAGTGGTGCAATGTTGTGCAATGCAATAAAAATAGTTTAAAATATTAAAGACTGATTATGACGAGACTCCGGGGTTCGATCGGAATGACCGCCATTGTTGACTGTCTCAACCGATTCTCTACGTCAATGGCAAAGGGTTCAGTCTAATCATCAGGATCAGTTGTTGGCATGTCAAAGTTCGAAGTGTGCGTTTAGAAGTGGATGAGCTTGAAAAAATTTGACCAAGGCATTGGTTAAAGGAAATTAGTCAAGTTTGGTCCATGGTTCGATTGTCATATATGTCTAATATGCAGCCCATGTCATATGCAAGTCATGTACGACCATTCAAACGTTCAAGACCGAAGTTCATCACAAAGTTCTAATCAAGATTTAAGGATCTAAAGTATGTTTAACCAAGTTAAACCAACAACCAATCCAAAGTAATGTTTCAACTGATCGGTCCCAATGTGCACGACCGATCGTTTCTACATGTCCTTCCACAACCAATCATTCTTCAACAGATCATTCTGCAACCGATTGTTGCGATCGATCCAACCTTCGACTCCGGTTCCACACTTCACTTCAATTCAAGACTCTAAAACTCTGATCTAAAGAATGATCGCCTAGAACTCCAAGAACGATCGGTTGAAAACGATCACCCACCTTCGACCTCAAATAAGCGCATTCCATCCAATCTCAACAGTAATACAAATGACTTGCCCTGATTATCACCATCTCCCCCCTCCACTCCAACCAACCGAATCACCATGATCTGAATCATGCTAACTAGAATGAGAACCATAATCTCATCACTAACCACAAGCAAAAGAAGTTCGACCCACCTATGTTAAAAAATTAAGAAGCAGGAGCGATGTGAATTCGAGTATGAAGCGAGATCTGTAGGAGATGGCGGCGGTGATGGTTGATGTAGCAAGGAGTCAGACCAATCTATGGAGATGGTTGCGAGATGAGTATGGAATTGGATTAGAAGGCTCGGTGGATCGAAGGTGAAGGAGGGGATGAAGATGGGGTTTTTCTTTAATTCACATAGCAACGATAGAAAATGATATGAAGTGAAGAAAAAAATCTGAGCTTAGAGTAAAGGTTTTAAACGGTTTCTACCTTTAATGGTTTTGAAGGGGTTACCTTCAATGGTTTCGAAAGGGTTGTTTAAAGGTTTTGAATGTGTTAAATAGGTAATGTAGTCTAAATATTTTCAAGTTAAAAAGGGTTTTAAATTGTTTTGGAAGGATAGCTAATCCTCATAAAAATCCATCAACATTATTTTGAGTAAAGTATATATATCATGGCAAAATAGCTTAGAGTAAAGCTAAGCATACATTTTCCTTGTATACGTATGATTTAAAAGGTTAAATCATTTTGGAAAGGTTTTCAAGGAAAAAGATATAGGGTAGTTAACCCTAAAAAAATAATTCGGATAGTTAGTCCATTCTGATTCGGACAGTTAGTCCAGTTTGCGGGCAGTCAGCCTAGTTGTATGGACAGATAGTCCATTTGTAGCATAACGGACCTTGCTACTATGTTGTGGATTGATAGTCTACTTATTACTTGTTTTATGGACAGATAGTCCATTTATTAGCGTAAAGGATATTGCTATTTTGATATAATCAGTTTGATTAACCAGTTTGGTTGTAGGAAAGGATTTGCAAAATATATGTTTTAAAGAAGATATTAGTGAGGGGAAACCCATTCCGCTAAGCGGCGTGGTCTCACTTAATATCAATAAACCGAGTGTAATAGAATTATTCACACCAGGCTTTATGTTTGGCTCGAAGTTTTTGTTTCCCCTTAAATTCTCGGGTGCTCAAAATTGATTTGAGTAGGCTGAGGGTTGAGGTTTATAGGTTTTAAACTTTTGGCGAATAAAGTTTCCGAAGACGAGCATGTGGCTGACGGATAGCTAATTAGGAATTGCAGTTTCATTTTGTTTTGATTCCATTGTGTATATTAAGTCAGGTATGACTATATTGCTTTGATCAACCAAGAGGGAATCATCATATGTCGTTCTTGGCGTATTTTTGTAATGATTATAATTAATTTTTACCTGGGAAACGATATGGGATTATGTAATTTGGATATGAATTTGTTTGAAATGTAATCAGTAAAATGTTGTTTTTGAAATCTGTTATCTTATTTATATTCAAGTGCTTCTGATGTTATAGATACCATTATCATTATCGTATTTTGTCATCAAAAGTTAATACTATGGATGACTGCAGCATCTGTAGCGCTTAGCTTTTGGCCTCCAGATACGGGATGTTACAACTTGGTATCAGAACATGGTTTATGAAAAACTTTAAATTAAAAATGGTTTCTAAAACATAATCCTAAGGAATTAGAGTAAGACTAGGGTATGGGATAACGCTATAGTAACATACTTGTGTTTGTTATGTATAAGTATACGCTCTATCTTTAGTCTCCTATCCTTGTTAGGTTATTTTTCTGTATCTCAAAAGGTTTGAATACAGATATGGAAGATAGAAGAGGAAGAGTTAACCCAGGAGGGGAGGGCACCGAAGGAAATGCCAAACCTAGTACAAGGAGGATCCAACGTCAGGCACAAATATAATGTAGGCGCTGGAGTCCCGCAAGTGGACATGCGAGCTATGTATCAGTTTTTTGTGAATATGATGCAAGCTAGAGTTGCAGCTGGAATGGTAGGAGGAGATGCTGCAGAGGCAGGAGTTCCGATAGTTAACCATTATGCTAAGCTGAGCAAAGATTATGCTAAGCTTGGAGGGAAGTCTTTTCTGGGGATAGAGGATGCTATAGAAGTGGAAAATTGGTTGTTGCACTACGAAAGAATTTTTGCAGACTTGGGACTCAATGATAAGAAGATGAGGAGGTTGGCATCCAAACAGCTTTAGGGAGCCGCACTGTTTTGGTGGAACAATGTGACGGCTAGTGTGGATGAGGAAACTTTGTCATGGGCATATTTCAAGGGAAGATTCTAGGAGAGGTTTATGTCTGCAATGGCACAGTCTGCTCTGATTAGGAAGTTAGCTAAATTAGAGCAGGGGGAGATGTCTGTCCTGGAGTATGCCAGAAAGTTTGAGGAGTTGGCCCGATATGGGTATGCTTCAGTGGATACAGTCATGAAGTGGAATGAGAAGTTTATCAGGGGGTTAAAGCCTGAGTTAGCTAGGGCCACATTACCTCATATTAGGGATCCTTCTGACTTTGTAGTGGAGATAGTCTTAAGGCATGAGGAGATTCTTGATTCTCTAGAGAAGAGTAAGGCTAATGAAGTCTAGGTTGGGCAGAATCAGAAGAGGAAGTTCTTTCCTAAGAAAGGTGCTCAGAAAGGTCGAGCAGCTAAGAAAGGGAAGTCTGAGATTGTTTGCTTCAAGTGCGACAAGAAGCGGAACTATGTTAATGAGTGTCGTGCTGGAAAGGTTAATGGGGTAGCTGGAAAGAAGAATGTCAGGTGCTTTAACTATAACCAAATTGGCCATTATAAGAGCCAGTGCAAGGAGCCCACAAAGGATGGAAAGGGCAAGGTGCATGCATTGGAGCCTGCTACTTCAAAGCCAACAGCCCAGGAGAAAGGAAAGGCAGTCTTGGGAGGTACACTTCAGGTTCATGGTATGTCCATTAGCGTTCTATTTGATACTAGTACATCGCATTCTTTTATATCTAGATGTTTGATAGATAAGCTTAGCCTAGAAACCACGTATTTAGTTACTTCCTTACGGGTTGTGAATCCAATAGGAGGGTATGCAAGTCTAGGGTTGAGATGCGACCAGTTAGAGTTTGACCTGTTAGGTCATACTTTTGTTTGCAGTTTGCATGTGTTTGATTTTGTGGGGTTTGGGATTATTCTTGGGATGATTAGTTAAGTGAGTACGATGCTAGGATATTTTTCCAAGATAAGAAAATATTGCTTAGACACCTAGATTGTAGTGATCAGATAGTTTATGCCATATAAGGTTCTTGCGGTGAGATGTATGCTTTGTTGGGTGCTATGGAATTTGTAGATGAGTTGAGTGGAGTTTTCATGGTTAGAGAATTCGCATATGTGTTTGAGCCTGTAGTTGGATTACCACCGAAACGAGCCATTGAGTTTCAGATAGATTTGGTTCCGGGAGCAGAACCAATGAGGAGACCGCCAATCAAGATGACCCCGACAAAGATGAGGAAGTTGAAGGCGTAGTTGGTGGAATCGGAAGGCCAGGATTTTATCAGGCCAAGTAGTTCGCCTTGGGGAATAGCCGAAGTGTTTGCTAAGAAGCCGGATGGATTGTTAAGGGCAATGTATCGATTATCGTAAGTTGAATGAGAGGACGATAAAGAATCGATATCCATTGCCAATGATTGATGATTTATTCGACCAGTTGAGTGGAGCCAAGGTATTCTCGTAGTTGGATTTAGCGATAGGTTTCCATCAGCTCAGGGTAGCAAATGATAGTATACCTTTGACGGCGTTTAGGACCAGATATGGGTCGTACGAATGGTTAGTTATGCCATTTGGACTGACTAATGCGCCAGCTTTCTTTATGGATTTGATGAACCGGGTTTTCCGAGAGCACTTGGATAGGTTCGTACTAGTTTTCATAGATGATATCTTGATATACTCTAAGGATGAAAGAGACCATGGAGTTCATCTTAGAGTGGTGCTTAAGACGCTGAGGCAGCATCAGCTGAAGGCGAAGTTTTCAAAGTGTCATTTCTAGAATAAAGAAGTGAAGTTTATGGGTCATGCAGTCTCAGAGGAAGGGTTGTTAGTAGATCGGACTAAGATTGAAGTAGTGAACTATTGGAAGAGACCCGAGACAGTGACAGAGATAAAGAGTTTCCTTGGGTTGGCTGGTTATTATCGAAGATTCATTAAGGATTTTTCATGGATAGCGGCACCGATGACCAAGCTAACAAGAAAGGATGTAAAGTTTATATGGACCGATAAGTGTGAGGAAGCGTTTCAGAGTTTGAAACACTTATTGATCCATGCACCGGTTTTGCTTGTTCCAGAAGGGAATCAAGATTTGGTGGTTTATACCGATGCATGTGGAATAGGATTAGGAGCTGTGCTGATGTAGAGGGGTAAAGTGATTGCCTACGCTTCTAGACAGCTTAGACCGCATGAGGTCAGATATCCGATGCATGATTTAGAATTGGCTGTAGTGATTTTTGCATTGAAGGTGTGGAGACATTACCTTTTGGGAGAAAGGTTTGAGTTATATACAGATCATAAGTCGCTGAAATATTTGTTCTCTCAGAAAGAGTTGAACATGAGATAGCAGAGATGGTTAGAGTTTATCGCTGCTTAAGATTTTGGGATTGAGTACACACTAGGGAAAGGCAACAAGTTTGCAGATGCACTTAGCAGGAAACATAAAAATGTAGTATTGGCGGTGATTGCTGAGTGTAAATATTTGGAAGCATTAGTAGATTGCAGAGTGCAGTGGAGATCTGAGGCTAGGTCTAGTGGAGAAACCGTAGTGTTATCTTGTTTGGAAGTTCGACCAGTGATGATCGAAAGGATTGCTTCTAAACTGGAAATGGATCCGATATTAGCTGAACGGATCAGGAAGTTAAGAGATGGAACCGAGAGCGATGACTTGAAAGATTTCAGTCTTGACCAGAATGGGAGGTTGAGAAAGAAAGGAAAATTATGTGTTCCGAGCATAGGAAACATAAGGAAAGAAGTCTTGGAGGAATGCCATTGTTCGAAATTCTCTATTCATCCGGGAGGTACTAAGATGTATCGGGATATGAAGAGGAGTTTCTTCTGGGAAGATATGAAGCAAGGATATTGGGTTGTGTGTGAAGCAGTGAATGATTTGCCAACTGGCAAAGGCCGAACACCAGAAACTAAGTGGGTTGCTTCAACCATTAGATATTCCAGTATGGAAGTGGGATTCATGGATTTTATTGATGGGTTGCCAAGGTCGAATAGAGGAAATGATAGTATATGGGTCATAATGGACAGGTTGACCAAGAATGCTCATTTCATTCCAGTTAAGTCAACCAGAACGACACATGTTTTGGCAAAGTTGTTTACCAAGAATGTGGTTAGACTGCATGGAATTCCTAGTAGCATAGTTAGTGTTAGAGATTCCTTATTCACTAGCGAGTTCTGGAAGAGTCTACAGGAAGTTTTGGGAACCAAGCTCAAGATGAATACCGCTTACCATCCACAGACAGATGGGAAAACGGAAAGAGTTAACAAAATCTTGGAGGATTTGTTAAGAGCTTGTGTTCTAGATTTCGGGAGATCATGGGAAGGCCATTTGCATTTAGTCGAGTTTTCGTATAACAACAGTTATCAGACCGGTATTGGGATGGCACCGTTTGAAGCTTTGTATGGAAGGCCATGCAAATCTCCCGTATGTTGGTTAGAGACAGGGGTAGGTTGGTTCTCGGTCCAGATTTGGTCAGAGAAGCTGTAGAAAAGATTGAGGTCATTCGGGCTAGAATGAAGGAAGCTCAGTCTAGGCAGAAGAGGTATGCATATAAGAGATGGAAAGATTTAGAGTTCTAAGTTGGAGACCAAATTTTTGTCAAAGTATCACTGATGAAGGGTGTGATTAGGTTTGGAAAATCGGGAAACTTAGCACCGAGATTCGTTGGACCTTTTCCTATTGTTGAGAGGATTGGGAAACTCGCATATAGAGTTGAGTTACCGAGTAGTTTAGCAGGAGTCCACGATGTTTTTCTTGTTTCTCATCTCAGAAAGCGTGCTAGAGACCCGGAGACTACTACTGCACCGACTGTGCTAGATGATTTAGTGGTAGAACCGGATTTGACTATAGTGAGGAAGCCTATTACTATTATTGCGAGAGATGAGAAGAGGATTAGAACCAAGACGGTCAGATTAGTCAAAGTCCAATGGAGCGACAATGACAGGGACTATACTTGGGAGATTGAGAGCAGGATTAGAGATACTTATCCTGACTTGTTTGATGGTATGTTTTACCTTCTTGTTTGATTTGTTGTGTACCTTATCGTAATTTCAAGGACAAAATTCTTTAAGAAGGGGAGCCTGTAACACCTTAGATTTTTGGTAACATTATTTAGGATATTTAATTAGAAAAATTAAATAAACTAATGTGTTGATTAGGGGATTGAGATTTGATTTAATCAAGGGTAGCCATGCCATTTAACAATGAATTAAAAGAAGAGTTTAAATTGAAATAGAGGAGGGGTAAAATAGGAAATAAGCCATTCTTATACCCTAAACCCTCAGGCCGTGTATCCATACACGTTCATTTTCATTTGAAATTTTTTATAACTCAAGGTCAGCCACCATTAACAAGAACAAGAGGAAGAAAGACAAAGGAGAAGCTTAATCAACATCAAATCTCATATCCTTAATCACTAAAGCTAAGGTGAATAATATTTACATCTCATTTTGATTGTATTTTCAGTTTTTAGATGAATGTCGAATATTTTGCATTGATTTGCCATGATTTTGAATGATGGATTGGTTATATATACATGTTGATGATTTATGTATATTCATATTGATTTTAAGATATGTTTTAAAGTGAAAACCCTATAAAATAACATCCAAATGTCTTAAGAAATTTTATGAATACCATAAATGATATTTTAGAGATGGGTTTCAATTTTCGAAATTTTATGAAATTATGTGGAATTTGAATGAATTTTCTAGTAAAGAAAATGTTAATTTGGGTTAATAATTATTTTCGGTTAAATAATAAAAGATTTGGGTTTGAAATTTTTATATGTTGGAAAACATATTAAAAGAGATTTTATGGAATTTTTGTAGATTTTTCCTAAGTGTTTTAATGGTTATATAAAATTATTTAAGGTATGGGACTTAAACGTTTTATATAATTAGGTGAGGAGAAGGGGCTTTTTGCAAAATAACTTACATTTGTTAATTCTGAAAGTCGCCGGCACTTTTGAAAAATTGCAGTAATTTTTTTGTTAAATAAAGAGGCAACCAATCAAAATTTGACACGTAAAGCAGGTTAGCTGAAAAGAACTATTTGCTACATGTTTTTCATTGTTTCGACACTATCGGCACCAGGTTCCGCCTCCTCATCTTCGCTTCCGACACAGTCGAAACCTATGCATATGGTATCAGTTTACTGGTACGTAGTGAATTGAATGTAGGTTGAAGGTATGGAGTCGAAACCAGGGGTTTTGAAGGGGTTGAGGCTGTACTTTGTTTTTAAATTAAAAATGTGTCTGCTTGCTTTCGACTAAAATGGCTTTCGACTGAGTAGCTTTCGACTTAGTTAGCTTTTTACTGGGTTCAATGGATTTAAAGAAATGGTTTCGATTGGGTTGCACTTTTGTTTTAAATGAGTGCTTTCGACTAAGTCGAAGCCTTTTTACTGCCGCTTTTTACCTTTCGATCCAGATGGTTTTGAAAGGGTTCTTTACCTTGTTTTCTAAAATTCTGGCCACTTCTCCAATGCTTTCGAAGGGATGGTTTCGACACCAACACTTCTTTACTTAGGAAATTTTTTCGAAGCAGATGCTCTCGACTTAAATGTTTTAAAGACCCTTTTCTATAACTGAAGTGAAACCCAAATTGGTTTCGAAAGAGATAGTTTTAAATAGTTTCGAAGCAGATGCTTTCGACTTTAATGAGTTTCTAATCCTTTTGCTCTACTTGAAGGCAGAATCCAAATGGTTTCGACTGAGACGTTTTTCAAAGGTTTCGAATGGGAATTTTTTTGAATGGTTTCGAAAGTTTTCCACATATTTTAAATTGAACCCAAAATTTCTTTCGAAAGGATTGAGTTTTGACTATTTCGAAAGGTTTTAATGAATGGTTTCGAAAGGGGTGGTTCCCCAAGGTTTCAAAATGGTTTAAAGGAAGGGTTTTTCCTATGTTTTTGAAAGGCAATATTTAAAAAGTTTTTAAAGGAGGATGTCTGATATTTTGAAGCTTTCGGAGAAAAGGAAGGAAAGGATTTTCCAATGTTTTCGAAAGGCAGTATTTAATGGTTTTGAAACAGTATTTCAATGGTTTTGAAGGGGTTACCTTCAATGGTTTCGAAAGGTTTGTTTAAAGGTTTTAAACAAAGGTTTCGAATGTGTTAAATAGGCAATGTAGCCTAAGTATTTTCAAGTTAAAAAGGGTTTTAACTTGTTTTGGAAGGATAGCTAATCCTCATAAAAATCCATCAACATTATTTTGTGTAAAGTATATATATCATGGCAAAATAGCTTAAAGTAAAGCTAAGAATATATATTCATTGTATAAGTATGATTTACAAGGTTAAATCATTTTGAAAAGGTTATCAAGGAAAAAGATATAGGGTAGTTAACCCTAAGAAAATAATTCGGACAGTTAGTCCATTTTGATTCGGACAATTAGTCCAATTTGCGGACAGTCAACCTAGTTGTATGGACAGATAGTCCATTTGTAGCATAACGGACCTTGCTATTATGTTGTGGACAGTTAGTCTACTTATTACTTGTTTTATGGATAGATAGTCCATTTATTAGCATAAAGGATATTTCTATTTTGATATAATCAGTTTGATTAACCAGTTTGGTTGCAGGAAAGGATTTGCAAAATATATGTTTTAAAGAAGATATTAGTGAGGGGAAACCTGTTCCGCTAAGCGGTGTGGTCTCACTTAGTATCAGCAAACCGAGATGTAACAGAATTATTTACACCAAGCTTTATGTCTGTCTCGAAGTTTTTGTTTCCCCTTAAACTCTCGGATGCTCAAAATTGATTTGAGTAGGCTGAGGGTTGAGGTTTACAGGTTTTAGTCTTTTGGCAAATAAAGCTTCTAAAGACGAGCAGGTGGCTGACGGGTAGCTAATTAGGATTTGCAGTTTCATTTGTTTTGATTCTACTGTGTATATTAAGTTAGATATGACTATATTGCTTTGATCAACCAAGGGGGCATCGTCATATATCTCTCTTGGCATATTTTTGTAATGATTATAATTAATCTTTACCTGAGAAACGATATGGGATTATGTAATGTGGATATGAATTTGTTTTGAAAAGTAATCAGTAAAATGTTGTTTTTGAAATCTGTGATCTTATTCATATTCAAGTGCTTTTGATATTATAGATACCATTATCATTACCATATTTTGTCACTAGAAGTTAATACTATAGATAACTGCAGCATCTGTAGCGCTTAGCTTTCGGCCTCCAGATACAGGATGTTACAAATATATATATGTATATATATATATATGTGTATATATGTATATATATGTATATATATATATGTATATATATATGTATGGATCTCGTACACCGCACCTTCGCTACGCCTCTACTATTTTCAGTGCTACAGTATACAAAACCAGGTGAAAAACTTTACTGATGTTCAATCTACACTATGAACATCATGTCCAAAAAAAGGAGACCGGTTCAAAACTTTTAACGTATTCAAAATGTTAAGTCGAATATCAACCGCTTAAACACTTATTAACCATTGATTTAAAGCATGATTTTGAACATGTTAGGATTATTCAAATTATGTCAAATTTGTAGAAATGATCTTGTGTTATATAAGAACATATCTATAAATTTTCGTTCAATTTCGAACTAATTTTATCAAAAAAGAAGAGAGGTGTGGATGAGGAGTAGCGAAAAGAGGTATACCGGAACCCTTCCCTATATGTATATGTGTATGTGTGTATAGATGCACACCCCCCATATATGTAAGCATTTTAGCATAAAGTTATTGATGCATTTTATCAAAAATTAAATACAATAATATGAAGGTAAATTTTATTCAAAGATAAATTAAAAGAATACAAAATATTAAATATAATAGATAAAATATAATACTTGGTTATATTAAAAGAATATAAAATTAAAACTTTTTGTCAACTGATAAACTAAAAGGTTATAGATAATATAAAAAGATAAAAAGAATAGAAAATATTAAATGAAAAATTACTAAAGAATAAATGATAAATTGATTGATAAAAGAGTAAAAGAATAAAAGGTAAAAGATAAATACTTTGTAAGGTTGCATTTGTACATGTGACATTTTTTCATATAAAGTAATCTATTAAATAATAGTAAAGCAAAAGAATTTGAAGCTTTCTCATTAATTCTAGGAGTTACCTCTATTCTCCTTAATTCTCTTCAAATCTGGATATTTTATTTTCAAAATCCTATAACTTACCACTTTACAATTATTCTACTAAACCCCTCACACTATTTTACATTCAAATACCTACATTTTTAAAAAATATAATCATTTACAAATCTTTCATAATTCTCTCATAAAATTTTACATTAAAGTCCACCCATTTAAATTAATTACATAATCCAAAATTTAAACTAACTATTAAACTTAGTGAACTAATATTTATCAATAAACCAAAAAGATGAAAGTTTCAATATGTATACTACAAGCGCATCAACAAATTGGTTAACAAATCATTAGATGCAAATATGTATAAATCACATAACATAAATTATATATGCTAATGACAATAATAAATTTATCTTATAATTTATTTAATAAAAAAAATCATACAATGCACTGTAAAATTTTATTAACTTCAAAAAACTAAATTTTAATTGTTTTACAATTACATACAAAACCCTTCAATTATCTTCTAATATTTACATTCAAGTCCATATATTTAACTAATTGTGTAATCGTTAATTTAAACTATTTAATAAATATGATTGCCTAATATTCATTAGTCCATCTAATAAATCCTAAAAATATGAGAATTTTATTATATACAATATTCATATATATGGGAAAAACGATAAAATTATTTCTTCTTTATCCAAATATATCAAGATATTTAAATCACATAACATAAAATGTATACATAAATAATAATAACTCTTTTAATATCTAATTCATTTATCTTAAAAAATTATCCTACATTATATAACATAATTTCATTTTGAACAGCCTTTAAAAGATAAATCTATATTTTACAAAATTACGATATGACCGCACTACACTAATATTATATTATATAAACATTCTCACTTTCAACATGTTATTAAATCATATCCAACTCATAACTCAACAAAATGCTACATAACATTATTTTATAATTATTAAAGTTGTAAGCATGACCCTCCTACAACAATGTGAAATCTATGGTTAATTATAAGGATAAAATATTTTAAAAATGAAAACTATATAATGAATAAAAGTTCACATGTAGGTAAACTAACCATAAGACCGATGCTCTTCTCAATTACAAATGCGTACAAGCTCTTCTCAATTATCTCTAATTTTTTTACATTCAACTCTTTGTAGTTACCCTACTAGAACTATAGTATATAGCCATGACAGGGTTCCAACGGCTGCCAACGGGAATTTCCAACGGCTAGTTATTTTTTAACAAGCCGTTGGTAACCGTTGTAAAAATACCGTTTGCGGCCGTTGGAAGCCGTTGGAATTATTCGTGTAAACCTGCAGCAAGCCGAGAGAAAACCTCATTCTCTCCTCCTACCACAAAAAAACCCAAATCCTTCACCATCTTCCTTCACTCCTCCTCTTTTCTTGCTCCGAGCCTCCTCACACAACCGGCAGCCACTCTGACGCCATCAATCAACACCAACGGCCTCTCTCCATCCAAATACACTCCAAAATCAGGTTTTGCCTAAAACCCTAAAATTTTAAATTTTGCTAATTTTGTGTTTAATTTGTTGTTATAGTTGTATCTAATGGCCTATTGATTGTTTATTATACCAAACTAAGTGCTAATTACAATTATTACCATCCAAATATCCAAATTGTTTGTGTGTATATATTATGCACATATATACATATGTTGATAATTTAGTGTAAATGCGCATTTGAGTTAGCGTTAGATTAGTTAGGATTGATTTAAATTATTTTGTGTATGTTTTGTAAAATATTAGGCAAACATGAATTAGTCGAATATTTTACGAACACGAATTATATCTTTTACAAAATATATTAGCATTAGATAAGTATATAATTTAGTATATATATACACATGAAATATATATTTTGCGAAATAGTAAAAATCATATAATTTACTATATATTTAATAAAATAGTAGAATATAAATAAAATAATGCATAATATGCTTTATTTTATATATTTAATAAAACGGTAACATATAAACAAAATTTAAATCCCTTAGTGAATTTTTGGCCCCGTTTGACAAGTGTTGTATATGATCTTGTATGAATATTCATTTTTATTGCAAAATGGATATTCATATTCATCTGATACAATATTTGTTGGATTTGTCCATGTATTGGACAAGTTACAAACACTATAAAGTAATTACGTTTCGTAAATCATATCGTTATAAACGGTTCACAAAATTTCGACGGCATTTCCTTTTCATTCCTTGTGTACATGCATATGTATACGATACAAGGAACACGGGGGAAGTGCTGCCGAAATTTTGGGAAATCGTTTATAACGATATGATTTAAGAAATGTAATTACTATTGTGTTTGTAATGGGAAGTAGGATGACCGACCATCACAAAAGGTACAAAAATGTAAACAAAATAGCAAGAAATATAGCTTTGTATATAAACAAAAATGGATTATAAAAAACAGTAAAATCTAAATGTGTTTATTGAATTTGATTAATAATTTTTTTACTATTGATCATAGGTTTTACAGTAGAAAAAATGGTCAATTATTTTATTGATCGGAGCTGGATGTATCAAAGAAGAGAAATGGGAGGCTCAATAAGTAAACATTTTCTTAACGGGGTAAATGTGTTTGTCAAATTTGCTTTAAGTAATATTGGAAACGACGTAGAAATTCGTTGTCCATGTAGTAGGTGCAAATTGTTGAAGCATTTAGTACCGAATATGGTTAGGATTCATTTGCGCCAATATGGTTTCGTAACCAATTATTTGGTGTGGGATCGTCATGGAGAAATTATAACACGTAACGAAGAACAATCAATAGAGGTCATTAGTGATGAAGTTAGTACGACGAATCTCATAGAACATATGGTTGAAGATGCAGCACGATCAATGTTCCCTACTGTTGAAATTAATAACGATGATGTTAACGTCGAAGAGGAACCAAATGTTGGAGCGAAAAAAATATACGATTTATTGGATGCTTGTAAGAAACCTCTTTGGAATGGATGTACTAGCGGCACTCAATTATCGACAACTGCAGAGTACATTGCAATGAAATCAAAGTACAACCTCACAGAAGTCGGATTTACGGCTGTTGTACAAGCTGCTAAACGCCATACGCCATCAGATAATTTAATGTGCGAAAATTATTATGAAGTGAAAAAACTTATGTATGTCTATAATTAAAACTTATGCACCACATATCATCATCATTTTATCTATGTCTATAATTAAAAATGAAACTTTCAACAGGTATTATGTCAGGCTCCAGACGTCGTAGCTCTTCTCGCTCGGCCGGCGAGAGTAGTGGTGCGCCTCCGGCTCGACCACTTGTATATTTGCAGCCGAAGGCTGATGGAGCGTAAGTATCAAAATTAAAATGATAACAATATAAATTTGTTCATACATATATATACTTGTCTAAAGCTTTGTTTTATATTTAACACAGGGGGTTTGATTTGGAGCCCACAGGAGTTGTGCTTGGCATTTCCAAGCAATCATATATGAGCAGGATGACAGATTGCTGGCCTAAGTGGAGTAAGATCTCTGACCAAGTCAGGGAGGCCATCTGGCAGGATTTTCTGGTGAGTTTATACCACTTTACTATATGAATAAGTATAAATGAACAATTAGTAATATTTTCTCTTTGTACAGGGGCAAGTGGGCTTGGTGGAGCCCGATGTCGCCATGGTTCAGCGCCACTGGAATTCGAAGGTCGCCAAAAATTACAGGGAGGTAATGTCAGCTCTTAAAAAATCGGGGAAGAAACCAAACTGGATGGGCGCTTCCGTATGGGATTCTTGGATGATTTGGGGGGAGACCGACGAGTTCAAAGTAAATCTACCAAATATATAGTTAATTATTTCGCAATTAGTAAATATAATATTCAATTTAAATTGCAGGTGGAGTCGGAGAGAAACTCTGCCAATAGAAGTAGGAATCCTGTAACACATCGTGGCGGATCCAAGTCTTTTCAGCATCACCGTGAGGACTTGGTAAATTTATCAATTACGAATCTAAACCGTTATTACATTTTGTATATTAATCAGTTCAGTAATTAGCTATGAAAAATTAAAATATATAAATTATTTATTGCAGGAAAGATCGCTTGGACGTTCCGTGTCTATGATGGAGGTATTTACCCACACCCACGCATCAAGACAAGCAGACAATGCTGGCAATATTACATATCAGTGGGATGATGATGATAAGGCGACAGCTGCATATGTATGTATATTTTAAATCTTATTAATATCGATAAGTTTAAATCCTATTCTACTAATTTTAACCTGTAATTGTTTTTTATTTTAGGCAAAGTTTCAGGAGGCACGGATAGAGCTGCTTTTAGAATCGGATCGCGATGAGTTGACGATAAAGGAGCAAGATAATATTTTCGATGTTATTATGGATCCGACGCAGCGGAATAGGCGCTATGGCTATGGAAACCAAGCAGTAATCTTATAAGCATTGCAATATTATATTTAATATATTAACCTATAGATACACTATACATATGATGGTTTCTACCTGAGTTAAATCTAACATATACGTGATTTATAAATATTAGATAAGTAAAAAAGGAAAAATATACAAAGATATATGATGAAAATGGATGAACCAAAAAAAAATATAAGAATACTTTTAACACCTATATATTGTATTAAAAAGAATCCATTTCCTTGTGGTATATATTCCAAGAAAAGGGTTCGCTATTTTACATTAGGAACCAAAAACATAAACAAACAAAAATGCACCATTATCATCCTGCACCATTATCATTTAATAAATTATGCATTTCCTTATGGTATATGCATTGCTTAAGATCACGTCATTTACGTTTCTATATTTTAAAATATGCATTGCTTAAGAAAATGATTATAATACAAATGTGAACATCTCACATTCTATTTGCAGGTTCGGGCAGCTCAAAAGGCGTGTGACAAAGCTGAAATAAAAGAGCTTAGAGCCATGGTCGAGCAGCTGCAAGAGTAGGACCGTCTTCGCGCTATACAAATGGAGCAGTTGAATCAACGTTTAGCGGAGTACGCAAAGAGGCATGGTTCCTTCCCTTTGTCGTCTGGTGCTTCCGGAGGTGATGATGATGCTTGAGAGGTATGATGATTATTATCTTTGTGGTTGGTTATTGTATATATTGACTTTGAGGTGGTGAGGTTTGTGTTTGATGGTTATTGTGTATATATTGACTTTGAGGTGGTGAGGTTTAAGTGTTTGCATTGTATATATTGACTTGAATATGGAGTTGGAGTTGGTGAGGGTTTTGTTGTTTATGTACATATTGACTTGGAGTTTGGTTAGAAAATGTAATGTTTGATGTTGATTTTTGGTTGTTTATATTGTTTGTGGTATAATGTGTTGGATATGTGATATATATGTGAAATGGAGTGGAAATGGAATGGAAATGGATATATATTGATTGTGTGTGGCTGGAAGGTGAATGGCTTGCTGTTATAAAAAAAATTTCACCCAGATTAGCAACGGCTACCAACGGCTCTTTGGTCATTTTAAACCAATGGCTTCCAACGGCCTCCATCGGCTAGACGCCGTTTGAAGCCGTTGGAAAAGCCGTTGGAATAGTCCCATTGCTTCCGTTGGAAGCCGTTGGAAGCCGTGAATGCTATTCCAACGGCTTTTCCAACGGCTCCCAACGGCCGCCAACGGCTTGAAGCCGTTGGAATAGCCGGTTTCTCTTGTAGTGTTAATTAGTTACGTTGATCCTTAACTCAAATTATTTAAATAAATTCAGTTATCAAAGTTGTAAGCATATAACCCTCCTATAACAATATGAAATCTATAGTTAATTACAAGGATGAAATTATTTTAAAATGAAAACAATATAATGAATAAAAGTTCACATCTAGATAAGCTAACTATAAGACCGTTACTCTTCTCAATTACAAATATGTACAAAGCTTCTCAATTTTCTGTAATTTTGTTGCATTCAACTCCTTGTATTTAATTAGTTATAACGATCTATTCAAATTATTCGAATAAATTCAATTATTTAATGATCATTAATTCATTTATAAATTCTTTAAAAAAGATGACAATTCAATATACATACAACAATCATATTAATAAAATAGTAAAGTTACTTATTCACTCATACATATAAAAAAATATATCACATAACATAAATTATTTACATATACAATATTAACAAAATTAATTTATAATTTTTCTTAAGTTAGGACATTAATTTTTATAAAGATACATAGTTAGCGAGAATTTAAATCTCAACCTTATATTCGAGCATCAAATGTTATTTTAATTTATGATTAATATATAACGATAAATTTATCATATATTGCATAATAAAATATATTTTAACAATACTAAAAATATAAATACTATATTTTAATAACATTATCGTGTGCAATGCACAACTACACACCGGTCTTTATCTATACTATAATAAAAAACCTTTGGTCAACCGGTCAAAGTGAAGCCTTTTTTGAACTGACCAGAATGCCCATGCTAATATAGCCTGTAAGTTATTTACGTAGGGCTATTTTTTGAGGCGGGATACTTTTCAACAACAAATTATTGGAGGCAACAGTTATTCCCTCTTACCCATGACTGCTGCACATTCATTTCTGTGAACGTGATTAAGCTCTCCTTCTATTTCTCTACACACTCCAGATGATCTGCCATTTCCCCCAAATTACTCCAAATCATAAAATCGAAATTACTTCATACTAGGAAAAAAGCTCAATGATGAAAAGTAGCCTCAATGAAGGAAGTCACTCCCTCTTAGACACTGACAAAGATTGTCCAATAATCCCCTCCGAGTTTGGCATCCTGATATGATCTTCGATAGCAACCTGATCCTGCGTAAAGAGATCACAGTATCTGAAAGGTAACAGCTTCAATTGATCAGAAAATGAGATGAACAAGCACATGCAATTTGAATCTTTCGACCAACGGATGAGGGAATATTGACGAGTACATGAAGTCCGTACTATTGTGGTTTTAGATTTGAGGCACATGTTGCAAGCATTGGGGAGCAGCTTGACCCTGCGGAGTTCAATAAGTGGATCGTGGACGTGGATGTTGGTAAGACTTTGATTGTGATTTGAACAAGTAGAATCTGATTTGGATATCATTACAGGATTTATTACTAATCTTAACATATTGTTGTTCAATTACGATTGACTAATTAACCATGACTATTGAATTTTGCATACGCAACTAATATAGAAGAACATTCAATGACTTGAAGAAAGGTCCCTCTTTCTTTTCATTTCAACCCTTACATCTTTCATAAATTGCATTAGTTGTACAATACACGGTGTTGCAATTTAGGAACTTTTGCAATTCATAATTATAATATACATTAGACATTCTAAATTGGATGGCTTATCCAAGATTCAAGATGATTCCACATTGATGTATAATGTTTAGCTTTGAGATTTTACAATAGGGATAGTATCAAATAGATTTTGTTCAACATTGATATTGCTACACACATGTCATTGATAAATAAGATCTGGAAATAATAGTTTATTGTTTTTGTTCAAAATTGGTTTCGGAGAAGAGCCATCAGATTCAATTATTTCCTTTGCTGTTTATTTCTATGTGATAATGTTGTAGTGGATGATGTACTTTTTTAGGTGTATATATTTCTTAAATAATTTGATGATTTTGTGTTTGTCTTTATGTAGCATCATTGAATCTTAGATCTTACTGTTTATGCAATCTGTTAATGTTGCATTGTATATGTCCAACATTTTGTTAGTTTACATAAACAGAAAAATATTGACCTTCACTGTACTGATTTTCGGTGTTGATATCATGAAATATTATAATTTCTGTGTGAGATTTTTGACAATATACTTATATCTATCTTCTACTATACTCATTGCATGCAGATATACAATGGTTCTGCCTCCAGATGACGGATTTTTATCATCCTCCATCTTCGTCTTCTAAAGAATCCCAAAAACAATAAAGGTACTTACAGTGCTAGGAGACAACTGAAATAAAAGTTCACTATTTTCTCTCTTTTGGTACCTAATATAACTATGTGACAGTCATGAAGAAAGGTTGGTTTATGTATGTTTCATTTATCTTATACTGAAATTTTTCTTTATTACTTGATTCGAGAATTTAAGTTTTTTCCTTACCATTCTTAATCCAAGCATTTATATTTAATGAAAACAAAGTCGATAAGTTGATTTTTCAATATTAAATCATTGGATTGTGGATATGGTTACATCTGCCATGCATTTTCTTATTTACATCATTATATAAAGAGCGTCTCAGCAAATATTTTGATTTTCTTACAAGGGAATGTCATAGACTATAAACATATTATATGATTATTTAACTTGCTGCAACTTGCTCATTTGTTGTCCGATCAAAAAGTTACATTTAAACATTTCCTCTGAAAATATCTCAAGGTAAGTGAACCTAAAAAGTAAAAGATACAGTTTCACAATTGACTGCAGTTCCAAGATACAATGGGTATGCGCCAATAAATGAATGTTTTTAGTATTAACAACGAATATTGCTTAATTGAAACATTCTTTGTGTATCTATATTCATTTTTTTAAATAAATAAAAAATCACTCATGCATTTCAATAATCTCTTTTCTATTTATGTAGGAAACATATGGATAGTGTGTTGGATCATGAGGATTTAATGAAATAGAGGATGGCTGACATGAATTTGAACAAATAGGGATGAAGAAAGGTACTTCATTTTTCGTCCATGCCCTTTTTAGCAATATAATAAAACATTGCTTTTATACTTAGCATTTTTTTCTCACCCATGCGAGTTAAGTGCTAAGTTGTGGTGTTCTGAATTGTTGCTCTCACATTGAGGCCTATCAAATGATTGAAACAAATAATTGCCTTATCATTTACAGTTTATACCAGAAGGGAAATGGCATCTATGTTTTCTCATTATTTATTAGAAGCATTATCATGCCAGTGTCATTTTCTATATGGTTAGCATGAATTTTCTTTTACATTAATTTCAATGATACTCTGAAGAACCGATGCAAGATACCTTGAACTTTAAGCATTCACAATGAAATCTTATTTTGCTTTCAACCTTTAGTCAAAAAGCTACTTACTCTTTAAAAAGAAGTCTATCATAAATAATATATAAAAATAGAGTTGGTTTTGGTAAAGGAAGTGACATGCTAATATATAAAACTCAATTACAGTCTCATTTGAACAATATAAAGCATAAGTTCACATCCTTCGTTTATGGACAGTGACTAAAGTTTTATATTTATTTAATATCATGATATTGTTTCACACGTAAGTCTATGAAACTTAGATCTTTATGTAGCAAACTCAAGATGATGGACTGTGGCTGACGATAAGAATATGCAGTTGAGGTGGAGAGTGCTGATTGGGGCTGCTGTGGAACTGGAGATGGTGAATTGTTGCTGACGATATGAATCTGAGGTGCCTAACTTGCACGATCTGTTAACCACTATTTCTTATTCTGGATCTTTTGAGGGTGGAATGCTTCTATCCGATGTACTATACGTGCTTCAGCTTTCTTGGTGGTATGAGTATTGTTTGGTTTTTGATCTTTGGTTCTTCTGCCTTCTGTTGTTTGGATGGTATTAGGCGTTTTGGGTTTTTAGTTGGTGGAGCAAAGTTGTATTTTAATCAAATCTAATTAAGGAAATTTCCTGTTATCTTATTTATATTTTAATCAAATCTAATTAAGTTATTAATCGTTTATTTAGATTGATACTTGGCTAGGGATAATATGATTTAACTTTTTACCTAGATATGGCATGATAGCAATTTCTTATTGTATATTTGTAAAATTTTACACAATATTTTGAACAACGGTTGGACAATTAATGATTGAAACACCTAAGAACATTGCACAGGCTTTGGAATTGTACATGAAATATAGTACACTTTTTGCTGGCAACGGTATTGGGCTATACTAATGAACCATGTAGTATATAACGCACAAAATTGAACATCTGCATGCGAAACCATGAAAAAGAAATATATATATATATATATACAAGAAGGCGCGAAGGCATTTATTACCCACGGCTAATTAAATTACGCGCATTAAAAAAAATATTTCAAAAAACAAGCAATATGTTCATGTTGTATTCTCATGAAATATATATACATGCATATGTTATATACATGCATATGAGGGTGTCAGCTCATGAAATATACATGCATGTTGGTTGTAAAGAAATAATATATGTAAGCTCCATTTTATACACAAACATTTAACGTTATATATATATATATATCCGCTTCTTTATTATTCAAATTAGATTCAGCCTCCAACTAGAAATATCTAATGTCTTAAGATTATTACAACGTAAGGGAAAGTTCTATTGGACTTAAGAGCCCAAAATAAAAACACTTTTGCTGTTCTAGGCACTTTATACCTATGAAACAAGCACTGGAAGAAGCATGTTACTAAACATTTTGACTTTTATCTTATACACAAGCGGGCCATTTTGTAATAAGAAATGACATGTTTACCACGCTAATGTAAAGAGCAAACTGAGAACATCTAACTGTAATAACCCAAGCAACAACAAACTCAGGTCCAACCGTTGAGTGCACAAAGCATTATAATTCCATACCCAAACAAATGAAAACGTCTTGGAAAAAAGGAAGACAAAAGATCAAGAATGCCTTAATGAGTTTGAAAAGAAAGATGAAAAAACAAAGAAACCTTACGAATACAATTTGAAATAAGTTGTTTTGTCTCATTTATCTTTTGATAAATTGTTGATTTGTGTATGTATTTTTTTTTCTACAAAAACAATATATAAAAACATGGAGAAAAAACGCCTTTCTCCGGTGGCTCACAGAATAGGCGAAGCATATGAGGACAAATGCCTCCCAGACAAGAAGAGCACGGAACAAAAGCGAGGAAATCAAAAAGACAAAAGAACCACAGACTAAAACAAGACAACCAACCAAGAAGAACAGAGATATAAGATACCACCAACACAACCACCAGACCCGCCTTAACCTGAAAGGCAAAGGCCAGACCACCAAGCCAAACCACATACAAAGCACACCGAGCTACCCAAAGGTAGCAACCAGAGGAAGCAGACTCATGGAGTAGGGGCAAGCGCCGACTAAAAGAAAAAGAGCCAGCTCAGAAGAACCAAGACAGCCCCCAGAAGAGTCAAAGCAGCACAGAAAATCTGGATGAGCTCCGGAAAAACCACCGCCCGTCGAACATCCTCATCGAGCTCCGGCAAAGCCACCGCCCAATGAAGCTGTCCACAGAACCACATGCAGAGCTCGACTCGAGAAATACACGCCTAAGGACCTCCAAGACACTCTGGAGAAATCAATCGAAGACATGGAAAAGGAAGGAGGACACAAGAACCTCCTCCGAAGCCACACATTAATCACCCACAAGCCCGTAAGGAAGAAGCAAGACCAAACCTGTTAATCCAGAACCTGAAAAAACAACTGAGACATAAGAACGAAAAAGGGGGGGACAGGTGACGGGCGAAAGAGGACAGCCCGCGACCGGGAGAAGTCCTCAACATATTCCTGCTCTAGCCGAAGCCTGAACATAGGAAATGGCAAGAAGGCCCACAAGGATTTGAGATCGAGAGCTAGTCGATCTCTTAAAGGGCCTACCACGAAAAGCTAAGAAAACATCATTCCTAACACGCCGAATGATAGAAGGGGGATCCATTGGGGAATCCTTGTAGATTGCCTTATTCCGCGCGCACCAGATGTGCAAACAGATCAGGCAAGGAAGCATACGGAGAATGATAGACCTAAGAGACTTCCCAGGGTTGCCAGACCACCAGTTCCCCTGGAGCTCAGCCGGGGATCTAGCGTTACCTCGGATACCTACCAGGTTCCCGAAGTAATTCCAGCAAGACTTAGCTGTAAAGCCGAGAAAAAACAAATGACCAAGAGATTCCGTATCACCATTCCCGCAACAGCGACACCGGGAAACGACTGGAATACCAATCCTCTGAAGGTTCTCGTCTAATGGCAACCCATCATGAAGGATACGCCACATTAAAAGAGAAACTTTAGGAGGAATACGAGAGTCCCAAATGAAAGAAAATAAAGGGAGAGTCAGAGCCGAAGAGCGAGTCGAACTCCAGGCTTTGGAGATCGAAAAACACCCGCCGTCCCAGCCGGAAAGACCGCCATGGGAATCACAAATCGGTTTCACCGTTTGCATGTGTTTCCAAGTCTCACTAGCGAACGAAGGGGAGCCGGAGAAGCCAGAGATCGCCAGCCTTTGGTACTTCGAGTGGAGGAAAGACGCCCAAAGGGAGTCGTTTGCTCCAAACCGGTACCACAGCTTGCACGCAAAAGCCACGCAGATATCCTTAGGATTGCGCAGGCCTAATCCACCTTCACTCTTGGGATGACAGATGGCATCCCAGGAGACCCAATGATGGCGACGAGCATCAGCCTTCGACCTCCAAAAGAAAGCAGAGGCCAACGACTGGAAGGATCGAAAGAAGGCAGAAGTGGGAGACATAGCAGCGAAAACATGGGTGCCCATCGAGCCTAAAACCGACTTGATGAGGACCAATCTACCTGCCTGAGAAAGAAGATTCGCATTCCAACGGATGATCTTTCCCCTTATTTTGTCAGCAAGAGGGTCGAAAATAGCATTCAGTTTCCGACCTCTGTAAAGAACGGTACCAAGATAGGGAAGCGGAAGGGACGCTTCCTTGAACCCGGTAAAGTCCTCTATCCAAGATGCACGCGAAGGGGACATGTCCTTAGCATGGACGAAACAACTCTTGGAGGAGTTGACGAGTTGACCCGAACTCCTCTCGTATTGACGAATGAAACGAATGAGACGTCTAACCGAAGTACGCCTACCATTCGAGAAGATGACAATGTCATCCGCAAAGGACAAGGAGGAGACAAGCGGACACCCCGGCGGGATACCAAACCTCTGGATTTGGTTATAGATCGTGAGAGTTTGAATCCCACGAATGAAGGCCTCTGCTGCGATGATGAACAGAGAAGGCGATAGAGGGTCTCCCTGACGTAAACCCCTTCCCGCCTTGAAAAAACCATTGGCAGATCCGTTTATGAGCACGGAGAACCAACAGTTGGAAATGAGCCTCCAGACCGAATCGATAATGGGCTCTGGGAAACCAAAAGCCCGCAAAACCTTTATGACAAAAAACCACGACATGCGATCGTAGGCCTTTGCCATATCCAGTTTAAAGACAACATTAGAGCCCCAAACTTTCCGGTCAATTTGGGAGATCAAATCCTGAGCTAAAAGGACGTTATCAGTGATCAAGCGACCTTTTACAAAGCCTGCTTGAGAAGGGGAGATGATCCGATCAAGGTATGGTGCCAAACGGTTGGCCAATACCTTCGAAATAACCTTGTTAGAGAAATTGCACAGACTGATAGGTCTAAAATCCGCACAAGACCTGGGGATTCATACTTCGGAATAAGGACCAGATTGGTGGACGTCCATCCTAAGGGAAGGGATCCGCCCGAGAAGTAGGACTGAATAGCCAAACAAAAATCTGACTGAATAATAGGCCAGACACTTCGGAAGAAGACTCCGTTGAAACCGTCAGGCCCACTAGCACTGTCCTTGCTAAGAGCAAAGATGCATGCCTGAATCTCATCCGATGAAGGGGGGCACGAAAGATCGGAACTTTCCTCCGGCTGAACCACTCTGGGGATGAAGGCCAAAAGGGACGGATTAGAGACCGAAACAGAAGGCGCACCCAGAAAGGATTCGAAGTGGGCCAGGATGGTCTCTTTGAATTCTTCAGGCGAAGAAGCCACAGAGAGATCAGGACGAAGGATCTCACGTATAGAGAGAAGGTTGTTCTTCTTACGAATAGAAGAATGGAAGAACTTGGAGTTCGTATCTCCCTCGACCACCCATTTGATCCTCGCCTTTTGACGAAGGTAGTCATTTTCGATACGAAGCTCAAAGGAAAAGGCCATTTGGGCAAGCGCCCAAGCCTCCTTGTTAGCATTGGATGGATCCTCGTCTAGCGATGATTCAGCCAAGATAAGAGACTCTTCGGCCGCTCTGACACGATCGAAGATGTTTTTGAAAACTTGAACGTTCCAATCCTTCATACAGGCCTTGAGGCGTTTAAGTTTTCTGGAAAATACAACGAGGGGAGGGCCTACAGTAGGGACGCTTCAAGATTCCTCCACCCCTTGATGGAAAGAATGATGAGATCTCCACATACTCTGGAATCTAAAGGAAGAAGGGCCAGAGAGAGACAGCGGGGAACAGCTCCGAACCAAGGGGACATGATCAGAAAAGGTACGGTGGAGGTGGGAGATAGAAAAGGAAAAGGGGGAATGGAACCATTCTTCCGATCCAAATACTCTGTCCAATCTGGATAGGATACGGTTCGGTCCCCCTTGATTGTTCGACCAAGTAAAAGCAGAGCCAACGAAGGGGATCTCGGAAAGGCCCGAGCTAGCTATGAAGGCGTTGAAATCTGCTACCGCGAGGCGGTTGACGGCGAAGCCTCCCCTCTTTTCAGCTTGGCTGGCGACGACATTGAAGTCTCCACCCAAGACCGAAGAGGGGAAGCCTAAGGCTGAAAGCGAAAGGATATCGGACCAGAGGGTCAGCCTTTCCGACCGATCACATTTGGCGTATACCGCCGAAAAAAGAAAGGAAGACGCAAAAAAGGGGGCCGAGCAAGACACAGAAAGCAGCTGATCTGAATCAAAAACAGGGCGGACCACCACGGCTTTGGACCACAGGATCCATATCTTTCCCGACACATTGAAGAAAGCACCAGCGAAACCTAACGCTAAGACGGTTTTGGTTACTACTTCAGGACCCATGAAAGGTTCCAACAGAGCAACCAAACAGACAGAATGCTTCCTGACAATGCGCTTCAGCCTGGCCAAAGACTCATCATTGCCGATACCACGAATATTCCAAATAAGGAAATTCGCCATGGAGACAACAAGCAAAGAAACAGAAATGAGGAAAACAGAACAAGAGGGAGCACGACTCAGATAAGATACAACGAGGATCGAGACGATCTATCGATCTTCTCGGACGCCGCTATAGAGCGTGTGCGAATAGTGTGAGAGGTAGAAGGAGCTCGCCGCGACCTGCGACGAGACGAACGATGAAGAGGAACGGAGGCCCGAGAAGAGGTCTCAAATGACACCTCATCAATGGCCTCAAGAGGAACATCAAGCAGAGAAATGATAGAATTCCTAGAAAGGCACGCTAGGCGATCATTAAGGCTCGCAATTTCCGCCTGACTCATAAGAGGGATGGATATGGACAGAGAACAGGAAGAAGAAGGGAGAGAGCAAGCCGAGGAACAAAGAGGAACAGGCGGAATGAAGCGGTCGGAAAATCCGAGAATAGGAGGGTGTAAGGGGAGAGGCTAAGAGGGATGCAGCTGACTAGGCGCATCCCACGTTGCCGCAAGAACCCATCCACCGAAGCGAAGGAAGTAGACGAGAGCGACGAAAAAAAACAAGAGGAAGAGCAACCAGAGAGCGACAACGAAGCGGGACAAGACAAAGACAAAAAACCGGAACAAAGGCTGGAAGTCGAAGCCACATACCGAGAGAAGAAATGAACAGTTCCCCCACCCGATGGGTCAATAAGGACAAAAAAGAAACAAAAGGAAGCAGCCTCCAAAAATCCGAGGCAGAATACTACCTCGGTAGGAAACCCATAGCTCAAACGGACAAACCAGCAAAAAATATAACTAGGACCTACCACCGCTACCTCCGTAGATGTAGATGAAATGGTAAGGAGCACACGCGAACACGTGTCATGGCTCACTACAACAAGAACAGAGAAATCTAAAGCAAGCTTCAACATAATACTATCCAAATATACAAGGAAGGACCAATCTAAAACTAAACAAAGAGGAGAAAATCTACAAACCTGAGGTTCGGCAGCACGGCAGCACGAACCACTAATGGTTGTGCACCTGACTTACCTATGAGGAAGGAGAATCCAGAGATGCCTTCCTTGCGAACCAACGAGCAAGAGATACCCATCCTGCCTCCAAGCCTAGCCAGTTGGGATGTAGAATGGGACATCAGCAGAGGAGAGCACGGAGCTGGATCCTCAAGCTGCCTACCAAGAGCATCACAAACCTGGTGAGTGGGCTCAGAGATCACTACACATGGATCACCCAGCCCATCACTTAAAGATAAAGGACCCGAACAATAAAACAAAGGGCCATCGAGAACGCGAGAATCACAGTCAGCCACAGAACAACCTTGGAACACCTTGGGGGAGCTCTCTAGAAATGAACCACGACAAACCAGAGGTGCGCGAGAACAAGTCCCAGCCACCCCTTCACACGAAAGATGACAAGGGGAGTCCCTAGAAAACCCATCAACATCGAGACAGTCGAAGCTATTATGACAAATGAGAGAGGACACAAGCTTAGCCTTAGAGAATTGATTGGCGGAAGAAGATTCGCGTTCACTACCATATGTACGCACTAACAAATCCGCTTTAGAAGCCAATCGATTGCGACAGAAAGACTTATTAACCCAGCGCGAACATTTGGGTTTAACAAACTTCGCCAACCTAGCTCTGCGATGAGCCGGAGGTGAAGAACAGCCCAAAGATGGCCATTCTAGCTCGTCAGGTTGGTAACACGAAATCACTTTAGGGAGGAATCGGATTTCTCAAGAATAATCACGTCCACGTCTACAATAAAGGCATTTTCTCAATCGCACTTTACATAACTTTCCCCAAATAATTTGAAATCCTACACTGTCACCATCGTCACAATAGAACGTTTTAATCACCTTGGACAGTTAATTGTCATAGAATCAAGCGAACCTAGGAAACAAGGAACAAATTATGACAAAGCTAGCCATTCATCTCGAGAATCTTAGTCGGTGAAAATTATGCATCATCATGAAGTTCATCAGCAGAGAATAATCAACCAACAAAGACTTAAACGAACTGAAGCTCTAATGTTTAATGGAGGTTCTTCTTTTTAACTTTATTTTAGATTCTCAATTTTAGTTAATTCAGGGTGTATCTTTACTATTAATTTGATTATGTAAGCTTGATGTACAAACCAACTACTCTAATTTTGTTTAGACTTATCAGTTTAATTTTATTTCTAATTGGCTACATTTGAAGCTTGATGCAGTACATGGATCATTCAGTTATAGCCTTCCTGAAACAGTGCTTTCACTACAAGGACGGCAGCAGATAGCGACGGCTTTTAGCTGTCGCCGGCCGTCGCAAGCCGTCGCTATCTGTCGTCGCTATTTGCCTCGTCGCCCAACAGTATGGCGACGGTTTTAGCGACGGCTCCGTCACCAAAATAGCGACGGTTCGCGACTGCAAATATGACACGTGGAAAATTTTCCAACGTTTAACTGGCGTCACTAGGCGTCGCTAGGCGACACAATTTTTTGGCAAAATAGGCGTCACTAGCCGTCGCAAACCGTCGCAATCTGGAAACCTACAGGTCGTCACTAGCCGTCGCAAATCTGAAGCAAATTTTTTTTATTTCCAAAGCACTTCCTCACTTCAAACAACAACCATCATATAACATCATCACAGCCAATATACACCATATTCATCAACTATAGCCATCATATATCCATCATATAACATCACTATACATTCAAACAATATAAAATCCATCCAAATCTCATTTTCAAATCCAACCAAATCAAACAATAGAACATCCAACCAAATCCAAGAATATGTACATAGTTATCCCGACATATATATACATAATAACCAACCAAATCCATCAACTAGAAGTTATCCAAATATGTAATAATATCCTGAAATATATATACACTGAACCAACCAAAATGTGTATATACCAAACTATAACAAGAGCAAACAAACATACCTACTCCTTATACGTCCAATCGCAAGATGTCTTAAGCCTTCATCAACGACACAGTTTCTTGTCTCATAAACATAGTTCAAAAACCATTTGGCAAATTCTTTACTGAGATCGCCAGATGGATGCTGTGATTCGTAGATACTGCATATATGTAATATGTGTTATTATTATTATGTACGTACAAGTAAATTTCAAGTGAATTAATTATTACCTGACAAATGGTGCGACTTCGACACAATTTAAAAGAACATACGTGTGCGCTACATGGTGGTCTCTATCGTCCAACCATATTTCCACACATTTTCCACCAGGTCTACCATGTTGTCTAAAAACAGATAACATTGTTTGAGAAGAATTTTGTTCAACGACTTCCTCATTTCGAGGAACAGTTACAAACGATAAGTTCACATCGTCCTTGAAGTAGTGAGAGAAAAAAAATGAGGCTTCTTCTTCAAGATACGATTTGCATATCGAACCCTCTACTCGGGCTTTTTGTCGAATCTTCTTCTTCAGATGATTCAAGTACCTATTAAGATATTTATTACATATTTAGATATACAAATTTGAATTTGAAATTGACATGAACATTGCACATGTTTTACCTCTCAAACGGATACATCCATCCATATTGCACAGGACCTCGAAGAAGTGCTTCGGATGGAAGATGAATAGGTAAATGCTCCATTACGTTAAAGAAACCAGGCGGAAGTATTTTCTCCAGTTTGCATAGCAGTATGGGTATTTCTACTTCAAGTTTACGTATACGATCCACCTTTAATGTTGTCAAACAAAGTTGTTTATAAAACAAACATAACTCTGTTATGACGTTCCATACTTTTACGGGCAACAGTTCTTTGAAAGCCACGGGTAGTAAATATTCCATCATGATATGACAATCGTGGCTTTTCATCCCACTCAGTTTACTATTTTTGAAGTCAACACATCTACGAAGATTGGAAGAAATCCCATCAGGAAATCTTAAATGTTCCACCCATTTTAGCACGAGTTTTACTTGCTTATTGTCTAGCTCATAGCACGCTTTCGGTTTTTTATTGTCATTAGGCTTCATATGAAGTTCCGGCCTCTTACAATAGTTTGCTATATCAAGCCTTGAATTCAAATCGTCCTTGGTTTTGCCCTTTACATTCAAAATTGTATTAAACAGATTATCAAAAACGTTCTTTTCGTTGTGCATCACGTCAATATTATGTCGGAGTAAGAGATCTTTCCAATATGGTAACTCCCAAAATATACTTTGTTTGCACCAATTATGAATGTCTGACTTTCCTGGGATTTCAGTCTGGACTCCAGTTTCATGTATCTTTGGATAGTCCCTTACAATTTCGTATATTTCCTCGCCTGACCAAACCTTGGGTGGTTTCAGATTCTCTTCTCTGTTAGCTATGAAATTTTTCTTATCTCTTCTAAAAGTATGATTGGGATGAAGAAAACACCGATGACAATCAAACCACGAAACTTTCTTCCCATATCGTAACGAAAATGCTCGTGTTTCTTCCATACAATAAGGGCATGCTAGACGACCGGCCGTACTCCAACCAGAAAGCATCTCGTATGCAGGAAAATCATTAATAGTCCATAACAAAGAAGCAAACATACGAATTTTTTTTTCCTTGATACATCGTAAGTTTCGACTCCTTCATACCACAGTTTCTTCAACGGGACTTCTTTCCCTTTCTTCTTTCTTGGTTTGTATCTTTCTTCGTTACATATTTTGCATTTTCTGAGGTCAACGTCGTCTTTCCAATACAACATGCAACCTTTCACACATGCGTCTATCTTCTCGTACGGTAGACCGAAAGCGGACATTAATTTTTTTACTTTATAATGACTATCGCACATCAGATTATTGGGTGGCATGTGTCGTTTTGCAGCTTGTACAACTGCTGTAAATGCGGCTTCCGTAAGGTTGAATTTTGATTTCATAGTTATGTATTCGGCGGTTACTGAAAGTTCAGTTCCGCTATTACATCCATCCCACAACGGCCTCTTAGCAGAATCCAACAAATCGTATATTTTTTTAGCTCCCGCAATCGGTTCTTCTTCGACATTTTCGTCTTCATCGACAGCTTCAGTTGTAGGAAACATTGATCGTGCTGCATCATCCACCATATTTTCTATCGGATTCGTCATCATATTACCGTCCTCTAATAGTTCAGTATTAGGTGTAGGTTCAACAAGTTCTCCATGACGATCCCAGAAATAATAATCAGGCACGAAACCATATTGATACAAATGTACTTCAACTATATCCGGTTTCCAATGCTTCAAATGTTGGCACTTACTACACGGGCAACGAATTTCTGTGTTGTTTCGGTTATTAGATTTAGCAAATCTAATAAATTCGTGTACACCGTTGTAGAAATGTTGCTTTATTGACCCCTTCTTTCCAGTTCTGACTTCGTACATCCAAGTACGGTCGAGAAAATAATTGAACATTTTTCCTGATTTGAAAATGTATGTTAGACAGTTTAAATCATTAATTTTCAACCATTCTCCATTGTAAACAATTCACCGTTGCAGAAAATTCAAAATAAAAACTTCATGGGATTTTTTAATTTTTTAGTATTTTGGTTTTCACTTCGGTGGTCAGTCATCCTACTTCCCATTACAAACACAATAATGTAATTACATTTTATAAATTATTTCAGATTAAACGGTTCAACAAAATTTCGGCAGCACTTCCCTTTTGTTCCCTGTATCGTACACAAATGCGTGTACACAGGGAACGTAAAGGAAGCGCTATTGAAATTTTGTAACCGTTTAAAATGAAATGATTTATAATATGTAATTACTTTATTGTGTTTGTAACTTGTCCAATACAGGGACAAATCCGACAAATATTGTATCAGATGAATATAAATGTCTGTTCCGTTACCAAAACGAACATCCATATAACGATCATATACAACACTTGCCAGACGGGGCCAAAGCCAATCTAAAAGATAAAAAAATTTCTTTAAATTTTATCAAATATTGTTGTTCTTTTCAAATTTTGACAATGTTTCAACTATTTAAATTTTATTTAATAAATTTGTATATTTAAATTTTAGTTCAACATTCAATTAACAATTTTAGTTCAATATTCATTTCTTTATTTTACGACATAGATTTTAGCGTAATCTTTGTTGTTGTTATATTCATTTCTTAATTTCATTACAAAATAGATTTCAGTACAATATCAGTTGTTTTTAAAGTCATTTCCTAATATTTTTTTTAAAATTAGATATTTGTAGAATTTTTAAGGCTCTCATATTCATTTTTTAATTTTCTATATAAACTTTATTTTTGTACAATACTGTGATTTGTAATTTATCAAACTTAAATTTGTACAATACTATATAAACTTTATTTTTGTGCAATACTGTAATTTGTAATACTCATATTTGCAGAATTTAGATTTTAACCACTTAAATTTGTAATTTATCAATTTCATAAACTATGAAATACTTTCATATAAATTTATCAATAACCAAGTTAATCATTAATATACACTATTTTTTCACCTAAAACAACTAACCATGTTAATCGCCAACACTAATCATCTACATCAACCATTTATTCAACTTGATCATGATAAACTAGTTAATGTAATACGAAATAATTCAAGTTCGTGATAATAAACTAATTAATTTATCAAATCAACATACAACACTACTAATACCTAATTTAACAACACTACTAATACCCAATTTAACAACAAATCATAATTGACTTAGGGTTTAAACTAAACCTAAAAACATCAAATTTACATTCAAACTAGAGATTAGAAGCGTACCGACGTAAATTTGGATGATTTGGAGGCGTTGAAAGCTGGAGCGGTGGCTATGGTGACGGGGGGCGTCGGGGGGGAAGGAGGAAGTGATTTGGGGGTGGAAATTGGGGAAGAGGGAATGAATGAGCTGCTGCTGTCGGCAGATCTGTATACTGCGTATAGCGACGGCTAGCGACGGTTAGCGACAGCCGCTTTTTTTAGCCGTCGCTAATCGTCGCTATACGAAGCCTTTCTAGTAGTGTTTCTCTCAATTATTAGCAAATACGATCTTTACTTTTAGTTAGTCATGCAGAGTGCACCAAAAACATATTATCATGTTTTGAAGCTTTGCAAGAATGCTAGATATATAAGGCCACCTATATATGTCAAGCTTTATACATATTAAGTACCTTTTCTGTGTTCTTCACAATTAACAGTATATGTGGAAGTTTACACTCATTTGTTGCTGTCATCCGTGATTTCATTTGGGGACGTTGTGAAAATATAAATATAGTTTAGGTTCATACTAAGACCAAAGAAGAGAGATTAATAAAATATATATAATAAGACCTTTGATCACTGCATAAATTTTTATTACATATTTCCTTGATTAATTAAAATGCTATTCTTTTCTATCTTTTTTAAAGAGTTACTGACATAAAATTATAGCTAAGTATCATATTCCACTAATTAATGTTAAATTTTTTTGTTATTTCAAAAAATAAATAAACATTGCTTCTTCACAATCACTCGACAATAGACTAGTTAAAGGTGAAGCGGATTCTTCATACTACTGTTCCTATTATTTGCAACAAAATGTACTACAAACATTGACATATTGTCATCATAATATATATAATCTACTATTACGTTGCACTGAATGATTTAAACTCATTATTCTGCTCTTTTGAATTTTGTAGCTGAAAGTTTGTTATCAACGTATTTTGGGTAAGATAAAGCTTGGATTCATCTGTCAAGGTTCCGAGGTTGCTTTAGTTGGATTTTGGATTATCTTTCAGCTTCAGATATTTTACTTGATCTACATAAACCAACTTAAATTTTACATTTCATATTTTAAGGAAATGTGAAAGATTGTTATCTTACTAAAAAGAATTTAGTTGACAAAAAACAGTACTTTAGCTATACTTATATATATACAGTAACGTCATGCCATCACAAATCTTGCTCCATGTCTCTTTACTTACCTTTTTCCTTAGCCGAGCTGTAAATATATAAATGAAATATAATGGGCAGTAAAGTTAGTTTTCTTTTCTGAGTTTATTTAAGGTAATTCTATTTAAGTTGGCTTTTTTTTTCTCAATAACAAACATTTGTTATATAAAAATAAAGAAGAGCCAAATAAGGAAGGTAGAGATCAGGATTATCACTCATTTGCATGGAGTCTTGATATTTACTATGCAAAGTTACCCTTTGCTGCAGTAGCATTAAAAGGAAGAAGGGTAATTGCTTGCCTTGAATTTTGTTTGAAGTGGAATATATTTTAGAGAAATTTGAATTCATAGATATTTTGATTGGTGTTATTTATATGCATATTAGTTGATTATGCTAGCTTATAAAATTTACAGGAACAATACATATCATTAATGAAAGAATGTATGGCATTCTCTATAGTTATATTTTCATGCTGAGGTTTTTATTCACCAATGCAAATCTGTTCTGGAAAGCAAGATGTCAACATTGCATCTTTTATCCTAAGGTAGAAAGCTTAACACTCACTAAACTTTTACAAAACGATTTATTTGTTGGTGGCCAAGATGGAAAAGTTAAAAGCAAAGTGGAAGAGATGAGGCAGAACAAGAAGGTTAGGCTTAGTTTATCTTGTAATTGAGTTTACACAATAGTTTTTTGATTGACTGCATAAATATAAGAATAATATATAAATTATTTGTCGATTAGTAGTAAATACATACATAAATTATATATGTAATATTTTTTTGTATGGGATTATGACAATACTTTAAGAATAATATTTTGCACAATAAAAAGCACTTAGCTAAAAAAAATTATAATAGATGTGCCTTAGTGCTATAAAGAAGTTTTGTGCGCATTTATATATTATTTTGCCCAATAAAGTAGTTAACTCACATTTTTCTATGTACAAGTCCAATAGCTGGTGAAAGATAAAATATAAAAAGGTAAATGATAAATTAAAAGATTAAATGACCAAAGATAAAAAGATAAAATATTTTGCAAGGTTTTATATATATATATATGTAATATTTTTATATTTAAAATAATAAAATACAAAAGATAAAAGATAAAAGATAAAAGATAAAAATTAATTTTATTTTCGTATAATTACATAAATTCTATTTATTTTGAAATAGTTTTATCAGTAACTATATTTAAAATCAATGAATTATAGTTTAATTACTCCATTTTGGAATATATAAAAATGATAATATCAAAAGTTGTGTTAGAATATAAACATTAAAGATTAAAGATAAATTACTTTGATATTATTTTTATTTATTGTTTTATGCTTAAGCCAAATGATAATTTTATAATCTTAAAAGCATGGAAAAAATTATCTTTCTATGTACTACTTCATAATTTAAAATGTAAAACCTTTATTAAAAAAATGATGCAAGTGATAAAAGTTAATATAAAATGATAAACATACCATTTGTATAACACTAATTTTTTTTTATGTTTCAAATTTTATACTATAATATCTACAGTGTTAATCATATACATAATATTTTTGTACATAGAACGATAAAATATACTAAACCAAAACCAAAAAAGAGGAAGATAACTTTGCAATCTAAAAATATTTACATGAATTTTAGATAAATTTAGAAACAAAAAGGTAAAACATAAATTACCATTGCAATGTTAGAAATATATATATATATATATGATATCTTTGTATTATAAAATATTAAACATAAAAATATAAACTAAAATATTAAAGATAAATAATTTTATCCACTTGAAACTACTATAAATGTAAAAGTAAATGTAAATAAAAAAAGAAAGTTGTAGAAAACAAAATTTCCTTTCTATAAACTAGTTACAATGATACATAAATTTATCATTATTTCTAACGTTTTGACATAATAACTTCTAAAATTCATTTATTAACATCTATTAACAGTAACTAACATAACGTAATAAAGAATTTATTTACAAGAAAAAAGTTGCAGGTCCATGTTTTTAATGTTGTTATAAGAAAAGTCCCTGTAGAAATGTATATGTAAATTTAGTCTCTATTTTTGAAAAATAGAAAACGCAAGCTGCCTTGCATTTTTCTGACGAAAAATGCAAAGCAACTTGCACTTTTCAGATTTTGAAAATTTTTGTGAAAATTTTGAAAAACGCAAGCTAGTTTGCGTTTTCTGATTTTGAAAATTTTGAATTTTTTGAAAAGCGCAAGTTAGCTTGCACTTTCCGGATTAGTTTGTACTTTCTGAATTAGAAAAACAGAGACTTAATTTACAAACACATTGCTAGAGGGACTTTTCATGCAACAGCATCAGAAATAGGGATCTTCTGTGTAAAGTCCCATTTTATTTATCAATCATTTGGTTTACTTCATTCTAATCATGGTTTCGACATAGAACAAGTAAAGTTTGAGTCACTTATAGCACTTTAGGCTTTAATTACATAACGTTTTACTATCAGTATAAACTATATTTTTCTTAGAAAAGTGTACTCCGGAGAGTAGGGCTAGAGAATTCGACTCGTCTGCCACAACCGACCCCCCTTTTAAGCCAGCCCAACAAGGAGCATCAATCCCCCAAGTTGTTTTAATTTTCTTCTCTAAGGGATAACAGCTCCATGTCTTAATGGATGCACAACGCAGGACTCGGACCCGAATTAAACTAAATAATATCTTTCAATTTATAAATCGAAATATCATCTAAATTGAGCAAACATTTTATATAAATGATAGTTGACGAATTTAACCAGTTATTATATAAAATAATGGATGATTAAAGTGTTTACCTTAATCGATCTTTGGAAACAAGTCTAAATCTGAAGTAGTAGTTGAAGAATGCATGAGTTGATTTTAGTTGATTTGAACAGATCTAAGGCATTTTTTGTTAAATTTTTATGAATTTGGAGTGGATGGAGTGGAGCGGTTTTATTTTGGATTTTTTAAAGAAAATGGCTAGGGTTTGGTGTTTTGGTGGCCTTTTATAGAAAAAAGAGCAACGCTGTAATTTTACATTGTTGTCTGGTGAACTTATATTTCATCATGGTCGCGTCCTGCAAACTATTTAGGAAATAATAAGATTAAAATTTCCCCTTCGGTAAAATGAAATCAATATGTATATTTTTATTGGTGAACAAAAGAGAAGACCATACAAATGAAAAGAAGAAAATTAGTATGGAACATTAAGACCACACTAATTAAGATCTAATGTGCAATAGATAATCATGTGCATGCTTGTGTATTTGCATCACCATATATCCTATATTTTATAACTTCTACATGAACCCAAATTTTTTTATTTATTATTTCAATAGACAGAAAAGACAAAAAAAAAATTGATGCTTTGTTAATTTCATAAACTAATGATTTTTCCATCCTTGTGAAAAAACACAATATTTTTTTAGTACTTTTCCCATAATGATATATCTTTTTTTTCATAAATAAAAATATATTTTTAATTTTTTCGAAATGATAAATTCTTTTACTTTTTTTCATAAATCATTTATTTTTTCAGTAAGATATTTTTTTTAGTACTTTTCAAGATAGACTATTGTATTTTTTTTACACTAAGATGATTTTTGTATCTTTTTTCGAAAGGGTGAAAAAAGGTTTTTTTCTTTTCTTCTAAAGATGAGTTCTATTCGGTTGCATTTCATCTACAACAAATTTATATGTGTAATGCAATAATTATCTTTATGATAGAAAAATTTGGTGTTCAATAAACAAAATTATAACTTAAAAAAAGTCAAATTTAATACTATTTTTATACAATATGATAGAAGGTAAATCATTAACGATGTTAGTTGAAAGATGAAAGACAAAAGATAAAAATATAATTCATTACATATTTGCATATAAGCTAAAAGACTAATTACTTTAAATATACAAGTTATAAATTGTTTTTTATTGGTAATTACTTTTTTTTAGAAATGTGATACTTAGATGATAGTACATATTAGTACTACAAGTCTTAGATAGTATACAACATACTACATGTCAATTTATGTACGAATCACGTTACGCAAATTTCGAATCTATAACCTCTCGCACCAAAGTCGAAGCGCCTAACCATTGGGACAACGGTACTAAAAGTAGTTAAACTCATTATCAAATGAATGGTAAATATAGTTATATTTTCAATTTAATCATGATGAATAACAATTATAACTTTATTTTTTGTTCAATTTAAATTAATTCCAGATAAAATGATTAAATTTAAAATTTAAGACAAAAGTTAAAACATCATGAAGAAAGGATAAATATTACAACTCATTATCTTCATAAAAATAAAAGATAAAGGTGAAATTATCATTTTAAATATTTAAAACGATAGAACAATAAAAAAACAAGATCAATTGTTGTATTTATATAAAGAAGTTGAGTATTACAAAAGCATGAAATGATTAAAATATTTATCTTTATAGAGGTAAGGTATGCCGTAAACAGTAGAAAAGATGTAATGGTAAAAATAGTTATCTTTTATTTTAAACCATAAAGAACAAACTTATATCTCAGTATGTTGTTATTTATTTGAAATCATTTTTTCATAAAACGTTAAATGATACCCAACGACATAATATAGGGATAAAAGATAAAAGATAAAGGGTAAAAAATAAAAAGTTAAAAGAAAAAAAGATGAATAATGTAACTCATTTATATTGAAACATAAACCAAAATATAATGAAAAAGATAAAAAAGTTTACCTTCACAAACGTTAAGTCATGCTAAAAACTTCGCTCAACGCTTTATTAGTTAAGTTATGAAGTAAAGAAAAGGGACAAAAGAGAATTACTATAAGGAATAAAAAGTCAACAACTTTGCTAAATGTGTTACAGTTGAAGCATTATCATGAACTATTATACAATATGATAATTAGCGGTATAAGGTTGTGAAATCCCACATCAAACTAAGATTAAGTAGAATCAATTAACTAATTTCACAAATATTTACCAATATTTTTTCCGTAATTCTAGATAATGAAAATGATACACACAAACATAATGATTGATATACCTACTATCAATAAAACCAAACCTCGATAAAGACATAAAACGTAACATTGTCATCCGACTAGAACATTTAGCTATCTCACGAGTACCATAAAAAAGTTGTTAGTTTATAAAAACTCTCATGTTCTCAAAATTGTAGTAGCTAATGATATTAGAGGAATTTTTTTTAAAATAGATAAAAGCTAATGGATATAAACTAAATAAACCTACCACACAAGCTATTTAGTCCAAAATACTTGGTTTAACAGCAGTAAAATTAAAATATAGAAACAACAAACGAAGAATTTTATATACACACATACATATATACATATACATACACACATATACATAAATACACACACACATATACATATACATACAAATCTTTACTACTAATAAAGAGAATTAGTCGAATGGATTTACTCGTTGTCTTTTTGAAATTCCAAATATACCCTTTTATATTTCATAGAGAAATAGTATTTAAATATGGGGATATAGCCTGTTATTTTCTAAGTATAACTACTAATATCCAAGGAGAACTACAACGTTAGTTTACAAGATGAAGTATCTGAGTGTACCATATTGCCCGTAATTTAGGTGGGAGTTCATCGGACGAAGTTTTGCCTTATTTCGAATTAGCATGAAGAGGTTATTGCAGTCTGAAAAAAATAGCGGCTTCTGCACTAGGCGGTGTTCAAATATGGGGATGTGGTAGCCTGTTATTTTCTAAGTACAATGTCAGTCCCCAAGGAGAACTACAATGTGCGTTCACAAGATGAAGTATCCGAGTATTCCATATTGTGTGTAATTTAGGTGGAAGTTCATCGATGTAACGACCCGTAATTTTCGATAATTAAATTTATTAATTAAATAAGTTTTGAATTTAATGTTGTGAAAAATAAAAATTTTAGATTTATTAATGAGAAAAATAACTAGAATGAAATGTAATAATGTAAATGTAAGATAATGGAAAACTACTTTAATGCAATTGCAATTAATTGAAATGATTGTAAAGTTATAATTAGTTATAAATTGTAAATAAGGAAATAAACCAAATGTTGTATTAATTGGTGAAATAATATATAATTAATTGTAATTGGATAAAATCAGTGTTGTGTAAGTAGTTATAACATTTGTTTGTAGATAATAAACTTATAAATGTGTTTAAATTAAGTACAAGGTGACAATTGTTATTTGTTACCTATTTATTTAACCGGTTGAATTAAATTGGAAATCAATTGCAATTAAATGTAATTAAATATTACGTTAATATGAGTTAAGACTATAACTATAAAATGTGAATGTAAGAAAATGTATAATAGTGTCAATTGTATCCATAAGGCAATAATTGATTTAATAAAAAAAGTGAAAATCGAAATAAATGAATTTATTGGGATTTTAAATTATAATTAATGAATTTACAGTTGAAACTGAACACTGTAATTAATGTAATATTCAACATTGAATTGATATGGAATTTTTTTTAAAGGATTATAAATTACTAAGTAATCAGAAATGATAAAATTTGTTAATTATAAAAATTGAATTGAAAAGTGATTTAATTAATTTAATAATAATTTATTTAATTAACGTGAAAATAGCTATTTTGGCCACTGTCTCGATTTCGACGAAACTAGTTTCATCGGATCCGTAACGGTGAATTTTTGTAAGATTTCAAGTTTCGTAGCAATCAGACTTGTCGTTTGATTGTGCGGGCTCGAAACGAGTAGGAATCAATTTATTGAAATCAAATTGAAATAAGCTTATTTTAAAAGCTAACTTCTCCATATAGTGGAATTAGGACTTGAAACCTGTTCCATTGAGTTTAAAAATATCAAAAACATTTATTTTGATATATGGGATGACCTGCTTTCATTCCGGAAGCAGAACGGGCTTTTCGGGTCGTTATTGTCGTTTCGAACTAATTCGATATGTTGTTCTTTCTTATCGGTCCTTGTCCATATAAATAGTCTTGTTTCCTAAACCCTAGCCGTCATTTTCTTATTCCTATACGTACAATTCTATCCGACTGTTTCTTCCCTCTTCCTTAATGGCAGAAACCAAATTCCTAAATCCAAAACCCTAATTTCAAACCAATTTAAAAATTCAAAATCCTCCAAACCATGACGTATTATATACCGTTTCGAAGCTCTCGACGAGTGTAACTCACCACAACAAATCGTTTCTCGAATCGAATAATCGTTTGGCTAGGAATCAGTGATTTATTCTCGGCCGTCCATAGGCCATAGCTTCGTTTAACGGTGGATCTTCGACGATGGCTCGATCGGATGACATGGGAGCTTAGAGGGTGACGAGCAGTTTCAATCCAACAGGCTACTTGGGACTGGAAGTGCTTGGTTTTGCGGCGATTAGGGGAGAAACATGGGTGTATGGCTCACAGCCGTGGGTAGCCTGGGGGGTCGTTCGTGGTCGTGCAAGGGGGGTCGTGGGCGCCTGGTCGAGGTAGGGTCGACGTGCATTGTTGATCGTGATATAGGTGATCACAGCGGCAGAAAATTTAGCTTGATGATCGGTGGCTGTAGTCTAGTTCGAACGTATGTTCGAGTGTTATGGTTTACGCGCTTCTGAGATAGGTATGTATTGGTATGACGTGGATTGTATTATTTATTATTTTATTAATCTTAATTTAAATTGTCTAACTTCTAATGCTAATAACTTTTTGCATACGAGGTCGGATTTACGCGTGATTAGTTCCACTGTGATCGTATTGAAATTCCAGACATTTTGGGACTAGTTTGGACGAATTCTGAGACTGTTGAATTTTGGGCCTTATTTTGGATTTCGAATCGATTTGAAATCAAAGGTGAGTGTTTTAACCCACTCACAACTACTAGATTATCTTATGTTAGTTAAATTGAATTTATGATGTGATTAGAAATTGATTGGTTGATATTTGGCGTATTTAAATTGTCATTCCAGTTAAATCTGACTCTTATTGAATTTAGTCGTCATTAATTTAATATTAAATTTTAATTTGCTAGTTTATACCTGTTAATGATAATCAGTTCTCTATTAATGTTTATTGGTTGATTTGAATGATGATTGTGATGAATGTTTGATTGTTGATATTGGATGACTGGATGTTATATTTTATATTGTTATAACACTTCAAGTTCCCTTAGTTGTTGCTAGGAAAATCACTATGAGTTGAAATGATACATACCTGAACAATCTATAGATTAGGGAAAATCATTATGGGTTGAAATGATAAAACCGAGTGATTTTATAGATTTTTAATTTATTTCGGGATTACGGGTCGAAATGATTATACCCATAAATATTAAATTAATTGCGGATTGAAATGATATATATCCGTACTACTTAACCATAGAGTAGAAAATTATATACGAACACCGGATTGGTTAAATTAAATGATTTTAAATCCTTAATTTTTGAATTCAGTTAAATGATATTTTGAAAAAAATTGGTTTATATGAACTGAATTATTCTCGAAAATCCAAGCTTTAAATGTTGAAATTGAAACTGGTTCAAATGAATTGTTTTAAGGAATTTAAATCGAAATTTCAAAGTTGAAATTTGAAAAAAAAAATGAAATTTATCGAAATTGAGTTATTGAAATGTTGAATATTTAAAATTTGAAATCTACTAAAATTGAAGTGCTTTAAAATTGTAATTCAAACATGTATTTGAAATCGATATAAATTGAAATGAATTTTGGGAATTTGAATTGAAAGAAAATTTATTTTGTTGATTTGGAAACTGGACATGGTCTAGATGTGTTGAATGAAAGAAATAGTTTAATTTTATATTAATTTCAAAATTATTATTTTAATATAAACTGTTTCAAAAGAAAAAAAATATTATTTTAAAAACCCTGATTATTAATATTTCCGAGCTATTAGACTAATTTAATCTCTTTTAACTATTTTAAACTATTTTAACCAATTTAAACTATTTTAATTTATTTTAATCTATTTTAAATCTATTTAATCTATTTTAAATCAATTTAATCTATTTTAAATCTTTTTAAACTATTTTAAATCTTAAATCAATTTAAATCTATTTTAAATCTATTTAATCTATTTTAAATCAATTTAATCTATTTTAAATCTTTTTAAACTATTTTAAATCTTTTTAAACTATTTTAAATCTTTTTAAACTATTTTAAATCTTAAATCTATTTAAACTATTTTTAATCTATTAATTTGTTTTGTACCGTACCTACGGAGTGCCCTCTGGGTAAACCATCGGTTTGTGGAGCTTACGGTACTGTATAAACTACGGGAATATATAAAATGTGTTAAGAGGGATAGGCGTAACGCCTTAACGCTATTTTAATTTACTTTACTATAGACATATTATAATAGCGTATTGTACTACATGATAGATAGTTTAACGGATCCTTAGGAGATGGTAATCTCGAACATCTCTTAAGTTATTGCATGCAAGTTAGACACTGGATAGAAGATGTAAAACCCCGTAAACATCTATGAAGCCGTTGCACTCATATTTATTTATTATTGATTTAACTTATACTTTTAAGATCTTTTAGTTCCGACTCGAGTGTTTTGTCTTTTCAGTTCGCTCGGGTCAATCTGAGCTTTTCAGTGTATCGAAGACCTTATTTCTGGGGATGAAGACGAAGATTTGGTACTATTATTATTTATTTTATTTATACTACTGCATCATGTTGTTCCGCTGCATTATTTATTTATTTCTGCTGTATGTAAATCTGATCTGTATTGTAAAGTGTAACCAAATCTTATTTGTAAAACAGCTTCAGGAACTGTTATTTGATTATTATATTTTGTCATTTCACTGTGAGATTTTGTGTTTATTTTATTTCTTTCTCTTCTTTTTCTTATTTACCCCATAACAATCTCCCTTTTGAATGGTTTGAGTTTGACATGTGTGGTTTATTGTCAAATTAAACCATCTAAAAAGGTGGGTCGTTACATTTGGTATCAGAGCTTTGGTTTAGCGATGACCTTAGCTTTATGGGGTCTGACTCATTAGAAATAGGGTAGAAATACCCTAGAATGAGTCGTTGAGTGTATATATATGAGAGAGCGTATTTGTTAGTGTTATAAAAGGTTTTTGTATTGTGTTAATTTGTTCTGTTTAGTATTTATAAATCCTGGTCAGTACATAGGACGCTATGGCATCAATAGGGATTTCTAAACACTTAATAGGACAGACCGGCACAATATTGTTTTGAAATATAGGTAAATGAAATAATTTTTATAAATAATATAGTTGGATGTGATATGTTGTTTGTTAGGTAATGAAATTTTATAAATATTGAATTGTAGAATAGGATTTACAAATAAAGTAAATAAGAATTGAAAATTTGAGAACGTAAGTTCCAGGTTTTGAAATTTGCTTTCAAAAGGATTTTGGAATACGATATTTGTATTATTTGGAAGTAATTTTCGGATAGAAATACTTTCAATGTAATTTGAAAGTAATACTTTAAAAGAAGTTTTAAAGAAATTTTTTAAAGGAATTTTAGGAAGGAAATAAGTTTTGTACTCTCCTCTCTGTCGCTGGAAAATAGTTTCGGTGATGAGTGCACGCATCATCGACGTTCGTTTTTGAGTTTCAAATTGGGAATACTGCTGTAGTACTTTTACTACACATCTATTTTGATGAATAAATCTTAATTTTTGAATTCCTATATATGATTTGATCTATAAAGGATATATATATATATATATTATTTTCTAAATGACTGAAATAAATCCGGAATTTAGTTCTTAACCTCTCTGATAATTAGCAGTTTTCAGTTATTGTAATAAAATGAAATCTTAACTGTTTTAATAATTGGAAACTTCTAAATTGTGTAATTAGAAATTAGATGCTAAGTGATTAATGGAAAGTATAAGAAATTGGAAATCTGTAACTTGTAAATCGAAGATAATGAAATTTTAAGAAAATGAAATTATTGAACATTTTGTTAACTAAAATGAATAAGATAAACTTTTGTAACATTCAATTACATTATAGAAGACATATATGTAACTTACCAAAATATAAAGTTGAAATGTTAATAAGAATATGTAATAGAATATTATACAAGTAAAACTTAAGTATAATGAAGTTGTTCAATGGAATTATTTCTATAAATAAGAATTCTGATGTTACAAAAATGTTAAAAACTTAAGTTAATAATTTGAAATACTACTAATTAAATTTATAGAAAGAGTGAATACTGTAAGTAAATGATTATGAACTTAAGTTAATTTTGCAGCTATTTGTAATTAAAATGAATAGTAAAGTGAATACTATAGTAATTGAATGATTATAACTTCAGAAATGTTGAAATGATTCAGAAATGGATGTAATATCAATGAAACTATAAAAGGAAAGACGAATGTAAATTTAGAAGCTAAGGAACTTACGTATGAATTTGTGCATTAATGAATATTAATATTCGATGGAAATCAAGTATATAATTTAATAATGAATGTGAATTAAACTGAAAATAATGCATGCAATATTTCAATAATGAATTCATCGATGATCTAAAGAATTGGAATGGAAATAACTTATGTAACCATATGAATGTAAAGTAATGAAAAGAGAGAAAATAGGATTGTATGAACAAATGAGAAATGAAATTTTGTATGTAATGAATGTAAATTAATGAAAATAAGCAGTGTATGAATGAATGAAACCGAAGAACAGTAAATAATGTGAAAGGAGATTTGTAAGAATGAACTCAAATGATACTTGAAATTATTATTTGTTTTGGCTTATGAGGTGGTTGGGAAAGGACACTTCTAATTGTATAAAGATGTATAAATAATCTATTAAGTTCATGCAAGACCGTTGAGTGTATGGTATACTTAGTAGTTTATTTATCATTTTATACGATTAAAAGTTTCTGAACCCGAACAAACCATTTGTTTTGATTGTTATGGATGGATGGTTGGTTACCTTGATTTCATGTGATGATTGTATGGTTTTGTTGCAAGTGACTATTGTTATGTTGTGTTGATTTGTTTTGTTATTAATTGAAACAACCTAAATATTTATCTTTTATATAATTATTAACCCCTTTGGATTATATAAGTGAAATACAAGTTTATGGAAGCAATAGCAACTGCTTTTGGTTTCATAAATAAACGTTGATTGTCCGACAAATAGGTACGTTTTCAGATTATGATTTTCTAGCGATATTATATTGTTTTCCCGTGGTTTGGGATATTTTATATCTGGAATGATATATATATGGTTATTATTGAAATTATTATTTCCCCCAGACCTCTCCGTACAAAGAGACTCTGCCGAAATTTTTCGTGAATTTTGAACTTGGAAAATTTTTTTTTGTGAAAGTGGAAATGTTTTTCAAACTGTTATTGAACTTGAATATGAAAGGATTTAATTGTTTATCAATTGATATATTTTATTTAAATTATTTAATTATGTAAATTAATTATTTATAAATTGAATACTTTGAATAAAATATATTAATTCCTTCGTGATTCATGGCCTCCTAAATTATCAATTGAAATTATTATTTCCCCCAGACCTTTCAATATTTTTTTCTCAACGGTCATTTTAATGGCCTCCTAAATTAGCCTTCCTCTGCGATTTTCTTAAAAACATCTTCTTCTCTTCGCGATTCCTTATTCTGGTTGTTTGTTTTGGCTCTACTGGTGTGCTCCACCTCTGCTACTCTCTCTGTTCTATGCTGTGTGGTTTCTAGGGTTTTGGCGATGAATTTGGGGGTTTTCTCGTTTCGTGGTGATTTTGTGAGATCCTGTCCCTCCTTTGCTAGCATCGCCTCTGCTCTGCTAGAGGTGGCGGCGCCGCCTTTGTCGGTTTGTTTCGCTAATGATTGTTCGTTACAGATATGTGTTTACTCTCTCTCGGCCTTCTCGTCCCTCGCTCGTTTCAGATTTCTGGTGGTGGACGGTCTTTTCATGGAATTATCCCCTATCTACTCGAATGAGTTTGGGAGCGATGGGTCGAGACCGGAGGTCTTTGAGTCGCCTGATTTCTCGTTTGCTACCCCGTCCCTGTCTGCGATCTGTGGTAACCGGGAATTCATCACCCGTTCTTCACCACGAATTGTTTTCGGGGAGGCATTGAAAGGTCAGGCCGAGTTTTTGCCTGATTTATGCTTTGGTTCGTTTGGATCTGGCCCTGAGTGCTCTTGTGCCTTCTCCATGGTCGGTGGCTCCACCTTGGGTGGCGATCGAGATTTCATCACTCGATTCGCTCCCAGTCTGACTTTTTTTGGAGAAGTTTATGATGCTTGTTCGTTCGAGGTCCCTATTGTCTTTGGATCGTTTGCCGCCGTAGAGGTCGCGAGTGGTTGTAGGGAGGAGGAATTGATCACCTGCCTCCCTCTTCCCAGCGAGCAGCTAGATTCAGTGATTGTTGATGTCTCTGGTTTTTCTGGCAATCCTTATTTGCCTTTGGTTATTCTCCCTTCGACCAATGGCGATGGTTTGCCTGCTGCTGTGGATCCCGTTGCTGTTGCGGGGTCGGGGTGTGGCTGGTTACCGGTTGCTTTAGCCTCTTCCTTTGGCCAGGAGGTGAGTATTGCCCCTTGTAGGCAGGTATGCTTCTCGACTTACTGCTCCTTTGACTTTGTTTCCTTTGGCTTGCCTGTTGCTTCCTGGTTTTTGTCCGTTGAGGCTTTTTCTGTTTGTTTGAGCCTAGACGCACGTTCGTGCGTGCTCCCTAGCACTGTCGTTTCGTTTTTGGAATGTGCAGTGTTAGGTCCTTCCGGTGTTGTTTATTTTGATTGGGCTGTCTTGGTTGTTTTTCGTTGCGATTTGCAGGTGTATATCTCTGTGATATCTCACCTCTGTCGTTTTGAGGGCTTCCCGTCCAGCTTGCTGTTTGGGCTTGCTCTGTCGGTTTTCTTGCTTTGGGGCTTTGCAGTGAGTCATGACGAGGCCGTTTCTATGTCGTCTATGACTGTTTTTTCTTTTTGCTTCCATTTGGTGTCAGCTATCATTGGTTATCCTCGGAGGTTCCACCAGATGTGGAGCGATTTGTTCGGGGAATTTCCCAGTTCTATGCGTATAGTGGCCATCGTCGACCACTATATGGATAGACCGAGAACATGCCTTTATGCTTCTCTCCGATCTATTTCTTCGGTTGGAACCGATCAGCGACTCTTACCACTTTTGCGGGGCTGTTTCATTGGTAACAGTCCGACTCCGGTAAGACTCCCACAACAATTGGGGAAGCAGCTTGCTTGCTCTCCCTCACATGTTTTATCTCTGTCATCGTCTGTGTCTTCCTGTGTCGACCTTCCATTGCTTTCATCCCCCTCTTCTTCCCTATCCGCGGCTCCTTCTGAGGTTTCAGTTGCTGTTGGCTTGTCTCCTATCTTTTCCTTCTTTTCCGTGGTATTTTTTAGGTCCTTTGGATTGCGCTCGGTACGCGTCCCTTGTTTCACTAGCTCGCCGGTTGAGCTTCCGGATCGCCGGGATCCACCGCCTGTTCATTGCTCATCGGCGTGCTCTACCCCTTCGTCTTCATGCTCTTTATCTATCTCCATTCCTCTTATGAGTCGGGAGGAAATTGCGCTCCTTAATGAGCGTCTTGATTGCATATCTAGAAACTCATCACCCTCGTTCTCGCGGTCGCGGTTTGTTTCTTCGAAGTTGTCGTTGAGGGAGAACGCTGCTGAGGTGTCTCTTGAGACACTTCCCCAGCCCGCTGCCCTTCCTCCTCGTACGACTCGACGCTCATCGCGTAGAGTCCCGTCTACTCCTCGCACCATCCGCACACGCTCTATAGCGGCGTCCGAGCAGATCGATCGATCTACTCGTTATTCGTTGTATCTTATTTGAGCCCTTTTGTCTCCTCTGTCTTCTGTCTGGTAGTCTCCTCTTTCATCTTCGTTATCTATTTTTTCCTCATGGCTAACATTCTCTTCTGGAATGTTCGTGGTATTGGCAACGATGCGTCTTTGGCTAGACTAAAACGCATTGTCAGAAAGCACTCTGTTGGCTTGATTGCTCTTCTGGAACCTTTCATTGCCCTAGAAGGTATTTCTTCTGTTATCTGTTCCTTAGGATTTGGTGGCGGTTCCGCCAACAGCACGGGAAAGATCTGGATCTTATGGTCCAAATCTTTTTCGGTTACCCCCGTTTTTGATTCTCCCCAGCTCCTTTCCTTGTCCTGTTCGTCTCCTTCTTTTCCTTCAGCCTTCTTATTCTCGGCGGTCTACGCCAGTTGCGATCGCTCGGTTAGATTAGACCTTTGGTCCGACCTATTGGGCCTTGGGTCTACGGGGATTGCTCCCTCTGTGATCGGCGGGGATTTTAATATCGTTGCCTGCCAAGCGGAGAAACGGGGCGGGGTGACCGTCAACCGTTCTGCAGTGGAGGATTTCAACTCCTTCATTGCCAGCTCTGGCCTCTCCGAGCTCCCTTTTACTGGTTCTGCTTTTACTTGGTCTAACAACCAAGAGGGTCCGAACCGTATCCTTTCCAGACTCGACCGTGTCTTTGGGTCGGAGGATTGGTTTCGCCTTCCCTTCTCCTTCTCCATCGCTCACCTTCACCGCTCCTTCTCTAATCATGCTCCTATGCTTGTTCGCTGCTCTCCTTTCTCCCTTTCGGGTCCATCTTCCTTTCGGTTTCAGAGCATGTGGATATCTCATCATTCCTTTCTTCAGGAGGTGGAAGATTCCTGGATCAATCCAATTGCTGCCTCTCCCTGTGCTGTTTTCAGTCGTAAACTTAAGCGTCTCAAGGAGAGCCTTAAGGTCTGGAATAGTCTCGTCTTTAAGAACATTTTTGATCGCGTTAGAATGGCTGAAGAGTCTCTAATATTAGCCGAATCTTTGCTTGACGAAGATCCGTCTCCGGCTAACAAGGAGGCTTGGACGCTTGCATAAATCATCTTCTCTTCGGAACTTCGTATCGAAAATGACTTCCTCCGTCAAAAGGCTAGGATCAAGTGGGTAGTCGAAGGCGATACGAACTCCAAATTCTTCCACTCTTCTATTCGTAAGAAGAATAACCTTCTTACGATTCGCGAGATTTTGAGGCCTGACCTTTCTACTGCTTCCTCTCCCGAGGAAGTAAAAGATACGATTCTGGCCCACTTTCAATCCTTTCTTGGTTCTGGGTCAGTTTCGGTTTCTGATCCGGCTCTCTTAGCCTTCATCCCTAGTGTCATCTCCTCGTCGGATAGTGCCCTTCTTTCCGATCTGCCAACCGCTGAGGAAATCCGGAACAGTGTCTTTGCCTTAAGCAAGGACAGCGCTAGTGGACCGGATGGTTTCAACGGCAGCTTTTATCGGTGCTCCTGGCCTATTATTCAGGCTGATTTTTGTCTTGTTGTTCAGTCCTTCTTCTCTGGGGAATCCCTTCCTGCCGGTTGGACCTCCACCAACCTTATTCTCATTCCTAAGTGCGATAATCCTAGATCGTGCGGGGATTTCAGGCCGATCAGCCTGTGCAACTTTTCGAATAAAGTTATTTCCAAAATCCTAGCCTCTCGCTTGGCCCCATTCCTAGACCGTATTATTTCTCCCTCGCAAGCAGGTTTTGTCAAAGGTCGTTTGATCACAGACAACGTCCTTCTCGCCCAGGAACTTATTTCCCAAATTGATCGGAAAGTTAGGGGCTCTAATGTTGTCTTCAAACTGGACATGGCCAAGGCCTATGATCGCATGTCTTGGTTTTTCGTCATCAAGGTTTTAAGGGCCTTTGGATTTCCGGAATTCCTTATTGACTTGGTTTGGAGGCTCATCTCCAACTGTTGGTTTTCTATGCTCATAAACAGATCGGCCAAAGGTTATTTCAGGGCGGGAAGAGGTCTTCGCCAAGGAGATCCACTTTCGCCTTCCCTTTTTGTGATCGTGGCGGAGGCTTTGATTCGCGGTCTCCCCCTCTTTTTTGTTGGTTTTAATGTGGTTGCTAGTTTTGTAGTACAGGTGGCTTTGGCTATCTTGTTTCTACCGGGTTTCTTTGTCTGGCTGCGTCTGGTTCTGTGCTACCGCTTCGGTGGAGGCTCCTTTCTCCTATCTTTGGTATTGCCTTGGTTGTTGGGATGGTTGAGGGATATCCGACTATTCTTTTCCGCATTGACTTCTTCTTGAGGCGCTTGGGTCTTCTTCTTTAGATGTTTGGCTTTGCCTGTGATCGATGAGGTTTTCGTCTTTGTTGGTGAGCCGATGTTTTACTAGATTTCCATCTTTATTCGGATTTTCCTGTGAGTCTCGTCTCAGTTACTGTGGTTTGGATTGGAGGTCTGGCCTACTCTTCTGAGTTCAGGCGGGTTGGTGGGTTGCTTGTTGGTGGTTGTATCTGGTTCTCCCTGGCTTGCTGTCTTTTTTTACTACTGGCTTTTTCCTTTTTGTTGATCTTTGTACTGTTGTTCGGTTTTACTGTCTGGGAGGTATATGGTCTTCATATGCTTCGCCTATTTTTGTGAGCCTCCGGAGAAAGGCGTTTTTTCTCCTTTTATTTATTTATATTCTTTTTGGTAAAAAAAAGGATTTGAGTAATTTCCTCACTCTATTACAAGAAAGTATTAATTGTATCTCAATTTGTGCATTTATTTTGACCTACAGGAAAACTGTTGTACTTCCTCTTTACAAACATCGGTGTCTACACCAACGATATATTATTTTGTTGTCCTCGAATTCTACATTTCCATTAACTCTGATGTTTGTTAAAAAAAAATATTAATTCCTTCTTTCCCTTTTCGAGGACGAAAAGTTTTGAGTAGGGGAGAGTGTAACGACCCGTAATTTTCGATAATTAAATTTATTAATTAATTAAGTTTTTGAATTTAATGTTGTGAAAAATAAAAAATTTAGATTTATTAATGAAAAAAATAACTAGAATGAAATGTAATAATGTAAATGTAAAATAATGGATAACTACTTTAATGCAATTGCAATTAATTGAAATGATTGTAAAGTTATAATTAATTATAAATTGTAAATAAGGAAATAAACCAAATGTTGTATTAATGGTGAAATAATATATAATTAATTGTAATTGGATAAAATCAGTGTTATGTAAGTAGTTATAACATTTGTTTGTAGATAATAAACCTATAAATGTGTTTAAATTAAGTAAAAGGTGACAATTGTTATTTGTTACCTATTTATTTAATCGGTTGAATTAAATTGGAAATAAATTACAATTAAATATAATTAAATATTATGTTAATATGAGTTAAGACTATAAGTGTAAAATGTGAATGTAATAAAATGTATAGTAGTGTCAATTGTATCCATAAAGCAATAATTGATTTAATAATAAAAGCAAAAATTGAAATAAATGAATTTATTGGGATTTTAAATTATAATTAATGAATTTATAGTTGAAACTGAACATTGTAATTAGTGTAATATTCGACATTGAATTGATATGGAGATTTTTTTTAAAGGATTATAAATTACTAAGTAATTAGAAATGATAAAATTGGTTAATTATAAAAATTGAATTGAAAAGTGATTTAATTAATTTAATAATAATTTATTTAATTAACGTGAAAATAGCCATTTTGGCCACTGCCTCGAATTTTGACGTAACTAGTTTCATCAGATCCTTAATGGTGAATTTTTATAGGATTTCAAGTTTTGTAGCGATCGGACTTGTCGTTTGATCGTGCGAACTCAAAACGCATAGGAATCAATTTATTGAAATCAAATTGAAATAAGCTGATTTTAAAAGCTAACTTCTCCATATAGTGGAATTAGGACTTGAAACCTGTTCCATTGAGTTTAAAAATATTGAAAACATCTGTTTTGACCTATGGGATGACCTGCTTTCATTCCGGAAGCAGAACGGGCTTTTTGGGTCGTTATTGTCGTTTCGAACTAATTCGATATGCTGTTCATTCTTATCGGGCCTTGTCCATATAAATAGTATTGTTTCCCAAACCCTAGTTGTCATTTTCTTATTCCTGTATGTATAATTCTATTTGACTGTTCCTTCCCTCTTCCTTAATGGCAGAAACCAAATTCCTAAATCCAAAACCCTAATTTCAAAATTTCAAATCAATTTCAAAATTCAAACTCCTCCAAACCATGACATATTATATACCATTTCGATGCTCTCGACGAGTGTAACTCACTGCAACAATTTGTTTCTTGAATCGAATCATCGTTTGGTCAAGAATCAGTGATTTATTCTCGGCCGTCCATAGGCCATAGCTTCGTTTAACGGTGGATCTTCGACGATGGCTTGATCGGATGGCATGAGTGCGTAGAGGGTGACGAGCAGTTTCGATCCATGTAGCTACTTGGGACTGGAAGTGCTTGGATTCGCGGCGATTGGCGGAGAAACGTGGGCATGTGGCTCACGGCCATGGGCAGCCTGGGGGTTCATTCGTGGTCGCGCAAGGGGGGTCGTGGACGCCTGGTCGAGGTAGAGTCGGCATGCATCGTTGATCGTGATATAGTTGATCACGGCGGCGGTAAATTTAGCTTGATGATCGGCGGCTGTAGTCCAGTTCGAACGTATGTTCGAGAGTTAGGGTTTACGCGCTTCTGAGATAGGTATGTATTGGTATGACGTGGATTGTATTATTTATTATTTTATTAATCTTAATTTAAATCGTCTAACTTATAATGTTAATAACTTTTGCATACGAGGTCGGATTTATGCGCGATTTGTTCCGCTGCGATCGTATAGAAACTCCAGACATTTTGGGAATTATTTGGACGAATTCTGAGACTGTTGAATTTTGGGCCTTATTTTGGATTTCAAATCGATTTGAAATCAAAGGTGAGTGTTTTAACCCATTCACAACTACTAGATTATCTTATGTTAGTTAAATTGAATTTATAATGTGATTAGAAATTGATTGGCTGATATTTGGCATATTTAAATTGTCATTCCAGTTAAATCTGACTCTTATTGAATTTAGTCGTCATTAATTTAATATTAAATTTTAATTTCCCAGTTTATACCTGTTAATTATAATCAGTTATTTATTGATGTTTATTGGTTGATTTGAATGATGATTGTGATGGATGTTTGATAGTTGGTATTGGATGACTAGATCTTATATTTTATATTGTTATAATACTGCAAGTTCCCTTAGTTATTGCTAGGATAATCACTACGGGTTGAAATGATACATAACCGAACGATCTATAGATTAGGGAAAAATCGTTATGGGTTGAAATGATAAACCTGAGTGATTTTATGGATTTTTAATTTATTCCGGAATTGCGGGTCGAAATGATATATACTCGTAAATGTTAAATTAATTGCAGATTGAAATGATATATATCTGTATCACTTGACTATAGGGTAGAAAATTATATACGGACACCGAATTGGTTAAATTAAATGATTTTAAATCCTTAATTTTTGAATTTAATTAAATGATATTTTGAAAAAAATTGTTTTATATAAACTGAATTATTTTCGAAAATCCAAGCTTTAAATGTTGAAATGAAACTGGTTCAAATGAATTGTTTAATGGAATTTAAATCGAAATTTCAATGTTGAAATGAAAAAATAAATAAATGAAATTTATCAAAATTGAGTTATTGAAATGTTGAATATTTAAACTTTGAAATCTACTAAAATTGAAGTGCTTTAAAATTGTAATTCAAACATGAATTTGAAATCGATATAAATTGAAATGATTTTTGGGAATTTGAATTGAAAGAAAATTTATTTTGTTGATTTGGAAGCTGGACACGGTCCAGATGTGTTGAATGAAAGAAATAGTTTAATTTGATATTAATTTCAAATTTATTATTTTAATATAAACTGTTTCAAAAGAAAAAAATATACTATTTTAAAAATCCTGATTATTAAGATTTCCAAGCAATTAAATTAATTTAATCTCTTTTAACTATTTTAATCAATTTAAACTATTTTAATTTTTTTAATCTATTTTTAATCTATTTAATCTATTTTAAATCTATTTAATCTATTTTAAATCTATTTAATCTATTTTAAATCAATTTAATCTATTTTAAATCTTTTTAAACTATTTTAAATATTAAATTCTATTTAAACTATTTTTAATCTATTTTTAAACTATTTTATAGTATTTTAACTATTTAAAAATTTATTTTAAACTATGCTAAACTATTTATAACTATCTAAACTATTTTCTAAATTTTAGACTGCGTATAGTTGAAGTGTTTATATTTAAATCCTTGATTTAAAAGCGAATTTGGTTAAATGATGTTATAACCTGGGTTGGAATTTGAAATGATATTTTCTAGTGAAATGACATATTTTGAGTAAATATGATGATTTTGAAATGAGAGTTAACCTATTTGTGAATATGATTTCGAAGTAATATGATTTCGAAAGTGAATATGGTTTGAATTGAATATGATATTTTGATATCAAACATGAATTGGTTTTGGAACTGTAAAAGAACCATCCGGTGTGAAATAAGCGTTTGGTTGTTAAGAGACCGGGATCAGATATTGTCATACTCTCTGCCAATACCGAAAACCACTTTAACAACTGTGTACGTGGTGGAGATTCCAGAATGAAGTAGGATGGTTTGGCGAACGATTCTATATGAGGTATTTACGTAGCCCTGACTCTCGTGAGTCAGCTTGATGTGGCTAAAATAGGAGCTATATCGGGCCAAGTGAGGTCCTCCTCCTATCGGGCACATTTCTTCGATGCCATATTATGACTTTATGATTGATTTGGTGGCCACTCCTCGATTTTGATTTTGGGAGTGCGTTCCGAGCTGGGCGGTAGTAGCTGCTATGTGCTACCACCTGTCCGGGAGTGCAAATGGTAGAATCCTACCCTGGCATTGTCTCGTGTGCCATGTCACATGCCTTATCGCGCCCACTACGAGTTTGTTTTGTACCATACCTATGGAGTGCCCTCTAGGTAAACCACCAGTTTGGTGAAGCTTACTATACTGTATAGACTATGGGAATATATAAAATGTGTTAAGGGGGATATAGGTAACGCCTTAACGCTATTTTAATACTTTACTGTAGACATATTATAATAGCGTATTGTACTACATAGTAGATAGTTTAACGGATCCTTAGGAGATGGTAATCCCGAACATCTCTTAAATTATTGCACGCACATTAGACACTGGATATGAGATGTAAAACCCCATAAACATCTCTAAAGCCGTTGCACTCATATTTATTTATTGTTGATTTAACTTACATAAGATCTTTTAGTTATGACTCGAGTGTTTTGTCTTTTCAATTCACTTGGGTCGGTCTGAGCTTTTCAATGTATCGAAGACCTTAATTCTTGGGATGAAGACGAAGGTTTAGTACTGTTATTATTTATTTTATTTATATTACTGCATCATGTTATTCCGCTACATTATTTATTTATTTCTGCTATATGTAACTCTGATCTATATTGTAAAGTGTAACTAAATGTTATTTGTAAAACAGCTTCATGAACTGTTATTTGATTATTATATTTAGTCATTCCGCTATGAGATTTTGTGTTTGTTTTATTTCTTTCTCTTCTTTTTCTTATTTACCCCATAACAATCCTCCCTTTTGAATGGTTAGAGTTTGACATGTGTGGTTTATTGTCTAGTCAAACCATCCAAAAAGGTGGGTCGTTACAATCGGTCGAAGTCTCGCCTGATTGCGAATTAGTATGAAGAAGTTATTGCTGTTTGAACAAAAAAATAGCGGCTTCTGCACTAGGTGGAGTTCAAATATGGGGATGTGGCAGCATGTTACTTTATAAGTAAACTGTAAGTCCTAATGGAGAACTATAGCGTGCATTCACAAGATGAAGTATCCGAGTGTACCATATTGTTTGTAATTTAGGTGGGAGTTCATCGGTTGAAGTTTTGCCTGATTCCGAGTTAGTACAAAGAAGTTATTGGAGTCTAGAGAAAAAAAATAACGGCTTTTGCCTAGGAGGAATTCAAATATGAGGATGTAGCCTGTTATTTTCTAAGTACAACTATTAGTCACCATAGAGAACTACACTAAGCGTTAAAGTGGGGATATAGCCTGTTATTTTCTAAGTACAACTGGTAGTCACCATGGAGAACTAGAGTGTGCATTCACAAGATGAAGTATCCGAGTGTCCATAATTTAGGTGGGAGTTCATCGGTCGAAGTATCGCCTAATTCTGAGTTAGTATGAAGAAGTTATTGTAGTATAAATAAAAATAGCGGCTTCTACACTAGGTGGAGTTCAAATATGCTGATGTGGTAGCCTATTATTTTCAAAGTACAACTGTCAGTCACCATGGAGAACTACAGTGTGTGTTTACAAGATGAAGTATCTTAGTGTACAATATTGTCCGTAATTTAGGTGGGAGTTCATCGGTCGAAGTTTTTCCTAGTTCCGTGTTAGTATGGAGAAGTTATTGTAGTCTGAACAAAAAAATAGTTGCTTCTGCATTAGGTGGAGTTCAAGTATGGGAATGTGGTAGCCTATTATTTTCTAAGTAAAATTGTCAGTCCCCATGGAGAACTATAGTGTGTGTTCACAAGATGAAGTATCTGAGTGTTCCATATTGTCCGTAATTTAGGCGGGACTTAATCGGTCAAAGTCTCGCAGGATTTCGAATTAGTATAAAGAAGTTATTCTAATCTAAACAAAAAAATAGTGGCTTCTACACTAGGCGGAGTTCAAATATGGGGATGTCGTAGCCTATTATTTTCTAAATACAACTGTCAGTCCTCATGGAGAACTACAGTGTGCGTTCACAAGATGAAGTATCCAAGTGTTCCATATTGTCCGTAATTTAGGTGGGAGTTAATTAGTCGAAGTCTCGCCGGATTCCGAATTATTATTAAAAAGCAATTGAAGTCCGAACAAAAAATAGCGGCTTCTACATCAGGCGGAGTTCAAATATGGAGATGTGGTATCATGTTATTTTCTAAGTAAACTGTCAGTCTCCATGAAGAACTATAGTGTGCGTTCACAAGACGAAGTATCCGAGTGTGCCATATTGTTCGTAATTTAGGTGGGAGTTCATCGGTCGAAGTTTTTCCTAATTCCGAGTTCATATGAAGAAGTTATTGCAGTCTGAAGAAAAAATAGCGGATTCTTCCTAGGCGGAATTCAATATGAGGACGTAGCCTGTTATTTTCTAAGTACAACTATTAGTCACCATGGAGAACTACAGTGAGCGTTGAAGTGGGGATATAGTCTGTTATTTTCTAAGTACAACAGTTAGTCACCATGGAGTACTACAGTGTGCGTTCACAAGATGAAGTATCCGAGTGTACCATATTGTTCGTAATTTAGGTGTGAGTTCATTAGTCAAAGTATCGCCTAATTCCGAGTTAGTATGAAGAAGTTATTGCAATCTGGAAAAAAAATAGTGGCTTCTTCACTAGACGGAGTTCAAATATGGGGATGTGGTAGTCTGTTATTTTCTAAGTACAACTGTTAGTCCCCATGGATAACTATAGTGTGCATTCAGAAGATGAAGTATCCAAGTGTTCCATATTATCCATAATTTAGGTGGGAGTTAATCGATCGAAGTCTCGCCGGATTTCGAATTAGTATGAAGAACTTATTGCAGTTTGAATAAAAAATATAGCAGCTTCTACACTACGCGGAGCTCAAATACGGGGATGTGGTAGCATGTTATTTTCTAAGTAAACTGTCAGTACCCATTGAGAACTAGAGTGTGCGTTCATAAGATGAAGTATGGGAGTGTACCATATTGTCCGTAATTTAGGTGGAAGTTCATCGGTCGAAGTTTTGCCTGATTCCGAGTTAGTATGAAGAAGTTATTGCGGTCTGAAGAAAATAACAGTGGCTTCTATCTAGGCAGAGTTCAAATATGAGGATGTAGCCTGTTATTTTCTTAGTACAACTATTAGTCACCATGGAGAACTACAGTGAGCGTTGAAGTGGGGATATAACATGTTATTTTCCAAGTACAACTGTTAGTCACCATGGAGAACTACAGTGTGAGTTCACAAGATGAAGTATCCGAGTGTACCATATTGTCCATAATTTAGGTGGGAGTTCATCGGTCGAAGTTTCGTCCTATTCCGAGTTAGTATGAAGAAGTTATAGCAGTATGAACAAAAAAAATAGCAACTTCTGCCTAGGCGGAGTTCATATACGGGGATGTAGCCTGTTATTTTCTAAGTACAACTGTTAGTCATCATGGAGAGCTACATTGTGCGTTCACAAGATGAAGTATCCAAGTGTACCATATTGTCCGTAATTTAGGGTGGAAAGGTTCATCGTTCAAAGTTTTACTTGATTTCGAGTTAGTATGAAGAAGTTATTGCAGTTTGAAGAAAAAAATAGCGACTTCTGCCTAGACGGAGTTCAAATATGAAGACGTAGCCTGTTATTTTCTAAGTACAACTATTAGTTACCATGAAGAACTACAGTGAGCGTAAAAGTGCGAATATATCATGTTATTTCCTAAGTACAACTGTTAGTCACCATTGAGAACTACAGTGTGCGTTCACAAGATGAAGTATCTGAGTGTACCATATTCTTTGTAATTTAGGTGGAGGTTCATCGGTCGAAGTTTCGTCCAATTTCGAGTTAGCATGAAGAAGTTATTGCAGTATGAACAAAAAAAAGCGGCTTCTACCTAGGTGGAGTTCAAATACGGGGATGTAATATGTTATTTTCTAAGTACAACTGTTAGTCACCATGGAAAACTACAGTATACATTCACTAGATGAATTATCCAAGTGTTCCTTATTATCTGTAATTTAGGCGGAAGTTAATCGGTCGAAGTCTTGCCGGATTCCGAATTAGTATGAAGATGTTATTGCAGTTTGAACAAAAAAATAAGTGGCTTCTGCACTAGGCGGAGTTCAAATATGGGGATGTGGCAGCATGTTACTTTCTAAGTAAACTGTCAGTCCTAATGGAAAACTATAGTGTGCATTCACAAGATGAAGTATCCGAGTGTACCATATTGTCCGTAATTTAGGTGGGAGTTCATCGGTCGAAATTTTGCCTGATTCCGAGTTAGTACAAAGAAGTTATTGTAGTCTGAAGAAAAAAACATCGGCTTCTGCCTAGGCGGAATTCAAATATGAGGATGTAGCCTGTTATTTTCTAAGTACAACTATTAGTCACCATGGAGAACTACACTGAGCATTGAAGTGGGGATATAGTCTGTTATTTTCTAAGTACCACTTGTAGTCACCATGGAGAACTAGTGTGTGCATTCACACGATGAAGTATCCGAGTGTCCATAATTTCGGTGGGTGTTTATCGGTCGAAGTATCGCCTAATTCTGAGTTAGTATGAAGAAGTTTTTATAATATAAATAAAAAAATAACGGCTTCTACACTAAGAGGAGTTCAAATATGCAGATGTGGTAGCCTATTATTTTCTACGTACAACTGTCAGTCACCATGGAGAACTACAGTGTATGTTTACAAGATGAAGTATCTGAGTGTACAATATTGTCCGTAATTTAGGTGGGAGTTCATCGGTCGAAGTTTTTCCTGGTTCCGTGTTTGTATGGAGAAGTTATTGTAGTCCGAGCAAAAAAAATAGTTGCTTCTGCACTAGGCGGAGTTCAAATATGGGGATGTGGTAGCCTGTTATTTTCCAAGTAAAACTGTCAGTCCCCATGGAGAACTATAGTGTGTGTTCATAAGATGAAGTATCTGAGTGTTCCATATTGTCCGTAATTTAGGCGAGACTTAATCGGTCGAACTCTCGCAGGATTTCGAATTAGTATGAAGAAGTTATGCAAATTTGAACAAAAAAATTGCGGCTTCTACACTATGCGGAGTTCAAATATGGGGATGTCGTAGACTGTTATTTTCTAAATACAATTGTCAGTCCCTATGGAGAACTACAGTGTGCGTTCACAAGATGAAGTATCCGAGTGTTCCATATTGTCCGTAATTTAGGTGGGAGTTAATCAGTCGAAGTCTCGCTGGATTCCGAATTAATATGAAAAAGTTATTGCAGTCTGAACAAAAAAATAGCGGCATCTACATTAGGCGGAGTTCAAATATGGAGATGTGGTAGCATGTTATTTTCTAAGTAAATTGTCAGTCCCCATGAAGAACTACAGTGTGCGTTCACAAGACGAAGTATCCGTGTGTATCATATTGTCCATAATTTAGGTAGGAGTTCATCGGTCGAAGTTTTTCCTGATTCCGAGTTCGTATGAAGAAGTTATTGCAGTTTGGAGAAAACATAGCGGATTCTTCCTAGGTGGAGTTCAATATGAAGACGTAGCCTGTTATTTTCTAAGTACAACTATTAGTCACTATGGAGAACTACAGTGAGCGTTGAAGTGGGGATATAGCCTGTTATTTCTAAGTACAACAGTTAGTCACCATGGAGAACTACAGTGTGCGTTCACAAGATGAAGTATCTGAGTGTACCATATTGTTCGTAATTTAGGTGGGAGTTCATCAGTCAAAGTATCGCCTAATTCCGAGTTAGTATGAAGAAGTTATTGTTGTCTGAACCAAAAAAATAGTGGCTTCTACACTAGGCGGAGTTCAAATATAGGGATGTGGTAGCCTGTTATTTTCCAAGTACAACTGCCAGTCCCCATGGAGAACTACAGTGTGCGTTCAGAAGATGAAGTATCCAAGTGTTCCATATTATCCGTAATTTAGGTGGGAGTTAATCGGTCGAAGTCTCGTCAGATTCCAAATTAGTATGAAGAAGTTATTGCAGTCTGAACAAAAAATATAGCGGCTTCTACACTATGCGGAGCTCAAATATGAGGATGTGGTAGCATGTTATTTTCTAAGTAAACTGTCAATACCCATGGAGAACTAGAGTGTGCATTCACAAGATGAAGTATGCGAGTGTACCATATTGTCCCAAATTTAGGTGGGAGTTCATTGGTCGAAATTTTGCCTGATTCCGAGTTAGTATGAAGAAGTTATTGTAGTTTGAAGAAAAATATAGTGGCTTCTACCTAGGCAGAGTTCAAATATGAGGATGTAGCCTGTTATTTTCTTAGTACAACTATTAGTCACCTTGGAGAACTACAGTGAGCGTTGAAGTAAGGATATAGCCTGTTATTTTCCAAGTACAATTGTTAGTCACCATGGAGAACTACAGTGTGAGTTCACAAGATGAAGTATCCGAGTGTACCATATTGTCCGTAATTTAGGTGGAGTTCAACGGTCGAAGTTTCATCCGATTCCGAGTTAGTATGAAGAAGTTATAGTAGTATGAACAAAAAAATTAACGGCTTATGCTTATGCGGAGTTCAAATTTGGGGATGTAGCCTGTTATTTTCTAAGTACAACTGTTAGTCGCCATGGAGAGCTACAGTGTGCGTTCATAAGATGAAGTATCCAAGTGTACCATATTGTCCGTAATTTAGGGGGGAATGGTTCATCGTTCAAAGTTTTGCTTGATTTCGATTTAGTATGAAGAAGTTATTGCAGTTTGAAGAAAAAAAATAGCGACTTCTGCCTAGACGGAGTTCAAATTTGAAGACGTGGCCTGTTATTTTCTAAGTACAACTATTAGTCACCATGGAGAACTATAGTGAGCGTAAAAGTGGGGATATATCATGTTATTTCCTAAGTACAACTGTTAGTCACCATGGAGAACTACAATGTGCGTTCACAAGATGAAGTATTCGAGTGCACCACATTCTCTGTAATTTAGGTGGAAGTTCATCGGTCGAAGTTTCGTCCAATTCCGAGTTAGTATGAAGAAGTTATTGCAGTATGAACAAAAAAATAGCGGCTTCTACCTAGGCGGAGTTCAAATACGGGGATGTAACCTGTTATTTTCTAAGCACAACTGTTTGTCACCATGACAAACTACAGTATATGTTCACTAGATGAAGTATCCAAGTGTTCCTTATTATATGTAATTTAGGCGGGAGTTAATCGGACGAAGTCTTGCCGGATTCCGAATTAGTATGATGAAGTTATTGCAGTCTGAACAAAAAAATTGCGGCTTCTGTACTAGGCGGAGTTCAAATATGGGGATGTGGTAGCATGTTATTTTCAACTGTCAGTCCCCATGGAGAATTACAGTGTGCGTTCACAAGATGAAGTATCCGAGTGTTCCATATTCTCCGTAATTTAGGCGGGATTTAATCGGTCGAAGTCTCGCCGGATTCCAAATTAGTATGAAGAAGTTATTGTAGTCTGAACAAAAAAAATAGCGGCTTCTGCACTAGGTGGAGTTCAAATATGGGAATGTGGTAGCCTGTTATTTTCTAAATACAACTGTCGGTCCCCTTGGAGAACTATAGTGTGCATTCACAAGGTGAAGTATCCGAGTGTTCAATATTGTCCGTAATTTAGGTGAGAGATAATCGGTTGAAGTCTCGCCGGATTCCGAATTAGTATGAAGAAGTTATTGCAGTTTGAACAAAAAAATAGCGGCTTTTGAACTAGGCGGAGTTCAAAAATGGAGATGTGGTAGCATGTTAGTTCTAAGTAAACATTCAATCCCCATGAAGAACTACAGTGTGTGTTCACAAGATGAAGTATCCGTTTCTGTAATTTTGAGGTTAGCTATGTCAAATTTTGATTTTTCTACTGCTAACCCGAGAGCAAATCAAATATTTGCTCTGTGTTTGAAACTGAACACAGTTAGTAAATTGGGCATATCTTTCTTGTTTATTGTCGGATTTCGATGATTTTAAAGTTCTGGAAAGCTTATTTTGTGTGTGATACCTTTCATGTTGAACACATTTGCATATTTTGAGCATAGTTTGATTAAAATCATGTTGAAAACTCTCAGCTCTGTGATTTTGATAATTACGTTATCCAAACTAAACACAGTTAGTAAATTGGACATATCTTCCTTGTTACTTATCGGATTTCGATGATTTTTAAAGTTCTGGAAAGCTTATTTTGGGTTTGATATGATCCTAATGTTACATCGTTGTCCGTAATTTAGGTGAGAGTTAATCGGTCGAAGTTTTTCCTGATTCCAAGTTAGTATGAATAAGTTATTGTAGTCTGAAGAACAAAATAACGGATTCTGCCTAGGCGGAGTTCAAATATGATGACGTAGCCTGTTATTTTCTAAGTACAACTATTAGTCACCATGGAGAACTCCAGTGAACGTTGAAGTGGGGATATAGCCTGTTATTTTCTAAGTACAACTGTTAGTCACCATGGAGAACTATAGTGTGTGTTCACAAGATGAAGTATCCGAGTGTACCATATTGTTCGTAATTTAGGTAGGAGTTCATCGGTTGAAGTATCGCCTGATTCTGAGTTAGTATGAAGAAGTTATTGCTGTCTGAACAAAAAAATAGCGACTTCTACACTAGGCGGAGTTCAAATATGGGAATGTGATAGCCTGTTATTTTCTAAGTACAACTGTCAGTCCCCATGGAGAACTACAACATGCGTTCACAAGATGAAGTATCCGAGTGTTTCATATTGTCCGTAATTTAGGTGGGAGTTAATCGGTTGAAGTCTAGCCAGATTTCGAATTGGTATGGAGAAGTTATTGCAGTCTGAACAAAAAATATAGCGGCTTCTGCACTAGGCGGAGTTCAAATATGGGGATGTGGTAGCATTTTATTTTCTAACTAAAATGTCAGTCCCCATGGCGAACTAGAGTGAGCGTTCACAAGATGAAGTATCCAACTGTACCATATTGTCCGTAATTTAGGTCTGAGTTCATCGGTCGAAGTTTTGCCTGATTCCGAGTTAGTATGAAGAAGTTATTGCAGTTTGAAGAAAAAAAATAACGGCTTCTACCTAGGCAGAGTTCAAATATGAGGATGTATCTTGTTATTTTCTAAGCAAACAATCAGTCCCCATGGAGAACTACAGTGAGCGTTGAAGTGGGGATATAGCTGTTATTTTCTAAGTACAACTATTAGTCATCATGGAGAACTACAGTGTGCGTTCACAAGATGAAGTATCGAGTGTACCATATTGTCTGTAATTTAGGTGGAGTTCATCGGTCGAAATTTCGTCTAATTCCGAGTTAGTATGAAAAAGTTATTGCAGTATGAAAGCAAAAAAATAGTGGCTTCTGGTTTGGCGGAGTTCAAATACGGGGATGCAGCCTGTTATTTTGTAACTAAAACTGTTAGTCACCTTGGAGAACTACCGTGTGCGTTCACAAGATGAAGTATCCGAGTGTACCATACTGTCCGTAATTTGGGGAGGGGGGAGTTCATCGGTCGAAGTTTTGCTTTATTCCGAGTTAGTATGAAGAAGTTATTGCAGTCTGAAGAAAAATATAGCGGCTTCTGCCTAGGCGGATTTCAAATATGAAGATGTAGCATGTTATTTTCTAAGTACAACTATTAGTCACCATGGAGAACTACAGTGAACATTGAAGTGGGGATATATCATGTTATTTTTTAAGTACAACTGTTAGTCACTATGGAGAACTACAGTGTGCGTTCACAAGATGAAGTATTTGAGTGTACCATATTGTCCGTTCATCGATCGAAGTTCATCGGTCGAAGTTTTGTTCGATTCCGAGTTAGTATGAAGAAGTTATTGCAGTATGAACAAAAAAATAGCGGTTTCTGCCTAGGCGTAGTTCAAATACGAGGATGTAGCCTGTTATTTTCAAAGTACAACTGTTAGCCAACATGGAGAACCACAGTATACGTTCACTAGATGAAATATCCGTGTGTTTCTTATTGTCTGTAATTTAGTTGGGAGTTCATTGGTCGAAGTCTCGGCTGATTCCGAGTTCGTATGAAGAAGTTATTGTAGTCTGAACAAAAAAATAGTGGCTTCTGCCTAGGGGGAGTTCAAATATAAGGATGCTACTATCAAATCTACTTTCACAGGTACAACTAAAAATGCATGCATTTTGTGATTAAATTCAAGCCCACCTAGACGTGCATATGTACTCGTATAATATAAATAAATAAATCTATATCTATATATATATATATATAAATACACATACACATATACATATTGTATATGTCAAAAATATCGAAAGATATAATTATTTATCTTTATAGATGTAAGTTTGTTACATTTAGCTAAAAATTTGAAATGATAACAATAGTCCTTTTTATTTAAAACCATAAAAGATTAACGTTATAACTTCAAATTTTGTTTTAACTGGATCAGACAAGAATTGGATTCAATTTGAATTAGGTTTAACTAAATAGAATTTGTATGGGTTAAAACTTGAATAACCTCTAACTTATACTGAACTAGTTTAAGTTTAAAAGATTAAACTTAAAACTTTTCACAAAGACTATTTACTGAATCATCACATCAAAAAGAAGTAACTTGCACTGAACTAGTGCTTTACATCAAATTTTTGTAAATTCAAAAATGCAAATTGATCCCTTTAAAGTCGAATTTGAAGTCGTGTGATAGATATGAGTGCTGATTTGAGTTGATTGTGGAAGATTCAAAATTTATTAAGGCGAAAATTGGAAAAGTTAATTTGGTTTTGAGATGAGGAAGAAACCCTAGTTTGTTGAGCATCATTGATAAAACACAAATTCTATTCATGCACCATTAATTGCTTTACCTACACCATAAATTTTTTAGCTAAATATTAGACAAAAATGCCTTATTTAATAAAAATAAAATTTAATATTAAAGAATCACAAATTCATAGTATAATCAATACAATTCCTTTCTTAAGTAACTAAAATTTTTTTACATCCTTTGTTGAATTAGATCTGAATTCCTTTCGATATCAAATTGAATTTATACGGTTTCAAGTTGTATTTATTCATTGTCAAATTTTAACATTTTTCACTACAAATTAAATATAAAAAAAATAAATTTTAAAAATTCATTAAAGAAATTATTATTATTCGTAAAGTACTAAATTCTTCTCCAACTCTTACTCAAATTAAATAAAGTTTAAAATTTAACACCAAAATTCGAATAGTTTAACATTTGACTATCAAAAATTAATTTGATCTGATGTATATAAATAATTAAATAAATTTCAATTCCAGTTAAGGTATCTAAATTTGAAAATTGAAATTTATAAAAGTGACTTTAGGGAAATTAGGAACCTTAGTTTGATTAATGCATGAAAGGGGTTAAGTTAATGAAATGAGATAAGTGTTTTATTTTATTCCAAAATGAGGATAGTTTTGTAATACATACGGTGTATGTTAAGTAAAAAATGATGTATATGATTTTAGCTAATTATTCGGTGTACGTATAGTAATTTATGGTGTACGAATTGAATTTACCTTGATAAAGTAAGACGATGGAAAGAAAGTGGAAAACGGGGCAATAATGTAATTGCACTTGTTATGTACTGCAAACTTAATCCTACTTTCCCCTGGCCTGGAAACTTATTGTGTTAGGCTGTGAGGTTCTTTCATAAAAAAAAACCCTTTATTTTCAATTTATCAGGATCATAAATAATTTTTAAAATCTAGAACACCGATTTGATGACAAAGTGACCAAATAATAATAAATAAATAAATGATTAAGAATAGAAACAAATAAACATGATAACTCACAAATTAAACCATAAATTTTCTTTAGGCTAGTTCTATTTCCACTCATTTTTTCTCCTTTTGCACCCCACTGGGTTATCAATAATCATCACACTTCACTTTTTTTCTTTCGTCTTCCATTTCATTCCAAATATGTTCTTATGTTTTTTATGATAACCTGGATTTTCAGATATCTGTTAATTGGAAATTAACAGGATTGAATCTATTAAAAACACTGATTTATTTTTTGAATATGATAATATCTTTATATATATATATATATATATATATATATATATATATATATTAAACTTGAGTTTAAATAAGTTTTAAATTAAAAAGTTCATTTGTTTAAAATATTCCTTTATTTTAAAATTCTAACATAAGTATAAAAGATTGTATAGTTAAAATAAAATAAATCTTATCAATATTTAAACATAAGTACCAAACAATTATATGGTTAGAGTATAAGTATAAATATATAAACACAAGAAAAACTATGTAATTAACATAAGTATCAAAATAAATAATAATAGATAAGTAGATTAAATTTTGTAGTTAAGTTTACAAATTTAAATAGATATCTTAAAAATTTATAGTTGTGGAAAAAGGAATATAAAATAAACATAAGATAATTCAAAAAACTATATACATAGATACTTACTGGTATTACTTGCAGTATAAAGTGAAATGGGGCAACAAGACAAAGCTATATTTGTATATGAGGTGTACTCACAAAAATCAGGTTGTACATGAACAATAAAATAGAAAAAAATGTGATAAGTTTGAGCTTGTGAAACAAGGCACTTCTAATTAATGCTAGCACAACATATCATTTCAGCCTCCTCCATAAGATAAAAATCTCAGACCGAAACAAATAAAAATCTTGCACCAGTACATCAGCCTGTAAACTTTGTTTCTACATATATCATCTTCTTATTTCATTCGTTCATAAAAAAAAAGTTCAAAGCCAAGATCAAATGTAAAATCTGTTCAAAAATCTACGGCAAACTCAACAACATCTCTGCAAGAATTCAACAACAGATCTGGAGTTTAAAAACCCTGTTAGCAGTTTTCAAAAGTTGTAACGTCTTCAAATGTAAACTGCATCAATCAAAGTTTGAATCATCTCAGTCAACAAAGCCTTTCAGTTTTAAAAGAAATCAAGGCAATTACTTCTACAAATCCAAGTTTTTCAAATTCAATCTGGTTGCAAGCCAAAACAAAATTTCCAGCTTTCAATTTATTTCCAGTCCCTGTTTTTAGCTAGGTGAGTAAAATTTAGAAATATGATATATTTTAAACTAGCATGTGATGATCTTAAGTGGAGATCTAAATTATACTGTGCATGTTGTTTAAAAAAAAGATTTTAAGTATATATACATATGTATGTTAATAAGTATACATGACCGAGACCTGAAATGTAAACCTCTGTTCAAAACTAAAACAGTGAGTAGGACTTTTTCTAAACCCTTCTCGGTCCCAAAACATTTAACAGTGAGTAAACTACTCCCTTATAAAATCTAATCTTCTTTAGTGGTCATGACTTATGAAATTATCAGTTGAATATGTGTAGCATAAGGATGAATGATGTATGTATGCCTGTATATAATAGTGAATGCCTGTAAAATTCTTTTGGGCCTGCCTCTGTTCTTGCTTCCTACCATATTCAAGTTTTAAAAATTTAAATTCTCCTAATCTAATTAGTTATAGGTAGTGATACTTGAAGAAAATATGTTTATATTTAAGTATACTTATTTTTGAAATTAATTTCATGGGGAATTAGTAAGTAATGTCTCTAGTAATAGGCTTTTACAGGAGGAAATCAAACATTGTCAGAAAAACAAGTACCCTAATTCATGTTTTCACATATATAATTTAAATCAACTTCGGAAAATATGAATTTTGGTGGCTTAACTACGATTTTTAGTTTCGTATGTGGTGAGATAATAGAAGATGGTCGGTTTGTAGTCCTTGGCTGATTTCCGGCGAGCCGATCAATGGGGGAGGTCGGCGTTTGGCCAGAAGGTGGCGGCGGAGGTGGGAAGTTGGAGAAAAATAGTGCGACATTTTATAGGGGCGTGTGGCGACTGGTCGGAGATGATTTAGGGTTTTGGTCAGGCTGGGTGGTGGGTTCGTTTTTGGGTTAAACGCGACATTGCGGTAGGGGTATACGGCTACGCACATGAAGGGATGCAGTGCTGATGAAGTGGCACTCTAATCGACGAAGTTCAGCGATGAATGAAAGGGAGAGGTGGCGTGGTGGTTGAAGTGCGTTGCCTTTGTTCCAGGTGTGAGCGTGGTGTTCGATTTTCGAATGGCAGTCATGCTCGAGGTTTCAGGCGGAGGAATGTGGTAGGTGGGTCGAGAGTGATTTGTGTTGTGTAACGACGGTCGGACCAAGCTCCACGTCTCCAGCACGTGGCGTACGCATATGGGTTGACACACACTTTGTTGTAACAAAAGGAATCCCTAATGTTACGTGCCTACCAATCCATATTTATACACCACTTCTTCAAGTTATTTAGCGATGTGGGACTTTCCAAATCCGAACCGTCGTTGCTCCATTAAACATGCGAGACAACCATAACAATTTGCAGGGGGATCAGCAGTGTAATGGATGGTCGGGGGTGAACGTGCACGTGCACGATGATGTTCCGGTGCATATCAGTAAGAAGGATGGGAAGAATCACTGATTTTTTTTAGAATGGAAGAAGGAAGGGAAAGAGAGAAAGAAGGGGAGTCTTGGGTCTGGACTCGAGTACAAACCGGGTTGAACCCGAAGTGAAGGATTTATAACAACTTTAAAATTTAAATAAAAGCAAGATTTTGAAAATTTAAAATAAATCAAGTTTAAACTTTTCTTAATCAATCTTCTTTACATATAATAAATGTTTTATTTAAATAATTGGCTTAAGGAAGTTGAATAATTTATGCTACATATAAATTAAGTAGATCCTTAAGTTTATTTTAAACTTAATCTGAATATGTAATTAAGTTAATTAAAGGAGTAATATATTTTTATATCATATGTTAATGATTTCAAGATTTATTTAATAAGATCTTAATAATGATTTATAAATTAATAAAGATTAAGTGTTATCTTAATGTTAAGTAAGGTTATGGATGATTAATGATTAATTAGGCAGGTTAGGAAATTAATTCAAAAGTAATTAATTTAATTTGAGATGAATTAAATTAATTATGAGTATGATTAATTAAAGGATAATTAATCAGTGTAAGTGATTTTAAGATAATTAATTTGAGTAATTACTTAAGTATAAATGTGGTTAATGTGTATGGGTGAAGATTAATTAATTTGTATTATTAATTAAAGACTGATTACTGAATGTAATTAGAGAAGATAATTAAGGGATGATAAATTAATGGTTTGTAATTAATTAATGAAAGTATGCAGGATTAAAAGTAATTGTAGTAATTAATTTAATTTATCTATGGTATGACGAATAAATCTTGTTTATAAATGATTGAAGGATGTTGTTTATTTATGATGCTATGTGATATGATATGTTTGATTTAAACTATGATAATGTAGTTAACTATCGATGATGAATTGTTATTTAAAGGTAACATCCTACATTTAAAGTTTAAATAGTATTTCATTTGAATAACCTTGGTTAAGATGACATGAGTCGAAGAGACCGGGGTCGGGTATCAGTAAATACCCGAAACCACTTCGATTTGAAATCTACATGATTCTATATGGATTGGATGTGTGAAACCAATAGGCTTAAATGGAATAATATGGACCCTTGAACCAAGTTAGAATACTCAGAACTTGATTTGTGCAATAAGCGTTGAATATAACAGGTAATGAACTCGTAGTGTAGTACGAGTTACCCGGGTTTTCTTTTATGGTTTGACCTTAGTATTTCAAATTATATGGGTTTACTCACGATGGTTTCCAGCCTGACCCGGGTGTTACTTTGATGTAATGCTTGGGTCAGACCGAGTATTACAGATTTTCAGGTAAGGACGTTCTGGAGCTCAGGAGATGAGCTGGGTGGCAGGAACGTATGGAGTGTATTCCGCTGTGATATATTGTTATTTACCTGGGACAAGTTATTTTAATTGTCCAGTAAGTGTGAATTGTTGTAACTCTGATGTATAAAAAAATGTAATCGAATTGATACAACTTCCTTTGTATAAAGAATATGATTTGATATTATATTTTATCCGCTGCGAATGTGAGATTCTGTGATTTGTTTTCTGTTTCTTCTTTCATCTCTTTCTTCTTTTCCTAACTATCTGGAATTTTCGGGATCGAAAATTCTGGGTCGTTACAGTTGGTATCAGAGCCAGGTTAAGCGAAAACCTTGGCTCCGGTGGGTGTACTCATAAGTATAGGGTCAATAGTACCCTAGAATGAGTTGAGTGTATATACATATGAGAGCGTACTTGTTATTTTCTTATATAAAGATTTTAAATGATTTTATATAAGAATATATTTTGATATATAAAGCAATATTTCTTTCTAGCAAATATTAAGGTAATTGGTTGTTAAATTATTGGAATTAAATTGAGTGTTCATAGAAATACAACCAAAATTGAAATTTAATAAAGATAAGTTTGAAATGGATTCGAACTGAAATTAAAATCTTGAATATTGAGGAAGAGTTTTAAATAAGATGAATTAGAATTGGTTTCCAGATAAGATAACCTTGGTAATAATCATAAATGATTATTGTGATTAATAATGAAATGTTTTAGAAAAGTAAAACATCTAGGTAAATATGACTTATAAATTCGAACTAAAGATGCTCTAAATTGTGAAGTTATAAATCTGGATCCAGAATTTGAAAGTTGTTTCAAAGTGATAAAGAAATAATAAATAATGTTATTTAATATATTTAAATGGAAGGGTCCTATTTCTACAAAAGTTGTTGAAAATTTGTTTTGAACCAAAGGTGGTTTAATATTTAAAGATAACTTGGTGTGTAAAGGAAATTAATATGTATATATGTGGATATACATCATATCAATGATGATTTGAAATAAACTCTAAATGTTGAGTTTTAAATTTGGAATGGGATATGATACCCAAGGTGATAAGTTTTTGAACTTATAAAATTATTAATGTGAGGTTTAAAGTTGAATGGGAAAAGATTCAAAGGAGGGAGGAATGTGATAACCTGGATTTTCAGATATTTGTTAATTGGAAATTAACAGGATTGAATCTATTAAAAACACTGATTTATTTTTTGAATATGATAATATCTTTATATATAGATATATATATATATATATATATATATATATATATATATTAAACTTGAGTTTAAATAAGTTTTAAATTAAAAAGTTCATTTGTTTAAAATATTCCTTTATTTTAAAATTCTAACATAAGTATAAAAGATTGTATAGTTAAAATAAAATAAATCTTATCAATATTTAAACATAAGTACCAAACAATTATATGGTTAGAGTATAAGTATAAATATAAAAACACAAGAAAAACTATGTAATTAACATAAGTATCAAAATAAATAATAATAGATAAGTAGATTAAATTTTGTAGTTAAGTTTACAAATTTAAATAGATATCTTAAAAATTTATAGTTGTGGAAAAAGGAATATAAAATAAACATAAGATAATTCAAAAAACTATATATATAGATACTTACTGGTATTACTTGCAGTATAAAGTGAAATGGGGCAACAAGACAAAGCTATATTTGTATATGAGGTGTACTCACAAAAATCAGGTTGTACATGAACAATAAAATAGAAAAAAATGTGATAAGTTTGAGCTTGTGAAACAAGGCACTTCTAATTAATGCTAGCACAACATATCATTTCAGCCTCCTCCATAAGATAAAAATCTCAGACCGAAACAAATAAAAATCTTGCACCAGTACATCAGCCTGTAAACTTTGTTTCTATATATATCATCTTCTTATTTCATTCGTTCATAAAAAAGAAGTTCAAAGCCAAGATCAAATGTAAAATCTGTTCAAAAATCTACGGCAAACTCAACAACATCTCTGCAAGAATTCAACAACAGATCTGGAGTTTAAAAACCTGTTAGCAGTTTTCAAAAGTTGTAACATCTTCAAATGTAAACTGCATCAATCAAAGTTTGAATCATCTCAGTCAACAAAGCCTTTCAGTTTTAAAAGAAATCAAGGCAATTACTTCTGCAAATCCAAGTTTTGAAATTCAATCTGGTTGCAAGCCAAAACAAAATTTCCAGCTTTCAATTTATTTCCAGTCTCTGTTTTTAGCCAGGTGAGTAAAATTTAGAAATATGATATATTTTAAACCAGCATGTGATGATCTTAAGTGGAGATCTGAATTATACTGTGCATGTTGTTAAAAAAAAAGATTTTAAGTATATATACATATGTATGTTAATAAGTATACATGACCGAGACCTGAAATGTAAACCTCTGTTCAAAACTAAAACAGTGAGTAGGACTTTTTCTAAACCCTTCTCGGTCCCAAAACATTTAACAGTGAGTAAACTACTCCCTTATAAAATCTAATCTTCTTTAGTGGTCATGACTTATGAAATTATCAGTTGAATATGTGTAGCTTAAGGATGAATGATGTATGTATGCCTGTATATAATAGTGAATGCCTGTAAAATTCTTTTGGGCCTGCCTCTGTTCTTGCTTCCCACCATATTCAAGTTTTAAAAATTTAAATTCTCCTAATCTAATTAGTTATAGCTTAGGTAGTGATATTTGAAGAAAATATGTTTATATTTAAGTATACTTATTTTTGAAATTAATTTCATGGGGAATTAGTAAGTAATTTCTCTAGTAATAGGCTTTTACAGGAGGAAATCAAACATTGTCAGAAAAACAAGTACCCTAATTCATGTTTTCACATATATAATTTAAATCAACTTCGAAAAATATGAATTTTGGTGGCTTAACTACGATTTTTAGTTTCGTATGTGGTGAGATAATAGAAGATGGTCGGTTTGTAGTCTTTGGCTGATTTCCGGCGAGCCGATCAACGGGGGAGGTCGGCGTTTGGCCAGAAGGTGGCGGCGGAGATAGGAAGTTGGAGAAAAATAGTGCGACATTTTATAGGGGCGTGTGGCGACTGGTCGGAGATGATTTAGGGTTTTGGTCAGGCTGGGTGGTGGGTTCGTTTTTGGGTTAAACGCGACATCGCGGTAGGGGTATACGGCTGCGAACATGAAGGGATGCAGTGCTGATGAAGTGGCACTCTAATCGACGAAGTTCAGCGATGAATGAAAGGGAGAGGTGGCGTGGCGAGGTGGTTGAAGTGTGTTGCCTTTGTTCCAGGTGTGAGCGTGGTGTTCGATTTTCGAATGGCAGTCATGCTCGAGGTTTCAGGCGGAGGAATGGGGTAGGTGGGTCGAGAGTGATTTGCAGGGGGATCAGCAGTGTAATGGATGGTCGGGGGGTGAACGTGCACGTGCACGATGATGTTCCGGTGCATATCAGTAAGAAGGATGGGAAGAATCACTGATTTTTTTTTAGAAGGGAAGAAGGAAGGGAAAGAGAGAAAGAAGGGGAGTCTCGGGTCTGGACTCGAGTACGAACCGGGTTGAACCCGAAGTGAAGGATTTATAACAACTTTAAAATTTAAATAAAAGCAAGATTTTGAAAATTTAAAATAAATCAAGTTTAAACTTTTCTTAATCAATCTTCTTTACATATAATAAATGTTTTATTTAGATAATTGGCTTAAGGAAGTTGAATGATTTATGCTACATATAAATTAAGTAGATTCTTAAGTTTATTTTAAACTTAATCTGAATATGTAATTAAGTTAATTAAAGGAGTAATATATTTTTATATCATATGTTAATGATTTCAAGATTTATTTAATAAGATCTTAATAATGATTTATAAATTAATAAAGATTAAGTGTTATCTTAATGTTAATTAAGGTTATGGATGATTAATGGTTAATTAGGCAGGTTAGGAAATTAATTCAAAAGTAATTAATTTAATTTGAGATGAATTAAATTAATTATGAGTATGATTAATTAAAGGATAATTAATCAGTGTAAGTGATTTTAAGATAATTAATTTGAGTAATTACTTAAGTATAAATGTGGTTAATGTGTATGGGTGAAGATTAATTAATTTGTATTATTAATTAAAGACCGATTACTGAATGCAATTAGAGAATATAATTAAGGGATGATAAATTAATGGTTTGTAATCAATTAGTGAAAGTGCAAGATTAAAAGTAATTATAGTAATTAATTTAATTGATTTATGGTATGACGAATAAATCTTGTTTATAAATGATTGAAGGATGTTGTTTATTTATGATGCTATGTGATATGATATGTTTGGTTTAAACTATGATAATGTAGTTAACTATCGATGATGAATTGCTATTTAAAGGTAACATCTTATATTTAAAGTTTAAATAGTATTTCATTTGAATAACCTTGGTTAAGATGACATGAGTCGAAGAGACCGGGGTCGGGTATTAGTAAATACCCGAAACCACTTCGATTTGAAATCTACATGATTCTATATGGATTGGATGTGCGAAACCAATAGGCATAAATGGAATAATATGGACCCTTGAACCAAGTTAGAATACTCAGAACTTGATTTGTGCAATAAGCGTTGAATATAACAGGTAATGAACTCGTAGTGTAGTACGAGTTACCCGGGTTTTCTTTTATGGTTTGACCTTAGTATTTCAAATTATATGGGTTTACTCACACTGGTTTCCAGCCTGACCCGGGTGTTACTTTGATGTAATGCTCGGGTCAGACCGAGTATTACAGATTTTTAGGTAAGGACGTTCTGGAGCTCAGGAGACGAGCTGGGTGGCAGGAACGTATGGAGTGTATTTCGCTGTGATATATTGTTATTTACCTGGGACAAGTTATTTTAATTGTCTAGTAAGTGTGAATTGTTGTAACTCTGATGTATAAAAAAATGTAATCGAATTGATACAATTCCTTTGTATAAAGAATATGATTTGATATTATATTTTATCCGCTGCGAATGCGAGATTCTGTGATTTGTTTTCTGTTTCTTCTTCCATCTCTTTCTTCTTTTCCTAACTATCTGGAATTTCGGGATCGAAAATTCCAGGTCGTTACATTTTTTAAACCACGTTCACCTTTGAATGAACCGAGAGTTACAAAAGAGAGAATAAAATATATAGATTTTGTGGATTGATACCGTATCTCAATTGCAATATTTATACGAGTGTGTAATATTTATACAAGTAGATCGTTAGAGGATGAAGTAATTCTCAAACACTACATTATTGATTGATTTAGAACCAATTAATTTCATTTTTTCTTTGGAATTTTACCATATTAGCCTAGTTTTGAAAAGATATAACATCAATAGCCCAGTTACAAAAGTATTTACACATATAGACCAGTTTTTGTTTAACTGGTCTATAGCGTTGGCGATTTCTCAAAAATCGCCAACGGGCAATTTTTCAAAAATCGCCCAGAGGGAATAATCACAAACAACCTACCTTTCTCTCTCATTTCCACCTTTTCCTCAAAACTGAAACAAACTTCTTTAATGGAAGATCTATTCTGAAATCAATTTTCATTCTCTTTAAAACCTTGGTTTGGTGATAAATCTGTAGATCGAGTCCACGTTGCTTAGCAAATTTCAGCTAGTTGAAGGTAAATTCACTAAACTCTAGTTTTTTTGTCTAATTTCTGTATTTTGTTGAACTTAGTAATTGGTTATGTTAAGGTAAAAAATTGGTTTAATGTGTACATACTGAACGATTTGTATATTGATCTGTTGAATGGCGAGAAATATGATTCCTACGCTTTACTACTACGACGGCGAACTACTTGTCGATGATCAAAGGAATGGTAAATATGTTGGTGGTATTTGTAAATCAGGAAGAGTGCGAAAATGTTGCAAATTGATGGAATTAAAAGAAGTATGTACAAAACGACGAAGATTAATAAAGAAGAATTTGAACTTGAGCTGGTGGTTAACTGGCCTACGGACTCGTGTTCTAAAGCAATAACATTAGCGGACGATGACGATGTAGAAGTAATGTTTTCTGCTGTTGCAAAATCTATTGAGTTATATGTAGGGCAAGTACCAAAGCAACAACAAGAACATCATGTGTCATCTCCCGTTGTGAGTACTGGAATTGGATACTATACACAGATGTTGGAGACTGCAGATCCATCTAATGATTACATATCTCATAGCTATAACAATCCTTTTCCAAACGATGGAATAAACTATCCTCCATCAATGCAGTACGGATTTATGCAGTACGAAGACCCGCCTAGGGATGCTAATATGACTACAAGGTAAAAAAAAATTGATGAATTGGTAAATATACTATTATGTAGTTAATTTTTCTGAAGCTATGCCATAATTTAAACAGCTTCCATCAACAAGACATTCAACATGACGAAAGCGATGGACATGTTAATGCAAATTTGTCGCAGTCAATGTATCCTAATCCATGCGAACTATATGATATGCGTCAAAGGTATGTTTACAGATTGGACTATATTTTTCGTCTCATTTGGTCTCTATTTTCGGTTAGTTGACTTCTATATATCAATTAGGTATATGACAGTTGATTCTGGTGCGCAATGGAGTGCTGGACCATCCACCCATTCTCCGTATGCAAATTTTGACAATGATATGGATGTTGGTGGGAATGCAGCCGTGGATGAAGAACGTCATGTAGATAGCATGGTCGTTGCTTCTATGAATGTTAACGAAGACTCTTGGATACAAAGAATGCAAGTTAACAACGAGCCGTTGAACTAAGACTTCCCTGCAGCATATGACAATGATGCAGATATTGATGAAGCAGATATGGAAGTGCCTTTGGATGATGATCTTTGCACCGCTCAAATGTTGGCAAGATCTGTTGTTGGTAATCTTCAATTTTCCGGCGAACGGTTTTCGACCTCTTGCGTTCAAGCTGGTTTCAGTGTTGGAATGGTTTTTGAGACAAAAGAGAAGTTTCTTCAACAACTAACAGAATGGTCAATTCTGCATGCTGTTTCATACAAACCAATAAAGTCGAACAAAACACAATATACCGCTATATGCACCGTTGAAGGTAATTGTCCTTGGAGAATACATGCCATAGTTTCGAAAAAATCCGAGTCGGGATGGTGGGAAATTCGAAAGTATCCAAGCGAACACACTTGTGTCAACCCAATAGTTAATTCCAATCATAAGCAAGCAACTTTGAAATTTCTTGTCACAAAAATAATGTCTTTTGTCAAAGCCGATTTGGATATTTCAGCTGGTACAGTCCAAGTGCTTGTGCACGATCAGTTGTTCATCAACATAAGTTACATAGCGTGGCGAGCATTAAACAAAGCAATAGAGAGAATTTATGGTGATTGGGCAGAATCGTACTCGACTTTACCACAGTTCTTTGATGAGATAAAAAGAACAAACTCTGGCTCTATAGGTCACGTGACACATGATGAAGTGGGAGTGTTCGATCGCGCTTTTTGGGCATTTGGGCCTTACATTACAGGTTTTGCGCGTTGTCGGTCGTTGTTATGTATTGACAGGGCACACTTGTAAGGTAAATACAAAGGCACATTGCTTGTTGCAACCGCGATAGATGTAGATGATTGTCTTTATCCTTTGGCATACGCAGTAGTTGAATCGGAGTCATGTGATTTTTGGGGTTGGTTTTTTTCTTGCATGCTAGAATTCATACATAGTGTTCGCGGTCACTGTATTACTTTCATATCCGATAGGATGAAAGGAATTCCAAAAGCTTTACACGGAAAATGGTGACAACCGCATAAACATCGTTATTACGCAAGACATCTAAATGCCAACTTTCAAGCAGCAGGATTCAGAGATAAGCATTTGACAGAATTATTTTATTCGGCAGCGTGCGCGTCTGAAGTAGTCGAGTACATGAAAATTAGAGAAGAGATAAAAGCAACAAGTAGGCGTGCGCATGAGTGGATTGAGCGGAGTCTGGGAAATTTTGAAGAAACTGGGCTTTGTGCAAAGACGATGGAGGAGCTTTCATGTAATGACAACTAATGCCTCTGAAAGTTTTAACGGCGTATTGAAAGGAGCTAGATCGCTATCTATAAAGGCTTTGGTTGCACGAACATTCTATCGCTCAGTTGAATATTTCTGCAAGCGTCGCCAAATTGCAGATGAACTAGCGACACACTTGACTCCAAAGTGGGAAGCCAAAATAGCAGAAAGAGCCAATGAAGCACGACGCTGCAGACTAGTACGATTTAATTAAACTGAATGGCAGGTAATTCACTACTTTGGTGATGAATACAAAGTTATAATCGACGGCACCAACTGCTCGTGCACATGCAACATTCCGATACTGCAGAAGATACCATGCTCTCATGTAATGGCAGCATGTTCGGCGCAAGCAGGTGGGGCTAATAGAGCACACCATGACTTAGCGTCAAGCTGGTACTCCGTTGACAGCTACAAAGCCGCTTATAAGCCGGAGTTTCATCCCGTGCGTGATAGAAGATTTTGGGGCGCATATAACGGTCCTCAGATATTGCCTCCGACTGTGAGACGGCAACCGAGGAGGCCACGGTCTACAAGGATGAAAGGTGTGATGGATGAATGCCAGTCGTCCAAATCAAACAGGTGTACCAAAGGCGGTGTGCTAGACCATAATCGTAAGCGATGTGTTACTGCCGTGTAGATGTGTTTGTATTATTTAACTTCTATGTAATTGAACTCTACTTTCTACTTAACATGTCATGTTGTTTGTTGCTGTTCGAAAATTTGTCAAATGCTATATATTGTTTGTTATATATGAAACAACCTGCTGCTGTCTGGTAGCAGCAACAGGAAAATAGCTGCCTGCGATTTTTGAAAAATCGCCAAAAGGCAATTTTTCGAAAATCGCCAACGGGCGATTTTTGAATAATCGTCCGTTCACAACCTGCTGCTACTAACAAACAGCAGCAAGTCCATACCATAAAAAATGCACACAAATTTCACAGTCATGTCCATACCATAAAAAAACATCATTAGTATCGATATCCAATCAGTACAAAAGCATCATTAGTATCCATATCCAATCAGTACACAACACAGTTAAAATTACATAGCTATATCTAATATAATGCACGTATCATCAACGCAAGTGACGAATTTCCATAGGCGTACGACGACGACGACGTTCCGGCCGTTGGGACATGTACTCTTCTTCCTCGATCTCAGTGGTAGGATCAAATGTACATGGTGGTTGAGAAGGTCCATGGGTGAAATCTTTCGGTTGTTGGGACGTCGAAGGGCCTTCTTCGAACGAAGTTCCTTCACCTCTTCTGTGTCGCCGCCTGTAAGTAAGTAGGAGCGGCGGTGCTTCCTCTTGAGGTGCAGGTATGTCTGCTGGAGGTGGAGGTATAGGAGGGAAGGACGTCTTGGCCTCTCTAATTTGTGTCTTCCCAAGACTGCGCGTAGAATGTTTTTGATGTTCATGCACATTCCTTTCGACTGCGCATCATGATCTAGACGTTGTTCGAGCTTTTCGACGGTTTTCATAAATGCCATCAGCTTGTACAACGCAAAGAGAATTAGTTATCTTTTTTCGAAAATATAGTTAAATTAACGGGTTTCAGTATACTTACAACGTTTCTCTCAAGAGGGGCACGGGGGTTGTATGGATGGTGGGAAACAAGCTGTACAGGCGCCTGAAGAACATATCTACGCGTGATATGCCAATACCACCGCATATATGTCTCTAGAGGGGTGATCGACTCTCTCTCAAATTGCGTAAACAAATGGCACTGATTTCATATCTCCATAGCATTTGCAATTTCCCCGACATGGTACTCGTCGTTATAAACTGGAGCATTTTCTGGAATATGCTGCGCCATTGCAAACTGGCGCATTACCCTATCGGGTAGGTGGTGTGCGAAACGAGTAGTGCAAATGAGTGGAAGCCTGGCAGTCCACAGATATCTAGCGGCCGTACATATAGCTGGAAGACCCTCCAATACATCCTGCGTGTATGGAGTCCAGGTCACTACAGCTGGGTCTAGAACGTCTAGCTTGTTGCGGTAAAAGCGTACATTCCGCCGGGGGGTCTGAGATGTCTTTTTGGACCAACCCATCTATCAAAAAGCGAAGAATCAATATTTTAGCGTAAACGAATTTCGAATTAAAAAATTAATTTTCAAATGACATGAAGTTATACCGAGATCCAAGAGGGTGTGTGTGATCGACGACAACATCGGACTTGGATCCGTCCGACAGGTCACTACAAGAAAACTGCGGTTTACCTATGCCAAATTGGCGTAGGCGGGGCGTAGGTAAATGCATTAACTACGTAACACCTACGCCAATTTTGGCGTGGGTAAAACTTGCGTAGCTAATAAAATACCTACGCTTTACCTACGCCTTTCCTACGCCATAATTTTCTTACGCCTTTCCCACGCCATGTTGTACCTACGGTTTTGTTACGACATTTTTACTTTTTTAAGTGCTCACGTCTTTCCTACGTCATTTGTTTACCTACGTCTTCCCTACGCTCAGTTTTCCTACGCTTTCCCTACGTCATTCTTACATATTACGTTTCCTACGTCTTTTCTACGTCATTTATTTATCCACGATTTACCTACGCCTGTGTTTTTAATGTTTTTCCTACGCCATGCATATGACTTTTTGCTGCATTAATATTTCATTTACCTACGTCTTTCCTACACCTTTCCTACGTTTTTTCTGAAGCAATTTTGATATATTACTATTCTATTTCATTTCACCACATTAAATAGAAACTAAAATCAACTTATTTTATATATATACACATTCCAACAAAAAAATTAATGTCAAACCATTCATCTTTAATTCAAAAAACAAATATCTCATTCATATTACAAAGTCAAACAATATTAATCAAGTTCTTATATGTTAAAATAATATGATAATATGTTCATGATACATGACATCATACAGATACCATTAAAAAGTTTTCAATACCCTCATTCCTCATGACGATCGTTCGGCTCTTCATCAAATCGCTGTCGAAGCATCTCGGTGAGTTGTTCATACTGCATCTTCAGCATTTGAATCTCCCCTTCTTGACGCTCCACCTTTTCCTCTAGTTTGGCTCTAGTCTGTGCTTCTCCCTTATTGATGCTATAAGTAGCGTCTTTGTATTCTGCATTTTATCAAATATTGCATCAATTTCTGCATTTTAAACTAATTAAAATAATGTTTTGTTGAAAGTTTAAATACTTACTCCAGGGATATTGCCATAATATGGCCTACGGTCCTTTCTTTTAGCTATAGTACTGGTAAGCTTGTCGAATACTTCTTCCTCGACATCATACGAAATTACTGTGCCTTGACTTTTCAATTCTTCAATTCTAGCTTGATATTGTGCCTGTATTTGTGATTTTCCAAATACAAGAACAAAAACATAAATACATGCTCACACCATGAAGTATAGAGCCTCTTAAAGATTCAAGGCAACAATACATAATGAACTTTATAGGCTCACTGTAAAAAGTAACCGCCCCATTATTATCCCCTATCTTACTCCTCAACTTACTCAAATAACATATTGAATTTCCCACTTGATATATAGAATCTGTAGACCCAGTAACCTGAGCTTCACATTTATCATGATCTCAAACTTGATCAACAAGATCAATACAACACACTAAAATTTCCAACCAATCTTTGATGTATGTGTATATTATTAGTTGTTTGTTTTTTAAATTTTCGATCTGACTATCCCTTTCATCTAAAGTGACCATGTTCACACTATCAAAAACCCATACTTTTTCCTGTTCTTTCCCATTTTGCACGCTGTTCCAGTCAATCAACACACTACCCTCAACTGTACACATAATTTCATCCACCTTATCAAACATCATCCCCTCCTCATATGTATTTCGCGTATTTTCTATTAAATCTAATTCTACATTATCATTAAACTTCAGACTTGAAACTGAAAAATTCTATTTATCAACAACAATATTTGTATCCAAAATTTTCACACAATCTTCACTAGTTTCCAGCAATGGCAGTACTCCAGAAATTACATTACCTGATCCATGATGTACATGCACACCACTGTGTACATACCCTCTGCCCTCATCACAACAACTTTCCTTAATTTCCACAATGACCAAATTTGCCTCATCAGCTTCCACAACTAATACTTGCATCATTTCAGAAATTTTGTTGCATTGCTTTGAATTCAAACTAGCTACATGCATAAATTTTGCTTTTCTGTATACATTTTATGTATATGTAAGTACTATATGTATATCCTCACCGTCCTTACCATTATCCACATCATTGCTATTTTTTCATCAACTCATCTACCTTACTTCCTACTAAGACAGTGTAATCAACAACATTTTCCTGGCATCCCTCTGAAACCAAGTCATGTTCATCAAGAGAAATTTAGCTATCAAATCTAAAAGGTGAAAACTGGAATAACTTTTGCACCCTAAATATACCCCAAATAAATATTCAATTGAAATACACATACATCTTTTTGCAGTGCTGATTGACGCTCGCGCAATGCTTCCTTTTTTCTCTCTATGTTTTCTCTTAAATTTTCGTTAGCTTTTACCTGAATATTTAGCAGTATAAATATCATAATCCGAAAGCAATCGATAAAGGATGGCATTAATATTATATACATAAAGAAACAAAAACCAACCTCCTTTACAATTTTATTTTCCAGATCACCTTTTTCTGTCTCAAGCTTCTGAATAGCAATCCTGGTAATTTTAAAGATCCCATGATGATATTTCTAGAAATTTACCAAGTTGAAAAGAAAGAAATATAGGTCGAAGATACAGATAGATCAATAGGAGATATTTGACTTACTCATCGTCTATTGAACCCTTTTTTTGTGTTGGAAGATCCTTTTTTGTCTGAATACAAAAAATAATCACTTTTAAGAGATACTAGAGGGAAAATAATAATGCAATAAAAATTGGTGCTCACAGAGGTTCGTCCACATTTAGTTGGTTTCCTCATACTAGATATGGCCTTACTAGACCTATTTCTGAATTTTGCAGAGCTTCCATTCTTAGTATAAGTAGCAGACTTTTGCAATTTGGAAGTATGAATATTATCAACAGACTTTTGCGAACTTGGTGAAGAAGCCTCAGAATCACTCTTTTCGTTTTGTGTATCATTAACTTTACTTGCACTGCTCTCCTCAGTTAACTTAGCATCTTCAATTTTTGGGTCTTGGCTAATATTTTTTACTGAATTAGTGGCATTAGATGTGACTTTAGGTGCCTTGGTAGCTGCAGTGTTATCGGTATACTCGTGGGAGGAGGAATTCGAGTTATGATCCTCTTCCTACATGTGAAACGGGTAAGTCAATCTCAATCCAAACATGACAAACAAAATGTATTTATTTCAAGCTATATAAAATGCAATATAGGATTGTATGCAAGGACAAAAAAACATGTCATTATTACATTATTATTATTATTATTATTTCTAAAGAATTGTTTTTTTACTTCATCCAGAAACAACCACTTGTACAGTAACAGCTTACAATTTCTTGCTAGCAAAATTAACAAGCTACCACATTATACTTATCAATTACTGATTTCGACATTATTGACCATCCGGCATGCACTTTTACGCTAGGAAAAAGGAAAGCAAACGCACATGAAGGAGAAAAACTATGCAGCCTAAAGATATAGTCCAATCATTTCAATAATTCACTTTTTGTTTAAATTTATCAACCTGCCTATCAAATTTCAATGTCATATAATCCTTCTGATATGTATAAAATGTTGTACTGCATGAAAATTGTTGACATTCACAGTCATTGAAATTATGTGTGTATACTACATCATGGAGGTCACTATAAAAAGACAAGAACAAGTTGTGTAAGGTTTAGAAAAAAAACACAAAATCTTAACCTTCCTATCTTCATCCCATCACCTCTGCTACATCCTGCTACCATACCCCCACACTTAACCTTCCTGCTCCTCTGTCCACCAATACTCCTCATTCTAACAGTAATGAACAAAATGAAAACAACAACAAATGCATGGATATGGATGAAATGAATGCTATAAAGAATGGAAGCAAGCTGCAAAATCAGGTAACAGAGGAGACATTTAATAAACTCAAGCCACATCATCAATAGATAATAGTTCTCATAAATTGGAGACAGACATAAGTCAAGTTCAACATAATAGTCATGTTCAATTACGGGCTAAATGTTTAGATCTAACAGATGGAAATAATATAGATAATCTGCATACTTGCCGCTCAAACTTACAGATTCGCGTGGTAATTATCCTACTGTTTCCCCTTTTTTTTTCTCCTTCTTTCTTATATTTACGCATTTCTTGGAAGTAAAAGGGCGACTCAATTTTAGAAAATTAGACAACTCAAAACAAGAAATTCGCATACTTAATTAGCAGTGGCAGTATAAAGAGACTGTAGCGGACTTCAAATCAACAGTAGAATCGCGTAGGAGGCAAGGAACTGTAGCGGACTTCAAATCAGCAGTAGAATCGCGTAGGAGGCAAGGATGAGCCGACGATGGCTGATGGAATAGCCAAGTATGCAGCGATGATTATTTAGAAGGCGTTGATTTTTGAAACCCTAGTTTTTTTGGGTTCAAGCATCGCCAACATGGAGATTGCACCTGAATCGAAAACCCAAAACAAGCACCTGAATCGAAATTCAATCAAACCAAATACAAAAGGAGGAGAATATAATTTTTGTAGAATTAGGTTTTTTTTATTCGGTAAAAACTGAGGTTAGGAGAAGTGAAGTATACGCCTATTAACCTAAAAATTAAAAACTTTTTTTTGCATGTGTAGGGACGGCGTGGAAAATTTCCTACGACTTTTCTACGTCAATTTGGAATTGTATAAAATTAACAGAGGCGTGGAAATGGCGTAGGAGATTATCTACGCCTTTTCTACAGTATCATTTTAGTGTAAATGATTTTCTACACCTTACTTACGCCTCGATTTTTTTTCTACGTGTTGAATTTGGCGTAGGAGAAACGTAGGAAATTTCCTTACGTCTTCCCTACGCCTTTATCTCTTTCTACCAGTTTCCTACGCCTACCCTACTACGTCCCGCCTTTTGACGTAGGAAAGACGTCGGAAATTTTGTGTAGGAAACTGCAGTGTTTTCTAGTAGTGGGTAGATATGTCCATGACCAAATCTATAGGGAAAAAACAATTTAGCTACTTAAAACATATTTCGAATTTGGTCGAAGTAGGAAGATAAATTATACGTGTACCTGAACAAGCGTCAAACACCCGCCTATAAGCTTAGTCACCATAAGAGCGATATTGGAGAGCTCCATATAGGTGTACGCCAAAACAGCACTACCCCATGCATATTGGGCACACTGATCGAGATCGGCTAAATATGGAAGCCATTTCAAGTCCATGCGATTTTTGGAATGATCGCACATTAAACGGGATGTAATGATGTGTAGAATAATGGCTCGAGCCCACTGCTGTATTTGAACCTCTGTAGCATCGGCAGGTATATCATCAGCTACAGCGTGTCGAAATCATTTCACTTCTACCATGTCGTTACCCCTTACTTGTTGCGGAGGAGGAGTAATACCGAGCAAATCGGTGCACAACTGAATATAATCGTGATGGTCCTCACCCGTCACTGGATTGTCTTCTATAGGCAAACCTAAAAGCACGGCCACATCCCCTAATGTGATCGTCATCTCTCCGACAGGAAGATGGAATGTAGATGTCTCCGGTCTCCATCTATCGACAAGAGCTGTGACCAGATGATGATCTAACTGGAAGTAGCCTAACCGCAGTACTGTCGAAAAGCCCGCCCGATCAATCTCCTCTAATACTCTAGGATGATGTGAAGTGACTTTCTTGAGAGAAATAGAGTGATCGGTGGTGAAATCTGCTTCTTCGCTCTGTTAAACATTACATGTACATATATTAACATTCACACAATTTGTGAAACGAAAATCATAGGAAATTACCATCATATACGCTTCACTAGACGTGCGATGTATAGGTTGTAAGTACAACACGCTCGGGTCTACTGGACTGGGCTCCATCTCGATGTAATCTACAACACAAAGATTAATGCATTCCACCCGTTAACTATCATAAATTTAATTTTCTTCAATCTATGTTAAAGTACACGCAATTGAATGATCATTCACTTGCAAATACCTCGTAATGCAATCTACAACATATAGCTTTCACAACATCTTGCAAAAATTGAAATTTAGAAAACCCTAAAAATGCTCTAAATCAACAAAATGGAGATGAGTGCATTACCAATATCTTCCACTATTCCGGATGTTGAAGCCATCGTCCGAATGAGCTTAGAATTTGATTAAAAAGCAAAGAAAATATTAATTTTTGGGAGGGAGAGAGCTAAAACCCGAAATGAGTTTTTTGGAGCTAGGTTGAATGTTGTAGAGTGAGTGGGAGATGGCTTGGTTGGCTGTTTGTTTTGTAACAGACGAAACAGTGGGCGATTTTTCAAAAATCGCCCACTGGCATTTTTGAAAAATCGCCAAAGGCAAAACAGTGGGCTGCTTTTTATGTCAGATATTTGTTTTCACTTAAAAGATAGAAGTGATATAGAGATTCCTCCAAACAACTCTATACGATCATAGAAATTCAGCCAATGAGAAATACTTGGATATAACCATCAAATCCAGAGAAAATCAATCATACATTCTACGAATAGGTGAGATTATCCCTCAATTACAGAGTACTAACAACATATAGAACTAATAACACAAAACTAATAACGTACGGTCTACGAAAGGTGAAAATATCCATCGATTACATGAAAATAAATGAAGTACCCAACATATGGTTCATGATATGAAACTGTTTGTCATATGTTTCCATTGCGAACATAAGCTAAAGATGACATTTTCTTCTCTACCAACATTTTCTATTCATTTCTTCAACTAATTTTTTCAAACGCCTAACTTCGACTTGCATTTCGAGGGCGTATTGCACTACTCGAGCATACAATGGAGGATCGATCCACTTCATAAAATTACAACACTCCACTTCGCCAGGATTCATCATGTGATCTTCGTACGAAACACAACCGTAAAATCTTCGTCCAGCATTGGTTTCAGTTTTGGCTACGACAACCATGCATTCATCGCCACATCGGCAAGCTGGATATGCACCAGATGGCAACGTAGGACCTACAGGATTACCAGGACTTAGTACTTTACCTTCAATAGAAATTTGCTTGCCCGGTCTTTGGTTCGCTACAACTTCACGTAAGCGAGTGTTGAGAGATGATGTTCCCGAATTTCTATAATTTTTTTGTGTACTGACTGCACATTGACCGCACATTGTTTTGAAAAGCACTGTACATTCAAATATGTTAAACTGAAGGTAAAAGGATTCAAATACTAAATAAATGTAAACGCAGAAAACAAATATCATTCAACAGCCGTGAACTTTATTCATTGCATCAGCACTTCTCACACCACCAAACCAGCAGTAAGTCTTACCATCTTCCCTAACAACGACAATACATTAAATTCTGAAACAACAACACAATTCAAACCAAGTTATATGAATGGACGACGGCTGCTCTCATCGGCTCCGGCAGAAATCTCCTTGATCACCTTAGGCCTCGTTTCGTCCACCATTTTAGTCAGATAATGCATCATTTGTTTAAAGTCATCATTTGTCTTGATTAGACTGATGCGCACATATCGATTTTCTGTATCAAAACGCAGCCCATCTTGTGTTATAATTTTTCCATCTTCGAATACTTTGGAACAGTTTTTCTCTTCTGGCCTGTTGCACTTCACCCACGCATATGCTATAAAATTCATTTAATTTCAAATTTAGTAATGTCAAATTAGCTATATATGTTATCTATTTAGGTTGACTGATTTATATACATACATGGAGAAGGAGATCGATCCCTTAGGAAGTAATTGCAGTATTCGCTCTGAGGAAGTGATTGATAAGAGAATCTATTTTGACTTTTATCGAGTAGCCTGGTAATACTTTCCCACCTCTGCCTCAGATGCTCAAAAGCGAAAGTATTGATGTCTCTTGGAGTACCTTTATGTGTTTTAATCATTGCCGTCACTTCTTTCAATATTTTTAGTGTTCGCAGCTGAGCTTCGCGAGAAGTTCCCTCGGTGTTCTTTGCCATGAAATCCAACATTTTTTTATACAAATCGTCATCCTTTATCCACACCCACCTGAATTTTATTTGTGTCATATTATAACATTATATTTTGGAAGAAATAACACTGTTAAATGTGAAATAAATAAATAAATAAAAATGCATACCCAAACCGACTGCCAGAATGTCCGGTGAACTTAGACATGGTAAACAGCATGATATCATGATCAGCTTTAAACTTGATTGGTGTGTAATGAGGCCAGTAGTAAACCATGTCGTAGATGACTTTAGAGCCTTTGATTAACTCGCTTGTTATAAGTTGGCCATCAGGATTATTTGGTGAAGTCACCATCTCAATGTATTCTTGGGGGGTTGGAGTGTTCACATGGTTGTATGCATTTCCTGCCCACTCATAGCCATCCATGTCAAAATATTTTGTTTGATCCCTAAACACCTGTGTACCATACATAACTTCATTAATAAGAAGCAAAAATATGTAGAAATGAAAAACGTCAGACATGTATCCATAAATTGAAAAGAGAGAAATTAGCTCACGGAGTAGTAAGGAGCACGAGCGACAACTTTAAATGGCTTAGTCGCAGGTGCACCATTGGACATAGTAAAAATCAATCCGTGGATAAGTTGAGTGACACCAACACCAAACACTAATTTCTTCCCTGTAGTTTCAGCATTTCCAACAAGCTCGTGTAGTTCTCTAATGGTTTGGTCTAGCTGAAATGACATGAAGTTGTTCTGTGGATTGAAGAAGTAGCTCATCCTGTGCCATCCTGAAAGTAGCACCGCTGTATTTTCCTTGTGTTCCTTCCAGTACTCCTCCAAGAACAGTGCATCTCCGCTGCATACGTAAGTACATTAGTAATCAATTAATATCAAAATGCATTGCATTAAATGTGGATATATAAAGAATGTATAGGAATGTATGTACCTGGCAACATCAGCTTTACAGTTTGGGGTCAGCTTAGAGCAGTCCGGACCTTCATAGCAGTTATTGCACTCACATTTTGGAGAACCTTCAGAAAGACGTCCATCCAGAAAAGCTCTACCATGTTCCGAGCAGTAGATAGCAGCAACTGCCTCTGCCTCACTAGCTGCCTTGAAGGCCCAGTCTAGCGGTTGAACGACGGTTAAAAATGAAGATAAAATGCAAAGCAGTGTTAGCAGCAAAGGCATTTTGTTGCCTGGTTTGTACGTTTCCATAGCCGTATGCTTTAGCTAGCTATCAAGCTATGGGATAGTATTTTATGTGTATGTTTTGTTGTGAGATAGTTATGCTATTATGGTCTCCTTATATAGGGACGATGGAGCTTTGGTAGATGACATAGAAGGATTATTTATCTAATGCACGAGTGGCAAAAGGCAGGTCTCATGTGCTTATTAATTGGCCACCTATGGATAAGATGCATGAAATGTTTACCCTGCAAAAATGTTGCCTCCTGTTAAATTTAGGGATGCAAATACGTGCAAGGATGTAGAAATTGAACAAGAAATGGAGCTGTAATTAGCCAGCCAATGCATTTTTGTCTGCTACGCAAATAGAGTTGTAAATATAACAGAGTAGGCTTTGCTTCATAAGATGTAAAACACCTCACTTATTATAACAGATATTTTTAAATATTTTACATAATCAGTTATTATGCTGTAGAAGTATCAAATTAAGATTTATTTTATTTTATTTTACAAAGATGATGTTTATGATATGCAGTTCATGCATGCAAAAAATCATTAAGTTCTAACGTACCTAGATATCAAAACTAAAATGGGCATATAAAACACATGATGTGTGTATGTCTATATATAAACACACACATACATATGTACACTCGTATATATACACTACTACGATTTTTGAAACTACATTATTCGAAATCAAATAAAACTTTGAGATGTTAAATCTACGTTATGAATGGCATGTTCTACATCAATATCGTGTCTACAAAAATGAGATCCTTTCAAAACTTTTAGAATGATTAAAATGTTATATGTTGTATCAGGTGCATTAGCAGCTCCGTAAATAAATGAATTTTAAAAAAAATCTTTTTAGTAATTTGCATACGATCTTATTTTGTGTTTATGTGAATAATAATTTTGTTTACAAGAAAATAGCACTAAAGACAAATCTTACAAATTTTTAGTTAGCAAGAAAGACAAACTTTTCAACTAAATATAGAAGAACACAAAATTTTAGTGAGAATGACACATTGCTTTTAACAAACAATAAGTTAACTTTTCACACGAGGAACAACATGCGGCAGAACTAAACGGAGGTGCAAGAGATCTCAACGGAGGTGCAGCAAATCTTGACGGTGGCACGACAAATCTTGACTATAAGCTTTTGCAGATGAATGATTTTGATCTTTGTGATGTTTCAGAAAGAAAGTTTGAATTGCAAGAAGAAAAGCTTTATTGAATTGTATATCGATCTGATACAATACAATGTGTATTTATAATGGTTATACATTTTAATATACGGTTTTGGGCCAAATATATACAGCAGGCCTACAACCCATTATCTCTTAATTGCTTTGAGAAATATAGCCTGTCACCCTTCAGTTCTCTCATTATCATATTCTTCTAATTCCCCCTCAAAGCGATTAGAGTTAGAGTTTCAGATATGAGCCGCCTCTTAAAATAATTTGATTTCTATTTGCGACTTCTTTAAATCTTCATATGCTTTTGAGATCTGAGGATATTAGCAAAGCCTCCATGACTCCAGTGAGCTATATCGTTAGATCATCGAGTGACTGCTGCTCGATTTATCAGCAGCTGTTGCTCGTGTCTTTATCAGGTTTGCCGCTGCTCTGCTCAACCTTTAGCTCCTTTCTGAGTCGAACAAAACCTCTTATTGTAAGTGGTTTTGTTAAGATATCAGCAATTTGGTAAGTAGCAGGTATGTGGTTGACTTGAAGTTTCCCTTTTAAGATCCGCTCTCTTACGAAGTATAGATCAATCTCTATGTGTTTCGTTCTTGAATGAAGTACCGGATTTGCTGATAAGTATACTGTACTTAGATTGTCGTACTATAGAGTTGATTTGCTGTTTGTATTCATTTTTAATTCATGCATCGATGATTGAATCCACATGATCTCGACAGTTGCACTTGCTATACTTCGATACTCTACCTCTGTGCTTGACCTAGATATTGTGCACTGTTTCTTTGAACACTATGAAACTGGGTTGTCACCAATGTATATACAATATCCTGTTGTTGATTTCCTGTCGTCTGGATCAGAGGCCTAATCTGCATAGCCAGTTATGTAGAGATGTTTGCTTTTCTTTAATTTTATTCCATAATCTGCTGTTCCTTTTAAGTATCTCAGTATCCTCTTGACTGCATTCCAGTATTGATCTAGGGGTTTCTGCATGAATTGACAAACTTTATTAACACCAAATGAAAGATTAGGTCTAGTTATGGTAACATATTGTAATGCACCAACTAGACTTCTATATTGTTTATCATTAAATGTGGCCTCTCCCTGTTTTTAGATAAATGTTGACTGGCTACCATTGGTGTTGGTTGAGGATTAGCACTACTCATCTTTGACCTGTTTAGTAATTCTCTGATGTATTTGGTTTGGCATAGCATGATTTCTGTGTCGGGTTTCCTTTTGACCTCAACACCCAAGAAGTAATTTATATGACCTAGATCCTTGATTGAAAATTGCTTGTTTAGGAATTGAATAATTTTGTTGATCTCTGTTTCACTTTTTCCTGTTAGAATCAAATCATCAACATATATTAATTTGTAAATAGTAATATCATCACTATTTTTTGTAAATAATGAGTTGTCAGACTTGGTGGACTGAAAACCCATGTTGCATAAAGTGGTTTTCAGTTTATCAAACCACACCTTTGGTGCTTGTTTGAACCCATATATAGCTTTATTTAGCTTGCACACATAATTTTTGTCTTGCTGAAATCCTGGTGGTTGCTCCATGTACACTTCTTCCTTTAACTCTCCATTAAGAAAAGCATTGTTCACATCTAACTGTCTGATACTCCTATCTTTATATAGGGCTATTGTAAGTATGATCCTGATTGTTGTTGGTTTGACCACTGGAGAGAATGTTTCATTGAAATCAAAATCATGCTCTTGTGTGTATCCCTTTGCCACCAATCTTGCTTTATACCTTGTAATTGTACCATCTGGATTTTTCTTTAACTTGTATGTCCATTTGCAACCCACTACATTCTTATTCTCAGGTGGTAAAACAAGACTCCATATCTTATTTTTAATTAAGGCATTGTATTCATCATTCATTGCAGCCTTCTAGTTTATGTCTTTGATTGCTTGATCAAATGTTTCTAGTTCATTAGATATTTTTGATGCATATATCTTTGGTTTGAATATATCACTCTTTGACCATGTGATCATGTAATGTTCCGTTCTGACTTGAGTTTCATTGTGTGGTGATTCATTGCCTTGATTTGAGTTGTCCTCTGACTCATAGTGTTGATTATCTGATTCATGTAGACTTATGCTTTGTATTGGACTTGTTGCATCATCAGGTGGACCAGATGACATTGCCTGACCTAGTTCTGGGAACACTGTGTGTTATGGAGCAGAGTTCACTATGTCCCTTTGACCTTCTCTTTGGGTGCATTCAGTTGGATGCAAAGGTATGGGAGGTATAGAAACTTTGGGATTATAAATATTCTTTGTGGTTTTGATGCTCAAATCAGAATAAGGAAAAATATGTTCATTAAATACAACATGTCTACATATAAATATCTTGTCATTACTGTCAATACATTTGTAGCCTTTCTGATTTAAGGCATATCCTAAAAATGTGCATGGTGTAGACCTAAAATTCAATCTGTGAGTGTTGTATGGTCTTGTATAAGTGAAACACAACCGTCCAAAAGTTTTTAAAGATTGATAGTTAGGTTTCATTTTAAACAATTTTTCCAATGGGCTTTCATCCTTTAGTACTTTAGTTGGCAGTCTGTTAATTAGATAAACTACAGCACTAAAGGAATCAGGCAAGAATTTTAAAGATAAGTTTGCTTGAACATGTAACGACCCACCTTTTTGGATGGTTTAAATCGACAATAAACCACACATGTCAACTCAAACCATTCAAAAGGGTGGATTGCTAATGGGGTAAATAAAAAAATAAGAGAAAAGAAGGAAAAATAAAACACAAAATCTCACAGCGGAATGACAAAATATAATAATCAAATAAACAGTTCATGAAGCTGTTTTACAAATAATATTGATTACACTTTACAATACAAATCAGAGTTATACATACAACGGGTATAATAGGAAAATGCAGTGGAACAACATGATGTAGTGGAATAATACTAGTAATATAATACCAACTCCGTCTTCGTCCTCCAAAAATAATGTCTTCAGCAATGAAAAGCTCAGGCTGACCCGAGCGTAATGAAAGACAAAACACTCGAGTCATAACTAAAAGATCTTATGTAAGTTAAATCAACATAAATAAATATGAGTGTAACGGCTTTAGAGATGTTTATGGGATTTTACATCTCCTATCCAGTGTCTAACGTGCGTGCAATAACTTAAGAGATGTTCGGGATTCCATCTCCTAAGGATGGTTAAACTATCTACATATATAATACAATACGCTATTATAATATGTCTACAGTAAAGTATTAAAACAGCGTTAAGGCGTTACCCATATCCCACATAACACGTTTTTATATAAATACCGTAGTCTATACAGATACTATATGCTCCACTAAACTGGTGGTTTACTCAGGGAGCACTCCATAGGTACGATACGAACCAAAGTCGTAGTGGGCTCGATCAGGATAAATATGACAAGGCACGTGAGGCAATGCCCCAAGGTATGATTCTACCGTTTTGCACTCTCGGACTGGTGGTAACGCATAGCAGCTATTACCGCCCACCTTGAAACACACTCCCATAATCAAATCGGGAGTGGCCACCAATCAAATCACAAAGTAATATATATGGTTTCGAAGAAGCATGCTCGATAGCGGGAGCGACCCCACTTGGCCCGATATAGCTCCTGTTTTAGTCATTTTAATTATGACCCGAAAGTCAAGGCTATCCATCATCGTTCTCTTACTTCATTCCAATAGCGTTCGCCAAACCATCCTACTTCATTCTGGATTTCTCCACCACGTGCGCAGTTGTTAAAGTGGTTTTCGGTGGTAGAGAGTATGACAATATCCGATCCCGGTCTCTTAACAACCAAACACTTATTTCACACCGTGGCCATTTTATAAAACATTTTAAATAATAAATCCAGAAATAGTTTATACAGTATCAAGATATCCATATACTTATTCCAAAAGTATAAATATATATTCATAAATGCCGAGGAAGATTTTCTTTCAATTCAATTTCGAAAATAATTTATAAATCTCACTTAAACCATTTATAAACTATTTATATGATTTAGAACCATTTATAAAGCTATTTATAGATTCCAAAACTGTGTACAACTTTTCCCCTTTAAACAAGTTCCTTTTAGAAAACCCTTTATAAAATCCTTTAAAACCTTTATAAACTCCTTTATAAAAATATTATAAGAAATCCTTTATAAAATCCATTATAAAATCGCTTACAAAACTTTTATAAATCCTTTACAAAACCTTTTACAACATCTTTACCTATTAAAGTTATTAAAAAGTCTATATTTATTATCTTAAATCAAAACTATATTTATTATATTAAATTAAATTTTAAAATATATATATTAAAACTATATTAAATAGTTTATTAAACTAAATTTTATTATATTAAATTTTTATTTACTAAAGTTATTGTATAAAATCTGTATTTGTTATATTAAATTAAAAACATATTTATTATATTAAAACTAAATTTATTATATTAAATTAAGAATAAATTTGTTATATTAAATAAAACTAAATTTATTATAATAAATAAAAACTAAATTTATTATTTTACAGCTATGTTATATATTTTATTAAGTTAAAATTTTATATTTAAAACTAAATAAAATATAAGTTAAATCTTAAAATTACATTTAAAATCATATATTAGCTTATAATTTTAAACTTTAAACATATAAAATAGTTTATTTTCCGAATATAAGTTTTATATAAAATCATTAAATTAACTTAAAAATCAAATTTCTTAAATCAAACATACTTTATAATTTTAGAAAATAATTTAAAACCGACCAACGGTGTCCGTATAAAATTTTCTACCATATGGTTAAGTGATACGGATATATATCATTTAAGCCCGTAATAAATTTAAATTTCCGAATATATATCATTTCAACCCATACCCCAAATCATAATTTTTCAAATCCATAAAATCGCTCGGGTTTATCATTTCAACCCATAACGATTTTTCCCTAATCTATAAGATCGTTTGGGTATGTATCATTTCAACCCATAGTGATTTTCCTTACAATAACTAAGGGAACTTGCAGTGTGATAACAACATATACAATAAACATAACATCAAATCATCCAAAATGTCAACAAATAAACATCCATCACAATCAACATTCAAATCAGCCAAAAAATCACAATAATTAACTGGTTATCATTATTAGGTATTTAATTAACAATTTAAATTCAATATTAAATTAAATGGCAATTTACTTCAATATAAATTCAAATTAAATTTTAAATGACAATTTAAAATACCAAATAGCAATCGGTAAATTTCTAATCACATCATAAATTTAATTTAACAAACATAAGATGGTTTAGCATTTGTGAGTGGGTTAAATCACTCACCTTTGATTTGTCATCGATTTAAAATTCAAATAAAGCCCAAAAATACATTAGTCTCAGAATTTGATCAAACCAGTTCCATGTTGTCCGAAATTTCGATACGATTACAATGGAAGAAACCGCGTCCAAATCCGAGCTCGTATGAAAAGGTTATTAACATTAGAAGTTTGAAAATTGAATTTAAATAAACATAAAATAAAAGGGCAAAAAGATAAAAACGCATACCCTCCCACCTTCGTTCAAACCCTAACAGCCATTCACGCATCCACGAATCGTGCACAGCCTACAGTCATCGCCTTTGATTGAAAAGTGCCGCCACCACGAACCTCCTTCCTTCGATCAGCCGACGCCGTTGGCCTCCTCATCCAAGGCCGCTCCTCCCAGGCACGCGCGGCCCCTCCTGCGGCCCTCGTGCAATCACCGTCGTCGCCTCCTATTCATTAAATTCTGGCAATTTCAGGCACCTCTGATGTCAACGAAGCCCATAGATCGACTTGCCTCAACGCCCTCTACACTCCGATGCCCTCCGATTGAACCATTGTCGAAGATCCACCGTTAATCCCAAGCCATAATACGAACGGCTGAAACTTCTTCGTCAATTTCTAGTCAAACGATGCATCAAATTGAAAAATGAATTATAGCATCAGATTGCGCTCGTCGAGAGCTTTCCAACGATATATAATATGACATAGTTTGAGGAGTTTGGATTTTGAAATTTGATTTGAAATTGAGAATTAGGGTTTTTGCAATTGACGGCCATTTGAGAAGGAAGAAGAGAACATAAATTGTACATACAGGAGAATGATTAAAAGAAGCTGATAGGGTTTACAATAGCCTATATATAGGCAGAGATGGATAAGAACGAATGGACATATCGAATTGGATCGAAACGATAACAACGACCTTAAAAGCCCGTTTCGTTTCCGAAACGAAAGTAGGCCATCCAAGATATTAAAATATATGTTTTCGATATTTTTAAACTCGATGTAACTAGTCTCAAACCCTAATTCCATTATATGTAGAAGTTAGCTTTTAAAATCAAATTATTTGAATTTAATTCATTAAATTGATTTCTACGCGTTTCGAGCTCGCACGATCAAACGATAAGTTCGATCGCTACGAAACTTGAAATCCTACGATAATTTACTGTTACGGATCCGATGGAACTAGTTTCGTCGAAATCCGAGATAGTGGCCAAAATGGAAAATTTTCACGTTAATTAACAAAATTATTAATTTACAATCAATTTAATCACTTTTAGATTCAAATTTTAAAAGTTAACCGTTTTATCATTCTTGATTTCATATAAATTAATAATCTATTAAAATAAATTTTCCATGTTAAATCCACTATTTTAATATTACACTAAACTCAGCATTCAATTGCAATTGTAATAAAATTCCAATTAATTATATTTTAAATTTCAATAAGCTCTTTTAATTTGATTTACGCTCTTTTTATTTAATCATCCAATACCTTATGAATACAATTAACATTAGTTTACATTACATTACATTCATATTTTACAGTTATCATCTTTTACCATATTAACGAAAATATTTAATTATATTAAATTCTCATTGATTTCCAAATTATTTCAATGGATTAAATAATAAAATAATAATTAAAACAATTATTACACATTGGTAATTCAAACACATTTCCAAGTCTATTTTTTACAAACAAAAGCTACTAAATTTATGTACTAATTAATTTATTTCATATTCTGTAATAAACTTTTTTCAATTTATAACATATTATTTCAACATTAAATTCAACATTTAATTTATTCTTTATTTACAATTATAACCAATTAACTTTACAATTATTTCAACTGATTGAAACTACATTAAAATAGTTGTCAATTACATTAAATCAACATTATTAAATTACATTCTAATAATCTTTTCCATTTATAAATTATAAATTTTAATTTATCCCAATATTAAATTTCAAAATCTTATTTAATTTAATATTTTTAATTATCGAAAAATACAAGTCGTTACACTGTCCCTCACTCAAAACTTTTCGTCCTCGAAAAGGAAAAGAAAAAATTAAGAACATATATATATATATTCAAAATAGTCAATTTATAAACAATTAATTTACATAATTTAGTTTAATAAGAATTTTAAAATAACTCTATTTTTGTGAAAAAATTTCTAAGTCATAATTTTACGAAAAATTTCGGCAGAGTCTCCTTGGCACGGTTAGATCCGGAAAAATAATAGTATCAATAATTTCAATATATATATATATATATCATATTTTAATAATAAACATCCCAAACCATGGGAAAAACAATAAAATATCGTTGCAAAACCGTAATCCGAAAACTTACCTATTTGTCAGTAAACAACGCTTTATTTATGAAACCAAAAGCAATAGCTATTGCTTCCATAAACATGTATTTCACTTATATAATCCAAAGAGTTAAAATTATGTACAGAAGTAATATATTAGTTGTTTCAATTAGTAACAAAACAAATCAACACAAAACATATACAAACAAACAGCACAAATATCATATGCAACAAAGAATCCATCACACATCCATAGCAATCAAACTAATGGTTTGTTCAGTTTCAGACACTTTTCATCGTACAAGGGTGATGAATAAGCTATCAAGTGTACCTTACGCTCAACAGCCTTTGGTACTTACTCTATAGATTATTCATACAAACTCAAACAAATCAAAGTATCATTCCAAACTTCCCATCAGCCAAACAACATAGAATTTAATATTATTTAAGTTTATTCAATCGGTTTCCCTTTTTACTCTTTTATTTCTTTTCATTCATTTATATAATGTCAATTTCCATTAATTTACATTCATTTACTTACATATTTTATTTTCCATTCAATTATTTAGAACATCAATAATCAATTCTTAAAATATTATATAAGTTTCTTTGCAAATTTAATTCACAGTTATTACTTATATAACTTTATTTCCATTTAATATTCATTAGTGCATTGATTCATACTTAAGTTTCTTAACTTTAAAATTTACATTCATTCCTTCATATATATAGTATCATTTAATATTAAATATATTTATAAATCATTTCAACAATTTCTTAAGTTTATAATCATTTACTTAGATAATATTCACTTTTTACTATTCAATCTAATTATTAGCATTTCAAAACATTAACTTATGCTTATAACATTTATTGTACATCATAGTTTCATTTATAACATATGTTCATTTCGAAGCATTTTTGTTATTAAGATTTTACTTGTATAATATTCTATTACATATCTATATTAACATCTCAACTTTTAAACATTTTTGGTAAGTTATATATATGTTTTAGAATGCAATTGAGAGTTATACAAATTTATCTTATTCATTTTAGTTAACAAAATGTTCAATAATTTACATCTTCTTAATTTTTATTATATTTTAATTTATAAGCTACAAATATTCAATTTCTTTACAATTTCATTAATCAATTAGCTTCTAATTTCTTATTTTCCATTTTAGAAGTTTCCAACTATTAAAATAGTTAAGATTTCATTTCATTACAATAATTGAAATCCCTAATTTATAGAAAACTTAAGAACTAAATACCGGGTTCATTTCAAATCCTTTTGAAATAATATATATTCATATCTTTTACATATATCAAATCATACTTAGAAATTTTAAATCAAAATATGTTTATCGAACCAATTGCGTAGTAAAGCTATTAAGTGGCCTCCTCACTTTGAGACTCGAAAATGAATGTCGATGATGCGATTGTCATCACCGAAATTATTTTCCAACGGCAGAAGAGGGAAGTACAAAACTTATTTTCTTTTAAAATTCTTTTTAAAATATTTCTTTCAAATCACATTGAAAATATTTATATCCGAAAATACTTCAAAATAATACTAATATTATATCCTAAAATCTTTTGAAAACCAATTTCCAAACCCTGGAATTTAAGTTCTCAAATTTTCAATTTATATGTAAATCCTATTTTGCCACTAATATTTAAAAAAATTCACTTCCTAACAAACATATCACATACAACTATATCCATTTATAAAAATTATTCTTTTATATACAAAATATAATACTAGGTAAAATTATTTCATTTACCTATATTTCAAAACAATATTATGTCAGTCTGCCCTATTAAATGTTTAGAAATCTCTATCGATGCCATAGCGTCCTATGTATCGACCAGAATTTATAAATAATAAATTGAACAAATTAACACAATATAAAAATATTTTTATAACACTAACAAATACGCTCTCTCATATATATACTCTCAAACAACTCATTCTAGGGTATTAATAACCCTATCTCTAATGAGTTAAACCCCACAAAGCTAAGGTTATCACTAAACCAAAGCTCTGATACCAACTGTAACGACCCACCTTTTTGGACGGTTTAAATCGAAAATAAACCACACATGTCAACTCAAACCATTCAAAATGGGGGGATTGTTAATGGGGTAAATAAGAAAATAAGAGGAAAGAAGGAAAAACAAAATAGAGAATCTCACAGCGGAATGACAAAATATAATAATCAAATAAACAGTTCATGAAGCTGTTTTACAAATAATATTGATTACACTTTACAATACAAATCAATGTTATACATACAACAGGTATAATAGGAAAATGCAGCGGAACAACATGATGAAGTCGAATAATACTAGTAATATAATACCGACTCCATCTTCGTCCTCCAGAAATAATGTCTTCAGCACTGAAAAGCTCAGGCTGACCCGAGCGTAATGAAAGACAAAACACTCGAGTTAGAACTAAAATATCTTATGTAAGTTAAATCAACATAAATAAATATGAGTGTAATGGCTTTAGAGAGGTTTACGGGATTTTACATCTCCTATCCAGTGTCTAACGTGCGTGCAATAACTTAAGAGATGTTCGGGATTCCATCTCCTAAGGATCCGTTAAACTATCTACATATATAATACAATACGCTATTATAGTATGTCTACAGTAAAGTAAAGTATTAAAATAGCGTTAAGGCGTTACCCATATCCCCCTTAACACATTTTTATATAAATACCATAGTCTATACAGATACTGTAAGCTCCACCAAACCGGTGGTTTAGTCAGGGAGCACTCCATAGGTATGATACAAACCAAAGTCATAATGGGCTCGATCAGGATAAATATGACAAGGCACGCGAGACAATGCCTAGGCTAGGATTCTACCATTTTGCACTCCCAGACTAGTGGTAACGCATAGCAGCTACTACCACCCACCTCGAAACACAATCCCATAATCAAATCGGGGGTGGCCACTAATCAAATCTCAAAGTAATAGATATGGTTTCGAAGAAGCATGCTCGATAGGGGGAGCGACCCCACTTGGCCCGATATAGCTCTTGTTTTAGTCATTTTAATTATAACCCGAAAGACAGGGTTATCCATCATCGTTCTCTTACTTCATTCCAGTAGCGTTCGCCAAACCATCCTACTTCGTTCTGGATTTCTCCACCACGCGCAAAGTTGTTAAAGTGGTTTTCGGTATTGGTAGAGAGTATGACAATATTCAATCCCGGTCTCTTTAACAACTAAACGCCTATTTCACACCGTGGCCATTTTATAAAACATTTTAAATAATAAATTTAGAAATAGTTTATACCTTCGTATCAACATATCCATATACTTATTCCAAAAGTATAAATATATATTCACAAATGCCGAGGAAGATTTTCTTTCAATTCAATTTCGAAAATAATTTATAAATCTCTCTTAAACCATTTATAAACTATTTATATGCTTTAGAACCATTTATAAAGCTATTTATAGATTCCAAAACAGCGTACAACTCTTCCCCTTTAAACAAGTTCCTTTTTGAAAACCCTTTATAAAATCCTTTAAAACCTTTATAAACTCCTTTATAAAACTATTATAGAAATCCTTTATAAAATCCATTATAAAATCACTTACAAAACTTTTATAAATCCCTTACAAAACCTTTTACAAAATCTTTACCTATTAAAGTTATTAAAAAGTCTATATTTATTATCGTAAATCAAAACTATATTTATTATATTAAATTAAATTTTAAAATATATATATATATATTAAAACTATATTAAATATTTAATTAAATTAAATTTTATTATATTAAATTTTTATTTACTAAAGTTATTGTATAAAATCGGTATTTGTTATATTAAATTAAAACTATATTTATTATATTAAATTAAAATTAAATTTATTATATTAAATTAAGACTAAATTTATTATATTAAATAAAACTGAATTTATTATATTGAATAAAAACTAAATATATTATTTTACAATTATGTTAAATATTTTATTAAGTTAAAATTTTAAATTATTGAAATTATATATTTAAAACTAATAAAATATAAGTTCAATCTTAAAATTACTTTTAAAATCATATATTAGCTTATAATTTTAAACTTTAAACATATAAAGTAGTTTATTTTCTGAATATAAGTTTTAGATATAATCATTAAATTAACTTTAAAAATCAAATTTCTTAAATTAAAAAAACTTTATAATTTTAGAAAATAATTTAAAACCGACCAACGGTGTCCGTATAAAATTTTATACCCTATGGTCAAGTGATACAGATATATATCATTTCAACCCGCAATAAATTTAAATTTCCGGATATACACCTGTATTTCGAATCACAATTTTCCAAATCCATAAAATCGCTCGAGTTTATCATTTCAACCCATAACAATTTTTCCCTAATCTATAAGATCTTTCGGGTATGTATCATTTCAACCCATAGTGATTTTCCTTACAATAACTAAGGAAACTTGCAGTGTGATAACAACATATAAAATAAACATAACATCAAATCATCCAAAATCTCGACAAATAAACATCCATCACAATCAACATCCAAATCAGCCAATAAATCACAACAATTAACTCGTTATCATTATCAGGTATTTAATTAACAATTTAAATTTAATATTAAATTAAATGGAAATTTACTTCAATATAAATTCAAATTAAATTTAAAATGATAATTTAAAATACCAAATAGCGATCAATAAATTTCTAATCACATCGTAAATTTAATTTAACTAATATAAGATGGTTTAGTATTTGTGAGTGGGTTAAATCACTCACCTTTGATTTGTCTTCGATTTAAAATCCAAATAAAGCCCAAAAATCCAATAGTCTCAGAAATCGACCAAACCTATTACATATTGTCCGGAATTTTGATACGATCGCAATGGAAGAAACCCCGTCCAAATCAGAGCTCGTATGAAAAAGTAATTATCATTAGAAGTTTGAAAATTGAATTTAAATAAAAATAAAATAAAAGGGCAAAAAGGTAAAATCGCATGCCCTCCCACCTTCGTTCAAACCCTAACGGTCGTTCACACATCCACGAATCGTGCATAGCCTACAGCCGCCGCCTTTGATTGGAAAATGTCGCCACCACGACCCTCCTTCCTCCGATCAGCCAACGTCGTTGGCCTCCTCATCTAAGGCCGCTCCTCCCAGGCACGCGCGGCCCCTCCTGCCGCCCTCTGGCAATCACCGCCGCCGCCCCCTATACATCAAATTTCGGTGATTTTAGGCACCTCTGACATCAACGAACCACATAGATCGACTTGCCTCACCGCCGTCTACACTCTGATGCCCTCCGATCGAAGCATCGTCGAAGATCCACCGTTAAATCCCAAGCCCTAATACAAACGGTCGAAACTTCTTCGTCAATTTTTGGTCAAATGATGCATCAAATCGAAAAACGAATTGCAACAGTAGATTGTGCTCGTCGAGAGCTTTCCAACGATATATAATATGATATAGTTTGAGGAGTTTGGATTTTGAATTTTGATTTGAAATTGAAATTGGGAATTAGGGTTTTTGGAATTGACAACCATTTGAGAAGGAAGAAGAGAATAGAAACTATACATACAGGAGAATGAATAAAAGAAGCTGCTAGGGTTTATAATAGCCTATATATAGGCGGAGATGGATAAGAACGAATGGACATATCAAATTGGGTCGAAAAGACAACGACCCAAAAAGCCCATTTCGTTTTCGAAACAAAAGTAGGCCATCCAATATATCTAAATATATGTTATCGATATTTCTAAACTCAATGGAATTAGTCCCAAATCCTAATGCCATTGTATGCAGAAGTTAGCTTATAAAATCAAATGATTTTAATTGAATTCAATAAATTGGTTTCTACGCATTTCGAGCTCGCACGATCAAACGATAAGTCCGATCGCCATGAAACTTGAAATCCAACAATAATTCTCTGTTACGGATCCGATGGAACTGGTTTTGTCGAAATCCGAGACAGTTGCCAAAATGACAAATTTTCACGTTAATTAAATAAATTATTAATTTAAAATCAATTTAATCACTTTTAGATTCAAATTTAAAAGTTAACCGTTTTATCATTCTTGATTTCATATAAATTAATAATCTATTAAAATAAATTTTCCATGTTAAATCCACTATTTTAATATTACACTAAACTCAACATTCAATTGCAATTGTAATAAAATTCCAGTTAATTATATTTTAAATTCCAATAAGCTCTTTTAATTTGATTTACACTCTTTTTATTTAATCATCCAATACCTTATGAATACAATTAACATTAGTTTACATTACATCATATTCATATTCTACAGTTATCATCTTTTACCATATTAACGACAATATTTAATTATATTAAATTCTCATTGATTTCCAAATTATTTCAATGGATTAAATAATAAAATAATAATTAAAACAATTATTACACATTGGTAATTTAAACACATTTCCAAGTCTAATTTTTACAAACAAAAGCTACTAAATTTATGTACTAATTAATTTATTTCATATTCTGTACTCCTTGGAGAGATAAGAATCTCTTTGTGTATGGACTTTTTACATTTGCACTCCTTGTTCACTAGATTCAGATTGTCCATACTATTGGTGATGTGGTTGGTTGCTCCTGAATCTGGATACCATCTCTCATCAAAAGTTTGCTCAGGTATGATTGTTTCATTTTGATTGTTTGCCTTGTTGTAGCATAGCTAATTGCTTGATTCTTTGAACTTGTGCCATATTTGCACTGAAACTGTTATTTCTTTGATTTGTTGAATTCCGATTTAGAGTATAATTCACATTGAGTCTGAAATAACACTTTGGTGCAGTGTGTCCTACTTTTTCACATATCTGGTATCTTGGTCTGTTGTTATTATTATTCCACCTGCCTCTGCCTCTGCCTCTGCCTCTGCCTCTGCCTCTGCCTCTGCCTCTGACTGGTGGATTTCCTTTGTTGTTGTTTTGATTCTTTCTTTTGTAGTTTGTTGCATAATTGATTGACATATCTGAATCTATGGGTTTCTTGAATTCTAATCTTCCTTCATGAGCAAGGAGTATAAAGTGTACATCCTCAATAGATGGTGTGATTCTTTGAGATGATATAACAGCCACAACAGCCTCATATTCTTCACTTAAGCCACTCAAAGTAATTAACACTTGTTCAGTTGCTGGTACCTTGTGTCTAGCTGCTTCAAGAAAATCGCATGTTGTTTTAATTTCTGCAAGATATTCTCCCATAGATTGATTTTATTTTCTGATAATATTCAACTGTCTTTTGTGATGAATTACTTTTGCTGCAGATTGAGAATTAAAGATTCTTTCAACTAATGACCATATTACATTTGTTGTTTTCCTCCTAATGACTTGTGGCAACAGTTTAACACTTATCGATGATAATAACAATGAGCAAATTAAACTGTCTTGTCTTTGATACTTTATAAATTATGGGTTACTAACGGTTTTGTTTCTTAATTAGTGATGAAACTTGGTGGGATTGTATGAGTGCCAAAGAAAAAGTCTTCTAGCCCATGGCCTATTACTGCATTCTCAACTTGTACCTTCCAGAGAAGATAGTTGTCTTCTTCTAAATGAGCTGTGACTAATTGACCTGATAACAGTTTTAATCAGGTTTTCAGTTGCTGTTTGATCAAAGTTGCTGGTTGCTGATGATCTAGAACTGTTGGCCATGATGTTGGATCAAAACAAAGGGAAAACTTAAGGGAGTGAGGGCAAAAATGAGAAAAGAACTGATACTGTTCTTCAAGAAAATCAAGAACAGAGGAAAAAGCTTCAAGGTTAGGTATGTGCAGCCACTAACCCAAATGATTACTTTCTTAATGATGGGTTTTTCAGGCACAACACTACTCTTTGATGTTTTGATGAATTTCTATTGATTTTCTTGATTTTCTAGAACTGAGTTTGATTTTGCTTTTCTGAGAGAAAGTTTGCTGCAGCCAGAATCTCACTGATTCTTATGGCATGGAACTTGCTTTCTTTTTGCTTGAAAGCACTTTCAAATTCTAATCTCAAATGATGAAATTTTGCTGATAAGATTTCACTGTTTTTGAATTATCAAATGATGATCCCTACTGATATTCAGACTTGTCTTTGCACTGCTAGGAAATGGCTCTGATACCATATATGTTTGTACCAAAATTGGGTACAACACTCGTCGGATGTAATTGAAGAGATTAGAATGAAGAAATTAAATGGAAAATGAGGCTAATCTAACAATCACACCAAGAAAAGTAAGTAGAAATAGAAAACGACAAGAGTTTATAGTGGTTCGGCGTTGTAGCCTATGTCCACTTTGAAGAGTTTGCAGTTTATTGATGATTCTCAACTGAATTACAATAGCACAAATCACTAGTACTCAAGTTACAAAGGAGTTTCAGGAGAGTAACAGCATAGAAGTTCCAAAAGTCCTTTTTTAGTTAGCGTAGGGATGCTATTTATAGGAGTTGATCTGGAAATATCTGCCCCAAAACTCGGAATACCTCTTCTCACACGTAGGTGGGCCCACCAGATCGATCTGGGGTTGTTTGGGATCAATCCCTGATCGATCCATATTGTCTTCATATCGATCGAGATCGGCTCTAATTGAGTTGCGATCGATCATGGGAGCTCTTGAGTTGATATGCAAGCTCCTGTGAAAATTTCATAGCATTTTGACTTGTAGTTTGAGAGATATGATCAATCCAAGATTGAAGTTGCTAAGGAGGCTGAAGGATTTGTATCGATACGTGCGTATCGATGGTCTTCGTATCGATACAATGCATATCGATCAGTGTCGATGAAGTGGAGCTGGAGATCCACATTTCATGCTTATAGACCGCTTCTTTTGGTTTGACCTATTCCTTCGTATCCATCCGAGGCTGCGCTCTTCGTATCCATCCAAGGCCACGTTAGCGTAGGGATGCTTGGCCCCTCGCTTCGTATCGATCGATCGGCTGATCGATACAAACTATGCAGAAGTGCAATCGATACGAAATGGGTGATTGTGAGCAAATGAACTATGATCGATCCAGGAGGCACTATTGCTGGATGATTACGAAATGGATGGATGTTGAGTGATGGACTTGTGCTCATTTCGTATCGATCTGAATGGATACGAAATGATGGATGTAGGTTGATGGATACGAAATTGATGTGTTCCACATGGATCTGATCGATCTATAACTCGAGCATACGAACTCCGATTGACCTGAAATTTGGAATATTGCCTTTCATAGCTTTGCTTGTCATACCATGCAAATTGTGGCTCGATCCGGACTCGGACCAAGTTTGCCTGTATCCATCGTGGACCTGTAGACAACTGATCTCCAGGGCGGATTGTCTTTAGTTTCTAGTCAAGTCCTTGGTGTCACGGCCTTGCCAAAAGGTGGGATAACATTTTCCCCTCAAAATATGTCCTGTGTGAACATGACGTGCTTTGAAAAGCTGCAATCTTTATTTGAAAAAGTTCTGTCCGATTCGTTGAATAGTTGTTGTCTTTTCATCAAGAGATGTAAACTTCGATTAATTTCCAGCAGTACAAATGTTGATTGTAGACTGCCAATGATCATGTAGTTTATTATTGTAACTGAAGGTCTAGTGCTAGTAATCTATTATTTATCGTCTTGAGGCATACATGCACGTATGTTAACCTGACTCTTGTCCATGTTTGCACATTCACGGGTCGTTGCCAAGTTCTTTTTTCTTATTTTTATTTTGATCGAGTTTCGTGTCGATCTTCTATTGGATCGTCGTGAAATCCGAGTAGCAACAACGATCGATGGTTGTTTTTGTTCATTCCTTCGTATCAATCCTCTCTTGGATCGATCTAGGATGTGTGAATGTATGCTTCGTATCGATGGCTATCGATACGAGATATACTGAGTACGGTGTGCTACGTATCGATCGATACAACATATTGGTGGATACGAAAGTGATGTTTCATATCAATGGAGTTGAACGGTCCAGTACTAATCAGGCAGTGATCTTCGTATCGATGGATACGAACTAGTGGTCTTCGAATTGATTCGCATCGATGGATGCGAAGTGCTGACCTCACATTGATGGTTACATAATGTTAAGCTCTGGACTGCCTTGTGCTGATGGATACGAAAGTCAACCTTCGTATCGATGGATGTTGACTGCTTCTCTCAGTTTAGTGACTGGGATACGAAACGTTTTTCCTTGGATACGAAGACATATAAATAGTTTTCGGACTTAGAAAAATTTCCACTTGCTCTCATTTTTACTTCGTATCGATTAGTGAAAAAGAAACAACTACAGAGCCTTCATCTTCAAAATAGTCAACCCATTAACCTTTAACCCAATTCCTCCAATCTACGTAACTGACCAGTAAATTCACGTTTCTAGTGACAAGCATCGAGATTCATGCCACTCCGTTCATGGTGATGGCCATCTCCAGTGCTATTGGTGTCGGAGCGTGGTTAGGGTGAGGTCGAGGGAGCAGTTAATGGCGTCTTGGAGGCTCAAGGAAGAAGGAGAGCAATCGATGGAGTCGCTGACTCCAAGTTTCTCCCTCGATGTGGATCGATCAAAATGCTGTAAAGTAGTTTGTTGGTGACTTTTATGATCGAGGCGAGAAGGCAATAGTCTACTGATCGATCAGGGATGGAGCAACTCGTATCGATGGAAGAGGCGTGGTCATCGATCCGATGCCAAGGTCTTTGGATCGATACAAAGAGCATCAATGCTTGGAGTGATCAATACAAAACCTGACTCCTCGAATCGATACGAAGTGGTTGATAACTGGGGTGATCGATATGAACATGGGCTTTAGGGAGGCGATCCAACTCGAACCATGATGGATACGAAACCAATTGCCTTTTGCATACTTGAACACTTAACTCCGATGAGCTTTAGCCTTGCATATCTGGACTTGACTGTAAAACTGCATATATGACTACCTTTCAAAGCTCGTCGATGGAACTGTAACTTGACAAACATAATCAATTTTAACATGGATCGTTCTTCGAAGTCAGAATAGCATGGTTGAGACAGTCAACGATGACGGTCACTCCAGTCGAACCTCGAAGTCTTGTCGCTTTACCATCTTTCAAACTTGTAGAAATTTAAAGTATTTATGTATCACTTCACTACACAGCACGATCACTCACTTTACACCAAGGGGAACATGGGTTTCTTGCCATCTAATAATGGTTTTTACTGAGTTCAATAGCTATGGATCCAGGAAGCTCCGAGCAGCAGGAAGTTCAGAGTCCTCCACTTCCTAGAATAGAAAGGGCAAACATCGCGGTTGACGTAGTAAGTCCTGCTCCGGATGAACTATCGGGTGCAGTGTTGGTTTTGAATCCGGCGGACTTAGTCCATTCCAAGATTCTTGAAGATATGCTAGGCAGAATTTGTCTTAGGAATGATCTTTGGAAGACATTCTAATACCGGGGCCAGAAGGCAGAGCTCACAATCCCCTAGAAGGGTTTACTGCATGTAACAGATTCATGTGCATGGCTGGGACGTTGCCGCTGTTTAACCAATTCATTCGGGATGTGTTATTTTTCTCGAGGATCGCATCTTCTCAACTGCATCCGAACGGATATGCACTTCTCAATAGCTTATATCTCATATTTATGGAGTATCTCCTTCGACCCCCGACCATCGAGGAGATCAGATACTTATTTAATGTCAAGAGTCGGGGGGATAATCCCTCATTCACTTTTCTAGAAGCGGTCAGGAACTGCCAAGTCGTGGCAGGTGCTTGGAGTAAGTTGAGCTACTTCAAGACTGAGTGGTTCTTCATGAGATGCCCACCAAGGTTTGCTAGGCGATGGTTGGTCAGACGTAAGTTCTTTAACTTCTTCGTCAATTAACTAGGTAATATAAATCGATGCTGAATCCATCACTGCATTTCTATTACAGCTTCCATTCCATGGCCCGAAGGCAACACGGTTCAAAGAGATAGTGAGAATGTTCCAGGTGGTTCCCGTTGAACTTAGTGAACTAGACGAAGTCCTTAGTGATGATAACTTGATCACCATTGGGCTCATAGAGAGAGGTCAGAGTGTTGGGCTGACAGGAGTTCCTAGAACGGTCCGAGTAAGATGCAGTGAAAGACAGGCTCCTATCGTGCCCCTAGTCGAGCGAGCTCAAAGTGCACATGGAGTTACCATCATCGAACGGGGCAATGACGAGAGTATAGCAGCTAGACATGAGCCCACGGTCGCGCCTCCGTAAGGCCTTCGATCATCATAATAAAAAATAAAGGGCAAGACTCTCGTTCACAAAGCCAAGAGGCATAAGACCGTTGTAATAACTCAGCCCGTTGCGACTTCTACATGTCCGGAGACCTCCTCTCTGCAAACAGAAGGTTCATTGAAAGGATTGTCGGATGTTCCTATCCCAGACAACATATCTTCATTCCATGACCTTGGATTAGAGGAGCTTCACTTCCCATCACGAACTGGTGCAGGCCTAACTTCTTTAGACATAGGGGAGCCAACTCCAACGAGCAAGGCTACCACAATCGGTCGGTTAGGGGGTTTGCATATGCATACACACTTCACGATACCACAAAACTTCTAATCACATGTTCCTTAATTTCTGGAGATAACTAATTCTGCTTCTCTTTTCATTTTACAGACACGATGGTGAAACAAGGGTCTATGCTTAGCAAGCTTCGCACTTCATGCCATTCTTCACGTTCACACTCTGAATCACATCGGCATGAAAGTGAGAGAGACTACGATCGTGGCTATCACTCTAGCCAAGAGCGCGAGCGCCATGATAGGGAAATGGAAAGGTCATACCAAAGTAGGCGCCTCTCCCGATCACGATCTCCACCATCAAAAGGATCTTCAAAACCATTCGGCTCCGGTATGCCATCTTCCGAAACTACACATCAAATATCACCATCCCATACTCCTTTATCCGGTGATCAGCATCGTAGAACTGAAACAAAAGCTCATGTCGTCACAGAACAAACTTCTATAGAGCCACAAGGGAGGGAGCCATCCTAATCGCCAAGTTGAAGAAAGACTTCCCGAATATTTGTTTCGATGGCTTCCACTTCCCTCCAAACTTGAAAAGAATCCCAAATGACATAGAAAAACTGGTTCATGATTACGTGCAAGGCGTGTACAACCAGTACCGGGAGTGGGTTAAGATGGCTGAAAGGGTTCGGCATTATCTCTCGAGCGGGCTAAAATGATCGAGAAACTAGAGAGCGACCTTTCTCAAAAAGGCAGAATAATAACGGCGCTCACCAACGAGCTTGACTCTTCAAGGAAAACGAAGAAGGAGGCTGACCAGAGAGCCAAAGTGGCTAGGCAATCCATAGAAAACATGAGAAAGACTCGCATGGACCTTGTGCAGGAGATGGGTCACCGTAACACTGTTATTATTCAGGAGAGGGATGATGCACGGAAAGAAGTTGATGAGCTAAGGACGAAGCTGACTGAGGCCCTTAAAGAGAAGAATGAAGTTAATAAAGTGGCCTAGGAGGCATGTGAGTAGGCGGTGAGACTTAGGGAAGAGAGGGATGTTGCGAATCTAAAGGCCGAGGAGGCCGATGCCAGGATTGAAAGGGAAGTTAAAGCGGTTGAGGCCAGGATGGAGAGCGAGTTTGAAGATCTCCTCGTTACTTACAATGCTAATGTCTTGAGAAACCGCAAACTTAATTGGCTCGGCAAAGACTATCCTTTCCAACTATATAAGTCCTGGAATCACTTGCTAGAGGTTGAAAAGGTGATCCGCAATGCTGCATCTGTCGATGAGTTCGAACTAGAAACTCAAGTGATGATCGGAGATGAGTCTAAAGTCCTCCATGAGACAACCATCGCTCTAGAGAAAGAAAAACTGGCCGCCAAGTATCTGGAAGCTGGGGAAGGATCCGGGATTGAACACCAATTTGGTTCCGAGGTGCCTCCAACGTCTCAGACCGAGCTTACTTCCTCTGTTGATCCTCCGGTCGTCCCGGGGTATGATCCTGATAGGCCGCATCTCTCTCCGATCACCGAGCACAGCTTGGAAGGCCCGTCAGCCCAACTTGGGAGCTAACTTGAGGAAGGTATTCTGGACACTTCTCCTATTCCTCAAAATGCAGGAGCACTATCAGATGGTATTACTAATATATTCTCTTATCTTCGTTCGGTCTTAGATTCTACACCGCCGGACCCTCCTACAACTCAAGAAATTCATCACGAGCAGGAGGCGCTTACAACAGAGGCTACAATTGTGACGGTCACCACTTCGGCTAGGGAGATGCACGATAGCAGCTACATGCTTGATGAAAAATTGATGGAAGCACTCTTCAATCATCAAAGTGATCCAAGTATCGAATTGCCCTTCAATACTGATGAAGACGTAGTCATAACGGGCTCCTCGGGTTCGACCAGAAGTGTTCTGATAGGTTTACGTGCAGACCAGGTAGAGCATATAATGGAGGAAATCAAGGCCGAGATCAAGCAAGCTGAGCAGGCTCGTAGAGCTAGCGGTGGTATGGCGGGTCCTGGTTTGGTCCCGATCTTCGTTCTTTCTCTGGGTGGCACCAGAATTGAAACTAGAGTACCTCATGCTTTTGGTGTCAAGAGTGCCACCATTATGTCGGTTCCGCACACAGAGGATACTTCAGTCCCTATGAGTTCTCAAGAAGATATTGCGTCGATTCCCCTGGCCGGAGACAAGCCAACTGGAGCAGGCTGATGAGGTAAAGGTTCAAAGAGAGGTCCGGGCGGTAGCTCGGGCGGATCTACGCCAAAGAAAGTCAAGAAGAAACCGAAGGCATAGATTTTCACTTTTGCTTCCTCTTCTGTAGATGGCTAGAATAAACTCCTCTTTTGCTTTTTGTAGGTCATGTATAGGTGCGTGTTTGGCCCCTGCTTATAGGAATTCTTTGGACATATTTTGTACTTACTTTCTCAATGAATAGTGGAAATAAATTTCCTTTTTGTTTTTAGCATAACTCCATGTTCATTTGTCTAAGTACTTTAGCACTCACATTTCCATTCAATGTACTTGTGAATTTTCACTCTCTGACTCGAACTTGAATCCGGTCTTTAGATCCCGAAGTCAGGGCTTCGGGTCGTAATCAAATGTCGAGTTGAGTCCCAACGTTGCGCTGTCTCGGTCAGCGGCAGGTACTTGAGATATGCCCCCAGTTCTAGGGAGAGTTGAAGTAGTCAGTTGGCAGTCATCCCCCGCCTTCACTAACTTTAATTTAACTTGGTCAGAACAAAGTTAAAGTGACACGAGTTTGAGCGGTCGGATCACACTTGCTCGCTTGCTGATATTTGCATCCACACTCTGGGGATTAGACTTGTAAGCTGGCGGTCGGTCATGCCTGCTTAATATTTAGAATCATATCCACACTCCGGGAACACAAGTTATTTTATGGGCGGTTAGTCACACCCATTTAATGTTTAGAATTACATCCACACTCCGGGGACATAAGTTATTTTACGGGCGGTTGGTCGCACCCATTTAATGTTTATACTCTAGTTCACACTCGAAAAATCTAGAGTCAGTTGACAGATGGTCAATCACATCTGTTTAAGTATTAGGATCCCGTTCGCACTTCCGGAACAACGAGTTGGTCAAGGTTGTGGATGGTCGGATCACATCTGCCTTGATCCGGCAAGCAAAGTCGTAAATGGACGGATCCATCTTCTTCGAACTTGAAAAGAAGCGAGGTCGTGGATGGATGGATCCATCCTCCTCGAGCTTTGGAAATAAGCGAGGTCGTGGATGGACGGATCCATCCTCCTCGAGCTTTGGAAATAAGCGAGGTCCTCAAGCTCTGGAAATAAGTGAGGTCATGAATGGATGGATCCATCCTCCTCGAGCCTGGAAATAAGCGAGGTCGTGGATGGACGGATCCATCCTCCTCGAGCTTGGATTTTGGGGTTTGTACTTCAGCTTGCACTCTGGGAGCTAGAGTTCATTGGAGGATCGTCGTGTTTCAATCCTTCTTTACTTTATCATTGCTTGCCCCTGAGCTCGGGGTTTCACTTAGCGAGTGACCGGTCGGATCACGATCCCTCCTTATTTGAATGAGTCCCATCTTAGAATGGGACTTCGCTCTTCGTACATCGTGACGGTCACACGATTTACTTCAAGAATCGCCAATCTGGCTTGATGAGTCTGCGCTTTATTGCTGAAATAAGAAAGTGCGACAATGTCAGTTGCCTTATTACAAGTTCAAATTCTAAAATTGCATAAACAAATTCCAAATGAAAAGCAAACTAAATGAAGAAAAGCTGGTTATATGTAATAGCAGCGAAGACTCTTGCTGTTCCATGCCCTGGGTAAAGTGAGACCGTCAACAGTTGATAATTTGAATGTGCCGTCTCCAAGTCTCCGCTCAATGAAATACGGTCCTTCCCATGTCGGTTTCATGTGTGAAGGGACCGAATAAACTCGTTTAATTACGAGATCGCCAATCTCGAAGGTTCTGAGTCGGACCTTAGCATTGTATAATCGGACGACTCGACTGCGATGCACGGCTGCCCTCAAATCAGCCTCTTCACGCTTCTCATCTAGTAAATCCAAAGATTCAGCGAGTAAGATGGCATTCGTCTTTGGATCATAATAGGTCACACGGTGAGAAGGTACTTCTAGTTCAACTGGAATAACGGCTTCGGAACCATAGGAAAGTGCAAACGGAGTATGGCCGGTGGCAGACTTGTGGGTAGTTCGATATGCCCATAAGGTAATGGGGAGCTCATTGACCCACTTACCTCCAGCCTTCTCCAGTCGTTTCTTCAAAATGGACTTGATAACTTTATTGACAGCTTCGACTTGTCCATTCGCTTGAGGGTGAGCCACTGCTGAGAACTTCTTTTGGATGCGGTAGCATTGACAGAAATATTTGAACTCGACACTATCGAATTGGGCTCCGTTATCAGTTATAATCGTTTGTGGGAGGCCAAAGCGACAGATGATGTTACGTACAACAAAATTGGTTACTTTCTTCATCATGATAGTAGCAAGGGGCGGCTTTTGCCCATTTAGTAAAATAGTCAACTGCAATGATGGCATACTTCGCACCACCCTTGGCTAAAGGTAAAGACCCAATTATATCAATGCCCTATGTGGCAAATGACAATGGACTGACCATCTGAGTAATTTTGGTTGGTAGGGCTCTTGGAATTCTGGCATGTTTCTGGAACCTATCACATTTCTTGGCATAATCTGAAGCGTCTCGATTTACGGTTGGCCAGTAATATCCATATCTAAGTATTTTCTTCGCAAAGGCGTGCCCCCCAGTGTGATCGCCACACTCTCCTTCATGCACAACATGTAACACTCATTTGATCTCGTCGTGGGAGATACACTGGAGTAAAGGAACAGAATATCCCCTCCTGTACAGCACTCCATGGATAATAAATCGCGAAGCTTTCCAGAGAATCTGTCTTTTCTCACTTCTACATTCGGGTAATGCTCCATGCTCAAGATAATTTCTGATTGGAGTCATCCAGGACTCCCTCTCGGGTGTTGTCTTGTGCACCCGGTCGGTCTCCATCTGACCGATACTTGGAGTAGTAAGTGTCTCCATCGAGACAAGTCCCATATGTTGTGCTTTGCCAGTGCTGGACAGTTTCACTAAAGAATCGGCTTTTTGATTTTGCTCTCGGGGTATATAGTGGATAGCATAATAGTCGAACCGATTCAACACTTCCTGAACTGTAGTAAGGTAGGTGGCTCTCCGGTCTTTGGCTTGATACTCCCCTCAAACCTGGCATACGACCAATTGTGAATCATAGTAAATTTCCACAGCAATAACTCCTATGTCTCTGGCAAGCCTAAGTCCACCAAGCAAAGCTTCATACTTAGCTTCATTGTTAGTCGCGCGAAAGTCAAACTTCAGAGCATAGAATATGGATCGACCTTCTCAGGTTTCAAGTACAACTCTGGTGCCTGAGCAACGGTTGTTTGATGCACCATCAGTGTATAGCTTCCATGTACACTTGGGAGATTCACTGGTTTCGGGCAAATTCTACGGGATGGTGAATTTAGCTATGAAGTCTGCTAGAACTTGTCCTTAAATAGTTCGCCTTGGTATATAAGTGATATCAAATTGATTCAGCTCGATGTTCCATTTAAGCAATCTACCAGATGTCTCAGGTCGTGTTAAGATATGTCGCAACGGCTGGTCGGTGTAGATAGTGATCGGATGAGCCTGGAAATATGGACGAAGCTTCCATGAGGCTATGACGAGACAATAAGTCAGCTTTTCTACCTTCGGGTAGTTTCTTTCTGCCCTAGTTAATCTTTTGCTGATATAGTAGACTGATCGTTGGATCTGATCCTCTTCTCGAATCAAAGCAGCACTGATTGCGTTTGCCAAAACCGCCAGATAGACATACAATCTCTCGTGATCAACCGGCTGCGACAAGATAGGTGGTGTTGCCAGATGTTGAACTAGTGCTTGGAATGCGCCTTCGCACTCCTCTATCCACTTGAAATTCTGTTTTCCTTTTCTGATCAAATCGAAGAAAGGAATGCACTTGTCCGTAGATCTGGAAATGAATCTGCTTAAAGCTGCCACCTTCCCGTTAAGGCTCTGTACCCACTTTATGGTCCTGGGAGTTTCGAGATTTCGAATTGCCTAGATTTTTTTTAGGATTGGCTTTAATTCCTCTAGCGTTGATGATGAATCTAAGGAACTTTCCTGATGCGACCCCGAAATGACACTTCAACAGATTGAGCTTCATTCTATACTGTTGGAGTATGTTAAACATCGTTTCTAAATCACTGACGTGGTTGATGGATAGTCGCGACTTCACGAGCATATCATCCACGTACACCTCCATAGTCTTTCCAATCCGGTTGGCAACCATTCAGTTTACGAGCCTTTGATAAGTTTCTCCAGCGTTTTTAAGTCCAAACGGCATCACCTTGTAGCAATAGAGTCCCAGATCAGTGATGAAGCTGGTATGTTCCTGGTCCGCAAGGTACATCGGGATTTGATTGTAGCCAGAGTATGCATCCATGAAGGATAAGAGCTCATGTCCGGCCGTTGAATCCACAAGTTGATCAATTTTGGGAAGCGGGAAACTGTCCTTGGGCAGGCTTTGTTTACATCTGAGTAGTCCACACATGTTCGCCACTTTCCATTCGACTTTTTGACAAGCACTGGATTTGATACCCACTGCGGCTATAAAGCATCACGAATAAACCCATTAGTCTTGAGTTTATCCACTTCTTCCTTAAGGGCGGCAGATGGATTCATACCGTGCCTTTTTTGTTTCACCGGGACGTGCCGCGGGTCGATATTTAATGCATGGCTCGCGATGTTCGGCGAGATCCCACACATGTCTGAATGAGTCCAGGCGAACACATCGAGGTTCGCCCGGAGAAAATCAACCAATTCTTACCTCATCTGGGGGCTGAGTTGAGACCCGACCTTTACCAATTTGGAATCGTCATCGTCGTGGATGAGAACATCAATCATCAACTCTATCGAGGAAGTCTGGTGATCTTTGACTTCCTCCTCATCATTATTGTCTCTGGGGTTAAGGTCCTTAAGGAACTGGTTTTGGCGCCCGAGCCTAGGCCCAGGCGTTAGTTGTCAATTTTCTGAAAAATGGACGCAGAGAGATTCCTCTATGCCCTTTTCCTTTCTCCTTCCGATGTGCATCGCGCAGCTCTGCAACATAACAGGTGCATCCAGCCGCCTGATCACCATGTACTACCCCGACCCCATTATCAGTGGGGAACTTCAGAGTTAAACACCAAGGGGCAATCTCTGCCCTGAAATCTGCGAGGGCCGGTCAGCCCAAAAAAGCATTATAAGGGGATGTATGTCCAACACAACGAACCGCGACATCCGGACTCTCTGGCGATCTCCAATACCCAACTCAACGGATAACTCTACCATCCCAGCTAGTATGGTTGCACTTCCATTAAAGCCATGTATACGTGACTGGCACGACTTCAAATCTTTCGCTTCCATCCTCATTTGGTCATAAGCACGCTTGAAAAGTATATTGACAGAACTTCCGCTGTCGACTAAGATCCTCTTTATCCAAGCAGGACCAATTTGGGTTGAAATAACCAACGGATCGATGGTGGGGACCTCGACTTTGTTAGCATTACGATTTCTAAAAACAATGTCGTCTGTCATTGTCCTCTATTGTTTTGTCGGGGCCCCGTCATCAGTAATACTACAACATTCGAAGTCCACATGCCTAATTGAATTGGCATATGACTCCATTTCCTTCCAGCTCCGATCAGCCGGATAAAGACCACCACTTACAGTATTAAGTACCAACCTCCCGCCAGTACGCGCGGTTTCTTCAGGTCTTACTTAGCCTTGACCTCGATTTGGATTAGACGGACCCGCACTTCCATCCTACGGAGCCCAGACGAACTGTTCTAACTTTCTCTCTCTGATCAATCTCTCGATGATATCTTTCAAATGACGACACTCATTAGTGTTATGGCCGTAACAATCATGGAACCTACAGAACTTCCCGGTTTGAATTTGTTTCTCAGATGACGGTTTCGGAGCTAGCTTCTTATACTGTCCGATATTACAAGTCTGAAGATAAAATATTTCCAACAACGTGTTTAAGGGAGTATATCAGTCGAATATAGGAGCTCTGGGCCTCCCGCGATGTGGGTCTCTCTTCTTCCCTGACCTCCATTACCCTTCTGTTGACCTTGCTTGTTCTGTATGTTCAACTGTACTTTACCAGAATTCTCACCGGTCTGCTTTACTTCAACATTGCTCTGAATGCCTTCACCACTGGGCCCCAATAACGTCCTGCTTCCTAGATCGTCTAGCATCTTCTCTCCTCAAAAACTGGGCTACCTTAGCATAGAAACGATCCAACGAAGTGGGGGGTTTCCCAGCCAACCAATCATCAAATTCGGAATCAGGATCGATCCCTTTAGTCAATGCCATTAGAATAGAGTTGTCATTGGGATTGATGACCTCGGCACAAGCAGCATGGAACCTTTCTAGATAGCGCCTAAGAGTCTCTCTTGGAGCTTGAGTGAAACTTAACAAGGTATTGACATCCTTAGGTCTCGTAGCATGCATACGGAACTGCTCGACAAACTTAGTAATCAACTAATCAAAACATGAAATAGATTTGGGTGGTAGACGAGTGAACCGCATAGTTGCAATGCCTCTTAAGGAGATAGGGAAGCTTCTACACTTAACCGCATCGTCAACTCGAGCGGCGTTCATGAGCCATTCATATTTCAAGATATGCTGGTTAGGATCCGAAATTCCTTCGTACACCGGCAAGGTTGGCATCCTGAATCGACAAGGTGGCTCTGCATAAAGAATGTCATTGGTGAATGGAGTGTGACTTCGGGAGATTCCCCAATCATCGTTTGTAAGGCCTTGACTTTCTCTAATCATTTGGCATATCATGGTTGGAATGTCAGGCATCTGGATGTTTGAGGCCAAGGCATGGTCGGGCTCTATGTTACGGGGATGGTCCGGTTGCTATCTACGGCCCGTTCCATGCCTCCTTGGCTCCCGGTCTTCACAAAAGTGAGGATCCTGAGCATGAATGCGGTGACGAGGGGCTAGATCTTGTTGGTTCTGGATCTCGGCTTCCAGATCTATGGCAGCAACAGCTGAATGGTCATGAGTGGTGTGATAAGGAAGTGCCCCTCCTCGGGAGGAGGGTCCAGCTTGATGCCTTGTAGAAGGACAACCCCGGCCTATCCAAGATTCATAGCGTGCTGATGCCCGGAGGCTTCCACATAGTTTGCGTCCAACGATGGCACGTAGATCTGTAATTGAAATCAGATGATGTCAAGCTTTCAGACAAGGAATAAGAGGCATGCTCCCTTCTAGATCTCCCTCGCCTTTCTTCGTTCAGCTAGTTTGCAAGCTCCATGTTGGCACGGATCTGCTGAGTGAGCTCTTGATGGCTCTGAGTAAGCTCTTGCATAAGGATCTGGAACTCCTCTTTAGTCATCGGACTAAGTGGATCTTGAGCTCTAGCTGACGTTTGGCCTGCTGTGGTCATTTGTGTGGGATTTTGCCTATCCCTTCCTTCTAAATCTGTAGCATTTGAAGTGGTTCTGGTAGTGTGCACCATGATGAATGTAGCGCTTCCTAGATCTAGAGTAATCTGAGTAGAATGGAAGGAACTACCGGAAGACAGATCTGGATCACCTCCTTAGATTTTAGCAATCCAACAACGGTAGGGGATCCACAGACTTAGAGAAAAACGGAGTTCTCTCAGTGAAAGCACCAAAGTGTTTGTATCAAAATTGGGTACAACACTCGTCGGATGTATAATTGAAGAGATTAGAATGAAGAAATTAAATGGAAAATGAGGCTAATCTAACAATCACACCAAGAAAAGTAAGCAGAAATAGAAAAAGACAAGAGTTTATAGAGGTTCGGCGTTGTAGCCTATGTCCACTTTGAAGAGTTTGTTGTTTATTGATGATTCTCAACTGAGTTACAATAGGTAAGCAAGGTATTAGGCAGGGTGATCCTATGTCCTCATACTTGTTCATATCATCATGGAGGTTTTGACTCAAATGCTCAATGGTCTGGTTGTGTCTGGTGCATTTATTCTTTACCCTAAATGCAAGAATTCGCAAATCACCAGTCTTATGTTTGTTGATGATCTTATAGTATTTACCAAACCAACAATGTCATCTATTACTAGTATCTTGGATGTGCTCAATCAATTCTATAAGTTGACTGGCCTTAAGATTAACCTATCTAAGTCTGAGATTCTTATGGTTGGTGCCCCCACAACAGCTTTATAGTGATATTCTGCATATCACTTCCATGAATCCCAACATTGGGATCCCATTTTCCACCTCCAGGATTACTAAAGTTCAATGTATGCCCATGTTTGAGAGGATCATGGCAGCGTTTAATTCTTGGACCAATAGATTTCTGTCCCAGGCAGGTAGATTAACCTTAATCAAGTCAGTTATATTTTCTATGGTGGTGTACTGCAGCAGATCCTTTATACTTCCAATCAAGCTTCTCAACATGATCAGAAGTGCCATAATTCAATTCTTCTAGACAAGCAGAATGTTCACCAACAAGTTGTCCCCTTATTCCTTCAAGAGGTTGGAGCTCCCCCTTAGCAAAGCTGGACTTGGCATTATGAACCTAATTTACTGGAATTAAGCTGCCTTTGGCAGGCTTGTTAATGATGTTCTCAGCAAGAAGAAATCTGCCTGGGTTCAGTGGACCATCAAGCATAACCTAGGTAATAAACACTTTCGGTTTATGGACATACCGCAATTTTGTAGTTGAATTTGGTGAAGTTTACTTAAACTTAGGCCAATCCTTTTACCTCAAAACCGTTATGCAGTTGCTATGAATGTGAGTTTCTGGGACGACCCTTGGCTTAGCCATGGTGTCATCCTCAGCAAAATATTCACTCATCAGCAAATATCTCAAACTGGTATTGGTTTTAATGCTAAAGCACATGAGTTTCTTCATGGTGGCCATGTCATTTTTCCCTACCCTTCTAATCAGATTATTAGACATATTTCGACATATTATCAACAAACTAAGATCAATCTAGCGTAGGAGGAGTGTGTTTTATGGACTGTCAAAGATGTCTAGTTCAATATTAGTGATGTGTATTATGCAATCATGAATACTAACTCTTTCCCCCAGTTCAGTTGGAACAAAAGAGTTTAGTGCAAACATAACAATAAAAGAGAGAATCTGACCTTCTAGAAAATTATAAATAATGATGTTCATACTAAGGCAAATCTTATGGCTAAAGGAATTGTGGTTGACCAGAATTGTGTTATGTGCAACAGTGCTATAAAGGACATCTTACATATATTTTTTAACTATCCTTATGTCTTCAATCTTTGGTCCAATCTTATGTCTCGGATTAGAAGGCAAAATTTTACGAGAATCAGTTTGAGGGAATGGAACTTCTTATTTAAAGCAACAAGGAAAGGGATGCAGACTTATGTACTTCTTTTTATATTAATGAAGTTTGTGAATGTTATATGGACAGAGAGGAACCATGCTTTATTTCATGGGAACTTGAAATCCACTGTTCAAATGAAGAATATATTGTTGCATGAAATTAGGGAGGGGATGGAGCTATGTCCTTTCGACTTCCCTTCTCACATCAAGCTATGCTTTGTTTGATTATCTTTGCCGCATCTTTGTGCTTATGTCCTTTGTTTTGCTTTGTATTTGTTTCTTTGTTTATTGCAGTGTTAGTTGTGGTGTTTTTTTTCTTTATTTGCTAGTTGTTGACCTACTTGTTTTGGTCGCAGCTGCTTTTTTATTTTTTCCTTATCTTCTTTGTGTTCTTGTTTGTACTCTATTTGTCTAGCTCTGCAATAAAACTGGTAGGGGTCTAGTTAACCCCACAGGCTTTGCAAAAAAAACATAGTTTTGTGAATAATATAACCATATGGATATTTGAGACAACTTTGTGTATATAAATAAAATCTTGGAACAATTCAGAGTTTTGGAATATTTTAGAAAATATGGGAATATTTTTATAAAGTTAGATAAGGAACGGATTTATGGAAATTATAATAAGTGTTTTAAATAATAAACTCAAAAGAGAAAAATGTTCTGAGAACCTTAATTCTATAATTTGAGGAGTACTATAATCGACTTAGTGTCATCGATTGGTTTAAATGCTTTCGAATAAGACTTTGTCAAATATGGTATAACTCATTGAATAGAATGTTTGAGTGGAACTTACTAGCCCATTAGCGAATACTCGAATTTCATCGGGTAGTATGGGATGCCTTGGTTAAAATCGTGTGATTGCTATTAGGAAGTATTTTACACTTTAGAGTTGTATTCTCATCTGGTGTGCGACAAGTGGTTGCTAGATGCTTAAGAGAATGCAGTTCAGGTTTTTCTGATGGCATCCATAATAAGTGATATTTACTAGCTTTTAGTAAATACTTGGATCCAACATACGGTATGGGACGGTTTGGTTAAGTTCTAGTGACTACTAAAGGTGATAGTATTTGGAACTTTAGAGTTTACTCTCTTTTGGTGTGCGGCAAGTGGCTTCTAGATCTTTAAGAAGTTTATTCCTGGATTTCTTTTCGAACATAATAATATAATAATATTAAATAAATGTAGAGTTATCGAGTCATGGTTTTTACGATCACCTTGATCGGTATGGACTATCCTAGAGATCATTCTGTGATTCTATATTCTCGGTTTGAATACTATCCTTGGTATCAGATCGGTTTGAGTGATACCAATTTGTTTGTTTGTTTGCCACGGATTTATTTTGAGTATAATCATTGCGATTGTTTTGGACGATTATTACGATCGGTTTGGATTAAGATCTCTTGGATTCTGGAAACTAGGATTCTATAACTATTCCGTGTTAGTGAAATATATATATATTCTTGCGTCTTTTGATGGATTCTAAATTAAATTATTGATATTTGTGTGCTTAGAGATGTTGTGCTTTGTTCTGGGAATTCAGTGTTTAGTGCCTAATTTGTGTTTGTGACCTAAATGTACAAACATGTGTCTTGTGATGAGTTCTAAGTTAAATCCTGTGACTTGTTATTTCTTGGACATTTGTATTACCTATATATATTATTTGTTCTTGTGTTATATCTTGTTCTCACCCTATTGGATATTTAGAGATAGTCTAACCCGAGTGTTATTTTACTCGGGTCAGGCCGAGACTTTTCAAGTTACAGGACAAGTTGACCTTTGGATGTTTGGACTAGCAAGGAGATAAACACTTTTGACTTTTTAGTTTATCTCATTTAGGAAATTTGTGAATATGTTTATAAGATATTCAATTGAGATTAGAGAATTGTAAAACTTGTATAACAAACAAGTTTAGTATTTCATTTTGTAAACTCAAAATTTGTATATGTATAAGTTAAGATTTATTCCGCTCTGATCTGTGAGTGTTATTTATATGATATATTTTTCTAATTTTGAGAAATCGATGTGCCTATTACTTTGTATTAATACTGTACACGTCAAATTCAGTTCAGATATTAAGTGAAAAAGCTATAAATGACATGTTAGTGTTAGTATAAAGATATATTCACATTTGATCACCCTTAACAAGCCGTATTCTTCAGATTAGCAGACGACCTTACTAGTAATGTTCTTTGCTAAACTGGGTAGAGCGGTGGGGCCGTTACATGAAAAAATTTCAATTTTCTAGTGCCACATGCTTAGCGTAGGGAGGGTCGATCTATTAGTGAATATGAATTTTACTGTTCGATAAGTGTGACAGTATACAAAACATTGGGAATAACAAGGGAAAAAGCCGTTTTAGCTTTGAAATTTCTCCATACCTTGTTGATAGCGAACAAAAACTTGCGTTTAGAATAATTCCATTTTAACATCCAAAAATAAACCTCCTTATACAAATTATACTTGGAAAAGTTGGAAAATATATAGTGGCAAAAGAGAAGGTTCTAAGGTACAACAAAATAGGTGTCCAAAAGGAGGGTGGAAATGCAATATTCTTCACCTAAATTCCTTTTTCGACATAGGAGTGTATATCTAGAAAATTGGATTTTCAAAATTTTGGATGTTTGAAATTGTGTGTTAGGTATTGGATGGTAGGGATTGGATGCAAAATTGGATGAACCATACTCTTATTCGTAGGAGTGGAGTTTGTTGTATGAAAAAGGAATTTTGATTTTTGAAAACTTGCATACATATAGACTGCCAGTGTATAAAAGCTGTTTGCATCATATTTTCAAAATGTTTCTAAAAGAACGCATTCATATAGGAGGCGCCGATTTAGAATTATTCAGCATACATATCATATATGTTGTGATGCATCATGCACTTGTACATGTTTGGCTGTAAAATTGGTTATACACTAATTGATTGGATAGTTTAGAATGGTTGCATTTATGTTACATGATTCAACTCTTGAGGAATTTCAGGGATGAAATTCTTTTAAGGAGGATAATATAATATCCTGTAAAATTAACGGTAATTAATAAATAATTATTAAGGCTCAAAAATGGAGCAAACGTCTGAACTTGACCATGAAACTTGCACCACTGCGTTCGTGGCGATTTTTTGAGAAACTTTCATACTTGGAATTTTGCGATCGGACTTCAAATGAAGAAGTTATTAGCCTTTGAAGTTTTCCAAATGAAAATAATTAAGTAGGAATAAATTATTTAAATCCAATGGATATTGATACGAGCACCAATAAATACAGACTTAACCCCTCACTTTTTTTCTCATATTTTCTTCAAAGCAGGAAAGCTCTACCTTTTTTTCTACTTCACTATTTCTATTAATTATAAAATACTATATTATATATATATATGTGTGTGTGTGTAATCAGAGAAGGGCAAAAAATAAAAAAGAAGAAGAGAAGGAGCGGATTGATACTGTAGAAAAAGGTAATTTCACAATTATAAACCTATATTCTCCTTAACCTCAAATCTCTTCTCCGATATATAATTATAATAGTATGTATATATCTTGTCGTACATATTTTTGGATTAGAAAAGAAAAAAGAGTCAAATTAAAGGGATGAATTCATATTTGGGAGATTTGGAAAGCTAGAAAGACGAGTGAAAAATTATATGATTTATATATAACACCAAAATTTATATTGTTGAGTTTTATTTAATTATTATGTCTGATTAAGATATGTGGAGTTGTAGGTTTAGAAAGAACATATTCACCTGCATAATCTATAAGTTAGGTAATTAGAATATGAATAGTACTTGTACCCTAATCTGAAAATTTGAAAATCAATCCCTAAATTTGTTAAAGTGGAATGTTGATAAGATTGCAAAATTTATTCCAAATTTATGATAATTAGGTTGTAAATTATTAGTATAAATTTAGATTTCCCTAATTTGACTTGAAACGTGAATTTCTATGTGTTAATTTATTGGGAGTTTTGTGGGTACAATTTAATTGTACCTATTTTCATGTAATTACCATAAATTATCTAATTCAATAACTATGTATAAAAATTGTGTCTTTTGAAATAATGAGGAATATGTTAAAAAGGAAATTGATGAGTAAAGTACGGTTGTTCTTCTCCATAATTTGCATTGTCTATTTCAATAAAGAAAAGAGATAATTCCTTGTAATCCTTTTATGGAAAGTTATAACAATAATCCTTTTTGGGAAGGATAACTCTAGTATATTGTAACGCCCCACTCTAAGACCCACTGTAACAAAGAGTATTACGGGAGTAATACTGTCTGTTAAAGCGGAGAATAGAGTATAGTGGAAGCGACCATTTGTAATCAAGCTATAACTATCTACTAAATACGTCGAAAGGATGGTATCTATATTATTTTTTCAAGTGGTTCGACATATTCGGTAAATACTTATAACGAAATTACAAATGGCTAAAGATCTATCAGGACAAAGCATAATATTAAATGATAAAACATCATAGAACAGAATCACATAACAGATATAAAATCCCAGAACAATACATCGTCAATACAGATCCAAATACAATAAGTGGGTACAAAGCCACTGCCCACACATGTGGGTTAAAAATATGTACATAACAAAGTCTGAATAATAACAGAGTAGCGGAATAGTGGACAAATAAAAGCGCTATCTATCAGCATAGCAGATAATGTCCAAGCGGAAGCACAGAATAGCTAAGTCCAGAGACCTAACCTGAAACAACTCGGTCTGACCCAAGTGAAAAGAACACTCGGGTCAGGCTAGCTAAACAAATAAGTTAGATAGACTGAGAGATAAAAATGCGGTAACATAGAAGGTAAGGAATTTCTCCCTAGAGAAGAGCAATGAATACCACATAATATACTGGACGATAACATAATCATCAATCAAAAATAAAATCTTCAAAGAGAAAATCAACCCCAAAGTGTCAAGTAAATAATACGCCTCATATCATCGGCGTAGTCAGAGCTATATAAAGTTGCCCATAGGCAATAATCCCAAGAGTGACCAGAGTCTGTAATCAATGCCCAAGCAAAGATCGATGCTCCAAAGAGCAATGGGGATATACTGAAAAGTCAATGAAATCGAACACAGAAAAGCAGTGTCCAGAGACACTGTGAATCCACAAGGTAATCGCACTTACATCGTATGGTTCCATAGAACCAACACCGAATGGCGGTACTCGAATGGATATAAAAATCATCAAATAATACCAATATTGCACGTGCACCGACCAGAGTCGTTGTTGCCAAGTACTGTAGAGTTGTGATCGATCACTCGCACAGATGCAGAACGCGCGAGACGGCAAGATCCTTCCCAGAAGGATAAAGGCCCAGAGGCGCATGCCGAAAAATAAACTGCTCCATAGAGCAGGTGTCCAAAGACGGTTGCCCAGAGGCGTGGTGACCCAGAGGTCCAGTACTAGCCGCCCAGAGGCTAATGTGTCACTAACTTCTTGGAGAGGAACCCGTAAAGTGTTAACAATGAGTCCCATACCCCACGTTCGCACTAAACGGTTTCCTAACCAATAGCAAGCTCACACTCCAAACAATAAAAAGTCCACCTCGTATCATCGGTAAACTAGACCCAAAGGTCAAAACGATCAATCGAATAGGTCGGGGATTAACCGGAAAGAAAATACACACGGTTCCATAGGCCGGAGATTTCCTAACCGTTTAAGCACCTTTCCACTTCGCTCGACGTGCTAAAAAGTGAGTGTGAGGTTTTTATTATAGAAAATAATGGTGCGAAACGGATTTATAATTGATTTTGAAATCACTTTAAAACGGCTTTTGAAAACTCTCCTATTATGGAGTAATTAATTTAATAATTAAAAATAATATTATATAATAATTTCGAAAGCCATTTAGGAGTGAAAAATCTTTTGAAAATGATTTATAAAACCCGTGTACGAAATCTAGAGACAAATCTCAAAGAAATCAATAAAACCAGAAAATCACTGAAAAATATTCCAAGTGTTTGTAAACATTCAAAAAAAACTGACGCGAACCCAAGTTCGGCAATTTATTTGGACCAGCAAACTGTGTCCAAATGTCATGAAAATTTGCAGGCATGTAGTCCAACATCCCTACTTTAAGATGCAAAACGAATCAGGAAATTCCGAGTTGAAACGAAGAAACGGCGTCGTCTCAAATTCGGACAAAAATCATAAAACTTTACTGTGTCAAAACAGTGTAAAGGTCCGACTTCAACGACATGGTCGAAGGGTCACATAAACTCAGATCTTGATGAAAATATGCAGGAGCGTAGTAAAGTACTCCTACTTTGATATGCAACAAGAATCGTTCGGTTTCGACTTGAAACGAAGAAACGACAATGTTTCAAAGTTGGTCCGACGATAACTGAAAATGATCACTATTGTAAAACAGTTTCTGGGTGCTACTTCGGCAATAGAAACGAAGTACCTAATGCACCCAGATCTAAACCAAACTTTGCATGGTTAAAGATCTCGATCTCATCTTTTTAACGAGACCAAAAACGATGAAATCCGACAAAGGATGAGCCCGGGATGGCGTCGCAAAGTCGGGGTTCTACGCTGAAAATAACGGGAGAAAAGAGACTAAGGCCTATAGCTATGCACTAACCGGCCAGAGATGAAAAACCACAATTTTGGCATAGTAAACTTCAAATTCTGGAAAAATGAATAAAATGAAAGTTGTAGCTTAGTTTCTAAGATTTCCGGAATGACCAAGATCGTCAAATTCCGACCAGTGATGAAAATTCTATGACTAAAACAATTCTCAGATCTAAATTTTATATCACTGTCGTTGTGCTCTCGGGACAGTGGTAAGGATGTACAATTTTGACCAAATAAACTTCAAAATTTCATGAAACTCAAAACATTAAAGTTTTAGCTCTAAATCTAAGCTTTCCAGAACATCCAAAATTAATAGATTTGGATAAGCAACGAGTAACTTATGGCCAAATCAATTTCAGGTTTTTATTTTATCAACCATGTAGTTTGTTGTCAGGTCAGCGACAAACAAGCATGATTTCGACCATTCAAACCTCAAAATTAGGCAAAGCACAAAACATAAAAGTTATAGGGTACAGAATAAGCTTTCCAGAACTTCAAGAAAATCTTAATTCTGAGTTAAGATGAATGAGATATGCCTAATTTACTAACAGCAATAAACTAATTATAATTTCAGCTAGTATATACTACAAGTACCTTATGTGCACACCCCAAAATGAAAGCAAAAATGATCAAAGATCTATGATTCACATGTTACATAATAAAACATGTGTTACTAACTGATTACCAAAATCAAAAGATAATTAAACACATATTAGAAGAGGTTTTTAGCAATATACCTCTCTTGAAAGCAACAAAGACTATTATAGCATCAACCCAAGTTAGCAAAAGATGATTAGGAGGCTATAAGATCAAAAAAACACATAAAACATGTGTTACCAAATACATTTCAGAAATGAGAAAGATATAAAAATGAATTTGAGGTGGGTATTTGCATTACCTTTGCATAGAATGACTTGCATAAGCTAAAACTAGAAGGAGATGACGATAGAGGCCATTTTTGTTATGAAAGCTTTAGGAAATGATTAGGGTTTTGATTAGAGATGAATGAATAAGGTTAGGAGAGTTTGAGATAATTTATAGAGGAGGTTTAGGGTGGGTTATTGGGCTAGGTTTAGTAACCCAATAAGAAGAGAGTTATTTACATGTTTCCAACAATTAGTCTAAGTGTTCATATATGTTTATAAAACTCATTTTTCTTATCCAAACCCGTTTTAAAATCTCTCCTAAAATATTTAACTTTCCAAAAATAACATTTTATCCTCATTTTAAATCTCATATTTCCCATTTAATTAAAATAGCCTTTTTCAAATAAATTTTTGTTATTCCAAATTCTTTTATGCTTCATTAAAATAAATAAAAATCCTAACTTTTATTTATTAATTGGTAATGCAAATCCCGGGTTGTTACAGACTCCCCCCTTAAGAAAATTGCGTCCCCGCAATTCCTTAAGATAGATGTCGTTTATAACGTCACATCCCCAAAAGAAGTGATAGAGATAAAATAGAGAATTCTCACCCGCAGAAGAAGATGGGAGAAAGCCAGGATAAGAGCGTTCGATAGATTCTCTGGTCTCCCAAGTGCAGTCCTTAGGATTCGGTGACCATTGAATCTTCACGAGTGGAACCTCTTTGTTGCGAAAGCGTCTAACCTCCGAATCAAGCACACGAAGAGGACGCTGCTCTATAGATAGATCGGGTGAGATCTCCAAATCGGGCACGATATGAGGCTCGATAATAGAATCAGGGTCGCGCACACACTTGCGAAGCTGAGAAACATGGAACACATCATGTATTCCAGAGAAATGAGCAGGTAGAGCCACACGATAAGCAACGGGGCCGATGCGTTCCGTAATAGGAAATGGTCCGACATAGCGAGGAGCCAACTTCCCTGTAGAGCTGAAACGCACAACCCCCTTCATGGGAGATATCTGAATAAAGACATGATCACCAATGGAGAACTCAAGAGGCTTCCTACGGTTGTCCGCGTAGGATTTCTGGCGGTCCTGTGCCTCTTTCATTCTCTGACGGATAAGAATAATCTTATCAGAAGATTCCTGAACTGAATCTGGACCAAGAAGGAGCTTCTCGCCAGATTCTAACCAACAAGCAGGAGAGCGACATGGCCTTCCGTAGAGAGCCTCGAAAGGTGCCATGCCGATACTAGACTGAAAGCTGTTGTTGTAGGAGAACTCTACAAGCGGTAAGTGATCCTCCCAACTACCTTCGAAATCCAGAATACAACAACGCAAAAGATCCTCCAAAACACGATTCACCCTCTCCGCCTGACCGTCGGTCTGAGGATGATAAGCAGTCGAGAGATTCAGCTTTGAGCCCAAAGCTGACTGTAGGCACTTCCAAAAGTGACTAGTAAAGATAGTGTCTCGATCGCAGACGATAGAGCTAGGAATGCCATGAAGTCGAACGACTTCCTTCACATATAGCTTGGCAAGCTGAGGAGCAGTCCGAGTGGACTTAATAGGAATGAAATGAGCTGGTTTGGTCAAGCGATCGATGATGACCCAAATAGAAGTATGGCCTGACCTCGATCGAGGCAGACCATCGATGAAATCTATGGATATTTGATCCCATTTCCACAATGGAATCTCTAGCGGATGAAGAAGACCGGATGGACGCTGGTGTTCGGCCTTGATCTGTTGACAAGTCATGCAACCGCTCACATAACTTGCAACATCTTTCTTCAACCCTTCCCAATAATAAACCCGACACATATCAGCATACATCTTGCTCGAGCCGAGATGGATGGTGTACTTAGTGCGATGACACTCGTCCAGAATGTCATGCCTAAGTGATAAATCAGATGGTACCAAAATACGGTTCTTCCTGCGAAGACACCGATGAGAATCAATAGAATAATCCAACAATGTCTCATCACTGGATCCCGACTCAAGGAGATGAATATATCGCAACAAGTCTGGATCCTGCCGCTGAGCATGGGCAATGCGATCCAATAGAATAGGTCGAGCTTCCAAGCTGAATAACAAGATCTGAGAATCAGAAGATGGAGCTCGATTTCGAATATCGCACATAGAGAGAGTCTCAAGAATATCCCACTCGGCAATCATCATAGAAACAACTGCCGAGTGTTTGCGACTGAGCGCATCTGCAACACGATTCCCCTTGCCAGGGGTATACTGAATGTCTAAGTCATATGAGGCGAGAAACTCAAGCCATCGCTGCTGCCTCATATTGAGATCCTTCTGACTGAATAAATACTTCAGCGACTTGTGATCGGTGTAGAGAATGAAACGTTCGCCCAATAGATAATGACGCCACGTCTTCAAAGCAAAGACGATAGCTGCTAACTCAAGATCATGAGTAGGATAGCGAATCTCATTCGGACGTAGCTGCCTAGAAGCGTAAGCAACTACCCGATCCTTATGCATAAGCATAGCACCGAGACCGCAACCACAAGCGTCGGTGTAAACAACAAGATCATGGTTACTCTCAGGAACCACTAGAATAGGAGCATGAGTGAGAAGTTCCTTCAGTCGCTGAAAGGAAGCTTCACACTTATCAGACCAAATAAAGCAAACACCCTTACGAGTCAGAGTCGTGAGGGGAAGTGCAACACGAGAGAAATCCTTGATAAATCGACGGTAATAACCCGCCAGACCAAGGAAGCTGCGAATATCATGAACGTTCTCGGGCTGCTTCCAACTCTGAATAGCTTCGATCTTGGCAGGATCGACAGAAATACCCTCAGATGATACAATATGGCCCAAGAACTTGACCTTGCTCTCCCAAAAATGGCACTTGGAGAGCTTGGCCTTAAGCTGATGCTGACGAAGAGTATCCAAGACGATCCGCAAATGATGAGCATGCTCCGCCTCGGATCTAGAATAAATAAGAATATCGTCGATGAAAACCAGAACGAATCTATCGATGTATTCCCGGAATACTCGATTCATAAGGTCGACGAAGAAAGCCGGAGCGTTCGTCAAGCCGAACGGCATGACCAACCACTCAAAAGAACCATAACGAGTGCGAAATGTTGTAAGAGGAATGATGTCTTCCACGACTCGTAGCTGATGGAATCCGGTGGCAAGGTCAAGCTGAGAGAAGACCTTCGCACTGCTCAACATGTCGTAACGGGAATTAGAGTTAAACATGATTCAATGATAGATAATTGGTTAAGGAATACTACGGAATATAACGGATTCCTATACATATTCCTAACTTATCTATCAATAAACATAAGGAAGGGATTTGATTTAATTCGGATCTAATTAAAATGTATTGTACTAAGTGTATCTATTCTGTGTTTATTATGCTTATTCCTGAAACCAGGCTCTGATACCAAACTGTAACGCCCCACTCTAAGACCCACTGTAACAAAGAGTATTACGGGAGTAATACTGTCTATTAAAGCGGAGAATAGAGTATAGTGGAAGCGACCATTTGTAATCAAGCTATAACTATCTACTGAATACGTCGAAAGGATGGTATCTATATATTTTTTTCAAGTGGTTCGACATATTCAGTAAATAATTATAACGAAATTACAAATGGCTAAAGATCTATCAGGACAAAGCATAATATTAAATGATAAAACATCATAGAACAGAATCACATAACAGATATAAAATCCCAGAACAATACATCGTCAATAAAGATCCAAATACAATAAGTGGGTACAAAGCCACTGCCCACACATGTGGGTTAAAAATATGTACATATCAAAGTCTGAATAATAACAGAGTAGCGGAATAGTGGACAAATAAAAGCGCTATCTATCAGCATAGCAGATAATGTCCAAGCGGAAGCACAGAATAGCTAAGTCCAGAGACCTAACCTGAAACAACTCGGTCTCACCCGAGTGAAAAGAACACTCGGGTCAGGCTAGCTAAACAAATCAGTTAGATATACTGAGAGATAAAAATGCGATAACATAGAAGGTAAGGAATTTCTCCCTAGAGAAGAGCAATGAATACCACATAATATACTGGACGATAACATAATCATCAATCAATAATAAAATCTTCAAAGAGAAAATCAACCCCAAAGTGTCAAGTAAATAATACGCCTCATATCATCGGCGTAGTCAGAGCTATATAAAGTTGCCCATAGGCAATAATCCCAAGAGTGACCAGAGTCTGTAATCAATGCCCAAGCAAAGATCGATGCTCCAAAGAGCAATGGGGATATACTGAAAAGTCAATGAAATCGAACATAGAAAAGCAGTGTCCAGAGACACTGTGAATCCACAAGGTAATCGCACTTACATCGTATGGTTCCATAGAACCAACACCGAATGGCGGTACTCGAATGGATATAAAAATCATCAAATAATACCAATATTGCACGTGCACTGACCAGAGTCGTTGTTGCCAAGTACTGTAGAGTTGTGATCGATCACTCGCACAGATGCGGAACGCGCGAGACGGCAAGATCCTTCCCAGAAGGATAAAGGCCCAGAGGCGCATGCCGAAAAATAAACTGCTCCATAGAGCAGGTGTCCAAAGACGGTTGCCCAGAGGCGTGGTGACCCAGAGGTCCAGTACTGGCCGCCCAGAGGCTAATGTGTCACTAACTTCTTGGAGAGGAACCCGTAAAGTGTTAACAATGAGTCCCATACCCTACGTTCACACTAAACGGTTTCCTAACCAATAGCAAGCTCACACTCCAAACAATAAAAAGTCCACCTCGTATCATCGGTAAACTAGACCCAAAGGTCAAAACGATCAATCGAATAGGTCGGGGATTAACCGGAAAGAAAATACACACGGTTCCATAGGCCGGAGATTTCCTAACCGTTTAAGCACCTTTCCACTTCGCTCGACGTGCTAAAAAGTGAGTGTGAGGTTTTTATTATAGAAAATAATGGTGCGAAACGGATTTATAATTGATTTTGAAATCACTTTAAAACGGCTTTTGAAAACTCTCCTATTATGGAGTAATTAATTTAATAATTAAAAATAATATTATATAATAATTTCGAAAGCCATTTAGGAGTGAAAAATATTTTGAAAATGATTCATAAAACCCGTGTACGAAATCTAGAGACAAATCTCAAAGAAATCAATAAAACCAGAAAATCACTGAAAAATATTCCAAGTGTTTGTAAACATTCAAAAAAAACTGACGCGAACCCAAGTTCGGCAATTTATTTGGACCAGCAAACTGTGTCCAAATGTCATGAAAATTTGCAGGCGTGTAGTCCAACATCCCTACTTTAAGATGCAAAACGAATCGGGAAATTCCGACTTGAAACGAAGAAACGGCGTCGTCTCAAAGTCGGAAAAAAATCATAAAACTTTACTGTGTCAAAACAGTGTAAAGGTCCCACTTCGACGACATGGTCGAAGGGTCACATGAACTCAGAACTTGATGAAAATATGCAGGAGCGTAGTAAAATACTCCTACTTTGATATGCAACAAGAATCGTTCGGTTTCGACTTGAAACGAAGAAACGAAAATGTTTCAAAGTTGGTCCGACGATAACTGAAAATGATCACTATTGTAAAACAGTTTCTGAGTGCTACTTCGGCAATAGAAACGAAGTACCTAATGCACCCAGATCTAAACCAAACTTTGCATGGTTAAAGATCTCGATCTCATCTTTTTAACGAGACCAAAAACGATGAAATCCGACAAAGGACGAGCCCGGGATGGCGTCGCAAAGTCGGGGTTCTACGCTGAAAATAACGGGAGAAAAGAGACTAAGGCCTATAGCTATGCACTAACTGGCCAGAGATGAAAAATCATAATTTTGGCATAGTAAACTTCAAATTCTGAAAAAATGAATAAAATGAAAGTTGTAGCTTAGTTTCTAAGCTTTCCAGAATGACCAAGATCGTCAAATTCCGACCAGAGATGAAAATTCTATGACTGAAACAATTCTCAGATCTAAATTTTATATCACTGTCGTTGTGCTCTCGGGACAGTGGTAAGGATGTACAATTTTGACCAAATTAACTTCGAAATTTCATGAAACTCAAAACATGAAAGTTTTAGCTCTAAATCTATGCTTTTCAGAACATCCAAAATTAATAGATTTGGATAAGAAACGAGTAACTTATGGCCAAATCAATTTCAGGTTTTTATTTTATCAACCCTGTAGTTTGTTGTCAGGTCAGCGACAAATAAGCATGATTTCGACCATTCAAACCTCAAAATTAGGCAAAGCACAAAACATAAAAGTTATAGGGTACAGAATAAGCTTTCCAGAACTTCAAGAAAATCTTAATTCCGAGTTAAGATGAATGAGATATGCCTAATTTACTAACAGCAATAAACTAATTATAATTTCAGCTAGCATATACTACAAGTACCTTATGTGCACACCCCAAAATGAAAACAAAGATGATCAAAGAGCTATGATTCACATGTTACATAATAAAACATGTGTTATTAACTGATTACCAAAATCCAAAGATGATTAAACACATATTAGAAGAGGTTTTTAGCAATATACCTCTCTTGAAAGCAACAAAGACTATTATAGCATCAACCCAAGTTAGCAAAAGATGATTAGGAGGCTATAAGATCAAAAAAACACATAAAACATGTGTTACCAAATACATTTCAGAAATGAGAAAAATATAAAAATGGATTTGAGGTGGGTATTTGCATTACCTTTGCATAGAATGACTTGCACAAGCTAAAACTAGAAGGAGATGAAGATAGAGGCCATTTTTGTTATGAAAGCTTTAGGAAATGATTAGGGTTTTGATTAGAGATGAATGAATGAGATTAGGAGAGTTTGAGATAATTTATAGAGGAGGTTTAGGGTGGGTTATTGGGCTAGGTTTAGTAACCCAATAAGAAGAGAGTTATTTACATGTTTCCAACAATTAGTCTAAGTGTTCATATATGTTTATAAAACTCATTTTTCTTATCCAAACCCGTTTTAAAATCTCTCCTAAAATATTTAACTTTCCAAAAATAACATTTTATCCTCATTTTAAATCTCATATTTCCCATTTAATTAAAATAGCCTTTTTCAAATAAATTTTTGTTATTCCAAATCCTTTTATGCTTCATTAAAATAAATAAAAATCCTAACTTTTATTTATTAATTGGTAATGCAAATCCCGGGTTGTTACATATATTAACATGTGCTAATAAATGTTCCCTACAGAATGTACATATAAGTGTATGTTCAGGAATTCCTAAGCATAGAATTAATAAGTTAGGAATATATATATATATATGCACACGTATAACTTTGCCTACGGATTATATATATATAGCGTAATGTATGATGATATTCGTATTAGGTATAATTAGGATGACTAGTTATTAATAGCGTATGAAACCATGTAGGACTAAGAGGTTGAAAGGGGAAAAGAGATAGTAACTCCAAAAAATATGAATAATAATTGCAAAATTAGTAGGCAATAAATGTGCTGTTAATATAGAGTTATAGGAATTAAATGAAGGCATAAATGCATTTAATAAGATTGGTTAAAGGATGATTTAATATGACATTTATGAGGAAATGAAATAGGCATAATAAGTTAGATTAGAATGAATAAATAAACACCATTAGCGATTTGTCCAGTTAGAATAATAATTACCCTTTATTACGGACAATCGACATCTGCGGGGCGTAAGAGGGGAGAATATACGTAATAAGCGTATGAAGTAGGAATAAAATACTAGGAGGCAGTGTAATTTTGATAGTAGGAAATTATATAGCCTCAATAATACGTTTAAGATGAGCGTGAATTAGTGGACCTAGCCTAATATTTAGGCATGAGATAATTGGTTTGGTTTAAAATGGGTTGAGATGTGAGGTCAGTAGAGTTACACAACAGAAGTCTGTCTTTCACATAGAGGTTGCCGGCAGTTGTATATGTTTACTACTGATGTTGGAAATTTCCAACCATAGGACCCATGGGGAAGGGATATGCATTTTCATATAGGTGTATGAAAATATACTAAGGTTTCATCTCGAATTTGAAGTATTAAATGGCTTAGTAGCTTTAGGAATGTCGAGGGGTTTACTTTAGGGTAGAAGGCATTAAATAGTTGTTGTGTGTGCCTCCTCTCTTTAAAGAAGTCTTAAATAACCTATGATAGTACCTAATAAGGAAATAAGGCCACTTTCATTTCTAACAAGAGGTATCAAGTAACTAGGATGATAGTTTTTCCTTGACATACATTAGAATAGTCAAAACATGATTTTGGCTATAGGATATCGGTGGGGTATGCCAGGGTTGTTGTTGGATCAGTATTTAGTAGTAGGGCTGGTATATAGGCTATAACCACTAGCGGTCACGAGCGACCGTTAACAAAGACACGGGCTATGCCCTTACAGATTTCGCTTTCTATTGATGCAGAATCTGTATGGGGTACACAAAGGATTTATTATTTGATTAGTTATTTATTTGTCAGAGATAGGCTAGCTGACCCTTAAATAAGTCTTTGAGATGCGTTAGTAATACAACAGTTAAATTATAAAGTCGTATCTAGGGGTCACCGCTCATTATAAGTAGAACCGATTGAATAGTGATTACATTATGGAGGGTCCGCTTCGAGGTTGAGGTACTAAATGACCGATGGGTCTGCCTCTTTCCTATTTAAAAAGTACTAAGTGGCAAGGGTTTTCTTTTGGGTAGTACAATGTTTAGATATATATGTATATAGGCATATATATAATTTTACTTTTGATGAGGAATATAATGGATGTATATGATCAGTTTTAGTAATAAAAAAACAAATATTTGTGTGTGTGTGTAGTTATACCTCGGACAAGGTTAGACATTTCATATGCTTAGATGGAATTACACATGATAGTCGTAAATAATGGATATAAGACTTAAATAGAAATCAATCGCATAAATTAGTGTTGTGAATAAAGTACGTAATTTTACAGTTACCAGAACGTTGTTATGACCCCCTCCTCATTACAACCCATGTGATAGTTTTAAAGGGACAGACTATCGGTGCAAGGCAAAAAATGCAGTTGGTGAAGTTTTCTCATTCATGCTTGGTACTGGCAAGGCAATCAGATACTAAAAGAATAATATTGATTCCAAGGTAGCAGCCTTTGTCAACATATATGTTCTATTATATTTTTTTTAATTTCACCGTGAGTTTATGCAAATAGCTCTTTGATATACTTATTTTATTACATGTTATCAAAACCAACGATCTGTATCCTAGTGGACTTGAGTTTCAACTTAGTCGAAATTCGAGTCTTTTATGGTGCAGGTTGTTATGGTAATTGGATATATTTAATCTTGTATGTGGAAGATATGCTAATTGCTTCTAAGGACAAAGCAGAAATTGGTAGGTTAAAATTGAAGCTAAAGGCGAAATTCGAGATGAAAGACCTTGGAGAAGCAAAGAAGATTTTAAGGATGGAAATTCAGAGGGAGAAAGCTGAAGGTGTTGAGAGTAACACATAAAGAATATATTCAAAAAGTGCTTGCTCGGTTCAGCATGGAGAATGAGAGGCGATCGGTACTTCCATGCCTTTGCACGTTCAACTTTTAGAGAAGGGCTCTCTGATCTCAGATAAAGGCAAAGCATACATGGAGAAATTACCTTATGCTAGTGCGGTTGGAAACTTGATGTATGTTATAGTCTGCACGAGACCGAATATTTCACAAGTGGTTGATTTGGTTAGTTGCTATATGGCTAATTCAAGGAAACATTATTGGAAAGCAGTGAAGTACATTTTTAGGTATCTTAGAGGAAAAACATATATGGACTTGTTTTTTGACGGTAGGGAGAAAGATTTTAGCTTGGTCGGATTTTGTGATTCTGATTATGCCAGAGACAGAGATCGAAGGAAGTCAACATCAAGTTACGTCTTTACACTTGAAAAGATAGCTATTAGTTGGAGATCGGGGTTACAGACAATAGTCGCCTTGTCTACTACAGAGGCAGAATTGTTTGCTGCTATTGAAGTAGCTAAGGAAACACTTTATTTGAAGATATCGTTGTGTGATTTAGGCTTTGTTCATAGGAGCATAATAAATTGCGACAGTCAAAACGCAATACGTCTGGTTGAGAATCTATCGTTTAGTTCGAGTATAAAGCACATAAAGAAAAGAGAGTTTTTCCTTATCTCTATGAATGAAGAAAAGTAGGTACACCTTCAATAGATTCACAAAGAGGAGAATGCAGTAAACTTGTTCACAAAGTCCTTGCCTGTTGCAAAGTTCGAGCGTTGTTCGGATTTGATTCGCTTGCTAAAGTGCTAGGTCCCATATGGTGGCACATGGGAGGGTGGATTGGTAGATGTAGATGTTCGTTTTTATTGTGGAGACAGATAGATCCTACATGGAGAGGGTAGTATCAACACTTTGTTGGTGGGCGGTGGCCTTGTCGATGTTTGTTGACAAAGTGCATTGAGTGATGACCATGCCGAAGCTCATTGGGGAAGTATTCATGGTGTCTTGTTCGAGGGTTGCTTAGAGTAAGAGGATGTAGGTTAATTCGATGAATACAATATTTCCATATTAAATAAGATCTGGAAGATATTGTTAATTCGATGATATAATATTTCTGATTACAGAAGATTTGGAAGATATCCGAGATAATAACTCAAATATATTGCATCTTTTATACTATTAAAGCGGCAATGAATTATCTACGTATTAATGAAAATTATTTTTTGGAGAATAAAGTATCAGTTAATTCCCTAATAAGCTGATTAGAAAAGGTATCTTATTGGGCGTATGCAAATTGGAGGAAACTGAAAAATTAAATGAGTAAATGTTTCCCATATGAATAGGAGAATTGACGGGGCATTGATTTATAATCAAAAATCAATTACTTCAATCCTTAGTAATAATCTCTCTATATAATGATAATCATTTTTTAGATTAGTATCATAATCAAGTTATATTTTTTATTCTTCTTCTTAGCCTTCATTATCAATCTCGTAAATTTTCTCTTTTTTCAGGAAGTAATGAAATTCCCTCTTTTCAAAGTGGATGTACATTATCTCGCGATGGTGGAACCATTATAAACCCGTGTGTGAACCCTCTATTCGTTTTTTTTCTATGGTTTGCCATTTGAATTCCTTTGTTGTTGTTGTTTTTTGTTTCATTGTAATACGACATGATCTTATTGTTTTGCATGCATTTGGATTGATTTACAGTTATTTGTGTTAATTTACCCCAATAATAATGCAACATGAAAATAATTTAGTGAAGTCTATAACAACTAGTTCATTGCTTCTGTTATTTCAAACCAATGGCATGTTATTTCCTACAATCCTTTGAACCGATTCGTTTTTTTTCTCACTAGTAGCTTTAACATTATAGTATTCTTCGAGGTATTCATCAAGAATATGATCATGATCGTTATCAAATATTATAAAGTTGGAATTTCCACTGTTGTGTTTTCGAATAAATGAATAGCCATTGTAATAACAATGATCATCACCAAATATCATAAAGTCGGAATGTCCACTGTTGTGTTTTTGAATGAATGAATAGTCATTGCAGTAGCAACCACTTTTACTTGAGTTACAAATTGGAAGGTCGAAATATTATTTAATATTGAAAATTTTCTTTTTCATATTTCAAATAATATTTCAGTTATCATATGTAAACTTGAATGGTAGAAATTGAATTTCATTTTCGAATTTTGGTTGATTTTGAGTTTCGTGAAAATCGGGAATATGATATCTTACAATTAGATATGGGGATATATAACCTTCTATCCGGGAATAATGACTTGGTGAAGAATGTAGAAAATTTGAGTCCTTGTAGTTTATTAGCGAATTAAAAACTCTATTAACATGTCTTACAAAATAATATGTCCTGTGCTTCCCCAAACGGTCCAATTTATCACAACATAAACACCCTGTATGATAACTAATAACTAAATAGATTTGATCACTCAATTTATAAGAAGTAGGTATTCTTCATTTGCTCAGCAGCACATAAACACGAAATCGTCAATATTGCCTGACTAAATAATATGTCTGTGCCAATTTTTCAGTTACTACTGTAGGAACTCCATCACGAGAATTACATGAATAATCACGAGATGTTAAACTGCATCACGAGTGTCAAATGAAAATCAACTAAAGACGGTAACTTAATATATGGACAGTGTCATGGGAAACTGGCAACAGTGTTCGGTGCGAACTGCAATCTTAAGCTATACTCACAGTTCAATTGTTTATGTGTACATTGCTTTTCATTGTTTACGCTACTGAACTTGTCTAGCTTTAAATAAAAATTAGATAAACTAAAATGTACGACATGTATTGTAAAGTACAGTACAGTGCAAACAAATTTGGTGGAAGATGCTTGTTTTCAATTATTTTTTAAAATAACCGCTTTGTATTTATTACAGTACAAATAGATATATTGGTATTTTCGGTACAAATTTGGTGGAAGAAACTTGCTTTCAATTATAAATTATATTTTACAAATAAGCAAGTTATTTCGTAAAAATAGAAAAAAATGAAAAAGAAGATTATTTTCATTTAATCTAGTGATGTATATATTTGATAATATGTGAATAAAAAGTATTAAATTTAGAAACATGATGGTTAAAAATCATAAACATTCGCGGTAAAGGTGAGAATATTTTATAGTCATTGACAATGATTGTGGTTATGGTCAGAGGTAAATAACTACGATATCCTTGCCCTTTCTTTTATATACAAAAGGCACGATGTATTTGACGTGTAATTTCAAACTTTATTTTGACAAAGGTTAACGAGATTGATTAAGCACCTGCAAGTTTATTAAATAAAACAAAACAAAAGGAGGAAGAAAAAAAAGGAGAGATAAGGAGGAGAAGTATGTTGCAGCACACTACAACATCCAACAAAAGCAAAAGCAAAACTAAAAAACAAGGCCCAAAACTCTTTCAAAGCCCCAAAGCATTCGAACACTATTTTCATGGGCTTTAGCACGGATGATTTGCAAATCGCTTCTAATTTGTGCAGAAATGAACTTTAAAATTTATGTTGTTGCATGGTTGACGATCTCCCATTTTTTAGGATTTCATATTGTGCTCATTTCAATCTTTATTTTGGTTGGCTTTACTTGTAGTTCTTCTTAACAGTACTACAAAAATATCAACAGCATTGATTAAATTCTGATATAAAACTGAATTAAAAGGCGGTGATTCATGATAAAAGAACCCAAAGAAAAAAGAAAAGGAAAAAAAATAAGATGTGTGTGTGGGGGGTGGGGTGGGGTGTTGGGTGTTTTGTGGGAGTGCATACGGTAGTATCTAAACTACGATAATCCCAACAGAAGCATTTAAAGGGAAGGGTGTCATCTTATTTGCGGGTAACCCGCAATTCCAACTCAGGTGGGTAAAATCATGGGTACTGTTGTAAACAATATAAAAAATAAGAAACCATTGGAAAAAAAAACAGACATTTTATTCATTTTTGAAATTAGCAAGCTATTTCCATTACATAGGCTTTTTTATATAAAAGTTTTGGAGCTTGAGATTGAACTTATCACATGATGTGGGACTAAACAAAATATAACAAACATTGTATAGCATATTCACCCTTTATAATTTACATATATTATAACACTCCTCCTTGAATATGCGTCTTCAAAATCTTGGATGCTAATATGGTAGCTTGAAATTGTCCATTTTGAAATGTGTATGATGAATGCTCCTCCTCATTATTATCCTGCTTTCATATCTCCATTCAGTTGCTGTAGATATTGTATCTTGCCTCATTAAAAATCTTTATTAAGAAAACCCAAGTAAAAAACCTTGAATGATGAAAAGAGTGCAACCTGTGAAATCATAAATATCATATGATGATATTCCTTCTAAAGAGTTTGATACTTCGGAATCAAAATAATGTCTCATTAAAACCTTACTAAAAAAACCCAATGAGAAAAATCTTAGTGAAAGAAAAAGAATACAATGACATATTTCAATAATTTACCTCAAATGGAGTTTGATACTTCTGGATCAATATAATGCCTCATTAAAATCTTACTAAGAAAAACCCACTGTGAAAAATCTTAGTGAAGAAAAAAGAGTATATTATGATATACTTATGTATGCTCCCCCTGATTTTATAGTTTTCCCTTTAAGTTTTAATATATGCCATTATAATTCAAATCGGTTATAAATACTTTTGTAACATAGCTTAGACAAGTATTAAAAGTTCAAAGACAATAATTCTAGTTTCCTTTCTTTAGATCTTCATCATTTACAAATAGTTTCCTTCGATACAATCAAATTTTCCAAGATTGTTTCTTTCAAATATGATTTGTGGCATGCTACCTTTATAAAAAAACACTTAATATGCTTTCATTTTTGTGCTTCAAATCAGTTTTGCATATTGCAACTACATCTTTGATGAATATTAAAAGTCTCATTACAACAATACTTATAAATATGAAGTAATCTACTCATCATGAATTATATCAAGATTTTCATTACAACAATACTTAAAAGATGATTGTAATATATGCTCTTTATTCTTTGCATTCTTTATAACCACCAAAGTTATTTATATTTTTCAGGAATTTGTATACTTTCATCGTTTAATGTGATTTAAGCAATATTTATACCTTCGGGGTATATTTAGCGTTTCAAACACTTTCGCTACTTTGCGGATTACAAGTCCACATTTCTATATTAGTAAAGAATTCATGATGGCCAATCATGTTTCCTCTAATTCAAGATCTTTAATCTATTTATAAACATAAGCGCTTTTTATTATTTACAAATTTATCATCGATGATTATTTCTTATCAGTTCTAGATATGATTATTGATATCTCAATATTTATTCTACTTTTGGTACCTAAACCACTTCTAGGTTTATTCAACAATCATGTCATGGGTCTCTTCCAGAGCACCTTAAGTGTTTCTTAAAAAAAACTCACCTCCTTTATTTGACATCTTTATTACTTTCTCCAAAAATATTTCAAATTGACTTCTCCACCACACTTCTGATGTGATTTATACCATTTTGTTCTTCTGGAATTTCAACTTATATTGGAGCAAGTATACTAGGTATGTTATCTATAATTTATTCAAATTACTTAATATTTTGCAACCAATATTTAATCTTGATAATCAAAATTCTTCTTTCGTTGAACTTCACTCATTCGTGCCACGTTCATAATATCCATTTCGCATGCCCTTTCTCTTAAAAAAACCATACCTGAAAATGTCTAACCGTGACAATATACTTGAGTATTCTCAAGTTTTTGAGATCCTTAAATTTATCCTACTGGAAGAATGTTCGAGGATGATCAAGTAGGAAACGTTTGTCTTACGTGAAGATATGTTTGTCTTACGTGAAGATATTCCTACTTTATCCTTTTAAATATTTATGAAGTTCTCTTGAATGTATTTTCTTTCTTTAAAAAAAAGAAAGAATAAATTTTTTAGTAGAAGGTATTGTCTATGTAACTATGTAACTTGTAGTACCATTTCCAATGGTGAAGATACAAAATAGTTACGCAAATGAAAAATTCTACAACTAGAGCCAATGTTTTTGCCTATTCAATAGATGTCAAGATTATAGTTTGTTTACTTGTTAAATATCCAATTTTGGCAGCATTTGAGTAGATGAAAATTTGTCAGGCTATTGACGTTTTTTTTAACAGTGGGTACATGGATCTTTATTGATGAAAACCAAAACTGCATAAATATTTACAAATATTTCACCAACCCAACAACACACGTTTACAAATCCTTCAGCCCATAAGCCCACTAACTATACACATACAAAATACCATAATTCCCCAACCTTCCTTATTCACAAACTCACTTTATTCAATGCTTCTCAAGTCATCTACCTCACACTCCACATTTCAATAATGGCAATTTCCAGATTTGGCTTCTTACCTTCCTCTATTCATCTTTTTCCACCTTTTCTCTGCTAAAGAACTTTGTGCTTAGTAGATCAAGTGTGTCTAAGTCTTATGCCCCTCTTCAGTTCCAAAACACAACGATCAATGGTTTTAAAGTCATTCTGAGGCCAAAGTACTCTCTGCATGTAGCTACTTTATCTCAAAAGCTAAGGCAGTGAAACGAATTTTGTGTTTTCGGTTTTCAATATGTATGTCAAATATGAGAAGAATGGAGGGACGATGGAGGGGATGAAAGAAAGACGGATGGGAGGACGAAGGGGATAGAGGGACGATAGAAGAATGGATTGTTTCACGTGCTTGTGTTATTTCCCAAAACACGGAAAAAAAATAAAAGTTGTTTTCTATTTTGTATGTTAACTTTGTTTTCTAAATTGGTTGTTTTCGGCAATATACATGCGTTATCTGCATTTTTGTACGGACGAAAACCTAAAACTGAGAACAACAAACCAAACACTACCTAATTTTTTGAACTAAATTCTCTTATGGTTCATGAATATGTTTACTTTGGTAATCTTCGATTTTAATTACTGAAACAGGGTAGGATTTCTCCTGGTAGCACTGCAGGCTCTTCAACTTCGAATCATTTGATTTATATAATAGTAGCATGTAATGCAATTAAGTATATAATAGAAAAAAATGTAATTAAAACAGGTAATTACCTTCCCCTTTAGCGATTTATAGCTAATTCAGCATGCGGTGATCCAACCGACCAATTTCAGGTAACCATTGCGACGTAGTAATGGTCAGACGAAATCTTACCGTCCCCATTCTTTGCAAATCTCCTCATCTAAGTTGTTCTGATATTGCCTAAGTTTGGATTTTGATGCTCTGATTGAAACGATGTCTCTGATTTGTGAACAACTTACTATTCTAATATATGATAGTTGTTGAATAGACTGTTATTCCGTTAATGCCATAAAGTCCAAATACGAGTAGATAAAGAAATTTTCGCGATGTCACTTCTTTTGCAGTTATCTAAAAATTTTGTCTCCATTTCTTCAATTTCAGTAATTAAGTTGAGTGAATTAAGGTTTGATGCATGCGACTTTAACTTGTTACGACACCAATTCCAAACTGACAATGAGAATTTGCATTTTGATGTTCAGAATCTTCATCTTTCTCATTACATAAGTCACATTTCTTCTTAACGTTAACACACCTTTGATTTAGTCAAACCTTAGTACTGAGATAGTTGTTAACTGCTCTAAACAGGAAAAAGGCCATCTTAGGCACATGGATACGATGCCAAATAAAATTCGACTAGCTTTTTTAATCATATTTCTTCTTAATAGCTTCCCATAGCTCTGTAAAATGATATTTATCCTTGTTACTACATGACCAGTACCAAAAGTCATCCGCCTTTTCCAAACATAACTCCATTCTCTTTATCTCCTCTTTAATTTGTCCCAAAAAGATAACCCTTCGATAGTTCCATTCTCCTTCTTCTAATATCCCACTCACCACCATCCTCTTACTTTTAGTTCTTGTGGCTATGTCAACTTCTAATCTATTCACCAATTAATCTTCCTCCTTGTAGCCATGGGTAATACCATAATGACGTTGTTTTTCCATCTACGATTCATTTTCAGATACACTTCACAGCTTGATTACGGAGACCTAGCAGAAACTTCCATACTCCCGAGACTGATCATTTCTTTTTCCAATTTCCTAGAATGATTGTTGTTTAATGTACTTATCATGTATCCATTCAACCCATATTCCTTCTTTATATATTGACTACTCTCCATATCAATTTAATTCTTAAAGCCGTGTTTATCTCCTTGAAGACTCTAAGCCCAAATCCTTCCTCATCTTTGGTTCTACAAACAACTTCCCATGGGATTTTAGCAAGTCTACCTTTCCATAAAAATTTAAGGCACACATGCTTATTTTGTTCACAGTGGCGATCGCAAGTTGAAAGCTGTGCATCCAATGCTTCACAATTAGATAAATTGTAGATTTTAGAAGTTCCACATGTCCCACTATACACAACAATTTTGCTTCCCAGCCTTGGATTCTTTGCTTAATTCAATTTAGTAGATTCACGCAGTCCTTGTTGTTGGAATACCTAAAATGAATGAAACTTACAAAGTCCCACATCGCCAAATTTACAAAGTTATTCTAGTATATTAATAGCTTTGCAACGAAGGAGTTGAGGCTTTGGGGCACCCAAATGTTTGCTTCGTTGTGAGGAGGGAGATCAGTTGTGAGGAGGGAGATCATGCATCACCACCATACGCGCGCCATCGTCTGACCGAACCGGGTCGGGTTTGGGTCTAATATGATCTTATTTTTACTGCAAAACTGGGCTGGGTTTTCTGATAGTTGCAGGCTATACGAACAGGAGCGAATCTGTTCAGAAGCGGACGCGGATTGACTGAGGGGGTGCGACTTCTGAAGCGGGCGCGGGTTTTTTGGCGAACAAACGGAAGCGGGTGCGACTTGTGGCAGCAGCAGGTGCGAACACAGAACCAGTAGCGAACGGGTGCGGCCCGTTAACGAACAGCAGCAATGAAAGGCAACGGGTGCAACCTTTCAGGCAGACGCGACTGTTCGAAGGGGTGCGGACGAAATTATAAATAGAAGAGAATACTCATCACATTCTCATTCCATTCCAGTTCTAATTTCTTCTACTTCTTCTTTCTCTACTACTCTGTACAGTTTATCACAGAGTTGACATACTCATTACAATATCGTGCAGATTACGTCTGTTGTATCTTGGAAGACTTTAAATAAAGTCTTAAGGAAATTGTTACGACAAGCATCAGACGGAATTTCCTTCTTCATTCGGTTAGGTTTATAATTGATTTATATATTTATATATATCTATCATTTTCGTTTTCTACGTTGTACTATTTCTGTAAATAGTATTATGTTTGATCTATCGCTATAGTTATTGCTATAATTGTTAATTTGTTGTTGTAATTTAATTACAACATAACTATTGCTTAATTAGCTAATACAGACTTCTAGGATAGTAGAAATCTGTTTGACAAACTTGTGAGACGGGTTTATAATTGATTATTCTATGTTTTGGTATACTAGACGTATAACACTTGTCTCTTAAGTTGATACTAGATAGGGGAATTCCTTAGTATTTAATTAGTAATTCACCCTGGAAAATATTCAAAATGCTTATTATTTCTTCCTTGTGTTTGACACCTATTCCAAAAAAACATTAAACTTTTCATAATTAAGCCTCAAGCCGGTGCTATTATGCATACAACTGAACACCCCTTTAATCACTTGAGCCCCTCCATAGTCTGCATGGACAAAGATAAGGATATCATATGTATATATAGTGTGCGTAATCTAGTTTGTAGTTGTACACAGCAGTTTAATTTTCCCTTCCCTCATTTTTGCTTCCATCAATAATGTACAATACTCCATAACAAACGTGAAAAGTAATGGTGAAAGAAAGTCTCCCTCCCTCAGTCCATTTATGCTGTGGAAGTGGCCATGTGGGCTGCCCTGCTGATGCAGCGTGGCAAAGCACGAGAGAGAAGGAAGCAACGAGACATACCTCAAATCGCGAACGCCCATCACCGCGACCTAACTCCAGCGACCTAACCCCATCATCGCGACCGTGATCTAACTCCAGCGAGCTATGACCTAATTCCAGCGAGTTACGACCTAAATCCAACGAGTCGCTCCTCCTCCGTGAATCGAACGAAGCCAGTAGCCCTAAGTCGCGAGTCGCTTTCCTCCCTATGTTGCGAACGACAGCGCGAGCTAAAATCCTCCTCCTTAGGTCGCAACGACCTATGCCAGCTCCAGCCTTAAGTCACGATCGAACAACTTCTTTAGGTCATTTCAAAGCACGAGCTACGACCTACCAAGTGACAGGAATTCTAGTTGATCACTGCTTTCTTAGGTCGCCAACGACCTAGCGATTTAAGCCGCGAATCATTAGGTCGCAAGGCTTTGAAGATATCTTATATTTCTTAGGTCGTGTGAGCCTTAGGTCGTATGTGTATTTTCCTTAAGTCGCACTATGTTGTAATTTTAGGTCGTTACTATAGTAAGTCATTCGTGTTGTACATATTAGGTCGGTCGAGTGTTGCTAGTGTTAAGTCATGCATGTGTAAATATGTAAGGTTGAGATAGTCTTGTAATGTGTGATGTAAGTGTTGTGTTGGGTTGTAAGCCTATAAATAGGCGAATCGTGTCATTTGTAATAGTTAGTCAATTTGAATAAAATTTCTTTTGTGTGCTCTTGTGCCACCATTAAAATTGATAGTTGAGTGTTATCTCCTATCTCCACCTTCGGATATTCGAGTGCGCTCGAATCAACGATTGTTGAAGTCGATTCACGGAATCTAGTACGCTAGATCAACGTTCGAAGAATCGTAGATCTTCTCTCACGGCATCGTGCGCGATCAACGTGTCGAAGATAGCTAAAGTCCGGTATCTCGCAAAATCAACGAATTTGGGCATTTGGGTATCATCAATCCATCGATTCATTTACATTTTCATCGTTCCATCGCTTTGCACCGTTGGTTGCGAAGTTTTGTGATTATCCGCTGCGTCATTTGGTATCAGATCTAGACTTAGCCAATCATAGCTAAGCCGAGCCTGTTGGAGCAAAGTTGAAGTGTTCAAGTTCAGATTTGTTCAAACCGAGAGTTGAAGTTTGTTGAAGATTCAATCATGCCGTCGAGAAGAGTTAATCGTCATCAGAATATTGCCGATGTGTATAGACGAGAAGAAGCTGAGCAAATGGAACAACGTATCAATGAGAAATTTGATGAAGGCATTGGGAAGTTAGAGAAACTGATGATTGATATGAATCAAGGTCAAAGGAGAAGATCGCCAATCTCGAACCATGGAGGAAACAGAGTTTCGCCATCGGTTACGGAAGCAAGGAGGGTGTCACCACAATCTGTCCGAGAAAGAAGAGAATCTTCAGTTTCAACAAGGAGAGATCACCATGAATTTCGAGATGAAGAAAGAAGAACTCAACGTGAGTTTGAGTATGAGCCATATCGTGATGATGAAAGACATAATAGAAGAGACATGCGTGATCGAAGAGATGTTGATGGTCGAGATCGATACCGAAGTACACGTGATTATGATGAAGAGAGTGATAGAAGTAATATTCATTATCGAGATCGAGACTAAGTACGAAATGCATATCGGGATGTTGAAGATGATCGACGATGAGAGTCAGGGATAAAGACTGAAATTCCAGAATTCAAGGGTGGGATGCAAGCTGAGGAATTTTTGGATTGGTTATCTAATGTTGAAGAAATTTTTGACTTTAAGGAAGTTCCCGAGCATCGAAGAGTTAAGTTGGTTGCTACTCGTTTGAGAGGAAGAGCTATGGCGTGGTGGCAACAAACTAAACTTGCACGGGAGAGAATGGGGAAGTCAAAGATTGCTACATGGGAGAAGATGAAGAAGTTAATGAAGGCTATATTCTTGCCGTATAATTATCAGTCTCTTATGTATCAACGATTGCAGAATCTGAGATAGGGAACAAAGTCGGTTAATGATTATGCAGATGAGTTTTATCAACTTATTTCCAGAAATGATATCATGGAGACGGAGGAATAGTTGACTGCTAGATTTGTTGGAGGTTTGAGAATGCAGATTCAAGATATGGTGAATATGTTTGATCCCAGAACTGTTGCTGAAGCACATCAAAAAGCTCTAGCTTGGGAGAAGCAAGGTAGGAGAGGTGGTGGTGTGTTTACGAATTCCAACAACCAGAACAAAGATGTTAATAGCAGTGCGGATGTTTCCAAAGTCGTCAGTAAGCCGATTGTGAATGAAGCCAACAAACCAAAGGTCAATAGTAGTCTCAAATGCTTTAATTGTCAAGAGTTGGGCCATAAAAGCAATGAATGTACAAAGCCAAAGAAGCGAGCAATGATTGCGGAGATTGAGAATGAAGATGCAGAGGTAGAGTGTGTCAATTCACTACCAGTTGAAGAGGAAGAATTATTGACAGGGGATGAGGGTTGTAGTTTGTTGTTGAGGAGATCATGTTTAATGCCAAAGCAAGAAGATGATTCTAGTTGGTTGAGGAGCAATATTTTCCAGTAGACATGCACTATTTTGGGGAAGGTTTGTAAATTTTTCATTGATGCAGGAAGCTGTGATAACATCATTTCTACCGAGGCTGTGAAGAAGTTGGCATTAAAGACTAAGAAGCATCCGAAACCTTACAAGTTAGCTTGATTGAGAAAAGGTGGGGAGGTGAAGGTTGGACGAAGAGCTTGTGTTAATTTTTCGATTGGGAAGAAATATAAAGACGAAATTTGGTGTGATGTGGTTGACATGGATGTATGTCATTTGTTGTTGGGGAGACCATGGCAATACGATAGAGCAGTGCAACATGATGGTCGCACCAATAGCTACAGTTTTATGTTCGAGGATACACGAATCATTTTGGTTCCTAAAAGGCGTCAACAGAGTGAAAACAAATTGGAGGAAATCGAGGAACTAAAGACTTTGTTGTCTTTGAAGGAATTTGTTGATGTGGAAGATGAAGTCGATTGTTTTCAACCACCAAAGTTTGATAAAGATGAAGTTGATGATTTTCAACCAACAAAATCTGATGAACATAAGGCTGAAAATTAACAACCAGCAAAGTTTGATGAGGATGAAGAAAGTGTGTCAGGAGATGAAGGGGGTGATTTATTGGTGAAGAAAGTAGATTCGACTAGTCTACAATCTACAAGAGAGTTTGTTAAAGAAGTGGAGGATAGTACAGAAGTATTCATGTTGAATGAAACCAGTAAAAGTGTTGAAATTCTCGAAGAGGTTAAGCCAGCAGTGAATGAATGTGAAGATGTAGTTCCTGTAGAGTTGTCCAAGGAATTACTGCCACTAAGGGACGTACAACATCATGTTGATCAAGTGCCAGGTGCTATTGTACCGCATATGCCACGTAATCATATGTGTCCGACAGAGCAGGTAGAGTTGAGAAGACTGGTTGATGGGTTTCTGTTCGAAGGAAGGCAATTGTATATTCCTGATTGTAGTTGGTGAATAAGAGTTATCAAAGACTTACGTGTAGAAAGACACGAGGACTGTGATCGTACCATGCAGTTGATTACAATGTCTTGTTTTAGACCGTCAATAAGGAAGGAGGTTGAAAGGTTTGTTCAGAAGAGCCATAATTATCAAATTTCGAAAGAGACTGCGACAAAGACAGGTTTATGTATGTCATTACCTATACATACTAGAATATGGGTGGAGGTAAGTGTGGACTTTGTATGGAGTTTGATGAAGACGCAAAGTGGCAACGAATCTATCTACTTGATGGTTGAACGATTTCTTGTTGGTACTTACAACAAGCTAGATGCTGGAGGAATGGGTCGTTTGGAAGTTGTGAAGGGAATTAATGAGAATGTTTGTAAGTTGAGTTTGCCGAGTCATCTTCCTATTGCCAACGTTGACAATATCAAACACTTGGTTCCATTTCACGAGGATAAGAGTGTCAAAGAAGAAGAAGCTTTAAATTCGAGGACGAATTTTTTTCAACAAGGGGAGGATGATGCAGCGCGGCAAAGCACGAGAGAGAAGGAAGCAACGAGACATACCTCAAATCGCGAACGCCCATCACCGCGACCTAACTCCAGCAACCTAACCCCATCATCGCGACTGCGATCTAACTCCAGCGAGCTACGACCTAATTCCAGCGAGTTACGACCTAAATCCAACGAGTCGCTCCTCCTCCGTGAATCGAACGAAGCCAGTAGCCCTAAGTCGCGAGTCGCCTTCCTCCCTATGTCGCGAACGACAGCGCGAGCTAAAATCCTCCTCCTTAGGTCGCAAACGACCTATGCCAGCTCCAGCCTTAAGTCGCGATCGAACAACTTCTTTAGGTCGTTTCGAAGCATGAGCTACGACCTACCAAGTGACAGGAATTCCAGTTGATCACTGCTTTCTTAGGTCGCCAACGACCTAGCGATTTAAGCCGCAAATCATCAGGTCGCAAGGCTTTGAAGATATCTTATATTTCTTAGGTCGTGTGAGCCTTAGGTCGTATGTGTATTTTCCTTAAGTCGCACTATGTTGTAATTTTAGGTCGTTACTATAGTAAGTCGTTCGTGTTGTACATATTAGGTCGGTCGAGTGTTGCTAGTTTTAAGTCGTGCATGTGTAAATATGTAAGGTCGAGATAGTCTTGTAATGTGTGATGTAAGTGTTGTGTTGGGTTGTAAGCCTATAAATAGAGAATAGTGTCATTTGTAATAGTTAGTCAATTTGAATAAAATTTCTTTTGTGTGCTCTTGTGCCACCATTAAAATTGGTAATTGAGTGTTATCTCCTATCTCCATCTTCGGATATTCGAGTGCGCTCGAATCAACGATTGTTGAAGCCGATTCACGGAATCTAGTGCGCTAGATCAACGTTCGAAGAATCGTAGATCTTCTCTCACGGCATCGTGCGCGATCAACGTGTTGAATATAACTAAAGTCCGGTATCTCTCAAGGTCAACGGATTTGGGCATTTGGGTATCATCAATCCATCGATTCATTTACATTTTCATCGTTCCATCGCTTTGCACCGTTAGTTGCGAAGTTTAGTGATTATCCGCTGCGTCACCTGCGATATAACTGAAAAACTTGGCGCTGAAGTCAATTCTTGTATGATTCCGATCCATTTGTCACTAAAGTGCATAGAAGAATAAATTTCTAGTTCGCCACGTCATAGGCCTTAAGAAGGTCAATTTCAATGCACATTCCCATATTATCCTTTCGCCCAATAATTTTTGTAGAACCTGGCCCCAAAGCCATCAGGGCCTGGAGCAGTTTATCGCTAACGCTAAAAAATGGCTTACCTGATTTCAAACAATTCAATTCTGTCATTAAGAAAGTCCCGCCCATACTCAGTGAGTACCTTCCTGCAGACTGTACTAGGCATAACATACCTCTTCGACTCATTAAACAGTTCTGAGAAATAATCAATTGCCTTATCCTTGATCATTTCCCGATCTGAACTCGCATCTCCATTTATTATGATATATCATCGGTCCAATTTTTTGCACATCTTGTATTTGACTTTTTTGCATAAAAGAAAGCAGTTACGTCATCACTAGAAGCAGCCAGTCGCTTTAATTTGCTTTTTGTCTAGTATCAATAATTTCCTACTTCAGCGCTACTTCCAATCGCTCTTTCATTTTGTGCAATTCCAATGCACTATTGAGTTGAGGTATCTTTTCTCCTCCAAGTTACGTGCAAGGCAGCACATTGTTCCTGAATTTTAGAAACTTCTCTTTTTGTATCGTTCTTATTTTTACTCCATACTATAAGCTTTTGTTTGGTTTCCTTTTGTTTTTGGATAAAACAATACATCGGGGTTCCTGCACATTCCAAACTCCAACCATCCTCGAATACTTCCCTATAATCTTCAAAGGGATGTCAGCGATTCATATATTTAAACGATTTAGTGCCGTTGATACATTGTTGAACCAAAGCAACGTATATAGGGGTGTGATCACTAATACTTGATGGTAAGAATTTAGCTGTGGTATTTGGAAAAACTTCCAGCCATTCAATGTTCACAAACACTAATTATTTTAAACAAAATGTTCCTTTCCGGACCTGACCACCAAGTGAACTTAAACCCTTCCACTTGCAACTAATTCACTCCAACCCTTGCTACCCATGATTAAAGTTCCATCAGTTTGCTGAACGTACGAGACTGGGTTTCCAGCACTTCTATCACTCGCCTCTCTAATACAATTAAAGTCTTGTAATATAATCCTTTGTTTAAAAATACACATAGCATACGCAAGCTATTGACCTTAATTGACATGTGGCTATATTCTGATGCAACTACAACTGCATCACCTAAGCCCAAACGCACCATTCATAAATCAGCACGGTACTTGGACCTACTATAAAGCACTGAATAATGAAAGGAGCAGCTCAAAGTATTATTAGAATATATATTGGCAGTAATCTGTTACAACTTTTACTCTTTTTAGCATTTCTTGTTACAAAGTTTGCATGGCTAGAAATGACTTTTAAATTTCATTGGACCAGCTGTCCAATCTGTTGCAAAAGTTGTACATGAACGTGCTATATAGTTATGGAAATGAGAATGCTTTGTTAGAGCATCTTCAACCCAGCCTTAATTTAGATGTAATGTCATGCCACATCAGCAATTTGAAAATGTTTTTTAAAATACATTCTCCAATGCTAATGTAATTTATAATTTTAAGATGACATTGTGAAGTACAATGTCTAGTTTTGGACATTGCACATCACAATGTGAAGTATTAGACCTAAGCACTTATTAACAAATTATGTAAATTACTTTAATTTTCTACGAATAACAGAATGACACATATGCAAAAATGATCATATTTTAATTTACATTGAAGAGAAATTGTAAATATCATTGTCTTGTATGCAAACATTGAATTAACATTGTTTACAATCCATTGACATATAAGCTTTACATGACATTATTTGTGAAATGGGTTGGAGATGCTCTTAGGCTGGAAATTATTTCTCTCTTCTTGCATCTTTTCCCTTCTTCTTCCTCTTAATATTCTTCTTCTTCTCATCCCTCCTCTGCAATTATTCTTCTACAGTTAATTAACATAGCATAGGCCCTTATAATTTGGTGCTTTCACCGATACTCTCACCTCCACCCAACCAACACCATGACTCACATCGATGACTTGGCCGCCCAACTCACCACCCAATAAAACGCCATCGATTCCATCCACACCACCCTGTCCAAACAAGAAATTGCCCTTGCCGACTTACCCGATATTAAAAACTCACTCGCAACACAACAACTTTCCATACAACGCCTTACTCAAGCCATAGCTGACCTCACATCCAGACTTCCATCTCCACCTCCTTCACCAAATACTGACTCGTCCAGAGACAACCACCACCTCCTCTTCTTACAACACCCCTTCATGCTCCACCTTATACTCATCACTTCCCAACTCCACCAACCACCCGAATCCCTAAATGTGAGCTAACCCACTTCGATGGATCTAATCCGTTGGATTGGATTTTTCAAGCGGAAATGTTTTTCGCTTACTACGCAACCCCCGATGACCAACGCATAAACCTTGCTAGCTTCTACATGGTTGGCCAAGCCTTAACATGGTACCAATGGATGTTCCGAAACAACCAATTCACCTCATGGAATAACCTCACAATAGCCATCGAACAACGCTTTGGACCCTCCACCTTCATAAACCCACAAGCCACCCTTTTCAAACTCCGCCAAACGACTACCGTCGACAACTACCAATCCCAATTCGAATCACTTAGCAATCGAATTACAAACCTTCCCTATGACGCTCTACTTAATTGTTTCATCTCTGGCCTAAAAATTAATATCCGCAATAAACTACAACCTTTCAAACCCACTTCCATATCCGACGCAATCGATCTCGCCAAACATATCGAAAATAAAATCACTGAAACCAAACAATTCCAAAACCGGCTGCCTTTCAACCGCCCCCTACATCCTCCTTTACCGTCACTACCACCAATCCCAAACCCCCAAACAAACCCGCATATCCCCACCGCTTCCAACTACACCATCAAACGACTCACACCGGCTGAAATGGATGCTAAAAGAGCCAAGGGTCTATGCTTCAATTGTGAAGAGAAATATTTTTCCGGCCATAAATGCAACAATAAACGTATTCTACTGTTTTTACCAAATGACGACGAGAACTCACCAGATTCGGATCCTCCTGATGCGCCAGAACAGCAAATCGACAATGACCCAGCTATCTCCTACCACGCCCTTGTCGGTTCTTCCCACCCTCGTTCTTTGAGGTTGCCTGCGGAAATAAACAGCCAATCGATCTCCATACTCGTCGACACCGGGAGCACCCACAATTACATACACCCAAAAACAGCTCGTTTCTTGGAGCTTCGAACAGAGAGGCATCGCGATTTCCTTGTTACGGTAGGAAATGAGGAGAAATTACAATGCCAAGAAACTTGTCGTCGAGTTCTTGTACGAATTCAGGGATTCGATTTCCTCGCGGATTTCTACGTGCTGCCAATTTCAAGAGCTGAAGCCATATTCGGCATACAATGGTTACAGAACTTTGGACCGGTTACTCTTGATCCAAGAAAATTAACTTTAGCTTTTAATTACAATAATAAACCAATCATTCTATCGGGCCAAGATGTTGCAGTAAGCCTTAGTGAGATATCTCTCCACCAACTTAAACGCATGCAATCCACAACATCCATCTCTTCCTATTTTCACCTAATTACCGAACCCCACCAGAATCTAGTCCTTGATATCCAGTCTGACTTTATCAACCCAGATATTCTCACTCTTTTGGCCCAATACCCCACTCTCTTCGACAAACCTAATGAACTTCCCCTACAACGTGCTATTACTCACCACATTAACCTCCACAATAATTCACAACCAGTCAACGTCCGACCGTACCGGTACCCCTATTTTCAAAAGAATGAAATAGAAACCCAAGTACGAGAAATGCTCAAAGCCCAAATAATTCAACCGTCTACAAGTCCATTTTCTTCCTCTGTTATACTTGTTAAAAAGAAAGACGGTACATGGCGCTTTTGTGTCGACTACCGCGCCCTTAATGCAATCACAATCAAGGATCGATTTCCTATACAACCGTTGATGAATTATTGGACGAATTATATGGATCTACATATTTCTCCAAACTTGATTTACGAAGTGGATATTTTCAAATTAGTGTCTCCCCATTCGACATTCCAAAAATGGCATTTCGTACACATGAAGGACATTACGAGTTTCTCGTAATGCCATTTAGTCATACTAATGCTCCCTCTACATTCCAAGCAACAATGAACAACATTTTTCGACCTCACCTAATGAACAACATTTTTCGACCTCACCTTCGAAAATTTATTCTTGTATTTTTTGACGATATTCTCGTCTATAGCAAATCATGGGATGACCATCTCCTTCATTTGCAAACCACTCTTAACATTCTAGATAAACACAAATTTTATGCCAATTTTTCCAAATGTGTATTCGGACTTACGGAATTATCTTATTTGGGACATATTATTGCACAAGAAGGAGTTCGTGTAGATCCATCTAAAGTGGATGCTATAATTAATTGGCCTCCACCTACTTCTATTACCGCTGTTAGAGGATTTCTGGGCCTCACGGGCTACTACCGTCGTTTTATTCGACATTATGCTCATATTGCAAGCCCATTAACTGATTTGCTAAAGAAGGGTGAAATTTTCGTTTGGACCGCAAAAGCCCATGAAGCCTTCATCTCCCTAAAAAATTCCATCTCCTCTGCACCCATTCTAACCCTACCAAATTTCTCCCAATCTTTCGAACTGCATACAGACGCATCAGGAGTAGCATGTGGCGCGGTTCTCTCGCAATCCCGACACCCCATAGCCTTCCATAGCCAAAAACTCCCACCACGCCTACTTAAATCATCCACCTATGCCCGAGAGATGTTCGCCATAACTTCAGCTGTGCAAAAATGGCGACACTACCTCCTCGGCCGCCACTTCTCCATCACTACCGATCACCAAAGCCTCCGCCAGCTTCTAACTCAAACAATCCAGACACCCGAACAACAAAAATGGCTATCTAAACTCATGGGATTTGACTTCACCATAAAGTATAAACCAGGCGCCGAAAATACTATAGCCGGTGGGCTTTCTCGTTGAACTGCAGCAGCAACAATGGCTGCGTTTTCTTCCCCATCCTTCGATTGGACCGCTCGAATCAAAACCGCCTTGCCCCAGGATGCAACAACACAGCACCTTATAAATGACATCAAGTCAGGTACTAATTCTAGTACACAGTTTTCAGTTCAAGATGGATTGTTATTTAAAAGGAGACGTTTGTATGTTCCGAATAATGACTCACTGAAGAAAGACATAATGTGTGCATTTCACTCCTCTAAAACTGGTGGGCATTCGGGAATTAAAAGAATAGCAGCTCGAGTTGCTAGTAATTTTTACTGGCCTCACCTTTTCAAAACTGTTCAAAATTTCGTACGTGAATGCACCACTTGCGTGCAGATCAAACCCGAAAATTCTGCACCAAAGGGTTTACTACAGCCCTTACCCATTCCCAACCAGATTTTCGAAGACATATCCATGGATTTTATCACTCATTTACCACCCTCGTCCGGGAAACATGTATTTGGGTAATGGTCGACCGCCTCTCAAAATATGCTCATTTCGTCGCACTACCCACTTCTTTTACTGCTGTTCAACTAGCATCGTATTTCATACAAGAGTATGTCCATTTGCATGGGTTTCCCCGCTCCATAGTCTCCGACCGTGATCGTGTTTTTATGAGCAAATTTTGGAAAGAAATCTTTCGCTTACACGGTACACAACTCAACATGAGTAGTGCCTATCACCCACAAAGTGACGGCCAAACGGAAGTTGTAAATCGATGCCCGGAAACTTATTTAAGAGCTATATGTAGCGATTTACCATTGCAATGGATGAAATGCCTACCATGGGCAGAGTGGTGGTACAATACTTGTACACACTCTTCCATTGGAATGTCACCATTCCAAGCTATCTATGGACGAGCCCCACCAATAATTGCCGACTATATTCTTGGAAACTCTCAAGTCCAAGATATGGCCGAATGGACTGCCTCTAGAGATCATCTCTTGAAGACCATAAAAGACAACCTATTACGTGCACAAGCTCGTATGAAAACTCAAGCGGATTCACATCGCATAGACAAAGAGTTTCCCATTGGCGCCTATGACTTTGTCAAACTTCACCCATACCGCCAACATACTTTATGACCTACCCAGCATAAGCTTTCCAAAAAGTATTTCGGCCGTACTAAATCATTGAAAAGATAGGAACCGTTGCATATAAACTGCTCTTACCACCCGAAGCTCGAATTCACCCGGTATTTCACATCTCATTACTCAAATTTTGCCCGAACCCACATAATACTACACCAACTGCACTTCCACCATCACTTCGCATAGAGACCAACCTTGAGGACAAGGTTGAAAGTCAAGGGGGAGGCAATGATGCAACTACAACTGCATCACCTAAGCCCAAACGCACCATTCATAAACCAGCACGGTACTTGGACCTACTAAAGCACTGAATAATGGAAGGAGCGGCTCAAAGTATTATTAGAATATATATTGGCAGTAATATGTTACAACTTTTACTCTTTTTAGCATTTCTTGTTACAAAGTTTGCATGGCTAGAAATGGCTTTTAAATTTCATTGGACCAGCTGTCCAATCTGTTGCAAAAGTTGTACATGAACGTGCTATATAGTTATGGAAATGAGAATGCTTTGTTAGGCTAGAAATTATTTCTCTCTACTTGCATCTTTTCCTTCTTCTTCCTCTTAATATTCTTCCTCTTCCCCCTCCTCTGCAATTATTCTTCTACGGTTAATTAACATAGCATAGGCCCTTACCATATTCCATCTTAGAACGTTGAAAATATTAGCTTGTTTCAGTCATTGAACATGCCACCACATATTCAACTGTGTTTTATCGGAGGAAAAGGGGTCATCCGTCAAAAAATGTAATGTATGACGTTTTAATGGCTATGCAATTTAGTGTTATGTTAATGCATATGCATTATAATAACATACATTGTATCATTCTAACAGCCTTTTGTTTACTCATGCAAACATATTTTATTTGTTTCATGTCTTTTTCGGTTTCTTGAAAATGACAAAAGAAGGAAGTCAACACACGTACTTTTGGGAACGCTCTTGTTATCTATCACTATTCTTGTTATCATAGAATAGCGATTAAGGCAAATACGTAAATACAAGGATAACGCAATGTGCTTCATGTGTAGAAGGAAATATAATTTGTACGAAAATGCGCTAACTATGTGCAAAGTATTATAATCAGTACAAACAACATGCCTCCAGTGTTGCTTACGTAGCTTCAGTTTGTGGTTGCACGGCTAAAATTGAGAGTGTTGGAAATATAATTATTTTTTAATCTTAGTAATTTAGGATTGGAAACTGATTAGTGACGGATAATACCTGGTGTAAGGATGAATCGATTAGATTTTTACACATTTTTATTTTATCTAATATATTCTTTTATAATCGTTGTAGCTAGATATCTAGATACTCTGTTGCCATCTGAATATCAATGCTTATGGTAACTTAAATTTCATACTATGAAGCATAATTATAAGAAATTACTTCATGAGACATAATACTTTTGTGGTGTTTTTTATATTTGAATTTCATATTTTGAGGGTTATCTATAGTCTTAACTTTAGGAGACATAAAACTTTTGTAGTGTTTTTTTGTTATTAATTTGAATTTTGTATTATGAAGCTTATTTATAAGATCTTATATTTAGGAGATAATAAAATTTATGGAGTTTATGTTAATTCTCTTAATTATTATTCAATGGTAAATGTTGGTATTTTATCTTTATACCCAAAAAATGTCCATAAAAGTATTGCAATTATTATTGAAGGTATATAATACTTGCAAACTTATATGTATTTATATTTGATGCCAAAACTAGTTCAAAATAATTTTTTCTCAAAAAAATGAAAATGAGTTATTACCTATTTGAGGAGTAGAGCACTCATGTACCTTTGTTCCACACTAAAAATATTGAGTTGCCAACATGTCTGATGGGTAACAATACCCCCTACCCAGAATGAAAAATAAAAGCCCATCAATCCTAACAACTAAAGTCCATAAAAACAATAAGCTAAAGCTAGAACCAAAATATAGAGTCCTATAAAAGTGATAAATGTCCAATAACTATAAAAAAAGTGGAAAAATCAAGTAAAACCACCAAAAGCATCGATAAGTCGACAAAAAGTGGAATAGAGATAACACTAGAGAAAAAACAAAGCCAAAATCACCAAAACCATAACATATCCAGTACTCATAAGAACCAATCACAGCAGAATCACAGTAGTATGTCAATAACAATATAGTATCAGTAATCCAACAACCTCCGTCCACCCGAAACAGCAAAATAGTTGAATCCAACCAAACCATATTAACAGCTAATACTGGAAAAAACTCGACAACGACTAAGGCCAACACACAAACATATATATATATATATATATATGTATGTATGTATGTATGTATGTATATAGACACACACAAAAAATAATAATTACATATATAAATATGCAAGAAAAATAAAACCGTTAATAACCTGATTAATGTAGATGAGTGGCAATATAAACTAAGTAATACATGAGAAAAAAGGAATAAAATAAAGGATGAATCAAGATTACCACTTAGATTAATAGAACAAACTGAATGGAAGTAAAAGGGAAAGTAAAGAATTGAAATAAATATCATGACTAAAGCCAAGTAAACTAAACAATCTGAGTAGAAGTCTACTCTAAAGTAAAGGGTACAACTAAACAACATGACTTAACCCAGTAAACCATAACTAACTAAATAAAACATGTTAGGGTGAATCAATACCAATAACACTCTAAAAGTAAGCTTATTTCATAGTAAAAGTATAGAACTAGAAGATTCATTAGCAAAAACATCCACTAAATCAGTACTTAATGCGATATTATTTTTCCTACTTTTAAAAACAATTTTTTTCCTTTGAAAAATAGTATGAGATTTTACTATTTTAACAAACTCTTTAAAACGATCATTAGTAATGAATTTTATAGCTAGGGTTCAATCCAGCAAAAGCTAAATAAAGCAGCTATAAAGATCAAATGTTCCGGAGGAATACTAATATTATTAAAACATCTTTGATTTATTTCAAATCAAATATACCAGCACGTGATAGTGAAAATAGTGTCAAGTAAATACCTATAACCACTAGCATAGTAAAATTTAAAGCTGCACTAGTAATATTGTAGTTAAAATCATTATTAGTTACCTTAAAATCAAAAATACTAATGCCATTGAAGAGAGTGAAAATAGTGAACTGACGGTCATTCCAAATTTATATTGAAAAAATACATTTTTTATTACTAAATGAATTATTCTTTTTTAAAAGTTCTATAGTATTTAGTTTCCTATATAGCTTTGCCTTAGGCTGCACAATTTAAATAGATTTAATTTAGCTCCCAAAAAATTTAGGAATTTGTAAAACGAATTAGAAGTAAATTTTTTACTCTAGTCCTAAAACAAATTTACATATTCATTTGTACATGAACTATTCTTATAACAATATAAAAAACATGGACTTGTAGCTTTTTTCTTGTTAGTAAAACCTATATATTTGCTCTTGACAAAAGTTTGCCATTCCACTTGGATAATTTTTTATATTATAGTTAACTAGTCCTCATGTTTAAGTTTAGTCGGTCTAATAAAAAATTCTAAGTAATTTATGGGAAACTTCATTACTTTACAGTTCAATGTGTCAGCAACTTGATCCTTTATCTTATCTAAGTCATTCAAAACTAACATGGAACTTTTATCAAAATTAATCTTTAATCTAGATAGTAATTCAAAACTGTATAAAATAAACTCAAATCCTGTTCGAAATAATAATATTCAATTTAGTTTCTCTTTTTTTTACTTCTTTATACTTTTATATACTTTCGTTAGAAGAATCATGATATATCAATAGAGATCCCTAGAATTTCTCTTGTATTAAATCACAACCGTGAAGTCTTTGTAATCTTAATTGTATATGAGTGGGCATAGGAGTATGTGTTTGCAAATATTAGAGTATGTGTGTGCATATGTGTGCAATATGTTAGTTTAATGAAAGGTTGTTTTCTTGCCTATTCTGATGTAAAGTGCAAGTGATACACAGAGCTGACGGTACAAGAAAATGTGTAATGCACGACATTTTTCGATCCCCGAATGTCGATACTAATACATCTACAGTATTCACATGCCAAACACCCTAGTGCCGGAAAGACAGAATGTTAGGGTAAAGAAAAAGTAGAAAAGAAAACTAACAAGAAAGAGGAGAACAAAACATCAAAATCTCACATGCAGAATGATGATATATAATATCAAAAGACAGTACACAGAACTACTCTAATATACATAGCATTTCAGAGTTACTAACTAAAGTACTATCATCAGTTCAGCCTAGACAGTTATAAAAACCTCTCCTTACAATTGCTGATATATATACATGAAGTAATGTAGCAGAAATAAATACTACGGTAGGCAAAACATCCAGCTCCTTTCCAAGAGCTCAATGAACATCAACGAAAACCTGCCTTTTTCAGACTGCTCGAAAGAGCACCTATGGAAATAAGGGAAACAAAAAACCTTGATTCAGACATAAGCCTGGTATGAAAAACTCAAGAAATATGAAGCCAACATATAACAGTACTTTTGAGAGTGCATGGAAAACCGTAACAGTTATCCCTTCAAAAGAACCACCCATCCAAAATATACATATTGCGATATAATAGATAATGTCTAGGGTGAAGAATATAAATCAGAAAATAGTTGTGCTGCTTGCATCTCATGACACAACAATATTGAAGTACAATAAAAACCACTAAGGTACGTTTGCATATCGATTTTCCTTTGGAGGTGCCCTCTGTACCTCGAGGCTAACCTACTGACAAAGGTCAGAATATACCTATTGAGCATCGTACATCTCTAGATAAAATAAACCAAAAAATCATAGCTGATCCATACCTCAAAACGTGATCCTAAATACCATCAACTCCTGCTGGCCAACATATCGAAAGCATCTATAGATATGAAGTTGATATAACCTATCGTGGAATAGCTGAACCCCAGACTTTGAAGCTTACTTTGTATTCCATAATTACCGATGGTGAAGTCACGTTCAGCATCTCAAAACACAAGCCATCATCACTCGAACAAATCACCAATCCCAACATGGATTCCCACATCTCGAACAGATCTTGAAACCGCACATGGATTCCAACATCTCAAACAGATCCACTTCCAAGAGATAGAACGCATATCTTAGTATTGAAGTGATTTCGGTAAGTATTACCTAAGTATACTTTACGATCCCGGTCTCTTCAAGATTGAATCGACAAATTTTCGGTTAACTAACTCCGGTTCTTTCTTAAATAAATAGACAATGATAAGGGTGGAGATTATCTCATATCCGAACGGATTTCCTTATCACTTATCCTAGAAGAGCAAGATGAGTTCATACATAGGTTATATCATCATCGAGTGAATAACCGTATTATATAATTCTCGTATTTCTACTAGATATTTTCCAAGTTAATTTAGTCATGTTCAACAATAATGAAATGATAGCATATGGAAACCAAGTCTCATAAGCTTGTCACATTTTTGACCTTTCCAAATTACGCTATCCCTCGACCAAGGAGAAGCCTGGTAGGTTGTAGCACTATTGCTTCTGCACACTTCTCGAATCATTAACCTTAACTCTCACGAATAGAACGGGTCTACTTCATCGGGTTTTAGTGCTAAGTACATGACTAAATACATTCCATAGACGAGTAATCACAAAAAGCATGATCAAATCACACAAAGCACGATCAAGCACATAAACAACTTTTAATCCCCTTTTTATTTAATTAATTCTTTATTAATTAAAACCTCTTTTATTAGTAAAACTCCTTTTATTTGATAAAACTTCATTCATTAATTAAAACTCCTTTCTTTAATTAAACTCCTTTATTAATTAAAATCCTTTATTAATTAATAAAACTTCGTCTATTAATTACTACTTTCTTCAGAAGTATGCAAACTATATAAAGGAGTCTTCCCTGGGGGACCTCGTATATATAAGTTCTTAAAGCTAAAGATATTTCATACCAATGCTCCTCCCCAGGTGTTCCCAAATCGTATGAAGCCTTGAAGCTTTTAAATACTTCCTAAGTACTTATACTTGTGCGTGTGTGTGTGTGTATTTAAATTCCTTTTTTAAAAAGATATATACTTTTATTTTACTATTCATGTATTTTACCCTTCATGTATTTTACCATTCATGTATTTTACCATTCATTTATACCATTTTCTATACTTCAAAAGTATTCATGTACTTATCTCATATGATATATGTATATTTAAAAATCATCAACAAGATTTACTTACTTTAAATATAATCAAAGGGGTTAAAAATAAATGTTACTCAAACATTGTTACTATAAACCCCTTCTCTTTTATAAGTTAAACTTTTATCTTTTCTATCTTTTTATAATAGATTCCATACTTGTTCTTATCTTTAAAATATCCACTATTGAAGATCTAAGTATATTCTTAAGGGTTAAAGACAATGTGCTATTGCTTTATCAAAAAAATGTCCTGCTGCTTTATCCAAAATCGGTGATTTTGGCCATAACCCTAATTCGATCCTCTTCCTCGATCCATGCTCGACCTTCTATACTCAACTCCTCCAACCTAATTGCCTTCCTCCCTTTAATGTCTTCTGCCTTCGTGCTTATCTTTGATGGCTATGAATAAAAAATCAAAACTGATATTTGCTGTGTCGTTAGAGTGTCGTGCTTTAGCCACCAGATCGGGTCAACTGATACGACTCCTATAGATATAGTCCCCGTAGGTGCTTCCTCCCCAGCTATCGATGCCTCTATCCATGGCACTGAGATTGTGCTCGAATCAGAAACTAATAAAGCCATGGCAATAATGTTGTCGATGGTATTATGCTCGAATCTGGAACTAAAACTGCCATGGTCAGTAATGTTGTTGATACTGCTAAAACATTTATAACTGGCATTGTTATTTATGTGGCTCATGGCAGCAATTCAAGCCCTTCATATGCTGGTGCTGGTGCTGCTGTTGCTGAGCAATGCAATGAAACACTTCCTTTGAACTCTGACAATTCCAAGAACGTAGATGTAGTGCCTGGTTTTATAACAGAGGTAAATACATTTATTTTCAGCCAAAGTCCTGCCTCCTCTCCGAAAGTTGTTGTACGTGATTCTAATAAATCTTCTTGGGCTTCTCTCTTCTCGACTAAACCCCATAACGCCGGTGAGTTCTTTTCTCACTCATTTTATTTAATAAATGTCAATGGTATTAATATTCCTCCTGTGAAAGTTATTGAAGCGGGTTATGAATTTTGGCTTTACAACTTATTGGTTTTTTCCTTGATGAAAATCCACCATTTTTGTTGTTAAATATAAATTGATGAAGAAATGGAGGCTGAAAGGAAAAATTAAAATGTGAAAAGACAATTTTATGTTTTTCTTTGAATTTTTATGTCCTGAAGATTGACTGAAAATTCTTGAAGCTGAGCTTATTATTATTCTAGGGAAACTATTCATTGTTACTTATTGGAATCCTTCTATAGATTTTACTAGAGAACAGGTATTATCCATACCTGTAGCGACCCGAAAATTCTAGCACTTCGTCTTCGAATAGCAAAATATTTTGAAATACAATTAAGTGTTATAAATATCATTTTATAACCATGTTAGACAACATTTAATTAATGAATAATGATAAGAAACTTGATTTTGAAATTTGTTTAAAAAATATATTCTTTGAAGAAAAATCGATAATGTGACCGAAAATCGATTTATTGGTAAACAGCTTTTCAATCGATACAAGTTATTCGAACTTTTGTGCACTTGTCTAATGATCAAATGAACATATTAGCAACTAATTAATACACTCTCCCTTCATAAAGCTTGGAATGTTCTAGAAGCTTCTAAAAGATAAGAGATATAATCATGAGAGTGGTATGATGGTAATTAGCATAAATGAGAAGTGACTTAAAGGAGAAGTGATGGGAGGTGAAGCTTCAATGGCATGGTGGGGGGTGAGTGCAAGCTTAGGCAACACCATTCTTGTGCCAATATAAATAGAGGCATACCATATAGTTAGAATCACAAATTCACAAAGCTTAAGTGAGAAAATTAAGGGCTTCTTCTTTATCGTCTTTTATGTTCTTAAGAAAATTGTTACAAATCAACTCCAAATCACTTCAAACTTTGCTACAAGCCTTAGTAAAATATTAGAACACATTCCAGCATGCCAAAACTCAAAGAATAAAAGCCATACTCTCACCCCCTTGAATGGCTTGAGCATATTGTGAGGAGGAAGGGCAAAAGCAAGTGCAAAACCAAGAGAGAAAGGAGGGAAAGGAGATTGCTAGCTTGGGTTTGTACTTGGATTCTTGGATCTTGGTTGTTTGTGAGGTTAAAAGTGAGCTAACACCTCTCTTTGAATGAAAAATAAAACATATATATGTTGTGCTTGGTTTTGTTTATGTTGTTTGAATTGTTGTTGACATATGTTAAAACATTGGTTTGAATCTTACTTTAAAAGTAAATAACATATGTGATCCATGTATATGGACTTGAACGGACTTGGAATCGACTTGTATAACTTGTGACAAGACTTTAAACAAAGCACATAGATTATAGATGGACTTTGGTTTAGATCAGACTCAGATTTGAAAGTGCACTTATAGAACCAGAATTGAGTTAACCGGGAATTCATCGATTGGTTTTAGAGAGTCTATTAAGCAAGAAGAGTGTACTTATATGAGATGACTCAAACCCATAATCACTTCAAAAGCATATACGCGATCTATGTTTTGGAAGCGGTTGTGAAGTGAAATGTTATATAGTTGAACTGTCAATCCTAAGGTTAAATCCAAGGGAGTGGTCAACGTTAACATTTCAAATGATGCTATCGTGTGGGACTGTCTTTCTTGAGGAGTATTCCAAGAGAGAGGACATCGTTAGTATTCTGCAGAGGACTTATGCGGGGAACCTATGTGGAGGTTCCAGATCTGTTCGAGATGCTCGAATCCATGTAGTGATTCATGATCTGTTCAAGATAAAGGAGTCCAATTAGGGATTCGTTTGCTGTTCGAGTGATGAAGACTCAAGTGAGAGATGCTTAATGTACCTTTGACATCGAAAATGAATAAAACTAGAGAAGGATGTATAATCTTCGGTTTAGCTTACCCATGAGGGTATATCAACTCCATATTTAGAGTATGCTTATCGATATGTTTGTGCATAGGAGTTGTTGATACTTGGTACCACGTAGTTCATTGTTGGGCCAGTCGTAATGCCCCACCTTTAGACCCACATTAACAAAGATTATTACTAGGTATTATCATCTGCTAATGCAAAGAATAAGGCTGGTTAAGAGCGACCATCTGTATTTATTTCTTTGGGCTAACACTGTCACATTTTACCTTTTTGTTCGAACAATATATTATATGTGAACAGTCTCAGGACATCGTAACAGATACGTTGGCTCTAAAAAAAATTCAGAAAAACATACTATATATCACATAACATAGAATCTGATAACATAACGGAAAATATAATACATCGAATATATACCGTGAGTCTACAAAAGAAAGATCAAACCCACATAATATACATACGGACTACACCACGTCTCAAAAATATACATGATAACTAGAGTCACTATCTCATGCAAAATACATATCAGATAAAGGTCGACTATATAATATACATATGACATAGCTAACTATAGATACATAATAATCAACTGCCAAAAGCTAGCATAAGTCAGAAGTACTCAAGTCCTGGTACTTGATAAGTCTCAGTCTGACCCATGCATAAAAATAACACCCAGATCAGATTATCTCTAATCATCAAAAAATGTGAGATCTAGGTAACAAGTTTATTGAATATACATCAATAATAAGAGTTTATGGTTACTAATGTAAAACATACATAAGATCTCAAAAATTCTTATCACGAGATATTCACCATGTCACAAAAAGTAATCTCATGCCCGACAACGGTAATCATCTAAAAACACGGTAAAACAAATCTCATAAATCACAAACTAATATGAAAACTAACAAACGAAACAACATCATGAAAACCATGAAAATCAAACGACTGCATGAAAGCAAGTCAACGAAGCAACTGCACGAAGGCAAGTCAAACACAATAACAGATTTTATAGTTATCTTTTTACTAAACGAATATTCTTAGTGCGAATTGCTTTCTTCCAAGGGGAGACTGATGTGAAAAGCTCTAGGAGTTTAGCCCGCTAAACTCCTACAGTCCAAAATGTATCGAAAGTCTACAACAAGTGTTCAACTTATTTATCGCACTGCTAAGGTGCCATGTCTACTAACGGATGGCACAATTGTATGACATCGAATATAGCCCGCGATACAGACTGCTGGCTCGATGGTATAGGGCTAGTACTACCGAATACCATAACTCAGGGGACGACCACCGTAGTTAAGCCACTAGGTGAACAACTAGCCTCAAGGTCAAGCTACTAAATGTACTAACGAATATAGCGAATTATAAATAATAAGCTTTCACTAAGATACTATGTTAATCCCATAGTGTCGTTTACTCTTTTAATAGTAATCATTAAAGTAAATCCTGTGTCTCATAACCACTTGGTGTTGCTAAAATATTTACAATTAATTAGTAAATTTCCATACACATAAATACTACACAAATAAGTCATATAATTAAACAGCAAAGTGATAATTAATGTTCCATAACCACTTGTTATTACTAAATTGTTTAAATGTAATTCTCATTTTATAGCAAAAGAATTATTTAGCTTAAAAACCAAATTCCACTAAATCCATCACTTAAATCACTTAAGAAATAATTTTTTCTTGCTTTTTGATAAAATAATCATTTTCATTTAAAACTAAGAGTTCTGAATTTAAAATATTAATATGGTTTTATATAAGCTAGAAATGATTTTTTTGAGCTATGTTAATATATATATAGTTTATAAATTCCTTTTATGAAATCAATTTATAAAACACTTCTATAAAACCATATATGTAAATATAATTTCATTTTTATAAAATCAAGGTATATCCATATTTAAAAGAATTTATATACTATCATTGGAGCCAAGAAAACAAAAAAATCATCAAAACAAATTATATCAAAAATTGGTTAAAAACCTAAAGTGAATGCTCCAGTTTTGTTCATGACTGGTCCACCGCTAGACCCCGTTGGTGGACGGATGACACAAATTCTTCTAAAGCTTCGCTCCAGATTTCACGTCCCCGTCTTTGACGATTTTTCCGGCGATTTCAGGCAGTATTATACTACTTCTAAGAGTGTGATTTCACTGCATTTCATACGTACAAGATCTAGCAACAAGCATGCAATCATAGGTGATGAAATCAAATATTAAAACTTACATTTTCTATAGGGTTTCTATTTTCAGTTTACTGTAAAATCAATTAGGCATCAAAAAACAGAGATTAAACAACATGCAAATCCTATTTGCTTCAATTCAATTACGAACACATGAAATTCAGATTTTAGAGATAATTGTTAGAGTAAAATCTCACATTTTTCCTTAGTTAGCACAAATCAAACTATAGCAGTTCACTTCTCCAATTTTTGTCAAAACCCTAGAACAACAATTTTACAAACAAGACAACAAAAGATCAAAATCCTAACCAAAATCATAAATTGAGAGTTCTAAGAGTTAGATATAGATAGGATGGATTTACCTTGAATTTATCCGAATATATAGAGATTTATTTCATTTGTTTGAGTGGATTTCGCTAACTTTTCTATTTGAAAACTTATCGTTTTCGTTTTCGTTTTCTGGTTTTTGTGTTTTTAAGCAGTGTACGTACTGCTTTTGTGAAAATGAGAAAGAAAGTATTCTTTCTTTTATTTAGTAATGGTATTAACCCAATTAGCTTCTAATTACTAATTTAATTAGTCTAATGAACTTATAAACCTCTATTTAATCAACAAAATAATTCCTCTTTTATTTATCAACCAAATCCTTTAATTTCTTTTACATGTTTTAAACTCTAACTAGTTACAAATTTAGGAATTAAAATCCAACTCTACATATTTTCAAAATACACGCTTTTTAGTTTTAAAAGATAATTCAACTCTTATTAAATTCTCACTTATTCAATAGGATTAAAATTCCAAAAATGAACAAAATGAGCAATTTACACTTTAAAACACTTATAATAATTTTACAATGATTTCATCTTTCACCTTATAATTTAATAAAATTACAATACTTATTTAAATTGGTAAAATCATTATTTCTCTAATTTTTTCATTTATTTAAATAAATCATTCTAAATCAAATTTATCTCCTTTAATTACACAAAAACTAATATTTGCCTTATTTACATTAATTAAAATTATAAATCCTCTTAATTGTTCCCAGATTAATAATTATTATAAAGTTCGAATCAAGGTAATTATAAAATCGGGTTGTTACACCAGTTGTGTTTACCTTAGAATATATCCTCTCTAGAGATATACGATGCACGAAAAGAAGTTTCTGGTCCTTGTCATTGAGATCTGCTTCAGTTTACTGGAGGCGCCTCCATGGAAAATAATCCATATACGAACGCACCTTAGCAGCATTGATTGTATACCTATTATTGTTGTGGCGTTCACATAGCAGCTATTTGATATGATTTATGTGCTACACACTAGACATTATCTATCATAACATTATATGTTAAACAAGATGAATGGTCAGTTTCATTTGAGGGGAAAACCGTTATGGTAATCTGTACGGTCTCAATGGTTACTGCTACCTATTTCATGTTTCATGAGTTTTCTCACGCTAATTAACTAGACCGATCCGGATGTTATTTTCATATAATGCTCGGGTCAGCCCCATATATGTTTCCAAATTTAGCTACGGACGCCTTGGAGCTTATGGAGAGAAGTTGGATAATTATCTTCCATAGTATTCTTATTTCCGCTGCATTTTTGTATTGCATATATCGACTTTGTAAATATAGGCAGTTAATGTTATCCCGCCTTTTGGCAAGGCCGTGACACCAAGAACTTGACTAGAAACCAATGACGGTTCGTCTTGGAGATCGGTTATGCGCAGGCTGACTATGGATATCGACGAATTTTGTCCGAGTCCGGATCAAGCTACAGTTGATATGACGTGACAAGTGAAGCCATGAAAGTCAACATTCCAAATTTCAGGCCAATCCGAGTTCATGTGCTCGAGTTATGATCGATGCAAGTTGGAGGAAATAGCCTCAATTTCGTATCCATCAGTAGGCCACGGTTCGAATCGATCAAGATCGTATCCATAGTCGAGCCCTAGTTCGTATCGATCGATTCCGAATCCATCAACGGAGTGCACTTCATATCGGTCGGCCACTGTCTACTTCGCATCCATCGACGAGCCTTTGTTCGAATCCATCAGGAGAGCCTTGTTCGAATCCATCGACTCACACTATTCGTATCCATCAGAGGATCGTTGTTCATATCCATCAAGTTGGAGCGCTTTTTATCGATACGAACCAAGCCACGCGATCGATACGAACAAGCCAACGCAATCGATGCGAGCAGAGCACACTGCAGGTCGATACGAAGAGCGCGCTGTCGATCGATACGAACAAGACAATTACTTTGATACGAACAAGGCGAGAATCTTGGGACGACTCGATCAATTCGGAATAAAAAGTGGATCGATCCAAAGAGTGCGCGCCACGTCATCACCGGGCGCGTGCAACCATCGATTCGAAATGATCGAGTCGAAACGATCGATTCGAACGAAACAGCCTACCGAGTAACACCAATTCGTATCGATCGTATCTCGCGATCCACCAGTCCAAATGCTATGAAATTTTCACAGGAGCTTACGTACAAGATAAAGAATGTTCTCACCAAGTTTCGACTCCATTGGACGAAATCTTGATCGATACGAAATTCGTTCGTATCGATCACGGATCGAGCCAAAACTTCACGGGCTTGGTCGTGTGGGCCCACTCACGTGCCAGAAGAAGTCTCCCGAAATCTGAGCGAAATATCAGCCTCCTACACCTATAAATAGAGCCCCAGGGCCTATAGAGAAAGGATCTTTTGACGCTCCAATGCCCAGACTCTGCCGAATTCAATTTCATACGCCATTACTGCTGTTGTACTCGAATTTCATAACTTAAATTTGCTGTAATCTGCTGCAATCAATTGTAATCATCAAAGAAACATCGATAAAGTGATCAACTTCATAGTGGACGTAGGCAATACACCGAACCACTCTAAATTCTTGTGTTTCTGTGCATTTTTATCGTTTACATATTTGTTTTTGGAGTTTTTGTTAGATAATCCTCTTTTCCATTTAGTTTCTTCATTTTTTATCTCTTCAAAAACTTCCGAAGAGTGTTGTGCCCATTTTTGGTACAAACACTTTGGTGCTTTCATTGAGAAAAAACCTAATTTTTCTCCTGCTCCTTGGACCTCCTATCGATACCGGATTACATAAATCCATGAAGAAGATCCAGTTCTCAAGCCTTGAAGCCCTTCCATCCTATTCAGATTTGCATCAGATCTAGGAAAGGACTTCGTCAATTCATCATGGTAAGCACACGAACTGCTTCTACAGCTACTGATCAGGAAGGACGGGATAGACAGAATCCCGTACAATTGCCTCCATCCAACCAAGATGCCGTCGGACCGTCAAATCCATCAGGCCGGGTCACCAGACAAGAGTTCCAGATGCTGCTTCAAGAGTTGACCCAGAGTCGGCAACAGCTTACTGAACAACTGTGTGCCAACACAGAGTTGTTCAACCAGCTGAATCGCCAAAGGCGCAGAAGATCCAGAAGAGATCAAGCTTCTTATTCTTCCACGGAGTGTTCAGCCTCATCTGATGATCATCACCGATCTACATGCCCACGGCTGGACATAAGCTGCACTCAGGCCACGGGACACCAACCTGCCTTGAATCTTGGACAACCTAGGACTAGACCATCTACCAGTCATCAGATCCGACCTTCATCCCGAGGGGGTGCCGCTCCTTACCATGTCATAGGCAACCTCGCTACCACCACCACTACCGAACAAGGAGTTGATGCTAGAAATCAAGCTGGCCCGCATCGTCACCAATGAGAACACACTCCAGAACCTTATGTCCCTGAAAATTTTGAACCAAGGAGGCGAGGCACGGACTGTCGACCGCTTCCTGTCCAGACTCGCGTTGTGGAACCCGACCACACCTTGGCACAGCATGCACCAAATATCCAGATGTCGGATATACCGACGATGATCCGTCAGATGATCCATGAAAGTCAGGGTCTCACTAATGACGACTGGGGGATCTCCCGAAGTCATACCCCTTTCACTGATGACATATTATATGCTGAACCACCTCGGCGCTTTAGGATGCCAACTTTGCCAGTCTATGAAGGAAATTCTGATCCCAATCAACATCTCCTGAAGTATGAATGGTTAATGAATGCTGCAAGGGCTGATGATGCAGTTAAATGCCGTAGTTTCCCCATCTCCCTAGGAGGCATTGCAACTATATGGTTTACTCGTTTGCCACCATGATCCATTTCTAATTTCGACCAGATGGCCACCAAGTTTGTTGAACAATTCCGTATGCACGTAGCAAGACCCAAAGATGTTAATACTCTGTCTAGTGTCACTCAAGCTCCCGGAGAGACACTCAGGCGTTACTTGGAGCGATTTCATGCCGCGTGTGCAGAAATAAGCAATCCCAATGACAACTCTATCCTGATGGCATTGACTAAGGGGATTGATCCTGATTCCGAGTTCGGCAATTGGTTAGCTGGGAAGCCACCTGCGTCATTGGACCGTTTCTATTCCAAGGCAGCCCAATTCTTGAGAAGGGAGGATGCGAAACAGTCTAGGAAGCAGGATGACGCAGGACCCAGCATGGAAGGAATTCAGAGTAACATCGCAGTTAAACAATCCGGGGAGAGTTTCGGAAAAGTTCAGTTGAATATACAAAACAAACAGAACCAGTAGAGGGACAGTGGAAATCAAGGTAAAAAACGAGATCAAAATCGTGGTCCACGACATAGAGCTCCCATGTTCAACAATTATACTCCATTAAATACGTCGCTGGAAATGTGTATTTGCAGACCTGTAATACCATGCAATACAAGAAACCTGCCCCGAAGCCATCAACGGAAAGACAAGTCCAAACAGGGAAGTTTTGCAGATTTCATGAAAGTTATGGCCATAATACAAATGAGTGTCGTCATTTGCAAGATCTCATTGAAAAGCTGATACGTGAACGAAAGTTGGATCAGTATGTGCGGGCGCCGCAGTCAAGAGGTGCGGGCCCATCAAATCAGAATCGAGCACCAAACCAGGAAAGGCAGGAGGAACCCGCTCGTACTGGCGGGGGGTTGGTTATCAATACAATAAGTGGTGATCCCCATCCAGCAGACCGAAGCTGGAAGGAAATGGAGTCGTATGCCAGCTCTATCAGGCATCCGGACTTCGAGTGTTATAGTAGTTTTGATGAAGGAGCTCCGGCCAAACAACAGAAGACGATGACAGATGACATCGTGTTCAGAAACAGAGATGCTGATAAAGTCGAAGCCCCTACTATCGATCCACTGGTCATCTCGGCTCAAGTAGGTCCTGCTTGGATGAAGAGGATATTAGTTGACAGTGGAAGCTCTGTGAATATTTTGTTTAAACAAGCTTACGACCAAATGAAAATGGAAGCCAAAGATTTAAAACCTTGCCAATCTCGAATCCATGGTTTCAATGGGAGCGCTACTATACCCACTGGAGTAGTGGAACTACCGGTGGAGTTGGGAGTTGGAGAACACCGAAGAGTACGGATATTACAGTTCATTGTGTTGGACATAGACTCCCCTTATAATGCTTTCTTGGGCCGACCGACCCTTGCTGAATTTAGGGCAGCCATTGCCCCATGGTGTTTGAGCCTGAAGTTTCCCACTGATCGTGGAGTGAGAATCATTCAAGGAGATCAGGCTGCTGGGAGAGCCTGTTACGTTGCCAAGCTGCGGGAGGCACAGTGAAAGGAGAAAGGAAAGGGCGTAGAGGAATCTCTCTGTGTCTGTTTTGCTGATAATTGACAATTAGTGCCTGGGCCTAGGCCCGGGCACCCCAGCCAATTCCAAAGGGATCTTGACCCAAGAGAAATCGAAGATGAAGGAGAATCTAAAGAAAGTCAAGCATCCCCGGCCGAACTAACGATTGATGTCCCAATCGACGATGATGATGATTCGAAGATGATAAAGATTGGGTCTCAGATAAGCCAGCAAACTCAAGAGGAATTGGTTGAGTTTCTACAGGCGAATCTTGACGTATTCGCCTAGACGCATTCTGATATGTGTGGGATCTCGCTAGACATCGCGAGCCACACTTTGAATATTGACCTGCGGCATGTCCGGTCAAACAGAAAAGGCGTGGTATGGATCCAGAGAGATCTACCACCCTTAAAGAAGAGGTAGAAAGGCTTAAAACGAATGGGTTCATTCGAGATGTGCTATATCTCGAATGGGTGTCAAATCCCGTGCTTGTCCGAAAGTCAAACAGAAAATGGAGAACATGTGCCGATTACTTCGATCTAAATAAAGCTTGTCCTAAAGACAGTTTTCCGCTTCCGAGGATTGATCAGCTCGTTGACCCGACAACTGGACATAAGCTCTTATCCTTCATGGATGCGTATTCTGGCTACAATGAGATACCAATGCATTTACCTGATCAAGAACATACCAGCTTCGTAACCAATCTGGGACTTTATCATTACAAAGTTATGCCATTCGGACTCAAGAATGCCAGGGCTACTTATCAACGATTGGTCAATCAGATGTTTGCCAATCAAATCGGGAGAACCATGGAAGTATATGTAGACGACATGCTTGTGAAGTCATGATTTTCCACTGACCATATTAAAGACCTACAAACTATGTTTAACATACTTTGAGAATACAGAATGAAGCTCAACCCACTGAAATGTCATTTTAGAGTTGCGTCCGGAAAATTCCTTGGGTTTATCGTCAATGCTCGAGGGATTGAAGCTAATCCTGAAAAAATCCGGGCAATCAAAAATCTTGAAACTCCGAAAACTATAAAGCAAGTCCAGAGTCTCAATGGGAAAGTAGCGGCACTGAGCAGGTTCATTTCAAAGTCCACTGACAAATGCATTCCCTTCTTCGATCTGATCCGAAAAGGAAAACGAAACTTTGAATGGACCACGGAGTGTGAGGGCGCTTTCCAAGCATAAATTCAACATCTATCCACACCACCTATCCTGTCAAAACCTATTGATCATGAGAAGTTGTACGTTTACTTGGCGATATCAAAAAACTCTATCAGCGCTGCCTTAATTCGAGAAGAAGACAAGATACAGAAGCCAGTTTATTACATCAGCAAACGACTGACTGGAGCTGAAAGGAATTATCCGAAACTAGAGAAGCTGGCTTATTGCCTTGTTATTGCATCAAGGAAACTCCGACCATATTTCCAGGCCCATCCTATTATTGTTTACACCGACCAGCCGTTACGATAGGTCCTTACGCGGCTTGAGACATCTGGTAGGTTACTCAAGTGGAACATCGAACTGAGCCAGTTCGATATTACTTATACTGCCAGGCGAGCCATTCAAGGACATGTCCTGGCCGATTTCATAGTCGAATTTACCATTCCAGAGGACTTGCCCAAAACCAGCGAATCTCCCGAATACATCTGGAAGCTGTACACTGATGGTGCATCAAACGACCGGTGCTCGGGCGCTGGAGTTGTACTAGAAAACCCCGAAGGCCGATCTATATGTTATGCTTTAAAGTTCGATTTTCATGCAACCAATAATGAAGCTGAATATGAAGCCCTCTTAGCTAGATTAACACTTGCCAGAGATTTGAGAATTATCGCTGTGGAAATTTATCGTGATTCACAATTAGTTGTGTGTCAAGTTCGGGGAGAATATCAAGCGAGAGATCGAAGGCTGGCTGCCTACTTAGCTCGAGTCCAGGAAATACTAGATCAGTTTGATTATTATGCCATTTATTGTATACCTCGAGAACGCAATCAGAAAGCCGATTCATTGGCAAAGTTAGCCAGCACAGGTGAAGCTCAGCAAATGGGACTCATTCCCATAGAGACGTTACCTTCCCCAAGTATTGACCGGGTAGAAACAGATTGGGTATGTGAAATCGTTCCCGATAAGGAGTCATGGATGACTCCATTCAGAAATTACCTTGAGCACGGAATCCTGCCGGAGCGCAGAAGTGAAAAAAGACAATTCCTTCGGAAGGCCTCGCGATTCACCATCCAGAATGGAGTCATGTACAGAAGAGGGTACTCTGTTCCTTTACTCTGGTGTATCTCTCACGATGGAATTAAACGGGTACTACACGATGTGCACGAGGGAGAATGTGGCAATCACACCGGGGCAAGCACTTGCCAAGAAAATACTTTGATACAGATATTATTGGCCGACCGTGAATCGCGATGCGTCAGATTATGCAAAGAAATGTGATAAATGTCAAAAGCATACTTGAATTCCTAGAGTCCCACCTACTGAGATAACGCAAATGGTCAGCCCATGGTTGTTTGCAATATGGGGCATCGACATCATTGGTACTCTACCTCTGGCAAAAGGTGGTGAAAAGTATGTCATCGTCGCAGTTGATTACTTTACAAAGTGGGCTAAAGCCGAGCCTCTTGCTACCATAACGACGAAAAAAGTGATTAACTTTGTAGTCCGCAACATTATCTGTCGATTTGGTCTCCCGCACACCATTATCACTGATAACGGAGCCCAACTCGACAGTATTGAATTTAAAGAGTTCTGCAAACGATTTCGCATTCAAAAGAAATTCTCTGCAGTTGCACACCCTCAAGCAAACGAACAGGTCGAAGCAGTCAATAAGATTATAAAGTCCATTCTGAAAAAACGACTGGAGAAGGTTGGGGGCAAATGGGTCGATGAACTTCCTATGGCTTTATGGGCTTACCGAACAACCCACAAGTCCGCGACCGGTCACACTCCATTCTCTCTCTCTTATGGTTTAGAAGCTATTATTCCAATCGAGCTAGATGTACCTTCTCATCGTGTGACATGCTATGATCCGAAGAAAAATGCTATATTACTTGCTGAATTACTCGATTTATTAGATGAGAAACGTGAAGAGGCTGATCTGAGGGCAGCCGCATATCGAAGTCGAGTTGCCGGATTATACGACGCTAAGGTCCACCCGTGAATCTTTGAACTCGGCGATCTCGTCCTGAAAAGAATTTATCCGGTTCCTTCGCATATGAAGCCAACATGGGAAGGACCGTATGTTATTGAACGAAGGCTCGGAGATGGCACATTCAAATTATCGACCGTCGACGGTCTTACTCTACCGAGAGCCTGGAACAGCGAGAGTCTTCGTCGCTACTACACATAACAGGCTATGTTTATCCATTTAGTTTATTTTCCATTTGCAATTTGTTTCTGCATTTCGAAATTAGAATTTGTAATAAGGTAACTGACTTTGCCATATTTTCTTATTTCAGCAATAAAATGCAATCTCTTCGAGCCAGAGCTGTGATTTACTTGAAATACTTCATATGATCATCACCGTACACGAAGAGCTAAGTTCCACCATATGGTGGGATTTATTCAAATAGGGAGTGACTATGATGCAACTGGTCACTCGCTAAGTGAAACCCATGCTCAGGGACAAGCCATCACACCAAAGTCAAGGAAGGATTGATACACGACAATCCTTCACCTAACTCTGGATTCCCAGAGTGCGAACTGGAGTATAAACTTACAAATATGTCTACGAAGAGGGTGGATCCATCCACCTGACGACTTCGCCCGTATCCAAACCAAGTTTAAGGATGGTGGACCCGTCCATCTAACGACCTCACTTGTTAACTCAGGGTGGATGTGATCCGACCATCCGCGATCCTGATACACCTTTCGTTCCCAAAGTGCGAGAGAAATCCAAAAACATGCAGCAGATGTGACTGACCGTCTGTTTACCAACTCCGAACTCCCAGAGTGCGAGTCGGAGTATAAACATTAACTCCAAATTCCCAGAGTAAGAATTGGAGTACAAACGCCAACTCCGAACTCCCAGAGCACGAGTCGGAGTATAAACATTAACTCCAAATTCCCAGAGTACGAATTGGAGTATAAACGCCAACTCCAAATTCCCAGAGTGCGAATTGGAGTATAAACGTCAACTCCGGATTCCCAGATTGCGAAACGGAGTATAAACATCAACCAACACCGAATTCCCAGAGTACGAAACGGAGTATAAACATTAACTCCATGTCCCCAGAGTGCGGACATATAATTAAAACTTAAACCAGCGAAACAGACCACCAGTGAACAAATGAAAATCCCCGGAGTGCGGATATGATCACCGATAATTAAACGAGTGGGGTTGAACCACTCAATCTCCACTTGTCCCAAACATCCGTTTAGTGGCACTAGACTCAACGTGTTATAAGTGAAATGCAATTGTTGGCTGATGTTCTACAACTCGTCCCTAAGACTGGGGGCAAAACTTAAGTGTTGACCATTGATTGAAGTAGTACGACATCAAGATTCAACTCACTTCCAGTCATGAATCGTGTCCGCAGTTTTCGGGCCTCGCGCATAAAAATAAACTTGACTCGGAAGCTGAAACTACACAAGTGCACTTCAAATATTGAAACACTTAGGAAAATACACAAGAAGCTAAAAAAGAAGTGTTTCATTTTTACTATTTGTGAAAGAAATTCATGTACAAGTTTGTTCCAAAAAATTCTTACTAGCAAGGGCCGAACCCGCATCTATACACGACCTACAAAAGAAAAACCAAAAATAAATCCCTATTTGCTTAGAGCAAACTAAAGAGGCCTATCTATTTCCTCTTCTCTCTCGACTTCTTCCTCGGTATAAACCCGCTGGAGCCGCCACTAACTTTCCTCTTTGAACCTTTACTCTTCGATGGTCGGTCTCCAAGCGGGGCATGATCTCGACATCCTCCTCCGAGCTCGAATGAATAGGGATGCTTCCTGCGGGCGGAGTCGGAGGAACAGGATCAAGTGTTGAAGGTGGAATGGGTACACTAGTGTCGAAAACTGTACCACCAGGCGATATCATTCTGAGCGGAGCTGGACCAAGTGCCGCCATCCCACCTCCAAAACTGCCGCCATGAGCCGTTGCCTCCATCTTAACGTCGATTTTGGCCAATATTTCCTCTTCATTGATCGCCTGGGCCTCGCTAGGAGCATCAATGGTTGGCATTGAGGAGTTTCTAGCAGGGGCGCTTCCGCCCATAACAAATGGCAGGTCCGCAAAAGGATCACTATGATGACCAAAGAGTTCCTCCATCATCTTCTCATCAAGCGTTCTTCCCTGCATTTCATCGAGTGGCGCAGTTGTAGTTATGGCGGTCGCTTCAGTGATGACGGCCTCCTGCGTTTGATGTGATTCTTGGGTTGCAGGAAGCACGATCGACGCAGCATCAATCACTGGACTAAGGAAAAGGAAGGCTGTCAGTAAACAAATCAAATAAAGCTATCGATCTCAAACAAGTATGAAGAATGTTCAGATTACCTTCCTCAGTTTGGCTTGTAGATGGCTGAGCGGCTTCAACAACTTGCTCTATAGCCGGAGATATCTGCGGCTGATCTAGATTGTAGGCAGGGACAGCTTGGGAATCCACCGCAGATAAGGGTTCAGGTTGAGTTGACACTAGAACTTCAAGACTTGCATCATGATGGTAAACCCCTGAACCTTCTCCTACTTCTATATGCTGGGTGTCGAGCCTCTCCTTTTCATGCAGAATCATCGACTCATGAAGAATCCTCTGTTCATCTTCGTTCAGCAGATGATTCTCGAGCTCAAACTCGTCAACTGACTCACCCAGATGCACCGCCTTCTCCTCCTCAATTAATCGACCCTAGGCGTTGTATAAATGTGCCGGGTAATCATCGAGCCAGGCTAGACCCCTATGCCTCGGCACGTTAGCGTTGTAAAAGATGAGAAGATCTTCAATGTCGGCTTCTAGCCTAGACTCAGCCGATCTCACCTCCTCCTAAACCTTGTTCTCCACCTCGCGAACCTTAGCCACGGCCGCATCCTGTTCGCCCCAAAGCAAGACAGCCTGTTCGCACGCCTCCTGTGCTGCGTTGTTCGCATCATCTCTTTCCTTGGCCATGTCAGAGAATTTGGCCTTAAGCTCGTTGAGTTCCTTGACCGCCGCATCCCGTTCGGCGGCGACTGTAGTATTTCGGTGGCCCATCTCCACCACCAAGGCAACGTGTGTCTGCCTCAACCTCTCCATCGCCACATTCGCTTCATCAGCTTTTTTGGTGGGCCTCAATTTCATATTTCCGAGAAGACTCGGCCTCGGTATTGAGCACTTGGATGATTCGGTCTTTTTGGGCGAGTTCGGACTCCATCTTTTCAATCTCTTTGGCTCGCTCAAAGGCCACCTTGGAAGCTTTTTCTACAGCCTTCGCCCACTCTCTATACTGGGCGTAGATGTCATGAATGTAATCATGCATCGTGTTCTCCGCCCCTGATGGAATTCTCTTTAAATGAGGTGGAAAGACGTAGCCGTCGAAGCATATGGTCGGGAACTCCTTCCTCAGCTGAGCAATTTTAATAGCCCCTTCCCCCGTAGGCTCAGTTATGGCCTGCTCTGCAATTATGGGGCCCAAGGTTTCAACTCGCTGGTGATGAGTTTCGGGCCTAGAAGTGTGAGAAGATGGTCGGTGTCGCGGAGGCTCTGGTGGGTGTGAAACATGAACAGGAGCTGGTGAGGGAATTCTAGGAGGTGGCAAACGGGACCTAGATCGGTGTCTATAGCCTCTATCCCTATCCCGTTCGTATCTGTCCTGGTTGGAGTACCCGCGATCGCGGTCTCTATCCGAATCTCTCCTGCGGGAATCATAATAAGAAGAAGACTTTCGAGCCGAGCGAAGGCTCCCTAACATCGATCCTCTCCCAGACATCGTACCTGTGAATGAGAAATGAAAGAAAAGTTAGTGATCTCTTGGATTGGACGATTTACGATTATGAATCATGTAGTGCAGTGAAGTGTATGTATGTGCAACCCCCCGACCAACCGGAAATGTCGGCCGCACTCATAGCAAGCGACTCGCTCAGGTCAATAGCACTGTCAAGCTCCTTCATCCCAGTGTCGTGTTGAAACGACACATAATCCGGAATCGGAATATCAACAAGCCCTTCGAAAGGATTCTCTACTTGCAGGGGAGGAGCCTCCAAAATTCTAATTCCAAGAACAGGCAAAAAAACAACCACGGATTTCAATCTCATGGATTTAGAATGCTTATGAGCAACTGCCTTGCCTTTTCTCCTTCCTTCTGAATCCTGAAAACTGCAAGAAGGCCCAGCTGTAAGTTCGTTATCGATGGGTGTTCTCTTCGGATCAACCACTTCGGCTATTAAAATGCCGGGCGCTTTGCGTTTCACCCGCTTCTTCGAGGCCGTCCTCAGTGTTCCTTCGAGCCTTATACTTTGGTCCCGCTCGATCAATCCAACAATTCTCAAGTTACTGTCGGTTAGAACCGAGCCAATGTTCCTCTCTTCACCCGGAACTGCTTGGAGGATCCGAACTAACTCTTTGAAATACCCACCTTCAGGTCGTGAGATTGCGGCTGTAAAAGAAGAGAAGTATGTTAGTTTTGAGAACGATTATTATTATCTCGATAATTCTTGAGAACGAATGCAACGCTTACGTCTATCCAACCATTGCCTAGCGAATCCAGGGGGCATCGAACGTAGAACCATTTTGTTTTAAAGTAACTCAGCCTTCCCCAGGATTCGGTTACTACTTGGCAGTTCCTGACTGACTCCAGGAAAGTTAAAGACGGGCTATCTCCCCTACTTTTGAAGTTAAAAAAGTATCTAATCTCGATCGGCTTTGGTGGTTGAAAGAAAATTTCCATAAAAACAATGAAAGTGCTATTCAGCAAGGCATATCCGTTGGGGTGTAGCAGGGATGGAGCGATTCCAAGGAATGACAACATTTCCCTTATATACTGATTAAATGGAGGAAGTGTCCCTGCTATGCAAGCATGATGATTGAAAGCAGTAAACCCCTCCGTGGGAGCATGCGGTCTATCATCTGGCCCTGGCAGTAATACGTCGTCGAGCGACAAGCCATGTCTTAAGCATATCTGTCCCAGCATATCTTCAGAAATGTCGGACGACATAGAGTCTTGGGGATGGCAAAGGAACCGGGCGCCAGGAAACTCGTCCGGAGCTGGATCTTTGACTTCGGCCTCAATGGCTGGTATTTCGATTGTTGGAGGAATTAAACTCTGAGCTTCCTATTGCTGTGAGCTTGAAGATTCAATTACTAACTAGCTTATGAGAAACCATCATTAGACGATAATAAGCATGTGCATCCCCCTGTGTGAAGTGTGTGAATGTGTGGTGCAGTGCAGTGCTGTATATTACTTGAAAAAAAATTGGGCAGAGTTAAAGAAAGCATGTAAACGATAAGACTTCGAAATTCAATCGGAATGACCGTCATTGCTGACCGTCACAACCGTGCCATCCAGATGCTGGCGACCGATCCAAGTTAAAGTTCGTTATAATTTTGTTTAGTTATAGTTCCATCGGCGAGCTTCGAACGGCAGTCAAATATGCAGTTTAACAGTTAAGTCCAGATATGCAAGAATGAAGCTCGTCGGGGTGATGTGATCGATGATAAAAGATTTCGTATCCATCAGGGTTCAGATGTGGATCAATTGCCAGGAATGCAAGTCGTAACGGTCCAAAATGCAACAGTTCGCATCGATCGAGGAGGCCTCATTTTCGTATCGATCGTGTTCGAATCGATACATTTCTTATCGACCATGGGAGTGTATTTTGCGTCGATCAGAGAACCTCAGTTTCGTATCGAACAGGGCCAACAACTTCGAATCGATCAGATCCATTGAACTCGCAACGATCTGAGACCTTTGGCTTCGCATCGATCACCACCTTTCATTTTGTATCGATCGTTGGGGTCAGAACTTCGTATCGATTGTACGGGTCAAATCCTCGAATCGATCATTCTAGATCGATACGAATTTCAACCTTCATCGATCGATGCGAACCTCATCATTCCACTTAACATCTCCGGGGTCGATGCGAACTCCGACGCGGAATCATGTCGTCTGGATCGATTCGAGCGCCCCTACTCCAGATCGACACGAAACAAAAGTCAAGCCATTCTCCTCCACACTCCTTCTTCTCCAAATGGCCTTGACTCCACTTCCTCCATCCTCGACCTTACTCTGGCTCGTTTCTGACCTCGACTTCGTCGGAATCGATCACAAAGGTAGATAGGATGGCAAAGATTTCGAGCCTTGACGTTAAGATGTCGGATTCGTTTATTGGATTACCTAAATCTGACAGTTGATTCAAGTAATTGACAGTTTGGTTCGATGCAAAGGCGAGCAAAGTTCTTCTATTTCCGAGTTTTTCAGTCAATACGAAGGCTACAGCAATAATGGGCAAGTAAAAGATTTTCTAAGTACGAAACAGTATTTATATGGACTTGGGTGAGAAAGGAAAAACATTTCGCCTTCAGGTAAACTCGACCGGTCACGACAGTTCCACCAGATCGATTCGAATAAGCTATTCGAATCCATAAATGCGAGCCTTCATCGATGCAGACCTGTTACCAAAATCCATCGATTCGAATTGACTACTCGTATCCAACAGTGCAAGGTTCATGGATACGAAATGCGCACTAAAGACTGTTATGAAAGTATTAGACTCCATCGATACGAAGTGCTTGTTCGTATCCATCAGCACTCGACCCACAATGGCACACGTTCATCGATACGAAGTGAAGTCCACTGCATTGGAATCCATCGGAGCTTATACCTATCGATACGAAGTGTTCGTTTCGTATCCATCAATACGAAGTACGCAACGAAGGCTATCGATATGAAATTGCAACTTAGTGCTCACGACAATGGATTCCACCGAAACTCGTATCCATCATTGTGAATCACGTCGATACGAAAACCACATTTCAACCTTTCGCATCGATTCAGGAGAGAATCGATATGAAGGAACATTCAAAAACAACCATCAAGCGTTGTTACAACTCGAATTTCACATCGGTCCAGGAGAGGATCGATACGGGATTTGATGCAAAAGAACTGACAACGACTCGTGAACGTGCAACGTTAACGAGAGTCAGATTAACATATATGCATACATATCGGACTAATATCCAATTTTCCACATCCATAGGAATTAAATACTGATTTGATAACGGTTATGACGACAAACAACTAATCACAGTCGAACATCGATCAGTTACGACAATACAGGGTACAACAGTTAGTAATCAACGAATCACATTACTAAGGAAATCAGTCAAAGATTACAACTTCCAGCGAAAGGACGATAACTGATCAAAGTAAAGGTTGCAGCTTTTCAAACCACGTCATGTTTCCACAAGACGTACTTTGGGGGGCAAATGTTATCCCGCCTTTTGGCAAGGCCATGACACCAAGAACTTGACTAGAAACCAATGACGGTTCGTCTTGGAGATCGGTTATGTGCAGGCTCACTATGGATATTGACGAATTTTGTCCGAGTCCGGATCAAGCTACAGTTGATATGACGCGACAAGTGAAGCTATGAAAGTCAACATTCCAAATTTCAAGCCAATCCGAGTTCATGTGCTCGAGTTATGATCGATGCAAGTTGGAGGAAATAGCCTAAATTTCGTATCCATCAGTAGGCCACAGTTCGAATCGATCAAGATCGTATCCATAGTCGAGCCCTAGTTCGTATCGATCGATTTCGAATCCATCAACGGAGTGCACTTTGTATCGGTCGGTCACTGTCTACTTCACATCCATCGACGAACCTTTGTTCGAATCCATCAGGAGAGCCTTGTTCGAATCCATCGACTCACACTGTTCGTATCAATCAGAGGATCGTTGTTCGTATCCATCAGAAAATCACTGTTCGTATCCATCAAGTTGGAGCGCTTTCTATCAATATGAACCAGGCCACGTGATCGATATGAACAAGCCAACGCAATCGATGCGAGCAGAGCACACTGCAGGTCGATACGAAGAGTGCGCTATCGATCGATTCGAACAAGACAATTACTTCGATACGAACAAGGCGAGAATCTTGGGACGACTCGATCAATTCGGAATAAAAAGTGGATCGATCCAAAGAGTGCATGCCACTTCATCACCGGGGCACGTGCAACCATCGATTCGAAATGATCGAGTCGAAACGATCAATTCGAACGAAACAGCCTACCGAGTAACACCAATTCGTATTGATCGTATCTCGCGATCCACCAGTCCAAATGCTATGAAATTTTCACAGGAGCTTACGTACAAGATAAAGAATGTTCTCACCAAGTTTCGACTCCATTGGACGAAATCTTGAACGATACGAAATTCATTCGTATCGATCACGGATCGAGCCGAAACTTCATGGGCTTGGTCGCGTGGGCCCACTCACGTGCCAGAAGAAGTCTCCCGAAATCTGAGTGAAATATCAGCCTCCTACACCTATAAATAGAGCCCCAGGGCCTATAGAGAAAGGATCTTTTGACGCTCCAATGCCCAGACTCTACCGAATTCAATTTCATACTCCATTACTGCTGTTGTACTCGAATTTCATAACTTAAATTTGCTGTAATCCACTGCAATCAATTGTAATCATCAAAGAAACATCAATAAAGTGATCAACTTCATAGTGGACGTAGGCAATACGCCGAACCACTCTAAATTCTTGTGTTTCTGTGCATTTTTATCGTTTACATATTTGTTTTTGGAGTTTTTGTTAGATAATCCTCTTTTTCCATTTAGTTTCTTCATTTTTTATCTCTTCAAAAACTTCCGAAGAGTGTTGTGCCCATTTTTGGTACAAATACTTTGGTGCTTTCACTGAGAAAAAACCAAATTTTTCTCCTGCTCCTTGGATCTCCTATCGATACCGGATTGCATAAATCCGAGAAGAAGATCCAGTTCTCAAGCCTTGAAGCCCTTCCATCCTATTCAGATTTGCATCAGATCTAGGAAAGGACTTCATCAATTCATCATGGTAAGCACGCAAACTGCTTCTACAGCTGCTGATCAGGAAGGACGGGATAGACAGAATCCCATACAATTGCTCCATCCAACCAAGATGCCGTCGGACCTTCAGATCCATCAGGCCCAGTCACTAGACAAGAGTTCTAGATGCTACTTCAAGAGTTGACCCAGAGTCGGCAACAGCTTACTGAACAACTTTATACTTTTAGAGTAACCCTTTATACTATTCCATTGATATTATATATTACCGTTCCTAGTGTATGCGCCCGTTGTTAGATTCTGATGTTGTGTTCTTCCTTTCCTGTTCTGTTCTTCTTTTATTTTATTTATCCTAACTTTCTATCTTTCCGGCACTTGAGTGCTCGGCACATGAATACCATGAATGTATTTAGTGTTGATATTCGAGGGTCAAAAGTCAGGTCGTTACATTTGGTATTAGATCCCAAGGTTGAACGAGTACCTTGGCTTTGGTTGGGTATGGCTCATTAGAGATAGGGTAAGCGACACCCTATAATAAGTCGAGTGTATCATACATATGAGAGCATATTTGTATTTTAAAAACTAGACTATTAAAAAATCATTCCTTAGGAATATCTCCTTCCAACTACTCTTTCTTTGAAATAACTCTATCCTTTAGTTTCCTAAAGCTTTCTAGCTTTGATTAGGTAGTAAAAGCCATAAGTACTAGAGCTACCAATGCTAGAGGTGGTCTGGGTAGCATTGTCTCAAATGGAGGGAATCGAGCACCGAGGAGTGTTGCTCCAGTTGAGGAACCGTGGGAGTTTGTCGTAGGGGAGGCCATGGAGATCAGACCTCAGATGAGTTTTGCTTCGCTTTGTTATGATTATGAGAGGCTGGAGGCAGGCCTATCAATGGATGTTTTTGGATGCGGATAGTGCCATATCTGCATCCGCATCCGAAATCATTTTTGGATATCAGCATCCGCGAATACGAACAAATATCGGATAATTATCCTATCCGCTAACGACCAATAAATCAAGAATTATAAAAAGAAAATTTTAGTGTAACATTAATATTTTTCAATACCATTGATTGTAAAAGTGCTAAAATTAACAAATATGATGATAAAAAATAGTTTCGAGCAGTTAGAATTAAGTGCATTAATATATAAACTACTAACTTAATAAAATAATAAACGAATATCTTTCATTGCACTAAAATACACATAATTTGAACTATAATCTTGACAAAAACCGAACGGATAATTTTTGGATGCGGATGTCTTCGCATCCTCATCCGCATCCATTTTCTCGGATATCGAATATTTATCCGCTTTTCGGATGTGATTGTAGAAGGATTTCAGATTTTTCAGGTATCCATTGACAGCCCTAGCTGGAGGGTAAGTGGTTTGGTGGTACGAAGATAATTATAAAAGTCCAGACTTGGATCAAATTGTGTGATCGGATATTTGCCAATATGGAGCTAAATTACGCAATGAAGCATAGGTTAGCATCGTGAAATCTTACAGGTGCAGCGATGAATTGGTGGAGTTCTATTACAGCCGATGTCCAAGAGAACGACTTCTCTTAGGCCTAATACAAAGATGAGTTTGAGATATAAAGTTTGTTCCAAAAACCAAAAAGACTTTGTTATTTAGGAACTTCTTGGATCTGAAGCAGGAGGCCATGACTGTGGTGGAGTAGGAAAACCGGTTCATTGCATTGTCTCGGTTCGGCTTGGGTTTGGTTGACACACCGCTGAAGAAGAACGAGATGTTCATTGCAGGTATATGCCTTGAGTTCCAAAGGGATATGACTAATTACTTCATAGGATCTTTTGTTGGTTTGGTGAACATAGCTTTGAGGATTGAGAGCTTAGCTCTGAAACCATATATTTCTGCACCGTTAGGGGACGACAAGTGTATGTTTCAGTCACCAAAGAATAGGTCCACCCTTGTTGCTACAAGTGTGGGAAGAAGGGTCACTTTTTCAATAAGTGTAGGTTCTGGAGGGGGAGGACAAGTGGCGAAGACGCCATTATTGAAGGCACCGATTGCTAAGGCACCGAAGCTTGGTACACAACTTGCACCAGAGGGTTGTTATAATTGCCATCAGCCTGGTCATATTGCCAGAGATTATCCTATGCTCAGGAAAGGAGAGCAGCCTAGGATCTTTGCTATTTTTGCAGCCGAGAAAGGGAAGCAGGTTCTTTAGGTATATTATATGTTTATAGTTTACCTATTCGCATTTTTTTGACTCTAGTGCTTCTCATGGTTTAATATCCCATAACCTTGATTGTTTAGTTATGCTTGGCATATTAGGAACATTGAGTAATGTTTGTTGTTGATTTGTGCTCAACCAGTTTATGAGCAGTTTTACCTCTCTACATCATGGGGTGGGTAGACAATAATTGTGGGTACATCGAACGAACACTTTGTGAATTAATTTTCATGGTTTAACTATAAGGTGTTCGGTGATAATGTTGGGTTAGAAGTTAAAATTTAGTAAATGATGTTTACTATAATAAAAAAGGGAAGATAGAATATTTTAGGAATAAATATTTGTGAAAAGATTTATATAAGAAAGTAATTCTATATAAGTATGGTTTCTAAAATGTGGTTTATAAATGAAAAGGATTTAAACAAAGAATTAGAGAACTTAAATCCCAGTGTCTTTGAAAATGTTTTTCATGCTTTTGGAGTAAATAATATTAGTATCATTGGAAAGTAAATAAGTTGGAAATTAATTTAGAAAAATGAGATCATGATACTTAGTATTATTGTACAAAGTATTTGATACCGCTTTGGAATGATTTTGGTTAAATACCATAAGTATGGTTTGGATGTACTGAACTGCTCACTTCTGTCGCATGGAAATAATTTCGATGATGACTACAGCATCATCGGCGTTCATTTTGGGTTTCTAAGTGTAGGATGCTACAAAGTTATTTGGTAAAACGGATTTTGATTTAATCCCATGTAAATTTTGATATACAAAAGTTATATGTATATATTATTTCAAAATGATTTGAAATGAAAACCAATGTTTAGTTCTAAAGTTCTCTTGTTAAGTTATTTCATGGACACATGTAGCCTATGCAATAGGAAAGTATGGTAGCTGCATCATAATATGATATGTTGTTTCATAGTTTTTCATATGTTAAAATGAAATGAAATGGAATTTTTGATGATTTTGGATAGTCCGGAACTTTCGAATCGTTATAAAACTTAAACTGAATGTTTTTGAAAATACAAAGCTAAGTTTATATAACACTTGAATTGAGAAGTTAGTAAGTTGAAATAATTTTAAATTGTAGACCATCCTTATTAATTAAAACAAAATGATGTTTTATACAAGCTCTTAGGATGTAATGGAGTATTATACAAGTATGAACTTAAGTTATAAAATATGGATAAACTTGAAGTTATGTTTTATGAAATGATTTGTAAATGGTTTTAGTATTGTAGACATACTAATTGTATAGATGAATGTGATTAAGAAGGAATTGTCGTAGTTAAGAAACTAATAGGATAAATATGTCAGTTGTACGTAGACTGTTTTATTCGCATGACTATTCTTGATTCAGATCTGAGTACATGTTTACAAGGTGGTTTACACCAGTCTGAACAAAGTTTTTTCACTCGATTCTTGATGGGGAACACTAGATATGGGTTCTTGAAACGATCATGATGTTTTCCTTCATAGTATATGGCTATGCAAGGAGAACAGAGGTTTCTAATCAAGGAACCAAATTGGAATCCACACTAGAGAGGTCAACTGATCTATACTAGTTTGAAAGTGAAATCTACGTGATCGAGCAAGCAATTAGATCAGATATTGCGTATGGTCGGTCCATGTGCATCGTACAGGCTTTAGTACATTTGTAAGATGTGTTATGTTAGCTTATGAAGAGTTTAGGGAATGACTCTTCGATTCGGTATGAGGTAGCATGAATAATCATCTAAGTAAAAACCTAAGGCTGTTGGGCGTAAGGTATGCATAGTAAATTGTTTATCGTCTTTGAAGGATGGGAGAGTTTTGAACATAAGCAAACCATGAGCATTGGTTGCTAGCAATATGTGAATACTATTTGAGTATTTATGTGCTTGTTCCTTTGTTAAGGTTAGAAGTGCCGAGGAGCATGGATGCTCGAGATGGTACAAAGAAGACAGAGGACATTTTGAAGGAGTCCTATCCAGATTTGATTCTTAAACTAAAGATTTCTTATCTTAGCATCTACATCTTTTATAGTGTACTCACCGCTTAAGGTGGAGTCACTTAGTATGCAGATTGCAGTTTAGTTTGTATATAGTTTCAACAGTACTATATATATATATATGTATATATATATATATATCTTGTTTCGTCTACCTCCTTATATATATATGTCTTGTTTCGTCTACCTCCTTTGATTATCATTCTTGTTTGAATTTCCCGATGAAATGTTCTAAGTGGGGGAGAATGTAGCGACCCGAAAATTCAAACATTTCGTCTTCGAGTATCAAAACATTTTGAAATATAATTAAGTGTTATAAATATGATTTTATAACCATGTTAGACATCATTTAATTAATGAATAATGATAGGAAACTTGATTTTTAAATTTTTTTACAAAAATATATTCTTTGAAGAAAAATCGATAATGTGACCGAAAATCGGTTTATCGGTAAACAGTTTTTCGATCGATATAAGTTATTCGAAATCTTGTGCACTTGTCTAATGATTAAATGAACACGTTAGAAACTAATTAAGACACTATCATCTTCATAAAGCTGGGAATGTTCTAGAAGCTTCTAAAAGATAAGAGTATTATCATGAGAGGGGTATAATGGTAATTAATATAAAGGAGAAGTGACTTAAAGGAGAAGTGATAGGAGGTGAAGCTTCCATGGCATGGTGCGGGTGGGTGGAAGGGGGGGTAAGTGCAAGCTTAGAAAACACCATTATTATGCCTATATAAGGAGAGGCATACCATAGAGTTGGAACCACAAATTCACAAAGCTTAAGTGAGAAAATCAATGGCTTCTTCTTCTTCATCATCTCTTATGTTCTAAGGAAAATTGTTGCAAATCAACTCCAAATCACTTCAAACTTAGCCACAAGCCTTAGTACAATATTATAACACCTTCCACATGCCAAAACTTGAATAAGAAAATCCATACTCTCACCCCATTGAATGACCGTGAGCATATTGTGAGGACGATGGGCAAAGGTAAGTACAAAAGCAAGAGAGGAAGAAGGGAAAAGAGGTTGCTAGCTTAGTTATGGACTTGGATTCTTGGATTTTTGTGAGGTTCACGGTGAGTTAACACCTCAATTTGAGTAAAAAAATATAACATATATATGATGTGTTTGATTATGTTTATGTGTTTGAATTGTTGTTGGCATATGTTAAACCATTGGTTTGAATTCTTACTTTAAAAGAAATGTCATATGTGATCCATGTATATGGACTTGAGCGGGCATGGAATGGACTTGTATGGCTTGTGAAAAGACCTTGAAAAATTCATATAGGCTATAGATGGACTTTGGTTTAAATCGGACTCGGATTTGAAATTGCACTTATAGCGATAGTCGCTATAAATGCACTTGTGAATTGCCTTATTTTTGGCGATTGCTATGGAACTTTGTAGAGAGACCCTTAAAGGTTTCTCACCCTATTTTTAATATTTTATATGTATTTTTATTGCTATTAAAAACTTTAATATTAAAAATTTAAGTAATATCTCAAAAACGGCCAAAACTTCACTTGTGCAAAACTGTCTCGTTTAGACTTGATTTTTGGACTTAAAAGGTTCGAAAAGATATTTAAATTTAAGTATTTTGTTTCATTCTTTCTACAAGTGTTTACTAACTTATATTAGATTATTTCAAAAGTGGTTTGAGATATTTATGGGTTTTTAATAATCAGTTGTGAATTTTTAAAGAAGGGATATTTTTTTAAATATATAGAAAACACGTTCTTCTCAAGTTTTTAAGGAAAATTGTAAAGTTGTTATTTTCAAGTAATATTTTGAATAAATATTTTAAAACCTATTATAAGCATTTTCAAGTATTTTTATAGTATATACAAATGTTTTCGAAAAGGGATTCGAATTGCTAAATGGCCAAATGGTTAATTGTTTAATTACTTGTTTGAGTACTAATTAACTATGCTTAACACTAAAAGCCGATGAAGTAAGGATTATCTATTTGTGAGAGTTAAGATTGATGTCAACTAGGGGATGAAGCAACGAGCTCTAACCTACTAGGCTTCCCACTTGACTGAGGAATAGTAGGTTGGAAAATGTCAAAAACGTGTTAATCGTGTTGATTTCTTCTTGTTTATGGAAATCATTAATACTATACTTAACACTAAAAGCCAACGAGGTAGACTTATCTATTTGTGAGATTCAATAATGAAGTGTCTTGGCAACGCTTTGATGTAACCAGTGCTCTAACTTACCTGGTTTCACTCTTGAAGAAGGAATAGTTAAGTTGGAATGTCAAAAATGAGTTAAGCGTATGAATCATGATTTGTATAAGTAGTTGTTTTTACTAGATAATCGATTAGTCGATTATTGAATTTGACCTAATATTAACTTAGGAAGTTATCGAAAGACTTCTTGATTTCATACCAATAAGAACCCCCAGGGAGGAGTATTGGTACAAAACGTCTATAGCTTTCGCTACTTCTGAGAGAACTAGAATTGAGCTAACTTGGAATTTTTGATTGGTTTCGGAGAGTCCAGTAAGCTAGAAGAGTGTACTTATATGAGATGATTCAAAGCCGTAATCACTTCAAAACCATATATGCAATCTATGTTTTGGAAGCGGTTTTGAAGTGAAATGTTATAGATTTGAATTGTTAATTCTAAGGTTAAATCCAAGGGAGATGTCAGCATTAACATTTCAAACGATGCTATCGTATGGGACTGTCTTTCTTGAGAAGTATTCCAAGAGAGAGGACAACATTTGCATTCATCGGAGGACTTATGCGAGGACCTATGTGGAGGTTTAAGATGCTTGAATCCATGTAGTTATTTATGATATGTTCGAGATAAATGAATCCAATTGGGGATTCATGTGTTGTTCGAGTGATGAAGACTCAAGTGAGAGATGCCTAACGTAGCCTCGACACCGGAAATGACTAAAACTAGATGTTGACCCAAATAATGGACCAAGACCCTAGTTAGAGTTTGAAAGCACCAACCCTGTTCTGACAGAGCAATATCATAGATCACAGATATAAAGAAAGAACAGTAAAAGAAAGTAGATAAAGAATTTTTATAGTGGTTCAGTTGTTAATGAAGCCTACGTCCACTTTATAGTTTTATTATAGACTGATTGCTGTTACAATAGATGTTTGATTACAAGGCTTTGATTATTTTCTAGCTAGATTGAATCTCCAAAGTTGGAATCCACTAGAGAATCACAGTGTATTCCTTTAGAGATTGTTCTGAGGGAGGAAGAGAGTGAAGAATAATTCTAGCAGAGCTTCAACAACCAGTTCGAAAAGGTCCAGTTTATGTTGCAGGTAGGATGGTATTTATATGGATCAGAGTGCTTCTGGGCCAGGCCACTTCATCATCAGCTCGCAGGTAGGTAGGAAACGACCCAGGGAAGGTTTGGCTCGCAAAACGAGACAAGAACATGGGTCGCTGGCGATTTGTGGTCTATGGGTCGATGGCGACCCATGGTCTATGGGTCGCTAGCGACCTATAGACTTGGCTCATTTGCGAGCCAATGTCTTGGCCTCATTTTGTAGTATTCCTTAGCTAGCTCGCTTTAAGGTTTGAGGAGAGGCATGATTCGCTGATGATCTAAGCACTTGGGATCTTTCTAGAGTTTGGAATTGGAGATGTTTCCATGGTCTTTTATCGTAGTCACTTTGTTTTGATAGTAGTTCATTAGCTGTTTGCACTCAACTGCTGATTGGGCTGTAAGAAGGCTGGTCCCTTGGTTTAATCGATCTCGATTGTTGTCTCGGTAATATAGCTGGGCTATCATTCACTCCTTGCATTAGCCTTTCTGGTTAGGTTCTAAACCATCATGATGTTACGAGATTGTTCTGCTTTTTAGTGGGTCCTGCTGGGTTAAAAACCCAGATAACATTTGCCCCCCAGAGTATGTCTTCGTTGGAAACAAGGCGTGCTCTGGAAGTCATCGATTATAGTATCTGTTTACTGGGTTCCAAACTATCGCATTAGAGTCTCGTGGACATGTAGTAAATTATGTTGTTGATCACCTAGTTTTGGTCTCGACTGCTACTGCTTGTCGTAACGAATCAAATTTCTCTTCATAGCTTCTTGGGGTACTTTGAATTAATGGGTAAGTGTCGAGGCTACCATGCAAATTTGGCTTTGGATTTTCAGCCATTTGTTGAATTTTCAATGTGAATCATCGGAGTCCACCTCAAGATTTTGTTTTCATCTAATTGACTTCTGATAGCTGTTCATATTTTTTATTTCAGTCCGAATTTCAATTCTTGGTATTGACGATGCAATCTTTGCTTCATAGTTTACGCAAGGGTTTAGGTCGGTAAGTGGGTGCATGATGTAGGTTTGGAGTTGCCCCATATAGTTTTAATTCGATCGGTGGTGAAGCTAAGTTTGTCTCGAATGATTGTACGCCGTTCTGGAGTGAAGTCTTGCTCTTTGTCTTTAGCTTTTTCTTCTCGAGAATTTGGTTAAGTTCCCGTCGATGTTTTTGAGTTCCAAAGCGATAATTTATTCCAAAATCGGATATAGTGGATGATTCAATTGTATCGCTCTTCCTATTTCTGTATTCTAGTGATCCTGAAAAGAAAAGCTTCCCACGTCGCTTCGGACAGCGGCTCCGTTATCGATCGTTGATCGATAACAGGTAAGTGTGAAAGAGATAATTTTAAAGGAAGATATGGATTGTTTTTCAAATGCAAGCAAGCTAGCTACACTGGATTGTTTATTCGCGGTATTCCGGATACTGGACTCTTCTCATGTAGATAACACATTGCATCTGCCCCGGTCAACGCTCAGGACCCGATTGGACAACATACGTTGACTTCCCTTGGATTCCGGGCGTTGGTTATACGAGGATATTATTTAAAGTAAAACATACCTGACAGGGTTGAATGCAAGTTTTTTCATTGAAAATCATTTTTCGGTCATCCAATCTTTAGTCTGGTGAAGGTACTTCCACTCCTCCAGAAGTTGGGTCCTTCACAACTTAGACTTCGCTTATTTTTCCTATCATATTGGGAGGACTGACTGCAGTTAAATTACGAGGCACGGTTGCTCTTATAGAGTTGTAGTTGAAGTTTAATCAGGCATAATTTTAGCCTTCAGAAACTAGCACATGAGTTATTCGATTGCGATTATCCTTTTCTTACGTTTTTCGGAATTCAACGCACACCAGCCTCTATCTCCAGGACTATTGGCTTAATTGCTTGATTCTGAACATTTCTTTTTCTCGCTGTTGCACTTCTTGTGCTTATGTGCAGCATGCTCATTTACTTTAATTCTATACATGTAAGTAATACATCTGCGGTCATTTCGACATATTCTATTTCATGGCTTTGTTTAGAACTATAAAGTAGCTTGGTCTAGCCAGTTCTGTAGCTAATCCCTACTTATGCTCAATTGAGTTAGTTTCAACAAAGTGTTGGTGTAAATGCCTTAGTTCGTAGGGCTGATTACTTTGACTACCGAGTCAACACGTTTTGGGAGACTAGGTTTCCTAAGCAATAAGTTCGATTGCCCCATTTTGATTGACATGATAACTCCTTTCTTCGGGAATTAGGGACTTTGTTGCTTGATCCCAAGATCCGAGTTTTGTGATGATGTCGGCATGTATTAGAAAGATGCGTTTCTAGCATCTTTTGCTAAAGTAAATTCTTCTGAGTCCTACGTTAAGATCCTAATCATGTGTTCGTTTCTATCTTTGGAAACTCATACACGGATGACTCAACTCTGTGGATTTTTCCTTGATGTTGTAAATCTTCAAATAGCACGACCAAACTTCGGGTAGTGGCATTATCCTGAAAGTTGGAACCAAATGATCTAATTAGACCATAAGTAGGTTATCGATCCTTCTCGTCATCGCCAGACTATGAGCGACGGTGGATTTCTGAACATTATATCCTTCATTTCCTTTGTTGGTGTTTTTGTTGCCAGAATGCTCTGTTTTGTAATACAGAACTGTTATCTAACCAACCTTGCGGTTATTCGCGTTTGGACTTTTGAAATATTTCTTTTGATCAAGTTTCTGTGCTTCTATCCCTTCTTGAGGGACTAGCTATTTCGAATGCCTGTATTTGGACAATTGTGAGAGATGGAAATCTGTAGGGCAAATTGCTCAATTGCCCCTATCTGGCTCTCATTCCCATTCTGGAATTGAGGACGTTCAGGGATTATATTTTTTACCTTCTATGATTGCTCCCGCTTGTTCTTGGCCATGCATGCTCTTCTTGGTTGCTGATGTTGTCACGGAAGTTTTGTTCACATGTCAACTCCTGTCTTTGAGAATTGATAACCTAGCTGTTTAGTTCCAAGCAACATTTCCTCGAGGCTGCCTATCTTTCGGCTATGTCTAAATTCTTTCTAAGTTGAATTTAGGAAATTCGGTTGTGCATCAGCTTTCATCCCTAGAAACTAGTACATTGGTAATTCAATTTTGGGATTTCCTTTCGATGCTACTTTATTCCTGTGCAGTGGCTGATTCCTGTGATGAAAGGTTGACTCATCCGGCTGACCTTTAAAAGGATATGTCTTCCAGTCACTGCCTGTCATTGGGCAACGATAGTTTTATGAAGAGAAGGTAGAAACTCAGTTTAGGACAAGATATGTCTCTCGGTCGTTTCCTGTCATTGGGCAACAGTAGTTTTTTGAAGAGAAGGTAGAAACTCAGTTGAGGACCAACTTCTATCTCCGGAAGCTAGTGCATTGATGGTTCACTACGATGAGTGTTTCTCTTCAGCCTTATAGATTAAAGTTTTCTTGGCATTGCCGGGGCAATACCAGTACTTAGTGAGTAGAATGTTTCCCGGAGTTGCCGGGGCAACACCGGTACTTTTGAAATAGAAAGTTTCCTAGCACTGTTCGGGCAACACTGGTACTTAGGAAATAGAAAATTTTCCTACCATTGCCAGGGCAACACCAGTACTTAAAAGATAAAAGAAGGCATTAGCGAGGCAACATCGACACTCAGGAGTTTGGGTTTGATTTTCCACGTCAATTCAGCGGTGCTCATAATCCAGTTGGGTACTAGTTTCGGCCTTTGAAAACTAGCACTTCGATGTTTGGGTTGTAGAAGTATTTTCTTAGTGTTGCTTGTCTTATGGGCAGTGTTAAAGTCATATTTGTGATGGTCTTTAACGGTTTGCACTTCTTTCGCCGATTTTAGTTTGGAATTACTGGAATAGGGGGTGGTTGAAACCCACTCATCAGTTCATGGTGTTTACATTCTAGTTCGCATTTTGGGAACTTAGAGTTATTCTGTGAGCGGTCGACTCACGCTCGATTTGTGTTCATACTTCGGTCCGCGCTCCGGGGACTTAGAGTTCTTTCGTGGACGGTCGCAGTTTCGCTAAATCGTTTGTACTTCGGTTCGCAGTCGAGGACTGGGAGGTTTCTGTGAATTGTTTATACTCTAGTCCATGCTCCGAGGACTTAGAGTACTCTAGTCCACGCTCTGGGGACTTAGAGATTTTTATGAATCATTTATACTCTAGTCCGTGCTCCATGGAATTAGAGATTTTTGTCAATCGTTTATACTTTAGTCCATGCTCCGGGGACTTAAAGTACTCTAGTCCGCGCTCCGGGGACTTAAAGATTTTTGTAAATTGTTTATACTCCTGTCCGCGCTCCGGGGACTTATAGTACTCTAGTCCGTGCTCCGAGGACATAGAGATTTTTGTGAATCGTTTATACTCTAGTCCGCACTCCGGTGACTTAGAGTACTCTAGTCCGCACTCCGGGGACTTAGAGATTTTTGTCAATCGATTATACTCTAGTCCGCGCTCCGGAAACTTAGAGATTTTTGTGAATTGTTTATACTCTAGTCCATGCTCCAGGGACTTAGAATACTCTAGTCCGTGCTCCAGGGACTTAGAGATTTTTGTCAATCGTTTATACTCTGGTCCGCGCTCCGAGGACATAGAGTACTCTAGTCCGTGCCCCGGGGACTTAGAGATTTTTGTAAATCGTTCATACTTTAGTCCATGCTCCAGGGACTTAGAGTACTCTAGTCCGCGCTCCGAGGACTTAGAGATTTTGGTGATGGTTGAATCATTCATCCGATCCTGTAGAGTCGAGTAGATTCCCTTTAACCCAATGTGGTGGTTTTCTCAACGTTGTTTAACTTCGGGATGCACCATGTTCTCTAACGATAAGAGTACCAAGCGTTTCTGTTGCCTAGCTTTGTTTATAGCTGTCAACTGTTACCCTTGGAGATGTAAGGCTATTACTTAACCAATTCCATGGTTATTCTTATTCATGAAAAATCAAATTTCCTCCAACCGGTTGTTGTTATGTTCTGGTAACTACCTGCGTAACCCTTCATTTCCAGGTGCCAAATTTTAGGTTCTTATAGAAAATCTGAAATTGAGGAGCAAGTTATCACATTGCCCCTGGTATGACTGCGTTCATTCCTATATTGATCATGGACCAGTAGAGTTCGGTAGTGTTTGTCTTGAATCTGTGGCACTTAACCTTGCTTGTTTCAGGCCATATGCATTATGCTAGGCTAATAGCATTATTGCGGATATCAACCTTATTCATTGGTTCCAATCTTCGGGAATCAATGGTTTAGCTGCTCGATTTTGAGTGTTCTCTCCTTGTCGCCTCCTTGTCGTGGTCTGTCTTCGGATAATAGTTGGTTTTCTGCAAGTTAGGGTATGAGACCTCAGTTGAGCACCTGCTTCTGTTCTTTGGAAACTGGTGCGTTGATGATTTGATTCTGGAACAGCCTTTCATCGTCGTCTATCTCTGGACGATGGTAAGTTCCTCCTTTTATTGCAAGTTGGAGCTATCTTTTATCCTGACCAAGTGTTAATGTGTTCTGTGCCCCTCGATCCACAGGGCTGATTATTCTGAACAATTGATGTGAGACTTGACGTTCTAGGCGGCTCCCTGGATGCCCCCAGTCAAAGGTACATCGCAGCTCCTATCTTTGAGAACTCGTGACTTGGATTCCTTGAATTTTGACATTTTGTACATTAACTTTGGTCAAAAATCCGAATTCTTTGCCGACTTCTTAGTTTGTGAGCTTTGCGGTACTACCGAAGCAATGTCGGTTCTTTTGGGTAGCGGGAATTTATCTCTGTTAATCGAAGTGCCCGGCTTTTGAGAATGCGCGGCTTATGAAATTCCTCTGTATTGCCTATCTTCGAGCAATGTGAGGGGTTTGTGTTTTGAAAGTTTGTGCATGGCTTATTGGATGCGCGGCTCTTAGTTTTCTTCGGTGTTGCCTATCTTCGGGCAACGTGAGCAGTTTAAGCTCTTTAAGAGTTAGTGCACGGCTTATGAAATGCATGGCTTTCCGTGCTCCTCGGTGTTGCCTATCTCCGAGCAACGCAAGGAGTGTAATTTTTGATGCTCCTCGGCGTTGCCTATCTCCGGGAAACGTAAGGAGTTAGATTTTAATGGTCCTCGGCATTGCCTATCTCCGGGCAACACGAGGAGTTAGCTTTTGATGCTCCTCGGCGTTGCCTATCTCCGGGCAACGCGAGGAGTTAGTTTTTTAGTGCCCTTCGGCGTTGCCTATCTCCGGGCAACACAAGAAGTTAGTTTTTGATGTGTGGCTTTTGGTGCTCCTTGGCGCTGCCTATCTCCGAGCAACATAAGGAATGTAAGTTTGGATGCTCCTCGGTGTTGCCTATCTTTGGGAAACGCGATGAGTTAGTTTTTTAGTGCTCCTCGGCGTTACCTATCTCCGGGAAACGCGAGGAGTTAGTTTTTTAGTGCTTCTCAGCATTGCCTATCTCCGGGGAACGCGAGGAGTTTAAGTTTTGGGTGCTCCTAGGCATTTCCTATCTCCTGGCAATGCAAGGAGTGTAATTTTTTATGCTCCTCGGCGTTTCCTATCTCCGGGCAACGCGAAGAGTTAGTTTTTGATGGTCCTTAGCGTTGCCTATCTCCGGGCAACGCGAGGAGTTAGTTTTTGTTGCTCCTCGGCGTTGCCTATCTCCGGGCAACGCAAGGAGTTAGTCTTTTAGTACTCTTCGGCGTTGCCTATCTCCGGACAACACGAGGAGTTAATTTTCTAGTGCTGCTCGGCGTTGCCTATCTCCGGGCAATGCGAGGAGTTTAAGTTTTGGGCTTTCCCGACGTTGCAAGGACAACATTGGTTTTCGGAAGGCAAGGATCGTGTTCCGCTGATCCAACGGTTTGAGTCGATTTGCTTCCGTCGACCTAGAGGGTATTTACTATGAACATGACTTTATTGGTTCAAGAAGCGAGGCATGGCATACGGGATGCGCATAGTGGTTTGGGCCTTCCTGGTGCTGGAGGAGTATACCAGTTAATAGAAGGTGAGGATCGTGTTTTCCCATTAATCCGGCGGTTTTACTTCGCTGGAACGCGGTTTTGTCAGTTCTAAGAGCTAATTAGTTTTTAGATCGGGTAGTCAGGGCTTGGATGATCCTTCCACATTTCGGGAAGATGTGCTCGGCCAAACAAATAAGATTGTTATGGCAGAGAGATCTACAGTCGACCGCATGGAGATGGTTATGAAGAAAGAGCTTATGGGAGTTCGGGGCAAGACTCTTAGTTTTTGGTCCAAAATACCTCTAGAGAATTGGTCTTTAACTGGCATATGGTCTAAGAGGAAGAGGAATTGGTCACTAAGAGCGATAAAATAGTACTTGGAAAGAAGTCGGCAAGTATTATGCTAGTATTTCATTTTTTGCTCTAGCTAGGTCATTAAGTCCGCGGTTGTCAGAATGCCAGAATTTTTGATCGGGCATAACAGAATTGTGGTATGATTAGTCTCAGCCTTTCTTATGGCTATTCAAGTGTGTGGTGCCCCCATGCTATAGGGCTATTGGCGTGCTTGAACTGTATCCATGGTCACTACACAACTCGTTTGGTCGTCGCTAGCCCAGTGGGAGCAGTTCTTCCGAGTACTAAGTCTAGGCTTGATTCAAGTCAGCCTCTGATTAACCACAAGGTCGATTTAGTTTTGACTTAGTTCCTTTGAGCGACTTTGAAGCTCTAGGGTTTAGCACTGTTTGTTTCATTGGTCATTTAATTATGCTGAGTGACTGATATGATTGTCGATTTGTGGCCCTGGAGCATGGCTTCGTTGACTCTAAGGGGCTTTGGATTAGATGGCTACTGGTCTTCCAGTTCACCTTCACGGATATCAGTCGTACATAAATTTTGCTGATCTACTGGTTCGCCCTCACGATGCTTTAGTTCGTGAAAGACCTTCACGTTTTAGAAGGGTTTTTAGGATCAGATGACCACTGATCTACCGGTTTACCTTCACGATGCTTTAGTTCGTGAAAGACCTTCACGTTCGCAAAGGGTTTTTTGGATCAGATGACCGTTGATCTATTGGTTTACCTTCATGAAGCTTTAGTTCATGAAAGACCTTCATGTTTGCGAAGGGTTTTTTATGGTTGGATGTCCAACGACCAGACGGCCTTGGAATGATAATTTATCGATTCCGAGAGGAGTTTTGGGTCATGTGTCTGATGGTCCGGTGGTCTTAAAGCAATGATTCATCGACTTCAAGAGGAATTTTTCGAAATCAGCTCGAGGGAACACAGTTTTATCGGTTCCTGTAGGCTAAGGTGGTTGATCTGTTTGTTCGACGATCCTTTGGATAAGACTTCTCGACGCCACCAGCAACGCCGGTTCTCAGAAGGGGGATTGACATGAATCGTCGAGGGCATAGAAGCACTTCTTCCACCATGCTGTCTACAATACTCCTAGTGTCCCGGTACGACTCATTTGGAAAAGGAGAGTAGACAAGAATGGATGAGAAGGCATCGCTGTAGGTTGTTGTCCCATTCCTAGTTGCTAGCTAGCTAGAGTGTTACTTGATAATCATCTTTTCGTCAGATTTCATCAGTTAGCTGGGGCACTTTTCTACTGGGTCTTAGTAGCCTTGCTTGGGTTGAAGGTCCCTAAGGTCCCGTAGCTCCTTCACCATTTGGTATGTTCTTTGGCACACTGCCGAGTTTGTCTTCTCCTAACTGCACTACTTCTAGTCTTTATAACCGGTTTGCCTTCCCATAGAATTCTTCCAGGGTAGCAGGTTGTTTCATCCTTTAATGATTCCTGAGAGCCTTGCAGCGGACTGCATCCATCGCCCTTCCTTCATCCATATGCTAGTCATACCTGTAAAGAAGCAATTTCGAATCAGTTGTACAGTTGTATAAAAGGTATAGTTGGCCTGATAAACTTCTTTGGACATTCTGCATGTTGAACGGCTTCAGCGAACGTGTTTCGATTAGGGAAGATGCTCTAATCGTAGTCAGTTCGGTCCGTTTTCAAGTTGCAGCTGTTTACGATGCTTGAGAATGATATATGCATGATTGTCTATGCTTGAATGATTGGAAATGCTGATTGAATGACCCGGATTAGTGACAATCCCAAAAAACTTCAAACTAGGTGAGATCGGTCTGGGGTGACAAAGAAGGCTCCATAAGGTTGCATCCCAAATTTCAAGGTATTCGGAGTTCGCACGTTCGAGTTATGGGCAAAAGAAGATGGATCAATATTGATGGATTGGCGGTATTTTACTTGGAGTCCGACCCGAGAAAATTTGCCATTTTCTTGGAGTCAGCCCATGATTCGCTTGGAGTCACGGAATTTGAAGTGCTGGGTTGGTGACAAAAATTGCTTGGATCCATTTGCCTGTTTGCTTGGAGAAAATCTTGGTTTTACCCGAGTCTGATTTCGGTCCAGAGTTTCCTAGGTTTACTTCGAGTCAAATGGGTGATTACCCGAGTTTGATTTCGAGTCAGGACTGAAGTGAGTTTTTCATCGACCATTTTGACGTTTTTTATGATTTTCGACAACGACCATTCGTGATTCGACGGTGGGAGCTCCATGATAGGATTGGAAGCTGGTCAGTCGGGAGTGGTCACAATATACCATTGGAGCTTGGCATTGTAATTGATCTCGGTTTATATCATATCTTCTTGGTTCTCTTACCTCTAGGAGTACCGTTTAAGCAGCGGTTCCTCGTCCATTGCTTAGCACTGTGTTACGGCGTGAGTTTTAGAGCTTCTTCTAGCATTTTGCACGTTGGCATTTTCATCCAATTTGTCTTCCTCAAATTGTTTTTCACCTTCCGAGCCGAAGAGAGTCATCGTTATATCCTTCCGTGGGGTTTTCCCCCCTAAGTTCGGGTTTGTAGTCGGTGCTTTTGCAATAGGTGGAGTTTTCAAGTTTTCTTCCATCACAATTCTTGGCGATCCACAGTATGAGCCGCTGGCGATCCATAGTACATGGATCGCTAGCGATCCATGCACTTAACTGATTTCAGTACTTTGTCTTCTGGGGTGCCTATTGGATCATGATGTTAGAGAGTTGATTGACCCACGAGCAAACATCATGGATCGCTAGCGATCAATAGGAGATGGATCGCTAGTGACCCATCACTTTAGCATGCGTTTGCTTGCTTTTTCTCCGATCCTTCTTGGTTGGTTCTTTTGTTCCTAACAGCAAATCTTCTAAGCATAGATTGAGGATCTAACTTATGGACCTATGGGATCCAACGTAGATAGCTAGATCTAAACCCTGAGTTGGAGTTCTCAGTGAAAGCACCAAAATGTTGACCCAAAATGGACAACCACCCTGGTTAGAGTTTGAAAGCATCAGCCCTGTTGTGACAAAGCAATATCACAGATCACAGATATAAAGAAAGAATAGTAAAAAAAAGTAGACAGAGAATTTTTATAGTGGTTTGGCTGTTAATGAAGCCTACGTCCACTTTATAGTTTTATTATAGACCGATTACTGTTACAATAGATGTTTGATTACAAGGCTTTGATTATTTTCTAGCTAGATTGAATCTCCAGAGTTGGAATCCACTGGAGAATCACAGTGTATTCCTTTGGAGATTGTTCTGAGGGAGGTAGAGAGTGAAGAATAATTCCAACGGAGGTTCAACAACCAGTCCGGAGAAGATCCAGTTTATATTGTAGGTAGGATGGTATTTATATGGATCAGAGAGCTTCTGGGCCAAGCCACTTCATCATCAGCTCGTAGGTAGGTAGGTAGGAAATGACCCAGGGAGGGTTTGGCTCGCAAAACAAGACAAGACATGGGTCGCCAGCGACCCATGTTCTATGGGTCACTGGCGACCCATAGACTTGGCTCGTTTGCGAGCCATTGTCTTTGCCTCTTTTTGTAGTATTCCTTAGCTAGCTCGCTTGAAGGTTTGAAGAGAGGCATGGGTCGTTGATGATCCAAACACTTAGTATTTTTCTAGAGTTTGGAATTTGAGATGTTTCCATAGTCTTTTATCATAGTCGTTTCGTTTTGATAGTAGTTCATTAGCTGTTTGCACTCAACTGTAGATTGGACTGTAAGAAGGCTGGTCCCTTGGTTTAATCAATCTCGATTATTGTCTCTGTAATATAGCTTAGCTATCGTTCACTCCTTACCTTAGCCTTTCTGGTTAGGTTCTAAGCCATCCTGATGTTACGAGATTGTTTTGCTTTCTAGTGGGTCCTGTTGGGTTAAAAACCCAGATAACACTAGAGAAGGATGCATAATCTTGGGTTTAGCTTACCCATGAGGGTATATCAACTCCATATCTAGAGTATGCTTATTGATATGTTGTGCACAGAAGTTGTTGATACTTAGTACCACGCAGTTCATCGTTGGGCCAGTTATGTTTACCTTAGAGTATATCCTATCTAGAGATATACGACGCACAGAAGGAAGTTTTTTATCCTTGTCATTGAGATCCACTTCAGTTTACCGGGGGCATTTCCATGGAAAACAATCTATATACGAACGCACCTTAGCGGTATTGATTGTATACCTATTATTGTTATGGCATTCACATAGCAGCTATTTGATATGATTTATGTGCTACACACTAGACCTTATCTATCATATCTCTATATGTTAAACTAAATGAATGGTTGTTTCATTTGAGGGGAAAACCGTTATGGTAATCTATACGGTCTCAATGGTTACTGTCACCTGTTTCATGTTTCAGGAGTGTTCTCACACTGGGTTACTAGACTGATACATATGTTATTTTCTTATAATGCTCGGGTCAGCCCCGTGTATGTTTTTAGAGCTAGCTACGGAAGCCTTGGAGCTTATGGAGAGAAGCTGGATAATTATCTTCCATTGTATTCTTATTTCCGCTGCATTTCTGTATTGTATACATCGACTTTGTAAGGACAGGCAGTTACAACTGTCCAAGTTGATGATAGTACTTAGGTTTTAGTAAATCTGAAAATTTTGTATTTAGGGTAACCCTTTGTAATGTTCCTTTAATATTATATATCACCGTTCTTAGTGTGTGCACCCGTTGTGAGACTCTGATGTTATGTTCTTCCTTTCTTGTTCTATTCTTCTTTTATTTTATTTTACCCTAACTTTCTGTCTTTTTGGCACTTGGGTGAACGACACACGAATACCGTTGATGTATTTAGTGTTGACATTCGAAGGTCGAAAAGTCGGGTCGTTACAATACCTATATAGGTCCAATTCACCAAAATCCCATCTATATTACAATCTATGATTGGCATTAATTGGTAGGCTAGCCTTGTTGGGGACTTCGTTTGTTTTGATGTTACTACGTCTAGTAGGGAAGGGCTTGGTTATGCTAGATCTTTGATTGAGATTAATCCTGATGGTTTATTGCCTTCTGTTATACCTATGGAACCTGCTCCGGGGCAGGTTGCAATAGTGGAAATTAATTATAAGTGGAAACCTCCAATGTGCACTATTTATTGTTCCTTTGGACATTTAGCGGAAATTTGCAAGCATCAAGCTAAGGCTCCATTCACCATCCCTTTGGAGAAGGAAGATATTGAGATTCCACTTGTATAGAAAATTCCTTTGCCAAAAGTGGCAAAGCGAATATGTGTCCGCAAGAGCTCATTGCCAGATTCTATTTCTTCCCCTCCTATTCCTAAGAGGTTAGACATTGACATTCCTTCATCCAGCTCTATCTCAAACACGTCTCCAGATTTGATATCCTGGTATTCTAATGAGCAAGTTTAGGTTCATGAAGACACACAATTCTGTTATTCCCCCAAGAGACATATTTATTACAGATTTGTTGCTAATGTGGTAGGAGATCAAAGATATTTAATCTATCAGTTATCAAGTGATTCACTTACTCTATCGCAGGATGGTGAGCATGCAGATCATAATAGAGATATTTTTAGGATATTAGCTGGGATAGGATTTTCTTATACTTCGAGGATTCCTTAGACTTCGTCCCTTCCCCTGGGAAGATGTTTAGATTATTCGTACATGTGATTGGGACAGACTCATCTAAGGATGGATGTGTTTCTTCCTCTTTTGATAGGGAATAGTTTGGTTTATTCCTATTTAGTAGTTTTGGCCTTTTGCTAAACTTTTGTGTTTAAAAGTACTATAGCTGTTCTGCGCATCCGTTGAACACCTATTTTTAAATTTCATTAATAATTATGGACGGCCCACTATAAAGCCGGCTAGCTTTGCTAAAAGAAAGGCAAGTGTCACTTAAACATTATCACAACAAACTCAAAACCATTTACTTACAGTTATCTTTAAAAGTCATTATTAAATATCTAATTATATTCCTAAGTATAATTAATAAAGGTTAAAAACAAATGTTACCAAAACATTGTTTACTACAACCCAAAACCATTTTTATACTTATCATTAACTTTAAGACATTTATTTTAAAGACCTAAGAATATCCACAATTATTAATTAAGGTAATACACTTTTAATTAAATTCTCAAAGCCATTTATTTTAACTTAAGAGTTAACATCCAAAACTTCTTTTATTATTTTATAAAATAATTACTTTCTTTTTAAAACTTATATAGATATATACTTTTAAAAACTTATAATTATGCTAAAACACTTTTAAACTACTTAAAAATATATTATAATTGTCTATATAGAATATTATCTAAAATTAATAAATTTGGAAATAAATAGAAAAATAAAAAATAAACAAGTGTTATTTTAAAAGCCTCTTACTTTAAAAATTAATAATTAATAACTAAAAATATATTTAAACTTTTAGCTAATCTTAAAACACTCTAATATAAGTTAGAAAATGACTCTAAAAAGGTCGAAGAAAAGTAATTAGTTTAAATATGATTTTTACACTATTTAAAGTTTCAATTAATAACACAACATTACGAGAATGCTGTAAAAGTCTCTGTTAGTTTAAAAACATTTAAAAATAATTAGTTTATAAAACAAAAACTGCAGCAGTTGCAAAGTGCTGTAAAAAGTCTTTGAAACACCTTAAAATGTTTCAAAGGAAAATGCCATCTTAAACAATTTAGAGTTTCAAACAGAAATGATAGCATTTCAGGAAATGCTATCTAAATAATTCGCACGAGAAAAATGTGTTTTAGAAGAAAAGACAACATTCATCCAAATGCTCTCTAAAACTATGGGCCTGTTTTTAACATGATTTTGCAACAACTTTGAGGCTAGTTTATGATGCTTAAACAATTGATTTTTGATCCAATTTTTTTGCTGTGGTTAGTATACTCAGAGTACTTAAATACCATGGAAAGGGACCCTTAAGCATATCTTTCAATTAATTTATAAAAATTCTCAAAAACAAGGTATTTTTCTGAAGCGCTCATACAATGAACTTTTTACTTCAAGCTTTCTTAACTTTGTTTGACTCATTTTAAAACTTGATATTTTCACATTAGCAAGTCCTTATATCTTACTTATTAAACCATAAAGAAACCCCTAAAAATTTCTTCCAAACTTGACTTAAAATCGCATAACATAAAGCGATTTCAATGTACATCCATAACAACCTTTTCACTTCTAACTTTCACAACTTTGTTATACAATTTTTGTAACTTTCCAAATCAATTCCTTTATGTAAAACACACAAAAACATGTGTAGAGAACAAACAAATATATATTTTCACCATATATTCAAATTTTAACTAATTTAGCATATGTTAAATACAAGGAATTTCAAAGTACGTTTATAGCGACCATTTCACTTCAACCATTCACAACACACTTCAACTTACACACAACTTTATCAAACATGTAAACAACAATTCATGGCCATGATACAAGTTTTAGAGGGTTGCAAGAGAGATTATACTACATGTAATGTTGTCACTTGCTTTCCAAAGCAAGGAGGGGTCCAAAAGTTATAACTTGCATTGTTCTTTACTTTACACTTATATTTCAACAACATACATTATACACAATATATACATGATGGATGGTTAGATAACTCACCTATTTTCAAACCAAACACAAGCCTAAGCATCCATGAAGCAAGGTCTATTTCCTACCATCACCCAAAGCCTAAAGTTCCATGCTTCATCACCTCTAAGCTAGGCCAACACCATCCCACACTTATAATTGCTCACGACCTTGGGTACTTTCCCCATTTTCTTTCAATTATTCAACTTTTAACAGGCTACTGTGTGTTCTCTAGATGATATAAGAACTATGGTGAAGTTTGAAGAGGATTGGAGAAGGTTTGATATTGTTTTGAAGAATTAAAGTGGAGAAGAAGTGTTTGAATATAAAAGTTTTTGTCTCAACTTTTGAAATATGAAACTATGAACATAATGAGAAGTGAAGAGGAGATGTTAAAAAGGTCAAATGACCTCAAATGCTCCCATTTTGGCAAACCAAACCCCATCCTTTCCTCCTTTGCAATGCAAGCACATGTTTCTTTATTCCCTCCACCTTTCATGCCTTAAACTACTCCTCTTGTCCCCTAAATTAAACCACTTAATTTCAAGTTAATTTGTCATTAAGTTAAGTGTTTTTCATTTGTTTTTTATATGTTCATAGGTTAGCTAAACAAATGCCAAAGAGTTCGAACAATTTTTATTGAGAAAAAAGTCGCTTGTTGATAAAGCAATATTCGATCACATTATCAATATTCTTCAAACTATTTATTTTTGTGAGAAAATTTCAAAAATAAGTTTATCTTCATTAATTACTAATTAAGAAGGAGTTAACATGGTTTAAAGTCATATTTAATAACAATAAATTGAAGATTCAAATATTTAAATAATTCGGATGTTTAAATATGAAGTGTTCGAAATTCCGGGTCGTTATAAAATGTAAGTGTGACGACCTACCTTTATGGCTCCAAAAGATGCCACTAAATACATCCACGGTATTCATATGTCGAATGTTAAAGTATCCAAAAGACAGATGTTGGGGTTCAATAAAATAAAGAACAATAGTATCTCACAGCGAAAAGTTAACATATAATATAAACAATCAGTAGTACATTCGGTTACTCTCAAAATACAGGGTTTTATCAGAGTTACAAACATGTACTAAACTTTCATCCTAAACAGTTATAACGGTATGCCCTTACATATAAACTAATAGTGCAGCGGAAAAAAAATAGTTTAAATCTTCAGAACCCTCCTACTCGTCATCCATCATCTCCAAAATGTCAAAAATATAACCTGCCTTTCTCAACCTACTCAAATGAGTACCTGAGAGTTTGAGGAAAAATAAAATTTAAGCCGAATAGAGTGAGGTATAAGATACTCAAGATATATGTGTTGATGGAACCGGGGCGGTCTGAAGTAGATGAAAATGGTAGATTTCAAATTGTTTCCCTTACTTGGACCATAGTGGGCTATGAATTCTAATATCCAATACTAGATCCAATCTAGTTATTTAATAAAACCGAATTTGTCTTAAATTTCTTAATTTGATTAATTTATTTATTTTAATCAATTTGATATTTATACAAAATAGAGTATATCAAAATATACTTTTATGTGTATATATGTGTAACAGTTACTTGTTTTGTTTCATCATTTTTGTAAGTGAAGAGTCAAATTATTAGTTTATGGGAAACTATTTAATAGGTCATAATTGTAATAAATGTACAATTAATTAGGAGTTACACCTATTACTTTTGGTTTGACCAAATTTTTATTTGCTACGTTTTTTATTATATCTAAATATACTCATGTGTGTATAGCACATGTGCAAGTTATCATGTTGTGTACATAGTTGTTGTATACGTGTATAAGTGCTGGGATTTACACCGCAACAGACACATCCGCCCTTTATATATGAATCAGTGGTCCAAAACATTATTTGCAAATATTTCAATATGTATGTGTCAATATATATATATATATATATATATATATATATATATTTGTGTGTATATATGTACAAGTATGTGTTTCAAAATTAACAATTAAAATATGCATATTCTCTTTTGCAAATCGCACGACCTTTCATTTTTTCCTATTTAATTAATATATTTTATTTTGCAAAAAAAATAACAATTAAAAATCATGAATATAATTATTAAATTAATATCTTACCCTAAAATGAAAATATATTTTTGAATCAAAAGAAAAAACTTTATTAAACAAAATTAGTATATGTATATGTATATATATATATATATTTGTGTGTGTACGTTTTGAAACAGAAAACTAGTTGTGAAACAATGAAATTACCATTGACGTTCAACTATATACATAAAATAATAATAATTAATTAGTTATTAGAGTTATATCTAAAACAATATCGTCATCAACATAAATAGACAATAAGAATTAACAATCAAAATCATTGCTATTATTTTCAAATCCAATCCAAATCAACAAACTCAAAATTTCAGATCCTGATATATAAAAATTAAAGGTGGACAACATATGCGTATACAATAACATCATGATGAATATACATATAAAATAGAATAGATCACACCTAATAGACGTATCCCTTGAATGCACCTTAATCGATAGATGCTCCTAGACCCAAATCTGAATCAGTCTCCTAACTTCGCAAAAGAAGGAGACACGCCATTTATTTGATTGATTTAATTAGATGCAATTAATGTAAATTTTCTCTCTCTTTACTTTTCCTTGAATTTTCGACCATGAAAGGGGAAAAATGAAGATGGAGGCTAGGGTTTTGAAAGATAGTGATTAAGAGACGCAAGCGAATGAAAGGCAGGGTATTTATAGAGGGAACGTTCCTTAACCTCCTCCCTTCATTTTCTAAATCAAGCCATTGGATTTCAGGCCTCATTTTTCTTTTTATAGCCAGCCATGAATAAGGCTAGATAGGCCTCAATTTGTTCAATAATAATATGCAAATAATTACATTTAAAACAACTATAAATGTCCATCAGTATCGCATGTCGATTCATACATATACAACTTTTATATATGCACGAATTAAACACTAATGGCATTCTATAAATACTAATTACATCCAACACATCAATAATGAATAAATAAATAATATTTCAAAATGCTAATTAATTTAATTAATTTATAACAATTCATAAATAAATTAAATCGTGTGGTATTTTCGTAAATCTATCGATGAGGTTATGCGACTCGCAAGTGTAAATTCAATCGGCGATTAATACTAAACGATTCAATATTAATGTTCACACTTCATCTTACCTAGTGGTGTCAAATTTTGTCCAAATTTATCGTTTATACATCTTTTTCGTAAAAATCCAATTTTACAATTGTAAGCGGTGTCTTTTAGCAACGATTGTTTACACCAATTCTCTTCGTCAACACTATACCACTTTAGGACCTATGGAATTTGGTTTTGGTAAAAATTCCAACATCACCCACATTAAACTTGATTAGTCTATAATAACATTTAATATTAACCGTCCTGCTATGGCTAGAGACTTTGACTTTGAGTTGACTACGGTTGACTGTGATACTAACCTCAAATAACCGAGGAGACGATTTCTCTACTGAATAGTTTTTCATTTATAATGCCTCAACATAGACCTAACTATAGTCTTTCAATACACGTCATGCCATTATTTAATCATAATCAAAGTGGAGTATCCACATTGAAGTTCAATAGTATTCTTAAGTTGAGAGAGCTCTGTAATATCGTCACTTCGAGATTTCTTGTTTGGCTGTAGTTGTTATTAACCAACTGGAAACTCTCGAGTGAGTCATTCTATTTATCTAATAACTATCAGCACGTAACACCTTGGTGCACTCCAACAGCTATGAGTTATACACTGCCCAACATTTGGAGAACATTATGTACTCTAGTCTTAATGGATGTATCGATATCCTATCTCGAAACATCATGACTATGAATATTTAAAATAGCATGTTATTTTATACACTACACCATACAGCCAATTTTGCCACACCCAAATGCGGAAAAATTTCCACGGTCTTAAGCCATGGCAATTTTACCATGGTCCAGAGCTGTGGTAAAACAATTTAGCACGGTTGTTGGCCATGGCAATTTTGGAATGGTTGTAGACCGTTCTAAATTTACCAAAAAAAATTCACCCCCTTCCTTTTTGACATCTCACACAATCGATACACCCAGAACCACCCTTCCTTCAATCTCGTACGTAAGAAAATATTTTCCATCCCGCGTACGTAAGAAATATTTTCCATCCCCGCGCCCTAACTCTCGTCCATTTTCACCCAAATCCCCATCGACGTTCCTTGAATCGCCCAGAAATATAAATCGCTCCTTGGATCGCGTAAATCAAGTTCTCAATCAAATCTTTCTTCTTCGTTTCAAGGTATTTATACGAAAGTAATTTGTCTCTTTTATTAGTATGATTTTATTCAAAGTTCTTTGATTTAGATTGATCTTTCGCCTTGTGTCCCCTTGGAATTTTAAGAATTTATTGACAATCCTTACAGGTTCTGTAATTTAGAATTTTAAAAATTTTAAGAATTTTAGTTAGTACATAGAAGGAAAGCATTAGAAGAAACGGACATGACAAATTGATTTTATTAGGATTTCTCTTCATAATTTTGGAGTTAGACTCTTGTGTTTATTTCAGAGTCTTGAGGCCAAATTCCTGACGTTGAATCCTTTGACGTATCTAACAAAATCATGGTTGCTGGAAATAACTTGTACCTGACCTTTTATGTGTTCAATCGAGATCTATCACTTATTATTCAAGACTTGAAGTCTAAAATTTTCATGTCTTGCAAGTTTATGTGCTTCAATTTAAATATATCAATTTTCTGTTATTCGGATTTTATGTTTTCAACTTTCATGTTAATGAACTTTTACATTTAGCTTATAAATTTCTGTTGGCTGTTGCTTCTTGGAGCAATCTGATTTTCGACGAACGCAGCTTCACCCCGGCGATAGTTCGTCGTGTTGTGGTAAGTGAGAACTTCCATCCTCCTATATTTTCTGAGTTCCCATCTTCAATTTATATATTCTTTTGGGTACATATACATGTGTATATTTGTACTTATCATTAATAGTTATTTTCATTATCTAGATTTGGGACTGCAAAGAGGGCTGCTGAGCTTAAGTTCTTCTTGGAGGAGGCTGCTAATTTTGATACTCTTGCTGTTGTTTTCGATAGGTATAATGATTCATACTTCTTTCTTATGATTTGATTTAGTGGTAAGGTATTTTGTTTTATTTCATGGTGTTTTGTTTGTTTGCAAATATTTTGATGTAGAGGTATGCAAATAAACAACATCAAATCATATGATCACCCAATTTGAAAAGAAGTAAAGAACATGAGACCTCAAATTGAAAATTGCAAATTGCAATATACATGTACACATATATACAACAATATTTTCTGACTCAAGCCTTAAATATCTCCGTTTAAGTTACTAACGTATTACTTATGCAGCTCAAAAGTAAAGTAATCAACTCTTCACGTTTGTTGTTTGCATTTCTTACTTGCATCTATTGTTGTTTAACTACTGCATTACAGTACTTGATCATGATATCATAATAGATAATTTATGTTTACTTGCATAATTTATCGTTGACTTTTGTTAAATGCTAATAAAAGTTTAGAATATTGCGATTACACATTGTTAGAACTTTTATAATTGAGTGGAAAACTGAGCCATTAAATTCTTATAAATTGAGGGAAACTCAATTTTCCTTCTCGTAGCATGACGGTATTGGACCCACTATTCGGTAATCCCTGAAGGAATGTGAAACGGGACTGATTATTTTGGGGCAGCGCACAAAGTTTGCTGAAAAAGTCTCTAGTAGGTAGCTAGTGTAAACTGACAAATCAAATGTGAAATTGTTAACTGCAGTGCTGAAATTTTGGAGTGGGCACGGTGAAGATTCGAAATTGGATAAAGATATGGGTCCAATATCGAGGGTGAGGAGTTCGTATGCGTAGCTGATGTTTGTGATTTTGAATTGAGGAAAGGCAGGAAGATGAAGGGTTCTATTGTCCGGGGAGCATGTGAGATCTAGACCGTCTAAACTGCACCTTGGGTTATCCGATTGGAGTCGGAGCGGAAAGCGTATCGGAAGGGATCCGCATTGGGAAGGCGGGCATGTCTTTGAGAAGTCGGACTTAGACCCATGGGCCACAGAGGTAGCTACTAAAGTTGCAATGATCAAGTTTATAAGCCTTTTTATTTATTTTCCTTTTTTTAATGGTCATGACGATTCCTTTTATAGGGGAACGATTGTTTTGACAATTCTGCTTTATCCGGATAAAATTAAGGGTTTAACACGATGGCACGACGCCACTTGTTTTAGTTAGTTTTACAGATATCCCTTTGTACTAGGGGTGTTACGGTTGCGGTAACCGTCGTTATTACCACCAACCGTAACCGTAACCGTTGTTGACGGTTATAAATTTTTATAACCGTTACCGCAACCGTCTATGATGGTTAACCGTCGTATTTTCAATTTTAAAGCACGTGGTACATATATTTTCAATTATATGCATTATTGATGATAAATTGATATAGCTCTAACTGTTTTTTTGCAAATTTATTTGTTTGTTTATAAAACGACCAATATGCATGCACATGTTATTGGTTCATTGAGGCACATATTATTAATGTACAAGCTATTCCTTTAACTTAAATTACTAAGTTTTATACTTTAATGTTAAATATTACATAAAACAATCATGTATGGTTGGTATGGTTAACCGCGGTTTTCAATTCTTCAACCGTTACCGTAACCGTTACCATTACAGTTGGTAACCGCATGAACGGTTGGTACGGTTGAGCGGTTGAACGATTCAACCGTAACAGCCCTACTTTGTACTACAATATTTCATCATTAAAATCATCCTTGGTTCACTGACTTTTGTGTGTTTTGTTCAAAATAGTTCCTTTGCTAAAGTTAAGTGTTAGTAGAAATGATATAAGCAATTGCTAGGAAGGCATGAACATACATACATTTGACTTGGGGCATAAACCAATGCACAGGTTAAAGTCTTATGCTTATGTAAGTTGGTTTTACCCTCTACTTCAGTGTGTTAATGAATTGACTTGCTTAATGGAAGTAGTAGTTGATTTAGCTTTCTACAAAAGCACCACCAATGCAGATTATGTTGTTTTGCATTTGATGCGTATATTTCTAAGTTCAAAATCAAGATGGACTAACTTGTTCAATATCTTTAAATGCAGATTTTTCTTTTACAAGTAAATGTTATGATAAAATCTGAAATACAGAGTCATCCAAAATCAGTCGATAAAAAATAAACTTTCAAGCGGCCCCTTAAGTTTTTCTATTCTTTTAATTGAAAGCAGCTACCTAAAATTTATTTTAATTAATCTATGTAACCTTCAAATTTATTTTAATTTATGTAACCTCGGTTTCTAGGACAAAATTTAAAACACTCCTCCCCTTGCCACCAATTAACATCCGCTCAGGTACAAAAACGCCTACTTGTTTTCTCAAAATCCTCAGCAGTGCTTCAGGGCCCATACCAGCGGGGAGTCGAAATTGTATTAGACTTCACGCATGATAAATTGACCAAAAATAAAAATCTGCAAATATCTTATTCTTCTTCGAAAATGGCTGATAATCAACAAAGCATAGATCAATTCAAAGGCCAGTCTTGACTTCCAAAGTTTGCTGTTCCAAAATAATATGATTTAAAACTCATTCCGAATTTGACCACGTTCAAGTTCGCCGGAACCCTAGAGATTACCATCGATGTCACTGCTCCCACTAGATTCCTCGTTCTCAACGCCGCCGATCTGGACATCGATAAGGAGTCCGTTACTTTCAAATGCCTGCAACTATCCGAGGTAAAGCATCAGCTTGTATTTAACAGTTACTACCTGCTTGAAAGAATGAACTTTTGCATGTTTGCACTGCAAGGTCTGATCGCAAACATAAGAGACTCATTTTTTGTAATTTCTACACATTAACATTCTAGCTGCATAACATAAAAGAATGTATTTTGTATTTGCAGTAATTAATCAATTTTTGATTGTTCTATATTAACAATACTTGTGCTGCTTATGTTTTAATTTTGAAAAAGTGAAGTTAATTCATCATGATTTATGATCAAAATCAATAAATTTTATGAAATAAATTAGTGAATACATAAAACAAGAAATGATTCATATATTACATGATCACAGGAACTTCACCCTTCCGAGATTGTTGTTGTTGAAGAGGATGGAATATTGGTTTTGGGTTTTGATGGAGCACTTCCGACTGGGGAGGCAATTTTAAAGCTGGAGTTTGTTGGAACTTTAAATGACCAGCTGAGAGGATTTTATAGAAGGTAAAATATGCATGGCTGTTAATTATTTGGTTAGGAAGTTTTTTCTTCTTCCATGTCTAGCTTATTATTGTTACATGTGGTCTCTTATGCGGTACATACGAGTACAATGGAGAGACTAAGAATATGGTAGTTTCCTTACAAGCATTCGATTAATGGGATGTATTTCTAGGAATTAAGATAACTTCAAATTATTTTCAGCTTTTAGGTCACTTATGTAAAAGGCAGAACCAAGTAGTATATTCACGGGTTAAAGATTTGAGCATAACAGATAACTAATAGAGTACAACTACACCGACTCTGTTGTTGTTTTATCTTATATAGCATATGTCCATTTGTCTTTTAAAATCAACCACAACTATTTCAGTCAATGTGATTCTTTCAGGACGAAAATTTATGCAGTAACTGTCATCAATTTAGAAAAATCTGTAAGTAATATATACAATATATATGTACTGTTTAAGCTATCTACTTCTCGTCAGGATATCATCTTATAGTAACTGATTCTATCCAAGTTGTACATTTATAATACAGTTGTGTTCAAAAGACAAATTTAAACAGAATATAGATAATTTCAATTTAAATAGTTGTACATTTATAATACAATTATGTTCAAATTTAAACAGAATAATCTGCTCCTTCAGTAAAGGCAGGGACATGTCCTTCTTTGATCCAATCAACATGACATATATCTTGATAATTAAACCCCCTAATATATGATTAAATATTGGATACGAACATCATTAATTACATCTCAAACTTAGAGAAGGGAGTTTACTGTTCCAAGTAAAGCAAGGAGATATTTTCCATCAGATACTGTGACCTCTGCTTGGAAAGTTACAGACATACATTCAACATTTACAACAATAAAACGTTATTCAGAATAAGCGTTTTTGCAACAAGTGTACTTAAAGTTTCGTTGAAAGTTATGATAAACTGAAAACCAGTTATTCCAATCAGTGTTTAATGACGTAAACAAACTTTCTATATTTATCTGAAGAGGTCACCATTTGAACTTAGGGGCATAGTTTTCTCGACTTTTTGCGTGTGCACATACTTTTCCAATTCAAGAAGTACATCTTGAATTTTTTTTAACCTACATTCACATGTAAAATGTAAATATTGGGAATAACGCACTGTCGACATTGTGTCAAAGTACTGCCTGATTACTGAGTTCATACCAAATTTGCAGACAAGAGAGCACCAACACAAAACAAGTTCTTGGAGAGAGGTCCGAGGACGACGTGGCAAGGCATGTCGAAGCGATTCAAGAAATCTCATGTACATATAATCAAATTGGACAGTTCCACCAGATAAGGGATTTTAGTTGGGTGCTGCTTAAAGCAGCACTTTCTTAGTTTACAGTATCAAAATGTTCCATTTATTCATCAGATCTCACAGAATAAAGGTATTTTAGTGTATTATCCATGATTAGAACAATGATTTGAAGTAGAAATTACTGTAAAACTTTTGAAACATTGAAGTTGAAAAACGAAAAGCGATCCTAAATGTACCTCGATTTACGATTAGTAATGATTCCTAAGCTGATGTGTTGAGCTAGCAATTCGACTGAGAAGAAATTGAAATGAACCATAGCTTTGATGCTAGAGCAGATTTAGGGTTGTGGAACGAAGGGAGAGAGGTCGCCTACTTTTTTCTATCGTGATCTCAGCAGAAATTAGGGTTGGATGGGTAAGCGGTGGGTAATCGGGATTGGGTTGGTTTGGGAGGTTTAGTTTGCAGCTGTAAACGGGTTGGGTATAAAAAAAGAAAAAATTAAACTGGTTGGACCCGACCCTTTTAATTTTAGGGTAAGTGGGTTGGGTAAATGGGTTAGGGTCAATTTTGACGGGTCTACTCAGTTTGAGTCTGTTGATGCTAGGAGGTGTTTTCCATGCTGGGATGAACCAGCGTTCAAGGTATAACTTGCTAAAATTTTGTTTCTATGTCGCATTGCCATATATTTTGGACCATCAAACTGTAAATAAATCCGCACTAAGATATTGGCTAAACTTTTATAATTGGTTTGGATATATCTGCACAATACTATTGAAACTCAAATTATTATCTCAATATATCATCTGTGATTTAGGTAGTGAATAAAACTTACATTCTTATAAATATCATTGACCTTTTGGAAATCGTCGATGCTAGCCAACCCATAATATGAAAATAAACTTAGTTAAATGTGGATGTAAATTACTTATCATAACAGATTCTACTGAGCTATGTATAAAGATCAGACTTATAAATATTTACATGAAGGTTGTCTTAACAATATTCTTGAAACCGACACCACCAGCTTTCAGTATCTCACTTAAATTCACCTAAGGCGTAATCATAAAATGAATATCGTAAGGTTTCTTCATAATATGATAGCTAATAACTATAGTTCCCAATGAAGGATACACTGCATATCCTTTCCCTATAGGATTACATGGGATCATTAACTATCCATTTTGCATACAGGATTATACAGTGAACAAGACCCTGTGGAAACACGAACACATCGCCCTTACGAAGAACCTTGGTAAAAAGTTTGTTGCCTGGGTTGGATGTTACGAAACCAACATAGAGAGTGCCTTCTACTAGTGTTAGAATCTCGGTAGCTCTTGGATGAGTGTGAGGTGGGTTAAGGCCGTACGATGCATAGTCTATGCGAACTAGAGAGACGCCAAGCGTGTTTAAGCCTGGAATTTGAGCCACATTGACTTGGGTCACATTTAAACCGACTTTGTTTGCTGTATTTCCTGGATTCTGTAGTCCAGAGAAGAAGAAATCGTCTGCAATGGAAAGCTTAGGATCTTTGCAAACCATCCCGTTTACGAATACTGCATATTCATTGTATAAAAAAATTGTTAATGAGTATTCTGGGTTACAAAATAGTAGGCATTGGATCATATTTAATTGATAATAATACCTTTAGCTGTTTTGTCTACAACACAGAAGTCTTGAAGAGGACTTGGATCAGAAGCAAACACAAGCGATGAAGCAACAAAAGCAGTGAGCACCAGACAAAGGAAAAGTTTAGCTGCCATTTGTTTCAAACTTGAAGGTGAGTGAATCCTTTTGAGTTGAAATTTTGTTTATGAGTTACACATGAAACTTATGACCTGTATATAGTGCTAATTCATAGGTAGGAAACTTCATTTTAAGTTGAATGAAATCTGTCTTGGAATTGGTCTGATTAAATATTTAAATATTGTAGCTGTCTTAGCATTGCAGTTTGATGCAGTCTTCTTTAGATTTTCAACTAGTTAATTGTTTACTATTATGTAATAAAACATTTTCCTTGTGGTTTGATGTATACTAAATCACAACTGGAAGCGGTCATGGGTGCAAAAGATGATACTAGTAGCTGGCTTATAATGGGATTTACGATGACTACTTCCAAAATTAATATAAAATGTGATGTGATTATTACGTAATGGTAAACTAGAATTCATCGCTAGCACAATATGTCATGATATAGACAAGCATGTGCAATATCCCATGATAAGTTGCTTGGCCTAGTTTAAAATACCGCAGTATATACCTGATGAGATCATCTAGTCTAGGTTAAGGGAAACATACATGTATATTATGTTTGGCAATGGTGGATGTTAACCATATGATAAACAATCAAACATATGCACTCTGGATTAAGTTAAAAGGAAAATTATACGGGAAAGGCTTTACATAGATAGTGACTTGTAAGGATCAATGATGTATGGCAATATTAATGTAAATCGAACTTCTAATAATATCTTCACCTAAATTCCTTACTTATCCATCCAATATATTTTGGGTGCTGTTTTCAGTGAGGTGCTAATATGGGATTTTAGAGTTCTGTAGTTTAATTTTAATTTGTCTAACATCTACTAAAATATACGCTCTATTAAGTTTTTGTACTGCCATTGTAAATTGCATTTTCTAATGTTTTGATTGGTATGCACTTGCCAGTTTTCAACTGCAAAACTCATGTATTAACGTTATTTTCTCACTGCTCTGAATAGTCAAAAATAATTTGACATTTTACCACTATTTTTGCGAACAAAATATAGTCAAAGAAATTATGGTTTACTAACAAAATATAGTCAGTTTTCTGTTAACACTAGTATAGTACAAATTCTTATATCAAATAATAGATCAGTTAATTTAAAATCAATGTTGACTATGTATCATTTGAATGAGCATATATTCTATAAATTAGGTGTCTACACTAGTTCAAAGTGGTTACTGAGGTAACTTATTTACAAAAAGCTAAAATGTCTTTGGTCCTAGTTCATTATCCGTTATTTTACCACTTTGTGACCTAAAATGTCTTTGGTCCTAGTTCATGCATTAGATAGAATGAAATCCGCAGAATGCATATTTTAGAGACCTATCTTTGTTAGAAGTTAATTAAATGTCTGCTTTGTTTTTCTGTTTGAGAAGTCAATTCATGTATTTGTAATGATTGTGCAGAGGATGTGACGCCTATCCCAACTGATAGCACTCGTAGAAAGGGCGGTAGGAGAGGAAGAAGGTTGTAGATTTTCTTTGCTTTTCTATTTTATGGAACATAAGCTATTTTTGTTCAGTCCGATATCGGTGTTCTATTATTTCTGAATTGAAATTGGTTTATTTAAAATATTTGCTTTATGTTACAAATGTATTTGATATTGATCAATGATTTGAACATAATGCATTTGAATCCTCGGTGAATTTTCTGTGTAACCTTTTAGTTTTGTTGGGTAGTTCTTTTAGCGGGTAACTTGTACTTGTTTTGTTTGTTTGATTGTATCTCAAATTAGCTAAATTTTCAGCTTTATTCCTGTAGTAAATTGGTATGCTTAAATTCGAGTGCAACTGCAATAATAGTTTCAATTTTGAACGCAGCGGAGTGTCGTCGTGGGATTTATTTTATTCCTGTAGTAATTTATTTTGCCACGGCTCTGAACCGTGGCGAAATAAAATTTTGCCACGGTCTAGAGCCGTGGCAAAATTTTATTTCGCCACGGTCTAGAGCCGTGGTAAAATATTTGCCACTGCCAGTTTTGACACGGCTCAGAACCGTGGCAAAATTAATTAGCCACGGCTCAAAGCCGTGGCAAAATTGCTTTTCTGGTGTAGTGATATGGCGATAATTTTCTCATGGTTACAACTCTTTATATCGATTATCACATAACGTATTATTTAACGATTTTCTAGTTATATACTTTAAATTAATTACTTAATGAATTATATCACAATATAGCAAAGTATGTTATCTAAATCAAACACCTTTATTGATGTACAAGATTGGTTATCAAGTTAGATATACGTAGCAAAATTACTTATTGCCCCTAGGGTATACCCCTAACTCTATCATTTTCCTCTTGCACTTGGGTTCATTATGGAATATTCTTCCAAATCCTTTAATCGATTTCTCAAAAACTAATTAGGTCAAGCCCTTAGTGAATGACTATGCTATATTGTTTTAATTATCTGCTCTATCAATTAACTCTCTCCGATGATGATAAACTTCCTTTATCATGTGGAACCCTTCAAAGTGTGTTTTGAACTCTATTGAACTTTAGGCTTTTTGTAACAACCCACCTATTCAACCCTCAAAAGTCGACAGCAATACATCCACGATATTCACGTGCTAAACAACCAAGTGTCCGAAGATAGATGGTTAGAGGAAAGAAGAAGAAAGTAGACAAGAAGAAACAAAACAACATAGAATCTCACATCGCAGCGAATAATCTATAATATAACAATGATGTTTACAAAAGAAAACTTTTGTATACATACATCCATCAAAGTACTAGCCTATCATCTACCTAGACAGTTATAACACATGTACTTACAATTTCTGATAAATACAACTAAGCCACGCAGCGAAACATAAAGAAATACTAGATACGTCTTGGCCTCTAGCTCATCACCTGAGCTCCAAAGCATCTGAAGCTAATCTGAAAACAAGCTCGATTTGACCCGAACATTATAAGAAAATAACGCCCGAGTCAGTCTGGTAAAACTAGCATGAAAATTTTAAATCACAAGGAAGTTTATTTATTATAATTTGTAAAATCCTTTAAAATCAAAAGTATCTCGTAAGACCTAGCCAAACATAAACACGGACAGGTTTTTATCTTATGATAACAAAACCATTTTTATTATAAAATTCAGTGATATTATCATAATGTCTAAGGGTTTAAAGTAAATATATCAAGTAGTTGTGATGTGCATACATGACAGCAATAATAAGTATACAATCAAAAACCGAAGACACTTATTGGAGAATGGATTTCCATCAAATGGAAAGATAAGGGACCATCTTGCAGAAATATGTACACCTCTAGATAAAATGTACAGTGAGATCAAAAACCTTTCGATCTCTGCAATTACAGGATCGACCTACCCCTGAACTAGATAGTACCGAATATGATTACCTCTTGGCTATGATCAACAACCAAAAATGGGCCTCGAAGCATACATAGAGATATCGATACTAGATCTTGGGATGATCATACCCTAATGGATGCGACCCACATAGCCTTGCCGCATCTACCCTATTTTAACCACTACCGAGATGTGAGGCTTTGAGAGGCCACGATTACCTTTTCCTCATAGCGGACCATCTTGGAATGCTAACACTGCCCTCCAGGCAAATTGCAATGCCAGTATTTATCAATACAAGTTGTTTCGGGATCGAACAAACACTCAACATTTACTATCTTCCATTTTGGAATCACCCTCAAGAAGAGTAGTATAGCTCCATAGCATACTTCATAACGATCCATCACAAAAGCTATTAGTTTGGAGTGGTTCGGATAAATCATACTTATCTGAAACCGATGTATCCCGACTAAGCGCTAATTTCCGGCTAACTTAATTCCGGTTCTTTGGAAGTATGCAATAAGTATTCAAGTCCTCACCAGGAAACTCAAATATACACAACCTACTTCCTGAGTTAAAAATAGGTCAAGATTTGATAGTCGGTTATTTCACTATCAAATACACAATCAAACAATAATCCAGAGATTTAATTTTTTGATAGCAACCACTAAGCCTCAAAATAAGTTTTAATTTATTTAAATCTCTTTTTAGAATATTTATCAAATTATTCGTATACTTTTCACGCTAAAATAAGTATATTCACAAAACATTGTGACAGATTTTTCATTTCAAAATCATATTAAAAGGATCAAACAAACATTATTTAAATTAGAGATAAGAACAACCCCAAACATTATTCCTATGTTGTTAAGCATGGAACGAAAGTTCCACACCACCATAATTAAGAAGGCTAGTTAAGGGATATCCAAATCTCAAATTCTTTTTATAAATTTCTTCAATAATTTGTTCTATAAATCGTTTCCATTTATGAAATCTCCTTTTGTTTAAATTCTAAATCCATTTATAAAACTCTTTTATAAATATCCAAAAATCATTTATAAATATCCAAAAGTCATTTATAAAACTTCTTCTATAAATCTTTCTTTATAATACCTTTATAAAAATCTTCTTATAAAATATTATTTACAAACTATCATTTGTAAATCTCTTTATTAAAATAAGTGGACATCTTAGAAAATCATTAACAAACACTTACCGCAAATTGATATAGAATTAAAGTCAATTTAAAAACCATAATTTACAAATTTGAAAGGAGCCTTAGTGACCACAATGGTACTAAATCAAGTTACTATTTTAATTAATTTTGACTTCCAAATCACATAACAGTTATTTACATAAACCAACATATATGTAAATAAAATCCATAATCAAATCGGGGAATAACATGTCAATATAAACTAACTGGCAGATACATATCCAAATTACATAATAGAAGGATGGTAATTTGTCCTACTAAATAGATGTTCATGCAATCTATTAAGTTTAATTTTAGCAGAATGAGAATTTATTCTGCTAACAGATGTCCACATGATTAAATAATTGAGATATAGCAGAATGAGAGTTTATTTTGCTAAACATATGCCAAGTTTAGTATAACCTAATCACCTTTGTATGGTTACTGAATGGTATCGACAATAGAATCCCTTGTGTTTAAAACTATTCTTTGTAAAAGAAAATTTCCTTTAAACAAATCGATCCGTGGAAAATAAATTAAATAAAACTTAAACCTTTTTTAAATAATTAATTACAAGTTAAATCCCATTTAAAAAATATTTAAACCTTAATTAAGTCTTAACTTAACTTAATTATTAATTAATAAATAATTAACCTCTAATAAATAATTTTTTTATAAGTTAAACCCTTATTTAATTTATAGTTAGAATAATTAAACTCTTACTTAATAATTAATTAATAATTAACCCTATACTTAATTAATAATTAATTAAAAATAAATCATATACTTAATTCATACTTAATTAAAAATAAATCTTACTTAAAAGATTAATTAAAATTAATCTCACTTTTAAAAGATAATTAGTTAGTAATTAATCTCCACTTAATTATAATTAATAAACCTTGTTTAATATTTAATTAATTATTAATTACCAACATAATTAAAAAATAATTAATTAATAATTAATTAATTAATCCTTAATTAACTTCTTGACCATTATTAATTAAGTTTTATAAAACGTTTCCAAAGTGTTTTAAGTATAAAACTTAATTTGCAAAATGTTGACTTTTTAGCGAAACTGCATCCATTGAGATTATTCTATATGGACCATAACCTAAAAACTTATCTTTGGCTTTCCTTTTTGAATCATGGAAGCTTACTTAACTTTTTCAAACATAAAGTAAGAGTTTTGTAAAACTAAAACAAAGTTTAAAATTTGAAAACTCTTTTGATTTTTGAAAACAAATAACCAAATTATTTACACAAGGATTCCAAGTCGCCAAACCATACAAATGTGCTAACTTTCTTAGCATACTCTTACATACTCATGTCCATAGCATATAAAATCATATCATAACCACAAACACATGTAAATATCTAAACTTTACAACCATAACAACACTTTTAAACATATATAATCACAACCACCATACAATTAGCCAATAATCAAGCAATTACATATGCAAATACTAAACATAAAGTAAAGATATAAATTTTCCCAAAAAGTGGGAGTTTTTCTCACAAAACTTAAGCAAATCATTTTAAAACTTGAAGTTTCCAAACAAAAATTGATTTTCCTAAGCAAAACTTGATCTTTAGCCTAGATGGAGGTTGATGGGCTCGACCTTGGAGCTATGGGCTCCGCCTAAGTGGGTTTAGGCTTGGCCTAAGGTGGTGTGGGGGTATGGCTTTGTTTAAGAAGGAGGAGGTACTTAGAAATGAAAATGAAGTATTCTAAATAAGTTTAAGAGCTTTCAAAGTGAAAAAGGCGGAGTTTTTAAAACTTTTAAAAATATAGAAGCCATTAAAAAGTCTTTTCAAAAGATTAAGGAAGAAGGTAAAGTTTGGAAAAGTTAAGAAAATGAAGTGGAAATGAGAGAGAAATTTTGAAATCGTTTTTGTATAAATTTAGATTAACAAATTACTAAAATAACCTTTAGTACACTACCCTCCACTAAGAATTTGTCACATCATCACCACTCTCTCCCTTATCATACACGCCTAAACCAAGGGTTAAACCATTTTATCCAATGTGTAATATACATTACTTGTACTATGATGTAGAAAGGTAACGTGACATTACGTAACTTACTTTTTATTTAAAACTTTTAAATTAATTGTCACATCACTTTCTTATCATAAGTATATATATTTACATTTTTAACAAACTTAATTAAGTACTCATTATTTATCCAAGTGCGTGTTTAAATATAATAAGTAATTTACAACCTTTTTAACAACTTTTAGATGATCAAAAATTAGTATTTTTGAAAAAGATTTCCAGTCACATTTTCTAATTTCCTTTGAAATAAATATTTTGTAAACCAAATTCAAAAAGGAATTTTCTATCATTAGTTATAAATTAAAAGAGAGTTATTTTAATTATTAAATCCATTACTTTAATATTTAAAATTAATTAAATATTCGCCCATCAAAGCGGTAAAATTCCGGGTCGTTACATTCTTCCCTTTTAAAAGAATTTCGTCCTCCAAATTAACCACAAGAACACCCAATACTATTCATAAGTTTGTATGATGTTCATAAATTATCCATATGAAAAATCTAATTCAATCTCCACTCAATTACATAACTTCATTTCTAAGCTAGTTTCGCTCACCCGACTAATGCGAACTCCGATCAGGCTTCTTGACTAGAAACCACCATTCTCCTTACATAGCCATATACTATGATTTAGAACTTTGGTTCCCTATCAAGGTCCCTCATCAAGTGCTCGTCATCAAGAATCGAGTGATAGATGCTTATTTGGAATGGTGTAAAACACTTCGAGTCATGTACTCGAATCTTGGACCAAGTACTATATGAGAAAGGGAAATGGTCTACGTATAACCTACGTACTTATCTAAAGGTTCTCACTTACCCATTTACCTTCTTACCCTGCCATAAATATTTAAGAAACCATTTTATAACAATCCCAACTTAGGTTTAAACATTTCTAAATGATACGACTTACTTATAAAACCTTTCATAAAATCATCTAAAATTATTAGTTTGATAATATCCTCCTATATCCTAAGAGTGTGTATAAATATATATACATATATATATATAACATCTGATTTCAAGTATGTTCACTTTTAACTAATTAGATGTAGGCACAAAATAATTTTGGGTTTTTAAACCGAGTCGACCAATTCAACCTTTTTACCCATTCGGTCTGGTAAGTACCTAAGAAGAGTTGGATGCTGGTATTTAAACTCCATCCTAGAGTCTACTTTTTCTTGGACACCTCTAAGGTAAAAAGTGTTTATTAGCCGGCCCAATAACATTAAATACTATTTAACTTCCTAAGTGTTAAAATCCAAAAGAAACTGCTTAATAAAACCAAGTTAAAACCTTCTTTTTAAATTAATTCAAATTTAAAACTTCATTTATTAAATTTTAAACCAAGATACCTATACATCCTGAAAAATTAGGAGCCAAATACCCGATTTCATTTTAAAGCCCTTTTTGAAATGAAACTATATATTTTAACTATAGAAAATATATATAGCTCGAGTAACCCCAAAGTTATACAAAGGAACTATACCAAACAGTATCATACATTCCCTTACCAAGGAGGGTAATACTCAAAAGAAGTATTTACCATTCGAATAAATCTCTTTCCCATTTTAAGTTATCTTCGGGCTACTCGAACCAGTTAACTTAAAATACTTCTTCTATTTCAAAATCCTCCTTTTTGAATCAATTCTTTACATATTTTCAACAAAATATTTATTACCAACTTGCTTTGGGTTCGTTTGGATTTTGAACTTTTTCGATCGTACAATGATACATAAAATAATTTACTAAGTGCACTACAATGCTCACCTAAGCAAACACCATATCGTCACCAAGAAGATTATTCAGATCGTTATAAAACAAATCGAAACTCGTCACCCAAACCAATCCAAAGAAAATACTTTTTACTGAAAATTTCCATACCCAAAAATTTCTCTTTTCTTAACAAAAATACTTCCAAATAATACCGTTATTACTTTTCAAAACCATGAAAACCATTTTTCAAAAGAACCGTGATTTAAGTACTTAATTTTCTACTTAAATCTTTTTATTCTAAAGACCCAATCTTATAAATCGATTTTATAAAATCGTTTCTTTTTTAAAATCGTTTCTAATATTCTAACTTTTCTTTTAACAAACATCCTTTATTAAATCAAGTTTTAACCCAACATTAACACCGAATGCCTTATAATCAAATTGTGAAACTTAACTCACAAAGCGTTCGTTTCAATGTTTCCTGATTTTCTATTTACCCAACCCGTGTTTTAAAAAGAGAAGTTACCTATAACACTCAACAATAGTCAATGCTCAAACTGGACGAGCATGACTAAACCAAATCCTAAACGATAATAATAGAATATTATCATTTCGTATTCAACAAGCATCTCAAAGATACTATACTATTTTTTTTGAAAATCAATTTTGTATTTATAAAATTTATTCCTAGGTAAAATTATTTCATTTAGTAATTTTAAAACAATACTGTGTTGGTTGGTCTTGTTCAAGTGTTTAGGAATCCCTATCGATAACGCTGGCTGGACATATCAATCAGAATCTATATCTCCTAAGTTCCAAGTCAGAATGATCCCATATTTTAGGGGCAATGTCAAGAGGCATGTGGGACCCCCCAAAAACGATCGCACTAGAATTGGAAGCAAGAAAAAGGATCGGCGAACATTGAACCAATCGTTCCTCGTTGTCATATTAAGTCCGCTGATCATTATGGTGGGCCCCTTCAGACCTAAAGAGACTTCTGCCGAAATCTTAGCGAAATATCTCATTATCTCACAGTATAAATACAGGCCTCATGGTTCATTTTGGGGATTTTTATGCTTTTGGTTACTTTAGCCTTTATTGTAATCAAGTTTTATCTATTTCTTGCTATTGTAATCAGATTCATAAGTGATCAATAAAGTTAATCTTCAAAGTGGACATAGGCCTACAACGCCGAACCACTATAATCTATATTTTTCATTATTGCTTTCTATTTGCTGTTAGTTTAATCTATTCCTTAGTTTTAATTTTACTTTCTTCACTTTCTTCTCTACATAAATCTATCCTTAGGTGTTTGTGACCAATTTTGATGCAAACATTTTGGTGCTTTCCCTGAGAGCCTAATCTCAGCTTCCTAGGATCCCCTTTGCTACTACTAGATTAGATAAATCCCCCGAAGGAGATCCATAGCTATCTTCATAAAGTTGCTTATACTACTCATATTTGCTAAAATCTAAGTAAGGAGATTGATGATGGTGAAACATACTAGATCTATTTCTTAGAACGTGGATGAAAATGAGACTGCTAGCATTCAAAAAGGAGACCCAAGTAATCAACCATCAAATGTGAATGCCGATCCAATTGAAATTCAAAATCCCACCAATTTATTACCAGAGCTGAATTTCATAATTAATGAGAGAACTGATGGAGAGCCGTCGACAGCTAAAGTAGCAGATTCAGACCAATATCGATTTGATGAACCAAACCAATCAACAGCAATGGGGCAAATCTAGGAGAGATCCCACCCCTTACTTGATATCGGAAAGCTCTAGTTCATCGGATGGACACCACAGACATAAGCATCGTAGAACTGACCGATATCATGCAGAAACTTCAGGGCATCAACAGGTAGACCATCATGGTTTGCCAGGAATGATCAGTGATGGTCCCTCCACTAGAGAAGGAAACTTACTTGTGCATGGTAGGATTCAAACTGGAGCTGCTATGGTTAGTTTGGATGATGGAGTCCGATTGAATGCTGACCGGATTCTTCCCCAAAATGATGGTGAAATGAATGTACAAGATGCACATCGAGAAGATATAGATCTCAGAAGGCGTGAAATGGCCCGCAGACATCGTTCGGAAGGTTCATGCGAGGTGGAACGCCACCACCGCTTGGCACCAACCATCCAAACGCCGGACTTATCAGTAATGTTCTGAAAATTGGTGAGGGAGAACCAGGACTTGACTAATGGTAACTGGGGAATCTCGAGAAGCCATACCCTATTCACTGATAATGTTCTATATGCAGAATACCGGAGGTGGTTCAACATGAAAGAGTCTATGCTGTAGGATTGTATAATATGGAATAGTGAAATGGTCTAGGTAGATAGTAATAAGCAGTAAGTAAAGTAGACACCAAGACTTTATACTGGTTCGGACCTCTTGTCGTACGTCCTGTCCCTAAGCTCCTCTTAGGAATTCAACTAACCAACAGCCCTCACTTAACCCGGAGGAATAGGTTTACAACTTACCCGAACAACCAAACGAGATTTCTTGCCTCAACTACCGAAGAGGACTTCAACTAGATACTAAAAGTATTTCTGACTTGTTGTGTTCTTGATAACACTAATGAGTCAAATTGAGTACAACTTTCCTATAATCTTATCCTCGAGAGTATACAAAGTGTTTGTGAAGATTTAGGAAATGTGAATTGCTATGAATCAAAAGGTGTTTATAGTTAAAACAGAGATTCAAGCAATTGAAGTGGTTTGTGATTGCTTTTGAAAACTTAAGAAATCTGAAAGTATGTTCAAGAAAATAGAAAGATTAAAGCAATTAGAATTGGTAATTTGCAAATGTTAAAACCATGTATTTATATGTGGAGAAGAGATGCATTTGTTTGCTAGAGGTGCAGGCAAGAGATGCTTCCATTTCCATTGGAGAATGGTTGCAACTCTTGGGAGGAAGAAGGTGTCCTTTCAGAAAAATTCGCAGTTACAAATTCAGTCGACTGAACAGGGATGTCAGTCGACTGAAAATTATGAAGTAAAATTTTCAGGAACAAATTCAGTTGACTGAGCAGGAACTTCAGTCGACTGGAACTGTGCATTTTTGTGTATGTGTAACAGGTTCAGTCGACTGGTCATCCCTGTTCAGTCGACTGAACTACTAAATTTTGCACAGTAAATGTTTATTAAAAATGTAGTTTATAAAATGTGTTCTAGTGTTTGTGCAAGCCTCTTGAGGATAGATTTTAACAATAAATCTAAACTAAGACCTATATAAAAATCATACTTATGTTTATCATTGGTCTTCATCGTTCTTCTTTTAGCTTTGCACATATCTCTTCCTTTTTGTTGAAGCACATTGTCATTGATCAAAATCTTAGCGTATCAACATTCTCCCCCTTTTTGATTGATGACAACACCTATTTTTATAGAGATGTAATTATCTTTCCTCCCCCTGAATATATGCATTATCTTTCCTACAAAACAAAGTTAGTTTCATAGATTTCTCCCCCTTTGTCATCGACAAAAAGGAAGTAATAATTTGCAAGTAACAAAGCAACCATATGCAAATATAACCATAGAGCGAATAATACAAACCATAGAGTATCACATAAAAGAAGGCTATTTATACAAGCCTTTGCAGAAATTGTTTAGAAATTAATAAAAAGTTCCGGAAATCAAACCAAAAAATGTTTAAGGTTCCCTGTCCCAATCATAAGAACCTTCACGATCTCCTTCAGGTTCTCGAATGACAGGTCCACCTGTGGGTGGTCTATAAGCTCTTCCTCCTTGGCCACCACTTGTTCCGCTTGTACTTCTACTTGTATGCTCTTCGGATGATGTCCAAGTGAAGGTTGGTGCCGGACGTTTGCCAAGTGATGTTGAAGCGGTAGTAGAGCTTGAGCATGAGATGACATTCCATAACTTGTTGAAGAATCCTTTTATTTTATCAAGCTTGTGATCTACCTTCTTGAGACGATTATCAAGAATTTGTTGATTCCTTGATAAAATCCCCAATGATTGATTGGTGGAAGTATAACCTGGCTCAATGATACGAATTTCATCTTCTTGGTCGAAAGGTTCTTCATGTGGAGCTTGTTGTGGTCCTTGATGCCTACCTTCCCATTCAGCAAGAGATATTATGCGAGGAGGTCTAGCCGGGAGTTGCATAAGGCTTATAGTGCGTTGATTAATTTGATGAACCATTGTGATTTCGGAGTCGCATAATGGCGTATCAACATTGAGGAGAAGTCGCATGATATATTCTCCAAAATAAATCGTTCGCATTTTTCCATTGTTAAAAGTGAGAAATTCATCTAGAATTAGTTGGACCCAATTGACTTGAATGTTGCCCCAAATAGCATATAGAGCTCGATAATTGATGGGGTAGACAATTTCATATGAGCCCGTTCGTGGAGTAATTGTTCTCATAAGAGCTTTTTGAAGGACTCTAGCTCTAGGTCGTAGGGAAGTGGATTTAAAATCTCTAATGTTGATATTATCATCCAAAAATTGATGGTTTATGTTATCTCGAATTTGTGGATTGAATTCTATCTCTTCAAGCTTTCTCCCCACATTAGGTGATCCTAAGATGTGTGCAATTCGATCTAAGGAGAACCAAACTTTCTTCCCGCATACCATACTCCAAACACTATTATTTGGATTCCTTGGAGTTTGGTGTCCAAGGTTGAGGTTTGCATAAAATAATTTGACCATGATATGATTTATTGCAAGGTCATTTCTTTTTAAATCCAAGAGAGAAGTTAAACCTGCTTGATCCGTAAATGCTTGAATGTTGTATGTCTGGAGACTTTGGAAATCAATGAAGGAGTGTTCGAAAATGCGAGAGTTCTTCATTTTGTTCCACCTTGTTACAGCTACTCCATCATAGAGCCATTGTGCAATTTGAGCATCAATTGGCTCGGAGGTTGAAGAAGAAGAGGCTCTTGATCTTTTTGGTGCCATTTTTGAGAAATTTGAGAGTAATTTGAGAATTGGGGGCTAGGGTTTTGGAAAACAATGGAGAAGAGAGTACTTTTGCAATGTAAAAAGTGAATGGTAAAGGTGAAAACTGGTGGATAAAAGGGGAAAATTTGCCTGGGAATTGGCGTTCAGTCGACTGAAAAGTCTATTCAGTCGACTGAATTGAAGGCCGAAAATTTTCTGTGTTGAATTCAGTCGACTGAACAGGTTTTTTAGTCGACTAAAGTGTTGTCTGAAATTTTCTGATGAAAGTTTAGTCGACTGGGCAGAGGGTGTCAGTCGACTGAGCTATGGAAAATTTGTTTTATGCTTTTCAGTGTTGTTTCTGAATTTCGAAAGAAAAAGTTTTATTAAAAGAAGCAATTACAATTGTATAAATATATAACAACATGAATTGTCTTCAAAAGTAATTATTTCTTTGGAGATGAACTATTTTCCTTTTGCGTCTTTTTCCCTTCATTCTCCATATAGCTTATTTCCCATGAATTTGGAGTATACTGAGGAGTCTTTGGGGACATCCAAGGATTCAAGGGATCAGCTGGTGTACGGTAAGATGAAGATGGATCGAACACACTACTTGGTCGAGGTAGGGGCTCGTTCACCTCATTTTTCTTTGAACTACAAAAACGTAAACCAATTTTCTCAAGAAAGCTTAGTCGTCTTGCCGTTACTTCTGTTCAAAATATAATTCTCGTTGGAGATCAATTTGTTGTTGTTGAAAGTGATGAATCTCATCAATCTTTCTTTTTGTATCAGGGGAGGTAAAAAGTCCACGTTTTGCCTTCTTTGATTCCGGTGTGTAGCCAGTGCGATAATTTTCCCATTTATACACTGGTTCATGCTTTGGTGTCGGCGTTGGAAGTTTTGGTGATGTAGGAGTGTTTTCGACTGAGGAGGTGATGTTGATATGGGAGTATGAGCTGTCGGAAGACATTTTTATATAGAATTCTCAAACTTTGTAATTCTTTTGAAAATAATTATATGTATAAAAGTATATTTATAGTATAAAAATGCTAAGAAAAATGTGGTGGTAAATTAATAAGGTTTTAGAACCAATCATTGTTTTATTGGATTAAAAGCATTGGTTAGAAATGGATGGATTAGAGACATCCTTTAATCTATTATGTATTAGGTAGCTGAATTGAACTATTTATATTGAATAATTTTGTTTTCGTTATTTAGTCAACTGGGCAGGTTGTTTAGTCGACTGAGTTTATATATTTTTATAATATTTGCTATAAAACATCTTTAAAAGAAATTATTCCTAATTCTCGTCGCAATTTTATAAATGAGTTTTCTAATAACGGTTTAGTAAATATATCGGCAATCTGATTTTTGGTAGAAATATGTTCTAAATTTATGATTCCCTTTTCGATATTGTCACGTAGAAAATGGTGACGAATATCAATATGTTTTGTACGAGAATGATTTACCGGATTTTTGGATAAATTTATTGTACTTGTATTATCACAATATATTGTAGAATTTGTTAAATTTATATTAAAATCTTTAAGTGTTTGTTGCATATAGATAACTTGAGTACAAGCTAAAGCGGCGGATATATACTCTGCTTCACACGTGGAAAGTGAGACACAATTTTGTTTCTTACTAAACCAAGATACAAGTGATTTTCCAATAAAATGGCACGTACCACTTGTACTTTTTCTATCGATTCTAGATCCACCAAAATCAGCATCACTAAATGACACTAACTCGAATGGAAAATCTTTTGGATAGAAAAGACCAAAATCCTTAGTATTATTAAGATATCACATAATTCGTTTTATGGCTCTTAAATGTGATTCTTTAGGATTAGTTTGAAAACGTGCACATAAACAAACGCTCATCATTATGTCTGTCTACTAGCGGTTAAGTATAGTAAGGAGCCTATCATACTTCTAAACAATTTTTGGTCTACACTTTTGCCATTTTCATCTCGATCGAGATGAGTTGTGGTACTCATAGGAGTAGGCTTTCCAGAAGTGTTTTCCATTCCAAAACGTTTAATTAGATTAGCACAATATTTTTCTTGATTTAAGAAAATTCCATTTGTTAATTGTTTAATTTGTAATCCAAGAAAATAAGATAATTCTCCCATGTGTGACATTTCGAACTCCTTAGTCATTATATTTGAAAATTCTTTACATAAGTTTTCATTAGTTGAACCAAATATAATGTCATCTACATATATTTGAATTATTAGAATGTCATTAGAGGTGTTTTTAATGAATAGAGTTTGATCTACTTTTCCGATTTGAAATCCCGAATCTAGTAAATAGCTTTTAAGTCTCTCATACCAAGCACGAGGTGCTTGTTTAAGACCATATAGGGCTTTCTTTAATTTATATACATGATCCGGATATTTTTCGTGTATGAATAAAGGGGGTTGTTCTACGTACACATTTTCTTTTATAAAACCATTTAGAAAAGCACTTTTAACATCCATTTGATAAAGTTTAAAATTGTGAAAACAAGCGAAGGCTAATAGAATACGTATTGCTTCAAGTCTTGCAACGAGAGCAAATGTTTCTTCAAAGTCGATACCTTCCTCTTGATTATATCCTTGTGCTACTAGTCTAGATTTATTCCTAGTTATATTTCCTTGTTCATCTACCTTATTTTTGTAAACCCATTTTGTTCCTATAACAGATTGATTATTAGGACAAGCAACTAAATCCCAAACATCGTTACGATCGAATTGATTTAATTCTTCTTGCATAGCAACAATCCAGTAGTCATCTGTTGATGCTTCTTTAGGATTTTTAGGTTCTAATGTAGAAATAAAAGCAACATGTCCCATTTGGTTTAGCTGACTTCTAGTTTTAACTTGAGAATCTATTTCACCGATTATGTTTTGTATAGGGTGATCTCGTAAGATTCTAGGTGGAGATCTAAGTTCGGTATTATTCATATTTTCAAGATTTGTATTGTCTGTATTTATTATAAATTCATCATCATCTTTTATACTCAAGTTTTTATTAAAGTTTTCATCAAAAGATACATGTAAAGTTTCTTCGATTATATTTGTTCGTTTATTAAAAACTCGATATGCCTTACTTCGTTCTGAGTATCCTACAAAAATTCCTTCATCAGCTTTCGGATCGAATTTTCCTAGTTGGTCTTTTGTATTTAAAATAAAACATTTTGATCCAAATATTTTAAAATAAGAGATATTTGGCTTTCTATTGTTAAAAAGTTCATATGAAGTATTTTTAGTTAATGGTCTAATAGAAATACGATTTAATACATAGCATGCAGTAGCTACGGCTTCTGCCCAAAAATGTTTTGGTAGAAGGCTTCCATTTAATAATGTTCTTGCACATTCTTGTAATGTTCTATTCTTTCTTTCCACTACTCCATTTTGTTGAGGAGTCCTAGGAAATGAAAAGTTATGATTTATTCCTTTCTTTTTACAGAAAGATTCAAAAGCTTCATTTTCGAATTCGCCACCATGATCACTCCGTATATTCTTAATTTTCAAATCTTTAGTGTTTTGAATTCTTTTGACAAATGTTTTAAAGTGCCCAAATGTATCACTTTTATTTTTCATAAAAATGGTCCATGTATATCTTGAGAAATCATCAACTATTACAAATACATATCGATTATGATTAATGGATTGAACTTGTGTTGGTCCGAAAAGATCCATATGAAGTAATTCTAGTGGTTGTAAAGTTGAAATATTTTTCTTAGATTTGAAAGATGATTTTGTTAATTTTCCTATTTGACAATCATCACAAAGATTTTTTATTTTAAAGTTTATCTTAGGTAAACCTCTTACTAATTCATTTTTAGAAAGTTTTCTAATAGTTTTGAAATTAATATGACAAAATCTTTTGTGCCACAACCAAGGATCATTATCTTTGGCTAGTAAACACATATTTGTTTTATGATTAATTTTCATATTTAAAACATAAATATTCTTATCTCTATTACCCTCAAAAACAAGATTTTGGTTTTGATCAAAAATACTACATTTATTTTTCGAAAAAGTTATTTTAAAACCTTTGTCACAAAGTTGACTTATGCTTAGTAGATTATGTTTTAGATTTTTAACTAATGAAACATTTGTAATAAAAGGTAAATTTGATGTTCCGTAATTGCTCATATCTCCTTTGCCAAGTATATAGCCTTTTGAATTGTTTCCGAAGGTAACCGAGCCACCATCAAAGTATGTGATACTTGTAAGCATATCTTTGTCGCCGGTCATGTGTTTTGAGCAACCACTGTCTAGTATCCATTTCTTCTTTTTGAGTGGGACCTCGGATTCTTGACCCATAAAGCATACATTCGCTTGTTCATTGTCGCTATCATTTTCACTTTCTGATGTAGATGAATCTGAATCGTCCCATGTTACAGAGAATGCCTTCTTTTTGAATTTTTCTTTCTTGTTTTTGTTCTGATTCTCCTTCTTTTGCTCTGGACAATCTTTTTGCATTTGACCTTTCTTGTGACAGTTGAAGCATTCTATATTCGAGTATGTAGGTTTGTTCAAGAAATTCTTTTTGAATCCGTTTTTATTTTCTTTTCTATATCTTAAGAATTTCTTGAAATTTTTGGCTATAAATGCTAGATCCTCATCTTCAGACTCTGATTCTTCCTTTTCCGCATGAAAAGCTACATTTTTTCTTTCTTGTGCTTGATCTTTCTTAGCTTGCATATTTACTTCATACGACATAAGATTTCCAATTAATTCTTCTGGTTTCATTGTAGATAGATCATTTGCTTCTTCGATTGCTAAGACTTTTCTCTCCTATTCATCAGTGAGTGAATTTAGAACTTTAGATACAATATCAAAATCCGTGTATTTTTCTCCTAGTCCTATTAAGGCATGATGAATGTCTTGAAACCTTGAGTACATGTCATTGATGGATTCATTCTGTCGCATTCTAAAGTTTTGGAACTGGTTCTTTAGCATGGAGATCTTTGTTTGTTTAACTTTGTTTGTGCCTTCATGTATGGTTTTAAGTGTACTCCATATCTGATGTGCAGTAGTACAAATGCTAACACGATTGAATTCATTTCTGTCCAAAGCACAAAATAGCATATTCATAGCTTTGGCATTTGCACTAACTTCATTCTTCTAAGCTTGCGTCCATGTAGAATATTCCGTTGTGGGTACAACGAGTTCTGCTTAAGTTGCATTCCAGGCTTCAAAACTTGTTGCTTGCATATAAATCCTCATCCTTGTAGCCCAATAATTATAGTTTAGTCCATTGAATAGAGGGGGTCTTTGAGTAGATTGTCCTTCCGCAAATATAGAGTTATAGGCAGATGTTGTGCTTGTGTTGTTTTCCATATTATCAATATGTCAAATAACGGTGATATGGTTATAGGACGGCCTTGCTCTGATACCAATTGAAAGAGTCTATGTTGTAGGATCGTATAATATGGAATAGTGAAATGGTCTAGGTAGATAGTAATAAGCAGTAAGTAAAGTAGACACCAAGACTTTATACTGGTTCGGACCTCTTGTCCTACGTCCAGTCCCTAAGCTCCTCTTAGGAATTCAACTAACCAACAGCCCTCACTTAACCCGGAGGAATAGGTTTACAACTTACCCGAACAACCGAACGGGATTTCTTGCCTCAACTACCAAAAGGGACTTCAACTAGATACTAAAAGTATTTCTGACTTGTTGTGTTCTTGATAACACTAATGAGTCAAATTGAGTACAACTTTCCTATAATCTTATCCTCGAGAGTATACAAAGTGTTTGTGAAGATTTAGGAAATGTGAATTGCTATGAATCAAAAGGTGTTTATAGTTAAAACAGAGATACAAGCAATTGAAGTGGTTTGTGATTGCTTTTGAAAACTTAAGAAATCTTAAAGTATGTTCAAGAAAATAGAAAGATTAAAGAAATTAGAATTGGTAATTTGCAAATGTTAAAACCATGTATTTATATGTGGAGAAGAGATGCATTTGTTTGCTAGAGATGCATTTGTTTGCTAGAGGTGCAGGCAAGAGATGCTTCCATTTCCATTGGAGAATGGTTGCAACTCTTGGGAGGAAGAAGGTGTCCTTTCAGAAAAAATTTGCAGTTACAAATTCAGTCGACTGAACAGGGATGTCAGTCGACTGAAAATTATGAAGTAAAATTTTCAGGAACAAATTCAGTCGACTGAGCAGGAACTTCAGTCGATTGGAACTGTGCATTTTTGTGTATGTGTAACAGGTTCAGTCGACTGGTCATCCCTGTTCAGTCGACTGAACTACTAAATTTTGCACAGTAAATGTTTATTAAAAATGTAGTTTATAAAATGTGTTCTAGTGTTTGTGCAAGCCTCTTGAGGATAGATTTTAACAATAAATCTAAACTAAGACCTATATAAAAATCATACTTATGTTTATCATTGGTCTTCATCGTTCTTCTTTTAGCTTTGCACATATCTCTTCCTTTTTGTTGAAGCACGTTGTCATTGATCAAATCTTAGCGTATCAACACAACATTCCATCGATGCCTACCTACGAGGGAAAAACCAACCCCAGGCAGCATATCATGAGATACGAATGGCTGCGCGAGCTGATGATGCGACCAAATGCAAATGCTTTACCAAAAATCTATCCGGAAAAGCGACAATGTGGTTCATGAGACTACCCCCGCGACCAATTTATAAATTCAAAGATTTGGCAACCAAATTTGTGGAGCAATTCCAGATGCATGCGACTTTTCCTAAAGAAGTGATGTACTTTTCCAGTTAGATTCAGTCTCTGGGAGAGTCGTTTGATAGATTATTTGGATAGAGTTCATACAGTTGTTACGGAGGTCAGTAATCCGAATGATGATGCGATACTCATGGCCGTGACGAGTGGGATTGTCCCAGAGTCTGATTTTGGCGATTAGCTAGCTAGTAAGTAGCCCGCAATGTTGGAGCGCTTTTACCCAAAGGCGGCTCAATTTTTGAGAAAGGAGGAAGCCAAGTCCACCAAAAAAAGAACGCTGCGGGACCAAGTGGAGAAGGAGTACAGAGTAACATTTCAATAAAACAGTCCGATGGTAGTTCTGGGAAAGTCCAAGTGAATGTTCAGAATAAACCAAATCAGCAAAAGAGAGGCGGAGATAGGAAACGAGAATGAAAAAGGGATTATGGAAGGCATAAGCCTAGGATTCCAATGTATGATAATTACACGCCATTCAACACGTCCTTGGAGAATATCTCTCTGTCTACTTACAATACCATGTAGTACAGAAAGCCACCTCCAAAAGAGTCAACAGAGAAGGAAAAGCAGACCGGGAAATATTGTCGGTTTCATGAGTGTTATGGGCACAATACAAATAAATGAAAGCATCTCCAGGATGTTATATAAAAACTGATTCGAGAAAAGAAGTTACAACAGTTTGTGAAAGCCCCACAGGATGGCGGGCAGGGGACTTACCCCAACCGAGGACAAGCACCGCGTAGGGCTGAGAAGCTTGGGCGGACTGGTGGAAGGCTAGTGATAAATACAATAGTTAGAGGACCGCACCTAGTAGATAGGAGTTGGAAAGAGATGGAGCACTGTGCTAGCGCGATTAGGCATGTGGATTTTGAATGTTGTTTGAATACGGAAGATGGAGCTCCAACAAAACAGCAACGTACTATGGCGGATGGTATTGTGTTTAGGAACATAGATGCAGATAAGGTGGAGGCTCCGACAATCGACCTAATGGTTATTTCAGCCATGATTAGTCCTGCTTTGGTGAGAAGGATTTTTATTGATTGTAGAAGTTTGGTAAATATAATCTTCAAAAAATCTTATGATCAGATGAGGATGGAAGCCAAAGATTTAAAATCGTCTAAAGCTCGTATGCATGGTTTTAACGGTGTTACAACCGAAGATGTTGGTTATGTGGAACTACCTGTTGAGTTGGGAGAAGGTGAAAGGAGGAGAGTGCGGATCTTGTCGTTTATTTTTTTGGATGTTGACTCTCCATATAATGTTTTTCTAGGTCGACTGGCCCTAACTGAATTTCGAGCGACTCTTGCCCCGTGGTGTTTGACTTTGAAGTTTTTGATGGACAATGGTGTAGGAGTTGTTTATGGCGATCAGGCGACTAGACGTTCCTGTTATGTAGCTGAGTTGAGGGAAGATCAGCGTAAAGAAAAAGGTAAGGGTATGGACAAGGCCGTTCGCATCCAAGCTACCGAAGATTGACAACTAGCGCCTGGGCCTTGGCTTGGGCGCCACAGTCGGTTCTGTAGAGATATATATCCGAGAGATGACAAAGAAGAGCCCAAAGAGGCCAAGGCTGCACCGACTAAGCTCACGATTGATATCACGATCAGCCACGATGGCCCATCATAAGTCCTAAAGGTTGGATCACAACTCAGCCCTCCGATGATGAAGGAACTTGCTGGTTTTTTCCAAGCGAATCTAGATGCATTCGCTTGTACTCACTTTGACATGTGTGGAATCTCGCCTGCCATTGTGAGCCATGCATTGAATATTGACCTGAGGTATGTCCCGGTGAAGCAAAAAAGACGCGGTATGGATCCGGAGAGACCTGCCGCTCTCAAAGAGGAGGTGGATAAACTAAAAGTCAATGGGTTTATCTGTGATACCCTCTACCTTGAATGGGTATCTAATCCTGTACTTGTGAGGAAAGCGAATGGGAAATGGAGAACGTGCATTGATTATTCAGATTTGAACAAGGCGTGTCCGCAAGATAGTTTTCCCCTTCCGAGGATTGACCAGCTGGTGGATTCAACCGTAGGACACGAATTGCTATCTTTCATGGATATATACTCGTGATATAACCAAATCTCGATGCATATCCTCGATCAGGAGCACACCAGTTTCATTACCGAAGTTGGATTGTACTACTATGTATTAATGCCACTTGGATTAAAGAATGCAGGAGCTAATTATCAGCGTTTGGTAAACAGGATGTTTAAAGACCAGATCGGAAAAACAATGGAAGTGTGTATGGATGATATGCTCGTGAAGTCATGATGATCAAGCACCACATTGGAGACTTGGATGAAATGTTTGACATCCCCCGACATTACAAGATGAAAATCAAAACTTTGAAGCGTTCTTTTGGTTTTTCATCGGGGAAATTCTTGGGCTTTATTGTCAATGCTCGTGGGATAGAAGCTCATCCCGAGAAGATTCAGGTCATTCGTGATATCCAAGGGCCAAGAACTATTAAATAGATGTAGAGTCTAAATGGAAAAGTTGCCGCCTTAAGTCGATTTATCTATAGAGCTACCGAAAAATGCATTCCTTTCTTTGATTTGATTAGGAAAGGAAAAAGAAACTTTGAATGGACCCCCTATCTTGTCAAAGCCGGTGGATCATGAGGAATTGTACATATTTGGTTGTATCGGCACATGTTATAAGCGCCGCATTGCTTCATGAGGAGAATCAGATCCAGAAATCGGTGTATTACATCAGAAACGATTAACAGGAGCTGAAAGGAACTATCCAAAGATAGAGAAATTGGAATACTACTTACTAATTGCATCACGGAAGCTTCGCCCGTACTTTCAGGCACATCCGATCAATGTTTACACCGACCAGCCGTTACGACCGGTCCTACAGCGACCTGAGATGTCTGGAAGGTTACTCAAGTGGAATATTGAACTTAGTCAATTCGACATTACTTATCTCCCTCGGAGGGCTATCCAGGGTTAGGCGTTGGCAGATTGTACAGCAGAGTTTACTGTGCAGAATGATTCTCCAAAACATGGCGAAATCCCTACCGTATGGTGGAAATTATACACTAATGAAGCATCTGACGATCGTTGTTTCGGAGCTGGGATTGTGCTCGTAACTCCTAAAAATCGGGCAATTTGTTATGCATTAAAGCTTGACTTCCCAGTAACAAACAATGAAACCGAGTATGAAGCTTTGATTACTAGACTTAAACTTGCTAGGGAACTTGGAATAAAATCTCTCGAAATCTTTTTCGATTCGCAGTTGGTAGTGTATCAAGTTAGAGGAGATTATTAGGCCAAGGGACAACGACTTGTCCCGTACCTTACCCAAGTCCAAGAGTTTTTAGCAGAATTTGAATACTAAGACATTTCGCATGTTCCATGAGATCGAAACAGAGAGGCTGATTCATTAGCAAAGTTTGCTAGTATCGGCGATGCACAACAGATGGGCTTAGTTTCGGTCGAAGTATTAAATAACCCCAACATAAACATGATGAAAATTGATTAGATACTGGAAGTAGAGCCTGAAAAGGAATCGTGGATGACTCCAATCAAAGACTATTCACTACATGGAGTCCTACAAGATAAATGAAATGAAAAGCGACAAGTCCTTGACAAAGCTTCACGGTATATTATGCAGGAAGAAATTATGTACATAAAAGATTTCTTAGTCCCCCTACCCCGGTGTGTCGCTCATGATGAGATAAAACGTGTTCTAAGAGAAGTTCATGAAGGGGAATGCGACGATCACACTGAGGGGAAAACTTTAGCGAAGAAAATACTCCGTTATGGGTATTATTTGCTAACTGTAAATCGGATCGCCGCTGATTATGCAAGACGATGTGATAAATGACAGATATATGCAAAATTCCCAAGAGCTCCGCCAATAGAAATCACACAAATAGTCAACCCATGGCCGTTCTCCATGTGGGGTATAGACATTATCTGATCCTTACTGATCTCTAACGGTGGCGCAAAGTACGCTATCGTTGTAGTTGATTACTTCACCAAATGGGCCGAAGCAGAACCTTTAGCCACGATCAAAACCAAGAAAGTAATCAACTTTATTGTTCGAAACATTATATGCTGCTTCAGTCTTTCGTGAACTATTGTAACAGATAATGTGACTCAATTCGACAGTGTTGAATTCAAAGACTTTTGTTGAAGATGTCGTACTGAAAAGAGGTTTATAGCGGTCACTCATACTCAGAAAAATGGATAGGTTGAAGCTGTAAATAAGATCATAAAGTCCATTATGAAGAAGAGTTTGGAGAAGGCTAGAGGTCGGTGGGTGGATGAACTCCCTACAACACTGCAGGCTTATAGAACCACCCACAAGTCCATGATTGGCCATACTCCATTCGCCCTCGCTTACGGTTCCGAAGCCGTTACTCCTGTTGAGCTCGAGGTTCCTTCTCATCGAGTAACTTACTACGATCCCCAAAAAATAAAGATGTCCTCTTGGAATCTCTTAACTGTATAGATGAGAAGTGCGAAGAAGCCGATCTGAGGGCAACTGCACATCGACATCTTGTCGCCCGGTATTACAACACTAAAGTTCGACCTAGAACCTTCAAAATTGGCGATCTCGTCCTGAAACAGGTTTTTCCTACACCGTCGCACATGAATCCAACCTAGGAAGGACCATATGTCATTGAACAAGGCTTGGAGAAGGAACTTTCAATCTAGCGACTGTCGATGGCATTGAACTTCCAAGGGCGTGGAATAGCGAACATCTACGATGCAATTTCCCGTAGTTTATTTCTTTTACATTTCAGTTGTATTTACTTTAAAAAAATTCTTTAGCATTTGATTTTCCAAATATGTAACAAGACAGTTTATGTTATTCCTTTCCATTCAATGAATAAAGTTTCAGGCTTCCTTTATATTTGTGTTTGCTGTTGCATTATACGCTAATTACATAGCGAAACTGATTGATGTCGATATGTACGAACAGGCTCCCAGCATTTGAAATCAATCAATCATGCTAACTCCCAATGAGATTAAACAAGATGAGCTCAATATACTTGTTCATTTAACAACTCTCATTCACAATCCAAAGGACGAGATACACGATAAGGAACAAATGTGGCCGATAATCTGATGATCGAATAACTCCTACCCAACTGTGGAAATGAGATAAAATCGGAGCGACCATGATGCGACCAATCAATCGCTAAATCGAACCCCAGATCCCAGGGAGGCAAATTAATCAATTAGGGAGAGTACGATCCAACTGCTCTACGAAATAACTCTAAGTCCCCAGGGTGCGGATTGGAGTATAAACATAAATCGGGTGTGAATTGTCCACCTGCAAAGTAACTCTAAATCCCTGGAGTGCGGATTGGAGTATAAACATAAATCAGGTGTGAATCGTCCACCCGCGAAATAACTCTAAATCCCCAGAGTGGGGATTGGAGTATAAACATAAATCGGGGGGTGAATCGTCCACGCAAAATAACGCTAACTCCCCAGAGTGCGGACTAGAGTATAAACATAGATCGGGTGCGATCTGATCACCCATCGACTAAATCTTATCCCCAGAGTGCAGATACGAACATGAATGAATAGATGAGTGGAGTTCGACCATTCACTTTTCCACGAACTCCGGTCTGAAAGCCATGGGAGGAGTATAAACTCGCTAAGGATGGAGTTCGAACGTCCTACATCTGACCCCGCTAAACCAAAACCGGGGGCAGGAGTATAGTTACTCAGAAAACCATTGAATTTGATGCCGTAACACTAAAGGTCTGAGCCTAGTGTTTGATACGACTCGAGGCCACGACCTCAGGGAGGCCTTGAGATGGATGAATCAAATCTACATCAGATCCAACGAGCAACGAATCACAAGTACGTGAATTAAAAAATGTGATAGCTCGAACATTTGAACAAGTGAACACAAGAATAAAAGAAGTCTTATTTACACTAAACTTGTTGTACATTATACAAGTTTATCCAAAATGTAAAACAAAATGGAGGATCATGCCTAAACAGACACAACCAATGAGAAGGAAAAGTAATCGTCCAAGCTATTTACATATCACCCCAATCCAGAGATTATTTCTTGGACTTTCTATCTTTCCTTTGCTTCTTTGGAGTGGCTCCTTATGAACTACTGCTTGACCCTCTCTTCGACCCATTTCCGCCTCGGCTTCTCTTCGAAGAAGTATCCTCAGTTGTATGAATCAAGGCGGTATCATCTTTGGAAGCAGGAGGGATGGAGGCTTTCTCAGCGCCAGAAGCAGGGGGGGATATCATCCCAGGGAATTGTCCCGCCAGGAGGGATCATCTGGAGCAGGACAAGAATTGGTTCATCGGAGCCCGAATCATCAGGCTCATTTTCACCTTCTTTTTCAACAGTTCTTCCCTCTCAACACGCTCTTCATGCTGAGCTCTCCAGTAGGGTCGGAAGAACCTGTGATCACAACGTCTTCATTAAAGGGAATTTCATGGCGTGGGTCGCTCCCTTCCTTGAATAATGCCTCCATGAATTGATCATCAATAAGTAAGGCCTCTTCCTGAGCACCTTGAGCAGTGGCCAAAGTTGTAAATTTAATGGATTCTATCGCGACTACTTGTGACTCTAACTGTGACTCGTGTGAGGGGAGAGGAGATGGATTCAAAGCTGAGAAAGAATAAGCGAAAATATTAGAAATATCAATTCATAACATCCCAACTTTATGAAAGACGGGAAATGTCGATGGAATACCTTCCTCGGTATGGCTCCCAGGTTGAGCCGAAACATCCTCAGAACTGTGCTCAGGAATTGGTGAAAGTTGTGGCTTGTCTAGATCATACCTGAGAATGGTTGTAGAGCCTGCTGCGGAGCTAGGGATGACTTGGGGTGCCGGAGGAAATTTAGTTATAACATCGGGTTGCGCCAACCCGGATCATTCACCCACTTCATGTGAAGAACCAACAGTGGACTCTTTCTAGAGTAAGAGATGGATATCATGCAATGTTTTGGGTTGGTCACCCAATAGCGTTTCATTTTCAAGTCTGGAAAGGTTGATATCCTCTGAGTAAGAAGTTTCTTCTCTTTCGCAACAAGAAATTCCCAAGCACGCCAGAGCTGGTAGGGATAATCTTCACCAAGCCATGTCAAATTCCTATGCTTGAGAACGTTAGCGTCGTAAAGAACGAGAAGTGGGTCAAGCTCATTCATTATCTCCTCCCTAACTTTGTCCTTGGTAGATTCTGCTTCATGTCGAATAAGTGCATCGATATTTTTGGCCCTTTCGACAGCCGTGTCCCTCTCGAGTCTGGCATTTACCAGCTCATCGCAAGCACCTTGAGCGACCTTCTAGGCATCATCTTTTTTTTATTTACATTCTCAAGCTTGGCCTCGAGATCCGCTATCTCCTTCAAGGCCTCGGATTCATTATTTTGAGTTGTATCCCGCTTAAGTGTTATCTCCTGATTCCGATGATGCAACACTTGAACCAAATCAAGATGGCTTGATTTCATCTCTTTCATGGATTTCACAGCAGCATTAGCTTTTCCTTCGACTTCCGCTGAGGAGGTTCTAGAGGCTTCTAGCTCGTTTGTCATAGCGTCCATGATTCTTTTATCTTGAGCTTCCTGGCGTTTGAATTTTTCAATCTACGCCACGCGCTCAAAAGAGACTTTCGACATTTTTCCTGTCGCCTTTATCCATTCGCGAAGCTGCATATAGATGTCGGTGACACAGTCTATAGTCATCTTCTTAACATGGTCTGGGACCCTTTTCAAGTTGGGAAGAACATAGAACCCTTCAAAACATAAGTTCGGAAATTCTTCGTGGAGCTATGATATACGAGCAGTTGGATTGATCATAGAATCTTCAGTAGCAGCTTGAACAGCAGTACTTTCTTTGTCGGGCCTATGGATAGCTGCTTGTTCACTTTGGCGATGACGATCGCTGGGCCACTGAGAATGAGATGGAACTAAAGGATGAGGAGGCACTGAAGTAATAGGATGACCATGAGAGGGATCGATAGGCAAGCCCCTGCGATCAGGTGGCTTTTCAGACCCTTTGAAGGAGGAGATCTTGATCTCGATCGATGTTTTTCTTAGGGTGGCCTATCCCTATCACCTCTATCTTAATGATTTTGGTCCCAGCTGGGACGATAGCTGGAACCGTAATAATCTCGATTGCCACCGTAAGAGCCAGAGCATGAACATGATGATTGGTGGTGTATATCTCGGAGGGAATCAAACATGTTCCTCTTTCTCGCCATCGTTTCCGCAAAGAAAAAAAGAAATCAATCAACTTTAAGTGTTAAAGAGCATAACGTCAAGAATAATGCAATGTTGAGGGGTGCAAGTGTGTGCAAGTGTCCTTGTTTAACCTCCCGACAAACCAGGTGCAGGAGCCTTGCTCATTGGTGTAACTCCTCTAGAAGTAGAAATCTCAGTGCCAATCCTGGTGGGAGATTCCGACCCCTCGATGCTCACATTAGCAAAGTGTAAAGCGTCAAGATCATGCAGAATTGGTAAATAGACAAAGAGTCAAGTGGTAAACTTGAACGCTCTCACGGTTGGGAAGAAGATTCATCTTGAACAACCTTAGGAGCCATCGACGACATGGATTGATATGAAAGACGACTTCTTGGAATTTATGTACAAACGTTTTCTTCTTTCTCTTATCAGGAACTGAAGGTTGTGAGGCCTGCGAGGATCCGGCATCAACCCCATGACCAAATTTGTCACCACTGTGGCCGAGCACATCACCTCAATGTTCTTTGGCATAAATATCAGTGAATTCTTGAGCACCCGTGACTGGGGGCACCATAGGATCGGCTTGATTATCTCTTTGGCTGATTGCATCCCATGGTCTTATTCCTGCCATCTGAGCAACTTTGGTTAGCCCCACTCTTAGACCTTCTTTTATCAAACAAAAAGTAACAAGATGTTCGTCCATATGCAAATATTCGATGTTCCTATCCTCAAGCGGAGCATTTTTTAGAATTGTGACCGCCTCTTCATAAACGTTGCCGCTTGGCCGGGTGATGACACCGGTAAAGGAGTAACACAGTCAGGAATACAACCTGGATATCGTTTTTCTGTGCTAACATGAGAATAGTTGATAACACTTACGTCTTTCCAGCCATTGTCGAGCGAAACCGGGCGGGCAGCGAATGAAGAACCATTTGCTTTTAAAGGCACTTAACCTGTTCCATGCGCTAGTCAGAATCTGGCACCTCTATACCGATTCAAGAAATGTAAACAAGAGACTCCCTGTTCGCCGCTTAATGAAAATGAATCGAATATCTTTGATGGTTGGAGTACGGTGCAAAAACTCCGTAATACCATATAAGTACAATTAAGAACAGCGTAACTATTTGGGTGGAGCTGCGCTGGAGCTATCCTTAAATAATGAAGAATCTCCCGAATGTATGAATTAAATGGCGGGTTGCATCCGGCCTAACACATAAACTTGTTGCACGCTATATACCCTTCTGCGGGTCCATGAGCCCTATCATCCCGCGACGGAACCAACACGTCGTCGAAAGGAATTCTGTGACTTACGCATATTCTTTGGAGGGCATCTTCCTTAATTTTTAAAGCTACCAAATCAGAAGGGTTCTCCAGAATGACTACGTCCTCTAGAGTGTCGGGAGCAGGATTGATGACCTCTGGTGGAAAGATGGGAACAACATCAAAGAGATCAAATTGAGGGCCCGAATTTTCCGGTTATTCAGAATGATGACTAGATGGCGGACTATCAGATTCAGTTGCCAAACTTGATTCTACGTTTGAGTTATCCCTTGGAAAGATGATCCACCTGGCACAGCCGCAAGGCGCTCAAAACGTCTAGAACCCATTGCTATTAAACATAGTAAAAATTATGGTTAGATAAAGTAACCTTTGCCCCCCATTATGTAGTGAGTGCCAGTGTAGTGCGGTAAAGTGCTATATAGTGTAGTAATAATTTGTACAAAACCGAAGACAGAAAAGACGATGAGACTTTGAGTTTCAACCAGAGAGACTGTCATTCCTGACCGTCTCAACTGTTTCTGTGTGTCATCGAGAAATGACGCAACTTGAGTTTCGCGATTAATCGTCAACCAAAAAATTTTGGTTTTTATCTAAGTTACTGATGAGCTTCAAGATAATAGTCAAAAGCATTGGTTTGTGTCGTAGTTCTAAGGTCATTTGTTACCAAATATGCAGTTCAAATCGTATGCAAGTCCTAATGTCTGTTCAAGTATGCAAGGCCAAAGCTCATCATTTAGTTCAAGTTTACCTATTTAAGTTCCATTAAAAAAAGTTCATTTTCAAACAAGTTCGATAGTTCGTGAATGCAAACAAGGCCGATCGTTTCCCTAGACAGCATCATCTGATCGTTCATTGTAGCCATTTCCACCAATCATTTTTGTGGGTTTCCAACGCTGGTCGTTTTCTCCATCCTATCAATCGATCATCCACTTTCACCCTGTCCACCTCTAGAGCTTCCAACTCAATAACATTGCCAATCGTTTATGGTAAATCATGAAGCTCCAACCTCCTAGGGCTTCGCCGATCGTCCAAGAACGATTGTGATAGATCGATCGTACGATTTCATCATTTCCATCGCACTATCTTCCTAAGCAGATGATCGACTAAAGCTATAATGCAATCATCCCTCATCAAGTCAGGTCATGTCATTTTCTCTAGAAATGATCGTAGGAATGGGAAAGATAAAAGCTTCAGCTGAATGAATCGATTAGCATAACACTAATGAAGTTCAAAGTCTCATCTGTGAATCATAAAGCAAGTTTGAATTTGTTCTACCTAAGTTTAAGATCTGAGAAAGGAGGAAGAATCGAAATCGAATTGAGGTAGAATCTGAAGGAGGACAATGATTTTTGAGATGCAGATCGTTGTTTGGGTGGCAAGAAAAGAAAAGGGAAGCTTGTTCTTCTTTGCCTAAAAATGGAACGATATGAAATAAGTCGAAGGAAGAAAAGAAATGGATAAATGTTGATGCTTATATAGGTAGGGTGTAAGTCGATCATTATCGGCCCGAGAAATTATGCCGATCGTTCCATGTCAAAGCCATATGTCGATTGATCCGCATCCAAGCCATATGCCGATCGATCCACATTTAAGCTATGTGTAGATCGTTCCACTTCCAGGCTCTATGCCGATCATTCTGTATCCAAACCATATGCCAATCATTCTATAACCTAGCATATGCCGATCATTTCATAATCATAAATGATTTGAAGTTCATCTTCTAAGAAAGGGAGGATTGTGAAAAAAAATATTAAATAAATAAAAGAAATATGCATGGAAGAATGACGACCGGTGAAAACTGTTTATAGAAAATTATTTCCTTAAACTTGACAACGACCCATGAACGTGTAATTGTGATCGAGAGTCAGGTACATACATGTATACGTGCAAGCATACGTTTCAAAATTTAATTTTTTGAAATCGACAAAAAACTGAATGATCACCTGGAGTCAACCAGAGAAAAATTAAAGCGAAGTTGCTGAAGCTTGGAAATTACTAGAGTCAAAACAAGATGATCGCTAAAAGTAGTGATCCCATGTTTATGCTATTGTAAATCGACCAATCATCACAACGAATAAGGAAAATACGACCTTCGACAATAAAACAGTTCGATGAAAGGATAACGACCATTTGATGAACCGGATGGGTTTCTTTCAGACGATTCTAGCTTGCAACGATTCAAAGCACATCACGTTTAATACAAGACGTACTTTGGGGGAAGGGGGGAATTTATCCCGCCTTTTGGCAAGGCCATGATATCATCGACTCGGCTAAGAATGGATGGTCATCAGCTTTAGGAATCGATTACATGCAATACTGTAGATGATGGTCAGGCAGATTCGAACCGAGTCCCAATCGAGGTGCAATCAACATGAAGTGACTAGCTCCGTGAAGTTATATTTCAAATTTGGAGTCGATCGGAGCTCGGATGCTCGAGTTACGGACAAAGTAGATATTTGCCTGGATTGATCGAGAACGATCCATAAAACAGCTCAAATCATCGGAGAATGGTCAATATCTCAAGATCTACATGGTTAATTCATTGGAAACTTCCAAAGCATCAACAAAATGAAGATTGAAGCCTACAAAACAATCGCGGGTCATAAAGTTGAAGTTATAGGTTGGCCGATCTTTTTGCCAAGCCATAAAAACGATCGACATACTTCAGTGCATGTTCCGAGTACAACAGAAGATCGACCCATATTTCTTAAGTTACAAATCAGAGTGATTCCATATTTTACGGGCAATGTCAAGAGGCATGTGGGACCCCCTTAAAATGATCACGTTAGAATTGGAAGCAAGAAAAAGGACCGGTGAACATTTAGCCGATCGTTCCTGATTGTCAAGTTATGTCCACCGATCATTATGGTGGGCCTCTCTGAACCTAGAGAGCCTTCTGCCAAAATCTTAGAGAAATATCTCATCATCTCTCCCTATAAATGACTCATGGTTCATTTTGGGGATCTTTACACTGCTGGTTACTTTAGTCTTTATTGTAATCAAGTTTTCTCTATTTCTTGTTGTTGTAATCAGATTCATAAAGTGATCAATAAAGTTCATCTTCAAAGTGGACGTAGGCCTACAACGCTGAACCACTATAAATCTCTATGTTTCTTATTATTGCTGTAATAACCCGCATATTTTACGATTATATATTTAAATGTTTTATGTAAATATAGCATCGTTAGTTGAATTTAAAGTCCGAAATGTGACTTTTTGTAAACAGTCGAATTTGGACTTGAGACCACTTCCATTTATTTTAAAATGATGTTTACAACTTGTTTGAGTATAAACATTGATATGTTTGGAGTTGATTAGGATTTTGGTATTTTGTTTGGGCTTTGGGTTGTGTTCTAACCCACTAACCCAACAAGAGAACCCAAACTCTTCTACCTAATAACTCCCACTCCACTCCTCTTCATTCATTCATTCCACTCATAGATTCCTAACACTCAAGCCCTAGGAAGAATGGTGGGAAGAGAAAAACTAAAATTCCTAAGCCCTAGTTCTCTTAGGAATTCAAGTTCTAGTTCTAAAATCAAGGAGAAGCTTAGATAAGCATCCTCTTCATCTTCTCCATCTCAATTCCTCTTCAATTCTTGATTTTTCCTATAACCTAACTTAGGAAATTCATTGCATTTGATAATAGATTGAATATTCTAGAGGTGTTGTTGAAGAGAAATCAATCTTAGCTTGTTTTAGAGCTTCTCATTTCTATATTTGAGCTTAAAGGCGAGTTCTTAAACTCACATCTATGTCTATAGATTTCATTGTTGTTAGGTATGAATTCCTAACATCTATTTCATGTTCAATTGCTTTTGATTTGAATTGGTTTGGTGAATTTTCCAATTTTGGTATTTTGAAGTCAATATCTTTAAAGATCCTATCTTGGATGTTTGGACATGTTATTTGGGGTGTATCAAAGAGCCTATAGGGCTGGGTTGTCGCTTGTCAGCCTCCGTCGCTCGTCCGATTGCTTCCAAATTGATTTGGCCATCAATAGCCTAGGCAAACTGTTGCCCAGTACAGGCAACCAGATGTCTGATTTAAGAAACCAGACATCTGGTTAGGGCACCAGAATAAAAAAAAGTAACTGCAGAAAAAAATAAAATCCAGAGCCAAGAACCAGACATCTGGTTCAACCGGTCAGACGTCTGGTTGGATTCAGGAATTAAAAAGAAAAAGGAGAAAGAAATTATAAATTTCCAAAACCCCAGGTCAGACGTCTGGCCAAACCAACCAGACGTCTGGTCCTATTGAATTTTTCCTATTTTGCATGTTTTTGAGTGGATTTCCCATTTTTATCGATTATTTTGATCCAAATAGTTGTTGTCAATTATTATCGACTTTGATGACTTCTTTTATGGATTTTTGGGAATATCCATTTGATGGATTTGATATCGATTTTTATGGTTTTAATTCACGTCGTCGAATGTGGATTTTGGAGATAGATTGTTTTTACAATCGTTTCAATGATTTTTCACTTTAAAATACAAAGGTTTCTATACTAGTAGTAAATACTCAAACTCTTTCACCAAAATGATTTCAACATTTCTTTTAATACAAAGCTCGTTTTAAAACCGTTTTCCAATCTATTAGTATATACAAACCTTTACTTCATTCGTATGAGAAATCTAATTAAACGACTTAGCAAAACAAGTGGTATGAAACGCTTGCGTTTACTTCGTCGGTTAATTTTTGGACTTGTTTGATTAAAATCTCATGACAATTTTCGAGTAGAAATCTACAATTTGTTCATAAATATTAAGTTAACCAGTGGTTATTGGACATGAAGCTAAACTCATTTATTTACTAGCTTAGTGTAATTTACAATTATCGATCAATGATGATCATTTTGTGATTTAGACTAGCGGTGTGCGATGTCTCTTTGTCTGCATGGGTAACTAAACCTCGTTTGTGGAGTTTCGACTCAAATTGGTGGGGTAGCGACCCATGGTCTTCAGGCCGTTTATGGAGCTTCGGCTCAAATTTGATGGGTTAGCGACCATGGAATAACGTTCCGTTTGTGATACACGTGTTGGTGAGTTTTCATGCTCCCGTTTGTGATAGGCCTCCCTGCTTTGTGTTTTTTGGATTTCTGATTATTGATTTCTAGAATTTGTGTTTCACTAATTTTTGCGATTTTCATTGATATGTTTTGTCAATATTTGAGGTTGGGTGAATAAGCTAAAGAATATGATATTCTTTTTGGATATTTGAGGAGATTTGAGATGTTATATGATTTTCATTGTTATCAAATATATACTTGTCACGGTATGACATTATTGTTATCATATATTTTTATCATATCTCTTATTCTATCTCATCTTGTATGATATTTATATCTAGACTGATCCGTTTATTATTTTTTTCTTAAATAATACTCGGGTCAGACCGAGGTGTTTCAGGTACTTCCACTTGACTTCTTAGCAGGGACTAGCTTCTGACTTTTGGCTAACTACTTAAGCTTAGTAGTTTTTGTTTTTATACATTCGAGATAGAGACTCCTTGATGTATACTTATTCTTTTGTGATGTTGTGGATTTTGTATGACCACTACTTTGATGTTCACTTCTATGTGTTATATTCATATCGGTTTCCGCCTTAGTGATATGAATACCTGTGACTGATTTTGTGTTATGCTTATTTTATATTTGTTTTCGAAGGACACATAGCCATTATGTAATAGCTTTGAGTTTGTATCTGATATGTCAAATTTCCTCTTGAAATGAAATGCATGACCTTCTATCTGGCATATCGGTACTCGCACAAATCAATTATACAGATGGTCACTCCTCAACAGCCTTATTCTTCGTGCTAGTCGACGGCATTACTCTGTAGTGTCCTTGGCTAGTGTGAGTATAGAGGTGGGGCATCACAGCTTGGTATCAGAGCCAAACTTCGGAAAAATATAGAATAATTTGACAGGGATCATTGTCCTAAGTCTCTCTTAGGAATCGTGCCATAGGATTTAATTCGAGTCATAGGACCCGTTCTATCCTATTTTCTTTTATGATGCCTTGTTTTATCAATCAAGTTTGTTTGATATTCATTCTGAGAATAACCGTTTTTCCTCTTCTTTCTTTCTTTCTTAAAGAAGAGAAATGGTTAGACCTGGCCATCCTAGCGCCGGTCAATCTAGTGCTACTCCTCAGGATGGCTTATTCATGTCTGCCCAATAGCTTTTAGATCTTGTAAAGAATGCCCAAGCTGCCGGACCCATTCCTGAGCCTACTCATCCTAAATCCGGGTTTGCACGCTTGTGCAGTGATTATACCAATTTGGGTAGAAGGCCATTCAAGGGTTCCGAAAGCGTTATAGAAGTCCAAACTTGGCTTAGAACATGCGATCGCATCTTTTCTCGCATGAATCTTGTGGATCTACATCGAGTCTTAGTGGCTTCTAGCATGCTCCAGGAGAGAACATTAGATTGGTATGAGCTTTTGGTTTCGGAAATTATTGAAGCGGGTCTTACTTGGGAGCAATTCTGGGAAAGGTTCGAGTTGAAGTTTGTGCCGGAAGCAGAAAAAGTAACTTTAGCTCGACGCTTTATTGACCTTATTCAAGTTGAATCTTCTGTGACAAATTATGTCGCATCTTTTGAATCCCTCTCTAAATATGGGGTCGAGTATATTAATACCCCATTGAAGAAAAATCAGAGGTTTATTTATGGGTTGAATAAGAACCTCAAAAAGGCTTTACTTTTGAAACTAGAAGTGCCTTTCGATCAGCTTGTAGATATTGCTCTTCGACTTGAAGAGGCCGATAAAGAAAGTGATGGTGATGTTGGGGGTGCCAAACTGAACTTCAATAACAACAAGAAGAGGCAACTCGACAGTAAGTTCAAAGGCCTTAATCCCAACAAGAAAGGGAAGCAAGCAACTTCGGTAGCAAAGACTCATACCCCTAATCGTGGAGAATTCTACAATTGTGGTTCTTAGGATCACTATGCAAATAAGTGTCTGAAGCCCCTTACTTGTCGCTATTGCAAAAGTTCGGGTCATCCTAAATCTTCATGTCCCAAACTTCAAAGCAAGAAAGAGGGAAAGCTGAATGTTATGCAAGCCCCTAGTAACACTTCTCTTGGACAAGGTATTTCTCATTCTGTCCTTGATGGCATTATTATGTTTCGTGTTCATCCTATTCGAGTTCTTTTTGATACGGGTGCATCTCACTCTTTTATATCAAAAGAACCTTTTGATACGTTGTCTTTAAATGTTATGGGCTTGATGACTTCATTGAGAATTGCGAATCCGGTTGGTGGATCCGCAACACTCAGTTTTCTTTGTAAAGATGTCGAGATTATTTTATGTGATTATGCTTTCCGTGCCGATTTGCATGTTATGCGTTACTTAGGTTTCAGAATTATTTTGGGAATGGATTGGCTTAATCGTTATGAAGCCCACATCCTATGTTCCGAGAGGGCTATCCATCTTCGACATCCCCAATCTGTTAGATTTTTATTATTCTTAAAGATTCAGATTCCAATCCGGGAGCATCCTTATATTCTCTAAATTCACATGATGACGATAATGATGATGAGGAAGATGTCATTTCCCTTATTCACGTTGTTTGCGAATTTCCCGACATCTTTGAGCCCATTTTAGGATTACCACCTAAGCGAGCAATTGAGTTCAGAATTAATCTAATCCCTGGAGCTCTACCTATCACTCGTCCTCCTTATCGTATGTCCAATAAGGAAAATGAGGAGATGCGTAAATAATTATCCGAATTGGAAGCAAAACAGTTTATTCGTTCTAGTTCCTCTCCTTGGGGAGCTTCGGCTATCTTTGTGAAGAAATCCGATGGTACATTTAGGCTTTGCGTTGACTACCGCCAGCTTAATGATCTCACTATTAAGAATGAATATCCCTTACCTCGGATTGATGATCTATTCGATCAACTTTGCGGTGCTAGAGCCTTTTCATAGTTAGACTTAGCAACCGGTTTTCATCGGCTTCGTATTGCAGAGGATAACATTCCTTTGACATCGTTCCGCACTCGCTATGGATCTTATGAATGGCTTGTTATTCCATTTGGTTTAACAAATGCTCCAGCTTATTTTGTTGACCTTATGAACCAGATTTTCAAAGACTTCCCCGATCGATTTGTTCTCATCTTTATAGATGATATTGTTGTTTATTCTAAAACCGAGGAAGGGCATGAAAAACATCTTCGAATTGTGTTGAAAACCCTTAGGAGCAATCAATTGAAAGAAAAATTTTCTAAGTGCCACTTTTGGCAATCTTGTGTGAAATTTTTAGGACATATTATTTCTGAATCCAGAATTTCCGTGGATCCTTCAAAGATTGAATCGATTCAAAATTGGAAGTGACCGAAGAATATGATGGAAATTCATAGCTTTCTTGGATTGGCGGGCTATTACCATCAGTTCATAAAAGACTTTTCTAAAATTTCCGTACCTCTTACTAGTTTGACAAAGAAGGGAGTTAAGTACATTTGTTCAGACAAATGTGAAGCTGCTTTTCAGAAATTAAAAGAACTCCTTTTCGATGCTCCTATTCTTGTGATTCCCGAAGGGAACCAAGACATGATTGTTTATACCGATGCTAGTCGTGTTGGTTTGGGAGCCGTTCTCATGCAAAGGGAACGTGTTATCGCTTATGCTTCTAGGCAATTAAAGCCTGCCGAGACTAGATATGCCACTCATGATTTAGAGCTCGTAGCCATTGTTTTCGTTCTTAGAATTTGGTGTCATTATCTTTTTGGAGAGAAATTTGTTCTCTACACCGATCATAAATCTTTGAAGTATTTATTTTCTCAAAGGGAACTTAATTTGCGTCAACAATGTTGGCTTGAATTCCTTGCATCTTATGATCTTGATATTTTTTATACTCCTGGAAAGAGAAATCGTGTTGCCGATGCCCTTAGTCCTAAGCAACAAGTGGTTGTTCCGATGATGATATCCGAATGGAATAATCTCGAGACTTTGTCCACTTATGAAATTCGAGATCGTGAATCCGATTCATGTTCATCTCTTGTTTTATGTAGCCTTAAGGCTCATCCTTCTCTTTTAGACAGCATTCTTGAAGCTCAAAAGCATGATCCTGAATTAGCTCTTCTTAGCCAAAGTTGTAAGGATAAGAATAATGTTGATGGTTTGAAAGACTTTGAAATCGATGCTCATGGAGGCATTCGAAAATTTGGTAGACTTATTGTGCCAAATATTAGTGATCTTCATAAGGACATTTTAGAAGATTCTCATCGTTCTAAATTTACCATTCATCCCGGTAGTAGTAAAATGTATGCAGACATGAAACGACTTTATTATTGGGATGGAATGAAATCTGATATTTCTAACTTTATTAAGCATTGCATGACTTGCCAACTCGTAAAAGCCGAGCATCAAAGGCCCGGTGGGTTATTGCAACCTTTAGACATTCTCGTTTGAAAGTGGGATCACGTTTCCATGGACTCTATTGACGGTCTTCCCCGTTCTCGTTCAGGTCATGATAGTCTACGGGTGATAGTAGATAGACTTACAAAATCCGCCCATTTTCTTCCCGTTCGGTCCAACCGGACCGTACCTCTTTTGGACAAACTTTATGTTAAAGAAATTGTTGAATTGCATGGAGTTCCTATTTCTATTGTTAGCGATCATGATCCATTATTTACTAGTGGATTTTGGAAAGGTATTCAAAAAGCTTTGGGAACGAAGCTTAATTTTAGCACCGCTTATCATCCTCGGTCCGATGGACAAACAGAGCGTATGAATCAAACTATTAAAGATCTTCTTCGTGCATGTGTTCTTGATTTTGGTGGAAGTTGGGAAGATCATATTTCTCTTGTTGAGTTTTCTTATAATAATAGCTTCCAATCTAGTATTGGTATTGCATCTTTAGAGGCACTCTACGGAAGGCCATGCTGATCTCCTTCATGTTGCTTGAAGCTGGTGAGAAGTTGGTTTTAGGCCCAGATTTTATTCATGATTCCATAGAAAAGATTGACCTTATTCGTCATAGGATGGAAGAAGCTCAAAGTAGACAAAAATCCTATGCTGATAACTGAAGAAGGAATTTGGATTTTTCTGTGGGAGATTTGATGTTCATTCGTGTTTCACCTATGAAGGGTGTTGTGCGTTTCAATCGTTCAGAAAAATTGGCACCTCGATATATTGGCCCATTTCCAATCACCAACACATTGGTTCCGTGGCTTGTCGCCTTTTATTACCAGCTCAATTTTCTGCTATTCATGATGTATTCCACGTCTCTCAACTACGAAAATGCCTTAGAGATTCCGATTCTATTCTTGACCCCGGTGTTATTGAAGAAATTGAGGTTTCACCTAATTTAACTTATGAGCAACATCCTATTTGTATCATTGCTACAGAGGTTAAATGCCTTCGTAATAAAGATGTTCCGCTTGTGAAAGTTCAATGGTCTGCACATCCTAAGGATTGTTCTTGGGAATCCTGAAAATTCATCGAGCAAACACATCCGGACTTACTCTCTCGTGCTCCTTAAGGTGAACTTCTCACTTCAAATTTTTCTTTTGTGTTGTTATGCCTTAGAGTGGTTGTTACCTTTTATTTTCTTCTTAAGTATTGTGAGGACGCAAGTTCTTTAAGGAGATGGCTTTGTAACAACCCGCATATTTTACGATTATATATTTAAATGTTTTATTTAAATATAGCATCGTTAGTTGAATTTAAAGTCCGAAATGTGACTTTTTGTAAACAATCGAATTTGGACTCGAGACCACTTCCATTGATTTTAAAATGACGTTTACAACTTGTTTGAGTATGAACATTGATATGTTTGGAGTTGATTAGGATTTTGGTATTTTGTTTGGACTTTGGGTTGTGTTCTAGCCCACTAACACAACAAGAGAACCCAAACTCTTCTACCTAATAACTCCCACTCCACTCCTCTTCATTCATTCATTCCACTCATGAATTCCTAACACTCAAGCCCTAGGAAGAATGGTGGGAAGAGAAAATCTAAAATTCCTAAGCCCTAGTTCTCTTAGGAATTCAAGTTCTAGTTCTAAAATCAAGTAGAAGCTTAGGTAAGCATCCTCTTCATCTTCTCCATCTCAATTCCTCTTCAATTCTTGATTTTTCCTATAACCTAACTTAGGAAATTATTTGCATTTGATAATAGATTGAAGATTCTATAGGTGTTGTTGAAGGGAAATCAATCTTAGCTTGTTTTAGAGCTTCTCATTTCTATATTTGAGCTTAAAGGTGAGTTCTTGAACTCACATCTATGTCTATAGCTTTCATTGTTGTTAGGTATGAATTCCTAACATCTATTTCATGTTCAATTGCTTTTGATTTAAATTGGTTTGGTGAATTTTCCAATTTTGGTATTTTGAAGTCAAAATCTTTAAAGATCCTATCTTGGATGTTTGGACATGTTAATTGGGGTGTATCGAAGAGCCTATAGGACTGGGTTGTCGCTTGGCATAAATCCCTAGCCTCGGTCGCTCGTCCGATCGCTTCCGAATTGATTCAACCATTCGCATCCATACATGTCAGATTTGAATTGCTCAAAATATCATATTGTTAATTTAAATTTGGCAAAACTCAGCATATACAGTAAATAAATAATCACATAATCACAGACACAGAGTAATATAACAATAATGCAGCGGAAACAAAAGAATAGTAGTTCATGAAGCTACCATATATATATATAACAGAGTTAAACAAGATACAACAGAAGTCTTGAATACATAGATGTCTCAATACAATAGTTAAATACAAGATCTGAATACATCTCTGGAATCAACTGAATAACTGATAGCAGAATCGATAGATAGCTGGATCTCCAAGCGAAGCTCCAACTCCAAAGGTGAGTCTCAAATGTTGTATCACTCAGTCTGACCCGAGCGTAAAGCAAAACACAAAACACTCGAGTCAGGATTAACATTCTTATATCAATAAATCCAACTCAAGTGAAATATCAACTGAAATACAAGTAACTCAAAGGATGTTTGGGATAACCATCCTCTAAGGATCTGTTAAACTATCTACTATGTAGTAATATACGCTATTATAATAATGTCTATAATAAAATAAACTTATTTTTAAATAGCGTTAAGGCTTTACATTTTCCACCTTAACACATAATAGTCCCAGTAGTCTATCCAGTATTAGCATACTCCTAGATCGGGGGCTACCCTCAATACTGCACAGGCTATGACACAAATCCAAACTCATAATAAAGCTCGATATGGTAGGTGACACGGCACAACTAGGCAATGCCAGGGTAGATATACCAATTACGCATCCGGGCTGGTGGAAACGCATAGCAGCCACTACCGCCCACCTCGGAACACACTCCCAATGAAAATCGAAGGGTGGCCACCAAATAAATCACAAAGTAATAGAATGGTATCGAAGAAATGCGTCCGATCAGAGGTGCTGCCTCATTGGCCCGTCAATCGCTCCTGTTTTAGCCACCTTATGCCAACTCACGGGAGTTGGGTCCACGTATATACCTCAATAGGAATCGTCGCCACCATCCTACTTTATTCTAGAATCTCCACCGTGTATACGGTTGTTAAAGTGGTTTTCGGTATCGACAGACAGTATGCCCATATCCGATCCCGGTCTCTTTAACAACCAATCGTTATTATAACACCGCGGCCATTTAAAAATAGTTTATACTTCAAAACCAAAATATCATTTCCATTTTAAAAACCAAATCAATACGATATCATTTTCACTTCAAATATATATATCCATTTTTAAAAATCATATCACTTCCAAAATTATAATACTTTCGAAACCAACAATTTGAAATAATAATACTTTGGAAATCATAATACTTTGAAATTCATAACTTTGGAAATCATAACACTTCCAAATCGTAACATTTTCCTTCAAATAGTTTAGATATTAATAATAGTATACAAAATAAATCGTATATAAAATAAAATAATTTATATAAAATAGTTATAAGTTAAAACAATTTATATTGAAACTGATTTATATTAAAATAATTTATATTAAAATAATTTATAAAGTAAAAATATAAATAGTTTTAGATATAGTTTAAAATTACTTCATATAAAATAGCTTCCTCAATTTCACAAATCGATTCAAATCAACTCGAATTCCAAAAATCCAAATTTAATCAAATCTCAAATCATCAATTTCAACTCGATTCAGCTTCTCAATAAACCATTTCAAATTATCGATTTTCAAATACATATTCGAACCATAAAATAAACCATTAAATTTCAATATATTTCAAAGCTTTAAATATTCAACATTTCAATAACATCTAAATACAACTTCAATTTACAAATTTAAATAAACATAATATCCCATTTAAATTTATAAAAATTTGAAATATTCACTTAAGTCACTTTTAATCAAATTCAAGTTATAAACATATCTTTACAATTTCAAATTTAATAAATTTCAACCCAAACTTATTTAAGTATGATTCTTAGATAAATATAGATTTTCAAATCAATTCCAAATTATCTTTTCAACCTGAATCATTCCAAACTCTATATTTGAAAATATAAATACTTAAACATATTATATATCAACCTTATTAAATCAACTTTAATAAATCTTTAAAATCAATATTTATTAAAACTATACATTTCTTTTCAAAACCATAGAGATAATTCTTCAAAATATATATATGGACCAACGGTGTCTGTATATAATTTTCTATCCTATGGTCAAGTGATACAGATATTTATCATTTCAATCCGTAATTTAAATATATATGGGTATATATCTTTTCAACCCGCAATCCCAAATTCAATTCAATGAAAATCGCTTGGGTTTATCATTTCAACCGATAACGATTTTCTCCTATTCTACAGATCGTTCGGGTATGTATCATTTCAACCCATAGTGAATTCTATACTAACAAGGAACTTGCAGAGTGATAACAGATATGAAATAATAATATAACAGGCATATATCATCAACATAAATAACAGATAATAGTGTCAGATGTTACAGGTGAACAGATACAGATAACAGCATATATATATATATCAATGTAAATAACTGACAGCAGCATATTTTAATTTGTCGTTTCAATTGAAATCAAATTTAATAAATATAAGAACATTAATCGTGAGTGATTGCTCACCTTCGAGGCTAGAGAGATAGAAAATGAAGTGAGTTACGAAATCCAGGCACGAAATCTCAAAACAAGGCAAGAATAAATCGACGAAGGAAGCTGATAAACAGGAGTTTATGAAATCAAGTCAGAACTGGATCGATGATGATAATGATATAAGAGAACTTAAATATAACTATATATATATACACACACATGTGTATGTATATATAAAATCATTTTTTTTCAAACACATTTCATATTGAGTATAGATGTATTATTATTTGAATTAAAAACGCCTATATTAATATCAACATATAATCTATACCTGACTCAACAGCAAAACAGGCTTATAATTTATATATATATATATATATATATATATATATCAGAGTTTGTTTTCTCAATTCCTACATTATACAACATAGAACATATCACTATAGACTTACATATATAACACTGTATCAAAAAAAAAATACTATAACCCATATCTTATTATATAGACATTAGTATATATAAATATATGTGTTGTCAAATTAAATATATACCTACGTACACATACATCTTCCCTAAAACCAAATATATAACCTTATACCTCTCTGTTAAGACCTGTTATCTACAAATGTAGTATCACATACGAAAGTACATATATATACCTTAATAAACTAACAGCATACCCATTTAAAACTTGTATATATTAATGAAACAACTTCTTAGATGACTTTATATAAATTATACTATATATATACACTTACATTTATAAATCCACGCATAACATATAAAATTATAAAGCTGTAAATCATTTTAGATTTGACGCTTGTAAAACTGTAAAAGAAAATATAGAACAAAATCAAAACTTCATATATACTTATATACTATAAACAACCATACCTGAATATATTTAATCAATGTACAGACTAACTTCAAATACTTTACATCAAACAGACTCAAATGCTTCAAACAAATATATATACAGTACACGTACAATATAAAATAGCTATTCCAAAAATCGACATACTTACATACAATAACATATATGTAACTCATGTACTTCTCTTTTATATTTTAAAATCTGTTTAAACATATGTACATATTATATTCTTGAATAAATGCATATATATACTTAAACTATATATAAAACAATATATATATTTCCGCAGAAGAGTGATTTACTATATATATCTCATTTTATATAATACAACCAATATATATACATAAAGCACCAAAATATGTATAAACAGAGCATGTTATATAGGTATACTAACAATATATATATATAAACTTCTACATATTAAAATTTATACTTTAACTCTGTTTAAAACAAAACATATATATAGACAATTTTCAGAAATCACAGCAAACAATATATATAAAGTAGTATTTTAAACTTATATAATATATGTGTAACATACCAAAGAAGAAGCGACAAATATGAGGCGCGAGTAGAAACTTGGGTCGGTGGCTGCATTGAGCTGATGGGCGAGAGACATGGCTGGAGAAAGTGGTGGTCGAGTGTAGGCGGTCATGGCGGAGATACAAAGTGGGAGACGTGGGTGTGCTGAGGCAGGTGGGAGGCTCCGCAAGTGGGAAGACTCGGCTATAGGCTGCTCGAGTGGCAAAACGTGGAGGAAGGCATCGGTTGTGAGTGAAGGCGGAGCTTGGAAGAGGAAGGTCGGGGTTGCGGAGATTGTGAGATCGACTATGAACATGTACAGAAAAGATGTGGAGGGGAATGAGAACGAGATTGGGGAGAAGAAGATGCGGGCGAATGATATTCTATATATTTTGTTTTAAATTTTTTTAGAACCGAAACAAGTGAAAGAAAAAATTGAAATTTTGGGATGCAGAAAGTCAGGTGGTTGTTTCGAAAATGATAAATGCAAATGTCCCATTGGTTTCGTGGGTGAGCAAATAAAAGGTCACGAGGAAATACCAAAAGGCTCGACCGCGAAACCGATATGAAAAATCGTTTCGTAGATTGTACAACACACCAGACTCTGAAACACACAACCGAATACACCGCAGATATCAGCACAACGAGACGATCAAAACGGTATACAGATATCGGTGGTAAGACCATCCGATCAGAAGTCGATAATCGGTACGCAAAATGCTGCTAATTTGTCAGAAATAAGATGAACGGAGCAATAGCATTTCAAATTTGGGAAAACGAAAGATGTTGTCTCACTCAGAAGATTATTTACAAATTTATTGTATAAAATATTCCGGTTTGAAAAACATTTTATCATCATCAATTTTAACTGATTTGAATTGGAATAAAATTACACAAGAAAATAAACTTCCATATTATTTGATGAAAATTTACTAGTTGCTATGTTTAAGAAGACGTATCCCAAATATCAAATTTATATTTCAAAATTTTATTGTTTAATAAATACATTATAAAACCAGTTAAAATTTTCGGGTCGTTGCAGCTGGGTTGTCGCTTGGCATAAATCCCTAGCCTCCGTCGCTCGTCCGATCGCTTCCGAATTGATTTGGCCATCAATGGCATAGGCAAACTGTTGCCCAGTACAGGCAACCAGACGTCTGGTTAAAGAACCCAGACGTCTGGTTAGGGCACCAGAATAAAAAAAAGTAACGGCAGAAAAAAATAAAATTCAGAGCCAAGAACCAGACGTCTGGTTCGACCGGTCAGACGTCTGGTTGGCTTCAGGAATTAAAAAGAAAAAGGAGAAAGAAATTATAAATTTACAGAACCCCAGGTCAGACGTCTGGCCAAACCAACCAGACGTCTGGTCCTGTTGAATTTTTCCTATTTTGCATGTTTTTCAGTGGATTTCCGATTTTTATCCGAATAGTTGTTGTCAATTATTAACGACTTTAATGACTTCTTTTATGGATTTTTGGGAATATCCATTTGATGGATTTGAATCGATTTTTATGGTTTTAATTCACGTCGTCGAATGTGGATTTTGGAGATAGATTGTTTTTACAATCGTTTCTATGATTTGTCACTTTAAAATACAAAGGTTTCTATACTAGTAGTAAATATTCAAACTCTTTCACAAAAATGATTTCAACATTTCTTTTAATACAAAGCTCGTTTTAAAACCGTTTTCCAATCTATTAGTATATACAAACCTTTACTTCATTCGTATGAGAAATCTAGTTAAACGACTTAGCAAAACAAGTGGTATGAAATGCTTACGTTTACTTCGTCGGTTAATTCTTGGACTTGTTCGACTGAAATCTCGTGACAATTTTCGAGTGAAAATCTACAATTTGTTCGTAAATATTTAAGTTAAGCTAGTGGTTATGGGACATGAAGCTAAACTCATTTATTTACTAGCTTAGTGTAATTTACACTTATCGATCAATGATGACCATTTTGTGATTTAGACTAGCGATGTGCGATGTCTCTTTGTCTGCGTGGGTAACTAAACCCCATTTGTTGAGTTTCGGCTCAAATTGGTGGGGTAGCGACCCATGGTCTTCGTGCCCTTTGTGGAGCTTCGGCTCAAATTTGATGGGTTAGCGACCATGGAATAGCATTCCGTTTGTGATACACGTGTTGGTGAGTTTTCATGCTCCCGTTTGTGATAGGCCTCCCCCTTTGTGTTTACTGGATTTCTATTATTGATTTCTAGAATTTGTGTTTCACTAATTTTTGCAATTTGCATTGATATGTTTTGTCAATATTTGAGGTTGGGTAAATAAGCTAAAGAATATGATATTCTTTTTGGATATTTGAGGAGATTTGAGATGTTATATGATTTTCATTGTTATCAAATATATACTTGTCACAGTATGACATTATTGTTATCATATATTTTTGTCATATCTCTTATCTTATCTTATCTCATCTTGTATGATATTTATATCTTGACTGATCCGTTTATTATTATTTTTCTTAAATAATACTCGGGTCAGACCGAGGTGTTTCAGGTACTTCCACTTGACTTCTTAGCTGAGACTAGCTTCTGACTTTGGCTAACTACTTTAGCTTAGTAGTTTTTGTTTTTATACATTCGATATAGAGACTCCTTGATGTATATACTTATTCTTTTGTGATGTTGTGGATCTTGTATGACCACTGCTTTGATATTCACTTCTATGTGTTATATCCATATCGGTTTTCGCCTTAGTGATATGAACACTTATGACTGATTTTGTGTTAGGCCACATAGCCATTATGTAATAGCTTTGAGTTTGTATCTGATATGTTAGATTTCCTCTTGAAATGAAATGCATGACCTTCTAACTGGTATATCGGTACTCGCACAAATCAATTACACAGATGGTCGCTTCTCAACAGCCTTATTCCTCGTGCTAATCGACGGCAATACTCAGTAGTGTCCTTGGCTAGTGTGAGTATAGAGGTGAGGCGTCACAATAGCTTTCTTTTTGCTGTTAGTTTAATCTATTCCTCAGTTTTAATTTTACTTTCTTTACTTTCTTCTCTACATAAATCTCTCCTTAGGTATTGTGACCAATTTTGGTGCAAACAATATATATGTATAAAACTGATTTGGTTTTTAATCTTACGAAATTTATGTTCAGAACATAAATTGGTCAATCAATATTGATCAGTCCTAAAATCATTTGGGTGGTCCATACAAGATCGCTTACGAACAAGTAGAATGTGCGGTCTCTTGACTCACACAACCTGTCAACTCCTTAACCTATGATATGTAGGGGTTGCTTCTTCAACTCTTATGTTTTATGATTTTGTAGACTTTTTTAGATGAAATTAAATTTAGCCTTATGTACATACTTTGAAGTACTCATCCTGACAGAGAGAAATTAACTCAACTTCACTCATCTTCAATCATACTTTGTCCAACAAAGTCTAGTTACTCCTTATCAATACTTCATTATGTATCATGGGGAGGAGTGACTTTTTAGGTTGAATCTTATTTGTTTTCTGGTACATCTTGAATTTCTTTCCAATACACTCACTTATTCTATCAAATCAAATCAAATCAAATCATTTTCTTTTCTTTTGTACATCTTGTTATTTACTTTCGTTATTCTATGAACTTATCATAGACATACTACATGTGCATCAAATACATATGTTCATCTTTACAATAATTCATCGATGAATTTAACGAAGTATGTGGAACAATTTTGATATCACTAGACCTACAATTGCATATATATATATATATGCATATATGCATATTATATATATGTATATGTATCAATCCTAAGAGTTCACCAACTCTTATGTTACTCTCACTGAATGGGTGCTTTGCCCTTAATTGTTTGAGACACAATCCACTAGTACCATATGATTCATAATCGTATGATTAAAGAATTATTTCTCAAAACCGTGTCTTATTCCATTATTTCAAAATAATTGTAAAATTTCAGATGCTTCTATGTTTTCTAATGCATCATTTTGTTATAATATCAAATACCTATTATCAAAGTTTTATCATAATATTCATATTGAAAAAAAACTATGTTTATTTTCAGTCAATACTGACAACACTTATTACTTCATAAATAATGTTTGGTATGTTTGCGGAAATAATTTTCGTAACTTGATGCATCCACTAAGAAATTTTATATGGTATGCTCCCACTATTTCCACCAATACTATAATAGTGTATGAAATATGAAGCGCTATAAAACCAATTATTATCGAATTTTATTTATGCATTGTAACTAGTTTACAGTCATGAGTTTGAGTTCAATTACCTTGAACTCGAAGAAATAACTTTTTATAGAAAACAAATTTCTAAATGAAAATACCTTTGGAATAGAATCACATTTCTCATTCCATATTTAATATCTTTTAGCGTTTTATACAATTCTTGTTTCTAACGTCTCTTCATGAAGTAGAGGTGATCGTTCACTCTTTTCATCCCAACTGTGCCTAAGTTACATCCACTCTCGTACACTCTCTTTCCTTTCCAATTGGTCGAATCATTCAAAGGAAATCATTACTATAAGGTCGCAATGAACTCTTCAAAAAAATGTATTTGGTTATCCTTAACGTTTAAGGATATCAATAAGTTGCACTTTACGTAAACTAATCGAATAGATTTCAATGATTGAATTCCTAGGTACATATTGTAGTTATTGTTTTAGAAGAAAGAGAATATGTTATGCCTACTCCCTTGCTCTCGTACGCTCCCCTCTCTCTCTACTTTTACCTCCATGCTTTCCCCTACCAAACTCGAACCATTCACCTTCTCTTCCCCACCATCGGCTGTACACCAGTTCCGAGCACATTCCGCCACCTACCCGTGATAGAGCTTCCCTGTCCAACCTTCCAACAGCTTGGCTGCAACCGAACCCGCATCTCCTCTCCGCTTCGACCACCCAAGCCATCCACAACAACCCGAGACCCTGCCTTCAACCACCTCCAGGCATGCCGATCACCACCTCCCTCCTTCCGACTTGTCACCGCCACCAACCTGAGCAACACTGCAACCACCCGATCCCTCAAGCCTCCGGCCACATCTGCCGCCATCACCCTCTCCAAGCACCGACCACCAGCCTCCTCTGGCCTTCGGCCTTACCCACGTCACACCTCGTCAGTCATCCCCTCCACAACTCCGGCGACCCAACACCACCCACACCCCTAGCTGCATCGTGCTCCGCTCCCCTCCTTTCTCCCCGGCCTCTCCTTCCCCTGACTCCCGATCACCGTGCTCTGCCCTTGCATCTCTCTCCACACTGTTCCAGTCTTGGTTCCATCTTCTTTATTTATATATATATAGGTAATGAAATTGTTCGTTATATATTGATTTTATTAATTTCTATAAGTTGTTCATATATGTATTGGTCTATATACATAATCTTTTAGTTATATAAATTATATATATGTTAGTTTATACATGTTTTATAATATGTTAGTTTATAATATGTGGGTTATATATGTTAGTTTATATAAATTTTATAATATGTTAGCTATATGAGTTTATAACACGTCAGTTATATATATAAGTTTATGTAGTTCATGAAAACCTGTTGCTTATATACATAACTGTATATGGATTTACATATGCTCTGTTGAGTTTATTTATATATTATATAATAAAGTAAGTGTAAATATAAAGTATAAGTTTATTAGCATAGTTGCATTTGCTATATATATAAGCTATAAGGTTGTATGTCTGTTAGTATAAGACACAAGTTATACAAGTTGTTAGCCGTTGCTGTAGAGATATGTATGTTAGTTATTTTGTTAATTCATGTAAGTTACATTATTATATGTTATAAGCCTATTGTATTACACAAGTCTACTATATATAAGTCTATATATATAATCGTATATATAGGTTATAAGTGGTATATGCCGATGTTATCTATTGATTCTCTACAAGTTACAGATATTGATTTCAATATATGGTAAGGTTTAATATGTATTTGAAGAATTTTGAAAGAAACGTATGGATTCTATAAACATTGATTTTGAGTTATAAATATAAAGATATACATAAACATTGGTTTTTGGAATTTTAAATATAATGATGGTGATTTTAAAGTGTATGTATATAATATATATATATAAGTCGCATATATTGAGTAGCAACTGCATATGTTATAGATATTTGTTTTAAAGTTGGCATGCATGTTTCTGAATCTACGTTGCATATATTTGTTTGTATAGGTATATTTGTTCTCTAGTTTGAAAATTTTCTCCTTTATTATAAAATAAAATAATATATATATATATAGTAATCTTAAATATATTACCAAGGTTATTTTATAAGTGTTTAGATTAAATATTGAAAATTTTTATTTTGTTTTTGTCGAATCCAGTTCATCGTGCTTTGCTTTGTCGCTGTCCCATTGTCACTTCGTGCTTATCCATATCAGTTTGGTGATTTGTCGACTATTTGTACCCATTTCCATCTTGTTCTTGTGTTTCTCTAGCCTCGAAAAGTGAGCAATCACTCACGATTAACATTCTTATAGTTAGTAAATTTGATTTCACTTAAAATGACAATTGAAATATGCTGTAAATTTGAATTGCTAGTTATTTAATTCTTAAATATGATATGCCATTATCTGCAATTGTTTACCTATGATATTTGACACCATATCCTGTTGTGTATATTTTATTTTATTTGTTACTGATAATATATGCCTGTTGTTGATATGTTATATTTTTATCATAATTGTTCTCACTCTGCAAGTTCCCGGTTAATTAGAATTCCCTTTAGGTTGAAATGATACATACCCGAATGATCTTGTAGAATAGGGGAAAATATTTATGGGTTGAAATGATAAACCCAAGCGGTTTTCATTGATTTTTAAATTTTTGGGATTGCGGGTTGAAATGATATACCCATAGATATTTAAATTGCGGATTGAAATGATAAATATTCATATCACTTGACCATAGGATAGAAAATTATATACGGACACCGTTGGTCTATATTTGAAAATGATTTCCAAAGTTTGAAAGGAAATATATGGGTTTGAATAAATATTGTTTTATATAATATATAAGTGCTAGTTTTATATATGGAAAAAAAATAGATTTTAAATAATATGTTTTGGAAATTTTAATTTATAAGTTAGTTTTGGAAAATATAAATTTTAAGATTTTATTATAATTCTATTATTTTAAAAATATATAAAATAAGATTTAATACAAATGCATTTAATAATAATATTTAATTTAATAAATTTAATTTAATTAGTTTATAATATGTTTAAGTATTTATTTAAATTTATATTAATATTTAAAAAAAATTATAACTTTAATAATAAAGGTTGGGAAGATAAATTAACGTGACTTGGAATTTAAATTAGTAAAATAAAATTGAATCTAAATAAAAATTTATTTGAACTTATTGATTTTGAGATTTTGGAAAAACATGATTTATAACGTGATTTGATAAAAGTGATTAAATGAATATTCTCAATTTTAAATAAAATTGAGATTGAATATTTAATATTGATTTAAATTTATAAATTGGGATTAAAAAAAATTGTTATTAAATGGGTAGGTGAATATTTTCCAATTTGAATAAAAATTAAAGTTAAATGTTGAAATATAAATGAAATTTATATTGTAAATGTTGGAATATTTAAACTTGAATCTTTGAACTTTAAATTGAAATGGTTAAACTGGAATTGATTTAAATTGAATTTTGGAATTTAAGATGATTTAAATCGATTTGCAAAATTTAAGGAAACAAATTTTATTATATAAAGTATTTTATTGTATATATAAACTATTTTAATTTATAAAGTATTTTAATATATATACTATTTTTAACATCTAAACTGTTCAGGTGGAAAAGTGTTATGATTTCAAAACTGTTATGATTATGGAAAGTGTTATGATTCTGGAAATGATTATTATTTAAAGTGAATAATGATATCGAATTTATATGGTTTTGAAATGAATATGATATTTTGATATGAAGTATGAACTATTTGAAATGAAATGACCACGGTGTGAAATAAGCGTTTGGTTGTTAAAGAGACCGAGATCGGATATTGTCATACCAATACCGAAAACCACTTTAACAACTGTGTACGTGGTGGAGATTCCAGAATAAAGTAGGATGGTTTGGTGATGATTCTATATGGTATTTACATAACCCCGACTCCTGTGAGTCAGCTTGATGTGGCTAAAACAGGAGCCACGCCGAGCCAAGTGAGGTCATTCCTCCGATCGAACACATTTCTTCGATACCTTTCTATTGCTTTTGTGATTTGATTGGGTGCACCCTTCGATTTGGGAGTGTGTCATGAGTTGGGCGGTAGTAGCTACTATGCGTTACCACCAGTCCGGATCCGCAAATGGTATATCTACCCTGGCATTGCCTCGAGTGCCTTGTCACATGCCCTATCGCGCTTTTACGAGTTTAGTTTGTACTATACCTATGAAGTGCCCTCTGATAGCCCTTCAGTTTACGGAGGAATTACGGTACTGTATAGACTATGGGAATATATAAAAATGTTTTAAGGGGGATATGGGTAACGCCTTAACGTTATTTTAATAGTTTACTTTACTATAGACATATTATGATAGCGTATATTACTACATAGTAGATAGTTCCATGAATCCTTAGAGGATGGAAATCCCAAACATCCTTTAAGTTACTTGTATTTCAGTTGACATTTCACTTGAGTTGAATTTATTAATATAAGAATGTTAATCCTGACTCGAGTGTTTTGTGTTTTGCTTTACGCTCGGGTCAGACTGAGTGTCACATCATTTGAGACTCACCTTTGGAGTTTGGAGCTTTGCTTGAAGATCTATCTGACATCTAGTCAGCTTTCAGTTGTTTCCAATTATTTCTGTTCAGTCTTGTCAGTTACCTTTGTATTTGAGATTCATTTGTATTTGAGATATTCTGTTGTATTTTATTTCAAACTCTATTGTTTATAAAGTAGCTCCATGAACTACTATTTATCTTTCCGCTGCTTATTGTTGTAATACTCTGTGTCTGTGATTCTGTGATTGATTTATTTACTGTATATGTTGAGTTTTTCCAAATATAAATTAACAATCTATTGTTTTAAGCAATTCAAGTCCGACATGTGTGGATGCAAATGGTTTGAAATACTAGGTTGTTACAGAAAATGAAACCAAATACTCATTTTAATTAATCAAGAAGAATCAGAAATCAAATAATGGAAAGTATAATCAATTAGAACATCAAAATCAAACATAAAATTGAAATAGCAAAAGAAAACAATAATTTGTGTGAAAACGAATTCATTCTTCACAAAATTGAAAAATTATAATATATCAGCAACAATTTAAGAATGTTTGTAGCTAAAAATGCAAATATTAATAATATTTGTAGTTTTTTCTGCAAATATTCTTAATATTTGCAGTTTTAGTTGCAAATACATAGAAAATTTACAGTAAAAAATTTGATTACATGATAAAACACTCTTGCAGCTCTAACATATATTATTACATGTTTTACTGCAAAAATTGTACATATTTGTTGTATTGTAAGCAAAAATTCACAATATTTGCTGATTTTTCTGCAGTTAATCAGAATAATTGCTGCAATATCCTATGGCATATGAAAGTAAAAATAATGAATACTTGCTAAAAAAACACTTGCAGCTTCAACATTTATTATTATACTTTTTTTGCAAAAATACTGAACATATTTGTAGAATTAGAAACAAATTTTCTCAAATTTTGCTGATTTTTCTACAATTATTAAGAATAATTGCAGCCATAACTGCAATTATTCATAATATTTGCAGAAAAAAGTAAAAATATTCATAATATTTACATTATATTTTTTAATGCAAAAATCGACACTATTTGAAGTTTTTTATGCTAGTATTCTCAATATTTGCATATTTTTCTGCAAATATTGAGAATACATGTAGAAATATTGCAAATATTGGAATATTTGCAGATTTTTATGCATGTATTTTCACTAATTGCAGTTTTTAATGCACATTTTTGCAAGTTATTCTCAGTAAATGTAGTTTTTATGCATGTATTCTTAATTATGAAGATAAAATTCATCTTCCTAATGCAATATATTGAAATTGACAATTGCAGAGAAAAATTCTTACAGAAATGCATATTTATATGCAAAAATTTCCAATATTTGCTGACTTTTCTACAATTATTCTGAATATTTGCACCTAGGTCCGCAAATATTTTTAAAAATTGCAAATTTTTCAGAAGTTATTTTCTATTGTTATTCACAATATTTGCACCAACTTCTGCAACTATTGAGAATAATTGCAGATTTTTCAGATATACATGCAAATTATTCAGAAGAATTGCAGACATACATGCAATTATACATAATAATTGCATACATCTCTGCAATTATTTTGAATAATTGCATACAAAGGTAAATACAAATGATTTCAAGGGAATAATTGTTGATTTTTCAGCAAGTATATATTATGAATATTTGCTAAATTTTAAGTGAATAATTGCAGAGGAAAATTCCTAAATAAAGCATATTTAAAATTCCTAAATAAAGCATATTTATATGCAAATATTCCCAATATTTGATGACTTTTTTGCAATTATTATGAAAATTTGCACCAATGTCTGCAAATAATCTTAAAAATTGATGATTTTTCAGCAACTATTAAAAATATTTGCAGGAAAGAACTGTATGAATGTTATTCTAGGTAATATTTGCAGTATTTATGCACATAACTTCAAATATCTAACTGCAACCATTTCTCATTATCATTAAGGAATTTAAACATCAAAACAACACCAACAATCCATAAAAAATAAAAACAATTCATATTTTTGTAAACAAGATTGATTCGTCTTCAAATAGTTGCAGTTTTTTATTGAAATCGAGAATTAAACACTTGTCTGAAGAAAACTCGGCTCGGCTTTCAATTTGATCAGAAGAAACTGAAGAAGAAAAGGAACCACGGCTCGACTTTGAAGCGCAGGGGTAATTTAAGGAAAAAATAGGCGTAAAACAAAAACAAGGACGTAAAAAGTATGTTTTTTTTTGACAAGGACCAGCTTTGAATTAAGTTTGGTTTTAGGGATGCGTGCCTAATATTCACTTTAATTAATCCAATTAATTAAATTATTAAATAAATTTTGAAAAATCTTAATTTATTTTCAAAATAATTTTGAAATATATTTTAGAATTATTTTGAAATATATTTTAGAATTATTATAAAATTTATTTTATATTTTAAACTTAACTTTTTAATTCAAATATATTCTAAATATTCAACTCAATTTTGATAATTAGCTCATGGCCCAAAATCAATTCGGGCCTTTATATTGGGGATATTCTTTGGGCTTACATATTCTCAAGCCAAGCCAGTAGCTAGGAAGGACTTAGTTCTTAATTACCCAAACCCAACCTTTGACACACCTTTATAGACATCCTACTAAATGGGTAAGCTTTAATAAGTTAGCCATAATATTGCTAATTTAGACCGCATAGACCATTAGAGTACTAGTACATTGACGGAACCAAGCCAGTCTACAGTGGATGAAAATGGTAAATTTCAAATTTTTTCCTATTATTTTGATCATAGTTGGCCAATGAAGTCTAATATATAATACTAGATCTAATTTATTTGTTTAATAAAACCAAAATTTTATTTAAGTCAATTTGTTTATTTCACTTATTTCAATCAATTTGATATTTACATAAAATAAAGCATATCAAAAAAATACTCTAGTGTGTATATTTATGCACCGGTTACTTGTTTCAATTTATCATATTGGTAAATGAAGAGTCAAATTGTTAATTTATGTGAGACTATTCAATAGATCATAATCGTAATAAATGTCGAATTAATTAGGAGTTATAACTATTACTTTTGATTTAGCCAAATTTTTATTTGGTATGATTATGATTATATCTAAATATACTTATGTGTGCATAGTGCAAGTGCAACTAATCATATTATGTACGTAGTCAATGTGTATGTATATAGGTGTCTGACTTGCACCGCAACAAACTTATTCATCCTTTAAATATGCATCAGTTGTCCAAAACATATTTGCAAATATTTGTGCGTGTGTTTCAAGCTTAATAATTTATATATATTCTTTTTTGCTAATCACATGACCTTTCATTCTTCCTTTTTAATAGATATGTTTTATTTTGCAAAAAATCAACAAATAAAAACTAAATATGAATATAATTATAAAATTAATATCTTATCCTTAAATTAAAGATTAATTATTTTTTGAATCAAAACAAAATTAGAATGTTGATTCATGTTGGTTTCTACACTAAAATAGACGTCCTTTAATATTAAGGCATGCGTATATATAGAAATTTTTTGAAACCACTCATTTTAAAATTGTTTTCAAATTGATTTTAACATAAATATAAATATATATGTACATACGTGTGTGTGTGTGTGTGCTTTTGAAATAGGAAACTAATTGTGAACCGTGAATTTACCATTGACATTGAACTAATACCTATATATATAATAATTAATTAGCAATTATCTTTATATTAAAACAACACTAACATCAACATAAAAGACAATAAGAATTAACAATCAAAATCAGTGTTGTTAATTTCAAATCCAATCAAAATCAACAAACTCAAAATTTCATATCTAGATCTATAACATCTTGATGAATATATATATATATATATATATATATATATATATATATATATATATAATATCATACCTAATAGACGTAGCCACTGAATGTACCGAGATTGATAAATGCTCGTAGCCCCAAATCTGAATTAGTCTTCAAGCTTTGCAAGAGAAGAAGAACCACTCTGCATTTGATTTTAATTGGATGCCATTAATGTAAATTTCTCTCTCTTTACTTTACCTTGAATTTTCGACCATGAAAAGGGAAAATGAAGATGGAGGCTAGGGTTTTGAAAGAGAGTGATTAAAGGAGGCAAGTGAATGAAATGCAAGGTATTTATAGAGGGGACCTTCCTTAACCACCTCCCTTCATTTTCTAGGTACAACCATTATGGTTCAAGCCTCCTTTTTCTTCTTATGGTTGTCCATGAATGAGGCTAGATGGGCCTTCAATTTTTTTAATAACAGTTAACAAATAATTGCATTGAAATCAAATTCAAATGCCCATCGCATACCGATTTGTACCTATATAACTTTTATAAACATATCCATTAAACACTAATGGCATCCATAAAATACTAATGATATCCAATAAATCAAATTTATAATAAATAAATAACATTTTCAAAAATATCAGTTAATTTATAAAAGTTTATAAATCAATTAAATCGTGTGGTATTTCGAAGAATCTATCAATGCGATATAAAAGTTTAGGTATAAGTCTGAGTAAGTGAAGTCCATTTCGTCCATATATACTACGTTGTCAGTGTTATAACATGACTAGTGTCTAATGTGTATCCCAACCCAAATCTTGCTATTATACGATAGGCTGGTGTTACTAAACTACCTATACTATATCCAATTCTTTATTTGACTCACGTATTTAATTCAATACACTTTATTCCATTATTAATTTATTTAAATGAACTAATCATCTAATCACCAATTTCCTATTTTCAAGTTATAATCCACTAATCAACCTTGACCGGATATAACATGTATACACACCTCGTGTATGCGTATGACACCATGCTCTACGTCCAGTCTATAAACAAATAATCATTCGAGGTAAGTTGTAGTTTACTTTTGAACATATTCGAATATAATACATATACACACATAGTGTATATGCATTTCATTATCAAGTACCTTCATTTATAACACATACATACACTTAGTATGTATACTATGTTCTTTGTCACATTCACATACTTAATATATATAGTTATATCTTTAATTATTAAATCCACTCATATCACATATCTAGAATGTATATTCTTTATACATAACTCGAATCATTTGATTTAATCACTAACACACACACACACACACACTTAGTGTACATATTTATATATTTCATTATTTACACAACACCACATTATTAACTTTTGTTCCTCTCAAGTTAAAGAGACCCTAATGGTCGCTATAGAAGTCAAACAAGTTGCTACACATCGCTGGGGAAGGGAACCAAAGCATTAAGGAAGACATCGAACAAACAGTAGCTCAAAGGCCCAAAAGTCGAACCAGAACTAGGGAATCGGCTGCCTAGGGTCACGATCAGTGCACCGGTCCATTATCCACCGATGGACTGGTGACGGACCTAGGATGCCCATTCCCAGTGCAGTTTGTATCATTTTATTATATTTTCTTTTTTATTTTGTCTTAAATTTATTTTAGGGTATTTAACTTTATTAAATATATTAATATAATTGGTTTAATGTCCTTAATACACCTTTTGACAATTAAACTAAGTTATTTAAGTAATCAATTGGGTTACATTATGTAATCTTGTGTCAAAACCAAATATTTACAAAAGATTGTTGTAAACTTCTCAAATTTATTACTGTATCAATTCTTTTTCATAAATCTTATTTAATTGAACATATACCATGTACAAATCAGTCTTAGGATCGTAATATCATCATCATTTAATTGGTTTTATCATAAATGATCTATTTATATCATTATATCACTTGCATTCTATTTCCAATTATCATAACTTCATCTTATCATCTAATTATATATGAATTATTTTCAAATCAGTAATAGCCTAATATTTAATCGCTAATTAGCCCCTAATCATAATTAACACAATGGCATGTCATTGTACATCGAATAAGTGAGATCCACTCACATCGATCTGGCCCAAAATCCCTAGATTTCATCGATGTCAGGAATTTTCAGAGGTCTCAAACTCCGTAATAACCTTCAATTCTAACTTAAAAAGATGGATAATCTCTTCATGGCCCTAACGTGCTTCGTTTTGCGGGATTTTGTTAACAATTGACTAATTTTTGTTGATTTGAACGGAGGAGGAAAAAGAAAGATCGGTTTCAGAAAATGAGGAAGAAATAGGAATGAGATACGTACTTTTTAAAATGGTCATTGGAGCAAAATCTGAAACGTTATTTTATTTTGAATTGGAATTACTGGATTTGGCCTAATCTAGCCCGCTGCCCGCACACTCTTTCAACCCACAATATTAAATCAATGATATCTCTATTATAGGACATCCGATTTGAACAAATGAATACTCCATTCCGATCGTAAAAATAAGAGCTACGCAATGATGCAATTCCTGTCGACTAATTTAACTGTTTGTAAAATTGTCATTATGCCCTTCTAATGGAAATTTACCAAAATATCCTCAAATTCGTTTTCAAATTTATTTATTTCTATTATTATTTAAATTTTTTATATAAACTTTCGGTGTATTATATTCTCTCCCCCCTTAAAAGAATTTTGTCCTCGAAATTCCAAAGGAAAGCAAAATGTAACATACGCTCACCTTTTCTTTTACACATCTATATCACTCGTGTACATGCACAACCATTCAAATAAAACAATCACCGATATTCAATATAAAAACCAATCAATTCAAACATCCATATATATAGCTAGCAAGTCTAAAATCAAATTCATCAAATAGGTGTATGTGTTCTATTAGCATATATAAATAAATACGGTATTGCTTATGTACTTCATGAAATATAATCAATAACATAACATCCAAAATATGCATGTAAATGACATATGGAAATATATATACATATATACATACATATGCACATATGCATATAGATGTGTGTGTGTGTCTGTGTGAAAATATTCTAACAATTGTCCCTTCTATATGAATGAGATGATATGACATATATGGTATAATGTAGGCATCCTAGGGTAAGCTTATAAAATTATATGAATGTAAACCATCATAGCATAAAAACAAAGTACATACTAACTTTTATATATATATATATATAAATTCCAGCAATTCAATGATCACAACATTAAAAAAAAATTGTCCAAACATAGCGGCGATCTAAATAAGAAATTAAGTCTTAGCAAGTAAACATCACCCTCAAGTAAACAAATATACTTACCACACATTCATCCAACACTTTCTAAATAAGAAATTTTAATACTACTTATATAAAATTATTTAGATGGATACTCGATAACCCATTTCCATTTCCAAGTAATATTATATCTGTTTAAGTTAACTTGGCCTATGAAAATTAACCAGTTAGATTAGGATACCGATAAATTTTGGCAAATCCCAAAATACTAAATTAATTTTTCATTATTCTCCATTATAAAACAATTGAAATTCCTTAAGTGTAACGACCCAGAATTTTGAACAAATTAAATTGAAAATATTTAATTGATTTTAAGTATTTGAACGATAATTTAATTTGAATCCCCGATATAACTTTGAAATTTGCGATTAAACTTTAAAATTTAGTCTATTGAAGTTGAGTAAAAATTTGAATCTTCAATTTAAAGTTGAAGAAAAATATTTCAAAAGCTTTTAAAATTCGTATTGGTATTTCTGAAGATAACAGAAGTTTCGGAATTGAATTTTAAACTGTTTCGTTCAGTTTCGAATTTAATTGTTTGAATCGATATTTAAAAAAATAGCGTTCCGGGGCACAGTCTCGGAATTCGACGAAACCGGTTCCATTGGGTCCGTAACGTTAAATTATCACCGGGTTTTAAGTTTCGTATCGTTCGGAGTTGTTGGGTGAGAATACGACACAAAAACGCGTTGAAATTGAGTCGTATTCAATTTAAATCTAAAATTTAAATTATTTAACTTGGTCAATGTCAATACACGTTATCTCCATTTAACAGGCCTATAATCACGGAAGGAATCGTGAAGGCATGTTCCCCTGTTAAATCACGTAATCCCCTCCTTACCTTTCTTCAATTCAAAATCAAATTGCCAGGAAACAATATCATTCCGTTCGTGAGAAAAACAATTCAAAGTAATGGCCGCGAATACTTCTTCACAAATAAAGAAAAAGAAAAAGAAAACGTTTCAAACTCTTCAATTCAAAACAGCAAATGGCGGCCTCGTTCCTGTTCTTGTTTCGACAGTCGATCGCCTCTTCGAATTGGTCGACTTTGGCTTCGATTTTTGATTAGGCGTTCGAATCGATTTCGAGCTAGGGTTTCACTTCGAAGGGTTTAGGGATTCGCGACTTGGCACTGTATAATCGCGGTGGCGCGCGCGTTTGTTTTGGGGAGATTCTTGAATCGAGGTTGGGGGCTGGAGATCTCTCAGCGAAGACGGCAAATGTGGAGAAGGGGATCACGACTTTGTCTTCGACTATGGGGAAGCTCGCGATCGAAGTTGGGGTGACTCGATGGTATTCGGAGATGTCAGCGACGAAGTCTGGGCGATGGAAGGCGACTCCGATCTCGATGGCGAAGCTCGCGTGAGTGTGGCGAAGGCAGGTGGTACTGGGTGATAGTGCGATCTCGCGGGGAGGCGCAGGCGGGGTTGCAGTCGTGAGGGCAATCTCTGTCAGGTATACAGACGTTGAACTTGAAGTTTTGATTTTTAAAAAAACAGTAAGGTATTCAACTTCATTTATTTGTTTAGTTATCCTTTAAATATATATATATACATACAGTAAGTTATAAAATATTTGATTTACAGAAATATATTTACTGTTTAGTTTCAATTCGAAAAGTTTAAATTCATATATATACGTAGATAAAAAGATTTTAGTAGTTAGATAAATTTATTCAACGGAATTGGATAATTTAAATTTTTAAAGGAAGATTAGTTTTGAATTTAAATTTTTGTTAAATAAATTTTTTTTAAGAGGGATTTGTTTAAAATTAAAAATACTAATATAAGTTAAGAAATATCTATTTTTAATTTATAAAGAAATAAGTATGTATATTAGCAGGAAATTTAGTTTTAAAGTAAATTTCTAGTTTAGCGAATTTTATTAAATGAAACTGGTTTGAAATAAAACCATTAACTAATTAAAAACTATCAAAACGAAAATTGTTGATTCGATTAAATTCGAATATTAATAAATTTTATACATTGTTTATACAAGGTCAATAAATCGAGAATCAGCCGAAAATGGAAATGGATGGCAAAATTAAAAAGCAAAGGTGAGATTTTCTCACTCGAAGGAAAAATTTAATATTGCAGTTATTTATTGACTGATTGATTGCTATTGAATGTGATATTAGATATTATAGGATATATCTATATATATAGCAATATATACATATTGGCATATGTATATATTGGATTGATGATTTCCCGCCTCGTATAGCGGATGAGACCCTATTGCGCCATTAGTAAGCGGATTTTTATAAAACCTATATACCGCGATAATTCCGTACTGGAGCGGAATTGGTATTGTGCTAACGTCTGTGGATGCAGGGAAACAGGTTGGAGGGATCCAACTGGATTCCTCAACTGTATTTATTGTTTACAGATATTGTGATATTTGTTGATTATCATATTGATATATGATGTTTTTGAATGCCATGGTTGACTATTTGATGCGTTGCATCATCGGATCCATTTTTAAAGTCTAAAAATAACGATTTTGGATTTTAAAAGGATTTGTAAAGTGATTTGTAGAAATATACGTTTTATTGAAATTTTTGAATTGGTTTATTTTAAATAAATAAATGTTAAAATTTTAATGTTAGTAAAAATTGTGATTTTTGTGAAATACGACAAAAATGTTATTTTTGAAATAAACAATTGATAAAGATTATGAAATAGTTTAAATTGGAATTGTTGAAGTATTTTAAACAATTCATATAAAAAGATTTATAAAAATTGATATTTTTATAAATTAAAAATATTGGAATTTTGAAATGAGTTTTATTAAGTGTTAAAGTCAAATAAAAATGGATTCCATAAGTGAATTGAAATTTATAGATTCATAAATTGTGAAGTTATTAAATGGATAGATTTTGTAAAACAAAAAGATTTATAAGCAATTATCTTATAAATCGGATTTTGACATTTAGATGAGAAATGAATAGATGTTGCAAATAAATGGATTATAAGTTCTTAACTTATAATATAAACTTCCGGTATATAATTGAGTTATATAAGTTGAATTGGATAATTTAGAAATCGAAGTTTTATAAATAGAAATGGGATTTATAAACATTATTTTATAAATTCAAAATCAATAGAATTTGACAAATTTAACATTGAAGTTATTAAAGGAGATATATTCGTGATTTTGGACAGCGAATTATCCTTTAAGTTAAATGTGTAGAAATTGTTAAAATTGGGATAGTGATTATATTCACGAATTTGGACAGTAAATATATATTATTGAATAAAATCAATATATTTTGGGAAAAGGAATATTGTTAAATGAAGTTGTTTTAAAAGATGTTTTAAAACGTGTTAAATATCGAAAACATGGGTTTCAACATTTATTGTTGAAATAGACGTTTTTGAAAAATAAGGAAATGGTGGACTATAACACTGTTGTTATAGTAAATGATTTCCGAAAGGAAATGTTTTATGTAGTATTGGGATTTATATATCTATTTTAATTTCGAATCCCTATACTAGTGATTTTGAGTCGTCGTAACGATGTTTTACGTAACATTCGTTTTGACTCAAATAAATATTGTTATAGTAAGTGATTTCCTTAAAGAATGAATTTATACTTAAATTTTGATTTAAGTATATCGAATATTTTCAAATGTTGAAAATAAATGATTTGTGAAATACTTATTTTTAAATAAGTATGGAAATGCTTTTCTAATATGAAATGAACGTTTTGAGAATTTATCTTTGTAAAGATAAATTGAAATTGAATATTGAAAACGATTTGAAAATCGTATATCAGAAGATATTTTGAAATATAAATTCGCTATGGGATTTATAAAAGAAAGGGAAGATGTTTAAAAATAAATGTTGATTTATTTTTGGAAGTGTGGAAATTTTATATATCTAGTAAAGATATTTTGGAAGATGAAATAATTTGGAAAATTATTTGGAATCTGATGATGTTGCGCATCTTTATTGATAGTTAAATAACCGACTATCAATAATTACCTTGAGTAGGTATTTGTTGTGAATTGGATGAATTTGAATGCCACACTTGTTTTTGAATAAGCGCTCACTATTCGGGTTAGCCGGGAAAGGACCATGGGGTCGTATAACCCATTCCGAATATGTGATACGTCGTTATGAATTGCATTTGAAGACCGGTGTTGAAGACCGGATATTTTTGAAAACGGAAGGATTACCGTCGAGTTACTCTACATCGGCTGATCTCCGGTTTAGAGGTTTTATCACCCTTAGTGACGGGAAGTCCTGACGTGATTGAAAATTATCCGGATATGCAAGGGCTTCGTGAGAAGTGCCTTCGGTTCTGTTCGATCCCGGAACAGACTTGTATGGATTGTGTGTCTGACGTTACAATTTGAGATATAAAGCTGATTTCTTTCAAATACATTTCTGTTGGTGGCGGAGAATTTATTCTCTTAGCTTAACACCCTTCTCTGAGACGCACGAGCTCAGAGGTTATGTAGTTGAAATTTATCAGCGATATATCCCAATTTGGTAACGTGGCATACTGAGTGTTGCTGTGAAATGATCAGTGTTTGATCATTTGTGATATGATCATTTGTTTGATCTTATATCTTTGTGATCATAGGTTGATCATTTTGTTTGACCCGAAGCAGGGCTTTTTGTAGAAAGCGTAGCTTTGTGGATGAGACTTCATCGAGCCTCACACCCCGGAAATGGTCGAAACAGGAAGAATGCGGCAAGGTTCTAGGGAGTAGCGCCCCTTAGTGTATGTCATTCCTTCTGGATAGAGGTGGTATCATGGTATGGAGCCCAGATACTTAACCTATGTGGTTGCTGCATTATTATCTATGTGGTTTGTTAGAAATCGGGGATCCTCGGGAAGATCGGTTACGATCGGGGGATGGCATACGCGTGTCAGTAGTTACCTATTTTTGCAGAGGTAACCCGGCCTTGTGTTGGCAGAGATCCGGTTAGGTTCTCGGGTCGTCTATTCCAGGGACGTACCCATCGTGGATAGGAAGTTCCTTAGCCTGACCATTTGTTGGAAATCCAAACTCCAATACGTGACTTGTACGGTATTAGTTGTAGAACCTGCCATTTACGTACGGTGGTCACCACTGTTTAGATGGTAGCTATAGTAGGCATACGATACTGGTCGTATGTTGGCTAAGATTAATATTATACTTTCGAAATGTTTTCTACACTATGCACTAATAATAATATCAAAAATGATTTGATTTTGCATAGTAAGCATCTTTGACTATCATAAGAAGAAATCTCCTCCAATTCTGCGTTTGCATTGTGTGTGTGGTGGGAGGTCTTATGGTAGTTTCATTTTCCAAAAGCATTTCGAATTGACTTAAAAATTATTTTGTTGTTATAAAGAATAACTGTTTTACGATCTCACACCAGTCACCATGACTGACTCGGAGTTTATTGTTTCCCTTCTAAACTCTGGGTGCCCACCAATTTCCACACGGGCAGTCTAGAGTTAGATTATCAGGATATTCTGGAGCTTTGGAGATAAGCTGGATGACGAGACGTAGTATTTGTATCTGATAGTATTTATTCCACTGTGTATTCTGTATGAGGACAAGTTATATAACTGTCCATTGTTGTATATTGACTCTGATTGATGTATGTATAAACTGATATAGTTCTTTGTTTTAAAAGACTATTGATTATCTATTATATGTTATTCCGCTGCGATGTGTAAGATTCTGATACTGTTTTCTATCCTGATATTGTTTCTGTTTCAAATGTTGTTCTGTTGTTCTTCTTCTTCTCTTCTTCTTCTATCTTTTCTTCTACCTCTTTTTCTTCTATTTCTTCTTTCTAAAACCCTCACTATTGGAGTTTCCGGCACTCGATTTCTCGGCAGTCGATAAAGTGAGTATCGATGTCGAATTTTCGAAAGTCGAAAATTTAAGGATGTGACATTAAGTCTCAGCCTTTCTATTAATTATATAAAATCTCCACCGATGGCCTAGTAGGTAACATCATTGTCCCCATAAGGTTCTGATCAATCGTAAATCTATATAATCGATACTTGTCGCCATATGTACACGTCTATCTTTGGATAGAGGTACTTACTCTAAAATTAAATCTTTAATTAAATCGGTCTAATATCCATTCATACCCTATTGCAGCTTCTCTAGTTCTACACCATTCATACAACCACAATACAAAATTTATACACATATGACTTGGCCGTCTTAAATCTCACATTCAACCATTTCGTCTTACCGGTCAATCTTTATTATTAGATCTCACATTTACTCAAACTATATTTATATACATTTACCTATTGCAATTCTTATTTCAACTTCATCCACTTAATTTATTAATTGTTTCTTTTACTTCAATAAGGATTGTCATTTCTGTATTATTCTAGATATCCCATTTAGGAAATGCACCCTCCAATTACATCAAGGTTACTTCGAAACAAACGTCAACGATCTCTAATATCTACTACCCCATTCTTGGAACTTCTTAATTTATGCCCCTTAGGTCATTCATGCCTAAATAGAGAGGATACTACCATCCTTCCTAATATCTAGGCAATCATCACATAGCTAAATCGAATGAAATGAAATAGCCCATCCAAACATCCCAACTTTTATACTCCATTATATCAAACCTTTCCTTTTTATTAATTAGTTGTATTGAACCATCCTACACAGTCTTATGTGATTCTATATAAATAATCATATGCACATAGCAAAAAATATGTAATTCCCAACACATAGTTATTATGAGTGCTTAGCCTAGAGCACATGGTTCTCCTAACAAAAATTTCGATATTATGAGCACTCAGTCCAGAACACATAGTTCTCTACACAATGTATTTCAATATTGTGAAGACCTAGCCTAGAACACATGGTTCTCTACACAACGTATTTTAATATTGTGAACACCTAGCCTAGAACACATAGTTCTCTACACACCATATTTCAATATTATGTGCACCTAGCAAGGTTTTAAATCTCGTTCATCTCACCCGAGATAGAAATCCAAGATTTTCTGCGAAATCCAAGATTTGATAGCTTGGTTAGTTATCTGTGTTTTAAATCTCATTCATTTCAGCCGAGATATTAGCCCGGGATTTTCTCCAAAATTTGAGATTAGAAACCTTGGCACCTAGTTTAGAATAAATAGTTCTCCTTACATCAAGGTTCTATATAATGAGCACTAGCTTAGAACACAAAGCTCTCTGAACAAACGAATTTTGATATTATGAGCGCCTAGCCTAGAACACAAAGTTCCATCTTTAAATCATTTATCAATATAAATTTCTTAGTTATCCATCAACAACCTATATTATGGTTTATAAAATCATGTATTCGTTCCGTAAAGTGATTCAATCTAAACTATTACTAAGGTAATATTCCTAATAGGGTTTATTTTATTAATTTATAGTTATTATTTTTCCTAAAAAAAATTAAAACCCGTAAGGATCCCTCATCGCATAGAATATAGGAATATCCAAATCATAATATAGGCATACCATTCATCTAGAAATCATTCCCTTTTCGAGAATAGCTGCACTCGATGAAGGGGTAGCATTCAATGCATATGCCTTAAAAATATGTTATCTTTATTTCCTGAGGAGCACTCCGTTGAAAAATGTCCAACCTGGTGATATATCTTATGGTTTCACTTTCCTTCTATTGCGTCAAAAGTTGACATAACACCTCGAAAGCAAGTAGATCAAGATATAACGAGTATAAGTGAAGGAAACAAGAATAAACAACAACCTTTTATAGTGGTTCGACAAATTCTCCGGCCTATGTCAACTTTAATTTTATTATCGCATGTTTTCTCTCTGGAATACAATAGTTACAACTCAAATCCTACCACAATCTAGTAGAACTCGGATTTACAAGGGTTTAGGGAAGAAGAAGAAACAAAGATTTCCAAGTGCCCAAAAGTCCTTTTCTGGATGAAGGTAGGTTCTTATTTATAGCCAAATTCTAGCATAGATCTTGCCATCCAGGTTTGAAAACATCCCAACTCCAAGATCCGAATATCCAACATGAAGAATAGGTCACCCCACATTAGCCTTGAGATGGGAAATCATGTTGGTATCGACATGAATTCATGTCGGTATTGATATGAATTTAGGCATCTTAAGTCCATTTTTCTTTATGCTTAAGTCTTTCTTCCTTCGTGCATTGTCAATCCAAGTCTCAAAATCATGTTGTTACCAACCAATTCATGTCGGTACCAACCTGATTTTGTTCTTCAGAATTCATCAATCTTCTTGTTCTCCTTTGTACCATCGTTCTTGATAGTAACCAAGTCTCTGGATCCATTCCTTTATCATTCTAAGATCTAATTCATCTATTTGAGTCTGTTACAAGATGATGGGAAATTTTACCATGATAGCTTCATTAACTTTGCATTCCTTTATGATGTGTCACTTATATCACATCTATAATAATTTTTGTTTATGTTCTTATTATTTCCAAAGTTCTTTGTTAGACCCTTGTTCCATGCATTTACCATTAGATAAGTTCTTTACATCTTCCTTAGGTTTTCTATTTTTCTTACATTCTTCCATTAGATGTCCCACGGTTAAAGTCGTACAATAGTGCCACTTCAACCAAACCCTCAAATGTAGCTCTAAATAGGATTTGGTGCAATGCTAATTATCTTAAAGGTGAGTTTAGTCCCTTTGCAAATTTCATAAACTTTCTTTCCTGAGTGTTCACCAATTTGAACCAAATTTTACCAATTCATTAAATTGATTTATATACTCCTTTATCAACAAATCTCCTTGCTTTAAATATATGAACTTCTCCACCATCACACCCTTCTCTTCCCTAGAGAAAAACTTAATTTCAAACTTCCTCTTAAGTCTACCTAGGTGATACCGTTGTCATCATTCTCAGCTCTAACTATTTCCCACCAATTTGATGCCTCTCCTTGCAAATGCCAAGTTGCCTCCTTGTCACAACTCCCAATCCTAATAAGCTGAATATCTTCTTAAAATTATTAAGCTAGGACCTATTTACTACATGTGGTTTTGCCCCAACATAAGGCCTTCCACCTAAACTAGCAAAGTCTTTACATAATTTTGGGAAATCCACCATAGGTGGTGGTTGAGCAGTAACCACATCATCATTTTGATTAGCAGCAACAGATTCAGTGGAGGAAGTAGTGGTACTAGTCTGAGAAGTTTCTTGGAGATACCTATAGAACCAGTTGGGAATATTCACGCTAGGAATCTTAGGGACATCCACTCCGTACTCGCACCCGCCCTAGCATTAACTCCACCAACGCTTGTCTCCGTTCCAGTTTCCTTAGAATTATTCATACTTCAATTATCTATAAATGAGATTCATTAGCAAATCCTCAAAAGATAACCAAAAACTAGAACAAAATATGATTTATTCACATATATTCAATTCTACTCTCATGTAATATATTATATATTTTATAAAATATACAAGTAAGCTCTCTCAATACGCCTTAACCCTATAAACTATTATCTTATAGCAAATGTAACAACTCGCTATATCGAACCCCCTGGTCTGATGCCCAAATCGATGCTGATAACCCAAAATCCAAAAGGCAAGTCGTTGGGGTAAGATAAAATATATACGACTATGGAACTACTAGGATAGATATCAGATACCAAATATAATTCTAACCAATATTATTTACTTTCAAAGTATATAGCGGAAGGAATAAAATAATGATACCATTTAAAATAAACACACTTTTATTTATATATAGATAACAGTTCCATCTTTACATATCCATATATCCAAATCCAAACCACACCACACTGCCATAATTATATGTTTTCACTTTTACATGAATACACACACACACACACACAATATTTACATGTTCCCTTCTCCAGATTTGCTACGTCATTGAGCTCCATTAACCTAAATGATATAGATAAAAGAAAATAGAAGGGGGCTAGAAATAAGCCTGAGTAAGTGAAGTCCATTTAGTCCATGTATGCTACAATGTCAATGCTTGTAAAATCCCTCATTTTGAGGCCCGAAACTAAGTGTTATAAATACCGTAGTCATACATAGTATTAATTTTCGATGACAAAATGTGGCTATGTTAATCATACCAAAAATCAGAAGAACATGAGTATGAAAATTTTCAAACACAATTTAATAACAAGTTTACACATTTCATTTCACAATTAAGATTTCATATTCATTACATAATCTCATTCGATCACATGTTCAGAGGAAAATATAATTATTACAAAATACTCCAAGTGCGACATATGAAGATGCCCCTTCGGTTGATCAGAGTCTACTACTACTTCACATTTACAATTTCTGTCATTACATCCATTTAAACAAAATGAACTACATAGTAGATTAAATAAAAATCCTAATATAGCCAGCATGCCTCTTGCACGTCTCCGAAAGCCTATTCATATAATTGGAAACCTGAAATCCCTTACTCCCGACCTACTCAAATAGTATCAGAAAGTTTAAGGGGAAAAACAAGAACTTAGGCTCAGATAAAAGGTCTGGTGTGAATAATAATATACCATCTTGAAACAAATAGATATCTAGTGAGATGTTGAGCGGAACGGGTTTCCCCCTCACTAATACCTTAACTAACATATCAACCATATACTATGTTCCTGCATCCACAATGGTTAAAAAATAATAAATAAACATTTGCATTCATGCAACATACAATGGACTACCCATACCAATTTATTTGACTATCCATCTTAATTTCATCCGACTATCTATCTTAACTTAAAATGACTATCAGTCTTATATTTATGTGGACAGCCCATCTCACATATAAACATTATATGGATTATCTATCCCCTAGCACATAGACTACCCATCACACATGGTTTTACTATTTAAGTTATATGGACTATCCATTACACATATTCCATTTATTTAAAATAATATGGCCTATCCATCGTACAACTCATAGTATTTCTAGGATGATTATGAACCCTTCATTAACCATATAGAGACAATCCATCTTTGGCATCATATGGACTATCCACTACACATTCCATAGTTTTCCTAAGATGACAATGAACCCATAAAATATAAATTTATAATTAGATTATAACTTTATTCTCCCAAGTGCTCAACCTATATCTATTGGTATCCCCAATTAGGTTGTGCAACCCTTAAACTCATAACATCTCAAAACGATATGCATTGGTATCCCAAATGTTTAATGTCGGAATTATAAAATAATACACATTGGTGTCCCCAATGAATAATTTCAAATTCATAAACTTGTGGCATATAGAAATATAAAACATTGGTATCCCCAAGGAACAATGTCAAAATAATAAGCTTATGGCTCCCCATAATTAATATAGTAATATAGAGGACTTATGGCATTCATGCTGCAACAGCAACATCGAACCTCTATCTAAGATTAGAAAACAAATTTTAATTTTTTTTTATAAATCATAAAGCTAACTGCCGAAATCATAAGATTATTGAATTTCTTAAAACATAGGCTATCTCGCCTTTAAAACTTCCCTTTAGTTTACATAAAACAAGGCCTCGCCGGCATTAAAATAAAGAGATGCGACATCAATGGCGCATGGCATAGTTGCTGAAACAATTAAACAAAGAATGCAGACAATGATATGCGACGACATCAATACCTTGAGCTGAGATCAATTACTTACTGCATTATTATAAGTATGTCTTCATTATTATACTTCAGCTATCATGTCGCATACATAGAAAAATTAGCGGCATTATTGCCGTAAAATTGATTAATACCGAAATTGATAACTTGTGGCATAAAAGCTTACGACATCGTTTAAAACCTAGGTGAAGACTTGTGGCATAAATTTAAGAATGCCGAAAATTGTCATCATTGATAACTCACGACATCGGTATATCATATACTTAAGAGATGCGGTATTCCCATAACATCAATGGTGGATGCATGACTCAATGCACCACATACTTACGGTATAAGTATCACATGCATTGCTTCATGTCAATGCCACCTATTTTCGACATCGCTTACAACTATAAAGTGATACCGTCTATTTTAAATGTCGAATGCAGTGGCTATGCGGCATATCAGTGGCAATGTAGTAATTATCATGAAAATGTTTTATTTCTATTAAAAGCAATTTCTTTTTACCAACTCCTATTACTTGTCAAATTTCTATTGGTTGAAAACAAACTCTACCAATTTCTTTTCAGAAAACTGCCGCAAATCGGTTTTATACTTCCAAAAACATTAATCAACTTAATTAATTAATACCTTTAATTAATATTAATTTATATTCTTTTCTAGCATAACAAATTCATAAAAACTAATAATCACTTGGCTAGCTTAAGAACTCTTAGTTTCACTTATGTTTTAAATTCATTGATATTTTATAAGTTATTGTATGTTTCTTTATTTAATCTATTTTTGAAGGTGAACTTGGTTTTATTCATTGTCATGCTCCTGCTAATTCATTCTTAAATATTTTATATGAGTTAAGTATGTACATCAGTGATAATAAAATATGAAAAACATAATGTGATATATAACTGAATAATATGCTACATCAACCACTTAAGAGTTTGTGATTTATGTTGTATCATGAGGAAATGTAACGATCTAGGATTTCGAACCCTTTATATTTAAATATTAGAATTATTTAAATGTTTGAATCTTGGATTTTAAGTGAATAAAAATGATTTTATAAGCTTATTAAACTATTGTTAAATAATAAATGATAATGGTAAACGTTTAACTTATAATTATTGAGATTAAACTTATTTAATAATAATTATTTTCAGTCAATGCGTGAAATTATCATCCCAGGGCACTGTCTTGGATTTGATGAAATTAGGGCCATCAAAATAGGAATCATAAGGCGATGTGTGCGGACGAGTTTCATGACGATCAGACGTGTTGTGTGATCGTGTGAGCTCAAAACGCACAACAATTAGAAAGTGAAATTAAAATAATAATATATATTTATTATATAAACACCACACCAACACCATACCCTTCCTTACTCCATCACTTCTCCTCCCTCTCTTTTCTTTTTTTTATTTTGCCTGTAGAGTAAAGTAATAGCCGCCACAAACATTTAATTAAATAAATGGAGCTTCACTTAACGAAATCGAACGGCGTTGGGTCCATTGAATGGAGAAAGCTTCAAGAATCCATGTTGTGTAACGACTCGCCTTTTTGAACCCCAGAAGTCGACAATAATACATTCACGGTATTCACATCTCGAATAACTATATGTCGGAAAGACAGATTGTTAGGGGGAAGAAAGGAGATAGAAGATAAGAAGAAACTAAACAATCACAGAATCTCACAACGTAGCGGAATAACATATATTAATCAAAATAATACTTTACAACGTCATTTCAAAAATGATATATCAGAGTCATACTAATACAATTCTACCATTGGACAATTATAACAACTTGTCCCTACCTAACTGATACAAGATACATATAATACAGTGGAAACAAGATAATAAATAGGTATCGATGAAGCCTCCTGCTCCAAGCTCCTCCAAAATGCATCTATGGGAAACCTGAACTACTTGGCTGCCCATAAAAATTTGTGTACCCAAGGGTTTTAGGAAAAGAAAATAAAAATCCGGGTTAGACATGGGTCTGGTGTGAGTAAACTCAAACAAATGAATTATTATGTTTAAAACACTTTAAAATCAAAGGTATCTCATAAGACCACACCGCACATAAAAACGGATAGGTTTCTACCTTACGATAACCAAAACATTTTCTATAGAAAATCCATTGATATTATAATAGTGTATAGAGTGCAAATACATATTAATCATGGCCAAAATTGTAACATTAATTAAATTCTAGCATATTAGGTTCTACAATCAAAACCGTAAAAGCATATATTAGAGATTGGATTCCATACTATGACAAGGTGAGGAACTACTTTCCGATGGTACATCTCTAGATAAAATGCACCATGGTTTGACAAGAACATCTTGTACTCCTGCCACACAGGACTGGCCTACCACTTAACTAGTAGTACTGAATATGATCACCCCAATTTGTGCTTCGAAGCATACATGAGTAGATAGTAATCAATCTAGATTTGGGATGACCATACCCTGATGGGAGTGACCTACATGGGCTTGATGCATGCCCGACTTTTGTCATTTCCCGATTTATGAGGCTTGAGGCTACGATTACCTTTTTATATAGCAAACCATCTTGGAATGCTAATGCTGCCCTCTAGGTAGAAATGTAATGCCAGCATTCATCCATATAAGTTCGTTTTGGGTCTGAACGAATCCGAAGGCACTACCTCCACTACACCGATTTTGGAATCACCCTTAGGGTTAGTAGCAAATAGCCCTTGCACTTCAAAAATATGCCTTTGATTCCATACTCTTCAAGATGTCTTCAGTTCGAACGCTTGAGTTGGATTGAAGTGGTTTTCAAATAACATATCTGATCTCGGTCCCTTCGAAAGGACTTTCGATAATTTCCGGTGAACTCAACTCCGGTTCTTTAGTAAATAAGCAGACAAAAAATAAGAGCAGAGTTCACCTCCCAACCGTTTGTGGACGGATTTCCTTATCATTTACCCTAAATGAACGAAACGAGATTTATATGCACAGTACAACATCATTGGGATGATTGTACCATATAACTCACGTATTTCCCCTAAATATTTCCAAAGTTACGTTTTGGTCCAGATTTAATAGTCGGTTATTTAACTATCAAATAAACAATCATTTAACATTGATTTGATTCCATATAGGATCCAGTAAGCCTTTATTAATTAATCTTTCATTAATTAAAATCACTTTATAAACTTTCGATCAAAAGGTCTGTTACAACACACCATTCCCAAAACCACTTACATCCCTTTTATATTTGGAAAACATTTATATACCTTTCTCAATGATATAAGTATATTACCATACTTTATAAGAGATTTCCTCTTTTCATAAATGACCAAACAAATTTCATTTAAAAACATTTCTTCCTATAAAACCAACCCACTTATCCTTCACAAAAAGTTTCATTTCCTAAAAGTTCACTTTATAATTAAAATACCTTTACAACATATAAAATCATTTATAAATCATTTTCCTATTTTTAAAATTCTTTTAAAAAACCTTCTTAAAGAAAAATCCTTTACAAACATCATTTTTGAAACATCTTTTGAAAATCACTTTAAATAAACCCTTTTATTTAGTAATGCCCCTTTTTAAAAGAGTTATTATTTATAAATACCTTTATTACATAATTATACAACTTGAAAATCATTTATAAAATTTAAACCCTAAAAATTATTAGAGGGTTGAAGTTAATTCAATATCATACTTTATAAATTCAAAAGAGACTTAGCAATCCCAATAGTACCCGTTAAAGTTACCATTTAATTTCAATTTCACTTTCAAGTCATTCAACAATTTATTTACACAAGTCAACATATATGTAAATATACTTCATATCCAAATCAGGAAATAATATGCCAATATAAACTAACCAGCATAAACATGTCCAAATAAAAATAATAGTAGGATGATGATTTGTTCTGCTAAATAGGTGTGCATATAATTCAATCAATTTATAGCACAACGAGGATTTACTCTACTTAACACATGTCCAAACAATCAAACAATCAATTTATAGTCGAACATGGATTTATTCTGCTATAAAATGCCTACACAATCAAACAATCAATTTATAGCAGAACGGGGTTTGATTCTACTAATAATTGTCCACACAAACACAAAAAATCACATCATAACCCATTCACAATGTTTGTCTACTTAATAGTACCAATATTTGAATTCCTTGAGTTCAAAATCACCTTTGAAAAAGAAGTACCTTTAAAAGAATTTGATTCTTGAAAAACAAAGAATTTAAAATTTAAAACTCCTTTTTAAAACAATTATTTACAAGTTAAACCCTAATTTAAATCATAGTCAATCTTAATTAAGTCTTAACTTAATTTAATTACAAATTAAGAAATAATTAAACCTTTAGTAACTAATTAAACAATAATTAACTATTATATAGATAATTTAACCCTGATTAATCCTTTATTTATTATTAAATAATAATTTAAACATTCATTAATAATTAAATATTAATTAATCACATTTAATTAATAAATTAAACCTCAAATAAATAATTTATTTTAAATTAAAGCCTTAATTAATTAATAATTAAATAATTTATTTTTTCATAAATAATTAACCTTAAAAATAAATCATATACTTAAATTGTATTTAATTAAAAATTAATCTTACTTAATTAATAACTAATTAAAAATAATCTTATCTTTAAAAGATAATTAATTAATAGCTAATCTTTACTTAATTATAATTAATAAACCTTCTTTAATCTTAATTTATTATTAAAACTTAATTAATAAAAATTTAATCATTAAAAACTTAATTACTTCATAAAACATCATTATTAAGTTTATAAAACATTTTCAAAACACTTTAAGTTAATAAAACCAAATTTTCCAAAAGTTGGATTTTTAAGCGAAACTACATCCATAGCGACTATCGCTATGGATACCCACAATCTCAACTTGTCTTTATCTTTCCTTTTGAAACTTTACCTTAAAGTTTACTAACTTTTTTTCTTTTTCTAGACATAAGAAAAATAAAGTTTGAAAACATAGGCTTTTGATTTCGAACTATTTGCTATAGTTTCCATAAGAAATTCCATATCACTTTTACAAACAAGATGCTATCTAGCATACACCATATAAACATGTTTATAACACATGCCATTTTTACAACTACCACATAAACAAGATCACAACGTTAAAACCAAACACATCACTTTAATCCATTGATTCAAGTCTACTGTCTAAACATAAACTATCACATAAATATACATCGAAACCATATCATAATCCAAACTTAACATCATATATAAATACCATCATATAAGAAAAGGAAACATCTTTCCAAAAATTAGAAGTTTACTCAATAGTAATCTTGTAAACTTGAAATGCTTTAGAACTTATAAAGCTTAGAAAACCACACAAAAAATCACTCGGAAATGGGTCATTTTTCTCCTTGATTTTTGGCTATCTTACTTTCAGAATTTAGATAAGTGGTAAAATATTTTAGAAAATTATTTTCTCTATAACATAAAAAAATCACTCAATTTTGATTTATTTTGAGGGAGATATGGTCAAAATATGGGTCCGAAAATGAGGCAAAATGAAATGAAATTTGACCCAAAAGTATTCAAAATTTGAAAAAAGTGGCTTGAATAAAAGTTGTATCCATTGGAATTCTACATGGTTTTAAAAAAAGGAAATCATGATTTGGATTATTGTAGAAGAAGTTATGGCCGAATGAAGTGGGAGGAAAATGGAGAAGTTTTTTAAAATGAAAAGGAAGAGATTAAACATGTTTGAAATCATTTTAAAAGTTTAAACTTGGATTTTTAAAAACTTAAAATTATTAATGGAAGCCATTAAAAGGTTTCATGTAGCTTTTTGGAAGACGAGAGAATAGAAAATGAAATTAAAATGAGAAAGAATAGGTGAACAATTAGTTTATATGAATTAGAAATAACAAATTACCATTTTACCCTCATGTACTCTACCCTCCACACATGCATGCCACGTCACACCCTCTCCTCCACCTCACCCATTTCAGCCTACATCTAGCCACCCTCCAATCAAATCAACACAAACATGCATTTAAATCTCTTGTATTTAATGTTTAAACATGTTTCATTGATGTGATGTTTACTTTTACTAAATTTTATATTATATTATCTTAATTATATATATACATACATATACTTATCTAATGCACACATACATGAATACGTACATATCCTAACTTATTTTCAAATTGAATTTGTATATTTATACTAAAGGGTTCACAACATTTCCAATAACTTTTAGCTGATGAAAGGTTGAAAATTCGGAAAACAATTTTCGGTCACATTTTCTATTTTTCTTCGAACTAAATATTTTTGTAACCCAAATTTGAAAACTATTTCACAACTATTATTTATTATTAAAAAGATATTATTTTCATTATAAAACACATTATTTGAATATTTAAAATTAACTAAATATTCACAAATCAAAGCGGTGAAATTCAGGTTCATTACATGTAGTCATTGATGGGTACGGTTAATCTTGGTCGAACAAGGGTTTCATGTTGTAGGTGATGGAGAAGGTTTCAAAAGAAGGCAAGGTTGGCATCGGACTTGGGTGATAGACATATGGGAGTGGCGATTTGGTGGGGTCCGCTCAACGATGGGAGGTCACGACATCTCATGTTGAGGGGGGAAAGCAGAAGGTCACGATTAAGGGCGGTCAATCAAGTTGAACATTTTTGGGTCGGAGGTGAAGCTCTCGCAAAGATTAGGTGACTGGAAGTGGCGGTGCGTGATTTCGTCAGGTGTAGGCAGAGATATAAGGAGAGAGGTAAGGTGGCTTTGGGTTTGTGCACGATTTTACATGCTTGTGCACGGCCAGGGAAGAAGGGAGACTGGGGAAGAATGTTTAGATTGGTAATTAAGTTTAAATTAAGTTAATTAAGTAATTAATTAAATTATAATTTTATTTGTTATAAAATTAATAATGTTTGCATATGAGGTCCAATCGAGACACCGTCTTCACCGTTGCACTCATGATGGGATTTTCTACGACTTGGTTTTGGCTTGGGTGAGTTTTCTCACCTGTTAATTTGCATATATTGTGTATATAATGTTTGTTGTGCAAAATGAAAGTGTGTATGCTTGTGCACACTAATTGTGGATCGTGTAATATGGACTAATATATGCGGAATGTTATTTACAATTGCTATACAAGTAAATATTCAATAAACTAACTATATAGCAATTCACAGATATAGAATAGTAAATGCAGTAAACTGTAAAAATCACACCAGGGATTTTTATACTGGTTCGGACCTCCCGTCCTACGTCCAGTCCCAGACTCCTATCTGGATTTTCACAACCAACTACCTCGCTTCACCCGGAGGAACAGGTTTACAATACCCGAACAGCCGAACGGGATTTCGTGCCTCTTACAACACCGAGGACTTCAACAAAAACAAATACAATTGTCGTTGACAACTTGTGCTCTTGATAACACTGATTTGTCACTTGTAGTACACCCTTCCTATAATCTTATCCTTAAAATATGTGAATGATGTTTGTGAAGATTGAAGGAAGTATATTACTTATTGAATCAAAAGATATGAAATAATTTCAATGATTCAATAAGCAATTGAAATGTTTGAGAGTTCAAGACAGAGATCAATAGAATAGAGATTAGAATAATAGAATTGGTTAATTGGAATAATGATTTCATGATGTTTATATAAGAAATAAACAGTTGTAACCCTTTGTGAAAAGATACAAACAAAGGTCATGATCATTGGTGAAGAGAAAGAGAAGCAACCGTTGAAGAAAAGGAAGTGTCTGTACGAAAGGTTGCTTTCTGTTTGAAAACGGTCGACAGGTCAAAATGGACCAGTAGACAGGAATTTGAATATATATACGTTATGTACACTTGTGCACGTTATCTGTGCATTCTGGGCAGAAACGGTCGACCGCCTTGTTTTAAACCGGTCGACCGGTTTAGCCCAGACTGCACAGTTAATGTGCACTCATACATATATACATTTATATTCAAAGATTGAAGGTATGAGATTATTTGAGGATAGATTTTAACATAAATAACACTACTAACATACCAAATAATCAACCTCTAATGTATGGAGCTCTTTGTGTCTCGTTAAAACAATGAATAACTTCTTTTTGTCGATCACGGCTTATCCCTTTGTCAGAAATCAAAACTCTATAAAAATCTTGACTCAACACAAACTATAAATTAAAATAGATAATAATGCAAGTTATTGCTTTTGGACCCCTCCTTACTTTGGAAAGTAAGTGATAATATTATATGTAGTATAATCTCTCTTATAACCCTCTAAAACATGTATTGTGGCCCAAACTTGTTTACATGGTTGATAGTGTTGTTGTTTGATAAAACTGGAAATTGTGTGAATGGTTGAAAAGAAATTGTCACTATAAACGCACTTTGAAATCCCTTGTAAATTTAATATATTGTGAAAATATATATTTGGTTGTTCTTTGCACCGATTTGAGTGTGTTTGACCTAAATAAATTGGTTGGGAAGTTATGGAAATTGGGAAGCGAAGTACATAAATCTGCAAAGCGAAAAGGTCGCTATAGATTAACTTCAAAAAATCTATTTTATAAAGTAATAAAAGTTTGAATACTTTAAATATTTTTGTAGAATCATTTTAAAGGAGTTTTCATGATGAAAAGAAATTTAAAATTTAAAAATGTTTTATAATTATTCATGGATTTTAAAGTAAAGGGTTTGAAAGTATAAAACATGCTTTTTAAGGTTTTTAAAATAAGTATTTTGAAGTAATATTTTAAATAAAATATTTTGAACTATATCATAAGTATTTTTAAGTATATATAGATTTTTTGAACATTAGCTAAATATCTATTAAAGTATTTTAAAGTTTATATAATATAATATCCTTTGATTTGATTTTTGTACTTTATTAAATACTTTAGAATATTCTCCTTTAAATTTTTTTAGTATTCTAAAGTGTTTATATAATCTTAGAAAAGTAAATTAAGTCTCGAATGAAGAGATAAAGGAAGAATTGGATTATAAAACTTAAGTTATAATGAATGATTTTGTAAAGTTAAGTAAAAGTATATTAATTTGTTAAATTTGGGATATAATTGGATCTTTTAAAAGAGAATGCTTTTAAGAGATATTGTAAAGGGAATGTTTTCGATGGCTGTGACAATGTTTGAGCAAAACTTGTCTTATAAACCTTTAAAATGTAATTAGATCTTTAAAAGAGAGTTTTAAAGATAATGATTAAATGTGAAGTGTTTTGGGTTTGCTGTAAACAATGTTTTAGTAACAATTTTTTTAAACCTATGAATAATATTTTAAAGTGGTAAAATATTGTTAACTGAGTTTAGGAAATACTTAGATATATTTAATAATGGAATTTTAAAGATAACAACAAGTATGGAATCTTTTGGGAAAAGATAGAAAAGTACAAGTTTTAAAGTATAAAAGAGAGAAGAGGTTTATAGTAACAATATGTAAGTAACATTTGTTTTTAACCTCTTTGATTATATTTTAAAGTAATTAAATCTTGTTTATGAGTTGTGAATATACTTAAACGATTGAGATAAGTATATGAATACTTTTTAAAGTATTGAAAAGAGTACAAATGAATAGGAAATTGTAGAATACTTGTATATACTCTTATAAAGAAATTTGAAATATATATATACAAGAAGAAAAGGGAGAAATTTTAATTAATAAAGGATTAATTAATTAAAAAGGGGATTCAAAGTTGTTTATATGACTTGTTCGTGCTCGTGTGTGTCTATCATGCTTCGTGTGTTACTTGTGTTATGGAAAGTATATGGGACTTAGTTTCCCTTATGCGATCATTCTCATTATTATTGAAATTGACAAAAATATAACTCGGGAAATATCTAAAAGAAACACTGGAATTATATGGTACAATTATCATCGGTGATGTTATATTGTACGTATAAACTCGTTTAGCTCTTCTACGACAAATAATAAGGAAATCCATCTAGTTATGAGATGATCTCTGCTCTTTGTACTGTCTAGTTATTTCCAAAAGAACTGGAGTTGAGTTTACTGAAAATCTATCGATTGGTTTTTGGAGCACCCAGTAAGCGAGGGAGTGTACTTATATGAGATGACTCAAAATGGTAACCACTCCAAATCCATATACATATTATATGCTTTGGAAGAGGTTCGTGATTGGTTCGAGATGCTGGAATCTATATGGAGATTCGAGATCTGTTGAGATGCCCAAACACATGTAGTTGTTCAAGATCTATTCAGGATGTGGGAATCCATGTATGATTTCGAGATCTATTGAGATATGGGAATCCATGTGTGATTCCGAGATCGGTTGAGATATGGAATCCATGTGTGATTCTAAGATCAGTTGAGATATGGGAATCCATGTGTGGTTCCAAAATCTGTTCAAGTTATGACTCGTGTGTTGGAACGCCAGACATAGCCTCATTATCATATATGACTAAAACCAAAGATATGATGCATGGACTAAGGGTTTAGCTAACCCAAGGGTGCAAGCAACTCTACGCTAGAGGTACCTATAGTTATGCATGCATGAGTTTTGCACTCAACTTCATATTGTAGCTAGCATTGTATTTCCTATGTACATCAGCTTGGGATGTACGATGTTTCGGGAGGATATCTCTGATCCTTGTGTTGGAGGACCATTCTCAAAGTACTGAGGACACCTCCATGGAATCCTACAAAATTAGCTAACGTGCCTTAGCAGTTTTGATTGTGTCCTATTATTGCCGTGGTATACACTCACACACAACACAACTATTTCTTATTTATATTCATCACCCTAGACATTATTATTATATCGCTTAATTTTCCAATAGAAATGGTTTGGTTATCATAAGGTAAAAACATGTATGTGTTTATTTACGACGCGATCTTACGAGATACCTTTATTTTTGAAGGGTTTTATAAATATAAAAATCTATATGATTTGAGTTTTTCACGCTGGTTTACCAGACTGATCCTGTGTTATTTTCTTATAATGCTTGGGTTAGCCCCGAGTATATTTCCAGATTTAGCTATGGACACTTTGGAGCTTCAGGAGACAAGCTGGATGCCTCCAAGACCTGTTCAAGTATTTTATTTTCCACTGCATTACTTGTTTTGTATCTATAAGCATTTGTGAGGACAGGCTATTATAACTATCCAAGCTGATGATAGGTTAGTCTACTTAGATTGTTGTATTTGTATCAAAGTTTTCTTTTTGGTAAAGATGTTATGAGATATTATATATTATCGTTCCACAATTGAAATTCTTATATTGTGTGTTGTTTTTTCTCCTTTTCTTTTTCTTTTACCCCAACGTTCTGCCTTTAAGGCACTTGGATGTTCGGCATGAGAATACCGTGGATGTATTAGAGTCATCATTCAAAGGTCGTAAAGGTAGTCATTACAGTTTTCTATCAGAGCTGAAGGTTAAGCAAGAACCTTGGCTTTAGTAGGGGTATAACTCATTAAATGATAGGGTAATGGAATGTGTTACCACCAATTCTCACTTCACCTTATCGAAACTAAGATGAATAGAAGAGAAGGACGTACAAGAGATGATAGCATCAACAAAGCTTTTTGAAGGAGTCGAAGGGATGCTACAGCCAAAGGACGGATGTCCTACAAGCTTTCGAAGGGGTGGAAAGGGTCGAAAGCACTCTTTCGCTTCAATTGTTTCCTTTCGAAACAGATGCTTCTGCAAGCATGAAGACTCTTCGAATAAGTTGAAGAACACCTTTCGAAGGTAACAAATTATAGCTACTCACATGCGCGCCAAACCTTTCAAAACTAAAGGTTTTGCCCTAATTCACATTCCACATAAGGATGTTTTGCCGAAGAAACTCCTTCAAAATCATAAATGAGCCTTTCGAACTGGTCGAGACCTTTCACAATTAAGAAGAAAAGCTTGCTAGGGTTCAATGTTGCATTCTCCTACACTAGAGGATAAGGTTCCGTATCGATTAGCAAGTGTGCCATCGAAAGCTTCCTTTTACTTTGAAACCTTCAACATCTCGACTCCTTTGAAGCTCCAAAGATCCACCTGCCGACAGAGTCGAAAGCTCATATCTTTTCTTAATTACACAGCAACACAAAATAGAGAAGCACACTAACCACTTTCGATGAGGTCGAAGCACTCAAGTCCATTCAAATGCAATGCAAAAGAATGCCTAAATGTTGACGACAATGAAAGGTCTCCAGGGCCGCATTTCGACCAAGTCACACCTATAAATAAGACCCTAGGGGTCTGGTTTAGGGGATCCGAATTCATTCACATAATCCTTGTATTTCTTAAACTTGTAAACCCTAATTTTCAAATTAGATTGGGAATTTAATCAATTTTACTTTTTGAGTTTAATCAAAGAAAGATATTGGAATTTGTGGATATAAAGCTTGCTTTACACACTATTGGATTCAGTTCATGATCTGTTTACATCGATTTGGTCAAAAGGTCACCTTTTATGAGATTCGACCCATTTAGCTTAGCAAAAATCCATATATCTATAGGTCTTAACCCAAGCCATCGAAAGGCAAGCTTTTAATGAAGTCGGAACCTTTCCATCTACTTCATATCCTAAGATCCAACCCTTGAGTTTTCCCAACTGCTTCGAAAGGAGGTTTCGAAAGAATACTAAACTCATTTAACTAGTTCGATGGGCATAATAAAAAGGGAAGCAAGTGTTTCGGTTGAGACGGATGGTCAAATATGAAGGAATTTTGGCTTAGCCGGTTAAGAAGGAGTCATAAGCAAGGTCAGGTATTTCGACTGTGTCGAAAGGTAGAACAAGGTGAAGTATTAACTGCAACGACCTATTCGAAAGGAGAATTTAAAGGAATAATAAAGTTCTAACTATTCTTACCTAATCAAAAAAGAGGTTTTGAAGGTGACATCAATACTTTAACTCTACTTAGGGGTGTTGACAAGTTTTCTTGTTATCATTTTTGGCGCTAGAAGGAGGGGTCTAACCTCCGCTCTTGTTGGACTTTTGACCCCACTTACCTCTAACCCAATCCTATTCCAAGCTTAACTAATTTAAACTTTACATCATCATGTTTATCAAAATCAAAAGGTCCGAACAAGGATCCTCTGAGCCACATTCAATTGGAATCTCCCATAGAACAATTATGATTCTAAACTTCATGAAGAACAAATGTTGAGATTGGAACTTTAAAGATTATGAAGATAAAGAAAGCTGAACCTTATGATCCAAATAAATGGAGTTTAAACCCTTTTCATATTGGCCCTACACCAATCTTTGCCTTAGGAGGAACAAAGAATGAAAGTAACAACTTGTTTGACCAAATAAGGAAAACAATTCAACTCTACACCAAAGGTACAATCTTTAAAGAGGGAATGATGGCTGATTACAACGCCTTTGCACATAAGTGGCATCAAGCAACAAGTGGGACATTGCCTACATATGAACTTCAAAGGGTTTTAAAAAGAAAGCTGGTCGTTGAGGGTGAAGCTCCAGAACCAAGTAATAAAATATCTAGAAACCATCCTTAAAAGACAAGCTTCAAGTCGAGACTCCCTAAGGAATGTAATTTGACAACATTAATCGAGAATGTTTACCTGCTAACCAAGGAAGAGCTCAACTATTAGCCATCACAGAAGAAAAAACCTAAATTTGAAAGGAATCTGGAAGGATCCTATTGTCACTACCACATTATGAATGGACATGAGACAAATCAATGTAGAACATTGGAAGGAATGGTGATCAGTTTCTTCAGACAAGGCAAAATCAATGAATTTGTAAAGAGATCCTAATTGGATTCGATAAAGAACTACTTTACTGAGAAAAATCTACATGGTCGGGAGTATAATTCTCCTTGCACTTAGACATTACCTTAAACGGTCAAAGCCTTTGTCTGCGCCGAGTTGGCCAGGTCAAAGCGCCTCGTGGAGGGAGGTTAGAGTAAGCCTTTATCCGCGTCACGCTATGGTCAGGTTAAAGCATCGACAAGCCCTTGATTGTGCCACACTATGGCCAAGTCAAGGCGCCTTCTAGAGGGAGGACGGAGTAAGCCCTTGGTCCCGCCATGCTATGGCCCGGCCAAGGCACCGAACAATCCCTTGATCGTGCCACGCTATGGCCAGGTCAAAGCACCTCCTGGAGGGAGGACGGAGTAGGCCATTGGTCCTGCCACGCTATGACCTGGCCAAGGCACCGAACAAGCCCTTGATCGCGCCATGCTATGGCCAGGTCAAGGTGCCTCCTGGAGGGAGGTTGGGTAAGTCCTTGGGTCCTGCTTGTGGATAAGCTAACCAAGCGCACCAGACAACAATGGACTAAGACATACAAGCCCGAGAAGCGGTATATCAAACAACGGACTAAGACATCCGAGCCCGAGAAGCAGCATATCAAATAATGGACTAAGACATCCGAGCCCGAGAAGCGGCATATCAAACGGTGGACTAAGACGTCCAAGCTTGAGAAGCGGAAAATCAAACAGCAACTACATACAAGGCCTAAAGGGTTAAGACAGGTCAAAAGAGTTACGGCCTAAGGAGAGGTACAGAACAAAAGGCTTAAATAAGAATCTACAGCCTCCGACTAATTATCAAAGAAGAATTTCTAAAATTCACTTATTAATACCCGAATCTGGGTTCCGATTCTTTCATTATTAAGTTCGGGACCTCACTTGTTAATACCCGAATCAGGGTTTCAAGACTATTACTATTAATTACTGAACTTCACTCATTAATGCCCAAATCTGGGCTTAAGATTTCTATTATGAAAAGTATTATTATGGATGTCTAGTTATCATCCACTAATACCCGAATCTGGGTTCTAGATCTATTAACTTTTGAATTTCATTCATTAATGCCCGAATCTGGGTCACTAAACTTTACTGCAAACTTTCAAACAATGATTTCTGGACTTCTATTACACAATTATTATTGACTTTCGATTTGCTATCTCCAGAAGATGAACTTCTAAACATCTATAATTAAATCCAGAATTGAATTTCTGGTTCTCTACCATTGGATTTCTGGTATTCTATCAATATAATTGAAGTTGAACTCCTAGCTCTCTCTCATCATTACCAAGGATGGGTTCCAAGACATTCAACCGTATTCAATTATAGAATTACTTCTCACTTATTATCATATGCTTACATAATGATCTATTAACCTCCACCAATAATGTAGATAAACTTCTATATAGATTTCAAGTTAACAATAAAGAATATTGTTTACTTCGAACTTTTCAGTGAAATAAGATCAGTAAGGAAGACTGAATGGGCCAGCAAATATAGAGCCGTAGTCTAAGTTATCAAAAGCAGATTCAAAAACAACATTATAAGAAAGGACTACAAACCAGGTGGTATTTACATAATTTAAAAAGTCATTTAAAAATATACAATACAAGTGTATGTTTTACAAGTCCTGAATAGTCTTATTTGGATCTTCAGCAATCAGGGGTTCGACAATATGCTGAATCGCTATAAAGAGAATCTCTTTGAGCTTCTTTTCCTTTTTCCTTACTTCATCAACATCATCGATGGAATCAATGCGAGCCTTCAAAGCATGGTTAAAAGCTTTATTGGAACCTTTGAGGATTTTGTTTTGCCTTTCTAAATCTGCAATGTGCTTTCAAAGAAGATATTTATCATGTTCAAGTTTTTGAATCCTAGTCGCATACTCATTTATGCACTATGAGTATCTCACTTTCTATTGGTCGTTAAAATATCTCATCATTTCGAATTTGACCTTTCTGCACCATTCTCCTACTATGCTCTTGTCTAAGCCATGCGGAGGGTTAGTCGTAGCTGGAAATTTTTGAATAGCCAAAGTTGAGGACCTTGTCGATTTCAGAGTAGACGAGGCAATCAGAGAAATTGGCAAATTGATATTTTGAATGTTGTCCCCCATGATAAACTCCAACAATTTTACACTGGGCTTGACTGTCTTTTAATTTTATCTCTAGATCACTTATTTGTTGAAGGAGCTTGGACATATCTTGATCAAAGTCAATCGAGGGGTTTGATTTAACTTGACACTTTAATTAAGAAACTGTTTCATCTTTGTTCTTGATGTCCGCCTCGAGACTTGTAATCTGGTAGTTAAGATCCCTAACAATCGTCTTCTAAAGAAAAATTTTCCTACGCCATTCTAACGCTTCAGTGTTGCTTTGAGGATAAGTAGACAAAGGATCATTAAGGAGCTTCTTCTTTTCAATATCTACTAACAACCTATCTCTAATACTGATAAAGCGAGATGTTGAATCTAACGAGAGTGGCGTTATAGATAACTGTAACTCCTATTTGAACAAACAAAAAGAAAATAAAGTCAAGACTCGAATAATCAATCCCTTTTATTATAACAATAAAGGATTACAACTTAAGTAGAAATGAAATAAAAATGTACTATTTCATTGGACACTTGTTTCACACTTTAAGTTGAGAAACCGCGTTTATGACTTTACTCAATAAATTAGCTGAAAGAATAACTGCTGAATCAAAAGGAGCATTAAATCCTTCCGGGGTAATAACTGGAGGATTTTTGCTATAATCCCATTCCTCGGCAGGAGGGCTGTCACGACCAAATATTAATCTGGTGTGGTATGTTCGAATTTCCTTAAGAATTTTTTCTTTGTCTTCGCCGAGGAAACCGAAATGAAGGCGAAGATGTTCCATGTAAAATCTTTGCAAGTCTCTAAGAAAGCAGTATCTGGCTAATTTTGAAGATTTCAAAAGTGAAGCCATTTCTAGATAATCTCTTCTTGGTTTAACATACTTGCTTAAATAATCTCTAGAAACAAGGCTGCTTGGGAAACATTTATTCTATGATAACGTAATAAAATGCCACTAATTATAAAAGGGGTAGAACAAGAAATTTACAAATTGATATTATAACAAAATTATAAGTGTTCATCCGCTTCATACAAAATTGACTTTTTGAATAACTCTGAAACAAAATTTTCCTTATAATATTTAAGTTTTTTAGGAGGCAACTCATGAGGAATCGATTTGACTCGTGGTAAATTCAAGCAGGCCCCCGGATGTGGTTCAGATCCAAATTCATCTTGATATCTCTTATGTAAACACCTAAGTAGGCCTCCACTAAAATCACCTAAGTACGAAAAGTCTACAGTTGGATGTCTGCAATAGGCTTTGTATAGGAAGTCTACAAGGATGTTCCTCTCTTCAACCAACATCCAAAAGAGCGTAATTAACTCCCAATTCTCTTCCAAAAATTTATCATATCGAAGGCGTGCCCTCCTCGATCGTGGGGAAGCTTCTTGATCTTTGAAAGACACTAACACTGCCGTACTTTTGTTAAGCATATGATACTTGTCATAGAGGGTATTGTGTTCTTATAACTGCTTATCTAACAATCTATACAAGTTATTTATTTCTACTTGTTTCCTTTCAAGCTTGGTTTTATAAAGGTGGATGGATTTCCTCCTTATCTAAAATAAAAGATGTCAACTATTATTATCTTGGAAGTGAAATCCATTTAGACAAGGAATCCCATACTTGAGAAATGGGAATTATAGTTTGCGAGACCTGCTTTTTCTTTCTTTGTTCTTTAACGTTGATGTTCGAAATCCCTCCTTGAAGGTCAGAAGGCTCTGGGGGTTCAGGTGGGCTTGCTTCACGGATACATGGATCGGGTTTGACCTTTTCTAAAGCCCCGGTGATTTCATCACCATCTTTTTCATGAACATTAGTGCGACCACCTCCGTCGCTACCTGAACCCTGGCCTATATCCTCATTATCATCATTACTATTATCATAATCATTGTCGTTGCCATCATCATCATCATTGCCACCTTCTTCAGTGGTGGCTTCATCTTCGTCACCTTCTTCATCAGAATCTGAGTCTACTTCGATAGAAGGGACTTCGAAAGATAAGATTTTTGGGGCATCAATCTCCTCTCTCTCAGGAACTTCAACTCCCTGCTCCATTTCTTTGACTTTGTCCATAAATCTATTAACAAGAGCAGGGTCGAGTGAAGGAAAGCTCAAATCTTAGCATTTTACAATGTTGTCACATAAGCAAGCATTAGGGCGTCCTCATAAGAGTTTACAATGATGTCATCGAGGAAAGTATTCAGAAATTATGACACCCGTTGCTTAGCATCATAGATAGTATTGATAGCCAACTTTAGAGAATTTTTCTTTTTCTCCAACTTTTTTCATAAGAGAAGAGTGTTTGATCACCATTTAAGCTTTCTCATCTTCAGCTTCTCTCAAGGCCATTTTCAAAGCCATATTTTCATCGGCTAGAAGTTGTTTTGATTTCCTCTCTTCAGAAATAATGGACTCTGCCTGACTGAGAGAGGCTCTCATTCTTTCCGGTTCCTTCATAGCATTATCTTTGTCAGCAAACTGGGAAGTGATCTGGCCTTTCAAAGTTAAGATTTCCTTTTGAAGCATGGAGGTCTCAGTAGAAGATTTTGATGCGTTTTCTTGAAGAGAGAGCTAGCTTTTGGAAATTTGAAAGGAAAAGTATGATGCAAGTTAGCATTAGAGAGAAACAATAATAAGAAGGATAAATAATGTGAAACGTACCAAAAGTTGTTGTTCTATTAGAGACCGACAGTGACCCATCGGGTCAGGAACGGAAGAAGGCAGGTGAATAGAATGAAACGATGAAAAGTTCAAGATAGATTAACTATCTTTTCAAAATCACTTGAAGACACAGGTGATGTGGATCTAGAAGGGTTTAAATCCTGAGAGGGAGTTGAAGTTCCCAAGTCTTTTTGCATTTGCTCAATGACATGAGGAGAGCAGGAAACGACGATGCAAGGTAGGGGATCATCCTTTGAGGGAGTTGTCTTTGATCGATCGAGAGAAGCTTCAACAATAGGACTCTCCAAAGTTTTGCCCATATCAATAGTCCCACCCTCTTCTGGTGGCGGAGAATCTGGAACTTCAACAATCTTGGACTTCTTGAGGGATGGGCCCGCAACAACCACCTTGACCAATTTTCTTTTAGCAACCATATTTGACCTAGCGATGGCCTGAGTCAAGGATGATGCATGAGATGTGGAAGTAGAGAGAACTGGATCACTTGTGATTGATTCAACCTAAGGAGCAGTTGCTGAAAATTCAAAAAATTAAAAGTCAGTGAAGTAATTTAAGAAGTGACAGAACAACAAACCGAAACTACTATGTCCAAACTTACCAGAGTGATCTGGGCAAATTAGAGACATAGGGGAGAAGTTAATTGAATCCCTTAAAGAAAAGAAGAGTTTGCTCCAAGAAGTATGTTGAACTAGGGGAGGTTAACCAAGAAAGTAACTGAATAAAGATAAAGACTACGATTAACTTACGGGGAGAAGAAAAGACTCTACTAATATTGGGGAAGCATTTGACGAAGAAGAATTGCATCTCCCAGTCTCTAAATTTGTTTACCCCCTTTGAGATTAGTTTTTTGGGAGGGTTATCTCTGAAGATCTGGTTGTTTAGGTTGTTAAGTTTGACTAGTCGGATCAAATAGTTGAAGACTTCAGCCTTTAATGAAGGAAGGCCTGACTCTAGAGCCATAAGTTCCAAAGAAAGAAGGTATGTATATACATTGGGAGATAGCTGGATAGGTGTAATGCCCAGGTGGGTCAAGAATTTGGACAAGAAATCAGGGAAAGGCAGGAAGCCACTGTGCCATATATGGATAGCAGTATAGGAGAAATATCCTTCAGGAGGATTTTGAATGGTGTCACTATCACTTGGGGGAAAAACTTCTACCCTAGCGATGCCAAAGTCATTTAGAAAGGCGTCTACCTCATCCTGGGAGGATATTAAAGAATGTTTGGAAACTGCTTCGATCTTCTTTGGAGAGGATTCTATCACTGGTACTGTATCTTTTTCTAGTTCTGGGAGACCTTTTTCACACCCATGATCCTGTCAGGTGAAATCATTTCAGTAAAAAGTTATAATTTGTTCTATTGTCAACATTTCAAGGATGTCGAAAATCTATTAAAACAATTCAAATATCAACCAGAATATGAAATGTTATATCCTTGAAAGAATGTTAAAGTCAGTTTAGGACATGAAATTCGTTGAGCTTCAATAGTGTCGAAGGGGTAAATGGAATGGGAAAACCTACAAGCACCCTTTGACAATGTCGAAAGCCCAAGGAAAATTTTACTATTAAAAGGAATAGTTAAAGCTTACACAACTAGTTTGAATATAAATATACGCTATCAACATTCCGTAAACAGGACAAATAAACCTATCAACAATATCAAAACCCATGAATTTTGTTTTACTCAAAGATTATGAATGTCGTCGAAACCTCATACACCAATTAAGTCGAAAGACTTGGACTTGAGTAATATCAATATAAATGAAAAGGCTTTAAGACGTTTCAACAATATTTGTATAAAATGATGATCAAATCCAAGTTAACTATAATGGGTTTCGAGTAAGTCGAAAGGGGTGTAAGGTTTCGAAAGTGTACAAACAACCAAACATGATTCAATATAGTAGGTTTAGATCAAGTCGAAAGGTTTAATTTGGTTTTCAACTTAAACAAAATATGTTTTCCTCAATCCAGTTTATGAAAAGAAGAGTGAATTTCTAACTCCCAACATCTCCTAAAGTAAATTAAAATTAGGCATATACTAGAGGTTTCGAAACCTATAGAATAAAAATTATGCTTTCGAAAGTATATATTATGTAACCATTTAGTGAAGCACATCAGGCAACTTCTTTAGAAGGTGTTAGAATATAATAAAGCATACATATGCTTTCGAAGAAGTCCACTTCATATTGGCTATATCAACACCTTCGACGAGATCAATTAAGAGATAGATACTGGACCTCCTTTCAACCCCATCGAAAGAGGTTGAAGAAGCAAAACGAGGTTAGCCGCCTTAACCCATTTCGAAGGGGTAGAAAAGTAAGATTACAATGTCAATTTGTGATTCGTACGGCTTAAACTTCTCTATGAAGTAACTGGAAAAACCTTTCTTCCCCAAATTCAATATTAACCCAATACTTCAAAAAAAATAACTAAATTGATTTGAGCGTGGATTTACAATTAATAATCATAAAAATCCCCAAAATATAAATTCGAACCATAAAAAAACCAAATCGGATGAATTCCAAAAATAAATTGACATGAGAAATGGAATAAAATAAGCCATCAAAATGAACCAAAGGGAACTTTCATGTGAATGAAAAACTTAAATTATCTTTATGAAATTAGAACAGTAATTCAAATTCAAACTAATGAATTTTAAAATCAAAATTTAGCGTGGAAAGTTAGTTCGAAAAGTAGGATAATAAGAACTTACTTTGAATTCGAGCTTTTGTTTGCTGGAAATAGGAATTTATTAAGAAATTGAGAATTTTAATTCTTGATGGAAGTTTTTAATCGCAGGTAAATGAATCAGGGAAAGAAAGAAGCGTGATTTATAAGAAAGGTCAGCATGAAGGATAGACCATATGATCAAATTTAAATAAACGGCTAGGATTTATGCAAGATATGAAAAGGTGGGAAATCTCAATGCTAAAAATAAAGAGGAGTATCGAGGCAGATGACTTGAAAAGTCAAAGGCATCCCTTCACAAGGGGGAGGGCGCAAATGTTACCACAAATTCTCACTTCAACCTTGTTGAAACCAAGATAAATAGAAGAGAAGGATGTACAAGAGATAATAGCATCAACAAAGCTTTTTGAAGGAGTCGAAGTGATGCTACAGCTAAAGGCCATATGTCCTACAAGCTTTCGAAGGGGTCGAAAGCACCCTTTTAATTCAATAGCTTCCTATTGAAACAGATGCTTCCGCATGCATGAAGACACTTCGAATAAGTTGAAGAACACCTTTCGGAGGCAACCAATTACAGCTACTCACATGCGCGCCAAACCTTTCGAAACTAAAGGTTTCACCCTAATTCACATTCCACATAAGGATGTTTTGCTAAAGCAACCCCTTCGAAAGCATAAATGAGCCTTTCGAACTGGTTGAGACCATTCACAATTAAGAAGGAAAAGCTTGCTAGGGTTCAATGTTGCAATCTCCTACACTAGAGGATGGGGTTCCGCATAGATTATCAAGTGTGCCATCGAAAGCTTCCTTCTACATTGAAACCTTCAACGTCTCGACTCCTTTGAAGCTCCAAAGATCCACCTACCGACAGAGTCGAAAGCTCGTATCTTTTCTTACTTACACAGCAACACAAAATAGAGAAGCGCACCAACCCTTTTCGTTGAGGTCGAGAGAACTCAAGTCCATTCAAATGCAATGCAAAAGAATGCCTAAACGTTGACGATAATGAAAGGTCACCAGGGCCGACTTTCGACCAAGTCGAAAGCATTGAGTCGAAAGGTGCCAACCCGCACCTATAAATAAGACCCTAGGGGTCTGGTTTAGGGGATCCGAATTCATTCACTTCATCCTTGTACTTCTTAAAATTGTAAACCCTAATTTTCAAATTAGATTTGGAATTTATTGTATTTGTACTTCTTGAGTTTAATCAAAGAAAGATATTGGAATTTTTGGAAATAAAGCTTGTTTTACATACTATTGGATTCAGTTCATGATCTGTTTACATCAATTTGGTTGAAAGGTCACCTTTTGTGAGAGTCGAAACCTTTAGCTTAGCAAAAATCCATAGATCTATAGGTCTTAACCCAAGCCATCGAAAGGCAAGCTTTCAACGAAGTCGGAACCTTTCCATCCACTTCAAATCCTAAGATCCAACCCTTGATTTTTCCCAATTGCTTCGAAAGGAGGTTTCGAAAGAACACTAAACTCACTTAACTAGTTCAATATGCATAATAAAAAGGAAAGCAAGTGTATCGATTGAGACGAAAGGTCAAATAAGAAGGAATTTTGGCTTAGCCAGTTAAGAAGGAGTCATAAGCAAGATCAGGTGTTTCGATTGTGTCGAAAGGCAGAACAAGGTGAAGTGTTAACTGTAATGACCCATTCAAAAGGAGAATTTAAGGGAATGATAATGTTCTAACTATTCTTACTTAAACAAAAAAGTGGTTTCGAAGGTGACATCAACACTTTAACTCTACTTAGGGTTTTTGACAAGTTTTCTTGTTAACTGAATTCCTTATTATGAGTTGAGTGCATTATATATATGAGAGTACGTATTATTTTTTGTTAAACAAAATATTTCTATATTGTGTTGATTGGTCTGTTGAGTGGTTTATGGATTCTGGTCAGTACGAGTTGCTAACGTTATTAATAGGAATATCTAAACACTTGAATATGATAAATCGACACAGTATTATGTTGAAATTGGTAAATGAAATAATTTTACATAAGATTATATTTTATATATAAAAGAATAATTTTCAGAAATTGATATACTTATTTATGATGTGTTTTTTGTTAAGAAATAATAATATTCAATCATTATCATTTATTGTTTGTCTATTTTTGAATTTTGGTCGACCAGTTTATAAGCAGTTTTACTTTTTCATTGCATGGGTTGGGTAGATAGTAATTGTGGGTACATTGAAACAAACACCTTATGTATTAAGTTTCACAATTTGACTATAAGCCGTTCGGTGATAAAGTTGAGTTAAAATTAAATTTTCAAGAAATGTTGTTTATTATAATCTAAACAAAGATATACATTTATGAAATGATTAGATAAGGAAGTAACTTTTTATAAGTATGGTTAATAAAGTATAGTTTATAAATAAAATGGATTTAAACTAAAAATTTAAGAACTTAAATCGCGGTGTTTTCGAAACTTATTTTTCAAAGTTTGTAAAGAGAAAATAATAGTATTATTATCCAAAAGTATTTATGAATAGAAATGTTTTCAAAAAGGTTTTAAAAGAGATGGAAAGTATTGAACTCACTTCTGTCGCTGCAAAATAATTCTGATGATGACTTCAGCATCATCGACGTTCATTTTTGAGTTTCAAAGTGAGGGATACTACTATAATAGCTTTGCTACAAAGTTGTTTTGGTAAAACAAATTTTGATTTAAATACAAAATGTATGAATTGATATACAAAAGTTATAAGTATATATTATTTTAAAATGATTTGAAATGAAACCCGATGTTTAATTATAAAGTTTTCGATTAAGTTATATTATGGGCCCATGTATCCTATGCATTAGGGTAGTTTGGTTGTGCATCTTATTCGATCTGTTGATTAGTAGTTTTTGGACAGTCGAAAACTTTCGAATTGATATAAGAAATTAAAGCTAAATGTTTTGTGAAAATATAAAAGTTAAGATTTTATAACTCTTAAATTCAAAGATAGTACAATTTAAACAAGTTTTAAATTGATTGAATATCTATGTTAAGTAAAATGAATGAGATTGTTTTGTATATACTCGTAGAATGTAGTGGAGTGATATACGAATATGAAATTAGTTTGTAAAAGTGTTAATAAATATGAGTTGTGTTGTGTGGGATGTTTTAAAATGGAATTTTGTTTTCAAGAAATGCTTTATAAGTAAAGTAGTGGCTTTCTACAGGTAATTATAATATTGGGTAATGTCTTATAAATGAAGATAAGTCTTTATAAAATGTTTGTAGACTTGAAGCAATATGTTATGAAATGACTAAAAAATGAATTCTAGCACTAAATAAGAAATGATTTTTGAGAAAATGAATGTGATTTAAAAATGAAATAAATTGGTGTAGTTAAGAAACTAATAGAATAAAGTACATAAGTTGTACATGGATCGTTTTATACGCATGACAGTTCTTGATCTAGGATTCAAGTACATGATTTGAAGGTAGTTTATACTGGTCCGAGTTAGGATTATTCAGTCGATTCTTGATGGAGAATACTGGATATAGATTCTTCATATGATCCCGAAACTTTCCATCATAGTATATGGCTATGTAAAGAGAACAAAAGTTTCTAATCAAGGAACCAGATCGGAGTCCGCACTAGAGATGTTAAGTGAGATATACAAGTTCGAAAGTGAAATTTATGCGATCGAATAAGTGATTGGGTTAGAGATTGCGTATGGATAGTCCATATGCAATTTACAGGTTTTACTATAAATTTTATACTATGTTTGTTGGTTGTGGAGAGTTTTTGGGAAATAACTCTTCAAATTGCTTGAGGTAGCATGAATAGTCTATTAAGTATTAACCTGAGGCTGTTGAGTGTAAGGTATGCTTAGTTTGTTGTTGATCTTCCTTGTGCAATGATGGGCTTCTAAACCTGGGCAAACTATCAGCTTGTTTGCTAGTGAATGTCGTATTATTAAGTATCAAGGTGTGATTGTTACTTTGGTTACTTGTGATTGCAATATCGTTAGGTATTGATGAGTGATTGTTGCTTTTGTTGCTTGTGTCGGTATTTCGAGGATGAAATATTCTAAGGGGGAGACTGTAACGATCCGACATTTCGAACGCTTTATATTTAAATATCAAAATTATTTAAATCTTGGATTTAAAGTGAAAAAAAAGATTTTATAAGCTTATTAAACTGTTGTAAAATAATAAAGGATAATAGTAAACTTTTAATTTATAATTAATGAGATTAAACTTGTTTTAACAATAATTCTTTTCAATCAACGCATGAAATTATCATCCCAGGGGCATTGTCTCGGATTCTGACGAAACTAGTGCCATTCGAACCAGAATGATAAGACGATGTACATAGACAAGTTTCGTAACGATCGGAGGTGTTGTGTGATCATGCGAGCTCGAAACATGCAACGATTAAAAGAGAAATTAAAATAATAATATATATTTATTATATAAACACCACACCCACACCATACCCTTCCTTACTCCATCAACTCTCCTCCCTCTCTTTTATTTTATTTATTTAGATGGTAGAGGAAAGTAATAGCTGCCAAAAACAATTAATTAGATTTGGAACTTCACTTAACGAAATCGAACGGCGTTTGGTCCGTTGAACTCATATCGGTGAGGGCTTCGTATCCAAGTATTCATTGATGGGTGTGGTTGACCTTGGTCGAACATGATGATAGGAGGATGAACTAGGGTCCCATGTTATAGGAAATAGAGGAGGTTTCAAGTGAAGGCGAGGTCGACGTCAGACTTAGGGGATAGAGATGCACCGGTGGCGGCGATTTGGTGGGGTCTGGTCAACGATGTAAGGTCGTGACATCTCAGGTTAAGAGGGGAAAGCAGCAGGTCGTAATTAAGGGCAGTCGATCGAGTTGAACATTTTTGGGTTTTAGGCGAAGCTCTCGTAAAGAGAAGGTAGTTGGAAGTAGCGGCGCATAATTTCGTAGGGTGTAAGCAGAGGAAAGAGGAGAGAGGGCGGCCTTAGGTTTGTGCATGTCTGTACATGCTTATGCATGGCTTGGAAGAAAAGAGATTGGGAAAGAAGGTTTAGATTGGTAATTAAGTTTAAATTAAGTTAATTAACTAATTAATTAAATTATAATCCTATTTCTTATAAAATCAATAACTTTTGCATATGAGGTCCAACCAAGACTCCATCTTTGCCATTGCACTCGTGATGGGATTTTCTACCACTTAGGTTGGGTTTAGGCTTGGATGAGTTTACTCACTAGTTAATTTGTATATGTTGTGTATATAATGTTTATTGTGCAAAATATAAATTAAAATAGATAACAATGCAAGTTATTACTTTTGGACCACTCCTTACACTACGCCATAGATGACCTTCTGCAACAAAAAAAAAATGTTGGCTCAGGCCCGAAAAATGTTGCCATAAGTCTATGGCAACACTTTTAGGGCGATGCCATTTTTGCCGTTGCCTTAGACCTCAAAGGCAACATTTTGACTATCTAAGGCAACATAAGTAATATTGTTGCAATAGAACCCTATTTGGGTCTATGGCAACACCCATAGGTATCTGTAGCAACATTCCAAAAATGTTGCTATAGATATTAACTTTCTGAAGTTGTGGGGCCCACAATGTAGAGCATATTTGATTTTTTAATAGAAATAAATATTTATTTAATAAAATGCTATTGCACAGAATTTGATATTCAAACAGTAATTTATTTAAATAAATATTTTATTTCAACATTTAAAATAGTACAAATTCCTGACTCCACTATTTTACAATTCAATGATATATAACACTGATATTCACATATACAGATATTCCTCACTACATCACTCAGTTCACTCATTACATATGCAGTTTCAATTTATACAGACACCGACACCGACAAATATATGACGAGCCAAGTGCCGAGCCGAAGGCGAGCCGAGTAGCGGGTCCGGGCGAAGCGCCGGCGGGGGTCCGCCCGATTCATCCGATTTCGGAAGATCGAGCCTTCTTGGAAACGACGTAAAATGATGCACAAATGAAGACTGAACTTAGCAAACCCACAAACCCCATCCTCAGCAACTTCATCACCCATCAGAACTACTTCCCATCTACCACTTACCTGAAACACGATTGCCTGAAACACTGACCATCTACCAAACACTGACCACACTCCCAACCTCTTTCACAAAACATCCGACTATTGTCCAAGATTGGATGCTCCTGCGAATTTGAACACCCCTCGATTGACTTTTCCAACTCTTGCATGGCTTCTTCTGAATCATCAGACCTTTTTCCAGCCATCATTCTTAGCAAATTGTTCAGTGAAAACTGAAATAACCTTGCTTTTAGCTCTGTCTTGGTAAAAGACCTGAAACCATGATAAATAAAAATTGACATTTCATCGAACATGTTGCGTGTTAATAAGTAATACATTACCCTTTTGAATTGGAATCACGAGAAAGCTTCTGAATGAGCTCACGGATTTCGGTAGCACGAACGTTAGAAAATAAGTTAAGGCGATGGGAGGACGAGGACCGGGCATGACCCGAACCCCTACACTGCCACCATCCACTTCCCAAACTGCTGCAACTTACATCCCCTACAGCCCTTAACCTATGCCAAAACACTCACCAAACCTCATTACCAACTCGCTGCCACTGCCAACTAAAATCTCACTGTTCCAAATCTTCACCCAAACCCACACATACTTCTAAACCACCAGCCTCCATCCTCTAATTGCCTCACCAAAAAACTATTTCAGTTGCCAAATTCGACTTCAGGTTGCCAAATCTCCTAATCGCCTAATCACCTAATCACAATCGCTGGTTACCCATTCCGACAACCCAAACAGACATTTCCATATCTCGGCAACAAAGCAAACGACGCTCGACATGTAGGCAAACAGCAGCGAAATTGGAGGTGAGAACGAAATGGGAACGAAGCTTGTCTGATATCACTACCAAACTTTGAAAAAAGGATGAGATTTTGTTTTTGGAAGAATAAAAAAGGAACGAAAATATGATTTGGAAATTAGGGATTTGGAAATTGGGGGTGAGAACGAAATGATATGAAAAGTAAAGTGGGAAAACGAAAATTTGGGGCAAATTGTAGCGGTGATCCTTTTTAACAATCAGATTAAATGTAGACCGTTGGATCATATTCACGCGAATTGCTAATTTTATTAATTTTTTAATTTGAATACATCTATAGCAACACTATATAAAAATGTTGCATCGTGTTACACCTGTTTAGCTAGAGCAACACATTTTTATGGCTTAGGTAACACCATAAATACAACGTTGCAGTAGGATCAAAATTTTATATCTATCGCAACATTTTAGCTGGCAACACCTTGCAAAAATGTTGCAGAAGGTCATCTATTGCGTAGTGTTACTTTGGAAAACAAGTGACAATATTATTTGTAGTATAATCTCTCTTATAACCCTCTAAAATATGTATCGTGGCCTGGACTTATTTACATAATTGATAATGTTGTTTTTTGATAAAGTTGGAAATTGTGTGTGAATGGTTGAAGCAAAATTATCGCTATAAAAACACTTTGAAATCCCCTGTAAATTGAAAATGTTAAATTGGTTAACATATGAATATATTGTGAAAATATATAGTTGGTTGTTCTTTACACCTGTTTGGGTGTGTTTGACCTAAAGAAATTGGTTAGGAAGTTAAAATAATCTGTTCTTTACACCTGTTTGGGTGTGTTTGACATTATATGAAGTTAAATATCTATTAAAGTATTTGTATAGTTTATATTTCTAAGGTTTAGCTAAAATGAGGGTGTAGGCGACTCTATCCTAGATATACTTATAATTATGCATACATGAGTGGTGCACTTGGCTTCATATTATAGCCAGCAATGTATTTCCTATGTACATTAGCTTGGGATGTATGATGCTTCGGGAGGATATCTTCTATTCCTGTGCAAGAGGACCGTTCTTGAAGTACTTAGGGCACCTCTATGGAATATTACACAATTAGTGAACGCGCCTTAGCGGTTTGGATTGTATACCTATTATTGCTATGGTGTACACTCACATACAACACAACTATATCTTATTTGTATTCATCACTCTAGACATTATTATAATATCACTGGATTTTCTAATAAAAATGGTTTGGTTATTGTAAGGTAAAAACCTATCCGCGTTTATTTGCAGTGTGGTTTTACGAGATACCTTTATTTTTGAAGGGTTTTATTAATATAAAAATCCATATGATTTGAGTTTCTCACGTTGGTTTACCAGACTAATCCAACTTTTAGTTCTTATAATGATCGGATCAGCCCTCAGTATATTTCCAGATTTAGCTATGGATGCTTTGGAGCTTCAAAAGACGAGCTGGATGCCTCAAGAGTTATTCACATATTTTATTTTCCGCTGCATTACTTATTTTGTGTCTATCAACATTTCTAAGGATGGGCTGTTATAACTATCCATGCTGATAATAGGTTAGTTTACTCTGATTGTTGTATATGTATTAGAGTTTTCTTTTTGTTAAAGATCTTATGAGATATTATACATTATTATTATGTATGTGAGATTCTGATATCGTGTTCTTTCTTGTTCTGTTTCTTTTTCTTTTTCCCTAACGTTATGTCTTTCCGACACTTGGGTGTTTGGTACGAGAATACCGTGCATGTATTTGTGTCAACATTTGGGGGTCGAAAAGGTGGTTGTTACAGGAAATGTGATGCTTTGGCACAAAAGTCCAATGTAAAAAGAGGAACTATGATATATAACTATGATACAACTGTATAGAGTGTATGACTATGATATCATACATATACATTGATTCCACAAAACTACTTACGTGCAAAATAGGAAAATGTCTCAAATATGGATTGATACCTTAATCTATACAATACTATTATTACTGAGTTAGATTTCAAGAGCACACAGGCCTCCTTCATATTTTTTGAAATGAACAGTCACGTTTTTAATTTCCTTCTATTTGTAACCAGCTCTCAACTTTCTTCTTTATCCTCCAAACCCTAGATATTAACGTCCCTCAAAATTGTGCTTTTTCCATCCGCAGAAGTTGACCTCCCCTCCTATGCCGTCGCGACCTCTTTAACTCTAAATTTCTCTTGAACGACGGCCAATTGCCTTTTGATTTTGTTTCATTTCCCTCTTTTGGATATTAAATCGGAATTAGAGAGCAGCTACAATCTAGGTATACTTTTTCAATTTCCTTACAGATTTAATCTTAGGCATTTATTTAGTTATGATTCTCTTTTAATTTATGAGAATATTTCAGTTTTATTATATTTACTTTCTTAGTGACGACCGAATCCCAGCCAACTGCAAGAATTTCAATTTTTAACAGTACTTCATAGACTATTATTTATTTTGGTTCGGTTACTGAAACATAAATATATTTTTATTTTTGATTACTTTTATATCCATAAATTATAATAGCATACTGCATTGAGTACGTTCTAATGGCACGTTATGGTGTTCTTATTTTTTTCACAATATAATCTTTTATAAGAGCCATTTACATAGTTGAGTTTACACTTATTTTTGTATTGTAAATTGTGAATTAAATCGGCAAAAGAAACGTAGAATAATGAAAATTTGATCAAGCTCCTAAAACTATTTCAAATGATACTTTAAAGGTTTGTTTAAGATTTCGCTAAGAGTTTTATTTTGCATCAAACATATCAACATTTTAGTATATAAACATCTTTTATAATGTTACAAAATATTGAATGTCGAACTTACTGAGTTAGATTTCAAGAGCACATAGACCTTCTTCATATTTTGTGAAATGAATAGTCACGTTTTTAATTTCTTTCTATTCGTAACCAGCTCTCAACTTTCTTCTTTATCCTCCAAACCCTATATATTAACGTCCCTCAAAATTATGCCTTTTCCCATCTGCAGACGTTGACCTCTCCTCCTATGCCTTCGCCACCGCTTCAACTCCAAATATTCGCTTGAACGACAGCCAATCGCTTTTTGATTTTGTTTCATTTTCCCTTCATTTGGATATTAAATCTGAATTAGAGAGCAGCTAAAATCTAGGTATACTTTTTCAATTTCCTTACAGATTTAGTCTTAGGCATTTATTTAGTTATGATTCTCTTTGAATTTATGAGAATATTTCAGTTTTATTATATTTACTTTCTTGGTGACGACCGAGTCCTAGCCAACTACAAGAATTTCAATTTTTAACTGTAATTCATAGACTATTATTTATTTTGGTTTGGTTACTGAAACATAAATATATTTTGATTTTTAATTACTTTTATATCCATAAATTACAACAGCGTACTGCATTGAGTACGTTCTAATGGCACATTATGGTGCTCTTATTTTTTTTTCATAATATAATCTTTTATAAGAGACATTTACATAGTTGAGTTTACACTTATTTTTTACTGTAGATTGTGAATTAAATCGGCAAAAGAAACGTAGAATAATGCAAATTTGATCAAGCTCCTAAAACTATTTCAAATGATACTTTGAAGGTTTGTTTCAGATTTCACTAAGAGTTTTATTTTACATCAAACATATCAACATTTTGGTATATAAACATCTTTTATAATGTTACAAAATATTGAATGTCAAACTATAAAATTCTTATACAAAAAATATACGTTGCAAAGTTAAGTTTTTGTTTGTTTGTTTACATTTACTGGCTTTATTTAAAAAACATTGGCTATCCCTATGTGTAGAAAATATATAGTTTGAATCAAAACATTGGCTATCCCTATGTATTCTTGAGATTGCTTTTTGCGTATTCTTGAGATAGTTCAGCTTCACGGTATGTACTCAATCATGCAACCATTTATTTATTAATACACTATAAAATTATTGTATGGTCTAGTATATTATTGTGTATAGTATAAGTAATAAACATAAATCTACAATACAGACTTCACAATAGGTTATGTACTCAATTGTTTCCACTATTTTATTACTGATAAACCTTGATATTGTAATAACTTGGTAGTTTATGCATTTCAACATTGTAAGCCATTTGGGTATTTAACTGTTTGAGTATTTGGCAACTGTTATTGACTCTTGATTGTTTAACTGCTTTTTCTTCTTATTCTAAATGATCTTACATAACTTTAAAGTTATTGTTAATATTATATTTACTTGAAAATAAGAAAACAAACTGGGTAAGTTAACGTTGCATCCTATAGTTAAGTTGTCTCAAATTTCAATTCTGGCCATAATTCATAGATAATTTATTTGTCCATTTTTTCAAATTTAATCACTATATTTGATCTTATCTTTAATCTATTTAGGAATTTAAACACCTTCCCTTTTCAGTTATTTTATTCAAATCCACCATCTAAGCACTCTTTATTAATAAGTGAACGTTTAGGGAAAAATTAATTACCTTGATCAAGATTCTTTTGTACCATCACTTTGTCCCTCACTAGCTATCCAAATCATTATTCTTTCTTGAATTCCAAATTTGAACATTTCTCATTTTATATTTTTCTAAAATTTCCCGTTTCCAGTTTTCCTTGCCTCTTTAAATATGGAGTCATGGCGAAGTGTGTATATCTATCTGCATTATTTGTTTTTATCAAGCTTTGACTTCAAACATCTAATTGCAAATGCAAACAAATTCCCTTGCTCAATATGAAAGTACTGTTTTTATTTATTAACAATATGCATTAATGAGCTCAAATTATTTTTAGTGGACTTATACAAATAATTAACAGTATTTTTGCAAACTTTTCTACCTTTGAATTAGCAACTCTTTTCTGTTTTGATTTTTGCACCGTTGTTTTCTTCCAATTTCTTTTCATCACTTTTTTGACATTCAAGTAACATTGGTTATTCTATTTTTTAGTAGGGTTCAGGTTTCCTTTTATGATTATAAACTTTAAGCTTTTACTCTCTTGAATTTTTCTAAAACCAAGTATATTGGATGTTCTCCCAAATCTAAGCTCAAACAATTTTATATTCATATGACTTCAGTGTTCATCTTCAAATTTTTGAATTTGTTATTGCTACAATTTTTCAATTAGATACAATACCATTTGATTTTGATTTTCATTTGTAAATAGAATAATTTCCAATAATATCAGTTTGGACATTTAGCATGATTTCTCAGGTTAGGGTGACTTTTTGTGGGTTAACTGATAGTTATTTTTGAGAACTATTTACTCGCAAATATAACTAATAAATTTGCAACTATTATAAATTCATCTTGAAGACACTACGTTTATTTAAAAATACAATCGTAAAATGAACTTAATATTTATGATAAAATTAATTCTAAAATTGAGTAGAAAGTTATAGTACCATGTTATGAAAAGAAAACATTGAGTGCTATTTGAAAGTGACTGTGCTATAGGATCGTGTAATATGGATAAACTACTTGTGCGGAATAATAATTAAGTAAGTAAATAATTAAAGAAGTAAAGTAAATGACACCAGAGGTTTTCATACTGGTTCGAACTCCCGTTCTACGTCCAGTCCCAGACTCATTCTGGAATTAAACTAGCAACCCTCACTTAACCCGAAGGAATAGGTTTACACCGCCTAAGCAACCGAACAGGACTTCTACCACCTAAGCAACCGAATAGGACTTCTACCGCCTGAGCAACTAAACAGGGCTTCTTTACAAATAACAAAAGTATCTGACTAAAGTGTGCTCTTTGAATAGCACTGATAAGTCAATTAATTACAATCTTCCTATAATCTTCTCCTTTAGATGTAGTGTAACGTGCTTGAGAATTGTGGAAGATAGAGTGATCAACCATTAGAGAATATAAGCAGTTTGAGTGCAGTTTGAAAATAGATTGAGAGATAATAATTTAAGAATATTAAAATCAATTTCAATGAGTCGTTTGTTGAATTCTGAAATCTATTTATAGAGATTAAAAAGTTGCAACCATTAATGAAAGATAACATTGAAAAGAAACAAGCGCAATTGTTGATTCGAAGATGTTTCTCTTTGATGAAGAGAAGTGTCTTTCATGAAAAATAGCCGTTGAGAATATTCAGCCGGCTGAATGGATTTATTCAGCCTTCTGAATTTTAAAAATTGAAAACAGTAAAGAAATAGGCTATTTTGGCCTAATTCAGCCGTCTGAATGAAATCATTCAACCGGCTGAATATTGTGAAACTATAAGATAGTTTCAGCATTCAGACGGCTGAATGATCTCATTCAGCCGGCTGAATATTGTGAAACTTTAAAATAGTTTCAGCAATCAGCCGTCTGAATGAATTTATTCAGCCGGCTGTTTCAGCCTATTGTGCAAGGTAGTGCATGCGTGTATATGTTTTTATATATATATCATTTGAGGAGAGATTTTAACATATTATAAACTCTAGACACGACACTCTATGACTAATAATACTTTATTTGCCATTTATTCTAGGATGTTGTTACGATCTCTAGAATCCCAGGCTCTGATACCAAATGAAAGTGACTGTGCTATAGGATCGTGTAATATGGATAAACTTCTTGTGCGGGATAATAATTAAGTAAGTAAATAATTAAAGCAGTAAAGTAAATGACACCAGAGATTTTTATACTGGTTTGAACTCCCGTTCTACGTCCAGTCCCAAACTCCTTCTGGAATTAAACTAGCAACCCTCACTTAACCCGGAGGAATAGGTTTACACCGCTTGAGCAACCGAACAGGACTTCTACCGCCTAAGCAACCGAATAGGACTTCTACTACCTGAGCAACCGAACAGGGCTTCTTTACAAATAACAAAAGTATCCGACTGTAGTGTGCTCTTTGAATAGCACTGATAAGTCAATTAAGTACAATCTTCCTATAATCTTCTCCTTTATGATATGTAGTGTAATGTGCTTGAGAATTGTGGAAGATAGAGTGATCAACGATCAGAGAATATAAGCAGTTTGAGTGCAGTTTGAAAATAGATTGAGAGATAAGAATTCGAGAATATTAAAATCAATTTCAGTGAGTTGTTTGTTTAATTCTGAAATTTATTTATAGAGATTAAAAAGTTGCAACCATTGATGAAATATAACGTTGAAAAGAAACAAGCGAAACTGTTGATTTGAAGATATTTCTCTTCGATGAAGAGAAGTGTCTTTTCATGAAAAATAGCCGTTGAGAATATTCAGTCGGCTGAATGGATTTATTCAGCCTTCTGGATTTTAAAAATCGAAAACGGCAAAGAAATAGACTATTTTTGGCCTAATTCAGCCGTCTGAATGAAATCATTCAGCCGGCTGAATATTGTGAAACTATAAAATAGTTTCAGCATTTAGACGGCTGAATGATCTCATTTAGCCGGCTGAATATTGTGAAACTTTAAAATAGTTTCAGCAATCAGCCGTCTGAATGAAGTCACTCAGCCGGCTGTTTCAGCCTATTATGCAAGGTAGTGCATGTGTGTATATGTTTATATATATATATATCATTTCAGGAGAGATTTTAACATATTGTAAACTCTAGACATGACACTCTATGGCTAATAATACTTTGTTTGTCACCTTCGTCTGTCTCTATCGTGTATATCTCTTCTTGTATCTCCATATACATACTTTCATCCTTTTTTTTACTGTGTATCTTCATTTTGAATGTATTTATTTGTCTCTTTTTGATGCTCATGTACCTGCAAATTAGCTTAGAGATTCTTTGGCATAATTGTATAGTTGTTGTCATTAAAATCCAACAATAAAGGTTCTAACATTCTCACCCTTTTTGATGATGACAACTATACAATTTTTTTTTCAAAAAAATATATTCATTCTATATATAGAATAATATTAATATGTTTAAAGCTCCCCCTAAGTATAGCATCTCCCCCTAAGTATAATATCTCCCTCTATTAATATGCATATGAATTTCTCCCCCTTTGTCATTATCAAAAAGAATGAGGGAATATAATAAATTTTATAAAATAACTTGTAAACAGCAGGATAAACTCAATATTAATTATGGAGAAAAATAAAATAGATTTTACCATATTTGTTGTCCATATTTCATTGTAAGCACGTAATTCTATTAAACGTATGTTCCTTAAAATTCCAAAATCTTTACTTTTGTTTCTCCGAGTACCTGTAATAAATAAAAATCATTTTTAGTACCCACTTACTATGTTAGGGTCCGGGGGGTTAGGTCTTTGGAAACCATACCCATTTGGGTGTGGTTGAACCTTTATAAGTATAATTTTTATTATTAACTACCATATCAAAATAATCATCAATTTATTTTTCTCTATTTTTCCAATTAACAAGAATCCAAATACTTAGATAATTTTATTCATATTTCTGGTCAATGATTTTGTACTTCTAGAGAAATTATAAACATTATTGGTCATAGCAGTATTTGAATTTCTATAAAAATTGGATTTAGACTTTACTCGAAATTTAGTATTAGCGCTAACATTTTTACTATACATGAAAGCGTATCTAGTGCTATTTCTACGATCAGTTTTATTATATCCTAAACCACTTTTGTCATGTAAAGGTCTAGAACTAGATAAAATCATGTTTAAATCATTTTGACCTTTATTAAATTTTGTGACTTCATTGTTAATTTTATCAAATTTAGCTTTGAAGTCAAAATTATTATTTTCAAAAGAAATATTACTGTTTTTCAAAATATCAATTTGCTTGTTTAATTCAGAATTCTCCCTTTTTATCGTACAGTTCTCATTTTCGAGAAGAAAAATTCGAGATTCTGAATTATCTAAAGATGATTGTAATAAATCTTTTTGTCTTTTCAAATCCGTAATTTCTTTTGAAAAAATTTCCTTTTCTTTTTCATACATTGTATTTTTATTTTGCAAAACATTGATTTCCTCCAAAAGATCATTGTTTTTATCTTCTAACTGCTGATTTTCTTTTTGTAGGAAATTTTTTGTAAAACAAGTTCTTCTACGGTATTTTCAAAACATTTAGTTTGTTTTATCTAAAATTTATTTTCCTCTTTTAAACTAGAAATTTCTTGCTCACAATCTTTTAACTTAACTAAAGCAATTCTATTAACTTTATTCAAGGTTTTACAATCTTTTAATAATTCATCATGTGCTAACAGAAGATCTTTATATAAAGAATCTAAGGATACTGATTGTGATCTGAGTTTAGCCAAGAAGCATTTGTTTGTTTTCTCCTTTAATTCTTCTTTATTGCTCTTCCTTTTCCTATTGCCTTGACTAGATCACTTTATAGCCATTTATTCTAGGATGTTGTTACGATCTCTAGAATCCCAGGCTCTGATACAAATGAAAGTGACTGTGCTATAGGATCGTGTAATATGGATAAACTACTTGTGCGGGATAATAATTAAGTAAGTAAATAATTAAAGCAGTAAAGTAAATGACACCAGAGATTTTTATACTGGTTTGAACTCCCGTTCTACGTCCAGTCCCAAACTCCTTTTGGAATTAAACTAGCAACCCTCACTTAACCCGGAGGAATAGGTTTACACCGCCTGAGCAACCGAACAGGACTTCTACCGCCTAAGCAACCGAATAGGACTTCTACCGCCTGAGCAACCGAACAGGACTTCTACCGCCTAAGCAACCGAATAGGACTTCTACCGCCTGAGCAACCGAACAGGGCTTCTTTACAAATAACAAAAGTATCCGACTGTAGTGTGCTCTTTGAATAGCACTGATAAGTCAATTAAGTACAATCTTCCTATAATCTTCTCCTTTATGATATGTAGTGTAATGTGCTTGAGAATTGTGGAAGATAGAGTGATCAACGATCAGAGAATATAAGCAGTTTGAGTGCAGTTTGAAAATAAGTTGAGAGATAAGAATTCAAGAATATTAAAATCAATTTCAGTGAGTTGTTTGTTTAATTCTGAAATCTATTTATATAGATTAAAAAGTTGCAACCATTGATGAAAGATAACATTGAAAAGAAACAAGCGAAACTATTGATTTGAAGATATTTCTCTTCGATGAAGAGAAGTGTCTTTTCAAGAAAAATAGCCGTTGAGAATATTCAGTCGGCTGAATGGATTTATTCAGCCTTCTGGATTTTAAAAATCGAAAACGGCAAAGAAATAGACTATCTTTGTCCTAATTCAGCCGTCTGAATGAAATCATTCAGCCGGCTGAATATTGTGAAACTATAAAATAGTTTCAGCATTCAGACGGCTGAATGATCTCATTCAGCCGGCCCGGCTGAATATTACGAAACTTTAAAATAGTTTCAGCAATCAGCCGTCTGAATGAAGTCATTCAGCCGGCTGTTTCAGCCTATTGTGCAAGGTAGTGCATGTGTGTATATGTTTATATATATATATATATATATATATCATTTCAGGAGAGATTTTAACATATTGTAAACTCTAGACATGACACTCTATGGCTAATAATACTTTGTTTGTCACATTTGTCTTGTCTCTATCGTGTATATCTCTTCTTGTATCTCCATATACATACTTTCATCCTTTTTTTACTGTGTATCTTCTTTTTGAATGTATTTGTTTGTCTCTTTTTGATGCTCATGTACCTGCAAATTAGCTTAGAGATTCTTTGGCATAATTGTATAGTTGTTGTCATTAAAATCCAACAATAGAGGTTCTAACACTATTATTTTGGCTACTCTTACAACAACATTTTTACTATAAAGAATCAACGATACTACTACATGAACGGATTAGTTTTATTTGATGGTAGGGCAGTTGAGAAAACCATGAAAGTCATGAAAACTTGAAAGATATGCACTTAAATGGTTTCTTTTCTTTGTTTTTGTTTTATAGAAAAAGTTTGGTAAACTTAGTAAGCATGTATTAGGCATAAGACTTTTTATTTAAGGGATTTTAAAATTTTTGAATTTGTTTTATAATCAAAATCATGAACTTAATCATTATTTTAATACATGAATGACTGAAATTATGAATTTACTGGCCAATTTATGATATACTCCATAAACGTTTGTTTTATATAATCTATTGATATAACATTGGAAGCTACCAAATATTTCTAATCACTCAATAAATCATAAGAAATATTCTTTACCAACATGTTGTAGTGTTGCCAAAAATACTAAGTTCAATACTGGATTTAAACAGGAATTGTTGCTTGCCCTTTTCCCTTTATAGTATGAAAATATTTTTCATGAGACATATAATATAAATACTTCTCTTTTACCATCAGTCTTTAATATTTGGAGTTAACTTTCGATTTATTGCTTGACCACCAAGTTTGATGGAAATTATGTATATATGTTATTTAATTTTAGATAATGGACACTCATATGCGTAAATTTTTACAAGTGAAGTTAGTGGAAAATTCTCACCCTTGAGATAATTAATGCTAGGTCGATTGTGTTTGTGTGAAGGTTAATGTCCCTAGAGCTATATTGAGGTTAGCATGCTTAGTTCAGTAGCTTTGTTAGATTATGCTCATGATGATCACACATGTTTTTCGTCAACATACCTTTTTGATTAAAAATTAATTACCTATATATATCATAAATAAATGAATTAATTTCAAATCATTGCAATGAAACTATAAATTGTAAATTGATAGTTGAAAAGAATTATGGGGTTTTGTTCTATACCGGGGTTAAAGAGTAGTAGAAAGAAGTATGTTTGAGTTAAATAAATGCCTTATTGGATTCCTACTTTCCATGATAATATTTAGCAAGTTTACACATTTATCATAGTTGAGTGTACATATTTTCAATATCTAGGTTCAAATATTCTCCATGTTTGAGCATGAATGTTTCCATTTAAAAAATATAGGGTAATTAACTCATCACTCAACATCTGGCATACTCACATAATTTTGTATTTTCCTAATATAATTTTGAAGCAGCAATGGTTACTCCAATATCTCTCTCTACTTTATAATTAAGAAAAAGAAACTAAATCAAGTAAGTATTTGAGGCTTGAGCTTATTATCATAATCTTATACCATATATGATAAATATTTATTGTATCTCTAAGTAAACAAATAGGTTGTTCTAAAATTATATTATATGTTAATTAAAAGGCAAACTACAAATGTAGAAGTCAACTTTGTTGAAAATTTAACTAAATCATATAATAGACAATGTTAGGATATATGGTTGACATAGGAGTATGAAAATCATCAGGTTGACATAGGAGTATAAAAATCATCAGGTGAAGTTGAATTTTATTTTTATTTTGTGAGTTTACTTTTTCATATATGTGCGTTAGGGTATCAATAACATCAGTGCACACTGAGTTGGCTCATGTCTGCTATATCTTTCTAAGCATGCACACATATATGCATATGTGTGTGTGCGCGCACGTGTGTATAATTTCATTTCAATTTCTTTATTACATGGCTTATATTGTATATGTTATCAAATATGTAATAACCCTGGTTTTAGTGATTACCTGTAAGTATTAAATTATAACAGTAGTTATAATTTAATATTGAGAATTAATAATAATTTTGAGAATTTAAATTGTTTATTTGGAATAAACAATGAATTTTGGGAATAAAAAGAGAAAATAACATTTTGGAACTTTATTATAGTGGTTTGAGTTAATAATAAGTGGAAGATGATTTTTATTTGGTGATAGTGTAATAATTTTATTAATTATTGCCATTTGCTTATTTTAATAATTTTTTAAAAGGAGTATTTGATTTTTAAAGAAAATAAAAAGGTGAAATTGGGTTTAAAAATATGATTTGATCATAAAATTAAGTTTAAAATGATTGGTTACATTTTATTACACAAGAAGATTATTTTTGTGTAATTTTTAGAGTTAGAAATAGTGATTTATGTAATTATAAGTGTAATTGGCTATTTATTTAAAAATAAGGAGTTTTAATAATAAAAATATTTTTATAACCAAATTTATCTTTTTATTAAGTACAAAATACTTTAATTAACATGTAAACTTGGTTTCATAATTTTAGTGTGTGAAAACTTGAAAATATTGGTTGGTTGAATTCATTTCATTAGTGTACATATGTATTAAGGGTTAAAATGATAACTTAGGCTATTTTCTTTTATAATTTGGGTCCAAGCCCATTTAGATAATTTAGCCTGTATGGGAAGTAAAGGAAAAAGTTTATATTCACTCCTTCTCACTTTCATTCACGTACAGTAGAAAGCTTCAGTAAATTCCAGAAAACTTGATAAACTATTCCCCATTCTCAAACCCTAGCCAAAAATCATCAAATTAAACTCAAATTTAGTATTTCAAAAATCAAATTGGAGCTAAATCAACAGGTAATCAAAATCTATAACCATTTATTTATCAAAAATCAAGTTTTGAAAATATTTCTCTGTTAACAGTACTTGTTTCTTCCTGCATGTTCTTGTTTCAAGTTTATACAGGATATTGATGCTCAAATTCAACCCAAGCTCCAATCTTTCTTCTGGTTATCAAGGTTTGATCATCTCTAATAGCAAGGTGAGTTAATAATTCACATTTTCTAGCTGCTGCAGTGCTCAAAGAGCCAAAATTTATGAAATGTCGTAGCTTCTGTAAGTAGTTTCTATTGATTATTTCCCTTTGTGAAAAAATATTTATGGTTGCTACTTTGAGCAGTTGTATCTCTCAATTCCGGCAACAAAATGCACTCGGATTTTCTTCAATTTGTAGTTTATGTGTTATACTTCATGCTTGCAAAATTTGGTTGCAAAACTCATCTATTTGCTATGTTAAAAGTTGGCCAGAAAATCAGTTCGCAGCTTGCAAATCGCCTGGAAAAATTCGCGTGATGATGGTCGACCGCTAGGTCGACCATGACCTTCCTTAGGTCGACCGTACGGTCGACCTATGGAGTTGAGAGGTTGCCTGGAGGTCGACCTAAGGGGGCATTTGTTTGCCCTACATTCTCTTGTGTTGTTCTTTTGTTTCCGGGTTGATTCTAGCTTGTTTTGCTCTCTATCTTGCTTGATTTTGATGATGTTTTTGTGATGTTTTGAGAGCTATAATGCTTATCAATAGGCTATCTAATTTTTGGAGGATTTGAAATTAAAATTTTGAATTCTATTGAATTAAATTCAAATTTAATTTTGAATATCGGTTTGAGTGATTTTCTTCGTTTTTCTTCGTTTTCGAGCACGGATTTTTCCAAACAGCTTTGAAATAATTTTAAAAATAAATGGGCATTTTAAATAATTATTATATGATATGATATTTTTAAAGTATTTTCAAATATAAAATCTATTTATTCTCTATAATAAGGGAATTTTCAAATATGGCTTTCAAAATTTATTTCAAAAATGGTTTTTAAAGCTTGCTTTTCAAAGTAAATTATTTTATATATAAAACACACGTTTTTGCACTACTCGAGTGAATGAGAAGGAGAATTAAATGGTTTGGTAAAACACGTAGTATGGGACACGTGCGTTTATCTTATCGGTTAATTCCTGACTTGTCCGTCTGATCGTTCTGACCTTCAGGTCGAGTTTACCGATGAGATGAGGTAAACTTTTTAATGCTTTGAGTGTGAAATTTGCTAGCAGTTAGTAAACCGTTTAGTGCGAACGTATGGTATGGGACACACGTTAACACTGTTCGGGTTCCTATCCGAGAGTTTGTGACACATTTGTCTTCGAGACGTATTGCCAGTACTGGACCTTCGGGTCATTGTCCTAGAGACATTTTCCATTGTGGCATATTTGTCTTCGAGACGTTTGCTATTGCGGCATATTTGCCATTTTGGTGTATTTTTCCATTGAGACGTATTTGCCCAGGCGAGGTACCTTATTTGAGAGATCAGTACTTGGCATGCTTCAGCTACATGCACGTGCAAAACTTTTGAGATGATTTCATTGATTATTATGATTTCCCGAGTGTATCACCTTTTTCATGGTTGGTCATTCGAGCCGTTATATATATATATATATATATATATATATATGGTGATTACCTTATGGGAATTTGAACTCTTTGAGTTCTATCTTTGAGATTTGAGTTGCCTACACTGGCGTTATTTGAGATTTGCCTTTTGGCATGGTTATTTGAGATTTTCCTTTTGGCATTTATTTGGGATTTATATCCTCCTATTTGGAGATATATGCATTCGCCTTATGGCGTATTTTGAGATGGTGATTTCTTTGAGTTGCTTTTGAGATTTCCGATATGGTGGGTTTGGGATTTATCCTCTTTGGAGTTATGTTTTTCTCCTAAACCATATTTGATGTTTTGTGATACGCCGATGAGATGAGGCGTGCTTTTATTGTGAGATTTGTTATAAAGTTTTATCGCCTTTGAGTTGCATTCATATTTAGTGATATCCTTATATCACTTGAAATTACTATACCTACTTAGTTATGCCATGTGAAGTAACCATATACTCTTGAATTATTCCTTCTCACTTGAGAAGATTATCACCTTGTCTTATGCTTATATTATCGGTTATCCTCTTAAACTGATTTGTTTAGTTAGACTGACCCATGTATTTTATACTCGTGTCAGACCGAGGTGTTTTTGGTTAGGTACCCTTTGGACTTAGCCTATTCTGCTTCTGCATGGACGTTTCTGCTAGCTTTTTGTTGTAGCTTTTGTGTAGTCCTTTTGTTGCTACTCTGAAATGTATATTCTTTTGACTCGTATTTGTATTGTGGTCGTCATACCACATATGTGATGTATCATTTTGTATACTCTGTGATGTATCGGTATGTGTGTGTGTGTGTGAGATTATCTATTGTTCTATGATGTGTTTTGCATTTGAGTTGTTGTATTTTGTTATGATAGATCTATTAGCCACCTGTAGTTTTGTTAAGAATTTATTGGATATGTCGATCTACTTGAGATAGAAAAAAATGTAGAGCACCAAATCGACGTATTTGATAGATGTTTAAGACAAAGCTATAGATGGTCGCTCCTAACTAGCCATATTCTCTGCATTAGCAGACATTATTACCTACTAATACTCTTTTTTAGTGTGGGTCTCGGGGTGGGGCATCACAAAATACGATCAATTTTTTTCATTTTTCAACAATATGTAATGAAAATTTTCCAAATTATTTTGTATGATGGTATTGTTTTATGCAACAGGTTAGAAATGCTATTCACTCTTTTTCTTTGTAATCTGGATGCTTCTACAAACTTTAATGCCGCTAAATTCTTCGATGCTAATAAATTATTTTTGTTGACCCGTATCTTCATAGCCAATTTATAGGTTTGTTTTATACTTTTTTTAATGTTTTATTTAATTCCAAAAAAAATCAAAATGATAACATATGCGAAATAATAGTAGTGAACCTCTCCCGACTTGATCATCACTCGTGTTTGCATACCATTTACCATGACATATATGATATCTGTAATTGTTATTCCCCCATTTAACCCATAACTCAATTTAGGATGTTTTAGCAGTGTTGAGAGGAACACATAGACAAACACGCAAACATATATATATATATATCTGTGTGTGTCTGTGTATGTGTGTGTGTGTCTGTGTGTGTGTATAACACAAAGATATATGGACTCATACTTCATTTATAATCACTTCATTATATTGTATCTCAAAATTTCAATAAGATAAAAATAATTTTATTAACATATACAAAATGTTATAGAGTTATACCATAATTGTAATCTCAATTCTTTCTATAACAATATGCATAGTTCATATCGTTGTAAATTTCTTTATTCTAAATAAAAATTTAAATTGTTCAACTGTTTTACTTTCTTGTTCTCTTCGCCATTATTCTCTTAAAAAACTTATCTCAAGCAACATTAAATGTATACACATTATACATCAGTACACATTGTCTTTTTACATATGCACAATATGAAAGTTTTTCCTACACTACACATCGATTGACCACTGGCCCCAATATATAGTTAAGTAGGTAAGAAATAATTAAATATAAACTATAGTTGCATAACAAGGTACAAATAAGAGAAATCAAAAAAAATTATACATACTACTAACATTATTCATACGCGCAAACTTGATTGTCAGATAATATCAAGTATAACTATCAAAAAGGAAAGATCTAGATTTTATAATATAATGACAAAAAATTTAAAATTAACGAACAATTTCAGGTGTATAACTCATTTTCTTACTATATGCTTGAATTGATATAATATGTTAAACAAAATATATTACATCCCAAGTGCTCAAATGTATCAAATACATGCTTGATTTATAAAAAAATAGACATTTAATGTTGTACATGGTTCAAGGAGATATAATTGGTCTGCTTTGCATTTACATTGGAACTTATTCCATCTCTACACCAAATTCTTTCATTGATATGGTTTTTTTCATTAAGCATGACAGATCGATTAATCTATGATGTTGCATGGAATATAATAAACTTTATTTTCTTAAAATTATTGGTAAACAATATAAGTTGGAATGCTTAAACCCATTTGCCGAGAAGTGAATCGAATGAAAGGTTAAGTTTAATTATCGTCAAACTAATATTCTTGTAAGAAATGAAACAAAGACACAATGATAATTGCAAAACGATATGATTGTAGTTTTTTCTTTCCAATTATCATGCAAGATTGGTTAATGTAGTTTCATATATAGTTGTGATTATACAACCATTATTCTACTACATATTGTCTCATATTATTATCTATTACTATTTATGAAAGGAAAAGTCTATCTCTCATTTTGACAAGATGTGGAAAATTCAAGCTACGTGAAGGGATGAGTGGTGCTTAAAATGTCAATTGTTATTATAGAGGTATTTATTAGTTTTTTTGATATATTCTTCTTTCTATAACACACACACACGGGGTTTAGAACTAATTTCATTTAAGTATCTACATATCCCCTTTCTTCAAATCCACATTTTGAAATTAAACTAATTTTCTTATGTTGTGTGATCATGATTTTTCATGAAAACCACATTTTTTAAAGTCTACTTGTCTTCATTATGTTGTTTGAGCATGATTGTGACTTTATTTGGTATTTTATAGCACTGTTCTATATTTGATTACTCAGTAATCCAAACTATACTATGTCTTAACATTGAGTTGAATTAAATTTTCATATGTACCATCTAATTTTATAGTTTATAGATTTGTAATTGTGTGTTTTCTTATTATCATGACATTGAAACACATTTAAGTTGATCTATTTATAATTAGTTTTCCTGCTACCTTGATCTGTCAATGGTTATTGTTGCATTCAAACAACTTTATAGCTGCATTTCAGTAATAAACAAGGATGATGCAAGCTTTTTTAAATATAAGAGAAAACATGTATTTTGTTATCCATGTTTAAGTTTTATGACTCTAAATAGGAAAATACTAACAAATATAGTATGGACTAAAGGATCAGTTTCTTCACCTGAAGGCTCGGTTATTTTAATCAAGTTTTATATGCATTCCATTATATTTCATATTATAGGTTTGCTTGGTGCAACCTGAATCAAAAATGAAATATTCAGATTATGGTAAAATAATTTATTATTACATGGGGATGCACTTGTGCATTATTACATGTTACCACTTTAAGGATGATAGTTTTGATGATTAGATATTTTTTCCCTAAATAATGTGTTATACATGATGGTTATGTAGCCACTGTTCTCCCTTTCTTTATAAGCACACACTCAATTTTATGAGGGTTGAAGTTTGTACGCTACACACTTGCTCAATAATTTACTTTATGTCACAACATTGGAATTGAACTATTTTACTGAAGTATATGATAACCTTAATGTTAGATGTGATACCAATTTCACCGGAGAAGAGAATGCCAAGGTAGAAGTAGGAGTCCTTGAAGTCTTGGTGTTGCGGAGAAGCTTGGAGGCCGAACCAGAAGTCTGGTTTAGTGGAGGAAATGTAGGACCAAAGATTTGGTCCGGTAGAGTTCGTGCGGTGATAAGGTGACCTCGCTCGGTGGAAGACCAGACCGGAATTTTGGTCCGGTGGTAGTGCTCCGATCGGCAGTGAAGGTAAGAGGAAGCCTCGTTCGGTGATGGGAGATGTCGGACCGAAGATTTGATCTGGTGGTGATTAGGGGTTGCCGCTCCAAATATCTCGTCCGGTGGTGATGGGATGCCGGTCAAGACTTGCCGCTCCAGATGTGTACTGTGTTGGAGTGCCGAACCAGATAAGCATGCCGGTCCAAATCCTTTGTGTTGATACCAGACTAGAATTGCTGCTGCCAAACCAAGTTGATGTCGGTCCATAATTTTGGTACGGGGAACTAATGCCGAATGAGATGCATTGTGAGCTTAGCCGGTCCAGATCTGGAGTACTGCTTATTGGACCAAATCATCCCGGTCCAGATGGATGTCGAACCATTTTTGGTGTTTGCCGAACCAAACCCCAGGGCTATTATATAGCAGCTAACCCTCCTCATTTCTTCACTCTATAAATAGTGGAGCTTCTGGACAATAATGGCAGCCATCCTAGAGAAATGAAACTCTGCAGAATTTTGTCTGTATTGTTAATTCTTTATATGTATAGCCTCCAAAAGTGAATCAATCTTGTAACTCTAATCTTTAAGTGATTAATAAAATATCCTCTCCCCAAGTGGACGTACACTGCCTCACTGTAGTGGAACCACTATAAATACTAGTGTTTTTTATTTTTCTGCATTGCATAGATCCAGTACTGTCTGTTCTGGTGTTTATCTCTGTTTGTTTCGTCTCACTACAATCACGATCCAGTTGTTTTCTGCTGCGTTGGGTTTTTTATTCCCTTAGACTGATCATCTAAAGGGATTTTCTCCAACAATCTGGTAACGGAGCTGCAAGGTTGATTGAGGAGTGTTATATGCTATGGTAGGAGATGATACGACTCCAGTTGTTACAAGACCCTATACTAGAGGGATGTATATCGCGTTAGGATCACAATTGGCAATTGAGAAATGGAATGGGGATAAAGACTTCGAGAAGTGGCAATGGAGGATGAAGGCTGTTCTAATGAGGAATGAAGTCCATCCAGTAGTGTTTGCCCCTGAGAAGTTGACGGCTGACATCTTAGTCGCGGAAAGGAAGGAGAGAGAAATGGGAGTTCACTACTTTACAAGTAGCTATGGGAGAGAATGTTATCTTAGAGATTAGCAGTGAGACCACTGAGGGGCATTTGGACCAAGCTAGAAAATCTCTACTTTAAGAAATCTCTTACTAATCGTTTGATACTACTGAAGACATTTTTCACCATGCGGATGAGAGAGGGTACTTCAGTGAAGGAACATCTTAATTTATTTGATGATCTCGTGATGAAGATGAAGACCGTTGACTTGAAGATGGATGAGGAGAAAATGGCAATGATTCTTTTGTGTTCTCTTCCGGATCGTTACAGAGGTTTCGCTAACAGCCTTATCTTCGCTAGAGACACATTGACAGTGGAAGATTTGAAGTCAGGCCTTCTATCTGAGGGCTTGAGAGATCAGATAAAGGAGATAAGTGAAGGAAGTAGAGGTGGAAGTAGTAGTCATGGCCTGTTTATTGAAAGAGGTAGAGAAGATAAGAAGAATTCGCACTCTAGAGGGCGTTCCAAGTCCAGGAAGCCCGGTAATAGCAGGAGAGGAAAGTCTAAGGATGGGAAGTTCTTTATCTGCAAGCAACCTAGTAATTGGAGAAAGGATTTTCCATATTTGAAGAAGAAGGATCTTCATCATTTGTGGTGGAGAAGTCTGTATCTCATGATGTGTTGTCTATAGCAGTATCAGATGTCTTAGACCATTGGGTGCTGACCTCGGAGGTGTCTTTCCATATGACGACTAATAAGGATTACTTCAGTTCTTTCATTGGACATGAGGGAAGCTATATTCTTTTGGGGAATGATGCTAGCTGTAGAGCAATAGGTAAAGGTACAGTGGGGATCATGATGTTTGATGGAGTGATACACACTTTGACAGGTGTCCGATATGTTCCAGGTCTTTGAAAGTTCTTAATTTCTTTAGGATAATTGGCATCTTTGGGATGCAAGGTAACTATCGAGAAGGATAGTCTGAAGGTTTCGAGAGGTGCACTACTTCTTATGAAAGGAGATGTGTTCCGAAATCTGTATTTTCTGAAAGGAACCACGGTTCTTGGAGAGTCGTGTGTTGGAGTAGACAGTTCTCGTGCTTTGGATGCCACAAGGCTTTGGCATCTCAGGTTGGGTCATATTTCAGAGAAGGGCTTAGAGTTGCTTTGAAGATGGAAGATGATCAAAGGAGAAAGCTTCGAAAAGATGGAATTTTGCTAGGAGTGTGTGTTAGGCAAGCAAACTAAAGTATCTTTTGGAGTTAGACTCCATAGATCGAGGCGAGTACTTGAGTATGTGCATACGGATGTTTGGAGATCGGTTGCTACTCCTTCTCTTGGAGGAGCAAAGTATTTTATCTCCTTCATTGATGACTTTTCTCGAAAAGTATGGGTGTATGTGATGAAGGCCAAATTAGAGAGTTTTGAGAAGTTCAAAGACTGGAAAGCGCTTGTTGAGAACCAATCTGGTTCTAGGTTGAAGGTGCCGAGTTCTGATAATGGTGGTGAATTTGTCTCTAGGGAGCTCCTCGACTATTGTAGACAGCATGTCATTCAGAGACATTTCACTACACCCAACGATCCGCAATCCAATGGGGTTGCAGAAAGGATGAACATAACTCTACTGGAGAAGGCTCGTTGCTTGAGATTGACGACGGGCTTGTTTAGAGGCTTTTGGGCTGAGGCATTATCAACTGCGGTGCATATCATAAATCAAATTCCGTGCTCAGCCATAGATTGGAAGATTCCAGAGGAAAAGTGGAGGGGTAAAGCAGTGTATCTTGGTTACTTCAGAATTTTTGTTTGTCCTGTGTACATTCACCATACAGGTGATGACAAGTTGGAGGTTAGAGCATACAAGGGCATACTAATGGGATACACCGATGGAATCAAAGGGTATCGAATTTGGAACCTTGTTGATCGGAAGATTGTTCATTCCAGACATGTTACTTTTGATGAGTCTGCTATGTTCAATCCAAAGAAGAAGCTACCTACCACATCAGAAGATTTTGATAGGCCTAAGGAGATGGAAGAAGTTCCCGTGTTCCAGCCAAATAATAGAGTTGTTGTTTGTGAGAAATACGGATTACGGATCTTAAGGCTAGAAATAACACTAGAGGGGGGGTGAATAGTGTTTTAAGGAATTACTAATTCTTTTTGAGTTTATATTAATTTGAACACAAATGTATGCAATATTCAGACACAGATATGATCACAGAATCAAACACAAATGCAGATATGAAGTAAAAGCAATAAAGGAAAGAACACACCGAATTTTATACTGGTTCGGAGTTACCCTACATCCAGTCCCGCAACATAAGTACGGATTTCCTTTCAAAATCAATTCTTACAATTACACCCTCGATTTCAAGGCCACGAGGTACACCGCTCCAGATTCACAATCCTCTGGGTAGAGATACTTGATTTTATGGGCAACAAGTTCACCCGATTGATTTTCCAGGCTACAATCACACCTTTTCTCGCTCGATTGAATACAAAGAAGTCTATAACTCTGAATAGCACTGGGATCTTGTTGAGATAGTGATAGAGAATCAAACCAGAGATGATCTAGTTAGATTCAATCGTGATTTTGGCAAAGTAATGGTAAAAATGCATATAAATAAATGTGGAAGAAGAAGAGGAGTGAAATTAGAGAAAATATGATTATAAATTCGTTTAAAATAGCCCCTATTTATAGTAGAACAACAGCCATGTCCATTCGTGAAAGGATATGACGAATAGACACTTCCTTTGAAATTCAAACTTTTGAAATAAACTGTCACCTTGTCGACAAGGGGTCCTTGGGGTTGTCGACAAGCCTAAGTTATTTTTGGTAATTTGTTTTTCTTTGAAAATAACTTCTATCTTGTATTAAAACTATTTTAAACTTTATAAATATACATAACAATAGTTAAAATACATAAATAAGTATAGAGAATAATATTTTGGTATATATAAAATTTTACTATAATTTTATATTTAAATCTAAGTATAAATATTAAAAGTTAAATATATTATAATTAAAAGATAGTTTAAAACCAAGGATAATTTGATATTGAAAATAAAGATTATTTTGAGGCTAAAAGTATTTTAAAACCAGGATAGATGTTTTTGATTTAAAAAGGAAGATTTTGAAAACAAGATATAATTTTGTAAAACATTTGAATAAAAGTTAGTGGATACAAAACAATGTTCCACTAGATTTTTCGTAGGTTCCATCCTACTTATGGTTCCATCCCTTTAACAGGCTCGAAGTGGATTCCATTCCACGAATAAAATGGATTTTAAGATGTCAGTGCTTTTCTAGGAGTTTTAACAAAATTTTGAACTAAATTACTTATCTTGAAATCTTGAACTCTTGATAATCTTGATACTCATGAGTCTTGAATCTTGATATCTTCGATCTTGAGTTCATCAGTTCTTGAATCTCAATACTGTACAGTCTTCATTCTTTGGTACCTGTATATATATCCTGCATATACATATATATCTAAACAATAATGTTAGTATTTATATTTTATAATCTTATTCTAAGGTTGTTGTCATCAAAACCAACTTCTTAGGGACTAACATTATTGATACTGTCGAGGAAAATGAAGTTGATGAAACACCGCATGATAGTCCATAGGTACCTTCTAGTAGTGCTGGTGATGTGCATGAATCTAGAGGAAGTTCAGTTCAAGGTGGAGCTGAAAGGAGTTTAGGCGAAGCATACCTACCTGGGTCAGTCGTAGGACTATTAGGCCGTCCGAAATGTATGGTGATTGGTAGTTTGCGAACCTTAGCCCTGGTGATTAGTTTGACTATACCCTACATGTGGTTCATGAGGAGCCGCTTGACCTTGATGAAGCTTTGAAGTCATGTGACGGTTCTAAGTGTATGTGCGCTATGGAAGAGGAGTTAGAGTCGTTGAAGAAGAACAAGACTTGGGATTTGGTACCACCTCCTCAAGGAAGCCGAGCCATAGGTTGCAAGTAGGTGTTCGAGGTGAAGGATGATGGGAGATACGAGGCTAGACTAGTTGCTAAAGGGTTTTCACAAAGAAAGGGATTGGTGTATGATGAGATATTCTCTCCAGTCGTGAGGCATACATCCATCCGCATTTTGCTCGCTATCGTCGCAGCTCATGACTTGGAGCTGGAGCAACTAGACGTGAAAACTGCTTTCTTGCAAGAAGACTTCGATGAGACCATCTACATGAAGCAGCCAGAAGGGTTTGTTGTAGATGGAAAAGAAAATTGAGTTTGCAAATTGAAGAAGTCATTGTATGGACTTAAGCAGTCGCCTAGTCAATGGTACAAGAGGTTTGACTCTTTTATGCTTTCACTTAATTTTGATCGTAGCATCAAAGACGCTTCTGTGTACTTCAAGCATTTATAGAATGGTAGATGGGTGTACCTGCTCTTGTACGTGGATGATATGTTGATTGCTTCCAAGGATAAAGCTGAAATCGATAGTTTAAAGCCAAAGCTAAAAGCGGAATTCGAAATGAAAGACCTTGGAGAAGAAAAGAAAATTTTGGGTATGGAAATCCAAAGGGATAGAAAGCTAGGACTTTTGAGCCTCACTCAAAAGGAGTACATTGGAAAGGTGCTTGCTCGGTTTAGCATGAAAAGGGAAAAGGCAATTAGCACACCCATGCCTTTGCACATACAGCTTTCTAGTAAAGGCTCTTCGATCTCGGAAAAAGACAAGGCTTATATGTTGAAGTCCCAAATGCAAGTGCAGTTGGCAGCTTGATGTATGCCATGGTTTGCGCTAGGCCTGACATTGCATAGGCTGTTGGATTGGTGAGTATGTTCGTGGACAATCCAGGAAAGACGCATTGGGAAGCAGTGAAGTGTATCTTCGGATACCTTAGAGGAACTCCAAACTATGGACTTGTCTTTGGCGGCAGAGGAAGTGATTTCAGCTTGGTTGGATTTTGCGATTCCGACTATGTCGGTGATAGAGATCGAAGGAAGTCAACCTCCGGATATGTGTACACCATTGGTGGGACAACGATCAGTTGGAGAGCGAGGTTGCAGACGATTGTGGCTTTGTCTACTACAGAGGTAGCACTCATAGCTGCGGTTGAAGCAGCTAAAGAGGCGCTTTATTTGAGGCGACGGTTGTGTGATTTGAGCTTCGTATATGAAGGTGTGGATGTGTACTGTGATAGTCAAAGTGCAATTCACTTAGCTAAAAATTTTGGCATTCAGCTCGAGGACGAAGCATATTGAGGTGAGAGAGTCATTTCTTGTCTCGATGAGTGAAGAGAAGCTAGTTCGTCTTTAGAAAGTTCACACAAAGGAGAATGTAGTAAACATGTTTACTAAGTCGTTGCCTGTTACTAAGTTCGAGCATTGCTCGGACTTGATTCACTTAACGAAGTGCTAGGTGCCACGGGGTGGCACGGGGGGAGAGTTGAGATGGTTCATGGAGACGTTTGTTTCCATGGTGGAGATTGATAGTTTCTACGCGGACTGGGTACTTCGAACACTTTGTTGACGGGCGGTGGCCTTGCCGAAGTTCATTGACAGAGTGTAATGGGTGATGGCATTGCCGAAGCTCATTGGGTAAGTATCCATTGCTTGGAGCATAGTGGTTTAGATGGAATTGGAAGGCTTGTATGAAATTTGGTATCAAGGTGGAGATTGTTAGATGTGATACCAATTTCATCAGAGAAGAGAATGCCAAGGTAGAAGTAGGAGTCCTTGAAGCCACGGTGTTGCGGAGAAGCTTGGAGGCCGAACCAGAAGTCTAGTTCAGTGGAGGAAATGTTGGACCAAAGATTTGGTCCGGTGGAGTTCATTCGGTGATACGGTGACCTCGCTCGGTGGAAGACCAGACCAGAATTTTGGTCCGGTGGTAGTGCTTCGATCGACCGTGAAGGCAAGAGGAAGTCTCGTTCGGTGATGGGAGATGCCGGACCAAAGATTTGGTCCGGTGGTGATTAGGGGTTGCCACTCCAAATATCTCGTCCGGTGGTGATGGGATGTCGGTCCAGACTTGTCGTTCCAGATGCGTACTGTGTTGTAGTGCCGAACCAAATAAGCATGCCGGTCCAAATCCTTTGTGTTGATACCGGACCAGAATTGATGTTGCCGAACCAAGTTGATGCCGGTCCATAATTTTGGTTCGGGGAACTAATACCGAACGAGATGTGTTGTGAGCTTAGCCGGTCCAGATCTAGAGTACTGATTGCCGGACCAAATCATGCCGGTACAGATGGATGCCGAACCATTGTTGGTGTTTGTCGAACCAAACACCAGGGCTGCTATATAGCAGCTACTCCTCCTCATTTCTTCACTCTATAAATAGTAGAGCTTCTGGACAATAATGGCAGCCATCCTAGAGAGCTGAAAATCTACAGAAATTTTTCTGTATTGTTAATTCTTCTTATGTATAGCCTCCGAAAGTGAATCAATCTTGTAACTCTAATCTTTCAGTGATTAATAAAATCTCCTTTCCCCAATTGGACGTACACTGCATCGCGTCAGTGGAACCACTATAAATACTGGTGTTATTTATTTTTCTGCATTGCATAGATCTGTGATTGTCTGTTTTGATGTTTATCTCTGTTTGTTTCGTCTCACTACAATCACGATCCAGTTTTTTTCCGCTGTGTTGGGTTCCCTTAGACTGATCATCTGAAGGGATTTTCCCCAACACTTAATTTGTGGTTTTCTAGCTCTATTGTAGTATACGGTAGTCAGATGGTTTCCTGGACCATAATGGAGATGGATTTATATTAAAAATTAAAAGTTATTGTAAGGCCACATTTTCAAGGCGATCGTATGAAACACACAGTGGATGCATCTTAGTATTCACTAGAATAATTGTATTTACTAGATCTTGAAACTATAAGCTTAAGATGTTAATAATTTTAGTATTTTCAAACATTTTCCAAATGTTGATTTTATTTATGTTTTGATGTTTCCTCTTTTTCTTAAATAATATTACATGTGCACTTCTATCAATAGATGTAATGTACCATGTATATATCATGATTAAAATCTAAATTCACGATAATCTATATTTAGAGATGGGTGCAAAAGAGACCTAGAATGATGGTGCCTATGTAGGAAGTTGTGGCAGCCGTAAGCCTTGCAATGACAGTGAGACAATGTTACAAAAGCATGCTGATGGACTCTAATACTCTTGATTTCCTTCATAACAATGATATTGATGGGCCTTAAAACTCTTCGACTCTCTGTATAAGGGGGAATTTACTTGGATAAAGAAACATCTCAACGTTACATTTAGTGAGAAGTGTTTTAAATTTGTATATCGTATGAAACAGTTATCGTGTGAAGCCCATGAAATTTGGGAAAACAAACACTTATATATAGATATTAATAACACTTTATGCACTGTTGCTATATTTGAGAAAAGTTTAACTAATATTTGAGCATTTACAGAGAAAGGTAATTCTGAACGACTTCAGGTTTATATACTTGATAAAGGAACTCTTACCTTTGAAGGTAATAGGTAAGCCATAATGGTTCAAAATTTTATTTCTCCTTTTACAGGTCTATAATTACAGAGATGAATATGTAGTCTAAAATACAAGTTACATTAGCAAGGCCTAAATACAAATCTTTTGGAGGACTAAAATTTAGTGCATTTCGTAAGAAAATTCATCATTATTGTTAGGATCTATGATCTAATAGAGAGATTTGCTATGAAGAGATGCTTTTTATAGTAGTTAGAATAATCAATTCAGTGCAAACATTCACCATTGTAGTTCATGTAATTTATTATACTTACAAATTCTTTTATTATCATGTTCAAATTATGTCTACTCCACAGAGAAAAAGGATATGTGCATAACTTATTAACATTAAAATAATATAGAAGATAAAAATAAATTAAATGATAATTGTCGAAAATATAGTTACAATGCATATGCGTAGCACGGATTCGCACTAGTGTTACCTTAAAGTCTAGGCATGTTTTCGCCTTCACAAGCTTTTCCCACTTTCACGCTTTTAACGTTGTATGTTTTCACATTAATTCTTTCCTCTTCGATCATTTTATTCATTACTTTTGAACCAATTTTCTTTTTGAGGATCTTCAAAGAATTCACATTTATTGAAATATGGACGTTTTTCTCTTTCCTCGTCCAATTTAAATCAAGGCAGCAACAATTAGAAGAAAAAAACTAATTTTATTGTGTAGGTAAATAAATAACTTCGCAACCGTACTAATTACATATTTCAAAACTATTACTCAATCCCTTCGAGTGCCTTTTGTATTTAAAACATCAAACTAATACAAAATTAGTTCATAACATAATTGCTACAGGCATTCACTAATTACATATAACTGCTATGTTTCAAACTAATTCAGAAATATTGGTACAGCAGATGAACAAGGCTGCATTTTCCAAATTCTTTCAAACAGTCATGTTTTTCAGCCCCACTTGCTTTTAAAAGAGCACATTCTATAATCCTTTTTATAATCAAAGGAAGCTGTAGAAAAATGTATAACAAAAAGTAACCAATTTGTTATTTTTCTCGTGTTTGGATTAACATAAAGTAGAAAACACATATTTGTGTAGCATATGATTGTAAACACAAATATGTTTTTCACTAAATACTCAACTTATGCAAAAATCACATATATCGCATCCAACATTTTCTCATATTATTTTGAATGAAAACATGCAGTAATTGTTAATATGAATGCTCGTGGAAATTATATGAATGATTCTATATTTTTTAGCACAAAAGTATATGTGAAAAAATTGAAATAACAGCTTGTTCAAATATGAATGATGCAAAATTGTACAAAAGCAATTACGTTACTAGTTGATAAATTAACATCTAAATAGAAATAAGATAAAAGAGCGCAACTTAACGAAGAAGTAAGCTAGTTATTCATTTTGTCACAGTTGAATCCAAAAAAAAAGTAAAAGTGAATTATTAAGATGCACACAGATTGAAACATGAGTATACTATAGATACATTCTACACAAACCTTTTAAAGGAAAAACCACAAAAGAACATTGTAATAAATTATTTTTACCATCCGAGCCTCGACTTTTTTGCTGAAAATGAAAATAAATTGTTTGCATGTATATAGATCTCAATATATTTTATATGGAAAATGAAAACTTGAAATAAATCCATTTACCCAATATCAACTGAAGAGAGCAACATAGCTTCAAATTCAACGGTATACATATTACAAAGCAACAATTAAATAGTATCTGATCTAGTGGGACTTAAAAAAAGAACCACTTTACTGCATATTACAAAGCTTCCATATAGAGAATCCATATAACTAAAAATAGACAATCCATATGTTATATATGGAGAATATCTATTCGTATCAACTTTTAAGTTGCTTATATAACTGAAACTAGACAATCCATGTGGAAAATATCTGTTCATCCGTGCATACGAACGATGAGTACAGCAAGAAACACATAATTTTTTCAAAAAAGAAAATCCAAGAATTACAACCTTAACTCTAAAATTTCAAAGCCAGGTGCCAATAAGAAAAATTTGGCATACCCTTCATCACTAAACATATGAAATATGACAATTTTTGGTTTTAGGCTTTAGCAAATAACATATTTTGGTTTTAGACTTCAGAAAAAACTAATTGCCAAAGTAGGTCTCATTTTGGTTTTAACTTGCGCAAATATTGAGTACGCAAGTGTTAAATTTTTTTAACAATAACTTGCGCATTCCATAAATGTGCAAGCTATATTTAATGCTTGCGCACTTATGGAGTGCGCAAGCTCATTTTTGAGCATCAAATATACAGAAAGCACAGATCTGAGTTCATTTATCAATATCCCTACTTTCTTCCCCAAACCCTCCACATTTCTCAATTCAATCCCATTTTTCTTCCATATCTAAATCCACAATCACCTTATTAACCAAATAGTTGCTAAACTATATATGGATTCATCTTCTTCATCGTTACAAAACAAAGGTAATAATTCATGTTTTTGAAAATTAAGATTTAATTTTGCTATTGTTGATGTTATTGAAAATGAAGAGTTATTGGTGGTGGTGGTGTTAGTTATTAGACAATGGTGTTGTTGTTGAATTAGTTGTTACTGTTTGATAAACTAGGAAACCCTATTTTAGTAGTAGTAAATTAAAAACCCTAATTTACACCTTAATTGTTTATTGTTTATTATAACGGTAGATATTAATGATTGGGAGATAGACGACGAAACATTGATGAAACATTTTGATGAGGTTGAAGGGAAAATCGGAGTTGCAAGTTCAAGTCATATTGACTTTGATGTCGATTATGTTCTGGAAACACAGTTCGAACTAGTACCGCGTAAATTCCATTCAGGATCATCAACCTTACACGCTCGTTTATGTGAAGTTGTTTCTGCGGAAATGTCTGATCATCAACATACAGTTGGCGGAAATTTGCTGACGCCTATACATCCTGTTGGTCCATCCGTGCCAAGGGGACAACGACCATGTCCAAATTGTTATTGCGGAGATATGTGTGTAGTGGTTGTTTGCACAAAGGAAAAGAATGCTGGACGAAGATTTTTCGGGTGTAGTTCATACAACGAACATAGATGGAATCCTCGTGAATATGATTGTTGCAATTATTTTAAATGGATTGATCAACCCCTGTGCGAATGGGGACTTGAGTATGCCCACGAATTGCAAGCCGAAATAAGTCGTTTGAAAAGTGTGAATGAAGAACTAAGGACAAACAGTGGAAGACCTAGAATGTGGTAGATGTTTGGGACTTGGTTAAGTTGTCATATTTGAATTTTATGTTGAACCGTTGTATTTGTAATATGTTGTTGTGAAAATGTTTCTATTTGTTATAACCCGTAATGTGTGCATGGTGGATAGTTTATTATATTTTTGAAATTTATTTGATAGTGTTGACTTTAATGATAAAATATATTGGTTACAATATTGATTTGCTTGTTTGGGTTTTTTTAAAGATTGAGTTGACTGCTTTTGGTTGAAAATTGTCTGCGGAAGCAAAATCTACTTAAAAAAATAGGTAATAATTCATCAAATTGATGTTTATAGTTATGTCGGTGAACAAAAACTATGAATGTGGTATTGGAACTTATTTTGCAGCTAATGTCAAAGGTTCCGACTATATTTTACTTTGATGGCGAATTGTTGGTTGATGATGAAGGTAAACCTAGATATGTGGGCGGGAAGCTAAAAGGATCGACAATAAAAAATCATTGTAGTTTTGAAGAGCTTAAACAAAGGGCATTTGAAGTGACAAACGCAAATCCTGTGATATATGATTTAAAATTAGCGGTGAAATGGGTTCGGGATGACGGTGCATCCGCTATTGATTTGGAAGATGACGACGATTTGAACTCCACCTTTTCAGTTGGAATGAGAGTGATAGAAATCTACGTTGTGAGAGTGGAACATGAAAATGTGGTTGAAACACAAGCGGTAGTAATCTATGGGGATGAGTATATGCACACAACACAGTTACAAGAAACACAATGTTCAGCGTATCCATTGTATCTTTCAAGCCATCAAGGTGGAGAGTTTACAAACTTACTTCATAAGTACAGCGGAATGGCTGGAATCTCTTCTAGTCAGGAACAACATATGATGCAGAACGCTATAAATCCAAATCAGTCGCAAGCGTTTGAAAAGTGAGTACTATTATACGTTGGCACTTGTATTTTGACTTACGTTAATGCAAAATATATGACCTTTGTTTTTTGTATTCCTAGTGTCGAAGATGCATTTACTGGTTGTGATGACGATGTTACCGATGATCATGTTATTACTCCATATGAGAGTTGTGGACAATTGGATAGCATGGAAGTAGCTTGTGCGGATGATGAGGATAGAACTTGGATCCATCAAATGGAAGTTAACAATGATGCAATCATATATGCAGACATTGAGGAGGCTGATGATGTAAATGTGGAAGAAGAACAAATCACATATGAAGAGGCTCTAGCCGATGATTTATGCACGGCATCAATGATGGTGAAATCAATAATGGAAAATTGTCAACAAGACGTGGAAGTTTTCGGAAGAGAATGTGCGGAGAAAGATCCACGAGTTGGGTTAATTTTTGAAAGTAAGTAGAAGCTTGTTGAACAGTTATGTAAATGGGTGATTAAATGTTCAGTTTCGTTTCAAGTTCTGAAATCGCGTGCAAATCAATACACGGTCCATTGTGATGTGGAAGCAACATTCCCTTGGCGAGTTCATGCAAGCCTTTCGGTAAGAAAAAATTCAAACTGGTGGTAGATAACTACATATGGCGGCGATCACACTTGTTTAAATGCAACCATCAACTCAAACCATCGACAGGCAACTGCTAAGTTTATATGCAGCAAAATACTTCCGTTGATTAAAGTTGAAACAAACATGGCTGCAAAAACTGTTCAAGAGACAATGTCCAACATGTTTCATATTAAGTGAGTTAGTTTCGAGCCTGGCACGGACTGCAGAAAACTGTTGCAATGATTTATGGAGATTGGGAATCATCGTACGTGGAATTGCCGAAATATCTTAGAGCCCTACAACATACCAACCCTGGAACCATATATGATGTTATTCATAGTCGTGGTGTTTTTTATGGTGCTTTTTGGGCTTTTGGACCTTCTATTCAAGGCTTCGACCACTGTCGACTCATATTGTCTATTGATGGCACTCATTTATACGGGAAGTATCTGGATACATTACTAGTAGCAACTGAGGTGGATGCAAATCAAGGCTATTTCCTTTAGCCTTTGCTATTGTATAAACAGAGTCATGGCAAACGTGGAGTTGGTTTGTTCGTTGCATATGGAATTATATTCCATCCGTACTAGATGTATCACCTTTATCTCGAATCGTATGAAAGGAATTCCACGTGCGCTTAGAGAAGCTTGGCCAATTGAACATCATCATCGCTTTTGTATCCATCATATTAAAGCAAATTCCCCGGTTTACCAATATCGAACATTTACCTCCATTAATGTGTCGTTTTGGCTCCTATGATGTTCTTGAAGATAGAGAACACTTCTATCTTCGGGCCTAGGAGACAATTCTACACACAACAACAGCCGTTTATCAATACAAAAACTATGTACAAAGTTAGGGTTTTTCCTATATGAATACTTCAAATCCTTTTGCATTTTCAACAAAGAAACTAACAATGTGAGTACATTCACATCGACACCATCAACACTACCTCTTCCACTAACACCAACAATCATTTCTACAATAGTAATTAAATTATAATTACCTCTAATCAACGAAGATGAAGAGCTTGCTTCCATTTTATGTGCAATCAAGTGGTTGTTTGAAGGAATGGATGAGGAATAATGTTTTTGAGTTAATGTATTTGGATTTGGAATGGGTTTGAAGTTGGGAATGGGAAGGGTTTTGGGAAGAAAAGAGATAGGGGATGTAATGAGCTCAGATTCAGCTCTCTGTCTATTTGATGCCCGAAAATGAACTTGCGCATTTCAAAAGTGCGCAAGCTTTAAATTAAAGCTTGCGCACTTATGGAATGCGCAAGCTCTACATAAAAAAATATTATGACTTGCGCATTCCAAAAATGCGCAAGTTATAAACTAAATGAGGCTTATTTTGGCAATTAGTTTTTGCTGAGGCCTAGTTCTATAATTTGTTTTTTTCCGGTGCCTTGATCGAAAAATTGTCCTATGAAATATAAAGAAACACAACTTGTGCACTTTAATATCCTACACTTTTCGCTTCATCTCCAACCCTACTCTGTTCACTAAATTGACCAAAGCTAATATAATCAAAAAGACAATTTTTTTATAGTTCCAAATTAGTAGCCAAGGTATCTGTTATAGTATTATATAGATATATCACTCTAGGGCACGATTGAATCGCTTTCTTTCAAAAATGTTTTCGCCTTTCTCAGATCATAAAGGCTTTCAGAAAACGTTCTTTCAGGATACAGTGGAGTGTGTTTTGCGCAAGTTGTGATTACTTACACAAATCGGAAGAACACTCGAATTTGATCAGATGATGCTAATAGAGTTATTGATTAAGAAAATAGAAAAGTCTTATTTTTTTCGAAAACGAAGGCTGCCAAGGATATATAGGGGGAAGGCGTTTGTTGGTGGTGACTGTTCTAAATGAACAGATATCTTCCCAACAGTCATGCCCATTTGCTGTTTGAATTCAAATTCAAACAGTAAACGAAATGTACCGTTTTCGGACGGTGCGCTGCCCCTGGACCCCCGCGACCTGATCGGCTAGGTCGACCATCTTCAACGGTGGCGTTGCCCCCGCAGCCCCACCTAGAGGGTTTGCCACCCCGGACCTCGTTCGTAGTGTCAATCAATTTAAACAATTTTATGAAAAGCTTACAACAATACCTACCTTTGAGAGCCGAGTGAGAATCCTTAATTTTATGCTCACTAAGGTTAAAACATGCTATCTAATTGTCTAAACCAAGAAGATAAATGTACCGACCCTTCTTCTATTGGTATGGCTATCTCATTAAATTCAACTTCAATTCGACTATGGGGTTTAACGGGATCTTTTTTGCTTTTGTTGAACCTCTAGCACCTTTTTTCATAATTGCATTTGCAGTTCCAACTTCACTTGGTCTCTCAATTTCCATCTCAGCATCATCATTTTCTTCATAAGACATTTCATTCACTTCAACAATCAATTCTAAACGAGACCTTTCGTTCTCTTCAAAAGTCATTTCTTCACAAGGCATTCATTCTATATAGTGTCCAAATGCTTGTTCTTGGTCTATATTGCAAGCATCGTCGGATGGCTCATTATGTTTGACCTTTGAGTTATACTTTCGGGATCCCTCGGTCTTTTTTGTTGCAAGTACATACCAAGCTTATATGCATATTATTTTTTTGCGAATAAAAAAATATATTAGGTATTCTGCTTAACTATCCGAACAATGAACGCATTAAAAAACAAGAATTTAGAGTGGTAAATTAGCTATGCAAAAGTTATCGTGGAAATGTAATAATTTCTTGGAAAAATCACTGACACAAAATGAATGCCATCTTTATTTTTTATTTTTACCTCATTTTGTAATCTGTTGCATTTAACAAATCATTTCCACTTTTATTAAATTAATACTTCCAAATATGAACAATCCTATTATTAGTAGTTATGTATAAATTGTTGAAATTGGGCTAGCCCATAGCAGAAATTAACAATGAATTTCAAAAAACTTCTCTTTTTGGATCTTTATTGGGCCTATGAAGTCTAATGTATTTAGAACATTTCTAAATTTTATTTAAATACAATCACTTATTTTATTTAAATTTATAAATTATATAGTTTTATTTAATTTATATATTAATACATATAAATATACACATATGTATCGTATACATATATGTATGTGTGTGCATGTGTAATAAGATAACACATGCAAGAAATAACATGCCTGTGTATAGATGTTAGGATTTACATTGCAACGGATATGTTAGCTCATCCGATATGTATTGTATGTTGTCTAAATATATGTATATATATAAGTTTGATATATATATATATATAATATAATATACATGTAAACGTATAAGTAAATTTTATTTAAATAATTTTACGAGGATGAAAAATATTTAAACACTTATATATGTAAAAGTATTAATTTATACATATACATAATTATGTATTATTTAATAAATATTAAAATAATATTTGTATATACGTAATATAATAAATTATTTTTAATATATATAAACATATATTTATAAACATATTTATAATATCTAAATATATATATATGTATTAATTAATAAATAAATAAAAATTCTTCCAGATCGTATACACAAACAACATAAAATATTTTATTATAAATTTTATTCTATTAATATATATTAATTATTCGAAATACAATAAAATATTAATAAAAATATTTGAAACATATTTTATTAAATTTTAAATTTTTAGAAAATCTAGCATGATATTTTAAATTTTGAAAAAAATTTCCATAATTTTTCTCAGTTAATATTTATTTTTAATAATTAATTAATTTCAGCCATATATTATAATCATTATCGAAAAATATAAAATTTAACTATTAAATTCTCAATTTTTGGCCGAGAGATTACTTCATAATAAAATAATTTTTAAAAATTTAAAAATTGATTTTCAAAACATATTTTATTTAATATAAATTATTTTTTTAAGGAAATGAGTGATTCTCTATAGTTAGAGGAGAGCACTCGTGTAATTTTATTCTACACTTAAAAATGGAGCTGTCAACATGTCTAACAGATAGGGATACCCCCCATACAATAAAAGTTTAAAAAAACCCCAAACTTATAGAGCTAAGGTCCAAATTAAAAATACAACAAAAAACCATAAAATGAGAAAAATGCTCTAGCCCATGAAATCAGATGAATCCATCCAAACCAGTAAGCATACATGAGTCTACTAAGAAACTAAATAAAAAGAATAACCAAAATACAAACACATATATATAAATATATATAATTATATATATACACACACACACACATGTATACATACAAAATAAAATATACTAATCTAAAAATAAAAGCCATAGGACCGCAATAATTATAATTAACACTATACAAGGATCAGTATAGAGTATAAATTAAATATATTACAAAATATCCTAGTAAAAGCTAATGTCCTAATTAAGTGAAATAATCAACTCTATGTGAATAATCAATTCTATGCAAACATAAATAGTGGAGGTCCAATATACAATGAAAGACACCCCCATTTAAATAATCAAAGCAGTGAAATCGTTAGTGAGCAATGAATATATAGCAAAAGTGAAAAAGGGAAATGGAATAAATTGTATATTACAACTTTTGTTGACTTTATCAATTTGTGTCTACTGTGTTCACACAAACATTTGCACAAAAGCACGTAAAACAACAAGGCATTAACACTAATAAAATTAGTATGAAATAAGATATTTTACAATTAGTTTCAAAAATATATGTGATATTTTGTAGCATATCCATATTGAAAGCTTAGAACGTACATATACAAGCTAGCGACAAATATTGATAGCTAATTGTTTCAATGTCCTTACGAACCACGTGAATATAGTAGATGAAATAGTTTTTCAAATCTAAATTTGTAACGGCCCCAGAATTTCGAACACTTCGTGTTTAAATATGAACTATTTAAATATTTGAAGCTTGGATTAAATGTTATTAAAATGATTTAATAAGATTTTTTAACCCCCTTTTAAATCACAAGTAATGATGATAAACTTGTTTTGAAATTTTTTTACAAAAATAAATACTTTGAAAAAATATCGAAAACGTGACTAAAAATCGTTTTATCGATAAACAGCTTTTTAACCATCAGAAGTTGTTCAGATTTTTTTTACATACACTTATTTGCTTAGGAAATTAATAAAATGAACTAAAAACTTTTTACCATTTATGAAAATAAACTTTATGGATGATGTCATGGGTGGTGTCATCAAAGATATTATGAAATAAGCTTAAAAGGAAAGTCTTTTTTTTGGCAAGGCCAACGGGGTTAGAAATGGACCCCTACCATTTATTGATATACCAAGAGAGAAGTACAACAAGGAAGGAAACAAAGCTACCTAAAATAAATAGGCAGGCAAGCAACAAAGAAACAAGAAAACAAAGAAGAACAGGCATATCAGAAGAAACAAAAAAAACACAACAGAGGAACACATAGACAAGCAAAAATCAGGAGAGGCCAGACAGAAAAGCAGGTTCAAACTCATGGCTAGATGCAGCAATACCAAACCTCAATCCCTCCACAATGCTATCTTTCATTTGCATTAAGGTTTTCCTTTTTCCACCAAAAATAATTGCATTCCTCTCTTCCCAGATCATCATTATGAAAACTTTCAGGGTGAACAGCAAAACATAGGTAGATTCACCTTTCCATCTTGTTGCTTTGAAAATGAGATCCCATTCTTCCTCACTAACTAAAGCAACACTCCTGCCAGTGGTGATAGAATTTGTCAACCACCATAACATGTTGACGTGAGGACATCTGAAGAACAGGTGAAGTGTATCCTCTTCCTCAGCTTGGCAAAAACTACACGTAGTATCAATATTAAGGCCTCTCTGTCTCAGTTTAGTTTTCGTTTTCAAAGCATAACTAAAAATTTTCCAAAGTAAAAGGTTTTGCCTCTCAGTGTTGTGATTAAGCCAAATACGCTTATGCCAGCTTAGAGTAACACTATTATTCTGGCAAACAAGATGCTTGTACATGTCTCCAATCCTGTACTTGTCTTTACTACATGACCAAGTAATACCATCATCAGGAGATAACAGAACATGACAACCACTCAAAAGATTCCATTGTCGTCTGACACACTGATTACTAGAGTAAGGAAGGACAACACAACCTTCAGAGAGAAAGTTAGATGCCAGGGCGTCATAAGAAATCCCAGTTTGCACATGTTGGTTGGAAGAAAGAAGCTGACATAGAATAATGCCAACCTTCACCCACGGGTCATGCCAGAATGAAATACGACTATTGATACCAGTTATACTCATAGCATAAGGAAGGATAACAGATCTGAGTTTGAGAATACAACGCCAAGTCCAACTACATGATTGAGGAATAGCCATCGTCCAGAAATTTTTATTACCAACGATATACTTGTAAGACCATTTCACCCAAATACTGTCTTTATGATTCAGGAAGTTGTCAATGTGGTGCACCATGGCCGCACGGTTCCACAGAAGCATATTTTTAATTCCTAGTCCACCTCTAGACTTCAGCATTTCAAGCTTGGAGAATGCACAAGGAGATAGCTTTTTGGAGTTAATAGAACCATGCCAGAAAAAGTTTGACATGGCACTCCTAATCATTTTGATCAACTTGATAGGAATAATGAAAGATCTAGACCAGTACACAGTCATGGAGAAGATAATGGATTTGATAAGAGTAAGCCTACCAGCCTGACTAAGCATCCTATTTGACCACAAGCTTATGAAAGGATAAGGGAGATGGGATGGGAGGTGATCCTTACATGTCATGAAAGGAGGATGAGAACAAGCTTATGCTACACCATTTGAACCTATATAAGGAGGGGCACACCCTTGTTAAATAATCAATAATTCTCAAAGCTTGAGATGAAGTATGAGAATTAAAAATGGTGGAAGCCCTTAAGCACTAATCCACTAATTATTCTCTAACTTTTTCAAGTCTTAACAAAATCATACTATACTTAACACTAAAAGTTGACGAGTATGCTTGTCTATTTGTGAGATTCAAGAATGAAGTGTCTAGGCAAAGCTTAGATGCAACTAGTGCTCTAACTTACCTAGCTTCACTCTTAAATGAGGAATAGTTAAGTTGAAATATCAGAAACGAGTTAAGTATATGAGACTTGGTTTCCATATGCTACCGTCCTCATTATTGTTGAATATGACCAAATTAGTCGATTCAATCTTGAAGAGACTGAGATTGGTAAGTGTTTTACTTATCAAAAACCACTTCAAGATTGAGATATGTGTTATATCTCTTGGAAGTCGATATGTTGAAGATGTTGAAATCCATGTGTGGTTTCGAGATCTGTTCGAGATGTGGGAATCCATTTTGGGATTATTGTTCTATTCGAGTGATGAAGATTCGTGTAAAAGATGCTGAACGTAACCTCGACATCGGAAATGACTAAAAATAAAATAGGCCTCACAATCTGGGGTTTAGATGACCTATGTCAGGGTATTATCAACTTCATATCTAGAGATGCTTATCAATTGTTGGCCGGCGGGAGTTGATGATATTTGGATCACATTGTTCATGTTTATGTTCGGACGCTGGACTGCTTGTGTTTACCTAAATGATATGTTTTATCTAGAGATATACGTCACTTGGAGGTACTTTCTGACCGTTGTACAGGAGATTGGATCCATCTCTACCGAAGAGATCTCCACGGAAAATCCAAATGCGAACGTTCCTTATCGGATTTGATTGTACTCCTAATATGATGTTGAATGTAATGAATGTAACTATGATGGCCCACCTTTCTGACTCCTAAAGATGACAATAAATACATCTGCGATATTCATGTGTCGATCATTTAAGCGCATGAAAGACAAATTGTTGGGATTCAAAAAAATAAAGAACAACAGTGTCTCACAACGAAAGGATCATATATAATATAAACAACAGGTGGTACTTTAGGTTACACTAAAAAATACAAGGTTTATCAGAGTTATCAACATGTACTAACTTTTAGTCTGGACAGTTATAAGAGCCCGTCCTTACAGATATACTAATAGTGCAGCGGAAAACAAAAAAGCTGATAACTTCAGAAGACTCCTTCTCACCATCCGTCAGCTCCAAAAGATCAAAAGGATAACTTGCCTTTCTCAGCCTACTCAAATGAGTAACCAAGAGTTTAAGGAAAAATAAACTTTGAGTCATACGGGGTCTGTTATGAGAAGCTCAAGACATATGCATAAACATATAACTGCACATTGCGAGACTACGCTGTAGAACAGAATGGGTTTTCGCTCACAAGAACCAAAACCATTTTATTTTATAAGTAAATAAAGGATATATATATAGTGTCTAATATGCTTAAAACAAATATATAAAATACTTATGATGCTTGCATCTCACATCACAACAGTATTTAGGTATACATCTAATTTGTAATGGTGACGTTCGATAAATGGATTTCCAAGAAAAAGCCAACGGTACTTCGTGAACTTTTTCCAACATGACAAGGGTAAGGGCCTCCCTACGAAATGCATAGTATACCCCTAGAGTATATATACCTAAGAGCCCATGTAAATTAGGTCACTCTCGGATGTTACCGACCAGTCTACGTCTATCATACGTAACGTCGAATATATCATTTCTACGCTTATACTATGAGGAATGCGGAATATGGATCTTAAGGATAGAATGAACACTAGAGGGGGGTGAATAGTGTTTATAAGAAATTACTAAATCTTTTTGAGTTATTGTTGATTTGTACACAAATGTATGCAATATTCAGACACAAGTATTATCACAGAATCAAACACAGATGTAGATAAAGTAAATGCGGTAAAGGAAAGAACACACTGGATTTTATACTGGTTCGGAATTACCCTACATCCAGTCCCGCACAACTAAGTACGGATTTCATTTCAAAAGCAACTCAACAATTACAACCCTCGATTTCAAGGCCACGAGGTACACCCTCCAGAATCACAATCCTCTAGGTAGAGATACTTGATTTTCGGGCAACAAGTTCACCCAATTGATTTCTCAAGGCTACAATCACACCTTTTCTCACTTGATTGATTTCCAAGGCTACAATCACACCTTTTACTCTATTGATTACAAAGAAAGCCTATAACTCTGAATAACACTGAGGATCTTGATGAGATAGTGACAAAGAATCAAACCAGAGATGATCTAGTTAGATTCAATGTTGATTTCGGCATAGTAATGGTAAGAATATGTATAAAGAAATGTGGAAGAAGAAGAGAAGTGAAAAACTAGAAAATCTATATATGAATTCGTTGAAACTAACCCCTATTTATAGAAGAACAACATCCATGTCCATTCGTGAAAGGTTATGGCGAATAGACACTTCTTTTGAAATTCAAAATTTTGAATCTAACTATCACTATGTTGACATGGGGTACTAGGGCATGTCGACATCCCAAAGCATTTTTTGAAGATTTGATTTTCTTTGAAAATAACCTTTATCTTATATTAAGAACTATTTAAACTTTATAAATATACTTGACTATAGATAACATACATAGATAAATATAGAGAATAATATATATAAATTTTTACTATAATTTTATATTTAAATCTAAGTATAAATATATTATAATTAAAAGATAGTTTAAAACAAACGAAGTTTTAAACAAGAGTTTATTAAAAACAAAAACAAAGAATATTTTAAGGCTAAAACATCTTTTTGAAAATCATTTGAAAAGATAATTTTTAAGGCTAAAACATTTTGAAAAGCATTTTTGAAAATCATTCTGAAGTAGTTTTGAAAATCATTTTCAAGTAGTTTTGCAAGCTTCTTCCTGCAGAATATCTCATCACTTCAGGACACGAGAACTTGTACAAAACCAGGATGTTCGTGGGTTTGTATGCCACTTGTCATAGGTTTGTAAGCTACTTGTCGTGGGTTTGTAAGCCACTAAAAAGGTAGAAATGGGTTCCATCCCAAAAGAAAAATGGAGTGAAGATTTCAGTGCTATTGTGAAGTTTTAACATAATTCTAGACTCAATACTTATCTTGAAATCTTGAACTCTTGATAATCTTGATATTCTTGATATTCTTGACACTCATGAGTCTTCAATCTTGATATCTTGAATCTCTATGCTGTATAGTCTTCATTCTTGGTACCTTCATGGTTAAATCCTACATATACATATATATCTAAACTATAATGTTAGTATTTATATTTTATAATCTTATTCTAAGGTTGTTGTCATCAAAACCATCATCTCAAGGACTAACAATCTCCCCCATTTTGATGATGACAACCTTTGTTTATAAAATATTACTTCTATCCTAATAACTCCCCCTAAATCTAATAACACCTCCTTAATCTATTCCTAACTACCCTATTTTATATTTCTCCCCCTTTGTCATCAACAAAAACAAACAAACTCTAAACTATATAACTCCCCCTCATTCTTGTACTCAAGTACCTGCATTAATAAACTATATAATAGAGTATATTAAGAAAAAACTATACTTATAGACATGATATTCAATCAACGTTTATAAATATATCAATGTATATTTATACATTCATCAATCCACACCAAGTGTCAACCAAATCAATCAAAACAAACAGTTTCAATCAAAGCAATCAATTCAAACAAAGTAATCAAATTAAATAAAGCAATCAAATTAAACATTACGAGGAACTTCCACCCATCCTTCTTCTCCGAAAATAGGATCTGCTTTAATGGCATCCCAATTTTCATTGTCATTTGTGAGAGAGACAGGAGGATGTGCTTTGTTATCATCCTTGTGCAGGGAAGAAAACATCCATCGAATTGCCTTGAAATGCCTTTCTTGCTCCTTGATCATCTGCATTTGACTCAATTCTAAGTGTCGCTGGTTACGAAGAATGAACGAGAGAATATTCTTGAATGAATTAAGAGTTCTTCAAGATTCTCGGATAAGTTATGAATTGGATTAGCCATTTTTGAAATTGTGAGAAGAATGAGAGATAGAATAGATAAGAAATAATATTCAGTGATGAATTCTGGAAGAAATGGGTATATATAGGTGTAGAAATTCGTTTGAAATGAATAGACATATGGTAGTTATTCAAATTTCAAATTCAAAATGAAGTGTCATTTCTGACCAGTACATGTCGACATGGTCATAGAGGGTATGTCGACATGAGGTAGTGAAATTTGATGGTAATTTTGATTTTGTGAATAATTGTGTATATATATATATATATATATATTTATATAATATACTAACATTTATTCAAGAGATAAGATAAGCTAGATAACAGAAAAGAAATTCAATTTCATTGCATAGAAGAGTGATACAATGATTAATCATAAACAACTACATAAACACTCAAAATAAAACAAACTTAAACTAATTCGACATGATATGAAAATATAGAACTAGTTAGAGGATGCTGAAGATGAAGATAATCCAAGTTTCTTACTGACTTTGGAGAAAAACTTGTTCATCTTGGATGATATTGTTTGCGCCAAAATTGGTCACAAACCCCGAATGTTGTGAAAGCACCAGTGTATGAATATAAATCAACAATATTCACACACAAATCTCAAATCTAAGCAAACAGAGTATCACAATTCAGAAATAATGAACAGAAACACAAGATTTATAGTGGTTCGGCTATCTCTGGCCTACGTCCACTTTAAAGGTTTATCTTTTATTGATTATCCTTGCTGATTACAATTGATTACAGCAGTTGCAATGAAGAATTTTGATTACAATGGTTGTATTGAAGTGTAGAATTGAGTCTGGTAGAGTCTAGGCGCTTCAGAATCCCGATCCTCTTTCCTGAATGACCTGGGGCTCTATTTATAGGTGTAGGAGGCTGATATTTCGCCTAAAATTAGGGAGACTACTTCTGGCACGTGTGGGGGCCCATGCGCCCGTGTCCAGAAAATCTAGGCCCGCTTCGGGATCGATTCGAACTCCATTCGAATCGATCAAGAATTCATCTGATGGAGCTGAAATTTGGTGAGAACATTCTTCAACATGTATGTAAGCCTCTGTGAAAATTTCATAGCATTTGGACTTGTAGATCGTAAGATATCATCGATTTGAAATAGTGTTTTCTCGGCTGATCGTCTTGTTCGAATCGATCGGTTCGTATCCATCTCTTCGAATCGATCGTTTGCACATGCTCTCGTGGTAATGTGGCGCGCAATCTTCGAGTCGATCCGCTTTTCACTCCGGTTTGATCGAGTCGACTCCATGATTCTCGCCTTGCTCGTATCGAAGAATAACATGTCATCCATTCTTGTTGACTCGATGGATGCGAATGTGTCTTTGCTCATGGATTCGATCAGAGGACTCCAAGAATATGTTGCAGCCATTCGATGGATACGAAGGTCATGTGTGACGATGGATACTAACATATGCTTGCCCCTGGATTCGAAGAACGGTTGTCTGATGGATTCGAACTAGATGGAGTCGAACTAAGGCATGAGGATGGATATGAAGTTGTTGCCGCTCTGATTGATACGTGGCCGATGGATACGAACAGAGGTCCCTCTGATGGATTCGAACAGAGGCTCCGCCTATGGATTCGAGCAAGGGTTATGGATACGAAAACAAGGCTATTCTCTTCCAACTTGCATCGATCATAACTTGAGCATACAAACTCAGATTGACTTGAAATTTGAAACCTTGGCTTTCATGAATTTGCTTGACGTGTCTTATCAATTGTAGCCCGATCCGGACTCGGACAAAATTCATTGATATCCATGGTGAAACAGTGCATAACGAACTTTTACGACGAACTGTCTTTATTTTTCCAGTCAACTTTTTGGTGTCACGGCCTTGCCAAAATGCGGGATAACAATTGCCCCCCAAAACATGCCTTGCGATAGGAAGGTGTGTTTTGTAGTTCCATAGGCTGGATGTTTATATCCTATCATCGACCTGAAAAGAACTTGATAGTTTCATATGACCTCGAATGACGATCGTTCGGGATCGTATGCCATTTGAGGTGAAATGTGACCGTTCATGGTCGAATGTCGTTCGTGGGAAATGGTGGAATGGGACCATTAGCGGTCGGATGCCGTTCGTGGCAAATAACGAAATAGGACCGTTCGCGGTTGGATGTCATTCTAGACGAGTTGTGATCGTTCGCGATCGAGTGGCGTGGAAAGAAGAATGTGATCGTTCGTGATCGAGTGTCGTTCTATACGAATTATGATGGATTGTGACCGTTCATGGTCGTATGGTGCACGAGATAAAATGTGATCGTTCGCGATCGGATGCCACACGAAGCAGAATGTGATCGTTCGCGATCGAATGTCATACTGAGAGAATTGTGACTGTTCGTGGTCGGGTGCCGCACGAGGCTGATGTGTGATCGTTCGCGATCGAATGTTACACTAGATGAAGTGTGACCGTTCGCGGTCGGATGCCGTTCGAGGCTAATGGTGACCATTAGAGGTCGGGTGCCGTACGAGGTTGATGGTGACCGTTCGAGGTCGGGTGCCGTACGAGGCTGATGGTGACCGTTCGAGGTCGGGTGTCGTACGAGGCTGATGGTGATCGTTCGAGGTCGGGTGACGCTCGAGGCAAATGAGTGTGCCCAGGGGGGACTTAGTATTGTCGATGTCAGGTTCACGTTCGGATGAGCGATCGTGGCGGTTCGTCGCCATACAAGGTGTGCTTGTGGACCGTTCGCGATCCAAAGCATACGCGAGTAACTTCTTCTTCAGAATTTCAAATATCAAATTAACGTTCACATGAATTTCACAACAGAAATTTCCAAACAAACTAAGTCCAAATGTTCGAATCAAAATAAAACAATAGCAAAGCAAGGATGTCAAAGTGTAAATCCTCATTACGATATGGTCAATGGTCATTCAGAGCATGTCTGTGGATCGTTTGCGATCTCCCACATGTGTAAATGATTTAACCGTGTTAATGAGAAGTTTACGACTTGTTCATCGTTATTTAAATCAATTGATAACCATACAGTTTCCCGACTCGGGATTACCCCTAGCTGATGTAGATGGTGGCCGCTCTGGTTCCACCGTTGGAGCTCGCCTTCTCACATACTGAAGTAGCCTACCGTTCCTGATATGTCCTTCTACCTCATCCTTTAAGTGTCTACAATCGTTTGTGCTATGTCCATTCAGCTCGTGGAATAAGCAATATTTGTCTGATTTTCTCTCGTCGGTAGTAGGATCCCGTCGCATTGGTCTACGATAGGCAACTTGCTCTCGGGTGTCTTGGTAGATTCGCTCCAAACCCTCGTTCAGTTCTGAATAGGTGGTAAATCGCGGCTCCCTCCGTTGCCTCTTTGACCTATCCTCATTTTCTTCAGCCTTTCGCTTCCCTTTACCAATCTCTGCACCTTTTCCAGGTGAATTACCGCCTCTAACTGCGTAAACATCAATTTCTTCTTCTCTTTCAGTACGAGCATCCTCTAATCGCAAAAACTTTTCGGCTTCATGATAAAACTCTCCCAGGTCCGTAGGTGGATCCTTAGTTAGTGAATTCTTGAACTCCGTGCCATCAGATATTCCAGATACAGCTGCCATCATGACCATAGATGGATCTGGTCGATCCACTGATGCTGCTGCCGCATTAAACCGCATCAGAAAACTCCTTAAAGATTCCCCAGCTTTTTTCTTTAGAGTCGCCAAACTCATCACGTTCTTAGGTCTCGAAATATGAACCCAGAATTGTCTCATAAACCTTTCTGTCAAATCTATCCAAGTCCCAATGGAGCCACTCTCCAGTTGTCTAAACCATAGCACTGCAATGTCCATCAAATACAATGGAAAGCACCGGGCCATGACTTCCTGTGATGCCCCCAGCACTTCCATGTGCCTCATATACTTCGTTAGATGGACCGCTGGATCTGTCCGCCCATCATACATTTCCACCGATGGTAGCTTGAAGTTTGGTGGATTCCTGGCCTGCCTGATCGTAGGAGTAAAGCAACTCCTATGTACATCCTCCAGATCTCTATTGACTAGTCCGCCTCTCATGGCCCGTCTGACCATCTCTGCCAACCTATCGTTGTCGTCAGGCTATGATCTTTGAGTGTCACCTTCGTTCTGCCCCCCTGGCTGAGCGTTCATCCCTCTATTGCCACCAGGTTGCTCGGATGTCCCTGAATCTCTTCCCGGGATTGGATCAACATGCTCTAAGTGCGTTCCCCCCAGCTCCGGTGCTGCGCCAGATGGTCCTGCTCCGTTCTGGACTCTGGTTGCTCCTTGATTTTGCGCTCCAAGTTGTCCAATCTGTTGAAGCAAATTCTGGATCATTTCCTCCTGTCTCTTCATTATTGTCTCCATCTCATCCCTGGTGATGAAGATCGATGCTTGGTTTGCCCCTGAGGAAGCCTCTTGACTCCCTTCATTCTGACTTTACTCTGGTCTCTGCCTTCTACTTGTTTGTCTTGTCATGATTCCTCGGATCTAAATCTCTTAGCCTTCTGATTCAACTTTCAAATGATAGAACTCCTGAAATAGCATTCTCGGTGAAAGCGCCAAAGTGTTTGCGCCAAAATTGGTCACAAACCCCGAATGTTGTGAAAGCAGCACTGTATGAATATAAATCAACAATATTCACACACAAATCTCAAATCTAAGCAAACAGAGTATCACAATTCAGAAATAATGAACAGAAACACGAGATTTATAGTGGTTCGGCTATCTCTGGCCTACGTCCACTTCAAAGGTTTATCTTTTATTGATTATCCTTGCTGATTACAGTTGATTACAGCAGTTTCAATGAAGAATTTTGATTACAATGGTTGTATTGAAGTGTAGAATTGAGTCTGGTAGAGTCTAGGCGCTTCAGAATCCCGATCCTCTTTCCTGAATGACCTGGGGCTCTATTTATAGGTGTAGGAGGCTGATATTTCGCCTAAAATTAGGGAGACTACTTCTGGCACGTGTGGGGGCCCATGCGCCCGTGTCCAGAAAATCTGGGCCCGCTTCGGGATCGATTCGACCTCCATTCGAATCGATCAAGAATTCATTTGATGGAGCTGAAATTTGGTGAGAACATTCTTCAACATGTATGTAAGCCTCTGTGAAAATTTCATAACATTTGGACTTGTAGATCGTAAGATATCATCGATTCAAAATAGTGTTTTCTCGGTTGATCGTCTCGTTCGAATCGATTGGTTCGTATCCATCTCTTCGAATCGATCGCCTGCACGTGCTCTCGTGGTAATGTGGCGCGCAATCTTCGGGTCGATCCGCTTTTCACTCCGGTTTGATCGAGTCGACTCCATGATTCTCGCCTTGCTCGTATCGAAGAATAACACATCATCCATTCTTGTTGACTCGATGGATGCGAATGTGTCTTTGCTCATGGATTCGATCAGAGGACTCCAAGCATATGTTGCTGCCATTCGATGGATACGAAGGTCATGCATGACGATGGATACTAACGTATGCTTGCCCCTGGATTCGAAGAACGGTTGTCTGATGGATTCGAACTAGATGGAGTCGAACTAAGGCATGAGGATGGATACGAAGTTGTCGCCGCTCTGATTGATACGTGACCGATGGATACGAACAGAGGTCCCTCTGATGGATTCGAATAGAGGCTCCGCCTATGGATTCGAGCAAGGGTTATGGATACGAAAACAAGGCTATTCTCTTCCAACTTGCATCGATCATAACTTGAGCATACAAACTCAGATTGACTTGAAATTTGAAACCTTGGCTTTCATGAATTTGCTTGACATGTCTTATCAATTGTAGCCCGATCCGGACTCGGATAAAATTCATTGATATCCATGGTGAAACAGTGCATAACGAACTTTTACGACGAACTGTCTTTAGTTTTCCAGTCAACTTTTTGGTGTCACGGCCTTGCCAAAAGGCGGGATAACAGATATTTTGTCCAACTTCTTACTAATGGATCTTTTAAGAACCCGTTGATTCTCAACAATAATCTTTTGGTTTTTGAGAAGGGTTTTGTTGGTAGGATTGGAGGGATAATCAATACTTTCTAGGGATGTCTCACCTTCTTCTTCTTCTTCTATTTCCATTTCATCCCCTTCTTCTTCCTCTTCCTCTTCCTCTTCCATTTCTTCATGAGCCAAACGCTCTTCTTTTTCGGCAAGACTCTCATAAGGTTGAAAAACATATGGGATTTTAATGAGAGAAATGTTTGAAATATTAAAAACTTTTCTTGAAATAAATTCTTCTCCTTTGAAATTTACTCCAAAATAGTTGAAAATCCGAGTAAGGTAAATTCCATGATATAAAGTGTTTTCTCCCATTTCAAAATTTTTAGGACGAAGTTCATCCAAAATAACTTGCGCCCAATTGATATCATAATTAATGAAAATAGCAAAAAGAGCTTTGCAAACTTTTGAGGTAGGATTGTTAAAATTCCCCGATCTTGGGGTCAAAGTATGTTGTAAAAGAAGGTTAACAATTCTTGCTTTTGGACGAAAGTTTCGGTTTTTAAATTCAAAGTTTTCATCTCCTTCAAAAATATGATGAAATGTCTCACGATCATGTTCATCGATTTGAAAACTAGAAAGATCCATTCTCGTGCTTTTGCAATTGAGAATGGTACCCAAAAGATCACAATTCAAAACAATTTTAGTGCCTTTGACACTACTCCAAATTTCATTATCATTTCCTTCATAAAATTCTCGATTGAGATTTGCATAGAAAATTTTAACAAGATTTGGGTAACAAACAAAATCATTTTGAGAAGAATTAACAAGACTAAGAATTTGATTGTTTGTAAAAGAGTATCAATTTCATAAGAAGCAAAATCTTGAAAAATAGCAAATTTTCCGGGATGGACTTTTCCATAATTAGCATATTGATGTATGCTTTTATGGCCTCCGGATTATTGAGGAGTTGCTCTTTCAAGTTTCCGGAATGTCTCAGGGTGGAGGGGTTGCTTGAAGAAGCCATTAAAGTAGAGAGTAGAGAGCTTGAAGTTTTGAAGAGAGTTTGAATTTGAAAATGAAAGTAAAAAGTTGTGATAAAAGATAGTGAATAAATAGATTTTTGAAAGACATGTTCTCTGGTCAAAAAATGCCTTTTTAGAGTATTGAATGAAGTGAAAAGGTGGAGAGAAATTCAACCATTTGAATTTCAAATTCTGGTACCTATGTCGACCTCAAGGTAGGGACCATGTCGACATATGCCTGTGAATTTCTATGATTTATTTTTCCTAAGTATTCTAATATATATATACTTATTATTTTAATGTCTATATATATATATCTGGAATATTATTAGAATTATAGTATATTCCAGAAAATAGTATTATATTATTAATAAAATAATAAAAATAATAATAATAATAAAATAATAATAATAATAAAATAATAATAAATAAATTTAAAATTCAATCAACACACCAATTCAAAATCAATCAATCATCTAATTCTAAGCATGCAATTTCAATCAATTGTATTGTAAATGTGTACCTTTTTCTGAGTCTGTTTCCTTGAATTCGTTGAAGTCGTGAACTGCCGTGAAACACAAATTTGAATTATCTGTCTTTTGATCATCATCGCTTGAGGACGAGTCTGAGTCATCTAGAGTAGCAGTAAATGCACGCTTTCATTTCTTTACTGAATCATTGTTTATAGGAGGATTCTGCCTATTTGGATATGGACAGTCTCTTTTCATATGGCCTGGTTCATCACAGTTGAAACATTTGACATTGTTTGGCACTGCATTCTGATTTCCAGAATTCTTATAGTTGTTTCTCTTGAGATTATTCATCTTTTTGTATTTCAGGAATTTCCGAAAATTCCTGGTCATAAATGCTATCTCTTCATCATTATCACTATTTGAGTCTGATCCTTCGGTTAATGCATTGAATGCCATTGATTTCTTTTTAGATGCTTTGCTTTCTCTTCTCCCGATCATTTGGACTTCAAACGACATTAGATTTCCAATCAATTCTTCTATCTTTAAGGTACTGATGTCATTTGCCTCTTCAATTGCAAGTGTCTTTTGATCCCATTCTGGAGTGAGAGAATTTAAAAATTTTCTGACTTGATCTTCTTCCGAAAATTCCTTTCCCAAGAATATTAAAGAATGCACAATATCCTGAAATCGACTATACATATCTGAAATAGACTCATTATAATTCATTTTAAATAACTGAAACTGATTTGTGAGCATGGAAATTTTGGTCTGTTTAACTTTGCTTGTTCCTTCATAAGTAACTTGCAAAGTTTTCTAGATTTCATATGCAGACTTACAAACTGACACTCTATTAAATTCATTCCTATCAAGTGAACAAAACAGAATATTCATTGCTTTAGAATTAATTTGTGCAACAGCCTTGTGCTCAGTGGTCCACTATGCAAAGTCAGTTGTGGGTTCAGAATATTCATTCTGCGTGATATTCCAAGTGTCTAATCCTATAGATTGTAAATATATTTTCATCCTACATGCCCAATATGCATAGTTACTGCCATTAAAAAGTGGTGGTCTGACAGTAGACTGACCTTCTACAAATGAACTAGTGTTAGAAACAGTACCAGTGTTGGTAGCCATTTAGAAAACTTTTCAAAATTGAGATTATGAAACTTTTGAAAACCTTGCTCTAATACCAAATGTGAGGAATGCAGAATATGGATATTAAGGCTAGAATGAACACTAGAGGGGGGGTGAATAGTGTTTATAAGAAATTACCAAATCTTTTTGAGTTATTGTTGATTTGTACACAAATGTATGCAATATTCAGACACAGATATAATTACAGAATCAAACACAGATGCAGAAATAAAGTAAATGTAGTAAAGGAAAGAACACACCGGATTTTATACTGGTTCGGAGTTACCCTACATCCAGTCCCGCACAACTAAGTATGGATTTCCTTTCAAAAGCAATTCAACAATTACAACCCTCGATTTCAAGGCCACGAGGTACACCCTCCAGAATCACAATCCTTTGGGTAGAGATACTTGATTTCTGGGCAACAAGTTCACCCAATTGATTTCTCAAGGCTACAATCACACCTTTTCTCACTTGATTGATTTCCAAGGCTACAATCACGCCTTTTACTCTATTGATTACAAAGAAAGCCTATAACTCTGAATAACACTGAGGATCTTGATGAGATAGTGATAGAGAACCAAACCAGAGATGATTTAGTTAGATTCAATATTGATTTCGGCAGATTAATGGTAAGAATATGTATAAAGAAATGTGGAAGAAGAAGAGAAGTGAAAAACCAGAAAATCTATATATAAATTCATTGAAACTAACCCCTATTTATAGAAGAACAACAGCCATGTCCATTCGTGAAAGGTTATGGTGAATAGACACTTCTTTTGAAATTCAAATTTTTGAATCTAACTGTCACTATGTCGACATGGGCTATTAGGGCATGTCGACATCCCAAAGCATTTTTTAAAGATTTGATTTTCTTTGAAAATAACCTATATCTTATATTAAGAACTATTTAAACTTTATAAATATACTTGACTATAGATAAAATACATAGATAAATATAAAGAATAATATATATAAAATTTTACTATAATTTTATATTTAAATCTAAGTATAAATATATTATAATTAAAAAATAGTTTAAAACAAACGAAGTTTAAAACAAGAGTTTATTAAAAACAAAAACAAAGAATATTTTAAGGCTAAAACATCTTTTTGAAAATCATTTGAAAAGATAATTTTTAAGGCTAAAACATTTTGAAAAGCAGTTTTGAAAATCATTCTGAAGTAGTTTTGAAAATCATTTTGAAGTAGTTTTGCAAGCTTCTTCCTGCAGAATATCTCATCACTTCAGGACACGAGAACTTGTACAAAACCAGGATGTTCGTGGGATTGTAAGCCACTTGTCGTAGGTTTGTAAGCTACTTGCCGTGGGTTTGTAAGCCACTAAAAAGGTAGAAATGGGTTCCATCCCAAAAGAAAAATGGAGTGAAGATTTCAGTGCTATTGTGAAGTTTTAACATAATTCTAGACTCAATACTTATCTTGAAATCTTGAACTCTTGATAATCTTGATATTCTTGATACTCATGAGTCTTCAATCTTGATATCCTGAATCTCTTTACTGTACAGTCTTCATTCTTGGTACCTGCATGGTTAAATCCTGCATATACATATATATCTAAACTATAATGTTAGTATTTATATTTTATAATCTTATTCTAAGGTTGTTGTCATCAAAACCATCATCTCAAGGACTAACATATACAACCGAAATACGCTCTAGAAAAGATATAACATACCCTAATGGTAGTGATCCACATAGCTACACATCTTCTGTGCCATAGTTTGGGTCATTTCTCAAGTTAAGGTCTACGGTCGAGTCGTCTTTCCAACAAAACATGTAATGTTAACCCTGCCCTTTACCTTGGAATCACCCTAAGGATAAGCAATATAACAAGTCTAGCAAACCAAACAATTCACAGATGTTCTCCTTTTGAATAACCCTCCAGATAGGCAATATAATAGGTCCAACATCCTAAACAGAATCCTCTTCATAGATCCTTAAAAGTATAATCATCCGATTTAACATATTTTCATGTTTCAAAGTGGATTGGTTACGTATACCTATGTATGCTTATCCGAATCTGGACTCTTCAAAACTGTCGTATAGTGAATTTCCGATTAACTCAATTTTGGTTCTTTTGGAAATAAATGGACAACCTATAAGGTAGATTCTCACTGGGAGCATATCCCTACACTTTTCTTAAAGAGAAAGACGAGGTTATATGTACGGTAAAGCCTCACCAGGAAGATATCCATATCGTATAAACTTCGTGTCTCTTTTGTATATCTCCAAAGTTAAAGTTCGTGTTTGATAGTTGAAGTCAACTACCCGATTATATCCTAAAGAGGTAAACATCTATAATCACTTTCATTTATTCGTACATTGTTTTACTTATTTTTCAAACACTTATACATAATACTCAAATTTGAGGATAAACCTTTAAGACTTGCTCTATCCAACGGGCCAGGCCATTAGCCAAGGAGGGGAGAATACTAGTTATCCAACCCCAAGCCTAGGCACTACTATTCTAAGACACCCATCGAATAAAGAAGTTTATTAGTTGGTCCAAAATATAATCTCAATTTATAAACCATTGGTTTTACAAGAAAAATGTTGATTAAACTTTTGTTATCAAAACATATAAATCTTTTATTTAAATTAACAATCGTTTTCCAAACTCTTTTCATATATAAAATTATTTTAAAGTACTCTTAGTAATAGTATAAATTTGTATACAAGTTGGTTTGTAAAGATAATACACCTAAAATTATATGGAAGGAGATTAAAACAACTTCTATAACAAAGTGCTATTAAATGGGCTTAAATAAACTTTATATTGTTTTATCTTTTGCTAGTCTTTCTTTATAATTTTAAATATTTTATAAACAAATCCTTTGTTGTAAACCGAAATACTTTTAGTCAATAATACATTCATGTAATAATTTCCCAAAAAATACTAACATGTCATCACTTTGAAATGAGTTAAAATACAAGTATTTCCAAGTGCATTGATATCGATATTTTCACTTTCTAACTTTAAACTCTTAGTTAAATTTTTACTTACCGCTCCAAAAAACATGTAAACACAAGGCATAGGGCATAACACAAGTTTAGGAAGATGATATAATTGAAGTTATAACATATAGGGTTTTCATATACTTTTTGAAGTAAGGTGGTCCAAAGTTAGCACATTCATAAGTTAAGGTTTATACTACCATAATAACTTGCATATGAATCATATTTTATTAGTATAAAATGGTGAGAATTCATTAATACTCTAGTCAAGCCTTAGATCAAGCCTCTCAAGCTCCAGGATACTTGCTACCAAGTCCAACAGCAAAGCAAAGACTACCTCCTTCCAAGACACTCTCGTTCTCCCCTTCTAGCCCAACTTTGGCTCCTTTTCTCTAAGGAAAAGGGTCCCACTTCTTTGGAAGAGTATATAGTGGTTTAAAGAGAAGAGAAATTTTTGATGAAAATAACTTAAACTATGGCATAGCGATTTATAGGTGATCCAGAAGAGGGTACTTTAGTAATTTCCTAGCCTCCTATAGCATAATTTGATTCGACCATATTTTGGTCCAATAGGAAACACCCTTATGGCTTAATTTGATTGGACCACATTTTGGTCCAACGGGAACCCTTCTTATCAACTATGGCCGAACCTGATTCGACCAGATTTTGGTCTAATGGCAACCATCAGCATGGCATAACCTGATTCGGCCATATTTTGGTCCAATGGCAACCATCCATGTGGCACAACCTGATTCGACCATATTTTGGTGCAATGACAACCATCTGCATGGAATATAAGTTAAACGAGAATCATTATGCTATTTTGTTTTATACTATTGTTTTATTAGGCGAGTATTATACTATTATGTTTTACTATTGTTTTATTAGGTGGTAATAATTCTATTTTGTTTTATCAGGCTATTATTTTGTTTTATTAGACTGGTCATTATACTATTTTGTTTTATTAGGCAAGTAATTATATTATTCTATTTTATACTATTGTTTTATTAGACTGGTTATTATACTATTTTGTTTTATTTAACAATACAAGCATTAGGCTTATATAATCTCTCATTCAAATAATTAAATATTCGAATTTCTAAGCAATTAAATTATGAGTCATTACATCCTCCCCCACTTAAAGGAATTTTGTTCCTGAAATTATCATTGCCTTCAAACAAGAATACATATAGTTGAGAGGTTGATAGAAGGCAAAATTTATATATATAATATTCGAGACAATTACATAAAAAGTAAGATATATCCTAAGTGACTTTGTTTTCACCAAAATGTAGAATATGCTAGTGTGCTAGTGTATGATTTTGTTTGATGATAATAAACATATATATATATATATTCGTTTAAAAGTATTTGTTGTTGTACTATTTTATTTTTCAAATAATTACATAAATATTTGTTGAATAAAATAAATAACTCAGAATTCATATTTAAACAAATATTTTATTCAAACAAATATTTTATTACAAATTTAAATAGTACAAATTTGAGCTCTCACTACATTTACACATTTTCATTTACAATACAATTTCAATTACAACACAATTTTCACTTTACAATGTTCACCTCACTACATATATTCACTCAACACTCGTATTTGATCTTCAACTCTGTTCCAACCTGTATCCAATGTCTGAACTATCTGCAAAATAAACACTGATGCAGTAAAATTGAAAAAGAAAATATTTTGCAGTGCAAAATAAAGTGTGTGTTTTGAATATATTATTTTCCTCAGTTATTTGGGTTGTTCGTCATTATTTATTTTTTAATTCATCTTACACGAACAACTTGTGACATTCATAGTATATCACTGTACATGCCATAAGGTCGTGCACACCGATATACACTTGCTTGTTAAAACTGTAGGGACAAGGGAGCACAAGGTCAAACCCAAGCAAAAGCTGGATTCAACTCAGGTGCTAACAAAATACAGTCATGAAAATAACACAAGGATGAAGCAATTTAACTCGAAGCAAATCAACACACACACCAGACTTCAAAGTGCAAGCCTCGACATGATAAATGGATGCTAAGCAGTAATGTCATATGGAATCAGACTCCAAATAGTGGTGCAACCAGATTAAATTTCAAACCAGAACAAAATAACAAGAACAATGCACATGAGCACAGTGGAGCATGCAAATAGTTTAACTACAAGTGGTATCAGAGCTAGGAACAAAAACCATTTTTTTGTTTTAAAAATTTGATTTTTAAATGGCTTCTTTTAATAATGCTTTTGCTGAGGGTCAGTCCATAGTTAAACCACCCATGTTCAATGGTGAATATGCTTATTGGAACAATAAAATGAAAAAAAATTTGAAAACCATAGATGCATGGAATATTGTTGAGATGAGATATAGCACACCAACAATAATGGTAGATAATCAAGAAGTTGAAAAACCTATGGATCAATGGATAGATCTTGAAAATAAACTGCAAAATGCTAATGATAAAGCTATGAATTCTATGATTTGTCCATTAGATCAAATTGAATTTAATCATGTCTCACATTGTCTAACTGCATAGGAAATTTGGCACATGCTTGAAGTGACTCATGAAGTAACCTTCCAGGTTAAAGAATCTCGCCTTACCATGCATAGTAGCGAGTATGAGAACTTTACAATGGCAAAGGATGCAAGTGTCAAAGAAATGTATGGACGACTTTCTAATCTTGTATACAAATCAAAATATCTAGGAAGACCATACACAGAACTGGAAATAGTCCGAAAAATCCTCAGAATTCTTCCATGAAATTTTGAAGCAAAAGTGATTTCCATTCAAGAATCAAAGGATCTGAAACAGGTTAAAGTTGAAGAACTCATCGGAAATCTCACCACTTATGAGTTAGAAATCAAATTCAAGGAAGAACGTGAAGGAGGAGATACGCGTAAGAAATCAATAGCTCTCAAAGGAACAATGGAAATTGAAGATGATGATGATGATGATGGAGCAGCTGAACTGGCACTGGTAGTAAAGAGAGTCAAAAGGGGGAACCGAAAATATGGAAATCCTGCCCTAAATCAACAACTGAAGAACAGAATCATCAAAGTTCTAGACAACTCAGAAGAGCAGGAGATCATTTGTCACAAGTGAATAAACCTGGTCATATCAAGCCAAATTGTCGTCAAAATCAATTCAGCAAGGGAAAGAAACCGAAAAGGAGAAGTTTTGCAACAGCTTGGGATAAAAGTGATGAAGATGATAAAAGCACTGGCAGTGAGAGTGAAAGAACAAATATGTGTCTTCGAGGTGAAACAAGTGACAACGATGATGACAAGCCAAGCGAGGTATCAAAACTTACTCATTTGCAATTACTTATATACTTTCACAAAGTAAATGGTTGTTTTGAAAGACTTAGGGAGAAGTACGCTAAAATAGAATCACAAAAGGATAGTTTGATAGAACTAAATATGTAGCTTAATTAAATGGTTCAAAACTATAGAAATAAGTGCCCTAAGTGTGATAAGTGTCCATAATTTGAAGAGGAAATAAAAAATCAGAAACTAAAATCAAATCGCTTGAAAATGAAATTCTGATTTTGAAAGAAAGTGAAAACACTAGGAGAGAAAATTCTATTAAAAAGTGCACTCTGTTATTAAATGAAAATGAATTTCTCAAGTCACAAGTCCAATAATTGTCTACAACCTTAGCAAAATTCTCCAAAGGAGAAAGATCACTAAATATGCTATTAGGGAAACAAACTGTTAATACTGTTAGACAAGGACTTGGACATACTCAATCTAAAAGGGGTAGAAGTGAAACTAATCATGTAAATTCCAAGTGCACGATTTGTGAGAAAATTGGACACAATCACAAAAATTGCTGGTATAGACCCAAACATGTGAAAACTATATCAATTTGGGTTCCTAAAGGCACGAATGTAAAATCCCTTAAAGTCAAACAAATCTAGGTGCCAAAAGGAACAAACATAAACTGTTTTGGTTCTACGCAAACTTGTTTTTCAAAATCGTTTGTCACTAACAATCATGGACCTATAAAAACAAATAGGTCACAAAAATCTTTCGTCATGTAGGTGTGTTGGCAGGCTAAGAAACGGCAAGAGTGGTACTGGATTATGGCTGTTCCAGGCACATGACAGACGACAAATCAAAGTTCCTTAGCCTATAGAAATACAAAGGTGGCAGAGTCAAAATGGGCAACAAACGATGTATTATATGTTGAAAATCTGCACCATAATCATATTTCAATCAGCCAGTGATCAACTGAGAAAATTCAAACGCCACAATTAAATTTGACAAGGATGAAAAAGGTAAGGTAGTTGATCAAAAGAAATATCGAGGTATGATTGATCACTTCTTCTAGACATTATGTTCTCTGCTTGCTTGTTTACACGGTTTTAATCAAATCCAAAAGAATCTCATTTTAAAAGCTGTTAAAGGATTATAAGGTATCTGTTGCATACACCACAATTTGGTCTATGGTATCCAACTTATGAAAACTTTGATTTAAAGGGGTATTCAGATGCAAATTATGCTGGTAGTCTAGTTGACAAAAATTACTAGTGGAATATGTTTTATGTAAGGACATTCATTAGTTGCATCACTTTCATAAAGAAAATATCTGCATAAATTTTATTTCAACTGATTTTTAATTGGCAGACATTTTTACAAAACCCCTTTCAGAAAATAGTTTTTGTCGACTACATCTCAATTTAGGAATTTTAGAAATTTGATTTTATATTTTTGGATTTGATCTTAAATATCTATGTTAACTAATCTGACTCCCTACAGATTATCGAAAAGGAAAATAGTGACTGAAAAAATTTGATGAGTGTTGATATTAATCATACATTATGACTTGAGATAGTATATTTAGTAAATTTCTTTAAAAATTTAAACAAAATTTGTAATAACTTTTGTTGGTAAAAATTCCATGACCATCTCTATTTCTATCAAATTTCTAACGACCATCACTCATCAAAAATCAATATAGTAAATGTGGTATCTAAATAGGAAATTATTCCTTTTTTTAATTAACTAGCAATAAAATTATCCAAAAGTACCCACTCTCATTTGAAAGTCCTCACGGTTATGCATGGGTGAAGTACTTGGAATCTTTGATTATGTGCTTTCATGCTCATTTAAAGGTCCTCACGGTTATGCATGTATGGAACACATATCAAAATTGATTATTAGTTAGGCGAGTTGATTCTAACCCCATTTAAAAGTCCTTATAGTTATGCGTGGTTAGAAGATGCTTGAAATTCATTTTTTAATAAAAATTGGGAATACTACTAATCTCATTTAAAAGTCCTAACGGTTATGCATGGTAAGTAAGTATTCAAATTCCTGTCATAAATATACCACAAATGGACACGACTATATGGTATTCTATACCGACATCACCCCTATCATTCTAAAATGGAATATACGCCTAACAGTGTATTTATGATTTTTGTTTGATTTTTTTATTGAAATTTAATATTTATACTCGATTAGGTATTATTGTTGTATTAATGTCTATCACTTTATCTTTTTTTCATAACACCATTACTCTTTTACTGATAACAAAAGGGGGAGAGAAGTTAAGATTTTGGCAAGCATATTCTCATATAGGCTCATTGCATTTTTTTTATTTGCATTTTTTTATGCATATGTGAAGGGGGGGCCTTGTTGTAGGGGGCATTCAAATAGGGGGAGCTAATAGAATTTATCAAGACCAAATACATTTAATAAAGTAAAAATCTTAATATATGTTTGTTATCATCAAAAGGGGGAGATTGTAGAATATGTTAGTGTACTAGTGTATGATTTTTATTTGATGATAATAAACATATATATATTCATTTAAATGTATTTGTTATTGTACTATTTTATTTTTCACATAATTACATAAATATTTGTTGAATAAAATAAATAACTCAGAATTCATATTTAAACAAATATTTTATTTAAAAAAATATTTTATTACAAATTCAAATAGTACAAATTTGAGCTCTCACTACATTTACACATTTTCATTTACAATACAATTTCAATTACAACACAATTTTCACTTTACAATGTTCACCTCACTACATATATTCACTCAACACCGTATTTGATCTTCAACTCTGTTCCAGCCTATATCCAGCGTTTGAACTATCTGCAAAATAAACATTGACGCGGTAAAATTGAAAAAGAAAATATTTTGCAATGCAAAATAAAGTGTGTGTTTTGAATATATTATTTGCCTCAGTTATTTGGGTTGTTCGTTATCATTTATTTTTTAATTCATCTTACACGAACAACTTGTGACATGCACAGTGTATCACTGTACATGCCACAAGGTTGTGCACACCAATATACACTTGCTTGTTAAAACTGCAGGGACAGGTGAGCATAAGGTCAAACACAAGCAAAAGCTGGATTCAACTCAGGTGCTAACAAAATACAGTCATGAAAATAACACAAGAATGAAGCAATTTAACTCGAAGCAAATCAGCACACACACCAGACTTCAAAGTCCAAGCCTCAACATGATAAATGGATGCTAAGCAGCAATGTCATATGGAACCTGACTCCAAATAGTGGTACAACCAGACTAGATTACCAACCAGAACAAAATAACAAGAACAATGCACATGAGCATAGTAGAGCATGCAAACAGTTTAACTACAAGTAACTCAAAACACAATGTAGATCAGATTAGAGCAAGTGGAACAAGATCAAAGTAACATAGCAATACAAATATAACTCAACAAGCCAGTGAAATAAGGACAGACTCAAGTGGAACTCTAAGCAACTAGAAATTTAACTCAAAGCAAACCGTGGACCAAAGTGCAAAGTAGTTCAACATGAATAAACCCAGGCTTACAACCAGACTCAACACAAGGGCTCGAAGCAATTGCAAGGAACCAAACTTCGAACAATACAAAATTGAAGTGAACCAGATCAACATAAAATTAGACTCAAGTGAACAACACAATTGTGAACATGGAATCCAACATGCAAACAGACAAGGTCATCACTGAACCCAGACTAGTCAGAGCACACAACAACAACAAGCTCAGTTTCAACAATGCAACATGAAGACACAAATGCATGCATTCAGACATGATCACATGAAAACAATGCAACATGTACAACATGGATTCAAATCAGAACCAGACCAAGGCAGTTCAGGCATCAAGTTCACCAGAAAAATACAACAAAGTGCACCTGTCTGGAGCACACATATATCAGTTTCAACATATAGTGCATGTAAACTTTGGAGCATAGACATGTACAAAGTGCAGACCACCAAACCCCTCCAAAATGCAACAGTTCTATACATATGCAACAAATAAGACTACAAGAACATGAAGCCATGAACACACTTGAATTAGATTTCAAATCAGAACAGAGGCATGAACACAAAAAGAATCACCAGACCAGAAAGCACTTGAAGTTCATATGCAACCAGAGGCACAAAGCAAACATGTTCATATACACATGAAACCGGACTACAAGAACAAGTAAGAGCATCAAGCATATGTCACAGAGCAATAACAAAGTCAAGGTCAAGAAAAAAAACGGTGAAGCAGTTTTACAAAAGAAATGATCAAAAAGTTGCATTTCGAACAAAATCAACATCAGTGAATACTTCAAAAATTCGAATACTACCAGCAAAGAGAATGGAACAGCAGTGTGTTTAAAGTCGCAAAAGAAAAGGTCGCATGATGAAAAAGTCATATTCCAGGAAGTCAACACTATCTCAAATTCAAGTATCAAGCCTTAAGCGAATGATGAACAGGTCGTAGGAGTAAACTACGAGAAACAATTCAAATGTGGTTAAACAATTACAAATATATCAGAATCATATTCAACCGTGGATTAAATGAACGAGTCAAAAATCATCTCAATCGTTTAATCGAAAATCAAATGGCCAATAAAATCACGAAAGATTCAAACTCAAATATACGAAATGAAAATTTAGGGTTTTCATCCCTATAAATAAACCCATCTCATCATCGGCACAGGACATGAGTTCGAATTCAAGCAAAACAATAGAGCATAATCAAATATCAAATCACGTACCAATTCAAAGAACCGTTCGAACTCGTCACTGAAGCAGCCGCAAGCAATTGAATATCACCGATAGAAGAAGCGGCTAAGCGAATTGAGGAACGAAAGCATTTGAGCTTCCAATTTTCAAGCGGTGCTTCAATTTTCGAAAACCCTAATACCAGACTGAAAGAGAAGTAAAAGGGAGCGGCCACGAAGATAAGAAAAGGGAGAACGTGTTATTTATTTTTAATTGGGCCGGTCTCTTTAACTTTATAATTGGGCTTAATTTTTATAAATAAGGTTTTATTCTTGTTTTATTTTTAATTGTAACTTTTTTTATTTTGAGTAAAACTCTAGTTTTTAACTAGACTGCGAATTACATGTGGTAGTTCGAGAATTCGCAACTCAGTAGCTGAGTTGTGGCAGGGTTTTGAGCTTAAAGTTAGGTTAGTCAAGTTAGCGGGTGTCACAAGTTTACGTGTGTTTGTAAGCGTTTGACTACTTAATTTCTAGTAGAAACCTTGAGGGCAGCACGTAGGCAGGTTATCGTCGAAGCTGGCTAAATCTGTATGTGATCTCTACTGCATTACTTTCTGTGTTTAATTTTATTTCCACATTAATTTTTATTATTATTAGCATCACCCTATTGACCCCCCTCTAGGGTGAAAAATATCCTACACAAAAATTGGCACAAACACCTACTAGAGAGTTTGTAGAGAAATAAATGAAGAGTATGAAATGAAAAAAGAGGAAACAAGTAAATAAATAACAGAAAATGAAAGCAATAACAAGAACACGGCGATTTATAGTGGTTCGACAATGTTTTCCTACGTCCACTTTGAATAGATAGCTTTATTAATCATTTTGTAAACTAAGTACAATAGGGATCAAATGAAAATCCTTAGTTACAATATAGTACAAAGAAACTAGCAGCATTAAAGTCCTAAAAATGAACAAACAGGCCTGTATTTATAGAGGAAAATGGTGAAATATCTCCTTGAAAATTCGGCAGAAGGATCTCCAAGACCATATGGGCCCATCAAAGGGGTCGCATGGCCCAAATCCCAAGGAATAGGGATCGATGCCAATTCCTATTTTAGGGATCGGTGTTGATCCCTATTTTGGAGGAATTTAGGGGTATGATCCCTATAGGAGCTTTCCCATATTGTATTGTGCTTAGCCTCCAAGCTTCATGCCAATTGGATTAGTAGAACTTGAGTTATTGCTCGAACTTTGCTGTAATGTGAGTTGTTACCTAATTCTAACCGATCCCTATTGAGGAAAGATGGTTGATCCCTCTTGCTTCATCCTTTTGGGGTGCGATTCCTAGGGTAGGCTTCCTATGGTCCCCACATCTTGCTCACAAAATTTCATATGCATTGGACTTACGAATTTTGAGATATTGATTGTTTTTCATTGAATTGCACTTGTTTGGATGAAATATGCCGAACCCTATGATTGAGAGGGATTATAGCCGATCCCTTTTCTATGTTAAACTACATTCCATACTTTGAACATTATGCATTGCATATCTCTCAATACTATTCGATTGTGACTTCATATTATCAACTGTACTTGATCTTTGGACCCCACAATCATCACTCTGGTCTCACTAGCCTTAACGACGGTCGAATCTAACTTGTCCAATCAGTTCGGATATAGCCGGGTCAAAATGCCAAATAACACTTGCCCCCCGAAGTATTTCTTGTGCTGAACATGACGTGATTTGAATCGAAGCAAGTTAGAGTCATCAATAAGGAATTCATTCAGTTTTTTGAACAGTCGCTATCCTTCCATCGAACTGTTTTCCCAAAGTGCGGTATCTCTCTTTGATCATCATGATGCTTGGTCGATTTCCAATAGCATAAATTTTGGGATTATATTCTGTTAGTTGATATCTATGTCCGATTCTACGAGACTAGTAAGCTTTGGCTATCTGATGTTGTCTCGACCTTGAAAGCTTCAGGTTTGAATTTAATTTCTATTGATTTTAAAAATTGAACTTTTAGACTATTCACATGCACGTTCAGGTACACGTTCTTGTCGTTGGTTCCCGAATGCGTTTGCATGCTCACTAATTCTTGCCAGTTTTCATTGAACCAGGTGCAATTTCATTGCATTATATAGACATACATACTTTATAAAATTTTCTTATCCATGTTTGCATGCATATAGGGTTCCAACCGATACCTTCTCTCTCTTTTTTCATACATAGGGCCGATCCCTTCTTTTTTTCTTTTTTGCTTTAATAGGGATCGGTCTTTTTATAACCAAACCCTATTTTTTCTCCTCTTTTTTTTTTTATGTTTATAGGGATCGGCATTCTTCTAGCCGATCCCCCTCCTTCTCTCTTTTTTATAATAGGGATTGGAATTTTGTTCCCTTGGGTAAGGATCATACCTGATCCCTATTGCTTGAAGGACTTAACCGATTTTTTGACTTCGTAAATAAGGGAAGCGGACCGAACCCTTGGGATCCATATATAAACTAGCATTTCCTTCTCTAAACTTCACTTCACTTCATTTTACTTATTCGCCTTTATTTCCTTCAAACTCGCCTCCGAACCCTCCCCTTCCAACTTGAAAACCCAATCCCTTCCTTTTGAATCAAACACCGCCTTCATCTGTAAACTCGCCTTTCTATCTTGCTTTAGATCACCACTCTGTCTTCAATTTGATGTAATCCAACATCTCCCCTCGAGCAACTCGTTCTCAATACACTTCGGTAGGTTTTCATGCATATGACTTCGATTTTTGAGGAGATACTGGGTTTCGTTTACGTTAACCATAGGTTAAATTTGGAGGAGATGAGTTGGACGACGGCGATGCAAGGTTCAACGAAGTAGTATAGGAGGAGAAAGAAAAGAGTGATGGATGAAGGAAATAAAGGGGTCGGTCGTGGTGGAGTATGGTGGAGAGGAATCGGTATTTCACTTGCTACTTGAGGGATCTGCGTAAAGATTTGTGGGAAGCATGAAAATGACTAAGTATAGGGTTCGGTTTATAGATAGAATGGAGGGATCGGTGATGTTGTTGCTTGAAGAATGTAAGAGGAGGGATCGGTTTAGTAATCATGTGGTATAAGGATTGGTTGGAGGATCGCTCGAAAGAGGGATCGGTGGTTTTGTGTATGAGGAGGGATTGGTCATTGGTTTTTTGGAGAGGGATCGATTGTAGGTTTTTTGAAGAGGGATCGATTGTTTTGCTTTATAAGAGGGTTCGGTTATAGGCTTCATAATAGGGGTCGACTATTTTTATATAAAGGGATCGGCTATGGGTACTTAGCCGATTCTAAGCTTTGAATTGAACTTAAACATTTTACAAACCAATCCAAATTCTCTTGCATGAACAATTAAAACTAATCCCATCTCGGTGAACTTGAATATATGACGATAATGTACAACAAGACTTGCATATCCAATATCAAACTCGAAATTGAATGATCAAACTCCTAGGACTTAGAATATGAACTAAAAGTTAACATATGGACTTTAATAATGGACTTCACACTGCGACATGTCGATGGTCGATCCCAAAGCTTGCAAAACTGATCAATCTAAACGCCAGTTAAAATGGTCAGCGATGACAGTCACTTTGGTCGGAATCCAAAGTCTCGTCGCTTACTTTTGCTTTTGACTTTGAATTGTTAATCTCTGCACAACACTGCACCAAACTAGTTTACACTTAGCATGGGGGATTAGGTAAAATTTTCTAATCTCGATTATTTACCGAGTTTATTTGATATGGGCTTCAGACGTTCAGAGCGTTTAGCTGCAAAGCCGTCTGGACAGCTCAAAACTTAGCAATTCTGGAGCCGAGTCAAGTTCTGCAACTATTTCCGGCGGACATTCCCCTGATTGTCAAATTGAGCAACCAGAGGTTTCCGTCCTATTGACCGACCATTTCTCTGATGTTCCCGTCCTTCCGGGGGAAGATATAAGTCTTGTCCCCAACGTTGTAGAAGGTGTTGTACTTCTAGATAACCCAATAGATTCCTAAGCCTCCAGAATTGGCTAGGCCACTCTTTGCGGACTATGCTCTAAACATGGGATTCCGTTTGGGATGTTCTAGTCCCTTTAGTGAACGACAGGGTTCATCTGCCCTCGGAGAGATATACGGCATGCAATATATTCATGTGCTGGGCCGGATGCATGTTGCCTTTCAATTCTTTCATCCGAGAAATGCTAAATTATTGAGGAATAGCTCCTGCTCAATTTCATTCGAACTGCTATGCTTTTCTTCATGGCACTTTCTTGCTATTTATTGATGTTTTGTTCCGCTCGCCATATCCTGAGGACATCAGGATTATTTACAATTTCAAACGATGGACATGAAGCCTTTCTTACACTTTCCTTGAGCCTTCGCCCAACTGTCAAGTTCTAACTGGTGCCGGGAACAAGCTCAACATCACGAATGGTTTTACATTCATTGTCCGCTTAGCTTCGCGAGGCGATGGTTGGAAAGATGTAAGTGTTGTCTTCGTTTCTCAAATTCTTTAGCCCAAGTCGTATCCTAAACTAACAAATACTTTGAAATTTTTTAGGCATCCATCCACGTCCAGAAGACGATAGTTTCTCAAGGGCGGTTTCTGCAATCCGTACCACCCTAGTTAAGGGCAGGGACATCAGATCCCTCATGACCGATGAATGGTTCTCTCCTTTTGGGCTGTTAGTAGAAGGTCACAAAATCGGGCTTCCAAGAAGCGCTACACCACCAAGGAATGCTGTAGAACAAGAAGGCGGTACTAATATCTTGTCATGCCCCAGTCGAGGGGGATCAGGACGACGTCGAAGAGAGCAAAATTAAAGGTGTCGAAACCAACAAGCCTTGCGATGCTGATGCAGGTACGGGCAATGTGCCTATGGTCGAACCATCACAAGGCACACAATCTCACATGCCAATAAGGAGAGGAAAAAGGCATACATATAAACTCCGTAGGTGAAAACCCGTTAGAGAGTTTGAGTTTATTATCACCTCCATTGAAGAAGAGTCTTCCTCTCAACATTTAGAAAGTTCAATGGAACGGTTCTCGAATCTCCCGATCCCCGATGATATCATGGCTTATGACTTCCCCAACATCAGTACTAGGGGACTTAATTCTCCCACCCGGAATGGTAATGACATTCATCCCACTAGCAAAGGGGTGAACACTCCTATGAGCAAGGCTGCAGCAACTGGTCCATCGGGGTGACACTAGGACACTCGCAATCGCATGCACTTCATTAAACGATTTTTGTCTTTCTTTTGTTCAATGGTCACTTATACACTCTTGTTTGGTTTGCAGGTGCGATGTCTAAATATTATGCCTTCGATCGCTTAAGGAGCTCGTCAACACAGTATGTATCCAACCGTGGTCCAGACTCAGGTTGATGTCGAGAGAGAGATGACAACCGGGAAAGAAGTCATTGTTCGAGGGAGCCTTTATCTTCTAAACATAAGTCCAAATCTCAATCGTCTCTTCGGGAAGTTCAGCCTAATCTTCCTGTACATAGCGGTGATCGGACTTCTTCCCATGCTCCTCAAATTGTTGCGCCGCCTGAGAATTATTCAGGTTCATCTGGTTCCAGACAGTCCAGTGATCATAGGTCAAGAAAACGCCTAATTGTTACTTCTGATCCAGCTTTTCCTACTGTAGCTCCTGAGGCTTCCACGTCAGAAAAATTGGTCGAACTTAAGATCAATTTTCCAAAAATTTGCTTCGATGGGCTTAAGTTCCTTCCATCCATATAATTCCAAGGAGTTCTAAAGCAAGTTCCCTTGCATGCGTCAATGACGTTTTTGTGTAGCACGAAGCATTCCATCAAGTAGTCGAAAAAATATCTAAGGTGTCTATTGAGAGACATCATGAAATCGAAGCTAGAGGTGATCCATGATAAAGACATAATTAAAAATCAAGACAACGAGATCTCGGAGTTGACAGCAAAGCTAACTGCAGTAGAAAAGAGTGCCAAAGAAACATCCGAGGCGGTTAGTAATCTAGAAGCGGCTCACAAAAAGGAGCTGGATGCTGCCCCAAGCCATAGTGGTGTGCTTGCTTTAGAAAAAGATACACTACAAGAAGAGAAAAACATTCTAGCCCATGGAGCAACAATCGACATCTACTGAAATTTCGGTGGCCACCGACATTCCAAGGCCCAATGCTCAAGTTATTAAAGCACTTGATGATGAAAAAGCTGATAACCAGCTGTTGCCAGATGAATCAGATAACGTCGTGATCACTGGTGCCTCCGAACATACTGATGAGCTTAGCTTAAAGGAGCGTATCGAGAGAGAGGAGTTATTGAAGAAAAAAGCTAAGGCTGAACCCGCTGATTTGGACATTGACGATCCAAATCTCATCCTATTACAAGTCATTCCACCCAGCTGGTGGGCTTTTGAAGAACTCCCTCCAACCTATGAAAGCTCTCCTACCAAGGGATGGCAAAGGATCGAAAAGAAGAACAAGCGGAAGCTCGGGTGGAACCACTCCCAAAAAATCCAAAAGAGAAAAAGGGCAAAAGAAATAGCCGTCATTTCGGCTTAGTTTGTACATAACTTGTACAGCTGCTTTTCTCTTTTTGTTGGCCATGACTGTGCGGGTACGGCCCCTGCTTTTGAATAAACTTATACCAAAATTTTCAAGTTTAATATGAAAATAAAAGTTCTTTGTTTTCTGTCAAACTCTTATGTGAATTTTGTCTAAGTAGTCGAGTTATTACTTTTCCATTCAATGTACTCGTAATTCATTGCTCGTTAATTCAGACAATTGTCCATTAATTTTCACTGAAGGCCTCTATGTGGTCGTGGCCTCAAGTTGTATCAAACACTGGGCTCAATCCCTAATGTTACTTCGTCGAATTCAGTTGTTTGAGTGATTATACTCCTGCCCCAAGTCTCGGGTTAAAGGAGTTAGATAATGGATGGTCAAACTCCATCCTTAGCAAGTTTATACTCCTTCTTCGATTTCAGGTCAGAGTTTATGGTGTAGTGAGTGGTCGAACCACACTCATCTAGTTGTTTCTACTCATATCCGCACTCTGGGGATAAGAGTTAGTCGGCGGGCGATCAGATCGCACCCAATTAGTGTTTATACTCTAGTCCACACTCTGTGGACTTAGAGTTATTTTAAAAAATAGTCGGATCATACTATCCTTAATTGATTGATTTTATCCCAAGTCTGAGGTTTAACTTAAAGAGCAATCGATCGTACAATGATCGCTTTTGATTCATGTTTGTCCCATCACTCGGTAGGATTAACTTGGTTATCAGATGGTCAAGTCACATCCATCTCTCGTTAGGTACTCCGTCCATCGGGTTGTGAGCAAGAATCATCAAATAAACGGCCGGACCATTCTTATTTTGTTTAGTTCAATCGTGAACTTATGTAATTGGCTAGCTCCAAACTTTGGGAACCTGCTCGGACATATCGATATTAGTTAGTCGGGTACCGTAACTAATATGTAATGCTAAAACAATCACCGATATGAAGGAAATTTCAAACTTTTTTGCCAAATGGAGAGAAATGACATAAGTCGTTAAGTGAAATAGCGTCGTAAATGCTCGCTATTCCATGCTCTTGGGAGTGTAACGCCATCAACAGTCGCTAACTTGAAAGTTTCCTCTTCAAGCCTCTATTCAAAGACATATGGTCCTTCTCAAGTAGGATTCATGTGTGACGGGGTAGGAAAAACCCGTTTCAAGACGAAATCACCGATTTCAAAGGATATGGGTCAGACTGTAGTGTTGTAGTATCAGGCGACTCTGGGTCGATGTAAAACTGCCCTCAAATTAGCTTCTTTGCACTTCTCATCTACAAAATTTAGAGATTATAACAGGAGATTTCAGTTCATTCTGGGATTGTAGTAGGTCACTCGATGAGAAGGACCTTCGAGTTCAACAGGAATGATGGCTTCGGAGCCGTAAGCAAGGGCAAATGGAGCATAACCAGTCGCGGACTTGTGGTGGTTCTGTAAGCCCATAATGTTGTTGGGAGATCATCCACCCACTTGCCTTTAGCCTTTTCTAAATTTTTTTTCAGAATAGACTTTATAACTTTTTTCACAGTTTCAACTTGCCCATTTGCTTGAGGGTGAACAACTGCTGCAAATCTCTTTTCAATATGATGCCAACAACAGAAGTCTTTGAATTTAGTGTTGTCGAATTGAGTCCCATTATCAGTTACAATGGTTCGTAGAAGGCCAAAATGATAGATGAAATTCCAGAGATTGACGTTGATTACTTTCTTTGTTGTGATCACGGCTAAAGGTTCAGCTTCGGCCCATTTGGTGAAGTAATCAACTGCGACGATGGCGTACTTTGCACCACCTTTAGAAATCAGTAAGGAATCGATAATATCAATGCCCCATATAGTAAACGGCCATGGACTGACCATTTGTTTGATTTTTTTTGGCGTAGCTCATGGAAATTTTGTATACATCTAGCACTTGTCACATCACCTAGCCTAATCAGCAGCATCTCGGTTGACATTCGACCAATAAATACCCATAACGGAGTATTTCTTTGCTGGGGTCTGCCCCTCAGTGTGATCGCCACATTTCCCTTCATGAACTTTCTTTAGGACTCGTTTTATTTCATCATGAGCGATACACCGAAGTATGGGAATGGAAAAACCCTTTCTATACATGACTCCTTTCGGAATGATATACTGCGAAGATTTGCGAAGGACCTGTCGCCTTTCATTCCTCCATTCGAGAAGGACTCTCTATAGCAAATAGTCTTTAATTAGAGTTATCCACGACTCCTTCTTAGGCTCCGTCTCTGTACTCAGTCGATTTTCATCTGGTTTATGCTCGAAGAGTCTAGTACTTCGACTAGAACCAAGCCTATTTGTTGTGCATCCCTAGTGCTAGCAAACTTTGCCAATGAGTTAACCTCTTTGTTTTGATCCTAGGGAATGTGCGTGATGTCATAATACTCAAAACCAATCAATAGCTCTTGGACTTTGGTAAGGTACGGGGTGAGTCGTTGTCCTTTAGCTTAGTAATATCCCCTGACTTGGTATACTACCAAATGTGAATTGCAAAAGAATTCAAGAGATTTTATTCCCAGTTCTCTGGCAAGTTTGAGTCTAGCAATCAGAGCTTCATACTCAGCTTTGTTTTTCGTTGCAGGGAAGTTAAGCTTCAAAGCGTAGCAAATTGATCAATCTTCCGGGGTTACTAGCACGATTCGAGCTCCAAAGCAATGTTCATTGGATGCTCCATCCATATACATTTTCCACCGAATGGTAGGGGCTCCACCGCTTTTTGGGAGATCATCTTGTGTAGTGAATTCTGCTATAAAGTTCACTAGAGCCTGTCTCTGGTTGGCTCTCTAAGGGAGATAAGTAATGTGAAATTAGCTCAGTTCGATGTTCCATTTGAGTTACCTTCCAGATGTCTTGGTTCATTGTAGGACCTGTCGTAACGGCTGATCGTTGTAAACATTGATAGGATGAGCCAGAAAATAGGGGTGGAGCTTTCGTGAGGCAATCAACAAGAAGTACGCCAATTTTTCTATCTTCAAATAATTCCTTTCAACTCCTATTAATTGCATGCTAATATAATAAACCAGTCTCTGGATTCGATTCTCCTCGTGAAGCAGTGCGGCACTTATAGCGTATACCGATACGACCAAGTAGATATACAAGTCTTCATGATCCATCGGCTTTGACAAAAAGGGAGGTGTCTCTATATGGTTCACCAAAGCTCGGAATGTATCTTCACAATCTTGTGTCCATTCAAAGTTCCTTTTCCCTCTTCTAATCAAGTCGAAGAAAGGAATGCATTTATCGGTAGCTCTAGAAATAAATTGAATTAGGGCGGCAGCCTTCCCATTTAGGCTCTATACTTATTTGTTGGTCTATAGCGCTTGGATGTTGCGAATTGCTCGAAACTTCTTGCGATTAGTCTCGATTCCACGAGCATTGATGATAAAACCCAAGAACTTTCTTAACGTAATGCCGAAAGAATATTTCAAAGGATTGATCTTCATTTTGTAATATCGAAGGATATTTAACATTTCTGATAAGTCTCTAAAGTGGTCGCTTAATCGTCATGACTTCACAAGCATATCATCCACGTATACCTCCATCGTCTTTCCAATCTACTCTTTAAACATTCTGTTGATAGGTCGCTTGTAACACCCCTAATTTTAGTAAAATTATTTAGAAGATTTAATCAGATGAATTAAATAGAATGATAAAGGGATTGAGATATGAAAGTAAATTAAGGTCATGCTCGATTAACTAATTAAATGGGCTTAAGAATGGGTAATAAGTTAATTAATCTACATGAGGGTATATTGGGAAATAACCGCACATAACCCTTACCCTTATATATATTCTCGTTCCATTCTCGTTTCATTTTTCCCATTCATGTTCAAAAAAACACAAAAGTAAAGAGGAGCCGACCATCGCTAAGAAGAAAAGATAAGAGAAATCAAAGTAAAGCTAAAGAATTAAAGCAAGGAGAATAAATCTCAATCTCAATCCAATCTCTTATCTTAATCAAGGTGAATAATAACTTATACCATCTCTATTTTGTTTTATGATCATATGTTTTTAGATTTAAGATTAAATTTGTTTTTATGATGATTTGGATGATGATATGCTTGAATTATAATTTGTTTGATTTAAACAAAATTGTTTAAATGAGGATTCATACGGTTTTAGGGAAAAACTAATTGTAAATGATCTTTGAATGCCATAGAAAAATTTGATGTTATGTAAAACATGATTTTGGAGTTGGGTTTTAATTTTGATAATTTTCGAAGCTATGGAAAGATTATTATGAATTTTCAAAGGAAAATATGGTTAATTGGGTTAGAAATTTATCTCAAAATTATACTGAGAATTTGGGTCTGAAATTTTGATATGTTAGATAACATGATTAAAGTGAATTTCTACAATTTTTGGGGATTTTTCTTAAGTGAATTGCTATGGAAATTAAAATATTTTTGAAGGACTTATTTATAATATTGGTTTTGCTTAATGGAAGGGCTTATTTGCTAACTTAAACTTGGTTTAGATCTGAAATTAAGCGGCAGCTATGTTGGAAAAGAATTTGAAAAGTTAAGGCGACCAATCATATGTTTACACGTGGCAAGTTAGTTAGGAAGTATTTGCTTTAATTGACTTTAATCAGTTTTACCCAGAAAAGTTGGTTCCGCTTTCTTTAGAAGTGCCTTTCGACTCCAATGCCTCTGCTTCATCTCAGTCGAGACCAACCTAGCCGAAACCTATTAAAGCCGAAACTAATCCACATGGTGACAATGAGATTGGTATGAAGTGGATTGGTGAAGGTAGGGTGTCGAAAGCATTACTTTCGATAGAGATGAAACCATTGTTTACTTTTAAAAGATATGCACCTGCCTTGTTTTTGAAGGGAGCTTTCGACCAAGTCGATACCCAATAGCTTTCGAACTTGTTGCCACCTTTCTTTGTTTAAAAGTAAAGCTTTTGAATGAGACCTTTGTTTATAAAAGAATGCTTTCGAAAATGATGGTTCCAACCTAGTCGAAACTCTACTGCTGTTTTTATACCTTTCGAGTGTGTTGAAGTCATTAATGCTTTTGAAGGGTTGTTTTTGTTTTAAACTTATAATAAGCCACTTTCTAAATGCTTTCGAAAGGGTCCAAGGGTTTCGAAGGCAATGGATTTAAAAGGGGGTTTCGATGTTATTCAGTGTTTTGGCTTAAATGATTTGAAACTTTCAAATGGATGGTGCCAACGCCATCAAGTTTTCACCAATACTATTATATGATAAAGAATGGTTTCGAAAGAGATACTTTCGTTTATATTCACTTTGACCCAAATGATATTATTTTTAAATATAAACCCAATGGTTTCGGAAGGTATACTTCCAAAGGTTTCGAAAGGGGTACTTTTAGCGGTTTCGAAGCTATGCTTCTAAGAGTTAATAAGTAATGCTTTATTATATTCAAAAGGTTTCGAAAGATATGTTTTAAAGTGTTTCGAAAGGCAGGGGCCTAATGTTTTGAAAAGGGATTAATATGCTTTCGAAGGAGGTTATCCAGTGAGGTCGAAAGCAAGGTTTTGAATGTTTCGGAGCCTTAGTTTTCAAAACAAATAACCCAATCTCATTTTAAAAGAAAACCATGGCATAAATAAATAAATAAAGTGTTTTGAAAAGGAGTTTTTGAAGAAGTTTTCTTTGATTAAAAGGTTAAAAGGATTAACCAAGTTATTGTGTTTGCTTCTTCATATATGTATATATTCACAATGTATTGGACCCTTAACTATATTTTGGGGAAGGGCGGAATAACCAGCTAGGTTGACCCAGTAGTGAATATAAATTAGGTTAACTCCTAAATGAGTAGAATTGCATCCAGGAGGTCAGGAAGACTAGAATATAGGATGCTAAAATATTAAAGGAATATATTGACAAGGGCCAATAGGTTCTCGGTAAGCCCATGAAAACTGTGAGTAGGAAAAAATATTGGCAGGGGCCAATAGGTTCATAGTAAGCCCATGAAAACAATGTATAAATGAAGATTTCAAGAAGACAGGTTCATAGTTAGCCCATGAAAACTATGATTTGATATTGGCAGGGGCCAATAGGTTTATAGTGAACCTTTGTAAACTATATTCGGATTAAGATATTGACAATAGTCGATAGGTTTCTAGTCAACCCATGAAAACTAGGATACGAGGAAAGGTATTGTGGTTACCAATAGGTTCGGGGAGAACCCATAAAACAGTAAAGATATTGGCAGAGGCCAATAGGTTCTTAGCGATCCCACGAATTGGACAGGGAGTCCTTAAACATTTTACCGGTTGTTAGTCAGCTCATGAAAACTATTAGGTTAATAGTAACCCTAGAAACTATAACTGAGACAGATAGTCAAAATGAATGGGGATGGGTAACCCAGAATTGATTCACTTGTTTTGCATATCATCATAACATATTGTTTTGAATTGTTTTAACCATTGTGGATGTAGGAGCACGGTATATGGTTTTATAATGGATTTAGGATACTAGTGAGGGGAAAATCCATTTCGCTAAGCAGCGTGGTCTCATTAGATATCCAAATGATTTGAGATGGTAGATTATTATTCATACCAGGCTTTATGTCTGACTTGAAGTTTATATTTTCCCTTTAAACTCTCGGGTACTCAACTTATTTTAAGTAGTTTGAGAGTTGAGGTTTTTAGGTACCTCGTTAGACGAATAAGCTTCCGGAGATGTGTATGAGGCACGATAGCTATCTAGAGTTCTCTTTTATTTTGATTCTGTTGTATTTTTTTGTAAAGACAAAGTTGTTAAATTACTTATATATATACTCTGATCATCCAAGGGGGCATCTTTATCTTTCGCTCTTGGCGTATGTTGTAACAAGTATATTTTCTCTGAACATGGTTAACGATTGTGGGATTATATAATGAATTTGAAATGTTTTAAAAAAAGTCCATATTCATGTGTTTCTATGTAGCAATGTATCTAACATTACTGTATTTGGTCGCCGATGATTACTAACTATGGATGACTGTAGCATCTGTAGCCGTTAATTTTGGACCTCTAAGTAGGGGGATGTTACAAGTTGGTATTAGAGCATAGGTTTATGAAAACTAAAAGAAACCTAAAAGATTTTTGAAACATATTTCAATGAATCAGAAATATGATTGGGGTTTGGGATAACGCTATAGCAACGTACTTGTATTTGATATATGTATATAAGCACGTATTCCCCTCTCTCTTAGACCGTTCTTCTGTATCTTACTAAGGCTCGTATGAAGATTTGCAAGAAAGAAGATATGGAAGCAGGAAATGGAAGTGAAAATCTCAATGGAGGAAGCACCACAACCAACGGAAATGTTTAACCTAATACCAGGAGGAACCAAGGTCGACAGGCTAATGCTAACAATAATTCTGATGTTAATGTGAGTGCTGGAAATCCACCAGTAGACATGGAGGCGATGTATCAGTTCTTCGTTAATATAATGCAAGCAAGATTTGCTGGAAATGTTGAAGGAGCTAATCTTGTAGCTCCAGTTAGGAATAATTATGCTAAGCTGAGCGGAGACTACACCAGTCTTGGTGGAAAACCGTTTATGGGAACGGAGGATGCTATTGAGGTAGAGAATTGGTTGTTACATTGCGAGAGAATATTTATTGATCTAGGTTTAGATGGTGAGAAAAAGAGAAGGTTGGCCTCTAGGCAGTTGTAAGGATCAGCACGTCATTGGTGGAATAGTGTTGCTACTGGAGTCCCATAGGAAGAGTTGACATGGGCTGAATTCAAAAGGAGATTTGAACAGAGGTTTTTATCTAAGGTTGCTAAGTCAACATTAATGAGAAAGTTTATGAATATAGTTCAGGGAGAGATGTCGGTTATTGAGTATGCCACTAAGTTTGATGAGCTGTCTCGAAATGCGTATGCTACTATAGACACTGACATCAGGAGAAATGAGTGGTTCATTCGAGGTTTGAGATCTGAGCTTGCTAGGGAGACCTTGACACATATCTGTGATCCTTGTAATGTGGTTGTGGAGATGGCAATCCACCATGAGGAGATGCTTGTTGTTTGTGCTAGAAAGAAGCCAGTTGAATCCCAAGGTCCGTAGGAAAAGAAAAGAAAGTTCTTTAAGAAGAAGGGAGCCCAAAAGGGAGATGCCACCAAGAAGGCAAAGGCTGATTTAGTTTGCTACAAGTGTGACAAGAAGGGTCATTATGCAAATGAGTGCTGGTTAGGCAAGGGAAAAAAGGCTATAGATAAGAAGAATGTGAAGTGCTTCAACTGTGCCAAGTTGGGCATTATAAGAATCGGTGTCCAAAACCAGTTAGGGCGGACAAGGGAAAGGTTTTTGCTATTGGACCATCGTCTTCTAAACCAACTGCAACTTAAAAAGGAAAGACTGTGATGGAAGGTTCATTTTTGATTCAGAGTATACCAGTTAGGATACTATTTGATACCAGTGGATCACATTCATTTATATCCCAGTGTTTGGTTGGTAGGTTATGCTTAGAACCCACATACCTTGTTACTTCCTTAAGGGTTGCGAACCCAATAGAAGGGTATGCAACTCTGGGGATGAGATGTGACCAGTTAGAACTTGATTTGTTAGGTCATAAGTTTACATGCAGTCTATATGTTATCGATTTCGTAGATTTTAGAATCATTTTGGGTATGGATTGGTTGAGCAAGTATGAGGCTAGGATATTTTGCTAGGATGGGGAGATATTACTGAGACACCCTGATAGTCATAACCGAATCATATTCTCAGTGGAGAATTCTGACCGGAGTAGCTGTGCTTTGTTAAGTGCCATGGAAGTGGTAGAAGGGTTAAGTCAGGTTCGAGTAGCAAGAGAGTTTGCTGATGTCTTTCAGCTGGTCACAGGACTACCACCGAGAAGAGCTGTTGAATTTCGAATAGATCTTGTGCCAGGAGTTGAACCTGTGAGTAGACCACCTAGCAGGATGACACCTATTGAGATGAAGGAATTGAAGGTGCAGCTAGTGGATCTAGAAGGAAGGAATTTTATTAGACCAAGCAATTTGCCTTGGGGAGCGGCCGTGGTGTTCGTGAAGAAACCAAATGGGTCATTGAGGATGTGTATCGACTATCGTAAGTTGAACGAAAGGATGATAGAGAATAAGTATCCTTTGTCAAGAATGATGATCTATTTGATCAATTGTGTGGAGCTAGAGTGTTTTCCCAGTTGGATTTGGCGATAGGTTTCCATCAGTTAAGGGTGGCAGAGCACAGGATTCCTTTGATAGCATTTTGAACTAGGTATGGTTCATATGAGTGGTTAGTAATGTCATTCGGGTTAACAAATGCATCTGCTTTCTTTGTGGATCTGATTAACCGAATCATCCAAGAGTATTTGGATAGATTCATGTTGGTGTTTATAGATGACATTTTGGTGCACTCTAAAGATGAAAGAGAGCATGAGGATCATCTTAAAGTTGTGCTTGAGACGCTGAGGCAGCATCAGCTGAAGGCGAAGTTTTCCAAGTGTCATTTTTAGAAGAAAGAGGTTAAGTTTCTTGGTCATGCGGTTTCAGAGAAGGGGCTGTCAGTCGATCCAGATAAAATCGAAGCTGTTAATAATTGAAAGAGACTAGAGACAGTGACTAAGATTAGAAGTTTTCTTGGACTAGCTGGCTATTACCGGAGATTCATTAAGGATTTCTAGCGGATAGCAGCGCCTTTGACTAAGCTAACTAGGAAGTTTGTAAAGTTTGTATGGTCCGACAAATGTGAGGAAGCATTCCTTAAGTTAAAGCATTTATTGACCAATGCACCTGTGTTAGTAGTTCCAAACAGAAACCAAGGGTTGGTGGTGTATACCGACGTGTGTGGAACTGGATTGGGAGCTGTGTTGATGCAAAGGGGTAAAGTGATTGCCTATACTTCACGACAGCTTAGACCGCATGAAGTGAGATATCCTACTCATGATTTGGAGTTGGTTGTGGTGATCTTCGCATTGAAAATTTGGAGGCATTATCTCTTAGGGGAGAGATTTGAGTTATACACAGATCATAAGTCTTTAAGATACTTATTCTCTCAGAAGGAGTTGAATATGAGACATCAGAGGTGGCTGGAGTTTTTAGCTGCTTATGATTTTGGTATAGAGTATACACCAGGGAAAGGTAATAAAGTGGTGGATGCTCTTAGCAGAAGACATCAGAATGTGGTATTAGCTATGTTGGCAGAATGGAAGGATTTAGAAGCTTTGACTACCTGTAGTGTGCAGTGAAGATCGACTGCTAGTTCTAGTCAGAGTACTGCCACGTTGTCATGTTTAGAAGTTCGACCAGTGTTGATCGAGAGAATTGCTTCTAAGCAGAAGGAGGATCCGTTATTAGCCGAGAAGATTAGAAGGCTTGAGGTTGGATCAGAGATCAATGATCTAAAAGGTTTTATCCTTGACCAGAGGGGATGGTTAAGAAAGAAGGGACGGTTGTGTGTTCCAAATGTTGAGGACTTGAGGAAAGAAGTTCTTGGAGAATGTCATCAAACCAAGTTTACGATTCATCCTGGAGGAACTAAGATGTATTAAGATATGAAGAGGAGCTTCTATTGGGAAGGTATGAACAGGGATGTTGGCTTGTGGGTTAGGCAGTGTGCAAATTGTCAACAAGTGATGGCCGAACATTAGAATCCAAGTGGATTGCTTCAACCTCTAGAGATTCCAGTTTGAAAATGGGATTAGATATCCATGGATTTTACAAACGGCTTGCCAATGTCAAATAAAGGAAATGAAAGTATATGGGTAATAGTGGACAGATTGAGCAAGAGTGCCCATTTCGTTCCAGTTAAGTCAACCAGGACGGCACCTGTTTTAGCTAAGTTGTTCATGAAGAACATAGTTAGAATACATGGAGTTCCTAGTAGCATAGTCAGTGACAGAGATGCTTTGTTTACTAGTGATTTCTGGAAGAGTCTACAGGATGTGTTAGGCACTAAGCTCAAGATGAGTACTGTATATCACCCTCAGAGGGATGGACAAACAGAGAGAGTCAATAAGGTACTCGAGGATTTACTAAGAGCTTGTGTATTGGACTTTGGTGGATCTTGGGAGGATCACCTACATTTGGTTGAGTTTTCGTATAATAGTAGTTATCAGACTAGTATAGCTAGGAATGGCGCCTTTTGAAGCTTTGTATGGAAAGCCATGAAAATCACCAGCATGTTTGTTGGAGACTGGAGATAGATTGGTCTTAGGACCAGATTTGGTTAGGGAGGCGTCAGAGAAGATTGAGCTGATCCGAGAAAGGATAAAGGAAGCTCAGTCCAGGCAGAAAAGTTACGCAGATAAAAGGCGTAAAGACCTGGAGTGTTTTGTTGGAGATAAGGTTTTCATTAAATTATCACCGATGAAGGGTGTGGTATAGTTTGGAAAGTTGGGGAAACTGGCATCGAGATATGTTGGTCCATTCCAGATTACAGAGACGATTGGAAAGCTCGCATACAGAGTAGAGTTGCCGAGCAGCAGGTGTCCATAATGTATTTCATGTGTCTCATCTTTGCAAATATGTGCATGATCCAGAGACTACTATTCCTCCGACAGGGTAGGAAGATTTGGTAGTAGAGCCTAATTTGACTTTTGTTAGACAACTAGTTTGGGTTGTAGAGAGAGATGAGAAAAGATTGAGGAATAAGACAGTCAAGTTGGTGAAAGTTCAGTAGAGCGACAACGAGAAGGACTGTACTTAGGAGACAGAGGACATGATTCAAGATACTTATCCTGATCTGCTTTGAGGGTATGTCTATATTAGATTTTTATAGATAATTGCTAGTCAGGTAGACTAATATGGTTGTTAGGAGTTGTTTCAGATGATTGCCATGTTTAGTATTTAGTCCTTACTGAATTTCAAGGACGAAATTCTTTGAGGAGGGGAGCCTGTAACACCCCTAATTTTAATAACATTATTCAGAAGATTTAATTAGATAAATTAAATAGAATAATGTAATAATTAGAAAGATAAGGGTATTGAGATATGAAAATAAATTAAGGTCGTGCTCGATTAATTAATTAAATGGGTTTAAAAATGAGTTATAAGTTAACTAAACTACACAAGGGTATATTGGGAAATAGTCACACATAACCCTTACCCTTATATATATTCTCGTTCCATTCACGTTTCAATTTTCCCCTTCACGTTCAAAAACAAAACACAAATGTAAAGAGGAGCCGGCCATTGCTAGGAAGAAAAGAGAAGAGAAATCAAAATAAAGCTAAAGAATTAAAGCAAGGGGAATAAACCTCAATCTGAATCCAATCTCCTTATCTTAATTAAGGTTAATAATAATTTATATCATCTCTATTTTGTTTATGATCATATGTTTTCGGATTTAAGGTTAAATTCATTTTTATGATGATTTGGATGATGAGATGCATGAACTATAATTTGTTTTATTTAAACAAGGTGGTTTAAATGAGGATTTATAAGGTTTTAGGGCAAAACCGATTGTAAATGATCTTTGAATGCCATGGAAAAAATTTATGTTATGTAAAACATAATTTTGGAGTTGGATTTTAATTTGGATAATTTTTCAAGCTATGGAAAGATTATTATGAATTATCAAAGGAAAATATGGTTAACTAGGTTTAGAAATTTATTTCAAAATTATATAGAGAATTTGGGCCTAAAATTTTGATATGTTAGATAACATGATTAAAGTGAATTTCTGTCATTTTTAGAGATTTTTCCTAAATGAATTGCTATGCAAATTAAATTATTTTTGAAGAAGGACTTATTTGCAATATTGGTTTTGCTTAATGGAAGGGCTTATTTGCTAAATTAACCTTAGTTTAGATCTGTAATTAAGCGTCAGTTATTTTGGAAAAGAATTTGAAAAGTTAAGGCAACCAATCATATGTTTACACGTTGCTGGTTAGTTAGAAAGTATTTGCTTTAATTGGCATTAATCAGTATTATCCAGAAAAGTTGGTTCCGCCTTCTTTAGAAGTGCCTTTCGACTCCAATGCCTTTGCTTCATCTCAGTCGAGACCAACCTAGCCGAAACCTATTAAAGCCGAAACCAATCCACATGGTGTCAATAAGATTGTTATGAAGTGGATTAGTGAAGTGCATAAGGAAGGGTGTCGAAAGCATCGCTTTCGATAGAGACGAAACCATTGTTTACTTTTAAAAGATGTGTGCCTGCCTTGTTTGTGAAGGGTGCTTTCGACCAAGTCGAAACCCAGTAGCTTTTGAACTTGTTGCCGCCTTTCTTTGTTTAAAAGTAAAGCTTTCGAATGAGACCTTTGTTTATAAAAGAATGCTTTCGAAAATGATGGTTACGACCTAGTCGAAACTCTGCTGCTGTTTTTATACCTTTCAAGTGTGTTAAAGTCATCAATGCTTTCAAAGGGTTGTTTTTCTTTTAAACTTATTATAAGCCACTTCCTAAATGCTTTCGAAAGGGTCCAAGGGTTTCAAAGGCAATGGCTTCGAAAGGAGGTTTCGATGTTATCTTTCAGTGTTTTGGCTTAAATGATTTGAAGCTTTCAAATGGATTGTGCCGACGCCATCAAGTTTTCCGCAATACTATTATATGATAAAGAGTGGTTTCGAAAGAGATACTTTCGTTTATATTCACTTTGACCCAAATGATATTTTTTAAATATAAACCCAATGGTTTCGGAAGGGATACTTCCAAAGGTTATGAAAGAGGTACTTTCAGTGGTTTTGAAGCTATGCTTCTAAGAGTTAATAAGTAATGCTTTATTATATTCGAAAGGTTTCGAAAGAGAGGTTTTAAAGTGTTTCAAAAGGCAGGGGCCTAATGTTTTGAAAAGGGATTTATATGCTTTCGAAGGAGGTTATCCAGTGAGGTCGAAAGCAAGGTTTTGAAGGTTTCGAAGCCTTAGTTTTCAAACAAATAACCCAATCTCATTTTAAAAGAAAACCATGGCTTAAATAAATAAAGTGTTTTGAAAAGGAGTTTTTGAAGAAGTTTTCTTTGATTAAAAGGTTAAAGGGATTAACCAAGTTATTATGTTTGCTTCTTCATATATGTATATATTCACATTGTAATGGACCCATAACCGTATTTTGGAGAAGGGCAGAATAACCAGCTAGGTTGACCCAGTAGTGAATATAAATTAAGTTGACTCCTGAATAAGTAGAATTGCATCCAGGAGGTCAGAAGACCAAAATATAGGATGCTAAAATATTAAAGGAAGATATTGGCGGGGGCCAATAGGTTCTCAGTAAGCCCATGAAAACTATGTATAGAAAAAGATATTGGCAGGGGCTAATAGTTTCATAGTAAGCCCATGAAAACTTTGTATAAATGAAGATGTTTGGAAGACAGGTTCATAGTTAGTCCATGAAAACTATGATTTGATATTGGCAGGGGCCAATCAGTTTATAGTGAACCCATGAAAAACTATATTCGGATTAAGAGATTGACAGAAGTCAATAGGTTCCTAATTAACCCATGAAAACTAGGATACGAGGAAGGATATTGGGGTTACCAATAGGTTCAGGGTGAACCCATAAAACAGTAATGATATTGGCTGGGGCCAATAGGTTCTTAGCGATCCTATGAAAACTATGTAATTGGACAGGGAGTCCTTAAACATTTTACTGGTTATTAGTCAGCCCATGAAAACTTTTGGGTTAATAGTAACTCTAGAAACTATAACTAAGACAGATAGTCAAAATGAATGAGTTTGGGTAACTCAGAATTGATTCACTTGTTTTGCATATCATCATATCATATTGTTTTGAATTGTTTTAACCATTGTGGATGTAGGAGCACAATTTATGGTTTTATAAATGTTTTAGGATACTAGTGAGGGGAAACCCATTTCGCTAAGCGGCGTGGTCTCACTGGATATCTAAATGATTTGAGATAGTAGATTATTATTCATACCAAGCTTTATGTCTAACTCGAAGTTTATGTTTTCCACTTTAACTCTCGAGTACTCAATTGATTTTGAGTAGTTTGAGAGTTGAGGTTATCAGGTACCTCTTTATACGAATAAGCTACCGGAGACGTGCAGGAGACATGATAACTATCTAGAGTTATCTTTTATTTTGATTCCGCTATGTTGTTTTGTAAAGGCAAAGTTGTTAAATTGCCTATATATACACTCTGATAATCCAAGGGGAATCTTCATATGTCGCTCTTGGCGTATGTTGTAATAAGTATATTTTTTCTGAACGTGGCAATTGTGGGATTATGTAATGAATTTGAAATGTTTAATTTTTTTTTCATATTCATGTGTTTCTGTGTATCAATGTATCTAACATTACCGTATTTGGTCGTCGAGGATTAATAACTATGGATGACTGCAACATCCATAGCCGTTAGTCTTGGGCCTCCAAGTAGGGGATGTTACATCGCTCCAGCATTTTTCATTCCAAATGGCATTACCACATAGCAATACAATCCAACATCGGTAATGAAGCTGGTGTGCTGCTGATCGGGAATATGCATCAGGATTTGGTTATATCCATAGTATGCATCCATGAAAGATAGCAATTCTTGTCCCGCGGTTGAGTCTACTAGTTGATCGATCCTTGGAAGGGGAAAACTATCTTTTGGGCACGCTTTGTTCAAGTCCGAGTAATCAACGCATGTCCGCCATTTTCCATTTGCCTTTCTCGCAAGTACAGGATTAGATACTCCTTTAGGATAGGGGTGTCACTAATAAACCCATTGCCTTTGAATCTATCCTCCTCCTCTTTAAGGGCGGTTGATCTCTCTAGATCCATGCCATGCTTTTTCTATTTCATCGGGACATGCCTTGGGTCGATATTTAATGCATGGTTCACAATGGCTGGCAAGATCCCACACATGTCAAAATGAGTCCAAGCAAAAACAATAAGATATGCTCGGAGAAAACCAACAAGTTCTTTCATCATAGGGGGGCTGAGCTGTGATCAGATCTTTAGGACCCATGACGGGTCGTCATAGCTAACCGTGATGTCAATCGTCAACTCGGTCGGTGCTGCCTTGGTCCCTTTGGGCTCCTCCTTATCGTCCCTTGGATCTACATCTTTATAGAACCGACTGTGGCGCCTGAGCCAAGGCCCAGGCATTGGTTGTCAATCATTGAAGGTTTGGATGCGGAGAGACCTGTCCACACCCTTATCTTTCTCCTTCCGTTGAGCGTCTCTCAATTCAACCACATAGCAGGCATGTCTGGTCGCCTGATCACCATGCATAACTCCAACACTGTTATCAGTTGGGAACTTCATAGTCAAAACCACGGGGCGAGAGTTGCACGGAATTCAGCTAGGGCTAGTAAGCCCAGAAAAGCATTGTATGGAGAGTCAACATCCAAAACAAAAAAACAGCAAAATCTGCACTCTCCTACGGTCACCTTCTCCCAACTCCGCGGGCAATTCGACATATCTGACAGCTTCGGTCGCAACACCGTTAAAGCCATGAATGCGGGCTTTAGATGGTTTCAGGTCCTTGGCTTCCATCCTCATCTGATAAGCCTTTTTGAAAATTATATTTATGGAACTTCCACAATCAACCAAAATCCTCCTTACTAAGGCGGGGCCAATCATGGCCGAAATGACTTTGTCTGCATCTCTATTTTGGAACACGATGTCATACATCATTGTACGCTGCTATTTTGTCAGAGATCTATCTTCTGTACTCGAACAACATTCAAAATTCATATATTTGATCATGCTAGCATAGCGCTCCATCTCATGATAGCTATTATCAGCTAGATGCGGTCCTCCAACTATTGTATTGATCACTAATCTTCCACCAGTCTGCGTAGGCTCCTCGGCCCAGTGCGACGCTTGTCCTCGGTTGGGGACGGATGTCCCTGCCCACCATCCTACGGGGCCTTAACAAACTGCTATAACTTTCTTTCCTGAATTAGTTACTTGATAATATCCTTGAGATGTGTACATTCATTCGTGTTATGACCATAACATTCATGGAACTAGCTATATTTTCCAGTTTGTTTCTGCTTCTCTATCGATTCTTTTGGAGGTAGCTTCATATATTGCATGGTATTGCATGTACACAAGTAAATGTTCTCTAGAGATGTATTCAGTGGTGTGCAGGTATCATACTTTGGAATCCTATGCTTTCCTCTTTCAGAATCCCTCTTTCGTTCACGGTTCCTATCACCACCTTTCTTTTGCCGATTCGGTTTACTTTGGACATTTATTTGAACTTTTCCGAAACTCTCCCCTGACTGTTTCACTACAACATCACTCTGCATTGCTTCTCCACTTGGTCCCACAACATTCTTCTTCCTAGAGCATCTTGCTTCATCTTTCCTCAAATACTGAGCTGCTTTCGCATAGAAACGTTCCAATATTGCGAGTGGTTTGCCAGCTAACAAATCGCCAAAGTCAGATTCTGAATCAATCCCTCTCATTACCACCATCAATATTGAATGGTCATCAGATTACTGACTTCTGTGATAGCTATATGAAATCTCTCCAAATAATCTTTCAATGATTCTCCCGGAGCCTGGATCACGCTAGATAAGGACATTAAATCTTTGGGGAAAGTTGGTGTATATGGAACTGCTCCACAAACTTCGTTGCTAAATCGACAAACCTAGAGATTGACCATGGGGGTAATATCATAAACCACGTCGTTGCTATTCCAGAGAGTAATAGGAAAACATCTGCATTTTGTTGCATCATTAGCTCGTGTGGAATCCATCAGCCATTCATATCTTATGATGTGCTGTCTGGGGTCGATTTTTCCCTCGTAGACAGGCATCGACGGCATGCTGAGTCTCCTTGGATACTCAGCACGTAAGATATTGTTGGTGAACGGGGTATGGCTTCTCAAGATCCCTCAATTATCATTGGTCAAGCCTTGGATCTCCTTCACTAGCTATCTAACAATAGCCCACAAGTTCGGCATTTGGATAGTTGGAGCCAAGCGATAGTCGTGCTCCACCTTACATGAATGGTCTGGTCGATGTCTACGGGCCGTTCCGTGCCTTCTTGGCTCAACATCCTCTTGATGTATATCACGTACGTTCACTTCATCATTATTCTAGGGAGGTAATTGGTCTGCATCCATTTGAATTCCAGCATCCAAATCAATCGCAGCAGCTCCAGCTTTTGCTCCAACATGAAGAGGGAAGCTTCCTCCTATGAAGGAGGGATCGGCCTTGATCCCCATAGAGGGATCGATACCGATCGGTCTTGGCAAGCCTGGTTGGTTTGCCTGTTGATGTCCAAAAGCTTTTGCGTGATATCCATTAATTATGCGACGTCTGCATCTGTAATAATCATCTGGTTAACTAGAACTCTCAGATGTAGAATAAAGGGTTGGCTCCCTCCTAGCTTTCCCACGCTGTTGCTGCCTAAGTCGGCCCATTAGATCGATATTGGTTTGAATCTGCTAATGCAACTATCGACGGCTATCCACTAGCTCTCTCATCAGATTCTATAAATCAACTCTTGTGATTGAATCAGCCAAATTCTTTACATCAACTGGATTGGTAGCATTCACATCTACTGGTAGATTACTCGAGCCTCCTTGTTGGATGCTAGCGTTCTCATTTCCTTCTACATTTTGAGATGTAGATCTGGTATTCCTAACCACTGCTAATAATTTTCCTTAGAATTTTGCAAATCTGAATAGAACGGATGAGCTTCTTGAAGATAATTATGGATCTCTTTAGGGGATTTATGCAATCCAGTAGCCGCAAAGGGATTCAAATAGGGCCAAGAATCTCTTTCTCAGTTAAAGCATCAAAATGTTTAGGCCAAAAATTGGGACAAACACCCACTAGAGAGTTTGTAGAGAAATAAATAAAGAATATGAAATGAAAAACGAGGAAACAAGTAAATAAATGACAAAAAAATCAAAGCAATAATAAGAACACGGTGATTTATAGTGGTTCGGCGATGTTTGCCTACGTCCACTTTGAATAGATAGCTTTATTAATCATTTTGTAAACTGAGTACAATAGGATCAGATAAAAACCCTTAGTTACAATAGATTACAAAGCAACTAGCAGCGTCAAAGTCTCGAAAATGAACAATCAAGCCTGTATTTATACAAGAAGATGGGGAAATACCTCCCTGAAATTTCGGCAAAAGGATCTCCAAGACCATATGGACCCATCAGAGGGAATGCATGGCCCAAATCCCAAGGAATAAGGATCAGTGCCGATCCCTATTTTGGAGGAATTTGAAGTTGCGGTCCCTATGGGAGCTTTCATATGTTGCAATATGCTTAGTATCCAAGTTTCATGCCAATTGGATTAGTAGAACTTGAGTTATTGCTCGATCTTTTGCTGCAATTTGAGTTGTTACCTAATTCTAACCAATCCCTATTGAGGGAAGAAGGCCGATCCCTCTTGCTTCATCCTTTTGCGGTGCGGTCCCTAGGGTAGGCTCCCTAGGGTCTCACATCTTGCTTAAAAAATTTCATATGCATTGGATTTATGGATTTTGAGATATTGATTGTTTTCCATTGAATTGCACTTGTTTGGCTGAAATATGATGAACCCTATTACTGAGAGGGATTATAGCCGATCCCTTTTCTATGTTAAATTGCATTCCGTACTTTGAACATTCTGCATTGCATATCTCTCAATATTGTTCGATCACGGCTTCATATTATCATCTGTACTTGATCTTTGAACCCAACAATCATCGCTTTGGTCTCCTTCACTTAACGATAGTCGAATCTAACTTGTCCAATCAGTTCGGATATAGCCAGATCAAAATGTCGGATAACAGACTTTACTTCATGCGGCGAGGACACTAAAAAGGCATACTATATACAAAAACTGATAATCTCATAATAGCTCAAGATAAGATTGCCTCGCATTATCTTCAGTTTCCCAAGTACAGTCTCTTGCATCATTGCTCTAGTACACCTTAACCAACTTAACCACCTTTGACCTCAGTTGTTTCGTATCTCTACCGACTATACGAATATGCTGCCTAAGTATGGTCAGGTTAGGCTCGATCTCAAGGTCCTCCAGCTGTGTTGCTCTACTATCAAAGGTGGATCATGTACATATTTCTGTAAATGGGATACGTGGAAAACATCATGTACACTCGATAGTATAGTAGGTAACTCAACTTTGTACACAAATGTACCAATCCACTTAAGTATCGAAAAAGGTCCTACATATCGAGGAGCTAATTTTCCCGTCTTTCCGAACCACACAACATTTTTCATCGGAGAAACTTTCACAAACTCATAATCCCCAATTGAAAATTCCAAATCTCTGCGTCATTGATCGACATAGCTCTTCTGCCTATTTTGCGCCTCCTTCATTCTTCTTTGAATCTCAGCTACCTTTTCAGTCGCTTCCAGAATCATATCGGACCCAAGTACTAATCGATCTCCAGTCTTTACCTAACATGATGGTGATTTGCACGGACGGCCATATAGTGCCTCAAAAGGTACCATTCCTACGCTAGCTTAGTAGCTATTATTGTAAGTGAACTTGACTAAATGGAGATGCTCTTCCTAAGAACCTCCAAAATCTAGAATACATGCTCGTAATAAAACCCTCCAATATATGATTTAATCTCTCCGTCTGCCCATCCATTTATGGAAAGTATAGTGTACTTAAACTCCTCTTACCTAAGGCAGTTTGCAACCCTTCTCAAAACTTACTTGTAAATTTTAGGTCTCTATCACTTAAAATGCTTCTTGAAATTCCATGGAGTCGAACTATCTCCTTCACATATAAATTTGCCAAATTTGAAGCAGTTCTAGTCAACTTTACTGTAATAAAATGCGCACTCTTGGTTAGTTAATCGATAATTAACCAAATGCCTTCATTTCCCTGCCTCAACCTAGGTAGCCTATCAATGAAGTCCATTGATATTTTCTCCTACTTTCACTTTGGAACCTCGAATGGTTGAAGCTGTCCAATTATCTTCTGATGGTTGCTTTTGATTTGTTAGCAGTTCGCACATCTACTTACATGAATTGAAATATCCCTCTTCATGCCTTCCCGCTAGAAAACCTGCTTCATGTTTTGATACATCTTCGTAACCCCTGGATGAATGGAGAGTTTCGAATGATGACACTCAGCTAGCACCTCTTGCCTAATCCCGTCAATATTTGGAATGCATAACCTCCCGCTTACTCGTAATATCCCAGATGATCAATCTCGAAACCTGACAAGTTTTTTGGTGCAACTCTATCTTTTACGAATTTTGTAATCTCCGCCAATCGAACATCTTCTTGTTTTTTACTTGCAATCCGATCTATAAGAGTTGGTCTAACCTCCATATTTGCCACAACAACATGCCTTCAACTTAGCGCATCAGTTATAGCATTTTCTTTTCCCGGAGTATAAAAATATCAAGATCGTAAGAAGCAAGAAATTCCAACCAGTGTCGTTGTTTATATCTTTCTCGATGAAAAACACTTTAAGGACTTATGGTCTGTGAATAACTCAAAATTTTCACCTAGTAAGTGGTGCCTCCACATCTTAAGTGCAAACTCAACAACCAATAACTCTAAGATATGTGTCGCATAATTCTGCTCATGCGGTATAAGCTGTCTGCTAACACAAGCTATAACCTTCCCATGCTGCATAAGAACTGCCCCAAGACCCATGCCACAAGCATCAGTATAGACGGTTAAACCCTCGCTTCCATCTGGGATAGTCAAAATAGGAGCGTTGGTCAACCTCTTCTTTAACTCATTGAACACCTCTTCACATTTTGAGGACCCAACAAATTTAACATCTTTCTTCGTAAAATTTGTCAAGTAAGATGCAATCTTTGAGAAGTCCTGAATAAACCTCCGATAATACCCAGCTAATCCTAAGAAGCTTCGAATTTCCGTTACTCTTTTAAGCTTCTTTCAATTTTGGACCTCCATAACTTTTGGTGGATCGACAAACATACCGTTTCCCGAGACAACATGTCCTAGAAATCTAACTTCCAACAGCCAAAAATGATATTTAGATAACTTAGCCTTCAACACATGCTCCCTTAATGTATCAAGAACAATTTTGAGATGTTGTTTGTGCTCTTCTTCTATTTTGGAATAAACTATAATGTCATCGATAAAAACCAGCACAAACTTGTTTAACACATCCCTGAAAACTCGATTCATTAGGTCCACGAAATAGGTTGGTGCGTTAGTTGGCCCAAATGGCATAACTAACCACTCATAAAAATAATCTGGTGTCCAAAGGGCAGTTAATGGTACACTCTCCTCTCCTACCCTTAATTGATGAAACCCTATGGCTAGATCCAGTTGAGAAAATATGTGAGTGCCATTAAGCTGGTCGAACAAGTCTTCTATCTTGGGCAGAGGATACTTGTTCTTAATAGTCTGCTTATTTAGTTCTCGATAATCCACACATAGTCTTAAGGAACCATCAGCCTTTGTAATAAACATGACAGGTGATCCCCAGTTTTAGGTACTACATCAAATCAAGCCTTTTTGTAACAAGTCGAATGTTTGCATTTCTAACTCCTTCTCCTTCGGAGCCATTCTTCGGACAGATTGTACCACAAGCTTAGTATCAAAAACCAAATCAATTCAAAATTCTACTTCACGATGAGGGGGTAAACCCTTTACCTCATCAAATATGTCTAGGTAACCTTGAATGACTAGTATTGATCCTAATTCTTTCTTAGCCACGTCGAGTGATTAGAGAAGACTGCACATCAACTCGTGAGGCTCTTCACATAATACTTCTACACTATTTCCTCCTCTATCTTTCAACATAATTAATTTCTTAACACAATCTAGAGTCACTTTTTTTCATCAACCAATCCATCTCTAGTAATACTCCGAATCACATAAAACCAAGAGCATACACGTCGCATATAAAGAGGCAATTACAATAAGTAATAGTCCCTCTTAGACACATCTTACTAATATTGGTCGAGCCCCTATAGGGTTTGACACATAGAGAGGTTATTTTTCATAAATGGGTTTAAGGGTTATACTAACTAAAAGGTCACTAGAAATAAAGCTATGCGATGCAACGGTATCAAATAATACTCTTACTGAAATATCGTAAATAGTTAGAACACCTTGCAATACTTATTTTCCTTTGTCTGTAGTAGAAGTAGAAGGTGCAGCTTCTATGGCATAAGCCTTACCCTTGGGGAATTCTCTTTGACAATGGAAGCTTCTTAATCATGTGACCTAGTGGATTATAGTTGTAATTGTTGAATATGCAAGTATATGATTTTTGTTTGATGATAATAAACATATATATATATATATTCATTTAAATGTATTTGTTAATTGTACTATTTTATTTTTTACATAATTAAATAAATATTTGTTTAATAAAATAAATAACACAAAATTTAAATTCAAACAAATATTTTATTACAATTTTGAATAGTACAAATTTGAGCTCTCACTATATACATAATTTCCATTACAATACAATTTCAAATTATAATACAATTTTTCACTATACATATATTTGCACCTCACTACATATCACTCATTCACTCATATTTGTTCTTCAACTATATTCCAATCTGTATCCAACATCTGAATTATCTGCAAAATAAACACTGACACAGTAAAATTGAAAAGGACATATTTTAACAATGTAAAATAAAATGTGTGTTTGAAAATATTATTTGCCTCGGTTATTTGGGCTGTTCGTCATCATTTTCGTTTTGAATTCATTAAACACGAACAAACTATGGCATGCACAGTGTATCACTGTACATGCAACAAGGTCGTGCACACCGATATACACTTGATAAAACTGCAGGAACAAGTGAGCACAAGGTCAAACCCAAGCCGAGACTGGATTCAACTTGGGTGCAATACAAAAACATCACAAAATTGTCAAGTACAAGTTCTCAGGCAACCAAAATTAGGGCCAACCAACACAAACCAGACCATGCTAACAAGTGCACAAAAGTGTACACATGAGAACAGACTCGACAATGAAGTCATGAAGCAATATGAAATGAAAACAACTCAACCATTCAAACTTAAGACAAGTGCATAAATGTAAACATATCGCAAGACCAAACACAGTCAGACTTCAACATACAACAAGGTCATCAAAGAAATCAGACCAAAATAGATATGGTCACATAACACAATTTCTGTCAGCACTCAAAAATACAACAGAGGACAGAGGCAATGCATGAATGGCCAGACTCAAGAGGAATAACATGGCATGGATGGTCAGTTCAAGTGAAACCAGATCATTGAAGATCCACATGACAACTACTACAAACACAAAGGCAAGAAACAGACTATACATGAAAACATACTCAATGGATATATAATCACATGTACAAAGGTCAGAGCATGACCAGTCACAAAGACATGCAACTGGACATTAGTTACAAAGACAACAAACACTAAATGCAACAAAGTGATCAAATGAAATGATCAGACCAAAAGTACAAACCAAGCATACAAGTTCATATGCACTGACTCAAAACATATGCAACATGAGGACATTCGAAATATGCAGCAGTTTTCAAGAGGAAATAGCATATATGCAGTGATGAACAAGACTACAATACCAAAGTACAATCACGCACACACACATATATATATACACATACATATATGTATATATGTATGGAGACAATCTACCAAAGCTAGCAGTATATATGAAGTAAAATCAAAATAGTAGCAGGTGGAACCAGCACGAGCAGTGTGAACATTAGTCAAGGAATATAGAGAATCAAAGCTGTGGGTCACACGTTTTCAATCAGAGCAAAAAAAATTGAACAAGTCGAAGTGTTTTTCAGCAAGTCAATTATCTCAAAAATTCAGAGTGCCGAAATCAGAGAAGTCAAACTAGAAAAGAACAGAACCGAATCCAAAGCTAAATGATAACACGTATGAACGAAAAATCAGAAAACCAAATAAGCCGTGGTAATCAAGCAAAGGACATCAGAAAAATATTCAAAATTGAACCAGTCAGGATTAATCACATGTATTCAAGTAAAATCGAACGGCGGAGCTAAAGTAACAGACGAATTCAAAAGATATATTCGAACGATAATTTAGGGAACTATTCCCTATAAACACCATCAACATCATCGGCAATTAAAAGCATCGAGTTCAAGCATATCAACGAGAGTAATAAAGGAAATCACATACCAGAATTATTCAAATCGAACTCGACGAATTGAAGCAGCCGTTTGCAAATCAAAGAGACAATCGATCGGCAAAGCAATCAATGCGAAGATATCTATTCAATCGATCAACTAGAATCGGTGAAATTTACAGAAGCCCTAAATTGTTGAAAGAGGAATGAACGCAGCCATTTTTCATAAAGTAAAGAGTACGGGCCGAAGAAATAAAAAGAAAAAAGGGGGACAATTTTTTTATCACTGCATTCTTTTCTTTTGGGCCGGCATATAATTGCTTTGGACTTTTAATTTTAAATTAGGGTTTCTAGTTTTGAGTTGCTTTTATTTTGTAATTTTTCTTTTAAAATTTTGTAAATTCTAGTCGTGTGACTAGGGACGAACTACGGTGGTGTAGTTCGAGAATTCGCAACTCAGTGGTTGAGTTATGGCAGGGTTATGGGCGTAGAGTTAGGTTAGTCGATAGCGTGTGTCGCGAGTTTACGTGTGTAAGCGTCTGACTACTTAATTTATAGTAGAAACCTTGGGGGCAGCATGTAGGTGGGGTTTTACCGAAGCTGGGTAAATCTATGTTGTTCTATTTCTGCTTTTATTATTCTTCTATTATCTATGCTGCAATTATTTTATATATTTCCGCATTAATTTTTTATAATTATTAGTATCACCCTATTCACCCCCCTCTAGGGTGAAATCGATCCTACAAGTGGTATCAGAGCGAGATTAATAGCAAGGATATCTAACCCTAGTTGCAAATCTAGCAAGAGTATGTCCTATAATATTCCCCCTATTTTTGATGGAAAGGATTTTCTAAATTGGAAATTAAGAACGAAATTTTATTTAAAATCTGTTAATTTTAAATGTTGGGATATTGTTGAAAATGGGTGTGATATAGTAGACGAGAAAAATACTTCGATTAATGTTCTTGCTATGTATATACTATATTCTCATATTAATCGAGATAATTTTAACTATATCTCTCATTGTAAAAGTGCACAGGAAATCTGGAATACTTTTGATGCAATATATGGTGCAAAAGTCAACAACGGTGAGAAATCCTTCACAATCGACTCAGTTGAAGAAACGTGTTTGACAGGATTTGCAAAAGACAGCAGTGATGAAGATTTAATAGCCGATGAGATAAGTGATCTTTCAGTCAATGATTTAGTTCTCTTGTGCCAAAAATTAATTGAAAATAATAAAGCCCATGAGATGAAAAATAATAAGTTGAAAAGGGAACAATCTAAACTGCGTTAGAAAAATAATGATTTGGAAAATGAGCTTAAAAATATTAAGAAAAATAAAAATTCTAATTGCAAAAGGTGTTTGGACTATAAAAAAGAATTTTCATGTTTTCAAGAAAACTTTCAAAAGTTAGAAAATGAAATTTTAATTCAGGAGAAAAATAAAACTAAGTTGATTTGTAAAATTAACATTTTGCAAAAAGAGTTGGATAGTTTTAAGAAGTCAGAAAGTTCTAAATGTGCAATTTTTGAAAAGGAATTAAATGAAGACAACGAAAATTTCAAAACCATTGAAAAAGAAAACGTGATTTTGAGCAATCTAAAATTATTCGATTAAATCACGAGTTTGAAAAGGAGATTGAAAAAATCAAGGATTTTGAAAAAATTGAATTTAAAAAACTCCAACTCTTTGAAACTGAGATGCTAGAAATTGAGACTAAAATTAGAGAGCTTAAAAATGAAAATATGGACTTGAAAATGAAGAATTTTGAAAAGAGAGATAGTACCATTAGTTGTTCGAAGCTAATAAATGAAAATAAACTTTGAAAATCCAAAGTTAATAAACTTGAGTTGGTTACTCGGAAATTTTACACTAGAGATAAATCATTTAATATGCTCTTTGAAAATCAACTCTTAGAGAATAAAAGGAAAGGATTTGGATTTGCAAAAGTGTAAAAATATGAACAGACGACTAATAACACTGTTAAGGGGAAAAGTGTGGTACCCAAATACGTAAAGTGTGGAAATAATGGACATGGTAAGAATAATTGTCGAAATATATACAAACACAAAACCATACCGATTTGGGTTCCAAAAGGCACGAATATAAAATCCCTTAAAGTCAAACAAATCTGGGTGCCGAAAGGAATAAATATAACTTGTCTTGGGTCTCCACAAATATATTTTTCAAAATCTTTTGCCACGAACAACCATGGACCTATAAAAAAAATAGGTCACAAAAATCTTCTCTCGTGTAGGTGTGGTGGCAGGCTAAGGAACAACAACAATGTTACCTGGATTCTGGTTGTTCCAGGCACACGACAGGCAACAAATCAAAGTTCCTTAGCATAGTATAAAGGTGGCAGAATTACAATGGGCAAATTATCGTAAAATTAAAATAGGTAACGATACATTTATTTTGAACGATTTATTAAATGTGAAAATCTGCACCGTAATCCAATTTAAATCAGCCAGTTATGTGATAAGGAGATAAATGTTGATTTTGATTCTGAATTATGAAAAATGTTGACAAATCGTCTGCTCATCCTTGAACTAGTTCATATAGATTTGTTTAGACTAATGATGTTGTTTTATTGTTTGATGATTACTCTAGGTACAAGTGGATATATTTGCTCTAATCTGACACTATGTTCACTGTTTTGTTTATTTGCACGGTTTCAATTCAAATTCAAAAGAATTTCATTTAAAAGCTGTAAAAAGGATTTTAAAGAATTTGTTGAACTTCACGATCTGGTCTATGACATCCAACTAATGATAATCTTGAGTCAAAGGAAAATTCGGATGCAGATTACACTTGTAGTCTAGTTGATAGAAAAATTACTGGTGGAAAGTGTTTTATGAAGAAACATTCATTAGTTGCATCATTTTCAAATAAAATATCTACATATTTTCATTTCATATGATTTTCAATTAGCAGACATTTTCTTTTATAAAACCCCTTCCAAAAAATAGTTTGTTGTTGACCTTGTTTCAGATTAGTCATTTTAGAAAATTTAATTTTATAATTATTTTTGGATTTGATTTTAAAAGACTACATTAACTAATTTGACTCCCTACTTATTATCGAAAAGATAAATAGTGATTGAAAAAGTGATGAGGGTTGATATTAATCATATATTATGACTTGAGACAATATATTTAGTAAATTTCTTTGAAAATTTAAACAAGATTTATAATAACTTTTGATGGGTAAAAAAATTCCATGACCATCTCTATTTCTATCATATTTCTATCGACCATCACTCATCAAAACCCAATATAGTATGTCATTGTGTGTTATTTTAAACGGGAAATTATTCATTTTCATTTTATTTTATTTTTAATAAAAACATCCAAAGTATTCACTCTCATTTAAAACTCCTCACGGTTATGCATGGGCGAATTACTTGGAATATTTGTGTATGTGCTTTCATGCTCATTTAAAAGTCCTCACGGTTATGCATGTATGGAACACATATCAAAATTGGTTATTAAATAGACAAGTTGATTCTAATCCCAGTTAAAAGTCCTCACGGTTATGCGTGGTTAGAAGATACTTGAATTTTTTTTTAAATTGGGAATACTACTAATCTCATTTAAAAGTCCTAACAGTTATGCATGGTTAGTAGATATTCAAATTCCTGACATAAATATACCACAAATAGACACAACTATATGGGTTTATATACCGACATCACCCCTATCATTCTAAAGTGGAATATGCGCCTAACAGAGTATTTATGATTTTTGTTTGATTTTTGTTTGAAATTTAATGTTTATACTCGATTGGGTATTAATATTGTATTAATGTCTATCACTTTATCTCTAATTTTCTAACACTATTGCTCTTTTGCTGATAACAAAAGGAGGAGAGAGAAGTTAAGATTTTGGTTGGCAAATAATTCAAGTCATATTTTTTATTTGCATATTCTCATCTAGGTTTATTTGCATATTTTTATTTATTTCCATGCATATATGAAGAGGGAGCTTTGGAGTAGGGGGAACATTCAAATAGAGGGAGCAAATAAAATGATCAAATACATTTAATAAATTCAAAATCTTAAATATATGTTTGTTATCATCAAAAGGGGGAGATTGTTGAATATGCAAGTATATGATTTTTGATTGATGATAATAAACATATATATATTCATTTAAATGTATTTGTTAATTGTACTATTTTATTTTTCACATAATTAAATAAATATTTGTTGAATAAAATAAATAACGCAGAATTTAAATTCAAATGGATATTTTATTCAAACAAATATTTTATTACAATTTTGAATAGTACAAATTTGAGCTCTCACTACATACACAATTTCCATTACAATACAATTTCAAATTATAATACAATTTTTCACTATACATACATTTGCACCTCACTACATATCACTCGTTCACTCATATTTGTTCTTCAACTATATTCCAATCTATATCCAACATCTGAATTATCTGCAAAATAAACACTGACGCAGTAAAATTAAAAAAGAAATATTTTAACAGTGTAAAATAAAATGTGTGTTTGAAAATATTATTTGCCTCAGTTATTTGGGTTGTTCGTCATCATTTTCGTTTTGAATTCATCAAACACGAACAACCTGTGACATGCACAGTGTATCACTGTACATGCCACAAGGCCGTGCACACCGATATACACTTGATAAAACTGCAAGGAAAAGTGAGCACAAGGTCAAACCCGAGCCGAGGCTGGATTCAACTCAGGTGCAATACAAAAACATCACAAAATTGTCAAGTACAAGGTCTCATGCAACCAAAATCAGGGCCAACCAACACAAACCAGACCATGCTAACAAGTGCACAAAAGTGTACACATGAGAACAGACTCGACAGTGAAGTCATGAAGAAATATGAAATGAAAATAGCTCAACCATTCAAACTCAAGGCAAGTGCACAAATGTATACATAAAGCAAGACCAAACATAGTCATACTTCAACATACAACAAGGTCATCAAAGAAATCAGACAAAAATAGATATGGTCACACAACACAATTTCTGTCAGCACTCAAAAATACAATAGAAGACAGAGGCAACACATGAATGGCCAGACTCAAGAGGAATAACACAACATGGATGGTCAGTTCAAGTGGAACCAGATCATTGAAGATCCACATGACAACTACTACAAACACAAAGGCAAGAAATAGACTATACATGAAAACATACTTAATGGATATACAATCACATGTACAAAGGTCAGAGCATGACCGGTCACAAAGACATGAAACTGGACATTAGTTACAAAGACAACAAACAGTAAATGCAACAAAGTGCTCAAATGAAATGATCAGACCATAAGTACAAACCAAGCATACAAGTTCATATGCACTTACTCAAAACATATGCAACATGAGGACATTCGAAATAAGCAGCAGTTTTCAAGAGGAAACAACATATATGCAGTGATGAACAAGACTACAATACCAAAGTACAATCACACACATATATATACATACATATATGTATATATGTATGGAGACAATCAACCAAAGCTAGCAGTATATATGAAGTAAAATCAAAATAGTACCAGGTTGTAGAGAATCAAAGCCGTGGGTCACACATTTTCAATCAGAGCAAAAAGAAATTGAACAAGTCGAAGTGTTTTTCAGCAAGTCAATTATCTCAAAAATTCAAAGTGCCGAAATTAGAGAAGTCAAACTAGAAAAGAACGGAACCGAATCCAAAGCCAGATGATAACACGTATGAACAAAAAATCAGAAAACCAAACAAGCCATGGTAATCAAGCAAAGGACATCAGAAAAATATTCGAAATTGAACCAGTCAGGATTAATTACAGGTATTCAAGTAAAATCGAACGGTCGAGCTAAAGTAACAGACGAATTCAAAAGATATATTCGAACGATAATTTAGGGAATTATTCCCTATAAATACCATCAACATCATCGACAATTAAAAGCATCGAGTTCAAGCATATCAACGAGAGTAATAAAAGAAATCACATACCATAATTATTCAAATCGAACTCGATGAATTGAAGAAGCCGTTTGCAAATCAAAGAGAAGATCGATCGACAAAGCAATCAACGCGAAGATATCTATTCAATCAATCAACTGGAATCGGTGAAATTTACATAAGCCCTAAATTGTTGAAAGAGGAACGAACGCAGCCATTTTTCATAAAGCAAAGAATGCGGGCTGAAGAAATAAAAAGAGAAAAGGGGGACAATTTTTTTATCACTACATTCTTTTCTTTTAGGCCGGCATATAATTGCATTTGTGCTTTTAATTTTAATTAGGGTTTCTAGTTTTGAGTTGTTTTTATTTTGTAATTTTTCTTTTAAGATTTTGTAAATTCTAGTCGTGTAACTAGGGGCGAACTATGGTGGTGTAGTTCGAGAATCCGCAACTCAGTGGCTGAGTTGTGGTAGGGTTTTGAGCATAGAGTTAGGTTAGTCGATAGCGGGTGTCTCGAGTTTACGTGTATAAGCGTCTGACTACTTAATCTCTAGTAGAAACCTTAGGGGCAGCACGTAGACAGGGTTTTGCCGAAGGTGGGTAAATCTGTGTTGTTATATTTCTTCTTTTATTATTCTGCTATTATTTGTGCTACAATTATTTTATATATTTCCGCATTAATTTTTTAATTATTAGTATCACCCTATTCACCCCCCCCCCCCACTCTAGGGTGAAATCGATCCTACAGTAATAAGTTGATTGTCCAGCATTTGGGCAATTATTTGCAAAGTGGCCCTTCTATCGGAACTTGTGGCAAATGATGTTGCTGAAATCGATCTTCCTCTTTGGTTTTCCAACTTTGGGTTTTCCAGCCCCGGTCTTCTTTCCTTGTGGATGAAACTTCCATTTTTTTTTGTTGACATTTGGCTTGCAGCCTCCAACTGGTACAATGGCTTGTTCCTTTGCAACTAGGGTTTCAAATCTTAGACTCATACAAATGAGATTTGTGAACGTCCCTTGGATAAGGTTTGTCATTTCTCTATGAAATTCTGGTCTTAGCCCATTGATAAACATTTCATTTTTCTTCAATGGGGTGTCGATAAGCCCAAGTCCAAAACGTGACATAGCATTAAACTTATGTTCATATTGAGCTACCATCATATCCCCTTGCTTAAGATCAAGGAATTCTCTAAAGAGTTGAGTCCTTTCAGCATCTGAAATGAACTGGTCGTCAAACCTTTCTTTGAATTCATCCCATGAAAACTCCTCCTTTGGAGTAATAACAGTAACTGAGTCCCACCAATCCATCACTGCCTTTTGCAGTTGTCGTGAAGCTAATAGGCGCTTCTGATTATCCTCTTACTGGAGATCTCTAAATATTCTCTCACATATACGTAACCATGTTTAAACTCCGAGGATATATTTTGTGCCATTGAATTTTTTCCCTCCCTAGCTAGAGAAATCTCCGCATAAAGAAGCAAAGTTCATCGGTGGTTGAACTCGTACAGTTTCCTCTTCAACATCATCCCTAAAAACCCTAGTTTCCCCAACAGCATTCCTTATACCATCGTTTGTAGTTGTACTTCCAGGAGTTTTAGATCCTCTTCCCCTACCTAGTCCTCCTCTAGCACTTATTATCTACTACCTGAATATAGTAGGACGACTTTAGAGTACTTGATAGGACTATCTTTGAGGGAAATATTTTAAATAATGGATCATTTAAAAGGGACTATTTAGAGGATTATATATATAAATTAAAAATACGAACTCATAACTCATTTTAGGGAATCACTTACCCTATCTCTAATGAGTTTAACCTAATCAAGCTAAGGTGTTCGCTCCACCTGTGCTCCGATACCAACTGTAATGACCCACCTTTTTTACTCCTACAAACGACACTAAATACATTCGCATTATTCATGTGCTGATCATTTAAGCATCTAAAAGACAGACTGTCGGGGTTCAAAAAAAGAACAACAGTATCACACAATGAAAGGATCATATATAATATAAACAACAGATAGTACTTTAGGTTACACTCAAAATACTAGGTTTATCAGAGTTATAAACATACATTAAATTTTAGTCAAAACAATTATAACAGCCTGTCCTTATATATATACTAATAGTGCAATGGAAAACAGAATAGCTGATAACTTCATAAGCCTCCTTCTCACCATCCGTCAGCTCTAAAACATCAAAAAAATAACCTACCTTTCTCGGCCTACTCAAATAAGTACCCAAGAGTTTAAGGGAACTTAAACTTCGGGTCAGTCAGGGTCTAGTATGAGAAGCTCAAGACATATGCATAAACATATAAGTAAATATTGTAAGACCACGTCATAGAACGGAATGTGTTTCCTTTCACAAGAACCAAAACCATTTTATTTTATAAGTAAATAAAGGATATATATATATATATAAATTGTGTCTAATGTGTTAAAAATAAATATATAAAATAGTTATGATGCTTCCATCTCACATCATAATAGTATTCGGGTTTACATCTAAATTCGTAATGGTGACGTTCCATAAATGATTTCCAAGAAAGGCCAATAGTACTTCGTGAAATCTTTCCAACATGAAAAGGGTAAGGGCCTCCCTACCAAATGCATAGTATATCTCTAGAGTAGATATACCTAAGAGCCCACGTAATTTAGATCACTCTCGGATGTTACCGAGCCGACCCACGTGTATCATATGTAACGCCAAATATATATAATATCTACGTGTATACAACTAAAATCCGCTCTAGAAAAGATATGACATACCCTAACGATAGCGATCCACATAGCTCGGCCTCCCCCGTGCTCTAGTTTTAGTCATTTCCTGAATTGAGGTATGCGTTCGAGTCATCTTTCCAACAAAACATGGGAATGCTAACACTGCCCTTTCCCTTGGAATCACCCTTAGGTTAAGTAGTATAACAGGTATAGCAAACTGAAAAATTCACGATGTTCTCCTTTAGAGTAACCCTTTAGATAGGCAGTATTATAGGTCTAACATCCTAAACAGAATCCTCTTCATAGATCTTCAAAAGTATATTCATTCGATTTAACGTATTTTCATGTTTTGAAGTGGATTGGTTACGTATACCTACGTATGCTTATCCGACTCTGTACTCTTCAAAACTGTCATATAGTGAATTTCCGATTAACTCAATTTCGGTTCTTTTGGAAATAAACGGACAACCTATAAGGTAGAGTTTCACCGAGAGCATATCCATATACTTAACTTAAAGACAAAGACGAGTTTATATGTATAGTAAAGCCTCACCAGGAGGATATCCATATCTTATAATCTTCGCGTCTCTTTTGTATATTTCCAAAGTTAAAGTTCATGTTTGATGGTTGAAAAGTCAATTATATGGTTATGTCCTAGAAAGGTAAACAACTATAACCACTTTCATTTATTCATACGTTGTTTTACTTATTTTTCAAACACTTATACATAATACTCAAATTTGAGGGCCAACCTTTAAGACTTGCTCTATCTAACGGGCCAGGCCAATAGCTAGAGAGACGAGAATACTGGTTATCCAACCCCAAGCCCAGGCACTGCTAGTCTAAGACACCCATCAAATAGAGAATTTTATTAGTTGATCCAAAATACTATCCCATTTTATAAACCATTGGTTTTACAAGAAAAATGCTATTAAAACTTCTATTATCAAAACATACAAATTTTTTATTTAAATTAACAATCATTTTCCAAACCTTTTCATACATAAAATTATTTTAAAGTACTCTTAGTAATAGTATAAATTTCCCCTAGCGCTTATGGTAGCACTTAATTTACAAATGCTGGCAATAGTTGTAACTAAAAATAGATTTTCTTGTAGTGTCTCCATGGCTTATGTAATTTATATGTGATCAAGAGGAGGGTGCTTTGGTCATTTCCTATCACCCTATGGCCTAACCTGATTCCACCACCATTTGATCCAATAGCAAACATCCTTATCAACTACACATTAATTTGATTCGACCATCTTTTTGTCCAATATCAACTATCCTTATCAACTACATATTTATTTGATTCGACCACCTTTTGGTCTAATAGCAACTATCCTTGTCAAATACAAATTTATTTTTAAAACACATACAAAAAATTTGGACAACTTTTAATGAGTTTAAAGTCGTACATCAATAAACTAATTTATGGTCACATTATCGAGTATACTGTTCTCTACTCATTGATGTAAAAAAATAGTTTTTTATATTATTTGTTATATTTAAAAAGACCTACACAAGTGTTACATAATTTACCATCCAAATATCTAAATATTAAAATTTCTAAGCGACTAAATTATGGGTCGTTACATTCTATCCATCTTAAAGAAATTTCAACCCTAGAATTATCATCACATTTAAACATAAATACATACAGTTAAGATATCGATAGAAGACAAAATGTGTGTGTGTGTTATACTTCATGAAATTACATATAAAGTAAAGATATATACTAGGTGACTTCACCTCATGCAACAAGGACACTACAAAAGATGTACTATATACAGAAACGGTAATCTCATAGTAGCTCAAGATAAGATTCCCTTGCACTATCATTAGTTTCTCAAGTACAATCTCTTACATCTTCGCTAGTACCTTACCCAAGCACATTCCCTTTGACCTCAGCTACTTCATATCTCTATCGACTATACAAATAGGCCGCCTAAGTATGGTCAGGTTCGGCTTAATCTTGGGGTCCTTTTGCTGTGTTTGCTCTACTATCAAAAATGGATCACGTGCATATTTCCATAAATGGGATACGTGGAAAACATTGTGTGCACTCGATAGTTTAGTAGGTAACTCGAATCTGTATGTAGGTGTACCAATCTGCTCAAGCATTGGAAAAGGTCCTATGAATCGAGGATCTAACTTTCCCGTCTTTTTGAACTGCATAACATTTTTCATTGGAGAAACTTTCACGATCACATAGTCCCCAACTGAGAATTCCAAATCTCTGTGCCTTTGATCGGCATAGTTCTTCTTCCTATCTTATACCTCATTCATCTCTCTTTGAGTCTCAGCTACCTTTTCAGTCACCACCAGAATCATATTGGGCTCAAGTATTAATCGATCTCTAGTCTCAACCCAGCATGATGATGATTTGCACAGACTTCCAGATAGTGCTTCGAAAAGTTCCATTCCAATGTAGTTGGTTGATGTTATAGTTAATGAACCCAACCAAATAGGGATGTCCTTCCAAGAACCCCCAAAATCTAGAATACAGACTCATAATAGATCCTCCAATATATGATTTATTCTCTTCGTTTGCCTATCATTCTGTGGATAGTATGCAGTACTTAAACTCATCTTTGTCCCTAAGGAATCTTACAAACCTTCCTAAAACTTACTTATGAATATCAGATCTCTATCACTTATAATGCTTCGTGGAATTCCATAGAGTAAAACTATCTCCTTTACATATAAATTTGCCAAGCTCAAAGTAGTTCCAGTTGACTTCACCAGGATGAAGTGCGCACTCTTGGCTAGTCGATCGACAATAACCCAAATATCTCCATTTTCCTACCTCGACCTAGGTATTCCATCAATGAAGTTCATTGATATTTGCTTCCACTTCTACTTTGGAGCCTCGAGGGGTTGAAGTAGTCCAACCTTCTTCTAATTGTCACTTTTGGCTTGTTGGTAGTTCGCACATCTACTCACATGAATAGATATTCATTTTTATCCCTCCCCATTGGCTTTATGTTTTGATACACCTTTATAACACCCAAATGAATAGAGAGTTTCGAGATGACACTCAACTAGCACTTCCTTCTTGATCTCATCGATTTTTGGAATGCATAATCGTTCATTCACTTGTAATATCTCATGGTTATATAAGATTAGTCTGCCATTATATATGATCTAGGATGCTCACATTCTTCCCAAAGTTTCCATCCTTATGTGGAAACTTCTTCACAATGGTTGCCTCCAGATCTTAACCTCATTAAGATCAACATCCCAATCGTCTTGAAATGCAAATGATGCAAAAACAGCTCTACCGAGTTCATTCGCCTCTTTTTCATCTCTAGGGAGATTGCTTGGGATGTATGGAAGCACTTTGATGCTCTTATGGGCCTTCAAATCTTCGTTTCCAACATCTGACAATGCCTTACTTATAGGTCATCCCATATTATGGTTAAGTCCACTCGCATTGTTTTGTGTCGCATCATCCTTTGTTACTATGATAGGGTATTTGGTGTGTTGGAAATCAATGAGTATTTGATAATAAATAAATCCACATCACAGAAATCGTTAGATTGATCCATGATGACATCAAACATATCTTCCAAGCTAAACCTACAAAGGCCTTATATATATATATATATTCTTGAACTTAAATATCACTAACTTAAGTATTAAGCATAATCGATGATGAGCTTTCTTGCGTACTCCCACCCTACCCCTTAGGCACTTATTCAATTAGCTCGCCCTCTATTGCATCCACTCTATATTTTTCCCAGTTTTGTTATCTCTTCAATTTTTTGCTATGTTCTCTAGTTATCTTTTTAACATTGGTTGTTGCTTCACATGCTTTTCTATAGCTCAACACTTAGACAACAGATTACTTGGTAGATCATATTTTAATGTCTATATGTTATCGGTTTATTTTTTTGCGTTCATCTTATATGTATGTGCTTATGAGAGCCTCTACTTTAGTATTTTTGTTTTATTTCTTCTATAAGCTACCAGAAAATAGGCATTTTTCCTCCACTTTTGGTTATTTATATAACCGTTGCTACTTATGGATTTTTATGCATTATGTCAACTTTGTGCTTCCTAGCACACAGTTGAAGTGGAGTTTTTCCCCTGGATAGGTATTTAAGAAAACAAATAATAAACACCTCAATGGTTTCAAGCTATTCTGAATTACTAAATTACAAGGTCGATGATAAGACTTAAGCTTTAATGCCGATGAGATCATTACTTGAAAGTTGGAAGATGATCGTGATTTCATTGAGCAACCTAAATATGAAAGGAATTGTTTCCATGAATTCGGTGGCTAGTAACATATTTAGTGTAGCTATGAGAATGATTAATCTCAAATAGGAAAAGGAAGATTATGGAACATTTTATGAGCTTAATATTACGAGAATACGAGAATCAGTAATCAAGGAAAATGACTCTATCTACTACTATTGTAAAAAACTATGATGTGTGCGACTATATTACAAAAAGCTCAAGAGAGATTGAGAGTGTCAAAAGAATTAGAGGAATGCAAGAACAAATATGGGAAAGACAACGACAAAGAGAAAAAAGTTGGCACCAAATGGGATGAATTTGCGCTTTATGGGGATAGTGATGAAATCAAAAAATAAGTGTTTGATTTAGATGCTTATTTTCATATACATAAGCATAAAAGGCATTCAAAATCACAAGGAGGAAAAGGGATAAGGTGTAATTAGCTAATGAAAATGAGATGGATTTAAATAGTGTTGGCTTGATCAAGATGAAAATGTTTGACAAATAGATGACAAAGTTAATAGAAGTGGGACATGATCTGAAATAAAGAATTTTTTTATCTTTGTTAGGCAATTGGAAAAAAAGGGATGTAATTTATTACCTTGAAGTGATGTTAATAGAGCATGGAGAGGAAGTGGCAAAGTACTTTGTGTAAAACAAGAAAGTAATTAATTTGTACTAGGTGACAGGAAAGACGGTGTGGTGGAAATAATTTCCCTACTTGAGTTGGAGAACTATATTCATTTGAATTAAGGTAGAGCAAGAAAAGGACACTATCATGCCCATATGGAAGCTTCTGTGACGCGAAAGCAATTTTGAACAAGTGTAGGACAAATATTCGATTAACATGTAAGCTATGTTGTTTGGATGCTGATGAATTACTTTGAATGGATATGGAGACATTGTGATGAGGTAGAGTGTTTATGAATACACGAAAAAAAATTATATTCAAATCAAATAGGAGAACTAAAGATTTCCAATTGTGAAAACAGTTTGCAAAATGAGGATTGTATGTGCAAGCTTTGAGTGAAATAGTGGTCGTAAGCAAGTAGGTTTTGAAAAGAAACTGATAAACCAGTTGCAGTTAAAGTGGTTCTATTATTTGACCAATTCTGTTGGTCAACTAGTTCAGGCCTAATATTGTTTTCATATTATTTTTAGGCTTTTTTCTTAAGTTATTTATGGTCCAGAAGATCCTTAATAATAGCTAATAACTCTTAGAAACATTGATCATTATTTGGAGGAGGTAATTTAGTAATATCCTTTTGATATTCTTTATTCATATAAATGTATCGTTATACATAGTTTTGAATAGTTGAGACCACCACTTTTTATTTCAAGAAAAATGTCCAGTGATCATTATTAACTGGTGGAAATTATAAATAAGGATGTAAATGGCTAGCCACCATCAAGGGACGGTGGAATTTGGATTTGGTACTTTAATTAATTTTCAATTTTTCTATTGAACTAAATAAAGAAAGGGTTGAAAGTATAATTTCTTGTGTTCTTATTATTCACACTTCTTCCCTTCTTTTATCTAATTGTGCATTGATGCTTAGAAAACCCAAACAAAACTCAAGTAATGAACAATTCAAGGCTAAAGCTTTCAAGAATGTTCTGTTTGGTCACGAAGAAGGTGTTAGGGGTTAATATATTCAAAATCCTAGGATAAAGAAGATTATAAACTTAAAATAAATCATTTTTGATAAGCTAGATTTTTTCAAGGGAAAAACAAGTTCATTGGTTCTGGATCTAGTTGTGACTATAAGCCAAAGAAGATGGAGATTGTTCCAACTTTTCGACATAATAGTAGAGTAGGTAGTGTCATTGAAGATAATGCAATTTACTATATACCATGCTAGATTTAATAAGGTTAATATAGTAATGATAGCAGTATTCATGATGTAAGAAGAAGTTTAGTTCAAAGTGAAGCAGAAGTGGATTTGTTTCAAGGTGGAGCGAGAAGAAGTTTAGGCTATTTGTTACAACTTAGACTAGTTTTCGCATAATAAGATTGCATGAGAGGTAAGGTGGTTGAAGTTATGCAAACTTTAACCTTAGTGTTCTATTAGACTACGCATTAGAAATGATCCAAGCTAAGCTAAAGAACTTAGAAGACGTTATGGAATGAAGTGAGAACTTAAAATAGGAAAAGTAAATGCAATCTTTACACACCAGTGGAACTTGGGATTGATATGATTTTTGGAAGAAAACCAACTCATAGGGTGCAAATGGATATTATATGAAAAACGATGGAAGACAAAAGCCTAGATTAGCTGCGAAAGAGTTTGCATAAAGGAAAGAGAAAGAGTATGAGATGAGATATTTATGTTGATAGTCTAACACACTACAGTCCAAATTTATTGGCTACTGGTATTATTCATGGTATTGGGTACAAATGGATATTCTGTGAAAAAAGACGAAAAATAAAAGTCTTGATTATTTACAAAAGAGTTTGCATAAAGGAAAGATAAAGAGTATAAGATGAGATATTTGTGATGGTAGTCTAACACATTGTAGTGCAGACTTGATTGGCTATAGTTATTGTTCAAGGTATAAAGTTGGAGCAAGAAGATGTAAAGACTGCTTTCTTGAAAGGTGATTTTAATAAAGAAACTTTTGTGGAAAAAAAGCTGGATATGTTGTAGAAGGGAAATTTTAAATGGTCTACAAATCGAAGAAATTATTTAATGAATTGAAGCAATTACCTATATAATGGTATAAAAGATTTGATCGTTTGTACTTGGGGTTGCTTTGATAAAATCATTAAAGATGCTTATGCTCCAAGTAGTTGGAAAATGATAATTAGGTATATGTATTCTTGAATATGGATGATATGCATATTTCTTTTGTTAAACCAATTTTTGGCATAACACCCAAAATACTTTTTAAAAATACTATACTTTACATAAATTCCAAATAGCTTATAGTCAAAATAGATATTGGTTCAAATATCAAAAAGTCATGTCATCTTCCATTTATAGGAAAAAAATATGAATTCAAGTTCATACGCAGTATCCTTCATTCGTTAGTCCTTGTGTCAAAAATACAAGTCATTTCCTTCCTCATCGTCCAAAAATGTCAAATTGGGACTTATATGCAATTTCTTATATATTGGTTTTATATAAAAAAAAGTCATTTTCTTCCTCATCAGCAACTAAAATAGTTCTCAAATTCTCATGTGAGCTTGGAAATGTCAAGTCAAAAAATTACCTAGACTAAGAAAGAGAAAGAGAATAGGAGCCCCTTCTTATGTGGTGTAGGTCTATATTTATAGTATATGGCAAGTAACGTGGCTTGCTCATATTGGTTGATTAAAGTTGATGTGGATTGATGAATTGGCCAGATAGATGGTACTAATGGTGACATATGTCAGTCGTAGAATTTGAGTGGTTCACGAGGATCACTATCTTGGCCGTGGTATCGACAAAGGTGGCGTGTGCATTGAAATGCTTTGGAGCTTTTAACACAATCGGACGTAAACCTCCTCTCAAATTATTACACTAGCTTTTCATTGATTTATTGTCATCTCATTATGCTGAATATCATCCATATCTTCTTTTCCTGTATACGCTTGAATTAATTTTCTTTATAAGAATTTATTAGCATATCTTACTAAATATGCCTCTTTACGATATCCTTAATATTTTCACTTCTTTAATAGCTTCTTCTAGCTATAGCATCTCTTCCCAGATATTTGATAGCTACTTGTTTAGAGGCTCGATAGCACTTTTTCAACTTTGATAGATTTTCTACATCTTTGGTAGCACATTTACATATTTGATAACTCTTCTTTATATTCAATAGTGCGTTTTACATCTTCGACGGCTCTTCAACTTTGTGCATGCAATATCTCCCCAACTTTGTACATGGGTAGCTCTCCAACTTTGTACTTATGATAGCTCTCCAACTTTATACATGCGTTAGCACTCACAAATGATAGCTCACCAGTTTATACATGCGATAGCTCTCCATCTTTGTACATTCGATGGCTCTCCATTCTAGACATGTAATAGCTCTCCAACTCTATACATGCGATAGCTATCCAACTTTACATATGCGATAGAACTTCAACTTTATACATGTGATAGCTCTCCATTCAAAACATGTGATAGCTCTCTAGCTTTAGACATACGATAGCTATGCAACTCTAGACATGTGATAGCTCTCCAATTTTATACATGTGATAACTCTTCCATATTAGACATGCAATAGCTATTTAATTATAGACATGTGATAGCTCTTCTATTTTAGACATGTGGTAGCTCTTCCTTGTACAATTTTGATGGCATCCCCAATACAAAAACTTTATACTCATGAAATATTTATAATTACCATTTAACATTGCACTTTGTAACTCCTTGCTCCATATTCATCCTTCCTTAAGAAAACTCGGTATAACATTTGCCTTTGAAGAGTTTGCTTATGTTTTAGCTTAAAGAAACTCTTGCTTTCTCCTCATATTTTCCATTGTCTCTTCTCCACTCCATCGTTCTTCCTCAAAATTATCCCGGGCATATTAATATCTTTTTTCTCCTTTTTAAATTGCTAACTCCTCTCTTCCTAGCATCTGAAGATGTAATCCAGACTAAATATCTATTTTCCAAGCCATTGCCTCTAAGCTGCTAGTAGTTTGTTGGTTTAAGATTTCATTTCTTAGCCTTAGTTTAGAAATGATCGTGGCTCTCCAAATGCCTTTTTTTAATCTCTGGTGCAGATCCTCTATCTATGATTATGCATTCAACTGCTCTGGAATGCGTTATCTTTAGTTCATTGATATGAAAGCTTTACTTTCTTGGCTCTCACTTTTTTGATGTTGGTATGTTGTCCAATAAAATATTTTTACTTTGGATGAACGTCTCTAAAATTACATAAATTATTCATAACTTGAAAGATGTCTCATGGCTCCATTTCATAGCCTTGTTGATATTGTTTTCCTGAATATTGAAGCTCTTTTCTTTTTCCTTTTCTTTTCACTTGTTTTTTTGCAACATCTTTTAAGCGAATGTATCCTTTGGAAGATAGAAGTTCTTTATCAGAAAAATTATTAGTGAAAATATCTTTGAAAAGTATAAATTTCTCACTACTTTATTGGAAATACTGTTTATTGAAAATATCTTTTTGGAACATGAAAGCTCCTTTAAACTTTTGAAGATCATTTATTTCAAATGTCATTTTGGGATGTTAAAGATCTTTGCAACCTTGTTATGAAACCATTTTATCGAAGATGTCATTGAAATACGGAGGCTTCTCATAGCCTCATTGATATTACTTTTATTGAAAACCTCTTTGAAAGATGAAAGCTCTCCCTATAGCTTTATTGGAAAATCTAGTTCAGTGAAAAATATCTTTGTAAAATGAAAGATTCTTATAGCTTCATTTGAATAACTTCTGACAGAGATTCTCTTAGAAATATGAAAGCTCATCACTTCTTTATTGAATAAACACTTCATCAAAATTTTCTTTTGAACATGTGGAAGCTCCTTGAAGCTTCTGAAAATCACCTTATTGAAAACATCTTTTGAAATACGGAAGCTTCCTAAAGCTTCTGAAAACTATTTTATTGAAAATGGCTTTTGAAATGTGGAAGCTCCCTAAAGCTTTTGAAAACCATTTTATTGAAAATAAATTTTGAAATATGGAAGCTTCTTAAAGCTTATGTAATGCTTTTTTAATGAAAAACTTGTCAAAAGATGAAGGCTTCTTGTAGCCTTATGGGAAAGCCTTTTATACTTGTCTGTCCTTTAACTAGAAACTTTGGTCCAACTGAAAACTAGACATATGGATATTTTTCGATCACCGTTGGGTGAATCATTCTCCTATAAATGGGTATTTGGTGATCTAACCATAACTGTTGGGTTAACTATTTTCCTTCAAAGGGATATCTATCTAATCTCCAATTGATTGTTTCTATAACTGTCATGTTAACTATTTTCCTTTAAATGGTTATCTACCTGACAACTAGTTGATATCTTTATAACTGCTGGGTTAACTATTTTTCTTTAAATGGATATCTATCGGATCTCCAGTTGATACTGTCTTGGTTACATGATGATCTATTTAGAACTGCTTGTAATTTATACTCTCTTATCTAATGCTGAGTTATTTAGTCTTATTGTCGATTATCTCCTAAAGAGGACACTAATTTATAAATGAATCCATGAGTTCTTCATATGTTGATTCCATTTTTTGGTTCTTTGCTTAGTTGTTATGATGAATTCTTTATTAGGGTTTGATGAATCCTTTTTAGCGAATATTACCTTGACCAGCCTCTAGCTAACATCTCTATTTTTTTTCCTATTGTTCATCATTCACTCTTTCTTCTATATGGTTGCTTCAGTCAGGCATAGTGGCGGGACCAAAAGCTTATTGGATCATTTATGTTCTTTTTATCGAATGATTGCTTTGGTCAGGCACAAGTGGTGGGACCAAAGGCTTATTGGACCACCCATATTTCCTTGGATGGTTGCTTTGGTCAAGAAAAAGTGGTAGGACCAAAGGCTTGTTCGACCACCCGTATTCTCTTGGATGGTTTATTTGGTCAGGCGTAAGTGGTGGGACCAAAGGCTTGGTTTGCCAACTCGCTTGTTGGGTACCTCGGTACTTGGTCTAGGGCTTTTAACACCTTCGGGTGTAAGGTGTGTCTTTGCTTAAATAATCCTCATTAGGCCAGAAGATTTATTAATCATAGTGCATCTTAAACTAATGGTCGTCTCATTATTTATACTCACCGAGGACATGAATTAATATATGAGAAGAGGCTCTCAACCAATAAACCAAGGAAAGTTATTATAAGATTAAATATCTGAATAAAGTCCTTTCGCAATGCGGTTTTAAATGAATCAATAACTAGGAAAATTTTAAAAAATTGATTTTTATTAAAATCTTTTCTTGCTACAACTTTCAACTGAAAAATCGAGAAAATCTTTTGAAAATTGAATTTTTGAAAAGGTCCTTTCTCAACATTTTTTTCAATTTATAGATACAAAAGAGTTTTTTAAAAATTGGTTTTCCTTTCGTAAAATATTTTCTTGGTTTGGTTCTCAGCCAATGAATTGAGAAAGTTTTCTTAGAAAACTAATTTTTTGCTAAAGACCTCGTCTCAACATTGTTATTAGTCAATAAATTGAGAAAGTGTTTGGGAAATATCGTAATAGAAAAGAAAATCTTATATAAGAGGCTTTTTTATCATGATTCATGAAATAGTAGTTTCTTAACCAGGAATAAACTTCTCTATCTAGAGTATCTATAAAGTTACATAAGAATCTCCAAAATTTTGCAAACCTTTTTCGAAATGGATACATATATACTTTGTTTTGTAAATCGAAATATTTAATAATAACTCTTGTGAACCTTATAAATACTTTACCAAAATATTTTTGGGCCAAAGCATTAAAGAAGGTATTATTACTAATACTATAATGGCGTATGCTCCCTTTATGAAAATATAAGAATTCTACTTTCTTGTTTCTACTTTGTAAGAATCTATTTCAATATAATACCAGAAACATTCAAACCATAATGGTATTATGGATTTCTTCTTAACGAAAATACATATCTTGTTCGTGAGCCTAAAAAGTCATGATTCATGATCAAATAACTTGCGATGACTGCATTACACCTCTGACACCCATTCCACCTGTAGAATGCGATCCTGCAGTGCCTAGTCGATGTAGTTAGATTGTTAGGGGTGAAAAGAAGCGAAAACCATCATAGAAGCTGTCGTATATCTCACAGCTCATCGAATAAAATATGATAAACACTATGGATATAAAACGGGAGAGACAGTAATAACTAAGTGGACCACAATCCAAGAGTACACAAGTTCATTAAGTTTTACAAGATAGTGACAGAGTTTAAACAACTAATAATAAACTCAAAGATGAACTGTCTATAAGTAAAATAAATGAATACTATCTGGTTTACACAGTGTCATGTAATGGAATAAGCAATAGTAAGTCATATATAATAGAAGAAACCACCATCATCTGCTTGTCCTCCGTACAACAATTGCATACCACCTAAACCTGTTTTCTAGTCCATTCATTTAAGAGTACTAGAGAAAATAAAAGGCAAAGCATAAAATATCGAGTTAGACAACGGCCTGGTGTGAACGATAAGAAATCTCAAAATACCATACAAGTCGATATAGTAAGGAACAAAGGTATAGGAGACATATCTGACATGTTCCTGCATCCAAAGAGTTAGCACATATTATATATAATATGCTACTCTACAAACATCATAAAGGATACAAACATCCTGCTATACTATCAGCCGTCTAGGCATCGGTCTCCTGGATACCTACATTATGTAACATCCTAGGGTGATAAACAACAAGTAAGGCAACCATAACATACATAGCATCCATTAAACTATCCTCACCATCAAAATATGCCCTGGATATACGGTAACTGATATGACGATTCCTCTACCAGGGATTAATAGAAAAATCTCGATTTTCTACGTAGCCGAACACCAGCCCATAGCTGATACCAGATCCCTTCCTCGATCCAAGGTATACGGATCCCTTCAATGATTTAGGTAGCCGCTCCAAGTACTAATAAGTATCTTCATAATACCCTCGCTTACGAGTACACCAGAAAACACTTAGTGTGTCAATGATCTCTTAGCACGTGTATCTGAGCCCTTACTTGCTTCATCTAGTTTCCATTCATCACGAAACCTTTCAACATTCCTTTCCACAATAGAACCCTTCAACGTTCTATCCGCCTGTTGCCTTCCTCGAACCTACCTTGGTGGACAATCATCATCACTCCTCAACATCAAGCCGTCGTTATCGGAACATAACTCTATCATCATCGATTTGCCATCATCAAAGTCCCTAAGTCATCATCCTTCATCGTGCTGCCACATCGTAATTGAATGCCAAACGAATGAATGAACACCTTCGGCATGACCTACATGACCAACTTAGCATCCCCTAGAAGTTTGGTCAAGGTTGGCCACATCAATTCATGTCAGTACCGACATGAATGGGTTCGTGCCGGTACCGATATGAATTTCTTAGCCAAATATTTGGCTAAGTGCTTCATGCCCTCGCCACTTCCGCTTTTGCCTGCTTGGAGCTCCATCTTTCCATGACTTAAGCCCCTAAGTTCTTTGGCCCACTCCTCCTGCCCAAAAATATGTTGACACCGATCATAAAAGGGATCAGTATCGAGAAAATTTTCTTCTTCCAAATCGAAGCAAAGTCCTTCAACTTCGCTTCCCTTGCCTTATGTCGAGTCTGCCCCGAAGTTTCTTAGCCAAAATACCGAAGTAGCTCATTTCCTCGAACAGAAAAGCAACTCCACCTACCATTTTTGCAATTCACTACAGACATGAATTTGACCACTCAAATTGGCTCCAATCAACCTACGACCTAAAGTATAGGCTCCTCTACTCCTCAGAACCTCTTCTCCAAGTTGCATCATGTTTTGAGCGGTTTTGACACCATTTTTCCCAAATCAACGACATCTTTCTAACTACACTAAAAGCATTGACAAACATATCAAAACAATATATGCAAGTACAAACATCATTCATTCATATTCAAACAACATATTTAATTGATCCAAACATGATTTGCAAAAATATAATTCTCTTGATCTAGTTTTATGCAAAAATGACAATATGGTTCATAAAGGGATGTAAATCATTTTAATATACATTTCCATCTTTTTTTAAATTCAGCCATATATATGTATGAAGATTAGATTAAGGTTTAAAAAAAAATTAGCATCAAAATCATATTAAAAACATCATGTTTAACTATATAAGCATGCATAGGATAGTGAGAGATCATATATCACTCGCCTAGTTTTCAAAATTACCAATCTTTCCTTCAAATTCGAATGGACAACGAAAAATCAGATTCCAAAGAAACCAAATGATATATCTACAATCTTGTTTGCTAATTACCCTTCTAATGATGGTTTAGACAAGATTTAGTATGAAAAGGAGGAGCTTTTTGATGGAATTTAAAATAATGGAGGTTTAGACCTTTTTGGGAAGTGAGAAATGACTTGGATCTGTCCCATCTGTCCCAATTAGACACAAATCCCTAAAGGGGTTGGTTAGCTCAAGTTTGTGCTTTACAATAATTTCTGGGTCCAAACTATCCGATAAAAATGCTAAGAATAAAAATGTTCCTAGTAGTCATTACCTAAACTTTTAGAGTCATACGACCTCATATTATTTAAATAATTATATTTTACGATCGTCCGATACGTAAAAGACGGGTTGTTACACACTCGTCTCCTTTAAGAATTTCGCCCCCAAAATCCCTAAATAAATCAAGGAATAGTCAACCATAGTTACACCACATGCCTAACAATCATAAGCAAACATCAAACAAATCAAACAGGCAGTTATGCAATCATTGATATAGGCGAACATATCCTATAATGCGAGTATATCATATACGATATCAAAAGTGAAAGTGAATATGATAAACAACAGGCCTTACCATGCAAAGAGCTTTGGATATGCAGTCCTCGTGCTCTCCTCTGTTTCCCACCTACAATCACCTTCACCTTCTACCCTATTAAACCTTCACTAACTCCACTATCTTCTTCTGAGTTGTTTCGTATCACGTCCGATAATACAAATCAGCCTACAAGATCTCAAATCTTCTACTTTAATCTCGATATCATCAAGTTGATCTAGTGTGATCGTCGCGCTTGAGTCATGCACAAAATTTTGTAAGTGAGAGACATGGAATATGTTGTGCATGCTCGTCATCTTCTGAGGTAAGTCAATTATATATGCTAGGTTTCCAATCCTCCTTCTATCGGGAACAGACCAATGAATCTCGGTGCCAACTTCTCCTTACTACTGAGTAGAACAACATTCTTCAATGGAGAAATCTTCACAAACACCATATCATTGACAGCGAACTTCAAATCTCTATATCTCCTATCAACGTAGCATTTCTGCCTATACTGAGCAGCCTTCATTCATTGTTGGATGGCTTCAATCTTCTCCGAGGTCTCTTTGATCATATCTGCTATAGGTGTCAGTTTCTTGCCGGCTTCCCATCAACATGAAGGTGCATTACACGTTCGGTCATACAATGCTTCGAATTGTGCCATACCGATACTGGACCGATAACTATTGTTGTATGCGAACTCTACCAAATGTAAGCGATCGTCCCACGAGCCCCCAAAATTGAGAATGCAAGCTCAAACGAGATCCTCTAATTTACGATTCACCCTCTCAGTCTGCCTATCAATCTGTGGACGATAAGCTATACTAAGATGCAGCTCTGTCCCCGACGCCTCTTATAAGCTTTTCCAAAATGCACTAGTGAATAAAGGGTCTCGGTCACTCACAATGCTCCTTGGCATGCCATGGAATTGCACCACTAATTTCACATATAACTTGGCCAATTCGGATCCATTCTACTAGACTTAACGGGTATGAATCGAGCCCTCTTTGTCAATCTATCGACTACGACCTAGATGCTATCATACCCTCCTTTGGTCCTCGGCAATCCGCCAATGAAATCCATCGAAAAATGTTTCCACTTCCACTTGGGAACCTCAAGTAGTTGCATCAACCCACTTGACTTCTTCTGTTCTGCCTTTACTAATTGATAGTTTATACACTTCGAGATGAATGTCCTAATATCCTTCTTTATCCCCTCCTAATAATACATCTGCTTCATATCACGGTACATCTTAACCATCAAGATGTATAGTCAATCTACAATAATGGCACTCTCTTAGCACCTCATCTTATAATCACTGAACATCAAAAACAAACAATCTTCCATCCTTACGGAGCCAACCATCTCGGTCGAGTCTATACTGTCTCATCTCATTAGATTCCACTTCTTCTATTTTTTTTCTATGATCTTTGCTAGTCTAGCATCTTGCTTCTGACTAATACTAATCATCTCGATCAATGTTAGTCTAATGGTCAAACTCGCCAACATCTCTGGCTCTAACTAGCAATGAGGTCTGAAGTCATAGCCAGTAATATACTTCAACCGCATCCACTCTAGGAACGTCGCTCTCATACTGGCATGTCTCCTACTCAAAGAAGTGGAAACCGCATTTCCCTTACCAAGCGTATAAGAAATGCTAAAGTCATAAGAGGCTAAGAACTCTAACCATCACTTCTGATAAATATTGAGATCCTTCCGGGAGAAGAGGTACTTCAACGACTTATGGTCAGTGAATAGCTCGAACCTCTCTCCTAATAAGTAGTGCCTCCAAAATTTTAAGGCAAAAACTATCGCCACTAACTCTAAATCATGGGTCGGAAACTTTCTATCATGTGACTTCAGTCGTCGACTAGAGTAAGCGACAACCTTACCTCCTTGCATCAGTACCGCACCCAATCTGATACCACAATCATCGGTGTATACCATCACCTCCTCATTTCTACTCGAATTGGTCAATATTGGTGCACTTGTTAATCTCTCCTTCAGACTCACCAATGCATGCTCGTACTTCGTGTCCCAAACAAAGGCCCGATTCTTCTTCGTCAAGTTGGTCAACAGTGCTGCTACCATAGAGAAGTCCTTGATAAAATGTCTATAGTGTCCAGTCAATCCAAGGAAACTCCTCACATCAGTAACGTTCTTGGGTTGGTTCCAGCCTTGAACTGCTGCCACATTGGCAGGGCCAACTGCGGTGCCGTTCTCAGAGACGGTATGACTGAAGAATCTTACTTCCCTCCTCCAGAAGTGACATTTTGGAAACAACATTTTCAATCTGTGCTTTCTCAACACTTCAGGTGCAATCCTCAAGTGCATCTTATGTTCCACCTCTATCCTAGAATAGACCAGAATATCATCCACGAACACAAGTACGAACTTATTTAGCTTATCTATAAAGACATGGTTCATGAGGTCAACAGTCTACCGAAGCATTGGTCAGCCCGAACGGCATAACTAATCACCCATAGAAACTAGACGGTTCACAAAACACAGTGATTGGCACACTCTCCTTCACTACTCTCAGCTGGTGAAATCTCATCGCAAGGTCCAACCGAGGGAACACCTTCGCGTTGTGGAGCTGATAACAAGTCATCAATACGTTGGAATGGATACTTACTCATCCATGCCACCTTATCCAACTCATGGTAATCAACATACAACCTCATAAAACCATCCTCTTTAGTGGCACCCCACTCGGATATACTCCTAGAATAAGCCCTTTCCTCAATAGGTCATTCACTTGCACCTTCAATTCCTTATACTCTCTGGGTTCCATACGTCTTAAAGGCATAATTATCAGCATGACATCCTTTATTAAGTCTATGTAGAATTTAATCTCTCGGTCTTGTGGTAACTGGTCACCTCCTCAAATGCATATGCATACTCTCTAACGATAGTCACAGATGACAACTCATCCTATTGGATCTGTAGCGAATATCGAAAGCTAACCATAACTTCATCCTCTGGTAGGCAGCCAATCTCTACCTTCTTCCCCTCCTTAGCCCTAATTGTTACCAATAGCTTCTCGCAATCCACCATAACCGCATACTTTCTCAGCCAATCCATCCCTAAGGTATTCCCAAACCCAACGAAACCCAAAACAAAGAAATCATAACCAAATGAGCATACATGACTAGATAAGACCAAACCACGACAAACCATAAAAGACTGGTGGGGCCTCCAACAAGGTTCGTCGGTAGTAAAGGTCGGTCAACTATTTCGGGTCTCAATCCCAATCTATCTACCAGGTCACTAGATATAAAGGTATGTGAAGCCTGGTTATCGAACAAAACATGTATGGAAACACCATAAATATAAAGAATAACTTAAATAGTGACACATTACCCCATCTCCTTCGTTGAGGGAGCAATCGACGAAATCGGGATAATATCTAAAGCATGTGTCTTCACCACCCGCTTCTGCTTCACTGGTTCCGGGCAACTCTTCTACATACATCCGGTCTTACCACAGTTATAACAATTCTTTCTTTCAGATTTGCAATCCCTACTTAGGTGACCTTGATCACCACAGCTGTAGCAAACAAGTTTCCACTTTGCTTTCTTCTAAGCATCGTTTCCCCGGGACTACTTCCTCTACCATTCCATATTTTCTTACCTCCACAGCCATGCTGAGGCTTTGGCTCTTCCTCAATAACAATAGTGGACTTGGGTTTAATGTACAAACTCTCAAGTCGGAGGGCTTTCAACTACCTTCTCAAATGGCTCGTCAATATGTCCTACAAGCTTCTCTCTTAAGTAATCATCCACTCCCATAATAAGCTTTTCGTTCTCCTTCAATGGAGTGTCGATAAAACACATCTCATACTTCGATAAAGTATTAAACTTAGCCACATACTCGAAGACAGACATATCCCCTTGCTTCATGTCTGCAAATTTTCTAAATAGCACTGACTTCTCGATGGTTGGTATAAACTTCTCAAATCTAGTTTTGAACTGGTCCTAAGTAAAGTGGTCGTCGGGTGTGGCAATTTTAATAGCGTCTACCAGTTCATGGCTCTTACGTGAAGCTGTCGGGAACCTAACCTCCTTTTCATCGCATTATCCAATTTTAAGTAATCGAAAACTCTTTCGTAGGTATCCACCCAGTCCTCCACTTCCATAGCCGATTCCGTTCCTTGGAACGGTTTGCCACCAAGACTGGCAAAATCCTTATTCAACTTTATGGAATCGACTCTGGGCGCTTGTAGAGCACCACCACCAACAACAACATTAAAAGCAGCCGCTTGGCCATTTTGCAGCATGTTCGCCATTATCGCATTGAACATTGCTTGCAAATCAAGGTCAGCAGCCCCGAGCCTACTTCTTCCTCAACTCCAAAGATGGAGTTTATTGCAGTGTTGCTTGTATGTCTGCTCATTATTAATCTATAACAAGAATGATCAGTGTCTCATAAAGAAAACTGTATCAATGGTACTCGTGTGTGCAATGCGACTTATATACTATACAATATAGTAGTGGAAATCAAAACAATATATATAACAAGTACGCCCTCTCCCAGGTATAAATATACACTCTCGATCTAGCCTATGGTGGTAACTCCTTCCCTATCTCTACTGGATTACAGTATCAACCTGGGTTTACTATGCAACCAGACTCTAATACCAAATGCAATGACCACCCTACGCCGCTAGCGCCAATCTACCTGTAGAATGCGCTGCTGTGGCGCTCGACCGATGTAGGACGATTGTTAGGGGTGAAAAGAGGAGAAAACCATCATAGAACCTGTTATATATCTCATAGCGCATCGAATAAAATATAATAAACATCATAGATATAAAATAGGTGAGACAATAATAAATAAGTGAACCACAATATCATAGTACACAAGTTCTTTAAGTTATACAAGGTAGTTATAGAGTTTATACAACTAATAATAAACTCGAAGATGAACAATCTCTTAAGTAAATAAACGAACACTGTCTAGGTACCACAGTGTCACATGGCAGAATAGCAAGTCCGTAAATAATACGAGAAAGCACCATCTTATGCTTGTCCTCTGAACAAAACAACGTACCACCTAAACCTGCAATAGTCTACTCATTTGAGGGTACCCAAGATAATAAGAAACAAAGCATAAAATCTCAAGTCAGATAACGGTCTGGTGTGAGTGATAAGAAATCTCAAAATACTATATAAGTCAATATAGTAAGGAACAAAGGTATAGGAATCATACTTAACCTGTCCATATATCCAAAGAATTAGCACATAACATCTATAATATGCTACTCTACAAACATCATAAAGTATACAAACACCCCAGTATACTATCGGGCGTCCAGGCATCGGTCTTCTGGATACCTACATCATGTGACGTCCTAAGGTGACAAACAAGTATAGAACCATAGCATACATAACATCCATCAAGCAATTCCCACTACCACTTAATGTTCCCTGGATATATGATAATTCATATGACCACCCTCTGATAGGAATTAACGAAAAAATCCTGATTTTCTATGTACCCGAACACCAGCCTATGGCTGACACTAGATCCCTTCCTCAATCTACAGTATAAGGATTCTTTCAACGATCCGGGGTAGCCTTTCAAAGTACCTAATGAGCGTCCTCACAATACCCCTGCTTACGAGTACACCAAAAAACACTCTGAATATCAACGATCCCTTAGCCCGCGCAACTGAGCCCTTCCTTGCTCCATCTAGATTCCATTCATCACGAGACCCTTCAACGTTCCTTCTTTCCACGATAGAACCCTTCAATGTTGTATCCACGAGTTCCCTTCCTCGAACCCGTTGTGGTGGATAATCATCATCACGACTCCATCAACATGGAGCCGCCATCATCCTTTATAACTTCATCATCAAAGTCCCAAGTCATCATCCTTCGCCATGCTTCCATGTTGTAACCGAATTCCAAACGATTGAACACCTTTAGCACGACCTATAGAACCTACTCAGCATCTCCTGGAAGTTTGGTCATGGTTAGCCACATTAATTCATGTCAGTACAAACATGAATGGTTTCATGTCAGTACCGATATGAACTGCTTAGCCAAAAATTTGGCTAAGTGCTTCATGCCCTCACCACTTCCTTTATTGGTTGCTTGGAGTTACCCCTCTTTCCATGCCTTAAGCCTCTAAGTCCTTTGACCCACTCCTCTTGCCCAAAAATATGTCAGCACTGATCGAAAAAAGAACAGGCACTGAGAAGAATTTCTTCTTCAAAATCAAAGCTAAGTCTCCCAACTTCACTTCCCTTCCCTTGCCTTAAGTCTGCCTTGAAGTTCCTTAGCCAAAATCCAGAAGTAGCTCATTTTCCCGATCTAAAAAGCAACTCCACCGACCACTTCTACTAATCACCGCTGACATGAATTTGATCACTCAAAATGGCACCAATCAACCTGAACTATTTACTCTACTCCTCGGGAACCTCTCCTCCAAGTTGCATCACGTTTTGAGCAATTTTGAAACCCTTTTTCCTAAATCGATAACCTCTTTCTAACTACACTAAAAGAACTAACAAACATATTAAAACAGTACAGCCAAGTTCAAACACCATTCGTACATATTCAAACAACATATTCAATTCATCTAAACATGATTTGCAAACATATAATTATCTAGATTATGTCCAATGCAAAAATGACAATATGGTTCATAAAGGAATGTAAAACCATTTTAAAATTCATTTCTATCTTTTTTTAAATTCGGACATAAACATGTATGAAGATTAGATTAAGGTTTAAAAGCGTTTAGCATCAAAATCATATTTAAATGTCACCTTTAACTATATAAACATGCATAGGATAGTGAGAGATCATAAATCACTCACCCAGTACCCAAAATTACCAATCTTTCCTTCAAAATTAAAATGGACATCAAGAAATCGGATTCCAAAGCAACCAAAGTGATAGATCTACAATCCGCTTTGCTTTACCCTTCTAATGATAGTTTAGACTAGATTTAGTATGAAAAAATGAGCTTTTTGATGGAATTTAGGTTAATGGAGGTTTAGACTTGTTTTTAGGAAGTGGAAAATGACTTGGATATGTCCCATCAGTCCTGATTACGAAAAAATCCCGAAATGGATTAGTGGGCTCAAGTTTGGGTTTAACTAATTACATACTAATCTAGTCAGCAGCGATCTAAACTTAAAACGCTCATATCTCATAAACGGTCAGTCTATTTTCCTATTATGACCACTTAATCGGAATAATAACTCCATATTCCTAATAGCATGTTTGAAGCCCATTAATGTTCTCCTATAGCACGATGAAATTGAGGTTATAGTCCCAAGTTTAGAAGAATATTTTGAATTTAATCGTCGAATAATAACTCCATGTTCCAAATAGCATGTCTGAAACCCGTTAATCATAAATCCAAAAAGGTTGACTAGGAATCGTGCTTTCACAAAAATAATCCAAATATCATGCTCGAAATTAATAAAGTTTACAAGTTGCATAGAGAATTCTAGAAATCCATATTTTAATGAGAAATCCCAAAGCTCATAAAAGGAAGATTGGCAGATCATACTTTGACGATAAAATTTATAAGCTTGAATAGACACGATTTTCACTTGAAGAGAAAACTTGAACCTCATGTCAGTGAACCATAATTTCTTTGTTATAAATGATATTCCTCTCCTTTTATCAATCAAAAGAATATGCATATTTACTTAACATATTTGTAAAATGTCCATAGTTTGTAACCCCAAGGATTTTATAGATTTTGCAAGCATACTATTCACCTTTTAGGTTATCGAAACTGCTTGAGTCTTCTTTAGTAACTGGATTCATTCAATGTTATCCTTTTATGGGATTTTTTATATTATTTCTTTAATATGATGAATTAATTTCGTTCATTAATTTTTATTGTTATATATGTATAAGCCATTCGTTAACCCTGTTTATTCTATATTTCGTTTCACATTCAATTGTATTGAATTTCTAAACCTCTGAATTTTTAGACTTTGTAATAAATTCGATTTTTCGAACTTCAACTAGCAATTACTCTCACATATGGATAGATATGATCGAACAGTCTTCACAGTTATTCGTATTTTTTCGAGTGCTTTCCAACAATATTAATTTCATCAAAAGCTACCCTCACTTGGATTTTCACGAGCAAATATGGCCAATAATGACAGTTAATTCTTCATTTTCAATTTGTAACTCTGTGCATCAAGTTGATTATACTCTTGCTCCATTCGATGAATACAATCCATTTGTGGTGGCTGATTTCCTTAATTCTTCACTGTTTGCTCTTAATTTTTCTTGAAATTCTAAGAATAGGTTACGTTTTTGGGCAATTTGTGTTGCCACCGTGTTGATTTAGGTAATGGCGATGCCTACAATCGACAGAGGGGAAAAGGATGCATCGATCGATAGTACTGTGGCGAACCAATTTATTGTGTTTTTATCGAATTTTGGCTTTGATCGTGCTTCATCTTTCCAATCAAAACCCTAATGGTTCATCAATTTTCACGGCGACCATAGATGGCTACAGATAGGAGGAGCTTAGGGCAATGGTTCATCAACTTCTCCTTTATCCCATAGCAATTTTTCCAATACCCAACTCGAGCTAGATCATCCAAAATTAACCTTGCCGTAAAGTCTGTCATGGATCATCTTCACATTTCTTATTTTTCTTAAATCTCTAGAATGTTCTAACATTGTTGTTGATCTTGCCCTGAGTTATCGTAAATGAAGAATGGGCTATCATCACTCTACAGTGATGGCTATTGAAGATGAAAACACGAGATGCTACCGTCTATCAAGATTGGAGTTATCGACAACATAGGATCGATGGTCGATAAGCTATCGTAAGTGTAGAATCAACGGTCTGAGAAGTATCACAGGTGTAGAATCAATAGACCAGAAGCCATTGCAACTCTACAATCAATGATCTAGAAACTATCGCACGTATAGAAAATGGGAAGGAAAGTGTATCATAGGTTTAGAAATTGGGAATAAAGGTGTTCTCGCTAGTATAAAAAATGGGAATAATATGTGTGATGGCTCTTTTAAAATTTAAAAAAATTTAAACAAAGAAAATTTTGTATCTTTCTTAAAGTAATCGGATTTGAAAACTTCTTTGACCAGCATAGTCACAAAAATATATACCATTTTCTGAAAATTTTGAAACTTTTTGAAATTAGGGGCATTATAGTTATTTTTCAAATAAATTGAGTAATCCTAATGGAAGCACCAAAATATTAAATCAATTTTTGACCTAACATCCAAAAATACTTTTAAAAGATACTATATTTTATATAAATTACAAATATGTCTATAACCGAATAAATATTGGTTCAAATGCCAAAAGTTCATGCCATCTTCCATTCATAGGCGAAAGTATGAAATTCAAGTTCACATGCAATATCCTTAATTCATTAGTCCTTGTGTCAAAAATACAATTCATTTCCTTCCTCGTCATCCAAAATATCAAATTAGGACTTATATGCAATTTCTTACATATATTGGTCCTTAAGTCAAAAGCACAAGTCATTTCTTCTTTATCGACCATTAAAATGGTCCTTAACCTCTCACGTGGCTTTGAAATGTCGGGTCCAAAAAATGAGCTAGGCTATCAAAGAGAAAAAAAAAGAGGAACTCCTTCGTGGGAAGATCCCTATTTATAGTAGTTGGCGAATGGCGTGGCTTGTTCGTATTGATCGATTAAAGTTGATGCAGAATGATGGCTTGGTAAGATGGATGGTCTTAATGGAGACATATCGCAATGTCAGAATTTGAGTAGTTCACGCGGATTATTATTTTGGTTATGGCACCGACAAAGGTAGCATGGTTGCATTGGAACGTTTGAAGCTTTTACCACTGGTTGGATGTAAACTTCCTCTCATATCTTCATCCCTTTGCATTTATTATCATCCCTATCTTCTTTTCTTGTATACACTTGAATTAATTTGTTTTTTTAAAATATATTAGCATATCTTAATGAATACGCCTCCTTGTAGTATCCTTAATGTCTTCACTTCTTTAATAGCTTCTGCTAACAAAATAACATATGTTTCATATATCTGATAGCAACATGTTTAAAGGCTCGATAGCTCTTATTCAACATCGACAGCTCTTCTACATCTTCGATAACACGTTTACATCTTCAATAACTCTTCTATATCTTCGATAGCATGTTTTACATCTTTGATACATCAGATAGCTCTCCAACTTTATACATGCGATATCTCTCCAACTTTATATACGCGATAGCGCTCCAGCTTTATACATGCGATAGCGCTTCACCTTTAAACATGCGATAGCGCTCCACCTTTAAACATGCGGTAGCTCTCCAACTTTATACATGTGATAGCATTTCAACTTTATACATGTGATATTTGTCCATTCTAAACATGTGATAGCTCTCAACCTTTATTCATGCAATAGCTCTCCATTCTAGACATATGATAGCTCTCCAACCAACGCTAGACATGTGATAGCTCTTTCAATTCTAGACATGTGATAGCTCTCTAATTCTAGACATGCAATAACTCTTTCATTCTAGACATTCGATAGCTCTTCCTTGTACAAATTTGATGACATCCCCAATAGAAAAGTTTTGTACTCATGGAATCTTTCTAATTACCCTTTATCATTACACTTTGTAACTCCTAGCTCCACATTCATCATTGCTTAATTAAATTGGATATAACAGCATTGAAAGAGAATAGAAATCAACAAATTGGATAGCTCTCCAACTTTGTACATGCGATGGCTATCTAACTTTATACACGCGATAGCGCTCCAGCTTTATACATGATAGCTCTCCAACTTTATACATGCGATAGTATTTCAACTTTATACATGGATAGTTGTCCATTCTAGACATGTGATAGCTCTCAACCTCTAGACATGTGATAGCTCTCCAACTCTAGACATGCGATAGCTCTCCAACGCCAGACATGTGATAGCTCTTCCATTCTAGACATTCGATAGCTCTTCCTTGTACAAATTTGATGATATCCCCAATACAAAAGTTTTGTACTCATGACAATCTTTCTAGTTAGCCTTTATCATTACACTTTGTAACTCCTTGCTCCACATTCATCGTTCCTTAATAAAATTGGATATAATAGCTTTGAAAGAGAAAAATAAAATCAACAATTGGAATTGTGTTTAAAATTGTAATTTGATATGAAAGATCTTGACGAGACAAATAATATTTCAAGCCGGATATTGCTAGATATCTAAAGCAATAAAAGACGATTTTTTCCCAACGAGAGTATATTCAAAAAGGTGATTGCTTGTTTGGCACGGATAAGGCAAAGATGACTAGTATGCTAACGTCTTTGCATATTAAGCTTTTGAACAAGGATTCACCGATATCGGAAAAGACAATAAATATACGACAAGGACGTCATAGACTAGTGCGGTTGAGATTTAGTGTACACGATGGCATGTATAAGGTCTGATGTTGATACGATATGGCATTGCTCGTATCTTCGAGGTGGTTAGATCATACTGTAGTTATTAGACAAAATATGCCAAAGTAAGAGAATTCCTATTTTTTATGAATGAAGATAAAATGGGTCTTTCTTCAAGAATTCACACGAAGAATGTGCACCTAATATGTTGGTGAAATCGTCGTCAATTAGGAAATTTGATCATCGCTGAAACTTGGTTTGCTTATTAAAGTGTTAGGTACCATATGGTGGCATGGTTGGCCAATTGGAGAGAGTTTATACGAAGGGTTTTGAAGAATATTTGTTTGGTTACGAGAATGAAGTGTTATTTACTTCTGTTTGGACACCTTATGGCGCTTTGCTAATAGGTGATGACATTTATTATGAGAATGAGGTGTTATTCACTTTCGTTCAGGCACTTGCATGCTCCGCCAATGGTTGATGACCACGTTGAAACTCATTGGTGAAATAATTTAGTCCCTTAGAAGAGGCGGGTAATTAATTAAAGGTGAAGGCCGATATAATGTTGTGGTTTTATAGTGATATTATGTCAAGGTGGAGTGTTGAAAATCTACTACATAATATTTCAATCGAGGAGATGCAATTGAAGATGAAATGAAAAGGATAAAGATGAAACAATATGTAAAAACTATATAGGAAATAGGCTACTTAGCACGATCCATCATGGTGGATTTAATACAATAGAAGGAACTCTAAAATTTTACAAAGTGAAGATTGATTGCAATATATTTCCTAGGGTGATTGATCATTGTTTGAGTTCTATGCAGTGCCTTGGGACCAGTTGAAGTGAATTTCCCAAGGCAGTCGATCATCGAGATCATTGGGCTTGTATATCAATTTAAAATATGATGGCTTGGCTTGCTTCTTTATATATTTGGAGGATTTAGGACATTTTAAGGTCTACAATCAAGTGAAGATGATATTATTGAGTAACGGCAGTCGAACGAAGTACTCCATCTCCAGCATGTGGCGTACACATAACAAAAGGAATCATCTATGTTATGTGTCTACCAATCCATAGTCATGCATAACATCTCCATCAAAATTTAGCGATGTGGGACTATTTCAATTTTAAACTGTCGTTCATATTTTCACACGCGAGACAATCCTAACACATATAACAACCTAATTATCATCTTTAGATATGTCAACAAATACTTACGGATGTGGATTGTGTTATATCCCGCATCCATATTCGAAATCATTTTGGAGTCTGTGTTCAGTGATATGAACTGATATCGGATTTTAATCCGCTTCGATCGTAGCTAATAAACCCATAAAACAAATGGAAAATATTGATGCAACATAAATCATTTTCAGTTAATAATGGTAATATACATACCAGAAATTAAAAATACAATTAATAAACATAATCTTAGCTATTATCTTGGCAAAAGTCGAACGGACAATTTTCGAAGGTGAATACTATCGTATTCGTATTCTTATCCATTTTTCAAAATTAGGATATATTTCTTCATTTTACGGGTATGAATTCGAGTATTCATTGACAACTTCAATCATTCTTCTCTTGAAACAAGGGAATATATTTGTATTGTGATTATCAAATCAAAATCAGGTTTTAACTGTTCAATAAATTCAATTTTTATCTTTTATTTTCAAAGAAAGTAAAAAAAATTCTCTATCTTAAATGGATTTACATTGTTAAGTCAATAGTAGAACTAGTATAAACCTCTCATGTCTTTCAATTTTTCTATATACTTAATTTTGATAAGATGTGAGTTGAATTATGTTGTTGGGGAGAAATCATGTGCTGTTTGTTTCCTTATTCTTGTAATCCTTGCTTCAACTGTTTTATTAGATGTGGTTGGATTCACTGTATTTGGTGATTCAACCCTACCATATTGGCTGATTATGATTTGCGAATTTACATGTCCCACTGCATACTTAATCTTGTAATAGTGAGGCTCGATTGGAATACGAGTTTCAGCACCTTGTAGTTTTAATACGTCTTGAATCTTGATCTTTACCCATTAAAAAGAAGACATAAAAATATATAACCATAAATCTTTTCAACCTTTCGTTTCAGCAACATTGGAAACTAAACAAAAACGACAAAAAAAAATAAAATATCGGAGTTTCGATCAGAAGCTTGATACATAGAACCAAAACTGTTGTACTTTTTCTGACATGTTATTCAACACCAACAGTGAGATTTGTAGCATTGCTCTGATTACTCAGACATGGCAAATAACAGCTGAAAGAAGGAGAATATTTTTAGACATGAATATCAGTAATAAAGCAAAATAAAATGAGCTTCATAGGCCTATACTGGTAAAATTTAACCTGCATTGTGTGGACCTTATAATCTGTAGGAGATTAAAGAACCAAATATGAACAAGTTTGCCGATTGGCACTAATTTTCTCCCATTAAGCCTTCTTAATCAAAATTAGAAGTTTCCATTCTTTCCAACCCTTCAATTCTATTCAGAAGCTAACAATTCTCTCCTCCCTCTCAATTCATTCTAACTCTAACTAAACATTGCCTCCTCCCATTGTTATGGGAGTGAGACAACTTCATCCAAATATTTCATTTTCATATTCAATCTTATTTACCAAATACCATAAAGTAATCAAAAAATGAACGACCTTTTCTCCACACAGTCGTTTAAGAGATACACGGACCTGAAAGAGCAGGTCCGTCTTGATGAAATGGAGAGTGGCATGGGCTCCGGCCCTGCCGTTGAGACCGTCAATTTAGAGAAATTTTTCGAAGATGTTGAGAATGTGAAAGAGGATCTTAAAAGCCTTGAGCAGCTGTATAAACGGCTCCAAGATTTGAATGAGGAGACCAAAATTGCACATAACGCGAACATGATGAAGGATTTGAGATCCAAAATGGATCGAGACATTGAACAAGTGTTGAAATTGGCAAAGGTATCTTCTCTACTCAAACATGATGCTATAATTGTTTCATAATATTAGCAAGCCTTCTTTCCAAAAAAAATTATATATACAATGATATGATTGCTAGCAACCTTTACAATTTTATCTCCGCAGTTGACAAACCTCATATCATTTCCCAATCCAAACCTCATATCATTTCCCAATCCAAACCGCTAGTCCCAATCCAAACTGCTAGTCCAACTTAATCCACCGAAATTCAACACAACTCAATCTAGTACATAAAGGAAATAAGTGCAATTTGTAATTCACATCAACTATGGATCAAAGTAATGTTTTATCAGCTAAATCTATATTAACAAGATCGAACCTTTTTACAAAATAAAAACATAAAAACTTGATCGAGGCATTTTGAGTAGCACATAAGAATGAAGAGGAAACATTATTCTTAATTTTGTGATGTATTTTGTAATGAAACTATGTAGTATAGCTATTTAACGAAATCCATGATGCATTATTGTAGTGAATCAACTCTATAACAAATTTTATGATGAATTTTGTAATGTGTTACATGGTGTTACATTTTGAATTTCTAAATTGAACGTCATGGTAATTCATTCTTTAAACTTTTGAGCCTTTCTTTTCCGCTTTTTTTTACCAAAATTTTATTACTCGATCCAACTATGCCCTTATTTGGATCTAATCCAAGGTTAGATATCTAATCCAAATCCATATGGGTCAGGTGAAATATTCGATTCACTCCAACCCGACCTAACATTTGTGCAACTCTAATATTGTCCTCATTGGACCTATTAATCTACAAATGCTTAAATTAACTTGGCATGCATCATTGCACATTCAGAACTGAGATGATATATCCGTAGAGGAAAAAAATATAGAAAAGAATCAAACAAAGCTGGTAAACTCCAAGGGATTATGTATTATGCCTACAACCCATACTTTGGGTATATCACATGTATAGTTTAGTCGGTAAGGAACAAACTTTCGTCATCACTGGTGGAAGCTGACCACCTCAGCCAATTGCACAACCATGTGGGGCGGTAGAGAGGACAACTGCTAAAGCAGATTATCTAAGCACATGAAAAAAAAATGTTTGTAATGTCGTTATTGTATGCAAACAGGTGGTGAAGGGAAAACTAGAAGCCCTCGACAGATCAAACGCAGCAAATCGCAAAATCCCCGGATGCGGGCCAGGAAGCTCCGCAGACCGTACCCGTACATCCGTGGTAGGCGGTCTGGGCAAGAAACTAAAGGACCTAATGGACAATTTCCAAGGTCTACGAGCAAGAATCGCTGCAGAGTATAAAGAAACGGTAGCAAGGCGATACTTCACAGTAACCGGCCAAAAAGCAGACGACGACACAATCGAAACCCTAATATCAACAGGGGAGAGCGAAAACTTCATGCAAAAAGCCATTGCAGAGCAAGGAAGAGGGCAGGTGATGGACACTATAATGGAAATACAAGAAAGGCACGATGCTGTTAAAGATATAGAGAAAAGCTTACTTGACCTGCATCAAGTGTTTTTGGATATGGCAGCTTTAGTAGAAGCTCAAGGGCATCAGCTGAATGATATCGAGAGCCATGTAGCCCATGCGAGCTCTTTTGTTAGGAAAGGTACGGTCGAGCTTGAGACTGCACGAGAGTACCAGAAGAGTTCCAGGAAATGTGCGTGCTTGGCGGTTTTATTGGTTATAGTTTTGATTGCGGTTTTAGTGTTTCCTTTGCTTGTTAACCTTGGACTTATACGATTTTGAATTTGATCGATTAAGTTGTGAAGATTTTGAATTAGTATGTATTCTTCAATGGGTTGCTTTAGTGTATACATACATACGGTTTTTATATTTTCAATTCATGCCTGGTGCAATTTAGCTTAGTTACTAAAGCGAAGATATATATTATTATTATTCATATATATACATACATATATATATACACACACACATATGTATAGATAGATAGATATTACTGTTCATACACTTAACACTATGCTGAAGAAAGAAAGAAAAAAAAACTCTAATCAAAAATTGAAGTGAAAAAAAGAATACTAATGAGCTTAACATCCATACCACAAACACACATCACTGCTACTTCTATGTTAATTCCTGTTCAGATACTGATATGCCCTGAATAAACGAAAGAAATCAACCATTAAAATCCAAATATTGCAGTATTGAAGATACATGAATTTTGATTAGTTAATGTTACCTTTATTAAACAGCTATTGATCCTCATCCTCAGTTTCAATTTCCAAAAATTCGTCTTCTTCAATCTCTGCATCTGTAAATGTAAGAGCTCTTTGAAGTTTTCTTTGACATAATATTTCGATGTCTGCTGTAAAAATAGCAGTAACGGGTCTATGATCTGAGAGCTTAAGCTCGCTTCTTTTGTAGTTCATAAGCCTTATTCCTTTTCCATAGGATAGTATACGATCACACCTACAAATAAATATTTATTCATGGAATTAGAAAAATCTAATATGCATATATGGTTACAGGTAATAAAATTATCATACTACATACCATGCAGGATTTCGCCTCCCAGCTTTTGAGTCTTCACCTGTGTATTTCTCAGAATTGAATTCATATTTGTAAGTGGGAGGAAAATTCATTATTCCTTCAGACCATCCATCAAAGGTACGTCCTTTTCTTAATTCTTGCTTTAACTATGATTGAAACAGTATATATGTGGCTCGTAATCAGTAAACATGAACATATGTATCTAGTTTTAGTTGAATGATAAGATTACCTGATCCCTCTCACTTAATTTTGCCCATTCCCTTCTAGAAATGAGATCAATTGTTCTTTCATATGGTAAACTTATGCGGTAATTTAGATCACCTAACCATATTATCCTTCTGAAATAGATGAATTTTTACTATTTATCAGTACTAGTTACAACCCATTGCAACATATATATTGAGAAGTTTTTTTTTTTTTTTTTTTTGAAAAAGATTTATTATGAGGAATTTTCTTACTCATGATCGAAGATAGATTTAGGTAAGCTGACTTTAGAGAGTGAACAAAACTGAGTTCTCCTATGAATCTCTTGGACATCTGCATTTCTTTTGAGTTCATCGCCATCTTTTTCTCCTGAAGTGAGGTGACAACTTATAAAGCAAAAGGTTGTTTGATATATGGACATGCTCACTGATATCGATCCCTGACACAAAACAATATGTTTTTATGATCATTTGAATATTACAGCATAAATCACATAAGTATTATGTACCAAGAACTAACCTTGTTACCGATGTAGCCCATGACGCCCACGCCAACCGTAGATACTTTCAAATTCTGAATATGTTTCCTTAAGCTCCGTTTTACCCAAATAGATAGATAAATCCCAACCATTTGCTTGCTTATTATCCTCACAAAATTTGATTTTCGCCTTCGTACTCTATAAATATCATCTAGCTTAAGGTTAGAAATGTCTAACCCTGATTCTTGAACTGATTTGAATGAGTTGTAACTTTTAAAAGATTTGAGAGAGCTAAATTGTCGTGAAGTGCCTGGCTGTTGTTCTGGCCAAATCATCGCAACTCTTTCTGAGCAACTAAGTGTTTTAGTTAGTTTCTTTACTTCTGTATTTGATGCTTTTGATGTTGTATCAAGATTATTCGAATCAAGGTCCAACTCTTGTGAATCAAGATACTGTTCAGATACGTAGTTTGTGCTGATTGGGAAACTGAATGATTCATCATCTACTGGATGGATTTCATCTTCCTGGTCACTGTCAGAGCCAGAAGATATTTCATCTTCGAGTATGGTTGATGGTGGTGCGTCTTCTAAAGGCTTAAATCTTGATGGAGAAGCAGGATCACTGTAAGATTTATATTTTGTTTTACATAGTTGAATTTTATTCAGGGATTCCCGAATAATATTTTCCCATCTCGGTACTGGACGGTTGTCTTCTGCACCAAATATGTTACTAGGGTTTAATGGCACGATTTCTTGAAGACTGCAAAACAAATAGTTAACTATAATCACAAATAAAAACGGATGAACTAATATATTTTTTGTACATTTGCAGGAAAGTTTATAATACCCAATAACATAGATATCAGCCGGTTCTTTTAGATTTAACCAATCTTCAATGTCAAGATCATCGGGTGGAAGCTTTCCCCCCACATTCCATGTTCCCGTGCATATCCTGTAAGGAAGTGTAAGAAAATCACTGTACGAAAATTTGAAGAAGATCGATGCAGTGGTTATCAGATGGATTCGTGAAACTAATATATCATGTAATTTTACAAACTTGATATGACATTCAAACGCCAAAAGAATTACGTCCCATAACGACAATGTTAGATCCAAAAGTGGAAAAAAAAAAGTTAGGAGCTACAACAGTAATAAGCTTGCCTCAATTCTTTGATGTTGATATATTGTGCACGAAAGGTCTCCGATTTTCGTCTTCTGCTGTATTTGTATGAAATGTCATTTGCATGATTATCTACATAAAGAAGGGCTCTCAAGTCAGTTAACAATTAATCACTGTAGCTATAGTGATTCAGAAACTGATTATACATATAATAGTATGTCAATCACAAAAAATTCGTATATGATTACGATTAAAAAGACCATACTAAAATATCCTTTCCAGTGCAATATTTTTCAGAATAGTTGTGATATGTAATTTTGATTTTGAAGTAAAATCTATTATTATTATTTTTGAAAATGGCTTATATGAAACTTATATAAAAAAATTGACTTGTCCCCAGTGAATATTTGTAAGCATGTTTAGCAACTCTATATAAGTATTCAAGACTACTTACAATTCAAAACTACTTACAAGTAACTTATTTTAATTCTATTGTTTGAGAACTTCATTTACTAGCTTGTGAAATGAATTAATAAGTAGAAATTTGAGAAACAACTATTTGTTGCTTATGATTAATGAAGCAATTTCATAAGCAATTTAGACCAAAAATTTTAATTTAAAAGTCAAACTAAATCCAAACACTTCTATCTAGAAATTGATACTTAAAACTACTTACTATTCAAAACTTCCCTTTCAAGGAGTTCCAAAATAAGTTGTTGCCAAGTGGGCTCTTAGGATCAAAATTTAAAATAAATTGTTTTTTTTTTAAAAAAAAAGCTTTTTTGAAAAGTTGCTCACTGGCCAGAAGTAGGTTCAAATTGTAGTATCCAAACATGCTCTAAGACTGGTGTACTATATCATAAAAATGGATTATGTCATATTTATGAAAAAAAGAGTAAAAGAAGATTATGTGTATCGTTCTATTTTTCGGTGAAATTCCTAAAGTGGAGCATAATTCTTTATACCATCTTCTAATCATTCAATACATTTTTGACAGGTCCATCTGAATTTTGAAAGTTTCCAAACACTCACAGCATCAATCTACCAAAATAACAGAGAAAGAAAATTTTAACGATCCGAGAATTACCAAATGCCCCAAATCCAGCTATCTTCCTTTCTTCATCACACAAATGATTATCCCAGTGATCTACATAAAAAAACAACAACTAAACGCAAATCTCAAAGGTCTAACAGTATGCCCAAATAAAATACTATTAAGACTTCTAGAAAAAATAAAAATCGAACCTTCAGATTCATGCTCGCTTTCAGTGGTTTCGCCTTCGTCGCAACTAAAATCAGAGTCCTTAGAGCTAATGTTTAACCATTTTTTAAGCACGATCTTCGGCCAAAGCTGTATGCATGTGCAATATTCCAAACAACACAACAATTCAGCCCAATTTTTCTGCATTAGTTATTTTTAATCTCCAAATAAAACATAAACAAGAAACAAAAAACCAGGACGTGAAATTGATTATAGTATTTAGATGGGTTTTCCTACCTCTTTCGATTTTCTTGCTCCGCCTGACTTCATTTTTCTACTTTTGGTCTGTGCAAGTAAATGGAACTTTATTTCTGGGTGTCATTTGAGTTCTAGTGAAAGCGTGTGAAATTTATAGGATTGGTGACGTTTTGCCAACAACCAAACAACATGAAATTTTGTTGACTATGAGTCTGTGTGGCAAATTTAATTTGATTGGTGACAAGAACGAATACCATTTTTACGTTGACAAGTTAATTTGAATGGAATTTGGAATTCTAGTCTTTTTTTCTCTACTTCCTTTTCTTTTCAAAAGTAATACCCGAAAAAGCTTATTTTCGAATTTAATACCAGGAAACTTTCTTAAAATTAAGTTTCACAAAACATCCCTTTGGTTATTTTCGACGAAACTGTGCAGCCTGCAAATATTTGCAATATAGACGGCATGTTTTCGTTGAAAATAATTACACAAATTTTCCATGAAACCGATATTTAGAAAACGGCGCAAGTGAGTTCTGAAACTTATGAAAAGTGTTTAACAAAACTTCTTAAAGTACTCGAAGTGTTGAGAATTGATGATATGATGTTATTGATTTCAATCTTGAATTGAGAGAATGATAAAGGAAATTCTATGATATATTGAGCTAAATGATGTATTCTTTGATTGATACAATATCTGATACAGATACAATTACATAGTATACTGATTGCTTTTATTATATGTGCAATTTTGTAATAGCTGGGCTGAGTGATATGGTTCAATTACCCACTATCTTATATCCGAAGTAATAAAGCAATAAAGCTTTTACATTCTATCGGTTTACAATATACACTTCATTTCTAATACCCCCTCAAACCGACATTAGGGTTAGGGTTTTCGGCAATTCTTCTATTCCATGCGTCGCCGCGAATTTCCTTTGGATTTTTGTCAAATCTGAGTGATTCCTTCAACTTGTGAATCTTTATGTGTTTCATTCTTCAAGTCTTTACAAAGCTTGTCGGTGATTTTGCTGTGCTTCAGTAAAGTTGACGACTTTGCTCCTTAAGACTCAGCAGTTCCAGCAGATCTACTTGTATTTGTTTGAATTGCTTCGACTTTCAGGTCGCTTCTGAATCTGATAAAGTTTTGTTTTGAAAAAGCTTTGGTAAGTGTATCCGCATGCTAGTAAGTAGCTGGTAAGTATTTTACTTGCGGATTTCCTTTCTGAATTTGTTCTCTGACAAAATAGAGGTCTATTTCGATGTGTTTTGTTCTTGAATGCAATATTGGGTTTGCTGACATGTATACTGTACTTTAATTATCACACCATAATGTCGGTTTGGTTTGTAAATTGATGCTTAATTCATGAAGTAGTGATTGTATCCACATTATCTCTGCTGTTGTACTTGCGACACTCCTGTATTCAACATCCGTGCTGGATCTTGAGATAGTCGATTGCTTCTTTGAACACCAAGACACAGGATTATCACCTCTCTCTCTCTCTCTCTATATATATATATATATATATATATATATATATATGTAATATCCAGTTGTTGACTTCCTATCATTTGGATCTGGCCCCCAGTCAGCATCAGTGTAACCTGTTATGTTGAGATTGTTGCACTTCTTTATTGATAAGTCATAGTTTGTTATTCCTTTTATATATCTCGGTATTCTCTTTACTGCCTCCAATGATCATCTCGTGGCTCCTGCATGAATTGACACACTTTGTTAACACTAAATGAGATGTCTGGCCTTGTAATTGTTAAATATTGTAAAACACCAACAACACTTCTGTATTGTTTAGTGTTTGTTATGTATTCTCCCCTGTTTTTAGTTAGATGCCGATTACTTATCATTGGAGTTGGTTGTTGCTTTGCATTGTCCATCTTAGTCTTAATCAACAACTCTAAAATGTATTTTCTTTGACTGAGGACTATTTCTGATTTTGACTTTCTCCTGACTTCTATGCCCAGAAAATAATTCAATTCACCAAGATCCTTGATTGAGAATTCGTTGTCCAGATATTGAGCAAGTTGTCTGATTTCATCCTCATCATTCCCTGTGGTTTTAATTTATCAAACCAGACCCTTGGTGCTTGTTTAAGGCCATATATTGCCTTTTTTAATTTGCACACAAGATTTGGATTTTGTTTGTACCCTTGTGTTTGTTCCATTATATTCCTTCCTACAAGTATACCATTCAGAAATGCATTATTGACATCAAATTTCCTGATATACCACTGATTATATAAGGCAATACTTAAAATAATTCTTATTGTAGTTGGCTTGACCACTGGAGAAAATGTTTCATTAAAGTCAAACTCATATTGTTGAGTATACCCCTTAGCTACCAGTCTTGTCTTGTATCTAGCCACAGTCCCAACTGGATTCTTCTTTAGTTTGTATGTCCACTTGCAACCAATCACATTTTTGTTGTCTGGTGGACATACTAAGTCCCATGTTTTGTTCTTTATTAGTGCATTATATTCCTCATCCATTGCTGCCTTCCAGTATTTGTCTTTTGCAGCTTGTTCAAATGTCTCTAGTTCTTCTGAGACAGATATTGATGTGTATAACTTTGGTTTAAAGATCCAACTTTTTGATCTTGTAACCATTGGATGACCTGTTCTAACCTGTGGTGATACTTTTGTACTTATCTGATCATTGTTATTTTCTGATTGCATTTGTGAACTGACTGAACTTCCTTCACTAATTGATTGTGTTTGTACTTTTGCTTGTGAAGGAGATTGACTGTGATAGCTGGGTGGTTCTAGTGGTTCATGACCTGGTTAACTTGACATTGTGAGTTGTGGATCATGAGCTCCAGCGGTTCTTTCAAACTCCTTTGGTTGCAGGATATCAGTACATACATGTATACTGCGTATTAATACCCTTGAATTATAAATCTTCTGTGTTGTCTTTGTAACTGCATCGCTAAAAGGGAAAATATGCTCATTGAATATAATATGCCTGCTTAAGAAAAAATTTCCACTGTCATCAAGACATTTATAGCCCTTCTGATTTGTCACATATCCTATAAATGTACATGGTCTTGACCTAAAGATCAATTTATTAGTATTGTATGGTCTTATGTAGGGAAAACACAAACATCCAAAAGTTCTTAGACTCTGATAATCTGGTTTAACTCCATATAATTTTTATAATGGAATAATTCGTTTAAGAACCTTTGTGGGTAGCCTATTGATTAAATATACTATAGTGTTAAAGGAATCTGGCTAAAATTTTAATGGTAGAGATGCTTGTGCTAGTAAAGTTAAGCTTATCTCCACAACATGTCAGTGTTTTCTCTCAATCAAACCATTTTGTTCTGATGTATAGGGGCATGTAGTTCTGTGAACTATTCCCCTTTTATTAAAAAGGTTACCGAGTGTTTTATACTCAGTGCCTCCATCAGACTATAATTTTGACTTGATGACCAGTCTGATTTTCAGCTAAAGGTATGAAATGTATTCCTGCATTGTAAGTTTCAGATTTAGTTTTCAAAAAGTATATCCATGTATATCTAGAGTACGCATCAATTAAAGATATATAATATCTATATCCATAATATGAATAAACTGGGGCAGGTCCCCACATATCAGTAGCAACTAATTCTAGAGGTTTTGAATACTTGGTTAGTGAATCATTAAATACTAACTTATGGCTTTTGCCCATTTGGCAGTAAGTGCAAACATATGGTAAAGAAATAACATCAAACACAATTTTTTTTCTCCAAGTACTTGTTTAACTATACTTATATTTGGATGACCAAGTTTATAGTGTCATAAATCAAACACACTTCTATTCCTTTCTGGTTGAGCTACTTTAACTATATTACAACATTTTTGTTTTCTCCCAGAATTGCTACTATTTCTAAGATTGAACCTGTACAATCCTTTGACTGCTTCACCCTATAAAAGATTTTCCTTAGTTAGTATGTCTTTAACCAAGCAATAATTTGGATAAAATTCAAAGTAGACATTATTATCTTTTACAAACTGTGATACACTCATAAGATTTTTTCTTATTCTTGGCACTCTTAATAGATTGTTTAAAAATAATCGTCTTGCACCACTAATACATGCATTACCAGTATGTGTGATATTAATTGACTCACCATTCCCCATGCATATTGACTGTTTACCCATGTACTCCTTGTTGCCAATATTTAAGTTGTCAAGATTGCTTGTTATGTGATTAGTTGCTCCTGAATCTGGGTACCATCTCTCATCTTGAATATGTTCTGTTCTTGTAATAGTGCTCTGGTTGATTACACCACTTCCATCTACTTGAGTGCTTGGTTCTTGTTGTGTTTGAGCCATGTTGACACTAATATTGCCACTTCTTTGATTGTTTGAGTTCTGATTAGGCACATAACTAGCATTAAATCTGAAATAGCATTTCATTGCAGTATGACCAATTTTCTCACATATTTGACATTTTGGTCGGTTACTATTGGTGTTCCATCTTTCCCTGCCCTTTGATCTGTTTGTATAACCACCTCTTTGATATGATTGACCTTGTTTATTGGGATTTTGGCCTTTATTCTTAGAATTGAATGTGTAGTTAATTGATAAATCTGTATCTTGTGGTTTCTTATGATCAATTCTTGCCTCATGTGCAAGTAGAGTTGCATGTACATACTGTATTGGTGGCAGAGTTGGTTGAGATGATACAACTGCAACAACAGCTTCATATTTCTCAACGAGTCCATTCAAAATACTCAATACCTGTTCAGTTTTAGATACTTTATGCCCCGCAGCTTCCAACATGTTGCATACATTTGTTGACCTGTGATAAGTAATCCTTCATAGTCTGATTTCCTTTATTAATATTCTGTAATTGTCTTTTGTAATGCATAACCTTTGCAATTGATTGGGTATTGAAAATCCTTTCCACGGTAACCCAAATGTCATTTGCAGACTTGCAATCTATTACTTGAAACGGTAGATTTGTGTTAATGGATGACAGTACCCAAGAGCTTATTAGTCTATCTTGTCTGTAATATTTTGAATATTCTTCATTGCTGATCATTTTATTTTGTGAAGCAGTGATGAATCTTGGTGGGATTGGAATGGTGCCAAGGATAAAACCTTCAAGACCATATCCTTGCATTGCTGTTTCAACTTGTAGTTTCCATAGAAGATAATTGTCTTCTTCAAGATGTATGGTGATTAACTGGCTCTGTGGACTGATGACAGTCTTGATCATATTCTCTGTTGCTTCAATGATCAGTTGTTGCCGAGGGTTGACAGTATTATCAGAGGTTGCTGAAGTGTTATCTCCTTCAGCCATGATGACAAAATACAATAATACTCAAACTTGATGGTTTAGATACTTGCTGATTCAAGATTGCTTCAATTGTGGCATGAACAGGTTAGTTGCAGCCAAGACTCATATGATGAATTTGTTTTGATGAATTCTTGGCGAGGCAATTACTTTCTTTCTGCTTTTGATTGCTTTCTTGATTTTTGTTTTCAGTTTTTCTGAACTTTCTTATTTTTGAATTTTCTTACTTCTTTTTGAAAGCTTGTTGCAATCAGAAATCAAATTGATTTCTTTGTATGACATCTGTTTTTCAAAAATGCAAATTCAATAACAACCTAAATGATGAGTGTTCACCTGATGGGTTAACAAGATTTTAGATGATGACAGTTCTTTGATGAAATCTTGACTTGGATACTTCGAGTTTTGATGATGATGCCTTTAGGCTGAACGATGCTCTGATACCATGTTGAGAATTGATGATATGATGTTATTGATTTCAATCTTGAATTAAGAGAATGAGAAAGGAAATTCTCTAATATATTGAGCTGAATGATGTATTCTTTGATTGATACAATATCTAATACAGATACAATTACATAGTATACCGATTACTTTTATTATATGTGCAATTTTGTAAAAGCTGGGCTGAGTGATATGGCCCAGTTACCCGCTATCTTATATCCGAAGTAATAAAGCAATAAATCTTTTACATTCTATCGATTTACACTATACACTTCATTTCAAATATGAAGGATACACCAAGCATGTAAATGATTTAATATAAATAAAAAAAAATTGGCATTGTTAGGGACTCTAATTTTAGATAAAGAGGAATTATTTTTTTGTTTTTTCAAAAGTTTTAGGGGGTGTAGCATAATTATTTTGTCTTCCTTAACCAAAAAAAGAATATGTGATGCCTTCGTTATTTAGACGATCTTCTGCCGTCAATTGACTTTATTTCCCATCATATCCCACCAAATTTTGGTAAACCATCATTGTTTTTGTATGATGGACTGCTGTCGAATTTTATTTCGCACGAATGATAACACAATAAATCGTTTTATGCGATGGAGTTCCCGTAACAATTTTTTTTTTGTAGGTGTAGCCTCCCTAAAATTTGCCCACTTATCCAAAAATGGAGTTCATTTAAGAATGCCACTTTTTTATTCTTCAATTATTTTAGCTCGTTTATTCTTGATTTTTCAAATACAATGACGTTCTATTTAAAAATGGGATTTAAAAACCATTTTCATCGTTAAATTACAAATTTTGTAAACTTTCTAATAATATGCATTGTTTATAACTAAATGTGTCTCTATTGGCATTCAATAAAAAGATTCTGACTACCACGAAAATTGTAATAGATATCAATTTTTATATGCTATTTAACACCAAATTCACTTTTTTCGTTTGGCACTAGACAGTCGCGTGCCTTTAATTCCAACAGTTGTACGGTGATAAACAACCGTATGTCTTTGATTTCCAATGAGCATTTACTATCATAAGGTGATAAACATTCGAACAGTGTTTGGGTGCTTATTTGATAAAATAATATAATGTATGGTATTAGTAAGCATGTGAGAAAAGTTTGTATGATGTTCATTAGTTATGAAAGGCAGAAGAGATTTTTTGGATGCCTATAGTAATACACTATATCAAAATCATATATATTTTTATTGTAAATTTAACCATCTTTGAGAAAGACAAGTAAAATTTTAAATTTGTTTTTTTACAAGTTTCAAATATTTTAGACATGATAAATAATGTGGTGCATTTAAAACCATATATTTATGGAGTGAAAACTTGATTCACATTAGCTGCACAATCGCATTTTTATACATTAAATATATGACTGCATATAATTATACGGTCGTATTTTACTTGCATGAATTATATTACTACATAAACATTAAATAACCATACTTTTATGCAATAAAAATATTACTGCATAGTACTTAAGTAGCCTTATTTCTTACTGCAGGGTGTATTTATGGATGCATAACATTATGCAATAATACATTTCATGCCTTGAAAATATAAATGCCTAGTTGTTATGCGGTCATGTATGTAATAACCTACAAATATGATTAATGCATGACATTTATGGTTGCTTTCTCGTGCATTAAAAATACGATTGCATGATTATTATATATGCGGGGGAAGCCACCAAGCCCATGGGCTGGGGCAAAACCCAGGCCTAGGGCAAACAAAAAAAAAGCAGCAAATCAGGCTCAGCTCCCTCCATGCTCTCTTCTTTACTCTTGGCCGCGAATGAGAAGCTTAAATTTCTCATTCAAAAATTAGGGTTGTCGCAACAAACAAGCACAAGCAAATAGATAATTGTTGACGAAGTGATTGCTGCTCCTGAGCTACAGACCTTCGATGTCAGCCTCCAGTCCTCTATCTCCCCTTGCAAGGCAGCAACTGCCACCATACGAGGTAGTTGAAATTGATTTTTGAATTAAAATTGGTTGATTAGAAATTTAGAATTGGTTGATAGTCTTGATTTTTTACATATTAGTTGATTAAAATTGGTTTTGGAATTAATTTAAGTACAAATTGATTAACTTGATTTCATGATTCATTGATTTATAAGTTAATTAATTGATTAAATTGGATGGTTGATTAGAAATTAATAAGTTTATTCATTGATTTATAAGTTAATTCATTGATTTTATAAATTAATTCATTGGTTAAATTAGTTGACTAGAAATTTATAAGTTAATTTGTAACATAACTTGATTAACCAACATTTCCAAACTTCAAATATATATTTTTTAGACTAAAAGAAGTGACATAATTTAATTTAAATACATTATTAGATAGTGGATAATATGACAAAAGAAGAAGTTGATAAGAAACAGGTGAGAAATAGAAAGCAAAACTCTGGTGCTTATAATAAAAGGGTGAAACAATGTCAAGATGCAATATCTACACCATTAGTCGGTTCATTTCTAAACTATTCAATGCAAAAGTACAATAATCAATCGGTGCAAGTCAAGTCGGAGAAACAAGTGAAGCTATTGATGAAAATGTTGACGATGTTATAGAAAAGCAGGAAGATCCTGAAGTTCATATCAATGAAGATGTTTATGTGAATGAAATTGTTGATGAAGAAACAAACAATGATGTTTATAGGAAAGATTTATTTCAAGATTTAAGAGCTTTACAAACTATGTTACCTAAAGAAATGGTTAAATTGATCGATATTCTTGACTTCATAAGTTCTTATATAGAAGAAGGTGGTTTCCAATGTGCATGGGTTGCTTATCGGATTTTGTTAACTATTCCGAACACAGTTGCTTCCACGAAGAGAAGTTTTTTTAAATTGAAATTGTTTAAAAACTATCTTCGAATTAGCATGTCACAAGAACGATTTAACGGGCTAACAATGGTCTCAATAGAAAACGAGTTTTTTAGAGAAGCTTAATTTTGACAATTTGATTGAAGAATTTGTTATAAAAAATTGCAAGAAGAAGCATTTTTCTTTGACCTATTTGAAGAAAGTTGACCGTTATTTTGTATGAAAAGTTGATGTTTAGATTATGCCTTTTGAGTTGAATGTTGTAGCCTACTTTATGTAGTACATTTTGAATGGAAAGTGAACATTTTATATGTTATAGTCTTTTATGTTATCTTATACTTAATATTCAAAAAAATGTTGAAAATTTATATAGCAATGAGCAACAAAATTCAGATGTGGCTTGAGCAACGAATTCTTTAGGCCTGCATTGATTAAACAGTCGTATATTTTATGCATTAAAAATATGATTGTATAACAGTCGTGCGGTCATATTTTAGTGTGTATAATATACAATTTCATAGCTAGTATGCATTCATATTTTTATTGTGTGGTACATATGAATGCATAATGTTATGAAATTGTATGTTTGATGCATTAAAAATTGACTACATGATTTATGTGGTCGTATCTTGGTAAGTAATGCATTTTTAAAATAGAATTATTTGTAATTATAAAAAAATTAATATTTATGTTTATATGATGAAGCTGAATCATCAATATGACATTATATTAAAAAGAAAAATTTATATATCCATAACATTGCTTAATTAATCTACATTAGAGTTTAGTAATTTCTGTTGATTGCAACGTCGAAAAAGTGTTACGAAATTGTTATATAGTAACGTCAGAAAAGCGTTACTAAACTTTATACAAAAACGGCTAACAGTAACGTTACAAAAGCGTTACGAAACTGTTATAATTATGTTGTAAATTGCAACAACAGCAAACCGTCACAGGTACGTCGCAAAATTGTTACGAGTAGTACTTGTGCAGTTAACAAATAAGCAGTAAAAAGCATACCGATTAGATTGTCCGAGTCCAGTGTTTGAGAACTATTTTCTTGAAACAATATTACTCCCTCTACAACAGTTAAGGGTATCGAACAATCATTTTCCAAGATAAAACGGACCTTCTCTGCGATGCTGCGCAACAGTCGCAGAGCAAAACAAACTCAAGAGAGTATATTTTAAGAACAGAATGTTGTGAGGAGAAAGAAATGTAGAAAAACTAAATTGTAATTCTAATGTTTTCTGTCTGCCTATATATATAGGCGAGGGGAGGTGCACCTATTCGGTAATAGGTGCCTGTTCAAACGGATGCGACTGTTGGAAATGTTGCGACCCTTTACCAGGCGGTGCAACCGTTTGAATTCGAACGGACGAAAATAAAGAAACTGTTCGGTCTGAACAGCCACTCCAAGCCAACTGCCAACTGCAAAGTGCATCTAATATGCCTCAAACGCCCATTCGCCCGCGCCGTGGATGCGGGTACGGGTACAGGTTTAGGTTCGGGCATGGGCGCGCGCGTGCGGGGTGGTGTGTTGCACCACCTTTCATGGCTTGTATCTCCCTTTGCCTATAAGAATTATCATAGTGTCAACATCTTAGTATATAAATATAAATAGTTTATTTTATTCTAATATGTTGGACTATTCAACTTCCAAGGCAATTAATGCCTTTACATTCCCCAACACTTCTTATTCATTTCTAACAATCCCTCACATGAATGAGAAATTGTTCAATTTGTTCTTAAAATTATGCGAAATATTTATCGTATCGGTTAAAGTAGCACATGGGCCTTGAACTTCCCTAGTGTTTATCCTTTTGACTTGCTGGCGAATCAGTGGACTAGGTTGACTTTGAACTGTAAGCCTTTTGTGTAAATCTAAAATAGACAACACACAATAAGTGTTTCTAATCCTCCTTGGTTCTCTGTTTGTGTTCGTTTTTTTTGCTATGAACACCAGCATGGTCTCATGAGTGCTTAGGAGAATTTGGCCATACAATTATCCTTGAAGCGGTGCCTTCATACTCACGTAGGTGATTCTATAACGAGTATTTTCATAACACTCTTCTTGGTTCTAAATATTACCAAGTATAGACATCATTAAAAGTATCAAAACTTTTCCTATTTTCCAGCGAGTAGTGCACTGACTTATCTTAGGAATGGTTTGAATATTTATAGTGTTATCAAGTCTATCTAAACTTAGTTGTCCCTTTAAACCTAGATCTTGGGATCTCCAGTCAGCTAGGTGGGGTTTCCATTTAAAGAAACTTTTAATTTATGGGCCTTAACCCCATTCCCATTGATAAGATATTAACCTTCTCTCTAGGTAAACCTTTTGTTAGTGGATCCGCAATGTTATCATTTAATCTTACATAGTCAATTGTGATAACCCCATTGGAGAGAAGTTGTCGTACAGTTTTATGTTTACGACGAATATGTCTAGACTTTCCATGATAAAGCTTACTATTGGCCCTTCCAATAGCTGATTGGCTGTCGCAATGTATGCTTATTAGAGTTACAGGTTTTTCCCAATTCGGAATACCTTCTAAGAAACCTCAAAGCCAATCCGCTTCTTCTACGGCTTTGTCTAAGGCAATAAATTACGATTCCATGGTTGATCTTTCTATACAAGTTTGTTTAGAGGATCTCCAAGATATTGCCCCACTAGCTAAGGTAAACACATATCCACTAGTGGATTTTGTATCTAATGAACCAGTTATCCAGTTTGCATCACAATACCCTTCTATTACAGATGGGTACCTAGCATAATGTAGTCCATGACTTTGCGTATACCTTAGGTATCCTAGTACTCGAATTATAGCTTTCCAGCGATTTTTTTCCTAGATTGCTAGTATATCTGTTGAGTTTACTTACAACATATGCTATATCAGGCCTAGTGCAGTTCATTATGTACATAATGCCGCCTAGTATACGAGAGTACTCAAGTTTATAAATACTATCACCGCTATTTTTAACCCAGTTTTGGTTCAAATCTACGGGTGTTTTTGCTGATATTATAATGAGTTGTTTAAACCCAATGTAATATGATTGGGACAACACATATCCTTGGTTGGTTTTATGTATTTTTACACCAAGTATCACATTAGCGATTCCTAGATCTTTCATATCAAATCTGGTGGAGAGCATATCTTTTGTAGATTTTATTATCTCCTTATTGCTTCCAAATTTAGTAGATCATCTACATATAGACATACAATGACATCCCATATTTGTATGTTTAGAATAGACACATTTGTCATATTCATTTATATGAAATCCATTTAATATCATATTTTCATTAAATTTTTCATGCCATTGTTTAGGCACTTGTTTAAGCCCATACAGCGATTTTCTTAATCTACAAACCTTACTTTCATTTCCAGTTTTTAGGAAACCTTCAGGTTGTTTCATGTATATTTCTTCTTCCAGTTCTCCATTTAAAAATGTTGTCTTTACATCTATTTGATGTATTTCTAAATAGAGTGTGGAACGATTGCTATGTGCATTCTTATTGATGTTATTCTTGTTACTGGAGAATAAGTATCAAAATAGTCCAGGTCTTCCTTTTGTCTGAAACCTTGAACCACAAGTCAAGCTTTATACTTGTCTACTGAACCATTAGGTTTCAATTTCTTCTTAAATATCCATTTATTACCCAAGGTCTTGCATCCTTGAGGTAAATCAGCTAACTCCCATGTATGGTTTGCCATAATGGATTCGATTTCATTATTAATAACCTCCTTCCAGTAAGGGGCATCGGTGGAGGACATAACTTGTTTGTATGTTAATGGATCATCTTCTAACATAAATGTGTAGAAGTCTAGACCAAAGGTTTTTGATGTCCTTGATCTTTTGCTTCTCCTTGGTTCCTCCTCTTGTTTATTAGCACTATTTTGCTGATCATTAGAAATATTTTGTTCAATATTCTCAAGAGAATTGGAGATTTCAGTTTCCCTTGGTCTCTTTTGAGAATAATTTTCAGTACCCTGTTTTAAATGGTATACATGTTTGAAAAAACTAGCGTTTCTCGACTCAATGATGGTATTTACGTGAATATCATCAATTTCGGATTTATGTACCAAAAACCGATAAGCTGCTAAGTAAGTGGCACTACCCGTAATGCATAATAAAATAAAATTAGATTTTACCAATGTTAAGTAAGTGGCCATAATGTTACACCACCTACAAAGTGACGTTTGACGTTAATATTCAAATTATTCGATATTAATCGCTGACCAGATTTACACCTAAGAGTTATACAACCAAAACATTGAATACTCTTATTACTACCTGATTTAATTAAATTATAATTGTTACAAATTAATCAATATTTATGAAATATTAATTATAAAATTTTATTTGATGCATGCTGAAGAATATTAAACAGTGTGTATATAATAGTTATAAATACATTTATCGATATATGATATCGATATGCATTTAAATTAGACTTAAATGTGACAAATATTGCTCAGGCTTGAACTAATTTTGATGCCTATGTGGGGCTTAGTTTAGCCGACTATGGGAGAGCTAGGAAGGTTGACCATGTATGACATGTTGAACGGGATTTTGAATTAAAAGAAGAGATAAATGATAAGAGAAAAAAAGGGATCTAGATCTACTTTTTACTCTCTTGTATCTCCTTTATTTAATCCCTTTAACCCTCACTATTTTACTTGATCTTTTTGCACTTTCCTCTTCATCAATTAAGGTCGATCATACCCCTTCCAAATACTCAAAAAAATTCAAGCCTAAATACATCAAATTAAATATAATTCGATTGTCGGTGGAAATGAATTTAAGGAGTTTGGTTTTTCGTTTCAAGCTGCGAATTCTAGGCATAAGGCAAAGGCGATTTATTTGATTACAATTATATAAACACTAAACAAATTTATCATATCATGTATTGGTATAGACAGAATCCTTTATTACAAATCTGTATATCTTTGTTTTGTCACATGTTGAATGGTTACACACACAGACATATAATTTGTAATCATGCATATGTGCTCATGGCTTTGATTAAAATAAATTTAAATAATATATATATATATATATAATTAAATATTTTCAATTAAAAACCAAAACCATAAGAAATAATATTGTATTAAGTATATCTATATTTCACAAAATTTTATTTGTTCATATAAAATTTTGAAAATTAAAAAGTAAAAAAATAATTTTTTTATATATTTAATTTGCAATTTTATTATATATATATTAATTTAATTTAAAATTAATTTGTATAAATAATAGATATTATTTATTTTTTTATAAGTAATGTAACATGTAAGTACATAATTTCAATACAAAATATAATATTTTATTTTTGAAATTATTAGTTTTTATTCCGCAAGGAACTAATTAAAAATAAAAACATTTTTAATTGTTAATAAGTTCAAAACAAAAAAATTTCAGGCCGAAGGCATTTATTATATGTATACATATATTCTATTATTATTATTTACATTATAATATACGAGCGTTAGGGCACGCCCTTCGCGCGTGATAATGGCATGTGCCTCGCTCATGAATTATTTTTCATTAACATGTTCAAGAAAAAATGGTTTGCACAAATATTTAGCCATGTTTTTACGTTGAAATAATGTCTAGCTAATTTAAACTTTTATTTCTAAGTCGAAACATCTAATTTTTATTGTTAGTTTGAATTTTATTTGTATTATTAATTAATAAACAACGAATTTGTAGTTAATTAAAGAAAAAATGTTTATTTGTTAGATCCTAATTTTAAGTGTAGATGGACATTTTGAATTTGTAAAGAAGTTTAACTGTTAGATCCTATGTTTATGGGATATTAAGATTTGTTAATATCAGGCAAGTTTAACTGGTAGATCCTATTTTTAAGAACTATTAAGATTTGTTAATACTATAGAGGGGCATTTTTGGTAGTTCACGTTGATACCAAAAAAGTGTGACACCAAGGTATTACAACTATTATTAAAGATTTACAAGTATATATTCAAATATATACGTGCATAATATTTAAATTTCATAATGTGTATATATATATATATATTGAATTATATATAATATTATATATAAATATTCAAAATTACTTTGTATATTTATATTCAAAATATTTTGCAATCTAATTATGTTTTATATATTTATATATTTATATAAGTGTATTATTATATGTACACGCACACATATATTTATATATATATGTATGTATGTATGTATTTATTTAGACACACACATGTATACATGGGGGCAAGTATGTCCATTGCGGCGTAAATCACAACATCTATATACATGCATATCAAACCATGTATACTTTATTATGTTGAACGTGTACGTACATGCATATATGTATATGATACGCATATATTTTACATAGTACAAAATTATACAATAAATAAAACTTTATTTATAAATAAAATAAAATATTGATTTTATTTAAAACAAACTTAGATAAGATCTAAATAAACTTAGACTTCATAGGCACAATAAGATCTAAATTGAAGAAAGTTTTTGAAATTTACCATTTACTCCGCTGCGAGCTGGTTTAGTTCCAACAATGATATCAGAGCCCAGTAGCTTATGCAGTCTAAATTAGTTATATTGTGATTAATTGATTAAGCTTACAACCCAGTTAGTCTAGAAAGATAGTATCGAAGGGTTAGGTTTGGATTTTCAAGTACCCTACCCTACTTGGCTACCAACCTGGCCCAAAAGGATATGTGAGAAAAAAGTTGCCCTTGATAGAAAAGACCTGATTAGAATTGGGCATTGGGCTAATTTTCAAATTTATTTTGAAATTTGAAAAATAATAATTAAAGTTAAATTTAAAATGCTAAAAATGTTTTGGAAATAAAAAATAAAATTTCAAAAATTATAAGTATAATATGATTAATAAAATCTATAAATTAATTAAAATAAATATATGCATGTATAATATATATAAGATATATGTTATGTTGTCTTAAAATATTTAAGAAAACATAAGTATATATATAAATATATAAAAGAATTTTCAAAATTAATAACTTTTAATTAAAATAGTTTAATTAAATTAATTAATTAAATTATAATAAATAAATAAAATACATTATGTTCATAATTATAAGTGTTATAATATACATTTAAATATAAAATGTTATAATTGAATAATATAAAATTAATTAAAATGTTAATTAATTAAATAATATTTAATTAATATAATATTATACATAAAACTATTATATAAGTAAATTAAATTGTAAAAAGTTATATAATAAAACTTAGATAATATGAATGTATAAATTAAGGGTAGAGCATTAAAAACCCATAAATAGACTTAAGGGATAAATACACACATATTGTATGTATACCATAATTTCATATGTGTGGCACTTGAATCACGAGGGTATTTTATAAGAAATACATTATTCCATAAGTCAATATCACTCAGTGTAATATATTAAAGATTATGAATCTTTAATATAAAGTTGTCATCTACCATTTATATATTAATAAATTACTTGCATACTCTCTAGCTATTGAGCAAACTCAAGCTAAAGATGTTATGAATAGTATTATTAGTATATAGAACATACGAGGTAAGAAAGCTATATGTATTTGTTAAGAAAATTCCAGGAACATATACCATAGTTAGGCCGTCGTGAAATAGTTGGTATGAGTGAATAATTTCTTTCGATTTGTGGAACGAACTCAAGGTCGAAATGAGACTAAGACAAGGAACCATGGGTTAGGAGTTGTGTATGATACAACTTATAAGTAGTTATCCATCGTCTATGGGGCTATGACTTGTTGAGCAAACTCAAGGACTGAATCTTATGACAAGCGAGTCCTAACACCCATTAGTGATGTCGAAAGCTTCTATGTTTCATCTTAATGTTTGGAGAAACATAAAAGACTATTTGGGAGCTTAATAGTGAAATAAAACATAAAGTTAACCGTACTAATATTATAAGTACATCTATTATGAAATATCCTAATCCACCAATTTAAAACTTGTAGAAAATGACTACAATAAACCATTTTCTAAAAGTAACAAACTTACTTGACCCAACTACATCGATTGGCTAAGAGCGATTAAGATAGCGTTGACTTACTGTTAACGGGGTTTTTAACCCAGCAGAATTCAATAGGAGTTAGAACATCTAGGCCAAGGCAAAACAACTCAAGAATCAACCAAAAGGACCAGAAGAATAGGCCAAGAAGGACTCAAGAAGAAACACTGAAAAATTAACTAAGGGGATGGATCGCTAGAGATCCATCGCCTATGGATCGCTAGCGATCCATAAGGACCACTCATGGATCTTTCAAACCTCTTGCATCACGAACCAGTACCTTTTCTAGAGATGTTTGCCAAGTTTCATGACATTCCAAGCAACCTAGTTCAAGAAGTGAGCATTCATCTGATTCCAGTAATAATTCAATCCAACCTGTACATGAATCATCACCAAAACAAAGCAACTAGCTACGAAATTACATGGAGAGCACCTACATAAGACATGGAGTACAACCTAAAGGAAATGGTTCAAAATTTCCTTAAGTACATGGATCTCTAGTTATCCATGCCCTATGGATCCCTAGCGATCCATCAAATAACGTTGGATTGGTGCGAAATTTTTATTGCACTCTCGTATCATAAACCATAGGCTTCTGGCAAAGTGGCCTAGCCTAATAGCTCTCCAACCCCTATAAATACGGTCCTACTTGCAACATAAACAGGATCTCCTGGACTAGCTACTGGAACTCTACAGAGATTATTCTTCACTCTTCTCCTCCCACACAGTAGTCATCTAGGGGATCACTGTGATTCTCCAGTGAACTCTTGTGCTTGTGACTTGATCTAACTTAGAAAATTCAATCATATTGTAATCTGATTCAACTTGTAATAGCAGTTAGTAAATAGAAAATTATAAAGTGGACATAGGCTTCATTAACAGTCGAACCACTATAAAAATCTTCTTGTCTTTTTACTATTTCTGCTCTTTTTACATTTATTTTCTATATTATTGCTCTGTAAGAATAGAGCTGGTGCTTTCACACTCAATCCAGGGTGTTGATCCATTTTTTGGGTCAACACTTTGGTGCTTTCACTGAGAAATAAACTCAGGCTTAGATCTAGCTATCTACTTTGGATCAGATAGGTTCAGAAGTTAGACCCTCAATCTCTGCTAGAAGATTTGCTGCTGAGAATAAATAGCACCGGGAAGAAATAGAACCACCTTTGTAAGATCCATAGGAGCTACCATTGCTGGAGAAGAAACCAACCCTCGACAAATTAAAGTCAACAACTTCAACAGCCTGCTGTTAGGAGTTAACTATGGAGCAGGTTCCAGAATCCTCCACGCAGCAGGAAGTTGTGGCTAAGGGAGAATTGAACAAGATGGTTGATGAAATCAACCAGAAAAAGGCAAACAGTCAAAAAGCTCTTATGGATAAGATAGTTGCTCTCTTAGTGCTCCAATCACAAACTACTCCCAGAATGGTGCCTAAAGCCGTGGTTGCTACGGAGCAAGAGTATTCTTTTTTTTCATCTTGAACGAAAGAAACATAAGACAAAAGCAAAAGGAAGTAGTGGGCGGAGTTCCAAGAATCATGACGGAAGAAAATGTTAACACTCCACCCACTGCAAAAGCACCTGCTGCAAATCTGAATTTAGAAGCGAAAACTCCATGAGAGGACATACTAGTGCCAGATACCGACTCTGAGGAAGACGAGCGACTCAAGGAAGGTGAATTGAACTCAAACGATCAAACTCCACCCACAAGACCAACCGCCTGCCAACGGACCTCTGCAAGAGTGGCTCACCTAAAGACTGGAGAGCCTAAGCTTCATCCAGCCAACCAAGACCGTTTGCAAAGACAAACACTTGGCGTAACTACTAACAGCCGACCTGTGGATGAACGGACAAGTGAGGCATACATTGCGAACATGGTCAGACGCTTGATGGAAGAAAGCAAGGGTAGAAAGTATGATGATTGGGGTTTCGCTCCAAGTCAAAACCATTCACCAATAGTATCCTGAGGGTAGAATACCCTAAGAAATTCACCATGCCACCAGCTATGCCCTCCTACAATGGAACTGCTGACCCTTAACAGCACCTGTACAAGTACATTTGGAATATGGATGGTGCAAGGGCAATAGATGCGGTTCGTTGCAAATGTTTCCCCATCTACCTGGAAGGAGTCACCTCCATGTGGTTTACCAGGCTCCCTCCGTGATCTATCTCAACCTTTGACAAGCTAGCTAGGAAGTTCTTGGAATAATTTAGACCGCACACGGCTCAGCCAAAGGATGTGATGTCTCTGTCCGGTTACTTCCAAGGACCCAACGAATCATTAAAATCATTCATGAACCGCTTTAAAATAGCCATCACTGAAGTGCGCAATCTAAATGAGGATACGATTTTAATGGCTTTAGTCCGCTCGATCCATCTAGAGACAGATTTTGGGAGATGGATTAAATGAAGCAACCAACTACCATGAAAGAATTCAATCGAAAGGCTAGTCAGTACTTAAGGTTGGAAGAGGCAAATATGTTAGAAGGTAAAAATACCAATATGCGACCAAATGAATCGATTCAGAGTAATATGGCGGTCAATCAAAACGGTATGAATTCTGTAGTAACTGCTGGGAAAGATGGGGACCAAAAAAGGAAGAACTAGCATCAGAACACCGACAAGGGCAACGGAGGCGGAAAAAAAATCAAAGGTCTGAAACGCGGAGAATACACTTCGTTGAATGACGGCTTAGAGAATATTTACCTAGCAACTCAGGGAATAGAAGAGTACCCGAAGTCGCCCCAAAAAGAAGAGTCTTAGCAACAAAGGAAGTCAGGGAAGTTTTGTCACTTCCATGGAACCCACGGCCATAACACAAACGAGTGTCGCCATTTGAAGAACGTGATCGAAGAACTGATTAGAGAAAACAAGCTCTTGTAGTATGTGAAGAAGCCCTGAAATTTCGATCAGCCAACCAGACCTCATGCTCCTAACACCCAAGGAAAGCAATCTAGATCTAACGGAGTGGGATCCAAGCAAGAAGAATAGAGGCTTGTCATCAATACCATTTCGGGAGGTCCTCATCTGGCACAAAAAAGTTGGTGCGAGATGGAAAGATATGCTAGTTCACTCAAACATGCTCCAACGGAAACTTGCTTTGCAATCGAAGGCGGGACCCCTGCTAAACTGCAGAGGATTCTCAATGATGACATCGTGTTCTGAAACCAGGATAGTGAAGGATAGGAGCTCCAACTTTAGGTCCAATGGTGGTGACAATAGGAATCGGGCTCATTGTCGTGCGACGGGTGTTGGCCAATACCGGAGGATCAGTAAACATTCTGTTTCGACATACGTTCGACCAAATGAACCTTAACATGAAGGATGTCTCTACATGCTGAACCAAAATCCAAGGATTCATCGACCATCCACTACAACCAGTTGGCATAATCGATCTGCCTGTTGAACTCGGAACAGGAGATCGGAGTGTGGTTCTCATCCAAACCTTTGTGATAATTAACGATATCTCGGCCTATAATTCATTCTTGGGATGGTCGGCCCTCCCTAATTTCTGAATTATACTGGCACAATGGTGTCTCACTATGAAATTCCCTATAGAAAATAGAGTTGGAATGATAAAGGGAGACCAGAGAATTGCAAGGGAATGCCACGTCACTGAATTGCATGAAACAAGAAAGAAAGAAAAGGAGAAGAATGTGGAGAGAATTCTCCACATTTGCGAACTGTCGACATAGCAACTACAGAACCGCCCCTGGCTTGGGCACCACAGCCGATTTGATAAGGCTATGGAACCTAGAAAGAAGAGTTCAGGGGAGGAATAAGCAGCACCGACAGAGATTATGGTGCTTATTCCTGTAGACATGGATGATCCGACATGAGTATTAAAAATAGGATCACATCTTGGAACCATGACGCATCAAGAATTAGTCAAGTTTCTTCACGCCAATCTGGATGTGTTCGCTTGGACGCATTCCGATATGTGTGGAATATCGCTAAATATAGCATGCCACACACTTAATATCGATCCCAAATATACTCTAATAAGGAAAAAGAGGCACAACCTGGGACTGGAACGGTCTACTGCACTAAGAGAGGAACTGGATAAGTTGTTGGAAAACAGCTTCATCCGCGATGCAACCTACCCCGTATGGGTATCAAATCTGGTTTTGGTAAAGAAGTTCAATGGGAAATGACGGACTTGCATTGATTATTTGGACTTGAACAAAGCCTACCCAAAAGATAGCTTTCCATTGCCCAAGATCGATCATCCTGTTGACACCACGCCACGAGCTATTATCGTTTATCGATGCCTACTCGGGATACAACCAAATCATGATGCATGAACCCGACCAAGAGAATACTAGTTTCATTACCGACCTTGGATTATACTATTATCGAGTCATGCCCTTCGAACTAAAGAACGTAGGTCATTACCGACCTTGACAAGCAACCTACCAATGACTGGTAAAAACAATGTTAAAAGATTAGATCGGAAAAAATATGAAAGTATACGTGGATGACAGGCTTGTCAAATCACGCATATCAGAGAATCACTTAGAAAACCTAGTAGAAATGTTCGAAATATTGCGGAAATATGGAATGGAGCTCAACACGTTGAAATGCTCCTTCGGCGTGGCTTCTGGAAAATTCCTTGGTTTCATCGTGAATGCGAGGGGCATTGAAGCCAACTCAGAATAGATTACCTACCTAAGGAACGTCAAATCCCCCACGACCAAAAGGGAATTGCAAAGGCTAAATGGAAAGATCGCAACGCTGAGCCGATTCATCTCCCGAGCAATTGACAAATGCATACCATTCTTCGGTGTGTTGAAGAAGGGGAAGAAGAATTTCAAATGGAACGAAGCCTACCAAACGGCTTTTGAAGAATTACTCCATCATATGGAAACCCCGCCGGTCTTATATAAGCCGATAAATGGGGAAGACTTGTTCGTTTACCTCGCTGTATCAACCCATGCTCTGAGTGCAGCATTGATACATGAAGAGGCTAGAGTCCAGTAACCCATTTACTACATCAGTAAGCGGTTCACCGGAGCTGAAAAGAATTACCTGAAGTTGGAAAAACTTGTATATTGCCTGTTGATCACATCATGGAAGCTACGACCATACTTCCACGCTCATCCCATCAAGGTGCTGATGGATCAACCTCTGAAACAGGTGCTGTATCGCCCAAAGATATCAAGTCGACTTCTGAAATTGAATATCGGGTTAAGCCAATATGAAATCACTTATGACCCTCGAAGAGCCATCAACGGATAGGCTCTGGCAGATTTCATTGCTGAATTTACCGAGCAGGACGATGAAGAAGAGAGCACTTCAGGCATGGTGCCACATTGGAAGTTGTTTATCGAATGGTGCGTCAAATGAAATCTATTCCGGTGTAGGGGTGATACTCCAAACCCCCGAAGGACGATCTGTTCGTTACGCTCTGAGACTGGAATTTTCTGCCACCAATAATGAAGCAGAATACGAGGCTTTAATGGTAGGATTAAAAATCATCAAAGAACTAGGAATAAAAGTTGTGCATATCTACATCGATTCTTAGCTAATCATCTTTCAAGTTAAAGGGGAGTACCAGGCAAGGGGCAACCTCGCCCTTTATTTATCAAAAGCACGGAAATTGCTGTAGGACGTCAAGCACTACACTTAAATCACATTCCGATGGAATCGATTATGCAAGCGGGTCACCTAGCCAATTTAGCCATTTCCGGAGATGCTCAGTCAATGGGCCTGGCCCCAATTGAAACGCTTAGATCACCCAGCATAGATGATATGGATATCGATTGGGTCATGAAAACCGTAGAGGAAGAGCAATCATGGATGACGCCGATCAAAGATTACCTAATCTAAGGTACACTCCCTCGGGATCAAAACGAGCGAAAGAAGCTACTCCGTAAGGCACTATGGTTCGTCTTGCAGGATGGAATTCTTTACAGGAGGGAATTCTCTACTCCCTTACTCAGATGTGTAACCAAGAGCAAAACCAAAAAGATCCTCAGGGAAGTCCATGAAGGTGATTGTGGAAATCACATTGCAGGGCAGACTCTAGTGAAGAAGGTCCTCTAATACGGTTACTTCTACCATCCATCAACCATGACGCAGCAGACTACGCCAAGCATTGTGTGCAATGCCAAAAGTTCACCAACATAGAGAACTCCATCCATGGAACTTACGCCAATGGTTGGCCCATGGCCATTTACGGTTTGAGGAATTGACCTGATCGGCGTGCTCCCAATCACTAAAGGAGGGGCCAAATATCCAATCGTTGTTGTGGATTACTTCACAAAATGGGCCGAAGTGAAACCGCTGGCTACTATTGCTACTAAGAAAGTAATTATCTTTGTCACCAAAAATATTATTTGTACGCTTGGAGTACTATAAAAAATCATCACAGATAACGAAACTTAATTCAAAAGTGCTGAATTCAAGGACTTTTGCAAGCATTTCTGCATCAAAAATAGTTTATCTACAGTGGCACACCCTCAAGAAAACAGGCAAGTGAACGGTAAACAAAATCATCAAGTGCACCATCAGAAAACGGTTGACGAAAGCCAAAGGAAACAGGGTTGATGTGCTCCCACTTACACTATGGGCTTACCGAACGACGCACAAGTCAGCAACTGGACACTCGCCCTTCGCCCTAGCAAACAGATCCGAAGCAATGATCCCAGTTGAATTGGAAGTTACCAAAATGACACTTCAATCAAAAAGAGAACAAGCAGCTCATGCTCGAGTCACTGGATCTGATTGACGATAAACGGTAGTAAGCCGTGTTAAGGACCATGGCTCACCAGAAAAGGGTAACATGGCACTTCAACTCCAAGGTCTGCAACCGTACCTTCAAAGTGGGAGATCTCGTCCTTAAACGGATCTATCCGGCTCCAGGAACATTTGGACCAAACTGGGAAAGGCTTTACTCAATTGGGCAAAAGCTCAGAGATGGCACTTTCAAGCTGACCACGGTCAATGGAATTCAGATTCCCCCTGCTTGGAACAACGACTCGCTCTAACATTACTTTATTTATCTTTTATCTATGTATTTCCTATTTTCACAGATAAGCCGCCCAACTATACTGGGGCGTTGTAAATAGGCAAAATTTGCTCTACTTTCCATTTTATTAATGAAATCTTTTTAGCTTCCTGAACCAATAAAACCGTGTTCACATAAATTACTCGCCGAGTCGATGAGATCAAACCGACTCAAACATCATTCATTAGCTGCTTTGGGAAGTGAAACCACACCCAAGTATGCTCCGCATACTCACCAAGTCGACGATAGTAAATCGACTCAAAATAAAAGCCGCATATGTCGTAAGCCACGCACTCTCAAAAGGCTGCACATTTCATAAGCCATGCACTCTTAAAAGCCGCACATTTCGTAAACCGCGCACTCTCAAAAAGCCGCGCATTTCGTAAGTCGTGCACTCTTAAAAGCCGCGCATTTCATAAGCCGCGCACTCTCAATAAGCTGTGCATTTCGTAAGCCACGCGCACCGTTACAAGCCGTGCATTTCGTAAGGCACACGCTCTCAAAAAGCCGCGCATTTCGTAAGCCACGCACACTCTTAAAAGCCGCGCATTTCGTAAGTCGTGCACTCTTAAAAGCCGCACATTCCGTAAGCCATGCAAGCACTGCTTGATGTTGCTCCGACACCATCAGCAAGTCGTTAAGGTTTTCTAAATACCGGTATAGTCCTCAAAACACCGGGAGACTTGTCTATTTTAGGACTAACAAGGATTAACTCCCACTATCAAAAATAGTCGACGTGGGTCCAACAATGTCGCAAAACTAGAGAACGACAAAGAACTCTGATCGTTAACCGACAAAATCTCTAGAGTCAAGACATTCGAGTCATAAGCTCCCGAAGATAGGAACAACAAAGTAGATTCGGCTATAGACATCCAAGGAATCGCTAGGATCAACCAGTCATTTGTCAAGTGTTCGGAGAAAACAACCCTGTGGAGTAGGGGGCACACATACACCAGCACTTAGTTGAAAGGAAAACTACTCCATAGTCCCGTTCCGCCGAACAAAGAATTTTGGCAATCACAATGGATCTAGTTATAAAATTGAGAAAAATGCATACATAATGCGTGAAATCATGGAGATAAAGGCAGTGTATGCCATAAAACACGGTACGACAATGTGAAGTATAGAAATTACAGAACAAGCAATCGTGTCATGTATACACATAAGTGGTATAAAAACAAGCTAAGTACATGATAAATAAGGAAAAACATAGAAGAGATAATAGTATAAACATTAAGGCCCCGTTTGGCTTGTCGTTTTTAGTTTTGTGTTTTCGTCTATACGAAAACGCGTCCGTTGTATGTATGGTTAAAAAACAAACAATTTTGAAAAATGAAATTAACATATAAAATAGAAAACAAGTTTATTTTGTTTTTCGTGTTTCGAGAGATAATAAAAGCACGAAGAACAATCAAACTCTTTTGTTGTCCGTTGGTCGTCCCAACGGCTAAGAATTATAAATCTTATCTTCTTAATTCTTGCTATTTCTTAGTACAAGTAGAAAACACAAAACTCAAAATACAAAACGAAACAAAACGGGCCCTAATCTTTTCGTTCCTTATAATATTTTCTGTACACAGTCAAAATGTAGGGGTCGTACCCACACAATATCAGCCAACAAAAAGAAAAGTACAGATGTGTGACGCCCCACCTCTATACCCACGCTAGCCAAGGACACTACGGGGTAATGCCGTCAACTAGCACGGAGAATAAGGCTGTTGAGGAGCGACCATCTGTATAATTGCTTTGTGCGAGTACCGATATGCCAGATAAAAATATAATGCATATCTTTTAAGAAGGAAATCCGACATACCGATACAAACTCAAAGCTACTACACAGTGGATATATGGACTTCGGAAACAAATATAGATATAAACGTAACACAAATCAGTCACAGACAATTCATATCACAAAGGCGGAAATAGATATGAATATAACACATGAAAGTGTACATCAGAGTAGTGGTCAAATAAGATCCACAATAACACAAAAGAATAGATACAAGTGCTAGCCAAAAGAATATGTATACATCAAGGAGTCTAATCTCAAATGTATACAACAAAAACTACTAAACTAGAGTAGTTAGCCAAAAGTCAGATTATGGTTCCATATTCGGAAGTCGTGAAGAAGCACCTGTAAAATCTCAGTCTGACTCGAGTATTATTTAAGAAGAAAATAATAAACGGATCAGTCTAGCTATAAATATCAGATAGAGTGATATAGAATAAGAGATATGACAAAAACGTATCATAACCATAATACCATACTGTGATAAGAACGTAATTGAAAATCAACAAGAGATTAATCAATATCACAAGAATCTTCTCAAAGATTAAAAAGAATGTCATATTCTTTATTTAATTCACCAAGCCACAATAATGACATACATATTAATGCCAATTGTAAAAGTTGGTGAAACATTAAATCCAGAAATCAACACACGAAATCCAGAACAAATCTCAGAATTCAACACACGAAATCCAGAAATCACTAAAAAGGGGGAAGTCCGAGCATACGGACGAGAAGCTATCTCATTTAATTTTCCGAACACACGGATGGCCCGAAGGCAAGTCCGAACACACGGACGAGAAGCTGTCTCATGGAAGCTATCCATTTAATTTTCCGTACACACGGATGGGAAGCTATCCATTTAATTTTCCGAACACACGGATGGCCCGGAGGCCTTTGACACACTGACAAAGAGACATCGCACATTGCTAGTCTAAACCATAAAATGATCATCATCGATCATAAAGAAGTGTCGATTACACTAAGCTAGTAAATATAAGAGTTTAACTTCATGTCCCATAACCACTTGCTTAACTCAAATATTTACGAACAGATTGTAGATCTGCACTAGAAAATTGTCACAAGAGTTTCAATATGTGTGAATCGAAATCACACCAATGAGGTGTAGACTAACCTTGAAGATAAAGAGATATGTGTGAATCGAAATCACACAAATGGTGTCTAGTCTAACCTCGCAAACAAAGAGACATCGCTCAATCGCTAGTCTAAACCAAAAAATGATCATCATCGATCATCAAGAAGTGTCGATTACACTAAGCTAGTAAATATAAGAGTTTAGCTTCATGTCCCATAAACACTTTCTTAACTCAAATATTTACGAACATATTGTAGATCTGCACTAGAAAATTGTCACAAAAGATTCAATCGAACAAGTCCAGAAATTAACCGACGAAGTAAACGCAAGCGTTTCATACCACTTGTTTTGCTAGGCCGTTTAATTATATTTTCTCATACGAATGAGGTAAAGGCTTGTATATACTAGTAGATTGGAAATCGGTTTAAGAAAACGAACTTTTGATATTTAAAATAGCGTTGAAATCACTTTGATGAAAGAGTTTTGATATTTAATACTAGTATAGAAAACCTTTATATTTTGAAGTGACAAATCATAGAAGTGATTGTAGAAACAATCAATCATAAAAGTTCACGTTCGAAGACGTGAGTAAAGTTCAAAGAAATCAATCCCCAAAACCATCAAAGTAGGAAGTTCTGTTGAATGTTTTTCAGATAAGATCACCTACGCAGAGGTGTACGGGGTTCGACCTGCCCGGTCAGGTTGCGGGGGTCCAGGGGGCAGCGCCCCATCAAAACGGTACGACTTAGTGAAGACAAGAGAGGTGAGCGACATTCTTAGAAATCCCGAGAAGAAGTCATCAATGAAGAAAATAATTGATAACGACAAATAGGATCATCACTAATCGATTTAAATTGAGAATTCAATCCAAAAAGGCAAACTGGACTGAAACAGCAGGTTCAGTCGACTGAACAGAGTTTTCAGTCGACTGACCCTGTACCTGGAAATTTTCCAAGTTCAGGAACCTTTCTGTTTCCAGGTTCAGTCGACTGAACAGAGTTTTCAGTCGACTGACTCATGCCTGGAAACTTTCGGGTCCCAGGTTCAGTCGACTGAACAGAGAATTCAGTCGACTGAATCATGCCTGGGCTGTTTTTCAGCCTATACAAATGAAGGGCAAACTCTTCCAAAATGCAACCGGATGAACATTGGCTCTAAGGGTTTATGCCAATCGACAACCCGGCCCTATATGCTCCTCGGTGCATTACCAAAAGCATGATCAAACATCCATAAAAGGATTTTCACATAAATTTGACTTAGAAACCCAAAAATCGGAATATTCACAAAACCAATCCAAATCAAGAGCAAATGCACATGAAGAAGTGTTAGGAATTCATACCTAACAACCAAATATAATTATAGTCATAGATGTGAGATAAAAATCTCACCTTTAAACCCAAAACAATGAAGAAGAAGCTATAGAGCAAATGGCGAGAGCAATCGCACTTCAATTCCAACTCAACAACCTTGAATCAAGGTTAAAAAGAGAAACACTTCCTAAGTTAGGTTTAGGAATTTCTGAAATTGATAAGAGAATGAGTTGGAGAAGAAGAAGGAGATGCTTACCAATGGGTTCTCTTTGAATTTGGAGCTAGAACAAGAATTTGCAAATGGAACTAGGGTTTTGTAATTTCTAATTCCTCTTCCTCTCCACCATTTTCAGTTTGCTTAAAGAAATGAAATGAAATGGGAGTGAATGGATGAAGAGTTAGAGAGCTAGGGGGTTAAGTGGGGTTAAGGGCTGAACCCAAACCCAAGTCCAAAGTGAAAAGTAGCAAAATTCCACTAACTCCAAACATATCGAAGTTTATACTCAAAAAGGTCGCAAACGACATTTTGAACTCAATGGAAGTGGTCTCGAGTCCTAATTCGACTGTTTACAAAAAGTAGCTTTTCGGACTTCAATCCGATTAACGATTCTATATTTAAATAAAATATTTAAATATTCAATCGTAGAATATGCGGGTTGTTACAAGATGCCACAACAACAAAAGTAATAAGTGTAGACTCTGCACTTGTACAAAATACATGTCGAACAAATCAGAATGTTACAAAATCCGGCTCCACTGTCACTCGTGCCAGTCAGTGTTTCTTGCCACCACTTCCTTTCCCACCTTGTTTAGAAGTTTCTTCTTTCCCTCAGCATCCCCACTGGGAGTTGTATCACTGCCAGAGATATCAATTATAAGCTCCATGCCCATGTCTCTTCCTTGCTCTTCGATCCCCTCCGAAGAGTCCCCCTTGGTCTTGCGCTTGCGGGACTTGTGGGAGCTCCTCGAAGACTTTATCTCCTCAATCTTTTCCTTCCTAACTACCACCATTTGCTGTTCAGTTTTACTTGGCTGGCTGGCTTGGTCTGCCCGCTCTCGAGTGTCAACTGCTGCTAAATCGCCCTCCAAAGATACGGAAGGGTTGTCCATGCCATGCAACGCAGCGATCTTCTCAAATTCCGGCCCTAGTTGCGAGCCAAACATGGGCGTGGTGATCAAAGCAGCTACAGAAACAAGCATTGAAGCAGAACGAAATGGCAGTAGGCCCCAGGACTGGAGAAATTGGCAGTTCGACATGCAAAGAAGACGGACCTATAAGATCAACAAAGAAAGCATTCAATTCATCTTATTCTTGCGGTGTGAGCTGAAATTTTCAAACTTAGGAGAAAAAAGAAAGTTACCTACATCAGAAGTGTGACCGTGAATCTCAACCTCATACTCCCCACTATTTCCTTCACTAGATGGTTGCACAATCTTGGGAAAAGTATCAAGACAACCCAAGGCTTTAGAGATAGCTGTTGAAGGGGCAGACAACAAAGCAACACCGGCCGAAGCAGGAATGATTCCTGTCTAATCTTGAGGCTGCTTGGATGATTCGCCAGGCCCAGAATTGAAAGGCTCTGATAGTGCTTTAGCAGCTGTAGTTGCAACCGCATCAGCAGCTTCTCGCTCCCTTTCAACCTAAATAATCTTTCGGCCCTCTACCAAAGCCTACTTTGATTCTTTGTTAAGATAGGCATCCTCCAACTCTTGTTCAGTATACACATCCCCGTCTACTCAGAAATGGGCTAGGACTTCTTCCCAAACCATAGCAAGAGTACACAAGAATTTAGGGCCTAGATAATAGAGACTGCTCTGATGCAACAGGGAGTTGACGTAGAAGTTCAAGATGGTGTCATCCATCTTCGCCATCTTCCTTCCGAAGGTATCTTACAGCTCCAATAGTCCACTGTCACAACGGCCTTCTTAACTTCGACTTTGGTCTTTTCAACATGCCCAACTTTATCTTGAAGAGAAACAATTAGTTGAGCCTGGTTGGAAATGGTCTTATCTCGGGGTTCCACCATTCCCGCATAATCAGCAATTATGTTCTTATGATCTTCGACAATTTCATCGTGACCAACAATAGTTCTCTTATGAGCTTTGCTGATCTCATCTCGAGTTTCAAGCTCCCTTTTCAGTTTGACTTCATCAGCATGGGCTTCCTTAATTTCGTCTCTGAACATGATCTCAATTTTTGTGTGAGCCTCTTTCAATTCCTTTGACAAACTAGCATTGATCTTACTCTCTCGAATGGTAGCGTCTCTCTCTTTTGTCAATTGATCAATTCTGGCATCACATTCTGTCAGCATCCTTTCATAATCATCATTTTCCGACTCGAAAGAAAGGATCTCTTGATAGTTGTTATAGTTTGTACCCGTCAGCTACTTACATAATTTCTCCCATCCTTCAACTTGATCCAAGTCACTCTGAATCACCTAGAGATGGGGCATATAAGAATCCTTAAGAATCAGATGCAGGCCGCGATCGAATTTAACTCCCTTCAGGAGCCACCGAGGAGCACAGCTTCAAGCTTAGGTGGACCAGATGGAAGAATATAAGTAGGCCTATTGCGAGGGCATGAAGAACCAAAAGCAGGCACAACATGAGTTGATGAAATCTGGGTTAATGGAGCAACTTGAACAGTAGAAGTCGAGACCTCAATTGGATGGCTCTTCCCGATCATCGGGAGTCTTTCTCTTCTCATATCCACCCCTGTAAACTCTGCTTCGGTCCTTATCATCCCAACGACGAGCTTCAACTTCATGATCTTTTCTCCTTCTCCATCCTTCCTTGGTTTCTCGGGGCTGGTGGTGGCTTGAAGTCCGTCTCGACCTACTTTGTGCATTTGTAAATTGTTCATGGTCTTCATAAAGTCCACGACCTCCCATTGTACCTAATAAAAAAATGAAGTAACTTTAGCGATGGAAAATGAGCTCAAATAATGCATATATGAGTTATGTGACCCTAGTGGAGTGTGTGGTGTGTCGTAGGAGGCCTAAAAGGACTTCACAAATCGGGTCGGGAAGCAACTATAATGGTAGTCAAGGTAAATATAGAAACAACATGACCGAGGTGAGAAGACAATCCCTAGAACTCAAAGTCATCTCCCATGAGTTCTGCGATGTCCACATAGCCATTACTGAAGTCCCCAAAGTTGATATCGGTCTCCTTAAGCGGAGAACCATGAAGTCGTTCAGATACTAGGAGAGCATCTTTTGTAATAATCTCTTGGGGAGGCAAATCCGGGAGAATGGGACTCATTCCTGGAGTTTCATCACATGATTTGAAATTCCCTTCACTAGAACTTGCATCAAATTCCTCATCACTAGAGGAAGAATCAAAGCTACTCTAGCTCTTAATTTCACCTTCCTAGTTTGCTGCGATCACCGCAGCCTTGCCTTCTCACTGTTTGAACTCCTCTTCCCCTTCCTCTGGGATAGAGAGCATCCTAATCGGGCTACTGGTTCCAGTCATAACGCCTTTTCCTTTATGAATTTCCTCAGTTGATCCACCAGATGGACCTTCTCCTCCTGGTGGACCGCCCTCTTCAGAATCGTGCGATAAAGAAATTGAGCGTGTTTGAATCCTAGAATAGGTACGGGATGAAACTTCAACGGCGACGGCAGATCTCTTAGGATGAAACAATCCGTACCAATGCAAATTCTCATCCATTAGCAAAGATTTGACCGATCTCTCTCTAGCATCTATGGCCTTCAGAGTATGGAAGATGGGATCAAGTTATGGATCTTTATTTGGCCTCAGAATAATTGCAAGGAGTATTCAGTCTATTAAAACCCTGCACCATCATAATAAATCTCAAAAATGAAGAGAAAACTTACCCAGTGTCCTCCAAAGACGATTAAATCCTTCAGGACATCTAACAAAGAAATATTGGGTTTTGAACTGGGACAAGTTATTTTGGAGTTACAACACAATTTTTCAGTTTCTTTGAGCCTCAATAATCACAAGAGATGGACATCCGTCTCTCTTCTTGAATGAGAGGAAATATCTCAGCTCATCGAAGCTTTGGGCACGATTGAATGTCCGCATAAACAAAACGTGAAGACAAGTCAAAATTGCGAATCTGTTGGGATGAATGTGAAATGAAGCTATTCCCAAATTCAAAAGAGTCCCTCTCAAGAAATGATTGAATGGGGGCACTACATTATTCTAGCACATGTACCGATGGCAGGCGGTGTGCCCCGAAGGTGGCATGTATGCAAACTCGTTTTTCAGTGGAAGGCGCACATCATCGTCCGTAATGTCATGTTGTAAAAAAATATTGTGCAGAACTTTAGAAGAAATTACAGTGGAAGCTCTCTCTAGAGGGTTGAGTAAAACTCTAAAGTTTCTTGGGGGGAGGGGGGTTCAATCAACAATCGGACTAACCGGCACTAATTGACCATATTCAGCTTATGGTGCCGAAGAAGTAGGTGCTGTTGGAACCGTTTGCGAAGGCATAACTAATGTCGATTCTGCTCCCGAGAGTGTCGGGCTTCCTCCACTGGATTTACATCGGGATGACGGATGCTTTATTCTTTATAACAAAACTTGTATCCAACGTGATCAGGTAATTCTATTTATAATTAGAAATCCCCTTATGTTTAATGCTTGAATTCCGAAATGACGTTGACTTGTGCCAACTCGTCGAATTCCAAGCGTTTACTGGGGCAAATGCAGTGTGTTATCTATGTGGCATGGGCTCGGTGTCCTGAACACTACAAACGCTCTATCATGTGTAGGTAGTTCACTCGTAGCGGAGAAACGATAAAGCTTTTCATATCATTCAATGAAGTTATTCCTCCTACACTTACCCGTTATTGATCAACAATCGATAACGGATCCGTTGTCCAAAGCGACACAGAAAGCTCATTCTATTTTCAGGTACATTGAAGTGCAATAATAAAATTAATCCAAGATAATCAAATCCATAGTAAACCACCTCGATGGAGCCATAGAGGCCATGCGCTAATCGATTTTGATTTACTGAACGAAGATGGTAGAATACGTCAAGTGCAGGGCACAAATCCACCATCTACCTCCAATAAATCGCAATCAACCCGCTTCATTCACCATTCTCATCGATCGCCCCAAACTCATTGGAAATCACCACCAACATGGTAGCAACGTCATCACTTACCAAAATCAAAAAGCAAATGCACTCGACTTCAAGTTGCTGGCGATCCAAGCTACGCAAGGTCAGCAGCGATTCAAGCAAGCGACGATTCAGGAACTAGGGCTTGGCTCGGGGTGATGGTGGAGTTAATTGAGGTCAACGGCAGAAAGCTCCAACAATAGAGATCAATGGCGGTGGCAGCGAAGGAAAACTTAGGGTTTGGACGCGGTTAGCTCGGGTTGCAAGAAGAATGGCTCGGGTTGCAAGAAGAGCACGCGATGATGAGAAGGGTTGGCTCAAACGAAGTTAAATAGGAGACTGATTGAAGAAAATTTGTTAAGTCTATGGATCGCTAGCGCTCCATCGAGTTGCAACCAATCTTCTTCAAACTTGCCAAGCATGATCTATATGTTGTTTGCAAGCAGCTTGGAAATTATGGGATCGAAATTGATTTGTTTTTACAAGCAACAATGATTCACATCAAAAATTCAACGGACGGCTGAATAGCCAAAGCCAAATTTGATGGTAACCTTGACACAATCAACTAGATTTCACAAAACAAAAAATCAAAAGCAGTTACTTCCACAAGCACATCTTGTTTTTAATGAAGGCGTACTTTAGGGGGCAAATGTTAATCAGGTTTTTAACCCAACAAAATTCAACGAGAGTTAGAACATCTAAGCCAAGTCAAAACAACTCAAGAATCAACCAAAACGACCAGAAGAATAGGCCAAGAAGGACTCAAGAAGAAACACACAAAAATTAACTAATGGGATGGATCGCTAGCGATCCATCAGGTATGGATCACTAGCAATCCATAAGAACCTCTCATTACTCTTTTAAATCTCTTGCATCATGAACCAGTATCTTTTCTAGAGATGTTTGCCAAGTTTGATGACATTCCAAGCAACCTAGTTCGAGACGTGAGCATTCGTCTGATTCCAGTCATAGTTCAATCCAACATGTACATGAATCATCTCCAAAACAAGGCAACTAGCTATGAAATTACATGGAGAGCACCTACATAAGACATGGAGTACAACCCAAAGGAAACGGTTCAAAATTTCCTTAAGTATATGGATCGCTAGCGATCCATAAAATAACTTTGGATCGATGCAAAAAATTTAGTGCACTCTCGTATCATCAAGTGTAAGCTTCTATCAAAACGGCCTAGCCCAATAGCTCTCCAAACCCTATAAATATAGTCCTACTTGCAACATAAACATAATCTTCTGTACTGGCTGTTGGAACTCTATAGAGATTATTCTTCACTCTTCTCCTCTCACGCAATAGTCATCTAGGGGTTTATTGTGATTCTCCAGTGAACTCTTGTGCTTTGATCTAACTTAGAAGATTCAATCATGTTGTAATCCGATTCAACTTGTAGCATCAATTAGTTAATAGAAACTTATAAAGTGGATGTAGGCTTCATTAACAGCCGAACCACTATAAAAATCTTCTTGTCTTTTACTATTTCTACTTTTTTTACATTTATTTTCTATATTATTGTTCTGTATGAACATGGCTGGTGCTTTCACACTCAATCCAGGGTGTTGATCCATTTTTTTTGTTAACACTTACGAGCATCCTTGGTCGTCTATTACCTACGGTCCTAAAGAAAAAATTGCTAATGATGAAGACCCCGAACTTAGACTTGCTTATTTGAAATGGGTTTTAGACCTAAAGATCGCCTAATTTTTCATGCTGTATATATTAGACAAGCCATTGCAGAGGCAGTACCAAAATATGTTTGTCCCTGAGATATTTGATGGTCTCAAGGCCCTAATTGGTGAATAGCCACGTTCTGCAAGGTATAAGCTTACAAAGAAGCTGTTCAATACAAAAATGACTAAATGACGATCAATAACAAAGATTAAAGTGGACGTAGGCCAGAGTATTTGTTGAAACACTACAAAAATTATGTCTTTTCTACTGCTTTTACGATCATTTCATTAGATCTAAACATTTTTGGTGCTTTCAATTGCTTCTGGAGTGTTTCTGCCATTTTTTGTGCAAACATTTTTGGAGCTTTCATTGAGAAAGAACTAGATTTGACAACTTAAAGCTTGGATATGAAGTTTGGAAAATATGAAGAGACCTACTACAAGGGCAATTAGTGGAGGAAGTCAACAAGGACATGGCGGCAGCCAGGCAATGTCCTTAAATTTAGATCCATTAGTCTATGTAATTGGAGAAGAGATGTAGAGGATTACAAAAGAAATGCAAGACAGAATAATGGCCTAATTAAAGTAAATGCTAGATGGATTTTTCAGAATGATGGATCAATAAAGAATAGTCAGAGCAGTTGGAATTCAAAACCAAAAACCAGAAACCAATGCAGAAGCATCTGCAGTTGGAGTAGAGCAAAATACAACTAAACCCCCATAACCATAACAAATCAGTACTGATATGAATTTACTTGGAGCACGGTCGTTTCGGATTTAGGATGAGCTTTAATGCTTGGAATGGGTGATCCGTAAGCAAGAAAGGCATATCAGAGTGCGAATGCACAATAGCAGGAGCTGGAACCTGAAGCTCACCATATGAGCGAGGGTTAGAATGAAGCTATAGGTCAATGATTTCCATCGGATGATAACTTCATGATTGGGATGGATTGGAGTCAGGTTTGATTCCCTAACTTGGTTTTTTATTTTAAATAAATAATGCAACATTACTATTAGACTGCATACATGTGAACAGGATCGTAATCGATCCCTAGGCACACTTTGAGTGGGAAGTCAGAAGGTGATCCTTAATAGGATTAGATGTTTTGATGTTTACTACTTGCTCTGACTTAGGCTTCACGAGTGATGATTGATACCGATTAGGAAACACCAACGGAGAATGATGACTCCTTGAAATTGATTAGGATTTTATAAACCACTTGAACATGATGACTGATATTGACTGAACAAAGTAGTCTGGTCAAAAGAGATGAGGCAATGACCGTAAGGTGCATGTTCCCTTGCTGGAGAGTGGGTGGATGAACTTGTACAAGAAAGTAAGTCCCCTTACCAGAGAGTAAGTGGATGGACTTGCTTGGACTTTGAGTCCCCTTACCGAAGAGCGAGAGGATTGGACTTGGTAGGGATCCGGAGCGATCGAATCCTAGATTGGATGTTAAATGATCTGGAGAGATCAAACCCTAGATGGATGTTAAACGATCCGAAGAGACTGAACCCTAGTTTGGATGATAAATGATCCAGCGAGATCAAAACCCTAGTGTGGACGTTGACTTGACCTTAGTATTTAAATGCTTTGTAATCGGACTAAAATAGATAAATCCTGAACGAGCATGAGATGATTTTGATATACGATATGATAACTTCGGATGTAAATGGACTAATTATGACTTATGACTAACACTTAAGCAAGGATTAGAGTCCTTAGCTATGATGGTCTGGAATGACCATGGATTTACAGGAGAAACCGATGGAATTGGATGATTCACCATAACTTGAATCAATGGATAGTTGGAAAGCTTGACTACCAGAAGTCGACTACTACAGAAATTTGTTCTTGAGCAAAGCATACCTTACATTCATAAGGCATACTTTGAGGGGCAATTGTTATAACCAAATTTTTCGCAGTCTTTGGATGGACTTTAATATGTGAACTGGACTACAAACCGATGAAGGAATGGATTTAGAAGCCTGAAAACTATCAAGAATGACAAAATGAAGGAACTCAATAATTTTTGGCTAAGTATTAAATATGCAAAACCTCTTATTGAAGACCTCTCATTTGAAACCGCTCGTCGAAGACCTCTCGTCGAAAACCTCTCATCGAAAATTTCTCATCGGTAACCTCTCGTCGAAAAACTCTCATCGGAAACTTCTCCTCGCAAACCTCTCATCGAAAACCTCTCGTCGGAAACCTCTCGTCGAAAACCTCACGTTGAAAACCTATAGTCGGAAACTTCTCATCGAAGACCTCTTATCGAAAGCCTCTCATTGAAAATTCAGAGACTGAGCAAGTATGAAGAAAGATCGGGAAAGAAAGTACACAAAACCTCTCGGCATCAACCAAAACTAGTCGGTACCGAGAGCTATTTATCGATGTTTAGGCCCCGATGCTCACTTCGCATACATGGACTTGGACCTGGACTTGATATTTTGTGTATCCCTTGTCTGCTATGAAGTTTCCCTATAAATAGAAGTCCAGGAGCAACTAGAGATGAACTTTTTTGGCACTTAATTTCTCTTTTATCTTCTTCTCTCCCAAATACTTTAAACACTTCTAAATCCAAGATCTACTAGATTGTGGTCGGATTTGAGTTATAATCATTGTTTCCAAAGAGAATCAATCAATAACAAATATTAAAGTGGACGTAGGTCGGAGTATTTGTTGAACAACTATAAGTGTCTTTTCTACTGCTTTTATGTTTATTTCATTAGAACTAAACATTTTTGGTGCTTTTAATTGCTTCTGGGGTGTTTGTGCCATTTTTGAAGCAAATAGTAATGTTATTATATAAAATTTTGTACCTAATTTCAAATTATATTATATATATATAATCGATTTCTAGTTAAATATATAGTTATATTAATATTATAATATACAATAAATATAAACATATATTAAAATAATGTAATCTTTGCTGTTGAATTATTATTGTGCAAAAACAAAATTTAATAAACATTAAAATGTTTATTATATGATTTCAATCTTTAGGATATTATTTATTAATTAATAAAATCATATATAATATTATTTAGTTAAAAAATGTTTTTTTAGGCTGTGAGTTTAATATAAATATGTATACAAAATAATTTTTTTTAATTAACATACATGTAGATGCACTAATATATTCAACCATCTAATATGTGACAAAACATCAGTACACTAGATTCATGATGTGATCTAACAATGTAAAATATGATGCAATAATAGATAATAATATTAAATAAATTGTGTACCTTTCACCAAAGCCTAGGGTTCGAACATTGAGAAGTTGAAATAAACTCCTTGAACCTTATCACAATCCAGAAAATGCTAGCTTCGAATTGCTGACTACCGACTATTGTATAGCTTTGATCTAATTTGATTTCATGCTTGAAATTTTGGAGGATGGTTGGGTATGGTTTCGACCAGTAAAAGGGAAATGATGGAGGCTTTAAAAATTCTTTTTGAATGAGGGTTACGGTCCTTATATAAAGGAGAGACTAGAGAGAAAATGTTGGATCTAGATCCTTAGTTTTCTCCTACTCATTCTCTACCTTTTAACACATCAAAACCCTACTCTTAAGGCTATCATATGGCCAGCCATACCATCACTAATCATGGCTGAATATCTCAAGCCCCATATGGGCTTCAAACCTACTTTAAGCCCGAACAATATTTATTTCATTTAAATCCAATTTAAATGCATATCGATATCGTATATCAATTAACATATTTATAACTATTATATACATAATTTTTAATATTGTTCAGCATATCAAATAAATAATTTATAATAAATATTTCATAAATATTAATTGATTTAATTAATTTATAACAATTATAAATTAATTAAATCATTTGGTCAAAGGAGTATTCAACGTTCCAGTTATGTGACTCTTAGGTGTAAATTTGGTTAGCGATTAATATCGAATAATTCGAATATTACCATTTATATGTCACTTAGCAAGTGGTGCGACATTTCAGCCAAATTTATCACTTACTTGATTCTTAAAAAACCTGGTTTTACTTTGTTAAGCGTTACCAGGATGTGACAACTATTTACACTAATTCTCTTCGTCTAGACTATATCTCTTTGAACTTATGGAATTTGGTAATGGTCAAAATTCCAGCATCGTTCATATTCAACTCTATAATCCAAACACAAAGTCTTTGGTTGGGTAATTACAATTATTTTTAACCAAACTGCTTTGGCTAGAGACTTTTACATTTAGTTGACTTCAATTGACCATGATACTAACCTTATATAAAGAAGGAGACGAATCCTCTCTCGAATAGTGTTTCACTTCTAATGCTTCCACTTGACCAAACTATAGTCGTTCGATGGACGCCATGCCATGATTTAACTATAGTAAAAGTGGAGCTTCTACATTGAAGCTCATCAGGTTTCTTAAGTCAAGAGAACAGTGTAATTTTATCACATCGATATTTTTTTGTTTGACCTTAGTTATATTAACCAACATAAAACTATCGAGTGAGTCGTTCCATAGTTATCTAATAACTATCGATACACAATCTCTTAATGTCCCCAGTAATCATAAGTAATACACTGCCTAACATTTGGAGAGCATTACGTACTCTAGTCTCAATGGTTGCATAGAAATCCAATCTCGATACATCTTTACTAGGAATATTTAAAATAGTATGTTTAATTTCATTGTGATACATTACATAAGGTTACAACACTTTGAAACCATTATCACAAAACAAGCCGTTAATGGATTTTCTATTAAATATATTGTTAATTAAATTAATTCTTTGATATAACACATATATAAAGTATATAATAGAAAGGAAATACCTTTTATTTTGAACAAGGTTAGTCATCGAGTTAGATATATATAACAAATTACATAGTTTCCCCAATAGCATAGCATAACTCTATCACTTTCAATGATGATCGAGTATTTCATAAGGTCCTAGGTTCTTGAAGGAACCAGGCAAGTCAGAAGCGGGTTAAATGAGTGAATTTCAAAAAAAAAATCCCATTTTAAATCTTTACTAGGCCTACTAGTCTAAATGGAATTTAGATCCTATCTAAAATATTTGAAATAAAATCTTTATTTTATTTTATTTGTAAAAAAATGTTTTTTTTGGATTTTAGTTTGTAAGTGTATCGATAAACTTGTTTTGTGCAAAGTTTGTGTGCTGCAGATAATAAGTGTATATAGTTACTGTGACCATAAATGCTTGGATTTACAACTCAATGGATTCATTTCCCCTTTACATTTGCCTTTGTTGTCCAAAAGTTTTGATTTAAAATTATATGTATATAATAATGGATAAAAATATATATGTGAATGTATATATGTATGCGTTGAGATTAAGTTTGACCATTTTTCTTTGAAATCTAAAGTTAACAGTAATGAATTTAATTTCAGTTAAAAAAGAGGTGAGCTTAAATTTTATAATTTTACACTATAGTCCATTTGATGAATTTAATTAAATTAGCATACACACATATATTTCCATACACACACACACACACACACACACACACACACACACATATATATATATATATATATATAATTGAAAGTAATGTTTAATATTTAGAAACAAATCAAGTATAATTTTTTTAATTTATTTATATGTAAATTAAAGTTAACAATTTAAGTTAAATTTTAATATAGAAAGAAAACAAAGGACTTGAGATTTTACGGAAAATCTTTGAATACAGAAAGGAAACAAAAGGTTTAGGATTTTACACAAAAGACCATTCATGAGATATATATTAAAAAACATTTATTCTTATGTATACAATATTCAAAACATCAAACATATAACATAAGAAATCAATTTTCAAAGAATGTTTAAAGAATTAACATGTATAATTATTTATATTTGTGTACACAAGTGTTATACATTATAAGTTGGTATTCTAATCAAAATATAGTTTTTTCTCTTTTTTTAAACAAAAGTTTCCAAAACAAAAGAAAAAGGGAATCAGACAACTTATGCACATGTGAATTCATGGTAAAAGCATTCATATCTTAATTATACAGAGAACAACAGAAAATAATCCAATGAGACAGTGGATCTAAATTATATCAATTATGATGAACATATAGTAAATGGAGATATAGAACAAAAGTAGATATGAATCAAATCAGCATAATAAACATACTACTAATTGAGATGTACGAAAGAAATTTGAGTTAAATATTGCAAGATGAAAGGTCAAATGGTGAGATATGGCATATAGAGTCTAAGCACATGAATAAGAAAAACATAAATAAATCAAATAAAAAAAGCACCTTAGGATATAGCCAAAAGTTGCACCTTGAATAATGAATCGATGCTCCTAGATTCAATTAAATAAATATTTGAATTTGGAAGGATCAATAGATAACAACCACCTTTTATTTTGATTTTTCTTTTGGAATTTAAGCCATGGAAGCAATGATAAATTTGGCCATAAATGGAGAGGAGGAGAGCAAAGGAAAGAAAATGAATTTTGTCAGAAAGAATAATATTGAAATGAATGAAAGAAGATTTTGTCTAAGGGAAATGTTAAAACCTTTCAATTCCTTCCTTTAAAACATTCCCTATTTTATTCATTATTAAATCCCATCATAGCCTCTCCTCTCTCTTTGTATTTGTAGAGGAAAAAATAGAAATAAAGGGAAAATGCAAAAATCATTTCATGAATGAGATTTAAGTAAGTCGTAAAAAAGAGCAAAGGATGGAGATTTGTTTCCTTCCTTTAGTGCTCTTTTGGATTTTCAAATCACATTTGAAACCTCTCCCCTCCTCATCATGTGTGGTTGGCCGCAAAAGAGGCATGCGGGCCTAAAAAATTTCTTAAAACCACATAGGAATCAATCTATTTAAATTTAATTTAAATATACTATCGATATCGTAAATCAATATGCGCGTTTATAACTTTTATATGCGTGTTGTATTGAATACTGATGGTATTCAAAAAATCAAATAAAATTTAATATTCAATATTTCATAAATTTTAATTAATTTAACTAATTTATAATGATTATAAATCGATTAAATCATGTGGTTTTTGGAGTATTCATCATTACGGTTGTGTGACTCAAATGTGTAAATTCAGTTAGCGATTAATATCGAATACTAACGTTTACATGTCACTTTAGCTAGTGGTGTGACATTTTGATTGAATTCATCACTTACACGTCTTTTCAGTAAAATCTAATTTTATTTCTTATAAGCGGTGCCTCGTTGCAACGATTATTTTCTCAAATTCTCTTTGTCAACACTATATCACATTAGGTCTTATGAAATTTGGTTTTGGTCAAAATTCCAGCGTCATCAACATTCAACTTGATTAGTCCAAATTAAAATCTTTGGTTCAATAATAATAGTAATTATTAACCATACTACTCTAGCCAAAGACTTTGACTTTAAGTTGACTATTGTTGGCTATAATACTAACCTCATATAACTGAGGATACAAACTCTCTATCAAATAGTGTTTCACTTCCAATTCTTTAACTCAGACCCAACTACAGTTGTTTAATGAACGCCATGCCATGATTTTACCATAATCAAAGTGGAGTATCCAATTGAAATTCAACAGTGTTCTGAAGTCGAGATAAATATTTAATATCGTCATTTTGAGATTCTCCATTTGACCTTAGTAATATTAACCAACATAAAGCACTAGAGTGAGCCATTCTGTAGTTATCCAATAACTATCAATATGTAACATCTTGGTGCTCTAACATTTGGAGAGCGTTACGCACTTTAGTCTCAATGGATGTATTGATATCTCATCTTGAAACATCTTAAATAGAAATATTTAAAATAATATGTTACTTTTAGCATGCTAAATTTCTCATGATTACAACGCATTGTAATTACTACCATACAAAGTTTCATTAAAGGATTTTCTATTTAATATACTTTAAATTACTTAATTAATTATATCACAATATAACAAGTATATAATAAAAATGAAACACCATTAGTTGAATAAGATTGGTTCGAGTTAGATATTTGTAACAAATCACATAATTGCCCCTAGGGCATACCCCTAACTCTATCAATCTCCTACTTGCACTTGGAGTCAATTATGGAATCTTATTCCACTTCTTTCAAACGGTTTTCAAAAAATCTAATCAGGCCAGTTCCTTAGTGAATAAGTATGCTATTTTTTAATTATCTACTCCGTCAATCAACTCTCTCCAACGCTAAAAAATGCCTTATTATGCCGAACTTTTCAAATTATGTTTCTTGACTTCCAATGAGTTTTAGGTTCTTTTGTGATCTATATCACAACATTAATATCATATAATAATAACTTGAAATTCTCAACATTTAGAATCACCCCTAACTCTGCCATAGTTTGTCCATTTAATTATAATTGCAATTTTGTAGCACTACTCAAGGCAATATACTCAGCATTGGTTGAATCCGCCACTACCTATTGTTTTGTACATTCCCAACTTAAAGTTCTTAAATTAAGATTTAACATGAACTTAGGAACACAATATACTCGATATCACTTATGAAGTAAAGCCGCTTAGTGGTTCTATAGCGGTGGAGGTGCAAAAAGTTATAGTGGGGATAAAGCAGAGAGATAATGGAAAATAACGGAGGTGAAAAAAGCTTCATTAGATTAAAGTCAATTTATTCTCATGCTCCTACAAATTGTGTAGAAAAAAGACATATCGTTTAATCTTATATAACAAAATCAAAGAATATTATGATTTATGCAATCCAAATTTGAGGATTACAATGTATTTCTAACTTATATTGAACATTTATGCCTTAAAATTAGGTTTTTACCCTAACTTTTTCGATTTTTTTAAAAGAGAACTACTCAAATTAACCTTTTATGTTATTTTCACTAAAGCGGGTGCTAAATGGCCTTTTTTTAGCAGGTGTAGCAAAACATAGCTGGGTTTAAGTGGATGTATTATTTAATAACATTAAATTGAAAAGGAGTAATGGTCGAAGAGCGCAATGTGCTATAACGGGGATTTTATGGGGTTTAGTGCGGCTTTAACTGCACAGAGTTCGCATACTCCTTGATAAGGAGTTCATTGTTTTTATAAACAATTCTCTAATATTTTTCAAATAATGGAGAACACTCTCAATTATCATATAGTGATCTTAATTTGGATTTGGTGCTTACTTTGTATATCAAATACATAAATGAAATGTGATTGTAAACAATGCCACATGTAAAATAATTCTTATTGGCAATGCATAAAGAATCCATCTTACATGATCCACGTTAAACATTTTAGTATGGTGTTTGTATATATCATTTGGGTATTCCCAGAACCCTTTTATACTAATTACAAAAGATGTCCTTTTCAAATTCAATGTCGATTACTTAAACAACCAAACTATAATGATTTTAACACAATTGCATCATTAACAATCATAAATTTGTTGTTTACTTGTAATTTTAGAAATATTTTAGTGCATATTAATGTTCTTTCTTATATATACACATTTATTTACATTTTGAATGAAATTCAAACTATTTTATTTCTCTGGAGAAATACTTGCTTAACTCTGATGCTTATCGAATGATACTTTCATATCAGTTCATGGATCATATTTAATACTCATAAACTCAGTTATTGCATCCACTGACTTTTAGACATCTTGGTTCTTTAGCACAAGCTGTGACGCCCCACCTCTATACCCATGCTAACCAAGAACACTACGGTGTAGTGCTGTCAATTAGCATGGAGAATAAGGCTGTTGAGGAGCGACCATCCATGTAACTTCTTTGTGCGAGCTCCGATATGTCAGATAGAATAGAATGCATATCTTTTAAGGAGGAAATCCGACATACCGATACAAACACAAAGCTATCACACGGTGGCTATATATAATCTTCGGAAACAAATATAGAAATAAACATAACACAAATCAGTCACAGACAATTCATATCACAAAGGCGGAATAAGATATGAATATTACACATAAAAGTGTATATCAGAGTAGTGGTCAAACAAGATCCACAATAACAAAAAGAAATGATACAAGTACTAGGCAACAGAATAATTATACATCAACGAGTCCATATCTCAAATGTATAATATCAAAAACTACTAATCTAAAGTAGTTAGCCAAAAGAGTCAGAAGATGGCTCCAGATAGGAAGTCATGAGGAAGCACCTGTAAAATCTCAGTCTGACCCGAGTATTATTTAAGAAGAAAATAATAAACGGATCAGTCTAGCTATAAATATCAGATAAAGTGATATAGAATAAGAGATATGGCAAAAACGTATCATAACCATAATACCGTACTGTGATAAGTACGTAATTGAAAATCAACAAGAGACTAATCAATACCACAAGAATCTTCTCAATTAAAAAGAATGTCATATTCTTTATTTAATTCACCAAGCCACAATAAATGACATACATATTAATGCCAATTGTAAAAGTTGGTGAAACATTAAATTCAGAAATCAACACATGAAATCTAGAAATCACAAAAAGGGGGAAGTCCGAGCACACGGACGAGAAGCTATCTCATGGAAGCTATCCATTTAATTTTCCGAACACACGGATGAGAAGCTATCTATTTAATTTTCCGAACACACGGATGGCCCGAAGGCAAGTCCGAACACACGGATGGCCCGAAGGCAAGTCCGAACACACGGACGAGAAAGGCAAGTCCAAACACACGGACGAGAAAGGCAAGTCCGAACACACGGACGAGAAAGGCAAGTCCGAACACACGGACGAGAAAGGCAAGTCCGAACACACGGACGAGAAAGGCAAGTCCGAACACACGGACGAGAGACATCGCACATTGCTAGTCTAAATCATAAAAATGATCGTCATCGATCATAAAGAAGTGTCAATTACACTAAGCTAGTGAATATAAGAGTTTAGCTTCATGTCCCATAACCACTTGCTTAACTCAAATATTTACGAACAAACTGTAGATTTCCACTAGAAAATTGTCACAAGAGAGTTTCAATCGAACAAGTCCAAAAATTAACCGACGAAGTAAACGCAAGCGTTTCATACCACTTGTTTTGCTAAGCCGTTTAATTATATTTTCTCATACGAATGAGGTAAAGGTTTATATATACTAGTAGATTGGAAAACAGTTTTATAAACGAGTTTGATATTGAAAATAGAGTTGAAATCGTTTTGATGAAAGAGTTTTGATATTTACTACTAGTATAGAAAACCCTTATATTTTAAAGTGACAAATCATAGAAATGATTGTAGAAACAATCAAGCATTAAAATTCACATTCGAAGATGTGAATAAAATCCAAGAAATCAATTCCCAAAACCATCAAAGTAAGAAGTTCTATTGAATGTTTTTCGGATAAGATTGCCTACGCAGAGGTGTACGGGGTTCGACCTGCCCGGTCAGGTCGCGGGGGTCCAAGGGGCAGCGCCCACGGCAGGGTGCGGGGCAGCGCCCCGTCAAAACGGTACGACCTAGAGAGGACAAAATGAGGTCTAACGACCTAAGGGGGATAGGGTCGAGCGACCTAACGAGGTACCATCCCGAAAGAGGAGTCATCAAAGTCTTAGAGATGATAACAACAAATAGGAGACCACACGAATCGATTAAAGTTGGAAATTCAAACAAATAAGCAATATAGGAAAAACTGGCAAATAGGAGCAGGTCGGTCAACCGGACTCCCTGAGTCGGTTGACCGGACCAGAGACAGAAGTGCTCGAGTAGCAGGTCGGTCGACCGGACCCTGAGGTCGGTCGGCCGAAGCCTGTAATCTGCACTTCCAAACAGAGGCAGGGAGATGCTAGAGTAGCAGGTCGGTCGACCGGACTCTGAGGTCGGTCGACCGGAGCCTGTTTCTAGCACTCCCATGCCAACCAAATGAATGCCAAACACTTCCGAAATGCAATCGGTCGAGCAACGGCGCTAAGGGTTTACGCCTATCGACTACCCGGTCTTATAAGCTCTTCAATGCATCACAAAAATCATGATCAAAGATCAAAGTTTGGATTTTTTAAAGAATTGAACTCAAAACACTAAAAATTGGAATATCACCAAATCAATCCAAACCAAAAGCAATTGCACAAGAATAAATGTTAGGAATTCATACCTAACAATCGAAGATAAATATAGTTTAAGATGTGAGATAAAAATCTCACCTTTGAACCCAACTAAATGAAGAAGAAGCTTTTAAAACAAGCTAAGATCAACTCCTCTTCAACACAACCCAAATGAGCTTGAATCTATGCTCAAAAAGAAGAACATTCCTAAAGTTAGGTTTAGGAATTTCTGAAATTGAAAGGAGAACGGGTTGGAGAAGATGAAGGAGATGCTTACCAATGGGTTCTCTTTGAATTTGGAGCTAGAACTTGATTTGAAGATGAAACTAGGGTTTGGGAGTTTTAATTTCCCATCTCTCCAACCATTGTTGCTCTAAAACTGAAAAGAGGAGGAAGTGAGGGTGAATGGGGAGGGATGGTTCAGTTTGGGGTTTAAGTTGGCAAAGGGGCTGAACCCAAAACCAAACCCAAAGTGCAAATGGTCAAATTTTTGACTAGCTCCAAACATATCGAAGCTTACACTCAAAAAGATCGCAAACGACGTTTTGAACTCAATGGAGGTGGTCTCGAGTCCTAATCCGACTGTTTGCAAAAAGTAGCTTTTCGGACTTCAATCCGACGGATGATAAAATATTTAAATAAAATATTTAAATATAAAATCGATAAATATGCGGGTTGTTACAGACTCCCCTCCTTAAAGAAATTGCGTCCTCGCAATACTTAAGAAGAAAATAAAGAGTAACAACCATAGAAGCATATCAACGCAAAAGAAAATTTGAAATGAGAAGTTCACCAAAAAGAGCATGAAAGAGAAAACCCGGACGAGTTCGCTCGATGAATTCTCCAGATTTCCCCAGAGCCATCCTAGAGATTTGAGAACCATAGAATTTTCACAAGAAGAACATCTTTATTCCGAAGGCGCTCAACCTCCGAAGCAATGATGCAAATAAAATGTTGCTCAAAAGTCAAATAGGCGAAACTTCAATTTCCACAATAACACCGGGCTCAAGAATAAAATTGGAATCCCTAAGGCATTTCCGTAGAAGAAAGACGTAAGAAAACGTCGTGAATAACAGAAAATTGAGCCGGTGCAACGGCGTAGTACAATAACGGTACGCCAGATGAACCAAAGCTCAAATAATTCAGAACATCGACGTAGTGCAAACGGTACGTCAAATGAACCGAACACCATAAAAGAACATCGGACGCTAGTCCATAAAAGAAATGAGACGAAGCTCAAATAAACGAAGTATATCGAAACGTCCGATGAACTTGGTATTCCATACGGACATCATCAAAGCACCAACCACTTGTTGCATACGAATAAACGTATTGGCAACACGATTTCCCTTCTGGGAATAAAAGGAATATCAAAATCATAAGATGTAAGAAACTCGAGCCAATATTAAGTTCCTTATGAGAAAATAAATATTCCAAAGATTTATGATCAGGGTAGAGAACAAATTTCTCACCCAAAAATAATGATGCCAAATGTTTAAAAGGGAAAACAATAACCGCGAGCACTAGATCATGAGTGGCATACCTAGTCTCGATAGGCTATAACTATATAGAAGAATAAGTGATAGCACGTTCTCTTTTGCAAGTGAACGGCATCAAAACCAATACGATTAGCATTGGTACTAAAGAGAAAATCTTGGTTCCCTTCGGGAATCACAAGAATAAAAGTAGCGGAAAAGAATTCTTTCAAATCATCTAGACAAACTGAATGACATAATAAATCATTCATAAGAATCACAACGAGTGCGGAATGCGGTAAGTGGAATGCTAACTTCCACAACTCGTAGCCAAATGAAAACCGGTGTCAAGGTCGAGCTGAAAAGACCTTAATACCACACAAAAGATTGCTTAGGTGATAATCCTAAGACAAGACCAAAATACCAGAAAATTCTCAAACTACAAGAATGAGAGAAACAACACTTTCCTCGTCATGAGGGCTTACAGAATAAAATGATGCCATCAAATTGGAATCAAAATCACAAAGGAAGACAATTCAATATGGAATACTACGGAATTATATGCATTCCTAGACGTATTCCCAAAGTAGAAGGAATAGATGGACACGACAATTCAAAGATTTGCATCACTTATTACACTCCGATGTATCGAATATGTGCTTCTATTCTATGTTTATCATACTTTGTTCTGAACTCAGCTCTGATACCAAGCTGTAACGCCCCACTCCGAGAGCCTCATTAACAAAGAGTATTATATGGATAATACCGTCTGCTAATGCGGACAATAGAGTATAATGGAAGCGACCATGTGTAGTCTTACTTTAACTATCTACTGAACACGCCGAAAAGTGGTTTTTATCATCTCATGTGGTTCGACAAGTTCAATAAATACTTAAAGCAAAACTACAATGGCTATAGGATCTATCAGAACAAAATGTAACAACTCAATGTAATATACATCACAGAACAGTAGATCATCATATACACATATACTGATACATAACAGAGTATACAAAATGATACATGTCAAGTGGTATAGCAAACCACAATATACAGACGGGTTCACAAGAATACATATCAGAGTTACAACAGATAAGGACTAAACAAAAAGCTAAGACAAAAAGAAGCTAGCGGAATAGTCCATGCGGAAGCAAAAGAGGCTAAGTCCAAAAGCACCTAACCTGAAACATCTCGGTCTGACCCGAGTATAAAATACACGGGTCAGTCTAGCTAAACAAATCAGTTAGATAAACTGATCAACAATAAACCTGCAAAATCGTACAGAGTATAACAAATATCTCTAAGGGAGATACACAATCATCTAGCAAAAGATGAACATAACAAAACAAGCCTCATATCATCGGCATCTCAACAAACAAAGGATATCATATCCCAAATCAAGCCAAAAGGCAAATAACAAATACCAATAAAGGTATACAAGTTCCACTAGATGATCGCTACATATCATGCGGCTCAAAAAGACCAACACCGAAGGGCAATGCACTAGGGAATATAAATATCAATCAAAACAACAAAAGATTGCTCGAGCTCAGTACTGTATAAACAAGGATCCATGAGCCCGAAGGCTCCAAACCCAAATATCACCCATGCGGCTCATAAAGACCAACATCGGAAGCGATACTATAGGGCAACAAACCCGAAGGCACAAATCCGAAGGCACATACCCGAAGGCAACAAACCTAGGGAGAGTCCGAAGACACTATCCCAAAGGCAACAAACCATAGTGGTGAAGGTCCGGAGGCCCAGTACTGGACACCACTAACTGGCGGAATGTGTCATAACTCTCGAAAAGGAACCCGAAAAGTGTTAACGTATGTCCCATAACCACTCGTTCGCACTAAACGGTTTACTATCCATTAGCCAATTTCACACTCAAAGCATTACAAAGTTTACCTCATGTCATCGGTAAACCAGACACAAAGGTCAAAACGATCAATCGAATAGGTCGGGGACTAATCGGAAAGGTGAACGTGCGGATTCATGGTCCGTGTTTTACCTAACCATTTAATCTCCTTTCCACTTCGTTCGAAGTGCAAAATCGTGTGTGTTTAAATAGAAATTTATAAAGCGGAGAAGGGAGCTTTTAATACGATTTAGAGGGATTATTTATAAAACTCGTGAATGAAGTCAAAAGTATGTTATCAAAGCCAAAGATGCAATAACAAACATTAAAAACCAACTTGCATCGATAAGATTTGGAAAACCGATCAAAACGAACAAAAATAGGCAAAATAGGGAAAACAGGAGCAGGTCGGTCGGCCGGCTACAGGGCTCGGTCGACCGGACACTGTCCTGGAAAAATTCTCGGGAAGCAGGTCGGTTGACCGGACTTCCTGGGTCGGTCAGCCGGAGCCTGAATTCCTGCACTTCCAAAACAGAGGCAGGGAAGTGCTCAAGTAGCAGGTCGGTCGACCGGACCCTGCATTCGGTCGACCGGAGCCTATTTTTCAGCACTTCTTGCCCTATCAAAATGAAATTCCAATCCTTTCCAAACCAAAACAATAGCACATGAATACTTGTTAGGAATTCATACACAACATCAATGATATCAAGAGAAGTAGATGTGAGTTAAAAACTCACCTTTTTACACAAAACTAAGAAGAAGAAGGAGCTCAAATGCAAAGAAACAACCAATCACACTCCACTTCAATTCCACAAGCTTCAATCTAAGAAGACAATACATATTTCCCAAATTAGGGTTAGGAAATTTTTGAAATTGAAGAGGAGAAGAGTTGGAGAAGATGAAGAGGAGGCTTACCAATGGCTTCTATTTGATTTTGGAGCAAGGATTCAAGATGCAAGAAGAACTAGGGCTTGCTAATTTCTATTTCCTCTTCCCTTTCCCCATTTCAGTTTTAGCTTGAGGAATGAAATGAAATGGAGATGAATGGATGAAGAGTTAAGGAGATGGGGGGGTTTAAGTGGGGTAAAGGGCTGAACCCAAACCTAAGTCCAAAGTGAAAAAGGGTCAAAACTCCACAAACTCCAAACATATCGAAGCTTATACTCAAAAAGATCGCAAATGACATTTTGAACTCAATGGAAGTGGTCTCGAGTCTCAATTCGACTGTTTGCAAAAGTAGCTTTTCGGACTATAATCCGACAAACGACATTATATTTAAATAAAATATTTAAATATACAACCGATAAATATGCGGGTTGTTACAGATAATTTTACGAGTAATTCCCTAATTAACTTAAGTATGTTGAATGTCAAAACTATTACGTTAATTTCAACAATTGAAATTTACAATGTTATTCTATCAATATAGTTCAACATATTCCAAATGCGCTAGTCTTCTTCACGGGGACACTTTTGCGGTTGATGGATCATATCCCTTTGGGCATAACTATCGTAGTCATATTTTGATAATGTACTTAGAATCCATTCCGGATTTGGTTATTATACCATATGGTAAAGTCAATACACTTAATGCCTTATTGACAATCTTTTCTCGACATTGACAAGAAAATCATTATTTCTAGTTAACGTGTGAGAGTTCTTATTAGATATTCTAATTGGTCGTGTCCACTTAGGTTTGGCTAATTTCATTTCATCCTTTGAAATTAATTTTATCATTAGATTATATCTAAATCCATTATACTACCATTAATTTCTAAAAGAAAATCCTTTGTCATGAAGTTGGTGTTTATTGAAACAACATTTATTTCTTAGTGTAACGGTGTAATGACCCGAAAAATTTGGTCTTTCAATTTTGAATATTTATTTAAAATAAAATATTGCAATAATTGGTTTTAAATAAAAAATAATTTGAATTCGAATATATATATTATTAAAATCTTTGAATTGGTGAGTTTAATATTTGAATAGTGATTTAAATATTTGGATTTTAAATTGAATATAAATTCTATGGATTAAATGAACTTGTTTGACTCCTTCTTATTAATAAATAATAACGGTGAATTCATTTTGTAAATTTATTTGTAATACTAATAGTTTGGATAAATAATGGGAAAATTAAGTTTTAATATAACAACTCGATTTTTAATAACGTATTTTTAATTTAATTTATTTCATTTTTTCTTAATTTTTAATTTTGGAAAATATTGCAATTTTCGTTTGACGATTTTTGGCAAACGACAGTGTTTTGGTGATTTTACAAAACCAGAAGCTTAATAGTAATAATAATAACCAAATGGCTAATTTCTGTATACGATAGAATTAGGTCCTGGAATAAGTTCCATCAAATTCGGAATAGGGGTATTTGGTTAGGGACGCTAGTGAGGATGCCTCGATTAGAGTCCATGATTTTAAGGGGTATAGTTTGAGAGCATGCCTATATAAGGACCCTCAGTTTTCTCATTTGGCCTAAAAACCCTAACACTGAATAGCTCCATCCAGTGACTGATATTTCTTTGGCTATTAGAGGCAGCGATTGTCGTTGGGGTATGAAGGAGAAAGGTTGGCGTAGGGAAGGGGAGTCCATCAGCGGTGGCCGATCATTGAATAGAGGATCATGTCATCGTGGACCTGGAGTTAAAAGACGGTCGGTATTGGGTTCGGTGGAGGAGCTAGCGGCGATGATGGAGGTCGTGGGTGGTGTCGTTGGATGCGGCGGAGGCAGGGCTGTCGCATGGAGGCGAGCGGCGGCGGCTAAGGCATTATGGCGATGGCGGTGTGTGGATGAACGCGGAGGTCGGGGTTTCAATTTTGAGCGGTTGGGTTTGTAAATGAAGGAGCATTAAGGTTAATTCGAGGATTAATGCTGTAATTATTTAATTAATTATATTATTTAATTAATTATATTATTTAATCCACAAATCTTATTAAAACCCTATCTTGATCATATGAGGTCCAAATCGAACACGGTCAGTTGCATTGCGCTCGTAGGATCATTAATTACGCTTTGGAATTGGATTCGATAGATTTGGAGCTAATGGAAATTTGGGTTAAAATCGAACGTCGTTCGATTTTTGTTCAAAACAAGCACGCTTCGGCGCCAACAGGAATTTCGGTGAATACAACTCACCTCTTTGGATAAATCAGTATGTTATATAGTAGATAAATTTTACTGTTGTGCTTGGTTGAAATTATTGGCTGATTAGTTACAACATCCGCTTTGAAAAACAATTGGTATTTAAAGTTGAAACACAAGAAAATTTGTGGAGAAACCCAAAATAGTGTTTGGGTTTATCCTTATCTCTATTGTAAATAACATTTGTTTTTGATCCTTTGAATACGATTTTGAAATATGAAATCTTTCATAATGTTGTATGAATATACTTATACTGTTGTGATAAGTATATGGATAGTTTTCCAAGTATTGAAAGAAGTATAAAGGGTTTGTGAATATATCTTTGTAAAAGTATTTTGATACAAGTATTTACAAAGTGATTTTAATTAATGAAAGGATTAATTAAAGAGGTTAGTGGCTGCTTATGTGCTTAACCAATGCTGGTTTTCCTATGGAAATAAATCCTGACTTGATTGTTGTTTTTATTTGATAGTTAAATAACCAACTATCAAACTTGATTAGTTTTAAACTATGGTTGTCGGTTCGGAGAGACTAGGACCGGATATGCTACCTGAAAACCACTTCGAACCGACATAAGCGTTCAAATGAAAGACATCTTGATGATGATGATTTCAAAGACAGAATTCTTTGAAGTACAAGGGCTACTTGCTACTAATCCTGATGGTGATTCCAAAATGGATGTAGTGGAAGTAGTGCCTTCAGTTTCGTTCAAACCCAGAGCAAACTTATACGAATGAATATTGGGATTGCATTGCTTTTGAAGGGCAGTGTTAGCATTACAAGTGGAATGTGCTAAGAGAAAAGTTAAAAGCGTTGCCTTAAGCCTCACACCCTGGAAATGGTTAAAACATGGTAGATGCATCGGGGCTATGTAGGTCGCTCCGATAAGGGTGTGTCATCGCCTTTCTAGATTATGATATTATGGATTTGGGTGTGCATGAGAGCTCTCTATAAAGGTTGGGAACAACCCGGGTGATGACATGTTCGGTACTATCCAGTAAAGGGTAGGCCGATCCTATGCTAGTTGAGGGCAAATGCGTTTGTAGCCCTCGGTATATTTTATCTGGGGATGTACTGTCTGGAAGGTAATCCCTTACCTTGCCGTTGTTGGAATCCATTCTCCAATATCTGCTTTACGGATTTAGTTGTGCCTAACTATGTTGAAATGTGAGATGCAAGCATTTTAACTATTTTATATATTTTTATTTATTTTAAACCCTATACATTAATATAATATTAGAAGATTTCTTATAGAAATTTTTTGGTTATCGTAAGGTAAAAACCCATCCATGTTTTTGTGTGGCATTGTCTTACAAGATACCTTAATTTTGAAAGGGTTTTATAAATATAGAAATCAATATAATTTGATTGAGTTTTCTCACGTTGATTTACCAAACTGATCCGGACGTTATTTTTTTATAATGCTCGAGTCAGTCCAAGTATGTTTCAGATTTAGTTCTGTATGCTTTGGAGCTTCAAGAGATGAGCCAGATGCCTCCAAGATGTATGCACATATTTTATTTCCGCTGTAATTACTTATTTGTATTTAGTAGGAATTGTAAGGAAAAGCTGATATAACTGCTCAAGCTGGTGATAAGTTAGTACTCTGATTGTGTTATGTATATAAAGTTTTTCTTTTGTAAAGACTTGTGTATATTATATATTTCTCATTGCAAACGTGAGATTCTATTCTATCTTTCTTTCACCCCAAATGATCTGTCTTTCCGGCACTTGGATGCTTGGTACATGAATACCGTGGACGTATTAGTATTGACTCTTCAGGTGTACGAAAGCCAGACCATTATAGTTGGTATCAGAGCTTAGGATGAGCGAACACCTAGGCTTTGGTGGGGTAAACTCATTATAGATAGGGTTAGTAATGCCCTAGAATGAGTAACTTATTAGAGATAAGATTAGTAATATCCTAGAATGAGTTTGAATGTATATAGAGTGCATATTTGTTAGTGCTATAAAAATGTTATATATTGTGTTGTTTGATCTGTAAAGTTTGAATTTTGTATTCGGGTCAATTCGAGTAGCTAACGTTATTGGTAGGGATCTTAAAATGTTTGAACAAGGTCAATCGACACAATATTATTTTACAAGTGGTAAATGAAATGATTTTACCTAGGAATATATTTTATATAAAAAGGAATAATTTTCAAAAATTTATATAGTCATCTATGATGTTTGTTGTTTGGAATTGATAATATTTAATTATTATCATATAGGGTTTGTCTAGCCATGCTCGTCTAGTTTTGGGTGATGACTATTGTTTGTTGATTTCCCTTTTTACATCATAGGTTGGGTAGATAGAATTCGTGGGAACATTAAAAATTAACACCCTGCGAATTTAATTTTACAATTTGATTATAAGGCGTTCGGTGATAATGTTAGTTAAAATTTAACTTTAATAAAAGTTGTTATTATAATTTTCCATTTGTGAAATGATTTTATATAAGGAAGTGAAACTATATAGGTATAATATATAAATGTGGTTTGTAACTAGAAAGGATTTAAGATGAGAATTTGAAATCTTAAATCCTGGTGTTTTGGAAATTGTTTTCAGATTCTTTGAAAGAAATAATAAGTATTATTTAAAAGTATATTTGGAATAGGAATATCATTAAAAGATTTTGAAGGAGATAGAAAACACTGAACTCACTTCGGTCGTTGGAAAATAATTTCGGTGATGACTGCAACATCATCCATAGTAATTTTGCTTCATAGTTGTTTTGTAAAACAAGTTTTGATCTAAATTTAGAAGTATGATCTGATATACAAAAGGAGGTATGTATAGTATTATTATTTCCAAATGATTTGAGATAAAATCTGGGTGTTTAATTTTGAAATTTTCAGTTAATTTATTATATGGACTCCTGTATCCTATCCATTTGGATAGTTTGGTTTGTGCATCTCGTTTTGATGTTTTTTGGTAATCTTCATTTATTAAATTGAAATGGAATTTCGGCGATTTTTGGACAGACGAAACTTATGAATTGATATGGAGATTTCAATTAAGTGTTTTGAGAAATTTTAAGAAAATAAATTTTGGTAACCTATAATTTGAGAAATAGTATGTTAAAACAAATATTAAATGTGTAAATTATCTGGTTGAGTAAAACAAAACTAAAATATTGTGTATATACTCTTAGGATGTAGAAGAGCATTATATGTATATGAACTTGAGCTATAAAATGAAATTTGACTTAAGTAAAGTTTAAATGAATGGCTTTTATGAAAAGGTTCATAAATAAATACAGTATTAAATGAAATAATATCGGTAAAATTGAATGTGAATTAAAATAAATTGGTATAGTTAAGAAACCATTGGGATAAATACATAGGTTATAGTAGATCATTTTATTCGCATAAATGTTTGAATCTAGATTCGAGTACACGATTTTGAGGTGATTTACATTGGTCCGAGTTAGGATTTTTCACTCGATTCTTGACGGTGACCACTTGATATGGATTTTTGATTTGATTCCAAACTTTTCTATCCTAGAATATGGCTATGTAAGGAGAACAGAGATTTCTGATCATGGAATCGGATCAAAGTCCGCACTAGAGTGGTCGAGTGAACGATACTAGTTCAGAAATGAAATTTGTGTGATCGAGCGAGCGATCAAATTGGATATTGCATATAGATGGTATATGTACATCATATGGGCTTTAATAAATTATATATTGTTGATATTAGAATTTGCATGTTAAATGGTTGGATATTGTGTGTAAGTCAGATGCAGGTTCATGGAAGAAAATGCTAGTTGATGCTTTTGGTTTCATGAGTGGAGTTTGGTTTGCCTGACAAATAGGTACATGTTTATATTTTTTTGGTTAATGGTATTATGCCCTAGATATGGAAGGCCACTTGGCTTTTGCTAGTTTGGGCCCTTAGTGGCGATTTGTAGTTTTTCTGATTGAGTCGCGCAAAGGAGACGTTGTCGAAATTTTTCGTAACTTTGAGAGACTTTGAGATTTAATAGTCCTTTTCAACTAATTGATTTTGAAAAGTTTAAGGGTTGGGAGGCATTTTTCCTACTTTGGAAATTTCGAAGATAAAATTATTTTAAGGGGGGAAGAATGCAATGACCCAAAATTTTGGTCATTTGATTTTGAATATTTAATTAAAATAAAGTATTGAAATAATTGGTTTTTAATAAAAAAAACTTGAATTCGAATATATAGATTATTTAAAATCTTTGAATTGGTGAATTTAATATTTGAATAGTGATTTAAATGTTTGGATTTTAAATTGAATATAAATTCTATGGATTAAATGAACTTGTTTAACTCCTTCTTATTAATAAATAATAACGGTGGATTCATTTTGTAAATTTATTTGCAGTAAAAATAGTTCGGATAAATAATGAGAAAATTTATTTTTAATATAACAACTCGATTTTTAATGACGTATTTTTAATTTAATTTATTTGATTTTTCCATAATTTTTAATTTGGAAAATATTGCAATTTTCGTTTGACGATTTTTTGGCAAACTGCTTTGTTTTGGTGATTTTATAGAACCAATATTTTAATAGTAATAATAATAATCTAAAGGCTAACTTCTGTATACGATAGAATTAGGACCCGGAACTAGTTCCATTAAATTCGTAATAGGGGTATTTGGTTAGGAACACCAGTGAGCACGCCTTAATTGGATTCCGTGATTTTAAGGGGTATAGTTGGAGAGCACGTCTATATAAGGACCATCACTTTTCTCTTTTGGCCCAAATACCCTAACCCTATATAGCTCCATCCAATGACCGATATTTCTCCGTCCAGTAGAGGTGGTGATTACCGTTGGGGTCTGATGGAGAAATGTAGGCATGGGGAAGGGTAGTCAATCGGCGTTGGTTGATCATCGAATGGAGGAGCATGTCATCGTGGATCTAGAGTTGAACTGCAGTCGGTTTTAGGTTCGGCGGAGGAACTAGTGGCGATGATGGAGGATGTGGGTGGTGTTGTTGGACGCGATGGAGGCAGGGCTATTAAGGCGGCGTGGATGCAGCGGCATGTGAATGAACACGGAGGTCAGGGTTTCGATTTTGAGCGGCTGGGTTTGTAAACGAAGGAGGTTATGGTTAATTAAGGGATTAACGATGTAATTATTTAATTAATTATATTATTTAATCTGCAGATCTTATTAAAGCCCTATCTTGATCATACGAGGTCCAAATTGAAACGCAGTCAGTTGCATTGCACTCGTAGAATCATTATCTACGCTTTGGAATTGGATTCGACAGATTTGAAGCTAATGGAAATTTGGGCTAAAATCAGACGTCATCCGGTTTTAGTTCAAAAGTAGAACACTTCGGTGCTATTTGAATTTCAGTGAGTATAACTCACCTCTTTGGATAAATCAGTATGTTATATAGTAGATAAATTTTACTGTTGTGTTTGGTTGAAATTATTGGCTGATTTTGTTAAAATATCCACTTTGAAAAGCAATGGCATTTAAAATTGAAATACAGGAAAGTTTGTAGTGAAATTCAGATTTCTCAAAATTTTGATTATTAATTTCCAGTTATATTCCTGTTGTTTTATTTCAGTTATAACCATGTTATATGGATTGTTAATTGCTGAATCCTGATTGTTTAGCACTATCAGTTATGACATTGTTATATGTTCAGAACTTTACCATTGTAGTGATAAAAATCAATAACGACATTGGTTAAGAGATTTGGTGGCTATTGGCCTCAATTTAGTATTTCGGAAATACTGTAAATTGCCGTTTGGCCTGAAATTGGTTTTTCATTTCGGAGAACGATTTTAAATCCACCCTTTGGGTTTTTTGGAATATTTTTATTTATACGTATTTTGAACTACTCTATTTTACCCAAACTATTCTATTTGCCATTTCTAAACCATTTAGAAATGTTTTAAAAGTTGTTTAACTATTGTTTAATAGTCTTTTAAAAATTATTTATTTATATTTAATTGTTATGAAGGTATTTATCAATATTTTAATATGTAAAAAGTTATTTATTTAAATAATTAATATTGTTTGAAGACAATTAAAAATTATTAATTATTAAAAATGTTTTGGAATTTGTAATAGTTATTTATTAATAATGTTTTGGAATTAATAATTAATATTTATTAATAATGTTTTGGAAGTTAATTATTATTTATTATAACTATATTTAAGATTAATTATTATTGTTTTATTTATAATGTTTGAATGTATTAGCTATTATATTTATAATGTTTGAAGTTAATAATTATTATTTATTAGTAATATTTTGCCGTTAATAATTATTATTATATTATAATGTTAGAAATAAATAATAATTATTGATTTATAACGTTTTTGAAGCTATTAATTAATATATTAATAATGTTTGGAGTTAATAAATTATTTTATTAATGATGTTGGAAAGTTAATTTATTTTTTATTTAGGATGTTTAAAGTAAATTAATTTATCTGATTAATTGCATTTATATATATTAAATAGATTTACGATGGAATCTCATTTAATAAAAGAGATTTATTAAAGTGTTTATAAATGAAAATGAGGTTTGGATTTATAAGGATTTTTAAAAGGCTTTATAAAGGATTTTTATAAAGAAGTTTTATAAAGGATTTTTATAAAGAAGTTTTATAAAGGATTTTTGGATATTTATAAAAGAAGTTTTATAAATGATTTTGGATATTTGTAGAAGAGTTTTATAAATGGATTTAGAGATTTATAAAGAGTTTTATATATGGTTTTAGAGAATTACAAAAATAGTTTTATAAATGATTTTTGATTTTGAGTCGTATATAAATTTTTTTATTATAAATTGTTTATAAAACGAATTTTATAAATTGGGAAGAGGTCTGAAAATTTGGAAAGGAGTTTTATAAATAATTTTAGGTATTTATAAAAAAATTATAAATAGACTTGGAGATTTGTAAAGCAGTTTTATAAACAGGTTTAGGGATTTATAAAAGAGACTTTCATAAATAAAAGAGATTTATTAGAAGGGATTTATAAAAGTAATTTATAAAAGGAAATGAGATTGGATTTCCCCAAATTACCATCTTGATTTAGTGGTGTGGACATTTGTTCCATGCTTAAAGCCGAAGGAATAGTGTTTGGGTTTATCCTTATCTCTATTTTAAATAACAATTGTTTTTTATCCTTTTAATATGATTTTGAAATATGAAATCTTTTATGATGTTTTGTGAATATACCTATACCATTAAGATAGGTATATGGATATTTTTTCCAAGTATCGAAAGAAGTATAAAGGGTTTGTGAATATATCTTTGTAAAGGTATTTGATATAAGTATTTACAAAGTGATTTTAACTAATGAAAGGATTAATTAAAGAGGTTAGTGGTTACGTATGTGCTTTGCCAATGTTGGTTTCCCTATGGAAATAAATCCCTGATTTGATTGTTGTTTTAATTTGATAGTTAAATAATCGACTATCAAACTAGGCCGGTTTTAAACTATCATTATCGATTCGGAGAGATCGAGATTCGAACCGGCATAAGCATTCGAATGAAAGACATCTTGATGATAATGATTTCGAAGATGGAGTTCTTTGAAGTGCAAGGGCTACTTGCTACTAATCCTGATGGTGATTTAAAAATGGATGTAGTGGAAGTAGTGCCTTCAGTTTCATTAAGACCTAGAGCGAACTTGTATGTATGTATGTATGCTGGCATTGCATTGCTGCCTAGTGGGCAGTATTAGCATTCCAAGTGGAATTTGCTAAGATAAAAGGTAAAATCGTTGCCTCAAGCCTCGCACCCCGAAAATGGCTAAAACGGAGTAGATGCACATGACTATGTGGGTCGCTCCCATAAGGGTGTGTCATCACCTTTCTAGATTATCATATTATGGATTGGGGTGTGCATGATAACACCTTATAAAGGTTGGGAACAACCGGGGTGATGCATATTCAGTACTATCTAGTAAAGGGTAGGACGGTCCTGTGCTGGTAGAGGGCAAATGCATTTGTAGCCCTTAGTACATTTTCTCTAAAGATGTACTGTACGAAAGGTAGTCCCTTACCTTACCATTATTGGAATCTATTCTCCAATACATGCTTTAAGGAATTAGTTGTACCCAACTATGTTAAAATGTGAGATGCAAGCATTTCAACTATTTTATATATCTATTTTAAACCCTATACATTAATATAATATCAGAATATTTCTTATAGAAATGTTTTGGTTATCGTAAGGTAAAAACTCATCTGTATTTATGTGCAATGTGTTCTTACGAGATACCTTTTATTTTGAAAGGGTTTTATGAATATTGAAATCGATATAATTTGATTGAGTTTTCTTACACTGGTTTACCAGACTAATCCAGATTCTATTTTCTTATAATGCTCGGATCAACTCGAGTATGTTTCAGATTTAGTTCCAAATGCTTTAGAGCTTCAAGAGACCAGCCAGATGCCTCGAAGACGTATTTACATATTTTATTTCCGCTGTAATTTCTTGTTTGTATTTATCAGCAATTTTAAGGACAGGCTGTTATAACCGCCCAAGCTGGTGATAGGTTAGTACTCTGATTATGTTATGTATATTAAGTTTTTCTTTTGTAAAGATTTGTGTATATTATATTTCTCGTCGTGAATATGAAATTCTATTCTGTCTTTTATTTTCTTTCACCCCAAATGATCTGCCTTTTCGGCACTTAGATACTCGGCACACGAATACCGTGGATGTATCAGTGTCGACCCTTCAGGTGTAAGAAAGGTAGATCGTTATAAACGGTGTAACACCTCGTAAATTGAACGTAATTAATTAAAAAGAAATTAGTTAAAAGTTAATAAATCCAAATTGGAAATTTCATAAATATTAGAATTTGGCTACGAAACTTACACTATTGTGTTCATGGCAATTTTCTAATAAATTTTCATATATAAAGTTTTACGATTGAAGTTCAAACGAAAAAGTTATTAACATTTGAAGATTTCGAATCAGAAACAATTAGATATGTAATTAAGTAAATAAATGTACTTGATTGACGTTAACTACCATTAATGTTTACTTAAAGTCAAAGAAAAATTAACGTTGATCAATGTAATCGGATAAAGGAGAAAATAGTATTAAATAACACAAATAAAGAAACAGGAGAACATTTAACAAAAAAACACAACCAGTCGACCCCTAATTGGGACAGGTCGACCGCTAGCAGTCAACGAGTGGTAGAATAGCAGTCGAACAGTGGTGGGCAGACGACATATATTGAACTAGGCCGAGCGACATGGATTTAATATAATTAAATCTAATATCTAGCGCTGATTGGAACCCCTATAAATACAAGCCTAACCCCTCACCGTTCTCCTTATATTTTCTGAAGCAACAACGAAGCCTGCCATTTTCTCTTCTCCGTGGATTCTAAAATCTATATCAACTATAATTATATATATAAATAGAAAATAGCGGAGTGTAATAGGAGAAGAAGAATAGTATCGAATCAAATCGCCAGCTAAGGTAAATTGTAAATCTAAATCCAAATCTAAATTAAATTCAAATCTCTTCTTGGATCTAAATTTCTAATAAATATGTATACGCTTGAAGTACATATTTCGATAGGTAGAAAAAGGTAGTCGAACAGGAATAATTGGATTTGGATTTGGAGATTTGGGCGCTTAATGGTGAGTGGAAAATTATATATTTTTATATAATATTGAATTTATATCATTGTAAATCTTTTCCTTATACGCCTGAATATAATTATGGAGTTGTAGGCTTAAATATATACATGTAATGAATTTGAAAACCATGCCTACATATTCTGTGAGGCGTTAACTTTGATCAAATACTGCATATACTTGAATCTGGTAAGTAAGGATGAAAGTAGTCCCTAAATTTATAACATTGTATAATAATTCCAGGTCTATTGGTTAATGATATATGTTAGTAAACATGAATTGGAAGTTATTATAATTTAGATTGAGGTTTAAGTATTTTAATTCATTGGAATGAAGTCTGTTGCAACATAAATTCTATAAATTATCCAGTTTATAAATATGAATAAAAGTGTATCGTTTGAAATAACAAGGGACAAGCCTAAAAGAAAAGGACTTGTAAAATAGAGATATTTTCCGTATTTTGCACTATCTAATTCAATAATAGAAAAGATAATTCCTTATAATTTCAAACATAACATTAGTCTTTTTTTAAATAATTTATGGAAAATTACAGTGTTAACGTTCCCTTTTAGGAAGATGTAATTCCAATGCATTAAAATGCAGAAACCTTATGTATAAACCAAAGCAATGTAAGTAGTAGTAAAAACAATAATTTAATTGTGAATTTAATAAGCGCGATTTAAGGTAAGTTAGAAAATAAATAATAAGGGAAGAAAGATAAATAACGCAATGGGGAATTAAGATGATATAATAATCAAAGAAAGGTAGTTAATAGTTGAAAAAGGATAGTAAGCTATATTTAATAGTGTTAAGTGGAAATTAAGTAGTAAAAGATATTTAAACTATTAAAACTAAGTAAGCAATAAATGACAATAAATGATGTTAATGAAACAAGAAGTAGGCTATGTAAAAATAGATGAATATTAACAGTTGAACATAGAACGCATAGTAAATAAATATAGCCTCAAGTACACTTTTATGGCAGGTGTGAATTATTGAATGTAGTCAATAACTTAGACTAATTAAAAATGACTGTCATTAATATGGGTTAGAATGCAAGGTCAGTAGTGTTACACAACAGAATTCTACCCATCGCAAGGGGATACTAGCAGTTGCGTATACATCATACTGATGTGAGACATATCCAAATGTAGGACACATAGGATTATACTTTCGCTTATAGGTGAAAGGAATATATCAAAGTAGGATGGTTCATCCCGATCAAAATGTCAAAGGGCCAACTAGAATCTGCTTTAACCTTTTAGGGGGGAACATGTTAAGTAACCAATTGGGCATTTCCTTGATTGCATTAGGCAATCTAAATGGGACAATGAGCGTAGGCTCGGCTCTATGTCAGCTAGATTGGTACCATATATGTGAGTGGTAGGAGCTGTTACATAGTTCGAGATCGTCTTCGGTCCTTAGTAGTCAATTGGAAAGGAAAGGGTTACACATAAATGGGCTACACCTTCTGGTAGTGTAGATCACGTTTAGGACATGCACCGCCTCACAGTTGTTAGTTGGTTTGTTGTTAGGAGGCAAGGCTAGGTAACCCTTGATGGAGGTCTTTCAAAACGAGATACAATATAGCTAAATAGTTGCGATGACGTTATTAGGCACTACAGGAGTTCCTTGGTATGCAAGTCGGCGAGGACATGATACTGCCTTGACAATGGATCCACAAAAGGTGCAGAGTTACAGAGACTAATAGGGAAAGTATCCTAGTCCAAATGGGAGACCGTCGTACTTATATATACACACATATATACATGTATGCAATTATTGTATACATCGAGAAGGTAGGGTGTATCTTGCGCGTATATGAAGTTAAGAGGACTATGTTTAAAAAGTAGAAATAACTTGTAATGGAAAGCAATCATTATAAATTGGTGTTATGTATAAGGTATGTAATTTACTAGTCTCCAGAACAACGTTCTGACCCCCCTCTCATTACAACCAACATGATAGACTTAAAGGGACATGTACCAGTACAAGACAGCAACAATGGAAGGACAGATTTCTTATGCATGCTGATCACTAAAAAGGGTACTATATGTTGGAACTGGACCAGCTCGTAGTGGAAGTTATGGGTGAACTTATTAAAAAAAATTCCCTCATTGGATCTTTATTGAGCCTATGAAGTCTAATTTATTTAGAACATTTCTAAATTTTATTTAAATAAAATCTTTTATTTTATTTAAATTTATAAAATGATATTGTATTATTTAATTTTATGTTATGTTATATATATATAGACGTATGTATGTATCACATACACATATATGTGTATGCATGCGTAACATTTCAATCCGTGCAAGGTATAACTTACCCGTATATAGATGTTGGGATTTACGTCACATAAGATGTGTTCGCTAATGCAATATGTAAATGTATTGTCCAAATGCATGTATATGTATATTATATATATACATTTTTTATTTTATAATAAAATCTATATAGTTAATATCGGATAATATCGATGATATACCGTTGACATATCTCATATCACTCCTTAGCCAATATTTTTCAAAATATTTCTTAAAATATTATAACCGATATATTATCCGATATTTACCGATATATAGCTCCGATATTTAGTGTAAAATATTCGATATTTGCTAAGAATATTGGTCTGTGTTAGAGAAAATAAATTTAAAAATAAATATCTTCATATTCTCAATGTTGTTTTTAGTATATGGCAAATGACAATATGTGGACCGTATTACAAATCCCAATGCACTAATTTTTTAGTTTTTACAATATATTTCAGTCTTTATCAATAGTCATTCAATAAATAAAACTCTACTTATTCCATTATTTTATATATGTTTAATTCTATGCGAAGACTTTACCACTAAAAACAAGATCGCGTAAGAGTTACTTTCTTTTAAGTAATTTTCTTTTTTTCACCATTTCATAGTCATTATTGTGTATCAAGAATTAAAAGTTAAAGAGCAGTAAAGTGGTATATTTGACATATTGATTAAGAACGAGCTAAAAGTAGTAATCGATATCAAACAACATTACTTATTCGATAAATTAAGTGAAATTGAAAATGAAGAAACTATAAATATGTAAAATTTTGAAAAGTTATACAGATAATTAGATTACTGAAGAAACAATGGATATAGTTTAAAAATAAAGAAAATAGTAAAGACGCGCATAATATGAATTTCTCCCTATTTTGTGACTTGTATTAATAGAGTACCATGGTAAATAGATTATAATCTATAAACATTATGTAATCAGTCATTAATAGTAATTTGGCAATACAAACACAAATATTTAAAAACTTAACATCATTATAACATATTACAATATCATTTAATAATATGTTTTACATATGTCCCATATTTTACCGATATTATCCGATATTATCACGATATTTTAAAATATCTCATTTCGGTACTTGATTGATACTTACTCGACACAGATATTAACTACTTAGAATAAAATATTTAATATATATATATACACACGAATTAACATTTTATTTATATATAATTTGGTATAAATATATAAATGTTTATATATGAATATATATAGTATTAACAAAATGTGTGTATAATAATTACTATATAAATATGTTTATGTCATTTAAAATATAAAAAATAAATTTTTTTGCTGTAATGTCGAAATGGTATTTATAGAAATACATAAATAACATTTTATATATATTTATATACATATAAATGAATATGTTAAATACTTATATATACAAGAATATATATATTAATATAATTAAAATTATAAAATAACATTTTATTTAAATATATTGTTGATCTGGTCTTGCGCATAAATCAGGGTTTCTTGTAATTTTTTAATATATATATATATATATATTAATAAAACGACATAAAATTATTTAAAACAAAATAATTTATTATTTTCCAAAACTAAATTTAAGTTAAAAATTTCCAGCAAATTTTTATATGAAATTTTATAATTTGAAAATATAATAAATAATTTTATAATTTAAAACAATTTTAAAATTCAATTTTAAATTATTTTTTAATTTAATATTTCAAATAAAAATCATGTTTATTTTAATTTTCTGCCATGAGCTTAATATGCAGTAATAAAATTTTATAAAATATAAATATATTTTATAATAGATATATGAATTTATATCTTTATATAATTATTATTTATATGATATATTGATTTAAATATTATTTAAAAATAATATATAAATAAAAAATTTCTTTCTGTTGAAAATATTATATTTATTAAATAACATATATGAAATTTTATTTCCTTATTTTACACATGTAGAGTGTAGTATTTATATTATAAACTTGCTTGCACCAAAAGTTGGAACAAACACCCAATAGAAGTTTTGAAGAGAAATAAATAAAGAATATAAAATGAAAACAGAGGAATTAAGCAATTTAATAGAAGAAAATCAAAGCAAGAACACAAATACAATGATTTATAGTGGTTCGACGTTGTTTGCCTACGTCCACTATGAATTGATTGCTTTATTAGCCACTTTGTAAACTGAGTACAATATGGATCGGATGAAAATCCTTTGTTACAATAGAGTACAAAGCAAATAGCAGCGTAAAGGTCCCGAAAATGAACAATCAAGCCTGTATTTATAGATGAAGTTGGCAAAATATCTCTCTGAAAATTCAATAGTAGAACCTCCAAAACCTTACGGACCCATAGGAGAGGTCGCATGAGCCAAATCCCAAAGAATAGGGATCAATACCGATCCCTATTTTGGAGGAATTTTGGGGTGCGATCCCAATGGTAGCTTTCCCATGTTAAAACATGCTTAGCCTCCAATTTTTATGCCAATTGGATTAGTATAACTCTAGTTATTGCTTGATCTTTGCTTCAATATGACTTCCCTTCTGATTTCAGCCGACCACTATTGAGGGAAGAGGGTCGGTCCCTCTTACTCCATCCTTTTGAGGTGCGATCCCTAGGGTAGGCTCTCTAGGGTCCCCACATCTTGCTCATAAAATTTCGTAAGCATTGGACTTGTGGATATTGAGATATTAATTGTTTTCTACTGAACTGCACTTGCTCTCTGAAACATACTGATCACTATGTTGGAGGTTGATTATAGCTGATCCCTCATATATGTTGAACCATATTCCATACTCCGAACATTCTACATTGCATATTTCTCAATTCCATTCGATCATGGCTTCATATTACTATCTGTACTTGACTTCTGGACCCCACAATCATCGCTCTGGACTTACTGGTCTTGGCATCAGTTGAATCTAACTTGTCCAATCATTTCGAATATAGCTGGGTCAAAATGCGGGATAACACTTCACCAAAGTACGTTTTGTGCTGAACATAACATGCTTTGAATCGAAGCAAGTTAGAGCTATCAGAAGGAAATCCATCCAGTTTTCTGAATAGTCGTTATCCTTCCGTCGAATTATTTTCCCAAAGCGTTGTATCTCTCATTGATCATCCTGACGCTTGGTCTATTTCCTATAGCATAAATCTAGGATTATATTCCGTCGGCTAATATCTCTGTCCGGTTCTACAAGACTAGTAAGCTTGGGCTATCTGATCCAGTCTCAAACTTGAAAGCTTCAGGTTTGAATTCAATTTCTATTGACTTCAGAAATTGAACTTTTAGAATAACACATGCACATTTAGGTTCACGTTCTTATCGTTGGCTCCCGGACGTTTTGGTATGCTCATATATCGTTGCCAATTTTCGTTGAGTTGGATGCGATTTCATTGCACTTTGGATATATGTGCTTTACATAATCTTCATGTCATTTACATGCACAAAAGCCCATAACTGATCCCTTATTTTCTTCCCTCTTTTTTTATGCACATATAGGGATCGACATTCTCCTTGCCTATCACTCCCTCCTTTTTTTTAATATGATAGGGATCGGATGGATCCCCAGGTTAAGGGATCGGTATCGATCCCTCAACATGTTGGGAACTCGACTCACTTGGCCTCGTGGGAGATTAAAAAGTTAGCCGAACCTCAATCTTCATATATAAGCCAACATTCTCCTTTCCATCCTTTACTTCATTCCATTTTCTCTTTCTCTCACTTTTTCCTTCCCTACGACCGAACCCTTATTCTAGTTCCCCAAAGCCGATCCCTTCTTCCTTCCATCAATCCGATCCCAAACATCACCTCCTTCCTTTAATCTGCTACCTTCTCTCGCTCCAAACCATCGCTCCGTCTTCATCTTGACTCAAAGTCGAGAATCCTCTACCAAGAAACTTGCGATTTTTAAAATTAGGTTCGTTTTCTTACTTTTTTCCTTAATTTTGTGATAAGATGATGGATTCTATTACATTGGTGGATGGGTTAGAGTGAGAGGTGATGGTCAAAGCTGTTTAGAGGAGACGAGAGGTAAGATGGAGTAGGGTTCGGAAGAGTAGTAAGGAAAGAGGAAGAAAGGAGCGTTGGACAGAGGGATCGGTCAAAAGATTTGAGAGAGAGCACGAGAATGTGGAAGGAAAAGGATCGTTCGTTTTTGGCTTGCATGGAGGGATCGATAGTATGGTTGAGTTGAGGGATCAGTGGTGGTGTGTTGTGGATGGAGGGATTGGTAGTTTTGCTTTGGAATAGGGAACGGCTGTAGGCCTTTAATAGGGGTCAGTTGTTATAGGGATCGGCTAAAATAGGGATCAGCTATTTGACCTGGCCGATCCTTATCTTTGAATTAAATCTTGAAAACTAATCCATATGCACTTGTTTGAACAAAAAGAACCAATCTCATTCCAATGAATTTGAACATATGATGATAGCGATCAACGGAATTTGCATATCCATATTGAACTCGAAATTGAATGACCAAACTTTCAGGACTTAGGACATGAACTAAAATTTAACATATAGACTCTAATAATGGACTTCATACTTTGATATGCGAATGGTCGATTCCAAAGCTTACATAACTGACCAATCTAGTCGCCAGTTGATACGGTCAACGATGACGGTCCCTCTGGTCGGAATCCAAAGTCTCGTCGTTTACTTTTGCTTTTAATTTTGAACTGTTTATCTCTACACTATACAACACTGCACTATACTAGCTTACACTTAGCACGAAGGGACATATTAAGTTTTCTAATCTCGATTATCTACTGAGTTTAGTTGATATGGGTTCCAGACGTTCATAGCGTCTAGCTACAATGCCTTCCGGACAGTCTTTACAACACAACAGTCCTGAAGCTGAGTCAAGTTCCAAAACTATATCTGGCAGACTTTCCCCTGATCGTCGAACTGAACAACTAGAGGTTTCCGGCCTATCAACCGACCTTTTCTTTGATGTTCCTGTCCTCACGGTGGAAGATATAAGCCAAGCCCCCAATGTCATTGAAGGCGCTATATTTTTAGATAATCCGACATATTCCCAAGCCTTTAGAATCGGCGAGGCCGCTCTTCGCGGACTATGCTCTAGACATAAGATTCCATTTGGAGATGTTCTGGTTCCTTCGATGAACGATAGGGCTCATTTGCCCCCGGAGGGATATACAGCATGCAATAAGTTCATGTGCTGGGCCAGATGCGTGTCGCTCTTCAATTCTTTTATCTGGGAGATGCTAAAATATCTCAGAATAGCTCCCGCTCAACTACACCTAAATAGCTTTGCCTTTCTTCATGGCACTTTCTTGCTATTCATGAACGTTCTGTTCCATCCGCCATCTCCTGAGGATATCAGGTTCATTTATAACTTCTAACGACGGATAGGAAGCCTTTCCTACACTTTCCTCAAGCCTTTGCCCAACTGTCAAGTCTTAACCGGTGCTTGGAATAAACTTAGCCTCTACAAACATGAATGGTTCTATGTCCGATGTCCGCTTGGCTTTGCGAGGCGATTGTTGGAAGGACATAAGTGTCATCTTCATTTTACTCTCAAATTCTTTAGTTCAAGTCATATCCTGAACCATCTAACATTTTGAAAATATACAGGCATCCATCCACGTCTAGCGAGCGATAGCTTCTAAAAGGCAATTTCTGCAATTCGTTCCACCCCGGTTGAGGACATGGACATTAGATCCCTTGTAACTGATGAATGGCTATCTCTGTTTGGGCTGTTGGAAGATGGTTGCAGCATTGGGCTTCTAGGAAGCGCTACATCACTAAGAAATGTTGTAGAAAAAGAAAGTGATGCCAATAATCCTGTCGTTCCCCTAGTCTAGGGGACTCAGGATGACATCGAAGAGGGTGAAATTAGGGGTGCCCAAGTAAACAAGCCTATCGATGCTGGCGCAGGTTCGGGATTTGTGCCCGTGGTCAAACCATCTAAAGGTGCACAACTTCACATTCCATCAAGGAGAAGAAAAAAGCTTGTATATAAACTCTGTAGGAGAAAAATGACTAAAGAGCCTGAGTTTATTATCACTTTCGTCAAAGAAGAGTCTTCCTCCTAATATTTAGAAAGCTCGATGGAAGGTTCTTGAACCTTCCAATCCCTGATGACCTCTTGACTTATGACTTCTCTAACATCCATATTGGAGGGCTCAATTCTCCCACCAGAAGTGGTTACGACATTCTTTTCACCGGTAAAGCGAAGAAAACTCCTATGAGTAAGGCTGCAGTAATTGGTCCGTCGGGGGGACACTAGGACACTCACAATCATGCGCACTTCACCGCACGATTTTCATCTATCTTCTGTTTAATGATCACTTATATACTTTTGTTTGGTTTGTAGGTGCAATGTCTCAATCCCATGCTTTCGATAATTTGAGGGGCTCCTCGAAACGGTATGGATCCAGCCGCGGTTCAGAATTGGGTGGCGCAGAGAGAGAGATGACGGTTGAGAAAGAAGCCATCATTCGAGGGAAGCTTCATCTTCTAAACATAAGTCCCAGTCTCAGTCGTCTCATCAGGAAGTCCAGCCTAATCTTTCTATATACAGTGGCAATCAGACTTTTTTCATGGTCCTCAAGTTACTAGACCACCTGAGCAACATTTTGGTTCATCTAGCTCCAGACAGTCCCATGATTAAAGGTCAAGCAAACACCCAATCATCACTTCTAATCCATCTTTGCCGACTGCAGCTTCTGAGGTTTCCATGATGGAAAAACTGGCCGAACTTAAGGTCAATTTCCTAAATATTTGCTTTGATGGGCTTAAGTTCCTTCCCTCCATTCACACAATCCCAGGGAATGCTAAAGCGAGTTCCCTTGTATGTGTCAACGACGTTTTTATGCAACACGAATCATTCCAACACCTAGCCGAAAAGATCTCCGAGGTGTCTATCGAGAGACATCATGAAATCGATCGTCTCAAGCTAGAGGCAATCCATGATAAAGATATAATTAAACATCAAGACAATAAGATCTTGGAGTTGACAGTGAAGCTAACCAATGCAAAGAAAAGTGCCAAAGAAACATCTGAGGCGGTGAGTCGTCTAGAAGCTACTCATAAAATGGAACTGGATGTTGCCCTCAACCGTAGCAGTGTGCTTGCCTTGGAAAAAGATACCTTACAAAAGGAGAAAAATATTTTGGCCCCTCGCAATGAGGAGCTTGAAGTCCTTAAAAAAGAAAGGTCAGAGAAAATCGAAGCTCAGAAGGAGTCGCAAAGATATTGCGAAGAGGCTGTTGAAGCCCGAGGACTGAAAATTAAGATTAATGGGCAACTCACTCAAATCGAAGTCCTCAAGGAAGAGGCTAGAGAAACGGGCCGCAATGAGATTAGAGAACAAATCGAGGCCCAGTTAGAAGATGCCATGGAAGCCGTTCGAAATGAAATTAAAGACATGTTTGATCCCCCGATCATTAAATATAATGCTTAAGTCCTCATCCATCGCGATTTAAGTTTTCTTGGAGAGGGCTACCTCGAGTCACTCACCAAGACCTGGGAATACATTGTCGAAATGAAAAAGAAAACCCTCGGTGAAGTTGATTTAGATGAAGAGAAGTTGGTACGGGAGATTCTTCGCGAGGATGAACCTTTAGACCTCACTACCGCAAGACTTTGATACTTTGACATCCTAGCACCCTCCGGCAAAGGGAAAAACACTCTTGAGTCTTCAAAGTCTGATCCCAAGGGCCGCTCCTCTTCTTAAGCAGCCGGAGCATCAGTTTCTCTTAGCCCGGGACATGATCTAAGCAATGATTCGGATAGGCCTGGTTATCAATCTAAGGTGTTGACTTCTATTCTGGAGGGGAGCACCTCGACGACAACTAAGAGTTAGCTGGACTCAGGTATCCCGCTTTATTCTCCACTTTTTGAGAGGTTTCATTTTTCATATCCAATTGTCATGGGCTAATTTTCTTATTTTTTCAAATCCATAGGTCTTCCGGGTCCCGACCAAACCCCATGAAGTGGTGCTGCTATGGAGCAACAATCGGCATCTACTGAACTTTCGGTGGCCACCGACATTCCAGGGCCCGACACTAAATTTATCGGAGCGCTTGATGATGAAAAAACTGATAACCCGCCGCCGCCTAGTGGATCAAATGATGTTGTAATTACTGGTGCCACTCAACAAACCAATGAGCTTAGCTTAAATGAAAGCATTGTGAGAGAGGAGTTGCTAGAAAAAAAGCTAAGGCTGAACCCACTGATGTGGACATCAATAATCCAAATCTTGTCCCTCTACAAATCATTCCACCCGGCGGGTCGGCTCCTATAAAACTCCTCTCTGAAAGCTCTCTTGCCAAGGGCGGCAAAGGATCAAGGAAAAGGACATTTATAAGCTCTGGTGATGCTACTCCCAAAAAATCCAAAAGAGAAAAAGGGCAAAAGAGATAGCTGCGGCTCTGGCTCAGTTTGCTTATAGATTGTATAGCTGTTTTTCTCTTTTATTGGCCATGATTGTGCGGGTACGGCCCCTATTTTTGAATAAATTTTGTACCACAATTTTAAATTTTAGCATGCAAATAAAAGTTCTTTGTTTTCTAATGAACTCTTATATGAATTTTGTCTACGTAGTCGAACTATTACTTTTCCATTCAATGTACTTGTAATTCGCTGCTCGTTGATTTGGATGGTAATCCGTTAATTCTATCTGATGGCCTCCATGTGGTCGTGGCCCTAGGTCGTACTAAACACGGGGTTCAATCCCTAACGTTACGTTGTTGGATTCATCGGTTTAGGTGATTATACTCCTACCCCTAGTCTCGGGTTAGCGGAGTTAGATAGTGGATGGTTGAATTTCATCCTTAGTTGGTTTATACTCCTTATGTCGGTTTCAGGCCGGAGTTTGTGGAATAGTGAGTGGTCGATCCGGATTCATCTATTTGTTTATACTCATATCCGACACTAGGGGTAAGAGTTTGTTAGCAGACGGTCGGATCACACCCATTCATGTTTATACTCTAGTCCATGCTCTGGGGACTTAGAGTTATTTCAGAAAATAGTCGGACCATACTTTCCTTAATTGATTGATCTACCCCAAGTCTGGGTTTAACTTAGCGAGCGATCGATCGTATCACGATCGCTTTTGATTCATATTTGTCCCATCATTTGATAGGATTAATTTGGTTATTAGACGATTGAGTCACACCCATCCCTCATCAGGTATTCCATCCATCGAGTTGCAAGCAAGAATCACCAAATGAAGGTTGGACCTCTCTCATTTTGTTTAGTTCAATCGTGAACCTTTGTAATCGGCTAGCTCCAAACTCTAAGAACCTGCTCGGACATATCAATATTAGTTAATCAGGTATCGTAACTAATATGTAAAGTTACAGCAATCGAAAATATGAAGGTAGTTTCAAACTTTATTTGAAAAACGGGAAGAAATGACATAATCTGTCATATTACATATCTAGAAAATCAAATGCTAAAGCAAATTCGGAAATTGAATACAACTGAATGAAAAAGAATAAACTAAGTGAAATAGTATTCTAAATGCCCGCTATTCCATGCCATTGGGATGCGATGCCATCAACAGTTGCTAGCTTGAAAGTTCCCTCTCCAAGTCTCTGTGCAATGACATGTTGTCCTTTCCAAGTAGGATTCATATGCGAAAGGGTGGCAAAAACCCATTTCAAGACCAGATCGTTGATTTCAAAGGTTCAAGGTCAAACTTTAGTGTTGTAGTATCGGGTGACTCGGTGCCGGTGTGTAGCTACTCTCAAATCAACTTCTTTGTGCTTCTCATCTACAAAGTCTAGAGATTCCAAGCGGAGATCTCTGTTCATTCTAGGATCATAGTAGGTTACTCGATGAGAAGGAACTACAAGTTCAAATGGAATTACGGCTTCGGAGCCATAAGCAAGGAAAATGGAGTATGGTCAGTCATGGACTTGTGGGTGGTCCTATAAGCCCATAATGTTGTCGAGAGTTAATCCACTAACTTGCCTTTAGCCTTTTCTAAACGCTTCTTTAGAATCGACTTTATGATTTTGTTCACAGCTTCAACTTGTCCATTTGCTTGAGGGTGAGCAACTGCCGCAAATCTCTTTTCAATATGATGTCGACTACAGAAGTCTTTGAATTTAGCACTGTCGAATTGAGTCCCATTATTAGTTACAATAGTTCGTGGAAGACCAATATGATAGATGATGTTCCAAACGATGAAGTGTATTACTTTCTTTGTAGTGATCATGGCTAAAGGTTCTGCTTCGTCCCATTTAGTGAAGTAATCAACTGCGATGATGGCGTACCACCTTTAGAGATCGGTAAGGAACCAATAATATATATGCCCCATATGGCAAACGACCATGGGCTAACCATTTGTGTGATTTTCATCCGGGAGCTCTCGGAACTATTGCATACATAGGGCACTTGTCGCATCGCCTTGCATAATCAGCAACATCTCGATTGACAGTCGGCCAAAAATACCCGTAGCAGAGTATTTTCTTTGCTAGGTTTTTCCCCCCAGTGTGATCGCCACGTTTCCATTCATGAACTTCCTTTAGGACTCGTTTTATTTCATCATGAGTGATACACCAGAGCATGGGGATGGAATAACCCTTTCTATACATAACTCCTTCCTGAATGATATATCATGAAGCTTTGCGAAGGACTTGTCATTTTCATTTCTTCATTCGGGAAGAATTCCCTATAGCAGATAGTCTATAATCGGAGTCATCCATGACTCCTTCTCAGGTTTGATCACTAGCACCTAGCCGATTTCCATCAAGTTTATGCTTGGAGCGTTTAATACTTCGACTGGGACCAAGCCCATTTGTTATGCATCCCCGGTGCTAGCAAACTTTGTCAATGAATCAACGTCTTTGTTTTGATCTCAAGGAATGTCTGTAATATCATAGTACTCAAAGTCAATCAGTAGCTCTTGGACTCGGGTAATGTATGGAGCAAGTCGTTATCCTTTAGCCTGTAATCTCCCCTGACTTGGTACACTACTAATTATAAGTCACAAAAGATTTCAAGAGATTTTATCCCCAGTTCTATAGTGAGGTTAAGTCCAGCAATCAGAGCTTCATACTCAGCCTCGTTGTTTGTTGCAGGGAAATCAAGCTTTAAAGCATAGCAAATTGACCGATTTTCTGGAGTTACTAGCACAATTCCATCTCCAGAACAACGATCATTGGACGCTCCATCCATATACAACTTCCAACATATGGTAGGAGTTCCACCACTCTCTGGGAAATTATCATGTGTGGTAAATTCTGCTATAAAGTCCACCAGTGCCTTTCCTTGAATAGCCTCCGAGAAAGATAAGTGATGTCGAATTGGCTCAGTTCGATATTCCACTTGAGCAACCATCCAACCATCTTAGATCGCTGTAGGACCTGTCGTAACAGCTGGTTGGTGTAAACATTGATAGGATGAGCCTGAAAATAGGGGCGAAGTTTTCGTGAGGCAATTAACAAGCAGTATGGTAGTTTTTTGATCTTTGTATAGTTCCCTTCAACTCTTGTCAATCACTTGCTTACATAATAAACAGGTCTTTGGATTCGATTCTCTTTACGAAGCAATGCAGCACTTATAGCATGTACCGACACAGCTAAGTAGGTATACCAGTCTTCATGATCTACCGGTTTTGACAAGATGGGAGGTCTCTCTAAGTGGTTCACCAAAGCTAGGAATGCGTCTTTACAGTCCTGCGTCCATTCAAAATTCCTTTTCCCTCTTCTAATCAAGTCAAAGAAAGGAATACATTTATCGGTAGCTCTGGCAATAAATTGACTTAGCTCGGCAACCTTCCCATTCATGCTCTATACTTGTTTGATGGTCTTTGGCGCTTGGATATCGCAAATAGCTTGGATCTTTTCGGGATTAGCTTCGATTCCGCGGGCATTAACAATGAAACCCAAGAACTTTCCTGATGCAATGCCTAAAGAACACTTCAGAGGATTGTTCTTCATTTTGAAAAATCGAAGGATATCAAACATTTCTGCCAAGTCTCTAATATGGTCGCTAGATCGTCGTGACTTTACGATCATATCATCCACATACACCTCCATCGTTTTTTCAATCTGCTCTTTAAACATTCTGTTGACTAGGCATTGATAGGTCGCTCCAACATTCTTTAATCCAAATGGCATTACCACATAACAATATAATCTAACATCGGTAATGAAGCTGGTGTTCTCTTGATCAGGATTGTGCATTGGGATTTGGTTATATCTAGAGTACGCATCCATGAAAGATAGTAATTCATGTCCCGCGGTTGAGTCTACTAGCTGGTCGGTCCTTGGAAGCGAAAAGCTGTCTTTCGGGCACGCCTTATTCAAGTCTGAGTAATCAATGCATGTCCGCCAATTCTCATTCACTTTTCTCACATGTACATGATTAGATACGCACTTAGGGTAGAGGGCATCATGAATAAGCCCGTTGCTTTTAAGCCTATCCACCTCCTCCTTAAGGGCAGTAGATCTCTCCAGATCCATGCTATGCCTTTTCTGTTTCACCGGGACGTGCCTCGGGTCGATATTCAATGCATGGCTCGCAATAGCAGGTGAGATCCCACACATATCAAAGTGAGTCCAAGCGAACAGTCGAGATTCGCTTGGAGAAATTTAGCAAGTTCTTTCATCATTGGGGGGCTGAGCTGCGATCCGATCTTTAGGACCCATGATGGGTCATAGTGGTTGGCCATGAAAACAATTGTCAGCTCAGCCAGTGCAACCTTGGTCTCTTTGGGCTCCTCCTCATCATCCCTCAGATCTATGTCTTTATAGAACCGACTGTGGCACCCGAGCCAAGGCTTAGGCGCTAGTTGTGGATCTTCAGTGCCTTGGATGCGGAGAGACTTTCCCACACCCTTACTTTTCCTCTTCCATTAAGCATCCCTCAATTCAGCTACATAGCAGGCACGTCCGGTCGCCTAATCACCATGAACAACTCCAACACCATTATCTGTCAGAAACTTTAAAGTCAAACACAATAGGGCAAGAGCTGCCCGAAATTCAGCTAGGGCTGGTCGGCCAAGAAAAACATTGTATGGAGAGTCAACATCCAAGACAACAAATGGAAAAATCTGCACTCTCCTCTGGTCATGTTCTCCCAACTCTGCGGGCAATTCAACATTACCAACAGCTTCGATCGCAACACCATTAAAGCCATGAATACTGGCTTTAGATGGTTTCAAGTCCTTGGCTTCCATTCTCATCTGATCATAAGCTTTTTTGAAAATTATATTCACGGAGCTTCCACAATCAACCAAAATCCTCCTCACCAAGGCGGGGCCGATCATGGCCAAAATGACCATTAGGTCAATCATCGATGCCTCCACCTTATATGCATCTCTGTTCCTGTACAAAATGTCATCGGTCATTGTTTGTTGCTGCTTTGTCGGAGCTCCATCTTCTGTACTCAAACAACATTCAAAATTCACATGCTTGATCATGCTAGTGTAGCGCTCGGTCTCATGCCAACTCTTATCAGCTAGATGTGGTCCTTCGATTATTGTATTGATTACTAATCTTTCACCAGTCCGTGCAGGCTCCTCGGCCCTATGCGGTGCTTGTCCTTAGTTGGGGTCGGATGTCCCATGCCCGCCATCCTACGGGGCTTTTACAAACTACTGTAACTTTCTATCTAGAATCAGTTTTTCGATAACATCCTGGAGATGCCTGCACTCATTTGTGTTATAACCATAACATTCGTGAAACCAACAATATTTTTTGGTTTGTTTTTGCTTCTCCATTGATTCTTTTGGAGGCGGCTTCATGTACTGCATGGTATTGCAGGTAGACAAATAGACATTTTCTAGTGATGTATTCAATGGCGTGTGGGTATCGTACATCGGAATCCTAGGCTTTCCTCTTCTAGAATCCTTCCTTCATTCTCGATTCCAATCTCCACCTAATTGGGTTTGCTTTGGATATTCACTTGAACTTTTCCAGAGCTATCACCAGATGGATTCACTGCAATGTTACTCTGTACTCCCTTTCCACTTGGCCCTGCAACATTCTTCTTTCTAGAGCATCTAGCTTCCTCTTTCCTCAAATATTAAGCCACATATGCATATAAGCGTTACAATATTGCGAGTGGCTTGCCAGCTAACCAATCGCCAAAATCTAATTCTGGATCAATCCCTCTTGTTACCGCCATCAAAATTGCATGGTCATTAGGATTACTGATTTCTATGACAGCTGTATAGAATCTCTCCAAATAATCTTTCAGCGATTCTCCCAGAGTCTGTATCACGCTGGATAAGGACATCACATCTTGGGGCGAGTTGCATGCATACGGAATTGCTCCATAAACTTTATCGCTAAATCGTCAAACCTAGAGATCGACCATGGGGGTTATCTCCTAAACCACATCGTTGCTATTCCAGAGAGAGTGATAGGAAAACATTTACACTTGGTTGCATCATATGCTTACACGGAATCCACCGGCCATTCATATCTTATGATATGCTACCTAGGGTCGGTCTTTCCCTCATAGGAAAACATCAACAGCATACTGAACCTCCTTGGATACTCAACATGTAAGATATTATCAGTGAATGGGGTATGTCTTTTCAAAATACCCCAATCATCATTAGTTAAGCCTTAGGTTTCCCTTACCGGCTTCCTAACAATGGCCGACAAGTCCGACGTTTGGATAGTTGGAGCCAAGCAGTAGTCAGGCTCCACCATAAGGGAATGGTCCGGTCGATGTTTATGGGCCATTCCATGCCTTCTTGGCTCGACATCTTCTCGGTATATATCACTTACATTCACTTCATCGTCATTCCAGGGAAGCAACTGGTCAACATCCACCTGAACTCCAGCATCCAAATCAGTTGCAGCAGCTTCAGCTTGGATTCCAGCATGGACAGGTAAGTTTCCTCCTCAGGAGGATGGATCAGTATTGATCCCTATGGAGGGATTGGCACCGATCGGTCTTGGTAGACCAAGTAAATTTGCTTATTGATGCCCCGATGCTTCTGCGTGATATTTGTCAATTCTGCAACGCCTGTGCCTGTGATAATCGTCTGATGAACTAGAAATCTCTAATGCCAAATAAGGGGTAGGGTCCCTTCTAGCTTTCCCACGATGTTGCTGACTGAGATGGTTCATTAGATTGATATTGGCTTGAATTTGCTGATTCAATTGTCGATAGATATCCACTAGCTCACTCATCATATTCTGGAATTCAGCTCTTGTAATGGAATCAGTTGGATTCTAGAAATTAACCGGATTGGTAGCATTCACGTCCACTGGTTGATTGCTCAGGCCTCCTTGTTGGATGCTAGTGTTCTAATTTCCTTCTGCGTTCTGAGAAGTAGATTTAGTGTTCCTAACCATTGTCGATTGCTTTACTTAGACTTTTGAAAATATGAATAGAGAAAGCAAATTTCTTGAAGATAGTTATGGATCTCCTTTGGAGATTTATGCAATCTAGTAGCAACAAAGGGATCTGAATAAGCTGAGAATCAAGTTTCTCTGTGAAAGCACCAATATGTTTGCACCAAAAGTTGGCACAGACACCAAATAAAAGTTTTGAAGAGAAATAAATAAAGAATATAAAATAAAAGCAGAGGAATTAAGCAATTTAATATAAGAAAATCAAATCAAGAACGCAAACACAGTGATTTATAGTGGTTCGGTGTTGTTTGCTTATGTCCACTTTGAATTGATTGCTTTATTAATCACTTTATAAACTGAGTACAAGAGGGATCATATGAAAATCCTTAGTTACAATAGAGTACAAAGCAACTAGCAGCATAAAGGTCCCAAAAATGAAAAATCAAGCATGTATTTATAGACAAAGATGGCAAAATATCTCCTTGAAAATTCGACAGTAGAACCTCCAAAACCATATGGACCCATAGGAGAGATCGCATGGCCCAGATCACAAAGAATAGGGATCGCTATCGATCCCTATTTTGGAGAAATTTGGGGGGTGCGATCTTTGTTGTAGCTTCCCCATGTTGAAACATGCTTAGCCTCCAATTTTCATGCCAATTGGATTAGTAGAACTCGAGTTATTGCTTGATCTTTGCTCCAATATGATTTGCCTTCTGATTTCATCCAACTCCTATTGAGGGAAGAGGACCGATCCCTCTTACTCCATCCTTTTAAGGTGCGATCCCTAGGGTAGGCTCCACAGGGTCCCCACATCTTGATCACAAAATTTCATAAGCATTGGACTTGCGGATATTGAGATATTAATAGTTTTCCGTTGAACTACACTTGCTCCTGAAACATACCGATCCCTATGTTGAAGGTTGAATATAGCGGATCCCTCCTATATGTTGAACCATATTCCTTACTATGAACATTCTACATTACATATCTCTCAATTCCATTCAATCACGGCTTCATATTACCATCTATACTTGACTTCTAGTCTCCATAATTATCGCCCTGGACTTACTGGCCTTAGCGTCAGTCGAATCTAACCTGTCCAATCAGTTCGAATATAGCCGGGTCAAAATGTCGGATAACAAAACTATATAAATATTTATATATATTATATATTAAATTAATTAAATAATTTATTTTAATTCTGAGTCATGCTATACATAGATGAATTATCACAAAATAAATTACAATCATATATACATATAAAAACAACCAATTAAATTTGTGACAATATATCTACATATTCGAATCATTGCCTAACTAACAATATTATATACATATAAATGAACATTATAATTATAAATTAATGTTCGTATATAAATTAGAAATGTACCTTGCAACCAAATCCCTTAGGAACACCTTCAAATGATGTTATATACTCCTAGAAAAAATTTCTGATCCAACAGCGTGTTAGTCCTTGAACCGTTGACCATCAGCTATTAAATAGCAATTGAATTGAATTTATTTGGGCTTGATTAAATAAAGAGACCAAAAGGGATTTTAGGCCAGCAATCAGAAGAAGTGGAGGCTCCAAAATTCCAAAATTAAATGGAGAAAGAGATGCTTAAATAGAGGACGGAAAGGAGAGAATTTAGGATCTCATATTTTACTCTATCTCCTTTAATCTTGGCCATCCATTCGCAAGCCCTCTAACCCATATCCTAGCCACCTCTAGCCCTTTATTTCAGCCGATCCTATCAACCCTATGATGGGTCTTAAACCATTTAAGCCTGAATGAATATTTTTCATTTTAAATCTAATTTAAAATGCTTATTGGTATCGTATATCGATTAATGTGTTTATAACGTTTATAAATACAATTAATATTCGTTTATCAAATTAAAATCAGATTCGTGAATAAAATTTTATTTAATTAGTTTATAATAGTTATAAATTAATTAAATTATTTGGTCAAAAGAGAATTCATTATTTTTGGTTGTGTGACTCGTCGGGTGTAAATTTGGTTAGCGATTAATATTGAACTATTCGAATATTAACGTTCACACGTCACTTAGCAGATGCTGTGACATTTTGGAAAAATTTATCACTTACTTGGTTTCGGTAAAATCCAATTTTACTTTGTTAAGCGTTACCTAGTTGTGACTTTTATTTCACCAAGTCTCTTAGTCATAACTATACCACTTTGGACTTATGGAATTTGGTAATGGTTAAAATTCCAATATCGTCCATATTTAACTATATAGTTCAAACACAAAGTCCTTGGTTCAATAATGATAATTATTATTAAACGAATTAATCTGGCCAGAGATTTTGATTTTAAGTTGACTTGAGTTAACTATGATACTGACCCCATATAACTGAGGAGACGAATCCTTCCTTGAATAGTGCTTCACTTTCAATACTTCCACTCGACCCAAGTACGGTCACTCGATGGACGTCATGCCATGATTTGACTATAATCAAAGCAGAACTTTCATATTGAAGATCGACGGTATTCTTAAGTTGAGAGAACTGTGTAAACCAGTCACATCAATATTTTTTGTTTGACCTTAGTTATATTACCAACCGAAAACTATCAAGTGAGTCATTCTATAGTTATCCAATAACTATTAGTACGTAACCCCTAAGTTCCCCCAGCAGTCATGAGTAATACATTGTCCAACATTTGGAGAGCATTATGTACTTTAGTCTCAATGGATACATCGATATCCAATCTCGACGCATCTTGACTAGGAACATTTAAAATGATGTATTTTATAATACTGTGATACAATACTCTTGATTACAACTATTTGCAATTAGTATCACAAACACACCATTTATGGCTTTTTTGTTAAATATATTTTAGTTAAGCATTTAATAATTTTTAATATATTATAACTAATATATAACAGAAAGAAAAGACACCTCTATTACAAACGAGAATTGGTTACAGGAACCTCAACCCATCCCTTCAATCTGCTTCTCGAAAGCTGACCGAGCTAAACGCTTAGTGAATGGATTTGCGATGTTGTTCTTGTGTCTACCCTTTGTATCATGACCTCTTTCTTCTCAACGACTTCTATAATGAGGTGAAAATTTTGTAGAATATGCCATGACTTCTTGTGTACTCTAGGTTTCTTTACGATTTGCGTCGTTGTATTATTATTACAAAACAATGCCATGGGATTCTTGGTATTGGGAATCAGTCCGAGCTCACTCAAAAACTTTCGCATCCAGACTACTTCTTTAGCTGCTTCATTAAGGGCGATGTACTCTGCCTCTATCGTGGAATCAACAACTATTTCTTAGTTGAAACTTCTCAACTAACAACTCTGCCATTAAGCGTAAAGACATAACTGGACATAGACTTACTATCATCTATATCACCTTTAAAACTCGAATATGTATACCTCTTCATAAGGAAGTCTTCGTTCCCATATATGAGGAATAAGTCCATAGTATTTCTCAAATACTTAAGTATACGTTTTACGACCATCCAATGCTTTTCTCTATGATTGGACAAGTATCTGCTTACACATCCTAATGCATATGCCACACCCGGTCTAGTACAAATTATAGCAAATATTATGGATCCTATGGCTGAAGCATATGGGATCCTCTTCATACGTTCTTTCTCCTCATCGGTATAAGGAGCATCCTTTTTAGAAAGGATGATTCCAGATTGTGTTAGAATGTTTCCACATTTGGAATTCTCTATACCGAACCTTTTAAGTACGGTATTTATGTATAGTGATTGGAAAATCCCAACAGCCTCTTAGATCTATCCCTATAGATCTTTATACTAAGTATATAGGCTACTTCTCCTAAATCCTTCATGGAGAAATTCTTGGAAAGCCAAGCTTTCATTGATTGCAACAACTAATTTTCAATGCCATACAATTATAGATCATCGACATAAAGTACTAAGAATATGACAATGTTTCCCTATTTCTTTCTATATATGCATGCTTCCTCTATGTTCTGATAAAAACCAAACTGTTTGATTACTTTATCAAAACACTTGCTCCAACTCGTTGAAGCTCACTTAGGTCCATAAATGGACTTTAACAACTTGCAAGCCTTTCCCTCACTCCCACTGACCATAGAACCCTCAGACTGTGATATTTATACTACGTATATAGGCTGCTTCTCCTAAATCCTTCATGAAGAAATTCTTGGAAAGGAAAGCTTCACTGATTGCAACAACTAAGTATCATTGCCAATCAATTATTGGTCATCAACATAAAGTACTAAGAATACAACAGCGTTGCCCCGTTCCTTTCTATATATGCACGCTTTCCTCTGTGTTCTGATAAAAACCAAACTGTTTGATTACCTTATCAAAACACTTGTTCCAACTCCTTAAAGCTTGTTTAAGTCTACAAATGGAATTTAACAACTTTTAAGCCTTTCCCTCGCTCCCACTGACCACAAAACCCTCAGACCGTGACATATAAATGGTTTTGTCTAAATCACCATTTAGAAAAGCCGTCTTTACATCTATTTTCCATATTTCATAGTCATAAAATGCAGCGATGGCTAGCATAATTCGAATGGAATTAAGCATGGTTACAGGCGAAAAGGTCTCGTCATAATCAACACCTTGAATTTGACAAAATCTTTTTGCATCTATGCTTGCCTTATAAATCTCTACTTCTTCATCTACATTTATCTTTTTCTTAAAAATCCATTTATAGCCGATGAGTTTTACCCGTTCGGGTATGTTTGACAAAGTCCAGATTTTATTTTCGTACATGGAATCCATCTCGGATTTCATTTCTTTAAGCCATAGTGCAGAGTCCTTATTCTGTAATGCTTGTTGGAAAGACAGAGGGGTGTCGTCATCTTAGACACAATCCTCTTTCTTGCCATCTACGAGAAAAATCGTAGTATCACTCTGGTGTGCGAGATTTCGTACTAGACCTTCTAATAAGTTTCGTGTTTTCGTATATGGATGAACTTGGTTCTCCCACTGTTTCAGTCTCAGTGATAGTTTCTTGGATCTCATGCAAGTTTACAACTTCACTTTTAATTTCATTTGATAGAAATTCTTTTTCTAAAAAGACATGTGTGGAAACAATCACTTTTTATTCCTCCGTGTTATAGAAAATATATCCCCTAGAATTCGTGGGATATCCAATAAACTTACACAAAGCTGATCTCGGCTCAAGCTTATTTGGGTCAATGTTCTTAACATATGCCAGACAACCCCATACCTTCAAATAACGAAATGGTTTTTTGCCTATGCCACATCTCATATTTCATCTTAAGCGCACATTTAGTAGGCAACAACTTTAACATATATTCTACTATTTCCAATGCATATCCCCAAAAGGATAGAGATAACTCGGTTTTACTCATCATGGAACAAACCATATCTAATAAAGTTCTGTTCTTTCGCTTCGACACACCATTGTGTTGCAGGGTATAGGGTGTAGTAGTCTGAGAGATAATCCCATTATCTTTTAAGTATTGTTAGAAATCCTATCCAATATATGCTCACCTCCTGGATCTGATCGAAGAATCTTAATCTTAGGGCCCGTTTGGTTTTCTACTACATTTTTATATTCAAAAAGTTTCTCATAGACATCAAATTTGTTCTTCATAAGATAAACATGTCCTAGTCTTGAGAAATTATCAGAGAATGTAAAGGCCCATATTTTACATATCAGAAGATCATAAAATATTATTTTTAAATTCATACGAGGTCGTATGACTCTATAACTTTGGAAAATGCCTATTAGTGGCATTTCCCATATTTAGGATTTTGCGAACAATTTTACCCCTAAAAAATTATAACAGCTATAACTTTTGATAGAAGCTGATGTAGCATTCGAGATGACTTTCATTAGAAAGATATGATGGTTTTCTTTTCTGTAGAGTGGTCATAATAACAATTTGGAATTTCTAGCTAAGAGATATGACTGTTTGAAGTATGGCAGTTTTTGGAGTAGTTTATTGGGTAATTAGTGAGTTAGGGGGGCAAGCCCATAACCCATTTCGGGTTTGAAGGCTATATTAGGCTGAACCATTATCCTCAAATCACTTTTAACGCTTCTCAAATAGATTTAAGCATTTAATAACCCATTCTCCACCCAAAACCTTCTCTTTCTCCTCCAAATCAATTCTAAATCACACATTAAGGGTAGATTAGCAAGGTGATTCATTAGAGACCTTCAAATCTACATTTTAGGAAGGGAAAATTACACATTGACTGTTGATTCTTGGATCTGCATCGATTTGCATGCAAAACTTGGATTTTGGATGTTTGGTTAGTGATTTATCGTCTCTCCCATTGCTATATATGTATCTATAAGTTTTGGCCTATTTTAAACTCATTTTTAAAGTTAAATTTATGTTTTTGGACTGTTTTAAAATGAAATCTAAAGTAAAAATGAATTTAAAATCTTTAAAGTGTTCTAATCATGTTGATTTGATGTATTGTTGCCTTGACGTGTGTTAAGCTATGTTAGGGACATATTATAGGATGATTTTCCATGAATCCTTGTATATTTGCATGCTTGAATGTTATTTGGTGCATGTATGGTGTTTGCTTGTATGCTTGAAATGCTCATCGGAGCGACTTAGAGTTAGAAACCTAACTATGAACCGGGATTCAATGAATTGACTCGAGGTTTTTGAGAGTTGTATCGTTGCACACAGAATGCACAAGGGTGAAGAATGGAGTGTAGCGATGAAATCTCTATAGGATTGGCATGCTGGAATTGGCTACAGAAGATCATTTTGATGGTGGTAGTTTCAAGGTATGGCATGGTCCGGTGGTTGACTTGGCTAGGCAAGGGAAGACTGGATAGGAAATCCTATCCAGTAGCTAGCTGGTTCGGCATTGGAGAAAGACCATACATCAAATGTTGTTAGGTGGTGTCATGGTTCAGCACTTTGGAAGTTCAGACAACGAATGTTGTTCAATGATGTTATCTGTTAGGTAGCCAGACATGGAAGTTGGTTCGATGGGGGGGCTACGATCAGTACCCGAGCAAGTTTTGATGTGCGACATTTGGAGTTTGCTTAAAGATGGGAAGTGTATTACTTCGGGCTCGACTCGGTATAGCCGTACAGAGTATGTGGGTGGAGGAGTGTTCATCGTGGCATGGCGATACTTTGGTGATTTCTTCGTAGCGTATTTCAAGGTTCTTGGGAGTGAAGTGGAGTGAAGTAGGAAACTACAAACAACTCGGGATGACCTTGGATTCGTGAGGGGATTAGTGAAGTGATGGCGTAACGCTTCGATAAGATGACGCCGACGATGATGACGATGACTTCGAAACCTTGGTACGATGGCTCTACAACTTACGATGGGTGTCTAGAGGCATTTTGAAGATGGTGACTTAATGATGGGAGTCATGATGGTTATCCACAAGGGCAAGTTCAATGATGGAGGCTTGCAAGTAGAATTTGGGATTGTTTTCTAGTATGGAGATAGGCAAGATAAAATAACGATTTGGCTCCATTATGGAGACATGTGCAAATGGATCATTGATAGCTCGGATGCTTTTAGTGCGCTCGTAAAGAAGGAGTATGTAGGGATGCCCACCTGGATTTGTGATTATGTCCGGATCTTGCGATATTAGATTACCATGGCCTTTTTGATTATGAGCTTAGTTTCTAGCCATATAGAGTGGCATGGATTCGGGCACCAATGAAGCCACGATTTTGATTGAGTCCCTAGTTTTTGATTGTGCCATACTAGTTATCAAATGTTTGACACACATGAGTGATGGTGAAGATTATTTGATGGATACTATGTTTGCCATGGTTGTTTATCATTCTAGGGTGTCATAAGATGTAGGTGTTATCGACTGTATGCCTAAACACCGGATAATGTACTTCCATTGTAGTAGACTTATGTAGGTGTGATAGTAGATTAGTATATATTGACTGTTATGTGCTAACTCTTTAAATGAAGGGACATGTCAGGTATGGTTCTTCATACCTTATTACCTTGTTTATTGTATATGATTTTTATCGTATTTATGAGCTAATGTATTGCTCACATTAGACTGTTGTCTGACCTGAGGTTTTATTCTTTGCTTCTTATTATCTCGGGTACTTTTAAATGAGTGGGTTAGGGATAACATGTCTAGATAGTGCATGGAGCTGTACGGGGTACAAGCAGAAGTCTGCACTTTCATATATCCATATTTAGAGCTTGCTATCGCATATATTCCACTGTGCAGTACTGTGAAGCTATACCAATACTTGTATTATCTTAGAGACAGTTATAGGGTTTATTTTAGAGATTGAGATGTATAAACTATATTATTTCGATTTTTGTATGATCTATTAACTTGTTGCACCGATGTTCTTATTATCTCATTTGATTATATCACTACCTCACCCGTTTTATATCTATCTTATTACATTATATATTGTCTGTGTGTTGCGAGATGTTGTGCAGGTTCCGTGCTTGGATTTTTTTACTTTACACCCTCAGCTACCATCCTGCATCGGCTGGGTACCTCCATAGTGTATTATATAGGTATATTGAGTGCCGAAGGTGTAGGGTGGTTGTCACATTTGGTATAGGAGATTAGGTTGCATAGTCGACCTAAGTTGATACTTGGATCCATTAGAGATAAGGAAGGAGCTATTGTCTTAGAATGGATTAAGCGATATATGAGAGAGTGCACTTGTTATATTTTGGTGTCTTAAACTATATAGTAGTATATATATTATATAAGTCACATTGTATTCATGGACACCACTTATTCCTTTTAGATAGACTAATCATTCTTATTACAGCATGCAACAACGGGTCAGCTAATAAGAAATGATGTTAGGAACTTGTTTTTAGAGTTAAGAAGGTAGTGTGATCGGGAGATGCTAACCCCAACTTGTAGAGCATGTTCGCTGAAGTGGTGTGTAATATGGTTCAAAATTCCCAAGTTGCTCCTACTGTGGTTGTTGGTGGTGGTGCTCCAGCGCAAGTGCCAAGGGCTAATTTTGCCAAACTAAGCAAGTGCTACTCCACCTTGGGAGGCAAACCATTTCTTGGAATGGAATTACCCGTCAAAGTGTAGGACTGGTTAGACACCTGCAAACGCATCTTTGAGGATATGCAGTTGGAGGATGCAATGTAGAGGAAGCTAGCCTTTAAACCGCTTCAAGGATGAGCATTAGGACGGTGGAACTCCATCAAGATTACTACTCCTAAGGATAAGATTACTTATGAGCAGTTTAAGGAAAATTTTGAAGAGAAGTATATACCTACCGCTCAGAAGTCGGTGCTCTTCCAGAAGTTTGCTGACTTAAGAGAAGAGATATGTCTATGTCGGAGTATGTGCCCGAATTCGACATGCTGTCTAAGTATGGTATATCTTTTATCGATACTCCGCTCAAGAAGAATAAGAAATTTATTATGGCTTGGACGATTATCTTAAAGAGAAGCTAGTAGGACATATCGATGAGACCTTTGAGAGGCTGGTGGAGAAGTGTTTTCAACATAAGAGTCTGTATCCTAAGCCTAAGTCGATTGTCACTTTCAAGGATGAGCCAAATCTACAAGCTGGTGAGGGAGGCAAAAGGATGTGGGACAACAACAATAAAAAGAAGCATTTTTAGAAGAATGGTCAGAAGAAGGGCAAGTGGGACCTACTTGCTATAATTATGGACAGAATGGCCATCTTGTCAGAGACTGCAAGGCAAAGGGAAAGAAGTGCTATAACTGCAACAAGCCGGGGCATATCAAGAAGGATTGTCCAGAACCACCGAGGAATAACCAGGTTGTGCCTGCTTACGCTTTGAACGTCATTACAGCTTTGTCGTGTGCTCCATTGAAAAAGGAGAAAGGGAAAGGCGTCGTTATGCATGGTATGCTTTCTATTTCTGATACACCTATATGTGTTTTAAATACTGGGGCTTCACATTCCTTCATATCCAATGGTTTGGTAGATTTGTTGGTATTGAAACCCAAAATAGTTGAACGACTTTTAATTGTACAAACCCAGTTGGAGGATCGACTAGTCTTTGCATGGTTTGTCGAGACTTAGCCTTATCGAGTCCCGGATGTTTGTTTGCTTGTGATTGCTTTGTTTGGGGTTTTTTGAGGTTCAATATTATTTTGGGGATGTATTGGCTGTAGAAGTACGGAGTAGCGGTGAATTATGAGAGGCCGTTGGTGACGATAGGAATGGATGATGGGCATTGGTTGGAGATAGGCCGCCTTCCTAATGATGAGGTGATGGTTAGCTTTCTGTACTTGCTCGAGATCCCATATAACGAGTTGTCATCTGTGCCTATAGTGAAGGATTATCTGGACATATTTGAGGAGGTGACCAGATTACTACCACACAGGGAGATAGAGTTTCGTATAGATTTGGTTAAGGATGCCAGACTAATTGTTATGCCATTGAGGCATATGGTGCCGAAAGAGCAGAAGGAACTAGAGTGCAAGTGAATGACCTATTGTGACAATGGTTCATTCGATAGAGTATATCTAAGTGGGGAGCACCTTTAGTATCCACCACTAAGGAGGACGGCTCTTTGAGATTGTGCATAGATTACTATGAGCTGAATAAGGTGACGAAGAAGAAAAGTATCTACTCTGATGTATTAATGAATTGTTCAATCAGCTCTATGGTGCTAGGGTGTTCTCTTAGTTGGACCTTACGATGGGGTTTTATCAACTGAGAGTGGCGAAGAAGAGTGTGCTGATTACAACGTTTCATACACCGTTTGGGCTAACCAATGCACCAACATACTTTGTTGATCTCATAAACAGTGTTTTAAGGGATCAGCAATATAAGTTTGTACTTGTGTTCATGGATATATCCTTGTTTATTCGAGGATGGAGGAAGAACACAAAGTGCATTTGAGGATTGTGCTCGAGGTGTTGAGGAAGTACCGACTGAAGGCGATGTTTTCAAAATGCCACTTCTGGTGGAGAGAAGTGCGATTTTTGGGTCATGTTGTTTTTTGAGTAAGGTATTGTTGTAGATCCTGCGAAGGTGGCAATAGTGCAGGACTTGGGTCATCCCAAGACCGCTACAGACGTGAGGAGTTTCCTTGACTTCGTGGGATACTGTAGATGTTTTACCAAGGACTTCACTAATGTAGCAGCGCCATTTGCTAAGTTGATGAAGAAGAATCAGACTTTTATTTGAGACGCAAGGTGTGAGCATGCATTCGTGTCTCTGAAAGAGAGGTTGACAAGCACACCAATTTTAGTCATTCCGAGTAGGAATGAGGAGCTGACAGTATACATGATGCCTATGGTATTATACTTGGTGTGGTGTTGATGTAGAGGGGAAAGGTTGTCGCATATGCTAGTCGACAACTGAAACAACACGAGAAGAAGTTCCAACTCACGATTGGAGTTGTCGGCGATAACATTCGCTTTGAAGATATGGAGGCATTATTTACTTAGGGAGAGGTTCAAGTTGTATACGGACCACAAGTCATTGAAGTATCCATTCTCCCAAAAGGATCTTAACCTTCGTTAGCAACAATGGTTATAGTTCCTAACCTCTTATGACTTTGACATTTCCTATACCCCTGGTAAGGGAAATGCAGTCGCTGATGCATTGAGTAGGAGACATGCCATCTTGGGAGCGATGTTCCTAGAGTAGAAGTAGTTGGAGTTTACCAATGGCTATGATTTTAGACCTCGATGTGAGCCAGAGCCTGAAGTGTTAGCTAGCTTAACGATCAGATCTACGCTTATTGAGCTGATCAGTACTAGTTATAGGCGGGATGCTAGACTAGCCAAGATCATGGCGAAGATAGAGGAATGAGTAGAGTCTGAGGAGATGAAGAAGTACGGGCTTGACCGTCATGGTTGGCTCCATAAGGATGGGAGATTGTTTATTTTTTAGTTTGATGGATTGAGGGATGAGGTGCTACACGAGTGCCATCATTCGAGATTGACTATATATATCCTTGCGGCAATAAAATGCACCGTGATATGTGGAAGACATTTTATTAGGAAGGGATAAAGAAGGACATTGGGCTTCATCTCGAAGTCCATGAACTATCAGTTGGTAAAGGCAGAGAAGAAGAAGCTGAGTGGTTTGTTGTAACCGCTTGAGGTTCCTGAGTGGAAATGGGAACTAATTTCGATGGACTTCATCGATGGATTTCCGAGGACCAGAGGAGTGTACAACAACATCTGGGTCATAGTTGACAAATTGATGAAGAGTGCTAGGTTTATACGTAAAGTCTAGTAGAACGGCATCCAAATTGGCTGAGTTGCATGTGAAGTGGGTTATGTTATTCCATGGTGCGTCGAATAACATTTAGAGCGATCGAGACCCTTTGTTCACTAGTGGGTTTTGGAAGAGCTCACAAGAGGCATTGGGGAAAGAGATGCATCTTAATATATCTTATCACACACTTAATGGAGTTAGCATACAACAATAGCTATCAGTCTAGCATCGGTACAGCACCGTATAAGGCTTTATATGGGAGACCGTGCAACGATCCTGTTGGTGGGTACCGAACGAGAAACAGATACTTGGGTCAGATATGATTAGAGAGACTTCGAAGAAGATTGAGGTCATTCAACAATGAAAGCTGCTCAGGATAGGCTACGTTGATAGGAGAAGACATGATTTAGAGTTCTTTGTTAGTGATATGGTATTTGTGAAGATCTCTTCATTAAAGAATGTTGTTTGATTTGGTGCTAAGAGGAAATTGGCATCGAGATTCGTTGGTCTTTTTCTGATACATGAAAGATTGGGAACTTAGCTTATAGAGTTGACTTACCTCAGAAGAAGGTAGGTGTGCACTATGTGTTTCACGTCTCTCACTTACGAAAGTTTGTGCATGGCTTCAGTGGATCAGCTAGATGATATCGGGATTGAACAAGAAGCTTCGAGATTTCATAGGCCTATTCGTATCGTCGAACATGATACAAAGAAGCTTAGGAGGAAGATGGTAGAGCTGGTGAAGGTTCAGTGGAGTAGGAGCGAAGGCGATTGTACATGGGAGACTGAGAATAGCATGAGGACTTCTTATCCGAAGCTCTTTTCATGGTGAGACTTATGTTTATCACATTTAATTTTACTTTTGATATCATATAAGGTAGTTTAGTATCCTGCATGCTAAGGTAGGAGTAGATATCATTACCTGCTTTTATATGCATGATTGATGTTTGATATGTTTGCTCATGGATGCCAGGCATGCGGTGTGGCTATATTTGATTTTACCTTGGTTGTGTTGGGGATTTCGGGGGCGAAATTTCTAAAGGGGGAGTGTAATGATCCGTATTTTATGTATCGAAGAATCATAAAATATTACTTTTAAATTCATATGAGGTCGTATGACTCTATAGATTTGGGAAATACCTATTAGTGACATTTTCTTGATTTAGGACTTTTAAGATGATTTTACCCCTAAAAACCTATGATGGTTATAACTTTTAATGGAAGTCGAATTAGCATTCGAGACTACTTCCATCGAAAAGATATGATGGTTTCGCTTTCCATAAAGTGGTCATCATAGTGATTTGGACTTTCTAGCTAGGAGATATGACAGTTTGAAGTTTGGTAGTTTTTGAAGCAACTTAGTGGGTAACTGGTGAGTTTGGGAGGCAAACCCACTAACCTATTTTGGGTTTGGAGGCTATATTCGGCTGAACCATCATCCCCAAATCACTTTTAATACTTCTCAAATAGGTTTAAGCCTCCAAAACTCATTCTCCACCAAAAACCTTCTTATTTTCCTACAAATCAACTCTAAATCATAGATTACAGGTAGATTAGCAAGGGGATTCATTAGAGACCTTCAAATCTACATTTTAGGGAGAAAAAATTATACCTTGGCTGTTGATTCTCGGATTTGCATCGATCTGCATGCAAAACTTGGATTTTGGGAGGTTTGGTGAGTGATTTATTATATCTCACCTCAATATATATGTATCTACAGGTTTTGGCATGTTTTAAACTCACTTTAAAGTCAAAATTATGTCTTGGGACTATTTTAAAATGAAACCTTAAGTATAAATGAATTTACAATGTTTTAAAGTGTTATAATCATGTTGATTTGATAAATGGTTGCCTTGATCTGTGTTAGGCTATGTTAGAGACATATTATAGGATGATTTGCCATGAATTGTTGTATGTTTGCATGTTGTTTGGTGTATGTATGTTGTTTGTTTGTATGCTTGAAACGCTAATAGGAGCGACCTAGAGTTAGAAACCGTGAAACCGGGCTTCGACGGATTGACTCAAGGTTGTTGAAAGTTGTATCGTTGCACATGGATGCACAAGGGTCGAAGAATAGACTGCAGCGGAAATCGCTATGGGATAGAGTGCTGGAATTGGATAACAAGATCGGTTTGACTATGGTAGGTTCGGGCTATAGCATGGTCCGATGGTTGACTTGGCTCCAAAAGGATAGAGCGGGATGGAATCCTTTCCAATTGCTAGTCGGTTCGGCATTGGAGAAAGATCGGACATCAAACGTTGTCCGGTGGTGTCATGTTTCGACACTGTGGAAGACCAAGAATCAAATGCTGTCTGGTGATATTATTCATACGGTTGCCTGACTTGGAAGTTGGTTTAGTGGGGGATTCAATCTGTACCGGAGTAATTTTTGTTTTTAGTATTTGGAAGTTGCTTGGGGCTGGGAAGAGCGTTGCTTTGGGCTTGGCTTGGTATAGCCGAACAGAGTATTTGGGTGGAGAAATCTTCATCGTGGCACGATGATACTTTAGAGATTTCTTTATAGTATGTTCCAGGATTCTTGGGGGTGATGTGGACTGATGTAGGAAACTCCAAATGACTCGGGATGACCTTGGATTTCATGAGGCGATTAGTGAAGCGATCGTTTAATGCTTCGACGCTTCGACGCCGATGACGACGAATTTGAAACCTTAGTATGATGGATCTACGACTTATGATGGGTGTCTAGAGACGTTCTGAAGATGAAGACTTAACGATGGGAGTTATGACGGTGTTCCACAAGGGCAAGTACAACGATGAGGGCTTGTGAGTAGAATTTACGACTTTGTTCTACTGTGGAGATGGCTGAGATGGAATAACGATTGAGTTCCATTATGGAGACGCATGCAAAAGGATCGTTGTAACGACCCTGAATTTTTGACATTTGAAATTTGAATATTTAATTGAGTTTAAATATTCGAATGATAGTTTAATTTGAAATTCAAATATCAAAATGAATTTGGCAATTTAATTATTGAATTAATGTATTGAAGTTGGGTAAAAATTTGAATCTTCAGTTTTAAGCTGATTAAAAATATTTTTCAAGGCTTAGAAAATTTATATTGATAATACTGAAGGTAATGGAACTTTCAGAATTGGATTTGAAACTGTTTTGTTCAGTTTTGAATTTTTATCGTTTAAATTGAATTTGAAAATAGCTTTCCGAGGCATAGTCTCGGAATTCGACGAAACCAGTTCCATTGGATCCGTAATATTGTATTATTATCGGATTTCAATTTTCTTAATGTTTGGAGTGATAGTTTGGCCGTACGGTAGGTAACGCGCTGGAAATTATATCGAAATTTAATATTGTAACTGGTCCAAAAAGCTATCTTCTCCATACGATCGAATTTGGACTCGGAACATTTTCCATTGTGTTCGGAATAGGCGTATAACATTATGGACGCCTAGCGGCACGCCTTGATAGGAAGTCTAAATTTTTGGCTTCATTTTCGAGTTGATTTGAATTTGAATTTAAATTAATAATATATATTTGTCCCCAGTCAAAAACATATCACATCAGCTTTTGCTTTTTAGAGTGCTGTAGCATTCTTCAGCACGCAAACTCTTCTCTTGTCCCCCATTTCTTTAAACGCAAGCAACAAAACAAAGAGGAAAAGAACTAGAGACCCTTATCTTTAAAAACAAATCAATGGCCACGTACCCTTCCAAATCTCGGAATCAAAATCAAAAGAAAATGTTCATGCTTCCCTCTGTATCTCAAATCGAAATTGATTCAAAAACAATGGCCAAAGCCCTTTCGTTTAAAGGAAAATTGAAATTATCTTCTCAAACGAATTCGAATTCGTTCAAAGAAAAAAATGGCGACTGGAGCCATCACGAAATCGCGCGCGCTCGCGAGGGGGTTCGTGCGAGTTGTGGGTGATGATGGATTCGCTCGAAGAGCCGGCAAAGCAGTGGAAGACGAAGTCGAACTCGATCGACTTAGGGTTCTGGTGATGGGTGGCGTTCAGGTAGCATGGATTCGTGGTGAATCGAGTGGCTTCTCGTTCGTATGGCGGCGTCGAAGTGGAATGAGTCGCGACGTAGCAGGCGTGCACGCTCGCAAGGGCTGGGGACGTTGGCCGAGGGTTCGGCATGTCTCAGCGACAACTGCAACATTACAATTTGGGTCGCGAGCAGCGGGGAAAGTTTGAGCTCGCGAATGATTCTCGGTAAGTAAGGTATTACAAAAATTGTTTCAATTCAATTTAATCACACACACACACACATATATATATATATATATTTTCAGAAAAAGGGGTTTCTTGTACAGCAGGTATATACACAGTTTATTTATTTTAAAATTTAATATATATATATATATAGGTATATATAGTAAAGGTATAAAATATTCTGTTTTAATCAAATATATATAAGTTTTGGAAGTTATAGGAATTTATAGAAAGATTTGATTTTTTAAATCTATACAAGTTATTTTTATAAGTATATGGGTTTTCAGAAATAAAATAAATATGAACTTTTAAAATATTTTGAAGTTTATATAAAATTTGATTTTTGAAATCTATAATGAATTTTTATGAAAGTATATATGTAGTTTCGATTTGAGAAAAATATAATAAGTATCAAATGCACCTTTTAAATGTGTTAGATTATTTTTAAATAATGTATTATGGAGATAAATTTGTCTAATAAACTTATTTAATTATTTTAGTAGCTAAAAATACTTTATTAAAGGGAATTTAGTTTTAAATTTAATTTTTAGTTAAACAAATTTGTTAAAAGAAATTGGTTTAAAATAAAATCATTGGATAATTAAAATTACCAAACGAAAATTTGTTGTTCGATTATTTCGAATATTAATGAATTATATAAATGTTTATACAAGGTCTATAAATCGTGAAAACAAGCTGGATTGGAAATGGACTGCAAATTAAAAGCAAAGGTGAGATCTTCTCACTCAAATAAAAATTGGAATTACAGTTATTGATTGACTGTTTGGATGTGATAGTATATATAGTAGGATATATATATATATATTTGGAGTTGATTTCCTGCATTATATAGCGGATGAGACCCTATGCGCCGCATAATAGTGGATGATATTTTATAAATCCCATATACCGCGATATTCCACCTCGAAGTGGAATTGGTATTGTGCTAACATCTCTGGATGTAGGGAAACAGGTTGGATGGATCCAACTGGATTCTTCAAAATTGTATGAATTTGTTTCATATGCAGTGTGATGATTTATTGACCATCTGTGAATGATTATATTGACGATTGAATGTGTTGAAGGCTATAATTTAGCCGAATGTATTTTTGGTATCGTTGGATACCAGAAATAAATAAAATTGGATTTTTGAAATTAAAGTAAGAAATTTTAAGTAAATTTCTTTTTTAAATAATTAGGTGAATTTAAAAGAAGGAATTTTAAAAGCATGAAGTTAATTTTTGAAAACTTATCGAATTTTTTCCATGATATGGGAAAGGATATTAATAAATGGGTTTTGAATAATATTGTTTAAAAGTTGAAGAATTTATTGAAAATGGAATTTTAAATAATTTGGAAAGAATAAAGGGATTTACTTAAAAGGAAATAGATTTTTAGAAATCAATTTGATAATTGATTTGGTATTTGAAAATAAATCTTTGGGAAATCGTTATGAAAATTTATTTGGTGTTGAATGAAAATGGATTTTGTGTTGAAAGAAATTTGGAAATCGATTTGTAAAATGATTTGGTATTTGGGATTAAACTTAGAATCAATTTGAAATTTGATTCGGTGTTGGAATAAATTTAGAAATCAATTTGAAATTTGATTTGGAGTTGAAAGTGAATATTTGAGAAATCGATTTGAAAATCATATAAAAAGTGAATATTTGGGAATGTAGATTCAAAATGGAATTTATAAAGAAAAGGGAAATTTGTTTTAAAAATAAACACTGATTTATTTTTTAAGTGTGGAAATAAATTTACAGATTTGGGATGTAAATTTTGAATAAATCGATAAGGATTTATTTAATTGGACCATTTTGAAATGGAAGTGTATTTTCCTTGAAAAGCCGAGTATATTTCCAAAGTAGTTTTAAATTATAAATGAAGAAATTCTGAAATTGGATTTTAAGGAATATTTTGGAGATAAAGTATTTAAACTCGGCAGATTTCCAGTGGAAATGAATAAATATTTGGAAATATATCCCGTGTAGGGAAATTGGTTTGAAATTTGTTTTCAAAGTGATGAAGTGTGAAATATGATTTGAAATTTGTTTTCAAAGTGATGAAGTGTGGAAAGTGTATATCTTGCAAAGATATTTTGAAATTTAATAATTTGGGAAAAAATTTTGAGGCTTGATTGTTGTGAATGTTGTTTGATAGTTACATAACCGACTATCAATATTTGCCTTTGAAATGGCACTTAAATTTGTTTTAAAAACAAGCGCTCATTATTCGGTTTAGCCAGGAGAGGACTTTGTGTCATATAACCCATTCCGAATAGTGATACGACGTTATGAATTGCAATTGAAGACCGGTGTTGAAGACCGAGCGTTTGCGAGAACGGTAGGATAACCTATCGATTGTCTCTGCACCGAGTAGCTACGGTATAGAGATTCCCTATGTGATGGGAAGTCCGATTGGGATTGTGAATACCCGGATTGCAAGGGCTTCTTTGGAAGTGCCTTCGGTTCTGTTCGAACCTGGAACAGACTTATATGGTTGTATGTTTGACACTACACTTTGAGATATAAAGCTGATTTCTTTCAAATACATTTCTGTTTGGTGGCGGAGATTTATTCTCTTAGCTTAACACCCTTCTCTGAGACGTACGAGCTCAGAGGTTATGTAGTTGAAGGTTATCAGTGATATACTCTCAATTTGGTAGTGTGACATGCTGAGTGTTGCTGTGTGTTGATGATCATTTGTTGATCAATTGTGATCAAAGCATGGCTTTCGTGTAAAGCATAGCTTTGTGGACGAGACCTCATCGAGCCGCACACCCCGGAAATGGTCAAAACAGGAAAATGCGGCAAGGTTATGAGGGTCGCGCCCTTTAGGGTATGTCATTTCCTTCTGGAAAAAGGTGGTATCATGGTATGGAGCCCAGATGCTTTACCTATGTGGTGGCATCAATCTTATTTACTGTGTGATTGTTGCTTTATGATCGAGGCGCCTCGGATAAAGGTCCCAAAGGACCGGGGGGTGGCATATTCATGTAGTAGTTACCCAGTAAGAGGTAACCCGGCCTTGTGTTGGCAAAGAGTTAGTTAGTTCTCGGGACATCCCGCCAGAGGCATTCCCATTTGGTAGTAGGAAGTTCCTTAGCCTGACCATTTGTTGGAAAATCCAAAGAAACAATACGAACCTTGTATGGTTTTAGTTGTATAACCTGCTATGGAATGTGGCGGTAACATGCTATTGAACATAGTAGCTATAGTAGGCATACAATAATGGTTGTATGCTGGCTAAGATTAATATTATACTTTCAAAATGTTTTCCACACTAGGCACTAATGATAATATTAAAAACAGTTTTCTCGTATTAAGCATATTTGACCATCATAAGAAGAAATCTCCTCCAAGTCTGCAATTGCATTGTGTGTGTGGTGGGAGGTCTTATGGTAGTTTCATTTTCCAAAAGCATTGCGAATTTATTTTATTTTCTTTGTGAAAATAAATGTTTTTAAGATCACACACCAGTCCCATGACTGACCTGGAGTTTATTGTTCCCTTTCTAAACTCTGGGTGCCCATAATTTTCCACACGAGCAGCCTAGAGAGAGGTTATCAGGTCATTCTGGAATTCAGAAGTACTGTGGAGATCTGGAGGCAAGCTGGATGGCGAGACGTATCATTTATATTATGTATTATTCTGCTGTGTATTGTGTTATGTTGACAAGTTTATATAACTGTCCAGTGTTGTTGTTGTAAACTCTGATGATATGATGTATTGTATAAACTGATGTAGTCTTTTGTTTTAAAGATTAGTCATTATCTATTATATATTGCTTCGCTGCGAATGTGAGATTCTGATGTTGTTTCTGTTTCTTCTTCACTCTGTCTTCTTCTACCTCTTCTTTTCAACCCTAACAATTCGGTTTTCCGGCAATCGATAGTTCGGCAGTTGATACAGTGGTTGTATTAATGTCGTCTTTCGAACGTCGAAAGATCGTATCGTTACAAAGTGGTATCAGAGCAATTCGTTAAGCGATAACCCTGGCTCTGTTGGGTGTTACTCATTAGAGATAGAGTCAGTAGTACTCTAGAATGAGTGTGAGTGTAATAATAGATATGAGTGCGTATTTGTTAGTGAATACAAAAATTTGTTTTATATTGTGTTGACTTATCGGTTGATTGTTTATAGATTCTGGTCGGTGCAGTCTGGCCAACTGTAATCGTTAGGGATTTCTAAACTCTTAAACAAGATAAACTGACACAGTATTGTTTTAAAATAGGGTAAATGAAATAATTTTGCCCAAAACTATTTTTTTATAGAAAAGAAATCATTTTCCATAAATTATTATTGTATATGGATGCTTGGTTGTTAGGAAGAGATAATATTGGAATATTATCATCGTTATATGGAAATTGAATAAGAAATAATGGTATAACCAAAGATTTGGAGATAAGCTCATTTCACAAATGAAATTTATGAATATGAATTGAAAGTATAAGGAAATGAGTTCATATATGAATGGGATTTGTAAATGTAAATTGTAAATGCGATTTATAATTGGAGATAGAATTCCAGAAAAATATTTTGAAATAAAATCCATTAATGGAATGAAATTGGTAATGTGAAATTATAAATGAGTTTTATAAATTGAAATGAAATTTGATTTGAATCAAGTTGAATAGAAATCCAAACTTGGAAATAAAATGGATTGAATTCAAGTAAACAAACTTGATAATTTATTAATTCATGAAATAATGAATTGGAAGTTGAATTAGTTAAATTAAAGTTGAGTTGTGAGCTAAATTTAAAATGGTTTGAATTTGCATATAAATTCAAGTAAGTAGAAAGAAAAAAATAAATTGAAATTTCCTTGTTATTGATAAAGTAAATTCAGGATGAATTGAATATGGAAATTTGAAAAAAAAGATAAGTGAATATACTAATTGAATTAAATTAGTAGATGGAATGGATTTGATTAAATGAAAAATCAAATCAAATATTTAAATTAGAAATAGTTTACAAGGAAAAAATAACTTGAGTTTTGAGTTGAAATAACTTGAGCAATATTTGGATAAAGGCTCGATTTGAAAAAAAATGTGAAATGGTTGTTGTCGACTTTTATTGAATGGTTTTCGATGAAATTTGTTTGATTAATGGAATTAAAATAAATTGAGATGGAATTAATTTAAATTAGTTATAAACTAGAATGGATATTCTGTTAAGTGAATATCGTCGAAATTTGCAAAGAAACGATTGTCGTTTGACGCAAATGAGATTGTATCAAAATCTATGAGTTAATAAAAGCAAATGAAATTGATTTTGGAATCAATTTAAAGGGATATGAGTTAGATTCATTTAAAAATGAATCGAATATAAGGAATTGCATTGTAAACCATTAGATTGAATGTAAATTAGATGAAAGCGATTAAATTTGTATTGAAACCTTATGAATTGCTAATGGAATTTATTTCGAATGCATTGCTTATGAAAACTATGTGTTTGCTATTGAAAATAAATGAAATGTTAATAGATTTCCTATGTATGTCTCTTACGTGTTTAAACTGAGTAAGTACAGGTACCGAGGGCCGTTTGGCTGCATTTTGAACGCGCAAATAGCTAAATAAATAAGCCGCTTTGCTTAAAATGCTAAATAAAGGTACGCCTACGCAATACAAAATAGGAAATATGAACTGTTTTTGTTTTCCGACCGTGTGGGTCGATGTATATATATTTATATCCCTTGTCAAATTGTAAAAGCTCCTCCGTACAAAGGAGACTCCGTCAAAATTTTCTGAAAATTTTGGGAGTTAGAAATTTTTTGAAATTTTTGGAAATTTTCACTTAACAACAACTGATTTCAAATTGGAATTTGAGATAAAGGTGAATAAAACTCAATATTCAGAGTTAGAAGATGAATCGAATTGAAGAAAAATTTGAAATGAAAATCTGAATGGAAAATTTGGAAATAAAAGTATTGAGATTTGAAATGAATTAGTAAATTGAAGCAAATTGATTTTATATGGAAGTGGAATTCAATTTGGATATAAACTTTAGTAGTGAAGTAGTAAAAAGAAGTATGTAAATATTTATATTGAACTTAAGAAATGGAGAAAATTCTTAAGTAAAATGGGTATTGGGGATCCAATAAGTAAATTTGGATATTGTTGTAAAGTAAACAGGGATTATAAAGGCTATAGGAAAATGGAATTGGATTTTGATTTTAGAAGATAAATTGGAATTTGCTCGGCAAAGGTATATATTTAAAATTTCAGTATGAAATTTGATGAGTTTCTGATTTTGCCACTTTGCATTTTGTTTTCTATTGGAATTTGGCAGTCCGTAGGGACATTCTGTAGTCGTACCGAGCTAGCCGCGCAAAGGAGACGCTGGCGAAATTTTTCGAAAATTTAGAGAGTTAGAAAACTTTTGAGAAATTTTGGATAATTTAAAATTTTGAATTTAAATTTAAATTTGAATTGTGAAGTAAATAAAGTTTTTGGAAACTATGGTTAATATTTTGGAAAGTTAGTTGAAGTGATAACGGATCTTTAATAAAAAGATTTGTTTTAGTAGGTTGATAAAATTGTTTGGTTTTGGGAAGTTAGTGAACGGGGATTGGAGCATTCTTCTTAACTTGCAATTTCGGGACGAAATTCTTTTTAGGGGGGAAGAATGTAAAGACCCTAAATTTTTGACATTTGAAATTTGAATATTTAATTGAGTTTAAATATTCGAATGATAGTTTAATTTGAAATTCAAATATCAGAATGAATTTGGCAATTTAATTATTGAATTAATGTATTGAAGTTGGGTAAAAATTTGAATCTTCAGTTTTAAACTGATTAAAAATATTTTTCAAGGCTTAGAAAATTTATATTGATAATACTGAAGGTAATGGAACTTTCAGAATTGGATTTAAAACTGTTTTGTTCAGTTTTGAATTTTTATCGTTTAAATTGAATTTGAAAATAGCTTTCCGAGGCACAGTCTCGGAATTCGATGAAACCAGTTCCATTGGATCTGTAATATTGTATTATTATCGGATTTCAATTTCGTAATGTTTGGAGTGATCATTTGGCCTTACGGTAGGTAAACACGCTAGAAATTATATCGAAATTTAATATTATAACTGGTCCAAAAAGCTATCTTCTCCATACAATCGAATTTGGAGTGGGAACCTTTTCCATTGCGTTCGGAATAGGCGTATAACATTATAGGCACCTAGCGGCACGCCTTGATAGGAAGTCGAAATTTTTGGCTTCGTTTTCGAGTTGATTCGAATTTGAATTTAAATTAATAATATATGTTTGTCCCTAGTCAAAAACATATCACATCAGCTTTTTCTTTTCAGAGTGCTGTAGCATTCTTCAGCACGCAAACGTCTTCTCTTGTCCCCCATTTCTTTAAACGCAAGCAACAAAACAAAGAGGAAAAGAACTAGAGACCCTTATCTTTAAAAACAAATCAATGGCCACGTACCCTTCCAAATCTCGGAATCAAAATCAAAAGAAAATGTCCGCGCTTCCCTCTATATCTCAAATCGAAATCGATTCAAAAACAATGGCTAAAGCCCTTTCGTTTAAAGGAAAATTGAAATTATCTTCTCAAACGAATTCGAATTCGTTCAAAGAAAAAAATGGCGACCGGAGCCATCACGAAATCGCGCGCGCTTGCGAGGGGGTTCGTGCAAGTTGTGGGCGATGATGGATTCGCTCGAAGAGCCGGCAAAGCAGTGGAAGACGAAGTCAAATTCGATCGACTTAGGGTTCTGGTGATGGGTGGCGTTCAGGCAGCGTGGATTCATGGTGAATCGAGTGGCTTCTCGTTCGTCTGGCGGCGTCGAAGTGGAATGAGTCGCGATGCAGCAGTCGCGCACGCTCGCGAAGGCTGGGGACGTTGGCCGAGGGTTCGGCATGTCTCAGCGACAACTGCAGCATCACAATTTGGGTCGCGAGCAGCGGGGAAAGTTTGAGCTCGCGAATGATTCTCGGTTAGTAAGGTATTACAAAAATTGTTTCAATTCAATTTAATCACACACACACACACACACACACATATATATATATATATATATTACAGAAAAAAGGGGTTTCTTGTACAACAGGTATATACACAGTTTATTTATTTTAAAATTTAATATATATATATAGGTATATACAGTAAAGGTATAAAATATTCTGTTTTAATCAAATATATATAAGTTTTGGAAGTTATAGGAATTTATAGAAAGATTTGATTTTTTAAATCTATACAAGTTATTTTTATAAGTATATGGGTTTCCAGAAATAAAATAAATATGAACTTTTAAAATATTTTGAAGTTTATATAAAATTTGATTTTTGAAATCTATAATGTATTTTTATGAAAGTATATATGTAGTTTCGATTTGAGAAAAATATAATAAGTATCAAATGCACCTTTTAAATGTGTTAGATTATTTTTAAATAATGTATTATGGAGATAAATTTGTCTAATAAAATTATTTAATTATTTTAGTAGCTAAAAATACTTTATTAAAGGAAATTTAGTTTTAAATTTAATTTTTAGTTAAACAAATTTGTTAGAAGAAATTGGTTTAAAATAAAATCAATGGATAAATAAAATTTCCAAACGAAAATTTGTTATTCGATTATTTCGAATATTAATGAATTATATAAATGTTTATACAAGGTCTATAAATCGTGAAAATAAGCTAGATTGGAAATGGACTGCAAATTAAAAGCCGAGTATATTTCCAAAGTAGTTTTAAATTATAAATGAAGAAATTCTGAAATTGGATTTTAAGGAATATTTTGGAGATAAAATATTTAAACTCGGCGGATTTCCAGTGGAAATGAATAAATATTTGGAAATATATGCCTAGTAGGGAAATTGGTTTGAAATTTGTTTTCAAAGTGATGAAGTGTGAAATATGATTTGAAATTTGTTTTCAAAGTGATGAAGTGTGGAAAATGTATATCTTGCAAAGATATTTTGAAATTTAATAATTTGGGAAATTTTTTTGAGGCTTGATTGTTGTGAATGTTGTTTGATAGTTACATAACCGACTATCAATATATGCCTTTGAAATGGCACTTGAATTTGTTTTAAAAACAAGCGCTCATTATTCGGTTTAGCCGAGAGAGGACTTTGTGTCATATAACCCATTCCGAATAGTGATACGACGTTATGAATTGCAATCGAAGACTGGTGTTGAAGACCGAGTGTTTGAGATAACGGTAGGATAACCTATCGATTGTCTCTGCACCGAGTAGCTACGGTATAGAGATTCCCTATGTGATGGGAAGTACGATCGGGATTGTGAATACCCGGATTGCAAGGGCTTCTTTGGAAGTGCCTTCGGTTCTATTCGAACCCGGAACAGACTTGTATGGTTGTATGTCTGACACTACACTTTGAGATATAAAGCTGATTTCTTTCAAATACATTTCTGTTTGGTGGCGTAGATTTATTCTCTTAGCTTAACACCCTTCTATGAGACGTACGAGCTCAGAGGTTATTTAGTTGAAGGTTATCAGTGATATACTCCCAATTTGGTAGTGTGGCATGCTGAGTGTTGCTGTGTGTTGATGATCATTTGTTGATCAATTGTGATCAAAGCATGGCTTTCGTGTAAATCGTAGCTTTGTGGACGAGACCTCATCGAGCCTCACACCCCGGAAATGGTCAAAACAGGAAAATGCAACAAGGTTATGAGGGTCGCGCCCTTTAGGGCATGTCATTTCCTTTTGGAAAAAGGTGGTATCATGGTATGGAGCCTAGATGCTTTACCTGTATGGTGGCATCAATCTTATTTACTGTGTGATTGTTGCTTTGTGATCGAGGCGCCTCGGATAAAGGTCCCAAAGGACCGGGGGTGGCATATTCGTGTAGTAGTTACCTAGTAAGAGGTAACCCGGCCTTGTGTTGGCAGAGAGCTAGTTAGTTCTCGGGACGTCCCGCCAGAGGCGTTCCCATGTGGCAGTAGGAAGTTCCTTAGCCTGACCATCTGTTGGAAAATCCAAAGAAACAATACGAACCTTGTACGGTTTTAGTTGTATAACCTGCTATGGAATGTGGCGGTAACCTGCTATTGAACATAGTAGCTATAGTAGGCATACAATAATGGTTGTATACTGGCTAAGATTAATATTATACTTTCGAAATGTTTTCCACACTAGGCACTAATGATAATATTAAAAAGAGTTTTCTCGTATTAAGCATATTTGACTATCATAAGAAGAAATCTCCTCCAAGTCAGCGATTGCATTGTGTGTGTGGTGGGAGGTCTTATGGTAGTTTCATTTTCCAAAAGCATTGCGAATTTCTTTTATTTTCTTTGTGAAAATAACTATTTTTAAGATCCCACACCAGTCCCATGACTGACCTGGAGTTTATTGTTCCATTTCTAAACTCTGGGTGCCCATAATTTTCCACACGGGCAGCCTAGAGACAGGTTATCAGGTCATTCTGGAATTCAGAAGTACTGTGGAGATATGGAGGCAAGCTGGATGGCGAGACGTATCATTTATATTATGTATTATTCCGCTGTGTATTGTGTTATGTGGACAAGTTTATATAACTGTCCAGTGTTGTTGTTGTAAACTCTGATGATATGATGTATTGTATAAAATGATGTAGTCTTTTGTTTTAAAGATTAGTCATTATCTATTATATATTGTTTCGCTGCGAATGTGAGATTCTGATGTTGTTTCTGTTTCTTCTTCTTTCTGTCTTCTTCTACCTCTTCTTTTCAACCCTAACAATTTGGTTTTCCGACAATCGATAGTTCGGCAGTTGATACAGTGGTTGTATTGATGTCGACTTTCGAACGTTGAAAGATCGTATCGTTACAATCGTTGATAACTCAGAGACTTCTACTATTCTTCTAAAGAAAGGGTATGTGGGGACATCCAACTTGATTTGCAATTATGTCCGGACCATGCGATAGTAGATTACCCAGTGTTTTGCGATTGCGAGCCTGATTCCTAACCTTTCGGAGTGGCATGAATTCGAGCACCAATAAAGCCGAGATTTTGATTGAGTCTCTGGTTTGCGATTGTGCCGTATAAGATATCATATGTCCAATGTTTACGAGTGATGGTGAGGATTGTTTGAAGGATGTTATATTTGCCATGGTTGTTTATCACTCTAGGGTGTCACACTGTAGGTATTTTTGACTGTATGCCTAGACACTGGGCACTGCACTTCGAATGTTGTACACTTATGTGGATGTGATAGTATATTAGCATATATCAACTCCTATGTGCTAATTATTTGGATGCAGGACATGTCAGGTATGGTTCTTCATACCATATACCCCTCAATACTTTATACGATTTTCATAGGATTTTTTAGATGCTGTATCTTTCACACCAGACTATTGTCTGATCTGAGGTTTTATGCTTTGCTTCTTATTATCTCGGGTACACTTAAATGAGTAGATTAGGGATAATAGGACTGGATAGTGCATGAGATGTACGAAGTACGAGCAGGAGGTCGTGCTTTCATATATCCATATTTGGAGCTTACTATCGCTTATATTCCACCATGCAGTACTATGGAGCTATATTAATACTTGTATTATCTTAGAGACAGTTATAAGGTTTATTTTAGAGATTAAGATGTAAAAACTATATTATTCCAGTTTTTTTATATAATCTGTGAACTTGTTGCACTATGATGTTCTTTTTTATGGCTCATTTGATTATATCGCTGTCTCTTCTGTTTTATATCTATGTTATTATATTATATTTTATGTTTGCGCTGTGATATGTTCTACAGGTTTTTCGCTTGGATTTTAATACTTTACACCCTTGCCTATCGTCCTGCACGAGTCGGGTACCTCCTCAGTGCACTATAAAGGTATATTAGGTAGCTTTACCTTAAGGAAACTCCTTATCTAGCTTATCGGTTGCTTCATATACAACTCCTAACCCTTGGAACTTTGTCCTTATCTAGCTTTACCTTGAGGAAACTCAACAAATAAAGTAGGATTTTTCATTCGTACCTACCATTTTGGAACGGCCTAAGTATTATGCACATACCTTAAGGAAAACTCAATAAATATGTGTAGTTATATTAACTCGTCTATTCAATATATCAATAGTACTACACATAACATCCTTAGCTTGAGGAAAGCTCAACAAATAAAGAGTATGCAAGTAATCTATTAATATATAAATGGTAGAGAACGATATTATGTTAAAGATTTATAATCTTCAATATATTAAATTGAGTGATATCGACTTAGTGAATAATGTAACTCCTATGAATTACTCTCGTGATTCAAGTATCAGACACATAGGAAATCATGGTATACGTACATTTACGCATGCATTTATTCCTTAAGTCTATTTGGGTTTCTTTAATGTTCCATCTTTAACTTATAGATTCACATTATATGAGTTTTATTATTATATAACTTTTATATTCTATATTACTTATATAATAGTCTTATGTACAACATTATATTAATTAAATCTTATTTAATTAATTTTAATTATTTAACATTTTATTTAATTTCGTATTAATATAACATTTATATTCATTACTTATTATATAATATAACTTTTATAGTATAACACATATATCATATACATGTGTACATTATTTAATCAATTAACCTTTCAATAAATTTATTTAATTAAACTATTTTAATTAAATTATATTAATTTTGAAATTTATTTGATATACTCATGTCATTTCAAATGTAACGACCCAGAATTTCTGGTTATTTGAAATTGGAATATTTAATTGATTTTAAATATTGAAAATTTAATTTTATAGATTTAATTGGTTGAATTTCAAATATAATGATTTATTGATAATTTAATTGTTGAATTAAATAATTGAAATCGTTAAAATAATTTAAATCTTGGATTTTTATCAGGGAAAAATAGTTTAAAGGCTTATTAAGTTTATATTCATAAGAATGAAGGTAATAGAACTTTTAGATTGAATTTAAAGGTAATTTACTCGATTTTTAAAATATCTCGTTTAAATTAACGAGTAGAAATGCCTTTCGAGGCACAGTCTTGGATTTCGACGAAACTAGTTCCACTGGATTCGTAATAGTGTATTATTATCGGATTTCAAATTTCATAGCATTTGGAGTTATCGTTTGATCGTACGGGATAGAAACGCGTTGAAGTTAATATCGAAAATTTAATATAATAATCGAGTTCAAAAGGCTATTTTCTCCATGCGATCGAATTAGGTCCCGGAACTTGTTCCATTGCATTTGGAAAAGGCTTATAACATTACGAACGCCTCACGGCACACCACGATTGGATTCGGAAATTCGTAGCTAGATATTTTTGAAATTTAAATAATATATATTGACATGACCATCCTTTCACCTCAGCCCACAAAACATTCACTCAGCCGCACTTTTTAGTCAAACTCTATCTTACATTAGCCACCCTACCTATTCATTACTATACCTTCCTTTTAAATTGCTCCTCCCTCTCATATTTAAATTGCGTTCCCTTCTCCTTAGTTTGCAAACAGAAAGAAGAAATACACATATACGTTAATCTTCGTTTTAAGCAAAGCCTCATCCTACAATCCACAATCACTTGGACCACTACGATCAATTTCAGGTCGAGGCTCCAACTAATGGAATGATTGCGACAGAAACATGAAGCTAATCAACGGTCATGATTTTCACTGGCACGGTGGATCATTGGCAAATCGTCGACGACAGTCAGATCTAAAGTTGTCGATTTCATCGTCCACGTTCATCGATGGCCAGCGACACCTAAAGCAAACTTGGAGAGCAGGCTGAGGGCTATACTCAGTTAAAATTTGGCGACCTACGTTCGACTGTGGCGATCGAAAATCCTAGTTGACTAATTGGAAGTTTTTGGGTTCATTGAAGCAAACCGTGGCAAATGGTGGGCCATGGCCGGCGTTGGGGAGTCGAGTGGGGTAGGCACGGCAGCGGCTGGCTCTAGGCGAGGTCCGGTCATCTTTCATGAGTGGTGCACGGCAGTGTGAACATTTTTTGTTCTCGTATCTTTCGTGCATAGGAGTTGGATGGAGGGAGAGAAGAAGCAGGCATCGGGTCCATTTTTCTTAGTTTGGGCCAGGCCCGTTAGTAGATAATTAGAATTAAATTTGTGATAAATTTTATTTATTTAGTTTGTAAATCGTATAAACCCAATATGTCATTTGTTTTATGTTCAAATCCAATGCGGTCAGTCACGTTGGGTTGTATTAATGAGATCTTTGCTATGGAATGAAATTGGCTGAATTTAGAGCTTGCAAAATTTTTAGTTAAATTCGAACACGTTCGAATTTAATCGAAACCAAAACGCGAAAGCGACAGCAGAAAATAAAAGGTGAATGTTTTTAACGCTCACAACGTACTATAATATTTTTATGTTCGTTAAAATTGAATCGTGAAGTATCTAATTTTATTGACTGTTAATTGAAAATGAAATTGACATATGAATTGACTGTTGGTATTAAAATTGACAGTTAAATTTGAAATTGGAATTTAATTGCCAGTAAATTACCTGATATTAATAACTATGAAATTGTTGTGAATTATTGGCTGATTTGGATATTGATTGTGATGGATGCTATTGGTTGATATTTTGGATGATTTGGATGTTTATTTATTTTGATATATCCTATTATCACCTTGAAAATTATTTACAGTATATAAAACTGTAAATTGAATTATTTCGAATAAATTAAGAAATATGTTGAAATGATATATACCTATGGCATTTATTTTAGATTGAAATGATATATATATCCATCCCTGAAATTAAATCGAAATAACTATTCACTTGGCCATAGGATATAAAATTATATACGGACACCAGATTGGTTAAATTAAATGATATTAAAAATTTTTGATTTGAAATTTATTTCAATGATTTAATTTTAAGAAAATGAAAATCGAATTTATGGAAATCAAAGTATTTTCGAACTTGAGCTCGAATTGTTGAAATTTAAGTTTGATAATAGGAATGTTTTAAATAATCGAAGTTGAGATTTTGAAGTTATAATAGAAATATGATTTGAATTTCGAAAATTGATTTGTTTTAAAAAGATTTGAAATTTCAATCGAACTATGAAATATTACTAAGTAAAAGTAATATAAACGATATTTCAAAATTGAACTCGGAATTGAATTATTTTGGAGATTTGAATCTTTAGTTGTGTATTGAAAGTTAATTTGATTTAAGTGATTTGAATCGATATTTTAAAAATCGAACTCGAAATTGATATAAATCGAAATGAAATTAATTTGGAATTGAAATTGAAATTAAATTGGGATTGGATTTTAATTTATTCAAGTTGGAATTAAAATTAAAATCAATTGGAATTGAATTGAATAAATTGGAATTGAAATCGAAATCGAATTAATATTGAATCGAGATTGAAACTAATCTGAATTAAAATTGGAATCAAAGTTAATTCTAATTGAAATCGAAATTGAATCGATTATATTGAAATGGAATTGAAATAGATTTGAATTGGAAGATTGGGAACTAAATCAGTTTGACTTTGAAACTATTTTCAAATAAATTATTTTAATATAAACTGTTTAAAATCTTTCTTCTTAAATATTCAAATTATTTTGATTTTACAAGCTATTTAACTATATGAACCATTTTTAAAACTCAAACTATCTTATATTAACTATTTAACTATTTTAAAACTATTCAAGCTATTTTCTAAATTCAAACTGGTCAGAGTGGGAATTGTTTATATTTAAATCATGGATTTAAATACAAATTGGGTTAAATTGAAGTTATAATCTAAATGGAAATTCGAGCAATTTTGAATTGGAACCGAAATTGAGATATTAAGGTGAAAATGATTTTGAAGTAAAATAGTATATTTTGAGTAAATATGATATTTCGAAATGAAATTAATTTTGAAGCGAATATGATATTTTGATATCAAACACGAATTGTTTTCGAAATGTAAAAGTACCAACCGGCGTGTAAAATGACGTTTGGTTGTTAAAGAGACCAGGGCCTCTTATTGGCATACTCTCTGTCAATATTGGAACCACTTTAACAAGTGTGTACGCGGAGGAGACTCTAGAATGAAGTGGTTGGATTTAGCGTTGTTTGCTGGATTTGAAGAAAGAGAACGATGATGGATTGGCCTGACACTTGTATTAATTTGAAATGACTAAAATAGGAGCCATACCGGCCAATGAGGTTAGCTACCTCTAGCGGACACACTTCTTCATATTACTATCATGACATTGTTATTGATTGGTGTGCACCCTTGGATTTTGGGAGCGTTGGACGCGGTGGGCCGTTAGGGATTACCACCAGCTGGGAAGGGTAAACTGGTAGTATTACCTTGGGCATTGCCTCACGTGCCTTGTCATACTTTTATCCTTATAAGAGACCCCTAAGATTTTGGTTTAGTGTTGTCATATCACGGCGCATCCCTATCCACCGACGGTTTACTGGTGTTTTATATGCAAATTGGACGACAATGCTTAAAACCGTTTTAAGGGGGATCAATGTAAAGCCTTAACGCTAAGAAAAATATTTATTTTACTGATTAGACATTTTATATGTAGCGTATTCTACTACATATAAATATTTTGACGGACCCTTAAGAGATGGAAAATCCCGTAACATCTCTTGAGTTACTGCACGCAAGTTATACACTGGATATGAGATGTGAAACCCCGTAAACATCTCTGACACCATGGCACTCATGTTGTATGCGATATCGATTTGACTCACATAAGAATATTTTAGTCCTGACTCGAGTGTTTTGTCTTTTCATTACGCTCGGGTCAGTCCTGAGTTTTCAGCGCATTTAAGATTATCTCTGGAGGACGAAGACAAGATTTGGTATATTATTACTATTACTATTATTCTTGCATCATGTTGTCTGCTGCATTATTTATTTATCCCTGATGTATATATAACTCTGATGATTGTTGTATAAATTATAATCAAATGTATAATAAACAGCTTCATGAACTGTTTATTTGATTATTATATTTTGTCATTCCGCTGCGAGATTCCATGTTGGTTTCTTCTTCTTTTCTTATTTTTTTAATTAAACCCATCGATTATCTATATTTCGGATTGTTTAAGTAGGACATGTGTGGATTATTGTCAATTTACACCCTCCAAAACGTGGGGTCGTCACATCAAACATTTTAAAATAACATCACATATATCGCAATATATATTACATGTATTCATTTATTAATTAATTTATTTATTTTGTTAATATTATTAATAATTTTTTAAAATTTTGAAATTAATTTGTGTTATTATCAAACATTTTGAAAAACCTTATTATATTATAACTTTTATAATATATGTATATCTTGTTTTAAATTTAACTTTTAAATTTAACTTTTAAATTTAAAGTCTTATATTTTTAAATTTTCAAATAGTTTTGAAAATTAGCTAAAGACCTAATTCAAATTGGGCCTTTTTTATTAGGGGCAACCTTTGGGATCACAACTCTGTTCGGGCCAGGCTGGTAGCTGCATAGGACATGGTACTTGATTACCCAAATCCAATCCTAGACATTATATATTAGACACCCTGCTAACTGGGCTGTGAGCTTAATTAGTTAACTCTAACATGACTAATTTGATCACGTATGTTATTGGGCTCTAATGCAATTGTTGGAGGCCAGCCTGCAATAGAAGTTATGGGTGAATTTCAAAAAATTTCCCTTATTGGATCTTCATTGGGCCTATGAAGTTTAATTGATTTAGGACATTTTTTAATTTTATTTAAATGAAATCTTTTATTTTATTTAAATTCGTAAAATGACATTGTATTATTTAATTTTATGTCATGTTAGATATATATGTATATATGTATGTATATATGTATGTATATATGTATATGTATATATATTTGTGTGAGTATCACACACACACACACACACACACACACATATATATATATATCAGTGCAAGGTACGTTTAACATGCTCATATATAGATGTTGGGATTCACATCGCAGCGAACACATTAGCTCATCCAATATGTAATTGTATTATCCAAATGTATGTGTATGCATATACACGTTTGCTTTTATAATAAAACATTTCAATATATATACATATATATATATACTAAAAATTTATTCATATATAATTTTGTATAAACATATAAATATTTATATATGAATATATATAAATATAGTATTAACAAATTGTATATATATAAATTACTATATAATATGTTTATATCATTTAAAATAATAAATAATTTTTTTTGCTATAACGTAGAAAATACTTATATATTAAATAATAAGTAATACACACACACATATAAATGAATATGTTAAATACTTAAATATATGTATAATATAAATAAATATATGCATATTATATAAATAAAATTATAGAATAATTTTTAATTAAATATATTCATTGATCTAGTCTTGCGCATAGAGTAGGATTTTTGTTTAATTTTTTAATTATATATATGTATATTAATAAAACCGTATAAAATTATTTAAAATATAAAAAAATATTGTTTTTCGAAACTAATTTAAGTTTAAAATTTCCATTAATTTTTACATGAAATTTTATAATTTGAAAATTTAATATATAATTAAAAAATTTAAACAATTTTAAAATCCAATTTTAAATTATCGGTTTTTAATTTAAATATTTAAAAATAAAAAATAAATTTTAGTTTTAATTTTTTTCCGTGAGCTTAATATGCATCAATAAAATTTTATAAAATATATTTTGTAATTGATGTATGAATTTATATAATCATTTATATGATATATTGACTTAAACATTGTTTAAAAATAATATATAAATAAAAAATATTTTCTTTCTGTCAAAAATATTATATCTATTAAACATCATATATGAAATTTTATTTCAACTTTTACACATGTATAATGTAGTATTTAAATTATAAACTATATAAATATACGTACATATTATATATTAAATTAATTAAAAATAAATGGTTTTTTTTAATTCTCAACCGTGCTATACGTAGATGAATTGTCATAAATTTTTTTAAAATCATATTTACATATACATACAACCAATTAAATTTATGACAATATATCTACATATTTGAATCGTCACCTAACTAACAATATTATATGCATATAAATGAACATTATAATTGTAAATTAATGTTCGTAAGTAATTTAGAAATGTACCATTCAGCCAAAGTCCTTAAGCACACCTTGAAACGATGTTATATGCTCCTAGAAACGATTTTCGATCCAACAGAGTGCTAGTCGTTGAACCGTCGACCATTGGCTATCGAATGGCAATTGAATTGACTAGATTTGGGGTTGATTAAATGGAGAGACCATAGGGGATTTTCGGCCAGTAATCAGAAGAAGTGGAGGCTTTAAAAGTCCTAAATCAAATGGAGAAAGAGATGCTTAAATAGAGCATGGAAAGGAGGGAATTTAGGATCTCATCTTTTACTCTATCTCCTTTAATCTTAACCATCCATTTTCAAGTCCTCTTACTCAAATCCTAGCCACCCCTAGTCCTTTGTTTCAGTCAACCCTATCAGGCCCATGATGGGCCTCAAACCCATAAGAGTCTGAATGAATATTTTGCATTTAAAACCTAATTTAAAACGCTTATCGATATCATATATCGATTAATGTGTTTATAACTTTTATAAATACAATTAATATTCATTTATCAAATCTAAATCAAATTTATAAATAATATTTCATAAATATTATTTAATTAAATTAATTTATAATAATTGCAAGTTAATTAAATTATTTGGTCAAAGGAGAATTCATTATTTTTGATTTTGTGACTCGTCAGGTTTAAATTTGGTCAGCGATTACTATAAAACTTTTCGAATATTAATGTTTACATGTCATTTAGCAGGTGGTGTGGCATTTTGGCCAAATTTATCACTTACTTGGTTTAAGTAAAATCCAATTTTACTTTGTTAAGCATCACCTAGTCATGACTTTATTTACACCGATTCTCTTCGTCAAAACTATACCACTGTGGACTTATGAAATTTGGTAATGGTCAAAATTTCAACATCATCCATAATTAACTCTATAGTCCAAACACTAAGTCCAGATATTTTGACTCTGAGTTGACCATAATACTAATCCCATATAACTGAGGAGACGTATCCTCTCTTGAATAGTGCTTCACTTCCAATACATCCACTTGACCCAACTATAGTCACTCGGTGGACGTCGTGCCATGATTTGAGTATAATCAAGGTGGAGCTTTCATATTGAAGACCGAGGTATCCTCAAGTTGAGTGAACTATGTAAATCAGTCACATCAATATTTTCTATTTGAACTTAGTTATATTAACCAACATAAAACAATCAAGCAAGTCGTTCCATAGTTATCCAATAACTATCTGTACGTAACCCCTATGTGCCCCAGCAATCATGGGTAATGCATGGCCCAACACTTGGAGAGCATTGCGTACTCTAGTCTCAATAGAAACATTGATATCCAGTATCGATGCATCTTGATTGGGAACATTTAAAATGATGTGTTTTATAATGTTGTGCTACAATACTCATTATTATAACCATTTGTAATTACAATCGCAAACACAAAATTTATGGATTTTCTACTAAACATATTTAATTAAGCATTTAATTATTTAAAACGAACTATAAAAAAATTTAACAGAAAAAATACCTCTATTACAAACGAGAATTGATTACAGAGTTAATTAATTTACTTAAATTACAGAATTTCCCATAGGGCATACCCTTAACTCTATCAATCTCCCACTTGCGTTTGGAGACAATTACAAAATCTCAATCCCATCCCTTCAATCAGCTTCTCGAGAGCCGATTAAGCTAACACTTAGTGAATGGATATGCTATGTTATCCTTAGTATTTACCCTTTGTATCGCGACCTCTTTCTTTTTGATGAATTCTCTAATGTGGTAGAACTTCCGAAGAATATGTCATGACTTCTTATGTACTCTAGGCTCTTTTGCGATCTGCACCACCACATTGTTATCACAGAACAATGCCGTGGGATTATCAGTATCAGGTTTCACTCCAAGCTCACTCAAAAACTTGTGCATCCAGACTGTCTCTTTATCTGCTACATTGAAGGCGATGTAGTCAGCCTCCATCGTGGAATCTGCAGCTATTTCTTGCTTGAAAATTTTCTAACTAACAGCTCTACTGTTAAGCGTAAATACATAACCGAACACTGACTTACTATCATCTATCACTTTTAAAACTCCAATATGTATACCCTTTATAAAGAGGTCTCTGTTCTCATATATGAGGAATAAGTCCTTGGTATTTCTCAAATAGTTAAGTATACATTTTACGGTCGTCCAATGCTTTTCTCTGGGATTAAATTAGTATTGGCTTACACATCTTAATGTGTATGCCACATCCAGTCTAATACATAGCATAGTGTACATTATGAATCCTATGGCTGAAGAATAGGGGATCTTCTTCATACATTCTTTCTCCTCATCAGTATAAGGAGCATCCATCTTAGAAAGGATGATTCCAGACTGTGTTGGAACGTTTCCACACTTGGAATTCTTCATACTGAACCTTTTCAGTACGGTATCTATGTACAGGGATTGGGACAATCCCAACAGCCTCTTAGATCTATCTCCATACATCTTTATACTAAGTATATAAGCTACTTCTCCTAAATCCTTCAGGGAGAAATTCTTGGAAAGGAAAGCTTAACTGATTGCAACAGCTAAGTGTCATTGCCAATCAATTATAGGTCATCACCATAAAGTACTAAGAATACAACATCATTGCCCTGTTCCTTTCTATATACGCACGCTTCCTCTGTGTTCTGATAAAAACCAAACTGTTTGATTACCTTATCAAAACACTTATTCCAACTCCTTAAAGCTTGTTTAAGTCCACAAATGGACTTTAACAACTTGCAAGCCTTTCCCTCAATCCCACTGACCACAAAACCCTCAGATTGTGATATATAAATGGTTTCGTCTAAATCACCATTTAGAGAAGCCATGTTTACATCTATTTTCCATATTTCATAATCATAGAATGCAGCGATGGCTAACATAATTTGTACGAACTTAAGCATGGTTACGGGTGAAAAGATCTCATTATAATTTGCACCTTTAATTTGACAAAATCCTTTTGCTACTAGCCTTGCCTTATAAGTCTCTACTTCTCCATCTGCATTTATATTTTTCTTAAAAATCCATTTGTAGTCGATGAGTTTTACTCGTTCGGGTATGTTTGACAAAGTCTAAACTTTGTTTTCATACGTAGAATTCATCTTAGATTTCATTATTCTAAGCCATAGTGCACAGTCCTTATTTTGCAGTGCTTGTTGGAAAGACGGAGGGGTCTCATCATCTAAGTCACAATCCTCTTTCTTTCCATCCATGGGATGACCTTAGTATCACTCTAGTGCACGAGATTCCATTCTAAACATTCTAATAGGTTACATGTTTCCGTATAAGGTTGAACTTGGTTCTTCCACCATTTCAGTGATAGTTTCTCGAATCTCATCCAAGTCAAAAACTTCACTATTAGTTTCTTTTGATAGAAATTCCTTTTCTAAAAAGATAGCATGTGTGGAAACAATCACTTTTTGTTCCTCTATGTTGTAGAAAATATATCCTCTTGAACTCTTGGGATATCCTATAAACGTACACAAAGTTGATCTCGCCTCAAGCTTATTAGGGCCAATGTTCTAAACATAGGTCGAAAAACTCCAAAGCTTCAAATAATTGAAGTGGGGTTTCTTCCCATGCCACATATCATATAGCATCTTAGGCCCAGATTTAGTATACAACAACTTCAACATATGTGCTGCTGTTTTTAGCGCATATCCCTAAAAGGACAAAGGTAACTCGGATTTAATCATCATGGAACAAACCATATCTAATTATAAGGTGGAGTAACCTGAGAGATAATCCATTATCTTTAAGTATTGTTGGAAATCCTGTCCAACATACTCATCTCCTCGATCTGATCGAAGGATCTAATCTTAAGGCCCGTTTGGTTTTCTACTACATTTTTATATTTGCTAAATTTCTCATAGACATTGGATTTGTTCTTCATAATATTCACATATCCTAGTCTCGAGAAATCATCAGTGAAGGTAATAAAGTAAGATCTATTATCTTTGGTAATTATAGGCATCGGGCCACATACTGGTAATTCTTCTGATATTGGTTTTGATGACAACAACCATATGAATATTGGTACTAATGTTTTCCCAAGTTGTATATCATATTTTTGCAGGATATTTTACAAGTGTATACAAGTACACGATACTCAAGTTTAAAGATTGATTAGTAGAAAGACTAAAAATCAAGACTCATGGATGATCGAGATAATTGAAGACTCGTGAGTTTAGAGATGAAGACAAGAAGAGTTCAATACTATAGTTTATAGTAAATAAACATTAAAATAATTTGTCAAAGTCCTTGCATATCCATCATTTGATTCTTTGAATACTTTCTTATTAAATATTATTATTATTTTGTTATCAAAATATTTTATTTTATATTCAAAATATATATTTTTACTAAACTTTTATAAAGGTTTTTATATTAAAATATTTTAGAAACTATACTTAAATAATTTTACAAGAGTTCAAGAATTTTGCAACATCTTAAAAGAGTTCTTATTTTTCAAAAAATACATATGTATGTCGACATATGCTACATAGATATGTCGACATATAGACCGTTGGAGAGATCATTTTTAAATTTTGAAAAGTTATGATTTTTGATCACAACTCTTCACGAATAGACACGTCATTTAAACATTGTTTAAACTAGTGAAAAGATGCCTTTTTAGTCTTAAAAAGTTGTGATTGTTTATTACATTTTTTAAGAATATACACATCTTTTCAAACATTATATAAAGGGTTAGAAAATGAATTTTTAAAACAAACTTTTCTATCTTCTTCTTGCTCTGAACTTTCACTAGTTATTCTCTCAAATTTAAAATCCGCTTATCTGTACGTATTTTCTAATCAATTCAAAGATCAAAGTGCTGTCTAATCGGTTATAGGATATCTTGCATCCAATGTACAACCTTTTGTATTTGGAAATCAATGGCTCTCTACTAATATTTGTTTGGGTATGCTTGTTGCCAGTTCAAATTAAGTAGGTGTGCTTGTTGCCTGTTCAAATCAAGTGGGTGTGCTTGTTTTTCAGTTAAATCAAGTAGGTGATCTTGTTGCCAAATTAAATCAAGAGAGTCTACACTGAACTTAGAAATGATGAGGGTGTATCTTGATGCCTTGAAATCGAGACTATACTTTGGTTTGCTTACTATTGAAAAGAAATCCGTATAAGAAATTTTATGGGACTGAATGTATAAGAAGTCCGAACCAGTATAAAACTCATGGTGTCAATTCTCTAACTCATTACTTCACTGCTTATATATATTTCTGTGATTGCTTGCTAATATATATATATATATGATTGATATTCTATGTTTTGATTAAAATATTAAAATAAGTTAGAAAGTTTCATAAAAGTTATAAAACACTATTCACCCCCCTCTAGTGTTAAAATAGCCTTAAGATCAGTTTGCCGGTTATTACACCGTTCCCCATCAGAGCTTTAGGTTTTCAAAAACTCGTTTTTTGATTTTTGAAAAATATAAATGGCTAATAACACTGGTAGTACACTTTTTTAACACTTTTTTGAAGGACATTCAACTACTAGACCCCCACTATTTAATGGTAATTGCTAGACTTACTGGTCATGTAGAATGAAAATTTATTTACAATCAAATGGTTTAGATATTTGGAACATTATACAGAATGAGTACACTCAACCCCATACTGAATATTCAATATGGACCCCAGACCAAAAGACACAAGCACTTAATAATTCCAAGGCAATGAATATTTTATTTTGATAATTAGATAAAAATAAATTTAATCGAGTTTCTATCTGTAAGTCTGCATATGAAATTTGGATAACATTGCAAGTTACAGATGAGGGTACTAGGAAAGTAAAACAAATAAAGATTTTTATGCTAATCAACCAGTTTCATCTGTTTAAAATGAAACCAAATAAGTCTATTTCTGATATGTATTCCACATTTCAAGATATAGTTCATTCATTAGTATGATTAGATAAAAATTACTTCAAAGAGAATCAAGTTAGAAAAATTCTTAATTCACTATCTTTGGAATGGGATCAAAAGACATAGCAATAGAGGAATCCAACGATATTAGTATATTGCAAATTGAAGAGTTAATTGGTAATCTAATGTCCTATGGAGCACAATTGTAGGGTAGAAAGGAAAGCAAGGCAACCAAAAAGAAATTAATTGCATTAAGTGCTACTACTGATGATCAGAATTTAGATGATGATGATAATGATGAGGAGATTTCTCTTATGACTTGAAATTTCAAAAAATCCCTAAAGTATAGAGAGGTGGACAACTTTCATAAAACCGAAAACAAAAATTCTAGAAACGGAAATGTTTTTAAGTGTAATGATTGTGGTGGATCTAACAATCTATGAAGAGACTGCCCATAGCAAAAAAACACCAAACATTGATTCATTCAAAAAGAGAAAAAGAGCTTACAATGCAACTTTGGATGATTATGATACCACATCAAGTGACAAAAAACTCTTACAGAAAATATCGATACGTGTTTCACAGTGATGGAAGACTAATTAGAAGAGACAGGAAATGACGAAATCAGTACATTTTACATTTCATATTTTTATTATTTTTATTTCTTATTTTTTTGAAATTATATAGGAATATAATAATAATAATCATATATAAATATTAAAAATATATAAATATAAATATATATGAGTAAATATGCATATATATAAATATATATAATATTTCTTTGTTTTGTATTTTGAAATTTTGGCCCATTTGTCGACATATGCCACATTCCTGGCAGAATTTTGAGAATCTTTTCAAAATTCAGACTTTGAAATTCCCTCTCTCGCATTAATTTGAAATTTTGAGTTGTCACCCTTTCACCTGTCATATGACTATTCTATCTTTATTTATTCACTCTATCTTATCTCATCTTCCACACACACTTTATTTTTAAATTCAAACTAATTCTTCACATTCTTTCCTCCTAATCAAATCGAAAATGCTTCCTCAAACTAACCTTCCTCATCCAAAACCATTAGGCTTACCAAAAAGATCAAAAGTCAATTTCAAAATGACCGAGAGTCCATTGAAACTTATATTGAGTATGCTACTTATGAAAAATTATTTTCATGAAGGTTTGCAAATTTTAATGAACTTTTTATGGTTTACAAAATCTTGCTTTAGAAAATGGTATTTTAGGTTTAATCGATTTATCTCAAAATGATTTTGATTACTATCCCGATTTGGTTAAAATGTTTTATGCTAATTTGAATGGAAAAAATTTTCAAGGAGAAGAAGGTCAAATTTGGATTAGTAAAAAAGACAGTACTGTTGTTTTAGATTGTGAAATTCTTGGTCAAGTATTTGGTTGTAGAAGTAGTGGAAATGGCCTCTCCACTTTTGAAATTGATTATGGTAATAGAGAAGTTATGAATGATTTATTTTCTAATGATGAAGGGTATGGTTTGAAAGACAAAAATCTTAGGCCTAAAGCAAAACCAATGAGTCTTATTTCACAAAACAGTATAGCACCGAGGATTGAGAATTACAACAACCCCACTCAAAGGTTTTCAATGCTCTTTTTGCTATTTTTGGGAAATATGATATAAACTAGGCTTAAGTGATTTTGGATGACTTTGTTCAAAAGAAAATCTCTAGGCATGAGAATACACTTTACCATGTGTATCTTACTATAATTTATAATTTTTTTGGTATCAATCTAAGAGGTGAAAACATTTTGCTTCACAAAGTGTTCGATAAAACAACCTCTCTCTTAAGCACATTTCTAGAATTCAAACCTATGAATCTCTTTCCGAAAAGGAAGAGAGATTGACAAAGGAAGAAGAGTAAAATATTTTAGAAGAAGAAGAAGAGGAAGAAAGTAATGGAATGGAAACTAAAGAGGAGGGAGAGCAAGAAGTAGAAGAGGAGGAAATTGACACTTTCCTAGAAAGCTTTGACAAACCATCTTGCTACTCCAATAAATAAATTCTCAAGAACCAAGAAAAGTTTCTTAACAATCAAAAGAAGCTTAAATGTCTCTTTAGTAAAAAGGTAACTTCTCTCTCAAACAAACTGTACAAATGCTTGTGGAACATCATTAGGAAGCCTGGTGGAAACTCTTCTTCTTCATCATCATCTATTTAGATCTTTTATCTACCTTTATATCTCTTATTTCTACGTACTTCTAGTTTTATTTCATGTTATTCTTATGTAATTTTCAATAATTTCCATGTACTTCTCTTTTACATTAATGAAAATCACTTAGAAATTTAATTTTGTTATTCAACATTATTCTTATATTCTCTGGAATTCAAAAATTAAGATAGTATAAAATATAGACAAAAACTAAAACAATAACAAGAAATATGCAAACTTTTGCATATATGTCGACATATGGACATATGTATGTTGACATATATTAGACAGTTTTTATGATTTTTGAAATTCAAAAGGTTAGTTAATTTTTGAATAGTTTAATTACTAATCCGACCTTCCACTTCTATAAAATCCCATTTCTTTTAGTAAAACTTAGAAATTGATTCATCTTCTTATTCTATACCTATCCACTCATCTCTTTTCATAAAAATGTACTCTAAGATGAACTTCATGCTCTCTTTCATCCTTAGAGTATATCAAGATATCATCTATAAAAACCAATACGAACCTATCCAAGTGCTCTCGGAAAACTCGGTTCATCAAATCCACAAAGAATGCAGGCGCATTAATCAGTCCGAACGACATAACTAACCATTCTTACAACCCATATCTGGTCCTAAATGCCGTTAAAGGTATACTATCCTCTGCTACTCTGAGCTGATAGAAACCTATTGCCAAATCCAACTGCAAGAATACCTTGGTTCTACTCAACTGGTCGAACAAATCGTCAATCCTCGGCAATGGATATCGATTCTTTATCGTCCTCTCATTTAACTTATGATAATCGATACATAGCTTCAATGATCCATCCGGCTTCTTAGCAAACACCGCGGCTGCTCCCCAAGGTGAACCACTCGGCCTTATAAAGCTCTTGCCTTCCAATTCCACCAACTGCACCTTTAACTCCCTCATCTCTGTAGGGGTCATCCTGCTCGACGGCCTACTCACTGGTTCTGCTCCCGGAACCAAATCTATTCGATACTCAATGGCTCATTTCGGTGGCAATCCGACTACAGGCTCAAAAACATCCATGAATCCTTTAACCATGAAAACTCGATTCAGCTCATCTTCCAACTCCATAACACCCAACAAAGCATTCACCTCACCGTTAGAACCTTCTATGGTATAAATTATCTGATCACTACAATCAGTGTGTCTAAGTGATATTTTCCTATCTTGGCAAAATATCCTAGCATCGTACTCACTTAACCAATCCATCCCAAGAATAATTCCGAACCCCACAAAATCAAACACATCCAAACTGCAAACAAAGGTATGCCCTAACGAGTCAAACTCTAACTGGTCACATCTCAACCCTAGAGTTGCATACCCTCCTATTGGATTCGCAATCCATAAGGAAGTAACTAAATATGTGGGTTCTAGGTTAAGCTTATCTATCAAACATCTAGATATAAAAGAATTCGATGCACCGGTATCAAATAGAACACGAACAGACATACCATGAATCTGAAGCGTACCTCCCAAAACTGCCTTTCCCTTCTCCTGGGCTGTTGGCTTCGAAGTAGTAGGTTCCACTTAGGGCTGTCAATTTCCTACACGACCCGAAACACGACCCGAAACCCGCACGGAAATTAGCAGGTTAACCCGACCCGTTAATTTGGCGGGTCATTTTCAGGTCAACCCGAATTTGACCCGTTTATAAATGGGTGGGTTTTGGGTTGACCCGCTAACCCGAAATTGACCCGTTAACAACCCGTTTATACTTATATAGGTTGACCGACCCATTTACGACCCAACCTGACCCATTTATGACCCGTTTGTACCTTATACGGGTTATACGGGTTGACCCGACCCGTTTACGACCCGTTTCGACCCGTTTACGACCCAATTATACCTTATACGGGTTGACCCGACCCGTTTACACCTTATACGGGTTGATTCGACCCATTTACGACCCGACCCGTTTATAATCCGGGTTCGGGTTGAGATTTTCTGACCCGTTTAATAAACGTGTTGACCCGACCCATTTAAAATCAACCCGAACCCGACTTGACCCGACCCAAACCCAACCCGACCCATTGACAGCCCTAGTTCCACTGCATACACTTTGCCATTTCCATCCTTAGTGGGCTCCTTGCACTGGTTCTTATAGTGGCCTATCTGATCACAGTTGAAGCACCTGATGTTCTTCTTCCCAATCACTTCCAAACCTTTCCAGTACGACACTCATTGGCGAAATGACCCTTCTTGTCGCACTTGAAACAAACCACCTCAGACTTCCCTTTCTTGGCGCTCCACCCTTCTGAGCACCCTTTTTGTGAAAGAACTTCCTCTTTTGACCTTGCCCAACCTGGACTTCTTTCACCTTATTTTTCTCCTGACAAGCAAGCATCTCTTTATGTCTCAATGAAATCTCCACAACCACATCACAGGGATCTCTAATGTGAGGTAACATAGCCCTTGCTAACTCAGGCTTCATTCCTCTGATAAAATTCTCATTCCTCTTCATTACAGTATCCACTGAAGCATACCCATATCTGGCCAAATCCTCAAACCTCCTAGCGTACTCCAGAATAGACATCTCTCCCTGCTCTAACTCAGCAAAATTTCTGATCAGAGCTGACTGTGCCATCGCAGACATGAACCTCTCTTGGAACCTCCCCTTGAAATCTGCCCATGTCAAGGTTTCCTCATCCACACCAGCCGTCACACTGTTCCACCAAAACAAAGCCACTCCCTGGAGCTGTCTCGAAGCAAGCCTCCTCTTCTGCTCATCATTGAACTCCAAGTCTGCAAAGATTCTCTCATAGTGCAGCAACTAATTTTCCACCTCTAAAGCATCCTCTGTTCCCAGAAATGGCTTCCCTCTAAGCTTAGCGTAATCTCTGCTCAGCTTAGCATAATGGTTAATTACTGGAACTTCCGGAACTCCTGCTCCTGCAGCATCTCCTCCTCCTACTCCAGCTGCAATTCCAGCTTGCATCATATTCACAAAAAACTGATACATAGCTCCCATGTCCATCTGCGAAACTCCAGCACCTACATTTTGTGCTTGTGCCTGACCTTGGGTCCTCCTCACATTAGGTCTGGCATTCCCCTCGGTGCCCTTCCTTCCTTGGTTAACTCTTCCTCTTCTTCCATCCATATTTGTATTCAAACTTCATGAGATATAGAAAAATAACCTAACAAAGATAGAAGACTAGAGATAAAGCGTATACTTATATATAGCAAATACAAGTACGTTACTATAGCATTATCACATACCCCGATCTTACTTTAATTCCTTAGGATTATGTTCTACAAACCATTTTTAGTTAAAGTTTTTCATAAACCTTTCTCCGATACCAAGTTGTAACATCCCGTATCTGGAGACCAAAAGCTAAGCGCTACAAATGCTGCAGTCATCTATAGTATTAACTTCTGGTGACAAATAATGAAAATGCTAATGGTATCCGTAATATCAAAAGCACTTGAATATGAACAAATCATATATTTCAAAAACAACATTTTATTGATTACATTTCAAACATCCAAGTTACATAATCCCTTAACATTTCTCAGGCAATGATCAAATATATCAATTACAAAATATGCCAAGAGCGACATATGATGCCCCCTTGGTTGATTAGAGCCAATGTAGTCATATCTGACTTATATACATAGCGGAATCAAAACAAAATAAAACTATAACTCCTAATTAGCTATCCATCAGCCACCTATTCGTCTCCGGAAGCTTTATTCGCCAAAAATTCTAAAACCTGAAAACCTTAACCCTCAGCCTACTCAAATCAATTTTGAGCACCCGAGAGTTTAAGGGGATAAAAAACTTCGAGTTAGACATAAAGCCTGGTATGAATAATACTGTTACATCTCGGTTTACTGATATTAAGTGAGACCACGCCACTTAGCGGAACGGGTTTCCCCTAACTAATATCCTCTTTAAAACATATATTTTGCAAATATTTTCCTGCAACCAAACTGGTTAATCAAACTGATATAATAATGATAATAATAGCTAAGTCCGTTAAGCTATAATCAGGTAACTAATAGACTATCTGTCCATAAGTAGTAAATGGACCATTTGTCCGAAAACTGGGCTGACTGCCTTCAAGCTGGACTAACTGTTCGAATTAAAATGGACTATTTGTCCAAAACATTTTCTTAGGGTTAACTACCCTTCATCTTTTTCCTTGAAAACCTTTTCAAAATGATTTAATCTTTTAAATCATACTTATACAAGGAAAATATATTCTTAGCTTTACTCTAAGCTATTTTTCCATGTTATATATACTTTACTCAAAATAATGTTGATGAATTTTAATGAGGATTGGCTATCCTTCCAAAACAAGTTAAAACCCTTTTTAACTTGAAAATACATAGGCTATATTGCATATTTAATACATTTGAAACCTTTGTTTAAAACCTTTAAACAACCCTTTCGAAACCCTTGAAGGTAACCCTTTCGAAACCATTAAAAGTAACCCTTTCGAAACGGTTAAATGCCACTCCTTCGAATGCTTCGGAACATTAGACATCCTTCTTTAAATCTTTTAAATATTGCCTTTCGAAAACCTAGGAAAAACCTTTCATTTCAACCTTTTCGAAACCCTGGGGAACCACCCCTTCGAAACCATTCACTAAAACCCTTTCGAAAGCATTAAAATACTAAACCTTTAGAAAGCCTTTGGATTCAATTTAAAACACGTGGAAACCTTTCGAAACCATTCAAAAATTTACCCCTTCGAAACCTTTGAAAACTGTTTCGATCGAAACCCTTTGGATCATGCTTTCAAGTAGACCAAATGGATCAGAAACCCATTAAAGTCGAAAGACTTCTTTCGAAATCATTAAAACGGTCTCATTCGAAACCATCTGGGTTATACTTCAATCATAGAAAAAGGGTCTTTAAAACATTTAAGTCGAAAGCATTCGTTTCGAAACCATTTCCTAAGTAAAAAAGTGATGGTGTCTAAACCACCCCTTCAAAATCATTGGGGAAGTGGCCAAATTTTTAGAAAAACAAAGTAAACAACCCTTTCGAAACCATCTAGGTCGAAAGGTTGAAAGCGGCAGCAAAAAGTTTTCAACTTAGTCGAAAGCAATCATTTTAAAAGAAAAGCACAACCTGATCGTATCCATTTCTTTAAATCCATTAAACCCAGTCGAAAGCTAACTGAGTCAAAAGCCATTTAGTTGAAAGCAAGCAGGCGCATTTTTAATTTAAAAGCAAAGTGGTGCTTCGATCCCTTTGGAACCTATTGTTTCGACCTTATGTCTTTCGCCTTCTATCTATGTATGAATATATTGATACCATGCGCATTGGTTTCGATGGTGTTAAAGAGGGAGGGACTTGGTCGAAAGCCAACCAAGGCGGAAGCATGTGCTGAAAGCAACAAAACAGTAAAAAGCATGTAGCAAATAGTTCTTTTCACCTAACCTTCTTTAAGCATCAAATTTTGATTGGTTGCCTCTTTTCTTTACCACTAAAAAGTGCTGCAATTTTCAGAACTAACTATTTGAATTATTTGTAAAAAACCCCTTCTCCTTTTATAACCATATAAAACATTTAAGTCCCATACCTTAAATAATTTTATATATTCATCAAAACACTTTGGAAAATTCTACAAAAATTCAAGAAAATCACTTTTAACATGTTTTCTAACATATATTAATTTTAGACCCAAACCATTAATTATTTAGCCATAAATAATTTTTAATCCAAAATAACATTTTCTTCACTAGAAAATTCATATAAAATCCATATAAATTTAGAAAATTCTGAAAATCGAAACCTATCCCTAAAATAACATTTCTGGCCTATATACATATTTGCAAGGCATTTGGATGTCATTTAATAGGGTTTTCACCTTAAAACATATCATAAAATCAATATGAACATACATAAATCATCAACATGTATATATAATCATTCCATCATTCAAAAACATCGAAAATCATTGCAAATAGATTTGGATTTCATCCTAAAATCGAAAACAAAAGAAATATGAGATGTAAACATTGTTCACCTTAGCTTTAGAGATTAAAGAGATTGAGATGTGAATGAATTTGATCTGATTTAGCTTCTTCCTTAGCTTTTCTTAATCATCTTCCTCTTTCTCTTTTTAATGGTGGCCGGCCTCAAGTTAAAAATTTTATAAATTGAAAATGAACGTGTAGGGGATACACGGCCATGGGTTTAGGGTATAAGAATGACCTCTTTCCTATTTTACCCCTCCGCTATTTCACATTTACTCTTATTTTAATTCATTGGTTAAATGGCACGGCTACCCCTTAATAAAAATCAAATCTCAATCCCCTAGTCAACACATTATTTTATTTTATTTAACTAACTAAATATCCTAAATAATGCTACCAAAATTATGGGGTGTTACAATAAGGGAGAAGAAAAGTATAAATATAATATATGCATAGACTGATGGGGAGTTATTCAAAATAAGGGGAGTTAACCAATTTAGGGGGAGTTGCGTTATATTTTATATTAAATATATTTACATTGTTTTCATCATAAAAGAGGGGATTGTTGATTCCATAGATATTAATTTTGATGACACCCATATAAAATAGGTACTAATGTTTTCCCATGTTGTATTTTTGCATGATATCATACAGGTGTATATAAATACACGATAATCGAGTTTGAAGACTTATTAGTAGACATAATAGAAATCAAGATTCAGATATGATTGAGATAATTGAAGACTCATGGGTTTATAGATAAAGACTAGAAGAGTTCAAGACTATAGTTTATAATAAATAAACATGACAATTTTACAAAGTCCTTGGATACCAACCATTTGATTCGTTGAATACTTTCTTATTAAATATTTATTATTATTTTATATTCAAAATATATTTGTTTACGAAATTTTTATAAAGGTTTTTATATTAAATATTTTAGAAACTGTGCTTAATTAATTTTATAAGAGTTCAAGAACTTTGCAACATCTTAAAGGACTTTTTATTTTTCAAAACATAAATATGTATGTCGACATATGCTACATAGATATGTTGACATATAGACCATTGGAGAGATGGTTTTAAGATTTTAAAAAGTTATGATTTTTGATCACATTTCTTCACGAGTAGACACGTCCTTTTAAACAATATTTAAACTAGTGAAAATATGCCTTTCTAAATTTAAAATGTTGTGACTGTTTATTACATCTTTTCACAAATAGACACATCTTTTCAAGCACTTTATAAAGGGTTAAAAAACGAATATTTAAAATAAACATTTCTATCTCCTTCTTACTCTAAACTCTCACTACATATTCTCTCAAATTCAAACTATACTTTACTGTTTACAAACTACACACTTATCTACACGTATTCTCTCATCAATTCAAAGATCAAAGTTGTGACAACCCACGTTTCGGAAGGTTTAAATCAACGATAATCCATACTTGTCCAACTTAAACAATCCAAAACATAGATAAACAATGGGGTTAATTAACAAAAATAAGAAAAGAAGAAGAAAACAAAATAGAATCTCGCAGCGGAACGATAATATATAATAATCAAATAAACCGTTCATTAAGCTATTTATATTATACATTTGATTATAATTTATACGACATTTATCAGAGTTATATATACAACAGGGATAAATAAAATCAATGCAGCAGACAACATGATGTAGAAATAATAATAGTAATAATATACCAAATCTTCGTCTTCGTTCTCCAGAAATGATCTTCAATGTGCTGAAAAACTCAGAACTGACCCAAGCGTAATGGAAAAAAACACTCAAGTCGGGACTAAAATATTCTTATGTGAGTTAAATCGATATCGCATGTAACATGAGTGTCATGATGCTAGAGATGTTTACGGGGTTTCACCTCTCCTATCCAGTGGATAACATGCATGCAATAACTCAAGAGATGTTATAGGATTTTCCATCTCCTAAGGATCCATCAAAATATCTATATGTAGTAGAATACACTATAGTGTCTATTAGTAAAATAAATATTTTCATAGCGTTAAGGCTTTACATTGATCCCCCTTAACGTGTTTTTAAGCATTGTCGTATAGTTTGCATATAAAACACCAGTAAACCGTCGTTGGATAGGGATGCGCCGTGATATGACAACACTAAACCAAAATCGTTGGGGTTTCATATAAGGATAAAAGTATGACAAGGCATGTGAGGCAATGCCCAAGGTAGGATACTACCAGTTTACCCTTCCCGGCTGGTGGTATCCCCTAGTGACCCACCGTAACACAACACTCCACAAAATCCATGGGTGCGCACCAATCAATCACAATGTAAATGATGGTAATACGAAGGAGTGTGTCTGCTAGAGGTAGCTAGCCTCATTGGCCGGTACGGTTCCTGTTTTAGTCATTTCAAATTGACACAAGTGTCAGGCCAATCCATCATTACTCTCTTTCCTCAAATCCAGCAAACATACGCCAAATCCAACCACTTCGTTTTGGAATCTCCTCCGCGTACACAGTTGATAAAGTGGTTCCAATATTGATAGAGAGTATGACAATAAGAGGCCCCGGTGTAACGACCCAGATTTTTCGTCCTTTGATTTGGAATATTAAAATGGTTTTAAATATTAAATTTGAATTTTAGATTGATTTTTGAATATGAAAATTGGGTTTTTATTTATAAAATAAATTCAGAATTTAAATATAGCATTTTATTAGATAATTTAATTATTGAATTTAATAATTTAATATTGGTTAAATTATTGTATCTTGAGTTTTAAGCTCGATAAAAAAACATTTAAAGGATTATAAAATTTATATTAATAATGAAGATAATAAAAGCTTTAAAATTGAATTTAAAAGTGATCTGTTCAATTTTAAAAATAGCTTGTTTAAATTTACATTTAAAAATAGCCTTCTAGGGCACAGTCTCGGAATTCGACGAAACCAAGTCCATTGGATCCATAATAGTGTATTATTATCGGATTTTAAATTTCATAGTGTTTGGAGTTATCGTTGGCCGTATGGTATTTAAACACGTTGAAATTAATATCGAAATTTAATATAATAATTGGGTCCAAAAAGCTATCTTCTCCATACGATCGAATTAGGACTCGAAACCTTTTCCGTTGCATTCGGAATAAGGATATAACATTATGAACACCTAGCGACACGCCTCGATAGGAGTACGAGATTTTGAGTTGCGTAAATCGAGATATTTTGAAATTTAAATAAATATTTTGTCTAGTCAAATAATTTCCATCGGTTCTTTCTCCCACCTTTAGGTCACTGTACGCACACCTCTACACGCAAAACATCTATTCACGTCCCCTCTCCTTTAAAACTTCACGTGACCTTCTCTTCTTTCAGTTCAAAATCAAAATCACGGTATCTCTCTTCTTCTTCTTCTTTAAAAAGCAACGTCGATCAAAGTTTTAAAAGAAAAATCGCACTGTCTTCAAAATTAAAATCGCAAGCCTCTATCTCTGTCCTCCTCAGTTCAAAAATGAATCAATTCGTTTAAATTAATATAAAAAAAGGAAGGGCGAGCAAAATCGTAGCCATAGTCATGCATGCAATCAAAGAGCAAACGCGACTTACGTGATGACCGAGAAGAGGGGATGGTCATTCGAGTCAGGATGTGGTTGCGGGGGAGGAAGGCAGCGACTTCGGTGGTGTTGTCTGGCGATGTGGAGGGTCGAAGTTAACGTGGCCAGGGGTTGCGCAGCTGTAGGCATAGGCGGCGGGGAAGCTAATAGGCGTATAATCTTCTCGCGCCCTTGCTGGTAGTCGATTTGGAGATGGCGGCAGCCGAAATCGCAATTCAGGATGGAGGGAAGGCACGTTCGACTTTGGGTTTGGCACGTCTCTGGTGATCGCGTTCTGATATAGGGAGAGGAAAATCTATAGTGCCACGATCGATGTTTGAGGCCGGGAAGGTTGCTGTGGTGATGGTAGTGGGGCTCATTCATAGCGGAGTGTGTCGACGGCAGCGGCATGAAGTATGGTGGTTGCGGTATCGTGGGCAGGTGCCAATTTTCAATCGAGAAGGAAGCTGTGTAGGGGGGTTCGAGTTGTGTCTGGAATGCTTGTGATCCGAGGATAACAGCAATTAGTGTTTTATTCATGTGAGGTAATTAATTTAATTACTGAAATTAAAATTAGTTAATTATAGGAATGAAAATCGAATTCTCATAAATACTGTATTAAAATTTTTACGAGGCTAAAAATCGAGAAAGAACAAGTCGAGATTGGATCGGATTGCGAAATTAAAAATCAAGGTGAGAATTTCTCACTCATTTGGATTACCATATTTAAATTTAAATGTTTAAATTTAATTATTCGATGTTTGATTGGACTGATAATTTATAATTACCTATTGGATGACTATATATATAGTAGTATATATATTAGTAGTTGGAGTGATATTTCCATACATTATAACAGATGTGACCCTATGCACCCCGCATAATAGCGGATGACCCTATATACCGCGACATATCCCTTGAAGTGGGATTGGTATTTTATCGTTGTTTAACATATGTGGATGCAGTGAAAACAGGTTGGAGGGATCCAACTGGATTCCTCAAATATATTTAGTGTTTTTCATATATATAAAATATATGATGTGATTTAATAATCTGTTGGATTATTGTGTGTTTTTAAAAGTTATAACAGTATGGGAATTAATTTTGGTATATTAAACACCATAAATGTTAATTTTAATTTTAAGAAATTAAAAGGAGATTTTTAATATAAAAATATGTATATTCAAAAATTTGGATTATTTAAAAGAGGTTGATTTGAATATGCAATAATTTTTTTTATCTTACTAAACAATGCGGGAAAGATATTTTAAATAGAGAATTTAAAATAAATTATGTAAAGGAATTTTTAAAAAACTGGATTTTAAAATGATATTCGGGAAAATACGGAAAGAAGTTGAAATCGATATTAAAAAGGGATTGGCAAAAATAAGTGGAATTTATAAAAAATTGAAATTATATAATGGAACTTTATAAATGAGGTTATTTTTAGTGAAACACAAAAGAGTTACAAAATTTTTATAAACAATGTTTATAAATAAAGAAAATTGATATCTGGTGATAAATTGGAAATATAAATTTATAGGAAGAATTTATATTTAAATATGGAAATAGGGTGAGAGAAAAATAATGGATACTATTTTTGAAGTGAAAATAGTTAAGGAGGCCGAAATGGAAGTGATGTGATAGAAATTGTAACGACCTAGGATTTGTGGCATCTCGAGTTTTGAATATTAATTTTTAATATTCAATAATACGATATTTTAATCAATAAAATCCCCGTTAAAATAACAGTTGCTAATGATATACAGTTTTCAAACCAAGATAATATTTTGAATTTCCAGATTTTTATTTATAAAATAGAAATTGGTTTAACTGGGAATTTTATATATAGGGGCATTTCACCAGAAGGACAAACTTTGCAGTCCAATTAGTTTCTAGGACACACATCCACATAAATTAATTTCAAGGCCAAAGTTAACAGAATAATTACTTTTAAGGACAAAGTCAGCAGTCCAATTGCTTTCAAGGACATAATTTCATAGGTTTTTAGGCCTTAGAAACTAATTATTTTGCATTTTATCCTTAAAAGTAATTATTTCAGTTGTGTGTCCTAGAAACTAATTGCACCTGCTAAAGAGGCCCTTGTGGATAATTTCCACTTATATATATATATATATGTATGTATATGCATATCCAGAACAATAGAATATATATATATATATATAAATTGGGAACAAATTCAATTCAAAAAAATACTGATGAGATGAGAAAAGAAAATATTTTAATAGAAAAGATATGGTTATGGAAAATATAATGTATTATAAATAGAAGAGTTTAAAGTTGGATTTTCTTATGGATATATATATACACACATATTGGTTAAGAAGAATGCATATATATATATATATAAGTTCAAAAGGAAAAATTATAGTATTTATAAATAAATAAATATTGTATGCTATAAACTAAATAAAAATTGTATGCTGAAAACAATATATGAAAGGGTAGGTAAAATATATATATATATATATATATATGAACCAAATAAATATAGTTTATTAAAAAGTAAAATATATTTTTATATATTGAAAAATGAAAGAAGGAATATATATGGTAATATATAAGATAGAAATGAGTAAATTTATAAAAGCATGTTAAAAAGGAAATCTTTTATGTAATGGTGTTTTGATAAAGATGTTATATATATACATTTAGAATGAAATAGCAAAAACATTCATTTGTTTTAAAATTTAGACATTCTAAAATAAAAAGAAATATATATGAAAATATATAGGTTAATATTATATTGTAGAAGTGAGGAAATCTATAAAATCGTTTCAAAAAGAAAATCATCCACAAAGCAACGTCTTGACAAAAATGTATTTATACACTAAAAATGAAATAACAAAATTTCATTGCCTTGGGTTATATATTTTAATAGAAGCAATATATTTTAAATGACAAACTTTTATTTGACATGAACATGAAGACTTGAAGTTCGTTTTTAAACCACATTATATTTCTTGTCTTCAAACCATATGTAGGAAGCTTGTTGTACAAAACAAAAAGTTAAATTCAGCAAAGTAAAAAGAAAATAACAAAATGTAAAAAGTAGAGGACAAGACAAATTGAAAGAAAATAAATAAAGATATTCACACATAGGCTTGCCTGGCCAAAAGAAGCAAAGACCAAAACTTTGTTTAAACTTCATTTCAAGACTCAAGACATAACATCATCTCAAGTCACCTAAAATTCAAATCAAACCCATCACTGTACAAATCTTTGTACAGGCTGCAAATCCTTTGAGCCCAAAGACATATTCAAAATGCACATCATTCCTGGTATAATCGTATATATATATATATAGAGAGAGAGAGAGAGAGAGATGTTTGTAGCTTCACATTTTAAAATGCTTGTAAGCAAAGTCTAAAAAAAATATCAAAAGCTCTGTAAACCAAAAACTGTTAAGTAAAGAGAAAAGGAAGCAATCTCTTTTAGATCCAAAGAAAACAAGGTGATTCAAGATTTCAGATCAAACTGAAGTTCTATTCGAAGATTCAAAAGATCAAGCAATGTTTAAGGTGAGATTTAAATTTTAAAAATCCTTGAAAATGTTGGAAATTTGCCCTGTCATGATAGCAAAGTTGAGATTTCATATATATAAAATGTTTCCAACAATCTTTATCTCTCGATTCTGTAACGACCCACTATTTTGGACCATTCAAATCGACAATAAAACCACACATGTCGGACTTGAATAATTCAAAACAACAGATTGTTAATAAATTTTAGAGCAAATAAAATCAATCACAGACACAGAATATCAGAATAACTCGCAGTGGAATAAAAATAACATAGTAGTTCAAGATACTACTACAATACATAGTCTCAAAACAAATACATAATACTAGAGTCTTAAAGCAAATACAACTGGAAATCTAAATACATAAGTTTACTAATACATTAGCAAAGGCTGAATGGAATAACTGAAATAGAAATAGATAGACAACTAGATAGATAGATAAATCTCCAGTAAATCTCTAGCTCCAAAAGATGAATCCAAAGCTGTGATACTCAGGCTGACCCGAGTGTAAAGTAAAACACAAAACACTCGAGTCAGGACATACATACTTATAAAATGTAAATCAACTCAAGTGGACTGTAATAGAAATGCATCAATAACTTAAAGGATGCTTGGGATCGCCCATCCTTTAAGGATCCGATAAACTATCTACTATGTAGTAATATACGCTATTATAATAATGTCTAAAGTAAAATAAACTATTAAATAGCGTTAAGGCATTACCCGTATCCCCCTTAACACAGTTTTATATATTCCCATAGTCTATACAGTACCGTAACGTCCCGTAAACTAGGCTTATCAGAGGGCAGTCAATAGGCATGGTACAAAACAAACTCGTAGAAGGCGCGCTAGGGTAGGTGACACGGCACAACAAGGCAATGCCAGGGTAGATATACCAATTACACATCCGGGCTGGTGGTAACGCATAGCAGCCACTACCGCCCACCTCGAGCCACACTCCCAAATCAAAGGTGCGCACCAGATCAATCACAAAGTAATAGAATGACATACGAAGAAGTGTGTCCGATAGGAGGTGCTACCTTACTTGGCCCGAGAATCGCTCCTGTTTTAGCCACCTTATGCCAACTCACGAGAGTTGGGTCCACGTAAATATACCTTTAGGATCATCGCCACCATCCTACTTCATTCTGGAATCTCCACAACGTACACGGTTGTTAAAGTGGTTTTCGGTATTGGCAGAGAGTATGACAATATCCGATCCCGGTCTCTTTAATAACCCACTGTTATTATAACCCGTGGTTATTTAATTTCAAATGGTTTATTTCAAATCAAAACATATTTATTTCAAAACCATTTAAATCCGATTTCATTATTCTTTCAAAAATAATATTCATTCTTCCAAAGTTGTAACACTTCCAAATTTATACACTTAGTTATAACACTTCAAAAATGTAATATTTAGAAACCATAACACGTTTTAAAATGTAATATTTAGAAACCATAACACTTTAAAAATGTGACCCTTATATAGTAGCATTTTAAAAACATAACCTTAAAACCATAGCATTTTGGAAATGCTGCAATTTCTATTATATTTTCTACTATAACATATTTAAAACATCATATCTTATATTTTTATCATAGTTATTATATAAAATCTATTTCACTTTACAAACTTATTTATTTGGATATAAATTAATCTACGATTTTAGTCAAATAAAATTTATTACTAAAATATCCAATTATAACTGTATTTTTCTTATATTAGGTTAAAATACATTTTAAACCATTTATTAACTTATAAAATTTTAACTTATAGAAAATCAGTATATATATTTTTTTAAATCATTTGAATCAAAAAAATTTAAGTTAAAATTTAACAATTTAATAATTCAAAATACTTAATAATTTTAGAAAACTACCATTTAAAATTTAACCACAGGTCTGTATAATATTTTCTAACCTAGGTCAAGTGATACAGATATGTATCATTTCAATCCGAAATATAAAATTTTGGGTTTTATCATTTCAAACCCGCAATCCCAAGTCAAATAAAAATCGCTCGAGCCTATCATTTCAGCTCATAACGATTTTTCCCTATTCTGAAGTCCGTTCGGGTATGTATCATTTCAACCCATAGTGATGGAACTTGCAATGTGAGAAACAGAATATAAAAATGAACAGTATAGCATAGCATATCATGTCAGGTGATGAAATAGGTATAACATCAGGTTATAACATCATATAATATCATATCACAGGCATATATGAGACTACTATCATCATGGCATATCACTGTTACAATTCACAAGTCATCGATTCACTAGAATATAAGTACGAAGTCGAGAGTGATAAACTCACCTTCTTTGGCTAGAGATGACAATTCAAACACAAGAAAACTTTCGAAAAGGCACGACAAAGCACGAATCAGACTTGAGTGGAAGAAGAACCAAGATCCGAATCTTAGAAGCAAACAAAATAAAATATATATATAAGTAAATATTTATACATGAAAAATAAAATAAAAGACAAAAGAAAAATGGGCTAGTAACAACACAAATGGCTCGACCACTTTAGAACTTAAGCTCGGCCACATGTGCTTTGGGATCGGCCATGATCATTAGGCTCAACCACTTGATGATGGGCACGACCAGGCTGGGTTGAAGAGCTACAAGGCTCGGCTATGGTCAGAGCAATGGAAGGCAAAGCATGGGAAGGAAAAATGGCAAAGGAAAGTGACCTTTGGGTTCGGCCATGGTCAATTGGGTTCGGCCATGATGGTTTGACTCGGCTACTTGGTTTATATGCATGGCTATGATGGTTTGAAGGCAACTAGGCACGGCTAAGGGAGGGGAATGGTCATGGCTAAGCAATAGGAGGTGGTGGCTGAGGCAAAGTAGGAAGGGAAGAGGTGAAACATGAGGTCAGCTAGGGTTTTTGGTAAGGAATAGTGGTGGTTTGGCCTAGGCTAGTCACGGCCATGGGATGATGGTCGGCTTATGGAGATGGTGGTGGATCATCCTAGGCTGGGGCAAGGAGGAAGTGACTTACTGTAAAAACTTCAGAGCAGGAAGAAAATGAGAAAGAGAAAGGAGAAGTCAGAAGTTTTGTATGTAAAAAGTTTCTCAAGAGACATCTTTTCAAAATGAACAGACAACTGGTGACTATTGGATGATCTTGCCCATTAGCCAAAGCCCATCTACAAATAACAAGCCAGTTTCCAAACCAAATCTAGCCCAAAACCCAATTAAAAATAGGAAAAATAAAATACAGAAAATAATTGCGTGTAAAACGTTGAAACTTTGCAGATTTAAAAAGTATAAATCAGAATTTGATGAAACGAAATGCATAGAGAATGCTAGAATCAAATTCAGCTTCAAAGAAAAAGAATAAAATTTCAAAATTCAAATTTAAAAATTTCAACCGAAAGTCAAACTTTGACCAAAGTTGACCAAAAATTTAAATTTCAGAAAAATCTTTATTTTATTATATTTGGAAAAATAATTCTCAACAAATCCCAAAAATACATTGTAAAATTCCAAAATTTTTATTTTTAAATGATTTAAAAATCAAAGTTTCAAATAAATTCTATTTAAAAATATTTGCTAAAATTACGGGTTGTTACACTCTTCCTCACTCAAAGCTTTTCGTCCTCGAAAAGGAACGAGACACGGAAAACAAAGAAAGATAAGATAGAATAACGAATAGTACCTGAAACAAACAATTCCAGATTCGAAGCACGCATGCTCTCCTCCGTCTCCCAAGTACAATCCCGATCATCAGTACTCCACTGCACTTTGACCAGGTTGACAGATTTCCTTCCTAGCTGTATCGTACCTCCATCGATAATACGAAGCGGCTTCATCTCAACGGTAAGGTTTGGCTCAATATCCAAACACTCGAGAGCAGAAGGCTGGACAATCGAAGATGGATCATGAAGATACCGACGAAGATGCGAAACATGGAATACATTATGCACTCCAGAAAGCTTCTCAGGCAAATCCAAACGATAAGATAAAGAACCAACTCTCTCTAAGATGCGGAAAGGACCAATGAACCTAGAGCAAGCTTCCCTCTCCGACCAAACCAAAACACATTCCTTAAGGGAGAGACCTTAAGGAAAACCCAATCACCAACAGAAAACTCCAAACTCCTCCTACGCCGATCAGTGTACTTCTTCTGCCTATCTTGAGCACTCCTCATCTTCCTCTTAATCTCCTCAACTCTCTCAGAAGCCTCCAGATTCATATCAGGACCAAGAACCAAACGATTATCGGATTCAATCCAACAAGATGGGGATCTGTAAGGTCGTCCGTAAAGAGCAGCAAATGGAGACATTGCAATACTGGTCTGAATTCAAAAGATGAAATGAGATAGATAAAGGATTAAGATAAGATTAAAATAGAAGATTTGAGATTATACCTGATAACTGTTGTTATAGGTGAATTCGACAAGATGGTGATGATCTTCCCAAGATCCTCCATAATCAAGAACACGGGCACGAAAAAGATCCTCTAGAATCTGATTCACTCTTTCCGTTTGACCGTCGGTCTGCGGATGGTAAGCAGTGCTCAGATTCAGGCGAGTACCTAAAGATTCCTGAAAAGCTTTCCAAAACTGGCTGGTAAAGATGGGATCTCTATCACAAACAATACTGACAGGAACACCATGAAGACGGACAATCTCTCTCATATAAATCTCAGCCAAACTCGAAGCAGAACGGTTAGACCTAACTGGAATGAAATGAGCTGATTTGGTCAATCTATCCACAATAACCCAAATACTCTCATTACCCTTCCTAGTCCTCGGTAATCCATCAATAAAATCCATAGAAACCTGTTCCCATTTCCAATTGGGAACCTCGAGGGGCTGCAATAATCCGGGGGTCTTCTAATGATCGGCCTTGACTTGCTGACAAGTCGCACACCTACTAACAAAAATGGAGATATCACGCTTCATACCCTTCACCAATAAAGCTTCTTCATATCCTAATACATCTTCGTCACACCTGGATGAATAGAAATTCTAGATCGATGATTTTCCCGAAGTAACCTTGCCTCAATCCATCAACATTCGGGACACAAATCCAATCATTAATCCTCAAAATCCCTCTATCATCGATCTGAGCTCCACTACCATCCTGACTACTACCACCAACCCTGCTACGAACATTCTCCTTCATAAGCCTAAGCATCTGATCCTCATCCTGGTTAGCAATGATACGATCCATAAGAGGAAAAGAAGAAACAACAACCTGACACAACATCGCCTTCCTCCGACTCAAAGCATCGACCAGAACATTAGCTTTTCCAGGGGTATAGTTGATGTCGAGGTCATAAGAAGCAAGGAAATCAAGCAACCTAACTTGTCTCTGATTCAAATCCTTTTGAGTGAAAATATATCTCAAAGACTGATGATCCGTAGAGAGCTCAAACTTAGTTCCCAAAAGATGATGCCTCTAAAGCTTTAAAGCAAAAACCACTGCAAGCAATTCCAAATCATGAGCAGCATAATTGGCTTCATGGGTCTTCAACTGATGACTGGCATAAGCAATGACCTTCCCATCCTGCATTAGAACAGCTCCCAAACCTTCACGACTAGCATCACTGTATACCGTTAATCCCTCACTTCCATTTGGAACGGTAAGAACGGGTGCGGAAGTAAGCTTGCGCTTTAACTCATTGAATGCAGCTTAACACTTATCATTCCATATAAACTTAGCATTCTTACGAGTCAAAGTAGTGAGAGGTGCAGCAATCCGAGCAAAACTCTTAATGAATCTCCGATAATAATCGACAAGGCCCAGAAAACTACGGATATCAGATGGAATCCTAGGGATTTCCCAATCTAGAAACAGAATAGGGAAAAAATTAAGAAATACAAAGAAAGATAGGATGATTAGATTACAGAAAAAAGACGAGAGAAGGTAGACTTACATTGATCGCAGCGATCTTAACTGGATAAACAGAAACTCCATTACTAGAAACAATATGTCCAACAAATCGGATTTCATCCTTCCAGAAATGGCACTTTGAGAATTTAGCTTTCAGCTGATGATTCCTAAGAGTTCCAAGGACAAAGCTCAAATGTGCTTCATGCTCCTCCTCAGACTTAGAGAAGACAAGAATATCATCGACGAAGACTAGAACAAATTGGTTAAGAACATCACGATAGACCCGATTCATAAGATCAACAAAGAGGGTTGGGGCATTAGTCAGACCAAAAGCCATAACTAACCATTCATAGAAACCATTCTCAGTACGGAAAGAAGTCTTGGGAATACTTTCCTCAGCAACTCTGAGTTGGTGGAAACCTGTGGCTAGATCAAGCTGAGAGAAAACGGTAGCTCCATAAAGCTGATCGAACATATCATTGATACGAGGCATAGGATATCTGTTTTTCATAGTGAGCTTGTTCAGCTCCCTATAATCAACACACATCCTCAAAGAACCATCGGACTTAGTGATGAAAACCACTGCTACTTCCCATTCGGAATGACTAGGTCTGATCAGATCCTTGGAAAACAAGTCCTCAATTTGTTTCCTCAACTCAACCTTCTCGCGGGGTGCCATTCTTCTAGGAGGAAGAACTACAGGTCGAGCTCCAGGAATAAGATCAATGTGGAAATCGATTTCCCGCTCAGGAGGTAAAGAAGTGACTTCACCAAATACATCGGGGTAGCGTTGAACCACAGGGGTTGAATCAAGATCATCAGGAGAAGAATCCAGTGAAAAGATAAAACTACCAGCATAATCCTGAGGCATACGACACTAAATCACCAAAGAATTATCCCGATCATCAACAAGAGAAACAGTTCGGGCTTTACAAGAGATAATGGATTCATGATTCTTCAGCCAATCTCCTCTAAGCAATATATCAAAAGCGTCGGAACCAAGAACATAGAAATTACCATAAAAACGATGGTCAAAATAGAGGAGTTTCACTTCGTTACAAATCCTACTAAGGTTCGCGGGACTGTTTGTACCAAAAATGGGCAAAACACTCTTCGGATGTTTTTAAAGAGATAAAAGTGAAGAAAATAAACTGAAAATGAAGATTATCTAACAAAAACTCCAATAAACAGAAATGTAAATACGCAGACAAGCAATTTAGAGTGGTTCGGCGTGTTGCCTACGTCCACTATGAAGTTTTTATGATTTTATTGATTCTCTTTCAATGATTACAAGCAATTACAGCGAACAACAGCAGATTACAGCTTGGAATTCGAATTTAACAGTAAGAGTAAGATGCAAATCTCGATCCGGTAGAGTCTGGGCGCTTGAGAATCAAAAGATCCCCCTTCTGTAGGCTCTGGGGTGCTATTTATAGGCGTAGGAGGCTGAGATTTTGTTCAAACTTCGGGAGACTTGGTCTGGCACGTGAGGGGGCCCACGCGACCAATCTCAGAAAGTTTCGCCTCGATCTACGATTGATATGAATCCATTTCGTATCGATCAAGATGATGTCCAATCGAGCTAAAATTTGGCAGAGGCATTCCTTAGTGTGTACGCAAGCTCCAGTGAAAATATCATTGCATTTGGATCAGTGGATTGCGAGAAATAGTCGATACAAAATGGACTCTTTCGGTGGCTGTTTTGTTCAAATCTATGGTCTCGTATCGATTCCTTCGAGTCGATCATCTGCACGTGCTTCTGTAATGATGTGGCACGCATATCTCGAGTAGATCCACCTTTTTCTCCGGTTTGGCCACGTCGCATCCATATATCTCGCCTTGTGCGTATCAAATTTGACATGTCACCCAGGCTTGTTGACTCGATGGATACGAAGTAGTTATCAGCTATGGATTCAAACAACAGTTATATCGATGGATATGAGCTAACGAAGGTTGATGGTTATGAACAGGATTTTCCTTGATGGATACGAACCACGTAGCTTCTCAATGGATACGAAACCAATCGATGCGAACTGGAGCCTTTTGATGGATACGAAGTAGGGCTTCCATGATGGATGTGAAGCAGACACTGGCCAATTGCTACGAGGCACAACACCTGTTGATGGATACGAAGTCCATCGATACGAATTCGATGGATTCGTACACTGCCAACCTGATTGATACGAACTGCTATTAACTGATCGATGCGAACATGGTCGATACGAACCGAGCGCACCCTTGGTGGATACGAAATCAACCATATTGACGGATACGACGGCTGGGCAGTTTCCTCTATATTGAATCGATCATAACTTGAGCATATGAACTCGGATTGACTTGAAACTTGGAACGTTGGCTCTCTTGACTTTGCCTACCGTGCCTTATCAATTATAGCTCAATCCGGACTCGGACAAAATTTGTCGATATCCATAGTGAACCTGCGTATAGTTGATTTTCTATCAGTCCGTTGATATCCTGGTCTTGCCAAAAGGCGGGATAACATTTGCCCCCCAAAGTACGTCTTGTGGAAACATGATGTGCTTTGACAAGCTGTGATCTCTCTCTGAAAAATTATCATATTTCTTGTAAAAAGTTGTACTCTGTATTTCTATAATTAACTGCTGTATGATAATGATTAGCTGACTCTCGTTAACGTTGCACGTTCGCAAGTCATTGCCAGTTTAGCTTGTTATCGAATTTCGTATTGATTCTCTCCTGAACCGATTTGAAATTCGAGTTGAAGCAACGCTTGATGGTTGTTTTTGACTATCCTTTTGTATCGATCCTCTCCTGAATCGATGTAAAAAGTTGAAAAATAGTTTCCCATATCGACACGGTTTTCACTAATGGATATGAAATGGTCGTTCGTATCGATGAGTTTTGATGGATACGAAAATAACGTTCGTATCGATAAACCTGCACTGTTGCGAGTCGATGGCTGCAAAATAGACGCTTCGAATCGATGGAGTTTAATGCCTTTAGTGCAGCCTTCGTTGTGAGCTTCGAATTGATGAAGTCTTGTGATAACTTCGCTTCGATGGAGGCAAAGTCCTATGGATACGAAATGAGCATTCGCATCACTCTGTTGCTTGACTGGTTGCGACCGGTCGAGTTGACTAGGAGACGAATCGACCCAGTTTACCCCTAGGCTCCATATAAATACCTGGGACTTAGCCCATTTTCACTTTTTACTTTTTACTGTTGCCTCATACTTTCTGCACTTTCGTATCGATCTACGAACTCGAGAGGAAAAATTATTCCAGTCTTCTAATCGATCTCATCCTTCAATCCTTCGAACCTGAACATTAAACTCAGGTAATTAAATGGTAGAATCGTGTTAAGAACGGTGAGTCTCAAAATCTTAGCCATCATTCTTGCTTTTACAACCGATTTAGATAAATTTGAGATCTGGATGTGTGAGAGCAAGATTGTGGATGGAGCGTGGCCATGGAGTTGCGGCTATTTGGAGAAGAAGGAGATGAGGAGGAATCACTCTAGCTCCATTTCGTGTCGATCTGGAATGGGAGTATTCGAATCGGTCCAGATGGTATGATTTCGTATCGGTATGGAGGCGAGAGCGACGATCGATGCGAAGCCAGTGTTTTCAGATCGATGCGAGATCAACACACCTGATCGATGCGAATTGGTTTGCCCTCGATCGATACGACACGTATCGATTCGAACCTGATCGATGCGAAACACATCTAGCCCAAACTGATCGATACGAACGTATCGATTCGAACTGTATGAAAGCGAAATGTGGCGACCGGTTCCAATCTAAATTTTGACGAACTTAGGGAAATTTTGCATACTTGAACACTCGACTCCGACGAGCTTCTGCCTTACATGACTGAACTCAAACACAGAACTGCATATTTGACTGCCTTTTGAAGCTCGTTGATGGAACTATAACATAACAACGTGATAATGTACTTTAACTCGAATCTATCGCCAATATCTGGATGGTACGGTTGTGACGGTCAGCGATGACGGTCATTTCTACTGGACCTCGAAGTTTTGTCGTTTGCATATTTTCTTTAACTCTGTAGAATCTTTATAAGTTATGCACAGCACTGTACTACACAACACACACTTTGCACGGGGGGAACACACGGGCTTTTTAGCATCTAACGATGATTTCTCGTGAGTTAGCTAGTTATGGAACCATCAAGTTCGCAGCAGCAAGAAACTCAGAGTTTAACTCCTCCCAGACTTGAAATACCGGACATCGAGGCCGAAGTCATCGGTCCATCCCCGGACGAATTACCTGACGCATCTTTCATCAATAGTCCACCGGACTCTGTTCCGTCCAATATTTCTGAAGATATGTTAGGGAGAATATGCTTAAGGCACGGTTTATCGATGGATGATGTATTATTGCCGGGGCCAGATGACAGACCACATAATCCCCTGGAGGGATATACTACATTTAATCGTCATGCGTGCGCAGCCGGGACACTTCCTCCGTTCAATGACTATATAAGAGAAGTGTTGGCTTATCTGGGGATCGCCCCATCTCAGCTACACCCGAATGGATACGCTTCGCTCAACAGCTTGTTCATTGCATTTATGGAGTACCTCTATCGACCTCCTCGCATGACCGATATAAGATATTTGTTCAACTTCAAAAGTCAAACTGATAGTCCATCTTTCACATTCCTGGAGTCTGTAAGAAATTGCTAAGTGGTCACAGGGTCTTGGACTAGACTGAGCTACTTCAAGTCGGAGTGGTTTTACGTCCGATGTCCTCTAGGATTTGCCAGAAGATGGCTATTCAGACGTGAGTACCATCATTTTCCCAAGTTGTTGATAAGGCAATTATGAACGACATCGAACTCACATTTCTTTTTCTTTTTCAGTAATAATCCAGCGACCCGAAGGCGGTTATTATAAATAGATAGTCCAGATTCTTCAAGAAATCCCGAGCGAAGAAAGAAACATTGATCTGATCTTGACAGACAAAAACCTTAGGATCCTTGGACTGATCAAGCAAAGACAGAGTATAAGGCTCGATAGTGTACTAAAAGCTATCTCAAAGGAGCGAGTTAGGCGCAAGAAGCCTAAAGTTATCATACTTGAGGAGGCTGATTCTGAAAACCCATACCGATACCGAACCTTTGGTCGGGCCTGCTGATGTGACCCCGGAGTCTGATGAAAAGAGAAAAGGCAAGGCTGTTGCTTTTAAACAACCCAAATCTGGGAGGCAGAAGTCTGTGGTCATAAACCGACCCCTCTCTGGAGTTAGAATTTTGGAGGCATTCCCTCTGGGGCGGAAACCTCCTTCGAAGGGCTCGCTGACCTCCCAATTCCGGACTTCGCGTCCGCACAGCATGATGTCGAATTGGATGAACTGCAACATACTTTTGATGTTAGCGAGTCTCTTTCTACCAGTGTGGTCGACACTCCTGGTTGGTCTGGGGGGTTACACATTCATACACCCTTCACGGCACTACACAATATTTGACCGCAAATCGCATACCATAAATGGTTACTAATTCTCCTTATTTCACTTTGCAGGTACGATGTCTGGTCGAGGCTCAGTGCTTGGTAGTTTGCGCAACAAGCGCCGATCTTCATCACACTATGAACCACGTAGGAGAGAGGGAGATAGAGATCATCATACGAGATATTCCAGTCAGGAACTGTCTGACAGAGATAGGGGATATGTATGTCGGTCTCAATCTCGCTTTCCACCTCCTCCCAGGATTTCTGTACCACCCCCAGCTATAGTTACACGTCCTCCGGAAACTTCACGGCACAAGCCGTCATCTCATGTTCCTAGATCCGACCCTCCACGTGGAACCGAAATAGCCACCTCCTTGCCTACTACATCAGTCGTGACTGATCCGACTGGGGAAGGAGCAGCCAAACTTGCACAGATGAGGAAGGAATTCCACGACATTTGCTTTGACGGTTACGTCTTCCCCCCACACCTGAAGAGAATTCCGCCAACGGCTGAGACTACCATTCACGATTATGTTGTGGACATATTCTTTCAGTACAAAGAGTGGGTGAGGGCCGCAAGGAAAGCATCAAAAGTGGCATTTAAACGGGCCGCCACTATCACAAAGCTGGAAAAAGAGCTGGGCCAGAAAGACCGAATTATGCAAGTGCTCAATGCCGAGGCCGAGTCTTCCCGTAAATCTGAAATGGAAGCTCTCAAGAAGGCTGATGAGGCAAACTCGGCCATGAACAAAATGAAACAAGAGCACTACACTTCGATGGAAGACATGGGTCATAGAAATACCACCATCACTGCTGAGAGAGACGCTGCCCTCAAAGAGCTTAATGAGCTTAAATCTAAACTTTGCGATCTTATGAAGGAGAAAGATGCGGCAAACGTCTCTGCGCAAGAGGCCTGTGATCATGCGGTGGTGCTTCAAAAGGAGAGGGATGCGGCCATGGAAAAAATCTACGAGATCGAAGCCGGGGTTGATGAGAAGGTCCGACTGGCGGAAGGCAGGGTTGAGGCTGACATAGAGGAGCTTCTAGTCACTTACAACGCCTAGGTGTTAAGGCATAGAGATCTGACTTGGCTCGTGATTACCCGACAAACCTTTATAATGCCTGGAATCTGCTAGTTGAGGAGGAGAAATCGGGGCATCCTGATGAAGCCTTTGACGAGTTTGAGCTGGAGAACCGTATACTTAATGATGACGAAAAGAAGGTTCTTCACGACTCCGTGATTTCTCATGAGAAGGAGAGGCTTGGTACTCAGCCCCAGGAAGTTGGAGAAGGCTCTGGTGTTGAGCGTCATATTATGAGTTCCGAGGTTGTTATGCCGACTCAATCCGAGCCGACTTCGATGATCGACTCTCAGCCTATACCAGCTTACGACCCGGACCAGCCACATCTATCTCCTATTAAGGAGCATCCTTCTGAAGTTGTTCAGACGACCTTGAGCCAAACTGAGGAAGGTACTCTGAACTAATCTCTTGTACATTTGGACTGAAGAACTTGTATAGAAGTGTATACTAACAAGCGCTTCTTTTCTTTGATCAGTGACCGAAGTTATATCGACAATGCTTCCTGCAATCCAGGAGTCATGCCAAACGTAGGAGGCCATTATCTCTGAGGTGACCTCCGTTGCGACTGTTGTGCCTATCGAAGTAACGCATGGGAGCTCAATTTCTTTTGACGAACAAATGGTGAACGAGCTTCTTGGTCGACAGAGTGACCCCTTTGCAGACTTACCATTCATCCTGGGTGGATTTTCATCTACTTCTGGTACTTCGACTCAGACCACCACAGCACACAGTGAAGCCCGAGCCCTTCGAGAAGCAAGCATGCTAGCTGAAATTGATGCTGAGATGGAGGCAGCAGCACATGGTGGCAGCTCAGAGAGCGGAGTGGTGGTGCATGGCCCTACGCCACTTATGATGATATCCCCCGGGGGCACGCTTGTCGACACTAGTGCTCCAGTCCCGCTTCCGGCTATAGATCATGTTCCTCCGACTCCTCCTGCGGGAAGCATTCCCTTAGACTCTAGTTCGGAGGAGGATGTCGATATCATGCTCCCGTCCAAGGATAACCCGCTTAAAGAAAATGGCTCGAAGCGGAAGATCACTAGTGGATCCAGTGGCTCCTCGTCGAAGAAGAAGAAACTAAGGAAAAAGAAAGAGTAGATAGACTATTTTTAGGCATGTATTTCCTTTTGCAGTTAGGAATTTTGTCATCTTTTTTCTTTCATAGGCCGTATATGGATGCGGGCTCGGCCCCCACTAGTAGGAATTTTTTGGAAAGGCTGGTATATGAGCCATCGCGCTCGATTAGTTGAAATAAAGTTTTTTCTTTTTGTTTCAACTTTCATTCCTTTTACGCTTAAATGTTGCAGTTTTTGAACCTCAGTTTTGCATACTTGCATTATTTTAACTCGTTTCAGGTAGTGATTAACACTTGCATCTGCCCCCAGTTCCGGGGTTTAGTTGTAAAGATCAATTTGCGATTTCAATAAGTGAGGATCGAGCGGTCAGACTACACTTGTTTCTTCATAAATCGTTACATCCGCACTCTGGGGGTTTGCACCTGCATTTTTGCAATCAATGACAACTATCGAAAGCTTTCAAGTATTAGTCCACACTCTGGGGACACAAGTCATCTTGTGAGCGGTCATTTACGCTCTAGGATCTTAGGGTTGACGTTAATACTCCAACCCATATTTTGGGAAATTGGAGTTAGTATTCACACTCCGACTCACACTCCGGGAGTTCGAAAAGTGTATCAGGATCATGGATGGTTAGATCATAACCATCCTGAGTTAATAAGTGAGATCGTTAGACGGACGGGTCCATCCCTCTCGAGCTTGGTTAAGTTATGGTCGAAGTCGTTAGGTGAATGGACTCACTCTCTTCGACACTGTATTTTAAAGTTTATACTCCACCTCGCACTCTGGGAGCATGGAGTTGGCCGATAAACGGTCAGTTACGTTTGTTTGGGCACTTGGATTACGTTCGCACTCTGGGAATGGTGGATTAATCAGGATCGTGGATGGTTGATTCGCATCCACCCTGAGTCAACAAGCGAGGTCGTTAGATAGACGGGTCCATCCTCCTCGAGCTTGTTTAAGGTACAGCCGAAGTCGTTAGGTGGATAGGTTCACCCTCTTCGGAACTGCATTTAGTCGTAATACGGTCGAGGTCGTTAGGCGGACGGATCCGCCCTCCTCGAGACCGCATTTGTTTGATGTTTGTATTCCAGCTCACACTCTGGGAGTTTGGAATAAGTTATAGGATTGTCATGTATCAATCCTATTCATCATTGGTGTAATGACTTGCCCCTGAGCTCGGGTTTCGCTTAGCGAGTGGCCGGTCGTATCACATCCACTCTCTATTTGAATAAATCCCATTGCATGATGTAATTTAGCTCTCCGTGCATTGTGAGGTCGTACATTGTATTCAATGAATCACAGCTCTGGCTCGAAGAGACGGCATTTTATTGCTGAAGTAAGAAAATGCGGCAAAGTTAGTTGCCTTATTACAGAATTCAAACTTAAAAATGCGGAAACAAACTGTAAATGGAAAAATAGAATGAAGAAAATAAAGCCTGTCAGGTGTAATAGCGACGGAGACTCTCGCTATTCCAGGCCCTTGGCAAAGTAAGACCGTCAACGGTCGATAACTTGAATGTGCCATCTCCAAGTCTTTGTGTAATCACGTATGGTCCTTCCTAATTTGGTTTAATGTGTGAAGGGACCGGATAGATTCTCTTGAGGATGAGATCGCTGAGTTCAAAGGTTCGAGGTCGAACTTTGGCATAGTACAATCGGGCGACTCGACTTCGATGTGCGGCTGCTCTCAAATCAGCCTCTTCCCGTTTCTCGTCCAGTAGGTCCAAAGACTCATCAAGCAATATAGCATTTGTTTTCGGATCATAGTAAGTCACGTGATGGGAAAACCCTTCCATCTCGGCTGGAATAACGGCTTCTGAGCCATAAGATAGGGAAAACGGGGTGTGCCCGGTCGCGGTCTTGTGGGTCGTTCGATAGGCCCATAAAGCCATAGGAAGTTCATCAACCCATTTGCCCCCAGCCTTTTCCAGTCGTTTCTTTAGAATGGATTTTATGACTTTATTAACGGCCTCGACCTGACCGTTTGCCTGAGGATGTGCGACTGCCGAGAATTTCTTATGGATATGAAACCGTTGACAGAAATTCTTGAATTCCGCACTGTTGAATTGGGCTCCGTTATCGGTGATGATGGTATTCGGGAGTCCAAATCGACAGATAATGTTGCAAACTACGAAATTGATTACTTTCTTTGTCGTAATGGTTGCAAGGGGTTCTGCTTCAGCCCACTTGGTGAAGTAATCAACTGCAACGATGGCATATCTTGCCCCACCTTTGGCCAGAGGTAGTGTACCGATGATATCGATGCCCCACATCGCAAATGGCCAGGGACTGACCATTTGGGTTATCTCGGTAGGTGGGGCTCTTGGAATTCGGGCGTGTTTCTGGCACCTATCGCATTTTCTAGCATAGTTCGCTGCATCTCGATTCATAGTTGGCCAGTAGTATCCGTATCGGAGTACCTTCTTAGCAAGAGCTTGCCCACCGATGTGATCGCCACATTCTCCTTCGTGTACGTCATGTAACACTCGTTTGATTTCATCATGCGCGATACATCGGAGGAGAGGAACAGAATACCCTCTTCTATACATGACTCCGTTATGAATGACGAAACGTGAGGCTTTTCATAGAATTTGTCTTTTCTCATTCCTATGCTCGGGCAACGTCCCATTCTCGATGTAATTTCGGTACGGAGTCATCCACGATTCTCTACTGGGAGCAGTTTCAAACACAGAGTTCGTCTCTACTTGATCGATGCTTGGGGAGGACAAGGTTTCGATGGGGACAAGTCCCATTTGCTGTGCTTCACCTGTACTTGCCAGCTTTGCTAATGAGTCAGCCTTCTGATTATGTTCTCGGGGTATATGGTAAATAGCATAGTAATCGAATTGACTTAGTGCTTCTTGAACTCGGGCTAGATAGGCAGCTAGTCGCCGATCCTTGGCCTGATATTCACCCCGAACTTGATATACAACTAACTGGGAATCGCAGTAGATTTCCACAGCAACAATCTTTAGATCACAAGCAAGTTTTAACCCGGCAAGCAAAGCTTCGTATTCGGCTTCATTGTTGGTTGCGTGAAATTTGAACCTCAAAGCGTAGCATATGGATCGACCTTCGGGAGTTTCAAGTACTATTCCGGCACCCGAACACTGATCGTTCGATGCACCATCGGTGTGCAGCTTCCAAATGCATTTAGGAGGTATAGTGGTTTCAGGCAGATCCTTTGAAATAGTAAATTCGGCTATAAAATCTGCTAGGACTTGTCCTTGAATGGCTCTTCGCGGGGCATAAGTGATATCAAATTGACAATGTTCCACTTGAGTAGCCTACCAGACGTCTTAGGCTGCGTGAGGACCTGTCGTAACGGCTGATCGGTGTACACAGTAAGGGAATGAGCATGGAAATAAGGGCGAAGCTTCCTTAAGGCAATGACCAGGCAGTACGCCAGTTTCTCTAGTCTTGGGTAATTTCTTTCAGCTCCTGTTAGCCGTTTACTAACATAGTAGACTGGTTTCTGCACTCGGTCCTCTTCCCGAACTAAAGCAGCGCTGATTGCATGCTCTGATACTGCCAGATAAAGGTACAATTACTCGTGATCAATCGGCTTTGACAAGATCGGTGGTGTGGAAAGATGTTGAACCAGCGATCAGAATGCGTCTTCACACTCCACGGTCCATTCAAAATTTCGCTTTCCTTTCTGGATCAGATTAAAGAAAGGAATGCATTTATCGGTGGATTTTGAAATGAACCTGCTTAATGCTGCTACTTTCCCGTTGAGACTCTGGACTTGTTTTATGGTTCTTGGAGTTTGTAGGTTCCTTATTGCCCAGATCTTTTCGGGATTTGCTTCTATCCCTCGAGCGTTAAAGATGAACCCGAGGAACTTTCCAAAAGTGACACCGAAGTGACACTTTAATGGATCGAGCTTCATTCCATATTCCCGAAGGATGCAGAAGATCGAATCCAAATCCCTGACGTGATCTGTGGAGAATCGAGATTTTACTAGCATGTCATCCACGTAAACCTCCATGGTCTTCCCGATCTGGTTGGCCAACATCTTGTTGACCAAGCGTTGGTATGTTGCTCCGGCGTTTTTTAGACCAAAAGGCATGACTCTGTAGCAGTAGAGTCCCAGATCGGTCACGAAACTGGTATGTTCTTGATCAGGCAAATGCATAGGTATTTGATTGTAGCCAGAATAAGCATCCATGAAAGATAATAATTCATGCCCAGCTGTTGAATCTACGAGATGGTCAATCCGAGGAAGTGGAAAACTATCCTTCGGACAAGCCTTGTTCAAGTCAGAGTAGTCAATGCAAGTTCTCCATTTCCCATTCGGTTTTCGAACCAGTACGGGATTTGACACCCATTCTAGGTACAGAGCATCTCGGACGAACCCAATTGATCGTAACTTATCAACCTCCTCTTTAAGGGCGGCAGATCTCTTTAGATCCACACCACGCCTTTTCTGCTTGACCAGGACATATCGCGGATCAATATTCAGGGAGTGACTTGCGATGTACGGCGAAATCCCGCACATGTCAGAGTGTGTCTTGGCGAAAACGTCGAGATTCGCCCAGAGAAATTCAACCAATTCCTGTTGTGTCTGTTTGCCCAGTTGAGACCCAACTTTTAGCATCCTCGAATCATCACCCTCACTGATTGGGACATCCACAGTCAATTCGGCCGGGGAAGCTTGATTCTCTTTATATTCGTCTTTGTCTTCATTGTCTCTAGGGTCAAGGTCTTTTTGGAATTGGTTGTAGTGCCTGGGCCGGGGCCCAGGCATTAGTTGTCAATCATCAGCAAAACGGACGCAGAGAGATTCCTCTACGCCCTTTCCTTTCTCCTTTCGCTGTACTCCTCGTAGTTCAGCAACATAGCAGGCCCTCCCCGCTGCCTGATCTCCTTGAATGACTCCGACCCCGTGATCAGTGGGGAACTTCAGAGTCAAGCACCATAGGGCAATGGTTGCCCTGAAATCAGCAAGGGCCGGTCGGCCCAAAAATGCATTATAAGGTGAATCAATATCCAAAACAACAAACTGCAACATCCGGACTCTCCGGCGTTCTCTAACCCCCAACTCCACTGGTAGTTCTGTCACTCCAGTGGGTATTGTAGCACTTCCATCGAAGTTGTGGACTCGAGATTGGCAAGGTTTTAAGTCCTTCGCTTCCATTTTCATTAAATCATAAGCCTGTTTAAGTAAGATGTTTACAGAGCTCCCACTGTCAACCAGGATCCTCTTCATCCAAGCAGGACCTACCTGGGCAGATATGACCAGTGGGTCGATTGTGGGGGCTTCGACCTTATCAGCGTCTCGGCTTCTAAATATGACATCATCAGACATTGTCTTCTATTGTTTGGCCGGAGCCCCGTCTTCACAATTAATGCAGCATTCGAAGTCCGCAAGCCTAATAGAGCTAGCATACGATTCCATTTCCCTCCAGCTTCTGTCTGCTGGGTGGGGACCACCACTTACTGTATTTATAACCAGCCTTCCGCCCGTACAAGTGGGTTCTTCCTGTCTTTCTTGATTTTGCACACGATTTTGATTCGAAGGGCCCGCACCACCAGACTGCGGCGCCCGCACAAACTGATCTAACTTTCTTTCCCTGATCAACTTCTCAATGAGGTCCTGCAAGTGTCGACGCTCATTGGTATTGTGGCCGTAACTCTCATGGAATCTAAAAAACTTCCCTGTTTGAACCTGCCTCTCCGACGAGGGTTTCGGAGCAGGCTTCTTATATTGCATAGTGTTGCAAGTTTGTAGGTACACGTTTTCCAACGACGTATTCAACGGCGTGTAATTATCAAACATTGGGGCCCTACGTCGTGAACCTTGGTTCTGATCTCTTTTCTTATCCTGGCTATTGTTGCCTCTCGGCTGGGTTTGTTTGTTCTGTATATTCAACTGAACTTTTTCGGAACTCTTACCAGACTATTTAACTGCTACGTTACTTTGTATCCCTTCACTTCTGGGCCTCGCATCGTCCTGCTTCCTAGACTGTTTCGCGTCCTCTTGCCGTAAGAGCTGAGCGGCTTTGGAGTAGAAACGGTCCAACGATGCGGGTGGTTTCCCAGCTAACCAATTTCCAAACTCAGAATCGGGATCGATCCCTTTGGTTAATACCACCAAAATCGAGTTATCGTTGGGATTACTAATCTCCACACATGCTGCGTGGAATCTTTCTAAATAACGCCTGAGTGTCACTCCATGAGCTTGGGTGACACTAGATAGGGTGTTAACGTCTTTAGGTCTAGCGACATGCATACGAAACTGTTCGACAAATTTCTTAGCCAGTTGATCGAACGAAGAGATAGATCTAGGTGGCAACCTTGTAAACCACATTGTTGCGATTCCTCCCAAAGAGATGGGGAAACTTCGGCATTTCACTGCATCATCAGCCCTTGCAGCGCTCATTGACCACTCATATTTCAAAATATGTTGATTGGGGTCACTACTTCCTTCGTACATTGGGAGAGTTGGCATTCTGAATCGCCAAGGGGGATCAGCGTATAATATCTCGTCTGTGAAAGGGGTATGACTACGGGAGATTCCCCAATTGTCATTGGTAAGCCCCTGACTTTCGCAAATCATCTGACGTATCATGGTTGAAATATCGAGCATCGTCGCATTCTGTGCATGCTGAGCTAAGGTGTGGTCGGGTTCCATAGTGCGAGTTAGGACCAGACGCTGTCGACGGTCCATGTCTCGCCTCCTTGGCTCAGCATCTTCCGGGACGTATGGCTCAGGAGTACGCCCACGTTGCTGATTGTTCGGATTTGATAGGTTTCGAGTATCAGCCCTTGTCTCCGCCGCGGCGGTTGCAGTGCGATTGTCTGTGGTATACTGTGGAACAACACCTCCTCGTGATGAGGGCCCGGTCTGGAAGCTGGTTGACGGCCCAACCCTCAATTGTCCTACGGTCAAGGCAGGTTGATATCCAGTAGCTTGTGTGTGACTCACGTCTAATCGGGGACGGGTAGATCTGCCATGATAGTCAGATGAGGCAGAACTTTCAGTGGACGAGTGGGAAACATCATCCCTCCTGGTCCTCCTGCGCCTTCGGCGGTTTAATTGGTTGGTCAATTCAGCGTTAGCGCTCAACTGTTCAGTCAATTGTTGCCGACTTTGAGTCAGTTCTTGGAGCAACACTTGGAACTCATGTCTGGTGACTGGTCCTGACGGATCTGAGTGAGCAGTGTTGTCTTGATTGGATGGCGGCTGCTGTGTAGGATTCTGTCTATCCCGACCTTCTAGATCAGCAGCTGTAGAGGCAGTTCTTGTGCTAACCATCTTGAGTGAGGGAGTCCTTTCCTAGACTTTACGCAAATCTAAATAGGATGGAAGGATTCCGGATTAGAGATCTGGATCTTCCTCTTGGATTTATGCAATCCGGTGTCGATGGTAGATCCAAGGATCAGGAGAAAAACTGGTTTTTCTCAGTGAAAGCACCAAAGTGTTTGTACCAAAAATGGGCACAACACTCTTCGGAAGTTTTTGAAGAGATAAAAGTGAAGAAAATAAACTGAAAATGAAGATTATCTAACAAAAACTCCAATAAACAGAAATGTAAATACGCAGACAAGCAATTTAGAGTGGTTCGGCGTGTTGCCTACGTCCACTATGAAGTTTTTATGATTTTATTGATTCTCTTTCAATGATTACAAGTGATTACAGTGAACAACAGCGGATTACAGCTTCAAATTCGAATTTAACAGTAAGAGTAAGATGCAAATCTCGATCCGGCAGAGTCTGGGCGCTTGAGAATCAAAAGATCCCCCTTCTGTAGGCTCTGGGTGCTATTTATAGGCGTAGGAGGCTGAGATTTCGTTCAAACTTCGGGAGACTTGGTCTGGCACGTGAGGGGGCCCATGCGACCAATCTCAGAAAGTTTCGCCTCGATCTACGATAGATACGAATCCATTTCGTATCGATCAAGATGATGTCCAATCGAGCTGAAATTTGGCAGAGGCATTCCTTAGTGTGTACGCAAGCTCCAGTGAAAATCTCATTTCATTTGGATCAGTGGATTGCGAGAAATAGTCGATACGAAATGGACTCTTTCGGTGGCTGTTTTGTTCGAATCCATGGTCACGTATCGATTCCTTTGAGTCGATCATCTACACGTGCTTCTGTAATGATGTGGCGCGCATATCTCGAGTCGATCCACCTTTTTCTCCGGTTTAGCCGCGTCGCATCCATATATCTCGCCTTGTTCGTATCAAATTTGACATGTCACCCGGGCTTGTTGACTAGATGGATACGAAGTAGTCATCAACTATGGATTCAAACAACAGTTATATCGATGGATACGAGCTAACGAAGGTTGATGGTTACGAACAGGATTTTCCTTGATGGATACGAACCACGTAGCTTCTCAATGGATATGAAACCAATTGATGCGAACTGGAGCCTTTTGATGGATACGAAGTAGGGCTTCCATGATGGATGCGAAGCAGACACTGGCCAATTGCTACGAGGCACAACACATGTTGATGGATACGAAGTCCATCGATATGAATTCGATGGATTCGTACACTACCAACCTGATCGATACGAACTGCTATTAACTGATCGATGCGAACATGGTCGATACGAACCGAGCGCACTCTTGGTGGATACGAAATCAACCATATTGACGGATACGAAGGCTGGGCCGTTTCCTCTAGATTGAATCGATCATAACTTGAGCATATGAACTCGGATTGACTTGAAACTTGGAATGTTGGCTCTCTTGACTTTGCCTACCGTGCCTTATCAATTATAGCTCAATCCGGACTCGGAAAAAATTTGTCGATATCCATAGTGAACCTGCGTATAGTTGATTTTCTATCAGTCCGTTGATATCCTGGTCTTGCCAAAAGGCGGGATAACAGGGACCACCAATAGGATTTGAAACACACAAAGGTACAATTGCATACTCAGGTGAAAGGAGATGCTCAAACTTATTACAAAGATCCATAGAAATAAAACTATGGGAAGCTCCAGTATCATATAAAAGACGAACATGAAATTTAAACAAAGTAAAAGTGCCTTGGAGAGTGCCTTGGGTATCACTAGGAGCAGGTGGAGAATGCGGAGCATGAGTGGAAGAAGTCATGGCAAAGACTCCAGATGTCTTGCCCTTCTGATACAAGGGACAATCCTTCTTGAAATGGCCAGGCTGCAAACAAACATGAAAGAGGTTGGTCCCGGTATCCTGAGGTGAAGGAATGGCGGCACTGGCAGATGCTGGACAACTATTGGCATAGTGACCCTTTTGATCGCACTTGAAACTAGTGATGGAAGAAAGATCAATAGGCTGCCTCTGAGAAGAAGACAATCCCAAACCTAGAGTCTTATTCCAATTCTTCTTCTGCTGCTGAAAGTTAGGCTTTCTCTTCTTAGAGTTACCAGAAAAAGGCTGAGATGAAGGGGCACGAGCAACAAAATCTTCCTTAGAAGTGGGGTTCTCATATCTGATAGCCATATCCATTAATCCAGTAAAAGGGCTATGCACATGAGAGATGAGACGATCATAATACTCTGGGCGAGCTCCAGCTATAAACTTCTCATTCTTCTTAAGAGGGGTATCAATCAGGCTAGGACCAAACTTGGAAAGTTCATTGAACTTCCGCTCATACTCAGAAAAGGACATATTCCCCTGCTTAAGATCCATAAACTCCCTGTATAACTGAGACTTCCCGGCTTTGGGCATCCAATTTGCCACAAAATCCTCCATGAAATAAGATATCCAAACTTAAGAAAGATTCCGAAGAGAGAAAACTGAACCAACCTCAAAAACTAACTCAAGATGATACCTAAACTGCTCCTAAGAAATATCTGCCTCAACCATCTGAGCAGTAACAGACTCCCACGATTCCTGGGCTGCCTCCTGCAACTACCAAGCTGCTAATTGACGCTTCTTAGCATCAGTGATCTCCAAACCAGTATAAATCCTCTCTAAACTCCTCAGCCACTGCTGAGCCTCAATGATGGTCTCCGATCTAGAAAACTTGGTACCACTAAGCTGAGTGAACTCCTTATAAAGAGTGGTGAACCTAATGGGTGCAACAGGCTCTGGAACTGGGGCAACACCACGACCCCTACCTCGACCTCTGGCATTCCTACGATTCATCCTGGAAAATCAAGAATGAATTTTAGGACAAGGTAAAGGAGAAAGACAAAAGACAAGATTCAACTAGAGTGGAAATCATAACCAAAGAATTATATTAAACTAGGTGGATTCGGAAAGGAATGAAGTTAAGGAAAAATGAGATTTTAAAACAAGAAAATTTATATCCAAAATAATCTTTAAAAATCCTTTAAAATCATTTGAAAATCATTTTATACTTAAAAATACGTTCTCTCACAAAGAAGTGATTCTAAGATTGATTTCACTCATTCTAGGGTATTTCTACCCTATCTCTAATGAGTTTTTTGCTCCGCAGGCTAAGGTTTGTCGAAAACCAAAGCTCTGGTACCAAATGTAACGTCCCACTATTTTGGACCATTCAAATCAACAATAAAACCACACATGTCGGACTTGAATAATTCAAAACAACAGATTGTTAATAAATTTTGGAGCAAATAAAATCAATCATAGACACAAAATATTAGAATAACTCACAGCGGAATAAAATAACATAGTAGTTCATGAAGCTACTACAATACATAGTCTAAAAACAAATACATAATACCAGAGTCTGAAAGCAAATACAACTGGAAATCCAAATACATAAGTTTACTAATACATAACACTACGCCATAAATGACCTTCTGCAACATTTTTGCAAGGTGTTGCCAGCTAAAATGTTGCGATAGATATAAAATTTTGGTCCTACTGCAACGTTGTATTTATGGTGTTACCTTAGCCATAAAAATGTGTTGCTCTAGCTAAACAAGTGTAACACGATGCAACATTTTTATATAGTGTTGCTATAGATGTATTCAGATTAAAAAATTAATAAAATTAGCAATCCGCGTGAATACGATCCAACGGTCTACATTTAATCTGATTGTTAAACTGGATCACCGCTATAATTTGCCACAAATTTTCGTTTTCCCGCTTTAATTTTCATATCATTTTCGTTCTCACCCCCAATTTCCGAAATCCCTAATTTCCAAATCATATTTTCGTTTCTTTTTTTTCTTCCAAAAATCCCTAATTCCCAAATCCTACCAACCGCAGCCCCCAACAAAACTCCACTACCCCACCACCGTTTCTACAGCCTGATTCCGATGGTCATCGAGCACATATCCCATGGCGATGGAGTTCGGATTTAGTGATGGAAATTGGCGATTGGTGGTTATAATTGGTTCGCAGCTGCAATTAATTTGCAGAGGAAGTCAAAGTTTGAAGTAGGTCGTTGGTTGGGTTGCGATGCTGCCGAATGAGGGTCAATTGATGGTTGTTGGCAGTTGACTGGTTGAGTATTGTGGTGGTATGGCTGCAGTTACTGGAAATGGCAGCTGTGTATAATGTTCTGTTGATTGAAGCTGGTTCGAAGTGTTGTCGAAGTAGTGTTGAAGTTTGATGGGCAAGTGGTAATTGAGGCTGACAATGGTAATTGAGCGTGCCAGGTGATGTTTTGTTATATTTATGGAAAAGTTGTGAACTTTAACATTGGATTTACATTTACCGACGAATAGGCTTACATGTTTTTGTTGATTGGTAATTGTGGTGATATGCTAGTTCAGCACGAGTTGCCACTTTGTCCTCCTCTTGGCTTATGACTAATTATGTGAACATACTGCTGCTATGATTAGCTCTTTGATTACATTCAGTTCCAATCTCAGTATAGATTGCACGTGCTTATACTAGAAAGTAGCCAACTAGATTGCAGGCTGCAATTTCATATCCTGATTCAAAATGTACCAACTGTTGTTAAGGGCTGTAGGGGATGTAAGTTGCAGCAGTTTGGGGAGTGGATGGTGGCAGTGTAGAGGTTGAAGTTTGGTAGTATTCAAGGAGAAGGAGTTGATGTCTAGTAGGATGTTTATATGAGTGAACTGTGGTAATGTATTACTTATTAACACGCAACATGTTCGATGAAATGTCAATTTTTATTTATCATGGTTTCAGGTCTTTTACCAAGGCAGAGCTAAAAGTAAGGTCGGATGATTCAGAAGAAGCCACGAAAGAGTTGCAAAAGTCAATCATCGAGGAGGTGTTCAAATTCGCAGGAGGTGTTCATTTCTGCATCATTTTACGTCGTTTCAAAGAAGGCCCGATCTTCCGAAATCGGATGAATCGGTCGATCCCCGCCGGGACTGCGGTGCCCTGGACCCCCGCCGGCGCTGCGCCCGGACCCGCTTCTCGCCTCGCCTTCGGCTCGGCACTCGGCTCGCCTTCGGCTCGGCACTCAGCTCGTCATATATTTGTCAGTGTCGGTGTCTGTATAAATTGAAACTACATATGTAATGAGTGAACTGAGTGATGTAGTGAGGAATATCTGTATATGTGAATATCAGTGTTATATATCATTGAATTGTAAAATAGTGGAGTCAGGAATTTGTACTATTTCAAATGTTGAAATAAAATATTTATTTAAATAAATTACTGTTTACATATCAAATTCTATGCAAAAGCATTTTATTAAATAAATATTTATTTCTATTAAAAAATCAAATATGCTCTACATTGTGGGCCCCACAAATTCAGAAAGTTAATATCTATGGCAACATTTTGGAATGTTGCTACAGATACCTATGAGTGTTGCCATAGACCCAAATAGGGTTCTATTGCAACAATATTACTTATGTTGCCTTAGATAGTCAAAATGTTGCCTTTGAGGTCTAAGGCAACGGCAAAAATTGCATCACCCTAAAAGTGTTGCCATAGACCTATGGCAACTTTTTTCGGGCCTGAGCCAACATTTTTTTTGTGTTGCAGTAGGCCATTTATGGCGTAGTGTAAGCAAAGGCTGAATGGAAATAACTGAAATAGAAATAGATAAACAACTAGATAGATAGATAGATAAATCTCCAGTAAATCTCTAGCTCCAAAAGATGAATCCAAAGCTGTGATACTCAAGCTGACCCGAGCGTAAAGCAAAACACAAAACACTCGAGTAAGGACATACATACTTATAAAATGTAAATCAACTCAAGTAGACTATAATAGAAATGCATCAATAACTTAAAGGATGCTTGGGGTCGCCCATCCTATAAGGATCCGATAAACTATCTACTATGTAGTAATATACGCTATTATAATAATGTCTAAAGTAAAATAAACTATTAAAATAGCGTTAAGGCGTTACCCATATCCCCCTAAACACATTTTTATATATTCCCATAGTCTATACAGTACCGTAACTTCCCGTAAACTAGGCTTATAAGAGGGCACTCCATAGGTATGGTACAAAACAAACTCGTAGAAGGCGCGCTAGGGTAGGTGACACGGCACGACAAAGCAATGCCAGGGTAGATATACCAATTACGCATCCGGGCTGGTGGTAACGCATAGCAGCCACTACCGCCCACCTTGAGCTACACTCCCAAGTCAAAGATGCGCACCAAATCAATCACAAAGTAATAGAATGGCATACGAAGAAGTGTGTCTGATAGGAGGTGCTACCTCACTTGGCCCGAGAATCGCTCCTGTTTTAGCCACCTTATGCCAACTCACGGGAGTTGGGTCCACGTAAATATACCTTTAGGATCGTCGCCACCATCCTACTTCATTCTAGAATCTCCACCACGTACACGGTTGTTAAAGTGGTTTTCGGTATTGGCAGAGAGTATGACAATATCCGATCCCGATCTCTTTAACAATCCACCGTTATTATAACCCACAGTTATTTAATTTCAAATGGTTTATTTCAAATCAAAACATATATATTTCAAAACCATTTAAATCCGATGTCATTATTCTTTCAAAAATAATATTCATTCTTCCAAAGTTGTAACACTTCCAAATTTATACAATTAGTTATAACACTTCAAAAATGTAATATTTAGAAACCATAACACTTTAAAAATGTGACCCTTATATAGTAGCATTTTGAAAATGTTACATTTTTAGAAATAGTAGCATTTTAAAACCATAACCTTAAAACCATAGAATTTTGGAAATGTTGCAATTTCTATTATATTTTCTACTATAACATATTTAAAACATCATATCTTATATTTTTATCATAGTTATTATATAAAATCTATTTCACTTTACAAACTTATTTATTTGGATATAAATTAAACTATGATTTTAGTTAAATAAGATTTATTACTAAATATCCAATTAAAACTGTATTTTTCTTATATTAGGTTAAAATACATTTTAAACCATTTATTAACTTATAAAATTTTAACTTATAGAAAATCAGTATATATATTTTTAAATCATTTGAATCAAAAAAATTTAAGTTAAAATTTCAAAATTTAAAAATTCAAAATACTTAATAATTTTAGAAAACTACTATTTAAAATTTAACCACAGGTCTGTATAATATTTTCTAACCTAGGTCAAGTGATACAGATATGTATCATTTCAATCCGAAATATAAAATTCTGGGTTTTATCATTTCAAACCTGAAATCCCAAGTCAAATAAAAATCGCTCGAGCCTATCATTTCAGCTCATAATGATTTTTCCCTATTCTAAAGTCCGTTCGGGTATGTATCATTTCAACCCATAGTGAGGGAACTTGCAATGTGAGAAACAGAATATAAAAATGAACAGTATAGCATAGCATATCATGTCAGGTGATGAAACAGGTATAGCATCAGGTTATAACATCATATAATATTATATCACAGGCATATATGAGACTACTATCATCATGGCATATCACTATTACAATTCACAAGTCATTGATTCACTAGAATATAAGTACGAAGTCGAGAGTGATAAACTCACCTTCTTTGGCTAGAGATGATAATTCAAACACAAGACAACTTCCGAAAAGGCACGAAAAAGCACGAATCAAACTTGAGTGGAAGAAGAACCAAGATCCAAATCTTAGAAGCAAACAAAATAAAAAATATATAAGTAAATATTTATACATGAAAAATAAAATAAAAGACAAAGAAAAATGGGCTAGTAACAACACAAATGGCTCGGCCACTTTAGAACTTAAGCTCGAGCACATGTGCTTTGGGCTCGGCCATGATCATTAGGCTCAACCACTTGATAATAGGCACGGCCAGGCTGGGTTGAAGGGCTACAAGGCTCGGCTATGGTCAAAGCATGGGAAGGCAAAAAGGCAAAGGAAAGTGACCTTTGGGTTCGGCTATGGTCAATTGGGTTCGGCCATGATGGTTTGGACTCGGCTATTTGGTTTATATGCACGACTATGATGGTTTGAAGGCAACTAGGCACGGCTAAGGGAGGGTAATGGTCACGGCTAAGCAATAGGAGGTGGTGGCCGAGGAAAAATAGGAAGGGAAGAGGTGAAACATGAGGTCGACTAGGGTTTTTGGTATGGAATTGTGGTGGTTTGGCCTAGGCTAGTCACGGCCATGGGATGATGGTCGGCCTATGGAGATGGTGGTGGATCATCCTAGGGTAGGGCAAGGAGGAAGTGAGTTCGGCCATGGTGGCATGGGTTGTGGCCGAAATAGATAGGAAGAGGAGGAAACAAAAATAAGAAAATTTGGAAAAGGAAGAAGATAACTTACTGTAAAAACTTTTGAGCAGGAAGAAAATGAGAAAGAGAAAGAGAAAGGAGGAGTCAGAAGTTTTGTACGTAAAAGTTTATCAAGAGACATCTTTTCAAAATGAACAGACAATTGGTGACTATTGGATGATCTAGCCCATTAGCCAAAGCCCATCTACAAATAACAAGGCAATTTCCAAACCAAATCTAGCCCAAAACCCAATTAAAAATAGGAAAAATAAAATACGGAAAATAATTGCGTGTAAAACGTTGAAACTTTGCAGATTTGAAAAGTATAAATCAGAATTTGATGAAACGAAATGCATAGAGAATGTTAGAATCAAATTCAGCTTCAAAGAAAAAGAATAAAATTTCAAAACTCAAATTTAAAAATTTCAACCGAAAGTCAAACTTTGTCCAAAGTTGACCAAAAATTTAAATTTCAGAAAAATCTTTATTTTATTGTATTTGGAAAAATAATTCTCAACAAATCCCAAAAAAACATTGTAAAATTCCAAATTTTCAATTTCTAAATGATTTAAAAATCAAAGTTTAAAATAAATTCTATTTAAAAATATTTGCTAAAATTACAGGTTGTTACAGATTCAATTCAAATTGGCAAATGACATAAACTGATTAAATAATCATATTTGAGTATAGATTATACGAAAGTTTGTTTGAAGTTCAACCATGCTATATGTTGTATAAAATTGTAATAACACAGTATGCAATTCATTTTCGACAAATTTTCAATATGTTAAATCAATGGTTTGGATTCGTAATCATGTTCTCCATATCAAATCAAGATTTTTAGTAACCAATTCATGATTTTTAAGCTTCTAGATTAAGTGGAATTTGAAGATGATCAGTTTTTGCTAAAAAAATAAATTCCGACGTCATGGTGGTCGATAGGCGGTACGGCCTGGCCTAGGAGGAGCGTGGCATCGTGGGTGAGGGTTTGACCGTGAGATTTTTGTTCTCACGGCGTGTGGTAGTGGGAGCGAGGAGTTTTAGGTTTTGGGAGGTCTTGGTTTAAGCTCTGGAACGCGGCCGAACCTGGGGAGGAGGAGGCGACCGAAGGTCGTGGTTTTGGGCGTGAAGGTGGTGACGGGATTGGGGCTTCGAATGGTGATAGTGGTGAGCATGATAGTGGCATGTGGTGGAAGCAGTTTGACGATAGGTGGAGATGGTTGTTTCCGTGTGTTCAGACCGAAGGCTAAAAATGTGAATTGTGGGTGATGGGTTCCGGTAAGGCGGCGATAGAGGTCAGAAGACGGAGGCGAGCTGGTTTGGAGTGTCACGGGGTTGGCCTGGGCATTTGGGCAAGTGTACACGTGCACGTTCATGCACATTTTTTTCCTGGAATCAATGGTGAGGGGTAGGGAAAGAGGAGGAAGCACTGTACAACGTGGGTTTGATCTGGTGCTCTACTAGTTTGGTTAGGAGTAATGTTTGTTCGATTGGGTTATAATATATATATATATATAAGGAAAATTTGATTATTGGAAACGTGAAAAAAAAGAAAAAGAAAATGCGAATGGGAACTGGAGAGAAAAGAGAGAGGGAGGAGAAGAGAAAGGGGAGCGAGTTTGAATGACAGTGGGCTTCGGCCCAGAAGAAATAAGGAAGAGGAGTTATAATATAAAATATAATATATATATATATATTTTTTCTTTGTAAATTTCAAAATATCATACTAAATGCATACGAATTACGATTAACGCAGAATTTGTTTCGTTGGGTTCATAACGACGGACACTACGTTGTCGTACGAATTATTGTCGGGTTCGAATAAGTGAAAATTTTATAGTAATTTGAAAACGAATAGAAATTTAAGTAAATCAATTTAAAACTAGTATCGTCATTTGAATTTATATGACCGTTATTTGAAGTGTTTTTGCCAGATAAAAATAACGGCGAGTTAAATTAATTTAATCGTGTTGTTTTCGACGTCTGTTTGGCGAAACAAAACAACGTTCCGCTAATTGTTTTAATTGGACCCCTGATGGCAGAATAAAACACTGTTCCGCCATTTATTTCTGAATATATCTGTTTCTCGACATGGATTAGCAAAGCTAAAACCCTGTTCTGCGATTATATCGTACAGACATCTATTTATTATCCTGATTGTTATACTGGGAAGATACGATGATAAATGAATGGTTAAAATTAGATTTTGTGGATACCAGTATCCGTTATTCTGGACTGTTTGAAATTGAATGGTAACTTGATTAAGTACCATTGGAATTATTAAGCCTTCTTTCCGATTTGGGTTTGACTTTGAACCAAAATTTGCTTAAAAATGATTATTATTTATTAATGATATTTTAAAGTTAATTGGTAAATATTTTGATAATGATTTAAAAAAATAATTTATTATTCTTAAAAATTAGCTAAAAAGGTATTAATTATTGTTCCAAAGCTATTTAATTATTTGGATCGTTTAAGGTAAATTAATGATTAATTAAAGTTATTTTATAGTGATTGATTAAAGTTAATTTTTACTTAGGAAATTAATTAGTATTAAAGTATATTTATCTCAAAGATAAATTTATTAGATATTTATAATGTTTTAAAACAATATATCATATAGTAAACTTTTATAAATAAGTATTTTATTAATTAGAACTTGTAAAATTGATATTGAAAACTTTATAAGTATTGTTTTGGGAAAAATTATTGAACAAAGTTTTCGGAAAGTAATGGTATACCGCATGGCCTAATCAGAGGCAGTGAGTGCCTGCAGTTAAGTTTTTTTGGATTTCTCTAGGATAGAGACGTAACCATTGAGCTGAAAATCCATGGTTGATACCGCAGTCACGTTTTTCCCAGACTTATTTTAAAGGGTTTCAAATATTTTGAAATGAATGGTTTGTGAATATGCTTATCCGGTGAGGCAAGCATATATTGTTTTGATTAAGTAATTTTAATTTATTGAAATTTTAAATTAAATAAGGCTTCATGTTTTCAATCGGAAATGAAACCTTTGTTTGGATGATTGTATATTTGATAGTTAAATAACCGACTATCAAAATCTAGACCCAAAAACATAACTTTGGGAATATCTAGAAGAAAACACGGGAATTATGTGGTACAGTTACCGTTGGAGGTGCTATACTATACGTATAAACTCGTTTCGTTCTTCTAAGACGATGATAAGGGATCCGTCAACTAACGGTTAGGAGGTGATCTCCGATCTTATTTTCATCGGCGTATTTCCTAAAGAACTGGGGTTGAGTTTACCGGAAATATCGAACGTTGTTTCGAAGAGACCGGGATCGGATAAGTTATCCGAAAACCACTTTGATCCAACGAGTATGTTTTCGAATGAAGACAAGAGCATGGAGTCGAAGATGGAGCGTTGAAGTGCAAGGGCTAATCGCTACTAATCCTGAGGATGATTCCAAACGGATGTAGTAGGAATAGTACCTTCGGTTCCGTTAGAACCCAGATTGGACTTGTATGGATGAATGCTATCAGTACATTGTCATTGGAGGACAATGAGAATTCTAAGTAAATATTCCTTAAAAAGGTAATCGTAGCCTCTAAGCCTCATCAACCAAGAATGACTGAAAATCATGGGAGATGTAGCAAGGCTAAGTGGGTCGCACCCAATTAGGGTATGTTTATCACCCTTCTAGATAACCTCGGATATTATTAATACGGTATATTGAAGGAGCTAGACAGAGGGTGGGAACACCCAGGGTGATAGCATATCCAGTCTATCCAGGTTAGGGATAGTCTGGTCATGTGTGGCAGGGGATCCCGGTGTGGTCCTCGGTATGCAGTTTCTAGACATGTACCATGACAGGTGGTACCCCAGTGCCTAGTCATTCGTATGGAATCCATTCTCCAATACGTGCCTTTACGGTTTTAGTTGTAGAGCCTAGTATGTTGGAATTTAATTAATGTAACAATTTCAGCTATTTGAATAAGTATTTGTACTTAAACACTATTATAATATCATCGGATTTTCTATAAAAGTGTTTTGGTTACCGTAAGGGAAAAACCCGTCGTGTTTATATATGGCGTGGTATTACGGGATACTTTTGATTTCAAAAGGGTTTTCAAAATTTATAACGAACAAATTCCCTTGTGATTTAAATTCTCATGCTGGTTTTACCAAACTGACCCGGGCGTGGTTTTTACTATATGCTCGGGTTAGACCGAGCATATTTCCAGGTTCAGTTGGAAGATCGAAGCTTCAGGAGAGGAGTAGGAGGGCCAAAATCGTATTCACGTAGATGATTATATTCCGTTGCATTTAGTTGTGTATATCAGCAATTGTAAGGTCGGGTTGTTATAACTGTCCATGCTGAATAGGTTGTACACTCTGATTGATGTCTGTATAAGTTAAGTTACAGTTTTGTTTTATGTAAAGACTTGTTCTATATTATAGATTATTTGTTCCGCTGTGAGATTCTGTGTTGTTCTATTTTCTTTCTACCTTCTTTCTACTTTCTTTTCTTACTATCTGCTTTTCTGTTCAATTTGGACTCGACAAGTGTGGTAAAGTGTTAGTTAGAACCGTATGGAAAAAGTGGGTCATGACATCGTGGTATCAGAGCTTAGGTTGAGCGAATACCTAGGCTTTCGTGGGGTTACTCATTAGAGATAGGGTCAGTAGTACCCTAGAATGCGTCTGAGTGTATAAATATACAAGAGCGCGTATTTGTTAGTGATATAAAAATATTTTTATTTTGTGTTAATTGATCTGTTGAGTGGCTTATGGATTCTGGTCAATACGAGTAGCTAACGTTATTGATAGGGATCTCTGAACACTTGAACAAGGCCAACAAACACAAAATTGTTTTAAGTGGGTAAATGAAAATAATTTTACCCAGGATATATGGTATATATTAAAGGCATGATTTTCAAAATATATGGTATTTTGAGGTGTTGTTTGATAAGTGATGATAATATTTATCATCTAGGAATTGAGTGGTCATAGCCGTTAGCTTTGAGTATCCTCTAGTGCCGGTTCTTTTGACTTGAGTATTTCCTTAATGATCCGAGTCCTGTAAGGTAGGAACTTTGGGAAATTTGGACTTTTAGTAAAGTTTGTTTACTAAAGGAATTTGGAATATTTTAAATAAATATTTTAGGAAGAATTTTCATAGACAAAGGCTAAATTTCACAAAAAAAATTGATTTATAAAAGAGATATTTGAGAATTAAAACTTTAGTTATTTTGGAAATTTCGTTTAAAACAAATCTTTGAGGAAAATGATTTTGGTATTACTTAAGTAAAGTTTTGAATGATGGCAATTTAAAAGGGAAAAGTTATTTGAAGTGTGAACCTATATATGTACTCTTTAGCATATATGAATTTCTGAAAACCTTAGGATCTCATTCTTGGTTTTGTCAATTGATTTTAGAGAACCTGTAGTATCGTCCGAGGAGGAGCACTCTCGAAGGCTAGGAGAGAGGGAGTTCATGACTTAGCTAGAAGGATTCTAAAGGATCTTAACGAGCCATCAATTTATAAGGAAGAGTTAGAGGAAGAAATAGGCCTGTTGGGCAACCATCGCATCAAGAAGAGGAGCCCAAGGAAGAAGCAGAAGAGGAGCCTGAGGAAGAATTCGAGGACGAGGAAGAATTCGAAGAAGAGGAAGAATTCGAAGATGAAGAAGAATTCAAGGATGAGGAGTTTGAGGATGAAGAGGAATTTGAAGCAGAGGAAGAACCCGAATCGGAGAATGACGACGCTGCCCATCTGAGAAATGGGTGAAGTTGAAAATGAGCCAGTTGTAGATGGAGATTACCGTCAGAGGGAACCAAGTCTAGTGTTTGCATGGGTATCGGATAATGATGTGGAGTCTATGGAATTGAAAGGACCCGAAGTGGAGGACTCGGATGGAGAGACTCCGCAGTGAGTGTGGGTTTGGGTTTAGTGGTCTCTTAGTAGTGTATACCCTATTAGTATGTGTTAGTAGCCTATAGACGTCATGTCTATTGGATAGTAGTCCAGTAAGGTATCTCAGTAGATGTTTGGTATGACTATATATATGTGTATGTGTATATGATGACGGTGATTATGGAAGTATTCTAGTTGATACTAGGTGTAACTGATATTTGGGAAGATATATAAATATATATATATTGACTTATGTGATATGGGTGTTTATTAATTCATTAATAAATTAAAATTCAGTTAGTTTGTTTACTAGCCTAGTTATGGAAATTTCGGGGACGAAATTCTTTTAAAGGGGAAGGAATGTAACGACCTAGGATTTGTGGCATCTCGAGTTTTGAATATTAATTTTTAATATTCAATAATACGATATTTAATCAATAAAATCCCCTTTAAAATAACAGTTGATAATGATATACATTTTTCAAACCAAGATAATATTTTGAATTTCCAGATTTTTATTTCTAAAATAGGAAATTGGTTTAATTGGGAATTATATATATGTATATCCAGAACAATAGAATATATATATATATATAAATTGGGAACAAATTCAATTCAGACAAATACTGATGAGATGAGAAAAGAAAATATTTTAATAGAAATGATATGGCTTATGGATAATACAATGTATTATAAATAGAAGAGTTTAAAGTTGGATTTTCTTATGGATATATATATATATATACACACACACATATTGGTTAAGAAGAATGCATATATATATATATAAGTTCAAAAAGGAAAATTATAGTATTTACAAACAAATAAATATTATATGCTATAAACTAAATAAAAATTGCATGTTGAAAACAATATATGAAAGGGTAGGTAAAATATATATATGAACCAAATAAATATAGTTTATTAAAAAGTAAAATATATTTTTATATATTGAAAAATGAAAGAAGGAATATATATGGTTATATATAAGATAGAAATGAGTAAATCTATAAAAGCATGTTAAAAAGGAAATCTTTTATGTAATGATGTTTTGATAAAGATGTTATTTATATACATTTAGAATGAAATAGCAAAAACATTCATTTGTTTTAAAATTTAGACATTCTAAAAATAAAAAGAAATATATATGAAAATATATAGGATAATACTATATTGTAGAAGTGAGGAAATCTATAAAATCATTTCAAAAGAAAATCATTCACAATGCAACGTCTTGACAAAAATGTATTTTATACACTTAAAATGAAATAACAAAATTTCATTGCCTTGGGTTATATATATTAATAGAAGCAATATATTTTAAATGACAAACTTTTATTTGACATGAACATGAAGACTTGAAGTTTGTTTTTAAACCACATTATATTTCTTGTCTTCAAAACATATGTAGGAAGCTTGTTGTACAATACAAAAAGTAAAAATTCAGCAAAGTAAAAAGAAAATAACAAAATGTAAAAAGTAGAGGACAAGACAAATTGAAAGAAAATAAATGAAGATATTCACACATAGGCTTGCCTGGCCAAAAGAAGCAAAGACCAAAACTTTGTTTAAACTTCATTCAAGACTCAAAACATAACATCATCTCAAGTCACCCAAAATTCAAATCAAGCCCATCACTGTACAAATTTTTGTACAGGCTGCAAATCCTTTGAGCCCAAAAACATATTCCAAACGCACATCATTCCTGGTATAATCGTGTGTGTATATATATGTATGTATGTATGTATGTATGTATGTATGTATGTATAGAGATGTTTGTAGCTTCACATTTTAAAATGCCTGTAAGCAAAGTCTAAAAAAAATATAATATCAAAAGCTTTGTAAACCAAAAACTGTTAAGTAAAGAGAAAAGGAAGACATCTCTTTCAGATCTAAAGAAAACAAGGTGATTCAATATTTCAGATCAAACTAAAGTTCTATTCGAAGATTCAAAAGATCAAGGAATGTTTAAGGTGAGATTTAAATTTTAAAAATGATTGAAAATGTTGGAAATTTGCTCTGTCATGATAGCAAAGTTGAGATTTCATATATATAACCTGTTTCCAAAAAATTTTATCAGATGTCTAGAAAGCCCTGTACTGGAAGGACTAAAAGGAGTTTTTCTCCGGGGTAAGAAAAGAACAACAAGGCGGGGAAAGTAACATCTCGAACAACTCAGAAAACTCATAGCCCCCAATTCTCCCGATTCAATTCAAATTGGCAAATGACATAAACTGATTAAATAATCATATTTGAGTACAGATTATACGAAAATTTGTTTGAATTTCAACCATGCTATATGCTGTATAAAATTGTAATAACACAGTATGCAATTCATTTTCGACAAATTTTCAATACGTTAAATCAATGGTTTGAATTCGTAATCATGTTTGCCATAACAAATCAAGATTTTTAGTAACCAATTCATGATTTTTAAGCTTCTAGATTGAGTGGAATTTGAAGATGATCAGTTTTTGCTAAAAAAATAAATTCCGACGTCATGGTGGTCGATAGGCGGTACGGCCTGGCCTAGGAGGAGCGTGGCATTGTAACGACCCGGTATTTTCAACCATTCGCATCCGCACATGTCGGACTTGAATTGTTCAAAATATTAGATTGTTAATTTAAATTTGGCAAAATCGCAGCATATACAGTAAATAAATCAATCACAGAATCCCAAACATAGAGTAATACAATAATACGCAGCGGAAAAGATAAAATAATAGTTCATAAAGCTACTATATAAACATCAGAGTTAAAAATAAAATACAACAGAATATCTCAAGTACAGTGAAGTCTTCAGTACGAATAGATGACCTCTCTGAACAAATCAACTAGAAAGCTGAAAGCTGAATCGATAGTTGGATCTCCAAATGAAGCTCCAAACTCCAAAGGTGAGTCTCAAATGTTGTATTGCTCGGACTGACCCGAGCGTAAAGTAAAACACAAAACACTCGAGTCAGGATTAACATTCTTATATCAATAAATCCAACTCAAGTGAAATATCAACTGAAATACAATTAACTTAGAGGGTGTTTGGGATAACCATCCTCTAAGGATTTGTGGAACTATCTACAATGTAGAAATATACACTATAACACCGTGGTCATTCAATTTAATTTATACTTCAAACCCAAATATCATTTCATTTCAAATATATCTATTTTCCAAAATAGTATATATAAGTTAAATAATTTATAAAGTAAAGTATTTATAATTTCTTTAAGTCTCACAAATTTCTTCAAATCAACTCAAATTCCAAATTCAAATTTATTCAAAGCTCAATTCATCAATTCAATTCAGTTCTAAATAGATCATTTAAATTTTCAATATATTTCAAAGCTTTAATATTCAACATTTTCAAAGTTAAATTTAACAGTTTCATATAGCTCTTGATTTGACTTCATTATTATTTAATCAGGGAATATTCACTTAATAAATTCAATATCATTTAACTAGCCTTAAATTACATTTTTTTTCTAAATATTTCCTTAAATTTATTTAAACAAGACATATTCATTAAATTACTTAATTCAAACCCAGGTTATAAATCATATCTTAAATCCCAATTTCAATAAGTTTCAAATCGGTTTAATTAAATAAAATTATCTTCCCAACCTTAACTTATTCAAATTATTACCGAAATCTATTTTGAAACATAAATTTAAATACTTAACCATATTATATGTATTAAATCAATCTTAATTAAATTATATATTATTATTAAATCTATTTATATACCATTACCATTTATATATAATAATTTAAGAATCAACATTTATTAAAACCATATATTTCTTCCCAAATCCATAGAATTTATTTCGAAGTATTTATATATATGGACCAACGGTGTCTGTATATATATCTATCATATGGTTAAGTGATACAGATATTTATCATTTAAATCCGTAATTTAAATATATATACGGGTAGATATCATTTCAACCCGTAATCCCAATTTCAATTCAAATGAAAATCGCTTGGGTTTATCATTTCAACCCATAACGATTTCCTCCTATTCTAAAGTCCGTTCGGGTATGTATCATTTCAACCCATAGTGAATTCTATACTAACAGGGAACTTGCAGAGTGATAACAGGTAATATAAAATACAACAACATGCATATATCATAAATAACAATAAAATATAAACATCAGGATATGGTGTCATATCCCACAGGTGAACAGTTATAGATAATAGCATATATAACAATTTAAATAACTACAGCAGCATATTTCAATTGAAATCAAATTTAATAAATATAAGAACATTAATCGTGAGTGATTGCTCACCTTTCGAGGCTAGAGAGATTTGACACTGAAATGAGTTACGAATCCAAGCATGAATTTCAATAGCAAAGCACGATAGACACGATTTCGACGATCAAGGCTGATAAAAGAATCGATGAGAAAAAAAATCAAATTGAACTTGATATAATTCAAACAAGATGATACGATATTATTATTTCCCTAAACCCAATATTAAGTTTTAAAAATACACATACATTTTGAAATAAATATTGAATTTTTTAACATATATATTAGTATAGAACAATCAAAACAAACTTCACTTTAAACATATATACATTTCCAAATAAATATTTAAATCCATACTTATAAAATAAAATATATACATTTCTTAATATAATATGCATATATAAATTTGGAAATTCGGAACCTGTATATTTATATTTTAACATATAACACACATATACCTACATATACATATACATGTTGGAACCAACGATAGGTATATAACAAATATAAGCTGATTTACATAACTTCCTTATTTATAGATAACAACCAAAAGTATGAAGAAGTTATTTTATTTAAAAGTCAATACTTTATTGAAATTAATATATATATATATAACTAAGCATGTTTACGTATTCAACAAAACAAAACTTTGAAGAAATAAAACTGCGTTGAACCAAAAGCTACATATATTTAAAAATCCAACAGAGTATATCATACATACTAACATATATAAAGCATCGTATATAAATATTATTATCAAGCTGTCTCAAAACTGATAACAAAATTTGGATGTATACCATATCTTTGACTAAATATATATTATTACAACCAACTTTGCTTTAAAATACAAACATAACGTATGATAAAACCTAGTATATTATTATATATATAAGCTATAAATAGACGAACTGTATAAGCAACCTTATAGAAAAATATAGAATATTGTCACATGATTTAACAGGCATACAATTTAAAGTCAATACATCAAACAGGGCTCGGCTGTACCTTTAATACATCAAACAGGGCTCGGCTGCTTCTAATATATATGTAAGTGCGAAAATGCCTTTTAAAATAAACATACATATTTTTAAAACAATCTATAAGGAAACGAAATATGAGTGAATTAGAAGAAAAAAAATACCAGGCTTTAGACTAATACAGAGTCTTATAAAATAAACATACTTAGGCATATATATAAACAGCTTTGGGAAAAAAAAAACAAAATATTATAATAAATAAATTACCTATATATATACAATATTGAAATCTATGCTTAATGAATAAAATATACTGTAAGCAAATATATAACTCAACATATAAAACAATATACAAAATATGTGATATATACCACAAAGATCCAACAGCCGGTTGTAAGTATATATATATAAATCGAAAATTTTGTAACCATTTTACACCCAACTTAATATTATCATATACAACCAATATAACTTTATAAACCACGGTTGTTAAAATCAAGCATATAAACAGATTCTTTAAACAAAGATTTGAAAAGTTAAAGGCTTTAAGATAAAAATAAAATATATACATCACTTACTTAAAAACAGAGAGGCTCGACTTGCCTGGGTTCGTGGCCGATGATGGAACGAAGGCAACGGTGAGGGGAGAAACAAAGGCCGAGATGAGGGGATGACTGGTGGAGGTGAAGGCCGAGCGGTCAGGCTATGGGAAGGGATGGTGGCGTGGTGATGAGGAGGAGGTCCAACGATGGTGGGTTGAGTGTTGATGCCTTGGCGAGGCAAGCTCAATCGGCTGGAGAAAGGAAGCAAAGGGCGGGTTCGTTGAGGATTTTGCTGGAACGTGGGAGGAAGAGAAGTTTGTGGTGGAAGAAGAACAGTATGAGTATTATAGATATATTTTCCTCTGAACATTCAAAAAGAAGAAGAAAGGAATCATCATTGATTTTTATAATGGAAGGAAAGGCAAAAGTCAAGCCCGAGGATTCAGTAAATCAATTAAAGCAATGGGAAAGTTATAAAGTAAAATGAACCGTTTGAAAATAAATGAATACGAAACGTACACTAATTTTATACGTTTCCCTTTTTCGAAATGCTACAGGAAGAAACAGCATCAGAGGAAATAAATATATAAAACATGAACAGTGGAGAATGAAGAGATCCAAAATAAACGTACAGACAAATAATAAATTGAAATGAACATTGATTCAGCAATGGTATTAAAGCAATTTATTGCTTGATTGGACCGTACGTTTCAAATTTTGAACCCAAAGGAAATTTGTAGAGTCACAGTTTAAGGTACGTTATAACGAACAGTTTATTGTTTCTGTCACGTATCGGACCTCAAAAGGCAGGAATAAATATACCGTTGAGATCAGCACGATGAGGCAGACAGAACGGTATACAAATATTAGTTGTAAGATCATCCGATCAAAAGTCGATAATCGGTACCAGAAATGCTGCTATTTTGCCAGAATTAAGATAAACGGAGCAATAGAAGTCCAAATTTGGAAAAACGAAAGATGCGTCTCACTCAGAAGAGGATTTAGAAATTTTCTATAGAAAAATATTTAGGTTTGTAAAATATTTTATTACCATCAATTATTAACTGATTTAAATTGAAATAGAATTTCACAAGAAAATAGACTTTAATATTATCAGATGAAAATTTACCAGTTGCTATGTTTAAATAGATGTATTTCAAATAATAAATTTTTAATTTCAAATTTTATTGTTTAAAATTTCACAAAATTTCAATTAATTTAATAAATAAAATCACTAAAATTTATGGGTCGTTACAGGCATCGTGGGTGAGGGTTTGACCGTGGGATTTTTGTTCTCATGGCGTGTGGTAGTGGCAGCGAGGAGTTTTAGGGTTTGGGAGGTCTTGGTTTAAGCTTTGGAACGCGGCCGAGCCAGGGGAGGAGGAGGCGACCGAAAGTCGTGGCTTTGGGCGTGAAGGTGGTGACGGGATTGGGGCTTCGAATGGTGATAGTGGTGGGCGTGATAGTGGCATGTGGTGGAAGTAGTTCGACGATAGGTGGAGGTGGTTATTTCCATGAGTTTAGGCCGAAGGCTAAAAATGTGAATTGGGGGTGATGGGTTCCGGTGAGGCGGCGATAGAGGTCAAAGGACGGAGGCGAGTTGGTCTGGAGTGTCATGGGGTTGGCCTGGGCGTTTGGGAAAGTGTACACGTGCATGTTCGTGCACATTATTTTCTTGGAATCAATGGTGAGGGGTAGGGAAAGAGGAGGAAGCACTGTACAACATGGGTTTGATTTGGTGCTCTGCTAGTTTGGTTAGGAGTAATGTTTGTTCGATTGGGTTATAAGTATATATATATAGTTTTGAAAATGGTTTAAATGTATTTATAAATCTTCTCGAGAGTTGGGAAATGGTTATTTGATAGATGGGATTTATAGGAGAATTCTCAAACGGAATTTGGAAAAGGTAAGGAAATTTCCAAAGAAGTTAAACAAAAGTGGACTTCGTAAAATGAAATAGAATTCATAAAAGGAAGTAGAAAGGGAAATTGGAGTTATAAGTAAGTATATTTGACTTTGGAAATATTGAAAGGAATTAATTAAAGAATTCCAGAACTTATGGAATTCGTTGTAAACGAGTCGAGTAATTTACAAATAAAATTGTAAATGATTTTGAGAAGTAGGAAGTAGGAAATAGATGGGATACTTCCTAAGTGTGAATATAAAAAGAAGTGGGAAGAAATATTCTAAATATTGGGATAGGTGGAAATATTCCATGGAAAATGCAAGAATTGAAAACTGCCTTCAAATGTTGAAGAACTGGAAGTAATATCTTATAAGGATATTTTGAAATAAATTTTGGAAAAGTTTGAAATAAGGTCTGATGTCTGCTTTTGGATGTGATAGTTAAATAACCAACTATCAATAATTAGCCAATTTTGTTAATCGTTTCGAAGAGACCGGGATCAAATTTAATGATCCAAAAAACACTTCGATCCGCTTTGAACTTTACGAATGAATACCGTGAAGATCAAGATGACGGTGATTCGGTTTGTCTAGACCCAGGGAAACTTGTATGGACGAATGCTATCAGAAGATTGTCATTGGAGGACGATGAGCATTCTAAGAAAAATTGTATTCTTGAAAGGTAACGTTTAGCCTCGAGCCACATCAACCGGGAATGACTATAATGGGGGAGATGCAGCAAGGCTAAGTGGGTCGCACCCAATTAGGGTATGTCATCACTTTTCTAGATGTCCTCGGAAACCTATTTATTATGGATATGGTTATACATGAAAGAAGGAGAGCTCGATGGTAAGGGTGGGAACACCCGGGGTGATTACATATTCGGTCTATCCAGGTTAGGGGTATGTCGGTCTTGTGTAGCAGGGGATCCCGGCGAGGTACTCGGTACATTGTTCTAGAGGTGTACTGTGATGGGCGGTACCCCAATGGCCCAGTGGCCCAGTCATTCGATGGAATCCATTCTCCAATACGAGCTTACGGTTTTGTTTGTAGAGCCTAGTATGCCGGAATTTAATTAATGTAACAATTTCAGCTATTTGAATAAGTATTTGAATTTAGACGCTATTATAATATCACTGGATTTTCTATAAAATGTTTTAGTTATCGTAAAGGAAAAACTCGTCATGTTTATGTGTGGCGCGGTCTTACGAGATACCTTTGTTTTTAAATGGATTTGATAAAAGTTAATAATTCAAATTGAGTGTGTTTTCTCACGCTGGTTTTCCAGACTGTCTCGGATGTTATTTTATTATAATGCTTGGGTCAGACCGAGTATTACAGATTCAGGATAGGATGCTATGGAGCTCAGGAGACGAGCTGGATGACCAAGACGTAATTTTCTATACTTGATTTCTATTTCCGCTATGTGAGGATAGTTATTTTAATTGTCCATTTGATGTATTAAATTATTGTACTCTAATGATTGTAACTATAAACATATACAGATTCTTTTGTATAAAAATATGTTATTATAGATTATATTTTATTCCGCTGCGATTGTGAGATTCTGTGTTGTTATGTTTCTTTTCTTCTATCTTTTTCTACTTCACCTCTAATGAACTGGTATTTCTTGCACTCGACTGCTCAGCATTTTATACAGAGGACGTATTAATGTCGATTTTTGAGGGTCGAAAAACCCGGTCCGTTACACCCGGTCTCTTTAACAACCAAACGTCGTTTTACACACCGGTTGATTCTTTTACATTTCGAAAATAGTTCGTACTTGACATCAAAATATCATATTCGCTTCAAAAATAAAAATCCGTTTCAAAATTATCATATTCACTTCACAAATCATATTTTACTTCAAAGTATTAATTCAGTTCAATATATTGATTTCACTTCAAAATTTTGATTCGAATTACAATTTAGGTTATAACTTCACTTTAACCCAATTCGCACTTAAATCCAAGATTTAAATATAAACATTTTAGCCTTTTGACCAGTTTGAATTTTTAGAAAATAGTTTAAATGATTTTAAAATAGTTAAATAATTAAAATAGTTTCATAGAAAATAGTTTGAGTATTAAAAATGGTTTATATAGTAAAATAGTTTGAAAAATCAAAATAATATGAATATTTAAAGAAGATAGATTTTAAACCGTTTATACTAAAATAATTCATTTGAAGATAGTTTCAAAGTCAAACCGATTCAATTCCAAATTTCCCAATTCAAATCAATTCCAATTCCCATTTCGATTTAATTGATTCAATTCCGATTTCAAGTCGAATTTTACTTCGATTCCAAATTAATTTGGATTTCAATTCCAAATTTAATTTCAATTCCAATTATAAATTTTTTTTTGAGAAAAATGCGTGATCCTCTAGAAATAGAGGAGAGCACACATGTATCTATATATATAACACATAGCAAGGCGCTGCCAACATGCCTGACAGGTAACAAATCTAAGTACAAGTATCAAAGGAAAATCACAAGGACCCTTATAATGCGCTCCGACAAGGCCACCGCCCATTACACCCCAATATCGAGCTCCGGCATGGCCACCGCCCGATACTATGATGTTAGAAGTACCTGAAAAACTAATATGAATCAAAAATCCAATAATACTGGAAGCCAACACCATCTAATAAGAAAGCTCCATGCTGCTGACTCAGAAGGAATAGGGATGTGGCTAATCTGAAGTGGAACGGCTAATGATCCTGAAAGTAAAACTCCGCTCTGAAGACTCGGTAAAGCTGGAAGTCGCGCCTAGCCGAAGAGTTAATCCTCCTGAAAATAGAACGCCTAAATGAAGCTGAAGATGCACTGAGAAGAATCCCTCACTGCTATCGGCAATCCTGGAATCAGCAATCCTATGCACCTGTAAAGAGACACTAACATCCTACCTATCCTAGACCTGTAACTGAAAATTACTAGGAAAATATTTAGAATGATACATATGTATGTATAAATGAGATAAAAGTAAAAATACAAAAGAAAAGCTAATAGGACATAATAAAGCAAAGATTAGAAAAAAAAACAAAAGATCTAAAAAAGTAAAGCTAATATGATCCATACCCAAAAAAACTAAAAGAACTATAAACTAGTATAAAAATAACTAAAACTAAAACATTTCTAGAATTATCCTTATGAACCTTTAATCAAAAGTAAATTATGATACATAGAGGGATCATCATTTAAGTTTGAAAAAATGTTAATACTACTATTATTAATGTCAAAAATATTATTATTATGTTTAAATAGATTAATATTATTACTAACCTTATTAAGATATTCTTTAAATAGGTTATATTTGGCTAATTTATATTTGGGATTAGAGATCCAATTAAATCAAAATGAAGAAATTATAAAAATCAATTTATTAAAGTGATTATTATTATTATTAAAAATTCTCTGATTTCTATCAAACCAAATATACCAACAAGATATAATGAATAAAGTGTCAAGTAAGAATCTATTATCCGTATTGAACTTAAATCTAAAACTATTCCAATAGAATTCACAATCAAGAATTCTAGTTATAATATTAAAATCAAACATTTTAAGGGTATTATTAAGAATTAAATAAGTATCCATGCAATCATAGTATACATGTTTAATATCTTCAAAAAAAATTCTTTTTAATAATTCTGAAATAATTACAAATTAATTTCAATTCCAAATTTAAACCATTCGATTTATATCAATTCCGAATTCGATTTTCAAAATATCGATTCAAAATACTTAAATCAAATTTAACTTCAATATCCAGTTTAAAATCCATATCCTTAAATATATCCGAGCTCAATTTTGAAACATCGTTTTATATCACTTTTACTTAGCAATATTCAAAGTTCGAATAAAAGTCGAATCTTTTAAAACAAATCAATTTTTGAAATTCTCATAATATTTCGACTATAACTTCAAAATCTCAACTTTAATTATTTAAAACATTCTTGTTATCAAACTTAAATTTCAACACTTCGAGCTCAAGTTCGAAAATAGTTCGATTTCCATAAATTCGATTTTCATTTTCTTAAAATCAAATCATTTAAATAAATTTCAAATCAAATTTTTTAAAAATCATTTAATTTAACCAATCCGGTGTCCGTTTATAATTCTCTATCCTATGGCCAAGTGAATCGGTTATTCCATTTTTAATTCAGGAATGGATGTATATCATTTCAATCCAAAATAAATGACATAGGTATATATCATTTCAATCTATTTCTTAATTTATTCGAAATAATTCAATTTACGGTTTTATATACTGTAAATAATATACAGTATGATAACATGATATATTAAACATAAATAAACATCCAAACATCCAAAATATCAATCAATAGCATCCATCTCAATCAATCATCCAAACAGTCAATAATCACAACAATCAACCAATTATCGATGGGGATTTTTCTAGCAGTTATTTCTAATTCAATTTAACTGTCAATTCAAATTCTATCAATTAATTCCGATGTCGATTTAAATATGAATTTAATCTATCAAACAATAATCAATAAATTTAAATCACATCATAACTTTTAGTTTAACTAATCATAAAAATATTTTAGTACTTGTGAGCGTTAAAACACTCACCTTTTATTTTCTGTTGTCGCTTTCGCGTTTTGGTTTCAATTAAATACGAACGCGTTCGAATTTAACTGAAAATTCTGCAAGCTCTAAATCCATCCAAACTAGCTTCATCACGATCGCAAAGCAAAAATCTGTGCCTCGATTCGACCTCGTATGGGAGAGTTTGTGACGACCCGAAATTTTGGATATTGAAATTGGAATATTTAATTGATCTTAAATATTAAAAGGTTAATTTTTAACTTGAATTTCAAATATCACTATTTATTGGGTGATTTAATTATTGAATTAAATGAGTGGAAATTAGGTAAAATATTGAATCTGGAGTTTCGAGCTTGTTAAAAATAATTTGAAGGCTTATAAAATTTATATTAATAATAATAAAAGTAATGGAACTTTTAAAATTGAATTCGGAAGTGATTTGTTCAGTTTTAAAAATATATCATTTAGATTGATATTAAAAATAACCTTCCGAGGCACCGTCTCAGAATTCGACGAAACTAGTTCCATGGGATCCGTAATAGTGTATTATTAACGGATTTCAAATTTCGTAGTGTTTGGAGTTGTCATGTGATCGTACGGTATATAAACGCGCTGAAATTTATATTAAAAATTCAATATAATAACTGGGTCCAAAAAGCTATCTTCTTCATACGATCGAATTAGGACTCGAAACCTTTTCCACTGTGTTCAGAATAGGGGTATAAGATTATGAACACCTAGCGGCATGCCTCGATAGGAGGTCAAGATTTTAAGTTGCGAAATCGAGACGGTTTAAAATTTAAATATATATATATATATATTATTCTGATTGACATTTATATTCACATCAAACCTTTTTCCTAACATTTCGAAATCACTGTAGCTTTATCCTAACACGTTTCCCTCCTTTCAATATCATGTCCCTTTTTCCACTATCACTCAGTCCAAATCGAGAAAAATAAGAATAACAACTGTTTAAAATCACACGGCCTTCATTCTTTTTAACATTCTTTTTATCAAAAAGATGTTCGAAAAAAAAATGGCGGCTCTCTTTTTTCCTCTTCAAATCAAAAGCCGAAAAAAAAATCAATGAAAGGGCCGCGTTCTCCTGGATTTTGAATCGCGAAAATCTCGTATCGAGCAATTCGTAAGTGTAGAAGGCAAAGAGATGATGAGGCGATAGCTGATGGGAGGTACAATCATTTTGGGGGGAGGGGTCGGGCACTGTAGCGACGTGATTGTAGGTCGCAATTGGCAGGCGAAGGGGCGCGTTTGCTGGAGTTGGCAGAGGCGCTCAGGCAAGCGCAGTCGAGGGAGGTGGAAGGTCGATAGAAGCGATGACGAGCTTATTGAATTCGCATGGATGAAACCGGGTTATCTCGCGTAAGCATTGCGATGGAGCTAGCTTGTCAGAGATTGGGTGGTTGGTTAGAGAAGACGTGCCGAAGTTGGTCGGCGATTTAGGGCTAGGGCTCAAGCGATTAGCAGAGCGGACGCATAGGCAGTGAGGTATATCTACAGTTTTTCTTTTATTCTTCTTTTTTTTCAATTTAAATTTAATAAAATATATATGTATATATACAGAGGAAGGGATTTTAAAACCAGATTTTTACAAATATATATATTAAGGAAGAAAAGTTTTTACAGTAAAGAAAATTACTGTTTTTGTTATTTACAGAAAAAGAAAATAAGAAAATATAAATATAAATATATCTATATAAAAATATACATACCTATTTTCACTTACTAGTTTATTTCAAAATAAGGGATTGTGGTAATTAATTTGTTTAATTTACTTATTCAATTATTTTAGTTACTAAAAAAATTATTTATCATAGGAAAATTAGTTTAAAATTAAATTATTAGTTTAAATTAAATTAATAAATGGTAATTGACGGTTCGATTATTTCAAATGTTAATAAACCATATAATGTTTATACAAGGTCTAAAATCATGAAGAAAACAAGTCGGGATGGAAATGTGTTGCAAATAAAATCAAGGTGAGAATCCCTCACTCATTTGGGTTACCGTTTAAATTTAAATGCTTAAATTTAAATTACTGGATGTGGATTGGATAGATAGATCTATAATTATCTATTGGATGATTACATATATATAGTAGTATATATATTAATATTGGAGTGATTGATATTCCCGCATTAGATAGCGGATGAGACCCTATGCGTCCCGCATAATAGCGGATGACCCTATATACCGCCATATCCCCCTCGAAGTGGGATTGGTATTTTTATATTGTGCTAACATCTATGGATGCAAGGGAAACAGGTTGGAGGGATCCAACCGGATTCCTCAAAAAAATATTGAAATTATTGTCATATTCGGTGATATGATTTATTTGATAATATGTGATAGATTATGTTGAAAATTAAAATTGTTGAATGTTATGCTTTTGCTGAATATATTTTGGTATTTTAAGATATCAAAAATATAAAGATTGGATTTTTGAAGGAAAAGAAAAAGAAAATTTTAAGTAAAATATTTATAGTGTAGTTGGATAAATTAAAGGAATGGATTTGGGAAAAAGGTAAAAGGTTTGATTTTAGGGTCCTATTTAATAAATTTCGAGTATGGAAAAATAGAGATTTTGAATAAATGGGAATAAAAGGGTTTTATGGACTTAAGCGATATTGTGTAAGAATTGAAGGAATTATTTTTAAATTCAAGAGTTTTGGAAAAATAAAAGTAGAATTTTGAAATAAGTAAGAAATTGATGTTCCAAATTTAAATATGATTTTAAATCAGAAAGGGAAGTGAATATGAAATTAAGGGGTTTGGGTAATTTGGGTAAATCAAGAAATAAATTTGAAAATGGAATTAATTCAGAAAAGCGATTTGGAAATCGATTAAGTGTTTTGAAACAAAGATTAAAAAGGAGAATGAGACTACGGAATTTATAAACTGGGTTTATAAATAAAGTAAAGTAATTATCAGTGGATAATTTGAAATTATAAATTCACGGTGGAAATTTATAAGGAGATGAGAAATCATTTTAAAAATAAATGGTTGTTTATTTTTAGAAAGTGGAAAAGGAGATTTACGGGATTGGGGCGTAAATTAAACTGGAGATAAATCGAGGAGGATTTATAAATGAAAAGACCGGTTTTATTAAAGTGGAAAGTGTATTTTCCTGGAAAGTTAAGTATATTTTCAAAGAATATTTTTAAATATAAATTAGAAGTTTTAAAAGAATGTTTTTTAGGAAAACTTATTATTTAATTGTTTTAAAAGTGTTAAAGTAAATATTAATTAAGTTAATTATAGTAGTTAATTATTTTTAAAGGGTTTAAGTGGTATTATGATTTAAAGGAAAATTATTAAATATTTATACTTTATATTAATAGTTTTATTTTAAAAAGTAGTTTTTGGGCTAAAGTTTTACTTGAACAAAGAATTTAAGTAGGTTATTTTAAATATTTTAAGTGTATAGTCTGGATAAAGTGATTTAATTTATTTAAAATATAAATTTAATAAGACTTGGTGTTTTTCAGTGAAAATAAAATATTTGGTTGAATGATTGTTTATTCGATAGTTAAATAACCAACTATCAAATCTGGACCCGAATATAACTTTGGAAATATCTAGGAGAAGTACAGGAATTATATGGTACAGTTACCGTTCGAGGTGCTATACTGTACGTATAAACTCGTTTCGTTCTTCTAGGACGTTTATAAGGAAATCTGTCCACAGGAACGGTTAGGAGGTGAACTCCGATCTTATTTTCGTCTGTTTATTTCCTAGAGAACCGGGGTTGAGTTACCGAAAATAGCGAACGTTGTTTCGAAGAGACCGGGATCGGATTTGTGAATCCAAAAACCACTTCGTCCAACGAGTACGTTTTCAAAATGAAGACAAGAGCTTGGAGTCGAAGATGAAGCAGTGAAGTGCAAGGGCTAATCGCTACTAATCCTGAGGGTGATTCCAAAATGGATGTAGTAGGAGTAGTGCCTTCGGTTCCGTTCGGACCAGGAACGGACTTGTATGGATGAATGTTATCAGTACATCGTCATTAGAGGAGGGTGAGCATTCTAAGTGAATGTGTGCTAAAAAGGTAATCGTAGCCTCAAGCCTCATCAACCGGGAATGGTTAAAACAGGGGAGGTGCAGCAATGCTAAGTGGGTGGCTTCCAAGTAGGGTAAGGTCATTCCTGTCTAGAGTCCCTTTTTATTTCGGCTGTGTGGCGGTTGCTGATCCCAACCGCGGGGTGATCTTATTCGGTCTATCCAGTAAGGGGTAGTCCGATCTTGTGTTGCAGGGGATCGGGAGTGGTCCTCGGTACGCTGATCTAGGCCAGGTACTGTGACGGGCGGTACCCAAGTAGTCCTGCCATTGTATGGAATCCAATCTCCAATAAGCGCCGTACGGTTTTGATTGTGCCCAACTATGCTGGAACGTGAGATGCAAGCATTTCAGCTATTTGAATAAGTATTTGTACTTAGATACTATTATAATATCAGAGGATTTTGATATAAAATGTTATAATTATCGTAAGGTAAAAACCCGACATGTTTATTTGTGGCGTGGTCTTACGAGATACCTTTGATTTTCAAAGGATTTTGGAAACTTTAATAATTCAATTGAGTGTGTTTTCTCACGCTGGTTTTCCAGACTGGCTCGGGTGTTATTTTATTATAATGCTCGGGTCAGACCGAGTGTTACAGATACAAGATAAGATGCTATGGAGCTCAGGAGACAAGCTGGATGGCTAGACGTATCACACGTACTTGATGTGTATTCTGTTGTGCAGTGTAAGCTGTATAGTCAGCTTGAGTGAGGACATGTTATTATTACTGTCCAGTATTGTGTTATTGATTGTGTTGTACTCTGATGATGTAATTTATAAAAACAGTTATAGTTTCTTTTGTATAAAGATCTGTTGTTATCTATCATATATTGTTCCGCTTTGATTGTGAGATTCTGATGTTGTTTTTTCTATTTTCTTCTTTTACCTCTTTCTTCTTTTCCCTAACGACGTGCAACCCAAAAAACCCATACCAGCATGAAGTATTTAACAATTCGTGATTTTTAAAGCTAGTTCCTGATTTTTTTTCGATTTTTATTTCAAGAGAATCAAATTTCTAAAGCTTCTGTTTTTTTTCTTCGTATGTTTTGAAATGAAGAAGGGGAACGGGAATTTAAACGGAAGAGTTAGTACGATCATAGGTAGGGTGGCATGGTTTAAGAGGTAGGGTGGCTGATGGTAAATTTTTGTGGCTGAGGTGACATTGAAAATAATATATATAAATATAAAATTCCAAAATATCTAGATATTTATTCCAAACCCCGATCGAGGCGTGCCACCTGGCATTCCCAATGTTATACCGCTATTCCGAACGTAATGGAACAAGTTTTGGGACCCAATCCAATTGTATGGAGAAGATAGCCTTTTGAATCAAATTATTATATTAAATTTTCAATATTAATTTCAACGCGTTTCTACCTCGTACGACCAAACGATAAATCCAATCGCCACGAAATTTGAAATTCAATAATAATACACTATTACGGATCTAATGGAACTAGTTTCGTCGAATTCCGAGACTGTGCCTTGAAAAGCTATTTTTACTCGTTCATTAAAACGAGTTATTTTAAAATTCAGCTAAATCACTTTTAAATCCAATTTAAAAGTTCAATTACCTTCATTGTTATTAATATAAATTTAATAAGCCTTTAAACTATTTTTATCCAAATAAAAATCCAAGATTTAAATTATTTTAACGATTTCAATTATTTAATTCAACAATTAAAATATTAATAAATCATTATATTTGAAATTCAACCTATTAAATCTATAAAATAACTTTTCAATATTTAAAATCAATTAAATATTCTAATTTCAAATAACCAAAATTCTAGGTCGTTACATTGCTCTCCCCTTAAAATAATTTCGTCCCCGGAATTGCCAAGGTAAGAAGAATGACCCAAAACCCATTAATTTTCCCAAAACCAATCAGTTGAAACAACTTCCCAAAATCAATTTGTTGAAACCACATTATCACTTTTTCTAATTTCCAAATTCATCCACAGATTCCAAATAATATTATTTACTCAACCATTTAAAATTATAACTCAAAAAAAAATTTAGTTATTAAAATTTTCTAACTCCTTAATTTTCAAAAAATTTCGCCAGCTTCTCCTTTGCGCGGCTAGATCGGAACAACTACAAATCACCACTACGGGCCCAAACCAACAAAAGAAAACAAAAGCCAAGTAGCTCAATCATAAAACCAATAAATCAAATGACAAAATAAACATGTACCTTTTTGTCGGGCAATCCAAATTTTTCTTGATTTTAAATACCTGCGTCTTATTTACCAATGATATCCAATCATATAATTTAAAATCGTTTTATATTTTACATTTTCAATTTCCAATATTTGCTTCACTCAAGCACGTACGATGTACATATATCATCCATACGCAATATCAAATCTGATCGCTCACTCGATCACACAATTTCACTTCCGAACTAGTATCTTTCACATGACTCTCTAGTGCGGACTCAGATCTGGTTCCTTGATCAGAAACCGTCATTATCCTTGCATAGCCATATACTATGATAGAGAATTCCAGAATCAACCAAAAATCCATATCTGGTGTTCACCGTCGAAAATCGAGTGAAAAATTCCAACTCGGATCGATATAAATTATCTCGAAATTCTGTGCTCGAATCTAGATCAAACCGTTATGCGAATAAAATAATATATGTACAACTTATGTATTTATTTCCAATTGATTTCTTATCCACACCAACTTCCTTTTATTCGCATTATTTCATTTATATTCAATTATTCACAATTTCATTCACATTGCTTAATTTCTTAGTATAATTTCCAATACCAATTATCTCTTAAGAATTTTCTCATCAAAATTTCTTAAGTCAATTATAAACAGTTTATACAAATGTTCTTAGATTAATTATCACTTCACCACTTAAGTCTATATCCATTTCTATTCAAATTCAATTTCGATTCCATTTAACTCAAATTATCTCCCAATTTTAAATATTGAATTTTATCAACCATTATTCCAAACCATATTTAACTCACTAACTAAATTAGTTAGTTCAATTATCCCATTTCATAAACTATTTCAAGTCTCGATCACTTTTGTGACGCCCCACCTCTATACTCACACTAGCCAAGGACACTACGGGGTAATGCCATCGACTAGCATGAAGAATAAGGCAGTTGAGGAGCGACCATCTGTGTAATTGTTTTGTGCTTGTACCGATTTGTCATATAGTATAACATGCATTTCATTTCAAGAGGAAATCCGACATATCAAATACAAACCCAAAGCTACCACACAGTGGCTATGTGGCCTTCGGAAACAAATATAAAATAAGCATAACAAAATCAGTCACAGATATTCATATCACAAAGGCGGAAACAGGTATGAATATAACACATAGAAGTGTACATCAAAGTAGTGGTCATACAAGATCCACTACATCACAAAAGAATAGGTACAAGTGTTAGCCAAAAGAATAAGTATACATCAAGGAGTCTCTATCTTGAATGTATAATAACAAAAACTACTAAGCTAAAGTAGTTAGCCAAAAGTCAGGTGACAAACCCTGATAAGAAGTCAAGCAGAAGCACCTGAAATAGCTCGGTCTGACCCGAGTATTATTTAAGAAGAAAATAATAAACGGATCAGCCTTGCTATAAATATCATATAAAATGAGATAGGATAAGAGATATGACAAAAACGTATGATAACAAAAATGCCATACTGTGACAAGTATACATAAGGTAACAACAAAAATAATACAATATCTCAAATATTCTCAAACACTAAAAAGAATGTCATATTCTTTAAATTATTCACCAAAACACAAATATTGACAAAACATATCAATGCCAATCGCAAAAATCAGTGAAACACAAATTCTACAAATCATCAACTAGAAATCCAGAAATCACAAAAAGGGGAAGGCCTATCACAAACGGGAGCATGAAAACTCACCAACACGTGTATCACAAATGGGTTGCTATCCCATGGTCACTAACCATAGAGCCGGTGCAATGGCGTAGTGCAATAACGGTACGCCCGAGGAACTTGAAACTCAAATGAGTTGGAACAACGACGTAGTGCAATAACGGTACGCCCGATGAACCTAAAACTCAAATATTTCGGAACAACGACGTAATGCAATAACGGTACGCCCGATGAACCTGAAACTCAAATAATTCGAAACAACAACGTAATGCAATAACGGTATGCCCGATGAACCGAACTCTATAAAACCCGTAGGTCACTAGCCTATAAAAATGAGACGAAGCTCAATAGAACGGGGTACAGTCCCCACGCGGACAAAGAGACATCGCATATCGCTAGTCTAAACCATAAAATGATCATCATTGATCAATAAGAAGTGTCAATTACACTAAGCTAGTAAATAAATGAGTTTAGCTTCATGTCCCATAACCACTAGCTTAACTTAAATATTACAAACAAATTGTAGATTTCCACTGGAAAATTGTCATAAGAGTTCAATCGAACAAGTCTACGAATTAACCGACGAAGTAAACGCAAGCGTTTCATACCACTTGTTTTGTTAAGTCGTTTAATTGGATTTCTCGTACGACCGAGGTAAAGGTTTGTATATACTAATAGATTGGAAAACGGATTTAAAAATGAGTTTTGTATTAAAAATGGTATTGAAATCATCTTTGTGAAAGCTTTTGAATATTTACTACTAGTATAGAAACCTTTGTATTTTTAAGAGTGACAAATCACAGAAAACGTTTATAGAAATAATCAATCAACCAAAAATTCACATTCGACGACGTGAATCAAAACCATAAAAATCGATATCAAATCCACCAAATGGATATTCCCAAAAATCAAAAGAAAGAAGTCATCAAAGTTGATAATAAGTGATAACAACTAACCGGATCAACAAAAATCGATTAAAATTGGAAACCCACTAAAAAAATAGCCAAAATAGGCAAAATGAACAGTTCCAGACGTCTGGGGGTTCGTACGGACGTCTGGATTTAGGTTCTGGAACTATATATATTTCCCTGAAACCTTCCAGACATCTGAAAGGTTGTATTAGACGTCTGGCAAGTTGTAGCAGATGTCTGGCAAGTTGTATCAGACATATGAAAGGGTGTACGAGACGTCTAAATGGTTGTATCAAAAGTCTGATTCTGTTCTCTGCGTTTTTTTTCATCTGCTACCCAAACCAGATGTCTGGACCTTACAACCAGACGTCTGGTTGCCTTTTCTGGCAACACTTTGCCTAGGCCATGATGGCCAAAACGATTCGAGAGCGATCGGACGAGCAACGAAGACTAGGGATTTATGCCGAGCGACAACCCAACCTTATAGTCTCTTCGATACACCCAAATATCATGTCCAAACATCCATAGTAGGATTTTCATAAAATTGGACTTCAAAAACCAAAAATTGGAAAATTCACCAAATCAATTCAAATCAAAAGCAAATGAACATGAATAGATGTTAGGAATTCATACCTAACAACAATGAAAGTTATAGACGTAGATGTGAGTTCAAAAACTCACCTCTAAACCCAAAACAACGAATGAGAAGCTCAAAAACAAAGGAAAGATCAACTACTCTTCAACTTCAACTCTAGAAGCTCCAATCTAAGATCTTAAGCAAATATTTCCTAAGTTAGGTTATAGGAAATTTCTGAAATTGGAGAGAGATTGAGATGGAGAAGAAGAAGAGGATGCTTACCTAAGCTTCTCTTTGATTTTGGACTTGAATTTGTATTTCCTAATCAAACTAGGGTTTAGGAATTTTAATTTCCTATCTTTTCCCCCATTTTTACTTTAGCTTGAGAGTGTTAGGAAGTGAGGAGTAGAATGAATGAAGAGTAGAGGAGTTAGGGTATTAAGTTGGGTTAGTGGGCTGAAACCCAAAGCCCAAAATAGAAAAATAGCAAAATTCTACTCAACTCCAATCATATCGATGTTTATACTCAAAAAAGTTGTAAATGTCATTTTGGACTCAATGGAAGTGGTCTCGAGTCTTAATTCGACTGTTTACAAAAAGTAACATTTTGGACTTTAATCCGATTAATGATGCTATATTTAAATAAAACATTTAAATATATAATCGTGAAATATGCGGGTTGTTACAACTTTCATTTTCAAAAATTATTTCATTTAACCTAACTTAGGCTAAATATCCAAAATTTACTTTATTTAACTCAATTTTAAGTTAAACCTCATTCCACAATTAAATTTCAAATTTTACTTTTCTTACATCCATATTCAACACTTTAAAACATTGCTTTACTTGCAATTTACAAATTTTATAAGTTATCAACTTATTTTCTACTATTTCCAAATAAAACATTTTAAATCAAAATCCCGGAGTTTAAACACTTTGTTCTAAGTGTTTCAAATCATTTTTGGAAATCATATATATATATACACACACAATCCCGTGGTATATCAAATTATTCTTTTGAATTTCAAAACCAAAACCAGTTTTACCCAATAATTCCAATGGTAGCAATTTCTCCTTTGGGAATTCGAAAATGAACGTCGATGATGCTGCAGTCATCACCGAAATTATTTTCCAGCGACCGAAGTGAGTTCAGTGCTTCCTATTTCCTTTTAAACCCTTTTTAAAAATATTTTCATAAATATTTTTCAACTAATATCACTATATTTTCCCAAAACTTTGAAAACCATTTCAAAATTTCCGGGACTTAGATACAAAACTTCTCAATTTAAATCCATTTAAATTTATAAGTGACGTTTATAAATTATACTCACAAAATTTCACTTCCTTAAAACATTTCATAAATGTTTTATCATTGTTTATTTTATAATAAACATTTTTTATTAAGGCACCACAACCAATTAATGATAATAATCAATATTATCATTCCTAACAACCAAACACACTATATATACCATAATAGTTCCTAAAAATTATTCCTTTATATATAAAATATAATCAGGGTAAAATTATTGCATTTACCTAATTTCAAAACAATACTATGTCGAATTGTTCTGTTCAAGTGTTTAGAGATCCCTATCAATAACGTTAATTACTCGTATTAACCAGAATCCACAAGCCACTCAACAAATCAACCAACACAATATAAAACAATTTTTATATCCACTAACAAATACGCGCTCATATATATACACTCAAACTCACTCTAGGGTACTACTGACCCTATCTCTAATGAGTTACCCCATCAAAGCCAAGGTTATCGCTATACCAAAGCTCTGATACCAACTGTGACAACCCACATTTTGGAAGATTTAAATCGACAATAATCGACACATGTCCAACTAAAACAATCTGAAACATAAATAATCAATGGGGTTAATTAACAAAAATAAGAAAAGAAGAAGAAAACAAACACAGAATCTCACAGCGGAATGATAAAATATAATAATCAAATAAACAGTTCATGAAGCTATTTATATTATACATTTGACTATAATTTATACGACATTTATCAGAGTTATATATACAACAGGGATAAATAAAATCAATGTAGTAGACAACATGATGCAGAAATAATAATAGTAATAATATACCAAATCTTCGTCTTCGTTCTCCGGAAATGATCTTCAATGCGCTGAAAAACTCAAGGCTGACCCAAGCGTAATGGAAAAACAAAACACTCGAGTCAGGACTAAAATATTCTTATGTGAGTCAAATTGATATCGCATGTAACATGAGTGTCGTGGCGTCGGAGATGTTTACGGGGTTTCACATCTCATATCCAGTGTATAACGTGCATGCAATAACTCAAGAGATATTACGGGATTTTCCATCTCCTAAGGATCCATCAAAATATCTATATGTAGTAGAATACGCTATAGTAGATAGTGTCTATTAGTAAAATAAATATTTTCATAGCGTTAAGGCTTTACATTGATCCCCATTAACGTGTTTTTAAGCATTGTCATACAGTTTGCATATAAAACACCAGTAAACCGTCAATGGATAGAGATGCGCTCTGATACGAAAACACTAAACCCAAAATCGTAGGGGTCTCGCATAAGGATAAAAGTATGTCAAGGCATGTGAGGCAATGCCCAAGGTAGGATACTACCAGTTTACCCTTCCCGGTTGGTGGTAATCCCTAACGGCCCACCGCAACACAACACTCCACAAAATCCATGGGAAGGAGTGTGTCCGCTAGAGGTAGCTAGCCTCATTGGCCGGTACGGCTCCTGTTTTAGTCATTTCAAATTGACACAAGTGTCAGGCCAACCATCATCATTCTCTTTCTTCAAATCCAGCAAACGTATGCCAAATCCAACCACTTCGTTCTGAAATCTCCTCCGCGTACACAGTTGTTAAAGTGGTTCCAATATTGACAGAGAGTATGCCAATAAGAGGTCCCGGTCTCTTTAACAACCAAACGTCGTTTTACACACCGGTTGGATCTTTTACATTTCAAAAATAGTTCGTACTTGATATCAAAATATCATATATGCTTCAAAAATCAAATCCGTTTTGAAATCATCATATTTGCTTCACAAATCATATTTTACTTCAAAGTGTCAATTCAGTTCGATATAACGATTTCACTTCAAATTTTGATTCGAATTACAATTTAGGTTATAACTTCACTTTAACCCAATTCGCACTTAAATCCAAGATTTAAATATAAACATTTGACCCTTTTGACCAGTTTGAATTTTTAGAAAATAGTTTAAATAATTTTAAAATAGTTAAATAGTTAAAATAGTTTCATAGAAAATAGTTTGAGTATTAAAAATGGTTTATGTAGTAAAATAGTTTGAAAAATCAAAATAATATGAATATTTAAGGAAGATAGATTTTAAACCGTTTATACTAAATTAATTCATTAGAAAATAGTTTCAAAATCAAACCGATTCGATTCCAAATTTCCCAATTCAAATCAATTCCAATTCCATTTCTATTTAATCGATTCAATTCTGATTTCAAGTCGAATTTTACTTCGATTCCAAATTAATTCCAATTCCAAATTTAATTTCAATTCCAATTACAAATTAATTTCAATTCCAAAATAATTCCAATTCCAAATTTAAACCATTTTGATTTATATCAATTCCGAGTTCGATTTTCAAAATATCGATTCAAAACACTTGAATCAAATTTAACTTCAATATCCACTTTAAAATCCAAATCCTCAAATATAATTCAATTCTGAGCTCAATTCTGAAATATCGTTTTATATAACTTTTACTTAGCAATATTCAAAGTTCGAATAAAAGTCCAATCTTTTAAACAAATCAATTTCTTAAATTCACATCATATTTCGATTATAACTTCAAAATCTCAAATTCAATTATTTAAAACATTCCTATTATTAAACTTAAATTTCAACACTTCGAGCTCAAGTTCGAAAATAGTTCGATTTCCATAAATTCAATTTTCATTTTCTTAAAATCATATCATTTAAATAAATTTCAAATCAAATATTTTAAAATAATTTAATTTAACCAATCTGGTGTCCGTATATAATTCTCTATCCTATGGCCAAGTGAATCGGTTATTCCAATTTTAATTCAGGGATGGATGTATATCATTTCAATCCAAAATAAATGCCATGGGTATATATCATTTCGATCTATTTCTTAATTTGTTCGAAATAATTCAATTTACAGTTTTTTTTAAGGAAAGGTTCTATTATTAATAACGAATCAGAACCGTACAATAGCAGGATTCGCCTCCTTAAAAAACCTTACTATTGTGGCAAGGAAAAAGAGCACGACGTCCTCTATAAACAACTCTAATACAACATAAATCGAATAAAGTATAAAGATAACAAAATCAAACAAAAAACACTAGCTAATGAAACCAACCGACCCGATTGGGTATAGAAACACCTCTGCTACCTTTATACCACCCAACCCAACCCATCACGAGACAAACATACAAACCCTAATCAAACTCTTCAACCCAGCCACATTATTCATCCATGGTCATCCAGCTCAATCCCCAATTGCAAAAACATATGCCTCTCTGCTGGAGATAGCTGTCGATGGCATAACCTTCTCCTTAATTACAGGCGAACATCGATTTCAAGCAATTTGCATCGTTGCTCCTTCGAGCAGCGTTTACCTTCGAAGCATCGCCTCGACCGTTCTATCCTAATGTGATTTGTGGTTGTGGAAGCCGCCACATAAGCCAGCTGTTGGAGCCCAGATTTCTTCAAAAAGATGTTGCACAATTTTGACAACTCACTAGTACAAAACTGGTCATTTGTGTCGGTTGTGTAACCCCTGTTGTGTCGGTTTTACAACCGACTCATATGAAGACGACACAAAAAATATTTTTCTGTTGTGTCGGTTGTACGACCGACACAAATATCAATCATTTGTGTCGGTTGTTATTAAAGAACCGACACAAAACAATGAACAGTTGTGTCGGTCTTTCTAAAAGGACCGACACAAATCAGCTTGTATAGTGAAGCACACCGCCGTTTATTGTGTCAGTCCTTTTAGAAAAACCGACACAACTGTTCATACTTTTGTGTTGGTTCTTTAACAACAACCGACATAAATGATTGATATTTGTGTCGGTTATGTTTGTTTTTTCAACCGACACAATTGATATACAATTGTATCGGTTCCCTTTGTAGTAACAACCGACACAAGTAATATCTGAAGCAAAAAAAAAATTATTACCGTTTAAGATTATAGAAACAGTATGAAACTGAATTTTAATTTTTTATAAACCAACGTTACTATGAACTGATTGAACAAAAAATATAATTATATTATCCATCAACATAATTCATGTTTACAGACCAAAATAGAATATAATCTATCACACGTACATAACAAAATACCAACGTACGTTACAAAAGATCAGCGTACACAACCAACTACATCCAATTATACATGATATAACTAGCTAAATTCTCTCGAACCTCGTCTATCTCTTGTTGGTTATAAGAACCGTCTCGTACAAAGTCCTGCAATTAAGAGAATTGTTATACAAAAGACAATAATTAAGTCAGGAATGTAAGCAGCTTAATTATAAATCCATTAATTGTAAGAAAATAGGGTACATTTTACGTAAGGTGCAATGATATTAGTAAGATTTGAAATATGGTCTTGGTAGGATAATTGTTACTTGTACAGCTCTTCGACAAAACTTAATAACGCAACAGCCTTACATATCTGAAACAAAATTCCAATTATGTTCATTCATAAGCAATAAACACTGCTATGGCACAATGAACAAATCATTCGACAATCCTTCACAATATCAAATGTAAAGAATAAATTTAGACATGTACACATTTGATTAGCATACAACAATTAAACAATATACATGATTGCATGTAGTTTTGGTTGAAAACTACATTTATTTACTGAAAAATATACAAAATCAATCAAAAAGGATTTCAATTTTGATCGACTCGACTTTTATTGTAACGTAATTTTATTTTCTCTGTCTTAGTTTTGCAAGCAACTCTTTTAGATCTGTTCTTCCTCTGTTTCATACTCTCAAAGCAAATTTGTGTATTTTTTTTAAATATGCACAGAGGATTTCCACACTACACCAAAACAGCAAATTTGGCACACCAGGAAGCGGAGATTTGATACGGCTCTAAGCCGTATCAAATTTGATACAGCTCAAAGCCGTATCAAATTGCCTCTGCGATCCATACCCCCCACAACATCTAAAATCTAACCCTACGTTTGAAAGGCCGCGGATCACTACATTTTGCTCGCGCTAGTTTTTATTTCCCGCACTATTTTAATTTCGCTCCATCCCTAAATTACACAATCCCTAAATTAAATCACGCCCTGCTCATAATCCCTAAATCTCATTCCAAGGCTTGAGGAAGAAATCACCTTCAACACACAGAGCAACCACTCAACGATGCTTCTCAAGATACATCGAAAACCAGTACTTCAAAACAAAATCAGCCAGCATACAAGCGAGACACGACAGTTACTTCACCACCGCATTCCTCAACGCGAGAGCACCAATTTCCAGATCAAGATTCAAGCAACGCAAGTTTTAGGTATCTACCATTTTGTTTATCAACTCCAGCATCTGATCTGCGTAGTCATCATCAGTTGTAGCAACAAACCCAGGCGGCCACTGTTTAAGCATCTACGACATCCAATAGTTCGAAACCGCATCAGGCACTCCACGTGTATCTCAGTAGCATTCAGTAGCGGCGACAGTGAGGATCTCAAGGTAGCTCTAGTTTCTGCTAGTCATCGATTTGGATTTCATCCCCGAAAATGAAGCAGCAGCTTCCAAGTCGAGATACACGATTGAGATTGTTTGAATGGTGGTGTTTATTGGTTGAAGAGGTTGTTGAAGGTGGTTGGGTTGCAACGTTGTGTAGGGGGAGGTTGCAGATTATGGAGAAGGTGATGTATGGGTATATGGTGAAGAGTGTTTAGGTAGTAAGGAGTTATTGGTTGAGTTTGTGCAGTTGCAGGTGGATGTCTTGGTTTGTGAGGGAGGGAGTTTGTATTGATGGTAGCAGGGATTTGGGAAGAGATGGAAGTGGCTAGTTGTATGGGAATGCAGTGGGGTGTTTGGAGAGGCAGTCTGGTTGTTTGAACTGATGATGTGAGGCAGATTGATGGTGAGGTGGGTGGAGATTAATGAGGTGGGTGTAGCCAAATAGGAATCAAAACTGGTATTTGATTGCAGACTTTTAGAGGTTTATGATACTTCTGAAAGAGTCGGAGAATCCAACATTATCATTTAATCAACCATAATTATGCAGTTGTTGGTTGGACTTTTGGCCCCTGGTGACTGGTTGAAAGATCTATGCTACGCTATCAATATTCACCTTACAGTTCAACTGCATATTCATTTTGATTGTTTCTCAAACTCACAACTGACAAAAAATCATCAACTTTCCCAAGGCTACTGGTCAAACAAAACCGGAGATGTGCTACAGAAAACATTAAGTTTTTTTTTGAAGTAGATGAGGGTAACATGAATGTTTAAAGTCATAACAGGATTCAAGGCTGAAGATGTTGAAACGTTCAATCCCCTTGGAATAGGTACTTGGGAGTGTGATATGTTTATATTTTTCTCCTTTTTTTTTCTTTTTCTTTCTTTTTTTTTAATCCTTTTTGCCCCCTTTTTCTTTTCTCCAGTTAACTGAAACATCAAAAGGGGGAGTTTGCTGGATAGACGTAGGCAATATTGTAAAATAAATCAAGCATCTCTTTAACAAATAAATAAAGAGAGAACCAATATAGTTTGCATTCATAGAAGTGCCAATCGCTTGTGTATTCTTATTGCTCCAACTATTTGAATGCACGTAAGTGAATTTGGCTTCTTAACTGGTTCTTCTCTTTTTGTAGAATAAGCCCCTCCTTTACAATGAAGACATTACGCAGAATAACATGTATTCATATAAGGTAGGTTATATAGGACTCTACTGAACACGTAGCTGAATTCATTGCATCTGCTTATTACTTCTCCAAAAGTATGTGGTTGGATCAGAAAGACAGACAAGTCATTTGAATAATACAATAATTTGAGTCATGATCGAACATCATCGGTTGGAGAAGGTCTAAAGTGATGTCAATTCAATTATGCATATTAGATTTTTATTATTTTCTGGTAAGGGACGACATTACAAGTTGTTGCATTTATAAACATGTCAATTCCTAAACTGAGGTATCAAAGTTCAAAAGTCAGAGAGAGTAGTGAATAATTGTTTCAAGTAACTATTGGAGTGACATCCTTTTATATTTCACTAATTAACAAGTACAAGTTGGATGTCTCTATGAATAAATCAATATTCGTAGCTCATCATCGTAATATATAACTTATGATTCATATGCTAGTGCTAGTGGATATTGTTAATACTAGGATAGAATTAAATAAATATATATAGGCTGAGAGACAATTTGCTTAAACAAATGTTGCAATTTGAATTTGATGTGTCCATTTATGTATACGATTATGTTTTTTTACAATAAAGGTACATTTCTGCTTATTTAGTTGAAAATGGTGTTTTATTTAGAAAATATATCATGCAACAAACTTGGTGTAAGAGTATGGCCTCAGGCAATACCTCAATTCCTTGTTGGCCATTTCGACCTTCTAGAAACTGCAAAGAAAGCATTAAGCGAGAATGGATGTGAAGGACTGTTTCTTGGTGGCAGCTATGTGTCTGGTGTGGCACTTGGTAAATGCGTCGAAGGTGGTTACGAAAGCGCATCAGAGGTATCAGAGTATTTCATGCATATAAATGGAAAGAAATAAAACTGCCAGTATTTTTCTATATAGATGTTATCTTTGTATGTTGCACCACAAATGATTGTTTCGGTCAATAATTCATGTCGAGTTCAACTAAAATGGAATTTTGATTCTGTAAAAAAAGTATGCAGAAAAATAATAATATTTAAAGCTCATATTGTATATTTTTCCATGTTCAGAAGCATGCAAAGCTCTGCAAGAAAGGATGGTTACGTTGTATAATTGTATATCTTATATAGAGTTTCTTATATGTGTTAAACATTGTATAATTGTATATCCTATATTCATTTTTATACGTGCTAAGCTTGTCCATTTATTTGTATTTTTAATTGACTGCTGACTGTAGGCATCGATGTAGAAGAAGGGAACATGTAATGTGAAAAATAGAGAGCAATGCATTATTTTTTTTACTTTAATACATTAATTTGATACGGCTCAAAGCCATATCAAATTCATGAATTTGATACGGCCCAAAGCCGTATCAAATTCATGAATTAGGCAGTGCTTTGAGCCGTATCAAATTCATGAATTAGGCAGTGCTTTGAGCCGTATCAAATTCATCAATTTGATACGGCTTTGGGCCGTATCAAATTATTAACCACGCCAAAATTTGATACGGCCCAAAGCACTGCCTAATTCCATTTGATACGGCCAAAAGCACTGCCTAATTAGCATTTCTGGTGTAGTGCCAGTATGCTTAACTCGCAATGCATTCATAACAATATCTTTTTAACCATTCATGGTTACCCAAACATAATTTGTTTTGAATAAAACATAATTTATTACATTTGTGTTCAAATCTCTTGGTCCTAAAATCTCATGTCCTCATTTGTCCAGCCAATCACAATCCATAAGTTTTTTTTCAAGAAAATTCAGTCTACATTATTGCATGGATCTATTTGCAAAATATATGATTGTATGTCAGATAGAGGATTCTGGGATCAGGTGATCTACACCTAGAAAAGGATCAAACTTTAAAAACATAATACATATTTTATCCCATGTGATGAAGAAGAAAACTAAAGCGTTAGCTAATGTGAAGAAATACCTCTCTAACACTTAAAGCTGCTCCACCTCTAGAGTCACCATCCAGTTTTGATAATATAGCACCAGTAATACCAACCTCAATATTGAATGTTGTGACTAAAGCTGAAAGTAGCAAATAAAATACAGTTCAGAATTATCGCTCTATTTATCTTACGGGGAACCAAATACTGATACATCATACCTGCAGCTTCCTGACCTGTCATTGCATCCACCACAAGGAGTACTTCTGTTGGATTGAGTTCTTTTACTTCCTTCAACTCTTCCATCATTGATTTGTCTATCTGATCCAAAAGAAAGCCAATATATTTATATTAAGAATCTGTACCACTTATATAGAAAATAATCATTACTTTAACAAATTGAAAATTTTATTATATATAAAACTAGAATCGTAATGTTGTTGTACAAATTGGAATTGCAGTTGTTACTAGCTATTAGTTAGTCCAATATTTTTATTTAAAAAATAAAATGAAATAAGGAGAGGAGGTTAACTTGTAATCTTCCAGCAGTGTCTACAATGATAACATCTATGTTATTCTTTTTAGCTTCTTCAAGTCTATTCTTAGCTATTTGTGAAGGCTATACTGCAGTTCCTTCTTTATAAACAGGCACTCCCACCTAAAATTGGGAAGAAAAAAAAACACTAACAAGAACAAAGATATAAAAACTGATAGCATGCTTAAAAGAAAACATAAATGACCTATATACTGTACGATAATTTTTAAAAAAGTAAAAGTAGTTAGATTTAAGGCACAAGCCATAGTCCACTCAAATGAAAACAGCAAGAACAATGAATTCATGTTGCAATTTATACAAATTCATAAATAATTAATCTAAATAATCACAGATTATCTATTGAGATTTTTTTTTGGGTCATAACAATTGTTAGGCTTGACCTCATAATGTTCATTTTATTAGATATATATACATACACACAAGACTGTGTCTAAACAAGTGAAGTGAGAAATCTCAAACTTTGGGCAGATTCTGGTAGATATGCTATGTAACTTAGAAGTCAGAACAAAAATGGGGTAAGTCTAATAAAATGAATACTGAAGCAAGTTCAAAAAAATCCTGTTAGTTATTAGCGTGACTATTTGTGTAAAGGTATTTAGGTAGTGATAGAGAATGACTTTGACTACTATTCATGTGAGTGGTAGAAGAAATTATTTGAAAGTGCTTTTAGTGACTGAAGTTCAAGGTGCATCTGGAAATTGTTTAGCTAACAAGAAGAGTTACTTAATGGTGGTAAAAGCGATTTTAAGAAGCATTTTCATACTAATAAGTACGGTTAGAACGGTTTGTTATATATTTTTCATTATCTTAACCATTGCTGGTCAAACTGAACTGAAAACTTTACATGAAATTAAAAGGAGAAGACTAAGCAAATCACCTACTTCATATAAAAAGTTTATTTAATAATTGATGTCAATGGTTATACCTGTTCACCCAAAATTGACAGTTGATCAATAGCTGCAGGCCTATATACATCTCCAGCAACAAGCATGCAACTCTTCCCCTGTTATCTGTCATAGCTATTAGTATTCGTAACGAATGCCCATCATATTGTCGTAAGGACAATTCAGTGGCACATCACATTTAAGCATGCAGCCCTTGGTATTCAATGCAATGAAATCAACAATCATACATATCACATTTAAGCATACGCCTCATAGTTTAATTTTTTTTTCAAAACCAGTTTTCTCTAATCAATGCTAGAAAGTAAACTACTAAGTTTAGGTAAACCTCACAAATTATGACTATGTAAATATATGTAGTTTAAAAATTATGACTCGACATACTTTGCGTAATATTCCGAGTAAGTGCCATATGTTGCTTGTATTTTTTTAAATGTCACATTCTCCATTCAATACCTTGTACGTCAGTAATTTCAATAAATTGTGGACACAGTATTTAAACACTGTTTTTAACTATAGATGCATATTCATGGAACATAACCCTACTCTTTTTTCGAATCATAAGTGCGCAGTTCTTTGATTTTGGGGAAGAAAGCTTTTATGTTTACCATCTATTTATCTTTCTTGGTTATTCATGCTGCTTTTGGATTACAGTGACCCTCTCATTGGTTGAGGCTTCTCTTTCAACCACCCAATCAATACCGTGGGTGTGGCAATTCAATCATCTACTGTTGAAATTTATACTGAAATTGGAAATGCCTATATAAACAAAAACGTTTCTAATAAATCTAGTTAACACTGCAACGCATTTATCATATGTTAATCAAGGTTCTACACTGTGATATAGATGCAACTTTTAGCAACTTGGGTGCACTGCTTAATAATTTTATATTAATCGCGTAACTAGTCTTTAAAAAATGTGTCAGAATTACATAAACTAAGCTTATGCGCGTTTAAACATCATTGAATCCTCTTTGTACAAGTATTATATACCGCCTTTTGCTTTAAGTTATTTATTTCTATCTTCAAACGGATTTAGTAATAATACGACCGCTGACTTCTTTTAAAAAGTTTGGCCTCCAACATTGCTATTGCATAATTAGCATCTTATACTTGTATACGCACGGTGATGTTTATTTCTTTTAACCAAACACAACATTGAAACTGAACTCTGCATAAAAATAAAAACTCAAAGGCAGTGATACTTACATAAGTCCAGTAGTGGTTTTGAAGTTTAACTTTGCCTTGTCATCCAAAAAGAAAGCTCCAAACATAAGAAAGATAAAAGTGTTTAACGTTTCATGAGTCATATGCAGCAAAAGCTTGACGTATAAAGAGATGCTTGTTTAGGTGTGTTAGCAGTGTTGGAACTTTAATCCAGTAAGGAAGGTACCATACCTTTGTCTGGCCTAAATGATACCTATTTACCTAGTCAAGAGAACTAAGTGCATGCACATCAATATGTGGCCATGCACACTTTAAAAACCACCAGGAGAAGTAGATTAACGCACCGGCTAAATCACTTAAATGACGAATTTTATAATCACTGGTCCCCATCTACACCAAAACAGGCAATCATAGTGCAACAAACTAAATTATCCAATGCTACAAGGAGCTTGTTGTTCGAACTAGAATACCGTTCCAATAAATAGAGCAAACACCAACTCAGAAACATGACTGAGGCCACACTACACTTTTCGGCCAATGAAATAATGCAAATAACTACTCTTGTGATAGGATGAAGGCCCCCATAACAAAATGACATGATCAAACCAACTCAAACATTAGCGACTCAAATTAATGACCATTAATAGACATATTCTTTAGCTACAATTAAATAACTGATAAAAAAACAGTAAAATACAATCATATTCATTTCTAACAGTAAAAATGATTCTGCTTACAAATTTATATAAAAATATATTATCAGTCGACTGCCCTGGCTCTTTATACAGTTTTTGGTTCCTTCCTGGCTGCGCCAGATTTTTTTTGTTGTTATTTCTGTAGCCACGAATTCTGAAACTTTCATAAAATATCCCATATTTTCTACAGTTTCAGTAAACCTCACAAATTATGACTATGCCACTGCACTTGACTGCATATATTGGCCTTATTTGTAGTTTTTTTGCTTATGTAGAGGATATACCAGTGATATTGCATATATATGAAGAAAAAGTCATGTCAAGCAACAATCCTACAAAAGTAACATGCAAAGTTGTTAATGCTTAGGGCTCATTAAGCGAGCAACGGCCACTCCTCAATGAGTTTATAAAAATGTTTTAGACCACAATTTTTTACAGCTGATATTTTTTAACGCTCGATTCTATTGTCGAAAGCAATAATTGTGCTTTCAATTATGGAAAGAACTGTAAGTAATTGTAGGACATATTTAATTCAACAATGCTAATTAATGAAGTAAAGAATATTTAATTTATTAAGGAGTTCAAATTATGATAAATTGAATTGAAATAGCATGTTATATATCTCTTTAATTTTAGTTGATTCAATCATGCTTTTAACTACAGGTATAAGAAGACTGTATTGGATAATGGACTCATTATATCTGTAATTTTATGCCTGATTTCTACTGATTATGGTTATTTACATATTGACACAGTTGTACACTATGTCTAGATAGTACATACCAACAAAACTTGGAGAAATTTTATCACTCAGGAATTGCATCACATACCTCACTTGCATCAATTAGTTTGTTGGTACAATTTCTGAGAGATAAATTTTGCACAGTGGACTAAATTAGTTTGAAGGTGGAGTTGGTGAAAAGATGGAGGGAAAAAGTCCACAGTACATATTGACGTAAATTAATTTTGATGTTGACTAAATGGAAAGAATCAAAATGTGAAATTATACCATAGCAAAAGGATTACAAGACAGTATTGAAATAGTACCTTAGTTATTCTACATTTCTAAGCCTAAAGAAGACTTATATAAATTAAATAGGATCTTATTCATTTAGGTATCAGTTCCCACTATACCAGCAATCCACTGAAATTTCGGCTAAAGTAGAATTTCAGTGTCCTTTCTCACAGTCTGCATGTATATGTATCAAAATTACTCATTTCTAACTCAGATTTCTTTTCGGTTCCTAATTAGTTCAGATATTACAATTCTTCTATTTGATTAATCATTTGAGACGTACGTAAATGAACTTATGTCACTGTTGTGTGTCATTGAACATGCTGTTAACGCTACTTCAGGCATTTAACTAATAACAACAATAGTTTGGAATTATTCAGGCTACTCAAATATACTAATATTGCTTCAATATGCTTTGGTTATGGCTTGGATTATCACTTTTGTTGTGTTGACATTACGTACTTAGGTCAATGGCATGGACGCCGATAACACTTTCGCTATGGCATACTCCACAACAGAATTTTCCAATACATTTTTTTGCTTGCTAGCTGGGAGCCTGGGATAGGTTCCTAATGTTAATGATGAATAAAACAGAAGTTGTAATTTGAATTTAACAGTGGGTAGAATTTTCAATGACTATAAAATGATGTAATAAGTTCCTGATATCTTATGTCCACTCCATTGGCTCCATTCTCATTTGCATGAAGTCACAATGATGGCTAACACCACACACGGGTTTTTATCAGTTTCTTCACAATTGATAATCCCAAATTTAGGTGCCTCCGACTTAAAAGGAAAAATAACAGGTTTTCTATATGGTCTTCGTTGTAGAACACATGATTCGATCCTTTCAGCGGTAGTAGATAATCCCCATCTGATAATTATCCTATGCTAACACAAATGTCTTTCTTGTCTCGTAATTTAAATACATTTTAAAGTTTCTAGTAACCAATCAATTAATCAAGGAATAACAAAAATCGAATTCTAACCAGAGTACCCTGCTGCCTCTATCCACTACAAGCTCAACCCATCCTTCTTCCTCCTCACATCCTCAAATCCGGCTACGTCATAATACTCCACATACCACCTCACAAACCGCTTCAGACCCATTTTCAGATCCGTACCGGCCCGATATCCCAGCTCCCTCTCCGCAAGACTCACATTCGCATGCGTGAACTCCACATCTCCATTCGCAGGCATCTTCACCACCTTCTTATTCGCCTTCTTCCTTAACAACCCTTCCAGAATCTTCACCAAACTCGAAACCCTAACCGGCGATGTATTCCTTTTTTCAACCTTTTTTCTAAAGTCCTGCTTATTCATATCCTAGCAAGTTTGCACTAATTGAGATGAACTATCAGAAGTCTTCGATCATTCGCGGGTAGAGAGAACGGCAGTATAATGGGTAGAGAGAAGGAATAAAATAACGAAGAAGATGGAGCGGCAGTAAAATAACGAAGAAGATGGGGCGGCAGTATAATGGGTACCTAAATTTTTCCTCTAAAATTTAGCGTTCGCGGGAAAAGAGGGGGCGGCTGAAATGGATTTGGGGGAAAAGTAGTGTGCCTATTGTGTCGGTTTTTGGACAACCGATACTATTGTATTTAGTTGTGTCGGTTGTTCAAACAACCGACACAAATAGATCTATTGCTTCCCTTCAATTGTGTCGGTTTCTTAAGAACAACAGATGCAAATTACATTTTTAACATTTTCTTCTTACCCCATAAGTCAATAGTTTCGGTTGTTAATGAACAACCGACACAAATTACACTATTTGTGTCGGTTTTATGGACAACCGACACAAATGAGGCGAAGCAACTGATCTGTTTTGTACTAGTGACTGTTGTTGTAATGTGCTTTCCATTGTAGACTGTATATCCAATTTGAGAAGCAACGATTTCCACAGATTAGTACTAAATTTGCAATCAGTAAATAGATGCTGATGATTTTCATTATGTGTTTTGCATGATGAAAATAATATACAGTATGATAACTGGATATTTTAAACATAAATAAACATCCAAACATCCAAAATATCAATCAATAGCATCCATCTCAATCCATCATCCAAACAATCAATAATCACAACAATCAACTAATTATCGATAATCAGAGATTTTTCTTGCAGTTATTTCTAATTCAATTTAACTGTTAATTAAAATTCTATCAATTAATTCCGATGTCGATTTAAATATCAATTTAATCTATCAAATAACAATCAATAAATTTAAATCACATCATAACTTTTAATTTAACTAATCATAAAAATATTTTAGTACTTGTGAGCGTTAAAACGCTCACCTTTTATTTTCTGTTGTCACTTTCGCATTTTGGTTTCGACTAAATTCAAACGCGTTCGAATTTAACTGAAATTCTACAAGCTCTAAATCCATCCAAACCAGTTTTATTATGAAGCTCTCGTCATCACTGTAACGACCCGGCTTCCTATGCCCAGAAAGACGCATCATTATGAAGAAAGAAAGGGATAGAAGAAGAAAAGAAAAGAAGAAAGAACAACAACACATCAGAAATCTCATAGCGGAACGAGAAATATATTATATCACATAAGATATTACATAGTATCATATACATCAGAGTACACAACTTATACATCACAGAATAGACAGTTATAAACTTCTGTCTATTATACAACACAAGTACATAAATACAATACATCATCACAGTGGAAACTTTATATATCTACACGCTGAAGCCTCCTGCTCCACAGCTCCTCCAGTATTCGTCAAGACTAACCTGAATCCCCTTGACTACTCATACAAATTTGAGTACCCAAGAGTTTAATAAAACAGAAAATAAACACTTGGGTCAGACATGGGTCTGGTGTGAGTAAACGGTTAAATTGCTTAAGTTTAAAAACCTTTGAAAACAAAAGTATCACGTAAGACTTCCCACAAATAAATATGGGTAAGTTTTTACCTTACGCTAACTAAAACATTTGATAGGAAATCCGATTGTATTATAATAGGGTCTAGGGTTTTCAAGTAAATATGAAATAGCCGAAATTGTTACATTATTAAATTCCAGCATACTAGCCACAAAGTGGGTTATACAATCAAGTCCGTTGGCACTTATTGGATTTTGGATTCCATACAATGGCAGGGCTACTGGGGTATCGCCCGTCACAGTACGTGGCCTAGATCACCGTACCGAGGAGTACGCCCGCTCCCCTGCAACACAAAGCCGGAACCATCCCTTACTGGATAATCCCGAACAAGACAACCCCGTAGTTGGCTGCAGTTCCAACTACCCACTAAGCCGAAATATAGAAAGGGACCTCTAGACAGGGATCTATCTTGCTCTCAGTGGGCGCTACCCACGAAGCCTTGCTGCACCTCCCCTGTTTTAGCCATTCCCGGTTGATGAGGCTTGAGGTTACGATTACCTTTAATCAGAACATATCACTTAGAATGCTCATCGTCCGCCTGACGATGTGCTGAAAGCATTCAATCCATACAAGTTCGTTCCGGGTTCGAACGAAACCGAAGGCATTATCTCGTTACACTCGTTTTGGAATCACCCTCATAGTTAACGACAATAACCCTTGCACTCTGAATCTTCATCTTCACTTGAGATTCACGACCTATCGTTAATTTGGATCGATGTGGTATTCGGGTCTCCAGACCTGGAATACCGGTATACGGAAACTCGATCCCGGTCTCATCGAAATCCAAAACGTATCTTTTAAGGCCAAGTTGTTTAAAGGTTTAAACAATTTAACTTATCTATATTCATACAGATAGATAATTCACAATCCACAATTTATAATCACATTATCAATTAAACAGATGATTCATAACCGAGGTAATCCATATCAACATCACAATAGTTAATCTATATTACCATCATAATGCAACCCAGCATTCATACTACACAACATCTTATCTCATTTCTGAGATACATTCATTCAAGACAAATCAATGTCATTCATTCTTATATAAGCAATGATTTACTTAATCACAATATAATTAATTTAAAATGAATTAAATTAACTATCTTTATCCTTAATTAATTTAAAGTGAATTAAATTAATTACTTCATTTCTTAATTAATTTAAAGTAAATTAAATTAATTACTTCATTATAAGTCTTACTTATATAATTATTAATTAATTACAAATAAATTAATTAATCTTCCTCTAATTATCCACTTAATTAATTACCTTGATTAATTATACATTAATTATATTTAAGTAATTATTTTTAATTAATTTCACAAATTAATTATTCTTAACCAATACAGTAATTAACCTTTAATTACTTCATTAATTAATTAATTATAATTAATTACTTTAATCCTTAATTAATTACAATTAATCACTTATCATTTGATTAATTAATCTTAATTAATTAACTCTTAATTACATCATTAATTAATTATAAACTAATGATTCCTAATTACAATCTTTAATTATTTATTTATATTTAAATTAATTAAATAATTAATCTTAATTAAACCATAATTATTAATCATGTTTGATTAATCTAATCCAGTAATTAACTTCCCTTAATTACTTCCCTTAATTAATTACCTTTAATTAATTACCTTAACAAATAATTAATTACCTTATTAATTAATCTTAATCCTTTAATTAACTTAATTAAATAATTTATTTAATTAATAACACTAAGTAATTAACTCTTAATCACTTCTTATTTAATTACTTTCATAAAATAATTATCCTCTAATTACTTTATTAAATAATTTACCTTTATTTAATTACGTCCAGTAATTATTCCTTAATTACTTCATCAAGTACTTACACTTAATTAATTTATAAGTGATTATCTCTAATTAATCACTAATTAATTACTTAGTTAATTATTTAACTAATTATTTAACTAATTATTTAACTAATTACTTAAATTAAATAATTTCTTAACTATTTATACTTAAAAATCTTAATTAAGAGAAATCATTTATCTTAATTTAATTATTATCTACTCTTAAATCATTGAATTACCCTTATTACCTTCATATATTAATTCCCTTAATAAATCAAATCTTAATTACTTAAGATAAACTCTTTATTTTAATTAACAATTACAACATTAATTTTAACCTTTAAAATTCTTTGAAACCTTTCAAAGTTATTAAATAAATTTTTAATACAAAGATCATTTTGAAATCCACTTTCTTATTCTTTAAAAAACTTACTTATTTAAATTATTTAAAACCTATTTAAACAATTTTTCTAGAAAATAATTTTAGTTTAATAGGTAAAATCTTGTTTTACCTTTTGTTTTAAAACTCAGAACATTTCAAAATCAATTCCCTTGGTTTAAAACTTTTTAAAACTTCCTGTAATTCTTTTAAAACCCGCTCCTACTAAAACCCGAGAAAAACCCTAGTTTCCCCGATCAAAACTCGAGACTACCCACATTTACGTCTTGCTTCGAGTAAAACTCGATTCTTCCCGATGTAAAACCCGAGCAAAAGCTTTTCTTCCCCAAAACCAAATCTTCCAGATACACAAACGTGCTCGTGCACGTGCACCGATGAACTGCAGCGCTCCGACACTCGACGTCGATCTCGACACGTCACTGGCGATCCTAAAAATCCAACTCGATCACCATTTCACTCGATTCGATCGAGAAGCGAAAAAATGGTCAAAACCCAAAGCCTGAAAACACAACTCATCGGAATTTCCCCCCTTCTCCGATGATCCTTGCCCCGAGAAGCCTCGCCATCTTCCCCATAGCTTCGCCTCGTCTACCATCATCCATCCCACGCCTCGCGATCGCCTTAGATTTATCTCGATGTCGCGAAACCCATTTGAACACTCACGACAAACACAGAGTGTTAAACCCTAATTCGAACAATTCTGGCCAACACACTCAATAATAAAATTCCAGGACATTTTTCCTACAATCATCGACACTCCCTTGATCATCATGCTTAACGTTGACGTCAAACTCGCCGTCGTTCGCCACTATTTGACCAAAATGCCAAAAACAGAGAAATCCAGATATCTCACAAATTTCCCCATTAAAAATTTTGATACAAGCATTAAAAATCATAATTTTCCAGTTGTAATTCAATTATAAAATCAAAACTAGAATTTGAATTTATAAATTTTGTCCCAAATTTGATTTTTTTTACTGTAATTTGAAAAACTGAGCTAATCATTCAAGTTAAAATCCTATAACTAATTTTTAACTGATAGATTACTTGATTTCAAACAACTTCCATTTACAAATCAAAGGCTAACAGTGCTTAGATGATGAGATATTGGTTTTATTAAGAGATAAAGTCTGTTATCACTACACAGAGGCTAAATTATATTTATACATGCATTCAAACACTCATATACAAACATGCATACATTTTATTCCAGCATTTCAGATAATAGGATAATTTTCATTCACAACATCCAATGAAATACATAATTAAACTGTTTTTAAAATATATTTACTCACCAGGCAATAATGCAGAGAACAGAAAACAGAAGACATATTTTTGTTCCAGGCTTGTTCCAGATTTTGAATTTGATATTCTTTTTTTGCTGGTTGAATTTAAATATTGCTGTTGATCTTTGAAACTGATTTGTTGATAGATTTCTTTATTCACGATCTTCAGGTTGCAATTGAAGATTTGAATCTGCTGTTGCCTTGATTTGCATTTGAATTCCAGATTTCACTTCTTCTTTTGCTTTGAATTTTAGTTTCCAGGTTTTAATTTTTTCTTTAGATTCGAATTTTTTTTTTTTAGCAGAGAAAAGAAATGAAGATAGTTTTAGAGCTGAAGAAATGAATATGCCAGATCTCTTTTCCATAATTTAAAATTTTAAACCTACATTATCAAAGAAAAACAAAAATGGAGCCACTTGTCCCCTTATGTTAATTATTTAGCTTACACCTATGCTCAAAGATTTACAAGTGTCTTAACATACATTTAAAAAGTTAACAAGTGTTTTCATCTTGTCTTTAATTAATTTATTTAAGTTATACATGTATATTTATGAAATATTTATGTGTATGTAATGTATTTATCTTTTTATAATTTAAGCTTTAGGTTTTAATAAATATACAAATGTGAAAAACTATTATTTGAATAAGTTATACTTTGATCAAATATTTATAACATATTTTTATATGCTTGAGAAATTTATTTTAACTATATATATATTTTTACAGACTAAATTTGTCTTATGTTTGAATTTTTAAAGAGAAAAGATTATTAAAACAAATGAACTTCTTAATTTTAACCTTAACCAAAATAAAAACATAAAATATATGTTTATAATAAATAAGAAATTATTCTTGTTATTTAAATCTCAAATATCATTTTCAAAAGTATTAAGTCAAATTAAAAATTTCCAAATTACAAATTATATATATATATATTAAAGTTTGTAAACACTTATTAAATTCAAATCAATACCTTTCCATTTCAATATACAAATATATATATATATATTCTAAATGGAAAATATTTTTAACATTAGTTTTTATAATTACTATATTGAATTTTATAACATAACTCCAAATCACAATATATATATACATATATATTATAATTTGAAAGCATATCCTTTATTTAAATTAAAGACTTCCTATTTATAATATATACCAATATATATATACATTATAAATAGAAAACATTTATATAAGTTTTGAAAAATAAATCTTACTAATTTTAAATTAAAAGATCTTAATAAATATTGCCAATTTAAAATATTATTAACCTTTAAAAGAATTAAACTTGTCAATTTATAAAATAAAATAAACAAATCAATTTAATTATTAATAAAGATTATTAAATTGATATTGCCAAATTTCCGGGATATCACATTCCTCCCCCCTTAAAATAATTTCGTCCCCGAAATTTAAAAGCAAAGATAATTTAATAACCCAGCAAATTTTTTTAATTTTAAACAGCAACCATACATATCAATCATTTACTATCAATCATAGCAACCATTTATTTCTAACAACCAAATCTAGCTTATTCTGATATAAATTCAGAATAGGCCTTCCTAATACTATCTAGAGTTCCCAGGTATATATACTGGAATACTCGCTTTATAGGATCTTAACTAACTATACTACAATAATCTAGAACTCCTTCCCATCAGATTACAAATCCGAACAAGATATCAGACTAAACTCAAAACCAACTCAACCACCATATCCTTCTGAACTGCTGATCCCACAACCAGTGATGAATCATACACGTATTCCTCAAAGATACGTGAAATACAATGAATTCCAGCTATCCGAACTAGCAACTCCATTCTGTAGATCAAAGAACTAATCCTCTTGAGAACACAGGAAAAAAATATCATAATACTTCCGGAGCTTGCTCTCCAGTCTTACCAAATCTTATATCTCCTTTGATTGGAGAAAACTTAAATAATATCCAAATTTCAACTTCAAATTCCAAATTCCATCAATTCTTAACTACATAACTCTCCTGACGATCCCGAGTCACTTCATCCTTCCTGATCAGCTTAATCTTTGCTGATACTTCTTGAAACAGACTGGATCAACATCAAACCAATTTCCGAATCCTACTCAACAAAATGGTACTTCCAAAAATGTGCCGAAATCCAGAACACAACTCTACTCCATAAACATTAGAGAACTTCGAACTACTTCTCCTTTCTGGAATAGCCAAAACAGTTGCACTTGACAATCTTATCTCCAAATCCTGAAAATTCTTTCACACTTAGAGGTACACTTGAATTTCCTATAGAAATCTTCTACTCCAAGAAAATTGCAACTCCCGGTTGCTCCCACTCTAGAATAGTTACCACCTTGCTTCTACTGCACAACTCTGATCGGAATAGAGTAGAATGCCATCGGAGAACTCGAGCACAAACTTGATCATCCACAGTTCAGCACTCATAAAATCTTAGTGAACCATTCCACTTGGTCAAAAACATCCCAGCAGAATCCCCACCAGAAAACTAGGTGTGATCAATCCCTCTCCAAAGAATCTTGAGCTGCTTCACCAAATTCTTCTTTAGGAGACATCCTTCTACCTAACTGAACCACGAGTAACTCCACGAATCAAGTCGATACGGAATCTCAATCTCCAATAACTCAAGAGAACACTCAAATTATCGCAAGTCACTTTTGCGATCAACCCGACCTATTTTCCAAAGATATTGTTCTCTCTTCACTAATCAGAATAGCTTATACTTGACTAACCAATCCATCGAAGAAATGGATCCACTCTGCTGCTTCTGGACTCCACCTTCAGAAAAACTACCCAGCCAAAAACTTCCTGCCAACACACAGAACACTTCCGAGTTGCACCGCTGACACAGATGCCAAAGACTTCTCAAAACAAAGCTCTTCGAGAGACTCGGACCTCAAACCAAACAGAAACACCATGCTGAACTCAACCACAACACCGAAACAGACATACTTCCTAAAACTTGCTCCAGAAGAAACATCTTCGGAAACATCCATAGTCACTACGTCTCACCACATAGCTACTACTTCCTGAAGTTACCAAGATACCATCACTTGCTTCAGCTCATCCAATTTCAAAGATAAACTCTGAACCTTAACAGGTTTCCTTCAGAGATCGGTGAAATCTTTACACCACAACAAAGCTCACTCGAGACAGTATTGGGTCTACAGTCTCGACAATTACACTTCCAACCTCAACACTCAAACTCTAACCATTGGTAATTGTGTTACACACACTACCACCCTATCTACCTTTATAACTCATATTGGAAAACCCGAACAGGTAACCCAACAAATAGGTAGAAATAAATATATATATATATTTAAAATGATACTTTTTATATAGAAATTATTTCTGGGTAAAATTATTTCATTTACCTTTTTTAAAACAATATTGTGTCCGTTGGCCTGGTTCAAGTGTTTAGAGATCCCTATCAATAACGTTAGCTACTCGTATTGACCAGAATCCATATACCACTCAACCGATCAATTAACACAATATAAAACCATTTTTATATAACTAAAAATTACGCGCTCTCAAGATAGACACCACTTCAGAGCCTAGGTATTCACTCAACCAAGAGCTCTGATACCACATGTAACGACCCGGCTTCCTATGCCCAGAAAGACGCATCATTATGAAGAAAGAAAGGGATAGAAGAAGAAAAGAAAAGAAGAAAGAACAACAACACATCAGAAATCTCACAACGGAACGAGAAATATATTATATCACATAAGATATTACATATTATCATATACATCAGAGTACACAACTTATACATCACAGAATAGACAGTTATAAACTTCTGTCTATTATACAACACAAGTACATAAATACAATACATCATCACAGTGGAAACTTTATATATCTACACGCTGAAGCCTCCTACTCCACAGCTCCTCCAGTATTCGTCAAGACTAACCTGAATCCCCTTGACTACTCATACAAATTTGAGTACCCAAGAGTTTAATAAAACAGAAAATAAACACTTGGGTCAGACATGGGTCTGGTGTGAGTAAACGGTTAAATTTCTTAACTTTGAAAACCTTTGAAAACAAAAGTATCACGTAAGACTTCCCACAAATAAATATGGGTAAGTTTTTACCTTACGCTAACTAAAACATTTGATAGGAAATCCGATTGTATTATAATAGGGTCTAGGGTTTTCAAGTAAATATGAAATAGCCGAAATTGTTACATTATTAAATTCCAGCATACTAGCCACAAAGTGGGTTATACAATCAAGTCCGTTGGCACTTATTGGATTTTGGATTCCATACAATGGCAGGGCTACTGGGGTATCGCCCGTCACAGTACGTGGCCTAGATCACCGTACCGAGGAGTACGCCCGCTCCCCTGCAACACAAAGCCGGAACCATCCCTTACTGGATAATCCCGAACAAGACAACCCCGTAGTTGGCTGCAGTTCCAACTACCCACTAAGCCGAAATATAGAAAGGGACCTCTAGACAGGGATCTATCTTGCTCTCAGTGGGCGCTACCCACGAAGCCTTGCTGCACCTCCCCTGTTTTAGCCATTCCCGGTTGATGAGGCTTGAGGTTACGATTACCTTTAATCAGAACATATCACTTAGAATGCTCATCGTCCGCCTGACGATGTGCTGAAAGCATTCAATCCATACAAGTTCGTTCCGGGTTCGAACGAAACCGAAGGCATTATCTCGTTACACTCGTTTTGGAATCACCCTCATAGTTAACGACAATAACCCTTGCACTCTGAATCTTCATCTTCACTTGAGATTCACGACCTATCGTTAATTTGGATCGATGTGGTATTCGGGTCTCCAGACCTGGAATACCGGTATACGGAAACCCGATCCCGGTCTCATCGAAATCCAAAACGTATCTTTTAAGGCCAAGTTGTTTAAAGGTTTAAACAATTTAACTTATCTATATTCATACAGATAGATAATTCACAATCCACAATTTATAATCACATTATCAATTAAACAGATGATTCATAACCGAGGTAATCCATATCAACATCACAATAGTTAATCTATATTACCATCATAATGCAACCCAGCATTCATACTACACAACATCTTATCTCATTTCTGAGATACATTCATTCAAGACAAATCAATGTCATTCATTCTTATATAAGCAATGATTTACTTAATCACAATATAATTAATTTAAAATGAATTAAATTAACTATCTTTATCCTTAATTAATTTAAAGTGAATTAAATTAATTACTTCATTTCTTAATTAATTTAAAGTAAATTAAATTAATTACTTCATTATAAGTCTTACTTATATAATTATTAATTAATTACAAATAAATTAATTAATCTTCCTCTAATTATCCACTTAATTAATTACCTTGATTAATTATACATTAATTATATTTAAGTAATTATTTTTAATTAATTTCACAAATTAATTATTCTTAATCAATACAGTAATTAACCTTTAATTACTTCATTAATTAATTAATTATAATTAATTACTTTAATCCTTAATTAATTACAATTAATCACTTATCATTTGATTAATTAATCTTAATTAATTAACTCTTAATTACATCATTAATTAATTATAAACTAATGATTCCTAATTACAATCTTTAATTATTTATTTATATTTAAATTAATTAAATAATTAATCTTAATTAAACCATAATTATTAATCATGTTTGATTAATCTAATCCAGTAATTAACTTCCCTTAATTACTTCCCTTAATTAATTACCTTTAATTAATTACCTTAACAAATAATTAATTACCTTATTAATTAATCTTAATCCTTTAATTAACTTAATTAAATAATTTATTTAATTAATAACACTAAGTAATTAACTCTTAATCACTTCTTATTTAATTACTTTCATAAAATAATTATCCTCTAATTACTTTATTAAATAATTTACCTTTATTTAATTACGTCCAGTAATTATTCCTTAATTACTTCATCAAGTACTTACACTTAATTAATTTATAAGTGATTATCTCTAATTAATCACTAATTAATTACTTAGTTAATTATTTAACTAATTATTTAACTAATTATTTAACTAATTACTTAAATTAAATAATTTCTTAACTATTTATACTTAAAAATCTTAATTAAGAGAAATCATTTATCTTAATTTAATTATTATCTACTCTTAAATCATTGAATTACCCTTATTACCTTCATATATTAATTCCCTTAATAAATCAAATCTTAATTACTTAAGATAAACTCTTTATTTTAATTAACAATTACAACATTAATTTTAACCTTTAAAATTCTTTGAAACCTTTCAAAGTTATTAAATAAATTTTTAATACAAAGATCATTTTGAAATCCACTTTCTTATTCTTTAAAAAACTTACTTATTTAAATTATTTAAAACCTATTTAAACAATTTTTCTAGAAAATAATTTTAGTTTAATAGGTAAAATCTTGTTTTACCTTTTGTTTTAAAACTCAGAACATTTCAAAATCAATTCCCTTGGTTTAAAACTTTTTAAAACTTCCTGTAATTCTTTTAAAACCTGCTCCTACTAAAACCCGAGAAAAACCCTAGTTTCCCCGATCAAAACTCGAGACTACCCACATTTACGTCTTGCTTCGAGTAAAACTCGATTCTTCCCGATGTAAAACCCGAGCAAAAGCTTTTCTTCCCCAAAACCAAATCTTCCAGATACACAAACGTGCTCGTGCACGTGCACCGATGAACTGCAGCGCTCCGACACTCGACGTCGATCTCGACACGTCACTGGCGATCCTAAAAATCCAACTCGATCACCATTTCACTCGATTCGATCGAGAAGCGAAAAAATGGTCAAAACCCAAAGCCTGAAAACACAACTCATCGGAATTTCCCCCCTTCTCCGATGATCCTTGCCCCGAGAAGCCTCGCCATCTTCCCCATAGCTTTGCCTCGTCTACCATCATCCATCCCACGCCTCGCGATCGCCTTAGATTTCATCTCGATGTCGCGAAACCCATTTGAACACTCACGACAAACACAGAGTGTTAAACCCTAATTCGAACAATTCTGGCCAACACACTCAATAATAAAATTCCAGGACATTTTTCCTACAATCATCGACACTCCCTTGATCATCATGCTTAACGTTGACGTCAAACTCGCCGTCGTTCGCCACTATTTGACCAAAATGCCAAAAACAGAGAAATCCAGATATCTCACAAATTTCCCCATTAAAAATTTTGATACAAGCATTAAAAATCATAATTTTCCAGTTGTAATTCAATTATAAAATCAAAACTAGAATTTGAATTTATAAATTTTGTCCCAAATTTGATTTTTTTTACTGTAATTTGAAAAACTGAGCTAATCATTCAAGTTAAAATCCTATAACTAATTTTTAACTGATAGATTACTTGATTTCAAACAACTTCCATTTACAAATCAAAGGCTAACAGTGCTTAGATGATGAGATATTGGTTTTATTAATAGATAAAGTCTGTTATCACTACACAGAGGCTAAATTATATTTATACATGCATTCAAACACTCATATACAAACATGCATACATTTTATTCCAGCATTTCAGATAATAGGATAATTTTCATTCACAACAGCCAATGAAATACATAATTAAACTGTTTTTAAAATATATTTACTCACCAGGCAATAATGCAGAGAACAGAAAACAGAAGACATATTTTTGTTCCAGGCTTGTTCCAGATTTTGAATTTGATATTCTTTTTTTGCTGGTTGAATTTAAATCTTGCTGTTGATCTTTGAAACTGATTTGTTGATAGATTTCTTTATTCACGATCTTCAGGTTGCAATTGAAGATTTGAATCTGCTGTTGCCTTGATTTGCATTTGAATTCCAGATTTCACTTCTTCTTTTGCTTTGAATTTTAGTTTCCAGGTTTTAATTTTTTCTTTAGATTCGAATTTTTTTTTTTTAGCAGAGAAAAGAAATGAAGATAGTTTTAGAGCTGAAGAAATGAATATGCCAGATCTCTTTTCCATAATTTAAAATTTTAAACCTACATTATCAAAGAAAAACAAAAATGGAGCCACTTGTCCCCTTATGTTAATTATTTAGCTTACACCTATGCTCAAAGATTTACAAGTGTCTTAACATACATTTAAAAAGTTAACAAGTGTTTTCATCTTGTCTTTAATTAATTTATTTAAGTTATACATGTATATTTATGAAATATTTATGTGTATGTAATGTATTTATCTTTTTATAATTTAAGCTTTAGGTTTTAATAAATATACAAATGTGAAAAACTATTATTTGAATAAGTTATACTTTGATCAAATATTTATAACATATTTTTATATGCTTGAGAAATTTATTTTAACTATATATATATTTTTACAGACTAAATTTGTCTTATGTTTGAATTTTTAAAGAGAAAAGATTATTAAAACAAATGAACTTCTTAATTTTAACCTTAACCAAAATAAAAACATAAAATATATGTTTATAATAAATAAGAAATTATTCTTGTTATTTAAATCTCAAATATCATTTTCAAAAGTATTAAGTCAAATTAAAAATTTCCAAATTACAAATTATATATATATATTAAAGTTTGTAAACACTTATTAAATTCAAATCAATACCTTTCCATTTCAATATACAAATATATATATATATATATATATATATATTCTAAATGGAAAATATTTTTAACATTAGTTTTTATAATTACTATATTGAATTTTATAACATAACTCCAAATCACAATATATATATATACATATATATTATAATTTGAAAGCATATCCTTTATTTAAATTAAAGACTTCCTATTTATAATATATACCAATATATATATACATTATAAATAGAAAACATTTATATAAGTTTTGAAAAATAAATCTTACTAATTTTAAATTAAAAGATCTTAATAAATATTGCCAATTTAAAATATTATTAACCTTTAAAAGAATTAAACTTGTCAATTTATAAAATAAAATAAACAAATCAATTTAATTATTAATAAAGATTATTAAATTGATATTGCCAAATTTCCGGGATATCACAATCACGATCACAATGCAAAAATCTGTGCCTCGATTCGACCTCGTATGGGAGAGTTATTAAATTTTTAGTTCATCGATATAATTAAATTAAAATACTATTCCATTTTCTTTTTAATAAAAGCCCATACCCTTAATGCTTCAAACCCGACCCATCTAACCTTCCTTCTTCCCCAACATGACCAAAGCCTATACACTATCCTAAAAACACACACGTGCACAATCACTGACACAGAGCTAGGGGCCTTTAATCGACAAATCGATTTCGCCATAGATATTCTCTTGCAAATCTCTATCCAACCATATCAAAAATGTCAAGCTCGCTTCCCCCATTTGATTCGCGACCTGCTGCCTCGACTGTTTTGATGACGCGAACTCAAATGATGACCGGACTTCATCCAATGTTGCGCTTAGCTGCGACTTACAACCCTGAATCCAAATCTAAGCCTCACTTGTCGAATCGACGACTAAAATCTTGTAAATCCCAAACCCTAGCCAACGACCCACTCACAACTTCACTGTCAATCACCAGGTAATGACGCGTAACCCTAAAAACCCATACCAGCATGAAGTATTTAACAATTCATGATTTTTGAAGCTATTTCCTGATTTTTTTTTATTTTTATTTCAAGAGAATCAAATTTCTAAAGCTTCCGTTTTTTCTTCATACATTTTGAAATAAAGAGGGGGAACGAGAATTTAAAAGGAAGAGTTAGTACCATCATAGTTAGGGTGGCTTTGTTTAAGAGGTCTGGTGGCTGATGGTAAATTTTTGTGGCTGAGGTGACATTGAAAATAATATATGTAAATACAAAATTCCAAAATATCTAGATATTTATTCCAAACCCCGGTCGAGGCATGCCACCTGGTGTTCCTAATGTTATACCCCTATTTCGAACGCAATGTAACAAGTTTCGGGACCCAATCTGATCGTATGGAGAAGATAGCTTTTTGAACCCAATTATAATATTAAAATTTCAACATTAATTTCAACGTGTTTCTACCCCGTACGACCAAACGATAAATCCAATCACCACGAAATTTGAAATCCGATAATCATATACTATTACGGATCCAATGGAACTGGTTTCGTCGAATTCCGTGACTGTGCCCCAAAAAGCTATTTTTACTCGTTAATTGAAACGAGTTATTTTAAAATTCAGCTAAATCACTTTTAAATCCAATTTAAAAGTTCAATTACCTTCATTCTTATTAATATAAATTTAATAAGCCTTTAAACTATTTTTATCCAAATAAAAATCCAAGATTTAAATTATTTTAACGATTTCAATTATTTAATTCAACAATTAAAATATCAATAAATCATTATATTTGAAATTCAACCTATTAAATCTATAAATTAACTTTTCAATATTTAAAATCAATTAAATATTTCAATTTCAAATAACCAAAATTCTGGGTCGTTACAAAAGTGCTATCAAAAGGGCTATAGGATATCTTTTATCCAAAGCACAACTATTTGTATTTTGAAATCAACAACTCTTTACTACTATTTGTTTAGGTGTGCTTGTTACCCATTCAAATCAAGTCAGTGTGCGTGTTTCCTGTTCAAGTCAAGTGGGTGTGCTTGTTGCCCAGTTATATCAAGTGGGTGATCTTGTTGGCTGATTAAATCAAGAGAGTCTACCCTGTACTCGGAAATCAAGAGGGTGTATCTCATTGCTTTGAAACTAAGACTATAGTTTGGTTTGCTTGCTACCTGTCCAAAGTGGGCAATTGGAAAGAAATCGGTACAAGAAATTGTACGGGACTGGATGTAGGAGAAATCCAAACTAGTGTAAAACTCATGGTGTCAACTCTCTAACTCATTACTTTACTTACCGCTTATATATTTTTCTGTGATTGCCTGTTAGTATAACATTTATGATTGATTATCTGTTGTTTTGATTTAAATATCAAAATAAGTTAAAAAAATTCATAAAAGTTGTAAAACATTATTCACCCTCCCTCTAGTGTTAAAATAGCCATAAGTTTAGTTCACAAGTCACTACACCGTTCCCCATACATACATCACTATGTACTAACCCTAGGAGTTCATCAACTCTTTCGTTATTCTCAGTGAAGTGGTGTTTGGTCATTTTACCTTTGAGACACAACACACACGCGACAAATGATTCATAATCAATTGATAGTAGAAAATCTCCAGTCTTCAATTTGTGTAGTTGTTTCTCACTAATATGACCTAGCCTATAATGCCAAAGATAACTATCATTTATATTGTTAGAAGAATAATTTATAGAACACATATAATTAGTATTAATCAAATAAATTCCATTTTCAAGAATACCATCGTAGACTTTATTTCCATCCAAGCTAATGTTTATAACATTATTTGCTCAATGAAATATATATCCCATCTCAGACAATCTAAAAATAAAAATAATCCCACAAATAAAATATTTTACAAAATAGAAATTAGTTAATACTAATACTAATCCACTAGGAAAATTCAAATGATAATCTCCTATTGCCGTTGCATCTACCATTGATCCATTAGCAATTTGAAGTCTTATCTCTCCTCTTGCCACATGGTGCCAGTTCCTAAGCCCCTGTAACGAGTTACATTTATGAGTACCAGATAATAAGACCCAAGTACAAAATTATTTTGAATCATAAATGTACCTAATGGAGCCGCATAATCATTTTGCTTTCGTTCCTTAACAATCTTCAAGTAGTCGGGACAATTCCTTTTCCAATGACCTTTCTTGTGACAGTGGTGAAATTCACCCTTGTCATCGGTCTTCTTACGTTTCTTGTTCTTTTTTACCTTATTTTTCCGCTTTTTTGAACTCTTTGAAGATGATGCACTACCATTTACTGCATGTACAGTCCCTTGATCCTTAGATTATGACTCTGCCGACCTTAACATATTGAGGAGCTCCATGAGATTCACATTTAGTTGGTTCATGTTATAATTCAGTATGAATGGTTCATACTGAGGAGTAAGAGAACAAATGATCAAATCTACTTGTAATTCATTGCTAATTTGTATGTCTAATTTGTGAAAGCCTACCAATATAGCCCGTCATCATTAGCATATAATTGTCCACTTTATGTCCTTTCTTCATCTTGGTACTGAACTTGTAAGATTGTACATTGCGGAACATGATTGTTCACCAAAAAGAGCCTTGAGACTATCAAATATCTCATGGACAGACATATGTTCATGCTATCTTTGCAACGGCTTGTCTAATGTAGATAGCATGAAAACTTGGACGATTTCTAGGTTAGACGCCTATTTTTCATAAGCAAATCGTAGTTCTGAGTCCACATCATCAACAGGTTGTCTTTAGGTTTGCATATAATAGTAGTCCAAAGGCGCTCGTAAGTCAACGCTATTTTAATTGCTCTTAGCCAATCCAAATAGTTAGGTCTGGTTAGCTTGTCTGTTTCATATAATAGTTTTGGAATTGTTATTTTCTGCAAGTTTAAGTGGTGGATTATTAGGATAAATCATAGTAGATGTTCTTATATTGGTAAGGTTAAACTTTATGTTTCATTTTATTTATGAGCACCCACTTGTTTTTATTGTTTCGCCAAACACTAAGTCAAAACATATAAGTCTTTCGGTTGCAATAGTAGGTGTTAGAACTCGTATGTCGTAGGATTCCGACCTTGAGGAAAGCTCAACAAATCATACTCCCACATATGATGGACAACTCCTTATCGATTGTATCATATACAACTTATAACTGATGGTACTTTGTCCTTATCTCGCTTTACCTTGAGGAAAGCTCAATAAATAAAGTAGGATTGTTCACTCAAACCTACCATTTCACAACGACCTAAGTATAGTGCACATACCTTGAGAGGTAAACTTAAAACATATATGCATTTATCTTACCTCCTCAATTCAATATATCAATAATACAATACATAACATCCTTAGCTTGAGGAAAGCTCAGTAACTAACGAGTATGCAAGTAATCTGTTAATATATAAATGGTTAAGGATAATATTATATTAAAGATTTTTATTCTTTAATATATTACATAGGGTGATATCAACTTATGGAATAATGAAACTCTTATAAATTATTCTCGTTATTCAAATGTTGGACACATAGGAAATCACGGTATACGTACATTTACGTATATATTTATTCCTTAAGTCTATTTGGGTTTCTTTAATGTTCCACCATTAATTTATACATTCATATTATATAAGTTTTATTGTTATATAACTTTTATATATTATATTACTTATAAAATAGTCTTATGTAAAACATTATATTAATTAAACTTTATTTAATTAATTTTAATTAATTAACATTTTAATTAATTTCATATTAGTATAACATTTATATTCATTAATTATTATATACTATAACTTTTATAGTATAACACATAGATCTCATACATGGGTACATTATTCAATTAATTAACCTTTTTATTAATCTAATTAACTAAACTATTTTAATTAAATTATATTAATTTCAAATTTTATTTGATACACATACATGTATACTCATGTCATTTCAAACATTTTAAAATAGCATAACATATATCATAATATATAATACATGTATTCGTTTATTTGTTAACTTATTTGATTAATTTATTTTATTAATCTTATTAATATTTTTTTTTAAATTTCAAAATTAATTTGTGTTATTTTTCAAACATTTTGAAAATTCTTTATAATAATATAGCTTTTATAATATATGTATATCTTGTTTTAAATTTAAATTTAAAATCTTATATTTTTAAATTTTCAAACAATTTTGAAAATTAGCCGAAGGCCCAATTCAAATTGGGCCTTTTCTATTAATAGCAACCTTTGGGCTTACTTATCTATTTGGGCCAAGCAGGTAGCCAAGTAAGGCAGGTTACATGATTACCCAGATCCAATCCTAGGCACTACCTTTCTAGACACCCAACTAACTGAGCTGTGAGCTTAATTAGATAACCATAACATGACTAATTATACCACATAGGCTATTGGGCTCTGATACTATTATGGAACTGGGTCAACCCGTAGCGAAAGTTATGAGTGAATTTCAAAAAAAACCCTTGTTGGACCTTTATTGGGTCTATAAAGTCTAATTTATTTAGAATATTTCTAAATTTTATTTAAATAAAATCTTTTATTTTATTTAAATTTATAAAATAATATTGTATTATTTAATTTTATGTTCTGTTAAATACACACACACTCATATATATATATATATATATTTGTGTGTGTGCATGTGTAACATATCTATCCGTGCAAGGTATAGCATGGTCGTTTATAGATGTTGAGATTTACATCGCAACGGACAAGTTAGCTCATCCAATATGTAAATATATTATCTAAATGTATGTATGTATATATACATTTCCTTTTATAATAAATATTTCAATATATATATATATATATATAAATTAAAATTTTATTTCTATATAATTTAGTATAAACATATATATTACAACCCTGATTTATATGCTGTAATAAAATGTAAATTTAATTAAAATAAAAATGTTTGAATTTGATTTTTTGTTAGTTATTATTTTGAAAATAAATTCTTATTATTTGAAGTCTAATTGATGAAAGATTTGTTTTAATAAACTGAACTAAGTTTATAAATTCTTTTCAAAAAATATATATTGAAATTGAATAAATTGTTTAATTGAATATAAAATATTTTTAAAGTGTAATTAAGTGTTTGTCTTGTAAAAAAACAAGTTTATCAGAAAAGAATCATGAGAAGGAGAAAATTGGCATCTTCCTTTATCTTTCCTCCCTTAAGAAATTTAAAATTATTTCCTCTTGCTCCCGCTAGCTATTCTTCATAAAGACTCTCCTCGTATGCTCATATCTTGAAAGAAGAATCTTTTCCCCAAAGCGTTAAATGAAAACCTTCTATCAAAAATTGGATTTGCTTTGAAAAGAATTCGAATTAGATGTGGGAGCGATTCGCATTTTGCTAGGGATTACAGAAGTCCAATCCATTGTTTTAGGTGTGGATTTTTTGGGCACAAGAAGAACAAATACTTAAGGATATTGAATGGTTCAGATTCAGGCAGCAAAAAGAAGATGAGTATTTCTGACCATGGATTTAATTTTGTTTTGAAATGCATAAAACTCAAGCGTATTCTGCTGGATCAATTATGGGTTCAAAGAATTGAAGGTATAGAATTGTTGGAAGATCTTTTTAAGCATTTTGACACTATAAATATTGGTATGAATTATAAAAAGAAATTTGGGGTTCCAGAAATTATTTCGAATGTTGATTTCATTAGATAATAAGATTTCAAAGTCTTCATTAAATGGTGATTGTTCGGATGGTCAAATGATTATTTAGGTGATAAATTGGAGAGTACTGCTGAATTCTCTCATGTTGACTCTTTACTATATGATCCAATTGTTAGAACTATAATTTGAATTCAAATAGCCAAGAACAATATGTTGCAGAGGATTCAGTATCAGATGGTCTAAATGATTTTGATGATTCAGTTTTGAATTCAAGGATGAGTTCAGCTATTTCTTGTGAGGATGATAGCAATGAGTGTGATGATAATACTCGTGTTGTTGGTATGGTACATGGTTTTGATAAAGGGCAGATTCACAGTGTAAACCTAGATCAGACATCTAGATCTTACATGTGTAGAAACCTATCAGAAGATTTAGTTAATGTTGTAGAGATAGATTGCTCATTCAGGGATAATGAAAAGGAAGTCGAACTGGTTGATGTTTCAATGTGTTCGGTTGCTTCTAAGGTGGATGTTGATAGTGTGCACGATGAAAATGTCATGGTCGGTTTCTTTAGTGATAATGGAGTGATTAAACATGGGTGTAGAAAGGGTGGTCTTTCTGATATATTTGTTGGGGGTGTGCTTTGTGATAATATAAAAGTGCATAGGGATATAGTTAACATGAATAGTGATAGAATAGATGGTTTTGTCAATGATAGTGGTGATATAGATAGTTGTTCGATGGTAGAAATGGAAGTTGAGGCTGACACTGGTTGGATAGTTTTGAGTGAAAGTGTTGTTGATGTCTCATCATGTTTATCTGATGGTGTGGGTTCGGGATCTCAAGACAGTTTTCAATTTGTTGCCATATCTTTACTCAAAGAATATAATACTTATACAATTATGATTCATGGGATATTGTTTGAGTTTAGTTCTTTGTTTTTACCATGAATAGAGACGCTTGATGGTGTGAGCTGGTGGTGTACTTGGGATCAGAAGTATTTGCGTATTATGGACACTATTTGTAACGGCCCGAAGATTTTCGACCTTGAAAATCGACACTAATACGTCCACTGTATAGAGTGCCGAACAATCGAATGCCGGAAATCCCAGACTGTTAGGGTTAAGAAGAAAAGGAGGTAGAATAAGAACAGAAAATAACAGCACAGAATCACACAATCACAGCGGAACAAAATATAATATACAATAGCAGCATTTTATACAAGAAAAGCTGTAACTGTCAATATACATACAAGATATCAGAGTACAACAAATCTGGATAGTTATAATAACTTATCCTCAACTACTGAATAAAATAGCCTATAATACAGCGGAATATACTCAATACGTCTCTGCCATCCAGCTCGTCTCCTGAGCTCCAGAGCGTACTCACATGAAAATCTGTAATACTCGGTCTGACCCGAGCACTACAATAAAGTAACACCCGAGTCAGGCTAGAAACCAGCGTGAGTAAACCCATTTAATTTGAAATACTTAGGTTATACAAATCCTTTGAAAACAAGGGTAACTCGTACAACACGACGAGTTTTCATCTGTAACCAAACACTTTCCCAGAAAATTCATCGACATATTATACTGTCTGGGTACAGCTACTTATTTATAATAACCCAGTTCACTCATTTTATTCAAATCCAGCCTATTTGATTCTATGATCAAACCCGTAAAGATTTATAGTGATTGTTAAATCGAAGTGGTTCCGGATATCGCTGATATCTGATCCCGATCTCTTCGAATCCAAGTAACAACTTTAAGGGGTAAATTGTTTTAAAATAACAATTTATTATTTAGGGTAACAACTTTCAAATATGGGAGTTTATTGCGGACATTTATTTCAAATAAACGTATCATCATTTTAGTCTTATTGCTATATTTTGAAATAGATATCCGATAGAGTTATATCAAGATATAGATTGTTAATCAATTTAATGGTCAATAACAAATATCAAAACGATTCACACATCAGCTTTTTAATTAACTTTGATTGACCGTATTCATTTATGTTTTCATCCAAATTAATTACAAAATTTAATGATTTATTAACTAATAATAAATTATTAGATATCATTAATTACCCATAAGTTTTAAGTCAAATAAAAGAAATAATACAATTAATTACCACTATAAATATCATTTAATTTTAATTTATGGATTTTTAAAATGAAAATATCCTTTTAGTTAAGAAGACAATATAAATTATCTTATATATATGTAAAAATCTCACCCCATCTTTCTTCCTTTTCTTTTATTTTTCTTTTCCCTTTATTTTCCTACTTTTCTATTTTCTTTTCTTTCCATTTTCCTTTTTCCTTATCTTTTCTTTCTTTTTAATTTCCTATATCTTTCCTGGCCCAAACCCGGCCCGTTCCCCTTTCTTTCCCTTCCCCTTTCTCTTTCTCTTCTCTCCTTACTTTCTCTTATCTTCCTATACCAACTGCTATTAACTGATACCCAAAATCCACGGTGTGCACGTGCACACACCACCGGAGCTACGCCGACCGCCGCCAACACCACCTCGAAGTCGCCCTCACCTCTCTTGACCACCCCAGCTACCCAGAACCCCACGAAAACACCCGAAACAAAATCGAGCAAAGCTCACCATCACTAGAAAGAAAACCCGGCCCTACTTCCACCTCGTACTGCCACCACCGACCACCAGAGCCCACGCCCTTGTGTTAGTCCATGAGATGATGGTTTTGATGACAACAACCTTAGAATAGATTATAAAATATAAATACTAACATTATAAGTTTAGATATATATGTATATGCAGGATTTAACCATGCAGGTACCAAGAATGAAGACTGTACAATATAGAGATTCAAGATATAGAGATAGAAGACTCACGAGTATCAAGATTATCAAGAGTTCAAGAGTTCAAGGTTAAGTTTTTTTTATTAGGAATATTTGTTAAAACTCGTAGAAAAGCACTGGCATCTTAATATCCAATTTATTCGTGGAATGGAATCCACTTCGAGCCCATTAAAGGGATGGAACCCTAAGTAGGATGGAACCTACGAAAATCTAGTGGGACATTGTTTTGTATCCACTAATTTTAATTCAAATCATTTTACAAAATTATCTTGTTTTCAAAATGATTTCAAAACTTTCCTTTTAAAAGATTCAAAACTCTCTATCCTGATTTTAAATAATTTTAGCCTCAAAACATCTTTAATTTCAATGTCAAATTACTCCTGATTTTAAACTATCATTTCAAATATTATATTTAACATTTAAATTATTTATACTTTGATTTAAATTATAGTTAAATAATATATATATATATTGTTCTTTATATTTACTTATGAATTTCAACTATATTCAAGTATATTTATAAAGTTTTAAATAGTATTTATATAAGATAAATATTATTTTTATAGAAATTCAAAATATCAACGCTGAGGGATGTCGACATGCCCCTAGGCACTATGTCGACATAGTGACAGTTGAAGTTCAAAATTCAAATTTCAAAAGAAGTGTCTATTCGCCATAACTCTTCATGAATGGTTATGGCTGTTGATCTTCTATAAATAGGGGTCAGTTTCAACGAATTTTTAATCACTTTTTTCTGGTTTTCACTCCTCTTCTTCTTCCACATTTCTTAATACAAAATCATACCATTACTCTGCCAAAATCAACATCGAATCATACTCGATTACTTCTAGTTTGATTCTCCATCACTATCTCTACAAGGTTCTCAGTGCTATTCAGAGTTATAGACTTCTTTGTAATATATTAGCGAGAACAGGTGTGATTGTAGCCTTGGAAATCAATTAAGCGAGAAAAGGTGTGATTGTAGCCCTGGAAATCAATTGGGTGAACTTGTTGCCCCGGAAATCAAGTATCTCTACCCAGAGGATTGTCATTCTGGAGGGTGTACCTCGTAGCCTTGAAACCGAGAGCTGTAATTGTTGAATTGTTGTTGAAAGGAAATCCGTACTTGTGTTGCGGGACTGGATGTAGGGTAACTCCGAACCAGTATAAAATCCGGTGTGTTCTTTCCTTTACTGCTTTTACTTTATATTTGCATTTGTGTTTGACTCTGTGTTCATATCTATGTCTGATTAGTGTATACATTGTTAACAAATTAAGATAAAACTCAAAAAGATTAACAAATTTCTTAAAACACTATTCACCCCCCTCTAGTGTTAATTCTAGCCTTAAGATCCTTAATCCGCATTTCTCACATTTGGTATCAGAGCCTTGTTTCAAAAGTTTCATTATCTGAATTTTGAAAATTTTCAAAATGGTTACTAACACTAGTACTGCTATTTCCACCAACACTAGTTCATTTGTAGAAGGTCAGCCTACTGCCAGACCACCACTTTTTAATGGCAGTAACTTGCATATTGGGCATGTAGGATGAAAATATATTTACAATTTGTAGGATTAGATACTTGGAATATCACACAAACAGAATATTCTGAACCCACAACTAATTTTGCACAGTGGACCACTGAGCAAAAGACTATTGCACATAATAATTCTAAAGCAATGAATATTCTGTTTTGTTCACTTGAAAGAAATAAATTTAATAGAGTGTTAGTTTGTAAGTCTGCATATGAAATCTGGAAAACTTTGCAAGTAACTCACGAAGGAACAAGCAAAGTTAAACATACCAAAATTTCCATGCTCAAAAATCAGTTTCAGTTATTTAAAATGAATACTAATGAGTCTATTTCAGATATGTATAGTCGATTTCAAGATATTGTGCATTCTTTAATATCTTTGGGAAAGGAATTTTCGGAAGAAGTTCAAGTCAGAAATTTTTTAAATTCTCTCACTCCAGAATGGGATCAAAAGACACTTGCAATTGAAGAGGCAAATGACATCAGTACTTTAAAGATAGAAGAATTGATTGGAAATCTAATGTCGTTTGAAGTTCAAATGATCGGGAGAAGAGAAAGCAAAGCATCTAAAAAGAAATCAATGGCATTCAATGCATTGACCGATGGATCAGACTCAAACAGTGATAATGATGAAGAGATATTATTTATGACCAGGAATTTTAGGAAATTCCTGAAGTACAAAAAATTGAATAGTTCCAAGAGAAACAACTTTAAGAATTCCGGTAATCAGACTACAGTACCAAACTTTATCAAATGCTTCAATTTTGACGAACCAGGTCATATCAAAAGAGACTGTCCGTATCTAGATAGGTAGAATCCTCCTATGAACAATGAACCAGCAAAGAAATGGAAGCATGCATTTACTGCTACTCTAGATGACTCAGACTCGTTCGCAAGTGATGATGATCAGAAGACGGATAATTCGAATTTGTGTTTTGCTGCAGTTCACGACTCCGACGAATTCAAAGAAATGGATTCAGAAAAAGGTTCACGTTTACAATACAATTGGTTGAAATTGCTTGCATAGAATTAGTTGCTTGATTGTTTGATTGATTGATTTGGAATTGATATGTTGTTTGAATTTTAAATTTTATTTTCTATTTTAACTATTATTTTATTATTTTATTATTATTTTTATTATTTTTAGCACATTCTGAAATATATTATAAGTACAATAATATTTCAGAAATATAGACATTGATAATAATATTTTTATATATATATATGTATTAGATAACTTAGGAAAAATCATGTCATGAAAATTCAAAGGCACATGTCGACATGGCCCCTACCACGATGTCGACATACATACCTGAATTTGAATTTCAAATTTTGAATTCAAATATTTGAATTTCCCTCCACCTTTTCACTTCATTTATTTCTCTGAAAAGATACATTTTGACCAGAGAATATGTCCTTTGAAAGTTCATTTATTCACTCTCTTTTATCATATCTTTTCACTTTCATTTTCAAATTCAAACTCTCTCTTCATATCTTCAAGTTCTCTACTCTCTACTCTAATGGCTTCTTAAAGCAACCCCTCAACCATGAGAATTTCCAGAAAAATCAAAGAGCAATTATTCAATGATCCGGAGGCAATTAAAGCATACATTAATTATGCTAATTATGCCAAAGTCCATCCCGGAAAATTTGCTATTTTTCAAGATTTTTCTTCTTATGAAATTGATTCTCTTTTTGCAAACAATGGTGTTTTAAGTCTTATTGACTCTTCTCAAAATGATTTTGTTTGCTATCCTAATCTTGTCAAAATCTTCTATGCTAATTTAAACCATCGTTTTTATAATGGAAATGAGAATGAAATTTGGAGTTGTGTCAAAGGCACTCAAATTGTTTTGAATTGTGATCTTTTGGGGTCCATTCTTAATTGCAAAAGCACGGGAATGGATCTTTCTACTTTTAAAATCGATGAACATGATCGTGAGACATTTCATCATATTTTTGAAGGAGATGAAAACTTTTAATTTAAAAACCGAAACTTTCGTCCTAAAGCAAGAATTGTCAATCTTCTCTTACAACATACTTTGACCCCAAGATCGGGAAATTTTAACAATCCTACCTCAGAAGTGTGCAAAGCACTTTTTGCTATTTTCGGAAATTATGATATCAATTGGGCGCAAGTTATTTTGGATGAACTTCGTCCTAAAAGTTTTGAAATGGGAGAAAACACTTTATATCATGGAATTTACCTTACTCGGATTTTCAACTATTTTGGAGTGGATTTCAAAGGTGCAGAATTTGTCTCTAGAAAAGTTTTTAATATCTCAAAAATTTCTCTCACAAAAATCCCATATGTTTTTCAACCTTATGAGACTCTTACCGAAAAGGAAGAGCGTTTGGCTCATGAAGAAATGGAAGAGGAAGAGGAAGAAGAAGAAGAAAGGGATGAAATGGAAATAGAAGAAGAAGAAGAAGGTGAAACATCCTTAGAAAGTATTGCATATCCTTCCAATCCATCCAACAAAACTCTTCTCAAAAACCAAAAGATAATTGTGGAGAATCAACGGATTTTAAAACGATCCGTTAGTAAGAAGTTGGATAACATGTCTTTGAAGATGAACAAGTTCTTTTCAAAAGTCAGCAAGAAACTTGGACTATCTTCATCATCTTCATCTTCTAACTAGTTTTATCTTTTAGTATCTTATTGTATTTGTCTTAGTTTGTTTTATTTCGAATGTTCGTGTAGTTCTTTATGTTTAATCATTGTATTATCCTATTATGCAATGAAATTGAATTTCCTTCCTGACATCTAGCTTATTTTATATCTTGAATAAATGTTAGTATATTATAGAAATATATATACATCATTATTCACAAAATAAAATTATCATCAAAATTCACTATAGTATGTCGACATACCCCCCTTGACCATGTCGACATGTACTGGTCAGAAGTGATTATTGATTTTGAATTTGAAATTTGAATAACTACCAAATGTCTATTCATTTCAAACGAATTTCTACACCTATATGTACCTTTTTCTTCCAGAAATCTTCACTGAAATTTATTTTTCATTCTCTATATCCTTCATTTCTTTCTCTAATTCAATTATGGCCAATCCTATTCACAATCTATCTGAAAATCTTGAAGAAACACTCAATTCATTCAATAATATTCTCTCTATCATCCTCCATAATCAACGTCACTTAGAATTGAGTCAAATGCAGATGATCAAGGAACAAGAGAGACACTTCGATGCAATTCGTTGGATGATCTCCTCCCTGCACAAGGATGATAATGAAGCACATCCTCCCGTTTCTCTATCTGTTGATAATGAGAATTGGGATGCCATCAAACAAGACCCTATCTTTGGAGAAGAAGGATGGGTTGATGTTCCTCGTAACGTTTAATTTTCTTTCTTTGTTTGATTTGTCTAAATTAATTTTTTTGATTTAATTTAGTTTGAATTGATACTTTGTGTGGATTGATTTTATTTGGTTTGAAGATTGGTGTGTGAAACATATATATATACACTGAAATGAATATAGTCTTTAATTAAGTTATTATGCTCATACGTATCATTATTTCTTAATCTATATATTATATATTCCGTTGTATAGTTTATCAATGCAGGTACTAAAGTCCAAGAGTAAGGGGGAGTAAATTTTTTTTGTTGATGACAAAGGGGGAGAAATATAAAATAGGGTAGTTAGGCATAGATTAAGGGGGAGTTGTTAGTTTTAGGGGGAGTTATTAGGATAGAAGGAATATTTTATAAACAAAGGTTGTCATCATCAAAAAGGGGGAGATTGTTAGTCCATGAGATGATGGTTTTGATGATAACAACCTTAGAATAGATTATAAAATATAAATACTAACATTATAAGTTTAGATATATAGGTATATGCAAGATTTAACCATGCAGGTACCAAGAATGAAGACTGTACAGTATAGAGATTCAAGATATAGAGATAGAAGACTCATAAGTATCAAGATTATCAAGAGTTCAAGAGTTCAAGGTTAGGTTTGTTTTATTAGGAATATTTGTTAAAACTCGTAGAAAAGCACTGGCATCTTAATATCCAATTTATTCGTGGAATGGAATCCACTTCGAGCCCATTAAAGGGATGGAACCTTAAGTAGGATGGAACCTACGAAAATCTAGTGGGACATTGTTTTGTATCCACTAATTTTAATTCAAATCATTTTACAAAATTATCTTGTTTTCAAAATGATTTCAAAACTTTCCTTTTAAAAGATTCAAAACTCTCTATCCTGATTTTAAATAATTTTAGCCTCAAAACATCTTTAATTTCAAGTCAAATTACTCCTGATTTTAAACTATCTTTTCAAATAATATATTTAGCATTTAAATTATTTATACTTTGATTTAAATTATAGTTAAATAATATATATATATATTGTTCTTTATATTTACTTATGAATTTCAACTATATTCAAGTATATTTATAAAGTTTTAAATAGTTTTTATATAAGATAAATATTATTTTTATAGAAATTCAAAATATCAACTTTGGCTGAGGGATGTCGACATGCCCCTAACATCGAATCATACTCGATTACTTCTAGTTTGATTCTCCATCACTATCTCTACAAGGTTCTCAGTGCTATTCAGAGTTATAGACTTCTTTGTAATATATTAGCGAGAAAAGGTGTGATTGTAGCCTTGGAAATCAATTAAGCGAGAAAAGGTGTGATTGTAGCCTTGGAAATCAATTGGGTGAACTTGTTGCCCCGAAAATCAAGTATCTCTACCCAGAGGATTGTCATTCTGGAGGGTGTACCTCGTAGCCTTGAAACCGAGGGTTGTAATTGTTGAATTGTTGTTGAAAGGAAATCCGTACTTATGTTGCGGGACTGGATGTAGGGTAACTCCGAACCAGTTTATAATCCGGTGTGTTCTTTCCTTTACTGCTTTTACTTTATATTTGCATATGTGTTTGATTCTGTGTTCATATCTGTGTCTGATTAGTGTATACATTGTTAACAAATTAAGATAAAACTCAGAAAGATTAACAAATTTCTTAAAACACTATTCACCCCCCCTCTAGTGTTAATTCTAGCCTTAAGATCCTTAATCTGCATTTCTCACACCTTGCACCTGGAGCTTCGCCTAACTCCTCTCTTCCTTTTCCCCCTCCACCGAGTCACCCTGACGCCAAAATCGAGCGAAAGCCCACCTCGACCAAAAACACACCTAAAACCCTATCTCTCCTCCGGCCCGCTACCACAATGCCCAGAAAATATGGCTCCATTTTTCCCGTGACCGCCCACTCCTCGCCTTCCTTCAACCAAAATCCCAAAGCCGTTAGACATCATGGTCGCCAGAAAACACCCCACGACCGAATTCCGGTCATCTCTCTCTCCCTCGCTAACCATACCTCTAAAAATCAAAATAAAGCCACTGAAATTCATAATTTTCAAAGTCGATTCTACTCATATAGGTGCAAACATGAATCAATATGATCAATTTTTCTGGTAACTTTGAGTTACCTACTGTAATTTCCCTTTTCTATGTTATTACTAGACCATACTCTATGAAATCATTTTTTTAAAATAGGTATACACCATTTCAAACATATATTCTTCAATCATCACAACCTAAAACTATTTAGATGAAGATAATTTTGATTTTGAAAGGTTTGAACATGTTAGGGAAACAAAAGAATAGAGGAAAGTAAAAGTTGTACAGGCATTTGCACTTCATCCATACACAGGCATATATATACATTCTATTCTTATGCAATCACATATTCAAACTGATATTTCTTTTTAACCTTTAACATAAACATTATATAAAGATTAGATTTTTGAAGTAAGTTTACTCACGGTGGATCTTCTTTGAGCAGAACAATATGCTGTTGAAAACTGCTAGCTTGCTTGGGTTTTGATTTTGATCTTCAGTTGAGTTGTTTTGTTTGTTTTAAGTTGTGAAATGGAAGTATATTTTCCTTTGTTTTACTTAGCTAGTTTTCAAATGAATGAGAAATGAAGACAGAGTGGAGATATATATGAGAAAGTATATTGCATTCTGTTTTGTTGTATACAGTAAGCTTCTTTATTTTTATTTTTATTTTTATTATATATTTCATTTTCCTTTGATTTGATTTCTTATGAAAAGTGTTGATTTATTATATGACTTGATTATGATTTTGTTTTGACTTGATACAATGTTTTGTGTGCTTGAAATGATATATTTCTATCATTATGTTTCCCCTTCATATGAACATCTATTCCATGTCCATATATACGAACTTCATATGCATTATAAGAATTTGACATATATATATATATATATATCCTTTTGTATGTATGTATATATGTATAGTTATGTATCTTATCCATATACGTTGTTGTCAATATATACATATATATATGCTTGCATTTTCACTATTTGATATATATATATATACCTTTGCTTGTATTTGTCATCATATACATATGTTCTCATATAACATCGCTTAGGTATATTTTTGATATTATATATATATATATATACATATTCACATTTATACAACTTTCCTATATTTTGCTTCATATTACATATACACACACACACACACATATATATATATATATTTTATCCACATCATAAGCTTGTAAACTTTTAGTTACAATAGAGCTTATATATATATATATCCATATATAATTTTATGGATATTCCATCTTAATTTAAACGGTGAAGTTTATATATATTTCTCTATAAAATTTATCATAACCGGGAATTCATACTCCAACATTTAATATAGTTTTTAAATAAATTTATATATATTCAGACATTTAAATATCAGAAATTTATTTGTTCGACTTAATAAATCAATATCTCAATAAAAACAGTTAATTACCCAAAAACAGTGCTTGAAAAATCCGGGTCATTACATTCCTCCCCCCTTTAGAACTTTTCGTCCTCGAAAGGAATGAAGCGAGAATTTTAAATCTTCGATGATTATTATTAGCTAAATTATTCTTTAAACATTTTAACCCCTTACTCTTTTATTATAAATTTTAAAACACTTTAAAAACTACATAATATTACCAAACTAGCTTTATATAAAAATACTTTTTATAACTCGATGTTTTAACAAGTCCATCCTTGTTCTCACAGAAATTTAGTCATGCGTTGATCAGGCGTAGGACTAAAAATCTATAGGTACTTAGTAGACCTGTTTTAAACACCCAGTGAAAATACTTGAAAAACTTTTTGTAAGAATACTATGGAAATAATCACCCCCTCCATGGGTCGCAGTTAGCACGATGATTACGTCGCCATCCCGGCAAAAACCATAAGAAAACTGTAGGCATCCGCACCTCTCGACTTTCGCCATGGAAACTACACAGATCGTAGCTACATCCAAGGTTGCGTTTCTATCATAGCAAAAACCTGTGTAACTGTAGGCATCAGCACCCTCGAATTACGCTGCCAAACGAAACTTCACCACATCGATCACAGACTACACAAAGTGATGTCACTGTTCTAGTGGAACTAGTGTAGACTGTAGGCACTCACTGCCATAGGAATTTCGCTATGGAACCAAACCACATAGATCGCAATCTACCGATGTTATGTCGCTATCCCAGCGAAATCAAACGTAGATTGTAGGCAATCACTGCCACTCGACTTACGCTATGGAACGACGATTGATCGTAGTTACAACAAAGGTTACGGTGCCATCACGGCAAATCCCAATGTAACTGTAGGCATCAACGCCCCACGAATTACGCTACCCCAATCATAATCCTTAGGAACTAAAGTTTTGTCCGAACATCCTCTGGGATCCAAATTTAGAACCGCCCTTAGGGCTCAAGGCAGAACCACCCAGTGGATCTCCTACTATAAGTTTCTACTCTAAATGGGAGCGCCTTTTTCCCCATAGAATTCTAAAAACATTTCATACTATACACTTATACTATCTTTCAAATCATACTATTTATATATATCACATATAAATCCCATTTACACAAAATCGATATCTTCCAAAATCGATAATTCCAAAATTTGGTTTTCCAAAATCCCAAAATTTGCTTTTTGCCAAAATCAAAAGCCTTTAAAATCAATGAGTTTCCAAAAACTCTTTTCAGTTTCATTCTCATAAAATCATCCTTATATATATATAAGATTTGTTCTTTCAACTTGAATAATTTGCGGTTCACTACATACTTATATAAATTCCACTTTATATTTCAAATACCCTTTAAAGATTATTTCCTCCAGTTATACTTTCACTAAGGGAAATTTTTAATATATAACCAATATATATAACCTCATTAATGCCAAATCAAATTTTCACGTTCGATTTCCTTTTCAAAGTCATTTTTCACTTTACTTTTTTCTTGCAAGGAAAGTTCCCAGTTACAATGACTATTTTCTTTACTTTTATCACCATATATTTTCTCAAAATATATTATTTCACTTCAAAATCATCTTTGCTTCAATATCTAATTTTTCTTTCACTACAAAACTGCTTCAATTTCCATTTGGGTTATAACTTCAATTTTATCTCTATTGATATTTAAATATAAACGATTTCCACTCTGACCAGTTTGAATTCAGAAAATGGCTTAAAAAGTTTAAAATAGTTAAGTAGTCGTAAAATAGTTAAATAGTTGTAAAATAGTGTTAAAATAGTTGTAAAATAGTTATATAGTAAGTATATGATAGTTTGGGTGTTAAAAAGAAGGGTTTGTATAGTAGATAGCTTGGAGAAATCAAAATAATCTGAATATTTAAGAAAATAGATTTGAGACAGTTTATATTAAAATAATTTATTTGGAAATAGTTGCAGGGTCAAACTGGTTCAGTTCCCAAACTACACTCCAACCAATTTCAATTTCCATTCCCTTTTTAAACTGATTCAATCCAGATTCCACTTCGAGTTAACTTCAATTCTCATTTTAATTCAAATCAATTTCCCATTTGAATTTAAACTTATTCACCTTCGATTACAATTCCAATTAATTTAAATCAAATTTCAAATTTGAATTAATTCCAATTTCATTCTAAATTTTCAACCATCTTGATTTATATAAATTCGGATTTGGTTTTCACATACCGATTTAATCACTTAAATCAAATTAACCCTTAATAGTTTATTTAACAACCCAAGTCTTTAATAATTCAATTCTGAGTCCAATTCAAATATTCATTTTAAATTGCTTTTACTTAAACTTATTTCAACGTTCGAGTGAGAGTTCAAATCTTTTTAAACAATTTAATCTTCGGAATCCAATTTATTACCAAAATTTTAACTTCAACTTTGAAACCCAATTCTTAAACAATTTCGGATGACAAATTCATTTTTAACATTTTTACTTAAGCTCATAATGATTCCCTTTCCATAAATTCAACTTTATTTCCAAGAATCAAAATCTTTTAAATCGTTTCAAAATAAAGTTTTTGTTTCCATTTAATTTCAGCAATGGATGTATATCATTTCAATCCATTTCCTAATTTACTCGAAATAGTCCAATTTACAGTTTTATATATACTGTCAATAACAAATAGGATGATAGCCATATATAAGAGTAAACGAACATCCAAATTACCTAAACATCAATCAATAGCATCCATTACCAATTTCCAGAATTCAAAACCCGTTTTTATTTCAAAAGCAGTTTTAATTTTTTTCATACACAACCTCTTATCAAATCCATACTTTTCTTTCCAGTTTAATCCATTTAACCTCCCTAAGTTAAATCTTAATTTCACCTTGAAATTTCCAATTCAGGTTGCACGTTCAAAACTTATTTAACTTCCCCTAGATTAAATTTCCCATTCGTTCAATCCATTTATCCTTACTAAAATTAAATTTTTCACTCCAAATTTAAATTTTTATCAATATCCCTTCCCACTTATAAGTTCAAAAACTTATCTCTCTTTGGGTTTTACTTCATATTCTCAAGGGAATTCCACAATTCAACACTTAGTATTTATTTCAAATCACTTTGAATCATATATATCCACATATATATATATATACATATTTACCCATTCACATATCCAATCACACTTTAAATTTTCAAACCATCCTTGGTATTATCCAAAACAAATTTATCTTCATACACTCTTGTCTTAAAACAAGGATTTCCATATTCAAAAGTATTCCAAATAATATTACTTATTATTTCCTTAAACACTTTGAAACAATTTCCAATTTCTCTGGCTTAGATTTAAAACTTCACAATATAAATCCATTTCAATTTATAAGCCACATTTATAAATTCAACTTAGATAATTTCACTTCCTTAAACATTTCATAATGTTTTATCATTGTTTATTCTGTGATAAACATCCTTTCAATAACCAATTTTACGATAAAAATCTATATTATCATATTCAGGGGCCAAACACACCATATATTCCATAATAACTTCCTGATAAATGAAATCAAGGTAAATTTATTTCATTTCAAAATACTTTGAAGAACACTTCCGGAATATTCAATTTCTGGTTTCATTCTATTTTCAGCTAAACTTACTTGTGTAATTAATCCTTACCCAAATTTCTATTTGGTTATATGAGTTTTACCACTTAAATCTTATGATCATATTTAATTTTAGTAACAACAACCAATTTCCTTAATATACTATAATAATTAGGAAAACTATTGCTTTATATATCAAAATATAACTTATATAAAAATCGTTTTATTTAAATCATTTTATAAGAAAATAACAAGTACGCCCTCATATAATACACTCAACTCATTCTAGGGTTCTACTGACCCTATCTCTAATGAGTAATCCCCACCAGAGCCAAGGTTCTCGCTTAACCTTTATCTCTGATACCAAGTATAACGGCCCGAAGATTTTCGACCCCGAAAATTGACACTAATACATCCATTGTATAGAGTGCCGAACAATCGAGTGCCGGAAATCCTAGTCTGTTAGGGTTAAGAAGAAAAGGAGGTAGAATAAGAACAGAATACAACAGCATAGAATCTCACAATCGCAGCGGAACAAAATATAATATACAATAGCAGCATTTTATACAAGAAAAGATGTAATTGTCAATATACATACAAGATATCAGAGTACAACAAATCTGGATAGTTATAATGACTTGTCCTCAACTACTGAATAAAATAGTCTATAATACAACGGAATATACTCAATACGTCTCTGCCATCTAGCTCGTCTCCTGAGCTCCAGAGTGTCCTCACTTGAAAATCTGTAATACTCGGTCTGACCCGAGCATTACAATAAAGTAACACCTGAGTCAGGCTGGAAACCAGCGTGAGTAAGCCCATTTAATTTGAAATACTTAGGTTATACAAATCCTTTGAAAACAAGGGTAACTCGTACAACACGACGAGTTTTCATCTGATTTTAACCAAACACTTTCCCAGAAAATTCATCGACATATTATACTGTCTGGGTACAACTACCTATTTATAATAACCCAGTTCACTCATTTTATACAAATCCTTGCACCTGGAGCTTCGCCTAACTCCTCTCTTCCTTTTCCCCCTCCACCGAGTCACCCCGACGCCAAAATCGAGTGAAAACCCACCTCGACGAAAAACACGCCTAAAACCCTATCTCTCCTCCAGCCCGCTACCACAACACCCAGAAAATATGGCTCCATTTTTCCCGTGACCGCCCACTCCTCGCCTTCCTTCAACCAAAATCCCAAAGCCGTTAGACATCGTGGTCGCCAGAAAACACCCCACGACCGAATTCCGGTCATCTCTCTCTCCCTCGCTAACCATACCTCTAAAAATCAAAATAAAGCCACTAAAATTCATAATTTTCAAAGTCGATTCTACTCATATAGGTGCAAACATGAATTAATATGATCAATTTTTCTGGTAACTTTGAGTGACCCACTGTAATTTCCCTTTTCTGTGTTATTACTAGACCATACTCTATGAAATCATTTTTTTAAAATAGGTATACACCATTTCAAACATATATTCTTCAATCATCACAACCTAAAACTATTTTGATGAAGAGAATTTTGATTTTGAAAGGTTTGAACATGTTAGGGAAACAAAAGAATAGAGGAAAGTAAAAGTTATACAGGCATTTGCACTTCATCCATACACAGGCATATATATACATTCTATTCTTATGCAATCACATATTAAAACTGATATTTCTATTTAACCATTAACATAAACATTATATAAAGATTAGATTTTTGAAGTAAGTTTACTCACGGTGGATCTTCTTTGAGCAGAACAATATGCTGTTGAAAACTGCTAGCTTGCTTGGGTTTTGATTTTGATCTTCAGTTGAGTTGTTTTGTTTGTCTTAAGTTGTGAAATGGAAGTATATTTTCCTTTGTTTTACTTAGCTAGTTTTCGAATGAATGAGAAATGAAGACAGAGTGGAGATATATATGAGAAAGTATATTGCATTCTGTTTTGTTGTATACAGTAAGCTTCTTTATTTTTATTTTTATTATATATTTCCTTTTCCTTTGATTTGATTTCTTATGAAAAGTGTTGATTTATTATATGACTTGATTATGATTTTGTTTTGACTTGATACAATGTTTTGTGTGCTTGAAAACATATATTTCCATCATTATGCTTGCCATTCATATTAACATCTATTCCATGTCCATATATCTGAATTTCATATGCATTTTTATAAGAATTTGACATATGTATATATCCTTTTGTATGTATATATCATTTTGTATGTATATATATATATATGTATAGTTATGTATCTTATCCATATACGTTGTTGTCAATATATACATATATATATATATATGCTTGCATTTGCACTATTTGATATATATATATACATTTGCTTGTATTTGTCATCATATACATATGTTCTCATATACATCGCTTAGGTATATTTTTGATATTATATATATATATATATACATATTCACATTTATACAACTTCCTATATTTTTATTCATATTACATATATATATACACACACACTTATATATTTTATCCACATCATAAGCTTGTATACTTTTAGTTACAATAGGGCTTATATATATATTATTTTTTTCATACATAATTTTATGGATATTCCATCTTAATTTAAATGGTGAAGTTTATATATATTTCTCTATAAAATTTATCATAACCGGAAATTCATACTCCAACATTTAATATAGTTTTTAAATAAATTTATATATATTCAGACATTTAAATATCAGAAATTTATTTGTTCGACTTAATAAATCAATATCTAAAAAAACATTTAATTACCCAAAAACAATGCCTGAAAAATCCGGGTTGTTACACTATTGTTATAGATAATGCTGATGGAATGATGCAAATATGCATGAAGTTATGTGATACGTTTGTTTCAAATGATATGTAGTTGGATATGGATGCGAATGTGAGTAGAGTATCACAGAACACTCCTGATGCCGTTTATTATCATACCGGGGGTCTTAGATTTATATTGTACTGCTACCTTGCATCTCTAAGAAGACCTTCACCATCTGCTAGCCATGCTTATTTTTCTTCACATACACCTAAATGTGCAGTTTTTGGAAAAAGAAAGAGTAAGAGTTATTCTATAGGCAATATTAGAAGAAGTCTCGGATTGCTAAATATTAAAGCTTCTAAGCCAAACTATGGGAAAGTTGCTAAAGAGAAGCAAGCTTGTTTATGGAAAAACCTTCCTTTCGATTCTATGGCTTATGGTGATTCAAACCAGATCGGCTAGTGGCCTTAAAACACATAATCGAAAGTCTAAAATATCTTGCATTATATTGATACTTCACATGGTTTTTATGTTGGGCTCTTGTTAACATGTTCATGGCAGAGATGGTTTGTGTTCGGTTGAGGGTAGGATAGAGTTTTTATGTTTGGATGCAAATATTCGAATAAGGTGCTAGGTGTATATTCATGTATTGGCAGTCAGATCTGGTCATGTGTAGGTTGTTGGTGTTGAGGATAATTATTGTTTAAATTTTGTTCCTGATGCATGGTTTATTGGGACATAGTATAATAGGTCTTTCCAGCATAGATGTGCGCAGTGTTCTTATTGTAAGAAGAGCAATGTTGGTATTGAGTAAATGCAGTGTGAGGGTGATGGTTTTGATGTTGAGGTGGAGGTTGTGGACCATATCTTAGTTGCAAGGGAGAGATGTTTTGGCAGACAACATATCTTGTGGACATGTTTCGGACATTGGTTTTTTGTTTGCATAGATTGATTAGGGAGAGTTCTTAGATTCATATGTTTTGGGAGGGCTCTTTATTTTTTCTCTTATTTATATGGGGGGTTTTTACTACCTACCAGGCTTGTTGGCACCTCCTTATTAAGTGTAGAATAAAATTATACAAGTGCTCTTCTCCTTGTGATGATCACTCATTTTCCTCAATAAAAGTGTAATTAGTGTTATAAGATTATAAGTAAGCGAACATAAAATTGGATAAAATTGTCCAGTTATCCAAATATAGTTTTGTATAATGAAATGCAAATTGATTTAAAATAGAATTAAATTCACTTACAAATAAATTGAAAGAGTTGTTTAAAAAAATGGGAGATAAATGTATTAGTTTAAACTATAGCCCAAAAACAAAGCTCTAGCCCATCTTCTTTCCTCCTTGTTCTAGAATTCCCTACATCTTCCTTTACAAGCCCAAAGCCCAAACCCTTATTGGATTTCTACCCTAATTCCTCCAAATCAAAATTACGACATCCAAAAAAATTAAAATAATAATAACAAATTGCGATGCGTTGGAGGTTGCAGTATTGGATGGCGGAGCACGACATGGCATATCGAAGGCGAAGAAGATGAAGGCCGCACGCGAGCTACAACACTTAGGGAGGCATAACCTGGAAGATTCTGCATGTGAAAGGCAGTCGCGATCTGGAGTGGAGTGGAATATGATGCAGGATGTGGTAGAGGACATGCACGGATGATGAGGCTGAGGTGATAGGGCTTGCGTGGACCAGAGTGTGGTGGAGCTCAATGCAATGGCTGGTAGTAGTGGTCGAAGCGAAATACTAGGTGGTGGAGGCACAAGATTTTGGAGCAACTGTTGGTGTGTCACACAAAGAGCAATGCAATGATGGCTGCGCTAGGTTGGAACACATCAATTCGGTGGGTAAAAATCTTTTTACTCACATATATTGTCTAATTCTCTTTGTATCATTGCTTAATTGATATCGTTTGAATTGTGCATTGGCATTGGATGGTTGATAGGTTTTTCTTACATTGTTTGAGTGAGTTATTTTGGATAACTCACCACTATAATTTAGATCATATTTTCTATGAATTTGTTGATTGTTGATGTTATGTTGTATCTTAGTATGGGTTGAATTAGATGAAATTGAATTGCATATTTTTGATCGATTGTTGTTGTGGTGAGATAACATATTTTTGATCGATTATTATTGTTATAAGATCAAACTTTTTAAATCAATTGTTGTTGTTCTGAGATCACATTAGTAATTAATTGAAAGGGAATTAATTGATTAAAATGTAAGGCTTTAAGAAATGAAATATTTCGGGAATAAATAACAGATTTTTGAATGATTTTTATTTAAAATGTGAGGCTTTAAGAAAATTAATTAAGTGAACTATTTTGGTATTTTAAAAATATAGATTATCAAGGGTAATTGAATGTATGAGATTTTTTATAAGTATAAATGAGTGGTTTTAATAATATTTTCAAAAGGGAAATTCCTTTGTAAATCGATTATTTAATAAAAAAGGATTAAAAGGGCATTTTTATAAAAAAGGATTTTTGATTATAAAAATATATTTTTAATACTTTTGAAATTTAATCCTTTTTATATATTCACTGGTTTAAAATTGGTTTGTTTGATGATTTTGTATAATTAAATAGTTTTTACAATATTTTCGAAAAGGGATTTTTGAGTATATAGCTTATGTGAAATATTGTGGAATGGTTTTAAGTGCATTAAAATATAAATCCATTTTTCGTATATATACATTTTGATTTGAAATTGATTTATACCAATGATTATTTAATTCTATGTGATAAGCATTTTAATAAAACCCCTTTTTAATCAATAATTGGTTGAATGGTGTGAAGTTCTTAGAATTTCGGGAGATTTAATCTTGTTTAAATTAAATATTAAAATGTTAAATTGTATTGAAGGTTTTGGAAAAGTGTATTTTATAATAAACCCCTTACGAATCAATAAAGAATAGAATTGTATGTATTGATTATTTTATATTTCTGTGTAAGGAGGAAATAGAATAAATGAAATTATAATACCGTCTAGTACGGGACTTTCAGTAATATTTCTCTGGTTATTTTGTTATATAGAATAATTGTGTAATAATGATTGTAATTTATCAACATTGAGTAACAGGGGAGTAACACCAGGTGGTATGGAACGCTTGAGCCGATATTTGTTCAATTACTTTCTGTAAGTAGATGTCGCTCTAACATGGTCGAGTATACGGGGTATTATATTTAAGGTGATGCTCGCTGAGTGTGCGCGGGTTGTGTAACGACCCACTATTTTGGACCATTCAAATCGACAATAATCCACACATGTCAGACTTGAATAATTCTAAATAACATATTGTAATAAAATTTGGAGCAAATAAAATCATTCACAGAATCACAGACACAGAAATATCATAATAACTCGCAGCGGATGATAAAATACCATAGTAGTTCATGAAGCTACTATAACAAAGTCTCAAAACAAATACATAATATCAGTCTGAAAACAAATACAATAGAAATCCCAAATACATAGAAGTTCACTAATACAAGAGATGAAATAAAACAACTGAAACAGAAATAGATAATAACTAGATAAGTAGATAACTCCAGCGATTCCTAGCTCCAGAAAGTGAAATCCAAAGCTGTGAATACTCAGGCTGACCCGAGCGTAAATAAAACACAAACACTCGAGTCAGGACATACATACTTATACAATGTGAACCAACTCAAGTGAACTGCAATAAATGTACAAGTAACTTAAAGGATGCTTGGGACCGCCCATCCTCTAAGGATCCGTTAAACAATTTACTATGTAGTAATATTCGCTATTATAATAATGTCTACAGTAAAATAAACTTACTTTAAAATAGCGTAAGGAGTGACCCAATATTCCCCTTAACACGTAATAGTCCCAGTAGTCCATCCAGTATCAGCATACCTCTAGATCGGGAGGCTACCCTAAATACTCCATGGGCTACGGGAGAAAACCAAACTCGTAGTAAAGCTCGCTATGGTAGGTGACACGGCACAACTAGGCAATGCCAGGGTAGATATACCAATTACGCATCCGGGCTGGTGGTAATGCATAACATCCACTACCGCCCACCTCGAGCCACACTCCCAAAATCAAAGAGGGTACCCCAATCAATCACAAAGTAATAGAATGGTATCGAAGAAGTGTGTCCGATAGGAGGAGCTACCTCACTTGGCCCGTCAATCGCTCCTGTTTTAGCCACCTTAAGCCAACTCACGGGAGTCGGTCCACGTTCATACCTCAATAGGATTGTCGCCACCATCCTACTTCATTCTGGAATCTCCACCGCGTACACAGTTGTTAAAGTGGTTTTCGGTATCGACAGAGAGTATGTCCATATCCGATCCTGGTCTCTTTAACAACCAATCATTATTATAACCCGTGGTTATATATTTCAAAACGGTTTATATATTCAAATCAAAATACTTTATTTAAACCATTTAAAAGTGAAGTCATTTTATTTACAAATCAAATATTCAATTCCCAAAAATTTAGCCTTTTCTGAGCTCATTTATTCACTTAAATACTTTAAAACCTTGAAATTTCAGCTTTCGCAGCACTTAGAAAATGCTGCGGTAAATTATATTTGAAAACAATTCAATTCAACACAGACAACATTTATAAACTGCTGTAGTAGTTCAGTTTCATTTGAAAAATTAGTTCATTTCAGCAAAGACAGCATTTACAAAACTGCTGCAGTAGTTCAGGGTTCAATTTGAAAAATTAGTTCAATTCAGTAATGGCAGCATTTATAAAACTGCTGTAGTAGTTCAGTTTCATTTGAAAAATTAGTTCATTTCAGCAAAGACAACATTTACAAAACTGCTGCAGTATCTATTATTTCAGATTTTAAGTTAATTCCAGAAACGATAGCATTTCTGAAGTGCTACTAAATAAATTTTAAGATTTTTAAATAAAATTTCAGAACTAATAAACTTCAATTTTTAACCATTTTAACTTATAAAAATCATATTTACCACTTCAAAAATGTTCATTTAAAAACCCTTTAACTTATGATTTTTATAAAGTAAAATTTCATAATTAAATCCAAAATTTTCCAGTAATTCACTTATTTAATTCAAGTGTATAATTTTCCTATTCTTTGCATTTTTAACAATTAACTTAACACTTAAATTTAAATTACCATTTCAAAAATAAAACTTAATTTCCATTTTATTTACTTAACTTAAACTTCATTTTTAAACCAAATCTCAAATTTTCAAATTAAGTTATATTTCAAATTACAATTTAACCATTCATTTATTTAACATTTTTAACTTATAGAAAAATCACTAACCCTTTATTAAATCATTTTAAATTCATTTTAATTAAATTTTTAATATTTTTACATTTGAAAATACTTAAAAATTTCCAAAAAAATATATAAAATAACCATGGGTCTGTATAATATTTTCTAACCTAAGTCAGGTGATACGGATAATATATCATTTCAATCCGTAATTTACAAAGAAAAATCCGGGTTCTATCATTTCAAACCCGCAATCCAAAGTCAAATAATAATAAATAAAAATCGCTCAGGCCTATCATTCCAGCCCATAACGATTTTTCCCTATTCTAAAGTCTGTTCGGGTATGTATCATTTCAACCCAAGTGATTCTATTCTACAGGGAACTTGTAGTGTGAGATACAGAATAAAATAAACAATATAACATATCAGATGATGTGACAAGTTTATAACAGAGTTTAACATCATATAATACATATCACAGGCAGGTATAACATGATATAATAGTTTCTACACATTCACTTGTTGTCACTTCACAAATTCTATAAGTATGAATGTCAAGCGTGAATAACTCACCTTTTTAAGCTGGAGTTCGCAAATCAAAACACACAGATAAATTCCAGAAAGCACGATAGCACGACTTTTGATTCAAGTGGAGAGAGAGAACCAAGATATTAATCTTGTATACAACAGTAAAACAAAGCAATATAAATATATATATTTTCAACACAAATTAAATCAAACAAATGGAAATAGAATAGACAAATGACTTAACCAAGCTTTTAAATCACAAGTGCTTGACCATGACTCAACATGGGCTCGGCCATACATGTTTATTTGGTTCGGCCATCATGATTTGTTGGTGGTAAAGGCTTTGGTTTGGCATCACATAGGCACGGCTACATGGGGATGTGAAGATTTTGGGAGTTACAAGGTAGGGAAGGTCAAAGGACAAGGCAAAAGAGGAAGGTTTGGTGCACAACTAGGCTCGACCTAGGGTCATATTTGGCTCAACCATGGTCAGGTACAGGTCAGGTTAGTGCTGAAGTGATGGTCAAAGGTGAAGTCAGCAGGTGGTGGTGATTCTAGGGGTGATGGCCGAGGTGAAAAATGAAGGGGATGGTGAAATTATGGGCTCGACTAGGCATTTCAAGGGGTTTTTGCAATGTTTTTGAGGTGTTTGGTCCACTTGAAGGTCACGACTTGGTCTGGTCAGAGGAAGAGGAGGTGTTGTAGGCCGTGGATGATGAGGAGGAGATGATGGTGGCTATGGTCGAGGCAACTAGGGGTGATGTCCGAGCAAACATGTGAAGAGATCAAGCAAAAATCAATGGAAAATGAAGAAGAAAAGTGAGAAAAGGAAGCCATTACTTACTTTATATTTTTTTCAGAAATGCTATGCCCGTGAATTGTGATGAGAATGAGAAACTTTTCACGTGAAAAGTAAAGAGAATACAGGCTACAATAAGAAAATGAAAGGCCAAGAAAATGAAAAGACTAGGATAAGGAAAAGTCACAAGTTTTAAAAGCTTTTGTCTCTTTGAATTTCCACTTTCTTTTATTCAAAATAAACCAATCAAAAATCAAATAAATAAAATAAAAGTTAAAACAAAATAATGTAGAAATGAAAATAAATAATTATTCTTAGGAAAATAGGAAAATAAATAAAGAAAATAGTTTATTTTATGGAAACTAGAATTAAAAATTGTAAATAAAATACAACTAATATTGGAAAATTACAACTACACTTTTAAAATGTTTTAAAAATAAAATTTGAAATAAAAATCTATTTTAAACATATTTTCAAAAATCTTGGGTTGTTACAGGTTGAGAGCCATAAGAGTGTCTATTTATTGTGTGTACTCCTATTATATTATGGGGAGTAAACCAGATTGCTAGTATCCATCCTAGCGGACTGACTGCGAGGTCGCTCCCCGAATCCGTGGCACACCTGTTGATGTATATGACTGAGAGCCATTGACCGTATGTCACTTAGGCTAGCAATCTATAACCATTAGGGACACTTGTAGGGACACCACCAATGCATAGTGTAGTCTTACACTTGATGGATACTAGATCACGATGGTCATCGAGGTAACTAAGACTATAGGAGAAGCACTGAGGGTGAGGAAGGCTTTTGGTGCAGGCTAAGAGCCGTTAGTCTCTCGTTTGTTGATGAGATAGCTTGAGATGCTATAGACAACCTGCGTATTCACCTATATGAGATCATTGTGCTTATGGCTAAGAGCTGATCTGATCAATTGTCGAGACCGATGCCGAAATAGATATTTATGATGCTGAAAGCACATAAGACTAAGAGTCCTGATGATAAATACTAAGAGTCAAGTAGATTAGTAGAGGTCTGAGAGATCGTGTGATTATTTCATTGGATGAGAGCAAGTTGATTACTATGAGGTTGAAGGTCAAGATGATTATTATGTGGTTATTTGGATCTCTCATATTATTTATGAGACTGAGAGTCTATGCAGTTGTGTAACCCCATACACATTGATTATACAACTATCGAGGATAGCCAGAGATGCCAAGGGCATGGAATTAGACCCTATACCTATTTTTACATGGTTATCTAAGAGATGACCTAGGTTACCGAGGGTATGCCATATTTATACTTCATGCACATTTGATGTGACGACCCGACTTTTTCTCCACAGAAAGTCGTATCATCTTGAAGAAAGAAAGAGATAGAAAAGAGAGAAAAAATAGAGAAGAAAGAAGAAACAACATCAGAATCTAAACAGTGGAACGAATAAATTATATTAATCACATAAGATATTACATAGTATCATATACAACAGCTATCAGAGTTACACAGCTTATACAACACATACTAGACGGTTATAAACACCTGTCTAGTTATTACAACTTCAAATACAACTCAAACAAATGACTCAGATATCAACACAGCGGAACCACTTATATATCTACAAACGCTGAAGCCTCCTGCTCCATTGCTCCTTCAGAATTCGTCAAAGCAAACCTGAATCCCTTGGCTACTCGTAAAAATTTGAGTACCCAAGTGTTTATAAAACAGAAAATAAACACTTGGGTCAGACATGGGTCTGGTGTGAGTAAACGGGTTAAAGTTGTTTAACTTTGAAAATCATTTGGAAAGAAAAGGTATCTCGTAAGACTTCCCACACATAAACATGGAAAAGTTTTTACCTTACGATAACCAAAACATTTGATAGAAAATCCGGTTATATTAAAATAGGGTCTAGGGTTTTCAAATAAATACTCATATAGCTGAAATTGTTATATTATTAAATTCCAGCATACTAGCCACAAAGTGGGTTATACAATCAAGTCCGATGGCACTTATTGGAAGTTGGATTCCATACAATGGCAGGGCTACTGGGGTACCACCCGTCACAGTACGTGGCCTAGATCAACGTACCGAGGATCACTCCCGACCCCCTGCAACACAAGGCCGGAACCATCCCTTACTGGATAATTCCCGCATAAGAAACCCCGCGGTTGTAGCTAGCAACCGCCCACAAAACCAAATAAAAAGGGACTCTAGACAGGGGAAATCTTATCCTACTTGGGTGCTACCCACTAACCTTGCTGCACCTCCCCTATTTTAGCCATTCCCGGTTGATGAGGCTTGAGGCTACGATTACCTTATTAGAACACCTCACTTAGAATGCTCATCGTCCTCCTGACGATGTTCTGAAAGCATTCAATCCATACAAGTTCGTTCCGGGTTCGAACGAAACCGAAGGCATTATCTCGTTACACTCATTTTGGAATCACCCTCAGAGTTAACGACAATAACCCTTGCACTCTGAATCTTCATCTTCACTTGAGATTCACGACCTATCGTTAATTTGGATCGATGTGGTATTCGGATATCCAAATCTGGAAATCCGGTCTCATCGAAATCCAAATCGCCATCTTTTAGGTCCAATTTGTTTAAGGTTTTAAACAATTTAATTCAATTCAATACTTGAATTCACACAGCATTCACAGATAAATATCACACATTTATCACAGATATATCCAATATCATATCACAGAATATCACAACATATCATCCATTAGATATCATCCAATTCAGATATTCTACACAACAATCATTCATAAGCAACAATTATTAACCTTATGTTATAATTAATTTAATTAACTTAAATTAAATTAATTACTTAAGAATTAATTATCTAACTTTGCTTAATCAATCATTAATTAATTACAAACCTTTAATTAATTAATTATACAAATAAATATTAATCATCCTTGATTAATTATTCATTAATTACATAAAGTAATTATCCTTTAATTAATTTCACAAATTAATTATTCTTAACCATTAACAATAATTAACCTTTAATTACTCTTATTAATTACATTAATTAATAATCCTTAATTAATTACTTCCATTAATTAATTAACTATAATTAATTACATTGACCCTTAATTAATTACATTAATTCATTAAACTTTAATTAATCACTTCTATTAATCCACCTTAATTAATCATAAACAGTAATTATCATCCAGTAATTACTTACCTTAATTAATTAACTTCTTAATTAATTATATTAATCCTTTAATTAATTACACCAAATAATTAATCCTTAATTACTTTTACAAAGTAATTATACTTCAATTACTTCCCATTAAGTAATTTCCCTTATATCAATTACATCCAGTAATTCATTTATTAATTACTTACACTAAGTAATTACACTTATCAAATCTCATTAAGTATTCATACTTAATTCCTTATCAAGTGATTTTCTTTAATTAATTTACAAATTAATCAACTTAAATTAATCACATTCATTAATTGAGTCATCCATCCCTTAATTACCTTATACCAATTAATTAACCTTAATTATAGATTAATTATTCTTTAATTATTAATTAATAAACCTTAATTATCAATTAATAAAACTTAATTACAAATTAAGTACTTCTTGATTACCAATTAGTTTACCTCTAATTACTTAATTAACCAATCTTAATTACTTAATTAATTAATACTTAATTATCAATTAATTAATCTTTAATTAATTAATTATAACCCTCAATTTATAAATTAATTAATCCTTAATCATTAGTTAATTAAATTAATTAGTTTCTCTTAATTAATTTCTTAATTAATCCTTTATCATGAATTAATTAAATTAATTAATTATACTTGAATTTTCTTAATTAACTTAATTAATCTCAAATTATTAAACCTTATTTAAAATAAAACATTTAGAAATCTGTTATAATTAAAAACAATTTAAACATCTAATTTAACCTTTTAAATCTTTTGAAATCCTTTCAAAGTTATTTAATAAATTTCAATACATGGTTATTTGAAAACTTATATCTTTTAAAACTTATCTACTGAAATATATTTTAAAAACTTTGTTAAACCTTTATCTTTGAAAACAAATTATTTCTATAACTTTAAAACTTATTTCACTTTGCTTTTAAACTTAAAATATTTGCAAAACTCAAAATTCTTTGTTTTTAACCTTGATTTCTTTTACAAAACTTTGCCTTATTTTAAACCAGAATATCACCTCAGGCCAAAACCGAGTCAAAACACTATAAAACCCGAGAGGAAGAACAGAACAGATGCGGATCTGTTTGGGAACGGACGCGGTTTGAATAGGCGCGAACAGTAGCGGGTGCGACCCGTTAGAAGCAAACAGATGCGGCGCGAGCGGGTGCGCCCCGACGGAAGCGGACGCGGGTGTGAAACAGATCCGTTAGAGGGGCATAGCAGACAGATGTGACTGTACGAAGAGGTACGGACGCGACTGTTTGAGCGAACGGGTGCAGACACGACCGTTCGGAAGGGATACAGACCACTATAAATAAGGAGGAAAACTGATCACTTTCCTCACTCATTTTTCAATTTCGAATCTCTCTCTTCTCCTTTGATAAATACTAATTCAAATCACAGAGTGATATACTCATCACAATTTCAAGTAGAATTCGTCTGTTGTATCTTGGGAGAATTTTGAAATAAAATTCTTAAGGAAATCGTTACGACGAGCCTCAGACATATTTCGGTTAGAATTCTACATTCTATCCTTTATTTTGGTTATACTATTTATTCAAAATAGCATAACGTTGTTGTTGTAATTTATTTACAACATCCATATTGTTATAATAATTAACACATAATTCCAGTGTAGTGGAAATCTGAGTTATAAACTTGTGCGACGAGTTTATAATTGATTATTCTCTGTTTTGGTATACTAGACGTATAACATCTTAAGAATTTTACTGTTTTCTTACTAAAACAGAGATGGCAACAGTAGAATTTTCAAAGACTACTACTCACAACAGACCTAAACCGTTCAAGGGAGATGGTGACGATTTTTTAACATGGCAGAATCAGATGTTATTTTACCTCACCACACTCGGTCTGCAACGGTATCTCGAGGAGGAGGAACCGATTTCTTCACTAGGCAAGGAAGCAGATGTTGCTACATGGAAACATTCCGATTTCCTATGCAAAAACTATATTCTGAATTGTCTCGACAAGGTGCTATACAAAGTATATCAACCTCTAAAGACAGCAAAAGCACTCTGGAATGCACTTGCTACGAAGTATAAGACGCAGAATATCAGTCTTAAGAAATTCATTGTAGACAAATTCATGGACTACAAGATGATCGACTCCAAACCGGTGACTGCTCAACTGCATGAACTACAAATCATTATTCATGAACTCGAGGCGGAAGGTCATAAGGTTGGAGAATCGTTTTTGGTTGAAGCCATCACGGGAAAACTTCCACCGTCGTGGAGAGATTACCGCAATTATCTGAAGCATAAAAAGAAGGAAATCTCTTTACAGGATCTCATAGTCCGATTGAAAATTGAGGCAGATAACCGTGGAATTACAAAACAAAGCGAGGAGGCATTTGTGGCTGAAGATTCAAAGACCAAAAACAAAAAGAAGAATTTCCAGAAGAAAAGGAAAGCTCCAGACAACAAACCAAAAGACAACAAACGAACCAAAAAGTTTAATGGTGAATGTTGGGTTTGTGGAAAAGTTGGACATGCCGCTAGAGATTGCAGACTCAAAAAGGACCGCAACAAAGAGGCAAATTTAGTAGACAACATGGAAGTGGATGAGTCCAACTTCTCGGCAGTTGTATCTGAATGCAATATGGTTCAGAATCCTAACCAATGGTGGGTGGACACAGGCGCTACTCGTAATGTCTGCTCTGACAAATCCATGTTCTCTACATACAAGAAATTCGATCATGAAGAGAAACTCTATATGGGTAATTCTGCAGTATCTATGATCGAAGGCAGTGGCACAGTTATCCTCAAGTTTACTTCTGGAAAAACTGTCAAGTTGAATGACGTGCTCCACGTTCCAAACATACGCAAGAATCTCATCTCTGGTGCAGTATTATCAAAGAAAGGATTCAGAATGGTGTTCGAGTCAGACAAGATGGTTCTGTCCAAAGCTGGAATGTATATTGGAAGGGGATATTTATGTGATGGCCTATTTAAGGCAAATGTAGCCGTTATCGGCAATAAAACTATGTATTCTGATTGTGCTATTAATAAAATTGAAGTTTCTTACTTGCTTGAGCACGAAATTTTACTATGGCATGATAGATTAGGACACATAAATTTCCGAAAAATGAAAATATTATCAAACTTGGGATTAATTCCAAAATTCCAAGTAGATAAGAACTACAAATGTGAGACATGTGTAGAAGCAAAAATGGTTAAAAAACCATTTCAATCTGTTGATAGAAGCACCGAACCACTAGGTTTGGTTCATACAGATTTATGTGATTTTAAATCATTACCTACAAGAGGTGGGAAAAAGTACTTTATCACGTTTATTGACGATTATACGCGATATTGCTATGTATATCTTCTGAATAGCAAAGATGAAGCAATTACATCATTTATAAAGTACAAAGCTGAGGTAGAAAATCAGTTAAATAAAAAGATCAAGATATTGAGATCTGATCGAGGTGGAGAATATGAATCACCATTTGAACAGTTCTGTGCCGAAAATGGTATAATTCATCAAACAACAGCTCCATATTCACCACAACAAAATGGTGTAGCCGAGAGGAAGAACAGAACATTAAAAGACATGATTACCGCCATGCTTTTAACCTCTGGTCTACCGACGAACTTGTGGGGGGAAGCCTTAAATATGTCTAATCACATATTAAACAAAGTCCCTCATAATAAAACAGGAACAACTCCATATGAGATATGGAAAGGACACAAACCAAGTTTTAAATACCTCAAAGTGTGGGGGTGCTTGGCAAAAGTTCCAGTTCCGCCTCCCAAGAGAGTCAAACTTGGACCAAAAACAGTAGATTGTTATTAGGGTAAGTTTGGCTCACATCCCTAACAAGTTTTAAAATAGAGAAAACATCCTTCCCAACTAACATTTACGTTTCCGCTCCCTGTTTTCAAATTCACGCACGCAGAAAGACCGAAATACCCTTTATGTTTTTAACTTTTCAAACGTGTATAACTTTATTTACAAAAACCGGATCAACATAACGTTTTCACCAAAAAATCGCAAATTTTATGATCTTTAAAATGAGATCCATTGTTGATACCAAAAATTTAAATTTGTATTAAATCTGCAATTATTTGCAGACAATTCAGCAAATATTGAACATTTTCGATTTTTTTTCAAATATATAAAAATTGCAAAAAATTGCAGATATTTCTGCAACTATATGATATAGTTGCAGAAATGTCTGCAACTATTACATATAGTTGCAGAAATATCTGCAACTATATGGTATAGTTGCTGAAATGTCTGCAACTATTTCATATAGTTGCAGACATTTCTGCAACTATTGCATATAGTTGCAGAAATGCAACTATTGCAAATAGTTGCAGATGCAACTATTGCAAATAGTTGCAGAAATGTCTGCAACTATTTCATATAGTTGCAGACATTTCTACAACTATTGCATATAGTTGCAGAAATGCAACTATTGCAAATAGTTGCAGATGCAACTATTGCAAATAGTTGCAGAAATGTCTGCAACTATTTCATATAGTTGCAGACATTTCTGCAACTATATGATATAGTTGCAGAAATGCAAATAGTTGCAGATGCAACTATTGCAAATAGTTGCAGAAAACGAACTTACACGGTATTTCAGTAAAAATCTTTTATTGTAAACAGATAAATCATTAAGCAAAGATAATTTTATCGTTCAATATAAACCAAATAATCACAGATAGAAAAAATGGAGCACGGTATAAACGAGGGTATTTATGGAAAAGAATTAAGCCGAAACAAAAATAGGGACCGGATTTATAAAGTTTCAAACGGAAGGAGTTTTTGTGAATTACGTTTGGTTTTAGGGATGTGACCCTAATTTTCACTTGTTATTATCTTGGGCCAGCCCAAAATAGTAGTGCCTATAGATTTTTGGTATTCAAGTCTGATATAACTGATATTCATGTAAATACAATCATGGAATCAAGAGATGCCTCATTCTTTGAAGATGTGTTTCCACACAAAAGGAATGAAGGGAATAATGTCCCTAAAAGGACAAGAGAAGAATCGAGCAATTCACATGAAGATGAAACTCATCATGAGATTGAGGAAGTTGAACCAAGAAGAAGCGTAAGGGCTAGGACTTCCAAGACATTTGGTTCGGACTTTTTCACATATGTGTTAGAACATGAACCTCAAACGTACAAGGAAGCAATGTCATCTTCCGAATCTTCATGTTGGAAAGAAGCAATCCAAAGTGAGATTGATTCAATTCTAAGTAATAAAACTTGGGAAATTGTTGATATTCCACCTGGAATAAAACCTATTGGCTGCAAATGGATTTTCAAGAAGAAAATGAAAGCAGATGGCTCTATCGACAAGTATAAAGCCAGATTAGTAGCCAAAGGATATCGTCAAAAAGAAGGAGTAGACTTCTTTGATACATATTCGTCAGTAACACGAATAACCTCTATAAGAATGCTAATAGCAATTGCATCAATTTATGGTCTAGAAATTCATCAAATGGATGTAAAGACAGCATTCTTAAATGGAGATCTCGATGAGGAGATCTACATGGAGCAACCTGAAGGTTTTATTTCCAAAGGAGATGAAAATAAAGTTTGTAGATTAGTAAAATCATTATATGGACTAAAACAAGCTCCAAAACAATGGCACGCAAAATTTGATAGTGTCATGATGAGAAATGGTTTTCGTATAAATGAATGCGATAAGTGTGTTTATTATAAACAAATTGGACAATCATATGTGATGATTTGTTTATATGTAGACGATATGTTAATATTTGGTCCAAATACTCAGGTAATAGAGACCATAAAGAAGATGTTAACTAGCAATTTTGATATGAAAGATTTAGGAGTTGCAGACGTTATTTTGGGAATCAAAATAATAAGAACTCCTAATGGAATTGAATTGTCTCAATCACACTATGTAGACAAAGTGATTGAAAAATTCCAAAACTATGGAATTAAAGGAGTGAGAACACCTTTTAATCCATCAGAAGTACTGCATAAAAACACTAATGAGAGTGTAATGCAACTGGAATACTCTCGTGTAATAGGATGTCTCATGTATCTCATGAATTGCACAAGACCAGATATAGCTTATGCAGTAAGTCGACTGAGCAGGTATACAAGTAATCCAGGAAAGGAACACTGGAAAGCACTAATGAGAGTGCTTGGATATTTAAAAAATACCACAAATTATTCCTTACATTATGGAAAATATCCTGCCGTCTTAGAAGGATATAGTGATGCAAATTGGATTGCTGATTCAGAGGAATCAAAATCAACTAGTGGTTATGTATTTACCCTAGCAGGGGCAACAGTGTCATGGAAATCTACCAAACAAACATGCATAGCTCGATCCACTATGGAATCAGAGTTCATCGCTTTAGATAAAGCAGGCGAAGAAGCATAATGGCTTCGTCACTTTTTGGAAGATATTCCATTCTGGCCTAAACCTGTACCGGCCATATGCATACACTGCGATAACCAAGCAGCGCTAAGCAGAGCGCACAACTTTGTGTATAATGGAAAGTCTCGACATATTCGACGACGCCATAACACAGTTAGGCAGTTACTCTCTAATGGAACTATTTCCATTGATTATGTGAGGACAAATGATAACCTAGCGGATCCGTTTACTAAAGGTTTATCCAGAGAGAAAATTGACTGCGCATCGAGGGGAATGGGTTTAAAAGCCTAAACCACCAAGAGTTATCTTATACGGAAACCTATCCTAGCGACTGGAGATCCCACGGACTAGGATCAAAAGGCAAACCAGTTCTGAATAACTCAAGACGTAATGCATTTGCGTGGACATAGTCCAACTCCATTCCTATGGTGCACAATATAAATGCATGCCTACAGAAGTATTTAAAGGTTAAAACTATGTTTTTTAATGATGACCATATCTTGGAAATAACAAGTGGGGTATATGTAGGATACTCTTAATGGTTGCGATCACCTATGTAAGTGTGAGCTGGGTCGGCTCTATGAGAATATTAAAAGGCTTTTATTCTCTAAAACACTTGCAAACCAAGTACTGTTCAGGACCAAAATGAACACAACCAAGAAATTGGATGAGAAGGGAATTAATGCTTCGTAGAACTTATTGTCTGGATATACAATAAAGGCTGACGGTTCAAGATGAAATATTTCACCGATTAGCCAAGTAAATCCGATAAGTTTTAACTAGGGAAAGTTCAAAGTGAAATATCTACTTATCCACGATAAAGCATTAAATCCATATATACTCTGTGATATTTCGCTTCGTGTGGGGGATATGTATATTATCATTCATGTGGGGGATTGTTGGAATTCCTTAAGGATTGAATGAAATATAAAGTCCCACATCTCCAAATTGTGAGAGCTATATTGGTTTAAATATAGCTTTCTCATGAGGAGGTTGGGGGCCTGGGGCTCCCAAATGTATGCTTCGTTGTGAGGAGGGAGATGCGGACGCGGGTGTGAAACAGATCCGTTAGAGGGGCATAGCAGACAGATGTGACTGTACGAAGAGGTACGGATGCGACTGTTTGAGCGAATGGGTGCAGACACGACCGTTCGGAAGGGATACGGACCACTATAAATAAGGAGGAAAACTGATCACTTTCCTCACTCATTTTTCAATTCCGAATCTCTCTCTTCTCCTCTGATAAATACTAATTCAAATCACAGAGTGATATACTCATCACAATTTCAAGCAGAATTCGTCTGTTGTATCTTGGGAGAATTTTGAAATAAAATTCTTAAGGAAATCGTTACGACGAGCCTCAGACATATTTCGGTTAGAATTCTACATTCTATCCTTTATTTTGGTTATACTATTTATTCAAAATAGCATAATGCTGTTGTTGTAATTTATTTACAACATCCATATTGTTATAATAATTAACACAGAATTCCAGTGTAGTGGAAATCTGAGTTATAAACTTGTGCGACGAGTTTATAATTGATTATTCTCTGTTTTGGTATACTAGACGTATAACATTTGAAAGAACAGAGGACAGGCTTTCAATTTTCTTAAATCTGGAACTTTGTTTTGAAACTGAAACTTGAAGTTGAATTTGAATCTGAAGTTGATTAGAAACTGAAGTTTGATTCTTGCTTTAAGACTTTGATTTCTTTAAAACTGGAATACTTTGTCAAATGAACTGAAATGCTCAGTTGAACTGGATGATGATGAGATGATCCAGACTTTTGAACTTGAGTTTGCTTTGATTACAGGTTTGGACTTTGATTTGGTTTTGAGAAATTGTTTTTCAGGTTTGAAAAAGATACAGGCCTGAGAAAATGGTTACAGGTTGATGACATTTCTCTGGTTTGAGGAATTTGTTACAAGCTTTAATTCATTTCTGGTTTTAGAAATGAACTCAGTTTCTTTTGATTACAGGGTTTAACTCAAAAATGATTACAAGTTTGTATTTGTTTTTGAGGAATGAATTCAGGTCTGAATGACAGAGTTTTGCATTTGAGATGAGGAGTATTTTAGGTTTTGATTTTAAGGAAATGATTGTAAGTCTGGCCATAGTTTTCTTGTTTGAGAAAGTTTCAGATTTTTGAAATGAGATTAGAAAAGAAATAGGAAGGGAAGATGAATGATTATATAAACTAATTTATGGTTTATTTAAAATTAAAGAAAATAAATAAATAAAATAAAATGTGTGACACTTGTCTTTTACTTTGATTAATATGTTAACACATGTGCTTAGATAGTATAATATGTTAACACTTGTAATAATTTATATTTATATTATTTTAAATGGATTTAAAAGCTTTTATTATTACTAATAAATAAGTACTTTTATAAATTTATAAATGCTTTCTAAATTTTATATAAATACAATCTTTAAAAGAAAATAGAATGTAAACCAATTATGATTTAAATAAAAATCATATAAAATTATTTAATTCATTTTTAAATGCTAATTTAAAAGCATTTGTATTTATTCCTATTAAATAAATACTCTTCCAAATTTCTATAAACAAATTTCTTTAAAGAGAATAATATAAAACAAATCTTATTTTTAAATAAAAACCTTATTCATATATTTTAAATCCAAAATATTTAAAATCATTATCTTTAAAGATTCAAATTTAAATCCAATTCAAATTCAAATTCAATTTAATTTAAAATCAATCCAAATAAATATAGATATTAATTTTAAACAAACACATTATTAAATTTGTAAATAATTATTCTTATTTAAAATCAATTTAAATACACATATATATACATTTAAACGGCACTTATTAAATTTGAAATAAAAGGTCAATTTAAATCTATTTCTAAATAACACAAATTAAACTTTTAACTAATTATTCCATTTAAGAATCTATTTAACTATATTTAAAAACAACTCATTAATAAATTGTTTGAAAATAACAACTTTTACCAATTTTTATTAATTAATTTAAAAGATTATCACATTTTAAATTCCCTGAAATTCCGGGATATCACATTCCTCCCCCCTTAAAATAATTTCGTCCTCGAAATTTTAAAACAAAAGATAATCCAAAGTTTTATTTTATTTCAAAAAATTTCAAAAAAAAAATTTCAAACAATTTTAGCATACATATCAGCCAACACAAGCAAACAACCAATTTCATCCAAACAAACAATTCAATCCAAACAAACAACACTAGCTATTCGGACACAGATCCGAATAAGCTTCCTAAATTTCCCCGAGTTTCCCCGGTACAGATACTGGAATACTCGCTCTACTGAATCCAAAACTAGTTATCCTGCTAAACTACTGAGCTCCTACTCATCTAGATCTACAATCTGAACAAGATATCAGACCACAGACAAGATCAACTCAACTACCAAAACTTCCCGAACTACTGGTTTCAAAACCAGAGATAGATCAAACACGTACTCCCTCAGAGATACGTGAAATACATTGAATCCTAGTTATCCAAACTGGCAATTCAAACCTTCTAAGCCAAACACTGATCCTTACAAAACTCAAGAAGAATCCAATATACAACGGAGCTAACTTCCTAGTCTTACCCAATCTTATTGCTCCCTTTATCGGAGAAAATCTCAACAACAACAAAGTCTCCAACTCGGAATTCCAAATTCCTCTGTCTCTTATCCACAGAACTCTTCTGACGATCCTGGGCTGCCTACATCCTTTCCGATCAGCTCAACCTTCGCTGATGCTTCTTGAAACAAAACTGGACCAAAAATAACTCAACAAAATGATCCTCTCGAGATCTACCAAAAATCCAGAACACATACTCTACTCCACCATTATCAGTAGACTACAAACTTACTTCTCCAACCTGGAAAAGACAAAACAGATGCACTCACCAATCCGACCTTCAGATCCAGAAAAATTTCCTGTAGAAAACCTTGCTTCCCTGAAGACATCTGAAAAGAACTCAGATAACTCAAGAGAACACTCAACTATCGCAAGTCACTTTTGCGATCAATCCAGCCTAATTCCCAAAGAAAACTGTTCTCTCTTTACCAATCAGAACAGCTTATGCCTAACTAATCCATCGAAGAACTGGATCCACTCTACTGCTTCTGAACTCCGCCTCTAGAAAACTGCTTAACCAGAAGACTACCTACCGTCACACAAAACACTCCGAGCTGCATTGCTGACACAGATGCCAAAGACTTCCTAATCCAAAGCTTCTTGAGAAACTCGTACCTTAACCCAAACTCAAACACCCTGCTGAACTCAGCCACAACACCGAAGCAGACACACTTCCTTAAACTTGCTCCAAAAGAAAACATCTTCGGAGACATCCATAGTCACTGCATCTCATCACGCAGCTACTACTTCCTGCGGTACCCAGATACCATCACTCGCTTCTGCCTAACCGACAGATCCAAATTCTCAAAAATCTGCTCATACGAGCATGATCAAACTTACACTTCAATGATGGACTCCGAACCTTAACAGGTTTCCTTCAGAGATCAATGAAATCCTTACACCATAGCAAAGCTCACTCGAGACGGTATTAGGTCTACAATCTCGACATATACACTTCTAACCTCAACCATTTCAAATTCCAACCATTGGTAGTCGTGTTGCACACACCACCACATTATCTACCTTTATATCTTATATTGGAAAACCCGAACAGGTAACCCAACAAATAGGTAGAATAAATATATATATATATAGTTATATAAAAATTACAAATACGCTCTCTTAAGAAAGAAATCACTCCAAAGCCTAGGTATTCACTCAACCAAGAGCTTAGGTATTCGCTCAACCTATGCTCTGATACCAACTGTGACGACCCGACTTTTTCTCCACAGAAAGTCGTATCATCTTGAAGAAAGAAAGGGATAGAAAAGAGAAAAAATAGAGAAGAAAGAAGAAACAACATCAGAATCTAAACAGCGGAACAAATAAATTATATTAATCACATAAGATATTACATAGTATCATATACAACAGCTATCAGAGTTACACAGCTTATACAACACATACTAGATGGTTATAAACACCTGTCTAGTTATTACAACTTCAAATACAACTCAAACAAATGACTCAGATATCAACACAGCGGAACCACTTATATATCTACAAACGCTGAAGCCTCCTGCTCCATTGCTCCTTCAGAATTCGTCAAAGCAAACCTGAATCCCTTGGCTACTCGTAAAAATTTGAGTACCCAAGAGTTTATAAAACAAAAAATAAACACTTGGGTCAGACATGGGTCTGGTGTGAGTAAACGGGTTAAAGTTGTTTAACTTTGAAAATCATTTGGAAAGAAAAGGTATCTCGTAAGACTTCCCACACATAAACATGGAAAAGTTTTTACCTTACGATAACCAAAACATTTGATAGAAAATCCGGTTATATTATAATAGGGTCTAGGGTTTTTAAATAAATACTCATATAGCTGAAATTGTTACATTATTAAATTCCAGCATACTAGCCACAAAGTGGGTTATACAATCAAGTCCGATGGCACTTATTGGAAGTTGGATTCCATACAATGGCAGGGCTACTGGGGTACCACCCATCACAGTACGTGGCCTAGATCAACGTACCGAGGATCACTCCCGACCCCCTGCAACACAAGGCTGGAACCATCCCTTACTGGATAATTCCCGCATAAGAAACCCCGCGGTTGTAGCTAGCAACCGCCCACAAAGCCGAATAAAAAGGGACTCTAGACAGGAGAAATCTTATCCTACTTAAGCGCTACCCACTAACCTTGCTGCACCTCCCCTGTTTTAGCCATTCCCGGTTGATGAGGCTTGAGGCTACGATTACCTTATTAGAACACCTCACTTAGAATGCTCATCGTCCTCCTGACGATGTTCTGAAAGCATTCAATCCATACAAGTTCGTTTCGGGTTCGAACGAAACCGAAGGCATTATCTCATTACACTCATTTTGGAATCACCCTCAGAGTTAACAACAATAACCCTTGCACTCTGAATCTTCATCTTCACTTGAGATTCACGACCTATCGTTAATTTGGATCGATGTGGTATTCGGATATCCAAATCTGGAAACCCGATCCCGGTCTCATCGAAATCCAAATCGCCATCTTTTAGGTCCAATTTGTTTAAGGTTTTAAACAATTTAATTCAATTCAATACTTGAATTCACACAGCATTCACAGATAAATATCACACATTTATCATAGATATATCCAATATCATATCACAGAATATCACAACATAACATCCAATAGATATCATCCAATTCAGATATTCTAACAACAATCATTCATAAGCAACAATTATTAACCCTATGTTATAATTAATTTAATTAACTTAAATTAAATTAATTACTTAAGAATTAATTATCTAACTTTGCTTAATCAATCATTAATTAATTACAAACCTTTAATTAATTAATTATACAAATAAATATTAATCATCCTTGATTAATTATTCATTAATTACATAAAGTAATTATCCTTTAATTAATTTCACAAATTAATTATTCTTAACCATTAACAATAATTAACCTTTAATTACTCTTATTAATTACATTAATTAATAATCCTTAATTAATTACTTCCATTAATTAATTAACTATAATTAATTACATTGACCCTTAATTAATTACATTAATTAATTAAACTTTAATTAATCACTTCTATTAATCCACCTTAATTAATCATAAATAGTAATTATCATCCAGTAATTACTTACCTTAATTAATTAACTTCTTAATTAATTATATTAATCCTTTAATTAATTACACCAAATAATTAATCCTTAATTACTTTTACAAAGTAATTATACTTCAATTACTTCCCATTAAGTAATTTCCCTTATATCAATTACATCCAGTAATTCATTTATTAATTACTTACACTAAGTAATTACACTTATCAAATCTCATTAAGTATTCATACTTAATTCCTTATCAAGTGATTTTCTTTAATTAATTTACAAATTAATCAACTTAAATTAATCACATTCATTAATTGAGTCATCCATCCCTTAATTACCTTATACCAATTAATTAACCTTAATTATAGATTAATTATTCTTTAATTATTAATTAATAAACCTTAATTATCAATTAATAAAACTTAATTACAAATTAAGTACTTCTTGATTACCAATTAGTTTACCTCTAATTACTTAATTAATCAATCTTAATTACTTAATTAATTAATACTTAATTATCAATTAATTAATCTTTAATTAATTAATTATAACCCTCAATTTATAAATTAATTAATCCTTAATCATTAGTTAATTAAATTAATTAGTTTCTCTTAATTAATTTCTTAATTAATCCTTTATCATGAATTAATTAAATTAATTAATTATACTTGAATTTTCTTAATTAACTTAATTAATCTCAAATTATTAAACCTTATTTAAAATAAAACATTTAGAAATCTGTTATAATTAAAACCAATTTAAACATCTAATTTAACCTTTTAAATCTTTTGAAATCCTTTCAAAGTTATTTAATAAATTTCAATACATGGTTATTTGAAAACTTATATCTTTTAAAACTTATCTACTTAAATATATTTTAAAAACTTTGTTAAACCTTTATCTTTGAAAACAAATTATTTCTATAACTTTAAAACTTATTTCACTTTGCTTTTAAACTTAAAATATTTGCAAAACTCAAAATTCTTTGTTTTTAACCTTGATTTATTTTACAAAACTTTGCCTTATTTTAAACCAGAATATCACCTCAGACCAAAACCAAGTCAAAACACTATAAAACCCGAGTTAGCCTCGAGTCACCTGCAAAACTCATTTACTTTGAGTCGCACCTCGATTCGCTCGAGCACAACACCGAGACCAAATGCTTCTTCCAAAAACTTACATCGCCAAAAAACACACGAGTGCACCATGCACGTGTACCATCATCAGAATGCCCTCCGACTGTTGTCGTAGCTATCATCATGTCGGCGACGACATCGTCAACCCACTCGACAACCCAGAAAACTCGAAAACCCACCAACACAAAATCGAGCAATTCGAACGAATCCAGAAAAAAAATCGATCATCAAAAACCCCCTGGCATCGCCACAGACTTCCTGAGCTCACGCCACCATGTCCAGAGTTACGTCACACGTCAATGCTCCGATACCCCCCATACTGGTCACCTGAAGTCCACCCACGGCGATGCAGCAACCACGAGAACCCAGTCATCCCAAACCTGACCTTAAACCCTACATCATCGTCGTCAAGCCGCCCTGATGATCGTAAAATCTCACAATCATTTTTCCTAGAACCCCCGACCCATCAGAAAGCTTCAACTTCAATCACGAGGCCAACAATGTCGCCGATCACCAGAGTTTCCCCAAAACGTGATTTCTATTCATCCCCGAATTTCTCACTTGATACGCAATTTAAAATCTTGATTTAAATTTTAAAAATCAACGTTTACAAAGATGTTTTAGGTTATATAATCGAATCAAATAATTAAAGAAATCAAATTTTTAACATGAATTAAGTTTTGTTGTATTTCCTTGTTCCAGACCACATCCACTTATTGTTTGCCTTTAAAAGTATTTTTAAAATTTTAGTTTTAATAAATTTGAACACATTTTATTTTAATGACAAGGTCTAACAAGAATTAGATGAAGAGAATTGAATTTCTTTTGAATATGTTTGGGTCTGGAAATACAACAGAGTACAAACATATATACACAGGCATGCATATCTCAATCCACATATAAATACATACATGCAGATATATTTATCATTTTTCACAACAACAACTATTCCACAAAGCATCAAGATAGATTCAAATTTTAAATGGGTTAGTTTGCTCACACTATAAATATCAATTCAAATATATATAAGCTGGAAAACTTCCATGCAAACCAACATTATCTCACAATTTATCACATGCATTAGAATTAAATCCAAATTAAACCGTTTTTAGAAAAGGTTTACTCACCTGTTTGAAAGAACAGAGGACAGGCTTTCAATTTTCTTAAATCTGGAACTTTGTTTTGAAACTGAAACTTGAAGTTGAATTTGAATCTGAAGTTGATTAGAAACTGAAGTTTGATTCTTGCTTTAAGACTTTGATTTCTTTAAAACTGGAATACTTTATCAAATGAACTGAAATGCTCAGTTGAACTGGATGATGATGAGATGATCCAGACTTTTGAACTTGAGTTTGCTTTGATTACAGGTTTGGACTTTGATTTGGTTTTGAGAAATTGTTTTCAGGTTTGAAAAAGATACAGGCCTGAGAAAATGGTTACAGGTTGATGACATTTCTCTGGTTTGAGGAATTTGTTACAAGCTTTAATTCATTTCTGGTTTTAGAAATGAACTCAGTTTCTTTTGATTATAGGGTTTAACTCAAAAATGATTACAAGTTTGTATTTGTTTTTGAGGAATGAATTCAGGTCTGAATGACAGAGTTTTTCATTTGAGATGAGGAGTATTTCAGGTTTTGATTTTGAGGAAATGATTGTAAGTCTGGCCATAGTTTTCTTGTTTGAGAAAGTTTCAGATTTTTGAAATGAGATTAGAAAAGAAATAGGAAGGGAAGATGAATGATTATATAAACTAATTTATGGTTTATTTAAAATTAAAGAAAATAAATAAATAAAATAAAATGTGTGACACTTGTCTTTTACTTTGATTAATATGTTAACACATGTGCTTAGATAGTATAATATGTTAACACTTGTAATAATTTATATTTATATTATTTTAAATGGATTTAAAAGCTTTTATTATTACTAATAAATAAGTACTTTTATAAATTTATAAATGCTTTCTAAATTTTATATAAATACAATCTTTAAAAGAAAATAGAATGTAAACCAATTATGATTTAAATAAAAATCATATAAAATTATTTAATTCATTTTTAAATGCTAATTTAAAAGCATTTGTATTTATTCCTATTAAATAAATACTCTTCCGAATTTCTATAAACAAATTTCTTTAAAGAGAATAATATAAAACAAATCTTATTTTTAAATAAAAACCTTATTCATATATTTTAAATCCAAAATATTTAAAATCATTATCTTTAAAGATTCAAATTTAAATCCAATTCAAATTCAAATTCAATTTAATTTAAAATCAATCCAAATAAATATAGATATTAATTTTAAACAAACACATTATTAAATTTGTAAATAATTATTCTTATTTAAAATCAATTTAAATACACATATATATACATTTAAACAGCACTTATTAAATTTGAAATAAAAGGTCAATTTAAATCTATTTCTAAATAACACAAATTAAACTTTTAACTAATTATTCCATTTAAGAATCTATTTAACTATATTTAAAAACAACTCATTAATAAATTGTTTGAAAATAACAACTTTTACCAATTTTTATTAATTAATTTAAAATATTATCACATTTTAAATTCCCTGAAATTCTGGGATATCACATTTTATTTGGGTAATTGCTATGTGTTATACATATATTGAGTAAGACGGATCTCGGGTATGTCCACTTTATGATTATCTGAGAGATGATCTTGGGCATTGTTGAGAGCATGTCCTGCATTGTTTTTGAGTTTGATACCTAATGATAGCCAGATTATGTTTGTATCACCCAATTGATTATATGCATGTTGGTATGTTGATTGAGTTCGCTTGGAAATGGATCCTTTATGTTTATGGTTTTAAGATATGCTGACACTTGGGATATGCACGTGCCACTTGTGTTCCACTTATTTATACCATGCCAGATGTTATTTTATATTGACATCTATATTCTAGACATAGTTTGATCCATGTGTTATTTATATAATACTCGGGTCAGTTCAAGACATTACAAGTTTGGAGACGAGTTGACCAGTTTTTGGATATTGGGCATAGATGGAGGATGAAGTATTTGTATATAGTTTGTATATTTGTATCTACATGTGTTCGTTTATTGATGAGATATGTAGTTTAGACTAGTTATGTATATATTTGATGATAGTAGGTATTTGACTATTTTTGTAGACCCACTTGGACTCGTGTATATTTATTATTATATGTTATCGCTGTGTTGATGACTTTGTGATCTCTTTGATTTATTTTATATTGTGTATTGTTCTATCCTGCAGGCACATGTGTTTTTTTGCTTTGTGTCAATATTGTGTACATATATGTGAGTTGTTTATGATTGTTGAAATACGTACTGGTGTTAGCCTAATGGAATATTCACATTATACCTCATATAGCCTCTTTCTCTATATTATCTGACAGCATTACCTAATAATACTCTTGGATGGTATGGGTATGAGGTTGGGTGTTACAGTTTGGTGTCAGAGCAGGTTTAGAACAATACAGAGTATAAAAGACACGAGTCCTGGCCTTAGATGAGACTTAGAGTCCCTATCCTTGTGGGTGTGTGGTAGATTATTGTTGATACTTAAGTTATAGCAGTAGTAGTATACAATGAATATTGGGGTAATCATCTGGGGACGTATTTGTATTTTTCTTATTATATAAATACATTTCTTCGACCTATTTTTAAGTATAGTTCTGTATGAGATATGGAGTACCTGATGAAGGTTGTGAAGGTAGAAGTTGTTAGCTCGACGAGTACTGTCGACATTAATGATGATGATTAAACTTCTACGTAGCTTAAATATGAATGAAGTGATCCAGTAGCGATCAGAGTTGCATAGTGGAAAATGATAAATAACTTTTCGCTAAAGGCGTTTGATTGCTTGTTTGAAAATGTGTATGTTGTTGTACTGATGCTTGTTTGATTTTATGGGTGATGTGATGATTTTCATTGTTGTTGATGGTTGATGAATTAGATATATATACAAATTTTGAAAATAAACATTTTCTTGCAAGCAAACAAATGATTGGATAAAAATAGTGATTTCATTTTATTAAGTGATTAAAAATCATATTTTCTTGATGATGTTTGAGATTTTGGGAAAAAAATATAGTTTGGGATAAGCAGAATATTAGTTTGAAAGAAACTAAAATTTTGTATGATAATCATGAGTAATTATTTTGGGTAAATTCTTTAAAGATAGAATATTTTAAATTAAGCATATTTGTAATTGGAATATTTTCGATAAAGGTACATAATTTTGCATGATATTAGAAAATGTTTGGTTTTTGCAAACAATTGTTTTCCATCTGAAAATATATCAATTTAAAGAGATTTTTGAAGCTGATTTCGTTAATTTGTCCATTGAGTGATTTAAGAATTCTGGTCGATGCGTCTGGCCAGCATTATCGATAGGAATTTTTAAACACTAGGACAAGGCATATAGACATAAAGTTTTGGAAAGTAATATAGTGTTTTGGGAAGAAGTAAAATATTTGAGCTATCTTAAAAATTAATATCTCCAAGAAGTTATATTTAAAGTTATAAAAATATAGAAATGTTTTGGAAATTAGAGATTTATTGTTTTAAAAAATGATAAACATATTTCTTTATGAGATGTGATGATTGCAGCCATCGAGCATTAGTGGGTAGCTGAAGTCAATGATGAGGCGTGTTGATCACACGATTTACATTGCAGCTAATCGGCGAAGCAAGTCGCTAGAAATTCGAGGCGAGGCATCATTGCTATATTCGTATAAATATTGGAATTTGGAATAATATGATTGCGGTGTTATGTTTGAATGGCCGCCATGTGGTATGTTTTACCCTGTTGTGGATGAGTGCTACGCATATGTATTGCACTGTGATATAAAGGTGTATGTGCATACAAGTTTTCAATTGAAAATAATTTCTGAAACTAATTTCAAAATAGATATGCTATTCATATATTTTGAATAAGGAATTGACTTTTTTATTGGAAAAATATTTGGGATTATTATTATATTCAAAATATAATGATAAAAAAAATGAGTGTTTGATGGTTCCTAAATTAAAAGGAACCTATAATCAAAGTTTTGAAGTGTAGATTTTAAAAAATTAGTATAAAATTGAAAGTTTGGGTTATCATTTTTGAAAATTTAGAATCATGGCTACTTTGAGAAATTATTAAGAGAACAAATAATATGACTTAGATATTAGGAATTATTTTTGAAAACAATCTCCTATAAAGAAATGTGCTATTGTTTTGTTTTTGGAACATGTATACAAAAGATGGAATGGTGAATGGTGAATGGTGAAAATAATACAAATAAAGTAAATGATATGTTCTTTAACAAAAGAAGTTTTCGTGTTAAACACGAAATGGAACGTTTATTTATGTAGTTTTAAAAATTGAAGTGAAGCAAGTTGAATTTTGAGAAGTAAGTTGTCAAAATATTCAATTTTATGTGTTCTATAGTAATAGTCATAACTTTTGATTGTGTGATCTGATTGTACTGATTTTGTTTAGTTAGTGAAATAGTTTCATAAGTAGCGACTTCCATGTTAATCACTTCGCAAAATTTTGAAGTTAACTATGGGTTCAATGCAAATTCTAATGGGAATATATTGCTATTCAGAAATGAAAATTCTTCAAAACGGCACTGAATTGTTTTGAGTGTAACTTTCAAAAGGTTTATCTGATTCCAACGAACTTGCTCATTACGAAAAGCTAAGAACTTAAGAAACAACTTTTATTTTAAGTGTTTGACAAAATTTTGAAGTTTTCTAGTTGAAAAATGTTGTTTTATTGAGTGGTCCTGTGCATATATGGTAAAAACCGAAGCTTCTTATCTTTGGTAAATCCCCCATAACTCGAGTTGTAATCCACATTTTTGTGATCCAAAAGCTATTTTGGAAAGCTAGCACACTATGTTATAATGAACTTTAAGAAACCATAACTTGATCAAGTGTTTTCGACCCTTGAAAGTTTGTCGGAAAGTGGTTTAAAAATGAAGGAGATGTTGTTTTTATATTAAATAAATGCATACTTCTTATTCTTCTTCATATTTGACTAATGATTATATTGGGTTAAGTACAGGTATTTTTGAAGCTTGTGTGGATTATTTTGCAATTGATAGCCTACTTTTGCTTGCATAAAAGCAAAATAGCTTGTTTAAACACTAATAAAAAGGTTCGTTTTACGATATATCGATATGTATTGTGATATTATCTTGTTATCACGTGTTTCATGATATCTCGTGTTAGGATGTATATTGGTTCTGTGATTATATTATCTCCCTATACAAAGGAGAATCTGTCGAAATTTCCTAAAAAATCCAACACTAAGAATATTTTCACAAAAAAATATTGTATGAGCAAAATAGAAAGTCATTATTTGAATCTATTTAAAATCATAACATACGATAAGATGAGTTGAATTGTAAAAGCCCCTTAGAGGATTGAGTAAGTTTGGTTTGACAGTATTTTGCAATATACGAGGAAAGTCAGAGTATAAGTTGTGTAACGACCTGTAATTTTACCACTTTGAAAATGGAATATTTAATTTATTTTAAATATTCAGATATAGAGTTTTCAAACTTAAATAATCATGTTTTATGTGATAAATAAGAATGATAAACTTATTTTTATAATTTGATTACAAAATCAGGAAGTTTGGATTTTCTTCGAAAAGTGACAAAAGTCGGTTTGCAATAAAATGGGATATACCTTCAATGACTATTTTAAAAGATAAATAACTCCTTTTAAACTTGTTATATAATGATAATAATTGGTTGATATAAGTTTTAAAACTATATGTATACTTGTTTTATAATGATTGATAAATTTCATCGCACTTTGACAAATCAATGTCGTATTTTTACAATTGGATTTTAATATTATTTAATATGGTTTTATGACTTAAATAATCTTGTTTTAATTATTTAAAGATAATAACAAATAAATTTTTAAGTTTTTTTTACATAAATAAATAGCTTGATTAAAAATAGAAAATGTGACCGAAAAACGTTTTGTCAAAAAATCAACAGTTTATTCAATATAAGTTGTGTAACGTTTTGCAACTTGAATAGTTATTATATAAACACATTAACAAAGAAATAAACACCTCACTTATATTAACCGAGGACTAATTAAGTTAAGTATAGTTAAGTAGAGAAAAGTACAAAAAGAAGATATTTTCACCAAATCCAACGCATATCAAATCAAATCACATCAAAATCAAAACAAATCATCACTTTAATCCACTTTTCCATCCAAATACATCCCTTAAGAATTAAGTAAGGAGACAAAGGACAATGTGATGTTAAATTTGCTATTAATGATGTGATGGGTGTGTAAATGATAATTTATGGAAGGGTATTTTGGTAAAAATACTTACTTAAGAGTTAAGGATCCTAAGGCTATAAATACTGATGCTTGTGCTCTCATTTCTTCACACCTTCATTCTTCCTTTTCTTAGTTTTCTTCTTCTTCTTGAAATCAATGGCTTCTTCTCTTCTTTCTTTACTAACTTTCTTAAAATGATATCAAACCAACTCCAAACTACCAAACTGTGCAAAAGACCTTAAAATACCATTAGAACATGGTTTAGCATCTAAGAAGTTGAAGAATGATGGAGGAGGAGGTGGAGCATGGTGAGGTCAAACACTATGGAGGTGAGGGAGGTGTTGGCATGTGAAATGGTGATGGAGGAAGGTGACTATGAGCAATGAAAGGGAAGAAGGTCATAGGCATGTGATTAAAAAGTAAGAAGGATGGTTTTAGATGATTTTTGGATGAAGTGGAGTTCGGGGAGCTCCGGAGTGAAAATAGTGGAAGGAAGTACTGTTGGAATACTACCAGATTCGATTCGGGAAAGTTTGATAAAGTTAGACGAAGTGGAAATAAAGGTGAGAACTTGATTAAAAATACATACTTCTTACAATTTGAAATTAATTATAAAATGGTTAGCATGAATATTAAAAGTAGTTATGATGTTTGGTTGGTTAACTAATGATGTTTGATGATTACTTTAGAAGTAAGAAGTAATATATATATATATATATACACACAGTTAAACAATTCAAATGAAAGTGAGCTCCTTTATTTTAAATTATATTTTTGCTTGTTGCTATGATAACCATGATTATACCCTATGATAATATGTTGATTTAACACCACTAAGTTGTGATATGGATGCTAGAAATAGATTTGGTTGTATGGATGAATTTGGATGAATTTTTGATTGTTAATATTAACTTTATCAACATCTTAATTAAAGTTAGTTATGACTACATTATTAGTCATAGTTAATTATGGTTGATTGAGACATATTTGTTTAGAAATCATATGTGGTATACTTGGTATAGTTAAGTCTCTTTTCAAATTTACTATAGGAAAAGAGTTTGTTTTGGAAAAGATAGAAATTTGATCTGAAAACGAAAAGTTAAAGACAAAGTTTTGAAATTGTTTTGGAAATGGAAGTTAGTGTTTTAAGATTTTAATGTTAATGAATTCTAAAGTTTTAGAATGTGGAAAAAGATAAATAGTTTATGATTTAAGAAGTTTAAAAGATAGAAAGTTGAATATTAAAATAATAAATATGGAATATTTTGGAAATAAAATGAAAATGGATTTTTAATGAATAAAATAGAAAAATATTAATTCAAAATGATTTATAAATGTTTATAAATAATAAAACTCAATTCGAAGAAGTTTTGGCAAATATTGAAAAACAAGTCAAAATAAGGCGCATCGCATAATGGCAGTTCGTGATTTCACGCCGAAAAGCTAAATGATTGTACAGGATAGAAACGGAGTTGGAATTCTTCGAAATAAGAATTTTTTGGATCCTTATAACCATAGTTTTCAAATGGAAAAGAAAAACCAAAATTTCATCTTGTAGATTTTAAGATATGACCAAATCAAATTTTCAGAAAAATCACGCTTTTGCACTTAAGGGACCAAAGTGTAAAATTCTTTAAAATGATTTTTTTTAAATGTTAAAAATTATGAAATAAATTTGATAAAAATGTTAAAATATTTTAAAAGAGATTTGAGTTATAAATATGGATTTTCAAATGATAGAAAAGTTGTTTTAATCAAATAAGCTTTTAAAACATTATCTGTAGCACTTTTCTACAACAGTTTTAATAAACTTTAGAAATATAGATTTAAACTAAATCATTCTTTCTCGAATCTTTTATAAATGTCTTTAAGTAAACAATTTAGTATTTTAAAGATGATTTGGAAATTTTAATAAGAGTTTAAATAAATGGTTAAGAGATATTGTTTATAACATTTAAACAATAATTGGAATTTTTCCTTAAAAAATATGGAACGTAATAATAAACTGAGTATGCGGAAATGACTAGTACATTTGTCCCATATGTGAGATCTAGAAAGATAAAACGAGGTGTGTAACTAAGGTTATGGATGGAGCAATCAGTGTCCTGAACTTACCTAGCCTCTGTTTTCTCTTTTTAGGCGAGGGGTGGAACAGATCGAAAGGAAAGTCTGGATATTCTAAAAAAAATCATATTAAAGATTTTCCAGAATAAAAGGAGTTAAACAAGGTTTTAATAGTACTCTGGTCCAACTCTGTATTTAGGTCCGAGGAGGAAACTTGTATTATCCACTTGAATTTTAAAGTTGATTTCACCATTATTCCATAAATAATACAGGTTGAATAAGGAAATTAATTTTGGTATAATTAGTCTAATCTTTTTACTAAATAAAAATTGATTTGGATTTACAGTAAATGATGTTTTAAATAACATTATTTTTGACTCAGTTAAGACATGTTTTAGAAAGATGAAATTTTTACTATAATAGGAATTAAATTTTCCCAAGTAAATGACTCGAAGATTTCCGAAGTTAAGTTTTGATTAACCAGTAAAAAGTTAAAATGAAAAGAGGCATAACAAATCTTGTATACACATATTCACATTTTTATCGATAACTGGATTTCGAAGAGACCGGGATCAGATCTGATCTGGTACTTACCCCTCATGTTGGGGTATGCTTCTCATGTTGGAGTGTGCAGCATGATAGCGGGTTCTCGCTTTTTGTTTGGTGGCAAGCAAGAGACTCTTACCCCTAGGAAAGGGTTGGTTGTTAGTCGTGAGGCTGGCCGTAAAATCAGATTCGAGGTACCAGTGTATGTTACGGTGGTGCTGGGATGGTTGAAAAGCCTACCGGTCGTCATTGACGGATGGTTGAAAAGCCTACGGTCATTACATTTGTTATCAGAGCTAAGGTTGAGCGAACACCTGAGCCTGATAGTGGTAAAGACCCATCAGAGATAAGGTTAGTAATACCTTAGGATGAGTAACTCATTAGAGATAGGGTAAATGACACCCTAGAATGAGTTAAGAGTATTATATATATGAGCACGTATTTGTTAATGTAATATAAAATGATTTTTGTTTTGGGAAAAAATTGGTAAATGAAATAATTTTACCTAGAATTATATTTTTGATATAAAAGATATTTTTAAAATGATATTGTTATTTATTGAGTATTTGGTTGTGAAGGAATGATAATATTCAGTTATTATCACTAATTGATTGATTGTTTGATTTAAAAGTTTAGGTACAAAAACACCTTGTGAATTAAGTTTTACGATTTGACTATAAGGTGTTTGATAATAATATTAGGTTAAGGTCAAGAAATTTAATTAAGATAAACAAATTTATAAGCATGTCTTACAAATAAAATGATTTTGTAAAAGGTAAATGTGGAAGGTATTTTATATAAATTTTGAGAATTTAAATCCTGGTATTTTGGAAAAGAATTTTGAAAGTTTAATACGATTAAAAGGAAGTTATGATGATTTTAAGAAATGGATTTATAAAGGGGGTCTTTATAAGAAAAAAGTAATAGTAAATAACTTGTTAAAAAAGATACGTATAGTATTATTTCAAATAAAGGATTTAAAAAGAAGTATCTTAGGATAACTAGTTCAAGTGGCACGAAAGTAACAAAGAAATGGGTAGGAGATGTGTTCAGATGGTAAACACTTCTTTTAAGTATTACCCTTTCTAGTTAAGGAGATATACGATACTACCGGTAGTACCTAGTTCCTTGGTGTTGTTTTGGAGTTATTCGACCTGTATAATTTTCTTAATAACAATTAATCAATAAATTTATTAGTAATAAAGAAGCATCTTTATAAAATTGTTTAAACCAATGATAATTTTCGATCACAAATTGATAGGGTAAAGTGGAATTTTCGACGATTTGGACAGTAGGGATTTCCAAAATTTGATATGGCAATGGAAGCTAAGTTTTTATAAAAATATAAGTGAGAAAGTTTTTATAACTTATGATCTTGAGATGATAGTAAATTACAACAAGTTTTAAATTTGTTAAACACCCTGATTTAAGTAAAACCAATTTGAAAATTGGGATTTGTATATATACTCCGAGGATGTAAAGGTGTATTATACAAATATAGATTTAAGTCATGAACTATTTATACACTTAAGTAATGTTCTAAGAGATGATTCAAAAAAATGGATTTAGTATGAAGTGAATGGTTATGAAACTTAAGTTTTAAAGGGTTGATTAAATCAAAGTTGTATTTGTAGGTGTTTATAAACTTAAGTAAAATTTTAGGGAAGGGTTCCTAGGTGTTATTAGTACCAAAGGAAATATACTAAGGAAAAAATGAATGTAAATAATAAAGAATGTAAATAAAAAGAATTTGTTATATTTAAGAAAAAACCAATAGGAATAAATACGTAAGTTTAACGTGGATTATTTCATCACACGAATTTTGATCTAAGGTTCGAGTACAGAACTTTGAGGTAGCTACACCGGTCCAAAAAAAGATTTATCACCTGATTCTTGACGGCGAATATTGATGAGGGTTTGTGGTTGGGTACTTGAGTTTTTTATCATAGTTGAGAGCTATGCAAGGAATGTAAAAGTTTCTGAGCCTGATCAGAGTCCGCACTAAAGGGGGGATCAATACTAGTTAGGAAGAAAAGTTGTATGTTCGAATAGGAGATCGAATCAGATATTTTATATAAATGATTAGGGTATACCTTATGGGTTTAAGTTTGTGAAATAATGTTTTAGGAAAACTATTTTGGGTTTTAGGTTTGGTTTAATTTCGGGGACGAAATTCTTTTAAGGATGGGAGAATGTAATGACTAATGGTTTAGAACAATCCGCAGCGCTTTTCTACAACAATTTTAATAAACTTTAGAAATATATATTTAAACTAAACTATTATTTCCCGAATCTTTTATAAATGTCTTTAAATAAACAATTTAGTACTTTAAAGATGATTTGGAAGTTTTAGTAAGAGTTAAGAGAAATTGTTTATAACACTTAAATAATAATTGGAATTTTTGCTTAAAATGTATATAATGTAATAATAAACTGAGTATACGGAAACGACTAGTACATTTATCCCACCTGTGAGATCTAGAAAGATAAAACGAGACGTGTAACTAAGGTTAGGGATAGAGCAACTACTGCCCTGAACTTACCTGGCCTCTATTTTCCCTTTTTAGGCGAGGGGTGGAACGGATCGAAAGGAAAGCCTGGATATTCTGAAAAAATCATATGTAAGATTTTCCAAAATAAAAAGAGTTAAACAAGGTTTTAATAGTACCCTGGTCAAACTCAGTATTAAGGTCCAAGGAGGGAACTTGTATCATCTGCGTGAATTTTAAAGGTGATTTCACCTTTATTCCATGAATAATACGGGTAGAACAAGGAAAGTAATCTTGGTATAATTAGTCTGATCTTTTTAGTAAATACAAAATGATTTGGATTTACAGTAAACTATGTCTTAAATGACGTTGTTTTTGACCCAGTTAAAATATGTTTCAAAAAAATGAAATTTTTATTAGATTAGGAAATAAAATTTCCTAAGTAAATGACTTGAAGATTTCCAAAGTTAAAAGGGTTTTGATTAACTAGTAAAATGTTAAAATGAAAAGAGGCGTAACAAATCATGTATACACATATTCACATTTTTATCGATGATTATATTTTGAAGGGACCGGGATCGGATTTGTGTGATTCCTATCCGAAAACCACTACTAACCAATTTACACATTCAAAAGTAAAACATGTTAAAGACAAAGACAATTGAAGACGAAGACCTTGATGATGTAGGGCTGCTTGCCACTAGACCCTCGGAGAAATTACTATATCAAATACTTATGGTGGCAGTAGTGCTCTGTTATGAAAATCTTTGATTTGGAAGGACTAATCGCTACCGATCCTAAGTGTTCATTCCCAAAACAGGATGTGTAGGAAAAGTGCCTTCGGTTTATCCTATTCCTGCAGAAGTTGTATGGACGAATGTCTGACATTGCATTTTAAATCACATTGATTGATCTCTATAAAATGTATCATCTGTTTGGTGGTGGAGAAGGCAACTTCTCTTAGCTTAACACCCTTTCCTAAGACGTACGAGCTCAGGAGTTATGCATTTGTAGAAATCGGTTGTGTGATTATGGAATGGCAATGTGCCATTCAAAGTGGAAAGTTGATGTTTTATATGAAAGGTAATTGTTACCTCGGGCCTCGCACCCGGAAATGACTAAAACAGGGTAGATGCAGTAAGGCTATGTGGTTCGCAACTATTAGGATATGTTCATCCCCTTCTAGTTTATTTATTCCCACTATAACGATGGGTTTTAAATTATTATGGTGTATGCGAAGAGAGCTCTCGGATAGGTCGGTAATGAACTAGGTGATGACATATTTGATACTATCTAGTTAGAGGTAGGCCGGTCTTGTGTTGGTAGAAGACCATCAGCTGGGCCTTAGTCTATTCCTCTAGAGATGTACTGCCAGAAGTAATCCCTTATCTGGTCATTTGTTGAAAATCCATTCCCCAATACGAGCTTGCGGTTTTAGTTGTAGAGCCCAGTATGTTAGAATTTAATAACGGTAACAATTTTGGCTATTTGAATATATTTACTTGAAAAGTATTTTCAAAGAATGTCATTAAAATAATATCAAATGATTTAATAAAAATGTTTTAGTTATCATAAGGTAAAACCCTATCCGTGTTTATGTGCGGTGTGGTCTTATGAGATACTCTTTCTTTCAAAAGGTTTTTGTCACCAATCTCTGATCTATGACACTATCATTTAAGATTCGTTTTTCTCGCGCTAGTTTGCCAGACTGATCTAGGTATTTTTATACTCGGGTCAGATCCGAGTAGTTTCAGGATTACCTGAAGACGCTTGGAGTTCCTAGTGCAGATCCGAAGATCTTCATCAACGTATGGACGTATTCTATTTTCCGCTGCATTGTGTGTTGTTTAGTTCTCAGCAAATGTAAGGACATGTGTATTATAACTGTCCAAGCTGAATCTAGGTTAGACTCTGATATATGTTTTTAAATTTTCCGCCGTAAAGACTATTGTTCAGTAATATATGTTATTCCATTCGAGTAAGATTCTATTCTTTCTTCTTTTTATTTCTACCCTTGACAATCTACCTTTTCGACATTTGGGATTGCAGCACATGAATACCACGGATGTATTAGTGTCGATTTCCAAGGGTCGAAAAGTTGGGTCATCACAAGTTGTGTATGATGTTTCCCTGTAAGGAATTGCGAGAACGCAATTTTCTTAAAGGGCAATTTTCTTATGAGGGAAGCCTGTAACAACCCTGATTTATACGCCGTAATAAAATGTAAATTTAATTAAAATAGAAATGTTTGAATTTGATTTTTATTAATTATTATTTTGAAAATAATTTTATTTATTTATTTGAAGTCTATGTAATAAAATATTTTTTAAATAAATTGAACTGAATTTATAAATTCTTTTCAAATAATATATATTGAAATTAAATAAAAAATTAATTGAATAAGAAATATTTTTAAAGTGTAATTAAGTGTTACAAGGTTAAAATAGTGAAAAATAAATAAGCAGACATCAATGGATAAAGTTGTCCAATTATCGAAATATAGTTTTGTACAATGAAATGAAAATTAATTCAAAATAGATTGTAATTTATTTACAAATAAATTGAAAGAGTTATCTGAAAAAGGGAAGACATATGAATTAGTTTAAACTAGAGCCCAAAAGCAAAGCCTTAGCCCTGCTTCTATCCTCCTTGTTTTAGAATCTCCCTACATCTTCTTTTACAAGCCCAAAGCCCGAACCCCTATTGGATTTCTACCCTACTTCCTCCAAATCAAAATCACCATATCCTAAGAAATTAAAAAATAATAATAACAACAAATCGCAACGTGTTCGAGGCTACGATATGGATGGTGGAGCACTACAAGGCATGTCGAAGGCAGAGAAGATGAAGGCCACACACGAGCTATAACGCTTGGGAAGGCATGACCTGGAAGATGCCGCACATGAAATGCTTTCATGACCTGGATGGAGTGGCGTGCGGTGCAGGCTATGGTAGAGGATGTGTGCGGATGATGAGGCTGAGGATACTATGTTAATACCTCAGTTATTGATTTTGATGGTAACAACCTTATACGATCACACAAAATATAGATACTAATGTTTCACCAAGTTATATAGTATATAGTGCAGAATATTACATAGGTGTTGAATCAAAGACTATACAGTATAAAGACTCAAGAGTAGACATGAAGACTCATGAGTTTAATGTAACGACCCGGAAATTTTAATTATTTTTATAACGTAATTAACTAAAAAATTTCATGAAAATAAACAATTAAATTTAGCAATGAAAATTTAATATTTGGAATATTCTATTTAAACGTAGCAAGTGTCAGATTTTCATCTGAAAATATGAAAGTTTGTTTGGTTGTGAAATTTCAAATTTAAGCATTTAAAATCAGTTAAATTTGATGGAAATTAAATATTTTTGAAACCTGAATATTTTTATATAAGAAAATTGTAAACCATTTTCGGAGTGAGACGTCATATTTCATTTCGCCAAATTTGGACTGCTCTAGCTCCATTTATTTTATTTTCGGCGTTTTACAAGCATTTTGGCAGCGAATATCGAGTTTTAATAGGATGGTCGTATCTCCATATCTGTGTACCATTCTGTTCATCACATCGTGCTGATCTCCGCAGTATATTCATTTGTGTATTTCGGCGTCCGGTACGCGGCGAAATTTGCGAAACGGTTAGTCGTATCGGTACCCATTTTAAACCTTTTGGGTTTCCTGTGTCCATTCGTTTGTCCACCAGTTGAGAAGCAAATGGTCATTTACTTCTATTATTTCGAGAAATTCAACTTTTGACTTTCTTTATTCCCGCTATATTCAATATTCTGGTTCGTTCCTTTCATTCTCTCCCTCTCTCATTCTTCTTTTGGTCTGTTCTTTTTTGAAAAAATAAAAATAAATATATATATAGCAAGTTTATATTATCTACAGCCTTTCCTGCTCGTTCATCTTGCCTGTGGCCATGTGCTCGTCTCTCAACACTCGCATCCTAGCCTCACCACTGACCACGCGACAAACCCATCACCTTCATTCAGGCCGACCGATCAATAGAATAAAATTAAATTAAATAATAAGATTTAATATAAATTAAAATTTTATATAAATTAAATTAAGATTTAAATATAAATTAAATTTAATATAAATTTAATATAATATAAATTAAGATTTAATATAAATTAAGATTTAAATATATAAAATAAGATTTAATATAAATTAAATTAAATAATAAGATTTAATTTAATAAAATTTTATTTAATTAGTATATATAATATCTTTAAGTATTTATTAAAATTATATTAATATTTTTAAAATAGATTTTGTAATAACTTTAATGAATTAAGGTTGGAAAGATAAATTTGAAATTTTATTTGTTTAAGAATTGAATTTGAATAAAAAAATTGATTTGAAACTTGTTAATTTCGGGATTTTAAAAACATGATTTTTATAACTTGATAACTGGATTTTGATTAAAGGCGATTAAATGAATATTTTCAAATTTAAATAAAATTGAAATTGAATATTTAATATTGATTTAAATTTGTAATTTGAGATTTTATTTAAATGTTATTAAAAATGATTAAGAGAATATTTTCAAATTTAAATCAAATTTAAAGTTGAATTTTGAAATATAAATGAAATTTATCAAATTGAGTTATTGTAAATTGTTTGAATATTTAAACTTTGAAACCTATTGAATTGGAAGTGATTTAAATATGTAGTTCAAACCTGGATTTGAAATCGATATAAATTAAAAATGGTTTTAATGAGAATTTGAATTGAACCTTTAACCTTTTAAATTGAAATCATTGAATTGAATTGATTTGTTGAATCTTGGAGCTAAAGTTGATTTGAATTGATTTGTGAAATTGGAAGAAACAATTCTAATTTGAAACTATTTTTGATATAAACTCTTTTTAATATATAACTATTTTAATCTATAACCTATTCTTTTATATAAACTGTTTTAATGTACTATTCTAATATATAAACCACTTTCAAATATTCAAACTGTTAAGTTGGAACTGTTATGATTTAGATTTAATGGATTTAAATGCTAATACTTTGATATGATGGTTTAAACTATTTTGTGGTTATTATTTTGGAAATGAATATGATTTAAAGTGATATAATTTCGAAAGTGAATATAAATTCGAAAGTGATATGATTTTGAAATGAATATGATATTTTGATATGAAGTATGAACTGTTTGATATGAAAAATGACCACGGTGTGAAATAAGCGTTTGGCTGTTAAAGAGACCGGGATCAGATATTGTCATACTCTCTACCGATATCGAAAACCACTTTAACAACTATGTATGTAGGAAGTAGGATGGTTTGGCGACGTCTATATGAGGTATGAACGCAGCCCAGACTCCCGCGAGTCAGCTTGATGTGACTAAAACAAGAGCTATATCGGGCCAACTAAGGTCGCACCTCCGATCGAGCATGCTTCTTCAATACCATACCTATTACTTTGTGATTTGATTGGGTGCACCTTTGATTTGGGAGTGTGACTCGAGGTGGGCGGTAGTAGCTGCTATGCGTTACCACCAATCCGAGAGTGCAAACGGTAGAATCTTACCCTAGCATTGCCTCACGTGTCTTGTCACATGCCTTATCGAGCTCATTACGAGTTTGGTTTGTGTCGTCACTATGGAGTGCCCTCTGATAGCCCTCAAGTTTATGGAGGAATTACGGTACTGTATAGACTATGGCATTTATATAAAAATGTGTTAAGGGGAATATGGGTAACGCCTTAACGCTATTTTAATAGTTTGCTTTACTAACATTATCTGTGTAGCGTATTATACTATGTATGTAGATATTTTAATGGATCCTTAGAGGATGGAATCCCAACATACTTTAAGTTATATTGCATTTCACTTGGACATTCCACTTGAGTTAATTTACTTGCGTAAGAATGCTAATCCTGACTCGAGTGTTCTGTGTTTTGCTTTATGCTCGGGTCAGACTGAGTGTCGCAGCATTTGAGACTCACCTTTGGAGCTTGGAGCTTTGCTTGAAGATCCGTCTTATATCTATTCAGCTTTCAGTTGTTTGTTCAGACTTGTCAAATGCTTTTGTATTGGTGACTTCTATGTACTTGAGATTTTGTTGTATTTGTTTCAGACTCTGATGTTTATGTAGTAGCTTCATGAACTGCTATTTATCTATTCCGCTTCTTATTGTTATATTACTCTTTGTTTGTGATTCTATGATTGATTTATTTACTGTATATACTAAATTTTGCCAAATATAAATTAACAATCTATTATTTTGAGCAACTCAAGTCTGATAGGTGTGGATGGTTGTCAATTTGAATGGTTCGAAATGACAGGTCGTTACAGTTGGTATCAGAGCACTTGTTAGGCAAAACTTAGCATATGGAGTAAAAACTCATTAGAGATAGGGTAGTGATACCCTAGAATGAGTAAAATTAATTACAGAATCATCTTCGTTCGAGCTTGAAATTCTTGGTTAGGATTCTCTTTGATTAGGATTTCCTTTGAATTTTGGAACTTTCCCTTTATTCTGAAATCCATTCTTGTCTCTTCATGTTCGTGTTCTTCTTGATACTGGATCATCCCATAGCTTTATTTCTATTGATTTCTGTAATAAATTCGAGCACATCTTGCAACCTCAATTGGCAACGTCATCCTTATGTGTGACTAATCCCATCGGCGGTCCCGCCAACCTTAGTGTGATTTTTAAATGAGTGAAACTCCTTTACAACAGGCGTCGATTCATCGGAGATTTCTATGTCCTCAGTTTTGATGCATTTGATATCTTACTTGGGGGTGATTGGTTAAAGCATTTTGATGCTATATCTCTTGCAAATCCCGAACCGTTTATCTTGTAGACGACCAGGGTAATTCTCCTGTGATCGAATGTCGAATGCCTCGGGATTATGCAAGCAGTTTTATCTTCTTGCTTGATTCTCAGCCTAGTGATCTTGACTCCCCTCTATAGTCAGAGATTATCCTGATGTTTTTGGTGAAGTCACTTCTCTTGCTCCCAAGCGGGAAATTGGATTCCGCATCGATCTTATTTCTGGAGCTCGATTTTGCTACCGGTTTTCACCAGCTTTGGGTAGCTGAGGAGAGCATTCCCAAGACAGCTTTCCGAACGGAGAATGGTTTCTATAAATGGTTAGTCATGCCCCTTGGATTAACCAATGCTCCTGCCTTCTTCGTCGATCTCATGAATTTCGTTTTCCACGATGTTCTCAACATGTTTGTCCCATTTTCGTTGATGATATTCTCGTCTTTTCTAAGTCTGAGAAGGAGCATGAATCTCATTTGAGCTATATTCTCCAAACTCTTGGGAAACATCAGTTGAAAGCCAAATTTTCCTAATGCCAATTCTGGAGGGACGAAGTCCGATTCCTTGGGCACATTGTTTCTGGAAATGGAGTCTCGGTTGACCCGGTTAAGGTCGTCGCGATTAATATAAGTCTGTCCATCTTTCCTCTTTTGTAATTTAATTATCTTATCTCCCTTTCGAGCATATCTTCTTTGTTAGAATTCTCTTTGATTTGGGTTCCTCTGAATTTGAATCTCTATCCTTGTTCTAAAATCCATTCTTGAATCATCTTATGAGAGAACGTATTTGTAATTGATATAAAAATGTTTATATTGTGTTGTTTGAGTTGTTAAGTTCGTCTAGCCAACGTTATCGATAGGAATTCCAAAACACTTGAAAAGAGCAAACTGACACAATATTGTTTTCAAAATTAGTAAGTGAAATAATTTTATGTATGATTATATTTTATATATAAAAGTATAATTTTCTGATATTAGATAGTTAAATGAATTGGTTGTTAGAAATGAAAATACTAGATTTTCATTTATTGTTTTGTCAACATTCCTAAACCATTAACTATTTTTGTATGTTATAAGGAGATAAAAAATTTATAAACATGTTTTATAAACCTGATTTGCAAATGAAATGAATTTAAATTAAGGATTTGAGAATTAAATTTCCGGTGCTTTTCAAAATTGGGTTTTCAAAGTTTTGAAAAATATTATTACTTGAAATTATTTTCGAATGGAAATTGTTTCCAAAGAATTTTAAAAGAAGTAAGTCTGTACTCTCCTCTTATGTCGCTGGAAAATAATTTCGACGATGACTGCAGCATCATCAACATTCATTTTCGAGTCTCAAAGTGGGGAGACCACTTAGTAGCTTTGCTACACTTTTGTTTTGGAAAATGGATTTGATTTGAATTTCTTGAGTATGATTTCTTGTACAAAATATATATATATGTATATATTTATTTCAAAATGGTTTGAAGTGAAACCGGAAATCTAACTCTTAAGTTTGTGTTAAGTAATGGTTGAAGTAAACTTTTTGAATAATTAGAGTGTTTAAAATGAGAAATGAAATTGAAACAACTTGAAACATTTGAAATAGGATAAAATTTATATGTATAATACTCAATTGCATTCTAAAACATATATAACTTATCTGAGATATTCAAAAAGTTAAAAATGTAATGTGAATATGTGATTGAAGGTTATACAAGAGAAATTTTAGTAAATAAAATATTCAAACTAAACTTTTCTTAACAGAAATTTTGTAAATATAAGGTAAATTTGTATAGTGCTCAATTACACTCAGAAACATTAATAAAACTTACCTGGGAAAAGTTTGAATGCAATGAGAATATGTAATTGAATAGTATACAATATAAAATGTAAGTAATAAGATGTCCAAAAATGAAATTTATATGGTTTTAAATTAATTGTTGTATCTGGTACTATATATTTCGAATCTATTTTTCCTTTCTGGTTGCTTCTATTCTCCTATCTCGTTCCTTTTCGAGGACGAAAAGTTTTGAGTGGGGGAGAGTGTAACGACCTAGAAATTTTAACGATTTTTATAACGTAATTAACTAAAAAATTTCATGAAAATAAACAATTAAATTTAGCAATGAAAATTTGGTATTTGGAATACGTCTATTTAAATGTAGCAAGTGGCGGATTTTCATCTAAAAATATGAAATTTTGTTTGGTTGTGAAATTTCAAATTTAAGAATTTGAAATCAGTTAAATTTGATGGAAATTAAATATTTTTGAAACTTGAATATTATTATATAAGAAAAATGTATACCATTTTCCGAGTGATACGTCATATTTCGTTTCGTCAAATTTGGACTGCTCTAGCTCCGTTTATTTTATTTTCGGCGTTTTAGCAGCATTTTGGGAGCGAATATCGAGTTTTGATAGGATGGTCGTATCTCCATATCTGTGTACCATTATGTTCGTCTCGTCGTGCTGATCTCCGCAGTATATTCATTTGTGTATTTTGGCATCCGGTGCGTGGCGAAATCTACGAAACTGTTAGCCGTATCGGTACCCATTTTAAACCTTTTGGGTTTCCTATGTCCATTCGTTTGTCCACCGGTTGAGAAGCAAATGGTCATTTGCTTTGATTATTTGAAGAAATTCAACCTTGGACTTTCCTTATTCCCACTATATTCAATATTCTGGTTCGTTCCTTTCATTCTCTCCCTCTCTCATTCTTCTTTTGGTCTGTTCTTTTGTGATAAAATAAAAATAAATATATATAGCAAGTTTATATTATCTGCAACCTTTACTGCTCGTTCTTCTTGCCTGTGGCCTCGCGCTCGTCTCTCAACACTCACATGGTTTCCTCACCACTGACCACGCAACAAACCCATCACCTTCATTCAGGCCGACCGATCACTAGAGCCACACCTTGCTTGATCTCTCCGCCAACCTTCCCCTCACACGCTGCACACAGGCCGACCCGCTACCCCACCTTGCATCTCCACGTGAACAATGTCACTTCCTCTCCCACTCCATCACCGCAACCACTGCCTTGTGCCAACCATCACTCTGCCTTCGCCTTGACCCCTCTCCACGCCATGCACGCATACAAGCAGCCAAGGCCCAGATCTGAACCATGACAGCCACCAACCTTCCCATCCCTTCCACCCCACATCCACTACCTGCACGCAAGCCTCTACTAGCCACCCACTGCCCTCCACATCAGTCATCTCCGCCAGCAGCAGACCCAAAACCATGTGCCACCTTGTCTAAACCCGCCACCTTTAGGCCTCACGCAACCCGAAGCCAAGGCCGCCTTCCCACCTGACAGTCACCGAGCCTCCTCCACGTCCAGCTCTGACCGAGCACTCAACCTTGCTCCACCTGACAACAGCCACTCTCTCCGCCTTAGCTCGAGCAGCTCAAACCCAGCCTTTGGCAGCCTTCTTCCCATCAGCCCTAATACTTCGTTCCCTGGCCACCTTGCTTCATTCCAGAGAGCTTGTATATATAATACTTTGTTCCACATAGCTTGTATATATAAGTTTTCATATACTAGAGAGTTTGCGCCTTCCTTTCCTCTGGCCTGAATCGGGTTGCGTCTCCTTCCTCTGCCTGTGCTCGTGCCAAGCAGTGCCTTCACTTTTAACCCCTAGGTTTGATCTACTTTGTTTTGTTATATTATATATTAAAAAGTATATATTACATATATATATATATATTTGATTCTCATATTCAAGTTATTTGGTTTGTTCTCTCACTTTGCTTTGCCTTGTGTTCTGCCGTTGTCCGTATTATAGCAGTTGTTCGTAGCTTTGCATTGTTCTGTCGCTGTTCGGATTCGTTCAGCAGCAGTTTTCTAGCTTTGTCGTTGTTCCATGTGCATATCCGTGTCATCTTCTTCGTTCTCGATGTTTTTCTAGCCTCGAAAGGTGAGCATCGCTTGCGATTAACATTCTTATGTTAGTAAATTGATTTTACATGAAATGACGATTTAAATATGTTATTAAATTTGAATTGGTTACTAATTTAAATTGTTGAATATGATATGATATTATCTTAAATTGTTTATCGATGTTAATTGACATATGATGCAACAACCCGCCTTTTTGGACGGTTTAAATCGACAATAAACCACACATGTCAAACTTAAACCATTCAAAAGGGAGGATTGTTATGGGGTAAATAAGGAAAAACAAAGAAAGAAAGAAAAACAAACACATAATCTCACAGCGGAATGACAAAATATAATAATCAAATAAACAGTTCACGAAGCTGTTTACAATTAACATTTGATTATACTTTTAAAATACGGATCAAAGTTACATACAACAGGAATAAATAAATAAATGCAGTGGAACAACATGATGCAGTGGAATAAATATAATAAATAATAATAGTACAAAATCTTCGTCTTCATCCTCCAGAAAGCAGTCTTCGATAAATTGAAAGCTCAGGCTGACCCGAGCGAATTTAAAATACAAAACACTCAAGTCAGAACTAAAAGATCTTATGTAAGTTAAATCAACAGTAAATAAATACGAGTGTAACGGCGTCAGAGATGTTTACGAGGTTTGACATCTCCTATCCAGTGTCTAACGTGAGTGCAATAACTTAAGAGATTTCGGGATTCCCATCTCCTAAGGATCTGTTAAACTATCTAATATGTAGTAAAATTTGCTATTATAATAGTGTCTAAAGTAAAGTAAAGTATTAAAATAGTGTTAAGGCGTTACCCATATCCCCCTTAACACATTTTATATAATGCCATAGTCTATACAGATACTGTAAACTCCACCCGCAGGTGGGCTATCAGGGAGCACTCCATAGGTACGACACAAAACAAACTCGTAGAAGGCGCAATAGGTCATGTGAACACGGCACTCGAGACAATGCCAGGATAGATATACCAATTGCGGACCCGTACTGGTGGTAATGCATAGCTGCTACTACCGCCTACCTCGGAACAGACTCCCATAATCAAAATCGAGGGGTGGCCACCAAATCATCACAAAGTCATAATATGGTATCGAAGAAATGTGTCCGGTCGAAGGAATGAGCTCACTTGGCCCGGCGTGGCTCCTGTTTTAGTCACATCTAAGCTGACTCACGGGAGTCAGAGTCACGTAAATACCTCATACAGAATCGTTCACCAAACCATCCTACTTCATTTCTGGAATCTCCACCACATACACAGTTGTTAAAGTGGTTTTCGGTATTGGCAGAGAGTATGACAATATCCGATCGCGGTCTCTTTAACAACCAAACGCTTATTTCACACCGGATGGTTCTTTTACATTTCAAAAGTAAATTCACAATTGATATCAAAATATCATATTCTCAAAACCATATCATTTTCGAAATCACATTTACTTCCGAAATTATATCACATTTGAAATCATATCACTTTCGAATTCATATTTCTAAAAATAGATTAAATCTTTATTTAAAATCATCATATTCCTCAAATATGTCATTTAAATCCCTACTTATGTTATGACATCATTAAACCTTATTCGCTTAAAAATCAAGGCTTTAATTATAAACATTTCCACTTTACACCATCTGAAATTTAGAAAATAATTTAGATAGTTATAAATAGTTTGATTAGTTTACATAGTTTTAAATGGAGATAAATTAGGTTGAATAGGTTTAAAAATAGATTAAATAAATTTAAAATAGATTAAAATACTTTAATTAGATTTAAAATAGTTTAAATGGTTTAAAATAGATTAAATAGGTTTATTATGTATTAATTAGATTTAAAATAGATTGAATGAATTTAAAATAGAATTAAAATAGATTAAATAGTTTAATGTAGTTTAATAAAGTTTAAATGATTTAAAATAGATTAAAATATATTAAAATAGATTAAATAAATTAAAATAGATTAAGATAGGTTAAATAGTTTAAAATATGTTAAATTAGATTAAAATAAATTTAATAGTTTAAATTGATTAAGTTGGTTTAAAATAGATTAACTTATTTTAATAGTTGGACCAAATTAGAATTTAAAAGAACATTTATAGTTTATATTGAGATAATAAATTTTGAAATTAACCTCATATTTAACCATTTCTTCCACTCCAACATTTCAATAACTTAATTTCGATAAATCTCGTTTATACTTCAACATTTCAATTTAAACCAATTCCAATTTCAACATTTAATACTCGGATTTTCGAAAATAATTCAGTTTATATAAATCAAGTTTTCTTCAAAAGATCATTTAACTAAATTCAAAATTTAAGGATTTAGAAATAGTTTAATTTAACCAATCCGGTGTCCATATATAATTCTCTACCCTATGGTTAAGTGATACGGATATTTATCACTTCAATCCGCAATTAAAATTTTTATGGGTATATATTATTTCAACCCGAAATTCCAAAATTTAATTTCAATACATGAAATCGCTGGAGTCTATCATTTCAACCCATAATGATTTCTCCCTAATCTATCAGATCATTCGGGCATATATCATTTCAACCCATAGGGAACTTGCAGTGTTACAACAATATAAAATATAACATCCAGTCATCCAATATCAACAATCAAACATCCATCAAAATAATCATCCAAATCAATCAATAAACATCAATAGCTAACTGATTATCAATAACAAGTATAAACAGATGAATTAAATTTTAATATTAAATTAAATGACGATTAAATGCAATAAAAGTCATATTTAACCGGAATGGCAATTTAAATATACCAAACATCAATCAATTTCTATTCACATCATAAATTTAATTTAACCAACATAAGATAATTTAGTAGTTGTGAGTGGGTTAAAACACTCACCTTTGATTTTAGCCCATAAAAATCCAAACAAAAGCGCAAAAACTCAACAGTCTCCAAATTCAACTAAATTAATTTCATGTTGTCCGGAATTTAAATATAAATCCAACAGAAGAAATCGCGCGTGAATCAAAGTTTATATGCAAAAGATATTCATGTTATAAGAAATATTATTAAAATAATAATTAGTACGCATAAAAAAATAAACAAATTTTAATACTTACATTTCTCTCAAGATGAGGCTTAAGGAAAAGATTGAAGAACAACTAAGATGGGGACAAGACGTGTACGGAAAATGAAAAAAATCATGTTTCATAAAAGAAAGCTTTTAGATTTGCATGAAGAAGAGCTTTTGAATATGAGGTGTCAGGAGAAACAAAACGCAAATGAAGAAATAAGCTGCAGGTTATTTATAATTAGGAAATGAAGATGGAGGGACAAAATAAATGTCACGTTTTATTTTGAAAGCTCCAGGCATTAATAATGCATAAGAAAATGTACGTAGGAATGGAAAAGTTTGCAAACCAAATAAAAGTAAAACTTTGTATACGTGAAAATGAGGTCGCAAGAATTAAATACAACCTAAAAGTCTAGGCTCGGGTATTAAATAGAAGGAAAAATGAACGGATCAAGTATTAATAATAAGGTAACTATTTAATATGTTTATGCAACAATTAATAACAAAAGAAATGAAGGGACCATGTACATCGCACAACCTTTGAAATTCAATTTTTTTGAAATGTAACCAAATTAACTTCATTAACTCAAATAATATTCAAATTTGTACGCATTTAGGTTTTTATCTACACATAATAAAGATTTTATACTTACCGTAAAAATGAAAACGTTCAATTTGGTTTTCCCAAAATGATCTTTTATTTCCATTAAAACACCCTTTTTGTTTAACACAAAACGTGCGTTTCTTTTACTAAATCTATTAATTGCAATCAACGTTTTCTTTCCTTTTAATTGAAATATTTGAATTACGTTAATTGCAATTACTTACAAAGTTAAATTTCAAAACAGACAACTAAAATGGATGAAAAATAGAACAATTGTTTATTTAAACACGTTTATAAATTTGTTGTTTATACACAAGAGTAATAAATAACTTTGAAATAGATTATTTTCCTATTCTTGTAATCAATCTGTAAGCTAAAACACAGTTCAATAAACATATATTTCTTCCTTTAAAATCAATCATTCTATTCTTTATTTTAATGAAATTAAACCTACATTCACAAATGAAACATTCATTTTATTTGATGTAAACGTTTTTTTCATTAAATCAAACTTTCCTCATATTTTCACAAAATATATTCTACTTTTAATTACACCTATTAATTTACAATTTAGTATTCTCTCTCCTATTAATTGAAAATTTTCAATTACATTAATTTCAGTTGATTTAGTTTCAAAATGGACTAAATGAATGTAACGAGAAGTAGAACAATTATGTCCTATCTAATAGTAATTTAAACATATTTATACACTATTGGATACAAACGGTAATTACACATTTCTTACTAAATAATAGTTTCTCATCTCTACAATCAATCTTTTAGCTACCAAACATTTCAAATAAATAAACATATGTTTACTCCTTTACTAAACTTATTCATTTTTATTCTTTTATTTTGATTTACACTCCTACTATTAAATCAACCAATACCTTATGAAATTGTTAACATAGGTTTCTTTCTTGTTACCCTCATTTTCTACAATTGACGTCTTTTCTTACATTAACCACAATATTTAATTACATTAAATTCCAATTAATTATATTCTAATTCCAATAAATTGGTTTAATTAGATTCCAATCTTTTTATTTAATCAAACATTACTCTATGGACATAGTTAACCTTGGTTTGTATCTTATTATGTTAATATTCTCCAATTTCATCTTAATTTCCATTAACGCAATATTTAATTACATTTATTGCAATTTATTTCCAATTTGATTTCAACAAGTTAAACAAATAGGTAACAAATAACAATTGTCACGTTTAGCTTAATTTAATCACATTTATAAGTTGATTGTTTACAACAAATGTTATAATTATGTATACACTACTAATTTTATTTAATTACAATTTATTACATACTATTTCATTTGTTAATACAACATTTAAATTATCAATTACTCTTTTAATCCAATTACCAATTAATACACACATTATTAAAATTAATTTACAATCTATAACCAATTATAACTTTTTAATTGGTTATAATTAATTGGAATTACATTTAAAGCAATTATCAATTACCTTAAATTAATACTATTACATTTCATTCCAGTTATATTCTTACTATTAAATCATAAATTTTTTTTCTTCCAACATTAAATCACAAAACCTTATAAAATTAACTAATTTTAATTATCGAAAATTACGGGTGTTACATATGACACCACAACCTGTTGTATATATTATATTTAAATTATTAATTATGATATATGCTTGTAATTGATATGTATGCCATTTTATGTGATTATTTTATTGTTCTTACTCTGCAAGTTCCCTGATAGTTAAGAAATCCTTATGGGTTCAAATGATACATACCCGGACGATATTATAGATTAGGGAAAATCGTTAAGGGTTGAAATGATAAACCCAAGCGATTTTATTGATTTTGAAATTTTGGGATTGCGGGTTGAAATGATATATACCCGTAAATATTAAATTATTGCGGATTGAAATGAAAAATTTCTTTATCACTTGACCATATGATAGAAAATTATATACGAACACCGTTGGTCTATTTTTGAAAAATGATTTCCAAAGTTTTGAAAGGAAATATATTGGTTTTAATAAATATTGATTTTTAAATATAATATAAAGATTTTTATTTTAATATATGTGTAAAATTTAGATTATTTTAAATTTATATATTTGGAATTTTTTTTAATTTATAAGTTAAGTTTGAAAAGTAAATTTTAAGATTTTACTTATATTTTTATTATTTTTAAATATATAAAATAAGATTTAATATAAATTAAATTTAATAATAAGATTTAATTTAATAAAATTTAATTTAATTAGTATATTTAATATCTTTAAGTATTTATTAAAATTATATTAATATTTTAAAAATAGATTTTGTAATAACTTTAATGAATTAAGGTTGGAAAGATAAATTTGAAATTGATTCGAAATTTTATTCATTTAAGAATTGAATTTGAATAAAAAATTGATTTAAAACTTATTAATTTCACGATTTTAAAGATATGAATTTTATAACTTGATAACTGGATTTTGATTAAAAGTGATTAAATGAATATTTTCAAATTTAAATAAAACTAAAATTGAATATTTAATATTGATTTAAATCTGTAATTTAAGATTTTATTTAAATGTTATTAAAAATGATTAAGAGAATATTTTCAAATTTAAATAAATTTTAAAGTTGAATTTTGAAATATAAATGAAATTTATCAAATTGAGTTATTATAAATTGTTTGAATATTTAAACTTTGAAACCTATTGAAATGGAAGTGATTTAAATTTGTAGTTCAAACCTGGATTTGAAATCGATATAAATTAAAAATGGTTTCATTGAGAATTTGAATTGAACCTTTAACCTTTTAAATTGAAATCATTGAACTGAATTGATTTGTTGAATCTTGGAACTAAAGTTGATTTGAGTTGATTTGTGAAATTGGAAGAAACAATTCTAATTTGAAACTATTTTCAATATAAACTCTTTTTAATATATAAACTATTTTGAATATATAAACTATTTTAATCTATAACCTATTTTTTTATAAACTATTTTAATGTATAACTATTCTAATATATAAACCACTTTCAAATATTCAAAGTGTTAAGTTGGAACTGTTATGATTTAGATTTAATGGATTTAAATGCTAATAATTTGATATGATGGTTTAACCCATTTTGTGGTTATTATTTTGGAAATGAATATGATTTAATGTTATATGATTTCGAAAGTGAATATGATTCCGAAAGTGATATGATTTTGAAATGAATATGATATTTTGATATGAAGTATGAACTGTTTGATATGAAAAATGACCACGGTGTGAAATAAGCGATTGGTTGTTAAAGAGACCGGGATCAGATATTGTCATATTCTCTGCCAATACCGAAAACCACTTTAACAACTGTGTACGTGGTGGAGAATCCAGAATGAAGTAGGATGGTTTGGCGACGTCTATATGAGGTATGAACGCAGCCCTAACTCCCGCGAGTCAGCTTGATGTGACTAAAATAGGAGATATACCGGGCCAAGTGAGGTCGTACCTTCGATCGAGCGTGCTTCTTTGATACCATATCTATTACCTTGTGATTTGATTGGGTGCACCTTTGATTTGGGAGTGTGTCTCGAGGTGGGCGGTAGTAGCTGCTATGCGTTACCACCGGTCCGGGAGTACAAATGATAGAACTACCCTGGCATTGCCTCGCGTGCCTTGTCACATGCCTTATCGAGCCCATTTCAAGTTTGGTTTGTGTCATACACCATGGAGTGCCCTCTAATATCCCTCCAGTTTACGGAGGAATTACGGTACTGTATAGACTATGGCATTTATATAAAAATGTGTTAAGGGGGATATGGGTGATGCCTTAACGTTATTTTAATAGTTTACTTTACTATAGACATTATCTATGTAGCGTATTGTACTATGTATGTAGATAGTTTAACGGATCCTTAGAGAATGGAATCCCAACATCCTTTATGTTATATTGCATTTCACTTGGACTGAGACGACCGCCCATGACTCCTGCACTAAACATAGAAATAGTGCGCTGTAAAGTGTGCCAGGCAGCCATGGATGATCGTCAGAGGTAAGTTAAAACAACAGAATCTATCGTATTACTCACAGCGCATGGATAAAATACAATAGAGGAAAAATATACATAGTGAAGCTACACAGAACAGAATCGTATCAAATAAGCCTCATAGTAGTTTGATACAAAAATCTGAATAGTCAATACATCCAGCCTCACTACATATCACTCAGAGAACATACAAGCAGCGGAACATCCAGTACATATAATAAGAAAATAATATGCAAGCCTCCAGCTCGTCTTCATCATCAGCATCGTTGGAAACAAAGAACAGCACTTGTCACTTGCTACCTAGTTTGCCCATCCCAAAGTGGATGAACAGCCCAAGGTAATAAGAGTTGAACATAAAACCTTGAGTCAGACAACAGTCTTAGTGAGCGGTAAATTAACTAACAACATACCAAAAGAGCATAAAGGTAAAAAGGAATAGGAATCCAACCCTCCCACTCCACCTCTTTCTACAGTGATAGCCCCCAGACACACTACGCAGAAGTAAACATAGTAAAGCAAACATTTAAGGTAAAGCGATTATCACTTGAGTCAAGGTCAATGTTTTCCAAGTACAAACCCCCAAGGCCTAAACCAAGATCAGATAAGCACCCAGAAATATTGCTCTTGAGACCGAATGACGGTACAACCAAACATCCATGACTCTGGCTATCATTGTTATCATTGCTTCGATACCACCGTTAACTGAATGACCGGCACATTCTTTCAGCCGTCCGTCAAGGGTTAATGGTAACCCCGGTTCTAGACAGAACTCCGCACGTCGTCGCAGCCCGTGCCTAGGACTATCGAATCTGCCCAGAGTACTCGACCACCAACTGTAGTCTTTTGGGACTATCGAATCTGCCCAGCGTACTCTTGCTTTGAGCCTGCTAGAACCTTCAACAACGATGAAATCTCAGCCTTCTAGTCATCCTCCTCGACGACTATTCTCATACTAGCTCAAGCCCCTCTCGAACCAACCATTATCCTCCAACTCGAACCATTTCACCGAGTTAACAACATGCTTGGAATGATCCCGTCTGGATTAAACCAAGGCTATCTCACATCATGCCTCGCTTCATCTCATCATAGCAAAGCCCCATCTCAACACCATCATCAAACCTATCCATATGAGCTTTATCATCTGCGTCATATGCCACGAGCAGCTTTTCTTATTCAAGAGCCTTTCCCTTAGCTTTTGAATCATCTTCAACCAACTTGTCCTAATCAAATCATCAATCAACTAATTTATAACAATCAATCAAGTCAATCATTAATCCAAGTAATCAAGCATTCAAACATGATCTAATAAACAATTATAACAACAATGGCAATCTTGTAAATAAAGAGTCCAAATCTAACAAGCATGAAACATGGGCAATATCTCTACAACTTGATGAATGAACTTGCATAGATTAACATGTAGTAAAATGGATGTCAAATCATCATGAACAATGGATCTATACTTAGGTTTTAGAAAATACATGGAAATCACTATTTTAACACAAAATCAAGCCACCAATCCGATATACTCCTTTGGATTCGTGTGAGAGATAACCACCACTCATCGAATCACCTAAACACCATAAAAGCAACACACTTCAGATCTGGACAGCGAAGGATCTAGCTCGATTCTCCAAAATTCTGCTTCAGACGATAAAATCTCTCTTCGATGGTTGTAGATCTTCAATCTAAGCTCTTGGATCTTCGATTTGGATGGAAGGAAGCACAAAATTAAAGTGGAGAAAAAAAAGTGAAGAAGTGTAGAACTCGAGCTCTCAAAATGGCAGTACTTCGTCGCTTCAAAATCCGGATCCCAAAAAGTGAGGCAAGGACGTGTATTTATAGGCTGGAATCCTTAGGTCGTCCACGACCTAACTCTTGCCGACCTACCCAACCACACGACCTACAACCTAACGCATATGCGCTTCCACGACCTAACGACCTACCGCATATGCGCATCCACGGTCTAAAAAAATGTCACGACCTAAGACTTAGTACTAATGCGCGACCTACGACCTAACTGAGATACGACTTAACGACTCAACGCCCTCGCGACTTAGCGACTCATCCAAGGTCGCGACCTAACTAAACACAGGTTCTCTCGACCTAACACCTAAGTCGTCTGTACGACCTAACTACTCATAACTACTAAACTTAGGTCACTCACGACCTAACTAAGCACAGCACCCCATAGGTCGCTCACGACCTAACTACAACAACTCCTTAAGTCGCTCGAATGACCCAAACTCCCTAGGTCGTTAACCCGCTTAGGTTGCTCATTCTCCTTAGGTCGCTATATCCCTAAGTCGCTTGCCTAAGCCGCTAATCCTATTAAGTCGCTATCTCCTTAAGTCGCTCACTAATGCTACCAACTTTCTTAGGTCGCTCGACCGACCTAAACTATAACACGTCCTAACTATCACACGACCTAACTCCTTAGGTCGTTCCAATCCTTAGGTCGCTTCTCTTCACTAAGTCGCTCAACCGACCCAGACTTCTACATGACCTAAGCTACTACACGACCTAACTCTGGACGACTTAAGCTTTGGTCGACTTAAACTCTGGACAACTTATCAACACTAACGCCCTAAAAATAATAGTTTTTACGATCTTTCGATCCGTAAAAATACGGGTCGTTACATGGACATTCCACTTGAGTTGATTTACTTGCATAAGAATGTTAATCCCGACTCGAGTTTTTTATGTTTTGCTTTATGCTCGGGTCAGACTGAGTGTCGCAGCATTTGAGACTCACCTTTGGAGCTTTGCTTGAAGATATGTCTTATATCTATTTAGCTTTCAGTTATTTCCAGTTGTTTGTTCAGACTTGTCAGTTGCTTTTGTATTGGTGACTTCTATGTACTTGGGATTTTCTGTTGTATTTGTTTCAGGCTCTGATGTTTATGTAATAGCTTAATGAACTACTATTTATCTATTTCGCTGCTTATTGTTATATTACTTTATGTCTATGATTCTGTGATTGATTTTTTACTGTATATGCTAAGTTTTGCCAAATATAAATTAACAATCTGTTGTTTTGAGCAATTCAAATCTGACATGTGTGGATGATTGTCGATTTAAATGGTTCGAAATGGCAGGTCGTTACATTCAAAGACCAAGATATGAAGATTTCAAGATTATAATTTAGTGTATAGAATCATAGCATATTTGTTAAAGTCTTTGATAGCAATCTTTTATCCCTATCTCCAATTTTCTAATCTTTTATATCTTTAACCAAAATATATTTGAAAATATATTATAGAAGGTTTTCATGTTTCAAAATGTTTATAAACTATGTTCAAACCATTTTACAAAGTATCAATTTTTTTTACAAAGTATAGTATTTTCAAAACATTTTAAAACAAATAAGTTTTTAAAATATACTAGCATATGTCAACATATAAGAATAGGGAATGTCGACATACATGCCGCCGAATGGTTTTTCAAATTTTGAAAGAAAGTGTCTATTCATCGTAACTCTTCACGAACGGACACATCTATTTATTTACTATATAAAAAGGGAGTGCAGAATTTTTTGACAACTAATTACTCACTTTCTTCCCTCCTCTTACTCTCTTGAAAACTCCATTGAAAAATATACTCTATTCTCTTCAAAATCACATAGAATCAGTTCATACTTCATTGTGTTGATTCAAAAATACTTTTTTACTATTTTGGAAACATCTCTCTCTCAATTCAAGATCAAAGTGCTATCTAAGAGGCTATAGGATCCATTGTATCCAAAATTCAAGACATTGCCTTTGGAAAAACTATCAACTCTATTTGTATTTTCTTTGAGTGTGCTTATAGCCCATTCAAATCAAGTGGGTGTGCTAAGTACTTGGAAATCTAGTGGGTGTGCTTGTAACCCGGTCATATTAAGCGAGTTTACCTTGAGCTTGGAAATTTAAAAGGGTGTGTCTCGTAGCCTCGAAATCGAGACTGTATTCGGGTTTGCCTTCTGCCCGGTAATAGATTGGCATTTGAAAAGAAATCTGTACAAGCAATTTTATGGGACTGGAAGTAGGAGAAATCCGAACCAGTATAAAATCCCCGATGTAATCTTTCCAACTCTCTAATTTACTTTATTGTTTTAATTTTTATTTGTAATTGCATCTATGGATTGTTGATATATTTCTGTATTGATAATCTGTGATTTAATATTAATCTTTAAAGAAACTTAAAAAGATTTACATAAGTTAGAAAACACTATTCACCCCCATCTAGTATTTAATTACCCTTAAGATCTATAATTTTGCAACTCACATTTGATATAGGAGCACTATGTTTCTAAAAACTCGTAATTTGATTTTTGAAAAGTTTAAAAGGCTAGCAACAATGTTAGTCCATTTGTAAACACTTTTGTCAAAGGACAATCTACTGCAAGACCCCCACTTTTTGATGGCAACAATTACACTTATTAATCATGTAGGATAAAGATTTATTTACAACCAAATGGTTTAGAAATTTTAAATATTACACAGAATGAGTACACCAAACCCCGGACTAAGTTTGCATAATGGACTGCTGAACAAAAGGCACTTGCACAGAATAATTCTAAAACCATAAATATATCATTTTTCTCATTAGATAAAAATGAATTTAATACAGTCTCTATTTGTAAGTCTACATATGAAATTTGAAGAACAGTACAAGTTACACATGAAGGCACTAGTAAAGTTAAATAAACTAAAATTTCCATGTTAACTAATTAGTTTCGGTTCTTTAACATGAATCCAATTGAGTCTATTTCTAACATGTATTTAGATTTCAAGATATAATGCATTCTTTAGTAGCATTAGGTAAAAACTTTTCTGAAGAGGACCAAGTTAGAAAAATCCTCAATTCACTCTATTCAGAGTGGGATCAAAAGACATTAGCAATAGAAGAGACTAATGACTATTAGTACTATAAAATTGAACAAATTTAATATCCTATGAAGCACAATTGTAGGGCTGAAGAGAAAGCAAGGCGATAGAAAAGAAATCCATCGCTTCAATGCAATAACTGACGATCGGGATTCAAACGATGACAATGATGAAGAAATTGCTTTCATAAGTAGAAATTTTAGAAAGTTCATGAAGTATAGAAAGATGAACAACTTTCGAAGACCTGAAAACAAGACTCCTGGAACATGAACTGCAATTAGATGTTTCAACTATGATGAACCCGATCATTTATAAAAAGACTGTCCACCTCAGAATAAATCAAGGATCTCTCCAGTTGCTAATTCATCCAAAAAAGAAAGAGGACTTATACAACACCATTAGATGATTCAGATACTACTTCAAGTGACAGTGAACCAAATACCGAGGATGCAAGCATGTGTTTAATGGCAATAGTAGATTAATCTGAATAGATCAAAGGAACGTAGCAAAAAGCGTTACCTTTTACATTTAACTTTTATTTCATGTTTTTTTAGGAATAAAATATAGATTAATAATAATATTAGATGCATATAAGTATATATATATATAAGAATATTTTACCTAAGTTTTTATTTTTGTATTTTACTGCCCATATGCCGACATACTCTTACCCTATATGTCGACATACATGCCAGAATTTTGAAATTTCATTTCAAATGCAAAATTTGAATTCTCTCTCTTTTGCATTTATTCCCATGTTCTGAAAAGGCATCTTTTAACCAGAGAACATGTCATTTCACTCCCTATTAATTCCTCTTATGTAGATCCATTCATTCACTCACTTTATTTCAAAATTCAAATATCACTTCATTCTCTTATCTCTTTAAAAACACAAAAACGGCATCCTCGAGTCAAACTCCTAAAACCATAATGCTTTCAAAGAGAACCAAAGGCTATCTCTCTTTTCGATGATAAAGAAGCCATTGACGCTTATATAGTATATGCTACTTGTGGAAAAGTTTTTCCTAGAAGATTTGCAAATTTTGATGAATTTTCCTCTTATGGTCTTCAAGATCTTTGCTTTCTAAATGAAATTCTTGGATTAGTCGACTCTTCTCAAATTGATTTTGTGTGCTATCCAGATTTGGTTAAAAAAAATTGAAATTTTGAATGGAAAATTTTTTCAAGGAGAAGAGGGACAAATTTGGAGTTGTGTAAATCACACTCAAATTGTTTTAAATTACGAACTTTTGGATCGCATACTTGGTTGCAAATCCAGTGGAATTGACCTCTTTACTTTTAAAATTGATGAACAAAATCATGAAGTTTTTCATGATATTTTTTAAAGTGGCAAAAAAATTGATTTTAAACATAAAAGTCTTAGACCAAAATTGAGACTTATGAGTCACATTTTACAACAAAATATCACTCCGAGGATGGGTAATTACAATAACCCTACTCAAAAAGTTTTTAAAGCTGTTTTCATCATCTACATAAACTATGACATCAATTAGGCATAAGTCATCTTAGATGAATTTGTTAAAAAAAATATTTGTAGACATGAGAACACACTATACCATGGTGTGTATCTTACTAGAATTTTCATATTTTGGTGTTGATTTACTAGGAGAATCAACTCTACCTTGAAAAGTTTTCGACAAGGCTAACATTTCTCTTATGCATATTCCTCTCTATTTTGAACTATATGAAACTCTTGTTGAAAAAGAAGAAAGATTGACATGAGAATAGGAGTGAGAAATTCAACAAGAAGAAGAAGCATATGAAATGGATATGGAAGAAGAGGATAATCAAGAAGAAGAAGATGAGGAAATGGATATTTCTTTGGAAATCTTCGACAATCCACCCCACCCTTCCAACAAAGAGATACTAAAGAATCAAGAGAAGCTTCTTAAAAACCAAAAGAAGCTTAAACATTACTTTAGTAAAAAGTCACTTCCCTCTCTAATAAAGTGGACATATACATCGGGAAAATTATTCGCAAGGTTATGGAAATTTGTCATTATCATCTACATATTTCTAAGTTTAACTAGTTATTTCTAATCTTTATTTCGTTGTATTTTTCTAGTATATCATCTTTATGCATTTCACCTTTATGATATGTATCATCTCTTTGTATCGATGAAAAGTTATTCTTGCTACTATATATTATTCTTATAGTCTCTCGAAGTCATTAAAATAGAAGGGAAATAAATATAAATATAAATTATACCAAAAACTTAAAAATTTCATTTTCAGGTATATATGTCGTCAACATACATATATGGTGTATGTCGACATATTCTAGCCATTTGGAAAACATTCGAATGTTAAAAATAAAAGAACTACCATCTATTCAAACATTCCAAATGACTTTTCACTCATATTTAAGCCTAATTATTCTAGAAAATTTCATTATTCATTTCATCATTTTATCCCCTTCATTTTTTCAAACTTCCTTCTTAAAACATGTCTTCTCCGCATCGAAAATTGTGTGAAAACTTTGAAGAAACATTTCAATCTTTCAAGGATAATCTCTCCTTTATCTTAAGAAATCAAAAGCATTTAGAATTAAGTCAAATGCAAATGATCAAAGAGCAAGAAAAAGCATTTCGATGCCCTTCGATGGTTGATTTCTTCCTTAATCAGAGATGATCAAACCAACTACCTAGAATGTTCTAATAACAAGGATAATGAAGATTAGGATGCCAGCAAAGCAAATCAAATCTTTGGATCTGACGATTGGGTTGAAGTTCCCAGGAATGTCTAGTTATTCGGTTCATTATAAATAATATTTATATAAATTATTATTAATTTATGTAAATTGATATTCCTAGGTTTGGATTTGTTTGGATTGATATTTGGATTTGTTTGTTTTTGGTTTAATTTTATGTATGGATTAATAGTGCGATTTGAACCAATGGATTTGAATTAATGAATATAGTTTGTGTTATCTTATTTATCATTATTATATCATATATCTAGTTTTAATTATCATCATATAATCATCATATATCATAATCATATCATATTGCATCATTATATATGCTTTAATTATCTAGTACCAAACGTTATTGATTTTGACCTCGTATTCTATAAAAGTATTTCATTTAAGGGGAATTTTATTTTTCATCCATTTTTGTTGATGACAAAGGGGGAGAAAAATATTAAATATACAAATGCATATATTCACGGGGAGTTATGTAACTTAGGGAGAGTTATATTCATTTTATATACCGGAATAATTAATGGTTATCATCATCAAAACGGAGGAGATTTTAATACCTCGGTTATTGATTTTGATGATAACAACCTTATACAATCATATAAACTAGAGGTACTAATGTTTTGCCAGGTTATATAATGTATAGTGCAGAATATTACTTGGGCGTTGAATAGAAACTGGACAGTATAAAGACTAAGGAGATAGACATAACGACTCATGAGTTCAAAGACCAAGATATGAAGATTTAAGGATTATAACTTAGTATTGTTAAAGTCCTTGATAGCAATCTTTGATCTCTATCTTCAATTTTCTAATCTTTTACATTTTTAACCAAAATATATTTCAAATATTTCCAAATATTTTATAAAATAATTTCAAAATTCCAAATGTTTATAAATTATTTTCAAACTATTTTATAAAGTATCAAATTATTTTACAAAGTATAGGATTTTCAAAACATTTTAAAACAAATAAATTTCAAAATACATTAGCATATGTCGACATATAGGAATAGGGTATGTTGACATACATGCCACCAAAAGGTTTTTCAAATTTTGAAAAGAAGTGTCTATTTATCATAACTCTTCACGAACCACTACATCTGTTCATTTACTATATAAAGAGGAGCGCAAACGAATTTTTTAAAAACTAATTACTTACTTTCTTCTTTCTTCTTACTCTCTTGAAAACTCCATTGAAAAATATACTCTATTCTCTTCAAAGTCACACAGAATAACTTCATTGTATTGATTTAATACTACTTTTTTACTATTTTGGAAACATCCCTCTCTCAATTCAAAGATCAAAGTGTTGTCTAAGAGCCTATAGGATCCATTGTATCCAAAATTCAAGAAATTGTCTTTGGAAAAACTATCAACTCTATTTGTATTTGCTTTATGGTGTTCTTATAGCGCGTTCAAATCAAGTGCTTGTGCTTAGTAACCCGGAAATCTAGTGGATGTGCTTGTAACCCGGTCAAATCAAGTGAGTCTACCCCAGCTAGGAAGGTCAGGATGGTGTGTTCAGTAGCCTTGAAATCGAGATTGTAATTGGGTTTTCCTTCTGCCCGGTTAAAGATTGGCACTTGAAAAGAAATATATACAAGCAATTGTATAGGACCGGATGTAGGAGAAATCCAAACCAGTATAAAATCCCTAGTGTCATCTCTCTAACTCTCTACTTTACTTTATTGTTTATATTTTTATTTATGATTGCGTCTATGATTGATTGTTGGTATATTTTTGTGTTGATAATCTATGATTTAATATTAATCTTGAAAGAAAATTTAAAAGACTTACATAACACTATTCACTCCTTATAGTATTTAATTAGCCTTAAGATATATAATTCTACAACCCACAGACTAGGCTTGCGCGGACCTAGATGTGGTGAAGCTCGAGGCCATGGCCGGTAGTGGTGGCCGAAGCAAACTGCTAGGTGGTGGAGGTACAAGATTTTGGGGCTGTTAGTGGCACGTGATGCGAAGGAGCAGTGCGGCGATGACTGCATTTGGTTGAAATGCATCAATTCAGTGAGTAAAATTCTTTTTACTCACAATTATTGTCTAACTATATGATTATCATTGCTTGATTGATATCATTTGAATTATGCATTGGCATTGGATGGTTGATAAAGTTTTCTTGCATTGTTTGAACGAGTTATTTTGGATAACTCACCACTATAATTTAGATCATATTTTCCATAATTTTTTTATTGTTGACATTGAGTTATTTGTTGGAATGGATTGAATTGATGAAATTGAATTTCATATTTTTGATCGATTGTTGTTGTGATGAGATCATATATTTTTGATCGATTGTTGTTGTGATGAGATCACATATTTTTGATCGATTGTTGTTGTGATGAGATCACATATTTTTAATCGATTATTGTTGTGATGAGATCACATTGATAATTGATCGGAAGGAAATTATTTGATTAAAAAGTAAGTCTTTAAGAAATGAAATATTTTATGAATAAGTATATTTTAGAATGATTTTTATTTAAAATTGGAAATATTATTTGTGATAGAAAATTGCTTAAGTGATTTGTTTTGAATATTTTATAATTAAAGATTTTCAAAGGTAATTAAATGTATGGGATGTTTTCTATAATTATAAATGAGTGGTTTTAATAATATTTCCAAAAGGGAAATTCCTTTGTAAATTGATATTTAATAAAAAAGAACTAAAAGGACATTTCAAAAAAGGGATTTTTTTACTATTTAAATTATATTTTTAAGAGTTTTTAAATTTGATCCCTTTTTATACATTCACTAGTTTAGAATTGGTTTGTTTGATGACTTTGCATAATTAAAAGGTTTCGATAATATTTTTGAAAAGGGATTTTTGAGTATATATCTTATTTTAAGGACAAACCAATTGTGAAATATTATGGAATGGTTTAAAGTGTATTAAAATATAAATCCCTTTTTCATGTGTGTGTGTGTGTATAGAGTTATTTGAAATTGCTTTGTATATTCTTTAATTCTATATAATAAGGATTTCAATAAAACCCCTTTATAATCAATAATTGTTAAATAGTGTGAGTTCTTAGAATTTTAGGAAAGAATGTAAATTTATAGTTTAATCTTTTTTAAATTAAATTTTGAAATATGAAATTGTATTGAAGGTTTTGGAAAATTGTACTTTATAATAAACCCCTTCTGAACCAATAAATAATAGAATTGTCTATATTAATTGTTTTATATTTCAGTATAATGAGGAATTAGAATAAACAGAGTTATAGTAACGTCTGGTATGAGACTTTCGATAATATTTCTTGTGATTATTCTATGGACTTATTATATAGAATAATTGTGTGATGATGAGTGTAATTTATGACAATGAGTAAACGGTCGAGTAACACCATGTGGTATGGGACGTTTGAGCCGATGTTTGTTCGATACTTTTTGTAAGTAGATGTCACTCTATAGGATTGAGTATACGTGGTACTATATTTAAGATGATGCTCGCTGAGAGTCATAAGAGTTTTTATTATTGTGTGTACTCCTATTCTGCATCAGGGAGTAAACCAGATTGGCTGGTGTCCATCCTAGCGGCCTTATTGCAGGGTTGTTCCCCGAACCCGTGGCACACCTGTTGATGTATATGGCTGAGAGCCACTGCCCTATGTCACTTAGGATAACAATCTCTTACCGTTAGGGGCACTTGCATGGTCGTGACCAATGCATAGCATAGTCTTGCATTTGATTGATATTGGGTCATGATGGTCGTCGAGGTAACTAAGAATAAAGGAGCAGCATTGAGAGCGTGTGAGGAAGGCTCCTGGAGCAGGTTGAGAGATGTCAGTCTCCTGTCTGGTAATTATTGATGAGATAGCATGAGTGCTATACACACCTACTTATTCATCTATATGAGATCATTGTTTTTACGGCTGAAAACCAATCTAATCATTTGTCGAGACTGACGCCAAAATAGATATTATGATGTTGAAAGCACATAAGACTGAGAGTCCCGATGATTATCCACGATACTAAGAGTCGAGTGGGTTAGTAGAGGTCTGAGAGAACTTGTGATTATTTCATTGGCTGAGAGCCAAGTCGATTACTATAAGGTTAAACATCGAGATGAATATTATGTGGTTATTGATCTCTTGGATTATTTATGAGACTGAGAGTCTATGCAGTTATGTAACCCCATACACATCGATTATATAGCTATCGAGGATAGTTAGAGATGCTTAGAGCATAGAATTGGATCCGGTACCTATTTTTACATGGTTATCTGAGAGCTGACCTTGGCTATCGATGTTATGCCATAATTATATTTCATTGTTTGATTTGGGTGATTGTTATGTGTTATATATATATATATTGAGTAAGATGGACCTGTGGTATTTCTACTTTACGATATCTAAGAGATAACCTAGGGCAGTGCAGAGAGCTTTTCTTGTATTGTTGTTGAGTTTGATACTTGATGATAGTCAGATTATGTTTGTATCACCCACCTGATTATATGCATGTTGGTGTGTTGATTGACTTTGCTTGGAAATGGGTCATCCTTTATGTGCATGGCTTTGAGATATGTTGACATTTGGGATATGCATGTGCCAATTGTGTTGCACTTGTTTATACCATGCCAAATGTTATTTTATATTGACATCTATATTCTAGACATAGACTGACCCGTGTGTTATTTATATAATACTTGAGTCAGTCTTGGACATTACAGGTTCGGGGATGAGATGACCAATTTGTGGATGTTAGGCATAGATGGATGATAGAGTATTTGTATATAGTTTATATATTTGCAATTACACATGTTCGTTTGTTGATGAGATGTATAATTTAGACATGTTATGTATATATTTGATGATAATGGGCATTTGACTATTTTTGTAGACCCACTTGGATTTGTGTATATTTATAATTGTTAAAATATGTACCGGTGTTAGCCCAAGTGGGCATTCACATGTGTACCCCATACAGCCATATTCTCCATATTATCTGATGGTATTATCCCGTAATACTCTTAGATAGTATAGGTATAGAGGTGGGGTGTTAGGATATAAACATTTATATATGAATATATACAAATATATAGTATTAACGAAATGTGTTTATATTAATTACTATTTAAATATGTTTATATGATTTAAAATATAATATAAAAAATTGATGTAATATCAAAAATGGTATTCTTGAAAAATACGTAATATATACATATACATACATACATACATATATATATATATATATTAAAATGAATATGTTAAATACATACATACATAGATTATATGTATAATAATAATATATATATATATTAATATAAGTAAAATTATAAAATAAATTTTATTTTAATCTGATCTTGCGCATGAATCAGGATTTTTTTAATTTTTAAAATATATATATATATATATATATTAATAAAACTGCATAAAATTATTTAAAATAAAAAATATTATTCTTCGAAACTAAATTTAAGTTTAAAACTTCCGGCAAATTTTTACATGAAATTTTAAATTTGGAAAATTTAATTTTATAATTTAAAATAGTTTTAAAATTCAATTCTATCAGTTTTTAATTTAAATATTTAAAAATATTTTTTTTTATTTTCTATCATGGGCTTAATATGCATCAATAAATTTTCTAATTATAAAATATATTTTATAATAGATATATGAATTTATATAATTATTTTTATGATATATTGATTTAAACATTTTTTACATAATATATAAATGAAAATATATTTTCTTTCTACCGAAGATAATATATTTATTAAACATCATATATGAAATTTTATTTCCATATTTTACACATGTATAATATAGTATTTAAATTATAAACTATATAAATATATGTATATATTATATATTAGATTAATTAAATAAAAAATGGTTTTTTTAATTCTGAGCCATGTTATACATAGATGAATTGTCACAAATTATTATTATTAATTATATATACATATACATTCAACCATCTAAATTTGTGACAATATATCTACATATTTGAATCATCGCCTAACTAATAATATTATATACATATAAACGAACATTATAATTATAAATCAATGTTTGTAAATAAATTAGAAATGTACCTTGTAGCCAAAGCCCTTAAGTACACCTTGAAACGATGTTATATGCTCCTAGAAACGATTTCCAATCTAATAAAGTGCTAGTCCCCAAGCCCTTGACCATCAATTATCGAATATCAGTTGAGTTGACTTGATTTGGGCCTAATTAAATAGAGAGACTAGAGGTGATTTTCGGAAAACAATCAAAAGAAGTTAAGGCTCCAAAAGTTTTAAATGAAATGGAGAAAGAGATGCTTAAGTAGGGGATGAAAAGGAGAGAATTTAGGATCTCATCTATAACAATATCTCTTTTAATCTTGGTCATCCATTTTCAAGCCCTCTAACCCACATCCTAGTCACCCCTAGCCCTTTTTTCAGCCGATTTTATCATCCCCAAGATGGGCCTTAAACCCATTTGTGTCCGAATGATTATTTTGCATTTTAATCCAATTTACAACCCTTATCGATATCGTATATTGATTAATGTGTTTATAACTTGTATAAATACAATTAATTTTCATTTATCTAATCAAATTCAAATTCATAAATATTATTTAATTTAATTAATCTATAACAATTATAAATTAATTAAATCATTAGTCTAAGGAGAATTCATCGTTTTTGATTGTGTGACTCGTCAGGTGTAAATTTGGTGAGCAATTAATATAAAACTATTCGAATATTAACGTTCAAACGTCCTTTAGCAAGTGGTGTGACATTTTTGCTAAATTTATTACTTACTTGGTTTCGGAAAAATCTAATTATACTTTGTCAAGCGTTACCCAATTGTGACTTTTATTTACATCAATTCTCTTCGTCAAAACTATACCACTTTGGACTTATGGAATTGAAAATTCCAATATCGTTCATATTTAACTCTACAATCCAACACAAAGTCCTTGGTTCAATAATAACAATTATTATTAACCAAACTACCCTGGCAAGAGATTTTGACTTTGAGTTGACCGTGATACTAACCCCATATAACCGAGAAGATGAATCCTCCTTTGAATTGAGCTTCACCTTCAATACTTCCACTTGACCCAACTATAGTCACTCGATAAACGTTGTGCCATGATTCGAGTATAATCAAAGCGGAGCTTTCATATTGAAGAACAAGAATATTATGAAGTTGACAAAATCATGTAAACTAGTCACATCGATATTTTTCATTTGACCTTAGTTATATTAACCTATAGAAAACTATCAAGTGAGTTATTCCATAGTTATCCAATAACTATCAATACGTAACCCCGAGGTACCCCATCAGTAATGAGTAATACACTTCCCAATATTTGGAGAGCGTTGCGTACTCTATTCTCAATGAATACATCGATATCCAGTCTTGGTGCATCATGTGATGACCGCCCTACACCATTGGCACTCAATATGACTAATTAGTGCACTGTTGTCATGCCCAGCCGATGGAATAAAATATGATACGAACTTATCGCATATTTCATAGCATATGGAATAAAATATAATGTAAATCACAGATATAAAATAAGAGAGACGGTAATAACTAAGTGATCCAAATATCATAGTACAGATCCATAGAGTTATATAGCAAGTAATAGAGTTTATACAAAAGGAAAATAAACTAGAATAATTATCTCATAATAATAGTAATAAGCAAGCACTATCAAGGCTCCATAGTGTTGCACGGTGGAAATAACATAGTAATTCAAATATGATATGAGAAAGCTCCATCCTGCTCGTCCCCTACAGTGCCATTGTGAACACCTGGACCTGCTGTCTAGTCTACTAATTTAAAAGGACACAAGATAACAAAAAGCAAAGTATAAAACCTTGGATCAGAGAACAGTCTGGTGTGGGCGCTAAATGAATCTCAAAATACTACACAAGTCGATATAGTAAGGAATAAGGTTATACGAACAATACATGTTAGTCCCTGCAACCAAAATGGTTAGCACATAATGAACATTATATGCTATTCTACGAATATCATAAAGGTATACTACAAACTAAGTATGATGACGGGTGTCTAGGTATCCTTATCCCTAATACCTATCTTCAGTGACATCCCTAGAGTGGTAGACTATGGAAGAAAACAAGCAAAGCAAACATAGAATCTATCAAACAATATGCACTATCACTTAATGTGCTCTACTTATATGGTAACACATATGGCCTTTCCCATGCCAGGGACTAATGGAAATCCCAAATTTCAATGTACTCACCTATAGCCCGAAGCTGATAGTATATCTATATCCACCGGTCCAGGGTATACGGATCCAAACAACCGATTCGGGGTAGTTGAACAAAGTACCCATGAGCGTCCCCACAATACCCCTGCTTTCGAGTACATCAGAAAACACTCCGAGATTAATGATCCCTTAGAATGTGTATTCGAGCCCTTTCCTTGCTCCATATGGTTTCCATTATCCTCAAGGAACCATTCCACATTCCTTTATTAGATAATAGAATCGTTTAACATTCTATCCACAGGTCACCCTTCCTAAAACCCGCCATTTGTGGATAACCATTCTCACGACTCCTTTCATCATCAAGTCAACATCTTCGGAACCAAAATCCATTCACCATCGAGTTGTCATCATCAAAATCTGAAGCTACCATCATGCAACTACATCGCCATCAAACCCCCAGCAAATAAATAAACACCTTTAGCATGACCCGCAGAGCCTCTGCTTCCTCTCCTAGAGATTCCACCCCTACTCTATGAAAATAAACCTCTTGGCGCTGATCAAATCCTCTTGGTTCCGAGTGGTGTACATAGCCAAATTTCTTGCTCATCTTCTTTCTCGAAGTCATTCCCTTCCAATGATTTATCTCCCAAATGCTTGGAACCCTGACCACTCCCAAGAAAGCTCTCGGCACAGACTCCTTTCCTTTTGGTACCGAGTCTAGTACTTAGCCAAAAAATTGGCTTCTAACTCCTAGAATTCCCCTTCCTTCAGCTAGCCCAAAATGCTCTAAGTCCAAGTACCTTGAGTGGTCACCACCGAATGGTTTCCACGGACCACCCGCGAGAGAAATCCATCAATCAGAAATGGCCGTGACTTCAATTGTCAACTGCTCGCATGCTCCAGAACCCTTCCTCCAAGTTTCATCCAATTCTGACTGTTTGTTCCTTTGATTTACCAGTTCGACCTTATCTTTCCTAACTATCTAAAAGCACTAGCAAACCATATCAAAGCACAACATACAGACATGAAATATCATATATATACATCCACCTACACATGCAATCCACAAGAACATGATAATCAAGCAAATTCTAATCTAAATCTAAGTTTTACACTAGTATATGAATTTGAATAAAGGAGGTTGCAAAAACATTTAAAATAAATTAAATCCTTGCCATAAACATGTATAAAAGTGTGATTAAAGTTAGAAAACATTTTAGGATCAATATCATGTTAAATACATCATTTTTAACTATATAAACATGCATAGTATAGCGAGAGGTCAAGAACTACTCACCAAATAACCGAAACACCAATTTCTCCCTTAAAACTAAAGTGGGCAGCAAAGGAGATGAATGCAAATTAGCTAAAAATGATAATCTCCGGTCCCTCAATGCTAATTACCCATCTAATGATGATTTCACTAAGATTAGTAAGGAAAAGAGATGATTTTTGAAGAAATTAGGGTTATGGAACTTTTGAGCTAGTTTGAGGAAGATGAAAATGACTTGGATCAGTCCTAACGACCTTTCCTTAGCATAATTTTCAAGATTGGGTTAGTGGGCCTAACGATATGCTTAGTTAATTACCCACTAATGCAGGCCAGTAGCAATCAAAAATTAAAACAACTATAACTTCCAAACCGTAAGTCCATTTTTCTATTATGACCACTTTACGGAATGGGAAACCACTATCCTGAAGCAATAAAAGTAGTTTGGGACCCTTATTTGGCTTCTATGAAAAGTTATAGTTCAAACAATATTTTTAGGTTCAACGTGGTCACATAGAAATTCGACAAAAATCGTAGATGTGGAAAATGTCCATAACAGTCACTTTAAAAAATATTAGAGCCATGCAACCTTATATGAATTAAATAAAAATACTTTACCATCATTCAATATGTAATATATGGGTCATTACACTCTCCCTCTATAGGAGTTTCACCCTTGAAATTCCTAAATAAGTCAAAGAATAGTCAAACATAATTACCTAGCATGCCTAACAATCATAGGCAACCATCATACATATCAAACAAACAACTATGCAACCAATAGTGTAGGTAAGCCTATCCTAATATGCGAGATACTAAACTGCTCTATATGATATCAAAGGTGTAAGTAAATACAATAAACAGCAGGCCTTACCATGCAAAGAGCTCTGGATGTGTGGCCTTCATGCTCTCCTCAGTCTCCCACATGCAATCACCTTCACTTTCGCCTCGTTGAACCTTCACTAACTCCACCATCCTCCTAAGCTGTTTCATATCGCGTTCGAAAATACAAACCGGCCTATAAAGTCTCGAAGCTTCTGGTTCAATCTCGATACCATCCAGTTGATCTGGTGCAATCGTCACACCTAAGTCGTGCACAAACTTTCACAAGTGGGAGACGCAGAAGACATTGTGCACGCCAGCCATCCTTTGAGGTAAGTCGACCATATATGCTTGGTTCCCAATCCTCTCTACTACCGGAAAATGACCTATGAATCTTGGCACCAACTTCCCTTTACAACCGAATCTAATAACATTCTTCAATGGAGAAATCTTCAAAAAACACCATATCGCCGACGGAGAAATCCAAATCTCTACGTCTCCTATTAGCGAAGCTCTTCTGCCTATCTTGAGCAGCTTTCATTCATTGTCGAATGATCTCAATCTTCTCTGAGGTTTCTCTAATCATATCTAACCCAAGTACCAGTTTATCGCCCAGTTCCAACCAACGCGAAGGGGCATTACACGGTCGGCCATACAATGCTTCATACGGTGCCATACCGATACTAGACTGATAGCCACTGTTGTATGCGAACTCCACTAAATGCAAGTGATCGTCCCATGAGCCTCTGAGATTGAGTATGCAAGCTTGTAAGAGATCCTCCAATATACGATTCACTCTCTCAGTCTGCCCATCAATTTATGGGTGATAAGCTATATTGAGATGCACTCGATATCCAATGCCTCTTGTAAGCTCTTCGAAAATCCACTAGTGAATAAAGGGTCTCAGTCACTCATGATGCCTTTTGGCACACCATGGAATCGTATAACCCATTTCACATATAACTCTACCAGTTTGGCTGTCGTTCTACTTGACTGGACAGGTATAAATCTAGCACTATTGGTCAATCGATCGACTATGACTCAAATGCTGTCGTATTCTGCTCGAGTCCTTGGCAGTCCATCAATGAAATCCATCGATACTTGCTCCCACTTCTATTTGGGAACTTCAAGTGGTTGCAACAACCCACTTGTCTTCTTTTGATCTGCCTTCACCAACTGACAATTCATACACTTTGAAATGAATGTCCTGACATCCTTCTTTATCCCCTCCTAATAGTAGGTCTATTTCATATCAGTGTACATCTTATTACCAATGGGATGTATAGTTAACCTAGAATGGTGGCACTCTCATAGCACCTCATCTCGCAATCCATCTACATCAGGGACAAACAATCTCCCATCCCTACGAAGCCAGCCTTCTCGGTCTAGCCTGTATTGCTTCATATCCTCAGATTCTACTCCTTCTATTTTCGCCATGTTCTCCACCACTAATCTAGCATCCTACCTCTGACTAGTACCGATCGGCTCAATCAAAGTAGTTCTGATCGTCAAACTTGCTAATATATCTGGTTGTAACTCATAATGAGGTCTGAAGCCAACAATATACTCCAACTGGTTCCTTTCGAGGAACATCGCTCCCAAACTAGTGTGTCTTCTAATCAATGCATCCACGACCGCATTTCCCTTACCAGGAGTATAGGAAATGTCAAAGTTGTAGGAGGCCAAGAATTCCAACCATCACTGCTAGTGAAGGTTAAGATCCTTTTGGGAGAAAAATTATTTCAAAATTTTATGGTCCGTGAACAACTTAGACCTTTCCCCTAATAGATAATGCCTCCAAATCTTCAAAGTGAACACTATCGCTGCCAACTCCAAATCGTGAGTTGGATGCTTTCTCTCATGTGGCTTCAGCTATCGACTAGCATAGGCGACAACTTTTCCCTTCTACATCAATACCCACCTAATCCAATACCATAGGCATTCGTATATATTATTAGCTTTTCATTCCTGCTCAGAATGGTTAGTTTATTGATGCACTAGTCAACCTCTTGTTCGGACTCACAAACACATGATCACACATCGCATCCCAAACAAAAGTTTGATTCTTCTTTATCAAGTTGGTCGATAATGCAGCTACCTTTGAGAAGTCTTTAATAAAGCATCTATAATATCTCGCCAATCCTAGGAAACTCCTCACATCACTAGCATTCTTGGGTTGCTCCAATCCTGAGCTGCTACCACGGTGACAGGATCAACTGCGATGCCCTGCTCAAAGATGACATGATCCAAGAATCTCACTTTCCTTCACCAAAAGTGACATTTCGAAAACTTCGCTTTCAACTTATGCTTCCTCAACACTTTAAGCACAATCCTCAAGTACACCTTGTGTTTGTTCTCTATCTTAGAACAAACCAGCATGCCATCCACAAACTCAAGCACGAACTTATTCAGTTGATCTCTGAAGATGCGGTTCATGAGATCAATAAAGTATATCGGAGCATTGGTTAGCCCGAATGGCATACCCAACCACTCATAGAAACTAGCTGAAGTATGAAATATGGTGATCGGCACACTCTCCTACGCTACACTTAATTGGTAGAATCCCATCGTAAGATCCAATTAAGAGAATACCTTTGAATCGTGGTGCTGGTCGAACAAGTCATCAATACTCATGAGTGTATACTTGTCTTCTTTGCTACCTTATTCAGCTCACGGTAATCTACCCACAACCTCAATGAGCCATCTGCTTTAGTGGCGAATACTACAGATGCACCTCGCTTAGATATACCTCTAAGAATGAATCCTCTCTTCAATAGGTTATTTACATGCACCGCCAACTCCTCTAGCTCTCTTGGTGCCATATGCCTCAAAGGCATAACTATCGGTCTGGCATCCTTTGCTAAATCTATCTGAAACTCAATCTCTCGCTGCGGCTATAATCTGGCCACCTCCTAAAACAAGTTCGGATACTCCCTAAAGATAGGCACATATGATAACCCATCCTGTGGAACCTTGAGAGAATATAGAAAGCTAACCATAACCCCATCCTCCAACAGGTAGCCAATCACTACCGTCCGCCCCTCCATAGCCCTGATCGTCACCAATAGCTTTTTGCAATCCACTACCTTCACATACTTCCTTAGCCAGTTCATCCCCAATATAATCCAGAACCCAACGAAATTCAGAACAAAGCAATCACAAACAAATGGGCATCCATGACTCGATAAGACCAAGCCACAACAAACCATACACAGGCTAGTGAAGCCTCCAATAGGGTTCATCACAATCAAAGATCGATCAACTATTTCAGGTTTCAATCCCAATATATCTACTAGGTCACAAGGTATAAAGGAATGTAAAGCCTCGGTACTAAATAAAACACGTATGAGAACATCATAAATGGATAGAACCTAGAATAACGATGCTCTTCCCTTTCTCCTTCGCCGAGGGAGCACTCGACAAAGTCGGGATAGCATCAAAAGCATACGCCTTCATAACCTGTTTTTGGTGTGCTGGTTTTGGACAACTTTTCTGCATATGTCCAAACTAGCCGCAGTTGCAACACTTCTTCTTCCCATCGGCTTTGCAGTCTCTGATCAAGTGGCCCTTGTCTCCACAACCAAAATAGACGGGTTCCCATTTAGCTTTCTTCTGAGCATTCTTTCCTTGAAACTGATTTCTCTTTCCGTTTCATTTCCTTTTGCCTCCACTACCTTGTTGCAATTTTGGCTCTTCCTTAACGAAAATAGCTGATTTGGACTTACGGTATAACCTCTCATGATGAAGAGCTTTCTCGATGAGTCCCTTAAAAGGCTCATCGATATGACTCACTAACTTCTCCCCAAGATAGTCATCCAAACCCATAAGAAATTTTTCATTCTTCCTCAATGGAGTGTCGATGAAAGACATCACATACTTCAAAAAAGCGTCGAATTCAGCAATATACCCAAAGACAGACATATCTCACTGTTTTAAATCAGCAAATCTACTGAATAGCACCGACTTCTTGGAAATCAAAACGAACTTCTCTTCAAACCTAGCCTTGAACTGGTCCCAAGTAAACTAGTTCTCATGTGTAGCAATAGTAAGGGCATTACATCAATTCATGGTCTGCCCTTGAAGCTGTCAAGAGGCCAGCTTCCTTTTTATGGCGACATCTACTTCTATTATCACCAAAAATACGCTCGTAGGTGTCCAACCAATCCTGCATTTTGATGGTCGACTCTGTTCCAAGAAATAATTTTCCTCCTAAGGTAGAGTAATCCTTATATAGCTTGGAAAACTCAGCCCTCGATGCCTGCATCTAGGCACCACCACCTACAGCAACAGTTGGAGTGGCATTTTGGGCATTCTATAGCATGTTCGCCATCATTGCGTTGAACATCGCCTGCAAGTCAGGGTTTACTACCCCCCGAACCCGCTCCTTCCTCAACTCCAAAGATGGAATTCCTCATAGTGTTTTTTGTCTGCCGACTCATTCTTCATTTGTAATAAGAATGATTAGTCTCTCAAAAAGAAAACCGTGTCGATGGTACTCATGTGTGCATGTGATTTACATACTATATATACTACCATATAGTTTTGAAAACCAAAATATATATCAAGTACACACTCTCTTGTGTATATACACACACTCTCTCTCTCTCTCGATCCAGTTTAGGGTGATAACTCATTCCTTATCTCTACTGGACAACCGTATCAACTCAGTTTAATTATGTAACCTAAGCTCTGATACCAAATGTGACGACCCCCTACACCACTGGGACTTAATATAACTAAATAATGTGTTGTTGTCATGCCCGGTCGATGGAGGACGATCATCAAGGGTTGATAAAAAAAGAAAACAATCGCAGAACCTGTCTTATATCTCACGGTGCATGGAATAAAATACAATATACATCACAGGTATAAAACAAGAGAGACAATAATAACTAAGTGATCCAAATATCAAGTACAGATCCACAAAGTTATACAGCAAGTAATAGAGTTTATACAGAACGGAAATAAATTGGAATAACTTTCTCATAATAGTAGTAATAAGCAAGCACTGTCTAGGCTCCATAGTGTTACATAGTGGAAATAGCATAGCAGTCCATATAAGATATAAGAAAGCTTCATCCTGCTCATCCTCTCCACTTCCACTGTGTACACCTGGACCTGCTATCTAGCTACTCATTTAAGAGTACCTGAGATAATAAGAATCAAAGCATAAAACCTCGGGCCAAACAACAATCTGGTGTGAGCGGTAAATGAATCTCAAAATAGTATACAAGTTGATATAGTAAGGAGTAAGGGTATATGAACCATATCTGACCTGTCCCTGCAACTAAAGAGTTAGCACATAACGAACATAGTATGTTATTCTACGAATATCATAAAGGTATACTACAAACTAAGTATGATGAAGGGTGTCCAGGTATCGCTATCCCTAATACCTATCTTCAGCCGCATTCCTAAAGAGGTAAACTACGGAAGAAAACAATCAAAGCAACCATAAAATCCATCAAACAATCCTTAGTATCACTCAGTGTGTTCTAGATATATGATAATACATATGACCTTCCCCATGCCAGGGGCTAATGAAAATCCTAATTTTCAGTGTACTCACCTCTAGCCTGAAGCTAATACTAGACCCGAATCCACCGGTCCAGGGCATGCAAATCCAAACAACCAGTCCAGGGTAGTTGAATAAAGTACCCATGCGCATCCCCATAATACCCCAACTTTCGGTTACATCATAAAACACTCTGACTATAAACGATACCTTAGCACACGTATTCGACCCCAATCCTTGCTCCGTTTATTTTCCATTATACTCAAGGAACCATTCCACATTCTTTCATTCTACGATAGAACCATTCAACATTCTATCTGTAGGTCACCCTTCTTAGAATCTTCCCTTTGTCTATAACCATTCTCACGACTCCTTTTCACAACCAATTGCCATCTTCGAAACCTAAATCCATTCACTATCGAGGAGTCATCACCAAAATCCGAAGCTATCACCATGCAACTAAATCGCCATCAAACCCTAAGCGAACAAACAAACACTTTTAGCACGACCTGTAGAGCCCTTGCTTCGCCTCCTGGAGATTCCACCCCGACTCGATCAAAATAATCCTCTCGGCACCGATCCAATCATCTCGGTACCGGGTGATTTAATTAGCCAATTTCTTGCCCATCTTTTTTCCCGAATTCATTCCCTTTCAATGCTCATCTCCCAAATGCTTGGAACCCCGACCACTCCCAAGAAAGCTCTAGGCACTGACTCCTTTCCTCTCGGTACCGAGTCCAATACTTATCCAAAAATTTGGCTTCTAACTCCTGGAGTTCCCCTTCCTTCAGCCAACCTAAAATGCACTGAGTCCAAGTACCTCGAGTGGTCACCACCGAGAGGTTTCCACTGACCACCCACGTGAGAAATCTACCGATAAGAAATGACCACGACTTGAACTGTAGGCTCCTTACATGATCCAGAACCACTCCTCCAAGTTTCATCAAATTTCGACCATATATGCCTTCGATTTACCAATTCGACCATCTCTTTCCTAACTACCTAAAAGCACTAGCAAACCATATTAAAGCACAACATACAAACATGAAATACTGTACATATACATCCTCCCATAAAAGCAATCCATACGAACATGATAATCAAGCAAATTCTAATCTAAATCTAACTTTTGCATAGCATATGAATATGAATGAAAGGGGTTGCATAACCATTTAAAATCAATTTAAAATCAGCTATAAACATCTATAAAAGTGTGATTAAAGTTAGAAAACATTATAGCATCAAAATCATGTTAAAAGCATCTTTTTGACTATATAAACATGCATGGTATAGTGAGAAGTCAACAACCACTCACCAAATACTCAAAATGTCGGTTTCTCCCCTTAAAAATGAAGTGGACAACAAAGGAGATGAATGCAAATCAGCCAAAATTGATAATTTCCAATCCCTCTATGCTAATCACCCATTTAGTGATGATTTGGCAAAGATTAGTAAAGAAAAGAGACGATTTTTTAAGAGATTAGGGTTAATGGAAGTTTAGAACTATTTGGAGGAGGATGTAAATGACTTAGATCAATCCCAATAGTCTTTTCTTAGCACAATTTTCAAGATGGGTTAGTTAGCTTAAGAATGGGCTTAGTTAATACCCGCTAATAGAGGCCAACAGTGATCAAAACTTAAAACAGCTATAACTTACAAATTGTAAGTCCGTTTTTCTATTATGACCATCTACCGAATGGGAAACCATCATCCTGAGGTATTAGAAGTGGTTTGAAACCCTAATTCAGTTTCTACCAAAAGCTATATTCCAAACAAGATTTTTTGGATCAAAATTGTCACATAAAAATTTGGCAAAAATTACATATATGGAAAATGTTACTAAGATTCACTTCCCAAAATATTAGAGTTATACGACCTTATATGAATAAAATAAAAATATTTTACGATCCTCCAATATGTATAATACGGGTCGTTACACATCTTGATTAGGAACATTTAAAATGACATGTTTTATAATACTCTGATACAATACTTATGATCAGAACTATTTGTAATTACTATCACAAACACACCATTTATGGATTTTCTGTTAAATATATTTTAATTAAGCATTTAATTATTTATAACACATTATAACAAATATATAATAGAATAAAAAAACACATCTATTATAAATGAGAATTGATTACAAAGTTAATTAATTTATAATAAGCTGCAGAATTGCCCTTAGGGCATACCCCTAACTCTATCACTAGATACTAGAGGTATAGCCTTGGTCGGTAATTATATGTTTTATTATATTTCTATTCCGCTATGATTTTTATCGATAGTTTACTGATATACTTTTGTTGATTTACAAGATAACAACACTAACAATCCATACTTTGTTGGACTTAAGTTTTTGATTTGATGAAAATTTAGGCCCATTGTGGTGCAGGTTGTTAAAAACGAAAAGGTACCCAAAAATATTTTAATGAGCTAATTTTATGTAAGTATAAAACAGATTCAATTTTTAGTTTATGAAACTTATGTTCATCACATAAATTGGTCAATCAATATTGATCGGTCTCAAACTCCTTTATGATGATCCACATAAGATCTCTCATAAACAAGTATTACGTGAAGTTTCTTAACTCGCACAACCTATCAACTATTTTTCCTATGATATGTAGATGTTTGTTTTAAACTCTTATCTTGTATGATCTCGTAAACTATGCTTTAGATGAAATTAATTTTAATCTTATGTACTTACTCTTTGGCGGGCGACCTAATAAAAAGAAGTTAACTCAACTTCACTCACCCTTAATCATTCTTTGTCCAATAAAGTTCAATTACTCCTTATCGATACATCATTATGTGTCATCCGAAGGAGTAACTTTTGAGATTGAATCTTATTCATTTTAGGTACATTAGAAACTCTTTCCAATATACTCACTATTCAATCAAATCAAATTATTTTATTTCCTTTGCATGTTATGTTTTCTACTTTCGTTCTATATTCAACAGACTTATGCTTGTGAATCAAATACACATATACATTTCTATGATAATTCATCTGTGAATTAAACAAAATAGATGGATATATTTTGTTATCATTAGTCTTTTGATTTTATGCATCTTTATGTATTAATCTAAAGGGTTTACCAACTCTTTTGTCACTCTCACTAAATGGGTGCTTGTCCCTTAATCTTCTGAGATGTAATTTAGAAGTTCCTATGATTCTTAACCATATAATAAAATAATTATTCTTCCAAGATATGGCTTAGTCCATAATTTCAAAAATATTGCTAAATTTTTAGATACTTCTGTATTATGTAACTAATGCAACAAATACTACTACTACTATAATAGATTTATTTCATAATGAATATTCAAGATATCCATAATAAAATAAAACTATTTATTTTCAGTCAATACTAAAAGTAGTTACTATTTCATAAACGATATTTTGTGTATCTACAAAAATAATTTTTTGTATATTGATGCATCCATTGATAAGTATTATATGGCATGCTCCCACTATTTTCACGATTATTAAAATTGCGTATGAAATATGAAGTTTCATTTAAAAGCTCATTATGGGCTATTTACTTCTTTTACTGTAACTAGTTTTTGATCAATTTATAGAAATAACCTTTATAAAAGACAAACTTCCATATTATATAACACAACTGGAATAGAAATCATATTTATCATTCCATATTAAGTACCTTTTAATATTTTATACAATTCTCATTTCCGATGTTACATTTGAAGCGGAGGTGGCCATTTACTCTCTTCGTCCCAACTGTGCCTAAGTTACATCTGCTCTCGTACATTCGCTTTCCTTTGTAAAACGATCGAATCATTCAAAGGAGATCCTTATTATAATCAATCATATTTTATACACGATTTTGCATTATGGTTTGTTTGCTTATTTCCAATGGACTAATTTCATTGAACTTTCATACATTACGAACAACGAACATTCACCATATAACATTTATATGTGATTGAATATGGATCAAATATATATTCTCGTATTATTATTAGAGTTCAACACTCATAAAATAAAATACACCATCTTGTACAAATAAATAATTAAGAGACCGAGGCATGAATGTTTTAGTGGTTGTACAAATTGGCTCTTGCATAGGCCTTGAAGCAACAACATGGAAAAGGATTTAAATGTAAGTATATTTTTCATTTTTTGTCAATCTTTAATTTTTTTTATTTGTATAACTTAGCTGATAAAAATTTTATCAAATTTATTAGTTGGACAAATTTATTGATGTAGATTATTTTAACTTTATATTATAAATGTTCTTACAATACTAGAAAAGTTAAATGTTACCATTTCATTCTTCTAGTAAAACTCCCACAAGAATTTTATGTCTCTGAAAACCCTAAGAAATCTTTTGACTTTCTAGTGGACATTAGGATTCTAACCTTGAGGAATACCAATAAATCATACGCCCGCAACGATGGATAACACTTTATCGCTTGTATTAAATACAACTCCTAACCCGTGGTCTTCGTCCTAATCTTATCTTAACCTTGGGAAATATTAATAAATCGAAAGAAAATATTAACTTGTACCCACCATTTCACGACGGCCAAAGTATAATGCATGTACCTTGAGGAATATCAACAAATATATGCATGTATCTTACCCTATCTAGTCAGTATACTAATGGTACAACACATACATCCCTAGCTTGAGGAATATCAACCACTAAATAGTATTCTAGTAATCTATTAACATATAAATAGTTGATGATAACTTATATATTAAGGATTCATAATCTTCAATATGCATAGATTGAGTGAAATCGACTAGAAATGACATATTTCTTATGAAATATCCTCGTGATTCAAGAATTAGATATATTTGAAATCACGGTATACATACTATACGTATGTACTTATTCCTTAAATCTGATTTAAGTTTCTTTCCAGTTCCACTTAACTTTATACATATATAATTATATAAATATTAACTTATTTGTAACTTTTATAATTTAATTTATTTATGTAATAGATAAATGCGTCTTATTAATTAAATCTTATTCCATTTATTTTAATTCTTATTAATTAAATCATATTTAATTAATTTAATTTATTATACGTAAGATTTCTAAAGTTTTATCTTACTCATCTTAAACTATTTATGATAGTTGATCAAGTACATCTATAGTTTGCTTATGTGTACATCAATATATGTATACATTTTAATTAGTTAAGTTTTAATTAATTTAATAAATTTTATTTAGTTAAATATTTTAATTAATTTTAAATTTAATTTAATTTATCATAAGTAATTTTAAGATAAATAAAAAACTACAACAATTATAGTTATGCACATATATCAATTTATGTTTTAATCAATTACCTTTTAATTAATTACTTTATTTGATTCAATTAATCATACTAATAAAAATTTAATTTCAAAATTAATTAATAAAATTTTCAAAACAATTTTGAAAAACTTGAATGCAATAAGTAACTTTTATAAAATTTTCCTTTTACATTTTAAACTTAACTTTTAAATTCAAAATATTTATTAAATTTTCAAACAGATTTCGAAACTAGCACAAGGCCCAAAATCAATTTCGGCCTTTATATTGAGGATAACCTTTGGGATTACTTCATCCTTCGGGCTATGCCAATAACCAGGTAGGGCGGAGTACTTGTTACCCAATTCCAACCTTCGACACTACCGTTCTAGACACCCTACTAAATGGGTATGCTTTAATCAATTACCCATAACATTGCTAATTTAGACTACATAGACTATTGGACTTCAATACCATTGAAGGAAACGGGTCAGTCGGAAGTGGGTTAAATGGGTTAATTCCAAAAAATCCAATTTTATATCTTTATTGTACCTATGAAGTCTATATGAATTTTATGTCCTATATAAAATATTTTAAATAAAACCTTTATTTTATTTAATTGGCTAAAAAGTGTTTTTTTGGTTATACTTTGTAAGTGTTTCGAATACACTTATTTTATGTAAAGTGCATGTGATATAGAAAAGAAGTATACATAGTTAATGTGACCGTGTGTAAGTGTAGAGATTTATACCGCAACAAACTCATTTATTCTTTACATATACCTTTGTTATCCAAAGTTTTGATTTAAAATTATATATATATATATGTGTGTGTGTGTATGTATATATATTTATATATATAATGGATAAATTAATATATATATATATATATATATATATGTATGTTTATATGCTTGTATTATGATTAAATTTGACCATTTTTCTTTGAAATCTAAAGTGAACCGTAATGAATTTCATTTCAATTAAAGAAGTGGTAAAGATTAAATTTTATAGTTTTACACTAAAGTTTATTTCATGAATTTAATTTAAATTAGCATACACATATATGTTTCCATATATATATAACTAATTAAAAGTAATGATTTTAAATTTAGAAACAAATCATGTATGAAAAATTGCAATTTATTATATGCAAATTGAAGTTAATGGTTTAAATCAAACTTTTAAGTTGGAAAGGAAACAAAGGATTTAGGATTTTAGACAAAAACTTTGAATATAGAAAAGAAACAAATTATTTATGATTTTACAGAAAAGTTCATTCATGAATTCAAGATTAAAAATACATTATTCTTATATATACAATATTCAAAATGGTTGTTTAGTTTAAAAGACAAACTTGTAAAGTTTTTTGGCTTTTAGTACAGTAAGCACAATTAGCCACAAGAACATCTTCTTCACACGCAGGCCAAAAACATTGTTTCCCACACTATCACATGATTCACACCTCACAATGTCGCACCCCACACCACCACACTCCCTCAAACCACCCTATGCCAGTGCTCCACCATTGCTAATAGCCGCCACCTCCCGTAGCCACAACCTCTCTATCTATCGGCTCCTCAAAACCTAACCCTAAAAAACAAAATCACGTCTCTACTTGTCGTCTAACGTGCCGCCAACATCTTCGAGCTCATAATAATATCGTTGCTCTACTCATATTATTTATGATCATCAATTAATGCAAAAATAATAATAGGTAAAAAAATGATACTGTACGGTATAATTATATGAGAAAATGGCGTAAAACGAAATACAACTACAAAATGCTACAGAGTCGTATTAATTAACCAAAAAATGATAACACGAGGTAAGTCCTACTATTACACAATAAATTTTAAATATAATTGCTGTATTCTTTTTTTAAGTTTGGTAAATTCAAAACTGATACTGTAACGACCCGTATTTTTACGGATCGAAAGATTGTAGAACTATTGTCATTAGGTCGTTAGTGTAGTTAAGTCGACCAGAGTTTAAGTCGTCCAGAGTTTGGTCGTGTAGCAGATTGGGTTATGGAGCGACTTAGTGGCTTAGGTGAGCGACCTAAGGAAGTTGACGACCTAAGGAAGTTGACGACTTAAGGGGTAGACGACTTAAGGGGTTGAGTGAGTTAACGACCTAAGGAAGTTAGGTCGTGGACGAGTTAAGGATAGGTCGTTGAGACCCTGTGTAAAGTGCTGGGTCGTTGAGTCGCTATGCCATATTTAGTTAGGTCGTAGACGACCTATGTTAAGTATGCTGAGTGTAGTTAGGTCGTGGGACGACCTAGTTAGGTCGCGTAAAGGCTAAGTTGTTAGGTCGCGTGAAGGTGTGTGTTAGGTCGGTACTCCTGTTAGATCGTTAGGTCGTGTAGCGTTGAGTCACTAAGCCGCTTATGAGTGTTAGGTCGTAGGTCGCGTAAGGGCTTATGAAGTTAAGTCGTAGTATTTGCTAACTCGTTAGGTCGTGGATGCGCATAGGCTTGGGTCGTTAAGTCGTAGGTCGGGGATAGTTAGGTCGTGGACAACTTAAGGGGGCGGACGACCTAAGGATTTCCAGCCTATAAATACACGGTTCTATTTCACTTTTTGGGATCCGGATTTTGAAGCGACGAAGTGCTGCTATTTTGAGAGCTTGAGTTCTATACTTCTTCACTTCTTTTCTCCACTTTAATTTTGTGCTTCCTTCCATCCAAATCGAAGATCGAATCGAAGATCCAAGAGCTTAGATTGAAGATCTACAACCAACGAAGAGAGATTTCATTGTTTGAAGCGGAATTTTGGAGAATCGAGCTAGATCCTTTGCTGTCCAGATCTGAAGTGTGTTGCTTTTAAGGTGTTTAGGTGATTTGGTGAGTGGTGGTTATCCCTCACACGGATCCAAAGGAGTATATCAGATTGGTGGCTTGATTTTGTGTTAAAATAGTGATTTCCATGCATTTTCTAAAACTTAAGTATAGATCTATTGTTCATGATGATTTGACATCCATTTTTACTACATGTTAACCTATGCAAGTTCATTTATCAAGTTGTAGAGATATTGCTCATGATTCATGCCTGTTAGATTTAGACTCTTTATTTACAAGATTGCCATTATTGTTATAATTGTTTATTAGATCATGTTTGAATGCTTGATTACTTGGATTAATGATTGACTTGATTGATTGTTATAAATTAGTTGATTGATGATTTGATTTGGACAAGTTGGTCGAAGATGATTCAAAAGTTAAGGGAAAGGCTCTTGAATAAGAAAAGCTGCTCATGGCATATGACGCGGATGATAAAACTCATATGGATAGATTTGATGATGATGTTGAGATGAGTCTTTGCTATGATAAGATGAAGCGAGGCATGATGTGAGATAGCCTTGGTTTAATCTATACGAGATCATTCCAAGCATGTTGTTAACTTGGTGAAATGGTTCGAGTTTGAGGATAATTGTTGGCTCGAGAGGGGCTTGAGCTAGTATGAGAATAGTCGTCGAGGAGGATGACTAGAAGGCTGAGATTTCATCGTGTTGAAGGTTCTAGTAGGCTCAAAGCAAGAGTACGCTGTGCAGATTCGATAGTCCCAAAAGACTACAGTTGGTGGTCGAGTACTCTGGGCAGATTCGATGGTCCTAGGCACGGGCTGCGACGACGTGCGGAGTTCTGTCTAGAACCGGGGTTACCGTTAGCCCTTGACGGACGGCTGAAAGAATGTGCCGGTCATTCAATTAACGGTGGTATCGAAGCAATGATAACAGTGATAGCCAGAGTCATGGATGTTTGGTTGTATCGTCATTCGGTCTCAAGAGCAATATTTTCTGGGTGCTTATCTGATCTTGGTTTAGGCCTTGGGAGTTTGTACTTGGAAAACATTGACCTTGACTCGAGTGATAATTGCTTTACTTTAAATGGTTGTTTTACTATGTTTACTTCTGCTTAGTGTGTCTGGGGGCTATCACTGTAGAAAGAGGTGGAGTGGGAGGGTTGGGTTCCTATTCCTTTTACCTTTATGCTCTTTTGGTATGTTGTTAGTTAATTTACCGCTCACTAAGACTGTTGTCTGACTCAAGGTTTTATGTTCAACTCTTATTACCTTGGGATGTTCATCCATTTTTGGGATGGGCAGACTAGGTAGCAGGTGACAGGTGCTGTTCTTAGTTTCCAACGATGCTGATGACAAAGACGAGCTGGAGGCTTGCATATTATTTTCTTATTATATGTACTAGATGTTCCGCTGCTTGTATATTCTCTGAGTGATATGTAGTGAGGCTGGATGTATTGACTATACAGATTTTTGTATCAAACTACTATGAGGCTTATTTGATGCGATTCTGTTCTGTGTAGCTTCACTATGTATATTTTTCTCTATTGTATTTTATCCATGCGCTGTGAGTAATACGATAGACTATGCTGTTTTTACCTTACCTCTGACGATCATCCATGGATGCCTGGCACACTTTTCAGCGCACTATTTCTATGTTTAGTGCAGGAGTCTTGGGCGGTCATCACATTGGTATCAGAGCCTTGGTTAATCGATTTTACCCAACGCTCGCTGACGTAACTACGTATGAGAGACGTAATTTTATTTTGATGGATGATTACTATATATAATATAGTAGCTTAGAAGAATTTGAGTCCTTTATGTAGTTGTTTCTCAAGGTGTGCTGGTCATTCCTTTTTATAGATATTAAGAATGAGTCGAAGAGGGAGACCAGCTGCTAGGGAAGGCCGTGCTACTAAGGGGGCTGTTGATTATGCTGCTATGTTCGAGGCTATGTTGACTTCGATCATGAGAAGGATGCCAGCTCCGGGGCCATCAGTAGATGTTGGAGTTCAAGTTCAAACTCCAAAACCGGTGGATTTTGCTAAGCTGTGTAAAGACTATACTGCTCTTGGAGGGAAGATTTTCTTGGGAACAGAGTCAACCATTGAAGTCCAGAGATGGATAGATGCTTGTAAAAGATTCTTTGGTGATTTGGGAATCGAGGATGCAACTAGAAGGAAGCTCACATCAAGACAGCTTCAAGGGAGAGCTTCTGACTGGTGGAACTCTATCACCATTGATACTCCGGAGGAAGAAATTACTTGGGAGCAATTCCAAGCCAGATTTGAAGCTAAGTTCATTTCTACAGCTCAGAAATCTATTCTGTTTAAGAAGTTTGTAGAGCTCAAGCAAGATGGAAGACCAGTTCTTGAGTATGTTTCTGAGTTTGAAGCTTTGTCCAAGTATGCCCGGTCGTATATTGAATCTCCTTATTAGAAGAACGAGAAGTTTGTGACAGGCTTGGACATTTACCTTGGGAAGCAGTTGGTGGATCATCTGGATGATCCATTTGAGAAGCTTGTAGAGAAAGCTCTCAGGCATGAAAATCTGTTTCTTAAAGAAGGATCTGTTGTTACTATGACCAAGGAAGAGTCTAAACCACAGCAAGGTGGAAACAAGAAGAGGAAGCAGCAGCAGCAAAAGGGTAAGGATGGCCAAAAGAAGCCGAAAGCGAAGTGACTTGCTACAATTGTCAGCAGAAGGGCCATTTCTCCAGAGAATGCAAGAATCCAAAGGTGCCGGTGAAGTGCCACAACCGTGACAAGCCGGGGCATATTAAGAAGAATTGTCCAGAACCACGGAAGGACAAGCAGATTGTGCAAGCTTATGCTTTGGGGGCTATTCCATCATCTTCAAAAGCTCCTACTGCAAAAGAGAAAGGAAAGAGTGTGGTGGTTCAAGGTACTCTTTCCATTTGTGGTGTTCCAGTTAGAGTGTTATTCGATACTGGGGCGTCGCATTCTTTTGTTTGTAATGAACTTGTAGGCCGGTTGGGTTTAGAACCAGATATCGTTGATAAACCATTGGTTGTGACTAATCCAGTTGGGGGTTCGTCCTGTCTGTGTATGCTATGCTGTGGTTTGGTTGTATCGAGTCATGATTGCTCTTTTGTTTGTGATTGTTTTGTTCTGAACTTTGTGGGGTTCAGAATTATTTTGGGTATGGACTGGCTTAGGAAGTATGCGGCAAAGGTTGATTGTGAAAGGTTGGAGGTGACAGTCGAGAATGTGGAAGGGCGAAAGGTTGTGATATGATGTAAGCATGAGGAATGCGTCTTCATGAGCTTCATGTATTCGCTGGTTGTTCCACGGGATGGACTGTCATCGGTGCCAATCGCTAATGGATTTGAGGATGTCTTTGATGAGGTCAAAGGGTTACCGCCGCATAGAGAGATCGAGTTTCGTATCGATCTAGTTGAAGGAGCCAGACCTGTTGTGATGCCTCTTAGGCGGATGGCGCCTAAGGAACAGCAGGAGTTGAAGGTGCAGGTTGATGATCTCTTACAGAAAGGATTCATTCGGCGTAGTGTGTCCGAATGGGGTGCACCAGTTGTGTTTGCAACCAAATCAGATGGATCATTGAGGTTGTGTGTGGATTATCGTGAGCTGAATAAAGTGACTAAGAAGAACAAGTATCCATTGCCAAGAATAGATGACTTATTCGATCAACTTCACGAAGCTAAGGTGTTTTCTCAGATGGATTTGGCAACGGGATTTCACCAGTTAAGAGTGGCTAAGGATAGTGTGCCGAAGACTGCTTTCAGGACACCATCCGGTTTCTTTGAGTGGCTGGTAATGCCGTTTGGATTGACCAATGCACCAGCATATTTTGTGGATCTTATGAATAGAGTGTTCAGAGATCAGTTGAACAAGTTCGTACTAGTGTTCGTGGATGATATTTTGATTTATTCCAGAACTGAAGAAGAGCACATGACGCACTTGCGTATTGTTTTGTAAATCTTACGGAAACATCAGCTGAAGGCTAATTTTTCAAAGTGTCACTTCTGGAGGAGTGAAGTGAGATTCTTAGGCCATATTATCTCTGGAAATGGAATAGCGGCTGATTCCGCTAAGGTGGCAGCAATCCAGGATTGGATTAGACCTAAGAATACATCTGATGTGAGAAGTTTTCTTGGATTAGCAGGATATTATCACCGATTTATCAAGGACTTTTCCAAGATAGCTGCACCATTAACAGGATTGACGAAAAAGAACCAAGTATTCAAATGGGATGCTAAGTGTGAGCAAGCTTTCAGAATCCTGAAAGAGCGATTGACAAGTGCTCCTGTTTTGACTATTCCAAGTGGAAATGATGAGATGGTGGTTTACACCGACGCATGTGGTACTGGACTTGGAGCAGTGCTGATGCAGAAGGGTAAAGTTGTTGCGTATGCAAGTCGACAACTGAAGCCGCATGAAAAGAATTATCCGACTCATGATTTGGAGTTAGCGGCGATTGTATTTGCTTTGAAGATGTGGAGACATTACCTATTGGGAGTTCGATTCGAGTTGTTTACAGATCATAAGTCGTTGAAGTATCTTTTCTCCCAAAATGATTTGAATCTTAGGCAGCAACGATGGCTAGAGTTTTTGGCATCATATGATTTATTATAGCCTATACTCCGGGAAAGGGTAACGCAGTGGCAGATGCGTTAAGTCGAAGACATGCAGGATTGGGAGCCATGTTTTCAGAATGGAAGAGTCTCGAGTATTTGGCTGGATTTGACTTCAGGCCTAGATGTGAATTGGAACCTGAGATGTTGGCAAACTTATCGATAAGACCTACTCTTGTAGAAAGGATCGGCGAGAGCCAAAAGCGAGACGATAAGCTTGTCAAGATTATCCGTGATTTGGAATTTGGATTGGACCCAGAGAAGGATAAAGGATTCGAGGTCGATCGAGAGGGTTGGCTTCGGAAGCAAGGACGACTAGTTGTTCCTGATATAGATGAATTGAGAGATGAAGTTCTGAAGGAAAGTCATCACTCGAAGCTGACAATTCATCCAGGTGGAAATAAGATGTATCGGGATATGAAAAGAACCTATTACTGGGAAGGTATGAAGAAGGATGTTGGAAATTTTATTTCCAAGTGCATGAACTGCCAGTTGGTAAAAGCCGAACAGAAGAAGCCAAGTGGATTGCTTCAGCCATTAGAAGTTCCTACATGGAAGTGGGAGCAAATATCGATGGATTTTATTGACGGGCTACCTAGAACAAGAACAGGAAATTAAGGGATTTGGGTCATCGTAGATCGTCTGACTAAGAGTGCAAGATTCATTCATGTTCGATCAACTAGGACTACATCGAAATTGGCTGAGCTATATGTTAAGTGGATAGTTCGATTCCATGGTATTCCGAAAAGTATAGTGAGTGATCGAGACCAATTATTCACTAGTAGATTTTGGAAGAGCTTCCAGGAAGTTTTGGGAACCGAGTTGTGTTTGAGTACAACTTATCACCCCCAAACAGATGGTCAAACCGAGAGAGTCAACCGAGTTTTGGAAGATCTCCTCAGGGCATGTGTTTTAGATTTCGTAGGATCATGGGAAGATCATCTTCATTTGGTGGAATTTTCATATAATAACAGTTACCAGTCAAGCATTGGTATGGCACCGTATGAAGCATATTATGGAAGACCGTGTAACTCTCCGACATGTTGGTTAGAAACAGGAGAAAAGTTGATACTTGGGCCAAAAATGATTCGACAGACTTCGGATTGCATAGAGATCATTCAGCAACGAATGAAGGCAGCCCAAGACCGTCAGAAAAGTTATGCCGATAAGCGTCGTAAGGATTTGGAATTCGACGTAGGTGATATGGTTTTTGTAAAGATTTCTCCACTGAAGAATGTTATTCGATTTGGGAGAAAAGGAAAATTGACTCCGAGATTTGCTGGACGATTCCCGATCATCGAGCGAATTGGAAAGCTCGCCTATAAATTGGAGTTACCAGAAAAGATGGTGGGTGTGCACAATGTTTTTCACATATCATATCTACGGAAGTATGTGCACGACTCGAATACAGTGGTTTCTGCTGATAGCTGTAAAGATTTTGAGATTTATCCAGTCGATAAGAGACCTCGCAAGCCGCTTCGTGTTGTGGAAACTGACACGAAACAGCTTAGGAGGAAGGTAGTTAGGTTGCTCAAGGTACAATGGAGTGATGATGTTAACGACTGTACATGGGAGGTGGAAGAGAGGATGAAGGCAGCTCATCCAGAACTCTTCGAGGTATGGCCATAAGGTGTCGTGTCATCTCACGACATTGTAACTTGTTCTAGTTTTAGAATTCTGCATGTTAGGCTAGTAATTGGACGCATGGTTTGTTGATTGCTATGGATGGTAGGCATGCAGAATAGTTTTTGATTGCTCTTGTTTGTTTGGAATTTCGGGGGCGAAATTCCTAAGGGGGAGAGAATGTAACGACCCGTATTTTTACGGATCGAAAGATTGTAGAACTATTATCATTAGGTCGTTAGTGTAGTTAAGTCGACTAGAGTTTAAGTCGTCCAGAGTTAGGTCGTGTAGCAGATTGGGTTATGGAGCGACTTAGTGGCTTAGGTGAGCGACCTAAGGAAGTTGACGACCTAAGGAAGTTGACGACTTAAGGGGTAGACGACTTAAGGGGTTGAGTGAGTTAACGACCTAAGGAAGTTAGGTCGTGGACGAGTTAAGGATAGGTCGTTGAGACCCTGTGTAAAGTGCTGGGTCGTTGAGTCGCTATGCCATGTTTAGTTAGGTCGTAGACGACCTATGTTAAGTATGTTGAGTGTAGTAAGGTCGTGGGACGACCTAGTTAAGTCGCGTAAAGGCTAAGTTGTTAGGTCGCGTGAAGGTGTGTGTTAGGTCGGTACTCATGTTAGATCGTTAGGTCGGCTATGCGTTAGATCGTTAGGTCGTGTAGCGTTGAGTCGCTAAGCCGCTTATGAGTGTTAGGTCGTAGGTCGCGTAAGGGCTTATGAAGTTAAGTCGTAGTATTTGCTAACTCGTTAGGTCGTGGATGCGCATAGGCTTGGGTCGTTAAGTCGTAGGTCGGGGACAGTTAGGTCGTGGACAACTTAAGGGGGCGGACGACCTAAGGATTTCCAGCCTATAAATACACGGTTCTATTTCACTTTTTGGGATCCGGATTTGAAGCGACGAAGTGCTGCTATTTTGAGAGCTCGAGTTCTACACTTCTTCACTTCTTTTCTCCACTTTAATTTTGTGCTTCCTTCCATCCAAATCGAAGATCGAATCGAAGATCCAAGAGCTTAGATTGAAGATCTACAACCAACGAAGAGAGATTTCATTGTTTGAAGCGGAATTTTGGAGAATCGAGCTAGATCCTTTGCTGTCCAGATCTGAAGTGTGTTGCTTTTAAGGTGTTTAGGTGATTCGGTGAGTGGTGGTTATCCTTCACACGGATCCAAAGGAGTATATCAGATTGGTGGCTTGATTTTGTGTTAAAATAGTGATTTCCATGCATTTTCTAAAACTTAAGTATAGATCTATTGTTCATGATGATTTGACATCCATTTTTACTACATGTTAACCTATGCAAGTTTATTCATCAAGTTGTAGAGATATTGCTCATGATTCATGCCTGTTAGATTTAGACTCTTTATTTACAAGATTGCCATTATTGTTATAATTGTTTATTAGATCATGTTTGAATGCTTGATTACGTGGATTAATGATTGACTTGATTGATTGTTATAAATTAGTTGATTGATGATTTGATTTGGACAAGTTGGTCGAAGATGATTCAAAAGTTAAGGGAAAGGCTCTTGAATAAGAAAAGCTGCTCGTGGCATATGACGCGGATGATAAAACTCATATGGATAGATTTGATGATGATGTTGAGATGAGTCTTTGCTATGATAAGATGAAGCGAGGCATGATGTGAGATAGCCTTGGTTTAATCCATACGGGATCATTCCAAGCATGTTGTTAACTTTGTGAAATGGTTCGAGTTTGAGGATAATTGTTGGCTCGAGAGGGGCTTGAGCTAGTATGAGAATAGTCGTCGAGGAGGATGACTAGAAGGCTGAGATTTCATCGTGTTGAAGGTTCTAGTAGGCTCAAAGCAAGAGTACGCTGGGCAGGTTTGATAGTCCCAAAAGACTACAGTTGGTGGTCGAGTACTCTGGGCAGATTCGATGGTCCTAGGCACGGGCTGCGACGACGTGCGGAGTTCTGTCTAGAACCGGGGTTACCGTTAGCCCTTGACGGACGGCTGAAAGAATGTGCCGATCATTCAATTAACGGTGGTATCGAAGCAATGATAACAGTGATAGCCAGAGTCATGGATGTTTGGTTGTATCGTCATTCGGTCTCAAGAGCAATATTTTCTGGGTGCTTATCTGATCTTGGTTTAGGCCTTGGGAGTTTGTACTTGGAAAACATTGACCTTGACTCGAGTGATAATTGCTTTACTTTAAATGGTTGTTTTACTATGTTTACTTCTGCTTAGTGTGTCTGGGGGCTATCACTGTAGAAAGAGGTGGAGTGGGAGGGTTGGGTTCCTATTTCTTTTACCTTTATGCTCTTTTGGTATGTTGTTAGTTAATTTACCGCTCACTAAGACTGTTGTCTGACTCAAGGTTTTATGTTCAACTCTTATTACCTTGGGATGTTCATCCATTTTTGGGATGGGCAGACTAGGTAGCAGGTGACAGGTGTTGTTCTTAGTTTCCAACGATGCTGATGACAAAGACGAGCTGGAGGCTTGCATATTATTTTCTTATTATATGTACTAGATGTTCCGCTGCTTGTATATTCTCTGAGTGATATGTAGTGAGGCTGGATGTATTGACTATACAGATTTTTGTATCATACTACTATGAGGCTTATTTGATGCGATTCTGTTCTGTGTAGCTTCACTATGTATATTTTTCTCTATTGTATTTTATCCATGCGCTGTGAGTCATACGATAGACTATGCTGTTTTTACCTTACCTCTGACGATCATCCATGGCTGCCTGGCACACTTTTCAGCGCACTATTTCTATGTTTAGTGCAGGAGTCATGGGCGGTCGTCATAGATACTACGCAGTAGCATTATAAAATAATTTATGACAAATAGTACGATAAATATTCAAAAAATTAAATAAAAATGATACCACCTTTACAAAGCTATGTAATATCATTATAAATTAATTTATAAAATTAGTATTACAAATTTTCAAAAAATAAAACAAAAATGATATCAAATCTGCAAAAAAATCATAAAATGATATTAGAAAGTTGAATTTAAAAATATTAATTCAAAAATGATACTACAATTCATAAGTCATAATACAAATTAAGAAAATGTTAATGTACTTCATAAATAGATACTACAATTCATAATGCTATTATAAAATAATGTTGCGAGATACATCATCTAAAAAGAAACAACAATTTTTTATAAACTACTACTACTACATTTAAAAAAAAGCATTACAATTCAGAAACTGCTACTACGGTTCATAAATTGCTAAAATAAGGTAACATTATGAACCAAAATATACATATCTGTAGTTATTTAAAAAAAACAAAAAATAATACTACACGGTATCATACTACGCACATCTAAAAAGAAGCAATATTACATAAACAGGAAATTATTGTCAAGGACAAACATTTAAATTAATTCCCCCTTACATAAGCTGCTACTACAACTTTAAAAAAGCTATTATAATTCAGAAACCGCTACTATAATTCATAAAATGCTACTATAAAATAGTATTATGAATAGAAATATACATAACTATGTTTATTTAAAGAAACAAAAAATGATACTATACAGTATCATTACTACACATATCTAAAAGGAAGCAATAAAATAAACTACTACTATGATTTTAAAGAGCTACCACAATTCAGTAACTGCTATAACAATTCATAAAATGCTACTGTTAAATAACATTATGAATAGAAATATACATAATTTAATTCATTTAAAAAACAATCATACTACACAGTAGCATTGTTACACACATTTAAAAAATGCTATAAAATTATATTACAAAATGATGAAACAATATTATAAAACATATATATTTTTTAACTAAAAATGCTACTGTAAAATAGCATTACAAGTAGAAATATAAATAACTATTTTATTTTCGAAAACAATTATACTACTTAGTATCATTATTCGTTGTTATCTTCTTCTTCCGCAATTCCATGTTTCTTCTTCACCTCCAGCTCTAATCACATATGTTGGTGAGATTTTTCATTTCACAAACACCCTAGTATTTTTGCGAAGTAATCACGATGTTGAATGCTTCCTTGATTATGAATCAACAAAATTAAGTGATTTTAATTTTTCCCTAATGAGGAGTTAATATATTACTTAGCATACAATGTTATTGGGGTTTAAATGCGAAGTACACAAAATAAATTCATTATATCGATATTAGAGCTAATGGAATGATAACTATAAAGTAATGTACTGGAAAATAAAAGGACATAGAGAATTTACATAGTTCGGATGTTAAGGAATTCTGCGTCCATAGGTAAAATTACACTTTCTTGCTTTATATTCTTAGCAGGCCCGGCCCACGTATTTCATTGCCCTAGCCCAAAATAATTTTCAAAATTCATTTCAAGATGAAAATTTTACAGCACAAAACAATTTGCCTCTGCTGGGAATCAAACACTGGTCACAGGCTAAACTAGACTAGAAACTTACCACCTGATTTATATCGTTAGATTATGCCACGTATCGAACAACCATCTTGGATTTTCGATATGCATGGATTGCTAACGTGGATTTTGGTGGGAGATCATTATTTGAGTGGTTGAATGGTAGGCTTTAACGGGAAACTTAAAATTGAAGGGGGAACGCTTTGGAATTGAGGCGGGAAACCCAAATTTGAATGGACGGTGCATTCCTGATTTCTGCTATGTGACAAGCTTATGGACTGCACATGTATATAGATGAAGCTGTCAAGTGGCTCTTCATCTCAGGGAGAGTTACATCATTGTTAGCGTCTTTGGACTTTGTTTTCACTCTACTAGGAATTGCGCCTTTCCTATGCCCAAGGCAGTAGTGCTGTATAGTTTTTATGCTCTGCCCCTACTTCTGGATCTGTACTGCATGGTCCCTCTTGCAGTATTAGCATGGCATGGTATTGGAAATAGTTAGAGGTTGGATGTATGGTCTAGTAGAAGAGATTGAACCGCTGTTTTGGAGGGTAATTGCTTCATGTGAACTGGTTCCGAGCTGTTCTCAATAATTGGAGGACTGTGCCCTCGCTTTTGTCATTGAGTCTGATCTAACGATCTTGGGGATAAAGTTGGGTCTTCTTGATTTTCCTTTGTGGTGTGAGGTTTGGCCCCTAGTTGCGGAGCAATCTCTTTCCCTCATTTTATCCCTTGTGTTTGCGGTCAAAGTGTACAGGATTGTGATGCAGTCTTTATTAATTGGATATTGATATAGGATACGGCGCTATTCTATGACATCAAGGTAGTGACGCCTCCCTATAGTCTTTTTAATACAAAATTGTGGCACAAACCTATCACTATTAATTGTTAGTTCAAGATTGCAGTGCATCCCCTGTTGGAACCGGGCCAGCCCATAGGGGAAGAAATGGATGAACTTCAAAAAATTTACCATTTTGAATCTTTTGGGCCTATGAAGTTTGAAGGTATATTAAATCAAATCTAATAAAGTTAAGTACAATCTTATTTTATTTAAAAATTGATCAAAAGAAGTTTTAAATTAATGTAAACTTAAATATATAGTGTATCGAATACACCAAACAATTACTTATAAGAGTAAACTTAGAGAAAGAAACCTTTCGTTTCTTTCTCCAAAAGTTATGTAATGTAGAGAAGGGACCTTTTCATTTCCTTATCTTAACTTATTTAATTAATGAGAGGATAATTTATTCATATGGAGAGAGAAAACTTTCATTTCTCTCTCTTCAGTTAAATTGATTGATTATTTGAATGTCATTAATTAGAACCATGTACATGGCATGAATGTAAGTATAACCAAATATATATATTATAGTGTAAATTATGTAAGTGCAACATATTACAGGTGCTATCAATTGATGAATAAAAGGTGACAAGGATGATTAATTCAACTTCCCATTTGGTAAACTCAATTAATGCAGCATATAAATGATAATTAATAGGTGTTAGAGAATATAAACAGTCAATAATAACTATATATATATATAATTGCCTCATTTTAATTTTTTTCTTCGAAAAGAAATCTAATCCATACTTTAACAATATGTAATATATATAATAAATTTTATATATACAAAACGTACATGTAAAATTAATATGTGTGTATAAGATTAAATCAAGTCTTTCTAACTAATATAAATTAGAGATTTATAGCAATCGATTTAAAAATAGATTTATTGTCAAAACATTAATTGTGTGTAAGTATTTATAGTAATCAAATTAAAATTTAGATTTATTGCCAAAACATCTTCCTTTTTTAATTTCTAATACAATACAAACACAAAATACATGCATGTAAACTTTCAAATCTAAAATTGCACTTTGTTTCATATGATTTAAAACATGAATCTTCAATAAAACATTATACTATTCACACAGAAATTTTAGCCTAGTTTGTTAAAGTAAAATCCAATCAAAACAATATGAACATACAAAGTTTTAAATCTAAAGGATTGTACTTTGAATTGAATGTTTACAATATAGATCTATTATAAAACATTGTTTTTAAACATATAAAAATTTTAATTTTAATTTAAAAATAAGAATCCAATTGAAAATTTGAACATACAAAATTTCAAACCTAAAAACTAGACCTTAAATTGAGTGTTTAGAACATAGTTCTAAAAACATTGTATTTAAACATATACAAATTTTATTTTTGGTTTATTAAATTAAAATCTCAATCAATTCATTCAACAAACAATTCAAACTATACAAACAATTTCCAAATTAAAAGAGGCAATGATATGTACATACAAATTATGATAATCAAATTTATCGTTCATCAAACATTACGTCAAATGTCATTATCTATAAAAGAAAAACATAGCTTATTACCAAAGCTTTGAATCACAACTTGAAACTAAATTCACCTTAGGATGTTGCCTAGAAGTTACACCTTGAATAATGATATCTCCTCAGATCATCAAGATCTCCATCCTATCTTTGCAAGAGATGGATGAACCACTTTTGTTTTGTTTTGTTTAATGTTTTTATTTGGAGTTGAAAGATTTTTGAATTTATTTTTTGTTTTTTGCCATAAAATGTTAGGAGGAGAGAAAGAGAAAGAATGAATGAGAAAAAAATTAAATTGTACGTATAGAATGAATTAGAGAATATGTTTTATTTGAAAGAATGAAACTTTTTCATTCTTTAATTAAAACTTCACTAATTAATTTTCTTGATTGTTTCTCTCTCTCCAATCCTCTCTTTACATGTATGTCATCAAATGGCATAAAATTTCCACAAATCATATCATCAAAAACATAAATTTTCCATAAATCATGTCATTAAATGACATAAAATATCCATAAATTATTTCATGCAATTATCTTTAAATTACATCTATGTCGTATATCAATGCGTGCAAATATAACTTTTATAAATGCATTAAAATTATTACAAAAAACTTTCAAACTTTGAATAAATAATAACTAATATTTCTCAAATATCAATTAATTTATCAATTTACAACATTTTATAAATTAATTAAATCATGTGGTTTTTCAAAGAATTCATCATTATGGTTGTGTGACTCAAAGGTGTAAATTCAGTTAGCGATTAATATTGAACTATTCGAATATTAACGTTCACACGTCACTTAGCAAGTGGTGTGACATTTTGGCCGAATTTATCGCTTACACGTCTTTTGGTAAAATCCAATTTTACTTATTATAAGCAGTACCTAATAGTAAAAATTATTTACACCAATTCTCTTCGTCAAAACTATATCACTTTGGATTTATGGATTTTGGTAATGGTCAAATTTTCAATATCATCCACATTCAACTTTATAGTCTAAACACAAAGTCCTTGATTTAATAATAACAATTATTATTAACCGAAATATTCTGGCCAGAGACTTTGACTTTGAGTTGACTTTAGTTGACCATGATACTAATCTCATATAATTGAGGGGTCGAATCCTCTCTTGAATAGTGTTTCACTTCCAATGCTTCTACTCGACCCAACTATAGTCGCTCGATGGACGCCGTGCAACGATTTAACTATAAGCAAATAGGAGCTTCCACATTGAAGATTAATAGTATTCTCATGTCAAGAGAACTGTGTAAATTAGTTACATCGATATTTTCTATTTGACGTTAGTTATATTAACCAATAGAAAACTATCGAGTGAGTCAAATAATAGTTATCCAATAATTATCAGTACATAACCCCTTGGTACCCCCAACAGCCATGAGTAATGCACTGCCTAACATTTGGAGAGCGTTACGTACTCTAGGCTCAATGGATACATCGATATATAGTCTCGATGCATCTTGACTAGGAGCATTTAAAATGGTATATTTAGTTTTTATTGTGATAAATTACTCATAGTTACAACACTTTGTAACCACTATCACAAAACATACCATTTATGGATTTCTATTCAATATACTTTTAATTAAATTAATTAATATAACCACATTATATCAAGTATATAATAGAAATAAAACACCTTTATTTTGAACAAGATTGCTTAATGAGTTAGATATATGTAACAAATTACATAATTGCCCCTACGGCATACCTCTAACTCTATCAATTTCCCACATGCACTTGGGGTCGACTATGGAATCTTATTCCAGCTTCTCCAATCAGTTTTTTCAAAACCAATTGGGTCAGTCCCTTTATGAACGAGTATGCTATTATGTTTTAATTATCCACTCTGTCAATCAACTCTCTCCGACGGTGATAAACTGCTTTATCATGTGGAACAATTCAGAGCATGTTTCTCGACTTCTAATGAGTTATAAGTTCTGTTACAAACTTATTGTGGCATTGTTATCATATAACGATGTTATGAGATTCTCAACATTTGGAATCAGCTCAGTTATAAATTTGTGCGCTTATATTTTTACATACGTTTTTTTTGCGGCGCTATTCAAGGCGATGTATTTAGCCTTTTTCACCGAATCAGTCACGGTCATTCATTTGGAACATTTCCAACATAGATATTCTTAACTTGAATTTATTATTGACATACTATACTTAATATCACTTATGAAGTTTGAGTCAGAATACTCCTTAATAACAAATTTGTGTTTCTGTAAACAATTCTCTAGTATTTAATAAATACACAAGAACACTTCAAACAACCATTTAGTGATATCAATTTGGATTTGATATTTGCTTCATGTATCAAATACATAAAAAATCACGTTGTCGTAGACAACATAACATGTACGATAATTTCTAATGCTAATGCATAAGGAACTAATCTCACATGTTCCGTATTAAACAATTTAATAAGGTGCCTTTGCATATCGACTTGGGACATTCCCAATATCTTTTACACTCACTATAAAAGACATCATTTACAATCCAAAGTTGAGTATTAAAACAACTAAGGTTGATTTTAACACAAGTACATTGTTAAAATCAACAACGTGCCTACTTATAGTTTAGAAATACCAATGTATCTTTTAACGTTCTTTCTTATGAACACACGCTTCCTGTGCATTTTGATTGCAAATCAAACTATTTAATATGTCTATCAAAATATTTTTTCAATTTTGATGCTGATTAAATGATACTTTCTGTCATTTTTGGATCATATCCAAAGACTCACAAACTCAATATCGCTCTCACTGACTTCAAGACATTTTTGGTTATTATGTGTTAACAGTTTACTACTTAGAATTTTCTGTTTCAATACATAAGTACCAAACATAAAGTCATACTAAGTGGTAATTTTGTGAATAAATCTGAATTATCTTGAGCACGTTGAATATGGAACCTATTACGCTAATTTCAACAACTGAAATTTGCGATATTATTCTTATCAATATTGCTCATTTCATTCCAACTGCATTAGTCTTGCACATAAAGACACAATCGTGGCTAATGGATCACATCCCTTCAGTTACACTACCAAAATCATATTTTGATAGCATACTTGGATTTCTTTCAGATTTTTGCATCGTACCATATCATAGAGTCAACACTCTTAATGGTTTAATTAAACAACCGAGGATTATATATTTTCGACATTGATAAGAAACTCATAGTTTCTCTTCAATGTGCGAGAATACTTATTAGACTCTCTAATATGATGTGTTCATTTAGGTTAGTTAATTTCGTTTCATCTCAACTAATTAGTTCTATCTTTGGATCGTATCCAATTCCATTTTATCCCAGTAATTCCTCAAAAAACCTCTTCACAATGAAGTTGATATTTTTTGAAACAACAATTATTTCTCAATGCAACATAATAGGTATTTATAAACGTTTTATGAATTTCTTTATTTATAAAACCATTTTGGTTTTGGTTTATAAAACTTATGTTCAAAACATAAATATCTCATCCAATGACAGTCTTTCCCAAAATCCTTTTGGGGAGATTCATACAAGATCCCTCACGAACAATTATTATGTGCAGACTTTGGATTCGCATAACATGCCAACTCCTTAGCCTATGATATGTTGGGATTTTTCATAAACTCTTATCTTGTATGATTTTGTAAACTATTATTTAGATGAAAACACATTAACCTTGTGTAATACTCTTAAGTACACGATCTTATAAAAAGAAATTAACTCAACTTCACTCATCATTAATTGTGCTTTGTCCAACAAAGTTTGAGTACTCCTTATCGATACATCATTATGTATCACATGGAGGAGTGACCATTGAGATTGAATCTTTATTCATTTTTAGATACATTCGGAACTCTTTCCAAAATACTCACTTATCCGACTAAATCGAATCATTTTATTTTTATTGCACGTTATTTTATTTACTTTCGTTTTATACTTTATGATCTTATCATAAAAATAGCACATATGTATCAAATACACATGTCCATGTCGGTGATAAATTATCAATGAACATAACCAAGTACATGGAACTGATATTAGTAGACTTGTGATGCATACATCAATATGTATTAATCCGAAGAGTTCATCAACTCTTATGATGCTCCCATTGAATGGGTACATAGTCCATAATTATTTGAGATATAATTTGTCATATGATTCATAATCATATAATAAAATTATTTCTCAAAACTATGGCTTAGTCTATAATTCCAAACAACTAATATTAGACACTGCTATATGTTCCATTGCATCACTTTTGTTATGAAAACAAAAACCACCTTGTAGTTTTATTTTATAACGAATATTCATAATATTCATATTGAAATATAACTGTCTAGTTTTCAATCAATAGCCAAAAATAATAATTATTTCATAAATAATGTTCGGTATGTTTTACAAGAACAAATTTCATAATTTGATGTAATCAATAAGTGTTATAAGGCATGCTCCCACTATTTCTGCAATTACTATAATAGCGTCCTAAATTTGGAGGTCCATCATTCACTTAACATAGATTTATTATTCATATACTGCAACTAGTTTACCTTGGAGAGTCCTTTGATCAAATATGTTGAACTCAAAGAAATAAATCTCATAGAAAATAATTTTCTATATGAAAATACATTTCGGAATATAAATCAAATTTCTTACTCCAATGTTAAGAATCAATCACTATTATTACAATTCTCCTTCCCATTGTTTCTTTATGAAGCGGAAGTGATTGTTCATTCTTTTCATCCCAACTGTACCTTAAATCATATCTACTCTTGTACATTCGTTTTTCTTTCTAAATGGTCAAATCAAAAACCCTTGCTACAATATCATAACAAACTCTTTACAAAAGTGCATTTGATTATCATTAACTTTTAAGGACATCAGATATGTTGCACTTTGCGTAAACTGATCAAACTGACATTTCAATGATCGAGTTCTTAGATTTATATTGTAGTTTTAGTCTATCATTACATTTAACACATTACGATCTTTTTGTAATCGATCAAATTGAATACTCGATCTTGCACCAAGGTTTATTTGGTTTTTCATATAAACTAATTTCATCGAAATATTATACATTACAGACTTCGAACGTTCACCATATAACATTTATATGCGATTGTATATGGATCAAATATCCATAGTCTTGTATTGCTTTTAAAGTTCAAAACTCATAGAATGCAACACATGGTCTCGACCAAATAAATGCGTAAGTGACCAAACTACGAATGTATTTAGTAGTTATAAAATCAGGCACTTGCATGGGTGTTGAAATGTTAACATGCAATGATATTTTATTGGTGAGTATGTGTTATATTTCTATTTGTCAATCTTTATTCATTTGTATTAATAGGTAAACATTTTATCAATCTTATTAAATGCACAAATTTATCAATGTAGATTATTATAACATTATATAGCATATGTTCTTACAATACTAGAAAGGTTAAATGTTATCATTTCATTTTTCTAAAAAGGTTTCCACTAGTGTTTTATGTTTCACCAAACCCTAAGTGAAACATAGAAGCCTTTCGACTTCACTAGTGGGTGATAGGACTCGTCCATCTTGGAATTCTAACCTTGAGTTTGCTCAACAAGTCATAGCTCCATGGACGATGGATAACTCCTTATCGGTTATATCAATAAAACTCCTAACCCATTTTCCCTGTCCTATCCTTATTTCGATCTTGAGTTTGCTCAATAAATCAAAAGAGATTATTCACTCGTACCTATCATATCACGACGGCCTAAGTATAGTATATGTACCTTGAGTTTGCTCAACAAATACATATAGTTATCTTACCTCGTCTATTTAATATATTAATAATGCTACATATAACATCCATAGCTTGAGTTTGCTCAACAACTAAGAAGTATGCAAGTAATTTATTAATATATATATGGTAGAGGAAAACATTATATTAAAGAATCATAATCTTCAATATGTATATTCAGTGATATCGACTTATGGAATTATGTATTTTCTTATGAAATACCCTCGTGATTCAATTGTCAGATACATAAGAAATCACAGTATACGTATATTTACATATGTATTTATTCCTTAAGTCTGTTTTGGTTTCTTTAATGTTCCACCTTTAGTTTATACATTTATATCATATAAGTTTTATTGTTATATAACTTTTATATTTCATATTATTTAAAAGATAGTATTATGTATAATATTTTATTAATTAAATCTTAATTAACTAATTTTTAATTAATTAACTCTTTAATTAATCTAAATTAGTATTCCAATACATCTTTTATATTGGACATATCTAATATAACCTTTATAGTGTATCTATAACCTCTATAATGTAATATATACATCTTATATATGGGTATTTTTTAATTAATTAACCTTTAATTAATTTATTTAATTAAAAAAATTAATTAAATTATATTAAGTTTGAATATTTATCTTATTTACATACATGTATACGTTTGTTATATTAAACACTTTAAAATAACATAACATATATCAACATATATAATACATGCATATAAGTATTAATTGTTTAACTCATTTAATTAATTTTTTTTAATCTTATTACTAAATTTTAAATTTTGAAATTAATATTTAAATAGTTTCAAACATTTTGAACTTTTAATTACATTTTCAAACATTTTGAAAATTTATGTTATATTATAACCTTTTGTAATAAACATGTTTTTATTCTAAATTTAACATTTAAATTTAAAATCTTATCTTAATTTTCAAAACTATTTTGAAAATTATCACAAGGCCCAATTCAAATTGGGCCTTTTGTATTGGAGCATAGTCCCTCTTGCGGTATTAGCATGGCGCAGTGTTGGAAATAGTTGGAGTTGGTCTGCATGGTCTAGTAGAAGAGATTGAACCGCTGGTTTGGATGGTGATTGCTTCGTGTGAACTGATTCTGAGCTGTTCTCGATTATTGGAGGATTGCACCCTCGCTTTTGTCTTTGAGTCACATCTAACGATCTTGGAGATGAATTTGGGTATTCTTGATTTGCGTTTGTGGTGTGAGGTTCGGCCCCTGGTTGCGGAGCAGTCTCTTCTCCTCGTTTCATCCCTTGTGTCTATGGTCGGAGTTTGCAGGATTGCGGCGCAGTCTTTATTAATTGGATATCGATATAGGACTGCGATGCTATTTTATTACATCAAGATGGCGGCGCCTCCTTATTGTCTTTTTGATACCAAATTATGACGTAAACCTACCACTATTTGTTGTTAGTTCAAGATTGGGATGCATCTCCATTAGCGTATAAACACTTAAGAGGGTGTGCCGTAGTTTTACATTGTTCGGTTAGACTTTTAGATTAGCCTTTATATATTGGGCGCATTTCCAGTTCCTGGTGCAGTATTATAATATCGAATCTATACTTAATGGGGAATGCAGCTGTGTTTCTGTCTTTGGGGCCTTGGCGAAGTATTACCAGGGTTTTGTCATCGCATTCTTTTCATAGCTCAACTTTTGTTACAGGCTATCTTGCCATAGCTTCGTCGGCGCAGTACCATTTGGACTTTGTTTTTTTTTCTTCTTATTTTGACTCTTATCGTGAGAGCAGTTCTTCCGGCTCGGTAGCTGCATCAAGCTTCATTTGACAGTATTTGAGAAGTATGGGTGTAACAATGTAAAACATCACTCCTCCATCACCGATGTAACGCATTAATTCCCCGATCATCTTCATGTCGATCTACATCACATTCTCCTCTTTCCTTCATTGTTAAACTCGTCGCATCTCTCCATCACCGTCATCGCCAAGCTCGAGTCCACCACCATCGAGAGCTGCTGCACTGTCGTCGAGATATGTTGCATCTCTTCGCTCCTGTCTAGACTCCACCATGTGGAAAAACACAACTCTAAATTGACGCGTCCTTGTGCCTAAAAACTTTGTCCTTTAGCTCTATCACGAAACAAACTTTATCTTTCACGGATAAAAATAAAGCGCATGTCCCAACGCTTAAAAATTGTTAAAATTTTGTCCTTTTTACTCATTTTCTGTATTCAAAACATCAACCATATAACATAAGAAATCAAATTTTAAGGCAAGTTTAAACAATTAACATATACGGTTTATTTATATTTTTGTATGGAAGTGTTATGCAAGTATAAGATGGTTTTCCAATCAATTTTTTTTCCTTTTTAAACAAAAGTTTCCAATATAAAAAGAAAAAGGAATCAAATAATTTAGACACATGTAAATTTGTAGTAAAAGCATTTAGATCTAAATTATACAGAGAACAACAACAAATAATCAAATGAGACAGTGAATTAAAATTATATCAATCAACATAGTAAATGAAGATACATACCAAAAGTAGATCTGAATCAAATCAACATAATATGCATACTATTAATTGAGATGAACAATATGAATTTGAGTTACATATTTAAAGATGAACAATCAAATAGATGAGATATGACATATATAGTCTAAAAGCATTTGAATAAGAGAAACATATAAATAAATCAAACTAGAAGAATACCTTAGGATGTAGTCAAAAGTTGCACCTTGAATGACGAACCCATGCTCGTATATTAAATTGAATCAATCTCTGATTTTGCAGGATCAAAAGATAGCACCTTTTATTTTATTTATTTTTTGGGAATTTAAGCCTCGGGGGCCATGGTGAATTCAGTCATCAAAGAAAAGGAGAAGAGCAAGAGAAAGAAAATGAATATTGTCAGAATGAATATTAAAAGAAATGAATGAAATAAAATTTTATTTTAGGAAATAGTTGAAACCTTTCAATTCTCTTTTTAAAAAAATTCACTTGTTAAATCTCATCAAATCCTCTCCAACAATGTTCATATTTTCTTTTAAAAAAATAGAAATAAAGATAAAAGACAACAATCATTTAATAAATGAGATTTAAGTAATTCATAATGATTATCCATGAGCTCTTCTTCTATTTTGTCTTTTTGAAGTTTAAAATTGTCAAATCTTCGAACATGAAAAGTTACTATTGGTAGAAAAAAAAATGTTTTTTCTTTTCTTGATTCACTAGGTAAGTCAAAAGGTTAATAAAATGGTGGTCTACATGATTTATCATTGTCAAGTAGACAAAGACAACCAAGTTAAAAAATACTGGCACAAAATTTTATTGCGATTTTACATTAGGTTGCTATTTATAAATAACGAAATGTTATTATATCATGGTTAGTCCTGTATGGTGGATGTAAACATCATATTTCATATTTGGTATATAATATTTGTTCATTATTGGAAGCTGCAAACCTCAAACCAAATGAAAGTTCACCAAATGTAATATTTGGTCGAATGGTTTAGAATGATAAAAAAATTATTCAGTGTGTCAAGTCAAACATCCATCCTATTCACACCACACACAAGCTGTGGAGCACGACATGAAAAGATTTTAAAGTGAATAAAAAACGACTAGAAAAAAACATAATTCAGATCGGAAAGGATCAAGTGGATCGGTCCCAAAGGTTGAATCTTTTATAGTCGATATTTAGTTTTAATATTTAAGCAGTTCGTCATTATCAGATTTAACCCATAGTACACTACATAATTTAATATTTATCACGTCTCAACTTTAAATTAATTTAATATCATTACCCAATCTCCTTTCGTGAAAACGTGATTGTGTGCTTGCTCTGTGATCGATACGGTTAACAACCATAGCAATATAAAACCAACGATTGATTCACCATAAATGAATCTCTACATGTTTAACTAATGATGCGCCACACGTGCGTGAATATGTTGAAATTAATCTTACATCGACCAATTTATAAAATAAATATTAAAACACCACACTTCATTTTATCAGTTGGTTTTTAATTGTACGTACGGGTTCTCTAATAAGTAATAACATGTGGATATTGACAAGACATTTCGATTTTGATTCAAGAGGTCGTGGATTCAAAAGACACATCACACGATGTAAATCGTGGGAGAGATATATTAATATGCAGTGGGTTATATAGCATTACCATTTACTACCACCCAAGTGATCAATTTAATTTCTTTTTGCATATTCATGATTTTTTGGATTTTAACTTAATCATTTGCCAGCAAATCAGAAAATTAAAATTTACAAATATACTGGAAATAAAGCTTTGAGAAACAAAACGTGACTCCGTTTTTATTTTGACTTTTGGTTTTATACCAGTTTCTAATTGTATAGTCCAAGTTACTTTAAAAGAGAATAATGTCCTGCTATTGGAATAATTATATAAATATACACGATGTTCATAAATTATTATGTTTATTATTATTCATTTATTTTTGGTTCCAGCATTAAAATTAATTAACTTGTACGATAAAATATTTAAAAAATATATGAGGTTGAGGTTTCTGGAACAGCTGGGCATACTGAAATATAGTTAATTTGTGTGGCAAGAGTTGACGTAGGCGATCTGTTTTTTCTACTTATCGCGATGGCACTATATTATTCTTTTGGAACATTTTAAATGTGTGGACATACAAATACATACCTAGCCTTTTCATATCATTGATTTTATGGACAAAACTACAAAAGAAGAGAAGCATAGGCTGGACAGCACTAGCAAGTATAATTTGTTACATTGAATTTGTACTTTGCGCCCAAGGAACAAATCTGTGGGGAAACAAACTGCTGTCCTTTTGCCCAAAAATACGTTCAGTGGGGAACAACCCTACAATCGGTGGTGAGAATGAGATGATGAGCTTTTGTTTTCTAAAATGGAAAACGTGGACCAAGTTTAAAGTTATACCTCAGATCATGACTTTCTACAGACACACTAATAATTGATGCGCACATGATAAGAAGCCAGGTGCAGAATAATATTCTTTTAGCTTTGATACCTATATGTATGCCATAGTTACACAGAAACTTCAATATGATTCCAAATTTCCAACTTATTTTTCTCCTAATGTGGCTTAAATTGTAGTATTTGTTCGGTGGTTTTAGTTTGATTTTCAAACTTATCATGCCCAATTAATTATAAGTTCTTCTAACAAAAATATTTAAGATCAAATCACTAAATTTCCCATAGCTATATGATCACTTGCTGATGGTTAAACTGATCCATATAAGTGTTCCTTCTGATCCATAATTATATAGCTCATAATAAATATCAGCATCCGTGCAAATGCATGAAGCCAAGCCCCACTTCTCTTGCTGTACGTTGCATTATTATATATACATATAATCCATGTATTAGAAAGATTTATATTCATTTTTGTCCGCTATGATAACAGTCTTAATTAGCTGCAATCACTGACGGATTGTTGAATTAAATTCAGCGGCCCGTGCCAACATACAAATCTATCTCAGTTGTGTAAGTGTACCGGATACCAGGAAATATATGCATTATTCGATAGTAAATTAAATCATGCACCTTAGAACAAAATATGCTTTAAATAGCGAATCCATACGTCCATTGGTATTGTTGCTTGGTTATATCTGAAAAGTTGCGTAATAGTTAGTATTTGGTTAGAAAAAATAAGTATGAAATCATTTACAATTTACTTAGGACAAACTTTAATGAAAAATTTGATTCCAAGTATATCAAGTGTTTTCTATTTTGAGGAAGAAGAGGTATTTGACAATGATTTCATTGCAGGGACACTTAGGTTATGCAGCTGCGTATAAGTGTGATATTATATTGTATAAGGCAGCGAGTTTCAAATATCTTCGTATTGGGCTTTATATGACAGCCCATGTTTTACAAAATGCTCTATATATTAGAGCCGATATCATTGTATCAAGTATCAACAGTTTATCAAATACACTTTTACATTTTTCAAATTACATTCTATCAAATAATTCTATTATGGTATCACTACAAGGATAACAGTGATTTCCGACGGCTGAAAACCGTTGGCGGTCGTCGGAAAAAGCCGTCGGAATATACGGTGTCGGAGAGCAGTATTTCCGACGGCTTCCAACGGAGGGCGCCGTACTTATTGCCGACGGCTTCCGATGGCTTCCGACGGATTCCGACACGTGTCGGGATCCGTCGGAAATCGTCGGAAAAAATGTCCTACAGGCTGTCGGAAGCCGTCGGAAATTGCCTACCTGGAAGCTGTCGGAAACCGTCGGAAATCTGCTGTTTTTTTATTACTGCTGCAAATATAGCCTTCCATACACATTTCTCTTCCGCGGTTTTTAAATACGATACAGATAAGTACGTACGTATATCATAAAAAAAATAAGATGCTGAAGAAAATTTAATTCTTACCCCTCTGCTCTAGGGACTAACGAAACTGCTAGATGCTGTGACTCTTGCGATGTGCCACTGCCATCGCCTCCTGATGAACGTGAAGAGCTCCTACCTCTATATGACATTGTGATAAACCTGTGACATATATACACATCATTATATAAGAGAATAATAACATGATAATGAAATATATTTCATATGTAAATGACATCAACGATATAAATTGCTTAATTAATGATTGAAATGGAAATAGAAATGGAAGTGTGTTATACCTGATTCATAATGGGTGTACTGTTCCGACGATAAGCAGATTTCATTGCATTTTTAATTAAAATTGCTAAATAAATGACAAATGGAAATGACATAAAACATGTAAACAATGGTAAATAGATTTGGTTTCATAGTCACATCAATTTCATAATACATCAAGAATTCAACATAGTTACATCAATTGCAAAAAAATCAGATTCAGATTTATATCAGTCATCATCGTCTTCTGATTCAGATTCGGTATCGTTTTCTACGATATTTTCCTCTGCACTGTCAAACGCTTCTACCAAAACATTTGATTCATCGATCAAAAGACCAAAATCTGTATGATCGTCTGTAATTATTATTTCGTTATTTTGCTCAAGATCTGCCTGATAAACTTGTTCGTCCGGAATATTCTTCTCATCGAATGTGAATCTGGCCTTTGTTTTAAAAACTGCAGACCAATCTGCTTTATCTCTTTTTAGAGACGGATAAGGAGCGTAATAAACTTGCAATGCTTGTTTGGCTAGTACAAAAGGATCATACTTGTGATAGTGCGATGTATGCTTTATTCAATAAGATTATAATCCTTGTGCACATTAATTCCAGAACCTGGAACATTGCTAAAGCAATTGCATCTAAATAGAAACACCTCCTCCGCGGGTCGTGAGAAATATGTCGGTTGCAAAATTTGTGTTAGAACGCCATAAAAATCATTTAAGTGATTTTCTGGATCGTCACTACCTTTAACAAATACACCAGTATTATTTGTAAATTTTTCTGCACCATATTCTTTTGTGTTAAATTTATATTCATTGACGAAATATATTGGATATGTTTTGACTACTCTTTTTGGTCCCATCACAAGATGTTTCAACCCTTCGTCAACAACACAATTTCTCGGCTCATAAACGTAATTTGAAAACCAACCGGAAAATTCTTTATTGAGATCTCCGTTCGGATGTTCATGTTCATAAATACTGTTTATATAAACAAATTATTACATTAGGTTATACACGCGCATGCATTATAGAAAAGAATAAAACACAAATTATTATTTCAGATTACCTAACAAACGGTGCAACCTCGGCACAATTTAGAAAAATATAAGTGTGTGCTACATGAAGATCTCTATCGTCTAGCCATATTCTACACATTTTCCAGAAGGCCGGCCATGTTGTCTAAAAATAGATAACATTGCTTGAGAGGACTCTTGTTCGTCGCCTTCGTCATTACGAGGAACACTTTCAAATGAAATATTCACATGGTCACTGAAATAGTGAGAGAAAAAGAACGAAGCTTCTTCTTCGATGTAAGATTTACATATCGAACCTTCAACTCGTGCTTTTTGCCTCACTTTTTCTTCGGATGATTCAAATATCTATGCAAAATTAATTTATATTAACTTCATCTTTCAAACGCAATTAAATTACGTGATAACATATTACATACCTCTCAAATGGATACATCCATCCATATTGGACAGGACCTCGAAGTCGTGCTTCAGATGGGAGATGAATAAGTAAATGTTCCATTACATTAAAAAAACCTAGCGGAAATATTTTCTCTAATTTGCAAAGCAATATAGGAATATACACTTCAAGTTTACGTAAACGTTGCACTTTTAAAGTAGTTGAACAAAGCTCTTTGTAAAACATACTAAGCTCCGTTACTACCTTCCAAACTTTTAACGGCAGTGGTTCTTTGAACATAACGGGAAATAAATTTTCCATCATTATGTGACAGTCGTGACTTTTCATTACGCTCAATATACCATTTTTAAAGTCAACACATCTACGAAGATTTGATGATATCCCATCAGGAAATCATAACCCTTCCACCCATTTTAACACAGCTTTAACTTGATTATCATCTAATTCGTAACATGCTTTGGATTTTTTACTGTCATTTGGTTTCATATGAAGCTCAGGACGTTTGCATAATTCTTCTATATCACGCCTTGATTTCAAATCATCCTTCGTCTTCCCTTTCACATTCAAAATTGTGTTAAAAACATTATCAAATACATTTTCCTCATTGTGCATCACATCTATATTATGACGAAGCAGAAGATGTTTCCAGAACGGCAACTCCCAAAAAATAGTTTGTTTGCACCAGTTATGAACAACTGATTTGCCTTCAATTTCTGTTTGCTCTCTAGTTTCATATATCTTTGGATAGTCCCTAACAAGTTCATATATGTCTTCGCTTGACCATATCGTCGGTGGTTGTCTGGTTTCTACTCTATTAGCTAAAAAGTTTTTCTTGTCTCCTCTGAAGGGATGATTTACATGGAGAAAATATCGATGACAGTCAAACCATGAAATTTTCTTACCATGAGGTAAAGAAAACGCTCGTGTTTCATCCATGCAATATGGACATGCTAGACGACCGACGGTACTCCATCCTGAAAGCATTGCATAGGCAGGAAAATCACTTATAGTCCACAACAAAGAAGCAAACATACGAAAATTTTTCTTCTTGGACACATCGTATGTTTCTACTCCTTCGTTCCATAGTATTTTTAACTCCTCAATCAACGGTTGTAAATATACATTGATTTCTTGTGTCGGATCGTCGAGGCCAGGAACGACAACAGTAAGGAACATATATTGCGTTTTCATACAAATCCATGGAGGTAAATTATACGGTATGACGATAATGGGCCAGGATGAATATTTAGAACCAAATTGAGAAGAAGAAAAAACGTCCGTACATAATCCTAATTTAACATTTCGACTCTCCGCTGTAAAATTTGGATACGTTTTATCGAAATGCTTCAATGCTTCTCCATCGGCCGGATGTGTCAACGTACCCTCTTCCTCCGTTCTCACACTATGCCATCTCATATTAGATGCAGTTACAGAAGATGCATATAATTTTTGAAGTCTTGGAGTTATGTGTAAGTAATGCATACGCTTGTACGGAACTTCCTTCCTCTTCTTTTTTCTTGGTTTGTATCTCTCCTGGTTACAAATTTTACAATTTCTAAGTTTTGCGTCTTCTTTTCAAAACAACATGCAGCCTTTTAAACATGTATCTATTTTCTGATAAGGTAAACCAAAAGCCGACATAAGTTATTTAACTTCATAGTGATTTTCACACATTAGATTATCGGGCGGCATATGTCTTTTTGCAGCTTGTACAACGGCCGTAAACCCAGCTTCAGTGATGTTGTATTTTGACTTCATCGCAATATATTCTGCGATTACTGACAGCTGAGTGCCGCTTTTACAACCATCCCAAATAGGTTTCTTAGCAGCATCTAGTAAATCATAAATTTTTTTTGCTTCAATATTTGGTTCTTCAACATTTCCATCATCGTCGTCAACTTCAACCATAGGAAACATTGATCATGCTGCATCTTCGACCATATTTTCTATACGGGTCGTCCTAACTATTTCGTTAACGACACTTTCAGACTCTACAGAAGTATTTGCTACAACTTCTCCATGCCGATCCCAAACATAATACTAGGGTACAAAACCGTTTTGGCACAAATGAACTTTCACAATATCTGGTAACAAATACTTCAAATGTCTACACCTACTACACGAACAACGAATTTCTGGATCGTTTCCGTTATTACTTAAAGCGAATTCAACAAACACGTTTATACCATTATAAAAATCTTCTTTTATTGAGCCCTCAGTCCTTTTCTTTGGTACATCCATCTCCTCCGATCAACAAAATAATCAATCATTTTTCCTATTTGAGAAAATTAGAAGTTCAAAATTTAATATTTATTTTCAAGAATACAAATTCGAAAAAGATTATTTTCATGGTCGTATAATATTTGAATTTAAAGAACAACTTCATAAATTTAAAAATATTTTCAAATAGGGCACATTTTATTTTTTAACGTATCGATATAAAAAATTGTAAAATTTTTTTTTCCATGGTCAGACATCCTACTTCCCATTACAAACACAGTAAGCATTTACATTTCGTATATTACTTCGTCTCAAACGATTCAATAAAATTCGACAGCATTTTCCTTTTGTTCCCTGCATTGTACACAAATGCGTGTACGCAGGAAACAAAAAAGAAAAGTTAGACCGAAATTTTATGAACCGTTTGAGACGAAGTAGTATACAAAATGTAAATGCTTACTGTGTTCATAACTTGTCCAATACAGGGACAAATCCAACAAACATTGTACCAGATGAATATAAATGGTCGTTTTTTGAAAAAAAATGACTATTTATATAACGATCATGTACAACACTCGTCAGACGGAGCCAAAAACTGTCTAAGGGACATTAGTTAATTAAATGTGCGCATTTTACGAAAAAATACAGTTTTACTAACTGTTCACATTTACAAAAATATATTTTAATTTAACACATTTATTCGACGTATTACATCAACTTAAGGCTCGTTCGACGCATTTTTTGTTGTTGCATAAGTCAATACGTGCACAATATAATATTCCTAGCTCGTGCATTCATTTTATCTTATTCCAACTAACACAATACAATGATAGCAGCGCTACACACATATACAATCATAGAATCAAGGCATACACAATGATTTACATATACACGAACAACCACAAATTATACATGTTTTTCACGATTTCACGATAAAAGATGAAATAGGAATACCATGGAATGCTAGAAACTATTATAACACTATTGGAACAATGTCAATCACCAATTAGCCTTAATTTAACAACTTATGCAAATCTAGATTTAGGGTAAAAATTAGATTTTTGGCGAAAATAAGAGATTATACCTGACCTAGAGAGCAATAGACGTTGATTATGCAGCCGGAGAGGATCCGAAAGCTCGAAATTGATGATTGGAAGCTTGGGGAAGAGATTTGGGGATTTAGGGTGAATTATTTTCGTATGAAAAATGAGGAGGAAGAAGGCTTGGCTGGGCCTGTATTTGGCAAATTTCCGACGGCTTCCAACGGCCCGTCGGAAGCCGTCGGAAATAGGCCGTCGGAAGCCGTCGCCCCCTCCGTCGGTATTTAGCATTTTTCTAGTAGTGTATCAAAGCTTAAATCTATCAAACGACAGTAAATCTTGCTCATCATCTATAGTTCATCAGAGTTTGGCTTAGATCATCACTGAGCCGTCCAGCAGGTGGTGTCAGAATATGTTCATCATCCACCACCCACGGCTGCTCTCAGAGACAGCCTTCTCATCATCTGAACTTTTTTTACCCGCATCCACATCAGTCCTCACTTATTCTTTTCCAGCAAAGTGTCGTGCCATGTTTCTTGCATCAAGAATTGCAACATTAGCTGCACGGTGAAAGATTCCTTGGCAAAGTCATCTGCAGATTTCCAGATTTCACAGTATGGCCGAAGATGATGAAGCATCATCAATTGGATCAAGTGCGCTCAAGAATCAAGAACCATCAGGTTCAGAAAATACCCTCTGCAATATCATCAAACCAAAGAGCCAAGTAACCACTGCTCTAGATGAAAATAATTTCATATTATGGAAATATCAAGTTGAAACCAGTATAAGAGGGTATGGTTTGGAAGATTTTTTGTATGGAACATCAACCATACCTGCAAGAATGGTGACTAATAGTAAAGGAGAAAGAATTGTCAACAAAGAATTCATCAACTATCAAAGGCAGGATAGCTTACTTGCAGCATGGTTGCTTTCATCCATCAGTTCTGGATTATTGTCACAAATTATTGGTTGCAAAACCTCATTTGAGATATGGTCTGCAATTCAACAAATTTTCAATACTCAGTCTGCTGCAAGATTTATGTATTATAAGAGGCAACTGCAGAATCTCAAGAAAGAGAACATGACAATAAGGGAGTATCTAACAAAGATGAAATCATACTATGATCTTCTTGATACTGCAGGTCACAAAGTATCTAAAACTGAACAGATACTAACTATTCTAAATGGACTTGACATAGAATATGAGTCTGTGGTGGCAATTATCTCTTCACAACAAAATCTACCTAGCATGCAGCATGTACACTCAATATTATTGTCACATGAAGGAAGAGTTGAGTAGAGAAAAGAAAACAATGCAGAATTATCAATCAACTATGCATCAAATTTCATAAACAGGACACAAGGAAAGAAGCAAGAAAACCAAAATATCAGATAAGATTTGTATAATCAAAGAAGTGGTACTGCACAGAGAGGTAGAGGAAAAAATGGAAGATGGAATAATAATAGAACAAAATGTCAGATTTGTGAAAAGCCTGCACACACAACCAGGCAGTGCTATTTCAGACTCAACACTGAATACTACCCAAATCAGCAAAATCAAGCAAATCAAAGAAATTACAGTTCCAGTGCTAATGTGGCACACATTGATCAAAGACAAGGCAATCAGAAGGCTCAAGAATGCAGAACTTAAACTCAGAAAATCTTACCAGAATAGAGGAAATTGCAGAGGAGGACTGGTACCCAGATTCAGGTGCCACCAACCACCTTACAAGCAGCCTTCAAAATCTCAATCTTGGCAATAAAGAATATACAGGTATGCATTCTATACATGTGGGCAATGGTGAAGCTTTAAAAATCACACATGTTGGAACTAGCATTTTACAAGGTAAAAGACATCTCTATCTTAATAATCTATTGGGAGTTCCTCAAATTAAGAAAAACTTATTGAGTGTATCTCAATTTGCTAATGATAACAATGTGTATTTTGAGTTTCACCCTAAATTCTATTTAGTAAAGGATCTACTAAATCAAGATATATTATTACAGGGTAAACTGGACAAAGCGTTATACAAATTCAACTTTGGCAATACAAGAAAGAGCAATATTAGGAATTTATGGTGTAACAGTACTAAAAAGTAGGACATCCTAGTGTAAAAATTGTAAAACAAGTTCTCATGAATAATAATATCTCTTTTGATGTATCTCTGCCATATATATGTACCTATTGTCAATTAGGCAAAAGTCATAAATTGCCATTTGCAGATTCAACAACAGTTATTAGCAAACCACTAGAATTAGTGGCAACAGACTTTTGGGGACCAGCTCCTATAAGTTTAGACTATGGTTTCAGGTATTATATATCTTTTGTTGATGCCTATTCTAGATACACATGGATATATTTTCTAAAATCCAAGTCAGATTCACACAAGGCAGTAATGCAGTTCATAACTCAAGCAGAGAAACAAATAAGTAGTGAGCTTAAAATTTTACAAACGGATGGTGGTAGTGAATATAAACCACTAAAAGAGTATTTTCAGAATTATTCATAGAACAACTTGCTCATATACCTCTGAGCAAAATGAGCTTGAAGAGAGGAAGCACAGACATATAGTAGAGACTGGCTTAACTTTACTTGCTCAAGCCTCTCTACTCATGAAATTTTGGCTAGAAGCTTTTAACACTTCTATGTATCTAATTAATAGACTTCCTACCAAAGTTCTCAAATATATGAATCCAATTGAAGTGTTGTTTGGGGTTAGACCTGATTATAAAGGTCTTAAGACATTTGGATGCCTATGTTTCCCATGTCTTAGACCATATAATAATCACAAACTAAGTCTCAGATCTACCTCATGCACCTTCTTAGGATATGGAAATAATCAAAAGGGATACAGATGTTTGAGCAATGGTGATAGGATATTTGTTTCAAGACATGTTGTATTTAATGAAAACATTTTTACATTTGCAGATGGAAATATCAAAACAACCAAGGTATACATAAAGACAACAGATCAATACCATCTATACCTGTTATACCAGAATGGGATCAGACTGATGGAAGTGTGCAGAGAAATCAAGGGCCACAACACACTTTACCCAGTAGTGACATTGGATCAGGTCATGACTCTCATGAGTCCTCCAGCTCCTTCAACAACACAAGCCAGATCAATGATTACAATCCAAGTCAAGGAGAATCCCCCTCATCCATGTCTCAACATTCTGATGACACACTACAAGAAAACTGATTTTTTGTAGCGCCCAAAAAATGCCACTACGTATTTTTAGTGGCGTTCCGATAATCGTTACGAGAAAACATGCCACTAAAAATCCATGATTTTTTTTTGCATTTATTTTAACGCCACTATAAATGCATTTTTGGCAGCGTTTTTCAAACGCCACCATAAATCTTTTTGTAGCGTTTAAAAAATGCCACCAAAAGATTTTTTGGCGCTACTAATAGAATTTCCAACTTTACCCCTGTTTTACGGTTGCATTTACTCAACGCCACTACATATACTTCGGTAGCGTTTTTGAAACGCTACTAAAAGTTGTTTATTATTTTACACCATTTTTTCATGCTATTATTTCCTGTTAATGGTCTATTTTGGTTCTATTATATCAATCAACAATCACTCACATAATCATCATATTCAAATAAGTTAAAAAACACATTAACCATATAATTAAATAAAATATCCATAACCATTCCAATACAATAGTTTTTCGACAAACTGACCTAACTCACATACAATAACCATTTGTATACAAATTTACACATCGGGTACTAATAAATGTTATATCTAACTAGTGCTAACAAAGCGTTTGATTACCCATAATTCTTTGTTGCATACACAAGTGAAAGCTAGCATCATCAAGTCCAAATTTGCTCTCTTCAAAAGTCCGATGCCTGCACAAGTGAAAACACAACAGATAGTCAAACAATTACGTTAACTCGTAGGACTTCAAATATGAGATCAAACATCTACAACATTATACAAGTATATTTTACAATGCCATGGCCCATGGGATAGATTTGTCGTCCATTATCTTTTGTTTGATGCTACAGGTTAAAGCATATCAAAGTTCAATTTATAAATAAAAATAAAAAAAGTATGAATGACATAGTTGTCAAAATCAAAGTGTACCAGAACCCATTATCCTCACTGGGGGTTGTTCACTGACCGACCTACCCCCTATTAACTACGCTCTTAGCAAGAATTATGAATTTGAAGCCATGACCTTTGTTCCTAATATGAATTATAATACGATGAAGCCAAACCAGATTATCAAGTACGCATTTTGCACACTTCTCGTTTTCTTCATAACAAATTATGTGAATCCATGTTATGCAGTGATTCTTTGTTGGATTCTTGCTTCTTTCAAGACTGCGAAATTTGAAATGTAAGAATAATCCACCATTATAAAAAATAGCTAAAGAAGAAGGTATTAAAATCAGGAAGTTAAATGGAAAACAAACTAACCATAAGTTAGCCCACTCCCCCATCCATCCAAAGCCCTGATTACGTAGCTTGAGTGCAGCCTGCCTGTCTATCTGAAGCCAATTCATACGTAGCTTCTCCTACACCGAATGCTTTTACTGATACCGAAAATGCTTCATTCAGGCACCTTCTGTACATGACCAATATTCTAGCTTGCAACCTGGTCCAAAACTTTCTTATTTAGCTGCAAATGATCGGTTTAGTTTACAGTAAGATGAGTTACAAATAACTGCAAATGTTAATGTTATTAGAGTGAGATAACCTGGCTTAAAGGAAGTAAGATGATGAAAACACCCAGCAAAGCCTCACATATGATCCCATGAAAAAGTCTTCCAAACTGCACTTCTTTATTTGTGTTCTAGACCGTTTATCCTTTTAATAGAACATTTACTGGTTTCATGATGTGTCCCAAATGGCATGGCTCACCTTTTTTAATCCAACAAATAATCCAGTGTTCGGCTGCGGCCATTGCTTACCTGATTTTCGACAATTACAGGGACCAATTATAATCACGGTAACTTTAAAAAAATATAAATAAATAAATTCAATGCTACATACTAGAAATGAAATGCTATGTAGATGTAATAAAAATAAATTGTAATGTTATTAATAAAGATGCTTGCGAATTTCCCGAAGAGCAACAGTTCCAGGCCTGAAGTAGTGAGGCTTCTTCACTCCTGTTGTTGGCAGTCACTTTCTTGCAGCCTGCAATTGGTTTATAAATCAATTTATAATTCTACATTTTTTATTGCTGTTGTTACAACAAAACTAAATCAAATGAACAAAATGAAAGTATCACGTACCTTGGTTGCTAATTGCTTGCGAGGAGCCTTGCACCCAGTGGACTTGCATGCAGTTTGCTTTGTACGTGCCATCTTTCCCTATATATATATACAATTATACATGATCTTATCTTAATTGTCATACAATGTACAAAGCGTAATCATCACTTGACACTGCAAATATATAAAGTTCTTCAAATTATTTGGACATGATTCTGCAGAAAACAATCGGTTTTGACTCTTTGAGAGAAGACAGCAACAACATTGTCATTATTTGTAAGCTAGTTGGATGGAAACAATGACTACAGAGCAGTGATAAACAGAGGTGGTTGTAGTACACACCATCGTCGAATGTGCTTAGAAAAGGTTAGTTGCTAGGTCATTACACCATGAGATTTTGACACATATCCATGCATCAGGATTCAGGCATCGTTAATGTATTGTAATAATGAGGAATCATAATAGAGCAACATCACAAAATCAGGTTTAATACATTATTATTAATTTAAGGTGCAGTGATCAAATATGGCCATATTTTTATAATTAGAGAATATAAGAGTAATTACAGTGGATAGCCTACAGTTGGTTTATACTGTTCGCACATCCTATCCTATATCCAATCTCAAAACTTCCTTTGAAATATCCACTAAACAATCATCACTTCACTCGTATTAACATGTTTCTACAACCATCATAACTACAAAACTGGACATTAACACAACTGTCTACACAGAACTTCACAACTACCTACCTTCAAACACTGCAAAAAGACTTCACAAACTTTTAGTAATATACCGACTTTAACTGAACTGTCTCTAAGTGGACTGATCTGTCATTGATTTAGTACAAAACTTTTATAACTAGCATAAATAAATTTGAGTGGAGATGTAGAGGCTATGGGACTTAAATTGACTAGAATCTAAGGGTAGTGAATTTACTGAACATAAGAACATAAATTTCTGGATCAGAAACCAAGTATTATCTTGAAATAATTTGAATTTGAAAGCATTAGATTGCATATCAGCAGACTTCCCCTTCAGCAAAATGTACACCTATTCTCCACTTCTAACCAGATTCGTTAAAATTGCTAGCTACATGTATGATTAAGCTAAGTATTTCTTTTCCTACAGCTTGTAAAATCTACTCTTAACTAAGCTAGGACGCTGTTAATCTCTCTCCTAAATGTCTTTTGTAGATTATTAGTAAATCGGAGAGAAAGGTGTACTGGACTCAAAGTAACAAATAGCATTGACAAGAAATATAGCTGTGTGATTATATTTTATAATATGAAATTTCAGAGAGAGAAAATGTTATTTATACAGAGTGGGGCACGGAAAGCAAAACCTGAGGAGAGGAGAAAAACAAGCATCGAAGCAAAACTTGAATGATCATAGTCGCAGCTGCAAACCAAGTCTTATCCTATACGCTGTCAATCATTTCTCTTATTATGTCTATCCATTTACTCGTGAAGTTCATCTCCTTTAAACATATGTGTCAGGAACTCTCTGTTAATAGAGTCATGACCCTTTCTTAAATCAATCTTAATACACATGAGTTTATTTTTTACTCTGCCTAATCCTCTTATAACTTCATACGCTATTCAATCGACCTCTTCTGTATAAATGCGCATTAAAAAAAGATCATTCATGAACAATTTCACTCTATTACATAACACTTTTGCAAGAATTTTATCAGTCATGTTGCAACATGATATGGACCTGAACTGATTAAGTTCAGAACTAGCTTTACATATTGGGATTAGAGAGATGCTGATGTAGGAAAACGGCATCCAACTGATGCAAAATACTATATCTACATGCACATGTATCCTACCATACATATAATATTTACAAGACATCATCAAAATAAGTATTACCTTATCCTCCCAGTAAGAAAAAGGAAAAAGTAACAAATTCAAGTATCGGATATACTTGGTGACAATTGCGTAACAAACAATCTGAACACAAATATAGATTTGCATTGGATAATCCAAATAATCTGGCAGATTCCTAGCTCAGAAGCAGCATACAACTACTAAGCCATCAATTTACAATAGGTGTGTCTTAATTATTTACTTAACACATGAAATTTTACATAGGAATACAAACATCAATATGTTCTACTAACAAATCTAAAGAGTAACAACTGACGCTAGTATTAAAATTTAACACGGATTACTTTTAGCATGCATAAGATATAATTACCTGACAAAGAAGAAATCCATTCATGGATTTTTTTTCCGACCTAACCGCCTAGCATTCAACTCCCCACGTAGATTAAAAGGTAGCAACTTGATATCTCTTGTCTGTTTATCATCGTGTGAAAATATAATTTAAGTTATTAGGCAATGTATCTATAGTAATCATTGGCTAAATGTTATAATAACAACAAATCACAACTCACCTCCCAACACCACAGACAAGATTCAGATTCGTCATCTAAAACATCTGCATCTTCTATGGCAACACCATATATCATTCTCTGCCCAACAGATAACACTATGCTACGCACATAAGCCAGCGTAACTCCTCCTTTCCCATTCATCTTGTCATAAATTGCATCCACTAATTTAGAAAATGCAATGCTACTCTCTTCCAGCAAACATGCAATTAACGAGTTATTGGAACAGTAAGTGCTATCATTGAAAATTATTCTTTTACCTGATAACTCCTTGTAATACTCGAGTAAACTATCTATCTCTTTATTGCATTCAGCAATAATAGTTTCCTTATCTTTGTTTTGAAAAAATCCATTTACAGAAGTCCTTTTTCGTTTTAGGTTCTTCTCGTTTGCCTTCACATTGATCTTTATCTCAACTCCATCAGAATTTTTAACTTCGCCCCCTTTAGATCCGGCTACGTTAGTATTAGGGCTATCAACATCCATCTTTTCCATATTGTCTGCAGAAAAATAAAATGACCGAACTGCAGCGATGGAAATTATCAAATAAGCAATAAAGATGGATTTTTTCCTCTGATAACTATTTAATTTCTCGACAGGAAATAATCAAATTTAAGCAATAAATTCGAAATCTCTAGGGATTGTAACTGATGAAAAGGCGACGAAATCCAAAATTTCCTAATCTAGGGTTTAAACCCCTGCTTACCTGAAAAATAAACGATTGCAGTTCCTTTCAAATCAATGGAAATATGAGTTACTCGGATGAATTGCCTCTAGATCTGAATAAGAAAAGACGAGCTCTTGATTCAAATTCGAACAAAATGATAATTTTAGTTCGATTTATTTTTATTCTTATTTTTTCCTTTCACTTCCGTTTGACAGTGGTAGGAGGAGAATTGAAGAAAAGACGCAGGGGAAGGGAAACATGACAGTAAATAAAAAAATTTCGTGAAATATTTTTTACTTTACGCGGGTGCAAAGCGGGAACGTGAAATCTTTTTAGCCGCATTTATATTTTTTAGGGAAATACTTTTTTGTTGCATTTAGAAAGAAACGCCACCAATTTTTGCAACTATAAATGGTTTTTCTTGTAGTGACAATACTGATACCCATGATTCACCACCTGTAAGATCAGGACATCATATGTTACAAGGTCAAAGAGTGGTATTTTCAAACCTAAAGTATACAGTGTTCAACTGGACTCAACCGAGCCAAGAAACTACAATGAAGCCATTACCAATAGCAATTGGAAACAAGCCATGGATAATGAATACAGTGCTCTTATCAGAAATAAAACTTGGAGTTTAGTATCAATACCCAAAGACAAAAATATAGTTGGTTGTAAATGGACCTACAAAATTAAAAGAAATCCAGATGGAAGTATCTCAAAATATAAAGTAAGACTGGTAGCTAAAGGGTACAACCAACAATATGGCTTTGATTTCAATAAGACATTTTCCCTTGTTGTTAAGCCAACTACTATAAGAATTATCTTGACAATTGCTCTTCATAGAAAATGGAAGATCAGACAACTTGATGTAAACAATGCCTTTCTCAATGGAGACTTAAAAGAGGATGTTTTTATGGAACAACCAGAAGGGTACAAGAAGGGTGTCAACAACAATTTAGTATGCAAGCTGCATAAAACTATTTATGGGTTGAAGCAAGCACCTCGTGTATGCAATGAAAAACTCAAGTCAACATTGATAGATCTGGGGTACATACCAACTAAATTAGACAACTCTTTGTACATGCAATGCAAACAGGAAAAGATTACATACATTCTGATATACGTGGATGATATCATTATTACTGGAAATGACAATCAAGCCATGAATCAAACTATCAAGCATCATGATTAAGTGTTTTCTATAAAAGATCTGGGTGATTTACATTACTTGCTTGGAATTGAAGTCATACAAAAATCTAACTCAGAAATGTTTCTGTGTCAAAAAAGATATATACTGGATCTATTAAAAAGAGAAAACATGGATTAGGCTAAACCACTACCTACTCCCATGACAAGGAACCTCAGATTATCAAAAGATTCAGGTGAAGTCATCATAAATGAAAAACAATACAGAAGCATTGTAGGAGCACTTCAATACACTACAATAACAAGACCAGATCTGAGCTACAGCATAAATAAAGTATGTCAATTCATGCATAAACCACTCAGTGACCACTAGAAAGCTGTAAAATGTATTTTACGTTACCTGAAATGAACAATGGACCATGCTCTGCACCTTAACAATGCAAAGGAACTAAACATACAAGCTTACTGTGATGTAGACTAGGCCACCGATCCTGATGATAGAAGATCGACATCTGGATTCTGCATATACCTGGGTAGCAACCCCATCTCATGGAGTTCGAAGAAGCAAGCCACCACTTCATGCTCCAGTACTGAAGCCGGATACCGATCTATTTCCAGTACTACAACGGAAATAACATGGATCGAGTCGCTGCTCAATTAAATCAAAATTAACCTCTCATACACACCAATAATCTGGTGTGATAATTTAAGCTCTGTTTCTCTCTCAGCAAATCCTATTTTACACTCATGAATAAAGCACTTCGAAATAGATCTGTACTTTATTCGTGAGAAAGTAATGGAGGGGAAACTAAGAGTTAATCATGTTCCAGCTCTATTTCAGAGAGTCGACATCCTCGCGAAACCCCTCTCAGTAAAAAATTTCACTCGATTGAAGAAGGAACTTAAAATTGAAGATGGCGGCGCAGAGATGAGAAAGGGGAAGAAAACCTTAGATGGAATTGAAGGGGGGAGTAAGGTTATGCGGCTGCGTATAAGTATGGTATTATATCGTATAAGGTAGCGGGTTCGAATATCTTTGTATTGGGCTTTATATGTCAGCCCATGTTTTACAAAATGCTCTATATATTAAAGCCGATATCATTATATCAAGTATCAACAGTTTATCAAATACACTTTTACATTTCTCAAATTACATTCTATTAAATAATTCTATTAGGGACAACGTTTTGGCAGACCGATAAGAGAGAGTGATGGCTAAGCTGGTGAATAATGGATTGGCGGTGGATTCTGATGTAGGGATAGATCAGGTTTTTTTGTATTTGAAGATGGAATGAGATTTGTGATTTAGATGAGAGGAAAATGGCTGGTGGTCATTGAACACTGATTTTTGGTGAAGGTGTGACATAGATGGCCGTGGAGAAGAAGGAATTGGTGGATGCTAGTAGTTGGCTTTCTTTTAGACATAATATTGGTTGTATTCATAAAAATTAAGTTAGCATCATATGACATACAATTTATATTCATAAATAATATTATTTGCTGTAAAGTTTCAGTTTCACATTGTATGAATAAATAGTTAGATTTTGATACGCTTCCTTCCACTTATCATTTTTCTTTCTTTTACATCATCATGAAATCCAACATTTATTTATCAAATTGAATAGCTAAAATGAAATATATACAAAGTACCAACATTTGAAGTGGCTATGGATCCCTATACATACATACATGTATGAGAGAGACCAGGACCCCTTTTTTAGTAAATTAACTTTCACCTCTTGTGTATCTTTTCATGCAAAAAAAATTATATTGAACTTTTTTAAGTATATTATTTTCATTAGAAAGATTATCCGGTCAAAATTTAATAGTCATTTCAAAACTTCGAAATTCTTCAAAATTGCATTTCGAATCGATATTTAAAATAAATGTTTTTGGTATTTCATAGTGATTCCCAATTTTGATGAGATTATAAGTTTCAAAACAATTCCACGTGTAAATGGTCTTGAAAATGAATATATCATATTATTGTTCATTTTTTCTCGCAAAGCATGGTCAGACCCATCACACATGTAGCCCAACAATAAAGATCGCTTAGCAAGGTGTCAACTAAGATCTCGCATGATCTAATTGTCCGTCCGACCACCTAGCCTCGCTCTCAATGCTTGACCGCCTCATCACCATTATCCGGATCTCTACTCATCTTCTCTTCAGAAACAAAGGGCACCCTCAAGCCTCGTAGAGCAGCATCTCCCAACCATCCTTCGGACACCTCCATGGGATATCGGCCACCATAGTAGCTTTCTGAATAAAGCTATGTCCGAAATCAACATGTCCTCCCATGCTTGTCCAATCGTCTTGCTGCCCATTCATTTCCTCTCCCCAATCAACCTTTCTTCCCAACTCACTTTCTCGTATGTAGAACGTTGGCTAAAGATTTAACAAATCTCAGAATTAGCTTTGTTATGCTACGAAAGAAAAAGTTACCTGCTAATCATTAGGCTTAAAAATTAGGAAGAATGTATGCAAAAGCAAAGTGAAATGACATCGAATATAGAGTGGTTCGGCAATGTTGTCTACCTTCACTGTGAAGATCTCTTACTATAGTTTCGTCATACTGAGAATTACAAGAGAATAATACGAAATATAACATTTAACACTAGAAAAGTTAGCTAATCTCAAGCATTTAAGGCTTTGATTTGTTGTGAATAGAGCTATGGAAATAGATAATTATCAAAATTCTAATATTTTCCAACCCTTTTGAAAAGGCAATACATGGGGTATTTATAATAGTCGAAATGGATGATGGATGACTGAAATTGTGATGAAAAATAGGTGATAAGAGCGTCTGGCTATTGATCTAGTCACATGGGCCAATGGAAGACAGTTGTAAAGCCAAAATGGAATGAATGGCTGAGAAACATGCCAATTGTCCTTTTATACCAGGCGCACGCATTGCATTTAATGCGCATTAAATACTGATGACAAGCTACATGAATAGGTGTATTTTCAGCCGCTTCGCTATAGTATCTTGTACAATTGAATGTGCGGCTTATTAATTACCTTTGCATACATATGTGGCAAGACAAATGAATGACTCTGGTCGGGCCTCAATGATAGAGGTGAACGATGCTAAGGACAAGGTGTAAAGAACATGTCTATCCAGCTATGATATGACAAGACAGCCTGTAGTAGAGCCGGATCAAAGACAGTAATGCTTGGATCAGCCTTGACAGATGAGTGCTACATGAAGCTGTCTAAGGGTATTGGTTGGTCAAGAGGGACTAGCCTGAAGCCAGTCTGGATGTAGATAGCTGTGAGGTTAAAGCTCCACTAAAGCCACGCAAAATTTCTGCTATAGCGCATAGCACTCTTCGACCACTACACTATCTCAATTTAGCGCTATTAAACAGTAGACCTACTTTAACACTACAAGAGCGGCTTCATTTAGCGATGGCTAAAAGGAGTCGGCTGCTGTCGCTAGTCGTCGCTAAAAAGCCGTCGCTTTTTACCCCGTCACCAACATAGAAAGCGATGGCTTTAGCGATGGTTAGTGACGGCTAAGTGGACACGTGGCAACATCCTAGAAGTTGAAGGGCTGCCACATACCGACACCAGCCGTCGCTAACCTGAGACCATACGGCCGTCGCTAATCTGGGACCAATTTCCTGCACCAAACTCCTCCTCAGGCCATCCAAACGCATAAATCTCTATCCACCTGATTTACAACACATATATAACCAATTTCACAACTACTACCAATGCAAGAATCGTGTAATCTCATACATATCATACATAATCAAATATATAACGCAGATATCAATATTTACACAACCATTTCATCAACCAACACCAATATCTCATCAAACTACAAAACCATACCTACAAACAAGTACATCAAACAAAACATCTCAACCAAGTCATGTACATCAAACAAAACATCTACTAATCCATCAAACAACCCAACCAACAAACAAGTATCAAATCCATAAATGTAACACATGTCACATATGTACAAAACAAACTGATCAAAATCCATCAGAAACACAGCCATACCGACTCATCATCCTTAGCTAAGTATGCAATAATATGCTCATCTAGCTGCTGCGCCAACGCCCCACTCTTTCGCAAATCATTGATCTCCGCTAGTTGTTGTTTCGATTGATCTATCTCCTCTTCAGCCTGGGATCTCCTGTAGGATGATTGGATCATCATCACCTGTAAATTATTGATAGCGGATTATAATTTATGCTCAATATTAAATATTGCTTATATATTAGTTAATAAAGCATTTTACCTCCTGATTTCCCAAACCGTATCGCCTATTTCGCGAAGAAGGGTCAATCAAAGCATCCCATATATTGTTTGACTCCTCTAAGGTCAACTGACGGCCAGTGGATTGCGCCACTCGAGCGTGCTCTGTGTCATATCTTTTCTGCGATCACGAACAAAATTTTGCCACAATAAATATTTAATTTAGAAGTTTTGTAGTTTGAAGTAAAAAAATTAAGCATGTTTATCATTATTGATTGAGATTTCCCATATGTCCAAGTATATGAAACATTGCCTTCCTCATCTTTCTACTCGACGACGTGCATCACTGTGAAGACCTCAGCCATTGTAGGCTCACGATTTAACTTCCTACGCTGTTACAATCATGATTAACGAACAATGTTACAAATATGATTAAATAATGTTACATCTATTTATAAACGCAATTGCTAAACTTACCAACTCTGCGCGATGTTGCTGAAAGGATTTTGATCCACCACGGTGCAAAGCAGGATTTTTATTCCTGTTTGCACGGTTTCGTGCTGATAGTTCCTATAAATTTAAAGACATGTTTAACTAATTTAATGCAACTAATATACGAAATTTAAACAGATTATAATAACAATATGAAATTAGATAACTTACTTTCATTTCAGGGGTTTTCCACAGTTGGAGAAATTCGGTCCAAACATCGACGCTCATCCACGACGGTTTCTTTCTCGTGTTCTTTGCTTTGGAGAGGGTGTCCCTATAATTTTTCTGCATCCTCTAGTTCCAGTGATTTACAAAAACATCCATATCCTGCTGATCGACACAGACGACGGCCTGTATATTGAAATTAATTAGAATTATGTATATTATATTATTTTCCAAATGAATTATAAATTTATAGTTACCATCAAGTCGGCCCATATAGCGTTCTTAACATAGTTTGGGATGTCATCCCAATGAGGCCAGCATCCGGTCATCCGACTCATATAGGCCTTCCTATATATCTGTAGGATGTAGTCCGAAGACTCACTTCAAAACCCATATATAAATATTAATGTAGGAATTTAATTAGTATAATTTTAAATATTAAAACAAGCAATAAATTTGATACTTACTCCGCACTCTTAGGAACAACTTCTGCCACTGGACGTACATCTGGCGTTGTGCCGATGGCACCCGCGTCAGGAGAAGGAGAAGGAGAAGGCTTGTACAACTGCTATAAATCCAACTTGTGTAAAGTTGAATTTTGATTTCATAGTGATGTATTCGGCGGTTACTGATAATTCGGTTCCACTTTTACAACCATCCCACAACGGCCTCTTAGCAGCATCCAGTAAATCATAAAAAAAATTCGCTCCCACATTCGGATCTTCTTCGATGTTTACGTCTTGATCGTCAACTTGAAAGGTATGGAACATTGATTGTGCTACATGTTCCACCATATCTTCTATTGGGTTCATCATAACATGATCGTCCTTTGACGCTACAAAATTAGGTGTAGGTGCAGCATGTTCTCCATGATGATCCCACAAATAATAATTTGGCACAAAACCATATTTATACAAATGTACTTTAACTGTGTCTGGTTTTCAATGCTTCAAATGTTGGCACTTACTACAAGGGCATCGAAGTTCTTCGTTATTTCGATTATTAGATGTAGCGAATCTAATAAATTCGTTTGCACCATTGTAGGAATGTTCCTTCAACCTTTCATACCAGTTCCGACTTCATACATCCAAGTACGGTCTAGAAAATAATCGAACATTGTTCCTAATTTAAAAATATATGTTAGTAATTTCGACAACACTTCAGTTCACTTTTCTTCTACGCATAACTTGCACTCAAATGGTATATTGTTGTTGTATTTTCTAAAATAAAGTAAAGCCATTTAGGACTAAAGGCTTCATACACCACACTTTTGTCTAATTTCGACAGCACTTCACTTCTCTTCTACGCATAACTTTGCATCCAAGGGGTGTATTTTTGTTATTGTATTTTCTAAACTAAATTAAAACATTTTGGGACTAAAGGCTTTAATTTTTTAGCGTCAATTATTTGTTGAAATAATATTTAATGCTTATTTTCAAATCAACATTATATTCATTTCAATTTTTTTTTTAGAAAATCGATTTGGGTATAATATTTAGGGGTTTTTAGGCTCAAGGAAAAAGTTGAAAAAAAATTAGTCTTAGGGACAACAAGTTTGCTTTTTAGGCTGAAGGACACTTTCTAGTGCAAATCACAGAATGATAGTTGTAACTATCATTTTCTATTTACACTAAAAAATGTCTTTCAGACTAAAAAACAAACTTGTTATCCCTGAGACTAAATTTTTTAACAACTTCTTCCATGTGCCCATTTTCCTGTAATATTTATTCTTGTTATATTTATTTCTCAATTTTTTGGAAAATCGGTTTTAGTACAATATTTGTTCTTATATTCATTTCTTAATTTTTTACAAAATCGATTTTAGCAGAATATTTGTTGTTGTTATATTCATTTCTAAATTTCTTTACAAAATCGATTCTAGTACAATATTTGTTGTTGTTATATTCATTGCCTAATTTTTTTTCAAAAATTCAATTTTAGCGAAATATTTAATGTTCTTATATTCATTTCTTAATTTTTTTACAAAATCGATTTAGTAGAATTTTTGTCGTTGTTATATCTGTTTCTTAATTTTTTTACAAAATCGATTTTAGTACAATATTAGTTGTTGTTATATTCATTTACTAATTTTTATTAGAAAATCAATTTTAGCAAAATATTTAATGTTATTATATTCATTTCTTCATTTTTTACAAAATCGATTTTAGTAGAATATTTATTGTTATTATATTCATTTCTTAATTTTTTACAAAAATTGATTTTAGTATAATATTTGTTGTTGTTATGCTCATTTCAAAATTATATAATTCATTCAACCATTTAAATATTTTATTTAATACATTTGAAATTTTAAAACATATTTTAAAATTCAGTGAACAATTTAATTTTTTTTATCGATTTTGTAAACGAAAATTAGATGTTAGCACTTGCAATAAATTAAATTAATTTTATTTTGTACTAACAACTAATACTTATAATGTACACACGCTGATTAAATAAAAAAATATTACTTATGTTTAACTGTACCAATCTAGCGGCATATTAATCAATAATTGTACACTAATTTTTGCGCAAACTATAACAAACATTGTTCTAATTAACTATAACAAATATTCGCATAAACTTATATATCCATTAGCATATCAATCAGTAATTATACACTAATTTTCGGATTATAAACAAACCCTAATTTTTAATTACAAATTAAACAACCAAACCACTAATTAATATCACCAACTCAACAAATACAATATTATCATTAACTAATACACAATAACAAACCCATAATCAACTAATTTGCCAAATTAGGGTTCTCAACATATCCCCAAATCAATCAATACGCTACTATCAACAACTAGTACGGCATAATCTTCAATTTCTATCACATAATCAACCAATTTTCGAAATTAGGGTTTTGATTAAACCTGAATTAAGTAGAAATTTGAGAGCAATAACATAACTTCGAGCTTTGGGGAGTTATAGCTTTCGCGATGGAGAGATTGGCGGCTCGCGTCGGGGGGCGGCGGCTAGAGCGTTGGTGGAGGAGAGAAAGCGGCTGAATTTTTTTTGGGAGGAAGAAGATAATGTGTTTTCTGTTCACGGGTTGCTGCTGTATATACGCATTAAGCATCGGCTAGCATCGGCCGCTTTTTTTAGCCGTCGCTAGCTACCGTCGCTAGACGAAGCCTGTTTTGTAGTGTAAGCCCCGCTATTTTCCGCTACACCGGCTATAGGCTTTTTAGCACCCGCTTTAGCAATATTAATATACAAAGGTTGATTTGACTAGTTCTCTTTTAAACTAAATAAACAAAGTTAGGATAAAGACCTAATTTGAAGGCGTAAGTGCTAAATATAATCTGAATATATTATAGTCACCAAATCTAGTATGTATAAATCATGATATTTTTCGGTTTTTTTACATAGGATTAAAAAATATTTCATTTTTCTGCAAAAATGATGTGAGAATGAGAATAAATTAACTTTAAATATTTGATTTTATATCTAATGAAGCCTTTTGTACCTCCGTTATTTTTCGCTATATCCCTGCTATAACTTTTTGCACTTCCACCGCTATAGAACTGTTAAGCGCTTTAACTGCATAGGTGGATAGTCATGAGTGGGCTAGCTTTTCTATGCCCACGCTTATTGAGAGCTGATTGGTACTAAGAACCATGTTGCGAATGTGATATCGGGTCAGATGTGAGATTACAGGACGGTGCTTGAGACCGATCGAAGAAGGTTGTACTAAAGCCAGACCAAGGACGAATCATGCTTGAGTCGGTTTTGTTGAATATGCTGGTTGTTGAGGCTGTTTTGAGTTATGGCGACCGACAACTGAAGTTACATTGAGTGGACGGGCTAACTTGGAGTTAGACTAAAAGTGTGTCGGCATGAAAGAGCCGATCGTCATCGAGCCAGGCCAGCATGCACCTGACTAGGTTATACTTAGCTTTATCTTCACTTGATGAATTGACTGTGAAAGCTGCCTAGGATAAGACATCCAACCTTCAGCTTGATGTATTGCTGAGTAGATGGGTTGGTTTGGAACGAACTTGAATTTGGTTGGCACGTGTGGGTCGGTCGAAGGGTAATTGGGCCAGACCGTACTTTAATCGGTTTGCTAATTACATGCGAGAAATTTGAGCAACACATACTCAACCTCTTCTGCCAAAAGAGGCGACGACAACCTAGACGACCCCTTGAAAAAAACGGCGAAACGGTATTGCTCCTCTGACAAAATGCGTCACTATGATATAATTGTGCAACAATCACACTTTCACTCCATGGCGATCCTCCTTCCAACAAAATCATGTTGCATACAACCAGCCACCTAACATGCATTTGACCACTTCATCGACGTGGCATCCGAGCTAGCTGCATTTAGACCGTTAATCGCAATTAATTGCTCTAAGAAAACATGACATCCAATGCATCCAATGCATCAGTCTAAGCCCTTCAAAGCATGATCTACATGACTATAAATAAAAGAACTCACGCTCTTGTACAAGGATTAGATCGGATTCTTCTCATTTTGCAACTAGATTCTTAATCATTTGTACTCTTGAAGAAGCCATTAATCTTCATTTTTTTATTCTAAAATTATAGAAAGTAATAATATAAAAAGTTATAGCAGATATTGATTTTTCATTATCAAACCACTCTATATTGTGTGTTGTTTGTTTACTTGCACTATTGCACTACGTTTTTCTCATATTTACTCTATGTCTTTAGTGCGTAAATGGGTCTTGCTCCCTCCACGTAAAGCTAGAAGTTCCCCATTAATTATGGTCAATGATAAAACCGACGCCTTAATTTAATGATAGTTGTTTATGTTAGCAAGAAGACGATGACTTCTATTAATGATGTTTCAAACCGTTACTGTTTTGTAGAAAAGTGCGCTTTTTCTTTTTTTTGTTGGGCAATATTCTGTTTGCATTGTGTTGATAGTTATTTTATCAAAGTATAAAATGCAAAAGAATTAAATGAATTAGAGAATTGAATTACAGTATAATATGATAGTTACTATTATTAATGCATTTAAGACTCTAATAATTATAATACTATGGTAAACAGACATTAGGAAAACATAAGGTTGCTGTTCTATGGTTATGGTTTAATTATGCAAAACGTTAAAAGTGATATGAAAGCTTTTGTGAAAGATTTATATCATCCAAATCATAAAAGATAATATTTGGATAGAAAATAATACGTGTACAAACAAATAATCTATGGAGAATAATCCGGATCAAAGAATTAAGAAACATAAACAAGTTTACATCTAACTGCATTCTTTATCGATTCTCAACTCAAACGATTACGAACCATAATAGGATAAATATAAAATACAATACAAACGAATGCTATCGATGGAGAACGAAGTCTCTATCCTTATAGTAGTGAATTCTGTGTCTGGAGAACAATATCGCATTACAAAAGAGGAAGGGACCACGAGTGCCTTGTTTTGGCGCACAAAGGAGACATGCGAGAAAGAGATTGCCTTGTCGTGCTGTGAAAGTGACACTTAAAAAAACATTAACATTCTGCTATTGCTAATTATATTTCTAACGAATTTGTATTGTTTTAAAAAAAGTTACTTTGATATTGTAACTAATTCCGTAAATTTGATAATTCAACAACATTAATGATACAAATACGGTTACACCGGTAAAACAATTTCGAATTATAGATACAATAATAATACAGGTGCAGTCAAGTACTCCTAGCTCAAGAGGTCAAAGGTACGATGTTTTAAATAGAGTTTCTAGAAGTCATAATTTTGAACCCTTGAAAAATAAAAAATAGTGTTCCGTTTGAATAAAGTATCACTCATGTTATCAAAAAAATAACGATACAAGTGCAGTTAGAAAATACATACTAGCGTAGTTCAACAACAACTAGTTCGCACAATGTCAGAAAACAAAGTCTTTCTATTTGGAAGTTTTGTTGATAACGTTTTGTATTCGGATGTGTGAATACGAACATAGTATATCGTTAAACCAATGAATTCATTTGTATTCAGATGTGCGAATTCGGTCGATTTGAGCTTTCTGCCGTGCTCTAAATTTCATAATGGAGTGGAGAATGTGAGTTTACAGGGGATTAATTGACCATTTGGAAATGAACAATTGTTGTTTGACGCATCTGAAGTTAACCGTTGATTTTCAGTAGTTCTCCCAACGGATCATTTCCATGTGATCTGGTCAAAAAATGACTGGGAACGGTACCAGATTTCTTCACCATAAAAGTTCCATTCTTTTCGAGCATTTACCAAATTTATATTATATGGCTATGTATCTCACTGTGGAAACATATTGGCTCAGCGATTTTATATATGCGGCACGGTTGATATACTCTAGCTCAAACACGTGTGCAAGTTATGGTAACAAAATATAGCAAGCCCTGCAAGAATCTACACATACGAACAAGTTATCATACGTCTGAGTGGGCTCGTATAAAGAATTTTTTTTATTTTAATCAGCAAGTTCACGTTATATGATACATCATCCTTTTTAAGGCCTAAGCCCACATATCAAAATACATATGATATAGATGCTTTTTTTTTATTCAACTCATTTTTGATGGTTTTTACTTGGAGCATCTACAACAAAACAACAAAAGTACATTTATTACAAAATGTAATGTGTGACGTCAAATTACTCTCCAACAACAGTGTATATTTTATAATTGATTACCAATTCAACTCAATAGGTTCAGAAAACATAATCCTACTAGACGTCTGTTTAACAAACGCCTAAGTTTCAAGCGTTTGTTTAACAAGCATTTGGTTTTAAACTCAACAAAATAAAGGAAACGAGTTCTTTTTCAACAAACACATGAGGTTTAAACGCTTGTTGAGCAAAAATCTCACTTCTACGTCAATGAGTACCGAAAAGCAAACGCTTGTTCAACTAAAGTCTAAACCCTAAACGTCCGTTGAACAAACGTCCAGTCACAGTGCTTGGAAAATTTAAAGAGTTGCAATTTTGAACCTAAAAAGGTAATTTTTTACTTCGAAATAGTTGGAGACGCTCCCAGTATTACAATTGAACACCCCACCTTCTTTTATATTAACATCACACAAACTCAGTTTTAACAAAGTTGCTTGTGCAACTTGAGATAAGAAAGTAAATAGATAACTTAATGTGTAAGATCAATGAAATACTCATTGATTGATGTTCCCAATTTTCTAAATTGTTATAAAGTATAAACCAAATGCACTTTCATTGCATATCTTCTTATTAAACCTATTTATGTTCACCGTGACGGGACTTATATTGCATCATCATACACATGATAATGCATTTACAAAAAGTGCATCCTTCGGCTTTTTCTTAAAAAAATGCATCGTAAACAACGAGAAAACCCAATACAAATCCAGGTGCAATGCTCACATGTGATGATAATTATATCAGTTACAGCAAAAACCAATAGTCTACCTTACCAATTAAATAACATAACAATTTATCAAAACATCGTGTTAGATTTTGGTGATACAATATTTCATATTTAAGTAGATTTTGAAGATATCTGAGTTAACGTAGAATAATATAAATACGTTGCATTTCTTATGAATTTTTTAGATTTTGAAGACAATTAATTGTCACTTTTAATGCATTAAAAGGAGCAAAAAATTATTTACATTGGAAGGATTTATATTGGGAGATGGAAATAAGCAACGGATGATTAAAGAAGATATTTAATCAAGACTATTATAAATATGCATGTTTATGGTTCATTAGATGTGTGAAAAAAAAGTTATTTTTTTTAGCTTTTGAGTCTTCTCAATTTTAGGCTTTTGTAATCATTTGATGAATCAATAAATGTTTTGTTTGGAGGAATTTGTTTGTCATTGTTTTTTCTTCACTTCTTATCTCTTCTAAAATCTAATTGTGTAAGGATTCTAGAAAAAATCCTAACAGTTGGTATCAGAGTCCTCTTCACCAATTTTTCGAAGAGAGTTTGGTTACGAAGAATATAAGTATTAAAAAACTTTATGAGAGAAATTGGGGGTTATGGAAGGCCAAGAAGGAGGATTTTTTATATTTCAATGATCTTCACTAACCATTGGAGAACAAAGGGGAAAAACCTACTAATGTATCTAAAGCAAAATGAAAGATTATGGATAAAAAGGCTGCAGCGGCTATTCGATGTTTTTTTAAGAATACGATATTTCATATTGTTGCTAATGAAACATCTGCTTTTAGAATTTGGAAGAAATTGAAAAAAAATCTATGCAAAGAACTCACAAACAAGGCATTTCTTATGAGAAGATTGCTAAATTTAAAACTTAAGGAAGGTGAGTCAATTGGAGAGCATCTCAATGATGTTCAGACAAGTGCGAACCAATTGGCGGCTACAAATTACAAGGTGGATAATGAGATACAAGCTTTGATGTTAATTAATGAGCTCATTACCGAAGAGTTGGAAAACGTTTGTGGTTGCATTGAACAACTCAAATTTAGATGAAGTTGTTTCAATGTGATTGGTGGTTAGTAGCCTTCTTAATAAGGAGATGTGTAGGATGAATCTAATGGAAGAAAACGATAAGAAAAAAGGAAAATTGAAAATCTAATAGCAGAGGTGCATTTTGCAAGGAGGGGTAACCGACCAAACATGGAAAGACGGTTAAATATATCAAACATGGAGAGAGATTTCATCTTTTATTACTATGAAAAACTTGGCCACCAACTAAAATTTTGCAACAAGTTTAAAAATGACAAAGAAATGAGGAAAGCATTAGAGGAAGTGAAAGACAAGCTTGATGAAGGTAGCGAAGACGGGGTGAATTTTGGTATTAGTAATGACATTCTCTGTGTTGACGAAATAGTAGGAGATGAGTGGGTGCTTGATTCGGGTGTATGTTTTCATATATGTCACCAAAGGAAGCATTCATTGATTATGAGGAGCAAGAAAGTAAGGTGGAGTCCGTTAGTGTTGGAGATGTTGAGGTGAAGTGTATAGGTTCGGTTAGGCTGAAGATGTATGATGGGAGAGAGGTGTAATTCACAGAAATTAGACATGTCCAGGAGATTAAAAAGAATATTATTTCAATCAGACAGTTGGAAGGAAAAGACTGCAACTTTTCAACTCGAAGTGGAGTTACAAGTGTTTGAAAGGGTAACAAGGAGTTGCTGTGCGTGAAAAAAGGGAAGCAACAATGTGTACAAGTTGCTTGAAAGAACGGTGAAGAATGAAGGGACTTCTCAAAGTGGTTTTGGAGAGGCAAATTTTCTAGAATCAAGGTAAAGCATGCAATGGAAAACCACAGAGTCTGCTTGGAGACCTTTGTGGTATTACAAGCAATTTTGATTTATTGATGATATGCACGTTCAATTATGGAACATGTATATTTAGGTGGTTTGGAGGTTGGTTAATTTTTTTTAGATGGAGATATTTATTTCCATTGTAATATTGGAGATTATTCGGAGTTTGAGGTTCTAGGTGGAGCTTGGATGACATTTATGGAATATGGTATCAATGTGAGATATTTGAGTTAAGGTGGAATTACGGCTCAAATACACTGTTTCCGTTATTGATTTTGTAGATTTTGAAGATAATTAATTGTCTCTTTTATGGCATTAAAAAGGACAAAGAATTATCTACATAGGAAGGATTTATTTTGGGAGATGCAAATAATCAACAGTTGATTAAAGAATGCATTTAATTAAGAATATTGCAAAAGACATGTATATGGTTCATTAGATGTGTGGAAAAATGTTATTTTTTTTGTTTTTGAGGATTGATATATCTTCTCAATTTTTAGGCTTTCTCTTGTAATCATTTGGTGAATTAATAAAGGTTTTGTTTTAAGAAATTTGTTTGTCATTATTTTTGCTTCACTTCTTATCTCTTCTAAAATCTAACTGTGTAGTGATCTTAGGAAAAATCCTAACACACCGAATCAACAGATAGAAATAGAAATAAAAGAGGGACACAAAAGATCTAATGTGGTTCAAACCAAATTAATCTACATCCATGAAGAATGTAATAACTTACATTACTTACTTCATTAATAAAGAGGATACAGAAATCAAACAAGAGATTTAAGATTACAAATAGATGGAGAATATTGAACAATGGTGATCTAGGGACCGGGGGAGAATGTCAAACTTTGAAGTTTGAATGATGATGATGAAGGTTTGCTCAAACGCCATGGCTGTAGTAAAATAAAACAATGAAAAGTGAATAAGGTTTGAGCTAAAATGTTGTGAGTCGGATATAAATCCAAAAAATATCCTTGTTTATGAGTGATTTGAAATGTACTTAAGCATACCTAGTTAAATTCAAATTGAACTTGTAGGCATGTAACGGACTCGCTAAATTAATGTAATTAGCGAGTGCTTAACATGGTTTCTCTACCAAAAGTAGTTCATTGTCATTTTATAAGTAATTTGGAAAACGTTATCTATTTAGCGGGTACTTAATGTGTTTTCAGTATTAAAGCTGTAATTCTAGACGGTTAATTATAGTGACGCAAAACTAGATAAATCACTGGTTAATTTGCAACGGTCGTTGTGACACTCGCAAAATTGATGCTATCTAGCTAGCGAGTTGCATCATTTTTTCAATACAATGAATTTGGTTAATGGTAGACGATTTATTTATAAAAATGATCGATGTGCTCGCTAACCAGTATGTGACATGTTCACTTGTAAAATCATAGTCACAAATACGACATTTTCTAATAATAGTCCAACCAAAGTCGCGACCATCATAAACTTCACCTTTTTCATCAATTCAAACTTCAACCATCATTAGTATTTGTTCTATGTTGAAATTCATAAAATGCGTTGAATATTAAGGAAATTTTCATCTAGTCCAAGATAAACCATTCATCAAACTTTTGCACACAATCAATTTTTGAGGGGTTAAAATTCGAACTTTGTTAAGAAACGTGTTAATTATGGATTTTGAAATTTTGAGATTTTGAGATTTTGTGTAAAGTAGTATTCTTTGTTGTAGGAATAAGATGATAGAAAAGAATTTAATGATTCAAATGAGCTTCTAAAATTAATATATTATATTATATGCTTTTTTAGAACTAGCTCCTAATTACTTTTAAACTCTTTATTTTAACAAGATTTTGCAAACTAAGTCCTTATTTTTCAATAACAACAAAACATTTTATTTTCAATAATTTTTTTAAATAAAATTCAAAGTTGGATTTGTATAAAATATCCTCCATCATCATCATCTCATTTTCAAACATAACTAGAAATACAAGCTAAGTTTCAACCCCAGTCAATAAATTCTACCGTTGCATTTATATATACACTCCTTACATAACATTTATCGGTTATTATGTGTTTCACAGCTTTATCGATTATAGTTGAAAAAGAAAATAATAAATTAATTCACTTAATATAATAATAAAATTTTATCAAAATAGTGATCTAAATTAGTGTTATTACACATTTAATGGTTTCCCTTTTCATTGTTCAACAACATAGATAGATAGAATAAAACTGCCTTGCCATCGAGGTATATTCATTTCATTTCGAGAACCTTTTGGCTTGATGAAAGTTTGTCACATCCTCCTAAAGTATGCATTAAGGTCAATCTAATACCAATCAAACCGACCGTTATGGAGGGTTGTCTACTACAGGCTTGCTAAACCAAATTGTATGAAAAAAAACAATAAACTTGTCTGTAACATGTCTCCTTAATTCACTCCTCTAATTTACTTTATTCTCTCCACTACTGTGTCCTTAGATCTCTCTAATATTACTTTTTTCTAGCATATTATTATTTAACGTCTAACCAAATTATTGAAAAGCTAGACTAACTATTTTTTTAAATTATGTAAGCTAACGGTCGGTTCCCCACAGTTATGTGGTTGTACTGGTATATAATTTATTTATATATTATATATTATGGGAAGTTACTTTTTAGCCACTAATAGCCTATTCATTGACATAGTGATAAATTAACCTTTTTATTTTTTATTTTGGGGGACTAATTTCATGTAGATATTGGAAATAAATCTTCTACATTTAAAATGTAACTTTCAAATAAATTAAAAAGATATTCATACATTACCCTTTTTACATGGTAAATTTGAATTTCTTCTGTCCTTCCCCTTACCCATTTGGTAACTGTGCGAAAAGAGGAAATATATAAATTATGGATATATGGTTATGTATATATATGCAAAAGGATGAATATGTTCCTAAGTATATGGATTATGTAACAGTTATTGAAAATCACTCTTTCCCCTTACCCATTTGCTAACTATTTTTTTAAATTATGTAATATAATGATTGTTTTCCACCGTTATGTCTTTGTATTAGTGTCCTGTTTCTTATGCAAATGAATGCATCCCAATGTTGTCAAAATTTTAATATCAATAATCAATTCCAACATTTAAATAAAATTCAAAGTTGGATTTCAATTCAACAAGATTAATAAAATAAATGGCGACCCTCTCCTTAATAGCGATTCTCCTGCCGTCTTTCTTTATATCACCCGTCTGATTTTCTTCCCTTCTTCTTCGTCTGCTTCTACCATTTCCTTTCGCTTCTGCCTCTTCTCTCTCCATGCCGCATAAGAAAAAGGCTAAGCCTCCATCCTTTCCAGATCTAGTTTCTACAACTCGGTCAGGTGCTGTGTTTCAATTGCCTATGGTCTGTGCTACAGGGAAGTCTTCTTCGGAGCCGCATGTGTCTTCTGCATCTGCCTCTGTTAGTGATGTCATTGGCAAATCTGCTCTGCCGATCGAGTTAGTTACTGCTATGGAAAAGCCGCCTGAAGCTTATCCTTTTGCTTCTATGCTAAATGACATTATCTCTCCCATTGCAGTTGCCAAGAATGTTACTACCTGTCCGTTTTTCATTGGAGATCACTCGTTATCGCCTCTGTTAGCTAATGCAGGTAATTTATCTTGGTCTCAATCTTTCGTTGGTTTGATTGAGGGTTCTGCAAATGGTTCTGATGAAATTGAGAATGTTGATCTTGTTAATGTTTCAATCCCTGATGTCGAAGTGGTCTGAAATGTTGGTGAGAAGGGGTCTGTTACAGAAGCTATTGTAGGCAATGTCAATATTGTTTCTGGGTGTGACGAAGTTGGGTTGGTTAATCTTGGTAGTGGCTGTGAGCTACCTTGCAAACCGGGTGTTCATTTAAATGTCAAACATGTTATTTCCCTACCTTGTATGCCTACAGGTGGTTGTTCGGCTGTTCCTGTTGGTGGGTTTTTGCTTACTTTAAATCATAGAAACCATGTGGAACCCTCTTTCCCAATGGATGTCCCCTCGTGGTCGTCATTGTTTTCCAACAAATCGATTAATGCGGGTTTGCACACACCTCGTTCTTTTGATAACGTTGAAATTGATGGTGTAATGATTCCTCCGAAGGAAGTAATTGACGCCGAGGTTGAGTATTGGAAAGATTTTTTAGTTGGATTTTTTCTTGACTCCAATCCTTCCTATCACCTTGTTAAGGCTAGATGCAACCAGGTTTGGAAGCCTAGAGGGGGGTTGAGTGTTCATTTTGATAATGAAATGTTCTATTTTAAATTCTCGTGTGATGATGAAAGACAGCGTATTCTTGAAGCAGATCCTATTCTCATTGTTGGGAAACCTTTTATTATTACTACCTGGAGTCCGTCTGTGGATCAGGCTAGAGCTTAGGTGTTATCCATTCCTGTCTGGGCTCATTTTTCTCACATACCTTCTATCTTACAGCCGCTAATCGTTCTCAATTGGCTTGCAGGTCTTGTGGTAAGGTAATATGTTACGATACTAACACTGTTGCCAGAAAGAGATTAGTTTACGTCAAAGCTTTGATCGAAATCACTCCTGCCAAACCTCCTCCTTCGGTTCTAAAGGTTAGACTCAATGATGGACTTTTGGCTGAGGTCAAAGTTCAATACACTTGGAAATCTGATATATGTATGACTTGTCAGTCCTTTGGGCATCTTTCCGAGGCGTGCTCTGCTCCGGTAGTTCCTCTTCCTGCTCGTATTCCTCTTCCTCGTCCTCCAATCCGGAAATGGGTTCCGAAGGTTGTTTCTCCAGTTTTTGTCGCTACGGTTTGTGTTGCTCCTACTGTTGTTCCCCCCGTTGTTCCTACCCCTGCCAGTTTATCTCCTATTGTTTCTCCTGCTATTGTGCCCCCTACTGGTGAGACCCAGATTTAGCATGATTCTGAGATTTTGTCTGATTCCATTTGTTGGCATTCTGAGAATAGGGCCTAGGTTCATGCTTCTTCTGATATGCGTTACTCGCCTGAGTCTGATTGTTATTTTTCCTATATCAGTGATGATGTGGGGAGAGTCGTTTTCTCATTTATCACATTGAGGGTGACGGTCTGACACTTACTAGGGAAGGTGAGATTGTTAGAGGAATAAAAGTAAGTCTTATGATGTCAATTAGGACAGAAAATTTATTTACTCACCTACTTCGGAGGGTTTTGTTCCAAATCTGGCTACTATGTTCTCTGCGTATGTTCTTGTTATTGGCCCCTTGTTTGGAGAGGGTTGTGGGTCTTCCTCTTCGGAGGGTGCGTAGTCATGTGTTGTTAGTAGTTTAGGCTCTATTTGCCTAACTCCTATGCTTTTTTCTGTTATTTTTTATGGTTTGGGCTCCTTGCTCCCACGTAGCTGTTCTGTGCATGTGTAGAGCACTTGTTTTCCCAGTATTTATACAGTGGCATGGCCCACTTTAAAGCCGGCTAGCTTTGCTATAAAAAACATTTAAATCTTGCATTAATTTAAGAACAAAATTAATTAGAGCTATCCTAACTCTTGTTTATAAATCTATTAAGTTATACGATGAACAAATGAAAAAAATATTTTCCTTTATACTGATTTCTTCCTTTTACTTTCTTTCTTCCTCAAATTTGGCAAAAATGAAAAAAGAGAACTACCAAAAAAATCCTTGTTAAATCACGACTAAACCAATGATTTTCTGCTAAATTTTTTAGAGCGAATTCATTACCATGCCATGGTTATTTAATAGTTTGTTTATCTTTGTACCTTTAGAAATTATTACCAAACAAAAAAATAATATTAATTTATATTTATTTCTGTTTAAAATACACTACAAGAAAAATGGCATTTTCCGACGGCTGAAAACCGTCGGCGGCCGTCGGAAGCCGTCGGAAAAAGCCGTCGGAAAATAAGGCGTCGGGGCGCGGTATTTCCGATGGCTTCCGACACAGGGCGCCGAACATCTTTCCGACGGCCTCCGAGTCAGAATCCGTCGAAAGTCGTCGGAAAAAATGGCCTATAGGCTGTCGAAAGCCGTAGGAAAACTATTACCTGAAAGCTGTCAGAAGCCATCGGAAATCTGCTATATATTTTTTTATTCCTGCTGCAATATAGCCTTCCATCCACATTTCCCATCCAAACACTATTACACCAATACTGCAGAATCCAGTATACAATATTCCAACCAAATATCAAAACCCAAACTACACAAAATTCATCAAACACACAAACACATCAAATTACATGAAAATAAAATACATAATATACATAACCATTCCAACATTCACAACAACCCCAACAACAAGTGTTCTACCATGTCATACATACACAACATAACACAAAATCATCAACATCCACATCATCATACAACCACATACCTGAAATCATACAAAACTAAAAAAACATACCTGAAAAAGCAAGCAATCAATCACTCTCCTCCAGATCCAGAGCCAGCAGAGGAAGGGAAGCGGCCACCAAACTGCTGCATGTACTCGGCGATACGCTGGTCTAGCAACTGTGTGGTCTGTATGGCCTGTCGGCGGTTCTGCTCCTCCAGTTGGGCCACTCTAGCCCGCAAATCTTCGATCTCTGCTAGATCGATCTGAGCTCTAGTCTGCCGACCCCATCTTTGACTGCTGACCTGCAATAAATATTTAATTTAGCTGTGTGATCTCTGTAAGTGTATGTGCAGGTATGTGAATGATTAGCTGTGTGATAATGTTATTTAATTTAGTTTATGCATGTTTATGTAAGTGTAGACTGAATGAGGCTGACAATGTATTGGATATCTAGAAAAATAGTGATGGGCCATAGTGACATTACGGGAATAACTGTCCTAATGAAAGTCAAATGACTTAAAACTAGTAAATTAAACATTTATTGGGAGAGGCGTAGGGTTTTGGGTACAAGATGCTTGTATAAATCCCTACGATTTAATTAATTATGACTTAAATATCAAATTAGCAGTAAAATAAATTATTTACCACTTGATTGCCAAATCCATATCGTCTGCCATGCTCTGATGGATCCATAACGAACTCAAAAATAGCATCCTCCTCATTAGTCGTCAGCTGATCTCGACCCGTATCAGCAAGGGGTTTCTAGCGCTGCTCCATAAACTTTTCATGCATTAACAAATTAATAAAATCATATCTTATTTCATTATAGTTTAACAAGCAAAACAATTACTAATACTGCATAAAATGAAATATGCTTACATGGCTCCTGCCATATACATACTAGGACATCCTGCCATATACACTCTATGATGTGGGGAGGGATGTTATCCCACTTCAGCCAGCAAGCACTCATCCTACTGCGGTAAGAAGCTCTAGAGACATCCAGCACAACCTTCGAGGGAAGTAGGTCGAACCCTTGTTTTTAAATACGATATAGATAAGTACGTACGTATATCATAAAAAAAATAAGATGCTAAATAAAATTTAATTCTTACCCCTCTGCTCTAGGGACTAACGAAACTACTGGACGATGTGGATCTTGCGATGGACCACTGCCATCGCTTCCTGATGATCGGGAAGAGCTCCTACCTCTATATGACATTATGATAAACCTGTGACATATATACACATCATTATATAAGAGAATAATAACATGATAATGAAATATATTTCATATGTAAATGACATCAACTGTATAAATTGCTTAATTAATGACTGAAATGGAAATAGAAATGGAAGTGTGTTATACCTGATTCATAATGGGTCTACTATTCCGACGATAAGCAGATTTCATTGCATTTTTAATAAAAATTGCTAAATAAATGACAAATGGAAATGACATAAAACATGTAAACAATGGTAAACTGATTTGGTTTCATAGTCACATCAATTTCATAATACATCAAGAATTCAACATAGTTACATCAATTGCAAAATAATCAGATTCAGATTCGGTCTCATTTTCTACGATATTTACGCTTCTACCAAAACATTTGATTCATCGATCAAAGGACCAAAATCTGTATGATCGTCTGTAATTATTATTTCGTTATTTTGCTCAAGATCTGCCTGATAAGCTTGTTCGTCCGGAATATTCTTCCCATCGAATGTGAATCTGGCCTTTGTTTTAAAAACTGCAGACCAATCTATCTCTTTTTAGAGACGGATAAGGAGCGTAATAAACTTGCAATGCTTGTTTGGCTAGTACAAAAGGATTATACTTGTGATAGTGCGATGTATGCTTTATTTCGATAAGATTATAATCCTTGTGCACATTAATTCCAGAACCTGGAACATTGCTAAACCAATTGCATCTAAATAGAAACACCTCCTCCGCGGGTCGTGAGAAATATGTCAGTTGCAAAATTTGTGTTAGAACGCCATAAAAATCATTTAAGTGATTTTCTGGATCGTCACTACCTTTAACAAATACACCAGTATTATTTGTTAATTTTTCTGCACCGTATTCTTTGGTGTTAAATTTATATCCATTAACGAAATATATTGGATATGTCTTGACCACTCTTTTTGGTCTCATCGCAAGATGTTTCAACCCTTCGTCAACAACACAATTTCTCGGTTCATAAACATAATTTGAAAACCAACCGGAAAATTCTTTACTAAGATCTCCGTTTGGATGTTCACGTTCATAAATACTGTTTATATAAACAAATTATTACATTAGATTATACACGCGCATGCATTATAGAAAAGAATAAAACACAAATTATTATTTCAGATTACCTAACAAACGGTGCAACCTCGGCACAATTTAGAAGAATATAAGTGTGTGCTACATGAAGATCTCTATCGTCTAGCCATATTTCTACACATTTTCCAGAAGGCCGACCATGTTGTCTAAAAATAGATAACATTGCTTGAGAGGACTCTTGTTCGTCGCCTTCGTCATTACGAGGAACACTTTTAAATGAAATATTCACATAGTCACTGAAATAGTGAGAGAAAAAGAACGAAGCTTCTACTTCGATGTAAGATTTACATATCGAACCTTCAACTCGTGCTTTTTGCCTCACTTTTTTCTTCAGATGATTCAAATATCTATGCAAAATTAATTTATATTAACTTCATCTTTCAAATGCAATTAAATTACGTGATAACATATTACATACCTCTCAAATGGATACATCCATCCATATTGGACAGGACCTCGAAGTCGTGCTTCAGATGGGAGATGAACAGGTAAATGTTCCATTACATTAAAAAAACCTGGCGAAAATATTTTCTCTAATTTGCAAAGCAATATAGGAATATCCACTTCAAGTTTACATAAACGTTGCACTTTTAAAGTAGTCGAACAAAGCTCTTTGTAAAACATAGTAAGTTCCGTTACTACCTTCCAAACTTTTAACGGCAGTAGTTCTTTGAACATAACGGGAAATAAATTTTCCATCATTATGTGACAGTCGTGACTTTTCATTCCGCTCAATCAACCATTTTTAAAGTCAACACATCTACCAAGATTTGATGATATCCCATCAGGAAATCTTAACCCTTCCACCCATTTTAACACAGCTTTAACTTGATTATTATCTAATTCGTAACATGCTTTGGGTTTTTTGCTGTCATTTGGTTTCATATGAAGCTCAGGACGTTTGCATAATTCTTCTATATCACGTCTTGATTTCAAATCATCCTTCGTCTTCGCTTTCACATTCAAAATTGTGTTAAAAACATTATCAAATACATTTTTCTCATTGTGCATCACATCTATATTATGACGAAGCAGAAGATGTTTCCAATACAACAACTCCCAAAAAATAGTTTGTTTGCACCAGTTATGAACAACTGATTTGCCTTCAATTTCTGTTTGCTCTCCAGTTTCATATATCTTTGGATAGTCCCTAACAAGTTCATATATGTCTTCGCTTGACCATATCGTCGGTGGTTGTCTGGTTTCTACTCTATTAGCTAAAAAGTTTTTCTTGTCTCCTCTGAAGGGATGATTTACATGGAGAAAATATCGATGACAGTCAAACCATGAAATTTTCTTACCATGAGGTAAAGAAAACGCTCGTGTTTCATTCATGCAATATGGACATGCTAGACGACCGGCAGTACTCCATCCTGAAAGCATTGCATAGGCAGGAAAATCACTTATAGTCCACAACAAAGAAGCAAACATACAAAAAAATTTCTTCTTGGACACATCGTATGTTTCTACTCCTTCGTTCCACGGTATTTTTAACTCCTCAATCAACGGTTGTAAATATACATCGATTCCTTGTGTCGGATCTTCGGGGCTAGGAACGACAACAGTAAGAAACATATATTGCGTTTTCATACACATCCATGGAGGTAAATTATACGGTGTGACGATAATGGGCCAGGATGAATATTTAGTACCAAATTGAGAAAATGGAGAAAAACCGTCCGTACATAATCCTAATCTAACATTTCGACTCTGCGCTGCAAAATTTGGATACGTTTTATCGAAATGCTTCCATGCTTCTCCATCGGCCGGATGTGTCAACGTACCCTCTTCCTCCGTTCTCACACTATGCCATCTCATATTAGATGCAATTACAGAAGATGCATATAATCTTTGAAGCCTTGGAGTTATGTGTAAGTAATGCATACGATTGTACGGAACTTCCTTCCCCTTCTTTTTTCTTGGTTTGTATCTCTCCTGATTACAAATTTTACAATTTCTAAGGTTTGCGTCTTCTTTCCAAAACAACATGCAGCCTTTTAAACATGTATCTATTTTCTGATAAGGTAAACCAAAAGCCGACATAAGTTTTTTAACTTCATAGTGATTTTCACACATTAGATTATCGAGCGGCATATGTCTTTTTGCAGCTTGAACAACAGCCGTAAACCCAGCTTCAGTGATGTTGTATTTGACTTCATCGCAATGTATTCTGCGATTACTGACAGTTGAGTGCCGCTTTTACAACCATCCCAAATAGGTTTCTTAGCAGCATCTAGTAAATCATAAAAAAAATTTGCTTCAATATTTGGTTCTTCAACATTTCCATCATCGTCGTCAACTTCAACCATAGGAAACATTGGTCGTGCTGCATCTTCGACCATATTTTCTATACGGGTCGTTGTAACTATTTCATTAACGACACTTTCAGACTCTACAGAAGTATTTGCTACAACTTCTCCATGCCGATTCCAAACATAATACTCGGGTACGAAACCGTTTTGGCACAAATGAACTTTCACAATATCTTGTAACAAATACTTCAAATGTCTACACCTACTACATGGACAACAAATTTCTGGATCGTTTCCATTATTACTTAAAGCGAATTCAACAAATACGTTTATACCATTATAAAAATCTTCTTTTATTGAGCCCTCAATCCTTTTCTTTGGTACATCCATCTCCTTCGATCAACAAAATAATCAATCATTTTTCCTATTTGATAAAATGAGAAGTTCAAAATTTAATATTTATTTTCAAGAATACAAATTCGAAAAAGATTATTTTCATGGTCGTATAATATTTGAATTTAAAGAACTACTTCACAAATTTAAAAATATTTTCAAATAGGGCACATTTTATTTTTTAACATATCGATACAAAAAATTGTACAATTTTTTTTTCCATGGTCAGGCATCCTACTTCTCATTACAAACACAATAAGCATTTACATTTCGTATATTACTTCGTCTCAAACGATTCCACAAAATTTCGGCAGCATTTCCCTTTTGTTCCCTGCATTGTACACAATGCGTGTACGCAGAAAACAAAAAAGAAAAGTTAAGCTGAAATTTTATGAACCATTTGAGACGAAGTAGTATACAAAATGTAAATGCTTACTGTGTCCATAACTTGTCCAATACAGGGACAAATCCAACAAACATTGTACCAGATGAATATAAATGGTCGTTTATCGAAAAAAAACGACTATTTATTCAACGATCAAACACTCGTCAAACGGGGCCAAAAACTCTCTAAGGAACATTTGTCAATTAGATGTGTGCATTTTACGAAAAAAATACAGTTTTACTAACTGTTCACATTTACAAAAATATATTTTAATTTAACACATTTATTCGACGTATTACATCAACTTAAGGCTCGTTCCACTCATTTTTTTTGTTCCATAAGTCAATACGTGCACAATATAATATTCCTAGTCCATGCATTCATTTTATCTTATTCTGTAACGACCCTAAATTCCGACCCAATTTAAAATTTTAAATTCATCGTTTCAATAAAAATTTTGAAATTTATAAACGATCTAAATTTACGTCCAAACTTTATTTATAGGATACGTCCAATTAGATATGAATATAGAAAAAGTTTCGTCGTAAAATATCATCGGAAATTTCGTTCGCGTTTTATTGTATATCAGTTCATTTTAAAGCGCGAAATTTTTTATCTTCCGAACCCGAATATTTTTACATAGAAAAATTCTAAATCATCTTTTGAGCAAGGCGTCATTTTTCGTTTTTCAAAATTCGGACATCTTTAGCTCCGTCGATCTTATTTTTCGGTGTTTTGCCTGCATTTTCCCGGTAATATAAAATTCGAAATTTTGTAATACAATCGTACCACCATAATCTGTGCACCGTTAGAAGCACCTAGTCTCGCTGATCAAAACGGTATATTTATTCGGACAAATCGGAGTCAGACGTAAAATATAGTCGCGATAGTTTAACGGGTCTGGATGGACCGGTTAAATAATAGTTAGCCCAAATTATAGCCCGGATCCATTCAAAAATTTGAAAATAAAATTTCAACTGGAAGAAATAAATACGGTAGTTGAAAGATGGGGTTACCTTGGAAATAGTGTGAACGTTGGAAATTAGGTGAGTAAATGGGAAAAGAAGGAAACACATCGTTTCCCAAAAGGCAATTACTGTTCGTATCTATTAGCTGAGAATAAAAAAAAAATATTTCACTGTTTCGTGCACATTCCACTGTTCTACTTTCCAATTCACAAGTTTCAGGTGATCCTCTTACTCCTTCCTTCTCCTCATTCTTTTTCACATTTTTTTTTCTTTGAGACAAAATGATGAAACCTCTTCCAGCAAATGCAACTCATCCACCCTCTACTATTTTTTCTTTCCCCTGAAAACATACGTTATTCACTGTCCCACTCCATCACGTGCTGGCATACCCAACTCCACGCCTTTAGCTGTGCCACGGCTTGCTGCATGCACATGCACTGTGCGTGTGCGTATCAATGTGAATGTGTGCGTGCATGAAAGGTGTTCCAATGTGTGAGTATTGACATGCGGAAAAAAAAGAAAAAAAAAGAGAAGAAATTTATATCAAAGAGGGCGTACAGGGAATGGATGTAAAGCATGCAAAAAGAAAGAAGAAATGCATGAGCATGTGCTTCAGGAGGGTAGTGTTAAGCTTGCAAATTCAAGTAGAAATGCATGCAGTGGGGAGAACGTGTACAATCATGTACATATATGCGTTCTTTGAAGTCACGGGGTGAAAAAAATAAAATAGTGCGGATGATTTTGCATGTTATAACATGTTGGGAGTTAGTGATGAGCAGGGCGTGTGTTCAATGATGTTGTGTGCGTGAGTTGAACTGTATGTGCGTGAGTTGAAGGCAGAGGGGAACATGTACAAATTTTGTACATGCATGTGTGAGTAAATGGGGGAGGTTGGATGCATTTTTTGGTCGGCCCGGAAGAAGAAAAAAGAAAAAAGAAAAAAAACTAAGATTTGTAAATAGTTTTAGATATCGCAGAAAGTATTCTGGTTGCCAAAATAGTAACTGACTTTTTCTTTTTCGTTGTGTACAGAAGCAACCGACTGAGTTCCTTCGCAGCAGCATCAATCTCTCAGCCTTCGTTCTTTCCTTCGTTACCGGTAAGCGTAGTTATATAATTTATAAATTATATACAAACATTCATTGTATTAATATCGTTTTCTTTTGTCGATATTACAGTGTCCGTTGTGCGCCTTGTACCGACTTCTTTCGTGCTTCTTCTTGCTTTGGGTCCATTTCTTTATCCACGAAAGGTGAATTAATTTTCATGACTATATTCTTATGCAAGTTTGGATTGATGAATGGTTGCTATGTGATGTTGAATTGGATGTTAATTGTTATCGTTAAGTGATAAATAAATTGCAAGTTAAATTTGATATAGGATAGTTAGCGAATTAAAATTTGGATTATATATGTCGAACTTTGATTTGTTAAACTTGACCCCCCTTCATATGTAAAATTTGATTAGAAAACTTGACCCTTTAATTATTAAGTTAATGGACATGTAGAATTTGATAAATCTTACTTTGGACCTTTGAACGTATATTTGATTTATTGTTGTAATATTGAAATTGAAATTGAACGATAAGTGCAAAACCGTAATGTAATAATCTTTAATCTGCATGAAATGATAGTGTAAATTCTAGGAATAATTATATTAATTTGCATAAATAACAAATGCAAATTAATACGATTATTTCGGGATTATTTAAATTGTCGAATTGTTGTGAATGGATGCTATTGCTTGTTTATTTACTTTGACACCATCTCAGTTATCACACTGCAAGTTCCCTTTGTATGCTTTGATTTTTGAATTGAAATGGAATCGGGTTGAAATGATAGATACCCAATAACCTTGACTTTGGATAGAAAATTAAATTAAACCCGATTGGTCAATGTTTTGATTTAAAATAAAATAAAGTTTTATTTGACTAATAATATGGTTTTGAATAAAATTTGGAATTTAAATTCGAATGAATGAAAATGTGAATATTTGTAATTTGAAAACAAATATTAACGTAGTAATTGACGAAGAACATTGTTTAAATTTAAATTGATTAATAATGAAGTTTTGGAATTGTTAAAAATTAAGTTTTGAAATTTGTAATAATTAAGATTTGGAAATTATTAATAATTAAGTTGAAATTAGAAATAATTAAGTTTTGAAATTGTTAATAATTAAGTAATAATTAAGATTTGAAATTATTTGATAGATGAATAAGATTGAATTATTTAATGGTTAAACTAAATAGAATATTTTATTTAAGTGAAATTGAATTTTGAACAAGTGTAACTAAGTAAATAATAAGTGAAATGGATTTCTTTAATAAAAAATAGAATGTGTTTTGTTAACAAATGAAAGACTTGTAATTTAAAGAATTGGATTCGACAAATTTAATTTAAATAAATTTGTAAAGTTGATATAACAAGTTGAACTAAAGAAAGTAATGTAATGGATTGGAAATTTAATGGAAATTGTTTTAATGATAAATTAATTGAATGAATATCGAATGAAATCGATAATTGAGTTTAAATCGATTTGAACGTTAATTAAGTTAAATGATTTTGGAATGAACTTATATACGAAATGCAATGAATATTTGAGTTGTTTTAAAATTGAAACTTTGAAATTGAATTATAGAAATTTTAAAATGAAATTGGGAAGTTATGAGATGTAATTTTGGAAATTGATTTAGAAAGACTAACGAAATGTCGATTTACGAATTCCAATTGAAATTGAAATTGATTTGGTTTTGAAATATTAACGACCAATCGGTGTTATAATTACGAAGGTTATTAAAGGAACCGGAATCGGTTAGGGACATACTCACTGTCTAAACCGAAAACCACTTTAATAACTACACGCGGAGTATGATCCAGAATGAAGTGGTTGGATTGACGAACGCGATGACTGAAGAAAGTGAACGATAATGGATAGCCTTGACACTTGTGTCAAATTGGAAATGACTAAAACAGGAGCCGTGCCGGGCCAAATGGGGGTTAGCTACCTCGAGCGAACACACTTCTTCGTAAACTATTCATTTACTTTGTGATTGATTGGTGCGCACCCTTGATTTGGGAGTGTTGTTTCGCGGTGTTGCGATCGCTGCGGCGATGCGTTCTCACCAGTCCGGATCAGGCAAACGGTAGTTTCACTACCTTGGGTATTGCCTCATGTGCCTTGTCATACTTGTATTCTCATATACGCGACCACTACGAATTTGTTTTGTATTATACCTATGGAGTACTCCCTGATATCCCACTAGTTTACGGTGGAGTTTACAGTGCTGTATAGTCTGTAATGCTATATAAAATGTGTTAAGGGGAATAATGGTGATGCCTTAACACTATTTTGATATTTTACTTTACTGTTAGACATTATCTATTTATCGTACTCTACTATGTATAGATAGTTTATCGGATCCTGAAAGATGTTTATTCCATTCATCTTTGGGTTATTGTTATTTAAATCTTGAACCATATTATCTGTATAAGAATATATGTCCTGATTCGAGTGTTTGTTGTGCATATGCTCGGATCAGACTGAGGATTGCTGTTGCTACTTACTTGGAGCTGAAGACCGAAGACTATCACTATCTTATCTTTATCAGTATTGTTCTTTCCATTTGGACTATTTGGACATCTATGTTGTTCTATTTCATATTATTTGAGACATTGTTGTATTTATGAGTAGCTTCATGAACTACTCTATGACTATGTTGTAATTCCGCTGCACTATTCTGTTTTGATGTATTTTCTGTGATTCTGTGATGATTCTCATTTATATACATATACTCCATTAATGATTCGTGTTTTGCACTATTTAAGTTGACATGTGTGGATTATTGTCAATTTAAATGGTACAAATATACGGTCCGTTACATTCCAACTAACATAATACAATGATAGCAGTGCTACACACATATACAATCGTAGAATCAAGGCATACACAACGATTTACATATACACGAACAACCACAAATTATACATGTTTTTCACAATTTCACGATAAAAGATGAAATAGGAATACCATGGAATGCTAGAAACTATTATAACACTATTGGAAACAATTTCAATCACTAATTAGCCCTAATTTAACAACTTATGCAAATCTGGATTTAGGGTAAAAATTAGATTTTTGGTGAATATAAGAGATTATACCTGAGATAGAGAGCGATAGACGTTGATTACGCGGCCGGGGAGGATCCAAAAGCTCGAAATTGATGATTGGAAGCTTGGGGAAGAGATTTGGGGATTTTGGGTTAAAAAATTTCGTATGAAAATGAGGAAGAAGAAGACTCGGCTGAGCCATGTAATTCGCGATTTTCCGACGGCTTCCGACGACCGCCGACGGCCCGTCGGAAGCCGTCGGAAATTAGATGTCGGAAGCCGTCGCTTGATGCTGTCGGAATAATTGTCTTTTCTAGTAGTGATAGCATGTTGCCAAACTGTAACCAAATTAACTACCTCAAACAAACCATAGCTAAGTCATTGCAAACTATCATCCCTACATCCAATATGCCAACCATGATAAATTCATCTAGAAGTTGTTCACAAGATACAAACCTAATGATGATGAATTGTCGCCCTTCGGCTCTGTCCTTAATGATGATGGCTCAAGTAGCAGATAATTTCTCTACATGAAATAGAATATACCATCTTATGGCCTTTGCTACACCCCATTACAATGCTTTTCTTCATAAGTCTGGGACTATAGTTAAAAGGAAAAAGTCACTCCATACTAATGCATGTATTACATTAGTTGATCATGTTACATTTATATGATACAAAATCACATTTACAAGAGGAAATAAATATAGAAAAGAAGAAAATAATAAATTTGGACTTTCTAAATTAATAGACATACATAAATATGCATATTTCTCACTCTCTAATCAGATTAATCAATTTATTTATTGTCATATATATGTTGACTTAGACAACAAGTAATTGATTGCTATAAATATTACTTTTATTTTTTTATATCAAAAAGAGTGCCAAAAAATGTGGAAAATTATTTGGTGTTTCTCTCTTCTTCTAGATTTACTCTTCTTCTCTAAACACTAAGAAGTCACTGTCGTAGAGATTAAGACTCCATTCTTGGTTATGTTATTGATTCTATTTTTATTTTGTTTACTTTTATTTGGTAGATTAATTGTAAATAATTATTTTTGAGAATCAATGTAAATGACGGTTGGTTGAACCTTGTATATTGTTTTTTAATTGATTTTTATGTTTTGCATTGCTATTATTCAAGTATTATTATTTTTATCCAATATTACCCCATTATGACCTAGGTGATATAAGATCATGTGATAGAGTTCCACAATATATTTATTCTTTGTTAGATTTTATGCGATAAAAATCCTAACAAAATGATTTAGAGCTAGATCATCACAAGCCTTAGGATAATTTTATAATTGAAAAAAAAATCTATTTCATTGTGTCAGATATAATTTTATTCTCGAAAATTGCTCTTTTACGTGGAAAAAATTAGGATGTTTGGAAGCCTAAAATGGAGTATGTTTTATATCTCAATGATCTACATGAACCGGCTGAAGGTGTGGGAAGAGTCCTTTAAATATAGAGGAGGGAGAACGGAAGATAATGGATAAGAAAAACAATTGTGTTGATTTGTCAATACCCTAATGATTCAGTTTTCCATTATATGACTAGTAGTAAATCCACGAAGGCTTTTAGCACAAGTTAGTACCTTCTCATGAATCGAAAAGTGCTATTTTAAGCCTTTTCTTATTTGGAAATTGGTTCAATAAAGCCACTTGAACGAACTTCAAAATGTAATAAATTAATCGACAAGTATGAGAGAGTTAGGGGTATGCTCTAGGGGTAATTATATAATTTGTTACATATATATAAATCAGTGATCGATCTTGTTTATAATAAAGGTTTATGTTTTCTATTATGTACTTTGCTATTTTAGTGATTTAATTAATTAAGTAATTAATATTAAATACAAAATCCTTAAATAATGTATTATATGATAATAATTACAAAGGGTTGTAATCACGAGAAATTATCATAATATTAAATTACATATTATTTTAAATATTCCTGTTCAAAATATTTCAAGAAAGGATATCGATGCATGCGTCGAGACCAGAATATGTAATGCTCTCTAGATGTCAAACAATGTATTACTCATGGTTTCTAGGAGCATCAAGGGGTTACATGCTAATTGTTATTAGATAATTATGGAATGATTCACTCGAGAGTTTCCTGTCGGTTCAAATAGAAAATTTATAACTGATGATATTATATTGTTCTCTCAACTTGGAAATACTGTTAAATTACAATGTGGATACTCCACTTTGATTATAGTTAAATTGTGTCCTGGCGTCTATAAACGACTATCCAGTAGCCAGAAAGCTAGCAGCGGGGCAGTGAGCAAGCAAGCGGTAGCTAAGGATAGGATGTCCAAAAGTCTCTCTTTTCCTAGAACTCACATTAGCCGGTCGGTTGGAAATGATTGTGTCTGAGTTGAAGTATTGGAGGTGAAACACTATCCAATAGAGAATTCATCTCCTTAGTTATACGAGGTTGGTGTCATGACCATCCACATCAACTCAAAGTCAAAATTTTTGGCCAAAGCAGTACAGTTAATAATAAATGTTACTATTGAATCAAAGACTTTCTTTATGGACTAACCAAGTTAAATGTGACAATATTATAATTTTTAACAAAACCAAATTTCATAAGTCCTAAAGTGATATACTGTTGATAAAGGGAATTGGTGTGGATAATCGTCACTAAAAGGTACCGTTTAAAACCATAAAATTAGATTTACCAAAAAAGCTATATAATCAAAATTTCAACCAAACTATCACACCACTAGTTAAGTTGAAGTATGAACATTATTATTTGAATTGTTCGATATTAATCGCTAACTGAAATTACACATGTGAGTCGTCCAACCTAATGATAGATTCATTGAAATACCACACGATTTAATTGATTTATAAATAAATTATTATAAATTAATTATAATTTATGAAATATTAATTAATTAGTTATTTGATGAATTGGGTGCAATTAGCATTTTCTGAGATCCATCGGTAATTAATTAGGTGCATATATAAAAGTTATATATGTACTAATCGGTATATGATGTCGATACATGTTTGAATTTGATTTAAAAAATAATTAATTGCTAAATGTTCATTTGATAGGTCCACCTTACTTTTTTGTGGTCGGTCATGGAATGAGCAAAAATAGTTTGAAAATCCAAAGGTTGGATCTAAAATATGAAAGAAAGGGGTTAAGGAATTCAATGAGGCAATTTATATTTGATTCCCTGCGTAAATTCCATACTTTACCCCTTATTCCTCTCAAAATCACTCTCCCTCTCTATCTCTTTGTAAAACAAGTAAAATTTAATAAGAAATAAGTAAAATAGGTAAATTAATCAAATAAGATAAGGCTAAAAATAATTTTTTGCAAAAGTCGGAATTTGACCACCGAAGTTATATCATTGCGTTCATGACGAAATTCTTAACAATTTCCATATATAATGTTATGAAAACCAAGCTCAAACAAAAAAATCATGGACGTTTGAAGTTTTCAGATTTAAAACAATCTAAATAGAATTCAAATTCAAATAATTAAATAATTCTTAAATTTAAAATTTGAAAGTTAACAGTAATTAGATTTGGAGGTTAAGTAAATGTTAAAATTAACGGTAACGTTAAATTACAATTAAAGAATAAAATAAATATAAAACAATGGTACAAACCCTTCCCAAAACAACATAACCGGTCGTCCGCTCCCCGAGGACTGGTCGACCGCTATCAGTTGACCGCTGGGTAGCGGCGGTCGATCGGTGAATAACGATGGCGGTTAGGGTTTTACAGCAATGAATGTTCTGTATTTTATAATTTTAAACCGACTTAAATTCGACTGTTCTTGCACATTTCAACTATTATAAATAGGAGCTTACCCCTCTTAATTTTATTCACAAATTATTTTAGCAGTCCAGTGAAGTTCTGTTAGTCGCTCTCTTCAGATTCAGAAAAAAAGTTCTTTAGGGTTTCAGGTAATAAATTCTAGAAGTTTATTTTTTTGTTTTCTAATTCTATTCTCCTCCAGTCCCTCAATTTCTGAATCTAATCTATATATACAAATCTTATTGTATATATATAAAATGGAGATCTGAAAGAGATTATTAAAGACGTGACAAATTTAAAAAGAGGAAGAGCTAAGGACCTAGAGTGAGTGAAAATCTTAGTCTTTCTTTTTAGTAGTTGAATAGTGTAGTTTGAATTTGATATATGCATTGGGAAATTTTGGTTTACGAAAACATCACATTAAAACCCCCAAATTTCTCCAAAAGCGAAATGTCAATTCTTAGGTTGAAATATGAATTGCTTTTACATTAAAATAATGGGGATTGCGTTGATTTGTAATTTTAGCATTTTACCTTCTATTCCACTTCTTATTCCTTTTCTTTGAAGTTGATTAAGGGTTTTGATTAGGAAATGGTGTGTAAAGTACAAATTATTATTCGTAGTTTGCAGTGCTTATTTCCACAATTTGAATTGAAAGTCCTTTATCTAATTTTATGTAAAAAGAAGTTGAATAGAGTGTGAAAATTGTAACGACCCAAAATTTAACCACTTCAAAATATAATATTTAAAGTGATTTTAAATATAGAATATAAAAGGTTTTATGATTCAAATAATATTAGATAGGATTTGGAAATAGAAATATACATAAAAATAATAACATTTGCTTATATCGACAAAAGTGACAAAATCCTGATTTCAGAAAAGTAAGTTTAAATGGTTTAATAAATTATTTTAATTTATTTATGAGTGTTTATATTTTTTAATGACATTATACAAATTTATTTTTAAATTTGGTTTACATAAATAAATAGTTTAAATAAAACGTCAAAATTTGACCGTAAAATAATTTGTCAAAAATCAACGTTTTGTCGATTTAAAGTTGTCGCAACGTCGTTGTACCTTTATGTACACAATTTAATTAAATATGTTAACATATAAAGATAGTTAATAATTAACTAAACAATGTTACTTTTAATAATCATACTTAGAAAATTCTAGAAAGTAATTAGCAAAAGTAAACTAAAAAAGACAAAACACATGTCACATCAAATGTGACATAAAGTAAAGAATGTGACATAAAGTAAAGTAATCATTCTTATTCTTTACTTAACTCTTAGGTATTTGAATTTTAAAAAGTGTGATGTGATGTGGATGCTAAGTTTTGAATTAAATAAATTTACTTAATTCTTAAGGAATGTTATTTAAGTAAAAACATAAATCTATATTTTATTCTCAAATATTTTCTATAAATACACACCCACTTTCTCACTTCCTTCCACACTTCTTCTTCTCAAAATTTCAAGCTTCTTCTCACTCTTTTTAATGGCTTCCAACCTTAACAAAGTTATGCCAAAATATTTCCAAAAATAAAGCAAAGAAAAATATCAATAAAACTCCGTCCAAACCGCTTCAAAACGCCTCCTTCCCTCTCCTATTGCTCACACCCCCCTCTTCCTACATTGGCCGAGCACTCCTAGCCTTCCCCAAGCCAAGGCGAGCCATCTAAGTCGAAGCGTTCAAGGGATCGTAAGCTAAAAACGTCAAGTAGCGAAGCTATAGCCGATTTTTCGTTCGCCAAAACCAAACAATGTGAGAACTCCTCATTTATATGTATATATTTGGTTATGATGTTGTGATATGTTTGTTTGGATGTTAATAATGATGTTTGATAAGTATTTGAAAAAGAAAGCAACCACCTTTAAGTCATTTGCAAAAGTTAGTAAGCAAAAAATGTACATAAATGACAATTATGTGACATTGTAATAAAAATATTGTAAATTGATATGCAAGTTCATATGACATGTTAGGATATGTTAAAATGGTTATAAATATTGTTTTGGATGTTTATTAGTGGTATATTGAATATATATGTTGAAACAAGTCACGATACACACGACATTGATTCACACGGAAATTACTTTCCAAAAGAAATGAAATGTGATATGGAATCATTTATACCTTTGAAAAATGTTTTAATATGCTTTAGAAATGATTCCTAAGTGTTTAAACTTGTCTCGGAAAAGTTTGGATATGAATATCAAAATACGCCTAAAAATTTGACGCGTCGCGTAACGGTAGTTCGTGTTTATGCGTCAAAAGTTCAAATGAACATAGGAAGTGGAATATAGTTCGGAATTCTTCGAAGTAAGAATTTTCCGAATCCTTATATCCATATCTTTCATATAAAAAAGAAAAATCAAGATTTCATCTTGTATATTTTGAAATATGGCAAAATCAATTTTCATGAAAAATCCAGTTTTTGCACTAAATGACCAAAGTTGGAAATTGATAAAATAATCGTTTTAAAAACATGAAATAAATTCTACAAATATTTTAAAATGTTTTAAAAGTGATTTAAGTTGAAAAGATGGTTTTCTAAATAATATAAAAGTTGTTTTGAAGAATATAGCTTTTAAAGCACTTTTTGTAACACTATTTGCAACACTTTTCGCAACGCTTTTCAATAACTTTTGAAATAAAAGTTGAAACTTAACAATTCTTCCCCAAATCCTTAGTAAATATTTTTAAGTAAATAATAAAGCATTTCAAAAGAAATTTGAACAATTTAACATTATTTCGAAGATGGTTAAACAAATATTTAAGTGATTTAAAAAGGGAAAATGAGTATGCGGAAACGACTAGTATATTTGTCCCGCTTGTGAGATCTAAAAGTGAAAACAAGGTGTGTAACTAAGGTTAGGGATGGAGCAACCAGTGCCCTGAACTTACCTGGCCTTCATTTTATCTTTTAGGCGAGGGGTGGAACATATCGAAAGGAAAGCCCGGATGCTCAACTTGGATTATATAGAAATAATCTTCTTATACTCATGATTAAAATCCGAAGAGGGAACTTGTCCTATTCGTGGAATTTAAAAGGTGTTCTCACCGTTATTCCACCCATAGCACTCGTTGAATACGGAAGTTGATTTTGGATAAAAGTAGAATGATTTATATAATCCTATTTTCTCAAAAGATACTCTTTAAAAAGGATTTGAGAAATATTCAAAAAGAGGTTTAAATGATTCCGTATTCACTAAAAGAATATTTTGAAAATATATATCTCTCAAAGATATTTTGGTAAAGGAAAATGAATGAATCGAAAAACAATCACCAAATTACATCATTTTTATCGATGATTGAATTTCGAAGGAACCGGGGTCGGATTTGGGTGATTTCTATCCGAAAACCACTTCGAACCAATTTACTTGTTCGAAGATTGAAGATGTTTGAAGACGGATATATTGAGACGAATAATAACGAGGGACTACTTGTTGATTAATTAGCGATAAACTCCCGATCACTATATTGTAGCAGTGGTCTCTTTGTTATAAAAAATCTCAAAACCACAAGGGCTTCTCGCCTAGTAATGGCCGAGGAAAGTGCCTTCGGTTTGTCCTGTTCTTGGACAACTTGTATGGACGTTTGTCAGACATTGCATTTCTAAAGATTACGTACATTGGTTTTTACAAACGTACATCAGTGGTGGCGGAGAAGGCAACTTCTCTTTGCTTAACACCCTCCTTGAGACATACGAGCTCAAGGGTTGTATTTTTGTGGAAGGCAATTAGTAGTCAACGGGAATGGCAATGTGGCATTCAAAAGATGTGATATGTGCTATGTGAAAAGGTAATCGTTGCCTCGAGCCTCATCGATCAGAAATGACCGAAACAGGGTTAGATGCAGCAATGCTAAGTGGGTCATTCCCAATTAGGGTATGATCATCCCCTTCTAGATATATTTTTTCCCGCTATGACGTTCGGCATGTAAATTAATGTGGATGTATGCGAAGAGAGCTCTCGGATAAAGGTCGGTAACGACCGAAGGATGACATATTCGGTACTATCTAGTTATAGAGATAGGCCGGTCTTGTGTTGGTAGAGGAGCTTTGTGATGGTTCCTCGGGACATCCATCCAGAGATGTACCCATCGAAAGGTAGTCCCTTCACCTGGTCATTTGTATGGAAATCCATTCTCCCATAAGAACCTTCGGACTTGATTATAAACCTATTATGCTGGAATTTAATCAATGTAACAATTTTGGCTAAGATTAATAAGTTCATTTGCAAATGTTTTCAAAGAAAGTCATTAAGAATAATATCCCCAAAATTTAACGTAATAAAGAGTTGGTTATCATAAGGTAAAAACCCGTTCCGTGTTTATGTGCCGTGTGGACTTATGAGATACTTTTTTGTTTTCCAAACATCGTACTTTTAGTTCTCACACCAGTCTCATGACTGACCCGGAGTTTGTTTTTCCCTTTAAACTCTGGGTGCCCTAATGTTCGGGCAGCCGTGTAGTTAGGACACCTTAGGAGCATTTTGGAGCATGTTGGGGAGCATTTTGGAGAAGTCTTTTGGAGCTATGAAGCTAAAGTACCTTATGTAGATATCTACCCATTTTCCGCTGTGTTATGTAGTATGTATTTCCAGCATATGTACAGATAGCTGTGCAGTTAATGCCCCGCTATTACCCCGCTATAACCCTGCTATATCTCACAGCGGATTTCTACCGCTATGATTTTTTCATATAGCCCCAAATATAGCCTTTCTGCTTTAAGCCCCGCTATTTCCGCTATATACCGTTATTCCCGCTATATTCCACTATTTCCGCTATATCTTCTTTAAAAGAAATGAATTGAAAAATGACATTTATACATTATAAAAATTATGAAATTAATTTATTTAATTAAATTTTTAATATATTTTCAGAAATGAAAATACTCTAATATTCTACTAAATTCAATTATGTTATATAACAGTTTTACGTTTACTTACAGTATATTCGCACATGTTTTTATTTAGAATTATTTATGTATTAATTATAATTCAATTGAATGTTAATTTTTCATTTAATTACCATTTATATATCTATAAAAACATCAAGTATGAGTTTTATATGCTAGTTTAGAATCATCCGCTATATCCCGCTATATCCTCGCTGTATCCCCGCTATGACTTTTGGCACCTCCGCCGCATTGAATCTGCCGAGCGCTTTAACTGCACAGACAGATAGACAGTTATAACTATCCCGCTGGATTTGTATTTGACTCTGATCATTATGTATAATTAAAATGTTGAATGCGATATGAGATTTTATTATTGTGTTATCTTCTATCTTTATTTTCTTTTACTACCCCTGATAATCTGCCTCCCCAGCACTTGGATTTACGGCACGTGGATACCGTGGATGTATTAGTGTCAATTTCTAAGGGTCGAGGAGACAGATCGCCACATTTGGTATCAGAGCTGAAGGTTAAGCGAGAACCTTAGCTTTGTTGGGGTATGACTCATTAGAGATAGGGTTAGTAATGCCCTAGAATGAGTTTAGTCTGAGAGAGCGCATAATTGAAACCTTTAACTTCAATAAGTATATTCATACTGTATAGCATTCCCTAAGATATCTCATTTATATATCCTAAAGATCTTTTTCTTACTATATACAGATAGTAGAAAATGAGTGGAAGAAGAGTACGAGGTAGGGGAGGAAGTAATACCACGAATGGTCAAACTCCCGCAGCTACAGTGGTCGAGGAAGTAGTAGTTCCGGTACAGCCCAAATCAACTTTGCAACTTTATGCAAGAACTATATAAGCCTTGGTGGTAAACCTTTCAAAGGAACAGAAACCATCATTGAAGTACAAGCTTGGATCCGCTCTTGTGAAAGAATTTTCAAAGGACTGAATATTGGAGATGAGCAAAAGAGATTCTTAACTTCTTGGCAACTACAGGATGGAGCTCTAGTTTGGTGGGAATTTATTACTCAGAATGAGTCGGAGGATGATTTCTCATGGGAACGATTTAAGAAAGTTCTGGAGGAGCAGTATATGCCGGAAGCAGGAAAATCCCGTCTTTACCGAAATTTTATGGATTTTAAACAGGAGGAGGATATGTCGTTTGAGGAATATGATAACAAGTTTAACGAATTATCTCGTTTTGGGCCTGGATTGATAGATACGCCCCTTAAAAAGAATGAAAAGTTTATTTCTGGAATGAAGAAGCAATACCATGTCAGAATGACTGGGCATGTGAAAGAACCATTTGTAGACTTAATAGACATGGGATACAGATATGAAGCTTTAGATAAGATAGATCCACCAGTAGTACAAGAAAGCAACAACAATAACTGGAAGAAGAGGAAGTTCAATGGCAAGAAGCAGTGGCAAGGGAAACCCAAAGGAGGATATCAGGATAACCGCTTTAAAGATGTCACTTGCTACAATTGCCAACAAAAGGGCCACCTATCAACTAATTGTAGAAAACCCAGAACTCAAGGATGAACACCAAGAAGCTGCTTTAATTGTCATCAATCAGGGCACATGATAAAGGATTGTCCCCTAATGAAGAAAGGAGAACGAGCCAAAGTTTATGCTATTAAGGATGAGCCTTCAACCTCCAAAGATGTGAAGGGCAAAGGAGTGTTGGAAGGTAATATTTTTATCAAAGATGTTTTAGTTAGAGTATTATTTGATACAGGAGCTTCTCATAGTTTTATTGCTAAAACAACTGTAGAAGAATTGGAACTTAAACCTAAAATTGTTGACGACCCTATCTGCGTGACAAATCCTATAGGAGGTTCCACTAATCATTGTATGCACTGTGAAAAAGTCCCAATTTCCTATCCTCCCCATCACTTTCCTTTCGATCTTTTCATCTTAGATTTTATTGGATTCAAAATTTTACTTGGTATGGATTGGTTAACTAAAAAATGTAGCTATTCTAGATTGTTTGAAAAGAACAGTTGTTGTGAAAACAAAGTTAGGGAAACTCATAGAAATACCTAGTGAAGGTCCTAGTCCAAGAAGGGATAGTTTTCTTTATGCTTTAGATACATCCCAGACAGGATTAGAAACAATACCTATTGTTAAAGAATTTGTAGACGTCTTTGAGGAAGTAAAAAGTTTGCCCCCACATTGAGAAATCGAATTCCCTATCGATTTAGTTCCTAGTGCGATGCCAATTAAACAACAAGATAGAAGGATGGCTCCGAAAGAAAGGGATGAGTTGAATAACCAAACCCAAGAGCTATTAAAGAAAGGACTGATAAGACCTAGTCGTTCAAGTTGGGGATCAACCATAGTTTTTGTTGCTAAGTCAGATGGATCTTTGAGATTGTGTGTAGACTATCGAGATCTAAATAAGCAAACAATTAAGAACAAGTATCCTTTACCCCGAATAGATGACTTGTTTGACCAATTACACGGAGCTCGAGTTTTTTCAAAAATGGACCTAGCTACAGGATTCCATCAGTTAAGGATCGCAGAAGATTGCATCCATCTAACTGCATTCAAAGGTCCAAATACTTTCTATGAGTTGTTGGTTATGCCTTTTGGGCTGACTAATGCACCCGCTTATTTTGTTGACTTTATGAATAGAGTATTTAGAGACGTGCTAAACAAATTCATGTTAGTCTTTATCGATGATATCCTTATCTATTCAAAGACAAAAGAAGAACACGCAAGGCATCTAGAAGCTATGTTGGAGATACTGAGAAATAACGTGCTTAAAGCCAAATTCTCAAAGTGCCATTTTTGGGAGAAGGAGGTAAAATTACTTGGACATATAATATCAAGGGATGGAATTTCAGTAGATCCAGGGAAAGTTGCAGCTATTCAAGATTAGAAGCAGCCACAAACTCCTAAAGACATTCGTAGCTTCTTAGGTTTGGTAGGATATTATAGAAGATTCGTTCAAGACTTCTCTAAGATTGCCTATCACCTAACGAAGTTGACAATGAAAGATGCTAAATTTATCTGGACTCCTAACTGTGAAGAAGCATTCCAAGAACTAAAGAAGAGATTGACAATCGCTCCAGTTTTAGAAATTATAAATGGAAATAGTGGGTTAACCTTTTATACAGATGCTTGTGGAGAAGGAGTTGGTGCAGTTTTAATGCAAGATGGGAAGGTGATTGCTTACGCAAGTAGACAGCTGAAGACGCATGAGAAGAATTATGCAACACATGACTTAGAATTATTAGCCGTTGTGTTTGCTCTAAAGATATGGAGACATTATTTGCTAGGTAAGAATCTTTCATAGTTTATTTCGATAAAACTTTGAATTGACCTTAGTAAATAATATTCCATCTATTAGGTGAAAAATTCGAACTCTTCACGGACCATAAATCTTTGAAGTATCTTTTCACCCAGAAGGATTTGAACATGAGACAGCAACGCTGGCTAGAATTTCTCCCGTCATATGATCTGGATATTCTATATACATCCGGGAAAGCCAACGTAGTAGCTGATGCATTGAGTAGGAAGTTAGCTACTATTTCTTATTTGGTAGTAACTCCAACTCTTCAGGAGAAAATAACTAGCAAGCAAAAAGAAGATAGATTCCTAATGGATATTATTGAAGATATACGAAGAGGAAGGAGTTCAAGCTTTAAAATAGACAACCATGGAGTACTGCGGTTAAATGGAAGAATTTGTGTTCCAGATGTTGAAAATCTTAAGCAAGAAGTATTAGCTCAATGCCACACAGCCAAACTTAGCATTCATCCGGGGATTCATAAGATGTACAAGGACATGAAGCGTACATTTTGGTGGAGAAGCATGAAGAGGGACATATCTATCTATGTACGCCGTTGTGAAAATTGCCAAAGAATCAAAAGTGACCAACAGAAGACGGCAGGATTACTTCAACCTTTGGAGATTCCAGCTTGGAAGTGGGATCAAATATCCATGGATTTCATTGATGGCTTACCTCGAACAAGGAAAGGAAATGAAGGCATTTGGTTTATCATAGACCGTTTAACCAAAAGTGCACACTTTATCCCAGTTAAGCCAAAAAGAACTGCAGCAAGCCTTGCAGATATATATATGATGGAGATTGTCCGATTGCATGGGGTTCCGAGCAGTATAGTAAGCGATCGTGATCCAATCTTCACTAGTCAGTTTTGGGAAGCACTACAGACAGCTTTGGGAACCAAGTTGAGTATAAGCACTGCATATCACCCCAAAACTGATGGACAAACGGAAAGAGTCAACCGTGTTTTGGAAGATCTTTTAAGAGCATGTATTCTAGACTTTGGAGGCTCGTGGGAGAATCATTTACATTTAGTAGAGTTCTCCTATAATAATAGCTATCAAGCTAGTATCGGCATGGCACCGTATGAAGATTTGTATGGTCGTCCATGTAAATCGCCCGCATGTTGGATAAAATCTGGAGATCGGTTTGTGCTTGGCCCAGATATGATACGAGAAGCTTTAGAAAAAGTTGATATAATTAGAAAGAAGCTAAAAGAAGCCCAAAGTAGACAGAAGAGTTATGCAGATCGAAGGCGTAGAAATCTGGAATTCTCAGTTGGAGATTCAGTCTTTTTGAAAGTCTCTCCAATGAGAGGAGTAGTAAAATTTGGAAGAGCTGGAAAGTTAGCACCTCAATATATTGGACCTTTTCCCATTCTCGAACGAATCAGCTCACTAGCTTATCGAGTACAATTGCCTGAAAGATTGTCTAGTGTACACAATGTTTTTCAGATATCACATTTATGGAAGCATGTATATGACCCAGAACAAATTATAGAAACGGCTGCTCAGGACGACTTGGAGATAGAACCAAACTTAGCAGTTATTAGAAGGCCTATTCGAATCGTGGATCAAGATGAAAAACGATTAAAAAGGAAGGTTGTAAGGTTGGTAAAAGTTCAATGGAGCGGGGATGCTAATGATTGTACATGGGAAACAGAAGATAGAATGAGAAAAGCATATCCCGAGTTTAGGATCGATGTATAGACTTTATCTATCGTTTGAGTGTACTCACCACCTGTGATGTAGTCGCTTTTGTATATATTCCATCTTATTGAATATATATTTCTTTTTGAGCTATTTTCTTCTTATCTAATTTCGAGGACGAAATTCTCTTAAGTAGGGGAGAATGTAACGACCCAAAATTTAACCACTTCAAAATATAATATTTAAAGTGATTTTAAATATAGAATATAAAAGGTTTTATGATTCATATAATATTAGATAGGATTTGGAAATAGAAATATACATAAAAATAGTAACATTTGCTTATATCGACAAAAGTGACAAAATCCTGATTTCAGAAAAGTAAGTTTCAATGGGTTAATAAATTATTTTAATTTATTTATGAGTGTTTATATTTTTTAATGACATTATACAAATTTATTTTTAAATTTGGTTTACATAAATAAATAGTTTAAATAAAACGTCAAAATATGACCGTAAAACATTTTGTCAAAAATCAACGTTTTGTCGATTTAAAGTTGTCGCAACGTCATTGCACCTTTATGTACACAATTTAATTAAATATGTTAACATATAAAGATAGTTAACAATTAACTAAACAAGGTTACTTTTAATAATCACACTTAGAAAATTCTAGAAAGTAATTAGCAAAAGTAAACTAAAAAAGACAAAACACATGTCACATCAAATGTGACATAAAGTAAAGAATGTGACATAAAGTAAAGTAAAGATTACTTTACTTTAAATATTTGAATTTTAAAAAGTGTGATTTGATGTGGTTGGTAAGTTTTGAATTAAATAGATTTACTTAATTCTTAAGAAAGTTTATTTAAGTAAAAACACAAATCTATATTTTAGTCTCAAATATTTTCTATAAATACACACCCACTTTCTCACTTCCTTCCACACTTCTTCTTCTCAAAATTTCAAGCTTCTTCTCACTCTTTTTAATGGCTTCCAACCTTAACAAAGTTATGCCAAAATATTTTCAAAAATAAAACAAAGAAAAATATCAATAAAACTCCGTCTGATCCACTTCAAAATGCCTCCTTCCCTCTCCTATTGCTCACACCCCCCTCTTCCTCCATTGACCGAGCACTCCTAGCCTTTCCCAAGCCAAGGCGAGCCATCTAAGTCGAAGCGTTCAAGGGATCGTAAGCTAAAAACGTCAAGTAGCGAAGCTATAGCCGATTTTTCGTTCGCCAAAACCAAACAATGTGAGAACTCCTCATTTATATGTATATATTTGGTTATGATGTTGTGATATGTTTGTTTGGATGTTAATAATGATGTTTGATAAGTATTTGATAAAGAAAGCAACCACCTTTAAGTCATTTGCAAAAGTTAGTAAGCAAAAAAATGTACATAAATGACAATTATGTGACATTGTAATAAAAATGTTGTAAATTGATATGCAAGTTCATATGACATGTTAGAATATGTTAAAATGGTTATAAATATTGTTTTGGATGTTTATTAGTGGTATATTGAATATATATGTTGAAACAAGTCACGATACACACGACATTGATTCACACAGAAATTACTTTCCAAAAGAAATGAAATGTGATATGGAATCATTTATACCTTTGAAAAATGTTTTAATATGCTTTAGAAATGATTCCTAAGTGTTTAAACTTGTCTCGGAAAAGTTTGGATATGAATCTCAAAATACGCCTAAAAATTTGACGCGTCGCGTAACGGTAGTTCGTGTTTACGCGTCAAAAGTTCAAATGAACATAGGAAGTGGAATATAGTTCGGAATTCTTCGAAGTAAGAATTTTCCGAATCCTTATATCCATATCTTTCATATAAAAAAGAAAAATCAAGATTTCATCTTGTATATTTTGAAATATGGCAAAATCAATTTTCAAGAAAAATCCAGTTTTTGCACTAAATGACCAAAGTTGGAAATTGATAAAATAATCGTTTTAAAAACATGAAATAGATTCTACAAATATTTTAAAATGTTTTAAAAGTGATTTAAGTTGAAAATATGGTTTTTTAAATAATATAAAAGTTGTTTTGAAGAATATAGCTTTTAAAGCACTTTTTGTAACACTATTTGCAACACTTTTCATAATGCTTTTCAATAACTTTTGAAATAAAAGTTGAAACTTAACCGTTCTTTCCCAAATCCTTAGTAAATGTTTTTAAGTAAATAATAAAGCATTTCAAAAGAAATTTGAACAATTTAACATTATTTCGAAGATGGTTAAACAAATATTTAAGTGATTTAAAAAGGGAAAATGAGTATGCGGAAACGACTAGTACATTTGTCCCGCCTGTGAGATCTAAAAGTGAAAACAAGGTGTGTAACTAAGGTTAGGGATGGAGCAACCAGTGCCCTGAACTTACCTGGCCTTCATTTTATCTTTTAGGCCAGGGGTGGAACATATCGAAAGGAAAGCCCGGATGCTCAACTTGGATTTTATAGAAATAATCTTCTTATACTCATGATTAAAATCCGAAGACGGAACTTGTCCTATTCGTGGAATTTAAAAGGTGTTCTCACCGTTATTCCACCCATAGCACTCGTTGAATACGGAAGTTGATTTTTGATAAAAGTAGAATGATTTCTATAATCCTATTTTCTCAAAAGATACTCTTTAAAAAGGATTTGAGAAATATTCAAAAAGAGGTCTAAATGATTCTGTATTCACTAAAAGAATATTTTGAAAATATATATCTCTCAAAGATATTTTGGTAAAGGAAAATGAATGAATCGAAAAACAATCACCTAATTACATCATTTTTATCGATGATTGGATTTCGAAGGAACCGAGTCGGATTTGGGTGATTCCTATCCGAAAACCACTTCGAACCAATTTACCTGTTCGAAGATTGAAGATGTTTGAAGATGGAGATATTGAGACGAATAATAACGAGGGACTACTTGTTGATTAATTAGGGATAAACTCCCGATTCACTATATTGTAGTAGTGGTCTCTTTGTTATAAAAAATCTCAAAACCACAAGGGCTTCTCGCCTAGTAATGGCCGAGGAAAGTGCCTTCGGTTTGTCCTATTCCTGGACAACTTGTATGGACGTTTGTCAGACATTGCATTTCTAAAGATTACGTACATTGGTTTTTACAAACGTACATCAGTGGTGGCGGAGAAGGCAACTTCTCTTAGCTTAACACCCTCCTTGAGAAGTACGAGCTCAAGGGTTGTATTTTTGTGGAAGGCAATTAGTAGTCAACGGGAATAGTAATGTGGCATTCAAAAGATGTGATATGTGCTATGTGAAAAGGTAATCGTTGCCTCGAGCCTCATCGACCGAAAATGACCGAAACAGGGTTAGATGCAGCAATGCTAAATGGGTCATTCCCAATTAGGGTATGATCATCCCCTTCTAGATATATTTCTTCCTGCTATGACGTTCGGGATGTAAATTAATGTGGATGTATGCGAAGAGAGCTCTCGGATAAAGGTCGGTAACGACTGGGGGATGACATATTCGGTACTATCTAGTTATAGAGATAGGCCGGTCTTGTGTTGGTAGAGGAGCTTTGTGATGGTTCCTCGGGGCATCCATCTAGAGGTGTACCCATCGGAAGGTAGTCCCTTCACCTGGTCATTTGTATGGAAATCCATTCTCCCATAAGAACCTTCGGACTTGATTGTAAACCAATTATGCTGGAATTTAATCAATGTAACAATTTCGGCTAAGATTAATAAGTTTATTTGCAAATGTTTTCAAAGAAAGTCATTAAGAATAATATCCCCAAAATTTAACGTAATAAAGAGTTTTGGTTATCATAAGGTAAAAACCCGTTCCGTGTTTATGTGCGGCGTGGTCTTATGAGATACCTTTTGGTTTTCCAAACATTGTACTTTGAGTTCTCACACTAGTCCCATGACTGACCCAAAGTTTGTTTTTCCCTTTAAACTCTGGGTGCCCTATTTTTCGAGCAGCCGTGTAGTCAGGATACCTTAGGAGCATTTTGGAGCATGTTGGGGAGAATTTTGGAGAAGTCTTTTGGTGCTATGAGGCTAAAGTACCTTATGCAGATATCTACCGATTTTCCGCTGTGTTATGTAGTATGTATTTCCAGCATATGTACAGATAGACAGTTATAACTATCCCCCTGGATTTGTATTTGACTTTGATCATTATGTATAATTAAAATGTTGAATGCGATATGAGATTCTATTATTGTGTTATCTTCTATCTTTATTTTCTTTTACTACCCCTGATAATCTGCCTCCCCGACACTTGGATTTACAGGACGTGAATACCGTGGATGCATTAGTGTCGATTTCTAAGGGTCGAGGAGACGGGTCGTCACAAAAATAATTGAAATTATAAGTTTATATTATTATTAGTTTATCTCATTGTTTTAGTATAAAATAGGTTAAGTTTGAATTTTATTTGTATACAAGTCCGCTGCTTGGATTTCTGGATATTAGATTTATGGTATATCGATAATATGGAAACGGGACTTATATAATTTTGAAAGAATTGACATTTAGATGCAAGTTTAGGACGTAATTTCCGCATGTTTAGAAATTGCTAGGCGCATACTTATATATATATATATTAGCATAAATAGCGTACAATTATAACGTATTAATTGTTATTAAATCCCCCTTAGGAAAGCAATTAATTGTAGAGGCGAAATAAGAAAGATTTCTTATAAAGCTTAAATAATGGATTCGATGAGATGTGTGATAATATATATAGGGAGAGTGTTATGAATTATGACTAAGTTATAGGGATGCGAGGTCAGTCAAAAGCGCACAGAAGTCTGTCCGGCTAATCAAGCTACTAGCACTATGATTTTAAGGCTGACGTGAGACATCGTCTATAACACGTAACCACAGATGACGTGAGGTTGGTCCCAAATTCTATAGGGTAAACCTATCTAGCTAATCTGACTACCAGTACCTATGAATAGTCGGACTAATGTGAGACGTCACCATGGGGTACGGGTCATAATACGAAGGACCTGCTTCAGGGATTGAAGGTATTAAGTGGCTGTATGAGGGCCAACCTCTTCTCTATATAGGAAGTAATAAATGGTTAGGATTATTAGTTATGCATGATAGAGGATATCTCGGGAAAGGGCCCACTTCTATAAGAAGTATTAAGTGACTGAAGAGATTCCGTGCAATATTAGCTAGATAGCTAACAGTGAGGAATCCACCTTTAGGACATGTATTTAATGACGATGACCTACCTTAAATGAGGTACTAAATGGTCGGAGTCTACCTAGTTCCCATTAAAATGTATTAAGTGATTTGGGTACTGACATTATTAACGATAAATATGAGTTATTGGGTTGAAAGCGTAAAGGCCGTAGGCTTATATTTAGAAAGCCTTTTTATTTTTATTCGGAAAGCCTTTGGGCTTATATTTGGAGAGACTTATGATGTAGATAGAATACGAAAGACATATTCCTATTTAACTTATACTACCCAAGTACTATTATCATATGGCTCGATTTATTAAGTAGACATATGTATTTCTAACTCCTTCCTCATTACAACACATGAAAGGAAAGACGATGTTGAAGGTAACGCGAGGAGGAAACTTATGGCAGTTTACCTATTCATCTACTTCTGTTATTTTCTTTCTAATGTACCCATTAAGGAGTAATGATGTAAATTTGAAAATGGTGTATTATGGATATGTTACGGTTATTATTGCTATTGTGTTATGGATTTTATGACATTTGAATTTTAAATAAAATAGGTATTATTTCTATTATTTTTTCTTCTTTCGTTGTGAGTTCTAAATATGTAGATAAATAGCTCTGTATTGTTCTTTATACCAACATATAGCCATCTTTGGAATGAATCAGAATTTATGTTCATTTTGAGGCGATTACTACACTTGGTATCAGAGCCTAGGTCACCCGATCAACGGGGATATGTTTACGTATGAGGGGCATACTTGTTATTTTTTCCTACTATGTATAAATAAATAAATATATATCTGTGTGTGTGTGTCAGAACTTTTCCCTTTGTTCTGAAATCCATTCGTGTCTTGTCCTGTTCGTGTTCTTCTTAACACTGGAGCATCCCATAGCTCCATTTTTGTTGATTTCTTTAATAAATTTGAGCTCATCTTGCCACCTCAATTGGCAACTTCGTCCTTATGTGTGACTAATTCCATCGGCTGTTCTGCTAACCTTAGTATGGTTGGTAAAGGGGTGAAACTCCTTTACAACAAGCGTCGATTCACCGGAGATTTCTATGTCCTCGGTTTTGGATGCTGTTATTTCTTGCAAAGCCCGAATCGTTTCTCTAGTAGACGACCCGGGTAATTCTCTTGTGATTGTATGTCGATTGCCTCGGGATTAAGCAGGCAGCTTCATATTTCCGCTTGATTATTAAGCCTAGTGATCTTGACTCCACCCCGATAGTTATGGATTATCCTGATGTTTGGTGAAGTCACTTATCTCCCTCCCAAGCGGGAAATTGAATTCCATTTCGATCTTATTCTTGGAGCTCGACCTTTTGTCCTTCCTCCTAGAGGTATGGTTTCTATGAGTGGTTAGTCATGCCCTTTGGATTAACCAATGCTCCTGCCTTCTACGTCAATCTCATGAATCGCGTTTTTCACGATGTTCTCAACAAGTTCATCCTGGTTTTCGTTGATGATATTCTTGTCTTTCTAAGTCTCGGTTGACCTGGTTAAAGTCACCCGCGATTTATATAAGCCTATCCAGCCTTCCTCTTTTGAAATTTAATTATCTCATCTTCCTTTCGAGCCTATCTTCTTAGTTAGAATTCTCTTTGATTAGGATCTCTCTAAATTTGAATCTCTATCCTTGTTTTGAAATCCATTCTTAAATCATCTTGTGAGGGAGTGTAATTTGTAATTAATATAAAATGTTTTATATTGTGTTGTTTGAGTTGTTAAGTTTGATTTGGGTTTCGATCAATTCGTCTGGCCAACGTTATCAATAGGAATTCCAAAACAATTGAACAAAGCAAACTGACACAATACTGTTTTCGAAATTGGTAAATGAAATAGTTTTATGTATGATTATATTTTATATATAAAGGTATAATTTTCTGAAATTGGATAGTTAAATGAATTGATTGTTAGAAATGATAATACTAGATTATCATTTACTATTTTGTTAACACTCCTAAACTGTTAACTATGGTTGTATGTTATAAGGAGTTGAAATTTTATAAAACATGGTTTATAAATCTAATTTGCAAATGAAATGAATTTAAATTAAGAATTTGAGAATTTAATTTTCGGTACTTTCCAAAAAATTCTTTTTTGGGTTTCAAAGTTTTGAAAATAGATATATTATTTGAAAGTATTTTCAAATATTATTTGTTTCCAAAGAATTTTAAAGGAAGTAAGTAGTACTCTCCTCTTTTGTCATTGGAAAATAATTTCGATGATGACTACAGCATCATCGATATTCATTTTCGAGTCTCAGAGTGGAGAGACCACTTAGTAGCTTTGCTACACTTTTGTTTTGGAAAATGGATTTGATTTGAATTTCTTGAGTGTATTTTGATGAATAATATATATATATATATATATATATGTATATGTATGTATATGTGTCTATTTATTTCAAAATGGTTTGAACTGAAACCGGAAATTTAACTCTTAAATTCTATGTTAAGTGATGGTTTTCAATTATTTAAATAAAGCACTTTTTTTTGAATAGTTAGATTGTCAAAAATGAGAAATGGAATTGAAACAACTTGAAACAGTCTAACTAGGATAAATTTATTTGTATAATACTCAATTGCATTTCTAAAACATATATATATAACTTACCTGAAAATATTCAAAAAAGTTGAGATATTAATGTGAATATGTAATTGAATAATACACAATACAAATGTAGGTAATAAGATATCCAAAAATGAAATTTATATGGTTTTGAATTAATTGTTGTATCTCGTATTTGGTATTTCAAATCTCTCTTTCTTTTCTGTTTTTTCTATTCTCCTGTAGCAACCTGCATAGTTCACGATTGTATATTTAAATGTTTTATTTAAATATAGCAAATTTAATCGGATTAAAGTCCAAAAAGCTACTTTTTGTAAACAGTCGAATTAGGACTCGAGACCACTTCCATTGAGTCCAAAATGACGTTTACAACTTTTTAAGTATAAACATCGATATGTTTGGAGTTGAGTGAATTTTGCTATTTTTCATTTAGGGCTTTGGGTTGGGTTTCAGACCATCAACCAATCTAATACCCTAACACTCCACTCTCCTCTTCATTCATTCTCTTTTCCTAACACTCTCAAGCTTTAGAGAAAAATGGGGGAAAAAGATTGGAAATAGAAATTCCAAACCCTAGTTTCATTTGCAAACTCAAGTTCTAGCTCAAAATCTAAGAGAAGCTTAGGTAAGCATCCTCTCTATCTCCTCCATCTCATTTCCTCTTCAATTTCAGAATTTTCCTAAACCCTAACTTAGGGAATGTTTTTCTTTTGAGCTTAGATTGAAGCTTCTTGGGTTAAAATCGAAGAGTGATTGTGCTTGCCATGCTCTATAGCTTCTCTCTTGTGTTTTTGGGTTTAAAAGGTGAGTTCTTTAACTCACATCTACGTCTATAGCTATCATTGTTGTTAGGTATGAATTCCTAACATCTGTGCATATTCATTTGCTTTTGATTTGAATTGATTTGGTGAATTTTCCAAATTTTGGTGTTTTGGTCCAATTTTATGAAAATCCTTCTATGGATATTTGAACATTGATATTCGGGGTGTATCGAAGAGACTTTAAGGATGGGTTGTCGCTTGGCGTAAATCCTTAGTCATCCTTGCTCGTCCGATCGCTCCCGATACATTTTGGCCACTTTGGCCTAGGCAAATTATTGCCCAGACCAGGTGACTAGACGTCTGGTGACCAAGTCCAGACGTTTGGTTTGGACCTGGAGCAAAAATATATACACGGCAGAAAATAAATAAATAAATGGCAGAAAACAACTTCAGACGTCTGAATTTATGTTTCAGACGTCTAAAAGGGGTTTCTGACGTTTGTTTGGAAACTTCAGACGTCTGATTGGTTTTCAGACGTTTGGAAGGTTTTTTTTGGATTTTCCAGAACCTAAATCCAGACGTCTGGATTGACCCCCAGACGTCTGGAACTGTGCATTTTTGCCTGTTTAGCCTTTTCTTGATTGAATTTCCATTGTTTATCGATTTTAGTTGCTCCGATTAGTTGTTATCACTTTTATCGACCTTGATGACTTTTTTCGGGATTTTTAGGAATATCCATTTTGATGGATTAGGTATTGATTTCTTTGGATTTAATTCACGTCTTCGTATGTGAATTTTTGGTGATTGATTCTTTCTACAATCATTTTTATGGTTTTGATTCATATCTTCGAATGTGAATCTTTAGTGATTGATTGTTTTTTACGATCAATTTTGTGATTTGTCACTTTCAAATACAAAGGTTTCTATACTAGTAGTAAATATTCAAACTCTTTCACAAAGATGTTTTCAACTCTATTTTAAATATAAAGCACTCTTTTAAAACCGTTTTCCAATCTATTAGTATATACAAACCTTTACCTCATTCGTATGAGAAATCTAATTAAACGGCTTAGTAAAACAAGTGATATGAAACGCTTGCGTTTACTTCGTCGTTTAATTCTTGGACTTGTTCGATTGAACTCTTGTGACAATTTTCGAGTGGAAATCTACAATCTGTTCGTAAATATTTGAGTTAAGCTAGTGGTTATGGGACATGAAGCTAAACTCTTATATTTACTAGCTTATTGTAATTTACACTTACTTTCGAGTGGAAGTGTACAATCTGTTCGTAAATATTTGAGTTAAGCTAGTGGTTATAGGACATGAAGCTAAACTCTTATATTTACTAACTTAGTGTAATTTACACTTGTCGATCATTGATGATCATTTTGTGATTTAGACTAGCGATGTGCGATGTATCTTTGTCCGCGTGGGGGACTATAAACCCCGTTTGTGGAACTTCGGTTCAAATTTGGTGGGGTAGCGACCCATGGTCTTCGGGCTGTTTGTGGAGCTTCGACTCAAATTGGTGGGGTAGCAACCCATGGTCTTCGGGCCGTTTGTGGAGTCTCAGCTCAAAATTGATGGTTAGCGACCATGGAAAAGCGTTCCGTTTATGACATACGTGTTGGCGAGTTTTCATGCTCCCATTTGTGATAGGCCTTCCCCTTTGTGATTTCTGGATTTCTAATTGATGATTTCTAGAATTTGTGTTTCACCAATTTTCATGGTTTGCATTGATAAGCTCTATCAATATTTGTGTTTTGGTGAATAATTTAAAGAAGGTGATTCTTTTTGGTGTTTTGAGATGATTTGAGATATTGTATGATTTTTTATTATTATTTGATGTATACTTGACACAGTATGGCATTTTTGTTATCATACGTTTTTGGTCATATCTCTTATCCTATCTCATTTTATCTAATATTTATAGCTAGACTGATCCGTTTATTATTTTCTTCTTAAATAATACTCGGGTCAGACCGAGATATTTCAGGTGCTCCTGCTTGACTTCTTATCAGGGTCCTTCACCTTACTTTTGGCTAACTACTTTAGCATAGTAGTTTTTGTTAGTGTACATTCGAGATAGACACTCCTTGATGTATACTTATTCTTTTGTCTAGCACTTGTATCTATTCTTTTGTGATGTAGTGGATCTAGTTTGACCACTACTTTGATGTACACTTTTATGTGATATATTCATATCTGATTCCGCCTTTGTGATATGAATGTCTGTGACTGATTTGTGTTATGTTTATTTCTATATTTGTTTCCGAAGGTCACTTAGCTACTGTGTAGTAGCTTTGAGTTTGTATTTGATATGTTGGATTTCCTCTTGAAACGAAATGTAAGTTATAGTATTTGACATATCGGTACTCGCACAAAGAAATTACATAGATGGTCGCTCCTCAACAGCCTTATTCTTCGTGCTAGTCGACGGCATTACCCCGTAGTGTCCTTGGCTAGTGTGAATATAGAGGTGGGGCATCACAGCTTGGTATCGGAGCCAAACATCGGAACAATGTAGAATAACCTTGCAAGGATCATTATCCTAAGTTTTTCTTAGGAATCGTGCCATAGGATTTAATTCGAGTCTTCGTACCATTCTATCCTATATTCCTTATGATGCCTTGTTTTATCAATCAAGTTTGTTTGATATTCATTTTGAGAACAACCTTTTTCATCTTCTTTCTTTCTTTCTTAAAGAAGAGAAATGGTTAGATCTGGCAGTCCTAGCGCTGGTCAATCCAGTAGTCCTTCTCTGGATGGCATATTCATGTCTGCCCAACAGCTTTTGGATCTTGTAAAGAATCAAAAGTTTATTTGTGCTTTGAGTAAGAACCCCAAAAAGGTTTTACCTCTGAAATTAGAAGTGCCTTTCGATCAGCTTGTAGATATCGCTCTTCGACTTGAAGAGGCCGGTAAAAAGTGGTGTTGAAGTTGTGGATGCCAAACAAAACTTCAACATCAACAAGAAGAGGCATATTAGGTTCAAAAGCCCTAATCCCAACAAGAAAGGGAAGCAGGCAATTTCGGTAGCAAAGACTCCTACCACTAGTCGTGGACAATGCTACAATTGTAGTTCTACTGACCACTATGCGAATAAGTGTCTGAAACCTCTCTATTGTCGCTATTGCAAATATTCGGGTCACCATATATCTGCATGTTCCATACTTCAAAATAAGAAGGTGGGAAAGCTAAATGTTGTGCAAGCCTCTAGTAACCCTTCTCTTGGTCAAGGTAATTCTCTTTCTATCCTTGATGACATTAACTTGTTTTATGATTATCATATTCGAGTTCTTTTTGATTTGGGTTCATCTCATTATTTTATATCAAAAGAACTTGTTGATTCTTTTTCTTTAAATATTATAGGCTTGATGATTTCACTGAGAATTGCGAATCCGGTTAGTGGATCCGCAACACTCAGTTTACTTTGTGAAAATGTCGAGATTATTTTATGTGATTATTCTTTTCGAGCCAATTTGCATGTTATGCGTTACTTAGGCTTCAAAATTGATTTTTTGGGAAAGGATTGGCTTAATCATTATAAAGCCCATATCCTATGTCCTGAGAGGACTATTCATCTTCGACATTCTAAATCTGTTAAGCAGATTCCTATTGTTTTTAAAGATTTTGATTTCCAAATTTGGTGGCATCATTTTATTCTTTAAACCTACATGATGAGGAGAATATTATTTCTCTCATTCATGTAGTTTGTGAATTTTTCCGGTATATTTGAGCTTGTCTTAGGATTACCACCTAAGCAATCTATTGAGTGGTGCTAAGGTCTTTTCACCTCGACCTTGCCACCGGTTTTCATCAGCTACGAGTTGCGGAGGATAGCATCCTACTTACCGCATTCCACACTCGTTATGATTCTTGTGAGTGGTTCGTTATGTCATTCGGTTTGACGAACCTTCTACCTTATTTCATCCATCTTATGAATCGAGTATTCTGCGAATATCTCAATGAGACCATCCTTGTATTTATTGATTATGGATGAAAACAACAATTTAAAATTCGCAAATATTTTTAATAAGATATTTATAAGTATAATTGGATTTTGTTCTTAAAATGATCAAAGAATATTTGTAAATTTTATAAGTGACATGTTTATCATATAGAAGATGATTTTGTGTTGTTTTGTCCATTGAGTGCTTTAAGAATTCTGGTCGATGCGCTTGATCAATGTTATCGATAGGAATATCCTAAACACTATGTTGAGACAGTCAGACACAGTAAATTGACTTATAATAAGTAAATTTTTCTAAAAAGATGATTACATAAAGTTAATCTAATTTTGAATATCTTAGCTTTTCGGGAAAGAGGATCGATTAAAGGAACTCTTTTCCGATGCTTTTATTCTTGCGATTCCCGAAGGGAACCAAGACTTTATTGATTGTACCGATACTCGACGTATTGGTTTGGGTGCCATTCTCTTGCAAAGGGAAGTGTTATCACATATGCTTCTTGACAATTAAAGCTTGTCGAGACTAGATATGCCATTCATGATCTAGTGCTCACGGCTATTGTTTTCGCCCTTAGAATTTGGCGACATTATCTTTTAGGAGAGAAATTTGTTCTCTACACCGATCATAAATCTTTGAAGTAATTATTTTCTCAAAAGGAACTTAATTTGCGTCAACAGCGTTGGCTCGAGTTCCTTGCATCTTATGATCTTGATATTCTTTGTACTTCGGAAAAGGGTAATTGTGTTGCCGATGCCCTTAGCCGAAAGCAACAAGCAGTTGTTTCAAGGATGATATCCGAATGGAATGATCTCGAGACTTTATCCACTTGTGAGATTCGAGATCGTGAATCCAATTTATGTTCATCTCTTGTTTTGTGTAGCCTTGAGGCTCATCCTTCTCTTTTAGAACTCATCCTTGAAGCTCAAAAGCAAGATCCTGAATTGGCTTTTCTTAGCCAAAGTTGTAGGGATCAAAATAAGGTTGATGGTTTGAAAGATTTTGTAATCGATGCTCGTGGTGGCATTCGAAGGTTTGGTAGACTCATTGTGCCAAACGTTTGTGATCTTCGTAAAGACATTTTAGAAGATTTTCATCGTTCTAAATTTACCATTCATCCCGGTAGTGGAAGTGACTTTATTATTGGGATGGAATGAAATCTGATATTTCTAACTTCATTAAGCGTTGCATGACTTGCCAACTCATAAAGGCCGAGCATCAAAGGCCCGGTGGGTTATTGCGTCCTTTAGACATTCCAGTTTGGAAGTGGGATTAAATTCCATGGACTTTATTGACGGTCTTTCCCCGTTCTCGTTCGGGTCATGACAGTTTATGGGTGATTATAGATAAACTTACAAATCCGCCTATTTTATTCCCGTTCGGTCCAATCGGACCGTATCTCTTTTGGCAAAACTCTATGTTAAAGAAATCGTTAGATTGCATGGATTTCCTACTTCTATTGTTAGCGATCGTGATCCATTATTTTACTAGTGGATTTTGGAAAGGTCTTCAAAAAGCTTTGGAAACAAAGCTTAATTTTAGCACCGCTTATCGTCCTCAAACCAATGGACAACCGAGCGTGTGAATCAAACTCTTGAAGATCTTCTTTCGTACATGTGTTCTTGATTTTGGTGGAAGTTGGGAAGATCATATTTCTCTTCTTGAGTTTTCTTCCTAAAATAGCTTCCAATCTAGTATTGGTATGGCACCTTTCGAGGCACTCTACGAAAGGCCATGCCGATTTCGTTCGTGTTGGCTTGAAGTCGGTGAGAAGCTGGTTTTAGGTCCAGATTTTATTGGTATTCATTTGTGTTTCACCTATGATGGATGTTGTGCGTTTCAGTTGATCGGGAAAGTTAGCACCTCGATATTTTGGTCCATTTCCCATAATCGAACGTTTTGGTTCCGTGGCTTATTGCCTTTTGTTATCGACTCAATTTTTTTGCTATTTATGATGTTTTTCACGTCTCTCTACTACGGAAATACCTTAGGGATTCCGATTCTATTCTTGAGCCTGGTGTAATTAAAGAAATTGAGGTTTCACCAAATTTGACTTATGAGCAACATTCTATTCGTATCATTACTTCAGAGGTTAAACGCCTTCGAAATAAAGATATTCTTCTTGTGAAAGTTCAATGGTCCTCAAATCCTAAGGATTGCTCTTAGGAATCTTGAGAATTCATCGAGCAAACACATCCGGACTTACTCTTTCGTGCTCTTTTATGGTGAACTTCTTATTTCAATATTTTCCTTTGTTGATATGCTTTTATGGTTGTTACTCTTTATTTTCCTCTTAATTATTGCGAGGACAAAATTTCTTTAAGGAGGGGAGTCTGTAACAACCTGCATATTTCACGATTGTATATTTAAATGTTTTATTTAAATATAGCATCATTAATCGGATTAAAGTCCAAAAAGCTACTTTTTGTAAACAGTCCAAAAATCGAGACCACTTCCTTTGAGTCCAAAATGAGATTTACAACTTTTTTAAGTATAAACATCGATATGTTTGGATTTGAGTGAATTTTGCTATTTTTCATTTAGGGCTTTGGGTTGGGTTTCAGCCCATCCACCCATCTAATACCCTAACACTCCACTCTCCTCTTCATTCATTCTCTTTTCCTAATACTCTCAAGCTTTAGAGAAAAATGGGGGAAAAAGATTGGAAATAGAAATTCCAAACCCTAGTTTCATTTGCAAACTCAAGTTCTAGCTCAAAATCTACGAGAAGCTTAGGTAAGCATCCTCTTCATCTTCTCCATCTCATTTCCTCTTCAATTTTAGAAATTTCCTAAACCCTAACTTAGGGAATGTTTTTCTTTTGAGCTTAGATTGAAGCTTCTTGGGTTAAAATTGAAGAGTGATTGTTCTTGCCTTGCTCTATAGCTTCTCTCTTGTGTTTTTGGGTTTAAAAGGTGAGTTCTTTAACTCACATCTACGTCTATAGCTATCATTGTTGTTAGGTATGAATTCCTAACATTTGTGCATATTCATTTGCTTTTGATTTGAATTGATTTGGTGAATTTTCCAAATTTTGGTGTTTTGGTCCAATTTTATGAAAATCCTTCTATGGATATTTGGACATTGATATTCAGGGTGTATCGAAGAGCCTTTAAGGCTGGTTTGTCGTTTGGCGTAAATCCTTAGTCGTCGTTGCTCGTCCGATCGCTCCCGATACGTTTTGGCCACTTTGGCCTAGGCAAATTATTGCCCAGACTAGGTGACCAGACGTCTTGTGACCAAGTCCAGACGTCTGGTTTGGACCTGGAGCAAAAATATATACACGATAGAAAATAAAAAAAATGGAAGAAAACAACTTCAGACGTCTGAATTTATGTTTCAGACGTCTGAATTTATGTTTCAGACGTCTGAAAGGGGTTTCAAACGTCTGTTTGGAAACTTCAGACGTCTGGATGGTTTTCAGATGTCTAGGTTTCCAAACCAGACGTCTGGAAGGTTTTTTTTGGATTTTCCAGAACCTAAATCCAGACGTCAGGATTGACCCCCAGATGTCTGGAAGGTTTTTTTGGATTTTCCAGAACCTAAATCCAGACGTCTGGATTGACCCACAAACGTCTGGAACTGTGCATTTTTGCCTGTTTAGCCTTTTCTTGATTGAATTTCCATTGTTTATTGATTTTAGTTGCTCCGATTAGTTGTTATCACTTTTATCGACCTTGATGACTTCTTTTTCGGGATTTTTGGGAATATCTATTTTGATGGATTTGGTATCGATTTCTTTGGATTTAATTCACGTCTTCGTATGTGAATTTTTGGCGATCGATTATTTCTACAATCATTTTTATGGTTTTGATTCACATCTTCGAATGTGAATCTTTGGTGATTGATTGTTTTTACGATCAATTTTGTGATTTGTCACTTTAAAATTGATGGTTAGCGACCATGGAAAAGCGTTCCATTTGTGACACACGTGTTGGCGAGTTTTCATGCTCCCGTTTGTGATAGGCCTTCCCCTTTGTGATTTCTGGATTTCTAATTGATGATTTCTAGAATTTGTGTTTCACCAATTTTCGTGGTTTGCATTGATAAGTTCTATCAATATTTGTGTTTTGGTGAATAATTTAAAGAAGGTGATTCATTTTGGTGTTTTGAGATGATTTGAGATATTGTATGATTTTTGTTGTTATTTGATGTATACTTGACACAGTATGGCATTTTTGTTATCATACGTTTTTGGTCATATCTCTTATCCTATCTCATTTTATCTGATATTTATAGCTAGACTGATCCGTTTATTATTTTCTTCTTAAATAATACTCGGGCCAGACTGAGATATTTTAGGTGCTCCTGCTTGACTTCTTATCAGGGTCCTTCACCTTACTTTTGGCTAACTACTTTAGCATAGTAGTTTTTGTTAGTGTACATTCGAGATAGACACTCCTTGATGTATACTTATTCTTTTGTCTAGCACTTGTATCTATTCTTTTGTGATGTAGTGGATCTAGTTTGACCACTACTTTGATGTACACTTTTATGTGATATATTCATATCTGATTCCGCCTTTGTGATATGAATGTCTGTGACTGATTTGTGTTATGTTTATTTCTATATTTGTTTCCGAAGGTCACTTAGCCACTGTGTAGTAGCTTTGAGTTTGTATTTGATATGTTGGATTTCCTCTTGAAACGAAATGTAAGTTATAGTATTTGACATATCGGTACTCGCACAAAGAAATTACATAGATGGTCGCTCCTCAACAGCCTTATTCTTCGTGCTAGTCGACGGCATTACCCCGTAGTGTCCTTGGCTAGTGTGAATATAGAGGTGGGGCATCACAGCTTGGTATCGGAGCCAAACATCGGAACAATGTAGAATAACCTTGCAAGGATCATTATCCTAAGTTTTTCTTAGGAATCGTGCCATAGGATTTAATTCGAGTCTTCGTACCATTCTATCCTATATTCCTTATGATGCCTTGTTTTATCAATCAAGTTTGTTTGATATTCATTTTGAGAACAACCTTTTTCATCTTCTTTCTTTCTTAAAGAAGAGAAATGGTTAGATCTGGCAGTCCTAGCGCTGGTCAATCCAGTAGTCCTTCTCTGGATGGCATATTCATGTCTGCCCAATAGCTTTTGGATCTTGTAAAGAATCAAAAGTTTATCTGTGCTTTGAGTAAGAACCCCAAAAAGGTTTTACCTCTGAAATTAGAAGTGCCTTTCGATCAGCTTGTAGATATCGCTCTTCGACTTGAAGAGGCCGGTAAAGAAAGTGGTGTTGAAGTTGTGGATGCCAAACAAAACTTCAACATCAACAAGAAGAGGCATATTAGGTTCAAAAGCCCTAATCCCAACAAGAAAGGGAAGCAGGCAATTTCGGTAGCAAAGACTCCTACCACTAGTCGTGGACAATGCTACAATTGTGGTTCTACCGACCACTATGCGAATAAGTGTCTGAAACCTCTCTATTGTCGCTATTGAAAATATTCGGGTCACCATATATCTGCATGTTCCATACTTCAAAATAAGAAGGAGGGAAAGCTAAATGTTGTGCAAGCCCATTGTAACCCTTCTCTTGGTCAAGGTAATTCTCTTTCTATCCTTGATGACATTAACTTATTTTGTGATTATCCTATTCGAGTTCTTTTTGATTTGGGTTCATCTCATTATTTTATATCAAAAGAACTTGTTGATTCTTTTTCTTTAAATATTATAGGCTTGATGATTTCACTGAGAATTGTGAATCCGGTTAGTGGATCCGCAACACTCAGTTTACTTTGTGAAAATGTCGAGATTATTTTATGTGATTATTCTTTTCGAGCCGATTTGCATGTTATGCGTTACTTAGGCTTCGAAATTGATTTTTTGGGAAAGGATTGGCTTAATCATTATAAAGCCCATATCCTATGTCCTGAGAGGACTATTCATCTTCGACATTCTAAATCTGTTAAGCAGATTCCTATTGTTTTTAAAGATTTTGATTTCCAAATTTGGTGGCATCATTTTATTCTTTAAACCTACATGATGAGGAGAATATTATTTCTCTCATTCATGTAGTTTGTGAATTTTTTCGGTATATTTGAGCTTGTCTTAGGATTACCACCTAAGCAATCTATTGAGTGGTGCTAAGGTCTTTTCACCTCGACCTTGCCACCGGTTTTCATCAGCTACGAGTTGCGGAGGATAGCATCCTACTTACCGCATTCCGCACTCGTTATGATTCTTGTGAGTGGTTCGTTATGTCATTCGGTTTGACGAACCTTCTACCTTATTTCATCCATCTTATGAATCGAGTATTCTGCGAATATCTCGATGAGACCATCCTTGTATTTATTGATTATGGATGAAAACAACAATTTAAAATTCGCAAATCTTTTTAATAAGATATTTATAAGTATAATTGGATTTTGTTCTTAAAACGAACAAAGAATATTTGTAAATTTTATAAGTGACATGTTTATCATATAGAAGATGATTTTGTGTTGTTTTGTCCATTGAGTGCTTTAAGAATTCTAGTCGATGCGCTTGATCAACGTTATCGATAGGAATATCCTAAACGCTATGTTGAGACAATCAGACACAGTAAATTGACTTATAATAAGTAAATTTTTCTAAAAAGATGATTACTTAAAGTTAATCTAATTTTTTATATCTAAGTTTTTCGAGAAAGAGGATCGATTAAAGGAACTCTTTTCCGATGCTTTTATTCTTGCGATTCCCGAAGGGAACCAAGACTTTATTGATTGTACCGATACTCGACGTATTGGTTTGGGGGTCATTCTTTTGCAAAGGGAAGTGTTATCACATATGCTTCTTGACAATTAAAGCTTGTCGAGACTAGATATGCCATTCATGATCTAGTGCTCACGGCTATTGTTTTCGCCCTTAGAATTTGGCGACATTATCTTTTGGGAGAGAAATTTGTTCTCTACACCGATCATAAATCTTTGAAGTAATTATTTTCTCAAAAGGAACTTAATTTGCGTCAACAGCGTTGGCTCGAGTTCCTTGCATCTTATGATCTTGATATTCTTTGTACTTCAGAAAAGGGTAATCGTGTTGCCGATGCCCTTAGCCGAAAGCAACAAGTAGTTGTTTCAAGGATGATATCCGAATGGAATGATCTCGAGACTTTATCCACTTGTAAGTTTCGAGATCGTGAATCCAATTTATGTTCATCTCTTGTTTTGTGTAGCCTTGAGGCTCGTCCTTCTCTTTTAGACCTCATCCTTGAAGCTCAAAAGCAAGATCCTGAATTGGCTTTTCTTAGCCAAAGTTGTAGGGATCAAAATAAGGTTGATGGTTTGAAAGATTTTGTAATTGATGCTCGTGGTGGCATTCGAAGGTTTGGTAGACTCATTGTGCCAAACGTTTGTGATCTTCGTAAAGACATTTTAGAAGATTTTCATCGTTCTAAATTTACCATTCATCCCGATAGTGGAAGTGACTTTATTATTGGGATGGAATGAAATTTGATATTTCTAACTTCATTAAGCGTTGCATGACTTGCCAACTCATAAAGGCCGAGCATCAAAGGCCCGGTGTGTTATTGCATCCTTTAGACATTCCAGTTTGGAAGTGGGATTAAATTCCATGGACTTTATTGACGGTCTTTCCCCGTTCTCGTTCGGGTCATGACAGTTTATGGGTGATTGTAGATAAACTTACAAATCCGCCCATTTTATTCCCGTTCGGTCCAATCGGACCGTATCTCTTTTGGCAAAACTCTATGTTAAAGAAATCGTTAGATTGCATGGATTTCCTACTTCTATTGTTAGCGATCGTGATCCATTATTTTACTAGTGGATTTTGGAAAGGTCTTCAAAAAGCTTTGGGAACAAAGCTTAATTTTAGCACCGCTTATCGTCCTCAAACCAATGGACAATCGAGCGTGTGAATCAAACTCTTGAAAATCTTCTTTCGTACATGTGTTCTTGATTATGGTGGAAGTTGGGAAGATCATATTTCTCTTCTTGAGTAACAACCCGTAATTTTTTAACGATTTTTATAACGTAATTAACTAAATTTTTCTAGAAATTAAATAATAAAAGTTTGAAATGAAAATTTGATATTTGGTATGCGTCTATTTAAGCATAGCAAGTGGCAGATTTTCATTTGAAAATTTGAAAGTTAGTTCTGCTGTGTAATTTTCAATTTCAATTCAAAATAAGTTAATTTGATGAAAATAATATATTTTAGAAACCTGAATATTTTTATATAATAAAAATGTAAATCATTTTATGAGTGAGACGTCGTATTTCGTTTCGCCAAATTTGGACTGCTATTGCTCCGCTTATCTTATTTTCGGCAAATTAGCAGCATTTTCGGCAGCGAATATCGACTTTTGATAGGATGATCATATCACTGATATCTGTGTACCATTCTGTTCGTCTCGTCGTACCGATCTCCGCAGTATATTCATTTGTGTGTTTCGGTGTCCGGTACGCGGCGAAATCGATAAAATGATTTGTCGTATCGGTAACCGTTTTAACCTTTTTGGCTTTCCATGTCTTATCGTTGTACATACGAGAGATAATGACTAGCCATTAGCTGTTAAATAATTCCAAGTTCAATGCATGGATTTTGGTTGTTCCTTATTTCAATTCATATATGTTGGTTCGTTTCTTTCTATTCCACTTTCTTTCGCTCTGTTCTGCCATTGCTTAATATATATATATATATATATATATATATATATATGGAGTTCATATATTTGTGTGCTGAAGCTTTCATATTATTGAGATTCCTGATTGTTTCCTTGAACCCACGTCCTGCTCGTCCCCAATTTTTCCCCGCCTTAACCATGCTGCCACCGTTCAAGGTCCATCTCCCTCCGCTTACCAATGTTCCGCTTCCTCCCTACAACACGGGCCCTTCAACCACTAGATCGCCTTCCACCTCTGCTCAAAAAGCTGATCCACTTCAGCCCTAAATGCCCTTCCATCTCCATTCCAGAAACTCCACCGCCTTCATCCTTCCTCCGCCAACCTACCATAACTCCACCAGATCCGACTCCACACTGCCCCACCCTCTCCTATATGTTGCCGAGATCCTTGCAGTCCAGGCCCTGCTCCCCTGAAACCCGACCCTGCCTCACGTAAACACCACCAAGTATGTCATCACCCATTCGAACCTTGAACCCATCCACCTGCTCACCTAGCCGCAACAACACTCAACCAAACCCGCCCAGCCATCCTTCTCAGTTGTCGCATCCAACAGGCAGCCTCACACGTGACAGCATCCTTGCTTTGCTTCAACCATGCTGTTCGAGCTCATGAAGAAGAACATATGCATATATATTTTATTGTATATATATATATTAGAGTCTACATAGTAGCCTGCATATATATTTTATTGTGTGTGTATCTATATATATATATATATATATATATATTAGAGTCTGCATAGTAGCCTGCATGTTTTATTATATATCTATATATTAGAGTCTGCATATATTCGTTTATATATACCTATTAGTCTATGTATATTTTTAGTACCGTGCATGTATTTGTATATAGTTTACATATATTTTGAGTAGCATGCATGTATTTGTTTTCATAGATATATAGTATGCAAATATATTGATTTTTCAATATATGTTTTTATTTTAGAGTAAATTATAATATATAGATATGCTATTTTAAATATGTGTTTTAAATTAAGTGATGATTTTGTAATATTATATATATATATATATTATTTTATATATGGGTTTTGAATTAAATATTGATTTTAGAATATATATATAAAGAATTTATTTTGATTTGTGTTTCAAATCGAATATTGATTTTAAAGGAAAATATATATTATAAAGATTTTATACGAGTAAATAATAGATTTTTAAAATTTATATATATTTCGTTTTCATCGATTTCCGAATTCCAGCCCAGCTTTGCTTCGTTCGTCGAATCCATGTTTGACTTGCTTTGCTTTGAGATTTGTCGTTTGGATTGGTCGATCGTCTAGTTTATGATTCAATTCATAGCTTGTCGTGTTGTCAAATCTTTCTAGCCTCGAAAGTTGAGCAATCACTCACGATTAACATTCTTATATTTAGTAAATTTAATTCACATGAAATGACGATTGAAATATGCTGTTAAATTTGAATTGTTAAGTTATTTAATTGTTAAATATGATATGCCATTTTCTACAATTGTTTACCTATGACATATGACACCATAACCTGTTGTATATATTATATTTAAATTTGTTACTGATGATATATGCCTGTTGTTGATATGTATATTATTATCATATTTGTTCTCACTCTGCAAGTTCTATGTTAGTTTAGAAATTCCCAATGGGTTGAAATGATACATACCCGAACGATATTGTAGATTAGGGGAAAATCGTTATGGGTTAAAATGATAAACTCAAGCGATTTTCGTTGATTTTGAAATTTTGGGATTGCGGATTGAAATGATATATACCCGTAAAATATTAAATTTAAATTGCGGATTAAAATGATAAATATCCGTATCACTTGACCATAAGATAGAAAATTATATACGGACACCATTGGTCTATATTTTGAAATGATTTACAATGTTTTGAAAAGAAATATATGTGTTTTAATAAATATTCATTTTTAAAATATAATATATAAATGTTATTTTTATATATGTGTAAAATTTAGATTTTTAAAATTATATGTTTTGGAAATTTAAAATTTATAAGTTAGTTTTAAAAATATTTTTTTTTAGATTTTACTTATAACTTTATTATTTTAAAAATATATAAAATAAGATTTAACACAAAATAAATTTAATAATAAGATTTAATTTAATAAAATTTAATTTAATTAGTATATAATATGCTTAAGTATTTATTTAAATTTATATTAATATTTTAAAAGATATATTTTTTAATAACTTTAATAATAGAGGTTGGAAAGATAAATTAATGTTGACTTGGAATTTAAATTGGTTAATAATTGAATTTAAATAAGAATTGATTGGAAACTTATTGATTTTGAAAATTTGAAAGGTATGATTTTATAACTTGATTTAATTAAAGGTGATCAAATGAATATTTTCAAATTTAAATAAAATTGAATATTTAATTTTGATTTAAATTTGTAACTTGAGATTTTATTTATGTGATTATAAAAGTGATTAGGTGAGTATTTTAGAATTAAATATAATTGAAGTTAGATGTTTAATTATTGATTTTATTTAAACTCATAATTTGAGATTTTATTTAAATTGACTGAGTGAATATTTCCAAATTTAAATAAAATTAAAGTTGAATTTTTGGAAATATAAATGAAATTTATCAAAGTGAGTTATTATAAATAGTTTGAATATTTAAACTTTGAAACCTATTGAATTTTTTTAGCAAGGCCAACCGGTTTTAAAGTGGACCGTCCACTTGTTATTACGAATATAATAAAACTATTAATACAGGAGTAAGGTAAAAGCACCTTAGCTACTAAAAAGGAAAAAATAGCATAGGAGTGTGACAGAGATGTCACAGCTACTATAAATATCACGTAGACTAGGTCTCCATAGAAGAGGGAGAAGCACCAAAGTCTGCTATAACCTGGGTAGAATTCTCACTGATCGTCCCAAATATACCGACAAAGGGGCGAAAAAGCACGACAAGGCAAGGGTCATAATCCACAGAATCAGATGAGTAAATAAAAGATCGATCCCAGGTAGAATCAGCAAGCATGGCAGCATTCGACCTCGCAAACCGACCGTCCATATCGAGAACCAAGGAATCACCAGAAGTAGTGTAACGTAGGTATCTGAGGTCCAGCTCATCATCAGAAACAAATCTATAATAGGAATACTCCAAGGGGTTAAATCTCATATTGGATTTGAGATCAACCCAGCACCTCTCATACTCAACCCAAACAATAGGTAAACGCGGCGGTTCAGGATGGGGAGCAGCAAGAGCAATATCTAAAGCGAAACAAGGGGCCACAATGACAGAGGCAAGCCTAGCAGCAGAACAAGGAGGTGGATCCGGAACAAATAAATCCACTGTAGGAGGAAGGTCCGATTGAGAGGCAACTTTAGGAACCCATTTCCTAAGTGGGGGGTGAGACAGTGGGATCTTAGGAGCAGCCGCGGAGACAACCGAATGCTTGTAGGCAGCTGCAAGGTGGCCAAAGGAATGACATGCGGTACAGATGTCGGGAACCCAACCGTAACGTACATGGACATCCACTACATGCCCAACAGCAAGCTGAACAGGAATAGAGGAAGGAAGAACCTTGTCTGGAGTTATTTCAATTAGAGCCTTAGCATACACCAACCTTTCACGCGCAACAGTATTAGCATCAAAACATTTCAATTTGCCTACGTTACAAGCTAACCAATTCAAACCGAGCAACGGTTGCAAAGCTGAGGGAATATGTGAGAAAAAAGCCCAAACATGAATAGAAAGAACCTGTTCACGAGCTCTAGCTACTGTAGGAGTCCAAGGTGTAATAATAAAAGGTATTCCATCGATAAAAGAAGGCTCAGACTCAAGAATACGTTGACGTTCGTCAGAGGATGAAAACTTAATAAAGTACATGGAGTCCACCAGTTTAATACCTATTAAATTGGGAGTGGTTTGTATTTGAAGTTGAAACTTGGATTTGAAATCGATATAAATTAAATGGTTTAATGAGAATTTGAATTGATTTGTGAAATTGGAAGAAACAATTCTAATTATAAACTATTTTTAGTATATAAACTCTTTTTTTATATAAAATATTTTAATTTATAACTTATTTTTAAATATCTAAACTATTTTAATTTATAACTATTCCAATATATATAAACTATTTCAATATTTAAACCGTTTAAGTTGGAATTGTTATGACTTAGATTTAATGGATTTAAATGCGAATATTTTGATATGGTGGTTTAACCTACTTTGTGGTTAAGATTTTGGAAATAAATATGATTTTAAAGTGATTAATGATTTCGAAAGTGATATGATTTCGAAGTGAATATGATTTCGAAAGTGATATGATTTCGAAAGTGAATATGATTTCGAAAGTGATTATGATTTCGAAAGTGATATGATTTTGGAATGGATATGACATTTCGATATGAAGTATAACTGTTTGAAATATAAATGACCATGGTGTGAAATAAGCGTTTGGTTGTTAAAGAGACCGGGATCGGATATTGTCATACTCTCTGCCAATACCGAAAACCACTTTAACAACTGTGTATGTGGTGGAGATTCCAGAACGAAGTAGGATGGTTTGACGGCGATTCTATATGAGGTATTAACGCAGCCCCGACTCCCGCGAGTCAGCTTGATGTGACTAAAACAGGAGCCACGCCGGGCCAAGTGAGGTCGCACCTCTGATCAAGCATGCTTCTTCGATACCATTCTATTACTTTGTGATTTGATTGGGTGCACCTTTGATTTGGGAGTGTGTCTTGAGGTGGACGGTAGTAGTTGCTATGCGTTACCACCAGTCCGGATCCGCAAAACGGTAGAATCCTACCCTGGGCATTGCCTCACGTGCCTTGTCACATGCCTTATCGCGCCTTCTACGAGTTTGGTTTGTACCATACCTATGGAGTGCCATTTGATAGCCCTCAAGTTTACGGAGGAATTACGGTATTGTATAGACTATAGGAATATATAAAATGTGTTAAGGGGGATATGGGTAATGCCTTGAGCTATTTTAATAGTTTACTTTACTATAGACATTATATATGTAGCGTATTGTACTATGTATGTAGATAGTTTAGCGGATCCTTAGAGGATGGGAATCCCAAACATCCTTTAAGTTATTTGTATTTCAGCTGACATTTCACTTGAGTTGAATTTACTGATATAAGAATGTTAATCCTGACTCAAGTGTTTGTGTTTTTCTTTATGCTCGGGTCAGACTGAGTGTCACAGCATTCGAGACTCATCTTTGAAGCTTGGAGCTTCGCTTGGAGATCTATCTATCGTCTTTCAGATTTGCAGTTATTTCAGTTATTTCCAGTTGTTATGCTTAGACTTGTCCGTTGTTTTGTATTAGTGACTTCGATGTACTTGAGATTTTCTGTTGTATTTGTTTCAAACTCTGATGTTTATATAGTAGCTTCATGAACTACTATTTATCTATTCCGCTGCTTATTATTATATCAATCCGTGTCTATGATTCTGTGATTGATTTATTTACTGTATATGCTAAGTTTTGCCAATTATAAATTAACAATCGGTAGTTTTGAGCAATTCAAGTCTGACATGAGTGGATGATTGTCGATTTGAACGGTTCGAAATGGCGGGTCGTTACAGCAGTATAATTGTCATTAGGGTAAATTATATAACCTTAATTACATAGACGTAGGTCGGTGGGCCTAGCTCAACACATAAAAGTAGATGGGAGAAAAGAATCTATGTGTTGTAAACAACTAGAAGTAAGGAATGAAGCAAGATGTGAAGGAGTGGAGTAAGTTCTTATAAGGTGTACATTAATCACCACAAGGAGATAATCAGATTTTTATAAAGATTGAGTAGGAAAGAAAGAACAATTAGTTATTTTCTTAAACCAACCTCATAGGAAAGAATTTGATAAAAGATTTTTGGAAAATTCCTTGAATGGTTTTGAATAAGTTTTCCAAAGGATTTATTAGAAAATTGTTGTTTGAAACAGCAAGGAAACTCAAAATTTTAAAAAATTTGTTTAGTCAAAAGTTTCTGATTAAAAGGTTTTTGGTAAAAAGGATTTTTATTTTTGAAATCCTAGTTTAAAATTGGTTGAGTCAAAAAGTTCTCAATTTTTGGAGAAAGAGCTTCTTTGTTTTAAAATAAATATAAAATAAAGCATAGGTTGGACTTGATGATTTTTCTTCTATTTCATTAATTTGGAAGTTCCCCTTTTTGTTTAAAAAAAATTCTTTCTAAAAAGGGGAATAAATGGAAAATATACTTAATTAAACTAAGGAATAGAGAATAGAAGGATGAGAATAACTAGGATAGGAGGAACATATTCGTATAAGGAAAATATGAAGAATAATTGCTGAAGTAGGAGCCAATTTGTTAGGAGAAATATAAATAAAGGCAACGCTGGGAGAATTGGATGGAAATAGGATCAATAATCTAGTAAGAAATTTATAGGGTAGAAGTTATCATTGTCTGCTCCATTTTTCATTGTTTAAAGTTATAGAAGATGTTTTTGAAATTGTTTTAACGATTGGATGGATTTAAATGATGATAATTAATAAATGAGTTGGGATGATTTTGTTAATATTATATGGAAAAACATTTATGTTAGGACGAGAATTTTATATACATTTTTCTAGTTAGAACTTGTTTGAATAAGAATAAAATACTATTGAATTTAAAATGGTAATGAAAGAGAAATAAATTGGAATTGATAAGAAAAGGATTGCAAAGATTATAGGAGTTTAATAAAGTTATAAAAAGTAATTGTCTTATAACTAGAAATATCTTCGAAAAAATAAATGTCCAATATAGGAAAATATGTTATTTTGAAATACTATTGAAGTTATAATCTTTATAATAGATTTAAAAGGAGCTAAATTTGAAAAATAATAATATATCCTTAAAATGGTAGTCGATGTTTTCAAAAGTGTAGGCCATGATTTCATAAATTAATGGAGTAATAAATGCTGATTTCGAATTTAATGTAATAAGTTTATATGTATGCAAACAATTTATTGAAATTATTTTGTATGTTGTAGAAAGTATTTAAGAAAAGAAATTATTTTGCTCCTTATGAAATTGGGCAAATTTTGGAATTTTGATTTAATAATAGTTTGGGTTAACAATTGAGTTTTAAATGTTTTGAATTAAAAGTCCAACTTTAGAGAAATAATTCTCTGTTGCAGAGTCTTTAAAAGGAAGAGTAAGTAAGAAAAAGGAAATTTTTTCAATGCTCCTTTCGGGAACTATGCAATTTTTGACAATTCAAAAAAAGGGTATCCAAGTTTATATTTTTAAAGACAAAGGTTTTGTATAAGGCACTTTATAATTGTGAAATTTTAGTCTTAAGAATGGTGAGTACTAAACCAATTTTTTTTATAGAGTAGATATGGATCACTACCTAGGTAAGGTAGTATAAATGTTTTAAGATATGAATAAAGTAGGAATAGTATGTACAACCTGATCTTGAAGTTTTAAATCAATTCCAAATATTTAATTATAGAATATTGGTAAAGTTGTGAGGATATTCCAGATTAATAATTAGGTTATAAGTTTGGTTGCCCTAGTTGATTTGGAATGTGAATTTCTATATTTTGGTTTATTTGGAGCGGTTTCCATGTAACTTCCATAAATTTTCCAATTCCAAAATATGTATAAAAATGCGGCGTTTGAATTAATAAGGAATATACCAAAAAGGAAAAAAAGATCTGTAAGGTATGGATATTCATTTCCGTAGTTTACACTAACTATTTCATTAAAAGGAAAGAAATAATTCCTTGTACTTGCAAACGAATCGAAGATCTTACTTTGGTTAATTTATGGAAAATTTTAACGATAATCCTTTTAGATGGATGGATTTGTATATCAAAATATGGAAAGAAATGCTCTAGTTTAGAAATTAATGATTAGAAATAAGAAATATATATACACATGTATAACCACACTTAATGTATAAGAATACAAATATATAAATAGCGTAACTTATGACTATATACGTATTAGTTAGTAGTTAAAGGATTAGGATTTATGGACATTAATTACAAATTTAACAGGCAATAAATTTGTAATTAATGAAAGGAATTAAATGTAGACTAATTAAGGAATTTAATATGGCATTGATAGAGGAATTGAATCGGCGTAATAAATGGATTTTGAAACCAGTTAAAAGATTAAAGGGACTTGAATGAGGATTGATTGGAGATGGTCCAACTTTGCAATCAAAGATCAATTATTAAGGGTATATTAACTGAAGTAATGAATGGACCATATTTATTAGAAATCAAGAAGGAAAATTAAGGAAGGTAGGTGATAGTAGAATAACATATTAGAAATATTCATCTTAATTGAGTAACGAGTGTTAGGACCATAACATTATTTACACCAGTTGATGATAAATGACAACTTCTAGCAAAATTTTCTTTTAGAGTTTTTGAAATTGTTATCGCTATTTGTCCCACTTAGGTTATTGGAAAATATATGGTATAAGATATGTTTTTGTTTTACCGTTGTGTTGATTTTATAAACGGGTCTAGATCACTACATAAATATATATATATATATATATTGAAAACAACATAAATAAGGAAATTTCATAAGGAAGACTTAATAGCGATAAACTGTAGGCAAGAATGGAATTTAATGAGGAAATTAGGTTAGTAACTAGGAATGAAGGATGCTTTAATGCCAAAAAATTTAGGATTTTGGGAAAAATAAATTTTAGCTTGGATAGTGACACCATTTAAGGATGACCCTTCGCCACGGAGGGGATAAGATGAATATGGATATGAAGAGAATTTGTCACTGGGCGTTTGACGTGCCAAAACGAAAAAGATATAATTGATTAGGCAGCGAATGTAGGCCGCTTAAGATCACCAGGTTTCCTATGTGGACAAGCGAAAAAAAGAGTTAGAGTTTGAAGTAGGGGATATGTTGTTTATCAAAGTTTCCCCTCTTAGAAAGGTCGTCAGATTTGGAAAGTCGAGAAAGTGGCACAAAAATTTGTTGTCCCTTTCCCAATTTTAGAAAGAATGAACGATTTGCTTATCGTGTGGAGTTACCAGATACATTGGCAGGAGTCCATGACGTTTTTCACGTTTTGCACTTGAGGAAATGCCTTCACAGCATAACCACTATAGTAGAGCCCGATCAATTGGTGGATACTAAGATGAAGTCAATAGCATCCTATGCCACCACAAGCAGTGTAGAGCATGGAAATAGGAAACTCCGTAACCAAGAAATTAGTCTGGTTCGAGTACAATGGTGGAGAATCCGACAAAAAGCATAAGGACTGCTCATCCTAAGCTTTTCAATGGTAAACATTTCTCTCCAAAATTAGGTTTTGGCTACATCATGGTTGCTAGATTGGATGGTAGGAGATGGTTGCTACACTTTTACTATCACTTTTGCACTCATATAGAACACTTTTTTTTTCATGTTTAGGATGTTTGCATACATGCCTATATATCATGACACTTGCATTCATGCTAGGATTGAGCTTACCTATAGTTTGTATTGACACATAATAACATTGCACTTTTGGTTGAGTAGATGGTTGTATTGATAACTTGATTGTATAACATTGATGTTTATTGCGTGTTACGATGTTCGTCCATTGGAAAGATTTCGAGGATGAAATCCTTTTAAGGGGGAGAATGTAACACCCCATAAAAATTAATAAGAAATAAGTAATATATATATATTAAATAAGATAAAACTAAAAATTAAAATTTTGTAAAGTCAGAATTTGACCACGGAAGTTATGTCGTTGCATTCATGGCGAAATTCTGATCAATTTCCATCTATAATGATATGAAACAGAGCTCAAACGAAAAAGTTATGGACGTTTGAAGTTTTCTGATTTTAAATAATTTAAATAAAATTCAAATTCAAATAATTCGTATATTTGAAATTTGAAAGTTAACAGTAATTAAACTTGGGGGTTAAGTAAACGTTAAAATTAACGGTAAAGTTAAATTACAATTAAGGGAGAAAATAAATATAAAATAACAATACAAATCATTCCCAAAACAACAGAACCTGTCGACCACTCCCCTAGGGTCGGTCGACCGCTAGTGGTCGATTGGTGGGTAGCGGCGGTCAACCAGTGAATAATGGCGGCGGCTAGGGTTTTGCAGCAATGAACGTTCCAGATTTTATAATTTTAAATCGACCTAAATCTGATAGTTCTAGCTTATTTCAACTACTATAAATAGGAGCCTAGCCTCCTCACTTTTATTCACAAATTATTTTGGGAGTCCAGCGAAGCGAAGCCCTATTAGTCTCTCTCTTCATATTTATAAAAAAAAGTTCTTTAGGGTTTCAGGTAACAAATTCTAGAAGTTTATTACTTTATCTTCTAATTCTATTCTCCTCTAATCCCTCAATTTTTGAATCTAATCTATATATGCAAATCTTGTGTATATATCTAAAAGAGGAGATTTGAAAGAAATTTTTAGAGGTGTGACAAATCCAAAACGAGGAAGAGCTAAGAACCTACAGTTAGTGGAAATATTAGTCTTTCTATTTTTGTAGTTGAATAGTGTAGTTTGGATTTGATATATGCCTTGAGGAATTTTGGAATATGAAAATATCACATTAAAACCCCCAAAATTCTCCCAAAGCGCTGCTAATTCTTAGGTTGGAATCTCAATTTATTTTATATTAATAATAGGAATTGCGTAGATTTGTAAGTTTAGCATTTTACCTTCTATACCACTCCTTATTCCTTTTCTTTGAAGTTGATTAGGGGTTTTGATTAGAAAATGATGTGTAAGGTACGAATTCTTATTAGTAGTTTGCACCACTTATTTCCACAATTTGAATAGAAAGTACCTTATCTAATTTTATGTAAAAAGAAGTTGAATAGAGTGTAAAAATAATTGAAACTGTAAGTTTCTATTATTACTAGTTTATCCCATTGTTTTAGTATAAAATAGGTTGAGTTTGAATTTTATTTGTTTTCAAATCCGTTGAAATGGGATTTTCAGATATTGGATTTATGGTATATTGATAATATGGAAATGGGACTTGTATAATTTTAAAGAGTTGACATTTAGACAATAGTTTAGGTTGTAATCTCCGCATGCTTAGAAATTGCTAGACGCATATATATATATATATATGTATATATATATGTGTATATATATATGTATATATATATGTGTGTGTGTATATATATATATATGTATATTAGCTTAAATAATGTATAATTATACCAAATTAATCGTGCAGTTAATATGCTATTAATTGTTATTAAATCCCCTTAGGAAAGTAATTAATTGTAAAAGCGAAATAAGAAAGATTTCTTACAAGGCCTATAATGGATTTGGTGAGATGTGTGATAATTTATATAGAGAGAGTGTTATGAATTATATACGATTAAGTTATAGGGATGCGAGATCAGTCAAAAGCACACAGAAGTCTGCTCGGCTAATTTGGCTATCAGTAGTGTGACTTTGGGGCTGATATGAGGCATCACCAATAATAAGTAACCACGGATGACGTGAGGTTTGTCCCAAATTCTGTAAGGTTAACCTACCTCAGCTAGTCTAGCTACCGGTACCTACGAATAGTCGGACTAATGTGAGACGTCGCTGTAGGGTACGGGTCATAATATGAAGGACTTGCTTCAAGATTGAAGGTATTAAATGGCTATGTGAGGGCCTTCCTCTTCTCTATATAGGAAGTAGGAGATGGTCAGATTATTGGTTAGGCATGGTAGATAATATCTTAGAAAAGGGCCCACTTCTATAGAAAGTATTAAGTGGCTAAAGAGATTTCATGCAATGTCAGCTAAATAGCTACCAGTGAGGAGTCCGCCTTGGGATTGGTACTAAATTACGGGGACCTACCTTAAATAATGTATTAAATGGTCGGAGTCTGCCTTATTCTCGCTAAAAGGTATTAAGTGACTTGGGTACTATCTCTTACATTGATAGGACATTATTAACGATAGATATGAGTTATTGAGTTGAAAGCGTAAAAGCTATGGGCTTATATTTGGAAAGCCTTTTTATTTGTATTTGGAAAGCCTTTGGGCTTATATTTGGAAAGATTTATGATGTAGACAAAATACAGAAGACATATTCCTATTTAAATTATACTGCCCAAGTACTATTGTAGTAAGGCTCGAGATTTTTATTAACCAGACATATGTTGTTTTGACTCCCTCCTTATTACAACACATGTACGAAAAGACAATGATGAAGGCAAAGGCGAGGATGAAACTTGTTGCAGTTTACCTATTCATCTTTATATTATTTTCATTCTGATGTAATCATTAAAGAGTAATGATGTATATTTGAAAATGATGTACTATGAATATGTGATGGTTGTTATTAATATTGTGTTATGGATTTTATGACATTTGAATTTTAAATAAAATGGATATTGTTTCTGTTATTATATTTTATCTTACCGCTGTGAGTTTTGAATCTGTAGATAAATAGCTCTATATTGTTCTTTATATCAACCGACAACCATTTTTGGATTAGGTCTAAGTTTCGATGGGCCTTTTTCTGGATTGGAATTCAGGTCCGCTTTGGGGCGGGTTGTTACACTCTCTCATGTCCTTGCCTCCGTCTTCCTTTTGCATCATTTCTGGCTAAAATCTTAAAGAAAACAAAATATTCCTTTTTAATGGCATTCAATTAATTCTAACAAATACAAGGTGGTTCTCCTTCTTTTGCAAAACTAGAGCTAAGATTTCAGATCTAGGAGCAACGTTTTAATCAAGGTGCATGCAAGAGCAACATTAATAAGGTTTAACCTACTCTTTTTAGGCTCTTAACAGGATACTTTTTGACGCATATAGTGCCAGATCCGTATCCAAAATTATTTTTGGATATCGGATACCCTCATCCGCGAATACATACAGATATTGGATAATTACCCTACCCATTGACAATCGATAAATCAAAAATATAAATAGAAAATTTTGATTTAACATATAAAAATTTCAATCTCATTGATTATAAAAGTATAAAAAATAAACAAACATGATGATAATAAATAGTTTTGAGCAGTTTATATGCATTAATTGCATATAACAAAAATTATTAACTTAATAAAATAAGAAATATTTTTTTTACTATACTAAAATACATGTAATTTATAATATAATTCTGACAAAAAATGGAAGGGCAATTTTCGAATGCCGATGTATTTGTATCCGCATCAGTATCCTCTTTTCTGGATATCAGATATTTATCAACTTTTCAGATACGAAGGTGGACGGATTTTTCGGACACTTTATTATACTTTATATAGTTTAATTATGATTTTGCAGATCTAGCTATTTAGTTGCTTTAACAAATTTGTATACTAATTTATTGTTCAACTTTGTTGTATATACGTGTAGATCTGAAATTTTTATGAGCATGTTGTTTTGGATTGGATTTGAAATTAATATACTGATTTTCATTGCTAACTCTTATTGTTAATTTCTATTACTGTTGATGTTTTTCTCGACCTAGATCTAATAGCTACTTACTATTTTATATGTATATATTTATTTAGTTAATTATCAATGTTAATTTCCATTGATTCATAATTAGTTTTTTGTTCAAAACAAATATACATATGTGTGTGTGAATAGTAAAATAAATTTGAAATAAACTTTACAATAAATTGTTTAACAAAAACAATACACACATACACATATTATTAAATGTAACGACCCGGTATTTTGAACCATTCGCATTCACACATGTCGGACTTGAATTGCTCAAAACAATAGATTGTTAATTTATATTTGGCAAAACTCAGCATATACGGTAAATAAATCAATCATAAAATCACAGAACAGAGTATTACAACAATAAGCAGCGGAATAGATAAATAGTAGTTCATGAAGCTACTATAAAACATCAGAGTCTGAAACAAAATAAAATAGAATCTCAATACAAATGAATCTCTAATACATAAGCAACTGACAAGTCTGAACATAAAAGACTGGAATAAACTGAAATAACTGAATGCTGGATAGATATAGATGGATCTCCAAGCGAAGCTCCAATCTCCAAAGGTGAGTCGCAAATGCCGTGACACTCACTCTGACCCAAGCATAAAGCAAAACACAAAACACTCGAGTCAGGATTAACATTCTTATATTAATAAATTCAACTCAAGTGAAATGTCAACTGAAATACAAGTAACTTAAAGGATGTTTGGGAATTCCATCCTCTAAGGATCCGTGGAACTATCTACTATGTAGTAATATATGCTATTATAATATGTCTATAGTAAAGTAAACAATTAAAATAGCGTTAAACGTTACACATATCCCCCTTAACACATTTTTATATATTCCCATATTCTATAAGTACCGTAATTCCTCCGTAAACCGGAGGGCTATTAGAGGGCACTCCATAGGTATGGTACAAACCAAACTCGTAGAAGGCGCGATAGGGCATGCGATAAGGCACTCGAGGCAATGCCAGGGTAGATATACCGTTTGCGTATCCGGACTGGTGGTAATGCATAACAGCTACTACCGCCCACCTCGTGACACACTCCCAAATCAAAGGGTGCACCCAATCAAATCACAAAAGCAATAGAATGGTATCGAAGAAATGTGCCTAATCGGAGGAATGACCTCACTTGGCCCGGCGTGGATCCTGTTTTAGCCGCATCAAGCTGACTCACAGGAGTCAGGGCTACGTAAATACCATATAGAATCGTCACCAAACCATCCTACTTCGTTCTGGAATTTCCACCACGTACACAGTTGTTAAAGTGGTTTTCAGTATTTGCAGAGAGTATGACAATATCCGATCCCGGTCTTTTTAACAACCCAACGCTTATTTCACACCGTGGTCATTTCATTTCAAATAGTTCATACATCATATCAAAATATCATATTCATTTCAAAACCATATCAATTCTATATCCTTATTCACTTCAAATAATATTCATTTTCAGAATATAACACTTTCAAAATTTATAACACTTTCGAAATTATAACACTTTGAAATCATAACACTTTGAAATCATAACACTTTTGAAATCATAACATTTTGAAATCATAACACTTTGAAACTATAACACTTTTGAAATCATAACACTTTGAAACCATAACACTTTAGATGTTGAAAATAGTATATATATTAAAATACTTTATAAATTAAATAGTTTATATATATAATAAAATACTTTATATAATAAAATTAGTTTCCTCCAACTTCGCAAATTGATTTAAATCATCTTAAAATGAAAATTCAATTTAAATCAATTCCAGTTTAACCATTTCAATTTAAAGTTCAAAGATTCAAGTTTAAATATTCAAACCTTTACAATATAAATCTCATTTATTTTTCAACATTTAACTTTAAATTTTATTCAAATTGGAAATTATTCCCTTAACCATTTTTATAACAATTTATTTAAATCCTAATTTATATATTTAAATCAATATTAAATATTCAATCTCAATCTTATTCACAATTGAGAATATTCATTTAATCACTTTTTATCAAATTAAGTTATAAATCAAGTTATAATCATATCTTTTCAAAATCTCAAAATTAATAAGTTTAAATCAATTCTTTCTTAAATTCAATTATTCACCAATTTAAAATTCCAAGTCATCATTAATTCATCTTCCCAACCTTTATTATTAAAGTTATAAATCTATTTTAAAATATTAATATAAATTTTTAAATAGATATTTTAAACATATTATATACTAATTAAATTAGATTTTTATTAAATTAAATCTTATTATTAATTGTATTTTGTATAAAATCTATATATATATATATATATATATATATTTAAATAGTAAAATTATAAGTAAAATCTTAAAAAATTTATTTTCAAAACTAACTTTAAATTTAAATTTCCAAAACATAAAATTTAAAATTTAAAATTTAGACTTATATAAAATAACATTTATATATGTATATATATATATTTTAAAAATCAATATTATTAAAACCCATATATTTCCTTTCAAAACTTTAGAAATCATTTTCAAAATATAGACCAACGGTGTCCGTATATAATTTTCTATCATATGGTCAAGTGATACAGATAATTATCATTTCAATCCGTAATTTAAATATCTATGGGTATATATCATTTCAACCCGCAATCCCAAAATTTCAAAATAAATGAAAATCACTTGGGTTTATCATTTCAACCCATAACGATTTTCCCCTATTCTAGAATATCGTTCGAGTATGTATCATTTCAACCCATAGGGAATTCTAAACTAACAGGAACTTGCAGAGTGAGAACAAATATGATAATAATATAATATATCAACAACAGACATATATCATCAGTGATAAATTAAATAAAATATACACAACAGGATATGGTGTCATATATCACGGGTGAACAATTGCAGATAATGGCATATCATATTTAACAATTAAGTAACTAACAATGCAAATTTAACAGCATATTTCAATTGTCGTTTCAAGTGAAATCAAATTTACTAAATATAAGAATGTTAATCGTGAGTGATTGCTCACCTTTCGAGGCTAGAGAGAGAACATGACAAGCACACGGAAAAATCACGAATTTGAAAATTGACCAATCCAAACAATAAATATCATAGCGAAGTAGCTGAACATGGATTTGATGGACGAGACTGATAATAAGAAATTGATGATATAAATCAGAATCTGCTTGATATAGACTGAAACGAAATATGTTTTATATGCATATATATTTCAAAACCAGTTTTAACATATATATATGAAAACCAAACTCATATCTACTTATCTACATAAACCGATATATAAACATAGGTATAAGCTTACATACTTACTATATTTAAAAATCAATAATTATAAAAATCAATATAACTTAAATTATATATGAACTCAGCAAATCATATATAAGCTTATATTTTATATAAATAAACAAATTGGTTGCATATAACTTATATCACCTTGTAACTATGGTAAACTTATATTATAAACATCATATATTAATTAATATTTTATATACAATAATTATCTAAAATATATATAACAGTAGAGATATATAATAGTCGAGAGGAGATAATAGTTATGCACGGCAGAAGAAACACAGCAAGGCTCGAGCTACAGTAGCTATGCAACACATATATACTTTTTCTTACTTCAAATATAATCTACTGTCCAAAACTTTTGCAGTATTATATATATATATATATATATTTCTAATATAACGTAGATTCAAAAATATACTTCAAAAATATACATAAGACAGAGCCAACGAACTATAAAAATATGAACACAAACGTTGAATATATAAAGTATGACTTGATTAGCAGCTGCAGTTTAAAGTGTATATACAAATTACTTTATATATATATGAATAGGTAAAAGTATACATACAACTATATATATACCTTAAAATCCATATATACACACACGTACTAGCGTATATATAAAAATGATATATTATAAAATTTATATAAACTGACATAACATATAGTTTTAAACACTTATATATTTAATTCATGCGTAACATAAAATATATCAGTTATAAATAAACATGTATAACTACATATATATATACCTTTTATATAATGGAAGAGGCAACAGACTATGGGAATGCTTGGCCTAGACGAGAGGGAGGGCAGACGAAAGGTTGATGGAGAGGTGTTGCGTTTGGTGATGGTGACGGTGATGAAGGGGTGCGTGTCAGTGAACGTGGGTGGTGAGTGGGATCGGCGCTTAGTGGGAAGGTAGGCCGAGGCGGTGGGCTTCAAGCGGGAAGATGGGGATGAAGATGCAGTTTTTGCATGTGTGAAATGGGAGAGAGAGAGGGTGAGGTTCGGTTGCGGTTCTGGGGGGGAGATGAGGTGGCAGCGACGTGCGGTCCACGAGAACGGGGAAGGGAAGGGTCTGCGGTGGAGGAGCAGTGGCATGGTGAAGGGGGTTGTGTTTATGGTGAAGGGGCGAGCAGTGTGTGGGTTCAGTGATGGTGAACAAGGTCTGGGTGAGGACGAGTTCTCAGGAGATGGCGAGTTCGTGAAGATCGGCGAGTTTTGGGTGGCCGATGAGGATGCGGAGAGGTCTGATGGGTTTCGGCCATAATGAAGAAAGGCGAGCAAAATTTACAAAGAAAAGAAGACGCACAACAGTTTTATTTCCCAAGGTAAATATATACTTTGCCTTAATTAATATTTTTTTTTCTTTTAGAAGCTAGCGTCAGATCGACAAAAGGCAGAGGAACGAACCAATATAAATATCAACCAAAGCTGAATAGTCACAGCCAACAATCAATTCTGGGAATATTAAAAGAACCGTCCATTTGTTTTTCAACCGATGGACAACGAATGGACTCGGGAAAATTAAAGGACCAAAATTAATACCGATACGATTAACCGTTTTGCAAATTTCACCGTGCATCGAATTCTGAAACACACAAATGAATATACTGCGGAGATCATCATAACGAGACGAACAGAATGATACACAGATATGAGTGATACGATCATCCTATCAAAACTCGATATTTCGCTGTTATACTGCTGCAAATTCGTCGAAAATAAGATAAACGAGGTTATGTAAGCCCAAATTTGGCGAAACGAAATATGACGTCTCGCTTAGAAAATGATTTAGAAATTTATTGTATAAAAATATTCAGATTTTGAAAGTATTATATTTGCATCAATTTTAACTGATTTTAAATTGAAATTGAAAATTACACAATAAAACCAACTTTCATATTTTCCAAAGAAAATTTAACATTTGCTATGTTTAAATAGACGTATTCTAAATATCAAATTTTCATTTCAAAATTTTATTGTTTATTTCCAAGCAAAAATTCAATTAATTACGTTATAAAAATCGTTAAAATCTACGGCTCGTTGCATTAAAGAAGATCTATTTTGATGTATATACCCACCACATAAATTAACATCCTAGTTTCTTTAATAAATTTTTTCTTTTTGATCAAAAAGATTAATCATTTATTATAGGTCAAGTTGTTATTTTTACAATTATATTCATATTTAATTTTAATTATTAATTTTGTCATGAAATAAAATATATCAATTGAACAAAAGGAAAGTGAAAAGTCATGTTTTGGTAAAAGAAAAAATATTTGTATATTATATTTACAAAATATCTTTATTTTATTTTGTTTTAAATTATTAATATTAATTTATATTTGAATTTGTATATCTAGAGAGTTACTGTCTTATAAAATCAAAAACCTTGATGTTTTGAAAGCAAAATTTTGAATTCAGATTTGCTCAAAATCAATTTAGATTTATTAAGCTATTTGATAAATAAGCTTTGAATTGTACATAAACATACATGTGCATGCACACATATGCACAAACATATACATACAGACACACACATACATTGTGCTTTACACACACACACACACACACACATATTGGTATAAATATGTTTGCAAACAATGTTTTAGATAACTAATGCATACATAAAAGGCGAATGGGCCTGTTGCGGTATAAATTATAATATCTATACACGTACACAATCTAAAAAGTTGCACCGACACAATATATATTTGAGTATATTTTGATAAAGTCACAAACAGACCAAATGCAAATTTGGCCAAATCTATCATTTAAACAAATTAGAAAAGTTAGACTAAAATCAATTTTTATTTGAACATACTAGATTAAATCTTTTTGAGAGAAATGTGTGATCCTCTAAAGTAGAGGAGAGCACACATGAACATACATACATACATACATACATACATACACACACACACACACACACACACACACACACACACACATATATATATATATCACCGATAATAAAGGAGCTGCCAACATGCCTGGCAGGTGACAAATCATAATACAGAAAAGTCTAAGATAATATCTATAGGTAACTTCTTGAATGAGCTACGACAAAGCCACCGCCCATTACACCTCAGTGTCGAACTCCGGTTAGGCCACCGTTCGATAATGAAGTGCTAGAAGTACCCAAAATAAACCATGGTGCATCCAAATGCACAAATGAGATTAACAAGTAGCTCCACTAGAGAATGAATGCCTCACAGCTAGCGAAGAAGAATCAGATCAAAAGTATGAAATCTCTCCTACCAACAATCTAGCGAACAGCAATCCTACAATCTTGCAAACAACAACCCTGAAACCCTGCAAATAGCACTTTTGTACCATTTTCAGCCTAAACCTGTACCTGTAAATATAACTTAACAAAAGCATAAGAATAATACACATATATATGTATGTACTTAAAATTTATATTCATATATATGCATTAATGAAATAAAAGTAATAATACTAGAGTTAAAACAATAAGACAACAAAAACTGTAATAAAAGCTAGACTAATAAAAGGTCAATCTCATTAATCAACATCGTAATTTTCTTTTACGTTATAGTGATCATTAAATCAAAAGACATAGATATTAACCAAATATGTATTTATAAACTTATATATTTAAAATCAAAAAAATTAAAATTATGCTCCTGTAATCAAAAGAACATTAGGATTATTAGTAAAATCTTCATTCGAATTCGAATAAATGCTAATGCTATAGTTATTAATCTTAAAAATATTATTTTTTGTTTAAATAAATCAATGCTTTTTTTAACCTTATTAAAATATTCTTTAAAATGATTATTTTTTTCCAATCTATATTTTGGATTTGAAATCCAGTTGAAATAAGATAATGCGACTGTCATTACCAATCTATTATTATGATTATGATTATGATTATTATTATTAAATAATCTCTGGTTTCTCTCAAACCAAATATACCAACAAATTATAGTAAATAAAGTGTTTAGTAAAAATCTATATCCCTTCTTAAACTTAAATCTTAAGTTATTCCAGTAGAAATCACAATTAGTTGTTAGTCCTTGAGATGATGGTTTTGATGACAACAACCTTAGAATAAGATTATAAAATATAAATACTAACATTATAGTTTAGATATATGTATATGCAGGATTTAACCATGCAGGTACCAAGAATGAAGACTATACAGTATAGAGATTCAAGATATCAAGATTGAAGACTCATGAGTATCAAGAATATCAAGATTATCAAGAGTTCAAGATTTCAAGATAAGTATTGAGTCTAGATTTTATGTTAAAACTTCACAATAGCACTGAAATCGTCACTCCATTTTTCTTTTGGGATGGAACCCATTTCTACCTTTTTAGTGGCTTACAAACCCACGACAAGTAGCTTACAAACCTACGACATGTGGCTTACAAACCCACGACATCCTGGTTTTGTACAAGTTCTCGAGTCCTGATGTGATGAGATATTCTGCAGGAAGAAGCTTGCAAAACTACTTCAAAATGATTTTCAAAACTACTTCAGAATGATTTTCAAAACTGCTTTTCAAAATGTTTTAGCCTTAAAAATTATCTTTTCAAATGATTTTCAAAAAGATGTTTTAGCCTTAAATATTCTTTGTTTTTTTTTAATAAACTCTTGTTTTAAACTTCGTTTGTTTTAAACTATCTTTTAATTATAATATATTTATACATAGATTTAAATATAAAATTATAGTAAAATTATATATATATTATTCTCTATATTTATCTATGTATTTTATCTATAGTCAAGTATATTTATAAAGTTTAAATAGTTTTTAATATAAGATAAAGGTTATTTTCAAAGAAAATCAAATCTTCAAAAAATGCTTTGGGATGTCGACATGTCCTAGTACCCCATGTCGACATAGTGACAGTTAGATTCAAAAATTTGAATTTCAAAAGAAGTGTCTATTCGCCATAACCTTTCACGAATGGACATGGCTGTTGTTCTTCTATAAATAAGGGTTAGTTTCAACGAATTTAAGATCAGATTTTCTGGTTTTTCACTTCTCTTCTTCTTCCACATTTTCCTATTCAAAATCCTATCATCACTCTGCCGAAATCAACATTGAATCTAACTAGATCATCTCTGGTTTGATTCTCTATCACTATCTCAACAAGATCCCAGTGCTATTCAGAGTTATAGGCTGCTTTATAATCTATCTAGCGAGAAAAGGTGTGATTGTAGCCTTGGAAATCAATCAAGCGAGAAAAGGTGTGATTGTAGCCTTGGAAATCAATTGGGTGAACTTGTTGCCCGGAAATCAAGTATCTCTACCCAGAGGATTGTGATTCTGGAGGGTATACCTCGTAGCCTTGAAACCGAGGGTTGTAATTGTTGAATTGCTTTTGAAAGGAAATCCGTACTTAGTTGTGCGGGACTGGATGTAGGGTAACTCCGAACTAGTATAAAATCCGGTGTGTTCTTTCCTTTACTGCGTTTGCTTTATTTCTACATCTGTGTTTGATTCTGTGATTATATCTATGTCTGAATATTGCATACATTTGTGTACAAATCAACAATAACTCAAAAAGATTTAGTAATTTCTTATAAACACTATTCACCCCCCTTCTAGTGTTCATTCTAGCCTTAAGATCCATATTCCGCATTCCTCACATTAGTAACTTTTGTTGTAAAAATAAAGTTAAAGATCTTAAGAGTATTATTAAGAATGTAACAAGTATCTAATCGTAATATATATGATTAATATTTTCTAAATACAAATTACAAAAAATACATTTATTATCAATTAGAAATTCGTTCTTTCTAAAAGTTCAATGGTATTTAGCTTTCCTTGCATGATTAACCACATATGAATCTTAGCTTTTGGTGGCGCATTTGTTTTCCATATAAAACTGAAAGTGTTATTAGTAACGCCCGAAAAATTAAGAAATTTATATAATGAGTTAGAAGTGAATTTCTTACTTTTACCCCATTCCCAATTAATAATATCATTTTCGTTATCAATATTATATAAATTCAATCTTACACATAATAACGTAAATTGCCTAAGAGTTGTACCTTCTAAGATTCTATTAAAATTAAAGTTCCAAGGGGGGACATTATCCGGAGAAAAAACATCTTTAAATAAAGCATTTTTAAAGTTACAAATATAAAAAATTTCCTTAATTCAACCCTAAGAGGAATGACAGATAACAAGTGATCATGCCAAAAGGTTGTATTATTTCAAGAATGAACAATCGTATTAATACTAAGGTTATAAAAATCATGACATTTAAAATTTGATTTCCAAAAATTAGACAAGTTACAATAGGCGTAATTTGGAATAAATTATTACTAGCATTATAATAATGTTTAGATACATTTTCTTTCCATATAGAATTATCATTTGTATCCTTAAATTTCCACAACCACTCCCCTAATCAAGACATATTCATGTTACACAAATTAATAACACCTAATCTCCCTCCTTCTTCGATTTACAAATAGTTTCCTAGTTAACTAAACATTTTAGACTATGTTTGGATTATCAACACTCCATAAGAAATCCCTTCTTATTTTATCAATTTTGTTAATTACTCATTCCGGAAAAAGGTGCATAGACATCAATAAATTGGAAGAGCAGATAAAGCAGAGTTAATAAGAACTAATATACCTGCTCTCGATAAAAACCTCCCATTCCAATTAGAGATTCTATTTTTAATCTTATCTATTATAATAAGCCAACCATCATGTTTAAGTTTAGTTGGTCTAATCAAAAATCCAAGATAATCAAAAGTTAATTTCACGTTTTACAATTTAATGTATTAGCTACAACCTTATCAACATCATTTAAAACTAAAATCGAATTTTTATCAAAATTAATTTTTAGTCCTGAAAGTAGTTCTAAACTGTATAAAATAAATTTTAGAGCAATGACGTGATTAGGTAAATGAGAAGTAAATAATAAGGTATCATCTGCAAATTGGAGGATGGAGAGACCATTATGTGAAATTTTGCTACCTACGCTCCCTAAAAATCCATTACTAACAGCTTTTTTAATTATCATAGCAAAAACATCGACAGCTAAATTAAACAAAAGAGGCGATAAAGGATCACCTTGCCGTAAACCACGTTTTGACTGTATTTTATTCCCTACAATCCCGTTAACCATTATACTAGAATTACCAGTTTTGAGCAATGTCATAATCCAACCAATCCATTTACGACTGAAACCTCTAGCCAGTAACACATCAATTAGAATATCTTAATCAACCGAATCAAAAGCTTTCGCAAAATCAAGTTTTAGAAGCGCACATGTAATGTTATTCTTACAACAATGATTAATGTACACTTGAACAACAACCACTCCATTCGTGATATTTCTACCCTTAATGAAAGCGGTATGTGAACAATCGATTAAATCATTCATTTTTATACTAAGTCTATTCGCTAAAACTTTTGAGATAATTTTAACTGAATAATTAGTTAAACAAATTGGTCTAAAATCTTTCAAATTATTTGCACCGATCTTTTTATGTGATAGAATGACATTTGCACAATTAAATCTTCCTAATTGTAGTTGCCCAGTATAAAATTCATTAAACATGTTAATTAAGTCATATTTTAATACGTTCCAAAATAGTTTGTAAAATAAAATAGGAAAACCATCGGGTCCAGGGGCTTTATCACTAGGCATATCGTTAATAGCCTTCAAAATCTTCTCTTCCGAAAATGGATTGTCAATGTCATTAAGATTAATTCTAGAATCAATAGGATATAGCTCATTCCATCTAACGTTTATTCTGCGCTTATTTTTATTGCCAAAAATATCCCTATAGTAATCAGTAAAGGCCTTATTAAGATCCCTTTGATCAACCAATTCAACATTATTCACAAAAATAGAATTTATTGTGTTGCTGCGTTTTCTACCATTAGCCATATTATACAAAAAAATTAGCATTATTATGTCCTTCATTTATCCATTGAATTCTAGATCTCTGTTTCAACATAACCTTCTTTTTTTAAATTGAATTAAGTTCTTCTTTTAAATAAGCAATAACATTACGCTTCCTAAAATTTAGTTATCTAGTTTCTTCTATCTTATTAATTTTAAGCATTTCAGAAAGTACATTATCTTTTTTAATTTTAATACTGCCAAATATGTTCTTATTCCAATTTTTTAGAAAATTCCTAAGATATCTAAGTTTTAAAACAAATTTTTTTGCTGAGTTACCCGTATTTCTAATATTATAAAAATTCATTGATATCCATTTATTTGTAATTAGATTAGGGAAGTTAGATTCTAATAACCACACTTTTTCAAATTTAAAAGTTTTATTAACAATTTTATGATGATCACACGTAAGTATGATAGGGTAATGATCAGAATACGTATAGGGCAAACCAGAGACTCTACAAATTGGATATTTTTCTTCGATTTCGTCACAAATGAAAAATCTATCTAATAGAGCCATTGAAGGGGTTTCCCTAGTATTACTCCAAGTAAATTCTCTATTAGTTAGTGGAAATTCTATCAAATTACTACTAATAATAAATTGATAAAATTCTTCCATAGAAGAGAAATCACCTTCCTAGGGTGATCGTCCCACTAAAGACGCGTAACATTGAAGTAACCACCCATAATTCAAAATCCAGGAGCAAATGATCTAAATTCTAGACATTCGCTCCATAGAACACGATGACCGATTTTCGTGATTGGTCCATAAACGTTAGTTATATTTAATAAAGAGTTATCGCTAAGATCAATGAGAATAAAATGTAAAGAGTGTTGCTTAATTATAGTTTGAAGAAGTTTAAAAGATTTTTCACGCCGCCCTATTAGTAAACCTCCAAAATCTCCAATTGAAGGTAAACCAGCCCAATGCCGAAAATGATAACCACCTAATCATCTATAAAAACGTAGATCGGGACAATCTAATTTCATCTCTTGTAACAGGGCGATATCAATAAAGTAATCTTTAAAAAATGCTCTAATTTTATCACATTTATTTAAATCTTTAAGACCTCTAATATTCCAGCTAATAATCCTCATAATCCAGATGATCTAACCCTTTCTATTTCTCCGCTCCTAATGTAAGCAGTATCTAACTCAACATTAGTAAAAACAAAAGCAGAATCACTAGCTAACTGACATAACTCGTTGGTGGATAACTACCTACGCGTAAGTAGAATAAGTACTACCTAAAACAGAAGCCATATCTGAGCCTGAATTCGAAGTGCCACTTATAGCACTCGAATTAGGAAACTCACCCATAGTTGTAGAATGACTGTTACGAACCCTAGACCTATGACGAACGACACTACCGACTGTAACTGATTTCCTGCGTCTACCTCTCTTCGTCGATGAAGATAATTTAACACCATTTTTACACTCAAAATTAGCTGCTGTACATGAGTTTGATGCACCTCTTATAACAGCCTCTTCCACATTGCTAACCACCACTTCCTCCCCCACTGCCTCCCCCACTGCAACCCCACTATCTTCCATACTACATCCCCCACTGTCGTCTCCACTGTATCCCCCACTGCCTCCCCCACTGCATCCATGAAGTTATGCTTTCTTTTTAAACCATAAGACACGAAACCTTCAGCAAACATGACATCCTTGCCTACCACTGTATCCCCTACTGTGTTACCTAAGCCATCACCAATAATAAGAGAAGGAACTTCATCAATATCAGATTTTGGGCTAATATATTTGTGTACTTCCACAAAAACCCTTGCACTATCCATATCTCCCTTCTTTAAACCAACATAACCCAATTTATCTCCAACAACTTCCAAACCCGCCTTAACCCTATTCCTAAGTTTAGGTCCATCAAATTAACCACTACATCATCCAACAGCTTGCTCATGTCTAACAATTTAACCCCATCCAAAGTCTAGCCTAAGTCATGAAAAAATTGGGAACCAAACATCTTCAGGAAATTGTGAAACACAAAGGGGTATAGAACTTTGTGCACACTAGTATTCAAGCATGAATAAACCGTACATAAATCACCAACCATCAGAACACTCGAATTTACCAACCTATAATCAACCATTCCATTTAAGTCTCCTTCCAGAACATAAAACCGATCACCATTAACAACCAAACTGCAAGAGATATACTTGTGCACATCAACGCTATAGCACCAGAGTCATAATGTACTATATCTACATCCAAGCAAATAAAAACCAACCCTGCCATTGGAGATATGAGGATTAATGGTCTGAGTAAAACCTTCTTTAATAGATATCCTAAAAACTCCTTTATAAGAGTGACGCAGCGGATTAATCAAAACAATGTCGATCGTTGAAAGTAGCAATCGATGGATTGAAAGATACTGAAATGCCCGAACTCGTTGATCCGAAGATACCGAATTCTAGCTATCCCGAACTCGTTGATCGCGAACGATACCGGATTCAAAGATCTGCGATTCTTCACACGTTGATCTAGCGCACTAGATTCCGTGAATCGGCTTCTGCAGTCGTTGAATCGAGCGCACTCGATTATCCGAAAGAGGAGATAGGAGATTACACTCAACTACCAATTTGGTGAAATCACAAAGCTAACAAAACAAGAGTTTTATTTCAAATCAACTAAACTTTTACAAATGACCACACTTGCCTATTTATAGGCTACAACTCACACGCCAAAATAGAATCAAAATTTCAACACAACTCTTAGGTCGTGAACGACCTACGACCTAACATAGTACGACCTAAATCCCAGCGACTTAGTATAGGTCGTCAACGACCTAACAGACTTCATTACAACACAACCATATTACAAAACATAACGTCTTTACAACACTTAGGTCGTACACGACCTATCAAGACCTCCGACTCAAACCAACAGTTACAACAGATAAACGACTTAACAAATGAACGACATCCAGAGCTTTGCGACCTAAGAATGAACGGCATCCCCCATCAGCGACCTAAACAAATAAGCGGCTTCAGAAACTTCGCGACCTAAGCCTTCACGACTTATCCTCCCACATCTCTCTGCGACCTAATATTGACCAACCTAAGGCCACGCGACCTAAGGACCTAGTATCTTCGTGTGACCTAACTAGGTCGTAGGTCGTTGAATGACTTAACTTAGGTCGTGAGCGACCTAAAACTCTTCCTGAACAATTTTGCGCGCCTTCTTCGTTAGCTCGTACGCCTTCACTAAGTCGTTGGAACGACTTAAGAGATTCGTTAGGTCGTTCGCAACCTAACACTTCACCATATTGGACCACCTCATCACTGCGTAGCTCTGCTACCTCGCTAGGTCATCTGCATGCCTGAGCGTTGATACCGTTAGGTCGTAGCCGACCTTCCATAGGTCGTGAGCGACCTAAAAACCCACTAGGTCGTGAGCGACCTAAATTGGCAGATCGCGCTGCATCATCCTCTCCTGGTTGACAAAAATTCGACCTCGAATTTGCACCTTCCTCTTGCACTACAAGCTCCTCTCCATGATATGGAATCAAATACTTGACATTGAACACATCGGAAGTATGAACATCATCCGGTAATTTCAACCGATATGCGTTCTCATTGATTTTCTTCAAAATTTCTACTGGTCCAATTTTCCGTGCTTTCAATTTGTTGTATGTTCCCACCGGAAAACGATCCTTTGTTAACACTGCATAAACCCAATCACCTTCATTAAATTCAACACTCCTTCGCTTCAAATCTGCAGATCGTTTGTACTTCTCATTTGCTTTCTCCAATCGTTCCTGAACGACTTTATGACATTCCGTCAATCCCTCAACAAAATCAACAGCTCGTTTAACCGTCCCCTTTGGTTGTGGTACTACCGTTAAATCCAACGGTCCTTTTGGCAAGTTTGAATACACGACTTGGAATGGACTGAACCCTGTGCTACGATTTACCGCATGATTATGAGCAAACTCTGCTTGGTATAATTTCAGATCCTAACTCTTCAGATTGTCTTGTACAAGACATCGCAATAAGTTCCCCAATGATCTGTTCACCACCTCTGTTTGCCCATCAGTTTGTGGATGGTATGCGCTACTAAAATTCAACTTCGTTCCGGCCAGCTTCCACAAACTTAGCCAGAAATAGCTCAGAAAACGAGTATCCCTGTCCGACACAATCGATTCTGGCAATCCATGAAGTCAATATATCTCTTTGAAAAACAACTGAGCAACATGAACAGCATCCGCCATCTTCTTACAAGCAATGAAATGTGCCATTTTCGAAAATCGGTCAACCACCACATAAATGGAATTGTTACCACGCTGTGTTCTCGGTAACCCCAACACAAAGTCCATACTCACATCAACCCATGGTTTAGTTGGTACAGGTAACGACATATATAAACCAGCATTAGTCGCAGTTCCTTTCGAAACTTGACATATATGACATCGTTCCACAAACCTTTCCACTTCTTTCCTCATTGATGGCCAAAAGTAAGACTGTGAAATCAACTGTAATGTACGGTCTCTCCCAACATGTCCTTCTTCATGTAGCTCTTTTACAATCTTCATTCTCAAACTACAATCAGGTATGCACAATCGATTTCCTTTGAACAGAAAACCATCTACCATCAAAAACTCATCCGTCTCCCCATTCTTGACTTTATCAACAAACTTTGCAAAGTAAGGATCTTTGTCAAATAACTCTGGTAACACATCAAATCCTGTCACTTCAACTTTCAGTGTAGTCAACAAATGACTCCTCCTACTCAAAGCATCAGCCACACGATTCGTTACTCCTGACTTGTGTTTAACAACAAAAGTAAACTGTTGCAGATATGCAATCCATGATGCATGTCTCGTTGAAATCTTGTCTTGCCCTTGCAAATGCTTCAATGCCTCGTGGTCAGTGTAAAGAACAAACTCTTTCTGAAACAGATAATGTCTCCAGTGTTTAATAGCTTGTACAACATCATAAAATTCCACATCATATGTACTATATCTCATTTTCGCTCCCGACAGCTTCTCGCTAAAATATGCAATAGGACGTCCCCTCTGACTCAACACCCCTCCAATTCCAACCTTTGATGCATCAGTGTGTAATTCAAACACCAACTGAAAATCTGGCAACACTAGAGTTGGTGCAGACGTCAGCAACTCCTTGATCTTCCCAAAAGCATCCCCTGCTTCCTCTGACCATGAAAACTGTTTACTCTTCATACAACCTATAACAGGCGCCATCACACTACTAAAGTGTGGAATAAACCTTCGATAAAATGAAGCCAACCCGTGAAAACTACGAACTTCCGTTATCGTCTTGGGTTGCGGCCAATCTCTGATAGCTTCGACTTTACTTTGGTCAACCTGTATTCCTTCTTCCGACACAACATACCCTAGAAATAAAACACTATGCGTCATGAACACGCATTTCTTCGTTGCAGCATAAAACTGTTCTTGTCGTAGTACCATCAACACTTCTCTCAGATGTTGCAAGTGTTCCTCTGCACTTCCACTGTATATCAGAATATCATCGAAATACACCACCACAAACTTCCCAATGAATGGTCTAAAAATCTGATTCATCACCCGCATAAATGTACTTGGCGCATTTGATAAGCCAAATGGCATTATCAACCATTCGTATAGACCCTCCCTGGTTTTAAAAGCAGTCTTCCACTCATCACCTGGCCTGATACGAATTTGATGATATCCGCTCTTCAAGTCAATCTTTGAAAAGATAGTAGCTCCACTCAATTGATCCAGCAAGTCATCCAACCTCGGCATTGGAAATCTATATCTGACTGTGATCTTATTCAATGCTCTACTATCTGTGCACATCCTCCACGTTCCATCCTTTTTGGGTACCAATAAAGCTGGTACAGCACAAGGACTTAAACTCTCATGCACACGCCCCCGTTCAAGCAATTCTTCCACTTGCCTCCTCAATTCTTCATGTTCCTTTGGACTCATTCGATAATGTGGTCTGTGTGGCAACACAGCACCTGGAACAAGATCTATCTGATGTTGTATATCCCTCAACGGTGGCAACTCCGTTGGTAACTTCTTTGGAAATACGTCGTCAAATTCTTTCAAAACTGGCTTCGCTTCTTCCGGAATTTCAACCTCTTCACTGCTCTCTCGCCCAATCAACAAAAACACTTCAGGCTCCTCCTCTACTTCCTTCACAAACTCCTTCAAAGACAACAAAGTTTTAAGCTCTTCAATCTCCTCCAACTTGTTTTCCTCCTGTTGTCGCTTCTTTGGAACTAGAGTAATCTTTGTGCCTTCAAACATGAAACTGTAACTGTTGGTACGCCCATCATGTTGCACCGCCCTATCATACTGCCATGGTCTCCCCAGCAACAAATGACAGACATCCATATCTACCACATCGCACCAGATTTCATCCTTGTATTTCTTTCCAATCGAAAACTTCACACAAGCCCTTCGTCCAACTTTCACTTCCCCGCCTTTCCTCAACCAGGCTAGCTTGTACGGTTTTGGATGTTTCTCAGTCTTCAATGCCAACTTCCTCACAGCTTCTGAAGAAATTATATTATCACAGCTTCCAGCATCAATAACAAATTTGCAAACCTTCCCCAGAATGGTACATGTTGACTGAAAAATATTGCTCCTTAACCAACTACAATCCTCCTCTTGCTTTGGTGTTAAACAAGACCTCTTCATCATTAGATTATAACCTTCGTCTCCCGACACTTCTTCTTCCTCCTCATCCGGTGGTGAATTGGAACATTCATCTTCTTCATCCTCATCCTCAACCTCCGCTATCATAGCTCTCTTCTTCGGCTTTGGACATTCGCTACTTTTGTGGCCCATTTCTTGGCAATTATAACACTTGAAACCATTACTGACTTTCATCTTTCCAACCTCATTCACAACTGGTTTCGCAACAGCTTTTGAAACATTATAACTTCCACTAACACCCTTCACTTGATTATTGGAATTTGTAAACACACCACCTCCTCGTCGTCCCTGTTTCTCCCAAGCCAACGCTTTCTGATGTGCTTCCGCTACAGATCTAGGATCAAACATGTTAACCATATCCTGAATCTGCAATCGCAATCCCCCAATGAATCTAGATGTCAGCTGCTCTTCCGTTTCCATAATAGCATTCCTCGCAATAAGCTGATAAAACTCATCTGCGTAATGATTAACATTCTTTGTGCCCTGCCTCAAATTCTGCAAACGTTGATACATCAAAGATTGATAATTGTAAGGTAAGAACGTTGCTTTCATCAATTTCTTCATCTTCTCCCAAGATTCAACTTTTGACTTTCCCATCCGTTCACGTGTAAGTTTGGTTTGCTGCCACCATGCCAAAGCTCTACCCCTCAACCTTGTAGCAACCAACTTTACCCTACGATGTTCTGGAACTTCCTTGAAGTCAAAAATCTCCTCAACATTAGCCACCCAATCTAGAAACTCCTCTGCTTGCATACCACCTTTGAATTCAGGAATTTCAGTCTTCATCCCCGACTCCCACTTGTGATCATACTCAGAGTGATTTCTTCCTTGTCCTCGAACACTGCCACCATCATACTCCTCTTCAAAATCAGATGTATATCGATGTCGATCCTGACCACCAACATCTCTACTCCCTTCGCGTCTTCCTCCCACATCCCTTCTATCTACATTCCTCCGATTACGATCATTCACGTTTCTATCTCGACTTCGATCATCATCAACACTTCTATCTCGATTGGAATGTGGTGAGACTCTACTTCCCCCATGATTAGATTCAAGTGATACCCTTCTCCGATTCTGATTCATCTCTAACATCATCTTCTCTAACCGACCAATTCCTTCGTTAAGCTTTTCACTAAAGTTTTCATTGATTCTTTGCTCCATCTCATCAGCTTCTTCTCTTCGATACAAAGCTTCAACGTTTTGGTGACGATTAGCTCTTCTCGATGGCATACTTGAAAACTTCACAAAACTCTTCAACACTTCAAAATTCAAACACAATTCGAACTTAGATCCAAAATGAAATGGATCGGAAACTTCACACGTGATGCAAATTGTGATGAACACGATGAACAACCAAACTCCCAAACAAGATAAATCCGTCCTCCAAACTTCAATACAAAGTCGAACAACTTCCCTTCTTGCTCTCGGCCGTGATTAATAACCTCAAATCTTCTAAAATGATTAGGATCCAAGTCTCGATCTAGCTATGATTGGCTAGAACAAGCTCTGATACCAAAACTGACGCAGCGGATTAATCAAAACAATGTCGATCATTGAAAGTAGCAATCGATGGATTGGAAGATACTGAAATGCCCGAACTCGTTGATCCGAAGATACCGAATTCTAGCTATCCCGAACTCGTTGATCGCGAACGATACCGGGTTCAAAGATCTGCGATTCTTCACACGTTGATCTAGCTCACTAGATTCCGTGAATCGGCTTCTGTAGTCGTTGAATCGAGCGCACTCGATTATCCGAAAGAGGAGATAGGAGATTACACTCAACTACCAATTTGGTGAAAGCACAAAGCTAACAAAACAAGAGTTTTATTTCAAATCAACTAAACTTTTACAAATGACCACACTTTCCTATTTATAGGCTTCAACTCACACGCCAAAATAGAATCAAAATTTCAACACAACTCTTAGGTTGTGAACGACCTACGACCTAACATAGTACGACCTAAATCCCAGCGACTTAGTATAGGTCGTCAACGACCTAACAGACTTCATTACAACACAACCATATTACAAAACATAACGTTTTACAACACTTAGGTCGTACACAACCTATCAAGACCTCCAACTCAAACCAACAGTTACAACAGATAAACGACTTAACAAATGAACGGCATCCGGAGCTTCGCGACCTAAGAATGAACGGCATCCCCCATCAGCGACCTAAACAAATAAGCGGCTTCAGAAACTTCGCGACCTAAGCCTTCATGACTTATCCTCCCACATCTCTCTGCGACCTAATATTGACCAACCTAAGGCCACGCAACCTAAGGACCCAGTATCTTCGTGCGACCTAACTAGGTCGTAGGTCGTTGAATGACTTAACTTAGGTCATGAGCGACCTAAAACTCTTCCTGAACAATTTTGCGCGCCTTCTTCGTTAGCTCGTATGCCTTCACTAAGTCGTTGGAACGACTTAAGAGATTCGTTAGGTCGTTCGCGACCTAACACTTCAACATATTGGACCACCTCATCACTGTGTAGCTCTGCTACCTCGCTAGGTCGTCTGCATGCCTGAGCGTTGATACCGTTAGGTCGTAGCCGACCTTCCATAGGTCGTGAGCGACCTAAAAATCCACTAGGTCGTGAGCGACCTAAATTGGCAGATCGCGCTGCATCAAAGAGTCAACCTCCTTACTAGCATCTCTACCATTAAAAACCTCAAACAAACTATCAGTAGAAGCATTACAATCATAAACATGATTCCTTGAACTATTGTCATACACCAAAGACTCAAATGAGGAAGGAGCAACAACAATAACATCATTACACTGTATATTCACATCTGCATCTTGTAGAGAAACAATCTCTCTCAACCCACTCACCTCAGACCTGTTATCCACCAAACAACCATCCGAAAACCCTCCATCAGTTACAAAACCTTGAGACATATCAGATTCCACTCCTGAATCCTCCAGTGATCTTAGACAATCAAAACTGTTAGTAGTGCCTAACTCAAAACTCCCCATATTACAAGATTTAGCTCTAAATATTTTGTTATGAACATGAACAAAATCATAGACAATCAAGGTAAAGACTATATATGACTCTGGACAACGAGCCTTATAATCAAAGTAAAATTGTATTATTCTTATCTCCAAATGAGAATCTTTCATTAATCAAAGCTTGAATTCAAATTCTTTCCTATATGACAATGGAATTCTTTAAGGACTTCTGGATTTTTGGTCATTACTATCTAGATGACAAAGCTCTCTTCGATGGCAACTCTTCTTGACAGAGCTCTCTTTGTTGAAGAATTTCCTTTTACTCATGGTTGACGGGATTTTCGAGATAAGATATTATTATTGATTTCCAACATTAGGCGAACTCCTAGAGAATCTGAACTTGAATTCTTTTCTATATAACGGTGAATTTCCGTATTATATGAACTTCTAGTTTTCTTACCATTATCATCTGGATAATAAAACTCCTATTGTGGAAGAATACCACCGCCTCACCATAATAATGGGATTTTCAAGATAGGTATTATTAGAATCTTCAACTTCAGATGAATCCCTAAAAAGATCAGTACTCGAACTCTTATGTATTTCCTCAACTCTATACAAGGATAAATCCTTGATAAGAAACTATTCCTTGCTTGTTGTGGCTACTAGTTCATGAATCAAGACTTCTCACAGTCACAAAATAAACTCTTCAATAAGGAAAATCTGAGATACTACCCTACATGTTACATAAACTTAATAGATTGAAGGCAATATTTTGGAAGAAAATGATAGGACTTTTATATTTTTCAAAAAAAAGGAATATATACTAATTTCATTTCAAATAATGTATTACTATATAAAAACATTGATCAAGGATGATTTTGGAAAGGTATTTCGAAGTTCAAAGGATTTATTACCAAACCTCTTACATACCCAAAGAAGCATAGATGCACTCATTTTAGAAATGGTTTGTGAAATCTTCGAAGTTATAATTTCTTTAGAAACTTTAACCTCAAATGTATTTTAATAAACCATACTTGTAATTTTTTTAAAATTTTTACTAAGTATTTCCATTTACAAAAATGGGTATATTTGCACTTCGAAGCAAATTACAAATTTTAAAGCTATACTCTTTACAAAAACTCTAGATAGAAAAGTCTACTCCCAACTAAAAAGCTCCTGGTTCACGAATCATGACCAAGAAGTCTCTTATTTGAGGTTTACTTATCTGTCGCAATATTTGTCAAAAACATTTCTTAATAGTAATGCCAAGAAGGGATTTTCGCAAAAAGTTCAAATTTTCCAAAAACCTTTTTGATTCATTGGCTTGAAACAATAAAATTGATTTGTAAAAGTAAAACTAATTCTTCAAAAACTTTTCTTGATTTATACTGAAAAGAAAACTTTTTAGAAAATTTGATTTTCTCAAAAAGATCCCTCATTTTATGAGGTAAGGATTACCCATCACCAAGAGCTATATATATCTTGCCATCAAAATAGTGGATCTATAAAGTTCTATATTGTTTCATCAAGCGCTAATTTCCGTTTAGTAATGGAGCCCAGAATATCATTCTTTGGGCTGTCGAGTCGAATAAGTTTTTTAAAATTATGATTGTAGAGCAAAGGCTTAAATTCCCTATCAAGCGGCAGCGAATCTCTTTATTGAATAGGTTTCTAAAGATTATTTATAGTACCTTGGATGAAAAAACTCTTACTAATGAAATGCATATAATCAAGCGTATAGACCAACGAAATTTATAGAATATCAATATGACCTCTTGTTTCAGGAAAACTCCTAGAAATATAAAGAAGCGTAAATTACTATTTATCCAAATTTACAAATCCCATTATCAGAGCATGAATACTTGTTTTGTATAAATAGGTATTTGGGAGTGATCTACGAGGATCACATACTTAATTAAAGAAGTCTTTATGGATTTTTGGAATTTTTTGAAAATAAAACGTTATTCAACGATGAAATGTAAAGCATAGCTCCGTTAGATTATGATGGCACTCATCAGAAGATAAATAATCCTTCTCCATATAATCAACATAATAGTAAGGTTTTCCTACCAAGTATAACTCCTTATATAGTAAAGTTCAGAAGTACCATCTTTCGGTTTAGTCTGATAAGAGATCTAATCTTCTACTTCGGGAGGAAAATCGAATCATCCATTATTACATATTTCTGAATAGAAAATATATTTTATGAGTGCATACTACCACTAGCCTAATGATCAAAATGGTTTGTTAGGAAAGATATTATTTTAGTTCTCTTCTACGGACAAACTTCTAAGTAAATAAAGGTCATATGATTTTTGATCCTCTTAATTTCATCAATTAAACGTACAAATTTACAGGAGTATGGATTTTTTTTTACCAAATGTAGATCTCTTCCAAATAATAAAGTCCTAATCCTCAATCTTCAAACATGAATTATTGGTCTTACTTACAATAAACTCCTGCCACCAACTCAAGTACGAAGACGAGATAGAAGTTCAATCCCTTGCTTCATATACATCTTCAGAAATCAGTGGTTACTAATATCAGCATATGATTAATAGGATGATTACTGATAAAGGAAACACTATTACAAGGTTAGACTAAATCAAATGAATTAAAGATGTTGTGCCCTTCTACACTATAATCGATAATGCACCGCAAGAAGGGATAAACCTTATCAATCTCAACCTAGATGTTAGACTCACTTACGGAAACAAGGAGACCGAGACATTATCTAGCAAATTTTTTTGGGATTTATAGACAATGAAGGCCACAAATAAAACAATCACCTTAAAAATAACAATTCGGTTAGAAATTTGAGTAAAATGACTATTCCTAAATTGTGGTCATGCAAAACCCAAAAGAAAAGGACTACTAGACAAACCATTTTTTCGTTAAAATAAGAATTTAAAGTAGTGCTACTAAACAAAGTAAGGATTCCACCATATCAGGAAATAACATATGCTTAAGAACCAAACTAAGAACTTATAAAGAAGTCCTTTCGTTTAGCCAAAACCATATTGTAAGCCATGGAATGTCAACATGAAAATATAGGTATCACGGTCCAAGAAAATCTACAAGGAGAATGGTTTGGAATTCAAAAGATAAAAGATCATATTTGAAAGAAAGGCAAGTAATTTTCAAAATTAACATTGGAAAGAACCTCTGCTACTAGACTCCTAATGAACAAGAAAGCTTAATAGAAATGCAATATCATGGAAGGAAATCCAACAATTTGAGAAAAGATATAAAGGAAATTGAAAAACTCATCCTAACAAACAATCCATCGGACTGAGATGTGATATTTTTGACTTAGCTCCTAACCCGACAAGGTTTGCAAGATTAGTTAAGTAGAAGCATACCTCATACCTGGAAGAGGTAAATTAAGCCTTTTGGTCTTGCCGCAAGGCCTGGCCAAAGCAACCATACAAAGAGTGATGATCAATTAAGCTGTTGATTCTACTAATGGGCCTGGTTAATGCACCCATCCAAGGGAAATGGATGAATATCCTTTGGTCCTGCCTCCAGAACAGGCCAAAGTAACCATCCAATGAGTGATGGTTAATTAAGCCATTGATCCCACCACCAGGTCTGGTCAATGCACCCATCCAAGGAAGACGGACAAAAAAGCCTTTGGTCCTGCCGCCAGGCTTAGCTAAAGCAACCATCCAAAGAGTGATGGTCAATTAAGTCATTAATCCTGCCTTCGAGCTTTGTCAACTCACAGATCCAAGAGAGATGGTTGAAAATCCTTTGGTCATGCCATCAGGCCCGACTAAAGCAACCATCTAAAGAATGACAGTCAATTAAGCCATTGTTCCCCCACCGAACCTGGTCAATGCACCCATGTAACGGAGATGGATGAAAAGCCTTTGGTCCTACCGCCAGGCCTGGCCAAAGCTACCATCTAAAGAGCAATGGTCAATTAAGCCATTGATCCTACCATCGGGCCTAGTCAACGCACCCATCTAAGGGAGATGGATGAAAAAACCATTGGTCTCGCCGCCGGGCTATGACAAAGCAACCATCTAAAAAGTGATGGTCAATTAAGCTGTTGATCCCACCGTCGGGCTTGATTTACGCACTGATCCGAGGGAGATGGACGAGAAAGTCTTTGATCCCGTCGAAAGGCCTGGCCAAAGCAACCATCCAAAGGGAGATGGTAAACTAAGCCTTTGATCCCACCGCTAGGTATGATCAAAGCACCCATCTAAGGGAGATGATCAAAGAAAACTCCGATGATCAAGTAAGGTCTGTGAAAATAACTATCCAAAGAAGAATGATGGACTGAACTCCTGATTCGATGAACAACCAAACTCATAACAGGCGAAGGATAAAATGCATTTCCTTAAAACTTCAGAAATTTCTTATGGCAACATCAATTTGTTCTAATAAAAGCTACTCTCAAGAGGTTTAAAGTAGATTTCCTTACTTTCAAAAATTCAATTTTCCAAAATTACACTTTAATAAGTGTATGTGTATATGTTCGGTTTTCACATCAAATAGTTCCCAAGTAAAGTTATAAAATCTTTTATGTCGATGAGGATATCTCCAAGTAAGTTTGTGAGAAATTCTTTACCATAAAGAATATTTTCAGTGAGAACAATCATTACAAATAAATATTTTTCTAAAGGATTGCAAAATCTATGCTTTTTGGAAAGTCACAGTGTTAAAGAGAAAAAATTATTGCAAGATTAAGTATCAAGCGCAATCAATAATGAAGAATACAACAACAAAGAATGTCAACTTGAGAGGAGAAGAAACAATGCAAGAGTATAAGTTTACTTAACCTAAAGCATAAGAAAACTTCTTATGTTAAGAGGGCAAGTGTTACACCTAAAATTATGAGAATAGATTGGTAAACACAAGAGTCATCATGGCATATCAATGAAAGCCCTCATAGATTAATAAAGAAAGCTTTACAAGAGTTATCATGCAATAACTTTGAACATGATGAAGCCATCATGAAATATTATTATGAAGCCATTGCGGTATGCAAGATTGAGGCCATCATGAAATATTTTTGTAAAGCTATCATGATGTGTTAATTAGAGCCATCGTGGGGAGATTCATATCATAAGTTGATGTAGTAAGCCATCAAAGATTGATATTATAAGCCTTCGCATATGTTAATTAGAAGCCATCATGAAGTGAAATGCCAGAGCCATCATGAACTATTCCTTAGAGTCATTGTAAAAATAGACATAGAAGTCATCATAAAGAAAGCTATTAAAATAATCGTCATGAAGAATCTCTCAAAGCCATCGTGGACGGTTCCTCATAGCCATCATGATGAATTCCTTAAGATCTTTGTAATGTGTTCATTAAGGCCCCCAAAACTAAGTTAATTATTCAAGCCTTCAAGCTACCATTCAATCTATCAAGCCATCATGAAATAACAATAGCTTATATAAAGAAGTAGTATATTAATATAAAGGAAATTCTATGTAATATAGCTTCAAGGCACTCTTATACAACCATGCTACCATTGTTGGTACCATAGCTAAGATAGCAATCTGCATGAATCACTATGGTATTGAGATGATGACAAGTGGCACCATTAAGATCTTCCATCTTGCCAAGTCACTAATCCGCATCAACTTCGATCAACCAATCTAAGCAACTTATGCCATTTTCCAACCTCTATAAATAGAGATCCACCCCCACCTAAGAAAGGGCTCCTCTCTTATTTCTCTCTCTTAGCATAAATCATAATTTGGGGCTTGACATTTCTAAGCTCCCTTGAGAGATTGAGATTTACTTTAATGGCGGACGAAGAAAAAGATGGCCTGAACTTTTGAACATAAGGGATTTTGAAATATAAATTTGCAAATTCACTTCATTCATGATCGTTGAATTAGAATAAAAGAGGATGACTTATATTTCTTACATATTGACCATTACATAAAGAAAATTGCATATATTATTGAATTTCATTTTGATTTGCATTATTTTTGAAATTTTATTTGAATTCTACTTATTTAAAAACATTTTGATGTTGAGCTAAAAATTGGTTCAACAAAACCCAACTTAGGTTTGAGGAACAAGTACATACGTATTGTACATATATCGTGATTTTAGATGTGTCCAACACTTGTGTCACGAGGGTGTTTCATAAAAATGTATTATTCCTCAAATAGATATCACTTAATATATATATGATTATGAATCCTTAATGTATAAGTTGTCCTTAACCATTTATAAGTTAATAAATTATTTACATGCTCTTTAGTTTTTGATATTCCTTAAGCTAGGGATGTTATCTGTAGTACTATTAAAATATCAACTAGACGATGTAAGGTACATGTACATATTTGTAAATATTCCTTATGGTACATGTATCATACTTAAACCGCCGTGAAATGGTGGGTACGAGTGAATAAATTCCTTCGATTTGTTGATATTTCTCAAGGTTGAGGTTAGGACAAAGACCACTAGTTAGAAGTTGTATCTAATACAACATATAAAGTGTTATCTATCACTTACGAGCCTATGATTTTATTAGAATCCTCAAGGTCATAATCCCAAGGCTAGACAGTCCTAACGATCACTAGAGAAATCCAAAGATTTCTATATTTTTCTTAGGGTTTTGAGAAGCATAATAATCTAGTGGGAGCCTTATTAAGAATATGAAAAGAATACATTTAACCTTTCTAATATTGTAAGAATATATGTTCTTAGATAAATTTATGCAACCAATATAATTGATAAAATGTTTAACAGTTAAAATATACAAAATAAACTGAATTAAGATTGACGTAGAAATATAAAATATACTTGTTAATAGATCTTTTGGCATGTTGTCATTTTAAGACCCATGCAGGAGCCAATTTATACGGCTACTAAAAATTTCATGCCTCGGTCACTTAAATATTTATTTGTATGAGACCGTGTATTGTCTTTTACCAGTTTTGAACTCTAAAATGCAAGAATATGGATATTTAATCCAGATTCGATCACATATAAATGTTATATGGTGGACAATTGCGATTTGTATTGTACGAAGCTTCGATGAAATTAGTTTATTCGAAATAAGCAAGTAAATTATAATGCAAGATCAATGTAGCGACCCTGAAATTCGAACACTTCGTCTTCGAATATCGAAACATTTTGAAATATAATTAATTGTTATAAATATGATTTTATAACCTTGTTAGACATCATTTAATTAATTAATAATGATAAGAAACTGTTTTTTGGAGTTTTTTAGAAAAAAATATTTTTGAAGAAAAATCGATAATGTGATCGAAAATTTATTTATCGGTAAACAATTTTTTGATCGATACAAGTCGTTGGAACTCTTGTGCACTTGTCTAATAATCAGATGAACATATTAGCAACCAATTAACACACTCTTCTCTTCATAAAGCTTGGTATGTTCTATAAGCTTCCATATGGATAAGAGATATTATTATGAGAGCAGTATAATGGCAATTAGCACAAAGGAGAAGTGACTTAAAGGAGAAGTGATATGAGGTATAGCTTCCATGTCATGGTGGGGTTTGGAGGGGGAGGGAGTGAGTGTAAGCTTAGGAAACACTATTCTTGTGCCTATATGAGGAGAGGCATACCTTAGAGTATAATCACAAATTCAAAGCTAAAGTTATCATAAAATCAATGATTTCTTCTTCTTCTTTTTCTCGTATGTTCTAAATGAAATTGTTGCAAATAAACTCCAAATCACTTCGAACTTTGCACAAGCCTTAGTAAAATATTAGAACACCTTCCACCATGCCAAAAGTTGAAGAAGCAAAGCCATGCACTCCCTAGGAGGATAGGTCGTGAGCAACATAAGGGGTTTAGAGGCAAGGCAAGGCAAAGGCTAGGAAAGAGAAGTTGGGAAAGGGGGTTACTAGCTTGGGTTTGGACTTGTGTTCTTGGATCTTGGTTGTTTATAATGTTAAAGGTGAGTTAAAACCTCATTTTAAATGGAAAATATAACATATATATGTTGTATTTTAATTTGTTTAAATTGTTGAATTGTTGGTGACATATGTTAAAACATTGGTTTGGATTCTTACTTTAAAAGTAAGTGACATATGTGATCCATGTATATGGACTTGAACGAACTTAGAAAGGACTTGAATGGAATTTTATAACTAGTGACAAGACCTTGAATAATGCACATAGGTTATAGACGGACTTAGGTTTAGATCAGACTCGGATTTGAAAGTGCACTTATTGCGATAGTCACTATAGATACAATTGTAAATTGCCTTGTTTTTGGCAATTGCTATGGAACTTTGTAGAGAGAGTCTTAGGGGTTTCTCACCATATTTATAATGTTTTATATGTATATTTTTTGCTGTTAAAAGCTTGGATAGTAAAAAGTTAAGTAACATCTCGAAAAGTGGACAAAACTGCGCCGCTTATTCTTGATTTTGGACTTTAAACGGTCTTAAAAGATATTTAAATTTAAGTATTTTGTTTCATTCCTTTTACAAGTGTTTACTAACTCATATCAGAATATTTCAAAAGTGGTTTGAGATATTTATGAAGTTTTAAAAAGTAGTCGTGAATTTTTAAAGAAGAGATAGTTTTCAAAAAAACATATTCTTTTCAAGTTTTAAGGAAAATGTAAAGTTGTTATTTTCAAGCAGTACTTTGGATAAATGTTTAAAACCTATTGTAAGTATTTCCAAATATTTTAAAAGTATAAACAAAATGTTAAGAAAGGGGTTAGAATTGCTAAATGGCCAAATGGTTGATTGTATAATTACTTGTTTGAAAAGTAATAAACTATGCTTAACGCTAAAAACCGATAAAGTAAGACTTGTCTATTTGTAAGAGTTAAGATTGATGTTGAGTAGGGACGAAGCAATAGAGCTCTAACCTACCGGTTTCCCACTTGATCGAGGAATAGTAAGTTGGAAAATGTCAAAAACGTATTAATCATGTTGATTTCTTCTTGTTTATGGAAATCATTAATACTATACTTAACACTAAAAGCCGACGAGGTAAACTTATCTATTTGTGAGATTCAAGAATGAAGTGTCTAGGCAAGTGAAACACCCCGCACCCCTTAGTATACCCAAAAATGGCACACTAAAAGATGTGGTGCGTTGTAGGTATAGCTAAAGCATCACAGAGACTAAGACTCACAAGACAAATGAATAAAAATAGCGGAAACATTTAAATGGTAATTCATTATTCAAAATAAAACTTCATAAATAAGTCTGAAAAACCTCACATGTCTCAAATACCAAATACACATGTCTTATGAAAAATAGATCTCAATCTCATAAAATCAGAGTACAATAAAATAATCATCCCTCTCATTAGGTTTAGTACATCAAAAGCCAAATAAAAAGAAAACTGAAAAGAAGAAGAATACATGAAGAAAAACTTCGTAAATGAATCTCCAAGAAATCTGAATCAACTATCCTTGCCTTTACTGGCCTATGGGGGGAAAAGAGGAAATAGAGGAGTGGGTCAGACTATAAGTCTGGTGAGTGAAAGCAACTACTATTATTTTTAAGCAAGATAAAGATAATAGACTTAGCAACAGTTCTAGTATAAAAAGGAAATAGAGAAAGGAAAAAACTGGGATAAATACTGTTTAACTGTTTGCTTTGGTTGTTTTGATTCTTTGGATTGTTTGCACTTGTCTTAGATTGCTGCTTTGATTAGGCTGAAACCCTAATCCTATTTTAATTAGGCTGAAATCCTAATTCTACCCGTTGATCGGCCTTCTATCTCTGTTGTGCCACTGTGAGCTAGTCCAATCCTGTTGGTCCCACAACAAAAGACACCTATTTAGCGCTTGGAATGCAGTAGCAACTTATCTACCCTAATCAATGCCGCACGCTCGGTCATCTTCGGTACACGCTAACTATCGCTCCCTATTTTGACCTCTTATTTACCCTAATCAGCATAAGCGTGCCCAGCCTCACCTGATCTGTTGTGAGACCATCGGTCCTAGTCTGAAAGGGTCCTACCTAGCCTCACCTAAGTGTTTTGTGAGACCATCAGTCCTAGTCTAAAAGGGAATGCTGCCGGTAATGGTCCTAACAAACAAATTCTAGTCGCGCCCCTTGCCCAAATCCCTCGATTTGAGATTCTATCTATCGTTATTTACCCTAGTTAGCATAAGAGTGTCCCAGCCTCACCTAACTATTGTGAGACCATCAGTCCTAGTCTGAAAGGGTCCTGCACAGCCTCACCTAATCTGTTGTGAGACCATCAGTCCTAGTCTGAAAGGGAATGCTATTGGTACGGGCCCTACTTCTATCTTTGCTTATTAACTTAGTGTAAGTTTTTAAAATAAGCCTCTTCTGTTATTTCTGCTATATTTTCTTGTTAACTTAATCTATGTCTTAAAATAAGCCTTTTTCTGTTCTTTCTGTCTAATTATAACCTATGTTATAATTGCTCTTCTATTCTGTCTTTTTAGTTATAACTACTAGTTATAAACTTGCTTGAAAATGTCTCAAATTTGCCTATTTCAGTCTATCTTCTTTTTATTACAGTTCTTCTTATTTTACATCTAATTTCTGTATATTTAGTGTTTATTTCTATTTAATCCATATTTTCGAATTATTCTCTTTTTAATGTTATATTCGCATAAAAAGGAATAAAAAGAAACTAACATTTACAGGCTAAATTCTAATTTAAAACAGATGTAAATAAAATACAAATAACAGTAAATAACTGGATAAAATAACTAAATAAAATTAGCTGAATAAAATAGACTGAAAAGAACATTCAATATTAACTGTAAATAACTTATATAAAAACTGTCTCAAAATTTCAGAAAAACTACAACTATTGAGAACCCAAAGATTCTATATAAATTTCATATATGAAACCAAGATAGTTACCTTTCAGAAAATTATAACGATATAGGGGATATCTATGTTTTATTTTTCTCAAAGAGGCTTATTACTTCCCAAACAAATTCTTCTACATCTATATCTAGACACTGGTTCATCAAGAATACGCAAGAAAAGCACTTCGAATTGTTGATTCATCGCTAGAGATGGCTTAGAACCAATAGTTCATTATCTAATGGATCTTTCCGTTCTAATACTCCATCCGAGAGTTATCAGTATTTATCAAATCTCTTCCTATCTAACGGAACGCTATTGGATCAAATGGCAAAGACATTGTGGAGAAAGAGATGGCTTTTCCCGGATGAAATGAAATATTTGATTCATGTAACAGGGGAAAGATTTCCCATTCCTTAGCCGTAAAGATATGTGGCCATGAAAAGGGGATTAAGTGGAACAGAATTGGCCGGGTGGTAGAGTCGTGGAAACACTTGTTTATTCCATATTTTGGACCTTAGCTCCATGGAGCAATATGCTACTGCTGAAGCATGGAAGAATTGAAATCTTAGATCAAAACACTATGTATGGATGATATGAACTGCCTAAACAAGAATTCTTGAACGGTGAACAACCAGAGCCTATTACTCACTACATCAAAGAATTTCCATTAATGAAACCATGGAAATCCGTCGGAAAAGAAAAAATACGCATGTCCGATGAAACGATTGTTGCTATCTGCTCCAATAACGAATCATTGGTTTAACTGAATAACTAAAGAAAATAGATAGACCTTTCTCTTCATCTCAGGTCGATGGATCTTCTCAATTGGAAGATCTCCCATATGGATAATACATATTCCGGTTGACCGAGCCTAATTCTAATTGTTTTGTTCCGAAGCAAAGATATCCATGGAGGTGGTTCGTCCTATTCACGACCAAGAGGTACTGGATTCTCTTTCGGATAGGCCCTGAAAAGAGAAGGAAAGCTGGAATGCCAACAGGCGTCTGTCTATTCTCTAATTCACCCGACCCGATAGTACCCATTTTGGGAACGTCCAGTGCCAAAGTCACTAAATGGGTAAGTCGCCAATCCCTAAAATGTACTATGTAATGTACTTTATCCGCTGGGTTACGGGTACTGGTGGGTATTTTACTAGAGGTTTCTATCAATCTACCCCTGTGTGATTCCTGTTGAATCATATACTCGGGGGGTGGCGCGGGGCGGACGATTTCCAAACGGACTCCTCATTCATTAGATAGAGAAGATCACCAAGATTTTTATTTTAAATTACTTAAAAATCTAAAATAATTACTAAACACTCACCTGTGGTCCTTAGCTCTAGTCCTTGGTCTTCCTTGATCCACTTCTAGAGCATAGAATATTTTTTATCAAAAAGATTTTCTCACTAGAAATTTTTTCTATTTAGGGTCCAGCGTTTGGCAATGAACCTAAATAGGAGAAAATCTGAATGAGAAAAATAGCTAGGCCTAGGGTCTTATTTATAGTGTAGTTTAAGGATCTCAGACCGTTGGATTTGAAGATTAAATCTGGTGCAACCATGTCATAGGCTCACTGGGAACCGTTGGATGGAAGCACTAACGCACAGGATTGAAGAAAAGTGGAAAAATACGTCACGCTTGAATCTAGACAAAAATACGTATAAGTTAAAAAAACGGGTCGACCATGCTTCTATGAGGGTCGACATGCAGGTCGACCTAACTATGGTGAGGGTCGACTTGGCATTGTTCTTGGTCGACCTGACTCATTGTTTATTATTATTTTTTTGTTTTCTTGTTTATTTCGTAACTTCTTCGTTTTAACTCGGATTTTGACAAACTATATATGGAAATTGACCAGAAAATTACCACGGACACAATGGTGCAAGTCTTGTGGCTCAATTCTAATAATTTCACAAACTTATTTTATTATTCAATTAATTTATTAATTAATTATTATATCTTAAATTTCGGGTTGTTACATTCTCCTCTCCTTAAAGGATTTCGTCCCCGAAATCTCTAAGGACAGAAGAATGACATAAATATTTTCATCCAAATTCTACAATCATATATTCAACCATCATCCATTACATCCATTGTCCTTAAGATTTCTAATGCAATTTATGTTATATGCAAAAGTGTAGTGTCAATGTCCCTAACTAATGCAAAATATTAGTCGGTCTACTGATTCAGTCGACCTCATTTTTATGCAATCATGTCCGTGCCATGTATCCAAATGAATGCAAATTCCCTAATGACAACTAATAGTTCTATATGCATGCTACAATCATCACCAAATGCAACAATCATATGATAATCATCCATTTATAGCAACTATGGAAATAAAATAAGAATGCAAATGAGCACACATCCATATGCATATGTTTTAGTGACCTAGTTAGGCCGATCCCAAAGAGATAATAGTGCCTAGTGTATATATATGCATCCATTAGCATCCACTAGCAAACACTTGCAACCACTAGCGTCCATCATACATAACATATTCTAGTAACATGTTTACATTCAGTCCTACCATCCATAGGTTAAATCCTAAGATCTACCCTCCCAAAAGATAGTAAAGGAAAGAACCTATGGAAATAGGAAATTCGAATTGTACCATCGAAAAGATACGGATAAGAGATATGTATTTTCTCCTCATCCTCCCACGTAGCGTCCTCAATACTATCTCCCCACTGCACCTTAACCGAAGGGACTTCTTTATTCCTAAGCTTCTTGATATCACGTCCAACGATCTTGGTAGGAATGCGACGAACCGATGCTTCTCTCTCCACTTCAACTTCCTCAAGTTGACTAGGTTCCACTACCTCTGCTGAATCGTGTAAGCACTTTCTCAAGCGCAAAACATGAAAAACATCATGAACTCCTGCGAGTCTCTCCGGTAGCTTCATCGGATATGCCATCTGCCCTACCCTTTCCACAATGGGGAACGGTCCTACGAATCTGGGACAAGTTTCCCATTTGATCCAAACCTCACTACCTTTCTTAGCGGAGACACCTTTATGGAAACCAAATCTCCTACCTCAAACTCAATGTCCCTTATCCGCTTATCTGCATAGGATTTCTGTCTATCCTGGGCCGTCTTCATTCTCCTTCTAATCAAATCAATCTTTTCTAAAGTCTCTCTAACCATGTCGGGACCAAGTAGCAACATCTCTATAGACTCCAACCAACATGAAGGCGACTTGCATGGTCTTCCATAAAGAGCTTCAAAAGGTGCCATCCCGATGCTAGCTTGAAAACTATTAATATAAGCGAATTCCACTAACGGAAGATGCTTCTCCCAAGTTCCTCCGAAATCAAGAATGCACATCCTCAACAAATCTTCAAGAACTCTATTAACTCTCTCCATTTGGTCGTCCGTATGAGTGTGATAGGCCGTACTCAATCTAAGCTGCGTTCCTAAAACCTCTTGCAAGTTTCTTTAAAACTCGCTAGTAAAAATAGGGTCTCTATCGCTCACTATGCTAGAGGGAACTCCATGAAGTTGGACTATCTCACGAACATATAAGGATGCCAAATAAGGTGATGTCCTCTTGCTCTTTACCGGAATGAAGTGGGAGCTCTTAGTCAAACGATCTACAATCACCCAAATACTGGTATTCCCCTTCCTAGATCGGGGTAAACCATCTATGAAGTCCATCGAAACACTATCCCACTTCCATTCGGGTACATCCAATGGTTGAAGAAATTCGCCGGGCTTCTGCTGCTCTGCCTTAACTCTTTGACATACAAGACACTTAGCCACAAACTCTGCTCCATCCTTCTTCATGCCACTCCAATAAAATAATCTCTTCATGTCCCTATACATCTTATCACCACCTGGATGAATAGTCATTCGAGAATGGTGTGCTTCTGCTAGTACTATTCTCATCAAATCACCAGTGCGGGGGACACAAAGTCTTCCATCTCTCTTTAGCCACCCTTTACTATCAATGGAATAGCGTTGGAGATGTCTAAAGACTTCTCCTCTGCTAATCCTCTCTAGAATATCCATAAGCTTCAAATCCTCTCGCTGCCTTGAGCCAATCTGATCTATGAGGGTAGGCTTAACCTCAAGTGCTGCCAATAATCCAAGGGTAATGTCCGTAGAGCGCTTAAAATCAAAGGTGGAAATAAACTCTAGGCTTCTCCACTCCATGAACATTGGACTAAGGCTTGCTCTCTTCCCACTTAACGCATCTGCAACTACGTTTCCTTTGCCATGGGTGTAGGCTATCTCAAAGTCATATGATGCCAAAAACTCCATCCAACGTTGTTGCCTCAAGTTTAAATCCTTTTATGAGAATAGATAGTTCAATGATTTATGGTCAGTGAAAAGCTCGAACCTCTCTCCTAGCAAGTAATGTCTCCAAGACTTGAGCGCGAAAACAATAGCAGCTAGCTCCAAATCATGGGTTGGGTAGTTTTTCTAATGAGTTCTTAACTGTCTACTTCCATAACATACTACCCTCCCTTCCTGCATCAATACTGCTCCAAGACCCGTCTTACATGCATCAGTGTATATTATAAAAGGCTTAGCTCTATTGGGTAAAACTAACACTGGTGCACTAGTAAGGGCCTTCTTTAGCATCGTGAAGGAATCCTCACAATCTACATCCCACACGAATGCCGCATTCTTCTTAGTGAGGCGAGTAAGCGATGCTGAAATCTTAGCAAAATCTCTGATAAACTTCCTATAATAGCCAGCCAAATCTAGGAAGCTTCTAACTTCGATAGCGTTCTTGGAGGCCTTCCAATCTTGCACTACTACTACCTTAGCGAGATCCACCGCTAGACCCTCTCTTGAGACTACATGCCCCAAGAAACACACCTCCTTACGCCAAAAGTGACATTTCGAGAATTTTTCCTTCAATTGATGAACGCGAAGTGTATGAAGAACCTCCTCAAGATGAATGGCATGCTCTTCCATACTCTTGGAAAACACTAAAATGTCGTCCACAAATACTACAACGAACTTATTTTGGACATCTCGAAAAACACGGCTTATCAAATCTACAAAATAGGCTGGGGCATTGGTTAGCCCAAATGGCATAACCAACCACTCAAAGAATCCATCAGGTGTTCTAAATGTTGTCTTATCTACGCTATCATCAGCGACCCGGAGCTGGTGAAATCCAGTGGCTAAATCAAGCTGAGAAAATACTGAAGGGCTAACTAACTGATCGAAAAGATCGTCTATCCTAGGAAGTGGGTAATGGTTCCTCTTTGTGAGCTTATTTAATTCTCTATAGTCTACGCAAAGTCAAAGGGAACCATCCACCTTTGTAGCAAAGACGACTGGCGCTCCCCACTCAGATATGCTCCTTCTGATGAAGCCTTTCTCCAATAGCTCACCAATCTTCTTACTTAACTCCTTCCTCTCCCTAGGAGCCATATGTCTCACGGGCAATGCTACTAGCTTAGCATTGTCATTCAGATAGATCCTGAAGTCGATCTCTCTCTTAGGGGGTAGTCCCCTAACTTCCTCGAAAATGTCTGGGAAATCTCTAACAATTGGAACTAAATCTATCTCTCGTAGTGATGAATCAAAGGAATAAAGGAAGCTCAACATGACTGACTCCTGTGGGTCGCAAGAAATCTCAAGAGTCCGCCTGCTACATGTCTCTAATTTGATGACTGTCCTCTCGCAGTCCAATATCGCTCCATAAGTGGATAACAAGTCCATCCCCAAAATCATCCCATACTAGAAAATCCCAGTACATAGGTGTCACAATCAAACTCTACGCCTAGTATAAAATTTTTCAAACCCCTACAAATCATGGATAAATGTGCCGATCCTCCTATGGGGTTTAAAACAACTATAGGGTATACAACTAGAGAAATATCTAAGTGCAAACAATCAACTAAGGAACTAGAAATGAAAGAATGCGATGCTCCAGAATAAAAAAGAGTCCGAATAGGAAAATCCGTAATAGAGATCAGACCTTCTACAGAGACTTTTCTACCTCGATTCGATCCACTACTAGAAGGTGCTGCATCCAAAGCCTGTACTTGCGCTGTAGGTGCGCCTGCTCTCTGCCTTGTCTTCTGAGGACAAGAACTACTAAGGTGACCAGGCTGCCCATAGTTGTAACACCTCCTCTTCATTGTGTCCTTCTTACAGTCCTTTGCGAAATTCCCAACCAATCCACAATTATGACATTTCCCGCCTTTCCTGATGTGCTTCTAAGGTCCTCCTTCTTTCCTCTTATCCTTATCCTTCTTATTCTTCCACCATTGCTTCTTAGAGTTTTTTATTTAGGAACATCTTTAAGCTCTCCCTTCAGCTGCCAAGATGCAAGCTAAACTCTCTGTCGGTCCTCCAATCCTAACAGCCCAAATGTCCGCTCTATATTCCTTAACCAAGCTCGTGCCTCCACGAAATCCTCCGTGCCGAAAAACGTCTTGCCTCCTAGACTAGCGAAGTCCTTGCATGGCTTAGAAAAATTGGCTGCTGTAGGTGGATTAATGGGATCTCCACTTGCTGGTGCTATATTGGGCGATGCCCTTGCACCTCTAGTACCGTAGCTCTATGGAACCAGTTAGCCATACTATGCAAAGTAAAGAAAATTTAGGCTCGAAAGAATCGAAAGAAGGTTGAACTGGACTTTGAGGGGATTTTTATTAAAACTCTCTTATACTTGAAAACTATTTCTATAATAAGAGTTTCTTTGAAAAATGCTTCTAGTTTGAAGATATGTTATTATTTTTGAAAAATACTTTACTTTCAAAACAAGTTTTTAGGAATCCTGTAATCTTAGGCTCTATTACCAAGTGAAACACCCCCACACCCCTTAGTATACCCAAAAAGGGCACACTAAAATATGTGGTGCGTTGTAGTTATAGCTAAAGCATCACAGAGACTAAGATTCACAAGACAAATAAATAAAAACAGCGGAAACATTTAAATGGTAATTCATTATTCAAAATAAAAATTCATAAATAAGTCTGAAAAACCTCACATGTCTCAAATACCAAATATACATGTCTTATGAAAAATAGATCTCAGTCTCATAAAATAAGAGTACAATAAAATAATCATCCCTCTCATAAGTACCAATATTTCAAAAGCCAAATGAAAAGAAAACTGAAAAGAAGAAGAATACATAAAGAAAAACTCCACAACTGAATCTCCCAGAAATCTGAATCAACTATCCTTGCCTCTGCTGGACTATAGGGGGAAAAAGGGAAATAGAGGAGTGGGTCAGACTATAAGTCTGGTGAGTGAAAGTAACTACTAGTATTTTTAAGCAAGATAAAGATAATAGACTTAGCAATAGTTCTAGTATAAAAACGAAATAGAGAAAGGATAAAACTGGGATAAATATTGTTTAATTGTTTGCTTTGGTTGTTTTGATTCTTTGGATTGTTTGCACTTGTCTTAGATTGCTGCTTTGATTAGGCTGAAACCATAATCCTATTTTAATTAGGCTGAAATCCTAATTCTACCCATTGATCGTTTTCTATCTCTGTTGTGCCACTGTGAGCTAATCCAATCTTGTTGGTCCTACAGCAAAAGACACCTATTTAGCGCTTGGAACGCGATAGCGACTTATCTGAAAGTCTATAGTATGGTGGATCGATTATACAAATGACAAGTATATGACTAATTTAAACTATAGTGTAACAATAGTAAAGTATGTAAATAAGAATAATCACACCAGGGATTTTATAATGGTTCGGACCTCCCGTCCTACGTCCAGTCCCGAAGCTCCTCTTCGGAATTTCCTTTCACCAAATAACCCTCACTTCACCCGGAGGAACAGGTTTACAATAGCAGAGTTTCTTTGTCAACTGTGTGTTCTCTATTACACGGATTTTGACAATATAGTACAAATGCTTCCAATATATATCTAGAGAGTATTGTCTATGAGGAACTGTATATTTGGAAGAGTAGAATACAAGTATAGATCTCTAGAGATCAAGAGTATACGATAGAGTGTATAATCAGAGAGCATAAGTTAGTCAGGTTAGTCCTTCTCTTTGATTCTTGATGTTATTTATAATGGTAGAGAGATTCCTTGAGTAGTTGTATCCATTAACAAGTGTTCTATGGTCGCTTCTGATGGTGATGAAGAGTTGCAGCGAAGAGAAGCGAAGATGTCTTTTCAAATGCGGCAGTTGTATTTTGAATTTTCAAATCCGAGTTCAGCACCAGACGTCTGGAAATTATTTCAGACGTCTGTTCATATATATTTTTTGTGTGCAGTAGCCTTTCAGATGTCTGAGTGCATCAACTAGACGTCTGATCCTGTCTGTTTTGTATTCCAGAGAATTTCTTTAGACGTCTGACTTGTGCACTCAGACGTCTGAAAATTGTGCATGTCCTTTTTGTGCATGTTTCTAGTTCCTTCTTTGATCTTATCAACTTGTAGTCTCTTGTATTGTTCTTTACACCTTGTTCTTGTATTTCTAGTGATGTTGCTCTAGCAAGTTCTTGTATATATACATATATATGTACATTTGATTTTTATTGTATAGTTGTTGTCATTAAAACCATGAATTTGATTTCCTTACAATCTCCCCCTTTTTGATGATGACAACTATACAATGTACTTATATGTAATTTTTATAAATCTCCCCCTGAATATGTGCTTTCCATTATCTCTCCCCCTTTGTCATTATCAAAAAAGAATGAGGGAATCATATTTGCAAATTCCAAAATCTTTCCTTTTGTTTCTCTAGGTACCTGTAATAAATAAAAATCATTTTTTGGTACCCACTTACTATGTTAGGGTCCGGGGGGGGTTAGATCTTTGGAAACCATACCCATTTGGGTGTGGTTGAACCTTTATAAATATAATTTTCATTATTAACTACCATATCAAAATAATCATCAATGTATTTTTCTCTATTTTTCCAATTAACAGGAACCCAAATACTTAGATAATTTTTATTCATATTTCCGTTCAATGATTTTGTACTTCTAAAGAAATTATAAATATTATTGACCATAGTAGTATTTGAATTTCTATAAGAATTTGATCTAGACTTTACTCGAAATTTAGTACTAGCACTACCATTTTTTCTATACATGGAAGCGTATCTAGTGCTATTTCTACGATCAATTTTATTATATCCTAAACCACTTTTGTCATGTAAAGGTCTAGAATTAGATAAAATCATGTTTAAATCGTTTTGACCTTTATTAAATTTTGTGACTTCAGTGTTAAGTTTATCAAATTTAGCTTTGAAGTCAAAATTATTTTCAAAAGAAATATTACTGTTTTTCAAAATATCAATTTGCTTGTTTAATTCAGAATTCTCCCTTTTTATCGTACAATTCTCATTTTCGAGAAGAAAATTCGAGATTCTGAATTATCTAAAGATGATTGTAATAAATCATTTTGTCTTTTCAAATTCGTAATTTCTTTTGAAAAAGTCTCCTTTTCTTTATCAAAGATAGTATTTTTATTTTGCAAAACATTGATTTCCTCTAAAAGATCATTGTTTTTATCATTTTCTTTTTGTAGGAATCTTTTTGTGAAACAAGTTCTTCTATGGTATTTTCAAAACATTTAGTTTGTTGTATCAAAAATTTATTTTCCTCTTTTAAATTGGAAATTTCTTGCTCACAATCATTTAACTTTTCTAAAGCAATTCTATTAACTTTATTCAAGGTTTTACAATCTTTTAATAATTCATCATGTGCTAACAGAAGGTCTTTATATAAAGAATCTAAGCATACCGATTGTGATCTGAGTTTAGCCATGAATCAATTATTTGTTTTCTCCTTTGATTCTTCTTTATTGCTCTTCCTCTTCCTATTGCCTTGAGTAGATCCCTTTGTAGCCATTTATTCTAGGATGTTGTTACGATCTCTAGAATCCCAGGCTCTGATACCAATTGAAAGTCTATACGGGGTGGATCGTGTAGTGTATATGCAAGTATATGTGGCAAAATATATGATGCAACCAAAACAATATTAATCTAAGTAAATAAGAAAAATCACACCAGGGATTTTATACTAGTTCGGACCTCCCGTCCTACGTCCAGTTCTGAAGCTCCTCTTCGGAATTTCCTTTCACCAAATAACCCTCACTTCACCCGGAGGAACAGGTTTACAATAGCAGAGTTTCTTTGTCAACTGTGTGTTCTCTATTACACGGATTTTGACTATATAGTACAAATGCTTCCAATATATATCTAGAGAGTATTGTCTATGAGGAACTGTATATTTGGAAGAGTAGAATACAAGTATAGATTGCTAGAGATCAAGAGTATATGATAGAGTGTATAATCAAAGAGCATAAGTTAGTCAGGTTAGTCCTTCTGTTTGATTCTTGATGTTATTTATAATGGTAGAGAGATTCCTTGTATCCATTAACAAGTGTTCTACGGTCGCTTCTGATGGTGATGAAGAGTTGTAGCGAAGAGAAGCGAAGATGTCTTTTCAAATGCGGCAGTTGTATTTTGAATTTTCAAATCCGAGTTCAGCACTAGACGTCTGATAATTATTTCAGACGTCTGTTCATATATATTTTTTGTGTGCAGTAGCCTTTCAGACGTCTGAGTGCATCAACCAGACGTCTGATCCTGTCTGTTTTGTATTCCAGAGAATTTCTTTAGACGTCTGACTTGTGCACTCAGACGTCTGAAAACTGTGCATGTCCTTTTTGTGCATGTTTCTAGTTGCTTCTTTGATCTTATCGACTTGTAGTCTCTTGTATTGTTCTTTGCACATTGTTCTTGTCTTTCTAGTGATGTTGCTCTAGCAAGTTCTTGTATATATACATATATATATATGTACATTTGATTTTCATTGTATAGTTGTTGTCATTAAAACCATGAATTTGATTTCCTAACATTATCTACCCAAATCAATGTCACAGCTTAGTCATCGCCGGTACACGCTAACCGTCGCTCCCTCTTTTGACCTCTTATTTACCCTAATCAGCATAAGCGTGCCCAGCCACACCTGATCTATTGTGAGACCATCAGTCCTAGTCTGAAAGGGTCCTGCCCATCCTCACCTAAGTGTTTTGTGAGACCATCAGTCCTAGTTTAAAAGGGAATGCTGCCGGTATTGGTTCTAACAAATAAATTATAGTTGCGCCCCTTGCCCAAATCCCCCGATTTGAGCTTCTATCTATCGTTATTTACCCTATTTAGTATAAGAGTGTCCCATCCTCACCTGACTATTGCGAGACTATCAGTCCTAGTCTGAAAGGGTCCTGCCTAGCCTCACCTAATCTGTTGTGAGACCATCAGTCCTAGTCTAAAAGGGAATGATGTTGGTACGGGCCCTGCTTCTATCTTTGCTTATTAACTTAGTGTAAGTTTTTAAAATAAGCCTCTTCTGTTATTTCTGCTATATTTGCTTATTAACTTAATCTAAGTCTTAAAATAAACCCTTTTCTATTATTTCTGTCTAATTATAACCTATGTTATAATTGCTCTTCTATTCTGTCTTTTTAGTTATAACTACTAGTTATAAACTTGCTTGCAAATGTCTCAAATTTGCCTATTTCAGTCTATCTTCTTTTTATTACAGTTCTTCTTATTTTACATCTAATTTCTATAAATTTAGTGTTTATTTCTACTTAATCCATATTTTTAATTATTCTCTTTTTAATGTTCTGTTCGCGTAAAAAGGAATAAAAAGAAACTAACATTTACAAGCTAAATTCTAATTTAAAACAGATGTAAATAAAATACAAATAACTGTAAATAACTGAATAAACAGCTAAATAAAAATAGCTGAATAAAATAGACTAAAAAGAACTTTAAAAAATTAACTGTAAATAACTTATATAAAAACTGTCTCAAAATTGCAGAAAAAATACAACTATTGAGAACCCTATTATTTTAAATTACTTAAAAATATAAAATAATTACTAAACACTCACCTGTGGTCCTTAGCTCTAGTCCTTGGTCTTCCTTGATTCACTTTTAGAGCATAGAATATTTTTATCAAAAAGATTTCCTCCTTAGAAAAACTTTCTATTTAGGGTCCAGCCTCTGGCAATGGACCCAAATAGGAGAAAATCTGAATGAGAAAAATAGCTAGGCCTAGGGTCTTATTTATAGTGTAGTTTAGGGATATCAGACCGTTGGATTTGAAGATTAGATCTGGTGCAACCACGTCATAGGCTCACTGTAAACCGTCGGATGGAAGCATGAACACACAGGATTGAAGAAAAGTGGAAAAACACGTCACACTTGAATCTGGACAAAACTACGTACAAGTTAAAAAAAATGGGTCGACCATGCTTCTATGAGGGTCGACATGTAGGTCGACCTAACTATGGTGAGGGTCGACCTGGCATAGTTCTGGGTTGACCTGAACCATTGTTTATTATTATTATTTTTTCATTTTCTTGTTTATTTCGTATCTTCTTCGTTTTAACTCGGATTTTGACAAACTATATATGGAAATTGACCAGAAAATTACCACGGACACAATGGTGCAACTCCCGTGGCTTAATTCTGATAATTTCACAAACTTATTTTATCATTCAATTAATTTGTTAATTAATTATTATAGCTTAAATTTCGGGTTGTTATAGCAAGACTTTGATGGAACCAGTGCTCTAACTTACATGGCTTCACTCTTGGATAAGGAAAAGTTAAGTTGAAATGTCGGAAACGAGTTAAACGTACGAATCTTGGTTTGTGTAAGCGAGTGATTTGACTAGATAATCGATTAATCGATTATCAAACTTGACCAAATATTGGCCTAGGAAGTTATCGAAAGACTTCATAATTTTATACCAATAAGAACCCCTAGGGTGGAGTATTGGTACGAAATGTCTCTAGCTTTCGCTTACATTTGAGAGAACCGAGGTTGAGTTAACTGAAAATTCATCGATTGGTTTTGGAGAGTCCGATACGCGAGAAGAGTGTACTTATATAAGATGACTCAAATCCAATAATTACTTCTAAACCATATACGCGATCTATGTTCTGGAAGCGGTTGTGAAGTAGAATGTTATAGAGTTGAACTGTCTATCTTGAGGAGTATTCCAAGAGAGAGGACAGCGTTAGCATTCGTCGGAGGACTTATGCAGGGAACCTATATGGAGGTTCGAGATGCTCGAATCCATGTAGTGATTCATAATATATTCAAGATGATGGAATCCATTTAGGGATTCATGTTATGTTCGAGTGATGAAGACTCGTGTGGTATTTGCTAAACGTAGCCTCAACATAGGGAAAATGATAAAAAATAGAGAAGGGGCATGGCCAATGGGTTTAGCTGACCTCAAGGGCATATCAAGTCCATGTCTAGATATGCTTATCAATTGTTGCTAGTAGGAGTTGATATGATTTGGATCACACACCGTGGGTGATCTAGTTATTTTTACTTTAGAGTATATCCTATCTAGAGATATACGATGCTCAGAAGGTAGTTTTGATCCTTGTCATGGAGTTTGAATGCGGGCAGACCGAGGAATCTCCATGGAAAAATCCTTATGCGAATGTGCCTTAGCGTTATTGATTGTATACTTATTATTGTTGTGGCGTTCACACAACAGCTATTTGATATAATTTATGTGTTATACATTAGACATTATCTATCATATCACTATATGTTAAACTTAATGAATGGTTGGTTTCATTTGAGGGGAAAATCATTATGGTAATCCATATGGTCTCAATGGTTACTATTACTTGTCTCATATTTCTTGAGTTTCTGATGTCGGTTTACCAGACTGATCTGGGTGTTATTTTCTTAGAATGCTCGGGTCAGCCTCGTGTATGTTTCCAAATTTAGCTACGGACGCTTTGGAGCTTATGAAGAAGAGTTGTATGATTACCTTCCATAGTATTCTTATTTCCACTGCATTTTTGTATTGTATGTATCAACATATAGGAGGGCAGGTTGTTATAACTGTCCAGGCTGATGATTGTACTTAGGTTTTAGTAATTCTGATCTTTCTGTATTCACAGTAACCCTTGGTACTGTCCTTTTGATACTATATTTTATTGTTCTGTTGTGAGATTCTGATATTGTGTTCTTTTTTTTGTTCTATTCATTTTCTTTTACTTTACCCTAACTTTCTGTCTTTTCGGCACTTGGGTGCTCGACACATGAATACCGTGCATGTATTTAGTATCGGCATTCGACGATCTAAAAGTCAGATCGTTATATCTGGTATCAGAACCCAAGGTTAAGTGAACACCTTGACTTTGGTTGGGTATGTCTCATTAGAGATAGGATAAGTGACACCCTAGAAAGAGTCGAGTGTATTATACATATGAAAGCGTATTTGTATTTTGAAAACTTGACTTTTAAATTATTCCTTAGGGATATCTCCTTCTAGTAACTCCTTCTTTTAAATAACTCTATCCTTTAGTTTCCTAAAGCTGTTTCGCTTTGATTAGGTAGAAAGAACCATGAGTACTAGAGATGCAAATGCTAGAGGTGGTCTAGGTAATACTATCACGAATGGAGGTGCTCGAGTTAGTAATGTCATGAATGGAGGGGATCGGGCATCGAGGAATGTTGCTCCAATTGAGGAACTGAGGGAGAATGTCGTAGGGAGGTCTTGCAGATCATACCTCAGATGAGTTTTGCTTTGCTTTGCCGTGATTATGAGAGGTTGGGGGGTAAGAGGTTTGGTGGAATGGAGACAATTATAGAAGTCCAGTCTTGGCTCAGACTATACGACCGGATATTTAGAGATATGGAGCTAGATGATGCAATGAAGCGTAGATTGGCGTCACGACATCTGACATATGCAACAATGGATTGGTGGAGTTCTATTACAGCTGATGTCCATGAGAACGACTTCTCTTGGGCCCAATTTAAAGATGAGTTTGAGATATTTTTTCGAGAAGCCGAAAAGACTTTGTTATTTAGGAGCTTCTTGGATCTGAAGAAAGGGGACAAGACCGTGGCAGAGTATGAGAACCGGTTCATTGCATTGTCTCGGTTCAGGTTAGGATTGGTTGATACGTCACTTAAGAAGACAAGATTTTCATTACGGGTATGCGCCCTAAGTTCCAGCGGGATATAACTAACCACCTTATGGGGTCTTTTGTGAATTTGGTGAATATGGGTTTGAGGTTCGAGAGTTTGTCACTGAAGCTTGTTGTTTCTGCACTAAAGCCTCTTCTATACTAGATGGGATCAATAAGCGAAACTTTCAACAGTTAAAGTATATGTCCAACCTTATTTGCCATTTGTATGGGCAGAAGGGCAACTTTGTTAAAATTTGTAAGAAGGGGGAAGGAGGACCGATGGAAAAGACATCAACAGGGGAGGTACCATAGTTTGCATCGAAGAGTTGCTACAGTTGACATCAACCTGGCCATTTTGTTAGAGATTGTCCCGTGCTCGAGAAACAGTAACGAGCTAGGGTCTTTGCTATTTCTACAGCTAAGAAAGGGAAGCAGATTCTTGAGAGTATACTATCTGGCTTTCCTATTCGTGTTTGTTTAACTCTAGTGCTTCTCATAGTTTAATACCCTGTAAACCTTGATTGTTTAGTCATGTTCAACATGTTAGAAACATTGACTATTGTTTATTGTTGATTTATGCTCAACCAGTTTATAAGCAGTTTTACCTTTCTACATCCGAGGTTGGGTAGACAGTAATTGTGGGTACATTAAATGAACACCTTGTGAATTAAGTTTCACGGTTTGACTGTAAGGTGTTCGGTGATAATGTTGGGTTAGAAGTTAAACTTTAGTAAAAGAGGTTTACTATAATCCAAGGAAAGATAGAATATTTTGAAAATAAATATTTGTGAATTTTTTTAATATAAATAGTGATTTTATATAAAGTATGGTTTATAAAATATGATTTATAAATGAAAAGGATTTAAATACAGAATCCGAGAACTGAAATCCTGGTGTTTTTGAAAATGTTTTTTAAGATTTTGGGAAAAATAATAATAGTATTATTTGAAAGTAAATATTTGGGGAAGTTGGTTTAGAAAATTAAGATCATGATACTTAGTATTATTATATGAAGTATTTGATACCACTTTGGAATAATTTTGGTTAAGTACCAAGAGTATGGTTTGGATGTACTGAACTCACTTTCGTTGCTTGAAAATAATTTCGATGATGACTGCAGCGTCACCGATGTTCATTTTCGGGTTTCTAAATGTGGGATGATACAAAGTTGTTTTGGTAAAACGGATTTTGATTTAAATCCCGAAAGTATGATTTGATATACAAAGGTTATATTATATATTATTTCAAAATGATTTGAAATGGAAACCGATGTTTAGTTCTAAAGTTCTCTTGTTAAGTTATTTCATGTACACATGTAGCCTATGCACTAGGAAAGTACGGTATGTGCATCATGATATAATATGTTATTTGGTAGTCTGCATTTGTTAAAATGAAACAGGAGTTTCAATAATTTTGGATAGTCAGGAACATCTGGATTGTTATAGAACTTGAAACTAAGTGTTTTTGAAAATATAAAGTTGAGTTTATATAACACTTGAATTGAGAAGGTAGTAAGTTAAAACAAGTTTAAATTTGTTAAACATACTTGTTAAGTAAAATAAAATGATGTTTTGTATATACTCTTAGGATGTAATGGAGTATTATACAAGTATGAACTTAAGTTACAAAATATGGATAAACTTGAAGTTATGTTTTATGAAATAATTCATAAATGGTTTTAGTATTGAATGACATACTATTTGTATAAATGAATGTGAATGAAAAGGAATTGGTAGTTAAGAAACCAATAGGATAAATACATAAGTTGTACGTAGATCATTTTATTCGCATGACTGTTCTTGGTCCAACATTCAAGTACGTGTTTTCAAAGTGGTTTACACTGGTCCGAACAAGGATTTTTCACACGATTCTTGACAGCGGACACTTGATATGGGTTCATGATATGATCCTGATGTTTTCTATCCTAGTATATGACTATGCAAGAAGAACGGAGGTTTCTAATCAAGGAACCAAATCAGAGTCCGCATTGGAGAGGTCAAGTGATCTATACTAGTTCAAAAGTGAAAGTTATATGATCGAGTAAGTGATCAATTTGGATATTACGTATGGATGGTCCATGTGCATTGTACAGGCTTTAGTACATTTGTATACTATGTTTATTGGTTGATGAAGATTTTGGGGAATGACTCTTCGATTTATTATGAGGTATCATGAATAGTCATCTAAGTAATGACCTGAGGCTGTTGAGTGTAAGGTATGCTTAGTACATTGTTTATCGTCCTTGGACGATGGGAGAGTTTTGAACCTGAGCAAACCATGAGCATTGGTTGCTAGTAATTGTAAATACTATTTGAGTATTTATATGCTTGTTCCTTTGTTAAGGTTAGAAGTGTCGTGGAGCGAGGATGCTCGGGGTTGTACAAGAAGACAGAGGATAGTTTAAAGCAGTTCTATCCAGAGTTGCTTATAGATTAAGGGTTCCTTTTTATCTTTGTATGTGTATCTTTTGCAGTGTACTCACCGCTTGAGGTGGCATCACTTAGTATGCATTTTTATTTGTAGTTTAGTTTGTATATAGTTTCAATAGTACGCTATATATATATATATATCTTGTTCTTCAATCTCCTTTGATTATCATTCTTGTCTGAATTTCGTGGACAAAATGTTCTAAGTGGGGAGAATGTAGTGACCCGGAAATTCAAACACTTTGTCTTTGAATATCGAAACATTTTGAAATATAGTTAAGTGTTATTAATATGATTTTATAATTTGTTTAGAAATCATTTAATTAATTAATAATGATAAGAAACTTGTTTTTAAATTTTGTTTACAAAAATATATTCTTCGAAGAAAAATCGATAATGTGACCGAAAATCGGTTTATCGGTAAATAGCTTTTCGATCAATATAAGTCGTTCGAACTCTTGTACACTTGTCTAATGATCAAACGAACACATTAGCAACTAATTAACACACTCTCCCTTTAATAAAGCTTGGAATGTTCTAGAAGCTTCCATATGGATAAGAAATATTATCATGAGAGCGGTATAATGGCAATTAGCACAAAGGAGCAGTGACTTAAAGGAGAAGTGATGGGAGGTAAAGCTTCCATGGCATGGTGGGGGGTGGGGTGAGTGCAGGCTCAGGCAGCACCATTCTTGTGCCTACATAAGGAGAGGCATACCTTAGAGTATAATCACAAATTCAAAGCTAAAGTTATCATAAAATCAATGGCTTCTTCTTCTTTCTCTCTTATGTTCTAATCCAAATCACTTCAAACTTTGCCACAGTCCTTAGTACAATATTTGAACACCTTCCACCATGCCAAAAGTTGAAGAAGAAAAGCCATGCACTTCCTAGGAGGATAGGCCGTGAGCAACTTAAGGGGTTTGGAGGCAAGGCAAAGGCAAGAAAAGAGAAGTAGGGAAATGAGATTGCTAGCTCGGGTTTGGACTTGAGTTCTTGGATCTTGGTTGTTTGTGAGGTTAAAGGCGAGTTAGCACCTCACTTTGAATGGAAAATATAACATATATATGTTGCATTTTGATTGTGTTTAAATTGTTAAATTGTTGGTGACATATGTTAAAACATTGGTGTGGATTCTTACTTTAAAAGCAAGTGACATATGCAATCCATGTATATTGTAACACCCCAGATTTTTTGGTAACATTATTTAGGATATTTAATTAGCTAAATAAAATAAAATAATGTGTTGACTAGGGGATTAAGATTTGATTTAATTACGGTGTTGCAGTGCCATTTAACAATGAATTAAAAGAAGGTTTAAAATGAAATAGGGGAGGGGTAAAATGGAAAAGAGGTCATTCCTATATCTATTCCATTAGGTCGTGTATCTCTACATGTTCATTTTAATTTTATCAAAATTTTCAAACTAAGACCAGCCACCATTAACAAAGAAAATGGGAAGAAGATTAAGAAAAGATAATGGAAAAGCTAATTCAAATCAAATCCATTCAAATCTCAAGCTCCATAATCTCTAAAGCTAAGGTGAATAATGTTTACATCTCAAATCTTTTATTGTTTCGGCTTTAAGATGGAACCCGAGTATTTTTCATTGATTTGCCATGTTTTTGAATGATGGAATGATTATATATACTTGTTGATGATTTATGTTTGTTCATATAGGTTTTATGACATATTTTGAGATGAAAACCCTACTAAATGATATCTGATCGCCTTGCAAATTTTTATATAAATCAAAAATGATATTTTAGAGATGAGTTTAAGTTATTGCATTTTTCTAAATTTTTGTGGAATTAATATGAATTTCCTAGTGAAGAAAATGGTATTTTGGATTATAAATTTTTTATGGTAAAATAATTTTTTGTTGGGTCTGAAATTTATATATGTTAGAAAACATATAAAATTTGATTTTTTGGAAATTTTGGAGATTTTTCCTAAGTGTTTTAATGGTTATATAAAATTATTTAAGGTATGTGACTTAAATGTTTTATATAATTAAGGAAGGAGAAGGGGCTTTTTGTAAATAAGTTTAAATTGTTAAATCTGGAAAGTCGGCGGTACTTTTGAAAAGAGAAAATGGCAACCAATCAGATTTAGACAAACAATGCAGGTTAGGTACAAAAGAATAGTTTAAAAGTACAAATAAACATGTTTTTTTTACCGTTTCGATGCTTTCGGCACCAGGTTCCGCCTCCATTCTTTCGCCTTCGACACAGTCGAACCAATGCACATGGTATTAGAGAACTGGTACGTAGTGAATTGGATGTGGGCGAAAGGTATAGGGTCGAAACCAGGTGGTTCCGAAGGGGTTGAGGCTTTGTTTAGCTTTTAAAAGAAAATACGACTGCTTGCTTTCGACTTAGTTAGCTTTCAACTAGGTCAAATGGTTTTAAAGATATGGTTTTGATTGGGTTGCGCCTTTGTTTTTAAATGATTGCCTTCAACTAGGTCGAAACCTTTAGCTGCCGCTTTCTACCTTTCGATCTAGATGGTTTCGATGGGGTTGTTTTGTTTTCTAAAATATGGCCACCTCTCCAATGATTTCGAAGGGATGGTTTCGACACCATCACTTCTGTACATAGGAAATGGTTTCGAAACAGGTGTTTTCGACTTAAATGATTTAAAAACCCTTTTTCTTTTATTGAAGTATAACCCAAATGATTTCGAAAGAGATAAGATTTCATGGTTTCGAAAGGTGTTTCCATAGGTTTTAAATTGAACCCAAGTGCTTTCGAAAGAGTTGAGTTTTGATGCTTTCGAAAAGTATTATTGAATGGTTTGGAAAGGGGTGGTTCCCTAGGGTTTCAATAGGTTTGAAAAGGAAGGTTTTTCCTATGTTTTCGATGGCAAGGTTTAAAAGGTTTTAAAGGAGGATGTCTAATGTTTTAAAGCTTTTAAAGGAAAGACTTTTATTGGTTTCGAAAGAGTTACTTTCAATGGTTTCGAAAGAGGTACTTTCAATGGTTTTGAATGGGTTACTTTCAAGTGTTTCGAATAGGTTGTTTAAAGGTTTTAAACAAAGGTTTCAAATATATTGAATAGGCAAAATAGCCTAAGTGTTTTCAAGTTAGAAAGGACTTTAACTTATTTTGAAAGGATAGGTAATCCTTATTAAATCTCATCAATATTATTTTGAGAAAAGTATATAAAACATGACAAAATAGCTTAGAGTAAAGCTAAAGATATATTTTCCTTGTATATGTATAATTTAAAGGATCAAATCATTTTGAAAAGGTTTTCAAGGAAAATTTCAAAGGGTAGTTAACCCTAAGAGAATGACTCAGATTAGAAGACTAGATAGGACTTGTGTAGGGTCGCGCCCTATACTCATTAGCTATTAGCCCTTAGCTAATTTAGTCCAGAATTCCAGTGTGTATGGCTTAGTCACAGGTATAACTAAAATGTTGGTTACACATAGAACATAATATTTATGTACAAAGGTAGGTTATTGGTAAGCCACAAAACCATTAGGATCAGTTGACCCTTGAAGATGTAAGTTAAGGACAGACCGTCCATAAGTTTTTTCTAACAGTTGTTTAGATTATTTGACATTGTATCTGGTAGACCCGAGTCAGCCAAAAGAGCAGTTAGTCTAGATTGCGGATGGTTAGTCCAATTTGCGGGCAGTCAGCCCAGATTTTGGACAGACAGTCCATTTATTACCTGTGTATAGCATAGCAGATCTTGCTATTATTTTTTACTATTATAATCATTTTGATTAACCAGTTTGGTTGCAGGAAAGGATTCACAAAATATATGTTTTGAAAAGAATATTAGTGAGGGAAATCCCGTTCCGCTAAGCGGTGTGGTCTGATTGAATATTAGTAAACCGAGATGTAGAAGAATTATTCACACCAGGCTTTATGTCTGACTCGAAGTTTTTTCCCCTTAAACTCTCGGGTGCTCAAAATTGATTTTAGTAGGCTGAGGGTTGAGGTTTTCAGGTTTTCGTTGTTTTGGCGAATAATGCTTCCGAAGACGAGCAGGTGGCTGATGGATAGCTAATTAGGAATTACATATTATTCTATTTATTTTGTTTTGATTCCGCTATGTATATTAAGTCAGATATGACTATATTTCTCTGACCAACCAAGGAGGCATCGTCATATGTCACTTTTGGCGTATTATTGTAATTATATTTGATCATTACCTGGGAACGATTATGGGACTATGTAACTTGGATATGAATTTGTTTTGAAATGTAATCAGTAAAATGTTGTTTTTGGAAATCCATGATTTTGTTCATATTCAAGTGCTTCTGATATTATGGATATCATTAGCATTGCCGTATTTTGTCACCAGAAGTTAATACTATAGATGACTGCAGCATCTATAGCACTTAGCTTTTGGCCTCTAGATACGAGATGTTACAACTTGGTATCAGAGCATATGTTTATGAAAAACTTTAACTAGAAAATGGTTTTGAAAACATAATCCTATAGAAACATATATATAAGTATGCGCTTTATCTCTAGTCTCCTGTCTTTGATTAGGTTATTTTTCTGTATCTCATGAGGTTTGAATGCATATATGGATGGTAAAAGAGGAAGAGTTAACCCAGGAGGGGAGGGCACCGAAGGGAATGCCAGACCTAATGCTAGGAGAACTCAAGGTCATGCACAAGCAGAGAATGTGGGTGTTGGAGTCCCGCAAGTTGGAATGGAAGCTATGTATCATTTTTTCAGGAATATGATGTAGGCAGGAGTTGCAGCCGGAGCGTTAGGAGAAAATGTTGTAGGAGCAGGGGTTCTGGAAGTTCCGATAGTTAACCAGTATACTAAGTAGAGAGGAGATTTCACTAAGCTTGGAGGGAAGCCGTTTATTGGAACGGAGGATGCCATTGAGGTGGAGAATTGGTTGCTGCATTGTGAGAGGATCTTTGCAAATTCGAGGCTCAATGATGAGTAGAAGAGGAGGTTGGCATCTAGACAGCTTCAAGGAGCTGCTTTGTTTTGGTGGAATAATGTAACTGTGGCGATGGATGAGGAGACTATGACCTGTGAAGATTTCAAGAGGAGGTTCCAGGAGAGGTTCATGTCTGTTATGGCACAGTCAGATCTGATCAGAAAGTTTATTGAGTTAGAGCAGGGGGAGATGGGTGTTTTGGAGTATGCCAGAAGGTTCGAGGAGTTGGCCAGATAAGAGTATGCTTCAATAAATACAGTGATGAAGAGGGATGAGAAGTTCATCAGGAGGTTGAAGCCTGAGTTAGCTAGGGCTACATTACCTCATATTAGAGATCCTTCAAATGTTGTTGTGGAGATGGCCTTGAGGCATGAGGAGATTCTTAATTCTCTAGAGAAGAGTAAGGTGAAGGAGGTCCAGGTTGGGCAGGGCCAGAAGAGGAAGTTCTTTCCTAAGAAATGTGCTCAGAAGGGTGGAGCAGCTAAGAAAGGAAAGTCTGAGATTATCTGCTTCAAGTGCGACAAGAAGGGGCACTTTGCTAATGAGTGTCATGCTGAAAAGGCAAAGGATGTGGTTGGGAAGAAGAATGTCAGGTGCTTCAACTGTGACTAGGTATGCCACTATAAGGACCAGTGAAAGGAGCCCACTAAGGATGGAAAGGGCAAGGTGTATGCATTGGAGCCTGCTACTTCGAAGCCAACAGTTCAGGAGAAAGTAAAGGAAGTTTTGGGAGGTACGCTTCAGATTCATGGTATGTCTGTTAGCATTCTATTTGATATTGGTGCATCGCATTCTTTTATATCTAGATGTTTGATAGATAAGCATAACCTTGAACCCACATATTTAGTTACTTCCTTATGGGTTGCGAATCCAATAGGAGGGTATGCAACTCTAGGATTGAGATGTGACCAATTAGAGTTTGACCTATTAGGCCATACTTTTGTTTGTAGTTTGCATGTGTTTGATTTTGTGGGGTTCATAATTATTCTTGTGATGGATTGGTTAAGTGAGTACGATGCTAGGATATTTTTTCAGGATAGGAAAATATCTCTTAGACACCCTGATTGTAGCGACATGATTGTTTATACCATAGAAGGTTCTAGCGGTGAGATGTATGCTTTGTTGGGTGTTGTGGAATCGGAAAATGAGTTGAGTCGAGTTTTCGTGGTTAAAGAATTTGCAGATGTTTTTGAGCCTGTAATAGGATTGCCACTAAAACGAGCCATCGAGTTTCGGATAGATTTGGTTCCAGGAGCAGAATCAGTGAGTAGGCCGCCAAGTAGGATGACCTACAGAGATGAGGGAGTTGAAAGTGCTGTTGGTGGATTTAGTAGGCAAGAGTTTTATCAGGCCGAGTAGTTCACCTTAGGGTGCAGCAGAAGTGTTTGCTAAGAAGCTGGACGGATCGTTGAGGCTATGTATCGATTATCGTAAGTTGAATGAGAGGACGATAAAGAATCGATAACCATTGCCCAGGATTGACGATTTATTCGACCAGTTGAGTGGTGCCAAGGTATTTTCCCAGTTGGATTTGGCAACAGGTTTCCATTAGCTCAGGGTAGCCGAGGATAGTATACCTTTGACAGCGTTCAGGACCCGATATAGGTCGTACAAATGGTTAGTTATGATGTTCGGACTAACGAATGCGCCAGCTTTATTTTTGAATTTGATGAACCGGTTTTACGAGAGCACTTGGATAGGTTCGTATTGGTTTTCATAAATGATTTCTTGATATATTCTAAGGATGAAAAAGAGCATGAAGTTCATCTTAGAGTGGTGCTTGAGACGCTGAGGCAGCATCAGCCGAAGACGAAGTTTTCGAAATGTCACTTCTGGAAGAAGGAAGTGAAGTTTCTTAGTCATGTAGTCTCAGAGGAAGGGTTATCAGTAGATCCGACTAAGATTGAGGCAGTGAATAGTTGGAAGAGACCCGAGATAGTGACTGAGATAAAAAGTTTCCTTGGGTTGGTTGGTTATTATCAAAGATTCATTAAGGGCTTTTCATGGATAGCAGCACCGATGACTAAGCTAACGAGAAAGGATGTGAAGTTTGTATGGACCGATAAGTGTGAGGAAGCATTCAAGAGTTTGAAATACTTATTGACCCATAAACCTGTGTTGGTTGTTCCAGAGGGGAATCAAGATTTGGTGGTTTATACCGATGCGTGTGGAACATGATTAGGAGCTGTGCTGATGCAGAGAGGTAAAGTGATTTCCTATGCTTCTAGACAGCTTAGACCACATGAGGTCAAATATCCAACGCATTATTTGGAATTGGCTGTAGTGATTTTTGCATTGAAGGTGTGGAGACATTACCTTTTGGGAGAAAGGTTTGAGTTATATACTGATCATAAGTCGCTAAAGTATTTGTTCTCTCAATAGGAGCTGAACATGAGACAACAGAGGTGGTTAGAGTTTATAGCCGCTTACGATTTTGGGATTGAGTACACACCAGGGAAAGGCAATAAGGTTGCAGATGCACTTAGTAGGAAACATCAGAGTGTAGTGTTAGCGATGATTGCTGAGTGGAAAGATTTGGAAGAATTGGCAGATTGCAGAGTGTAGTGGAGATCCGAGGCTGGGTCCAGTGGAGATACTATTGTATTATCTTGCTTGGAAGTTCGACCAGTGATGATCGAAGGATTTCTTCTAAACAGATGGAGGATCCAGTGTTATCAGAACGGATTAGGAGGTTAAGGGATGGAACCGAGAGCGATTCAGTCTTGACCAGAATGTGTGGTTGAGAAAGAAAGGAAATTATGTGTTTCGAGTTCACTATTCATCCAAGAGGAACTAAGATGTATCAGGATATGAAGAAAAGTTTCTTCTGGGAAGGTATGAAGCGGGATATTGGCTTATGTGTAAAGCAGTGCTTGAATTGCCAGCAGGCAAAGGCCGAACACCAGAAGCCAAGTGGGTTGCTTCATTCCAGTATGGAAGTGGGATTCTATTTCTATGGACTTCATTGATGGGTTGCCAAGATCGAGCAGAGGAAATGAAAGTATATGGCTCATAGTGGATAGATTGACCAAGAGTGCCCATTTCATTCTAGTTAAGTCAACCAGGACGGCACTTGTTTTAGCGAAGTTGTTTATGAAGAATGTGGTTAGACTATATGGAATTCCTAGTAGTATAGTAAGTGATAGAGATTCCTTATTCACTAGTGAGTTTTTGAAGAGTCTCTAGGAAGTTTTGGGAACCAAGCTGAAGATGAGTACAACTTACCATCCGCAGACAGATGGGTAAACGGTGAGACTTAACAAAGTCTTGGAAGGTTTGTTAAGAGCTTGTGCTCTAGATTGTGGGGGATGATGGGAAGACCATCCGATCTAGTCGAGTTTTCATATAACAACAGTTACCAAACTAGTATTGGGATGGTATCGTTTGAAGCTTCGTATGGAAGGCCATGTAAATCTCCCGTTTGTTGGTTAGAGACCGGTAGGAATGGAAATGGGGCGGGTTTTTAGTGCCCCATACCCGTCCCGGATTTTTTAGACCTCGCCCCAGACCCGCCCCGTAGACCCGGTGCGGGTCTGAAATTTTGCCCCGTACCCGGGACCCGTATGGGTCAGGGTAGACCCGACCCGCCCTAAGACCCGATGAGTTTCTATATATTGATTCAAAATTGTGTACCAACGTACATATATTTATTTGTTTATACTCGTTATCACCAAATAATACATGAAATACAAAAAACAATGTGTCTAAGGGAAGTTAATAAAAATGATGTCTACAATAACAATTCAGAAAATATATTCATATGTTATTGTATAATTATCAATGACGCAACTTAATACTCTAATTTTTTCTATAGATTATTGATTGGAACATTTTAATATCCATGCTAGAATCACTTATATCTAAGAAGATTAATAAATCATTATAGTAATAAAGCAGTTTCATGAGATGTTAGTAGTGCGGGTCGGGTTGGGGCGGGTTAGCCGAGCCCCGACCCGACCCTAGACCCGGAGCACTTAAGAACGGGTCACGGGTCTACCCGCCCCAATGACCCAATGGGGCGGGTCTGGATGGGCCAAAACAGGGGCGGGTCGACCGGGTTTGGACCCTAGACCCGCCCCATTGCCATCCCTAGAGACCGGGGATAGGTTGATTCTTGGTCCAGATTTGGTTAGAGAAGCTAGAGAAAAGGTTGAGGTCATTCAAGCTAGAATAAAGAAGGCTCGGTATAGGAAGAAGAGTTATGTAGATAAGAGATGGAAAGATTTAGAGTTCCAAGTTGGAGATCAGGTTTTCGTCAAGGTGTCACCGATGAAGGGTGTGATCAGATTCGGAAGATCAGGAAAGTTGGCACCGAGATTCGTTGGACCTTTTCCTATTATTGAGAGGATCGAGAAACTCGCTTATAGAGTTAAGTTACCGAGCAGTTTGGCAAGTGTCCATGATGTTTTCCATGTTTCTCATCTCAGAAAGTGTGTTAGAGATCCGGAGACTACTATTGCACCGACTGTGCTAGAGGACTTAGTGGTAGAATCGGACTTGACCAAAGTGAGAAAGCCAGTTCGCATTGTTGCGAGAGATGAGAAGATGCTTAGAACCAAGATGGTCAAATTAGTCAAAGTCCAGTGGAGTGACGATGACATGGACTATACTTGGGAGGTAGAGAGCAAGATTAGAGATACTTATCCTGACTTGTTTGATGGTATGTTTTACATCTTTGTTTGATTTTTTGTGTACCTTATTGTAATTTCGAGGACGAAATTCTTTAAGGAGAGGAGTCTGTAACACCCCAGATTTTTGGTAACATTATTTAGGATATTTAATTAGCTAAATAAAATAAAATAATGTATTGATTAGAGGATTGAGATTTGATTTAATTAAGGTGTTACCGTGCCATTTAAAAATGAATTAAAAGAAGGTTTAAAATGAAATATGGGAGGGGTAAAATGGGAAAGAGGTCATTCCTATATCTGTTCCCTTAGGCTGTGTATCTCTACACATTCATTTTCTTTTCTCAAAATTTTAAAACTAAGGCCGGCTACCATTAACAAAGAAAAGGGGAAGAAGATTAAGAAAAGCTAACAGAAAAGCTAATTTAAATCAAATCCACTCAAATCTCAAGCTCCATAATCTCTAAAGCTAAGGTGAATAATGTTTACATCTCAAATCTTTTAGTGTTTCGGTTTTAAGATGAAACCCGAGTATTTTTCATTGATTTGCCATGTTTTTGAATGATGGAATGATTATATATACTTGTTGATGATTTATGTTTGTTCATATAGGTTTTATGACATATTTTGAGATAAAAACCTTATTAAATGACATCCAATCGCCTTGCGAATTTTGATATAGATCAGAAAAGATATTTTAGAGATGGGTTTCAATTATCAGATTTTTCTGAATTTTCATGAAATTAATATGAATTTTCTAGTGAAGAAAATGGTATTTTGGATTATAAATTATTTATTGTTAAATAATTAATTGTTTGAGTCTGAAATTTATATATGTTAGAAAACATATAAAATGTGATTTTCTGGAATTTTTGGAGATTTTTCCTAAGTGTTTTAATGGTTATATAAAATTATTTAAGATATGTGACTTAAATGTTTTATATAATTAAGGAAGGAGAGAGAGCTTTTTGTAAATAAGTTTAAATTGTTAAATCTGGAAAGTCGATAGCACTTTTGAAAAGAGGAAATGGTAACCAATCAGATTTAGACAAACAAGGCAGGTTAGGTACAAAAGAATAGTTTAAAAGTACAAATAAACATATTTTTTATACTGTTTTGATGCTTTCGGCACCAGGTTCCGCCTCTAATCCTTCGCCTCCGACATAGTCGAACCAATGCACATGGTATCAGGGAATTGGTACGTAGTGAATTGGATGTGGGCGAAAGGTATAGGGTCGAAACCAGGGGGTTCCGAAAGGGTTGAGGCTTTGTTTTGCTTTTAAAAGAAAATGCACCTGCTTGCTTTCTACTAAGATGCTTTCGACTTGGTTAGCTTTCGGCTAGGTCAAATGGTTTTAAAGTTATGGTTTCGATTGGGTTGCGCCTTTTTTTAAATGATTGCTTCGACTAGGTCGAAACCTTTAGCTGTCGTTTCCTACCTTTTGATCCAAATGGTTTCGAAGGTGTTGTTTTGTTTTCTAAAATATGGCAACCTCTCCAATGATTTCGAAAGGATGGTTTCGACACCATCACTTCTGTACTTAGGAAATGGTTTGAAAACAGGTGCTTTCGACTTAAATGATTTAAAGACTCTTTTTATTTTATTGAAGTATATCCCAAATGGTTTCGAAAGAGATAAGATTTCATGGTTTTGAAAGGTGTTTCAACAGGTTTTAAATTGAACCTAAGTGCTTTCGAATAAGGTGAGTTTTGATGCTTTCGAAAAGTTTTATTAAATGGTTTCGAAAGGGGTGGTTCCCTAGGGTTTCGATAGGGTTGAAAAGGAAGGTTTTTCCTATGTTTTCGAAAGGCAAGGTTTAAAAGGTTTTAAATGAGGATGTCTAATGTTTTAAAGCTTTTAAAGGAAAGACTTTTATTGGTTTCGAAAGAGTTAATTTCAATGGTTTCGAAAGAGGTACTTTCAATGGTTTCTAAAGGGTTACTTTCAAGGGTTTCAAATGAGTTGTTTAAAGGTTTTAAACAAAGGTTTCGAATATATTGAATAGGAAAAATAGCATAAGTGTTTTCAAGTTAAAAAGGAATTTAACTTATTTTGAAAGGATATGTAATCCTTATTAAATCTCATCAATATTATTTTGAGAAAAGTATATATAACATGAAAAAATAGCTTAGAGTAAAGCTAAAGATATTTTTTCCTTGTATATGTATGATTTAAAGGACCAAATCATTTTGAAAAGTTTTTCAAGGAAAATTTCAAAGGGTACTTAACCCTAAGAGAATGACTCAGATTAGAAGACCAGATAGGACTTGTGTAGGGTCGTGCCCTATACTTATTAGCTATTAGCCCCTAGCTAATTTAGTCTAGAATTCCAGTGTGTAAGGCTTAGTCACGGATAAGGCTGAAATGTTGGTTACACATAGAACGGAATATTTATGTACAGAGGTAGATTATTGGTAAACCATAAAACCATTAGGATCAGTTGACCCTTGAAGATGTAAGTTAAGGATAGACCATCCAGAAGTTTTGTTTAACACTTGTTTAGATTATTTGATATTGTATTTGGTAGGCCCGAGTCAGCCAAAAGGGCAGTTAGTCCAGATTGCGGATAGTTAATCCAATTTGTAGGCAGTCAGCCCATATTTTGGACAGACAATCCATTTATTACCTGTGTATAGCATAGCGGATCTTGCTATTTATTATAATCATTTTGATTAACCAATTTGGTTGCAGGAAAGGATTCGCAAAATATATGTTTTGAAAAGAATATTAGTGAGGGAAACCCGTTCCGCTAAGCGACGTGGTCTAACTGAATATCAGTAAATCGAGATGTAATAGAATTATTCACACTAGACTTTATGTCTGACTCGAATTTTTTATTTCCCCTTAAACTCTCGGGTGCTCAAAATTGATTTTAGTAGGCTGAGGGTTGAGGTTTTCAGGTTTTCGTTGTTTTGGCGAATAAAGCTTTGGAAGACGAGCAGGTGGTTGACGGATAGCTAATTTTGAATTACAGATTATTCTATTTGTTTTGCTTTGATTCCGTTGTGTATATTAAGTCAGATATTATTGTATTTCCATGATCAACCAAGGGGGCATTGTCATATATCGCTCTTGGTGTATTATTGTAATTATATTTGATCATTACCTCGGAACGATTATGGGATTATGTAACTTGGATATGAATTTGTTTTGAAATGTAATCAGTAAAATGTTGTTTTTGGAAATCCATGTTTTAGTTCATATTCAAGTGCTTCTGATATTATGGATATCATTAGCATTGCCGTATTTTGTCACCAGAAGTTAATACTATAGATGACTGCAACATCTGTAGCGCTTAACTTTTGACCTCTAGATATGGGATGTTACATATATGGACTTGAACGAACTTAGAATGGAGATGAATGGACTTGTATGACTTATGACAAGACCTTGAACAAAGCATATAGGTTATAGATGAACTTTGGTTTAGATCGGACTCGGATTTGAAAGTGCACTTATAGCGATAATTGTTATAGATGCATTTGTGAATTACCTTGTTTTCAGCGATTGCTATGGAACTTTGTAGAGAGATCCTTGGGTTTTTTGCCATATTTATAATATTTTATATGAATGTTTGTTGCTATTAAAAGCTTGGATAGTAAAAATTAAGTAACATCTCGAAAAGTGAACAAAACTTCACTTTTGCAAAACTGCGCCGTTTAGTCTTGGTTTTGGACTTTAAACGGTTTCAGAAGATATTTAAATTTAAGTATTTTGTTTCATTCTTTTTATAAGTGTTTACTAACTCATATTAGAGTATTTTAAAAGTCGTTTGAGATATTTCTAAATTTTTAATAACTAGTTATGAATTTTTAAATAAGAGATATTTTTTTTAAAACTTGTTCTTTTCAAGTTTTAAGGAAAATTGTAAAGTTGTCATTTTCAAGCAATGCTTTGAAAAATGTTTTAAAACCTATTATAAGTGTTTTCAAGTATTTTAAAAGTATAAAAAAAAAAGGTTTAGAAAGGGGTTAGATTTTCTAAATGGCCAAATGGTTGATTGTTTAATTACTTGTTTGGAAAGTAATTAGTTATGCTTAACGCTGAAAGTCGACGAAGTAAGACTTATCTATTTGTGAAAATTAAGATTGCCGTCGAGTACGGATGGAACAATAGAGCTACAACCTACCGTTATCTCTCTTGATTGAGGAATAATGAGTTGGAAAATGTCGAATACGTGTTAATCGTGTTGATTTCTACTTGTTTATGGAAATAATTAATACTATACTTAACATTATAATCCGACAAGGTAGACTTATCTATTTGTGAGATTCAAGAATGAAGTTTCTAGGCAAGGCTTTGTTGGAACCAGTGCTCTAACTTACCTAGCTTCACTCTTAGATGAGGATTAGTTAAGTTGGAATGTCGGAAATGAGTTAAGCGTACGAATATTGATTTGTATAAGCGAGTGCTTTGACTAGATAATCGATTAGTCGATTATCGAACTTGACCAAATATTGGCTTAGGAAGTTATCGAAAGACTTCACAATCTTATACCAAAAGGAACCCCCGAGGAGGAGTATTGGTACGAAATGTCTCTATCTTTCAATTAATTCTGAGGGAACTGGAATGAAGTTAACCGGAAATTCATCGATTGGTTTTGCAGAGTCCGATAAGCAGGAAGAGTGTACTTATATGAGATGACTCAAAAAATGTAATCACTTCAAAGCCATATACATGATCTATGTTCTGGAAGCGGTTGTGAAGTATAATGTTATAGAGTTGAACTGTCTATTTTAAGGATTATTCCAAGAGAGAGGACAACATTAGCATTCATGGGAGGACATATGCGGGGAACCTATGTCGAGATCTGTTCGAAATGCTCGAATCCATGTAGTGATTCATGATCTTTTCAAGATAATGGAATCCATTTTGGGATTCGTGTTCTATTTGAGTGATGAAGACTCATGTAAAAGATGCCGAATGTAGCCTCAACATCGGGAAAATGACAGAAAACAAAGAAGGGGCATGGCCACGGGGGCTAAGCCGACCTCAAGGTTATATCAACTCCATATCCAAAGATACTTATCGATTGTTGCTAGCGGGAGTTGATATGATTTGGATCACACATTGAGGGTGATCCAGTTATGTTTACCTTAGAGTATATCCTATCTAGAGATATACAATGCTCGGAAGGTAGTTTTTGATCCTTGTCATGGAGTTCGGATGCGGCCAGACCGAGAAGATCTCCATGGAAAAATCCTTAAGTGAACGCGCCTTAGCGGTATTGATTATATACCTATTATTGTTGTGGCGTTCACACAACAGCTATTTAATATGATTTATGTGCTATACACTAGACATTATCTATCATACCACTATATGTTAAACTTAATGAGTGGTTGGTTTCATTTGAAGGGAAAACCGTTATGGTAATCTGTACGGTCTCAATGGTTACCATTACTTGTCTCATATTTCTTGAGTTTCTCACGCTGGTTTACCAGACTGATCCGAGTGTTTTTTTCTTATAATGCTCAGATCAGCTCCATGTATGTTTCTGGATTTAGCTATGAACGCTTTGGAGCTTATGAAAAAGAGCTGGATGATTACCTTCTGTAGTATTCTTATTTCCACTGCATTTCTGTATTGTATGTATCAGTATATGTAAGGACAAGTTGTTATAACTATCCAGGCTGATGATAGTACTTAGGTTTTAGTAACTCTAGTATTTCTGTATTTATGTTAACTCCTTGTACAGCTCCTTTGATAATTATATATAGTTGTTCAATTGTGAGATTCTGGTATTGTGTTCTTCTTTTATTTTTCTATTTGTTTTCTTTTATTTTACCCTAATTTTCTGTCTTTTTTCCACTTGGGTGCTTGGCACACGAATACCATGGATGTTTTAGTGTCGACATTCAAGGGTCAAAAAGTTGGGTCGTTACAATCATGTATTCAATACATTGGTTAGGTATCTTGTTGTGATAGATGTAGCACTAGACCAAAGGCTATAAGATGAACCTAGGGATTCGATCATCGAATTGTCGGTTTGATCAGTTTACGTAAGGTGCAATTTATTCAATGTCCTTAAATATTAAGGACGACCAAACACATTTTTGTGAAGAGTTCACTATAATCTTGTGGTAAAGGTTTCCTTTTGAATGGTATGACCATTTAGAAAGGAAAGCGAATGTACGAAAGTGTATGTAACTTAGGCACATTTGGGATGAAGAGAGTGAATGGTCACCTCTGCTTCAAGAAGAGATATTGAAAATGAGAATTATATATAATACTAAAAGATACTTAATACGGAATGAGAAATGTGATTTCTATTTCAGATATATTTTCATATGGAAACTTATTTTCTATGAAAGTTATTTCTTTGAATCCAAGATGTTTGATTTGAAACACTCGATTGAAAACTGGTTACAGTGTGTGAAATAAAATTTCATAATAAGTGGTTGAATGGAGCTTCATATTTCGTACACTATTATAGTAATGACAGAAATAATGATTGCATACCATATACCACTTCTTATTGGGTGCATCAAATTATGAAAAACTATTTGCATAAATATAGCATTTATTATTCATGAAATAATCACCGTTTTCGGTATTGGTTGAAAAAAACATGGTTTTATTTCAATATAAATATTATGAATATTCGTTATATGATCAAACTGTAATAATGGTGTTTTTGTTCATAACAAAAGTAATGCATTATAAAATACAGAAGTATGTGAAATTTTTACAATTATTTCTTTAATCCTATGGTTATGAATATATGGTACTAGAGAATTATATTTCAAACGATTGAGGGTAAAGCACCCATTCAGTGGGAGCGACAAAATAGTTAATGAACTCTTTGGATTGATCATAAAGATATATGCAGTCGAGAGTCAATGATACCAAAACTGATCCACTTATTTCATTTAATTCACAAATAAATTATCATAGAAATAAATATGTGTACTTAATACATAAGTTATGCATTCATGATAAGTTCATTGAATATAAAATGGAAGTAGAAAACATAAAATGCAAAGGAAATAAAAGAATTCAATTTGATCAAATAAATGAGTACATTGGAAAGGTTTCCAAAAGACCTAAAAACGAACAAGATTCAATCTCAAGAGACGCTCCTCCCTTTGATATATAATGATGTATGGATAAGGTGTGATCGTACATTGTTGGACAAAGGAATGATTGGTAATGTCACATCCTAGAATTTTCGACTTTCGAAAATTCGACATCCATACTCACTTTATCGACTGCCGAACAATCGAGGGCCGGAAACTCCATTAGTGAGGGTTTTAGAAAGAAGAAAAAGGCAGAAGAAGAAGAGAACAGAAGAAGAAAGAAGAACAACAGAACAACATCAGATACAGAAACAATATCAGAATCTCACATATCGCAGCGGAACAATATATAATAAATAAACACTAGTCTTTTAAAACAAAGAGCTATATCAGTTTATACATACATCAATCATCAGAGTCATATACAACAATGGACAGTTATATAAACTTGTCCTCATACAGAATACACAGCGGAATAAATACTATCAGATACAAATACTACGTCTCGTCCTCCAGCTTATCTCCAAAGCTCCAGAATATCCAGAATATCCTGATAACATAACTCTAGGCTGCCCGTGTGGAAATTGGTGGGCACCCAGAGTTTAGAAGGGAACAATAAACTCCGAGTCAGTCATGGTGACTGGTGTGAGATCGTAAAACAGTTTATCTTTAAATTAAACAACAGAAATATTTTTAAAGTCAATTCGCAATGTTTTTGGAAAATGAAACTACCATAAGACCTCCCACCACACACACAATGCAAACGCAGACTTGGAGGAGATTTCTTCTTATGATAGTCAAAGATGCTTACTACGCAAAAATCAAATCATTTTGGATATTATTATTAGTGCATAGTGGAAAACATTTCGAAAGTAGAATATAAATCTTAGCCAGCATAGGTACCATTATATTATGCCTGCTATAGCTGCCATATTAGATGGCAGGTTCTACAACTAAAACCGTACAAGTCGCGTATTGTTTCTTTGGATTTCCAACAAATGGTCAGGCTAAGGAACTTCCTATCCACGATGGGTACGTCCCTGGAATAGACGACCCGAGAACCTAACCGGATCTCTGCCAACACAAGGCCGGGTTACCTCTGCAAAAATAGGTAACTACTGACACGCGTATGCCATCCCCCGATCGTCACCGATCTTCCCGAGGATCCCCGATTCGCAACAAACCACATAGATAATAATAATGCAGTAACCACAGAGGTTAAGTATCTGGGCTCCATACCATGATACCACCTTTATCCAGAAGGAATGACATACACTAAGGGGCGCTACTCCCTAGAACCTTGCTGCATTCGTCCTGTTTCGACCATTTCCGGGGTGTGAGGCTCGATGAAGTCTCGTCCACAAAGCTACGCTTTCTCAAAAAGCCCTGCTTCGGGTCAAACAAAATGATCAACCTATGATCACAAAGATATAAGATCAAACAAATGATCATATCACAAATGATCAAACACTGATCATTTCACAGCAACACTCAGTATGCCACGTTACCAAATTGGGATATATCGCTGATAAATTTCAACTACATAACCTCTGAGCTCGTACGTCTCAGAGAAGGGTGTTAAGCTAAGAGAATAAATTCTCCGCCACCAACAGAAATGTATTTGAAAGAAATCAGCTTTATATCTCAAATTGTAACGTCAGACACACAATCCATACAAGTCTGTTCCGGGATCGAACAGAACCGAAGGCAATTCTCACGAAGCCCTTGCATTTCCGGATAATTTTCTAATCACGTCAGGACTTCCCGTCACTAAGGGTGGTAAAACCTCTAAATCGGAGATCAGCCGATGTAGAGTAACTCGACGGTAATCCTTCCGTTTTCAAAAATATCCGGTCTTCAACACCGGTCTTCAAATGCAATTCATAACGACGTATCACATATTCGGAATGGGTTATACGACCCCATGGTCCTTTCCCGGCTAACCCGAATAGTGAGCGATTTTTTCAAAAATAAGTGTGGCATTCAAATTCATCCAATTCACAACAAATACCTATCTAAAGGTAATTATTGATAGTCGGTTATTTAACTATCAATAAAGATGCGCAACATCATCAGATTCCAAATAATTTTCCAAATTATTTATCTTCAAAAATATCTTTACTAGATATAAAATTTCCACACTTTAAAAATAAATCAACGTTTATTTTTAAAACAAATTCCCATTCCATTTATAAATTCCATAGTGAATTTATATCTTCAAAATATCTATTGATATACGATTCTCAAATCGATTCCAAGTATTCAATTTCATTTTATCTTTAAGAAGATAAAATCTCAAAACGTTTCATTTCATTTTGGAAATGCATTTCCATACTTATTTAATAATAAGTATTTCACAAATCATTTATTTTCAACACTTGGAAAATATTCGATATACTTAAATCAAATTAAGTATATATTTCATTCTTTAAGGAAATCTATTTTCTATAACAACATCAATTTGAGTCAAAATGAATGTTACGTAAAACATCGTTACGACGACTCAAAAATCACTAGTATAGGGATTCGAAATTAAAATAGATATGTAAATCCCAATACTAGATAAAAACATTTCCTTTCGGAAATCATTTACTATAACAATAGTGTTATAGTCCACCATTTCCTTATATTTCTCGAAAAACGTCTATTTCAACAATAAATGTTGAAATCTATGCTTTCGATTCATAACACATTTTAAAACACCTTTAAAATGTTTAACTTCATTTTTAAAATATTACTTCTTCAAAAATGAATCCATTTTACTTAACAATATATTCACTGTCCAAAATCGTGAATAAAATTTACTCAACCCCATTTCAATCATTCCTACACATTTTTATTTCAATAAAAATTCGCTATTCAAAATCGTGAATATATCTTCTGAAATAATCTTCTATTAAATTTATCACATTCAATCTATTTTCGAATTTATAAGCACGTTTATAAATTCTATTTCTCTTTTTAATAACAACTTCGTCTTATAAACCTTCTTTTATCAACTTCTATATTTAACTTATCAAAATAAGTGACTTTGGGTCTATAAACAACTTTTATAAATTTTAATTCTATTTATAAAAGCTTCAATACCAAATCAATTTCAATATTGATTTCTAATTTTTATTTTCAACGTTTGAATAAAATTTCCATATTGATTTCTCAAAAATTCATTTCCAAATATTAAATCAATTACAGATTGATTTCTAATTTTATTTATCTCTACTAAAATAAATTCCTTATCTTCCTTCAAATTTTTCAATATCCTGTTTTTAAATGGATTCTTTAAATTGAAGTCATTTTACATTGACTTCCCAAATCATTTCAATTTACCAAGTAAATTTCTAATCGGATTTCCAACTTATCTTCTTTTAATAAATTCCTTTTTGAGAAAATAAATTTCAATCGTTTCTTTCAATCTATTTAAAAATCCAAATTCTTAAATTAAATTCTTCAATTTATAATCACTATTTTACGAAATCCATTTATTTAACATTTTCACTTGATTCTGGAATTAATTCGATAAGATTATAAAAATTAACTTTTTATACTTTAAAATTTTCTTTCTTCAAATTTTATTCAATTTCGTTTATTTTTGGAATCCAATGATATCAAACATCCATTCAGCTAAATTTTAGCTTTCAACAATTTCCAGACATCAATTCAATAACATCAATAATCATTCACAGATTATCACATCATAGTATAAATAAAATCAATCAATGTGAGGGGTCCAGTTGGATCCCTCCAACCTGTTTCCCTGCATCTAAAGACGTTAGCACAATACCAATTCCGCTCCAGTACGGAATTATCGCGGTATATAGGTTTTTATAAATCCTCTTACTAACGGCGCAATAGGGTCTCATCCGCTATACGAGGCGGGAAATCATCAATCCAATATATACATATGCCAATATGTATATATTGCTATATATAATAGATATATCCTAAAATATCTAATATCAACAATCCAATAACAATCATCAATCAATAATAACTGTAAATTCAAATTTCCTTCGAGTGAGAAAATCTCACCTTAGCTTTTATTTTGCAATCCATTTCCAACTCGACTTGTTTTCTCGATTATCTTGATTTTTAACCTTGTATAAATAATTATACAATTTATCAATATTTGAATCAAATCGAACAATTCAAATTTTCATTTGGTAAATTTATTTAAACCAAAAATTTTATTTTATCGGATGATTTCTTTTAAACCAATTTCTTTATAAATTTTATTCAACTACAATTTTACTTTAAATTAATATCTTTTAATAAATTTGTTTAACTAAAAATTTAATTTAAAACCAAACTTCCTTTAATGGTTTAATTAACTACAAATTTAAATTTTTTTTTTCCTTAGTACCTAAAATAGACAAAATAAATTAATTATCGTAAACTATTGTTTACAGCAACTTAACCAACACATTTAAAATTATATTCCCTTTTTAATTAATCTTTGGTAACTAAAATAATTTGAAATTAATAAATAAATAAAAAATTATACCTCACAGCAGAATTTTTTTGAATTGAAGATGCCATCGACGAACCACGACGATCCATCGCCTCACACTGCGACTTCGTCGTTCGCCTGACACCTCACCGTAACCCCACGTCGCGACCACGATCCCAGCCCTCTCTCGAAAAACACTGCTCCGCTGCTGCCACACTTTGACTAGACCCATCCACGCAAGATCCTCCACTGGATCGCCTGAGCCTAGCGACGCCACGCCACGAACGATCGATCTCCCTATCGATAAAAACCCAGCCTCGACTTGCCTACCGCTCGAACGCGAGCTCACGCTCGCGAATCACCGCAACCCACCTCGGTCTTCGCTTCGACTTTGACCGCGCTGAACGCGACATCACGAGCCGCCCCTGACGCCGCCTTCTCCCACGCGTATAAAGAGACTGTAGCAGGACCTCAAATCGTCAGTAGAGAATATCGCATGGGAGGCAAGGATGAGCCGTGATGGCTGATGGAATAGCCAAGTATGCAGCGATGATTATTATGAAGGTGTTGATTTTCGAAACCCTCGTCGCCATCTGATTTCAAACGATTTCGTGAAAAAGGTCTTGGAAAGGGGGGAAACGAGATGGCCATTATAAATTTGAACGAATTCGATTTAGTTCGTAATGAAAGGAAGGGGATGAAATATTTTAAAACTGGAAGAAGAATGGTTGGCACGATCTTTTTCGTGATTTCTGGCGTAAATTTAGGCGATAACGTGATGTCGTTGACCAAAATTTTAAAGTTTAAATTTAAATTGGTTTCAATTAAATTTCGACGTATTTTTACGTCGTGTGTTCACGTAACAACTCCGAACGCTACGAAATTTGAAACCCGATAAAAATTCAATATTACGGACCCAATGGAACTGGTTTCGTCGGATTCCGAGACTATGTGAAAATTGACTATTTTATAAATATCGGTTCGAGTGATTATTTTCAAAACTGAACAATTCACTTTCAAATTCGATTCTGAAGCTTCTATTATCTTCAGTATTATCAATACGAATTTTAAAAGCTTTCGAAATAATTTTCTTCAGCTTAAAATTGAAGATTCAAATTTTTATTCAGCATTCAATAGATTAAATTTTATAATTAACTCGTAAAAATCAGAGTTATATTCGGGGTTCAAATTAAATCATTGTTTAAATATTTAAAATTAATTAAATATTCTCAATTTAATTTGTTCAAAATTCTGGGTCGTTACAGACTTCCCTCCTTAAAAGAATTTCGTCCTCGAAATTACAAGTTAGGAAAAATGGTCCTTAACTCATCTACTATCTTTCAACATTCAATAGTTTTATCAATTTATCAAAACAAATCTTCCTACTAAAGACTCGTTATCATTCAATTAACTTTCCAACTTTCATAATTTTCAAACAACATTGTTTTCTTCAAAATTCAAATTCGAGTTTAAATTCAAATTTTAAACTTTCAAATTTTCTCAAAAATTTTCTAACACTCGGAATTTTCGAAAAATTTCGCCAGCGTCTCCTTTGCGCGGCTAATACGGCACGACTACAAAACGTCCCTACGGACTCTCGGATTTCAAAAAGAAAAAGAAAAAGCCAAGCGGCTAGAGAGAAATCATCAAAAACTCATATTATAATTCAAATACGTACCTTTTTGTCGAGCAATTCAAATTTATCTTTGAAATCAAATCCAATTCATTTACACCTGTATATCCTACTAGCCATAATATCTAGTTACACATTCAAACCATTTTGCAAATTCTGTTACAAAAATTTCAATATAACTGCTTATATCATCATTACTTCACTATTGAAGCTACATATCTATTTCATTCAATCTTGCATTTCAATTTTCATTTGAATTCAATTCACAATTACAATTCAATTTGAATACTATTTAACTTCTGAATATTGAATTTATCAGTTATCTTTCATTCATAACCACACTATTTTAAATTAGTTTCAGTTACTAATTCATTTCAATTCTAATTCATTTATTCACATTCGTTTTCAACATTCAGTTCTAATCTTATTCACGTACAATTGTGAATTCCCTTCATTGAAAATTTATTTATTCTTACTTGAATTCATCTTTAAATTCGAACCATCCCTTTTATTTAGTTCACAATTCAAGGTTTAATTTCACTAATTTAACTTTCAATTTCGCTTTCATTAAATCACAATTGATTCATTTGTACTTACATTTATTTAACTTCATCTTTAAGTTAAATTTATTCTACCAAAATTCAACCGTATAAGTTATCAATTTCATAATATTTCGTAAATATTTTAATATAGCATTCCAGAGTCTTTTTAACATTTCAAAAATCATTTTTGAAAACAATTCAAATCATCCTTTGAATTTCCAAAACAAAACCCAAATTTTCCAAACAACTTCCATTTAAAACAATTTGGCAGCAATTTCTCTTTTGGAAACCCGAAAATGAACATCAGTGATGCTGCAGTCATTACCGAAGTTATTTTCCAGCGACCGAAAAGAGTTTAGAGCTTTATCTCTCCAAAATACTTTTTCAAAATCCTTTGAAATTCATTTTCAAACCAAAAAGATTTTAAACTTTTCGAATCTCCAAAATTTACGAATTCCTTTTAAAACATTTCCAAAAACTTCTCTGGAATCTCATTTTAAATTACAAATTACATTTATAATTTACATTCCTTAAATTTCATTTGTACATGGATTTATCTCTTAACTTTGGAGTTACTATTTCAATTTCTTATTCAATTTCATATACTAATTCAAGGTTATTATTTTCCTAACAACCATGCAACCATATACTATAATAATTCATAGAAAATCGTTTCTTTTCTATACAAAAATAGCTTTGGATAAAATTATCTCATTTACCCTATTTAAAACAATACTGTGTCGAATTGTTCTATTCAAGTGTTTAGAAACCCCTTCGATACAGTTTTGCAAGACTGTGCCGACGAAGGTTCATATACCACTCAATAAACCAATCATCACAATATAAAACAATTTTATATTCAAATAACAAATACGCGCTCATATCTATTATTACACTCAAACTCATTCTAGAGTACTGCTGACTCTATCTCTAATGAGTAATACCCAACAGAGCAGGGTTGTCGCTTAACCATATGCTCTGATACCACTTTGTCACATCCTAGAATTTTCGACTTTCGAAAATTCGACATCCATACTCACTTTATCGACTGCCGAACAATCGAGGGCCGGAAACTCCATTAGTGAGGGTTTTAGAAAGAAGAAAAAGGCAGAAGAAGAAGAGAACAGAAGAAGAAAGAAGAACAACAGAACAACATCAGATACAGAAACAATATCAGAATCTCACATATCGCAGCGGAACAATATATAATAAATAAACACTAGTCTTTTAAAACAAAGAGCTATATCAGTTTATACATACATCAATCATCAGAGTCATATACAACAATGGACAGTTATATAAACTTGTCCTCATACAGAATACACAGCGGAATAAATACTATCAGATACAAATACTACGTCTCGTCCTCCAGCTTATCTCCAAAGCTCCAGAATATCCAGAATATCCTGATAACATAACTCTAGGCTGCCCGTGTGGAAATTGGTGGGCACCCAGAGTTTAGAAGGGAACAATAAACTCCGAGTCAGTCATGGTGACTGGTGTGAGATCGTAAAACAGTTTATCTTTAAATTAAACAACAGAAATATTTTTAAAGTCAATTCGCAATGTTTTTGGAAAATGAAACTACCATAAGACCTCCCACCACACACACAATGCAAACGCAGACTTGGAGGAGATTTCTTCTTATGATAGTCAAAGATGCTTACTACGCAAAAATCAAATCATTTTGGATATTATTATTAGTGCATAGTGGAAAACATTTCGAAAGTAGAATATAAATCTTAGCCAGCATAGGTACCATTATATTATGCCTGCTATAGCTGCCATATTAGATGGCAGGTTCTACAACTAAAACCGTACAAGTCGCGTATTGTTTCTTTGGATTTCCAACAAATGGTCAGGCTAAGGAACTTCCTATCCACGATGGGTACGTCCCTGGAATAGACGACCCGAGAACCTAACCGGATCTCTGCCAACACAAGGCCGGGTTACCTCTGCAAAAATAGGTAACTACTGACACGCGTATGCCATCCCCCGATCGTCACCGATCTTCCCGAGGATCCCCGATTCGCAACAAACCACATAGATAATAATAATGCAGTAACCACAGAGGTTAAGTATCTGGGCTCCATACCATGATACCACCTTTATCCAGAAGGAATGACATACACTAAGGGGCGCTACTCCCTAGAACCTTGCTGCATTCGTCCTGTTTCGACCATTTCCGGGGTGTGAGGCTCGATGAAGTCTCGTCCACAAAGCTACGCTTTCTCAAAAAGCCCTGCTTCGGGTCAAACAAAATGATCAACCTATGATCACAAAGATATAAGATCAAACAAATGATCATATCACAAATGATCAAACACTGATCATTTCACAGCAACACTCAGTATGCCACGTTACCAAATTGGGATATATCGCTGATAAATTTCAACTACATAACCTCTGAGCTCGTACGTCTCAGAGAAGGGTGTTAAGCTAAGAGAATAAATTCTCCGCCACCAACAGAAATGTATTTGAAAGAAATCAGCTTTATATCTCAAATTGTAACGTCAGACACACAATCCATACAAGTCTGTTCCGGGATCGAACAGAACCGAAGGCACTTCTCACGAAGCCCTTGCATTTCCGGATAATTTCTAATCACGTCAGGACTTCCCGTCACTAAGGGTGGTAAAACCTCTAAATCGGAGATCAGCCGATGTAGAGTAACTCGACGGTAATCCTTCCGTTTTCAAAAATATCCGGTCTTCAACACCGGTCTTCAAATGCAATTCATAACGACGTATCACATATTCGGAATGGGTTATACGACCCCATGGTCCTTTCCCGGCTAACCCGAATAGTGAGCGATTTTTTCAAAAATAAGTGTGGCATTCAAATTCATCCAATTCACAACAAATACCTATCTAAAGGTAATTATTGATAGTCGGTTATTTAACTATCAATAAAGATGCGCAACATCATCAGATTCCAAATAATTTTCCAAATTATTTATCTTCAAAAATATCTTTACTAGATATAAAATTTCCACACTTTAAAAATAAATCAACGTTTATTTTTAAAACAAATTCCCATTCCATTTATAAATTCCATAGTGAATTTATATCTTCAAAATATCTACTGATATACGATTCTCAAATCGATTCCAAGTATTCAATTTCATTTTATCTTTAAGAAGATAAAATCTCAAAACGTTTCATTTCATTTTGGAAATGCATTTCCATACTTATTTAATAATAAGTATTTCACAAATCATTTATTTTCAACCCTTGGAAAATATTCGATATACTTAAATCAAATTAAGTATATATTTCATTCTTTAAGGAAATCTATTTTCTATAACAACATCAATTTGAGTCAAAACGAATGTTACGTAAAACATCGTTACGACGACTCAAAAATCACTAGTATAGGGATTCGAAATTAAAATAGATATATAAATCCCAATACTAGATAAAAACATTTCCTTTCGGAAATCATTTACTATAACAATAGTGTTATAGTCCACCATTTCCTTATATTTCTCGAAAAACGTCTATTTCAACAATAAATGTTGAAATCTATGCTTTCGATTCATAACACATTTTAAAACACCTTTAAAATGTTTAACTTCATTTTTAAAATATTACTTCTTCAAAAATGAATCCATTTTACTTAACAATATATTCACTGTCCAAAATCGTGAATAAAATTTACTCAACCCCATTTCAATCATTCCTACACATTTTTATTTCAATAAAAAATCGCTATTCAAAATCGTGAATATATCTTCTGAAATAATCTTCTATTAAATTTATCACATTCAATCTATTTTCGAATTTATAAGCACGTTTATAAATTCTATTTCTCTTTTTAATAACAACTTCGTCTTATAAACCTTCTTTTATCAACTTATATATTTAACTTATCAAAATAAGTGACTTTGGGTCTATAAACAACTTTTATAAATTTTAATTCTATTTATAAAAGCTTCAATACCAAATCAATTTCAATATTGATTTCTAATTTTTATTTTCAACGTTTGAATAAAATTTCCATATTGATTTCTCAAAAATTCATTTCCAAATATTAAATCAATTACAGATTGATTTCTAATTTTATTTATCTCTACTAAAATAAATTCCTTATCTTCCTTCAAATTTTTCAATATCCTGTTTTTAAATGGATTCTTTAAATTGAAGTCATTTTACATTGACTTCCCAAATCATTTCAATTTACCAAGTAAATTTCTAATCGGATTTCCAACTTATCTTCTTTTAATAAATTCCTTTTTGAGAAAATAAATTTCAATCGTTTCTTTCAATCTATTTAAAAATCCAAATTCTTAAATTAAATTCTTCAATTTATAATCACTATTTTACGAAATCCATTTATTTAACATTTTCACTTGATTCTGGAATTAATTCGATAAGATTATAAAAATTAACTTTTTATACTTTAAAATTTTCTTTCTTCAAATTTTATTCAATTTCGTTTATTTTTGGAATCCAATGATATCAAACATCCATTCAGCTAAATTTTAGCTTTCAACAATTTCCAGACATCAATTCAATAACATCAATAATCATTCACATATTATCACATCATAGTATAAATAAAATCAATCAATGTGAGGGGTCCAGTTGGATCCCTCCAACCTGTTTCCCTGCATCCAAAGACGTTAGCACAATACCAATTCCGCTCCAGTACGGAATTATCGCGGTATATAGGTTTTTATAAATCCGCTTACTAACGGCGCAATAGGGTCTCATCCGCTATACGAGGCGGGAAATCATCAATCCAATATATACATATGCCAATATGTATATATTGCTATATATAATAGATATATCCTAAAATATCTAATATCAACAATCCAATAACAATCATCAATCAATAATAACTGTAAATTCAAATTTCCTTCGAGTGAGAAAATCTCACCTTAGCTTTTAGTTTGCAATCCATTTCCAACTCGACTTGTTTTCTCGATTATCTTGATTTTTAACCTTGTATAAATAATTATACAATTTATCAATATTTGAATCAAATCGAACAATTCAAATTTTCATTTGGTAAATTTATTTAAACCAAAAATTTTATTTTATCGGATGATTTCTTTTAAACCAATTTCTTTATAAATTTTATTCAACTACAATTTTACTTTAAATTAATATCTTTTAATAAATTTGTTTAACTAAAAATTTAATTTAAAACCAAACTTCCTTTAATGGTTTAATTAACTACAAATTTAAATTTTTTTTTTCCTTAGTACCTAAAATAGATAAAATAAATTAATTATCGTAAACTATTGTTTACAGCAACTTAACCAACACATTTAAAATTATATTCCCTTTTTAATTAATCTTTGGTAACTAAAATAATTTGAAATTAATAAATAAATAAAAAATTATACCTCACAGCAGAATTTTTTTGAATTGAAGATGCCATCGACGAACCACGACGATCCATCGCCTCACACTGCGACTTCGTCGTTCGCCTGACACCTCACCGTAACCCCACGTCGCGACCACGATCCCAGCCCTCTCTCGAAAAACACTGCTTCGCTGCTGCCATACTTTGACCAGACCCATCCACGCAAGATCCTCCACTGGATCGCTTGAGCCTAGCGATGCCACGCCACGAACGATCGATCTCCCTATCGATAAAAACCCAGCCTCGACTTGCCTACCGCTCGAACGCGAGCTCACGCTCGCGAATCACCGCAACCCACCTCGGTCTTCGCTTCGACTTTGACCGCGCTGAACGCGACATCACGAGCCGCCCCTGACGCCGCCTTCTCCCACGCGTATAAAGAGACTGTAGCAGGACCTCAAATCGTCAGTAGAGAATATCGCATGGGAGGCAAGGATGAGCCGTGATGGCTGATGGAATAGCCAAGTATGCAGCGATGATTATTATGAAGGTGTTGATTTTCGAAACCCTCGTCGCCATCTGATTTCAAACGATTTCGTGAAAAAGGTCTTGGAAAGGGGGGAAACGAGATGGCCATTATAAATTTGAACGAATTCGATTTCGTTCGTAATGAAAGGAAGGGGATGAAATATTTTAAAACTGGAAGAAGAATGGTTGGCACGATCTTTTTCGTGATTTCTGGCGTAAATTTAGGCGATAACGTGATGTCATTGACCAAAATTTTAAAGTTTAAATTTAAATTGGTTTCAATTAAATTTCGACGTGTTTTTACGTCGTGTGTTCACGTAACAACTCCGAACGCTACGAAATTTGAAACCCGATAAAAATTCAATATTACGGACCCAATGGAACTGGTTTCGTCGGATTCCGAGACTATGTGAAAATTGACTATTTTATAAATATCGGTTCAAGTGATTATTTTCAAAACTGAACAATTCACTTTCAAATTCGATTCTGAAGCTTCTATTATCTTCAGTATTATCAATACGAATTTTAAAAGCTTTCGAAATAATTTTCTTCAGCTTAAAATTGAAGATTCAAATTTTTATTCAGCATTCAATAGATTAAATTTTATAATTAACTCGTAAAAATCAGAGTTATATTCGGGGTTCAAATTAAATCATTGTTTAAATATTTAAAATTAATTAAATATTCTCAATTTAATTTGTTCAAAATTCTGGGTCGTTACAGGTAATGAGTGAAGTTGAGTTAACTTCTTTCTATAAGGTTATGTATTTAATTGTAAGTACATAGGTCAAATTAAATTTCATCCAAAACTAAGTTTACGAGATTATACAAGATAATAGTTGATAAGAAACTCCTACATATCCTAGGTCAAGGAGTTGACAGATTGTATGAGTCAAAGACTATACGTAATATTTGCTCATGAGGTATCTTGTGTAAATCAACCTAAAGGAGTCTGAAACCGATCAATATTGATTAATAATTGAACATATAAGATTTGTAAATTAAAACCAAATTTGTTAATACATATACACATATATAAAGGCGGTTCATATAATGTTTATGAATACCTATTCCATTACACTAAGAAACAATGGCTGTTACAAGAAACACCAACTTCGTGGCGAAGGAACTTTTTGTTAGAACTTAATGGTACAAAATGGATCTAGATACGATACAAAGATAAAACTGAATACAAAGGATGAAATGAAATTAACCAAGCCAAAATAGGCATTACTCATTAGAATGTCTAACAAGAACACTCGCACATTAAAAAGAAACTATGATTTCATATCAATTTCGAGAATGAATTTCCTCAGTTGTCTATAAGCCACTAAGAATATTGACTCTACAACACGGCACGATGCCCAAATCCAGAATGGATTCCAAGCATATTATCAAAATATAATTTTGATTATGGTACCCGAAGGGATATGATCCATCGTCCACAAAAGTAACTTCGAGAAGAAGACCAATGTAGTTAGAATATATTAAGCAACGTTAGTAAAATAACTTCGTAATTTCAACTGTTGAAATTAACATAACAAATTCATCATTCAACATACTTAAGTTAATTTGGATTTTACTCGCAAAATTATTGCTCGATATGATTGATTTTTTGGTACATGCATGTTAAAACAAAAATTATAAATATTGATTTAGAATAGATTGTTTGTATATAACAACCAAATAATTTGAATTTCTATCAAAATGTAAAGGAAGCATGTATCTATAAGAAAGATTTATAAACGGTACTAAAATATTTTTGAAATAATAAGTTAACAACAAACTTGTGATTGTTAACGATGTACCCATGTTAAAATCATTTTCTCTGGTTGTTTAGTACAACATAGGATTTGAAAGGACATCTTTTATAATTAGCATAAATGGATGTTGGGAATGTTCTAAATGATAATATATATGTACACCATATTAAAATGTTTAACATGGAGCATATATGATGAATTTCTTATACACCGACATCAAGAATTATCATATATGCTATGATATCTACTATATCACATTTCGCTTATGTAATTGGTACATAAACATATATCAATTTGATTTAGGTCACTAAATAGTAATTAAGGGTACTCTTGAATATTTATGAAACACTAGAGAATTGTTTATAGAAACAAAGAACTCCTTACGAAGGAGAGTTCAGACTCAAACATCATAAGTAATTTTGAGTACAGTATGTCAATTCTAAATTCATGTTCAACCTAGTCTAGAAATTTTAAGTAGAAAATGTTCCAAATGAAAGGATGTGGCTGATTTAACCAAAAAGGTTTAGTACATTGCCTTGAATAGCACTACAACAATATATATATATATGCAAAAATTTATAACTAAGGTAGGGGTGATTTCAAATGTTGAGAATCACATAACATTGTTATGCTATAAAAATGTCATAATATAAATCATGAAAGAACCCAGAGCTCAATAGAAAATGATAAATAAAATCTAATAAGTTCTGCATGATAAAGGCAGTTTATCAGTGTCAAAAAGTGTCGATTGACAAAATAAACAATTAAGACTGTAAAACATATCCGTTCACTCAGAGACTAGCTCGATCCGTTTTTAGAAAACAAATCAGAGGAATGTGAGTAAAATTTCACGATTGAGCCCAAGTGCAAGTGGAAGATTGACAGAGCTAGGTGTGTTCCCTAGGGGAAATTATGTAATTTGTTGCATATATATTACTTTATGACATATCTTGTTCATAATTAAGGTATTTGCTTTCTATTATGTACTTTGATATATAGTGATATAATTCATTAAGTATTTAATATAAAGATATTAAATAGAAAAATCCTTAAATGATATGTTATGCAATAATAATTCCAAGGGCTTGTAACCATGAGAAAATTTTCACAATATTAAATAATTATTTTAAATATCCATGTTCAAGATGTTTTAGGAAAGGACATCGATACATCCATTGAGACCAGAGTACGTAACACTGTCTAAATGTTCGATAGTGTATTACTCATAAGTACTGGGGGTGCTAAGGGGTTACCTATTGATAGTTATTGGATAGTTATGGAATGACTCACCGGAGAGTTTCTTATTAATTAATAATAACTAAGTTCGAACAATAAATCTCGAAGTGACAATATTAGCCAATTCTCCCAACTTGAGGATAATGTTGAACTTCAATGTGGATAATCAACTTTGATTATAATTAAATCGTAGCATGGCATTGATCAAAAGAATATAGCTGGGTCTGAGTTGAAGCATTGGATATGAAACACTATTCAATAAAGAATTCATCTCCTCGATTATATGAGGTTAGTATCACGGTCAACTATAGTGAACTCAAAGTCAAAGTTTTTGGCCAGAGCAGTATAGTAAATAATAAATGTTATTATGAACCAAAGACTTTATTTATGGACTAACTGTCACGTTCTGAATTTCAGCGTTCGAAAATCGACATCCGTACTTCACTTGTACTCGAATGCCGCAGATCCAATCGTTGAAATTCGACTCGTGCCGGAGCTTATAACATTATTAAGTATAACAACACAGTGGAAGAAAGAAATAAATGATATCATATACAACTCCAATGAATACAATATCCAGAATGATATACAACAATGATATCAATATGATACAACAATATCAGATATAAATAATGATACAGCGGAAAATAACAGAAGTGATAATCCAAATCATCTTCAAAAGAGAATGAATCCAACAACTCCAATATCAAGCTCGAACCCCCATCACGTTGCACCAAGATAAGCAACGTCAGTCGTGAACTCCAAACTCTGAACTAGCTCCAGATAATCTACTAAACCTGACTATCTGAAAAACCCAACTCTAGACTGCCCGTGTGGAAAATTATGGGCACCCAGAGTTTAGGAAGGGAACAATAAACTCCGAGTGCCCATAATTTTCCACACGGGCAGTCTAGAGTTCGATTTTTCAGATAGTCAGGTTTAGTAGATTATTTGGAGCTAGTTCAGTGTTTGGAGTTCACGACTGACGTTGCTTATCTTGGTGCAACGTGACGGGGGTTCGAGCTTGATATTGGAGTTGTTGGATTCATTCTCTTTTGAAGATGATTTGGGTTATCACTTCTGTTATTTTCCGCTGTATCATTATTTATCTCTGATATTGTTGTATCATATTGATATCATTATTGTATATCATTTTGGATATTGTATTCATTGGAGTTGTATATGATATCATTTATTTCTTTCTTCCGCCGTGTTGTTATACTTAATGGTGTTATAAGCTCCGGCACGAGTCGAATTTCAACGATTGGATCAGCGGCATTTGAGTACAAGTGAAGTACGGATGTCGATTTTCGAATGCTGAAATTCGGAACGTGACAAATTGGTATCAGAGCTAAGGTTAAACTTTAGCTCAAGAGTATAACACATTAAGTAACTCATTAGAGATAGGGTGAAGTATACCCTAGAATGAGTAATCCCTAAGATATCCGTCCGTATGCCTCAGTAAATTCTCTTACTATCCACTGATAGTAAGTATGAGTGCAAGAAGAGGATGAGATAGGGGACAGAGGAATACGACTATAAATGGTCAATACCCTGTAACAACAAGGTAACAATCTTTCCTCTATCAATCTCTTTTGTTCAGCATCTCTTTTTTCAATTCTTTGATAGTTCCTGGTAGATCCAGGAAGAAGATTTGATATATTTGTATGGGACATAAACTCCAACTGAGTCAGAAATTGTTGTTTGGATGAATTGGTTGCTTTGGTTGCTATGGTTGATAGGTATACTTTAGTTTTTAAACTGAAAGTTTTGAAATTTTATCCATATATCTATCTATTTTTGAGTCCCAATATATTCTACGAATGGTTAGTTATCCCTTTGAACTAACCGATGCCACTGCATATTTCGTAGATCTGGATAACCCGAGTATCCTGTGAAAAATTTAAAAAGATTCGTTCTTGTATCTATTATTGATATTCTGATTTGGTAAGCTAAATGCAGAATAGATATTCAGTTGATTTGATGAAACATTCTTCATCTATCTTTGTGTCTCCTTGGAAAATTTCGAGGACGAAATTCTTTTAAGGGGGGAAGGTTGTAACGACCCCGGATTTTAATTAAATTTAAATTGATAATTTATTGAATTTTTGAATAAAATTTGTGAAATTTATCGATAAATCGATGTGAGTTTCCCCGAGCACAAATAAAATATGTGTTAAATCATTTGAATTTAAATCTTGTATATATATATATGAATATATATGTATATGTGCATATATGAGTGGATTTGAATTTATATATATATATTGGATTTGAATTTTAATTTTAAGTAAATGGTTATAAAATCATCTATGAAAAATATAAAGTAAATATATTAAACTAAATCTTAATATCATGTTAATAAGTTAATACAACTATATAAAATAAATTATGAAATATATATATATATATATAAAGTAACACATGGATAAAATTTACCAACATATTGGAATAGAGATTTATTTACATTATACTACAAAGTAATGAAACAAACAAAAAGAAAAGAAGCAAACAAAATATATAGTCATGTACACTTGGAAAAAAATGAATGTACTAGATTGTAAAAGGAAACAAAGTTATATATGTAGACTTGTAAAAGAATGAAGAAAATAAAATATAGCTTGCAAAGGAGACATAAGGTACATATGCATTTAATGTTTGCATCTCTAGCATAGCAAAGAAAAATTTTCAGCCGAGACAAACAATGCAAAGCAATTAATGCAAGTATCTCTAGTACACAACATATTACCCATCAGCCTCCATAAGCAAGAAAATCTCTGCCTAGTATTGTACAAACAATATTTTATCACTTGTACAAAATAATACATCCCTGTAAACTTCTTTTATATGTCAACTTCCTCATCACAGTTTCATCCATCAAAACTGAAAGAAAAAAAAAGAATGAAGTAATATCATTTCATACTTAAACAAAAACAAACCAGAAATGATCAAAGTAAAACAAATCAAATTCATACTTGATTCAATGCAAAGATCAAAAGGCAGAGCAACTCAAAGCAAAGATCAGTTTTCAAATCAAAACCTGCAAAGTAAATTCAACTACTTTAACTTGAGTGAATCCAGAAATCAACTCAAACAAATCAAGTAAAATCAGATCATCATCAAGCATGTAAATCAAAATCTACTTCCAGTGTTCAAAACATTCTAGGTTTTTCAAGCTTGTCTCTGTTCCAAGTACAGGTGAGCAAACTCACTTGAACCCATCTATATGTTTTGATATCGGAATTGATACTTGAAGTTTTGTTGTGAAAAATGTTTGTTAGTTGTTAATTATGTCTGCATGCTTGTAGATATATGTGCAAATATATGTGTGCATGTAGAAATATGCTTCTGTTCCAAGCTCCACAGGTTTTTAAACAATAAAACCATTCAAATTCTCTTTGCCAAATCTGTTTTAGGCTTAGATTCTTAAAGAAGAAATGATGATAACAATGTAACATTATTTTTGAAAATTATTTCCAGTAAAAACATTCAATAATTATTTCAAAAAGAATATAAATTACTGGGATGATTTTATCAAGTCAAAAATCAATGATTTCAATTTCATGTTTTGACTTCACGAACAGATTTGTAATACAAAATCATGAATTTAGGAAATCAATTCATGATTTTTAAGCCGATAATCATTAAGATATCTTAAGTTGAACGAAAAAGTTGAATGCGTTGATTTCTGATGATCGCGTAATCGTAAAATCTTGGGATTGTTTCTGGAGGAAGATGGTGGTCTGGGGATTCATGAAAAAATAATAAGTGATTTTATAATACGCCGTGGTGATCGATCGGCGTTGGTTTAGGGTTTAGAAGCAACTCTTGGTCGATTGGGTTTTACGAAGCTGTTCGCCGAAGTGGGTGAACTAGAGACTATCGGTGGTGGGGGGATTGGAAGAGGAGTGTCTGGCGTAGCTTTGGGCAGAGGTTCGTGGTTGTTGGTGATCGGAGTTGGTGTGGCGAGGAGATTTTTGTGAACTGTGTTATTTCCATGCAGGGGTCGATAAGCTCCTTTTTGATTCCCTGATGATCTCGTCGATCTGGGTTACAGGGATCATCAGCGAAGTCGTAGGTGATCTGACGGTGGTCGCGGTGATGGTCAGAACGTCGTCGTTCAGGCGTACACATGCATGCGTAAGAGCTGTGTATTTGGGAATAATGATGTTTTGGGGAAGAAAGGTTTTTCTCGGGGTTCGTTCGAGTTTTACTGGGTTTGACTCGAAGTGGGTAGGGTCGTGAGTGACCCGAAGTTTTACTCGGGTATTCCAACAATTAGCTCGGTTTTTAGTTGAATAGAAGTAGGCGAGTTTTAATTTAAAGGAAATAACAAGTTTTAAAGTTTAAACTTAATCAAGATTAAATAATTTATTAACCATTTTTTTAAAATAATTATTGTTTAATCAAGATGGAGTTTATTAAAGGCTTGGGAAAAATAAATTTATTTGAGTTTAAAGTATTTCAATATATTTATATGTATATAACCTTTGTTTTGAAAGTTTATTTTAAATAAACTTAATATTGTGATTAAGTAAATAAATTAAGAATGAAGTGTTTTAATCCTTAATTTAATTTAAAGGTTTAAAGTGATTAAATGATTAATTACTTAAAAGGATTTAATTTATGTGATTCATTAATTAATGTAATTAATTTAAAGATTTATTATGTGGTTAAAGGTTAATTACTTAATAACTAAAGGTTAATTAATTTATGATTAAAGGTGAATTAATTGATGATTAAAGTTAATTAATTTGTAATTACTTAATGTAATTAAGGGATAACTAATTATGTACTTAACTTGAATGTTAATTTAATTAATGTGATTAGTTAAGGAATAATTAATTAATTAAAGGTAATTAATTAAGATGAATAATTAAAATTGATCAATCAAGTGATTAAAGGATAATTGCTCCATGTAATTAATTTGTGATTAGAGATAATCATTTAAGTAATTAATTAAGGGTTAATTAATGATTAATCAAAGGGAAATTATTAAATGTTTTGTAATAAATTGATTAGTAATTTACCCTAACTAGCAAAATTTATTCCTAGAAATTAATCTGATTTAAATTAATCAAATAAATAAATTGATCCTACTTATGGATGTTTGGATTATATTGTGTGTTGAATTGTTTGATATCCCTGATATGCGATGCATTGTGAAATATCCCGATTTGTGTTGTGATCCGTGACTGTAATTTATTATCTGTGATATATATATATATATCTGTGATCTGTGAATGAAATATAAGCGTTATAGTTTATACCGCTTATCAATTATATTGTTATATTTGATCTGTGATGGTTGAATGTTGTTGCACTATTGTGTTAAACCCGTGGACTACACAATACACACACAAGTGTGGATTTCACGTGGAAATCAGTTAAGTCAAAAATTTCTGACAATTCTAAAGATTGAATTTTTGAATCCAAATTAGTTTTGAAAATTGGAATTGAAAGTTTTTGAAAATGAGTTCCAAAAATAAGAGTTATTTTAAATAACTTAATAAGAATTGGAATTCAAATCATTTGATTTAAATTTTGAATTCAATAATTTGGGAATTATGGTCTAAAAGATTTTTTTAAAGGCAAGCAGGGTTGAATGGTCCCTTACCGTATTTATTAACCACACAAAAACAAAAACAAAAGGAGAGCAATAACAAGCTAGAGCTCTCAAAAGCAAATAGGGAAGACTAAGAAGTAAATAAGAATGAAAGACTTAACACAAACCAAACAAGAACAGCACAAGGAAAGGAAAGAATAAAAACCCTAATCCAGAGAGCCATAAGCAACATGTAGGGAAGACTTTTCCTTGACTCTAGATATTATGATGTTTATCAAGGCACTTTCAAGTTTCATTTTATTCTCAAAAACTCTAGCATTTCTCTCAGCCCATATCACATCCACATAAACTTTCAGAAGCAGTAACAGCCTATAAGATGAAGCATCCTTCCACCTTGTTCTTCTGAAGACTCTATTCCATTCAGCACTACCATTCATTATCGGCTCAGAAAATCCTCCATTGAAGAGAATAGCTTTCCAGATTCTTTTTGTAACCATACAATCAAAATAGAGGTGTGAGCCATCTTCATTATGATTATTGCAGAAGTTACACATCAAGTCCACAGAAAAACCTCTCCTACATAATTTATCCTTGGTCATGAGTGCATTTCTTAGGACTTTCCATAAAAAGAAGTTCAGTTTTTGAGAAGTGTTTGTATTCCAGACTCTAGCATGCCATCTAAAGATAGGGTTATTCTCATCTCTTATCAAAGCTTTATAAATTCTTGATATGGAGTGCTGCCCAAGATTAGCAGTCCACACATACCCATCATCACCAGTAGGATACTTCTTGCTTTGCACAACAGCCCACAGCTGATTGATGATAGGGTTGGAGGAGTAAGGCAAAACAATTTCACCATTATAAAAATAATCAACTGCCTTGGCATTCAAGGGGATGCCTGTTTGATTCCTCTACTCATAGGAGAGCAAATCATACAATATAATTCCTCTTCCAACCCATGGTTCAAACCAGAATTTAGCTTTACTATCAGGGCCAAGCACAAGCTGGACATGTGGAAGTAAACTGCCCTTGAGTTTAAGGATTGATCTCCACACCCAACCACACAGAGGAGAGGGTTCAATTTTCCAGAAGTTCTTATTGCCAAGATGATGATGCCTAGCCCATTTAACCCACAAATTAGGTTTTTCATTAATCAGATTGTCAAAATGCTTTGAAAATGTAGCTTGATTCCAAGTCCTCATACATTTTATTCCCAATCCACCATATTTTTGTGGTTTCTCCAAATTTCGCAAAAGCAATAGGAATGAGTTTTGTAGAATACATATCCCCAGTCTATAGAAAATGATTCATTGCTTTCCTGATGCTAGATAAAAGAGCAGAAGGTAAAATAAAGCACCTGCAACAATAAACAGTCATAGCTTGTATTATAGATTTTATGATTGTGGTTCTGCCTGCCTGAGATAACTTATTGCTTGCCCATCTATTCATAGCTTCAGTTATTCTTTCAAACAGAGGCAAACAAGCAGTTGCTCCAATTTTTCTAGAGCACAAAGGGATACCCAGATGCATGGTACCCTCAGGAAGATTAGGAAGCTGACTTTCATGGTGTATGTTCTGATTGTCACTGTCATTGAGTCCTACCACCATTAGGAATGACTTGCTTCTGTTGACTTGTAGACTAGTGCACTTCTCAAAAGTGTGAAGGATGCCTTTGACACATTCCATTGAAGATACTGTATGCTTAATAAAAAGTATAACATCATCTGCAAAAAGAAGAGAGGTAATGAGAGGATTCCTGCATTTGGGATGCAACTTGAAATTGTGGTTCCTGACTTGATTGTTAATAAGCTGAGTAAAAAATTCCATCACAATTATGAACAAATAAGAAGACATCGGGTCTCCCTGTCTTATTCCTCTCTGACTTCTAAAATATCCAACAGTCCCACCATTGTAACATAATGAGAAGGAGACTGTTGAAATACATGTACATATCCAGCTGACAAAGTGGCAAGGAAACCCCATTAATCCCATAATACCAGTCAGAGCTTCCCAGCTAACTGTATCATAAGCTCTTCTTATATCAAGCTTCATCATAGCTCTTGAAGAAACATGAGCTCTACCATAACCATTAAGTAGTTCATGAGTAACTAGCACATTATCTAGGATACTTCTATTATTCAAAATTGCAGCTTGGTTCTCAGAAATCAATGTAGGAAGCACATGTCTAAGCCTAGCAGCAATAACTTTAGATATGCATTTGTATATTATGTTACAACAAGCAATAGGACGAAATGCATTAAGAGTAGCAGCATGCTTACCTTTTGGCACCAAACATAAGTTGGTAGCATTAATGGGAATAGACAATTTATTGTGCTAAAAAATTATGCATGGCTGCCTTGAAGTCATTAGCAATGACATCCCAACAATGAATAAAGAAAACAACATTAAAACCATCAGGACCACCACAAGAATCCCTCTTCATACCAAACATAGCATTATATATTTCTTCATCAGTTACTCTTGAAGACATAAATTGGATATCAGACTCAGACATGACAGGCAAAGGAGTAGACATGAGCTCATGAGAGTTAGGGTTCCATGCTTCATTTGGGGAGTAAAGATTGATATAATGATCAATGAAAGCTTTGTCAATTTCATCTGGCTTGTTTAAAATCCTTCCTTCCTCATCTTGTATCTGGTGGATGTTTCTTTTTGCATTTTTAATTTTTAGGGTACTATGATACAGTTTAGAATTTCTATCACCATACAAATCCCACTCCTTCCTCAATTTTTGTTTCTTTATGCTTAGCTCAAAGGCCATTGCTTCTGATAATAGCTGTGTTAGTTCATGTTCTTGCTCAGATAGACTGCTATTACCTGGATCTTCAAGCATACTCAATTGAATAGTAGACAGTTGATTCTGCAGATTATTGGAGTTCTTGTTACCATCACCATACTTGTTCTTTGCCCATCTCTTTAAAGCTTCCTTGGTTGCTTTCAATTTTTGCTGCAAAATAGACATTTTGTTACCAAATTTAGGATGATTCCATACATTAACAACTAAAGGCATAAATTCTGGATCTTTGATCCACGAGTTAAAAAATTTAAAATTGGAGTTCCTTTTAATGGCATTGCATTCAGTGGCTAAAAAAACAGGTGAATGGTCAGAGAGCAGAGGAGGGAGGATATGATTCAGAGAATTAGGGTATTGAGTTAGAGCTTTGGTGTTGAGAAAGGTTAAGTCAAGTCTACTCATGGTTCTCACTCCTGATCTACTTTTGTTGTTCCAAGTGTATTTTGGACCAACATAGGCAGCTTCATGTAAATTGGAGGAATAGATAGCATGGTTGAGAGGAGCAATGTCAGAAATAGAAATGGGAGTGCCACCACAACGATCATCAGCAGCTAACATACAATTAAAATCTCCTAACACAAACCAAGGATGTGTTTCCTGCCTAAGATGTGGTAAATAGTTCAGCATATCTTGTCTTGCTGCAACATGGTTTTCCCCATAAATAAAGTACAGATAGAAGGAAGTTGTGGTTGGTAAATGCAAGGCATGGAAATGAATGAATTGTTTGTGGGATATAATGTGAGTGAGAGTGTAGAAGGTTGGATCAGAAAGAACCATAATTCTGCCATATGGAGCCTCAATCAGATTATGATGAACACTCCATTGTGGATTAATAAGATTGGCTGCTTTGAGGGTAAGATCAATGTTAAGTTTGGTCTCCAGAATGCCAAAGATTCCAAGATTATTATCAGAGATAATTTGTTTTGCTTACACAAGTTTTATTTCCAAATGTGCACCTCTTATATTCCAAAACCCTATTTTTTGTAACATGGATTAAACTAATGGTTGATTAGTTTGTAATCTCATAGACCTTCTAAGGCCCGAATTTGGGGTTGTATCCTTTTCAGGTAATGTTTCTACATAGTCAACATCCTTGCCATTGTCAAAATCTGACAGGTAACTTTCTTTTTTCCTCTTAATACTGCTGTGATTCTTATGTTGAGGGATTGGAGTTTTGGACAGTGTGGATTGTGGGTAATCTTAAGGAAGTATATAACCAGGAGGGGGAGATATATGAGAATAAGGAGGTATGGATTGATAGTTAGGGGTTATGGTTACTTCTGAAACATGCACACAGACATTGTGTGCATGTGAAGTTTCAGTTTGCTCATGATGATTGAGCATATTGAAGGAATGAGATGCTTTGGTTATAGAGTTTTGAGTCAGCTTACTGGGTAATAGGGAATGCACACAATTTCCACCCAAATTGTCTTTACTTCCATTATTTTCTGAATGCTTATTTGTTTCAGCTTGCATATCTACTTTTTGTTTTCCTTTTGTCAGTTCATACTCTTTTGCCTTTCTTACCCCAACCAATTCCTGAACTAGCATCCCATAGTTTTTAGCAAGTTGAGAATTAGCTTCTAGATCTGCTTCATCAATTTGCACTTCTGAATTCTTCTCCTTATCTTCACCCAAACTTTCTTTAGCCACTATTGCTTCCTCAATGGTCAATCCAGTTGCACCATTTAACTGTTCAGTATAAATTTTATTTCCACTACCTCCAATACTCAGTTCTCCATTTTCCTCAGTCAAATTTTGCAGCACTTGAAATTTATTGCCCGTATTATTCTCTAATTCCTCAACAACTTCTCCTTCTTCAACTAAATCCACAACATTGTCCTAGTTATTATAAGTTTCAATTCCTACTTTCCTTGTTTCATTTTCTTTGTCACTTCCATCCCTACCACTTCCACCATCTTCCTTAGTCTTCATTAAATCACTCTTTCTTTTGCTTCCATGCTCAACTTTTTTCCAAACTCTAGAGGACTTATTATGCATAATATTGACATTTTGATCTTTCACCAGGGAACCTTTATTTGGAGCTTGTTTTGACAAAGTATTTGTATCATTCTTTATTGCTTCATCTGACTTTACACTATTTTTGCAACTAGAAATATCATGCCCAAACACCTTACAAGTTGTACATGCTTGTGGCCTCCACTGATATTCCACAAAAGCAGTCTGTTTTGTTCCATCCTTACATAGTACTTGAAAGCTATCAACTAATTCGGAGATGGGTGTCACTTCCACCAATGCTTTAGCATAGGTCAAGCTTTCCATTCTTTCTGTACTTTCATCCAAACATTTAACACACCTTATTCTTCCAGCAAGCCAATTGATGCCTAGAGGGGACCACGCTGCTAGGGGTATGTTGTAGATATGTATCCAAATAGGAACTGAAGTGACTGAGCCGCAAATATTGCTTATTGTGGGGTCCCATTGTTTTACAATAAACAATTTATTCCTCATGATTATCAGATCAGCCTGGATGATTCTTCTCCGATCATCCTCACTTGAAAATAGGAACATAAAGACTACTCCATCTGATTTAACCTTAATGCTGCCCTTCAATCTCCACACTCTCTTAAGGTGTTGCACCACTGCTGTAAATGATAGGGGTTCGTCTAGAAAAAATCCAACTACATAATCTTGCCATATACTTTGCCCAGCTTCTTGAACAGAGTCAGGAAGCACCAATGCATCCCCAACAAATTCATTGATGAAGTTAACAGACATGTACTTCCCCGCATTGTGTGGTTTGTTCTTGAATAGAAAAGTCCATGGTTGTTGACTTGTTTTGCTGATGGGAGGGTTAGACTGAACATACATAGGAGGAGTGGAGTTAGGAATGCTTATAGAGGAAGAGGCTAAAGGATGGCCAGAGAGTAAGGGAGGGGGATCAGGGTCAGGCACAGGAGGGACAGGGGTAGGCAAAGGTTGGGCTAGAAGGGAAGGAGAAAGGTTGAGCTCTGCCATTAAAGGAAAAGAAAGATATCTTTAACTGATGTGGTCTAAAAGATTTTACAAGTGTAAAAGGTGTTTATATGGGTTTTTAACCATTTAAAAATATGGTTTTGGAAATTTAAATTTATATTCAAGTTTTATACTTGGATGGCTTTAAATTGTGTAATTGTAACCAGTTTTTCCCAAAACGAAAACTATTCGTTTTCAGATAATAATAGCTTTCATAAAGTGAAAAGATTTCCAATTTGTATCGAAACATTTCAAGTTGAAATGAAATTGTGAATAGTTTGGAAAAACTATGAATTAACCTTTGTGAAGATGATTAAACCTTATTTTGAAATCAAAGAAGATTTTAAAAGGTGTATCTTTTATATTATAAAAGACTTGAATTGTGAATAGTTTTGAAAGCTATAAATTAAATCTTAATTTAAAGATTTAATGGGTTAATCCAATTGAAAGGGAAATTGATTTGGAAATCTGTGAATGAATCTTTGTGAAATTGGGTAAACTTTGTGAAGTAAATCTTTTTGTTTAAAGATTTAAAATGGTAATTTGTTTAAACCATTTAAAGGAAAGGATTTGGGTAATAAGTTGTGACTTAATTAAAATCCCAATATTCATATGTTTTAAATTATTGTGCTCACTATTCGGTTTAGCCGGGAAAGGACCTTTGTGTCATATAACCCATTCCGAATAAGTGATATGACGATATGGATAACATTTGAAGACCGGTGGTGAAGACCGGGTATTTTTGAAAATGATAGGATGACCTATCGATTGTCTCTGCACTGTTAGATACGGTATAGAGATTTCCTTTGTGATGGGAAGTTCGATCGGGATTGTGAATACCCGGATTGCAAGAGCTTCTTTGGAAGTGCCTTCGGTTCTATTCGAACCCAGAACAGGCTTGTATGGTTACATGTCTGACATTACATTTTGAGATATAAAGTTGATTTCTTTCAAATACATTTCTGTTGGTGGCGGAGAATTTATTCTCTTAGCTTAACACCCTTCTCTAAGACTTACGAGCTCAAAGGTTAAGTAGTTGAAGGTTATCAGTGATATACTCCCAATTTGGTAGTGTGGCATGCTGAGTGTTGTTGTGTGATGATTATTTATTGATCATTTGTTGATCAAAGCGTGGCTTTGTAAAAAAGCGTAGCTTTGTGGACGAGACCTCTTCGGACCTCACAACCCGGAAATGGTCGAAACAGGAATATGCGGCAAGGTTATGAGGGTCGCTCCCTTTAGGGTATGTCATTTCCTTCTGGAAAAGGGTGGTATCAGGTATGGAGCCCTGGTATTTAACCTATGTGGTTACTCCAATCTCATTTACTATGTGATTGTTGTTTTGTTGAGGCGCCTCGGATAAAGGTCCCAAAGGACCGGGGGGTGGCATATTCGTATAGTAGTTACCCAGTGTAAGGGGTAACCCGGCCTTGTGTTGGCAGAGAGCTAGTTAATTCTCGGGATGTCCCGCCAGAGGTGATCCCATTAACAGTAGGAAGTTCCTTAGCCTGGCCATTTGTTGGCAATCCATCTTCCAATACGAACCTTGTACGGTATTAGTTGTAAAACCTGCCATTTGCTTATGGTGGTCACCACTGTTTAGATGGTAGCTATAGTAGGCATAGTTCGGAATGTCTATGCTGGCTAAGATTAATATTATACTTTCAAAATGTTTTCCGCACTATGCACTAATAATAATAATATCGAATGATTTTGCGTAGTAAGCATGTTTGACTATCATAAGAAGAAATCTCCTCCAATTCTGTTTTTGCATTGTGTGTGTGGCGGGAGGTCTTATGGTAGTTTCATTTTCCAAAAGCATTGCGGATATTTTCCACTTCCTTTGTTGTTGTTTTAAAGATAAATAACTGTTTTAGTTCTCACACCAGTCACCATGACTGACTCGGAGTTTATTGTTCCCATCCTAAACTCTGGGTGCCCATAATTTTCCACACGGGCAGCCTAGAGTCAGGTTATTAGGTCATTCTGGATTTCAGGAGGCTTTGGAGCTCAAGTGGCGAGCTGGATGGCGAGACGTAGCATTTGTATATGATATTATCTTTTCCAGTGTTGTATTGTTGTTGTATATTGACTCTGATGATGTGATGTAATGTATAAACTGATATAGTTCTTTGATTTAAAGATTATTCATTGATCTATTATATGTTGTTCCGCTGCGATATGTGAGATTTTGATATTGTTTCTGTTGTTTCTTCTTTCTTTCTTTCTGTCTTCTTCTACCTCTTCTTTTTAACCATAACAATTCGGTTTCTGGCATTCGATTGCTCTGCAGTTGATACAGTGGACGTATTAATGTCGATTTTTGGAAGTCGAAAATGTAACGACCCGTAAATTTTAACTGTTAAATAACGTAATTAGTTAAATTTTGTGAAATTTTAAACAATAAAATTTTGAAATTTAAATTTGATATTTGGAATGCGTCTAATTAAAAATAGCAACTGGTAAATTTTCGTCCGAAAATATGAAAATTTATTTCGCGCGTAAATTTACTTCAATTTAATCAGTTAAAATTGATGATAATAAAATGTTTTCCAAACCTAAATATTTTTACATGGAAAATTTGTAAATCATCTTCTGAGTGAGACGTCATCTTTCGTTTCGTCAAATTTGGACTTATGTTGCTCCGTTTATCTTTATTCGGTTAGAATAGCAGCATTTCTGGTACCGGTTATCGACTTTTGATCGGATGACCGTATCACTGATATCTGTGTACCGTTTTGATCGTCTCGTCGTGCTGATCTCTGCGGTATATTTATTTCTATATTTTGAGGTCCGGTATGCGACGGAAATAATAAAACGGTTCGCTGTAGCGGTACCATTAGCTATGACTTTTAACGTTCCTTCGGTTTCAAAAATAAAACGTGCTACCCAAACCAAATATCAATTGCTTTAATAAATTTTCTCCGGAATCAAAGCTTTAGACCATTGCTATTTCAATTCCACCATTTCAGTTTAGACCGATTCATCCTCCTTTTACTCTCATTTTTTTTCTCCATCTCGTGACTCTTCCTGTACCCCTCTCTCATTTGCATTTCTCTTCTCTGTCTCGCTCCTTTATATTTTTCCCTCAACCCGTTTCCAGATGCTTCCTCTTCCTTGCCGGAAGCCAACACGAGCAGCCGCCCGTCATCGAGATTCAAGTTCAACTCCAACACGTGTCGCCACCCATCATCGGTTCACCCCAGATTTTTCCTTCGTCCCTACCCAGATCTGCGCCTCCACCTAGGAGACCCCACGGCCCCTTTCGCCATCAGATCACCACACCACCACCGACCCCATGTTTTCCCAACCGAAGTCAGTCACCCGCCTCGTCCCCTCTACTCGAGCCTAGACCATCACCGAAACCCCTCCAGACCACCACGATCGAAGCCTACCACCCACCCAGGCAATCCCACGTCTCCACCATCACGTCCCCAGGCCACCATGCCGAGAACCACCACGAACCAGCCCAGTCGCCACCATTCCACCACCCACGTCCCTCTCCAGCCAAACCACTGCCATCTGCCTCCATGCCGACACCACGACAACCACTTGGCACTCACCACGAGATCAACCTCCACCCAACCGATCACCTAGACACCTTGAATCCCAGCCTACCCCACTTTCCAGTCCTCCACGCCACCAGATCCCCACTATGCCCTGCCCTCCTCCACGAACCCACAGCAGCCACCATCACACCCAGGCGACCCAACGCCATGACACCACCCACCAGCACTTGTTCCCTTCCCCTCACGTTCTCGTTTTCCCCTCTCTCCGATTTAACAGTGCTACCTCTTCCTTGTATCGCCGATGTCCAACCACCTTGTCGCCGACATTTAGCCACCCCATTTACTTTCTCTGCCGATGCCAGATCTTATAGGTTAGTATATATATTTTGTTAAGCTATATATAAGGTTATTTGTTTAGTGTTATAATATATATAGAGTTGTCTACAGTACATAAGTCCTATTTGATATCTATTAGTATACAAATTTTAATGGTTAATGTTTTAAGTATAGGCTATGGTATGTATATATGCTGGTTTTGGGTCTGCTTGTTATAAATCAAAATAAGATATATATACAACATGCTTAGCCGCTTGTACATAAGTTTACATATCTAATATATGTTAATAAGTGGTGATACGTATAGGTTACTGTATATAATATGGTACAGCTCATTTAGGTATATAATCACTTACATATATATTTTACAATTTACTTTATACAATTAGCAAATGTATCTTTGTTCAAATCTGTTTTACAGTTATATAGTATATGTATTTGTTAATTTTATATCACAGTTGCATGTACATTATAGGAAGGAAGATTTTATGTAAAATGTTATGATTGTGTTTTCAGAGAATAATATATGATAGTTTATAAATATTATAATAAAGTAAGTTGTATTATTTATAATAAATATTGTAAAGTAAATATATATAATACGAATGTAAGTTTCGATATATGTTATATTTTCGTCCTGGGATTGTTAAGTTTCGAAGCAGTCTATATAAGTTTCGATATAGGCATAGTACGGTTGTCTAAAATCTGTAGTTTATTTATATTTTTATGTATATGTATATATATATAAATTTATATATTTTGGCCAGTTGTATTGTTCACAAAAGTGTTGATTTTATAATATAATATGATGTATGAAAGTATATGTATAAAGTCATATAAGTATTTGGATAGTATACGTACTATATAACAGTTTTAAGAAATAATTTATTGTACTGAATTTTAATATAATGCATACGTTTTAAATATATATGTCTATATTGGTTTTGAAATGTACGTTCAGAGAAGTTTATGCATTTATATATATATAGTTTATAAAAGCGGCTTATACATTTGTTTACTAGTTAGGACATGCTCTGTTTTGCTTTATATTTGGGTAAGTATACCCGGTTATGTACATTGGTTGTATAGGCTATGTTCTATTTTTAGGTATTGTTAAGGGTGTATGAATGTGTATACTAGCGTAAGGGTTGTTTTTAAATATAAATATGTATATATATGTTTAAATTTAAGATTGATTTTAAAGTGTAGTTGTATTATAAAAATCGAATATTGGGTTTAAGGAAAATAATAATATAATATCATCTTGTTTAAATTTTTCCAAGCTAATTGATTCTGATTCGTTCCTCATCGATTCTTATCTATCAGCTTTGTCCATCAAATCTGCTATCAGCTTACTTCACTTCGAGACTGTTGTTTGGATTGTTCGATTTTCTAGATCGTGATCCAATTCGTAGCTGGTTGTGTTTCAAACTTCTCTAACCTCGAAAGGTGAGCAATCACTCACGATTAATGTTCTTATATTTATTAAATTTGATTACAATTCTAATGTCAATTGAAATATGCTGCTGTTAGTTATTTACACTGTTATATATATATATATGTCATTATCTGTATCTGTTCACCTGTGACATCTGACACCATTATCTGTTATTTATATTGTTGATATATGCCTGTTACTGTTGTTATTTTATTTTCATATCTGTTATCACTCTGTAAGTTCCCTGTTAGTATAGAATCACTATGGGTTGAAATGATACATACCCGAACGATCTGTAGAATAGGAGGAAATCGTTATGGGTTGAAATGATAAACCCAAGCGATTTTCAATTGAATTGAATTTGGGATTTCGGGTTGAAAAGATATATACCCGAATATGTTTTAAATTGCGGATTGAAATGATAAATATCCGTATCACTTGACCATAGGATAGAAAATTATATACAGGCACCGTTGGTCTATATATAAACGTTTTGAAAATGATTTCTATGGTTTGAAAAAGAAATATATGGTTTTGATTAATATTGATTTTTAAAGATTTATTAAAGTTGATTTAATAAAGTTGATAAATAATGTGTTTAAGTATTTAATATCTATATTTTAAATATAGAATTTGTAATGATTTGAAATTGATTGAAATTGTATTTATTTAAGAATTATACTTAAATAAGTCCGATTTGAAATGTATTGAATTGGAAATTTAAAGAAGTGATTTACAACTTGAAATTAGAAAGGGTGACTTAAATGGATATTTCAAACGTATAAATATTTAAATGAGATCTTTTGTTTATTTAAATTGTAAATTGAAATTGTATTTAGATGTTATGGAAATGATTAAGTTAATATTTCAAACTAAATAATTGTAAAGTGAATTTGATATGTATACAAATTTATCGAATTTAGTTTTGAAATGATGAATATTTAAAAGCTTTGAAATGTATTCAAATTGAAATGGCTTATTTTATGGTTTAGATACGTATTTGAAATTGATAATTTGAAATGGTTTATTTAGAAGCTAAATCGAGTTGAAACGAATGATTTGAGATTTGATTAAATTAAAATTTTGGAATTCGAGTTAATTTGAATCGATTTGTGAAATTTAAGGAACTAATTTATTTTATAACGAAAATTTAATGTCTAGACTGTTTAAAAAGGAAAGTGTTATGATTTCGAAAGCATTATAACTTTGGAAAGTAATACGATTTTGAAAATGGATATATTTGAAATGAAATGATATCATATTAAATTGGGTTTTTGAAATGATAATGATATTTTGGTTTTGAAGTATAAACTATTTTGAAATGACCACGGTGTTATAATAACGATTGGTTGGCAAAGAGACCGGGATCGGATATGGACATACTCTCTGTCGATACCGAAAACCACTTTGACAACTGTGTACGCGGTGGAGATTCCAGAATGAAGTAGGATGGTGGCGGCGTTCTTAAGGTATGTTACGTGGACTCAACTCCCGTGAGTTGGCATAAGGTGGCTAAAACAGGAGCGATCTCGGACCAGTGAGGTAGCACCTCTTCTCGGACGCATTTCTTCGATTTATACTCTTACTTGTGATTTGACTAGATGGCCATCCTCCGATTTGGGAATGTTGTTCGAGGTGGAACGGTAGTGGCTGCTATGCGTATCCATCAGTCCATGTGCGTAATTGGTATATCTACCCTGGCATTACCTAGTTGTGCCGTGTCACCTACCATACCGAGCTTTACTACGATTATGATTTTAAGATCCGACCGCGTTAAGGTTCTCCATCCCCTTAACGCTATTTTCCGATATGATTATACTTTACTTATTTAGACACTACTGTATATAGCGTATATTACTACATAGTAAATAGTTTAACGGACCCTTAGAGGATGGTTATCCCAAACATCCTTTAAGTTACTTGTATTTCAGTTGATATTTCACTTGAGTTGGATTTATTAATATAAGAATGTTAATCCTGACTCGAGTGTTTTGTGTTTTGCTTTACGCTCGGGTCAGACTGAGTGATACAGCATTTGGAGACTCACCTTTGGAGTTGGAGCTTCGCTTGGAGATCCAGCTATCTATCGATCCTGCTTTCAGTTATTCCGTCGATCCAGTGATGTATTCAGATCTGGTATTTGATTATTGTATTGAGACATCCATTGTATTCGAGACCTCTGTTGTATCTTGTTTAACTCTGTTAAATATATATATAGTAGCTTCATGAACTACTATCCTTTGTTTCCGCTGCATTATTGTTATATTACTCTGTGTCTGTGATCTGTAATTATTTTATTTACTGTATATGCTGAGTTTTGCCAAATTTTATTTACAACGCGGTATTTTGAGCAATTCAACTACGGCATGAGTGTCTACCTATACACTTATAATGGATGCGAATGGTCCAAAATACTGGGTCGTTACATGTGGTATCAGAGCTCTGGTTTTAGGCAAAACTTAGCATATGTAGTAAATTCAATTACAGAACCACTTTCGTTCGAGCTTGAATTCCTTCTTCTTTGACTCGGTTCCTTTGAATTTTGGAACGTTCACTTCGGTTCCAAAGTCCATTCGTGTCTCCCCTATTCGTGTCTTTTGATTCTGGAGTATCCCATAACTCCACTTCGAATGATCTCTATAATAAATCGGCGGTCTCGCCAATCTTCGAATAATTTGTACTGGGGTGAAACTCCTTTACAATCGGTATTGATTCACCGGAGATTTCTGTATCCTCGGTTTACGATGCTGCTGTCTTAAGCAATACCCGAATTTTTCCTCTGGTAATCGAATGTCGATTCGCTTCAGAATTCTACATCGATCTTATCTATGAAGTCACGGTTGACCCGGTTAAGGTTGTCCGCGATTTATACAACTTTATCCATCTTCCTGTTTGAAATACAATCATCTAACTTTCGTTTTGAGCCTATCTATTTTTAGATTAGAATTCTCTTTGATAAGAGCCCTTCTATATTTGGATCTCTATCCATGTGTTGGAATCCAATTCTGAAATCATCGTGTGAGGGAGTGTATTTGTAATTAATATAAAAATAATTTATGTTTATAGTGTGTTGTTTGAGTTGTTGATGTTGGTTTGGATTTTCGATCGATTCGTCTAATCAACGCTATCGATAGGATTTCCAAAACACTTGAACAGAGAAAACTGACACAATATAATTTTTAAATTTGATAAATGAAATAAATTTGTATGATTATATTATAAATATATAAGAAAAATTTTCTAGAATTGAAAGTTAAATAATTTGGTTGTTGAAATGATAACATTTGATTATCATTTTATTGTTTTGTAAGTCATTGACTATTGCAAAATGATAACTGTTTTGAATTTATTTGGAATTGAAATGAATTTAAATTGAGAATTTAAGAATTAAATTTCTGGTGATTTCAAACTTTGTTTTAAGTCTTAAAATGTATATTATTTAAAGTATTTTCGAATAAAATGGTTTTCAAAAAAAAAAATTTAAATGTTTAAATCAGTGCTCTTCTCGTTGTCGCTGGGAAATAATTTCGGTGATGACGGCCGCATCATCGACATTCATTTTCGAGTTTCGAAGAGGAGAAACCATTCTGTAGCTTTGCTACGGTTTTGTTTTGGAAAAAAAAACATATTCGATTTGAATTTCTTCAATATAATTTGATTTATATATATATAGGTATCTTATTTTAAAATTTAATTTGATTGATATAGATATATTATATATATCTCTAAAATTGTTTGAAGTAAATCGGAGATTTAAATTCTTAAATTTTAGATTAAAGATGATTTCAATTATAAACTAAAGTCAAAATTCTTGGATAAATAGTTAACTGGGAATAACTGAATTGTAAAATCTTATTTGTATAATACTCAATTACATCTTAACATAACTTACCTAAAAATTTCAGAAGTGGAAAGTGTAATTGGATAATATACAATATAAAGAAATTTATAAGTATAATTTGAGTGGTTATAATAAATGTTATATACTGAAATTTTATTATAAAGAAGTTAGTAGAGAGAAATAGAATAATAATTTAATTGAATAATAGATGAGACAAATAAAAATTGTTTGCAAGAACTAATAAATTGAAATTAGATCAACTTATGGGAATACCTTGAATTTAAAATCAATTATTAAATATAAATTAATTTAAATTGTAATTTATATGGTTTAAATTAATTTGTATGGTTTAAATATATGTGATAAGATATATTAAGTGGAATAAGGTTAATAATAATTTAGAATAAAAGAATTAAATTTGTTGAAAAAAAAATGAGGAAAATAAATGATTATACAAATTGATTGATTTAGAAATTGTTAATTCAGGATGACTAGACATAAGGTAATGAATTCAGAAATAGATGAATTAATTTAACTTAAGTGAACTCAGTGGATTAAATCAAATTATTAAATATTAATTAGTTTAATTTGAAATTATATGGTTTAAATTAATTGTCTTATCTAGTCTTTTAATCTATTTTTCTTTCTAGTTGTTTCTACTCTCCTACCTCCTTCCTTTTCGGGGACGAAAAGTTTTGAGTGCGGGAGAGTGTAACGACCCGTAAATTTTAACTGTTAAATAACGTAATTAGTTAAATTTTGTGAAATTTTAAACAATAAAATTTTGAAATTTAAATTTGATATTTGGAATGCGTCTAATTAAAAATAGCAACTGGTAAATTTTCGTCCGAAAATATGAAAATTTATTTCGCGCGTAAATTTACTTCAATTTAATCAGTTAAAATTGATGATAATAAAATGTTTTCCAAACCTAAATATTTTTACATGGAAAATTTGTAAATCATCTTCTGAGTGAGACGTCATCTTTCGTTTCGTCAAATTTGGACTTCTGTTGCTCCGTTTATCTTTATTCGGTTAGAATAACAGCATTTCTGGTACCGGTTATCTACTTTTGATCGGATGACCGTATCACTGATATCTGTGTACCGTTTTGATCGTCTCGTCGTGCTGATCTCTGCGGTATATTTATTTCTATATTTTGAGGTCCGGTACGCGACGGAAATAATAAAACGGTTCGCTGTAGCGGTACCATTAGCTATGACTTTTAACGTTCCTTCGGTTTCAAAAATAAAACGTGCTACCCAAACCAAATATCAATTGCTTTAATAAATTTTCTCCGGAATCAAAGCTTTAGACCATTGCTATTTCAATTCCACCATTTCAGTTTAGACCGATTCATCCTCCTTTTACTCTCATTTTTTTTCTCCATCTCGTGACTCTTCCTGTACCCCTCTCACATTTGCATTTCTCTTCTTTGTCTCGCTCCTTTATATTTTTCCCTCAACCCGTTTCCAGATGCTTCCTCTTCCTTGCCGGAAGCCAACACGAGCAGCCGCCCCTCATCGAGATTCAAGTTCAACTCCAACACGTGCCGCCACCCATCATCGGTTCACCCCAGATTTTTCCTTCGTCCCTACCCAGATCTGCGCCTCCACCCAGGAGACCCCACGACCCCTTTCGCCATCAGATCACCACACCACCACCGACCCCATGTTTTCCCAACCGAAGTCAGTCACCCGCCTCGTCCCCTCTACTCGAGCCTAGACCATCACCGAAACCCCTCCAAACCACCACGATCGAAGCCTACCACCCACCCAGGCAATCCCACGTCTCCACCATCACGTCCCCAGGCCACCATGCCGAGAACCACCACGAACCAGCCCAGTCGCCACCATTCCACCACCCACGTCCCTCTCCAGCCAAACCACTGCCATCTGCCTCCATGCTGACACCACGACAACCACTTGGCACTCACCACGAGATCAACCTCCACCCAACCGATCACCTAGACACCTTGAATCCCAGCCTACCCCACTTTCCAGTCCTCCACGCCACCAGATCCCCACTACGCCCTGCCCTCCTCCACGAACCCACAGCAGCCACCATCACACCCAGGCGACCCAACGCCATGACACCACCCACCAGCACTTGTTCCCTTCCCCTCACGTTCTCGTTTTCCCCTCTCTCCGATTTAACAGTGCTGCCTCTTCCTTGTATCGCAGATGTCCAACCACCTTGTCGCCGACATTTAGCCACCCCATTTACTTTCTCTGCCGATGCCAGATCTTATAGGTTAGTATATATATTTTTTTAAGCTATATATAAGGTTATTTGTTTAGTGTTATAATATATATAGAGTTGTCTACAGTACATAAGTCCTATTTGATATCTATTAGTATACAAATTTTAATGGTTAATGTTTTAAGTATAGGCTATGGTATGTATATATGCTGGTTTTGGGTCTGCTTGTTATAAATCAAAATAAGATATATACAACATGCTTAGCCGCTTGTACATAAGTTTACATATCTAATATATGTTAATAAGTGGTGATACGTATAGGTTGCTGTATATAATATGGTACAGCTCATTTAGGTATATAATCACTTACATATATATTTTACAATTTACTTTATACAATTAGCAAATGTATCTTTGTTCAAATCTGTTTTACAGTTATATAGTATATGTATTTGTTAATTTTATATCACAGTTGCATGTACATTATAGGAAGGAAGATTTTATGTAAAATGTTATGATTGTGTTTTCAGAGAATAATATATGATAGTTTATAAATATTATAATAAAGTAAGTTGTATTATTTATAATAAATATTGTAAAGTAAATATATATAATACGAATGTAAGTTTCGATATATGTTATATTTTCGTCCTGGGATTGTTAAGTTTCGAAGCAGTCTATATAAGTTTCGATATAGGCATAGTACGGTTGTCTAAAATCTGTAGTTTATTTATATTTTTATGTATATGTATATATATATAAATTTATATATTTCGGCCAGTTGTATTGTTCACAAAAGTGTTGATTTTATAATATAATATGATGTATGAAAGTATATGTATAAAGTCATATAAGTATTTGGATAGTATACGTACTATATAACAGTTTTAAGAAATAATTTATTGTACTGAATTTTAATATAATGCATACGTTTTAAATATATATGTCTATATTGGTTTTGAAATGTACGTTCAGAGAAGTTTATGCATTTATATATATATAGTTTATAAAAGCGGCTTATACATTTGTTTACTAGTTAGGACATGCTCTGTTTTGCTTTATATTTGGGTAAGTATACCCGGTTATGTACATTGGTTGTATAGGCTATGTTCTATTTTTAGGTATTGTTAAGGGTGTATGAATGTGTATACTAGCGTAAGGGTTGTTTTTAAATATAAATATGTATATATATGTTTAAATTTAAGATTGATTTTAAAGTGTAGTTGTATTATAAAAATCGAATATTGGGTTTAAGGAAAATAATAATATAATATCATTTTGTTTAAATTTTTCCAAGCTAATTGATTCTGATTCGTTCCTCATCGATTCTTATCTATCAGCTTTGTCCATCAAATCTGCTATCAGCTTACTTCACTTCGAGACTGTTGTTTGGATTGTTCGATTTTCTAGATCGTGATCCAATTCGTAGCTGGTTGTGTTTCAAACTTCTCTAACCTCGAAAGGTGAGCAATCACTCACGATTAATGTTCTTATATTTATTAAATTTGATTTCAATTGAAATGTCAATTGAAATATGCTGCTGTTAGTTATTTACACTGTTATATATATATATGTCATTATCTGTATCTGTTCACCTGTGACATCTGACACCATTATCTGTTATTTATATTGTTGATATATGCATGTTACTGTTGTTATTTTATTTTCATATCTGTTATCACTCTGCAAGTTCCCTGTTAGTATAGAATCACTATGGGTTGAAATGATACATACCCAAACGATCTGTAGAATAGGAGGAAATCGTTATGGGTTGAAATGATAAACCCAAGTGATTTTCAATTGAATTGAATTTGGGATTTCGGGTTGAAAAGATATATACCCGAATATGTTTTAAATTGCGGATTGAAATGATAAATATCTGTATCACTTGACCATAGGATAGAAAAGTATATACAGGCACCGTTGGTCTATATATAAACGTTTTGAAAATGATTTCTATGGTTTGAAAAAGAAATATATGGTTTTGATTAATATTGATTTTTAAAGATTTATTAAAGTTGATAAATAATGTGTTTAAGTATTTAATATCTATATTTTAAATATAGAATTTGTAATGATTTGAAATTGATTGAAATTGTATTTATTTAAGAATTATACTTAAATAAGTCTGATTTGAAATGTATTGAATTGGAAATTTAAAGAAGTGATTTACAACTTGAAATTAGAAAGGGTGACTTAAATGGATATTTCAAACGTATAAATATTTAAATGAGGTCTTTTGTTTATTTAAATTGTAAATTGAAATTGTATTTAGATGTTATGGAAATGATTAAGTTAATATTTCAAACTAAATAATTGTAAAGTGAATTTGATATGTATACAAATTTATCGAATTTAGTTTTGAAATGATGAATATTTAAAAGCTTTGAAATGTATTCAAATTGAAATGGCTTATTTTATGGTTTAGATACGTATTTGAAATTGATAATTTGAAATGGTTTATTTAGAAGCTAAATCGAGTTGAAACGAATGATTTGAGATTTGATTAAATTAAAATTTTGGAATTCGAGTTAATTTGAATCGATTTGTGAAATTTAAGGAACTAATTTATGTTATAACGAAAATTTAATGTCTAGACTGTTTAAAAAGGAAAGTGTTATGATTTCGAAAGCATTATAACTTTGGAAAGTAATACGATTTTGAAAATGGATATATTTGAAATGAAATGATATCATATTAAATTGGGTTTTTGAAATGATAATGATATTTTGGTTTTGAAGTATAAACTATTTTGAAATGACCACGGTGTTATAATAACGATTGGTTGGCAAAGAGACCGGGATCGGATATGGACATACTCTCTGTCGATACCGAAAACCACTTTGACAACCGTGTACGCGGTGGAGATTCCAGAATGAAGTAGGATGGTGGCGGCGTTCTTAAGGTATGTTACGTGGACCCAACTCCCGTGAGTTGGCATAAGGTGGCTAAAACAGGAGCGATCTCGGACCAGTGAGGTAGCACCTCTTCTCGGACGCATTTCTTCGATTTATACTCTTACTTGTGATTTGACTAGATGGCCATCCTCCGATTTGGGAATGTTGTTCGAGGTGGAACGGTAGTGGCTGCTATGCATATCCATCAGTCCGTGTGCGTAATTGGTATATCTACCCTAGCATTGCCTAGTTGTGCCGTGTCACCTACCATACCGAGCTTTACTACGATTATGATTTTAAGATCCGACCGCGTTAAGGTTCTCCATCCCCTTAACGCTATTTTCCGATATGATTATACTTTACTTATTTAGACACTACTGTATATAGCGTATATTACTACATAGTAAATAGTTTAACGGACCCTTAGAGGATGGTTATCCCAAACATCCTTTAAGTTACTTGTATTTCAGTTGATATTTCACTTGAGTTGGATTTATTAATATAAGAATGTTAATCCTGACTCGAGTGTTTTGTGTTTTGCTTTACGCTCGGGTCAGACTGAGTGATACAGCATTTGGAGACTCACCTTTGGAGTTGGAGCTTCGCTTGGAGATCCAGCTATCTATCGATCCTGCTTTCAGTTATTCCGTCGATCCAGTGATGTATTCAGATCTGGTATTTGATTATTGTATTGAGACATCCATTGTATTCGAGACCTCTGTTGTATCTTGTTTAACTCTGTTAAATATATATAGTAGCTTCATGAACTACTATCCTTTGTTTCCGCTGCATTATTGTTATATTACTCTGTATCTGTGATATGTAATTATTTTATTTACTGTATATGCTGAGTTTTGCCAAATTTTATTTACAACGCGGTATTTTGAGCAATTCAACTCCGGCATGAGTGTCTACCTATACACTTATAATGGATGCGAATGGTCCAAAATACTGGGTCGTTACAGAAAATCTCGAAACGTTACACTAACCAAGTTAAACATGGATGATATGAGAATTTTAAAAAAACCAAATTCCACAAGTCCTAAACTGATATAGTGTCGACGAAAAAAATTGGTGTAAATAATTGTTACTAAAATATGCCGACTTAAAACTGTAAAATTGGATTTTACCATAAAAGATGTATATGCGATGCGATAAATTCAACTAAAACGTCACACTACTAGTTAAGGTGAAGTATGAACATTAATATTCAAATTGATCGATATTAATCGCCGACTGAATTTACACATGCGAGTCGCACAACCGCATACCACATGATTTAATTAATTTATAATTGTAATAAATTAGTTAAATTAATTAATATTTACGAAGAAATAATTAATTATTTATCTAATGTATTAGGTGTCATAAGTATTTTCTAGGAGCCAGTAGTAATTAATTGAGTGCATATACAAAAGTTATATATGTACTAACGATATACGATGTTAATACACATTTGAATTTGATTTAAAAATAATTAGTCGCTAAATGTTTTAGAATAGTTGAAGGGTCCATATGGCCTTGTCATAGTCGACAATTGTATGAGCAAAAGGGGTTTTAAAATCCAAAGGTTGGACCTAAAATATGAAAGAATGGGTTAAGGAATTAAAGGAGGTAATTAATATTTGATTCACTCTACAAATACCATACTTAACTCCTCATTTCCTCTCAAAAGCACTCTCTCTTTCTTTAACCCTAGCCTCTATCTTCCTTTTGCATCATTGTTGGCTGAAATCTCAAAGAAAAAAAATAAAAATAAACTTTTTAGTGGCATCCATTTGGTTCAAACAAATAAAAGATGGTTCTCTTTCTCATCAAAGGTCAGAGCTGAGATTTCAGATTTAGGAACAACCCTTCCAATCAAGGTGAATTCAAGGGAAACATCAATAAGGTTTAACCTATTCTATTTTATATATTTCCATCGTGATGTTGTAAATCCAACTTTTTAATTGCTTTAACGAACATGTTTACGCATTCGTTGTCTAACTAAAATTTATATGTGTAAATGTAAAATTTTTGTGAGTTTGTTATTTTGGATTGGATTTGCAATTAATGAGAATGATTTTGTTTGTTAATTCTTATTATTAATTTCTATTATTGATGATGTTGTTTTAGATCTGATCTAATAGCTAATTTATTATTTTATATGTATATACTTATTTAGTATAATACCAATGTTAATTTCCATTTATTATTTTATTTGTTTTTATTTTCATAAAAAGGTCATATGTGCAACAAATATGAAGAGTATAAGGAAGATCAAAAGGAAGCTACATATAGTGACAATGATAATGATATACGGGACGACATAGTTGAAGGTAACAATAATGATACTTCTTATGGTGCCTTTATTAGTGATATTAAGCATTTGAAGATGAATTCAGGTACTAGTTTTCATATAAACCATGACGTGCGGTGTTTTTTTCTAGTAAGAACACCGTTGACATGAATTGGACCGCTAATGGGGTAGAGCTATTTGTTTGTGGTATTGGATCTATCCGGTTTCATATGCATATTGATGACGTGTTACTACAAATAAACATCTAATTAAAGACTGAAAATGTAAAAAAGCAATAATCTTTGATTCCCCACTTCCACTTACATATGGTAACAAACATGTATCCCCTACTATTAGTTGCTAGTAAGCAGACCTATTCTACATACTAACTTTCGCACTAGTCTAAATAAAGAAGGGGACTGCCAGTATATTAATTGCGAAGAACGATTCAACAAGATATGTTGGAACCATTCCAATGAAGGAATAAGTTACGACCGGTATAGTACCTTCGAATTAATCAACTAGGTATTAAAGGCTGATATATTTTTAATATGTAATAAAAGAGAGATTGGTAATTGAGAATTTTGGCTTTTATCTTTCAATATTAAAGACTGGAAAATAGTTTTTAATCAGTTTATATAAATTAAGACTCTTTTGAAACCCAATTTTGGTCTTTAATCAGTAGTTAATTACTCATGTATTTAATGGCTGAGATCTTCTATTTTCTTAGAAATCCAATGGCTAGAAACGAAGATCCACATGAGTATTCAAGTTTGAATGTTAAAATAATAAACTTTTTATGAATGGACAAGAATGATCACATTTAGTTTATGATCCTTAAATTTCTCCACTTTCTCTACATAAAAATTAAAACTTCTTTCTTCTCCATCCAAAAAAAAACGATCATTTATTTTTATAACGACCCGTAAATTTTAACTGTTTTAATAACGTAATTAATCGAATTTGGTGAAATTTTAAATAATAAAATTTGGAAATAAAAATTTAATATTTGGAATACGTCTATTTAACATAGCAAATGGTAAATTTTTATCAGATAATATGGAAGTTATTTTCTAATGTAATTTTATTTCAATTCAAATCAATTAATATTTGATGATAATAAATATTTTTCCAAACCTGAATATTTTTATATAGAAAATTTGTAAATCATCTTCCGAGTGAGACGTCATATTTCGTTTCTTCAAATTTGGACTGCTATTGCTTCGTTTATCTTATTTTCGACAAAATAGCAGCATTTCCGGTACCGATTGTCGACTTTTGATCGGATAATCGTACCACTGATATCTTTATACCGTTTTGATCGTCTCATCGTGCTGATCTCTGCGGTATATTCAACTCTGTGTTTTAAGGTCCGGTACGCGATGGAAATGATGATAACGGTCCGTTGTAACGGTACCAAATTTGTGGCTTTTCACTTTCATTTGCTTTTCAATCTAAACGTGCAGCCAAAGCAATATAATAAATTACTTTTAATAACTTTTGTTAAATCAACAGCCAGCTGTTACCATACCCATCATTCCAATTTATTACATAGTGGTACGTTTCTATGCCTGTTGCCTATTCCTCTCCCTTATTTTCTGTTCACGCTTTTGAGATGAGATTAGTTTATAAATTGTTAGCCGGCTCAACTCCTTTTTTTTCTTTTCATTTTATTTTTTTTCGAATCTTCTCCTTCCTCTTCTCACTCGAGAAGCTCACCGTGCCATCAACCCAAGTTCACCATCCCACTTATCCTACCAGCATACCGACCACAACCACCACCGCACGCAAAACCGAACTTCCCTACTTCCCTGGATCCGCCTGAAACCCAAAACCCAGGCCGCCTATAACCCGTCAGCAACCCGAGAACCACGACCATGCATCCCTTCTATTTTCTTCTCTCCGATCTCGCCCATAGCTGCCGACCACCCTACTTGAAACCACACCTTCCTCTTATGATAGAGGTATCTGCGAATCGTGTTTAAGATATATATGAGTTATAAATCCTGTACGTTTAAGTTTATATATATATTATACTGATGTTCATATTTAGTTTTTATTTTAAGCGGAATATATATCATAAAGTATGTTTGCTGTATATATAAAGTCCGTTACATGAGAATAAATATAGATAGATATATACATTATTATATGTATTTGTCATTGTCAAGGTTATCTTTAAAGAGAGGTATATATATGTTGTTATATAAATTTTCAAATGATTTGTTAGTATATATATTTACCCGTTAAGTATATATAGATGTTATGTATATATTTCATATGTTAAAGCTTATATATAAGTGGTAGAGTCTGTTAGTTGTATACCTATAGTTTCGGCAATGTATATATATAGCTAAACTATGATTTCATGTTTAATATTCATCTCAGTTTATATATTTTATTTATGGTCGTTAAATTTTGAAGTATCAGCATTCCTAAAAATCAATATATATACTTGTCTGATTTAAAAATGTATGTGTTTTGGAATTAATAATTTTAAAGGTTATATTCCATGTATTTTGATTCTTTTTTCAAAGACAACATAAAAAGTTGGGTGTGCTTAGAAGCTATGATTTGTAATGTATATATATACTATATACTCGCATATAAGTCGACGATGATTTGAATGTTGATTTTTTGAAATATATATTAGAGAAGATAAGTTATATATTAATCTGTCTGTAATAGTATAGGTTTATTTGCATACTAGCATTGTTGTTTGCATACAAATGTTTATAGATTGTATACGTTAAAAAGACATATGATCGATCTGCATATATTTAGGGTTATGGGATGTATATGATTAATAACCCTATAAGTTTATATAAGCTAAAATCTGAGTTAGATAAATTTATTTCGCATATGATTCCCATATATTTTCTTATATATATTACCTAGCTACAGCATATTTGTTTTCTAAGTTGTTGTAGATAATCAGTAGTTTACAGTAGGTTTGTATGCATCAGATTTTATATTGTTTATATACAGATACCTTGATTCATTTTATGATATGTCTGTGTGTAAATATTTTATATAAGTTATAGTATTGTATTTTATGTCTACTATGTATAGGTCTAATGTATATAAGAGTGTATATATATGAGTTTATAAGATTTGTTTACTGTTGGTGTGTATATATATATATATATGTATGTAAAGATAGTATTTTTTGATATGGGTTGGTTTTAAGGGATATAGGTATAAAGTATTTATGTTGCAGCATGTATTATTATAACAAAAGTTTATATATCCGTGTGCTTAATTAAAACAATGATTTTTTAATTTTATTTACGCTATTTTATTTTAATATTTGTTTTAAATTCAATATTGATTTTATGGAAATAACAATAATAATAATATATATAATCTCTGTTTTATCAAACTGATTTGGTTCTTGATTTCCAATCTATTGGCTTTGTCCATCAAAATCCGCTTCCAACTTACTTCACTTTGAGATTGTTGTCGGATTTGTCGATTGTCTAAATCGTAATCCAATTCATAGCTTGTTGTGTATCAAATTCCTCCAGCTTCGAAAGTTGAGCAATCACTCACGATTAACGTTCTTATATTTATTAAATTTGATTTCAATTGAAACGACAATTGAAATATGCTACTGTTAGTTATTATATTGCTATATATATGCCATTATCTGTATCTGTCCACCTGTGACATCTAACACCATTATCTGTTATTTATCATTGACTATATATGCCTGCTACTGATTGTTATATTATTGTCATATCTGTTATCACTCTGCAAGTTCCCTGTTAGTATAGAATTCACTATGGGTTGAAATGATACATACCCGAACGATCTGTAGAATAGGAGAAAATCGTTATGGGTTGAAATGATAAACCCAAGCGATTTTCATTGAATTGAATTTGGGATTGCAAGTTGAAATGATATATACCCGTATATATTTTAATTGCGGATTGAAATGATAAATATCCATATCACTTGACCATAGGATAGAAAATTATATACAGACACCGTTGGTCTATATATAAATATCTTGGAAATGATTTCTATGGTTTTGAAAAGAAATATATGGTTTTTAATAAATATTGATTTTAAAGATTTATTAAAGTTGATTTAATAAAGTTGATATATAATATGTTTAAGTATTTATTTAATATATATATTTTCAAATATAGAGTTTATAATGATTCGGGTTGGAAAGATAAATTTGAAATTGATTTGAAATTATTAGATTTGAGATTTTTAAAGATATGATTTTACGACTTGATTTTGGTTTAAGGTGATTAAATGAATATTTCAAGTTTAAATAAATTGAAGGAAATATTTAGTGGTTTGAAAGTTGAGGTTTTATTTAAATGATATTGGGTTTATTAAGTTAATATTTCAAACTAAATAATAGTAAAGTAAATTTGATATATATATGAAATTATCGAATTTAGTTTTGAAATGTTGAATATTTAAAGCTTTGAAATATATTGAAATTTGAATGGCTTATTTTATGGTTCAAATATGTATTTGAAATCGATAATTTGAAATGGTTTATTGAGAAACTGAATTGAGTTGAAATTTATGAATTGAGATTTTATTAAGTTGAATTTGGAAGTCGAGTTGATATGAATCGATTTGTGAAATTGAGGTGGCTATTTTATTTATATTTTACTTTATAAATTATTTTAAGATTAACTATTTTAATATAAACTATTTTAACTTATACCTATTTTATATAAACTATTTTACTTTATAAACTATTTTATTATATAAACTATTTTACTTTATAAACTATTTTATTATATATACCATTATTAATATCTAAACTGTTTGAAGGAAATGCTATGATTTCAAAGCTATGATTTCAAAGTGTTATGAATTTCAAGGTTTTGATTTCCAAAGTGTTTTGATTTTAAAAGACTTATGATTTCGAAAGCGTTATAATTTTGGAAAGTGATATGATTTTTGAAATGGGTATATTTGAAGTGAAAATGATATCGTTTTGATATGGTTTTAAATGGAAATGATATTTTGGTTTTGAAGTATAAACTATTTTGAAATGACCGCGGTGTTATAATAACGATTGGTTGTTAAAGAGACCGGGATCGGATATGGGCATACTCTCTGTCGATACCGAAAACCACTTTAACAACTGTGTACGCGATGGAGATTCCAGAATGAAGTAGGATGGTGGCGACGATCCTATATGAGGTATATACGTGGACCCGACTTCCATGAGTTGGCATAAGGTGGCTAAAACAGGAGCAATTGACGGGCTAATGAGGTAGCTCCTCTGATCAGACATACTCTATCGTATGCCATTCTATTACTTGTGATTGATTTGGTGCGCACCCTTGATTCGGGAGTGTGGCTCGAGGTGGGAGGTAGTGGCTGCTATGCGTTACCACCGGCCCAGAAGTGTAATTGGTATATCTACACTGGCATTGCCTAATTGTGTCGTGTCACCTACCTTAGCACGCCTTCTACGAGTTTGTTTTGTACCATACCTATGGAGTGCCCTCTGATGACACCCATTACGGGGGAGATTATGGTACTGTATAGACTATGGGAATATATAAAATGTGTTAAGGGGGATATGGGTAACGCCTTAACATTATTTTGATAGTTTACTTTACTTTAGACATTATTATAATAATGTATATTACTATATAGTAGATAGTTTAACGGATCCTTAGAGGATGGTTATCCCAAACATCCTTTGAGTTACTGTATTTCAGTTGATATTTCACTTGAGTTGGATTTATTGATATAAGAATGTTAATCTTGACTCGAGTGTTTTGTGTTTTGCTTTACGCTCGGGTCAGACTGAGTGATACAGCATTTGAGACTCACCTTTGGAGTTGGAGCTTCGCTTGGAGATCCAGCTATCTATCGATTCTGCTTTCAGTTGATTCCAGTGATGTATTCAGATTCTTGTATTTGACTATTGTATTGCGAGATCTATGTATTCGTGACCTCTGTTGTATCTTATTTAACTCTGTTATATATATAGTAGCTTCATGAACTACTATTCTTTTGTTTCCGCTGCATTATTTTGTATTACTCTGTGTCAGTGATTCTATGACTATTTATTTACTGTATATGCTGAGTTTTGCCAAATTTAAATTAACAATATGATATTTTGAGCAATTCAAATCCGACATGTATGGATGCGAATGATTGAAAATATCGGTATGTTACAATTTTCTTACCTCTTATAATTGGCTTCACATTATATTCAAAACAGATTGACTTGTATATGCGAGTAATCAGGCGAATGGATTAATTTTCTTTATGGGAACAGAACTTGGTTTTAGGCAAATGGATTATTTTTCTTAATGGAATAGGTCGATAATTAATAAGTAGAAGTACCCCTGGTAACGTAACCAGTCGAGCGATTTAGGTTCTTCTACGCTTGGCTCGTTGGACATAATCGCTAGAGTTTAGTTCTCTTAAGCCTACTGGATTTAATGATATTCCTAGGATGGTAGTGATTTTTAGGGCTTATTGTTTGGGTCGGTCCCTCAAATGTGAAAGTTGTATGCTTTTAATAAAGGGTACTACATTTTCCCTCAAATCTAGTTGCCGATGAGAGAAATTCCTAATGGTAAGCACGAGATGGACTTTTGAATATGCCAGGCGTACATTCATCTTATGTCGCACAATAGCTAACAAGGGTAAGTTAGATAGTGAGGATAGTCTAAGTAGTGTGGTTTTCATCGAGGGCTCGATCTTTTATTATCGAAATCAATTAAAGGGATGAACTATGTATCTCGCCCTATTGCATTATGTCTTGGGTTTATTAGAAAAAATTGTCATCCTAGCAAATAATGGTGGGCATTATTGTTAATCAGCACATTAGGCAATGCAGTTAATTAGGCAAATTGGATGAATTTCTTTAATGACCGTGAATCAAATAAATGACTGGTTAAATGCAATTTGGATTTGTGAAATTTAGAAGGAGAAGGTCAACCGGTTACTAGGCTAATGGGCCTATTATGATCAAGTTTTTACATTTTAAATAATTTTGTATATGTAATGGTTGTTAATTTAATGTTGCACTATGTATCTCCATGTTATGAGTTTTTATTAAGACCTTTCAACTTTTTTTTCCTTAAAAAATAATAAGTTTATAAATTTTAAAGACATAAACACAAATGTACAATAACTAAATCTTATACATATGTTAATATATGCATATGTATATATATATATATATGAAGTAGAGATGTTAAAATTTAGATATATTGTGATTAAAGACTGATTAGATACCATAATTCAGCCTTTAAAATTTAGTCTTTAAAAGTATTACCGAAATTCGATCTTCATATTTTAAAACCAAATTTTTAGACTTAAACACCTTTTGAGAATAGAGAATTAGTGACTGATACTTCAGTCTTTTGTCAGTCTTTAAGATTTACTTAAAGTCTTAAATGCTTAATTAAAGGATGATATTTTTTGTCGTTAATTCAATGCTTTTTGTAGTTTTAGAGATGTCTTGAGTGTGAGATATGAACCTACTAGTTTGGATAATCTCATTTCTTTTGATTAATTGAATCGCTGTGATTGCACTTTTTAGACTCGAGGTGGAGTTTTGAGAGAAGTATGGTCGTATTGTGATAATATGAGTAATGAATGATGGAAACCTTTATAGATTGGTTGGTCATGAAGAGAGCCTAATTGTAGCGATTTATAATTTCGAACACTTCGTCTTTGTATATCAAAACATTTGAAATATAGTTAAGTGTTATAAAATTGATTTTATAACCGTGTTAAACACCTTTTGATTAATAACTAATGATAGGAAACTTGTTTTTGAAATTTGTTTACAAAAATAAATATCTTGACGAAATATGGATAATGTGACCAAAAATCATTTATCGAAGGACTTTTATTCAATATAAGTGTTCAAACTTTGTGTACCTATCAAAATAACATATGAAGCCATTAATAGCTAATAAAAATGATTTGACTAAATATGGTTAACTAATTTTCTTTTAGAATGCTTTAAGAAGGCTATTAGGAATGAGATATTTGTGTATATATTTCTTTGGCTCTTAAGGTGGAAAGCTAGTCACATAGAGGAGGAGGGAGTGAGTTTTGACCAAAAATTGGAGGTAGAGGAGGTCATGGTAACCTCTTGAATGCTTCTATAAAAGTCCACCAAAGGATTCATTAAACCCTTTCACAATTTTATACATAAAATAAGCTCTTCATTTCCTTAGTCTCTTCTACTTAACTTTCTAAAACACAAATAAAATCAGCCCAAACCTTCACCAAACTCAAGCTACAAGCCCTATATATTATAGAAACGAATATTATCAACTTGAATCTTGAAGGAGTGAAGCACAAAAGCTACAAAGACCCTAGGTCGCGAGCAAATTAGGCAAAATTTTGCCTAGTCCATGAGCAAAAGCAAGGAGCAAGGGTTGGATTTTGATGGAGGTAGGAAGTGAGCTTTGGTTGAGGTGTGTGCTAGTTATGTACTTGTTTAAGGGTGAGCAAATTCACCATTTGAATGTATATGAATTGTATAATATGCTTGTTAAAATGATTGTAAAATGTTTAACTATATATTGTTATAATTTTTGATATTCTTGCTTTGAAAAGCAAATGGCATATGTTATTGGGCCTATGGACTTATATAACTTTCTATGACATGTTACATGGCTTTGACATGGTGCACTTAGGTTTTGTTGGACTGTGATTGATTTGGACTTGAATGTAGAAGGATTTCTAAAGTTAAAAATCGCTATAGAAGCACTTTAATATGCCTTGTTTTGTCGAATTTCTATAATATTTTATAAAGAAATCCCTATGGATTTCCTGGCATGGTTGTAATGTATAATGAATATATTATTTACTACAAAAAAATTGGACATTAAAAAGTTTGTTAACATAACGAAAATTGGCTAAATTTTCTAATACTTAAAACTGCCTAGGTCATAGTCTGTTACAACACTTTATAATAGCATTTTGCAGCCACCGTAGTAGCTCTGAACCCATTTCACATCATTTTGGAAACACTCCTAATTTCTGTTTGAAACTTGAATTATTTTAAAATGACTTTTAATTAAAGTATTTCTCTATAACCTTTTTAGTAGTAATTAATAACATGTATTAGAGTATTTTAAAAATGGTTTGAAGTTTCAATATATTTTAATAATTAATTATGAAGTATTAAAGTAGAAGGTTTATTTTAATAAATGAAAACATGCTTTTTGAAGTTTTTAAATAAGTCATAAAATAGTTATTTTATAAATGAATGTTTAAACCATAATTATAAGTATTTTATGTACATATAGTTTTTGGAAAATTTAAATTTTATTAAAATATTAAATAACTTATGTAACATTTTTCTTTTATCTTATTAAATATATAAGCTTATAAATAAATTAGCGCGTGTGTGTGCATATATATATATATATCATTTCTTTAAAAGGCTTTTAAATTATAAACAAATGTTTTAAAGAGGTGATTAGGTGCCACTTAAGTAGCTTAATTATGTTCTGTTTCTTTACTTGTTTATGGAAAATAATTAATATTATAATTAGCACTAAAAACCGACGAAGTAGGCTTGTCTATATATGAGAGTCAAGAATGATGTTCGAGTATGGTTTAGAAGTAATATTTTTCTAACATACTGGCCTCCATCTTGACCGAGGGTAGTATAAGTTGAGAAGGTCTGAAACGTGATAAGTATATGAGACTTAATTTCCATATAAGATCGTTTTTAGAACTAGATAGTCAATTAATCGACTATTGAACAAGATAAAAAATTAACTTAGGAAGTATATAAAGCTTCACGGTTTCATACAGTTTGAGATCCCTCAAGGAGGACTCATTAGTATGAAACGTCTCTAGCTTTAATTACATACATATATATATATATATATGTGTGTGTGTGTGTGTGTGTACTAGATCCCCCAAGGAGGACACTTTTTTATATTGTTCGCTTACTTTTAAAAGAACCGAAATTGAGTTAACAGGAAATTCATTGATTTAATTTTGAAGAGTCCGAGATTGGATAAGTATATTTACATATTACTTACTAAATACCACTTCAAAACTAGTATATGACTCTACGTTTTGGAAGCGATTGTGAAGTGGAATGTTATAGAGTCGAACTTTCTATCCTAAGGTTAAGTCAAAGGGAGAGTTCAGCGTTAACATTTCAGACTAATGTTATAGAGTTGAACTCTCTATCCTAAGGTTAAGTCCAAGGGATAAGTCAGCGTTAGCATTTGTCAGACGACTTATGCTAGAATCAATGGAGAGATTCGTTATCTTTTCAAGTGATAAAGACTTGTGTGAGAGATGTTGAACATGATTTCACCATTGAAAATGACAAAAAACAGAGTAGGCTGCATAACATTGCGCTTTAGCTAACCCAAGGGGTATATCAACTACATATCTAGAGATGCTTATTGATGTTGCTAGCGGGAGTTGATGATACCGAGCGTCATGTGTTTGGACATGGTCGGTTGTGTTTACCTTGAGGTATATTTTATCTAAAGATACACGATGCTTGGAAGGTTATTTCTGACCCTTGTCATGGAGGCCGGCTTCGGCTTCTATTTACATAGGAGAACTCCATCGAAAATCCATATGCGTACGAACCTTAGCGGTTTTAAATGTACATCTTCACTACTGGGTTATGAGATGCAAGCAATCCAGCTATTTTCTGATTTATATTCTACACCCGAAGCATTACCTATTATATAACCTAATTTACTTCTCAAATGGTTTGGTTTCTTTTGAGGGGAAAACCGTTACGGTGATTTGTATGTTCTCATAATTTACTATTATATGAATGCATGTATCTTGGTTTCTCATACCGAACTTATGTCTGACACATGATTTTTATTTTCCCTATATTCCTCATGTACTCTTTCGAGTAGGCTGAGTGAAGCAGGTTTGACTTTGGACGTTTCAGAGCTTTAGGAAATGAGCTAGAGGCTTTCATCTATCTATTTCTTTTTTTCTGTTGCACTATTATTTTGTATGTTTCGGTATTGTTAAGACATGAAGTTATAACTGTCCATTCTTATGATAGTACTTAGATTTTGTAACTTTGAAATTACTCTATATGTTGGAGTAACCCTTTGTATTGTCTTTTGGATATTGTATATTATTATTCCGCTTGTGAGATTATGATATTATGTTCTTTCTTTCTTGTTCTGCTTCGTTTTATTTTATTCTGCACTAACAATCCATCTTATCGACACTTAGATGCTCGACACTCAAATGTCATGGATGTATTATTATCAATATTCGACTATCGAAAAGTTGGATCGTTACATTTGGTATTAGACCTAGCAACACCTTGGCTTTGGTTTAGTATGACTCATTAGAGATAGGGTAAGCAATACCCAAGAATGAGTTGCGTGTATTATATATATGAGTGCGTATTTGCATTTTTCTATAAACCTATCTCTTTATAGTATATCCTTAGGAATAACTCTTCTTAGAGATAAATCTATCCTTAAGTACCCTACAGATGTTTTGCTATGTTTATGTAGTGAAAATGATGAGTACTAGAGCTACAATTTCTAGAGGTAGAGATTTGAGTAGTAGTACTGTTACTAATGGTGGGACTCGGGCATAGAAGAATGCCGCTCCTATCGAGGAACCGAGGGTGAATGTTATGGAAGAGGTCGTGCATGCTCGGCAGATGAACTTTTCTTTCCTATGCCGTGACTTTGAGAGGTTGGGTGGTAAGAGGTTCAATGGAACTGAGGCTATCATGAGGTTCAGAATTGGCTTAGTTTGTGTCATACTGTGCAGTTAAAGCGCTCGGCAGATTCAATGCGGTGGAGGTGCAAAAAGTCATAGCGGTGATACAGCGAGGGTATAGCGGGACATAGCGGATGACTCTAAAATAGCATATAAAACTCGTACTTAATGTTTTTACAAATATATAAATGGTAATTAAATGAAAAATTAACATTCAATTGAATTATAATTAATACATAAATAATTTTAAATAAAAACATATGCGAATATATTGTAAATAAACGTAAAATTGTTATATAACATAATTGAATTTAGTAGAATATTAGAGTATTTCCATTTCTAAAAATATATTACAAATTCAATTAAATAAATTAATTTCATAATTTTTATAATGTATAAATGTCATTTTTCAATTCATTTCTTTTAAAGAAGATATAGCCGAAATAGCGGAATATAGCGGGAATAACGGGATATAGCGGAAATAGCGAGGCTTAAAGCGGAAAGGCTGTATTTGGGGCTATATGGAAAAGTCGTAGCAGTAGAAATCTGTAACGACCCGCCATTTTTGACCGTTCAAGTCGACAATAATGCACACATGTCCAACTCAAACCGTTCAAAAAGGCAGATGGTTATTGGGGTTAAATAAGAAAAAGAAAGAAAGAACAGAAGCAAACTCAGAATCTTGCAGCGGAAGGAACAAGATATAATAATAAAATAACAGTTCATGAAGCTGTTAAATAAATAAATTTTGATTTTTATTATACATCATAAATCAGAGTTACATACATATCAGAGATAATACAATAATGCAGCGGAAAAATAATATGGTAGTAGAATACAAATGATGTAATACCAAACTCCGTCTTCATCCTCCAAAATAGATCTTCAACCTTATCTGAAATGCTCAGGCTGACTCGAGCGTAATGAAAAGACAAAACACTCGAGTCAGGACTAAAATATCTCATGTAAGTCAAATCGAATAAGAAAATATGAGTGTGACGGCGTCAGAGATGTTTACGGGGTTTGACATCTCCTATCCAGTGTCAACGTGAGTGCAATAACTTAAGAGATGTTACGGGATTTTCCATCTCTCAAGGATCCGTTACACTATCTACTATGTAGTACAATACGCTATTATAATATGTCTACATTAAAGTAAAAGTATTAAAATAGCGTTAAGCCATGGCCCATTCCACCCTTAACACAGTTTATATTCCCAAGAGCATATACAAGACCGTAGTTTCCCCAAAACCGGAAGTCACCAGAGGGCAATCCATATACTAAAGGTACAAATCAAAATCGTAGTGGTCGCGAATAGGATAATCAGTATGACAAGGTACATGAGGCAATACCAACTAGGATACTAGTAGTTGCGTGATCCGGACTGATGTTGGGCTTAGCAGCTACTACCCCAACACCGCGAAACAACACTCCCATAATCGAGGGGTGCACCTAAATCGAATCACAACAGTAATAGACATGGTATCGAAGAAGTGTGTCCGCTAGAGGTGGCGAACCTCAATGGCCCGGCGCGGCTCCTGTTTTAGTCATGTCAGGGGTCATCCAATATCATTCTCTTTCTTCAGTCAACGCGTTCATCAAGCCATCCACTTCATTCTGGATCAACACTCCGCGTATAATTGTTATTAAAGTGGTTTTCGGTATCGACAGAGAGTATGTCCATATCCGATCCCGGTCTCTTTAATAACTACGTATTATTACACCGATGGCTCTTTTACATTTTCAAAATCAATTCATAATTGATTATCAAAATATCATATTCGCTTCAAAAATAAAAGCCTTTTCAAAATCATTATATCTACTCAAAGTATACGATTTCATTTCAAAATCATTTTCGCCTCAATATCTCATTTCAATTTCAAAATCGTCCTATCTACTCAAAATATACGATTTCATTTCAAAAATCATTTTCGCCTTACTTTTCACAAAACGATTAACATAAACTCGAATTACAAAATTTAAAATTTAATCCAATTTCAAATCATCAATTTCAACTCGATTCAGCTTCTCAATAAACCATTTCAAATTATCAATTTCAAATACATATTTGAACCACAAAATAAACAATTTCACTTCCAATATATTTCGAAACTTTAAATATTTCACATTTCAAAACAGCTCATATATTTATATAAAAATATAAGATTCGCTTTAAAACCATTTCGTATTCAAATTAGAATATACTTCAAATTAAACATCCGTATTAAGTAGTTTACTTACTTTCTAGAACAATTCCCATTTAATAAACTTAGATTAATATTCGGATTTCAAGAATTCATTTAAGTATTACATTCCAAATCAATTTCAGTTCAAATCCTATTCAAATCAATTTTATCTTCAAATTTAATTCAATAGTTTCAATTTAGTTCAATTCACAAATTTATTTAAATTTCAATTTAATTCCAAATTAATTAAATCTCGATTTCAAATTAATTTTCACTTCCAAACTCAAACTTGAAATATCATTTCATATAAATTTTCTTAGAAATATTCAGAGTTCGATTAAAAGTCCAATCTTTTAAAACAAATCGACTTTCGAAACTTTACGCCATATTTCAATTTTTCTTAAAAATCTAAACTTCGAATAATTAAACCATTTCATTTACCAAGTTTAAATTCCAACATCTCGAGCTTCAATTCAAAATAATTCAATTTCCATAAATTGGATTTTTATTCTTAAATCAATTCATTTAAATAATTTCAAAACAACTTTTAAAATCATTTAATTTAACCAACCCGGTGTCCGTATATAATTCTCTAACCTATGGCCAAGTGGTTAGTTATTTCAATTAAATGTCAGGGATGAATATATATTACTTAAACCAATCACAGTGTCATGTGCATGTATAACAGGATATATATAACCAAATAAACATCCAAACATTTAAATATCAACCAATAGCATCCATCGAAATAAATCATCCAATAGTCAATACAATTCACGGCAATTTCATAGTTATCAATATCGGGAAATTTGATTTCAATTAAATCCTAATTTCAATTTACTGTCAATTTAAATTTTCAACGGTGAATTCACACGACAATCTATATGACAATTAAATTTTTATCAAACAACGACAAATAAATTCATATCACTTCATAATGTCAAATTTAACTACCATAAAGATATTCAGTACGTTGTGAGCGTTATAAAACACTCACCTTGATTTTCTGTTGTCGCCGAGACGTTCCGGTTTGGAACTAAAACTAGAAGACGCCCAACTTTAGCCCAAATTTCCACCGTCTCCAAATCCATCCAAACCAGTTTCATTTCGAAGCTCTCGTCATTACGATCGCAACGCAAAAAGTTTCGTTCCAATCGAACCTCGTATGAAAAAGTTATGCTATTTTAAAGATTACACGAATTAAAATACACGTTTTATTTAAATTTTGAAACCCTACAATCAAATCTTGCCACTGATTCTCTTCCCACCAGATCTGGCCGTTCCCCCTCTCCTTCTTCCCAACGTGAAATTCACGTCCATCCAAACCCATCAGCCGCCACTCTTTCATCAATTCTTGCCACCACCACCGACCACTACACGACGATCAGGCACCACCATTCCAAAGCCTTCGACGAAAGCTACCCACGCCTGGAACCCTAGCAAGCTCGGCCACCCCCTCTGCCTCAAAATGCGTGAAAAATGCAGCAGCTTTAAGCACGATTTCCCGTTGATCCGTTGCTCCGTTTTCGATCATCTCCGTATGGATTTGAAGCTCTCATCGTCCTCTACAACTTTGTAGTTGACGACTTTTGCTAATTCTTTATGGATTGGAAGATATTAGAGGAGAAAGAAGATGCATTTCTGGTCATTGATAGGAAAATGGCGGCTAAGGGCTGAAACCCTAGTTCTTTTGCAAAATGAAATAAGTGAGGGGCTTTTATAGAAAAATACGCGACACTATTCACCCGAAATTTTCCGAACTCCAAACGAAGCGTGTCGGCTGGCGTTTCTAAGGTTTACCCCCACGTTCCGAACGCAATGGAACATGTTTCAGAGGCTAATTCGGTCATCTGGGCGAGTTACGGAGAAAAACGATCAGTTTTAAATTAAACCGATTTCGATGCGTTTTGGCTTGCCCCGGACAAACGGTACATCCAATTGACACGAAATTTGAAACCATAAAATAATATCACATTACGGATCCGATGAAACTGGTTTCGTCAAAATCCGAGACTTTTTGAAAAATGACTATTTTCTCTCGCCGAATTAATATTAAAAACAATTCGATGCGTTTCGAGCTGCCACGGTCAAACGATAACTCTGATTGCTACGAAAATTGAAATCCAACAATAACAAACTATTACGGATCTAATGGAACTAGTTACGTTCAATTCTGAGACTGTTCGAAAAATGGCTATTTTTCAGTCGATAATTAAATATTAAAATATTCAATTTTCACAAATTAACTTTAAATTCAATTTTAAAAGTTCTATAACATTACTATAACTCCAATATGATAAGATAAAATTTTACAAATCATTTTCAATCATATTTAACTCGATTTACAATTTTTCTGAAATTTAACTTATTAAATTATCGATTTAATTGTCTAATTAAATCCAATATTCAAAAAAAAAATATTCGATTGTTTAATTTCAATATAAAATTCCCAATTTAAATTATTAACTTCTAAATCAAATTTCAATTGTTCACAAATCCCATTTTTAATTTCACAGTAATTAACAATCTTCTACAATGCAGTTTTCCATTATAAATCCAATATAAAAGATTATATTAGATTCAGCGTTCAATTATATTGTAATTCAAATTCAAGTTACTTAATTCCAAATGAATTCTTTTATTTCGATTTAAACTTTCATTATTGAATCAACCATTTACTTATACATTATTATCAATAGTTTATAATTCATTTACTTTCATTTTCTTCAGCTATCATCTTATTTAAATTCACAGTAATATTAAATTACATTCATTTACGTTGATTTCCATATTATAACTTCAATATTAAATGTAACATTTTATTTATTTCGTTGTTTACAATCAAATTCAATTCAATTCAATTACTTGTTACATTCAAATTTAAATCTTTACTTACGTTCAATTACAAGTTAACATCTTTATCGAATTACAGTTTCAGCTATTATCTGCTTTCAATCAACTGTAATATTAAGTTACATTTATTTGTATTAGTTTCAATAACATAAACTTCCATTATTAAATCTACCATTTTATTTATTCTTTGTTTACAATCATAACCAATTTGGTTTACAATCAAATTCAATTCATTATTTACATTCACTACAAGTTAACATCCATATTTAATTTACAAATAAGTTATTTCAGAATTCAGTTTTGTATTTTAACTTGTAATTCACATTTAACAACACAAAATTTTATTTCCTTCGGATTTTTTTATCCAAAATTTTCATTTTAATTCGTATTTTTAAAGTGTTAAAAATACGGGTCGTTACAAAATCCGTTATGAGATATAGCAGGATAATAGCGGAGTAATAGCGGGGCATTAGCTGCATAGGTGTCATAGGATATTTAGAGTCATGGAATTGGACGATACAGTGAAGCGTCATTTGGCATCGCGACATATGTTCAATGCTACTATAGATTGGTAGAGTCTAGTCACCGCCGATGTCTAGGAGAATGACTTCTCTTGGGACCAATTCAAGGAAGTGTTCGAAATGAAGTTTGTTCCAGAGGCTAAAAAGACTAAGTTCTTTAGGAGGTTTATAGATTTGAAACAGGGGACTATGTTAGTTGCTAAGTAAGAATAAGTTTACTGCATTGTCATGGTTTGAGGTGGGGTTGATAGATACATAGCTAAAGAAGAATGATATGTTTGTATTAGGTATGCATCCAGAGTTTCAAAGGGATATGAGAAATCATATCCAGAGATCGTTCGTGAATCTGATTGTATGGCTTTACAGCCCGATGGTTTGGCTCCAAAGCCATCTGTATCTACACCAACTAGGAACAATAAGCGTAAGTTTCAGCCATCGAAGGATGTTTCCAATTTAGCTTGTTATAAATCTGGATAGAAAGGACATATTTCTAGGAATTATAGGTCAAGTGGAGGAGGACAAGTGGTAAAAGCGTCGATAGTTAAAGCGTCGATTGCTAGGGTTCCAAAGCTTGAGCCACAGACATCCAAGGGACATTTTTCACTGAGGAGCTGTTACAACTGCCACTAGCCATGTCATATGGTTAGGGATTGTCCGATGCTTTAGAAAGGACAACAACCTAGGGTTTTCGCACTTGCTTCAACACCTTCCACTTCTATAGCTGCAAAGAGGAAGCATGTTCTTGATGGAATATTATCTAATTCTGGCATATATGTTCATGTTTTGTTTGATACTGTTGCTTCACATAGTTTCATATCCTGTAATCTTGTTGATAAACTGAAACTGAAACCTTGTACAGTTCTTGACTCTATTTGTGTGTCGAACCCTATGGGAGGCTCAACCAACCTGAGTATTTTATGTTTAGGAGTTCCGATTACTAGTTATAGCAAACTCCTACCTTGCGATATGTATGTACTTGGTTTTATGGGGTTTGATGTGTTACTTGAGATGGATTAGTTGTCTTTGAATCATGCAGTCTTAGATTGTGTTAAGCGAAATATAGTATTGAAGAAAGGGAGGGAGCTTCTGGATATATAGCTAATATCGGATAATACCACTAATATATCGTCGATATATCTCATATCACTCCTAGGTCAATACTTTTTTGAAATATCGCTTAAAATATCATTACCGATATATCGTCTGACATTTTTCGAAATATCGCTTTGATATTTAGTGTGAATTCGATATTTTTTTGAAATATTGTTTATTATTTTATGTGATAGAGAAAAGCACTTACAAATAAATATCTTCACATTCTCGATAATTTTTTTATATATGGTGAATAATAATATTTAGACTATATTAGAAATCTCAATGCGCTAATTTTTCAGTTTTAACCATACAATTTTAGTCTTCTTTATTAGCGTTTCAATAAAGAAAATTTTAAATATTCTATTATTTTATATGTTTTATTTTAAATGAAGACTTTACCACTAAATACAAGATTATGAAAGAATTACTTCTCTTTTTGGTTGGTTTTTTCACCATTTCTAATTGGTAAATTAGCTTACGAAAATTCATTTTATTAGTTATTATCATGTGTCAAGAACTAGAAGTTGAAGAGTAGTAAAGTAATATATTTGACATATCGATAAGGAACGAGCTAAAGTGTTAATTGTTATCAAATTAGCACTACTTATTCGATAAATTAAGTGAAAGTAAAAATGACGAAACTATAAATATGAAAATTTTGGAAAAGAAATATATATGATTAGATGATCGAAGAAACAATAAATATTGTATAAAAATAAAGAAAATAATAAAGATGTATAATATATAATTTGTTGGTTTTTATGTGCAAATATTATGATTTTTTTAATATAATCTGTAAACTATATATAATCCGTTTTTGATAGTAATTTAACATTATTTATCCAAAGATTTGAAAAATTAACATCAATAAAACATTATAATATAGTACAATATCATTTATAACATGTTCTATAAATGTCCGATATTTTATCTATATTATCCAATATTATCACGGTATTTTAAAATATCTTATATCGGTACCTGACCGATACGTACTCGATACCGATATTAACTACTTAGGGTTCTGGTAGTGTCTTATGAGGAACCTATCATGTTAATGAGTAGTTTCTTTATTCTCTTGATGTGGCTGAAGAGGATTTGGGGGTGGATTTTTGTTGTTCAAGAGTTTGTAGTTGTGTTTAAAGACGTGTCTTATTTACCACTTCACCATAAGATTGAATTTCATATTGATTTGGTTTGAGATGCTAATCCTATTGTGTTGCCTATCCATAGGCTATCACCAAAGGAGAAGTTTGAGTTAGCTAACCAGGTCAGCGATTTGTTTGGTAAAGGTATGATCCGACCTAGTCGATCGAATTGGGGAGCGCCTGTCGTCTTTGCTATAAAGTCGAACAGTTCCTTAAGAGTTCGTGTGGATTACCGTAATCTCAATAAGTGGACTATTAAGAAAAAGTATCCTTTTTCCTAGGATAGATTACTTTTTCGATCAGTTGCATGGTGCTCGAATATTTTCTTAGCTAGATCTTTCCATAGGGTTTCATTCCTTGAGGTGGTAGAGGTGAGTGTACCCTTGGTAGCATTCAGGTAGGATAAGTTTTATGAGTGGTTGGTTATGCCATCGGTCTAGCTAACGCTCCAACATATTTTGTGGACTTGATTAATCGGGTTTCCCGAGATGTGTTGAATAAGTTTGTTCTTGTATTTATTGATGATATTCTGGCCTACTCCAAGATCGTGGAGGAGCATACACGCCATCTGAGGATTGTACTTGAAACATTAAGAGAGCATGTATTGAAAGCTAAGTTATCAAATGCCACTTTTGGTGGTTTGAATTTAGGTTCATAGGACATGTTGTCTCGGTGGAGGGTATTTTTGTTGATCCAGCAAAGGTTGTGCCGGTTTAGGATTGGAAGAGGCTGGAAAGCACAACCAAGATTAGGAGCTTCTTAGGATTGGCAGGTTATTATCGAAGGTTTATTCATGATTTCTCGAAGGTTGCTTCACACATGACGAATTTAATGAAGAAAGACATCAAATTTGTTCGGACTGATAAATGTGAGCGAGCATTCAAAGAGTTGAATGTATGGTTGACTAGAACTCATGTGCTGTCTGTTCTGGATAGAGGGAGGGTTTAACTGTTTATACAGATGCATGTGGGATAGGTTTAGGTGCAATGTTGATGCAACAAGAAAGGGTTATTGCTTATGCCAACTGGCAACTCAAGCCGCATGAATCGAGGTATCCAACCCATGACTTGGAGTTGTTAACAGTTGTGTTGGCATTGAAGATGTAGGGGTATCATTTGCTTGGTGAGAAATTTGAGTTGTACATAGACCATAAATCCTTGAAGTATATTTTCACCTAGAAAGTCCTCAACATCACACAACAATGATGGTTAGAGTTTCTTACAGCTTATGATCTTGTTTTTTTAAAGAGCGGTGCTAAAGGCACCCTTAAAGTTTCTTCTAAATACCAAAAAATAAAATATCTTACCTACTAAATACCTCTACTACTTAATACCATTTCACTTTCCTTCAAATCATGTTGTGCCATTCACGCGTATTTCTTCTCCTCTCCTCTTCTTCCAATTCGAAAACCCTATTGTAATAACCCAAGATTTTAGGAATTTATTTTGAAAAATATAAATAAGTTTAAAATAATTTTTAAACCAATTTTAAAAGAGGAATTGATATAGCTTGATATGGTGTATCTGTATGTGTGTACATATGTGCACAGGAAACACACATGAACTAAAGCTTAATTCCTGAATGCTAAGAAGGAACACATGTTGATGTGTATGGAAATATTATATATATATATATGGATTAAATCCTTAAAAGCTATATGCATAAATAAATATATATATATGGATGCTACAGAGTATTGTTGAGTGTACATGTGCATGTGTGTCAGTACAAAATAATGTATAAATATATATATGGGTGTACTAATTATTTCAGTAAGACTTATATACATACATATATATATATATATGTATATGTTAATTAAATACTAGAGTTCAAATCAGCAAAATAAAATATACAAACATATTTTAAATTATAGGCAGAAAGAAAAAGAATGAAGATATAAAAAGGAGTAATCCTCTTATAAATAAATAAAGGAAGTACATGCTATGTAAATGAAAGCTAAAAATAGAAAAATAAGATAAAACAGAGAAATGTTTTGTATAGGCAGAATTAGGAAGAATATTTGATAAATAATAAAATCAAGTCACACTTTTAGCATGATAGTAGACAAGAGGAAAAAGTATTTTCTGGAAAAGAAAATTTCTGAAAATAACCAAAAGAATATAACCACTTTTCTTTCCACAAACTCAAGCCGGGGAGGGTGAGATTTTGGGTTTAAAAACTAAATGCAAATGGCATGATTTCTAATGGGCAAAAACGACTTTTGCCAACACCCTAAACCCTAAGAAAAACCCTGCATAAATAGGCAGTGAGAGGAGAAACCTTTTTCTTCCTGGATAGCTCTTGAGAAAAATATATAAATATTATATAAATATAATACAAGTGAAGAAAAGGGTTGAAGGCAGAAGCTTACCAATAATCTAGGAAGTGAAAGAGAGCTAGGTGAGAAAACTCACTCAAAATCTAAGGCAATAAGTCCTAATGTAGGCAACCAGTTATAAGTTAATTTTCTTGAAAATGTATTTTCATATGTGATTGTCTATTTGTGTTTTTAGAGCTGAAAATGTTTTGATTCTTCCTGGCTGTTCTACTTGTTTTATTATATGAAAGTTTTAAGTATTATTAGTATACATATATGTTTTATAAACCCAGATCTCTCTGATATGTTAATGTTTAGGAACATAAACAAATACCCAGAAAATAAAATGTTGAAAATAGGCAAGTAGTATTGGTTTTGGCTCAACCCAGAAAAATGTAAACATGTTGAGCTGCAATATACTCATGTATAAGTGCTGAGGCTTGAGACAAAAAGGAATTAGGGGTGCAATAGGGTTGCCTATGTGCTGATGCTCCTGATTCAATGAAAATATATAAATGTTCATATACACAGCAAACAAATTTTGTGATTCAGTGAAACTTGGTCATTCTGAGTTTAACTCAAGCACAGATGGTTGCAAAAGGAAAAAAACTCTCTCAAAATCCATAAGCCAATGTTAGTTGCCTATACCCCTTTTTAAAATACCAGAATATATATATATATATATATATATATATATATATGCAGAATCTTATTTAATTAGACACCAATGGTTGCTTGCCTGTTTGTCTCTGTTTGGTTATGAACAATATGAGATGCCATGACATGGATGTTTATGTTAGTGAAATGAATCACTGAATGGTTTAGTCATTAAAAATCAAAAGAGTTATTATTAACTTAAACCTGATTAGGAAATGGGGGTCAAGAGCACTACAGGAATGACTTGTTTTCTTGAGTAATACAAGTTGACACATGGCTTGTTTAAGTCCTGAGATTTTTGTGTAATGGAGTGAATTAGTCCATTACAGTGTGTCCATTGATTCAATTAATTGCAGATGAGACCAAGATAGATAAATATATCAATGTAAAAGAAATTGATATAAAGAGGAACTAGAGTCTTCCTGGAATGAAATCTGAATAGTGAACAAATGATTTAATTTGTCTTGGTTATTTCCCTGTTTTGTATGGATGCTTATTTGATTTATGATTGAATTTTATGAATGTATGAATGTACCATCTCTTCTTGAGGTTTCTAGAAAGGCAGATTTAAGTGTGCACCTGCACACTAACACAGAACATGCACACATGAATTACTTGTTTTCTAAAGGCAGAGTTATATACATATATCCATGTTTTTTTAACTTTAACTTGATTTGCAAACTGTTTTAGTGGATTTTCTCATACCAAACATGTGTCTGACCCTAGTGTGCTAATGGCATATGGGGTGTCTCATTTAATATGGGGTAGCTTCAAATGCATTTTCAGGGACTGCAGCTACTAAGTAGGAGTAGGAGCAAGGCTTTGAGAAGAATATTATAGCATGCTAAACTTAGTTAGATAAGAGCCTAAATGATGAAATCTGCATGTATTGATAATTTAAATTGCCACTTGTATTGAGTATTGAATATTGGATGGATATTTTGCTAAGTATTGTGCTAAGAAATTGACTTGTATCTGGAATCTATAAATCTAGTTAATATCTGATATGTTAAAGAAGTTAATCAAAATCTTGTAAGTGAATTTAGCAAGAACACTATGATAAATAGGGTGGTTACATTTTATAAATGTATTAGTCAATCTTGAGTCTTTGAAAAGGGTTAAGTTTTAGGAAATCTGGATAGTTGAATCTCAGAAAATTAAATGGTTTTATTTTTCTACCATGACATTTGTATACAAGAGATGATAAGCATAGGGAAAATGTATTTATGAGACTGTAATGTTTTCATAATTTAATTTATTCTACGCAAATGTTTTATACCTTATTTTTGAATAAAGGAAAATCTGCAATGTAGGAGTTGAAGCTATGACCCAAAACAGTTGCACATGTATATAGGTATGCCCATTTTAATATGTTTGGTTCAGAGTTTAGCATACCAGTTATTCTTGTATTTTAACATGAGCTTGAATCTCTCTTCATTAAGACTTTGATCAAAATACATTATTAAGACCATATGGGTCATACCAGAGCAAAGAGACTAGTTGAACCATGTTCTGGGATACCCATGGTTACAGGAAACCCACTCAAGTTTGCATTTCATTTAGTTTATGCATACTGGCATCAAAGAATCAAGCTTTTGAAATATGATACCTCACTTTAAAATATTCCAGAAAAGAGTCTGTACTCTAGGCAGATTTAATAAGAAAACATAGATAATGATAGAAACTTATATCATTTTTCAAAGCACAAGCACCATACCATTAATTTATAGATAATCATAACATAATTATCTGGTTTCTAGGAATTACAATCCATAGAGAATTTAGCAAGGAATCAAGAGATAAAAAGAATATTAATACATATATGGTTGGAATTTTATTGTATGAATTAAATTGAACTATGTGTGGATTGATTAAATTTAATCAATCAAATTACCCTCTTGTTTACCAGAACTCTGATTCAAACAAGAGAGGCACATGCATCATCACATGTATGTGCATATCCTTATGTATACACTGATATATTTATATTGGTTAAGATTTTGATCCTAGATATATGTTGTTTGATAGAAAATGGCTCTAGGCTTCAGAAATATATATATGTATATATGATAATAAATAAATATATATATCTATGTAAAAAAAATCCTTACAAATTAAGGTATAAAAGAGAGGGTCATTACACCTATCTTCTCTTCTTTTTCAAATTTCAAAAACCACATTTCTCAACACTCTCTCTTAACCCTCTTTGTTCAAACTTCAAAACCATAATTTGAAATATGAGGTAAGCAAACAGAAAAAAATTTGAAGCAGAATACGTGATTAAATACAATAGTAATTGCAACGAGTTGATGGATTTAAAAGAAAAAGAAGAGAAAAACAATAGTGAAATGGATTATCATAATTCCACCAAAGAAAGCAAGGTTTTCTATTAATTAAATAAATTTGATGTTGTTAAATAGTTGTAATTTTGTAACATATGAATAGTCGATAGGTTGTAGGTTGTAGTAAATGAATTTGTTAGCCAACATATGAGTGAAGATACAAAATTTGAGGACGTCGTTGCTGAAATTATATTGTAAGTATTTTACAAACATGTACATTATATCCAATCAAATTATATACCAAAATATGTATTGTTATCATTTTAGGCGATGAACAATGATCATGAAATGCAAGTCGAAGGCAATGATATGGTTGACAGTCATTTAGTGGACGAGACCAATTTTTTTCTAGAAGATTGTCATCAATTAATTAAAAATGTGAAAAATGTTCTTTATGACATATCCGATCATTTTAGAACCGTTGAGGTAAGTAAAATAGTATTCTTTGAAATTAAGTAAGATTTTTTTAATATTAATCTTGTTATCAATTTTATATCAGATTTTCAATTCTCGTGATGCGTTGATAGATTAGTGCAAGTCATAAGCCAAAAAACTGAAGACCGTAGTAGTAATAGTCAAATCTGATAGGTTAGCACCTAGGAAAAAACTAAGATTGCATTTAAGGTGTGAAAGAGGTGGGATAAATTGCACCCATCTTTCAAAAGACGATAATAGTAAAAAAGTTGTGAAACGTTCCTGAGATGGTGCAGCTAGAAAATGTTCTTGCCCTTTTTTGCTTAAGGGCGTACATCAAAATGAAGACAATTGGTGTAACATCCCTAATTTTTGATAACATTATTCGGAAGATTTAATTAAATAAATTAAATAGAATAATGTAAATGTTAAGTGATAAGGGGGTTGAGATTTGAATAAATTTAATTAAAGTCGTGCCTAATAAAAGAATTAATGGGCCTAAGAGTGGGGTTTTTGTTAATTAAATTACATAAGGGTATATTAGGAATTTGCCGTCCATATCCCTTACCCTTATATATTTTCATTCCTACCTTTTTCTTCCCATTCACTTCATTTTGAAAACAAAACGAAAATCAAAAGATTAAAGGAACGGCCGGCCATTAAGGAAGAAGAAATTCAATTAAAAGCTAGAGAATCAAGCTTAGGGGAAATCAATCTCAATCCAATCTCCTTATCTTAATCAAGGTGAATAATAATTCCATCTCTAATTTTGTTTTGAATCATATATTTTTGAATTTAAGGGTAAATTCATTTTTATGATGAATGGAATGATGTTATGCTTGAAATTTGATTTGTTTAATTTAAACAAGTTTGTTTAAATGGATTTATACAGTTTTAAGGTAAAACCGAGGTATGTTAATGTTTAAATGCCATGGAAAAATTTTATGTTGTATAAACCATAATTTTGGAGTTGGGTTTCAATTTTGATAATTTTCCAAGCTATGGAAAGATTGTTATGAATTTTCGAAGGATAATATGGTTATATGGGTTTATAAATTTATTTTGGAAAATATATTAAGAATTTGGGTCTGGAATTCTGATATGTTAGGTAACATGAGTAAAATAAATTTCTGGAATTTTTGGGGATTTTTCCAAAGTAATTTGCTATGCAAATTAAATTATTTTAGAAGAGGGACTTCTTTGCAAAATTGGTTTTGCTTATTGGAAGGGCTTATTTGATTAACTTAACCATGGTTTAGATCTAAAATTAGCAGCAGCTATTTTGGTAAAGAATTTGAAAAAGTTAAGGCAACCAATCTGGTGTTGATACGTGGCAGGTTGGTTAGAGAAAAGTTTACTTTAAGTTGTATTAAACCAGGTTTACTCAGAAAATAGGGTTTCGCCTACTTTGGAAGTACCTTTCGACATAGAAGCTTTTGCCTTCAACCTAGTCGAAACCTACTAAGCCGAAACTAATACACAAGGTATCACAAAGATGGTATGCAGTGGATTGGAGGAAGGCGAAAGGTAAGGTGTCGAAAGCATAGCTTCCGAAGGAGTCACTACCTTGGTTTGTTTTAAAAAGAGAAGTGCCTGCCTTTGTTTTGTTTTAGCTTTTGAAGGAGTCGAAGCATATGGTTTTGAAAGAGTTTTTAAAAGGTTTCGAAAAGGTTGCCATAACATAAGCGTGCTTTTGAATGGGTTCCTTTACTTATGAAAGAATGTTTTGAAAGAAGGGGTTCTGACCTAGTCGAAACCCTGTTGCCATTCTTTAGCTTTTCGATGGTATTGAAGATATCAATGCTGTCGAAAGGTACTTTGTTTTATAAGTTTAAGCCACTTCCTGTAGCTTTTGAAAGGGGTTAGGGGTTTCGAAGGCAATGGTTTCGAAAGGTGTTTCGAAGCCAACCTACCACTATTTTACCCAGATGTTTTATGCTTTTGAAAGGGTGGTGCCGACGCCATCATGTTTCCCCAATATTTTTATGTATAATAAAGGATGGTTTCGAAAGAGATGCTTTCGCCTCTATTCACTTTGACCCAAATAATATTTTAAGTATAAACCCAATGGTTTCGAAGGGGGACTTTCAATGGTTTCGGAAGGGTTACTTCCAATGGTGTCGAAAGGGGTACTTTCAACTGGTTTCGAAGCTATGCTTCTAAAGTTAAATGTTAATACTTTAATACAATCGAAAGGTTTTGAAATGAATATTTTAAAGTATTAAAAAGGTAGGATCCAAATGTTTTGAAGATAGATTTTAATGCTTTCGAAGGAGGTCATCCTATGAAGTCGAAAGCAAGGTTTCAATGGTTTCGAAAGGTTTTATAACCAAACTCTATTTTTAAAAGATGAAACCCATGGCTAAATTAAAGGAGTTTTGAATTGGTTTTAAGAAGAAGCTTTCCTTGATAAAATAATAGGTTAAATGGATTAACCATGTTTTATATTAAACCCACAGGAGTGGTATTGTTATGTTATTATGCATGCTTCTTCAAATATAAATATATTCACATTAAAATAGACCTATAAATGTATTTTGGGGGAAAGGGTAGATGAACCAGCTTGGTTGACCCAATAGTGAATATATATTGATTAAACTCCCGGATGAGTAGAATTGCATCCAAGAGGTCAGGGAGACCAGAATATAGGATGCCTAAATATGGAAGTTGTCAACGAGACAGGTTCATAGTGATCCCATGAAAACTATGACTAGGAAGTTATCGGAGTTACCAATAGGTTCATAGTGGTCCTATGAAAACCATGTTATAAAGAGTGGTTGGCAGGGGCCAATTGGTTTGTAGTGAAACCAAGAAAACTATATTCATATTAAGTTATTGACAGTTGTCACTAGGTTCCTAGTCAACCCATGAAAACTAGGATAAGAGAGAAGTTATTGGAGTCACCAATAGGTTCAGGGGAACCCATGAATTAATCAAGTTAATTGGCGGGGGCCAATAGGTTCATAGTACACCCATGAAAACTATGAAATAGGACAGGGAGTCCATACATTATATAAAGGTTATTAGTAAGCCCATGAAAACTAATAGGTTGATAGTGACCCTAGAAACTATAAAATATGACAGTTAGTCAATTTAAATAGAGGATGGGAAATCCAGTATGTTTTAAAACGTTTGCATATCATCATAATATTTTGAAATGACTATGTTTTTAACCATTGTGGATGTAGGAGCACAATATATGGTTTTATAAAGGTTTTGAGATAATAGTGAGGGGAAAACCCATTCCGCTAAGCGGCATGGTCTCACTAGATATCTAAATGATTTGAGATGGTAAATTATTATTCATACCAGATTTTATATCTGACTCGAAGTTTATGTTTTCTCCTTAAAATCTCGAGTACTCAATTGATTTTGAGTAGTTTGAGAGTTGAGGTTTTCATTTACCTCTGAAGACGAATAAGCTTCCGGAGACGTGCAGGAGTCATGATAGCTATTTAGAGTTCTCTTTTCTTTTGATTCCGCTCTGTTGTTTGTAATGGCAAAGTTGTTATGTTGCCTGTATATACTCTGATCATCCAATGGGGCATCTTCATAGGTCGCTCTAAACGTATGTTGTAATAAATATATTTTGCTCTAAACGTGATCTGCGATTGTGGGATTATGTAATGAATTGGAAATATTTTAAATGGAATGTGATTTTGTTTGAATTTTAATTTTTTTCCATATTCATGTGTTTTTGTGTATCAATGAATCTAACACCGCCGTATTTGGTCATCGAGGATTAATAACTATGGATGATTGCAGCATCCGCAGCAGTTAGTTTTGAGCCTCAAAGTAAGGGGATGTTACAATTGGAAGGTTGAAGTAGCAAATAGCAATCATAACCATGAACTTCCACATACATTAGAGGGACATCCATATGCCGCAAAGTTGATACCATAAGAATTTTTTTAGCAGATATGACTATTGCAGGTGTGCAGCCAAGAGAGGTACTTACTACTATTAAAAAGTCATTTCCTCAAAAAACGTCAACCTTGAAGACTATCTACAACACAAAATATAAAATGCAACTATCTCCGATGGAATGTAGATCCGCAATGCAACAGTTGATGAAGTTACTTATTGAAAATCAGTACTTGTATTGCCATGGATCTGATTCGGATAGTGATCATTTAATAGATTCAATGCGGGCTCATCCCGAATCTGTCACTTTGTGTAAATGATTTCCTTCCATACTACTTCTTGATTGTACTTATGAAACAAATCGCTGCAATATGCCATTATTGGAATTGGTTGGTATGAAGTCAACTGGTCGAACTTTTAGTATTGCACATGTTTTTTAGCACGTGACAGGGAATGGGCATTGATAAATGAGGTATGCAAAATATTTTCAAATGCAAAGATGTTGATGTGTTTATGGCATATGGAAAACAACGTGATTCAAAATTGTAAAGGAGACTTCAATACACATGGGATGTTGGAGATGTGTCTTGAAAGTTGGAAGAAAGTTGTTCATGCACCATGTGAAAAAGATTACTAGATAGGTTGGGGAGATATGCAAAAAGATTGGATAGAGTATCCAAGTAGCTTGAAATACCTTAAAGTTAATTGGATTCCATATAAATAGTATGTTGCGTTTGCTTAGACAAATAAAATTAAACATTGTGATAATAGAACAACAGCGAGAGTTGAAACAACACATGCTCAATTAAAAAGACATCTTGAAACGTTAAAGGTTGCATTAGTGACCGTTTGGGCAAAAATGGGTAACATGTGGTGCTTACAACATACTGAAATTAAAGCTTCATTTTGAAGAAGTTTAGGAGTGGTGAAAAGAAGTCATCGAACTCCATTGTTTAGGCAGTTGCTGGGTAGAGTTTCATTTTATGCTTTGGACTTAGTTATTAAAGAAATGACCAGTTTTAAAGTAGTTATGATAGAAATATTAGCTTGTGATCATTCAAATCGTATTATATACGGTCTTCCATATGCACATGAAATGCTGAAATTTTATTGAAGGTCGCCCATTACCACTTGAGTTGGTTGACGAACATTGGAAAATTTTGAATTATATTCCACAGGCGGATGTATCGATGGAGTTGTTACATACTCTAGAACATATTTTGTTTTCAAATCTTATGGAAACGCCACCGTGGAAGAAAAAAAGTGTTGCTGGAAAAGTTAAAAGATCTAGTGTTACCATTTGTAGTGACGTTGTTGGAATCAAAAGTTAATATTCACACATGAAGGCTGGTCGGTGGCAAGAATAACTTAGCTAATAAACAAAAGAAAAAATTGTCTCCTACTACACACGATCCATATGGATTTGAGTATGCCAAAAGTAAGGAAGAACTACTTTCACAAACCAACGTTAAAAAAATTGCATTCGAAAAGGAAAACAACTTCAGTAGGTTTTGATGATGATGAGAAAATGGTTGTGAATGGGGATTTCAAAATGCTGCTTTTTATCCCCAATTTTATGCAAAAATTTATTTTAAAAGTGGAAGATGTCGCAAGCGATGGCAATTGCAGTTTTCGCTATGTTGCGGAATAGGTGGAAGAATTGGATTGATACGATAAAGGCGATTTTAGTGGATCTTGAAGAATATTGGGATTTATATGCGTGACATTTTGACAATTCCACTTGCGAAACTTTAAAGTCGGCCATAGATTGTTATTCTAGTCTTTGTGGCAAGGCAAATTGAATGATAATGCCGGAAATTGGATATTTGATAATGAATGCATTTAGTCGTGTGGTTGCTGTTATCATCAAAAACCACTCCAACTTGATCGAAACCTTAAATAATACGGAAGGAGGATCCATATAGAATGATAGTAATAACAAGACATTTCGAAAGAGTCGAAGGGATGCTCCTGCAAAAATTGGATGAGCAATGCACTTTCGAAGAGGTCGAAAGGGGACAAGGACACCCTTTCGCTTCAATTGATCTCTTTCGAAACATTGCTTCCGCATGCATAAAGGTGTTTCGAATGTGTTAAAGGCATCTTTCGAAGGCAACAGATTACAAGCTTTCGCATGAGCGCCAAACCTTTCAAAATAGTTGGTTTCTCCATCATTTACCTTCCGCAGAAGAACATTTAGCCAAAGTTATCCCTTGAAAGCATAGATTAGCCTTTCGAATCGGTTGAAACCATCAACAATTAAAAGGAAAACTTTCATGAGTTCAATATAGCCTCCTCAAACACCAGAGGATGGGGTTCCACATCAGCCAACAAGAATTCATTCAAAAGCCACCTTCCACATTTAGGCCTTATGTTATGCTCCAACTCATTAGAAGCTTCGAAGATACACCTTTCGACAGTATCTAAAGCCTACATCCTTTCCTACTTGCAACAGCACATCAATAACAAAGTAGAGGGCACATCTATACCTTTCGATGAAGTCGAAAGCACTCAAGTTCCATTCAAAAGAAAAGTTAGAAGGGCGCCCTGGATTTAGCAGCAATGAAAGGTCTTCAAGGCACCCTTTCGATCAAGTTGAAAGGACTGATTCGAAAGGGTCCAACCCGCACCTAAAAATAAGCCCTAGGGGTACTGTTTTGGGGATCAAATTTCATTCACTCAGTGCTTGTTCTTTCTTAAATTTCTAAACCCTAATCTTTGAATCGAATTGGGGATTTCACTTTCTTGTAGTACTAAAGCTTCTTGTATTCACGAAAATTATTAATAAAGCAAGTTCATGACATATTCAACAATGTCAATGAATGGTTATCTTTCGAAGGAGCAGAAACCTCTGGATTCGATCAAAACCTTAGATCTGATAGGTCCCAACTTTAGGTCACCTTAACCACTTCGAAAGGAGGTTTCGAAGGGGTTCTAAATCATCGCAACTAGTTCGAAAGGTAATCTCGAAGGAGTTCTAATCATCCCAACCATTTTGAAAGGTCCTTTTGAAAGAGCTTTGGGGCTACTTTTACTGATTCGAAAGGTGCTTCCGAAGAGGCTAATCTCACTTTTCTACTTTGGGGTGCTGACAAGTTTTCTTGCTAATAGTTGTATATATTTCAGACCGCCAATCATCGACCAATTATCCACATAGGATTGGACCAAACGTAGAAGAAAAACCTAAATTCATTGTTTTTGCATTTATTCTCGAATGTCATTTTGTTAAGCTTACTTTGACCGATGACGCTCCTATTCCACCGATAGCTAGATTTTAGAGTAGACTCACTTCAGCTGAAGGAAAAAAATGGAGTGAACTTTTTCTCGACCGTCAAGTTGAATTCGTAAAAATTCATCCTCCAGATATGGCAATGGGTGATGCTTTTACATCCGTACAATGTCTTAGCTAGTATGATGATGTGAATAGGGGGTATATTTTTGAGTTTTTAACATTTATCGAATCATTAAATATTTTGGGTCTATTTTGATGTAATATTAGTTGCTACAGTTCGATGTAAACATATATCGAATTAGTTGCTATTGTTCGATGTAATAGTAATTAATATCAATATAAATGTTGTAAAAATTATTTTTTGTGACATCAATTTCTATTGTGTGATAGAAAGTGGAAGGTTGAAGTTTTATTCATTTTGCATAATGATTTTAAAATTCTGTTGTAGTATAATTCAATTGGTTGGTTGTAAATGGCCGTAGCATTGAAGTAACCCATGGTCCAGTATCACTGTCGAAATGTTTTAATCAGCAGCACCCATTATTCCATTATAAATCACCGACGCCTTCACAAACCATTCAACGATTTTGGACCGCTGCCTTCAATAGTACATCGGTTACTTTAGACCGAACTCCTGTCCTTTTCAAAAATGCAAATTCACTAAATCACTGGTCGGCTGTATATTGCTGAAGGTTGATGTATACAAGCGGTGGTACTTGACCAAACTCTTGTCCTTTTTCAAAATGCAAACTTACTAAATCACTGGTCAGTTGTATATAGCTGAAGGTTGATATCTACAACCGGTGGTACTTGACCATAAGAAAGGCTTTTTGTTTGGTGGTACTGCACGATAAAAATGGACCAACCAGTATACATTTTAATGATGGTCTAACTTAGCCGCACGAGACCAACTCTATGGTGGTATTTAACTGTGTGGTAAATGAAATATTCCATCTATTACCACCGACCAGAGGAATTTTGTCGAATATACTACATAATTTCATCGTCAATCAAGATCGTTAACACCTTACAGGGCAATAACCAATGCACAACAAGATCAATGCACATTGTAAAATAACAGAAGACCCATCAACATTCCATGTAATAATTGACAAAAATACAACATACTAGAGTTCGACATGACCAAATCCAAATCCAAAAACAACCAAAACGGCAGTAGTTTAATACAGTACGACACATCCAAAATACCATACAATTTAATACAACATGTTATGTGATGACAAATAAAATAAACTATATTTACCCACTTCGATCACTAAACTTCTTCAACCACTTTTCCTAACTGCTTGTTTCAGTAGAAGTGCACCATCCATAACACTTACCGCATCTCGTTGCACACAAAGTAAATGTTGTAATTTTTCTGGATTTCAGAGCATTGATACTATGCTTCAGCATGTCAACAACCTTCACAGCTGCCATTCTCTGCACGATACACATTAACAATCACTTATCCATATAAAAAATTTAAGGGAAAATAAAACATAATTAATGTTTATTTTACCAATTTGTCCAAACCACCATCCACTCTCCTAGGGTCACTTTCTCTATTCTTCGGATTTTGTATCTTAGGATGAGACACTTTTAATTACCAAGGCATGTAATCTGAAGCACAATCCCAAGAGTGAGATACAGGTGGTGTCCATGAGTTCCTTGACAAAATGTGATCTTGCCAATTCTTGAAATACCAATAACCAATATCATACTGAACCTTATATTGATTACCGGTTATACATCTCTATGACATTTACTTAGCTCCATTAGTTTGTTTGCAAGGCATTGAAAAATTCCTAACCATCGAAGTACTCTTGTAGGATAATAAGGTTCAACAATATCAAAACATAAGATAACGCCATTGTAAAATGCAATTTCAGGCAATGGGTAAAAGGAGCGCACATTACGTTAAGGATCCCAACATACCTAAATAAAAAATAAATCGTAATGCTCAACATTTTCATAAGATCACCATTTTAAATGTATGATCGCGGATGTTGGAACGCCGGATTGATTTTTTAGGTACCATCTACACATCCTAGGCTTTATATTATCAAATTTCTTGCTAGAAAATGCATTGGGAATCATAGGAAAGTGATCATATATCCAAGCCTATAAATTTTGAATTAGCACACAATTATATTTCAAATTCTTTTGGAATGTCAAAAAAGTACTTATGGTCAATAGAGTCAAGTATCCAACCATCTATCTAACATATGTCCTTGAAGCCAACCAAGCCAACGGTGGAGAAAAGCAAGTGCACCCATTCCCCATCTTTGTTGATTAACAATGTACACGCCAACAAAAACATAAGAAAAGCACGGGCACATATAATGAAATCCTCCTCGGTCGCATCTTCTTTATTTGCTCTAGTCTCAAATCTCTTTATTAAAAAATCCAACTTCATTGAATTTGAGTAATGGTTCTCTACTCGTGCAACTGCTAAATCAACACCAAGATATTCGACTAGATGGTCATTTGCATCTTGTTCGTCGTCTTTCGACTCTTCCATATAAATAGTATGACTGACAACATGAATTTTAAGAATTTGAGCTACATCGTCAATGGTAATGATCATTTCTCCAAATGGCATGTGAAACGAATTCGTTTTGGGATGCTATTGCTCAATGAAAGCAAATATGGAAACATAATCGATGTGTCTGTAACTGAATTCCACCAAACTATATAATCTAGAATTTTTAACCTTATCCATAACTTGAACTGGACTTTGGTGCAACTTCCACTCATTAAGCTTTCTCAATGAGCTAGACATTTGAGTACGAAATCAAGAATGAAAAATTGTAATACACCTTAAAGAATCATTATTATATAATTATTGATTATATATCCACCTCCTCATTATTCTAGATACACTTAGCAATGTGATATTCAAAGCTTTTAAGAAGCAAAGATGTATTAACTGGTAAAGCGGTGCTACGTGTACCAGAAGTGACCGTGTTGACTATGGCACCTGGCTTATACTTGTATCTCGGTTTGTTTTGACCGAGTTGAATCTGAATCATGACCCGTTGAATGGCTACCGCTATCGCTACCACTACATTTTTCACCAAAACCACTATCGTAGCTTGCTCCGTTTCCACTTGAGTTATTTTCACTAGAATCACTATCATTCATACCATCATCGCTCGAACCACTTGGATCATTTTCAATTAAAATGGCCTTTTTACTTCTCTCCTTTCCAAGTTCTTCCAGACGTTTCATCGTGCAAATGCGTTCAAATGCCCTCTTTCTTTTCCTGTAATCCAATGTCGTTAATTTCTATTTAATACATATTTGGTACTGACAACAATACCATATATTAATCAGTAATTCATATTTTTTTGTCAACTCTAAAAATAATAAACTCATATGTATGTTAACACAAGTATCATCATATAATCAAAATTGAGTTAATATGAACAATTATTTTTTACTTATTACTTCTTTTCCTAACAACTAAATAACAATACCCAAATTAAAAATCAAATAATCAAAATAAACTAGTTACCATTCTCCATATCAATAATTAATTTGTCTTTGTTACAAATATACTAAGAAACTAAACAAATCGTTAATCAAATTAACAATCAAAACTCAAACTACTAAAATTCAAAATCGGTAAAACTTACTTTGAGATTGCTACGCTTGAATAGTGGATGATTGAGAAGCTTTTTGAGATAGCCGATTTGATTTCCTCATTGAGAAGTTTTGGGTGATAGGATTTATAGGCTAAAGGTTTGGGTTGAATGATAGGCAAGGGATGTGGGCGGTGCATGGCTATGGAAGACGGCGGCGACAAGGCTACGGCTACTAGGCTGCGGACGGGCTATTGGCTTTAAGTGGCAGGGCGATTTTTCTTTTTTCTACATTTTTGCATTTCTGGTATTTGTTTGATAATGGTTCAGTATTAGGGAGTATCTCTCTTGAAGTACTGCAATATTATTTAGTTTTGGTATTATGAAGCAAAAAAAGTGGTACCCTTAGCAGCACTCATTTTTATAAGCTCGAAAAAGCAAGTGTTGTAGCTAATGCACTTAATATGAGGTATGCAGTTATGGCAAATGTAGAGGTGCGCCCGACCCTTATTATTCGAATTGAGGATAGAACGAAAGATTATGCATTCCTGATATTGATTGGATTAGGCAAAAGGCATTGATAGAGAGTCATCATTCGTAACTTATGATATATCCAAAAGTTACAAAGGTGGATCAAGGTATGAAGTAGACTTTTTGCTGGGAAGATATAAAGAGGGATGTTTCCATATTTATGAGTAAGTGTTCTAACTTCCAACAAATCAAAAGAAACCATCAAAAGACAATTGGACCGCTTCAACCACTTGAGATTCCAAAGTAAAAGTCGAAGAAGATATCTATGGACTTTATATATACGAGCTACCTAGGTCGAGGAAAGGTAATGAAGGCTTTTGGGTTATAGTCGATCGATTAACTAAGAGTGCACACTTCTTAACGGTGAAGGCAACGAGGATTGTCTTCTAGTTTAGCAAAGTTGTACGTTAAGGAGAGCGTCAGATTTTATAGAGTTCCTTTTGATATCCAGAGTGATAGAGGTCTGATATTCACTACTTAGTTTTGGAAAGGGTTACATGATGCCTTAGGGATAGAGCTGAGTTCAAACACAGCTTACCATCCACAGAATAATGGGCAGACGAAGAGGGTTAACAGTGTGTTGGAGGATTTGCTTCGGGCATGTATCTTAGACTTGGTGGTTTTTGGAAAGAGCACTTACGTCTTGTTGAGTTTTCATATAACAACAGTTACCAAGCTAGCATCAGGATGGCTCCTTTCGAAGTATTAGATAGCAGACCTTGTAAATCTCCACCGTGTTGGGTAGAACTGGAGATCGCTTAATACTTGGGCTAGATATGGTTAGGGAGGCGTCCGACAAAGCAGTAAAGATTCGAAAACATATAAAAGAAGCGCATAATAGGTAGAGAATTATATAGATTAGAGGCATAGGGATTTGGAATTCACAGTTCGAGACTTTGTGTTCATAAAGGTTTCTCCAATGAGGAATGTTGTTCAGTTTGGGAAGGATAGGAAGTTGGCTCCTTGTAATATAAGACCATTTCTGATACTGAAGAAGATTGGTACAGTTGCTAATATAGTCGATTTACCGATTAGACTATCGGGTGTGCAATATGTGTTTCATGTAACGAATTTGTGTAAATATGTGCATGATCCTTTTTTGTTAATCAAAGCATCGTAGCAAGAAAACTTGGAGATTGATTTACTATACTAAGGCAACCTGTTCGCATTATCGATCGTGATACAAAGTGATTTAGGACTAAGGTCGTGAAGTTGGTTAAGGTACAGTTGAGCAAGGATGCTAGAAACTGTACTTGGGAAACAGAGGATAGTGTGAGCAAGTCATATATAGAGTTACTTCTAGTTTAGCGATTTCTTATTATATTATAGCTTTTGCAGTGTACTTACCACCTAAAGGAACCTCAAAGTGGCTCTATTTCATTATATTCCAACTATATCCCAATTCCATTCATTTAATATTTATTTGGTGTAATTGACATAAGAAATGCCATTCAATCGAAGAAGATGGTATCTCTTAGTCCCTTCTGATGAACATATTTATAAAAAATTTGATTCCTACCATTTTTTTGATGAATCTTTGATTCTTCTGGTTTCTATATATAAAGAAAATATAAAAATAAATTATATAATTATAAATTATTATTATTTTTAATTTACGTGATTGAAAAAAATTTATGTTCAAAACTGGAATTTATAGACCCAAGGTTACATTTAGTAAAAATTTATGATACATGTATAGGGTGCACTCAATGTGTACGAGCCTGCCATATAGATGTATTGGAAATGATACCTTAGGAAAGATGTAAAGCTAAGAAAATTACTTCCGTGCCAAGAATGGAAGACTGCGTCGGTTATAAAAGATGTGAATCTACCTGTCCAACAGATTTTTTGAGTGTCCGTATTTATTTATGGCATGAAATAACTCGCAGCATGGGTCTATCCTAACTTAGTATGCATCTTAGTACGTATTTTGGTTCGCATATAGTTTCAGCAGTACTCTATGTATGCACTTGTTCTTCTGTTCAATTGTGTTGTCTTTCTTGATTGTATTTCGAGGACAAAATATCTTAAGTGGGCGAGAATGTAACGACCCGTAATTTCAAACACTTCGTCTTTGAATATCAGAACATTTGAAATGTAGTTAAGTGTTATAAAATTAATTTTTAACCTTGATAAACTCCATTTAATTAATAACTAATGATAGGAGACTTATTTTTGAAATTTGTTTACAAAAATAAATATTTTGAAGAAATATTGATAATGTGATCGAAAATCGTTTTATCGATAAATGAATTTTTATACAATATAAGTTGTTCAAACTTTGTGCATATGTCTAAATAACATATGAAGTCATTAATAGCTGATAAAAATAATTTGACTATATATGGTTCACTAATTTTCTTTTAGAAAGCTTCTAGAAGGTCGTTAGGAAGGAGATATTTGTGTAGATAATTTCTTTAGATCAAAGGTCGAAAGTTAGTCACATTAGGAGGGAATGGGTTTTGACCAGAAATAGGAGTAGAGGAGGTCATGGTAACCTCTTGAATGCTTCTATAAAAGTCCACTAAAGGATTCATTAAACCCTTTCACAATTTCATACAAAAAAGCAAGCTCTTCATTTCCTTACCGTCTTCTACATAACTTTTTAAAACACAAATCAAATCAGCCCAAACCTTCACCAAATTCAAGATACAAGCCTTATACAACATAACAACAAGTGTTATCAACTTGAATCTTAAAGGAGTCAAGCATACAAGCTCCAAAGACCCTAGCTAGGTCGTGAGAAATTACACAAGATTTTTCCTAGGCCGTGAGCAAAAGCAAGGAGCAAGGGTTGGATTTTGGTTCTTCATTTAGTTGAGGTAGGAAGTGAGCTTCGGTTAAGGTGTGTGCTGGTTCTGTACTTATTTGAGGGTGAGAAAACTCACCATTTGAATGTAATAAAACACATAATGCGCTTGTTAAAACTACTGTAAATTTTTTAACTATATATTGTTATAACTTTTGATATTCTTGCTTTAGAAAGCAAATAGCATATGTATATTGTGCCTATGGACTTCTTTGACTTTCTATGACATGGTACATAGCCTTGACATGGTGCACATAGGTTTGGTTGAACTGTGATTGACTTGGACTTGAATGTAGAAGGATTTCTATAGCAAAAGGTCCTTATAGAAGCACTTCAAATGCCATGGTTTGTCGAATTTCTATAACATTTTGTAAAACGATCCTTACAGTTTTCTTACCATGGTTGTAATGTATGACGAATATATTGTATACTGTAAAAAAAATGGACATGATAAAGTTTGTTACGAAAATTGGCCAAACTTTCGAATACTTAAAACTACCCAAGTCATAGTCTGTTACAGCTCTTAATTATAGCATTTTCTGGTCACTGTGGTAGCTTTGAACCCTTATGACATGATTCTGGAAATGCTGCAAATTTCTGTTTGAAACTTGAATTTTTTTTAAATGACTTATAATTAAAGTATTTCTCTATGACCTTTTAATTAGTACTTAATAACATGTATTAGAGTATTTTAAAAATGTTTTGAAGTTTAAATATATTTTTAATAATTAATTATGAATTATTAAAGTAGAAGGTTTATTTTATTAAATGAAAACATGCTTTTTGAAGTTTATAAATATATTGTAAAATAGTGATTTTTAAGTAATATTTTAAATAAATGTTTAAACCATAAATATAAGTATTTTTATGAATATATTGTTTTTATAAAATTAGTTAAATATTTTACTGAGTATTAAATGGCATATGTAACATTTTATCTTTTAAATTGTTTTTGGAATTTTATTAAATATTTTAGCTTATAAATAAATTAGCATACACATATACATATATATATGTATACATTCATACATATACAAATCATTTTTTGAAAAGCTTTTAAATTAGAAACAAATGTTTTAAAAATGGGATTATTTGCCACTTAATTAGCTTAATCGTGCTTTGTTTCTTTACTTTGTTTATGGAAAGTAATCAACATTATACATGGTACTAAAAGCCGAAAAGTAGGCTTGTATATCTATGAGAGTTAAGAATGATGTTCGAGTTAGGGTTTAAAAGCGATAGTGCCCTAACCTACCAACTTCACTCTTGACCGAGGGATATTATAAGTTAAGAAGGTCGAAAATGTGATAAGTATACGAGAGTTGATTTCCATATATGATCATTTTTAGAACTAGATAATCGATTAATCGACTATCGAACTTGACCAAAATTAACTTAGGAAGTATATTAAAGCTTCACGACTTCATACGGTTTGAGATCTCTTGGGAGGACCCATTGGTATGAAATGTCTCTAGCTTTAAGAACATATATATACGAGATCCTCTAAGGAGGAATTCTTTATATAATGTTTGCTTACTTCTAAAAGAACAAGAATAGAGTTTACTGGAAATTCATCAATTTATTTTGGAAGAGTCTGGGATCGGATAAGTATACTTTTGTATTACTTACTGAATATCACTTCAAAACTAGTATACGAGTCTATATTTTGGAATTAATTGTTAAGTAGAACGTTATAGAGTTGAACTGTCTACCTTAAGGTAAAGTCCAAGGGAGAGGTCGACGTTAACATTTTAGATTAATGTTATAGAGTTGAACTGTCTATCCTAAGGTTAAGTCCAAGGGAGATGTTAGTGTTAGCATTTGTCAAACGACTTATGCTGGAATCCATGGAGAGATTCACGATCTATTCGAGTGATGAAACTCGCGTTTGAGATGCTGAACGTGACTTCACCATCAGAATTGACAGAAAATAGAGTAGGCTGCACAACCTGGGGTTTTAGCTAACCCAAGGTGTATGTCAACTCCATATCTAGAAATGCTTATCAATGTTGCTAGCAGGAGTTGATGATAGTTGGTATCATGTATTCGGGCATGGTCCAGTTGTGTTTACCTGGAGGAATATTTTATCTAAAGATATACAACGCTCGTAAGGTAGTTTCTATGTAACGACCTGTAATTTAATCACTTTGAACTTAAGTATTTAAAATATTTTTAGATATTTAAATAATGGATTTTATAACTCAGAATAACCCTCTTCTAAGTAACTATTAATGGTGATGTTGTATGAAAATTTAGTTTACAAAAATAATTAGTTTTGGAGAAAAATAAAAAAATGTGAGCGGAAATGGTTTTTCGAATTTTCGACTTATCATCGTATATAAGTTGTCGAAAATGTTGTGTACACTCTAGTGTATATATACACATACATATACTAAATAACATATGTATTGTTAAATTATACATGGTGAAATTTTATTTACTTAAGTAAAAAGAAAAGTAAGATGTGACTTTTCTCAAAAAATTAAAAATAAAATAAAATGAGAGTGAAAAGGAGGTGTCACATTTTAATGTAATATCATGGAATGAAGTAATGGACATAATGAAGGGGGTAGTCCTTGCATGCGTAATGGGTTAAGGTGGGGGAGGTGATGATGCGGCAAAAGTAGAATGAAGGGTATGGACCTAAGGGTATTTAGGTAATTTACATATTCCATTTTGTATAAAGTAATTTCTCAGTTTTTTCCTTCACATTTTCAATTTATTTCTCATTTTCAAACTCCATCATCCTTTTTTCATACTTCCATGGCTTCCTCTTCATGGTTTTCAAAAACAAAAATATCTTCTTTTCCATTTTAAAATCCTAAACACTAGTTAAAAATACTTCTCTTCCCTTCCTACACTTTCTTCTTTTCAAAACAAGACCCATCTCCACCATTCTAAATCAAGGCCGAGCCCAAATACCTCTAGTCCGAGCCAAACACCCCTTGGACGAACCATCTAGGCCCCCTTAGGGCACCAAAAATCCATCTTTTACAAGGAGAATCCAAGTTCTAGCGTTGGTTGAAAGTTTGGTTGAAATCGGTGCTCCTTTGTATGAGTAAATCTCACCCTTTTTAAAACAAAGTTTAAGCTTGTTCTTGTTAATAAAAATGGTTGCTAGTTACTTGTTTTATATATATATATATATTATAAAGTGATTGGTTGTTGGCTTGGCTCCCGTATGAAAAAAATGACATCTTTGGAAATTAGCTAACGACTTGAGATTAATAGAAAAATTTATGTAAATGATAAGTGATGCTCTCTCCATGTTATTTGGTTTGTATATATGCCCATACTTATGTTCTACTTGGATGAAAAAAAATGACATATGAAAGTAATATGGAAGTGTCCATATAGCGACTATCACTATATCGGCACTTTTAAAAATGTTTACTCTTTTGAATGGTTTAATCTTATGCTTGGGTTTTTACAAAGTTAATTAATTATTGAAATAATGATGTATTAAAGTTAATCAATCATTTTATTAGTGATAATTTAAGATTGATTAATCACTTTAATAATGATGTTTTAAAGGTAATTAATCATTTTAAATAATGATGATTAAGGTTAATTAATTATTGGACTCTTTGTAGAAATAGGCTTCCGTAAAAAACTTATTATGAAAATAGGCTTCGTCCGAAACTATTTACAAAAATAGGCATGTTTTTCGGTTTTGTACATGCGCATATTCAGAGTGCGCATGTACAAAATCAAATTTTGTACATGCGCACTCTGAATATGCGCATGTACAAAACCAAAAAACAAGACTATTTTTGTAAATAGTTTCGGACGAAGCCTATTTTCATAATAAGTTTTTTACGGAAGCCTATTTTAGTAATTGTCTCTTAATTATTTAAATAATGATATATTAAAATTAGTTAATCATTTTATTAATGATAGTTTAAGATTAATTAGTCACTTTAAAAATGATGTTTGAAAGGTAATTAATCATTTAAACTAAGGATGTTTAAGATTAATTAATCATTTAAATAATAATGTATTAAAGTTAATTAATCATTTTATTACTGATGTTTTAAGATTTATTAATCACTTTAGTAATGATGTTTTAAGGTTAATAAATCATTTTAATAATGATGTTTTAAAATTAATTAATCATTTTAATAATGATGTTTTAAGATTAATTAATCATTTTAATAATGATGTTTCAAGGTTAATTAATCACTTCAATAATGATGATTAAAGGTTAATTAATCTTTTTAAATAATGATGTTTGAAGTAACTAATCATGGGTAAAGCTAATTAATTATTTTAAATAAAGATGCCAAAGTAATTAACCATTGATTAAAGTTGATTAATAATTTTTGATAGTATTGTTTAAAATTAATATTTGAAATGTGAAATCACATCGAGGTATCGCTTATATGGAAATTAATATTTGAAACTAGAATTAATAGTTCGGTTTTTAAAGTAAAAAAGTTTGATTCAGCTACGAAAAGGATAAGAAATTTAATTTCCGTAAACTGTGTTGCTTATATGGAAAGGATTTAGGCCTACTCTTAGCACTAAACATTGAGGTATGGAAACTCGTCCTTATCTCGAAAGTTAAAAATGTCATCAAGGCAATGCCTAGAGGTAACACTAACTTCACTTGTCTGACTTCATTTTCAACTAGAAAATAGTATAAGCTTGAAATTGATGAGTAGTGATAAGACTATGAGATTTAATTTCCACATACAATCATTTTGATTATTCCTGATAATTGATTTATTGACTATCGATTCAGCTTTCTTCTTTCTGTCTTATTAATATAAGATGATTTGTTGTCCATTTTGAGCATTGATATCCTTTGTCGGAAATGGCTAAATCCAAATAACGAGTGGAAGCCAAGCTATGTTGGGTTTCTTCCATTAGGGTTTTATCACATTTACTCTAGATTGGTTTCAATTATACGCGCACTAAGATGTGAAATACTCGGATTCTTGATAAAGATTGGTCGGGTCCGGCTTGGACATGTCCGAGAGCCATTGTAGTTCTCAAGTATATTCTAGAGGTATACTTTCAGTAAAGAGGGTGCACCCTCCTAGTCATTTGTTTGAAAATTTCCCTTTCCTTGCTTTTAATTCAAAATCTTTGAATTTAATTCTTTCTTAATTGCATCGGGAAGTGACATGCACACTTCTCGATGTTTGATTATTTGTATCCCATTAGTTGTGGTTTGGTGTTGTTATTTTGAGGGGAAACCCGTTTCACATTTGGTGGCATGGTATCACATATTGTTGTTTATTTCCACCTTTATTTAAAGTTTTCTCATACCAGACTTATTGTTTGACCCGAGTTGTTTGTTTTCCCTAAACTCTAGGGTACTCAATTAAATTTGAGTAGTCCAAGAGCAGTAGGTCACTTTGAGCTCTTTTGAAGATAATGGACGAGCAGGAGGCTCCTTATCTATTTAGTTATCTATTTCTACTGTTATGTTAGTTATGTGTGTATTTTGGATCAGCAAGTGTAAAGGCACGGTGTATAACTGCCTAGGTTGATGGTAGTGCTACTTTTATGTAACTCTGATAACTCTATGTTAAGGAGTAACCTTATGTACTATATTATTGTTGTATTATATTTAACCGTTCCGTTGTGAGATTTTTCTGTTCTGTTCTTTTATTTTACCCCAAGACAACTCGTCTTTCAGATGCTTAGGCAACAGCACATGAACATCGAGGATGTGTTAAATGTCGTTTTCAGGGGTCAGAAAGGTGGGTCATCACATTCTGACCCTTGTCATAGAAGCCGACTTCAGTTTACTAAGGAGACCTCTATGGAAAATCCATATGTGTACGAACCTTAATGATTTTAGATGTACTTCTATATTGTTGTGTTGTGAGATGCCATAAATCCAGTTATTTTCTGATTTATATTTTACACCCATGGCATTATCTATTATATCACCTTATTTACTTGTCAAATGGTTTGGTTTGTTTTGAGGGGAAAACTGTTATGGTGATTCGTATAGTCTCATAAGTTACTGTTATATATAGACGCATGTACCTTAGATTTGTCATACCCGACTTATGTTTGACACGTGGTTTTTATTTTTGCAAAGTTCCTCGTGTACACTTTCGAGTAAGCTGAGTAAAGAAGATTGAGTTTAGATGCTTCAGAGCTTTAGGAGATGTAGTGGAGGCTTCAATCTATTTATACATTTCTATTTATGTTGCACTATTATTTTGTATGTATTAGCATTATGAGGATGACAGATATAACCGTCTAGGCTAATGAGAGTGCTTATGTTTTGTAACTCTAATATTACTCTGTATTTTGGAGTAATCTTTTGTACTGTCTTTTGGATATTGTATATTATCATTCCGCTTGTAAGATTCTGATATCGTGTTCCTTCTTTCTTGTTCTACTTTTTTTTCTTTTATTATACCTTAACAATCTATCTTTTCAGCATTTGGGTGCTCGGTACACGAATACCGTGGATGTATTAGTGTCGACATTTGAGGGTTGAAAAGTTGGATCATTACACTAATCCTCTGGTAGGCAGAGAGGCCAATATGTGCATTATCTATGTTGACGTTTCAGTGATAATATTATCCACATAGGTCTTTATGTTGATAATGGTTGAGGTATTGATGGTAATTGTTTAAAGAGCTCAAATCAAATGGAGAACGGATGTCGAGTTAGGAAATCGATGATGATTGTATAGAGATCTTTATGGTACTACAAACGCTTTTGAGATCGAGTGGGTGGAGTATCTCTTGGTGGGAGATGCATCAGTTATTGGTAGTGGTAGCGGTTTGTGATTTGGTGTGATTGAGAACATGAGAGTTATTATTGATCCAAATATGGCCAACTTGGTGTGTTGTTTTATTCGTTGGGCCACTTCTAATTTTTTACTTTAAAGAGGCGATTTAGTTGAATGTGGAGATCGAGTGTATGTTAGGGTTGACTAATAAATTAGATAACCTTAGAATTAGACTAATTCATTCGTGAAAGAAACGGTTACTTGCTAATCACTAGGCTTAAAAATGTAAAACAAGGAAGTAAACAAACAAATTAAAGTAAATGACATAAAGGCATAGAATGGTTCGGCAATCCTGCCTACGTCCACTATGAAGATCTGTTACTATGTTTTTCTCTTATAATACAAGGAATTATAAGAGAATAATAAGAAATGAAGCACTTAAAATTAAAATGTTACTAATTTTAAGAGCTTACGGCTTTGATTTGTCGTGAGAGAAATTATCAGTAGAAGATTAGTTTTTTCCAACCCTTTTGAAGTAACATAGCATGAGGTATTTTTAGTGGCTATAGTGGATGATGGATGCCTGAGACTACATAGTGAAACTAGTTGGAAGTGTACTCTTCCATTGATCTAGTTGCATGGGCCAATTGAAGACAGCGGTAAAGGTGGAATGAAATGTATGGCTGAGAATCATGCCAGTTGTCCCTCCGTGCTAGGCATATGCATTGCATTTAATGCGCATTTAATGATGATGGCATGCTACAGGATTAGGTATGCTTTTAGCCAACTTGCTACGGTACCTAGCAAAGATGGTTGTATAGCTTGTCCTTTACTTTTGCTTACCTAAGGGGCAGGGCGAATGAGTAACTTTCTGCAGGATGTGCTGGCCGATCGGTTGTTGACAACATTTGAGGATAATCAAACATTGCAAAGGACCAAGCTACAAAGAATGTGCCGAGCTGACTATAGGATGGCAGAGCGGGTTTCTTGGTAGCGGTCGAAGGTGGGCTGTGATGATGTTGGGTCAAAGACATGTCACACTTGAGCCGATATTGTCCAAGGAATTAACTGTTGAAGTTGCTTTGAGTTGTGCCGGCCAGCAATATACCTGGAGTGTTGTTGAGTGGACGATATGTTTTGGAGCTAGATTGGAAATGGGCTACCATGAGTTGGCTGGACGTAGATATACTAGGCTGCCTTGGACTGGGCCGGACTGTGCTTAATTAGTCTGCTAATTACTCTTGCGAGAAGCTTCTTGTGCACGGTAGTGGTCGGTCTCATGTTGATGAAGGTTGTTAGGTGAAGTTGAATATTGCTATGGACCACGATACAAGGGAGGTGTTGAGAGGGTCTTACGATGACAAGATGGGGCTGCCTATAACGATTAAACATGGGCTGAGATAAAGCCAGGCCAAAGACGGGGTCACTCATGAGCCAAGTCTGGTCAGGTGAGTAGGCCAGATTTAATTCTGGAATGGTTCTGAGTAGATGGGCTGATGTGGGGCCAGATTGAATGTGAGCCAACATGAAATGGTCCGAGTTTAGAAGTAATAAGCCGATTCATTATACTTGCGAGAAATTTAAGCAACATTTTTCGTTAAACCCCATCTTTGTGAACACCGATGGGCTTGTATAATGAAAAAGATCTTGCCAGCTGGTTCTTATGCTATGCATTTAATGCATGCCATACGTGGCACTTTGTCATTGGCTAAGATGGTTTGCTCTTTTTAATTGTGGCGGAATGCCTATGTTTCCAATGTGTATGAAGTGCCAAAAGCATTGATCACACCTAGATGGTGGAGATCTGATGGCTCTTTGAATTCAACGGCAGAGACTGAGGAGGTAGGTATTTAAATAGTCGTTATCTCATCTTTATTCATTCTTTACCTTAAGCATAAAAAGTATTGGGCTATTAAAAAGATTAAAAACCCTTTAAAACCTTCTACTTTCCAAGCTTCTCTTCGATAAAAATTAAGTTTTCCATCTTCTCCTTCTCCGCCGTAATAGGTGCCATTGGCATTGGGATGCTCAAAGCTTTTGCCATTTTTGTTTTTCGCTATATTTTGTTTTTTGCTACTGCTTCGCTTCACTGTAATGCTTGATGTTGCAATGTTTTTGTGTTTAAGCTTTGGTCAAAATCCGCTCTTTTCTTATTATATTTGGATGTCAATCAACCATCGTTGCCATGTCAGTGGTGGTCGATCGATATTTGTAGGATCTATAGTGGGCCTACACGTTTTTATGATAATATTAGCTATAATTTAGATAATGGGTTGTGGAATTGGCCCAATTCCATGACTATGCTTTAAGAAAAAAATGGAGTAAGGGATAGGGGCCATAGGGCCAGTTAATTAGGTTAGGAGTCCAAGTCGTGAGCTAATCTACATATGGTGCCCTGCCCGGTCATACCGTGAGAAGGTCGTCAAGCTTCCACCTTTGGGTGTTGCTGTGTAATGATGCATGCGATTTATCACTTAGGTTACTTATGTTTTAGATGGCCGCTTTAAGCTCCACCTCTATCGGTAAATTTACTTCTGATAATGCTGTTAGTCTAGGGCTTCTGAGCTATAATATAGGAAAATCGACATCGCTAACCTTTTGGTCAGCCATGGATGCAACATAGGGATGGTTCGATATCCCACTACTACCGAGCGTCTTGACCACCGTCCTCTGGGTTACTTTGCTTTCTCTTTGGTCAAATTCAAGGTGGGGGTCATTCTACCCCTTTATCCTTGCTTTACCTCGATCTTAATGCATACGGGCTTGCCCCGACCAGCTTACCCACAACAACAACTGGTTCCTATGCATGTCTACGCCACTTGCATGGATTTTTGCCTTCCTGGTCTAAATGCTAACTTCCTAGAGATGGTCTTCCAACTGTAGAAGGAAACTCGGTACCCAATCGACACCTATTTCTACATCCAAGTTAACACATCAAGCCTGCTGTTTTTTCGGACATCGTTAGCAATGCCGCCTCGGACTGGATGATGAGATAAGTAACAACCCCACCGCGATGCCCAGTTTAGCAAAGAACACTACAAGTAATGTCGTCTGCTAACCTGGAGAATACGGCTTGTTAGGGGCGATCGAATGTGAATATATCTTTCTACTAACACCGACACGCCATTTATACCATTTTCACTTAATATCTAAACTAAATTTGACATGTACAATATTAATACAAAGTAATATACACACCGATTTCTCAGAATTAGAACAATATATCATATAAATAATAGTTACAGATAACAGCGGAATATATCTCAACTTATACATATACAAATTATTTAGTTTACAAAATAAAATACTAAACTCCTTATAAACATATTCACAAATTTCCTAAATGAGATAAACTAAAAAGTCAAAAGTGTTGATCTCCTTGCTAGCCCAAACATCCAAAGGTCAACTTGTCCTGTAACCTGAAAAGTCTCGGCCTGACCCGAGCAAAATAACACCCGGGTCAACCTATCTCTATATATCCAATAGGGTGAGAATAGAATATAACACAAGAATAAACAATATATAAGTAAATATAGATGTCCATGAAATAACGAGTTACGAGAATTAATTTGACTAAGAGTTCATCGAGTTCATCATAAGGCACATGGTTATACATTTAAGTCACGAACACATATTAGTCACTAAACACTAAACTCACAGAACAAAACACAATACCTTTAAGCACGCAAATATCAATGATTAACTCAGAACAGGGTTATATGTTTAAGTTACAAACATGAACAAGTCCCTAAACATAGAATAACAGAATTAACTTAACATCCTCACAGGACACAAGAACATATATTTATTTCACGAACACACGACATAATAATATATATTTATTTCACTAACACAAGACATAAGAATATATATTTATTTCACTAATATAAGACACAAGAATATATATATTTATTTCACGAACACAGAATAATCACTAAATCCAAATATCCTGAATCCAAGAGATCTTAATCAAAATCGATCGTAATGATCATCCAAAACAATTGCAATGATTGTACTCAAAACCCGTGGCAAACAAACAAACAAATTGGTATCACTCGAACCGATCCGATACCAAGGATCGTACTCAGACCGGGAACATAGAATCATAGAATGATCTTAAGGATAGTCCATACCGATCAAGGTGATCGTAGAAACCATGACTCGATAAACTTACATTTATTTAATATTATTATTTTATTATGTTCGTAAAGAAATCCAAGAATAAACTTCTTAAGGATCTAGCGGTCACTTGTTGTACACCAAAAGAAAGTAAGCTCTAAAGTGCCAAATACTATCACCTTCAATCATCAGTAGAACTTAAACAATATGTCCCATACCATATGGTGAAATCCAAGTATTTACTAAAAGCTAGTAAATCTCACTTATTATGGATACCACTGGAAAACTTGAACTACATTCTTTTAAGGATCTAGCAACCACTTGTCGCACACCAGAAGAGAATACAACTCTAAAGTGTTAAGTACTTCTCCAATTATATCACAAGAATTTAACTTAGGCAGCCCATACTACCCATTTAAGTTCAAGTATTCGCTAATAAGTTAGTAAATTTCACTCAAACAATCTATTCAATGAGTTATGCCATATTCGACGAAGCGTGATTCGAAAGCATTTAAACCAATCAATAACACTAAGTCGATTATTACTACTCCCCAAATTATAGACTTAAGGTTCTCAAACTAATTTTTCTCTTTGATTTTATTGTTTAAAAACACTTGTTATAAATTTCCATAAGTTTATTTATTATTTAGATTAAAATAAATTATCACTTATTTGATAAAATATTCCATAAACCCGAAGTTTTCCAAGATTTCACTTATATACACAAGGTTGTCTCGAATTTCCATATAGTTGTATTATTCATAAAACTATATTTTAAAACCATATTTAGTTACTCTTCTAAATCCTACTAAAATATAAAAAGTCTGTTTAGAAGTAAACTAAGTTTATACCTTTCAAAACTACATTTCCAAATTCCATGAATCCTAAATTATTTATGTAATAAAACTATAATGCTTATATTCCAAATCCATAATCACTTTTATGTAAAAATAGATTAGATTTGTATTTCCAAAGTCATATTTCCAAATCCATAAATATTATACTAAACATGCTTAATATATAAAATAACTTGCTAAAAATAATTTTTAATATCTATTAACTTAATTTAGAAACAGTTCTAAGACTTATAAATATAAATGATTCTCTTTCGTAAAGTTACTTGTATACGAAGCTTATCTATTTATTTCATTTAACTCAAATGTATGGTTTAAAGATTTGCAGTTTCGACCATATAACTCATAATTTTACAAAACTTGAAACATGAAAGTTGTAGAAAAAAATTTCATCTTTCAAACAAGAAAAATATCATCCAATTTGGATTTACCGTTAATAAGTTATGACCGAAATAATTCTCAGATTTTAAATTCATTGTCACTGTCGTTTATTCTCCATGCAGCGACAAAAAAAAATAAGATTTTGACTATTCAAACCTCAAACTTTAGCAAAACATAAAACATGAAAGTTGTAGCTGAAAGTATAAACTTTCCAGAACATTAAAAAATTTCAAATTCCGATTAATGACGAAAATGATATGGCCAAACAATTCTGCGTTTCAAAGTAAAAATTAAAAACATAGGACAGAGAGGTTACCTTCTATTCAAACACATATTACGGTTAGCAAAATGTTGATTTACGAAAAATGATAAACATAAAAGTTGTTCCTTATAATTATACCTTTCAACTGAAAACACCTCATTTAATTTCAATCTACCATTCAAAAGTTATGGTGAGTTTAATATCAGATTTCAACTAAGAAAATTGAACAGAGCAGAGCTATGTACATCAGTTTCAAACTCAAATTCAGCCTCCTAAACTACAGAGTTTCATAAAGTAATTAAAAACTAATTTGTAGCTAACAGAAAGTTCTTTCAACTGCAAAAAGATTGAGCTATTTTGGATAATTTTGCACTAAGATATCACTGTTTTACTGCAGCGATTTTCACAAACAATTTTCAGCAAACAACAACCAAACAATCATCCAAATTCACAATCTTTCATCACACAACAATTATATGCAAACCTGAAATTTAAAAATAGGTGTGTGAGGGTAAACTCACCTTGATTATGAAGAAAGATATGAATTTGATTAAATTAAATACTAGCAATCATCTTCTACGACTCTTACTTTAATCTTTCTTCTCTAATTTCCTTAAATCAAATAGCCCTTTCCTAATAATTTTTTTAGAAATTACTAGCTAATCAAAACACCAAATTGATTATATGATAAGGTAGAATAGATGATAAGGAGTTCATACCTATCCTCCTTTTGATTTATGGCAATTGATTTTAATTTCTAAGAATATAACTAGGGCTTTTGTTGATTTCTTCTTTTCACCATTTTGTTTTAGGTTTAGAAGAGGAAACGTGAATGAGTTTATTTACATGAAGTTTGTCTAGAATAGGCTAAGGGTTAGGTTTTGGAGTTATGGTATACTGATGGGCTTATTATTACTTAAGGCCCAACAAAATGAATTTATTCAAATACTTAGCTTTACTTATTTTTTACATTAATTAACTGAATTTAAATAACCAATGCTAAGTTATATATTTAGCCCTTTTTAAACTCTATATTAATACTAAAGAAAACGAAAAAAGAATCCAAATGTAAAACTCTATTTTACACATTCACAAATTATTGATATTATCTCTTTTAAACCAAAATCTATGCTTAAAGAAATAATATCTCAATTTATTTGATGATCAAAATAAATTAAATTTAACCAATACTAAACTTATTTTTCTCATTAACACTATATTTGAAAATTCCAATAATTGATTTAACTAATATTTCAAAATAAGTTGAAATTTATCTTTAGAAATGATAACCCATTTCTTTTGATAATTCAAATCAATTACTCAAAACTCAATTTAATTTCACAATAAAATTAAAAATTCTAAATTAATATTAATTTCCAATAATTAACCGTAATTAATAAAGTAATTAACAATATGGTTGTCACAGACTCCACCCCATAAGAAAATTACGTCTCCGCAATTTCCTTAATGAAAGAAATCCGTTTTAAAATTTCAAGGTTATAATTATTACTTATGTCAAAATGTCACGTTCGATGTTTAGGAACCCCTATCGATAACATGTCGTCCCACATATCTATCAGAATCCTTAAACAATGTCCAGATAAGTCAACACAATAGATAATCACAAGTTTAGTTGCATTTATTTTATTACCACTAACATGCATGCATCCGATTTTAAATAAATGCGACCAAGCAATCTATTTCTAGCAACCAATCAACCAAAACATACATAATCACTTACAACGGAGCAAGTCAATGTTTGATATTCCGTTGCGCAACTCTTATTATGCCTAGATCATTTAAATATTTAGCTTATTTACTCAAATTTCCCAAATTTTCTATTAAAAGAAAATAGTTCACTTTAATTTAATTCAATCCAATTTAATTCCAAAATTTTCTTAACTCTAAAAGATTTTACTCATTAATTTTCGAAATTTTTAATGTCACAAATTCCAATTTATCAATTTAAAATTTTTAAATCAATTTATGCCCCAAATATTTATCCCGACAATCATTTATATTCCTATCCCTTATATAACTATCTACCATACACCCCAAGGGATAGTACTCTAAGTCATCTAGGTTTCAGATCCATAATATTATATGCTATAGTGTTCTAACACAGCTCTGATACCAAGTTGTAACGACCCCACCGCGATGCCCGGTTTAGCAAAGAACACTACAAGTAATGTTGTCTGCTAATCTGGAGAATACGGCTTGTTGGGGGCGATCGAATGTGAATATATCTTTCTACTAACACTAACATGTCATTTATACCTTTTTCACTTAATATTTGAATTGAATTTGACGTGTACAGTATTAATACAAAGTAATAGACACACCGATTTCTCAGAATCAGAACAATATATCATATAAATAACAGTCACAGATACAGCGGAATAAATCTCAACTTATACATATACAAATTATTTAGTTTACAAAATGAAATACTAAACTCGATTGTTATACAAATGTTACAATTCTTTAAACTCAATTGTACATCTTATAAACATATTCACAAATTTCCTAAATGAGATAAACTAAAAATTCAAAAGTGTTTATCTCCTTGCTAGCCCAAACATCCAAAGGTCAACTTGTCCTGTAACCTGAAAAGTCTCGGCCTAACTCGAGCAAAATAACACCCGAGTCAGACTATCTCTATATATCCAATAGGGAGAACAACATATAACACAAGAATAAACAACATATCAGTAAATATAGATGTCCATGAAATAATGAGTCACGAGAATTAATTTAACTTAGAGTTCATCATAAGGCACATGGTTATACATTTAAGTCACGAACACATATTAGTCACTAAACACTGAATTCACAGAACAAAACACAATATCTCTAAGCACACAAATATAATGATTAATTCAGAACAGGGTTACAAGTTTAAGTCACAAACATGAAGTAGTCCATAAACACATAATAACAGAATTAACTTAACATCCATCACAAGGCACAAGAACATATATTTATTTCACGAACACACGACACAAGAATATATATTTATTTCACTAACACAAGACACAAGAATATATATTTATTTCACTAACATAAGACACAAGAATATATATATTTATTTCACGAACACAGAATAGTCACAAAATCCAAATATCCAATCCAAGAGATATTAATCCAAACCGATCGTAATGGTCATCCAAAACAATTGCAATGATTGTACTCAAAACCCGTGGCAAACAAACAAACAAATTGGTATCACTCGAACCAATCTGATACCAAGGATTGTACTCATACTGGGAACACAAAATCATAGAATCATCTTAAGGATAGTCCATACCAATCAAGGTGATCGTAGAAACCATGACTCGATAAACTTACATTAATATTTAATATTATTATTTTATTATGTTCGAAAAGAAATCCAAGAATAAACTTCTTAAGGATCTGGCGGCCACTTGCCGTACACCAGAAGAAAGTAAGCTCTAAAGTGCCAAATACTATCACCTTCAATCATCACTAGAACCTAACCAATATGTCCCATACCATATGGTGAAATCCAAGTATTTACTAAAATATAGTAAATCTCACTTATTACGGATACCACTGGAAAACCTGAACTACATTCTCTTAAGGATCTAGCGACCACTTGTTGCACACCAAAAGAGAATACAACTCTAAAGTGTTAAGTACTTTCCCAATACGATCACAAGAATTTAACTTAGGCAGCTCATACTACCAAGTTAATTTCAAGTATTCGCTAACGAGTTAGTAAATTTCACTCAAACAATCTATTCAATGGGTTATGCCATATTCGATGAAGCGTGATTCGAAAGCATTTAAACCAATCGATAACCCTAAGTCGATTATTAGTACTCCCCAAATTATAGACTTAAGGTTCTCAAAATAATTTTTCTCTTTGATTTTATTGTTTAAAACACTTGTATAAATTTCTATAAGTTTATTTATTATTTAGATTAAAATAAATTATCACTTATTTGATAACATATTCCATAAACCCGAAGTTTTCCAAAATTTCACTTATATACACAAGGTTATGTATTATTCACAAAACTATATTTTAAAACCATATTTAATTACTCTTCTAAATCCTATTAAAATATAACAAGTCTATTTAAAATTAAACTAAGTTTATACTTTTCAAAACTACATTTCCAAATTCCATGAATCCTAAATTTTTTATGTAATAAAACCATAATACTTATATTCCAAATCCATAATCACTTTTATGTAAACCTAGATTAGATTTGTATTTCCAAAGTCATATTTCCAAATCCACAAATATTTTACTAATCATGCTTAATATATAAAATAACTTGCTAAAAATCATTTTTAATATCTATTAACTTAATCTAGAATTAGTTCTAAGATTTATAAATATAAATGATTCTCTTTCGTAAAGTTACTTGTATACGAAGCTTATCCATTTATTTCATTTAACTCAAATTTATAAAGATCTGCAGTTTTTACAACTTAAATCTCATAATTTTACAAAACTTAAAACATGAAAGTTGTAGATAAAAATTTCAGGTTTCAAACAAGAAATAGACCATCCAATTTGGATTTACGGTTCAAACGTTATGACCGAAATAATTCTCTGATTTTAAATTCATTGTCGTTGTCGTTTATTCTCAGGGCAGCGATAAAAAAAATGATTTCGACTATTCAAACCTCAAAATTTAGCAAAACATAAAAGTTGTAGCTAAAAGTATAAGCTTTCCAGAACATTAAAAATTATCAAATTTCGATCAATGATGAAATGATATGGAAAAAACAATTCTGTGTTTTAAAGTTAAAATTAAAAACACAGAACAGAGAGGTTATCTGCTCTTCAAACACATATTACAGTTAGCACAATGTAGATTTACAGAAAATGATAAACATAAAAGTTGTTCCTTATAAATATACCTTTCAATTGAAAAAAGCCTCACTTAATTTCGATCTACCATTCAAAAGTTATGGTGAGTTTAATATCAGATTTCAACTAAGAAAATTGCACAGAGCAGCCGTGTACATTAGTTTCAAACTCAATTTCAGCCTCCTAAACTGCAGAATTTCATAAAGTAATTAAAAAATAATTTGTAGCTAACAGAAAGTTCTTTCAAATAAAAAAAGATTGAGCTATTTTAGATAATTTTACGTTAAGATATCACTATTTTACTGTAGCGATTTTCACAAACAATTTTCATCAAACAACAACCAAACAATCATCCAAATTCACAATCTTTCATCACACAACAATTATATGCAAACCTGAAATTTAAAGATAGGTATGTAAGGGTTAAATCACCTTGGTTATGAAGAAAGATATTAATTTGATTAGATTGAATACTAGCAATCATCTTCTACGACTCTTACTCTAATCTTTCTTCTCTAATTTCCCTAAATCAAATAGCCCTTTCCTAATAAAAAATTTCAGAAATTACTAGCTAATTAAAACACCAAATTGATTATATGATAAGGTAGAATAGATGATAAGGAGTTCATACCTATTCTCCTTTTTATTTATGGCAATTGATTTGAATTTCTAAGAATATAACTAGGGCTTTTGTTGATTTCTTCTTTTCACTAATTTGGTTTAGGTTTAGAAGAGGAAACGTAAATGAGTTTGTTTACAGGAAGTTTGTGTAGAATAAGCTAAGGGTTAGGTTTGGGAGTTATGGTATACTGATGGGCTTATTATTACTTAAGGCCTAACAAAATGAATCAATTCAAATACTTAGCTTTATTTATTTCTTACATTAATTAATTGACTTTAAATAACCAAAGCTAAGTTATATATTTAACCCTTTTTAAACCCTATATTAATACTAAAGAAAACGAAAAAAGAATCCAAATGTAAAACTCTATTTTACACATTCACAAATTATTGATATTATCTCTTTTAAACCAAAATTTATGCTTAAAGAAATAATATCTTAATTGATTTGATGATTAAAATAAATCAAATTTAACCAATACTAAACTTATTTTTCTCATTAACACTATATTTGAAAATTCCAATAATTGATTTAACTAATATTTCAAATAAGTTGAAATTTATCTTAAGAAATGATAACCCATTTCTTTTGATAATTCAAATCAATTACTCAAAACTAAATTTAATTTCACAATAAAATTAAAAATTCTAAATTAATATTAATTACCAATAATTAACCGTAATTAAAGTAATTAACAACAGGGTCGTTACAAGATACATCTTTGTTCTTCATTGGGTCAATCCCAAGCACCAGCACCTCTAATAGAGTTAGTGGTATGCCATAAGGACAATTATGTAATTTGTTACATATATCTAACTCGATAACCAATCTTGTTCAAAATAAAATGCGTCTTTCTATTATATACTTGATATAATGTGTTATATTAATTAATTTAATTAAAAGCGTATTTAATCGAAAATCCATAAATGCTATGTTTTGTGATAGTAGTTACAAAATGTTGTAACCATGAGTAATTTATCACAATGAAAATAAATGTCGTTTTAAATATTCCTAGTCAAGAAGTATCAAGACTGGATAAAATGCATATATTAAGACTAGAGTACATAACACTCTCAAAATGTTGGGAAGTGTATTATTCATGACTGCTGGGGGCACCAAGGGGTTATGTAGTGATAGTTATTAGATAACTATGGAATGGCTCACTCAATAGTTTTTTGTTGGTTAATATACCTAAGGTCAAATAGAAAATATCGAAGTGACTAATTTACACAATTACCTTGACTTGAGAATACTGCCAATCTTCAATATAAAAGCTCCATTTTGATTATAGTTAAATCATGGCACGACATCCATCTAACGACTATAGTTGGGTTGAATGGAAGTATTGAGAGTGAAACACCCTTCAAGAGAGGATTTGTCTCCTCGGTTATATGGGGATAATATCATGGTCAACTTAAGTCAAATCAAAGTCAAAATCTCTGGCCAGGGTAGTTAGGTTAATAATAATTGTTATTATTAAACCAAGGCCTTTGTGTTTGGACTATATAGTTAAAGACGAATGATATTGGAATTTTGACCATAACCAAATTCGATAAGTCCAAAGTGATACCATTTGACGAAGTGAATTGGTATAATTAATTATCACTACTGGGTAATGCCTAAAATTTATAAAAATTAGATTTTTACCAAAGCTATGTAGGTGATAAACTTGGCTAAAATGTCACACCAGTAGCTAAGGTGAAGTGTGAATGTTGATATTCGAATGATTCGATATTAACCATTGACCAATTTACACCTAAAGAGTCAATTCAACCGCAATGTTGAATCCTCCATCTACCACTCGATTTAACTAAATTATAAATGTTATAATTAATAAAATTAACTAATATTTAAGAAATATTAATTATAATTTTTTATTTGAATTTTGTTGATCAGTATAAAAAGTAGTGCGTATATAAAAGTTATATGCACACTTTGTCAATATACGTACGATATTGATGTACATTTATATTTGATTTAAATGTAAAATATTTGATATGGCTTGAAGTGAATTGAGACCCAATAAAAGAGCCTTTGTGGCCGGCCATAAAAGGGAAAATAGGATTGGAATTTGATTCAAAGAGGTGTGAAAATGGCTAAGGAAATGGAAGAAATATTACCATCTTTAAGCCCATTCTTTCCTAAGCAATTTAAACACCTCTTGCCTTTATTTTCATTTTAATTCTATTCTAGGGTTTTAGCCACCACTCCCCCTCCTACCATGGCTGAAAATTCCTCCTGCCTTAAAATTAAAGCAAAACACAACACAAATTCAATAAAAAAAGAAAAAACGAAAATCTGTGTAGCTTTCTCAAAAGGGTTGGACCTTTGGGAAGTATTGATCAAGAATTCAAGTAAAGTAGTATAAATTCAAATTTTAAGGTATTATCTTAGGCAATAGCAAGATCCATCTTGATTTACAAATTCTTATAATCGTTTATAACTGATTATGTAACACCCCATAAAATGAACCATAAATAAATGAATTAAAATGAATTAAATATGATAAGAGTTGAATATGAAAATTTTATAAAAGCTGGAATTTGACCTCGAAAGTTATTTCGTTACGTTCGTGGTGAAATTCTGATTTGTTTCCATATATACTATGCTGACAAAGGTGCTCAAACGAAGAAGTTATGAGCATTTTATGTTTTCATATTTAAATTAATTTAGTTGGAATTCAAACATAAATGAGAATTTAAATTTAGGATTTGAATATTAAAATTTTGCTTGGGGGTTAGGTAAATGTTAATTAACGTTTAACGTTAAAGTGGATTAGGGGAAAGAAATCAATTAAAAACAACGGAAATAAATAGTTCTCCAGAATAAACATACCAGTCGACCCCTTTATTAGGACCGGTCAACCTCTAGCGGTCGACCGGTTAAAGGGGGCGGTCGACCGGTAGTGCCTAAAAAAGGGTAGTGGTGGCTAGGGTTTCAGGGTTTGAGGGTATGAATGGTCCAGATTTCTTCGTTTAAACCTATTTTCATCCTACGGTTCTGGTGTGTTCAAACTCCTATAAATAGAACCCTATCATCTCCACTTTTTATTCATATTATTTTGGAGAATTTAGCAAAACTTTGCCATTGTTATCTCTCCAAATTAGATTTAGAAACTCCGTAGAGAATTCAGGTAAGGATCAAATCTATTCTCTAACCTATTCTTATTATATTCCTCTCCAATTATTATGAATCTAATAAAAATATATACATCTTCCCTATTGAGAGTGAGTATATCAAAAGAGAGATTCTGGAAGGGATTGAAAGGCTACAAATCCATTGAAGTGAAGCTAAGGCTAATCTGTGAGTGGAACCTTAGTATTTCTTTTTCAATAATTGTTTGGTGTTATTATTTTTGGATTTGAATATGCCCTAGGGATTTTGGGATTTCGAAAATACGATAGATAAAAATCCCATCAAAATTCCTTTTTATTTCAAAATGTCAATTCTATGTTGAGATTCTCAAATATGTACGTTAATTTGAATGGAATTTGTAGTTTATTTCACTTCTCCTTCTTCTTTGGGTCAAATTGTGATTCTTCAATGAAATAAGGGGTTTAGATTACGAATTCTATTCGTAGTTTACACCACTTATTCTTATCTATTTCTTTGTAAAAGAGGAGTTGAATAGAATATGGAGTTTAGAATGTAAATCCTATTGTTTAGGATACACCATTGAATTGGTGTAATAAATTGAGTATCTATTTTAATTACAAGTATGTTATTGCAGCATTGGTTATGAATATATATTCCCAGTTTTGGATATTAGAATCCCTTATTTTAGTATGTTGAAACCTTTGGAATTTGAAGAAAAAAGATTTGTAATCATATTTGGTTAGGGAATTGGCAGTTAACGCTAGTTTAGAGCGTAAAATCCATGCGTTTAGAGCTTATTAGGCATGAATATTTATTTATCTCTATTTGTGTAATTAACATATAATTATTGTGTATATGGCGTAGTTAATTAGGCATTTATTTTCATTTATTTTTCCCCCATTATGAAGGTAATTGATTAGGAGGCGGAAATAAGAGGAAACTCTTATATAGCCTAATTATTATTTTAAGGCGTGATAAGGAAGATTCCTCATAAGGCCATATTTATGAAACTTTGAGATGTGTATGTATGTGTGTACACACACACGCATGTATAGTAATTGATGTATGGCTAAGTCATAGGGATGCGAGGTCAATATAGCTACATGATGGATGTCTGCCCTTCACTTTGAGGCTACCAGCAGTTGTGTACACTTTGATTGATGTAAGATATCCTTATGATAAATATTTGTAATGATGCGAGGTTGGTCCCAAATTCTGTAGGGGAAATCTGCCCAGCTAATTTGACTACCAATTCCTAAATAGTCGGACAAATATGAGACGTCATTATGAGTATGGGCCATAAGACAAAGGGCCTACTTTGGGGTCTTGAGGTATTAAGTGGTTGGATCCGCCTCTTTTCCCTAGATGAAGTATTAAATGGCTAATGGGTTACGTTAGGTGTATCTCAATGAGGAGGTCCGCTTTTTGGAAATAGGTATTAAATGATGGGGTCTACCTTAATTAAGGTATTAAATGACCAGAGTTTGCCTATTTTCCATGAGGAAGTATTAAGTGTCCTAAGAGATTCCATATGATGTCAGCTAGATAGTACCATTGAGGAGCATGCCTTGAAAATAGGTATTAAATGATGGAGTTTGCCTTAATTAAGGTATTAAATGACCAGAGTCTGCCTAATTTCCAATAAAATGTATTAGTAGCTTGTGTATGGTCTCTCACATCATTAGTTGTTTATGACGTATGATTGGGATATGGGATTCTAGAAACCTGCTTTTGGAATGAAAGGTATTAAGTGCTTGGACCTACCTCCTTTCCTTATAAAGAAGTATTAAATGGTTTAAGTGTCTATTTTCGTAGACATGTTCTTATTTTGAAATATATTGCCCAAGTACTGAAAAGGTAAGACTCGACATTTTTATTCACCAGACACTTGTTGTTCTGACTGCCTCCTCATTACAACATAGGTTAAGGATGGACTGATGGTGGTGACGATGCTTAGAGTTGGAGAAGCTTGGCTTGTGGCAGTATTTGCTATTATTACTTGCTTTTATGTGTACCTATGTTATTTAGACAATTGTTGTAACATATATTATACGATTTTTATGGAATTTTGTATTATGATATTTTTATGGTTTTGAAATAAATGGGCACACTTTGCTATTATATTTTGTTCCATCCGTTGTGAGTTCTGATAATTTAGTTATGGCTCTGTAATGTTATTTCTTTTTACTACCAACAACTTACCTTAGAATGGATCTAAGTTTCGATGGACTTTTTCTGGATTGAAATTTAGGCCTGTTCCGGGGTGGGTTGTTACAGATTATAACATGCTTTTATTTAATTAATTTATCTATTATGACGATTCCCTACACATATATGTTGTCGACATGAGAAGGAAAATATGAACATATGTATGTGCATATTTTTGACTAAAGTTCTGTTATGTTTATATGTTTGGAGATGCAATTTTGCTGATGAAATCATAATTGTATTTTTATTTTTAATTTTAAAATAAGTTTTATTAGGTTAACTTTAATCTATATAAATAGTTCATATGTAATTGTATAATCGTATGGTTTTATGAATCAACTGAATTTGTTCATATGTTTTATTTTATAACAAAGAAAATTGCAATTTTAATATGTAGTTGTTAAATTAATCATATATGTTTAATTGTTCATATGTCCATATGTCAAATTAAATTTACATACACATTTTGTTAGATACTAATTATGCATATATATATACATAGATATAAAAAAGTTATTTTATTTTAAAACAAAGGGGAGGGAAAGGAAAGTTTTGATAATTTCCTTGGTGTAAGGAAAGTTTTGTTAATATGTTTAGCAACCATATATGTGATTGTATGCACAAACACACACACACACACATAGATATATATATATATATATATATATATATATATATATATATATATATATATATTCATATAATTACATATAAACATCTATTTAGTTATAAAGTTATTTTATGTTACTTTCAAGTGCATTTAATGTGTATTTAAAATGTATTTAAAGCGCATTTAAAGTGTATTTAATGTGTATTTAACATGTATTTAAAGTGAATTTTAAAACTTTAGTTTATAGTCATAAGCATGTAGAATATGAATAGTTATTTTTCGCCAATTATTACTTATTCAAGAATTGCTTTATTTGAGTTGGAATCTTAAAATTAAAATTGCAATCTAATTTACAAGTATTATACTCATTGTTAGAAATTTTGATATTTTTACCATAATTGTATAAGTATGTATATATGTAAACCTATATCATTTATGAACACCACTATGTTTCATATTCAGACACACACACATATATACACACATAAACATATTGACAACACTTATTTATACGGAGGGTTAACTTGTCCATTGTAGTATAATTTCAACACTTATACATGGATAAGACAAACCATGTATACATTGACTGTTACACGTGCACGTACACTCATGTGTATATGGTACACATGTTAACCTTATTGATTTCCTTTTTACATCAAACTCAAAACATAACTTATAAATTAAATAAAATATTGATTTTATTTAAAAGAAAATTTAGATAAGATCTAAATGAATTTTGATTCATAGGCCCATTAAAAATCCAATAAAGGAGTCTTTTGAAATTTACCCTTAACTCTACCGTGGGCTAGCCCGGTTTCTCTAATGGTATCAGAGCCCAATAGTGTATGTGGTCTAAATTAGTCATGTTAAGGCTAACAAATTAAGCTTGTCCACTTAGTATGGTGTCTAGAAAGGTAATGTCTAAGATTGGAATTGGAAAATTAAGTACCCTGTCCTACTTGGTTACCGGCCTAGCCTGAAAGGTGAAGTGAGCCCAAAGGTTGCCCTAATAGAAAAGACCCAGTTTGAATTGGGTTTAGGATAATTTTCAAAATAGTTTTGAAAATTAAATAAAAGATTTTAAATTTAAAAGTTAAATTTAAATTAAAAACATGTTTATTATAAAAGTTATAATACAACATAAGTTTTCAGAATGTTTGAAAAGGTAATGCTATTTTCAAAATGTTTGAAAATATTCAAATACTAATTTCAAAATTTAAAATTTAATAGTAGGATTAATAAAATAAATTACTTAAATAAGTTAATAAATTAATCTTATATACATATATGATATTATTGATATATGTTATGTTATTTTGAAGTGTTTGATAAGATAAGTATACGTGTATGTATATAAAAGAAAATTTCAAAATTAATATAATTCAATCAAAATTATGTAATTAAATATATTAATTAAACGTTAAGTAGTTAAATTAATTAATTAAATAAAAATACACAAATATATAAGATATATGTGCCATTCTCTAAAGGTTATAACGTGTGTGTGTATTCAATATAAATGTTATATTGGAGTAATATAAAATTAATTAAAGATTTAATTAATAAAAATTAATTAAATGTGATTTAGTTAATATACTATTGTACATAAGATTATTATATGAGCTAATTAAAATTTAACACTTATATAATATTGATGTATAAACTAAACGTGCAACATTATAGAAACCCTAACTAGAATTAAGGAATAAATACATGTGTAAATGTACGTATACCGTGATTCTTGATGTGTCTGACACTTGAATCATGAGGTTATTTCATAAGACATACATTATTCCATAAGTCGATATTAGTCAATATAATATATTAAAGATTCTGAATCTTTAATATAAAGTTGTCCTCTACCATTTATATATTAATAGATTGCTTGAGTACTCCTTAGTTGTTGAACTTTCCTTAACTAGTGATGTTATGCGTAGTTTTATTAATATATATCGAATAGGCGAGGTAAAGTAACTGTACATATTTGTTGAGCTTTCCTCAAGTTATGTGCATTATATTTATGCCTTCGCAAAATGGTGGGTATGAGTGAATAATCTCTCATTATTTGTTGAGCTTTCCTTAAGGTAAATATAAGATTAGGACAAGGAACCACGGGTTAGGAGTTGTATAAAATACAACGGATAATTAGGTATCCATTGTATGTGGGCCTATGATTTGTTGAGATTTCCTCAAGGTCTAAATCCCAAAGCATTCGATTTCTAACACCCACTAGATAAATCGAACAATTTCTATGTTTTCACTTAGGGTTTTGAGAAACATAAAAAATCTAGTGGGAGCCTTATTAGAAAAATGAAAAGGTAAAATTTAACCTTTCTAATGTTGTAAGAACATTTGCTATATAATGTTATAATAATCTACATCGATAAATTTGTGCATTTAATATGATTGATAAAAGTTTATCAATTAAAATATACAAATGAACTGCACTAAAGATTGACAAGCAAAAGTGTAACGACCCGAGATTTTTAACAATTTTTATAACATAATTAGCTAAATTTTTCGTGAAATATAAACAATAAACTTTTGCAATGAAAATTTGATATTTGGTATGCGTCTATTTAAACATAGCAAATGGCAGATTTTTATTGGTAAATATAAATGTTAGTTCTGTTGTGTAGTTTTCAATTTCAATTTAAAATCAGTTAATTTGATGAAAATGAAATGTTTTCGAAATTTGAATAATTTTATATAAAAAAATGTAAATCATTTTCTATGTGAGACGCCATCTTTTGTTTCGCCAAATTTGGACTGCTATAGCCTCATTTATCTTATTTTCGGCGTTTTAGCAGCATTTTCAGCAGCGAAAAATCGAGTTTTTATAACTTGGTCGTATCGCTGATATTTGTGTACCATTCTGTTCGTCTTGTCGTGCTGCTATCCGGAGTATGTTCATTCCTGTAATTCGGCATTCGGTACGCGATGAAATCGGCGGAACGATTTGCCGTATCGGTTACGTATTTGTGCCTTTTTGTTTTCCTTTGTCTTTTCAATTGCCAGTCGTATAACCTAACAGCCATCTACATTTATATTTTCTGAATCAATGTATGACCTTTCAACATTTCCATTGGTTATATTTATTTTGGTTGTCTTTTCATTTCTTCATTCTCTGTTCATTTTGGAAAAAAGAAAAAAGGTAAGCTTGCATATTTTTCATTTGCCATAGAACATCCTGCTCCTCTCTAATTTTTCTAAAGCAAACTCTATGCCTTGTCCTGCTCTTTTTTGCCAATGGCCTCCCCTTCCTCAAAACCCGCAAGCAGCCACAACCAAAACCCAAAGCAAACCCACCCCTTCACCAAGCAACACCCACATCTCCGCCCGATCCCCCGACTTTTCCAAGACCACCACCCCTAGCTCGAAGACATACCCGTGCCTCCCCATGCCTGACCCGAAGCTTAAACCCAAGCTAACCCAGATCCATCACCGCCCCTGCACTTTCCCCTCTGACCTGAGTTCCCTCCCTTTCTGACCCGAAGCTGATCCCAAGCCACCTCCAAGCTGCCCTTCCATTTCCCGAAGCAGCTCACCCCGACCCATGCACAGCCGAGCCACCCCCTTAATTCTAGATCTGACCTTGTTTACCTCTACTTATTTAAATGAAACTGATGCAGCGCAAGCTAAGAGTTCACAAGTCTTAGATCACTCACGACCTAACAATCCAAAACTGGAAAATAAGTCGTTCAAAATTGAAGTCTTAGGTCGCTCACGACCTAATGGGTTCTTAGGTCGCTCACGACCTAAGGAAGATGGGCTACGAGCTAACGGAACCAATGCTCAGGAAAACAGCTCACGACCTAGCGAGATAGAAGAGGGAGCATGTAATGCTAGGAAAAGTGGCAGGGTCCAAATTGGTGAAGTATTAGGTCGCATACGACCTAACGAGGCTTCTAGGTCGCTCCAACGACCTACCGGTTTCAAAGATCACATGCTACGACCTAACAGTCTGAAGGGAAAGGTGATTCGACCTAACGAGTTACGAGCTAAGTTAGGTCGCGAAGGCTTAGGTCGCAAAGTCTTAGGTCGCGAAGGCTTAGGTCGCAAAGTCTTAGGTCGCGAAGGCTTAGGTCGCAAAGTCTTAGGTCGCGAAGGCTTAGGTCGCAAAGTCTTAGGTCGTGGAGGCTTAGGTCGCAAACAATTTCTGAAGCCGCTTCTGTTAGGTCGCAAACGAAGGGATGCCGTTCATTCTTAGGTCGCAAAGCTCTAGATACCATGGATTTCCTTAACTCGCTGATCTGGAATGCTGTAGGGTCTTAAGTCGCGGAAGATTGTAGCCGTAGATTGTTATGCCGCTTTATCAGATGTCGTTCATTTGTTAAGTCGTTGAATAATGTAATTAGGTCGTTACCGACCTAAGTGAGTCGTTTATCTTTAAGCCTGTTTGTTTTTAAGTCGCTGTGTTGTACATAGGTCGTTTCCAACCTAGGAGTTGTGAAGTTTTCTGCACTGCGTGAGTTGTAGCCTATAAATAGGCATGTATGGTCATTTGTAAAGGTTGTTGATTTTTTTGAATAAAATTCTCTTTTGATTGCTTTGTGCTTTCATTCAAATTGGTAGTTGAGTGTAATCTCCTATCTCCTCTTTCGGATAATCGAGTGCGCTCGATTCAACGATTGTAGAAGCCGATTCGCGGAATCAAGTGCGCTTGATCAACGCTTGAAGAATTGAAGATCTTTGAACCCGGTATCGTGCGCGATCAACGAGTTCGAGATAGCTAGAGGTCGGTATCTTCGGATCAACGAATTCGGGCAATTCAGCATCCATCAATCCATCGACTGCTACTTTCACCGATTTACATTGTTTTGAATTATCCGCTGCGCCAGTTTTGGTATCAGAGCTTGTTCTAGCCAATCATAGCTAGATCGAGACTTGGAGCCTAATCATTTGAAGAGATTTGAAGTTTGAAGAGAAGCCGAGTTTGAAGTGTTGAGACACGGCCGTGAGGAAGAAGTTGTTCGCATTTGTTTGAAGATTGAAGTTTGGATTTGCATTGGAGGCCGAAACTTTGTCCATCGTGTTCATCGCGGTTTGCTACAAAGTGGAAGTTTTCGATCCGTTTCATTTTGGATCAAAATCCGGAAAGTGTTTGAATTTGAAGTGTTGAAGAAATTGTGAAGTTTTCAAGTATGCCGCCAAGAAGAGCTAATCGCCACCAAAACGTAGAAGCTTTGTATCGAAGAGAAGAGGCTGATGAGATGGAGCAAAGAATCAATGAGAATTTTAGTGAAAAGCTTAACGAAGGAATTGGCCGGTTAGAAAGGCTTATGACAGAGATGAATCAAAATCGGAGAAGGGTTTCACCTGAATCTAATCATGGAGGTAGTAGAGTCTCACCGCATTCTAATCAAGACCGAAGTGTTGAAAATGATCAAGGGCGTGGGAGAAACGTGAATGATCGCGAACGGAGGAATGTTGATAGAAGGGATGATGGTGGAAGGCGTAATGGTAGTAGAGATGTTGGTGGTCAGAATCGACATCGTTATGCATCTGATTTTGAAGAGGAGTATGATGGTGGTAGTATTCAAGGAAGAGGTCAAGGAAGAAACTATTCTGAGTATGATCACAAGTGGGAATCGGGGATGAAGACAGAAATTCCTGAATTCAAGGGTGGTATGCAAGCGGAAGAGTTTCTAGATTGGGTAGCTAATGTTGAGGAGATTTTTGACTTCAAAGAAGTTCCAGAACATCGTAGAGTGAAGTTGGTTGCTACGAGGCTGAGGGGTAGGGCTTTGGCATGGTGGCAGCAAACCAAGCTTACACGCGAACGTATGGGAAAGTCGAAAATTGAGTCTTGGGAGAAGATGAAGAAATTGATGAAAGCAACGTTCTTACCTTACAATTATCAATCTTTGATGTATCAACGTTTGCAAAACTTGAGGCAGGGCACAAAGACAGTTAATGACTATGCTGATGAATTCTATCAACTTATTGCGAGGAATGATATTATGGAAACAGAAGAGCAGCTGACATCTAGATTCATTGGGGGATTGAGAATGCAGATTCAGGATATGGTTAATATGTTCGATCCAAGATCTGTGGCAGAAGCACATCAGAAAGCGTTAGCTTGGGAAAAACAAGGGAGACGAGGAGGAGGTGTGTTTACAAATTCCAACAATCAGATGAAGGGAGTTAGTGGGAGTTCGAATGTTTCAAAAGCTATTGCAAAACCAGTTGTGAAGGAGGCTGAGAAGACAAGGGTTAACAATGGTTTCAAATGTTACAATTGTCAGGAATTGGGTCATAAAAGCAGTGAGTGTCCAAAGCCGAAGAAACGAACCATGATTGTAGAGGTTGAAGATGAGGAAGTTGATGAGGAGTGTTCTAGTCCAGTTGAGGGAAATGAGCAGGATATTGCGTCAGGAGATGAAGGTTGTAACCTAATGCTGAGAAGATCGTGTTTAACACCGAAGCAGGAGGAAGCTAGTTGGTTGAGGAGTAATATCTTTCAGTCAACATGTACTATTCTGGGGAAGGTGTGTAAGTTTGTGATCGACGCAGGAAGCTGTGATAATATTATTTCAACCGAAGCTGTGACGAAGTTGAAATTGAAGACAGAGAAACATCCGAGTCCATACAAGTTAGCATGGTTGAGAAAAGGAGGAGAAGTGAAAGTGGATAGACGAGTTCGTGTACCATTTTCTATTGGGAAGAAATACAAAGATGAAATATGGTGTGATGTAGTAGAGATGGATGTTTGTCATTTATTATTGGGAAGACCATGGCAGTATGATCGAGCAGTACAACATGACGGTCGGACCAATAGCTACAGTTTTATGTTTAAAGGCACGAAGATTATCTTAGTTCCGAAGAAGAGATCACAAGAAGAAAGTAAGTCTGAAGAAATTGAAGAGCTGAAAACTTTATTGACTTTAAAGGAGTTTGTTAAGGAAGTTGAAGAAGAGCCGGAAGTATTCTTGTTAATTGGGCGTGAGAGCAGTGAAGAGATTGAAATTCCAGAAGAAGATAAACCAGTTCTGAAAGAATTTGACGATGTATTTCCAGAGGAGTTACCAACGGAGTTGCCACCGTTGAGGGATATACAACATCAGATAGATCTTGTTCCCGGTGCTGTATTGCCACACAGACCACATTATCGAATGAGTCCGAAGGAACATGAAGAATTGCGGAGGCAGGTAGAGGAATTGCTTGAGCAGGGGCGTGTGCAGGAGAGTCTGAGTCCTTGTGCTGTACCAGCTTTATTGGTACCCAAGAAGGATGGGACGTGGAGGATGTGCACTGACAGTCGAGCATTGAATAAGATTACCGTGAGATATAGATTTCCAATGCCGAGATTGGATGACTTGTTAGATCAAATAAGCGGAGCTACTGTCTTTTCGAAGATTGATTTGAAGAGCGGATATCATCAAATTCGTATAAGACCAGGAGATGAGTGGAAGACTGCTTTTAAAACCAGGGAGGGTCTATACGAATGGTTAGTCATGCCATTTGGTTTATCCAATGCACCAAGTACTTTCATGAGGGTAATGAATCAGATTTTTCAACCGTTCATTGGGAAATTTGTGGTGGTGTATTTCGATGATATTCTTATTTACAGTGGGAGTCCAGAGGAACACTTGAATCATCTTAGAGAAGTGCTGATGGTATTGCGACAAGAACAATTCTATGCTGCAACGAAAAAGTGCGTGTTCATGACGCATAGCGTGTTATTTCTGGGGTATGTTGTTTCAGAGAAAGGGATACAGGTTGACCAAAGTAAAGTTGAAGCGATTAGAGATTGGCCGCAACCCAAGACGATAACGGAAGTACGTAGTTTCCATGGGTTGGCTTCATTTTATCGAAGATTTATTCCACACTTTAGTAGTGTGATGGCACCTGTTACAGATTGCATGAAAGGTAAACAGTTTACATGGACAGAGGAAGCAGGGAGTGCTTTTGGGAAGATCAAGGAATTGCTGACGTCTGCACCAATTCTAGTGCTACCTGATTTTCAGTTGGTGTTTGAACTACATACTGATGCATCCAAGGTTGGGATTGGAGGGGTGTTGAGTCAGAAGGGACGTCCAATTGCCTATTTCAGTGAGAAGTTGTCAGGAGCGAAGATACGATACAGTACATATGATGTGGAGTTTTATGCTGTTGTATAATCTATCAAACACTGGAGACACTATCTATTTCAGAAGGAGTTTGTTCTTTACACCGATCATGAAGCATTGAAGCATTTGCAAGGGCAAGACAAGATTTCAGCGAGACATGCATCGTGGATTGCATATCTGCAACAGTTTACTTTTGTTGTGAAACACAAGTCAGGGGTGACAAATCGTGTGGCTGATGCTTTGAGTAGGAGGAGTCATTTGTTGACTGCATTAAAGGTTGAAGTGACGGGGTTTGAAATATTGCCAGAGTTATTCATTGATGATCCTTACTTTGCAAAATTTGTTGAAAAAGTCAAGGAGGGAGAGACGGATGATTTCGTGATAGTAGATGGTTTTCTTTTCAAAGGAAGTCGATTGTGCATACCGGAGGATAGTCTGAGAATGAAGATTATCAAGGAGTTACACGACGAAGGACATGTGGGGAGAGACCGTACTTTACAGTTGATTTCACAATCCTACTTTTGGCCATCAATGAGGAAAGAGGTAGAGAGGTTTGTGGAGCGTTGTCATATTTGTCAAATTTCGAAAGGAACTGCAACTAATGCTGGTTTATATATGCCATTACCCGTACCTGTAAAACCATGGGTGGATATCAGCATGGACTTTGTGTTGGGTTTGCCGAGAACGCAACGTGGTAATGATTCCATTTATGTGGTGGTTGACAGATTTTCGAAAATGGCACATTTCATTGCTTGCAAGAAGACGGCAGATGCGGTTCATGTTGCTCAATTGTTTTTCAGGGAGATCTATCGACTTCATGGATTGCCAGAATCTATTGTGTCGGATAGAGATACTCGATTTTTGAGTCACTTTTGGTTGAGTTTGTGGAAAATGGTGGGAACGAAGCTGAAGTTTAGTAGTGCTTATCATCCGCAAACGGATGGACAGACTGAGGTGGTTAACAGATCATTGGGAAACTTGTTGAGGTGTCTTGTTCAAGATAATCTGAGGAGTTGGGATGTGAAGTTATGCCAGGCAGAATTTGCTCATAATCATGCTGTGAATCGAAGTACTGGGTTCAGTCCATTCCAGATTGTCTATTCGAGCTTACCGAAAGGACCGTTGGATTTATCTGCGATACCACATTCAAAGGGGACAATTAAAAAAGCCGCTGATTTTGTTGAAGGGCTGTCGGAGTGTCATAAAATCGTTCAAGAACGATTAGAGAAAGCAAATGAGAAGTATAAACAGTCTGCAGATTTGAAACGACGAAGTGTTGAATTTCATGAAGGTGATTTGGTTTATGCAGTTTTAACGAAAGAACGTTTCCCAGTAGGCGCTTACAATAAATTGAAAGCACGGAAAATTGGACCGGTGGAAGTTATGAAACGAATCAATGAAAATGCTTATAAACTGAAGCTACCAGATGATGTGTATACATCTGACGTGTTCAATGTTAAGCATCTCGTACCATATCATGGGGATGAACGAACTGATGGAGATGAATTTACAAATTCGAGGTCGAATTTTTCTCAACCTGGGGAGGATGATGCAGCGCAAGCTAAGAGTTCACAAGTCTTAGATCACTCACGACCTAACAATCCAAAACTGGAAAATAAGTCGTTCAAAATTGAAGTCTTAGGTCGCTCACGACCTAATGGGTTCTTAGGTCGCTCACGACCTAAGGAAGATGGGCTACGAGCTAACGGAACCAATGCTCAGGAAAACAGCTCACGACCTAGCGAGATAGAAGAGGGAGCATGTAATGCTAGGAAAAGTGGCAGGGTCCAAATTGGTGAAGTATTAGGTCGCATACGACCTAACGAGGCTTCTAGGTCGCTCCAACGACCTACCGGTTTCAAAGATCACATGCTACGACCTAACAGTCTGAAGGGAAAGGTGATTCGACCTAACGAGTTACGAGCTAAGTTAGGTCGCGAAGGCTTAGGTCGCAAAGTCTTAGGTCGCGAAGGCTTAGGTCGCAAAGTCTTAGGTCGCGAAGGCTTAGGTCGCAAAGTCTTAGGTCGCGAAGGCTTAGGTCGCAAAGTCTTAGGTCGTGGAGGCTTAGGTCGCAAACAATTTCTGAAGCCGCTTCTGTTAGGTCGCAAACGAAGGGATGCCGTTCATTCTTAGGTCGCAAAGCTCTAGATACCATGGATTTCCTTAACTCGCTGATCTGGAATGCTGTAGGGTCTTAAGTCGCGGAAGATTGTAGCCGTAGATTGTTATGCCGCTTTATCAGATGCCGTTCATTTGTTAAGTCGTTGAATAATGTAATTAGGTCGTTACCGACCTAAGTGAGTCGTTTATCTTTAAGCCTGTTTGTTTTTAAGTCGCTGTGTTGTACATAGGTCGTTTCCGACCTAGGAGTTGTGAAGTTTTCTGCACTGCGTGAGTTGTAGCCTATAAATAGGCATGTATGGTCATTTGTAAAGGTTGTTGATTTTTTTGAATAAAATTCTCTTTTGATTGCTTTGTGCTTTCATTCAAATTGGTAGTTGAGTGTAATCTCCTATCTCCTCTTTCGGATAATCGAGTGCGCTCGATTCAACGATTGTAGAAGCCGATTCGCGGAATCAAGTGCGCTTGATCAACGCTTGAAGAATTGAAGATCTTTGAACCCGGTATCGTGCGCGATCAACGAGTTCGAGATAGCTAGAGGTCGGTATCTTCGGATCAACGAATTCGGGCAATTCAGCATCCATCAATCCATCGACTGCTACTTTCACCGATTTACATTGTTTTGAATTATCCGCTGCGCCAGAAACATATATATATATATATTATATGTCGTGTATAGTGATTGAGACTTATATATTGATGTATATGTGTGTGGCAGTCCATCTAATTGCTAATATCTATGCTAGTGCATATATATATATGTGTTGCGTACATATATGGCTCATTTCGTTTGCCAGCATATGTTACTGAGATAGATGCAAATATATGTATATGACAGTTGTGTATTTTGATCGAAATATATATATATATTGCATACATATATGTATATTGTCGGCTGAAGTCATATGACACATATATATATGTGTGTTGTTCGTTCGAATATCAGCTATTATATAAATATATGTTTGATGTGTTTTAGTATAACTTATATACGCCGCATCCATATTGCATATATGCTATTCAGGTTTCATATATATGTCTTGGTTAGCTGAAGTTATAATTGCTTTTGAATATAAGCCTATATATGTTATATATATAATACATACATACATACATACATACATACATACATACATATATATATATATATATATTATCGACAAAAGTTATATATATCACATTTGTATTTGTCGACGGAAATTATATATGTTGCATATATATAATTGTTCTTTCTAATATCTATAAGACAAATGTATATATATCACATATGTATGTACATATATTTGTTTTCATCGAATTCTCAAGCTAAATATGCTTTTGTTCTTGTCGCGGATCCTTGATTTGTCGTGCCCGATTTCATGTCCGTGTCCATTATATCATTCTTCATCGTAGTTGTTTTCCATTGTTCTCCAGCCTCGAAAGGTGAGAAATCACTCACGATTAACATTCTTATATTTAGTAAATTTAATTCACATAAAATGACGATTGAAATATGTTGTTAAGTTTTGAATTGTTAGTTATTTAATTGTTAAATATGATATGCCATTATCTGCAATTGTTTACCTATGAAATATGACACCATAACCTGTTGTATATATTATATTGAAATTGTTAATAATGATATATGCCTGCTATTGATATGTATGTCATTTTATATTATTATTCTATTGTTCTCACTCTGCAAGTTCCCTGTTAGTTTAGGAATCCTTATGGGTTGAAATGATACATACCCGAATGATCTTATAGATTAGGGGAAAATCATTATGGGTTGAAATGATAAACCCAAGTGATTTTCATTAATTTTGAAATTTTAGGATTGCGGATTGAAATGATAAATATATGTATCGCTTGACCATAGGATAGAGAATTATATACGGCCACCGTTGGTCTATTTTTGAAAAAAAAATGATTTCTAGGGTTTTGAAAGAAAATATATGAGTTTTTAATAAATATTAATTTTTAAATATAATATAAAAATTTATTTTAATATGTGTAAAATTTAGATTTTAAATTATATGTTTTGGAAATTTTAAAATTATAAATTAATTTTAAAATGTAAATTATAAAACTTTACTTATAACTTTATTATTTTAAAAATACATATAAAATAGATTAAATAAAAGGTTTAATTTAATTTAATAAAAATTTAATTTAATTAATATATATAATATGTTTTAAATATTTATTTATATTTATATTTATATTTATATTTTGAAAATATATTTTGTAATAACTTTAAATAAATTAAGGTTGGAAAGATAAATTGAGATTGATTTGTAATTTAATTGGTTTGAGGACTGAATATAAATAAGAATTGATTGGAAACTTATTGTATTTTGAGATTTTTAAAGTATGATTTAAAACTTGATTTATTTAAAAGTGATTAAATGAATATTTTCAAATATAAATAAAGTTAGATATTTAATATTTAATTTTGATTTGAGTTTGTAATTTGAGATTTATCTAAATGTTTATAAAAGTGATTAAATGTATATTTTCAAAAATTAAATATAATTGAAGTTAAAAATTTAATTTTGATTTAAACTTATAATTTGAAACTTTATTTAAATATTTATAAAAGTGAAAATTTCAAAATTAAATAAATTGAAATTGAATATTTAATATTGATTTAATGTATAAATTGAGATTTTATTTAAATGTTATTAAAATGATTAAGTGAATTTTTCAAATTTGAATAAAAAAAATTAAAGTTGAAATTTGAAATATAAATGAAACTTATCAAATTGAGTTATTGTAAATGTTTGAATATTTAAACTTTGAAATCTATTGAATTTGAAATGGTTTAAATTTGTAGTCCAAACCTGGATTTGAAATCGATATAAATTAAAAATGGTCTAATGAGAATTTGAATTGAACCTTTAACCTTCTAATTGAAATTGTTGAACTGAGATTTGATTTAAATGGAATTCTGGAACTAAGGTTGAAGTGAATTAATTTGTGAAATTGGAAGAAACAATTCTAACTTGAAACTATTTTCGATATATATATATATATTTTATATATAAACTAATTTTTTATATAAACTATTTTTAATTTATAACTATTTCAATATATATAAACTATTTTTAATATTTAAACTATTTAAGTTAGAACCGTTATGATTTACATTTAATGGATTTAAATGCAAATACTTTGATATGATGGTTTAACCTATTCATGGTTATGATTTTGGAAGTGAATTATGATTTAAAATGAATTACAATTTAAAGTGAATATAATTTCGAGAGTGATATGATTTCGAAAGTGTATATGATTTCGAAAGTGATATGATCTTGAAATAAATATGATATTTTGATATGAAGTATGACTGTTCTGAAATAAAAATGACCACGGCTTGAAATAAGCGTTTGGTTGTTAAAGAGACCGGGATCGGATATTGTCATACTCTCTGCCAATACCGAAAACCACTTTAACAACTGTGTACGGGGTGGAGAATCCAGAACGAAATAGGATGGTTTGGCGACGATTCTGTATGAGGTATTAACGCAGCCCTGACTCCCACGAGTCAGCTTGATGTGGCTAAAACAGGAGCCATGCCGGGCCAAGTGAGGTCGCTCCTTCGATCCGACACATTTCTTCGATACCATTCTATTACTTTGTGATTTGATTGGGTGCACCTTTGATTTGGGAGTGTGTCTCGAGGTGGACGGTAGTAGCTACTATGCGTTACCACTGGTCCAGATTCGCAAAATGGTAGTATCCTACCCTGGGCATTGCCTCGCGTGCCTTGTCACATGCATTATCGCACCCTCTATGAGTTTGTTTTGTACCGTACCTATGGAGTGCTCCCTGAGTATCCCATCAGTTTGGTAGGGCTTACAGTATTTGTATAGACTACGGGAATATATAAAATGTGTTAAGGAGGATATGGGTAACGCCTTAACGCTATTTTAATAGTTTACTTTATTATAGATATTATATATGTAGCGTATTGTACTATGTATGTAGTTAGTTTAACGGATCCTTAGAGGATGGGAATCCCAAACATCCTTTAAGTTATTTTGTATTTCACTTGACATTTCACTTGAGTTGATTTACTGGTATAAGAATGTTAATCCTAACTCGAGTATTTTGTGTTTTACTTTATGCTCGGGTCAGACTGAGTGTAACAGCATTTGAGACTCACCTTTGGAGCTTGGAGCTTTGCTTAAAGATCTCTCTTTATCTATTCAGCTTTCAGTTATTTCCAGTTACTTCTGTTCAGTCTTGTCAGTTATTTTTGTATTTGAGACTACTATGTATTTAAGATTTCCGTTGTATTTTGTTTTAAACTCTGATGTTCTATAGTAGCTTCATGAACTACTATTTATCTATTCCGCTGCTTATTATTATATTACTTTGTGTCTGTGATTCTGTGATTGATTTATTTACTGTATATGCTAAGTTTTGCCAAATATAAATTAACAATCTGTTGTTTTGAGCGATTTAAGTCTGACATGAGTGGATGATTGTCGATTTGAATGGTTCGAAATGCCAGGTCATTACAAAATATATAATATCTACTTACTGTTAAACACTTCTTGCATGTTAATGTTTTCTATACCCATGCAAGCGCCTAATTTTACAACTACTAAATACATTCGTGATTTGCTCACTTACGTGTTTATTTGGCTGAGACCAGGTATTGCCTACTATGAGTTTCGGACTCTAAAAGTAATAAAGACTATGGATATTTGATCCATATACTGTTACATATAAGTGTAATATAGTGAACGGTCACAGTTTGTAATGTACGATACTTCGATGAAATTAGTTCATTTAAAATAAGCAAATAAACCATACTATAAGATCGTGCGATCAATTTGGTTGATTACAATAAAGATCATATTATGTTAAATGTTACACTAGACCAAAACTACAATAGGGATCTAAGAACTCGATCGCTGAAATGTTAGTTTTGATCAATTTACGTAAAGTGCAACATAATCGATGTCCTTAAATGTCAAGGATAATCGAATGCACTTTTTTAAAGAGTTCATTATGATATTGTAGTAAGATTTTTCTTTCGAATGGTTCGACCATTTATAAAGGAAAACGAATGTACGTGAGTAGACGTGATTTAAGCTACAATTGGGATGAAGAAAGTGAATGTCATTTCTGCTTCACAAAGAAACATCGTAAGTAAAAATTGTAAAATAATAGTTGATACTTAACATTGGAATAAGAAATATGATTTCTATTCCAAAATATTTTCCTATAAAAAATTGTTTTCTATGAGATTTATTTCTATGAGTTCAAGATAATTGATCAAATAACTCCCCATTATAAATTAGTTACAATATATGAAACAAATAGTCTACATGAAGTGGATGATGGACCTCTGTATTCAGTACACTATTATAGTAATGGTGGAAATAGTGGGAGCATGCCACATATCACTTATTAATTGCATCAAGTTATGAAAATGGTTTTAGTAAAATGTACCGCACATTATTTATGAAATAATATTGTTTTTCAGTGATAACTGAAGAATAAACATAGATTTATTTTAGTGAGAATACTTTGAATATTCGTTATGAAATAAAACTTTAATATGGTATATGTTGTCACAACAAAAGTGATACATTGGAAAATACGAAAGTATCTAAATTTATTTACAATTATATTGAAATTATAGACTAAGCCGTAGTATTGAGAAATAACTTTTATTATATGATTATGAATTATATGATACCAGTTAATTATATCTCAGACAATTATGGGCAAAACACCTATTAAGTGGGAGCATCAAAAGAGTTGATGAACTCTTCAGATGATACATATATATGTATGCAATCATAAGTATGATCATACCAAAATGGTTCCATGCCCTTCCTTGTATTCACCAAAGAATAGTTCAAAGAATATGTGTATTTGATACATATGGAGCATGTCTATGATAATTTCAAAGAATATGAAATGGAAGTAAATAAAATAACATGAAACAAAATGATTCGATTTGATTGAATGAGTAAGTATATTGGAAAGACTTCCAGATGTACCAAATATGGATATAGAATCAGTCTTAAGAGTCACTCGCTCCATAATACATAATAAAGTATTGATAAGGAGTAATTGAACTTTGTTGGACAAAGCATGATTAATATTGGGTGAATTTCAGTTAAATTCTTTCTATAAGGTGTGTACTTAAGAGTAGTACACAAGGTTAAAATTAATATCATCCAAAGAATAGTTTATAAAATCATACAAGATAAGGCTTTATAAGAACCCCATTATGTCCTAGGCCAAGGAGTTGGCGGGTTGTATGAGTCAAAAGATTGCATGTAATAATTGTACGTAAGGGTTCTTGTGTGAATCACACCAAAAGAAGTTTGGGATGATAGTTATTAGATGACTGACTTATGTTATGGTATTGTGAACTAATACCAAATCAGTTTTATGTATGGAAATTCATAAAATGTTTATGAATGCCCATTCTGTTGCAATAAGAAACAATTGTTGTTAAAAGAAATACCAACTTCGTAGCCAAGGAGAGAAATTATTTCTAGTAAAATGGATATGGATACGATACAAGGTTAAAACTGATTATGAGGGATGAAACAAAATTAACTAAACCTAAATGAACATAACACATTAGAATATCTAATTAGTATTCTTACACATCAATAAGAAACTATAAGTAAGTTATCCTCGATTGTTGAATTAAACCGTTAAGAGTATTGAATATATGATATGGTACGATGCACAAATCCGAAACAAATTCCAAGTACATAATCAAAATATGGTTTTGATAGATGTACCCAAAGAGATATGATCCATCGGTCATAAATGTGTCTTTAAGCGAGAGCCAAACGCGGTTGGATTATAGTGAGCTACGTTGATAAGAATAAAATCGTGAATTTAAATTGTTGAAATTAGCATGATAGATTCACCATTCGATGTGCACAAGTTAATCGGATTTACTCACAAAATTATCGCCTAGTATGACTTTTTGTTTTGGTATATATGAATTGAAATAGAAAATTCTAAATAAAGATTTAGACTAGACTGTTTACACATAACAACCAAAGTGTCTCGAAGTTAGTGGGAGCGATATTGAGTTTACGGGTTTTGAATATGATTCAAGAACCAATATGAAAGTATCGTTCGGCAAGCATCAAAATTGAACAAGTATTTTGATAGAAAGATCAAATAGTTTGATTTCAATCAAAATGCAGAGGACACGTGTGTCGATAAGAAAGAAAGTTAAAGGTAATATTCTAAACATAAGAAAAAACAAGTTGTTGATTGTTAACGATGTACTTGCGTCAAAATCAACTCTTAATTATTTTAATACTCGATGTTGGATTTGTAAATGATATATTTTATAGTAAGAATAAAGGACATTGGGAATGTCCTAGACAGAATGCAAAAACACCATATTAAGATGTTTAATAAGAAACATGTAAGATGGATTTCTTGTGCATTAGTAATAGGAATTATCATTAATGTCATGTTATCTACAATATCGTGATTTTTTTTTATATTTGAAACATGAAGCAAATATAAAATCCAAATTAAGGTCACTAAATGGTAGTTTAGAGTGTTCTCATGTGTTTACGAAATACATAAGAATTGTTTATAGAAACAATGAACTCCTTATGAAGGAGTATTCAGACTCGGACTTCATATGGATATTGAGTATGGGATGTCAATATAAAATTCATGTTCAGAGTTTGGTTAAAAAGCTTTAAGTTGGAAATATTCCAAATAAGAGATTGTGCCTAATTCAATAAAAGGTCAAGTACATCGCCTTAAATAGCGCCACAATATATGCAATGTATAATATATATATAATAAATGCACAGATTTATATCTAACCCGAGGGTGATTCTTAAGAATCCAATAATATTGTTATATGATAACAATTTTTTGATGTAGTTCATAACAAAACATAGAGCTCACTGAAAGTCGAGAGATCACATACTCAGATTATTCCACATGATAAAGATAGATTACCATCATCGGAGAGAGTTGATTGATATAGTAGATAATGGAAACACAATAGCATACTCGTTCACTAAGGGACTGGCCCAGATGGATAAGTTGGAATAAGATTCCATAATTGACCCCGAGTGCAAGTGGGAGATTAATAGAGTCTGGGGTATGCCTTAGGGGCAATTATGTAATTTAATACCTATATCTAACTCGATAACTAATATTGTTTGAAATAAAAGGTGTTTTCTTTCTATTACATATTTGATACAATGTGTACTATTAATTAATTATTTTAATGAAAAGTATATTTAATATAAAATCCATAAATGGTATTTTTTGTGATAGTAGTTACAAAATGTTGTAACCATGAGTAATTTATCTCAATAAAAATAAACACATCATTTTAAACATTCCTAGTCGAGATGTATCGAGGCTAGATGTCGATGCATCCACAGAGACTAGAGTATATAACGGTCTCCATTTGTTGGGCAGTGTATTACTCATGACCGCTGGGGGAAAAAAGGTTATGTACTGATAGTTATTGGATAACTATGGAATGGTTTACTCGATATTTTTTTATTGGTTAACATAACTAAGGTCAAATAGAAAATATCGAAGTGACTAATTTTCACAGTTCTCTTGACTTGAGAATACTGATGATCTTTAATGTGAAAGCTCTGCTTTGATTATAGTTAAATCATGGCATGGCTCCCATTGAACGACTATAGTTGGGTCGAGTGGAAATATTGGAAGTGAAACACCATTCAAGAGAGGATCCGTCTCCTCGGTTATACGGGGTTAATATCATGGTTGTCTGAAGTAGACTTAAAGTCAAAATATCTGGCTAGAGTAGTTCGACTAATAATAATTTTTATTATTGAATCAAGGTTTTTTTGTTTGGACTATAGGGTTAAATATGGAAGATATTGGAATTTTGATCATAACCAAATTCCATAAGTACAAAGTGATACTGTTTTGACGAAGAGAATTGGTGTAAATAATTGTCACTACTGGGTAATGCTTAAAATTGTACAAATATAATTTTTACCAAAGCTACGTAAGCGATAAATTTGACCAAAATATTGCACTACTAGCTAAAGTAAAGCGTGAACGTTGATATTCGAATTATTCGATATTGCTCGTTGACCAATTTACAACTAGACAGTTAATATAACCGCAATGTTGAATCCTTTATCCACCACTCGATATAATTAAATTATAAATGTTGTAATTAATTAAACTAATTAATATTTATGAAATATTAATTATAATTTTTTTATTTGAATTATGTTGATTAGTATTAAAAGTGGTGCGTATATAAAAATTATATACACACTTTGTCAATATACGATATTGATGTAAGTTTAATTTAAATGTAAATTATCAGATCTGGCTTGAAGTGAATTAAGGCCCAATAGGAGGACATGTGTGGTCGTCCATGAAAGGTGGAATAGGCTTAGAATTTGGTTCTTGAAGGTGTGAAAATGGCTAAATAAATTAAAGATACATTACAATCTTTAAGCCCATTCTTTCCTATGCTATTTATATACCTCTTGCATCTCCTTTCATTTTAATTATATTTTAGTATTTCAGCCACTACTCCCCTTTTCTACCATGGTCGAAAACTCCTCCTCCTCCTCTCTCTCTCAAAATTAAAGGAAAACACAACACAAATTCAATAAAAAGGGAAAAGGGAAACAATGTGTAGCTTTCTCAAAGAAGTTGCACCTTTTGGAAGTGTTAATCTAGAATTCATATGGAGTATTATAGATTCAATATTCAAGGTATTCTCTTGGGCAATAGCAAGGTATCATATTGATTTATAAATTATTATAATCATTTATAACTAATATTACATGCTTTTATTTAATTAATTTATCCATCATCACGATCCCCTATACATATATGTTGTCGACATGAGAAGGAAAATATAAACATATCTATGTGTATATTTTTGACTAAAGTTCTATTATGTTTATATGTTTGGAGATGCAATTTCATTTATGAAATCATAATTGTATTTTTCTTTTTAATTTTAATTTTGACAATAGTTGAAACTAAGTTTTATTAGGTAAACTTTACTTTATACAAATATTTCCTATGTAATTGTATAATCGTATGGTTTTACTAAGCAACTGAATTTGATCATATGTTTTATTTTATAACAAAGAAAATTGCAATTTTAATATGTATTATTAAATTTAATCATATATGTTTTTATATGTTTATTTGTTTGTATGTACATATGTCAAATTAAATTCACATACATATTTTCTTACATACTGATAATGTATACAAATACATACATATAAAAAACATATCTTATTTTAAAACAAAAGGGAGGAAAAGGAAAGTTTTGCTTTTTTGTGTAAGGAAAGTTTTCTTAAGATGTATTGTAACCATATATGTGATTGTATATTCAAACATACATACATACATACACACACACACACATATATATATATACATATGCTTTTTTCTTTATATTTATATACTTATGCGTAAACATCTATTTAGTTATAAAGTTATTTTTTGTAATTTTAAAGTGTATTTAATGTGCATTTAAAGTGTATTTAACATTTTAAAATATTTATTTATGGTCATAAGTATGTATAATATGAATAGGCGTTTGTTGCCGATTATTACTTATTCAAGGATTGCTTTATTTGAAGTTTGAATCTTAAACTTAAAATTGCAATCTAATATACAAATTTCATATTGATGGTTAAAAATTTTGATATTTTATACCATAATTGTATAAGTATGTAAATATGTAAACCAATATCAATTATAAACACCACAATGTTTCATATTCAAATATGCATGTATGTATGTATATATAGATGCACCCATAGACACATACATACATACATACATACATACATACATACATACAGACATACATATACATATTGGCATATTGGACAACACTTATGTATATGGAGGGGCTAACTTGTCCATTGTAGGGTAAATCCCAACACTTATACACGGGTAAGACAAACCATGTACACTATGACTGTTACACATGCACATACACACGTGTATATTATACACATGTTTACCTTATTAATTCCCCTTTTACATCAAAATCAAAACATAACTTCTAAATTAAATAAAATATTGAATTTATTTAAAAGAAAATTTAGATAAGATATAAAGGAATTTAAATTTCGTAGGCCCATTATAGATCCAATAAAGGAAAATATTTGAAATTTACCCTTTAACTCCGCTGGGGGCTTGCTTAGTTCCTTCAACCTCGATTCCAAACCCCATGTAATTCTTTTCTTTTTTTATTTTCCCTTCATCTTAACCCGCTCCTTTGCTTAACTTTCTCGCTAGCATGGGGCTCTCTTGCTTATCCGACATTAATTTTAGGATGCTGAGTGAGACTGCGACCTACTAAAGACGCCTGCTGCCAACCATCAGGATCTGAGAATCTTAATGATCGATGCCAACATCCAACTGGTTGGGCTAATGAGGATAGAACGGACAATGGTTGGGGAGTGGTCTGTCCAAGTAAAGAAATAGGCGAAGAAGGAGATCAAGGCAAAGCAGGACTACAACAAAATCCAATTCTTGAATCCCAACGCCGAGTCAATCATGGATAAGAATCGGGAATATGATGACAAAGTTATGGGTGAGGGGCCTGGGGAGTGACAACAATTAATTGACATTCCAATTCCTCATCATCAATGCCACCTATTAACTGTGATACCGAGGCGAGCTCTGAGGAAAGTATTGTCGGGGAGGGCTACAAGAGCAGGGCATCGGTAAGTACATTGGTCTCTTCTTCAAGCAAATTCCTATATATGACCCTTTATATTATGGATATGAAGTTGTTGCTTCAATTGAGCCTTATGTTGGGATGAGCCAAACTAGTGTACGCAGCTTGGCCTCATCTTGCCTGCTCCTTACTTGAGGTTGGGGCTATGCCAGTTCAAATTGTAACTTACTCACATAGGTCTTTATCTTATTCTGAACATTGACTAACTCTTATTTCTTTTGTTGTTGAACTGGCTGACATGCTAGGTTTTGATTCTTTTGATGATAGGGAGGAGACCATCAAGACAGGCGTGACTTAAGTGCCACTGACATCACCATATATGTTGTGCTTGCTGCACATAAGGCCCCCACTATTCCTGAAGTTGGTCAGCTAATCATCAATGTACCGTCTTACCTCCATGCAGTCACTCCAACTGTCCTTTAGGGGCAAGAAAAGGAAACTAGATGGGACCAACCCATCCTTATTAGTCGAGGTCGCTTCTTCTTTTAACAAGTTCCTCAATGTTTATGACTTGGAGGATCCGACTGTTGATGAGGGGCAGAGTTGCTGGGGCGGGTATCTTTGGATGTCAACCATAGCAAGGACGTCGACAGCTTGAAATGCCTATAGTCGACCTTCCAACTCATGTCGATAGAGGCCCTTACGTACCCTCACTAGGCCCGGACTAGCAGGAGTCGGCACTCCCTAGAGGATGTGATAAATATACGGACTTGGAATGCCCTGCTAGTTGTATATGTTGAATCTTCTTTCTTTTTTCTTTTTTATTATTCCAACGTTAGACGTTTAGGCTGGGTACTGTTGTCTTTGCATCCGAGGGAGGTGGAGAACCTCAAGAGGGAACAAAATGCCGAGGGAGAGGCCATGTAGGCATTGGAGGTAGAGGCCGTCAAGGCCTAGGTGGCATGGGACATGATAGTGAAGTTGACCAAATTCGATGCGAGAGGCGACCGACATTTGGAAAATGGTAGAGAAGGTAGCGGTAGACCTCAAGGAGAGGCTGGAAGGGTGGGGAAGGAGGCCTGTTGGCTATGGCCTGACCTAGACAAGCACATGGTCGAGTGCTAGTCGGATGCAGACGTAGCAACTGTTAAGAAGGACGAGGAGGGTAGGTGGACCAACCAGTTGAGGAATGTGATACAGACCATGCTTAGGAAAAACTATCAACTTCTAACTTCCATTAGCATGTTTGATGTACACGGCCTTTTTCAAGGCTTTAAAGGATGTGTCAGAGGAGACAAGGGCGGTTGGAATCCCTGTGCCGGTTATTCTAACATAGGAGCAGTTGGACTCCTTGACCCGTCCAACTGAAGAGCCGGCTTTGTGGTTATTTTCCTTTCATCTTTTTGTACACCTAGCAAGGGGGGCTATGTGCCTCCAAAATTTGTAAATGAATATAATTCATTTTGTTGAGAAATTTATCTAAGCACTTTACTACTTAATCTGCTCTTGTCTGTCTATGCATAGCTTGTAGGAAGCATACTTTAAGTATCTAAATAGTCCCTATGTATCTACACTTGTTTAACTTCATAAGATATATAAGCAAAGTAGGGTAAGGGACGGGCGGCGAGTGTGGCATGTTCTTGCCAACCATGTACTTACATGATTTAGTTGATAGGTTGGTCCGACCAATGGACTCGGGTGCGAGCATTGACCGTGCAACCCGATTGTTTATCAAGCACCAAGTCCGTCATATGATAGCTGGGTCACCCGTGTTGTTTTTGTTCGGGCGGTCCCGGCATGAACCTGAGCGTCTCGAAGGTTCTTTTGGGTGACATGGTGTAAGAATGAGTTTAAGGCGGTCACTATACGATGTTGAGTGTTGTTGGGATCTTTGGTACTCTCGGGTGACACATTGTAGGAACTAATGGAAGGCGGTCTCAGCATGACCCTGAGCGCTACTGGGCTCAAAGGTACTCTTGGATAACATGCTGCCAGTCGATGTTGGCCCGACTTATTTTATGCGGGTGCACTAAGGATATCAGACTTCGACGTCACTCTGGGTAACAATGCCACTCTCGGTAACAATGCCCCGTCCCACACGAGGGATGAGCATCATCATGAGCGATGGATAAAGGATTGTTGCAGTCACATCTTAGCTCGTCGATGCACCCTAGCACTAAGGAGAGAGACGTCTCATCCAAACTCACAGGGCATTAACCAATTTCCAAGCAATAAAGTGAATGCATGGTGATCTAATCTTGCTTTATACCCTAGCAGTCCCTCACAATGAAACTAATTCATGGTAATTCACCCTCATGGGTAGTCGACCATCAAGGGATGGAGCAGAGACTCACTTCATCCTTGGTGGCGAGGGTCAGTAGTCCCAATAAGGTAATGACCACATAGTAAATCACGCTTCGTTGGAAAGCCTATAGAGATTGCAGGCGGTCACGGCACGAACCTGAGCATGGGCTCGAAGGTTCTCTCGGCGACACACCACTAGCTTGGTAGTCCCCAAGCAAGAAATTGAATGCAGGGTAATTCACCCTTACTGGATAGCCATCCAATAAGGAGAGAGCATCGAATGGCTCGCGTGATCCTCTACGCAAAAGCCAGCAATCCCTGAACAAGGTATTGAGCACATAAAAACTCAACCTCGTTGGATAGCCTTAGCGGTCGCATTGAACAAGTTGGCTCTGAAGTCTTTATTGTATTCTCCCCAAAAATGTTACATAGCCTTAAATTGTGGCTTGCTCTCTTACATGATATATTGGAGGTGTATGGGGTTCCAAGTGCAGGAAATATGGTTTTTGTCTGGGTGAGAGAGGCGGTAAGCACCATTTCTTAAGATGACGCTTATAAAATATGACACCTTCCAGTTTGGGCCAACCCCTCCTTCGGCCGAGTGCATTATATCGGTGAACATCCGACGTAGAACTAGGTTGCCGACTATTAATTGCCAATGCTCTCCTCTTGAGTTGTAATTCATGGCTATCTTCCTCTTATAGGTTTTGGTGCAGAGTTCAGCTTCGATATTTCATTCCTCTATATCGTCGAGTTCGAGCTTGAGTAGATCGTTGTTTTGTATGGGCTCAAAGGTTAGATGCTGGGGTGAGGGGACATCTAGTTTTATGGGTAGCATGGATTCTTATGTATAGGAAAGCGATAAAGGTGTACGGTTGGTTGAAGTGCGACTAGAAGTGTGATATGACCAAATAATAAGCGATAGTTCTTCGGCCCAGTTCCCTTTAGCTTTTGTGAGGCATTTCCTGAGTGTTGACTTGATGGTTTTGTTGACAGCCTTGACTTGTCCATTGGCTCAAGTCCATGGACTTGTCCATTGGCACTTCTTCATTCCGTTCCTTACACATAAGTCATGAAAGAATTTGCTCTCAAATTGACTACCATTGTCAGTAATAATCTTCTTTGGCATACAGAAATGGCGGACGATGTTCTTTATAAGGGAAATTAATTATATTGGGGGTGGTGAACCTAGTAAGGGGCTCAGACTTGGCCCAATTGGTAAAGTGGTCGATGGAGTGATTCTACCCTCCTTTGGCATCAGGCGGCTTTCCTATCAATGAATTCCCCATGTGTCGAATGACAATGGGGAAGACATGACGTAACGATGATAGGAGCTAATGATAATAGGAGCGGCTCTGGGGATCATGGCAAACCACCAACACCGGTCACATTTCTTGACGTAGTCTGTGGAACCTTTAATAGTAGTAAACCAACAATAGCCTTGTCGGGTGACCTTTTTTGCTAGGCTCGGCCCCCCAGTATGATCCCCACAAAAGCCTCCATGCAACTCTTTCAGAATCTAATCAGCTTTGTCTTTAGACATGCACCACTGAAGTGGTGTGGAGTACCCCCATATTTTGGATCTTCCCATCTACGATCATGTAGTAGGGAACCTGATAAAGAATCTTTCTAGCTTCCTTGTGGTCGGCAGGAAGTTCCTCACTTATTAAGTATTTGACATGGGGGCTCCACCCAGTTGTCCATTGGCTGCATGTGTATTTCCATCATTGTTGCCTATGTCTCGTAGCAAGGTATGCTTCGAATCTCTAACGGGACCCAAGGAGTGACTTCTTCTATGTTGCTTATTTCATTGGCCAGCTGATCAACCTTGGTTAACTACTCCTTGGGTCTTTGTTCAAAATTGATCTCGGTGAATGTGTTGATTATTTTTTGGCCTTAGAAAAATACAAGGCCAATGCCTTTGACTTGAAAGTGCTCGCCGATCTGACTAACGATTAATGACGAGTCGCTGAATACATCAATGACTCCACATGAAATTCCCTTACCATCCTAAGGCCGTCCAAGATAGCTTCATACTTTGCCTCATTATTAGTCACCTTAAAAGCAAGGCAAACCACAAAACATAGTTCTTCCATTGGGAATGACAAGGACCACGTCGACCCCTGCACCCTTTTCGTTTAACACCTAATCAACATATAGGCGCCAAACTTACTGGCTTGCGACATTCTCTTCTTTGTCGTTGTCCAGGCTTGAATGCTCGACAATGAAATATGCAATGACATGGCCTTTGATAGAAGTGTGATGCTAGAATGATATGTGATGTTGCCTAAGCTTGAAATACTACTTTAATAGTCGGCCTACTATGTTGGGTCGGCTAAGGACTTGCTTCAAAGGTTGGTCGGTCAGGACTATGATAGGATGAGCCGGAAAGTGTGGCCAGAGTTTCTGGGCTGCTATGAGCAGGCGTTAGGCAACCTCCTCTAGCTTCATGTACCTCATTTTTAGGCCTGAAAACTTCTTGCTAACATAATAAATAAACTCTTGGATCTTCTCGTATTCTTTTATCAAGATAGCACCACTCCCGTGGTTAGTCATAGCCAGGTATGGTTACAAGTCATCCCCATCGACAGGCTTGGACAGTATTGAAGGAGTGACCAAATACTGCTTTAGCCCCTCAAATGCCTTCGTGCACTCGTCATTCCAGGTGAACAACTTTCCCTTCTTGATAACGTCTAAGAAAAGGAGACACCGGTTGGTTGCTTTCGACACTAACCGACTTAGTGCTGCAATCATCCCATTTAATCTATGTACTTGTTTAACAGTTCTAAGGACTTGCAAATCTTGGATGGCTTTGGATCTTGTCAGGATTAGCTTCAACACCCTTGGGGCTCACAACATAACCAAGGAATCTACGAGACCAGACATCAAATGAGGACTTCTTTGGATTTAGCTTCATGCTGTATTGACATAATATGTTAAAAGTCTTTGCCAGGTTCTGTACTTGCCCCTCGACCCTTTAAAACTTCACCAACATGTCATCTATATAAACTTCTATAGACCAACTAATATATTTAAAGAATATATGATGGACGAGACAGTGATAGGTGGTGCCCTCTTTTTGTAGGCCAAAAGGCATAACATGATAGTAGTTTAGGTCTGCATTTGTGATGAAGGAGGTGTAGTCTTGGCTCGGGTCGTGCATGATTATCAGCTTATACTTAGAGTAGGCATCGATGAAGGTAAGGAGCTCATGTCCACTAGTCGTATTTATAAGCTGATCGATGTGAGGCAAGGGAAAGATATCTTTAGGGTAGGCTTTGTTTAAGTCAGAGAAGTCGATGCAAGTCCTCCAAGACCATTTGACTTTCTGACTAGTACTGGGTTAGTTAACCGGACCGAATATTCTGCCTCCTGAATGAATCCATTGGCTAACGGCTTTTCTACCTCTATTTTAAGAGCTCGGTACCTTTCTAGGTTAAGTGGTCGATACTTTCGACAGGTGGGGTGGCTTTAGGGTCAATTTTGAGTGCATGGCTAATGGTTTTGGAATCAATGTCGATCATGTTAGCATGCCCCTATGCGAAGACGTCTTTGTCGTGCATTTGGAATTTGATTGGCTCATATCTAACTTCTAGACTGAGTTTCATGCTAATTTGAAAAACTTTGCTAGGGTCGGCACAATCTATGGATATCGATTGCAATGGAGTAGCCGACCCACACTCAATGTTTGAATCCCTCATGCGAGGGTCGAGCGGGTCATCAACAAGACCTATACTTGTTTCCAAGTCACATTTGTCCAACGCGTAAATCATGGGCTCTATGACAACTCGACTGGGACAAACGTCCATGCTCGAGTCGAGGTGTGGCTATTGCCCTTGTGTAACTACCTGCCTTTTTAACCATCGAAAGTCGGCACCAAATACATCCACATATTTAAATGCCGAACATCCAATCGTCGGATAAGTAGATTGTTAGGGGTAAAATAAAAAGAAAAAGAACAGGAGAAACAGAATCTCATAGCGGAAGATCACATATAATATAACAAAGATAGTAAAAGTTGTCACTCTAAAATACATAGTATATCAGAGTTAAAAACAATCATCACCAGCCTGGTCAGTTATAACTTCCTGACCTTACAATTACTGATGGGTATATATAATAATACAGTGGAAAATAAAAATACTACGGTCAATGAACATCCAGCTCTAATCCATAAGCACAATGGCATACCAACGATAACTTGGAAAAATACTCAGTCTGACTCGAGCATTACAATAATATAACACCCGAACCAGTCTAGAAATACCAGTGTGAGAAAAATCAAGTAATATGATGAACATATAATAATTCTGTAAGACCATGTCGCTAAACGCAGAACGGGTTTTTACCCCACAGGAACAACATCCATATATGAAAGAATGGAAACAACTAGAACAAAATCCAACTTGAAAGAATCGGTATAAATTAGATCAAAATCCAAACTTAAAGAATAGACACAAATAATTAAACATCGAGAAGAGCTCCAGTCACCTCTCAATACACTTAAAAAAACAATTCAAAGATTTAAATCAACAACAATGAAAAAGAAATTTTTCAACAATGACTAAGAGGGTGCACCCCCTCAATGAAAATATACCTCTAGAAATATACATGAGAACTATGATGGCTCTCGAAAACCTCAAGACGGACCCCACTTACCTTTACCGAGAATCCAAGTATTTCACATCTCCGTGGGCATACCACCGAAACCAATCTAGACTAGATGTAAAAATACCATAATGGTGCAAACTCACATAGCTTGGTCCCGACTCACGCTTTGGTTTTTGTCATTTCTGACAAAGGATATCAAAGCTCAAATGAGCAAAAAATCGTCTTAATTGACGATACACAAAGAAGAAAGCTGAATCGACAGTTAATAGATCAACTACTGGAAATAATCAAAATGATCATATATAGAAATTAAATCTCATGCCCTTACCACTACTTGTCGATTTCAAACTTGTATTATCCCTAGGCTGAAAATGAAGCTAGGCAAGTTAAGGTAGTGTTACCTCTTGGCATTTCCTTGACAATAATTTTAACCTTCGAGATAAAATGAGGTTCCATAATTCGACGGTTAGTGCTAAGAGTATGACTAAATCCTTTTCATTAAGCAATGTCGTTTACGGAAATTAATTTTCTTATCCTTTTCATAACCGAATCAACCTTTTGAACTTTTAAAACCGAACTTGTGTTTGGTTTTCACATCACAAATATTTGTAAAACACTTGAAAAACACTCTTTAAAATATTCTTTTTAAAGAGAAAATTATTTTTTAAGTGTATTAAAAAGAAAGGTAAAAAACAAATGTCATTAAAACATTGTTTACTATACCCAAAACAATTTACACTTTGCTTTATTTTTAAAAACAATTCTTTTTTAAAGATTTTCTCATTTATAAACTATTATTTATAAATTTCAAACAACATTTATTATAGTGAAAGATAATAAATTAATTAGAATTCTTTTATAAATTAAAATAATGTTAATCATCCGGAAAGATTATTGATATAATTCATACATAAATTTAAAACCACATTAATTATCCCAATAGACAATTAATCAAACTTATACCCCCTTTAATAAATCAATTAATTAACTTTAAACACCTTTATTAAATCAGTTAATTGCGTTTAATCACTATAATGAAATTGGTTAATTAATCTTTAAAACACTTTTATTAAATCGGATAATTAATTTAAAACACCTTTATTTAAACCAACTAATTCACTTTAAATATCATTTATTAAAATGACTAACTAATCTTAAACATCATTATCAAAACCGATTAATTAACTTTAAAACATCATTATTAAAATGATTAGTTAACCTTAAACATTATTAATAAATTTGTTAATTAACTTAGTTATGGTTAAATAATAACTGAGAATATATTTAAACTTCCAATTCTTTTCAGATACTTATATAGTCCTTACAAACCCATTTGATACGAAATATTAAAGGTAAATAACCTTTATAAATTTAAACAACATTATAATAAAATACAATTTACAATCTTGTATAAATTTAAAATGACATTAATTATCTCGAAAGGTAATTAATAAAAATTTATAATCTCTTTTAAAATAGTGCTAATTATTTGGAAGATAATTAGTTAAATTTATAACTCCTTTTATAAATTTTTAATCAAAATTTATCCATTATTTTCAAAATTCTCAAAATACCAGAAAATACAGTTTAAGTAGTTTTTAAAGTGCAAAGACACGACCAAACATTTATTTTGTAAAAACAAGCTCAAGTTCAACACACAACAACAGTTTATAGGGATGATATTTCATAAGTGATGGTACAATGGTCGTTGTAACGACACTTACACAACCAAATAATATGTCATAAATATTTTCAACCAAACAACAATATAAGTGACATAAGAATATAAGTAAATTAATATTGGTGAGAAACCTTAGGGTCTCTCTACAAAAGTCCCATGTAAATCACACATATGAATGTGTATTTCGAACTGTTCCGTAGCGACCTATTCACTACATACACTTCGACTTTCTCTTGTTTTTGTCCCCTTTAACATAATGGATATTTATGCCATCTTCTTTTCAAGCACGAATTTAAAATCCAAACAAACAACCAACAACGGTATAACCTATCATCTAAGCATTCAATAATAATTTATAGCAATACAGATATTTTATAATTTATTTAGAGGTGAGTAAACTTGTAGAAAATCCAGTTGACACTTTCGCATTTTGGTTTGGTCTTAGCTCAAAATTCAACTAACTCCAAATTCAACGAAACCATTCCTATCGCATAGTTATCACCATTACGAGCGCAACACAAAAGACCGCGTCTCTATTAGACCTCGTATGAAACAGTTATTCAGATTATAAGTTTTCAAAATTAAACTTTCGTTAATTAAATTAATTAATTACTAATCAAATTACCCTACCCTAATACATCTTCATCCCCAAATCACAAAATGTGCACACAATATCCAAATACGCTTGTTACACCTATGGTAGTGATTCTTCCACTACCATTATCTCTACCCTCACTCGACGAAACTAAAATCCTTCGCTTTGATCAACGTCTCTTTGAAAAAGCTCTGCATTAGACCCCATTATACCACATCTGCATGCCTTCCTGAAGATCCAGCCTGCCACATCACAATGCGACAAAGCTAGGTCGCGTTTTGCCAGGGTCGACCGAACCTCCAACCCTCGATGCATATGGGTGCTCCTCCATGCCCCTAATCCAAATCTAAACTCCAATTCGACTCTCGCCTCCTCAATCAGAACCAAAACCAAAATCCTAGCTCTTGACGGAAACAATCAAACTCGGCCCGACTCAATGCATGTAACGATATAGGTATGGAATTGTAGATCTACTCGATACAAGTTCAAAGATACAAGTTTTCTAATTTTTCATTAAGGGAATGGTTAGATTTTAATTTTCAAAGTATGTGGCTGTTGTTTGGATTACTGAGTTTGAAAAAAAAGAAAAGGGAAAGATAGGGAAAGAAGAAAATGAACTTTATTGTTTAAGTGTTGAATTTGGTTTTTTATAACAAAACAATATTCTTTACTTCAATTACAAGTTAAACAATATTCTTAAGCAAACCCCATTTTTCAAGCCATTCGTCACATCGCCGTAAAAAATTTTGAATTTTGATTTGTTTTAAAAGTGCCTAAAAATAGAGTTTTGCAGTACTCCGCTACCCAATATCCCGTTCACGTATGAATCGCGAATGACGGTAATAAATTCACGATTGTGCACCAAATGCGGCATGATCACAAATCAAAAATGAAATATATGGATTATTTGATTCTGTAAAATTTCAAATATACCATCATTTGCTGTAAAATGTATCAAACAATAATTTAAATATTTTCTAAATTAAAAATTATGGAAAAATACAAAAAATTCATTTAAAAATACGTCACTAAAAATCAAGTCGTTTTATTAACAATTGATTTTCTCGTTATTTATTCGAACTATATGATATTGTAAATATATTTACAGAATGAATTTACCATTATTATTTATTAATTAAAAGGAGTTAAATAAGGCTATTAAACCCATTTAATTAATATTTAATTCACCATTCTAATATTTAATTCATAATTTAAATATTTAAATAGTCCATATATTTGGATATAAGTTATTTATATTTTTAAACACCGATTATTTAAATATTTAAATTAATTAAATTTTCAAAATCAAAACAGTATAATTCCGGGATGTTACATTCTCCCCCTTAAAGGAATTTCGTCCCTAAAATTCCCAAAGGAAGAAGTTGTCTCCAAACCCTTAGGTTTTAAAAACTATTAATTAAAATAAGTTCTTAAACTTTTAAGGTCCCTTATTTTACGGAAAATTTCAGCAGTATGTCCTTTGCACGGCTGATTCGGAAAACTACAATTCGCCACAACTGGCCCAAACCAATCAATGAAAAATAATAGTGAAGTGGCCTCCCATATCTAGAGCATAAAATCATCAACTAAAATACCAATTTCTAAATCTAGTACGTGCCGCTTTTGTGCTTGATTTTAAATTTTTGCAAGCAACTTTTTATCTCGAAGCAAATGCAGGTGCACAAGAAATCAAATAGCAATCTCTTGCTTTCTTGTACATATCTTGTATTCTAACCTAAAAGGGAACTATGCTAAAAAAAGAGCAATAATCAAGCTATTTCTACCATAAGCTATAGCAACATAAACAAGATAACAACCATATGCAACAAAAGTACAGAGAATCTATAACAAAATACTAAGCATCCAATCTTTTCAAAAGATAAATTTAGAATTAAATACCCGGGATTTAATATTCAAACTATATTTTCAAATTCCTCCAAAGAGAAATAAATCAAAACCAAAATTAATTATGACAAGGAGAGGGCTCCTTCTACTGAAGCATGGTATAACACTAGAATCAATAACATGGAGCATCTAGTGGTATTTCGGTTCCTCCAAAAACATAAATTAGAGTAAACAGGTATACCTAGCAAGTCTTCCAAATCAGAAAACTCCCAATCGCCCAACTTTAGTCATAATGAAAAATATTCGAAAAACCATTGTGCAAATACTTTTTCAAATATCCCGAAATAGTAATATTTCACCAAAATTTTCAAAATAATGATATTATTATTTCTTTCAAAAATTCTTTCAAAAAATAATTCAAAAGCATCGAGATTTAAGTCCTAATATACAATAACTTTATAAATCGTAGTCTATAAAATCACACTACCAATTAAATCAACTTCCTTAAAGGAATAAACTAACACTTAACATCATTTGAAATGTTAAATGACTAACAAACAAGATTTAAAATTTTTACTCAGGTTTACAACTTTCTAAAGTCACACAACAAGTATACAAATATACTTAAGCCTGTATGATGTACATAAATCATCTGTATGCAATATCTGATCCGAACATTTGCTTAGATACATAAACTTCACTTTCGAACCAGTATTGCTCTTTCGACCATCCTCAATCTCTGCTTAGAAGATTGCTATTGAGAATCAATGGCACCAGTAAGAAATAGAACTACCTCCGGAAGATCCATTGGAGCTACCATTGCTGGAAAAGAAACAAACCCTTAACAAATTAAAGTCAACAACCCCAACAACCTACTATTATGAGCTAACTCTGGAGATCAAGTTCCAAGATCCTCCACACAGCATGAAGTTGTGACTAACGGAGAATTGAACAAGATGGTTGATGAAATTAACCAGAAAATGAAAAGCAGTCAAATGACTCTTATGGAAAAGATAGATGCTCCCTAGCGCTCTAATCACTAACTACTCCCATAACGGTACCTAAAGCCGTAGCTGCTACAGAGCAAGAGCACTCTTTTGTTTCCGACTTGAAGGAAGAAACAGAAGACAAAAGCAAAAGGAAATAGTGCGCGGAGCACCAAGAATCATGATGAAAGAAAGCGTTAACACTCCACCCAATGCAAAAGCACCTGCTACACACCCGAACTTAGAGATGAAAAGCCCATGGGGAGATATAACGATGGCTCTCTTCAGCTTTGAAAATGATAAACAATTTGAGGAAAACAAATTGGATAAAACTGCTAATGTGCAAAATACTAGAAAAAGCTCTAAAACCCATGCCACAGCACAGTGCCAAGCAATGGACAAGGATCTACTACTCAAACGGTACTCCCAGAGACAGGAGAACCAAGAAGATATGACACAAACCAAGATCGATTACAAGGCTAAGCTCCCGTTGAATATTGTGACCACTCCCAACTGACCAACTTTCAATCCCATCATGCAGCTCCCATCATCGAATCACGAATGGTCGTCGTCGAAAATCATCAAAAATCATCAAAATGGTCGTTCATAAACTCACTTTAGGGTTGACTCAAAGTCGAACTTGGGTAATCGCCTATTTGACTCGAAGCAGATTCTGGAATTCCTAACTCAAAGTCGAACTCGAGTAATCACCCATTTGACTCGAAGTCAAACTCGGGTAATCACCCATTTGACTCGAAACAAACCTAAGAAACTCTGGCCCGAAATCAAACTCGGTAAAAGCAAGATTATCTCCAAGCAAACATGCAAATGACTCCAAGCACCATTCATCACCAACCAAGCGCTTCAAATTCTGTGACTCCAAGTGAACCATGAGCTGACTCCAAGCAAATGGAAAATTTTCTCGGGTCGGACTCCAAGTAAAATACCACCCATCCATCAATGCTGATCCATCTTCTTTTGCCTACAGCTCGAACATGCGAACTCCAAATGCTTTGAAATTTGGAATGCAACCTTATGGGGCCTTCCTTTTTTCCCTAGACCGATCTCATCTAGTTTAAAAATTTTTGGGGATCGTCGCTGATCCGTGACCCCATCCTAAGTGATTTTCCATTCAATCGGCTTTTACAATCATTCAAGAATAAGACAATCATGCATATATCATTCTCAAGCATTATAAACAGCTGTACCTTAAAAACGAACTGGGCTGACAATGATTAGAGCATCTTCCCTAATCGAAACCCATTCACCGAAGCCCTTTAGCATTCAAAGTATCCAAAGAAGTTTATCATGCCAACCATTCCTTCTTACAACTATACAACTTGTTCGAAATTTCTTTTTTACAGGTATGACTAGCATATGGATGAAGCGGGGGCGACGGTTGCAATCTACTACAAGGCCCTTAGGAATTATTAAAGGATGAAACAATCTACTACCCAGGAAGAATTCTATGGGAAGGCAAACTCTAAAGACTAGAGGTAGTGCAATTGGCAGAAGGCAAACCCGACAATTTGCCAAAGAACATACCAAACGGTGAAGGAGCTATAGGATCTCAAGGACCTTCTGCCCAAGCAAGGCCACTAAGACCCGGTAGAAAAGCACCCCGACTAACTGACAAAATTAGACGAAAGGATGATTATCAAATAACACTTTGGCTAACTAGCTACTAAGGAATGGGGCAGAAACCTAAAGCGATGCCTTCTCATCCATCCTTGTCTACTTTCCTTTTCCAAATGAGTCGTACAAAGACACTGGAAGCATTGCAGACAGCACGGCGAAAGAAATGCTTATATACCCTCAATGAGTCATGTCGAACCCCCTTCTAAGAACTGGCGTTGCTCTGGTAATGTTGTGAAGTCTTGTCCAAAGGATCGTCGAACAAACATATCCAAGTCCCTAGTCTCCAAGAACAGATAAAACTGTATTTCCACGAGCCGAATCCTAAAAATTTCTCTTGAAGTCGATGAATCATCGCTTTAAGACCGCCGTGCCATCGGACACATGATCCAAAACTCTTCTTGGAGTCGATGAATAATCGCTCTAGGGCTGTTTGGTCATCGGACATCCAACTAAAATTTCTCTTGAAATCGATGTATCATCGCTTTAAGACCGTCGAGCCATTGGACACACGACCTAAAACTCTTCTTGAGTCAATGAATTATCACTCTAAGGCCGTATGGTCGTCGGACATCCGACCAAAATTTCTCTTAAAATCGATGAACCATTGCTTTAAGACCGCCGGGTCATCAGACACGCGACCCAAAACTCTTCTTGGAGTCGATTAATAATCGCTCTAGGGCCGTTTGGTCGCCGGACATTCGACCAAAATTCCTCTCGGAATCGATAAATTATCGTTCCGAGGTCGTCTGGTCGCCGAACATCCGACACAAAAATTCCTTCACGAACTAAAGCATTGTGAAGGTCCTTCACGAACTAAAGTGTCGTGAAGGCGAATCGGTAGATCAGCAGTCATCTGATCCAAAAAATCATTCATGAACTAAAGCGTCGTGAAGGTCAACTGGAAGATCAGCGGTCATCTCATCAGAACTGCCCGAAGTCGGTGAAGTCATGCTCCGGGGCCACGAATCGACAACCACATCAGTCACTCTGCAAAATTAATAGAATCACTTCCAATGAACAATGAGACAAACGGTGCTGAATTCCATAGCTTCAAAGTTGCTCAAAGTAACTAAGCCGAAACTGAACTGACCTTTTGATTAATCAAAGGCCGACTCGAATCAAGCCAAGATTCGGCACCTAGGAGAACTAAGTAACTCAAATCCCTAATATATAAGTCTCTAAAGATATAGGCTTTCCCATGCTTTAATCGTCCAGAAGACACAGTTGCATCCACTTGACCGCGTGCAACCAAACGGGTTATGGAGAAACCCCGGATACAGTTTAAGCGTAGGAATAGCCCTATGGCATGGAAGGCACCACACATACTTGAATAGCTACAAGGAAAGCCAAGACTAATCATACCACATTTTTGTTACGCCCGATCGAAAATTCTGGCATTCTGACAACTACGGACTTAACGACCCGGCTAGCTGATGTGCACGTAAATGTGCATATTTTTACCACCATATTTAATCTATTTAAATTAAATAAATGATCATATCGGGCATTTTAACTTGTTTAAACCAAAATTCATATTATTTTCAAATCGTCACATATTCATCTTCATCCAAGGGCAAAATGGTCATTTTTATGCATTTATTAAATTGTGAAAATTTACTTGGAATTTTCTATGTTGTTTTGTAGGAAATTTGGTGAATTTTACAAGTGGCTTCATGATAATATATGCATGCACAAGAGTGAAGAGAACAAATGAAGATGGAAATAATTCAAAGTGATGATCATGGAGGACCCCACCCACTTACCTTGATTTTCAATTAGGAGCTAAGCACATGATAAAAGGACATTAAAGCTTCATGTACATTTAAGAGGGGGATTAGTGGATGTTAATGATTGCTTGGCCACCACACTACCTCAAGGGCAATTTGGGCATTCCCCAAAAAAGTGAATTAGGGTTTTAAACTTGTATATATACCCCTTATGCTTCATGTAACCCTCTTCTTCCTTAGTCTCTCTTAGTTTAGTTTAGGCTCAAAATAAAAGACAAGTTCTCTTTCTCTTTTCATGGCTACTTAGACATTTTTATTTCATGTAATTTTTCTTTTCCTTTTTATGCAATTTTAAATACATGCTCTTTTCTTCTCTTGTTTATTTCCTTTCATGTTGTAGTGTAGATCTCTTTTACTTTATGCAAGTAGAATAGTTTTCCTTACATTTTGCCCTCTTTTTCCTCTTGTTAGTTTCATGTTGCTTTCTACATTTGTTTATATGATAACAAATATGAGAGGCTAATCACTACAATTTAGGGGTAATGAAGCTCTCTAGTATGTAGATGCAACATTTTGATGTTTATGCTCTCTTTTTGTGCTTAATGAATCATTTGAAGTTGTTTAACTTGTTGTTTTTGATGTGAATTTGATAGCCTATATTGTTGACACCAAATAGGCTATGCTTAAACAATCACAAACAATGATTACCTCTTCATCTACATATGATGATGGTAATAAAGTGATTGTTGAAATTAAAATTTGATGGCCTATATTTCTAAACATTAATAGGCCATGCTTAAAATAGATTTTTCTTTCAACTTTGTTGTCGTATTTCATGAGAGTTAAATGTGTATTAGTGGTTGTGTTATAGTTTGATGGTTTATATTGTGCTAATTAATAGCACAAATATACCATACTTATGATAAGCACATCAACTAATTACACTAATGACAAGAAAAGAGAGGTCATAACTTCATTTTGTTGATTTATGTGATCTAGAGAGTGGAAATTGCCTCTAAATTGCCTTCACACTCTCATATTTTTATCAATTTTCTTTTGCTAGTTTTCTACATTTTTAGCTAATCACATTTTCAACTTTGGTTAATTTGATTGAATATAGATTTAAAATCAACAATTCCCTACGGATCGACCCGTATTCGCCACATACTATAAGTGTACGTTGTGCGCTTGCGGTTATAATTTAAATTGAAATTTTTCGACAGTTTTCTAACTCGATAGAATTTCCGTCGTCAAACAAGTTTTTGGCGCCGTTGCCGGGGAATTGTTTAATTTTATTTTATATTCTTCGAATTAGTTTTCTTTGATTTCATTGTGTGTTTGTTTTGTGTGTTATCTTGCATTTAAAAAAAAATTTACTGTGTGTGTTTGATTTGGGCTTGCATTCATTTGTGTGTTTGTAGCTTTTCTATTTTGCATTTGCATTTCATATATATATATTAAAAAAAATCATATTCCATTTCGTTGTGCATTTACAATTCTCTTTCCTTTTTACATTTCTTTTTCTATTTTACAAGTTTACATTCTCTATTCCTCTCCACAGACCCTCTAACCTGTGCACTTCCCTGTGCACTGTGCACACATACAATTCCACTGTCAACTACACTGCCCTGTGCATTTGTTGCTTTGTTTACATTTGCATATCAACCTGCTTACTTCTGCATTTCATAACCCTGCCTGTCATCATTCCCCCTCCTCTGCCTCATAACTGTGCACAGACTACTCGAACAGCAGCTTACATCACTGTCACTCACTCCAACCACCACCATACCACACAACTGCACTTCCTTACCTTCTAACAGTCTCAACACCCCTAACATCACTTCATCACAGTGACAACACAAGACTGTCAGCCCGCCTTCATCACCTTGCCTATCACCTTGTTCAACTTCACTTCCATCTATTACAACCATTCACCATCAACTTGCTCGCATACCCCTTGCATAGTGATACAAACAATCACCCTCAATCATCTCTACAACTTCTGTCAACAGCCCAAACATATCCACATATCAATACCTTCAGCCACTACCACTATACCTGCTCTACAAAACTGCCACTACCACTATACTTCTACAACCATCACATCGAATTCCACTGCATCAAAATCAATCTCAAAACTATTTGCACAGTCAATCACAATCCTTACACTGGCCACTGTTATATCCCCCGCCACACCCAAACCTCCTTCACCACAATACAAATTTGCCACTGTGAATAAACTCTGCAGACCAAAACCATCATCTATCTTCACTCACCAATTCGCACTTCACCAATCAACCCATATACAAACTGCAGTCATCCAGCATCTCTAAAACCCCACAACCTGACCCAAACTTCTACAAACATATCAGCGTATATCCTGCCATCCACTTGCATTTCTAGTTCCAGTAACCATCTTCAAGCTTCAGCCCAAGCAACACTTCAACATTATACTCCATTCCCATTGCCTGCTCTTCCAACAGCAACTACAAAACAACTGACAGTGTAACTTCAATAACCATTCACTTCCCACCATTTTCACTGCACACCACAAAACATCCGCCAATACCTCAACTCAGCAGCTACATCTTGTATCCAAGCGAACAAGTTTTTGGCCGAGTCACCATCCTCCTTTGCCTAACAGCGTTCAAACCCACCAGAAACCAGTCTCGACTTCACCAAGCTACACCACCGGAACCTCAATACTTCAACAAACAACCACAAGCTTGCACTCGCGAACCTACCAGCCTGCAACCCTTTTTAAAACTGCCTCTGTCCCTACCAGTTTCTCAACGAATCGCTGCCGCCATCTCTTCAAACTACTGACAGACCCCTGCCGCATTTAGTTCGACAACTCCTCTCCTTCTCCTCACAAGCTATTGCCAGACCTCCCTAACCACAATTCACATCGAATCCACACCGCGCTTCACTCAACCCCTTTGACCAACTCCATCCAACCAAGTCGCCATTACCTCCTGCCACTACATCGCGACTTCCATCCAATTAGCGACCTTCAATCGCCCTTCGACAATCGCCGCGAACTTTCACTGCAACCCGCAACTAAATCCACAAACCCAAATGTCAATCAACTCGCGACTTTAATTTCAATTTCCTACAATCGATTTCGATTTGAACTATTTTATTTATTTATTTTTGAAGATCGCGTTATCTTTGTGGATAAAGTGAAAAAAAGGGGAAGAATGGGTCAGCGGTATAAAGTTTAACAAAATAGTGATATATTAACTTTGGGCCGGGCTAGAGAAAAAATAGTGGGATTGGTTGTGTATTAAATTTTTTTATTTATTTTTAGCATATTGTGTTAAGTTCTTATATTTTTGCATTTTGTGTTAAGTTTCTCCAAAAAAATTGTTTTTTAAGTAAACCTTCACTTTTAAGTTTCCTTTTCAAAAAAAAAAACACAAAGAGTCTCTCCCTAAAAATAATTTCTTTTTTTTAGTTTTGTTTGTCTTATTTCTTAATATAAAAAAACCCAAGTTGTTTCATTTTAATTTATTTTACTTCTTCCTTAAAAAAAACAAAAAGAAAAAACAAACAAGTTAGATTTAATGTTGTTTTCTTTTGTATAGTTTCATTCGTTTTGTTTTAGGTTCATTGATGTTCTGTTTTCATTTTTCTTAGTTTCTTCTTCGATATATATATATATATAATCTGTGTATATATCTTTGTTTTATCTTTCAGGTTGCAAAAACAGAAGCAGAAGGATTGCGCTGCTAAGCTTGCCAAAAAAAATAACTGCCCCGCTTGCTTATAAAAAAAATTTGCTTTTAACCCGTATCTATCGTTTTTATTTGTCTTGCATTGTTGTTTGCTTGCATTTAAAAAGAACAAAAAAACAAAACAAAACAAAAAAAACACAAAGAGTCTCTCCCTAAAAAAAGTTTTTTTTAGTTTCGTTTGTTTTATTTCTTAATAAAAAAAACCCAAGTTGTTTCATTTTAATTTATTTTACTTCTTCCTTAAAAAAACAAAAAGAAAAAACAACAAACAAACAAGTTAGATTTAATGTTGTTTTCTTTTGAATAGGTTCATTCGTTTTGTTTTAGGTTCATTGCTGTTCTGTTTTCATTTTTCTTAGTTTCTTCTTTGATATATATATATATATATATATATATATATATATATAAATAATCTATGTATATATCTTTGTTTTATCTTTCAGGTTGCAAAAACAGAAGGAAAAGGATTGCGCTGCTAAGCTTGCCAAAAAAAAATAACTGCCTTGCTTGCTTATAATTTTTTTTGCTTTTAACCCTTATCTATTGTTTTTATTTGTCTTGCATTGTTGTTTGCTTGCATTTAAAAAAAATTATTAAAAAAAACAAAAACAAAATCAAAAATCATTTGTAGTTGCATTGTTAATACACGTTTATTTTCTGCTTTGCATTTCATCCTAGATTTTGATTAAACAATTAGACATCAATAACACTTAATTGTATATTGACAATTTGTCCTCTTTCGACAATTTAATTTCTTGGTGTCTAGGCTACGGTAGAGCAATAATCAGTTATAAATATTACGGTGATTCGTAAATATTATACTGAATTGTTTCTCTGAAGGTACTTGAACCTTCGGCTGCATTGCTATGGTGATTCGTGGTGCACCGATAAATCCTGTCCGTTACCTGGCTAAGAACTATCTTGTTGATTTAAGACAGATTGTGATTACACAATTTTGGGTTAACTTCGGATAAATCATTTGTAATTAACCACTGCATTCATTTAGTTGCATTAGCTCATGCATATTTAAAAAAAACAAAAAAAATTCAAAATTCAAAACTAAAAAAATTGTAAATATTCCTTTTCTTTTTCTTTGAAATTTTTAAATCCTTTTTCTTTGAAATTTCAAAAATCCAAAAAGATTTAGAAAATCAAAAATCCATAAAAAAATTTATAAAACCTTTTCAAAAACAAAGAAAATTTTTGAAAAATCAAAAACAAAACAAAAATCAATTTTCCATTTTGAAAATTAAATTCTATCTGTAAATATTATTCCTTTATAAAAAAACAGAAACAAAAACATTCTTGAAAATGTCCGAGTTTCCCCACTCACTTGAATTTTACAATAGTTGTGAAAATCGATATAATCAATATGATTTCACTACAAATTCATATGGATATTTTAACGACAACTATTCTTTAAACAATTCGAATTTTGAACAACAAAGTTTTCAAAACGATGACCAACCCTCGAATCTCGAAAATAGCATTTCAGCTCTACTTGAAATCTTTACACAACAAAATCAAATGATAAATGATTTGTGTAATTTGTATTTGTGCGATAACTCGAGTCAATGTTTTCAAGGGTTTCAAAATTTTAATTCAATTCAAAATTCAAACGATTTCGATGATAACCCATGCCAATAGAATTGCGAACTTCAAAATGAATTTCAAAATCAAAATGAAAATGTGATCCACTTTTCAAATAATTTTGGCAATGGGAATCATCTCGACTATGATGCAAGTGAAAATTTTTGTTCTCAACAAATCCAAATCGAAAATCCTCAAGCTAATAATTATAAATTGGATTTTGTTGAACAAATGAACGAAATTTACGATGATCACACTGATTCGTTATTTGAAACTTATATGAAACAACGTCGACAAAATCAAATTCCAACATGTGACGAGTCAAACAATAATCCATCTTTTACCCAAATCGACGATTTTCAAATAACAACTTTTGAAATTGAAAACGAAAATCTTAACGAAGTTGTTGAAAACACGGTAATTGAGTTGGATTTCAATTCTTTTGAGGGTGAGAAACACGATTTAAATTTCGATCTTCCTTTTTCTGAAAATTTGAATACAACAACTTTGAATTTTGAACTTGATTTATGCAATAAAGTTGTTGATAATCCAACAAAGGAAGTCGAATTTAACGAACACGAGTTTTAGGGACTTTTTGAAAACGAGTCGTTAAACTCTGATGGGGAAGATTTAAATCACCAATTTGATTTTGAAATCAATAATTCTGAAGAATTTTTCAATAAACAGTCTGAATTTCAATTTGGTGAAAATAAACTTGAACTTCAATCAATCGTTTTATCAACCCCAAAAATCATTGAAAATAAAACGACTCGTACAATTTTTAATAAAACGGCATTCGTTTTTCCAAATCCAAATTCAACTTCGAAATCTTGTATGGTTTGGTTTTCTGAACTTAAACTGTGTCTCGTATACTTGACGAGGCAAATGAATCGGTTTTTGGAAGACCATTTCATTTACGCTTTAACGATATACTTTCTGATCTCGTGTAAATACCGTTCATCTTCATGTAAATATAGGTCATCTTTTTTTTATTTGTTTTATTTTTCTCCTACCACTTGGGTTGACTGTGGGGACACAGTCAAAATCAAGTGTGGGGGGAGACTCATCTTTATTTTTATTTTTCTTTCCAAAATTAAAAAAAAATCTCAAAAACAAAAGACAATTTTTTTTAAGCATTTTGATTTATTTTTAAAAAAACACTATAAGATAAATATATGGTTTTGGTTAATTAAATTGAAAATTTATTTGTCTTAACGAAAATAAAAATGAAGTTTGATTACAAATAACAATGGTTTAACTAGTATAAAGGAAGGTTCATACGTGTTAATTATGCAATATATCCTAATTGAAAATCTTTGTTTAAAAGAGTGGTGAATTTAAAGTAAATGATATAACATTTTTTTGTCTTCTAAGTTAAATGGTGCTAAGATGATTTTGCAAAACTCTCTTTAAAAAAACAAAAAACAAAAAAAATATTTCTTGTATATATATTTTTAATAAACATCTAGAGTCATGTGTTCACTCATCATGCTCTGTACCCTTCTCACGTAAGCCCGAAAGGCAGTGCATGATCGGTATATCTGGCCACAGTTTATCTGAGTTAGGTTTATATATATAAAAAAAATCTTTTTAATAACGCCTACAGTCAATAGGTGTTCACACTCGTATGTTCACTAGCCACGCTCTGTATTCCCCTCACATCAGTCCGCAAGGTAGTGCATGGGTAATATAGCTGGCCTTAGTTTATCTGGGTTAGGCATATGTAAATATTATTAATATCAACAAAATTTTCAAAAGAAAAAATGGAGAGAGTAAGCAATTGAAATCCAAGCACCATTTTAACTTATTTGATTTGACTTGTTATTGAAAAGAAATAAAATTACCACTGTGAAAAACTTTAATAATCAACTAAGGATCCATTTCAAATAACACTGTGTTATCAACCAAAACAACGAGTTAAACTATTGTCTATTTGTTATGATAACTTGATTTTTGTTGGAAATTTTGACAAGTAAATGACTTAAATTTTCAAGATAATAACCAAACCTATATTTAACTTATTTGTGTTAATTTAAAAGTAAATCCTTCATTCGTAAATATTTTCAAAAACTCGCATTCATGTCTTTGTAAATAAATCTTGCATTGTGTAAATATTTTCATCATGTATTTGTATTTTGTGGGTAGTATCCGTTGAAAACCCTCACGAGACAACACTCGTCCTATTGGGGACACCCAGAGGTTTAACGGCTCGTTGCATACGCTCAATGCAATCGTGCTCCCTACGAAAACGAATTTATCTTAGTTTTAGTTTATTAGAGGACGAATAAAAAGATAAGTGTGGGAGTATTTGATGTGCACGTAAATGTGCATATTTTTACCACCATATTTAATCTATTTAAATTAAATAAATGATCATATCAGGCATTTTAACTTGTTTAAACCAAAATTCATATTATTTTCAAATCGTCACATATTCATCTTCATCCAAGGGCAAAATGGTCATTTTTATGCATTTATTAAATTGTGAAAATTTACTTGGAATTTTCTATATTGTTTTGTAGGAAATTTGGTGAATTTTACAAGTGGGTTCATGATAATATATGCTTGCACAAGAGTGAAGAGAACAAATGAAGATGGAAATAATTCAAAGTGATGATCATGGAGGACCCCACCCACTTACCTTGATTTTCAATTAGGAGTTAAGCACATGATAAAAGGACATTAAAGCTTCATGTACATTTAAGTGGGGGATTAGCGGATGTTAATGATTGTTTGGCCACCACACTACCTAAAGGGAAATTTGGGCATTCCCCAAAAAAGTGAATTAGGATTTTAAACTTGTATATATACCCATTATGCTTCATGTAACCCTCTTCTTCCTTAGTCTCTCTTAGTTTAGTTTAGGCTCAAAATAAAAGACAAGTTCTCTTTCTCTTTTCATGGCTACTTAGCCATTTTTATTTCATGTAATTTTTCTTTTCCTTTTTATGCAATTTTAAATACATGCTTTTTTCTTCTCTTGTTTATTTCATTTCATGTTGTAGTGTAGATCTCTTTTACTTTATGCAAGTATAATAGTTTTCCTTACATTTTGCTCTCTTTTTCTTCTTGTTAGTTTCATGTTGCTTTCTACATTTGTTCATATGATAACAAATATGAGAGGCTAATCCCTACAATTTAGGGGTAATGAAGCTCTCTAGTATGTAGATGTAACATTTTGATGTTTATGCTCTCTTTTTGTGCTTAATGAATCATTTGAAGTGGTTTAACTTGTTGTTTTTGATGTGAATTTGATAGCCTATATTATTGACACCAAATAGGCTATGCTTAAACAATCACAAACAATGATTACCTCTTCATCAACATATGATGATGGTAATAAAGTGATTGTTGAAATTAAAATTTGATGGCCTATATTTCTAAACAATAGTTAATAGGCCATGCTTAAAATAGATTTTGCTTTCAACTTTGTTGTCATATTTCATGAGAGTTAAATGTGTATCGGTGGTTGTGTTATAGTTTGATGGTTTATATTGTGCTAATTAATAGCATAAATATACCATACTGATTATAAGCACATCAACTAATTACACTAATGACAAGAAAAGAGAGATCATAACTTCATTTTGTTGATTTATGTGATCTAGAGAGTGGAAATTGCCTCTAAATTGCCTTCACACTCTCATATTTTTATCAATTTTCTTTTGCTAGTTTTCTACATTTTTAGCTAATCACATTTTCAACTTTGGTTAATTCGATTGAATAGAGATTTAAAATCAACAATTCCATGCGGATCGACCCGTATTCGCCATGTACTACAAGTGTACGTCGTGCGCTTGCGGTTATAATTTAAATTAAAAAAATTCGATGGTTTTCTAGCTCGATAGAATCTCCGTCGTTGAACACCAAGCCAAGCAAGACCATTACCAAGGTCCTAGGTACACAGGTGAGCATCCTCACATGCTCTTTTCTCATGGAACACAAATCCCATTCAGAGTTATCAAAAATCCTTTTTGCATGCGACTCAATGGTAGAACACACCATGTTCCATTGCATTAGTTCACATCTTCGTACATGCCTCCTTGGACCATCACCAAGTTTACATACACTTATCACTTGAAGTACTAGACGAAAACAATTCACATACTTAATACATCGAAGTTCGTAACATCACACAAAATTCCTAGGAGTTTCCTATGTCAATCCTGAAGCAACACACCACCTCCCATAGGTCTGTCCTGAAGCAAGGAGCCCATCTCCTCATGTCAAACCTCACTATATCCATCAATCATCCTTGGCCCATGCCTTAAGATCCATAGGCCTTATCCACTTGCGATTGGTTTTACGAGCTTCCCCTTAACGCTATGACCCCTTCATATCAATTGCATCATCATTGGCATATCCTTGGCTGTTTGGTGCTAAAAGGTCTCACCCATCACTTAGCAAAATTGGCTAAGTAAAAAACCATTCGTCCATGTGTAAGCTCGAAGTCTACCTCATGCTGAAGCTTCCCTAGTCCAAAGTTTTGTCCTTTTTCCTCAAGTCGAACAAATGCATACACAAAACTGTTTGGTGGTGTTCAAAACCATATAGTCGTGCTACCTCTCTCACATTTTCGAAGTCTTTGCCCGAAATTTGCAAGATCTAAGCCCGAAGCCTCCACGCCAAATACCCCACTTGCACACTTATGCATTTCCAACCACCGAAAGCATTTATCATCAAATGATCTTAACCATTCAGTAACAAAAGGCAGTTTCTCCACATCGGAGAGAGTCGATTAACAAAATAGATAGTTAAGACTGTATAACATATTCGTTCACTCAGGGACTAGCTCGGTCGGTTTTAAGAAAACAAATTAGAGAAATGGGAATAAGATTTCATGATTGACCCCAAATGCAAGTGAGGGATTGAGAGAGTTAGGTCTATACCATATAGGAAATTATGTACTTTATTACATATATCTTACTTTATTACATATCTTGATTATAATTAAGGTATTTGTTTTCTATTGTGTACTTTAATATGTATTTATATATCTAATTTAAAGTATTTAAATAGAAAATCCTTAAATGATATGTTATGTGATAATAATTACAAAGGGTTGTAACCATGAGAAAATTTTCATAATATTAAATAGCATATTAGTTAAAATATTCCTAGTCAAGATGTTTTGAGAAAGGATAACGATACATATGTTGAGACTAGAGTGCGTAGCGATCTTTAAATATTTGGCAGTGTATTACTCATCACTACTGGGGACACCAAGGGGTTATGTACTAATAGTTATTGGATAACTATGCAACTACTCGTTTGAGAGTTTCTTATTGGTTAATAATAACTAAAGTTAAATAAGAAATCTCGAAGTGATAATAACGGACAATTCTCCTAACTTGAGAATACTATTGAACTTCAATATAGATAGTCCACTTTGATTATAGTTAAAATGTGGTATGGCATCTATCAAATGACTATAGTTAGGTTTGAGTGAAGCATTGTTAATGAAACATTATTCAATAGAGAGTTCGTCTCCTCAATTATATGAGGTTGGTATCATGATCAACTATAGTCAACTCAGAGTCAAAGTCTTTGGCCATAGTTGTACAGTTAATATTAAATGTTATTATTGAACCAAGGACTTTATTTATGGAATAACCAAGTAGAATATGGATGATATGGGAATTTTGACAAACACCAAATTCCATATGTCCTAAGCTGATATAGTGTTGGCGAAGAGAATTGGCGTAAATAATCGTTACTAAAAGGTAATGGCTTAAAACCATAAAATTGGATTTACCATAAAAGATGTATATGTGATAAATTCAACCAGACTGTCATACCACTAGCTAAGGTGAAATGTGAGCATTAATATTCGAATTATTCGATATTAATCGCTAACTGAATTTACACCTGCGAATCGCACAACCACATTGATGGATTCTTCGAAATACCATAAGATTTAATTGATTTATAAATTATTATAAATTTAGTTTAATTCATTAGCATTTATGAAATATTAATTATCTATTTGTTTGATTTATTAGGTGTTATAAGTATTGTACTGGAGCCATCAGTAATTAATTAAGTGCATATATAAAAGTTATAGGTATACTAATCGATATACGATGTTGATACATGTTTTAATTTGACATAAAAAAATTAATTGCTAAATGTTTTGGAACATTTGAAGGGTCCATCTAGCCTTGTCATGTTCATCCATGGAATGAGAAAAAAGGGTTTAAAAATCCAAAGGTTGGACCTAGAATATGAAAGAATGGGGTTAATGAATTAAAGGAGGTAATTAATATTTGAGTCACTCTATAAATAACATATTTAACTCCTTATTTCCTCTCAAAATCACATACTCACTCTAACCCGAGCCTTCATCTTCTTTTTGCATCATTTTTGGTCGAAATCTCAAAGTAAAAAATAAAATAAACCTTTTAGTAGCATCCATTTTATTCAAATAAATAAAAGGCGGTTCTCCTTCTCTTGCTAAGGTAGGAGCTGAGATTTCAGATTCAAGAGCAACTCTTTCAATCAATGTGCATTTAAGGGCAACATCAATAATGTTTAACCTATTATATTTTATATATTACCATCATGATGTCTTAAATCTAACCATTTAATTTCTTTAACTAATTTGTTTATGCATTTTTTGTCCAACTTTAATTTATATATGTAGATCTGGAAAAAAATTTGAGTTTGTTATTTTAGATTGGATTTGCAATTAAATCATGTTTCGGATTGTTAATTCTAATCATTCATTTCTATTGTTGTTAATGTTATTTTAGATCTTGATCTAATAGCTAATTTATTATTTTATATGTATATATTTGTTTAGTCTAATATCAATGTTAATTTCAATTTATTATTTTATGTGTTTTTATTATTATAAAAATGTCATATGCGCACCAAATATGAAGAGTATAAGAAAGATAAAGAGAAAGCTACACATAGTGATAGTGACAATGATATACGGGCCACCATAGTTGAAGGTAACGATAGTGATACTTCTTATGGTGTCCTTATTAGTAATGTTAAGCATTGGAAGATGAATTCGGGTACTAGTTTTCACATATACGGTTATGTGCGGTGTTTTTCTTCTTATAGGAAGACCGTTGACATGAATAGGACCGCCAATAGGGTAGAGCTACCTATTTGTGGTATTGGATCTATCTGGTTTCGTATATATATTGATGGTGTGTTTTACTACAAAAACACATCTAATTAAAGACTGGAAATGTAAACAAGAAATAATATTTGATTCCCTAATTTCCTTACATATGGTAAGAACCATGTAGTCCATACCATTAGTCACCAGTACGCAGACCTTTTCTACTTGCTAACTTTTGGACTAGTGTAAATAAGGAAGTGGATCACCAATATATTAATTGTGAAGAATGATGTTACAAGGAATGCTGAAACGATCCCAACAAAAGAATAAGATGAGACCAGTATGAAACCTTTGAATTAATCAACGAGGCATTAAAGATCGATGTTTTTTTAATTTGTAATCAAAGACAGATTAGTAACTGAGAATTTTGGTCTTTATCTTTCAATATTAAAGATTACAAAGTAGTTTTTAATCGGTTTGTATAACTTAAGACTCTTTTGAAATCCTTTTTTGGTCTTTAATCAGTAGTAAAATACTCGTGTATTTAATGGTTGAGATCTTTTATTCTCGTAGAAATCCAATGGCTAGAAATAACGATCCATGTGAGTATTTATATTTTAATGTTATAATATAAGCATTTTATGAACGAACAAATATTGTCACATTTAGTTTATGATCCTTTAATTTCTCCACTTTCTCTATATAACAATCAAAACTTCTTTCTTCCCTATCCACTAAAAAAACCATCACTCAATTTCTTACCTCTTATATTTAGCTTCATGTTATATTCAAAATGGATTGACTCGTATATATGAGTAATCGGGCGAATGGATTAATTTTCTTAATGGGAACAGAACTTGGTCTTCAGGTAAGTGGATTTTTTTCTTGATGGAATAGGTAGATAATTAGTCAGTGGAAGTAGCCCGAGCGAAGTAATTAAGCGAGCGACATGGGTGCCTCTACGCTTGGCGTTAGATGTACACGTCAAAGTTTGGCTCTCATAAGTCCTACTGGAGTTACTGATATTCCTAGGATGGTAGTGATTTTTGGGGCTAATTTTTTGGTTTGGTCCCTCAAATGCCATTGTTGTATGATTTTAATAAAGGGTACAACATTTTCCCTCAAACCTAGCTACCGATGAGAGAAATTCTTAATGGTAAACAAGAGGTAGACTTTTGAATATACCGGGCATACATACATCTTATGTCGCACAACAACTAGTAAGGGCAAGTTGGATACTGAGGATAGTCTAAGTTGTGTGGTTTCCATTAAGGGCTCAATCTTTTCCTATTGGTAGTAGTTAACGGGATGAATTATGTATATCTCACTCTAATGTGTTACGTCTTGGATTTCCTAGAAAACGTTGTCATCCTAGTAGATAATGGTGGGCATTATTGTTAATCAACGCATTAGAAAATGCGGGTATAATTGCTTAAGGACTGTGAATTAAATAAACGACTGGCTAAATCCGATTTGGATTTGTGAAATTTAAGGAGGAGAAGGTCGACCGGTTACTAGGTCGATGGGCTTATTATGGTCGAGTTTTTACATTTTAAATAATTTTGTACTTGTATATATGATGGTTGTGATTCTAATGTTGCATATGCATCTCCATGTTAAGAGTTTCTATCATGACCTTTCAACTTTTTTCCCTCGAGAAATAATATGTTTCTAAATTTCAAAAGACATGAACACAAATGTATAATAAAAGATCTTATACATATGTTAGTATATGCACATATATATATGAAGCGGAGATGCTAAAGTTTAAATATATTTGTGATTAGAGACTAATTAGATACCATATTTTGGTCTTTAAAATTCAGTCTTTAAAATTATTTAGGACCAAAACTCGATTTTTATTTTTTAAAACCAAATTTTTTGTCTTAAACAACTTTTGAGAATAGAGAATCAGTGACTATTATTCAATCTTTAAGCGGTCTTTATTCTTTATTTAAAGACCGAATTTCTTAATTAAATGATGATATTTTTGGTATTTAATTCAATGTTTTATACTAGTGTTAGAGATGTCTCTGGATGAGACATGTACCTACTCGTTTGCATAATCTTATTTCTCTTGGTTAGTTGAATCATTGTGATTGCACTTTTGAAACTTGAGGTGGAGTTTTAAGAGTAGTATGGTTGTATTGTGATGAGATGGGTAATGAATAATGGAAACCTTTATAAATTGGTTGGTCGGTGACCCTAATCCTCAAGTAGGTGGAGAGGGTAACGTGTGCTTTATTTATGATGATCGTTTTAGTAATCATATTATCCATATGGGTCTTCATGTTGATAATGCTCGAGGTATTGATGGTGAACATGTAGAGAAATCAGATTAAATAGAGAACGGATGTCGAGTTGGGAAATCCACGAGGACTATATAGAGGTCTTTATGGTATTACAAACGCTTCTGAAATTGGGTGTGGTGTATCTTATAGTGGGAGATGCATAAGTTATTGGTAACAGTAGCGGTTTGTGAATGTGATTGGGAATGTGAGAGTCGTGATTGATCTGAATAGGGTAAACTTGTTGTGTTTTTTTATTCGAATGAGCCACTTCTTATTTTTTACTTTAAAGAGTCGATTTGGCTGAAGGTGGAGATTGAGTGTACATTGGCGTTGACTAATAGATTAGCCAAGAAATAGACTAATGAGTTTGTGAAAGAAATGGCTACTTGCTAATTACTAGGCTTAAAAATGTAAAATGAGGAGGTAAACAAACAAATTAAAGTAAATGACACAAAGACATAAAATGATTCGGCAAGATTGCATACATCCGTTGTGAAGATATCTTACTATATTTATCTCTTACAAGTACAAGAAATTATAAGAGAATAATAAGAATGAAGCACTTATACTAAAATTTTACTTATCTTAAGAGCTTATGGCTTTGATTTGTCGTGAGAGAAATTCTCAGTAGAAGATTATTTTTTGAACCCTTTTGAAGTATCATAGCATGGAGTATTTATTGTGGCTGTAGTGGATCGTGGATAGCGAGATTGTGTTATAAAACAGGCGGGAAGCATGTTCTAATATTGACCTGGTCACATGGGATGATAGAAGACAGTAGTAAAGGTGGAATGAAATGTGTGGCTGAAAAGCACACTAGTTATCCCTCTATCTAGGCGCATGCATTGCATTTAATGATGATGGAATGCTACGGGATTAGGTATGCTTTTGGCCAACTTGCTACCACCGGTGGTATAGCTAGTTGTATGGCTTGTCGTTTACTTTTGCTTCCCTAAGGGGGAAGGCAGATGAGTAACTTTCTCTAGGTTGTGCTGACTGATTGATTGTTGACAACATTTGAGGACAATCAAACATTTCTAAGGACCAAGCCATAAGGAAAATGCCGGGCTGACCATAGGATGGCGTGGCAAGCTACTTGGCATGGGTCGAAGGAAAGCTGTGATGATGCTGAGCCAAAAAATGGTCACGTTTGAGCCGACCTTGTCTAATAAGTTAACCGTTGAAGACGTCTTGAGTTGTGTCGGCCAACAATAAACCTAGAGTGTTATTGAGCGGACGGGATGTCCGAGAGCCATATTGGATATAGGCTGCCATGAGTCGTCCGATCGTAGGTATACTGGGATGGCTTGCACTTGGTCAGACTATGCTTAATTGGCCTGTTAATTACTCTTACGAGCAGTTTCCTATGCATGGTACTGGCTTGTCTCTTGTTGATGAAGGTTGCTGAGTGAAGTTGAATATTGCTAAGAACCAAGATGTAAGGAAGGTGCTTAGACGGTCTTAGGATGATGAGACAGGGCTTCCTAGGACTAATCGAAGGCAAGTTGAGATAAATTCAGGCTGCATATGGGGTCCCTCTTGAACCAGGTCTGGTTAGGTGGGTTGGCCAGCTTTAATCCTAGAATGTTGCTTAGTAGATAGGTTGGTATGGTGCCAGATTGAATGCGGGCCAACATGAAATGGCCCGGGCTTAGAATTGCCGAGCTGACTCATTATACTTGTAAGAAATTTAAACAATATTTAGCATCCCAACCCCGTCACTATGTGTGGCGGCTGGTTTGTAAATCAAAAAGAATGTACCGACCGATTCTTATGTTATGCATTTAATGTGTGCTCCACAGGGCACTTTGTCATTAGCTGAGACAGTTTGCGTTTTTCAAATGTGGTAGACTGCCTACTTTTCCAACGTGTATGAGGTGACAAAACCATTGGTTACACTTAAACGACCAAGATCTGATGGCTCTTTGAATCCAACGACATAGAATGTGAGGGTAGGTATTTAAATAGCCATTACCTCTTTTTCTTCCAATCTTTACCTTAAGCATAAAAAGTATCCATCCATTAAAAAGATTAAAAACCCTTCAAAACCTTTGACTTTCCAAGCTTCTCTTCGATAAAAAGTAAATCTTCTTCTTCTCCGCCACTATAGGCGCCATCGCCATTAGAAAGCTCAAAGCTTTCGCCATTTTGGCTTTTCACTATTTTTTGTTTTTACTACTATTGTGTTTAGCTGTATTGCTTGATTTTACAATGTTTCTGTTAATCCTTGGTTGGAATTCACCTTTTTCTGATCATCTTTGAATGTCAATCGACCATCGTTGTGATGTCAGTGGTGGTCAATCGATGTTGATGGGTTCCAAAGTGGACCTACAAGATTTTAATGATAATATGAGTAATAATTTAAATAATGTGTTATGGAATAGGCCCAATTCTAGGACTATGGGCTTTAAGCAAAGAAATAAGGTAAGGGATAGGGGCCGTATGGCTAGTTACTTAACTTAGGAGTCTGAGTTATGAGCCGGTCTACATAGGGATTCCTACCTGGATATGCCATGAGATAGTCGCCAAGCTTCCACATTCAGGTGTCGTTGGACAATGATGTATAGGCATTTTCTAACTTAGGATTCTTATGTTTTAGATAACCACTTCAAGATCCACCACTTCCAGCAAATCAACTTCTACTGGTGCTGCTAGTCTCAGGGCTTTTGAGCTATAATATGGGAAAGTCGATCTGGCCAAGATTTTGGTAAGCCATTAGTGCAACATAGGGATAGTTCAATATCCCAAAGCTGTCGAGTGTCCTGACCACCCTCCTCTGGGTTATTTTGCCTTCTCTTTGGGCTAATTCAAGGTGGGGGTCATGTAGTCCCTCCATCCTTACTTTACCTTAGTCCTTAATGCATGCAGGCTTGCCTTAGTCATCTTACCACCAATGGCTACCGGTTCTGATGCGGGGTCTATGTTGCTAGTGTGAATGTGATGCCCCACCTCTATACTCACACTAGCCAAGGACACTATGGGGTAATGCCGTCGACTAGCACGAAGAATAAGGCTGTTGAGGAGCGACCATTTGTGTAATTGCTTTGTGCGAGTACCGATATGTCAGATAATATAACTTACATTTCATTTCAAGAGGAAATCTGACATATCAAATACAAACTCAAAGCTACCACACAATGGCTATGTGGACTTCGGAAACAAATATAGAAATAAACATAACACAAATCAGTCACAGATATTCATATCACAAAGGCGGAAACAGATACGAATATAACACATAGAAGTGTACATCAAAGTAGTGGTCAAACTAGATCCACTACATCACAAAAGAATAGATACAAGTGCTAGACAAAAGAATAAGTATACATCAAGGAGTCTCTATCTCAAATGTATACTAACAAAAACTACTATGCTAAAGTAGTTAGCCAAAAGTCAGGTGACGGACCTTGATAAGAAGTCAAGGAGGAGCACTTGAAATACCTCGGTCTGACCCGAGTATTATTTAAGAAGAAAATAATAATAGATCAGTCTAGCTATAAATATCATATAAAATGAGATAGGATAAGAGATATCACAAAAACGTATGATAACAGTAATGCCATACTGTGACAAGTATACATCAGATAGCAACAAAAATCATATAATATCTCAAATATTCTCAAACACCAAAAAGAATGTCATATTCTTTAAATTATTCACCAAAACACAAATATTGACAAAACATATCAATGCCAATCGCAAAAATCGGTGAAACACAAATTCTAGAAATCATCAACTAGAAATCCAAACATCACAAAATGGGGAAGGCCTATCACAAACGGGAGCATGAAAACTCACCAACACGTGTATCACAAATGGAACGCTATTCCATGGGTCGCTAACCCAATAAATGAACCGAACATCGACGCACCTAAAAAGATACACCCCATGCACAGTCGAACATCGACGCACCTAAAAAGATACGCCCCATGCCTAGTCGGACATCGATGCACCTAAAAAGATACACCCCATGCCTAGTCGAACATTGACGCACCTAAAAAGATACGCCCCATGCACCGACTTATCGAGCCGATTGCTCCACGAACGGTCCAAAGACCATGGGTCGCTAGCCCATAAAAGTGAGCTGAAGCTCCATAGAACGGGGTACAGTCCCCCACGTGGACAAAGAGACATTGCACATCACTAGTCTAAATCACCAAAGGATCATCATTGATCGATAAGTGTAAATTACACTAAGCTAGTAAATAAATGAGTTTAGCTTCATGTTCCATAACCACTGGCTTAACTTAAATATTTACGAACAGATTGTAGATTTCCACTCGAAAATTGTCACAAGAGTTCAATCGAACAAGTCCAAGAATTAACCGACGAAGTAAACACACCACTTGTTTTGCTAAGTCGTTTAATTAGATTTCTCATACGAATGAGGTAAAGGTTGTATATACTAATAGATTGTAAAACGGTTTTAAAAGCAAGCTTTGTATTAAAAATGGTATTAAAATCATCTTTGTGAAAGCGTTTGAATATTTACTACTAGTATAGAAAACCTTTGTATTTTAAAAGTGACAAATCACAGAAAAACGATTGTAGAAACAATCGATCACCAAAAATTCACATACGAAAATGTGAATTAAATCCATAAAAATCGATATCAAATCCGTCAAACAGATATTCCCAAAAATCCAAAGAAAGAAGTCATCAAAGCGATAATAAGTGATAACAATTATTCGGATCAACAAAAACCGATTAAAATTGGAAATCCACACAAAACAGCCCAAAATAGGCAAAATGCACAGTTCCAGACGTCTGGTTTAGAATCCGGACGTTTGGATTTGTTCTCTGGAAATAATCCAGAAAGCTTCCAGACGTCTGAACTTTCAAGGCAGACGTCTGAAACCCAATCCAAATGTCTGAACCAGTAAATCAGACGTCTGAACTAAGGTATGGAAATTCTATTCCAGATCACCCAGACGTCTGAGCTGAACGTCTAGAATATTTATTCCTCAGCTTCAGACGTCCGATCCTTATACTAGATGTCTGAGCTGAAGCTCAGGCAAATATTGAACCTAGGCCAATGATGGCCAATTCACATCGGAAGCGATCGGATGAGCGACGATGGCTAGGGATTTATGCCAAGCGACAACCCAGCACTATAGACTCATCAATACACTCCAAACACATGTCCAAACATCTATATAAGGATTTTCATAGATTTTGAACCAAAACACCAAAATTTGGAAAATTCACTAAATCAATTCAAATCAAAAGCAAATGAACACAAATACATGTTAGGAATTCATACCTAACAACAATGAGAGTTATAGACATAGATGTGAGTTAAAGAACTCACCTTTAAAACTCAAAGACACGAATGAGAAGCTTTAAAACAAAGGAAAGGCCAATTCCTCTTCAACTTCAACTCAAGATGCTCCAATCTAAGCTAATAAGCAAATATTTCCTAAGTTAGGGTTTAGGAATTTCTGAAATTGAAGAGAGATAGAGATGGAGAAGATGAAGAGGATGCTTACCTAAGCTTCTCCTTGATTTTGGACTTGAATTTGAGTTTCCTAAACAAAACTAGGGTTTAGGAATTTCCATTTCCCTTTCTTTCCCCCATTTTTACTTTGAGCTTGAGTGTTAGGAAATAGAATGAGTGAATGGATGAAGAGTAGAGGAGTTAGGGTATTATGATGGGTTAGTGGGCTGAAACCCAAACCCAAAGCCCAAATAGAAAAATAGCAAAATTCTACTCAACTCCAAACATATCGATGTTTATACTCAAAAAAGTTGTAAACGCCATTTTGGACTCAATGGAAGTGGTCTTGAGTCCCAATTCAACTGTTTACAAAAAGTAACATTTCGGACCTTAATCTGATTAACAATGCTATATTTAAATAAAACATTTAAATATATAATCGTGAAATATGCGGGTTGTTACAGTGGATCTCAACATTTCTGAGCTGAATGCAAACTTCATAGAGAAGATCTTCCATTTGTAAAAGGAAACTGGATACCCAATCGACAGCTATTTCCACTTCTAGGCTAAAACTAAGTATGCTGTTTTTTCGGGTGTTGTTTGCAAAGCCGCACTGACCTAGATGACAAGATACTCTTTGTTCCTCATGCGGTCAACCCCAGGCTCCAGCACCTCAAGTTCCAAACCCTTATAATTCTTCGCTTCTTTTCTTTTCCGTTCATCTTTTTCCTTGCTTTCCTTTACTTAACTTTCGCATTGACATGGGGCTCTCTTGCTTATGTCGGAGTCGATTTTAGGATGCTGGGTGTGAACATGAACCTACTAAAGACGACTGTTGTCGACCATCAGGATCAGATAATCTTGGTGATTGATGCCAACCTCCACCAGGTTAGGCTAATGAGGATGGACCAGACAATGGTTAGTGAGCAGGCCATCCAAGTAAAGAAACCGACGAAGAAGGAGACCAAGGCGAAGAAGGACTACCCAAAAATCCAATTCTTGAATCCTAACATCGGGCCGATCAGGGATGAGAATCAGGGATATGATGACAAAGTTACATCTGAGGAGCTTAGGGAGTGGCAACATGTTGATCTTGAGAAGCTAATTGATGTAGTATTGATGTCGTAGTGGGAGGAATTTGACCCATAATAATTAGTTAACGTCCCAATTCCTCATCATGAGACACCACCCGTTGATTGGGATATTGAGGCGAGCTATGAGGAAAGCAGTGTCCAATGTTGGGGGAGGGTTACAAGAGCTGGGCATCGGTAATTACGTACTCTTCTCCGAGCAAATTCTTGCATACGACCCATTGTATCATGGATATGAAGCCCAGGCTCTAGGCGAGCCTCATGTTGGGATGGACCAAACTAGTGTAGGTGGGGTTGGGCCAGTACAAATGGTAGCTTACTCGCACTAGTCTTTCTCTTATTCTGAACTTTGACTAACTCTTGTTTCTTTTGTTGCTGCAGTGGCTGAAATGCTAGGTTTTGATGTTTTGATGGCAGGGAGGGGATAGTCAAGACCATCGTGACTCAAGTACCTACTAAACCCATCGTGTATGTCGTGCCTACTACACCCAGGTCCCCTGCTATGCCAGGAGCTGGCCAGCCAAACATTGATGTGCCTTCCAACCCCATGCAGTCACTTTAATTGTCCATTGGGAACAAGAAAAGGAAACTAGATGGTAATGGCCCATCCTCGCTAGTCGAGATCGCCTCTCCCTTCAACAGGTCCCTCAATAATTATGACTTGGAGGAGCTGACTGTTGATGAGGGGCAAAACTATGGGGCAGGTATCTTTGGATGTCAATTGCGGCGAGGACGTCAAAGATTTAGAATGCCTGTTTTCAGCCTTCCAACTCATGTTGATGGAGGCCCACATGTACCCTCACTAGGCTCAGACTCGCAGGAATCGGCACATCCTAAAGGATGTGATAAATATCCAAACTCGGAATGCCCTACTGGTAAGTTACCCCTATTGAATATTCTTTTTTATTATTCTAATATTAGTCTTTTAGGCTTGGTACCCCTATATTTTCATTTGAGGGAGGTGGAGGAACGTAAGAGTGAATGGAAGGTTAAGGGAGAGGCCCGGTAGGCAGTGGAGGTAGAGGGCATCAAGGCCTGGGAGGCAAGGGAAGTGGTAGAGAAGTCGACCAAGGAGGCACTCGAGGCTGTCGAAAAGCCAGTGCGGGAGGCGACTAAGGCCTGGGAAAAGGCAGAGAAGGTGGCAAGAACCTAAAGGAGAGGCTGGAAAGGGTAGAGAAGGAGGTCGGCTAGTTGCGGACCGACTTGGACAAACACATGGTTGGGTGTCGGTTGGGTGCCGGTTGGATGCGGACATAGTAGTCGCCGAGAAGGAAGATGAGAGTAGGTAGACCAACCGGTTGAGGAATGTGGTAAGGACCATGCTTGGGAAAAACTACCACTTTCAAATTTCTATCAGAAGGTTTGATGCCATGGCCTTTGCTAATGATCTAGAGGAGGTGGAAAATGAGATAAGGGCGGTTGGAATCCCTATGCGGGCTATTCTAACACAGAAGCAGTTGGACTTCTTGACTCGGCCGGCTGAAGTGTTGGTTTTGTAGATATTTTCCTTTCTTCTTTTTGTATACCTAGTAAGGTGGGCTATGTTCCCCCACATTTTGTAAATGAATATAATTCACTTTGTAGTGAAATTTGTCTAAGTACTTTACTACTTTATCCGCTCTTGTAATTTTGTGCATAGCTTGTAGGGAGCATACTTTTAGTATCTTATATAGTCCTCGTGTGTCTGCACTTGCTTATCTTTATATGATATATTGTCAAAGTAGTGTAAGGGACTAGCGATGAATGCGGCCTATTTTTTCCAACCTTGTATTGGAATGATTTAGTTGATATGCTAGGCTGACCAATGGACTTGGATGAGAGCATTGACCATGCAACCCGATTGTTTATCAAGCATCAAGGCTGGTATATGATATTCGGGCCTCCCTGTGTTGTTTTGTTTTCGGGAGGTCCCGGCATGAACCTCAGTGTTGAGAGGCTCGAAGGTTCTCTTAGGTGACATGCTATAAGAATGAGTGGCAGACAGTCTCCATATGACCTTGAGCGTTGTTGGGCTCTTTGGTACTCTCGGGTGACACAGTGTAGGAAAGAACAGCAGGCAGTCCCAGCATGACCTTGAGAACTGCTAGGATTAAGGGTACACTTGGGGTGATATGCTGCCAGTTGATGTTGGGCCCAATTTATTTCATGCGGGTGCACTAGGGAAGCCGGACATTGACGTCACTCTGGTTAACAATGCCAATCTCGGCAACAGTTCCACATCCTGCACGAGGGATAGGCAACATCTTGAGCAACGGATAAAGGACCGTTGTAGTCATGTCTCGGCTTGTCGATACACCATGGAATTAAGGGGAGATACATCCCATTCAAACTCACAGGGCATTGGGTAGTCCTCGAGCAATGAAGTGAATGTATGGTGATTTAATCTTGCTTGAGAGCCTGACAGTCCCTTACAAGGAAACAAATTCATGGTAATTTACCCTCATGGAAGCCGACCGTTAAGGAAAGGAGTAGAGGCTCATTTCGTCCTTGGCGGTGAGGATCAGCAGACCTAATAAGATAATGAGCACATAATAAATCATCCATCATTGGATAGCTTATAGAGTTGGCGGGCGGTCCCAGCACGAACCTGAGTGTTTGCTCGAAGGTTCTCTCGGGTGAGAAGCCATTAGCTTGGCAGTCCCCAAGCAAGGAATTGAATGTACGGTAATTCACCCTTATTGGATAGTTGGCTGATAAGGAGGGAGCATTGAATGACTCACGCAATCTTTGTTGACAGAGGTCGGAAATCCCCAAACAAGGTATTGAGCACATAAAAACTCATCCTTATTAGATAGTTTTGGCGATCACGTTAAACAAGTTGGCTCTAAAGTCATTGATGTATTCTCCACAAAAGATGTTACATAGCCTTGTTAGCTCTCATACATGATATTCCAGAGGTGCATGAGGTTCCAAGTGTGGGGATGGTGGTTTCTGTCTGCATAAGAGAGGCGGTAAGCACCATTTGTTAAGATGGCTCTTAAAAAATATAGCCCCTCCCAGTTTAGGCCAAGAACTCCTTCTATCGGGTCTTTTGTATCGGTGAACACCCAGCGTAGAACTAGGTCACCGACCATGAATTTTCTAAGCTTTACTCTCGAGTTTTATTTCTTGGTTATCTTTCTCTTATGATCTTCGATGCGGAGTTCGGCTTTGATTTTTCATTCTTCTATACCATCGAGTTGTTTTTCTCGAGCTCAAAGGTTAGACATTTTTGGTGAGGGGACATCTACTTGTATGGACAGCATGGCTTCATATGCATAGGAAAGCAAGAAAGGTGTATGGTCGGTTGAAATGCGGTTGGAAGTGCGATAGGACCAAAGAACAAGTGATAGTTCTTCAGCCCAGTTCCCTTTAGCTTTTGCGAGGCTTTTCGTGAGTGAAGACTTGATTATTTTGTTGACAACCTTGATTTCTCCATTGGCATAAGGATGGAAAACCGAAGAGAAGCACTTCCCAATTCTATTTCTTACGTAGACGTCATGAAAGAGGCTGCTCTTAAATTTACTACCATTGTTGATGATAATCTTCTTTGGTAGGCTGAAAGGGAAAACGATGTTCTTTATGAACAAAATTGAGTATTTTGGGGATGGTGACCCTAATAAAGGGCTCGGACTCGACCCATTTGGTGAAGTAATCGATGGAGACTATAGCATGAGTACCCTTCCTTGGTATCAGGTTGCTTTCCTATCAATTCATTCCCCCATGTATCGAATGGCAATGGAGAAGTCATAGAGGTAAGGATGATAGGAGTGGCTCTAGGTATCTTGGAAACCCATCAACACAGGTCGCATTTCTTGACATAGTCCATAGAATCTTTTATCATAGTAAGCCAATAAGAGCCTGTCGGGTGGCCTTTTTTGCTAGGCTCTGCCGTATGGCGTGATCCCCACAAAAGCTTTCATGCAACTCTTCTAGGATCTAACCAGCTTTGTCTTCAGATATGCACCGCTGAAGTGGTGTGCAGTACCCAATCTTGTAGATTTCCCCATCTACGATCATGTAGTGGGAACTAGATAAAGAATCTTCCTAGCTTCCTTGATGTCGATGGGAAGTTCCTTAATTATTAAGTATTTGACATGGGGGCACTATCTAGTTGTCTGTGGATGGCATGTCTAATTCCATTATTGTTGCCCTTGACTCTTAGAGGGGGCGGTTCAAATCTATAAGGAGACCCAAGGGGTGACTTCTTATGTGTTGCTTGTTTCCTTGGCCAGTTGATCGACCTTCGCATTCTACTCCTTGAATATCTATTCCAACTTTAAATCGGTGAATATGCTGGTTAATTTCTTAGCCTCGGTAACATACAAGGCCAATGCTTTGCCTTTGACTTGAAAGTGCTTTGCGATCTAACTAACAACTAATGATGAATCGCTTAATACACGGATGGACTCCACATGCAATTCCCTTACCATTCTAAGGCCGGACAGGATAGCTTCATACCCTGCTTCATTATTAGCCACCTTGAAACCAAGGCAGACCGAAAAGCATAGTTCTTTTCCATTGGGAGTGAAAAGGACCATGCATGCCCCTACCCCTTTTCGTTTGACACCTTATTTACATACAAGCGCCAAACTTGATGGCTTACAACAGTCTCTTCTTCGCCACTTTAGTAGCCAGCCCATTGTGTCAGGACAGATATGGACTTGCTTCAGAGGTTGGTTGGTTAGGACTTTGATCGGATGAGCCTAAAAGTATGGACAGAGTTTCTCAGCTGCCATGAGTCATAAGGCAAGCTTCTCTAGCTTTGTGTACCTCGTTTCTAGGTCCAACAAACTCTTGCTAACATAATAAATCGGTCGTTGGATCTTCTTATCTTCTTTTATCAAAGCATCACTAATTGCGTAGTCAATCACTACTAGGTATAGATACAAGTCATCCCCATCGACGGGCTTGGACCATATCGAAGGAGTGACCAAATATTGCTTCTGCTCCTCGAATGTCTTGGTGCATTCGTCATTCTAGGTGAACGATTTTCTCTTCTTGATGAGGTCGAAGAAAGGGAGACACCGGTTGGTTTCCTTCGACACGAACCGGCTTAATGCTACAACTATTCTTGTCGAGATTAGCTTCAATACCCTTGATGCTCATAGCATAACCAAGGAATTTACTAGACCAGACAATAAAGGAGGACTTCTTTGGATTTAGCTTCATGTTGTGTTGACAAAATATATTGAAAGTCTTGACCGGGTTATGTATGTGTCCCTCGACCCTCTAAGACTTCACCATCATGTCGTCCACATAAACTTTATAGACCAACCGATCTATTTAGATAACATACGGTTGATGAGACATTGATAGGCAGTGCCCATATTTTGTAAGCCAAAAGGCATTGCATGATAGCAGTATAGGCTGGCATTTCTGATGATGGAGGTGTGGTCTTGGTCCAGGTTGTGCATGATAATCTAATTATACCTAGAGTATGCATCCATAAAGGCGATGAGCTCGTGTCTACTAGTTGATCTATAAGTTGATCGATGCGAGGCAAGGGAAAGATTCTTTAGGGCGGCATTTGTTTAAGTCAGAGAAGTCAATGCAAGTCCTCCAAGACCTATTTGACTTTCTGACTATATTGGGTTAGCTACCCAAACCGAATATTCCACCTTCCGAATGAAGTCGTTGGCTAACAGCTTTTATGCCTCCTCTTTAAGAGTTCGGTACCTTTTGGGTTGAGTGGTCGATGCATTTGATGGACGAAGGTGGCTTTGGGATAATTTTGAGTGCATGGCAAATGGTTCTAGAACCTATGCTAGTCATGTCAGCATGCCTCATACGAAGACGTCTATGTTGTATAATTGGAAGTTGATTAGCTTATCTCTAAATTATGGACTGAGTTTTGTAACGATTTAACCAACTTTGCTAGGCTTGGCATAATCTATGGATATCGATTCCAATGGAGTAGCAAGCCTACCCTCAATGTTTGAATTTCCTATGCGAGGGTCGAGCGGGTCGTCATCAAGATTTGGACTTGTTTCTAAGTCACATTAGTCCAGCAAGTAAATTACGCGCTCCATGACATCTCGACCAGGACAGATGTACATGCTCAAGTTGGGGCATGGATATTGCCCCTAGCTCTAATAGATGAATCTACGAGTGTTGAGAGGGTAGGCATTACTGTATAGAAGTCCCTTCTTTCCAGTAGGGTATGACTTGCTCATCCCTTGCCGAGATGAGTTCTTTAGTTCTTTGGGAAGTGGCCAAGGAGATGAGATTCCAGCTATCCCAGTGTTCAGTGTGACAGGCGGTCCCGACATGACCCTAAGCGCTACTGGGCTTGAGGTTACTCTTAGGTGACATGTCACTAGTTGATGTTGCTTCGTGGCTGTGGGTGGTCCCATCACAACCTTGACGTTGTCAGGCTCGAGTGTACTCTCGGGCCACAAGCCGTCGGCATTTGTTTCCTTAGTAGCAAGGACGATCTCGATACGACCCTAAACATTGTCCAGCTCGAGGATACTCTTAAGTGATGCTTTGTTGGTTGCCATAACATGCTCAAGTGGAATGTTATTGGTGGAAGGAGTTGATGTTGATCCTTTAGAGTAGATGGTGGTCTCGTTACGAACCAAAGTGCTGAACGGCTCGTTGGTTGCAAGTTTTTGTTGAAGCATGAGAACACCCATCTTTGCTTGTTTGAGGGATGTCCCATAACACTCCCTGGCCTTTTGCTGATCACTTTAGATCTCGCTGATCCCACCTTAGATGGAGAACTTCATGAGGAGTCAGTTGTAGAAAACGATGGCGTCCAGTTCAGCAAGCGTTGATCATCCTCTTAAAGGATTGTAAGCAGAAGGAAAATCAACCACTATAAAGTTTACTTGAACCTTTGCAGTAAGAGGTTCTTAAACGAATGTTGTCATAAGAGAGGTGGTACGCCTACACCCCCAAAGCCGTAAATAGGTAGGGACAAGGGGTGAGGTTGGAGGTAGGAAGCTTGAGAGCCACAAAAACATATCTGAACATGATATTAACTAAGTTGCCCCCATTTACGAAGGCTCGATGCACATTGAATTGGTCATTGCTAGAGTGATGACTATAGGATTATAATGGGGGCAATAGACTACTTCCCTGTTATAATGGGGGCAATAGACTACTTCCCTGTCCTCGGTAGTGAAAGTGATGGGCTAATCTTATTCCTGCCTAGGTGCTTTGAATCTGTGCAGTTAAAGCGGTTAGCAGTTCTACTGCTTTGGAAGTGCAAAAGGTAATCCTGGGAATATAGAAAAAAATAACGGAGGTGCAAAATCTTCATTAGACATAAAACAAAAAATTTAAAGCTAAACTTTTCTCGTTCTCACATCATTTATGTAAAAAAAGAAACACTGTCTAATCTTATATAAAAAACCGAAAAATATCATGATTTATGCAATCCAAATTTGGTGACTATAATAGATTTTAACTTATATTGAGCACTTATGCCTTAAAATTAGGCCTTACCCTAACTTTGTTGATTTGGTTTGAAAGAGAACTAGGCAAATCATCCATTTTAAATTAATGTTGCTGAAGCGAGTGCTAAAATTTCTTGATTTAGGAAAACCGGGACTTAAAGTGGATCTACTATTTAAAATCGCTAATTTCCAAAAACGTAGTAGTCAAAAAGCGCTATGGGTTATAGCGTGTATTTTGCAGGGATTTAACTGCACAACTTTGGATGCTCTGTGCTCTAAGGAATATACTTGGTCGCTTGAACACACTCCCTCTGATATGAAGACTATACTCCCCAACTGCTGTCGTTCACATACGGGCCTTTGCATATGGTTTAGATATCGGTTATTGCCACGACATTATTATTGGGTTGCTAAGGTGAAGTCGGCTGGTTGTTGCGGTTGTTCCTTTATTATACTTGATCTCAAACAAATTCTAAAAGTATCCCTTCCCAGATAAGTTTTTCCTCACCCTTGAGCACTCGACACTCGGTTGTGGAGTGATCGTTGATTTGATTGAACTAGCAGTATTTGCCACTACCACGAGGTTCCTACCTTCTTCCGCCTTTGAAGGTGCTTGGTCTTTGAAATTGCACCTGGTACCAGGTTGGGAGATATATTGTCTCCATATCCCTATCCAAAGTAGCATAGTCGGCGTACCTAGACCTATATGGGTGTCGTCCTCTACATGCCTCTTAGTGTTGTTATGCCGATCATTGGATTGATGGTCGGTATTTTCACAAGGACCGGCTTGAGTGGTATGCCAGGTTTCATTATCGAGTGTCTAAAAGGTTTGATTCCTCCATTCTCTTAATGTCATTCGTCCACTAATAGAAGTCAATTAGGGACGTAGTCGGCTGCTTTTAAAGCTCTCTCCACATTCTCGATTTATACTTGAACCTTGAATAGAGGGCCACTACCAGGCTGCTTATGTCGGCATCCCTAGCTTGGGTGGATTCTTTGTTGAAGCAATTTACATATGACTGAATACTCTCGGTTAGCCCATATCTCATGTTACCTAGCTCACTAGCCATCATAACATGGGTCTTTGATGTGAAGAATCCGATCTTGAAATTTGCACATAGCTAGGCCTAAAATCTGATGATGCCCGGTTGGAGATGTAGGAACCATAGGAGGCCGGTCCCGTTAGACTGGAGGAAAAGAGCAAGCATTGACTGGGCTAGAAAGCTGACCGACATGGGCGCTAGAGTTAAATGCGTGATGTGATTAGATGGGTAAACGTTCCTATTATATTTGTCAATGGGCAGCAAGGCATACTGCCTGTGGATGTAATTGTTCAAGATATCCTCAGAAAATGGCTCATCATTCTCGCCATCGGAAAAAGCTTCGCACTCAGTGTTACGAGCTTGCATTCTATTAAGCTGTCGGCAAATGATGTTCATTTTCTTCCTAAAGTCGACATCTGCTTACTGCGTAATTGTCTGGCCAACGACCGACTATGGGCTTAACCAACGTCTTGGTGGAGTGGGTGATCGATGACGGGAAGGGGAGTGATGATGAGCTGAAGTGGGCGATCCCCTCACCTTGTGCGTAGAGGGTGATTGTGAATGACTGGTCCATCCCTCTCTTGAACAAGCATAGATGCACACCTATGGGATCGGGAATGCATTGAAGGGGCCCTTTGCTCCTCGTCAACGATGTGGAACCACTATTGAGATGCCCATACCTCAAGTTTTGATCTTCATTTGCCACCTAGATGCGCTCAAAAACCAACTACCATTCTGCTGATGGAGAGCGGCAATGTCTTGGTTCCTTGTGCGCGGCCACCTCAGGGTCAATATTGATATCTAGGCTTGGCACAAGCGCAACATGTCTCCTTGGATGGGCATGATCATCCATGGCAAGGGTGTCAGACACAACCCTACATCGGGCCTCAGTGGTGTTCATGAGGTCATAACCATTAGGGGGGACAGCTTGGAGAGGAGCCAGTTTGACCGCTGGAAGGGACGGTCTAACAAAGTTCGTTGTTGTTTGGGTGTCTGACCTCATCCTCAATTCATTCACCTCGCGGAACAGAGTTCCAACGTTGGTCCTGCTTTGGAGCACGCTTTGCCACATGTCATTACTGAGCTTAGTGATAGGACTGGAAGCCTTGGCGACTGTGTTACCATTAGTTCATGTTTATTAGAGTTAATTAGCTCGTCCTTACCAATATGATTCGACATGGTGGAATGTGAAAAGAGTGTGTAGAGAAGAAAGAGTAAAGAAAGGTGAGAACTTTAAGGGAGGACCCTCATTCTAGCGCCAAGATGTTGACTAATAAATTATCCAACGTTAGAATTAGACTAATGCATTCGTGAAAGTAAAGGTTACTTGCTAGTCACTAAGCTTAAAAATGTAAAATAGGAATTAAACAAGCAAATTAAAGTAGATGACCCAAAGATGTTGAGTGGTTCGGCAAGCTTGCCTACATCCACTATGAAGATCTCTTACTATGTTTCTCTCTTGCAATTATAAGGAATTACAAGAGAATAATAAGAAATAAAACACTTAATACTAAAAAGTTACCAATCTTAAAAGCTTATGGCTTTGATTTGCTTTGAGAAGAATTCTCAGTAGAAGATTAGTAATTTTTTCAACCCCTTTGAAGTAGCATTGCATGGAGCATTTATAGTGGATTTAACGGATGATAGATGGATGAGATTGCATAGTAAAATGGGTGGAAAGCGTGCATGACCATCGATTTGGTTGCATGGGCTGATGGAAGATAGATGTAAAGGTGTGATGAAATGTATGTTTAAGAAGCATGCCGGTTGTCACTCCATACTATGTGAATGCATTGTATTTAATGTTGATGGCATGCTACAGGAGTAGGTATGCTTTTGGATTACTTGCTAAAGTGCCATAGTACAGCTGGTTGTATGACTTATCATTTACTTTTGCTTTCCTAAGTGGCAAGGTGGATAGTGGCTTTCTATGGATTTTGTTGACCGATCGGTTGGTTATGACATTTGAGGACAATATAACATTGCTAAGGACCGAGCTATAAGGAACATGCCAAGCCAGTTGTAGTATGGTAGGATGGGCTCCTTAGGACCGGTTGATGGTGAGCTGTGATAATGTTGGGCCAAAGATAGTTCACGCTTGAGCCGACCTTGTCTAAGAAGTTAACTATAAAGCCGTCTTGAGTTGTGCCGGCCAGCAATAGACCTGGAGTGTTTTTGAGTGGATGAGATATCTTGGAGCCAAAATGGATGTGGGCTGCAATGAGTGGGGTGGTCATAGATATACTGGGCTGGCTTGGACTGGACCGGACTGTGCTTACTTGGCCTTCTAATTACTCTTGCGAGAAGCTTCTTGTGCACGGTGGTAGTCGGTCGCTTGGTGCTGAAAGTTGCTAAGTGAAGTTGAATATTGCTAAGAACCAAGACGCAAGAGAGGTATCGAGACAGTCTTGGGAGGACAAGACGTGGCTGCTTAGGATCGATCAAAGGCGGGCTGAGATAAAGTCAGGCCGAAGACGGGGTCGCGCTTGAGTCATGTCTGGTCAGGTGAATTGGACGACTTTAATCTTGGATTGTTACTAAGTAGGTGAGCTGGCATGGGGCCAGATTAAATGCGGGCCGACATGAAGTGGGTCGGGCTTAGAAGTGCCGGGTTAACTCATTATACTAGCGAGAAATTTGAGAAACAGTTGGAGATACGAGATTTTGCATTAAGGTGGAGTGTTAAATTTAAGTAATACAAAATCACATTTAGAAAAAGAAATAAATACAGAAAAGAAGGAAGAGTAAATTTGGGCTTTTTCAAATTAATAAGCATATATAGATATGCATATTCTTTCTCCCTAATTAGATTACTTTATTTATTTGTTGTCGTATACATGTTGACTTGGGCAACAAATATTTGATTGTTAAAAAATATAACCTTTAATCTTTATCAAAGAGAGTATGGAATGAGCGCTTTCATCCTAAGAAGGTTCACTTATTTTCCTTAAACAGAGCGTGGAAAAGTGTAGAAACTTTTTTCTCTCCAAACAATAAGAAGTCGTTGTCATAAAGATCAACACTCCGTCGTAAGCTAGACATTATTGATTCTATTTTTGTTTTCTTTGCTTTTATTTGGTATATTAATTGTAAATATTTGTTTGTAATTAGAATCATAAAAGGTGATTGACTTGAATTTTGTGCCTTTGGTTTCTTTTTTAATTGACTTTTATGTTTTGAAAATACCATGATAATTGGTTGTGTTTATATATTATTATTTTTGTCCAATATTATACATTTATGATTTGACATTACGACAAGTATACCTTATTACAATATTAAAAAAACGCTGTAATTTAGGTTTCGCAACGTTTTTGCAAACGTAGTATTAAGCCAAGTTGTAATAGAATCTGCGTCTTTTACAACGTTTGTTGGATGTTGTATAAAACGTTGTAATAAATTTTATTACAACTGTTTCTACAAGTTGCGGTATATCTTTTCACAAATATTCTAAACGTCGCAATATACTTTTTTACAATATTTTTTAAACAATGCAGCATTCTTTTTTGCAACTATTTTAAAATGTTGCGGTATGTTTTTTACTTTTTATTTGAAATACGTGACATTTCAAATTATTATTACCGTAAATATAGTAATTTAGAAATTTCAATACATAAATTTCAACGATACAAACTATAAGCAACACAAATTCAAATTAGTTTCATTCAAAACAATTCATTAACACAGACAATATTTATATTAATTTCAAAAAAACATACATATCAAATTTCAAAATCCATATGAATTTCACAAAGCCCACAATAGCACAACTTCAACATACATAACATAAAAAGATCACAATCGAAATGTTAAGAAACTTACAACTAACACAAATAATAATCAAGCTAAATCTTCAGCATTACTAGCTTCTGAATTTTTCCTATATTTTCCCATTAAAGCCTTTACAAGTAGGGGTGCACACAACCCATACTCAACCCGACCCAACCCACCAACCCGACCCAACCCACATAAACCCGACCCAACCCATCATAATTCGGGTCGGATATGAATTACAATTTGTAACCCATACTATATACGGGTCGGATGAAATATTTTGTTCAACCCAACCCTATTTTAACCCAACCCAACCTTATATAATAAACTAATTTAATATCAACCCATGTAAAATTAGAACAGTCAAAATCTAGAATAAAATTTATGTATTCTCGAATAAATATACCAAAAAAGCATATTTGACGTCGGTCCAAAATACATAGGATTGACTAAGAGATTTCGAAGAGCATTTTAATGTATTTTGAAATGAAATTCTTACTCTAATATGTAGTGAATTAATTTCGTGTGATGTATTTTATAATGAAATCCTAATAAATATGTGTTGTAGTGAATCAGTTATATTTAATTTATGCTAGCTAAAATTTGATATTTTAAGCTGAATATTTTAATATTATATTTTAATTTTCTCTTTATATTCTCATTTTTGTATTAGATTCATGTAACCCAACCCTACTAAACCCGACCCAACCCATACTTCAACCCAACCCATATCCAACCTCATATAGGATCGGATACGGGTTGAACTACCTTTAACCCATACCTATACGGGTCGGGTGAAGTATTTGGTCAAACCCGACCCAACCCATACTTTGTGCAGCCCTATTTACAAGTATAGAATGTAAAGTCTAACATTGATCAATTCATATATTTCCAAAACTCTTAAGTTAAAAATAAGCGCAACTGTCATGGTACCTTGAATTGAAGCTTCTACATATTAAATGTTGTTGCATGAGCTAATAGGATATGATGTGCAATAATATATGGTTCTGTATATGAATATTCGCTTTCACAAAACAGGTATGACAGTATTGAACATTTTCCCGGAGCTTGAATACCGAAATCAAGGCCTTGGAATTGAGAAGCCGTGATGTTTGTTAAATGTAATCCAATGCTTTACTCTATCACCAAATGCTTCAAAACATGTGCGGGCATAATTACTAAAATCTTCCCTGCAATTAGAGAACATTTTTTCTTATAGGATTATTGTATTCACAAATACGTCAAATTCAAGCTGTATGTTTGATATAAATCTTACACTATTTCATAGCTTAACAACCATTGTATTTGTCTTGGAGAGCTTGAGGAAGCTCCCAATGAAAAAATGTGACATACGGTTGTATTCCAAACATATAATAAAGATACTGTAGATCAGAAATAAAACGAAACTGATAACACAGTTCATGTAGGAAATCAATAAACTTTATCAAAGGAGCACGTTGATTAAATTATTATAATAGTATGTTCCTTCTTTGAGTTCTCCAATACCATCTATATGTTAAAACACACTTAATGAAATAATAAAGGACAAACTTTCAAATTAGGTCCGAGAAAATAACATATTTCAATTTTAGACCTCGTTCAAAACTTATTACAAAAATAGATCTAATTTTGCGTAAATATGCACTGCGCAAGTGTATTTTTTTTAAAAAACAAATTTGTACGTGCACAAATTTGAAAGCACAAGTGCTATTTAAAAAATAAATTTGTGCTTGAGCATTTTTGAAATGCGCAAATGTTAGGCCCTGTTTGTTTTCATTTTTAGTTTTTGATTTTTAGTTTTCAAAGCCCATTTTCGGTTTTTCGTTTTTAGTGTTTTTAATATTTTGAAAAATGTATTTGGTTCTACGGTTTTGAAAAATAGTTTTTAAATTAAAAATCAAAAATGCTATTCCAAAACAAAAATGCCAATTTCAAATTTTAAAATTTAACTATTAAATATAGAAGTGAGAGTAGATAATGAATGAGACTGACAAAAAAATGTCATGAAATGGAAAATCATAAATCGACAAGGATGACAAAATAATAATGACTACTAGTATGTAAACCATATCAAATTGAGACTAACTCATGTCATGTTATAAATTAATCATATCTCAACCCAATCATTACAAATTTGATAAGGTATATCAATTGTATAATTACAGAAAGAGGAAAAAAAGTTTTGATGTATCTTATAGGCAAGTAGCTTTTGCTTTGTTTAAGTGGCTCTTCTTCCTCATGCTAGACCTTCTCTTTTCTGACAAATACAAATATATAAGTACATCAATACATATATACTTGGGAAGTGATAAACATGCAAACATGATAAAGTTTCCAATATTGACCCACAAGTTAGTAATAAATTATACAACCATTACACAAATCTAATCAAATATCATTATTGGAATCAAGAATTACCTAAGCGTACATAAAAGCAAGCAAGAGAAACTTAACCAATTAAGAAAGAGTAAGTGGTTGTGTAGCCTCATTCACTCATAACCTGCATCGTTAAAATTATTATCATTAGCAAAGCAAGTTCCTATTAAGAAAAGATAAATAAAGACAAATCTCATACTTAACTATTTAGGTTTATGGATGAGTTGCTATGTAATCATTCCACATTTGTATAGCTAGCTGATGAATAAAGACAAGTTTCCAAAGCAAGTTTTCAATAATTCAGTATACTCGACTTGGTTATTAAGGGTTGACATTATAATTCATATGGTACAAAATTTAGAAGCTAGCTGATGCTTATAAACTTCTTATTACTAACCAATTTGGATTTGCACATGCATTAAGACAAACATAAAATCATGTTTAAATTACTATTCCATAGTCATATATAAACATACCTTCCAAGGAGATATGACTCAGTTGGTATTAAAACTCGAGCATTGGCACAATCAAATATCCATTGAGACACAACATATTATCTCGATGGATATATGTGACCCTGGGTTGGCCTGTAGACAACCTGTGCATGTATATAACACACTTTTAGATGATAAACAATATAGAGATATTATTTATATACAAAAAGAAATTGTTTTTAGCTTTTCATAGACAATATTAACCATGCCTGAAAAATGAAGTTAAGTAATATCAATATAGTAGGCAGCAACAATAAATCCCGGTGCATTTTTATTGTATTCCGAGAATTTTTACTGTCTGAATAACTCATGACAGTGATGCTTATCATTTTGTACAACTTTTCTGTGCTTCAACTGAATAATTTCTAATTTAAATGTTTATACTACATATTTCTAAATGCAGGATGTATAAAAACTTTACATCTCAACCTACAGTCAAAGAACTGTACTTCCATTTATATAGTGCTTGCTCAATCACAGTAAGTAGAATGGCAGACTTTTGAAATCCACATATTTTTGAGCTAAACTTAACACTAGAATGTACAATTTGAAATGTTTGATCTAAGTTGAAAAAGCATTGAAGTGATAGGCTAAGAACACTACATCATTATAAGAACCAGTGAATAAATGCATCAGTGTATTGCAAATAACATTATTGATGTATACCCAGATTTAGGCAAACAAGTCGTCACCATTAAATGTTTATAAGAAGACATCTCCAGTAAAACATGGACTGAAATATATAATCATAAATTTGATTTATAGCATACAAATATATATCAGTGATTGCATCAGTGAATGAACATGATTCATTAAATATTGTGATCCGTGAATACAAAAACTCAGTGAAACTCGTATATAAGGCATGGAAGTGTATTGAACTCAATAAACAAGTTAAAAAAGTGCACGGTACAGGCAAAATGTTATCCCTATTCAGTTGTAATAAGCAATGGAAGGCTTAGCCACGAAATAGACTGCAAAAATAGAAGTATAAATCAAATATGGAACAAGCACGCAAAATGGTTTTCAACATGAAATTAACTAGATCATGAATTTTTGGAGGATAGTACAATTTTGGAAACAGTCTGTAAGGAAAAATCACAGGTTATTATTTGAACTTAAGCGAAGTTGAGACAACCAATTGATGTAATTTAATAGCGGAAAATGATACGGTGGAGAGGAAGAAAAGAAGATTTAAATAGCGGAAATAGGACATTAGAAGGCGTGTTGTACTGTAGGCTATTCAAAATAGAGTTAGTAACTATGCACGAATTGAAATTGAAAGAAGCTATGCTTTATCTGCTTCAAAGTGTTCATCCTCTGTATATAAACATATATAAGTGTCAACATTGATATGCACGTAGGCAAGAATTACTTATTACTATGTTCATCCATAACAGAATTACTTGTTACTATGTTCCTTTTATGGTGACCAAACCAATCACACATAGAAGAAAGTTTCCCATCTTTTTTCTTTTCTTTTTTTTAGGTGGACCGACATACTTACTATAACTTGAAGGACGTTGAATAAGGAATAGAAAAGGTATGAAAAATTACAAGGTATTGAACATGAAAAAGGCCAATGAATAACTTATAACAAAAATAATCTCGCCTCTACCTAGCTTGAAATCATTGAAAAGGCGCAAAAGCTTGTTCTTATTAGTAGTTAATATTGCCACAATTTCAGGAGGCTTGTTTTGGTTAGCAACAAATAACTGTACAAGCAAAAATTGAAATGTATTATAGTCTGCCCCTAAATATAAAATGTTAAAGACTGATGCTGAAATAATCTAGTACCTTGAATACAAGAAATGCCTCTGTATGGATATTTTTACTAGATACCTGCAACTAAAAATAACATAATAAGTCAAAGATCAATAGTACCGTTGAACCATAGAATCAAAAGTCTTGCTTTCAAAACTTCTTGCCACCAACTACCAATTTCCAAAAGAAAAAATAAAAATAAAAAATTAACAAAAACGCAAATACTTGATTACCTGTTATGTTATGAACTGCACCCAAAGAAGAAACCGAATGGCATGAATGATACAATTATCCGAAAACATAAACCAACATAATAAAAGTCCAAAAAAAGGACATTCGAACATAATAAAAGTTCTACTGTATTGTTAACTACCGCTACCTGGTACTTGATTTTGCGGTAAAATCGCCAAAAATTACTACCATATATACTATTAACTGCTAAAGATAATATGCGATAAGCAAAACCCTAATTAACAGAAATAAATCAAACGGATCGTATTCGCGTTTAACATAGTTTATTAGTTTGAAAAACAAAATAGGCAAGAAACAAAAGTAGAATTACCCGATTTTTGATGATTTTGAGACAAAATTTGATGAAGATGATGATTTTGCTCAGATGCTAATTTCTGAATATCGCGGCCGGTGAAAAAAAAGCAGGGTAATGCGTGCGTTTCTTTTGTATTTGGGTTTTGAGTTTCTCTGGGTTTCCATGTTGGGCTAAAAAGTGAGAAAACAAAAAAAATAGTTTTCAAGTTTATGTGTTAAACCCATTTTGAAAATTTGTTATTTTCAGAAATGACTTTTACAAAATGATAAAGCAAACGAGTTTTCATCATTTTTCAAAATTAAAAACCAAAAATACCCTGAAAATGGATAACCAAACAGACCCTTATTTTTTGAAAAAAAGAAATTTATACTTGCATTTTTGGAATGCGCAAGTATAAAATGTTGTATGAAGCAAAACGAAGCATATTTTTGTAATAAGTTTTGGACGATACATAAAATTGAAATATGTTATTTTCTCGGTTCTAATTTGAAAATTTGTCCGATAATAAATAAATTAAAGAATAGAACACAGGAAAGTTAAATTTGGGGCTTTTCTTATCAAACATAAAAAACACAGACCCGTAGTATTATTTTTTGTTAGTAATTACTTGGAAAGATCCTTGACCATAATATTGAGAATCAGTATGCATCCATTCCTACATCTTCCATCAAGTCCACGTCAGTATATAAATGACAAGAATTTTATTTTATGTAAACAACTTAACATACAAGATTTTTTACCCATATAACTTTAGAGGTACATATTTTTAAAATGTGAGTCCAATTTTTGTTATACGACGAATATTGTTGCATATAACACACCTTATACCGGTCCTAGCCAAAATCAACCATATTTTAATTGAGGGATTTTCACTTCAAGGGCTTATTTGTGTGGGTAATAAGTTTTAAGGACACTACTTTTGAAAAATTAGTTTTAAGGACATTTTACAAGAAAAAAATAAAAGAATTTATCATTTTCAGTTATACAGAAATAATGCTAAAAGGATTTATCATTTTCCTGTATAACTTAAAAAGATAAATGAATTTATCATTATCCTGTAAATTGTCCTTAAAACTAATTATTCAAAAGTGTTGTTCTTAAAACTAATTACCTTGAAAATAAAAGCCCTTAAACCTAATTTCCACTTTTAATTGATTAGGTCACTGACAATTTAATATTTAATTTAATTCAATTGTTTGATAGATTAATATTTAGAATGCGGTAACTTATAGCAAAAACATGCATATCTCTTCTTGTCTTTTGAAAAAGTAGTTGTAATAGCTACAGATTTATAAAGCAGTTAGAAATAGGTGGGTGAGTGCATGCAATAAAAATACACCGAACAATAGGAAGAAAAATCCACAGATATGACGTAGAGCAAATAAAACATGAAGGAAATCTAAGAAGCAAATATATGACCCGAGTTATCCGCTGAACAGACAACTGTTATACCATTCTTCACAGCATGAAAAGCTCCAATACTCAACCCATCTTTAATATAAGCTGTGGGGTCACCACCAAGAGAAACATACAGCATATCGACTCCGTCATGAATGACTGCATCAAATCCTGCCAATATATCGGTGTATGTGCATTCTGTGTCCTTTACAGGAGGCCAGCATACCTTGTAGGCCATTACATGGGCCTTGGGTGACCTGCCTTTCGCTGCCCCACCACCGTACCCGTATATGCTGGCACCTAGCACAAAGGACCCACCCTCCGTGGAGAATGCATGGGTCCCGTGTCCTTCATTGTCATGGGGTGTGTAGTAGGTTGAGTTTAGAGTAGGGCTGTTACGGTTGAACCATCAACTGCTCAATCATATCAATCGTTCATGCGGTTACCATATATAACGGTAACAGTTACGATAACAGTTGAAAAATTAGATAACCACGATTAACCATATCAACCATACATGCATGATTGTTTTGTATAATATTTAACATTAAAGTATAAAGGTAGGTAATTTAAGTTAAATGAATAGCTTGTACATTGATAATATGTGTCTTCATGAGCATGCATATTGGTCGTTTTATAAACAAATAAATAAATTTGCACAAAACAATTAGAGTTATATGAATTTATCATCAATAATGCATATAATTGAAAATATATGTACAACAAACTTCAAAATTGAAAATATGACGGTTTACTATTATAGATGGTTTTGCTAACGGTTATAAGAATTTATAATCATCAACAACGGTTGCGATTACGGTTGGTGGTAATAACGATGGTTACGACAACCGTAACACCTTTAATTTAGAGTGCCGACTCGGGTTTGGTAGTCTTTGTTGAAGTATCTTGCACGTATAGTTTTCTGTGAACAATTTTGGGGAATTAGATCACCTTCTAAAAATACCTTTTCTCCTTTAAATATAGGATTTAGAGAAATAAAAACAAATTAAACATTGCTACAGGAGTTTATGCATTCATTGAATATTACACAACACACATGTGCATGCAAGCTTTCTGCATATTCCTATGTGTTAAAGATACATCAAAGTACCTATTACAAGGAAAATGTTGGTCAACGTCATCTTCAGATACACCTTTCCACCTAGAAGGAATTGGACCTACACCTATACCATCATCCTTGAAACTTTCTGATTCTGGTCACACGACTCACACCCCTACACAAAATGTTCGTATGTCACATAAACTAAACAATCTTGTAAGCATTATGCCAAAGATAACATGGATGCTATTTTATGATAGTAATGGTGAAATAGACTTTGAATATGATAGTGATATAATCTTTTAAAAAAGGTATTAGAACAAAAATGGCAGTGGGTTATAGGCTTACCGGTATCAAGATTTCCAATGACCATATCTTCTCCATATTAGCTTTAGCCCATAGAGAATGCTTTGCAACTTTTCCTTTCCTCTCAAGCCTCATGAACTCCCATGAGTGTGTGGTATATAGCTTATATGATCTACTTGGAAATACCGAAATAACTCCCGGAAGTTTTGAAATATAAACAAAACCATTTCATGAGAATCACGTAAAAGTTGCCTTCTTCCAGGCATATAAATTATAGGGATCATATTCGATATAATGATATATTTACCACCTTAATTTGCGAAGAATTAAACAGGTAGAAAGTATACAAATTAAGATCTAGTTACTGTTATTCGTAAATAGGCTTATCAGATAATTTTTGGGAGAAGCTATTCTTTCGGCAAATCATATTTTAAATAAAATACCACGAAAGAAAACATCTAAGTCTCCTCATGAACTTTGGAAAAATAGACCGTCATCCTACAAATACTTAAAAGTGTGGGGGTGTCTGGCCAAAGTAGAGATACCTAAACCAAAGAAGGTCAAAATTGGACCAAAAACAATCGATTGTGTATTCATTGGATATGCACAAAACAGTGCTGCTTATCGATTTCTAGTACACAAATCTGACATTGATGATATTCATGAAAATACCATCATCGAGTCGAGAAATGCAAGATTTTTCGAACATATATTCCCTTTAAAACAGGGTACTGATAATTGTGTTCAAAAGAGAGCATTTAAGATTGTTATTCGTAAATACACAAAAGTGTAACGAATCCGATAGTAACTTCAATAACGTTACTTATCTCTTTATAAGATTTGGCACAGCAGAAAAGGCGTTACTAATTGTAAACAGTAGCAACGGAAAAAAGCGTGACAAGGAGTATAAAATATTATGACAGTACAGAACCGTTACAAACGATATTTGTATGTAATACCTAAATGTCCGAGTCCAGATAATATCTGCAATCTTAAAACAATATTGTATTGTTGCAGACGACGATGTCTTAAAATAGCAACAATAACGCTGCACCAACACAGACGGTGACAACCGCTCAGCCTACGGCTCTAGTTCCAACTATGGCAATGTCTCATGGAGAAAGGCCAGAACAATTCAATGGGACATATTTCAAGCGTTGGCAACAGAAGATGTTGTTCTATCTGACGACATTAGGGCTCGCCAAATATCTGACCGAAGAAGCTCCTGAAGTTGACGAACTCGAACCCGATGCAATCAAAGTAGAGGCTGCAACTGTCTGGAAAAATTCAGATTTTATATGTAAAAACTATTTTCTGAATGGTCAGCCCCAAGGCCCAAGGCCCAATCTTTGACATTTTAATATAATATGAAGGTCCAAAGCTCACATGCCCAATGCCTTCCTCACATCTCAAGTCTTCTTCTTTTCCTTTTGCAATAACATGTTAAGAGATAGTTTATATAGTGGTATTGGAATAAGTATTCCACAATGTGGGACTTTGTTCCAATATACACAATACCAAACACTTATTTCCTCTTCACTAACAAATGCACTCATTCATTTTTGTCCAACAGTTACTTGACGCTTGCATTGCTTCATCTTCTTCAAGATTGGCAGCAAATCCATTGATAACAGTTGTGTAGGAGTAAAAAATTAAGGTAGTCTTGATATAAAAACGAATTTTGTGTTTTTGGTTTTCAATATGTATCTCAAATATGAGAAGAATGAAGGAACGACGGAATGGACGAAAGAAAAACGGATGAAAGGACGAAGGTAATAGAGAGACGACAAGAGAATGGCTTGTTTCACGTGCTTGTGCTATTTTTCAAAACGTGAAAAATAAATAAGTTGTTTTCTATTTTGTATGTTAATTCGTTGTTTAAATTAGTCTTTTTCGACAATATAAATGCGCCGTTTGCATTTTTTTCGGACGAAAAACCAAAACTAGAAATAACAAAACAAACTACGTAAATCTTTGGCCATTTTCTTACTGAAACCATATCAGATACTTAAGAAGAGAAATCATCATCTAATAAAAGGAAATATAGTCAAAAGAAAATTACCTGTTAAGAATGGAACTTAAAATATCAACATGTGCAGTTGTAACCTTTTTATGTGTTAGTGTAGAGATTTGATCTCTTCTGTGTGTATGTTCTCCAAAATAAACAACATAGGGCTACCAAAACAAATTGTTTGAATGAATGATTAACGAACTTGCTTTTAACGAACTTGGTTTTTATTTTTACTTTAGATTGCAGAACTATTTTAAACGATTATTTGAAAATATTTCTCCCAAAGTTGGATCGGGAATTATCACTACTTTCAAAATACAGAACTCGACATGGACAGCTTTAAACTTGTAGCATCTTTGTATGATTGTATTAGTCTACAAGATCAACAGTTGATCGATTTTGTATGAAACATTGTCATATAACTATTTAGTTGTTGTTATTTAATCATTTGTTACAAGTATTTATACACATATTTGAATGATTGGACAAAAAAAATTCAATGGCTTTCCTCGAACACTCAAATTTTTTACCATTGTGACCCTGCTAGACTTATTTTCTGGCTACGCCACTGATGGTAATAAATATTATCCAATTCTATAACACTTAAAATATACAACTTTAGGGAATCAAATAATAAATTGCAATATAACTAATATGGAACACGAAATTTCATGTTACATATAAAAATATCTCGATAATCTGTCATATAAAATGCATAAATCATAACAAAAGGTTCAAGGCATAAAAATCACATACTTTTTTGTACAGAAGTTCTCTGCAAACTGAGAGAGAAAAATAATAAGAATAAAGAAAAGTATAAAACATATCTTTTCCTCTTTAGGCATCATGACATGCATACAAGAATAAAATGAGTATAACTTGATTTTCAAATTACCTATCGAGAGCTGGAGGTGTTAGGCGGGGAGGCAGAAGTTATTGCTTAGGGGGCAGTTAAAGTTCTCTGAAACATTTTGATTTTGGTTTGTGATTTGGAGTCTAGATGAGGAAAATTGAGCTAAGCAAGAAATGAAAATTACCACGAAATGAAGGCGGGAAACAAAAGGAACCGTTGGGTTAGCAATTAGTTCCAAGGATGACCCGAACAAAAATTTCAAAATTATATTTCAAAATTTTAGGAATATTTTTAAATTTACTTTAGAAAATTTGAAATTATTTGAAATATTAATTATAATTATTAAATATCAAATAATAAATAATAAATATTAATTACTTATTAAATATTAGTGTTAATATTAAGTACGAGCCATCTCCAGTACGTGGCGTACGCATATGGGTTGGCACACACTTTGTTGTAACAAAAGGAATTCATAATGTTACGTGCCTACCAACCCATATTTATACACCACTTCTTCAAATTATTTAGCGATGTGGGACTTTCTAAATCCGAACCGTCGTTCCTCCATTAAACATGCGAGACAACCCTAACATCACCCACCCATCCTATGTCGGAATGTCCTATACAAGGAGCGGTCGTGGGTTGCTTTCGTGTATCCTACTTGTTGTGTGGTCCTTTTGTCTTGCAATTCTGAGCTGACAGTTTTTGGTACGATAGTCTAAGTATGGCCCGTCTGCAGTTCGGTACCTATAATTACTGTTGCAGCTATACTGGTGACAGTTAGAAATTTGGATACTGTATATTGAAAATGAATGATTAGGTCCCGTGTATCTCTGTTGGTGCATAACCTTCATTTGGCTGAAATTATTTATATCCTTGGCTGGTTTGGATTCAGAGTTGGTGTTGTGGTGCGCTTTTGGTGAAATATGTTGAAGCTTTTGCTTCTGGCTGGATATGGAGTTATGGCTTCTTTCCTTGGTGGAATGGATCTTGTCATAGTGTAATGTATTTTTCCTATTATGTTAAGAGATATGTAATAATATTTTGTTTTGACTGCAAAAATATTAGTCTTAATTCTTAACAATTTAATGGTAATTATTAATTATTTCTTCTTATTTATCAATTGCTAATTATTACTTGTTAATTAATTATAATCGAATATTAATTAGTAAATATTAATTATTATGTACATATTATTAATTATTATTACTTGCTGGGACATGCACGATCACTTATTAATTATTAAATATTAAATACTATATAACAAATATTACGTATTAATCATTAAAGATTACTTATTAATTATTAATTATTTAAGTAATATTTAATTATTTAATAGTATTTATTAATTATTATTTATTATTTATTACTTCTTAATTACAATTGAATATTAATTATTAGTTATTTAATATTAATTATTCAATGGTAATTATTTAATATTAATTATTAATTATTAATTATATTTATTAAATATTAAATGTAATTAATAAATATTAACTATAATTTACTAATTATTAACAATTGATTATAATAAATTTAAATATAAAATATAATTATTGATTATAGATAATAATTAGTAATTATAATTATTTATTAATAATCATTGGTTATAAATTATGAATAATCACATATATAAGTTTTCATTTATAAATTATTGATTGTAAACTACCATTTACAAATTATTTAAGTAAGTATTAAATATTTTTTATTAATTATAAATTATTATAATATTTTAGGCAATACTAAACATATTCAGAAAAAATTAACGTAAACCTATGAATAAAATTAGTTTTAAAAAAGTTGCAGCTAATTAATATTTAGTTGTAAAATACAACGGCTTTACAACATTTCCAAACTGCTGCCAAACGGGTACCGTGACAACATTTATGAAAAATGTTGTGAAGAAGAAGTTTATTAAAATGTCGTAAAAACTCGTGTTTTACAACGTTTTCTGTAAAAACATTGTAAGAAAGATGTTTTTCACGATGTTTTTAAGAAAACGTTATAGAAAGGTTTTTTTACAACATTTTAAATACAAAGTTTGTCAAATAACGTTGTAATAAACTATAGTTGTTGTAGTGCTAAAACTTCCACGAGATATTTATTAATTCTTGGGCGCTTTAAGCAATAAAAACCCAAACAGATCATACGGTATAATATTTTTGTAGATTTTTGCAATATCGAAAATGCATTCCTGCGGTTGTTGTGAAAGTTTTATACGAAAAAAACATCTTTTGTATTGAAGGCTCACGTAATGCTCAAATGAGGTTCTGCACGCAATTTTAACTTTCAACGCATATTTTACGTGTTTGTCAATGAAGCTAACAAAATTAATTAAAAATCATCACTTGCAGAAAGTGAGAAATCGGAACCATAACCAAACAACAACATGCATGAACCTAATTATTGTTCACATGATAATCAATATGAGCAGGCACATTATAGCTAATAGTTTGGGTTACAGCCTTCTTTTTACTCTTTTTTTCACGTACAAGCAACACAACACGTGCAATATGAGACGCATATTAAAGCTAAAACAAAATTTAATACCCGCTGAAATGGGAAGTAGAAGCATGCTTTAAATCTCCTTTCCACTTCTCAACGGCTCTAAGTAATCAATACCAATTTCCTGTTCTAAATAATAACCAAAGCGCTTTTACTGTGTAAAAGCTGAATAAACAGTGATAAAATATCTGTTGATAGTGATCCTACCATATGCAACAAATAGAAGACAATTGTTTAAAGATATATATTCCCAAAATATGGAGAAATTTAGATGGATGTGCATGTGCTCATACCAAAATATATTTTGATATTTGATTACCAAACGTTCTAACAGTGCTGATATAAGATATGGTTGAACACACTACAGTTTGATGTATGATTGATAAGTAAACAATATTATCTTTATGCACAAATTTTCAAAAGAGACTGGTTTTTTAAACTATTGGCATAAATATGCTAGTTTACAAACTATTTGCAAGTTTAGGCTAGCTTTGGCCAGATCAACGATGAACTGGTCAGTATTTGAAAAAAAATATTACGGGGCGCATTTGTGAAATGCGCCCTTACAAAATTACACTGACGCACTTGCCAAATGTTCCAGTGTAATTTTTTGTCCAAACATGGATGCGAATCAAAGTCAAATTTGGAGTTTGCTATCATTCAGTGGAACAATAGACATAACTATATCGTACACCAACAATTTCCTACCATTCCTATTTCGAGATACATGACTTGGTATTGGTTGATTACTCGAAGATTCATTGTTGCAGATCGGACTTCTCACGAACGTGCATACACCGCTCGTGCACCGCTTGAGCGAGATGTGGTCAATCTTCATATTACCATGATATTTTTAGTTCGTTGGCTTGAATTGTTTGTTCACTTGAATTATGTTTCTAATTTTGAATAAATAATTACAACTTGTAGGTCGATGTATTAGAGACGGTAGAAAGAGGGTTGGACGATATCGGATATGGTAGAGTACCCGAAAGAGAAGTCCAACCACGATGTCTTGATTTCAACAAACTTATTGATACACACTTTTTTAGAAATCGATTAGCACGACCAAGCCCTTCCGAACAAGCTATGCAGACTAGAGAGTGAAGAACTAAAAGAATGTAACATACACATCAATCGCAAGCCGCTGGATCTTCTCAACCACCACCTACATAAGATGATCCAACTCCACTATGAATATTAGTATTTTTAGTTTAATATTAGTTTGCTTTTGTAATCGAACTAGAACTTCTATTTAGTGCGAATGTAATCGAATTCTAACTATGTTATGGTTGAAATTTATTAATGGTAAATTTATTAATGGTAATTCTAACTATGTTATGGTTGGATCGTCTTATGTAGGTGGTGGTTGAGAAGATCCAACGGCTTGCGATTGATGTGTATTCTGCATTCTTTTAGTTCTTCGCTCTCTAGTCTGCATAGCTTGTTCGGAAGGGCTTGGTCGTGCTAATCGATTTCTTAAAAAGAGTGTATCAATAAGTTTGTTGAAATCAAGACATCGTGGTTGGGCTTCTCGTTCGGGTACTCTACCATATCCGATATCGTCCAACCCTCTTCCTACCTTCTCTAATACATCGACCTACAAGTTGTAATTATTTATTCAAAATTAGAAACATAATTCAAGTGAACAAACAATTCAAGCCAACGAACTAAAAATATCATGGTAATATGAAGATTGACCACATCTCGCTCAAGCGGTGCACGAGCGGTGTATGCACGTTCGTGAGAAGTCCGATCTGCAACAATGAATCTTCGAGTAATCAACCAATACCAAGTCATGTATCTCGAAATAGGAATGGTAGGAAATTGTTGGTGTACGATACAGTTATGTCTATCGTTCCACTGAATGATAGCAAACTCCAAATTTGACTTTGATTCGCATTTCCATGTTTGGACAAAAAATTACACTGGAGCACTTGGCAAGTGCGCCAGTGTAATTTTGTATTGGCGCATTTCACAAATGCGTCCCGTGATATTTTTTTTCAAATACTAGCCAGCTCATCGCTGAGCTGGCCAAAACTAGCCTAAACTTGCAAATAGTTTGTACACTAGCCTATTTATGCCAATAGTTTAAAAAACCAGCCTCTTTTGAAAATTTGTCCTATCTTTATATAAGTGGTCATAGTTTATAGTTAATATATACAGAAAGATCCCTGTATGAGTAAAGAAAAAGACATTGAACTGATCATTGTTATCCATTTTTTTGTATACCAAATATCTCAGACTAGGCAACGTACAACCAAAATTAAAATTTTATTGTGAATAATGAAATAAGTGGCCGTGTATAAAGGATCAGTATATTATTTTGTATAACAATAGTGGTTCGGGCATGTAGCATTAAAGCCCATTAGCCCATCATTCTTTCATTATAAATACAAACCGTTTGTATCAATGTAACACAATGTATCATAATCAAATAGTATCAATACAATTCAGTTCTCATCCTTTCAATAATTGCTTCAATTTACTATTCTTTCAAATCAACAAATTATTGCAAATCTTCATAAATTCTAACATGGTATCAAAGCTTCTTTTTGCTGAACAGTGGATATTTTGGATTAGAAAATACTCATCAGAGAATCGAATCTTGTCATTTGAGTTTACTCATCAGGGAATCAATCTCATCATCCGAGTTTTAGAAAATTTGCTTGCAAATCTATCAAAAGAACAAGTGTCTTGCCAATCATTCACCAAATTCTGGCTGCATCAAATTCTCTATCATAAAACAAGCAAATTGACAACAAGAAATTCAAAATTCAAAAGGCAAAGAAGATCATCATTAAAGCATCAAGAAAGTAAATGCCGTGTCAAGAACTCATCAGAAAAGTTTTATCAACTGAGTTCGGCTACAACAAACTTGTTCCAAATCATTTCTTGCAAACTGCCTGTTTCAGAATTATCAAATGTTGTCTGATAGCATCTTTTCATCATGATTGAAGAAGGAAACTCTGCCATATCAGAAAATTCAATAAATGGTGCCAGAAGTTCTCAACAACAAACTGCAACAGATGATCTGATCAAGATAATTATCAGTCCTCAAATCCAACTTATCACAGTTCAACTTGATGAAGACGGTTATCTTCTTTGAAAATTTCAAACTGAAATTGCATTCGAGGATATGGTCTTGAAGGATTTGTTCTTGGTACACTTCCAGTACCACCAAAGTTTGTAACTAATCAAGAAAATAAGGTAGTAAGCAATAATGATATACAAAGCATTAGAGATAAGATAGTTTGATAAGTACACGACTATTATCTTCAATAAGTATTAATTTGCTACGACAAATAGTAGGATGCAAGTCATCCAATGAAATCTGGACGACAGGAGAATAAATCTTTAATTCTCAATCAGTTGCCAAAATAATGTACTACAAAAGACAAATGTAGAATATCAAAAAAGATAAGTCTATCAATGAGAGAGTACTTATCAAAGATCAAGACAAAATGCGATGTACTAGAAGCAGCATGATACAAAATATCAAATACTGAACAAGTGCTAACAATTCTACGTGGTCTTAATGAAAATTATGAAGCAGTAGTGACAATAATCTCATCTAAAAAACACTGCAATCAATGCAATATGTTCACTCAACACTTCTTGCACATGAAGGAATAATTGATCAAAAGGAATTACTATACCGATCTGTTAATTAACTATGCAGTTAACTCAAAGAACAAGAATCAAAATTACAATACGACATATCAATATCGTCAGAGAGGTGGACAATCAAGCAGAGCAAGAGGCAGAGGAAGATGGAATTTTAACAATAGACCAAAATGTCAAATTTGTGAAAAGATCGGGCATACATCACTAAAGTGTTATTTTAGATTCAATGCAAGTTATACACCAAATTAAAACCCAAATGGTTAGAGAAATAACAGTCCAAGTGCAAATATGGCTTAAGCACGGCAAGAATCAAGTAATTAATCAGAAAAATCAAGAAATAACATCATAAAGCCTAAAGATATACATCATGAAAGCTGGTATCCTGATTCTGGAGCCACAAATCATATTACAAGCAATCTAGATAACTTAAATCTTAGCAATAAGGAATATAAAGGTAATTAATCCATACACATAGACAATGGTGAGTCTATTAAGATAACACATACTAGAATTGCTTGCATCAAAGGTGAAAGACAACTATATCTCAATAACTTGTTAAGATTACCTCAAATAAAGAAAAATCTCATGAGTATGTCACAATTTGTAAGTGACAACGATGTTTATTTTGAATTTTATCCTAAGTATTTTTTAGTTATAGATATTCTAACTAGAGAAATTCTTTTGCAGAATGATGTAGTTAAAGTACTTACTATTCAAGTTTATCTTGTTAATTCAAGGAATTCTAGAAATAAATAAAAGTGTTATAATCTTTCGAAAATTACAGAAAGAAGTAGAAATACTTTTGATTTATGGACCTACAAGTTAGGCAATCCTAATGCAAATGTTGTGAAGTAGATCTTAGATGAAAATAAAACCCCTTTTTAAAAAAAATTACCCTCTGCATGTACATGTTGTCAAATGGGTAAAAGTCATAAACCTACTGTTTCTGATTCAAGTATAATAAACCTCTTGAGATGGTTGCTACTGATCTACAGTGTCTTCACACTATGGTTTTAAATATCATATATCATTTGTTAATGCATATACTAGACATACTTGAATTTATTTTCTTAGAACAAAGTCAAAAACATGTAAGGCAGTAATACATTTTATTACTCAAGCAGAAAAACAAACCGATCATTAAATCAAAATTATTCAAGCTGATGATAGTGCTGAGTATAAACCATTTAGTAATTTATTTCAAAAGAAACAAATAATTCATAGAATTACATTTCCTTATACATCTGAGAAAAATGGATTAGTTGAAAGGAAGTATGTCATATAGTAGAATCAGGTCCTACACTTTTAGCACAAGCATCTCTTCCTTTAAAATTTTGGCCAGACTCATTTAACACAGTAGTATACTTGATTAATAAACTGCCAACCAAGGTGTTGAAAAAAAAGTGTCCAAAAGAAAATTTATTCAACATAAACCAGATTATAAAAGTTTAAGAACCTTTGGATACTTATGTTTTCCTTGCTTAAGACCATATGATACTCACAAGTTAAATTTAGATCAACTACTTGTACATTTTTGGGTTATGGAACAAACTAAAAAGTATATGAATGTTTAGATAGCAATGGAAAAATATTTGTGAGTAAACATGTAGTGTTTAATGAATATGTATTTCCTTTCTCTAGCATGGATATGAAGACAACACAAAAGGTCTACAATCCAAAATTCTCAATACCATCCATACATTTGTATTCAACTGAGTGGAATAACGAATGGGTGAAGAAGAATCAAGGTCACTCTGATCCATAATTCATAGTGCTCAGTGAACCAGGTCATGAATAGGCAGAGCCACCTGATCATCTCAACCACACACCTACATGTACAACTAGTCAGACACAAAGCGATAGTCAAGAAAATGATCAAGTGCATTCAAGCACACAACAGGAACAATTAAGAACAAGCATAATGGAACAACCACATAATAAACCACATGCTGAAACTGGGCATCATATAACTACTAGAGCGAAGAGTGAGATATTTAAACCCAAAGTATACACTGCAACTGTTACATCAGAAAGGCCAAATACTTATGATCAGGCTGTAAAATACTTAAACTGAAAGAAAGACATGGGTGAAGAATACCATGCACTTATAAAAAAAGTAAAACATGAGATCTGGTATATCCACCTGAGCATATGAATGTATAGGGTGCAGATGGACATACAGATTAAAGAAAAATCTAGATGGAACAATTGCAAGATATAAAGCAAGACTGGTAGCCAATGGATACAAACAGCAACATGGTTTCGATTTTAATGAAACCTTTTCTCCAGTTGTAAAACCGAAAACTATTAGAATTATTCCTACTATAACATTGCATAAAAAATGGAACATCAGACAATTGGATGTGAATAATGTGTTTCTAAATTGTGATTTGTAGGAAGAAGTGTACATGGAGCAACCAACAGATTGCAACCAAGATAGAAAATACATATGCAAGCTAAATAAGACCATTCATGGGCTTAAGCAAGCACTTAGAGTCTAGTTTGATAAACTGAAACCGTATTAACAAGTTTAAGTTTTCAATCTACCAAACCAGATAACTCTTTGTTCATTAAAGTTAGCAAAGTGTCAACTGTGTATATCTTAATATACATTGATGACTTAATTATTATTGGCGATAATGAAGCAAAAATTAGCAATATCATACAGTACTTAGACAAACAGTTTTCAATCAAGGATCTTGGTAGACTGAACTATTTTTTGGGAATAGAAGTCAAAAGAAAATCAAATTCAGTAATTTTCTTATGTTAGAAAAAATACACTACAGAACTTCCGATCAAAGAAAAAATGGATGGTGTCAATTCTCTGCCTACACCTATGATGATAAGTCAATATTAAAAAACAAGGAAGAACCAATACTTAATGATAAACAATATAGAAACACTGTTGGTGCATTGCAATATATAACCTTAACAAGTACAGAAATTTCTTTTAGCATTAACAAAGTATGTCAATTTATGCAGGATCCTATGGATGAGCATTGAAAAGCAGTTATAAAAGAATATTAAAATATCTAAAAGCAACTGCAGATCATGGACTGTCTTAAATCATGCAAAAGTCTTAAAATAACAGGATATGCAGATGCTGATTGGGCTACAGATTCTGATGATAGAAGATCCACCCGAGGATATTGCATTTACATTAGGGACAATCCAGTTTCATGTTGCTCAAAGAAACAAGCTACAGTTTTTAGATCAAGTACAAAGATAGAATATAAAAGCCAGCAAGTGCTACAGTCACTACACCATAAACCAAATTTTGGTATGGCTAAAAGCCGTACCAAAATTTGGCGAGCTTATCAGTTTGATACGGCCTTTGGCCGTATCTAATGAGAGAATAGATACTGCACATTCAAATGAGACAATTAGATACTGCACATTCAAATTGCTACGAGCCTGTTAGATATTCCGCACTCAAATGATATTAGAAAATAAATAATATTATAGACAGTGCACATTCAAATGATTCAATAATCCACATTGCAGTGCATAATAACTTAACAATATCATTACATAACACGAAAAATAGTACATACTAGCATTTAGTACAAATATGAAGTTAAGCTCAAAACAAGAGCTACACAAGTCACAATATCAATACAAGACCTTAACATGTTCAATAGAACCTAGAGTATAACATCTATAACAGTGTCTCTGGCTTAACCTTTTGCAAATGAATTACTCCAAGTCTCTTGCTACACTTTTTGCGAAACCAAATAAAATTAGCTAGCACCAAAGATTGCTTAAAGATCATTCCTGATTCAACCTGCAAACATAAAAATGGGTATAAATTATAGTAGTACAAAAGGCAGTTTGAGAAGTATATTGTGTGTAATATATAGTAGTACAAAAGACAGGTGGATGAGGATGGTTTATCAGTGAAGTATGGGGTTCGGCAGGCAGTGGAGTGCAGAGGAAGATGGTCTGAATAGTGTATGTTCAAGCAAATTTTTTATTTTCCTTCATTAAGTATGTACCTCATGTTCAAGCTGGTTATTGAATGCCATTACCAGTTGATGGTAGCTAGTAAGGTGACGTAGGCAGTTAGTGTAACGACCCAGAATTTTTGATAATTAAAATTCGAATATTTAATTGATTTTAAATATTAATAAATGGAATTTAGAAGTCGAATGATTTATTTTTCGAATATTGGATTTAATTTGATAATTTAATCGATAAATTAAATAGTGAAATTCCAAGATAATTGAAAATCGAGTTTAAAATGATTGAAAATGATTTGTAAAATTTTATTTAATCATACTGGAGTTATAGAAATATTTTAGAACTCTTAAAACTGAATTTGGAGTAAATCTGTGAAAATTGAATATTTTAATATTTAATTATCGACTGAAAAATAGCCAATTTTCGAAGAGTCTCAGAATTTGACGAGACCAGTTCCATTGGATCCGTAATAGTTAGTTATTATCGGATTTCAATTTTCGTGTCAATCGGAGTTATCGTTTGACCGTGGCAACTCGAAACGCATCGATATCGTTTTAATTTTAAATCGTCGAGCTAAAATAGTCATTTTTCAAACAGTGTCGGATTTCGACGAAACTAGTTTCATCGGATCCATAATGTGATATTATTGCATGGTTTCAAATTTCATAATTTTTGGATTTACCAATTGTCCGATACGAATTAAAACGCCTCGAAATCAATTTAAATCGGTTTAATTTAATTTGATCGTTTATTGCCATATCTCACACATACGATCGAATTAGCTTCCGAAACCTATTCCATTGTGTTCGGAACGCGGGGTAAACCTTACGAACGTCAGCCGGCACGCTCAATTTGGAGTTCGAAAATTCTGGATGAATAGTAATTTGTGAATTTTTCTATATAAGGACCTAGTTATTTCCATTTGCAATCAAACTAAACCCTAACCCTAGAAATAGAAGACAGCCGCCGTTCAAAAACTAATGGCCAAAATTTTCGATTGTTCTCTCTTTAATCTCTCTCGATCTGTTCGCTATCAAGCCTCGACATCTAAAAGGAAAACGTTGGCAACGGCATGATCTACCAATCCATACGGCTGCGATCGCCAGAAGGTCACCATCGTCGACGAAACTGCTCGCGTTCGTCCGCCTTTCGCACGTAAATTCCGAGCCTGGTAGTTGATCGAGTCGAGCATGACTCATGGTGGAGGTGGGCGCGGCTTTAGGCTTCGATTTGGAGGTCGTCGATCGTCGTGAATGTCGACGAGGTAGGCGGGGGAAGTAGATGAGGTACGTGAGCTATGGGTTCATCTCGCGTGAAGTTACCTGGGAAGTTTTTGCGTGGGAGAGGGAAGCATCATCGAGCGGCCCTGATTGCCTTGTTTAAAATATACGGCTGTGATTCGATTTGGGTATGAAAATAAAAGAATTTGTAAATAAATTATAATTTATATTGTGAGTGTTTAAAATTGTATATCTCTTTCATACGAGATCGGAAAATTACGAAACCAGAAGCGTTGGAATCGCAGCGACGCGCTCTACGCTGCAGCGCAGATCTGGACGCGTTTGGAATCAGTGAAATCTTCGGGTAAAATTAAACGTGCGTTTAATTTTATTCGAAATAAACGCTGAAATCAGAATTGAAATCAAGGTGAGATCTTCTCACTCAATTTGAATGTGGAATTATTTACAGTTATTGATTGATGATTGACTGTTTGGATGTGATATTAGATATGATAGGATATATCTATATATATAGCAATATATACATATTGGCATATGTATATATTGGATTGATTGATTTCCCGCCTCGTATAGCGGATGAGACCCTATTGCGCCGTTAGTAAGCGGATTTATAAAAACCTATATACCGCGATAATTCCGTACTGGAGCGGAATTGGTATTGTGCTAACATCTGTGGATGCAGGGAAACAGGTTGGAGGGATCCGACTGGATTCCTCACCATATTGATTATTTACAGATATTTTGATATATTCTGTTATCATATGATGATATATGATATTTGACTGTTGTGATGGACTGATTGGTGTTGTTGCATCATCGGACTCAGTTTTGAACTTTAAAAATGACGACTTTTAATTTAAAAGGATTTTTAAAGGGATTTTTGAAAATATACGTTTTATGGAATTTTTGAATCGATTTATAAACGTAAAATTTTAAAGTTATAAAAGTCATAATTTCTAGTGAAATATAACCGAAGTGTCGTTTTTGAAATAAAAGTCGATTTATTTATAAAATGGTTTAAGTTGGGATTTTTGAATAACTATAAACGATTTGTATAGAAAGATTTATAAAAATTGATATTTTTGTAAATAAAAATATTGGACTTATAAAACGAATTGTTATAAGTGTTAAAAAGAAGTATAAAAGGATTTCATAAGTGAATGAAATTAATAGATTTATAACGTGAAGTTATAAAGTGAATAGATGTTGTAGAATAAACGATTTATAAGTAATTTACTTATAAAGTAGATTTTTGCACTTAGTTGGGATGTAAATAGAAATTGCTAAATGAAATGATTTCATAAGTTGAAATTGTTATGAAGTATAAAGGTGAATTTATAAACGTTGTTTTATGAATTCGAAATCAATCAAATTTGATGAATGTAATATAGAAGTTATTAAGGGAATTTTATCCACGATTTTGGATAGTGGATAATTCTTGGAATAAAATGTGTAGAAAAGATTGAAATGTGGTTAGTGAAGTATATTCACGATTTTGGACAGTGAATATATTTTTAAGTAAAATGGATATGGTTTTGGAAAAGTGATAATTGAAATGGAGTAATTGTTTTGAAAGATGTTTTGAAATGTATTGAATATCGAAATCATAGATTTCAACATTTATTGTTGAAATAGACGTTTTCGAAAAATAAGGAAATGGTGGACTATAACACTGTTGTTATAGTAAATGATTTCCGAAAGGAAATGTTTTGATGTAGTATTGGGATTCATATATCTATCTAAATTCCGAATCCCTATACTAGTGATTTTGAGTCGTCGTAACGATGTTTTACGCAACATTCGTTTTGACTCAAATAGATGTAAAATTTATGATTTCCTTAAAGAATGAATATATACTTAATATTGATTTAAGTATATCGAATATTTTCAAATGTTGAAAATAAATAATTTGGGAATTACTTATTATTAAATAAGTATGGAAATGCTTTTCCAAAATGAAATGGAGTGTTTTTGAGAATTTATCTTCTTAAAGATAAATCGAAGGTGAATATTTGAAAACGATTGTAAATCGAATATCAGTAGATATTTTGAAAATATAAATTCACTATGGAATTTATGAAGAAAAGGGAAACTGTTTAGAAAAATAAATATTGATTTATTTTAGAAGTGTGGAATTTTATATCTAGTAAAAGATATTTTTTTTGAAGATGAAATAATTTGGAAAATTATTTGGAATCTGATGATGTTGCGCATCTTTATTGATAGTTAAATAACCGACTATCAATAATTACCTTTAGATAGGTATTTGTTGTGAATTGGATGAATTTGAATGCCACACTTATTTTTAAATAATCGCTCACTATTCGGGTTAGCCGGGAAAGGACCATGGGGTCGTATAACCCATTCCGAATATGTGATACGTCGTTATGAATTGCATTTGAAGACCGGTGTTGAAGACCGGATATTTTTGAAAACGGAAGGATTACCGTCGAGTTACTCTACATCGGCTGATCTCCGGTTTAGAGGTTTTATCACCCTTAGTGACGGGAAGTCCTGACGTGATTGAAAATTATCCGGATTTGCAAGGGCTTCGTGAGAAGTGCCTTCGGTTCTGTTCGATCCCGGAACAGACTTGTATGGATTGTGTGTCTGACGTTACAATTTGAGATATAAAGCTGATTTCTTTCAAATACATATCTGTTGGTGGCGGAGAATTTATTCTCTTAGCTTAACACCCTTCTCTGAGACGTACGAGCTCAGAGGTTATGTAGTTGAAATTTATCAGCGATATATCCCAATTTGGTAACGTGGCATACTGAGTGTTGCTGTGAAATGATCAGTGTTTGATCATTTGTGATATGATCATTTGTTTGATCTTATATCTTTGTGATCATAGGTTGATCATTTTGTTTGACCCGAAGCAGGGCTTTTTGAGAAAGCGTAGCTTTGTGGACGAGACTTCGTCGAGCCTCACACCCCGGAAATGGTCGAAACAGGAATGTTGCGGCAAGGTTATGAGGGTCGCGCCCTTTAGGGTATGTCATTTCCTTCTGGAAAGGGGTGGTATCATGGTATGGAGCCCAGATACTTACTCATGTGGATACACTTTCTTTATGATGTGTGATGTTGGATATCGAGCGCTCGGATAAAGGTCCCAAAGGACCGGGTGATGACATATTCGTGAGTTACCTGTTACAGGGGTAACCCGGCCTTGTTTGGCAGAGAGCAGTTTGTCTCTCGGGACGTCCAGCCAGAGGCGATCCTATTCGGCAGGAGGAAAGGAAGTTCCTTAGCCTGACCATTTGTTGGAAATCCATTCTTCCAATACGAACTTTGTACGGTTTTAGTTGTAGAACCTGCCATTTACGTACGGTGGTCACCACTGTTTAGATGGTAGCTATAGTAGGCATACGATACTGGTCGTATGTTGGCTAAGATTAATATTATACTTTCGAAATGTTTTCCACACTAGACATTAATAATAATATCCAATGATTGGCGTAGTAAGCATCTTTGACTATCATAAGAAGAAATCTCCTCCAATTCTGCGTTTGCATTGTGTGTGTGGCGGGAGGTCTTATGGTAGTTCCATTTTCCAAAAGCATTGCGAATTTGTTTTATTTTCTTTGTGAAAAATAACTGTTTTACGATCTCACACCAGTCACCATGACTGACTCGGAGTTTATTGTTCCCTTCTAAACTCTGGGTGCCCACAACTTTTCACACGGGCAGTTCGGAGTTAGGTTATCAGGTTATTCTGGATGTTCTGGAGCTTTGGAGATAAGCTGGATGACGAGACGTAGTATTTGTATCTGATATATTTATTCCGCTGTGTATTCTGTATGAGGACAAGTTATATAACTGTCCATTGTTGTATATTGACTCTGATGATTGATGTATGTATAAACTGATATAGTTCTTTGTTTTAAAAGACTAGTAATTATCTATTGTATATTGTTCCGCTGCGATATGTGAGATTCTGATATTGTTTCTGTTCTGATGTTGTTCTGTTGTTCTTCTTTTCTCTTTTCTTCTATCTTTTCTTCTACCTCTTCTTTTAAAACCCTAATGGTTCGGTTTTTCGTTCACCTTGAGTAAATCGATGGAGATTAGTGTCGATTAAAAGGGTACGGAAAAGCGGTTCATTACATTTGGTATCAGAGCATATGGTTAAGCGACAACCCTGCTCTGTTGGGTGTTACTCATTAGAGATAGAGTCAGTAGTACTCTAGAATGAGTTGAGTGTAATTATAGATATGAGTGCGTATTTGTTAGTTAATATAAAATTGTTTATATTGTGATGATTGGTTTGTTGAGTGGTATATGGATTCTGGTCGGTATTGTCCGTACAACTCTATCGATAGGGATCTCTAAACACTCGAATAGAACAATTCGGCACAATATTGTTTTAAGTAGGGTAAATGAAATAATTTTGCCCAAAACTATTTTTGTATAGAAAAGAAATGTTTTTCTTTAAAGTACTATAGTACATGGTTGCATGGATGTTAGGAAGTAATAATAGTGAATTATCATCACTAAAATTGAATAAGAAATTCAAATCATAACTCCAAAGTTAAGAGATAAATCCATGTACAAATGAAATTTGAGAATATAAATTATAAATGTGAATTACAATTTAAAACAGAATTCCAGAGAAGTATTTGGAAATGTTTTGAAAAGAATTTGAAAATTTTGGAGATTTGAAACGTTTAAATTCTTTTTGGGGTGGAAAATGAATTTCAAAGGATTTGAAAAGTATTTTGAAGGAATGAAAAGCTCTAAACTCTTTTCGGTCGCTGGAAAATAACTTTGATGATGACCGCGGCATCGTTGGTGTTCATTTTCGGGTTTCCAAAAGAGAAATTGCTGCCAAATTGTTTCAAATGGAAGTTGTTTGAAAAATTTGGGTTTTGTTTTGGAATTCAAAGGATGATTTGAATTGTTTTCAAAAAATGGTTTTGAAAAGGTTGAAAAGACTCTGGAATGCTATATAAAAATATTGATGAGAATAATAAATGAGTTGATAACTTATACAATTAGTTGTGAGTTTAGATTGAATAAATTTAACTTAAGGAATTTTAAGTTGAATCAAAGAAAGTATAAGTGAATGAATTTGAATAAATGAAAGTGAAATTGAAAGTTGGAGATTCATTTTGAAATTGTAAGTAAGTAAGACTGAATTGAATTTTGATTTGTGATAAACAAAGTGAAGTATTGAAATAAAATTAGTAAATGAAACTAATTTAAAATAATGCAGTTGTGAATGAAAGATAATTGATAAAATTCAATATTCAGGAGTTGAATAGAATTCAAATTAAATTGGAATTGTGAATTGAATTCAAATGAAATTGAAATGAAAAAATTGAATGAAAATAGATATGTAACTTCAATAGTGAAGTAAAAATATATAAGCAGTTATATTGAAAATTTTGTAATTGACTGTACGAAATGGTTTGAATATATGCAACTAGATATAATGGCTAGTAGGATATACAGGTATAAAGGAATTGGAATTTAATTTCGAAGATAAATTTGAATGGCTCGACAAAAGGTAAGTATTTGAATTCGAATATGAGATTTGATGACTTATTTCTCTAGCCGCTTGGCTTTTTATTTTTCTTTTTGAAATCTGAGAGTCCGTAGGGACGTTTTGTAGTCGTACCGTATTAGCCGCGCAAAGGAGACGCTGGCGAAATTTTTCGAAAATTTCGAGTGTTAGAAAATTTTTGAGAAATTTTGAAAGTTTAAAATTTGAATTTAAACTCGAATTTGAATTGAGAAGTTAAACAATGTTGTTTGAAACTTATAATTGAAGTTGGAAAACGAGTTGAATAAATAACGAATCTTTAATAGAAAGATTTGTTTTGATAAATTGATAAAACTATTAGGTTGTGAAAGATAGTAGACGAGTTAAGGACTCTTTTCCCTAACTTGTAATTTCGAGGACGAAATTCTTTTAAGGGGGGAAGTTTGTAACGACCCAGAATTTTTGATAATTAAAATTCGAATATTTAATTGATTTTAAATATTAATAAATGGAATTTAGAAGTCGAATGATTTATTTTTCGAATATTGGATTTAATTTGATAATTTAATCGATAAATTAAATAGTGAAATTCCAAGATAATTGAAAATCGAGTTTAAAATGATTGAAAATGATTTGTAAAATTTTATTTAATCATACTGGAGTTATAGAAATATTTTAGAACTCTTAAAACTGAATTTGGAGTAAATCTGTGAAAATTGAATATTTTAATATTTAATTATCGACTGAAAAATAGCCAATTTTCGAAGAGTCTCAGAATTTGACGAGACCAGTTCCATTGGATCCGTAATAGTTAGTTATTATCGGATTTCAATTTTCGTGTCAATCGGAGTTATCGTTTGACCGTGGCAACTCGAAACGCATCGATATCGTTTTAATTTTAAATCGTCGAGCTAAAATAGTCATTTTTCAAACAGTGTCGGATTTCGACGAAACTAGTTTCATCGGATCCATAATGTGATATTATTGCATGGTTTCAAATTTCATAATTTTTGGATTTACCAATTGTCCGATACGAATTAAAACGCCTCGAAATCAATTTAAATCGGTTTAATTTAATTTGATCGTTTATTGCCATATCTCACACATACGATCGAATTAGCTTCCGAAACCTATTCCATTGTGTTCGGAACGCGGGGTAAACCTTACGAACGTCAGCCGGCACGCTCAATTTGGAGTTCGAAAATTCTGGATGAATAGTAATTTGTGAATTTTTCTATATAAGGACCTAGTTATTTCCATTTGCAATCAAACTAAACCCTAACCCTAGAAATAGAAGACAGCCGCCGTTCAAAAACTAATGGCCAAAATTTTCGATTGTTCTCTCTTTAATCTCTCTCGATCTGTTCGCTATCAAGCCTCGACATCTAAAAGGAAAACGTTGGCAACGGCATGATCTACCAATCCATACGGCTGCGATCGCCAGAAGGTCACCATCGTCGACGAAACTGCTCGCGTTCGTCCGCCTTTCGCACGTAAATTCCGAGCCTGGTAGTTGATCGAGTCGAGCATGACTCATGGTGGAGGTGGGCGCGGCTTTAGGCTTCGATTTGGAGGTCGTCGATCGTCGTGAATGTCGACGAGGTAGGCGGGGGAAGTAGATGAGGTACGTGAGCTATGGGTTCATCTCGCGTGAAGTTACCTGGGAAGTTTTTGCGTGGGAGAGGGAAGCATCATCGAGCGGCCCTGATTGCCTTGTTTAAAATATACGGCTGTGATTCGATTTGGGTATGAAAATAAAAGAATTTGTAAATAAATTATAATTTATATTGTGAGTGTTTAAAATTGTATATCTCTTTCATACGAGATCGGAAAATTACGAAACCAGAAGCGTTGGAATCGCAGCGACGCGCTCTACGCTGCAGCGCAGATCTGGACGCGTTTGGAATCAGTGAAATCTTCGGGTAAAATTAAACGTGCGTTTAATTTTATTCGAAATAAACGCTGAAATCAGAATTGAAATCAAGGTGAGATCTTCTCACTCAATTTGAATGTGGAATTATTTACAGTTATTGATTGATGATTGACTGTTTGGATGTGATATTAGATATGATAGGATATATCTATATATATAGCAATATATACATATTGGCATATGTATATATTGGATTGATTGATTTCCCGCCTCGTATAGCGGATGAGACCCTATTGCGCCGTTAGTAAGCGGATTTATAAAAACCTATATACCGCGATAATTCCGTACTGGAGCGGAATTGGTATTGTGCTAACATCTGTGGATGCAGGGAAACAGGTTGGAGGGATCCGACTGGATTCCTCACCATATTGATTATTTACAGATATTTTGATATATTCTGTTATCATATGATGATATATGATATTTGACTGTTGTGATGGACTGATTGGTGTTGTTGCATCATCGGACTCAGTTTTGAACTTTAAAAATGACGACTTTTAATTTAAAAGGATTTTTAAAGGGATTTTTGAAAATATACGTTTTATGGAATTTTTGAATCGATTTATAAACGTAAAATTTTAAAGTTATAAAAGTCATAATTTCTAGTGAAATATAACCGAAGTGTCGTTTTTGAAATAAAAGTCGATTTATTTATAAAATGGTTTAAGTTGGGATTTTTGAATAACTATAAACGATTTGTATAGAAAGATTTATAAAAATTGATATTTTTGTAAATAAAAATATTGGACTTATAAAACGAATTGTTATAAGTGTTAAAAAGAAGTATAAAAGGATTTCATAAGTGAATGAAATTAATAGATTTATAACGTGAAGTTATAAAGTGAATAGATGTTGTAGAATAAACGATTTATAAGTAATTTACTTATAAAGTAGATTTTTGCACTTAGTTGGGATGTAAATAGAAATTGCTAAATGAAATGATTTCATAAGTTGAAATTGTTATGAAGTATAAAGGTGAATTTATAAACGTTGTTTTATGAATTCGAAATCAATCAAATTTGATGAATGTAATATAGAAGTTATTAAGGGAATTTTATCCACGATTTTGGATAGTGGATAATTCTTGGAATAAAATGTGTAGAAAAGATTGAAATGTGGTTAGTGAAGTATATTCACGATTTTGGACAGTGAATATATTTTTAAGTAAAATGGATATGGTTTTGGAAAAGTGATAATTGAAATGGAGTAATTGTTTTGAAAGATGTTTTGAAATGTATTGAATATCGAAATCATAGATTTCAACATTTATTGTTGAAATAGACGTTTTCGAAAAATAAGGAAATGGTGGACTATAACACTGTTGTTATAGTAAATGATTTCCGAAAGGAAATGTTTTGATGTAGTATTGGGATTCATATATCTATCTAAATTCCGAATCCCTATACTAGTGATTTTGAGTCGTCGTAACGATGTTTTACGCAACATTCGTTTTGACTCAAATAGATGTAAAATTTATGATTTCCTTAAAGAATGAATATATACTTAATATTGATTTAAGTATATCGAATATTTTCAAATGTTGAAAATAAATAATTTGGGAATTACTTATTATTAAATAAGTATGGAAATGCTTTTCCAAAATGAAATGGAGTGTTTTTGAGAATTTATCTTCTTAAAGATAAATCGAAGGTGAATATTTGAAAACGATTGTAAATCGAATATCAGTAGATATTTTGAAAATATAAATTCACTATGGAATTTATGAAGAAAAGGGAAACTGTTTAGAAAAATAAATATTGATTTATTTTAGAAGTGTGGAATTTTATATCTAGTAAAAGATATTTTTTTTGAAGATGAAATAATTTGGAAAATTATTTGGAATCTGATGATGTTGCGCATCTTTATTGATAGTTAAATAACCGACTATCAATAATTACCTTTAGATAGGTATTTGTTGTGAATTGGATGAATTTGAATGCCACACTTATTTTTAAATAATCGCTCACTATTCGGGTTAGCCGGGAAAGGACCATGGGGTCGTATAACCCATTCCGAATATGTGATACGTCGTTATGAATTGCATTTGAAGACCGGTGTTGAAGACCGGATATTTTTGAAAACGGAAGGATTACCGTCGAGTTACTCTACATCGGCTGATCTCCGGTTTAGAGGTTTTATCACCCTTAGTGACGGGAAGTCCTGACGTGATTGAAAATTATCCGGATTTGCAAGGGCTTCGTGAGAAGTGCCTTCGGTTCTGTTCGATCCCGGAACAGACTTGTATGGATTGTGTGTCTGACGTTACAATTTGAGATATAAAGCTGATTTCTTTCAAATACATATCTGTTGGTGGCGGAGAATTTATTCTCTTAGCTTAACACCCTTCTCTGAGACGTACGAGCTCAGAGGTTATGTAGTTGAAATTTATCAGCGATATATCCCAATTTGGTAACGTGGCATACTGAGTGTTGCTGTGAAATGATCAGTGTTTGATCATTTGTGATATGATCATTTGTTTGATCTTATATCTTTGTGATCATAGGTTGATCATTTTGTTTGACCCGAAGCAGGGCTTTTTGAGAAAGCGTAGCTTTGTGGACGAGACTTCGTCGAGCCTCACACCCCGGAAATGGTCGAAACAGGAATGTTGCGGCAAGGTTATGAGGGTCGCGCCCTTTAGGGTATGTCATTTCCTTCTGGAAAGGGGTGGTATCATGGTATGGAGCCCAGATACTTACTCATGTGGATACACTTTCTTTATGATGTGTGATGTTGGATATCGAGCGCTCGGATAAAGGTCCCAAAGGACCGGGTGATGACATATTCGTGAGTTACCTGTTACAGGGGTAACCCGGCCTTGTTTGGCAGAGAGCAGTTTGTCTCTCGGGACGTCCAGCCAGAGGCGATCCTATTCGGCAGGAGGAAAGGAAGTTCCTTAGCCTGACCATTTGTTGGAAATCCATTCTTCCAATACGAACTTTGTACGGTTTTAGTTGTAGAACCTGCCATTTACGTACGGTGGTCACCACTGTTTAGATGGTAGCTATAGTAGGCATACGATACTGGTCGTATGTTGGCTAAGATTAATATTATACTTTCGAAATGTTTTCCACACTAGACATTAATAATAATATCCAATGATTGGCGTAGTAAGCATCTTTGACTATCATAAGAAGAAATCTCCTCCAATTCTGCGTTTGCATTGTGTGTGTGGCGGGAGGTCTTATGGTAGTTCCATTTTCCAAAAGCATTGCGAATTTGTTTTATTTTCTTTGTGAAAAATAACTGTTTTACGATCTCACACCAGTCACCATGACTGACTCGGAGTTTATTGTTCCCTTCTAAACTCTGGGTGCCCACAACTTTTCACACGGGCAGTTCGGAGTTAGGTTATCAGGTTATTCTGGATGTTCTGGAGCTTTGGAGATAAGCTGGATGACGAGACGTAGTATTTGTATCTGATATATTTATTCCGCTGTGTATTCTGTATGAGGACAAGTTATATAACTGTCCATTGTTGTATATTGACTCTGATGATTGATGTATGTATAAACTGATATAGTTCTTTGTTTTAAAAGACTAGTAATTATCTATTGTATATTGTTCCGCTGCGATATGTGAGATTCTGATATTGTTTCTGTTCTGATGTTGTTCTGTTGTTCTTCTTTTCTCTTTTCTTCTATCTTTTCTTCTACCTCTTCTTTTAAAACCCTAATGGTTCGGTTTTTCGTTCACCTTGAGTAAATCGATGGAGATTAGTGTCGATTAAAAGGGTACGGAAAAGCGGTTCATTACAGTTAGAAATGGTGAGTTGTTTTGAAGTTGTATGGTATGATATGCAGGGAGATGTTGATATGAATGGAAGTTGTACTGTTGTGGGTATGTGCAGGTTGAGTTGCACTTGGATGAGTATGCTGAGAGCTAAGAGTGTGTGTTGCACCGATGTTTGAAGGTGTGGGTAGGCTGTAGGATATGTTGTTGACAGTGGATGTTGCAGTTGCTCTGTGTTATATGACAGTGGCGGTTGGTGGCTGAAACAACTATGGGTGAATAATTAGATGGCGATATGCAGTTGCTTGGTGTGTGTAGTCGCTTGGTGTGTGCGATTTCCTGGTGTGAATGGTTTGTAGTTTAGTAACAATAAAGAGTAACAACAGAATGGTTTGAATATGCAGTGTGGAAATTTGTGGAGATGTGTTGTTGTAAGTGGATGATTGTTTGATGGTGAGGGGGTTGATTGTAGTAGCAAGGATGAATGTTAGTGAATGGGCAATGAATATGGAGCAGCAATTGAATTTGAGGAGGGCAGCAAGGTGAAGGAATGTAGAACAGTGATTGGGTGGTTTGTGAGTGAAACAAGACACTGTTTGATGGCACAGTGAAGATGCTGTAGACTGGTAATGGCAAGAGGAAGTTGTGTATGTTCAAGCAGTGAATGGTAGTTAACATATGTAAAGAGGCACTGATTGGTTGAAGTTTTGAGGAATGGTTATATTAATACTGTGTTTTGTTGAGAAGTGTAGAGTTTTGTTGAAGATGATGGGGGCTAATGGTGGTTATGGCGATCGGAGTTTTACTAAGACAAAATTCAGTACATAAGCTAAAACAAATATTTGTGATAACCTTGCATAAATCATATTAGAGAGGTTTAAAAGAGAATAACCTGTATATATACTTGCAATGCTGAAGAAGTTAAGGAACATACATATGCAAATAAGTCATGTTACACTTGTATATGCTAAGTATAAAATAAACAAAGACAAAACTATACATATGCTTTCAAACCAAGTTGGGCTGCAACTAGTGCAATAAAATATACATTAGTGCAAATCATAAATTATACAAGACAAAGGAAATTAATGAGCCACCCAAATTTTCTTTCAGCCTGCAAATTTTAAAAATAAAGTATTCTCTGGTTTGTTATAAAATGTTTCCAGTGCATATTAAAAAAATTCTTGTATCAAATCACAGCCTTCATTTGAATTCATGTATTTTGAATCATAGGTCAACCAAAAATTCTATGTTGAATTCATGTATTTTGAATTGCCAATTCAACAATATAGCATATCAAGAATGATTGTGACGAATCGAAAGTAGGGTTTTGTTCGAATGTTGTTTGATGTTCCGTAGAATCTGATTTCATCATCGTGATTTGATCGAGTGGCTAGTGGTTTTGGGTGAAGGCCGAGGAAGGTATGGGCGTGATGTGGATGAAGTGGCTTCGCCTCCGGTGGTCAGTGTTAAGAATAATTACATTATAAGAAGTAATTAAGAATAATTACATTATAGTTAATTAAGTTGAATAATCAATATTTATTGATTTTATTTTTAGAAGTAATTAAGAATAATTACATTATAGTTATAATTAGAGTTCGAATTAATTAATGTTTAAAGCGATAAATAAATTGTAATTAACTACTTAAGTTAATTAATGAATGATTTATAAGTTAATTAATTAGGTAATTTAATTATGAATTAATTAAACAAGGTTAAGAAATTCTCAAGTAATTAATTTTAAATTTTGTTAATTACAATAAGAATTTAAGATGCTTGCTTATGAATGTCCTGTATGTAGAATATCTGATTTTGATATTTATTGATGACATTCTGCGATGTACCTTGATATGCTTGGGTATATCTATGATGATAGTGTATGATCTATCTATGGTAACTGTTATGTGAATTCAAGTATTGAATTTAAACTGTTTAAACTATTTAAACATGTATACCTTCTCCATCAGCTAGAGATATCGAATAAGACACTTAGGATGGCACACATATCCACCCACTCCAACATCAACAAAGGTCTCTGCAAATTGATGATTCATTTTGCTGGTTCTCTCATCTGGTAGCAGTATACTGTCCAACACCACTTTTTCATGTGTGGATGGTACAGATTTCCCATGGATGTTGGACAATGTAGAATCTCGGCATATAGTACCTATTGTAATAAAAGGGAATATTTATTATTATTAAAGTTTTATACTTATTATGTCATAAATGTTTAAATGTTAAAAATACCTGTTCCTATTAATTCTAAATCAGAGTTGAGGATTTCACATTTTTGATTGTTCGTAACATTAGTCGAATCCTGGAACTGCGAAGCAATGAGTTCAGGAGCATTGAATTGTGTGGCACGTCCTCCATTAGAAGAATTGACCGGTGCACTAATTCCCTGTTCAATATTTCCCACCATGTTGATCAAAACCTCCATTTTCCCAGACAAATTTCCCACCGTACTCTCTGAACTTCCCACCCTCATTTTCAACTCATCCTGCTCGCCATGAACATGTCGGAGTCGTTTCTGTGCAATGGCACAAGCCTTAACTTTAGTCTTTGGTATAACGGTCCCAACACCGCGGGTCCTACCCCTTGCATCCTTACCAAGCACTTGTGATAAGATGTCTTCATCCACTGTCAATTTTTCTTCATCACTATCAGTGATCTTTTCCTTCGCTTTCGTAATTTGATCCTATAATATGATAATACTTACATGAATAAGTAATTTTAAAGAATATGAAAGTTAGTATTTGTTTAACTTACAAAGTATGGAGAAGTGACATCTGATATGCTACCATCTTTTTTCTTGTATGTCTTCTCCCATACTTGACGACGACTGATATTTGTTGATGGACTAGCAACGATCTGCAATACAAGTTGATGCAACGACATGAATATCCAATCACAATGTGTAAATCATTTGAATGAAAATGAATATAAATTACCATTTCTTGTTCTATTTTAGCATGACTTTTACATCCTGCATGATGAGCATAACTAAGCAAGGCTCTGTTCTTTTTGCCTACCTCCCTTCTTCCTCTCGCTTCAGGCGTTGCTTCATTTTTTACGAACTCTGCCCAATCTTCTTGAGCAACTGTAGGTGGGCAATTTTTCAACCGTTCTTCGTCATTGTTGAAAGGGTCATAATAACCTACTCTCAAGTTTTTCTTGTATCTCCTAAAAGCCTCGGCCATTCTCCTTAAAAACATTTCCTTTGAAAGCGGATTGAGCTTATAAATTTTCTGCAAAAAATATATTAAATTAAATGTTGTGCAAAGAGTTGAAACCATACGGCTATTGAATGAAATAGTTGTTGTCAAACAGATAAGGATACTTACCAACGATTCGTTCCAAACGTTGTCCTTGTATATTGCAGGTACTTTATTCCAACTTATATATGATATCGGCACATGAGCTCTTACTAGTTTACCGAGCGTAGTAGCGATTTTTCCAGCGTTATCTGAGACCGGAATACCAAGTAAGTTTTGATCAACTTTCTTTACCTCTGAACATGACGAATGTGAAGATGGTGGATTTTGTGACATAGTTTTCTGCAAAATATAATATTACTAATTATTTTAATAAGTCACGATAATAATTATAGATGTATCAATGTCAGCACTCCATAATATAACACACTTGCACATACAAAATTATCAAGTGACAACACCTGGAATTGCATTGGAATGGATAAAATATTCAAAACATACATACACACAATCGTGCAATTAAAAATATACAGACACACAATCATGTGATGTACGAATACTAATAAGTTAACATATGGATTTGGTAAGGTCTTCTAATTTTTCATTGTCTTCAAAAGCTGATTGATAGACGGTAGGGAACTCAATGTCATCCACATTTGTAGTCAACCGTTTTGGTGTATGCAAGACCACAGACCATCCGTTATTTTTTAAATCTTTTGAGTAGAAAACTTGACTCGCTTCTGATGAAAGAATAAATGGCTCGTCATTCACGTTATTTTTGTTCTTCAATTTCTCTAAATTTACCATGATGAGGTTTGAAATGGGATCTATTTTGCAACCATTGACCTTATCCTCGACTTTTACCCAATCACAATAAAAAATTGTTTGTTTGAAGTCAGTGTAATCCAACTCAAGTATCTGTTGAATGACTCCGTAATACGTTGTTTCTGCTTCCTTATAATTTTTATCCTTGCCACTCGCTCTAAATTTTGTAATTGCTCTCATGCATACACCGCTATTTTGTGTTACCATACGGTCTTCGTACTTTTTCGTGGAAAATGAAAATCCATTCACTTGGTACTTCATATAACTACGCATTATGAACTTCGGCCCGTGCACTAACCTCCACAGAGTTGGATCAACATCGATGGTCTTTAACAGCTCATTACGTAACCATACATTAAAACTTTGAACTACTTCCACGGTGGTAGCCCTGCCTCTAGGTTGAAATCTAGTACTTTTCACATAGGAGTTATACCTCCTACGAAAAACACATATCAAAATGTATATATAAATTGAATTAAAAAAATTAAAATTCCAAACAAGTTCGTGAACTTACTTCTTCCATTCATCCAATCCATCATACTTATTAAGGACCCATCTACGCACCTGTTCAAACTGCACTTGGGTTAATGTTATGTCTTTACCATTATCCAAAGGTATCTCACCAGCAAACTCATCGTCCTCGTCTAAAAACGCTTCGCGGGTATGTTTATGATTGCCATCACCTCCGTTTGGCATATATTCCATGCAGTAAAGACTAGCTTCTTGTACGATATATCCTTCTGCAATACACCCTTCAATGTATCTTTTGTTGCGCACATATCCTTTATATGTTTTCATCAACCTATAAATGTGATCAATTATATACTATAGACTGTAGCTATTTATATGAAATAATGATGTGCATAACAGCAATTAGAAATTTACCGTTCAAATGGATACATCCATCTATATCTGACAGGGCCACAAATCAACGCTTCATCGGTTAAATGAACCATAAGGTGGACACTGATATCAAAAAATGCAGGTGGAAAATGTTTTTCAAATACACACATTGCTTCTACTAAGCTAGCCTTTGCTTTTAAAAGATGTTCCCTATTGATCACCTTTGAACACAAAATGTTAAAGAATAAACTAATACGATGAACAGCATTTCGTAGATCCTTATGTTGTGGATAAGAATGTTGAAGCAATACCGGAAGCAAATGCTGCATTATGACATGGTAATCATGTGACTTCATATTTCTTAGTTCAGGAGGATTGATGCTCACATTGTTGTGAAAGTTAGAAGAAAATTTGTTAGGCACTTTCAGATTTTTCAAAACGGTGCAAAACCGTATCTTTTCTTCTTTGCTCAAAGCGAAAGTTGTCTTTGGTATGATTGTTTTATTTGTTTCTGGATCTTCCATCACCCATAACTTTTGTTTTATACCCATGATTTTCAAATCCTTGCGTGCATTGATGCCATCTTTTGACTTATCTTTATGGTCCATAATGGTGCTGATGAGATGCTCCATGACATTCTTCTCCATATGCATAACATCAATATTATGTCGGACCAAATTTGCTTTCCAATATGGTAAATCAAAAAAGATAGACCTCCTATACCATTCAGAAATATTGTCAACATCTTCATTGGTTGACTTTTTCCATTTTCGACCAATTTCTTCTTTTTGTTTACCAACTTTCATTTTGATATTTGCTACTTTCTTTTCAACTTGAAAACCAGTCAATGGCCATTTAGGGCGACGAAGTTCTTGTTCGTTGTTGTAATTTGTCTTATCGTATCGAAACTTGTGTTCGTTAGGAAGAAACATTCGATGTCCCATGTAACACATCTTCTTACTTTCAGGAAGATAATAAGAACAAGTGTTTTCCCCACAAACAGGACATGCAAAGTAACCGTGAGTGGTACATCCCGATAAAGTCCCAAAAGCAGGGTGATCATGGATTGCCCACAGCACCCTAGCTCTCATTGTGAACTCAGATTTATTTAACGAGTCAAATATAACTACTCCTTCCCATAACTGCTTTAACTCGTCTATCAACGGCTGTAAATAAACATCAATATCCTTTCCTGGTTGTTTTGGCCCAGAAATCAACAATGTTAACATTGAGAACTCCCTTTTCATGCACATAGACGGAGGAAGATTATATGGTACTACAATTACTGGCCAACAACTGTAAGGGTTAGAGAGAGAATCATGTGGACAGAAACCATCTGTTGCTATTCCAAGTGTGACATTTCGTGGCTCGGCAGCAAAAGTTTGATCAAATGAATCTACGACTTTCCATTGAGAAGTGTCACATGGATGACGCATTACGGTTGGATCAGACTTGGCACGACCATGCTCGGTCATCGCATCTGCCATCCATGGTACAGTATACAGTCTCTTCAATCTAGAAATTAAAGGAAAATGTCTTAATGTCTTTCGAGGTACTTTGGTGCATTTTCTCTCTTCGTTTAATGATGTCCTATATCTTGGTTCATTGCAATTTGTACAAGAAACTTTGTTCGCATCATCTTTCCAGTACAATATGCAATCATTGATGCATGCATCATAAGTTTTGTAATTCATCCCAACTTGCTTAATGATCTTCTTCACGTCGGAGTACTTTGTCGGCAGCGTGTTACCTTCGGGGAGTAACTCCTTTATTAGTTCGAGAAGTGCAGTCATACCATTATTTGAAAAGCTGTATTGGGTCTTCAAGCTATTCAGTTTCACAATGGCATACAGCTTCATAATCCCTTTTGAACATGAAGGATACAGCGGCTCTTTTACGCTACCAAAAAGCGATTTATACTTACTTTCATTGGCCTGCCAATCTGGATAATCAGTAGACTGCTCTCCAACATTAGCATGATCAGACAACGAATTTATAGATTGAAAATGATGAAATCTATCTGCATCATTGACCAGATCTTCCATCATAATATGTTCAGACTCAGCAGTAGTTCTGCCATGACTAACTGGTTGTTGTTTTTCCATCTCCGCCCTTTTTTCCCCATGAAAATACCACGCTGTATACGATTGGATAATACCCCATCTAAGCAAATGAAAATGAATGTCATCTAATTTGATCGTCTTCATATTTTTGCACCGGGTGCAAGGGCATAAATACAATCCTTTCTTACCACCGTTTTCTTCAACAAAACTAATGAACTTCTGCACCCCGTCTATATAGTATGTAGATCTTAGATCTGATTCATTTATCCACTGTTTGTCTATGCTGAAAGACATACTGCCCTCCTATATCATATTTAACAGAACATGAGACTTTCCCTTCAATGGGTCTTATATCATAACCTCTATTTTCAAGATGCCCCAAGCATAATGTCTTTAAAGTAAACATCAAAATCAACAACCATTTCATTTCTACAGTTCATGTATTAGCAAACAAGGATATACGAAAATGAAAGGGATTAGCAAACAAGGATATTTTGATTAGTCAGATTTATAATCTAACAAAAATTCATGTATTTTAGAACTCATTTGTTTCTCATTTATTTTTTTAAAATTGAATAAGCAGGAAAAGATATTGGATCCTTTAAATATAATTCTATGAATTACACATTAGGTTATTTAGTGATGGTCATTGGATGAATAGAGCAGTATAAGCATTATATAATAATATGAAAATTGGCATTCATGTACAATCATATCCATGTAATACAAAGGAATATACAAAAGAAAAGATGAAGAAAACATAACCATATTGTTTTGGAAGTATGAGTGTAATAGTAGCTTATAGTGTTTCCTTGAATGTTATATTTTTAAGAGCTTTACGTAAAGAATAAAATTGTAAAACATGCTGGAATCTTGGTAGTGATTCTACAGATTTTGTCAATCAAAATCCAATAAAGAAATGATATATTCAATGTGGGTACATATAGTGGGACCGTGAACTTAAATATACTTTATAATTTGAATAAAGCTCTGTATTTCATAGAGCATGACCTTTAACGATATCATAAGAATGATCTGGTTCAAAATCATTCATTGATGCAAGGATTTGCCTTCTTATTCTTGGGATAGAGAAAGGCAATCATTGTACTTGTAAAACTTTAATTCACTTTATACTAGAAATATAATAATTCACATGTACTTAATAATACTTTTACTACGTGTCAGTCAAAATTGTGAGGTCGGATTGTTTTCTTTCTCTGGTCACATGCCTTGGAGTAACAACCCTCGCAAGTTTTTCGGAAAATAGTTACTGCAACCAAATTTCATATTACTCCTTTAATTCCGTAACTTCCTAGTAATGTGACCGAGTTTATATCTGCTTAGTAGAAAAGTAATAATATAAAAGTAATAATTTAACAATACTTTTTTCAGTCATTTAATGCATATAGGTGTTGTAGCAAAAGGTGATATGATAAATGAAGTACAGGTCAGAGGTGTAAGAAATTGCTAACTTGATTAATGTCAAGAAACAACAAGCTGAAACAGGTAAAATTATATGTCATGCACCCAACTTGTGCACAAGGTCAGTAATTAAAAGTCAAGGAAGCATAGGTTGTAGCCTTATAAGTCAGCTATAGATCTAAGCAGAACCGATTTTGAGAACTTTGAAAATAATGTGTTCTCGTCTGATGTAGTCATGTAGCCATGAAACTCAAAGCTAAAACCAAATGCCTGGGCAACAATGAGATTAATAAATCAAGCTAAAGAATTTATATACCACTCTTCACCATCTGAAAATCAGTAGGATGATAATTATAGTACTATAAAAATTAAAAAATGATATAAAAACTAGTTTTGTCGACTAGTGAAGAAAACTTACTATACTCATATACTTTACTAAAAAGTTTTAAGTTGACATTTCTTGTTTAGAAATAGTATTAACTGTACAATAACTAATCATATACTTTACTAAAGAGTAATTTGCTATTCCAAACTATAAATCATCACTGAAAAGAAAAGGATAATTAATATATACAGCTTTTTATGGGAAAAAGTCATTATCCAATACATATGAATTTAAAGTAAGGTAGTGCCTTATGTATATGATAGACCTAAAGACTTCTATTCTGTTCATGTCATGCATGGTAAAAGAAGATCAAGGTCCAAACTTGTTTTGGTTTAAAGCTTAAACCAAGAACATTTTGATATTGCTCCAATGTTTTTTTTTCCACCTTAATAATTTAACTATATTATGTAATTATATTTTTTACTGAGTTATACTACTTTGCGCTATCAATATAAGCATTTTAAATGTCGTAAGGTTTAACAGTTGTTGCATGAAGATGACATTATGATAGTAATATAATATGCACAGTAGAAAAAAAGGCGTAGTTGAGAGGTGGTAGACTTAGTGCACTTACACACTGCAAAGACCTTCCACAGTTCTATATGCATTTGTTCTGACCCTATTAACAGCCATGACAGTAAGAAGAACTCATACATTAACATTTACTATTAGGTACTACTTGACTTAAACATTTTATCACAGTTAATGTTCAGTGAGCCATCTTACACCAACTGCACTTGAGTTAAAATGGTATACCAACTTCGAAAAACAACTATTTTTTAGCACAAACTCGGCTTTAGATTTTAAAATATCTTACGGTGTCACATTTTATTAATATTCATAAAACAAATTCCATAAGTAGAATTTCAGCATTATAACAAAATACATAAGTAAGTTGCAGACTTGCAGTGGTTTATTTTTTTTCTCTTCTTATCATCCTCATGGTCAAACTTCAACTCCTCTGATATGAGGAAAACAAATACATGAATACATGCATCTAGAGAGAGATTGTATGGTGTTGTACATTCTTATTTGATAATGTTTTTATTTTTATTTTTAATCCATTATTGTTAAAACAAACTGTTTGATTTCTTTTTATGTTTTCAGTCAATCCTCCTTAATCTTTCCTTATTACCACTATTTTCCACAACAAATTCAATAAACTTCTGCACTGCATCTACATATCGTGTGGTTTTTCGAGCAGATTCTTTCATCCATTGTATGGTGCTGTACAATAACCCTAGAATTAATTTTGTGGTATGATTTTAAATATTTAATTAATTTTAAATAGTTAAAATATATGGACTATTTAAATTTCAATAAATGGAACTCAAAATATAGGGTTTATTTTAAACATTAGCACCAAACTGTTTCCAAAAAATTTGCCATTACAACGGCGCTATTTTGTAGCACCGGAGTAATGTCTATGCATTACCCCTCTCCTGATACTTGGCTTGCGCCATTAACAACAATTTTATCCACTTATACAACAATGTCAGAACAATATACAACATTAGCACCAAACTGTTTCCAAAAAATTTGCCATTACAACGGCGCTATTTTGTAGCACCGGAGTAATGTCTATGCATTACCCCTCTCCTGATACTTGGCTTGCGCCATTAACAATAATTTATCCACTTACACAACAATGTCAAAATCATATACAATGTTAAAGCTACTGCCAAAAAGGGTACCCCATATTTTAAATGGTAACAGCCTAAAGCTAAAACATATTAAAAACAAAGGCAAGGGCTTTAGCAATCAAATGATAGCAAACTCAACTAATTAGAGGACACGAGTTTTAAACTAGATCAAAAAAATGATGCAGACAAATCAAACCAATTTAGTAGCCAGAGTAAAGACAGTGTCATATACTTCCTGGTTCATTAGCAAAAAAAGTTGAAAACACTTACTATTTCCAAAAAGGTGGAAGCTTCTTGGTCCTCTTGCAGTATTGTGCAAGACGATGGATCCTGCTCTCAACAAGGATGAGTCTGAACTTAGAATCCTTGTCCTTCCTATTCTTGTCCAAATGCTTTCTGATAGCAACTACTTTTTTAATCAAATGGTACAGATCCTCGGGAATCTCAGGTGCAAGTCCTGCATAGCATCATACGTTAGTAATTAGTTGAGTCAAATTAGATACAACTTCAGCAACTCCTGCATAGCATCATACTTTTTTAATCAAATGGTACAGATCCTCGGGAAGATAAATCAATTCAATGATAAATTAGATACAACTTCAGCAACTTCATGTATGGCCTATTGTTGTCAAATTGAAAATTAATTTATCATTTTCAATTGAATAAATTAAGTCAGACAATCGTGGATGAAGGAACGGTAACCAAATTGAATAAATTAGAACAGTAACCAAATTGAAAATGATAAATTAGAACAGTAACCAAATTGAAAATGATAAATTAATTCAATGATAAATTAAACAACTTCAGCACTTATCCTAGCATCATGTACAGTAATCGTGGATGAAGGAAGATAAACCCATAATGTTCACCCAAAAATTCAAGCAACAGTACTTCTAGGTAGGATTTAAGTTAAAATATTATTTACCTGAAGTGAAATCAAAATTTACGACTCCTTTTATCGATGATTTTGGTCCCCGATGATATTCAGTAAACGATTCATGAAGACAGATGGCAGAAATTGGGAGATTGATTAGAGCAGTGATAGAATTCGATATTGATTAGAGCAGTGATTAGAGGACGGGAAAAAAAAATAAAGCTGGAAGTAAAAAAACAAAGGAGGGAGGGAACGCTTCGTTTTGGGGAAAATTTTCCCACGAAAAGTGGCACAGATTTTGATACGGCTATAAGCCGTATCAAATTTTAATACGGCTTAAAACCGTATTAAATAATGTAGATACGGCTTTAAGCCATATTAAAATTTGATACGGCTTATAGCTGTATCAAGTGTAGTGAGTAGAAGTTATTGTTGAAATTGTGTGATTCAAACATGCACAGACCAAATTGGAGAACTCATGAAACCCTAGGTCGACGAGGAGGAAGAAGCAATGTCGTCGGTGATGTGCTAGGGCTTCTATGCGAACTAGGAATTTCGTTCGGTGGTGGAGATGCCGGACCAGAAATCTGGTCCGGTGATGATCTTATTCTGAAGCGATGATGTGTAGAATGCCGGACGAGAAATCTCATCCGGTAATGGTTGGCTCGGTAGCTGATAAGGAGAAGATATGATTGTTTGATGAAGTAGCAATCTCGTCTGGTAGTCATAGTGATATCGAACCAAATATTTGGGTCAGTGGAGGAGTGGATTTCGTTTGGTGATGACAGCATTTTTTAGTAGAGGGAAGTATGGATGCCGGTTCAGATTTGTGGTTCGGGAAGATGCCGCTCCAGATTGAAGGTGCTATGCTGGTCCAAGTTTTGCCGGTCTAGATTTTTGGTTCGGTAGAAATACCGAACCAAAGTGTTGCCGCTCTAGATTTTTGGTTCAGGTATACTATGCCGGTCCAAATCCAATGAGCCGATGCCGGATCAGATTCTTACCGAACCAAATTAATGTGTGCTTTGCCGATACAGATGCCAAGTACTAATGCCAAACCAGATGATTGCCGAACCAATCTTTGCCGAACCAGATCTCAGAGTTGATATGTTGCAGCTGCCCTGCTCACTTTCTCATTCTATAAATACCGGAGCTTCTACACTTTAATGGGGGACAATTTAGAGAGCAAAAACTCCACCAATTTTTGTGCTCTGTTTTGTAACTCTTCAATTGAGTGATAGATTAGGGAGAACCTCCACATATGTTTTAACACTCTAATCTTGAGTGGTTTATAATCTTTTGTACTTGCTGAATAAAAGAAGTTGTTGGGTCTCCGTGGACGGAGGATATTCATATCCGAACCACGTTAAATCTTCTGTATCTCTTATTTCTACTATTGTGTCTGTGAGATTGCATAATTAATTTTTAAGTTGCATTGATATCTAAATAGACAATACTATATCCTGATCAAATAATTCGCTTCCGCTCAAATTAAAATAAATTTCACTACAGTTTGGTATCGGAGCTAGTTTTATTGTTCCTGTTTGGATATTAATGGCTAGTTCTAGTAAGTCTGTTGGTAGATCTGCTGTCAATTATGGAGTAACACGTTTTGACGGAAAGGGAGATTTTGGTACTTGGAAGATGAAGATGGAGGCCGTATTAAAGAAGGAGAAGACTTATAAGGTTGTTTCTGCGCCTGAGAAATTGAAAGATATTGATGCGGCTGATTTGAAAGAGATGGAAGATGAAGCTCTCACAACAATTCAATTGAGTCTTTCAGATGAAGTTCTTAGAGAATTCTCTCAGAAGAAGACGGCGAAGGAACTATGGGATGCATTATCAGATGCATATCAAGACAAGTCTCTCACTAATCGGATTATTCTTCAACAACAACTCTATTCGTTCAAGATGAAGCCTAAAGCCGATCACATGAAGCATGTAGATGCTTTGACTACTTTGATTATGAACCTGAAGGCAGCGAAAGTTGATATTACTGATGAGGCTCTAGTTGTGATCCTCTTATGTTTCTTGCCTAAGAAGTATACTGCTTTTGTTAATTCCATGATTTATGACCGCTGTAAAATTAGTCTGTCCGATGTAAAGGCTGGTCTTCATAATGAAGTTTTAAGAGGTAGATTGGTGAGCACTAGCTTAGATAGTGATACCGAATGCTTATATATTCAGAGAGGTAGAAGCCAAAGTAGGTCGAAGAAAGGTGGAAGACGGAATTTTTCGCGGTCTCAATCTAGGGGGCCTAAGAAGTTGACTTGTCATTATTGTAAGAAGCCAGGGCACTTCATAGCACAATGTCCCAAGCTTGAAGGTAGAAGAAAAGATCCAAAGCAAGCCTCATCTTCTACAGTAGAGAAATTAGATATAGAGAGTGACACTGATGTATTTACAGCTTCTGGCTCTTCTAGGAAGAGCAACTTATGGCTGATTGATTCTGGCGCATCCGATCATATGACACCTGATAGGAACTGCTTTTCCATTTACCGTGAAATTGATGGAGGAGAAGTTATGATGGGTAATGATGCTTCTTGCTGTATGGTTGGTGTTAGTAGTGTGATGATTAGGATGTTTGATGGTGTTATTCGTACGATCACTGATGTTAGACATGTACTTGATTTGAGGAGGAGCTTGATTTCTGTTGGGGCATTGAGTAGACTTGATTTGAATATTGTAGTGGAAGGAGAGAAAATGAAGATATCGAAGGGTTCCATGATTGTTATGAAAGGTGTAAGGGCAGGAAATCTTTATCTATTAAAGGGCCCTACTGTAGTTAGTGAATTAGCTTCTATCACATCTCTTGATTCAGATTATGGCACTTACGGATAGGTCTCGTCGGTGAGCGCAGCATTGATGAATTGAGAAAATGAGGATTGATTGATGGAGTTCATCATTAAAAACTTGGTTTTTGTGAAGAGTGTGTTCTTGGAAAGTAGACGAGGATTTCTTTTGGTACATGAGAGCATAAAGCAAAAGTTGTCCTAGAGTATGTTCATACAGATGTTTTGGTCCCTCCCCTTGTCGATCTTTATGTGGAGCTAAGTATTTTGTTTCATTTATAGATGATTTCTCTTGTAATGTATGGGTATACTTTCTTCAGTCAAAGAGTGAAACCTTTGCCAGGTTTCGAAAGTGGAAATATATGGTTGAGAATCAGTTAGGGAAGAAATTGAAAGTTCTCCATTCAGATAATGGTGGTGAATTTGTATCACAGGAATTCATCGATTATTGTGAGTCTGAAGGCATTAAGAGGCATTACACCACACCAGGCGACCTCCAGTCTGATGGAGTTGTAGAAAGGATGAATCAGACATTATTGGAGAGAACAAGATGCCTCAGACTGACTGCTAAATTGAAGAAGAGATTTTGGGCTGAAGCTTTATCTATGGTGGCTTTCCTCATCAACCACACACCTTCTACTTCCATAGATATGAAGATCCCTGAAGAAGTATGGAAAGGAGAGCATGTTAGTTATTCATTTCTCAGAGTGTTTGGTTACTCGGCTTATGTGCATGAGAGTAAAGGGAACCTGGAACCTAGAGCTCCCAAGTGCATCTTTCTAGGTAATAGGAGAGGAGTGAAGGGATATATGCTGTGGTGTCCTATTAGCAAGAAGATCGTTATGAGCAGACATGTGACTTTTGATGAGAAGACTATGTTGAAGGTGGAGCCTTCCTCATCGGATGACAATGAGAGGACATGTGAAGAATACCAGACACAAAGCAAGTCATATGTTAATTCTTTCCATAGACGTTTAGATGGTGTTTTTGATGACACCGTGGTTGATGAGGATAATACCGATGTTGGTACAGAGGATCGGACTCGATGTGGAGCTCATTCAGAACCTAGGCCTATCAGACAAAGAAGAAAGCCTAAGTGGCTTGATGAGTTTGTTGGATTGAGCAGCAAAGACATTAACTTCGATGATATGGCAACATATGCTTTAAATGTTTTCCATGATGAGCCATGTGATTATAGAGAAGCTATCGCATCAGTTAACAGTTCCAGTTGGTTAGTTGCTATGAAGGAGGAGATCGAATCATTCTAGAGAAATCATACTTGGGATTTGGTGCCTCTTCCCACCGACAAAAGAGCTATTGGATGCAAGTGGATCTATAGAGTGAAAGACGATGAAAATGGTGATCTCAGATACAAGGCAAGAATAGTTTCAAAGGGATATATTCAGAAGAAGGGGGTAGAGTATCATGATATCTTTGCTCCAGTGGTTAGACATACTTCTATTCATATTCTCTTGGCATTAGTTTCTCATTATGATATGGAATTAGAGCAACTAGATGTCAAAACTGCATTCTTGCATGGTGATCTAGATGAGGAAATTTATTTAAAGTAGCCGGATGGGTTAATTGATAGTATCAGACTAGATTATGTTTGCAAACTCAACAAATATCTATATGGACTGAAACAGTCTCCTAAACTATGGTATAAGAGGTTTGATAAGTTTATGCTTTCACAGGGACACTCCAGAAGTTTCAAAGACCAACGTGTTTATTCAGGAGATGTGATGGTGATATGATTTATTTGTTGTTATATGTTGATGATATGCTGATTGCATCTTGGAGTATGGTCAGAATTAAGGAGTTGAAAGTGGAGCTTAGTAAAGAGTTTAACATGAAGGATTTGGAAAAGACACAAAGAATATTGGGTATGGAGATAAGCAGGGATAGGAAGAGGAGAGAGTTAAGGCTCACTCAAGTGCAGTACATCAAGAAGGTCCTCGCTCGATTTGGTACGGAGAAAGCCAAACCGGTTGGCACTCCATTAGGCTCTCATTTCAAGTTGTCAAAAGACTTATCTCCCTCATCGGAAGAAGACAAAAGGTATATGGCTGATATACCTTATTCTAGTGTTGTCGGTAGTCTTATGTATGCGATGGTGTGCACAAGACCAGATTTGGCCCATGCAGTGGGTGTTGTGAGTCGATATATGTCTAACCCAGGCAAAGAGCATTGGTAAGCAGTGAAGTGGATTCTTAGATATCTTCGAGGCACTTCTTCGGTAGGCTTGTTATATGGTGGAGTAGATGGTGACATCTCTCTTAGAGGATACCGTGATTCTGATTATGCTGGGGATAGAGATGATAGGAAGTCATTGTCGGGCTATGTTTTTACACTAGGCATAGGCTCGATTTCATGGAGATCAAAGCTGCAATCTATTGTAGCTTTGTCGACTACCGAAGCAGAGTTGATATCGATTGTAGAAGCAGCAAAGGAGGGATTATACTTAATTCGTTTGTTGGATGATCTTTCAGTGGTGCAGCGGACAGTAGAGCTATTTTCAGACAGTCAGACTGCGATTCATCTTGTAGAGAATCAAGCTTATAGTTCACGGACGAAGCACATTGATGTTAGAGGTTTCTTTCTTATGCTCGAGGAAGAACGAAGCAAGATCACATTGTTGAAGGTGAGTACTTTGGATAATCCTTCAGTTATCATGACAAAGTCACTTCCAAAGGACAAGTTTGAGCATTGCTCAAACTTGATCAGTTTGATTCATGTTACTTGAGCGCCATGGGACGCTAGACCCAACAACTTCTATGTTGATTGCTTGATGATGAGACATGCATATTTGAATTGAGGTGGAGTGTTGAAATTGTGCGATTCAAACATGTACAGACCAAATTGGAGAAGTCATGAAACCCTAGGTCGATGAGGAGGAAGAATCAATGTCGTCCGATGATGTGCTAGGGCTTTCAGACGGACCAGGAATTTCGTTCGGTGGTGGAGATGCCGGACCAGAAATCTGGTCCGGTGATGATCTTATTCTGAAGCAGTGATGTGTAGAATGTCGAACAAGAAATCTCATCCGGTAATGGTTGGCTCGGTAGCTGATGAGGAGAAGAGATGGTTGTTTGATGAAGTAGCAATCTCGTCTAGCAGTCAAAGTGATACCGAACCAAATATTTGGCTCGGTGGAGGAGTGGGTTTCGTTCGGTGATGATAGTATTTTTTAGTAGAGGGAAATTTAGATGCCGGTCCAGATTTGTGGTTCGGGAAGATGCCGCTCCAAATTGAAGGTGTTATGCCAGTCCAAGTTTTGCCGGTCCAGAGTTTTGGTTCGGTAGAAATACCGAACCAAAGTGTTGCCGCTCCAGATTTTTGGTTCAGGTATGCTATGCCGGTCCAAATCCAATGTGCTGATGCCGGATCAGATTCTTGTCGAACCAAATTAATGTGTGCTTTGCCGATCCAGATGCCAAGTACTGATGCTGAACCAGACGATTGCCGAACCATTCTTTGTCGAACCAGATGGTTGCCGAGCCAATCTTTGCCGAACCAGATCTCAGAGTTGATATGTTGCAACTGCCCTGTTCACTTTCTCATTCTATAAATAATGGAGCTTCTACACTTTAATGGGGGACAATTTAGAGAGCAAATGCCAATTTAGGGAGAATCTCCACATATGTTTTAACCCTCTAATCTTGAGTGGCTTGTAATATCTTGTACTTGCTGAATAAAAGAAGTTGTTGGGTCTCTATGGATGTAGAATATTTATATCTGAACCACGTTAAATCTTCTGTGTCTCTTATTTCTGCTATTGTGTCTGTGAGATTGCATAATTGATTTTTAAGTTGCATTGATATCTAAATCGACAATACTAGATCTTGATCAAATAATTCGCTTCCGCTCAAATTAAAATAAATTTCACTATAGTTATGTGGATTCAATCTCTACGAAATGAATTAAAAGTAAGTACAAATATCAAACCGATCATATGGTGCGATAGTCTAAGTACAGTCTCACTTTCAGGAAATTCAATTCTTCACTCAAGAACAAAGTATATAGAATCGATTTATACTTCGTTCGAGGGCAAGTTATAAAGAGAAAACTACAAATCAACCACATGCATGCCACTTATCAATGAGTAAACATACTTACCAAACCTCTTTCTGCTAAAACCTTCATTAGATTAAAGAAAGAGTTAAAGATCGAAGAAAGCAAGAGCCAAATTTCATCAAATCATGAAGCTATTTAAGAATTAAAGGAAGCATCAGTAAAAAAATTGAGAAATCGTAAACCCTAGAAAGAAAATCGCGAACCCTGGATCAATTTGAAAGGGGAGGATTTTGTGAATAATGAAATAAGCGGCCATGCTTAAAGGATTGATATACTATTTTGTATAACAATAATGGTTCAGACATGTAGCATTAAGCCCATTAGCCCATAATTCTTTCATTATAAATACAAAACGTTTGTATCGGCGTAACACAATGTATCAATATCAAATAATATCAATACAATTCAGTTCTCTTCCTTTAAATACTTGCTTCAATTTACTATTATTTCAAATCAACAAATTATCGCAAATCATCACAAATTCTAACAAATTTACATAATAACATGTAAATAAATGCATGCATCTTGCTTTCTCTTTGATAAATGCAAGGGAAATGGTCATGTAGATTTCTTCTTTGAAAAATTCATGGTAAAATTAAACACTAGATATTAACCATGGTAACTTTAAAACATTTACTTGCATATGTATGTCGATGTAATAGTTCTAATGCAAACAACAAACAGTAACCGGAATAAGTATACATTTAGATCAATAGCTATACTAGATATGTAGTACATTACAAAAGCATTACCACAAAAACATTACCATACATATAAATGCAAAAATATACCATACAAAGGGCTGAATAGGTAACAAATTCTGGGTACCTAACTTCCCAACGCTTATCTAATGCCCCTCACCCACGATTAATTCTTTTCCCTTTAAGTCCCTTTCTACCTTTAAATTATTTCACGTACTTACCAATCTTCCACGTAGACTGATTAAGAGAGAAGTCCTCAGCTGTATGTCTTCAATCCACATGTGATTCCCTTTTATGCTCCTATATAAACCCTCTAAATATCTCCAAAACATACACTCAATTTCAGAGCAAAAACAGACTACTATGACTACACTTAAAGGATTAACACCGATCCAACTCTTAAAAGTAACATTCTTCTCTCTTCTAACCCTCACAATAGCTCTTCACTACATCCTCTCTTCCTCCATCACAAGCCATAAAACCATACTCTTCTCCTTCCTATACTGTTCCCTTGTATCTATCTTCTTTTATATATTCTCACGTCCACGTCCAGTCCTTTTACTGGACTACACTTGCTACTTACCTGAAAACGATCGAAAATGCTCTTATCAAGTGTCGGAATATTTCGTAAGAAGATCAAAGCGCTTCACCACTAAATCAGAAGAATTCATGCGAGGAATCTACTTAAAATCTGGTCTTGGAGACGAGACTTATGCACCACCTTTCATATTTCAAAACGACTATGAAGCCAAACATGCATCGGCTATTCAAGAAGCTGAAGAAGGTATTGCTAGAAATTTCAAAACTTAGAGCAACCGTGGCAACTACTTACAAGTTGTTTTGCCAACGTATATGAAGCTGAATAAGTTAGATTAGAAGTTGACAAGTAATAAGCAACAAACATTTATTTACGACTTATTTCAAGTATTCAACTATTAAAGTTAAATTGAATTGCCAATAGAGTTGATAGTCTAGAGTACAAGATTAAAAGTCATAAATTCAAAAGAAATTTATATTAATGAACCACGATAAAGAAAAAGAAAAAACTAAATTGAACTAGGAATAGTCAAATGCATTGCTGACATATTTAATGCATTAAACTATGTTTTTTTAAATAACTACTATATTGATGTATGACCACTAGCAGCCTAATTAATGATTTAATTTTCTTCAGGTATGTTCACTGCAATAGACACCCTCCTTGCAAAAACTCAATTGCCAATCTCCTTACTCGACACCCTCATAGTTACCTGTGGCATGTTCTCTCCGAACCCATCTCTTACGTCCATCATAACAAACCACTACGACTTCTCCCCATCAATCAAAACATATAACTTATCTGGCATGGGATGTAGCTCAGGAGCTCTATCCATCGATCTAGCTTCAAGGATCCTTAACGGGTCTCGAAAGATCCGTTACATCCTACTGGTAATAACGGAGAGCATAAGTTTAAACTGGTACTTTGGTGATGACAGGTCGATGTTAGTTACCAACTGTATATTTCGAGTTGGGACTGCTGCAGCTATTATGACTAACGACCCGGGTTATCGGACCCAGGCTAAGTTTGAACTGACCCACTCACTTAGGACCCATCATGGAGCTGACGATTCAAGCTACAATGCAGCTTATCAGGCTGAGGATGAAGATGGGAATGTAGGTATTGCCTTGAAGAAGGATCTGATTCGGGTTGCGGGCGAGGTGTTAAGGACACATATCGAAATACTGGCTCCTTGGGTTCTGCCAGTACGTGAACTGCTCTACTTTGGTTATAGATATGTTGTTCGAACTGAAAATGATAAGCCTTATGTACCTGACTTTACTACTGCTTTTGAGCATATGTGCATTCATACTGGGGGTAAGGCAGTTATTGATACAATTGGGAGGGTGTTACGGTTCGGGTCGGATGTAACGGAGCCCGCCCGAATGTGTTTGCACAGATTTGGAAATACTTCCAGTAGTTTGGTGTTTTACGAGCTTGCTTATTTTGAAGGTAAAGAGAGGATTAAGGAAGGTGATAGGGTTTGGATGCTTGCTTTTGGGACAGGGTTCAAAGTATGTAGCTTGGTTTGGAAGGCGTTAGCGGATTCGGGTATGGATGCTGATAACCCGTGGAAGGGTTCTATCCATCAGTACCCTGTGATTACAACGAACCACTGACTATAGCTGGAATAATAAGGGAAAAAAAGGAATTGATCATGAAATTTGATTATCCCTGTTAAAGAAACAGGGTTATATTCATTCGAGTATCATTTATTTTTGATTATTAATCGGTCTCCGCCTGATCACACTAGAAGAAATAACACTAAACTAGCCCCCATAACCATTTACCCAAATAAATCTCAACCATGGATAAAAATAATCTTATTAATACGCCGGATCCGCTAAATTGAATAAAATGACGGTGAAAAAATATAACACATAGAATATATGATTTAGCTTAATTCGTCGGTCCTCAATTTCACTGTTTTCGTTTATCTAATTAAATTTCAGCTCTACGTCATATGTTTTAATTTTTAAATGGGTCTCATCGTGCTATTAAATTAATCAAATCATATCATGTTGAATTAACTTGACACATTGTGTTGGCAACTTAATACAAACCACTTTTATAGTTAGAATATTTATTATATTAGAGCACGGAAGTAGATCCACCTATATTTTTCAATGTTAACATATTCGATCAACTGTAAAGCGTCATTGTCATGCAACAACCTACAACAATAACGTGTAAAAACCTTAACCTGATTAAATATACAACTATTGATTCATAGCACTTGGTTGATGATGTGAATAGCTTTTTAATGTACTACTATAGTTTCACTGGCTATTAACATGTAATGGAATCCATTCTTTACTTATCTTACAATCTAAACCTCCTTGGTAAAATAAGGTAACCATGAAAGAGGAGGAGAAAAAAGTTTTCCAGAAAAATAATAATAATATATAATAAACAAAATACAATAAAAAATAAAACCAGCACTAACTGTTCAGAATTGCCTACAATACATGACTTCAAAACCTAGTGCAGATCGACAGTCGAGTGCAAAATTAAAACCACAGGTGGCTTACCTGCTCTTCCAAATCTTTTACGCCATTTGCATGTTGATATTATAAAGCGGAGAACCCTCAACAAACAAAACACATCAAACTTTCAAAAATGACAAACATAAAGGAGCAAATCCAAGGACGACCGCTCAACAATGAAATGACAATACAATATGTAAGTCAAAAACCAAGGACCAGACAATGACATCAGCAACTTCGAATGTGATAGAGTTAAGTGGTATTCTACGGTTATATGTCGCATGATTGATATTAACTTAAAAAAATACCATTTGTTTGTGTGAATATTATAGCATATCGACAAGTGTAAGTCTTTTAAAAATAATTATGATTGGAGCAGGATTCGATTCCTGCATGGCAATATTTTCGTAGTTCAAAATTTTTTATCCCCAAATACACTATTTTTGTTTGGGTTGAGATTATAAAGTGAGTTGCAGTTTTTGTTTTAGTTGGGGCAACCCAAACTATAGGTTTGGCCTCCTTATAGCTAATCTTATTCGAAATAAAAATATGCTTTTCGGTTTTGTTTATATGTGTGTTACTTTGATATATATTTATAGCCTTATAGGTAATGTTATAAACACATTAAACATACAAATAGAAATATCTAAGAAAAGTGTTTGTCAATTGCAGTCGTGAATGAGTTCGTAAACATGAGCATTGAATCAAATTATTAAAAAAAATTATTCTTAAAAATTATTAGTCAAGATACATTGAGAAAGGGTTTATTAATGTTCATATCAAGATTAGTATAGATAATGCTCTTCGTAAGAGAGGATGGATTTTCCATGACCGATGGAAACACCAAGATGTTACGGATGTGTGATCGAGAGTTCTACATGTTAGTGTATCTAAGTCAAATAAAGGATCTCACATGACGATATGTATCGTATTTTAAATTGAGGGTACTGTGGATCTTTCACATGGACGCCTTACTTTAACCACAGAAAATTCACTAGTTGTTGGTTCGAGTTACAACCAGTTTTGGGTATGTGTGGAAGTATAAGAAGTGAAGTACTGTTGAAAATTTTCAAAATTAGTTTGGGTTCTTTGTTTTGGAAGAAGAGAGAAGAAAGAAAGTATGGATGTTAAGTCCCACACCTTGAGATAAACAAAGATAGCTTTGTTTATATAATGGATTCTCATGAGAATGTTGGCCTCTTCGGGCGTCCAAATGTTTTGTCTTGAATTGATGAGAGAGCCTATGCATCGTGTCATGCGCACGCCGTCGTATTTGAATTTTAGCGGGAAACCAAGTGATGCAACCTTTAAGAAGCATATTTTGGCGATCGGACATGACTCTCCACTACCTATAAATATGCAAGCCAAATTCACTTTTAAAATATTATAAATTTTTTCATCTTCTTCACTTCTTTTCTCCATTAAATTACATCATCAACTTCCAAATTTTAGACTATTTTTGTTCGGATCAAAGTCGTATAAATTTTGAATCTGATTACACTGTTAGAAGGCTTCATTGAATTCTAAAAATCAATAATTCGATAACCCGTTTATACATGTTGGGTTGAATTATTGTCTGAAAGAATCTATTGTACAGATCCTTGAAGTCAAATGTACGTTATTCGCTTTATTATCATGCTTAGCCAACAAAGATATCTAACAATTTTCAAACAATAATTTCAACTACGAAAGGTTCGACCAATATCAATGCCATGCAAGTCATGAATTAACACCTTACTCGTTTGGAACGATTTGGTGGAGATAATTTCACATGGTGGAAAGAGACCGTGAAATTCTTTCCGATCACCGTTAAATTGTTCTACATTCTGAAAGATGGCTTGGAGGTAATATCTGAAGAAATTCCTACTGATAATGAGACGTCCAAGATGAAACGTGTAAAGCGCAAAGAGGATGATTTTCTATGTCTTTCTACATGAAGGACACATCCTGAATGCACATTCAACTTCCATCTAAAATGCACATCAAAGCCTGGAAACAGCGAAAGCACTCTGGACTGCATTGGAAAATAAACACCGTAAATCCGTGGTAAGCAACAAAAGATTCTTAGTATGAAATTTTATGGATTTTAGATGACTGTTAATAAGTTCATTATTGGACAAGATAGTGAATTATTATACATAAAAATTCACTTATAAATGCTAAAATTGTACTCCATAAATCCTTTATAATGGGAGCAATAATTTCTAAACTCCTCACTCTTGGAATGACTATAAAAAAATTGAAGCATGCAGAAACAAATTATGATTTAAAGAGTTTACATCGTCATCTTTAATTATAAGAGGAACCTCATAAACGGGAACCAAATAATGATCTGCAAACTAAGTTCCATTTTAAGGCTAATGATGTTAGAATATCAAATTTGTTTGAAGCCTAAGAATGAGACATGTTTTATGAAAAAAAGGTCACCCCAAGAAGGATAAAAAAGAGGGCACTTGTTATTTTTGTAACAATCCCGGTCACTTTGCTCGTGGCTACCGTCAATGAAAGGAAAACTTAAAGGCGAATGTGTTCAAAATATAGTATGGTTGAAGTGCAAGCAAGAAACTCTGTTATTGGCATGGACAATGATTGGTGGTTTGAAACCAGAGCAACCATTTAGATATGCAAAGACCGTAGTCTTTACAAGACCTACGAAGAAGTTGGCGGAGAATGACATGAAGTTACATGAGCAAATAATATCAGAAGAAAAGTAACTAGGAAGGACACTATAGAACTGCCATTCACTTCGAGAAAGTTTCTGTTAGCACCAAAATTGGTCACTAACACCCAAGAAAAGATTTGTGTAGAGATATTAATAAAGATAGAAAATTAAAACGGAGGAAAATGTGCAACAGAAACTACAGAAACGAGAACACCAGAATTATAGTGGTTCGACATAACTGCCTACGTCCACTTTGAGTATAATCTTTATTGCTTCTTTAAATTATTGAATACAGATACAATCCGTACACTAACGACTTGATTACAAGTTTGGATCAAAAATAGATGAGTCTTCGAAATGGCAGAGCCTCCCCGGAGTTCTCGAAATAAAGGTCCCCTTCACTACACCTCTGCCTCTCTATTTATAGACGAAGATAGGCTGGACTTCTTTCTCAGGCCTAAGAGCGAAGTACCTCGGCCCATATATGGAAACCTCGGCCCATATATGGGAACCTCGACCCGACCGATCCAGGCATGCCGAGCGAGACACACCGGTCGACAAATGCCGATCCGGGATGGCCGAATGGTGATCACCGGGTAATTGACTCGAAGCGAACTCTTAAAGGACCTGGAGTAACTCGTGGTGGGACTCAAAGTAAACCAATGCCGAACCCCTCACTTTGATGTTGACCTCCATGAATACGTCAAACCCCTCATATTGCTCTAAAACAGCTATACCGAACCAGGCGTATCGAACGGTGGTTGCCGAGCAGTGTTGGCCGAACCATATATCCAGGTCGAACGATATACGGGCCGAACGATATACAAGCCAAACGATATACAGGCCGAACCACATATCCAGGCCAAACGATGTATATATGCCGAGCTTCTTAATTCAAGCAACCTCTCACTGGCTCAAGTTTCACTTAGATTCAACCAAGAAACTCAATAATTAGCATCTCGTAGCTGGGCCAAGCAACCGGGTAACAGTTTCTTACTTTGGTCAATGTGTTTCTTATACCTGATATATGTAAAATCTGTTCTCCAGAATAAAGGAGGATTCAAAATAGTGTATGAGTCTGACAAGTTGATGTTATCTGAAAATGACAAGTTCATTGGATAGGGTTACTCTTTTAATAGCATGATAAAGTTGAATTTAATACAGAAAAATTCTGTTTATATTGTTTATTCTGTTGATTGTGGCATGCTAGATTAAGACATGTTAATTACGGTTCTCTTAAGAATATGGATATATGAAATTTTATTTCTGATTGTAATTTTGATTCTATCTCTAAGTATGAAGTTTGTGTTCAAGCAAAAATACATAGAAAATCCTTTAAATCTACTGAAAGAAAAACAAATTTACTTGAAGTAGTATATAGTGATGTTGGTAATTTAAAGGGTCATACAATTTATGGTGGTATATTGATGACTATTCTAGATATGCATATGTTTGTCTAATGAAAACCAAAGATGAAACCATTGGAAATGTTTTTGTTTATGAAGTGAATTTATTAAAAAAATTAAATAAAAAATGGTTAACGGTAATTTATTTATGAACCATTATTATAATTGAGCCGTTGCAAGTTTATAAAGGCAATATATTTATGAATCATTATTATAATTGAGCCGTTGCAAGTTTATAATGGTAATATATTTATGAATCATTATTATAATTGAGCCGTTGAACTTGCACAATGGTAATATATTTATGTGACATTATTATTGAGCCGTTACAAAAGCTAATGGTATTACAATATTATTTTAAATGAGAACAAATTAAAATCCATTAACATTCCATCACTTTAGTAACGTACACAATTTCCATTCTGCCTATTTAAATGATAGATGGATAGAAGAGAAATGGTAAGAATAACAGACAATTTTCTTTTTCTTCTTCCTTCAACAAAACTAAACACCTTGAGCGGTATTTTCAAAGTACTAATCAGATTTGTCAATGCAAACAGGTTGATATTTTTCAGATTAGAGAGGCTGTTTTATCCTAGAGGTGGTGGCGTTTGTTTTTTAGAACTGCTTTGCACCTTCGAGCATAACGCCGAAACGCCTTCAAGAGAGTGACAACGTACGTGACTCAGCCGAAGTTCATTGTTCCCAACAATTTGAAGACGTTCTAGACAACAATGACTTCTGCTGCAACTATCGATGATGCTGCACTGACCTCAATGTTTCAGGTCCCCATGGTCGCTTCTACGACCTTTTGATTCAAGGGCCTCCATTTCAAGTGTTGGAGGCAAAAGATGGAATTTTTTCTGATGATGACGGACGACAAGTCAGTAGAGACGCAGTCTCATGAACTTCAGAAAATAGCTCATGAGATCGTCTCTGAAGGTATGGTTATTGATGAACAATTCCAAGTTGCTATTTTGATAGATAAACTACCCCCTAGTTGGAAGGATTTTAAGAATAATCTGAGACATAAAACTAAAGAATTTTATTTGGAAAGCTTGATAACTCGCCTCCGTATTGAGGAGGAATCACGTAAATAAGATATGAAGGAAGAAGTGCTTGCTGTTACAGGCAACACTAAGAAAGCTTCAGTTCTAAAACCAAATCCTAAAATTTTTAAGAATCAGAACCGCAAGCTTAGTCAGAACTGCAACAAACAGAAACCACCCCAAAAGAATGACTCTGGAAAGTTGTTTCTTTGCTACAACTGTGGAAAACCAGGTCATATAGTACACAAGTGTAGGAACAAGCCAGGCCCTGCACCGTAGGCTAATCTGACTGAGGAGCCTCTAACGGCTATGATTACTGATGAGATTCACCTTGTTGGGAGATCAGAGGGTTGGTGGGTAGATACTGGTGGTATACGCCATGTCTTCTATGACCGTGCTTTGTTCAAAATATACACGGAGACTAAGAACAAGAAAGTGTTGTTGGGAGACTCTCACACCACTATTGTTGCTAGGATTGGAAGCGTAGAGCTGAAGTTTACCTTTAGGAAGACCATCATTCTGAAGGACGTAATGCACACTCAAGAGATGAGAAAGAATCTTGTTTCAGGTTATCTTCTAAATAAGGCTGATTTTACACAGGTTATTGGGGCTGATATGTACACCATCACTATGAATGGTATGTTTATGGGTAGGGTTTATGCAACTGATGGTATGTTTAAACTTAATGTTGAATGTAATAAAATGTTTGCTTCTGCTTTTATGTTGTGTGATTTTAATATATGGCACTCTAGATTATGTCATGTGAATAAACATATAATTCATAACATGAGCACTTTAGATCTTATCCCTAAAATGTCACAAACTGATTTTGATAAATGTGAATTCTGTAGTCAAGAAAAAATCACTAAGAAACCACATAAATCAGTTGATAGAGTTTCTGAACCTTTAGATTTGATTCATTCTGATATATGTGAGCTTGATGGAATTTTGACTAGACATGGACACCGTTACTTTATCACTTTTATTGATGACTGTTCTGATTTTACTTATGTATATCTTATGAAAAATAAAAGCGATGCATTTGATATGTTTAAATCATTTAGAACTGAAATTGAGAACCAATCTAATAAGAAAATTAAGAGACTTCATAGTGATAGAGGAACATAATATGAGTCTAGTTTATTTCTTGGTTTCTATAAATTGCATGGTATAATTCATGAGAGAACTGCACCTTATTCACCTGAAATGAACGGTAAAGCTGAAAGAAAAAATAGAACCTTTACTGAATTAGTTGTGGCTATCATATTGAATTCGGGTGCAACAAAACATTGGTGGGGGGATATTTTATTGACTGTATGCTATGTATTGAATAGAATCCCTAAATCAAAATGTAAAATCTCACCATTTGAAATTTTAAGAAATTATAAATCAAATGTGTCTTATTTTAGAACCTTGGGATGTTTGGCATATGTTCGTATACCAGACCCTAAGAGAATAAAATTAGCAAGTAGAGCATATGAATGTGTATTTATTGGCTATGCTATTAATAGCAAAGCATGTAGATTTTATGACCTGAATACACATAATATAATAGAATCTAATGATGCCGATTTTTATGAATCTAGATTTCCTTTTAAATTGAGGAATAGTGGGGGCACATCAAGTAACACCATGCCTATTAGAACAGAACTTAATGAGTCTTCTGAAAATGAACCTAGAAGAAGTAAAAAGGCAAGAACCGCAAAAGATTTTGGTTCAGATTTTTGTGCTTTTACTATAGAGGAGGATCCCTTAAACCTCCAAGAGGCCTTATCTTCCTTAGATGCCGATTTTTGGCAAGAGGCTATAAATGATGAAATGGATTCTTTAGAATCCAATAAGACTTGGCACTTAGTAGATCTACCACTTGGTTGTAATTCTATAGGCTGTAAATGGGTACTTAAAAAGAATTTAAAACCTGATAGCACAGATAAAGCCTGTTTAGTAGCTAAAGGATTTAAGCAAAGAGAAAATGTAGACTTTTTGACACCTTTTCACCTGTATCTAGGATTACATCCATTCGAGTACTAATTTCACTTGCATCTATTCATAAATTAATAATACACCAAATGGATGTTAAAACTGCCTTTTTAAATGGTGAATTAGAAGAGGAAATTTATATGGACCAACCTGAAGGATTTTTAGTTCATGGTCAAGAACATAAAGTTTGTAAGTTAGATAAATCATTATATGGCTTAAAACAAGCATCTAAACAATGACATGAAAATTTTGATAACTTAATAATGTCACATGGTTTCAAAGTTAATGAAAGTGACAAATGCATTTACTATAAATCTAAGAATTACATTTTTACTATCATATGTTTGTATGTAGATGACCTATTTATTTTTGGGTCAAACATTCATGCCATAAACTCTGTTAAATCTTTGTTAAGTGCCAATTTCGATATGAAAGAATAAGGCGAAGCAAATGTAATCATTGGTATTAAGATTACTAGGTCCGAAAAGGGACTTTCTTTGGATCAATCTCATTATATTGAGAAGATTCTAAAGAAATACAATTACTTTGACTGTAAACCTGCATGTACACCATATGATCCTAGTGTAAAGCTATTTAAGAACACTGGTGAAGGTGTAAGACAATCTGATTATGCGAGCATTATTGGCAGCCTTCGGTATGCCACTGATTGTACTAGACCCGACATTGCCTATGTCGTGGGATTATTATACAGGTTTACTAGTAGACCTAGTATATAACATTGACACGCTATTGAGAGGGTCATGAGATACCTAAAACGAACCATGAACCTTAGGTTACATTATGAAAAATTTCCAACTGTCCTTGAAGGTTACACCGATGCAGAATGGAATACTTTATCTGATGATTCAAAAGCAACCAGTGGCTATATCTTTAATATTGTTGGAGGAGCGGTTTCTTGGAAATCCAAGAAACAGACTATTTTGGCTCAGTCTACTATGGAGTCTGAGATGATAGCACTAGCCACAGCTAGTGAAGAAGCAGAGTACTTAAGAAATCTGCTAGCTGAGATTCCTTTATGGGAAAAATCGATACCAGCTGTGTTGATCCATTGCATAGTACCGCGGCTATTGCAAAAGTACAGAACCATTATTACAATGGTAAGAGATGACAAATACGTCATAAGCACAGTATTGTTAGAGAGCTACTCTCTTCAGGTGCTGTTAAAGTGGATAATGTACGCAGTGATGAGAATTTGGCAGATCCTTTGACGAAAGGACTGACCAGAGAGAAAGTCCTTAGAACTTCTAAAAGAATGGGACTATTGCCCTTAGATTGTTGAGTCACGCATAATGGTAACCCGACCTAATGACTGGAGATCCCAAGAACTAGGTTTAATGGGTAAGAACAAGTTGTGAAGTGATATTAGTTGAACATGCTATTTTTATATTAAGAAGCATGTATTCATAAAGTGATTAGAGGATGAGTTAATAGAAACTCTTAATGAGATCCATACTCTATTTGGAGTGGAGTACCTACCTTCAGGAGTACTCTTGATAGACTCACCTGTGTGAATGTGGAAATATGGCCGTTTCCTATGGAGTTTTGGGCAAATTTCCTAGAGCATTCACTAAACTAGGATAGACGTGCATGACCATAAATGCACGGGCTTATTTGATTGCACTCTAGAAAGATTGTGTGTGGTCTGATGTCAAGAATAGAGTTCAAGACTACGTGTTACTCTAGTAAAAAGTAAATCCTATCCACTATGCAAAGGTTCAAGTCGAAAGACACCTTTTTTTATGCACAATCTTATGTTTTTAGAAACTGCTTAAACAATATTTAAAAAAAAATTCAAGTGGGGGATTGTTGGAAATTTTTGTTTATGAAGTGAATTTATTAAAAAATTAAATAAAAAACAGGTTAATGGTAATTTATTTATGAACCATTATTATAATTGAGCCGTTGCAAGTTTATAACAGCAATATATTTATGAATCATTATTATAATTGAGCCATTGCAAGTTTATAACGGTGATATATTTATGAATCATTATTATAATTGAGCCGTTACACTTGCACAACAGTAATATATTTATGTGACATTATTATTGAGCCACTACAAAAGCTAATGGTATTACAATATTGTTTTAAATGAGAATAAATTAAAATCCATTAACATTCCATCACTTTAGTAATGTATACAATTTCCATTCTGTCTATTTAAATGATAGATGGACAGAAGAGAAATGGTAAGAATAACAGACATTTTTCTTTTTCTTCTTCCTTCAACAAAACTAAACACCTTGAGAAGTATTTTCAGAGTGCAAATCAGAATCAACTTTGTCAGTGCAAACAGGTTGATATTTTTCAGATTAGAGAGGCTGTTTTATCCTAGAGGCGGCATCGTTTGTTTTTCAGTACTGCTTTGCACCTTCGAGCAGAACGCCGAAACGTTTTCAAGAGAGTGACAACGTACACAACTCAGCTGAAGTTTATTGTTCCCAATAGAAACTTATGATAAATTTAAAATTTATTAGGCCGAAGTGGAAATGCAATTAGGACTTATAATTAAAATGTTATGTTTCGATCGTGGTGTTGAATAATTTTCAAATGATTTCATATTATTCTACAAACAATAAGATGTAATACATTAGTGTACTTTTCCTTATACACCTCAACGAAATGGAGTTGTTGTAAGGAAAAATAGTACTTTAGTTGTAAATGCTACATTAATTAGTTCTAATTACCAAATACTTTATACAGTGATGTTATTTTATCTACATGTTACATTTCGAATAGAATTTCTTGGAAAAAGAAGAATATATCCCCATATGAATTATGGTTCAAAAGAAAATCTAATTTATTAAGACTCAAAGTTTGAGGTTATTTGGCTTATGTTAAAAACTAGATCTTAAAAGACCAAAATTAGAAAACAGAGCATTTAAGCATGCTTTTATTGGCTATTCACCTCATGGATAACCTATCGATTCATAATAGTTTATAATTCTGAAGTAATAGAATTTTTCAAAAACAATTATATATCTCAAAATCAAACTAGTGAGGACCTATGTTATCATCTAGTCCGGAACATATGGAAACTAATGATAACAATGATGAATATATCTCTTCTCAAAATAAGATGAAATCTCCATACTTGAAGAAAATACCAAATGGAAGAAAAGTAAAAGAGCAAGAATATAAAAGGATGATGGTCTTGATTTTATTACATATCTAGTAGAAGAAAATAAGCATGAGATCCTTAATATACCTAAATACGTAACGAATGTAAATGATGACCCTAAAACTTATTCTGATATAATGAGTTCCAAAGATGCTATTTACTGGAAAAAAGCATCAATGATGAAATGAATTCAATTTTGAAAAATCAAAACTGGATTATAACAGATTTATCTCCTGGTGCTAAACCAATATGATGTAAATGGATATTAAGGAAAAATTTGAATATAGATGGATCCGCTGATAAATTTAAAGCCAAGTTAGTTGCTAAGGGTTATAAACAAATACATGGAGTAGATTGTTTTGATATATCTGCTCATGTTGCTTGCATATCTTTTATTTGTTGTTTGGCAGCACTTGCATCCATTCAGAAACTGGTAATTCATAAATGGATCCGAAAATTGCTTTTCTAAAATGTGATTTAGAAGAAGAAATATATATGGAACAACCAGAAGGTTTCATAAATCTGGGCCAAGAAAAGAAAGTTTGTAAATTGGTAATATCTCTTTACGTCTGAAATAGGCACCGACGTAATGAAATGAGAAGATTGATTAAGTAGCATTGTCAAATGGCTTCATTATTAGAGATGCTAATAAATGCATTTATATAAAATCGAATAAAAACGGTTATGTTGTAATGTATTTATATATTGATGACATGCTAATATTTGGCTCCGATATATTTTGTGTAAAAGAAATAAAAAGGTTTTGGTTCTTTAAATTTGATATGAAAGATCCACGAGAGGCTGATGTGATCTTAAGGATCAAAATCATAAGGAAGGAGGAAGAGTTGATACTAACCCAATCTCACTGCATCGAGAAGTTTCTCAAGAAGTACGGTCATTACAAGGACAAACCAGCATCAACTCCTTTAGAACATAGTATTAATTTTGTGAAGAATACCGGACGAACTTGAAAGTATAGTGGATCGTGTATATATGGCTAAGAAACAGATATAAGTGTATAGATAAAATTCTATAAATAAAATATAGTAAAGTAGAGAATGTGCACACGAGGATTTTTATACTAGTTCGGACCACCGTCCTATGTCCAATCCCAGAATATCTATTTTGGCTTTTTACTCATTAAACACCCTCGCTTCACCTGGAGGAATGAGTCTATACAAATGTATAAGGCACTAGATAGATCTTTTCCACTAACTTGATACAAATAGACTTGGCAGTATATGTGTCTAAATAAACTGATATACCCAATACAATTTAAGCTACTATAGCTCACAAGAACCAGTTTGTAGATGAATATGCAGAAGTTTAGGTGGTTAGGAATCAAAATATTAATGATAATACTTGAATGATTGCTGATTTGAAAGCAGTAGGTAAACTAGGGTATCAGAAAATATATTAGAGAATTTGAAAGCATGTAAGGGTGATTGATCCACTTGAAAATAAAGCTATTTATAGAACTATAAAAGGTTTGAAGTGCGGATACGATTGTTTACCTTTGGAGAAAATCGCATCTGGAGGAAGAATAAGAAACACAACTATTCAATTTAAAATAAGTTTAAATCACGCTTCAGAAATTATGACATAAATTCGTGCACCAGTATACCGGTGGCCTACCACCGATCCATCACTGTACAATATTCTTTCAGAATTTCCGAGGGTTTAAAAAGCCTTTAAAAAATCAGTAATAAAATCTGAAAAAATATTCAAAAGGTATATTTATGGTCTTTAAGGCTTTGAGATGTCACTACATGATTCTCATTAGTTTTAACAATATATATCTAGGACAAAATGACTCACATATACAAAGTCTTGTGGTGTTCTTCGTTTTGATGATTCTCTGAAGTTGTAGTGCGCATTCTTCTATCTTTTCAGAGCTCTATGATGACTTTTTTTGATTTACCTTCTTAAACTATAACATGGAGTTGTCATCATCAAAATCTAGGAAATCTTGCTCTAACATTCTCTGGCCTTTTAAAGATGCCAACTCATATATGTATTCATGCAAAAGATGTTACAATGATGCTTATACGAATGCAATACTCCTTCTAAATATGTGCCCATCATATTTTATAATTTTATAACTTTTTAACTCCCTCTAAATGTATGCATATGTATAAGTATTTCTCCCCTTTTGTCATCGCAAAAAAGACAAAAATACACTATAATATAGATTGGATATCACAATTGAAAAATACAGAATGAACTGAATGAGCATCACAACGCAAATAGAATGAACAACAAAAAATAACACAATGATCAAAAAGTCATAAAATGCATACTGAATAAAAAAACGTCCGAACCAAACATAGTTTCAACTAACACAGCAACACAAATGCAACACTGAATGTCAAATAATACAAACTAAGCAAATACTGAATGAAAATAAAACTAAATGTCCATAAGAAAGAAACCAAACATGAAGAGATGCAGACTATGGTCAGTCAAGATATCATGGAGGGGTAGAAGTGTCAAACTCTGTGAATCCAGTATGCTCCATAGATGGTGCCAGAGGACATAGTGGAGAACTTGAAGTACGGGTGATAGCGGCTGGTGGTCTAGGTCCTCTCCCTCTAGAACCCATCCCGATAGGTCCAGGTTGCTGATGTGATGGTCATGCGCCTCCAGTGCCTTATGCTCATGTCTGCAAGTCATGAACTGAAGACTGAGGTACTAGCGGGGGCTGAAGAGCACTACCCTTATTGCTTATGCCCACTTTACTATCTCCTGTGTGTACTGAGCCGTATAGACAAGTGAGAAGAGAATGAATAATACCAAACTCTCTCTTCTGTTTCTGCCGCTCTTCTCTAATTTCCTAAATTAGTTGTTCATGTCTATCAAGCATAAAAATAATATACTACTTTAGATATGAAGAGGCATGCATTGGGGAAGTAGATATTAATACCACATATTTTGATTTTGATGACAATAGCCATATAAATATAGGTACTAATATTTTTCCAAGTTGTATAGAATATTTTGCAGGATATTACACATGTATATACAGGTACATGATAATCGAGTTTGACGACTAATCGGTAAAAAGACTAGAGATCAAGATTCATAGACGATCAAGATAATTAAAGACTCATGAGTTTAAAGACAAAAACATGAAGAGTTTAAGACTATAGTTTTTAATAGACATTAGATAAATTTGTTAAAGTTCTTGAATAACAACTTTCTTTTCTTTGAACACTCTCATCAAAATATTTATTTTATTTTTGAAATATATTTCTACAAATATTTTATAAAAGTTTTATATATTAAAAAGTATCTAAAAACTATTTTTAAACGATTTTACACAATAACAGAATATTATAACACTTTAAATATATTATTGTTTTTCTCAAAATACAAGGGTATGTCGACATACCTTACCTATGTATGTCGATATATGTACCTTAAAGAAATGTTTTTAAAATTCTGAATAGTTATGATTTTTTGCTCCATCTTTTCGCGAATAGACATATCCCTTCAAAAAATATACATAGGGGACTAGAAAACGAATTTTAATAACTACTTTTTCACTTTTCTTCTTACTCCAAATTCTTATTATAAATTTCATGAAATCCACTTTATGTACTCTTCAAATTCACTCAAGTTCAATTTATACTTAACTATATTTATTCTTTATAATCTACTCAGTGATTTACAAGTATTCTCTCATTAATTCAAAGATCAAAGTGTTATCCAAGAGCTATAGATATTCTATATCCAAACTACAACTATTTTTATTTGGAATCAACAATTATCCACTACTATTTATATGGGCATGCTTGTTGCCCATTCAAATCAAGTGGGTGTGCTTATTGCTCGATCAAATCAAGTGGGTATGCTTGTCACCCATTTAAGTCAAGTGGGTAATCTTATTGCCCAATTAAATCAAGAGAGTCTACCTGGACTCGAAAAGTCATGAGGGTGTACCTTGTTGCCTTGAAATCAAGATTGTATTCTGCTTTGCTTGCTACCTGATTAAGTAAGCATTTAGAAGGAAATCTGTATAGATATTGTGCAAGATTGGATGTAGGATTGATCAATCCGAACCAGTATAAAATATTAGTGTCATCTCTCTTACTTTTACTTTATTTTTGCTACATTTATTTATATCTGTGACTGTTTGTTAACATATATCCGTGTTGATTATCCGTGTTTTGATTTAAATCTTAAAACTACTTAGAAAAGTTCATATAAATTATAAAATATTGTTCACCCCTCTAGTGCAAAAGTAGCCTTAAGATCCGTTCACAGTAGTATAATTATCACTACATCATTTTCCACATTTGGTATCAGAGCATTCGGTTTTTAAAAACTCATTATTTGATTTTTGAAAATTATAAATGGCTAGCAACACTGGTAGTACACTTTTTAACACTTTCGTAGAAGGATAATTAATCGCTCTCACTATTTAATGGTAGTATTTATTCTTACCGGTCATGTTGGATGAAAATTTATTTACAATCCAATGATTTAGATATTTGGAACATTACACAAAGTGAATACGCCCCACTCAAAAAAATTTCCACGCTCTTTTTGCTATTTTTGGAAAATATGATATAAATTGGGCTGAAGTGATTTTGGATGACTTTTTTCAAAAGAAAATTTCTAGACATGAAAACACATTTTTACCATGGTGTGTACCTTACTAGAATTTTCAACCATTTTGGTATTGGCCTAAAAGGTGAAAACATTTTGTCTCATAAAGTTTTCGACAAAACAAACCTCTCTCTCATGCACATCCCTTTTGAATTTAAACCCTATGAATCTCTTACCGAAAAAGAAGAAATATTGGCACGAGAAGAAGAGTAAGAGATTCTTCAAGAAAAAGAAAGTTATGACATGGAAATAGAAGAGGAAAAACGAGAAGAAGAGGAGGAGGAAATGGATACATCTCTTGAATGCTATGACAAACCATCTCGGTATTCAAACAAAGAGATCCTTCGGAATCAAGAGAAGCTTCTTAATAATCAAAAGAAGCTTAAATGTTTTTTTAGTAAGAAATTTACCAACCACTCAAACAAAGTTGACAAATACTTTGGGAAGAAAATGAGAAAGCTTGGTGGAAATTCTTCTTCTTCTTCTTCTTCATTCTAGATTGACTTAGCTATCTTTGTGTTTTCTAGTTTTTATTTTATTTCATTTTCTTGTATTATTCATTATGTTTATGTATCTCTTTAATTTATTAATGAAATTTTCTTAGAAATTCATTTTTGTTGTTAATCATGTTTTTTTGTTCTCTAGAATTATAAACTAAAATAATATTAAAAAACAAAAATTAAAACAAAAACATACTAATTTTTGCATATATGTCGACATAAGTTACGCATATATGTCGACATACTCTCGTATTTCCAGAATTTAATTTATGAAGTTTAATCTTTGTATTTAGTGTAAGAACTTTTGGTTGTTCTGGATCTGAACGAACATTTATTTTAAAGTGAATTTGATTATGAATTTAAATGCAAGAATATTGTTGTATAAATTTTGAACAAATATTTTAATTTACAAAATGGTTTAGGATAAAATTTAATTTGGAATATTTAATTGACTTTGAAATATTGAAAAGTTAATTTCATAAGTTAAATAACTTATATTTCAAATATAATGATCTATTTAATAATTAAATTGTTAAATTTAATTTTTGAAATTGTTTAATTAACTGAATCTTGAATTTAATATGAACGAAAATGATTTCAATAGTTGATTTAAATTTTATTTAAACAAGAATGAAAATTGTTAACTTTTAAATTTGAATTTAAAAGTGATTAAATTGATTTTGAAAATAGCTTATTTTAATTAACGTGTGAAAATAGTTTTTTGGTCACTGTCTCAGATTTCGACGAAACTGGTTTCATCGGATCCGTAATAGTGAATTATTATAGGATTTCAAATTTCGCAGCGATCGGACTTATCGTTTGGTCGTGCGAGCTTGAACGGGTAGAAATCAATTAAAGGAATTTAATTAATATAATTCGAGTTTGAAAAGCTATCTTTTGTATATGATGGAATTGTCTCTCGATACATATTCCATTGTGTTCGAAATAGGGCTATAACATATAAAACGCTAGACGGTACGCTTCGTTTGGAGTTCGGAAAATTTGTCGCGTGAATAGTGTTTTGTTGAAACGACCCGTAAATTTTAATGGTTTTATAACGTAATAAACTGAATTTTTGTGAAATTTTAAATAACCGAATTGGGAAATAAAAATTTGATATTTGGAATACGTCTATTTCAACATAGCAACTGGTAAATTTTTTATTGGAAATTATGAATGTTAGTTCTGTGGTGTAATTTCAATTTCAATTTAAATCTGTAAAAAAAAATTATGTAAATAAAATATTATTGAAATCAAAATATTTTTATATAATAAATTTATAAATCATTTTCTGAGTGAGACGTCATAATTCGTTTCATCAAATTTGGACTGCTCTAGCTCCGTTTAACTTATTTTCAGCAAAAATTGCAGCGATTGGGCAGCGAATATTGACTTTTGATAGGATGGTTGTATCGCTGATATCTGTGTACCGTTTTGATCGTCTCGTTGTGTTGATCTCCACAGTATATTCGTTTGTGTGTTTCGGAGTCCGGAAGACGGCGAAACCTACAGAATGATTTCCGTATCGGTTCCGCAATTTGGCTTTTGGATTTCCCGTGACCATTCATTTCTCACCGTGTATAAACCAACAATCAGGGCTTTTATTATTTCCTGAATTTAATAATGACTTTTGTACTTCCCAACGTTGAATTTTATATGCTGGTTGGTTCGTTCGTTTCATTTCCATCTTCTTTCCATGTTTTCCGTTCTGTGATATAAGCTTTTATATATGTTTGAACTTCTGCTCATATTCATTTTTGCTGAACCCAAATTTGTTCTCCTTCCCTTCCACTAGTCTCAACCTCAAGTCTCCCCAACCTGCTACCCTCCATTGCTCCTTCTTCACGCTTTCCCTCTCCCTTTCCACCTTATTCCCACATCCTCCTTGCCCCAGCCTCACGCAAACATCGCGCCTGCCTCCTTTGCCACAAGCACCCCTCCTTTCCTCTACCCGACAACTTCTCTTCCCCTTACTCCTCTCTCCCCCTTCACTTCGTCCCTCTCCAAACCTGACAACACCCACGACCCAGTTCGGCCACCTCCCCTCTCTCGACCGCTTACCACCAGTGCAAAACCCCACATGACAGCCTCGCAACCCCACGCCAAGCCCGCCTACCTATACTTTGTCAATCCCACTCCCCTCACCACACGAAGCCCCTCCGCTAACACCCCCTCAGCCTCGGTCGACAACCCACCGCCTTGAGCATCCTACTTCCTCCACTCTTCCCCTCCGTTACAGTATATTTACAACAGCATGTTAAAGGTGTTATATATATTATTTTATTCATTTGCTCTGTTTATAAAAGATATATATATATATGTGTGTGTGTGTGTGTTATAAAGTTGCATGCCTGTACCTGTGACAGCCTGTGCATCATTTTGCTAGTCCTGTTCATTATTTATATAAAAGTGTATAAACCTTAAGATCTGGTTATATATGAAAGTTATATAAGTTGTTGTATATATAAAGTTATATAGTTTGTATATAATCCGTCGTTATGTAAATAAGTTATATAAGTCGCATATAACTTATTTGTTTGTTTATAAGCTTATATATGATCTTTTTGAGCTTATAATGAAGTAATTTTATGTTGATTCTTATAATAAATATTGATTTTAAGTATTATATGTATGTGAGCTGGTATAGGTATATATATTAATTTAAATATGAGTATACATGAGTCTGAGATTTTATTGTATAGGTGTTTAAATTTAGTATTTATTTAAAATTATATATATATATTATTTTAAATATGAGTTTAAAATTTTATATTAATTATTAAAGAAAGATATATATGGATATAATATTTATTTTGTTTCAGTTTATGTTAAGCTAATTTTAATTTGTCCTCCGTCAATTCCAAACTTCCAGCTTCGCTTTGTTCGTCGATTTTGTGTCCATCGTGCTTTACTTTGGAATTCGTGCTTGGGTTCGTAGCTCATTTCATTGTCAAATCTCTCTAGCCTCGAAAGATGAGAAATCACTCACGATTAACATTCGTATATTTATTAAATTTGATTTCACTTGAAACGACAATTGAAATATGCTGCTAGATTTAACTGTTAATTTATAATTTCTATATATGATATGCTATTATCTGTAATTGTTCACTTGTGAGATATGACACCATATCTTGTTGTTTATATTTTATTTAATTTATCACTGATGATATATGCCTGTTGTTGAGATATTATATTATTATCATATTTGTTCTCACTCTCCAAGTTCCCTGTTAGCTTAGAATTTCCTATGGGTTGAAATGATACATACCCGAACGATATTCTAGAATGTGGGAAAATAGTTATGGGTTGAAATGATAAACCCAAGTGATTTTCATTTATTTTGAATTTTTGGGATTGCGGGTTGAAATGATATATACTCGTAAATATTTAATTTGCGGATAGAAATGATAAATATCCGTATCACTTGACCATAGGATACAAAATTATATACGGACACCGTTGGTCTATATTTTGAAAATGATTTCCAAAAGTTTTGAAAGGGAATATATCGTTTTAAATAAATATTGATTTTCAAAAATAATAATATAAAAATGTTATTTTTATATATGTCTAAATTTTAGTTTTTAAATTTATATGTTTTGGAAATTCTAAATTTATAAGTTAGTTTTGGAAAAATAAATTTTAAGATTTTTCTTATAAATTTATTATTTTAAATATATATATAATAAGATTTAATGCAAAAATACATTTAATAATAAAATTTAATTTAATAAAATTTAATTTAATTAGTTATAATATGTTTAAGTATTTATTTGAGCTTATATTAATATTTTAAAGATAGATGTTTATAACTTTAATAAATAAAGGTAAGAAAGATAAATTAATGTTGACTTGGAATTTAAATTGGTTAAAAATTGAATTTAAATAAGAATTGAATTGAACTTATTAGTATTGAGATTTTGAAAGATATGATTTATAACTTAATTTGATAAAAAGTGATTAAATGAATATTCTCAACTTTAAATAAAATTGAGGCTGAATATTTAATATTGATTTAAATATATAAATTGGGATTTAAATAAATTGTTATTAAAATGGTTAAGTGAATATTTTCCAATTTGAATAAAAATTTAAAGTTAAATGTTGAAATATAAATGAAAATGATATATTGTAAATGTTTTAATATTTAAACCTAAATCTTTGAACTTTAAATTGAAATGGTTAAACTGGAATTGATTCAAATTGAATTTTTGGAATTTAAGATGATTTGAATCGATTTGCGAAATTGGAGGAAACTATTTTATTATATAAAGTATTTTTAATATATATAACTATTTTAATATAAATTATTATAATATATAAACTATTTTAATTTATACTATTTATTATATATACTATTTTAAATATTTAAACTATTTTAATTTATACTATTTATTATATATATTATTTTAAATATCTAAACTGTTTAAGTCGGAAGTGTTATGATTTCCAAAGTGTTATGTTTTCAAAAGTGTTACGATTTCAAAAGTGCTATGATATCAAAGTGTTATGATTTCAAAAGTGTTATGATTTTAAAAGTATTATGATTTCGAAAGGGTTATAAAGTGAAAGTGTTACGATTCTGGAAAATAATATTATTTAAGATAAATAATGATATCGAATTGATATAAGTTTGAAATGAATATGATATTTTGTTATGAAGTATGAACTATTTGAAATTGAATGACCACGGTGAGAAATACGCGGTTGGTTGTTAAAGAGACCGGGATCGGATATTGTCATACTCTCTGCCAATACCGAAAACCACTTTAACAACTGTGTACGTGGTAGAGATTCCAAAATGAAGTAGGATGGTTTGGTGACGATTCTATATGGTATTTACGTAGCCTTGACTCCCGTGAGTTAGCTTGATGTGGCTAAAAATGGAGCCATGCCGTGCCAAGTGAGGTCATTCCTCCTATCGGACACATTTCTTCGTTACCATTCTATTGCTTTTGTGATTTGATTGGGTGCACCTTTGATTTGGGAGAGTGTCACGAGGTGGGCGGTAGTAGCTGCTATGCGTTATCACCAGTCCGAATCCGCAAACGGTGTATCTACCCTAGCATTGCCTCGCGTGTCGTGTCACATGGCCTATCGCGCCTTCTACGAGTTTGTTTTGTACTGTACCTATGTGGTGTCCTCTGTGTAAACCACCGGTTTGGTGGAGCGTATGACATTGTATAGACTACAGGAATATATAAAATGTGTTAAGGGGGATATGGGTAACGCCTTAATGCTATTTTAATACTTTTACTTAACTATAGACATATTATAATAGCGTATATTACTACATAGTAGATAGTTCCACGGATCCTTAGAGGATGGAAATCCCAACTATCCTTTAAGTTACTTGTATTTCAGTTGACATTTCACTTGAGTTGAATTTATTAATATAAGAATGTTAATCCTGACTCGAGTGTTTCGTGTTTTGCTTTATGCTCGGATCAAACTGAGTGTCACAGCATTTGAGACTCACCTTTGGAGATTGGAGCTTTGCTTGGAGATCTATTTTATCTATTCAGCTTTCCAGTTGTTTTGTTCAGGAAGGTCATCTGTTTGTATTCGAGACTATATTGTATTTGAGATATTCTGTTGTATTTTATTTCAAACTCTGATGTTCATATAGTAGCTTCATGAACTACTATTTATCTATTCCGCTGCTTATTGTTATAATACTCTGTGTCTATGATTCCGCGATTGATTTATTTACTGTATATGCTGAGTTTTGCCAAATATAAATTAACAATCTGATATTTTGAGAAATTTAAGTCCGACATGTGCGGATGCGAATGGTTCGAAATACCTAGTCGATACATTTGTAATTGCCTATATAAGGCCCTCATTTGCAAACCCCAGTCCAAGAAACCATCAGCCGCCTCATTTAACTTCAATGGCCGAAAATCGTCGATCTTTTCCCTTTGTTTTCTCTCAATCCTCTCAATGAAATCGAATGACTCCAAAAGAAAAGTTGTAAAGCTCGACGAGCCTACGTATCCTGCGGTTTGATTGTGGCAAAGGGACTTGAAGTTGCCAGAATCGAGAGCTATAGGTGGCGTGGTTTTTGGGCTCTAGAGGCGAGATAGCGGCGGCAAAGCCAGCGGGGTCGTAGGCGATGGTGGAGCTTGGAGAGGCAGTTGCGATAGTGGGCTTAGATCGGGGTCCGGTGCCCCTTGGGTGGCACGCGCATCGATGAGAGCGGTCACGTGTGGGGTTTCCTCGGCCTGGAAGGAAGCGGGATGGAGGGAGAGAGATGGTTAGCATTTTAATTTTTCTCAAATTAAGTTGTTAATTACAATCTAATTATATTCAAATGTTCAAAAATCCGTAACTTTTTCATACAAGGTCGGATTCGAGCGAAATGAGTCGCATTGTGATCGTATCGACGAAGGCTACGCCATGGAGCTATATTGGAATTTATTTGAGGCTGAAAACTTTTCAGTTTCAAATAAAGGTGAGTGTTTTAAACCGCTCACGAAATACCGAAATATTTCGATGTTAGTTAAATTGAAATCATGAAGTGATTTATTTTTATTGACTGTTGTTTGGTAATTTAACTGACATTTAAATTAACATATGGTTTGAGACTGATAGGAATTTAAATTGACAGTAAAATTTGAAATTGAAATTACTAGTTAAACACCGATATTGATAACTAGTTAACTGTTGTGATTTATTGGCTGATTTGGATGTTAATTATGATGGATGACTATTGGTTGATATTGGATGACTGGATGTTTATTTATTTTATATATATCCGGTTATCATCCTGTATATTATTTAACAGCATATGAACTGTTACTCGAATTATTTCGAATACATTAAGAAATAGGTTGAAATGATATATACCTATGACACTTGGGTTTAGATTGAAATGATATATATCCATCCTTGAAATTAAAAATCGAAATAACTAATCACTTGGCCATAGGATAAAAATGATATACAGACGCCGAATATTTTAAATTAATTGATTTTAAATTCTTGAATTTGAAGTTATTTAAATATATTTGGTTTAGGGAAAAATCGAATTTATAAAGATTGAGTTATTTTCAAATTTGAGTTTTGAAATGTTGAAATTAAAATTGGTTAAGAGAAATTGTTTTAAAGAATTAAATTTGAAATGTGAAGTTATAACCGACATATGACTTGTATTTTGGAAATTGAATGGTTTTAAAGTTTTGAACTTTTACTTGAACTTCGAATTTATCTAAGTAAAAGTGATATAAATGGATATTTCAAATTTGAGCTCGGAATTGAATTATTTTAAAGATTTTAACCTTAAATTGAATATTGAAGTTTAAATTTGATTTAAGTGATTTAAATCGGTAAATTGAAATTGGAATTGAGATTTATATAAATTGAAATGGTTTAAAATAAAAATTGAATTGAATTTAAACTTGTGAACCTAATCATTGAATCAATTTGAAGTTGATTAACTTATCGAAAACCCTGAAATGAAGATGTAAAATGGTGAAATCTTTAAGGAAATTTGAAACAAATGAAGTTACTACAAATATGTTTCACCTGCTTTTGATTTGACTTACATATGGATTTTTAGTCCCGACTCGAGTGTTTTTTCTTTTCATTACGCTCAGGTCAGACCGAGTTTTTTTCAGTTATCGAAGACAGTCTTTGGGGGACGAAGACGAAGATTTGGTATATCATACCTACTAATATTTATTCCGCTGCACTATTACATTCTATCTATTAAAATTGTATAATTTTGATAATATTGTATAAATTTGATTTATGTTGTAAATTGAATGGAGTATATATTATAAACAGCTTCATGAACTGTTTATGTGATTATTGTATTTTATCGTTCGTTGCGAGATTCTGTTGTTGTTTCTCCTTTTTTGTTCTATTTCTGTAAAATAAACCCATTGATAATCTACCTTTAAACGGTTTGAGTTGGACATGTGTGGATTTATTGTCGACTTAAACTGCCAAAAAAGGTGGGTCGTTGTAGTTGGTATTAGAGCTTTGGTTTAGCATATACCTAAACCTGTAGGATAAGCTCATTGAGTGTATATACGTATATGAGAGAGCGTATTTGTTGGTGATATAAAAATATTTTGAAATTAATAAGTGAAATGATTTTAACCTGGATTATATATAGAATATAAAAGAATGAGTTCTATAAACTGATAAAATCATTCGTGACTGTTTGATGATGATGGGACGTTACCTCTTTGTTGGTTGAATGATCGATTGATGTGGTTGTGCATATTATCATTTACTGATTAGTTAGTTATGATCGACCAGTTTATGGGCATTTGACTTTGTTGTTGACTTTTGAATAGTGCATAACTGGTTGTAAAAAATTTACCTTTTCACGCATGGGAAGGGTAGAAATTGTAATCTGATGGGAATGTTGAAACGAACTCCTTGTGAATTAAGTTTCACAATTCGACTATAAGGCGTTCGGTGACAATTGGGTTAAAATTTATTGTTTAGATTAAAGTTATTTATTTTAATCCAAACGAAGAATTACGATTTTTGAAATGAATACTATAAGATAACGACTCATACGAATATGATTTATGACTAAAAATAAATTCAAACTAAAAATTTGAGAGTTTGAATTCTGGAGGTTTTTGAAATTGGTCTTTAAGATTCTAAAAATATATAATAGCGTAATTTGAAAGTATTTTCCGAATAGAAATGTTTATAAATGATTTGAAAATGATTTCAAAGGGGATTTTCAAAAGATTTAAAAGAAATGAAAGTATGGAACTCACTTTTGTCGCTGGAAAATAAATTTTGGTGATGACTGCAGCATCATCGGCGTTCATTTTCGAGTTTCAGAGTGGGGGAGGCCACTTTAGTAGCTTAGCTACTCGATTGTTTAATGAAACTGATTTGATTCAAATCTATGAAGTATGATTTGATATTCGAAAGAAAAATGTATATATTTATTTCAAACGATTTGAAATAAAACTCGATGTTCAGTTCTCGAGTTTCTATTGAATAATATTATGAACACATGTATCATATGCATTAGGATTGATCAATCGATTGATTATGCATCCTGTTGAGATGATTGATTGCAGATTTCCAATTTTGGATTGGAATTTATTTTTCCGACTATTCTGAATAGTCGAACACTTCCAAATTGAGAGTTAATTTTTAAAGCTAAGTATTTTGGAAAGTATATAAAGTTTAGTTTTGAAAATTCTAAAATAAAGACTAATAGAAGTTGAACAAGTTTTAAAATGTTAAATATTTTGATAAGAAAATTATACGAGTTTATTTTGAATTATACAAGTGTGAAATTTAGTTTTCAGATGTTTTTAAATGAAAAGAGTTTTAAGAAATGTTTTGAATATAGTAAATATTTATAAAAATTTATTATTGGAAAATTGATTTTTTTTAAGCAGTTCTGACTTTGTATAAATATGAAAAATAGTTTTGAAAGGTTTATAATGGAATTTGTTTTAAGAAACATTTTGAACCTAGTAAATGCTTTATAACAAAAGAATTTGATTTGGAAAGAAAGTTGATTTTATCCCAATTTGACATAAATATAAAACCGAAGTTGTGAAAAACTATTGATTTGAAATGTGGAAAAATTTGAATTTGAATGATATGTGATTTGAAAAAAATGATTGTTGAAATCCTATATGAATTTGAAATGAACAGGTATTTGAAATTAATTGATTTCGAGAACCTTTGACTCTATATAAATATTTGATTTGAAAGTTTTCGACTCTAATATGAAATGATTTGTATAAGTATGAGGTTATTTTCGAAAACTATTGATTTTGAAAGGTATTCGATCTGAAAAGCGATAATCTTATATGTAACGGAATTTATATAAGAATGGTATGATATATTCGAGACTAATGATTTTGGAAAGTACTCGATTTGGAAATGAAATCTTATATATAATGGAATTTATATAAGTGTGATATTTGAAGTTATGATTTGAAAAGGGTACTATATGGTATGATATATTTTGAAGTAAAAGGTATTTCGAAGTACCCTCCGTAAAGAAGTATAGTATGATATGCTTCAAACCCTAGGACTTGGGTGAATCCAGGAGTGGATTCGACCGATAACTCTAATGGACTTGGGTGAATCGAGAAATGGATTCAAACCATATAGGTTGTCCGGACTTAAACTCATGAGTTCCTCAAAATATTTTTAGGGTAGATGGTTCTTTAGTTTACCCAATGGATACGCTTTCAATCCTGAGATCTATTGTTTATGAGTCTTCCGGGAAGGAAGTGCAATTATTGTGTAAATCATTGAATCAGCAACGTACCACTGCGGCAGGGGTCGATGGTCCCTTATTTATGAAATGGCCACGATATTTTTCTAGAATCCGGAAGGTAGATGGATCTTTTGGAAGGTTTTGTGTCTATTGCGTAAACAATGGAATCAGTGGCGGTCCATTGCTAACTGATCATCATCATTTGACATTGGATTGTTGAGCGGTACTCTCTATATCTGTTTTAAAGGTTTTTCCAAGTATTTTCACTAGATGATGAAATAGATCTACTAAATACTTAGAGATTTTAGTCTTGCACATTATCAATGTGTAGCTAAAATCTATAAGAATAAGGATAAATCTGTTAAGACATCGAGTTATAAAAGGTATTTTGATCTAAAATTTATTACATTATCTAAATCATTTGTTCTGAAATCGTTTGGAAATGTTTTAAAAAGGGTTGTTTATATATAATTTAATGTTTTATGCTCAACTTAAATGTTTATAAATATTATTTTAACAAAAATGTTTACACAGTTATTATTAGCAATGTTCTACGTTATCTAATTTATATCCCAAATATTGTTTAAAGTAATAATTATTATAATGTTTTGAAATTAATTATTATCATTTATTTAAAATATTTAGAAGTAAATTACTATGGTTATAATAATGTTTAGAGACTGATTATTAGTGTTTATAAATAATGCTTGAAAAGTATTCCGATATTAAAACTAGAAAGTTTTAAGTAATGGATTTAAGAATTTAAATAGCTTCTTTCCAAATATAAGTAATGATGTTGATGATTATTTTCAAATAGTTTACATATTTTATAAGGAGGTCTATTTTGAATTTCTAAATGAAGTTACTTTATATAAAGTAAGAAATTTAACATTGGATTTTTGTAAAATTATTTATATATCAAAGTTAATGATTTTGCAAATGGATTTCTAAATGAAATCTTTTTAAATGAGCTTTATATAAATTTCTTTGAAATTTTTTAATTTAAAGATATTATATAAATAGACTGTATAAATAAGATTTTTTTGTTTTAAAATCTTACGAAACAATTGATTTGGGAAATTCTATTTATAGTATAATATGTTTGGAAAAAAAACAAATAAAAACAAACGAGTTGGATATTTATTTTGAAAGAAAGGTATTAAATTCCATATACTCTTGATTTGAAAATATATATATGAAATTTACAAGTTTTGCACTATTTAGATTTTTTTATATAAACCTAAGTAAACGTTGTCATGATTTGAATAATTGTTTTGGAAGTAAGTATTTCCTAAATTGGTTATGAAAGATATGAAATCTTTACACTTGATTTGAAATAGAAAATATAATATAAGATTTGAATATATTATCAGTTTTAAACTAATGATTTGAGCTTATACTTATTCTAAATTATGAAATTAATAAATGATTGGATTTAAAGAAATGTTATTTTTAAAGTTTGTTTAGGATGTTCGATATCAAATTTCTAATAGTATTATAAAACTTTCGAAAAATCCTTGTATAATACTATGGGAATATTTATGTATATCTTATATAAACAAGTTTGAAGGTTTTATAAGCTTAATCTTTTAAGATATATTGGAACGTTTTGTTCCTCTTCAAAGACGAATACCAAAAACTTAAAAATTTCATTTATAATCAAATTTGTTTCGAATATTAAATTGGTTCATAATTAGCTTGAAATTTTATAAGTCTTCCGAAATTAAGCATTTATACTTAACTAGAAATAATTTTCTAATGACTTGGATAGTTTTAAAATAGTTATGAAATAGTTGGATGAATATTATTTGCTGAATGGTTTCCTTTATTGCAAATCTTTGTTATGGCTACTTTTGGTTGCATATGATTGTTAAATTGTGTATTATTGTTTATGCTTATGGTTTAGATTAAGAATTCATGTTATATAGTTCTATCAAACTCATGCATGCTTTCTATATCTTTCTATAAGCAACTGATATTCAAGTTGAGTTAAGATAGGTATATTTGAAGCCCATTCGGACGTATATGCGTTTTGGCTCACTTTTGCTCGCTTTAATATGAGCGAACTTGCTCGTATTAATAACAATAAGGTACATATCTTGGATTACGTATCATACTTTTATGTTTTTCCCTACGGGATGCCTCATCACTGAGATGAGATGTATATTGATTATATATATGTGTATTGTAAATTTTTACGATCGAGCCGTGCAAAGGAGACGTTGCCGAAATTTTCCGTAAATTCATTGTTAGAAATTTTTTGAGATTTTAAAATTTATAACTCGTTTTACAGATAAGCCGATATCAGAGTGGCATAGTAGAAGCGTAGTAAAAGTTTTGAAAAATAGATTTTATGTCTTATATGTTGATTATTTTGAGTAAAATATATCAAATGTAAGATTCCTTACTTAATCCCTTTTCGAGGACGAAAAGTTTTGAGTGGGGGAGATTATAACGACCGGTATTCTTAACTATTTTAAATTATTAAATTTAATATAAATTTGAATAAAAATGGTTGAAAATAAAAATTTGTGTTTATTAAGCTATTTATTTAATATGAACTTGAATGAAATTTTGGAAATAACCAAATTCAAAGATTTAGGAAGTAACATGTATCGGAATGCAATTCAATATATTATGTATGTAAAATAGCAGGAATTGAATAATCAATATTGAATTATTTGGTTGGAAATAAAATATTTGATTTTACAACTAAAATTCATTTGAAATTCTAAAATTGGGATTCATCGTAATTGAATTATACAAGGACTTTGATTTATGAAGTGTAATCTTTCTATTTAGTGTAAGAACTTTTGGTTGTTCTAGATTTGAACGAACATTTATTTTAAAGTGTATTTGTTTATGAATTTAAATGCAAGAGTTGGTTGTATAAATTTTGAACAAACATTTTAATTTACGAAATGGTTTAGGATAAAATTTAATTTGGGATATTTATTTGATTTTTTAAATATTGAAAAGTTAATTTCATAAGTTAAATAACTTATATTTCAAATTTAACGATTTATTTGATAATTAAATTATTAAATTTAATTTTTGAAATTGTTTAAATAACCGAATCTTGAATTTAATATGAATGAAAATGATTTCAATTGTTGATTTAAATTTTATTTAAACAAGAATGAAAATTGTTAACTTTTAAATTTTAATTTAAAAATAATTAAATTGATTTTGAAAATAGCTTACTTTAATTAACGTGTAAAAATAGCTTTTTGGGCACTGTCTAGGATTTCGACGAAACCAGTTTCATCGGATCTTTAATAGTGAATTATTATAGGATTTCAAATTTTGTAGCGATCAGACTTATCGTTTGGTCGTGCGAGCTTGAATCGCGTAGAAATCAATTAAAGGAATTTAATTAATATAATTCAATTTTGAAAAGCTATCTTCTATATATGATGGAATTGGCTCTCGATACATATTCCATTGTGTTCGGAATACGGGTATAACATATAGAACGCCAGGCGGCACGCTTCGTTTGGACTTTGGAAAATTTGTCGCGTGAATAGTGTTTTGTAACTGCCTATATATGGCCCTCATTTGCAAACCCTAGTCCAAGAAACCAGCAGCCGCCTCGTTTTAACTTCAATGGCTGAAAATCACCGATCTTTTCCCCTTGTTTTCTCTCAATCCACTCAATGAAATCGAATGATTCCAAAAGCAAAGTTGTAGAGCTCGATGAGCTCTACATAACCTGTGGTTGGATTGTGGCAAAGGGACTCAAATTCGCCAGAATCGAGACCTATAATTTGTGTGGTTTTTGGGTTCCCGAGGAGAGATGATGGCGGCGGAGGTAATAGGGTCGCAGGCGATGGTGGAGCTTGGAGAGGCGGTTGCGGTGGTGGTCTTGGATCGGGGTCCGGTGGCCCTGGGGTAGCGCACACATCGATGAGAGCGATTGCGTATGGGGTTTCCTCGGCCTGGAAGAAAGCGGTATGGAGGGAGAGAGATGGTTAGCGTGTTAATTTTTTTTAAATTAAGTTGTTAGTTACAATCTAATTATATTCAAATGTTTAAAAATGCGTAACTTTTTCATACGTGGTCAGATTCGAGCGAAACAAGTCGTGTTGTGATCGTATCAACGAAGGCTACGTCATGGAGCTGGATTGGAATTTATTTGATGCTGAAAAATTTTCATTTTTAAAATAAAGCTGAGTAATTTAAATCGCTCATGAAATACTGAAATATTCCGTTGTTAGTTAAATTGAAATCATGAAGTGATTTATTTTTATTGACTGTTGTTTGGTAATTTAAGTGACATTTAAATTGACAGTAAAATTTGAAATTGAAACTAAAATTACTAGTTAAACACGATATTGATAACAGTTAACTTTTGTGATTTATTGGCTGATTTGGATGTTAATTATGATGGATGGCTATTGGTTGATATTGGATGATTGGATGTTTATTTATTTTATATATATATCATGTTATCACCCTGTATATATTTAACAGCATATGAACCATTACTTGAATTATTTTGAATAAATTAAGAAATAGGTTGACATGATATATACCTATGAGACTTGGATTTAGATTGAAATGATATATATCCATCCCTGAAATTAAAAATCAAAATAACTGATCACTTGGCTATAGGATAAAAATGATATACAAACACCGAATTGGTTAAATCAAATGATTTTAAATTCTTGAATTTGAAGTTATTTAAATAAATTTGGTTTAGGGAAAAATCAAATTTATAAAGATTGAGTTATTTTCAAATTTGAGTTTTGAAATGTTGAAACCAAAATTGGTTAAGAGAAATTGTTTTAAAGAATTAAATTTGAAATGTGAAGTTATAATCGACATATGACTTGAATTTTGGAAATTAAATGGTTTTAAAGGTTTGAACTTCAAATTTATCTAAGTAAAAGTGATATAAATGGATATTTCAAATTTGAGCTCGAAATTGAATTATTTTAAAGATTTGAACCTTAAATTGAATATTGAAGTTTAAATTTGATTTAAGTGATTTAAATCGGTAAATTGAAATTGGACTTGAGATTTATATAGATTGAAATGGTTTAAAATAAAGATTGAATTGAATTTAAACCTATGAACTGAATCGTTGAATCGATTTGAAGTTGGTTAACTTATCGAAAACCCTGAAATGAAGATTTAAAATGGTGAAACCTTTATGGAAATTTGAAACAAATGAAGTTACTACAAATATGTTTCACCTGATTCTGTTTTGACTTACATGAGGATTTTTAGTCCTGACTCGAGTGTTTTGTCTTTTCATTATGCTCGGATCAGACCGAATTTTTTCAGTTATCGAAGACAGTCTTTGGGGGACAAAGACGAAGATTTGGTATATCATACCTACTAATATTTATTCCGCTGCACTATTACATTCTGTCTATTAAAATTGTATAATTTTGATAATATTGTACAACTTTGATTTATGTTGTAAATTGAATGGAGTATATATTGTAAACAGCTTCATGAACTGTTTATGTGATTATTGTATTTTATCGTTCGTTGCGAGATTCTGTTGTTGTTTCTCCTTTTTTGTTCTGTTTCTTTAAAATAAACCCATTGATAATCTACCTTTGAACGGTTTGAGTTAGACATGTGTGGATTTATTGTCGACTTAAACTGCCAAAAAAGGTGGGTCGTCACACTTTACTTCTATAAAATGATTTTTCTTCTAGAAAAACTCAAAAACCTATTCATTCTTTTATGTTATTCCTTTCTACACATCTCTTTTCATAAAATTAAATTCAAATATCAATTTTTCAAAATAAAAACTAAGTGAAAATCTAGTAGAAACTCTTCAGTCATTCAAAAATGCTCTTTGCTTCATTCTATGCAATCAATGACACTTGGAGTTGAGTCAAATGCAAATGAACAAAGAACAAGAAATAAAATTCGATTTGCTTTAATGTTTAAATTCTTTTTCCATAAAAAATTCAAGGCAATGCCCCGGAATGCTCAATCTCTAAGGAGAAAGAGGAACATTTAGATTGAGAAGTTATCAACACCAATCCAATGTTTGGATCCGAAAGATGGGTTAAATTTCCGAAGAAAATCTAGTTTTAATTTGTATTTATAATATGTATTTATTATACATTTTAGTCTATATAATTAACTCTAGTTGCATTTGTACATTTTATGTAATCAATTGTGTATAAATATGCATAGATGTAAAAATTGTGAATGTATGGTTTAGACTATGTAATTGTAATTGTGTATATTATAATGGTTTAAATAAATATGCATAGATGTAAATATTGTGAATGTATGGTTTAAACATATGTAATTGTAATTGTAATTGTAATTGTGTATATTATAATGGTTTAAACATATGTAATTAAAATTTTGTGTGTGTGTATGTATAAAGTTATTTTTCAAAAATATTGTTTTGCAATTAGTATTGATTTTGATTCCATATATAACATTATTATATTTCATAGTATTTAATATGTCACATTTAAAGGGAGTTTATCTTTTACCCACTTTTGTTGATGATAAAGGAGGAGAAAAATATAAAATATAATATATGCATATACTAAGGGGGAGTTGTTAAAAATAGAGGGAGTTAACCAATTTAGTGGGAGTTAAATTATATTTCAAAATACATATATTTATATGATTGTCAACATCAAAAGGGGGTGATTGTTAATACTATAGATATTTATTCGATGACAACAACCATATAAATATAGGTCCTGATATTTTCCCAAGTTGTATAGAATATTTTTCCAAGTTGTATAGAATATTTTGCAGGCTATTACACAGGTTTATACAAGTATAGGATAATTGAGTTTCAAGATTGATCAGTAAAAAGACTAGAGATCAAGATTCAGTGATGATCAATATAATTTAAGATTCATGAATTCAAAGATAAAGACATTAAGAGTTCAAGACTATAGTTTTTTGATAGACATTAGATAAAATTTTTATAGTCCTTAAATAGCAACTCTATTTTATTCGAATACTTTCCTATCAAAATAATTATTTTATTTTTAAAATATATTTCTACAAATATTTATAAATTTTGTATATACTAAAAAGTATTTAAAAACTATTTTTAAATTATTTTACAGAACATCAGAATTTTATAACACTTTAAATGTATTATTGTTTTTCTCAAAATACAAGGGTATATTGACATACCCTACCTATATATGTCGACATATGTATCGTTGAAGAGATGTTTTAAAATTTTCGAATAGTTGTGATTTTGACTCTATCTCTTCGCGACTAGACATGTTCCTTCAAATAATATATAAAGGGGACTAAAAAACGAAATTTAATAACTACTTTCCCCTTTTCTTCTTATTCCAAATTCTCATTATATATTTCATGAAATCCACTTTCTCTACTCTTCAAATACACTCAAATTCAGTTTCTACTTTACTATATTTATTCCCTATGATCCACTCACTGATTTGAAAATATTCTCCTATCGATTCAAAGATCAAAGTGCTATCAAATGGCTATAGGATATTCAATATCCAAAGTACAACTATTTATATTTGGAATCAACAACTCTTTACTACTATTTGCGTGGGTGTGCTTGTTGCCCATTCAAATCAAGTGGGTATGCTTATTTCCCATTCAAATAAAGTGGGTGTGCTTGTTTCCCATTTAAATCAAGTGGATAACCTCGTTGCCTGGTTACATCAAGGTAGTCTACCCTGAGCTCGAAAAGTCAGGAGGGTATGACTTGTTGCCTTGAAATCATGGTTGTATTATAGTTTGCTTGGCACCTGATTAAAGTTGGCGTTTGAAGGGAAATCTGTATAGATATTATACATGACTGGATGTAGGATTGGTCAATCCAAACTAGTATAAAACTCCTGGCTTCATCTCTCTTACTTTTTTTTACTTTTATTGCATTTATTTATATCAGTGACTGCTTGTTAATATAAATCTGTATGGATTATCTGTATTTTGATTTAAATCTTGAACTACTTAGAAAAGTTACATATAAATTATAGAACACTATTCACCCCTCTCTAGTGTTAAAGTTGCCCTAAGATTGGTTCACACTAGTATAATTTATACTACACTATTTCCCATAGTAGGATGCTGAGCGGATGGGCCAGATAAATCTTGCTCCATTGATTGATACATAGGGGCCTCAACTCGAATCTCAGTTAATGTAGAAGGTATCTTCATTACCTTTAAAACTTTGTCATCAAAAATAGTAGAAGATTATTGCCTAAGTGGAATTTCATCATCTAATGCTATACCGAAGCGATGAAGAATCACAACAGTCAAATTTCCATACGGATTATATCTTCGCCTTTCACCTGAACGATTCTCAATCATATTATTCATTATTGCATTTGCCCAATTTACTTGAATATTTCCAAGAACTGCATATGTGGTTCTGCGGACCAATGGCTATATCTTGTCAAAACCACTCGTTTTTGGAATTAAATTGTGTTGCAAAATTCTAATTACTATACGAGCTAGATGAGTTAGATTTGATGTTGTCAAATTAGCGTTATGTCTTTCAACTATCTAAAGCAAAACAAACTCGTCATCCATAATTACATCATCCAATGTCCAACCATTAGACGAGATTACCAAATTTCTCCTATTAAATGCAATTTCAACATCTTTAAAACTAGTAGACAAAACTAGTCCATTATCATCATGTCCTACTTCAAGATTAGCATAAAAGAGAGCTATAGATCTTGGGTAGATGTCAATTTCAAAACCATTCATATTTATAATGCTTACCAATTGAGTCATGAGTGATTAAATTTCGAATATCGTATAAATTTAGAGTATTCATGTTTACCAGATGACGGCTAAGAGATCCATTCACCATTAAGACCTAGAACTTTTTGATATTTTCCTTCTTATTTTTCAACCAAGCCCTAACTTCATCAGTAAGGATTTCATTGACTAAACCAAAAGATGTTGAGGAGATGGCTTTTTTTACTCTTCCCATGTGAATTTAGGTGAATTTTTTTTATGGATTTGGGGTTTTTTTAGGCTGGAAATAATGGGGCTAAGGTTTGAAATCAAATAGATCTGAAAAAAGTGAAGTGAGGAGTGAAAGAGGGAGGTTAAAAACAGGTTCGGTCTGGCAAATATATGCATCACTAGTGGATTCGGTGTGTAGGCACCGACGCAAAGGTGGCATAATTTTTTGCAATTTTTTACTCTTTTTGAATACACACACATGTATGTATGTATGTATGTATGTATATATAATTTTAGGCTTTAAAGTTTATAAAGATTATCTTATGTTATAAATTTTATTAAAATTTATAAACTTTATTACACTTTATAACCTGTTTGCACCAAAAATGGTCAAAAACCCTAAATGTAATGAAAGCACTAGTGTTTACATACAAATCCTTAGTACCTAGTCATAGAGATCAGATCCAGATGATGTAGGGAGTAAAAATGAAGAAATAAAAAATTAAAATGAAAGAAAGTAAGAGAAGACACAATATTTATAGTAGTTCGGCTATCTCCGACCTACGTCTACTTTGAATTGATCCTTTTTATTCTTTTTATACTGTAGTTACAGTTACAATCCTTTGAATAACCAAAATGATAGAGTTTTACCAAAAGAAAAAAAGAAGATCCCTATTTAGTTGCCATGGAGGTGCTATTTATAGGTGTGGAACTGGAAATATATGCTTTGAATCTTGGAACACTCTTTCTCAAGCCCAGTTGGGCCCACACAATCGATCTGGAGTCGTTTAGGATCGATCCATATCGATTTCGTATCAATCGAGAATCACTCCAATTGAGCTACGATCGATCATGGATGCTCTTGAGTTGATATGCAACCTTCTGTGAAAATTTCATTGCATTTTGAATCGTGGTTTGAAAGATATGATCGATCCAAGATTGAGTTTGCTAGTGAAGCTGGAGCCTTCGTATTGATGGATTTGTATCCATTAGCTCGTATCCATACCACCATCCATCTGAGTCTTGCACTTTGATCCATGCGATGCGCTCCATTCCTTGATCGGTTCCTTCGTATCGATCGATACGAATGTGATCGATATTAAATGGCTCTTGAATGCTTGCTGCTTTTCGTATCCATCCTCTGCTCCTTCCTTTGTATCGGTCCCATACTCTGTGCCTTCTCTCGTATCGATCTGATGCCGCACCATTCGATCGATATGAAATCTATCGATACGAATCGTGATCGATCCAAACCAAATGCACAAAACATATATGTGTTATCCATACCCATATCCATCTTGATCGATACAAATGTATCGATCTGAAGTATACAGCCATGTCCACCTTGATCAATACGAAAGTATCGATACGAATTGGTTTTCCATGAATAATGATCCATCCATAACTTGAGCGTATGAACTCCGATTGACTTGAAATTCGAAGTGTAGCCTCACTGAACCTTGTTTATCATTCCCGATCGATCCCACCTTGATTGGAGCCTGGTCCAATTTTGACGGCATCAATCATGGCCTTGTTTCCAATCGATCTCCAATCTTGATATCCATCCTTTTTAGCAAATTTGTTAATATCCCGGCCTTGATCGAAAGGTGGGGTAACATTTGCCCCCAAAACATGCCTTGCAGTAGGAAAGCGTGTTTTGAATAGCTTTAAATTCGACATCCAAAGTCCATATTCCATCCATAGCCATATCATCCGATCCATAATCCAATCCATCGCTAAGCCATTCTATCCAAGTGCCATAGCCATATCCTTATCCAAATCAACGACTACTATGAGTCGATATCCGATTTCGAATCCAGTAACCAAATATTTAGCCAATTCCATATCCATCCGAACCCGATAACCGAGGTCTAATCCATCCATATCCAGCAACATATAACCAAATCCATGACCTCTCCGGGTCGATATCCAAATCCGGGACCGCTCCGGGCCCTTAGCCAATTCTGGAACCACTACAGGTTCATGCCCAAATCCTTAGCTGTTCAGAGCCAATATCTGAATCCATAACCTCTCCGAGTTCTTGCCAAGCGTGACCCACACTCAACGACCTGTATTAAGTCATGCCTTGGCATAAGTCCTAGATCAACAGTGATCCTTGTTCAGTGTCCCTAAACGCTGAGTAATGCCGTGGTTTAAGTCCTAAGCCGAATCCTGGTCTCTCCGGACCCTTGCCGAGCATAGTCCATATTCGACGACCTGAATAAGTCGATTCGCCACGTTCAAACGAAGCGACTTACCCCTTGCCAGGCATAATCCATACCCGACAACCTTTTTACCAAAAACCATATAAAAATCCAATTTGAAATCCAGATCAAATCAGAAAACTAGAAATCCATAATCCAAACCAAGATCTAAACCAAAAGGCAAGCATCCAAACCAGAAAATCAACAAAACCAAGAGTCCAAACCAAACTCCAGAACTAAACCAGAAAAAAGCAAATATCCAAATCAGAAAGAAAAAACAGATTTCACAAACTAGAGTATCACGGTTTATCATCATCTCAGAGCATGGTAGGGGCTATCTCCGTCCCCGTACATGAGTAAGTGACTTATCCGTCTGCCCAGAGTTTTCTAGTTATTCCATACCACCCCGATCAGTTGATGACCAACCGACCATCGTTCCTGGGCATCGTGTCGTCGCTGTTTGAGGTAGATGGTGGCTGCTCATGTTCCACCGTCGCACTTCGAGTCCCGATATATTGCCGTAACTGACCACTCCTTACGTGTTCCTCGATTATATCCTTTAGATGCTTGTAGCTGCTAGTATCATGCCCATCCAGGACATGAAAGAGACAGTGCCTTCCCTTTGCCCTCTTGCGTTCCGATGGTTCCCTCCTTGCCGGCCTTCGGTAAGGAAGACGATCCCAAGTTTCCATGTATATTTGTTCCAATGTCTCATTCAGTCCTGTGTAAGTGGAGAATTTTGGTTCTCCCCAGCGCTTCCTTGCTCTGCCAGAATCGTCATCCGCCTTCCTCTTCCCTTTATCCTTATCCTTACTCGAGCTTTCACCGGACAATCCTCCATCCTTGATCCCATTTACTTCATTTAGTTTCATATCCAAACTTGCATCCTCCTATCGAAGGAATCTTTCGGCTTCATGAAAAATTCTCCAAGATCCAGTGGTGGATCCTATATCAACGATATTTTGAAATCCTAGTTGTCCCTGACTCCTGACACTGCCACCATTAGAACCATTGATGGATCCGGCCGATCCACCGAAGCAACTGCCACATTAAACCGGGTTAAGAAAGTCCCGAGCGACTCTCTTGTCCTCTGTTTTACTAACGTTAGTGTCATCACATTTTTCGGCCTTTTGATATGAACCCGAAACTGCTTCAAAAACCTGTCCACCAATTTTGTCCATGTCCTAATAGATCCATTTTACAACTGCCTGAACCATATAGTAGCTATATCTATCAAGTACATGGGGAAACATTGGGCCATAACCTCCTTCGATGCCCCCGGCACTTCCATGTGTCTTGTATACCTCATCAAATGATCGGTATGATCCGTCTTACCGTTGTATACTTCCAGAGTAGGCAACTAGAATTTTGGTGGATTCCTATCCATCCTGATGTTACGGGTAAATGGACTTCTGTTTACTCCTTCCAGATCTCTGTTTGTCAGTCTTCTACGCATAGTTTGCCAGATAATTTCTGCCAATCCAGTGTTGTCCACCAAGGGTTGCCTCCCGTCTTCATTACCTAACTACCCCCCAAGTCCTTGAGGGAATTCTGGTACATACTCCTCGTCACGCACTCCTGTAATCCTGTTGGCACCAGGCTGTGCAGCATCTCCTGGCATTCTTCCACGAATTGGTCCAGCATCACACGGGGGTGTGCCATCGAGTCTAGATCCATCCAGATTGATAGCTGTGTGCTGATTGGGTGCTGCCCCGTGCTGAACTACTCTATCTGATTGCCTGTTGAGTCCTTCTGATTCAGCTCCATGGATCTGACCTCCTGCAACTCCTGCTGCTCCAGCCTGTCCGAACTATCCGAGGAGGTTCTGCATCCTCTCCTCCTGCCTTTTCAGCAACCATTCCTGCATGGAATCCATCATAGTCTGCATCTCATCCCTTGTGATGTAAATGGATGCTTGATCTACTCCAGCTCCGGAGGAAGCCACTTGAATTCTCTTTTAATGGCTCCTTTTCTGGTAATGTCCTCCTATCTGATTGCCCAACCATGGTTCCTCCTGGATCTGATCCTTTAGCTTCCCAAATCTGAGCTCCAAATCCGATATAGTGGGTGCTAGTCTTCTCAGTGAAAGCACCAAAGTGTTTGCGCCAAAAATGGTCACAAACCCTGAATGTAATGAAAGCACCAGTGTTTACACAGATCTCAGATCCAGATGATGTAGAGAGCAAAAATGAAGAAATAACAAAATTAAAATGAAAGAAAGTAAGAGAAGGCACAAGATTTATAGTGGTTCGGCTATCTCCGACCTATATCCACTTGGAATTGATCCTTTTTATTCCTTTTATACTGTAGTTACAGTTACAATCCTTTGAATACCCAAAATGATAGAGGTTTGCCAAAAAGAAGAAGATCCATTTTTGGTTGCCATGGAGGTGCTATTTATAGGTGTGGAGCTGGAAATATCTACCTTAAATCTTGGAACACTCTTTCTCAAGCCCAGATGGGCCCACACAATCGATTTGGAGTCGTTTGGGATCGATCCATATCGATTTCGTATCAATCGAGAATCACTCCAATTGAGCCGCGATCGATCGTGGATGCACTTGAGTTGATATGTAACCTTATGTAAAAATTTCATTGCATTTGGAGTCGTGGTTTAGAGATATGATCGATCCAAGATTGAGTTTGCTAGTGAAGCTGGAGCCTTTATATCGATGGATTTATATCCATCAGCTTGTATCCATCATACCACCATCCATCCGAGTCTTGCGCTTTGATCCATGCGATGCGCTCCATTCTTTGACCGATTCCTTCGTATCGATCGATACGAACGTGATCGATACAAAATGACTCCTGAATGCTTGCTGCTTTTCATATCCATCCTCTGCTCCTTCCTTCGTATCGGTCCCATACTCTATCCCTTCTCTCGTATCGATCTGATGCCGCACCATTCGATCGATATGAAATATATCGATACGAATCGTGATCGATCCAAACCAAATGCACAAAACACGTATGTGTTATGCATACCCATATCCATCTTGATCGATACAAAAGTATCGATACAAATGTATCGATCTGAAGTATACAGCCATGTCCTCCTTGATCGATACGAAAGTATCGATACGAATTGGTTTCCCATGAATATTGATCCATCCATAACTTAAGCGTATGAACTCCGATTGACCTAAAATTCGAAGTGTAGCCTCACTGAGCCTTGTTTATCATTCCTGATCGATTCCACCTTAATTGGAGCTTGGTCCAATTTTGACGATATCAATCATGGCCTTGTTTCCAATCGATCTCCAATCCTAATATCCATCCTTTTTAGCCAATTTGTTGATATCCCAGCCTTGACCGAAAGGCAGGGTAACATAATCTATTAAACATAACTTTGTTTTTCTTATTAAAACTTTTCAATTTACCATGTCTTTATGGTTTACAAATTTATTATTACAAAATTTTGTTAGGAATGTTTTTACTTTATTAGTTGATTATTTTTTATTTATAATTAAATTTTATCATACATATTGTATAATTTTTTTATAAATCATTATTATTTATCGAAATAAGAACTTGTTAAAGTGTACACACACACATCTTAAAATTTTCAAAAGCTTAAATGATATATAATTGATGTAATGGTAGAAATATTGAGACGAGATAATAATGTACATATATTATCCTTTATAAATGTAAAATTTATCTATGAATTTTTTTAAAAGTAAACTTTGGAGAATATATACAACTTATATATATATATATACACACACATCCTTGGTGTTCACGTGCCACAAATCCAAGCGTAATTTAATTTAAGTATTTTCATTTGAAGGTTTAGTATGTGTGTGTGTGTGTGTATATGTATACATATATACATATATATATATGCAATTGATTTTAATTATTTACAAATTCTAAAATAATATTTTCTTTCTCAAAATGGTCTCTTAGAAAATGGTGTCTTACACCCATATGCTTTTTGACGACCCGCCTTTCTGACCATTGGAAATCGACACTAATACATCCTTGGTGTTCATGTGCCACAGATCCAAGCGTCAGAGAGGTAGATGGTCAAGGGTAGAAAGAAGAAAAGAACAGAATAGAATCTTACATGAATGGAATAACATATATTATTTCAATATATAACCTTTACAGCGGAATTTTTTTAATACATTTATCATAGTTTAATTTAACATTACAATGGACAGTTATAGATATATGTCCTTACGTTGCGGAATATAATAGTACATGAGTGTGGTGGAAATGGATAACAATCTTTAGAAGAATCTTCTAACTCCATGCTCCGGGCCCTTCCAAAATGCTCCAAACAAACCTGACTACTAGGCTATCCGGAAAAATAAGGCATCTAGATTTTAAGGGAAAGAAAATAAACTCTGGGTCAGTCATGGGACTGGTGTGAGAAACTCAAAATATGATTTTTTTTTGGAAAAAAAGGGTATCTCATAAGACCACGCCGCACATAAACAAGGAATGGATTTCTACCTTATGATAACCAAAGCATTTCTATGCAAAATCCATTGATATTATTTTTAATGACATTCTTTTGAAATCACCTTTCAAATAAACATATTCAAATAGCCGAAATTGTTACATTGGTTAAATTTGACGGCATAATAGGTTTATAACTAAAACTGAAGGCACTTATTAGAGATTTGGATTTCCAACGAATAGTGAGGTAAGGGACTACCTCCTGTATAGTGCATTTCTAGAGGAATGCACCAAGGCCACCCACAGATGGTCCTCTACGAATTAAGACCGGCCTACGCGAGACCAACAGATGGTACAGATAGCATCAAATATGATATCACTCCGGCCGTTCCCGACCTATCCGAGAGCTCTCATACCATACCATACACCACATATATTTTTACCCGACGTCATAGCGGGCGCAAAATAAATCTAAAAGGGTGATATCATACCCTAATGGTTGCGAACCACATAGCCTTAAAGCAACCCCTGTTTCACAATTCCCCGGGTGTGAGGCTGGAGGTAACGTTTACCTTTCTTAGAACATTTTCACTTAAAATTCCACTTGTCAATTCTAACAACACACTATTGATTTCAACAAAATTACAACCTCTGAGCTCGTACATCTCAGAGAAGGGTATTAAGTATAAGAGGGGTTACCTCCTACACCACCAACAGATGTACGTTTGTAGAGATCAATGCACTATGATCTTAGAAATGCAATGTCAGACATCCATCCATACAAGTTGTCCAGAAAACAAGACAAATCGAAGGCACTCTCCTACCACATCTTGTTGGGCATCACCCCTAGGATCAGTAGCGAGTAGTCCTTGCATACGAAGATCCCAGAATGAAGAGACCACTGCTATTTATTTATCTCGGAGCTACTCCAAAATTATCAACAAGCAGTCCTTCCGTTATGAAGATCTCTGCCTACAACTTCATTGTCTTCAACATATCTTCACTTTCGAACTTGTAAATTGGTTCAAAGAGATTTTTGTATAGGAATCACCCAAATCCGACCCCAGTTTCTCTGAACCAATTATTGATAAAAAGATATTAAGTGGATGATTAATATTTGATTAATTTGTATCCTTTATCAAAAATATCTTCTTAGAGATATATATGTTTTAAAATCATTTCTTTTTAGCATATGCGGAATTATTAAACCTCTCTTTAACTTTGGAAATACCAAATCAAAATCATCTCTCGTAAATCACATTTCAAAACCTTATTGAGTAAAAGGGTCGACATAAATTATACTAATTCTACTCAATATCAATTTTTGTATTCAACCTTTACTATTCATTGAATAATGGTGGAACCACCTTTTAAATTCACATGGATAGTACAGGTTCTCTCCTTAAAATTTAATACCAAGTAAATTAATTCTATACGATCCAAGTTGTATTAAATTAGGAAAAATTAAATTTTTATACTTGTCTCATTTCCGACATTTCGACCTTATCTATTCCTCGCTTAGGAAAGAGGCCAGGTGATCCAGTCCACTGGTTGCTCCTGAACATCTTCTTAGTTTAAGCACCTCACATCCAGATCTCACGAATAGAAAATTCCAGTCAACTCATCGGCTTTTAGAGCCAAGATTAAATCACTTGATTTTAATAGCTTTTTTTAAAATCATTTATTTAAACTCTTTTTAAATTTATTATAAAACCTCGAATCGTCTTTAAAATACTTAATCATTTTTTTAAAACATTTATTAAAGGTTTGGGAATGAATACCTAAGTTTAAAGCCATATTTCAAAATTTATTAAAAGTGCTGCGAATAGTGCTTTCAAAGCTTATCTGATCAGAACAACTTTTCTATCATTTAGAAATCCATTTTTACAACTCAAATCTCTTTTAAAATATTTTAAATTATTTATAGAATTTATTATGTATTTTTGAAGAATTAAAAATATCATTTATAAAGAATTTACTGCTTTGGTTTCCGAACAGCCAAACCGCAACTATTTTGGAAACTTGATTTGCTCATATTTCAAAATCTACTAAATGAAATCTCGATTGTTTTCTTTTGTTTGAAAACAAAAATTATAAAAGTTTAGAAAATTCTTATTACAAATAACTCCGACTCCGAATCCATCGAATAAATGAATTTTAACTTTTATGGCGCGAAATCGCGAACCACCATTACGCGATGCACCTATTTTTGACTAAACTTTCATAACTTGTCAAAACTTCATCAAATTGGATTCTAGTGTTTATAAAACATTTTTAAACCATTTTAAACCATTTTAAAAAGGTTTAATGATTTCATATCACTTTTATAACTTGATTCGGAAAGTGGTTTCCTTGTGTAATATCGACTTGTATTTAACGTGACTTATTGACACAATTAAACATTATATTAAAACAACAAAAATTTGATGATCAAAGCATAGTAAACATTCATAGAAATCATATCACATAATCGTTATATATATATATAGTTTCTCACCTTCATCCTATCAAGCACAAAATGGCGACATCATCTACTGATCCCTCAACACTAGCAGCCGAACTAGAGGACGATGAAGGAGGCGGATGGAAAGAGGTTAAGAGAAAGGGGAAGAGAAGGAGAAAGTCAAGCCACCGTTTGTGGAAATACTAAAAAACTATAAACAAACAGTCAAAAATCGTAAATCGTGGATTGATGCATTGGGCAGCAAAGTTGAAATGAAAGGTAACGTGAATTTCTTTGAGCCTCAATCTGATGGTAACGAACTATACCAGATTATAAATGAAGAAGATTATGAAGAATCTAGAAATATGTAGAGGAATTCAATCTATGTTTACATGGCTGGTAAAAGACCATATTATGTCTACTTCAATGCTTATGTTAAGAGGGTTTAGAACCCTAAAGGTGCATGGGACATTTTCCCGAGAGATAATGGATTTGTCCTAATTAAATTTGAATTCGAAGAAGATTACAAAAGAATTCTCCAAGGTGGACCATGGTTTATGGATAGCAAACTCATTATTATGCGCAATTGGGAAGCAAATTTCAATTTTGAAAGGGAAATGCTTACCTCCTACCCCATTTGGATAAAACTAAACAACCTGATCCTTGCCATATGGAATACGAGATGTATAAGAAAACTAGCGAGTTTAGTAGGCAAACCTCTGGATATTGATGAAACACAAGACTAGTGAAACGTATTAAATATGCTCGAGTCCTAATGGAGATAAAAGTAGACACTGAACTGCCAAAAATAGTTAAAGCTATAGACAAACAAGATAACACCTATATGCATGAAGTGGAATATGAGTTCATGCCTCCTAGATGCAGTGAATGCAAATGTTTTGGACATAACTATCAGCATTGCAATAATTATACAAAGAAGACTGCACAGATATGGGTGGAAAAGACAAAAACCACCAACCCAACAACTGAAACACAAAGCAACCCTGCCACTAGTTGTTCAAAAAATGGACCAGAAACAAAAAATTACATACAAAATGCTGCAATTAGAGCTTCCCATCTACCTGTTAGTCATATTTCAATCAGTGAGAAGGGCTCTGGATCAGAGCTAAGAACTCCTCTAGTTCAAGATCAAGTCTTCCATCCTGAAGCAGATCTACTCCCAAATGTTGTTCCTCCTGATGATCAACTTCCAAATGCTGTTCCCCATTATGAGAAGAAGGAGGAAGAGGTGCTGCCTTAATCTCTGAAGGAAATCCACCAGTTGATTATCCAGCTAGAATCATCTGATGAAGAAGAAGGTGGGGTAGAGGAAGAAGACATTAAAAAATTTACAGAGGTAAATGAACTTTATGACAAACAATTGTTTTAAAAGGAGGAAGTAGTGCTGTTAAAACAATGAAGATAGGTTTGGCTCCTGTAACTAGGAGAAAATCTATTAAAAATTAATATCTATTTTATGTTGGAATGTGAGAGGTCTAAATAATGACATTCGTCAATTAGACCTCCATAATTTTAGGGCCAAATACAGGCCTTCTATTATAGCTCTGCTTGAAAATAAGTTCACTGAAGACAATATAGAAATGTTTAAGAATCGGTTATGGGACTAGTGGAATTTAACTCATAATAGTACTCACCAAGTCAAAGGCAGAATTCTCATCTTATGGCAGGACAACAACTGGATTGGCACAATAATGAATAAAGATGAGGAGCAATGACCATTCACTTTAAAAACATAGGTGGGTTGGAAATTATTATCACGTTTCTTTGTGCCAGGAACCTTGCTTCAGAAAGAACCAAACTATGGCAGCAAATAATTACAAAGTATAAACAAATTGACCAACATTGGTTGATAATGGGGGATTTTAATGATGTGTTAAGCACTAGTGAAAAGAAGGGAGGACTTACATTGAAGCTACCCCAGGTAGCCGAATTCAATGACTGTGTACTTGCCAGCGGATTGATTGAGACATTCCATTCAGGCCTGAAATATACATAAAGAAGTGGTGAAGTAAAGAAAATTACATCATGACTGGACAGAGCTTTAGGAAATACAGAGCTATTTAATAAAATTCATGGTTTGAAAACTACTATATTGCCAAGTTCTACAAGTAACCATTGTCCACTCTTCATCCAATTTAATAATGACACAAGCACTACAAAAGGAAAACCATTCAGATATGCAAATCATTTGATAATGATGGAAGGTTACAATGAGATAGTTGATTTCAATGCTATAGTAATTCCCCCAGGAACTCACATGTATAAGTATATCATGATGGTTAAATTGATGAAAAATAGATTAAAGGAACGGAATCGTAGAAGACCAAAACATAATGATGAAGTGCTTAAAATTCAAAGTCAACTTGAGGAGGTTCAAATTAAACTGGATGAGGATCCAATGCAAGAGGGTCTAAATGCAGACTTTTGCTCACTTCAAAAGAAGCTGAAGGATGAACTAAAAAAACATGCTGCAGACCTGAAATAAAAAGCTAAGGAGAAATGGCTTACTCAGGGAGATGAATGCAATAAATTCTTTTACACTAAAATGTCACAAAGGACTCATCGCAATAACTTACTTAATCGCCTTAATGAACAGGGAAATGCAGCTGACAATATAAGAGAAGCAGAAGAAAACGCAATATCTTACTTTTCTGACTTGTACAATAGTGAAACTGAGAAAAACTTGCCAAAAATTCACTGCAGAAGGAAAGTTTCCGAGGAAGGTTGTGCCATGTTGACAGCTAGGATTCATGAAAGGGAACCGAGGATAGCCACTTTCTCCATCCATGATGATTCCAGCCCGGGCCCTAATGGAATAGGGGCAGCGTTCTTCAAAATACACTGAATACAACTGAAAGATCACATGCCTAAAGCTTATCAAGAAGCCTTTGTCAATGGTGAGTTTATTCAAGAAATTAATCAACTTTTATATCTCTGATTCCTAAGGTTAGAAATCCTAAAAGAATAGAAGAATATAAACCAATAGCATGTTGTAATGTCACCTACAAAATCTTAAGCAAAACATATGCATGAGGCTGAATAAGGTACTGCCAGCCCTGATCTCTCAATGTCAAAGTGCTTTCATAAAGGGGAGATTTATTTCAGAAAATTCATTAATGGCTCATGAACTTATTAAAGAATTCAGTAAACATGGTGCTGAAAAAATGTGTTTAAAGGTTGACCTATACAAAGCATATGATAAAGTGAATAGAAAATTTATAATACACACGCTGAAGTCAATGGGAATTCTAGACAAACCCCTGAAGCTAATTGATCATTGTTTATCTACTTCTACCTACTTTATACTTATTAATGGGATCCCTAAAGTTATATTCAGAGTAACAGAGGGAATAAGCAAGGAGATCCTTTATCCCCTTATTTGTTTGCTGTTGCTATGGAGTAGTTCACTCTGCAAATGGTAATAGCATGCTTCCACAATAAGATCATTCCAGTATACAAGGTTGAACCTATAGTAAGACATTTAATCTATGCATATGATTTGATCATTATTACGAAAGCTACCTTAACTGCTATTGATACTTTAAAAGGAATTTTCCAACAGTTGGAAACAACGGTAGGATTGAAACTCAATGCAGGTAAGACTAAATGTTATTTTAACAAGTACTGCAGAAATAAAGAAAAACTATTAAGGAATATTGGAGTTACAGAAGGATCTCTCCCTGTCAAATATCTAGGAGTACCTTTATCAAACAACACCATAACTGATGGTGAATGTGGGAAACTAATTGACAATATTAGAGAAAAATTGCAAGTTTGGAGATTAAAGTTCCTATCTTTTGTTGGGAGGATTGAGCTTGTACACACAGTTATCACTTCTAAGGTCAGATTTTGGTTGCAAACATTTCAAATACTAGATTGTTCAATTGCAAAAATAAATAATGTCTGTGCCAATTGTATTTGGAGGGGAAAGCTTCATAAAGTTAGTTACAAAGAATTATGCAAACCCAAAAAGGGAAAAGGAGTTGGGCTAAAAAAATTGTTCGAGCTGAAAAGAGTTTATGGACTGAAGTTGGCCTGGAAAATCTTGGTGTCGGATAATCAATGGCCTAGATGAATGCGTGAAAGGTACATAAAGGATAATTTCTGGACAATTAAAATAGGTAACAATGCATCAATTATTCGGAAAAACATTTTGAAACTCAAAAATGAACCGAAGCCTCTAATTGAAAGACAGATAGTTAGTGGCACAACCACCGACCTTTGAAAAGACCCCTGGCTAAATAGAAAAAAGTTTCATAGATAGAGTGGGTTGGGAGGGGTACTCAGATTATGGAAATCCTGCATGCAAATTATCCAGCATAATAAATGGTACTAATTGGAATTGTGATAATCAACTAATAACCAGGAATTTCAATGATGAAATCCATGGTATTTCTATCCATAGTGAGAGGAAGGAGGATACTTGGTTATGGAAAAATTCACCTAAGGGGCAGTTTAAGATGCATAATGTTTGGGAAGATATTAGGGGGAAATCGTACTATTCCTTGGCATAAAACTGTCTGGAGCAAATCTAACAACCCTAAAATGGCACATGCATTATACAAAGCTTTGTTGGGAAAACTGCCTACGAAAGACAGACAACACAATTGGGGGATACTGGAAGATACAACATGCAAAATGCAGAAATTGAAAGCCACGAACATCTATTTTTCCAATTGCTTTTATAGTAAGAGAATACAGAGCCTTCTAAAACTCAAATGTGTGCAAACAGATGAAGTCAAAACACTAAAGGAAAAGGTAGATTACATGAACCAGTGGGGTCACAAATCGAACTTGGTGCAAGAGTTGCTCAAAATTTGCCTCACGGTACCATCTGGCATCTCTGGCGTGAGCGTAACAACAGGGCTTTCAATAATCAGAAAAAAGAAATCTTGTCATTAACTGGCCAAATCAAAAGAGACACGAGTATCATAATAGACCGAATTTCAAGGAAGAAGCTTACCAACTTAACGGAACTAAAAGAACGAGCAATGGCGAGGATGAGCTGGAAGGCTGAGAACGGAGTAGATCGATTAAAGACTTGGGAGCTGCCATGAGAACTCTGCCCTAAAAGAATAATGTAGTCAGTTAAAGTATACTTCTGTATAAAGTATGTTGTTGTATTTATGCGTATTGACTTTGGATGCTTGTAGTTAGGCTTTAGCCCGTTAGAGGTTGCAATAAAATTAACCAATTTTCAAAAAAAAGGAGTTTCTCACCTTCATTGGTTTCTGACTTTATGAAATTCACTATAGCTTCGCTACGATCAAATCAAAGCCTACAAAATCAAGCCTTGGACCTTTGAATGAGCTCGGCCTATGATTACAAGTGGAGATGGGCTCGGCCTTGGTGGTAGGAGGTGGTGGCCGTGGGTTTTGAGTGAGGGAAGGAGTGGATTTGAGCTTGTTTTTAAATGGATTGCAAATTTATATATACTTATATAAATTTATTTTCTTTTTGCTAATTTCTCTTTATAATTTTCATAAGGTATGAAGCCATTGAAAAGCTTGAGAATAAGGAAGAAGATGAAGTAGAATAGTGTGTAAAATTATGAAGAGAACCGTGGGTATTTATAGGAAAAACTTTGGAAATAATTATCCAAATGTGTAATTACTCTTTTGCCCCTTTCCCACACCCCTCCACTCCTATCTAGGCGCATGGCTCTCCCCCCATGTCATCTTCCATGTGTGTGGTGACGATGGTGTGTAAGTGAGTTGATGTTGCTTTTTAAGGTAGAAAATATCTTGGATATTTATACTTTTTTTACTATATGTAAATTCTAGTGTAAATGGTAAGTATATTTTTACATTTGTACATGTGTTAATTGCATATGTATGTGTTAATGTATGCATGTGTATGTTAGATATGTGTTCAAGTGATATAAAAAATGTTGTACAACTTCTATACGTTAAACCATTATGAATTCTGATTCCGATTGTTGGTCACATTTCCAGTTTTTAGTTAAATTGTATATATATATATATATATATATATATATTAATAAAAAAACTTGAGAATATATTTCTCATCATTTTAAATGAATTAAAATGATCTCACTTGAATTATAAATCTATATATATTGATATTAAACAAATGTTTACAAAAAGTGCTATCGTATCGATAAAGCAATATCAACTTTCCTTATATTTTTAAATCAAGTATATTACTTCACTAAACTATTATAAATGATTTAATATCCCTTTATAACTAATCAAAAGGAATTATTAGCATACTAAACCAACTATTTTATTATTTAAACTTAACGTGAATTTTCAGAGAAATATATAAAAGCGATGACATCTCTGGTGATGTCGTAAGTAAATTTTAATTTCAAAAATAAAATAAATAATTTTGTTCAAATAAACATATTAGTGTATGTATCCAGACTTATGCGCTCAAATACTGAGAAAATCTCTTTCTATTAAAAATCAATTTATCGATGAAAATTTATGTACGAAGCACGTGCTTTATTTATGAAACTATATTCCATAATTATATGTTAAAACAAGTTCCATATCATAATTTTAGGGTTTAGATCTTTATAGTTGGTGTTATAAAACCTTGTATTTGAATATTCCAAAATTAAATATCATTTATCAAAGTGATAAATTTGAGGGTCATTACAGATTCCCCTCCTTAAAAGAATTTCATCCCCGAAATTACAACACAAAAACTGGTAGTACTTATTCAAAACAAAATTTCAAATTTCAAATATAAATTCGGGTGGTGCTCACATACTATCCGTATACACTATCCTATTCGACCTCTTTATTCGAATATACCACTTTGCTTCCGGCTAGTATTGATTCTTCGATTCTCTAGTGTAGACTTTGATCAGGCTTAGAAACTTCTATTTTCCTTGCATAGCTCTCAACTATGATAGAAATGTAAGGATTCGACTATAAATCCTCATCAATGTTTGCCCTAAAGCATCAAGTGATAAATCCTTTTCGGATATCAAAATCCTGTATTCAAATTTTTAGGCCAAATTTGTGTTACGAAATAATTCATGTAAAATGCATATACATTTTATCTTTTACAAAATATTTAGAAAATCTTAGTTTAAGTTTTTAAAAATTTCATAAAAATATAGTTCTGTTCTTATGATATTTTCTTAAATGATTTGTGTATTTACATTTGAACAAAGGACACAATTATATTATACATGCTTAATATTTTACATTCATCCTTATCTTAAACACATCATTCTCCTTACATACTTAAACCATTCTTAAGTCCTTCTAAACCTACTTAGGTTATCATAATACTGATCCAAACATAACTACCTTACAAGCCATACATATAATTTCTACTACATAATATTAATACTAGATAGGTGTTTCCAAATCTTCCAATCTCACATCTTAATCACCCCTTTGAGTCCGATGATGAGGTCCATTTCCGTATCCAAAATCATATAAGACTTCTCCATCGTCATCACTATCACCTTGTTCGTTATCAGCTTCATTTCCATCCTCAATCTGTGGTATCACATCCACTTCATATGGTAGCTAGGGCTTGTTCCATGGAAAATGCCCAAGTCCGGTTGGCACTTCTTATATAACTTCTCCTTCTTCTAGTTCTTCTAAATCTTGCACTTCTTCTTCCTCGAGATCCTTAAATTCTTCCTCTGGATCCACAAATTCTTGCTCTTCGTCCTCCATGTTGTCCCAATAAATGTGGGAATCTGACTCCTCGCACCAAATAACATGGTCATCGTCCATCTCCCATATGACGTTACTGTCTCTACTGTTGTTGTTTGATTCATGGGATATCATAGTGCTCGGGTCCTCTTCAGGTTTATATTCTTCTTCCATCGGCTCCTCCTCAGGAATTTCTTCTTCCGATTTGAGTTCTAAACTTACCGGGTCAGTGATCCACATTCCATCTGAGGCCTAAGGGGTCTTTTCATCACTTGACACTATGATAAGTTCTGGAGTCGGGGAGATAGAGGCATTTCGGCCATAGGGTAACCGTCTTTATCTAGTCAGGTGTATAGATCCAATTCTCCTTTAATATAGGGCATAATATTACTAAGTGGCCATTTCCTAGGTTCTTCCTATCATTTGAAAGAATGATTAGATCATTCTTCTCACCCCAATTTTCTCTTGAGGTCTCTCCCTTCCAATACTTTCTCCCGTAGCTTGAGGGTTTCTACAATTATCAACAGCAAACATATAGATACTAAGCACTTTAATTGTTTTAACTAAATCCAATATTTGGTTATAAATCTAAGTTTATCCCAGCATAAATCCATTTTAACTGTACAATGTTAAGGGTGATAGTTTGCTAAGCACATGATATTGTTTCTCCCAAACCAATACTTAGAATATTTCAAATAAAATCATTTGAAAATTCTCTTCCCAAAAACCCTTTTTTAGATAAAGTTCTCATTATCCAAATCCTTTTCTAAAGTATTACTCTTAATCTTCTCAGTGTTATTATTAAATATCTTATAGTCAAACTTTGAAATTCTAATCACAAGGTGTTTCTACTTAGATTTTACTTATCTTGATTTCAACTACCATTCAAGTAATAAAATATCTAACTATATATGTTTTCAAAATATATTCTTTATATTCAAAATACATCCTAGATAAAATTATTTCATTTTCCATAATTTTCTAAAACAAAAATCATTTGTATATCACTAACAAATACGCGCTCTTATATAATATCCTATCAACTCATTCTAGGGTGTTACTAACCCTATTTCTAATGAGTTACTCATCCTAGGATATTACTAATCCTATTTCTGATGTGACTTTACCCCTATCAGGCTCAGGTGTTCACTCAACATAAGCTCTGATACCAAATATGACGACCCGCCTTTCCGACCCTCAGAAATCGACACTAATACATCCTCGGTATTCATGTGCCGTAGATCCAAGCGTTGGAGAGGCGGATGGTCAAGAGTATAAAGAAGAAAAGAACAGAACAAAATCTTATACGAATGGAATACCATATATTATTTCAACATATAATCTTTACAGTGGAAAATTTTAAATACATTTATCAGAGTTTAACTTAACATTAACATGGACAGTTATAAGTATCTATCCTTACAAATGCAGAATACAATAGTACACGAGTGTGGTGGAAATAGATAACAATCTTAGGAAGAATCTTCTAACTCCATACTCCGAGCTCTTCCAAAATGCTCCAAAAAAACCTGACTACTTGGTTGGTTAGAAAAATAGGGCACCCAAAGTTTATTGGAAAGAAATAAACTCCGGCTCAGGCATGAGACTGGTGTAAGAAACTCAAAATACGAGTTTTTTTTAAACAAATGGTATCCCATAAGACCACGCCGCACATAAACATGAAACGAGTTTTACCTTATGATAACCAAATCATTTTTATGCGAGATCCAGTGATATTATTTTTAATGACATTCTTTTGAAAGCACCTTTCAAATAAACACATTCAAATAACTGAAATTGTTATGTTGGTTAAATTTGACGGCATAATAGGTTTACAACTAAAACTGAAGGCACTTATTGGAGATTTGAATTTTCAATGAATAGTGAGGTAAGGGACTACCTCCCGTATAATGCATCTCTAGAGGAAAGCAACGAGGCCACCCACAGATGGTCCTCTGCAAATTAAGACCGGCCTACCCGAGGCCAACAGAAGTATGCATAACATCGAATATGATATCACCCCAGTTGTTCCTGACCTATCCGAGAGCTCTCATACCATACACCACATATTTTTTTACCCAACGTCAAAGTGAACGCAGAATAAATCTAGAAAGGTGATATCATACCCTAATGGTTGCGAACTACATAGCCTTAAAGCAACCCCTGTTTCACAATTCCTCGAGTGTGAGGCTAGAGGTAATGTTTACTTTCTTAGAACATTTTCATTTAAAATGCTACACTGCCATATCCAACAACACACTATTGATTTTAACAGAAGTACAGCCTCTGAGCTTGTACGTCTCAGAGAAGGGTGTTAAGTATAAGAGGGGTTGCCTCTTACACCACCAACAGATTTACGTTTATAGAGATCAATGCACTGTGATCTTAGAAATGCAATGTCAGACATCCATCCATACAAGTTGTCTAAGAAACTGGACAAACCGAGGGCATTCTCCTACCACATCCTGTTGGGCATCACCCCTAGGATTAGTAGCGAGTAGTGCTTGATACGAAGATCCCAAAATGAAGGGACCAGTGCTAATTATTTATCTCGGGAGCCACTCTGAAATTATCAACAAGTAGTCCTTCCTTTATGAAGATCCCCGCCTTCAACTTCATTGTCTTCAACATATCATCACTTTCGAACTCGTAAATTGGTTTAAAGAGGTTTTTGGATAGGAATTACCCAAACCCGACCCCGGTTTCTCTGTACAAATCATCGATAAAAATATGTTAAGTGGGTGATTAATATTCCATTAATTTGTATCCTTTTATCCAAAATATCTTCCTAGAGATATATATCGTTTAAAACCATTTCTTTTCAATATATATCGAATTATTAAACCTCTCTTTAACTTTGAAAATACTAAATAAAAATCATCTCTCGTAAATCACATTTCAAAACCTTATTAAGTAAAAAGGTTTGATAGAAATTATACTATTTCTACTCAATATCAATTCATATTCAACCTTCACTATCCATTGAATAACGGTGGAATCACCTTTTAAATTTACATGGATAGTATGGGTTCCATCCTCGAAATTTAATACCAAGTATAAGAAGATTATTTCTATACAATCTAAGTTTATTAAATTTGGAAAAATTAAATCTTTTATACATGCCTCATTTTCGACATTTCGACCTTATCTATTCCTCGCCTAGGAAAGAGGCCTGGTGAGCCAGTTTATTGGTTGCTCCTGAACATCTCCTTAGTTTAAGTACCTCAAATCTGGATCTTAGGAATAGACTAATCCAATCTACTCATCAGCTTTTAGAGCCAACATTAAATCACTTGACTTTAACAGCTTTTCTTAAATCATTTATTTAATCTCTTTTTAAATTTATTATAAAACCTCCAAATCATCTTTAAAATACTTGATCATTTTTTTAAAAACATTTATAAAACTTTAGGGAAGAATACCTAAGTTTAAAGACATATTTCAAAAGTTATTAAAAGTGCTACAAAAAAGTGCTGCGAATAGTGCATTCAAAGCTTATTTGTTCAAAAAAACTTTTCTGTCATTTGGAAATTCATTTTTATAACTCAAATCTCTTTTAAACATTTTAATATATTTATAGATTTTATTACATATTTATAAAGAATTAAAAATATCATTTATAAAGAATTTATCCCTTTGGTTTCCGAACTGCCAAATCGCGACTATTTTGAAAACTTGATTTGCTCATATTTCGAAATCTACTAAACAAAATCTCGATCTTATTCTTTAGTTTGAAAACTACGATTATAAGAGTTTGAAAAATTCTTATTACAAAGAATTCTATCTCCGAATCCATCGTATAAATGGATTTTAACTTTTACGACGCGAAATCGTGAACTACCATTACGCACCGCGCCTATTTTTGACTCAACTTTTATAACTTTTCAAAACTTCACCAAATTGGGTTTTAGTGTTTATAAAATATTTATAAACCATTTTAAACCATTTTAAAGAGGTTTGATTCCATATCACTTTTACAACTTGATTCGGAAAGTGATTTTCTTGTGTAATATCAACGTGTATTTAACGTGACTTGTTTACACAATTAAACACTATATTAAAACAACCAATACTTGATGATCAAAGCATAGTAAACATCCGTAGTAATCATAACACATCATCATTATGTGTGTGTGTGTATATATATAAATAGAGTTTCTTACCTGCAATGGATTCTAACTTTACAAAAAATCGCTATAGCTTCGCTACGATCGAATCAAAGCCTACAGAATCAAGCCTTGGACCTTTGAATAGGCTCAGCCTATGCTTGTAAGTGGAGTTGGGCTCGGCCTTGGCGGTAGGAGGTGGTGGCCGTAGGTTTTGAGTGAGGGAAGGAGTGGATTTGAGCTTATTTTTAAGTGGATTGCAAATGTATATATACTTAAATAAATTTATTTTCTTTTGCTAATTTTTCTTCATAATTCCTTAAGGTAGAAAGCCATAGAAAAGCTTGAGAATGAGGAAGAAGAAGAAGTAGAATAGTGTGTAAAATTATGAAGAGACTGGTGGGTATTTATAGGAAAAACTTCGGAAATAAATATCCAAATGTGTAATTACTCTTTTGCCCCTTGCCCACACACCTCCTCTCCGATCTAGGTGCACGGATCTCCTCATGTCATCCTCCTCATGTCATCTTCTTCTATATGTGTGGTGATGATGGTGTGTATGTGAGTTGATGTTTGCTTTTTAAGGTAGAATATATCTTGCATATTTATACTTTTTACTATATGTAAATTCCAGTGTAAATGGTAAGTATATGTTTACTTTTCTACATGTGTTAATTGCATATGTATGTGTTAATGTATGCATATGTATGTTAGATATGTGTTCAAGTGATATAAACAACGTTGTACAGCTTCTATACGTTAAACCATTACGAATTCTGATTTCGATCGTCGGTCACATTTCCAATTTTTAGTTAAACTATATATGTTAGTAAAAAAACTTGAGAATATATTTCTCATCATTTTAAATTATTTAAAATAATTTCACTTGAATTATAAAACCATATATATTGATATTAAATAAAATGTTTACAAAAAGTGCTATCGTATCGATAAAGCGATATTAATTTTCCATATATTTTTAAATCAAGTATATTACTTCACAAAACTATTATAAATGCTTTTTTTATCACTTTATAACTAATCAAAAGGACTTATTAGCATACTAAAACAACTATTTGATTATTTAAACTTAACTTGAACTTTCGGGAAAATATATAAAAGCGATGGCATCTTTGGTGATGTCATAAATACATTTTAATTTCAAAAATAAAATAAATAATTTTATTTCATAATCTTGTTCAAATATACATATTAGTATATGTACCTAGATTCGTGCACTCAAATACTGAGAAAATCTCCTTTCTATTGAAAATCAGTTTATCGATGAAAATTTTTATACGAAGCATGTGCTTTATTTATGAAACTATATTCCATAATTATATGTTAAAATAAGTTTCTTATCATAATTTTAGGGTTTAGATCTTTATAGTTGGTGTTATAAAACTTGTATTTGAAGATTTCAAAATTAAATATCATTTATCAAAGTGATAAATATGCGGGTCGTTACATGCTTTGTTCTAGAATGATTTACTGAAATTTTGTCTAAATTAATTGCACTTGTGTTATCATAAAATATATAGGTGATTTTATTAAATTTACACCAAAATCCTCATTGTTTGTTGCATATAAACAATTTGAGCATAAGAAAGCAACTGCTATGTATTATGCATCACATGAAGAAAACGATATGCAGTTTTGCTTCTCATTAAACCATGAAACTAAAGATTAACCTATAAAGTGGCATGTGCCACTTGTACTTTTCTATTGGTATGACATCCTCCAAAATCAACATCACTGTATGATACTAATTTGAATGGACATCCTTTCAGATAGAAAAACCCACAATCTTTAGTTCAAGTTAGATATCTTAAATTTCTTTTAATAGCTCACAGGTGCGAGTCTTTCGGGTTAGCTTGAAATCTGGCATAAAGACACACACTCATCATTATATCAGGGTAACTTGCATTTAAATATAGCAACAATCCAATCATACTCTTATGAAGTTTCTGATCAACATCCTTACTATTTTGTCTTTATTTAGGTGAATTGAAACAATCAGCCTTTTCCAACACTAACCCGTATACTAGTTTTGAAGTGCTATTCGTACGTAAAACACTTACCGATCCCGGACTCTTCAAAACAAATTGATGAATTTTCGATTAACTCAATTCTGTTCTTCAAAAAGTAAGTGAAAACTAGAGATGTTTCATATGAATGCTCCTCCCTAGGGGTTCTCCATGCATAAGAAGTTGTGAAGCTCTTTGATACTTCTTAACTTATATTTAGTCAAGTTCGATAGTCGACTAATCGACTATCAATTTCAAAGCGATTGCTTATGTAAATCAAGATTTGTACACATAACACGTTTCCAACATTCCAACTTAACTATTCCACAGTCAAGAGGGAACTCGGTAGGTTGGAGAAATATTGCTTTTATCCCTAGTCAAACATCAACCTTGAATTTTAAAAATAGAGAAGTCTACCTCGCTCGGCTTTTAGTGTTAAATATAGTAATACTAACATTTCATATGAAAATAAACAAATACGTTCATTTTTACATAACGTAACTTTACATCCTTTCTTCCAAAATAATAGTCTTTCAAGACTACTTGCATATAAGTTATAAATGGTTTTAAAATGATATAGATATGCATAATAGTCTATTTATAACACAGCTACTATATTTAATAGAATTTAAAATAAACTTAAAGAAGAAAGTGTGATAAAAACACTTTATATTATAATAAAATATTAACTAGTTTTATAAAGTTATATATATATATATTACCTTTTAAAATAATTACAAATAAGTCATAAATAGTTATATAAAATATTACATTAGAATTAATTACTTAATATTGATTGGAAAACTATTTCTATTTAAACAAAATAAACAAGTTATATATATATAATAAGAAAATCTTTACTTTAAAAATTCGAAATAAATTACTTCAAAATATGCTTAAACTTCAAACTTCTTTTAAAATACTTGTATACCTTTTGTAAACTCCTTTGAAAAGTTTTGATAAAATAACTAAGTAAACAACATTTTGTACTTTTAAAATATTTCTTTTTCCAATGTGCATCCATATCGACTATCGCTATATAGATCATAACTTTTGTAACTTTGTTTTATAAATAAAATACTTTTCAACATAATTTCTTATTATATTTTATACTGCTATAAGTGTAGAAAATATCCCATTCAAAAATATTTAAAAGATAGGGTTTAAAAAGTAGATATAAGAGAAGGGATTCAAAGTGCATTTATAGTGACTATCAATATACGAACAATTCCATATTTAATTCAAATTCAAACGTCAATCAATCACATATTCATAGATGATTCTCAAGTTTGAATCATGTAACAAAGAAGCATGGAATAGCAACATATATAAGCAAGAAACAAAATGTAGAAAGCATGATAAATACAACAACATCAAAGTGCTTCTATAGCGACTATCGCTATAAATACAATAACAATTTCTACTTTATTACATATGCTCTTTCAATAGTCAAGTCCAAACCCATTCTATATGCCATTACATATTCACAAATATACAATTTCATGTCTAACGTTCAAGTCATATCGTATAGGATTTACATATGCTTATATAAACAAGTCCAAAGTCCACAGTCCAATATTATATATGCCAACAAATCAACACAAATCAAGGCCTTCCAAGGTACAACAAATATACACAATCCCATGCTTTCTAAAGCAAATGAATAATAACTTTAAGTAGTTAAGGTATATTATCATCATTAATGCAAGCAAATTAATAAGTTACTGTTTTCATTTAAGGTGTGAGAAAACTCACTTTTAGACCAAATCCAAGCTAGCAACTTCCAACCCCAACCTTGCAAAAACACACCTACTTCCTACCTTCAACCCTTAAGTTTAGGTCCAAGGCTAGATTAAGCCCTATTAGTGCATGGCCAAGAAGTGAAGGCCTTAAACACACATGACCAAGGAGAGAATGGCTTCAAAAGTGCACAGCTAAGGCTAGGGAAACCTTATTTTCTCACATCAAAAATAACAGGGAAGAGATTTGCTCCACTTCTTCATGCTCCAAGATTATGGATTGTTTAGTTAATGGCTATAGCAAATGTTTGAAGAAGATAGACTATTGTTTGAGAGTTTCTTTGATTTAAGAAGCTTTTTGAAGAGATAAGAGTGTAAAAGAGTGGATTCTTTTTAAGTGAATGAGCAAACAATTCAAGGGGGCCAAGGGATTGTATTTATAAGCTTTAGAAATATGGCAAACGACCCTCCATATGCCCATATGGCCAGCCAAAAGAGGATGCTTCCACTCACCTTCCTTCCTTAATTCATTCCTAGATTTGTGCCTAGTTTTATTCCTTGTCTCATGCCTTAAACCCTCCTGCGTTGTCTTCTTAATTCCTACTTTATTTTAATCAATCTTGTTATGAAAAGAGAGGTGGTTTCATTATTACTAATGTGTTGATATGTTACTATAAAAGTCCAAATAATTTAAATAACTTTTATCGAATAAAAAGTCGATTTTCGGTAAAACAATTTTCGGTCACATTATCGTTATTTCTTCAAAGTATATTATTTTAACATGAAAATATTCTCAAAGACAAATTTAAAGGCTTTTTTATAACATAGGACAACCCACTAATATTTTTCCCCATGGACAAAAACGTTCAAATTTATGTTAGAGCCCTAACTACCACGCCCTTTCTTGCTATTCTTCAAGCTTGTTCTTCTTCTTTAAATTTGCACATTGAAAATTTAATTATCTTCTTTATTCTTCTCTATTCTCATGTGCGAATTTGTTCCTCCTATTGATTTCAACACTCGTTTCTATCTCGTGTGCAAATTTCTTCATCCTTCTCTATTCTCTGTTATCTTCTTCATCCTTCTTCAATGAAGTTAGTTTGAGCATCTGTTTTACTATCAGTTTAAGCATAAGTTTTTAGGTATCTATTTTAGTGTCGGTAGGTTTCATTTTTTTAAACTATTTTATTTGTTTATTTCTATTTTTTTGTATAAATAAAATTATTGTACTAGAATAAAATGACAATCTGAAACAAACATTTTTTATTGATGTTTTTTTGAAGTGGTGACAATATGCTTATTATTCTTCCTATGCTAATGTTATAAATCTTATTTCTAATATTGATAAGCCTATTACTGATGCTAGTGTTAAAGATGTTATTGAGGTGTAACATCCTCTATCTTGAGACCTGAAGCTAAGCGCTACAGATGTTGTAGTCATCCATAGTATTAACTTCCGGTGACAAAATACAGTAATGTTAATGGTATCCATAATATCAGAAGCACATGAATAGAAATAAAATTACAGATTTCAAAAACAACTTTTCTAATTAAATTTCAAATCCGTATTTCATATTCAGTTACATAATCCCAAAACGAATCCTAGGTTTTGATCAAATATATTTGTTACAAATTACGCCAAGAGCGACATATGAAGATGCCCCATTGGATGATCGGAGTATTAGATAGACATACTGGTCATAAATACATCACATCGGGAATAAAACTAAATAGCACCTACATAGCTAACTTTGCCTCCTGCACGTCTTCAGAAGCTTATTTGTCCAATCTGCTAAACCTGAAAAACCTTAACGATTAGTCTACTCAAATTAAATTTTGAGCACCCGAGAGTTTAAGGGGAAAACATAAACTTCAAATCAGACATAATGCCTGGTGTAAATAATACTATTACATCTCGATTTACTAATATTAAGTCAGACCATGCCGCTTAGCGGAACGACTTTCCCCTCAATAATATCCTTTTAAAAGCATATCTTTTGCAAATCAGAATCCTGCAATCAAACTGATTATAATAATAATAGAAAATACATATATGCATAAAAATCAAGAAATCAATAGACCACCTGTCCACACTATAGTTTTACCTGGCAAACTATTAACCATTGGCTGACTCAAACCTACCAGACATAATCAAGAATCCAACTTCTGTTAGACACAATACTGGGCTAACTGCCCTTAACTTTCTTTTTTTCAAGGGTCAATTGAACCTAATGTTTTACGGGCTCACCAATAACCTATCTTTACTCTGTATATTACCTTCTGTGTATAACCTCATTTTAGTACCACCTGCGACAAGCCATACACATTAGGATTTCGGTCTTATTTTAGTTAGGGGATAATAGCTAAAGTATAGGGCGCGACCCAACACTAGTCCTATCTGGTCTCCTACTATTTGAGTCATAAACTTAGGGTTAACTACCCTATTTATGTTTCATTTCCTGTCTTAGGGTTAACTACCCTGTTAAAATTTCATTTCCTTGTAAATGGTCTTTACAAATTATTTACCCCTGAAATCATACCTTTATAAAACAAGGAAATCATATACTTTGCTTTACTGAAAATACTTATGCCATGATATATACTTAACACAAAACAACGTTGATGAAACCATATCAAGGGAATTATCTGTCCCTTTAAAGTAAGTTAAAACCCTTTTTTTTAACTTAAAAGATTTAAGGCCATAAAGCCAAAGTAAAACCTTCGAAACCCTAGTTTAAATAATTTAAACAATGCCTCTCGAAATCAATGAGAATAAACCTTTCGAAAGCTTTACTAAAACCTTAGACATCCTCTTTTAAAACCATTTAAACTTGTCTTTCGAAAGTATTGGAAACCCTCCATTAAAATAATCAAAATAAACCTTTCGAAAACATTGGGGGATCTCCCCTTCGAAACACTTATTATATACCTTTCGAAAGCATTGAGTTCAAGTAAAGAACCATGGAAACAGTACTTCGAAACCTTTAATAATTATTCCTTTTGAAAACATTAGGTTTAACTTTCAATATAACCAAGGGTCATAAAGAACTAGGGCGAAAGCATTACTTTCGAAAACATTTATCCTAGGTAAAGGAAAGAGGATAGTTTTGAAACCAACCCTTTCGAAACCATTGCCTCCAAAACCATTTAAAAGCGGTTATGTGACCCTTTCGAAAACATTGAGAAGGCGGCTTTAAAGAAAAAGGCTAAAGCACCCTTTCGAATGCATTGATTCGAAAGGTATGAATGTGGTAGCTAGGTTTTAAATAAGTTTGAAAGCGACTATCCCTTCGAAGGCTTACTTTTTAATCATAAGTAAGTGGCAAATCATTTGAAAGCTCCTTTATATAAACAAAGGCAAGTTGATTAAGTCGAAATCTAACTCCAACCCCTTCGAAAGCATCATTTATAAACAAAAGTAGTTCAAAGTTAATAAGAATAGCTTCTACCCCTTCGAAAGTAAGGTTTCGACACTGTACCTTTCGCCTTTCTCCAATGCACTACGTATAATTTGCTTGGTACCATATGCTTTGGTTTTGAATGGGTTAGCGAAGGTATGGTGTCGAAAGCTAGTATATGGAAGTGGCGAAGTAGTAATTCCTAGCAAAACTGATTTTTAGCTTTTAAAAGTAATATCTTCTCACCTAACTTGCCCTATTTGTCAAAACATATTTGGTTGCAATTTCTTTATAAAAATAGTTTTCTAAAAGTACTACCGAACTCAAAATTATTAATTAAAAACTTTTAACAAGTGAGCCCTTCTCCTTGATAAAACATATAAAACATTTAAGTCCCTTAGCTTAGATAATTTTATTTTTATAGTAAAATACTTAGGAAAATTCCCTGAAAATTACCATAATTCACTTCTAATATGTTTTCTAACATATTTAAATTTCAAACCCAAAATCAATATATAATTGCCGTAATTAATTTAAACCCAATATTGGCTATTTTCTTTCATAAGAAATTCATAATAAACCCACAATTTCTTAGAAAATCATGGAACTTGAAACCCACTTATAAAATAATGTTTTCGACCATATATCAAAAACGCAAGTCATTTGGATGTCATTTAGTAGGTTTTCCAATCTAAACTTATCATAAAATCTATATGGAACACCATAAATCATCAACAAGTATATATCCTTTCAAACAAACATAACATAGCATATTATTTGCAAAATTAATTTGGGTCAAACCTTGAAACCAAAATTACCCACAAAAGTGAAATGTAAATCAAATTATTCACTTTAGTTTGGTGTTGAGAAGGTTGAGATTTGTCCTTTGATTAATCCCTTCAAGCTTTCTACTTGTTTCCTAGCTTATCTTCCTTTTGATTTCTCTTAATGGTGGCCGGCTGAGCTTGTAAGTGTTTTGGTTTTGTTTGTAAATGTTGAAATGAGTAAGAAATGAAGGTAAGAAGGATTTAAGGTATAAGAATGAAGACTATTCCTATTTGCCCTTATCATATTCCTCCTACTTACTTCTTTTTAATTCTCTTTCGTTTATACATTAATTAAGGCACAACCCTCCTTATTGATTAACAAATCTCAATTCCTTAGCAATCTACATTATTTAATTTAATTTATCTAATTAAATGCCTTAAATAATGTTAATCAAAATTAGGGTCGTTATAGACTCCCTCCTTAAAAAAATTCATCCTCGAAATTATGATAAGGTACTTACAACAATCAAACATAAAGATAAAACATATCATGAAATAAGTCAGGATAAGTATCTCTAATCCTACTCTTAGTTTCCCAAGTGCAATCTCTCTCGTCATCACTCCACTAGACTTTGACTAATCTCACCGTCTTGTTTCTTAGTCTCTTCTCATCCCTCGCAACTATACGAACTGGTTTTCTAACTATAGTCATATCCGGTTCCACTACTAAATCATCTAACACAATCAGTGCAATAGTAGTTTCTGGATTTCGAATGCACTTCCTTAGATGAGAAACATGAAAAACATTGTGGACTCCTGCCAAACTATTTGGTAAATACGCGAGTTTCCTAATCCTTTCTGTAATAGAAAATGGTCCAATGAATCTTGGAGCCAGTTTTCCTGATTTTCCAAATCGGATTACACCTTCCATTGGTGATATCTTGATGAAAACATGATCCCCAACTGAGAATTCTAATTCTTTCCGTCTCTTATCAGCATAACTCTTCTGCCTAGACTGAGGTTCCTTCATTCTAGCTCGAATTATCTTAACCTTTTCAGCAGCTTCCTAACTAAATCCGGACCAAGAACTAATCTATCTCCGATCTCTTACTAACAAATGGGAGGTTTGCATGGCCTTCCATACAAAGCTTCAAACGATGCCATCCCTATACAAGTTTGATAACTGTTTTTACATGAAAACTCGACTAAGTGTAGGTGATTTTCCCATGATCCTCCAAAGTCTAGTACACAAGCTCTTAACAAATCATCTAAGACTTTGTTAACCCTTTCCGTTTGTCCATCTGCCTGCGGATGGTAAGCGGTACTCATCTTGATCTTGGTACCTAAAGTCTCCTGTAGACTCTTCCAGAACTCGCTAGTGAATTAAGGAGTCCCTATCACTTTCTATACTACTAGGAATTCCATGCAGTCTAACTATATTCTTCATAAATAATTTAGCCAAAACAGGTGCCGTCGTGGTCGACTTACTGGAATGAAACGTGCACTCTTGGTCAACCTGTCCACTATGACCCATATACTTTCATTTCCTTGATTTTACCTTGGAAACCAGTCTATAAAATCCATTGAGATAGAATCTCATTTCCAAACTGGAACATCTAAAGGCTATAGTAACCCACTTGGTTTCTAATGTTCAGCTTTTACCTATTGACGGTTCAAACACTGCTTCACCCATAAGCCTACATCTCTCTTCATACCCTCCTAGAAAAAACTCCTTTTCATATCCTGATACATCTAGTTCCTCTAAGATGAATGGTGAACTTTGAATGATGGCATTCTCCAAGAAATTTCTTACTAATGTTTCTTACATTCGGAACACACGGTCTTCCTTTCTTCCTTAACCACCCATTCTGGTCAAGATTGAAATCTTTCAAGTCATCGGTCTCTGTTCCATTCCTTAGTTTTCTGATCCATTTAGCTAATAATGGATCCCCCTCTTGCTTAGAAGCAATCCTTTCGATCATCATTGGCCGAACTTCTAAACATGACAAAATTGCGGTTTCCTTACTAGAACTAGCTTCAGATCTCCACTGTATTCTACATGTAGTCAATGCTTCTAAATCTTTCCACTCAGATATCGTTGCTAATACTACATTATGATGTTTCTGCAACCATATTGCCTTTCCCTGGTGTGTACTCAATTCCAAAGTCATAAGCGGCTAAAAACTCTAACCACCTCTGCTGTCTCATATTCAACTCCTTTTAAGAGAATAAATATCTCAGTGACTTATGATCCGTATACAACTCAAATCTTTCTCCCATAAGATAATGTCTCCATATCTTCAATGCCAAAATTACTACAGCTAATTCCAAATCATGAGTTGGATATCTAACTTCATGCGGTCTAAGCTGTCGCGAGGCGTAGGCAATCACTATACCTCTTTGCATTAACATAGCTCCTAACCCTATTCCACATACATCTGTGTACACCCATAAGTCCTGATTCCATTTCGGAACAACTAACACAGGTGCATTAGTCAATAAGTGTTTCAATTTCTGGATTGCCTCCTCACACTTATCAGTACAGATAAACTTCACATCTTTCCGAGTTCATCGATGCCGCTATCCACGATAATTCCTTAATGAATCTCTGATAATAATCAGCTAATCCAAGAAAAATCTGTCTCAGTCACTGTCATGGTCTCTTCCAATTATTCACCGCCTCGATCTTAGTTGGATCTACGGACAACACTTTCTCCGAGGTTACATGACCAAGAAATTTTATATCCTTCTTCCAGAAATGATACATCAAAAATTTCGCTTTTATTTGATGCTGCCTCAACGTCTCAAGCACCACTCTAAGATGAACTTCATGCTCTTTTTCATCTTTAGAGTATATCAAAATGTCGTCTATGAACAATATCACAAATCTGTCCAGATGCACCCGAAAGATTCTATTCATCAAGTCCACGAAAAATGTTGGCGCATTGGTTAGTCTGAACGACATTACTAACCATTCGTATGATCCATATCTTATTCTAAATGCCATCCCTGTTGCCAAATCAAACTGGGAAAATACTCTGGTTCCACTCAACTATTCGAAAAAATCGTCAATTATAGGTAACAGTTTATCATCTTCTCATTCAACTTACGATAATCGATACACAACCTTAACAATCCGTCCAGTTTCTTTGCAAACACTACGGCTGCTCCCCAGGGCGAACTACTTGGTCTGATAAAGTTCTTAACTTTTAAATCCACCAACTGCACCTTTAGTTCCTTCATCTCAGTAGGTGTCATCCTACTTGGCAATCTACTCACCCGTTCTGCTCCAGGTACTAAATCTATCTAAAACTCAATGACTCGTTTCGGCGGTAGTCCTACTACGGGCTCCAAGATGTCGACAAACTCTCTAACAACGAAAATTCGGTTCAACTCATCTTCTTCCTCGATAACACCCAGCAAAGCATTTACCCCAAAACTAGGGTTTTCTACAGAGTATATAATCTAATCACTACAACTAGGGTGTCTAAGTGATATTTTCCTATCGTGGCAAAATATCCTAGCTTCATACTAACTTAATCAATCCGTACCCAAAATAATTCTGAACCCTACGAAATCAAATACATTCAAAATACAAGCAAATATATGACCTAACAATTCAAACTCTAAGTGGTTACATCTCATCCCAAGAGTCGCATACCCTCCTATCGGATTTGCAACCCTTAATGAAGTAACTAGGTATGAGGGTTCTAGGTTAAGCTTATTTACCAAACAATGAGATATAAAGGAATTCGACGCACTGGTATCAAATAGAACTCTAACTGATACATCATGAATCAAAAGTGTACCTCCCAACATAGCTTTTCCTTTCTCCTCAGCTGTTGGTCTTGAGGTAGCTTGTTCTAATGCAAACATCTTGACTTTTCCATCCTTGGCTGGTTTCTTGCACTGGTTCTTATAATGTCCAATCTCATCATAGTTAAAGCACCTCACCGCTTTCTTATCATCAGCTTTTTTCCCATTGCCTGTCCGACACTCGTGAGCATAGTGTCCCTTCTTGTCGTACTTATAGCAAACTACTTCGGCCTTCTTCTTTTAGGCTGCTCCTTCTTTCTGAGCGCCTTTCTTATGAAAAAAATTTCTCTTCTGGTTCTGCCCACTTTAAGCTTCCCTTGCTTTGTTACCATCATGAAAAGCAAGCATCTCCTCTTGCCTCAAAGCCATCTCAACAACTATATCACATGGATCCTTGATATGTGGCAGAGTTGCTTTAGCTAGTTCAGGTTTCAGTCCGCGGATGAACTTCTCATTCCTTTTGATAACTATATCAACCGTAGCATATCCGTATCTCGATAGCTCCTCAAATCTGGTTGCATACTCAAGCACCGACATGTCTCCCCACTCCATAAACTTCCTAAGCAGAGTTGACTTAGCAATCTCTGACATGAATCTTTCCTCAAACCTCCTTCTAAATTCAGCCCAAGTCATGGTCTCCTCATTAACTCCCACAGTAACACTGTTTCACTAGTACAGTGCTGCTCCTAGCAACTATCTAGGAGCAAGCCTCCTCTTCTGCTCATCATTAATCCCTAAATCAGCAAAGATCCTTTCGCAATGAAGTAATGAATTCTCCACTTCAATTGCGTCCTCGGTCCTAATAAACGGCTTTCCTCCAATCCTGGCATAATCTTTGCTTAGTACTGCATAGTTATTGACCACTTAAGCTCCTTGATTTCCTCCTTCAACATTTTCTCCAACTAAACCCGCAACAACTCCATCCTGCATCATATTAACCAAGAACTAATACATAGCACCCATATCCGCTTGCGGCACTCCAGCACCCACATTAGCAGCTTGTGCCTGATCTGGATTCCTTCTAGTGTTAGGCCCGACATTCCCATTGGTTGTGGTGCTCCCTCCACCAATGTTACCACTTCCACTCCCAGCATCCATATCTTACGTCCTTAAATCTGTATTTGAGTCGTTGTAAGATACATAAGAATAGCCTAAGAGAGATGGGAGAATAGAGATAAAGCGTAGCAAATAAAAGTACGTTACTATAGTGTTATCCCATACCCCAATATTTTCTCTAATTCCTTAGGATTATGTTTTCAAAATCATTTTAAGTTTGAAATTTCTTTTAAGTTTTCATAATACTATGCTCTGATACTAAGTTGTAACATCCCCTATCTTGAGGCTCGAAGCTAAGCACTACAGATGTTGTAGTCATCTATCGTATTAACTTTCGGATACAAAATACGGTAATGTTAATGCTATCCATAATATCAGAAGCACATGAATATGAAATAAAATCACAAATTTTAAAAACAACTTTTTTGATTACATTTCAAATCCATATGGCATATTCAATTACATAATCTCAAAATGAATCGCAGGTTTTAATCAAATATAATTATTAGAAATTACGCCAAGAGCAACATAAGAAGATGCCCCTTTGGATGATCAGAGTACTAGATAGACATATCAGTCATAAATACATCACATGGAGAATAAAACGAAATAGCTCCTACATAGCTAACTTTGCCTCCTGCACGTCTTCGGAAGCTTTTTCGTCCAACCTACTAAACCTGAAAAACCTTAACTCTCAGTTTACTCAAATTAAATTTTGAGCATCCAAGAGTTTAAAGGGAAAACATAAAATTCGAGCCAGACATAAAGCCTGGTGTGAAAAATACTATTACATCTTGATTTACTGATATTAAGTGAGACCACGCCGCTTAGAGGAACGAGTTTTCCCTCCCTAATATCCTTTTAAAAGCATATCTTCTGCAAATCAGAATCCTGCAATCAAACTGATTATAACAATAATAACAAATACATATATGCATAAAATTAAGAAATCAATGGACCACCTGTCCATACTATAGTTTTACCTGGCTATCTATTAACCATTGGATGACTCGGGCCTACCAGACATAATCAAGAATCCAACTTATGTTAGACACAATACTGGGCTGACTGCCCTTAACTTTCTTTTTTTCTAGGGTCAACTGAACCTAATGGTTTTATGGGCTCACCAATAACTTATCTTTACTCTGTATATTCCCTTCTATGTGTAACCTCATTTTAGTCCCACCTGTGACAAGCTCCACAAACTGGAATTTTGGACTTATTTCAGCTAGGGGCTAATAGCTAAAGTATAGGGCGCGACCCTACACCAGCCCCATCTGGACTCCTACTATCTGAGTCATAGACTTAGAGTTAACTACCTCATTCATGTTTCATTTCCTATCTTAGGGTTAACTACCATGTTAAAATTTCATTTCCTTGTAAATAGTCTTTATAGATGATTTACCCTTGAAATCATACCTTTATAAAACAAGGAAATCATATACTTTTCTTTACTCAAAATACTTATGCCATGATATATACTTTACACATAACAATGCCGATGAATCCTTATCAACAGGATTATCTGTCCCTTCAAAGTAAGTTAAAACCCTTTTTTTAACTTAAAAGATTTTAGGCCATGAAGCCTAGGTAAAACCTTTGAAACCCTTGTTTAAAAACTTTAAACAATGCCTTTCGAAATCATTGAGAACAACCCTTTTGAAAGCTTTACCAAAACCTTAGACATCCTCATTAAAAACCATTTAAACTTGTCTTTCGAAAGCATTGGAAACCCTCATTTCAAATACTCAAAATAAACCTTTCGAATACATTAGGGATCTCTCCTTTGAAGCACTTATTATATACCTTTCAAAATCATTAAGTTCAAGTAAAGAATCGTGGAAACATTGCTTCAAAACCTTTAATAATTATTCCTTTCGAAACCATTGGGTTTAAATTTTAATATAACTAAGGGTCATAAAGAACTAGGGCGAAAGCATTACTTTCAAAAACATTTATCCTAAGTAAAAGAAAGTGGATAGTTTCGAAACCAACCCTTTCGAAACCATTGCCTCCAAAACCATCTAAAAGCGGCTATGTGACCCTTTCGAAAACATTGAGAAGGCGGCTTCGAAGAAAAAGGCAAAAGCACCCTTTCGAATGCATTAATTCAAAAGGTATGAATGCGACAGCTAGGTTTTGAATAAGTTTGAAAGCGCCTATCCCTTCGAAGGCTTCCTTTTTAATCATAAATAAGCGACAACTCATTCGAAAGCTCCTTTATGTAAACAAAGGTAAGTTGATTAAGTCGAAAGCTAACTCCAACCCCTTCGAAAGCATCATTTATAAACAAAAGTAGTTCAAAGTTAATAAAAATAGCTTTTGCCCCTTTGAAAGCAAGGTTTCGATGTTGTACCTTCTGCCTTTCTCCAGTGCACCACGTATTAATTGCTTGGTACCATGTGCTTTGGTTTCAAATGGGTTAGCAGAGGTATGGTGTCGAAAGCTAGTATATGGAAGTGGCGAAGTATTAATTCCTAGAACAACTGATTTTTGGCATTTAAAAGTAATTTCCTATCACCTAACTTGCCCTATTTGTAAAAACATGATTGGCCGTCATTTCTATATAAAAACTTTTTTCTAAAAGTGCTGTCGAACTCAGAATTATTAATCAAAAACGTTTAACAAATAAGCCCTTCTCCTTGATAAAACATATAAAACATTTAAGTCCCTTAGCTTAAATAATTTTATTATCATAGTAAAATACTTAGGAAAATTCCCTAAAAATTACCACATTTCACTTCTAATATGTTTTCTAACATATTTAAATTTCAGACCCAAAATAAATATATCATTGCCGTAATTAATTTAAACCCAATATAGCTATTTTCTTTCATAGGAAATTCATAATAAACCTACAATTTCTTAGAAAATTATGAAACATGAAACCCACTTATAGATAATATTTTCGACTATATATCGAAAATGCAAGTCACTTGGATGTCATTTGGTAGGTTTTCCAATCTAAATTTATCATAAAATCTATATCAAACACCATAAACCATCAACAAGCACATATCCTTTCAAACAAACATAACATGGCATATTATTTGCAAAATTAATTTGGGTCAAACCTTTAAACCGAAATTATCAACAAAAGTGAGATGTAAATCAAATTATTCACCTTAGCTTGGTGTTAAGAAGGTTGAGATTTGTCCTTTGATTAACCCCTTCAAGCTTTCTACTTGTTTCCTAGCTTATCTTCCTTTTGATTTCTCTTAATGGTGGCCGGTCGAGCTTGTAAGTGTTTTGGTTTTGTTTGTAAACGTTGGAATGAGTAAGAAATGAAGGTAAGAAGGGTTTCGGGTATAAGACTGAAGACTATTTCTATTTTGCCCTTATCATATTCCTCCACTTACTTCTTTTTGATTCTCTTTTGTTCATACATTAATTAAGGCACTACCCTCCTTATTGATTAACAAATCTCAATTCCTTAACCATCTACATTATTTCATTTAATTTATCTAATTAAATGCCGTAAATAATGTTAGTCAAAATTAGGGTCTTTACATTAGGCACCTAAGGAGAAATGGGCGTTGGTAGACCTACTATCCAACGCAAATGAGGATTTGTATACTTTCAGAATAGATGTGGTGTATGCAAGCAATTCGGTCACAATAAGCATTATTGTCAACCTTCTAAGAAGGTATGATTTGTTTTTCATGTTGTTATTAGTTTGTTGAGATTTGTACTTGGTTGTATGATTTTTTTTCGCAAATTTTGTAATCGAACATAGTTATAGGAGTATATTTGTTTTAGTATATTTTTAATTTGACATTGATTTGGTGTTTGTAATTATACTTGGTTATATCGTATTATTTGTAGTTTCAATTTCGGTATCATTTTTTTACATAAAGCAGTATCGGTTTTAATATTTATTTATTTGTAGGTTGTATAGTGTCGTTTGTAGTTTCAGTTTTAGTATCAGTATTGTTGTATAACAAGTATTAGTTTTATTATTTATTTGTTTGTAGGTTATATAGTATCATTTGTAGTTCCAATATTAGTTTTGTATTGCAACCGCTATCAATTTTATTATTTATTTGTTTGTTGTTTATATAGTATCAGTTGTACTTTCAATATCATTTTTGTAGTATAACCAGTATCGGTTTTATTATTTTTTTATTTTCGTGATTAAGTCGGATATTAGTTTTTTGTAATATGATTATATCATTTTGTAATGTCATTTGTAGCGTATTAGGTTTGCTTTTGCATCCATATGTACCTGATTAGGTTGTAGTATCATTTGATTATTTTTTATTATCATTTTTAGATGTAAAGTTGTGCTTCCAAGTAACTTTTGCATCTATACGTATTCGATTAGGTTTGGCATTTGATTAGCTTTTACACCAATACATACTCAATTAGATTTGGCATTTGTTTAGCTTTTGCATCCATACGTACCGATTATGTTTGGCATCAGGTAAGCTTTTGTATTCGAAGGTATGCTCGGTTATACAATATATCTTGAGTATAGATTGGTTTCCTTTTGTACCCGATTAGGTACGACATTCAGTTAGCATTTGCATCGGTACATATCCAATTAGGTTTGGTATTCAGTTAGCTTTTACAACCATACGTACCCGATTAGGTTTGCCATTTAGCTATCTTTTGCATTCCATGGTATGTTCGGTTAAACAATATATCTCGGGTATAGATTGATTTTTATTAGTACCCGATTAGGTTTGGAATTTGGTAAGCTTTTACATCAATACATACCCGATTAGGTTTGACATCCAGTTAGTTTTTGCATCAATACACAACACCAAATAGGTCATTTTGTAACACTTTTTATGAGGTAATTTACAACGGTTATTAGCGTTAGAAATTTCCAATGGATATTTCCGTTGGAAAAGATTGCAAAGGTTATTACCGTGATAAAACAAGGTTGTGTGGTAAATAGTTAAAATTAAGTGGACACGATTGCAATTTCCCTTTTATTTCTCTTATCTCACTCCTCATGCCTCTATCATTTCACCCTCCCTCTTTCAATCTAGGGTTATGCGCTCACTCCTCACGCTTCTATCGTTTCACCCTCCCACTTTAAATCTAGGGTTATGTGCTCTTGCTCCACTCGTCAGTTCATTATTTTCCATCCACTTTCAATTTGGGGTTACTGTGCCCCCCCTCCATTTCATCCTAGCACTACCTCGGCCTTATTCAGGTTATTTTTCCTTCTTTTGTTATCTTAAACTATTGTCTCTTCTATTTCAATTCAATCTCGATACGCTTTTTTAATGGTGAGCATTATTTAGACTTTTGAACATAAATGTTAGCCTGTTTGTAGTTTTCCATTTTCACGATTACGTGATTTTATACCCCCGCTTTGATATTTAGTTGCTATATAGTTGTATGCGTTGATGGCTTTTTGATGTTTTAATACTTTTGAAGGTTTGCCATGCTGCATTCAGTATATGTGAAGATTCCCATTTTCACAGTGCTACACTATAAATTAAATCATATAACCGGGTTTTTTCTTTTACTTCAACATTTTTTGAAAAAAAAACTTCAATATTCAACAACTGGTCTTTCTATAGGACATGTGAATGTAGCATTTGCTTTGTACCAAAAACAGAATTTTGATAGGCTGGTTATTATTGTAACTTAGAAAGTATATTTACAAAAATAGTATTACTTTATAATAGGTCTACCAATGATGCATCTTAAATATGTTTATTTTCCTTTTGTAGGTGTGACATCGAACATTGATGCAGCTTAAGCTTACGGAGGCATTAATAGAATCAATTACAGTACAATCCAGAGGTTTTAGAACAACAATGGCAGAGCAGCCATAGTATAGAAGAAGAAAGGAAACAAAATGGAGATCCCCTTTTTTGAAGCCCCGCCTGCTATATTTATAGGCAAAATCCTGGTTGCTGGGCTTCCTTACTGATATGGGCCCACCAGAACCACAGTCGAGCTCATATCACTCATCACTGCCAACCCCGAGTTCTGAACATGCCGACCCGAAGTAACCTGGGTGTTGGCCCGAAGCAACCCTAACACTGACTCAAAGCAAACTACACCACAACTCGAAGTAGCTCATCCTCTTGCCTATACCGATCCATCCCACTTCCCAACAGTGCCGACCCGAGGTTCGTGCGTTGCCGACTCGAAGTCTTCCTCAATGCCGAGATGAGTTCCATCCCAGGCCGAACCGAGTCCCTTCCAATGCCGATCCCATGGCTTTGCCGATCCACTCCAATACGCCGGCCCTCGCCATCCTGACCGAACGACACCTACCAGACCAGACCATATCATTCTGACCGAACGACATCCACCGATCCAATTCAATCACCGAGCTGCTTCGTTGACCGAGTAGCTTCCTTGACCAACCCGGAGCAGATAGCTCACCGACCCAAAGCCTGTATCCAATGTCGATCCCATTGAGGCCGAACCACCAAAGCCGAACCGATCCAATGCCGAACCATGCTTGACCACCTCTCCCCAACCGAGCCATATCTCCCAGGCCGAACGACCATCCTGACCGAACCATGCCACCAAAGCCGAACCACATCATCAAGGCCGAACAACCCCACCAAGACCGAACCACATCACTAAGGCCGAACCACACCATTATGTTGATCCATGCATGACTACCTCTCCTTGGCTGAACCACATACGACCAAGCCACCTCCAAGCTACCTTGGCTGAACGACCCCATCTTGACTGAACCATCGATGACTGATCATCTATCCATCCAACTAGCTCAAACCTATCGTATTCCAATCTCGACAAACGAGCAGTCGATTTAGTTAAATCCGCCTGCTCACAGCCATGCCAAAAGGCGGGTTAACATTTTCCCCCCAAAACATGCCTTGCTATTGGAAGGTGTGTTTTGTATAGCCCCAAATCTGATATCCGAAGTCATTATTCCATTCATTATCAAGCAATTCCATCCACATCCAATAGTCTACTCCGCGACTGTTCCAAGTCGTTATTCAATTCCAAATCCATCCCAAATCCATCGACCAAATCCACGATCTCTCCGGATTGTTTTATTTGAGTCCGGGACCTCTCCGGTCCTATAGTCCAAATTGGGGACCTTTCTGGGTCCAAATCCTAAGTCGGGACCTCACCGGGTCCTAAAATCCATATCCGGGACCTCGCCGGGTCCTTATCCAAATCTGTAGTTGTTCGAAGCCACTATCCAAATCCATTTCACACCTTGGAAGTCAGTAATCAAATCCTACGATCTCTCTAGATCGTGGATGGCCTCTTCGGACCCTTGTTAAGCTCAATCCAAACTTAACAATTGAATAGGCAGATCCTGTTATGCTCCGGCAAAGCAACCTATCCCTTGCACTCTGGTTCAGCGTCCCTGAACATTAAGCGATGCCCTGATCCTCCTGGACCGATATCAGCCTCTCCGGACTCTTACTGGATCCCATCCTATCACTCTCTGGTGAAGGGGAAACATCGTTGAGTGACCCGATCCTGTCGCTCTCCGGCGAAGCAGCGTCACTCCCTGCACTCCAGTTCAGTATCCCTGAACATTAAGCGATGTCATGGCCTAAGTCCTAGACCGATTGTAGCCTCTCCGGGCTCTTGTTGGATCCCATCCTGTCACTCTCTAGTGAAGGGGAAACAACGACGAGTGAGCCGATCATGTCGCTCTCTGGCGAAGCGGCGTCGTTCCCTACACTCCGGTTCAGTGTCCTTGAACATTAAGCGATTAATTTCCAACTGACTTCCAATATACGTCCCATAACTCTCCGGTTAGGTATTTGTTGCATAAAACCAAAATCCATTTATCAAATCCAAGGTCCAAATGTTCAATAAGAAAATCAGAAAAAACTAAGGGCTGCCTCTCCGGGCAAAGCAGCCTATTACCATCTCAAAGCATGCCTGGGGATCACTCTGGTTCCCTTGCATGTGTAAGTGGCATAGTTGTTGTTTATTTCTTAAAAAAAATCAGAAAAGATTATTCGATGACCAGAGTCCAAATCCTGAACTCGGTCCTTGCCATCACGATCAGCGGATGACGAGTTGTGACCCCATTCCAGGGTCGTTCCTGTTTGAACCAAGCGGTAGCTGCTCGTATTCTACTGCTCCAGTCCGATTCCTCACATACTATGGCAACCTGCCACTTCTAACATGTTCCTCCACCACATCCTTCAGGTGGCGGCATTCATCCATGGAGTGCCCTTCCAGCTCATGGAATAGGTAGCACTTCCCGCTCCTACGTTCTTGTTCAGTGGGATCCCTTCTGGATGGTTTCCGATAGGGGAGCTAGCCCCGAGTGTCCAAGTAGATCCATTCCAAATTATCTGTCAAGTCCGCGTACGTCGTGAATTTGGGTTCTCGGCCTCTCCTCCGTTTGTCCGAAGCACTAGGTCCATCGTCCAGCTTGCGCTTTCCTTTATCTGTTTCTCATCCTTCATCAAACGTTCCTTCACCATGCATGACATTTATCTCCTGACTTTCAGTACGTGAGTCCTCTAACCGAATGAACCTCTCTGCCTCATGATAGAACTCCCCAAGATCCTATGGTGGGTCCCGTGCCAATGAGTCCTTGAATTTAGTGCCCTTAGCAATCCCTGCTACCACCGCCATCAAAATCATTGATGGATCTGGGCGATCTACTGAAGCTACGGCTGCATTGAACCGCATTAAAAAAACCCCTCACGGACTCTCCGGTCCTCTGCTTCATTGATGCCAATGTCACCACATTCTTGGGTTGCGTCACGTGGACCCTGAACTGTCTCATAAAGCGTTCCACTAGCTCACCCCATGTCCTGATCGATCCAGTCATTAGCTACCTAAACCAGAGTGCGACCAAATCCATCAAATATAGATGGAAACATCTTGCCATCACCTTCTCGGATGCCCCCAGCACTTTCATGTGTCTGATGTATCTGGTTACATGCATAGTTGGATCTGATTTTTAATCATAGGCCTCTAGTGTTGGCAGTTTGAATTCTGGAGGGTTCCTAGCGTTCCTGATATCCGGAGTGAACAGACTCTGGCTGACTTCCTCCAAGACTCTACTCGGTAGTCCTCCTCTCATAATCCTTCTTATCAATCCGGCCATCCGCTCGTCTCCATCCGAGGGGAGTCCCCTGTTCGCATCTCCACCTTGCCCCCCATGTCCTGGAGGGTACTCTGGGTAGTACTCTTCATGCTGGCCATTTACGTTCACGATGGTCCCTGCTCGCCGAGCTTCATTCATAGCTATTACAGTATCCAATCCCGGGGGTCTGCCCCCAGGCCTTTGCTGATTTCCTTCAATCCCTCCAGTCTGGTTCTGGTTTTGACCGCCGGAAACTTCTACAGCCTCGGTTCCTTGTTCTACATTGCCAGCAGCTGTGGTTGGTCCATTCCCTTGACTTTGTGCTCCAACTTGTCCAATCTGCTGGAGTAGGTTCTGTATCATGTCCTCCTGCCTTTTCAGCATCGTCTCCATCTCGTCTCTAGTAATATAGATTGAGGCTTGGTTAGCTCTAGAGGATGCCTCCTGACTTCCCTCTTGCTGACTTCTTTCCATCCTTTGTCTCCTGGTTGATTGCTTTGCCATAGTCTCCAAAATCCAAGTTCCTTAGCCTTTAAATCCAAATTCCAAGCTTCTGAATCCCTAAGTGCTAGCCTTCTCAGTGAATGCACCAAAATGTTAGGGCCAAAATTGGTCACTAACACCCAAATCCAGATGAAAGCACCAAATCACAGTCACAGATCACAAATAGAATGTATGTAGAGAGTATAAATATGAAGAACAGTTAAAATGAAAAAGAAAGCAGTAAAAATAGAGGATTTATAGTGGTTAGGCTAACTCCGGTCTACGTCCACTCCAGAAATTTCCTTTGTATTGATATGAGAATCGATTACAGTACAATCCAGAGGTTTTAGAACAACAATGGCAGAGCAACCTTAGTATAGAAGAAGAAGGGAAACAGAATGGAAATCCCCTTTTTTGAAGCCCCGCCAGCTATATTTATAGGAAAATTCTGGTTGTTGGGCTTCCTCACTAATATGGGCCCACCAGAACCACAGTCGAGCTCATATCACTCATCACTGCCGACCCCGAGTTCTGAACATTCCGACCCGAAGTAACCTGGGTGTTGGCCTGAAGCAACCCTAACACTGACTCGAAGTAAACTACACCACGACTCAAAGCAGCTCATCCTCTTGCCTATACCGATCCATCCCACTTCCCAACAGTGCCGACCCGAAGTTCATGCGTTGCCGACTCGAAGTCTTCCTCAATGCCGAGTCGAGCTCCATCCCATTCCAAACTGAGTCCCTTCCAATGTTGATACCATCGCTTTGTTGATCCATTCCAATACGCCGGCCCACGCCATCCTGACCGAACGACACCTCTCAGACCAGACCACATCATTCTGACCGAACGACATCCACCGATCCACTTCAATCACCGAGCTGCTTCCTTGACCGAGCAGCTTCCTTGACCGACCCGGAGCAGATAGCTCACCGACCCCAAGCATGTATCCAATGCCGATGCCATTGAGGCCGAACCACCAAAGCCGAACCGATCCAATGCCGAACAATGCTTGACCACCTCTCCTCGATCGAGCCATACCTCCTAGGCCGAACGACCATCCTGATCGAACCATGCCACCAAGGCCGAACCACATCATCAAGGCTGAACGACCCCACCAAGGCCGAACAACATCACCAAGGTCGAACCACATCATTATGCCGATCCATGCATGACTATCTCTCCTTGGCTGAACCACATACGACCAAGCCACCTCCGAGCCACCTTGGCCGAACGACCCCATCTTGACCGAACCATCCATGACTGATCGTCTATCCATCCAACTAGCTCAAACCTATCGTATTCCAATCTTGACAAACGAGTAGTCGATTTAGTTAAATCTGCCTGCTCACGGCCTTGCCAAAAGGCGGGCTAACAATTAGTATCAGTTTTAGGTATTACTAGAAATAAAATATAGTCATAACGTAACACACATGTTGGTAAAGTTAAACAAAGCTAATGTTTACAACATCAGAAATAAGATCATAGTTTTTACAACAAACTGACAAATTTTCAATAAGCAAGTGTTTATATCTAAAGTAAAACAAAGCTAAATTCAATTAGTTCTAACATAACATCTCAAATGTATATTAGTTGAACTGAACATCAGAGCAATTTTCACAACAAATTTACTTCTCTATATTTTCTTTTTCTTCCAGTCTTGACATGAAATCGAATAAATTCCAACAATGATCGTTGTTTGTCAATATCCCTAATATAATCTTGCTCTGGTTTGCAGCATAAGTTCAGGTTTTATCTTGGTTGGTACTTGGCTTTTGTTCGGTGATGTGATAAATATCATGACATGTATTCCACAGTCAATGTAACGACCCGTAAATTTATCACTAAAATAATATTTATTTTTGAATATTCAAAGATAAGATTTTATAACAAAAATTAATTTTTTTTGAAAAATAATTAATGATGGTAAACTTGTTTTAAAATTATATTTACAAATATATATATTTGGGGATTTTCATTAGAAAAGCGATGAAAATTAGTTTTCGAAAAAAATTGAGATTTTCTCAATACTAGAGGATACGACACTGGATACATACACTTATTTATCCATTTAAGCAAGAATATGTAATAAAAAAAATTTATTTTATTTTTGGAAATAAAATGCCTTTATGACATCACCAAGGATGTCATCACTTTTACATATTTTTTTTGGAATATTAAATTAATTTTAAATATCCAAATAATTATTTTAAATAATGAATAATCCATTTTAATTATTATATAACGATAATAATTGATTTATAATAGTTTTATAAATGTATAAATTCGTTTTATAAAGATATTAAAATTTCGTCGCACTTTGGCAGTTTAATGGTAGGATTTTGCAACATTTGTCCAAATATTGATTTATTTTGCTTAATAATTCAAATGTGGCCCCTTTTAAATATTAAATAATAATAGAAATGTAATTTTTAAATTTTGTTTACATACATGCATGCATGCATATATATATATAAATACATATATATATATAAGTGAAATTGGATCGGGAATCAGCTTTAAGATTTTCAACGGTTTAACGAACATAAGTTGTTCAAGTGATCACAACGTTGTTTATGTCTTTTGGACATATATAACATGTATATACATGCACTAACAAATACATATACAAATACCGAGTACATACATACACCTATACACACACACATACAAACACAAAATATCATGATATTTATAACATACATTCACATATAACCAAACTACACATCAAACATCACCTCCTTACACCCCTATACACCTAGGGTATGATAAGAAGAGGACAAGGGGTGGCCGTGCGCTAGCCGGGGGAGCACTCGACAAAGTCGGGATTGCGTCCAAAGCATACACCTTTACAACTTGCTTACTCTTCACCGGTTCCAGGCAATCCTTCTTCAAACCTTGCCTTAAACCATTCCTAACTAAACTGATCTTCAGACGTAGCAATTGTCACGGCATTCCTCCAATTCATGGCTCGCCTCTGAAGTTGTCTAGAAGCCAACTTTCTCTTCATAGCATCATCCACTTCCATCTCACTAAAGATGCATCCACAAGTATCAATCCAATCTTGCACTTCTATGGTTGATTTTATTCCATGAAATGACTTTACTTCCAAAGTAGAGTAATCTTTTCGCAACTTAGCAAAATCAGCCCGAGGCGTTTGCATGAGAGCACCTCCATCAACAACCATACTAAGATCATTTCTCATCATCATCACCATCATAGAATTAAACATAGCTTGAAAATCAGGCATAACAGCTCCCGATCCTACTTCTTCTTCAACTCCTGAAATAGATCTCAAAGTATTCTTTATATGTCGGCTCATTCTTATCTATAATAAGAATGATCAGTTCTCATAAAGAAAACTGTGCCTATAGTGCTCCTGTGCATGCGACTTATACCATATAAAATATTATTATATAACTTTGAAAACCAAACTTATAACAAGTACGCACTCTCTTGTATATATATGCACACTCAAGATCCAATCTAAGGCAATAACATCTTCCCTATCTTTACTAGATCATGGTATCAACTCTAGTTAATCATGTAACCAAAACTCTAATACCAAATGTGACGACTGCCCTATACCACCGACCCAATAGTATATAAATAGTGCGCTACTATTACGCACAGCTGATATAGGACGATCATCAAGGTTGAAATAAACCAATATAGCATATAACCTGTCGTATATCTAATAGTGCATGGATAAAATATAACATTATATATACAATTGTAGAGACAACAATAACAATGTGAACAGATCATTATCATTAGAGTATGATATCAACGGAGCTATACATCAATAGTAAAGTTTATACAATAGAAAACAAACTCAACAACTGTCTAAAATACAAAAGGTAAGCATTCCCTGCTAAGGCTCCCTAGTGTTGCATAGCGGAATAAGCGTAGACTCCATATATATTTATATAATAAGAGATAGCACCATCCTTCTCGTCCTACAAACAGTTACTACATCACCTAGACCTATTATCTAGTCTACTCATTTAAAAGTACCCAAGATAATAAAAAATAAAGCATAAAACCTTAGATCAGACAATAGTCTTGTGTGAGCGGTAAATGAATCTCAAAATACTATACATGTAAATATGGTAAGGAATAAGAGTACACAAACTATACCTAACCTGTCCCTGCAACCAAAGAGTTAGCATATAACACTATAATATGCTACTCTACAAAATCATAAAGGTATACAAAAACAAATAAAGGATATCAATCTTCTAGGTATTTCTATCTCTAATGCCTATTTCCCCTAATACCTATCGGTGATAGCCTACAAAAGAAAACAACCAAACCATCCATAGCATCCATCAATAATTCTAACTATCACTACTTGTGCTATGAATATATGATAACTCGTATGGTCCCCAAGCCAGAGACTAATGAAATTCGCCGTTCTCTGTTGTACTCTCGTATCTTGCAGCCTAAAGCTGGATATGTGTCTCGTAGCCCAAAGCTGAACACTAGACCCAAAGCTACAGGTCCAAGGTATATAGGTCCCTCGATTGACCCATGGGCATACCCCACATACAATGCCCGTGCTTCGAGTACAACTAAAACTCTCTGAGCATCGATGATTGCTTACCACATATACCCGAGCCCACCTTTTCTCCTTTTGGATACCGATCCCTTCTTACTCAATCCAGTTTCTATTATTCATGAGGAACCCTTCCACATTCCCCGATCATATGGCTCCCTCCTTTACGAGCCGCCATCTTCGGAACCTACTCTCAACACGAGCGAACATCCGAAGACTATAGCTTTTCATCATGTTATTATGTCATCATCCAACCTGATATGAATGAGCTAACACCTCCAGCACGATCTATAGAATCTCTACATCAGTCCTCAGAAGTTCCACCTTCCACTCTTGCACCTTGATAGCTCGGTGCTGAGTTATAGGCATAACTTGGTGTTGAGTTATATACTCAGTCAACCAGATGCTAAGTTTTCTTCCATGCCTCTAGTACTTTTCTTCAAGTGCTTTAGACTCGACTTATCCCTCCTTGATGACTCAACCCCCAATCTAGATGCCCATCTTCTAGTTTTAGAGATAACTCAGTATAGCATCCAACCCTTAGCTAAATACCTGCACCATGATATGGAACATCTCCTCTAGCCAAGCTCTACCCATCTATGCCAACCACCGACTCATAGGAGCTACCACTATAACTCGGTATCGACTCATCACCCTTAACTTGGTACTAATTCTAGGCCTTAAAGAATTCAGAGATGTGAATCATCATGTAGGATCCTACTATCCTTCTTAGTCTCCCCTCCAAGTTTCGTCCAATTTCGACTAGCCATTATAACTCATCGCCAACTTAACTTGATAACTCATCGTCAACCTAACTTGATAACTCGTCATAAACTCAAGCACTTAGCCAATTTTTCAAAACCTTGTCATAACCAACCTCTATTAGCCATAGTCTTCCAAGCCAACAAGTCAACCATCATTCACGAGCTACCACCATAATTGGGACCGACCTATCTCCTTAACGCGGTGCCGACTTGCCATTTTACATCTAATCGAGGTGCAAGTTATCCTATAGCCTCCTACCATGCCCAAGATCCTATCCACTGAAGTTTCATCCAATTTTATCCAATTTTGCCTCCAATTTTCTTAATTCTCTGACCTAACTTCCTATGCGATCACAAAACTAGCAAACAATATTAAATCATATCATCCAAACATAGAATAACAAGCAATTTCATCTAATCAAACTTGCAATCCATCGAAATAAGATAAACAAAGCAATTTCTAATACAGATCTACATATAACGTGAATATATGAACATAAATCAAGGTGATTTCTAATCGATCCATATCATATGCATGGATTAACATGTCATTGAAGTAAGAAAAGGTTTTATGGCCAAAATCAATTTAAAGCATGTTAATCCTATAATTATACCATATAAACATTTATTATAGCATAGTGAGAAGGCATAAACCACTCACCAATTACCAAATTTAACCAATTTGTATATAGATCTAACCGGACAATGTAGAAAAGCACTCCAAATCAAGCAATTTGATGATCGATAGCTTCTAATTGAGGATCCAATCTCTAATCTGCAATCTATTGATTTAGAGGGCAATTTAGGTGATCTTAGATGAAATTAGGATAGATCTAGGACTAATTAGGGTTTAGGCCTGGTTTAAAATGAGAGGGAAAAGTTTTAATTTTACTCTTCAGCCCTCTATTTATAATATTATCTAATTAGACTAATGGGCTCACTAATGAGCTTAATTAATTACACAGTAATCCCTACCAGCAACTTGGAAAACTTAAAATAGCACAACTTTCTAACCATAAGTCCATTTTTTTCTATTATGACCACTCTACAAAATGTAAAACCATCAGCCTGAAGTAATGGAATTGGTTTGAGACCGTAATTCGACTCCTATCAAAAGTTATAGCCCAAATAAGATATTCAGGGTCAAAATTATCATGCAGAAATTCGAGAAAAATCATAGATGTGTAATATGTCCCTAAGAGTTATATCCTAAAATTTTAGAATCATATGACCTTATACAAATAAAATAAAAATATTTTACGATCCTTCGATATATAAAATAGTGGTCGTTACAACCTATATGCGTATGGAAATCATGTCATTTCTAAAGGAAGTAAGACATCTTTCTAAAGTAGACTCATAAATTCAAGATTAAAATCATATAGCCATTAATGTGTTGAGCATACATAACACTTTACCTATGGAAATCAATATGTGTGACCGTTATGGTTTTACCATAATGGTACTTGGTTCAAGACTACGTTATCAATGATCTCGATAGGAATTTGAAGGGTTTACATTAAGTAACGGTTCAAATCCAAAAAAAATTCCTCTCATTTAGGTATTGGTTTCGACGATGATGCAAATTCTTGATATTTGAACTATGTCGGCTTGATCTCACCTTGGTATGTAGGCACCCACCTAAGTGATGCAACCATTCCTTTTATTTTATTTTTATTTTGAAAATGGGGGTAAAGTGTTGGAAATTTCAAAACTACTTTAGGTTCTTTGTTTTGGCAGAAGGAAGAAGAAAGAAAGTAGGGATGCTAAGTCCCATATATTGGGATAAACAAAGAGAACTTTGTTTCTATAATGGATTCTCATGAGAACGTTGGACCCTTTGGGCACCCAAATGTATTCTTGTTGATTGAAGTGGGAGGCTATGCATCTTGTCACAAACACACATGCACCTCTTCCACCATCTGTTTGACCGACCAAGCCAAGTCGGGTTCAGTTATGGTCCAAAATATATTTTAAACAATTTATAACAGGCATATTTTGTGCGTTTACAAGCCCAGAACTTTGAATTTTAAACGGTTGTAAATAGCGGGAAACTTGAAGCAGGAGACATTTGTTACAAGCCAACTTCTTCTTTACTTCTTTTATCAATTAAATTGCATCATTAGCTTCTAAATTTTATAGTGTTCTTACTTAGGTCAAAGTCGTACAAAATTTGAATCCAGTTACACTATTAGAAGGCTTCATTAAATCCCACAGTAAATAATTGGATAACCCATTTGTACCTGATGGGATGAATTATCGTTTGAAAGAATCTGTTATATAGATCCTTGAAGTCAAAAGTACATTATTCACTTAATTATCATGCTTGAACCAATGAAGATATTCAACAAGCACTACTCGGGAGAGAATTTTTCTCTATCAATATTATGCCCTTGGGTTATTGTCACTATAACTGAGAGTCAACTCAAAGTAAAAAAATTCCAGCGAGAGTATCTTTGGTTAATCGATAAAAGTTATCAGATTGAAACAAGTGACCTTTGGAGTTTATATTTCATAATTAACTATGGAAGTTATTGGAGTATTGACATAGACCTAAGCGTTAGAAGTCATAGTTGCATAGCGTTTACAAAAAGAAAACATGCACAAAATCATTGCTTAAGGATGTCATTTTAAATAGATTATAAATACAATTTCATCTAGATGATCAATAAGCATTTCAACTCATGTCTAATACCATACTTCAGCAAAGTTTATATAAGCTTAAATATTTTAAGTGTTTTGAGATAACTGAGGACCTAATTCACAACCGAGAGTATGATAGAAGAATTTTCAACGTGTTCTGACATAATTTACTTATAAGTTATGAATGTTATAAGTTATTTTAAATGGAGGTGTATCAAAAATAGTTATTGGTTTAATATATATTTTAAGGACAAATATTTATTTAGAAATATAATTGGTATATATTTATTTAAATTTAATGGACCTTAAAATAATTCAAATAAGTATTGTATTTATTTGAATATTATATATTTTAAATAAGGGGTGGAATTATTTTAATTATTGGTTAAATAATGTTTTAATACAACTAAAGGGTAAAAGAGTATGATCCACTTTTTAAGAAGATATTTTTGATATTTATATAATTTTTCTCCTTATTAATATTGCCTCACTCTTTTATTATTTCGACCAAAAATATTTCTCCTTTACCTTCGTTGCTGCATTAGCTTAAAATGAATTTGGAATTCCTCCCTTAAGATTGAAGAAAGGTGTTGAGAAGGAATTGTTGGGATTCATTGTAATAATCGAAGGAAAAATCATCTAAGTAAATTCTTCATTGAATATATATATATATATATATATGAGCAAAACGGTTGTGGAGTGTGAAGCTACAAAGCGAAAAATATTATATTAAAAAAGGTCCAATCAACAAGCATGATCGGTAGCATCAAAATACGTAGCTAAGAGTTTAAATTCATAAAACCATAAGCCAAATACTATACAATCCCATCCAAACGTAAAAAAACAGTAACATCAAGCCATACTACCTTAGACACCAACGAGCAACAAAAGCAAAAAATAAGCATAGCTTCCAGAGAACACAACATCAAGAACAAAAACTGACCACTTAAAGAACAACTCCAAAATACAACACTAATCTCTTCGAGTTCCATCGTCAACATCAATATCGAAGTCTTGTACTACCTCATCACTATCAACAGATTCAGTATAATCATGCCCATCAGTGACCATCGGAGAAAGAGCTTGGAAATTTAAACCTGCCCATGAGTAAAAGTGATATAAGATTTTCTGACATAGTTGTTTGGCGCTTGTACACCTCTTATCAAAGCATATTAAATTCTTTTCAGTCCAGATAACCCCGTAGAAAGCCAGTAAGAATGTGTCGGTGCAATCATTAGTGTGAGTATTGTATTGCCAACGATCATATAGCGTTGGGGATGGCTTCAAATAGGTGAGCATAGCAAGTATTCCAAACATATAGCTAGGTCATAATCGAAGAAAAGACGGCTGATATTCTTCGCAGAACTGTAGCACATATCGCATGTGGAGTTGATATTCATGCCCTTATGGGTCACAGAGCTACTATTTACTTTCCCATGAATGAGAAGCCATATGAGCAGCTTGACACGAGAGGGGTTTTGTTTTCCAAAGCTTAGGGAAGGAGAATGACGTCCAGACTTGTTTATGTAGCTGTATAGAGATTTGATAGAGTAAAAACCATTGCTCTTATGGCTCTAATGAAATTTGTCTGGGATCTGGGTAAGGCTATGAGTGTGAAGCCATGAGAGGAGCAGATGTAATTAGGCGAGGGTAGGGCCGTTTATTGCATATCTAAATTAGAAGCAGGTTACCCCATTGTTGAAGGCCTCAGCTATCCATATGGAGTGGTTGCACTACAAGGAGAACAGTGATTTTCGACGGCTGAAAACCGTCGGCGGCCGTCGGGAAAAGCCGTCGGAATATACGGCGTCGGGGAGCAGTATTTCCAACGGCTTCGGACTGAGGGTGCCGTACGTATTTCCGACGGTTTTCGACGGCTTCCGACGGATTCCGACACGTGTCGGGATCCGTCGGAAACCGCCGGAAAAAATGTCCTACAGGCTGTCGGAAGCCGTCGGAAATTGCCTACCTGGAAACTGTCGGAAGCCGTCGGAAACCATCAGAAATCTACTGTTTTATTTATTCCTGCTGCAAATATAGCCTTCCATACACATTTCTCTTTCAAAAACTATTACACCAATACTGCACAATCCAGTATACAATATACCAACCAAATATCAAAACCTAAACTACAAAAAATTAATCAAACACACAAATATATCAAATTACATCAAAATAAAATACATAATATACATAACCATTCCAACAACCCCAACAATAAGTGTTCTATCATGTCATACTTACACAAAATCATCAACATACACATCATTATACAACCACACAACCAAGTGTATCAAACATAATCATACAAAAATCAATAGCTACCTCCACCATCTACCAAATCATACAAAACTAAAAAAATCATACCTGAAAAAGCAAGAAAGCAATGAATCAATCTCCTCCAGATCCAGAGCCAGCCGAGGAAGGGAAGCGACCACCAAACTGCTGCATGTACTCTAACAACTGTGTGGTCTGCATGGCCTGTTGGCGGTTCTGCTCCTCCAGCTGAGACACTTTAGTCCGCAATTCTTCTATATCTGCTAGATCGCTCTGAGCTCTATTCCGCCGACCCCGTCTCTGACTGCTGGCCTGCAATAAATATTAAATTTAGCTGTATTGATGCCTAAGTTGTAGAGGTAAAGGAGGAGCATTTTCAGAGGGATGTCATGAAGCCAAGAATCATTCTAGATGTTATATTATTCTCCAATACAAATAATGAATTTCAGATCCTGCTTGAACCAGAATAAGGGTGCCATGACTCCAGCCCAGAATGTGAAAGTATTCGGGTGGGTAGGTGGAGCATGGAAGTTAGGTTAGAGCTATAATACTTACTAAGGATCCAGTCTTTCAGAATAAAATTATCATCGGATGGACATCTCCAGTTGCACTTAGTGAGAAAAGCTGTATTGAAGGCACGAAGGTTTATAAATCCCAAACCACCTTGAGAGACAGATTTAAATATAGCATCCCAGCTCACTAGATAGCAAGAAAGAGAGAAACCATCTCTACCATGCCAAAGGAATTTCCTATGAATCTGATCAATCTTGGAAATAACCTAGTTAGAAGCCTTATGGAATGAAAGCCAGGTGGATGGGACGAAGTTTAGTAATACCAGTCTACCGGCCCAAGACAGAGAGGAGGAGTTTCCAAGTAGCCAGATGATTAGATATTCTAAAGATCAGAGGTAGCCAGTTAACATGGTAAATCTTACTGGGTCAAATGGTTATACCAAAATAGGATATTTGGAAGTAGTCAAGCTTACAGTTTAAGGATTTTGTGATTTGGAGGGCGATGTAAACTAATGACAGAGCTTCTAGAGAAGTTTATTGTTAAGCCAGAACTAATTCGAATGAGTAAAGGAGGAGTTTTAGATTGTGGATTTGGGAAGGAGTAGGTGAAGTAAACAAGATAGTGTCATCAATGTATTAAATATTGTATAGGCCAAGGTTAGACAGCGGATGGTGATTCCTGAAATAAGTTGGTGGGATATAGCAAGCTTGCTCATTCTAATAAAGACGTCAGTAGCCAGAACAAATAAAAAGGGAGAAAGGGGGTCATCCTAGCGCAGTTATAACACCTCGGAAATTTTAAAACAAATTAAAATATTGTAAAAGGGTAAAAATATGATTTGACATAAAAGGATAAAATATAAAATTTTACAAATAAAGGAATGTAGGGAATCTGACTTTTCCATTGTGTCAAGTAGGTATTTCTAGCCCAAATTCATAGATAAATTATCAAAAACGGATACCGTATGAAGAAAACACAGAACGTTTACCATATAGCACGTGTGAGAATTTATACCTATTTTGAAATTACATATAAGAACCAACTATGAGAATAAATCAAAATATAGCTATTAAGCAATAAATTTAATATGCACGAATTGCTTCTAAAATAGTACAATTTTGTTAATGAACATTAAAAGAAAAGGAAGAAGATATTTACGTGCAAAGAGAGAAAACATTAATTGTTATATTATGGAATTTATTGTTATAGTTAATGGAAATATATGTTACATGTGTTAGAAAAAGAATGCAACAATATATTTTAAAAGAAAAGAATATATCTAATGATATATATTTGACAAGTGAGTATGCATGGAAGTAAATGGTTATTTTAAAGGAAAGATAAGGTACACTAAAGAATAAATAAATCAATTTGAACTATGAAACATTTATACCAATTAATTAATGATTTATTGCATAAATAATTGGTAATGAATAAGGTTTCAAATGCAAATAAATAAACACACACACAGATATATATATATACATACATACATACATACACATGTACTTTTGGATACAAATACATGATTCTTTGCCATATTCAATAATAATAAAGATGCAAAACATCAGTCAATGATATTAATTAATTTGCGTTACAGTAAATGGTAATTAATGAGAATAATAGGGAATATAAATATGTTACTTTGTTTATAAAAAAAGAAAAGGAAATGAATTTTATACGTAAGGATAAGAAAAAAAGAATAAGCATGTAATTATTCATTTCAGAAATTAGCCTAGAAACCATAGTTTTCAACTATAAATAGGCCTCTACTCCGCTCACTTAATAACCCTAGCCTTCACTTCTTAAATTTTTTTCATATTCTTCTCCTTCCTCAAGCAAAATTCTCATTCAAAAATAAAAAAAAAGTGAATCAAAGAAAAAGAGAAAAGGAGAATTATAGAAAAATAAAGAAGAGAAGATCCTAACAACAAAAACATAGAAATTGATTGGAGAGGATTCGCAAAGGCAAGAAGAGGGAAAACTGTAAAGGTGAGTGGGTTGATTTCTAGAATATGTTATTTCAAAAGCAATCAAATTTATTTAATTTTTGACCTAATCCATGAGTGGTTTTTAGATTATAAAATCCCTCATTTCTATATTTGAGATAATATTTATATTGAGACCTAGGCCAACACGCCTATCAATACCAAGATTCATAACACCAAGATTCGTAAAAATACTAAAAAATTAAATTATCCAAAAAAAAAAAAATCTTTTTTTGATTGGATGGGAATGAATCAAGAAAAATTCTATCTATGAGTGTATTATTTGAATTTGAGATAAAATTTTCTAATTAAATTTTAAAACAAGTCAATCCTAGCTATGTAGAGATATGATAATAAAGTCTAAATTGTATATACTGTAATCTTGGAAAAGATAGACTAGATTACCTCATCCTAAATTGATATTAAATTGGATGAATATAAACCCTTATTTGATAGAGTTGAAGATGATTTGGAATAGATAAATAAAAGAAATCGGATACCACCTATTTACCTTGATTTTATCTTGAGATTTAAAGATGCATAAAACTATAGTTGGAGCTATATAGTTTTTTGTATAAAACGGCGTAAATACACACATATTGTAAATTTGATAGTTTGAATTTACGTAAAAAAAATTGTTGATTATACAAGAAAATCTACTTGAATTATAAATGAATGGAACAAGAAAAATCTGATTAAAGCAAGTATAGAATTAAGAGTATAATAAAGTTTTAGGTTGGTTGGAATAATTAACGTACAATAAAATTATAATAAAATTTATGTTTTGAAATTAAATTCCAGTGAGCGATGGCCGACCTAAACCGGTGGACAACAAGAAGTCGACCACTAAGGTACAAGCAATTGAATGGTTATTATTGAATGGGTAGATTAGTACTCGGTCTATAACCTAGGTTTAATATATAATAATACTATAGGTATGGGAAATTAGTTCTCATTTTCTTAACTTTCAACCGAACAAAATTGAAGCAAAAAATGTATGTAGGCAATTGGGCCCAGGCACCATTTATTATAAGGGTGGTTTGAATGCGATGGTGTGCTAAGCACATGGCACTAACAGGAGGTTCCTTGTTGTAAGCGGACAAGTCGACCTATACACTTTTTGTGGATGCCCGGCGCGGTGCAACATTATAGCACCAATGAAAGGTTCCTTAGTGTAAGTGGACAATTAGGCATATACACTGTTTGGGGATGACCGACATGGTGCATACTTAAGGCACCAACGGAAGTTCCTCGTTGTACGTAGGTCATTCGGCCTAAACACTATTTATGGATGTCCGACGCGGTGCATAGGGAACGTTACCGTTAAGATTGTTAACACGGATGCATAAGTAGGCCCTAAGTCGTCGAGATAGTAGGTTCGGCGTGAGTTTGGTGTTGGGAGATTCTCTCAATGTGTAAGTGCAATATATGTAGTTGTTATTTGGGTAATGCCAACTAGATAGTGATATGAAATTATTCCTTGCGATTTATAATAGGAGCGGTCCTTGAGATTATTAGTCGATCCATTGTTCGATCCTTGGGTATAAACCTCTATAAGATGTTTTGGGTGTAGGTGCAATTAGGACTATATTCCTTATTTAAGGTGACCAGCCCTAGGTAAGTAATTCACAAACATTAAAAGTACACCCTAGGGCATGCATACTATAATAAAGTTAATAGCTTGTCAACACTAAACACTAGTAATACAATCCATTCACTAGATTTTTTTCTGACCCACTCTTTTTCTTCCCCTTTCCCTACTGCAGGAGCACATGCCAATAGGTGAATTGGCCCAAACATAGTACGTGGGGAAAAAGCTAGGAACTGGAGTTATATATTTTTAGTTATTCTCCATGTACTATTTATCATATTTATTACTTGTTAGACTCTATGTTGTTATTTTAGGAACTCCGTATATGGACTGCACATTATTAAGACTACTATTTAATATGTTTATTTCCAGTATCATATTTTATTTCCTTCTGCTATGAGATCCGAAAGTGTAGAATGCCTTAAATTTTATCTTAGTATCTACACTATGTGATGTTTTAAAACGATGGCTCGTACTTCTTGGCATGATGTGGGTACGAAAGTCACTTTAGGCTTTGACTCGATGTGTCCAAAGTTGCGGTTTGTCACGGTTGGTATCTGATAATAGGTTTATGATTCCTTAGTGATTAGGTGCATAAAAGAGAGAGTATTTGTAATTTTTTTATTAAATATATTTATTTATATGCAACACCTTATACATTTTAACTCATAAGGTAATTATTGGCTTGTACCTTATATATGCAAACAATTGTGAGTTAAGGTAAATGTTAAGATTATAACAGTTGACGTGAAAACAAATCCTTCACATTTAGTACACTTTACTCCACATAGAAAAGCTAGTAGAGGTTTCCTATACCAATTAGGAGTAGTGAGTAACTTATTTATTTGAGAGTGAGTAGACGAAGAGTAGTACCATTTGACCTATATAATACAAGTGTGATGTTAATAAGGCATAATGTGGACATAAAAGAAGGGCTTCACTAACTTAGAATATATCTCCCCAATTAAAGTGGAAGCCTTATTCTTATATTAGAAATAGTTGCAATAACTCCATTTGAATTAAATTTATAGCTAGACTGTTCTTGTATTAGAGTTGGGCACTGTATTAGAGATAGACTTGAGTTAAAAATGGAGGGGTGGAAACCCTATGCACTTAATTATTAGGTATAGTTGAGCTTATGTAAATTAAGTTGTTTTCATCTACTCCAATTTAATTAATAAACCATTAGAAATGTTTTCTATAAAAGTTAGAAACAGTAGATGTTTGATATTTTTAAAGAAACGTAAATTGGTTTATGATTTTCTATGAAATGATTAGATAAATTTTATGAAAATTTATTTAAAAGGTAGAGTTAAAATAATTTAAAAAAAGATAGAAACATCAGTGTTTGAGATTTTTGGAAATCCATAGAATTTGAAGTTTAAACTAATAACCCTTTATTTTGAGCTTCAAAATAGGAAAATTTTATTAAAAAAACAAATTTTCATAATTTTGCTTTAAAAGCTTTTATTTTTGTAAAAAGTTAATGTAAGGTACATAGTTGCACCTATCTTTTGGTATATTTGTTTTTGGATAGTGAAACTTTTGAAAAGTAAATTGAAAAGCATGTAAAATTCAAGTTTTTAGAATGCCTATATTTTATAATATTTTTGATGAACTTTGAAAAATACATGTTACAATACTCTTTTGTGAAAACTTCTGGCTTATAAAAATAGAAGTTTAAAAGGATACCTTTTACATGTAATCTTTTCTATTGAACCATTCGGATAAAAGCATTTAAATTGAAGAAAAAGGTCATGATTTTTGTTAAAAGGAAACGTTTGCTAAAATTAACATAGTATTTTACAATTTTAGAAACTTACTAGTTTTGTGGAAATAATATTAAAATCAAAGATTTTTGATTTAAAAAGTAAAAATGAGAGTATTATTAAGATTATTACTTAAAATTTTAGATCGGAGTTAGACGAACAGAGTTACACAACCTACAAAAGTTGATTTAATTGTGGTAAACTAGATATAGTAGTCAAATTGCCAGTGTGCCAAGGACTTTTCTAGTATTGAACGTTATGGAGTTGTGAAGCATTCAAATATTTGAGGTAAAGAAAGAAATCAACATTGAGATTTGGTGGCCTTTTCAATCAACGTTTGAATAGGAAGGGTTGGGTACCAAATCAAACTTTCTGTAATAATGAAGTGTGCACATCACATTGTGTTTTTCTACTCAAGTATGGCATGAATTATCGAATCTTTGCCCAACAAAGTTTGGAAATTATGATTTGGATAAAATATATTTTCAGAATAACAAAGGAATAAGCCAAGATATTTTATTGTATCAAAGAATATTATAGAGAAAATAAGTTTCCTTAGTTTAGTTAGCTACTATAAGAAGTTCATTACATACTTCACAATGATTTCTACGCTGCTAACACACCTTACTAAGAATAATTTATTTTCTTGAGGAACTCGAAATGTGATCATGCTATTATTAAGCAAAGGAGTTGTCTATCGATTATAAGTCCATAAAATGTTAGTTGTTTTAACATTGCCGAAAGAGGTAACGATTTGGATTACATGTGGATGGATGCCATTGATCTAATATTTCAGGTAATGTTATGCCACAGATGTTGATTTTTGACTTGGTGAATTATAGGTTACCAAGCAAGTAGGTTGTCGTCTTATCATATAGTTATATGGTGATATTTATAAAATATTGATACTTGAGTTGTCGTCACAACTACAAGTATATTGTTTGGAGCTGACGTGACATGAGTTCCATATCTTGCTTACTAGGCTAGGATATTGTCCATTTTAGATGTTCCTCAAGGAGTTTTGGGTACAATACTATTAATTAATGAACATTATGACTATTGGATTAATATGGCAAGACATTATTCCATATTGAGTTACCTTGACCATAAAGTAATTGTAGTAAAATGGTGAAGAGTTATGTTTAGAAAAGAGAAATTTTGAAAATTAAAATTGTAAAAGATACCCTAGATGAATTTGTAGATAAGATAACATAAGGACTGTCTAATTTAGGAATTTGAATTACACATTAAGTAAAAGATATTATAGTTTGCACGCATTGAGAATGCGGATCCAATTTTCATGGAAAATGAGATTTGAAAATTTTTCATTAGATTTTGAGAAGATGATGGTAGGATTCCTTTCAATCACCCCTTAGATAAAAAGGAGACTATTTTTTTAACTAAACTATTATGAAGTATTGAATTACCATACATAGTTTGTGTTTTATAAAAGTTGTCCATATATCGCCCGGTCGATAATCTTTAGTTCCAAAGAAATTTTAGGTTAGAATTTCACTTAAATTTAGGACTTCACTTAGACTTACGAGTTTAATTGCTAGGTTTGAATAGAAGAACTGGTTATGATTACCCTACTTGAATGCTTGAATGCTCACTACTTTTATGCTATAGAACTTAGGGGAAAAATCTCTTATAGATCGGACATGTGATACCTTAGTATCATAATTTTTGGAGATTTGGAGAAGCAAATCATAAGAGAAATGAGATGGCTTGAGTTGAATCAAAGAAGTTATGCTATATTGACCAATTTAAGAGACCATCAGATTTTATTGTCTGTTACACCCATATTTTCCAAACTATGGTAAGGGCAAGCTAATGCAAGCAATGAAGCAAAGGTACTGCTCCCACAATAGAGATTAAAAAGCAAAATGAAGGAAAGAATAAGGTGAAATCTAAATAGTACTACACAAAAGCAATGGCAGAACATAAGGATGGCGGTGTTCTTGTTGAGCTCATCTTAGGACATGGCATTAAAGGTACAGTGCTGAGCTAAAGAACTTAGGGTGGCTACAAGATGTGGGAAACGGTCTGCAACCTTTACACTCAGAACCGCAACACGGCTTCTAGAACTGCACCACAATTTGGGAGAAGTTCTGCCCAAAACCAATGAGCTGCACTGAACATCCTCTACCCTCCTGACAATTCTGAACCTAGACAAAGCAAACTATACTGGATAATCACTAACACTTAACCAAGATAGGATTATAATAGAATGCGAAAGCACCACACACAACTCCTTATCAATACCTACTCCTAACCCAAGCCGAGAAAGCCATGGGTGAATACCGAGCATACCAAAAAGGTCCAATATGCCCTAACATTATCACCAGAGCTTATGCATTACTGACATTTTCAAGTGCGAACCTAGCTGCACTCACCGACAACTTCCTAAGCAGTATCATGCAGAGTCAAAAGCATTCCAAGGGTTGCACTCAAGGCAACTCAAATAGTACTCCAGTGTAGTTCTACAATTATTAGAAAACAACAAAGGTACAAGCGAAATTTATCAAACAACTAGCGCATTTCAGCATCAAGAGCAGCTCAGAAAAAATTCATATAGATATTGGTCTAACACCACAGGTTGGGTACAAAGCAACTCAACTCCATTTACCCTCAGCACAATGACAGACAAACACTGTAGGTTGGTCGAGACAACTCGGTCCTAACCATCCCCAGTGCAGTACCATGCAAACGGTGCACATCAAACTGCCCAATTCTGTGCCACAATTAACAACAACGCCCGAGGCAGAACAAAGGCGTAATTCTAACATTTTTAGTAAAAATGCTAAGTGTAGCTCACCCTAGGAAAAAAGGCAACTTGAGCCATCTGCTCCTTAGATTAGAAGTGCATAATCCATTCAAATCTAAGTTTCCCGCCTCAATTCCAGGTGTTCCTACTTTAATATGAAACTTCTCACCAAAATCCAAAATTCAACCGCCCAAATTGCAGCTTTCCAACAAAGACATGTCAGCAATCCTTGAACAACAAACAAGTGAGACAACGGATGACACATGGCATGTTCCAAGGGTGGAAATTAAGATAGCAGAAGGAGAGTTATGGCGTTCCACGTGCATCTCTATACTATAAATAGAAAAGCATTGTTGAAAGAATGGGATTTTTTTCCAGAATATGATAAGGATAATAACGAGTCTTTGTGCTCTACAGTTAATATTTGCACTAAGGAATATAAAAAAGGAGAAAGTAAAACATTTTCCATGGATGTAGGGTTCCTTAATATTTGAACCATGTAAATTCTCTGTGTCTTTACTTTTTCTGAATTTTCTTTTTTACCTGCTTTGTTTTCTGTGTCAGATTCTCTCTTGTTATTTTCCTGAATTAGATGCTAATTCATTTTGACATTTTAACAAATAGTTAAAGTGTAACTATATAATTGTGCAAGCTTTAAGCAGCATAATTACTACTCAAAAAAGGAAAATTTAATATTACTTAAATTTATTGATTCCAAATTGCGGAAGTAATCAACGCTTGAATTACTTTTGTGATCACTTAAGGTGTTGTGCGACGAAAATTCTCAGCAACATTTTTGGTGCTAGAAGGAGAGATTGAACCTTCGTTTGTCTTTCCCAACAAATCTTACCCTTATTTTCCTTCGCACACCAAGAATCCCATGGATTCCACTACCTCTCTGCACAAGAACAGTTTTACCTAGCCTCAAAAAAGACACCACTCATAATCTCGAAACTTCAAGCTGAGGCGGAAGCTTTAATTGAGGCCCTTATAGATCCAATATTGGCAGCGATTCATTCCTTCATAAACCAAATAAACCAACATATGGAGGGATTAGAGAAAACAATGGCCCACCATACTGTTCACAGGCCTACCTCCCCTCCACACTCCATAGCTCATCGCCGTCACTTGCCAAATATGCTCACCATGCAGCGAACAAGTGAAAACAGTACTCTCAGAAATGGGAACGGTGATGTTGTCCAGAAAAATAACACCAAATTGAAAGGCAAGACCCATATCATCTCGTAGGTCAAATCTAAGCCGGTCAATACTAATCTACTCCTACTGAAAAGCAAGCCCAATCTGCCCCCGACAATGATGGCACCACTTCCGAGGGAGATTCATCCCAGATGGACCCATGGGAAAATAAGATCCGATAGTTAAAGGCTCGTGTGGAACAATTGGCAAGGCTTTTCCAAAAAAATACTAGGGAATAAGGTCTAGGAAGAAGGCTCTTCCCCATTCAAGGAAATCATTATAGAAGCAGATTTTCTAGAAAACCTTAAAGCCACATTGTTGAAAAATTCGATGGAACTACCGATCCCGATGATCACATCTACACTTTTGAACATTACATGGACATTCCGAAAGTAGGAAGAATGACCTGATGTGAACTTTTCCCTGTTTACTTAGTCGGTGCAGCCTCCCATTAGTTCAGGAGATACGGATTGGGTGAGGTCCGATCTTGGAGACAGCTATTCGCAGACTTTCCGAGGCAATTCAATTTGAAAAGAGAAGCCTCCCCAAAAGCAAACACCCTATCATACATAAAGCAAGGAGAGAATGAAAGCTTAGCAACTTCGTAAAGTGCTTCAAGTCTAAGGCACTTCAGATCGGACTAAACAGTGAAGAAGCGTTAATTATGGCAGCCCATGCCAGGATAAGAAGAAACACCTCAATATAGGAGAAAAATAGTAGAAAACTGTGTCATAGTATGAAGGTTTTCTATGAAAGAGCGGGTGGTTATATTATAATGGAAGAGGGCAGATCTACGGCGCAACCTAAAGGAGCTTCTACCCCAAGCCATGACAAGAAAAGGGCGCAGAAGGATATCATCCACCTGTGAAACAACAAAAGGAATTGAACCTCACCACAAAAATCCCCCTCACTCAAACTCCTAGCCAAATATACGAAATGACCAGGACTGAACTTGCATACAATGTACCGAACAAGGGGAAGAAAGCACAACAAAATCGAGGTGGAGCATACTACCAGTTCCACAGAGTCAATGACCACCATACTAACAACTGCATGCATATGAAGAATGATATAGAAAGACTAGTCCAAAAAGGATACCTATGTAGCTTTCAAAAGGAAAACAATGAGAATGGGACCAATGACCTCACTCTCGACCCAAACGAAAACTAGGTAGGAAACCCCTCCAACCTCATAGCCTCAATTCATGGTGGACCGCACCTCGCTTAAACAAGAAAGAAATCATGGGAGAGGTATGCGCAAGAAGCCAAGGCACATAGAAGACAGTCTTCCATATTAAGCAGAAGAAGAAGCCAGAAATTAGTCTTCATGACTACTGATGCGGTAGGAGTTGTTTTCCCACACCAAGACGCACTTAGAGTCACAGTGTAGATTTCAAATTGCAACATGAAGTCTTTGTAGATTCTGGAAGCTTATTCAATGTAATTTTCAAGTCAACATATGACCAGATGAAGCTTTCATATGAGATTCTAGAACCCACCCTTGAGCCGATTTATGGCTTTAACAACATAGCAACCGTCCCTGTTGGGTCAGCACGCCTGCTCGTTATAGCCGGAACAACACCTCTTATATCTAAGTTTCTTTATTATTGACTAGCCATCACCATAAAATGCCTTCTTAGGAAGACCCGTGCTGATAGATTTTGGGGTAGTTACCTCTCAAAAAGACCTGGTTATGAAGTTCAACACTCTTGTGGGGATAGGATTGGTAAGGGGGAACAACTTTTAGCTAGCGAACTGCACCATGTAAATCTTAACTCTAGCAATAAAATTGTTTAAAACTACTTTGTTGTTTCTTCTGATATTTGCGATAACAGTAATAAATAATAATTCAAACCAGCTCGAAAAACTGTATCAGTACCAAGTGCTAGTACTTATACCAAAATAAATCATCCTACAGCCACAAAAAAGGCATATATGCATATAATTGACACTAACAAATATAACTCAGTTTACGCAAAGTACTTTTCTGAAGAGACTCAAAAACTGGAGCTCACAGTCAACTCTCAACCAAAAGAAGATGTAGAAAATGAAATAGACCCGAGATTAGGGGAAAATAAGACAGGGTTAAAGCTAGTGGATGACCTTAAAGATGTGCAAATAGATCCAAAGGACCCCATAAAGGTTCTAAAGATGGGGAAAAATCTTAGTGCAGGGGAATGAACTGAACTGATGGACTTTCTAAAGAGATCAGTGGATGTATTTGCCTGGACACATTCAGACATAGTAGAAATAGATCCAGCCTTCATTTGTCATGCACTCAACATCGATCCTAATACCTATCCAGTCAGGCAAAAAGCATAGAACCCTAGATCAAGAAAGGTATAACGCTCTGTATAAGGAAGTCAACAAGCTAAAGGAGAACCGATTAATCAGGGAAGTGTACTGAAAGTCCACAGGGATTTCATATAATATAGGTTAAATAGGTATTCAAGTATATAATCAAAACTAAGGAAGACTAACTAGTAGAGTATAGTAAAGTAAAGAAATTAAAAGCAGTCACACTAGGATTTTTATACTAGTTCGGACCTCCCATCCAACATCTAGTCCTAGAATCCTCCAGGAAGTAACTAACCAACCCTCACTTAATCTGAAGGAATAGGTATCTTACAAAATGCCTAAGGACCCGAACAGTACTTCAACCTTTGTCTGAAGATCCCCAATAGGACTTCACAAAACAAGAATAATTTTATGACCTCTGATGAGTTCTTGATAACTCGAATACAGTCAACTATAGTACAAGACTTCCTATAATCTCTTTGATGATTTAAGATGCATGCTCTATGATTATGAAAGTGTAGCAAGTGATACCTGAGTAAAGAATAATATTTGAATGCAAGAAAGTTTAAGAGTGCTCAAGAGAGAATAGAGATCAAGAAAGTGAATTGAGAAAAGTAAAAATGATTTCTGATGTGATCTCTATATATAGACATCAAAAAGTTAGATTGAATAGTTGCAATCATTCAATCATAACCATTTTTGTTTGTAGAGATGCTCACAAACAATCGCAACTCTTCGAAATACTTTTCAAAAAATAGTCATCATGGAGTGATCAGTCATCTGAGTATAAAAAGCCAATCTATGGAATAAGAACTTTGAATTTCGTGGCAAATAAAAAATTCGATTATATAATAAAATAGTTGAGTTAAGTCGATTGGGAATAGTTTCGGTCGATTGCCCTCGGTCGACTGAAACTATTTTCAATCGTTTGAACTGTGTATAAAATGTTTTTTTATATATAAGCCTTGTTTTAAAACATGCACAGTTCTTTGATATATGAAAATATATGTACGTAGGTGTGTGTGTTTGTGCATATGAACTACTAAGGAGATTTTATAAGAGTATCTAGGACCAAATACATATATTCGACTTGACGAACCATATTTCTTTGTAGCTTTTGTAATGCAAACAATCCATCTTGCTCTCTCCTTGATTCTCTTATTCAATAGCCCGTTACACCTGCATGGTATTATATACTAGATATACACAAAGATATAGTTGTCATCATTGAAACATAGAACCAAGGTTCTAACAATCTCCTCCTTTTTTCTTATGACAACTATATGAATTATTGATTAAAACATATGTATATCTCCCCCTTAATACATGCTCCCCCTGTCAATATTCTCTCCCCCTTTGACATCAACAAAAAAGTGAGAATACAACAGAGATTACTATATGCCAGATTATATCATGCAGGATGATGTTGAAATTCAAAATACAAGTGAGTGTATAGACACATATTTGATAAACCAAATGAATATTATCATCAACATAATATGAGGTCACTTTGAAGTACATAACAACTTACACAACATAAGTACATGTGTTTGATACGAATAACATAAACAACCATCATACCAACATGAGATGAAACTAATAAGACATAAACGCCAAGCAACAAAGCACAAGTACGATAATTCCAACACAATATGCAACAAAGCAAAGACTATCACCAAACCGTTTAAAGTAAAAGCTTATCAACCCTAGAGGTATGTCTAATTCTCTGGATCCGAGTCAAGAGGTGAGGACGGTCCTGAGCATAAGGGGAGGTTGTTCCATATCTTCTCCAAGAAACCTCGTGTTCTCTTCTCGAACGTCTTTTGCCTCTTGATCAATTTCTTTTGTTGCTTGAAAATAATTTCTTAGTTTTTGAGAATTGCAACATTAGCAGAAATGTTCTTGGATGGCTCGACAGAAGTAAGCTCTTTGTCACTATTGGAAGACCACTCCACCACTTCGGCAATCTCTCGTTGTTATTGGATGGCTGATTGAGGTTGGGAAGAAGATTGGGCAACGTTATCTTGTACCACTCGAGATAGATAAACATTATGTGGCATAAGAGTTTCCATCCTCGCCAGTAACTTCATTAGTGCAATGGATTTTTGGTCTATTACTTTGGGCAAGGTGAAATCTTGTAGGCTAGCTAAGTCAATGCCATATGCAATGAAGATCTTGGTCAAATATGAAGCAAAGAACATTGTGTGTCTTGACCGAGCAAGAAATCTCTTAATTTCATCGTGTATTACCTTGGCCCAATTTAATTTTTTGTTAGAGTAAATAGCATATAGAACCTTGTAGTTGTTATCATACATTTTTTTCATAAATCCCAGTTGTAGGCAATATGGTGTGAACAATAATTTTGTTGAGTGTACGAGCTTGGGGACGAAGGTTAACCGAAGTGTTAGGAGTTTGGCGGTACAAAATAGATAGCTTGTTGGATTATAATCAAATTCAACGTGGTCCAAATCATCTAACTCATATCCCGCACTAGAACAACCCAATACTAATCCTAAATCTTCTATGGATAACTTAATACCAATACCAAGCACTTAACTCCAAAGCAGTACCTCATCGTTTTAAGGTTTATAAAATGTTCCACAGAAATTAAAGAGAGGAGTTCGTGTTCTCGACAAGGGCTTCTGTTTGACGGCTAAATCTCTATCGAATTAGAAAATAGCCGATCAAATTTTAAATAAAAATTACCGCAAGCGCACGGCATACAATTTTAGAACGTGGCGAGTATGGGTCGATCCGCAGGGAATTGTTTAGATTTTAAAATTTCTATTCAATCAAATTAACCAAAGTTGAGAGTATAATTAGCTAAAAAAATGTAAATAAACTAATAAAAGAAAATGGATAAAAATATGAGAGTAGACGACAATTTAGAGATAAATTCACTATCTTGATCACGTAAATCAACACAACATGAAATTATGATCTCTTTTATTGGTCAATAGTGAATTTAGTTAATGTGTTTATCATAAGTATGGCATATTTGTGCTATTAATTAGCTCAACATAAGCCATCAAACTATAACACACCAACTAAATCACTTTTTAACTCTGATGAAAATTGACAATGAACTTGAAAATAAAATCTATTCTAAGCATGACCTATTAACTATTGATTAGAAATATAGACCATCAAATTTTGATTTTAAAATCACTTCATTACCATAATCATATGTAGATGAAGAGGTAATTTGTGTTTTGTTTGTTTAAGCATAGCACATTTGGTGTCAACAACATAGGCTATCAAATTCAAAGCTAAAACAACAAGTTTAACCACATCAAACAATTCCATTAAGCACAAAAAGAGATAAAAAATTATCAAAATATTGAATCTACATGATTAAGAGAGCTTCATTACCCCTAAATTGAAGGGGTTTAGCCTCTCATATTTGTTATCATATCAACAAATGTAGATTGCAACATGAAACAAAAAGAAAAAGAAAAATGTAAGCTAATGAAAAAAGAGAGCTAATAAAAATAAAATAAAAACTAATCTACTTGCATAAATTAAAAGAACTACACTACTAGCATGAAAGGAAATAAACAAGAAAAGAAAAGAGCATGTATTAAAATTGCATTAAAAAATAAAGTTACATGAAAGAAAACGGCTAATTAGCCATGAAAAGAAAGGAAGTGCTTTTGTTTATTTTTGTGCCTAAAACTAAACTAACTAAAATAGCGGCTCAAAGGCTAAGGAGATTAATTACATGAACATAAGGGGTATTTATACAAGTTTGAAACCCTAATTCATATTTTTTGGGACTACCCAAACTACCCCTCTAGGAAGTGTGGCCACCAAGTTATCATTAGCATGAGATAATCCTCCATTTAAATGTGCATGAAACTTTTAGCTCCACTAACTTTTGCATTAGCTTCTAATTGTTGATTAAGGTAAGTGGGTAGGTGGGGTCCTCCATGATACATGGTTTGAATTATTTCCATCTTCATTCCTTTGTCTCTTCTTGTGCATGCATATTTTCCATGAAACCCTCTTCCATTTTGCCATCCAAATCCCTATAAATACAAATAAAATGTGCAAATAAATATTCTCAAATTAAATTATTCACAAAAATGACCATTTTGCCCCTATATGAAGATGAATAAATGATGATTTGAAAATAATTTGGATTTTGGTTTAAACATGTTAAAATACCCTATATGCTCATTTATTTAATTAAATTCGATCAAATATGGAAGTAAAAATATGCACATTTACGTTCACATCAAATACCCCTATGCTTATCTTTTTATTCGTCCTCGAATAAAATAAAATTAAGATAAATCCATTTTCGTAGGGAGCACGATTGCATTGACCGTATGCAACAAGCTGTTAAACCTCTAGGTGTCCCTAGTAGGACGAGTGTTGTCTCGTGAGGGTTTTCAGCGGATACTACCCACAAATTCTAAATGCGAAATGAAAAATTCCTAAATGCAAGATTTATTTACAAAGATGAAAATATTTACAAATGAAGGATTTACTTTCAAATTGACACAAATAAGTTAAATATAAGTTTTGGTCATTATCAAGAAATTTAAGTCCTTTTACTTGTCAAAATTTCCAATAAAAACTACGTTATCATAACAAATAGACTCTAGTTTGGCTAGTTGTTTCGGTTGATAACATAGTGCAACTATGAAATGGATCCTTAGTTGATTATTAAAGTTTTTCAAAGTGGTATTTTCATTTCTTTTGAATAACAAGTCAAATCACATAAGTTCAAATAGTGCTTGAATTTCAATTGCTTACTCTCTCTTATTTGAAAATTTTATTGATATTAACAATATTTACATATGCCTAACTCAGAAAACTGAGGCCAGATATATTACCCATGCACTGCCTTGCGGGCTTACGTAAGGGGAATATAGAGCGTGGCGAGTGAACACACAAGTGTGAACACCTATCGACTATAGACATTATTAATAAAAGAATTTTTATATACATACACCTAACTTAGATAAACTGAGGCCAGATATACCTATCGTGCACTGTCTTTCGGGCTTACGTGAGAAGGGTACAGAGCATGGCGAGTGTATACACTTGCGTGTGAACACATGACTCTAGGTGTTAATAAAATATATGCACATATATAAATATTTTTTGTTTTTTTTGTTATATATTTTTTTGTTTTTTTGTTTTGAAGAGAGAGTTTTGCAAAATCATCTTAGCACAGTTTAACTTAGAAAAAAATGTTATAACCTTTATTTTAAATCCACCACTTTTTAAACAAAGATTTTCAATTAGGATATACTTCATAATTATCGCTTATGAACCTTCCTATATACTAGATAAACCATAGTTACTTGTAATCAAAATTTATTTTTATTTTTGTTAAGACAAATAAATTATCAAAAATTTCAATTTAATAACCAAAACCATATATTTATCCTATAGTGTTTCTTCAAAAGTAAACCAAAAAGAATATTGTTTTTGGGATTTCTTTTTAATTTTTTTTTGAGTTTTGGAAAGAAATTGAAAAAAAATAAACCATGAAAAATCAAAAAGAAGATGAGGTTCCCCCCACACTTGATTTTGAATGTGTCCTCACGGTCAACCCAAGTGAAAGGAGAAAAATAAAACAAAAATTAACAAATATGACATATATTTACATGAGAATAAAAGGATTATTATTTACACTACATCAGAAAATATATACTTAAAGAGTAAATGAAATGGTCTTTCAAAGACCAATTCATTTGTCTCGTCAAGTATGAGAGACACAGCTTAAGCTCGGAAAACCAAACCGTAAAAGATTTCAAAGTTGAATGTTGATTTGGAAAAATGAAAGTCGTTTTATTAAAAATCGTATGGGTTGTTTTATTTTCGATGATTTTTGGGGTAGATAAAACAATTGGTTGAAGTTCAAGTTTATTTTCACCAAATTGAAATTCAAACTTATCATTGAAAACTTCTTCAGAATTATCGATTTCAAAATCAAAATGGTGATCTAAATCTTCCCCTTCAGAATTCAACAACTCGTTTTCGAAAAGTCCAAAGAAATCGTGTTCATTAAATTCGTCTTCCTCTGAAGAATTATTCACAACTTCATTGCATATATCAAGTTCAAAATCAAAAGTTGTTGTATTCAAATTTTCAAAGTCGAAAAAAGGAAGATCGAAATTTAAATCGAGTTTCTCACCCTCAAAAGAATTGAAATCCAACTCAATTACCGTATTTTCAACAACTTCATTAAGATCGTTATTTTCAATTTCAAAAGTTGTTATTTGAAAATCGTCAATTTGGGTAAAAGGTGGATTATTATTTGACTCGTCACACGTTGGGATTTAATTGTGTTTCTCACGTGGTACCTATATGTTTCAAACAACAAATCCGTGTGTTCTTTGTGAATTTCATCCATTTCCTCAACAAAGTCAAATTTATAATTATTAATTTGAAAATTTTCAGTTGGAACTTGTTGAGAACAAAATTTTTCCATTGCACCAGAATCGATATTATTCCCATTGCAAAATTATTTGAAATATGGTTCACATTTTCATTTTGAAATTCATTTTGGAGTTCGAAATTGAATTGGCATGAGTTATAATCGAAGTCATTTTAATTTTGAAGTGAATTCAAATTTTGCTTATTTTGAAATCCTTGACTTGAGTTATTGCACAAATAAGAATTACACAACTCATTTAATCTTTGATTTTATTGTGTAGAGAGTTCAAGTAAAGACGAAATCGTTTCAATGTTTTTCTCAAGATTTGAGGGTTGGCCATTATTTTGAAAATTTTGTTCAAAATTCGAATTGTTTGTACAAAAGTTGTCATTAAAATATCCATATGAGTTTGATGTGAAAATATATGGATTATATTGATTTTCACAACTATTGTAAAATTCTAGCGAGTAGGGAGACTCGGACATTTTCAAGAAAATTTTTTTATAAAGGAAAAGAAAAAAGAGGTTTTTAGGCTCAAGGAAAAAGTTGAGGAAAAATTTAGTTTTAAGGACAAGAAGTTTCCTTTTTAGGCTGAAGGACACTTTCTAGTATAAATCATAGAATGATAGTTGTAACTATCATTTTCTATTTACACTAAAATGTGTCCTTCAGAATAAAAAGCAAACTTGTTGTCCCTGAGACTAAATTTTTTTGCAACTTCTTCCTTGTGCCTATTTTCCTGAAGAAAAAATATATACCAATGGGAATTTATTTAAAAAGGGAAAATTGATTTTTGTTTTATTTTTTGGTTTTCCAAAAAAAATTGGTTTTTGAAAAGGTTTTATATTTTTTTTTTGGATTTCTGATTTTCTAAAAGACTAACTCAAAATTTCTTTCTTTTGGATTTTTTATTTTGATTTAAAAATTTTAAAAGAAAAGAATTTAAAAAATAAGTTAAGAAATATTTACAATTTTTTTTTATTATTTTGAATTTTTTTTCTTTTAAATATGCATGAACTAATACAACTAAATGAATACAAGGGTTTAATTACAAATTTTCTATCCTAAGTAGCCTCTAACCCAAAATTGTATAATCATACTTTGTCTTATCCAACAAGATAGTTCTCAGCTAGGTAACGGACATGATTTATCGGTGCACCACGAATCACCGTAGGAATACAGCCGAAGATAAGTACCTTCAGAGAAACAACCACTATAATATTTACAAATCACCGTAATATTTATAAATGGTTATTGCTCTGCCATAGCCTAGACACCAAGAAGATACATTATTCAAAAAAGACAACTTGTCAATTTACAATTAAGCCCTAGGTGAGCTCGTGACATCCTTAAGATGTCTAACCATTATTATTAGTCAGTTCTAAGATGAAATGCAAAACCGAAATTAAACGTGTATTAACAATGCAACTACAAATGAGATTTGTTTTTGTTTTTTTTTCTGAATTTTTGGATTTTTGAATTTTTTTAATATATAAATGCAAATGCAAGCAACCAACAATGCAATTAAAATAAAACTAGAGATGAAAGCATGATACTAGAGCGTGTAGAATTATTAGCAATTTATTTTATTTTAATTTAGCGACAATTTCTTTTTATAAGCAAGAAAAGCAATTCTTTTTCTTGCGATTTTCTGCTTTAGCAACCTGAAATTTCGAACAAGATATATACAGTTTTTTTTATATGTCAAGAGAAAGAACTTAAAACAAATGAAAAAAAACAAAACAAGTGAAAATAAAACAAATTAAAAACAAAACGAAACAAATTAAAATAATTTATTTTGGATAAAACAAAACAAAAGTACAAGAAGGCAAACTCTTTTTTTTAATTAGGATTAACCTAAAAAAATTAAACAAAGAGATATACCGAATTAAAAGAAACAGACCAATTAAAACAAATAAAACAAAGCAAAAAAAATTGTTTTTTTATGTTTTTTTTTCTCAAGCCTTCTAGCCAACCCGGCCCAAAATCAATTCCACAGTCTACTTCGCTAGTTTTTGAACAACCAGAAACACAATTCGTTTCTTTAATTACCAATGACTCTCTCGCCTTAGACTTCACAAATCAAAATTCAATTTTCTGAATCAAAATTCAATTCAAACCCAATACGAGTTTGGCGATTTTTACGAAGTGATGGTACTCGTCGATGGGAAGGTTGTCGGCGAATGACTTGGTTTCGTCGATTTTCGCGATTGAGTGAGGTTGTAGCAGCGAATTTGGAGTGAGAGGAGACGTTGCGATTGGTGGTTATTGGGTCATGGGTTGCAGTTGTGGTGGTTCAAATTCGAGCTTGAGGTTGCAGTTGTCGGCGATTGGTAGTTCAGGTGGAGGCAATTTGGGGTTAGGCGGTGGTTGATTCTCGTGGAATTGTTAACGATGCAGAAGTGTTCATGGAGTTTGCGGTTGATTGCATGAGGTTGTATTTGTTTAGTCAGGTGATTAGGCTCACGATGGTGATTGACTTGGGTTGCAGCAGTAGTGAGGGATGAGTGATTGTTCAAAGCAGTATGGGATGAAGGAATTTGTGGTTGTATGTGAAGAAGAAGGCAGTAGATTGGAGGAGTAGATTATGGTTTAACTGTTGCGGTTTGTGTAGTTGGTGGATGGATGTGGGTGGATGTAGCGTGACAGGTTGTGTTGTTGTAACTTGTTGGGTTGGAGGTGTGGGTGGGTGGTGTTGATGGTTTGTGTGACCGGGTTGTTGAGATGCCAGAGGTAAGGCAGTGAAGGCTTGTGGTGGAGGAGGAGTTGATGTGCAGGTAAAGGCAGAAGACAGTGGCATGGGTGATGTCTGTTGAGGTGCACAGAGGCAGTGCTATCAGTAAGCTGGCCGCAACTTGTCCGTGGTTTGAACAGGTATGTTTGGATGTGATGAAATTGTTATGCAATGGGAGTTGAATACAACAGTGGACAATTGGGTGGTTAAGCTGAAATGATGAAGGGGAAAGTAGTTGTGACTGGTATAAGGGAAGTTGGAGATTATGTTGAGTGGGTGTATGGTATGTTATGTGGTTTGTGCAGTAATGTGTTATGCAGTGCACAGTGGGAAATGTATGGTGAGGGTTGAAGGTGGATGAATGGACTGATGTAGGGCAGTTGCAAATGACATGGGGATGATGTTGTGTTGTTTGAAGAAAGTTTGGAAGGCAGTGTGGTTATGGTCAGGGGAGTGATTGTGATGACTATTACTTGTTTGAAGTAGGGAGTGACTGTTATGGTCAGAGGATGTGGGGAGTGATTGTTATGCAAGAGGTTGCTGAAAACTGTTTAAGTGGGTATGCCTGAGTTTGCGGAAGTATGGTGAAGTGGGTACGTTGAAGAGGTTATGCAGTATATTGTTAGAGGCAGTGGGGGAGTGGGTCAGAAATGTAGTGTTGCAATGTTTGGTTTGTTTCTGTAAAAGGGTGATGTATGTAAAAGGGTGATGAAAGGCAGAAGTGCATAGAACAAATGTAAATACAGAGGATGCACAGTGCACAGAAATATATTGTAAACTTTGTAAATTGAAAATAAAAATTGTAAATGAAATGCACACAAAAATCACACACAAAACACAACAAATTTTTTTAAAATGCAAATTAACACACAAAACAAACACACAATAAAATCAAACAAAAATAATTCAAAGAATAGAAAATAAAATCAAATCAATTCCCCGGTAACGGCACCAAAAACTTGTTTGACGGCTAAATCTCTATCGAATTAGAAAATAGCCAATCAAATTTTAAATAAAAATTATCGCAAGCGCACGGTGTACAATTTTAGTATGTGGCGAGTATGGGTCGATTCGTAGGGAATTGTTTAGATTTTAAAATTTTTGTTCAGTCAAATTAAATGAAGTTGAGAGTGTGATTAGCTAAAAAATGTAAAAATAAACTAACAAAAGAAAATGGATAAAAATATAAAAGTAGAAGGCAATATAGAGATAAATCCACTCTCTTGAGCACATAAATCAACACAACATGAAATTATGATCTCTTTTTTTTATCATTAGTGAATTTAGTTAATGTTTTTATCATAAGTGGCATATTTGTGCTATTAATTAGCTCAACATAAGCCATCAACTATAACATACCTACTAAATCACTTTTTAATTCTCTTGAAAATTGACAATGAACTTGAAAATAAAATCTATTCTAAGCATCCCCTATTAACTATTGATTTAAAATATAGACCACCAAATTTTGATTTTAAAATCGCTTCATTATCAAATCATATGTAGATGAAGAGGTAATTTTTGTTTTGTTTGTTTAAGCATAGCCTATTTGGTGTCAACAACATAGGCTATCAAATTCAAAGCTAAAACAACAAGTTTAACCACATCAAACAATTCCATTAAGCACAAAAAGAGATAAAAAATTATCAAAATATTGAATCTACATGATTAAGAGAGCTTCATTACCCCTAAATTGAAGCGGTTTAGCCTCTCATATTTGTTATCATATCAACAAATGTAGATTGCAACATGAAACAAAAAGAAAAAGAAAAATGTAAGCTAATGAAAAAAGAGAGCTAATAAAAATAAAATAAAAACTAATCTACTTGCATAAATTAATAGAACTACACTACTAGCATGAAAGGAAATAAACAAGAAAAGAAAAGAGCATGTATTAAAATTGCATTAAAAAAGAAAGTTACATGAAAGAAAACGGCTAAGTAGCCATGAAAAGAAAGGAAGTGCTTTTGTTTATTTTTGTGCCTAAAACTAAACTAACTAAAATGGCGGCTCAAAGGCTAAGGAGATTAATTACATGAACATAAGGGGTATTTATACAAATTTGAAACCCTAATTCATATTTTTGGGGACTACCCAAACTACCCCTCTAGGAAGTGTGGCCACCAAGTTATCATTAGCATGAGATAATCCTCCATTTAAATGTGCATGAAACTTTTAGCTCCACTAACTTTTGCATTAGCTTCTAATTGTTGATTAAGGTAAGTGGGTAGGTGGGGTCCTCCATGATACATGGTTTGAATTATTTCCATCTTCATTCCTTTGTCTCTTCTTGTGCATGCATATTTTCCATGAAACCCTCTTCCATATTATCATCCAATTTCTTACAAATACAAATAAAATGTGCAAATAAATATTCTCAAATTAAATTATGCACAAAAACGACCATTTTGCCCCTATATGAAGATGAATAAATGATGATTTAAAAATAATTTGGATTTTTGTTTAAACATGATAAAATTCCCTATATGCGTATTTATTTAATTAGATTCGATTAAATATGGAAGTAAAATTATGCATATTTACGTGCACATCAGCTTTTATCCGAAAAGCTTCGAAATATGACACTTTATAGAACGTATCTTGAAAAACCCTTTTGTCATTTGATTCATTGAAGTATTTTAAGGCGATTTTGCTGTTATTCAACCAAGGGAGAATTTGCTCATTGGAAGCAAATTCGGGAAGAGATAGGTTGGATGTAGATGCTAGTGCTTTGTTTTTCATTTGTCTCTTCTTTGTAACAGGTAATTTCTCTCTTGGAGCCATTGATTTGAATTTTAAAGAGCTAAAGTTTGAATTTTGAAAGTGGAAAGATGGGTATGAGTGAAGAGGCATGACTGTTAATCTTTTTCTAAAATATCAAAAACTGATAGTTCAGTCGACTGGAGTATATAGTCAATCGACTGAAATCTAACACGGTGGTTTCCCAAGAGCAAAGTTCAATTTTTTAGTCGACTGTTAAATGTTTAGTTAGCCAACTGAAACGAATAAGCTCAGTCGAGTGGAATGTTTTTCAATCGACTAAACTGGACGATTTTTGAAAATAGAGAGTAACCTTGTATAATGTCGACTGTTTTATTTTCTTTTAGTCGACTGTTTTGTTTTTAACCCTTGTTTACTCAACTAGAAATCATGTTTAGTCGACTAAAACTGGCTCTACGTGTTTTTATTTGTAATTTGAGTTTGTCGTTATAAATTTTATAACTTATATGAACTTTGAATTATTTATTTTCCTATATTTGTCAATTTAAGAGCTTATTTATACTACATATATTTGTTTATATTTAAAATGCATATACATTTATATATATAAACTTATTATAAAACTACTTTCCCTCTTGAAGAGCTTATTTCCTGCAGAAAGCCATAAGTTTTCTTTCAATAAAGATCAAGTGCTCCCATGGTCTCCATTGCTCCTAGTAAATCTCTTTCTAGACCAACATGACTTCAACTTGATAATGCATAATACCATCCATACGGTCGCCGTTTGCTGTAGTTATTCTGATGTAAGATGAAGTGTTGTTTGATGATGACATTAGTTTTAAAGGTTTTCAAATCCAAAACTCATAGTTTGAAATTGTATTTTAATACTTATTATGGTTTTATATATGTAGGCATTTACTAAAAAAGGGAATTCAAAATTATTGCAGGTAAATTATTATCGTACAATTTTTATTAACTTCCCTTTTATAGTAAATTCGTATATGATTTCCAAAGAATTTTTAGTAAATAAATACGAGTCAAATATATTTTTGGAAAATATTTTACCAAGGTATTTGTAAAATTTGTTAGTTTTTGTGTACTTGCATAAGAATAGGAATTTCATTGGTACCCACTTCCAATGTTAAGGTCTACATGTTAGTAGAAGAAGGTAGCCATATTCAAGTGGGTTTGGGACCTTTAGAAATATTATTACTATTATTAGCGACATTTACTAGATGGCCATCCATATATATTTTCCTAATCAATTTATTATTAGTTTATGGAATCCAAATTTTCAAAAATTTTGAAGTCGAATTACTTATTTTAATACCATTTTTGGACTTCTTGAAATTAGTATACAAAGTACATTATTTCCTTTTACTTTGTTTAGCTTTGAAACCAAGCCCATTTCTGTTGCCAATCAGTTTTGAAATTTTCATTAAATTTTCTAAATTTTGCTTTCCTGTATTGAATTTTGAAACATTGTTAGTAATTTGTTCCAATTTTTTCTTTAGTTCAAATTTTTTATTTCTAGCTAAGTCTAGACTAGATTTTAATTAACAATTCTCTTTGCTAATCTTATCGTTTCAGTTTTTCTAGCTTTAAGTTCATCGGTTAAAGTAGCATTTTGAGAAGACAAGTTTTTACAAGATTTTTGTGAAATTTCTAATTCCTCCTCTAGAATACTTTTCCTGTCTTTTAAAAAGCTAATTTCGAGTTCAGCTCTACTTAATTTACCTATATTCTCTTTGAATAATTTTTTTTCGATCTCTAAGTTTATCTTCTAATTCTATACTTATTTCTAAAATATCATTATAAGAGAGTTTGAGATTTACCTCACTAATAGCCATAAGACAAACATTTTCTTGTCCCGTGTCACTATCACTGTCCAAAGAGGACGAGTCCTAATCAAACCATGTAACTTTAAAAGCTTTTCTTTTCTTCACAAAGTTGCCCTTCTTCTTTTCCTTGGTAGCTGTGGACTTCTTTATTTGTACGAAATTGTCGCATTCGAAGTATTTGATTGAGGTAGAGTTTCCACCGTTTTGAGCCTTCGTGAACTTCTTGAATTTCTTGAACTTATTGTAGTTCTTGGTGATAAACACAATCTCATCTTTATCTAAGTCTGAGTCATCGTCTTTGGCTTGGAAAGCTATACTTTCTCTCTCTAGATTTTGCTTTTTCCTTGCCTGCAAATTAGCTTCGTACGACATCAAATTTCCTATTAATTCTTCAACTTGAGTTGAGAAATCATTAGATTCTCTGATAGTCAAGACTTTTCTTTCCAATTCAACAGTCAAAGAATTCAAAATACACGTGGCTAGATCAAAGTATTTAAAAGTGACTCCTTGTGCCATGTGATCGTGTTGAATTGTTTGAAATCTACCATACGTGTCAATAATAGTCGCATTTGCTTTCATTTTGAATGAAGAGAACTAATTCTGTAAAATAGATATTTTTGTTTTACTTTATTCGTGCCTTCATGGGTGACTTGTAGTATACGCCATATATCATATGCAGTTTTACAAAACATAACTCTTGAGAACTTGTTTTTATCAAGTGAACAAAATAAGAAATTCATAGCTTTAGCATTATTGGTTACTCCGGTCTTTTAAACATCTATCCAGGTACTCCTATTAGTAATAGGAGCTTCATTTTTAATTTGAGTAGCTTGACAGATTTCTAGACCGTTAGCTTCCATAAATATTCTCATATGTATGGACCAATAAGCATAGTTAGATCCAACGAATAATGGAGGACGTGCAGTAGACTGGCCCTCAAAAAAGGTGCTTGAATTATTCTAATGATTATTCAAATACTTTGTTACGGTAATTTGAAATGACTTTGCTCTGATACCAAATGAAACTGCATAGGGATCTCGTATAATATGGATTAAACGTGTATTCAAGTATTTAATCAAAACTAAGCAATACTAACTAGCAGAGTATAGTAAAGTAAAGTAAATAAAAGCAATCACACTAGGATTATTACACTGGTTCAGACCCCCATCCTACGTCAAGTTTTAGACTCCTTCTGGAACTGACTAACCAACCCTCACTTAACTTGGAGAAACAGGTATCTTACAAAATGCCTGAGCAGTTGAACATGACTTTCACTTTTGCTTGAAAATCTTCAACAGGACTTCACAAAAGAAGAAGAATTCTCTGACTTCTGATGAGTTCTTGATAACTGAAATAATTATAGTACAAGTCTTCTTATTATCTCCTCTATGATCCAAGATGTGTGCTCCATGAGTATAACAAGTGATTCTTGAGTAAAGAATAAGATTTGAATGCAAGACTGTTTAAGAGTGCTCAAGATAAAGATCAAGAAAGTGAATTGAGAAAGTTAAAAATGATTATGATGTGATCTCTATATATAGATATCAAATAGTTACGTTGAATAGTTGCAATCATTCAATCATAGCCATTTATATTCGTAGAGTGCTCACGAATGATCGTAACTCTTCAAAATTACTTTAGAATGGAGTGATCAGTTGACTAAGTATAAAAGGTTAGTCTACTGAATAAGAACTTCGAATTTCACGACAAAATAAATTTTTTGATTATATAATAAAACAGTTGAGTTCAGTCGATTGGGAATAGTTTCAGTCGACTGCCTCAATTGAATGAAACTATTTTCAGTCGACTGAACTGTCTATAAAATGTTTTATTTATATATAAACCTTGTTTTAAAACATGCATAGTTCTTTGACATCTGAAAAATATATTTACACAGGTGTGTGTGTTTTTGCATATGAACTACTAAGGAGATTTTACAAGAGTATCTAGGACCAAATACAAATATTCGACTTGACGAACCATATTTCTTTGTTGCTTTTGGAATGCAAAATCCATCTTGCTTTCTCCTTGATTCTCTGATGTAGCAGCTTGTTACACCTGCATAGTATTGTATATACACAAAAATAAATTGTCATCGTTAAAACATAAAACCGAGGTTCTAACATGCACTACCCAAAATGGATCGCTAATCCAGTACTTATGAAAAGATCCGATGGAAAATGTAGGACCTGTATAGATTACACCAACCTCAACAATGCCTGCCCTTAGGACAACTTCCCCTACCTAGAATCGATCAGCTAGTGGATTCAACTAGTGGAAAGGAATTGCTCTCATTTATGGATGCATATTCAGAGTATAACCAGATAGCCATGTTCGAGCTGGATCAGAAGCATACTTGTTTCATGAAAGACAAAGGGTTATACTACTATAAAGTCATGCCATTCGGGCTCAAGAACACTGAGGCAACTTACTAAAGGTTATTTTATATGATGTTCTCAGATCAGATTGGAAAAAGTATTGAAGTATATATGGATGATATGCTGGGTAAGTCAAAAGTAGCATTAAGTCACGTCCAAGACCTAGGACAAACATTTGAACTCTTGAGGCGGTATAATATGAAGCTGAACCCTTTAAAATGCACTTTTGCCATTTCGTCAGGAAAGTTCCTGAGATATACAGTGAGTGCACCTGGCAATGGGGCAAACCCAGAAAAGATTGAAGCCATAAGGAAGATGGAAATCCCAACAAAGCAGATCTCATGAGTCTAAATGGCAATGTAGCGGCGCTAAGCAGATTTATCTCCAAAGCAATGAATAAGTTCATACCATTCTTCGATCAAGTGAAGAAGGGATACAATTTTGAATGGATTGAAGAACGCATTGAGAAGCTAGCTAAATTACTTCACAAGCATGCATTTGTCAGAAGCAGAGCTAAATTACTTAGTCATTGAGAAGCTAGCTTACAACCTGCTCCTCACAGCAAGGAAGCTACGACTAGATTTCCAAGCATACCCCATCAAGGGCCTCGTGGACAAACCGCTAAAACAAATATTGCAAAAGCCGAAGACATCAGGCCGATCGTTGAAATGGGCGAAAGAGCTCAGCCAATATGACATCACTTACTGCCCGAAGAAAGCAATCAAAGGTCAGGCATTGGAGACTTTATTGTAGAATGTACACTTCCAACCAAACCCCAACCAAAGGAAGAAGCACTTATCCCACAGTCATGGCAACTTTTTTAGATGGAGCTTCAAATGAACAAGGGGCAGGAGTTGGATATATGTTGGTTACTCTAGATAAGCAAAAACTATATGAACAGTACAGATTGGGTTTAAGGCGACCAACAACGTGGCATAATATGAGACTCTCCTCCCAGGCCTAAGAATGGCCCAGGTAATGAAGGTAATCCATATTAAAGTTTACAATGATTCTCAATTGATTGTGAACCAAGCGTAGGGCAATTACCAAGCGAAAGAGGAAATCTTAGCCAAGTATGTGGGACTTTCTAATAAATTACTGGAGTAGTTCGAACGATTTGATATAGAGAAAATTCCATGGGAGAAGAACTCTTCAACATATTCATTAGCTAAACTTGCGAGTGCTAAAGTACCAAATGATATGAAAGCAGCTCCAATAGGACATCGAGCAGAGCCGAGCATCACAGAGGCTAACAAATACTAGTCCTAACCCAAGCCCAACGAGCAATGATCCAAGGATCTCAAGACCAGGAAACCGAGGATAACCAATGGATGTCCCCAATTGAGCCTCCGCTTCAGCAAACTGAAGAGAACACTTTGATGACCCCCATAAAATAATTCCTAACAGGAATCCTACCCTCAAAACAAAAATGAATCCCGAAAAATAGGGTATTAGGCTTCTTACCACTCACTCTTTTATGGCACGTTATACAAGAGAGGGTACTCCACCCCTTATCTTAGTTGTATTTCCAAAGAAGAGGGAATACGAGTTATGAGAGAAATACATGAAGAGAAATACACGAAGAGAAATGTGGGGATCACTCTGGGGAACCAAATTAGCAAAGAAAGTACCAAGGAACGGTTATTACTGGCCTACAACACTTTAGGATGCAAGAGAATTTGTAAGAAGATGCGACATGTGTCAAAGATTTGCAAGTTTTCCCAAATAGTCATTCCATGAGCTCATCCCAATAGCTAGCCCATGGCCCGTCGATATATGGGGCATGATTTAATAGGTCCACTTCTTTTGTCAAGGGGGAGTGAAGTACGCAATAGTGGTAATAGACTACTTCACTAAATGGGTGAAGACAAAACCCTTAGCTACAATCACCACAAAGAAGATAGTCATCTTTGTAGTGAGAAACATAATCACCAGGTTCGCAATCTCCTACAGGATAATCAAGGATAATGGAACCCAATTTCAAAGCATGGAGTTCACAGAACTCTGTGAGAAGAATGGCATAGTCAAATGTTTCTCCTCTATTGTGCATCCACAAGCAAATGGGCAAGTCGAAGTAGAGAACAAAACTATCAAGAAGCTACTTAAGTAAAGACTGCAGAAAGAAAAAGGAAAGTTGGTAAAAGAGTTGTCCTTTGTATTACGTGCTTATATGACCTCTACGATATCTCCAACCGCTTGTATTCCTTTTTCATTGACCTATGGATACGAAGCCATACTCCCTATCGAAGTAGAAGTCCCATCACATAGAAGAATATTTTATATAGCAGAGAAGAACCAGTATTTAAAGGAAGCGGCCCTAGACCTCGTCCAAGAAAGAAGAGATGATGTTGAAGTTGTATCCACCACATACCGACAAAGGATGGTAAGTAGTTACAATACTAGGTTCAAGGAGAGAAACTTATAAAAAGGAGAACTGGTATTGCCAATCATAGACATCATAAAAGATCTTGCGGATGGAGCTATGGGCCCAAATTGGGAAGGCCCATAGGTTATAGCATAGGTCATGGTCAATAGGGTGTATCGATTATCAAAACTCGATGGAAACCTGATTCCAAGAATATGGAACTCGGAACATCTCAGGCCTTAATTTTGCATGATCTAGATTACTTATGTAATAAACTTTGTAGTTGTTTTGAAAAGTAATAATGCATTGAACTAAACGTAGGGATATTGGACAACCCAAACCAATATAAAAATCTCTGTGTGTTAATCTCTTTGACATAGCTAAAAAATCATGCTAGATGTAGGGATATTAGACGGCCCGAATTAGCTATCAAAACAAAACTATTCAAAGTACAACCCGGCTTTTTCAGCCAAATAACTGAATTGGATGTAGGGATATTGGATAGCTCAAACTAGTATCAAAATCCCTCTATGTTAATTCTGCTACCATAGCCACACTGGTGTAAGGATGTTAGATGGCCAGAACCGGTACAAAACCATGCGCATAAGTTAAGAAGGTTGTAAATACATGACTTGACTTCATAGTCAAAACAGTAGTCCTAGTGGGGTAGACCATGCCAAGCATACGACTTGGATTAAACATGAAAAACAATGTTCGGGAAGCATGGACCACGTAAACAACAAACCCCAATGATGGCAAGAAAAAGACAACTCATAGGATACATAAAAACTATCAAAATGGAAGTGGTCCTAGAAATTATTTAAAGCTTTCTAGGTAAACATCAAAGAACAAATATTTTCTTCTATTTGATTAATCCTGTTAATATACATTGAAGATCTATGCATTTTTATATAACCCATACTTCTACGACCATCTTGAAGGTGCAAAAAATGATAAAGTACAATCTATAATAAAACAAAATGATATCATGAATCAAACTCGAATTCGGAGGAGGTATCAACTACGAATCTTCTTCGACTATAAGTTCTGCAAACATCTGACGATGAACGCCGAGCATAACTATCTTTAAGTTGAAGAGTAGGAGACAGGTCATTTAACTCGGTAATTACAACTGATGAGCGACCGAGGGCAATGCTGCCAAAGGCAACACGAGGGTTGTAGTTAGCACCTGCCCAAACATCAACATAATCTTGTAGAGCATACTCATAGTCTACATGATTGTATAAAAAGGTCATATCAAGTCCTGGCAGAAGCAAGCAAAGACATCAATCACATGCTTCACAAAAATTTCTGTCGTAACCATTCTTATCTTCTCATCATGAAACTGCTCCAACAAAGAAGTCATATCTAACCGACCTCGAGAAGTTTCTATAGCATCAAAACGAGCCTTAGACTCTAATTTAATTTTTTTTTTATCTTCAACGCTGTTTATACGTTCCATAACCACTCTCCTAACCCGACCAATCTCATCCAAAAGTTGATCCTGTGTTTTATCAGTAGTTCTAGTATATGGTACAAAAGGCTTCTGTGCAGTAGAAATGTAAGGTAAGCTGCTACTACCAACAGTTTCCGACCCCTTTTTATAATGATCTTCTAATGCAGCAAATTTAGCCTCGTAATAATTTTTTGATTCATTCTTTCATGTAAGAATGACGTCAGGGTCTGCCCTAGGTTGGGGAGCAGAGGCAACGCTGGGTTTCAAAACTACACTGTGAGTTAAGACCATGGAAGAAGCGTCTTCAACACTCACTTTCCCGACAATCTACTAATTTAAATCCACAACTTTACATTCTAAAGCCTTAATTTCGTTCATATACACAACCCCATATATGCCTTCCAGATCCTTTAACAAACCTTTTAGCTCAGTAATCTTTGCCAAAGCAGAATTAAGCTTTCCTTCCAAGACAACCGTCTCTGGATCTCGATTGAAGGAGGTGTGTTGAAAAATCAAATAAGCCCACGTGAAACAAAATTTAAAAGAAGTACAACCAAGTCAAGCACTTATAGGAAATTCACAACCTTTGCAAAGAACCTTGATTTACACAGTATATGTATAACCCAAAAAAAGTGAGTATCCAATAATATAAATTACAAAATCATTCTTATTTATAAGTTCCTAAAATACTACATTAAAAATACCTAATTATACTACCCAGAGGCGGGGCTAAGCTAACGGGGATAGTCTTTTGATAGTCATAGCAAGCGCCTGCCCAAGGGTCTATTAGCTCCTCTTCAATTACCTCGAAACTCAGGACATTGCAGTAGAAGCTCGGATCAAGCGTAGGTTAGAAATAATCAAAGATGTCCATAGTGTGCTGCAGGGAAATCTACCCCATCTTGCTTATTACTTTCTCTTGTCTAAGTTTTTCTGAGAAGGAGGTGATCCTATTCTCAAGCTCATATATCTTGAGTATAGCTTTCTCCTTCATACTTTCTAATGTATCAATCGGTCGAGCCTTGGTTTGATTGGTATTTCAAGCAAAGCCACCAAAATACCCGAGAGCATCGATTCTCCACCCTTCCCTCCATGTATGGGAAAGCGCCTTTGGCTTCGACCGTGCTATCTACTGTTTGCAGTGCGCCTCCACCTCTCTAATTTATCTTGAAAGTGAAGCTCCATCCTCTTCTTCCACATGCTTGCCAAAGAAGGATTCACACCCGTAAAGGGAACAGGAATCAAATCCAAACTAGACCCTTCTACCACTCTCCTTCCTTCAGTATCTTCCATTTCCTCAATCTGGCGGATAAGTGGAGTAGACAAATCTTCTATAGTCTTATTCAATTCGCTATCTCTGCCTGGTAAATGAAACCATAGAGTGCCTCACCATCTTTTAAGGATTGCCGCAAGTCATCGAACTTTAATTCAGTTACCATAATCCCTTCACGTAGCTTAACATTAAGTTGGTATTGATGACTCAACGCCTCTTTTGCCTCTTTAAGCTTCACATGAGCTTCTTTTAAGCCTTTCTCGAGCGTTTCATTACTAATTGTTAGATAGATATTCTCCTCTTCTGAGGCCGTAGTAGGAATCATAACCTCAACCTCAATTTTGGGCACACTCGTGTCATTAGAGCCGTGAACAATGGGAGCAGATGGAATGTTGGATTCAAAGACTTCATTAAAATCGGATGAAAGCCCATGAAAACCGACCTAGTTGGTAATGATCAAATGTTCGACTCAAAGAAAATCAAAATGCATTAGATAAAAATTAAATAGAAACGTATATTATTAAGTACATCGTCATATGATAAATTCAACAAACCCACGTACAAAAAATGACAGAAGAAAGCAGAACTAAATCCTTATGTATATTTCTCAACCTCCGCCTAAATCACTCCAAGCGAGGACTATCAGGTGGAAAGGAATAATTTCTAAAGTATACTACCATCGATGCAGTGCAAAATCACAGAGCTCCACCTTCTCTTTAACGACTTGATCAACCTTGGAGAGCAACCTTGGGTTTCCTCCATCAGTTTGGTAAGCGACTCATCTAACTCCTTCTTACGCCTACGAATAGCCACTGCACTAGGGCCAAGATGATCTAAGGTTTAAGTTTTGAGTCTGTCCTCGCTTTCCTTCAGAAGTTTAGTAAGAAAAACTTTTTTGGAGAACTAAAACAAACAAATAAAGCAGCAAAGATGGCATGGTCATTCATAGGATAGCAATGAAATAGAATGAAAAAAAGAACATTTACCATAACAAAGAAAAAGTAACAAGTTAATTTTTAATGCATACCGAAAAAGTTTTGAAATTCACATACAAAAATTAAGTAGTGACATGAGAAGGTGAAGAGACCCTGGTTCCTTTATACACCTCAACATCATCAGGCGTCTCAGTTTCCTTGGACGCTTCATCCCTGCTCTACTGCCCAGAAACAGAAGGAGAAACACCCCCCCCCCCCCCCCGGCTGACTCCTTAGCCTACTTTTTTCTGTAGTAATCGAGAGCCACTACAATTTTCTAGGCTTGCCTAGGAAGCTGAGGTCAACTTCGATGGAAAATTGATGCTAAAGTGAAGCTTACAATTAAAAGAATACTGCATAGGTAATTCGCTCGTGGTCGCCCTTAGCTTTCTTCGGAGCTATTTCCTTCTCTTTTAAGTCACGATCTTTTGACTCCAAAACCTCCACTATAGCTTTTGTAGCCTTTACTTCCTTTTCAGCTATGGCCTAACATGCTTTAAGATCCTCCTCGACTTTAGCCCTTTCAGAAGCGGCTGAAGTAAGTCTTGCTCAAAGAACAACAATATGAGCCGAGGAAGTGACATGCTCGCCTTCCCACTTCTTTCGGGCCTCAATTTTCAAGGCCCCAAGCTAAAAAAAGAAAAAAAAAGGAGAGAAGGATAATAATAATATCACAAAATATATATGGACAAATAAAGAAACTTACCTAAGTCCAAGATCTATTCATTACGACCAAAAGCTCAAAGGAAGAGAGCTCAAGAAGTGGAAATTGCAGAAAAGGAGGAGACGAAGTGAAGCTGGATGGTTTTCTAGGGAAACCTTTTCAAACATCTTAGCAAGGTCAGTTATAGAACCCTCGGGCAGGGGCATATATCCAGTGTGTGGATCTTGAACAAACTATAGAGGCAGAATAAAGAGCATATCTGAAGAAGGAGGGAGAGGAGTCATAGTAGCCTTTTTAGGAGATTGGTCGAAGGCATCACCCTTGGTAGGTTTCCTCTTCATCCCTTTCTTCTTTGTGGTAGCTGGCTTCACAGGATTAAGAAACATATAAGAAAGGCTATAATCCATTTCACCTATACATAAAAGAAACCTTAAGATTAAAAAAATCCCCATGAATGTTAAAAACACAAAATAATAATTTTGTGATCTATTTCTAACAAATTATGCCCCTAGGTTCATCCGAAATCAAGGAAAATGCAAAAATAGAACGAGAGAACTTGTGATTCGGTGCAGAAATACATGCTTTACCAGCGTCGATTTGGTAAACAATGATTATATTCTTCTTTCATGTTCACCTAAATCCAAAATATAATCTCTGCAGGATTCATATGATTTGACGACTCAATTAGGGAAAACGGGTCAGTTAGGGTATGGGTGGAAAGAAGAAGGAAAGTTGTTAGAATTTAAAACAAAGAAAACCGGTCGACCCGTCTATGAGTCTTGCGAGGGCCAAACACTAGGATCGACTTTTTAGCCTGAGCATAATAGAAACCAACATCACCCCCTCTAAGACTTTCATTGAAATCAAACAAAAAATGGAGCTTTTTACAAGTAGAAGGAGGACCATTCTACCTATAAAGAATGAAAGTGGAAATTACAAGAGAATAGGAAAGGGGAGCGAGTTGGATGGGAATGAGATCAATCGCGGTTAACCACTCACAAAGGATTTGATTCAGAGGAAGGTATATTCCACAAAGTATATGCTCAGGGGTAAGAGACGTAAATCCATCGGGAGGGGTATGCATACATTCATAAGGCCCTGGAATCCTAGCCTCATAACCTTCGATCCTAAAGTGATTCAAAACACCCTCGAAGTCATTTAGCCGAGTAATTCTAGAGGGAAAAGATAAAGGAAAAGAAGAAGAGCCCATGCCAAGAATCACAGGATTAGTTGCCAACATTTATCAAAATGTAAAGAGGGATACAAGAAAAGGAGGATCCTTAATGTGATTGGGAAAACAAACTAGACCTAAACAAATTGATCAAATAAATGAGAATCCTTGTTCGTTTATTTTTTTCTCTCTCTCTCTCTCTCTTTACGATTATTTAAATAGGGAGGCAAGATAAGGACAAGAAGAGGAAAAAGAAAATATAGACATACCTTACTTTGAATGCTAGCCGCACAATCGAAATGGTGAAAAATTTCCGAAGCGTTAATTTATTAAGATCAAAAATAAGGAATACGAAGATCAGGATAGATTTACCTGGAAACCGAAGAGGTTGATTTAACAGCTATTCAAAGGGTCGCCCATTGAGGGAATGACACGTATGCAAAAACATTAAATGTGAAACGGCTATTAAGACTTTTTCCGTTTCTTGAAAAGAAAGAAAGGAATAGAAAGAAGTGGTGGGATGTAGAGAACAAATGAGAACGGAGACAAGTCTATACCTATCTACGATCATTGCAGACTTGAGGGGTAAGTGTTACATCCATATTTTCCAAAACCTATTATAGGCAAGCTAATTCTAGCGATGAACCAAAGGTACCGCTCCCACAAAAGAGATTGGAAAACGAAAGGAAGGCAAAGAATAAGGTGAAATCTAGACAATACCGTGCAAAAGCAATGACTGAACATAAGGACCGCGTTGTTCTCATTGAGCTCATATTAGGACATGGCGTTAAAGGTACGGTTCTCAGCCAAAGAACTTAGGGTGGCTACAAGATTTGGGAAGCGACCTACAACCTTAGCAACCAAAACCGCAGCACAGCTTCCAGGACTACGCTATAATTGGAAGTTGTTCTACCCAAATCCAATGAGCTACACTAAACATCCCCTATCCTCTTGACAATTGTAAACCTAGACAGAGCAAACCATGCTAGATAATCACTAAAACTAAAACAATTGTAAGCCGTGAGTGAATACTATGCATAATAAAAAGGTCTAATATGCCCTAATATTATTCCCAAAGCTTATGCATTGCTGACATTTTCAAGTGTGAACCTACGCTGCACTCAGTGAGAACTTCCTAAGCAGTACCATGTGGAATCAAAAGCATTCCAAGGGGTGCACATAAGGAAAATCAAACAGTACTCCAGTACAGTTTTACACTATTAGAAAACAGCAAAGGTACAAGCAACCCTTATCAAGCAACTGGCGCATATCAACACCAAGAGCAGCTCAAGACAAATTCATACAGATATTAGGCTAACACCACAGGTTGGGGGTAAAGCAACTCAGCTCCATTTACCCTCAGCACATTATCAAACAAACATTACAGATTGGGCGAGAGAACTCAGTCCTAACCATCCATAGGGAAGTACCATGCAAACGATGTGCATCAAACGACCAATTTAGCCCCACAAGTATAAACAACGCCCAAGGAAGAACAAAGGCATACTTTTAACATTTTTAGTAAAAATGTTATAAGTAGTGTAGCTCACCCTAGGAAAAAAGGGAAACTCTAAAGCAATCCGCTCCTTGGATCAGAAGTGCATATCCTATTCAAATCTAAGTTTCCTGCTTCAATTCCAGGTGTTCCTGCTTCAATTTCAAACTTTTTGCCAAAATCCAAAATTCAATAGCCCAAATTGCAAATTCCCGTCAAAGAAAAGTCAGCAATCCACATACAAAAAACAAGGGAGACGGATGGATGATAGAAGGCAGGATCCAAGGGTGGAAATTAAGACAACAGAAGGAGAGTTATGGCGATCCACATGCATCTCTATACTATAAATAAAAAAAGGCATTATAGCAAGAAGGGATCTTTTTCCAGAATTTGATATTTTTAAGGATAATAACGAAATATTTGTATTCTCTGCCATTAATAGCTGTACTAAGAAATATAAAAAAGGAGAAAGTAAAACTTTTCCCATGGACGTAGGATTCCTTAATATCCGAACCATGCAAATTCTCCATGTCTTTAAATTTTCTACATTTTCCTATTTACCTGCTTCGTTTTCAGCATTAGATTTTCTCTTGTTATTTACCTGAATTGGATGCTAATTTAGTTTTACATTTTAACAAATAGTTAAAGTGCAGCTACATAATTGTGTAAGCTTTAAGCAGCATAATTACTACTCCAAAAAGGAAAATTTAATATTACTTAAATATGTTGATTCCAATTTGGAATTTCCAAATTGAAGAAGTAATCAATGTTGTAATTACTTTTGGGATCACTTCAGGTGTTGTGAGACAAAAAATCTCAGCAACAATGTCCTTAAGTTAAAAGAAAGAACAGTAAGAGATTCATGTCATTTGATGCTAGGTGAGACACCATCCACTTTTGAGTTGTCTTACCTTCGTATCCATAAGGTGAACTAATCGATATACTACCGGGACGATTTAAGGTAATGTGTATGTGCATTAAGGGTTGCATTAGGCTACATTTTCATTAGGGCGTACTTGTACGCAAATTATCAATTATAGTGCATGTTGCATCAATTTATGTTAGTTGGTAACAAGGATTGTAGAGGTTTAATGATGAACGTACATTTGTTGTGACGTGGATAGAGTTTACATGCCAATAGTTAAGTTGATAATTTAAGGTTGGAAGACCGATCCAGTTGAGATGGAAGCCTGAGAAGAAAATCCGAGCTACCCATCCAAAGCTCTTTTCCAGTAAATTTCCTGTGTCACCCCAACCTTTATATCCATACAATCTAAGAGTATTAATAGGTAATACCTGTCGGATAATATGAAGAATAAGATGATATGGGGTACACATATGAATACTCCATTGGGCTAATACTGGTATATATTAAAACATCGAATAAACAATTCACCTATACATACACAGTATCGGCACAATGCAATAACACGTGTGCCTCCAGGATAGAACAATACACAATATACAGTAAATAATAGAGATCGCAAAGTCAACCGCATCGATAATATATAATACAAAAATATACTACATATGTCCAATATATATATATATATCATAATAATATACACTCAAGAGACTATACAATGTGTAAGGATAATATACAATACTGGATATCTAGTCTTCTCTATGCCCAGAAAATACAAACTGGTCTCATTGTCCCTGTACCTGAAATGTCTCGGACTGACCTGAGTATTATATAAATAATAAATAGGTCAGACTATATCTAAATACAAGGTCAATAAACATATAGAACTTAGTATATGTTGATCTCAAATAATCTGAATATCATATAAGGTAGAACACCACAAATCCCAGCATAAAGATGTCATCAACTACATAAAAATTAATCAAATCAGAAATCATGAAACAACATCAAATGGGTGAATCATCCTCATCCACAAATCATTGTCTAAACCCCAAAATCATCAATAACGAGATATCATCAAGTATAGTTAGGCTAGAACAAGGTAATGCCACAGTATATCTCTCAATCTTACATTATAAAACATCATCATCAAATCCCAAAAATACGTAAAAGGTTTGGACTAGCCATGGCAGTGCCTTAGTAAAATCAATAATAAACAGTCTGTTTGCCTGAATAATATAGGCCATCTGCCTAGAATAGATAGGTCGTCTGCCCATCAAGCCCATCAATCAAATAAATATAAGATACGAGGATTTATAATATCCTGGAAAAAGTCTCAGGTAGGAATATAAATAGTATAAGTCTATCTACCATACACAACGGAACCAGACGGGAGACTGACATCACATCTGCTTGCTCTAGGAGACTCGCATGTGTCGATTTGACACTGCTCCTACAGTCATCGGTTACCTTTCCCTTCGGTATTGTGATATTATCCACTACATGTCATAAACACGCTGCAGAACTATGCTCTTCATCAATCACAACCCGACACATTTCCCTTATAGGTAACTGACTGTTGGACTGGGTGACATAGGGGCAAACACACATAGTTAGGGCACATAGCAGTATATGCCGACACATGGCAGAAGGCCGACACACGGTCAAATATATAAAATGGTGAATGCAGGGCGTGACCACCGCGATCAGGCCGCTAGGATGGATACTGGCCAATCTGGTTCACTTCCGAAACAGAAAGGAAGTTGGACAAGTTAGATAAATACATAGTATCGGCATTCAATAGTTAACACTAGCTACTCATATATTCCAACACATGGCTATGTATATTATTGCTACACAACTTGATATTGCCAACACATGGATCTATTTATTGCTTCCATATAGCTTGATAATATTCCCAACACGTGGTTATAAATATTGCTGCCACATAGCTTGATAATATTGCCAACACACGACTATAAATGATTGCCGACACATGGCAATACAAACGACTCATCGCAGCGAGTCTTCACAAATCCCCATCACGTGAGTGTCATATACTTACAATGAATAACCGAATAAATATCACAACGACATTCCATACCACCGCGTGATACTCAAATGTTTATTCACCACTTGTAAACTACATTCAATCTCCATAATGTTCTATATAATGAGTCCAAAGAATAACCGAAGAAATATTACATAATGCCCCATCCCAAATGGTATTATAACTCCATATATTCAGATTTCTTGTAACACGAAATAGAAATCATAACAAAATAACAAAATTAAATAGAAGGATGTTATCACCATATGAAATCACATAAACATCAACTAACCAAAATAGATACGATAAATCACTTATATAATCTCATTCAATATATACACACACACAAAGGTAGGAATCTGAAAAGTATGATGAAATATATTAATTAAATTACACGCATATATAAACTGGAAAAATCAATATTCAATAATAAATCGATTACAACATTTAATCTTATATCCAATAGTTAAAAATGGATAATAAATAAATACATTCCAGATTTACTATATGATCAACTAATATCTATTATAAGATTCAATTACTAAATTCATTACCAAATTATTTTATACATATTTTCCAAAACCTCCAAAATCACTTTACACCTCAAAAATAATAGAAACTATTTCATAATTTTCTATGACTGGATAATACTTTAAAAATAAATCTATAAATCTCCAAAATTATTATTTTCTTTTTCAAACCATAACTGAAAATTCAAACTCCTCACTATATATTCAAAATATCTAATATTTCATATGGAATATCAACATATATTACTTTAAATTCATTTCATAATCTTTATAATAAAGCACTATTTCGAAATAAATTACATTTAATTCAAACCATAGAATATAATTAAAAATCTTCTTAACATATAAAATTTCTTATTCAACAAATTAATTTCGAATCACCAGTTTATGTATGAAAAGGGATTTATACTATAATACTCTTTAAACCATTCAACAACATTTCAAAATTTGTTTAACCTTAAAATAGGCCTATATACTCAAAAATCCCTTTATGAAATATCTCTTAAATCCTATTTCTTAAAAATACACTTTAAAAAATAAATTCCTTTTCAAAATATTATCAAAACAATTCAAGTGTTCAAAATCATAAAATAAGCTAATTCTACATACTTAATTACTTTTGAAAATCTTTATTTTCATTTTTAAAATAACTTTATTTCTAAAACAATTTCCACTAACTCATTTTATTTCACAACCACTTTTATTTATTTTTAAATATATTTAAAATTAATGTTGAAGTACCAAAAATAATTTATCGAAACTTCAAAAAATATTTTAAAATAGAAAATCAATTATGTCCAAAAATATGAATTATGAAGCAAAATTCTCCAAATCATCAACAATCATCAACATGAATTTTTATCGTGTGGCCAAGTCGAATTACATCAAATTTTGACTATTGGTACACTATACACACAATATAATAAATTTCAAATACTGAAATGCACATGTACAACATCTCCTTTGCATTTTTAATAATCCAACATACACCAATCCAATATCATACAATCAATCGAATATCCCGATCAAACAATTTATCCAATCTATAAATGTTTTATTTACACTCAATTCAACAATTATATTTCGATAATCGTTCAATTTCATCCAATAGATGCCCACTTATTAATTTGTTTCACTATTTTAATCACATATCAATTATTTACACTTATAAAAATATTTTGTATTCAATTAAAACAATTATTTAATTTCAGTATATTATTTGAAAAGAATATAATTCTATTTATTAAATCAAAATCATATATTAAGTAGAATTTTATTCACTAAAATTTAGTTAAAAAATAAATTATCAAATATCAAATTTGAACAATTTTATTTTAAATGAATTTATTTATTTAAACGGCATAGGAACCAGGATTGTTACATTTCCATTTAGGTTAGTGTAATTACTTGTACAAGTAGTATTTGGCTTTGTATATTCAATAGGTAGGAGTGTTTGGTTTCTAGGCATGGTTGTGAACATATCATTATGACATGTCTTCGATGATGGTTGCTAATGAATGTATTTTATTAGTTATTATTGCACATATGGCTGATTTTTTCATGTTAGCTTATGACACAAATCACCTTACCTATTTTATATTATCGAGTTATATGCATATGTATTGAATGGTTGCTCATCAATATAGAATTGCAAGTATAGGATGTTGCATATATGTTGGATGCATGGCATAAGCATAAGCATTTCAGGAGCTCGACTAGTTCAGGTTGCCGCCTTATTTTTGCATTACATATACGTTCATATGCATTCCACACCTAGATTTACATGTTTCATTAGAACTTGCAACTAAGGACAATGGTTGCAAGTGATTGATGGTTGAGTAGTTGGTTGGAGATATTGATTTCTATATATACGAGTTACATTGTTCCATCCTTAGAGATTTTTGGGAGGAAATCCTTCTAATGGGAGGAGAATGTAACACCCTAGAAATTTTATTAACAAATTAAAATATCAAAAAAAGTAAAAATGTAATTTTGCATAAAAAGGCAAAATAGTAAATTTTTACAAATAGGAGAATTTGGGAATCTGACTTTTATATTATGTCAAGTAGATTTGTCTAGTCCAAATTCATATATAAATTGTCAAAAAGTGGATATCGTATGAAAAAATTATGAAATGTTTACCATAGCGATCGTTTAAGGATTTACACTTATTTTGAAATTTAATTATAAGAGTCAATTAGGAGAATAAATCAAAACTTAGCTATTAAGTAATAAATTAAATATGTATGAATTGCTTTAAAAAAAGTACAATTTTGTCAATGAAATTTAAATGAAAAGAAAAAAGATATTTACATGCAAAGAGAGAAAGCATTAATTACCATATTATGGAATTTATTGCTATAATTAAAGGAAATATATGTTACATGTGTTAGAAAGAGAATGTAATTATATATTTTATAAGAAAAGAATATATCTTATGTTATATATTTGAAAAGTGAATATGCATGGAAGTGAAGGATCATTTTAAAGGAAATGTAAAGTTTGCTATCTCTTTATTAATAAAGAATAAAGGATAAAACAAATTTGAATTTGGATACATTTATACCAATCAATTAATGATTTACTGCAAAATTAATCGATAAAGAATAAGGTTTCTGATGCAAATAAATACACACACATATATATACATACACATGTACTTTTGGATACAAATACATAATTCTCTACCATATTCAATACTAATAAAGATGCAAAAAAATCAACGAATGATATTTATTAATTTGAATTATACGAGATGGTAATTAATGACATTAATGGGGAGTATAAAGATGTTACCTTCTTTAAAGAAAACGAAAAGGAAATGAATTTTATACATAAATATAAGAAGAAGAAAAAGAATAAACATGTAATTATTCATTTCGGAATTAGCCTAGAAACCATAGTTTTCAACTATAATTAGGTCTCTACTCTTTTCACTCAATAACCCTAGCCTCCACTTCTCAAAATTTCTTCATATTCTTCTCCTTTCTCAAGCAAAATTCTCATTCAAAAATAAAATAAAAGTGAACAAAACAAAATGAGAAAAAGATAATTATAGAAAAAATAAAGAAGAGAAGAGCCCAACAACCAAAGCTTACAAATCGAAATGAGAGGATTTGCGAAGGCAAGAAGAGAGAAAACTATAAAGTGGGTGGGTTGATTTCTAGAATATGTTGTTTCAAAAGTAATCAAATTTATTTAATTTTCTACCTGATCCATGAGTGATTTTTAAATTATAAAATTCCGCATTTCTATATTAGAAATAATATTGATTTTCAGACCCGGGCCAATACACCTATCAATACAAAGATTCATAAAAATACTAAAAATCTAAACTATCCAAAATAAAAAAAGTTCCTTTTTTGATTGGATGGGAATGAATCAAAAGTAATTCTATCTATGAATGTATTATTTGAATTTGATATAAAAGTTTCTAATTCAATTTTAAATCAAGTCAATCCCAGCTGTGTAAAGATATGATGATAAATTCTAAATTTTGTATACTGTAATCTTAGAAAAGATAGACTAGATTACCTCACTCTAAATTGTTTTTAAATTGGATGAATATAAACCCTCGTTTGATAGAGTTGAAGATGATTTAGAATAGATAAATAAAAGAAATCGAACACCTTCCTATTTACCTTGATTTGATCTTGAGCTTTAAATATGTATAATACTATAGTTGGAGATATTTAGTTTTTTTGTACAAAACGATGTAAATACACACATATAATAATGCTAATAGTTTGAATTTACGTAAACAAAATTATTTATTATATAAGAAAATCTACTTGAATTATAGATGAAGGGAATAACGAATGGTTCGAGCAAGTATAGAATTAAGGGTATAATAAAGTTTAGGGTTAGCTGGAATTATTGAAGTACAATAAAATTATAATAAAATATATGTTTTGTAATTAAATTCCACCAGTTGACGGCTGACTGTAGCCAGTCAATAGCAAGTGGTCAACCGCTAAGGTACAAGCAGTTGACCGATTATTGACGAATGGCATTGTAACGACCCATAAATTTTAACGATTTTTATAACGTAATTAACTAGAATTTTGCTTGAAATTAAATAATTAAATTTAGAAATGAAAATTTGGTATTTGGTATGCGTCCATTCAAACATAGCAAATGGCAGATTTTCATTGGAAAATATGAAAGTTTATTCTATTATGTAATTTTCAATTTCAATTTTTAAATCAGTTAATTTGATGACAATCAAATGTTTTCGAAATCTGAATAATTTTATATAATAAAAATGTAAACTATTTTCCGAGTGAGACGTCATAATTCGTTTCGTCAAATTTGGACTTCTCTAACCCCGTTTATCATATTTTCTGCAAATTAGCAGCATTTTGGCAGCGAAATTCGATTTTTGACAAGATGATCGTATCGCTGATATCTGTGTATCATTATGTTCGTCTCGTCATGCTGATCTCCACAATATATTCACTTCTGTAATTCGACATTCGGTACGCGGCAAAATCGGTGAAACGATCGATCGTACCGGTATCCGTTTTGAACCTTTTTGGTTCCTTGTGTCCCTTCATATATCTACTGTGGAAACGTATGGCCATCAGTTTTATTATTCTATGAATTCCACATTTTGATTATTACTATTCCCATTGCAATTTATTATATTCTGTGTTCGTTCACTCATATTCTTTGGTTCTGCTCTCTTCTTCTTCTCAGATTTGTTCAGGTAAAATATAATTGTATATATAATATAATAAAAGTTATAATATGAAAAGGTTTTGCATATAAGTTTTAATATAAAAAGCTTCACCTAGTTTTTTTCTCCTTCTTTTCATCTGTTTGCTCGTCCGCCATTTCCACTTTATCTCCATTTTTGTCGACCTCACCTTCACCACGTCCAACCCACCATGCGTGCGCCTTCAATTTCCTCCCCTCCACCACACGAAGCAACATCCCTCCGCCTTACTGACCAACCTCCTTGCCGAGCCCATCAACCTTCCTCTCGCCTCAACCTGACTGACCCCACCAAACTGCCTCAACTTTTCCAGCGAACGCCACCAAAGCCGCATGGCCACGCCCCTTGCCGAAACCCTGCTGTTCCTTTTGCCGAGACCTCCCCTAGCCTTCCCTTGCCAAGCCGATTCCCTTCCTCCTCCTTTTACCGATCCACAGCCGAACACCAGGCCAACAAACCCACCACCTACCCCATGGCAATGGCCACGTCAGCCATGAATCACCCGAGCACAGCCGTGTCTTTCACCACCCAAACTCATCCACTCGAGCACTGACCTGACCTAGTATTCGTTGTATAAAAGAAGTATATATATCATAGTTTAAGGAGTATTCTATATACTATTATTTTCGTTTGTTCTGTTTGATATGTATATAAAAGAGAAAAGTAAGATATAGAGTAAAGTAAGATATGTTATGTTAGTATGTATATATATATAGAGTAAAGTAAGATATGATATGTATATTTATATTAGATCTAGTTTCTGCCTTCTACTGTTTTTTTCTTTCCTTCACTGCTTTTGAGAACTCGACTTCTGTTTTATATAATGTATGTAAGTTTGTTTATATATATATATATATGTAAACTATCTTGTTTATAAATAATATGTTAAAGAAGTTATATATATATATATATATATATATCTGAGTATAATATTTGTAAGGTTTATATGTATGTGGCTATTTTATATATTGATATTTAAGGACTATTTTTTTTATAGCGATATATTAAAAATTTTGATTTTAGATAATACGCTTTGAAGTATTTATATGAAAGGTTAGTATGTATAAAATGTCAGAGTAGTATATAACTTGTTTAAAGATATGTTTATTTTCTCTGTACTTTTGTAAATATAACAACTGTTGTGTGTAATCTGTAGTTATATATATATATAGGTTTATAAGAAATGTGAATATAGGATTCTATAAGTTTATATATGACCTGTTGAGTATATATATATATTGATTACAATAAAATATTGATTTTAAAATAAAGTAATTTCTTCGTACTTTCGGTTGGTTATATATATATTACAATAATGTAAGTTTATATTGGTTTTATAATATTGATTTTTAAATATAATATATATATCTTTGATTTTGAATATTTGTGTTTGAGAAATAATGATTTTTGAATTATATATATTTTAATATTTGTCTCAAATTAAAATACTGATTTTTATAATAACATATATACTTTCCGTTATATCGACCTAATTTGAATTGTTCTCATCGATTCCTATTTATCAGCTTTGTCCATCAAATCCGTGCTCAGTTTACTTCGCTTTGACAATTGTTGTTTGGATTGGTCGATCATTTAGATCGTGATTCAAATCGTAGCTCATCGTGTTGTTTATTTTCTCTAGCCTTGGAAGGTGAGCAATCACTCACAATTAACATTCTTATAGTTAGTAAATTTGATTTCACTTGAAACGACAATTGAAATATGTTGTTAAATTTAAATTGCTAGTTACTTAATTTTTAAATATGATATGCCATTATGTACAATTGTTCACTTGTGATATATGACACCATATCCTGTTGTGTATATTTTATTTTATTTATCGCTAATGATATATGCCAGTTGTTGATATATTATATTATTATCATATTTATTCTCATTCTGCAAGTTCCCTGCTAGTTTAGAATTCCCTATGGGTTGAAATGATACATCCCCGAACGATATTCTAGAATAGGGGAAAATCGTTATGGGTTGAAATGATAAACCCAAACGATTTTCATTGCTTTTGAAACTTTGGGATTGCGGGTTGAAATGATATATACCCGTAAATATTTAAATTGCGAATTGAAATGATAAATATCTGTATAACTTGAACATAGGATAGAAAATTATATACGGACATCATTGGTCTATTTTGAAAATGATTTCCAGAGTTTGAAAGAAAATATATGGATTTTATTGAATATTGATTTTAAATGTGTGAGATTTAGATTTTTAAATTATATGTTTTGAAAATTTTAAATTTTAAATTAGTTTTGAAAATATAATTTTTAAGATTTTACGTACAATTTTACTATTTTAAAATGTATAAAAATAGATTTTTATAAAATAAATTTATTACTAAGCTTTAATTTAAATAAAATTTAATTTAATTACTTTATAATATGTTTAAGTATTTATTTAAACTTATATTAATATTTTTAAAATAGATTTTATAACTTTAATAATAAAAGTTGGGAAGATAAATCAACGTTGGCTTGGAATTTAAATTGGTTAATAATTGAATTTAAATAAGAATTGATTTGAACTTATTGATTTTGAGATTTTGAAAGATATGATTTATAATCTGGATTTGATAAAAAGTGATTAAATGAATATTCTCAACTTTAACTAAAATTGAGACTGAATATTTAATATTGATTTAAATTATAAATTGAGATTTTATTGTTATTAAAATGATTAAGTGAATATTTTCCAATTTGAGTAAAATTAAAGTTAAATGTTGAAATATAAATGAAATTTATATTGTAAGTGTTTGAATATTTAAACTTGAATCTTTGAACTTTAAATTAAAATGGTTAAACTAGACTTGATATAAATTGAATTTTGAATTTAAGATGATTTGAATCGATTTGCGGAATTGGAGGAAACTTTTTTATTATATAAAAGTATTTTTAATATATAAATTAATTTTAATTTACAACTATTTTAATATATAAACTATTTTAATTTATAACTATTTTAATATATATACTATTTTCAATATCTAAACTATTTAAGCCGGAACTGTTATGATTACGAAAGTGCTATGATTTCAAAAGTGTTATGATTTCAAAAGTGTTGTGATTTCCAAAGTGTTATAATTTTTAAAGTGTTACGATTCTGGAAATGAATATTATTTAAAGTGAATAATGATATTTAATTGATATGGTTTTTGAAATGAATATGATATTTTGGTATGAAGTATAAACTATTTGAATTATAAAATGACCACGGTGTGAAATAAGCGTTTGGTTGTAAAAGAGACCGGGATCGGATATTGTCATACTCTCTACCAATACCTAAAACCACTTTAACAACTGTGCACGTGGTGGAGATTCCAGAACGAAGTAGGATGGTTTGATGGCGATCCTATATGAGGTATTAGCACAGCTCTGACTCCCGTGAGTCAGCTTGATGTGGCTAAAACAAGACCACGCCGGGCCAAGTGAGGTCATTCCTCCGATCGGACACATTTCTTCAATACCATTCTATTACTTTGTGATTTGATTGGGGGCACCTTTGATTTGGGAGTGTGTCACTAGGTGGACGGTAGTAGTTGCTATGCGTTACCACCAGTCCGAATACGCAAACGGTATATCTACCCTGGCATTGGCTCGAGTGCCTTATCGCATGCCCTATCGCGCCTTCTACGAGTTTGGTTTGTACTATACCTATGGAGTGCCCTTTGATAGCCCTCCAGTTTATGGGGGGAGTTACGGTACTATATAGACTATGGGAATATATAAAATGTGTTAAGGGGGATATGGGTAACGCCTTAACGCTATTTTAATGGTTTACTTTACTATAAACATATTATAATAGCGTATATTACTACATAGTAGATAGTTCCACGGATCCTTAGAGGATGGAAATCCAAAACATCCTTTAAGTTACTTGTATTTCAGTTGACGTTTCACTTGAGTTGAATTTATTAATATAAGAATGTTAATCCTGACTCGAGTGTTTGTGTTTTGTTTTATGCTCGGGTCCGACTGAGTGTCACATCATTTGAGACTCACCTTTGAAGGTTGGAGCTTCGCTTGGAGATCCATCTACCTATCCAGCTTCCAGTTTTTCAGCGTTTCCAGTGATTTCTGTTCAGTCTTGTCAGTTACTCGTGTATTAGAGGTTCATTGTAATTGAGATATTCTGTTGTGTTTTATTTCAAACTCTGATGTTTATATAGTAGCTTCATGAACTACTATTTACCTATTCCGTTTCTTATTGTTGTAATACTCTGTGTCTGTGATTGATTTTATTTACTGTATATGCTGAGTTTTGCCAAATATAAATTAACAATCTGACATTTTGAACAATTCAAGTCCGACATGTGCGAATGCGAAAGGTTTGAAATAGCGGGCCGTTATAGTTGGTATCAAAGCCAGGTTTAGGCAAAACTTATCATATAGAGTAAATTTAAGTACAGAATCACGTTTCGTTTGAGCTTAAATTTCTTCCTCTTTGATTCGAATTTCCTTTGAATTTTTGGAACTTTCCCCTTCGTTTTGAAAATTCATTCTTGTCTTCTTCTGTTCGCGTTCTTTTGATACTGGAGCATCCCATAGCTCTAACATCAACTGTCAATTTCATCCTTTGTGTAACTAATCCCATCGGCGGTTCCGCCAACCAAAATATGATTTGTAAAGGGGTGGAACTCCTTTACATCAAGCGTCAATTAACCGAAGATTTATACATTCTCGGTTTACGATGCTATTATTTCATGCAAAGCCCGAACCGTCTCTAGTAGACATCAAGGTAATTCCCTTGTAATCTTGACTCCACTCCGATAATCAAAGATTATCTTGATATTGGGTAAAGCACTCCTTCACCTCACAAGCGGGAAATTTAATTCCACATCGATCTTACTCCTGGAATCTCAATTGACCCGATTAAGGTCACCCATGATTAATATTAGTCTATCCGTTCTTTCCTCTTGTAATTTAATTATCTTATCTTCCTTTCGAGCCTATCTTCTTGGTTAGAATTCACTTGAATAGGGTCCCTCTAAATTGAATCTCTATCCTTGTTTTGAAATCCATCCTTGAATCGTCGTGTGAGGGAGTGTATTTGTTATTGATATAAAAATGTTTTATATTGTGTTGTTTGAATTGTTAAGTTTGATTTGGGTTTCGATCGATCCATCTGGCCAACGCTATCAATAGGAATTTCAAAACACTTGAACAGAGCAAACTGACACAATATTGTTTTGAAATTGGTAAATGAAATAATTTTATGCATGATTATCTTATATATATAATGTATAATTTTTTGAAATTAGATAGTTAAATGAATTGGTTGTTAGAAATGATAATACTAGATTATCATTTATTGTTTTGTCAACATTTCTAAACCTTAACTATTGTTGAAATTTAAAATATGGTTTAAAAAACTGATTCGAAATTGTGATAAATTTAAATTTAAGATTTGAGAATTAATTTTCTGGTGTTCTCCAAAAATTTGGTTTCGAAGTTGAGAATTATATATTATTTGAAATATTATCGAATAGAAATTGTTTCCAAAGAATTTTCAAAGAAGTAAGTCAGTACTCTCCTATTTGTCGCTGGAAAATAATTTCGGTGATGACTGCAGCATCATCGACATTCATTTTCGAGTCTCAAAGTGGAGAGGCCACTTAATAGCTTTACTACACTTTCGTTTTGGAAAATGGATTTGACTTGAATTTCTTGAGTATGATTTGGTATATAATATATATATATATATATATATATATGTATGTATATTTATTTCAAAATGGTTAAAGTAAGACTGGAAATTTAACTCTTAAAATTTACGTTAAGTGGTAATTTTCGATTATTGAAATTTTGCAAATTTTTTGAATAATTGGATAGTCTAAAATAAGAAATAGTTTAAACAACTTAAAACAGTTGAAATGAGGCAAAATTTAATTGTATAATAATAAATTGCATTCTAATATATATACTTACTTAAAATATTCACAAAGTTAAAATGTTAGGGTGAATATTAGATTGAAGGTTATACAAGAGAAAACTAAAGTAATAAAATGTCAAACTAAATTTTCCTTAACAGAAATGTTGTAAATAATAGGTAAATTTGTATAGTGACACTCGGAGACATTAATATAACATACCTAGAAATAGTTAAATGTTAATGAGAATATGTATTTGAATAATATACAATATAAATGTGAGCAATAAGATGTCCCAAAAATGATATTTTGTTAAGGGAATTTATAAATAATAAATTGAATAATGAATTGAACAATAAAAAGAGAATTAATTTGTTGAATAATAAATGGTTATAATAAATGTTTATACACTTAATATATGCTGTAAAATATGTCAAGTGGAATAAATTAAATGAGAAAGAAAAAGGGAATACTATTTAAGAAAAATACATATGAACTTAAGAATAGTGAAATTGAAATTCTAAGTGAAATCAACTTAACTAGGGTTAAAGGGATTTAATAAATAAGTTAAATCAAATAAATTTTGTTTGAAAGAAATTCTTGTAACAAATACTAACGAATTGAAACAAAACAAAATTGAATGAAAACATCTTGAATTGAAATCAACAAAATGTGAATATAATGAATATTTATTGATTGAATAAAATTGATTGAAACCAAATTTATTGAATATTAATCAATTTAAAACAAATGAAATTTATATGATTGTTGTAGTTGTATTTTGAATCTATCTTTTCTTTCTGGTTGCTTCTAATCTCATATCTCGTTCCTTTTCGGGGACGAAAAGTTTTGAGTGGGGGAGAGTGTAACGATCCGTAAATTTTAACGGTTTTTATAACGTAGTTAACTAGAATTTTTCTTGAAATTAAATAATTAAATTTAGCAATGAAAATTTGGTATTTGGTATGCGTCTATTCAAACATAGCAAATGGCAGATTTTCATTGGAAAATATGAAAGTTTATTCTATTGTGTAATTTTCAATTTCAATTTTTAAATCAGTTAATTTGATGAAAATCAAATGTTTTTGAAATCTGAATAATTTTATATAATAAAAATGTAAACTATTTTCCGAGTGAGACGTCATAATTCGTTTCGTCAAATTTGGACTTCTCTAACCCCGTTTATCTTATTTTCTGCAAATTAGCAGCATTTTTGGTAGCGAAATTCGACCTTTGACAATATGATTGTATCGCTGATATCTGTGTATCATTCTGTTCGTCTCGTCGTGCTGATCTCCACAGTATATTCACTTCTGTAATTCGGCATCCGGTACGCAGCAAAATCGGTGAACCGATCGATCGTACCAGTATCCGTTTTGAACCTTTTTGGTTCCTTGTGTCCCTTCATATATCTACTGTGGAAACGTATGGCCATCAGTTTTATTATTCACTGAATTCCACATTTTGACTATTACTATTCCCATTGCAATTTATTATATTCTGGGTTCGGTCACTCATATTCTTTGGTTCTGCTCTCTTCTTCTTCTCAGATCTGTTCAGGTAAAATATAATTGTATATATAATATAATATAAGTTATAATATGAAAAGGTTCTGCGTATAAGTTTTAATATAAAAAGCTTCACCTAGTTTATCTTTTTTTCTCCTTCTTTTCATCTGTTTGCTCGTCCGCCATTTCCACTTTATCTCCATTTTTGCCGACCTCACCTTCACCACGTCCAACCCACCGTGCGTGCGCCTTCAATTTCCTCCTCTCCGCCGCACGAAGCAACATCCCTCCACCTTACTGACCAACCTCCTTGCCGAGCCCATCAACCTTCCTCTCGCCTCAACCTGACCGACCCCACCAAATCGCCTCAACTTTTCCAGCGAACGCCACCATAGCCGCATGGCCACACCCCTTGCCGAAACCCTGCTGTTCCTTTTGCCGAGACCTCCCCTAGCCTTCCACTGCCAAGCCGATTACCTGCCTCCTCCTTTTACCCATCCATAGCCGAACACCAGGCCAACTAACCCACCACCTACCCGATGGCAATGGCCACGTCAGCCATGAACCACCTGAGCACAGCCGTGTCTATCACCACCCATACTCATCCACTCGAGCACTAACCTGACCTAGTATTCGTTGTATAAATGTGGTATATATATATCATATTTTAAGGAGTATTCTATATACTATTATTTTTGTTTGTTCTGTTTGATATGTATATAAAAGAGTAAAGTAAGATATGTTATGTCAGTGTGTGTGTGTGTGTGTATATATTAACTTTATATTAGATTCGTTTTCTGCCTTCTACTATTTTTCTTTTCTTTTCTTCATTGCTTTTGAGAACTCAACTTCTGTTTTATATAATGTATGTAAGTTATATATATATATATATGTAAACTATCTTGTTTATAAATAGTATGTTAAAGAAGTTATATATATATGAGTATAATATTTGTAAGGTTTATATGTATGTGGCTATTTTATATATTATTATTTAAGGATTGTTTTTTTATAGCGATATATTAAAAATTGTGATTTTAGATAATACGTTTTGAATTATTTATATGAAAGGTTAGTATGTATAAAATGTTAGAGTAGTATATAACTTGTTAAAGATATGTTTATTTTCTCTGTACTTTTGTAAATATAACAACTGTTGTGTGTAATATGTAGTTATATATATATATAGGTTTATAAGAGATGTAAATATAAGTTTCTATAAGTTTATATATGACATGTTGAGTATATATATATTGATTACAATAAAGTATTGATTTTAAAATAAAGTAATTTCTTCGTACTTTCGGTTGGTTATATATATATATATATATTACAATAATGCAAGTTTATATTGGTTTTATAATATTGATTTTTAAATATAATATATATATCTTTGATTTTGAAAATTTGTGTTTTAGAAATAATGATTTTTGAATTATATATATTTTTTAATATTTGTCTCAAATTAAAATACTGACTTTTATAATAACATATATATTTTCCGTTATATCAAGCTAATTTGAATTGTTCTCATCGATTCCTATTTATCAGCTTTGTCCGTCAAATCCGTGCTCAGTTTACTTCGCTTTGAGAATTGTTGTTTGGATTGGTCGATCGTCTAAATCGTGATTCACATCATAGCTCGTCGTGTTGTCTATTTTCTCTAGCCTCGAAAGGTGAGCAATCACTCATGATTAACATTCTTATAGTTAGTAAATTTGATTTCACTTGAAACGACAATTGAAATATGCTGTTAAATTTAAATTGCTAGTTATTTAATTTTTAAATATGATATGCCATTATCTGTAATTGTTCACCTGTGATATATGACACCATATCATGTTGTGTATATTTTATTGAATTTATCACTAAAAATATATGCCTGTTGTTGATATATTATATTATTATCATATTTGTTCTCACTCTGCAAGTTCCCTGCTACTTTAGAATTCCCTATGGGTTGAAATGATACATACCCGAACGATATTCTAGAATAGGATAAAATCGTTATGGCTTGAAATGATAAACCCAAACGATTTTCATTGCTTTTGAAACTTTGGGATTGCGGGTTGAAATGATATATACCCGTAAATATTTAAATTGCGGATTGAAATGATAAATATTTGTATCACTTGACCATATGATAGAAAATTATACACGGACACCGTTGGTCTATTTTGAAAATGATTTCCAGAGTTTGAAAGAAAATATATGGATTTTATGGAATATTGATTTTAAATTTATTTTAAATATGTGTGAGATTTAGATTTTTAAATTATATGTTTTGAAAATTTTAAATATATAAGTTAGTTTTGAAAATATAATTTTTAAGATTTTACGTATAATCTTACTATTTTAAAATGTATAAAAATAAATTTTTATAAAATAAATTTAATAATAAGATTTAATTTAAATAAAATTTAATTTAATTAGTTTATAATATGTTTAAGTATTTATGTAAACTTATATTAATATTTTAAAAATAGATTTTATAACTTTAATAATAAAAGTTGGGAAGATAAATCAACGTTGGCTTGGAATTTAAATTGGTTAAAAATTGAATTTAAATAAGAATTGATTTGAACTTATTGATTTTGATATTTTGAAAGATATGATTTATAATCTGGATTTGATAAAAAGTGATTAAATGAATATTCTCAACTTTAACTAAAATTGAGAATGAATATTTAATATTGATTTAAATTATAAATTGAGATTTTATTGTTATTAAAATGATTAAGTGAATATTTTCCAATTTGAGTAAAATTAAAGATAAATGTTGAAATATAAATGAAATTTATATTGTAAGTGTTTGAATATTTAAACTTGAATATTTGAACTTTAAATTAAAATGGTTAAACTGGACTTGATTTAAATTGAATTTTGAATTTAAGATGATTTGAATCGATTTGCAGAATTGGAGGAAACTATTTTTATTATATAAAATTATTTTTAATATATAAATTATTTTTAATTTACAACTATTTTAATATATAAATTATTTTAATATATAAACTTTTTTTATTTATAACTATTTTAATATATATACTTTCAATATCTAAACTACTTAAGTTGGAACTGTTATGATTATGAAAGTGCTATGATTTCAAAAGTGTTATGATTCCCAATGTGTTAGTATTTCCATAGTGTTATAATTTTTAAAGTATTACGATTCTGGAAATGAATATTATTTAAAGTGAATAATGATATTTAATTGATATGGTTTTTGAAATGAATATGATATTTTGGTATGAAGTATAAACTATTTGAATTATAAAATGACCACGGTGTGAAATAAGCGTTTGGTTGTTAAAGAGACCGGGATTGGATATTGTCATACTCTTTTCCAATACCGAAAACCACTTTAACAACTGTGCACATGGTGGAGATTCCAGAACGAAGTTGGATGGTTTGGTGGCAATTCTATACGAGGTATTAGCATAGCCCTAACTCCCGTGAGTCAGCTTGATGTGGCTAAAACATGAGCCACGTTGGGCCAAGTGAGGTCATTCCTCCGATCGGACAGATTTCTTCGATACCATTTTATTACTTTGTGATTTGATTGGGTGCACTTTTGATTTGGGAGTGTGTCACGAGGTGGGCGGTAGTAGCTGCTATGCGTTACCACCAGTCCAGATACGCAAACGGTATATCTACCCTGGCATTGGCTCGAGTGCCTTGTCGCACGCCCTATCGCTCCTTCTACGAGTTTGATTTGTACCATACCTATGGAGTGCCCTCTGATAGCCCTCCAGTTTATGGGGGGTTACGGTACTTTATAGACTATGGGAATATATAAAATGTGTTAAGTGGATATGGGTAACGCCTTAACGCTATTTTAATAGTTTACTTTACTATAGACATATTAAATAGCGTATATTACTACATAGTAGATAGTTCCACGGATCCTTAGAGGATGGAAATCCTAAACATCCTTTAAGTTACTTGTATTTCAGTTGATATTTCACTTGAGTTGAATTTATTAATATAAGAATGTTAATCTTGACTCAAGTGTTTTTGTTTTGCTTTATGCTCGAGTCAGGCTGAGTGTCATAGCATTTGAGACTCACCTTTGGAGGTTGGAGCATCGCTTGGAGATCCATCTATCTATCCAGCTTGTAGTTTTCAGTGTTTCTAGTGATTTTCAATCTTGTCAGTTACTCATGTATTAGAGATTCATTGTATTTGAGATATTCTGTTGTATTTTATTTCAAATTCTGATGTTTATATAGTAGCTTCATGAACTACTATTTACCTATTCCGCTGCTTATTGTTGTAATACTCCGTGTCTGTGATTCTGTGATTGATTTTATTTACTGTATATGCTGTTTTGCCAAATATAAATTAACAATCTGACATTTTGAGCAACTCAAGTCCGACTTGTGCGGATGCGAAAGGTTTGAAATAGCGGGTCTTTACAGTCGTAGACTGAACCTTGGCCTATGGCCTAGGTTTAATATATAATTATGACGACCGCCCATGACCCCTGCACTGAACCTAGAGAAAGTGCGCTGTAAAGTGTGCCAGGCAGCCATGGACGATTTCCAGGGTAAATTAAAATACAGGATCTATCGTATTACTCACAGCGCATGGACAAAATACAATAGAACATATATATATAGTGAAGCTTCACAAAATAGAATCTCATCAATAAAACTTCATAATAGTTGAATACAGACATCAGAATAGTCAATACAACAAGCCTCACTACATAACACTCAGAGAAAAATACAAACAGCGGAACACCCAGTACATATAAGAAGATAATATGCAACCCTCCAGCTTGTCTTCGATATCAGCATCGTGAGAAGCAAGAACAACACATGTCACCTGCTACCTAGTCTGCCCGTCCCAAAAATGGACGAACAGCCCAAGGCAATAAGAATTAAAACATAAAGCCTTGAGTTAGACAACAGTCTTAGTGAGCGGTAAATTAACTAACAACATACCAAAAGAGTACAAAGGAAAAAGGAATAAGAATACAACCCTCCCACTCCAACCTCTTTCTACAGTGATAGCTTCCAGACACACACTAAACAAAAGCAAACATAGCAGAGCATACAATCTAAAATAAAGCAATTATCACTCGAGTCAAGGGCGATGTTTTCCAAGTACAAACCCCCAAAGCCTAAACCAAGATCAGATAAGCACCCAGAAAATACCGCTCTTGAGACCGAATGACGATACAACCAAACATCCATCACTCTGGCTATCACTGTTATCATTGCTTCGATATCATCGTTAATTGAATGACCGGCACATTCTTTCAGCCGTCCGTCAAGGGCTAATGGAAACCTCGGTTCTAGACATAACTCCTGCACGTCATCGTGACCCGCGCCTAGGACTATCAAATCTGCCTAGAGTACTTGACTATCAATCATTAGCCTTCAGGGACTATCGAATCTGCCCAACGTACTCTTGCTTTGAGCATGCTAGAACCTTCAACAACAATGAGATCTCAGCCTTCTAGTCATCCTCCTCGACGACTATTTCCATACTAGCTCAAGCGCCTCTCAAGCAAACCATTATCCTCTAACTCGAACAACATCATCGAGTTAACAACATGCTTGGAATGATCCCGTCTGGATTAGACCAAGACTATCTCATCTCATGCTTCGCTTCATCACATCTTCGCAAAGCTTCATCTCAACATCATCATCATCAAATCTATGCATAAGAGCTTCATCATCCGCTACATATGCCACGAGCAGCTTTTCCAATTCAAGAGCCTTTCCCTTAGCTTTTGAATCATCTTCGACCAACTTGTCTAAATCAAGTCATCAATCATCTAATTCATAGCAATCAATCAAGTCAAACATTAATCCAAGTAATCAAGCATTCAAATATGATCTAAGTAGACAATTATAACAATAATGGCAATTTCGTAATTAAAGAGTCGAAAGTCTAATAAGCATGAAAACATGAGCAATGTCTCTATAATCTTGATGAATGAACTTGCATAGGTTAACATGTAGTAAAATGGATGCCAAATCATCATGAACAATGGATCTATATGGATCTATACTTAAGTTTACAAAGATGCATGAAAATCACTACTTTAACATCAAATCAAGCCAACGATCCGATATACTCCTTTGGATCCATTTGAGAGATAATCACCACTCACCAAATCACCTAAACAACTCCAAATCAACACGCTTCAGATCTGGACAGCGAAGGATCTAACTCGATCTATCACAAATCCGCTTCAAACGATGAAATCTCTCTTCGAAGAATGTAGATCTTCAATCTAAGCTCTTTGATCTTCGATTTGATCTTCGATATGGATGGATGGAATCACTAGATTAGAGTGGAGAAAAGAAGTGAAGAAGTGTAGAAGTCGAGCTCTCAAAATGGCAGCACTTCGTCGCTTCAAAATCCGGATCCCAAAAATGAAGAGAAACTCTCCTATTTATAGCTGAAATCCTTAGGTCGTGTGCCTCTATAAGTCGTCTCCGACTTACCACTCTCTCGGACCTACGACCTAATGCGCGCGACTTAACTATTTCCGACCTAACGGCTTAACATATGCGCGCATCCTCGCATCCTACGACTTAACAGCTTTGTCGACCTAGCAAAATTACGACCTAACCAAGATGCTACTTAACTGGGTTACGACTCAACTCCTAAGTCGTCTACGACTTAACTACGCGCGTCCTAACAGGTGATACGACTTACGACATAAATAAGACGCAACCTAGCAATGGTTCCGACCTAACGACTTAATAACCATGTGGCCTAACTGGGTTACGACTTAACCAGGCTACGCCTTAACCTCCTTAGGTCGTCGCCGACCTACCCCTTGGGTCTTTAACTCGCCAAAACTCTTAAGTCGTTAGCTCTTATGCCATTAACTCCTATCTCTTAGGTCGTGCTATCCCTTAGGTCATCTACGACCTAACCCTAACCTTATCCAGTCTACTAGGTCGTCAGCTTCTATGAGTCATCCCATTCCTTAGGTCGCTCATACGACCTATCCTATCCCACGACCTAAACCACCCCACGACTTACTTCCTACATGACCTAAGCTACCAACCGATCTAACTCTTAAGTCGTCACCGACTTAATTCTTCCTGTCCTTAAGTCGTCCAAATCCTATAGGTCGGTCAGTTCCTTAGATAGTCTATTTCTTAGGTCATACACTTCCTAAGTCGGTTTCTCGACCTAAGTCATCCCATACGGCCTAAGACTTAGACTCTAGGCGACTTATCAACAATGCGACCACTTATCAACTGTTCTACGATGTTTCGATCCGTAAAAATACGGGTCGTTACATTCTCTCCCCCTTAGGAATTTCGCCCCCGAAATTCCAAACAAACAAGGCAATCAAAGACTAGTCTGTACGCCTACCAACCATAACAATCAACAAACCATGCATCCAATTCTAGCTTAGCGTACAGAATTCTAACACTAGAACAAGTTACAATATCGTGAGATGACACGACACCTTAGGGTCATACCTTGAAGAGTTCATGATGAGCTGCCTTCATCCTCTCTTCCACCTCCCACGTACAGTCGTTATCATCATCACTCCATTGTATCTTGAGCAACTTAACTACCTTTCTCCTAAGCTGTTTCATGTCGGTTTCCACAACACGAAGCGGCTTACGAGGTCTTCTATCGACTGGATCAACTTCGAAATCTTCACAGCTATCAGCAGAAACCACTGTATTCGAGTCGTGCACATACTTCCGTAGATACGATATGTGAAAAACATTGTGCACACCCGACATCTTCTCAGGTAACTCCAATCTATAGGCGAGCTTTCCAATTCGCTCGTTGATCAGAAATGGTCCAACAAATCTCGGAGTCAATTTCCCTTTCTTCCCAAATCGAATAACATTCCTCAGTGGAGAAACCTTCACAAAAACCATATCACCTACGTCGAACTCCAAATCCTTACGACGCTTATCGGCATAACTCTTCTGACGGTCTTGGGCTGCTTTCATTCGTTGCCGAATGATCTCTATGCAATCCGAAGTCTGTCGAATCATCTCTGGCCCAAGTATCAGCTTTTCTCCTGTCTCTAACCAACATGTCGGAGAGTTACACGGTCTTCCATACAATGCCTCATACGGTGCTATACCAATGCTTGACTGGTAACTGTTGTTGTATGAAAATTCCACCAAATGAAGGTGATCTTCCCATGATCCTCCGAAATCCAAAACACAAGCTCTGAGGAGATCTTCCAAAACTCGGTTGACTCTCTCTGTCTGACCATCTGTTTGAGGGTGATAAGCTGTACTCAAACACAACTCGGTTCCCAAAACTTCCTGGAAGCTTTTCCAAAATCCACTAGTGAACAATGGATCTCGATCGCTCACTATACTCTTCGGAATACCATGGAATCGAACTATCCACTTAACATACAACTCAGCCAACTTTGATGCTGTCCTAGTCGATCGAACAGGAATGAATCTTGCACTCTTAGTCAGACGATCTATAATGACCCAAATTCCTTCATTTCCCGTTCTGGTTCTAGGTAGTCCATCAATAAAATCCATCGATATTTGTTCCCACTTCCATGTAGGAACTTCTAATGGCTGAAGCAATCCACTTGGCTTCTTCTGTTCGGCCTTTACCAACTGACAGTTCATGCACTTGGAAATAAAATTTCCAACATCCTTCTTCATACCTTCCCAGTAGTAGGTTCTCTTCATATCCCGATACATCTTATTTCCACCTGGATGAATTGTCAACTTCGAGTGATGACTTTCCTTTAGAACTTCACTCCTCAATTCATCTATATCGGGAACAACTAGTCGTCCTTGCTTCCGAAGCCAACCCTCTCGATCGACCTCGAATCCTTTATCCTTTTCTGGATCCAATCCAGATTCCAATTCATGGAAAATCTTGACAAGCTTATCGTCTCGCTTTTGACTCTCGCCAATTCTCTCAACAAGAGTCGGTCTTATCGATAAGTTTGCCAACATCTCAGGTTCCAATTCACATCTAGGCCTGAAGTCAAATCCAGCTAAATACTCGAGATTCTTCCATTCTGAAAACATGGCTCCCAATCCTGCATGTCTTCGACTTAACGCATCTGCCACTGCGTTACCTTTTCCCGGAGTATACGCTATACCAAAATCATATGATGCCAAAATCTCTAACCAACGTTGCTGCCGAAGATTCAAATCCTTTTGGGAGAAAAGATACTTCAACGACTTATGATCCGTAAACAACTCGAATCGAACTCCCAATAAATAATGTCTCCACATCTTCAGAGCAAATACAATCGCCGCTAACTCCAAATCATGAGTCGGGTAATTCCTTTCATGCGGCTTCAGTTGTCGACTTGCATACGCAACAACTTTATCCCTCTGCATTAGCACCGCTCCAAGTCCAGTACCACATGCGTCGGTGTAAACCACCATCTCATCATTCCCACTAGGAATAGTCAAAACTGGAGCACTTGTCAATCGCTCCTTCAGGATTCCAAAAGCTTGCTCACACTTAACTTCCCACTTGAACACTTGGTTCTTCTTCGTCAATCCTGTTAACGGTGCAGCTACCTTGGAGAAGTCTTTGATAAACTGTCGATAATATCCTGCTAGTCCAAGAAAACTTCTCACATCAGATGCATTCTTAGGTCTAACCCAATCCTGGATTGCTGCCACCTTAGTGGGATCAACCGCTATTCCATTTCCAGAAATAACATGGCCTAAGAATCTCACTTCACTCTTCCAGAAGTGACACTTCGAAAACTTAGCCTTCAGCTGATGTTTCCGTAAAATTTCCAAAACAATACGCAAGTGCGTCTTGTGCTCTTCCTCAGTTATGGAATAGATCAGAATATCATCCACGAACACAAGCATGAACTTGTTCAACTGATCTCTGAACACTCTATTCATAAGATCCACAAAATATGCTGACGCGTTAGTCAATCCAAACGGCATTACCAGCCACTCAAAGAAACCGGATGGTGTCCTAAAAGCAGTCTTCGGCACTCTATCCTTAGCCACTCTCAGCTGGTGAAATCCCGTTGCCAAATCCATCTGAGAAAACACCTTAGCTTCGTGAAGCTGATCAAACAAGTCATCTATTCTCGGCAATGGATACTTGTTCTTCTTAGTCACCTTATTCAGCTCACGATAATCCACACACAACCTCAACGATCCATCCGCTTTGGTTGCGAACACAACTGGTGCACCCCATTCGGACACACTACGCCGAATGAATCCTTTCTGCAAAAGATCATCAACTTGCACCTTCAACTCATGCTGTTCCCTAGGCTCCATCCGCCTAAGAGGCATCACAACAGGTCTGGCTCCTTCTACTAGATCTATACGAAACTCGATCTCCCTATGCGGCGGTAACCCTTTGACCTCGTCAAAGACATCCTCAAATCCATTCGCGATTGGCAATGATGACAGTCCATCCCGTGGAACAACCAGCGAATACATGAAGCTCATGAAGACGCCTTCCTCATGCTTACATCGTATCACAATCTTTCGCCCCTCCACATTCTCGACTGTCACCTCCAACCTCTCACAATCAACCTTTGCCGCATACTTCCTAAGCCAGTCCATACCCAAAATAATTCCGAACCCCGCAAAGTTCAGAACAAAACAATCATAAACAAAAGAGCAATCATGACTCGACACAATCAGACCACGGCATAACATACACAAACAAGACGAACCCCCAACTGGATTAGTCACAACCAATGGCCTATCAACAATATCCGATTCTAAACCCAACCGGCCTACAAGTTCACTACAAACAAACGAATGCGACGCTCCAGTATCAAACAGAACTCTAACTGGAACACCACATAGGAAAAGAGTACCTTGAACCACCACACTCTTTCCTTTCTCTTCAGCGGTAGGAGCTTTCGAAGACGATGGGACAGCTCCCAAAGCATAAGCTGGCACAATCTGCTTGTCCTTCCTCGGTTCTGGACAATTCTTCCTGATATGCCCGGCTTGTCACAGTTGTGACACTTCATCGATACCTTCAGATTCTTACAATCCTTCGAGAAATGGCCCTTCTGCTGACAATTGTAGCAAGTCACTTCGCCCTTCGGCTTCTTCTGGCCATCCTTACCCTTTTGCTGCTGCTGCTTCCTCTTCTTGTTTCCACCCTGATGGGGTTTAGACTCTTCCTTGGTTATAGCAACAACAGATCCTTCCTTAGGAAACAGACTCTCATGCCTGAGAGCTTTCTCCACAAGCTTCTCAAATGAATCGTCCAAATGATCCACTAACTGCCTCCCAACATAACTGTCCAAGCCTGTCACAAACTTCTCGTTCTTCTGATACGCAGATTCAATATACGACCGGGCATACTTGGACAAGGCTTCAAACTCAGAAACATACTCAAGAACTGGTCTTCCTCCCTGCTTGAGCTCCACAAACTTCTTGAACAGAACATACTTCTGAGCTGTAGAAATGAACTTAGCTTCAAATCTGACTTGGAATTGCTCCCAAGTAATCTCTTCCTCCGGAGTATTGATGGTAATAGAGTTCCACCAATCAGAAGCTCTTCCTTGAAGCTGCCTCGATGCTAACTTCCTCTTAGTTGCATCCTCAATTCCCAAGTCACCAAAAATCCTTCTACAAGCATCTATCCACCTCTGGACCTCAATGGTTGATTCTGTTCCCAAGAAAACCTTTCCTCCAAGAGCAGTGTAGTCCTTACACAGCTTAGCAAAATCCACCGGCCTTGGAGTTTGAACTTGAACTCCAACATCCACCGATGGCCCCGGAGCTGGCATCCTTCTCATGATCGAAGTCATCATAGCTTCGAACATAGCAGCATAATTAGCGGCCCCTTCAGTAGCATGGCCTTCCCTAGTAGCTGGTCTTCCTCTTCGTCTCATTCTCAATATCTATAAAAAGGAATGATTAGCACACCTAGGGAAACAACTGCATAAAGGACTCAAACTCTACTAAGCTACTATATTATATATAGTAATCATCCATCAAAATACAACTACGTCTCTCATACGTAGTTACGTCAGCGAGCGTTGGGTAAAATCGATTAACCAAGGCTCTGATACCAAATGTGACGACCGCCCATGACCTCTGCACTGAACCTAGAGAAAGTGCGCTGTAAAGTGTGCCAGGCAGCCATGGACGATTGCCAGGGTAAATTAAAACAACAGGATCTATCGTATTACTCACAGCGCATGGACAAAATACAATAGAACATATATATATAGTGAAGCTTCATAGAATAGAATCTCATCAATAAAACTTCATAATAGTTGAATACAGACATCAGAATAGTCAATACAACAAGCCTCACTACATAACACTCAGAGAAAAATACAAACAGCGGAACACCCAGTACATATAAGAAGATAATATGCAACCCTCCAGCTCGTCTTCGATATTAGCATCGTGAGAAGCAAGAACAGCACCTGTCACCTGCTACCTAGTCTGCCCGTCCCAAAAATGGACGAACAGCCCAAGGCAATAAGAATTAAAACATAAAGCCTTGAGTCAGACAACAGTCTTAGTGAGCGGTAAATTAACTAACAACATACCAAAAGAGTACAAAGGAAAAAGGAATAGGAATACAACCCTCCCACTCCAACCTCTTTCTACAGTGATAGCTTCCAGACACACACTAAGCAGAAGCAAACATAGCAGAGCATAGAATCTAAAATAAAGCAATTATCACTCGAGTCAAGGGCGATGTTTTCCAAGTACAAACCCCCAAGGCCTAAACCAAGATCAGATAAGCACCCAGAAAATACCGCTCTTGAGACCGAATGACGATACAACCAAACATCCATGACTCTGGCTATCACTGTTATCATTGCTTCGATATCATCGTTAATTGAATGACCGGCACATTCTTTCAGCCGTCCATCAAGGGCTAATGGAAACCCCGGTTCTAGACATAACTCCCGCACGTCATCGTGACCCGTGCCTAGGACTATCGAATCTTCCCAGAGTACTTGACTATCAATCATTAGCCTTCAGGGACTATTGAATCTGCCCAACGTACTCTTGCTTTGAGCATTCTAGAACCTTCAACAACAATGAGATCTCAGCCTTCTAGTCATCCTCCTCGACGACTATTTCCATACTAACTCAAGCGCCTCTCGAGCAAACCATTATCCTCTAACTCGAACAACATCATCGAGTTAACAACATGCTTGGAATGATCCCGTCTGGATTAGACCAAGACTATCTCATCTCATGCTTCGCTTCATCACATCTTCGCAAAGCTTCATCTCAACATCATCATCATCAAATCTATGCATAAGAGCTTCATCATCCGCTACATATGCCACGAGCAGCTTTTCCAATTCAAGAGCCTTTCCCTTAGCTTTTGAATCATCTTCGACCAACTTGTCTAAATCAAGTCATCAATCATCTAATTCATAGCAATCAATCAAGTCAAACATTAATCCAAGTAATCAAGCATTCAAATATGATCTAAGTAGACAATTATAACAATAATGGCAATTTCATAATTAAAGAGTCGAAAGTCTAATAAGCACGAAAACATGAGCAATGTCTTTATAATCTTGATGAATGAACTTGCATAGGTTAACATGTAGTAAAATGGATGCCAAATCATCATGAACAATGGATCTATATGGATCTATACTTAAGTTTACAAAGATGCATGAAAATCACTACTTTAACATCAAATCAAGCCAACGATCCGATATACTCCTTTGGATCCGTGTGAGAGATAATCACCACTCACCAAATCACCTAAACAACTCCAAATCAACACGCTTCAGATCTGGACAGCGAAGGATCTAACTCGATCTATCACAAATCCGCTTCAAACGATGAAATCTCTCTTCGAAGAATGTAGATCTTCAATCTAAGCTCTTCGATCTTCGATTTGATCTTCGATATGGATGGATGGAATCACTAGATTAGAGTGGAGAAAAGAAGTGAAGAAGTGTAGAAGTCGAGCTCTCAAAATGGCAGCACTTCGTTGCTTCGAAATCCGGATCCCAAAAATGAAGAGAAACTCTCCTATTTATAGCTGAAATCCTTAGGTCGTCTGCCTCTATAAGTCGTCTCCGACTTACCACTCTCTCCGACCTACGACCTAATGCGCGCGACTTAACTATTGCCGACCTAACGGCTTAACATATGCACGCATCCTCGCACCCTACGACTTAACAGCTTTGCCGACCTAGCAAAATTACGACCTAACCAAGATGCTACTTAACTGGGTTACGACTCAACTCCTAAGTCGTCTACGACTTAACTACGCGCGACCTAACAGGTGATACGACTTACGACATAAATAAGACGCAACCTAGCAATGGTTCCGACCTAACGACTTAATAACCATGTGGCCTAACTGGGTTACGACTTAACCAGGCTACGCCTTAACCTCCTTAGGTCGTCGCCGACCTACCCCTTGGGTCTTTAACTCGCCAAAACTCTTAAGTCGTTAGCTCTTATGCCGTTAACTCCTATCTCTTAGGTCGTGCTATCCCTTAGGTCGTCTACGACCTAACCCTAACCTTATCCAGTCTACTAGGTCGTCAGCTTCTATGAGTCATCCCATTCCTTAGGTCGCTCATACGACCTATCCTATCCCAAGACCTAAACCACCCCACGACTTACTTCCTACACGACCTAAGCTACCAACCGATCTAACTCTTAAGTCGTCACCGACTTAATTCTTCCTGTCCTTAAGTCGTCCAAATCCTATAGGTCGGTTAGTTCCTTAGATAGTCTATTTCTTAGGTCGTACACTTCCTAAGTCGGTCACTCGACCTAAGCCATCCCATACGGCCTAAGACTTAGACTCTAGGCGACTTATCAACAATGCGACCACTTGTCAACTGTTCTACGATGTTTCGATCCGTAAAAATACGGGTCGTTACAATAATAATACCATAAGTACAGAAAATTAGTTCCCATTTTCTCGACTTTCGACCGCCATAGAAGCAAATGTGTACCGAGCAATTAGCCAGACACTGTTTTTGGTTTGAATACGATGGTGTGCTGAGCACATGACACTAATGGGAGGTTGCTCGGTGTAAGCAGGCAACTCGGCCTTGACACTGTTTGTGGATGTCAGGCGTAGTGCAACGTTATGGCACCAATGGAAGGTTTCTCGATGTAAACAGGCAATTAGGCCTAGATACTTTTTGTGGATGTCTTTCGCAGTGCATAGTTAAGGCACAATGGAAAGTTCTTCGATGTACGTAGGTAATTCGACCTAGACACTATTTGTGGATATCCGACGCGATGCATAGGGGACGTTACCATTGAGATTATTAACATAGATGTATATGTAGGCATTAAGTCGTCGAGATTGTAGGTTCGGCATGAGCTTGGCATTACAAGTTCCTCCCAATGTGTAAGCGCGATATATGTAGTTGTTATTTGGGTAATGCCAACACAATAATGACAGGAAATTATTCCTTATGATTTATACTAGGAGCGTTCCTAGAGATTATTAGTCGATCCGTTTTTCTACCCTTAGGTATAAACCTCTATAAGATTTTTTGGGTGTAGATGTAATTAGTACTATATTCCTTAAGTTATGGTGACCAACCTAGGTAAGTAACTCGCAAACATTAAAAGGACAGCCTAGGTTATGTAGACTATAAATAAAGTTAATTGCTTATGAACACCATACACCAGTTTCATTCACCAGACTTTTGTCTGACCCACTCCTTTTCTTCCCTTTCACCCCCACCATAGGAGCACACGCCAGTAGGTGAATTGGCCTAAACATAGTACGTGGAGGAAGAAGCTAGGCGCTGGAGTAATATTATTTTTAGTTACTCTCCGTGTAATATTTATCATATTTATTACCAGTTAGACTCTATGTTGTTATTTTAGGAACTTTGTATATGGACTACGCATTATTGAGACTACTATTTGAGATGTTTATTTTCATCATTTATATTTTATTTCCTTCTGCTTTGAGATCTGAAAGTGAAGAATGAATTAATTTTATCTTAGTCTATGCACCATGTAATGTTTTCAAATGATGGCTCATACTTTTTGGCACGACATGAGTTCGAAAGTCATTTTATGCTTTGAATTAGTGTGTCCATAGGTGCGGGTTGTCACAACAGCCCACAATTGGCCTTGATCAAACCACCTTCTCGGCCATTGACCAAGATGGAGACATGATGATGTAAAGGATATTGTTGATCCAATCAATCCAATGATGCGAGAACCCATAGTGGGATAGGGTATCAATAATGAATTCACAGCTGATGCTATCAAATGCTTTAGAGAAATCAAGCTTATTAAGGGTGTAAAGCGTGTTGGAGGTGTGCCATTGAGAGATGATTTCTAGGGCGATGGCTACACAGTCTAGGATGGACCTACCATGGATGAAGGCAGACTGCTCAAAGCTAATTAAAGAGTAGATATGGGTTTTGAGTATGTTCACCAGGACCTTAGTAATCAGTTTGAAAGAGGTGTTGAGGAAGCTAATGAGCCTAAAATCCTACAGGGTGTTGGCACCAAGCATCTTAGGTATGAGAATGATTTTGGCATAGTTGGTCCTAGCAATAGTAGATATATTATGGTAGAATTCCTCAAACATATCAATGACATCTTTCTTGACAATGTGCTAGAATATCTTATAAAAACAGAACCAAAACCATATTCCTGGAGCCTTATCATCATTCATCTCGTTTAGAGCAACCAAAATCTCATCCTTCGAGAAGGAATAGTCTATCAATATCGATGGGGGTTAGGGTATAACTCATTCCAAATAATGGAAGTATGACTGACTTTCAAGGGACTCAAGAGCTAGCCATAGAAAGAGGTGAAGGCGTTTAAGGTCAGTCTTGCTTATGATAGGAGACTCCATCATGGATAATTTCGTAAAATAATTCGATCTTCTTCTACCATTGGCATCTTGTGAAAGTAGGCGGTGTTCTTATCTCCCTCGAATAGCCAGAAGGCTCGAGTTACCTCCACCTATTCTCTTCTTGCTTTATCAATCTTTTCATTTCACTCTTAAGGTTCAATAGTTTGAAATTCTCATCATGAGTCAGGGGTCTGGATACCTCAAGGATGTTATGATTTCCTTTTGAAGATGTAGTTTTCTGGATCTGAGAGAGCCCTAGATCTAGTCCTTCTAAAGCATGTATATACATACAAACACGCGCGCACGCACACACACATATGCGTGTGTGCGCACGCGCGTGCACGTACTTGTGCATTTATATATATTTGTATATGTATATGTAAACATATTATATATATATATATTATATGTGTATATATATATGTATATGTAAACATATTATATATATATTATATATGTGTATATATATATATGTATATGTAAACATATTATATATATATATATATATATTAATTGCAACTGAAATGTAAAACCATAAAATATAAATACACACACAGATATGTATTTTTTTTAATATGTATAAATTTATATATAACATTAATGTTATAAATCCTAATAACCATAAATGCATATAATTGTATATATATTTTTTATATCTTTGAAAATCGATTCTTTATTTTGACGTAAAAAACGGTTAGGTGGTTCACCTTCTTAAAAAACCTCACTAGAGTAATGAGGAAAAATAGTATGACACTATCTAATGCTACACATATCAACGTCTAAAATACAAAATATTCTCCAAAGATCAATATGTTTTATAATAATGCAATCCAACCCATAATTCTTTTTTAAGTTTTGTTCGGCCCATCAATAAGGTAAATCAGTCCATCACGATTCACATCCATATTCTCGATAAACCCTAGCTTTAGCCATTATCATTTAGATAAATCCATCATTTTTGCAAAATATCCATATTTACTTTTAAATTTTAAGTCTTAAGTTTTGATGCATGCATCAAAACAATAACATTAGATTGAATAAGCTTCGCCCTTTGAATCTTCATTTAGAATTTGTTATTTCGTTCGTGCCAGATATGATAAACGACGGTGACAAAGGCAGCTGACACCAATTTTGAGATCTGATTGTTGGAAGTAAAGGAGTTTTCAATTCTTTTACTTGGCCTTTAGTTTCCACAGAACTAATTTTGGGTAGATATAATTTCAGTTTCAGCAAAGTCCATAAATATGCACAGTAATTGCATTGGAAAAAAAAGATGCTTCTAATCTTCATATTGTAGATTGCATAGAACACATTCTAATTGGCACTGTATGACCCATATTTATAATTTTTAAGTAATATTGGTTATGTTCTTCATGATTCTTTATGATGTGAATGATATCTTTCTGCTTCTTATTGAATTCCAAACAACCGTGCACCATTCCACTTACTCAGCTTTAACTCTACATATATTCCAAGTATCATTGAAGCTAAAATCTGTTTTGTTGTTCCATGTCCAATAGTCAGATGCTGCTTGAATGTCTACTTCCACTTGATTAATCATTTTGCTTATTTCTATAGTTGCTGATAGCAAAATTCGGTTTAATAAGTGGTTGCGTATAATTGAATTTACTCTATATTGTGAATATGTTGCTGAATATCTCCATTGAAAAATTCAATGTAATTATTAATGGCTTCTAGCTCAATCTTTTCATTAGTCTCCATTGTTGAGCAATTAATGATTAGATTTAGTTATTGTATCTCTCATGGGCATCCTTGCATAAAAAGCCTGAATTTTAACCACCATCTAATAACCAATCAACTTTAGATTGCTCTTGCAATTCCGGTAATGAATCTGAAGTTGAATGTGTAACTATGAACTAGCTCCTACCATTTTGTTATAAACTTGTACATCGGTTGGATTGGTGTCTGCCAATAAAAGCATGTCGTTTAATCCTCTTCTAGTTTCGTAACAGTGATACCATCTATTTGCCATCTGTTTGTTCCAATGCTTCAATTCAATTTTAGTTGCTTTAAGTTGAATACATGATTGTGTGAATGATCACCCCAAGTGGTTTGATTCATTCCTCTTGTTACAACATTATTCTTGTCCTCTAGTATGCACAATGTATTAACATGTTTGAAAGGACTTCATTTTTTTAACAAAGCTAGTCGGTTAAGCTTGTCCCTTATTAGGTTTAGTAGATAAAATAGAGATACAAACATTAAAAGCCATGGCAACAGATACCAAAAGGGGCAACAACAACAACAAAAAGGACTGAAAAATAAAAAGGAAACGAAACAAAGGCCCAAATAAGAATACGATTCATCAGGGATTCATTTAGGGCAAGGTCATGCATGCAAAATACAGGGTACAGGCTATTAAATGAGGCCAAGATTTTCTTTCTCCTTTAAAAATTCTTGCATTTCTCTCTTCCCAAACAGTAACCACCACCTTATTGATTAAAAGAATTAGACGACTTCCATTGCCAGTTCTCCATCTAGTAGCTTTAAAGATTGTAAACCATCCTGTATACGAGTTCCTAGAAGGAATGTGCAAGTGATAATATTGTAAAACTCCATGCCAAATTTTATAGCTGAATGAACATCCAAAGAACAAATGAGAATGCTTTGTATAGGGCCATGGAAGAAAATACAAGAAGCATTAAATAAAATGCCTCTATTTTGAAGGTTTTCCTAAGTGTGAATAGCATTACAATAACCTTCCATAGCATAAGATTTTCCTTCGACTTAAGAAGAAGAACACCATTTCTGCTGCTCCAGGGGAATAAAGGCTCATGATCAAAGCCAGAGATGAATTTGTAAACTTTAGCAATGGAGTGGGATTAGCCACACCATTTAGTTCCATCTTTATTTGCTTCAAAAGGCATATTTTCTATAATGGACCAAATGGGTCTAACATTCCAAGAACAAGAATGAGGCAGTAATACTTTTCCATCATGGAATAATAAGCTCACTCTAGGATTGTCATTGATACATGATTGAATTCTTAAGTGATGAGGGATAACATGAGATGATATTAAGCATGCAGATACCCAATGAGAATGCCAGAAATTGGAATAAGTATTAGGAGATATGTTACACTAGACCATAGAAAGAACATTGGTTCTAGATCTCAAAATATTCCTCTAATACCAGCTACAGTCAGAGGGAATAGGCATGGACCAGTAATACTGCTTTTTAATTAGATTCTGAATAGACCATGTTGTCATTAGGTCATTGCAACACTGCATCAGTTTGTTAATATGAGCGGAGATGGCAGCTAAGTTCCAGTTTTTAAGGTTTATTATCTCTAAACCACCTCTGTCTGAAGGAAGAGCTACCATGCCAAAAGATATTGGAATAAGCTTTTCTGAGAAAGGGTTTGCATGCCATAAGAAGTGGTTCAAAGCTGAATTAACCATAGAGAATAGTTTTTTAAGGAGAATATAAATTCTAGCATAATAGAGGCACATTGAAGTACCAATAGACTTGATAAAAATCAATCTACCAGTAGTAGAAATTTTTGCAGATGGCTATGAAGTCGGTTTATACATAATTTTATCATACATGTGCAAGCATTGACCATTTGATATTCTAGAAGTGGTTAAGGGGTACCTAAGCAGATTGAGGAGGAAGGAAGTGGGTCTAATGTAGATAGAGAAATTGTATTACTTCCCTCGGCATGGGAATGACCAACTATTAAAATGTTTGATTTGCCTAGGTTAATAGCAAGACTATAGAAAAGATAGTAAATGTTTAGGGTTAAAAGGACATTAGATGTGGATTTAGAATTTGGTTTTGTGAAAAAAAGGTCATCAGCAAAAATTAAAGAAGAGATTCTAGGATTTCTGCATTTAGAATGAAGATCGATTACTTTAGAATTAATAGAGAAACTAATGAGGCAAGATAAACCTTCCATAATAGCAAAAAACAATTAAGATGAGATAAGATCCCACAACTAGAATACTTTAAAATGAGAACGGAGCATGGAGTCGGCCGGAGTCGGCTCCGTCTCCTTTTTGGAGTCGGCTGGAGAACGGCATAATATTTTATTGAACTTTGCGTCGGCTGCAGTTGGCCTGTAACGGATAGAGACGGCTAGCGTCCGCTATTTAATTATTTTCTCAATCTACTTCTTATATACACCTATTTCATTTGAAAAAATGAAAAACGGTACTAAAATGGCAAAAAAAATAAAATTAACATGTATGATTATTAATATTCACCCAATGATGGGTCGTGATAGGTTAGATTGGTATTTTCGATGATATATGTTCGTGTAATTCGAAAAGTTATCGTAGTTGAAAATCTAACTCGCACGACCAATCGATGCAACTTTTAGTCGATCCGCTATACAACTTCGATAAAGGTGCTTATATGTAACATTTTAAAGAATTAAAATAATTTTTTAAACCGTTGGGTAATCAATTATGAAATTTTAAATGTATTTGGTATAATAAAATTATATAAAATAAATTATGCGGTGTAAAAATAAATTCTTTGGATCTTATGTCGATCTAAGGTATTTTGGAGATATTTCCAGAATATGGTTAAAAAATACACGAATCTGGGGTGTCGATCTTGAATTTCAAATATATGGTCGTTCGTGGACTTGCGGACAAAAAACCCTTCGTTCGCAGGCCGAACGACCTTCAAACGAGACCAAATTTGAACCAGTGATGCTTTGTAGTGTTTTAATCGAATCCGTACGGATGGATTCACAAAAAAATCATCGCCTACAAAATTATCCAAGAAATATGTCATTGTCTAGGAGTTAGCTATAACGCTTATAATATAAGTGTTATAGCTAACTCCTACAAAATGACATATTTCTGGGATAATTTTATTTTCGATGATTTTTTTGCGAATCCAACCGTACAGATTCGATTAAAACACTACAAAGCATCACTGGTTCAAATTTGGTCTCATTTGAAGGTCGTTCGACCGTCGAACGAAGGTTTTTGGCCCGAAAGTCCACGAACGGTCATAAATTTGAAATTCAAGATCGACACCCCAGATTCGTTTATTTTTTAACCATATTCTGAAAACATCTCCAAAATACCTTAGATCGACATAAAATCCAAAGAATTTATTTTTACGCCGCATAATTTATTTTATATAATTTTATTATACCAAATACATTTAAAAATTATTTTAATTCTTTAAAATGTTGCATATAACCATCTTTATCGAATTTGTATAGCGGATCGACTAAAAGTTGCATCGATTGGTCGTGCGAGTTAGATTTTCAACAACGATAACTTTTTGAATTACACGAACATATATCATTGAAAATATCAATATAAACTATCACGATCCGTCATTGGATCAATAATAATAATAAATGTCAATTTTATTTTATTTTATTTTATAATGTAGTAGTGTTTTTTATTTTTTTAAACGAAATAGTTGTAACATATGAATATGGCAACGTCTTCACCCGAACACACGCCGTCGAGCATACAGATGAATATGGCAACGTAACATATGAATGGTCAGAGACGCCAAATCAGCGAATATCCGGGTATAAAGACTATAAATTTTTCCTCTTATTTAACAGTACATTAAATTGAATATTCATCTTCTCAAAATTATATTTCTAAACACAGGAGAGATGCGATCAGGAGATTGCTCGCGTGCTTGCAGAGTCTGGCAGGGAGCAGTTGACCGTTGAGGAGACAGACAGGATATTCGCTCGTATTACCGACCCGTCGACCAGAAATAGACAGTATGGATATGGCAATCAAGCGGTAATATTTATTGAATTTAATTAATTCATTAACCAGTTTATAAATTTTATTGAATATTACGTATAAACTATAACTATGAATTTATTAATATACAGGCCGCAACGCAAGCCGCTTACAATAAGCAACAGGCTGAAGAAACAATAGCGGCCCTGCAAGCACAAGTCGTCGAGTTGAACGATTGGAGGAAGACTGGATTGAAACAGCAACTAGACGAGGCGATTGCTGCTTACTTGGCAAAGCACGGGACGAATATGCCGCCATCACAGAGATCTGGCGCTGATGATGGTTGGGGTGAGTGGTAGCATGTTTTTATATATGTTTTTTGATGAACTTTTGGTTGAATTTTGTAAATATTATGGATATTTGTGATGATGAACGTTTGGAGATGTATATTGATGTTTTGTGGTTCTTAGTTTGACATATTTTTGATGTATATTGTTGTTTGGTGAAGTATATTTGTGGAATATATATGATTGTGTGGATGGATGGCAGAAAAGGGTGCTGGAAATACAGAAAAAATTTACCCAGATTAGAGTCGGCTAGCGTCGACCTATTGGTCATCCATTTTTTTTACACGTGGATTATGTTTAGCGTCGGCCGGAGTCGGCTAGCCGACTCTAGCCGACGCTAAATTAGGGGACGGACCCGTCCCCTTTGCCGTCGCCATTTCACTTGGCGACGACCTATTTAGCGTCGGCCTTTAGCGACGGCTCGAGTCGGCAGGAGTCAACCGTAGTCGGCTATAGGCCGACGCTAAATAGAATTATCCTTGTAGTGTCCCCTGTCTAATCCCTTTGGATACCCTTAAATAACCAAAACACTTTCCATTTAAAACTAATGTGTATGACAATGAAGATATACAAGTATAAATCCAAGCCAAAAAAGCAAGTGGGAAGTTCATTTTGTGAAGATGTTTAAAATGCTACTCCACTGCACGGTATAAAATGCCTTTTGGATACGTAGTTTAATAGAGCACCTGGGAGAGATAGTTTTCCTTCTGTACCCTCTCATGAGTTCTTGAGTCAAAATTATATTGTCAGCATAGATGTACCAGATAAAAAAGTACTTTGATTTGAGTAAATCATAGTGCACTACAACAAATATACCCTATTACAACATCAAAAAATCATTGTATTATGAGTTTCACAACGTTTTTGTAAATGTAATAATAGGCCAAACTGTAATAGGGTCAGTATCATTACAACATTCTTTTAGATGTTACAAAAAAATATTGTAATAGTTACAACTACAACGGTTTTTAGATGCTTGAAATGTGTTTTTGCAACCTTTTGAAATGTTGCAAAATATTTTTTCAACTCTTTTTAAATTTATACAACTTTGTTTAAAAAAATTGCATAGACATTTCAACTGTTTTCAACCCGCAGCTTTATTGTAAACACTATTATAAAATTAAAATTTCATCAATTCAAATACATAAAATTCATCAATTCAAATACATAAAATTCATCGATTCAAACAATAACACTTTACACACAATATAACATTCATTTTACATATAATATTCAAACAATGATGCTACAACCCTCACACTATATCACATCCACCACTAACAAAACAACCTTACATAGAACCATACACACAACCTCACCCAACAAAACATTGTTCTGAAATACATTACATGTTTTGAAAACTTATTGGGTCTAAACTAAAATTTGATAAATGTGAACACTAATTCTTTTTCTCCATTGAATCTAATCGAATACCCCAAAATAAACATGTCATTCCCTCCATCACCCGCCAACGAATACAACCCCATCATTCCTTTATGATAACCGCTTCGACCTCCACCTTCGATCATCTGCCAAACAATGTCTTGCTCACTTCACTCAAATTAACATACAATTACTGTCACTGTTAATTTTAGCAGAATATATGGTCCTAACTCATCTTATTCTTATAGCATTACTTTTGGAACATGTTCATTCGAAATGGCTACTAATTTTCCATGTTAGCCGCCATGCATTTGAATATCAATAGAACATCAGAAGATAAGAATATAATACTCGGGTACATTTACTGAAGTTAAGCAATCTAATGAGCATTTACTTCAAATGATAATACTAGCTACTACAGCGTATTCATTAGATGGTTACGGCTTATATTAAGATTAATTGTATTTCATGTTTAAAATGGGAGATGTCAAAGGCAAAAATATTAAGTAATATTTCAAAGAAGTTGCAGACCTAACATATATTTAGAAAAGTATATCAAACCAAAAGAATTCACGATAAAAATTGCTTTCCTGACAAAAGAAATATATTTAATAAGGTCAAGTGCAAGTAAAGTTTAAATATTTTTCTTATAGTTGATTGAATAATAGCATTTAGTCCACTATTTCTTTATGCACGCACATACAATTTTGGCCTTAATTTGTACTGGTACCATTTTATAGATCTCGATAAAATAAACAGACTGCAAATGCTATAATGGGTCAAGGTGCCATTAACTAATATAGCAGAGTTTTCAACAAGAAAATAGTAGTATGCCTGAATGCTAAGATATCAAGCGCGAATTAAAATAGGACGATGACAATAGTTCCTACAGAATCATTTAACCAAACCCAAACTGAGTGAAATATACAACATAACTTAATCTGAGAAAAGCATGCATGTAGAATACACTGAATACCTGAGGGGGAAAACAATCTCAAGATGCAATCCTTATACATATGGTTTAATTAATCAAGTTTCTAAAACGCACTTTCATAAGGCTTCAAAAGTATATTTAAACATAAAAGTTTAACAGTTAAGCACCAGTATGCTTTGTTGACAAGTAAATTAAGGTAATATTTAATCCAACCTGCTAATCAGTTAAGGTAGAACAATTGAGCTATAACTGATAACGCGCTCAACAATTGAGCTATAACTAATACACTTAGTAGTGTGCACAGTATCAAAATCATGGAGCACCAGATACATTGAACACATTAAAAATAAAAATAAAAAATAAACTAAGAAGATGAAGGAGTCGTAATTCTATGTAAACTAGGGTTTATAATTACCAAAAGAAGGTAGAGCGGATTGTGGATAGCGGAGGTGTTGATGGCAGCAAGTTTAACCAAATCGCCAAACTGCTCCGCTGTAATGCGTCGATCACCTCCAGCTTCGACACATGGAATACAGTAGCTCGATTCGACCGTGACGAAGCTTGGAGCTTGGGGTCGATTCAGTAGGTTATATAAGCGAATTTATGCTGGATTTGATTCCGATTTTTGAGTAGAACCATGCACGTAACCAATTTGTGCTGAAATTGTGCTTGGATTTGAATACGGAACTTTCCGTACGTGTCACCGCCAGCGATCTTCGGCAGTCCCAACATCCAGAGCAGCAAAGTCGAGTCGTCGTCGCCTCCTTAGATCCCGACTGCAATGCCTTTGGACCTGGATTTAAGGGTCCCGTTTGGGAATATATTTCGATTTGGGAATTTATCCTTGGCCTGTGTTTTATTCGATTTGTGAATTATTACTGAGTGGAGAAGAAAAGGGGATTTATTTTAAGGCGGCTTTAAAAGATTTTAGTGGGTGAATGAAAATTAAGGGGCAAAAATTAAGGCGATTGACGAAAACTGAGTAGGGAGTTAAGACTAGCGTTAGAATTTAGGATTGAAGCCAAATATTTGTTATTTAGAATCAAAAGAAACTTGTACACCAGATAGTTACAAAAGAAATTTTTTAGATGCATATGAAAATAATAATTTGCAAGTTAATTTTTATATTTTTCCGAATTTTGAAATTTTTTAATATTTTCAAAACAAAAATTCTGATTATTTTCTAAATTAAATTTTTTTATTTTTTTTAGTTTTGAATTTTATGAAATTTCAAAATTTTGTTTTTAAAATTTATGAATATTTCTAGATTTATTTTTGAAAATTTCAGAATTTTAAATATTTTGAAATATTGAACTTTATGTATAATTATCAATTATAAATACTAAATAATAAATGTTACTTTTTAATTGTTAAAGATAACCTATAAATAATTAATTATTAGATAGTAAATATCATATTTAGTCTTAATCATTAGTTATTAATTATTAATTATTAAATAAGTAATATTAATTGTTAATTATTTAATAGTAATTATTTATTATTTAATATTTATTGTTGATGATTAGTTATTTAATAATAATTATTTAATATTAATTACTAATTATTAATATGAAAAATTAACTATTAAACATTAAATACTACTTCTTAATTATTAGTTATTAATTAATAATTATTAATTATTTAATAGTAGTTATTTAATAATAAATATTACTTCTTAATTATTAATCATCAATTATCAATTATTAAATATATTTGTTACAACTTTTCCAAAAAGAAATATTTGTTAAAAAATTATAAGTAAGACAACTTAAAAAAAGTTGTCATAAATCATTGTTTACAACTTTTTAGGAAAAAAGGTGGTTAAAGACCAATAATACAACTTACGTGGAAAAACTTGTCATTAACTATATTAAATTATAGATAATAATTATTGATAATAGATAATAACTTGTTATTATAAATTATTTATTGATAATTACTAATTATAATAAATTATAAATAATGACAAATGTAAGCTATCATTTATAATTATTAATTATAAATTACCATTTATAAATATTAAGTAAGTATTAATTATTTTTTCTTAATTATAAATTACTAATTATTAATTATCATAATATTTAAAGAAATAGTAAATATATTCGAAAAAATTAATGTTAATTCGCCATTACTCTGTAATGAACGTTTCCTCAAAGATTTTTACAACTTATGAGTAAAACAACTTTTATTGTAATAAATTAATATTTACAACATTTAAGGAAAAGTTGTAAAAAAATCAATGTTTTTATAACTTTTTTGTAATAAAAGTTATCAAAGGGGTATTATTACAACGTTTGTAAAAAAAATTGTAAAAAACAAGGTTTTTACAACGTTTGCTGCAAAAATATTGTAAAAAACAAGGTTTTTACAATCTTTTCTTGGAAAACGTTGCAGAAGGTACTTTTCACTACGTTTTAAAAATAAATATTACAATTTTTTTTGCAATATGCACTTTTTGTTGTAGTGGTGGTAAGGCAAATATGTTTCTAGAAGCAAGGATCTTTGAGATACATTTATTTATTACACAACAACAAGCCATCGGTCTAAATTGGAAAACATTTGCAAAAGGAACAGACTTAGGGACAAGAGCAAGCTTAGTTGCATTTATAGCAGAAATCATTTTATTCTTGGAGAAGAAATTTTTAATAGCCTTGACTACATCATTATGTATTAAATCCCAAGCACTTTTAAAGAAAAATGCATTAAAGCCATCAAGCCCGAGGGAGTTGTTGGATATTAAATATATCCTTTTTTTATTTCTTTAGAAGAAATTTCATAAATGAGAAGAGTTGCATTCGTGATATATTGAGGGTAACTCTAAGGTAGATAGAAGTGGTAAATCATGAGACATAGGGTTTTGGTTAGCAAGAGTGGAAGTGAAATAATCTAAAAAAGCTTTCTCTATTTGAGAAGGAGTTGTACAATCATTATCATCCTTGTCCCTTATGAAGGTGACTTTATTGTTCATATTTTTTATGTTCAGGCTAGAATAAAATATAGATGTAATCCTATCACCTCCCAAATCCTATTCAGACTTCGTATTTTTCTTCTTCGTATTATTTCAGTTTCCAAAGCAGCTTTTAGGGCTTCAAACTGCTCTTGCTTTTGCTTAGAGAGGTGAATATTCATAGGATTGGACATCATATCAATTTGAGTTTTGAGAAGTTCCTTCCTTAATGTCGTTGAAAGCTTAACCCCCACACCATATATATCAAAGGACCATGACTTGAGTTTGGCTTTAGAGAGTTGTAGTTAGTTGGTAAAATATACATAAGGTTACCTTTAACATTTGTATTCCAAGTATTAGTAATAATTTTATAAAAGTCTATATGTTTAGTCCATCCATTAGAAAAGGAAAAGGAGAAGGGTCCTCTAATGACAGCTTTGCCCCGATGGGAGACAAAAAAGGAGTGGTCTGAAAGAGAAAGGGGAGGGATGTTTAGAATGAGAGAAAGCCATAAGTTTAAAGTTTGAAAGTTGAAATAGGCTCTATCAAGTTTATAGAAGTTTCTTATTCCACTTTGACTATTATTGTTCCAAGTGATAAAAGAACCAAAGGAAGGAATTTGAACTAAGTTGGAAGAGAAAATAGCACCGTTAAGGGGATTGGTTGCAGATGATGTAAGAGGTTTGCCACCCATTTTTTCATTATGAAATTGCATGCAATCCTATTCTCCAAGGCATATCCAAGTAAAAGCAGAAGTTTGAAGAGTGGGTAAAAGAGGGTTCATTTTAAAAATAGGCTTCTGCAAAAAATCTATTCCAATAATATATCTCATCAAAAACTTATTATGAAAATATGTCTATTTTCATTTTTATACATGCGCATTTTTAGAATGCGCATGTACAAAATCAAAATTTATACACGCGCATTATGAAAATGCGCATTTACAAAAACAAGAAAGAGATCTATTTTCATAATAAGTTTCTAGTGAGGCCTATTATCGAAATATGTTTTTTCCGAAGGCTTATTTCTGTAATTGTCTCGGTAAAATATCTTGGAAAAATGTCCTGAAATTTTACTATTTTCAACATATACAAAAGTGCAATTGAAAGAAGTTGCAGAGGCAATGTGTAATATATGAGTGTGGATGCATTTTTTACGGACTCTTAGAGGATTAACATTGAATATAGTAGGGTTCCAAATACAAGAATTCTCCCATAAGGAGCTTGAGCTAAATGATGGAGCTATGAGAGAAATTGCAGCAGAACATGGGGTATAATTAAGTTTGGTTTCACGGAGGGATAGGAGTTGAAGATTATGACATTGAATAAGAATTTTTAATATCAAGTTTCTTTGATGTAGAGTGAGTACGTACCCCTAACATTCCAAATAGCTATTGCGTCAATCATTGAATATTTTTAGATTCAATGGCAAAAAGTCTTGTATTTACTCATGAAACCTCCATAATAATAGGTTCTGGATGAATAATAGATATTTAGTCTATAAACAAATCAGTACCATGATCCAAGTCTTGAGAATTAGACAGTATTTTCTTTTCTTTCCTTTGTTTGGAGTTTGGCTTTTGGGGTTAGAGGATAGATCATTTTGAATTAGCAAAGATAAAGATAATGGATTTGAAGAATTGATTAATAGGTTAGCAGGTGGAAAGATATTCAAATAAGGGCTCATCACATGAGGAATACTGTTTGAAGAAGAGTTTTGATATAGTCGAGTAGTATTTAAATAATCATTTAAACTGCAACCATTGTGCACATGCACATTATCATTGTACATGACATGTATTTCTTTGCTAGGAAAAGAAATAATTGGAGTATTAGAAGATGGATTTACGATCTCTGAAGATTGAATAGTGGCTAGAGGAATGATATCAGAAGATGAAACGGTGGAATAAGGAATTAGGGTTTTAGAATGAATAAGATTGCTAGAAGTAACAAGAACTATATCCTCACTAGAGACATGATACATATTTTGAGAAGTTAGGTCTTTTTGATTTAAAGTATAGTGTTGAGTCTAAAACAGAGAATTCCTTTCCTTTTTCTTGTGTTTCTATTTCTCCTTCTTCTAAATGGAAAGAGCAGCAAAATTGTTACTAGTTGAAGCAAGCAATCTTGTATCAATAGGAACAGCAGCAACATGATCTTTATTTGGAACCTGTTCCTTTGAAATATGAGAATTGTTTACATTAACATTTTTTCTTTTGAACTTTTTGCCAAGTTATGTTCTTTTGCAAATTCCTTTTGAAAGGACTTCATTTTCTTTACTTTAAATCATTACAAAATTTTAACATAATAGGGTTATGATCACTCAAGCTTGAACTCACTGTAATTATTTTTATATTCTAGAATGTTGTTAATAATTTACCATGAATAAGTACTCTATCAATATGTGTAGCATACCTCTTCTTCTCCATGTATTAATGAAATCCCTATAATGTAGTTTTTACAAATCCATGTTACATCCAACAGCTTAAGAATCCCCTAATATGTAAGAATGAAATAGTATCTCCCCCATTTTTACCTTTGTGTTTGAGAATATTATTAAAGTTTCTTAAGAGGATCCAAGCTATATCAATATCTTTTGAGTCATGAATTAAATGTTTCCACAGTACTTCTCTTTCTGCATACAAGTTACTTACATACACAATAGTAAAATACATATGAAATCCCCCTCTGTTAGTAGCATGAGATGTTACATGCTGATTAATTTTTGTTAAACTTCAAATTCAGTGTTATAAATGGTGATAATTCTACATTTTGTATTGTTCTTACTGTCATGTTTGTATACCCAAGAAGTTTGTAGTTTGTTAAGAAATATTTCCATATTATTATTTGTCAATTTAGTTTCTAAAAACCAATTATGTTTGGTTTTTGTTTGAAGAGGAATCTAATGATTTTTGTCATTTTAACATCATAATTCATTCCTCTTAGGACTACTTTTTTTTTCCTTTTAAGAGGAGCTTCTGATTCATTTTCCTAGTGACTATAGTTCGAAATATCGAGCCAAGCAGCACTTTCTTTGACATAATATACGTTGTCTTTAATCATGTGGTCCACACTATGCTCCTAGGGTGAATGTGTTCTCGTATGTATATATGTAGCTAAAATTTTCACAATATTAATTTCTTAAAATTCATCAATAGCTAGTTCAAAATTTTAATTTTTATCCTCAAGTTTGTCATGTAGTTCTTTTGATATGTCTACAAGATATTTTCATGATTTGTTAGACACTTTAGAGTTTTAAGTAACTTAATCTATTGTACTATGTGCAAGAAAATTTTCTATAATGGTTGCTTCTTCATGTATATAGAAGTTTATGTATAATTTGTAGTAGAACCAGCTAAACTTGCAGCACAATCCTTTTGCTTTTCATCATTTTTAATCTTTTGGTCTACTATTAAATCACTCCCATTAGTTTTAGTTTCCAATTTGAGTAGTACACTTCGGTTTTGGAACCTATTTCTACCTTGTTTTGATGCTGCATTTCTCATCATTATGACTAAGTATCTTATGGAATCTACACTTTATATAGTCATATATGGCTAAAAGTTGTATTAATTGGCCATTATAAATTTCAACTTCGATGGTTAAGTATGAAGGAGTTAAGCCGGGTCATAGTTGGTTAAACCGGTGAATTGAAAAAAGTTTCATTTTTTGATCTTTATTGGGTGTATGAAGTAAAATTAATTTTAGATCCAATCTAACATGTTTTAAATAAAATCTTTATTTCATTTGATTTCTTTATAAAATATTTTATTAAATTTATATATGTTATATTATATAAGTGTATTAAATACAGTTATATGTGTATAATGCATGTGCAACATATGAATAGTGCACATGGTCAACGGGAAAATATTTAGATGTTGGGCTTTACACCACAACGAACACATTTGTCCCATTATATATGACTTCATTACCCATAGTTATATTCTAAAAGTTATATATATATATAATTATAGATATTTATTCAAATAGTTTTGACAAATTCAAAATATTTTGAATTAATATATTTTAAAAATCTTATGTTGATTTAAAATTTAAAATTCAAAATCAGATCTAAATCTAAGTAAACATCTATATTAAATTCTAAATTCGAATTACAAATATGTGTGTGTGTATTTATTTATAAATATATAATCTTAATTTTTTTATTCGAAATGTAAATATGCATATGTTTTATATTAGTTCAAAATATATTTATATTATATAAGAATTATCAAATCAGTGTGTGTTTATATATATATATATAATTTGTTTTTTCCGATTGAAAGCTTGTTAAGAAAATATATAATTTTTGTTATATCAAATCCATGTGGATTTGCTATAAATTATTTTAATATAATACATACATTAATTTTTTAAAAGAATTCTATATATATAATTTTACAGAAGTAATTTATTTTTAAAAAAATACATATATATTTATAAAAGTGCTAGGATCAATAGCCCCCTTTATTTAGCACATTTGTAGCTTCTTGATAACAGTCACAAAGTTTATATTTAAATATTTGGTCCATGTGTCAGAGAGAGAAAGAACAAATATTTAAATAAAAACATATGGTTTATATCAGGGGGTTATAAAATGGTGCTAAATAAAATGGGTTATTAATCCTAGCTCCTTATAAAATAGTTTTAAATAATATTATATGTAATATATCTATTTTATATGTAGATAATTATAAGTATCACATTATAAAATTATTATACCTATTTAATAATAATTTTAAATTGTAAAAAGTTATATTTAAATATTTTAAATATAGCCAAAAATAAAAGAAGTGTTATAATGATGTTTTAGGTCATTTTAAGCAATATCGGATACACACACATCCAATCGAATCGCCTTCAGAAATTACAGTAGTCTAGAGACGAATGCCACTCTTTTATTTAAATGATTTTGTATTGAATTTTACTTTAGAAATGGAACACTATTATGTCCAAAAGCTTGCAGCTAGAATGGGTATAAGAGAGAGCTCAAAATGAATGAGAAAGAGACGTTTAAATAGGCATCCAAGTAGTGGAAAAAGTGGAGATTTATTCTCCTACCTTTAATCGGTCTTTGTTTGCCAATTCAAAACAATATTTAAACATCTAAACCGCCATCTCCTCTCTCTCCTATGGCCGACCATATTAGAGGCTCTATGGGCCATCGAAAATTTCCAAACCCACTCAGTAATTAATTTATTTAAAACAAATTTAAATGTTTATCGATATCTTATATCGGTACGTACATATATAACTTTTGTATATGCACTTTATTAAACACTAATGGTATTCGAACAAATCAAATAAAGTTTAACAATTAATCTTTAATTAATGTTAATTAATTTTTACTTAGTTTATAACAATTATAAATAAATTAAATTGTGTAGTATTTTGGATTATTCATCATTATGGTTGGGCGACTTAGAAGTGTAAATTCAATGGTAACACCCCATAAAATTTATAAGAAATTAACTAATAGGAAAAGAGTTAATTAATAAATTAATGATAACGCTAAATATGGTAATTCTGTAAATGTTAAAATTTGACCATGAAAGTTGTGTTGTTGCATTCGTGGTGATTTTCTAATCAATTTTCTTATATAATGTTTTGAAAATAGAGCTCAAACGAAAAAGTTATTGACGTTTGAAGTTTTCGAATTCAAAATAATTTAAATAGAATTCAAATAAATAATTAATTCCAAAATTAAAAATTAACACTAATTAGATTGGAGGTTAAGTAAACTTTAACTTTAATTGATAATTAAGGAATGAAATAAATACACAACGGCAAATGGTTGAACAGTTCCAAAATAGGTGAACCAGTCGACCACTCCATAGGACCAGTCGACTGCTAGCATTCGATTGCCTAGGATAAACCGGTTGTCCGGTGAAAGTTGGTGGCGGCTAGGGTTTTCATATTTTGAACATCTAGATTTATTATTTTAAATCGAATTAAACCGACGGTTCTGGTGTTTTCTGACAACTATAAATAAGAGCCTTGCCCTCTCACTTCTATTCACAAATTGTTTCGAGAACCAAGTGAAGCTCTGCCAATTTCTTTCTCCTTTAAAATTCAGAAATTCTCTAGGTTATCAAGTAAGATTTTAGGTTTTAATATTCAATTTTTAATTCTATTCTCCTATAATCCTTGAAATTCTTAATCTAATCTATATACAACCCACTTGTACATTTCTAAAGGAAGAAATCTGGAAAGAGATTTAAGCGGGCATAAACAAATCCAAGAGGAATAGCTAAGGATCATTTTAGTCAGTGTTAATCTCACTCTTTCTTATTTTAGTAATTGTATAGTATAATTTGAATTTGATATATGCCTTAGGGAATTTTAGTTTATGAATACATCACATTAAAACCCCAAAATTTCCCCGAAGCGAAATGTCAATTCTTATGTTAGAATCTCAAATATTTTATATTAAAATAATTTGGGTAGATGTTTAAGTTTTAATGTTTTACATTCTATTCCACTTCTTATCTTTTTCTTTGGATATGATTAAGGGTATTGAAAAGAATAAATTAGGAAATGGTGTGTACGGTATAAATTCTTTTATTCGTAGTTTGCACTGCCTATTTCCACAGTTTAACCCTTTTTAAATTTTATACAAAGATGTTGAATAGAGCGTAAAAGTATTTGAATTGTAAGTTTATTTTAATGTTGATTCCACTATTTTAGTATAAAAATAAGTTGGTATGGATTATATTTTATCCAAGTCTATTGATTGAATTGTGGATATTGGATATATGATATATTTGTTGATATGGAATTGGACTTGTATAAATTTGGAGTTTTGACATTTAAACGTTAGTTTAGGGCGCAATTTTGGCATGCTTAGAAATATTTTAGGCACACACGCACATACACATATATGTATGTATGTATATGCATGTATTAATGTAAATAATACATAATTATAATGTATTAATTGCGTAATTAATAGGTTATTAATTATCATTAGATCCCCTTTGGGAAAGAAGTTAAATTATAAAGGTGAAATAAGAGTTTTCTTATAAGGCTTGATATGGAATGTGGTGAGATGTGTGATAATATGTTAAGAGACTGTAAATTATGACTAAGTTATAGTGATGCAAGGTCAGTCAAAAGCATGCAGAAGTCTACTCAGCTAATTTGGCTAACAACATTGTAACTTTGGGGCTGATAGGAGACATTTCCTATAATAAGTAACCATGGAGGACGCGAGGTTAGTACCAAATTCTTTAGGGTAAACCTGCCCAGCTAATCTGGCTACTATACCTACGAATAATCGGACTAATATGAGACACCACTATGGGGTATGGGTCATAATACGAAGGACGTACGTCAGGGATTGAAGGTATTAAGTGGCCATGTGAGGGCCCACCTCTTCATCATGAAAGAAGTATTAAATGGTCAGGGCAAGGTACATGATATCTCGGGGAGGGTCCGCTTCAGATTTGAAGTGGTAAGTAGCCCAAAGATATGATATGCAATGGTAGCTAGATAGTACCGAAGAGGAGTTCATCTTGGGATTGGTATTATATGACAAGGACCTGCCTTGAATGAGGTATTAAATGGTCAAAGTCTGCCTAATTCCCATTAAAAAGGTATTAAGTGACTTAGGTGCTATCTCTTACATTGTTAGGAAATTATTGACGATATATATAGGTTATTGGGTTGAAAGAGTAAATGGTTATGTAATTGGACTGGGAAAGCCTTAAGGCTTATTGTCAGATGACTTATAGTATGGTTAAGATACGTAAGACATATTCTTATTTAAATTATATTGCCTAAGTACTATTACAGAAAGGCTCGAAATTTTATTCACCATACATTATTGTTCCGACTCCCTTCTCATTACAACACAGGTTAAAAATGATGTCGCAAACTTTCGGAGATGGTGGCGGAGACGTAGACTTATGGCAGTTATTTAGCTGTCCATGTTATTTTTATATTTCCAATGTACCCATTGGAGACATGATGTATTCTGGAATATTGTACTACGGATATTTGATGATTGGTTGTGGTATTGTATTATGTTTTTATGACATTTGAATTTTAAATAAAATGGGTGGATAAATAGCTCGGTGTATTGTTCTTTATACCAATCAACAACCAGCTTTGAAATGGATCTAAGTTTTGATGGGCCTTTTCTAGGTCGGAATTCAGGCCTATTTCGAGGTGGGTTGTTACATTTGGTATCAGAGCTTACGTTACCCAATCAATGGGGATATGTATATATATGAGTGGCACATTTGTTATTTTTGGAAGTATTTTTCAAAAATACAACTATCTATAATATATATACTTATTTTAATCATACGCGAACCGTGACAACCCACCTCCTCGACCCTCATATATCGATACTAATACATCCTCAGTATTTGCGTGCCGTAAATCCAAGTGCAGGAGAGATAGATTATCATGGGGTAAAGAAATAAAGATAGAAGATAAGACAATAATAGAATTTCACATCGTATTCAACACATAATTATACATATGAGTAGTACATGCAATTACTCCAAATTGCTCCATCAAAGTTACGACAGGTACTAACCCAGCTAGGATAGTTATAACAACCTATCCTTATAGTGCTAGTAAAAATTGATACATAGTACATACACAGCGGAAAGTGATATATGACTTCAACAAAAGACCCAAAATGCTCCATGCTCAATGCTTTATTCCAAAATGCTCCAAGCTTACCTAACTAGTTGGCTGCCCGGGAAAATAGGGCTCCTAAAGTTTAAGGGGAAAAGAAAATAAACTCCGGGTCAGTCATAAGACTAGTGTGAGAAACTCAAAATAAGATGTTTGAAAACAAAAGGTATCTCATAAGACCACGCCTCACATAAACACGGAACGGGTTTTTACCTTATGATAACCAAAATATTTTCTACGCAGAATATGAGGATATTATTCTTAATAACATCCTTTTTGAAAACACTTTTCAAGTAAATATACATAATCTTAGCCGAAATCGTTACATAAATTCCAGCATTCTAGGTTCTATAATCAAATCCGAAAGCACTCATTGGAGAATGGATTCCATACAACGATAAGATAAGGGACTACCTTCCGACAGTACATCTCTAGAAAAATGCACCTGAGGCTTCAACCTCTACCAACACAGAACATGCCTACCTTTACAATAGATAGTACTGAATATACCATCACCCCGATCATTCCCGACCTATCCTGGGATCCCAAAGCATACACAACATACCTGAAGTATAGAGGGTGATCTAGAAAGGTGATGATAATATCCTAATGGGAGCGACCCACTTAGGTCTGCCACATCTACCTTTTTATTGTCATTTCCGGGTGATGAGGCTCGAGGTAATGATTACCTTTCTCATAGCACATTCCACTTTGAATAACACAGTGCCAATCCATCATCACACCACTCATTTCTACAAACGTATAGCTTCTGGGTTAGTATGTCTCAGAAAAAGGTGTTAAGCTAAGAGAAGTTTCCTTCTCCACCACCAATCAGATGATACGTTCATAGAGACCAATCAATGTAATTACAGTTGCAACGTTAGACATTCGTCCATGCAAGTTGTCCAGGAACAGGACAAACTGAAGGAACTCTCCTACCACATCCTGTCAGGGATTACCCCTAAGATTAGTAGCGAGAATTCCTTGCATCGAAGATCTGAAATGAAGAACTACTACCACATAATATGATATGGGAAATTTCCCCCGAGGGTCAGTGACTAGCAGGCCTACATTCCATCTTCCAAATCATATCCTTGTCTTTACTTCGAATACGTAAATTGGTTCGAAGTGATCTTCGGATAGGAATACCCCAAATCCGATCCAGTTCCTACGAACCGATCATCGATAAAAATATGTTCTGTGAATAAGGAATCATTCTTTAATTGATTAAGTTTTTTTATCAAAATCTCTTCTGGAGATGTATATTTCTAAAACATTCTTTCAGTGTATACGGAATCATTAAACCTCTCTTATCAAATCCTTTGATTACTTTAAACCTTTCTAAACTGGGAATAATTCGAAATCAGTTCATTTTTCACTTAGGAAAATATTTTCAAACCATTTCTTTTAAATCTTAACATAAATTTCTTAATTCAAAACTCAAAATTTTGATTGAGTTAAAACCATGTTATATAGGATGTTAATCCAAAACCAGTATATATTAAGTGAGCAGAATTTATAGAAATCATCTAATTCTACTCCATATCAATTCCCGTATTCAACAAGTAATATGGGCGGAATAACGGTGAAATCACCTTTTAAATTCCATGAATAGTATGAGTTCCCTCTTCAGGCTTTAACACCAAGTACAAGAAGATTATCTCCATAAAATCCAAGTTATTTATATTTGGAGAATTACATCCTCTATACTTTGGAAAATTTTGATCCGAGTAAATCAAATTTACTATCCCATCCATCGGGCCAGGCCGGAAAGCTAGGAGAGTAGGAAATTGGTTTTCCAAACCCAAGCCTAGACACTACCTCTTTGACACCATAAGGCGGTCAAGTAATTTGATCGACTCTAAATCATTTAATATTTAACCATACCATAAATCCTTCAAATAATCTTTAAAGTAATTTATTATTCATTTGAAAACATTTACAAAATATTTCAAAAATAACGGTTGCGTTTAAAACCATATTTCAAAAGTTATAGAAAAGTGCTGCGAAAAAGTGCTACGGAAAGTGATTTTTAAGCTATATTGATCAAAACGACTTTTCTATCATTTGGAAATTCATTTTTATAACTCAAATCACTTTTAAAATATTTTAAAAGATTTTTAGAATTTATTTCATATTCGAAAACAAATTTAAAATACTATTTTCAAAGAATCATTTTATGGATTCCGAACCGCAAAATCGCGACTTTTCCAAAAATTTGTTTTACTCGTATTTCAAAATCTACTTATCGAAATCTCGATTTTCTTTCTTTTTTTGAAAACTATGGATATAATAGTTCGGAAACTTCATATTTCGAAGAATTCCAAGCTAAATTCCATTATATATACTCATTTGACTTTTATGGCGCGAAATCGCGAACTACCGTTACGTGACGCGCCTATTTTTGACTATATTTTCAATTATCATTCAAACTTCACCAAAAAACTTTCATTTGTTTATAAAACATTTCAAACTCATTGTTAAACCATTTTAAAGAGGTTTAACGTTCCATATACATGAATTCATTAAATAAAGGAAAGTGATTTCCTTTGTGCTTATCGACGTGTATTTCCGTGGCTTGCATATATATTCAACATTCATAGTTAACAATCATCATCAGCAATCATAATCAAACATAACATATAATACTATAGTTTAGGAGTTTCTCACCTCGGGTTTAAACGACTAACTAAAAATTGGCTATAGCTTCGCTAACTCGAACTTTTAGCTCACGATCACTTGGATTATTGCTCCTAGATGGCTTGGCCTAGGGTTGGAATGGCTAAAGGAGCTCACGGCCTAGGGTTGGGGAGGAGGAAGGCTAGGCCTATGGTGGAGGAAGTGGAGGCCCTGGATGGTAGAGAGGAGAAGGTGGAATTTTGGAATAGTTTGAGGTGCTTAAGTATATATATGTATATATTATAACTTAAATTTCTTTTGAGAAATATTTTAGCATTAATTTGTTAACATGAGAACCTATTAAAATATGGAGAAAGAGCTTAGAAAATGAAGAAGAAGATGAATGAAAATGAAGTGCAGAGTGTGTGGTATTTATAGGAAAAGAAGAGGAGAAAAATATCAAAGATATTTTACACATATGCATCATTATCCATTACTTCCACATGCACCATCTCCATCACCTATGGCTGAAATGACCACCGCCCCCATGTGCATACTTGAGTGCCTGTACTATGGTGGACTTTTGGTTAGCTTAGGAAGTAAGGAAAAGAGAAATATCTTGGATATTTTATGCATATATGTTTTTATATTTATATGTATATATGTGTGCATATATGAATGACCATGTGCATGAGAATATATCTTCATGTATGCACATGTATATGTGCACATGTATCTCCACAACGTTATGCAACTTCTATACGTTGTATCGTTACGAATCCCGATTTCGATTTTCGGTCATATTTTCACTTTTTAGTTAATATGCAAATATTTGTAAACAAAATTTGAAAATAATATTTCTATCATTATATACTAAATTAAAGAGCTTACTTAATAATTAAAAAAATTATTAGATCATTTAAACTAAATTTAAATTCAAAAATCAATTAATTGGAAATGATGACATTATTAATGATGTCATAAATACATTTATTTTTCCATAAATAAATAAATTATTTTATTTCATATTTGCATTCATATACAAAAATGAGTATATGTATCCAGCTTGGCACGCGATGTCGGGTGGCTGAAGAGCTATTTATCGATAAAACGATTTACAGTTATTTTGTCGATATTTTAACCAAAGTATATATATTCATAAATACTTATTCAAAATAATTTTACCTTTATTATTTATAATTCAAAAAATCGTCATTTATGTTTGAAAATCTTATTTTTGAATATTTTGACATTTTTCTAAAGTGACGATTTACGGGTCGTTACATACTTCCCTCCTTAAAAGAATTTTGTCCTCGAAATTAAGGATAAGAAGAAGATAACTTAAAGACAAAAATATATATATATATATATATATATAACAAAGTGATACATATGTATAAGATATAACAAGTGACATCACCACAAGCCGGTGAGTACACCATACACATAAAATGATGTATCCATTCTAAACTCAGGATAGGCTTTACGCATTCTTTCTTCTGTCTCCCATGTGCAGCCCGCTGCGTCACAACTCCATTGGACATTAACCAATCTTACAAATTTCCTCCTTAATCGCTTCTCGTCGTGATCTACGATTCACATTGGTCACCTGATAACCGCCAAATTTGGTTCAACTTCTAAATCTTCTTGAGTTGCTTTTTCTATAATTTGCTCTGGATCATGCACATATTTTCGTAGGTGAGATACGTGAAAGACATTATGCACACCAGATAACCTTTCGGGCAATTCCACACGATAAGCTAATGGGCCAATCCTTACGAGAATGGGAAAATGTCCAATAAATCGAGGTGCTAACTTCCCTGCCCGACCAAATCTTACCACTCCTCTCATTGGAGAAACTTTCAGGAACACATAATCTTCGACTAAGAACTCTAAATTCCTTCACCTTTGACCAGCATAGCTCTTCTGCCTACTCTGGGCTTCTTTCATCTTTTTTCTAATCATGTCAACCTTTTCTGAAGCTTCTCTAATCATGTCAGGACCTAGTACTAATCGATCTCTGGTCTCGATCCAACATGCTGGGGATCTACATGGACGACCATACAAAGCTTCATACGGGGCCATGCCAATACTAGCTTGATAACTGTTATTATAAGAGAATTCTATCGGATGAAGGTAGCTTTCCCATGAACCTCCAAAATCTAAGATGCAAGCTCTTAGAAGATCCTCCAACGCCCAATTTACTCTCTCAGTTTGCCCATCGGTCTGGGGGTGATATGTGGTGCTTATGTTTAGCTTAGTTCCTAAAGCTCTTTGCAATGCCTCCCAGATCTTACTGGTAAAGATAGGGTCTCGATCACTGACTATACTGCTAGGAATACCATGCAATCGAACTACTTCCCTCATGTATATTTCTGCCAGACTTGCAGCTGTTCGTGTTGGCTTTACAAGGATAAAGTGTGCGCTTTTGGTTAATCGATTTATAATAACCTAAATGCCTTCATTTCCCTTCTTGATCAAGGTAAACTGTCGATGAAATCTATTGATATTTGGTCTCATTTCCAAGTCGGAATTTCAAGAGGCTGGAGTAGTCCTACAACCTTCTGTTGATCACTCTTGATTTGTTGACAATTTGCATAGCTTCTAACATGGATAGAGATATCCCTCTTCATGCCATCCCACCAAAAAGTCTTCTTTATATCTCGATACATTTTAGTAACTCTAGGATGTACAGATAGTCATGAATTATGACATTCTGTTAAAACTTCTTGTCTTATCCCATCGACATTAGGAACATATATCGTTCCATTCATTCTTAAGATTCCCTGCTCATCTACTTTGAATCCTATCCATCTTCCCGGTATTATATTCTCCTCTACTTCCATGACTATTCTTGAAATGATTGGATCCTTTAGCTAACTCTCTTTTATATGATTAATCAAGGTTGGACGTACCACTAAATAAGCTATAATACATGCCTTCTGCTTAGCGCATCCGCCACTACATTGGCTTTCCCGTTGTGTATAAGATATCAAGATCATATGATGTGAGAAATTCTAACCAACGTTGTTGTCTCATATTTAAGTCCTTTTGAGTGGAAAGATACTTCAAAGATTTGTGATCCGTGAAGAACTCAAACTTTTCACCTATTTAAAGAAGGAACGTTATTTACTAGGGTCAATCAAAGTTTATTTATAATAAACTATAAGGAATCCTTACCCGGTAGATAACGCCTCCATATTTTTAATGCGAACAAATGACTAATAATTCCAAGTCATGTGTTTCATAATTCCTCTCATGAGTCTTTAGCTATCTTCTTGCATAAGCGATGACCTTTTCATGCTGCATCAGGACAGCACCAACTCCTTCCTCACAAACATCAGTATATACAATTAAACTGCCACCTTCATCAGTAATAGCTAGGATTGGAGTGGTAGTAAACCTTCTCTTGAGTTCCTTGAATGCTTCTTCACATTTTGGTGTCCATTCAAATTTAACATCCTTCATAGTCAACTTTGTTAGATGGAAGAAAATTTTGGAGAAGTCTTGAATGAATCTCCAATAATATCCTACCAATCCTAAGAAGCTGCGGGTGTCCTTCGGGGTTTGTGGTTGCTTCCAATCTTGTATAGTTGAAATCTTTTCTGGATCTACTGAGATCCCTTCTCCTGACACAATATGCCCAAGGAATCTTACTTATTTCTCCCAAAAGTGACATTTCGAGAATTTAGCTTTAAGTACATTTCTCCTCAATATTTCCAACACAATCTCCAAATGCCTTTCGTTTTCTTCCTCGGTTTTGAAATAGATAAGAACATCATCAATAAAAACCAACACGAATTTGTTTAGCACATCTCTGAATACTCTATTCATAAGGTTTATGAAATAGGCAGCTGCATTAGTCAACCCAAAAGGCATAACTAACTATTCGTAAAAGCAATCCGGACCCCTAAATGTAGTTAATGGAATACCATGCTTAGCTATTCTTAGCTGATGGAATCATGTGTCTAAATCCATTTGCGAGAATACTCGGGCACCATGAAATTGATAGAACAAGTCATCTATGCGGGGTAGAGGATAATTGTTTTTAGTCGTTTGCTTATTTAGGTCTAGATAGTCTACACAAAGCCTTGGGGAGCCATCGGACTTAGCTACGAAAACTACCGCTGCGCCCCAACTTAAGCGACTAGGTCTAATTAGTCCTTTTTTTAACAACTTATCGGTTTGGTTTGCCAACTCAATCTTTTTCTTCGGGACCATCCTTCAAATTGGGTGAATAACGGGTCTTGCACTAGGAATTAAGTCAATTCAGAACTTAATTTCCCAATGCGGGGGCAAACTTTTAACTTTCTCAAAAACATCCTGAAATTCCTTGACAATTGGTATTGTCTCCAAACCTTTTTGAGATGAGTCTAGTGCATACATGAAACTATCCCTTACCAGACTAGGTTCTTCACAAGATATTTCTATACATTTCCTAAAGCTGGTCCATAAAGTTACCGTCCTTTTAACGCAATCAAGGACAGTTTATTCTTCGATAACCAATCCATACCGAGTAAAACTTCAAAACTAATAAAGTCAAGAACAATAGGTAGCATGAATTTTTTTGGGAGAGGTGAGTAACACAGACATTTTCACAAATCATACAAAGATTAGTTGTACCGCCTATGGGATTTGACACGAAAATAGGGGTATCTACTATTTTTGTGATCAATTTTAATCTATCAACCAATCCTTTAGCAATAAAACTATGGGAATCCCCAGTATCAAATAATACTTTAAATAAATCATCATTGACATAGATATTACCTTCAAGAACTCCCTTGCCTTTTACATCAGTAGAGGTTGAAGGCTCGTCTTTGATAGTATAGACCTTAACATGCCCTCCTTTGTTCATTAACGGGCACTTGTTCTTCCAATGGCTGGGTTGATGGCAATTATGGCAGAGACTTCTCTGCACCATAGGAGAGACGGTTCCTTGCTGCTGCCTTTGAACCTTGGGACTCCTGCAGTATTTTGAATAATGGCCTTTCTTTCCACAGTTAAAACATTCAACATCTTTAAAACAATTTTCCTGAGATCCTCCTCCAGGCTTGCCTTTCCATGGCTTCTTTTCATTGTTATTGAACTTCCTCTTATTGTTGTTGTTTTAGGTTGCGAGTGGGCTCTTCTTATCCAAAGCTTCATAATAGAAACCCATATCTATTAAATCCACAAAGGTTCCTTTAACATGGACGGTCATCCTATCCTGATACTGCTCCTTCATCCCAAAAATGAACATCTCGTTTTTCTTCAGAGGCGTGTCTATCAATCGAGGCCTAAAGCGAGACAATTCATTGAATTTGTGCAAATACTCTTCCACAGACATCGCTTCTTTTTTTAGATCCATGAAACTTCTATAGAGGCGGAATTTGCCAGCGGCGAGCATGTATTGTTCTTCAAAAGCTTCTTTAAACCTTGCCTAAGAGAAATTATCTTCAGATTCATTAAGAGTACTGGACTCCCACCAAGCTAGAGCCCCATCCTTCAATTGCCAAGAGGCCAAGAATCTCTTTCAATTATCATCGATGTCTTATCCTTTAAATATTTTTTCACAAAATCTGAGCCAAGCATGAACTTCAATAATAGATTCTGTGCCTTGGAATGGCTTTCCTCCCAAGCTGGTATAATATTTGCAAAGAGCGGCAAAGTTAACTTGAGGTGGCATAGGAATTACCACTTCCTTTATTACTGTAGCATTTGATCGACCGTTAGTGGTCGTAGTGTTGCTACCTCCCTTTCGTCCTCTTCTATTACTCATCTCCTACTATCTACATATAGTAAGGGAACATCTTTAGAAATATAGACGAAATTATTTCAGGGAATGTGTATAAACTCGAATAAACTTATTCGAATAAAATTTCAAATATGTGCTCTCTCAGACTAAACTCATTCTAGGGTAATACTACCCCTATCTCTAATGAGTTGACCCCATCTAGGCTTAGGTATTTGCTCAAACATAAGCTCTGATACCAAATGCGATGACCGACCTCCTTGACCCTCAAAAATCGACACTAATACATCCTTAGTATTCACGTGCCGTAAATTCAAGCACCGGAGAGGCAGATTATCATGAGGTAAAGAAATAAAGATAGAAGATAAGACAATAATAGAATCTCACATCGTATTCAACACATAATTATACATATGAGTAGTACTTGTAATTACTCCAAATTGTTCCATCAAAGTTACGACATGTACTAACCCAGCTAGGATAGTTATAACGGCCTATCCTGATAGTGCTGGTAGATACTGATACATAATACAGACACAATGGAAGGTGATAGATGACTTCAACAAAAGACCCAAAATTCTCCATGCTCCATGCTCCATTCCAAAACTCCAAGCTTACCTAACTATTTGGATGCCCAGGAAAATAGGGCACCCAAAGTTTAAGGTTAAAAGAAAATAAACTCCGGGGCAGTCATAGAACTGGTGTGAGAAACTCAAAATACGATGTTTAAAAACAAAAGGTATCTCATAAGACCACGCCACACATAAACACGAAATGAGTATTTACCTTATGATAACCAAAATATTTGCTACGTAGAATATGAAGATATTATTTTTAATGACATCCTTTTTGAAAACACTTTTCAAGTAAATATACACAATCTTTGCCGAAATTGTTACATTATTAAATTCCAGCATACTAGGCTCTACAATCTAATTCGAAGGCACTTGTTGGAGAATTGATTTCCATACAATGACAAGGTAAGGGACTACCTTCCGATAGTATATCTTTAGAAAAATGCACCAGAGGCTCCAACCTCTACCCACACAGAACCGGACTACCTTTACCATAGATAGTACCGAATATGCCATCACCCCGGTCATTCCCGACCTATCTGAGGATCCCAAAGTATACACAACTTACCCGAAATATAGAGGGTGATCTAGAAAGGTGATGGCTATATTCTAATGGGAGCGACCCACTTAGCTCTGCCGCATATACCCTGTTTTTATCATTTCCGGGTGATGAGGCTAGAGTTAACGATTACCTTTCTTATAGCACATTCCACTCTGAATGCCACATTGCCAATCCATAATCACACCACTGATTTCTACAAACGTATAATTCCTGAGCTCGTATGTCTCAGGAAAGGGTGTTAAGCTAAGAGAAGTTGCCTTCTCTACCACCAATCAGATGATACGTTCATAGAGATCAATCAATGTAATTACAATTGCAACATTAGACATTCGTCCATGCAAGTTGTCCAGGAATAGGGAAAACTGAAGGCATTCTCCTACCATATCCTATCGGGGATTACCCCTAGAATTAGTAGCGAGAAGTCCTTGCATCGAAGATCTCAAATGAAGAACTACTGCCACATATTATGATATGGGAAATTTTCCCTGAGGGTCGGTGACTAGTAGCCCTACATTCCATCTTCCAAATCATATCCCTGTCATTACTTAGAATACGTAAATTGGTTCGAAGTGGTCTTCGGATAGGAATTATCCCAAATCCGACCCTGATTCCTTCAAATCATTCTGTGAATAGGGAATCATTCTGTAATTGATTAATTTTTTTTATCAAAATCTCTTCTGGAGATGTATATTTCTAAAACATTCTTTCCGTTATATACAGAATCATTAAACCTCTCTTATCAAATCCTTTGATTACTTTAAACCTTTTTAAACTGGGAATAATTCGAAATCATTTCATTTTTCATTTAGGAAAATATTTCCAAACCATTCCTTTTAAATCTTAACAAAAATTTCTTAATTCAAAACTCAAAATTTTGATTGAGTTAAAACAATGTTATATAGGATGTTAATCCAAAACCAGTAAATATTAAGTGAGCAGAATCTATAGAAATCATCTAATTCTACTCCATACCGATTCTCGTATTTAACAAGTACTATGGGTGAAATAATGGTGAAATCACCTTTTAAATTCCACGAATAGTATGAGTTCCCTCTTCGGACTTTAACACCAAGTACAAGAAGATTATCTCCATAAAATCCAAGTTATTTATATTTGGAAAATTATATCCTTTATACTTTGGAAAATTTTGAACCAAGTAAATCAAATTTACTATCCCATCCGTCGGGCCAGTCCGGATAGCCAGGGAGAACAGGAAACTGGTTTTCCAAACCCAAGCCTAAACACTGCCTCTTTGACACCCATAAGGCAGTCAAGTAATTTGATCGACTCTAAATCATTTAACATTTAACCATTCTATAAATCCTTCAAATCATCTTTAAAATACTTTATTATTCATTTGAAAACATTTACAAAATATTTGGAAAAGAACGGTTGCGTTTAAAACTATATTTCAAAAGTTATGGAAAAGTGCTGCGGAAATGTGCTATGGAAAGTGCCTTTTAAGCTATATTGATCAAAACGACTTCTCTATCATTTGGAATTCATTTTTATAACTCAAATCACTTTTAACATATTTTAAAAGATTTTTAGAATTTATTTCATATTTCGAAACAATTTTAAAATATCATTTTCAAAGAAATCCTTTTATGGATTCCGAACTGCAAAACAGCGATTTTTCCAAAAACTTGTTTTACTCATATATTTCAAAATCTACTTATCGAAATCTCGATTTTCTTTCTTTGTTTGAAAACTATGAATATAATAGTTTGTAAAATTCTTATGTCGAAGAATTTCGAGCTAAATTCCATTATATATACTCATTTGACTTTTATGGCGCGAAATCGCGAACTACCGTTATGTGATGCGCTTATTTTTGACTATATTTTCAATTATCATTCAAACTTCACCAAAACACTTTCATATGTTTATAAAACATTTCAATCTCATTTTTAAACCATTATTAAGATGTTTAACGTTCCATATACATGAATTATTTAAATAAAGGAAAGTGATTTTCTTTGTGCTTATCGACGTGTATTTCCGTGACTTGCATATATATTCAACATTCATATTTAACAATCATCATCAACAATCATAATTGAATATAGCATATAATACTATAGTTTAGGAGTTTATCACCTCGAGTTTAAACGACTAACTAAAAATTGGCTATAGCTTCGCTAACTCGAACTTTTAGCTCACGATCACCTGGATTATTGCTCCTAGATGGCTCGGCCTAGGCTTGGAATGGCTAGAGGAGCTCACGGCCTGGGGTTGGGGAGGAAGGCTTGGCCAATGGTAGAGGAATTGGAGGCCGTGGATGGTAGAGAGGAAAAGGTGGAATTTTTGAATAGTTTGAGGTGCTTAAGTATATATATGTATATATTATAACTTAAATTTCTTTTGAGAAATATTTTAGCATCACTTTGTTAACATGAGAAGCCATTAAACTATGGAGTGAGAGAGCTTAGGAAATTAAGAAGAAGATGAATGAAAATGAAGTGGAGAGTGTGTTGTATTTATAGGAAAAGAAGAGGAGAAAAATATCTAAGATATTTTACACACATGCATCATTATCCATCACTTCCACATGCACCATCTCCATCACCTTTATGGCCGATATGACCACCCTCCATGTGCATATATGAGTGCTTGTACTATGGTGGACTTTTGGTTAGCTTAGGAAGTAAGGAAAAGAGAAATATCTTGAATATTTTATGCATATATGTTTTTATATTTATATGTATACGTGTGCATATATGAATGATCATGTGCATGAGAATATATCTTCATGTATGCACATGTATATGTGCACATGTATCTTCACAACGTCGCACAACTTCAATACGTTGTATCGTTATGAATCCTGATTTCGATTTCCGGTCATATTTTCACTTTTTAGTTAATATGAAAATATTTATAAACAAAATTTGAAAATAATATTTCTATTATTATATAATAAATTAAAGAGCTTACTTAATAATTAAAATAATTATTAGATCATTTAAAATAAATTTAAATTCAAAAATCAATTTATTGGAAATGATGACATTATTAATGATGTCATAAATACATTTAATTTTCCATAAGTAAATAAATTATTTTATTTCATATTTTCATTCATATACATAAATGAGTGTATGTATCTAGCTTGGCACACGATGTCGAATGGCCGAAGAGCTGTTTATCGATAAAACGATTTACAGTTATTTTGTCGAAATTTTAACGAAAGTATATATTTTCGTAAATACTTATTCAAAATAAGTTTACCATTATGATTTATAATTCAAAACATCATCATTTATGTTTGAAAATCTTATTTTGAATATTTTAACATTTTTCTGAAGTGATGATTTTACGGGTCGTTACACAAACATACCAGGGAAACCTTTACTTCGGCATATAATACTATCTTAGGAAATGTAGATGAAAAAGATTGTAACTCCAATGTTAATAGGACAATAAGTGTGTAGTAAATAGGGAGTTACAACAATTTAAAAAGGATACAGATGGATTGATGAGACCAATTAAAGAGATTATTAGAGTAATTATGGAGAGATAAGGAAGGTATAATAAGTAAAATTAGAATGAATAAATAAATGTCTTTAAAAGTTGTCTATTAGAATAATAATAATTTATTTTGGAAAATTGACATTTGTAGAAATAGCAAATAAACATGTTAGGTAGTAATTAAATACTATAAGGCAGTATAATCGTCATTATAGTAAATTATATAGTCTTAATTATATTGACAAAGATTAGTGGGCCTAGCCAAATGCATAAAATGAGATGGGAGATAAGAACCTATATTTGTAAACATCCGAAAGTAAGCAATGAAAGGAGTAAAGCAAAATGTGAAGAAGGACTGGAGCAAGTTCCCATAGTGTACATTAATCACCATAAAGAGATAACCGGATTTTAGTAAAGATTGAGTGGGGAAGAAGAAAGTTCAAAAGAAAGGACAACTAAAGTCAATTTCTAAATCCAAACCCATGAGAAAGAATTTAATAAAAAGTTTTTGAAAAATTCATTGAAATGTTTTGAATAGAGTTTTTAAAGGACTTATTGGGAAGTTGTTTTGAAAAAGTAGGGAAATTTGGAAATTCATAATTTAAGAATTTGTTTAGTCAAAAGAATCTGATTAAAGGGATTTTGGTAAAAAGGATTTTTCATTTCTAAAATGCTAGTTTAAAATTGGTTGAGTTAAAAAGTTTCTAATAAAGGAATTCTTCGTTTTAAAAATAAATGTAAAGTAGAGTGTAGGTTGGACTTGATGATTTTTCCTATCTCATAAGTTTGGAAGCTCTTTTTTTCTAAAAATTCTTTTTAAAAGGGGATAAATGGATATGGAACTTGATTAAAATGATGTTGAAACCATTTAAGTGGGAGGAGTTAAACAAAGGCAACATTGGGAGGTTTGGATAGTAATAGCCTTAGGAATTTACATAAAATAGGATCAGTAATCTAGTTAGAGGTTATTAGGATAGAAGTTATCCTTGCTTTCCCACTTTTCATTGTTTAAAGTTATAGAAGATGCTTTTGAAGAAAAACTTAATGATTGGATGGAATTAAATGATGATAATTAATAAATAAAGTGGGATAATTTTGTGAATATTATAAGGAAAAGCATTTATGTGAGGACGAGAATTTTACATATAAAATTTTCTATTTAGAATTTGTTTGAACAAGAATAAAATATTATTGAATTTAAAATGGTAATAAAAGATAAATAAATTGGGATTGATAAGAAAAAGATTGCGAAAGATTATATGATTTTAAATATGACTTGAACAAAGTTATAATAAGTATTTAGTTAAGTGACAGTACATTTTGAGTAATAAAGCAATAGATGTTGATCTATATCTTTTGGATAATATAACAACTTGAAATTAGAAATTTAGCATGAATGTGAATAGATTGTGGTTTGAAGTCTACTAAAATAATTGTCTTATAAATAACAATATCTTTGAAATAATGAATGTCTAATAAAGGAACATATGTTATTTTGAAATGCTATTGAAGTTATAATCTTTGTAATAGATTAAAAAGGAGTTAAAATCGGAAATAATAGTAATATATCCTTAAAATGGTAGTCAATGAACTTCTCATAAGTACAGGGCATGATTTCGTAAATTAATGGAGTAATAAATGCTGATTTGAATTTAATGTTATAAGTCTATTTGTATAAAAACAATTTATTGAAAATTATTTTGTATGTTGTTGAATTTTTAGTTTTATAAAGAATGGTGAAAACCAAATAAAACTTTATAGAGCAAATATGGATCACTACCTCGGTAAGACAGGGTAAAAATTTTAGGATACGAATAAAATAGAAATAGAATGTACAACATGATCTGGAAATTTGAAATCAGTCCCAAATATTTAATTGTAAAGTTGCAAAGATATTCCAGATTTATAACTCGGTTGTAAGTTAGGTTGCCCTAGTTGACTTGGAATGTGAATTTATATGTTTTGATTTATTTGGAGCAAGTTCCATGTAAATTCCATAAATTATCCAACTCCAAAATATGTATAAAAGCACGTCGTTTGAATTAACAAGGGATATACCAAAAATGGAAAAGGAGGTGTAAGATATGAATATTCTTTTCCATAGTTTACACTATCTATTGCAATAAAAGAAAAGAAATAACTCCTTGTAATTTTAAACGGAGCAAAGATCTCACTTTGGTTATTTTTTGGAATATTATAATGGTAATTCTTTTAAAAGGATAGTTTTGATGAATTAAAATATGGAAGGAATGTTCTAGTTTAGAAATTAATGGTTAGAAATAAGAAATATATATACACATGTATAACCGTGCTTAACGTACAAAAATAAAAATATATAAATAGCGTAATTTACGATAATATTTGTATTAATTATTAACAGCATAGTAATTATAGGACTAGGATTTATGGACATTAATTACATATTAAATGGGCAATAAGTTTGTAATTAATAGAGAATTAAAAGGAATTAAATGGGGGCTGATTAGGGAATTTAATAATACATTTATAGGATGCACAATTTATCCCATAATCGGGTATATTACTTGAAGTAATTGATGGACCACATTTATTTGGAGACCGAGATGGAGAATTAAGTGGAATGACTTACTAGGAATGTTCATCTTAATTTAGTAAGGAGTATTAGGACCACAACATCATTAACACCAGTTGATGATGAATGGCAGCTGCCAGCATGATAATCTTTTTTGAGTTTTTGGTTTGTAATCGTGAGTTGTCTCCTTTAGGTTATTAGAAAAACATACAATATGGTATAAGATATGTTCCTGTTTTATCATTGGGTTGATTTTATTGCTGGAACTAGACCACTGGATAAATATGTACATATTGAAAAACAGTGTAAAGAAAAAAATTCATAAGGACACTTAATTAGCAATAAACTGTAGCTAAGACCGGAAGTTAATGAGTAAATTAGGTTAGTAACTAGGAATAAATGATGCTTTGATTCTAAAAAATTTACGATTTTGGGAAAAATAAATTTTAGCTTATGGAGTGACACCATTCAAGGGTGACCATTCACCCCGGAGGAGATAAGAAGAATGGTGTATGAGGAGAATTTTCTATTGGACAGGGATGAAGAAGAAGGTGACTGAATTTGCCATTGGGTGTTTGACGTGCCAATAAGAAAAAGGTAGAATTGATTAGGCCGCGAATGAAGGCCACACAAGATCATCTGAAATCCTATGCGGAAAAGCGAAGAAAAGAGTTAGGGTTTAAAGTAAGGGACTTGGTGTTTATCAAAGTTTCCCCTCTTAGAAAGGTCGTGAGATTTGGAAAGTCGAGAAAGTTGGCACCAAAGATTTGTCGGGCCTTTCTCAATTTTAGAAAGAATAGGAAGACTTGCTTATCGTGTGAAGCTACCGGATAAACTGGCAGAAGTCCATGACCTTTTTTATGTTTTGCACTTAAGGAAACGCCTTCATAGCACAACCACTATGGTAGAGCCTGATCAATTGGGAGACATTGAGATGGAGTTGATATCACCCCGTGTCACCACATGCATAGTGGAGCACGGAACTAGGAAACTTTGCAACAAAGAAATTAGGCTGGTTTGAGTACAATGAGGGAAAAATCTGACAAAAAGCATGATGACTTCTCATCCTAAGCTTTTCTTTGGCTAACTTTTCTTTCCAAAATTTAGTTTGGTTGCATCGTGATTGCTAGATTGGATGGTAGGATATGATTTCCACACTTATACTATCACTTTTACAGAACACTTTTTGCATGTTTTGAATGTTTGCATACATGCCTATATGTCACAACATTTGCATTCATGCTAGGATTGAGCTCACCTATAGTATGTTTGCATACATAATCATATTGCACTTTTGGTTGAGTAAATGGCTGTGCAGATAACATGGTTGCATAATATGGATGCTTAGTGTGGGTTACGCTATCCGTCCCTTAGGGATTTCGGGGATGAAATTATTTAAAGGGGAGAGAATGTAATACGCCATAAAAATTATACAAAATTAACTAATAAGAAAAGAACTAATTCATAAATTAATGATAAGGCTAAATATGAAATTTTGTTAATGTTAGAATTTGACCACAAAAGTTGTGACGTTGTGTTCGTGGCAATTTTTTGATCGATTTCCATGTATAATGTTTTGAAAACGGAGCTCAATCAAAACAGTTATTGACCTTTGAAGTTTTTGGATTCACAATAATTTAAATAGAATTCAAATTAAAATATATAATTAATTCCAAAATGTAAAATTCAAAAATTAATTTGGGGGTTAAGTAAAAGTTATAATAAATGTTAAGTCCGTTTGATTATTAAGGAATGAAATAAATACACAAAAACAAATGATTGAGCGGTTCCAAAAATAGGCGAACCGGTTGACTACTCCTTAGAACCGGTCGACTGCAAGTGGTCGATCGTCTAGGGTAGATCGGTTGATCGGTGAAAGCTGGTGGTGGCTAGGGTTTTCACATTTTTAACTCCAGAGTTTATTATTTTAAACCGATGTAGGTTCGATGGTTCTGCTGCTTTCTAACCACTATAAATAAGAGCTTGGCCCTCTCACTTTTGTTCACAAATTATTTTGGGAACCAAGCAAAGTTCTACCCGTTTCTTTATTCTTTAAGATTCAGAAAATTCTCTAGAGTTTTAGGTAAGGAATTTTAGGTTTTAGTATTCAATTTTTAATTCTATTCTCCTCTAATCTGTGAAATTTTGAACCTAATCTACATACAACCCACTGGTTGTATATTTCTAAAGGAAGAGATCTGGAAAGAAATCTAAGCAGACATAAACAAATCCAAGAGGAAGAGCTAAGACCTTTTTTGTGAGTGGAAACCTTAGTCTTTCTTATTTTACTAATTGTACAGTATAACTTGGATATGATATATGCTTTGGAAAATTTTGGTTTACGAAAACATCACATTAAAACCCTCAAATGCCCCCGAAGCGAAATGTTAATTCCTATGTTAGAATCTCACATATTTTATATTAAAATAATGGAATTTGGGTAGATATTGCAGTTTTAATGTTTTAAACTGTTCAACTTCGTATCATTTTCTTTGGATCTTAGTTGCGGTTTTAAAAAGAATAAATTAGGAAATGGTGTGTAAGGTATGGATTCTTTGGTTCGCAGTTTGCACTGCCTATTTCCGCAATTTAAATAAAAATTCCCTTTTTTAATTTTATAAAAAAGTTGAATAGAGAATTAAAGTATTTGAATTGTAAGTTTATATTAATGTTGATTCCACTATCTTAGTATAAAATAAGTTGGTATGGATTCTATTTATACAAATCTGTTGATTGAATTGTGGATATCGGATATATGGTATATTTGTTGATATGGAATTGGATTTGTATAAATTTGAAGTTTTGACATTTAAACTTTAGCTTAGGGTGTAATCTTTGCATTCTAAGAAATATTTTAAGCGCGTATTTATACATATACATATACATACATAACACATATGCACACACACACATACATACATACATATTAGCATAAATAACGTATAATTATAACGTATTAATTACATAGTTAATTGGTTATTAATTATCATTAAATGCCCCTTAGAAAAGAAGTTAAATTCTAAAGACGAAATAAGAGTTTTTTTAAGGCCTTGATATGGATTGCGGTGAGATGTGTGATAATATGTTAAGAGAGTGTAAATTATGAATAAGTTATATGGATGTGAGATCAATCACAAGCACACGGAAGTCTGCCCAGCTAATCCGGCTACCAGCAGTGTGACTTTGGGGCTGATGTGAGACATCGTCTATAATAAGTAACCATGAAGGAAACAAGGATAGTACCAAATTCTTTTGTGGTAACCCTGCCTAGCTAATCTGCATACTAGTACCTGCGAATAGTCGGACTAATGTGAGACGTCACTATGGCGTATGGGTCATAATACGAAGGACCTGCTTCAATGATTGAAGGTATTAAGTTGTTGTATGAGGGCCCGCCTCTTCCTTATCAAAGAAGTATTAAATGGTCTGGGTTAGGCAAGGTAGAGGATATCTCGGGGAGGGTCCACTTCAGATATTAAGTGGTAAGTGGCCCAAAGAGATTCCCATTAAATGGTTATATGATGAGGACCTGCCTTGAATGGGGTATTAAATGGTTAAAGTCTGTCTAATTCCCATTAAAAAGGTATTAGGTTACTTGGGTGCTATCTCTTACATTGTTAGGGCATTATTGACGATAGATATGGGTTATTGGGTCGAAAGAGTAAATGGTTATGGAATTGGACTGGGAAAGCCTTGGAGCTTATTGTTGGAAGACTTAATATGGTTAAGATACATAAGACATATTCATATTTATATTATACTACCTAAGTGCTATTATAGAAAGGCTCGAGATTTTTTTCACCGTACATTGTTGTTCTGACTCCCTCCTTATTACAACACATGTTAGAGATGACGTTGCGGACTTTCGGAAATTGAGGTGGGGATGCAGACCTATGGCTGTTATTTAGTTGTCTATGTTATTTTTATATTTCTAATATACCTATTGAGACATGATGTACTTTGGAATATTATACTACGGATAGTTGGCGATTGTTTATGAAATTGTGTTCTACTTTTATGACATTTGAATTTAAATAAAATGGATATTGTTTTGATATTATATTTTTTCCTTCCGCTATGAGTCTTTGAATGTGTAGATAAACGGCTCTATATATTGTTCTTTATACTAATCAACATCCGGCTTTGGAATGGGTCTAAGTTTTGATGGGCCTTTTCTTGGTTGGAATTTATGCCTGTTTCGAGGCGAGTTGTTACATAAGTCAACGATTAATATTGAACAATTCGAATATTAATGTTCACACATCACCTCAGCTAGTGGTGTAACAGTTTGGCTGAATTTATTGCTTGCAATTTTTTTGGTAAAATCTAATTTTACTATTTTAAGCAGTACCAGGTATTAATGATTATTTACACCAATTCTCTTCATTAAAACTATATCAGTTTAGAATTTATGGAATTTGGTTCTAGTCAAACTTCCTGTATTGTCCACGTTTAACTTAGTTAGTCCAAAAAACAAAGTACTTGGTTCAATAATAACAATTATATTACCATACTGCTCTAGCCATAGAAGTATTTTTGAGTTGACTACATTTGGTTGACTGTGATACTAAACTCATATAACTAGGGAGAAGAATTCTCTATTGAATAGTGTTAACTCCCAATGCTTCAACTCAAATCCATCTATGGTGGTATGATGGACATTGTGCCATGATTTTACTATAATCAAAGTGGAGTATCCATATTGAAGTTCAACAATATTCTCAAGTCGAGAGAGCTTTGTAATATCGTTAGTTCGAGATTTTCTGTTTGAATTTAGTTATACTAACCAACAAAAAACTCTCGAGTAAGTCATTCCATAGTTAACCAATAACTATCAGTACGTAACCTCTTAGTACCTCTAGCAGCCATGAGTAATACACTGCCTAACATTTGGAGAGTATTACATACTCTAGTCTCAATGGATGTATCGATGTCCTATCTTGAAACATCTTAACTAGGAATATATAAAATAATTTATTATTTTTAATGTGAAAATTTCTCATTATTACAATACTTTGTAATTACTATCACATAACATATTATTTAAGGATTTCCTATTTAATACACTTAAATAAAATCATTAACTAATGTAACATGGTATGACAAGTATATAATAGAAAGAAAAACACCATTTATTTTGAATGGGATTTTATTACAAATTTAATAATTTACAATAAATTACAGAATTTCCCCTAGGGCATACCCCTAACTTTATCAATCTCCCACTTGCACTTGGGTCCAATAATGAAATCTCAATTCCATCTCTTTGATAAGTTTACCGAGAATTGAGCGAGCTGGTCCCTTATGAATGGATCTGCTATGTTGTCCCTTGTATGGACTCTATCAATCACAAGTTCTTTATTAGTGATGAACTCTCTAATAGGTAGAACTTTCGAAATATGTGCATATATTTCTTATGAGCTCATTGTCCCTTTGCGATTTGCATCACAACATTGTTTTCATAAAACAATGTCATTGGATTATCAATGTTTGGAATCAATCCTAGCATAGCCATAAATTTGCATACCCATACTGCTTCTTTTGTTGCTTCGTTGAGGGTGATGTATTCATCCTTCATTGTTGAATCAACTGTCGTTTCTTTCTTGGAAATTTTCCATCTAATGGCCCCACCATTCAATGTAAAAACATATCTAGATACAGACTTACTGTCATTGATATCACTTTGAAAGCTGGAATCTATATACTCTTTCACAAGGAGATCTTCATTCCCATATATAAGAAACATGTCCTTAATATTTCTAAAAAACTTAAATATACATTGTATAATAGTCCAATGCTTCTCACCAGATAGGTTGGTATCGACTTATGTATCCTAATGCATAAGCCCTATCTAGTCTAGTACATGACATAAAGTATAATATGGAACTAATTATGGATGTATATGGTATCCTCTTCATACACTCCTCCTCATTGGTATGAGGAGTGTCCTTGAAAAGGATGATTCTAGATTGCATCGGAACATTTCCACACTTAGAATTTTCCATACCAAAATTGTTTATTATGGTATCTATGTACAGGGATTGGAACAATCCCAACAGCCTCTTAGATCTATCTATATAAATCTTATTACCAAGTATATAGGTTACTTCTTCCAAATCCTTTATGGAGAAGTTCTTAGATAACCATGCTTTAAGATTGCAACAACATAATGTTGTTGCCAATCAGTAGTAAATCGTTGACATATAGGACTAAGAATACTATAGAACTTCCCTTTTATTTTCGATATATCCAAGCTTCCTCTGTATTCTAATAAAAACCAAACTTTTTGATTAATTTATCAGAACACTTATTCCAATTTCTAGAAGCTTTTTTAGATCATAAATAAATCTTAACAATTTACAAGCCTTGCCCTCACTCCCATTGATCTCGAAACCCCCGGGCTGCAACATGTAAATGGTCTCATTTAAATCACCATTTAGAATTGTCATTTTAACATCCATTTGTTACATTTCGTGGTCGTAGAACATGCAGTGGCTAGCATTATCTGAATGGACTAAAGCATGGCTAAAGATGGAAACGTTTTGTCATAATCAACAACTGAATTTGATAAAACCTTTCGCAACTAGCCTTGCCTTATAGGTCCTCACCTTTCCATCTGCATTTAGCTTTTTCTTAAAAATCCATTAGCACCTAATGGGTTTTATTCCTTCGGGTATGTTAGTCGAAGTCCATACTTTGTTGCCATACATGGAATCCATCTCAGATTTCCAAGTTTCAAGCCGAAGTGCAGAGCCTTTACTTTTCAGTGCTTGTTGGAATAAGAGAGGATCGGACTATTGCCTTTTAAGACATAGTCTTATTTCTTTCCATCCATGAGAAAACTGTATTATCTCTTTGGTGTAGGAGATTCCCATTTAGACTTTCTAATTAGTTGCGTGTTTCCATATAATGGTGAATTTGATTCTCCCACTGGTTCAATCTCTTTGTTAATTTCTTGGATCTCATCCTAATCTACAACTTCAATGGCAATTTATTTTGACAGAAATTCCTTTTCTAAAATGGCAACATGTATGGAAACAATAACTCTTTTATTACTTAGTGTTATAGAAAATATTTTCCCTAGAATTCTTGGGATATCCTATAAATTTACACAAGCTGATCTTACCTCAAGTTTGTTGGGGCCAAAGTTCTTAACGTAGGCCGGACAACCCCATGCCTTCAAATAATTGGTATAGGGTTTCTTCCCATGCCACAACACATATGACATCTAAGGCATAGATCTACTAGGTATCATATTCAACATATCCTCTTTGATTTCTAGTGTATATCCTCAATTAGAAAGAGGTAACTTTGCTTTACTCATCATGGAGCAAACCATATCTAATAGGGTTCGATTTCTTATTTTCGAAACACCACTGTTTTGTGAAGTTTAGAGTGGAATAACCTTAGAAATAATCCCATTATCTTTTAAGTATTGTTGGAGCTCTTGTCTAACATACTCACCTCCTTGATCTAATCGAAGTATTTTAATTTTATGGTTCGTTTGATTATCAATTTCATTCTTATACTCATTGAATTTCTCACAAACATCAGATTTATTATTCATAAGACATAATATCCTAGTCTTGAGAAATCATCGGTAAAAGTTATAAAGTAAGAAGAATTATATTTACTGCTATAAGCATTGGGCCACATACAACAGTATGTGCAATTCCCAAGAGTTCATTAGCTCTTTTGTTGCTCCTTTTAAAGGGTTGTTTGGTCATTTTTCCTTTAAGATATGACTCACATGTATTAAATGATTTAGAAGCAAATGATGGTAAAAGACCTTTGGTTTTCAATTTTTGTAGTAATTTGTCACTAATATGACCTAGTCTATAGTGTCATACATAATTATTACTAATGTCAACTTTAGAAGAATTATTCACAGCATGGATATGATTAGAATTAAACACATACATGCCATTATCCATAACACTATTGTAGATTTTATTTCCATCAAACATAATGTTCATAATATTATAACCACAATGAAAAACATATCCAGTCTCAAACAATCTATACATAAAAACTATTCCATAAATAATTTTTTAACATAATAGCAGTTATTTAAAATTAAAACTAATCCATTTGACCAAGCCAAGAGATTGTTTCCAACTGCAGTTGCATCTGCTAAAGATCCATCAGCAACTTGAAGCCTCATTTCACTCTTTGTTACATGCCCCTTGTTCCTTAGTCCCTATAATGAGTTATAAATATGAGTTCCATATCCAGTATTTAAAACCAAGTCATTTATTGATTGCAAAACAATTTTGAATCATCTATATATATATCTATATATATATATATGTACGTATGTGTGTATGTATGTATATATATAGGAGCGGAAGAACCATTAACTTTCTTCTCTTTGACAATTTTCAGGTAGTCCAGACAATTGCGTTTCTAGTGCCCCTTCTTGTGATAGTGTCGACATTCACCCTTGTCATTAGGATCTTACCCTTCTTGTTTACAAGCTTTCTCTTTATCAAACATTCAAAGACAATGCCTTTCCCTTTATAGAAGTACCGTGCCTTGATCTTTGGATGCAGACTCAAAAGATCTCAACATATTGAGCAGCACCACAAGTTTCACATTCATTTGATTCATACCGTAGTTCAATATGAATGGCTTAAACTATTGAGTAAGAAACCAACACGATTTTCCTTTGTTATCTTCATATTAAAAAGTTTCTTAATATTCTTGTACCTTATGGAATGATATTACTCCCCAAACAAAGTTTCGAGGCTATTGATGATTTGATGGATAGTCATGTTTTTATGCTGTCTTTGCAATGACTTTTCTTTTCTAAAGTAGACAATATGTAAACTTAGGCAATTTCACGGTCTGCTACCTATTTCTTATAAGCAATGCATCTTTAACAGGTTTTATTTTGGAGGTTCGCATGTAGATGACTAAAAGAATTCGTAGGTTAGTGATGTTTTGATTGCTCTTAGACATTCTATGTAATTAGGTCCAGTGAGCTTGACATTTTCTAAAAATAACTTTGGTGTGGACATTTTTCTACAAATGTAGTTTTAGTAAATTAAGGCAATTTATACATAGCAAATGTTCTTAAAATATTAGTAAGGTTAAATACATATATTTCATCTTACTAATAAGCTCCACTAGAATTTTATGTTTTTCAAAACCAAAAAAGAAATATATAGCTCTTTCGACTTCTCTAGTGAGTGTTGAGAATCGTTGTCTTGGAATTTAGACCTTATGGAAGCTCAACAAACCATAGTTCCATAGGCGATAGATAACACCTTATCGGTTGTATCATATACAGCTCCTAACCTGTGGTCTTTATCCTAATCTCATCTTAAACTTGAGAAAGCTCAACGAACCAAGAGATATTATTCACTCATACCTACCATTTCGCAACGGCCTAAGTATAATGCACGTACCCTAAGGGAAGCTTAATAAATGCGTGCATGTATCTTACCTCATCTAGTCAATATATTAATAGTACCACACATAAATAAATATGTGCATATATCTTATCCCAGCTAATCAATATATTAATAGTACTACACCTAATATCTCTAGTCTTAAGGAAAGCTTAATAACTAAAGAGTATGCAAGTAATCTATTAATATATAAATGATAGATGACAACATTATATAATATATTCATAATTTTTAATATATTTATTTGAGTGATATCGATTTAGGCAATAATGTATTTTTATCAAATACTCTCGTGATTCAAGTGTCAAACACATCTAAAATCATGGTATACATACAATACATATGTATTTCTTTCTTAAACCAAATTGGGCTTTCTTATAGTTCCACTTTATTTAATCGAATCATATTTAATTAACTTTAAATTTATTAATTAAACCCTGTTTAATTAATTTACTAAATTAATTAACAATTTAATAAATCTAATTTTTATTTATTTTAAACATTAAAAATTGAATATTGACTGTAACATTTATAGTAACTTTATATATATATACACACACACATATCATTATACATGTATATAATTTATTGATTAACATTTAATTAATTATAATAATTTTAATTAAAATATAATTAAATTTTAAAATTTATTATTATATACCTTAAACATTTTAAGATAAATATACAATATCCCTATATATGTTCTAACTTAATTAATTGACCTTTAATTAATTATTTATTTAATTAATCTAATTAATTAAAATAAAATTCAAAAATAATTTATTAGTTTTCAGAAACAATTTAAAATGTTTTATAACGTTATTAAATTTCATTTATACTTTTAACTCAACTTTTAAATTTAAAATACTATTTAAATTTTCAAAATTGATTTGAAAATCAGTCCAAGGCCTAAAACTAGTTCAAGCCTTTTATATTGAGGATAATCTTTGAGCTTACATTATCCTTTGGCCCAAGCCAGTAGCCATGTAAGGCAGAGTACTTAGTTACCCAAACCTAACCTTAAAAACTACCTTTCCAGACGCCCTACTAAAGGGGTAGACTTTAATAGATTAGTCATAATATTGCTAATTTAAATTGCATAGGCTATTGGGCACCGATACCCTTGAAGGAAGTAGGCAAGATCGTAGTGGGTTGAATGTGTGAATTTAAAAAAAAATCCATTTTTAGATCTTTGTTGAGCCTATGAAGTCTAATTTATATAAATTATATTTTATAAATGTATCAAAGACACTTATATGTGTATAGTTCATGTATAACATACATGTACATGGTTAATGTGTATGTAGGGATGGCAATGGGGCGGGTCTAGGGTCTAAACCCGGTAGACCTTCCCCTGTTTTGACCCGTCTAGACCCGCCCCATCGGGTCATTGGGGCGGGTAGACCCATGACCTGTTCGTAAGAGCTTCGGTTCTAGGGTTGGGTCGGGGCTTGGCCGACCCGCCCCAACCCGACCGGCACTACCATGATCTCATAGAAATGCTTTATTACTATAAGGATGATATAATAATCCTTCTACACATAAGTGGTGATACCATGGATATTCTAATGTTCCATTCAATAAGTTATATGATTTTTATGGCATTAAGTTGTATCATTAATAATTATATAATAACATATTCATGTTTTTCTTGAACTGTTATCGTACGCCTCATTTTTATTACCTTACCTATCATTGTAAACACATTGATGTCTATATTTATCGTATCATTTAGTGATAATTCCACTTACAAATATAATAAATAAATATATGTATATTAATACATAGTTTTGAATAAATATGTAAAGTCTCATCGGGTCTTGGGGCGGGGTGGGTCTACCCTAACCCGTATGGGTTTCGGGTGTGGGGTGAAAATCCAGACCCACACCGAGTCTACGGGGTGGATCTGGGGCAAGGTTTAAAAAACCCAGGGCGGGTCTGGGGCATAATAAACTCGCTCCATTGCCATCTCTATGTGTATGTATGTAGGTGTTGGATTTACAATGCAACCGATACATTCGTTTTTTAATATATGCCTTTGTTATCCATAGTTTTATTTGAAAGTTATATATATATATATAATTATAGATTTCGTTTTTTTTAATTGTAGATTTTTATTTAAATAGTTTTGAATAATTGAAAATATTTTGAATTAATATCTTAAAAATATTGTGTTGAATTAAAATTCAAAGCCAGATTTAAATTTAATTAAATATCTATTTTAAATTTCAAATATATATATATATAATATCATCTTAAATTGTTTTATTTGAAATGTACGTTTGCATATGTTTTATATTTTATTTCAAAATATATTTATTTTATGTATAAATTATTAAATTAGTAAATATAAAAAATACATATATACATATATGTACATATATAATTTTTTTTCCACCAAAAGTTTTTCCTAATGAATATATAATATTTGTTTATTATATCCATCATACCAATTTGTTATAATTTTTTTAATATAATACATACATCAATTTATTTAAAATAAATTAATATATATACAAATTAATTATTATTATATGGAAGTAATTTTTTTAATATATATATATATATATATATATATTAGTTTTAAATAATTAATATATATAATATATCAATTTTACATGTATATAGTTACATATATCACATTATAAAATTATTAAAGCTATTTAGTAATAATTTAAATTTCCAAAAATTATATGTATGTATCTAAAATATGGTTGAAAATAATATAAGTGTTCTAATGATGTTTTCATGTGTTTTTTCTAAAATTTTTTTGGATATATATAAGATTGAACAATAAAAAGTATATAAAAATCCTTTATAATTATTAGGATCTAAACACCGTAAACATAACAATCAACATATATAATTATGAATAAATTGAAATTGAAAGGTTACCAAAACCAATTGCCTATGATTTTCACCTTGAATGAAAGATCAACTCAGATCCAATTGAACCACCTCCAGAAATTTCAACAGTCTTTAAACGTCCACCACTCTTTTACTTAAATGATTTTGTATGGAATTTTGCTTTAAAAATGGATGGCTATTATGCCTGAAAGCTTGCGGCTAGAATGGGTAAAGGAGAGGGCTCAAAATGAATTAGAAAGAGATGTTGAAATAGCCATCCAAGTTTGGAAAAAATGAAGATTTATTCTCAAATCTTTACTTAGTCTTTGTTTGCCAATTCGAATCGATATTTGAACATTTAAACCACCATCCCCTCTCTTTCCTATGGTAGGTCATACTAGAGCCTTCAATTATTTCCAAACCAACTTAGTAATTAATAATTAATTAATTTAAATTTAAATATCTATAAGTATCGTATATCGATACATGCATATATAACTTTTGTATACATACTAAATACTAATAACATTCATACAAATCAAATAAATTTAATAATTAATATTTCATAAATATTAATTAATTAATTTAATTTAGTTAATTTAAAACAATTAAAAATTAATTAAATCATGTGGTATTTCAGAGTATTCATCATTATAGTTGTGCAAATCAAAGGTATAAACTTAGTCATCAATTAATACTATAGAATTCGAATATTAGTGTTCACAAGTCACCTTATCCAGTGATGTAACAATTTGACTGAATTTATTGCTTACGCATTTTTCGATAAAATCTAATTTTATATTTTAACCGATACCAGGTAGTAACGATAATTTATACTAATTCTCTTCGTCAGAACTATATCACTATAGGACTTATGGAATTTGGTTCTGGTCAAAATTCCAATATCGTCCACATTTGACTTGATTAGTACAAACACAAAGTCCTTAGTTTAATAATAATTGTTGGCATCAAAATTGACCACCAACACCCAATTATACGTGAAAGCACCAATATCCAGTTACAGATCACATATAGTATATGATGTAGATAATATAATATAAAGAATAACCTAATTAAAATGAAAGCAAGTAAAAGAGACAAGATTTATAGTGGTTCGGTTAACTCCGACCTACGTCCACTCTAGAACAATCCTTTTTATTATACCGAAATTTGATTACAGTTACAATCCAAAATTCCAGAATAAAAATGGCAGAGTATCCCTTAGGAAGAAGATGAAGAAGAATAGAATGAAGGTCCTTTATTCAAAGCCAAGCCTGCTATATTTATAGGTGAAACTTCGGCTACAGGGTCTTCTCACCTACATGGGCCCACCATAACGATCGACAAGCCCAATTCGTCCATAAATAACGATCGGCATAGTCACACCGACCGTTATTCCTTCATCCAAATCAATGCCGATCATTTCCTTTCCACGTTGCTACGTCGACCCATCTTCCTCCACTACATTATACCGATCCATCCACCCTGAAAGACGCCGATCCTTCCTCCTTCACGAAAATGCCGATCCCTCTTTTTACACGAAGTCGTGCCCATCCTTTCTCTTCCATGGGAATATGCCGAACCCTCTTGATTCATGAATGTATGTCGGTCTCTCTAAGGCATGCCGACCCTTGGCACTTAGGTTACTATGCCGATCCCTAATGCTTTAGGGTGCTATGTCGATCCAACTCCTTCCAGTGCATGCCATACCGATCCCTATCACAAAACTCCAATATGCCGACCCCTTAGGTTACTATCAGGGCTGATCCATCCATCGTGAACAATGCCGACCCATGCTTTGTCGAACCTTCCTATGTCGATCCTTACTATGCCCCTCAAAACTGTACCAACCCTTTCCTATGTCGATCCATGCTATGCTAATCCAACCTATGCCGACCTATATTACATCGATCCCTCCCATGCCAATTCATGCTATGCCGAGCCTTTCTATACTGATCTTCCCTATGCTGATCCATATCACGCTGAACCCTCCTATGCCATCCCTTCCTTTTTCAAGCCAAAATTCACATTCCAAGCACCTTGCATCGTTTATCTACCGACTACGTTTAATCATGGCTTCGTTATTATCTACAGTTGATTTTCGGACCCCACAATCATCACTTTGCACTCGATAATTGTGAAGTCTATTGGGTTAAAACCACCTGTATACTGCCTTGAAAAAAGGCAGGTTAACAATAATAATAATTATTAACCATACTGCTCTAACCAAAGATTTTGTCTTTGAGTTGAAAACGGTTGACTACGGTACTAACCTCATATAACTAAGAAGATTAATTCTTTATTGAATAGTGTTTCACCACCAATGCTTCAACTCAGATCCAACCACGGTCATACGATGAACGTATTGCCATGATTTAATATAATCAAAGTGGATGACATATTATTTTATAGGGTATTAGTGAGGGGAAACCCGTTGCGCTTAGCGACGAGGTATCACTAAGCACTTATATTTTTTGGTTTGAGAGGACTAATATTATTTACACCAGAATTTTTATCTAACCCAAAGTTTTTTTTATTTCACCCTAAACTCTTGAGTACTCAATTTAAAATTGGGTAGGCTGAGAGTAGGGTATTTCTGTTTAAGAGGAATAAGCATCCAGAGATGTGCAGGAGGCAAGCTACTATCTAGGAGTATTATCTCTATTGTGTAGTGTTAACTGCTTTTCTTTATTATTAAATGTACGTAATGATGGGTATTGTAACCGTCAAAGTAGTTAAGACCTTGATCATGCAAGATGACATCTTTATATGTTGCTCTTGGAACTATATTTGTAATTATTATATTTTATTAGAATGATGGACTCATGAGGTTATGTAATGTAATGTAATGAAATTGGAATGCAATAACTTTGGAAATTAATGAATAGAAATTTTTTGTTAAAATTTGTAAATTCTTGTCCTTTGTTTTTTGGTGAAAAAGTGATCCTCGAATAGGAAGGCGCTCGTTATAATTCTTATTAATATATAAGAAAATGCAAATTGTACAAGTGGAAAGAAGTGATCATCACATGGATGATCAAAATACAAAAGGAGCAAATAATAGAGATCAAACTCTAATGCTCTTGATGTTAATGATACAATAACTGATCTCATTTTGTCATTGAGAAATGACGCTAAGGATGACTACATGATCAATAGTATCTCTTTTTGAGCCTCAAATAGGGGATGTTACAATTTGGTATCAGAGCACATGTTTACATAAAACTTAATGAGATTTAAAAAACATAACCCAAATGAAATAAGAAAGAATAAATTGACATATGGGATAGCATTTTATTAATGTACTTGTTATTTGTAATGTATAAGTACATATACCTATCTATACTCTCCCTCTATCTTAGACCATTCTTTTTTATCTTAAATAAACTCGTATGTAAATTAAAAGAAATGGGTACTAGAAGTGGAAGAGTAAATTTTGGAGGTGGAAGCACCATAACCAATGGAAATGTTTGGCCTAATGCTAGGAATGCTAACCGACCCACTAATGCTAATGCAAATGCAAATGCCAATATATGCTTATGTGGGTGCTGGAGCCATACCAGTTGATATGGGGATGATGTATCAGTTGTTTGTTAATATAATACAAGCTAGAGCAACGACTGGACTGATTGGAGTCAACATAGGTAACGTGAGAGCTGCCGCACCAGAAGTGGAGGTCCATAACAACTATGTTGCGTTAAGTCAGGATTATACTATCTTAGGAAGAAAACCATTCTTAGGAATGGTGAATTCCATTGAAGTGACCTGCCATAAATATGATAATAAGGGGCACTTTGCTTATGAATGTCGTTCTAGTGAAGGCAAGAAAGTTGCTGACAAGAAAGGCTTTCGCTTTAGAAACTACAGCTTCTAGAAAGAATGTAGGAGAGAAGGGAAAGACAGTGTTAGGAGGTACACTTCTTATTTATAGCATTCATGTTAATGTGTTGTTCGATACTGGAGCATCACATCCTTTTATTTCTATATGTTCGGTAGATAAGTTAAACCTTGACCAACATACTTTATTACTTCTCTAAGGGTTGTGAATCCGATAGGCAGCTATGTAACTCTTAGAATAAGATGTGATTGTGTAGAGTTTGATTTATTAGGTCATATGTTTACCTTTAATTTGTATATGTTTGATTTTGTTGGCTTTGGGATAATTCTAGGTATTTATTGGATAAGGTGATGCTAGGGTATTTTGCCAAAATAGAGTATATCCTTAAAACACCCTAACTGTCGTAACCTAATTATATACTTATTTGAAGAGTCAAGTTTCGACGTCCATGCAATGTTAGATGCTATCGAAGGTAGGGAGGATGTAATTAGTTGGGTTTTCATAGTAAGGGAGTATGATGATATCTTTGAGCCTGTTATGGGACTACTGTCGAAAAATGCCTTAGAGTTTCATATAGATCTTATACCTAGAGCTGAACCCGTAAGTATACCTCCTAGTAGAGTGACACCTACCGAGATGAAGGAGTTAATGTGCATCATTGGATTTATAGGGAAAGAATTTTATTAGATAAATAAGTTCATCTTGGGGAGCTACAACGGTGTTCATGAAGAAACTGAATGGGCCATTGAGGTATTGTATTTATTATATAAAGTTGAATGAAAAAAGGATAAAGAATTGGTATCCTTTAATTAGAATATATGATTTGTTCGATGAATTGAGTGGAGCCAAGATGTTCTTACAGTTAGGCTTAGCAACACGTATCCATCAATAGAAACTGGCGGAGAAAAGTATATTGTTAATAGCGTTTCGAACAAGATATGGTCATATGAATAGTTAGTCATGCCGTTTGGAGTGACCAACTCACCTACTTTCATTATAGATTTGATGAACTGAATTGTCCAAGAGAATTTGGATAGATTCGTGTTGGTGTATATCGACATTATTTTGATATTTCCTAATAATGAATAGGAGCAAGAAGTCATCTCAAAATGGTGCTAGATATGACGAGGTAGCACAGCTAAAGGTGAAGTTTTCAAAATTTCATTTTTGGAAAAGAGAAGTGAAGTTTCTCGGACATATAATTTCGAAGAATGGTTTATTTATGGATCCATCGAAGATCGAAGCTATTAATAATTGGAAGAGACCCGAGACTGTGACTGAGATTAGAAGTTCCTTAGGGTTTGCTGCCTATTACCGAAGATTTATTAAAGATTTTCCTCGTATAGCAGCATTGATGACTAAGTTAACAAGAAAGGATGTAAAGTTTGTTTGAACCGATAAATGTGAAGAAGAATTTCAAAAGCTAAAGCATCTATTGGCCAATGCACCCATGTTAGTTGATCCAAATGGGAATCAAGATTGGTGGTGTATACTGATGTGGATCTGGGTTGGAGCTGTATTGATTTAGAGTGGTAGAGTTTTTGCATTTGCTTCTCGACAGCTTTGATCGCATTATGTTAGATACCTTACTCATGATTTGGAGTTAGTAGTGGTGATCTTCACATTGAAGGTGTGGAGTCACTATCTTTTGGGAGAACGAGCTATTTACAGATCATAAGTCCTTGAAGTTTTTATTCTCTTAAAAAGGAATTGAATATGAGACAGCAAAGATGGCTAGAGCTCATAGCAACGTATAACTTTGGGACTGAGTATATGCCGAGGAATAGAAATAAAGTTGTGGATGCCCTTAGTAGAAAACATCAGAATGTGATGTTCGCGATGATGTTTGAATGGAACGATTTAGAGGCGTTGACTTTGTGTGGAGTTAGGTTAAGGTCAATGGCCAATTATAGTTAATTCTGCAATGATCTCTTGTTTAGAAGTTCGACTGATACTGATCAAAGGATTGCAGTAAAGAAAAAAGATGATCTAATACTAGCTGATAGAGTTAAGAGACTAGAAGTGAGAAATAGGATTGATGATTTGAAAGATTTCATCCTTGACCAATGAGAATGGTTTATAGAAGGGATGGTTCCATGTTCCAAATACGGATAATATGAGGAAGGAAGTTCTTAGAGAATGTCATCGATCAAAATTTACTATCTATCCTAGAGGTACAAAGACATACCAAGATATGAAGGTGAGTTTCTTCTGGGAAGGAATGAAGAGAGATGTAGGCTCATGAGTGAAGCAATGTATAAATTGCCAACAAATAAAAGCCGAGCATCAAAAGCTAAGTGAATTACTTCAACTTCTGGAAGTGCCACTATGGAAATTAGATTCCGTATCTATGGATTTTATTAATAGGTTTCCAAGGTCAAATAGGGGAAATGAAAGCATTTGGGTCATGGTTGATAGACTGATTAAGAGTGCACACTTTGTCCTTGCTAAGTCGACAAGGACAACACCTAGTTTGTGAAATTATTCATGAAGAATGTTGTGCGACTTCATGAAATACTGAGCAACATTGTAAGTGATAGAGATCCTTTGTTTACTAGTGAATTCTGGAAAAACTTATAAAATGAATTGGGTATCGAGCTAAAGACGAGTACTGCTTACCATCAGCAAACTGATGGGCAACTGGAAAGGGTTAACAATGTGCTCGTAGTTTTATTAAGAGCTTGCGCACTAGATCTTAGAGGGTCATGAGAAGATCATTAGCACTTAGTCGAGTTTTCCTGTAATAATAATTATCATACTAGTATATTTCGAAGCACTGTATGAAAAGTCGTGCAAATGCCTGCATGTTGGTTGGAGATAGGTGATAGACCAATACTTGGAACGAAATTGGTAAAAGAAGCCATGAAGAAGATTGAGTTAATCCGAGTAAGGATCAAGGAAGCTTAATCAAGATAGAAAAGTTAAGGAGACAAAAGGCGTAAAGACTTAGAATTGTCAGTGGGAAGTTTAGTTTTCGTAAACATATCACCGATGAAGGGTTGTATGATTTCGGAAAATGAGAAAATTGGCACTAGATATGTTGGTCCATTACCTGTCATAAAAAGAATTGGGAAACTTGCGTATCATATCAAGTTACCGAATACTTGGGTAAGAGACCATAATGTTTTCATTTATCTCATTTAAGGAAGTACGTGCATAATCCAAAGGCTACTATAGAGCTAACAGTTTTGGAAGATTTAGTACTAGACCTTGACATGACTATTGTCAGATAACCTATTCATAAAGTTGATGGAGGCACGAAGGAGCTTAGAAATAAGACAGTCGAGTTAGTAAAAGTCCAGTGAAGGGGCTATGAGAAAGACTGTACTTGGAAACCGAGGACAAGATTAAGGAGGCTTATCTTGAGTTATTTTAATTGTATGTTCTATACTGTTGATAGACATATGACTTGTAGTTATGCTAGTATTTTTGATTTATGTGCTTGTGACACATGTCTTCATTTTGATATGCTTGCTGTTTTTCTTATTAGAATTTCAAGGATGAATTTTTTTAAGGTGGGAGGCTATAACACCCCTATTTTTGGTTGCATATTGTTCTAGATATTTAATTAGGAAATATTTAAACAAATATTATGGGGAAATACAATATATAGATAAGTATAGATAATTGTCATATAAAAATAATTTGAATTTCAAGCTTTAAAAGGAGAATTGGTTTATAAAGAAAGGAATTAATGGCTTTAATTACATAAGGGAGAGATAAGGAAAATAAAGATAAAACATATGATTTATTTACCCTAAAATAACCCCTACCCCTTCATAACTTCGACCACACTATTCATATAAGACCAGAAACTACCGCTAAGAACCAAGACCTCTCCATTAAAGAAAACACAACAATGATGTAAAAGAGAAAGAAAAGCCTAAGGAAAGAAGTTAGGACAATTATCTCCATACCAAATCAAATCAAGCCAAATAATATTTCCATCATGTTTTTGATGTGTTTGATTCAGATTCAACTGTAGATTCGAATTTTGTTCACTATTTATCATGTATTTAGGATAGGTAATCACTGTTTTAAGTATGGTTGTCATTTATGTGTTTTAAGGAATTTTTCTAATGAGTTTTGGATGTGAAAAACAAAGGTTTTGATCTCCAAATTTTCTAAATTTTGATATGATGTTTGAAATATTATTTTGGAGATAGGTTTGTAATTTTAAAATTTGTTATGAATTTTGTGACGACCCGGAAATTTCGAACCCGAAAATTCCAGATAGTTATGAAAAGAAGAAGAGATAGAAGAAAAGAAACAGAAAACATAACACAGATTCTCACATTCGCAGCGGATAAAATATAATATCAAATAGAAGCAGTTTACAAAAGAATACCATATCAGTCAATTTTCATTTTAATACATCAGAGTTATACATATACACAATCACTGGATATATACAAATCAACATATCCCAGACAACTACAATATATCATAGCGGAATACACTCCATACGTTCTTGCCATCCAGCTCGTCTCGTGAGCTCCAGAACGTCCTTACCTGAAAATCTGTAATACTCGGTCTGACCCGAGCATTACATCAAAGTAACACCCAAGTCAGGCTGGAAACCAGCGTGAGTAAACCCATCAAACAAGAAATGCCAAAGTATACACTCATATCAACCCGGGGTACTTATATCAATTTACAACTTCGCAAGTTGTTATATTACTTATTTCATAAAGCAATTTCTAAGTGCCAGAACTTGGATAAAATAATCTAATTCGCTTAAATCATTTCATTCCAAACTATTTGATTCCACGTATCAATTTGTAACGAAACGAAGTGGTTTCGGGTATTTCCTAATACCCGACTCCGATCTCTTCGAATTCAATACCACCTTAAACTAAGTTTATTCGAGTGAATATGATTCAACAAAATGTCACTTTTTACATAACAATCCATTACTGCTAGATAACCACATTAGCGTTGTTCCATACAACGTATCATATAAAGAAACATTTCGTATCAGAAATATCAACCAGTCATTCATAAGTAAGATTAATTAGTCACCCATTCCTAATTAATCAAATAAATTAGTCACCCATTCCTAATTAATCAAATAAATTTTTTTCTCTTCTTTTAACCTTGCTTACTTCACAATAATTAATTTTCAACCATTAATTATCCATTCCCTAATTATCCTCTTTAATTACATTCCATAATTATTCATTCATTAACCTTGATAAACCACATTCAGTAATTTATTATTCTTAATTACTTACATTAATTAATTAATCTCTTAATTAATAAATAAATCCTTTAATTAATTATACTGAAAAATTAACACTTAATTACCTCCACTAAGAAATTGTTCTCTAATTGCTTCCCATCAAGTAATTACCCGTTAATCAATTTCAGCCTGTAATTATACATTAATTACTTATTTATCTCATTAAGCATCCATACTTAGTTCATCAAGAAATTATCTTTAATTGAATAACAAATTTATTAACTTAAATTAATCACATGCATTATATTAATTTCAATTGGGTAATTTATTCTTTAATCACTTAAAAACCCAATTAATTAATCTTTAATTATAGATTTATTATTCCTTACTTAATTAAATCATTTATTAGGGTTAAAATAAAATAATCCTTTAACTCGATAATTGAAGTTACCAAAACTCCTTTTAGTACTTAGACATTATTAAGTCATAGTTCAAAACTAGTTTCAATTAATTTAACTTGCTTTAGGATTTCATTTCCAATTTAAGTTTAAAATAACTTTAAACTTTAATCTGGAAATACTTAATAACTACTAACCCGAGCAAACATAAGGGAAACAAGAGAAAATCATGGAATAAACCCGAGCAATCCCAAAACTTCGAGTCGACCCATCATCTGCACGTGCTCGTTCTCGAGAAACACAACATCCTCCAAACCCAGGCATCATCGATGACAAATCGTGCACGCGTGCACATGCACGTCCCTCCGGCCAACTCCGACCACTCACCGATCCTACCCACATCTCGTCGATCATCTCGACAATCTCCTCAGCCTCTGGTTCCAGTGGAAACGAGACGAACTCGAAAACGAACGATCCTGACTCGAACTGGAACGAAACGTTCCTCACGCAACCGCCCACTCTCCCTCCTCCGACCATCGTAGGTCACGAGAATTCACCTACAGCTCCACTAACGTCTCGAGTTCCTTTCCCCAATGACCGGCCCTTTCCGATGTACCCATGATGATGCAGCAGCACCTTTTCCACCTTAACCCAAAACTGCGACCAAAACCCTATTTCGCCCCATTCCGGCCGCCACAGCTATTGATAATCTCACCCACCATTTTTCCAGAGACCCCTGACATCTCGGCCACCTCCAGCCTTGGTCCCAATCATCACCATCACACCGTTCGCCGTAATTTGACAAATACCAAATTTCTGATCATCTTAGAAATGCAATCCCAAAACTTAACCATAATTCGAGATTTTTGCATTAAAAATCATATTTTGTAAAGGGAATTCAGATTATAAAAAGGAATTTGCAAATTAATGTATTTGATTTTTAACATAAACCAACGTTCCTTTGTTCTTTTATTTTTCTTCAGACAATGTTTCTATTTATTAAACTTAGAAATATTTTAAAATCTTAGTTCAGATGTAAACAATCATACCTTGTTTAAATTTCCAAGCTTAATAGAGATTAGAGTGAGAAAAGTTGGGATTTTTAATCTATGTTTAATCTCTGAACCTAAAACAGGAATGAACTTATGTATACCCAAACATTCACACAGCATTCATTTATATAAACATGATTTAATACTAAAACAAACATGTATACACAAATTTTAAACTTGCATCACAATCTCACTTCAAACATTTATCGTTTATCAAAATTTAAAATGTTTATACTTTGGTTTACTCACTATTATAATATGTTTGAACAGAGCTTGATAACTGCTGTATAATTAACAGAGGTATATATGGTTATATATAAGCAGATTTGCACATATTCTTTTACTTAATATTCATTAACATATGAAATTATCCATGCAAACCTATATTCACTCATCACCCAAATGACCATGCATCAGAACAACATTTAAAAGATGTAGTTTACTCACCGCATTTCTAAGAAAAAACAGAGGAGGCTGTGTTAGATTACTCATCGAAATCTAGAAACCAAGGACGAGGCCTAATGGAAGAACTGGGCTTGATCTGGAACTGATTCTGAGATGATCTATACTTGCTTGTTGATGTTGAGTTGAGTTTATCTTTTCCAGATTGCCAAACTTAAGTTTGATTCAGTTCTTTGCTTGATCTCAGGTTTGTTTTTATTTTTATTCTTGAACAGGGAACTTAATTCTTCTTTTTTTACTGCCTTGATTGCTTTTAACAGGAAGCTTGTATTTTACTTCTTATCTTGTTCGAATGCAGTAAGGTGTGAGACAAGGTAGTGATATATAACAGAAAAGAAGACTGAATCTTGTTCCAGACTCCACCATTTCAATATTTTTTTATAGAATGGTCAGCCTTGAGGTGATTTTATTAAAGGTGAGACATGATGTTTTCTATGCTAGAGTTGATGGCATTAAATGCACTTGTTCCCCTACTTGTTTACATACATATCCATCCTGATATGTACATATATACATATATTTTCCCTTTTGTCTTATTTTAGAAGCTTCTCCATATATTTTTTTCTTTTGTTAAGTTCAGCCTAATTTTGTCTTGTGAGTATATTTTATATATAGTTTGTCTTTCATGTATTTTAACAGTATATAGATATATTGTTCTAGAATGAGCTTACGCTCATTTATAAATTTACTTAACCATGCTAATATACATATTTATTCTTATATCTTTCCAAAGTTAAACACTTCATTGCTTATTTATTATTTTGATACTTATGTTATTTCAAATACAAATCCTTATGTTTATTTTTTTTTCAAAGTTTAACTATCACATTTTAATTTACTTATTTATTATTATTTATTTTCATACTTATTTATTAGTTTTAAATAGTTGTAAGATATATATCATATTAACTATACAATTCTTTTATACTTATGTTTATATATATGTGAATACATTAGAATACTTTATCTTTAGTTAATATGGTGGGGTTTTATATATATATATATGTTTTATTTTCTATAGGATTCCAAAAATTATATAAAAAATTATTCAATTTTAGTTTTAAATTTAATTTAAATATTCAGATATTTTAACTGTCCGACATTTATTCGGCTGCTTAATATCAATATTTTAATAATTTAATTCCATTAATTATTAATTAACACCCGTTGAAAATCTGGGTCGTCACAAATTTTCTAATTGAGAAAATGGATGATTTCGGAAGTTAATTATTTAAAATATGAAAAATAATTATTTTAGTCCAAATTTTTTATATATTGATAAAGAAGTAAATATGGATTTTTGGAAGTTTTTTCAGATTTTCCCAAGTGATTACATTTTAGAATAAATTATTATATGCGAAAGGGTTTTATTACAAAATGGGATAAATGAAATATTTTAAGAAAAATTACATTTTTGGGAAATAAGGGAAGTTTTCCTCTTTGATTTGCTACAAAATTCTAAAAGATTTTGTTTAGCCAATGAGATTTTAACAAGTAAATTGGTTTGGTAAAAATTTAATACCTTTAAAGAAGACAATTTAGTTTTGCAGTTATTTATGTGAATGCCATTGTCAACCTTCGTAGCAATCTTTTTATCAAACTTCAATGGTTATTTGATTTATCAACATGCGATAACATGTGTTTTTAACCTATGATAGCCATCTTGTTTTATCTATTTGCAATAACTACTAGATTTTATACTTGTGATGGCTATTTTTATCAATCTTCGATATCTATTATTTTACCAACCTTTGATAGCTATTGATTTTGTCAAACCATGATAGCTATATTTTTTTCAATGTTAATAGCTATATTATTATCAATATGTTATGGTTATACTTTGTCGTCTCTTGAATGCCATATTTTATCGGCCTTCGATGGCTACATTTTGTCAACCTTCACTAATTATGTTTTGTTAATTTTTGATTGTTCTATTTTGCTAACTTGCAACGGCTATATACTTGGTCAAATTGCGATAGCATTGATTTATCAAGTTGGAATGGCTTATATTGGTTGAAATGTGATAGTCATAATGTCAATATGCAATAGCTCCATAGAGTGTCAACATGCAATAGCATAATTTTCATTAGCATGTGATAGCCTATGTTTTCAACATGCGATAGCATGAGTGTTTTCAAGGTGTAATAGCACATGATTTTGAAAGGGAAGATTGCTAGTTTTATAGTACTTAGTAGCCTTTCAACTCTATTTTAGCCAAAGTTTTACTTAAACAAAAAGAACGTTTTATTAAGTACTTTTATAAGTTTTTAAAGGAAAGAAAAAAATGTTTAAGCTTATTATTAAAAGAGTGTTGGGAGGAAAATTATTACTTGGTTTAGTAATTTTGTGTATAAATCGGCTATTATATAAACATAAATTTATGATGATTGATGATGTATTATATGTTCATCTTTGTACCTTGATCGGTTACTTTGGCATATCATACAATATTGACATGCTTAATACATGTTAAATGCTATTACCCAACATTTTGACCTTGGGAATTGAAAACCGATGACCAGTTAGGGTTATTCTAGTAGTGAGTATGGTCAGACCTAAACTCCTGAGTGAGTAGAATTGCAACCAGGAGATCGGGATCATCAAATTATGTTAGGATGCCTTGGAATGACCAAAAGTCATGACTTAGGGATAATTTAAAACCATATTTTGGGTGGAGACTTAGGTAGGGTTACGCCCTCTCCTCGAATCATCAAGCCTCTGTTTGGTCAGGTTTGCTATTCCAATGCGTAAGGCTTTGCCAATATTAAGGCTAAAGATAGGAGTTACACATCCAAAGGAACTCAAAGCAGATTGCTCGCCTATGTTGTTCTCTTACCATTCTTAGGAGACCATTGTTATTTTTTCCTATCGATTTTAGGAGACCATGAATATTTTCTCTTACCGATCTTAGAAAATCGTTATTATTTTCTTCTGAATGGACTAGAAGACCATTGTAATATCTGATATATCTTGGCATGAGTCAACCGGATAGGTTTATAGTTGGATTAAGAAAACTAATATAGGTTCATAGTGACCTTGGGAAAACTATGTCGTTGAATGGACCATTTTATGAGAATGTGTAACCTTTGACCCTAGTGAATGATGGACTATTCATTTTAGACCATACATGCATGATATAATGCTGGTGTTATGGTTATGTTCTAATCATTTTGGTTGTAGGATATCTTATGGATGGCATATTGTTTTATAGGGTATTAGTGGTGGAAAACCCATTCCACTCAGCTGCGAGGTCTCACTAAGTACCTATATTCTGGTTTGAGATGGAATAATATTATTCATACTAGACCTTTTATCAGACCCAAATTTATTGGTTTCCCTTTAAACTCTTTGGTACTCAATTTAAAATTGGGTAGGCTGAGAGTAGGGTATTTAAGGTTTAGACAAAAAGACTTCCTGGGACGTGCAGGAGGAAAGCTACTATCCAAGAGCATTAATTCCGCTATGCAGTTTGTAGTGTTAACTGCCTTTCTTTATTATCGAATGTATGTAATGATGTGTATTGTACCATTCAAAGTAGTGAAGACCCTCATCATCCAAGAGGCATCTTCATATGTTGCTCTTGGAACTATATTTTTAATTATTATATTTTATCAAAATGGTGGAATCGCGAGGTTATGTAATGTAATGAAATTGGAATTTTATGAATTTGCAAATTAATGAATAAAAAATGTTTTGTTAAAATTGGTATAATTTTGTGCTCTTGATGTTAATGATACAATAACTGATCTCATTTTGTCATTGAGAAATAATGCTAAGGACGACTACTACATCAATAGTTTCTATAAGCCTTAAATGGGGGCTGTTATAGAGATGATTTTTAGAAAGATATGACAAACCATTCAAATAAATATAATAACACAAGAAACCATTTTGATAAATATAATAACACATGAAATATATAATCTAATGTAATTAAAAGGGTTAGCATAAAAATGAAAACGATGAAATTGCTTCTCGATAAGGACATACTCAATAGAATGAACTGTAAAGAGTGGCATGTAAATGTTAAAATTGCCCTCCTATATGAAAGTTTAAGGCCTGCCATCTCTAATAAATCCATGGAGAATCCCCTGACACAATAACTGATAACGAGTAAAAGGTTTATGAAGCATGTAATTTGTACGTTAAACTTTTCCAATGCTATGTGTCATCAAGCTGGAGCACAAATCCTTAACGACGACATGAGAATATGGATGTACATTCCATGGTCATGCATGTAAAAACTTTATACGGCGAGAAATATCATTTTGTAAGGCACAACATTTTGATAAAATTATTTAACTTGAAAATAGGGAAAGAGGTATCGGTTTAAGCATGTGCTATATATGATAGGGCTCATCGAGAGGTTATAAGAGTTGGGAACAATGCTCAACCGTGAATTGGAATTTAGTTGATTCTAGATTGCCAACTTTGTGGTTTAAATGATTAGTATTAAAGTAAAAAATGAATTCTCTCAAATGTAACATAGTCAAACTCCTTGTTATGTTTAGGATGGCTGAGAGCTAATTTGGGAAGGAATTACGCTCTACGCTTGTAGTTAAAACTTCATCTCTAAAGGTAAGACCTCAAAAAAGAGGAAGTGGAGGTTGAAGAGGGGTGAAGGAAAATCCATGGAGGAGCGGGGTGAATGTCACCATTATTCCAAGAAGGGAAAATAAAGGAGGAACTATTTGGAATACTTAAGGAAGCTCAAGAAGAAAAAGGAATCTAGTTCCCCTGCTTAAAGTATTTTTCGAATAGAAAATTGATTATTTATGAATGCAAGTTCTTGGGTTTTAGATGTTACATTTGGAACTCTTATTTATAAAAAAAATTTAAAGGATCTCAAGAGTGAAGGATCGGACTTCAAGGGATAATAGAGCTCTGCATTGTAAATGGTTCTTAATTAGATATTATAGAAGTGGGAGAGCAACATAAATCTTTAGCTAATGGATATAGTTTTTTGAACAATTATTGTTATGTAACTATTTTAATTTGCGAATAAATTTTATCTCGTTTGACTGAATATGGATATAGTTTTGTTTAGAAAGATAATTTGATCGATATTTATCTAGGAAGTAAAACTGCTGGTTATAATACATTGAATGTTGGAATTTATATTCTTAACTACTATAACATGTTAGGTATCGAATATACAAATAAATATAATGTAAATGATAGTAACCTTTGGTATTGTTAACTAGTTAATACAAACAAGAAATTATTAACTAAGTTGAGAAACGACTGTTATCTCCCTTTACATGATTATGAATCATATGGCACCAATAAATCACGTCTCAAAGGTAAAATAGGAAAGCTCCCATTTTGGTGGAAGTAATGAGAGAGCTAATGAACTCTTAAAAACGATACATACTAATGAATGTGTCCTACTTCTATAGTTACCAAGGGAAATTCCATTTACTTCGTTACATTAAGTAATAACTCTCTATATATGGATATATGTATCTTATAAAATAGAAATCATATGTCCCTGAAAATCTTAAGGAATATTAGAATGCAATTAAAATTCAAACTGCCATAAAACTTAAATGCTTTAATCGGATCTTGGTAGTGAGTACATTTAATATGAACTTCAAATGTACCTAAAAGAGAATAGGATTGTATCTAAAGTAACTCATCAATATACTGCTAAAAAATTGTGTTTTGGGAAGAAGAAATTAAACTTTGTTAGACACAATTTGATCTATCACGAGTAAGGCTAAATTACCCATTTGTTTTCGGGATATGTGCTCAAATCCATGGCACATTTGTTATATTCAGTTCTGCCAAAATCTATGCCTACAAATTATGGACTTGGATGAAACTCTAAATTTTCTTATGGTATGGTGTTTCCCCACAAAGTTAGTCCCGGTAAACTTGAGGTAAGATTAGTTTTATATAGTTTATATGGTATCCTAAAGATTCGCATGGATAGATATTCTACCATACCAATAGACAAAAAGTTTTTGTTTTAAGAAATGCCAACTTTTTGGAAAGGAGATCTCTTTCTAGATATTAGTGGTAGTAAGCTAGACTTCGATGAAGTCCAAGAAACTCACATGGAAGCTAAACATTTGAATAACAATTTGACATCCATCCAAGACATGCAATCAATTAAAAGGTTTTAGATAATCTTGCGAGTTGGAGAAATACTATAGGTTTCTCGTCGGTTGTGAGAAAGAGGATTGTGTCATTTATAACAATGACCCTCCAGTAACCGATAAGCCTTTGAGACCAAAGACTTTGCCTTATTGTTTGATACTACAAAATTTGAGATACATTCCATGTTTGTAAACAAAACATGGACTTTGAAAGATTTACCCAAAGTAATAAAACTCATTGGTTGTAAGTGGATGCTTAAAAATAGGATTGGTGCAGATGGAAAGGTAGAGAGCCTATAAGGAAGGTTAATGATGAATGATTTCTATCAAATTCAAGGCATCGACAATAACGAAACGTTTCTGCATGTGTTCGGGCTCAAACCCGTTTGGATCATGCTCGTTGTTGCAGCACACTATGACTATGAAATATGGAAGACGTGGAAATAACTTTTCTAAATGGTGATTTATAAGAAATTGTTTAAATGCTACGCGAGGGTTTAGAGGTCAGAGGGCATAGCATAAGACATGCAATCTTTTTATATCAGTATATGTTCTTAAATAAGAAACACATAGTTGGAATAAATATCTAAACGGGGTAATCAAATAGTTTGGTTTCAATCAGAATTCGAAAGAAGCATGTGTACGACAAAAATTTTAGTGTTATATGCAGATGACTTATTACTAATTGGTAATGACGTAACAATGCTATAGTCAGTGAAAGCTTAGCTATCCATGAATTTCTCAATGAAAATTTTAGGTGAGGTATCCTATGTACTAGGTGTGTGTGTGTGTGTGTGTATAGTGATAGATCTAAGAGGAAATTGGGTTTCTCTCAATCTACGTACACAAACACCGTACTAAATCCATTTAGTTTGGAAAATTCCAAGCAAGGAAAATTTTCATTTCGGCATAGAGATACCTTTCAGGAAAGAATACCATCTAATAATAATGAGAGAGAGTGTATGCAAATAATTTTGTAAGCTTCGATGATAGGATCCATAATGTACGCCATGTTATGTACAAGACCCAATGTAACTTTTGCACTAAGTGCATTTAGTTAATACCGGTCTAATGTAGGTGAGAACCATAGAATAAATGTTAATTATATTCTCAGGTATTTATGAAATACTCAAAAAATTCTAATGTATAGAAATAATGAGTTTCTTTTGAAGGGGTTCTCGGACTCAATCAATCAAAGTAAAATAGACAATAACAAGTCAGTCTCGATATTCATGTTCACGCTCAATGGAAGGTTCGCTAGTTGAAAAGTTCCAAACACGAAGTTTTGGCAAGTTTCATGATGGAAGTGATATACATCACTTTGAATGATTACACAAAAAAGACGTACGGATGATCAAATGCACCAAAGAGCCAAATATGATTCCATCCATTAAATTCTAATACACATATATTATGAAAACAATCTAGTAATATCCATTACTAAGGATTGAAAGCTCACAAGAAATTTGGGAACATTCTTCGCAAGTTCCACATTATAGGACAATTTATTACTGATAGAGAGATCCTCAATAAAGTACATTATAAAGATAATATTGAAGAGTCACACATGAAGGCCCTTTCTCAGTTTAATGTTGGTAGACTAGTTGAAGGTATGGGCATGAGCCACAATAATTGGGTCCAAGTGCAAGTGGGAGATTGATAGAGTTAAGGAATATGCCCTAGGAGAAATTATATAATTTGATTATATAAATGTATACACTTATCTCTTAAAGATAATCTTGTTCAAAATAAACTTACACTTTTGGGTTATTTTCTATAATTATAATATATATTTATAAGCAATCTTATGAACATATTAAAAACATACGAATAGAAATCCCTAGCAAAAACGTCTGTGCAGCCTGTGTAGTTAAAGACCTGCTAAAGCCCCGCAAAATCCATACTATAGCGCATAGTGCTCTTCAACCGCTACGCTATTTCAATTTAGCACTATTAAGTAGAAGATCCATTTTAAGCCCTATTATTTTTCACTAAACATACAACATCTACGTTTTTAGCACCCCCTTTAGCAATATTAATATACAAAGGTTGATTTGCCTAGTTCTCTTTTAAATAAATCGACAAAGTTGAGCTAAAGACCTAATTTTAAGGCATAAATGCTCAATATAAGTTTGAAATCTATTGTAGTCATCAAATCTGGTCTGCATAGATCATGATATTTTCCAGTTTTGTTATATAAGATTAAACATTATTTTATTTACATACACAAATAACGTGAGACTGAGAATAAATTAACTTTGAATCTCTGGTTTTATACATAACGAAGCTTTTTGCACCTCCGTTATTTTCTGCTATATCCCCGCTTTATCCTTGCTATAACATTTTGCACCTCCACCGCTGTAGGACTGGTAAGTGCTTTAACTGCACATGTTGCAGTTGTGAATAAGTTCATGACCATGAGTATTAAACCAAACTATAGAAAATATTTATCCTTAAACATTCATAGTAAAGGTATAGTGAAAAAAGGATATTAATGTAAATGTTGAGACTATTTTATGTAATGTGCTCCATATGATGAATGGTGAATTACTCATGACTATTGGGGGCACCAAGAGGTTATATACATGTGATTTTTTGGAACAATTACATAATAGTCTCATGGAGAGGTCTCTAAGGTTAATATATCTAAGCCAAATAGAGGCCTTACATGATGAGGTGTAGTAGTCTTTTTACTTGAGGATACCATGGATATTTTACATGGATACCTTACTTTGATTAGGGAAGTTCATTTTGATTTGAGTTACAACCATTTTTAGTTATGTGTTGTAGTATAAGAAGTGAATAACTACCAAGTAGAAGATTCATCTCCTTTGATACAAGGATCAGTATCAACTCAACTTAGATTCAAATCAAATTCAAAATCTTTAGCCGGAGTACTGTTGCTTAGTTGATAAAAGTTACCAAATTGAACTAAGTGAATTTTAGAGTATAAACTTCATATTATTAGAATATTGACATAAACCTAAGCACTAGATGTCTTAGTGGAATAGAGATAACGAAAAAAAACGTACACAATATTATTGCTTAAGGGTTTCGCTCTATACTAATTAGAAATAGGATCTCACCTACATGATCTATAAGATTCTAAACTTATGTTCGGTATTATGCTCTAACAATGTCTGTATTGGTTTTAATATCTAAATTGTTTAAATATTAATAAAGATTGAGTTCACACCCGAGTGCCAAAATTAATTTCAAATGTTAATAATAAATATGTGACCATATATATTAGTAAGGGCATTTCTTGTTAAAACCATATATATAAGTAAGGGCATTCTTTGTTAAAAGAACTCCAAAAATTGCTAAAGGAGGCATTTTTGTAAAAATTTGTTATGAGGGATATAAAAAATTCTACCACCTCAAAATGATAAACACACATACATGATTACCATTGTATATCAGCATTGTAGATGTAGAATAATGATAGTAGACCTCTACCATGTTTTCATGCAATTTTCGATGGACCCTTTCCATAATACTATTCTGGCGATTCCACACTGCTTTTATATAGATTTCTTTGATACACCACTATTAATTTTCTTTCTAAATTTCCATGTTGTGCTGCCGAATTTTCTTGAAAGGGATAAGATGATAAATTTCTTGGGTTGAAGCCCCAATATTATGTAACCCTCCTTAACAATTTATTGGAGTACCCCTAAATTATCGCCCTTTTGACAATTTTGAAATCCCTTTATTAATGCCCATTGATGGAATTTATTAAAGGAAATAATGTTTTAATATGATTGAATGATAAGAGTGTGATCTACTTTATAAGCTAATGTTTTGGATATTTGTATCTTGCTTATCATTAGATGTGTCCCTGCCCTTTCATTATTTCTGATACAAAATTTATCCATTGCCTCATTTGCTAAATTAACTTAGATGAATTAATCAAATCTTCCCCAAAGATCGAAGAAGAGTCTCGAGAAGGAAGCAATGGGATTCACCGTGATAATCGAAGGAAAAATCATTTAGGTATATTCATCATTATAATTTATTACATAATTTAGGTTTATGTATTATTTTCGATCTATAAAATGAGAAAATAGTTGTTTGGTTGTGATTTTAACATTATAAGCACACACACATGTGGATATATCTAATAGATTATTATATTTATTCCTGAAAATTAATTTTTGAATTTAAAAGGAGAAAAGGGACTTTATTCAAAAATGATTTTGTTTGCCAATATATGTAACATATGTTAATAATATATCTATACATATATTTAGCACTGACACACACACATATAATATTCTTTCTTGCACAAAAATATGTATATATATTTAAATATACATACACACACACAGATATATATATATATATGTTAATAAAATAATTATGCTCATAAATGGGTATGTATATATATATATATATATATATCTTTGAAATTAATATATAGATATATATTTATCTTTTGAATTGTGCTCAATATTAGTAAAATTTTATTTTAAACTAGTATATCTATATTATTATTCAAAAAGGAATTAATTTCACGTATTTATATACGAGTGTTCTTTTTGTTATAACCAAATTTTCCCCAGTCTTCGAACGGACATAAATGAGTGAATTGGTCGAACAAACGATGAAGAAATAACCCAAGAACTTTAGAAACATCATAAAAAGGAAAGAAAAAGGTAATATCAAAAAATGAGAGAAAAATTTCACTTGAGTTTTTCAACTTGATGCTTCGGGTCGGAGTTGAGTTGTACCTGAGCTGAACCTCGGAAAAATGATAGAATACTTGAGTCGACGAAATGACGAGGCAAGACAACATAACATGGAGTTAGACCCGAGTCAAACCCGAGTCAGACCCAGGTCAGACCCGAGTCAACTCGGTATCGACCTGTAGCTCATGATTTTCACTGATATGAGTCACTCCAACATAATTAGAACTATCTAGAATGATGACATGAAGTCACTCAAAAACATAAAAGCGGATTGATTAATAAAAAGAGGTTAGTACTAACCACTTTGTGGTTGGTACCGAGAAGAATTTCTCTACATGGGTTCGACTTTAGAGCTTTGGAAGATGAAGGCTTGGAAAAACACATAGGTACTCGAGGTGAGAAGAAGGAAAAAAACTCGGTATCGACCACTTCGTGATCGTTACTGACCTGATTTTTCATCTCAAAACTCATTTGGGTGACCTATTAATCATGCTATATTCCCGGATCTTAGTGACTTAGATGAATTTTGGTCCAATTATGAGATTGCCACAAGGATTTATCTATAAATAGCAACCTAACTTCAACTAGAAGTGGATTTTTTCTTTTGGATTTTGGGAGGAGCATTATTCAGATCTAAGCATTATCTCTTCTTCTTTAACTCTAGAAATTCCTTCATAAATCTGAGATGCACTAGATATGCTCGGATTTAATTGAATTCTTTATAATCTAGAGAGAAAATAATCAATAACATGGATTAAAGTGGATGTAGGCCGGAGTACTTGTCGAACCACTATAAAAAGTGTTGTTTGTTCTTATTTTCTTCTTTTTTCGCTTGTTTGATTTGGATTTATCTACTTTGGGGTGATGTGCCACTTTTTGGCCCAATAATAGTGCTCTCACCAAGAAAGAGCTTAGATCTAAAGTTTGAAGAAGATGAAGAGACCTACTACAAGAGTAATTATTGGAGGAAATCCACGAGGACATTGGGGAAGCCAGGAGGTATCCTTAAATTAAGACCCATTAGTCTACGTGACTGGGAAAGAGATGGAGAGGATGATGAAAGAGATGCAAGATCAGATGATGGCTTGGCAAGAGGAGACGTTGAATAGATTTTCAAAAGGATGGATCAATAAAGAACATATGTTGCAGCTAGAATTTAGAACCAAAGACAAAAAACCAATGCATAACCATTTGGATTGAAGTAGAGAAAACTAGAACAATGTCCCCATGACTAGAATAGGTCATTACCGACCTGAATCAGGTTGGTACCGTCATGAATTTACTCAAGGGCACAGTCTATTCGGATTTAGGATGAGCTCTAATGCCTAGAATGGGCGATCCTGAAGCCAGAAAGGTGGATCAGAATGAAAATGCATGACACATGAGCTAGAACCAGAAGCTTACTATAGGAACATGGGGGAAAATGAAGCTATAGATCGAAGACTTCCATTGGATGATAACCCCATGATCTAGATGGATTGGAGTCAGGTTTGATTCACTTACTTTTCCTTTTGTTTTAAATAAATAATGCAATATTACTATTAGATCGATTAGACATGTACGGGATCCTGATCAGTTCCTAGGCATGCTCTGAGTGGGAAGTCCGAAGGTGATCCTAGATAGGATTAAGTGTTTTGATGTTTTCTAGATGCCCCGACTTAGGATTCATGAGTGATGACTGACACCGATTAGGAAACACCAATGGAGATCGATGACCCCCTGAAATTGATTAGGATTTTATAAACTAATTAAATGTGATGGCTGATACTGATTAATTGTGGTAGTCCCGACCGGAGAGACAAGGCAATGACCATAGGGTGCAAGTCCCCTTGCTGCAAAAGCGAGTGGATTGAACTTGTACAAATAGCTAGCCCCATTATCGGAGAGTTAGTGGATGGGCTAGCTAGGAAAGTAAGTCCCCTTATCGGAGAGTGAGCAGATGGGATTGCTTGAATGTTGGGTCCCCTTATCGAAGAGCAAGCGGATTGAAATCAACAAGAATTTAGAGAGATCGAACCCTAGATTGGATGTTACGATCTAGAGGGATTGAACCCTCGATTGGATGTTAAACGATCCAGAGGGAACAAACCCTAGATTATATGTTAAATGATCTAGAGAGATCGAACCCTAGATTGGATGTTAAATGATCTGGATAGACAGAACCCTAGATTAGATTTTAAGCGATCCGGAGAGATTGGACCCTAGAATGGACATTGACTTGACTTTAGAGTTTGAACATCTTATGAGTAGAGTAGAATAGATAAATCCCGGATGAACATAGATCGATTTTGATATATGATATGTAACTTTAGATGAAAATGACCCGAATATGATTTACGACTGACACTTAAGCAAGGACTAGAGTCCTTAGCGATAATGGTCTAGAACGACCATTGGTTTGCAGGTAAATCCGAAGGAACCAAATATTCACCACAACTTAGATCGATAGAGAGCATAAGAGCTCGACCGCTAATAAATTGATCACTACTGCTGAAGCTTGTTCTTGAGCAAAGAACGCCTTACATTCATAAGGCATACTTTTTTGGGCATGTTTTGTAACCAAATTTTCTACAGTCTTCAAATGGACTTAAACAAGCGAATTGGACGACAAAGGATGAAGAAATGACCCAAGGTCTTTGAAAACATCATAAAAAGGCAAGAGAAGGAAATATCAAAAAATGAGTAAAAAATAACTTGACTTGAGTTTTTCAACTCAGTGCTTCAGGTCGGATCCGAGTTGTACGTGGCCAAACCTAGGAAAAAAGGAATACCTAAGTCGAGAAATAGCAAGGCAAGACGATATGACTTTGAGTCAGACCCGAGTCAGGCCCGGGTCAACTCAGTATCGAGTTGTGATTTTTCTTATGTTCGACACACAAAACTCCCATGTAGGACTCAAAGAACTTCAACCTTTGGATGACTCCAAGCAAGACACGATGCAAGCACACAAACCATTCGGGTTTGACACCAAGTCAGGTCGGTAGTAACCTGAAGCTCATGAGTTTCACCAACATGATTTTAACTGACATGATTCACTCCGACATGATTAGAACTATTTAAAATGATGATACGAAGTAACTCAAGAAATATGGAAGTAGATTGAGCAAAAAAATAGGTTGGTACCGAGGAGAATTTCTATAGACGGGGTCCACTTTAGAGCTTTGGAAGATGAAGGCTTGCAAAAACACATAGGAACTCATGCTGAGAAGAAACAAAAAGAACTCTATTCTGACCTGATTTTTCACCTCGAAACTCGTGTGGGGTGACCTATTCTCCTTGATATGTTCGTGGATCTTAGTGAATTAGACAAATTTTGGCCCAATTACGAGATTGCAACATGGATTTGCCTATAAATAACAACCTAACTTCAACTAGAAGGGGAATTTTTTCATTTGGATTTTGGAAGGGGCATTTTCAGATCTAAGTTCAATCTCTTTCTTCTTTAACTCTAGAAATTCCGTTGTAAATCAAAGATCTACTAGATTGTGGTCAGATTTGATTGAATTCATTATAATCCAAAGAGAAAACAGTCAATAATAAGGATTGAAGGGGTCATGGGCCAGATTATATGCCAAACCACTATAAAAATTGTTTTTTGTTCTTGTTTTGTTCTTGTTTTTTCTTACTTGATTTGGATTTATCTACTTTGGGGTGTTGTGCCACTTTTTGGTCTAACAATATTTATATAAAACCTATTATGCATATAATTTTAACATATACGTAGTTACTATATATGTATGTAAATGTGTGTGTACATATGTATAAAATGGTATGACAATATTTATGTAAAATATATTTTTAAGTTGAGAATTATATATATATATATATGTGTGTGTGTGTGTGTATCTATTAATATGTATTAACACACACACACATGTAATTGTTTTAGTATATATGCATTTATATATAGTATTATGGTTATAAATCTCAATAATCATAAACGTATATACTTGTGTGTGTATATATATATATTCATATGTGTGCATGTATATATGTATGTATTCGTTGTTATATTCATGCATATAGAACATAAGATGTTTTAGGAATAATTTGCACATTAGTTAAATTAAATTAAATCCTACTAATTTTTAAAATTACATTAGTTTAAATCAAATAATAACCAAATCTCTTATTAAAATCCAACTAAATATTAAATATGATTAAAACTTTAAATTTTATTTATAATAGCACATGTTAGAATCATTGTGCATAAGTTACTAAATCACTACTAGAAAAATAGAAATTTACGTACTTGAACATACCAATGCCACACAGACTCCAAAAAAATGGCGTCAGCATGGCGTCGGTATGTCATAGGTACCTAATCACCTATGCATTTTTACCGACATCGTGCCGGTGCATCACTGTATGAATATGTGTGTCATTTTGTTCACAGTATATTCAATTTTCCTATGCAGAGGAAAATTTGCTAGGAGAGGGCCACTCCACACCACCGACACCTAATATAACCTATAAAGTGTGATGTAATAATGCCCGGCCGATGCATGATGGTTGTCAAGGGTTGTAAAGTAAATAAAATATCACAAAACCTGTCGTATATCTCATATTGCATCGAACAAAATATAATAGTCCTCATATATGTAAAATTGGCAAGACAGTAATAACTGAATGAACCATAGAAATCAAAGTGAACAAATCCATGTGACTATACAACATAAGTGATAAAATTTATACAAGTGATAATAAACTCAAATAGACAACCGTTTCAATAAAGTTAAAGGCACTTGTAATCTCCATAGTGTTGCACAGTGGAATAATAAACAACAACAGCTAAATATAGTAATATATGAGAACGTAGCCTCCAACTTGCCACCAGTCCAGCTCCATGTGCTAACCAGACCTAATATCCATAATCTACTAATTTAAGAGTACCGAGAATAATAGAAAGCAAAGCTTAAAATCCTAAGTCAAACAACAGTCTGGTGTAAGCGGTAGAAAATCTCAAATATTATAACGTTAATATACTAGGACATATGGTATGGAGAATCATACCTAACATGTCCCTTCATCCACAAAGTTAGCACATAACATAGGATATATGCTACTCTATATCGTAATCATCATGGTGTACTATATATCAAAGTACTAATGGGTGTCAAGATATCTACATCGTGTGACATCCCTTAGGTGATAAGCAACCAAAGTAAACATAACATCCATCATCCATCCTCACATTCACTCACCCATTGCGTTGGATATATGATACTCATATGATCTTCCCATACAGTCAAGGACTACTCAATGCCCCAATTTCTGAGTACTCGAATCCATTCTATTTAGTAGGACAAGAACTAGATTTCCTTGTAACAGCCCAGGGTAAAACAGATCGTAACATCGTAAGATCTGGGGTACAGTTCACAGATCAGGTGAGCATCCTCACATACCCCTGTTTACGAGCACGCTTCGAAACCTCCTAGCATCAACGATCCCTTTTCACATGTTGTCTATGGTAGTGCATATATTGGAACTAATCTTAAGTCATCATACAACTCCTGTCTAATTAAGATTAGGAGGATTCTCGACAATCCTCATTAGTCATAGAATATCATCGTTTGTCCCGTAATCATCTGCTAACAGTTCCTTAAATCCGACCTGTAGCACTACACTCTGCATCCCGAGGTATAATTATCCCATCGTCGAAGCCGTCACTTCAAATCACCAAACTCTACGTCATCAAAGTCCATGGTTCACCATCGAGTTGCACAACTCGATGTCGAACCATGACTTAATAAAATATGGCCGAGCACTAAAATATGCATGAATCTAAAGTGAATGTGAACCAACCATAGTGAATTCCTAAAGTAACTATGCACATGAATCGAAGCAAGCACATCCATAACTCGATGCGACCTAGGCGACTTCCATCACCAAACCATGAAGCACACCAAACCACACCTCCACCGAACTATGCATACCGACCTAACCCCCATCGATCCTACACTTAAACCATTTCACTTCCCCAAAGGGCAACCCCAACTAGCCCGAAGTAAAGTTCGAAGAAATCCTCTATGTGACTCGAAGCACAACTCGGTGCCAATCCCACTACGTATATCTCCAAGCCATTTTGCTTCCGAAGCGAATTCCAAGAAAACCTAAAATAAGGCCCAAAGCAACCCCCTATGCAACTCGAAGTCGAACTCAGAGCAAGGCACGCTGATCTGTCATATGAATAACATCGCCGACCTAACTTCTTTTGCCCATAACTTGAGCAAACAAACTCCAAACAATTGGAAATTTGTAATGTAGCTTACGAGGCCTTCCTTATCACTCCACGCAACTCGCACCAAATTTGGTCACTATCACTTCCATGGATTGGCGACGAGTTGTAATACCATTTCTATTTCTCTATCACCATTCGATCGACGTTTTCAACCAAACAATCAGCATACATTCAAGCATTCAACATATAAACTATATTCAAACAAACATACATTCACATACATTAGATTATAACCAAATTCTGAGGGTAAGAAGAAGGAAGAACCATAGGAACAAAGGAGATCCATAAGAACATAATTTCACAAATCTTTATAAAACTGTTTGGAATTTACATGTATGAATAGTTATCATTTGAAATGTGTTTTAAAGTCCAAAAATCATCTTAAAACATCATTTATAAGCATATAGTGACTATTTAGTAAGCCAGAGATTCTACCACTTGCCTAAAATCAACAGCAATCCAAAAAGAGCATTTCCAAGATGAACAGTGAATTTAATGTGTCTTCAACAGAAAATCCCCAAAACCAAGTGCTAATTCCGGTAATCTTCTCATAGTGACAAGATTTAGCTAATTAAAGTAAAGGTTATAGTGGTTTTAGACTTAGTGAATGTTAATGGTGGCTTCTCTAACTATTTTAGGAAGTGTGAAATGACAAGGAGAAGTCCCATCAACCTTCTATGGGTGCTTATCCTAAAACATGCTTTGGGTTTAGCCACTAATCCCCATAATTACCCACCAAGCTGTTCAAAATCAAGTGGAATTTCCAATAGTCATATCCCTCAAAATGTAAGTCCATTTTCCTTTTATGACCACTCTAAGGAAAACCATCATCAGATCTAATGGAAATGTTTTCAGACCCTAATTTGGCTTCTGTCAAAAGTTGTAGGCCTTAAAAGATATTTAAGCTTAAAATCGTCCGATAAAAATTCTTAGGATGGAAAATGTCTTTAGCGATCATTACCCAAAGCTATACAATCATATGACCTTATATGAAAATAATATTAATATTTTATGATCCTTTGATACATAAAATACGGGTTGTTACATTATGTTCTCCTTTTGGAATTTCACCCCCCAAATTACAAACAAATAAACAAGGTTATCCCGCATGCCTAACAATCATATCCAAGCATGGTCAACCATCGTACATCACACGTCAAACATGCATACACAGAACAAAAGGTAACATCCCAGCCTATCCTAGAATGTAGGATACTACACTAAGTTATACTTTCTGATATCTTAAGTGAAAGTAAAAACGATAAACAGAAAGTCTTAGTAAATAAAGAACTCTGGATAAGCCGTCCTTACGCTCTCCTCGGTCTCTCAGGTGTAATCGCCTTCGCTTTCGCCCCATTGAACCTTCACCGATTTCACTATGTTCTTCCTAAGTTGCTTCGTATCACATCCAACTATACGAATAAGCCTACAATGTCTCGAAGCTTCTGCTTCAATCTTGATATCATCTAGTTCATTCGATGATATTGTCACCCTGATTCATGCACCAACTTCCACAAGTGAGAAGCGTGGAACACATTGTGCAATCCTGCCATTTTTTGAGGTAAGTCGACTTTATAAGCAAGGTTCTCAATCCTCTCTAGTATTGGAAAATGACTTAAGAACCTCGGTGCCAACTTCCCTTTACTACTGAACCATGTTACATTCCATAATGTATCGATCATGACAGACATCATATCGCCGACAAAGAACTCCAAATCTCTACATCTCTTAACAAGATAGCTCTTAGGTCTATCTTGAGCAGCTTTCATCTATTGTTGGATGACCTCGATTTTCTTCGAAGTTTCTCTAACCATAGCTGGTCCAAGTATCAGCTTTTCGCCCGCTTCCTACCAATACAAAGGAGCATTGCAAGGTCGGCCATACAATGCTCTGAATGGTGCCATACCAATGCTAGACTGATAGCTATTGTTTTATATGGATTCAATAAGATGTAAGTGATCATCTCACGAGCCTCCAAAGTCAAGTATACAAGCCCACAAGTGATCCTCTAAGGTACGATTCAGTCTCTTAGTTTGGCCATCAGTTTAAGAGTGATAAGCAGTACTCAAATGTAGCTCTGTCTCCAACATCTCTTATAAGCTCTTCCAAAACTCACTAATAAACAATGGGTCTTGGTCACTCACAATGCTCTTGGCATACTATGGAATCGTACTATCCACTTCACATATAGTTCGATTGGTTTGGCTGTCATTCTACTAGACTTCATGGGTATAAATCAGGCGTTTTTGGTCAATTGATTGATGATGACCCAAATACTGTCTTACCATCCTCTAGTCCTCGGAAGTCCATCGATAAAGTCAATTGATACTTGTTTTAAATTCTGCTTCGGGACTTCTAGTGGTTGCATCAAACGACTAGGCTTCTTCTGTTTTGCCTTTACTAACTGGTAGTTCATGCACTTCGAGATGAATGTCGCAACATCATTCTTCGTCCCTTTCTAATAATAGGTTCGCTTCATATCACGGTACATCTTATTACCACCAGGATGGATAGTCAATCTCGAATGATAGCACCCTCGTAGCACCTCATCCCTCAACCCATCAATGTCGGGTACAAACGATCTCCCACCTTTATAGAACCAGCCATCTAGGTCGAATCTGTACTACTCCATACTTTCAGACTCTACTCCATCTTCAATCTTAGTAACAGTCTCAGCTAGTCTAGCATCACGTCCCTGACTAGTATTGATCCGCTCAATCAAAGTAGGTTTGATAGTCAGGCTTGCCAATATTTCTGGCTCAGCTCCATCTCGGCCGGAAATCATAACTGGTAATATATTCCAACTACATCCACTCCAGGAGCATAGCTCGCATACTGACGTGTCTCCTACTCAATGCATCTGCAACTACATTCCCCTATCCCGGTGTATATGCAATACTAAATTCATAGGAGGTCAGAAAATCTAACCATCACTGCTGCCAAAGTTTAAGTTCCTTGTACGAAAAGAGGTACTTCAGTGATTTATGGTCAGTGAATAGCTCAAATATCTCTTCTAAAACATAATGCCTCCAAATCTTTAGCGTGAACACAATCACTGCTAACTATAAATCATGGGTCAAATATTTCTTCTCATATGGCTTCGGTTGCCGACTAGCATATGCAACAGCCTTCCCCTTTTGCATCAATACCATTCCCAGTCCGGTACCACAAGTGCCTATATATACTGTCATCTCTTCATTCCCTCGGAATGGTCAACATTGGCGCACTCATCAACTTTTCTTTCAAAGTCACGAATGCATGCTCGCATCTTGCATCCCAAGTAACAGTATGATTCTATTTCGTCAAGTGAGTCAATGATGCCACTACCTTAAAGAAGTCCTGGATAAATCATCTATAATAACCAGCTAATCCTAAGAAACTTCTCACATCCGTAGTGTTTTTGGGTCTAATGCAACCTTGGACCGCTACAACCTTTGCAGGATCTACGTAAATGCCCTACTCAGAAATAACTTAGCCCAAAAATCATACTTCCCTCCTCTAGAAGTGACACTTATAAAACTTCGCTTTCAGTCAATGCTCTCTCAACACCTCAGTTACGATCCTTAAATGTGTCTTAGTTTCTTCCTCTGTCCATGAGTAGACGAGAATATCATCAACAAACACAAGCACACATTTATATAGTTATCCCCTGAAAACATAGTTCATAAGATCAACAAAGTATGTCGATGCGTTGGTCAGCCTGAACGACATAACCAACCACTCATAGAATTTAACGGTGTACCAAATGTTGTGACAGACACAATCAACTAGTAGAATCCTATCACAAGATCCAACTAAGTAAATACTCTAGCATAATGCAGTTGATCGAAAAAGGCATCAATACATAGGAATGGATATTTGTTTTTCCTCGTCACTTTATTCTACTCATGGTAATCGAAGCACAGTATAAGGGAACCCCTCACCTTCATGGTGAATACTATGGGAGCTCCACATTCAAAAATACTTCTGAAATGAAGCCCTTTCTCAATAGTTTATTCACTTGCACATCGAGCTCCCGCTACTCTCTAAATGTCATGCTCCTCAAAGGCATCACTATCGGTCTGGTGTCTATCACTAAGCAAATACGCAACTCAATCTCTCTACGTGGCGAAAGTCCGATCACCTGAAAACACAAGCACACATAGTTATCCCCTGAAAACATAGTTCATAAGATCAACAAAGTATGTCGATGCGTTGGTCAGCCTGAACGACATAACCAACCACTCATAGAATTTAACGGTGTACCAAATGTTGTGACAGACACAATCAACTAGTAGAATCCTATCACAAGATCCAACTAAGTAAATACTCTAGCATAATGCAGTTGATCGAAAAAGGCATCAATACATAGGAATGGATATTTGTTTTTCCTCGTCACTTTATTCTACTCATGGTAATCGAAGCACAGTATAAGGGAACCCCTCACCTTCATGGTGAATACTATGGGAGCTCCACATTCAAAAATACTTCTGAAATGAAGCCCTTTCTCAATAGTTTATTCACTTGCACATCGAGCTCCCACTACTCTCTAAATGTCATGCTCCTCAAAGGCATCACTATCGGTCTGGTGTCTATCACTAAGCAAATACGCAACTCAATCTCTCTACGTGGCGAAAGTCCGATCACCTACTCAAATATGTCCGGATACTCTCTAGCAATAGGCATTGATGACAACTTATCGTGTGGGATACCGAGTGTATATAGAAAGCTAACCATCTCCTTATCGTCTAGTAGGCAGCATAACACTACCATCCGCCCATCGTCTACCCTTATCGCCACCAATTACTTCTTCTAATCCACCACCACTATGTATCTATGAAGCCATTCCATACCTAGAATAATACTAAATCCCACAAAACCCAAAAACAAATAAATCACAAACAAAAGAACATCCATGACTCGACAAGATCAAACCATGACAAACCATACATATGTTAGTGGAGCCTCTAACAGGGTTCGTCATAATTAAGGGTTGGCCAACAATTTCAGGTTTCAATCCTAACTCGTCTACGAAGTCATTAGATATGAAGGAATGTGAAGCCATTGTATCAAACAAAATATATATGGGAACATCGTAAATAGAAAGCATACCTTGAATAATGATGTTCTTTCCCTTCTCTTTCATCGGTGGAGCACTTGACGAAGTCGGGACGACATTGATGGCATATGCATTCACTAACTATTTCTGCTTAGGCAGTCCTGTACAGTTCTTCTTGATATGCCCAAGCTTATCGCAACTGTAGCACTTTCTCCCCTCAACTTTGCAGTCTCTGCTGTAGTGGTTCTTCTCTCCACAGTTATAGTAAGTTGGTCCTCCTTTGCTCTACTTCTTTTGACCATCTTTATTCTGAGGATGCTTCCTCTTGTTGTTATTATTCCATCTCTTCTTTCCTCACCCCTCATGATTGTGGCTTTGGCTCTTCTTTAGAAACAATAATCTTCAGCTTTGGATAAGACTCTCACGTCTCAGGGCCTTCTCAACTATTATCTCAAAAGTCCCATCAATGTGGCCCATGAGTCGCTCCCTCAAGTAATCTCTAAGCTGATGATGAACTTCTCATTCCTCTTTAATGTAGTGTCGATGAAAGGCATCAGATATTTCGATAGGGCGCCAAACTCTGCAATGTACTTAGAGATAGTCATATCCCCTTGCTTTAGATCCACAAACTTACGAAACAAAACCGACTTTTAAGCTGTTGGAATAAATTTCTCTTCAAATCTTGTTTTGAACTGGTCCTAAGTAAACCGATCCTCGGAAGTAGGAGCCCTCACTACATTCCACCAGTTCATTGCTCTCCTTTGAAGCTATCATGAAGCCAATCTTCTATTCATAGCATAGTTCAGCTCTAAGTCATCAAAGATTCTTTTGCAGGTGTCAAGCCAATCCTACACTTCCATCATTGATTCTGTTCCTTGGAATGGTTTGCTACCTAGACTGGAAAAGTCTTTGTTTAGCTTAGCAAAATCAGCTCTGGGCACCTGCACCGGAGCACCAGCATCTATAATAACATTCAGAGCGTCTACTTAAGCGATTTCCGGATATTCCTCATCATGGTGTTGACATCGTCTGTAGGTCAGGATTAGCAGCTTCCGAGCTAGCTCCTTCTTTGACTTCGGAGACACAATTCCTAGCAACCTTCCTTGTGTGATAACTTATCCTCCAATATGTAATAAGGATGATTGGTCTCTCTATAAGGAATTCTACCTAAATAGTACTCGTGCATGCAGTGCGACTTTTATACTATATACATACCACTTTATAGTTTTAGAAACCAAAATACATAATAAGTACGCTCTCTCGTACACACACACACATACACATATATATATAATCTCGATCCAGTTTAGGATGATAACTCCTACCCTATCTCTACAGAATCATAGTATCCCTTAGGTTAAACTACACAACACAACTCTGATACCAAATGTGACGACCGTCCTGCACCAATAGCAACTAATATAACTTATAGAGTGCACTGCAACGGTAACCAGCCAATGCAGGACGGTCACAAGGATTGTAAAGTAAATAAAACATCATAGAACCTGTTGTATATCTCACAGGACATCAAATAAAATATAATAGTCATCATATATATAAAATAGGCACGATAGTAACAACTGAATGAACCATAACAATCATAGTGAACAGATCCAGACAACTATACAACATAAGTGATAGAGTTTATACAACTGATAATAAACTCAAATAAACAACTGTCTCTAGATAGATAAAGGCGCTAATAAGCTCCATAGTGTTGCACATAGGAATAATAATCGATAACAGCTTAATATAGTAATAAGTGAGAACATAGCCTCTTGCTTGCCACCTGTCCAGCTCTACGTGCTCACCAAACCTGATCCTTAATCAACCTATTTAATAGTACCTAGAATAAAAGGAAGCAAAGCATATAATCACGAGTCAGACAAGTATATGGTGTTAGCTATAGGAAATCTCAAATACTATAAAGTTAATATACTAGGACATAAGGTCTGGAGAATCATGCATGACATATCCACACATCCATGGAGTTAGCACATAACACGGGATATATGTTATTCTATATCACAATCATCATGGTGTACTATATATGGGTGTCTAGGTGTCTATATCAATAATATCTACATCGTGTGACATCCCTAGTGTGATAAGAAATCAAAGAAAACATAGCATCTATCATCATCCTCACGTTGACTCACTCAGTGTGTTGGATATATGATAATCGTATGACCTCCCCGTATAGTCAAGGACCACTCAATATCACTATTACTCGGCACTCGAATCCATGCCACTACATAAGGTAGGAACTAGACTTCATACCCCATAACAGCCTAGGATAAAATGGATCAAAACATTGTGAGATCCGAGGCACACTCTCCATAGCCCAAGTGAGCGTCCGCACATAACCCTGCTTCATAAGTACACTTCGAAACCTACGATTATCAACGATCCCTTTTCACACATCATTTGTTCCAGAACACATCCTAGAACCAGTCTTAAGTCATCGTACAACTCCCATCTAAGTCGTCAAGATTGAGACGATTCTCGACAATCATCATTAGTCATAGAATATCATCGTTTGTCTCGTAATCATCCCCTAAAAATTCCTTAAATCCAACCCATAGCTCTATACTCTGCAACTCGAAGTTTTGCTATCCCATCATTTAAGCCATCACTTCCAGCCACAAAGCTCCATGTCGTCGAAGTGCATAATTCACCACCGAGTTGCATAACTCGATGTCAAACCATGACTTATGTAACGACCCTGAAATTCCGACCCAATTTTAAAATTTTGAATCCATTGTTTTAACATAAAATTATGGAACTTTCTTACGATTTCAATTAGCGCTCAAACTTTGCTTAAAAATTTCGCCTAAATAGTTTATATATGGGAAAAGTTTCGCGGGAAAATACCGCAGTAAATTTCGTTCGCGTTTATTTCACATCAGTTCATTTTAAACGCGAAATTTTTTATCTTCTGAACCGAAATATTTTTACATAGAAAAATTCTAAACCATCTTTTGATCAAGACGTCATTTTTTGTTTTTCAAATTTCGGACATCTTCAGCTCCGTCGATCTTATTCTTCGGTGATTTTGCTGCATTTTCATAATGGAAAATTTTCGAATTTTATAATTTAATCGTACCACTGATATCTTTATACTGTTGCGTTCGCCTCGTCGCGTTGATCAAAATGGTATATTTATTTGTGTCAATCGGAGTTCGGCGCTGCGAATTATAATTGTTTAACGGATTGCAAACTGGTCCGTTACGCAGCCCAAACCGGTACCCAATTACCTAATCAGTTCAGAATTCTAAGGGTCCTTGACTATTCAGCTGCCTAGAAACCCAACAGCCTTTCGGTTACCGTGACAATAAATTTAGGCTTTTGAAATCCCAATACCATTTTATTAAAACTAGCTTGTTCCTTCTATTCATTCGTTTGCTCACTACCTTCTATTCTGGTACGTGACTTCTCTGCATTCCTCTCCTCCTTCATATAATTTTCATTTTTGTCTTTGCCTCAGAAATGAAGCTCCACACCCCACAGCCCACTGCCTCCCCACCAACCCGCCTCTGCCTTCCCTACCGCCCAGCCTCCCATTCACCCATCCCTTCACCCGTACCCACCAACCCCACCGCCCCAGCCTGCCCCTCCGCCACCGTCTCCAGCCCCTCGCCTGACCCACGCCGAGCCACCTCCTGCCCCGTTCCCTTCCCCAGTCCCCTCCGCCGCTTGCCCAACTCCCACCGCCCTCCACCCGCCAGCCCAGCCTCCGCCCGACCCGAACCCACTGCGCAGCCCGACCCGAACCCACTGCCCAGCCCAGCCCGACCCGAACCCACCAGACCCAACCGACTTGCCGCGTCGAACCCGCTTAGCCCGCTCCCGCGTCTGCTGCCATTTTTTATTTATTTTGTTCTTCTTTTGATAATTATATATCAGTTATAATTTGTAACTTATGGACTCATTTATGCTTTGTCCGCGCAGTTCCAGTTGAGGCTAATTCAGCGATCTAGGCTTCCATCCACCTTATTTGCATCTAGTCGTTGGTATGGTTTATATATATTTACAAATCAATATATATACATCGTATTAAGCTATTGTTGAATAACCTTTGATTGATTTATAGTTCGTATTCGTGCTTGTGTCGTCTATTCCAGTCCATTCATTTTCGTGCTTCGTCGTCATCTTCTCTAACCACGCAAGGTGAATATTTCATTCACGACCCAATCTATTATGCTATGATAATCAAGTGATATATGTTATTGGTATTAATTTGAATGTTAAAATAATTGATGTTAAATTGTGATTTGAAGTTAGATATGAAAATATTTATGACATTTAATTTGTTATGTGATGCTTGGTTGTTAATATAAGTGATAATTAATATGAAATTTGAATTGATATAGGATAGTCAAAAAAATTCAAAATAAGATATATATGTAAACTTGTCCCTTTAAATGTTAAATAAAACGACACGTAGAAATATGATCAGTTATACTTTGAACCATTGAATGTATGATTGCTGTAATAATTCGATAATAAACGCCAAGTGAAAACCTATAATGTAATGATCTTTAATCCGCATGAAATGATAGTGTGGATTCTAGGAATAATTTTATTTAATTTACATAAATAACAAATGTAAATTAAATACGATTATTTCGGGATTATTGAAATAAACGGTTAAATTGTTATGTATGGTTGCTATTGATTGTTTATTTACTTTGACACCATCCCAGTTATCACACTGCAAGTTCCCTTTGTTATGCTCTGTTTATGTATTTATTTATATTGGGTTGAAATGATAAATACCCAAATTGAACAACCTTGGCCTAGGATAGATAATTAAAAATAAGAAACCCGATTGGTCAACAAAAATCATTTTGGAATTAAAATTCATTTGAAATTAAGAAATGAACTTAAAAATTTGTTGGAAAGTAAGTAACGAAATTTATAGATTTAATTGTAATAAACGAATGAATTTAATTGTAATGAATAAATGGATTTAGTTGAAATAAATCAATGGATTAGATTCATAGGATTAATTGCAATAATTAATGGACTTAATTGTAATAAATTAAAGGATTTAATTGTAATGAATTAATAGGTGGACTTAATTGTAATAACTTAATGGAAAACTGGAACGGATTAATAAATCTATTTAATTAGATAAACGGATGGACACATTTAATTGAAATAAGATTCGAATAAGTAAGTTGTAGAATCTAATAAATTGAATTTATTAGGTTCGAAATTAAACCTAATTTGGATAAATTTAATTAAGTTGGAATTTGTTATAAATTTGATTTGAGATTAAGTAACAAAGTGACCTAAAGGAATGTAAAACCAACTAAATTTAAGAAGTTGATTTAGCTATTGAAATTGTTAAATCAAAGTTTTGATTAAAATTAATGTAACGATAAATGGGAATAGGAATTAAGTTGAACTTGAATACTTAAGTATTGGACTTGAACTAAAACTCCATTTGGAAATATGATTTTAAATGTTCGAAATAAATTGAATTGCGAAATGTCAAAATTTGAAAGTCAAACTTGCAAATTGACTTTTGGTCTTTGATTTGTTTAAACTTTAAATATTAAATGACCATCGGGTAATTAATACGTAGTTATTAAAGAGACCGGGATCGGTTATGGACATACTCTTTGTCGACACCGAAAACCACTTTAATAACTAATATATGCGGAGTGTTGATCCAGAATGAAGTGGATGGTTTTGATGAACGCGTTGACTGAAGAAAGAGAACGATTTTGGATGACCCTTTACATGACTAAAACAGGAGCCGCGCCGGGCCATTGAGGATCGCCATCTCTAGCGGACACACTTCTTCGATACCTTATCTATTACTTATGTGATTCGATTTGGGTGCACCCTTTGATTTGGGAGTGTTGTTTCGCGGTGTTGAGGTAGTAGCTGCTATGCTCAACATCAGTCCGGATCAGGCAACTACTAGTATCCTAGTTGGTATCGCCTCATGTACCTTGTCATACTGATTATCCTATTCGCGACCACTACGTTTTGTTTTGTACCTTTAGTATATGGATTGCCCTCTGGTGACTTCCGGTTTTGGGGAAACTACGGTCTTGTATATGCTCTTGGGAATAAAAATGTGTTAAGGGTGGAATGGGCCACGACTTAACGCTATTTTGATATCATACTTCACTGATTAGACCTTATCTATTTAGCGTATTCTATTGTATATATAGATAGTTTATCGGATCCTTAAAGATGTGTAACACATTCATCTTTGAGTTATAAACTTTATTATTTGCACCTGATTATCCTGTATAAGATTTTGAGTCCTGACTCGAGTGTTTCTTTTGTATATGCTCGGGTCAGTCTGAAGCTATCCAGTTGCTGATCAAGGTTGGTTGAAGATGCTGAAGACTTAGCATTTATCTTTATCAGTTATTTCCTTTCTAGTATTTGATGAACTTATGTATTGAACATCTTGTATTTCTATTTGTCACTTTATGTTGAGACATTGTTGTATTCCTGTAGTAGCTTCATGAACTACTATTATGATGATGTACTTTTCCGCTGCATTATTCTGTGACTATTCTGTGTCTGTGATGTTGTATTGATTCTCATTTACATATATGTATTCATAATCCCATAATGATTCGTGTTTTGTATTATTTAAGTTGACATGTGTGGATTATTGTCAATTTAAATGGTCCAAATATACGGGTTGTTACAACTTAACCAAAATATGGCCAAGCACTAAAGTATGAGCGCACCCAAAGTGGACATCATGAGGAATCGAAGCAACCATAGTGAATTACTGAAGTAACCGTGCTCAGGACTCGAAGAAAGCACGTCCATAACTCGAAGCGACCTTGGTGACTTCCCATCACCGAATCATGAAGCTCACAGAACCACGCCTCCACCAAACTGTGCCTACTTACCTGAACCCTATTGATCTAGCACTTAGACCATTTTACTTCCCTAAATTGCAACTCCAACTAACCTAAAGTAAAGCATAAAGAAATCCCTATGTGACTTGAAGCACAACTCGGTGTCGATCCCATTAATATCTCCATCGGTCCAAATCTTAAGACATTTTGCTCCCCAAGTGAACTCCAAGCAAACCTAAAGCAACCCCCTATGGAACTCGAAGTAGAACTCGGAGCAAGGCATGTTGATCCAATACTTGAACATCATCATCGATCCAACTCCTTTTGCCTATAACTTGAGAAAACAAACTCTAAACGACTTAAAATTTAAAATATAGCTTTATGAGGCCTTGCTTGTCAGTCCACACAACTTGCACCAAATTTGGTCACTGTCACTTCCACAGATCAATGATGAGTTATGACATTATTCACATTTCTAAATCACCATTCGATTGGTGTTTTCCACCAAACAAACAACATACATTCAGGCATCCAACGTATAAACTATATTTATACAAAAGAACATTTACATACATCAGATTATAACCTAAATTGAAGGTTAAGAAGAAGGAAGAACCATAAGAACATAATTTCATAAATCTTTATAAAATCATTTGAAATTTACTTATGTGAATAGTTATCATTTAAAACGTGTTTTAAAGTCCAAAAATTATATTAAAACATTATTTATATGCATATAGTCATTAATTAGTAAGGGAGAGGTACCTCTAACCACTCACCTAAAAGCCAAAGAAATCCAAAAAGAGCACGAATTCTAAGACGAACAGCAGATTTAGGATGTCTCCAACAGCAAATCCCCAAATCTAAGTGCTAATTCTGCTAATCTCTTATTAATAACAAGATTTGGTTAATTAAAGTAAGGGTTAGAGTGGTTTTAGGCTTCGAGAATGTTAATGGTGGCTTCTCTAATTATTCCGGGAAGTGTGAAACGATAAGAAGAAGTCCCATCAGCCTTCTATGGGTGCTATCCCGAGATGAGCTTTGTGCTTAGCCACTAATCCCCAAAATTACCTAATAAGCTATTTAAAATCAAGTGGAACTTCAAACAGCCTTATCTCCCGAACAGTAAGTTCGTTTTTCCTATTATGACCAATCTATGGAAAGAAAATCCATCATCTAATGTAAGTAGTTTCAGATCCAAATTTGACCACTATCAAAAGTTATAGGCCTTACAAGATTTTCAAGGTCAAAATCATCCAATAAAAGTTCTAAAGACGAGAAATGTCTCTAATAGTTATTTTCCAAAGTTATAGAATCGTATGAACCTATATGAAAATAATATTAATATTCTACGATCCTTCAATATGTAAAATACCGGTCGTTATAAATGAGTTCAAGAAGATAGAGAAATAAAATGTCAAAATTAGGAATAGAAATCCTAGGTTGTATAGCGGCGACTCCAGATTATACGTAGATCATCGTAATAATCTAGTACATATTTATTTGTTGAATTTATTTAACATTTTAAATAAATTAAAATATGCTTATATGATAATGTACTTAATTCAAATTTCAGTACTATGAGCAAGATAATGAGCAAGATAATGAGCATTCCTCTTGGTAAGTCTATTACAAGACTCACAAGATTGATCATCGGATGGGTCCACCACTAATAGCTGGGTAGATGATGCTTCTACTGAGATTACAATATGTGATCCATAGAACTTCATTTAAATAATATTTACATATATACATATATAAATTCTAATGAACATGTAAATTGCAAAATATGCCAAATACCAAGCTAGGATTGGGAAGCTACAAGGTATGGAGATAACAATAGAAGCAGAAGAAAAGTTATTCCACACACTCACTAGAGCCGGTGCCAAATAGGTAGATCGTAAGCCCAACTACGATAATATTTTAATGGTAATAACTTAAACAGTCGTTGTACACATATGATATTAAGTATTTATGTATAAAAAACCATATATATATCCACACACACTATACTATATATGTATGTATGCACTTGCTATAAATCCCACTAAGAAATGTATATATTTATTCATTTTCAAAAAAAATGTGTATATATATATATGTATTTTATGCTCAAGCTTAGTATAATTATTTTGGTTAATCCTCATTTTCTACTAGATGATATAAATAACCATTTTAAAAATAAATTGAGTTTGAGTTTAAATATATAAGTTAAGTAACTCAATAAATTAAACAAATATATAACTAAGTTAAATTATGAATTTTATTTCAATAAATTAAAAAAAATTATTTGAGTTAAAACATAGATTTTTTCCAAATCACCTAATAAATTAAACAAATATATATAGTAGTTAAATCACTCCATTTATTATACAAATATATAACTAAGTTAAATTATAATTTTTGTTTCGATAAATCAAACAAATTTATTCAAGTTAAAATTTAGATTTTGTTAAGTCGCCCAAAAAATTAAGCAAATATATAAGTTAAATCACTCAATAAATTAAACAAATGTATAATTAAGTTAAATTATAAATTTTATTTCAATAAACTAAAAAAGTTTATTCAAGTTAAATATAGATTTTGTTAAATCGCCCAATAAATTAAACAAGTATATAATGCCCCACCCCGAGACCCACATTAACAAAAAGTATTACTGAGTAATACTGTCTGCTAATGCGGAGAATAGGGCTAGTTAGGAGCGACCATTTCTTCATTATAAAATTATTTTTAACCTAAATTTCTCCTTTTTATTTATAATATACCACATTTTAAATCAAATGCTTCTTTTAAAAATATATAAAAGAAACATTTCGCAACAGTTATCAAAATTATTGCATTTCTTTAAATTAAAATCATGTTTTGCTCATTTTTAACACAAATATCCAAAATAAAGTTTCAAAACTTTATTTTCACATTTTAAACCCATTGTTTAAATTAAACAAATACATAATTAAGTTAAATTATTTTGTATCTATAAACTAAACAAATTTATTTAAGTTAAAATATAGATTTTGTTAAACCACCTAATAAATTAAATAAAGATATAAGTTAAATTATTCAATAAATTAAACAAGTATATAATTAAGTTAAATTATAAATTTTGTTTCAATAAATTAACCAAGTTCATTCGAGTTAAAATGTAGATTTTGTTAAGTCGCCCAATAAATTAAACAAATATATAAGTTAACTCACTGAATAATTAAACATATATCTAATTAAGTCAAATGATAAATTTTGTTTCAATAAATTATATAAGTATACTCGAGTAAAATGTAGACTTTCTTAAATCACCCAATAAATTAAACAAATATATAAGTTAAATCACTCAATAAATTAATCAAATATATTATTAAGTCAAAATATAAATTGTGTTTCAATAAATTAAATAATTTTATTTGAGTAAAAATATAGACTTTGTTAAATACACAAATACAATAGTTAAATAAATTTTTACTTATTATTAACAAACAAATTTGGTTAAAATGTAGAGATCATCATTAGATAGAGGTGATAGATTTATTAATGTGGAAGAAGAAAACCGACAATTAAAGTCAAAAATCGATAAGCTGGAGAAGAAGCTTGGTAAGCTTACTAATGAATTTATGTGATAGTTTCCAGATGTGAACATTTCTTCTTTTGATGATGATGGTGGCGGTGGGTAGTGTTCCAGAGAGTAGTTAGTATTTATTGTGCTGGATATTATTATATTTGGATATTGTTGTTCAGATATTATCATTCGAGAATGTAGTTAGTGCTGTGTTTGGATATTATTATGTTTGGATGATATTTTTTGGATGTTTGGATAATGTTTGGATGTTATTATTTATATCATCAGATGTTATTCTTGGATATTGTTTGAATAGTATTAGATTAATTAATATATGGATATTGATGAATATTATTGTGTTATATCGGTATGATTGTATATGTATGTATGTATATATATATATATATATGTTATCCTGCCTTTTGGTCAAGGCCGGGATATCAACAAATAGGCTAAAAAGGATGGAAATCAATATTAGAGATCGATTAGAAACAAGGCTATGATCGATACTGTCAAAACTTGACTGAGCTCCAATCAAGACGAGATCAATTGGGAATGATGAACAAGGCTAGGAAAGGCTACGTTTCAAATTTCAAGTCAATTGGAGTTCGTATGTTCAAGATATGATCGATGCAAATCAAGCAATGCTCTTGTTCGTATCCATCAGACCACCTCCTTCGTATCGATTCCATTCGAATCCATACAGGAAACCTCGTTCGTATCCATGCAAATTCGTACCCATAAAGTCTCAAGTGAAACAAATCTGGTTCGTATCCATCAAGAGAGCGCTAGTTCACATCCATGGAAGAGGCACCACTTCGTATCCATCACATACTCCGGTTCGTATCCATCAACTAGTGACATTTCGTATCGCTTCCACTAATGCATGGCTCGTATCGATCACCACCCACAAGAGATATGAGGCAACACCTAAAAGGTATCGATATGAAATGTCGATGTCTATATCGATACGAATTAGGGTAGAGGCTATCGATACGAAATGATCTCAAACTATCGATACGAACAACGTAGCAATTGATGGATACGAACGAAGCCATATCAATGGACATGAACGACATGGCTACGAAGCACCTTAATGAGAGCGATACGAAGGAGACATGTAAAGATGGATGACTCGGTCACTCGGCATGAAATGTGGATCGATCCTAAAAGATACCACCACATCGTTGGTCATCACGTGCCTAAAAGCGATATGAATAGAGCGACGCAAATGAGAGCGATACGAATTCGACAGCATATTGAAAATCCAAACTTGCATCGATCATAACTCAAAATCTACAAGTCCAAATGCTACCAAATTTTCACAGGAGCTTGCGTACGACCTCAGGAATGTTCATGATCGATCTTGGCTCGATTGGGCAAGATTTGGATCGATACGAATCTCATTCATATTGATCATGGATCGAGTCGAAACGACCAGGGATCGATCACATGGGCCCACCCTCGTGATGGAAGGAGTCTTCCGAAGTTTGAGACAGATATTTCCAGTCTACACCTATAAATAGCAGCCCACTGTCTTTAGAAAAGGGATCTTTTGGTTCTTCTACGCCGTTACTCTGCCGAATTCCATTGTAACTTGATTATTATCAACCATACTCTTGTAACCAGCGAGTGATAATCAATAAAATAACAACTCTTCAAAGTGGCCATAGGCCGGAGATAGCCGAACACTATAAATCGTGTGTTTCTATTGCTTTCCTTTTAATTTTCTAAGCGTTCTTCATATTTTATCCTCTATAAACTTGTTATCTATGATATGTAATTGTGAACGGGTGCGTTCGTCGACAATTGGGTGTTTGTGACCAATTTTGGCGCAAACATTTTGGTGCTTTCACTGAGAAGCTAGCACTCAGGGATTCTAAAGCTTGGATTTCGAATTTGAAAGCTTAAGGACTTGGATTCGGAAAGCTATGGCAAGGCAATCGACAAGAAGATAAAGGACTGAAAGGAGTCAGCATGAAGGGAGTCAGGAGGCTTCCTCGGGAGCGAATCAGGCCTCGATCTTCATCACCAGAGATGGGATTGAAACGATGCTGAAGAGACAAGAGGAGATGATGCAGAACCTACTTTGACAAGTTGGACAAGTTGGAGTGCAGAATCAAGGGAACGCAACTGCAGGAGATGCTGGAGATATGGATCGAGAGCACGGGGTAACCAGAATTCATAATAGAGCAGGACCATCAGGAGCAGCACCAAAACTAGGGGGCACTCACCCAAAGCATGTTGATCCAATCTCGGGCAGAGTACCAGGTGGAGCTGTGCAACACGGCGTTGATAGAGGAATGGATGCTCGTCCAGGAGAGCAGATTCCAGGAATCCCTCATGAACTCGGGGGGCGGATTGGAGGCAACGAACAAGGACTGCAGCTTGGCGACAACGATAGATTGGCAGAGATGGTTAGGCGAGCCATGAGAGGCAGATTGATGAATAGGGACTTGGAGGATGTGAATATGAGTCCCTTTGCTCCAATGATCAGGCAAACTAGGAACCCGTCGGATTTCAAACTACCAACACTGGAGATGTATGACAGGAGAACGGACCTTGTTGTTCACTTGACGAGGTACATGAGGCATATGGAAGTACTGGGGGCATCGAAAGAGGTCATGGCGCGATGCTTCCCTTTGTATTTGATGGATATAGCAGCATTATGGTTCAGACAGCTGGAGAGTGGCTATATTGGTGCATGGACGGAGCTGATTGAAAGGTTTATGAGGCAGTTTCAGGTCCACATAGTCCGACCCAAGAATATGATGACTTTGACATCGATAAAACAATGGAAAGGTGAGTCGCTCAGGGATTTCTTAACCAGATTCAATGTCATAGTGGCTTCGGTGGATCGAACAAATCCATCGATGGTTTTGATGGCGGCAATTTCAGGAATTGCAGATAATTCGGATTTCAAGATATCATTGGAATGGGATCCACCGATGGATCTCGGGGAGTTCTACCATGAAGCAGAAAGGTTTCTAAGGCAGGAAGATGCGTAGGCTAAGAGAGAAGGGTGAGAGGCTGAAGCTTATGCAGTAAGAGGTGGAGGTCCATCCAGGGAGGATCCAAACAAAGATGATAAAGGAAAAAGGAAAATGAATGATAATGGTAACACTTCAAAATGGCCATGGAGGAATTCAAAGTTTACTTCCTACACGGATTTGACTAAGACTCTGGAAAGGATTTACTTGGATACTTGAGGGCGCCCCCAGTATCGAAGGCCGGCAAGAAGGGAACCTTTTGAATAAGAGCGGGCATCAGGAAATCACTGCCTATTCCATGAGTTGGATAGGCATAACATGAACGGCTGCAGGCATTTGAAGGATATCGTTGAGGAGCATGTAAGGAATCACTACAACAAAAAAGACTTTTTATAGCGTGTAAAAACCACTATAAAAACTTTCTATAGCGATTCTATAATCGCCATAGATCAACATGTTGTAAAAAGTCTGGTAGATACTATAGCGTGTCATACTTGCAATGGAAAACGTATTTTTCTTGCCATCTAAAATAGGCCATATTGGTGCAACTGCTTTTCTATAGCATTATGAAACGTGCTATAGAACTTTTTATGACGCATTTTAGTTGCTATAAATATGTCGACATGCTATATTATTATAGCATTTGAACGCGCTATGGAATCATCGTGTCAACCTTTTATGACACATTGAAATGCTATAGAAAATTCATTACTATCTATTATAGCACCGTCTTATTGCTATGAAAACTATTTACTCTTTGCAAAATATTTTGTATAGCACTAACATGATGCTATAGTATAACAAAGCTGAACAATTTTTCTTTTTATTGTATAGTTAGAACGCTATAAAAAAATTCTATTGCACATTTTTTGCTGCCATAACATTCATAGCTTACAATTTTCAATTCTACTTATATATTATAACTCAAAAAACCACATTCATCACATTAACATAAGTACACAAATTGAGTCATAAGCCAAATCACAAAATATATACATATCCATAATATTTCATACATGAAGAATTAAACATAAATATTTGTGATAAAAATTAAACATAAGTTCACAAATTGAGTGTAGCATACCAAAATGATACATACTAAAAATATTTTAATGACCGTCGATAAGCATGACCAATTTAAAGGAGAAAGAGTGCGACATCATGTATCAACCTCAAAAGCATCATACAACACCTGTGAAGAAGAAACACAAACATACATATGTTAGTCAATATATACAACAATCATACAACACCTCAAAATATTTTTGCCACTAAAAGCTGGCAAATACTTGCTAGAGACTAAGATGAAACAATCAGTATAAACAAGTACAGACGCAATTATGGAAACAGACTGTGAAAACTAAAAACTAGTAATAGCATGAAGATAACTTACCATGAATTCACAGTTGCCTGTTTTACTTTGTCCAAAAAGATTGAAAGACCTTTCAGTCAATATAGCTTGTGGTCAATTTACGGATGAAATTTCCCCATATTGAGAGAAGGATTGCTTCAGTTCATCTTCAGTGACATTTGGGTCAAGCCCACCAACAAATACCTGAAATTTGTTATTGATTAAATTTTTTTAAATTGGCAGTCCATGTAAATTTATTAACGGTGTGATACATATAAATTTTGTAGAAGAATTTCAAGAAATCAAAGTCACTGTAGTGTTGGTTGAATCCCCTTCTAACTGAAAGTTTTGGACAGAACCATTAGAGCCAAAAATGGCTATGATACATAGACATAATTTTGAAGTAAGGTAAATAAACAAACAAGCAGAAGTTGATTTCAAAACATTTTCAAACATAGTAAGTATAAAAACAGATTTGGAAGCATGAAATTGTTGTTACTCAACAGCCTACCTATAACTACAGTGGAACCTTCGAGCACTAAAACATAGGATTGTTAACAAAAGTGCATGTGCATTTGGCACAATGTTTGAAACAAATTTCTTACATGTGTGTGTAGGATAAACTTAAAGGAGAAAGCAAGCATGAGCAAACATAATTTTCACATCATTGAATGCAAAAAGGAGAACAGTCAATATGTAATGAATTAATTACAATTTGTCGGAGTATTCAATGTCAGATGTACATAAGTGGATGAAATTTGTAAGAGTTCACTCTAGATGAAAGTGAAATTGCATCATCAATAATAGAGTAGGAGTAGCACCTCAACAAGAACTTAAGGTCGGTTTTGGCATAAAAGTAATTACGATTCAGACTTCAATGAGAATTATTGATAGTCATTTTCATGGTACTTAACTGGGGAAAAAATAGCAAGTTCAAATTCAAGATACCTCATGAAGATCTTTATAGACAATATAATAATCTTATATTCTTCCTTTGTTACTGCGCATATAGATGGCTTTAGAGTTAGTACATATATGTTTTGGAGACATTTATCTGTTTCCATAGCCTACTTACGGGGTTCGACCTTCACTTAGTCCTTTCTAGAAATTATCAGGGGATTCCTGTCATGGTTCAATACACCATGACCAATTATCATTACATATATCGATAATTTACAAACCACCATAAAATATTTTGAAATTAACAAAACATTCATAAAAGTTGGTTTAAGTACCCAAAAAAGGTAGGTCACAAAATATACCTGGGTGTCGTATCCTTTTGCTAATGAACTAATAAAAGTGGGTGCATGTGCTGTTTTTGTGGCCTCTTTAATCTGATCTAGAGTAGCCGATCTTCCATATGCAATATTGTCTCTGATTCTCAAACTTAACAATGCTGGCTCTTGGGTCACGAGTCCAATTTGACTTCTTAACCATTCCAATTTCAAGCTCTTTATATTCTCTCCATCTAAAAGAACTTCACCTGTATCACACAAGATTGTTTCATTAAAGATCTGTGTTTCCAAATCCAAGATAACATCCTCAGGTATTTTCTCCACGCCAGGAAACTCAGTTGCATTCCGAATGCTCAATGACTTACAAACGCCCAAATAGTTTTCAAGTCTGCTGCTCTGTTCATTCGCCCTTTTCAAAACTCTGATTGCCTCTATCGATCTCTCTTCCACATTATTCATGTCCATAATCTTAACTAGCAACACAGAAATGGCATCTGAAATTTGAGTGCAAACTTCAAATATTTCCACAATAGCACAATCAATAGCTTCGATCACCAGCTTTTCATTCATACCATTCGTACAAGGATATATCTACATTAGAAGATCAAGCAAATCCTGCATCTTCTCCACTCTACACACTTCCTCTTCGCCTTCTTTGTACCACAAAAGAATATAACGATTATCAAGAAACTTAAAATATGCACGAACAAAGGCAGAAAAGCCTGAAGAGTTACTAGAGCGGTCGATGAAGTCGGAGAGATCGAAAGGAAGCCTGCCCTGAAAGTTGGAAGAAGTCAAGATGAGCAAGCCATGGGCAAGAAGAAGAGACTTCAAGGCAACGGTCCATGAACGGGTGCAATAAAAGTTGGGTCATTCTTTAAAAGTTCAAATGGCTAACATCAGAGAAAGCATGATAACATATTGTAAGATAAGTTAACAGTATAAATTGATCTGTTTGAAACTAGACGTTACACAGTTATTCACAACCAAATATGCAAAACACCTACCATGTTCAACTATGCAAGTAGCATTATGAGCATAATATCAACTTTCACATTTAAGTTTTAACGAGTACAATTGCATTTTGATATCTAATGCTGCCTATCATTTTTTGCTTCGCATAAATGAGTTGCACCCAACTATTGTACCTTGGGAAAATGTTTTAGCCAGGGATGTGTGTGTGTGTTATGTAAAAAAATTGACGACCAGTATCCAAAAAGATTCCCCTATGATAAGAAAAAACACCCTGAATTTAGAAGAAGAAAAGCTCTGAAATAACAGCCTACTCACAGTCAAAGGTTTCGACCTATTTTTACAATATAAATAGGTATCAAACAATATTTATTCCCCAATGATAACAAAAAATACCCTAAATTAAAAGTAAAAAAGATCTGAAGTAACGGTCTACTTACAGTAAAAGAGGTTTTAACATATATTTTTATAATATAAATATATAAATATAAATATCAAACAATAAAAATAAACCATTGATATTTCAATTGGAATTTGAATATAAGTCTAATCTTTCAACCCGTTAACTTGGTCGACCATTATCTCTGTGCATTATTGTAACTTTCATAGTTTACTGTGTAGTGTTATATATGACAGGGTACAAACAATTGAACTAAACCAATGGAAACAAGTAACACTATTTTATCTATATACGTTTTTAGACATAAAAAACTTGTACAAACGAAATGGAGGACCGATCCAATTTTAGATCAATGAAAAAGAAATAAGGCAATAATAATCAATTAACATGTAATTGTTTGTCAAGTGAATCGAATATAAGGATTCTAGTTGAGAAAATCAAATAGATAAAATTGCAAAAAAATCAGAAGATGGAAAGTGCTTTACCATTAACGACATCGTTATTGGTGAATGAGAGCCAAAACATGTTGACTTGGAGGTCAGATCGACAAAGAAATGAGGATTTTAGGTATTTGCATCCGAGACTTAACACTTTCCCAAAAGCCTATCACCTGCAAGGTTGCAAAACCTTTTCAGATAATTAGTACACTCAACAACTTGTTTATACGCATTTGAAAACTGCTGTATATTGAATAGCTCGTTTATCTAGGACACTTTATACTAAGGAATTGATATTTGGAGTCATTTACATTCTGAAACTCTTCTCAACTTTTAGTTTTCGTATACATTTGAACTTACTTTTTTTTCCTTCTCAAGGTAAAACTTAATATATCAGAACCCGATTTACACAGGATCAATATCTCTAACATTTCATGCATATCAAAAATGACATGTTATTGAAAATTGTATGTACTAAACTGCTTAAATATTCGAAAGTTATATATAAGAAGCCTTTATATGAAATTTGTATACAAGAAATTATGCATATCACCTATTTGTACTCAGGGATTTACATATTTAAAAGCACATATGTACTCAAATCAGAATTTCGTTGATCTAAAACCATGTTTATACTTGGACATTGACACATATCTAAAAGCGAATTATATATCAAATATTAATACTCTAGAAATTTGAATTTATCTTCCAGAATCATAAAGCTGCCAATTTTCAAAATCTATATATTCAGAACTTGTTAAAAACTGATGCATATATATATATTCTCGAAAGTTTGACGCATTTGCAAGTGTGCACATGCATAAGACTTTGTATTATTTAAACCTTTTGTAGCTTTTTGATATGTATGTTCACCATTTCGATGCATATACAACCAAGTATATGAAACTTATGTATATTCAAAACTGACATTCATTCAAAAATTGTATGCATTTGAGGTTCATACATTTCGAGAGCATGGCAAATTTAAAGCTTTCCAAAATCATAAGTATATGTTTGAAGTTCATACATACCAAATACTGATATAGATAAAAAAATCACGCTAACCACTCTTTCAAAACTTTAGGTAATATTCCATAAGCTTTTACTTTCAAGATTATTATATAAAGGTACAAATATATAATCATATGTATTCTTATTTAAGAGAAAATATATTTGGGGCTAGGTATGTTAGAAATACGTATGTTCTTGAAATCAATATGTACATATAAGCCATATATTCATTCAAAAGATAGTAATATATCTAAAATTTCAAACACATATAGGAAAAACAAGATACCCTTTAATTGAAGATACGAAAGGATACAAGCATCTGGTTTTAACTAATGAAGCTCGCATCTCAGCCATCGGTATTATATCGAACATAGCAAATGCAGAGGTCCAAATACAAGCATACAGATCAGTCTGGGCCTTCACACCGAAGCCCAAACACATTTGTATAAATACTTGCCATATGATGTACAAATTTATAAACTCAGTATTGTATTAATACAAAAACTTCTGTATCAAATAAATGATCAATAAAATCTCATTTTTCTTCAAATTCATCTACTGTCATCTGTAAAATCTCAATATGGTATCAGAGCAGTTCAAGGCTTAACAGCCGAATCATAAGATCAATTAAACTCATCAGAGAAGATTCATCATCTGAGTAATCACCACTCATCAGAAGAAAGACTCTCATCATTTGAGTGGGCAGATTCGATTGAGAAAATCAAGTGCCACGCCTCAGTCCAAAGAACTAGACTGCATCAGGCCTTTCTCATCAAATCTTGAAGAAATCAATCAAGGAAATCTCAGAAAGCAGTTAAAAGAAATCAAGAATCATCTCAAAACTAAAGAAAGTGCCCACCAGCAAGACTTATCAGATTATAGACAAAGGAAAGAAAGTTACTCATCATTTAAGCCTTGCAGTAGCATCAGACCTGGTTGTGAGCAATTCTTGTTCTCTAATTCTTGATTTCTGTCTTTGATTGATTTTCTTTACATTATCACTAGGTTTGTTTGTCTGTCTGCATATAACTTGAAATCCCCTGCATGCACACAATGCCCACATTAAAGAATAAATTATTCATATTCATATCAACATACGTATTATCGTAAAAACATCTAATCTTGCTGATTTAGGTGTGGGTCTCTGGAACGAAATCAGTTGGGTCATTCTTTAAAAGTTCAAATGGCTAACATCAGAGAAAGCTGATAACATATTGTTAGATAAATTAACAGTATAAATTGATCTGTTTGAAACTAGATGTTACACAGTTATTCACAATCAAATATGCAAAACACCTACCATGTTCAACTATCTAAGTAGCATTATGAGCATAATATCAACTTTCACATTTAAGTTTTAACGAGTACAATTGCATTTTGATATCTAATGCTGCCTATCATTTTTTGCTTCGCATAAATGAGTTGCACCCAACTATTGTACCATGGGAAAATGTTTTAGCCAGGGATGTGTGTGTTATGTAAAAAAATAACGACCAGTATCCCAAAAGATTCCCCTATGATAAGAAAAAACACCATAAATTTAGAAGTAAAAAGAGCTCTGAAATAATAGCCTACTCACAGTCAAAGGTTTTGACCAATTTTTACAATATAAATAGGTATCAAACAATATTTATTCCCCAATGATAACAAAAAATACCCTAAATTAAAAGTAAAAAAGATCTGAAGTAACAGTCTACTTACAGTAAAAGAGGTTTTAACATATATTTTTATAATATAAATATATAAATATAAATATCAAACAATAAAAATAAACCATTGATATTTCAATTGGAATTTGAATATAAGTCTAAACTTTCAACCCGTTAACTTGGTCGACCATTATCTCCATGCATTATTGTAACTTTCATAGTTTACTGTGTAGTGTTATATATGACAGGGTACAAACAATTGAACTAAACCAATGGAAACAAGTAACACTATTTTATCTATTATACGTTTTTTGACATAAAAAACTTATACAAACGAAATGGAGGACTGACCCAATTTTAGATCAATGAAAAAGAAATCAGGCAATAATAATCAATTAACATGTAATTGTTTGTCAAGTGAATCGAATATAAGGATTCTAGTTGAGAAAATCATACATATAAAATTGCAAAAAAAATCAGGAGATGGAAAGTGCTTTACCATTAACGACATCGTCATTGGTGAATGAGAGCCAAAACATGTTGACTTGGAGGTCAGATCGACAAAGAAATGAGGATTTTAGGTATTCAGGAGGATTTTATGTATTTGCATTCGAGATTTAACACTTTCCCAAAAGCCTGTCACCTACAAAACCTTTATCAGATAATTAGTCAACAACTTGTTTATATGCATTTGAAAACTGCTGTATATTGAATAGCTCGTTTATCTAGGACGCTTTATACTAAGGTACTAATATTTGGTGTCATTTACATTCTGACACTCTTCTCAACTTTTAGTTTTCGTATACATTTCAACTTACTTTTTTTTCCTTCTCAAGGTAAAACTTAATATATCAGAACCCGATTTACACAGGATTAATATCTCTAACATTTCATGCATATCAAAAATGACATGTTATTGAAAATTGTATGTACTAAACTGCTTAAATATTCAAAAGTTATATATAAGAAGCCTTTATATGAAATTTGTATACAAGAAATTATGCATATCACCTATTTGTACTCAGGGATTTACATATTTAAAAGCACATATGTACTCAAATCAGAATTTCGTTTATCTAAAACCATGTTTATACTTGGACACCGACACATATCTAAAAGCCAATTATATATCAAATCTTAATACTCTAAAATTTGACTTTATCTTCCAGAATCATAAAGCTGCCAATTTTCAAAATCTAGATATTCAGAACTTGTTAAAAACTGATGCATATATATATATATATTCTCGAAAGTTTGACGCATTTGCAAGTGTGCACATGCAGAAGACTTTGTATTATTTAAATCTTTTGAAGCTTTTTGATATGTATGTTCACCATTTTGATGCATATACAACCAAGTATATGAAACTTATGTATATTGAAAACTGACATTCATTCAAAAATTGTATGCATTCGTGGTTCATACATTTCAAGAGCATGACAAATTTAAAGCTTTCCAAAATCATAAGTATATGTTTAAAGTTCATACATACCAAACTGTACATACCAAATACTGATATAGATCCAAAAAATTCACGCTAATCACTCTTTCAAAACTTTAGGTAATATTCCATAAGCTTTTACTTTCAAGATTATTATATAAAGGTACAAATCTATAATCATGTGTATTCTTATTTAAGAGAAAATATATTTGGGGCTATGTATGTTAGAAATACGTATGTTCTTGAAATCAATATGTATATATAAGCCATATATTCATTCAAAAGAGAGTAATATATCTAAAATTTCAAACACATATAGGGAAAAAAAGATACCCTTTGAAACCTGTACTTTTAAAACTGTGTATGTGAAATACTTTTAAAACCTGTACTTTAGATACCCTTTCAAGATTATTAGATTATTATCGGAGCTTTTAACAAGAATGATTTAGGATGATTTAGTATTTCAGTACCATAACCTATGCATCAGAAGGTTGACAATGATGAACAATGATGCCATATGAATTACTACCAAAATAAGAAATGGTAATTCATCCAATAATAACAAATGGATCACTTAACTTCAGCTCATATAATCAATTATCCATAGGCAAAGCAAAAGAAAATATGGAGTATATATCTAAAAGTTGAAAAATATATACCTAAAAGTTGTCGAAGTTCGCCACAGTTGAGGAATCAAACACATATTGCATAGGGAATCTGACAGATTGTTATGATCAGACATTACAACAAACACTTACTGGACACTCAACTACAAACAGCATTTCATCAAACACTATAGGAAGGAAGCTTCTCAGAACACTATGTATAGCTGGGACGAAGGGAAATAACATTGAAGGGTTAGAAGAAGATACAAATACAAGACTAAGTCAACCAGAGCATGATATTGCAGTAGGAAGCTAATGTGATAACTGTGCATGTTGTGCACGTGCACACGTGTACAACCTGTTTTACAGTCAGTTTTCTTATGTAATATATTAAGTTGTCAAGGGTATTTAAGTTAAGCTACAATTATAATGGCTAGTTTGATTCAGTCTACTTGTTGAGTGTATAAATAAGGCTAAGGCTATGTAGAGATGATATGATGAATAAAACTTACATTCTTTTATCTGTGCATTTCTCTCTGCAATATTCTGATGCATTTCTTGTTTCTCCTTATATCTACTGAACTCATCTTCTAATAATTCTTGTTACTCATTCTCCTTCTTAAATCTGACATCATTTCTTCCTATATCTGTGCTCCTTCATATTGCTGCTGCAGAACCTCTTCACCCCTGTTATCCTCTGTAATCACCATCCTCCTCACTCTGATTATCTCAACCTATCCTTATTCTTCACTCTCCATGACTAACACTAGATCCCAAACCTCCAAGAACAAGGACCGTAACATATTGGTATCAGAGCCTTCTGGTGAGCACCTCACTGACCCTCACCACAAGGGTTCCTCGCAAGACAATTCTGATGACAGTGAAGATGCGCCTTCACCAATTGATTCTGTCAATATAGAAGATCTATCACAACAAGAAAAGTGGCAAAAACAAGATCTGGTTAATAATCGAACCGCTTTATCACTCAAGAAGCTAGATAAAAATACTCAAGAAATGTCCATTGAGCTATCAAAAAATACCCAGGGTATTCAAGATCTTCAAGAAATGATGGTAAATTTTTTTTCAGAAATTAAAGATATTAAATCTCAAAAATTCCCTAAAGGACTTCACAGATTAGACAATACCAGAACTTCAACCCAGCAATGCAATACTAGATCTACCATCTATATGCCATCCAGCAATATGCCACCACTCTTGTCCAGACCAGACACATTCCCTATGGATAGGTCTTCTTCCAAGCTCCCTGCTCATCCTGCAGACAACACCAAATTCAAAATTAAAATGGATTTTCCACAGTACACAGGAGAAGACAGAGTAATAGACTGGATTCGACAAGTGGAACAATTTTTTCAATATAATAAAACAGATATTCAAGAGTGGGTTCATATCTGTTCTTATCATCTCAAAAAAGAGGCTTTGCAATGGTTTTACAGGTACTCCCACACTGTTACTGATTATGACCAATGGTCAGTCTTTTCTAGAGCTATCCAGGTACGCTTTAGTACTAATGATCTTGTTAGGCCTTATGATACATTCTCATCTCTTAAACAAACAACCACTGTTATGCATTATGTCAATCAATTTGAACAATTGGAAGGATTAATTGAACACATTACACCCACTCATCTTTTACAAAAATTCTTGGGAGGTTTAAATGAAGAAATTAAATTTGATGTTATAGCTGCAAACCCTATAGATTTTGATTCAGCAGCTTCTTTAGCAAAAGTTTTTGAAACAAGATGGCTTGCAAAGAGGAAAAACAAAAGGAAAACTTCTTTCAAACTTTCTACAGACAGTGCCCAGTCTGCTAGTCACCAATCTGTTTCTCCTCCTATTGATAAATTTTCTACATTTAAAAAATTATCACCTCAAGAATTATTATACAAGAAGAAAAATAATATTTGTTATGGATGTAATGAGAAATATTATTTTGGCCACAAATGTAAAACTAAACAAATCCATGTTATGGAGGGAATTATAGACTTGGAAAGTAATTCTGCTACTGATGATGAAAATTCTGAGGATAACTCTCCAAAATCAAAAGATGATAATGAAAATGATAAAGCTTTATTTTCCGTTTCTATTAATGCCTTATTAGGTATTCCTACTCTTCATACTATCAAAGTGAAAGGCAAAATTAATAACAAAACCGTTATTTTATTAATTGATTCTGGGTCAACACATAGCTTTATTGATGATAAATTAGCACAGAAACTAAATCTACCAAGGCATCAAACAAAATCATATGAAGTTCAGGTGGCAAATGGTCAAAAGCTTCAAGGTAAAGAATTATGCTCTCAAATCTTATTACATTGTCAAGGTTGCAAGATGCCTATAGATTTATTGATATTACCAATGGAAGGCTGTGATATAGTTTTAGGAACACAATGGATGCGTGAACTTGATGAAATTTGTTTCAATTTTAAAAAACTACAGGTCAGATTTTTTTACAATGGCACTGAATATAATTGGAAAGGGTTATTAACTTCTGATATTAAACATATCAATGACAAAAATATCTCAAAAGAAATAAACCATGCCAGTTTAAAGTTCATGCTTTTTACTTCATCCCTGTCTGTTTCAACAGAGTTAAATATTCATCCTATTATTCAAAACTTGCTTACTGAATTTCCTACTGTCACTTCCAACACACAATTATTGCCACCTAAAAGACATTGTGACCATCAAATTCCACTGCTACAGGGCTCACAACCTATTTGTCTTAAACCATATAGATATTCATATCATATTAAAAATGAAATTGAAAAATTAGTTCAAGAAATGTTGGCCTCTGGTATAATTAGGAATAGTAACAGTGCTTTTGCTGCTCCAGTAGTTATGGTTAAGAAAAAGGATGCCTCATGGAGACTTTGTATAGATTATAGAGGATTAAATAAAATAACAATTAAAGATAAATTTCCTATTCCTCTAATTGATGACCTTTTAGATGAGCTTTATGGTTCTAAGTTTTTTACAAAACTTGATCTCAAATCGGGGTATCATCAAATTCGAATGCATGAAAATGACATCCACAAAACAGCTTTTAAAACTCATGAAGGGCACTACGAATTTCTAGTAATGCCCTTTGGATTGTCTAATGCCCCTTCTACTTTTCAAGCCCTTATGAATTCTCTTTTTAAAAAATTCTTAAGACATTTTGTTTTGGTATTTTTTGATGATATTCTGGTTTATAGCAGATCTTGGGAAGAACACATTCACCATCTACGACTGGCATTACAAGTTCTACAAGACAATCAGCTAATCATAAACCAATCAAAATGCTCTTTTGCTGAAGAAAAGCTCCAATATTTGGGTCACATAATATCAGAAAATGGTATTGCTGTTGACAAAGACAAAACTAATGCAGTATTAAATTGGCCACAACCGCAAAACATCAAGGCTCTCAGGGGTTTCTTAGGACTATCTGGCTATTACAGAAAGTTCATTCGACATTATGGAATTATTGCCAAACCATTAACTACAATGCTAAAGAAAAATTCATTCTATTGGACTGATGACGCAACAGAAGCTTTCTACAAATTAAAGACTTGCCTTATCAATCCTCCAGTCCTTGCCATGCCAAACTTTAATAAAGATTTCATTATTGAATGCGACGCCAGTGGATCAGGCATTGGCGCTGTTCTACTTCAAGACAATAAGCCACTTGCTTACATAAGCCAAGCATTACAAGGAAAAAACTTACAGCTATCAACCTATGAAAAAGAACTTCTGGCATTACTATTGGCAACAAAGAAATGGTCTCAATATCTGATTGGTAGAAAATTTACTATTAGAACTGATCATCAAAGCCTCCAATATTTATTGTCACAGAAATTAACTACAGGAATACAAGCAAAGTGGTTGGCTAAACTACATGGTTATGATTATAAAGTAGAATATAAAGTTGGCAAGGAAAACATTGTCGCAGATAGTTTATCGAGAATACACGAAAACCCATCAACTCAGGCTATCTCTCTGGTGCAAGCAGACTGGATAACTGAACTTAGAAATGAAGTCCAACAGAGCCCTTTCTATGAAATCAAGAAAGAAAAAATTCTAAAGGGGGATTTACGGGCTGATAAATACAAAGTTGTCGACAATTTGATTTTTTATAAGGGGAGAATACTCTTGGATCATAGGAACAACTCTTTACTAAATATACTACTTTCTGAATTTCACTCTTCACCTCTGGGAGGGCATGCAGGCGTGAAAAAAACAAAGAAAAAATTGTCAAAAAACTTCTTTTGGAAACATATGAAATCTACAGTGGAAAACTTTATCAAACATTGTGATGAATGTCAACGAGCAAAATCTGAAAATATTCCTTACCCTGGTCTTCTGCAGCCATTACCAATTCCAGATCATGTATGGACTGACATTTCAATGGATTTCATTACCCATCTTCCTAAAAGCAATAAATCCACGGTGATTTATGTAGTAGTTGACAGACTTTCCAAGTACGCTCACTTCTTTGCCTTACAACACCCATTCACAGCAAAGCAGGTTGCTCAAGTATTCTTTGATGGAATTTTTAAACTTTATGGTATGCCTGCAACAATAATAAGTGATAGAGATTCAATTTTTCTTAGCAATTTCTGGCAAGAACTCTTCACCTTACAAGGCTGCACACTCAAATATAGTTTGTCTTACCATCCACAAACAGATGGCCAAACTGAAATTATAAATAAAATATTGCAAAATTACCTTAGATGCTTCATCTGCCACAAATCAAAGGACTGGACGAACTGGTTGACTCTGGCAGAATTCTGGTACAACACATCTTGGAAAGAATCTACAAAATTAACCCCTTATGAAATTGTTTATGGAAGGCAACCTCCTACACTTCTAACATATGTCCCTAACACAGCAAAAGTACAACAAGTGGAAGAACAATTATTTTCTAGGGATATTACCTTGCAATTTCTGAAGGATAATTTACTTCTGGCACAACAAAGAATGAAGAAACAGACTGATTCACATAGAACTGACCGACACTTTGAGATTGATGATTGGGTATTTTTAAAACTTCAACCCTATAGACAAATTTCAGTCAGTTCATCTACTACTACAAAGCTATCTCCCAAATACTATGGTCCCTTCAGAATTTTACAAAAAATAGGTGAAGTTGCGTACAAACTGGATCTGCCTCAAACAGCGAAAATTCACCCAGTTTTCCATGTCTCTCAACTGAAAAAGAAGTTAGGCTCGCACATAATTGTACAACAAGATATACCATCTTTTACTCACTCAATGGTTGATGAGCCAGAAAGCATACTTGACAGACGAATAGTCCCAAAAAACAACAAACCAATTGTTCAAGTACTTGTCAAGTGGAAACATAAAACTCTCACTGATGCTACTTGGGAGGAATACTGGGATTTGAAAAGGAAGTTCCCTACATTAGACCTTGAGGCAAGGTCTCTTTTTGAAGGGGGGAGGAGTTGTTATGATCAGACATTACAACAAACACTTACTGGACACTCAACTACAAACAGCATTTCATCAAACACTATAGGAAGGAAGCTTCTCAGAACACTATGTATAGCTGGGACGAAGGGAATTAACATTGAAGGGTTAGAAGAAGATACAAATACAAGACTAAGTCAACCAGAGCATGATATTGCAGTAGGAAGCTAATGTGATAACTGTGCATGTTGTGCACGTGCACACGTGTACAACCTGTTTTACAGTCAGTTTTCTTATGTAATATATTAAGTTGTCAAGGGTATTTAAGTTAAGCTACAATTATAACGGCTAGTTTGATTCAGTCTACTTGTTGAGTGTATAAATAAGGCTAAGGCTATGTAGAGATGATATGATGAATAAAACTTACATTCTTTTATCTGTGCATTTCTCTCTGCAATATTCTGATGCATTTCTTGTTTCTCCTTATATCTACTGAACTCATCTTCTAATAATTCTTGTTACTCATTCTCCTTCTTAAATCTGACATCATTTCTTCCTATATATGTGCTCCTTCATATTGCTGCTGCAGAACCTCTTCACCCCTGTTATCCTCTGTAATCACCATCCTCCTCACTCTGATTATCTCAACCTATCCTTATTCTTCACTCTCCATGACTAACACTAGATCCCAAACCTCCAAGAACAAGGACCGTAACACAGATTGGAGCAACGACGCAGGTGAGGAATCGGAGCAGTAGCGAGCAGATTTGATGAACGGCGAGCAGCGAAGTCGAGGAATGGCGAGAAGGGAAGTTGAGGAACTCTAATTTAGGGGATTTTTAAAGTGACGATAGATTTAGGGCTTTGGAAGTGTGAAGCGCGAAAAAGAGTTATTCGCGGCCAAGATTGAAATATGAGGGAGGGAGAGTGAAAATGAGGCGTATACTTTTACTTTTTAACTAATAGCGTGTTACTGAGCTATAATTTTGATGTGAGTGACTACTAAATAAGTAAGCATAGCAAGTCATGTTGCATTGCTATCCTCTTGTGCCATCAATAAACCATTTTCTTGTAGTGAATGGTCATCCACAACAATATGTAAGGAATCGAGCTATGGTAGTGGAACATGAATGACCACCGTCCACCTTGAACGCGGATGGCACTGGATCTAGGCATCGCCAGCTTGTTATCAACTAAATGGATTTATGACTTTGAATAAGTAATATAACTCGAAGTAATATGGCAAAGTCACATACACAAGCACGGAATCGAGGACGGTCCCTAGGCATGTTCTGAGACGATGATAAACCATGTTGCTCTAGTATATGAAATCATGTTTTCTTTTCGTTTTCCTGAAAACTTTGGTTTCTCCCTTGGATGTATAGACATTTATTTGGTTTTCCCCGGCTGTAAATACTTTTATTCTTAATGATTGGATTTGCATTAATGTAATAAATAATACATGTCTCACGATTACAGTCCCGACCGGAGAGACGGGGCAGTGATCGCAAGTTACGAGTCCCTTCGCCGGAGGGCGATGGAATGGACTCGAACCAATATAAAAGTCCTTGGCCGGAGAGCCGAGGCCGGAGAATATAAAAGTCCTTTGCCGAAGAGCTGAGGCCGGAGAATATAAAAGTCCTTGGCAGGAGAGCCGAGGCCGAAGAATATAAAAGTCCTTGGCCGGAGAGCCGAGGCCGGAGAATATAAAAGTCCTTGGCCGGAGAGCCGAGGTCGGAGAATATAAAATTCCTTGGCCAAAGAGCCAAGACTGGAGAGTCGAGGTTCGAACAGGATAACGCAACCCGGAGAGGTCATGGATTCGGATCTCGGCTTGGGATAAATGGACCCGAAGTGGTCCTGGATTTGGAAAAGGGCCCGGAGCTGTCCCGGATTTGGATAACAACCCAGAAAGGTTATGAATTTGGTTATTGGTCATAGGATACTGACAGATTACGACTCGGTTGACGAGTTCGGATAGCTATGGAATTGGCTAAGGATTTGGTTATGGACATTGAATCGGACATCGACTCAGAGCAGTCGCGGACTTGGATATGGCTATGGCACTTAGATAGGATGGCTTGGTAAAAGATTGGATTATGAATCAGATGGTATGGCTATGGATGGAATATGGACTTTGGATGTTGGATTTGAAGCTATTCAAAACACGCCTTCTTACCACAAGGCATGTTTTGGGGGGCAAATGTTATCCCGCCTTTTGGTCAAGGCCGGGATATCAACAAATAGGCTAAAAAGGATGGGAATTAGTATTAGAGATCGATTAGAAATAAGGCTATGATCGATACTGTCAAAACTTGACTGAGCTCCAATCAAGATGGGATCGATTGGGAATGATGAACAAGGCTAGGAAAGGCTACGTTTCAAATTTCAAGTCAATCGGAGTTCGTATGCTCAAGATATGATCGATGCAAATCAAGCAATGCTCTTGTTCGTATCCATTCAAATTCGTACCCATAAAGTCTTAAGTGAAACACATCTGGTTCGTATCCATCAAGAGAGTGCTAGTTTGTATCCATGGAAGAGGCACCACTTCGTATCCATCACATACTCTGGTTCGTATCCATCACCTAGTGACATTTCGTATCGCTTCCACTAATGCATGGCTCGTATCGATCACCACCCACAAGAGATACGAAGCAACACCTAAAAGGTATCGATACGAAATGTCGATGTCTATATCGATACGAATTTGGGTAGAAGCTATCGATACGAAATGATCTCAAAATATCGATACGAACAATGTAGCAATTGATGGATACGAACGAAGCCATATCAATGGACACGAACGACATGGGTACGGAGCACCTGAATGAGAGCGATATGAAGGAGACACGTAAAGATGGATGACTCAGTCACTCGGCATGAAATGTGGATCGATCCTAAAAGATAGTGCCACGTCGTTGGTCATAACATGCCTAAAAGCGATACGAATAGAGCGACGCGAATGAAAGCGATACGAATTCGACAGCATATTGAAAATCCAAACTTGCATCGATCATAACTCAAAACCTACAAGTCCAAATGCTACCAAATTTTCACAGGAGCTTGCGTACGACCTCAGGAATGTTCATGATCGATCTCGGCTCGATTGGGCAAGATTTGGATCGATACGAATCTCATTTGTATCGATCATGGATCGAGTCAAAACGACCAAGGATCGATCATGTGAGCCCACCCACGTGATGGAAGGAGTCTTCCAAAGTTTGAGACAGATATTTTTTCAGTCTACACCTATAAATAGCAGCCCAGGGTCTTCAGAAAATGGATCTTTTGGTTCTTCTACGTCATTACTCTGCCGAATTCCATTGTAACTCGATTATTATCAACCATACTCTTGTAACCAACGAGTGATAATCAATAAGATAGCAACTCTTCAAAGTGGACGTAGGCCGGAGATAGCCGACCCACTATAAATTGTATGTTTCTATTGCTTTCCTTTTAATTTTCAGAGCGTTCTTCATATTTTATCTTCTATAAACTTGTTATCTATGATCTGTAATTGTGAACGGGTGCTTTCGTCGACAATTGGGTGTTTGTGACCAATTTTGGCGCAAAATATATATATATGAATTTGTGATTGTGGTGAAAAATGCAGTAGAAATGCTTTAGCTATGTCATTGGAAGATATTGAAAAATTCAATTTTAACATTTTAATTGGACATCAGTACAGCATCGGTATAAGGTCCATAAGGCATTGGCAAATCCAATTTTATCATTTTAAATGAGCATCGGTAAAGCATCGGTATGGCATCAATAAGGCATCGACAAATAACCTGTTTCAACATGTCATAGGAATGGCGTCTGCATTTGGCATCAACAAGGTGTAGCAAAGGCATCGAAAACTAGGCGTTTGTATGGTATCGGTAAAAGGCATTGGTATGATATCGACAAGTATCCCACAGAAGATGTCACTATGACGCCAATAAAATTTTTCTAATGCCTTGTTCACCAATGCCTTATATTGAACTAGAGGGCCTTGGAAAACTATTTACCATTGTCGTATCGATGTCATGCCTATGCCATATTAGCCTTACATCCTCATTCAAAGTATAATATTTACATCCTCATTCAAAGTATAGCGTTTAGGGCTAGTGAAAGAATACCTTATTTTCTAACCAAATTATAGTTTTCACCACTGATGAAACATAACTCTTTATGTTAACATAAATAAATAAATTTTCTAATGAAAGTATAGTCTTTATAGCTAATGAAAATATGCTCTTTATAACAAAAAAAATTATCTAACGAAAATATAACTTTTTTGCTAACCAAGCATAACTTTTTACCTAACGAAAGTATAACTCCTTGCTAATGAAAGAATAACATTTTTGCTAATGAAAACATAGGTTTAAATCTGATGGAAACATAGCATTTTTGTTAGTGGATGCATACTTCATAAAGCTAATGAAAATATACATTTACAAAGCGAACGGAAGTACGCTAACGAAGACATGCTACCAAAAACATGCTAACAGAACTCAACTATATGCTAAAGTAGATATGTTCCTCTTGTGCTATCGGAAGCATGCATGGGAAGTCGATAATTAAATTTAAATTGTTTTATTACTCAACATAGTAATACCTTATTGATCAAACTTGATACTGATCTAATTTACGTTTGGCCGATTATTTCTTTTACCGATTTCTATAGTATATTTCAGAGAATTATACTATATTACAGTTACAAAAATAGTCAAGTGATTTCACCCATTTTCTCGTAACTTTTCTTCACCATGTTAATCCAAAATGCATGAGAAGTTTTTAGAAAACTCCCATGAATCGAATTGTACAATATTCATTATTATCCCGCCTTTTGCCAAGGCTGTGACACCAAGGACTTAATTGGAAACCAAAGACAGTCCATCCCAAAGACCGGTTGTACACACGTTCGCTATGGATGCTAGTGAATTCTGTCCGAGTCCGGATCGAGCTACAATCGATATGGTACAACAAGCAAAGCATAGAAGTCAGCGTTCCAAATTTCAAGTCAATCGGAGTTTGTATGCTCAAGATATGATCGTTGCAAGTCAAGGAAAGCAACTACAATTCATATCCATCAGTGTGAATAGTGGTTCGTATCCATCACCAACCTACTTCGTATCCATCACAGGTGAATTGCTCCGTATCCATCAAACCTCAAGCAAAACATGGCCAGTTCGTATCAATGGAGGGAAGCAATGTGTTCGCATCCATTCCATCACTAGCCTCAATTCATATCCATCCCCCCAGAAAACCTTGTTCGCATCCATGCGACATCGTATCCATCAGCAGACCACGTTTCGTATCGAACACATCCTCCCATACTTCATATCGATGTCCATACCAACTTAATTCGTATCGATCAGTTAATCTATCGGTACGAAGCATACTGTTAAAGAAGTCGATACGAAGGACAAGCAAGGTGATCGATACGAAAAAGCATCTGGCTTGTCGACGAAACAAGTGAGTTCGTATTGATACAAATTAGTCATCAATCGATCGATACGATATGGCTTAAGGATTGATACAAAATGAGGGATAAAAAGAAATACGAATGGAGATACAATGGATGGATACGAACAGAACGCATTCAAGAAGAAGACTCGATCGCTCGAAATGAAAAGTGGATCTATCCTAAGATATAGTGCCACGTCATTTGGTAAGCACATGCAAACGGGGATACGAACAGAGCGATACGAACAAGTATCGAGACGAACACGTTTGCACGTAGAGGATCCAAACTTGCATCGATCATAACTCGAGATCTACAAGTCCAAATACCACCAAATTTTCACAGGAGCTTGCCTACAACCTCAAGAATGTACCTAATAAATTTCAGCTCGAATGGACCAATTCTTGATCGATACAAACCCAATTCGTATCGCTCCCAGATTGAGTCGAAATCACCTGAACTCGCTCTCGTGGGCCCACCCACGCGAGAGAAGAAGTCTTCCGAGATTTGGGCGAGATATTTGCTGCCTACGCCTATAAATAGTGACCCTGGACCTACAGAAAATGGACTTTTGGCTTCTCTACGCTGATACTCTGCCGGAATCACCATTAAATTTCAGTTGTACCGACGTAATCTTTTGTAATCAGCGAGTAAAGTTCAATAAACATCAGTTATTTCATAGTGGACGTAGACAATTCGCCAAACCACTCTAAATCCGTGTGTTTATATGCATTTCCTTATCTGTTTATTGGTGTGTTTATTAGATCTGCTTCATTTTACATTTAATTTCTTCATTTTATCTCTTCAAACACATATGAAGTGTGTTGTGCCTAATTTTGGTACAAACACTTTGGTGCTTTCACTAAGAAAACCTAGCTTTTCTCCTGCTCATTGGATCTACTGCCGATACTGGATTGCAAGAATCTAAGGAGGAGATCTAGATTTCAAGCCTAGAAGTTCTTCCATCCTATTCAGATTTATACCAAGTCTAGGAGAGAACTTCGCTATCCACCATGGTCAACACTAGGACTACCTCAACAGCTGCAGATCTAGAAGGATGGGATAGGCAAAACCCCGTGCAATTTCCTCCTACAGACCAAGATGCTGCCGGACCTTCGAATCCGCAAGGCCTGTCACCAGGGAAGAATTCCAACTACTGATGCAAGAGCTGACTCAAAGCCGCAAGCAGCTTACCCCGCAGCTCCGCGCCAACACGGAGTTGACCAATCGGTTGAACCATGAAAGACGAAGGAGATCCAGAAGGGATCAGGCTTCCTACTCATCAACTAAGAGTTCGGCTTCTTCTAATTACAATCACAGATCCACGTGCCCACGGCTGGATGGAAGCTATACACAAGCTACCAGAAATCAACGCACTTTGACTATTGGATGACCGAGAGTTGGTCCATCAACTAGCCACTAGACCGGACCCTCTTCCTGAGGAGGGACGGTTCCTTATCACGCTACCAATAACCGCGCTGCTGCCACTGCCACCGAGTTGGAAGCTGACACTCGGAACCAAACAGATCCGAACCTTTGTTAGCGTGATTATACTCCTAAACCATATGTTCCCGAAGACCTAGAGCCAAGGAGGCGAGGTATGGACCGTCGACCGCGCCCGGCCCGTCCTCGCATTGTGGAACCCAACCACACCTTGGCCCAACATGCCCAGAATGTCCAGATGTCAGACGTCCTGACAATGATCCGTTAGATGATCCGTGAAAGTCAGGGCCTCACCAATGATGACCGGGGAATCTCCCGGAGTCATACCCCTTTCACCGACGACATCCTCAACGCTGAACCGCCTCGGCGATTCAGAATGCCAACTCTACCTGTTTACGAAGGGAGCTCTGACCCTAACCAACACATTTTAAAGTATGAATGGTTAATGAATGTCGCGCGTGCTGATGATGCAATCAAATGCCAAAGTTGCCTAATTCCCTACGGGGATCGCAATTATGTGGTTTACTCGCTTACCACCTCGATTTATCTCATGTTTTGACCAGTTGGCAATGAAGTTTGTTGAACAGTTTCGCATGCATGTCACTAGGCCAAAGATGTTAATACCTTGTCCAGTGTCACTCAAGCTCCCGGAGAGACACTCAGACGTTATTTGGGGAGGTTTCATGCTACATGCGCTGAGATTAGTAATTAGAATGACAACTCAATTCTGATGGCATTAACTAAGGGGATCGATCCCGATTCCGAATTTGGCAACTGGTTTGCCGGAAAACCTCATGCGTCATTGGACCATTTCTATTCCAAGGCAGCTCAGTTCTTAAGAAGGGAGGATGCGAAACAGTCTAGGAAAAAGGATGATGCAGGGCCCAGTGTGGAAGGAATCCAAAGCAATGTCGCTGTAAAACAAACCGGGGAGAGTTGAAGAAAAGTGCAGTTGAACATACGGAATCACAGAAAGGCGATGGAAATCAGGGTAGGAAACAGGATCGGAATCACGGACTGCGACGTAGAGCTCCCATGTTTGACACTTATACTCCTTTAAATACGTCTCTGGAAAATGTGTACTTGCAGGCCTGCAATACTATCCAATATAAGGAACCTGCTCCGAAGAAATCGTCAGAAAAATAGATTCAAACGGGGAGGTATTGTAGATTTCACGATAGTTATGGCCACAACACGAACGAGTGTCGTCATTTATAGGATATTATCGAGAAGTTAATCCGAGAAAGAAAGTTGGAGCAGTTTGTTCGGGTGCCGCAGTCCGGAGGTGCGGGCCCATCGAATCAAAACCAGATACCAAATCAAGCTAGACCAGAGGAACCCGCTCGTACCGGCGGGAGGTTGGTGATTAATACTGTTAGTGGTGGTCCTCATCCTGTAGATCGAAGCTGGAGGGAAATGGAGTCGTATGCCAGCTCTATTAGGCATGCGAGCTTCGAATGTTGTAGTAATTTGGAAGATGGGGCTCCGGCCAAACAACGGAAAACGATGACAGACGACATCATATTTCGAGATAGGGATGCAGACAGAGTCGAAGCCCCAACCATTGATCCACTTGTCATTTCAGCTCAGATAGGTCCTGCTTGGATGAAGAGGATCTTAGTGGACAATGGAAGTTCAATGAACATACTCTTTAAGCGGGCTTATGATCAAATGAAAATGAAAGCGAAAGATTTGAAGCCTTGTTAGTCTCGTATTCATGGCTTCAATGGAAGTGCGACTATACCCACTGGGATGGTGGAGCTACCAGTGGAGTTAGGAGTTGGAGAGCGCCGGAGAGTCCGAATATTGCAATTTATTGTATTGGATATTAATTCACCATATAATGCTTTCTTGGGCCGACCGGCCCTAGTTGAGTTCAGGGCTGCTGTCCCCCTATGGTGTCTAACTTTGAAATTCCTTACCGACAATGGAGTTGGAGTCGTTCAGGGAGACCAGGCTGCTGGATGAGCCTATTATGTTGCTGAGCTGCGGGAGGTGCAGCGAAAAGAAAAGGGCGTAGAGGAATCTCTCTACGTCCGCTTTGCGGAAAATTGACAGTAACGCCTGGGCCAAGGCCTGGGCACCACAACCATTTCCCAAAAGATCTTGACCCGAGAGATATTGAAAGCGAGGACGAGGTCAAGGACAGTCAGGCTTCTCCGGCAGAGCTGACGATCGATGTTCCAATCGGTAATGATGATGATTCTAGAATGCTAAAGATTGGATCTCAGTTAAGCCAACAAATGAAAGAGGAATTGGTTGAATTTCTCCGGGCAAACCTTGACATGTTTGCCTGGATGCACTCCGACATGTGTGGGATCTCGCCAGACGTCACGAGCCGCACATTGAATATTGACCCGCGGCATGTCCCGGTCAAGCAAAAAAGGCGTGGTATAGATCCAGAGAGATCTGCCGCCCTTAAGGAAAAGGTGGATAAACTCAGATCGAACGGGTTTACCCGAGATGCGTTGTATCCAGAATGGGTGTCCAACCCTGTACTTGTCAGGAAACCTAATGGGAAGTGGAGAACTTGTGTTGACTACTCAGACTTGAATAAAGCTTACCTAAAGACAGTTTTCCTTAGCTCGTAGACTCTACGGCCGGACACGAACTCTTATCCTTCATGGACGCATATTCTAGCTATAATCAGATACTAATGCATCTGCCTGATCAGGAGCATACCAGCTTTGTCATCAATTTGGGACTCTATTGTTATAAAGTGATGTCGTTCGGACTTAAGAATGCCGGGGCAACTTATCAGAAACTCATCAACCGAATGTTCGCTAACTAGATCGGAAAGACTATGGAGGTATATATGGATGACATGCTTGTGAAGTCACAATTCTACACCAATCATATCAAAGACCTGGAAACAATGTTCAACATCCTTCGAGAGTACAGAATGAAGTTCAACCCGTTGAAATGTCACTTTGGGGTCGCATCCGGAAAATTCCTTGGATTCATCGTCAATGCCCCGGGAATCGAAGCCAATCCTGAGAAATCTAGGCAATTAGGAATCTCAAGACTCCAAGGACTATAAAGCAAGTTCAGAGCCTCAACAGGAAGGTAGCAGCACTGTGCGGGTTCATTTCAAAATCCACCGACAAATGCATTCCCTTCTTCGATCTGATCAGAAAAGGAAAACGGAACTTTGAATGGACTGCAGAATGTGAGGACACATTCCGAGCACTGGTTCAGCATCTGTCCACACCCCCCATTCTGTCAAAGCCTATCGATCATGAGAAACTGTACATTTACTTGGCGGTGTCAGAAAACACAATCAGTGCTGCTTTAGTTCGGGAGGAGGACCGAGTACAACGGCCAGTCTATTACATCAGTAAACAACTGACCAGAGCAGAAAGAAATTATCCGAAGTTGGAGAAGTTAGCTTACTGTCTTGTCATTGCCTTGAGAAAGCTCCGTCCATATTTTCAAGCTCATCCTATCACTGTTTACACCGACCAACCATTACGACGGGTCCTTACGTGGCCTGAGACGTCTGGTAGGTTACTCAAATGGAATATCGAGCTGAGTCAGTTCGACATCACTTACACACCAAGGTGAACTATTCAAGGACAAGTCTTAGCAGACTTCATCGCTGAATTCACTATCTCGGAGGACTTGCCTGATACCAGTGAATCTCCCAAATATGTCTGGAAGCTACATAACGATGGTGCGTCGAATGACCGCTACTCAGGCGCTGGGGTTGTACTTGGAACGCCTGAAGGCCGATCAATATGCTATGCTTTAAAGTTCGATTTCTGTGCGACTAACAATGAAGCCGAATACGAAGCCTTGCTCGCCGGATTAAGGCTTGCCAGAGATTTAAGAGCTATTGTTGTGGAGATTTACTGCGATTTACAATTGGTTGTGTGCTATGTTCGAGAGGAGTACCAAGCTAAAGACAGGAGACTGGCCACTTATCTCGCTCGGGTCTAGGAAATATTGAATCAGTTCCATTATTATGCCATTTATTGCATACCCCGAGAACACAATCAGAAAGCCGATTCCTTGGCAAAGTTAGCCAGTACCGGCGAGGCACAGCAAATTGGACTCGTTCCCGTTGAGACATTATCTTCCCCGAGTATTGATCAAATGGAGACCGACTGGGCACTTGAAATCATACCCGATAAGGAGTCGTGGATGACTCCGTTCAAAAACTATTTCAAGCATGGGACCCTGCCAGAGCGCAGGAGTGAAAAAAGACAAGTTCTTTGAAAGGCTTCACGGTTCACTATTCAGAATGGAGTCATGTACAGAAGAGGGTACTCTATTCCTTTACTTCGGTGTATCGCCCACGATGAAATCAATCGAGTATTGCACGATGCACACGAAGGAGAATGTGGTGATCACACAGGGGGCAAGCTCTTGCTAAGAAAGTGCTCCGATACGGTTATTATTGGCCGACTGTAAATCGCGACGCATCGGATTATGCCAGGAAATGTGACAGATGTGAGAAACATGCTTGGATTCCAAGAGCTCCACCTACCGAAATAACCCAGATGGTCAGTCCATGGCCGTTCGCAATGTGGGGGATCGACATCATTAGGTCTCTACCTCTCACTAAAGGTGGTGCAAAGTACGTCATCGTTGCAGTTGACTACTTTACCAAATGGGCATAAGCCGAGCCCCTTGCTACTATCACAACGAAGAAAGTGATCAACTTTGTTGTACGCAACATTATCTGTCGATTTGGTCTCCCACATACCATCATCACTGACAACGGAGCCCAATTCGACAGTGTTCAATTTAAGAGTTTCTGTCAACAATTCCACATCCAGAAGAAGTTCTCTGCAATTGCACATCCTCAAGCGAATGGACAGGTTGAAGCTGTTAATAAAGTTATAAAGTCCATCTTGAAGAAACGACTAGAAAAGGCCGGGGGAAAATGGGTCGACGAGCTTCCTATTGCCCTATGGGCTTATCGAACAACCCACAAGTCTGCGACTGGCTACACTCTGTTTTCGCTTTCCTACGGTTCAGAAGCCGTTATTCCAGTTGAATTGGAAGTGCCTTCTCATCGTGTGATATATTATGATCCAAAGACAAATGCTATATTATTTGCCGAATCTCTGGACTTATTGGATGAGAAGCGAGAAGAGGCTAATTTGAGGGCAGGCGTGTACCCAAGTCGAGTCACCCGATTTTACAATGCTAAGGTCCGACCCTGAACCATTGAACTCGGCGATTTCGTCCTTAAGAGAATTTACCCGGTTCCTTCGCTTATGAAACCAACGTGGGAAGGACCGTATGTTATTGAACGAAGACTCGGAGATGATACATTTAAATTATCAACCGTTGATTGTCTCACTTTGCCGAGAGCCTGGAACAGCGAGAGTCTTCGTCGCTACTACACATAACAGGCTTTATTTATTCATTCAGTCTACTTTTCATTTGCAATTTGTTTACGCATTTCAAAATTTGAATTTGTAATAAGGCAACTGACTTTGCCGTACTTTTTTATTTCAGCAATAAAATGCAATCTCTTCAAGCCAGAGCTGTGATTTTTGAAATGCGTCATGCGACTATCACAATGCACAGAGAGCTAAGTTCCATCCTACTGTGGGACTTATTCAAATAGGAGTGACTGTGATACGACCAGTCACTCGCTAAGTGAAACCCGAGCAAGGGGACAAATCATCACACTGAAGCCAAACAAGGATTGATACACGACAATCCTCTAACTAACTCAGGCTCCCAGAGTGCGAGCTGGAGTATAAACTTACAAATGCGAGTTCAAAGAGGGTGGACCAGTCCACCAAACGACTTCACCCGTACTTAAACCAAGTCCGAGGAGGATGGATCCGTCCATCTAACGACCTCGCTTGTTAACTCAGGGTGGATGTGATCTGACCATCCATGATCCTGATGCTTCTCTCGTTCCAGGACTGCGAACGAAGTCCTAAAACTCACAACGGATGTGATCGACCGTTTGTTAACCGACTCCATTCCCAAAGTGTGAACTGGAGTATAAACATCAAAACGGGTGTAACCAACCACCCATCGGCTAACTCCAAATTCCCAGAGTGTGAATTGGAGTAAAAAAACAAACCGGGTGTGAAATGACCACCCGTGAAACAACTCCGAGTCCCCGTAGTGCGGGCCGGAATATAAACGCAAGTTGGGTGTGACTGACCACCCACGAATCAATCTAAGTCCCTAGAGTGCGGACGAAAGTCTAAATATTAAACGGGTGCGATTGACTACCCGTGAAACAACTTAAGTCCCCAGAGTGCGGACAAAATTCTAAATATCAAACGGGTGTGACTGACCGCCCGTAAAATAGCTTAATTCCCCGGAGCGCGGACATATCTCAAAACCTTAAGCGGTCGAGACCGACCGCCGACGCACAAGCACAATCCCCAAAGTGTGGATGCAATCACCAATAGATGAGCGAGTTCGACCACCCGAACTCGTCTCATTTCAGCCTTGTTTCAACAAAGTTAAGCTCGATGTATTAAAGGTGAAAAGCGACTGCCGACCGATCTTTTCAATTTATCCCCGGGACTAGGGGCAGAACTTAAGTACCAACTACCGATGGAGAGAGTGCAGTATTGGACCTCGACCCGACGTTCAATTATAACCCGAAGCCATAACTTCGGGACTTAACAACCGAACCTAGGTCCAATTCAGAGACTAAAGTTTCATAAGTATATTGAATGGAAGTTCAAGTGCTAACACATTTGCAAATAAACACAAAGTTATGCTGGAAACAAAATGGAATTTTATTTTAACTATTCTTCGAAAAAGAAGGATAAGTACAAAAATCTTTCTAAAAATTCCTACTAGCAGGGGCCAAACTCGCATCTATACACAACCTACAAGAAGCAAAATGAAATTCCTATCTATCTACCAAAAAGGGGAGCGAGAAGATACGTCTATTCCCTTAGTTTCTTCTTCTTCCCCCTTGGAGTCGACCCACTGGAGCTACTGCTCGGGTGCCTCTTTGAGCCTTTGCTTTTTGGTGGTTGGTCTCCAGCCGGGGGAATTATGGTGACCTCTTCCTCCGAACTCACAGAAATCGGAACACTTTCTGAATGTGGAGCCGGAGGAATAGGAACACCCTCGACATTGAATGATGAGGGAGGCACACCAGTGTTGACAACCGTGCCTCCCAGAGAGAACATCCGCAAAGGAGCTGGACCAGGGCCCGCCATCCCACCTCCAACACCGTTGGCCCGCACGGCCGCTTCCATTTCAACATTAATCTCAGCTATTACCTCTTCTTCGTGAATTGTTTGAGCGTCCACGGGGATGCTGGCAGTTAGGCCCGAGGAGCTGATCACGGGTGCACCTCCGCCCATGACAAATGGCAGGCCTGCAAAAGGGTCGCTTTGATGACCAAGAAGTTCCTCCATCATTTTCTCATCGAAAGTAAAAGTGCTCCCCTACGCTCCATCGGTTGGTGCAGCGGCCATTGTTGTGGTCGCCTCTGTTATAAGGGCCTCCTGCTCATGATGTGACTCTTGAGTTACAGGGGGCACGACCGATGCAGCTCCTATCGCTGAATAGGGATAAGAAAAAAGTGTTAGTGACTACTTCCAGCAACGCTCCTGACTTTGAATAAGTGCGAGAAATGTTCAGAATACCTTCCTCAGAATGGCTTGCGGGTGGAGCCGGAACAGCTTCAGTGACCTACTCACGAGCTGGAGATAACTCTGGTTGATCAGGATTATATACGGGCACAGATAAAGGATCAACTACAGGAGTAGATTCGGGCTGGGCTGGCATAGGAATTTCGAAACCCGCATGATGAAGCTCAACGCCAGAACCCTCTCCAGCCTCCGGATGCTGAGTCTTGAGCTTCTCCTTCTCGAATGTGATAGTGAGGCCGTGGAGAATTCTTCATTCCTCCTCATTCAGCACCCAATTCTCCAATTCAAATTCATCGGTAGATTCAGCTTGGTGCTCTGCCTTTTCATCTTCTACCAAGCGGCACCAAGCATTGTATAGGTGTGATGGATAGTTTTCGAGCCAGGTTAGATTTTGATGTTTCAAAACATTGGCGTTGTATGTGATAAGAAGATCTTTGATGTTACCCTCCAACCTGGCCTCTGCAGCTTTCACTTCATTCTCAACCATGGCTTCGGCTTCCTGAACCTTAAGCGTTGCCGCATCCTTGAGCATCACAGCCTGCTCGCATGCTTCCTAGGTGGCTTTATTTGCATCGTTTTTTTCTTTGATGACTTCGGCAAGTTTGGCTTTAAACTCCTCAAGCTCTTTAAGCGTCCCATCTCTTTCGGCCATAACTGTGGTGGTCCGGTGTCCCATCTCCTCAACCAGGGCTAAGTGGGTTTGCCTCATTTCTTCCATCCATCGAGTTGCCTCATCAGCTCTTTTATTGGCTTCTGTCTCTGAATTTCTCGCGGACTCATTTTCGTCATTGAGCACCTGGATTATGCGGTCTTTCTGAGCGAGATCTGTCCCTAATTTCTCGATTGTCTCCGCCCGCTCAAAGGCCACCGCTGATACTTTGTCCGCGGTCTTCATCCATTCCCGTTATTGGCCATAAACATCATGAGTGTAGTCATGCATTGTTTGTTCTGCCACAATAGGAATTCGCTTTAAGTGCGGGGGAAAGATGAAGCCGTAAAAACAGATATTTGGAAAATATTTTTTCAGCTTAGCGATTCTAATCGCTCCTTCCCCGGTGAGCTCTGTGATGGCTTGTTCGGTGACAGCGGGAGTTTCGATTTCAGTCCTCCGACGCTGTTGGTCAGGTCTTGAAGCTTGGGAAGGTGGCGTTTGACGTGAAGATTCATGGGTTTGTTTTCTGGAACCTGAAGGTTGTGTTGGACCCCTAGGTGGCAGGGAGGCTGACCGGGAACGGTGCATGTACTCCCTATCTCTATCCTTTTCCCTCTCATAGCGCTCCCTCTCTTGACTAGAGTATCCGCGATCGTAGTCTCTATCGGCCTCACGTCTGCGAGACTCATGATATGAACTAGATGAATGACGTGCAGAGCGGAGGCTGTTAAGCATAGATCCTCGCTTCGACATTGTGCCTGTAAAATGAAAAGAAAAACATAATTGGTATCTCCAGAAATGGATAGCTTATGATTGGAAATTGTGTAGTGCCGTGTAGTGTATGTATGCATGTGCAAACCCCCCGACCAACCGGTTATATCGGCCATACTCAAAGGAAGTGACTCGCTTAAATATAAAGCGTTTTGAAGCCCTTCCAATCCGGTATCTTGTTGGAGCGACACATAGTACGGAATTGGAATGTCTGCAAGTCCTTCGAAAGGATTCTCCATATGTGGGTGAGGAGCCTCCAACATTATAACACCAGTGGCTGGTAGAGACATGACCACGAATTTCCATCTTGAAGACTTGCGAAGCTTATGAGCAACCGCCTTGCCTTTCCTCTTTCCCTCTAAATGTCGAGGACTATCTAAGGGCCCGGCTATGGGTTCGTCTTCGGTGGCGTATCCTCTTCACCACCCTGCTTAGCAATTACAATCCCGGGCACCTTACGCCTAGCCCATCTTGTCGGAGCTGTGCTGAGAGTTCCTTCAGGCCTTATGCTCTGGTCTCTACCAATTAGCCCAATGGCCCTCAAATTTTCATCTGTAAGTACCGAGTCGATCTCTCTAATCTTGCCCGGCACCTCTTGAAGAATTCGTACTATTTCATTAAAGCGAGCACCTTCAGGTCGTGGAATTGAGGCTGTAAAAGAAAGAAAACGTTAGACTCAACATCGATTGCAACTATCCCATTAGTCGCTAGAGAAAGTGCGGCACTTACGTTTGACTAGCCATCGTCTAGCGAATCCTAGCGAGCAACGAACATAGAACCACTCGGTTTTGAAGTAGCTAAGTTTAGCCCAAGTTCTAATCGTTATTTGACAATTTCTGGCTCCCTCTAAATGTGAAAGAAGGGTTATCTCCCCGACTCTTTACATTGAATAAGAATCTGACTTCCTCTAGAGTCGGGGGTCGAAAAACGTGCTCCATGAAGATGATGGTAAGCTGTTCAAAAGAGCATACCCATTCGGATGCAACTGTGATGGAGCAATCCCTAAATAAGATGACACCTCCCGGATATACTGATTGAATGGTGGGAGCGTCCCGGCTGTGCAGGAAAATAGATTAAAAGCGGTGTACCCTTCCGGGGGAGAATGTGGCCTGTCGTTCGGCCCTGGTAACAGAACATCGTTCAACGATAGCCCGTGATGCCAGCAAATTCTCCCCAACATATCTTCGGTAACATTGGATGAAACGGAATCTTGTGGGTTCCCGATGAAGGTTGCTCCTGGTAACTCGTCCGGAGCTAGACTTATGACTTCGGCCGTGATGACCGACATCTCTATTACCAAAGGAGGTGGACTTGGAGCCTCCTGTTGCTGTGACCTCCTGGGTTCCATAACTAATCAACTCATCAAAAAAACATTGTTAAACAACAATAATCCTATGTGTTCCCCAATGTGAAGTGCATGAATGTGTTGTGCAGTGCAGTGCTGTGAGTTACTTAAGAAGATTCTACAGAGATTAACAAAATGTTCAAATGACAAGACTTCAAAAATTCAACCGGAGTGACCGTCATCGCTGACCGTCACAACCGTGCCATTTAGACTTCGGAGATCAATCCTAGTTAAAATTTGTCAGATTTTGTTAAGTTACAGTTACATCGATGAGCTTCGAAAGGCATTCAAGTATGCGGTGAAACAACTAAGTTCAGTTATGCAGGGCAGAAGCTCGTCGAAGTCAAATGTTCAAGTGTGTAGAGATTTCGTATCCATCAAAGTTTGGACTTGGATCGATCGCCAGGAACACCATTCGTATCCATCACTAAAAGCACAGTTTGTATCCATCAAAGGAAGCAATGATCTGTATCGGTCGTGGAACGATGCTACGTATCGATCACAAGAAGGTCGTTTCGTATCGGTGTAAAATTCCTTTGCTTCATATCGATCACTGGACCTTGGATTTTGTATCGATTCCTCTAGACTGGTACAAAGGCCATCATTAGTTGATCGATACGAAATCCCTCTATCTACCGATACGAAATGCTTCATTCATTCGATACGAAGTTCTATTGTATCCAGGACGATACGAATTGCATCCCTTGATCCAAGATCGATACGAGTGGATGCGTATCCATCTACACTTTGTCTTCTCCGGTCAACCCAAGCAACACAGAAACCATCTCCTCCTTCCTCGACCTTACTCCGACCATCTCCGGCCTCCTCTTCGCCAAACTCGGCCGTGAATATGAATGGAATGGTGTTTAATCTCGAGTCTCATCGTTTTCAATGCGAATTTGTTAACTTATTACCTAAATTAAGATGTAGTTATGAGGGATTAAAGGGTTGTAAGGATTTGGGGATAAAGGCCATTCTTTCCTTTTGAGTTCTCGATCGATACGAAAGCAGATAAGAGAATGAATGCAAGCGATAAATTTGGCTAAGTACAAAATCCTTTTATACGAACTCGTAGCCAAGCAAAAGAGAAGCTTCGTATCCCGGTTGTTGAACCAAGAAAACCGGTTACCTTCATCGATACGAAGGCAAAGCTTCGTATCCATCAACATTATTATATCCAGCCAGTACGTAGCCGTTTGTATATCGATACGAAAGTTGAAGCGAGATTGCACTTGGACTACTCAACTTCGTCGATGCAAAGTGTCAGATTCGTATCCATCTATTCAAGCACCATAACAGCTTCGTATCCATCGATACGAAGCATTCTAAAGAAACCACCAGGTTTGTATCGATAGCCATCGATATGAAGCGTGCATTCAAACATTTAAACTCGATCCAAGGGAGGATCGATACGAAGAGAAACTCCAAAACAATTGCCAAGTGTTGTTATAACTCGAATTTCACATCGATTCAGGAGAAGATTGATATGGAATTCGATACGAGAAAACTGAAAACGACTCGTGAACGTATGAACGTTAACGGGAATTAGGTTAACACACATTTATGTATGTGATGAATTAACATTCAAATTGTAAAATTCACATGAATTAAGCGCTCACCTAGCAACAATCACAACGATGAGCAACAGATCTCTAGCTCTCAACACTCAATTACAATAGTGCATAGTACAACAATTGGCAGTCAACAATTCATTATTTATATTATTGGAGATCAATCAAAGGTTACATCTTTTGACAAAAAGAATACAGCTATTCAGCAAATTGGGCAGAACTTTTCAGACTAAGGGTTACAGCTTTTCAAAGCACGTTATGTTCACACAAAACGTACTTTGGGGGGCAAATGTTGTGACATCCCACCTCTATACTCATACTAGCCAAGGACACTATGGGGTAATGCCGTCGACTAGCGCAAAGAATAAGGCTGTTGAGGAGCGACCATCTGTGTAATTGCTTTGTGCGAGTACCGATATGTCAGATAATATAACTTACATTTCATTTCAAGAGGAAATCCGACATATCAAATACAAACTCAAAGCTACCGCACAGTGGCTATACGGACTTCGAAAACAAATATAGAAATAAACATAACACAAATCAGTCACAAATATTCATATCACAAAGGCGGAAACAAATATGAATATATCACATAGAAGTGTACATAAAAGTAGTGGTCATACAAGATCCACTACATCACAAAATAATAGGTACAAGTGCTGGACAAAAGAATAATTATACATCATGGAGTCTCTATCTCAAATGTATAATAACAAAAACTACTAATCTAAAGTAGTTAGCCAAAAATCAGATGATGAACCCTGATAAGAAGTCAAGCAGAAGCACCTAAGACACCTCGGTCTAACCCGAGTATTATTTAAGTAGAAAATAATAAACGGATCAGTCTAGCTATATATATCATATAAAATGAGATAGGATAAGAGATATGACAAAAATGTATGATAACAAAAATGTTATATTGTGACAAATATACATAAGGTAGCAACAAAAATCATACAATATCTCAAGAATCTCAAAGCACTAAAAAGAATGTCATATTCTTTAAATTATTCACCAAAACACAAATATTGACAAAACAAATCAATGCCAATCGCAAAAATCAATGAAACACAAATTCTAGAAATCATCAACTAGAAATCCAGAAATCACAAAGATGGGAAGGCCTATCACAAACGGGAGCACGAAAACTCCCCAACACGTGTGTCACAAACGAAACGCTATTCCATGGTCGCTAACCATCAAGTTTGAGCTGAAACTCCACAAACGGCCCGAAGACCATGGGTCGCTACCCCACCAATTTGAGTCGAAGCTCCATAATCGGTCCGAAGACCATGGGTCGCTACACCACCAATTTGAGCCGAAGCTCCACAAACGGGGTTTAATCCCTACACAAACAAAGAGACATCGCACATCGCTTGTCTAAATCTCAAAATGATCATCATTGATCGACAAGTGTAAATTACACTAAGCTAGTAAATATAAGAGTTTAGCTTCATGTCCCATAACCACTAGCTTAACTTAAATATTTACGAACAAATTGTAGACTTCCACTCGAAAATAAGTGTAAATTACACTAAGCTAGTAAATATAAGAGTTTAGCTTCATGTCCCATAACCACTAGCTTAACTTAAATATTTACGAACAAATTGTAGATTTCCACTCGAAAATTGTCACAAGAGTTCAATCGAACAAGTCCAAGAATTAACCGACAAAGTAAACGTAAGCATTTCATACCACTTGTTTTACTAAGCCGTTTAATTAGATTTCTCATACGAATGAGGTAAAGGTTTATATATACTAATAGATTGGAAAACGGTTTTAAAAGAGCTTTATATTTAAAATAGTGTCGAAATCATTTTGATGAAAGAGTTTGAGTATTTACTACTAGTATAAAAACCTTTGTATTTAGAAGTGACAAATCAAAAAAATGAATGTAGAAACAATCAATCTCCAAAGATTCACATTCGAAGTCGTGAATCAAAACCATAGAAATCGATATCAAATCCATCAAATGGATATTCCTAAAAATCCAAAGAAAGAAGTCATCAAAGTCGATAATAAGTGATAACAAATAACCGGATCGACATAAATCGATTAAACAATGGAAATTCACTCAAAAATAGGCAAATAGGCAAAACTGGGCAGTTCCAGACGTATGGGGTCAATCCAGACGTCTGGATTTGGTCTTTGGAAATATTCCAGAAAACCACCCAGACGTCTGAAGTTTCTAAACAGACGTCTGAAACCCCTTTCAGACGTCTGAACCATAATTTCAAACGTCTGAAGTTGTTCTCTGCCATTTTTTTTATTTTCTACCGTGAATATTTTTGCTCCAGGTCTGATTCAAGACGTCTGAACTTGCATTTCAGACATCTGAACCACTCAGCTGGGCAGAAATTACCCTAGGCCAAAGTGGCCAAAACATATCGGGAGCGATCGGACGAGCAACGATGACTAGGGATTTACGCCAAGCGACAACCCAACCTTATAGGCTCTTCGATACATCCCAAACAACATGTCCAAACATCCATAGTAGGATTTTCATAAAATTGGACTTCAAAACCAAAAATTGGAGAATTCACAAAACCAATTCAAATCAAAGCAAATGAACACAAATAAATGTTAGGAATCCATACCTAACAACAATGAGAGTTATAGACGTAGATGTGAGTTAAAGAACTCACCTTTAAACTCAAAACAATGAACGAGAAGCTCTAAAGCAAAGGAAAGATCAATTCCTCTTCAATACACCTCTAGAATCTTCAATCTATTATCAAAGGTGAAGTTTTTCCTAAGTTAGGTTATAGGAATTTCTGAAAATTGAAGAGAGATTGAGATGGAGAAGATGAAGAGGATGCTTACATAAGCTTCTCCTTGATTTTAGAGCAAGAACTTGTATTTCCTAAGAGAACTAGGGCTTAGGAATTTCTAATTTCCTTTCTTTTCCCCCATTTTCCTTTAGCTTGAGAGTGTTAGGAAAAGTTATGAATGAAAGAAGAGGAGTGGAAGGGGAGTTAGGGTATTAGATGAGTTGGGTTCTCTTGTTAGGAAATTGGGCTGAAACCCTAACCCAAAGCCCTAAATGAAAATATCAAAATTCTACTCAACTACAAACATATCGATGTTTATACTCAAAAAGGTCACAAACGCCATTTTAGACTCAATGGAAGTGGTCTCGAGTCCTAATTCGACTGTTTGCCAAAAGTGATATTTCAGACTTAAATCCGACTAACGATGCTATATTTAAATAAAACATTTTAATATACAATCGTAAAATATGTGGGTTGTTACAGACTCCTCTCCTTAAAGAAATTGCGTCCTCGCAATAATTAAGAAGAAAAATAAAAAGTAACAACCAAAAAAACATATCAACACAAAAGAAGAAATTTTGAAATGAGAAGTTCACCTTAAGAAGCACGGGAGAGTAAGTCCAGATGTGTTCGCTCTATGAATTCTCTGGATTCCCAAGAACAAACCTTAGGATTTGAGGACCATTGAACTTTCACAAGTGGAACATCTTTATTTCGAAGGCGTTTAACCTCCATAGCAATGATACGAATAGGATGTTGCTCATAAGTCAAATTAGGCGAAACTTCAATTTCTTCAATAACACTGGGCTCAAGAATAGATTCGGAATCTCGAAGGCATTTCCGTAATTGAGAGACGTGGAATACGTCATGAATAGCAGAAAATCGAGCCGGTAATAAAAGGCGATAAGCCACGGAACCAATGTGTTCGTTGATGGAAATGGACCAATATATCGAGGTGCTAATTTTCCCGATCGACTGAAACGCACAACACCCTTCATAGGTGAAACACGAAGAAACAAAAAATCTCCGACATAAAATTCTAATCTCCTTCTTCGGTTATCGGCATAGGATTTTTGTCTACTTTGAGCTTCTTTCATCCTATGACGAATAAGGTCAATCTTTTCTGTGGCATTACGTATAAAATCTAGACCTAAAACCAGCTTCTCACCGGCTTCAAGGCAACACGAAGGAGATCGGCACGGCCTTCCGTAGAGTTCCTCGAAAGGAGCCATACCAATACAAGATTGGAAGCTATTATTATAGGAAAACTCAACAAGAGAAATATGATCTTCCCAACTTCCACCAAAATTAAGAACACATGCACGAAGGAGATCTTCAAGAGTTTGATTCACATGCTCTATTTGTCCATCGGATTGAGGACGATAAGCGGTGCTAAAATTAAGCTTTGTTCCCAAAGCTTTTTGAAGACCTTTCCAAAATCCACTAGTAAACAATGGATCACGATCGCTAACAATAGAAGTAGAAACTCCATGCAATTTAACAATTTCTTTAACATAGAGTTTGGCCAAAAGAGGTACGATCTGATTGGACCGAATGGGAATAAAATGGGCGGATTTTGTAAGTCTATCTACAATCACCCATAAACTGTCATGACCCAAATGAGAACGGGGAAGACCATCAATAAAGTCCATGGAGACTTGATCCCACTTCCAAACGGGAATGTCCAAAGGTTGCAATAACCCACCGGGCCTTTGATGCTCGGTCTATATGAGTTGGCAAGTCATGCAACGCTTAATGAAGTTAGCAATATAAGATTTCATTCCATCCCAATAATAAAATCGCTACTACTACTGGGATGAATGGTAAATTTAGAACGATGAGAATCTTCTAAAATGTCTTTACGAAGATCACAAACGTTTGGCGCAATAAGTCTACCAAACCTTCGAATGCCACCACGAGCATCAATTTCAAAATCTTTCAAACCATCAACCTTATTTTGATCCCTACAACTTTGGCTAAGAAGAACCAATTCGGGATATTGATTTTAAGCTTCAAGGATACGGTCCAAAAGAGAAGAATTAGCCTCAAGGCTACACAAAACAGAGATGAACATAAATTGGATTCACGATCTCGAATCTCACAAGTGGATAAAGTCTCGAGATCATTCCATTCGGATATCATCATGGAAATAACCGCTTGTTGCTTACGACTAAGGGCATCGGCAACACGATCTCCCTTTTCGGGAATATAGAGAATATCAAGATCATAAGATGCAAGGAATTCGAGCCAACGTTGTTGACGCAAATTAAGTTCCTTTTGAGAAAATAAATACTTCAAAGATTTATGATTGATGTAGAGAACAAATTTCTCTTCCAAAAGATAGTGACGCCAAATTCTAAGGGCGAAAACAATAGCCGCGAGCCCTAAACCATGAGTGGCATATCTAGTCTCAGCAGGCTTTAATTGTCAAGAAGCATATGTGATAACACATTCCCTTTGCAAGAGAATGGAACCCAAACCAATACGACTAGCATCAGTAATAACAATAAAGTCTTGGTTCCCTTCGGGAATCACAAGAATAGGAGCATCGGAAAGGAGTTCTTTTAATCGATCCTCTTTCCCGAAAATCTAAGACTTTCAAAATTATAATTAACTTTGTGTAATCATCTTTTTAGAAAAAATTACATTTTGCAAGTCAATTTATTGTGTCTGACTGTCTCATCATAGCGTTTAGGAGATTCCTATTGATAACGTTGATCAGGCGCATCGACCGGAATTCTTAAAGCACTCAATGGGCAAAATAACACAAAATCATCTTCTATATGATAAACATGTCTCTTAAAATTTTACGAATATTCTTTGCTCGTTTTAAGAACAAAATCCAATTATGCTTATAAATATATCTTATTAAAAAGATTTGCAATTTTAAATTGCTGTTTTCACCCATAATCAATGAATACAAGGATAGACTCATCGAGATATTCGTAGAATACTCGATTCATAAGATGGATGAAATAAGCTGGAGGGTTCGTCAAACCGAATGAAATAACAAACCACTCATAAGAATCATAACGAGTGCGGAATGCGGTAAGTGGAATGGTACCCTCCGCAACTCGTAGCTGATGAAAACCGGTGGCAAGGTCGAGCTGAAAAGACCTTATCACCACTCAATAGATTGCTTAGGTAATAATCCTAAGACAAGCTCAATTATACCAGAAAATTCATGAACTACTTGAATGAGAAAATTAACATTTTCCTCATCAAGTGGGTTTAAAGAATAAAATGATGCCACCGAATTGGAATCAAAATCATTGAGAAAAATTTAAAAACCTGCTTAAAAGATTGAGAATGTCGAAGATGGATAGTCCTCTCGGGGCATAGGATATGGGCTTCATAATGATTAAGCCAATCCCCTCTTAAAAATAAATTCTGAAGCCTAAGTTGCACATACCATGCAAATCGGATCGGAAAGCACAATTACATAAAATAATCCCGACATTTTACAAATTAAACTGAGTGTTGTGGATCCACCAACTGGATTCGCAATTCTCAGTGAAGTCATCAAGCCCATAATATTTAAAGAAAAAGTATCAACAAATTCTTTTGATATAAAAGAAGGAGATGCACCCAAATCAAAAGAATTCGAATAGGATAATCACGAAATAAAATAATGCCATCAAGGACTGAATGAGAAATACCTTGACTAAGAGAAGTGTTACTAGGGGCTTGTGCAACATTCAGCTTTCCCTCTCTCCTACTTTGAAGTTTGGGACATGAAGATAAAAGATGACCCAAACCTTTGCAATAGCGACAAGTAAGAGGCTTCAGACAATTATTCGCATAGTGGTCCCTAGAACCACAATTGTAGCATTGTCCACGACTAGAGGTAGGAGCCTTTGCTACCGAAATTGCCTACTTCCCTTTCTTGTTGGGATTAGGGCTTTTGAACTTAATATGCCTCTTCTTGTTGATGTTGAAGTTTTGTTTGGCATCCACAACTTCAACATCACTTTCTTTATCGGCCTCTTCAAGTCGAAGAGTGATATCTACAAACTGGTCGAAAGGCACTTCTAATTTCAAAGGTAAAACCCTTTTGGGGTTTTTACTCAAAGCACAGATAAACCTTTGATTCTTTACAAGATCCAAAAGTTGTTGGGCAGATATGAATACGCCATCCAGAAAAGGTCTGCTGGATTGACCAGCGCTAGGACTGCTAGATCTAACCATTTCTCTTCTTTAAGAAAGAAAGAAGAGGAAAAGGGTTATTCTCAGAATGAATATCAAACAAACTTGATTGATAAAACAAGGCATCATAAAAGAACATAGGAAAAAACGGGTCCTATGACTCGAATTAAATCCTAAGGCACGATTCCTAAAAGAGACTTAGGACAATGATCCTTTCTAGATTATTCTACATTGTTCCGAAGTTTGGCTCTGATACCAAGCTGTGACGCCCCACCTCTATACTCACACTAGCCAAGGACACTACGGGGTAATGCCGTCGACTAGCGCGAAGATAAGGCTGTTGAGGAGCGACCATATGTGTAATTGCTTTGTGCGAGTACCGATATGTTAGATAATATAACTTACATTTCATTTCAAGAGGAAATCCGACATATCAAATACAAACTCAAAGCTACCGCATAGTGGCTATACGGACTTCAGAAACAAATATAGAAATAAACATAACACAAATCAGTCACAAATATTCATATCACAAAGGCGAAAACAGATATGAATATATCACATAGAAGTGTACATAAAAGTAGTGGTCATACAAGGCCCACTACATCACAAAAGAATAGGTACAAGTGCTAGACAAAAGAATAATTATACATCAAGGAGTCTCTATCTTAAATGTATAATAACAAAAACTACTAATCTAAAGTAGTTAGCCAAAAATCAGATGATGAACCCTGATAAGAAGTCAAGCAGAAGCACCTGAGACACCTCGGTCTGACCTGAGTATTATTTAAGAAGAAAATTATAAACGGATCAGTCTAGCTATTAATATCATATAAAATGAGATAGGATAAGAGATATGACAAAAACGTATGATAACAAAAATGTCATACTGTGACAAGTAAACATAAGGTAGCAACAAAAATCATACAATATCTCAAAAATCTCAAAGCACTAAAAAGGATGTCATATTCTTTAAATTATTCACCAAAACACAAATATTGACAAAACAAATCAATGCCAATCGCAAAAATAGGTGAAACACAAATTCAAGAAATCATCAACTAGAAATCCAGAAATCACAAAGAGGGGAAGACCTATCACAAACGGGAGCACGAAAACTCCCCAACACGTGTGTCATAAACGGAACGCTATTCCATGGTCACTAACCATCAATGTTGAGCTAAAACTCCACAAACGGCCCGAAGACCATGGGTCGCTACCCCACCAATTTGAGTCGAAGCTCCATAATTGGTCCGAAGACCATGGGTCGCTACACCACCAATTTGAGCCGAAGCTCCACAAACGGGGTTTAATCCCTACACAAACAAAGAGACATCGCACATCGCTTGTCTAAATCTCAAAATGATCATCATTGATCGACAAGTGTAAATTACACTAAGCTAGTAAATATAAGAGTTTAGCTTCATGTCCCATAACCACTAGCTTAACTTAAATATTTACGAACAAATTGTAGACTTCCACTCGAAAATAAGTGTAAATTACACTAAGCTAGTAAATATAAGAGTTTAGCTTCATGTCCCATAACCACTAGCTTAACTTAAATATTTACGAACAAATTGTAGATTTCCACTCGAAAATTGTCACAAGAGTTCAATCGAACATGTCCAAGAATTAACCGACGAAGTAAACGCAAGCGTTTCATACCACTTGTTTTACTAAGCCGTTTAATTAGATTTCTCATACGAATGAGGTAAAGGTTTATATATACTAATAGATTGGAAAACGGTTTTAAAAGAGAGCTTTATATTTAAAATAGTGTCGAAATCGTTTTGATGAAAGAGTTTGAGTATTTACTACTAGTATAATAACCTTTGTATTTAGAAGTGACAAATCACAAAAATGATTGTAGAAACAATCAATCTCCAAAGATTCACATTCGAAGTCATGAATCAAAACCATAGAAATCGATATCAAATCCATCAAATGGATATTCCCAAAAATCCAAAGAAAGAAGTCATCAAAGTCGATAATAAGTGATAACAACTAGCCGGATCGACAAAAATCGATTAAACAATGGAAATTCACCCAAAAATAGGCAAATAGGCAAAACTGTGCAGTTCTAGATGTTTGGGGGTCAATCCAGACGTCTGGATTTGGTCTCTGGAAATATTACAGAAAACCACCCAGACGTCTGAAGTTCCTAAACAGACGTCTGAAACCCCTTTCAGACGTTTGAACCATAATTTCAAACGTTTGAAGTTGGTCTCTACCATTTTTTTATTTTCTTCCGTGAATAGTTTTGCTCCAGGTCTGATTCCAGACGTTTGAACTTGCATTTCAGACGTCTGAACCACTCAGCTAGGCAGAAATTACCCTAGGCCAAAGTGGCCAAAACATATCTGGTGCGTTCGAACGAGCAACGACGACTAGGGATTTACGCCAAGCGACAACCCTTCCTTATAGGCTCTTCGATACATCCCAAACAAAATGTACAAACATCCATAGTAGGATTTTCATAAAATTGGACTTCAAAACCAAAAATTGGAGAATTCACAAAACCAATTCAAATAAAAGCAAATGAACAAAAATAAATGTTAGGAATTCATACTTAACAACAATGAGAGTTATAGACGTAGATGTGAGTTAAAGAACTCACCTTTTAAACTCAAAACAATGAATGTGAAGCTCTAAAGCAAAGGAAAGATCAATTCCTCTTCAATACACCTCTAGAATCTTCAATCTATTATCAAAGGTGAAGTTTTTCCTAAGTTAGGTTATAAGAATTTCTGAAAATTGAAGAGAGATTGCGATGGAGAAGATGAAGAGGATGCTTACCTAAGCTTCTCCTTGATTTTAGAGCAAGAACTTGTATTTCCTAAGAGAACTAGGGCTTAGGAATTTCTAATTTCCTTTCTTTTCCCCCATTTTCCTTTAGCTTGAGAGTGTTAGGAAAAGTTATGAATGAAAGAAGAGGAGTGGAGGGGGAGTTAGGGTATTAGATGAGTTGGGTTTTCTTGTTAGGAAATTGGGCTGAAACCCAAACCCAAAGGCCTAAATGAAAATATCAAAATTCTACTCAACTCCAAACATATCGATGTTTATATTCAAAAAGGTCGCAAACGCCATTTTAGACTCAATGGAAGTGGTCTCGAGTTCTAATTCGACTGTTTGCAAAAAGTGATATTTGGACTTAAATCCGACTAACGATGCTATATTTAAATAAAACATTTAAATATACAATCGTAAAATATGTGGGTTGTTACAAATGTTATCCTGCCTTTTGGCAAGGTTGTGAAACCAAGGACTTAACTGGAAACCAAAGACAGTCCGTCCCAAAGATCGGTTGTACACACGTTCGCTATGGATGCTAGTGAATTCTGTCCGAGTCCGGATGGAGCTACAATCGATATGGTACAACAAGCAAAGCCATAAAAGTAAATGTTCCAAATTTCAAGTCAATCGGAGTTTGTATGCTCAAGATATGATCATTGCAAGTCAAGGAAAATAACTATAATTCGTATCCATCAGTGTGAATAGTGGTTCGTATCCATCACCAACCTACTTCGTATCCATCACAGTTGCATTGCTTTGTATCCATCAAACCTCAAGCAAAACGTGGCCAGTTCGTATCCATGGAGGGAAGCAATGTGTTCGCATCCATTCCATCACTAGCCTCAATCGTATCCCTCCCCCCAGAAAACCTTGTTCGTATCCATCACCAGACCACATTTCGTATCGAACACATCCTCCCATTTTTCGTATCGATGTCCATACCAACTTAATTCGTATCGATCAGTTAATCTATCGGTACGAAGCATACTATTAAAGAAGTCAATACGAAGGACATGCAAGGTGATTGATATGAAAAAGCATCAGGCTTGTCGATACGAAACAAGTGAGTTTGTATTGATACGAATTAGTCATCAATCGATCGATACAATATGGCTTTTGGATTGATATGAAATAAGGGATAAAAAGCAATACGAATGGAGATACATTGGATGGATACGAACATGGTGCATTCAAGAAGAAGACTCGATCACTCGACATGAAAAGTGGATCGATCCTAAGATATAGTGCCGCGTCATCTGGTCAGCACGTGCAAACAGGGATACGAACAGAGCGATATGAACAAGTATCGAGATGAACTCATTTGCACGTGGAAGATCCAAACTTGCATCGATCATAAATCGAGATCTACAGGTCCAAATGCCACCAAAATTTCACAGGAGCTTGCCTACAACCTCAAGAATGTACCTGATAAATTCAGCCCAAAAGGACCAATTCTTGATCGATACGAACCCAATTCGTATCGCTCCCAGATCGAGTCGAAATCATCTTAACTCGCTCTCGTGGGCCCACCCACGTGAGAGAAGAAGTCTTCCGAGATCTGGGCGAGATATTTGCTACCTACGCCTATAAATAGTGATCATGGACCTACAGATAATGGACTTTTGGCTCCTCTAGCTGATACTCTGCCGAAATCACCATTAAATTTCAGTTGTACTACTGTTATCTTTTGTAATCAGCGAGTAAAGTTCAATAAACATTAGTCATTTCATAGTGGACGTAAGCAATTCGCCGAACCACTCTAAATCCGTCTGTTACTGTGCATTTCCTTATCTGTTTATTGGTATGTTTGTTAGATCTGCTTCATTTTACATTTTATTTCTTCAAACACATCCGAAGAGTGTTGTGCCCAATTTTGGTAAAACATTCATCACATGTCAAAATTTTGGATTAAAGTAATTAATACTATATTTTTAATTAAGTAATATCCAAAGCAACCATTTTCCTCTTGGGTATTCATGATAATTTATAAAAATGGGATAAAGTTATTAAATTAAAAACCCATCTTCCAAATCACATTTTTTACCTGACATCCAGGAATATTTATAATGATTTGTGCTCATATACCCAAGTTAGTTTAATAACTATCATATAATGCATATACATTCATTCACAATATACAAGCAATCATATTCATGCATGTATTGAAAGTGACTATAGGATCGAGTAATATGGAATCGTATAAAAGCAGTGCAGAATAATAGAACAATTAGCAGATAATAGTAAATAATAAACGAGCACACCAGGAATTTTTATACTGGTTCGAACTTCCCGTTCTACGTCCAGTCCCAGACTCCTTCTGGAATTTCACTAAACAATAACCCTCACTTAACCCGGAGGAACAGGTCTATACAACCCCTGAGCAGCCGAACAGGGACCTGAGTAACTGAACAGGGTTTCATGCCTCAGCAGCAGAAGAGGACTTCACTTTGCCCGAGCAGCAGAACGGGACTTTTACAAAACAATATTTCTTGACACTATGTGTTCTTGAGTAACACGAATTTGTCAATTATAGTACACCCTTCCTATAATTTTCTCCTTTATGATATATATATATATATATATGAATGCGTGAAGAATAAGGAAGTAAGAAAGTGAATTTGAATGATGTTGAAAGCACAAGTGTATTAGAATCAAGAATTTTGAGAGTAGAATAATAATCAATTGAATTGTTGTTGGAAAACTTGATTCTAATGAGTTTATATAGATAATAAATAGTTGCAATTGTTCGTGAAGAGTTATCATCAAGAGCTATGATCATATATGTTGGATTAAAGATTGCAACTCTTCACGAATGGAAGTGCCTTTTGAAAAAATAGCCGTTATAGATATTCAGACTTCTGAATTGAATAATTCAGACTTCTGAAATTGCACGGGCTCAAACCAGAAAGAAAATAGGCTAAAAACAACCATTTTCAAACGTCTGAAATTACCAAGTCAGACGTCTGAATATTGTACTAACAATACTCATTTTTCCAGATTCAGACGTCTGATTTGGTACATTCAGACGTCTGAATGTAACTAGAAAATACCATAGCACAAATGGTTAGAGCACTTGCCTTCTGAACTAGTGACCAGGGTTCGAGTCCCGCTCCATGCAATTTTTGAAAACTTGATCTTTCATTTAAAATATGAATGTATATGTGTGTGTATCATTTTGAGAAGATTTTAACATTTGTAAACTCTAGACACGACACTCTATGACTAATAATACTTTGTTTGTCACCTTCGTCTTGTCTCTATCGTATATATCTCTTTTTGTATCTTCATATACATTCTTTCATACTTTTGTACTGTGTATCTTCATTTTGAACGTATTTGATTATCTCTTTTTGATGCTCATGTACCTGCAAATTAGCTTAGAGATTCTTTGACATAATTGTATAGTTGTTGTCATTAAAATCCAACAATTAAGGTTCTAACATTCTCCCCCTTTTTGATGATGACAACTATACAATTTAAAAAAATATTCATTCTATATAAAAAATAATATTAATATGTTTAAAGCTCCCCCTAAGTATAACATCTCCCCCTAAGTATAATATCTCCCTCTATTAATATGCATATGAATTTCTCCCCCTTTGTCATTATCAAAAAGAATGAGGGAATATAATAAATTATATAAAATATCTTGTAAATAACGAGATAAACTCGTTATTAATTATGAAGGAAAAATAAAATAGATTTTACCATATTTGCTGAAGTCCATATTTCATTGTAAGCACGTAATTCTAATAAACGTATGGAACATTCTTTAAAATTCCAAAATCTATCCTTTTCCTTTTGTTTCTCCGAGTACCTGCAAAAAATAATAATCATTTTCGGTACCCACTTATTATGTTAGGGTCCGGGGGGTTAGGTCTTAGGAAACCATACCCATTTAGGTGTGGTTGAACCTTTATAAATATAATTTTCATTATTAACTACCATATCAAAATAATCACCAATGTATTTTTCTCTATTTTTTCAATTAATAGGAACCCAAATACTTAGATAATTTTTATTCATATTTCCCGTCAATGATTTTGTACTTCTAGAGAAATTATACACATTATTGGTCATAGCAGTATTTGAATTTCTATTAAAATTGGATTTAGACTTTACTCGAAATTTATTACTAGCACAAACATTTTTACTATACATGAAAGCATATCTAGTGCTATTTCTACGATCAATTTTATTATATCCTAAACCACTTTTATCATGTAACGGTCTAGAACTGGATAAAATCATGTTTAAATCGTTTTGACATTTATTAAATTTTGTGACTTCAGTGTTAAGTTTATCAAATTTAGCTTTAAAGTCACAATTATTATTTTCAAAAGAAATATTACTGTTTTTCAAAATATTAATTTGCTTGTTTAATTCAAAATTCTCTCTTTTTATCGTACAATTCTCATTTTCGAGAAGAAAAATTCGAGATTCTGAATTATCTAAAGATGATTGTAATAAATCATTTTTATTAATATCTTCTAACTTAGTTTTGAGACTAGATTTTTCTAACTCTAATATTTTAGTGTTAGAGTTTAAATCATTAATTTCTACTGATAAATCATCATTTTTATTCTTCTGAATTTCTAATTCCTGAGTGATCATAGATAGTTGAGATGTTAAATTAGAATTAGATTCTTGAGATATTTCAATTTCTTCTTCTAGGATTTTATTTTCATCTCTTAGCATACTAATTTCTAATTCAGATCTATTTAGTTTTCCTTGTAACTCCTTTTTTTGCTTTTTAGTTTGTTTTACAAATTCCACTAGTTCTGAATTAATTTCAACCAAATCTTCAAAACTTAGTTCACTTACATCATCACTGGTAGCCATGAAGCATTTGCTTGTTTGCTCCTTTGATTCTTCTTTATTGTTCTTCTTCCTATTGCCTTGACTAGATCTCTTTATAGCCATTTATTCTAGGATGCTGTTACGATCTCTAGAATCCTAGGCTCTGATACCAAATGAAAGTGACTATAGGATCGAGTAATATGGAATAGTATAAAAGCAGTGCGAAATAATAGAACAATTAGTAGATAATAGTAAATAATAAACGAGCACACCAGGAATTTTTATACTGGTTCGAACTTCCCGTTCTACGTCCAGTCCCAGACTCCTTCTGGAATTTCACTAAACAATAACCCTCACTTAACCCAGAGGAACAGGTCTATACAACCCATGAGCAGCCGAATAGGGACCTGAGAAACCGAACAGGATTTCACGCCTCAGCAGCAGAAGAGGACTTCACTTTGCCCAAGCAGCAGAACGGGACTTTTACAAAACAATATTTCTTGACACTATGTGTTCTTGAGTAACACGAATTTGTCAATTATAGTACACCCTTCCTATAATCTTCTCCTTTATGATATATATATATATATATATATGAATGCGTGAAGAATAAGGAAGTAAGAAAGTGAATTTGAATGATGTTGAAAGCACTAGTGTATTAGAATCAAGAATTTTGAGAGTAGAATAATAATCAATTGAATTGTTGTTGGAAAACTTGATTCTAATGAGTTTATATAGATAATAAATAGTTGCAATTGTTCGTGAAGAGTTATCATCAAGAGCTATGATCATATATGTTGGATTAAAGATTGCAACTCTTCACGAATGGAAGTGCCTTTTGAAAAAATAGCCGTTATAGATATTCAGACTTCTGAATTGAATAATTCAGACTTCTGAAATTGCACGAGCTCAAACCAGAAAGAAAATAGGCTAAAAATAACCATTTTCAGACGTCTGAAATTACCAAGTCAGACGTCTGAATATTGTACTAACAATACTCATTTTTCCAGATTCAGACGTCTGATTTGGTACACTACGCCATAAATGGCCTTCTGCAACACAAAAAAAATGTTGGCTCAGGCCCGAAAAATGTTGTCATAGGTCTATGGCAACACTTTTAGGGTGATGCAATTTTTGCCGTTGCCTTAGACCTCAAAGGCAACATTTTGACTATCTAAGGCAACATAAGTAATATTGTTGCAATAGAACCCTATTTGGGTTTATGGTAACACTCATAGGTGTCTGTGGCCACATTCCAAAAATGTTGCTATAGATATTAACTTTCTTAAGTTGTGGGACCCACATCTTGTGGGGCCCACAATGTAGAGCATATTTCATTTTTTAATAGAAATAAATATTTATTTAATAAAATGCTATTGCACAGAATTTGATATTTAAACAGTATTTTATTTAAATGAATATTTTATTTCAACATTTGAAACAGTGCAAATTCCTGACTCCGCTATTTTACAATTCAATGATATATAACACTGATATTCACATATACAGATATTCCTCACTACATCACTCAGTTCACTCATTACATATACAGTTTCATACTGACTCATACACTAAATCTTCAACTACTTCCATAGCATTTGTAATGTACATCTCTAATCGCCTTCCGATGGAGAAAGTTTACAACGTTTCCGAATCGAAGGGTCTCGTTTATCACCTATTTCAGAATAATACAAAAATCTTCTTATTATTTTTGTGAATAATACAAGATTTTCATGTTGTAACTCAATGTCAATAACAAAAAAGAAATAGAGATGACAATATAATTGAAGTTTGCTTAAAGATTGTATTCATACCTGATTATGTAATAATAAAAGAAATCAGCATAAAGAAGGGTCTGTACAAGTCCAGATATCCAAGCTGAAATTGGAAATAGGTAAAACATATGTTAATACTACAAAAGGAACGATACTTATATTTGGAATGTAAGCAAGGAATTTGTGGAAGTTTCATACCTATCCAATGCACATAATGTGGTTCAGTGAAGTAGCGGTAAATCCAATTGAGGATGTACAGCAATCTGTATGCACTGTAGATACAACATTTTGATTTCAGTTTGCGACTATAGCCAAAAATGACGATTTATTTAGAAAGACACTGTCCACAGCAGTAAGTGGTGAATGATTCAATAACTAAAAATTAAATGATAATGTACCCAAGGAAGAAAACATATTGCCCGGTCAAGTTGTCGATATTCTTTGTCCTTTGTAACAAAACAAGCTGAGGATGTAGGAATTATGATAATTATGATAATCAAACAAACAAATTAAAAGACCTAACAGACATGCAAAGAAATTATGATAATCATTGTCTATACCTTTATTAAACTCAAATTGCAGTACAATTTTTGTTTTTAGATCTACATCAACATATACAGATGTAGGAATTAAATATCTTTTCCCCTGAATAAAAGATAAGTACTATTTAAGTGATCGTATAGTAATGACACAAATTAAACTACTCATACTATTAAGGATGAGAAGGCCTGATAAGTACAATATCTTAGGGAAATTATATAGACATCGTAACGGTCGTTGACAAAATAATTTTTAATACCAAAGGAAAACTATTAAACTGCCATGAGTTTATAGGCTATAAAGTAGTCTTTCAACTTTTGAAGTATTAAACTCAGGAAGAGTAATGTACCTGTTAGTTTGTTTTCCTGATATCGATTCATTAGTTGTGCGATCATTGAATCAACCGTTTCAACAGCTTCAGGGGAAAAAAGTAACCATCTTAAATTAGTGAATGCCCAGAAATTGCAATATAATTCCACGAGGATGTTATATTTTTCAGGATTGGTTTATCACATTCTGCTGTAAACTCTTCTCCTGTTTAATCATGAAATTCTACATTTTAGGAAGAAAGGCAGGTTGTTTCCGATATGCTTTTCATTAACATATCTCCTACTTCTATATGGCAACAAAATAAGGGCATTTATATTACATCTAAATTAGCAGTATGAACATGGTCAATACATCTTTTAAGTGTCAAAGATTAGAAATGTTATCGCATCAAATTAACTCTAAACATTATTTTTCAGGCTCCTGCACACACCAGGCGCGCGCGCACAAAAAAGTAGGTGTTTTATAACTAAATTTAGCATATAACTAGATTAACCATTCATCTCTACACAATAACATTTAATGTCAATCTATGCTACCTTGACAAATTAGAAATATAACTAGATTTATTAATTTATTCAAGTTCAATTTTATAGTTTGCTGACAAATGAATCACTTGAGAGAGCAGAACAAAAACAAGGGATACCATTCTTTGAATATTCTTGCAGGAACAAGAACAGATCAGACGATTGCCATTGATTTACTGATTTCTGTGTGTGATTGTGCAAAGACAAACACTATTGTTTTTTTTTGCATGTTTGTATAAGCAATTTAAATAAAATCAGACATGCGAGAGCTTTAGGAGTATTTGGACTAGTATAACAAACCCACTGAGTCACTGTAATGCAGCTAGAAGTAATGGTATAATCAATTCCTCTCATATGTACCACCAAAACCAAATAGAAACGGTATAAACTGTGACAGCTGGATATTATATATAGTATACAAAAATCCAGTTTTTGTAGAAACTTATCAAAAATGATTTTCTTTTGGATATTATCTCAAACCAACCTTAGTGTTAGTGTAGGATTTACCTGGAAACATCTGATAGTTGAATCCATATATTATCGAAACAGGAATAATCCACATAGCCATAGATGCAAAGAAAAACTTCTGTATCACTCCTGTCATTGCTAGTTCCTTGTACAGATTGAGAAACAAAAAAATTCACATATGTATGATAAAAATTTTGCATAATAAAGTAACTGGATTAAATATTTTTTACCTAAAACTGTACATACACACACACATGTGCGTGTGTGTGCGCACATCTCTATCCTATACTAATAAAGGTTACTGATTGTATAGGATTCACCAATGTGCAGTTGTTTCAACCATCGTTAAAGTTACATTAGTACCCGTTCAAATTTCTACATTATATTCTACATAACGTGAATGTATACATCGTGTGTATCGTGCGCTAGTATGTATAATTGTAAATATTTCCCTGAGCATTCAAATTAAATTTGCATTTGTTCTATATGTTGAATGTTGACCATGAATGTTGGATGTCGAATACTACTGAATGCTGAATATGAAGAAAAAAAGTTTGTTTTCATCCTTTTAACTTCTTGATTAAGAACTTGGTACATAAAATATATTTCTCTTCCATCTACCATGCAAAACATAATATACAGCCATGACAATTTAAATAGAAATAAATTTCTAGAACATCCATAGCCCAAACAACAAAGTTGTTCATAGAAAATTATTTATTATCAAATTCATTGACATATATATTACCGTTACCGATAAGTTGGAGACAATTGATAATCTAATCACGCACATTATTTATTTTGGAGTCGGCCCTGAATATTTTAACTGTGGGGCAGGTTCAACAATAATGTTGTATTTCAATTTTTCAAATATATTAAAGTATTACTAAAATTTGCGTTTATTTAGCTTGAAATTGCCAACATCGTCGACTATATTGCCTTTTAATATATAAAAATATCAACAAAAAAGTATGTAACAGATGAAGTACAGTGAATAAGAACCTAATTTTGTTAACGAAATCTAAGATATTGTTCATACAACAATTTAAACCACCAAAGCTAAGAACTAGACGTTCATGATATTAAAACCAACCAATAATAGATCGGAAACCCTCATACCACCGCATTGAACCTTTGAAATAAAGCATGAAATATCTGAAATAAAACATGATTTTATTAATGTTTAAGTTGTTTAAAACATATCAGCCGCCGCCATTATTGTCGAATGTAGGGAAGAAGCCAGAGCCTCCACCTTGTTCCGTGAATTTCTTTTCGTTTCCCGGTCGTAAAAATATATTCCCATGAATTCGCACTGGCAAAGAAACTCCTTATGGTTGTTTTCTTTGACACATTGCAATATTCCAATGCAAATTCACTAATCAAAACCAAAATACATCCGATATACTCGTAGGCTATAGAAATGATCTTTGAATCTAACTTTTAATTTCTACCCTTTAGTTTCAGTTTTAATTCCAGAAACATTATACAGTGATGATCAAATGATTTCAACCGAAATAAAAACCATTTTTTTAAATAAAGGAACACCCCTGATTCCTACATCTGATATATCAAAAATGATTTCTGCTACCTAATAGCATGCACCAGAATACAATTTTTTTACATTGTTTCTGTGGTACCTATCATTCTATGAACATCATACATCAATTAAAAAATTTCCAATTCCTATTATTCTGAAAGGCTCCATCAAAAATCAAATTTTAATATCTTGTGTTCACAAAACAGAATTCAGTGCTAATTTTTTCGGTCTGGGATCAAATTAAATTATGTTAAGTTAACAAATTTTCATTCATTATGTATTAAATTTAAACAAGTAATTTGTTCTAATTTTACGTTGAAATAGCCAGACTGGAAAATGGGTCGGGTCGGGTCATAATGGGTATGGTCAATTGTGACCCGACCCATTCAATATATTTGTTAAAGGGGAAAATATGACCCAACCCACTATATACATGGGTCGACCCGTTTAACCCATTTAAATTCCACTTTGGTACATACGATGAAGCTTGAATATTTCTGTTCAATAATGCTGACTGTTGCAGCAACTAGTTTGAAAGTTTGGCATATGGGTTTTGATACTTGACAAGTGGATCACTTGTTATGTGATTGATCGTTCAAATGTGAATAGTTTCGTCTGTAAGTATTATTACACTTACTATAGACATAATGTGTATGTTTTATCAACATGTAAATATAGAGTAAGAAGCCTGTAGTCTGTAGCAATTTATTTAAGATATATGAGCAGATTCAGTGATTATCAAATGTCGAATTATCGTTTCCAAGGAAGTCTACTACATACCACATTCCAATATACTATCAATAGATAAAAACTCCCAGCACATCAAAAGTTTTTTTATGTTGGCCATAAATTTGGCAACCCTACAACATTTTACTGATAATTTGTAAGAAGTTAAAATTATAGGCGTTCTTGCCAGATGCACTGATCTATCATCGTGCAATTGGCCTGGCAGGGAACCAAAACTGAGCATGTTTACCACAAGTTCATTAAACATCAGAAAGTAGACCAGAAACAAATATTTGTACAAACAATTAAGCACTTTTATAACCGACCACAAACAAATATTTGTATAAACATCAGAAAGTAGAACACAAACAAATAGTGGTACATGATGAATTGAATTGGTTAATAGTAAACAGTGTAAGCCCTAGTTTACCATGATTGACAAAAATAAAAGTTGTTACCATGCAGGTCAACGGAGCAAAAACAACAAACAGTTGTGTTCATGAAATTAGTTCACACACAATCTGAAACCGAGGAAGATAATTTGTTAACAGAAAAGACGATAAGCCCTAATTTAACATGTTTAAAAAAATTAACAGTTGCTGTCAATGGATACAGATTGCGAAAATTCGCATACCGTGGCCGTCTGCTAATTGGCTATCGAAAGTCCCAAACATCGATGATTTAGCAAGTACAGATCTTTTCGGAAGTAGCTATAGATTTGGCTGGGGAAGATGTGGATTGGAGTTGCGATTACAGGCTCTGCTGGAGGAATAGGAAATTAAGGCAAAAAGGAATAGATCGGGGTAGAACAAAAATCCTTAATTTTTGTTTATACGATTTGGGGGAAAACGAAATGAAAAGGAAGCGCGTGAATGAAAATGTCAACGGAAAATAAAGGAAACGTAGTAGATAATGGATGAATGGTTGAGATTTTGTTTTAACTAATGGTGTGGATCGCTAAGGTGTAATTTTTTTTAATTAGAATATATCTATAGCAACACTATATAAAAATGTTGCATCGTATTACACTTGTTTGGCTAGAGCAACACATTTTTATGGCTAAGGTAACACCAAAAATACAACGTTGCAGTAGGACCAAAATTTTATAGCTGTCGCAACATTTTAGCTGGCAACACCTTGCAAAAATGTTGCAGAAGGTCATCTATGGCGTAGTGGTACATTCAGACGTCTGAATGTAACTAAAAAATACCATAGCACAAATGGTTAGAGCACTTGCCTCCTGAACTAGTGATCCGGGTTCGAGTCCCGCTCCATGCAATTTTTGAAAACTTGATCTTTCATTTAAAATATGAATGTATATGTGTGTATATCATTTTGAGAAGATTTTAACATTTGTAAACTCTAGACACGACACTCTATGACTAATAATACTTTGTTTGTCACCTTCGTCTTGTCTCTATCGTATATATCTCTTTTTGTATCTCCATATACATTCTTTCATACTTTTGTACTGTGTATCTTCATTTTGAACGTATTTGATTATCTCTTTTTGATGCTCATGTACCTGCAAATTAGCTTAGAGATTCTTTGACATAATTGTATAGTTGTTGTCATTAAAATCCAACAATTGAGGTTCTAACATTCTCCTCCTTTTTGATGATGACAACTATACAATTTTAAAAAATATTCATTCTATATAAAAAATAATATTAATATGTTTAAAGCTCCCCCTAAGTATAACATCTCCCCCTAAGTATAATATCTCCCTCTATTAATAGGCATATGAATTTCTCCCCCTTTGTCATTATCAAAAAGAATGAGGGAATATAATAAATTATATAAAATATCTTGTAAATAACGAGATAAACTCATTATTAATTATGAAGGAAAAATAAAATAGATTTTACCATATTTGCTGAAGTCCATATTTCATTGTAAGCACGTAATTCTAATAAACGTATGGAACATTCTTTAAAATTCCAAAATCTATCCTTTTCCTTTTGTTTCTCCGAGTACCTGCAAAAAATAATAATCATTTTCGGTACCCACTTATTATGTTAGGGTCCGGGGGGTTAGGTCTTAGGAAACCATACCCATTTAGGTGTGGTTGAACCTTTATAAATATAATTTTCATTATTAACTACCTTATCAAAATAATCATCAATGTATTTTTCTCTATTTTTCCAATTAATAGGAACCCAAATACTTAGATAATTTTTATTCATATTTCCCGTCAATGATTTTGTACTTCTAGAGAAATTATAAACATTATTGGTCATAGCAATAATTGAATTTCTATTAAAATTGGATTTAGACTTTACTCGAAATTTAGTACTAGCACAAACATTTTTACTATACATGAAAGCATATCTAGTGCTATTTCTACGATTAATTTTATTATATCCTAAACCACTTTTATCATGTAACGGTCTAGAACTAGATAAAATCATGTTTAAATCGTTTTGATCTTTATTAAATTTTGTGACTTCAGTGTTAAGTTTATCAAATTTAGCTTTAAAGTCACAATTATTATTTTCAAAAGAAATATTACTATTTTTCAAAATATTAATTTGCTTGTTTAATTCAAAATTCTCTCTTTTTATCGTACAGTTCTCATTTTCGAGAAGAAAAATTCGAGATTCTGAATTATCTAAAGATGATTGTAATAAATCATTTTTATTAATATCTTCTAACTTAGTTTTGAGACTAGATTTTTCTAACTCTAATATTTTAGTGTTAGATTTTAAATCATTAATTTCTACTGATAAATCATCATTTTTATTCTTCTGAATTTCTAATTCCTGAATGATCATAGATAGTTGAGATGTTAAATTAGAATTAGATTCTTGAGATATTTCAAGTTCTTCTTCTAGGATTTTATTTTCATCTCTTAGCATACTAATTTCTAATTCAGATCTATTTAGTTTTCCTTGTAACTCCTTTTTTGCTTTTTAGTTTGTTTTACAAATTCCACTAGTTCTGAATTAATTTCAACCAAATCTTCAAACTTAGTTCACTTACATCATCACTGGTAGCCATGAAGCATTTGCTTGTTTGCTCCTTTGATTCTTCTTTATTGTTCTTCTTCCTATTGCCTTGACTAGATCTCTTTATAGCCATTTATTCTAGGATGTTGTTACGATCTCTAGAATCCCAGGCTCTGATACCAAATGAAAGTGACTATAGGATCGAGTAATATGGAATAGTATAAAAGCAGTGCGGAATAATAGAACAATTAGTAGATAATAGTAAATAATAAACGAGCACACCAGGAATTTTTATACTGGTTCGAACTTCCCGTTCTACGTCCAGTCCCAGACTCCTTCTGGAATTTCACTAAACAATAACCCTCACTTAACCCGGAGGAACAGGTCTATACAACCCCTGAGCAGCCGAATAGGGACCAGAGAAACCAAACAGGATTTCACACCTCAGCAGCAGAAGAGGACTTCACTTTGTCCGAGCAGCAGAACGGGACTTTTACAAAACAATATTTCTTGACACTATGTGTTCTTGAGTAACACGAATTTGTCAATTATAGTACACCCTTCCTATAATCTTCTCCTTTATGATATATATATATATATATATATGAATGCGTGAAGAATAAGGAAGTAAGAAAGTGAATTTGAATGATGTTGAAAGCACAAGTGTATTAGAATCAAGAATTTTGAGAGTAGAATAATAATCAATTGAATTGTTGTTGGAAAACTTGATTCTAATGAGTTTATATAGATAATAAATAGTTGCAATTGTTCGTGAAGAGTTATCATCAAGAGCTATGATCATATATGTTGGATTAAAGATTGCAACTCTTCACGAATGGAAGTGCCTTTTGAAAAAATAGCCGTTATAGATATTCAGACTTCTGAATTGAATAATTCAGACTTCTGAAATTGCACAGGCTCAAACCAGAAAGAAAATAGGCTAAAAACAACCATTTTCAGACGTCTGAAATTACCAAGTCAGACGTCTGAATATTGTACTAACAATACTCATTTTTCCAGATTCAGACGTCTGATTTGGTACATTCAGACGTCTGAATGTAACTAAAAAATACCATAGCACAAATGGTTAGAGCACTTGCCTTCTGAACTAGTGATCTGGGTTCGAGTCCCGCTTCATGCAGTTTTTGAAAACTTGATCTTTCATTTAAAATATGAATGTATATGTGTGTATATCATTTTGAGAAGATTTTAACATTTGTAAACTCTAGACACGACACTCTATGACTAATAATACTTTGTTTGTCACCTTCGTCTTGTCTCTATCGTATATATCTCTTTTTGTATCTCCATATACATTCTTTCATACTTTTGTACTGTGTATCTTCATTTTGAACGTATTTGATTATCTCTTTTTGATGCTCATGTACCTGCAAATTAGCTTAGAGATTTTTTGACATAATTGTATAGTTGTTGTCATTAAAATCCAACAATTGAGGTTCTAACATTCTCACCCTTTTTGATGATGATAACTATACAATTTTAAAAAATATTCATTCTATATAAAAAATAATATTAATATGTTTAAAGCTCCCCCTAAGTATAACATCTCCCCCTAAGTATAATATCTCCCTCTATTAATATGCATATGAATTTCTCCCCCTTTGTCATTATCAAAAAGAATGAGGGAATATAATAAATTATATAAAATATCTTGTAAATAACGAGATAAACTCATTATTAATTATGAAGGAAAAATAAAATAGATTTTACCATATTTGCTGAAGTCCATATTTCATTGTAAGCACGTAATTCTAATAAACGTATGGAACATTCTTTAAAATTCCAAAATCTATCCTTTTCCTTTTGTTTCTCCGAGTACCTGCAAAAAATAATAATCATTTTCGGTACCCACTTATTATGTTAGGGTCCGGGGGGTTAGGTCTTAGGAAACCATACCCATTTAGGTGTGGTTGAACCTTTATAAATATAATTTTCATTATTAACTACCATAACAAAATAATCATCAATGTATTTTTCTCTATTTTTCCAATTAATAGGAACCCAAATACTTAGATAATTTTTATTCATATTTCCCGTCAATGATTTTGTACTTCTAGAGAAATTATAAACATTATTGGTCATAGCAATATTTGAATTTCTATTATAATTGGATTTAGACTTTACTCGAAATTTAGTACTAGCACAAACATTTTTACTATACATGAAAGCATATCTAGTGCTATTTCTACGATCAATTTTATTATATCCTAAACCACTTTTATCATGTAACGGTCTAGAACTGGATAAAATCATGTTTAAATCATTTTGACCTTTATTAAATTTTGTGACTTCAGTGTTAAGTTTATCAAATTTAGCTTTAAAGTCACAATTATTATTTTCAAAAGAAATATTACCGTTTTTCAAAATATCAATTTGCTTGTTTAATTCAAAATTCTCTCTTTTTATAGTACAGTTCTCATTTTCGAGAAGAAAAATTCGAGATTCTGAATTATCTAAAGATGATTGTAATAAATCATTTTTATAAATATCTTCTAACTTAGTTTTGAGACTAGATTTTTCTAACTCTAATATTTTAGTGTTAGATTTTAAATTATTAATTTCTACTGATAAATCATCATTTTTATTCTTCTGAATTTCTAATTCCTGAGTGATCATAGATAGTTGAGATGTTAAATTAGAATTAGATTCTTGAGATATTTCAAGTTCTTCTTCTAGGATTTTCTTTTCATCTCTTAGCATACTAATTTCTAATTCAGATCTATTTAGTTTTCCTTGTAACTCCTTTTTTTGCTTTTTAGTTTGTTTTACAAATTCCACTAGTTCTGAATTACTTTCAACCAAATCTTCAAAACTTAGTTCACTTACATCATCACTTGTAGCCATGAAGCATTTTCTTGTTTGCACCTTTGATTCTTCTTTATTGTTCTTCTTCCTATTGCCTTGACTAGATCTCTTTATATCCATTTATTCTAGGATGTTGTTACGATCTTTAGAATCCCAAGCTCTGATACCAAATGAAAGTGATTATAGGATCGAGTAATATGGAATAGTATAAAAGCAGTGCGGAATAATAGAACAATTAGTAGATAATAGTAAATAATAAACGAGCACACCAGGAATTTTTATACTGGTTCGAACTTCCCGTTCTACGTCCAATCCCAGACTCCTTCTGGAATTTCACTAAACAATAACCCTCACTTAACCCGGAGGAATAGGTCTATACAACCCCTGAGCAGCCGAACAGGGACCTGAGCAACCGAACATGATTTCACGCCTCAGCAGCAGAAGAGGACTTCACTTTGCCCGAGCAAAATAACAGGACTTTTACAAAACAATATTTCTTGACACTATGTGTTCTTGAGTAACATGAATTTGTCAATTATAGTACACCCTTCCTATAATCTTCTCCTTTATGATATATATATATATATATATATATATGAATGCGTGAAGAATAAGGAAGTAAGAAAGTGAATTTGAATGATGTTGAAAGCACAAGTGTATTAGAATCAAGAATTTTGAGAGTAGAATAATAATCAATTGAATTGTTGTTGGAAAACTTGATTCTAATGAGTTTATATAGATAATAAATAGTTGCAATTGTTCGTAAAGAGTTATCATCAAGAGCTATGATCATATATGTTGGATTAAAGATTGCAACTGTTCACGAATGGAAGTGCCTTTTGAAAAAATAGCCATTATAGATATTCAGACTTCTGAATTGAATAATTCAGACTTCTGAAATTGCATGGGCTCAAACCAGAAAGAAAATAGGCTAAAAACAACCATTTTCAGACGTCTGAAATTACCAAGTCAGATGTCTAAATATTGTACTAACAATACTCATTTTTCCAGATTCAGACGTCTGATTTGGTACATTCAGACGTCTGAATGTAACTAAAAAATACCATAGCACAAATGGTTAGAGCACTTGCCTTCTGAACTAGTGACCTGGGTTCGAGTCCCGCTCCATGCAATTTTTGAAAACTTGATCTTTAATTTAAAATATGAATGTATATGTGTGTATATCATTTTGAGAAGATTTTAACATTTGTAAACTCTAGACACGACACTCTATGACTAATAATACTTTGTTTGTCACCTTCATCTTGTCTCTATCGTATATATCTCTTTTTGTATCTCCATATACATTCTTTCATACTTTTGTATTGTGTATCTTCATTTTGAACGTATTTGATTATCTCTTTTTGATGCTCATGTACCTGCAAATTAGCTTAGAGATTTTTTGACATAATTGTATAGTTGTTGTCATTAAAATCCAACAATTGAGGTTCTAACATTTATAACCACTAAGGGACATGATATGAACACAAAACCGGGCTCACATAGGGTAAATCCAATATTAGGGTTAACATTACTCATACAAGCCTTGAGAATATGTTTTAATCTTCTTTTATTCTTTGGAAATAAAAGCCCTTATCTTAAAATAATTGATTCTCCTTTTTATTCTCTTAGTTTGACACAATGAAGGAGGGTTTATTTATGTTTTTGGAAGTATGAGTGTAAACGAAAGGAAAGGGGTTTATGGCTCATACATTGGCTTAGGCCCCCCATACCCATGTAAGACCTAAATGGCTTAATCCATTCCTTAGCATTCATTAAATTATTTATTGAACATCGTATATAGAAGCGATTGTTAAAACATTATTCTAATTACTCAAATACCAAATTTAACTATAGATGTCCGCCATTTCACCTCCACAACTTCACACCCCATTTGTACTACTCCATTGACTCGTGATCAAGTGATAATTTAAAGATTTGTTAAGCTATTCTGATGGATTGAAGGGAAGGTATTGAATGAAATATGATCGATAGAAGATAGTTGGAATCAATTTGAAGATGATGGAAAAGAGGATCAAACAACTCAACTGGAAGTTAGAAAAAGCATGCAAGTGGAATTGACAAAATTGCTCCAAGTATTATAACTCGGCCAAGACTTATAGGCATAGGTCGGACCAGAGTTATAACTACGACTTGGCTTGACTTGTGCTTTCTGGTAGGGCTTTGTGCTATCTCCTAGACCTCATTGATATTGGGCCTCTGACTCCATGCTAGATGATTCTCCATAAATAACAACCTACATGCTATTAGAAAAGGATCTTCTTTCGGCTGGATCTCCTTCAACACTCATGGACTTGGAGCTTCCATTACTCTTTCTTCACTTCCATTCTCCTCAAATAACATTCTTAACTCCATTGTAAATTTGGGAACCACTAGATTGTGGCCCGATCGTATCTAACTATTTGTAATCCAAAGAGAGAAGAACTAATTAAATAGATTGAAGTAAACTTAGACCAGAGATTATGTCGAACCACTATAAAAACCTCTGTGTGTTCTTGTCTATTTTCTACTTTTTCTTTTACTTTTATCTGAACTGGCGCTTTCATCTAGTATCCGGGTGTTGATCCATTTTTTGGTTTAATATTTTGGTACTTTCACTGAGAACAAAGTTAGAGCTAAAAACTTGAAGCTTGAATATGAGATTTGGAGATGATAAAGAGGCCTAATACTACATCTAAACAAAGAGAGAGTCAACCAGAGCCTAGAGGCCACCAAGAGGTGTTCTCAAATCCTCACCAATCCATCTACGTGACCAAGGAAGAGATGGAGAGAATGACCAAGGAAATGAAAAATGGGATAATAACTAGACAACTGGGGATGCTAGAAGGATCTTTTCAACGGAGCGGACAATAAGGAATAGCTAGAGTTGAAGGAATTCATAACCAAGGACAAGGAGCAAATGCAGGAGCATATGTAGTTGGAGTGTAGCAAAAAGGAATAATGCCCCTGCAAACAGAACAACTCAGTATCGAAAGGATTATACTGGGGGAACGTTGGTGTGGCTGCTGAAATGCTGGGGATGGAAATAATGGAGCTAGAAACACAAATCGAAATGTAAATGCACAACCAGAGGGATATGTGTTAGAGCTTCCCTGTAAGAACAGAGGACAAAATAAAACTAGAGCCGTGGATCAAATTGCTAATGTGCAACCAGAGGAATATGTGCCATAGTATGTGCCAAAATTCCCCTACAGGAACAGGGGGGCAAAGTATTGCTTTTGAATGGAGACCTCATTGGACGGCGAAAACCGGTTTGCTGAGTTGGTAAGGACAATGATTATGGTTAGACCCCCAGAACAAAGCTTGGAAGATGTGAACATGAATCCATTCACTTCAAATATCCAAAACACGAGAAACCCTCTCGATTTCAAGCTTCCGACGTTGGAAATGTATGATGGAAACTCAGAATCGACGATTCATCTAATGAGATACAACCGACATATGGTGGTATTGGGTACCTCTAAGGAGGTAATGAGGCGATGCTTCCTATTGCACTTGATGGACATGGCGGAGATGTGGTTTAGGCAGTTGGAGAATAGGTCCATTAGCACATGGACCGATTTGGTGAGTAAGTTCTTGAGACAGTTCGGAATCCACGTCTCACGAACAAAGAATGTGATGATGTTGTCTAGCATAAAACAAAGGCCCGTAGGGACCATGAGAAGCTATTTAACAAGATTCAATGCAGCAACAGCTGCAGTCAATAAGCCAGATTCATTTATAATCTTAATGGCGGTAGTGTCTGGAATCGCAAGCAAGACCAACTTTAAAGTTGCATTGGAAAGGGATCCAATGATGGATCTTACAGAATTCTACCATGAAGCTGAAAGACATTTGCGTCAAGAAGACGCCGAAGCTGAGGAGCTGAAGTTAACATTGTGGATGACAGAGGACTGCCCAGAGCGGGAAACGGAAAAGACAAAGGAAAAAAGGAGAACTGATAACAATGTCAAGGAACCGAAACGACAAAGGAGGGAGCCGAAATTCTCTTCCTACACTGACTTGACTAAACCCCAAAGAGGATATATCTAGATACTAGGGGGCAGATCTTCTATCAAAAGCCAGCTGGGAGAGAGCCTGTTGATCGGAAGAAAAGATCTACAAAGTTATGTATCTTCCACGAGCTAGATGGATACATGAAACAAATCAGTGCCGACAACTTCGTGATCTGATAGAAGAACTGGTTCGGACCAACCAACTGCAACCGCATGTGAGAAACCAAACTGGGATGATGCGACCAGAGCAACCACTATTTTCAATCAATGCATCATGGAACAAATAGGGATCTGGTCTGAGACTCAAAATCCCATTATCAAGATAAACGGGAGTCAAACCCGATTCCCGCACTTTGCTTTTTCATTTCTTTCCTTGTACTTTTCTTTCCACTTTATGTGATAAAGACAATAATAACCCCGAGCTGCTTACACGTATATGGGATCCCGAACGATCCCCAGGCATGCTCTAAGTCGGATGCCTGAGATGACTATTTAGGATGATAATAACCTTGGGCCGCTTACACGTGTACGAGGCCTAAATAGGTCTCTACGCACACTCCGAATTGGATGTCCGGAAAGAATGCTTAGAATTTTTGCTTGTTTGCTTTGCTTTGACTTGAATATTTGACTTTTGAAAAAATCCACATTGAAGTGATGACTGATATTGATCGCTTTTTAAGTCCAATCCAGAGTGATGGGGCCGAAGTGCAAGGTGCAAGTCCCGTCATCGAAGAATGAGCGGATGGGCTTTTACGATATTGATCGCTTTAAGCTACCATCCGAAGAGACGGGGCCGGAGTGCAAGAAAGAAGTCACCTCACCGGAGAGTGTGTGGATGGGCTTTCTTATTATTGAGTCCCCTTGTCGGAGAGTGGTGGTTGGGCTCAACATGGACCTAGAGTGGTCAAGGGTAGATCCCCTTACCGGAGAGTGAGTGGATGGGCTTAGTCAGTCATTGGGTCCCCTTGTCGGAGAGCGAGCGGATCAGACTCAGCAAGTGACCACCAAAGAGATTGAACCCTAAAGTGGATGAAGAACAGTCCTGAGAGATCGAATCCTAAATTGAAAGATGAATGGTCCGGTGAGACCATGTCCTGGAGTTGGTGCAAATTGGATAAAAGGACTTGAAAGCCTTGCACTCAAAGAAAGATAAGCCCTCGGCGAACACAGGGTGACTTGGATTCAAGAGATGATATTTTCAAATGATAGATTAGGATTCAGATAGCCAGAGAGTTTGATTAGAATAGCCAGAGAGCTCAATTATCAGAAATTGATTATGAATTATAAAATTTGTTCTTGAGCAAAGCACACCATATATTCAAAAAGCGTATTTGGGGGGAGGGGGTAAGTGTTAACCCGCTTTTGGACCAAAGCAGCTTTAACTAGGTTTAGAAGATAGAAACAGAATCGAAATGACTTGAAATTTGGCAAGTAAACTTAGAAGAGTCCAGGAAGGAACTCAGAAAAGTTTAATGAGAATTTGGCTAAGGAATTAAACTCGGACCCGAGTTAAGCCTATAGGTCGGGTGCGACCTATGGATGTCCGCCATTTCACCTCCACAACTTCATAACCCATTTGTACTATTCCATTAACTTCTGTTCAAGTGATGCTTCAAGGATTTATTGAAGTATTCTAATAGATTAAAGGGAAGATATTGAGTGAAGTATGATTGATAATAGATAGCAGGAACCAACTCAAAGGCGATGGATAGAGGATCAAACAACTCAACTGGAATTAGAAAACGCATGCAAATGGAATCGAAAAAATTGCTCCAAGTATTATAACTCGACCCCAACCTATAGGCATAGGTCGGACCCGAGTTATAACTATGACTTGGGTTGATTTGTGCTTTTTGGTGGGACTTTGTGCTATCTCCTAGACCTGGTTGCTATTAGGCCTCTGACTCCATGCTATTTGATTCTCTATAAATACCAACCTACCTGCTACCAAAAAAGGATCTTCTTTTGGCTGGATCTCCATCAACACTCTTGGACTTGGAGGTTCCATTACGCTTTCTTCACTTCTATTCTCCACAAATAGTAGTCTTAAATCCATTGTAAATCCGGGATCCACTAGACTGAAATGGACATAAGCCGGAGATTATGCCAAACCACTATAAAAACTTCCGTGTATTCTTGTCAATTTTCTACCTTTTCTTTTACTTTTATCTAAACTGGTGCTTTCATCTAATATTCGGGTGTTAATCCATTTTTTGGGTTAACAACTATCATACATAAAAATGCACTAGTTACTCTACAAGTACATAAAAACTAAGTTATATTAGCCCAATGCTAATATACACATATTCTTAAATTACTCGGTCTATAACTTCTTGATCTTATCCTCTGCTTTCTAAGTGCAATCATCACAGTCATCACTCCCATGGACATAAATAAATCCGATAACTCGGTTCCTTAACTCCTACATATCATGAACAACTATTCTTTTTCGGTGTGCAAACATAAGTCAAATCTATTTATGTAGATAATCCTAACTTTCCATTTGTTCCATTACTTTGCTTAGGTCATGTATACATTTCTTCAAATGTGAAATGTAGAAGAAGTTGTGCATATCCATTATACTATTAGGTAACTCAGACCGATATGCGAGTTTACCCACTATTTCAGAAATGGGCCAACATATAAAGTTGTTGATTTTCCTACCTTTCCAAAGAGCATAACACATCGCCTAGGAGAATCCATCATAAACACAGTAGCTCATTGCAAACTTTAACTCCTTGCGCCGCTTTTCGCATAAGCTTTTCAGCCTTAATTGCACAATTTTCATTTTGACAAGAATTAAGTCTATCTTTTCGATCACATCTCTTAACATATCAGGCCCAAGCATGAGTCTAACTCCTATTTCTAGCTAGAAAAGATGACTTATATGACCTTTGAGAAAGTGACTCGAATGTTTTCATACTAACACTTGGCTATTAATTATTATTATAGGAAATTTCTACTTGATGCAAGTAGTCTTCCCAAGCCCTCTAAAATCTAGAACACGTGCTCTTAGCAAATCCTCTAGAATTTGGTTTACCCTTTTGGTTTGACTTTCCATCTATGGATGGTAAGCCATACTCAAGTTAAATGTGCTCAAGGTACATTATATACTTCTCCGGAACTTACTAGCGAACAATGGGACTTGATTACTAACAGTGTTGCTCGACATACCATGGTGCCTTACAAAATTCAGCATTTATAGCATTGCCATACTAGTAGACATTGTCAATGACTTTACTAGATAAAGTGGTTGCTTTTAGTCAATCCTTGACCACTACCTTTATATTTTCATTCCCTGCTTTTGACCTTAGTAATCCAAAAATAAAATCCATAGAAATCGAATGACATATCTAGGGCGGTACTTCCAAAGGTTAATGTCATCTACTTGGCTTTTGATGTTCGACTTTCACTTGCTAACAAGTAAAACATCATTTTACTCATTCGCTTGATTTCCAGACTATAAGATACACCCTCCTATCTCATGAGTCTGGGTAAACTCTTTTTATTTATCTAGCAACAAGATCACCTACTAGATTTATAAGGGCTACTAAGCACACCCACTTGATTTGAATGAGCAACTAGCACACCCAAACAAATAGAGTAGAGTCATTGACTTCCAAATACAAATAGTTGTACTTGGGATACAAGATACCCTATAACCCTTCTGATAGCAGTTTGATCTTTGAGTTTATAGAGAGAATGCTTTCAAAACAGTAATTAATTTATAGAGAATCAATCTAGTAGCGCACGGATGATTCTATGTAGTTTTGAAGAATGTAGTAAGTAGTTTTTAGGAAATATTTCAAAGGAGTAAGGAGTAAGAAGAAAGTAAGGAAAATTTGTTAGAAAATTTGTTTACACTCTCATTTATATAGTGAATGAACATATTATCCACTCATGAAGAGGAGTGTCCAAGAGACAGTTCATTCCAAAATTTTAAAAAAACAAACTAACGGTCACCATGTCAACATCTCTAGGAGGGGTATGTCGATATACCCTTGTAAAATTTTAAAAATGGTTTTTCTTTTAAATTGTTTTCAAACTTCTATATTTTTGTAAAATAAATTAATTATAGTTTTTAAATACTTTGAACACAAAAACTTTCATAAAATATTTGTAAAAATATATTTTAAATTTTAAATAATTAATTTTGATAAAATATCAAAGGTCAAAAATTTGTGATAAAGATCAAAATCTGCTATCAGGGACATTAACAATTTATTCTAATGACTTATAGCTATTTAAAGTCTTGAGCTCTTCAAATCTTTGTCTTTAAACACATGAATCTTGATCATCTCTAAATTTTGAACTTCATTCTTTATACTGATCAGTCTTCAAGCTTAATCATTTTGTACCTGTGTAATATTCTGCAATATGTACTATACAACTTGGCAAAACATTAGTATCTATATTTATATTGTTATTGTCATCAAAATTTATATTTGAGGTATTAACAATCTCCTCCTTTTTTATGAAGATAACCATGTAAATATTTCTGTATATAACATAAAAAATAACTCCTCATGCGTTAAGTAACTCCTTCTTAATATATGCATGTGTTATAGTTTATAATGTATGAGTTAAATAACTCCCCTTTAGTATATGCATGTGTTATATTTTATATTTCCTCCCCCTTTATCATCAACAAAAATGGATGAAAAACAAAACTCCTCCTAAATGTGATATACTTATGAATTATGGAGTCAAAATCAATATTTAAATGCGATATACTTGTATATTGAGTATTGATTAAATTCTAAATCATATACAAAATATTGAAGACTTTAAATAAGACAAGACAAACTTTATTAATCATTCCAAAATACAAATCAAACTATTTTACAATCCAAACAAGCAAGCAATTCCAAACCAACCAAGTCAAACCATATATACAAACCTATAACAATCCAAACCTAACTATTAGTATTTATGAACCAATTAAATTCAAATATACAAAATTTAAAATTCACACTTACAAATTCTAAACAAATTGGAATACTAGATTTTCCTTAGAAATTCAACCCATCCATCAGATCCAAAGTTTGGATTTGTTTTGATGACATGCTAATCTTCTTGTTCCATGTTTGCTTTGGAGTTTGAGCATTCTGAGTTGTAGTTTTGATCATCTTTGATAAAGGAGGAAATTAACCAATAAAGACCATGAAAATGTCTCTACTTTTCCTTTATCATTTGCATTTGACTTAATTCCAAATGCCTTTGATTTCAGAGAATGAAACGGAGAGCATCTCTAAAATATTGAAGTGTTTCTTCTAAGTTTTCACAAAGTTTTTGATATGGAGAACTCGTTTTTATGAAAAGAAATGTTTAGAATGGAAAGAGATGAAAAGATGGATCAATATATGAGTTTTTCTAGAAGAAAATCGGTTAAATAGAGATGAAAAGACGGGATTAATAACTAATTTAAAAGTAGTTACCAATTTTTGAAATTTAAAATTTTAAAAAATGGCTAGTATATGTCGACGTATGTATATGGGTTTTGTCGACATATGTGCCATAATTTGCACAATTTATGTTTTTGTTCCAATTTTTGTTTATACTTGATACTATTCTAATGCAGAGACTAAGATAATATTATTGAACATCAAGAAGTAAATTTCAAAGTGATTTTCATTATATCAAAGAGAAGTACATGGATATAATAGGAAAAATACATGAAAAATACATGAAATAAAACTAGAAAAACATACAAATAAGAAATACAAAGGCAGATAAAAAATCTAAAAGATGATAATATGAAGAAGAGTATCCACTAAGCTTCCTAATGATCTTCCCAAAGTATTTGTCTACTTCATTTGAGAGAGAAGTGAACTTCTTACTAAAGGAACGTTTAACCTTCATTTGGTTTTTAAGAAGCTTTTCTTGTTTTTTGAGGATTTCTTTATTAGAGAACGAGATGGTTTGTCAAAGCTTTCTAAAGAAGTGTCCATTTCCTCCTCTTCAATTTCCTTTCCATCACTTTCTTATTCTTCTAGAATCTCTTGCTCTTCTTCCCTTGCCAATCTTTCTTCCTTTCCTAGGGTTCAAATTCAAGAGGAATGTACATAAGGGAGAGGTTGGTTTGAGGAAGGAATTGTTGAATTGTTTCAGAGAGAGAGAGAGAGGATGAAGAATAATTTTGAATTTGGAAATTATTTGTGTGTAGAAGATGAGATATGATAGAGTGAATAAATAGAGGTTGAATAGTCATGTGACAGGTGAAAACTCAAAATTTGAAATTAACGCAAGAGAAGGAACTTCGAAAGTTTGAATTTTGAAAAGATCTCAAAATTCTGCCAGGTATGTCGACATACCCATGTGACACATGACGACATATGGGCCAAAATTTCTAAGTTAAACCAAGGCAATAAATTCCTATATATATATACACTCATTATTATTATTAATTTATATTTATTCCTAAATTCAATAATTCCAAATAAATGAAAAAATTAAATGTAAAAAGTACCACTTTTTTGCTTTTTACTGTTGTTCTGATCCGGTTATTTTTCTATTTCTGTGAAACACGTGTTAGAATTCTCGATGTCTATTTCACTTTCGCTAGAAGTTGTATCAGAATCATCTAAAGTTGCAGTGTAAGTCCTCTTTCTCTATTTGGATGAATCAATGACAGGCGTGATTCCTTCTGATGTGGACAGTCTCTTTGTAGATTACTAGGTTCATCACAGTTGTAACACTTAATCACAATTACGTTTCTAGAATTTTTGTTTTCAGGTCTACGGAAGTTATTTATCTTTCTATACTTTAGGAATTTTTTGAAATTTTGAGTCATAAGAGCAATCTCCTCATCATTATCGTCCTCATCTGAATCTTGATCATCAATTGTATCATTGAAAGAAATTGGTTTCTTTCCAGTAGCTTTAGTATTCCTTCTACCCTACAACTGTGCTTCATAGGGCGTTAGAATACCAATTAAATCTTCAATTTTTAAAGTACTAATGTCAATAGCCTCTTCTATTGCTGCGGTCTCTTTTGATCCCACTCGGAAGAGAGTGAATTAAGGACTTTTCTAACTTGGTCCTCTTCAGAGAAATTTTCACCTAGTGATACTAAAGAATGAACTATATCTTGAAATCTAGAATGCATATTAGAAATAGACTCGTTTTGTTTCATTTTAAACAACTGATACTGATTAGCGGAGAAATTTTTGTCTGTTTCATTTTACTAGTGTCATTATGTGTAACTTGCAATGTTCTCTAAATTCCATATCCAAACTTACAAATGAGACTCTATTAAAAAAATTATCTAATAAATAAAATAAAAATATTCATGGCCTTATATGTATATTAAGTGCTTGTATCTTTTGGTCTGGTTGTCCATGTTGAGTATTCAGTTTGGGGTTCAGGGTATTCACTCTGTGTAATATTCCGAATATCTAAACTATTAGACTACAAATAAATCTTCGTCCTACACGACCAAAAAGTGTAACTACTACTACTAGATAATAGAGGTCTAGCAGTTGATTGTCCTTTTACAAAAGTGTTAAAAAGTGAACTACCAAAGTTATTAGATATTTGTACTTTTTAAAGATCAAATTATGAATTTTAGAAAACCTAATACTCCATTACCAAATGTGGGTTATGGTGTAACGGATCTTAAGGCTACTTTAACACTAGATGGGGGGTGAATAATGTTTTATAACTTTTATGAAACTTTTTAACTTTGTTTCAAGATTTAATTCAAATCACAGATTATCGATACAGATCTATACTAATGCAACAGTCACATATGCAATCACGGATAAATATAAAAGCAATAACAAAATGTAAAGTAAAAAAGATGACATCAAGAATTTTATACTGGTTTTGATTAACCAATCCTACATCCATTCCCGTACAATACTGTATAGATTTCTTTTTGATCTCCTACTTTAACTAGGCAGCAAGAAAACCGAAATACAGTCTTGATTTCAAGGCTACAAGATACATCCTTCCATTTCACAAGTATAGAGTAAACTCTATTGATTAACCAGGTAGCAAGATCATCCACTAGATTTATACAGGCTACTAAGCATTTCCATTTATTTGGATGGGCAACAAGCACACCCAAACAAATAAGAGTAGAGTTGTTAATTTCCAAATACAAACAGTTGTACATGGGATATAAGATATCATATAGCGGTTTGATCTTTGAGTTTATAGAGGGAATGCTTTCAAAAAAGTAAATAATTTGTAGAGAATAAATTTAGTAATGTATGGATTGGTTCTATGTAGTATTGAAGAATGTAGTAAGTAGTTTTCAAAAAATATTTCAAGGAAGTAAGAAGTAAAAAGAAAGCGAGAAAATTTTGTTAGAAAATTGTTTACACTCCTCTTTATATAATGAATGAACAGATGTATCCACTCATGAAGAGGTGCATTTAAATGACACTTCTTTTAAAAATTTGGAAAAAACAAACTAATGGCCACTATGTCGACATACCCTTGTAAAATTTTGAAAATGAATTTTCTTTTAAATTGTTTTCAAACTTCTATATTTTTGTAAAATAAATTAAACATAGTTTTTAAATAATTTGATCACATAAAAAAATTATAAAATATTTCTAATAATATATTTTTAATTTTAGATAATTTATTTTGATAAAATATCAAAGATCGGAAATTTGTGATAGAGATTGGAATATGCTATTAGTGTAACGAACCAGAATTTTAGCGCTTTAATTTTGGAATATTTGATTAATTTTAAATATTCAAATAAAATATTTTATAATTAAAATAAAACTCTTTTGATAATAAATAATGACGATGAAATAGATTTTCAAATTTTTTTACAAAAATATATAGTTCGAAGAAAATCGAAAATGCGACCAGAATTCTTTTTTCGAATTTTCGACTTTTCGTCGGCTCAAAGTTATTGGAAACATTGTGAACTCTTTAGTATAAACCATACACATTTATAAACAAGTTCGGGTGTATATGTATTAGTGTGTGTGTGTGTGTATACATATGTATTTATATTTAGGTATATAAGGTTTAAAATATAATTTAAAAAAAGAAAATGCCACATCATAAGCTAACATAAGTACACATAACTACTAAAACATTTAAACATGTTGGCCAAGGTGTATATGAAGGTGAAAAGGGGATGGGCATGAGGTACAAGGGTGGGGGCAAGCATGGTGAGGTGGCGCAAGGAGGTGGAGGGTAAAGTACAAAGGGTAAATTGGTAATTTAATTTATACACTTAATAGATGTACCAATTTCCTAATTCCTATCATTATTTTCTCATTTCATACCTACTTTATAAAACCCCTCTAGCTTTCATGAGTTCTCTAATGGCTACCAAAGAATTTTTAAAGTTTTAAAAAACCTTAGATTAATCACTTATAAATATCTCTTTTATTTCTTCAATTTCGCCTCCTCTTCTCATGGCCATAACTCCCTCTAAACTACTCCAAGAAAAGAAATTCGTTTTTTCAAATTCAAGAGAATCGAGCTGGCTACAATTTAAATAAGATATTTAAAGGATGATTAAGTAGCGTTTTTATTAAAGGTGTTTTGAAGTAATTTAATACTTTTTAAAGGTTTGTTAGAAAATCATTTTATTTGTTAATATGATTTAAAGGTAAATTCAATGAAGGATGTTTTAAATAACAACTTATTAATTTAAAAGTTGTTTTAAATAATTTATATTATCAAAGGAATTTTATTGATTCAAGTTTATTAAAGAAGTTTTTTTTAAATATGGAAAGTTTATAAAATAAGTTTTATAAAGGGTTTTGAATATTTGTAAAAAAAATGATAAATGGTTTTAAATATTTATAAAGAAGTTTTATAAATCATTTTGGAGATTTATGAAAGTTATATAAATGAATTTGATAATTATAAAAGAGTTTTATAAATGGGTTTACAAGTAATGGAGATTTACAAATGAATAGATTTATTTAATGGATGTAACGGCCCAAAGATTTTCGACCCCGAAAATCGACACTAATATGTTCACTGTATAGAGTGCCGAGCAGTCGAGTGTCGGAAATCCCAGACTGTTAGGGTTAAGAAGAAAAGGAGGTAGAATAAGAACAGAAAAAACAACACTGAATCTCATAGTCGCAGCGGAACAAAATATAATATGAAATAACAGCATTTTTATACAAAGAAAAGCTGTAACTGTCAATATACATACAAGATATCAGAGTACAACAAATCTGGACAGTTATAATAACTTGTCCTCAACTACTGAATAAAATAGCCTATAATACAGCAGGATATACTCAATACGTCTCTGCTATTCAGCTCGTCTCCTGAGCTCCAGAGCGTCCTAACCTGAAAATCTGTAATACTCGATCTGACCCGAGCATTACGATAAAGTAACACCCGAGTCGGGCTGGAAACCAGCGTGAGTAAACCCATCTAATATGAAATACTTAAGTTATAAAACTTCTTTGAAAACTAGAGTAACTCGTACATCACTACGAGTTCTTATCTTGTTATAGCCAAACACTTATTACACAAACCTATTGATATTTAAAATAACGTCTAAGTACCGTTACTTAATTTAAATGGTCAGATTTACTTGATTTTATTCCATTCCAACCTATAAGATTCTATAATCAAACCCGAAAAGGATCAAAGTGATTATCAAATTGAGACGGATCCGAATAACATAGATATCCGGTTCCGTTTTTCTCGAGTCTATGTAACAAATATTTTAAAAGGGTATATTGTTTTTAATAAACAATCTTACTTAGGGTGACAATGTCATTTATGGTAATTTGTTACAGATGTCTTATTTCTAATAAAACGTATCATTTCTTCTAGTCTCACTATTTTAATTTGGAAACAATTATCCCACGGAATTAAGCAAAGATATAGAACGTTAACCCAATTAACGATCTATATCCAATACCCAAACGACTTGCTCCTGTTTTTAATCCCCTTTGATTAGCCGTAATCATTTATATTTAAAACCAAATTAATTACAAATAAAACAATTTATTAAACAACAAATATTATAAAATACTGCTTATTATCCATAAGTTTAAATCAATTAAAAATAATTTATTTCCGTTAAATTATCTCTTTAAGATTCATAAAATACCAATTTACTTTTAATCAAACTGGGAAGATGAATTATCTTATTTTAAATTCTATTCCTCCTTCCTTTCTTTTACCTTTCCTTTCCTACATTTTCTTTTATTCTTTTCTACATTTACTTTTATTCCTTTTCTACATTTTCTTTATTTCCCTGGCCCATAACCGGCCCAATATTCCTCTCTTCCTCTACTCTTTCCTTTTATCTTTCTCCCTTCTCTTTTTACTTCACTGCTTTCTTTCATATCCACTGCTATTACCTGATACCAAACCACCGTGTGCACGTGCACACACCATCGGAGGTATGCTGACCACCGCCGACACTACCTCGCAGTCACCTTCGACCCTCTCGACTCTCCCGGCCACCCAGCTTCCCTCAAAAATGCCCAAAACAAAAATAGAACACCTCGCCACAATTTCCAGAAAGAAGCCCGACCCTTCTTCCTCCTCACGCCACTGTCACAGACCACTAGAGCCCATGCCCTTGCACCTGGAGCTGCGCCTAACTCCGCTCTACCTTTCCCCCCTCCACCGAGACACCCCGACGCCACCACGACGCCGCAATTGAACGACAAACACACCTCAACCGAAACGAGGTCTAAAACCCTATTCCCTCTCCGACCCGCCACCACGTCACTCGGCTAACTTCGCCATCATTTTTCCCGAGAACGCCACCCCTTCAACCTCCCTGACCACAACCTCGAAGCCCAAAACTCTCGCGATCGCCTGAAAACACCTCACGTCCATTTTTCGATCATCTCTCACTATCCCAACAATCACACCACTAAAAATTATGAAAAAGCTACTAAAAATTCATCATTTCCAAAGATGATTACATTTATGTAGGTGAAAACTTGAATTAAAATGTTTGATTTTCCTAGGATGTTTGGTTACCTACTGTAAATTCCTATTTTACAGTGTTTTACTTGATAATTTTTCATGAGATCATTTTTAAAAATAAGTATACATTATTTCAAACATACATTCTTCAATCATCACAACCTAAAACTATTTAGATGGAGAGAATTTCAATTTTGAAAGGTTTGAACATGTCAGGGAAACAAAGAGAACAGAGGAAAGTAAAAGTTGTATAGGCATTTGCACTTCATCCATACACAGGCATATATATACACTCTATTCTTATGCAATCACACATTCAAACTGATATTTCTATTTAACCTTTAACATAAACATTATATAAAAGATTTGATTTTTGAAGAAAGTTTACTCACTGTTATGTTTGAACAGAGCATGGTTTTTGAGAAGAAAGTGCTGCTTTGTTGTTGAACTGCTGCTAGCTTTGTTTATTTGTTTTGATCTTCATAACACTTGAATCCCTTTTGATTTTCCTTTAAGCTTTTAAATAGCAGCTTGTATATATTTTTATTTCTTACCTTGTTCGAATGCAAAATGAAACAAAGGCAGAGCCAAATTAAAAAGAGGGTGGCTGAAACATTTCATTTTACATGCTTTTATTTATTTTATTTTCATTTGAAAATATGTAGACTTGAGTTGATTTGATTTTATATGAGGGATTTGATTTTGTTGTGACATTGATTTTAGGTTTTGTATGCTTGAAATGATAAGTATCCTTGATATTGTCCCCTTTAGTGTGCTTATCGATATATATATTCCCTTATATACATATACATACATACATATATATATATATATATTTATATATATATATATATATATTCTACCACTTAGACCATATGCAACGTTTCTATAACATATATACACATATTCACCCATACAATACTTTATAAACATATACATATATCTATTCATATATGTTGTTGTCATAATATATGTATATGCTTACATTTTTACTATTTAATATGTATACATACATTTCTTGTATTTGTCACCATATTACAAACGTGTATACTTATACATATATACTTATCATTGTCATTTGTATAAGTTTCCACTTATGTTACAAACACTTATACAATTCCCTTATATTTTACTTCACATAGGCATCTCTACCTATACATACACTTATATACTTATATTATCAAACACCACAAGCTTGTATACACTATACTAATTTTCCATGGATGTTTTATCTTAAATTCAAACAGTGGAGTTTCTATATAATTTATCTATTTTCTATAGGATTTATCATATCCAGAGATTTTTAATTCAATATTTATCATAGTTTTCTAAATAAATTTATATATATATATATATTCAGTTTTTTTAAATTACCATTAAATTATTTGTTCGACTTATAAAATCAATAATTCAATAATTTAAAATCAATTAATTACCCAATTTTCAGACGTCGGAAAACCCGGGCTGTTACATTGGATTTATTGAAAAAAATTATAAAAGAATTTGAGATTTGATTTTCTTTAACCGACCTTCTTAATTTTAGTGGTATGGACATTCGCTCCATAATTAACACCAAAGGAATAGTGTTTGAGGTCATCATTATCTCTAATTTAAATAATATTTGTTTGATCCTTTTAATATGATTTTTTAATAAGAAATATTTCACAAATGTTTTGTGAATATACCTATATTGGTGAGATATGTATATTAAAGCTTTGATAACCGTTTTGGAAAGAGATTTAAAATAAGTGAAAATTTTATTTTGAGGCTTAGTGGTTGTTATGGGTAATTAAATCTCTGAATTGTTATTGTTTTATTATTTGGTAGTCAAATAACCGACTATCAAATCTTGACCTGTTTTGACTTAGGAAGTATAATTGTATATTCGAGCTCCCCGGGATGGACTTGAATACTTGTTGTATACTTCCAAAAGAACCGGAATGAGTCAACCATAAATTAGCACGGTTTGTTTGGAGAGATCGGGAATGGATATGTTATCTTAAAACCACTTTGAACAAACATATGTGTTAATGTGGAAGATATCTTGAAGATGATTGAAGACGATACTCCTTGAAGAGCCTTGGGTTTCTTTCAGACCTAGAATAAACTTGTATGGATGAATGCTAGTGTTGCATTTCCGCCTGGAGGGCAGTGTTAGCATTCCAAGATGGATGGTAATTGTTAAGAGCATAGCCTCTCAAGCCTCACATCCCGGTAATGGTTAAAACATGGTAGATTGGGTAGGGCCATGTGGGTCGCACCCATTAGGGTATGATCATCCCAAGATCTAGTGTCGATATCTCTATGTATGCTTCATGGCCCATTTTTGGTTATTGATCGCAACCAAGGGGTGATCATATTTGGTACTATCCAGTTCATAGGTAGGCCAGTCCTATGTTGGCAGGGGTCGAAAGGTTTTCGATCCCATTGTACATTTTATCTAGAGGTGTATAGATTTTCATAAGGTAGTCCTTTACCTTGGCATTTGTTGGAAATCCATTCTTCAGTACAAGCCTACGATTTTTGATTGTATATCTATTATTGATGTCATGTACACATATCACAGCTACTTGGTATTAAATACTTTAAACCCTAGACATTATTATAATATCACTAAATTTTTATAATACAAAATGCTTTAGTTGTCATAAGGTAAACCGTCCCTATTTATGTGCGGTGTGGTCTTACGAGATATTTTTGAATCTAATTTTTTTTTATAAGTTATAATAAAGTTCCTTGTGATTTTAGTTTCTCACGCTGGTTTTACTAGACTGACCTGGGCGTTGTTTTCCTATTATGCTCGGGTCAGTCGGAGTATATTTTCCAGATTTAGTTGGATTCTTTGGAGTTTTCAGGAGACGAGCTGGATTCTTTAAGACGTATTCGCGTATCTTATATTCTTTCGATGTTTAGTTGTTCTTAATGACTATTTGTTGTATTTATTAGAAATTGTAAGGGCAGACCGTTACAACTGTCCAGGCTGATAGTATGTTAATGTACTCTGATGTTATGTATAATAAATATGATTTCTTTTTGTGAAGACTTTTTTATATAATATATTACTCATCATGTTTTTGTGAGATTCTGTTTTGCATTTGTCTTTCTTTCACCCCAAACGACTTGTCTTTTGGACACTTCAATGATCGACACATGAATACTAAGGATGTATTAAGTGTCATCTTTTGCTGTAAGAAAGGCAGACCTTTACACTTGGTATCAAGGCACAAGGTTAAGCAAGAACCTTGGACCTGGTGGGGTTGACTCATTTGAGATAGGGTATGTGAGACCCTAGGTTGAGTTTGGGAGTGTATTATATATATGAGCGTGTATTTGTTAGTGCTATAAAAATGTTTATATTGTGCTGATTAATCGGTTGAGTGGCTTATGAATTCTGGTCGATGGAGAAGGTACAACAATATCAATAGGGGTTTCTAAACACTTAAACTAGATAAATCAACATAGTATTGTTTTAAAATCTCGTAAATGAAATAATTTTACCCAGGAATATATTTTTAGATATAAAGGAATGATTTTCAAAATTAAACTATAGTTATTTTTTTTTTTGTGCAGTTGATAATATTTAATTATTATTATATAGGGTTTGATTAGTCATGCTCGCCTAGTCCTGAGCGATAACTATGGTTTGTAGAATCTTCTGCAATCTTTCTTTTAAAAATCATAGGTTGGGTAGACAGAATTTGTGGGAATATTGAAACGAACACCTTGTGAATTAAGTTTTATCATTTGACTATAAAGTGTTCGATGATATGTTGGGTTGAAATTGGATTTTAATATAAGGTGTTTATTAAAAAGAAATATATTAGATGATTTTATAAAATGTTGATTTTATAAATCAGGATTATGAAATATGTTTTAAAAATAAGATGAATTTTCAGAGAATTTAAATCCTTGTGGCTTTGATAAAGTTTTCAAACGATTATTGGAAAAGTAATAATAATTTTGACTTAAAAATAATTTAAGGTATAAATATTTTGAAAGGGAATTTTAGAATAAATTTTTTCTTTGGACAGTTCGGGGATGAGTCTTTGTAACAACCCGAAATTTAACCCATAATAATTAATTCGTTAATTAATTAAATAATAAAATAAATTTGTGAAATTATCAGAATTGAGCCACGGGAATTGCACCATTGTGTCCGTGGTAATTTTCTAGTCAATTTCCATATATAGAACGTTAGAAACCGAGCTAATATGATCAAGATACAAAATAAGTAGAAATAGAAGAATATATATATATATATATATATATATATATATATATATATATAAAAGGCAGGTTGAACCGGCTGGTCCCTCCATTCTTGCATCCGATGGCTGCTATTCAGCCTATGACGTGGTTGCATCCTATTTAATCCCTAAATCCAATGGTCTGAGATCCACTTGTACCCATATAAATAGACCTCTAGACCTAACACTTTTTCTCATTCTAGGTTTTCTCTAATTGGGTTCACCTTTCTCGGAAATTTCCTAAACGAAATAATTTTTCCAAGGAGAAAATCATTATAAATTAAATTATTTTACAACTCCAAGTGGATCCGAGAAGACCAAAGGAAGAGCTTAGGACCGGAGGTGAGAGATTGTAATTATTTTAAGATTTCTTTAAGTAATTTAAAATAATAGGGTTTCCAATAGTTGTAGTTTTACTACGATTTTTGGAATATCTTTTTTATCAGTTTTTGATCTATTTTCCAGTCTATTCCTTTTTAGTTATTCTTTTTCAATTAATTATAGTTTATTACTATTAAGCATAGCTTTTTATTTGCAGTTTATTTACACTATTTAAGTTTATTTACTGTTATTTATTTCTTTATTTACATCTTTTTCTACGTTTTGGATTTTATGCAAGCGTCTATTCTTTTCTTCCTCCTTTTCTTCGCGTATGGATTAGAATAAGTTAAACGAGAATATGGATTATATAAGTGAGAATATTGAATGAAGAAAATAAGATGTAAATTATAAAGGCTGTAATAACTAACGGAATTGGACTGTGATATAAATGGAGTTAGACTAAAATTATACCTAATTATGATTAGAATTGGAATAATTAATTAGCTTAGTTATAACTTAGAATTATAACTAAATGAGTAAAAGATGAAAGAAGCTTATTTTCACACTTAGACCTTGGGTTAAGTAATAAGCATGATTATAACGTAGGTTATAATAAGAAAAAGAACATAATAAGGCTTATTTTAAGACTTAGGATAAATTAATAAGCATAGATAGTAGAGAAAAGTGTAAAGGCTTATTTAAATAATTTATCTAGGTTAATAAGCAAAGATGAAAGTATGACCTGTACCAAATAGCATTCCCTATTAGACAAAACAGTGGTCTCACATTAGGCTGAAATGAGACGAGGGCACGCTTATGCTAAAAATGGTAGTAATTGGTCAATTAGAAGTCCAAATCATGGGGGATTTGGATTAGGGGCGCAACTAGATATTGTTTGGATGATGGGCCAGTACTAACAGCATTTCCCCTATTTTCTATGGACCAACGGTGGTCTCACATTAGCCTGAAGTGAGACGAGGGGCATGCTTATGCTGGAGTTTGAGGTAATAAGAAGACCCAACAGGTGGAGCAAAAGGTAGCATGGGCATGGTGGCAGTTACGCGTGCGACTTCCATTCTGGTGCTCAGTAATCGTTATGAGTTCCAAGCGCTTAGTATGTGTGTCTTTCGTAGACACCATTGCCTTCTGTGTAGGGAGCTATGTATCGTCTGGATCCACGGTGGTTGCTTTGTGCATCTTTCGTAGATACCATTAGCTGCTATGTAGGGAGTTACCTAGTCTCTGGTCCGTAGTAAGGTCTATGGAGTAGCAGGCCGATCGAAGGGTAGAATTAGAAATTCAGCCTAATTATAGGATTAGGAATTCAGCCTAATCAAAGCAGCTATCAAGAACAAGCGCAAACAATCAAAGTTAACCTATCTTATAGTTAATCGTATTTATTTCCAGTTTATCTCTTTCCTATTTTCTTTGTTTCCTCTTTATATACTAGAATTGTTATAGAGTCTATTGCTTTTACTTTGCTTAAAGACTCTAGTAATTACTATTATTCACCAGACTTTTAGTCTGACCCACTCCTCTATTTTCCCCTCCCCCCAAGCAATCAAGGGAGAGAACAGTAGATTGCAGTTGCTTGGAGATTTCTTAGAGGAGTTTGCTACCATGTATTTCTTTTCTTTCAGCTTTTGTTCTTTATATGTACTGGCTTATTATGAGGGATATTAAGTACTCTGATTTTGAGACTATGAGTTTTTATTTCATAAGACATGATGGGTTTTGAGCTATGGATGTTGTATTTGGTATTTGACTTATTTATGAAGCAATTATGAAATTTTACTTTAAATAAGTTATTATTATTTTAGTTTCCGCTGTTTTTACCTATTCTTGTCTTTTGAATCTTAGTCTTTGTAGTCTCAGTTATACCTACAAAGAACCACGCCTTTCAATGTGTCCTTTTGGGTATATTAAGGGGTGTGGGGGTGTTTTACTTGATATCAGAGCCTAAGGTTACATGATTCCTAAAAATTTATTTTAAAAGTAAAGTATTTTCCAAAATAACCTTTTTAAAAGTATTTTTCAGAAAGAACTCTTAGAAATAGTTTTTAAGTATAAAAGATTTTTTATAAAAATCTCCTCAAAGTCCAGTTCAACCTTCTTTCGATTCTTTCGAGCCTAAGTTTCCTTTTCTTTGGATAGTGTGGCTGACTAGTTCCGTAGAGCTGTGGAACTAGAGGTGCAAGGGCAAGTGCCCAATACAACACCGGTAGGTGGAAATCCCTTTAATCCACCTACACCAGCCAATTTTTCTAAGCTATGCAAGGACTTCACTAGCATAGGGGGCGGAACGTTTTCTGGCATAAAGGATTTCAAGGAGACATAAGCTAGGTTGGAAGATATGGAGCGAAAGTTTAGGCGGTTAGGCTTGGAGGACCGACAGCGAATTCAACCTACTCATTGGAAGCTGAAGGGAGAACTTAAGGAGGTTCCTACAAGCTCTAAGAAAAAGTGGTGGAAGGACAAGAAGGATAGGAGGAAAGAAAGGGGACCTCGGAAGCGAATCAAGAAAAATGGGAAACGTAAGCGCTGTAGAATGAATGGTCATTACGAAAAAGACTGTAAGAAGGCGGGAATGGAGGGAAGGTGTTTCAATTGTGGACAGCTTGGTCACTTTAGTAAAGTATGTCCTCAGAAAGCGGGGCAGGCAGCAAGCGCACCTGCAGCACAGATTTAGACTTTGGATACAACACCTTCCAACAGTAGACCAAATCAAGGTAGGAAAGTTTGATTTCTACTTCTAATTTTTTCCCATTCAGACTCTATTCGATTCTAGAGCATCACACCTTTTTCATCTCTAGTTCTTTAGTAGATTGTTTGCACTTAGACATTTCTTTAGTAGACCCCATTGTTATTTCAAACCCCATATAAGGATCAGCACACTTGACTATGGTTTGTAGGGGTTTGAAATTTTTTATCCTGGGCGTAGAATTTGACTGCGACGCCTATATATTGGATTTTTGTGGTATGGGATAATTTTGGGAATGGATTGGCTATCCACATATGAAGCTATATTAGACTGCGAGAGGAGAGTCGTTAGATTAGAGACTTGTAGTGGTAGGACGCTCGAGGTATCTTGTGACCTACAAGGCTCAGTCAGGTTGAGTTTTCTCTATTCCCTCGATTCATCTTCATCAGAGTTGCATTCGGTTCCTGTCGTCAGAGATTTTGCAGACGTCTTTAAGGAGGTTAGGGGACTACCCCCTAAGAGAGAGATTGACTTCAGGATTTATTTGACCGAGAATGCTAAGCCAGTATCGTTACCTATGAGGTACATGGAACCTAGGGAGAGGAAATAATTGAGCAAGCAGATCCATGAGCTTTTGGAGAAGGGATTCATAAGAAGAAGCATATCAAAGTGGAGAGCGCCAGTCGACTTCGCCACTAAGGTGAATGGTTCCCTTCGACTTTACGAGGACTATAAAGAGTTAAGTAAGCTCCGAAAGAAGAACCAGTATCCACTCCCTAGGATAGATGATCTTTTTGACGAGTTAGTTGGCTCTTCGGTATTCTCCTAGTTTGATTTAGTCACTGGATTTCATCAGCTTGGGGTCGCTGATGACAGCATTAATAAGACCGCATTTAGGACACCCGACGGACTCTTTGAATGGTTGGCTATGCCTTTTGGACTAACCAATACCTTATCCTATTTTGTAGATTTGATGAGCCATGTTTTTAGAGATGTCCTAAGTAAGTTTGCGGTGGTATTCGTGGACAACATTTTGGTGTTTTCCAAGAAGTATGGAGGAGCATTTTATCATCTTAAGGTGGTTCTTCGTACGGTTGAAGATAGAACTCTTGAAGTAACACTTTAGGCATAAGGGAGTTTGTTTTTGGGGCATAGAGAAGGTCTCCACATGGTAGGAATGATTTTGTACACTTAGGATTTGGATTTTGGAAATCCAAAGAAAGGTAGGCTAAGGTTAGAGATGTACAATAAAATTCAGTATATAAGAAAACCCATGTGTAGATAATTGCAGAAATTATAATTGTCTCATACAAGGGGATTTGACGGTAATGCCTTAGAATAAATATGAATATACAAGAGGAATAGGAGTAAAAGCCTTTAGTTTAGAAGAAATATTCCGAGGATAGTAAGTAGGAAAATCCACTTTATATATAACCCAATAAAATGAAATTATTAGAATAAAAAAAATTGTCAATATTTTGAAAGTAAATATTGGGTTTTGGGAAATATGGTAAGAAATTTAAATTTGTTTTTATATAATGAAAATTTCGTTAAAAAGAAATTATTTTTGAAAAAAATTTATATAGCATATATAACTCAATAGTTTCTTTGTAAGTAAACAAAGATCTTAAATATAAAAACATAGAGTCTATTAAGTATCAAAAACATATGTTACAACATTTATTATTGTATTAGATGTTTTCGTGAAAAATAAAAGAGCATAGACTATAACCCTATTGTTATAGTAAGTAACTCCTAAGAGAAATGTTTTTATATAGTATATGAAATTTATTAGTATTTATTAAATTCATACACTAGTACTTTTGGGTTGTAGTAACGATGTTTTACGCAACATCTGTTTTTAACCCAAATAAAAATGTATTTTTAAAGATAATTTCTAAGAATAGAAATTAAAGTGATTTATGAATATACTTATTATTTATATAAGTATAAGAAAATGTTTTCTGGTTATGGATACATTAAAACAGTTTTGAAGACGAGTTTTTCTAAAAAGAAAATGTGTAAGTTAGATGTTAGAAAATATTTATCATGGAAGAATATAAATTAAACATTCTTTAATCTATTGGAATGAAAAGAATAATGGTATAATTCTCTATGAAACCAATAAGAAAATTTTGTGTACGTCACAGGGAATACATGAAAGAGATGTACAAGATATGGGAAGCACCATATTTTGTATAGCCTATTCGAAAATATAGAATAAATTCCTTGTAACTTCACAAAAACATGAAGTCCTCTTTTAAAAGGTTCATAGAATATTTTAGCGTTAATAACTTGTCATAAGAGAAAGTAGTTCCAATACATTCAGATATGAGACTGTGAGGTGTAATAAGAAGTTGTTTTGAAAACACATAAAGGATATTTTAAAGATATCTTAAAAGAAAATGGTTTGGTGAAAAAGTAAATAAGTTTTTGAAATGAAAGACTTAATAAAAGTAAAATTTGAAAATTCAAATTTTTATAGAAAATTGTAAAAGGCTTTAAAAGAAAGAGAGATATAAGTTTTAGACTTAAAAATTTGGAAGTTTTTCTCTATAGATTTGGAAAATAATATTAAGTGACCAAGTATTTTTTAAATTAATAGAAACTGAAAAGATAACACTTTTAAAGACAAAATTTTTGGGATTTGATGTTTTAATTTTTTTAGAAACCTTAGTTTTTAAAACAAGGTGATAAATACCAAACCAAACTCTTAAATGTGGAGTAGATAAGAATCATTTCCTAGGAGTAATGGAAAAGGTGTAAGGAGATAGCAGTAATTACTTTTAGAAGTAATAATGGAAGTTTCTGTAAATTGTATAGGACACTAGTAAGAACCTAGGAATGTTGATTCATGAAGAACAGTAAAATGAAATTAGTAGGATAGTAAGATAAGCATGGTTGAGAATGAGTATTCTTGATTTTGGAAGAACTTGGGAAAAGCATCTTTCTTTAGTGGAATTCATATGGTAGTAGTTTTTAAGCTAGCATTGGAATGACACCTTTTAAAGCTCTTTTTGGAAGGTCGTGTAAGACGTCTTCATGTTGGTTGGAGTCTACGGAAAGGTTGCTTCTTGGTTCCGACATGGTTAGAGAGATTTCGGAGAAGACTAATTTGATTAGGAGAAAATTCGTATCTCATATCCATGTCTCTTTGATAATAGGTTTTAGAATTTCCTTTTTCCATCTTTAGTTTTGAATAGGTTATTTCCTTCATTATCCTTTGAGAGGGTAGAACTTAGGATTTCATTTAAACATGTTAATAGAACATGTTATGAATGATGTATGCTAGTGGTTGCAAGTGTTTGCTAGTGGATGCTATGGACGCATATAGGTACACTAGGCACTATTATTCTTTAGGGATCGGCCTAACTAGGACACTAGAGCATATGCATATGGATGTGTGTGCATTTTTACTTTATTTCCATGGTTGCTATAAATGGATGTTTATCACATGATTGTTGCATTTGGATGATGTTTGTAGCACACATATAGAATTATCAGTTAACATTAGGAAATTTTTGCATTCATTTGGATACATGGCACGGACATGATTGCATAAAAGGAGGTCAACTGAATCAGTGGACCGCCTAATCTTTTGCATTAGTTAGGAACATTTACACTACACTAATTGCATAAGTATCATAAATACCATTAGAAAAAATTAAGGACAATGAATGAATGGTTGATGATTGAGTAGTTGATTGTAGAATTGGATGAAAACATTTAGTGCATTCTTTTATCCTTAGAGATTTCAGGAATGAAATCCCTTAAGGAGTGGAGAATGTAACAACCCGAAATTTAACCCATAATAATTAATTCGTTAATTAATTAAATAATAAAATAACTTTGTGAAATTATCATAATTAAGCCATGGGAATTGCACCACTGTGTCCGTGGTAATTTTCTAGTCAATTTCCATATATAGAACGTCGGAAACCGAGCTAATATGACCAAGATACAAAATAAGCAGAAATAGAAGAATATATATATATATATATATATATATATATATAACCGGCAGGTCGACCTGGGCACCAGGCGGTCAACCGCCCGGTCGACCTGCTTGCTGTTTTGGGGGCGAATGAACAATCGTTTGTTTGTTCGAATGATGGCATAATTTTTTTAAACCGACTATGACGTGTTTTGCATTCGTCAAACCAATCCGGTCCTTCCATTCTTGCATCTGATGGCTGCTATTCGACCTATGACGTGGTTGCATCCTATTTAATCCCTAAATCCAATGGTCTGAGATCCACTTCTACCCTTATAAATAGACCCCTAGACCTAACACTTTTTCTCATTCTAGGTTTACTCCAATTGGATTCACCTTTTTAAGAAGGATCCTAAACGAAATAATTTTTCCAAGGAGAAAATCATTATAAATTAAATTATTTTACAACTCCAAGTGGATCCAAGAAGACCAAAGGAAGAGCTTAGGACCGGAGGTGAGAGATTGTAATTATTTTAAGATTTCTTTAAGTAATTTAAAATAATAGGGTTTCCAATAGTTGTAGTTTTACTACGATTTTTGGAATATCCTTTTTATCAGTTTTAGATCTATTTTCCAGTCTATTCCTTTTTAGTTATTCTTTTTCAGTTAATTATAGTTTATTACTATTAAGCATAGCTTTTTATTTACAGTATTTAAGTTTATTTACTGTTATTTATTTCTTTATTTCCATCTTTTTCTATGTTTTGGATTTTATGCAAGCGTCTATTCTCTTCTTCCTCCTTTTCTTCGCGTATGGATTAGAATAAGTTAAACGTGAATATGGATTATATAGGTGAGAATATTGAATGAAGAAAATAAGATGTAAACTATAAAGGCTGTAATAAATAATGGAATTGGACTGTAATATAAATGGAGTTGGACTGAAATTATACCTAATTATGATTAGAATTGGACTAATTAATTAGCTTAGTTATAACTTAGAATTATAACAAAAAAGAGTAAAAGATGAAAGAAGCTTATTTTCACACTTAGATCTTGGGTTAAGTAATAAGCATAATTATAACGTAGGTTATAATAAGAAAAAGAACAGAATAAGGCTTATTTTAAGACTTAGGATAAATTAATAAGCACAGATAGTAGAGAAAAGTGTAAAGGCTTATTTAAATAATTTATCTAAGTTAGTAAGCAAAGATGAAAGTGGGACCTATACCAAATAGCATTCCCTATTAAACAAACTGGTGGTCTCACATTAGCCTGAAGTGAGACGAGGGCACGCTTATGCTAAAAATGGTAGTAATTGGTCAATTAGAAGTCTAAATCACGGGGGATTTGGATAAGGGGCACAACTAAATATTGTTTGGATGACGGGCCAGTACCAACAGCATTTCCCCTATTTTCTATGGACACACGGTGGTCTCACATTAGCCTGAAGTGAGACGAGGGGCACATTTATGATGGAGTTTGAGGTAAGAAGAAGACCCAATAGGTGGAGAAAAAGGTAGCATGGGCATGGTGGCAGTTACACTTGCGACTTCCAATCTGGTGTTCAGTAATAGCTATGAGTTCCAAGCGCTTATTATGTGTGTCTTTCGTAGACACCATTGCATTCTATGGAGGGATCTATGTATCGTCTGGATCCATGGTGGTTGCTTTGTGCATCTTTCATAGATACCATTGGCTGCTGTGTAGGGAGTTACCTAGTCTCTGGTCCGCAGTAAGGTCTATGGAGTAGCAGGCCAATCGAAGGGTAGAATTAGGAATTCAGCCTAATTATAGGATTAGCAATTCAGCCTAATTATAGGATTAGCAATTCAGCCTAATCAAAGCAGCTATCAAGAACAAGTGCAAACAATCAAAGTCAACCTATCTTATAGTTAATCGTATTTATTTCCAGTTTATTTCTTTCCTATTTCCTTTGTTTCCTCTTTATATACTAGAACCGTTGTAGAGTCTATTGCTTTTACTTTGCTTAAAGACTCTAGTAATTACTATCATTCATCATACTTTTAGTCTAACCCACTCCTCTATTTTCCCCTTTCCCCCCTCCCCCCTTAGGCAATCAAGGGAGAGGACAGTAGATTGCAATTGCTTGGAGATTTCTTAAAGGAGTTTGCTACCATGTATTTCTTTTCTTTCAGCTTTTGTTCTTTCTGTGTACTGGCTTATTATGAGGGATATTACGTACTCTGATTTTGAGACTATGATTTTTTTTTCCATAAGACATGATGGGTTCTGAGGTATGGATGTTGTATTTGGTATTTGACTTATTTATGAAGCAATAATGATGTTTTACTTTAAATAAGTTATTATTATTTTAGTTTCCATTGTTTTTACCTATTCTTGTCTTGTGAGTCTTGGTCTCTGTTAGTTTCAGTTATACCTACAATGCACCTTGACTTTTAATGTGTCCATTTGGATATATTAAGGGGTGTGCGGTGTTTCAGTCTCGATTTGTTTATGATGATCAGAATAATCTTCTAAGTGACAATCAGATGTTTGCTTAGGCAAATGTGGTAGTGCGCTTAGTAAATTATTCTCTTTGTTATTATAAGATCGAAATGGGTCCGAATCCGAATGAATCCAAAGTAAGTAGATATAAATATTTTGTTGAAAACTATTTAGTTGGAAATGTATGCATAATATTGTTCTAAAAAGGGATTTGAAAAGAAGAAGTATTTTTTTATGGTTAACTAGTTCGAGTGACTCGAAAGTGACTAAAAATGGGCAGATGATGTGCTCGGATGGTAAACACTTCTCTTAAGTACTACCCTTCTTGGTAAAGGGATATATGATACTATTTGGTAGTACCCAGTTCCTTGATATCGCTTTGGAGTTACTCGGGCTATATGTATGTTTCTAATGGTTAAATATAAAGTATAATTTCAAAATGATTTTTGAAATAAAACCCAGGTATTTGGCCCTTAAATTTTCAAAGTAATAAAGTATTTTGATTTAAAAAGTAGTTAAATAAATGAAATTTTAATTTGGAGGTTTAATAAACTTTTCTTTATTAAACCGCATCTTTTGGTTTTAACATCTAGGGAGTGAAAATTTTATTTGATGTTATTGGGTTGGCTGATAAAAGTCTTTACCTTAGAGGTAAGAAAAGTAGACTCGGTGTCCTATTCTTCCTACCTACTTACCAGACCAATTGGGTAAAGAGGTTGGATAGGTCGACTAAGTTTTGAGACCCAAATTTTTTTGGGCCTACATTTGAATAAGTTAAAAGTGAATAGAATTAAAATCAGATGTTTTGTATATACTCTTAGGATGTAGAAGAGTATTATACAAATCAATAAATTAAAATGATTTTATGAAAAGGGTTCATTAATAAAGTTATCTCATTCAAAATGTTTGAACCAATGTTGGAATTGTTATGAAATGTTTTCATAAATATTTTTTGGGAGGGTTAACCAACTGGGTAAATAAAGAATCTTTAGATCAGTGCATAAGATGTACGTAGATCCTTCCTCTTTTTCACATAACTCTCGATCCAAGATTCGAGCACATGACTTGAGCTGTTTCACACCGTTCTGAATAAGGATCTATCGCTCAATTTTTGATAGCAAACATTTGGTGAGGGTTCTTAATATAGAACCAAAATTTTATATCACAGTATATGGTTATGTAAGGAGAACGAAGGATTCTAATTAAGAAGCCTGATTAGAGTTCGCACTAGAAAGTCGAGTGGGCAATAGTAGTTCGGAAGCAAAGTTATGTATTCGAGTGAGTGATTAAATCAGAGTTTTTTATGGAAATGATCTATGTACATCATACGGACTGATGAATAGGGTTAAGTGTGTCTGGGTTAGGGTTATGGTAAAATTTCAGGGATGAAATTATTTTAAAGGGTGAGTGTAACGACCCGGAATTTCACCGCTTTATTTTTTTAATATTTGATTAATTTTAAATATTTAAATAATAAATTTTTTAATTAAAATAAAAATCTTTTAAATAATAAATAATAATGGTTAAATATATTTTCAAATTTTTTTACAAAAATATATAGCTTGAAGAAAAATCGAAAATGTGACCGGAATTCGTTTTTCGAATTTTCAAATTTGCGGCTAAAAGTTATTGGAAACATTGTAAACACTTTAGTGTAACCATACACATTTATAAACAAGTTAGGGTATATATGTATATGTACTAGTGCGTGTGTATATATATACATATTTATTTATATCTAGGTATATAAGGTTTAAAATATAATTTGGTAAAAGAAAATGTCACATCATAAGCCAACATAAGTACATTTGAGTACTAAAACATGTTTAAACATGTTGTCCAAGGTGTAGATGAAGGGGACAAGGGGGTGGGCATGTGGTACAAGGGTGGGGGCAAGCATGGTGAGGTTGCGCAAGGAGTTAGAGGGTATAGTACAAAGGATAACTTGGTAATTTAATTTATACACTTAATATATATACAAATTTCCTAATTCTTATCATTATTTTCTCATTTCATCTTTACTTTATTAAACTCCTCCAAGGTTTCATGAGTTCTCTAATGCTTACCAAAGAATTTTTAAAGTTTTAAAAAACCTTAGATTTACCACTTATAAATACCCCTTTCATTTCTTCAATTTTGCCTCATCTTCTCACGGCCATAACTCCCTCTAAACTACTTCAAATAAAGAAATTATTTTATTTAAATTCAGGGGAATCAAGTTGGTTACAATTTTCATTTAAACCATTTCTTCAATTTTCGAGTGTTAGTGGGTCAAAAATACATTTCTTTCAGACTCATTTTCGGACTTAGATTTTCAAGTTCAAAAATACCTCCTTTTCTTTTGACCATATCTCCTACAAAACAGAACCAAATTAAGTGATTCTTTTTTTGAAATATAGGAGAAAAGAATTTTCAAGAACTTTCCTTTTGATAACTTTTCCAAATTCCTTGAATAACTTATCCAAAAATTAGTTGGTAGATGACCCATTTTTGGCTTATTTTGGATTGCTTAAGGTGAGTAAAGCTCACTCTTTTACCTAAAGTTATAAACTTTAAATTATTGTTTATCTTGGTTACAAAACTATGTTGCTTGATTTGATAAATGTTGATGTATGTATACATATTTTCTTGGATGTTAATACGTATGTGTTGTGTGGAAATTAAACCTAGACTTGAAAGTGATGTAAAGGATATAAAGTTGTGATCTTTGTTATGTTTGTGTTTGGATGGGTATATGTATATTGTAATCTTGAATACATAAATGTATGAAAATTAAATTTTAGCACTTTAATTTGTTATGTTGCGATATAGAAATCCTTTGTTTTAAAAATTAGTTTACGTAAGAATTGTTTTTGAAAAGTTATAAGTTTTAAACTTTAATTTAGTTCCCAAAACCTTACTCTTGTTATTCAAAATCTTATATTTAGTTTTAAAAGTAGCTAGTATATGAAAGCTAATGATTTTAAGTCTTTGATATACAAAAATAGTTTTGAAAATTTCAAGTCCTATAGCAATAGTCATTATGGGTGCAGTTCATAGAAAGAGAACTCTTTTTGCAATTAAAAATTGATTCCACTTAAGTATCTTTTGAAAAGTGTTTACAAACATATTATTAGTAATAAAAAAGTAATTATTTATCTATTTATTTTAATGATTATTTACCTAATTAATTAATTAGATAATTAGTACTTAATCATTAGTTAATAAAGGTAATTGGTACTTAAGTGTTAATCAATTAAGTTAATTATAATTAGTTAATTAATTTAAGTTAATTATTATTTAATTACTAATAAGGATTAATTATTATTTAATTATTTTTAAGGTTAATTATTATTTATTTATTTATTTATAAAAGGGTTTAAATATTTAATTAATTACTAATTAAGTAAGATTAATTAAGACTTGATTAAGATTATTTTAATTATTAATAAAGGTTTAAATTATCATTTAATAATTAATTATCATTTAAATATTTATTTAAAGATTAAATATTGTTTAATTATTTATATAAAGGATAATTATTATTTAATTATTGATTTAAAAGTTAATTATGGTTTGATTATTAATCAAAGGTTTAATTATTATTAAATAAAGAGTTTAAATGTTATTTAATTTTTAAATAATATTTTCATGGTTTTAAACCACTTTATTTTTTCAAATCGGTTTTGTTTTATATTAACTTTCCTTTAAAATTTGTTTTTTTAATTAGTCCCATGCTCATTTGCAAAAATAGAGATGCCAAAAAATAAAGGAGGGCTTGGAATTTTTAACATGCATATATGGAACAAAGCAGCCTTTAGTTTTCATTCTAATGCCTTGCTTTGTGGTGCTGACAGCTTATGGATTGAATGGACTAAAAAGTACAATCTTGGTAGTAGGAAATTCTAGACTATGGAGATCCCCCAAAATAGTAGCTGGACGTGGAGGAAGATTCTGGATTTGAGAACCACCTACTCCCCATTTATTAAATTTACTCTCTCACAATCTAGTGCAAAGAGCTTACGGGATGATCCATGGATGGACAATGGCTTGATTCTTGAAAAAATATTTGCACCCCAACAAATAACCGAGTCTGGAGTTAGTAGATCAGCTCTGGCTATTGATCACTTGGTCGATGGCAAGCTATTTCTACCATATACTAGTAATCAAGATATCTGGGCAGTATGGAATAGAGCTCGGGGTAACTCTTACCCATCTACTCCTGTTGACACACTGCTTTGGAATGATAAGCCATATTCAATCTCTGTAGTCTATGGTCTTCTAACAAATTTAAGAACCAGTCCAAGATTTGAGTGGCATAAAGTTATGTGGTGCATATTTTCACCAACCAGAGATAACTTACTGATGTGAAAAGTCAAAATGAATGCCCTCATGACTAAGAGTAAGATGAAATATTATGGAATGAATGTTGATCCCCTAATTCTTTTCTGTAAAATGCAGGAAGAAAGTGTTGACCATCTATTCTTTGAGTGCTCTGACCTGATGATCTTATGGGGCAGACTTGTGAGAAATATCAGTAGTAACCATATGCATAAGGTTTCAGCAGTTGAGTGGGATATGAAAAGCAAGGCAACAAGGTGGAGGAAAGAAGCAAGAACTGTTTTTTTCTTCATTTTAAAGAAATATATGAAATTAGTTTGGGAGGAAAGGAATTTGTGATGTTTTGAAAACAAATGCAAGAGTAAAGATCAACTATGGATAACACTCAAGCATGAAATCATCTCTGGAATGAATGCTAGCCAGTTTGAATTTAGTAATCATTTTATTGGTTTTGGGGTTTAGGTTCAGCCCAATATTTACTGTTTTTGTTTTGTTATTTTCTTCTTATTTTCTTGTTTACCTCAGTTTGTATTCTTAGTTATTGCCTTTGTGTGGTTTTTGTTTTGTTTCTGTGATTATGAGCATGTTCATAATCATATTTTCTTTTATTTGTCAGCAATAACCTGGTAGGGGACCAGCCAACCCCGCTTGCCTTGAAAAAGAAATTTGTTTTTTAAATCCAAGGGATTTCTTTGTCGATCACATTTATGTAACTTCATTGAATATGAAACCCAATGACATTTGTTTAGTAGAATAAATCATATTCTACTAATCAAGTTATATTTCTTGACTCCCCACCTTTATGCCCTCATTAACAAAGAACATTACAATGAAATATCGTCTGTTAATATGGAGAATAAGGCTTGTTAGGAGAGACCATCTATATTATTACTCTGGGCGAGTACCGATACGTCGAATTGACCGAAAATATTTTTCTTTTATAAGAGAATTCAACGTATCCGATCCAGGCACAAAACAAAAACACAGTGGCTTAATATAATTCAGAATAATATAAAATATAACAAAACATAGAATCACAGTATATGACAAAGAAATATAAACATTTCTCATAAAGCGGATGTGAACACGTATATGATGCATGATGTGAACTACAAAAGGTGTCATAAAAGATCCATGATATACATATAAAATATCCAAGACAACATAAATGAATATACATCAAAATGAATCTCTATTTCGACATACAAGAAGGACTATAACATAACTAGACTACAAGTCTACTAAAGCATACGAAGAAGACTTAAACTAATCCAACTCTAAGATCATCATGTTGAAGAACCTGAAATATCTCGGTCTGACCTGAGTATTACATAAAGATAATAAATGGATCAGTCTAGTCTAATTTGAATCAATGTGAGATAAAAGTGATGCTAGATTACAAGCCATAATAGGAACATAAAAACTCACATAGAGTTAACATGAAACTCATACAGAGTTAAACAAAGAGGAATGTTATCCTTCTTACAATTATTCACCAAATCACAAAACCATTATTAGCTTATAAATTTGGAGAAACACAAATTTCACAAATTCCAGAAAATAAGATTTTTAATTGTTTATAAATAGCATCAAAGTGTTTTAATAAAAATCACTTGAAATCTATTGATTTATTTTTCAATCAAAATTACTATTTATTAGAAAACCAACTATCAAAAAATTCAGAAATATTCATATCATCAAAATATGAATTAAACCACTGAAATTCAGCAGTAATTAAATACATCAAGAATGGAATTTCTTCCATAGAACACAAAGGCATCAAAATGAAATTATTTTCCATTGAATCAGAACTCAAAATTCATATTAGAAAATTATCGAAAAATAACATTAAAAATTTGAGCAAAGTCTAATTTCAACATTTAGAAAGCAGTAAACTGACATGAGCAAACAAGGTGTAAATTTACAAAACACTGACAGTGTTCACCAAACAAAGATCAATAAAACTAGTGTTTTCACCATTCAACCACATGCAAATGAATTTAGACTAGAAGTGTGAGGGTTACTCACCTCAATTATTATTAAGGTTCAAATTGCTTACATTTTGTTTTCAACCCAAACAACCAAAATTTCCAGATTTTGACCCTTAGTGCAGCAATGATTTGACATAGTAAAACTAAGTATTTCCTATGAATTTTTTACAGAAGGTGTATTTATGAGTTGAGAATAACATATCCAAATTTCAGATTTTTTTGTTTTTTATGCAATTAGATATGAATTTTATACTGACCTTCATTTTTCAGCCCGGATCTACTCGAAAACCACTTGAGAAAAGAAGACCTATCAAAACCAAACCAAATGCCACAAAAATTGGAGCAGAAGTGCAGAAACATGTTAGCAATAACATATCCAAATTTGAGAATTTTTGAAATTTTATTCGATTTGTTTTTGAATTTGAATGACTATGGTTTTGTGAAAAGAATTGAAGAAGAAGGAGTTTGATAAAAATGAGAAGTAACATGTACGTTCTTTTCTTTTCTCACTTCCTAAAGCTAATGGGTTAAAATGGGTAAGGAAACGTAGACCATCATTAAGTGTTGCTAAAGTTTTCTTATCACAACGTGTTGCTAATTATAACTTTGAATTATAAAACACTTTACTTTACATTTAAACATATTTGTGTTTTTTTTATAAATTCAACCACTCAACTTTTAACAAGGTCTATAAAATAAAATCTTCAATTTATAAATTACAAAATGTTTTAATTTAATTAAACCATATTTTCTATAATAAATATATTGTTATTATAACGCTGTAAAAAGACACCGTTTGTGTCCAAAATTTAATACAACTTTTAGAATAAAATTATTCTCCATAGTTTTACCAAAATAATATGTTTGTGGAAAAATCATATTTCAAATATTGAAATTATTATAACATTTCTCAAATACCCATTTTTAGTACAAAATTCATTTACATGAACTCCGTACAAATAGATTCTCCAAACCCCAATTTAATTAACACTAAAAATTACCAAATCTCTTAATTATTTAATTATTACTAAATTAAATTATTCTCCTAATTTAATTTTAGGTAATCTAAACCATGGTTGTTACAGGCTCCTCTCCTTACAAAAATTGCGTCTCTGCAATTCTCTATAAAAAAAAGTCAATAACAATTCTCAAACGAATACATCTTTCAAAAGATAAATAAGCAATCGATAAAGGATCTTTACATGAAGGAACATCACTAATGAGTATTAGAGGATAATACGGAATGCGCTCAACCGCCGAAGCAACAACACGACTAGGATTATACTCCTAAGTCAAATCGAATGAGATCTAAAAATCTCGAAGAGCTCTAGGCTCAAGAGCACAAATCAAAATCTCTTAGACATTTCCGAAAATGAGATACAACAATGACATCAAGAATAGGGGCGAATTGAGCTTAGAAAAAAAAGAGACTCGATAAGCAATTGGGACAATGCGTTCAATAATTTGAAACGCATAACTTCCATTAAAGAAAAACACAAATAAGAGCTAAGTTTCTTTCGAATTTTTTTAAAGCATTTTATTTTATGCCTTTAAACTTTTTAGTTTACAACCACTAATATTATTTTCCCCTTTTTCCAAGCTTCTTTTAATGTTAACATTTCAAATATTCAAAATTGTTTATTTCAAAATTTTGTTTTTCTGAAGTCCCCTTTTATTAAGATTTAAACTAATTAAGCATTTACTTTTATTTTAAGATTCTACAATTCAAGGCTGTGGAAATCAAATTCTTTTAATTAGATCACCAATTCAAAACACTTTTCAAACTTTCAAAATGAATACAATTTTATAAAATATTCTAAATGTCAAAATTTTAAGAAATTCGATAGTCTCCTTTGTACGGAGAGCCTTCCAAACAATTTCAATATAATAATTTAGATATACATCGATCAAAACATGGTCAGAAATAATTTACATATCAAAATTTTAGAATTTCAATATTTTAAATCGAAGGCATAACTTGTTTTCGTATTTTAAGCAAGCTATTTAGCTTATTGCAAGCAAAAGCGAACCAAATTCGCTAATAATCCCAAACATACTCCAGTGGTACCTATTCTTATATCTCATATAGCTTAACACATAATTTATACCACAATTTTAAAACTAAAATTGTTCAAACTCAAGTTTATAAAGATTTTCCTTTTCTAATTTCTAGGCTGCTGTAAATAATCAAAATTTTCACCCAGAAAAACTCAAAATTTGCCAAAACTCTTAACATGAAAGTTGCTCTACTCAATATAAGCTTTACGGCAAGATAATGTTGATTAAAATCGGATTTACGGTTTAAAAGTTATGTCCAAAATACTTTTAGCCTTTTGCCTTATAAATTACTAATAGGATGGAGTTGCCAATTAATTTTCAAACCCATTTTAGACCAAACAAATTTAAAAAATTTAAAAAATGGTAAAATGAAATTTTTTAGCTTACTGTAAGTGCTTTCTTTCACAAAAATATTGACTCCATTTGGAGCTATAATTCTCAAGATATCATTGTTTTAGTACAGCGCATTCTTAATCAAAAATTTAATACTAAGACCATTTTCAAATTATTTCTTTCAAACCTTTTCAAAATGCAAAGTCATATATTCTCCAAAGAAATCTGTACACTATATCATTCATTACATGATCTATCTTTCAGAAAGTTTAAGACTTCAAAATTTTGGAATTTATCCTATTCAACCAACTCTCAAAATCAAATCATCTAATAAATTCACTTTCACTAACTTTTCACACTTTATACTCTACTCGAATACTAATTTTTATTTTCATATCAGCTATACTAAAATTTACATTATTTCCAAACTACTACACAAAATTCATTTAATATGCACTAAAGGCAATGGATATGTAAAATTTTCAAACTATTAACAATGCATAATTATTCAAAATTATACAAACAACAAATATAACTTCTTATCAAACTATCTTTTAAACAAATAGGTGTTTAACAAATAATAGAAGGCATAATTTGACAAAACTTGTAAAACAAATTTTTTTCCTTACTATCATAGCTTTTCAAAAAGCACAAACTTATTGAAATCGGATCAATGGTTCAAAAGTTATGATTAAAACAAGTGCAAGTTCAAAATTCAATATCGACGTCGATCGATCTTAGGACAGCGACAAAGATGTGCAACTTAGACCAGTTAAACATCAGAATGTTACAAAACACAAAACCAAACTTAACGACCCCACCGCGATGCCCAGATTAGCAAAGAACATTACAAGTAACGTCGTCTACTAATCCGGAGAATACGGCTTGTTAAGGGCGATCGAATATGAATATATCTTTATACTAATACTGACACATCATTTATACCTTTTCACTTAATATCTGAACTGAATTTGACGTGTACAATATAAATACGAAGTAATAGACACATCGATTTCTCAGAATCAGAACAATATATCATATAAATAACAGTCACAGATCACAGTGGAATACATTTCCTTATACATATACAAATTATTTAGTTTACAAAATGAAATACTAAACTCGATTGTTATACAAATTTAACAATTCTCTAATCTCAATTATACATTTTATATACAAGGTCCAAATTCCTAAATGGGATAAACTAAAATTCCAAATGTTTATCTCCTAGCTAGCACAACCATTCAAAGGTCAACCTGTCCTGTAACCTAAAAAGTCTCGGCCTGACCCGAGCAAAATAACACCTGGGTCAGACTATCTCTAAATATCCAATAGGGTGAGAACAAGATATAACACAAGAACAAACAACATATAAGTAAATACAGATGTTCAGGATTGAATTCACAGAATAAAACACAATATCTCTAAGCATGCAAATATCAGTGATTAACTCAGTTAAGAGTTATTAGTTTACGTCACAAACACGAACTAGTCACTAAACACAAAATAACAGAATTAACTTAACATCCATCACAAAACATAAGAACATATATTTATTTCATGAACACATGACACAAGAATATAAGTTTATTTCACAAACATAAGACACAAGTATATATACTTATTTCACGAACACAGAATAGTCACATAATCCAAATATCCAGAATCCAAGAGATCTTAATCCAAACCGATTGTAATTATCGTCCAAAACAATTGCAATGATTGTACTCAAAACCCGTGGCAAACAAACAAACAAATTGGTATCACTCGAACCGATCCGATACCAAGGATCGTACTCAGACCGGGAACACAAAATCACAGAATGATCTCAAGGATAGTCCATACCGATCAAGGTGATCGTAGAAACCATGACTCAATAAATCCACATTTATTAATATTATTAAATTATTATGTCTGAAAAAAAATCCAGGAATAAACTACTTAAGGATCTAGTGGCCACTTGCTGCACACCAAAAGAGATTAAACTCTAAAGTGCCAAATACTATCACCTTCAGTAATCACTAGAATTTAACCAATATGTCCCATATTGTATGGTGAAATTCAAGTATTTACTAAAAGCTAGTAAATATCACTTATTACGGATACCACTGGAAAACCTGAACTACATTCTCTTAAGGATCTAGCAACCACTTGTCGCACACCAGAAGAGAATACAACTCTAAAGTGTTAAGTACTTTCCCAATTCGATCACAAGAGCTTAACCCAAGCATCCCATACTACCCGGTTAAATTCATGTATTCGCTAATAAGTTAATAAATTCCACTCAAGCATTCTATTCAATGAGTTATACCATAATCAATAAAGCGTTATTCCAAAGCATTTAAACCAATCAATAACACTATATCGATTATTAGTACTCCCCACATTATAGAACTTAGATTCTCAAAACATTTATTTAATTTGTCACCTATCAAAATATTCCATTCTTCCAAACTGTTCCAAAAGTATTTATTTTACAAAACAAGATTTTTCATATTCCAAAATCACATTGATTTCTTAAATTCCATAAGGAGATAAGGTTATACACCATATTCCAAAAGCTACTTATAAAGTATTCATTTATTCGTGAATCCATAAATTTATTTTCAAAACCAAATTAGTATTATAATTAATTAGTTAAAAATCTCTTACACTGGTATTTCCCAAAAAAAAAACAAAATTCCAAATCCATAAAATCATTTCTATTATTTAATTACTAGAATATAATACATTTATATAAAACAACTTAAGTTTATGCTTCCAAATCCCATATTAAATAAGTCCATTTATCATGATAAAATCATTTTATTAATAATACTTAATATTCGTATAAAACTTTGTTAAAATCATTTATAGAAGGAGTAATATTGTTTGGAAAACAAGTTGGAATCCATATTATTTAAATACACTAACTTTATATAATTTCTCATTTAAAACCATAAATATATTAATATCATACCAAAACTCAATTAAATGAAATCCATAGACTTAATGAATTTAAACTCAGGAATTACACTTGAGAATCAACCGAAAGCCAAAAAAACCAAGCACTAAAATCTCCTAACAAACAACAAAACACTTTTTTTCCACAAAACAACTCAATTCAGATGTTCAGTTTTGAAGTGCAATCTAGACCCATTAAACCACAGAATTTTCAATAACTTAAAAAACAAAAGTTGTTCCTAAAAGGCTTAGCTTTCCAGCACAAAAATATTTGGTTAATTTGGATTCATGGGTAAAAAGTTATGGCTATTTTAATTTCGGATTTTAACACAGCAAATACAAAAGACAGAGCGATACTATTTGATTCTAACTCAGTTAAGACCACTTAAACTATAGAATTTCCAAATACATAAAACACAAAATTTGTTTCTTAAATTCTTAGGTTTCTAGCACAAATAGGTTTCGTCAATTTGGATTTATGGATAAAAAGTTATGGTTGTTTTAGCTTAAGGTTTCGACTCGGAAAATTGACAGAGCAGAGCATGTATACCAACTTCAAACCCAATTTCAATCATCTAAATCATAGAATTTTACAAAACCTGCAACATGAAAGTTGTTCCTTAATGTCTCAGATTTCTATCAAAAAAACCTACATAATTTGGGTTTAAGACTAAAAAGTTATGACCATTTTACTGTTAGGTATCAACTCAGAAAATTGGATATGGCTGTGCTATAACATCGGTTTCAAACTAAATATAGACCCATTTAAACACATTATTTCGAAAAACAATCAAAAGAGAACTTATAGCTTATCTTAACATCTTTCTAGCATAAAGAGATTGAACCAATTTGGATCATTTCACACCAAGATATCGTTGTTTTACAGCAGCGATTTTCATAATTATTTTCAGCAAACAATAAAAAATCATCAAATTCAAGCAACCAATTCACAATGAAATTAAAAGCAATTCAATCAACAAACTATCCAATTTAATCCAAATAGTGACTAATCACTTATACATTTGAATTAGAGATAGTAGGGTGAGTATTCAACTCACCTTTCACTAGAGATTGCAAGTTATCTTCTCAAATATGCTAAGTTAATCACCTCCTTCTCTAAAACACCTAATTTCCTCTCCTAGCCAATAATTTCAGAAATTAAAACCTTACCAAAATCTCAAATTGATTGTATGATTACGTAGAGAAGAGGCTATAGAACTCATACCTTATTTCCTTATAATTTGTAGAATTTCCTTTGATTTTTTAAGATCAAAACTAGGGTTGAGATGAACTTTTCTTATTTTTGGTTCTGGAGGAAGACAGAAACGTGAATAAATAATGAGAAGCTTTGTTTTGATCGGCTGGAGTATTAGGATAGGCTAATGGGTTAACGGGTTTGGAAATAAAAAGCCCAAACTAGATAATTAAATTCAATTATCTTAAATCCTTACTTAGCCTAATAAAAAAACACAATACTCTCTTTAGTATAAATTCAATTAAATTAGCCCGACAAGGAAATAAACCAATTAATCAAATTTTTGCCTAATAAAAATGATTAAATTATTTTTAACAAATAAATTATCAACAACAATAAATCTCAGTATTAATTTAAATTTACAACAATATTTAACTTTAACCAATTATTCACAAAACTAGATTTAATTTCACACTCAAATTTCACAAATTACAATTAAAAATTAATTATACATAATTAAACTTAACTAAATAGTTAATTAAAAACAGGGTTGTTACAGACTCCTCCCCTTAAAGAAAATTACGTCCTTGTAATTTCCTTTAATGATAGAAATCCATGATATAAATTCCTTCATAAACTATTTCTTTGTTAACATTTTTCTAATTTCATTTCCAAAATCACCCAATTTAATATCAGTCCAAATTATATCACTAAACTCAAATTTTTAGTTATCAAAATTTTCCAAAATTCTCAAAAATGCTCTAACGCCTCAAATTTTCGAAAAAAATTCGCCAGCTTCTCCTTTGCGTGGCTAGCGTTTCGAAATTTTACAATATGAATATAATTATATAATATACATATCATCTGAATGATGAGGCATCCCGTAAGGAAAAACATTAAAATGCGATATGTAATCCGAGATACATACCTTATATTTGAAATATTAACGAGTCCGCTAATATTCCTTAAGAAAACAATTTATAATCTCTTAAACGATAACTATTTAACTTCAGATACATGCACCTATCTCAAAAATTCATATTAGTATTAATATCAAATTCATATCATATAGGAGATATTAGCAATTCATGATTACACTTTAATTAGATTGACAGCATAATATTACATAACGAAAGAAATTCGTACTTAAATTTCCAAGTTTTAATTATTTCTTATGTCAAAATGTCACGTTCGATGTTTGGGAACCCCTATCGATAACATGGCATCCCACATATCGATCAGAATCCTTAAACAACATCCGGATAAGTCAACACAATAAATAATCTCAAGTTTAGATGTATTTATTTTATTATCACTAACATCCATGCATCTAATTTTAAATAAATGCAACAAGGCAATCAATTCCTAGCAACCAATCAACCAATACATACATAATCAATAACAACGTAACAATTCAATGTCTGAAATTCTGCTGCGCAACTTTGATTATTCCTAGATCATTTAAATATTATACTTATTCACTCAAATTTCCTAAATTTTCTTTCAAAAGAAAATAGTTCGCTTTAATTTAATTCATTCCAATTTAATTCCAAAATTTCCTTAACTCTAAAAGATTTTGTTCATTATTCACTAAAGGTTTTAATGTCACAAATTCCAATTTATTAAATTAAAAATTTTAAAATCAATTTACGCCTCAAATGATTATCCCGATAATAATTTAATATTCCTATCCCTAATTAGATAATTAATATAACTACCTACCACACACACCAGGGGTATGACTCTAAGTCATCTAAGTCTCAGACCCGTGATATTATATGTTATAATGTTCTGACACCGCTCTGATACCAAACTATATATGTTTTTATGTTCGTGAAAAAAATATATGTTTTTATGTCTTGTGATGGATGTTGAGTTAATTCTGTTATTTTGTGTTTAGTGACTAGTTCATGTTTGTGATGAAAACTTATAACCTTGTACAGAGTTAATCACTGATATTTGCGTGCTTAGAGATATTGTGTTTTGTTCTGTGAATTCAATCCTGAACATCTGTATTTACTTATATGTTGTTTGTTCTTGTGCTATATCTTATTCTCACCCTATTGGATATTTAGAGATAGTCTGACCTGAGTGTTATTTTGCAGGCCGAAACTTTTTAGGTTACAGGACAGGTTGACCTTTGAATGGTTGTGCTAGCAAGGAGATAAACATTTGGACTTTTAGTTTATCCCATTTAGGAATTTGGACCTTGTATATAAAATGTATAATTGAGATTAGAGAATAGTTAAATTTGTATAACAATCGAGTTTAGTATTTCATTTCGTAAACTAAATAATTTGTATTGTATAAGTTGAGATTTATTCAACTGTGATCTGTGACTATTATTTATATGATATATTGTTCTGATTCTGAGAAATCGATGTGTCTATTACTTTGTATTAATATTGTACACGTCAAATTCAGTTCAGATATTAAGTGAAAAGGTATAAATGATGTGTCAGCATTAGAATAAAGATATATTCACATTCGATCGCCTTTAACAAGCCGTATTCTCCGGATTAGCAGACGACATTACTTGTAATGTTCTTTGCTAATCTGGGCATCGCGGTGGGGTCGTTACAGTTTGGTATCAGACTTATATAATGTAGTAATTAACCTCATTAACCATAGTAATAACTCATAGTGAATGATTCCAAAATCTAGAAATAATCATAAGAAAGTAAATGGCAACTCATGTCATATTTCAATAAATCATGAGAAACACAAATATAACCTTCCATAGGCAAAAACTGAATTGTGGTGAAACTCCAACTAAATCTCAAATCACAATGTTTAAATCAGTAAACTCATAGCTATGAACATATGACTTAACATACAGATAAGCTATAATAAAATATGCCTGAAACCTATAGTCATAATAAAGCATATTAATCAAAATCACCATTTCATAAATCAATATCAAGTCTCAATTTGACTATCATTAAAAATATGGTGATAACAATTTAAAATCTCCAAATTCACAAAAGAAATGGATCTCAAATGCAATGATAAGGTCGCTAACACCTCCCCAAGCAGTTTCGTCCATGACAAGGTCGCTAATACCTCGCTAAGCAGCTTCGTCCGTGACAAGGTCGCTGACACCTCGCTAAGTAGTTTCGTCCCTATAAGGTTGCTAACACCTCGCTAAAATTATTCCAACAATTTCTTTAGTAAATGAAATTACTTAAACTGTTTAGAGTACGAAAAGTAACCATGAAATAACCAGGATCGTGTGATTTTATAGCATTGTGTCGACGACGATTGGCATACGTAAAAAGACATTGGCACGGCGTATAATTATCACAACCAAAGTGGATGCCTCCACACGACCATTTACCAAAAAAAAGATCTCGCAGTATTGTCACCCCTTATGATGAATAAACGTCGAAACCCACAAAATCCGATACTGTGCTTTCAGAAGGCGTACTAACACAGCCTCAAACAATGATAAAAGAAATTATCAGTGATAGATATAACTCTTGTTTGTGTTAATATTAATTAACACTAGCCATGCGGCTGGTATGTGACTGTTACGGCAAGGGCTGGTTATCGTGATTCCAACAAATCAGACAGCTTGTGGAATGGATACTAGCTCATCCGGTTAAAGATATTTATTCGTTCCCAAAATATTTTTTCTAAAAAAAGTTCTAACATATGATTTAAAATACATAAACCAAGTAAGAAAATAAGCAAAAGAAAGTTCAAGCAAAAACAATAAAGAAACAAATATTAGAGCTTTAACTTAGTTCAAATTTGGGACAGCGAATGACTCTGTCTTAGGATAGGTTTTCGAAATAGCTACGTTAAAAATTTGTAGAAGTGTTCAACATAAAAGCTATCACAAACAAAGTCAGCTTTTTGGAACATATAAAATTATTGAAATCCGACCAGAAATGAAAAGGATATGGTCAATTTACTAACAGTGTATAGTTCAGAGAATATAAATTTCAATGTGACAGAGCTAAGAGTTTGCAATAGGATTCTGCTTAAGCTATGCTCAAAATTTGTAAAACTTTTCAACATGAAAGTTGTCAGACATGAAGTTATCTTTCCGAAACATCGTAAATTATCAAAATCTGACTTGAATTGAAAAGGATATGGTCAATTTACTAACAGTGTTTAGCTTAGAGAATATAAATTTCAATGTGACAGAGCTGAGAGTTTGCCATAGGTTTTTGCACAACCTATGCTCCAAATTTGTAAAAGTGTTCATGGTGATATTTGTGAAAAATGAAGTTAGCTTTTCGAAACATCTAAAATTATCAAAATCCGACATGAAATGAAAAAGATATGGTCAATTTACTAACAGTGTTTAGCTCGGAGAATATAAATTTCAATGTGACAGAGCTGAGAGTTTGCAATAGGATTTTGCTCAACCTTTGCTCAAAATTTGTAAAAGTGTTCAACATGGAAGTTGTCACACATGATGTTAGATTTCGAAAACATAAAAAATTATCAAAATCCAACTAGAAATGAAAATGATATGATTAATTTACTAACACATGCAAACAATGATATAGTGATTAAAGTGTGTTTGTGACAAGAACTACACTTTTATTCTAGGTTTTCAATTCAACTTTGCAAACATTTATTATTTACTATAAATCCATATTAAAAACTGAAATATAATCAAATTTAAACAAGAATTGCCGTGATAATTTTCTCACGGCAATTTTCCAGCTAAAGATATCGTTGGGTTTGAATCACCCCAACTCGTACGAGGCACGAACTTGAGTGATATTTTCTAACGAAAATCACACTCAAGGCGAACCTCTCAAAAAGAAAAATTCATATGATATTTATTTATATCAAATGGTTTACAATTGATTTTTTTTTCTTTTTCAAAACATTACAATTGTGTATATACATCTTTTCTCAAAAGATCATTCAATTCCAAATAATGTTTCAACTTCCAAAAAGTTTTATTTCCTCATCTAAATATTATTTAAAATCTTTTAAACATTTAAGATTTAAAACATTCGAACTCAAATTTCGGTGTCTCATTGACTCTGTCAAATTTTTAGTAACCCCTATCAAAAAACATTGGCCAAACGCTTCGATCAGAATTCTTAAAGCATCTAACAGACAACTTGCCACACAAAATAGATTATCCAAAGATTTCTTTTTATTAAATTTCTTTCATTGCCTTTACATACATTATAAATGATACTCCATTAAAATCAATTTAATGATATTTCCCTTTATCCATGCTTTCTTTAATCAATTATCCATTTTAAATTCATCTTAGTTTTTAATTTAATTATCCATAGGATAAATTTATTATTAAACCAAATTCAATTATGCCTTGCGGTAGCGACGTCAAATCTATACACCACAAGGTCCAATTAATATTGAGTAGGTCTTTTAAATTCCCAAATGGTAAATTCTACTCAATGTTGATATTTAATGGTTATTAAGTATAATTATTAAACAAGCAAGCATTTATTATTGACAACAAATTATAAAGGCACTTAAATTTGAGGTGTTCAGTGGAAGGCAGTTTATCCGCCTTCACTGCACAACTCAGATTGCTAAGTAAAAGACATAAATCAATTTGAAGTTTGCTAAAGTTGAAATGAAACATTTGTTCAAAGCAAGAATTACTTCAAGATACGAAATAGTGCATACAGAAAATAGGCACGATGTATCCTAAGATTTTCTAAGATATGACTCATCTCTAGAGGAAGAATTCCTAGTAGCGACCCGAAGAACTCTAAGGGACGGTCTCGAAGACACATATAGGAAAAGATTCTCATCTTTAATATCATACATTATTTCAAACTCGGCTCTGATACCAAGCTGTGACGCCCCACCTTTATGCCCTCATTAACAAAGAACATTACAATGAAATATCGTTTGTTAATGTGGAGAATAAGGCTTGTTAGGAGCGACCATCTGTATTATTACTCCGGACGAGTACCGATACGTGTAATTGATCGAAAATATTTTCTTTTATAAGAGGATTCAACGTATCTGATCCAGGCACAAAACAACAACATGGTGGCTTAATATAATTCAAAATAATATAAAATATAACAGAACATAGAATTACAGAATACGACAAAGAAATATAAATATTTCTCATAAAGCGAATGTGAACATGTATATGATACATGATGTGAACAGCAAAAGGTGGTCATAAAAGATCCACAATATACACATAAAATATCTAAGACAACATAAATGAATATACATCAAAATGAATCTCTATTTCGACATACAAGAAGGACTACAACATAACTAGACTACAAGTCTACTAAAGCATACGAAGAAGCCTCAAACTAATCCAACTCTAAGATCATCATGTTGAAGAATCTAAAATATCTCGGTCTGACCCTAGTATTACATAAAGATAATAAACGGATCAGCCTAGTCTAATTCGAATCAATGTGAGATAAAAGTGATAATAGATTACAAGCAATAATAGGAACATAAAAACTCACATAGAGTTAACATGAAACTCATATAGAGTTAAACAAAGAGGAACGTTATCCTTCTTAAAATTATTCCCTAAATCACAAAACCATTATTAGCTTATAAAAGCAAATCTCACAAAATATTTGGAGAAACACAAATTTCATAAATCTAGAAAATGAGATGTTTAAATGTTTATAAATAGTATCAAAGTGTTTTAATAAAAATAGGAGTTAGAAACCTTTATGCAATATAATTGAATTACTCCAAAATCAATTTATAAATCACTTAAAATCTATTTATTTATTTTTCAATTAAAATTGCTATTTATTAGGAAACCAACTATCAAATATTCACAAATATTCATAGCATCAAAATACGAATTAAACCATTGAAATTCAGCAGTAATTGAATACATCAAAATAGAATTTCTTCCATAGAACACAATGGCATCAAAGTTCAATTATTTTCCATTGAATCAGAACCCAAAATTCATATTAGAAAATTATCGAAAAATAACATTAAAAATTTGAGCAAAGTTTAATTTCAACATTTAGAAAGCGGTAAACTGACGTGAGCAAACAAGGTGTAGATTTATAAAACACTAACAGTAATCACCAAAAAAAAGACCAATAAAACTAGTGTTTTCACGATTCAACCACATACAAATGAATTTAGACTAGAAGTGTGAGGGTTACTCACCTCTTCAAATTGCTTGCATTTTGTTTTCAACCCAAAGAACCAAAATTTCCAGAATTTGACCCTAAGTGTAGCTATGATTTGACTTGGTAAAACTAAGTATTTTCTTATGAAATTTTTGCAAAGGTGCATTTATGAGTTGAGAATAACATATCCAAATTTCAGATTTTTATGATTTTCATACAATTAGATATGAATTTTCTACTGACCTTCGTTTTTCAACGCAGATATACTCGAAAACCACTTGACCTATCAAAACGAAACCAAATGCCATGAAATTTGGTCCAGAGGTGCTGCAACATGTTACCAATAACATATCCAAATTTGAGAATTTTTGAAATTTTATTTGATTTGTTCTAGAATTTTGAATGTCTAGGGTTTTGTGAAAAGAATTAAAAAAGAAGAAGTTTGAGCTTTCTGGTTTTGAGAAAAATGAGAAGTAACATGTACGTTCTTCTCTTTTCTAACTTCCTAAAGCTAATGGGATGAAGTAGGTAAGGAGATGTAGGCCCATTATCAAGTGCTGCTAAAGTTTTCTTATCACTAGTGTAAATCTGTGCTTCGCGCACGGATCTACTGCCAAAAATGTTATAGTGCTATTATGAAAAGATGAAAGTGATGGTGAGTCCATATGTCACTGATTGATTTGTAAAAAAAATATTATATTACTTGCTCAATATGTAGGAATCCATCGATTTTCAATAATTCCAGTTAATAAATATATTATAACTATTGTAATATTAAAAAACAATTTCAATGTCGTGGTCATTTGTGAACCCAGAGCCATAAGTGAATCACGATAATAACTTCTATTCATTGGTTAAACTTAAAATACAATTCGTTAATTAGGAATCACTTATGCAGATTTAAGCACAGCCAATATTAAAGAAAGAAATATGAAATCAGAATAAAATGGCTGCTATCCATCATTGAAACATATAAAAGAGTGAAACATTATCTCATAATCAAATAGGCAATGTAAAATGTCTCTATTACAAACAGTCACGAGTTTAATATTTTTTTAACATATAAAGCATGATTGAATCAAAGTAAAACAAAGATAGTAGAATTTAGAAATGTAAAATCCTGAGTAGTTCATTACCTGGACAGTTGAACATAAGATTTAGATACAAATAAAGCAGCTGAATGAAATATCTTCATAGTAGAAAGCAAGCAGTTAGCGGGGGAAAACAGGGGAGTAACTTCAGCCAATATTCTATGCTCAGTTTCTGTTTGATATTCATTAACTTTCCATAAGCCAACAGCATCAAATCCAAACTCTCCATTTAGTTCGATGCCTTCGTCTTGTTCCTGCAATTTTTTTCAGGCAAAGAAGTTATAGTGCAGTAGTATTAGATGCAGTAGGCTAAAATATATAAATATTATGTTCAAACTAAATACAACATTACATAGAGGATGCCACATGCAACTGAAATAAAATTGCATGAGCTGCAAGGATGCATAACGTATTCAATATACTACACCTCATAATGCACCTTAACAAAGCAGTAATCATTATAGGTGTAAAGTGAGTCAGTTTTAATACACCATATATCTGTTGATACCAAAGAAAATACATTTAAAAAGCATTTTAATTGGGTCATTTAGCATTTTGGCGACTTTTGGAATAATATGGTTTCAGACAAACTACCGAACTCAGAAATGACAAACTACGAATAAGTTTTTGAATGAAAAATATTTGATTTAATGAAACAACATGCTTCATTCATGAGAAGATCTTACTTGAAAGGCCACATCACATCAAAATCAAATTTAATAAAACTGTGAGCTATGACGACCATACACGTAGATGCAATTCACCGGAAAAAATGCTCCCTATTGCTGCACACCAACAAAACTCAAGCTTCACATGTATAAAACTCTACAATGACCCACTGCAGCTAGTGTTTTAGGTTAATATCCGATCATCTTGAAGCAGTTTAATTAGACAATGAAACCTAATCTAATTAAACTAAAATCAAAAGGCACATTAATCAACAATCAATTGTTGAGTAATACTTAGTTATTTTTAGCATCTAAGTTAGTAGAAACCAAAGTTCCTATGGTTGAAACTTTAAGTTTACCCATGTGTAAATGCAAGTGATAATTATATGTTGGTCGTAGTATTAGGGACATGAATTATCGAAAGGTATTCAACTATATATTCAATCTTTCACTAGTTGTACTTTGAAAATATAATTTTAAATCTTGTAGAATTTTGGAGTAAGATTCAATACCTATTGACAATCATTCCCACTAAAGCCACATACAAATCAAACAAAGGTTCGGTATTGTGTTATACTCTCTAGACATCATCATATAATACCTAAGAGAAAATGGCATATCTATTCATGGTGTAGATCCTTGGGCGCATAACCATGAAAATTAGTGAGTATTATGCAAATTTACGAATTGAATTATGTATCAATTTATGCAAGCCACTTGATTTCCATCGGCCATCCAATCAAGAACGTGCACCATAATGTATCATATATGTTATTACATAATATGTGCATTTACAAAGATAACAAATAACAGTATATATTTCTACATGTTTCATCTTGAATTTTTAACTACTCAATGAAAGTGAGCCTTAAGGGTCAGCACACGTCATTGATACCAATAGAAGGTATCGGTATATGATGGTGGTCTAATCTACATCATGAAATATAAGAATTTGTATAAATAATTAACAAATTTTACCTTTTACACTTCTATCTTCTCATCAAGCTATTAAAAAACTTCTTCGGAATCATATTGACTAAAAACTTGACCAATATATTCTTCATTGTTATCTATAACAAAATATGGACAATTTACAACCCATAGATGCAAACAAAAAAATATAAATATAATACCTAAATATTTGAAACTAATTAGTACGTGAAGAAACAAATTACCAACCTCGTAAAGGAGAAAATATAAGGAAAAAATGCACTGATTTTAAAATTGCACGCCCTGCACACTTTGATATCTTCCAAAATTGTTAGAAAATTGTAGAATATGTAATTGTTCTTGTAAATCACAAAATCAAATTATGTTAAGTATATAGTTCCATAACCATCAAACTAAATCTAAAAGACTGCTTTTACTATTACTTTTATTATGTAATGGGTATGAAGAGGGGTATAAGTGCATATCCAGTCGTACATGAAACTAACATTGTTTATAAGTCTATAGTTAATCAGAAAATTGTCCTTATAATGAAGGCATGAAAATATAGTGTAAAACATGTTATTAATATTAGCCAAATTATTGAACTAAAAAAACTGTGGGATGTACAAAAGTAAAATGGAAGATTGACATGTGTGTGCACATGATTTGGATAAGGTCATGTTCATCGCCATCAAAGTTTTATCATTCTGCAATATTCACCATCATCGCTAAGCTACAAAAACCTGATCGGTAATTAGAAAATTTGGCCACTATATCATTTGATGGACCTAACACAAAATTCATTTGTAGAAGAAGTACCTGGTTTTTTTTATATTATTATGATAAAAAATGATAAATGAATAAGTATTAATTACATCAGTAGTAAGAATTATTTTAGGTTACACCATTCCACAAAGTTATTTTAGCTTTAAGCTATAATAGCATTAAAAAGTAGAATAAAAGCATCAAAGTTAAAAAAAAGGATATATAAAGATGAGGTTGAATGTATGCTTATTCATCCCAAGATTTGGAATAGAGCAACATGTTGTAAAATTTTGGCACCAATATTTACAAAGCATATAAAATAGCGAGCCACACCTAATTTGACTTCCAAAAAAAGTATTCATGAAAGAATGAAGCCAAACCTTTAAAAGCTTCGAGAATTGCTCAGAGGTATGGTTTGGTGATCCTAACAAATTGGTATAGTCCTAACAAATACGTAGATAATAAAAAAATCAAATGAAGGATGGGAATATGAACCCACATGGGATCATCATTTGAAAATCTACGTTAATTGTTACTTGAAAAATTTTATAAAGATAATAATCAATATAACCTAAAACTCGAAGTATAAAAAATAAATTGAAAATCCAACAGAAATGCACTTATTTCAATCCTTAAATATGCAGGTGTAACGAAACTAAGATTGACAGATGTGTCCTTATAACCGTTATCTCTATTATTGAAAATGCAAAGTTGTCACTATATATTAAAGTGAAAACTAAAATTCATAAACTCTATGAGCAAGAAAGTTAAGGATGACTTTGTTACCAAGCAAGTAAGACTGTAAACCTAAAAATGAACCTTTTAAGATATAATTGTAGGCGAAGTTGCATACTTTTCTTCTGCTGATTTTTTAAAATATTTTTCCCAAAATGAACCAAATAACTAAGCAATAGGATACTTGCACAACTGAAATATAAGTTAAATTAAAAATAAAAAAGATCAAAAATCAAATCTAAAACGAAGCCTAAGTTGGAGTCGGAAGATAAATTCAAAAATAAATGAAAATGATCGCATATAAAAGAAGTTGTATGTGAGCATCGAGTTCGCAAAATTGATTGGAATCAAAACAAATATTAACATATAAAACCACATGGATATAATATTATATATATTACAGTATAAAACGTATGGCACATAGCATACACATGTAAAAAGCGTGAAACGTACCTTGTTATGCAACTTAAGCAAGCTCGTTTTCCTTTTTGATGCGAATATATATAAGAAAGCGAGTGGTAAAAAATGAAATCATCATTTTCACATACGTACACAAAACTAAAAAAACATATCAATAAAGGATGTTGCTGCTAATACGTACACATAAATACAATTTTTTTCCTCTTCTTTGTTTAAGTAATATAGCAGCAGCTTATGCTATTGCATGTAGCAGCAACCATGATGTTGCTGATAGCACCGGCATAGTGCTACTATGCAGCAGCAGCCACATTGCTGCTATGCAGCAGCATATGTTGCTGCTATGATGTAGCACAACGACGCTGCTACATGTGCTAAACGGTAATCTACGCAGTAAATGTTAATTTTGTTTTCCCTTTATGCTTTAAGCCTTTAATACCTCTAGTAATTCCAATCACATTTTTCGGCCATCACCAATGTCAATGAGAAAAAGAAAAGAGAAAAAATCATCAATGTTCACATAAGTTAGACTCTTCTTACTCTAGACATGTCTGATAAGCAGAATTGTACGTGAAAACAGCAAAATACATATTTAAAATCTTATGGATGCTAATATCATTCTTATGAATTCAAATTTTCATGTGTCAAAGCGTTCAGTTTACTGTGAGGTATGTCTATTTAATAGAATCCTAATGTAAACGATTCAGGGATGCAATAAATTCATGATTGCTGAATTCTACCCAATTTAATTTTGGCTTCTAACATTCATTATAGAAAACAATATTTAGCCGATTAAGTTAATTAGTAACTACTATTTCCAACAAAAAGTCTTCATTGAAACTTCTTATAGGATAGATGATGCAAAAAAGACGGCTGGCCAATATCAAGCTCATAGTGCAGTATGACATAACAATTGTAGTTACTTAAGACATAGTAGGAGTTCAACAATAATAATTGGAATAAAAAAAGTACATCATGAAGTGATGGAAGCAAGAAGTTGGCAGCTAGAAGATATACCTCAAAATTCTAGAAAAATAGGAAATAAAGAGGCCATGTTTCTACTTTAGATACTTAATAGTAAATTTTAGAAAAGTGATAACATGGCCATCTATTATAATGACTAACTAATCAGGTTGTATCACATATATGCATGTATCACATAGAAAATATACTACACTTACCTTAAACTAATAAGTTTATACATATAGTCCAAATGGTGCCCACTCAAATATGGGAAACCTAAACGTTTTAGCTGGTCTTTGATTAAAGGAATTTAGATTTTTCGAAAAAAGTAACAATTTTTAGGGATAAATTATGTCACAAATTTTTAGGAACTTACTGTTATAGAAAATTGTTGTACAAAATTGAACATTTTTGCGGATTACATTAAATTATGTCATATATGTTAATCAATACAAAGATTCTGATATTACCTATTTTATTATAGCAAAAATTGTTTTACGTTAAAAAATTGTACTAAACTCATATATGTTAAATCAGCCGAGTTTGTAAATAAATTCTTGAACATAAATCCCAAATTCAAACGAAATAACAACAATTAAAACCAAGATCTGTAAATGAATTTTCGAAAACAAATCTCGAATTCAAATGAAATACTAACAATAAATACCTAGGTCGTACTAGAAAAACATATTACAAAATATGGATTATGAAGGTTGAATAACGCAACATATTATAGTTACATGAAAAACCTAGGGTTACTAAACTGAGAGAAGAACTGGTACCTTTCAGGGCAACCTTTCAATGCTGCCTCGCCAATAACTCGTTAGACGGTCAAATAAGACCGATGTTCACTAAAGACTGGATAAGGAAGATTGAAAGGGATTGTGAGGTGAAATTTGCTGTCATAAAGCTAAGGTTTCAGATTCGAAGGGGCTAGGTGATACTGGTGGGAGGAATAGGACGTTATTATCTAGGTTTAGAGGAAGAAGCGGAGAACTGGTAGGAATATAAGAAAATGAAATATAAAAAACATGATTGTTCATTTCACAACATATGCAGGGGACTTGTGCGCTTTTGAAATGCAACTTAGTAATTATATTATAGTATAGATAAGGTGTTGCTAATTACAACTTTGAATTATAAAACACTTTACTTTATATTTAAACAAATTTGTATATTTTTTTTATAAATTCAACCACTCAACTTTCAACAAGCTCTATAAGATAAAATGTTCATTTTATAAATTACAACATGTTTAAATTTAATTAAACAATATTTTCCATAATAAAATATATTGTTATTATTAACGTTGTAAAAATACACCGTTTGTGTCCAAAATTTAATATAACTTTTAAAATAAAAATTATTCTCCATAGTTTTACCAAAATAATCTATTTATGGAAAAATCATATTTCAAATGTTGAAATTATTTCCATTATTATTAAAATTTCCCAAATACCTAGTTTTAGTACAAAATTCATTTACATGAACTCCATACAAATAGATTCTCCAAACTCCAATTTAATTAACACTAAAAATTACCAAATCTCTTAATTATTACTAAATTAAATTATTCTCCTAATTTAATTTCAGGTAATCTAAACCAGGGTTGTTACATATTTGACATCGGTTAGCATAACCAAACACCATTCTGCTATTATATTAACTTAGGCATGTGCTTAGCAAAATATATCCCCATCTGATATTATAGTAACTTGGACATCTTACAAAATATTTATTTGTTTGTTGTTGGCAGATTCTCTTTACATATCTACTTATGTAAATACCCATGATATAACTTGGATAAATTAAACTGAATTAAAATATAAATCATTATGGTCGCTAAGCCTTTTTCCAATTTTCAAAGTCAGATGTTTGATTTTGTTTTTTGTTTGAAATAAAAATATAAAAAAGTTTAAAGTTTACCATTTTAAATAAGATATTTAAAGAATGACTAAGTAGCGTTTTTATTAAAGGTGTTTTGAAGTAATTTAATACTTTTTAAAGGTTTGTTAGAAAATCATTTTATTTGTTAATATGATTTAAAGGTAAATTTAATAAAGGATGTTTTAAATAATAACTTGTTTATCTAAAAGTTGTTTTAAATAACTGATTTTATCAAAGGAACTTTATTGATTTAAGTTTATTAAGAAGTTTTGTTTAAAATATGGAAAGTTTATAAAAGAAGTTTTATAAAGGGTTTTGAATATATATAAAAAAGTTTGATAAAGGGTTCTGAATATTTATAAAGAAGTTTTATTGATCATTTTGGAGATTTATGAAAGTTATATAATGATTTTTGATAATTATAAGAGAATTTTATAAATGGGTTTACAATGTTAGTATAGGAGATTCACAAATGAAGAGATTTATTAAAAGGATTTACTGAAGAAATTTATAAAAGAATTTGAGATTTGATTTCCTTTAATTGACCTTCTTAATTTTGGAGATTTGAGATTTGAGGTTATCTTTATCTCCAATTTAAATAATATTTGTTTAATCCTTATAATATGATTTTGTAATAAGCAATCTTTCATAAATGTTTGGTGAATATACCTATGTCAGTGAGATATGTATATGAATGTTTTGATAAACGTTTTGGAAAGAGATTTAAAATAAATGAAAGATGTATTTTGAGGCTTAGTGGTTGATATGGGTAATTAAATCTCTGAATTATTGTTGTTTGATTATTTGATAGTTAAATAACCGACTATCAAATCTTGGCATGTTTTGACACAGGAAGTATGATTGTATATTCAAGTTCCTCGGTGAAGATTCAAATACTTATTGTATACTTCCAAAAGAACCAGGAATGAGTCAACCGGAAATTATCGCGGTTGGTTTGGAGAGTTCGGTATCAAATATGTTATCCAAAAACCACTTTGAACTAACATATGAGTTCGTGTGGAAGATATCTTGAAGATGATTGAAGACGATGCTCCTTGAAGAACCTTGGGTTACGTTTAGAACGAACTTGTCTGGATGAATGCTAGCGTTGCATTTCTGGTTGGAAGGCGGTGTTAGCATTCCAAGATGGATTGTAAATGTTAAGAGCATAGCCTTTCAAGCCTCACGTCCCGGTAATGATTAAAACAGGGTAGAAGCGGCAGGGCCATGTGGGTCGCACCCATTAGGGTATGATCATCCCAATATCTACTATCGATATCTCTATGTATGGTTCGGCGCCATTTTTGGTTGTTGATCGCAATCAAGGGGTGATCATATTCGGTACTACCCAGTTCAGAGGTAGGCCAGTCCTGTTTTGGCAAGGGTCGAAAGGTTTTCGATCCCACTGTACATTTTATCTAGAGGTACACAAATTTTCGTAAGGTAGTCCCTTACCTTTCCATTTGTTGGAAATCCATTCTTCAATACGAGCCTACGATTTTTTATTGTATATATATTATTTCTTTCATGTACACACATCACAGTACTAGGTTATTAAATACTTTAAACCCTAGACATTACTGTAATATCACCAGATTTTTATAATATAAATTTTTTTAGTTATCGTAAGCTAAAAACCCGTCTGTGTTTATGTGCGGTGCGGTATTACGAGATACTTTTGAATTTAAAAAAAATTATAAGTTATAATAAAGTTCCCTGTGATTTAAGTTTCTCGCGCTAGTTTTACCAAACTAACCCGGACGTTGTTTTCCTATAATCTCGTGTTAGCCCGAGCATATTTTCCAGATTTAGCTGGATTCTTTGGAGCTTTTGGATTACAAGCTAGATTCTCCAAGGCATATTCATGTATCTTATATTCTTCCGATGTTTAGTTATTCTTGATGGCTATTTCTTGTATTTACCAGAACTTGTATTCTTAATGGCTATTTTTTGTGAGATTCTGCTCTGCCTTTTGCTTTCTTTCACCCCAAATGACCTGTCTTTCAGACACTTAAATGATCTGCACATGAATACCGAGGATGTATTAAGTGTCATCTTTTGGTGTAAGAATGGCAGACCTTTACACTTAGTACCAAAGTGCAAGGTTAAGCGAGAACCTTAGACCTGGTGGGGTTGACTCATTTGAGATAGGGTAAGTGAGACCCTAGGATAAGTTTGATAGTGTATTACATATATGGGCACATGTTTGTTAGTGCTATAAAAATGTTTTATATTGTGTTGATTTATCGAATGAGTGGCTTATGAATTTTGGTCGATACAGAAGGTATAGCTGTATCGATAGGGTTTCTAAACACTTAAACTAGGCAAATCAACATAGTATTATTTTAAAATCTGGTAAATAAGATAATTTTACCTAGGAATATATTTTTAATATATAAAGTAATGATTTTCAAAAATAAAGTATAGTTATTTTTTATATGTGGAGTTGATAATATTTAATTATTATCATATAGGGTTTGATTAGTCATGCTCGTCCAGTCTTGAGCATTAGCTATGGTTTGTAGAAACATCTGCAATCTTTCTTTGTAAAACATAGGTTGGGTAGATAGAATTTGTGGGAACATTGAAACAAACACCTTGTGAATTAAATTTCACCGTTTGACTATAAGGCATTCGATGATATACTGGGTTAACATTGGATTTTAATACAGGATGTTTATTAAAAAGAAATATTTCAGTTGATTTTATAAATTAGGATTATGAAACATGTTTTAAAAATAAGTTAAATTTTCAAAGAATTTAAATCCGGCATTCGATTGAGTGGCTTTGATAAAATTTCAAACAATTCTTGGAAAAGTAGTAATAAATTTTACTTAAAAATACTTTATGGTATAAATATTTTGAAAGGGAATTTTAGAATAAGATTTTTCTTTGGACAGTTCGAGGAATGAGTCTCGATCTATTTTGTGATGATCAAAATAATCTTCTAAGTGACAATCAGATGTTTGCTTAGGCGATTATGGTAGTGCACTTAGTAAACTATTCTCTTTGTCATTGTACGATCAAAATTGGTTCGAATCCGAATGAATCCAAAGTAAGTAGATGATAAATATTTTGTTGAAACTATTAGTTGGAAATATATGCATAATATTGTTTCAAAATGGGATTTGAAATGAAGAAGTATTTTTTATGATTAACTAGTTCAAGTGACTCGAAAGTGACTAAAAATGGATAGGAGATGTGCTCAGATGGTAAACACTTCTCTTAATTATTACCCTTCTTGGTAAAGGGATATATGATACAATTTGGTAGTACCCAGTTCCTTGATAACATTTTGGAGTTACTCGGGCTATATGTATATTTCTAAAGGTTAAATATAAATTATAATTTCAAAAAGATTTTTGAAATAAAACCATAGTAATTGGCCACTAAATTTTCAAAATAATAAATTATTTTGATTTAAAAAGTAGGTAAATAAATGAAATTTTAATTTGGAGGTTTAATAAACTTTGTTTTATCAAACTGTATCTTTTGGTTTGAACATCTAGGGAGTGAAAAGTTTATTCGATGTTATTGGGCTGGCTGATAAACGTCTTTAACTTAGAGGCATCTAAGAAAAGTAGACTCTAGGATAGAGTTTGGATACCAACATCCTACTCTTCTTAGCTACTTACCAGACCGATGGGGTAAAGAGGTTGGATTGGTCGACTTAGTTTTGAGACCCAAATTATTTTGGGCCTACATCTGAATAAGTTAAAAGTGAATAGAATTAAAAATCAGATGTTTTGTATATACTCTTAGGATGTAGAAGAGTATTATACAAATCAATAAATTAAAATGATTTTATGAAAAGGGTTCATTAATAAAGTTGTATCATTCAAAATGTTTGAACCTAAGTTGGAATCGTTATGAAATGTTTTCATAAATATTTTTTGGGAGGGTTAACAACAATTGGGTAAATAATGAATCTTTGGATCGGTACATAAGTTATACGTAGATCCTTCCTCTTTTTCACATAATTATCGATCCAAGATTCAAGCACGTGACTTGAGGTGTTTTAAACCATTCTGAATAAGGATCTATCACTCGATTTTTGACGGCAAACACTTGGTGAGGGTTCTTAAAATGGAACCAAAGTTTTCTATCATAGTATATGGCTATGTTAAGAGAACTAAGGATTCTAATTAAGAAGCCTGATCAAAGTCCGCACTAGAAAGTCGAGTAGGCGATACTAGTTTGGAAGTATTGCCATGTACTTAAGTGAGTGATCAAATCAGATTTTTTCATAGAAATAATCTATGTACATCATACGGACTGATTAATAGGGTTAAATGTGTCTGGGTTAGGGTAGTGGTAAAATTTCGAAGATGAAATTCTTTTAAGGAGGGAGAGTGTAACGATCCAGAATTTCACCGCTTTAATTTTGAAATATTTGATTAATTTTAAATATTCAAATAAAAGATTTTATAACTAACATAAAACTCTTTTGAATAATAAATAATGATGGTGAAATAGATTTTCAAATTTGTTTACAAAAATATATAGTTCATAGAAAAATCGAAAATGTGACCGGAATACGTTTTCCGAATTTTCGCCTTTTCGTCGGCTAAAAGTTATTGGAAACATTCTGAACTCTTTACTGTAACCATACAAATTTATAAAAAAGTTAGGGTATATATGTATATGTATTAGTATGTGTGTGTATATACATACATATGTATTTATATTTTGGTATATAAGGTTTAAAATATAATTTAATAAAAGAAAATGTAACCTCATAAGCCAACATAAGTACATTTAAGTACTAAAACATGTTTAAACATGTTGGCCAAGGTGTACATGAAGGGAAAAAGGGGGTGGGCATGAGGTACAAGGGTGGGGGCAAGCATGGTGAGGTTGCGTAAGGAGGTGGAGGGTAAAGTACAAGGGGTAAATTGGTAATTTAATTTATACACTTTATATATATACAAATTTTCTAATTCTTATCATTATGTTCTCATTTCATCTCTACTTTATTAAACTCCTCCAAGCTTTCATGATGTCTCTAATGGCTACCAAAGAATTTTTAAAGTTTTAAAAACCCTTAGATTTATCACTTATAAATACCCCTTTCATTTCTTCAATTTTGCCCCCTCTTCTCACGGCCATAACTTCCTCTAAACTACTCCGAATAAACAAATTATTATTTTTCAAATTCAAGAGAATCGAGTTGGGTACAATTTTCATTAACACCATTTCTTCAATTTTTAATGTTTGTTGGTCAAAAATACATTTATTCAGACTCATTTCCGGATCCAAATCTTCAAGTCCGAAAATACCTCTTCTTCTTTTGACCATATCTCGCTTAAAAACGATCCAAATTAAGTGATTATTTTCTTGAAATGCTAGGAAATAGAATTGACAAGAACTTTTCATTTGACAACGTTTTCAAATTCCATGAGTAACTTGTCCAAAAATTAGTTGGAAGATGACCTTTTTTCGGGTTATTTTGGGTTGCTTAAGGTGAGTAAAGCTTACTCTTTTACCTAAAGTTCTAAACTTTAAATTATTATTTATCTTGGTTATGAGACTATGTTGCTTGATTTGGTGAATGTTGATGTACGTATACATATTTGCTTGGATGATAATACGTATGTGCTGTATGGAAATCAAACCCAGACTTGAAGTGATGCAAAGGATATAAAGTTGTGATCTTTGTTATGTTTGTGTTTAGATGGGTTTATGTATGTTGTAATCTTGAATACGGATGAAAATTCAAGTTTAGCACTTGAATTTATTATGTTACCACACAGAAATCCTTTATTTTAAAAACTAGTTTACTTAAGAATAGTTTTTGAGAAGTTATAAGTTTTAAACTTTGATTTAGTTCCTAAAACCATACTCTTGTTTTTCAAAAACTTATATTTAGTTATAAAAGTAGTGAGTATATAAAAGCTAAGGATTTTCAAGTCTTTGATATATTAAAAAAGTTTTGAAAATTTTGGGTCCTATAGCAATAGTCGCTATGGATGCAGTTCGTAGAAACCGAACTCTTTTTGCAATTAAAAGTTGATTCCACTTAAGTACCTTTTGAAAAGTGTTTTCAAACATATTATAAGTAATTAAAAATTAATTATTTATCTATTTATTTTAATGATTAATTAATTAATTAATTATGATAATTAGTACTTAATCATTAGTTAATAAAGGTAATTAATACTTAAGTGTTAATCAATTAAGTTAATTATAATTAGTTAATTAATTTAAGTTAATTATTATTTAAATACTAATTAGGGATTAATTATTTATTTAAGATTAATTATTTATTTATTTATAAAAGGTTTAAATATTTAATTAATTACTAATTAAGTAAGATTAATTAAGACTTGATTAAGATTAATTTAATTATTAATAAAGGTTTAAATTATTATTTAATAATTAATTAGAGATTAATTATGGTTTAAATATTTATTTAAAGATTAAATGCTATTTAATTATTTATATAAAGGATAATTATTATTTAATTATTGATTTAAAAGTTATTTATGGTTTGATTATTAATTAGAGGTTTAATTATTATTAAATAAAGATTTTAAATGTTATTTAATTTTTAAATAAATGTTTTAAGGTTTTAAACCACTTTATTTCTAGAAATTGGTTTTGTTTTAGATTAACTTTCCTTCAAAAGATTTTTTAAATCCAAGGGATTTCTTTGTCGATCACCTTTAAGTAATTTTATTGAATATGAAACACAATGACATTTTTTAGCAGAATAAATCACCATTCTGCTAGTTAAGTTATATTTGACATTTGTTAGCAGACCCAAACACCATACTACTATTATATTAACTAGGACATGTGTTTACCATAATAAATTCCCATATGCTATTATAGTAACTTGGACATCTTAAATATTTTTTGAGATAAATGTGTGATCCTCTAAAGTAGAGGAGAGCACACATGTGTGTGTGTGTATATATATATCACTAAAAACAAAGGTGCGGCCAACATGCCTGGCAGATAGCTAATCATAATACAAACAAACAATGAATAGGACTTAGGTACAACTAGAATGAGCTCCGGCAAGGCCACCGCCCATTACACCTCATTATCAAGCTCTGGCAAGGCCACCGCCCGTAATGAGGTGTTAGAAGTACCCAAAAAAGCCATGAAGCAACTCAGTGCGGATGATAATAGTAGACAGATCCAGTTGAGAGAGAGACGCCTCAATTTAAACATGGAAAATCCAGAACGAATGCCTCACTACAAATGAGAATGATCCAGAATGAAGTACACCACTCTGTCGAAGCGTAAGAACTGGAAGGAACGCCTCACTGCAAATGCGAATGATCCAGAATGAAGAGCGCCACACTGTAGATATAGAAGAACTCCTCACTATGAACGCTATGACAACCCTGAATTTTTGACATTTGAAATCAGAATATTTAATTGATTTTAAATATCTGGAAGTTAATTTAATTTGAAATTCAAATATCAGAATGAATTTGGCAATTTAATTATTGAATCTTCAGTTTTAAGCCTGTTAAAAATAATTTGAAGGCTAGGAAAATTTACATTGACAATACTAAAGGTGATAGAAATTTTGAAATTGAATTTAATAGTGTTTTGTTCAATTTTGAAATTTTATCGTTTAAATCGATATTTAAAAATAGCCTTCCGAGGCACAGTCTCGAAATTCGACGAAACCAGTTTCATTGGATCCGTAATATTGTATTATTATCGGATTTCAATTTTCGTAGCATTTGGAGTTGTTGTGTGAGCATACGATATATAAACACGCCAAAATTTGAATCGAAATGATTTGAATTTAAATTTAATTAAAATATATATATATGGGTCAAAATTTCCACTTTAGCCGAGATTATATCAACATCAACCTACTTTTGTACTCCCTTCGCAGTTTTTCCTTCCTTTCAATTGTCACTGTAACTAATCGACCGAAGCACGCAACCATCTCATCCTTATCTCCTCTTTTCTTTTTAAAAAAAAATTAGCTGTGAAGGAAATCAATTCGTTCACAAATCAAGTTATCAATGGCCGAGCGGAATATTCGAAATTCCATCCTCTTTAAAACTTCTTCAGAAATTAAATCATTTAAGAAAATGGCAGAACATAGAGATTAAAATCAAAAGGGAATTGAATCACTCGTTAAAACAAAAGGGGAAGTCGATTTCAATCGCGAGCTTTGCCTCGCAAGCCATTCGCAGGTCGAGCATCAGATCTGAAGGCGACGTTGAGAGGTTTTGCTCGATTTTGGGAAAGGTTGGCGTTCAAAGAACGGCGAGGAACAGGCGCAGCATGGCCTTTGCTCGATCGATTTGTGTGCATAGTTGGTGTTTTGTAGGAGATCGATGGCACGAATTCGTCTACGTCGGGCTTGAGCTCAACCACTTCAGGGGCATCTCAACAAGAAGAGGTGTGGATCTCGAATTCGTTCGTATCTTGGATGAGCGAAACCAATGTCGATAGAGGGACCAGTCGAGGTCGTTACATGCTGTCGTTTTGGGAGAAGCAGATGTCGCGACGTCTTTAGTTGTCTGAGCTAGATTCTGGTCAGTAAGGTATACAATCTGTTTAATTTTTCTTAATAAAATCTATACGCATACAGATTGAAAATATAGAGATGGGATTTTAATTCAACTGTAGGATACAGGACAGTATGTTTTAATTTAATAAATATATAATAGGTTCAGATGTATACATATTTAGCTTGCTGTTTAATTTTAGGATATAAACAATTGTTGATCAAGATATATACATATACATACACATTTTAGATTTTATTATTTTATTTTAAAATTAATGAATTGATAATTAAATTGATCAAATAACTTATTTAATTTAATTTGTTACTAAAAGGTTTTTAAAGGAGTTATTAGTTTGGAATGTAGTTATGGTTTAAATAAATCATCAGTCAAAATTAAACGGTAGTTAATAATTCGATTATTTCGAATATTAATGAATTGTATAAATGTTTATACAGGGTCTAAAATGGAGAAAAATAAACCGGAATGGAAATGAGTTGGAAATGGATTGCATGCATTGTTAAAGGTGAGATCTTCTCACTCACTTGACTGTTTGATGAATTTTAATTCTGGATGTGTTTGGATGAATTGGATAATTTATCTATTGATGATATTAGATATAGTAGGATATATTTGGAGTGATTGATTTCCCACATTATATAGCGGATGAGACCCTATGCGCCGCATAATAGCGGATGATATTTTATAAATCTCATATACCGCGATATTCCACCTCGAAGTGGAATGCGTATTTAATTGTTGTGCTAACATCTGTGGATGCAGGGAAACAGGTTGGAGGCATCCAACTGGATTCCTCAAATTGTATGAATTTGTTTCATATGTTGTGTGATGATTTATTGATAATCTATGAATGATTATATTGATGATTGAATTTGTTGAAGGATATAATTTAACCGAATGTATTTTTGGTATCGTTGGATACCAGAAATAAATAAAATTGGATTTTTGAAATTAAAGTAGGAAATTTTAAGTAAATCCCTTTTGAAAGAATTGGGTGAATTTAAAAGAAGGAATTTAAAAGCATAAAGTTGATTTTTGAAATCTTATCGAATTATTTCCAAAATATGGGAAAAGATATTAATAAATGAGTTTCAAATAATATTGTTTAAAAGTTGAAGAATTTATTGAAAATGGAATTTTAAATAATTTGGAAAGAATAAAGGGATTTATTTAAAAGGTGATAAATTTTTTTGAAATCCATTTGATAATTGATTTGGTATTGGAAAATAAATCTTTGGAAAATCAATATGAAAATTGATTTGGTGTTTGAATGAAAAATTGATTTTGTGTTGAAAATTAATTTGGAAATCGATTTGCAAATGTTTGTTATTTGGAAATATTTATACTCTATCTACTAATTTTATTAGTTTGGACTTGAAGTTTTATATGAGATATTAGTATAATATTTTCATAACTAATATTTAAGTAAGAGTTTAAAGATAGTTTTATTTTAAAATATTTCCAAGTATATTTTGGATAAGTGATTTAAATTACTTTAAAGTATTCGGACTTGGCAGATTTCTGGTGGAAATAAACAATAACGGGAATTTTATTCCGCGAGTGAAAAGTGATTTGAAATTGGTTTTCAAAGTGATGAAGTGTGGAAAATATATATCTTGCAAAGATATTTTGAAATTTAATAATTTGGAAAAAATTATTTAGATTGGATGATTATTGTGAATATTGTTTGATAGTAAAATATCCAACTATCAGTATAAACAATTTGGGGAAATTATTGAGGCTTGATTGTTGTGAATGTTGTTTGATAGTTAAATAACCGACTTTCAATATTTGCCTTAGAAATGGCACTTGAATTTGTTTTTAAAACAAGCACTCATTATTCGGTTTAGCCAGGAGAGGACCTTTGTGTCATATAACCCATTCCGAATAATGATACGACGTTATGGATCGCAATTGAAGACCGGTGTTTGCGAGAACGATAGGATAACCTATCGAATGTCTCTGTACTGAGTTGCTCCGGTATAGAGATCTCCACATGTGATGGGGAGTCCGATCGGGATTGTGGATACCCGGATTTGCAAGGGCTTCTTCCCTTATTGGACGAAGTGCCTTCGATTCTGTTCGAACCCGGAATAGACTTGTATGGTCGTATGTCTGACACTACACTTTGAGATATAAAGCAGATTTCTTTCAAATACATATCTATTGGTGGCGGAGAATTTATTCTCTTAGCTTAACACCCTTCTCTGAGACGTACAAGCTCAGAGGTTATGTAGTTGAAGGTCATCGGTGATATACTCCCAATTTGGTAGTGTGGTATGCTAAGTGCTATTGTGTGTTGTTGATCAATTGTTGATCAAAGCAAGGCTTTCGTGTAAAGCGTAGCTTTATGGACGAGACCTCATCGAACCTCACACCCCGGAAATGGTCGAAACAGGAAAGATGCGGCAAGGTTATGAGGGTCGCACCCTTTAGGATATGTCATTTCCTTCTGGAAAAAGGTGGTATCATGGTATGGAGCCCTGATACTTTACCTATGTGGTTGCTGCAATCTCATTTACTGTGTGGTTGTTGCTTTGTGATTGAGGGCCCTCGGATAAAGGTCGGAAACGACCGGGGGGTGGCATACTCGAGTAGTAGTTACCTAGTTACAGAGGTAACCCGGCCTTGTGTTGGCAGAGAGCTAGTTAAGTTCTCGGGACGTCCCTCCTGAGGCGTACCCATATGGCATAGGAAGTTCCTTAGCCTGACCATTTGTTGGAAAATCCAAAGAAACAATACGAACCTTGTACGATTTAGTTGTATAACCTGCCATGCAGCGTGGAGGTTACCTGCCACAAAACATGGTAGCTATAGTAGGCATACAATAATGGTTGTATGCTGGCTAAGAATAATATTATACTTTCGAGATGTTTTCCACACTAGGCACTAATGATAATATAAAAAAAGATTTTGCGTATCAAGCATGTTTGACTATCATAAGAAGAAATCTCCTCCAATTCTGCGTTTGCATTGTGTGTGTGGCGGGAGGCCTTATGGTAGTTTCATTTTCCAAAAGCGTTGCGGATTTCTTTTTAATACCAATAACTGTTTTTAAGATCTCACACCAGTCCTATGACTGACCTTGCTTATCTTTGTGAAATGTGATAGGGGGTTCTTGCTTCGCGTTTGGTGGCGAACGGGAGACTCTTACCCCTACATGTCCTCTACGTGGGGTTGGTTAGCCGTAAGGTGTGACGGTCAAAAGGCTGGCCGTAAAAGCAAGGGCAGGGTACCAGTGAAAGCCACGGTGGGTCTGGGATGGTTGAAAAGCCTACCGGTTGCCACTGGCTCGGCCCGTTTTACATTTGGTATCAGAGCAATTGGTTAAGCGACAACCTTGGCTCTGTTGGGTGTTACTCATTAGAGATAGAGTCAGTAGTACTCTAGAATGAGTGTGAGTGTAATAATAGATATGAGCGCGTATTTGTTAGTGAATACAAAAATTTGTTTTATATTGTGTTGACTTATTGGTTGATTGTTTATAGATTCTTGTCGGTGCGGTTTGGCCAACTGTAATCGATAGGGGTTTCTAAACTCTTAAACAAGATAAGCTGACATAGTATTGTTTTAAAATAGGGTAAATGAAATAATTTTACCCAAAACTATTTTTGTATAGCAAAGAAATCATTTTCCGTAAATTATTATTGTATATGGTTGCTTAGTTGTTAGGAAGTGATAATATTGAATTATTATCATTGTTATATGGAAACGGAATAAGAAATAATGGTATAACCAAAGATTTGGAGATAAATTCATTTAACAAATGAAATTTATAAATATGAATTGAAAGGATACGGAAATGAGTTCATATATGAATGGGATTTGTAAATGTAAATTGTAAATGTGATTTATAATTTGAAATAGAATTCCAGGAAGATATTTGAAATAAAATTCATTAATGGAATGAAATTGGTAATGTGAATTTATAAATGAGTTTTATAAATTGAAATGAGATGCCAGAGTAATTTTTGCAATACGGATTAAAGGATTTGGATTGAAATTTCAAAAGATTAAATTTTCTAATTTGAAAATGGTTTCCGAAAGTCTGGAAAATAATTATTTGAGAAGTATTTTTGAGTTGGATATGAAATCTGGTGGGGTTTGAAATTTAGAAATATTTGGGAACATATTTTGAAGGGACATAATTGATTTCAAAGTTAGTTTTGAAATGTGTGTAATTGTTAAAAAGACTCTGGAATTTCTTTAAAATGTTATGGAATGTAAATAAGTTTGATAACTTATAAAATATTTGAAATTTGATTGGAATAAGATTCAAATTGAAAAGGAATGAATTTGTGAATGAACAAATGAGGTTACATTTGTAAATAAATGAATTTGAAATTGAATAATGAAATGAGATTTGATTTGAATAAAGTTGAAGAAAAATCCAAACTTGGAAAAAAATAAAATAAAATGGATTGAATTTAAGTAAACTAACTTCATAATTTATTAATTTATGAAATAATGAATTGGAAGTAGATTTAGTTAAATTAAAGTTGAGTTGTGAGTTAAATTTAAAATGGTTTGAATTTGCATATAAATTCAAGTAAGTAGAAAAAATAAATTGAAATTTCCTTGATAAAGATAAAGTAAATTCAGGATGAATTGAATATGGAAATTTGAAATTTAAAAAGGATAAGTGAATATACTAATTAAATTAAATTAGTAGATGGAATGGATTTGATAAATGGAAAAAAATCAAATAAAAGATTTAAATTAGAAATTGTTTACAAGGAAAATGAACTTGAGTTTTGAGTTGAAATGACTTAAGAAATATTTGGACAAAATCGTTGTTGTTGAGTTTTGTGAAATGGTTTTGAATGATATTTGTTTGGATTAATGAAATAAACCGAATGTGAATATGGAATGAAAATTGAATTGAATGGAATCAATTGGAAATGAAATGGAATTACAATAAATTGAGTTGGTATCAATTTAAATTAGTTATAAACTAGAATGGATATTCTATTAAGTGAATATCGTTGAATTCGCATATAAATGGTTGTCGTTGACGCAAACGAGGTTATATAAAATTCTATGAGTTATTAAAAGAAAATAAAAATTGATTTTTGAATCAATTGAAATGGATATGAATTTGTTTCGCTTAAAAATGAATTGAATGTAAGGAACTGCATTGTAAATCACTTGAATTGAATAGAAATGGTATGTGAATTAGATGAAAGCGATTAAATTTGTATTGAAACTTGATAAATTGCTAATGGAAAGAATTTTGAATGTTTTGCTTATGAAAACTATGTGTTTACTGTTAAGAATAAGTGAAATGTAAATGAATTTCCTATATATGTCACTTACGTGTTTAAATTGAGTAAGTACAGGTTTTTTAGAAGCCGTTTGGCTGGATTTGGTCGTGCTAAAATGCTAATAATAAACCGCTTTGCTTAAAATGCTAATAAAGGTACGCCTACGTAATACAAAGTTAGGAAATATGAACTATTTTTGGTTTTTTTTGTTTTCCGACCGAGTGGGTCGATGTATATATATTTATATCTCTTGTCAAATTGCAAAAGCTCCTTCGTACAAGGGAGACTCTGTCAAAATTTTCCGAAAATTTTGGGAGTTAGAAAAATTATGAAAAATTTGGAAAATTTTTGTTAACGGAAAATTGATTTTCAAATTGTAATGGAAACGTAGGAAGTGAACTAGAAAAGGGAAAACTATTGTTTTGGTCGAAGTTAAAAGTTTTGGGAAAAAGGTGAATATCGAGTTTTCACTAAGTGGATTTTTGGTTTTTGAAGATAATTTAAATTGCTCGACTCTAAGGTATGTATTTAAATTTCAGTATGAAATTTGATCCTTTCTTGTCTAGCCGCTTGGATTTTCTTTTTCTTTTTGAAATATGGGGGTCCGTGGGGACATTTTGTAGTCGTACCGAGCTAGCCGCGCAAAGGAGACGTGGCGGAATTTTTTTCGAAAATTTAGAGAGTTAGAAAAAAAATTGAGAAATTTTGGATAATTTAAAATTTGAATTTAAATCTAAATTTGAATTGTGAAGTAAAATATAGTTGCTTGAAACTATGAAAATGTTTGGAAAATTAATAAGGATGTTTGGAAAATGTTTGAAAAATAAAGTCTCGGAATTCGACGAAACTAGTTTCATTGGATCCGTAATATTGTATTATTATCGGATTTCAATTTTCATAGCATTTGGAGTTGTTGTGTGAGCATACGATATATAAACGCGCTAAAATTTGAATCGAAATGATTTGAATTTAAATTTAATTAAAATATATACATGGGTCAAAATTTCCACTTTAGCCGAGATTATATCAACATCAGCCTACTTTTGTACTCCCTTCGCAGCTTTTCCTTCCTTTCAATTGTCGCTGTAACTAATCGACTGAAGCACGCAACCATCTCATCCTTATCTCCTCTTTTCTTTTTAAAAAAATCAGCTGTGAAGGAAATCAATTCGTTCACAAATCAAGTTATCAATGGCCGAACGGAATATTTGAAATTCCATCCTCTTTAAAACTTCTTCAGAAATTAAATCATTTAAGAAAATGGCATAACAGAGAGAACTAAAATCAAAAGGGAATTGAATCGCTCGTTAAAACAAAAGGGGGAAGGCGATTTCAATCGCGAGCTTTGCCTCACAAGCCGTTCGCAGGTCGAGAATCAGATCTGGAGGCGACGTTGAGAGGTTGTGCTCGATTTTGGGAAAGGTTGGCGTTCGAAGAACGGCGAGGAACAGGCGCAGCATGGACTTTGCTCGATCGATTTGTGTGCATAGTTGGTGTTTTGTAGGAGATCGAGGTCACGAATTCGTCTGCGTCGGGCTTGAGCTCAACCACTTCAGGGGCGTCTCAATAAGAAGAGGTGTGGATCTCGAATTCGTTCGTATCCTGGATGAGCGAAACCAGTGTCGATGGAAGGACGAGTCGAGGTCGTTACATGCTGTCGTTTTGGTAGAAGCAGATGTCGCGACGTCTTTAGTTGTCTGAGCTAGATTCTGGTCAGCAAGGTATACAATCTGTTTAATTTTTCTTAATAAAATCTATACGCATACAGATTGAAAATATAGAGATGGGATTTTAATTCAACTGTAGGATACAGGACATTATGTTTTAATTTAATAAATATATAATAGGTTCAGATGTATACATATTTAGCTTGCTGTTTAATTTTAGGATATAAACAATTGTTGATCAAGATATATACATACACATTTTAGATTTTATTATTTTATTTTAAAATTAATGAATTGATAATTAAATTGATCAAATAACTTATTTAATTGCTTATTTAATTTAATTTGTTACTAAAAGGTTTTTAAAGGAGATATTAGTTTGGAATGTAGTTACGGTTTAAATAAATCATCAGTCAAAATTAAACGGTAGTTAATAATTCGATTATTTCGAATATTAATGAATTGTATAAATGTTTATACAAGATCTAAAATGGAGAAAAATAAACCGGAATGGAAATGAGTTGGAAATGGATTGCATGCATTGTTAAAGGTGAGATCTTCTCACTCACTTGACTGTTTGATGAATTTAAATAGTTGAATTTAAATTCTGGATGTGTTTGGATGAATTGGATAATTTATCTATTGATGATATTAGATATAGTAGGATATATATATATATATATATTTGGAGTGATTGATTTCCCGCATTATATAGCAGATGAGACCCTATGCGCCGCATAATAGCGGATGATATTTCATAAATCCCATATACCGCGATATTCCACCTCGAAGTGGAATGGGTATTTAATTGTTGTGCTAACATCTGTGGATGCAGGGAAATAGGTTGGAGGGATCCAACTGGATTCCTCAAATTGTATGAATTTGTTTCATATGTTGTGTGATGATTTATTGATAATCTGTGAATGATTATATTGATGATTGAATTTGTTGAAGGCTATAATTTAGCCGAATGTATTTTTGGTATCGTTGGATACCAAAAATAAATAAAATTGGATTTTTGAAATTAAAGTAGGAAATTTTAAGTAAATCCCTTTTGAAAGAATTGGGTGAATTTAAAAGAAGGAATTTAAAAGCATAAAGTTGATTTTTGAAATCTTATCGAATTATTTCCAAAATATGGGAAAAGATATTAATAAATGAGTTTCAAATAATATTGTTTAAAAGTTGAAGAATTTATTGAAAATGGAATTTTAAATAATTTGGAAAGAATAAAGGGATTTATTTAAAGGTGATAAATTTTTTTGAAATCCATTTGATAATTGATTTGGTATTGGAAAATAAATCTTTGGAAAATCAATATGAAAATTGATTTGGTGTTTAAATGAAAATTTGATTTTGTGTTGAAAATTAATTTGGAAATCGATTTGCAAATGTTTGTTATTTGGAAATATTTATACTCTATCTACTAATTTTATTATTTTGGACTTGAAGTTTTATATGAGATATTAGTATAATATTTTCATAACTAATATTTAAGTAAGAGTTTAAAGATAGTTTTATTTTAAAATATTTCCAAGTATATTTTGGATAAGTGATTTAAATTACTTTAAAGTATTCGGACTTGGCAGATTTCCAGTGGAAATAAACAATATCGGGAATTTTATTCCGCGAGTGAAAAGTGATTTGAAATTGGTTTTCAAAGTGATGAAGTGTGGAAAATATATATCTTGCAAAGATATTTTGAAATTTAATAATTTGGAAAAAAATATTTAGATTGGATGATTATTGTGAATATTGTTTGATAGTAAAATATCCAACTATCAGTATAAACAATTTATGGAAATTATTGAGGCTTGATTGTTGTGAATGTTGTTTGATAGTTAAATAACCGACTTTCAATATTTGCCTTAGAAATGGCACTTGAATTTTTATTAAAACAAGCGCTCATTATTTGGTTTAGCCGGGAGAGGACCTTTGTGTCATATAACCCATTCCGAATAATGATACGACGTTATGGATCGCAATTGAAGACCGGTGTTGAAGACCGGGTGTTTGCGAGAACGATAGGATAACCTATCGAATGTCTTTGTACTGAGTTGCTCCGGTATAGAGATCTCCACATGTGATGGGGAGTCCGATCGGGATTGTGGATACCCGGATTTGCAAGGGCTTCTTCCCTTATTGGACGAAGTGCCTTCGATTCTGTTCGAACCCGGAATAGACTTGTATGGTTGTATGTCTGACACTACACTTTGAGATATAAAGCAGATTTCTTTCAAATACATATCTGTTGGTGGCGGAGAATTTATTCTCTTAGCTTAACACCCTTCTCTGAGACGTACGAGCTCAGAGGTTATGTAGTTGAAGGTCATCGGTGATATACTCCCAATTTGGTAGTGTGGCATGCTAAGTGCTGCTGTGTGTTGTTGATCAATTGTTGATCAAAGCAAGGCTTTCGTGTAAAGCGTAGCTTTGTGGACGAGACCTCATCGAACCTCACACCCCGGAAATGGTTGAAACAGGAAAGATGTGGCAAGGTTATGAGGGTCGCACCCTTTAGGGTATGTCATTTCCTTCTGGAAAAAGGTGGTATCATGGTATGGAGCCCATATACTTTACCTATATGGTTGCTGCAATCTCATTTACTGTGTGGTTGTTGCTTTGTGATTGAGAGCCCTCGGATAAAGGTCGCAAACGACCGGGGGGTGGCATACTCGAGTAGTAGTTACCTAGTTACAGAGGTAACCCAGCCTTGTGTTGGCAGAGAGTTGGTTAAGTTCTCGGGACGTCCCTCCAGAGGCGTACCCATGTGGCATAGGAAGTTCCTTAGCCTGACCATTTGTTGGAAAATCTAAAGAAACAATACGAACCTTGTACGGTTTAGTTGTATAACCTACCATGCACCATGGCGGTAACCTGCCACAAAACATGGTAGCTATAGTAGGCATAAAATAATGGTTGTATGCTGGCTAAGATTAATATTATACTTTCGAGATGTTTTCCACACTAGGCACTAATGATAATATAAAAAAAGATTTTGCGTATCAAGCATGTTTGACTATCATAAGGAGAAATCTCCTCCAATTCTGCGTTTGCATTGTGTGTGTGGCGGGAGGCCTTATGGTAGTTTTATTTTCCAAAAGCATTGCGGATTTATTTTTAATACCAATAACTGTTTTTAAGATTTCACACCAGTCCCATGACTGACCTGGAGTTTATTGTTCCCTTTCTAAACTCTGGGTGCCCATAATTTTCCACATGGGCAGCCTAGAATCAGGTTATCAATTGGATCTGGATGGATTGCTGTGGAGATCTGGAGGCGAGCTGGATGGCGAGACGTATCACTCATACTAGTATTATTCCGCTGTGTATTCTGTTATGTGGACAAGTTTATATAACTGTCCAGTGATGTGTGTTGTGGTTGTAAACTTTGATGGTGTATTGTATAAACTGATATAGTTCTTTGTTATAAAGATTATTCATTCATATATTATATATTGTTCCGCTGTGAATGTGAGATTCTGATATTGTTTATGTTTCTTTTTCTTTCTTTCTTCTTCTACCTCTTCTTTTTTAACCCTAAAGATTCACATTTCCGCCCGTTTTGAGTTGAATTGGTATGGAATATTGTCGGCTCAAAGGGGTACGGATTTGCGGGCCTTTACAAACACGGAAGGTCCAGAATGAACGTCTCACTTAAAACCTGTCAACATCAATCCTGAAAACCTGCACATAGTAATCTAGCACCATATCTAGCCTAAACCTGTATCTGTAAATGGAACTAAAGAAAATTATGAGAGTAATACATATATATATATATATATAAATGAAATTTATATACATACATACATATATATATATATATATTAATGAAGTAAAAGTAGTAATACTATATCTAAAATTATAAAACGAAAAAGCAACAAAAATAAGAAACTGACTAAAAAAGAATCCTAACTCATTATGCAACATCATAACCAACACTAAAGATATAAAAAAGAGATATCCAATTCAAAAAGGTAAAAAAGTTAACAAAATAAAAAGTTAAAATCCTATAAACTAAGACAATTTTAAAATTATCCTTATGCTCGTTTAATCAAAAGGACATTATGATAATCAATAAAAACATCATTCGAATTAGAAAAAATGTTAATGTTATAATTATTAATGATAAAAATGTTATTATTATGTTTAAAAATCTTAATACTATTACTAACCTTATTAATATATTCTTTGAAATGATTATTTTTAGCTAATCTGTATTTAGGATTTGAGATCCAATTAAAACAAAATGATGATATTATAAAAACCAATTTATTAAAATGACTATTATTATTATTAAAAAGTCTTTGGATTCTCTCAAACCAAATATACCAACAAATTATAATGAATAAAGTATCAAGTAAAATTCTATTTTTCTTTTTAAACTTAAATCTTAAATTATTTTGATCGCAATCAGTAACTTTAGTTGTAAGATTACAGTTAAAGATTTTAAAAGTATTTTTCAGAATGTAGTAAGTATCTATGCAATCATAATACACATGTTTAATATCTTCAAGATATAGATTACAAAAAGAACATATATTATCAATTTGTATATTTTTTCTTTCTAAAAATTCAATGGTATTTAGTTTTCCATGCATGATTAACCACATATGAATTTTAGATTTAGGAGGAGCATTTGTTTTCCAAGTAAATTTAAAAGAGTTATTACCTATGCCCGAGAAATTAAGAAATTTATAAAAAGAATTAGAAGTCAATTCTTACTCTTATCCCGTTCCCATTTAATATTATCATTTTCATTATCAATATATATAAATTCAATCTAGCATAAAGCAAAGAAAGTTGACTAGGAGTTGTACCTTCTAAAATTCTATTAAAACTAAAATTCCAAGGGGGGTCATTATCTGGAGAAAAGACATCTAAAATTAAAGCATTCTTAAAGCTACAAATTTCGTAAAGCCCTTTAAATTCTATCCTAAGAGGAATAACAGAAATCCAACGGTCACGCCAAAAAGAAGTATTATTTCCTGAATGAACTATTGTATTAGTACCAAGGTTAAAAATCTCATGACATTTTAAAATTGATTTCCAAAATTTAGACAACTTATTTATAACTGTAGGTGTAATTTGGTATAAATTATTACTCCCACTATAATAATGTTTAGAAATAATTTCTTTCCAAATAGAATTATCATTTATATCCTTAAATTTCCATAGCCACTTCCCTAATAAAGATAAATTCATGTTACGTAAATTAATAACTCCTGAACCACCTTCCTTTTTCGATTTACAAATTGTTTCCCAAATGACTAAATATTTAAGACTACTGTTGGAATTATCACTACTCCATAAGAAGTCCCTTCTTATTTTATCAATTTTATCAATCATCCAATCTAGGAAAAGATGCATAGATATCCAATAGATCGGGAGAGCAAATAAAATAGAGTTGATAAGAACTAATCTACCCGCTCTCGATAAAAACCTCCCATTCCAATTAGAAATTCTATTTTTAATCTAATCTATTATAATTAACCAGTCAACATGCTTAAGTTTAGTTGGTCTAATAAAAAAACCAAGATAATCAAACGGGAAAGTCATAGTTTTACAATTAAGCGTATTAGCAACTAAACCTTCAACCTTCTCAATGTCATTTAATACTAAAACGGAACTTTTATCAAAATTAATTTTTAGCCTTGAAAGAAGTTCAGAACTGTATAAAATAAATTTAAGAGCGATGACATGATTAGGCAAATGGGAGGTAAATAATAAAGTATCATCCGCAAATTGAAGAATAAAGAGACCATTGCGAGAGATTTCAATACCAATACTCCCCAAAGATCCATTACGTACCGTTTTTTAATTATTAGAGCAAAAACATCTGCTGCTAAGTTAAACAAAAGAGGCGATAAAGGATCACCCTGCCTTAAACCACGTTTAGATTGAATTTTATTTCCTAAAATACCGTTAACCATTATACTAGAATTGCCAGTTTTAAGCAAAGTCATAATCCAACCAATCCATTTACGACTAAAACCTTTAGATAATAACATATCAATTAGAAAATCCCAATCAACCGAATCAAAAGCTTTCGCCAAGTCTATTTTTAGCAGAGCACATGTAATATTATTTTTACAATAATGATTAATGTATTCTTGAACAGCAGCCAATCCATCAGTGATATTTCTACCCTTAATGAAAGCAAATTGTGAACAATCAATTAGATCATTCATTCTTGTGTTAAGTCTATTAGCTAAAACTTTTGAAATAATTTTAACAGAGCAATTAATTAAAGAAATAGGTCTAAAATCTTTTAAATTATTAGCACTAATTTTTTTATGTAATAAAATTACATTTGCAAAATTAAATTTTCCTAATTGTAATTTACCATTATAAAACTCATTAAACATGCTAATTAGATCGAATTTTAAAACATCCCAAAATAATTTGTAAAATAAAATAGGAAACTCATCTGGGCCCGAGGCTTTATCACTAGGCATGTCATTAATAGCTTTCAAAATTTCCTCTTCAGAAAAAGGATTATCAAACTCAGAAAGGTCAATTCTAGAATCAATAGGATAAATATCATTCCATCTAACTTTTTTTGGACATCTTACCTATATATTGATTTGTTTGTTGTTGGCTGATTCTCTTTACATATCTACTTGTTATGTAAATACCCCTGATATAACTTGGATAAGTTAAACTAAATTAAAATATAAACCATTGTGGTCACTAAACCTTTTTCCAATTTTGCAAAGTCAAATGTTTTTTTTTTTTTTTGTTTTTTGTCTAAAATAAAAATAAAAAAATGGTTTAAAGTTTATTACCATTTTAAATAAGATATTTAAAGGTTGATTAAGTAGCTTTTTTATTAAAGGAGTTTTGAAGTAATTTAATACTTTTTAATGGTTTGTTAGGAAATCATTTTATTTGTCGATATGATTTAAAGGTAAATTTAATGAAGGATGTTTTAAATAATAAGTTGTTTATTTCAAAGTTGTTTTAAATAATTGATTTTATCAAAGGAACCTAACTGATTTAAGTTTTTAAAGAAGTGTTATTTAAAATAAGGAAAGTTTATATAAGAAGTTTTATAAAGGGTTTTGAATATTTATGAAAAAGTTTGATAAAGGGTTTGAATATTTATAAAGAAGTTTTATAAATCATTTTGGAGATTTATGAAAGTTATATAAATGATTTTTGATGATTATAAAAGAGTTTTATAAATGGGTTTACAATTTTAGTAAAGGAGATTCACAAACGAAGAGATTTATTAAAAGGATTTATTGAAGAAATTTATAAAAGAATTTGAGATTTGATTTCCTTTAATTGACCTTCTTAATTTTGGTGGTATGGACATTCGCTCCACACTTAACACCGAAGGAATAGTGTTTGAGGTTACCTTTATCTCCAATTTAAATAATATATTTTTTATCCTTTTAATATGATTTTGTAATAAGAAAACTTTCACAAATGTTTTGTGAATATACGTATGTCAGTGAGATATGTATATGAATGTTTTGATAAATGTTTCAGAAAGAAATTTAAAATAAATGAAAGATTTTTTTGAGGCTTAGTGGTTGGTATGGGTAATTAAATCTCTGGATTGTTGTTGTTTGATTATTTGATAGTTAAATAACCGACTATCAAATCGTGACTTATTTTGACTCAGGAAGTATGATTGTATATTTGAGTTCCCCGGTGAGGACTTGAATATGTATTGTATTCTTCCAAAAGAACAGGAAATGAGTCCACGATAAATTATCGTAGTTGGTTTGGAGAAACTGGTATCGGATGTGTTATCCGAAAACCACTTCGAACCAACATATGAGTTCGTGTGGAAGATATCTTGAAAATGATTGAAAACGATGCTCCTTGAAGAGCCTTGGGTTTTGTTTAGACCTAGAACGAACTTGTATGGATGAATGCTAGCGTTGCATTTCTGGCCGGAGGGTAGTGTTAGCATTCTAAGATGGATTGTAAATGTTAAGAGCATAGCCTCTCAAGCCTCACATCCCGATAATGGTTAAAACATGGTAGATGCGGTAAGGCCATGTGGGTCGCACCCATTAGGGTATGATTATCCCAAGATCTGGTGTCGACATCCCTATGTATGCTTCGGGACCAATTTTTGGTTGTTGATCGCAATCAAGGGGTGATTATATTTGATACTACCTGGTTCAGGGGTAGGTCAGCCCTGTGTTGGCAGGGGTCGAAAGGTTTTCGATCCCACTGTACATTTTATCTAGAGGTGTACAGATTTTTGTAAGGTAGTCCATTACTTTGCCATTTGTTGGAAATCCATTCTTCAATGCGAGCCTACGATTTTTGATTGTATATCTATTATTGCTGTCATGTACACACATCACAGTTACTTGGTTATTAAATACTTTCAACCCTGAACATTATTATAATATCACTGGATTTTTACAATGTAAAATGTTTTAGTTATCGTAAGGTAAAAACCTGTCCGTGTTTATGTGCGTTGTGGTCTGATAAGATATTTTTGATTTTTTTTTTAAAAGCTTATAAGTTATAATAAAGTTCCTTGTGATTTGAGTTTCTCACGGTGGTTTTACCAAACTGACCCGGGCGTTGTTTTTTTATAATGCTCAGGTCAGCCCGAGCATATTTTCCAGATTTAGCTGGATTCTTTAGAGCTTTCAAGAGACGAGTTGGATTCTCCAAGACGTATTCACGTATCTTATATTCTTCCGCAGTTTAGTTGTTCTTGATGATTTTTTGTAGTATCTATTAGAAATTGTAAGGACGGCCGTTATAACTGTCGAGGCTGATAATAGGTAAATGTACTCTGATGTTAATAATAAATATGATTTCTTTTTGTAAAGACTTTTTCATATTATATATTACTCATCGTGCTTTTGTGAGATTCTATTCTGCCTTTTCTTTCTTTCATCCCAGACGACCTGTCTTTCGGACACTTAAATGATCAGAACATGAATACTGAGGATTTATTAAGTGTCATCTTTTGGTGTAAGAAAGACAGACCTTTACAATTAGGGACTTTAATAGTTTATTCTAATGACTCATAACTATTATAAAGCCTTGAGCTCTTTAAATCTTTGTCTTTAAACTCATGAGACTTGATCTTCTTTGAATTTTGAATTTCCTTTATACTGATCAGTCTTTAAGTTTAATCATTTTGTACCTGTGTATTATTCTGCAATATATACTATACAACTTGGCAAAACATTAGTATCTATATTTATATGATTGTTGTCATTAAAATCAATATCGAAGGTACTAACGCCATAAACTTAGATCGGACTTTCTTTCATAGACCTCCCACACTAGGGACACACAATCTTCCTTTCTTTCTGAGCCAACATTTCATGTCAATCTCGAATCCTTTTAGGTCTTCACCATTCATAATCTTCTCCAATCACCTGATTCTTTCAGCTCAGAATGGATTCTATTGGTGCCTTGTAGTAACTTATCCATAGGTTACGGATGAACTCCCAAACTTGCTAATACACAAAGATCCCGACTTGATCATGCATTCGGTCTAAAACGTGCACCAAAAGAAGCTAATGCTTCCAGAACTTTCCACTCCATATTCTTGGTTAATACTCCATTTGTTGCTTTCAACTTAAAACATCAACAACCTTGTTTCCCTTTTCTAGCATATACTTGATATCGAAGTCATATGCTGCCAAGGACCTTAACCATATTTGTTGCCTCGTATTCATCTCCTTTTGAGAAAGTAAATACTTGAGACATTTATGGACCATATATAACTTGAACCACTTTCCCAATATGTAATGCCTCCACACATTAAATGCAAAGATCATTGCCACCTACTCTAAATCAATGGGTTGGACATTAAACTTCATGCAGTCTAACTACAAAAATACATAAGCTATCACGCATCCTCTTTATAATAACATTACTCGTAACCTAATCTCACAAGTGTCGGTGCCACAACTAAATCTTAATTCCTTTCTGGGTCAACTAGCATAAGAGCATTTGTTAGCTACCATTCCAATTCCTAAAATGACCCTTCACGTTTATTGGTTCACATGCACTTCTCGTTCTTCTGGGTCAACTTAGTTAAGGATGCTGCTATATGCAAGAAATTCTTAATGAATCTTCATTTATAGTTAGCCAATCCCAAGAAAATCTTCATTTATTCACCATCTCTAGTGTCATCCAATTATTAATAGTTTTAATCTTAGATGGGTCCACGATTATTCCATTTTCCAAAACAAAATGACCTAGGAACTTAACTTCACATTTTTAAAATAGCACTTGGAAAAAAATTGACCTTCAAATTATGTTATCTCAAGTTCTCTAACACAAGTCTGGGATGAACTTTATGGTCACTCTCGTTAGTATAGTATACCATAATATCACATATAAAACCAATAAAAATCTATCTAACTAACTATGAAAGTTTTGGTTCATAAGATCCACAATGTTATCCGAGTTTTTAATCCAGCAGAATACGGAACAATCCCATCACATCAAAATGGCGTAGAACTTAACCAGAAAAGCCAAGACAAGGGATCAACGGAGCCGAGAGATCAGCATTCCTTTAAATCTAATCAGTAGCTGAACATAAACAGCTAGTGAATTGCCATCAAAACGTAAGAACAATGATACAAGGTTATAGGAACATCCCTGAGTCTAGACTCCAGAAAAATTCTAAGTGCATAGCTCATCGGTGACGCATGCCTCTGCTCAAACCATCAAACAAACCAGATATGGAACACTATCAAAAGGAATCAAGAATTGGTTCGCAAAATGAACCAAGTCTATGGGTCGCTAGCGACTCATGGACCATGGGTTGCAAGTGACCCATGGTTTTGGCTCGTTTTGTGAGCCAAAGCCTCCCTAGGTTGCCTGTGACCTACTTGGGAGTTAATGAAGATGGGCCTGGCCCAGAAGCTCCCCAACCTCTATAAATACCATCCCACCTGCGACACAAAGAGGATCTTCTCCGGACTGGTTGCTGAAGCTCTGCTGGAATTATTCTTCACTCTCTACCTCCCTCACAACAATCTCCAAAGGAATTCACTGTGATTCTCCAGTGGGTTCCAACTTTGGGGATTCAATCTAGCTAAATATAATCAAAGCCTTGTAATCAAACATCTCTTGTAACAGCAATCAGTCTATAAGGAAAATTATAAAGTGGACGTAGGCTTCATTAACAGCCGAACCATTATAAAAATTCTCTTTCTTCTTTCTTTTACTGTTCTTTTCTTATATCTATGATCTGTGATATTGCTCTGTCAGAACAGGGCTGGTGCTTTCAAACTCTAGCTAGGGTGTTAATCCATTTTTTAGGTTAACACACAAAAAACACATGTGCATTTTCAGTTCAAAGTGCGTGACTAACCACTCATATGAATCGTATTTACTACTTAATATAGTCAAAAGGATACTATCATCAGCTGCTCTCAATTGGTGGAATCTTATTGTTGAATCCACCCATGAAAATAATCTAGTTCAACTAAACTTATCAAACAATTAATCCATCGTAGGAAACAAATATCAATTCTTCACGGTCAACTCATTCAACTTCCAGTAATACACATCTAGTGTGATCCATCTAACTTCTTCACAAACATTGTTGATGCTCTAATGGTGAACTATTCTATCTAATGAAACGTTTATGCTCATGTTCCAAAGGTAGTCTTAAGCTCCTCCATCTCCTTAGGTGATATTCTACTAGGTGGTCTACTAATAGGCTAGGCTCGAAGCATAAGGTCGATTCGAAATTCTATCGCATTAACTGGGTGGTAAACCCGTTACAGGCTCAAAAACATCAAAGAATTCTCTAACCACACACACATTAGCAATCTCCCTGATTTGGTTTCTAATGCAAATATAGAACCTCTAGACTTGGTGATCATTCTACCCAAGGAAATTCTCACCCTCATGTTATTATTTAGGTGCATAAGTGCGATTACTCTATCGGCATAATAAATTAGGGTTTCATATCATACTAGCTAGCAGGCACCCAAAATAACTTCGAAATCAATGAAGTATAAAACATATGGATTACAAATAAATGTGTATCACCCAAACAAGTTTTACACTATCACACTCCAAATAGAGAGTGGTGTATCCACCAATCAGATTAAATGCACATAAAGATGTAAATAAATACGTAACCTCTATACCAAGTCTGTCTACTAGGTCTTTCGATGTGACTGAATATGTAACTACAATATCAAACAAAGCTCCAGTTGAAATATTAAAAATCAAGATCGTACCTTTAATGGTAATCCCTTTATCTTTCTCCTTGTTTACTGGAGCCTTAAATTATGCTTCTAGTGCATACATCTTAGCTTGACTCAAAATAGGATAGTCTTTCTTATGTTCAAGCTTATCGCAAGCACTTGGTTTTGTCCTTTCTATTAGGTTTTGGGCACATAGATGTGTCGTGTCTCTTCTGACCATAGTTAAAATAGGTAATCTCAAAAGTAACTTTCTATGCTCCTCCTTCTTGAGATTTTTCCTAATGTAGTTGTCCATTCTTAACCTTTTGAAATACGGTAAACTTTTTCCTTTTATCAGTTTAAGCCTTCTACTCTTTATTCTTTCTTCTCACATATATAAGCTTATTGTTCCACTTTCTTCCTTAAGGTCTTAATCAAATCAGTCCATACCTAGATAGAGCATTGAATTTCTACACATTTACATTTCCTTTTTCTAGCTAGGAAAAGCTTAGAACATTGTTATTACCATAGATTCGAGAATTAAATAAGCCTTAAACATCTCCGTAAAACCATCCTAAGTTATCCCCAGCTCAGGAATTTTGACTGTCATTGTATCTGACTAATCATTAGCTAAACCTCTAAGCTGTCTCGATGCTAACTTCACCTTTTGACCATCCATAAACCTCAAGTCCTTGCACTAATTAATAACTTTTGTAGCCTACTTTGTTCCATTAAACGTTCCTCCCCCAAAAATTTCTATAATCCATTCTTCTTAGCAAAGTCTTCTCTTGCAACTTGCACCATGCCTTCTGACATGTATATGGCTTGTAGTGGTACTTTCTGCGGGTGAGCCTACTGCTAAATTCGATATTGCACTAAGTTCGCTCCAAAAAGCTAAAAAAAGTGCATTCACATCCATGCCTCGCACTGCTGGAGCAGGTATCTGAACACCCACATTAATGGCTTCATTTTTCAATCTCCCCCATCCTTGTCCATTTATGTGCACTTATGGTTTCCTTATTAGTACTAGCTCTCACAACTCCCAACATTACTCTTCCTTTTCTAGTGTTCATTCTTACTTTCTTCATAAGGAAGTCCTCGTTAGAAACCAGAGCGAAGAAAGTGGAAGAAATAGTATAAGAGTAGGCATATATCTACCTATCTAAATCTATAGCAAAATAACATATATGTTATAATTCGTATATCCTTACCTAGAGTGTATGCTCTCTATCTGGTCTACTCCTAGATTTCTTTTTAGCTCTGTTTTACTTAGGAGTCCCCCAACCAAAGCTCTAATATCACCTTGTAACATCTCTCATTTTGAGACTTGAAAATGAACATTGATGATGTTGTAGATATCACTGGAATTATTTTCATGTGACAAAATTGAATTAGATTTATCCAACAATACGTAAATAGAGAAGCTAAATAAATTTTCAATTACATAATTTGTCTTTTGTATCTTTATTTCCCAAAACATTCCCTCGTAGCGGTAAATGCAATAAAACGTAAATAGAGTCACATATCTGGCACAAAGGTCATTAAAACATCGCTTGCTATAAGACCAAAATAGTTTGCACTTAGCTTTATTTTTAAACATTGCTTTTTAACGCTTTTCTTATTTATAAATTATCATTTATAACTTTCAACACAACATTTATTATCTAAAAGTATAAATAAATTTAAAATATTTTTATAAATTTAAAACAATGTTAACCATCCCGAATAATAATTGATATAACTCTTTTATACATTTAAAATTAATTGTCCTGAAAGAAAATTAATCAAATTTATAATACTTTTATAAATCTAAAATAAGATCAATTATCTCGAGAGATAATTAATCAAATTTATAACATTTTTATAAATTTAAAACAACATTAATTATCTAAGATGATAATCAATCAAATTTATAATCTTTTTATGAATTTAAAACAAATTAATTGTCCTAAAAGATAATTAATCAAATTTATAACCTTTTTATAAATTTAAAACAACATTATTATCCTGTGTGATAATTAATCAAATTTATAATCTTTTATAAATTTAAAACAACATTAATTATCCCAAAGATAATTAATAAAATTTATAATCTTTTTATAAATTTGAAACAACATTAATTATCATGAAAGATAATTAACCAAAATTATAAATTTTAAACAACACTTATCCTTTATTTCAAAATTCTCAAAAATACTTGAAAATATAGTTAATCAAATTTCAAAGTGCAGAAATGAGACCAAACATTAATTTTGTAAAAATACAAGCACAAGTTCAGCACACACAAAGGTTTAAGGAGATGATATTTCATAAGTGATGGTATAATGATAATCGCTATAATGACACTTACACAAATCAAATAGTATGTCACAAATATTTCAACCAAACATCAATATAAGTAACATAAGAATATATGTAAAATGCACATAAAAGTAAATTAATAACGGTGAGAAACCTTTTAGGGTCTCCCCCTTGCAAAATAATGGTTATTTATGTAATTCGCTTTTCAAGCGGGAATTCACATCCAATCAAATAATAATAACAAACATATTAATTAACTTTAAAAATAATCTTTTTACTTTGCAAGCATAGAACAGTGATTTATTATGCTAGATAGATGTCCAAAATGATCTATTCAATTTAATTATAGCAGAACAATGTTTTATTCTTCTAAATAGATATCACAAATGAAGTATAACTAATTTAAGTATGTTAAACATAATTAAATTAAATTACTGTAATTTTATTATTTATTCATACTTCATTAAAACTATTGATTATCATCCAAACAATCAACAATAATCTATACAATACCGATATCATATAATTTATTTAAAGGTGAGTAAACTCACTAAAATTCGAGTTGACGCTTTCGCATTCCGGTTTGATCTAAAATCAAGCTTAAAATTCTAATAGCTCCAAAATTGATGAATCTAATTCTAATGCATAGATAATGTCGATACGAGTCCAATGCAAATGACCGCATCCAATTCCGACCTCGTATGGATGAGATATTCAATTTATAAGTTTGGAGATTAATTTAACCAATTAAATATTAATACCCTAATTATACTCTTTCTTCCCCAATTTAAAGTCATGTACACTGATATGAAGAGGGAAACCCACCACAACCGATCCAAACTCTCCCCCTAACATGCCCAAAACTCCACGAAAATGCGCAAATCCAATTCCCATGATTCTCTCTTCGCAAGAACATCACGACACACCCGAAGATTGGATGGTCAATCAACTAGAGGAGAACGTTGCCTAGAAGCTGAGTCCAACAACGCTAACATGTCGCACGTCCAAAAGACGAGCCACACTTCACCATTTTTGCACTACCGAAGCTCCTTCCTTTGCTAAACCCAAATCCAAACTCCATTTTGCCAATCGATGCCTAAATCTATCTCAAACTGAAACCCTATCTCTTGCCCTCTACTGCCTAACAACCCAAACACGATCGCACATGATAAAATGGGTATGGAAACTAGCACTCTTACGAGTTCAAAGATTCTTCTTTTATAATTTTTCGTGGCCTAGAACATCTGATTTTGATTTTTTAATTTGGGTTTTGATTTTTTTCTTCACTGTAAATGAAAAGTAGAGAAAGAGGGAAAAGTAAAATATGAAGAAAAGTCTTGTGTTGAAAAATCTAAGTGTGTAACCTAGTTTATTTGCAAATTTCCGGCATCTCACTGCATAGAAATTTGTTCGCGTACAAACCACGAACGATAAAAAAAAAATACAATCGCTCATAGAAATACAATACGATTTCAAAACAATAATAAAATACACTGGTTATCTTATTCTATATATTTTCAAAAATAACACCTTTGCCTAAAAATACGTCAAATGATAATTTAAATATTTTCCAAATATTATAACACTTGGGTAACTAACTGTGAAATAGCTCAAGTTATCGTGTTGTCTACATTAGACAAGCCATGCAAATGGATCTCTGGTAGATGCAACGATAGTTGGAGACTATCACTTGACTTTTCCTAATGGATTTGATTGGATTTTGAGTAATTATTCTTATGTTAAAAACATTATTGGCGATACAATATTTGTTTCTAGATTGTCTAAACAGGTTTGGTTTAATTGTAAAGACAGAATTATGAATATTGTGTTTGGTGGAAATAATATCTTCAATGGTATGTCATTTAATGGAATTTATGTACTTAATTTTAATCATATCTGCACTATTAATGAATCTTTTATTGATAGTAATATTAGTAACTTATGGCACTATAGAATGGTTCATATTAGTGATAAAAGGATGCATAAACTGAAAACCAAAGGTTTTCTACTGTTATTTGATTACGAATCATTTGAAAACTGTAAGTCACGTCTCAAAGGGAAAATGACCAAGCGCCCGTTCAGTGGGAAGAAATGAAGGAGTTGAATCTAGGGTCTCCTACATACTGATGTATGTAGCCAGATGCCTATAGTGACCATTGATAATTCAACTTACTTTGTAACTTTTGATGATTTCTCGAGACTAAGATATGTATATCTTATGAAGAATAAATTTGATGTCCATGAGAAATTTAAAGAGTATAAGAACGAGGTAGAAAATTAGATGAACCATAAAATTAAAATACTTGAGTATGTTAGACAAGAGCTCCAATAATACTTAAAAGATAATAGGATTATCTCTCAAATTACTCCACCTTATACTCTGCAATACAATAGTGTTTTAGAAAGAAACAATCAAACCCTATTGGATATGGTTTGTTCCATGATGAGTAAGACTGGGTTACCTTTTTCCTATTGAGGATATACGTTAGAGACTACAAAACATATGTTGAATTTGATGCCTACTAAACCTATGCCTAGATGCCATATGAGAAGTGGCATAAGAAGAAATCCTACCTCGGTTATTGGAAGGTGTGAGGTTGTCCAGCCTATATTTTGAATGTTGGCCCTAATAAACCTAAGGCAAGATTGGTGGTGTGTATTTATATGATATCTTAAGAATTACACAGGATATATTTTCCATACACTGAGAAAAATGTTATTGTTTCTTGACCCTTATTTTTTAGAAAAGAAATTTCTATTAAAAGAAATTAATAGTGAAGTTGGAGATATGGATGAGATTGGAGAAATTAACACGGAGGCTGAGATAGTGGAAGAATAAAATTCATCATTATTTGAACATACGCAGACTATTAGAAGGTCTAGTAGAGAATATTGCTCACCAGAGAGATACTATAGTTTTTTCATGATGGCAAGAAAGAGGATTGTGTCTTAGAAGACGGCACTCTTCTCTCATTCCAAATAGCACTGCAGAGTAAGGATTCTGCACTTTGGCCTGAAGATATGAATTTCAAGATGGATTCCATTTATGACAATAAAGTTTGGACTTCAAATGAGGTATCCGAAGGGATAATACCCATGTGCTAAAAATGGATTTTTAAAAGAAAGCTAAATGCAGATAGTTAGGTAGAGACCTATAAGGCAAGGCTAGTTGCGAAAGGTTTTTGTAAGATTTAAGGCGATTATGATAAAACATTTTTGCCAGTGGCCATGCATTAAGTCCATACAGTGTGCTAGCTATCGCTACGTTCCATGATTACGAAATGGTAGATGGATGAGAAAACCACATTCTAAATGGTGATTTGAAAGAGGTCGTTTACATGTCGCATCTTGGGGGTTTCAAGGTCGATTGGAGTAAGAGAAAGGCATGCAAATTGTTAAGATCAATTTATGCAGGCTTCAAGGAGTTGGAATAAATACTTTGATAAAGTAACCAAACTGTTTGTTTTTTATCATAGTACAGAGGAAGTGTGTCTGTATATTTGAAAGAACAAGGAAGTATTATCGTGTTCCTAGTCATGGAGATTTATGATTTGCTCCCGATTGGCAATGACATCATGTTATTGAAAAAAGTGAAAACATGGTTGTCCAAGAACTTCTCTATAAAGTATCCAGAAGAAGCGATCTGTATACTCAGTATAATGATATATAGAAATAGATCCAAGAGGTTGTTGGGATTGTCTTAATCCCTGTACATAGATACCATACTAAAAAGGTTTAGTATGGAGAATTCCAACTGTGAAAATGTTTGGATGCAATTTGGAATTGTACTTTCTAAGAAGGAAGCTCCTCATACCGATGAGGAAAAGGAGAATATGAAGAGGATACCGTATGCATCCTCCATTGGTTTCATAATGTAAGCTATGCTATGTAATAAACCAGATGTGGCTTATGCATTAGGATGCGTAGGGCGATATCAGTCTAATCCAAAAGAAAAGCATTGGATGGTAGTAAAATATATTCTTAAGTATTTAAGAAATACTAAAGACTTATTCCTTATATATGGGAATGAAGACTCCTTATAAAGGGGTATATAGATTCAAGCTTTCAAAGTGGTATCGATGACAATAAATTGTGTCTGGAACTGTGTGTGCACCGAATGTTAGAGCATTCAGTTGGAGAAGTTCCAAGCAAAAGACAGTAGTTGATTCAACGATGGAGGCTGAATACATCGCCTTTAACTAAACAGCTAAAGAAGCAGTCTAGAGCGCTAATTTATGACTGAGCTAAGTGTATTTCCAAATGTTGAGAAGCCCATAACATTGTTGTGTGATAACAATGTCACAAAGCAAATCGCAAAAGGACCAAGAGCACACAAGAAGTCAAGATTTATTGTAACGACCCACCTTTTCGACCCCTAAAAGTCGACATTAATACATCCATGTTATTCACATGCCGAGCATCCAAGTACTGGAAAGACATATCATTATGGGAAAGAGATAAGAAAAAGGAATACAGAATCTCACAAACTGTGACGAGTAATATATAATACTAAACAAGTCTTTACAAAAGAAGAGACTTTAATATACATATATAAATCTAAGTACAACACTAACTCATCATCACCTTGGACATTTATAACAACATGTCCTTACAAATGCTGAAGAATACAACAAAATAATGCAGTGGAAATAAAACGAATATACAAGAGATAAATCATGAGCATCTAGCTCGTCTCCTGGGCTCCAAAGCATCCAAAGCCAAATTTGAAAAATATGCTCGGTCTAACTCGAGCATTATAAGAAAACAACATCTAGGTCAGCCTGGTAAAACCAGCGTGAGAAAACACAATCAATTAGTTTACTTAATGATATAAAGACATTTAAGAAAGAAATGCATCTCATAAGACCACACCACACATAAAAATGGATGGTTTTTAAGCTTACGATAACCAAAAAAATTTCTATAGACAATACAGTGATCGTATAGTAATATGTAGGGTTGACAATAAATATATCAAATAGCTGAAATGCTTGCATCTCACATTTCAACATAGTCGGGCCCAACTAAGTCCGTACGACATTTATTGAAGAATGGATTCCATCAATGACAGGGCTATTGGGGTAACGCTTGTCATAGTAAACCTCCAGAAAAATGTACCGAGGTCAACAAGAACAACTTGCACCCTTGCTATACAGGACTGGTCAAACCCTTACTAGATAGTACCGAATATGTCAGCACCCTAGTTTCTTTGCAACCTTTTACCGAAAGCTCTAATGCACAACCAAATCCATAAATGTGTGTGTGTATATATATCTAGAAAAGTGATGACATACCCTAATGGGTGCGACCCATATAGCTCTGATGCATATCCTCTATTTTAGTCATTGCCGGTTAATGAGGCTTAAGGCTACATTTTACCTTTTGAATAGCAATCCCACTTGGAATGCTGACACAGCCCTCCAGGAAGCACTGTAGTGCCACCATTCGTCCATACAAGTTGTCCAGGATATAGACAAACCAAGGGCACTACTTCTACTACATCCATTTTGGAATCATCCTCAGGATTAGTAGTAAGTAGCCCTTACACTTCAAATAGCTATGTCTTCGATCTTCTTCAAGATATCTTCAATTCGAACACCTAAGTTGGATCAAAGTGGTTTTCGAATAATTTATGCTTATCCGATCCTGATCTCTTCGAAACAGCATTTGATAGTTTTCTATAAACTCAACCCCGGTTCTTTCAGAAATAATCAGATAAATGCATAAGAGCGGAGATCACCTCCTAATCATTGGGTGAACGAATTTCCTTATCGTTTGTCCTAGAAGAAAAAAACGAGATTTATACGCACAATACAACATCATCGAAGATGATTGTGCCATATAACTCACATATTTCTCCTAGATATTTCCAGAGTTATATTTTGGCCAAGATTTGATAGTCGATTATTAAACTGTCTAACAATCAAACAAAATAGATTTAATTCCATATGGGATCCACTAAGCCTCTATTAATTAATATTTCCATAAATCAAACCATTTTCAAATCTTTGATTCAAAATACCTTTACAAAGCCTATTTTCACAAACCTTTTATACTACTTCAATACTTGGAAAACATTTATATACTTATCTCAACGTTATAAGTATATTACCAAAAGATTATGCTTTCAATACTTATAAATATATCCATATATTATCTCATCGGTATATGTATATTTACAAAACTTAAGAAAGATTTCCACTTTCCAAATTCATTTATAAACCTCCCTTATAAAACTCTAAATGATTTATAAACTCCTTTACAAAATATCATTTGTAAATCTCTTTTTAATAAATCCTTTTCACAAAGTATAATCCTTTTATAAAACAATTTATTCTTTATAAACTCCCTTACTTAATTAAATAATTACCTTTAAACATCATAATTAAAATAATTAAAATAAGTAATTAACTTTAAACATCGTTAATAAAATAATTAATTAACTTAAAAATATAGTTACCAACTTACTTTAAACATTTCCAATAAAATAGTTGATTAACTAACTTTGAAACATTCTTTATAATTATATAAACACTTAACTTCAAATTGTTAATAAAATTGGAATTAATTTAAACCAAACTTACAAACTCAGAAAGAGGCTTAGCGACCACAATGGAACTAAAGTAATTTACCATTTAATTAAGTTTTACTTTTCAAGTCACATAATAGATATTTACATAAGCCAACATATATGCAAATAAAATAAATTAGCAATCACTACCTAATCCATCACTTATCGAATATTAATTTATGGCATATAATTGACTGTCCAAACTAACATAATAGAAGAATGGGGATTTATTCTACTAAATAAGTTTCCAAATAACCTACTCAAGTTAATTATAGCAAAATGGAGATTTATTCTTCTAAATAGATGTTACCAGAAATCTATTTAATTTAATTATAGCAGAACAATGTTTTATTTTACTAAACAGATATCAAAGGTTAGTATAACTTATTCATAGTTGGTTACTTAATGGTACCGACTATAGAATTCCTTGTGTTCAAATATTTCTTCGTAAAGGAAGCTGCCTTTTAAACAACCCGATTCCTGAAAAATAAGTGAATAAGAATTTAAGCTTCCTTTAAAATAATTAACAACAAGTTAAAACCTTTATTAAATCATAATTAAATCTTAACTTAACTTAATTACTAATTAATAAATAATTAATCTTATTTAATGCATAATTTATTCATAATTAAATGATAATTAAACACTTACTTAATAATAATTAATTAATAATTAGTCCTTTACTTAATTAATAATAAATTAAAAATTAATCCTATACTTAACCAATAATTAATTATAAATTAATCTTACTTAGTCAATAATTAATAAAAATTTATCTTACTTTAAATGATAATTAATTAATATCTAATCTTTACTTAATTAGAATTATTATATCTTACTTAATACTTAATTAATTATTAATTACCCAAAACTTAATTCATCAATAATTAATTAATAAATATTTAATTAACTATCTTAATACTTATTATTAAGTTTAGCAAACATTTCTAAGGTATGCTCAAGTATAAAAACCCAAGTATGCAAAAAGTCGAACTTTTCTCGAAAACTGCATCCATAATGATTATCGCTATGGATACCATAACTTGAAATTGTTTTCTAAGTTTTCTTTTGAAATCTTACCCTTTGGATGACTTACTTAATTTTACAAACATAAAGTAAGTATTTCGGAAAACTAAAAACTAAGTTTGAATTTGAAAATGATTTTGATTTAAAAACCAACAATCCTAGTTTTTACACAAAGGATTCCATGTCGCTTAAACTAGTAAAGATGCCAGCTTTCCTAGCATATCACCACATATTCATGTCTATAACATACATAAACATATCACAACCACAAACATAAGCAAAGATCTAAACTTTACAACATTCACATCACTTTTAGACTTCTTTTACAAGTTTAAGGAAAATCCATATACAACCACATATATAATCACAACCAAACCATATAGCTAGCCAATAACTAAACAATTACATATGCAAATACTAGATATAAAGTAAAGACGTAATTCTTCCTAAAAAGTAGTTTTACTCAGCAAAAAAAACTAATATCAAAGCAAATCACTGCCACCACCTTACCAACCCTAGATTAAGCTTTCTTTGAAAAAAAAACTTGATTTTTAGCCAAGTATGGACACATATGGGCTCGGCCTGGATGATGTAAGCTTAGCCTAGGGTGGTTTGGCTCGGCCATGGTGGTTTGAGGGGGTTTTGAACTTGTTTGTGAAAAGAAGAGGTGGTAAGAAGAAGAAAGAAGTGATTTATAAGGATTTTAAGAGTTTAAAATGGAAAAGGAAGTGATTTTTTTAAACTTTAAAAATATGGAAGCCATTAGAGAGTTTGAGAGCTTAAGAAAGAAGAAGACGGAAATTTGAAAAGTTGAAATGAAATGCGAATAAAGAGAGAAATTAAAAATTAGTTTTATAGTAAATGAAGTAAGAAAATTACCTAAATGCTCCTTAAGTACATACCCTCCATCCAAATCATGCCACATCATCACCTCCACCTTCTTTTGCTTCTTCCACATGTTCGTCACCCCCTCCACTTCTTTAACCAACATATAAACCCCTTCCTTGTACTTAAAGGTCACATTAAGGTGACTTTTCTTTTTTTATTTTCTTTTATTTATTTCTTTTGAAAATGATCACATCACTCTTACTTCTTAAGTACACTTATATTTGCACTTTTACCACCCTTAATGTTACGAACCAGGATTTTCATCCCTCGAAAATCGACATTAATACGTCCACTGTATTGCGTGCCAAGTAATCGAATGCCGGAAAACCCGATTGTTAGGGAAAAAGAAAGAAGGAAGAAGATAATAAGAAAACTAAACAACACAGAATCTCACAGCAGAACGAATAATCTATAATATACAACAAATCTTTACACAAAATCAAAACTGCAATATATATATAGACATCAATCAGAGTATACTAACCTATTTCAACCTGGACAGTTCTAACAGCCTGTCCTCACAATTACTGAGAAGTACAACAACGAATACAACGGAAAAATAACCATCTACGTGAATACGTCTCTGGGCCTCCAACTCGTCTCCTGAAGCTCCAAAACATCCAACTAAATCTGTAATATGCTCGGTCTGACCCGAACATTATAATAAAATAATATCTGAGTCAGTCTGGAAAACCAGCGTGAGAAAACACACCCAACTGGATTTGAAGTTATAATAAAAATCTTTGAAATCAAAAAGTATCTCGTAAGACTACACCGCACATAAACACGGACAGGTTTTTACCTTACGATAACCAAAACATTTTCTATAGAAATTCTCTAATATTATAATAGGGTCTAAATACAAATACTTATTAATCTTAGCCGAAATTGTTACATTAATTAAATTCCAGCATAATAGGTATACAACTAAAATCGTAAAGGCTCGTACTGGAGAATGGATTTCATACAATGACTGGGCTACCGGGGTATCGCCCGTCACGGTGCATCACTGGATAAAATAACACCGAGGACCTCGCCTGGATCCCCTGCCAACACAGAACCGTCCTGACCCTTACTGGATAGTAACGAATAATATCACCCCTCCGTTAATGGGCCCTGAAGCATACAAATGAGAGATAATAGTGACTCTAGATAGGGATGATCATACCCAACTTGGGAGCGACCCACTTGGCCCTGCTGCATCTCCCATGTTTTAGTCATTCCCGGTTGATGAGGCTTGAGGCAACGTTTTACCTTTTATATAGAACTTCCCACTTGGAATCCTAATACTGCCTTCCAGGTAACAATGTAATACAAACATTCATCCATACAAGTTCGTTCTAGGACTGAACGAAACACTTGAGAGCTCCATCTCCAATTCCATCATCTTCAAGATGTCTTCACTTCAAAATGCATTCGTTGGATCGAAGTGGTTTTTGGATAACGTACCCAATCCCGGTCTCTTCGAAATAACTTTTCGATAATTTTCGGTAAACTCAACCCAGTTCTTTAGGAAATACACAATCAAAGATAAGATCGGAGATCACCTCCTAATCGTTAGTGGACGAATTTCTTTATCATTGTCCTAGAAGAACGAAACGAGATTTATACGCACAGTACAGCATCATCGGAGATGACTGTGCCATATAACTCACGTGTTTCTCCTAGATATTTCCAATGTTAAGTTTGGTCCAATTTCGATGGTTGTTTATTTAACTATCGAATAACAACATTCAATCAAGGATTTATTCCATTGGGAGAACCAAAATTGGTTAAGCACATAAGCAATCACTAGCCTCCTTTTATAAATCTTTTATAAATAAAAGCCACTTTGTAAATTACTTGTATAAGAATACTTTTACAAAGATATATCCACCAATCCCTATATTTTCAATACATAGAGAATATTCATATACTTATCTCAACGGTATAAGTATATTTACAAAACCGAGAAAGATTTTCTTTTATTTCGATTCAAAAATCATTCGTGAACTCCTTATAATTCTCTAAAAATATTTATAATCCACTTATAAATCTTCGGGACCATTTATAAAATTCTTTTATACATTTCAATCGCTTATAAACTCTCTTTGTACATTTCTTAAATCATTTATAAAGCCTTCATAAATCCATAAAACCATTTGTAAAATTCCTTTTATAAATCTATAGCCTGCTTCTAAAATTCTTTTATAAATATCTAACCATTTATAAAACTCTTTACCTTATAAATAATCTTCCTTACGACTTCAAACCATTTTATAAGCTCTTTTGAAAAAAATCCAAGTCTTTCAGCTCTATTCATGGGCCTCGAAAACATTTATAAATAATTAAAATCCTTTTACTTCAAAACCCCATTATATATAATAATTATTATTAACAATAAACATTATAAATAAATGGAAATTATTAACGTTTAAACCTCTTAAAAATAATAATTAATAATTTCAAATTATTGTTTAAGAAACAATAATAATTAATCTTTACCATTTTTATAAATAATAATATTTTATTTTCAAAACCTTATTAATAATCCTTATTATTAATTTCAAACCATAATTATTCTTGAAATAATTAACCTTTCCAAATATTAACATTTTGATAAATTCTTTAAAACCATATTAACTATAAACAAATAACTTTAAAACAATACTAATATAATTAAATTTTAAAATAATATTACTATAACTAAATAACTTTAAAACAATATTAATATAATTAAATACTTTTAAAACAATATTACTATAATTAAATAACTTTAAAACTTTATTAATATAATTAAATACTTTTAAAACATATTACTATAATTAAATAACTTTAAAACAATATTAATATAACTAAATACTTTTAAAACAATATTACTAAAATTAAATAACTTTAAAACAATATTAATTGTTAATAAATCACCTTTAAAAAAACAATATATTTCTGAAACCCATTTTTGGATTTGAAATCATTTCCGGTCTTAAACCCAATTTCAATTAAATTGGCAATTTATAGTATTTCAAAATACTAGTTTTAGGCCAACAGCCGCCAAACGCTCAACCCATATTGGTATTGATTTTCTATAATCACTAGGTTTTTGTTTTTAAACATAGAACAATGATATAACCATAGTGTCCCCAATTAGGTTCATTATTCAATAATCCATATAAAAGGAATATTATCAAAACAATTCAACAATAGCAAGGAATCCCGTTGGATTCCTCCAACCTGTTTCCCCCTGCATCACAAATCTTTTATAATCATAACATATAAATCAACCGCTTCGAGGCGGGATTCGTATACAAAGGGTCATCCGCTCTTATACGGGAACGTAATAGGGTCTCATTCGCTCCAATAGGCGGGAATATTCAATCCAACTAATATAATTATAGTAATTCATTCAAACAATCATCCAACAATTTTTATCAACTATATATCATACTAGTTAGCCAAAAAGGTGAGTTCAACTCACCAAAATTTTATATTGTCTCCGAGGCATTCCGGTTTGGAACTAAAATTAAACGACGTCCGATTTTAGCCCAAATTTCAACAGTCTCCAAATTCTTCCAAACCAGTTCCATCGTGAAGCTAACGTCGTTACAAGTGCAACGCAAAAATTAGCGTCTCGATTGAACCTCGCATGAGAGAGTTATACAATTTTTTTTAAATAATCAATTTTAAAAAAAATTATTAAACTAATTACATCCTTTAATTTACAATTCACCATAAAAAGTTTAAGCCCAGCCCATAGCTCAACCTGCTACCTTCATCCTCATCTTCTCCATATCAACAATTCAGGACTATCTCCCTGTGCACGCATAGTGCACACACGTGCACACCCCCAGTGCCGCTGGCCGCACTTCACCAAAGAGGAGCCTCCCCTTCAACGTCGACACCCTTAACCCACGCGATCCCCTCCCATCGCGACCGAGCTCACCGGAGCATCCTCAAATGCGGCCGCGTTTTCTTCAAACTGCCACCACCACGAGCCATACCATGCCACCAAACTTCGACCGTGCCTAGTTGCGAGGACCCATTTCTTCGGCTCTCGAAAATCGACACTAATACATCCTCGCTATTCACGTGTCGTAAATCTAAGTGTCGGAGAAGCGGATTCTCAAGGGTAAGAAAGAAAAATAAAGACAGAACATAATCTCACATATATTATTTCAATAAAATCTTTACAGCGAAAATTAAAATACATTTATCAGAGTTAAAAAAACATGGATAGTTATAAATTCATGTCCTTACAAATGCAGAATACTATAGTACAAGAGTGTGGTGGAAATAGGTATAAATCTTCAAAAAAAATCTTCTGACTTCATGCTTCGAGCTCCATCCAGATTTCTTCTAAACTAAACCTGACTACTAGGCTGCCCGGGAAAATTAGGGCGCCCAGAGTTTAAGGAAAAGGAAAATAAACTCCGGGTCAATCATGGGACTGGTGTGAGAACTCAAAAATACATCTTTTGAAAACAAAAAGGTATCTTATAAGACCACGCCGCACATAAACATGGAACAGGTTTTTCCCTTATGATAAAACATTCTTACGTAAAAATACTTGATATTATTTTCACTGACATATCTTTGAAAACATTTGCAAGTAAACTTATCAATCTTGGCCGGAATTGTTACCATTATTAAATTCCAGCATACTAGGATCTACAAACAAAATGGCAGGCACTTATTGGAAAATGGATTTCCATATAAATGACCAGGTGAAGGGACTACCTTCCAGTAGTACATCTCTAGATAAATGACCGAGGACCAACAGATGGTCCTCTACCAACACAAGACCGGCCTACCTCTTCCTAGAAAGTACTGAATATGTCATCACCATGGTCGTTACCGACCTATCCGAGGGCCCTCACAGCATACATCCACAATAATTTAAGTCCCGAACATCATAGCGGGAATAAATATATCTAGAAGAGGATGATCATACCCTAATGGTTGCGAACCACATAGCCTTGCCGCATCTACCCTGTTTCAACCATTTTCGGGTGTGAGGCTTGAGGTAACGATTACCTTTTACTTTGCACATCATCTTCCTTTGAACGCCACACTTCCATTCCATCGATCACTATTGACTTCCACAAGCATACAACCTCCGAGCTCATATGTCTTAGAGAAGGGTGTTAAGCTAAGAGAAGTTGCCTTCTCTGCCACCAAAAAGATATATAATTATAAAAGTTAACGATGAAATCTCAAGAATGCGATGTCAGATATCCGCCCATACAAGTTTGTTCTGGGACTGAACAAAACCGAAGGCACCCTTCTACCACATCCTATCGAGATTTAACCCTAGGATTAGTAGCGAAAAGTCCTTGTACCCCAAAGAGTTTCGGAAATGAAGGGACCACTGCTACTATAGTATTTGGGAGCTAACCAGAATTATCAACAAGCAGTCCTTTCATCCCAAAGATCTTTGGTCTTCATACTTCATTCTCTCTATTATATCTTTACTTTTCAAATGCATGCATTGATTCGAAGTGGTCTTCAGATAGGAATTATCCCTGATCCGACCCCGGTTCCTTCGAACCAATCGTCGATAAAAAGAGGTTCTGCGAGTAGGAAATCATTCTTTAATTGATTTTGTTCTTTTTATCAAAATCTCTTATGGAGATATATATTTCTAAAAACATTCTTTCCGGTATATACGGAATCATTAAACCTCCCTTATTAAATCCTTTGATTACATAAAACCCTTTTAATCTTGGAATAATTCCAAATCATTTATTTAATCTTAATAAAGATTTCCAAATCATAACTTTTAAAACGGATCAAAAACAATGTTACTCAAGACATCATTTACTATAAATCCAAACCAGTAAATTTTAAGTGTAGGAATTAAACCAACTCTAAATTATTTCATTTAAATCTTGACAAAGATTTCTAAATTCAAACTCATAATTTTGATTGAGTTAAAACCATGTTATCTAGGATGTTAATCCAAAACCAGTGAATATTAAATGACCAGAATCTATAGAAATCATCTAATTCTACTCAATATTAATTCCCGTATTCAACAAATACTATGGGCGGAATAACGGTGAAATCACCTTTTAAATTCCACGAATAGTGCGAGTTCCCTTTACGGGCTTTAACACCAAGTCTAAGAAGATCATCTCTATAAAATCAAAGTAGTTTTAATTTGGAGATTTTAAATCTTTTATACTTAACTCGTTTTCGAGATTTCGACCTTATCTATCCCTCGCCTAGGGAAGAGGCCAGGTGAGCCAGGGTACTGGTTGCTCCTGAACATCTCCTTAGTTTAAGTACCTTACATTCGGATCTCACGAATAGAAAAATCCAGTCTGCTCGTCGGCTTTTAGAGCCAAGATTAAACCACTTAATTATAATAGCTTTTCTTTAAACATTTATTTAAATTCTTTTTAAATGACTACAAAACTTCCAAATCATTATTAAAACACTTAGTTATTCATTTGAAATTTTTTATAAAATATTTGGAAAAGAATTGTTATGTTTAAAGCTATATTTTAAAAGTTAGAGAAAAGTGATGGAGATAAGTGCTGCGGAAAGTGCTCTTTTGAGCTATATTGATCAAAACGACTTTTTATTATTTGAAAATTCATTTTTACTACTCAAATCTCTTTTAAAACATTTTAGGAGATTATAAGATTTGTTCCACATTTTTAAACAATTTTAAAACATCATTTTCAAAGAAATCCAGTTTTGGATTCCGAACTGCAAAACCGCGATTTTTCAAAAAGCTTATTTTAGTCATATCTCAAAATCTACTTATCGAAATCTGGATTTTCTTTCTTCGTTGGAAAACTATGGATTTAGTAGTTTGGAAAATTCTTATCTCGAAGAATTCCAAGCTATAATCCATATTTTACACTTGTTTGACTTTTATGGCGCGAAATCACGAACTGTCGTTACGCGACGCGCCTATTTTTGACTAAATTTTCCATTCTCATTCAAACTTCACCAAAACACTTTTTTAAATGTTTATAAAACATTTCAAACTCATTTTCAAACCTTTTTAGAGAGATTTAACATTCCATACACACCATTTTATTAATTCAAGGAAAGTGATTTCCTTTGTGCTTACCGACGTGTATTTTCGTGACTTGCATATCTTTTTAACATTCATATGAAAACATCCAAACTTGATGATCAAAGCATAATAAACATCCATTTAAATCATCATATCATCATCCAAATAAAATATAATAGTTTAGGAGTTCTCAACTTCATTTTTCCTTCGAACTAGTTTTAAAGCGGCTATAACTCTGCTATCTCGAAATCTTAGCTCACGATCGCTAGCACTATTTCCTTTGGAGGGCTCGACATTGGCTAGGGGGCTCACGGCCATGACTTGGGAGGTGGAAGGGCTCGACCTATGATGAAGTGGGGTGGAAGTTGTGAAGAACAAGGAGAAAAGGTGGAGTTTCGGGATTGTTCTGAGGTGTTTAAGTATATATAAGTATATATTATAATTTAAATTCTTTTTGAAATAAAATTTGACATTATTTCTCTTAGGATGGAAGCCATTAAAGTGGAAGACAAAGCTTAGAAAATATGAAGAAAAAGGAATGAAAATGAAGAGAAGAGAGTAGGGTATTTATAGGAAAAGAAGAGTGTAAAAGACGACATGCACACATCACCTTTTGCATCACCATTTCAAGGCTTCTCCAATAGACCTCCCCCTCCCATAGGCAAGGAAAAACCCCTCTATCCCATATGCCCATCACTTCGTTCACTTCATGTATGCATATGTTGACTTATGTAATCTTAAGGAGGAAGCTTGCTTAAAATATCTTATATATTTTATATTATGTATGTATTTTTTTAAGTGTATAAGTATACATATGTATACATATGTTCATGTGCATGTTAGTGGATGCATTTGTGTTCTATATATGTGTACATGACACATAAACAACGTTGCATTAATTTCGAATAACTTTCGTTCGGTAAACCGTTGCCAATCGGAGAACCGATTCTTGATCAATTTTCACTTATACTTTAACGTACATATATTTGTAAAAAAATTTAAAATAAATTTATAATCATTATTAATAAATTAAAATGATCACATTTCATTTATAAAACCATATAAATGAATAATAAAAACTATTTATGATAATTGCTATTATACCGATAAAGCGATATTGATTTTTTCTTATATTTTCAAATCAAATATATCTCTATATAAAACTATTATAAATGATTTATTATAAATTTATAACTACTCAAAATGAATTATCATCATTTAAAATAATTATTTGAATAATTGATATAATTACTAAATCATGAAATTTAAATTTAATAAATCAATTATCATATTTAAGGGCATTGCTAACAATGTTAAAAACACATTTTATTTTCAAAAACAAATCAATTGATTTTATTTCATATTCTTGTTCAATTATGAAAATAAGTGTGTGTATTCAACTCCGTGCATGACGTTTTACGATTTTAGAGATGTTTACCGATAAAACAGTTTTAGGTCATTTTATCGATTTAAATTACGAGGAAAATATTTTTGTAAATATTTATTCAAAATGAAATTACTATTACTTATTATCACTCAGAACAATATTATTTGTATTATCAACCTTTCATTAGTATAAATTTAAAAATAAATATAATTTATCAAAGTGATAAATTGGCGGATCGTTACAGACTTCCCCCCTTAAAAGAATTTCATCCCCGAAATTACCCAAAACAAAAACCCAAAGGTTTGCCCAAAATATTTATTTTTAACTCATTTCCATACCATGTATCTAGATCATCCATACACAATATCCGATTCGAGTTCAAAACTTTACTTTCGAACAAGTATTGATCCCCCGATCCTTTAGTGCGGACTCTAACCAGGCTTTTTGATCAGAACTTTGGTTCTCCTTGCATAGCTCTCAACTATGATAGAAAATTCAAGCGTCTAACCACCAACCCTCATTAATGTTCGTCGTCAAGAATTGAGTGAAAAATCCTTTTTCGGATCGGTGTAAACACATCAAAGTTCTGCACTCGGATTATAGACTAAATCGTGCGACGAAATAATCCACATACTTCATATGTATTTATCAATCTTTCAAAAAAAATTATGAAAACATTTCATAAAACTTTCATTCATTATTTCAAACTTTTATAAAGATACTTCTTTATACATAACCATTTTTCATTTTTTATTTCCAAAGTATTTCTACTTAAAAACACATTTCTTTTCAAAGATAAATATCTTTTTATTATAACACATCTCTAAACATATCTTAATGATTTTTGAAAAACTCATTTTCAAAATAATTCATTAAATTGACAAATTACCATAAACTTCTTTTAGCTAATATCAAATGTGAAAACATTCTTTATTTAGTTAAAACTTCCTTTATATATATATTCTTTACTTGTACCAGTTTTTTAATACTTAAAAGTATTATATACTTATTAAAATGTTATAAGTATGTTTAACAAGTTTTCCTTACTTCAAAATACAATCAAAGTGATTAAATCAATTATTACCAAAACATTGTTATAATGATTTTCTCATTTTCTTTTATAATTTGAACTCGTAACATTTCTATCTTTATATAAAAGATTCCAATATTTGTTAGTATCTTTAAAATCCCATTATTAAAGATTTAAATATTCCCATAAGATTCTTCCAAAATGTTATTCAAGGGTTTAAAAAAAATGTTTCTAAACATCGTTTACAACAAACCCAAACCATTCATTAATAACTTTAAACATTAATTTTAAAGATCAAAGCATACCCATGCTTATCAATTAAGATAATACACTTTGATAAAACTTGACAACGATTAATTTGTCAACTAATGATTCACATTATCCTTTTTAACTTTAGAAAAATAATATTGATCGAGTAACTTAAATATTATACCAAGGAACTGGGTACTACCAATAGCATCGCATATTTCCTTAACAACAAGGGGAATACTTAAGAAAAGCGTTTACCAACCGGACACATCTCCTGCCTATTTTTAGTTACTTTCGAGTCGCCAGTATCAATTAATCATAAGATTGTTTTTCGTTTTCAAAATCCCTTTTTTGGAAATAACACCATTATTACTCCTTTTTTAAAAATCTTTTGAAGTTCCTTCTAAAATACAAGAATTTAAATTCTCAAAAATTCCTTTATAAGTCATGTTTTATAAATCACATTCATAAAATCACTTATATAAAACACAATTATAACATCTATATATCTTAAATAAATTCCATTAATCTTAAACCAACATTATTATTTATCGAATACCCCATAGTCAAATTGTGAAACTAAATTCACAAGGTGTTCGTACTTAAACTTTTAAATCAAACAACCGATCAATCATATGATAATACCAAGTATTATCTTCCACAATCAAATAACTATATTACTTGAAAATTATTCTTTTAGACACAAGTAGTAGGTAATTGCTAGCGTATTCTTAGGTAGAGAGGTTTGGTCAATACTCAGAAAGTGTTTCTAGATTCATGTCTAAAGATAGCTTTTAAAATTCTTGGTATAAAATATTTATATATTTCAAAAATCCTTGGAAAATTTTACCAAAATATTCTTTCCTTTTCAAACACATATATTAGGTAAAAATGATTTCATTTAAAACCAAATTCATTTGTATATATCATTAACAAATACGCGCTCATATACTCAAACTCATTCTAGGGTGTTAATAACCCTATCTCTAATGAGTTACTCATCCTAGGGCGTTGCTAACCCTATTTTTGATGAGTCTTTTACCCCAATCAAACTCGGGTATTCGCTCAACCTAAGCTCCGATACCATGATGTGAGGTTTATGCTTTTCAACCATCAAAAGTGGATACACCCACTAGCCTAGGCTTTTCAACCATCAGTAGTGGACACAACCATCGTGGAACACACTGGTACCTCGAATCTTATTTTACGGCCAGCCTCGCGACTAACAACCAACCATTTTCCTAAGGACATGTAGGGGTAAGAGTCTCTTGCTCGCCACCAAACAGAAAGCGAGTACCCCCTATCATGCTGCACACTTCAACTGATGGAGAATATCCCAATACGAGGGGTAAGTGCTAGATCAGATCCAATCCCGGTTCCTTCGAATCAATCATCGATAAAAAGAGGTTCTGTGAGTAGGGAATCATTCTTTAATTTATTTTGTTCTTTTTATCAAAATCTCTTTTAGGGATATATATTTCTTAAAACATTCTTTCCGGTATATACAGAATCATTAAACCTCTCTTATTAAATCCTTTGATTACATAAAACCCTTTTAATCTTGGAATAATTCCAAATCATTTATTTAAATCTTAATAAAGATTTCCAAATCATAACTTTTAAAATAGATCAAAAACAATGTTACTCAATACATCGTTTACTATAAATCCAAACCAGTAAATTTTAAGTATAAGAATTAAACTAACTCTAAATTATTTCATTTAAATCTTGACAAAGATTATAAATTCAAACTCATAATTTTGATTAAGTTAAAACCATGTTATCTAGGATGTTAGTCCAAAACAAGTGAATATTAAATCAGCAGAATCTATAGAAATCATCTAATTCTACTCAATATCAATTCCCGTATTCAACAAATACTGTGGGCGGAATAACGGCGAAATCACCTATTAAATTCCACGAATAGTACGATTTCCCTCTTCGGGCTTTAACACCAAGTATAAGAAGATCATCTCTATAAAATCAAAGTTGTATTTAATTTGGAAAATTTAAATCTATTTATACTTAACTCGTTTCTGACATTTCGACCTTATCTATTCCTCGCCCTGGGAAGAGGCCAGGTCAACCACGACACTAGTTGCTCCTGAACATCTCCTTAGTTTAAGCACCTCACATCCAGATCTCACGAATAGAAAAATCCAGTCTACTCGTCGGCTTTTAGAGCCAAGATTAAACCACTTAATTATAATAGCTTTTCTATAATCATTTATTTAAATTCTTTTTAAATAACTAAAAAACTTCCAAATCATTATTAAAACACTTAATTTTTCATTTGAAAACATTTATAAAAGATTTGGAAAAGAATTGTTAAGTTTAAAGCTATATTTCAAAAGTTAGAGAAAATTGTTGCGGATAAGGCTACGGAAAGTGCTCTTTTGAGCTATATTGATCAAAACGACTTTTTATTATTTGAAAATTCATTTTTATTACTCAAAACACTTTTAAAACATTTTAAAAGATTTATAAGATTTCTTCCACATTTTTAAACAATTTTAAAACATCATTTTCAAAGAAATCCAGTTTTGGATTCCGAACTGCAAAACCGCGATTTTTCAGAAAGCTTGTTTTACTCATATCTCAAAATCTACTTATCGGAATCTGGATTTTCTTTCTTCGTTGGAAAAGTATTGATATAATAGTTTGGAAAAATTTTATCTCGAAGAATTCCGAGATATATTCCATCTTTTACACTTGTTTGACTTTTATAGCGCGAAATCGCGAACTACCGTTACGCGACACGCTTATGTTTGACTAAATTTTCCATTCTCATTCAAACTTCACCAAAACACTTTTAAATGTTTATAAAATATTTTAAACTCATTTTCAAACCTTCTGAGAGAGATTTAACATTCCATACACACCATTTCATTAATTCAAGGAAAGTGATTTTCTTTGTGCTTACCGACGTGTATTTCCGTGACTTACATATCTTTTCCAACATTCATATGAAAACATCCACACTTGATAATCAAAGCATAATAAAAATCCATTTAAATCATCGTATCATCATCCAAATAAAATATAATAGTTTAGGAGTTCTCACCTTCATTTTCCCTTCGAACTAGTTTTAAAACGGTTTTAGCTCCGCTATCTCGAAATCTAAGCTCACGATCACAAGCACTATTTCCTATGGAGGGCTCGGCCTTGGCTAGGGGGCTCACGACCATGACTTGGGAGGTGGGAGGGCTCGGCCTACGATGAAGTGGGGTGGAGGTTGTGAAGAACAAGGAGAAAAGGTGGAGTTTCGGGATTTGTTTGAGGTGTTTAAGTATATATAACTATATATTATAATTTAAATTCTTTTTGAAATAAATTTTGACATTATTTCTCTTAACATATAAGCCATTAAAGTGGAAGTCAAAGCTTAGAAAATATGAAGAAGAAAACGGAATGAAAATGTATAGGAAAAAAAGAGTGTAAAAGAAGACATGCACACATCACCTTTTGCATCACCATTTCAAGGCTTCTCCAACGCACCTCCCCCTCCCATAGGCACAGCAAAACCCCTCTCTCCCATGTGCCCATCACTTTATTCACTTTATGTATGCATATGTTGACTTATGTAAGCTTAAGGAGGAGGCTTGCTTAAAATATCTTATATATTTTATATTATGTATGTATTTCTAAGTGTATAAGTATATATGTATTTATACATATGTTGATGTGCATGTTAGTGGATGCATTTGTATGTTATATATGTGTACATGGCATATAAACAACGTTGCATTGATTCCGAACAACTTTCGTTCGATAAATCGTTGCCAATCAGAGAACTGGTTCCCGGTCACATTTTCACTTATACTTTAACGTACATATATTAGTAAACAAAATTTTAAAATAAATTTTTAATCATTATTAATAAATTAAAATGATCACATTTCGTTTATAAAACCATATAAATTAATAATAAAAATTATTTACGATAATTGCTATATACCGATAAAGCGATAGCGATTTTTTCTTATATTTTCAAATCAAATATATCTCTTTATAAAACTATTATAAATGATTTATTATCACTTTATAACTATTCAAAATGAATTATCATCATTTAAAGTAATTATTTGAATAATTGATATAATTACAAAATCATTAAATCTCAATTTAAATTTAATAAATCAATTATCATATTTAAGGACATACTAATAATGTTAAAAACACATTTTATTTTCAAAAACAAATCAATCGATTTTATTTCATATCCTTGTTCAATTATAAAAATAAGTGTATGTATCCAGCTCCGTGCGCGACGTTTTACGATTATAGAGCTGTTTACCGATAAAACAATTTTAGGTCATTTTATCAATTTAAATTTCGGGGAAAATATTTTTGTAAATATTTATTCAAAATAAAATTACTATTACTTATTATCACTTAGAACAATATTATTTGTATTATCAACCTTTCATTTGTATAAATTTAAAAATAAATATAATTTATCAAAGTGATAAATTGGCGGGTCGTTACACTAGCCCTCGCCAACCTTTACAACTTTCCTTCAGGTTGCACCACCTGAAAGTTCGCCAATTCGCCGGAATCGGCCTATATAGATTCGTCGATCATCCCCAAACTACAGCCATCTCTGGTCGAAATCGCCAAATCCAACCGTTGATCTCGCTCACCTTATGGAGCTCTACAATTTCCTAATTAGCACTTCCCCCAATGTGACCTTGGATGGTCCAAATCAATACCAACCGTTAGATGAGGCTGCTATTTTGAAAAGAAGATGAACGTTAAATTCTTTCCTTTTTGATATTCTCTGGTTTTAAAATTTTTGAAAGGGGAAAAACTGATAATATGTATTGGAGATGGGCTTGGGTATGGAAAGGTATGGTGTGAATAGTGGGAAAGTATGGGTTGGTTATGGTCATCATATTAATATATACATATATACATATATATATATATATATATACATATATATACATATATATATATATTTATATACATATATATATATATATGCATATATTTAAATTATAATATCTCGTTCTAAGCGCTGAAAATCTCGAATCCTACACAAGGTGTGTCACTTGGCGTTCTATATGTTATACCCCTATTTCGAACGCAATGGAACTTGTTTCGAGACCTAATTCGATCGTATGTAGAAGATAGCTTTTCAAACCTAATTATATTATATAATTTCTTTAATAAATTTCTAGGCATTTCGATCCCGCATGACCAAACGATTCGTCTGATCGCCATGAAAATCGTTGGCATACAATAACTTATTGCTACAAATCCAATGACACTGGTTTCGTCGAAATCCGAGATAGTGCCTCGGGAGACTATTTTTATACGTTAATTAAAACAAATTATTTTAAAAACCAAATAAATCGCTTTTAAATCCACATTAAAAGTTTTACTATCTTCATTCTTATTTAAATAAAATTTTAAATAAATTTTCAAAATCATTTTCATTCTCATAAAATCAAGATTAAATTAAACAATTTCAATTATTAAATTCAAAATTAAATTATCCAATAAATCGCTATATTTGAATTTTAATTTATTTAACTTATAAAATTTACTTTTCAATATTTAAAATCAATTTAATATTTCAAATCAATTTACTAAAATTCTGGGTCGTTACATTCTTCCCCCTTTAAGAGAACTTTGTCCTCGAAATTGCCAAGTAAGAAAAATGCCCAAACTCATTAATTTTTAAAACCAATTAATTGAAATAGTATGCCAAATTATTTTAAGCCTTTAAGCTTTCAAAAATCAATTTGTTGAAACTTTGTTATTACTTTTACTAAGTTTCAAAATTCATTTATAGATTCCAGCTAATATCATCCCATTCAACCGTATAATTCATAATCCAATTTTTCTGCAATTTCAATTTTCAACACTTAATTTATTTAAGCCCGTACGATGCACATATATCATCCGTATGCAATATCATATCCGATCACTCGCTCGATCACACAATTCCACTTCCGAACTAGTATCGTTCACACGACCACTCTAGTGCGGACTTAGATCTGGTTCCTTGATTAGAAATCACCATCCTCCTTGCATAGCCATATACTATGATAAAGAATACCAGAATAAATCAAAAATGCATATCCAGTGTTCGCCGTCGAGAATCGAGTGAAAAATTCCAACTCGGATTGATATAAGTCATCTCGAATCCTGTGCTCGAATCTGGATCAAACTGTTATGCGAATAAGATAATATACGTACAACTTACGTATTTATTTCAATTGATTTCTTAGCTATACCGAATTCCTTTTTATTCACATTCACTTCATTCGCATTTATTTTATTCACATTCACTTCATTCGCATTTATTTTATTCACATTCAATTGATCTACATTCAATTATTCACATTGCTTTATCCACATCCATTTATTAATTAGTATATTTCTTTCAATACTAATTATCATTTAGGAACTATTCCATCAAATTCTATGTTTAAAAACATTTCACTCCATACTAAATTCGTTTATGAATCATTTCATAAAATTTTACTTAAGTTTATAAACATTTTATACAACTCTTCTCATGTCTATTACCACTTCACGACTTAAACACATATCCATTTTAAATCAAAGTCAATTCCATTTAACTTATTTCATTAATTCACACCATTGTTCAATTTCAATGTTCGATTCTATCAACCAACATTCCAAAACCATATTCAATTCACTAATTTTTTTAATTAGCTCATTTCATCAATCCATTTGAAATCTCCATCAATTTCCTTTCAAAAATTATTTAATTTAACTTAATTTAAATTGAATTTTTTTCAAAATTCATTTTATTTAACTTAACTTGAGTTAAATTTGATTCCATAGTTCAATTTCCAATTTACTTTTCTTATTATTCGTATTCAACAATTTAAAACATTATTTTAACTTACTAATCCCTAAAACTTATAAGTTATCGAACTTATTTCCTCATATTTTCATAAAACGTTTTAAATGAAAATTACTTTGTTCTTATTTATTTCAAATCCCTTTTGAAATCATATATATACATAATCCCCTTGGTATATCAAATCATTGTTTTGGATTTTTAAAATCAAAACTAGTTTTACTAAAACAAAATTCCAATGGTAGCAATTCCTCTCTTGGAAACCCGCAAATGAACGTCGATGATGCTACAGTCATCATCGAAATTATTTTCTAGCGACCGAAGTGAGTTCAGTGCATTCTATCTCTTTAATATCCTTTTAAAAATATTTCCATTCAAAAATATTTTCCAAATAATACTATTATTACTTTCCAAAACTTTGAAAAACCATTTCCAAAACCAATGGGAATTAAATTCCCAAATTCTCAACATTTAAACCCCTTAATTTATAAACCGTTTTTATAAATCATATTTTCATAATATCACTATGGCTATACAAAACCATTTTTGAATTATTTACCTTGTTTGTATTATAATAATGACACTTTTATTAGAACACAACCACAACAAATGATAATAATCAAACATTATCATTTTATAATAACCAAGCACACCATATATACCTTAATAATTTTCTAAAAAATTATTTCTTTATATATAAAATATAATCAAGGTAAAATTATTTCATTTACCCAATTTCAAAACAATACCATGTCGAATTACTCTAATCAAGTGTTTAGAGGTCCCTATCAATGACATTAATTACTCTTATTGATCAAAATCCATAAGCCACTCAATAGATCAACCAACACAATATAAAACATTTTTATATCACTAACAAATACGCGCTCATACACACACACACACACTCAAACTCATTCTAAAGTGCTACTGACCCTATCTCTAATGAGTAACCCACTAAAGCCAAGGTTCTTGCTTAACCTTCAGCTCTGATACCAAATGTAATGAAAGAGATTTTCGACCCTCGAAATCGACACTAATACGTCCATTGTATTGCGTGCCGAGCAATCGAATGCTGGAAAACCCGATTGTTAGAGAAAAAGAAAGAAGGAAGAAGATAAGAAGAAAACTAAACAACACAGAATCTCAAAGTGGAATGAATAATCTATAATATACAACAAACCTTTACACAAAAGCAAAACTGTAATATGTATATATAGACATCAATCAGAGTTTACTAACCTATTTCAGCCTGGACAATTATAATAGCCTATCCTCACAATTGCTGATAAATAGAAACAACGAACACAATGAAAAAATAACCATCTATGTGAATACGTCTCTGGGCCTCCAACTCGTCTTCTGAAGCTCCAAAGCATCCAACTAAATCTGTAATATGCTCGGTCTGACCCGAGCATTATAATAAAATAACACCCGAGTCAGTCTAGAAAACCAGCATGAGAAAACACACCCAACTGGATTTAAAGTTATAAGAAAAATCTTTGAAATCAAAAGTATCTCATAAGACCACACCGCACATAAACACGGACGGGTTTTTACCTTACGATAACCAAAACATTTTCTATAGAAATTCTCTGATATTATAATAAGGTCTACATACAAATACTTATTAATCTTAGCCGAAATTGTTATATTAATTAAATTCCAGCATAGTAGGTATACAACTAAAACCGTAAAGGCTCGTATTGGAGAATGGATTCCATACAATGACTGGGCTACCGGAGTACCGCCCATCATGGTGCATCTCTAGATAAAATAACACCGAGGAAATCGCCTGGATCCCCTGCCAACACAGAACCGGCCTACCCCTTACTGGATAGTACCGAATATGATCACCCCTCCGTTAATGGGCCTCGAAGCATACAAATGAAAGATAATAGCGACTCTAGATAAGGATGATCATACCCTACTCGGAAGCGACTCACTTAGCCCTACTGCATCTCCCCTATTTTAGTCATTCCCGGTTGATGAGGCTTGAGGCTACGTTTTACCTTTTATATAGCACTTCCCACTTGGAATGCTAATATTGCCTTCCAGGCAATAATGCAATACCAGCATTCATCTATACAAGTTCGTTCTAGGACTGAACGAAACACTTGAGAGCTCCGTCTCCAATTCCATCATCTTCAAGATGTCTTCACATCGAAATACATTCGTTGGATCGAAGTGGTTTTCAGATAACATACCCGATCCCGGTCTCTTTGAAACCACTTTTCGATAATTTTCGGTAAACTCAACCCCGGTACTTTAGGAAATATGCAGTCAAAGATAAGACCGATAATCACCTCCTAACCATTAGTGGATGGATTTCCTTATCATTGTCCTAGGAGAACGAAACGAGATTTATACGCACAGTACAGCATCATCGGAGATGATTGTGCCATATAACTCACGTGTTTCTCCTAGATATTTCCAAAGTTACGTTTTGGGTCCAATTTCGATAGTCGTTTATTTAATTATCGAATAACAACATTCAATCAAGGATTTATTATATTGGGAGAACCAACATTGGTTAAGCACATAAGCAATCACTGGCCTTCTTTTATTAATCTTTTATAAATAAAAACCACGTTGTAAATTACTTGTATAAGAATACTTTTACAAAGATATATCCACCAATCCCTATATTTTCAGTACTTAGCAAATATCCATATACTTATCTCAACGGTATAAGTATATTTACAAAACTAAGAAATATTTTCTTTTATTTCGATTCAAAAATCATTCGTGAACTCCTTATAATTCTCTAAAAACATTTATAATCCACTTATAAATCTTCTGGACCATTTATAAAATTCTTTTATACATTTCAATCGCTCATAAACTCTCTTTGTACATTTCTAAAATAATTTATAAAGCCTTCATAAATCCATAAAACCATTTATAAATCTCCTTTTATAAACTATAACCCGTTTATAAATTCATTTATAAATATCTAGCTATTTATAAAACTCTTCACCCTGTAAATAATCTTCCTTACTTCTTCAAACCATTTTATAAGCTCCTTAAAAAAAATCCAAGCCTTTCAACTCTATTCATGGGCCTCAGAAACATTTATAAATAATTAAAAATCTTTTACTTCAAACCCCCATTATATATAATAATAATTATTAACAATAAACATTATAAATAAATGGAAATTATTAACTTTAAACATCTTAAAAATAATAATTAATAATTTCAAAATATTGTTTAAGAAACAATAATAATTAATCTTTACCATTTTTATAAATAATAATAATTTATTTTCAAAACTTTATTTATAGTCCTTATTATTAATTTCAAACCGTAATTATTCTTGAAATAATTTACCTTTCCAAATATTAACATTTAGATAAATTCTTTAAAACCATATTAACTATAAAAAAATAACTTTAAAACAAAACAAAACAAAAACAAAAAACAACAATAAGTCCGCAAGTAGTGGCGCAATGGTTGAGACACTTGCCTCCTGTTAACGAGGTCGTGAGTTCGATACTCGTCTGCCCTACTCCCCTCAAGGCGCGGAGGAGGATTCTCGTAAACCCTATAACTTGGTTGGGAACATCAAACCTCTATGCTGGGGTTGGCTTAAACCTTCCTAGGTATGGTAGACTTCCTAGGCGGGAGCTCTTCCCTCCAGGGTAGATTTTTTTATAAAAAATAACTTAAAACAATGCTAATATAATTAAATAACTTTAAAATAATATTGCTATAACTAAATAACTTTAAAACAATATTAATGTAATTAAATACTTTTAAAACAATATTACTATAATTAAATAACTTTAAAGCTATATTATTATAATTAAATACTTTTAAAACATATTACTATAGTTAAATAACTTTAAAACAATATTAATATAATTAAATACTTTTAAAACAATATTACTAAAATTAAATAACTTTAAAACAATATTAATTGTTAATAAATCATCTTAAAAAACAATATATTTCTGAAACCCATTTTCGGATTTAAAATCATTTCCGGTTTTAAACCCAATTTGAATTAAATTGGCAATTTATAGAATTTCAAAATACTAATTTCAGGCCAATAGCCGCTAAACGCTCAACCAATATTGATATTGATTTTCTATAATCACTAGGTTTATGTTTCTAAACATAGAACAATGTTATAACCATAGTGTCCACAATCAGGTTCATTATTCAATAATCCATATAAAAGGAATATTATCGAAACAATTCAACAATAGCGAGGAATCTCGTTGGATCCCTCCAACCTGTTTCCCCCTGCATCACAAACGTTATATAATCATAAAATATAAATCAACCGCTTCGAGGCGGGATTCGTATACAAAGGGTCATCCGCTCTTACACGGGAACGTAATAGGGTCTCATCCGCTCTAATAGTCGAGAATATTCAATCCAACTAATATAAATATAGTAATTCATTCAAACAATCATCCAACAATTTTTATTATCTATATATCATACTTGTTAACCAAAAAGGCGATTTCAACTCACCGAAATTTTCTATTGTCACCGAGGTGTTCCAGTTTGGAACTAAAACCGAACGACGTCCGATTTTAGCCCAAATTTCAATAGTCTACAAATTCATCCAAATCAGTTCCATCGCGAAGCTAACGTCGTTACGAGCACAACGCAAAAATCTACGTCTCGATTGGACCTCGCATGAGAGAGTTATACATTTTTTTTGAGAGAAATGTGTGATCCTCTAAAGTAGAGGAGAGCACATATGTACATATATATGCCACCGATAATAAAGGAGCTGCCAACATGCCTGGTAGGTGACAAATCATAACACAGAAAAATCAAAGATAACAACATCAGGTAACTTGTTGAATGAGCTCCAGCAAGGCCACCGCCCATTACACTGCAGTATCGAACTTCGGCAAGGCCACCGCCCGATAATGAAGTGTTATAAGTACCCAATATGAACCATGGTGCATCCAAGTGAACAAGTGAGATTAACAAGCAACTCCACTAGAGAATGACCACCTCACAGCTAGCGCGGATGATCCATAACTAAAAGAAGAAATCTCTCCTACAACGGTCCTACGAATAACAATCCTGGAATCCTGGCAACATCAACCCTGAAGCCCTGCGGATAGCATTCTAGCACCATTTATAGCCTAAACCTGTACCTGTAGATGGAACTAAACAAACATATAAGAGTAATACACATATATATGTATATAAATAAAATTTATATCATATATATGCACTAATGAAATAAAAGTAATAAAACTAGCGTTAAAACTATAAGATAGCAAAGAAACTATAATAAGAGTTAGACTAATAAAAGGGTCACTCAATATGCAACATCTTAACTTACATATGTGTTATGAGATAGTGATCACGAAATCAAGAGGCATAGATATTAACAAAATATGTGATTATATACTTATTAACATTTAAAAATATAAAAAAAATAACATTAAGCTCCTTTGATCAAAAGAACATTATGATGATCAGTTAAATCTTCATTCGAATTCGAAAAAAATGCTAACACTATAGTTATTAATGTTAAAAATATTGTTTTTTTGTTTAAATAATTCAATGCTTTTCCTAACTTTATTAAGATATTCATTAAAATGATTATTTTTAGCCAATCTATATTTTGGATTTAAGATCCAATTGAAACAAAATGATGCTACTGTTATTATCAATCTATTAATATAACTATTTTTATTATTAAATATACTATGGTTTCTCTCAAACCAAATATACCAACATATTATAGTGAATAACGTATCTAGTAAAAATCTGTTTCCCTTTCTAAACTTAAATCTTAAGTTATTCCAGTAAAAATCCCAATCCATAACTTTAGTTGTAAGAATAAAGTGAAACATTTTAAGAGTAGTATTAAGAATGTAGCAAGTATCCATACAATCGTATTATATATGATTAATATTTTCAAAATACAAGTTACAAAAAGTACATTTATTATCAATTGACAAATTCTTTCTTTTTAAAAGTTCAATGGTATTTAGCTTCCCATGCATGCTTAACCACATATGAATCTTAGCTTTTGGTGGTGCATTTGCTTTCCGAATAAGATTAAAAGTGTTATTTGTAACACCCGAGAAATTAAGAAATTTATACAATGAATTAAAGTGAATTTCTTACTTTTATCCCATTCCCAGTTAATAATATCATTTTTGTTATCAATATTATATAAATTAAATCTTGTACATAATAAAGAAAATTTTCTAAGAGTTGTACCTTCTAAGATTCTATTGAAACTAAAGTTCTAAGGGGGATCATTATTCGGAGAAAAAACATCTTTAATTAAAGCGTTTTTAAAGTTACAAATTTCGAAAAGTTCTTTAAATTCGACCCTAAGAGGAATGACTGATAACCAACGATCATGCCAAAAAGTTGTATTATTTCCTGAATGAACAATCGTATTAGTACCAAGGTTATAAATATCATGACATTTTAAAATTGATTTCCAAAAATTAGACAATTTATTGTTAACTGAAGGTGTATTTAGGTATAAATTATTACTACCATTATAATAATGTTTAGATACAATTTCTTTCCAAATAGAATTATCATTTATATCCTTAAATTTCCACAACCACCTCCCTAATAAAGACAAATTCATATTACATAAACTAATAACACCTAGTCCTCCTCCTTTTTCGATTTACAAATGGTTTCCCAGTTAACTAAACATTTTAGACTACTGCTAGGATTAGCACCACTCCATAAGAAGTCGCTTCTTATTTTATCAATTTTATTGATCACCCATTCTAAAAAAAGATGCATAGACATTCAATAAATCGAAAGTGCAGGTAAAACAGAATTGATGAGAACTAACCTACCCGCTCTCAGTAAAAACCTCCCATTCCAATTGGAAATTCTATTTTTAATTTTATCTATTATACTTAGTCAGTCATCATGTTTTAGTTTAGTTGGTCTAATCAAAAATCCAAGATAATCAATAGGAAAATTCATGGTTTTACAATTTAACATATTAGCTACTAAACCCTCAACCTTATCAACGTCATTTAAAACCAAAACCAAACTTTTTTCAAAGTTAATTTTTAGTCCTGAAAGAAGTTCACAGTTGTATAAAATAAATTTAAGGATAATGATGTGATTAGGCAAAGGAGAATTAAATAATAAGGTATCGTTCGCAAATTAAAGAACAGAGAGCCCATTACGTGAAATTTCGCTACCAATGCACCCTAAAGTTCCATTTCCAATAGCTTTTTTAATTATCATAGCGAAAACATCGGCAGCTAAATTAAACAAGAAAGGCGATAAAGGATCATCCTGTAGTAAGCCACGTTTTGACTATATTTTATTCCCTAAAATCCTGTTAACCATTATACTAGAATTACCAGTTTTAAGCAATGTCATAATCCAACCAATCCATTTATGACTAAAACCTCTAGCCGGTAACATATCAATTAGACAATCCCAATCAATCGAGTCAAATGCTTTTGCAAAGTCAAGTTTTAGAAGCGAACATGTAATGTTATTCTTACAACAGTGATTAATGTACTCTTGAACAACAGCCACCCCATCCGTGATATTTTTACCCTTCATGAAAGTGGTTTGTGAAAAATCGATTAAATCATTCATTCTTATACTAAGTTTATTCGCTAAAACTTTTGAAATAATTTTAACAGAACAATTAATTAAAGAAATTGGTCTAAAATCTTTCATATTATTAGCATCGATTTTTTTATGTAATAGAATGACGCTAGAAAAATTAAATCTTCCTAATTATAGTTTCCCATTATAAAATTCATTAAACATGTTAATTAAATCAAAATTTAAAACATTCCAAAAAAGTTTGTAAAATAAAATAGGAAAACCATTATGATCCGGGACTTTATCACTAGGCATATCGTTAATAAGCCTTCAAGATCTCCTCTTCAAAAAAAGGATTATCAATATCATTATGATTAATTCTAGACTCAATAGGATATAGTTCATTTCATTTAACGTTTATTCTATGTTTGTTTTTATTGCCAAAAATATCCTTATAGTAATATGTAAAGGCCTTATTAAGATCCCTTTGATCAACCAATTCCACAATATTCACAAAATTAGAATTAATTGTGTTACTACGTTTTCTACCGTTAGCATATTATGACAAAATTTTGTATTATTATCACCTTCATTAATCCATTGGATTCTAGATCTCTGTTTCCACATAACCTCTTCTTTTTCTAAAATTGAATTAGGTTCTTCTTTTAAATTAGCGAGTACATTACGCTCTCCAAGATTTAAGTATCTGGTTTCTTCTATATTATTAATTAATTTTAAGCATTTCAAAAAGTAAATTATCTTTTATAATTTTAATACCGCCAAAAACTACTTATTCCAATTTTTAAGAAAATTCCTAGGACCTCTGAGTTTTAAAACAAATTTCTTTGTTGAGTTATCCGTATTTCTGATATTATTGATATCCATTTATTTATAATTACATTAGAGAAATTAGATTCTAATAACCACATTTTTTCGAATTTAAAGTTCTATTAACAATTTTATGATGATCACATGTAAGAATGGTAGGGGAATCGTCAGAATATGTATAAGGTAAACCAATGACTCTACAAATAGGAAATTTATCTTCGATTTCGTCACTAATAAAAAATCTATCTAAAAGAGACATTGAAGGGGATTCACTAGTATTACTCCAAGTGAATTCTCTATTAGTTAGTGGCAATTATATCAGATTACTACTAATAATAAATTGATCAAATTCTTCCATAGAAGAGAAATCACCTTCTTGGGGTGATCGTTCTCCTAAAAAACATGTAACATTGAAGTCACCACCCATAATCCAAGATCCAAGAGCGAATGATCTAAATTCTAGACATTCACTCCATAGAACCCGATGACCAATTTTCGAGTTTGGTCCATAAACGTTAGATATATTTAATAAAGAGTTATCACTAAGGTTAATGAGAATAATATGTAAAGAGTGTTGCTTAGAAATAGTTTAAAGAAGTATAAAAGAATTATCATGCCACCCTATAAGTAAACCTCCAGAAGCTCCAATTGAAGGTAAACATGCCCAATGTCTAAAATGATAACCAACTAATCTTCTATAAAAACGAAGATCAGGACAATCTATTTTCGTTTCCTGTAAAAGAGCAATATCAATAAAATAATCATTAAAAATGCTCTAATTTTATCACATTTATTTAAATCATGAGGACCCCTAATATTCCATCTAATAATCCTCATAAACCAGACGATCTAACCCTCTCTATTTCCCTACTCCTAATAAAAGCAGTACCTAATTCATCATTAGTAAAACGTATCCCTAGCTAAATGACATAACTCATTGGTGGATAGACTACCTAGAGTATAATAAGAATAAGGACTACCTAAAACATAAGCCATAACAGTGCCTGAATTCGTAGTGCCACTCGTAGCACTCGAATCAAGCGACTTACCCATAAACGAAGAATGACTGCTACGAACCCTGGCACTACGACGTATAACACCATTGACAACAACTGATTTCCTATGCCTGCCTCTCTTTGTCAATGAAGATAAATGTGAATTTAAATAAAAAAATTTAATAAACTAATTACATCCTTTAATTTACAATTCACCATTCAAAGTTTAAGCCCAGCCCACAACTCAACCTGCTACCTTCATCCTCATCTTCTCCATATCAACAATTCAAGACTATCTCTCTGTACTCGCACAGTGCACACACGTTCACACCCCCACTACCACCGACCGCACTTCACCAGAGAGGAGCCTCCCCTTCAACCCCGACACCCTCAACCCATGCGACCCCCCTCCCCTCGCGACCGAGCTCACTAAAGCATCCTCAAACGCGACCGCGTTTTCTTAAAATTGCCACCACCATGAGCCATGTTGTGCGACCAAACTTCGGCCATGCCTAGCCCTCGCCAACCTTTACAACTTTCCTTCAGGTTGCACTACCTAAAAGTTCGCCAATTCACCGAAATCAGCCAATATAGATTCACCGAAAATCTCCAAACTACGGCCATCTCTGGACGAAATAACCAAATCCAACCGTTGATCTCACTCACCTCACCGAGCTCTATAATTTCCTAGTTGGCACTTTCCCCCAATGTGGCCTTGGATGGTCCAAATTGATACCAACCGTTAGATGAGGCTGTTGTTTTGAAAAGAAGATGAACGTTATATTTTTTCCTTTCCTTTTTGATATTCTCTGGTTTTAACGTTTTTGAAAGGGGAAATGCTGAGAATATGTATTGGAGATAGGTATGGGCTTGGGTATGGAAAGGTGTGGCATGAAGTGGGAAAGTATGGGTTGGTTATGGCTATCATATTAATATATATATATATATATATATATATGCATATATTTAAATTATAATATCTTGCTTTAAGCAATGAAAATATTGAATCCTACAGAAGGTGTGTCGCTTGACATTCTATATGTTGTACCCCTATTTCGAACGCAATGGAACTTGTTTCGAGACCTAATTCGATTGTATGCAGAAGATAGCTTTTCAAACCCAATTATTATATAATTTCTTAAATAAATTTCTACACGTTTCAATCCTGCATGACCAAACGATTCGTCTGATCTCCATGAAAATCGTCGGCATACAATAACTTACTATTACAGACCATTGACATTGTTTTCGTCGAAATTCAAGATAGTGCCCCGGGAGACTATTTTTATAGGTTAATTAAAACGAATTATTTTAAAAACCAAATAAATCACTTTTAAATCCACATTAAAAGTTTTACTATCTTCATTCTTATTTAAATAAAATTTTAAATAAAATTTCAAAATCATTTTCATTCCCATAAAATCAAGATTTAGTTAAACAATTTCAATTATTAAATTCAACAATTAAATTATCCAATAAATCGCTATATTTGAATTTTAATTTATTTAACTTATACAATTTACATTTCAATATTTAAAATCAATTTAATATTTCAAAATCAATTTACTAAAATTCTGGGTCGTTACACTTAATTAAGTACACAATATTATAATAAGTATGTATTTAAGTGTACTAAGGTGTTTACAACCTTTTAAACAATTTTTTAACAGTGAAAAATTAGGATTTTGGAAAAAAGCTTTCTAATCACATTTTCTATTTTCTTTTGAACTAATTATTTTTGTAAACCAAATTTTAAAACAACTTTTCCATCATTAGCTATAAATTAAAAGAGGGTTACTTGACCATTAAAAACCATTAATTAAATATTTAAATTGAACTAAATATTCACACATTAAAGCGATAAAATTCTGGGTCATTACATTCATTCTTCGAAAGTTCCACCTGATACGAGAGTTTGTCGGTAATAAAGAAGTTCTGATTGAAAGAATAGAAACTAAGGATAGCATAGAAAATCCATCCATGAAGGGACTAGCTCGAGCAGTTCTAAATAAACTTATTAAAGGGATGGGATTGAGATTCTATAATTGGCCACAAGTGCAAGTAGGGGATTAAGAGAGTTAGGAGTATGCCTTAGGTACAATTTTGTAATTTATTGTAAATTATTAACTCTATAATTAAATCTCGTTCGAAATAAATAATGTTTGATTTTCTATTACTTATTATATTATATATATTAATGAAATAATTAATTCAAGTATATTTAATAGAAAAATCTTTAAATGATATATTATACGATAATAATTACAAAGAGTTGTAATCATGAGAAATTTACCATGATATTAAATAATATATTATTTTAAGTATTCCTGGTCAAGATGTTTCGAGAATGGATATCGATACATTTGTTGAGACCAAAGTATACAACAGTCTCCACTGTATTAATTATGGATGATGGATGCACCAAGTGTTACATATCAATAGTTATTGGATAACTATGGAATGGGTCACTCAGTAGTTTTTGTTGGTTTATAATAAATAGGTCAAACAGGAAATCTCGAGTGACGATAATGCATAGTTCTCTCGACTTAAGAATACTATTGATCTTCAATGTGGATATTACACTTTGATTATTAAATAATGGCATAATGACCATTAATCGACTATAGTTGGGTTTGAGTGGAAGCATTGGAAATGAAACATTATTCAATAGAGAATTTGTTTCCTTGATTGTATGAGATTAGTATCATGGTTAACTGTAGTCAATTTAAAGTCAAAATCTCTGACCAGAGTAGTACGATTAATAATAAATGTTATTATTGAACCTAGGACTTTATTTATAGACTAACTGAGCAAAATGTGGATGATATTGGAATTTTAACCAAAACCAAATTGCATAAGCCCGAAAGCGATATAGTCCCGACAAAGAGAATTGGTATAAATAATCGTTACTAAAAGGTACCATTTAAATTTGTAAAATTGGATTTTACCAATGAGATTTATAAGTGGTGAATTAAGTCAAACTTGCAAACTACTAGCTAAGATGATGTGTGAACATTAATATTTCAATTGTTCATAATTTTAATCACTGGCTTAATTCATATATGTGAGTCACACAACCGAATCTAATCAGTCTCCGAAACGCTTTGATCGATTTATAATAGTTTTAAATTAATTAAATTAATTGATATTTTTGAAATATTAATTATTGTTGTAATTTTGTATTGGGATGTGTTTAGAAAATAGAGTGGCCTCTAGAATTGTTCACGGTGTATTTAGTAATTTAATTGGGTATGTATATAATAATTATATATGTATGTAACGTTATACAATATCGATGTATATTTAAATTGGATTTAAATTGAATAAGCTACTAATGGGTTTTTTGGTTGTTTTGTTCCATATTAAACCTATTCTTTGCCAGTCAAAGAAGAGGGAAAAGGGACCAATGAGTTTGAATTGGTAGAAGAGAAGCAGGGTGATATTTTCTCTAACACTTAGTATATGGCTTCTACCATTTCTCTTCCAATTTGCCTTCTCTTTTCTCATACCTTGGCTGAAAATACCATCAGCCACTCCTCCATTTTTAAGCCACCTTCACATCTAATCAACTAAAATACAACTAGACCTTATGGGTAAAGCATCGATTGCTAGCAATGATGGTGATGATTCAGAATCAAGGAGACTAATTGATCAAGGTGTCGTTCGAAGGCAATTTTTTGTAAGGTAATATTATATTGTACATATTTATATATGCTATTAATTCCATTTTAACAATTTTATATATGTGATAACTATCTCCCATGGATCTTAACGCATTAAATAATATTTAAACACATAAGCTACATGAAACCATTGTTTAAATTTCAAAAAATTTAAAATAAAATATAAGTAAATTAATTTTTGGATATATATATTATACATGTATACATTATGTTTTTAATTATTATAAACATTTTTTATTATTTAGATAAGTATTTACTATTTTTAAACCCAAAAATACCTTAATCCAATTTTACTATATATATATATATTAATTATTAAATATCTTTTGGAAAAAGAAAATTCTGCCCAGAAGCAATCTTTAACACACACACACATACATACATACATACATATATATATATATATATATATATATATATATATAGACACACACATACATACATGTCAGTGGTTATTTAGTACAATGTTACTTATAATACTATTAAACAATATATAAACATATTAATTAAATTCAAATACATTCGTTTGTTTTTAATGGAAGTTTTTATATAATTATTATATATTTGCATATATTAATTTATTATTTAACACATTGTTTATTATGAAATTATTATATATATATATATATATATATCAAATTTACAAATTTAATTTCAAATTTTAAATAAAACAAATATTTTTTGGTTGAATAATATTTACACATATTTTATGAATTTAAAATTCATTTTATAATGTATGAATATATCTATAAATACCTTTTACATGTTAATTTTTTTTATGTATTGTAAATATATGTGCATACATATATTAATAAAATTATTTTTTGCAACATATTTATTTTTTAATATTATTATATATTTAAATTTAATAAATATTCCCTATTTTCAAAAAAAAAATAACAATTTAATTAATAACTCACGATCTAAATTTGAATTTAAATTTTTTTACCAAGCCTTAACTAGAAATTTTAATTGTAAAATTTGAATCCAAAATTTAATAACTTAGTCAAAATTAGATTAGATATTTTATATTTTATTTCATATAAATAATTTCGAATTTAATTAAATACATTTAATTTATAGTTATATTAAACATTATTTTCAAATAATCGTCATATATATATATGAAGAATGTATATGCTATAGATACAAATCGCAACATCTATATTTGTAAATATTACCCATGTGCACATTATTATGTTGCACTTGCACATTATACACATATGAGTATATGATGATATACCCATTAACTATATTAATTATTAATTTATTAAAATTCGATAAACAAATAAATTAAAAATAAAATTAAATACGATTTTATTTAAATAGATTAGATTGGATCTAATATATTTCTTTAGACTTCATAGGCTTAATATGATTCAAAATAGGATTTTTTTTTTTGAAATCTACCTATTTCACCCTTGTAGATAGGTCTGTTCTTTCATTCTCCCACAAAATAGATTCGCTCTTTAGCTTCCCGAATGTACCTATTTCTTGTGCCCTTTCTCCCCATGATGTGTGGACCATCATGAATCACATCAATATGGTTGATTGGTGGTGGGAACCTTATGGAGTTTTATTTTCAAAGAAGTTAGAGGCTTTTTACTATTATTAGACCGAGGAAAATTTTTGGTCACCATTTCATAACTCTTCGAGTGCTCCCCTTCTAATCATATTTTGAATAATTCCGGCCAATATAAGCCAATTATCCATTTTGTGCCCATTTACTTTATAGAAAGCACAATAATCTCCTCTTCTATTGGGCTCTAGACCTGTCTTGGATTTAAATGGTACAAGATATTCCATTTTGCCTTTAATTATAGCGTAGATGTACTTATTGGGTTAATTCAAATCAACGCAATTTGCCCTCGGCAATTCCTTCAACTTTTCCCTTTTACTTGGGGCTTAAAACTAAACCTAACCCCTTCTCTTTCCCTTTGTTGGGATTTCTTCTTCTCGTGAAATATATCAACCATACAGATGAATTTGTCAGCCTGAAAGTGAAAGTCTTGTAAGTCTCTACACTCATGGATATATAGCTCTTTCTAGAATGGGGTGTTTTCTATCAGCCCAGACTTAACAGGCCCCAATTTCTTCCCATCACTTATCCTTTCGGCCTTAGTGGCCTCAACATTAAGCCTTGGAAAATCCTTCAATAACTCTCTCGGCTTCTGATATATATTAACTAAGACACTTGTGTGTATCACTACATCATAAACGGCCTTCTGCAACACAAAAAAAATGTTGGGTCAGGCCCAAAAAATGTTGCCATAGGTCTATGGCAACACTTTTCGGGTGATGCAATTTTTGCCGTTGCCTTAGACCTCAAAGGCAACATTTTGCCTATCTAAGGCAACATAAGTAATATTGTTGCAATAGAACCCTATTTGGGTCTATAGCAACACACATAGGTATCTGTAGCAACATTCCAAAAATGTTGCTATAGATATTAACTTTCTGAAGTTGTGGGGCCCACAATGTAGAGCATATTTCATTTTTTAATAGAAATAAATATTTATTTAATAAAATGCTATTGCATAGAATTTGATATTCAAACAGTATTTTATTTAAATGAATATTTTATTTCAACATTTGAAACAGTGCAAATTCCTGACTCCGCTATTTTACAATTCAATGATATATAACACTGATATTCACATATACAGATATTCCTCACTACATCACTCAGTTCACTCATTACATATACAGTTTCATACCGACTCATACACTGAATCTTCAACTACTTCCATAGCATTTGTAATGTACATCTCTAATCGCCTTCCGATGGAGAAAGTTTACAACGTTTCCGAATCGAAGGGTCTCGTTTATCACCTATTTCAGAATAATACAAAAATCTTCTTATTATTTTTGTGAATAATACAAGATTTTCATGTTGTAACTCAATGTCAATAACAAAAAATGAAATAGAGATGACAAGATAATTGAAGTTTGCTTACAGATTGTATTCATACCTGATTATGTAATAATAAAAGAAATCAGCATAAAGAAGAGTCTGTACAAGTCCAGATATCCAAGCTGAAATTGAAAATAGGTAAAACATATGTTAATACTACAAAAGGAACAATACTTATATTTGGAATGTAAGCAAGGAATTTGTGGAAGTTTCATACCTATCCAATGCACATAATGTGGTTCAGTGAAGTAGCGGTAAATCCAATTGAGGATGTACAGCAATCTGTATGCACTGTAGATACAACATTTTGATTTCAGTTTGCGACTATAGCCAAAAATGGCGATTTATTTAGAAAGACACTGTCCACAGCAGTAAGTGGTGAATGATTCAATAACTAAAAATTAAATGATAATGTACCCAAGGAAGAAAACATATTGCCCGGTCAAGTTGTCGATATTCTTTGTCCTTTGTAACAAAACAAGCTGAGGAAGAATAGCAACAACCTCCAAATATATGGAGAACGTCCACATAACCTGACAACAGCAGTCACAATATACTTCACATTACATTACATGCAGCAGCAGCAGCAGCATTACATAGATATAGAAAAATTATAAAGAATTTGTTAATAATGTTAGTTAAAATTTCATTGCGCTTAATTGGGGTTTTACCTCCTTAAAATTTAATCTCAAGAACATCGAATACTATAATAAACTGACATCGGATAAAACAGAATGTTATATTAAACTATAATCATATAAATGGAATGTTAAATTAAATTAACATCAGATAGATTACACTAGATAAACTAAAATAACATTCAATTTCACAGTTAAAATAATATCGAATTAATATATCATTACACTTATATAATGCTAAGTTCACCATTTGTTTTCATAGTTTATATAGTATATGTTTTATCTGGTGTCTTTCATTCACAAAAATGTGATTGAGGATTTTTCTTTCTCCCTGTTTCTGTAAATATTTTGCATCATATAAGCTTAGAGCTTTAGTTTGGAAATTCGTTGTAACGGCAGGACATGCTAGTAAAACAGTCAAAGTTTCTCTAGAATCATGCAACTGATTTTGAACAAAAATCTGTATTTTTTGTAGAAGGTGGCGACTTTTCGGATGAGGGGAAGAATAAAAACGTAAATAGTATTTTCTTAAATGGCTTTTTGAAAATCGTTTAGGGCATAAATGGTTTTTACAAAACTGTTTAAGCATTCCCGTTCAAAGAATAAAATACGAGGGACTTCCAATTTTTCTTCTCAAAATCCACGCTGCTCAGAGCATGAGGAATCGAAGAGCAAATTGGTCTTGTTGGACGTGCTGTAAGTAACTTATTACTAGTTCTGCAATTTGAAGTAGTTGGCAAAGAATTAATCCTTTGATTTAAAAGTAGCAAATAAGGTGTACTTGCTTATGATTTATGTCAGCTTTTACAGTTAAATCCCATTACAATATCAATTCTCTATCCATACATTTTTGCTTGGCATGAAATTCACAAAACATTCTAAAATTTTGAATCTAGAATCTGAAATTTTACCTGAACAATCTGGGCAAGGGGAAACACTCTAGAAACCTCCTCCATCACATCCTTCCCCAAAGGCGCAGCCCCAGACCCAAGCCACCTCAATAAACTAACATCATAATCCTTCACTTTGCCACTCTTTGCCAAAGAAATGATAACCGGAGGAACAACAAACAAATAACTAACTCTAAACCTCTCAATCGATTTCAATGTCATCTCCATCTCAAACCTACTCATCACCACAATACAATTGCCCCTAACCAACTGAGCATATGTAATGAATGCCATCCCAAATATATGAAACATGGGCAGAAAACATAAAAATGTGTTTGGACCTTCACCTCTCAAATCCTGATCCATTCCTGCCATTAACGCAGTAGCAATGAAATTCCTATGTGTTAATATCACTCCTTTGCTTGCTCCTGTTGTTCCAAATGAGTACAGCAATGCTGCTGTATCATCCTGATTAACCTCAGGTGCATTGAACTTGTTCGAGTCTGTCTTAACTAAATCCTCGAAAAAACTAACATTTGCAATAGCAAAATTCAAACTTTTTTCATTCTTCTTGCTCAAAAATATTATGGGTAATCCAAAGGTACTAACTTTATCGAAAAGGTCATCAACAATTATAACCATTTTTGCACCGGAATCTTTTACCTGCTTCGAAATTTCACCTTTGGTATAGAGTGGATTGACGGTAGTGGCGACGGCGCCTAACGCGATGACGGAGAGAAATGCAACTGGATAAAGGGTGGAGTTCGGCGCCAGGATAAGAATGACATCTCCCTTGTTGACGCCGATATCGGAGAGTCCGGCGGCGAAGGAGTAAATAGACGCATGGAGCCGGCGGAAGGTGAGGACGTCGTCAGAGGACGCGTCGACGAGGGATGGACGGTCTGAGAATAAGTGGAGGCGACGGAAGAGGAATGAGAGCGTGGAAAGGTTGGGTTCTGAAGGGGGTTCTGAAGGAATAGATCGGGGTAGAACAAAAATCCCTAATTTTTGTTTATACGATTTGGGGGAGAACGAAATGAAAAGGAAGCGCGTGAATGAAATTATCGGCGGAAAATAAAGGAAACGTAGTAGACAGTGGATGAATGGTTGAGATTTTGTTTTAACTAATGGTGTGGATCGCTGAGGTGTAATTTTTTTTTAATTTTTTTAATTAGAATATATCTATAGCAACACTATATAAAAATGTTGCATCGTGTTACACTTGTTTGGCTAGAGCAACACATTTTTATGGCTAAGGTAACACCAAAAATACAACGTTGCAGTAGGACCAAAATTTTATAGCTGTCGCAACATTTTAGCTGGCAACACCTTGCAAAAATGTTGCAGAAGGTCATCTATGGCGTAGTGTATACTTGGCTCTTTGGAAGAACAAAATTGATGGGCAACTTGTCCCCATGAAAGTTATGGGAAATATTCTACACCTCACCACTCTTTAGGCATCATAGATGTCCATTTAGTTTTCAAAGCTAACAAATGGTCATCTGGATCAGTTGACACATCATACATAATTGGAGGAATTTTAACATATGAAGGCAATGAGACTATCATTATTTCTTTAGTAAATGGAGCTTGTCTAAAGTTGTTATTAACTTTAGGATCCATTATCCCTTTCAACTTCATTATACCTTTAACTACTTTATTAGCAAAGTCTCTTAAATATGCCTCTTCGTCCTCGTAATCCCTTCGTTTTGGTTTGTATTATTTTCAAGGAATCAAGCTAGCAGATTGCATAAGGGAGATTTTATTATTATTCTTTGGTTCTTTAGTCACTTTTTGGGTTGATTGATTGTTGGCCTTAACTTTCTTCTCCGAGTTTAGATAAGGCTTATAAGATCTCTTGTCAATTTAATGGTCTCAGCCCCATCCTCCTTTATAGGTTCTAAAATGCTCTTCCCATGACTCTTATTCCTTAAAAGCAATGCTTGGGCATCTCTTTAAAGGGATTCGACATGTTCAATATCATCTCCTTTTGTTCTCCTAGTTGTCCTTGATGATTATTGAGAAAGCATTTTGATTAGCTCATGCATGGTTTGGAGCTGCTTTTGCTTAGCTTTAATGTTGGTATTTTCATTTTTTTTGCTATAGGTATCATCGAGGTTTTCCCTTCCTCGATATTTTCAACATTGAATTGAGGTTTCACATTTTCCTTTAGATTCGTATGGTGCATCGCCTCCTTTTTCAGAACATTAACTTTCTTTGTTCTAGCCGTCTAGTTTAGAATGAATGAAGTAGGGTAGTTTCCTAAGTTTAGCTCTGGTGAAGGTACCAAAATGTTAGACCAAAAGTTTGTTCTAACTTATGTTCAAGTCCAAATAGTCAAGGAAGTTAAAAAGTGCTTGGATAAGAGACTCAACTCTTGGGCAAGCATCTCCATGGTCAAATAATCAAATAGGAAAATATGCAATTAGTTAAATGTTCAAGCCATTGATTAAAATTCACATTTTCAATTTGACCTAAACAATGAAGTCCCAAATCAAGCTTTATTAATTTGTTGATTGCAAAATGAAAATAAGAAAGAAGAGAAATTCGAAATTTGCCTCTTCTTAGTAGAGGATACATGTCTACTTATAGGAAATTTGTATCATTGGACCTTTGACGCATGGCATCCATTGTGAATGGACGGTTGAGATTTTGCTAACATGACATATTGTCGATTTGACATACGGCATAATTCCCTTTTGACCTCTTCATGATGAGATGACATGGATGGACCAATCATAAACCACCATGTGGCTAAGTGGAATGCTTCATATGATGCTTTTTAGATGTTCGAGAGTATCTCGCAACATTCGATAACACTATTCCTTAGAACACAATAGCATTAAATCTTGTCATGCGATAGCTTCCCACTTCAACCTATGGCGGCTTTATCATTCGATAAACAACATGTGATTACTTCATCGTACAATAGCTTCAATATGCAACAGTTTCATCATTTGATAACTTCAACATGTGATAGCTTCAACGTGCGTTAGCTTTTCATCTCAATATGCGATAACTCTTTATCCCTTAACATGCAACAACTTCTTGTATTTTGGCTTGCGATAGCTTCGTACCTTAGCATGCGATAACTTTGCATTCCTCAACTTCCAATAGCTTTGCATTTCTCAACTTCCAATAGCTTTGCATTTATCAATTCTCGATAGCTTTCTTTCTTGACCTTTGACAGCTTTCTGTTATTATCCGAAGGTAGCTTCTTGATATGACCTTAAAAAAATTGTGGTGTAATAGAAGGGTTTGTGGAAACTCATTCCATCAGGTGAAGAGAGGGTACTTTGTGTTAGTTGAAATCCAATAGGGGCTCTAGCAATGGATGTAGGATGGGGTCCGAACTAGTAGTAAATTAACTATATTTCTTTTATTATTTCTATTGCATATTTCATATTCTAACCTCGTTCGTTCCAAAAAAGTGACTTTATAGTGCTATCGGAGCTATAATGCATATCACCTAACTTTTTAATTGGTTTCAGAATTATAACACATAACACATGAACTATGTCAAATTTAGAATTTCTTATTTGAAGGGTACTGAGTTTGAGGGGGTCTTGTAGGTTGATTTTTGAGAGTTTATAGTGGATGGATCAAGTGTTTGCTTGATTCCAAGGTTCATGGATCAAAAATGAGCGCATTGATGTCTAGACTACCTTCTCTAGGAATCTCCTTGTGGTTATTTTTTCAAGGGGTGGACTTCTGAAAAATAGACTTAAACACATTTCTCCTAAGGCTGGATTCTCTCAAAAATAACTCCTATGTTTGAAACCATACTTAATTTTAGCATTAAATATTAAAATTCAAACATCCATGCTTTAACCAAATGATATTTTCCACGAATGACAACTTTTCTTTCTAAAGATCAAATAACTTGAAAAAAAATATTTGATTTTTTCATAAAAGTTCATACATTTGAAAAAAAAAAAAATCATTTTTCGGAAGGAAAGTTCAAATTTTACTAAGAATTTCTAAATTTAAGAAAAAGTCAATTTTGTTCAAAAATACATTTTAAAGAAAAGTTTTAACGTTCTCAAAAATGGTAGATGGTCAAAAATCTCGATAAACTAAAATTCATTCGTCCAAATCCAATCGCAATCATAAGTTGAAAATTGTACATAAAATCACAATTTTCTCAAAAAACTTATTTTGTTTCTCTAACTATATATACCTATGAAAATTCTTACTTTATAAGAACATTTTATTGACATTGTGACACTTGATTTCGTTATGTTTTTTGAACAATAAACTGAATAGGAAAAAATAAATATCATTTACTTCCCATCGCGGTAGTACTAGTATTTATTATATGAATTAAAAAACGTTAACTAAAAGACCATATCCTCTATCCATGACTATAAAGACCAAATCATCATCCCAAGCATATATGCACCATGTCCGTGCATCATTACAAGCATTCATTTCAAATTAGTTGATCGTAGAGCAAGTGTTGCTCACTCGCGCACTGCATTGATCAGCATTTTCTCGTTTTTATTTAAATAATTAAATGGTGCGCACTCCTGATATACAATAACCAGTTACATGGCAAGTAGAATGAGTAATGTTAATAGGCGAGTGTTGATTGCAAGCAGATAATGGTACATAAGATCTTGGACAGATGATTTCATTTGTTCTTTTTTGTGTTTTTGATGCAAGGGGTCAACCGCTTCTTCCTACTCTTATGTGTGTGTTCCCAATACTTACGTCATCAGAATCGTTCATTGCAAATTAATTGACTTATTTAATTAGCGACTTAACAACAATGAATGGTGTTAATTAGTAACTCAATCAACCAATTTTACTTAGATTTTAATTGGGCCAGCTGTTTGCACTTGGTTAGTTGACAGCTTATAATAAGATGGGCCCATTTGATGATTCGGGGAGTATAGTCTCCGGTGTGAACTTTCATCTTACATTAAATCATATTATGTGGTAGATGAATCAATAAATAAGTAAAAGCCCAGTGCATTTCTTCCTATGTATATATAAAGAGAGAGCAAGGACTATTTTTAAACCACTCTTCCTCTTTTTTTCCTCGTTACATAGGTTTATTTTCTGTTAAGAAATGGAAGCAGATAAATCAAGTGAGGAATTGGCGATCGAAATGAAGAAATCTGAAGAAAAGATGACAACTTCTGCTGCTTCAAAGTTTAAACGAATCTGTGTATTTTGTGGCAGCAGTTCAGGGAAGAAAGCTAGGTATCAAGCGGCTGCTATTGAACTTGGCAATGAATTGGTAAAAATATCTTACTATATTTTGTTATTATTTTAAGTTTTTATCATTTATTTTGACATCAGTGGTTAAAATTTTCGTGCGCAAATATAACGTAGATTAGTAAAGTTTGCATTTTTAAAGTTAATGTATGATGGAGAAGTATCATTGCGATCTTCTCCCCCATTTTAGAATTATTTTTCTGGATTTGTAAAATCAGACGGGAAACATGAGACAAATGTTGGTGAAATTTGCTAGCTGTAATCTTTCTGGCTTATTAGCAGCTTTATTGCATGATATGTAACAAAATATTGTGCTTTCTATGTTTATTGGGTTATCATATAAGTTAAATTATTCAAATATAAACTTTTTGTATCTGCAATTTTTGGTTGATCACTTTTGGTAAATTACGAATAATACTTTTTAATCATAGGTGAAGAGAAAAATTGACTTAGTATACGGAGGTGGAAGCATTGGATTAATGGGTCTTGTTTCTCAAGTTGTCCATGATGGAGGTCGCCATGTTTTAGGGTAATTTCTATCTTTTATTTTGTTATATGAATTTTTTACCTTCTCTATTTATTTATTATTATTATTTATTTTGATTTTTTGTCAAGCTGTTGTGCATAAGACCTGTCAACGCACATAATGGATCAACTATGCTTGGTATCCGAAATTATTTCGGATATCAGATATCCATATTCGTTGATATGTGGATGGTTAATATTGTTCTATCTGCCGACAACCTATGAATTTATAATGTAAATGAAATTTTTTAATTTAACATAAATTTGTTTTGATCGTGATGATTAAAAAAGTACAAATAATGTGAAACTATAATGATAAAAAGTAGTTTTGGACAGTGAATATGCATTTATCCACATAGAATGTAAACTTTTATCTTGATAAAACAATAAGTACATGTTGTTCATTATACTAAAACACATATAATATAATTAATTATTTTGACAAAAGTCAGGTGGATAATTTTCGGATTCGTATACCTTCATACCCACATACGCATTCGTTTTCCAAATATCAAATATATATATATATATATATATATATATATATATATATATATATATATACACACGAATATGGTCGGATTTTGAATTTTTTGGTTATTGATTGATAGACTTGATATGTTAAGCGTTTGCCTTTATCTTGTATCATACATGAAAGTGAAAATAATAATTATCATTGTAACGATTAAATTATGGTTATTTGAGTGCTTTGTCATAGAATAAAGGCTGAATTAGGATTTGAAGTTGTCTTGGGTGCCTTTTTGGCATAGTAATTTACAATGCAAATCATCTAAGTTCGTAAGTAAAAAAAAAAAAAAAAACATTTTACGAATCCAAGCGTTACAGAAGAATGCATAGGCTATTGATTTGGAAAAATGAAAAAAAAAATTATAAGAAAATAGACATCGAAGTGATTCATACATATTTTTGTACAACCAGGAGATAATGCAGTGGCCACACATGGACGGTCACAAGCGAAGATCGTTGCTTTCTCTCTTGTGTGTACGTCGACATGTATAAATCGTAAGTACACCTAGGCTTTTGTAGAGATGACACCTGAAGCGTGGGTGGAATGTGGAATACTCTTGAGATTTACTCGGGGTATAAAGCCATAGCGGAGGCAACCCAAATAATTTTGGCCATTTGATGATCAAATAGCTGAAAGGATTAGTAAATTTTTACAAATTTCAATGGTTGCTAAAATACACCATAGTGAAGGATTTCATCTCCGCTTTATTGGACGATGGATAGAATCCAGCATGCATTGGCATAAGATACTGAAATTCAATATGGTAAATTAAAAAGTCTATGGTTCAGTAATTTAAGTTGTAGTAGGAGCAATATCTTAAATCTACATGTATATAATATGGTGGATGACCAGTGAACCTAAGTACGACCTCCACACTCAGGTAGACTTTGCATATTATTATGTCTTACCAAATTTAACTCTCCCTTGGTCAAACATTAGGGAGATAATACAGATCCTAATGCAACGTCATATGATGAAAGCACAATGTTGAAGATGTCTTGCATAATTGTGTGTTCGGCAGAATACGGAATAATGTAACATCAGAAAATAATTTCAGAGTTTAGGAGGAATGGTGTGCAGTTAGTATATAGTATGTGTCACTCATTTAAGTATGGATGTTTCCTTGGTATAATGAAATGGGATCCAACATGTGATGTCTCTGTACAGGATGTCGGAATTTAAATGAATTAACTTGGAGCTGCTATGGCATATTTCCACCTGCAATGCTTTAAATTGCTTAAATTTTTGTATACCATGCTAAAATTTGACTTTATTATAAATAGCATGCATTTGACTTTGTTATGAGTTTAGGTTTGAGATTATGTTTATTCGATGCTAGTATACATCAGTTTAAGCATCCTAGATCGTTTTATATAACTAATAAATTGCTATGCTCTCCATTTTGTAAGTCATCTCAAACTAGATTAATCAATATATAGGGATATTGTTGAAGTTCATGCAATTAAAGTGTTGAAATAAAAATTGTATAGGAAGTTATTTCTTTGGTTTAACTTTATAGTAAACCTTTTAAAATAGGAGTATAAAGCATATTATTATTAGAAATAACACTCCATTTTCTGTTATAGTAGCATAGAATTAGAGTATCAGTTTTCTTTAATGTTGAATATCATTTTACAACGAAAAAGGAGGGGAATTTTATTTGTCCACATTCCTGTGAAGTAAATAAATAAATATACCTAACGGAACAAGGATACTCAATGTCATTTTTTTCTAGGTTGAATATGACATTTTTGGTGAAGGTAGTGTTTTCTTCTCAGTATATTTTGTATACTGACTTTAAATGGTTTAATTTTATGACCTTTCTTGCGTAGCACAATTTGTTTAGAGTCCTTAGACTATTCTTTTTTCCCCCAGTTTCTCAAACATTGAAATGTCATATGTAAAATAGCAACCAATTTTTTCTCTTCGTATATATGCACACACATGTATAGCTATCAAACTCGTATTTATAACAATTATTGACTAACTTCATTTTCTTGTTTTGCAGTGTTATTCCAAAGTCTCTAAGGCCCAAGGAGGTCAGTCAGTATAAAATGTTTGACTTGATAACATAGATTTTTATCATATATGAATTAAGTGGTCGAAATTGGTTAAATATGGTCAGTAACTTATAACCGTCACGTATTGTTTATTGTCCACCCTGAAAGAAAAATGAATAGAACACTAGACTTAAGGCGTTATGGAAAGAAAAAATATATATTTTATATTACAGCAGAAGCTTGTTAACATCATGCTTAATTAACTGTTTTTTGTGTACGTGACTTTTTATTCACTTTTAGTCTCATGTTCAGACATCTTTTTATCATTATATTTCATTTTTTCAAGGACCAATAACAGGTTATTTTGGAAGTTGTGTTAGTTGTTAAGTTAGCTAATTAACTACAATATAAATGCCTGGCTTATGTCAATATTTCAACGAAAGCTCTTAATTTAATTAGATATCTTGGTAATGTATTTGACTTGACCTATAGATTTTACCGTTCAATATGTTGCTCCAGCATAAATGCAGTATTTGAACACACACGCTCACGCACATGCACTCATACGCAGGCGCGCGCACACAGGCATATAGTTTAGCTGCTGATCTTGTTAACAAACAATTTGATATATCAGTGTTATACCTAAACTACTGCCATGACTATTATATATAGCTTCCATTTGTAATCACGGTGCTTGATATCACAAACTACTTTGTGCTTGCATACACTTATATATGTTGGTTTAAATATAAAATCGGTTATTCTGGGTTATAATTTTCAAAATAAATATGATTAACAGATCCTTGGTGAATCTATTGGAGAAGTGAGGGTCGTTTCTGACATGCACGAGCGTAAAGCTGAGATGGGTCGACAGGCTGATGCTTTCATTGCGTTGCCCGGTACTGTACTTTACCTGTGCTACCATTTCATGTTTCTTAATTCTTTCCATGATATCAACATAGTTTAACATTATTGTTATAAAATATAAATAGGTGGATATGGGACTCTTGAAGAGTTGCTTGAGGTCATCGCTTGGGCTCAACTTGGAATCCACTCTAAACCGGTATTATTGATTATTATTATTATTTTCATCATAGCATTTGAACTTCCATAATCAAATACTAAGTTGCGATCACTTAGACTTAGCTCTTTGGTGTTTATTTAATTAGACATGCATGCTTTAACATTTGCAACTAGAAAATCAAAGATTTGGTCAGATTTTTGACTAATTTTGGCATAAGAATTATTATACAAGTAGGCAAGTGGTAGTAGGAACATCTGGAGATCAAGTCTTGCAACTTTGTTGTCATGGCGGGTTATGTCAAATAATCGTAATATTTTACAGTATTGATTTCTAGATTTAAGTTCCATACCAAAGATAAACTATTGTGTTCCTACTGACTATTGCTTGTTGCAGGTGGGGCTTTTGAATGTTGATGGATTTTACAATCCACTGTTATCTTTCCTTGATTTGGTAGTTGATGAAGAGTTTGTATCACTTAAGGCAAGGCACATAATAGTTTCTGCTTCATCAGCTGAGGAATTGCTTAGCAAATTGGAGGTAATTGAACAAATTAATATAGAAACATTCAGCAGTTCATCTCAACTATTTGACATGCATATATAATGCTCGTCGTATTTGATACTGTGCTTTTTTGTTGAAATATTCATTTGAAATACGTCAACCTTACTCTGATATGAAACCGCAATGCTTGTAAGTTTATGGTTCTTTGTTAATAATGTAGGAATATGTCCCTCAACCTGATGATTTTGTTGCGAAGCTGAAATGGGATGTTCCTCCTGCAAATCTTGCAACAGAAGTTGAATCTGGAATTGCTTCTGCTTCCTAATTCTTCTAGAATTATTCGTTTTTGTCCAACAACAATGTGAAATTTAGTTTGCTCCATGGACTGTTGCATTTTTGTATTCCAAAATGGGCGACTTATTTTCGGGTTTCGGTATAGGCAAAGTATCATACTGTAAACTTTTGATGAAAATAATATAGTTAGTGCCATGCTAAGGGCCAGGGCCGGTCCAAAGGTTTCAGTTGCCCAAGACAAACATGAAATTTTTGTCATTTTGTTGCCCTAAATTTTTTTGGTAGAAGCATTACCTTTATGTACATGAAGGCACATCCTGGCAGAAAATAACAAACGTGCTGTGTTAAATTGGACAATTGTGAGGCAGCAAGCCAAACATGATCTAGAGCTAGGTCCTTCTCAACATTTTGTGTTGCTCCAAAACACCAAAATGGTTAAAAGAATTGTATTCAAATAATATTCTAGTATATATAATACACATATCATTGTATCTCTATGTAAAAAAAACTTAGTACATACACCTGCATTTCACCCCAGCAAGAGTTGGTTTCAGTTTGCAGCAACATTAAACTCTTATCATGCTCTTATAGCAGTGTGCACCTTATCAGTGTGAATATTTTACTCAGTTTCTTCCATTTATTTGTTCATCCTTACTTCAAACTCTCCCTGATACTGATGAAGCAGAAAAAAGATGGAAGTATAACACTGGCACATGTTTTAGCAACTCCTTCTATGAGTGAGAACAAAAGTGTATGCTACAATAAGAGTGTTTAAGTTTTGTAATTCAAAGGTAGAAGTAAATTGCTAAAGGCTAATTATGCATTTTACGCACAAAAAGTGCCTCAAGCAGGTTAATTATATATATGCATAGCTTAGTAATACACAGTCTGACCCAATTGGTATAGTTGTCCAAGGCAAGCCAAAACATTATCATAAAAAACCAATTTGCAATACACTAGAAGAATCGAACCATGGTTGCTAAAAGGGTAACTGAACCAACTTACCACTTGGACATAACACAATTTCAACACAAATTTGAATGAAAGTTTATTAGTCACACATAATCTCCTATGGCTGCTTCCCCCTAATTTGTTGCCCCTCCACTGTCTGTTGCCTTAGGCGGCTGCCTTAACAGCCTTACCCTAGGGTCGGGCCTGCTAAGGGCACTAGATTTTGTTATAGCGGCTACCACATTCGACAATTAACCGTTGAACGAATTATTTTTATTTTTTTTATACTGCATCGACGAACAACAGTGTATGGTTGGTTGGCAATCGCTGACCGTAGTAGCCCCTTAGCACCATTTTATAGTTATATACAAAAGTTCACATATATTTTTTTGTGGTCAAGCTAATGTTTCGGTAATCAGAATGTTGAACTAATCTTTACTACTAATAATGATAATTCCATCAACTAAATTCAACCGTGTGTTCTTGAATTACCCAAAATACCCCCTTCGTCCTATAAAACTTCCGCAGTTTTTACGAAACCCTAAATCAAAAGCTTATCAAATCCAAACTCCTTCATCTTCCCTCTGCCCTCTCTCTGCTTCACATTGCTTTTAACATCTTAGATCGATCAGAAATTAGAAGCTATTCGTTATAAAATCCAAGCTCCTTCAAATCCACGTCCCCTCCTCCTCAGAAATCGATCAGAAATCTGATGGACATCATCCTCTTGCCGGATCGCATCACTCTGCCCCAGATATCGATCAGAAGTCTGATCACCATCGTCCTCCTACCCGATCGTAGCATACGGTCCACAATTCAGAAATCTCATGGACATCATCCTCTTGCCGGATCGCATCACTCGGTCCACCAACTCAATCCAAACTGTAATCCCCTTCTTCGACCTCAGCGTTCCTTTTGTCGACTGTTTATAGCTACAGTACAGGTATATTACATATTGATTCACTCTTTTTTGCAAATTTTGCTCAAGATTCATGAAAAAAGTTTAACTCCTATAATTTTTACCACTATTCTGAATTTGATTCAAAACTATGGCTATTAAACATAGTATCGAGCTTTCTACTTAGAAAAATATATTGTTTAGCTTTTTGTATCGAACTGACACGGTATTGCCAATAAATCTGTTCTTATTTTCATTTTAAAATTATGATTTGTATTTCTGTACCAAACCGATAAAGTGACGACATACATATTTAGGAGCGTAGATATATATTTTAAAAGGTTGGTGGAAAGGATGAGCATCAATATGTGTTGTAATACTCTTTAGTACTAACAATTAGTACCTTTCTACAATATTGAAATTATTCAATGTGTACAAAATAATATTGTGATCAATATGCGAATAGCCTGCCTGCTGCATAGTTCTTAGGTAGCATGTTTCGGTTTTATAAAATTCGTTCTATTTGACTACTGATTTTGTTCGATTATGACCCCATTATATTTGAACTCATTTCCATCTAACTTGCCAAACCGCGTATGAAATCAACAATGATTTATGATATCGGCTTCTGTAACGACCCGTAAATTTCAACTGTTTTAATAACGTAATTAGTTGAAATTTTGTGAAATTTTAAACGATAAAATTTCGAAATAAAAATTTAATATTTGGAATACGTCTAGTTAAACATAGCAACTGGTAAATTTTCGTCCGAAAATATGAAAGTTTATTTCGCGCGTAAATTCACTTCAATTTAATGAGTTAAAAAGCGTTGAAAATAAAGTGTTTCCGAAATCTAAATATTTTTACATAGAAAAATTCTAAACCATCTTCTGAGCAAGATGTCAGTTTGTCGTTTTTCCAAATTCGGACATCTTTGGCTCCGTCGATCTTATTTTTCAGCGTTTTTCTTGCGTTTTCCGCCAGTAGAAAATTTCGAATTTTGATAATCATATCAAACTACTGATATCAGTTCACCGTTTGGATCGTCTCGTCGCACTGTTCAAACGGTGTATTCATTTGTGCGTTCGGGGACGGTACGCAGCGGAAGCCGCGAAAGGGTTAATCGTAACGGTCCGTTGTTTCTCCGTAACCATTCGTTATATAACGTCTAAAAACCAATGGACAATTGCTATTATTACTTGAATTCAGCTTAGACCGTTTATATTTTTCCAAATTTATTATCTAATCTTTTGATATTCCCTATGTTGCAATATACATCTGTCATTTCGTTTCACTTTGGTTCGTTCCCTTCATTTTCTCTTGTTTAATTTCGAAAATTTTGTTACTGCCTTCTTCAGGGCTTGTCTGTTCATTTTCCTAGTTGGGTTCTCTTCCTCTTGACCAATTTTCTTTCATGTTCTTCCTTGGAACAAAAAAAAAAATTCGCATTTCAAAGCTAAAAAAATATATAACTTCTTTGCTCGGCCATACTGTCTGACCACCATCCTCATGTCGCGGCCATGCTTCTTCCTATCGACCTCCTCCATCTTGCTACCCTCGGCGTCAGCATCATCCAAAGGAGGCATGTCAGTGTCAGCCTTGGCAGCAGCATCGTCCTCCCTCCTCGTGACCGACCCGATCCCACCTCCACATAAACGCCAACCAACACTGCCCTCTGCTCAACAGCAGCCCACCATCATCTCCCCACCTTTATTGCCCACGTCCTTGTTCCAAATCCTATACCGAAGCACCTCTAGCCCAATCCAACCCGATGACAGCAGCCTCCGCTTGAGCATCTCCGCCCCACCTTTCCTCCAGCCTACACCGTGCACCCAGACTTCGTCTGGCCACTGCCACCGCATCCCCAAGCTTCGCCCACCTCCCCTGCGTTTCCGGCCAGCACTCTCCGGCGTGCTTGCCTCGGCCTTGTTTTTCACATACCTGTCTTCCTATAAGGCAGCTTCTCGTGAGAATGTATATATCTGAGGTATATTTATATATATCTATAAGATTTATATTCTATATCTAGTCTACAGTATGGTTTATACTTATGTTATATATATATTGGTACATAGATGTAACCATTGTTTCGGCCTTGGCTTATTATAACCATGTTATTGTATACTTGTATATACCTTTGTATTGTTCAACTACTTGTTCTATTTATATACTATATGTGTAAGACTTTTAAGTACTATATATAGACATATTTTGTATGGGTTTTGATCTGGTTTCAAAAATGTATGCATATAAATCCGTATATAAGCATGTAGATAGATCTGTGTATATTTTAGCGCATATATTAGGTCTGCATATGTTACTGAGCAATATACACTGAGTAATATATTATATATATATGAGTTTACTTAAGTTAGAATTCCTGCTAAACTTGATAATCGAACAAAAGAGAAGAAATATGAAATAAGTACCTCTTGTATTTTGAACGTGCATATTGATATATAAAGCTACTTACCAAGTATATATATAATGAGTTGTGAACGGTTTGGAGCTATTATTATTGTTCCTTTTTGTTATATTTTGGATTGAACATTAGAAATCACAGCTTAAGTAATCAGTAATGTTATTGTTATTGCATTCTGTCTTGGAAAAAAAAAGAGCTTAATATTTAAATATATTGATTTTAGTATATATATTGGTTTTGCATAACTTTGTTTGTATGAGTATTTTTTTTCCAAAGTATTGTAATATATTATATATATACATAGATATTTGGTTTATTGTATGTGTTATATTCTAACTCTTTGTTTACATTTTTTTTAGAAGTGAGTTTACACGGCATATCTTTGGTTATAAACTTTGCACAGATTTGTTTCTAAATTCTGCACATGTTGTTACATGTAGTCTGCATGTGAATGGTTTATATAGGCCATTTACGTATCTGTTTATAAGTATTATATATAAAATGGGGGGAAACGCAATACATATTTGTTTATTTATGTCTGACTTTTAAAATTGTATATATTAAATGTATACAAAGTTGGTGTGATTTTTATTTTATTGTGACTTATTTGATACCTCAATATATAAATATATATATATATATATATAGTAGTACTTGAGTTTTGTTTTGGTATGAAGGTTGTTTTGGTATAAATATAAATATATACTGTTTTATAGTTGCAACTTATATATATAGTCATATATTTATATACGTTCATTTATACCCATCTGTCTTCATCGACCAAATTCTGATTTGATTTCATCTATTCTTTGTTATCAGCTTTGATCATTGAAATCGTGCTTGGATTCGTAACTTAATTTCAGTGTTTGTTTCTCTATGCGTATCCGTGTCAACTCCTGTCTTCCTAGCCTCGAAAGGTGAGCACTCACTCACGATTAACGTTCTTTTATTCATTAAATTTGATTTCAATTGAAACAACAATTGAAATATGCTGCTGTTAGATATTTACACTGTTATCACCTGTATCAGTTCACCTGTGACATCTGACACCATTATCTGTTATATATGCAATGATAATCCAGTTTGGTTGTTAAATGATTGATTGTTTGATGTTTATATTGGACGTTAAATTGTTAATAATGTAAGTGATAAATAATTTGAAATTGACGTAGGATAGTTAGATTTGATATATGTGTTAAATTTGATTAAATGACATTTGTATAATATGACCCCTTTAACTGTTAAATTTATTGACACGTAGGATTTGTTTAATTACACTTTGAACCACTGAATGTATGTTGTTAAATCGATGATGTATGAAATTGTAAATAGATGACAAGTGAAAAACCGTAATGTAATAATCTTTAATCTACATGAAATGATAGTGTAGATTTTAGAAATAATTATATTAATTCGTACAAATAACAATGCGAATTAACAGGGTTATTTCGGGATTATTTGAATTGATTATTGGATTGTTATTGATTGTTTATTTACTTTGACACCATCCCTGTTATCACATTGCAAGTTCCCTTTGCTATGTTTTGATTTTTTTGAATTGAATTGGAATCGGGTTGAAATGATAAATACCCAAATTGAACTTTGACCTTGGATAGAGAATTAAATAAAACCCGATTGGTCAAATAATTTGATTTAAAAATAGAACGAAGATTTTATTTGGATAAATAATATGGTTTTAAAATGCAGTTGAAATGTGAATTTTTGATGAAAGGAAAAGGTTAATATTTAATAACCTGAAACAAATTATAAAAAATGTAATTGATGAAAGAATGTTGTTTAATTTGAGAAATTATTGAGTTAAGTTTGAAATTATGATTAAGTTTGAAATTATTAAACCTTGAAATGATTTAATAATTAAGTTGGAAATTATAATTAAGTTTGAAATTATTAAACTTTGAAATAATTTAATAATTAAGTTTGAAATTATAATTAAGTTTGAAATTATAAAACCTTGAAATTATTTAATAATTAAGTTTTGAATAATTAAATGAGATTGAATGGTTTAATGATTAAATTGAATTGAATTCTTTAATAAGTAAAATTGAACTCTTGAATAAGTGAATTTACTTCGTAAATAATTGAAATTGAGTTTTCTTTATTAATTAAGTTTTTGGAAAATTATTTAAGTAAGTAAATAAGTGAAATTGAATTTCTTTATCAAGAAATAAAATGTGATTTATTGAAATTAATGTAAGACTTGAAATTTAAAGAATTTGATTTGATGAATTTAATTTAATTCAATTTGTAAGTTTTGATTTAATGAAGTTGAACTTAAGAAATTGATTTAATGATTTGGAAATTTAATAGAAATTGTTTTGAATGATAAATTTACTTTACGAATATTAAATGAAATCGATAAATGAATTTAAATTGATTTGAATGTTAAATTAAATTGATTTAAATGATTTCGAAATAAAACTTTTGTACGAACTTGAATCGATATTCGAATTGTTTTAAAAAGAAATTGAAACTGAATTATAAGATTTTGAAATTATGAATGTGGAAGTTTTGAAACGTAAATTTTGGAAATTGGTTTTGAAAGACAAATGAAATGTTGATTTACGAATTGAAATTGAAATTGAAATTGATTTGGTTTTTGAAATATATAAACGACCAATCGGTGTAATAATTACGAAAGTTATTAAAGAGACCGGGATCAGTAATGGATATACTCTCTATTCGAACCGAGACCACTTTAATAACTATGCGCGGAGTGATGATCCAGAATGAAGTGGTTGGAATGATGTATGTGTTGACTGAAGAAAGAGAACGATAATGGATAGCCTTGACACTTGTGTCAAATTGGAAATGACTAAAACAGGAGCTGTGCCGGGCCAATGGAGGATTAGCTACCTCAAGTGGACACACTTCTTCGAACTACTTATACTTGTTGTCGATTGGTGCACCCTTGATTTTGGGAGTGTTGTTTCACGGTGTTGCGGGCGCTGCGGCGTTGTGTTCTCACCAGTCCGGATCAGGCGAACGGTAGTATCACTACCTTGGGTATTGCCTCATGTGCCTTGTCATACTTGTATTCCATTTATGCGCGACCACTACGATTTTGATTTGTACCTTTAGTATATGGATTGCCCTCTGGTGACTTCCGGTTTTGGGGAAACTACGGTCTTGTATATGCTTTTGGGAATAAAAAATGTGTTAAGGGTGGAATGGGCCATGACTTAACGCTATTTTGATATCTTTTTATATTACTGATAGACATTATCTACTTATCGTACACTACTACATAGTAGATAGTTTAACGGATCCTTAAAGGATGGTTATTCCAAACATCCTTTGAGTTACTTGTATTTCAATTGCTATTTCACTTGAGTTGGATTTATTAATATAAGAATGTTAATCCTGACTCGAGTGTCTTGTGTTTTTGCTTTACGCTCGGGTCAGACTGAGTGTACCAGTATTCGAGACTCACCTTTGAAGTTGGAGCTTTGCTTGAAGATCCAGCCATCTGTTCTACTTTCAGTATTCGATGATTCCAGTGATGTATTCTGATTTGTATCTGATGTATCATATTACTCTTCCGTTGTATCTGGTTTAAACTCTGATGTATCTCATATATTTATATAGTAGCTTCATGAACTACTATCTCTTTTATTTCCGCTGCACTTATTACTCTGTGTCTGTGATCTGTGATTATTTATTTACTGTATATGTTCAGTTTTGCCAAATTTAAATTAACAACGCGGTATTTTGAGCAATTCAATTCCGGCATGAGTGTCTACCTATACACTTATAATGGATGCGAATGGTCCAAAATTCTGGGTCGTTACAGCTTCCATTTTGTGTTGAGTTATCAAGTAGAAATCACAATTTGATAACTTCAACTTCATCACTTACATATACAGGGTTTATCGAACATACTATGTACATAATTATCTACCCAATTGTTTCAAGTTGCTTTCCAGTTATTACCTCTTTTACTACATGTTGTTTCAATCAATGTTATTCACTAATTGATCTTTATTGTATTAACTACTATTCAACCTCTACCTATCTTCAGTATTTCTACACTATTATACTGTATAATATGAGTGGCGTCTAACTTCTTAACAGAATTTTGATGAATATCTTATTTCAATTTTTTTGACTTTGTGGTTCATTGATAACTTTGTATAAAAGAATTGCATCATTGTTGTACTCGATGAGTTTTTTTTCATTTCTTCCGAGTTTAATTTATGTTTGTTGTATGTGTTTTTAAAAGAAACGATTGAATGTGCTCGAACATGGTTTGTAATTGACTACCATTTCGCTCGATGCGTTTTTCTTAACACACATGACATAAATTTATGTTCACCTTAGAATCTATAATTTTTAGCTGATAAAAATTGGCTGCATCTTCCAACTGAGATCAGTAATAACTATTCTATTGTACTCTATTATCTTCGTCTGATTTTTACACTGTTGATTTAGGCAAACTTTTTCCCTACTTATTCAGGGTACTACATAAATGTTTTTCCTATCTAATTTTTACTTTGATCAACCATGACATCAATGTTTTCAAAACAAGATTTAAATCGTATATCGTAAAATTCAAACTTTAAATTGAAACGAGATTCAAATCGTAAATCGTATATTCAAAAGGTTTGTAAGTGAAGGTCCTCACACAATTTGAAATTGATTTTGATGTTTAAACCTCTACAATTAAACATAACACTCAATTTTCTCTCTTATTACATTTTTATTTTGTTTTGAAAACATTGTAATTAGAATTGTGAATCCAAATGAATAAATTAAATATGTTATACTGACTAGAATGTTTTTAATTTGAGGTTTTGACTAAATTTGATCCGTCGTGTAAATCAAATCATGAAGGAAGAAATCCAATCTAAATTGTGATCTAAATTATAGGATTTTAAGAGTTTTGAAAACAACACATGGTATGATGTTACAACAAAGTGAAGTCAGGGACATTTACTGCAAGTGCACACATGGAAGTGCTTTTCATAGATGCATCTTTGATCTTCCAGATTATGCTCAATTTTCTCTCTTATTACATTTTTATTTTGTTTTGAAAACATTGTAATTGTAATTAGAATTGTGAATCCAAATGAATAAATTAAATATGTTATACTGACTAGAATGTTTTTAATTTGAGGTTTTGACTAAATTTGATTCGTCGTGTAAATCAAATCATGAAGGAAGAAATCCGATCTAAATTGTGATCTAAATTATAGGATTTTAAGAGTTTTGAAAACAACACATGGTATGATGTTACAACAAAGTGAAGTCAGGGACATTTACTGCAAGTGCACACATGGAAGTGCTTTTCATAGATGCATCTTTGATCTTCCAGATTATGCTCTTCCACGTCCTCTTTGACTTTATAATGTTAGAATTTATAGTTCATTGCAAACATTATATGAACATGTTTACTTATAAATTTCTTATGTGTTTCTTACCCTCTCATGTTACCTAAATATTGATAATTTTTGTTTTGCAAAAACTCAAATTAACTTAATTCATGTAAAAAAACTTGTACACAAACCCACCAACAATTTACACCTCCAAAGATTTTGTACCTAAATATTTAGTAATACTTAAATATTAAAATTAATTTTGTTTATAAAATTTAATCCGAAAGTTATTCTTCTGTGTGTAAATCTATTAGCATTTTAGAAGATTTTCAACATGAAAACCATGTAGTACATAGGATTGGTTGTATGCAAGCTTTGGAAATTTTATCTCCTTTCTGCCTGTATTTATCAATGATCTTACAAAATTATATCTTAATTATATGTTCTAATTGAATTCCATTTCTCATGTCCCTATATGTAATAAAGTTAATGTTCATGATACTTCCATAACTGTTTATGGATGTTCAAATCAGAAACTCCCGACGATTCCCTTCATATCATATACCCCTTGGCTAGATTCCCATTCTCTCTTTCTTTTTTAAGAAAAACTTCAATTCCATTTCAATCTCACACCATCTTCATTTGTTATATAACCTCTTTTTTAAAACCGAGAAATCATTTTTAATTTAAAGGATCTTTGTTTGGCTTTATATGTTTCTAAAGGCATAAGTGAAAAACAACATACATACCACCTTTTTTGAGATTGGTTCACGATAGGTTCTTGGCTTATTCATGGGTGAGACAATTAGGATATATGCAAGATTCTATGAATTTGAACTTATATTTTGTGCATTTAAATAGGTATGGTGGTACCTGTTCCTTGGATGAACTTGATGGACATAGATAGGTATATTTTTGACTCATGTTGTTCTGAATCTGTTATTTTGCAAGTTTTTGGTTTGCTAAAAAAATATTTAGAATCTTTTCATTTTTTTTCTTAGAATTTTCATTGGAAAAAAATAGATATTTTTATTTCCTTATTTCTACATCTATCACTGTGAATTTCATTTTATTTATTTCTACGGAATCAAATAAAATACGTTCATATTTTTAATTATGCAGGAGAAAAAATGACAGAACACAAGAGGAAGACACAAAAGGTAATTATGTTTGATTATTCTTAATCTATTGAGTTAATAATCTTTTCTTGCAATACTTGCATAAATAATACAACAAAGCCAAGTCTCAAACAATGGCTGTTGAATTCAATTTCAGTCCTAATTTAGACATAAACTTCTCATTTATAAGTATGGGTGCCTGAAGGTTTGTTACAGATTATCGTTGAAAGAACTGTTAAATTCTTGGAACTATCCATTTGTTTCGTCGTAGCATGTTACATTACTTAACTTTCAGTTAACTGAACCGATTGAACATAACAAATCCCACCAAAAAATTAAAACATTAATGAGTAAGAACTGCCATCAACTTTAGCAATGAAAAAAGAAAAACCTGTACATGTGGTCGACAAAATCATCAATTACAACATGCCAGGCACCTGCAGTTTGATAGGAAGAGTTAAGGTTCAAGATAAATTGTGAATGACTCAAGTTTAATTTGAAATTTTTTATTACCTTTTGGATCATAGCCCTCAAGATTCTCATTTACACATCGACTAAAAGCCATGAGCTGGTGCCATGTATCCTCAGTTATATTATGTTTATGGTGTTCCTAATTTGATATGGAAAATTATATCATCATATCTCTACTATTAATAATAATACTTCAATGAATACAAATTCTTCCGTGTCTTCTTGAATTCCCTATAATGCCCCTCCTCCGTTCTGCCCTTCGTTTCATCCTGCCACTTATCTTTTCAAAAAACTAAAAAGCCCTAAATCTCATATCTCCCTCAATGCAAAAAGAGTTAGAAGCGATTCCAGATCGGTCCACAGCGATTCTAGATCCAATGTTTCCTCCAACTTCAATTACCAATTACCCTGGAAAAAAAATCATCGGTCAATAATTATGGGTTGATTGATGGTTAGTCCACTTAACTGCATAAACTAGGGTTACTTTATCGCGATTCCAAATCCAACATCTTCTCCAACATCAACTTACGATCATCAATCGTAAATCATCAGCCATCCGTTAGCGATTTATGGATCGATGGATGATCGATTAAGGTTAGTCAACCGAACAGTTATTATTTGTTTATTATATGTTTCTCATGCTTGATTTGGTCGATCAATTTTGGAATTTAGACTTTTATTTCCACTTTTCTTATGTGTAATCATTGTACTACACTAATCAGTTGATGATCGATTAAGGAAAGTTCATTTGATGCGCCCATCTCCTATGAAAACAGAATTTTATTGATGAATTTTATAGTGGTACATAAAATTGTAAATGCAGTGCATATTGCCTTTGCCATTGCTAAGCACTGTTTGATACATATATTCCAAAATCAGCTATTGATTATAAGTGGTAGAAGCATATACCTGCACACTTAAGATATTCATAAATAGCATAGAACCTTCTGTTTTGGTTTGAAGTGATATCCTATAAAATATTACATTTCATTTTCATTAACCCAATTTTATACATGTTAGGTTTATGCATATAAAATTTTACATTTTGTATGTTAGCAGGCATGAACCTTCACATATTTTTTAGAACTCATAAGGATATATCAAAACGAAATCATGCAAGAATATAAGTTAATTTAAACCTACTAATCCAAATTTATCCACTTCAGTTATGTTATAACATATTTGTTCCTTTACTACAATGATACACAGACTTTGCACACGACATAGGATATTTGTACAAATGCCTTTTCATGTTATATGAATCAATTAGTACATCTCATCTCATCTCATTAGAAAAAAAAAGATAAAATGCATATCAGTGTCGATATATCATGTGCATTTTACTGTTTTTTTATTTTTTATTTCTTGGCCCAATTTTTATCAGGTGTTGTATTAAATGCACATAGCATAAATTGCATTGAAAATTGAAATGAAAGATATCTTAAAAATTAGTTATTGTACCTCCTTTTTGTTGCACTATGTGTGATATTCAATGATTAGTCAATTTGGTTATTGTGGTACAATAATGCACATTATTGGATGCAAATTAGAATAAGGAGCAACAATGTCGGGAGATGAACAAAATCTTAAGATGCACTGCCAAATTTTGAAGCAATATACATGTTAGTTTGATTTTATATTTTTCATGTTATTATATATAGTTTTAATGTTAATATTAAAACATTAACAATTATTTTGTTACTCTTCATCAATTCAGTTCATTGAAAGTAACTAAATTGCAATATATAATTGCATCTATGGTGTCATAATTAATTAGATGCATTGGTAATGATAAGATCTTTGTTAACATTTTTCATGTTCATTATACAGTGGTAGCAATTTTTTTCTCCCACGTATGTGATAAGTGATTTATTATAAGATGCACTACATATTCAGTTTTATTTTAGAAATAAAAATCCATGAACTAAGTTCTTTCGTTCAATTTCATATTTAAAGGGATGAAAATGGAATAAGCCAACAAACATAAGGTACTCAATATGTTTTGCCAATATATAAGTAGATAAAGTGCAAAGCCTATTAATTTCATCTTACATGATGTTTGATTATGTAATTAGTTGTTAAAATATTTTTAGTTTAAGATACAAGGGGTGAATTTTTTACAGTGGTGATATTTTTCAATTTGTAAAAGTAATTGTTCTTAGAAACTATATATTGAGATTCATGGACTATGTGTTTTGGAGTGAAACTATATATTTATTTGCCCTCAAATCTTGCTACGAAATGTTTAAAAGTTGTTTAAATGCTAAATTCATGCACAAATACATATGATGTACAACCTGTTGCTTCACTTATAATACTTTATGCATTAGAGAATGGGGGTAAATGAAAAGAGAAATTGAGTTCAAAGGTTAATACAAGAATGAATATATCATGTTCATCCTAAACATGTACTACAAGCTCTACATTTTATAACCATTTTCTTCTCTAAAACTAATTTTCATTTTAGTAAAAAGTATTTCGAGTAAAGGTCTGTTTGGCAATGACTATCAACAAAAGTCAGGGGCAGACTTTAAACCATCTCGGGGTTTATTTACCAAGTCCAGTGTTTACGCATGGTCAACAGTATGTTGGCATATCAAGGACAACGTACGAACAAGGGCTGGAGATAAAGCTGGGAGAGCAGAATGACAAGCGGGAAATATACACTCAAAACATAGCATATAGTGTATAAAGAGGTGTTTAGCAATTTATCAAGTATGTTTTCCAACCTCATATTATAGTCAAATTGTATTTCAACCTACAAATTCATTTCCATTCCTCCTTTTTTCTGGTGTTGCAGCTGTGCAGGATGTGCCCATGCAACCGGGTTAATATACCAAAAAGTACTTATACTACTGTTATACCACTATGCCTATCTTCCAATTGCAAAAGGTATGAAAACTTAGACTGTTTGTGATGTAACAGTAATTGTATTAACTAGAATTTGTGTCTATATATGTTATATCATTTTCTTCCTTTTTTTCATTTTTTTCAGACAAAGTGGTTGCCAGTGTCTTTACTTACTATTTCTAAATTCAAATGCATTAACATTATGTATTTTAATTGTGAATAAAGTTGGCAAAAATTTCTAACGGTTAAATTATACTATAAAAATAACATGCATAATAGATTAGGTACACTAAATGTTAACTTTAAGAAATTTTGTTTGATGAATTGAATTAACTATCATTTATGTCAAAAAATTTATTGCCCTTAGTAGAAATACAAATAAGTTTGGACGTCCCATATTTTATGCAGTCCTTTGGTGGTTCTACATCTTGGCTTTGGCGGTATGGAATCATCAATTTGAAGAACGGGCAAGCATGAGAAAATTATTCTGGTAGTTGATCGTCTTGGGTTGTGATGAAACCTGAAATTTGTATGAAACTGAAATAGCAACAAATTTGTGGTTTTGTACTTTAATATTTCATTATAAGCATGTGTTGCTTTTAATTTAACTAAAAGAAAAAAACTGTAGTAAAATTTCCGTTATGACTTTGCCTTTGTTTTCTTCTATTGCAGATGATGTGAGAAGATTATACAAATGATGGTTTAGTTGCTTAGGTAGGAATAGTTTAGTCTCAACATGAGTGGGCAATTCAACATGTTTTATTCCCTGCAACATGGTGATCAAATTATTTGGCCAACTCCTTAGTTATTTATTCATTTTTGAACTGTTTTTCAGTACAAAAAATTATTCAATTGTTATATATCTGAAGTATCCATTTTTATTGTTAATTGTTCAAAATTTTGCTAGATATATTAGCAAATTTATTATTTTAACTATCAATGCTGAAATATGCATTATACTTGATTTATTTGTTGCTTTTATCTTCCAGCTTAGTGCTACTTAATGATTAACTCCTTATCTTTTCATTTTATTGGAGCAAAATCTACGATTGATTTATTTCCTTCTATTGCTTCCATGTAAATAAAAGTAGCATCGCTGGATAGCCTTTAGCCTACCATCTTAGTACTTCCTTTTCTTTAACTTAGTATAAGATAAGAGCTTAAAACGATATATTTGACAACTATTCAATATATTCATATATATCAAACAAGCGAATGATCCTTTTTAATAAGGATGATTTTTATCTTGACTTAAATATTTCAAATTTATTCCTATGTAATTTTTTTAAACTTTCAATTGATAAATACTAATGGAAACAATGTTAGATTAAGTCATGAGCAGTTTCATTGCTTCAAAAGTTACTACTTGGATCTTTCATAGACATTTATAGTCATAAAAACTGCCAACGACTCTGATGAGATTTTTAAGTGATACATCCCAAACTGACATAATAATAATTTATTGAAAGCTACATTTCAAATTTGAAATTTCAAAAAGCCATGCTATAAATCCTTTCGTTGAATTCTTGCTATTAATAAAAGAGATGAAGTCATGTCGTGAAGCGATGATTTTTGCTCACAACCCACATTAGCTAAAAAAGCATATACATGTACTACAAGTATTATTTTCATTTTCAGTAGTATAAAATAATCTAAAACAAAAGGAAACGAATGATAAAACTTTAGTATTATAAAAAAATTGGTTCTATGACTATTCTTCTATTGTTTTGGTCTTCTCGGACGCTATTTTAGGTTCAGTTTATACTGGCAATGGTACCGTCGAATCTACTTCAAGGGGTGAAGTATAAACGCATGCACATTGTCATTAAATGCAGGCCCATCTGGGCGTGCATATATACTCGTAATAATAATAAAAAGATTCATATTAACATTTTTCTTGGTCCGGCAATTTCTAATTTATAGTTGTTTTTTGCAAAAAGCATGGGATTTCAACTATTCTAATTATGTTGGTCATGGATCAAGAAAGACACCCCGCCAAATAATTGATCTGTTTATATATTATGTTAAACACTACCAAATTCCTTGTGAAGGGTGAGGAAGTTTCCGCGATGGACGAACGCCGGACGGAGCAATATGTCGCTTTGAGATAGTTGATCCATGAGTTATGAACTTCTTTCCTAAAAGAACAACCAATGACGCTATCTGATGAATAAGAATCAAATAACTATGTGCCGGCAACCAAGATGAGATAGAAGATGCACGTATGTATAAAATCCTCTTATAGAATTAATAAATTTAAAATTTCTATGCAGTTTGAACAAAATAAACTGAAAAATATTAAAAAGTAATAATTTTTTTGTTGGATTAGGGTTTTGAACTTGTAATATTTTTTATGTTTTAAATTTTACATCTGAAGATATATGTTAAATTTTATTAACGATTGGATTCGAACTCCAGACCTCTTGTTTGCATATAAGAGTATTTTTGGAACTTCACAGTCAGATTAAAACACTATTTCTATTCCAACTATTAATAAAGATAAGTAGTGGATACTTGCAATTTTAATTTGTTTGTCGCATGTATACACTCAAGTTGACACTATATGTATGTGTAACGACCCGCCATTTTGGACCATTCGCGTCCATTATAAGTGTATATGTAGACACTCATGCCGGAGTTGGATTGCTCAAAATACCGCGTTGTTAATTTAAATTTGGCAAAACTGAACATATACAGTAAATAAATATAATCACAGATCACAGACACAGAGTAATAATTGCAGCGGAATTAAAAGAGATAGTAGTTCATGAAGCTACTAAATGAATATAAAATACATCAGAGTTTACAACAGAAGAGTAAAACGATACATCAGAGTTAAATCAGAATACATCACTGGAATCATCGAATATCTGAAAGCAGGATAGATAGCTGGATCTTCAAGCGAAGCTCCAACTCCAAAGGTGAGTCTCGAAAGCTGAACCACTCAGTCTGACCCGAGCGTAAAGCAAAACACAAAACACTCGAGTCAGGATTAACATTCTTATATTAATAAATCCAACTCAAGTGAAATAGCAATAGAAATACAAGTAACTCAAAGGATGTTTGGAATAACCATCCTTTAAGGATCCGTTAAACTATCTACTATGTAGTAATGTACGCTAAGTAGATAATGTCTATCAGTAATATAAAAAGATATCAAAATAGCGTTAAGTCATGGCCCATTCCACCCTTAACACATTTTTATTCCCAAAAGCATATACAAGACCGTAGTTTCCCCAAAACCGGAAGTCACCAGAGGGCAATCCATATACTAAAGGTACAAATCAAAATCGTAGTTGTCGCGAATAGGATAAACAGTATGACAAGGTACATGAGGCGATACCAACTAGGATACTAGTAGTTGCCTGATCCGGACTGATGTTGGGCATAGCAGCTACTACCCCAACACCGCGAAACAACACTCCCAAATCGAGGGGTGCACCCAAATCGAATCACATAAGTAATAGATAAGGTATCGAAGAAGTGTGTCCGCTAGAGATGGCGATCCTCAATGGCCCGGCGCGGCTCCTGTTTTAGTCATGTCAGGGGTCATCCAAAATCGTTCTCTTTCTTCAGTCAACGCGTTCACCAAATCCATCCACTTCGTTCTGGATCAACACTCCGCGTATAGTTATCAAAGTGGTTTCGGTTCAGATAGAGAGTATATCCATTACCGATCCCGGTCTCTTAAATAACTTTCGTAATTATTACACCGATTGGTCGTTTATATATTTCAAAAACCAAATCAATTTCAATTTCAAATAGAATTCGTAAATCAACATTTCATTTGTCTTTCTAAAACAATTTCCAAATTTTCGTTTCAAAACTTCCAATTTTCCGTTTCAAAATCTTATAATTCAATTTCAATTTCTATTTAAAACAATTCAAATATTGATTCAAGTTCGTATATAAGTTTCATTCCGAAATCATTTAAATAAATTCTATTTAACATTCAAATCAATTTAAACTCATTTATCGATTCCATTCAATATTCTTTAAGTTACTTTATCATTCAAAACAATTTCTATTAAATTTCCAATTTATTAAATCAATTTCTTAATTCCAACTTCATTAAAACAAAACTTACAATTTTGAATTAAACTAAATTTGTCAAATCAATTCTCCAATTACAAGTCTTTCATTAATTCCAAAAATATCACATTTCATTTTTGTTAAAGAAATCCAATTTCACTTATTTACTTCCTTAAATAATTTTCCAAAACTTAATTAATAAAGAAACTCAATTTCAATTCTTTACGAAGTGAAATTCACTTATTCAAAAGTTCAATTTTCTTATTAAAGAATTTCAATTCACTTTAATCATTAAATAATTTAATCTTATTTAAGTGTTAAATAATTCAAACTTAATTATTCAATAATTTCAAAGTCTAATAATTTCAGACTTAATTACAATTTCAAACTCAATTATAATTTTAAACTTAATTATTAAAGCATTCAAAGTTTAATAATTTCAAACTTAATTCAGTCATTTCTCAAATTAAACAACATTCTTTCATAAATTACATTGTTAATATTCTTTTCAGATTATTAAATATTAACATTTTCCTTTCATTAAAAATTCAACTTTCACTTCATTTCAAAACCATATTATTTATTCAAATAAAATCTTCGTTTATTTTTAAATCAAATTATTGACCAATCGGGTTTTATTTAATTCTCTATCCTAGGTCAAAGTTCAATTTGGGTATTTATCATTTCAACCCGATTCCAATTCAATTAAAAATCAAAACATAGCAAAGGGAACTTATAGTGTGATAACTGGGATGGTGTCAAAGTAAATAAACAAGTAATAACAACAAACAATATCAATCCAATAATCAATTCAAATAATCCCGAAATAACCGTATTAATTCGCATTGTTATTTGTACGAATTAATATAATTATTTCTAGAATCTACACTATCATTTCATGTAGATTAAAGATTATTACATTTCGGTTTTCACTTGTCATTCAATTTCAATTTCATACATCAGCAATTTAACAACATACATTCAGTGGTTCAAAGTGTAATTAAACAAATCCTACGTGTCAATAAATTTAACAGTTAAAGGGGTCATATTATACAAATGTCAGTTAATCAAATTTAACATTTAATTATCCTATATCAAGTTCAATTTCATACTATTTATCATTTTAACATTAACAATTTAACGTCCAATATCAACATCAACAATCAATCAATTAACGACCAAACTGGATTATCATTGCATATATAACAGATAATGGTGTCAGATGTCACAGGTGAACTGATACAGGTAATAACAGTTAATGTCAAACAGCAGCAATATTTCAATTATCGTTTCAATTGAAATCAAATTTAATAAATAAAAGAACGTTAATCGTGAGTGAGTGCTCACCTTTCGAGGCTAGAGATGAACGAGAATGAGGTGAGTTTTAGATCCAAACACGAATTTCGACGCAAAGCACAATTGATATGCGTTTGACGATCAGAGCTGATAATTAGGTATTGATGAAATAAATCAGAACCGGATCGACGAAGATAAGTGGTATATATGAACAATATAAAACTATATATATATATATAAGATCATATTTTAATACAAACACATTTTAATCTGAATGTATATATATACACACACACACTTCAACATCATTGTTTTTAAATTAAACACATATATTAAAAATCAACGTATAATTAAAATAATATATATCTATTTATTTATCTCCAAGCAATATTATTATAAACTTATATACACTGGTACTTTAAATCAACAATATATATGTGTAACAAATGTAAGCTGACAGGTTATATAATCAGAATCCAACATTTCCCTTTCATAACAAATCTTTTTATACAATACACTCTGTAGTATACATATACAATATAAAACTATATACTTTAATAACTTTCTCACCTTAATACTAATGTACATAAAATCTCATATAGTCATAACATAACATAGGGAGTATAGTTTATATACACGTAACTTATAAAACAATCAAAAATATATTTGAAATATGTACAACTTTTTCTTTGTTCTGTAAAACAACACTTCTTTTATAAGATGATCTACTATGTACGTAACTTTATATTATAACAAGACACTATAAGTATAAGTATTATAACAAAACACTATCAACATATTACCAGCAAAAAGGAATCTGACACTAACTATACATATAACATATCTTGTACTCTACAAAATACTCACACATCCCCAAAATATCTACATTTACTAACGTGATATATGAATTATTATTGTAAATACTAATAGACTAAGAAAACTATTTACACCTATACATATATCGTTCATATATATATAAACGTCAACATCCATTACCTGACGACGAACTAAAGAGGAGAGGAAGGGATATGCAGGCCGAGCAAAGAGGAAGGGAAGGCGAAGAAGTGATGGCTGCTGCCGAGGTGGCTTGCGTTTGCTCTTGGCCGAGCATGGAAGGAGGAGACGGTCAGTGGTGCAAGGCAGTCAGAGATGCATTTTGGGCTTACGCGGTGGCCATGGGCGCGGCTGCTGGCCAGCACGTAGAGGAAGGCGGATCTCGATGGTGAGGCTTTGGTCTGGCCATGGAAGCGGTGTTAGGGGCGGTGAGGCCCGGAAAATTTGTACACGAGACGTGCCGTGGTAGAGATCGCGAGGCCAGCATGAAGAAGTGCGGTTGAGCACGCGGGGATTCAAGCGATATGCAGAAGTGGATTTCGTGAAGAGTGCAGAGGCGATGGAGGTGCGATTTGCCAGCATGAAGAAGATGGTGAGGGCCGAGCAAACAAGGAGAGGAGATATGCGTTTGGTTTCCAGGCAACATTTTTATTTATATAAATTTTTTCTCAGAACCAAGATAAATAAAGGAGAGAAGGAAGGGGTATCTTGGCCAAATTTGAAGAGGAGCAGTTTCCCAATGTTTCAAGAATAAATGAATAGTCAAATAAAGTAGCTGAATAGAAATTTGAATGAACCAGATACTAAGATGAAGATGGGCAACCAAAAGTCCAATGCGAATATCAAGAATTAATTTATTTTGATGGTTGACAGCTTTGTGCGCTGGGTAATGAATAGACAAAGAAACGAACGGACTTCGAAACAAAAGGGCTCAAAACGGGTACCGGTACGGAAATCGTTCTTTAGATTTCACCATCCCCCGGATGCCGAAACAGATAAACAGATATACCACGGAGATCATCACGACGAGACGATCAAAATGGTACACAGGTATTGGTGGTAGGATCATCCGATCAAAAGTCGATAATCGGTACCGAAAATGCTGCTATTTTGCCGAAAATAAGATCGACGGAGCAACAGATGTCCGAATTTGGAAAAACGACAAACTGACATCTTGCTCAGAAGATGGTTTAGAATTTTTCTATGTAAAAATATTTAGGTTTCGAAAACGTTTTATTTTTATCGCTTTTCAACTGATTAAATTGAAGTGAATTTACGCGCGAAATAAACGTTCATATTTTTGGACGAAAATTTACCAGTCGCTATGTTTAACTAGACGTATTCCAAATATTAAATTTTTATTTCAAAATTTTATCGCTTAAAATTTCATAAATTTCAACTAATTACGTTATTAAAACAGTTGGAATTTACGGGTCGTTACAGTATGTGTGTGTGCGTGCGAAAATCTATTTAAACACGAATAGACAAATAAACGACACAATTGATGATGTAATAAATCTCAACCATTGAATCTCCCCTCGGTTTCAACCTTATATGCAAACAAAATAAAATATAATGTTACTTATTGTGTCTCATTTTGTATTTTGTTTTATATCTAAATTGTCATCTCCTCCCCCCCCCCCCACCCACACAAACCTACACGCACGCGCATGCACATTCACATATATTTATGTGTTGAATTTTGGCAACATTGTATAAATGAAAATGTAGACAATTGAATAAGCTTTCTAACAGTTCGAATGGTTTGCGATTTGGAGCTCATATAGAAGAGTTATCGTAGTTTGAAGAATGAGCTTACAAAAAACTAGGAATATTTGCTGTAGCAAATCAGTCGACAGTGGACCCTAAACAATCTACAGATTGAAGAGAGAGAGCATGTAATTTATCCTGAGAGAAAACAATGTATTTCCAGGCAAATTCAATCGAATTCTCAGGGGCAAACAATCGACCGATTGAAGAAGTCAGTTGAATGTTTGCTCCAAACAGTCGACTGTTTGGCTATTACAAAATTTGGTTTGGATTGCATCGTTGATTAGGGTCAGTTGACTGAATGGCTGATGCATGGTTTTTTTTTCTAGGAAAAACTGGAGCGACGTTTTCCAAGGGCATTGTTAGTGATTTTGATTGTAATTCTTTTGTACTATACAAAAGAAGTTGAGAATATAATTGAGGAAACAATCGAAAGTTACAGTTGCATTCTATTACTCTATGATTTCCACCATTACAATTTCTTCATCCCTTATCTCCTTGAAACCAATTCTTTCAAGAAAAATTATTGCAATCAGTCTCACTTTCTTGGGTATTAGTAAAAGCTCTTCCCAAAATAAATGTATACTAACAAAACGTTGGTGGAACCATCTCGGTGTCGTTTATTTATTGTTATTTGCATTCTCTTTATTATTGTGATTGTTGGTTGTTTTGGATTGAGAAATTGTTCAATTGATTATTTTGCATCGCTTGTGCTGATCCATTTAGAGTTTATGTTGACTTTGGTGTTTATTCATGTCTGTAGATAAATCAAATTATTTATTGATTATTTCTATAGTTTCTCTTATATTCGGTATTAGAGCATCAAGGTGTGAATAAGGTCTTCGTTGAAATATCAGAATCAGAGAATGACTTGGTTAATCCCACAAAGGGTAGTAATCAAGTGCCATATGTATGGGTATTATATATGGCATCAGTATCACAACTTGTTATAGAGAAATGAAATGGCAACAATGAATTCGGAAAACGACAATGGAAAACGACAACGGAAAATGAAACCAGTTCTTAGGTAGAATCGAGTACATCTTTTTGTGTTTGATACACATTTGAAGTTAGGATATTTAAGAGGTTGAGAAAGAAGACATGAAAGAATGAGCATTTACCGCACTTTAAGTTGCTATAAGGGAGAACGTAATCTCTGAATTAGTGGTGAGACCACTATTAAGGGTATTTTGGACAAGCTGGACCAATTATATATGAAAAATTCACTCACAAATTGTTTGATGTTATTGCGAACACTTTTCACATATAAGATAAAGGATGAGACTTTGCTAAAGGCGCACTTGAATACATTTGGTGGTTTCTTAATGAAGATGATAGAGGTAGACTTGCCTATACCTGTAACGACCTTCCTTTCTTACACCTAAAGACGACACTCAATGCATCCTCGGTATTCGTGTGCCGATCATTTAAGTGTTTGAAAGACAGGTCGTTTGGGGTGAAGAAAGGAGAAGACAGAATAGAATCTCACAGAACATGATGAGTAACATATAATATGTAAATCAAGTCTTTACAAAAGAAAGAATTTTATTATAAACAATCATCAGAGTACATTATCCTATTATCAGCCTGGATAGTTATAATAGTCTGTCCTTACAAATGCTGATAAATTCAACAATCAATACAACAGAAATATAAAGAAATACGTAAGTACGTCTTGGGAATCCAGCTCGTCTCATGAACTCCAAAGCATCTGAAGCTAATCTGGAAAATATGCTCGGTCTGAGCTAAGTGTTAAAATAAAATAACAACCGGATCAGTCTGGTAATACCAGCGTGAGAAAACTAAAGTAATGGGGTAAACATATAATAATTCTGTAAGACCACGCCGCTAACGCGGAACGGGTATTACCTCAAAAGATCAACATCCATAGATGACGAAATGAGAAACAAATTAGAATAACAATCCAAACAAGAATAAATGAGCATAGACAAGGTAAAAATCCAAACTTAAAGAATGAACAAAAATAATTAAACATCGAGAAGAACCTTAATCACTTCTTGGTGCAATTAATAAAGAAGTTAATTTTAAAAAAAACTTGGAATCAAAGGAAAGAATAGGGAAATTTTTCAACAAATGACTACAAGGGTGCTCCCTCCACTAAAAGTATACCTCTAGAAATATACTTGAGAACTCTGATAGCTCTCGGGCACGTCCAAGCCGGACTCCGCCAAAATGTTACCGAGTATCCGAGTATTTCACATCTCAATGCGCAAAACCGAATCCAATCTAAAGTGGATATAAAAATACCATAATGGGGGCAACCCTACATAGCTTGGTTTCCACTCGCTCTTTGGGTTTAGTCATTTTCGACAAAGGATAACAAAGCTCAAATGAGCAACACATCGTCTTAGAGTGATGAAATACAACATGAAGAAAGCTGAACCGATAATTAATAAATCAACTATCGGGGATAATTTTAAAATGATCGTATATGGAAATTAAATTTCATAATCTTACCACTACTCGTCGATTCCAAACAAGTGCTATCCTTTGATTGAAAATGAAGTCGGGCAAGTTGAAGTAGTGTTACCTCTAGGCATTGCCTTTACGATATTTTTAACCTTCAAGATAGAAACGAGTCCAGGCCTCGACGTTTAGTGTTAAAAGTATGACTAAATCTTTTCCACATAAGCGATATTGGATTACAGAAACTTTTTTTCCATAACCGAATCAAAACTTTTACTTTTAAAACCAAACTTGTGCTAGGATTTCACATTAAAAGTATTAACTTTAAACAACTATTTATTGCTTCAATATCATTATTTAAAATGATTAATTTACTTTTAAAACAATGGTTAATTATTTCATACAACTTTATTTAAAATAATTAATTAGCTTTAATCCCAATTCATTACTTTAAAACAACACTATTTGAAAAGATTAATTAACTTTAATCATCGTTGTTTAAATGATTGATTAACTTTAATCTTTTATTATAAAAATAATTAATTAACCTTTAAAACCTCATTATTAAAACGGTTAATTAATCTTAACCTCATTATTATTTAAATAATTAGTTATCTTTAAAATGTCATTATTACAATGATTGATCAGTTTTAAACATCATTATTAAAATAATTAATTGATTTTAAATCATTATTATTAAAATAATCAATTACTTTTAAAACATTATTATTGCAATAATTAATTTATTTTAAACCATCTTTATTTAAATAATTAATTATCTTTGTAAAACCCATGCACAAGATTTAACAAAATACTTCAAAGGGGATACCATTTCCATTCAAACATCATATAACTTATGTATAGGGATATGTATACAAAAGCAAATAATAACTATGCACATATAGAAAACATCACTTATCAAATACTAATCTATTGGCATACAATTCAATGTCCAAACAATATAACAACATAACGGGGATTTATTCTTTTAAACAGATGTCATTTATATTTTATCTAACCAATTGATAGTAAAACGGGGTTTTATTCTGCTAAATAGATATCCAAAATAACCAATTCAATTAAGTTATAGCAGAACGGGGTGTTATTCTACTAAATAGATGTCAATTACAATTTAATTAGCATAACAGTGTTTTATTCTGCTAAACAAATGTCACTGAATTTCATATTCAATTGGGGTTACTTAAGGGTAATCGACAAAGAAAATCCCTTGGATAAAATATTCTTCAAAAGAGAGTTTGTTTTCAAAACAAAGCCGATCTTTTAGAAATGATGTTGGTTTAAACTTTAAAACTTTTATTTAATAATAAAATAATATTTAAACTCTTTATTTAATAAAAATTATATTGTTAATTAATAATTAATTATTAATTAAATAATTAATAATAATTAACTATTAATTAAAATAGTAAATCTTTAAATAAATCATTATCTATTAATTAATCTCAATTAATAATTAAATAATAATTAATTAAAACTTAAATAATAATTAAACCTTTTTAAAAAATAATTAATTCTCAATTAAGTTTTAATTAAATCTTAATTTAATTAGTAATTAATTAAACCCTTTATTTAATAAATAAATAATTAATCATTGATTAATAGTTAAACACAAATTAATCCTTAAATAAATTATCAATTAACAAAAAATCTTTAATTAATTAACTAATTATAATTAACTTACTTAATTAATAACTAAGTGCCAATTTCCTTTATTTACAAATGATTAGGTACTAATTACCTTAATTAATTAATTAATTAATTAAATAATCATTAAATAAATAAATAATTAATTAGTAATAATTACCTTTAAAAACTTATATTAAGTTTTGAAAACACTTTTCAAAAATATACTTAAGTTAAAATATTATAATTCAAAAAGAGTTCGTTTTTCACGAATTGCATTTATAACGACTATCGCTATATGACCCGAAATATCAAAACTATATTTTCATGTCAACTAGCTTTCCAAAGCTTAAACTTTTGTATTTCAATTACTATAAATACTTTGAAACAAGTTTTAGAAAACAAAGATAAGATTTTAAAAAAAATTAAACATTTCTAAAAGTAAAGTTAGAAAACAATTTTTCAAACCCAAGGATCTCGATGTCGTTTTAACAAGTCTAAATACTAACTCCCTTAGCCTATAAATTTGAAAAAATGATTTCAAACAAATATACATGCCATAACCTTGCAATATAAGACAAGGTCTCAACTTGGAAACTTTTACTAACTTTTACATCACTTTTCCTAATTTAACAACATTTACATCCAACCCATACATATATCCAAACCCAAACAACATATTGTACCCGACAACCAACATACTCAATAACAAGTAAGAAATAACTAGTTCATCGTATGTTTAAAAACTTTAAGTAAAGAAAAAGTAAGTTTTCTCACAATTATGCTTCCAACTTTTATCCAAAGCAACCCAAGATGCTCCCAACTAACAAAAACATTACGACACCCTCTTTCTCCTCCTTCCTTTGCCAAATGACTCAGCCCAAGGTATGGTGCACATGGCCAAGGGTGGTGGAGCTTGACCTTGAGAGGTAGAGGGACTTTGGATTATCAACGAATTCACAAAAGTCAAACCCGAAAATGGGTCATTTTCCAACAGATTTTTGGACAAGTTAATCATGGAATTTGGAAAAGTTGCCAAAGGGAAAATTTTTGAAAATTCTCTTCTCTATAATTTAAAAAAGAAATCACTCAAATTGGATCTGTTTTGAGGGAAATATGTTCAAAAGAAGTAGAGGTATTTTCAGACTTGAAAATCTGGGTCTGAAACTGAGTCTGAAAGAAATGAGATTTGAGCATGACTAAGCTCAAAATTTGAAGAAGTGATACCCATGAAAGCTGTAGCCACTGAAATTTGATATGATATAGAAAAAAGAAAACCTTCATTTGGATCAGATATGAGAAAGATATTGTAGAAGGAAGAAGAGGTAAAATTGAAGAAATGAAAGGGGTATTTATAAGCAAGAAACAAAGTAAATTACCTTAATGCCCTTGGTCCTTTACCCTCTACCTCCTCTTGCCACATCACCATGCCGCCTCACCTTCATGTACCTTAGCCCACAAGCTTGTCCCCCCTTCCTTTTGCTTAGCCAACATGTTAAAAACATGTTTTGTACTTAAGTTGCCGAAATGTTTCCAGTGATGTGACACTTTCTTTTTCATTTATTTATTTGTTTTATGAAAAGTCCTATCATTATATATATTTAAGTGTAAACATATGCACATATTTTCTAAAATATTTTAACTTAATTATAAATGAATGTGGGTATTTATATCATGGAGTTTACAACAATTTCGACAACTTTTATTCGACGAAAAGTCGAAAATTCGGAAAACGAATTTCGGTCACATTTTCGATTTTTCTTCAAACTAAATATTTTTTAAACTAATTTGGAAAAATATTTCACCGTTATTATTTATTATTTAATAAAGTTCTATTTTAATTATAAAACATATTATTTAAATATTTAAAATTAATTAAATATTCTCATATTAAAGCGGTGAAATTCCGGGTCGTTACACTCTCTCTCCCTTAAAAGAATTTCGACCCCGAAATTTAACTATAATCCTAAACCAGAAAACAAACCAAACCAGAAATACTTAACACTATTCATCGGTCTATATGATATACATACATCATTCCTACGAAATCTAATCTGATCACTCACTCGAATACACGGTTTTTCTTTCGAACTAGTATCGCTCACCCGGCTTCCTAATGCAGACTCCGATCAGGCTTCTTAATTAGAAACCTCTGTTCTTCTAACATAGCCATATATTATGATAAAAAAACTTTAGTTTTATATTAAGAACCCTCACCAAGTGTTCGCCGTCAAATATCGAGTGATAGATCCTTATTCGGAACGGTGCGGGACACCATAAAGTCGTGCACTCGAATCTTGGATCCAACTTGTGTGAAAAGAAGAATGATCTACATTCAACTTACGTACTTATTTTATTGGTTCTTACCAATACTAATTCTATTTCTGCTAAAATTATTTATGTGAACATTTCATAGAACTAACTTATGCTTAAATTTTTTAATATGCTACTACATCCTGAGAGTATATACCACTATCCGATTCAAACTTTTCCATTTTGAATTTATTTTTCTTAAGAAAATTCGAGATCCAAATAACCAATTTTGCTTCAAAACTCTTCTTGAAATGATTTTTATACATTTTAACCATAAAAAAATATTTATATAGCGTGAGTAACCCCAAAATGATACTAAGGAACATAGTACTACCAAATAGTATCATATATTCCCTTACTAAGAAGGGTAATACTTAAGAGAAGTGCCTACCATCCGAACACATCTCTTTCCCATTTTAAGTTATTTTTAGGCCACTCGAACTAATTAACATAAAATTCTTCTTTTATTCAAAATCCAATTTGTAAAATAAATTAAAATATATACATACTTCTTACTTAAAATTCTCTTTCCAACATATTTATACTTGTAAAAACTTTCAAGTAATACTATTAATTATCTTCTCCAAAAATCATTTAAAATATTAATAATATACATTTTTTTATACAACATTTCACAATGTTATTCTTAGTTTAGATTATAATAAACAACTCTTATTACAATTAAATTTAAATTTAAATTTTTATACCAACATTATCACCGAACGCCTTATAGTCAAATTGTGAAACTGAATTCACAAGGTGTTCATGTTTAATTTAACTAAGACGATAATTTCTCATAAACTATCTAAGCTTAATTAATCAATAATAAATGATAATGATCAAACATTATCATCTCTAACAACAAACCTATCATGTATAACTATAACAATTTTCTAAAAATCTTCTTTTATATATAAAATATAATCTGGGTAAAAAAAATTCACTTGACTAATTTTAAAACAATACTGTGTCGGTTAGCCTTGTTTAAGTGATTTAGAGATTCCTTTCGAATACATAAACCACTCAACGGAGCAATCAACACAATATAAAAAAATAGCAAATATGCGCTCTTATATATATTTATATATATACACACACACACACACGCTCAAACTCATTCTAGGGTCTCGCTTACCCTATCTAAAATGAGTTAACCCACCAAAGCCTAGGTGTTCACTCAACCTAAGCTTTAATACCATATGTAATGATTTGTCTTTCTTACACCTAAAGACGACACTTAATACATCCTCAATATTTATGTGCTGATCATTTAAGTGCCCAAAAGATAGGTCGTTTGGGATGAGGAAAGAAGAAGACAGAACAGAATCTCACAAAATGTGATGAGTAATATATAATATATATAAATCAAGTCTTTACAAAAGAAAGAACTTTTGTAACAACCCGGGGTTTAGCGTCGACTAATTATCGTCGTTAGACGATTAAATTCTGCTGGCTAATTGCTTTTGGGAGTTTTAATCGGGTTGTGATTCCTTTAATAATTTGCTAAGGGATTATGCGGGCTTTTAATGAAGTTTTGGCCCACGTTTTCTTTTGTATTGGTACCGTGTTATATTGAAGCAAAGACCTATTCCTTCCTTCGTTCATTATCGCAAGCCCTAACATACGAAAGAAAATAAAAATGGCTGCTAGGGTTTGTCTTCGTTCGATCTCGTTCCTCTTTTCGAAATTAAGGTTTCGTGAATCGGTTGGCAAAAATCGTGCTCGTCGTAGCAAGGTGAGTGATCTTTCACTCACATCTATTCATTCTACTGTTTGAATATAGTTCGAGACACTTGACTTCTCCGCCATTCGACTATGTTGGAGGTTGATGTTTTTCTAACTTGGTTCGTTTTCTTGTTTTCCATGGCTTGATGATTTTGCTGTGATGATTTTGGGTTGTTCGACTTTGGCCTTATATTGAACTGTCGTCTTCAGCTACTTGACTTTGTTAAAATTTGTACCTTGGTTATTTTGTTTCTCTGACATTTTAATTCGATTGCCAAGGCGTCGAGTTTGCCTTCGTTGCCTTCGGCTTCGACTTGATTTTATCAGTGTTGATTTCTTTTGACTTCGGTATGCTTTGTTGGCCTCGGCTTCACACAGATGCTTCACTTGGTCTTGGTTCATGTGTACTTACCTTTATTCTGATCGAGCCTGGTTCATGAGTCTGGGTTCCTGTTACATATATTACTGTTGTAAATGTTGGTGTTGTAGTGTTCGAACTGGCATTTGGTCTGTAGTTGGTCTTATATCATGTTTGAACTGGTTTGAGAAGTCATTGACACTTTGGTTTTATTTGAGCTACAGTTTGTAATTTCCTCTGTCTTGATTTTTCAACATACTGTTTATGTTGCATAGTAGATTGGGTTGTCATTGTAGTGCTTCTGGTCACTGCACATGTACCATTCGAGATGTGATGTTAGTTATCACTACATACATCATTTATATGCACACACATTCATATTGTTCTTTATGTATCACTGCATATGCTGTTTACTTTGTTATCGAGTTACTTTATAAGACTACACTTGATTTCAGTGTGGCCTTGACACTGCATCTATTCACTGATGTTGTCACTGCATACTTGTACATCATGTAGTTTATTTGTGTTGGGCATTGATGTGAACTGTGCTGCATCTGCCGTGTGGTTTCATCGAGTTTGGTCATTCATTGTAGTTTGTCTGGTCGTCATTATGTACATGTTCACGTATACATTTGAAAGCCTGACTACATATATACATGATGTTTTACACAAGTATGTACCTGATTTTGTTGAAGTCATTTTCTTGCATCACACATCTCTAGTCTTTGCTTCATGTAGGCACTGCCTGTGTGCATTTCCTGTTGCAAGTGCATTTGTAGAATTAGCTCTTGTTTGGATTTTTGGTATACCTGCTTCTGATTCATATTTGAGGTAGTTTGCATTTATGGGCTTGATTCATATTTATGCTGTGCATTGAGCATTGCTTTGCATTTTAGATTGCCTGACCACTTTGATTGCTTTTGTGGTCTGGTTCCTTCATGTAGTTTGTACCACTGCCTTTGTGCACTTGGGCATTCGAGCCTTTGTGCTCTGCATTCGAGTTGAGTCAGGGTAGCAGTGACTTGACCTCTGTGCAGTTAAAGCGCTCGACAGAATTAATGCGGTGGAGGTGTAAAAAGTCATAGCGGGGATACAGCGAGGATATAGCGGGATATAGCGGATGACTCTAAAATAACATATAAAACTCGTAGTTAATGTTTTTATAAATATATAAATGTTAATTAAGTGAAAAATTAACATTCAATTGAATTATAATTAATGCATAAGTAATTTTTAATAAAAACATGTGCGATTATACTGTAAATAAACGCAAAACTATTATATAACATAATTGAATTTAGTAGAATATTAGAGTATTTTCATTTCTGAAAATATACTAAAAATTCAATTTAAAAAATAATTTCGTAATTTTTATAATGTATAAATGTCATTTTTCAATTCGTTTCTTTTCAAAAAGATATAGCAGAAATAGCAAAATATAGCAGGATTAATGGGATATAGCGAAAATAGCAGGGCTTAAACCGGAAAGGCTATATTTGGGGCTATATGGAAATATCGTAGCGGTAGAAATCCGCTATGAGATATAGCAGGGTTATAGCGGGGTAATAGCGGGGCATTAACCGCACAGCTTGACCTTTGCATTTTGTTTGTGGTTTGGTGCCTTTTGATTCTCCACTGAGCCTTGCTCTTTGTTGTAATTGCTCTTGTTTCACTTGATGCCATTCCTTTGGCTGCAGTTTCGTTTTGTATGCAGTTTTGCCCTTGTATTCATGTGGTGGCTGCAGTTTTATTTTGTTTGCAATTGTGTTGAGTCATGATAGTCGTGACTTGACCTCTGCAGTTTCGATTTGCTGTTAGCATTTGGTGTTGTGATAATTTCATATGCTGTAGTGGCGAGGCAGTGCACGCGTGCGTGTACTGCAGCCACACAGAATTGACACTTTTAATTGATAATTCAATTGTTTGAATTGTTTTGTGTTCAATTCAATATTTGAAATTGTATTTTGATTTGGTTTGACTGGATCATTTTGTTGTTGTCTAATTATCTATTTGATAATTAGATTATGAGTTTCTAATTATTTATTGAATAGTTGGATTTTGTTGTTAATTGCTGTTTAGGCAATTCTGTGGTTTTCATATTATCTTCATTGATAATCTTTTTATTTATCTTTGTTGATGATTTGAATTTGCTGATTTGTTGTTTAACACTGTTTCGTGTTATATCTACCGTTATCCGATTCTCTTATTGAAGGGTTGGATATACGAGATTTTTGTGACTGTCGTCTATTTGGTTATTTAATTATTATTGCTTCTGTGCATTAATAACTGAGTTTGAATTAGACTGACCCGCGTATTATTTTCTTTTGAATTTAATGCTCGGGTCAGACCGAGTTATTTCAGGTTGTAGATATCTTGCTTTGGGTTGCTGCTTGAGCTATGAAGTCTCTTCATATCTTTTGGAGTAGTCGTTGTCATAGTATAGGATGATATGTATTCATGTATATTATTTACAATAATGTACTTGTATATGTAACTTCCAGTGTCGACAGTTGTAGTTGTATCATATGTATTGTATCACATGTATTGTAACTGCCTTCAATTATATATATATATATATGAGATTTTATGTTAGCTGTGTTCCGCATTTAGCTTATCTGTGTTATTATTATATATGTTGTCCTAAACTATTATGAACCATCGTAGTTTGTTTTATACTGGAATTAGGTATGTCGATGGGAGTAATAAACAGAGATTAAAGAAAAAAATAAATATACCACTCCTATCGAGGTAACCAATACTAGTGTAAGGCCTAACTACGGATGGTTGATCCTATCCAGCCTTATTCTTCATGATAACAGACGGTATTTCTTTTAATACTCTTTGTTATTGTGAGCATAGAGGTGGGGCGTCACAGTTGGTATCAGAGCGAGGGGTTTATGGACATAATATAAAACATAACTTAGATGGAACATGTGTTACAACTAATTGTTGATGTTTTTATTTGTGCTTTGAGTCAAAAACTAAAGTTTTGAAATTATGATGAAATTTTTAAATATCCTTATTTAAAAATAAAAGTGAAATTTTGTTTTGATGATTGAGTAATTTGTGTTATGTTTATCAGAGTGCGCAGCGGAAACAGTGAATGTCTTTGCCAAGTACAGCTGATAACCTTTTTGATTTAAAAATCAGAATATGAAAATGAAATTAGTTTCATTGTGTTGTTTAACCAGTGGTCTTGATTTTGTTGAGATTTTTGCTGGTTTTCTTTTATGCTAATCACACATTGATTAGATTTTTCCTGTTTCAAATATATCTTCATTGAAGGTATAATCGAGTGATTTCTTTGTTCATCTTGTAGTGTGCGTACAAATGTGAGTTGTACGTTACTGCATTTATTTTACGTTGAACCGATGTTTGGTTTTAAACGTATTTTGTTGCCGTTATTTTCATAACGGAATTTTTACGCCAATGCTAAATTTTTGAAGCACGGTGTTTTGTTGACATTTTTAATGAATGAAAATTCACTGGTATTATTTGATGAGATTTTGACGTATAAAAATTACTGTAGTTTTGACTTCAGTAACTGTCAATTTTAAAGTGAATTTTCAAGCGGTTATTCCGCAATGCTAATTTGATACCCGTTTTTACGGTGTTTTGAGAAGTGCGATTTCCTTATCGAAATTGCTACAGATGTTGTTGTTTTAATCACGTGTTTTGAAAAATTGTTTTAAAGATCTTACAGTTTGCGCTTTCAAAAGAATGAGGAAGCGATTTAAACGCTTTAGCAAAATTGAGGACTATGGACCCTCACTTTTACTGTTTCGCTTAATTCCAGACTTGTCCGTTTGAGAACGTAAAATGTTATGTATTTAAAATACACAATTTAAAGATTTTACAGTTTGCGCTTTCAAAAGAATGAGGAAGCGATTTAAACACTTCAGCAAAATTGAGGACTGTGAAACCTCACTTTTACTGTTTCGCTTAATTCCGGACTTGTCCGTTTGAGAACGTAAAATGTTAATTATTTAAAATACACAATTTTGCACTTTCAAGGAAACAATGAAGAGATTTAAATGATTTAGTAAAACACGTGGTATGGGACATGTGCGTTCACTATTTCGGTTAATTCCAGACTCGTTAATTGAAATATTTGATGTTTTGATGATTTTGTGTGCTTTCGAGCCACTATGCTGGACCTTCGGGTCATATGCTGGACCTTCGGGTCATCTGATGGACCTTCGGGTCAAATACCAGTACTAGACCTTCGGGTCTCTCTGCGGACCTTCGGGTCATCTGATGGGCGCCAAAAATTTATAGTACTTGGTAGGCTTCGGCCATATGTTATTGCATGTGCGGCGTAGCTAAAACTCGCCATTTGCTGGGATCAATCCACCTTTTATGTTGATTTTCTAGTCATCTTAATTGATTTCTAGATATTTGTTGTTTCTAATTATCTGCAGGTAATTAGATATTTGCTGATTTGATGTTTTCTAATTATGCTTGTTGATAATTAGATATTTGTTGATTTGATGTTTTCTAATTATCCTTGTTGATAATTAGATATTTGCTGATTTGATGTTTTCTAATTATCCTTGTTGATAATTAGATATTTGCTGATTTGATGTTTTCTAATTATCCTTGTTGATAATTAGATATTTGCTGATTTGATGTTTTCTAATTATCCTTGTTGATAATTAGATATTTGCTGATTTGATGTTTTCTAATTATCCTTGTTGATAATTAGATATTTGTTGATTTGAGATTTCTGATTATCGTTTTTGATAATTAGATATTTGTTGTTTTCTGATTATCGTTTTTGATAATTAGATATTTGTGTTTTCTGATTATCGTTTTGATAATTAGATATTTGTGATTTCTGATTATCGTTTTTGATAATTAGATATTTATTGATTTGAGATTTCTGATTATCGTTTTTGATAATTAGATATTTGTGATTTCTGATTATCGTTTTTGATAATTAAATATTTGTTGTTTCTGATTATCGTTTTTGATAATTAGATATTTGTGTTTTCTGATTATCGTTTTGATAATTAGATATTTGTTATTTCTGATTATCGTTTTTGATAATTAGATATTTGTTGTTTCTGATTATCGTTTTTGATAATTAGATATTTGTTGTTTCTGATTATCGTTTTTGATAATTAGATATTTGTGTTTTCTGATTATCGTTTTGATAATTAGATATTTGTGATTTCTGATTATCGTTTTTGATAATTAGATATTTGTGTTTTCTGATTATCGTTTTGATAATTAGATATTTGTTGTTATCTGATTATCGTTTTTGATAATTAGATATTTGTTGTTTTCTGATTATGAGATTTTCTAGTCTCTAATTGATTCTAGATTATGTTGATTATATTGAATTGCTATTTTCTATCTATCTCTGTTGATAGTTAGAGTTTGCTGATTATGAAGTTTGTGTTTTCTAGTTAATTGTTGGATAACTAGATATTTGCGGTTTTGCGATTTGTGATTTGTGTTTTCTAATTGTCTTTGTTGGTAATTAGATTTTGCTGTTTTCTAATTATCGTATCGATAATTAGATATAGCTGTTTTGTGATTTCTGTGTTCTAATTATCTAATTGATAATTAAATATTGCCGATAATGGTATTTATCCAGTTTTGTTGTTTTCTGATTATCTATTTGATAATTAGATTTTGTTGAGAATTTGTGAATTTCATTTATGAAATTAAAAGATTTCTTTGGCGTTTATATTCTTGACCTTTATTTTTCTAGCTTGACCAGTTTATGTTAGAAAAATAATTGTTATTGACGACTTTAATTATGAAAATTGCAGGGACGTAATTTTTATAAGGAGGGGAGTCTGTAAAAACCTGGGGTTTTGCGTCGACTAATTATCATCGTTAGACGATTAAATTCTGCTGGCTAATTGCTTTTGGGAGTTTTAATCGGGTTGTGATTCCTTTAATAATTTGCTAAGGGATTATGCGGGCTTTTAATGAAGTTTTGGCCCACGTTTTCTTTTGTATTGGTACCGTGTTATATTGAAGCAAAGACCCGTTCCTTCCTTCGTTCATTATCGCAAGCCCTAACATACAAAAGAAAATAAAAATGGCTGCTAGGGTTTATCTTTGTTCGATCTCGTTCCTCTTTTCGAAATTAGGGTTTCGTGAATCGGCTGGCAAAAATCGTGCTCGTCGTAGCAAGGTGAGTGATCTTTCACTCACATCTATTCATTCTGCTGTTTGAATATAGTTCGAGATACTTGACTTCTCGGCCATTCGACTATGTTGGAGGTTGATGTTTTTCTGACTTGGTTCATTTTCTTGTTTTCCATGGCTTGATGATTTTGCTGTGATGATTTTGGGTTGTTCGACTTTGGCCTTATATTGAACTGTCGTCTTCGGCCACTTGACTTTGTTAAAATTTGTACCTTGGTTATTTTGTTTCTCTGACATTTTAATTCGATTGCCAAGGCATCGAGTTTGTCTTCGTTGCCTTCGGCTTCGACTTGATTTTATCAGTGTTGATTTCCTTTGACTTCGCTATGATTTGTTGGCCTCGGCTTCACACAGATGCTTCACTTGTTCTTGGTTCATGTGTACTTATCTTTATTCTGATCAAGCCTGGTTCATGAGTCTGGGTTCCTGTTGCATATATTGCTGTTGTAGATGTTGGTGTTGTAGTGTTCGAACTGGCATTTGGTCTGTAGTTGGTCTTATTTCATGTTTGAACTGGTTTGAGTGGTCATTGACATTTTGGTTTTATTTTGAGCTACAGTTTGTAATTTCCTCTGTCTTGATTTTTCAACATACTGTTTATGTTGCATAGTAGATTGGGTTGTCATTGTAGTGCTTCTGGTCACTGCACATGTACCATTCGAGATGTGATGTTAGTTATCACTAAATACATCATTTATATGCACACACATTCATATTGTTCTTTATGTATCACTGCATATGCTGTTTACTTTGTTATCGAGTTACTTTATAAGACTGCACTTGATTTCAGTGTGGCCTTGACACTGCATCTATTCACTGATGTTGTCACTGCATACTTGTACATCATGTAGTTTATTTGTGTTGGGCATTGATGTGAACTGTGCTGCATCTGCCGTGTGAGTTTGGTCATTCATTGTAGTTTGTCTGGTCGTCATTGTGTACATGTTCACGTATTCATTTGAAAGTCTGACTACATATATACATGCTGTTTTACACAAGTATGTACCTGATTTTGTTGAAGTCATTTTCTTGCATCACACATCTCTAGTCTTTGCTTCATGTAGGCACTGCCTGTGTGCATTTCCTGTTGCAAGTGCATTTGTAGAATTAGCTCTTGTTTGGATTTTTGGTATACCTGCTTCTGATTCATATTTGAGGCAGTTTGCATTTATGGGCTTGATTCATATTTATGCTGTGCATTGAGCATTGCTTTGCATTTTAGATTTCCTGACCACTTTTATTGCTTTTGTGGTCTGGTTCCTTCATGTAGTTTGTACCACTGCTTTTGTGCACTTGGTCATTCGAGCCTTTGTGCTCTGCATTCGAGTTGAGTCAGGGTAGCAGTGACTTGACCTTTGCATTTTGTTTGTGGTTTGGTGCCTTTTTATTCTCCACTGAGAATTGCTCTTTGTTGTAATTGCTCTTGTTTCACTTGATGCCATTCCTTTGGCTACAGTTTCATTTTGTATGCAGTTTTGCCCTTGTATTCATGTGGTGGCTGCAGTTTTATTTTGTTTGAAGTTGTGTTGAGTCATGATAGTCGTGACTTGACCTCTACAGTTTCGATTTGCTGTTAGCATTTGGTGTTGTGATGATTTCATATGCTGTAGTGGCGAGGCAGTGCACGCGTGCATGTACTGCAGCCACACAGAATTTACACTTTTAAATGATAATTCAATTGTTTGAATTGTTTTGTGTTCAATTCAATATTTGAAATTGTATTTTGATTTGGTTTGACTGGATCATTTTGTTGTTGTCTAATTATCTATTTGATAATTAGATTATGAGTTTCTAATTATTTATTGAATAGTTGGATTTTGTTGTTAATTGCTGTTTAGGCAATTCTGTGGTTTTCATATTATCTTCATTGATAATCTTTTTATTTATCTTTGTTGATGATTTGAAGTTGCTGATTTGTTGTTTAACACTGTTTCGTGTTATATCTACCGTTATCCGATTCTCTTATTGAAGGGTTGGATATACGAGATTTTTGTGACTGTCGTCTATTTGGTTATTTAATTATTATTGCTTCTGTGCATTAATAACTGAGTTTGAATTAGACTGACCCGCGTATTATTTTCTTTTGAATTTAATGCTCGGGTCAGACCGAGTTATTTCAGGTTGTTGATATCTTGCTTTGGGTTACTGCTTGAGCTATGAAGTCTCTTCATATCTTTTGGAGTAGTCGTTGTCATAGTATAGGATGATATGTATTCATGTATATTATTTACAATAATGTACTTGTATATGTAACTTCCAGTGTCGACAGTTGTAGTTGTATCATATGTATTGTATCACATGTATTGTAACTGCCTTCAGTTATATATATATATATATATGAGATTTTATGTTAGCTGTGTTCCGCATTTAGCTTATCTGTGTTATTATTATATATGTTGTCCTAAACTATTATGAACCATCGTAGTTCGTTTTATACTGGAATTAGGTATGTCGATGGGAGTAATAAACAGAGATTAAAGAAAAAATAAATATACCACTCCTATCGAGGTAACCAATACTAGTGTAAGGCCTAACTACGGATGGTCGCTCCTATCCAGCCTTATTCTTCGTGATAACAGACAATATTTCTTTTAATACTCTTTGTTATTGTGAGCATAGAGGTGGGGCGTCACAGTTGATATCAGAGCGAGAGGTTTATGGACATAATATAAAACATAACTTAGATGGAACATGTGTTACAACTAATTGTTGATGTTTTTATTTGTGCTTTGAGTCAAAAACTAAAGTTTTGAAATTATGATGAAATTTTTAAATATCCTTATTTAAAAATAAAAGTGAAATTTTGTTTTGATGATTGAGTAATTTGTGTTATGTTTATCAGAGTGCGCAGCGGAAACAGTGACTGTCTTTGCCAAGTACAGCTGATAACCTTTTTGATTTAAAAATCAGAAAATGAAAATGAAATTAGTTTCATTGTGTTGTTTAACCAGTGGTCTTGATTTTGTTGAGATTTTTGCTGGTTTTCTTTTATGCTAATCACACATTGATTAGATTTTTCCTGTTTCAAATATATCTTCATTGAAGGTATAATCGAGTGATTTCTTTGTTCATCTTGTAGTGTGCGTACAAATGTGAGTTGTACGTTACTGCATTAATTTTACGTTGAACCGATGTTTGGTTTTAAACGTATTTTGTTGCCGTTATTTTCATAACGGAATTTTTACGCCAATGCTAAATTTTTGAAGCACGGTGTTTTGTTGACATTTTTAATGAATGAAAATTCACTGGTATTATTTTGATGAGATTTTGACGTATAAAAATTACTGTAGTTTTGACTTCAGTAACCGTCAATTTAAAAGTGAATTTTCAAGCGGTTATTCCGCAATGCTGATTTGATACCCGTTTTTACGGTGTTTTGAGATGTGCGATTTCCTTATCGAAATTGCTACAGATGTTGCTGTTTTAATCACGTGTTTTGAAAAATTGTTTTAAAGATTTTACAGTTTGCGCTTTCAAAAGAATGATGAAGCGATTTAAACGCTTCAGTAAAATTGAGGACTATGAATCCTCACTTTTACCGTTTCGCTTAATTCCGGACTTGTCCGTTTGAGAACGTAAAATGTTAATTATTTAAATACACAACTTAAAGATTTTACAGTTTGCGCTTTCAAAAGAATGAGGAAGCGATTTAAACGCTTCAGCAAAATTGAGGACTATGAAACCTCACTTTTACTGTTTCGCTTAATTTCGGACTTGTCCGTTTGAGAACGTAAAATGTTAATTATTTAAAATACACAATTTTGCACTTTCAAGGAAACAATGAAGAGATTTAAACGATTTAGTAAAACACGTGGTATGGGACATGTGCGTTCACTATTTCGGTTAATTCCAGACTCGTTAATTGAAATATTTGCTATTTTGATGATTTTGATGATTTTGTGTGCTTTCGAGCCACTATGCTGGACCTTCGGGTCATATGTTGGAGCTTCGGGTCATCTGATGGAACTTCGGGTCAAATACCAGTACTAGACCTTCGGGTCACTCTGCGGACCTTCGGGTCATCTGATGGGCGCCAAAAATTTATAGTACTTGGTAGGCTTCGGCCATATGTTGTTGCACGTGCGGCGTAGCTAAAACTCGCCATCTGCTGGGATCGATCCACCTTTTATGTTGATTTTCTAGTCATCTTAATTGATTTCTAGATATTTGTTATTTCTAATTATCTGCAGGTAATTAGATATTTGATGATTTGATATTTTCTAATTATCCTTGTTGATAATTAGATATTTGCTGATTTGATGTTTTCTAATTATCCTTGTTGATAATTAGATATTTGCTGATTTGATGTTTTCTAATTATCCTTGTTGATAATTAGATATTTGCTGATTTGATGTTTTCTAATTATCCTTGTTGATAATTAGATATTTGCTGATTTGATGTTTTCTAATTATCCTTGTTGATAATTAGATATTTGCTGATTTGATGTTTTCTAATTATCCTTGTTGATAATTAGATATTTGCTGATTTGATGTTTTCTAATTATCTTTGTTGATAATTAGATATTTGTTGATTTGAGATTTCTGATTATCGTTTTTGGTAATTAGATATTTGTTGTTTTCTGATTATCGTTTTTTATAATTAGATATTTGTGTTTCCTGATTATCGTTTCGATAATTAGATATTTGTGATTTTTGATTATCATTTTTGATAATTAGATATTTGTTGATTTGAGATTTCTGATTATCGTTTTTGATAATTAGATATTTGTGATTTCTGATTATCGTTTTTGATAATTAAATATTTGTTGTTTCTGATTATCGTTTTTGATAATTAGATATTTGTGTTTTCTGATTATCATTTTGATAATTAGATATTTGTGATTTCTGATTATCATTTTTGATAATTAGATATTTGTTGTTTCTGATTATCGTTTTTGATAATTAGATATTTGTTGTTTCTGATTATCGTTTTTGATAATTAGATATTTGTGTTTTCTGATTATCGTTTTGATAATTAGATATTTGTGATTTCTGATTATCGTTTTTGATAATTAGATATTTGTGTTTTCTGATTATCGTTTTGATAATTAGATATTTGTTGTTTTCTGATTATCGTTTTTGATAATTAGTTATTTGTTGTTTTCTGATTATGAGATTTTCTAGTCTCTAATTGATTCTAGATTATGTTGATTATATAGAATTGCTATTTTCTATCTATCTCTATTGATAGTTAGAGTTTGCTGATTATGAAGTTTGTGTTTTCTAGTTAATTGTTGGATAACTAGATATTTGCAGTTTTGCGATTTGTGATTTGTGTTTTCTAATTGTCTTTGTTGGTAATTAGATTTTGTTGTTTTCTAATTATCGTATCGATAATTAGATATAGCTGTTTTGTGATTTCTGTGTTCTAATTATCTAATTGATAATTAAATATTGTCGATAATGGTATTTATCCAGTTTTGTTGTTTTCTGATTATCTATTTGATAATTAGATTTTGTTGAGAATTTGTGAATTTCATTTATGAAATTAAAAGATTTCTTTGGCGTTTATATTCTTGACCTTTATTTTTCTAGCTTGACCAGTTTATGTTAGAAAAATAATTGTTATTGACGACTTTAATTATGAAAATTACGGGGACGCAATTTTTATAAGGAGAGGAGTCTGTAAAAACCCGGGGTTTTGCGTCGACTAATTATCATCGTTAGACGATTAAAATCTGCTGGCTAATTGCTTTTGGGTGTTTTAATCGGGTTGTGATTACTTTAATAATTTGCTAAGGGATTATGCGGGCTTTTAATGAAGTTTTGGCCCACGTTTTCTTTTGTATTGGTACCGTGTTATATTGAAGCAAAGACCCGTTCCTTCCTTCGTTCATTATCGCAATCCCTAACATACGAAAGAAAATAAAAATGGCTGCTAGGGTTTGTCTTTGTTCGATCTCCTTCCTCTTTTCGAAATTAGGGTTTTGTGAATCGGCAGGCAAAATCGTGCTCGTCGTAGCAAGGTGAGTGATCTTTCACTCACATCTATTCATTCTACTTTTTGAATATAGTTCGAGATACTTGACTTCTCGGCCATTCGACTATGTTGGAGGTTGATGTTTTTCTGACTTGGTTCATTTTCTTGTTTTCCATGGCTTGATGATTTTGTTGTGATGATTTTGGGTTGTTCGACTTTGGCCTTATATTGAACTGTCGTCTTCGGCCACTTGACTTTGTTAAAATTTGTACCTTTGTTATTTTGTTTCTCTGACATTTTAATTCGATTGCCAAGGCGTCGAGTTTGTCATCATTGCCTTCGGCTTCGACTTGATTTTATCAGTGTTGATTTCCTTTGACTTCGGTATGCTTTGTTGGCCTCGGCTTCACACAGATGCTTCACTTGTTCTTGGTTCATGTGTACTTATCTTTATTCTGATCGAGCCTGGTTCATGAGTCTGGGTTCCTGTTGCATATATTGTTGTTGTAGATGTTGGTGTTGTAGTGTTCGAACTGGCATTTGGTCTGTAGTTGGTCTTATTTCATGTTTGAACTGGTTTGAGTGGTCATTGACACTTTGGTTTTATTTTGAGCTACAGTTTATAATTTCCTCTGTCTTGATTTTTCAACATACTGTTTATGTTGCATAGTAGATTGGGTTGTCATTGTAGTGCTTCTGGTCACTGCACATGTACCATTCGAGATGTGATGTTAGTTATCACTACATACATCATTTATATGCACACACATTCATATTGTTCTTTATGTATCACTGCATATGCTGTTTACTTTGTTATCGAGTTACTTTATAAGACTGCACTTGATTTCAGTGTGGCCTTGACACTGCATATATTCACTGATGTTGTCACTGCATACTTGTACATCATGTAGTTTATTTGTGTTGGGCATTGATGTGAACTGTGCTGCATCTGCCATGTGGTTTCATCGAGTTTGGTCATTCATTGTAGTTTGTCTGGTCGTCATTTTGTACATTTTCACGTATTCATTTGAAAGCCTGACTACATATATACATGTTGTTTTACACAAGTATTTACCTGATTTTGTTGAAGTCATTTTGTTGCATCACACATCTCTAGTCTTTGCTTCATGTAGGCACTGCCTGTGTGCATTTCCTGTTGCAAGTTCATTTGTAGAATTAGCTCTTGTTTGGATTTTTGGTATACCTGCTTCTGATTCATATTTGAGGCAGTTTGCATTTATGGGCTTGATTCATATTTATGCTGTGCATTGAGCATTGCTTTGCATTTTAGATTTCCTGACCACTTTGATTGCTTTTGTGGTCTGGTTCCTTCATGTAGTTTGTACCACTGCCTTTGTGCACTTGGTCATTCGAGCCTTTGTGCTCTGCATTCGAGTTGAGTCAGGGTAGCAGTGACTTGACCTTTGCATTTTGTTTGTGGTTTGGTGCCTTTTTATTCTCCACTGAGCTTTGCTCTTTGTTGTAATTGCTCTTGTTTCACTTGATGCCATTCCTTTGGCTGCAGTTTCATTTTGTATGCAGTTTTGCCCTTGTATTCATGTGGTGGCTGCAGTTTTATTTTGTTTGCAGTTGTGTTGAGTCATGATAGTCGTGACTTGACCTCTACAGTTTCGATTTGCTATTAGCATTTGGTGTTGTGATGATTTCATATGCTGTAGTGGCGAGGCAGTGCACGCGTGCGTGTATTGTAGCCACACAGAATTGAAACTTTTAATTGATAATTCAATTGTTTGAATTGTTTTGTGTTCAATTCAATATTTGAAATTGTATTTTGTTTTGGTTTGACTGGATCATTTTTTTGTTGTCTAATTATCTATTTGATAATTAGATTATGAGTTTCTAATTATTTATTGAATAGTTGGATTTTGTTGTTAATTGCTGTTTAGGCAATTCTGTGGTTTTCATATTATCTTCATTGATAATCTTTTTATTTATCTTTGTTGATGATTTGAATTTGCTGATTTGTTGTTTAACACTGTTTCGTGTTATATCTACCGTTATCCGATTCTCTTATTGAAGGGTTGGATATACGAGATTTTTGTGACTATCATCTATTTGGTTATTTAATTATTATTGCTTCTGTGCATTAATAACTGAGTTTGAACTAGACTGACCCGCGTATTATTTTCTTTTGAATTTAATGCTCGGGTCAGACCGAGTTATTTCAGGTTGTTGATATCTTGCTTTGGGTTGCTGCTTGAGCTATGAAGTCTCTTCATATCTTTTGGAGTAGTCGTTGTCATAGTATAGGATGATATGTATTCATGTATATTATTTACAATAATGTACTTGTATATGTAACTTCCAGTGTCGACAGTTGTAGTTGTATCATATGTATTGTATCACATGTATTGTTACTGCCTTAAGTTATATATATATATATATATATATGAGATTTTATGTTAGCTGTGTTCCGCATTTAGCTTATCTGTGTTATTATTATATATGTTGTCCTAAACTATTATGAACCATCATAGTTCGTTTTATACTTGAATTAGGTATGTCGATGGGAGTAATAAACAGAGATTAAAGAAAAAATAAATATACCACTCCTATCGAGGTAACCAATACTAGTGTAAGGCCTAACTACGGATGGCCGCTCCTATCCAGCCTTATTCTTCGTGATAACAGACAGTATTTCTTTTAATACTCTTTGTTATTGTGAGCATAGAGGTGGGGCGTCACAGTTGGTATCAGAGCGAGGGGTTTATGGACATAATATAAAACATAACTTAGATGGAACATGTGTTACAACTAATTGTTGATGTTTTTATTTGTGCTTTGAGTCAAAAACTAAAGTTTTGAAATTATGATGAAATTTTTAAATATCCTTATTTAAAAATAAAAGTGAAATTTTGTTTTGATGATCGAGTAATTTGTGTTATGTTTATCAGAGTGCGCAGTGGAAACAGTGACTGTCTTCGCCAAGTACAGTTGATAACCTTTTTGATTTAAAAATCAGAATATGAAAATGAAATTAGTTTCATTGTGTTGTTTAACCAGTGGTCTTGATTTTGTTGAGATTTTTGCTGGTTTTCTTTTATGCTAATCACACATTGATTAGATTTTTCCTGTTTCAAATATATCTTCATTGAAGGTATAATCGAGTGATTTCTTTGTTCATCTTGTAGTGTGCGTACAAATGTGAGTTGTACGTTACTGCATTTATTTTACGTTGAACCGATGTTTGGTTTTAAACGTATTTTGTTGCCGTTATTTTCATAACGGGATTTTTACGCCAATGCTAAATTTTTGAAGCACGGTGTTTTGTTTTCATTTTTAATGAATGAAAATTCACTGGTATTATTTTGATGTGTGGTAATACCAACGTGAGAAAACACGAGTAATGGGGTGAACATATAATAATTCTATGAGACCACGCTGCTAACGCGGAATGGGTTTTTAGCTCATAAGAACAACATCCATAGATGATGAATTGGGAAATAAATTAATCCAAACAAGAATAAATAAGCATAGACAAGACAAAAGTCCAAACTTAAAGAATGAACATAAATTATTAAACATCGAGAAGAACCTTAGTCACTTCTCGGTGCAATTAAGAAAGAAGTTAATTTTAAAAAAAAATTGAAATCAAAGGAAAGAATAGGCAAAATTTTCAACAAATGACTACGAGGGTGCTCCCCCTTACTAAAAGTATACCTCTAGAAATATACTTGAGAACTCCGATGGCTCTCGGACACGTCCAAGTTGGACCCCGCCAAAAGGTTACCGAGTATATCATAACTCAATGCGCAATACCAAATCCAATATAGAGTGGATGTGAAAATACCTTAATGGAAGCAACTCCACATAGCTTGGCTTTTACTCGCTCTTTCGGTTTAGTCATTTTCGACAAAGAATAACAAAGCTCAAATGAGTAACACATCGTCTTCGAGTGACGAAATACAACATGAAGAAAGCTGAACCGATAGTTAATAAATCAACTATTGGAGGTAATTTTAAAATGATCGTATATGGAAATTATATTTCATAATCCTACCATTACTCGTCAATTCCAAACAAGTGCAATCCTTTGATTGAAAATAAAGTTGGGCAAGTTGAGGTAGTGTTACCACTAGGCATTTCCTTTATGGTATTTTTAACCTTTAAGATAGAAATGAGTCCAGGCCTCGACGTTTAGTGTTAAAAGTATGACTAAATCCTTTCCACATAAGCGATATCGGATTACGAAATTTTTTTTCCATAACCGAATCAAAACTTTTGCTGGGGTTTCACATTAAAAGTATTAACTTTAAACAACTATTTATTACTTCAATAACATTATTTAGAATGATCAATTAACTTTTAAAACAATGGTTAGTTATTTCATATAGCTTTATTTAAAATAATTAATTAGCTTTAATCCCAATTCATTACTCCAAAACAAAACTATTTGAAAAGATTAATTGACTGTAATCATCCCTATTTAAATGATTAGTTAACTTCAAAATTTTATTATTAAAATAATTAATTAACCGTTAAAACCTCATTATTAAAATAGTTAATTAATCTTAATCTCATTATTATTTAAATAATTAGTTATTTTAAAACATCATAATTAAAATAATTGATCAGTTTTAAACATCATTATTAAAATAATTAATTGATTTTAAATCACTATTATTAAAATAATCAATTACTTTTAAAACATTATTATTGAAATAATTAATTTATTTTAAACCATCTTTATATAAATAATTAATTATTTTTGTGAAACCCATGCATACGATTTAACAAAATACTTCAAAAGGGGTACCATTTCCATTCAAACATCATAAAACTTAAGTATGGGGATATGTATACAAAAGCAAATACCAACTATGCATATATAGAAAACATCACTTATCAAATATTAATCTACCGATGCACTTTTCATTGTCCAAACAATATAACAGTAGAACGGGGATTTATTCTGCTAAACAGATGTCATTTATATTTTATCTAATCAAATGAAAGTAGAATGAGGTTTTATTCTGCTAAATAGATATCCAAAATAACCGATTTAATTAAGTTATAGCAGAATGTGGTTTTATTCTACTAAACAGATGTCAATTATAATTTAATTAGAAGAACAGTGTTTTATGCTGCTAAACAGATTTCATTGGGTTTCATAAAATAGTAAATCTTTTAAAAAAATCATTATCTATTAATTAATCTTAATTAATAATTAAATAATACTTGATTAAACTTAAAAAATAATTAAACCTTCATTAAAATTAATTAAATCTTAATTAAGTTTTATTTAAATTTTAACTTAATTAACAATTAATTAAGCCCTTTATTTAATAAATAAATAATTAATCCTTGATTAATAATTAAACAAAAATTAATCCTTAAGTAAATTATCAATTAATAAACAATCTTTAATTAAATAAATAATTATAATTAACTTACTTAGTTAATAATTAAGTACCAATTTTCTTTATTAACAAATGATTAAGTACTAATTACCTTACTTAGTTAATTAATTAAATAATAAATAAATAATTACTTAATTAATAATGATTACCTTTAAAAACTTATATTATGTTTTGAAAACACTTTTCAAAAAGATACTTAAGTTAAAATATTTTAAATTCAAAAGAGTTTGTTTTTCACGAACTGCATTTATAGTGAATATCGCTATATGACTCGACATATCAACACTTTATTTTCATGTCAAATAGCTTTCCAAAACTTAAACTTTTGTATTTCAATTACTATAAAAACTTTGAAACAAGTTCTAGAAAACAAAGATAAGATTTTTAAAACTTTTGTAAACATTTCTTAAAGTAAAGTTAGAAAACAATTTTTCAAACCAAAGGATCTCGATGTCATTTTAACAAGTCTAAATAATAACTCCCTTAGCCTACAAATTTGAAAAAAATGATTTCAAACAAATATATATGTCATGACCTTGCAATATAAGACAAGGTCTCAACTTGGAAACTTTTACTAACTTTTACATCACTTTTTCAAATTAAACAACATTTACATCCAACCCATACTTATATCCAAACCCAAACAACATAATACAACCAACAAATTACATACTTGATAACCAAGTAAGAAATAACTATTTCATCATTAAAGTTTAAAAACTTTAAGTAAGAAAAAGTAAGTTTTCTTACAATTATGCTTCCAACTTTTATCCAAAGCGACCCAAGATGCTCCCGACTAACAAAAACACTACGACATCCTTTTCTCCTCCTTTCCTTGCCAATTGGCTCATCCCAAGGTATGTGCACACGGCCAAGGATGGTGGAGCTCAGCCTTGAAAGGTAGAAAGACTTTGGATTATCATTGAATTCACAAAAATCAAACCCGAAAAAGGCTCATTTTCCAACTGATTTTTGGACAAGTTACTCACGGAATTTGGAAAAGTTGTCAAAGGAAAAATTCTTGAAAATTTGCTTCTCTACAATACCAAAAAAATAATCACTCAAATTGGGTCTGTTTTGAGGGAAATATGTTCAAAAGAAGAAGATGTATTTTCGGACTTGAAAATCTGGATTCGAAAATGAGTCTGATAGAAATGAAATTTGGGCAAGGCTAAGCTCAAAATTTGAAGAAGTGGTACCCATGAAAGTTGTACCCATTAAAATTTGAAATGATATGAAAAAAATAAAACCTCCATTTGGGTAAGATACGAGAAAGATATGGTAGAAGGAAGAGGAGGTAAAATTGAAGAAATGAAAGAGGTATTTATAAGCAAGAAACAAAGTAAATTACCTTAAAGCCCTTGGTCCTTTACCCTCCACCTCCTCTTGCCACTTCACCATGCCACCTCACCTTTATGTACCTTAGCCCACAAGCTTGTCTCCCCTTCCCTTTGCTTAGCCAACATGTTAAAAACATGTTTTGTACTTAAGTTGCCAAAATGTTTCCGGTGATGTGACACTTTCCTTTTCATTTTTTCATTTTTTTATAAAATGTCTTATCATTATATATACTTAAGTGTAAACATATACACATATTTTCTTAAATATTTTAACTTAATTATAAATGAATGTAGGTATTTATATCATAGAGTTTACAATGATTTTGACAGCTTTTATTCGACCAAAAATCAAAAATTAGGAAAACGAATTCCGGCCACATTTTAGATTTCTTCGAACTAAATATTTTATAAAATAATTTGGAAAACTATTTCACCATCATTATTTATTATTTAATAGATTTTTATTTTAAGTATAAAACCTATTACTTGAATATTTAAAATTAATTAAATAATCACAAATTAAAACGGTGAAATTCCATGACGTTACAATACCGAAAGTGGAAAAGACTATGATCTTATTGTGTTTATTGTCAGAGCGATATACATGGTTTTCTAATAACTTGATTTAAAATCAAGATATATTAACACTTGGTGATGTCAAGAAAGGTCTTCTTGGTGAGGATTTGCATGATTGGATGAACGAGTTGAGTGGTGGTCGAGATGGCACCAGTAGTAGTCATGACTTATTTGTGAAGAGATGAAGAAATGAAAATGTTAAGGGAAATAGAGGGCGACCAAATTCTACAAAGCCTGATAATCAAAGGAGAGGCAAATCTAAGGATATAAAATCAAAGTGCTTTAGATGTAAGAAACACGGTTATTGCAAGAGTGAGCGTCTAGAGAAGAAGAAGGATGTAGCAACTTCATCGATGATGGTGAAAAGTGTTGAGGGTGAGATAAATGAGGATGTATAAATAGCGGTAACATTGGAGGTTTTGGGTCATAATTGGGTTACTTGTTTTTCCTTTTATGTCGTTAAGCGGGGAAATGCAATTGTTATGGAAAATGGTTCTACTTGTAAGCCTATAAGTGCTGGCACCGTGCGGATTTGGATGTTGATGTTGTAGTTTGCATGCTTATCGATGTGCGCTATGTTCCAGGATTTATAAGTCACTTATTTCATTAGGGAAATTGGAGTCTCTTGGTTGCAAATCAATATAGAGAAGGATAATCTGAGGGTTTTTGAAAGAGCACTTGTGTTGATGAAAAATGAGAAAGTTTGTAGTTTGTATTTTCTTAAAGGAGTAATCATTGACGGTGAAACTTATGTTAGTGTTGATAGTTCTCGTGATTTGGTTGCGATAAAATTATGGCATTTGAGATTGAGTCGCATTTAGGGAAAAAATATAAACATTCTTCAAAAGTGGAAAATGTCAAGTTGGATTTTTGCAAGAAATATGTCATGGGTATGGATTCGAAGGTATCATTCAGTGAAGGAAAGCATTATTCTAGAAGTGTTCTTGAGTATATTCACATAGATATATGGAAATGAACCGGTAACTTCTTTATGTAGTGCTAGGTATTATATATCTTTACTAATGATTGTTCTCAGAAAATTTGGGTTTATGTAATAAAGGAAAATTTGGAGGCGGTTGAGAAGTTCAAAGTGTGGAAAGCTCTTGTTGAGAATTAGAGTGTCAGGTTTTTGAAGGTGTTGAGATATGACAACGGTAAGGAGTAGTTTCCATAGAATTGTTAGATTATTGCAAACAACAAGAAGTTCAAAGGCATTTTACTACATCAGGTGATCCACAAACAAATGGGGTTATGGGGAGTATGAATCTTACTCTATTAGAGAAAGCTTGATGCTTAAGTCCGACGTTGGGTTTGTCAAAGGGGTTTTGGGCCAAAGCTTGTCAACCACATGTAACACCCTCTAAATTTGGCGTAACAAATAACTTTTCCATACAGTTTAAGCGGATAATCAATCACACATGACCCACCCAAATTGAACGAAAAGGCAGATAGTTAGGGAAAAGAAAGAAGAAAGAAAGAAGAAAACTAAATAATTCAGAATCTCACAACGCAACGTATAATCTATAATACACAACAGATCTTTACACAAAGAGAAATTGTAATATACATACATCAATCAGAGTACATTAACCTATTTCAGCCTGGACAGTTATAACAGCCCGTCCTTGCAATTGCTGATAAATATAAATAACAGACAACATAGTGGGAGATACGTCTTGGACCTCCATCTCATCTCCTGAGCTCCAATGCAGCCAAAGCAATCTATAAATATGCTCAGTCTGACCCGAGCATTGAAATGGAAGAACACCTGAATTAGTCTGATAAACCGACATGAGAAAACACACCTCAAATGGAATTTAATTTTTATCAAAAATCCTTTAAATAAAGGTATCTCGTAAGACCAGATCACACATAAATATGGATGGGTTTTTATCTTAGATAACCAAAACATTTTCTATAGAAAATCCATTTATATTATAATAATGTCTAGGGGTCAAAATAAAATATAAATATAGTTGAAATGCTTGCATCTCACATTTTAATATAGTTGGGCACAACTATGTTCGTACGGCGCTTAATGGAGAATAGATTCTATACAATGACTGGGCTACTGGGGTACCGCCCGTCATGATGCATCTCTAGATAAATAACACCGAGGACCTCGCCGGGATCCCCTGCCAACACAAAACCGGCTTACCCCTTTATGAATAGTACCGAATATGATCACCCCTTAGTTAATGGGTCCCGAAGCATACAAATGAGAAATAATATTGACTCTAGATAGGGATGATCATACCCTAATAGGAGCAACCCACTTAGCCCAGCTGCATCTCACATGTTTTAGTCATCCCCAATCGATGAGGCTTGAGGCTATGTTTTACCTTTCATATAGCACTTCCCACTTGGAACGCTATGTTGCCTTCTAGTCGACGACACAATGTCATCATTCATCCATATTATTCGTTCAGGAGATGAACGAATCGAAGGCGCTACTTCTACTACATCCATTTTGGAATCATCTTCAGGATTAGTTGCAAGCATCCATTGCACTTCAAAGAGCTCTGTCTTCAGCTTCCATCATCTTCAAAATGTCTTTACTTCGAAACGCTTGAGTTGGATTGAAGTGAGTTTTGGATAACATATCTGATCTATCCGAAACCCGGTCTCTTTGAAACAACATTCAATAGTTTGTGGTAAACTCAACTCTGGTTCTTTAGGTAATAAATAGTCAAAGATAAGAGCGAAGATTATCTCCAACCGTTAGTGGACTGATTTCCTTATCATTTATCCTAGGAGTACGAAATGAGATTTATACGCACAATACAACATCATCGGAGATGGCTGTGTCATATAACTCACATGTTTCTCCTACATATTTCCAAAGTTACGTTTTAGGTCCATATTTGATAGTCGGTTATTTAATGATCCATAAACACACATCCAAATAGGGATTTATTTCCAAAGGGAAAACCAACATTGGTTAAGCATATAATAACCACTAGCCTCCATAATTAATCTTTTCATTAATTAAAATCACTTTGTAATACTTGTATCGAAATACTTTTACAAAGATTCATTCACAAACCCTTATATTTTCAATACTTGGAAAAATATCTATATACATATCTTAACGGTATAAGCATATTCACAAAACTGAGAAAGATTTTCCCTTTTTATACAATTCAAAAATCATTTATAAACTCCTTTATAAATCTCTAAAATCATTTATAAACTAGTTATAAATTATTTTTCAAGTAATTTATAAACCCTTATAAATCCATGCAACTATTTATAAAAATCTTTTTATAAATTTATAAACCTATCTATAAAATTTCTTTACAAATATCTAAAACCATTTACAAAACTCTCTTTATACATTGTAAAAAGTTTCTCTTTAAGTCTCCAAAACATTTTATAAAACCCAAGTCCGTTTATAAAAATCTATTTATGAGTCTCGAAAACATTTATAAATAAATAAAAATCATTTACTTCAAAACACTATTACATAATGATAATTTTTTACAATAAACATTATAAATAAATAATTATTATTAACTTCAAAACACCATAAAAATATTAAATAATAATTTTAAAAAATTATTAAATAAACAATAATAATTAATCTTTACCATTATTATAAATAGTAATAATTAATTTCCAAAACATTAATAATAAATCATTATTATTAATTTCAAGCCATATTAATTATTTAAATGATTAACTTTTCAAAATATTAAAATATTCATAAATAAATTTAAAGCAACATTAAATATAAATAAATAATCTAAAACAATATTAAATATAAATAAATAATCTTAAAACAATATTAAATATAAATAAATAACTTAGAAAAGACATATAAAAAGGTTGGAGTAAAATAGAAGTTAAATTCTTTAAAATAAAATATTTCTGAAACCCAATTTCAGATCTAAAATCATTTTCTGTCTCAAAAACCAACTCCAACTCAAATGGCGATTAATAGTATTTTAAAATACAAATTTGAGGCCAATAGCTACCCAACGTTTACCCAATATCGATATTGATTTCCTACCACCACAGGGTTTAAGTTTCGAACATATAACAATGTCATAACCAATATTGTCAAACAAATTAGGTTTGATATCTAATGACTCATATAATAGGAATATTATTAAAAATAATTCAACAATGGCGAGGAATCATGTCCCTCCAACCTGTCCCCGGCTTCACAACTCATATATATATATATATACACACGCGCGCGTGCGCACGCCAATACACATATATAAATAAAATTCAACAGTGGTCAGGAATCCCGCTGGATCCCTCCAACCTGTTCCCCTACATCATAAACAGTAAATAATTATATAATATGGGTCATCCGCTACTAGGCGGGTATATATATAAAAGTTCATTCGCTCCAGGGGCGGGAATAAATCCAAACAAACTAATAAGCAATAAATCATCCAAACATCCAATCAATAATTTTTTATCAACGATACAATGTACTGGTTAACCAAAAAGGTGAGTTTAACTCATAATTATTCCAGTTGTTGCCGAGGCGTTCTAGTTTTTTTTGCGTTCGAATTCAGTGTAAAATTCCACTAGCTCCAATCTCTACCAATTCAATTCCATAACGTAGCGCTCGTCAATACGAACCTAAGGCAATTGACCGCGTCTGATTTGGACCTAAAACGAGATAGATATTGATTTTTACGATATTCTATAATTAATTAACATATAATATTACTAATTACAATCATTATATAAAAATAAACCTTAATCCTTTCTTCTTCCCGCTAATCACTTCGTTCAATAAAACGCAGCCGCCCTCAGTTTCTAGATTTCGCCACCGCCGTGAGCTCCACCTGGCCGCCGCATCGCCACCGAACCTCGCCCACGTCGAGACGAACTCGGAGCATCCAAACTCGCCACCTCCAGTGCCACCATGTCGGAGAACGCCCCTCCCAAAACCCAAAACTGCCACTTTCTTTCATCTATCGATTTCCGCCACCATAGGCCATACCGCACCACCAAACTCTGGCCGAAGGTAGCTCTCACCATCCCTTTCATCTTCCCATTATACCCCATCACCTGAAAGTCGACCAAGACGCCACGATTAACCAAAGACCCAATTCTGATCATCACGAAAATGCTACCACCTCCATCCATCAGAGACTATCACCACCATCCAAGTTGCTCATCTCATTGGCATGAACCTTTTCCTAGTTGAAGTCGAGGTGTGAAAATGCCACAGGTGGCCACGATGAACGGCGACCGTTGGATTAGGCTATGTTTTAATTTCAAAAAGAACGAACCCATATCTTAGTCTTGGCAATGTCATATAGAGGGAGAAGGTATGGTTAAAGACGCGCAAGGTATGGGTTTGAAAGGATAAAGTATGAGGGTATGGGATTAAAGTAGGGTATATATGTTTTATATTATAATATTCTATCTAAACACACCGAAAAACCTCGAAGTCCAATCGAGGCGTGCCGCCTAGCGTTCTATACTAAATACCCCAATATCAAACTCAATGGAACTAGTCTCGAGACCTAATTCGATCATATATAGACGATAGCTTTTCAAACCCAATTATTTTATATTAATTTTTGTAATTAGTTTCTAAGCGTCTCAAGCTCGCATGACCAAACGATACGTTCCATCGTCACGAAATTTGTCTGCATTCAACAATTTATTATTACGAATCCAATGGCACTGGTTTTGTCAAAATCCGAGACATTACCCTGAAATGATATTTTTACAAGTTAATTAAAACGAATTATTATTAAAACCATTTTAATCACCTTTAATTCTAAATTAAAAGTTTACTATTATCATCCTTATCTAAACAGAATTCAAATAAGATTTCCAAATCATTTCTGATTCATATTAAATCCACAATTCACATATTCAAATTACCTTTATTTTTGAAATTTATGCTATTTGACTCATAATTTAACATTTCAATATTGAATAAATTAAATATTTCAAAATCAAATGACTAAAATTCTAGGTCGTTATATTCTTCCCTCCTTAAAAGAATTTCGTCCCCGAAATTGCCAAGGTAGGAAAAATGCCACGGTCCTATTTACTTTTCAAAATCATTTAGTTGAAATTATATCACATTTTCTTACTTCTAAAATTATGGAAAATTTCAGCAGCGTCTCCTTTGCGCGGCTATATCGAAACAACTACAAATTTCCACTACGGGCCCAAACCAACCAAACATAACAAAAGCCAAGTGCTGGTTATAAAATCATCAAACCAAACAACAATATAAACATGTACCTTTTAGTCGGGCAACCAAATTTCTTATGAAATCAAAGGCATCAAACTAGCTTGTGCTTCTATATACCTGCATCTTGCTTACACATAATATCCAACCATATAATATTTAACCATATCATTTTGCATTTTCCAATGTTAATATTTTACTTATTAAAGGTCGTATGATGTACATGTGCCATCCATACGCAATATCAATCTGATCGCTCACTCGATCACACAATTTCACTTCTGAACTAGCATCGTACAATCGACTTCTCTAGTGCGGTCTCCGATCCGATCCCTGATTAGAAACCGTAATTCTCCTTGCATAGTCATATACTATGATAGTAAACTTCGGGTTCATATCAAAAATCCATATCTAGTGCTCGCCGTTAAGAATCGGGTGAAAAATCCTTGTTCAGATCGGTATAAATCACCTTAAAATCCTGCACTCGAATATGGATCAAACAATTATGCAAATAAAATTATCTACGTACAACTTACGTAATTTCGATTGGTTTCTAACTGTACAAAATCCTTTTATACACATTCATTTCCACCTCTAGTATATTTTCCTTTAAATTCTAATATCACCTATGAATCACTTCATAAATCCTTACTTAAGTTCATAAACACTCTATTAAACACTACTTATTTTTATTTACTACTTTAAAACTCAAGTTTATACCCATTTCAAAAAGCCATGACTTCATCTCTTTAAATTAAGAAGTTACAAAAAACTTATTTTCTTATGTTTTTCCAAAAACACTTAGCTTAATTTCTATATCTAATTTAGAATTTCTGACTGTCCAAAATCATCGAAAATTCCATTTCATTTTGATAAATGAAAAACTACCAAACAACATATCAAATGAGGTACAAAACCAATCCACTCTAATGCATAGGCTACATGCATCCGTATAATTCTTAGTTGAAAATTTCAAAATTAAACACCCAGATTTATATTTTCAAATTATTTTGAAATAATATATAATATATTTCTCCTTTGTATTACAAATCATATATTTGGGATTTAGATCAACTTGTTTTATCAAAAAAAAATTCATGGTAGCCACTCCTCTCTTGGAAACCCGAAAGTGAACGTCGATGATGCTCCAGCAATCACTGAAATTATTTTCCAGCGACCGAAGTGAGTTCAGTGCTTTTTGTCTTCTTCTAAATATATTTTTGTATAAAAATATTTTAGAATAATGTCATTATTATTTTTCCCAAAACCTTTGGGAAACCATTACCAAAAACATTAGGGATTTAAATTCTCAAATTCTCAGCTTAAATCCTTTTAATTTATAAACCCCATAGGTAAATCATATTCAAAAAATTCACATTTCTTATATAAACCCCTTTTTACAAATGTTTATCTTTGTTTAGATTTTAAATAAATAACCTATATTAAAATCAAACTCCGATCCAACATTATCTTCGAACGCCTTATAATCAAATTGTGAAACTGAATTCACAAGGTGTTCGTTTATAATCTTTCCCACAATCACTAATCCACCCAACCCATGCAGTGAAAAGGATAAAATGCTTCTAACCTAGCACAATAGTTAATGCCCATAAACTGGTCGGGGATGATTATCTAATCAACTATAATAGTCAATGCTCCTAACTGGGTGGGCATGACTAATCAACAATAAATGATAATAACTTAATATTACCATTTTCTTAACAACCAAGCACACAATATATAACTATAATAGTTTCTGAAAAAATATTCTTTTATATATAAAATATAATCTATGTAAAATTATTTCATTTACCCAATTTTCAAAACAATATTGTGTGATTGGCCTTGTTCAAGTGTTTATGGATCCCTATCAATAACGTTAGCTACTCGTATTGACTAGAATCCATAAGCCGCTCAACAGATCGATTAACACAATATAAAACATTTTTATATCACTAACAAATACGCGCTCAGATCTATTATACATTCAAACTCATAATAAGGCATTCCATTACCTCATCACTTAATGAGTACCCCACCAAAGCTAAGGTTCTCGCTTGACCTCGCGCTCTGAAACCAAAATGTAACGAACTACTTTTTCGTACAATTTAAACAGACAATCAACCACACATGACCCACTCAAATTGAATGGAAAGTCGGATAGTTAGGGAAAAGAAAGAAGAAAGAAAGAAGAAAACCAAACAATTCAGAATCTCACAACGCAGCGAATAATCTATAATACACAATAGATCTTTACACAGAGAAATTGTAATATACATACATCAATCAGAGTACACTAACCTATTTCAGTCTGGACAGTTAAACAGCCTGTCCTTACAATTGTTGATAAATACAACTAACAGACAACACAACGGAACACAAAGAAATACATAGATACATCTTGTACCTCCAGCTCGTCTCTTGAGCTCCAATGCATCCAAAGCAATCTGTAAATATGCTCGGTTTGACCCGAGCATTGAAAGAGAAGAACGTCCGGATCAGTTTGGAAAACCAGCATGAGAAAACACACCTCAAATGGAATTTAATGTTAATCAAAATCCCTTCAAATAAAGGTATCTCGTAAGACCACACCGCACATAAGCACGGACGGGTACTTATCTTACGATAACCAAAACATTTTCTATAGAAAATCCATTTATATATTATAATAATGTCTAGGTGTCAAAGTAAAATATGAATAGAACTGGAATGTTTGCATCTCATATTTTAACATGGTTGGGCACAACTAAGTCCGTACGGTGCTTATTGGAGAATGGATTCCATACAATGATTGGGCAACTGGGGTACCACCCGTCATGGTGCCTCTCTAGATAAAATAACACCGATGACCTCACCGGGTTCCCCTGCCAACATAGAACCAGCCTACCCCTTGCTGGATAGTACTGAATATGATCACCACTTGGTTAATGGGCCCTGAAACATACAGATGAGAGATATTATCGACTTTAGATAGGGATGATCATACCCTAATGGGAGCGACCCACTTAGCCCTTCTGCATCTTTCCTGTTTTAGTCATTCCCGGTTGATGAGGATTGGGGCTATGTTTTACTTTTCATATAGCACTTCCCACTTGGAAAGCTACATCGCCTTCCAATCGACGACACAATGTTAGCATTCATCCATACAAGTCATTCAGGAGATGAACGAACCGAAGGCACTACTTCTACTACATCCATTTTCGAATCACACTCAGGATTAGTAGCAAGCAGCCTTTGCACTTTAAAGAGCTCCAACTTCAAATTCCATCATCTTCAAGATGTCTTCACTTTGAAATGCATGAGTTAGATCGAAGTGATTTCCGAATAAAATATTCGATCCCAGTCTCTTTGAAACAACATTCGATAGTTTCCTGTAAACTCAACCCCGGTTCTTTAGGAAATAAATAGTCAAAGATAAGAGCGGTGATCATCTCCTAACCATTAGTAGATGAATTTCCTTATCATTTGTCCTAGGAGAACGAAAAGAGATTTATACGCACTGTACAACATCATCGGAGATGACTGTGCCAAATAATTCTTGCGTTTCTCCTAGATATTTCCAAAGTTATATTTTGGGTCCATATTTAATAGTCTGTTATTTAACTATCCACAAACACACATCCAAATCAGAGATTTATTTTCTAAGGAAAAACCAACATTGGTTAAGCATATAAATAACCACTAGCCTCCTTAATTAATTTTTTCATTAGTTAAGATCACTTTGTAATATTTGTATCAAAATACTTTTACAAAGATTCATTCATAAACCCTTATATTTTCAATACTTGGAAAAATATCTATATACTTATCTTAACGATATAAGTATATTCATAAAACCGAGAAAGATTTTCCCTTTTTGTTCAATTCTAAAGTCATTTATAAACTCCTTTATAAATCCTACAATCATTTATAAACTATTTATAAATTACTTTTCATGTCATTTATAAACCTTTATAAATCCATGCAACTATTTATAAAACTCTTTTTATAAATCTATAAACCCATTTATAAAATTTCTTTATAAATATCTAAAACCATTTACAAAACTCTCTTTATACGTTAAAAACAATTTCTCTTTATGTCTCCAAAACATTTTATAAAATTCCTCTTATAAAAACCAAGTCCATTTATAAAATTCTATTTATGAGTCTCAAAAACAGTTATAAATAAATAAAAATCATTTACTTCAAAACACTATTACATAATAATAATTTTTAACAATAAACATTATAAATAAATAAATATTATTAACTTCAGAACACCCTAAAAGTAATAATTAATAATTTCAAAACATTATAAAATAATAAAATAATTAATCTTTACCATTACTATAGACAATAATAATTAATTTCCAAAACATTAATAATAAATTATTATTATTAATTTCAAGCCATATTAATTATTTAAATGATTAACTTTTCAAAATATTAAAATATTGATAAGTAATCTTTAAAACAGTATTAATTATGAATAAATAATCTTTAAAACAGTATTAAATATAAATAAATAATCTTAAAACAATGTTAAATATAAATAAATAACATAGAAAAGATAGATAAAAAGGTTAGAGTAAAATAGAAGTTAAATCCTTTAAAACAAAATACTTTCGAAACCCAATTTTAGATTTAAAACCATTTCCTATCTCAAAAACCAACTCTAGCTCAAATGGTGATTAGTATTTTTAAAATACAAATTAAGGCCAATAGCTACCCAACGCTTACCCAATATCAATATTAATTTTCTATCACTACAGGGTTTAAGTTTTAAACATATAACAATGTCAACCAATAGTGTCAAACAAATTAGGTTTGATATCCAATGATTCGTATAATAGGAATATTATTCAAAACAATTGAACTATAGCGAGGAATCCTGTGGGATCCCTCCAACCTGTCCCCTTGCATCACAACTCATATATATATATATATATATATCAACACGTATATATAAATAAAATTCAACAGTGGTGAGGTATCCTACCGGATCCCTCCAACATGTTTCCCTACATTAGAAACAGTATATAATTATATAATATGTGTCATCCGCTACTAGGTGGGTGCGAGTGTGTGTGTATATAAGGTCATCCACTCCGGAGGTGGGAATAAATCAAAACCAAATGATAAAGAAATAAATCATCCAATCAACAATTTTTTATCAACTATATAACGTACCGGTTAACCAAAAAGGTGATTTTGACTCACAATTATTCTAGCTATCGCCGAGGCATTCTAGTTTTGTCTTCAGCATAAAATTCCACTAGCTCCAATCTCTACCAATTCAATTCCATAATGTAGTTCTCGTTAATATGAACCTAACATGACTGACCGCGTCTGATTTGGACCTAAAATGAAAGAGATGTTGATTTTTACGATATTCTATAATTAATTAACATATAATTGTAGTAATTACAATCATTATCTAAAATAAACCTTAATCCTTTCTTCCTCCCTCTAATCACTTCGTTCAAAAAAATGCAGCCGCCTGCATTTTCCTGATTTCGCCGCCGCCGTGAGCTCCACCTGACCCCCGCATAGCCACCGAGCCTCACCCACGTCGAGACGAACTTGGAGCATCCAAACTCGCCACCTCCAGTGCCACCATGTCGGAGAATGCCCCTCCCAAAACCTAAAACTATCGCTTTATTTCATCAATCGATTTCCGCCACCATAGGCCAAGCCGCACCACCAAACTCCGGCCGAAGGTAGCTCACACCATCCCCTTTATCTTCCCTTTATACCGCATCGCCTGAAAGTCGACCAAGACACCGCGATTCACCAAAAACCTAATTCTGATCATCACGAAAATGATACCACATCCGTCCACCAGAGAGATCACCACCATCCAAGTTTCTCATCTCGTCGACACAGACCTTTTCCTAGTTGAAGTCGAGGCGTGAAAATGCCTCAGGTGGCCGCGATGAACGATGACCGTTGGATGAGGCTATGTTATAATTTCAAAAAGAACGAACCCATATCTTAGTCTCAGCAATGTCATATAGAGGGACAAGGTATGGTTAAAGATGTGCTGGGTATGGATTTGAAAGAATAAAGTATGAGGGTATGGGAGTACATTATATATGTTTTATATTATAATATTCTGCCTAAACACACTGAAAAACCTCGAGCTCCAATCGAGGCGTGCCCCTACCGTTCTATACTAAATAACCCTATATCAAACTCAATGGAACCAATCTCGAGACCTAATTCGATCATATACAGAAGATATATTTTCAAATCCAGTTATTTTATATTAATTTCCGTAATTAGTTTCTAAGCGTTTCGAGCTCGCACGAACAAACGATGTGTCCGATCTTCACGAAATTTGTCGGCATTCAACAATTTATTATTATGGATCCAATGGCATTGGTTTCGTCAAAATCCAAGACGATGCTTCAGAAGGATATTTATACACGTTAATTAAAACGAATTATTATTAAAACCATTTTAATCACTTTTAATTCTAAATTAAAAGTTTGCTATTATCATCCTTATCTAAACTGAATTCAAATAAGATTTCCAAATCATTTCTGATTCATATTAGATCCACAATTCACCTATTCAAATAATCCTTATTTTTGAAATTTACGCTATTTGACTCATAATTTAACATTTTAATATTTATAATAAATTAAATATTTCACAATCAGATGACTAAAATTCTAGGTCGTTAGTTATTTTATTAGTTAATTAATTAATTAAGTTCCAAATAGGAAATTTGTGCAAACGATGGAATTTGACCACGAAACTTGCACCATTGCGTTCGCTGCAAAATTCTAGGCAACTTTCATATTTGAGGTTTTGTGATCGGAGTCCAAACGAAGTTATGGACGAAAAAAGAATTCGGAACGGAAATAAAAAATTAGAAAAATTAACATTTATATAATAAATATCGGGACCCATCGGTCAACCCACTTTATTAGGCAGGTCGACCAGTAGCAGTCGAGCCCTTGAAGGGAGTGGTCAACCATAGGCGACTACGGTTTGTCTTGGCCAAATAGTCTAAATTTTATATATTTCAATCTAATGGTTGTGGTTGATTCGTGTGCCTATAAATTCAGGCCTAACCCTCTCTTCTCTTCTCATATTTTTTTGAAAGTAGCAGCAAAGCTCTCTATTTTCTCTTCTCCAATATTTTCTAAATTATAAAATAAAATATTTATATCCATATATATGCAAATTAGAGAATAATAGAAATCAAATAAGAGAAGAAGAGAAGCGAATCAACATTACGCGATAACGAGGTAATACACACACACACATTTATATTTATATATTTATATTTCCCTTCAACTCTAAACCTCTTCTCAGATCTATAATTCTAATATATATACCATTTTTATACGTATTTCTTGGAATAAGAAGGAAATGGAGTTGAATCAAAGATTTTACTTCAGATTTGGAGATTTGGAATGCTTTTAGAAGGTGAGTGGGAAATTTATATATTGTTTATGATTCTAAATCTATTCCATTGGCATACGTTTGATTTTTATGCTTAAATGAATAAAAATATGTGAGTTGTAGGCTAAAATTTGAATGTAATATACATCGCCAACATATTCTTAGGTGATCTGATAGGAATTATTGTTGCACATTGATCTTGAAATCAGTCCCAAAAATTATAGATATGAATATTGATTAGATATGAAATTTATTCTAGATCTGAAATTGGGTTGTAGATTATTAGTATGATTTTAATTATTACTCCACTTATGTTGAATTGGGAATTTTCCATAGTTTAATTTGTGGGAAGAATGCACTTTTGATTTTTGTAAATTTGTTTGTGTTTCCAAATTGCATAGAAAGTGCGACATTTGATTTAACGAGTAATATATACAAATAAAAAGGAAGAGATGTGTTACAAATTTATTCCTCATAGCTTACACTGTGTATCCCAATAAAAATAAATTAATCATTCCTTGTAATTTCAAACGATGCAAATCTTTTCTTTTATTCTTGATCTTCTGTTTTAAACTAATTTATGGAAATCATAACTAAGAATCTTTCTAAGAAATGTAATTTGAGCAAATTAAATATGAAAAAGAACATTCTAGTTAAAGATTTGTGACTAGAATATATTTGGTAGAAGTAGGTTTTTATACGTGTTAATAAGTATGATGATTTATGCATAACGCTCACGTAGGATATTAGTTATACATAGTAATAAGGTTGATTTGTGAATAAGAATTAGAAAGGAGAATGACGAAAGGTAGTAACTCCAATTAAGGTAATAAATGAGAAATGAATTTGGGAGTTACAAATAATTGATATGGTAAATGGATTAATGGGAGTGATAAATATGGAAGATTAGATAAATAACTATGGAATATTTATTAGAGGTTACTGATTGGAAATTGGTAAACATATATAAATATCTTAGGAAATGTCCATTAGGATGATATTCTTTTATCATGGACAAATTGACATCTATGGAAGGAGTAAATAAAGAGGATTTATGGGTAATTGAATGTTTAAGGTAATTTATATAGCCTTAAATAAATAGAAGGAGGTTAGTAAACTATGTCCAATATCCAACTTAGGATGATAAAGCTTAGTAATATTAAAGCCTATGATAATATGGCTTATGTTAGTAAAGCCTGGAATAATTAATTGGACCTAGTAGGTTGGGATGCGAGGTCAATAGAGTTACACAACATAAGTTTGTCCTTCATTTTGAGGCTAACAGTAGTTGTGTACACTTCCTACTAATGTGGGACATCTTTAACCACAACACCCATCGAATAATTTGGCTTAGAGGATTGGAATGCGAGGTCGGTAAAGAAACACAATGGAAGTTTTCCCTTCACTCAAAGGCTACCAACAGTTGTGTACACTTATTACTAACATAGGACATCACCAATCATAGGACCCATGAGGAAACGATTTTAGGAATAATAGGATATTCTTAGGGATTAGAGGTATTAAGTAGTTGTTTGAGGGCCCACCTCTTTCCTAATTAAAAATTATTAACTGGTCTGAATAATCGATTAGGGGTGGTAGTGGATATCTCGGGAAGAGTCTGCTTCGGGTTTAAAGTATTAAGTAACTGATCTAGGTTTTGCCTCTATCCCATAAAAAAATATTGAGTGTCCTAGTGAGATTCAAAGCAATGTCAACTAGATAGTACTAGTGAGGAGTTTGCCTTGGGGTTAGGTATCAAATTACAAAGGCCTATCTAGAATATAGGTATTAAATGATCAAGAGTTTGCCTAGTCCTTATTAATAAGGTATTAAGTGGCTTGGGTACTGTCTCTCACATTGCTAAGACTTTAATGACAATAGATGTGTTAGTAATATGGCTATTATGTATTGCAAAGCCATAAATAATGGTCAAAGACCTCTGTAGCTAGGACCAATAGACCAACGATGACAATGCTAGGAGCCCGCTTCAGATTTGGAAGTACAAGTAGCTGATGGACTTACATCAATATCTTGTACCTTGGGAAGGGTAGGTAGATGAATTATGCATGCTAGGTAGGAATATCTTGTGTGCGATATTAGGTTAATTTAGTTAACCTTAGAATAGTAGATTATACCAATTAAATAGATACCAATCAGTGTAAATTTACGTTATGGACATTATAAATTTTCCAATCATCAGAACGTTGTTCCGACCCCCTCCTCATTATAACCCACAGGATAGATTTAAAGGAACAGGTCGTTGGACCTGGAAGTGATTGATTGTTGGAGAAGTCTTCTTTTCTGTCATGCTCGATGTTGATGTGGCAATCTAATATCCAAGGAATATCATTAATTCCAAGGTAGTAATGATAGTCAGTATTTATGTCCTATTATTATTTATGTTGTGAGTTTAGGTTTTTCTCAATCTCTGATAATGCTCATGCTTATTTGCAGGTACCAAATCCAATGATCTGTGCTTTGATGGACTTAGGTTTGGATTTTGTCAAAATTTTGGTTCATTAAAGTGTGGGTTGTTACACCACAATTCATATTCTGAACAGAATTTTATGCTCAGCTATTGATGGAAAAAGATTGGAAGAAGTGTAGAATGGAAAGAGTACCGACTTATGTATGTTTGTGCATTTGATAGTTTAATTTATGTGCATGATTTAGGAAATGATACGCTAGAACCAAGGGCTCTTAAGGGAGTTATACTAAGCTACACGGATGTAGTAAAAGGATATCTTATATGGTACCCGAAAATAAAGAAGGAGATTAACTCGCATTATGATACATTTCACGAGTCTGTGTTGTTTAAAGATAAGGATAGCTCATTGGAAGTTCTAGATTTTAAAGGCGACAAATTAAAGGATATGGTAATTATTCCCATTTTTCAACCAAGTAGTAGAGTAGAGGATGTTGTTGGCCATAAGGTTATTGATGTTACAACACATGGTAGTCCATATGTTACTTTTAGAGAAGTTGGTGAAATGATTCCAGAGAGAGTACGGTTTAAGGAGGAGCCGAAATTTAAATGGTTCATGATGGAACCGAGAGGAGTTCGGGCGAAGTAATTGTCAAATGGGTGATCGTCGCATTATAAGGCCACCTATAAAGTATGGTAGTTGTAATCATCTTAATTTTGATGGTCATTGAACTATGCCCTTCATGGAACCCAAGATAAGCCGATGTACCTTGATGACGTCATGTAATCGTGTGATAACTCGAATTAGATTTGCGCCACGGAGGAAGAGATGCAATATTTGTACAAGAATAGGACTTGGGATTTGGTTCCACTTCCTAATGGGAAATGTGTTACTGGGTGCAAATGGATATACTATGTGAACTATGATGGGCGATTCGAAGTTAGATTGGTGGCTAAAGTATTTGCACAATAGATGAAAAAGGGTATGATGAGATTTTTGCACCCTTAAAGGCTATAGTTGTAATTAAAGACTTAGTGTAACATCCCCTATTTAGAGGCCCAAAATTAAGCGCTACAGATGCTGCAGTCATCTATAGTATTAGCTTCCGGCGACTAAATACGGCTATGTTAATGGTATCAATAATATCGGAAGCATTTGAATATGAAACAAAACACAGATTTCAAAACAAATTTTTAGTTCATTACATTTCAAAACCAATTGTTTCACATTCACAACACATAATCCTAAATCGTTCCCAGGCACAGATCAAATATAATTATTACAAAAAACGCCAAGAGCGGTATATGAAGATACCTCATTGGTTGATCAGATTCATATGGTCATAATAGACCTAATACAAAACAACACAGCGGAAAATCCACTGTAACTCTTACATAGCTATCCATTTGCCTCCTGCGTGCCTCCAGTAGCTTATTCGTCATCCTACTAAAACCTGAAAAAAGACCTTAATCCCTCAGCCTACTCAAATTAATTTTGAGCACCTAAGAGTTTAAGGGGAAAACATAAACTTCGAGTCAGACATAAAGCCCGGTATGAATAATACTATACATCCTGGTTAAACATGGTAAGTGAGACCACACCTCTTAGCGGAACGGGTTTCCCCTCACTAACATCCTTTTAAAACATATCTTTTGCAAAACCTTTCATAAAACCATTTAATGTGCCCCTGCATCCATAATGGTTAAAACATGTATTTATAAAACATTACGGTGAAATGCATACTTGAAAACAATTGGGATTTTCCCATCTCCAATTAAAGTTTAATTATATCAAAGAGGGACTACCTATTCCATATTCATTTTGCTTAAGTTGATGTAGACTATCCATCTCACATCACATAGTTTTCCTAGGATGACTATGAACCCATCATTTTGCCACTTGATTCATGCTAGCCCTATGAATCTAATTATTTCATGTTAGCTCCATGAACTTAATGGTCTCATGTTAGCCCCATGAGTTTATTTATATCATGTTAGCCCCATGATTCTATTTGAAATTTTCCATTTGATTCACGCTAGCCCCATGAATCAATTTGTGTCATGTTAGCCCCATGATTCTATTTGAATTTTCCATTTGATTCATGCTAGCCCTATGAATCTATTTGTATCATGTCAGTCCCATGATTAACCTACTTCCATTAGTATCCCTAACTTAGGTCATATTCATTTATTGTTTTCATCGGTACCCTCAAAACCCTTAGAAATGAAAACCTTTCAAAACCATTGAAACTCAACCCTTCGAAACCATTGAACCTCAAATCTTTCGAACCCATTGAACTTGAAACCTTTCGAAAGTAATAAAACCTTAGACATCCTATTTTAAAACACTTGGTACATTGCCTTGGAAAACCTTTGGAAACCCTTCCATTTAAAACCTACTTAATACATTCAGAAACAAAAACCTTTCGACCCCTTCGTAAGGTTACCTTTCGACTCCATCGAAAGCTTAACTTTTGACCCCTTCGAAACCTTTGCCTTCGACCCCTTTTTTAAAACATTTAGTAAACAAAACCTTTTGAAAGCATTGGCCTTCTAAAACCTTTTGAAAAATTTCTGGGTTCAATTTAAAACAGGTGGAAATCCTTCTTTTAAAACCTTTCTACTTCATTGGAAACAAGCTTTCGACTAAGTCGAAAGTTCTGCTTCGAAAGCTTTAAAGCATCTTTTAAAACAACTCTATCGAAAACTTTAGGTTATAGTTCAACTTACAAAACAAAGGTAAATCACCTAAGTCTAAAGCTTCCTTTCGAAAGCACGGAGAAGCGGCTAGTTTTTTAATATAAAAAAACAAGTAAACCTTTCGAAATCAATCAAAGTAAACCCTTCGACCTCATCGGAAGGTTCAAAACAAAACAAAGCGGCAGTAACCTTTCGGCTTTGCTGGAAGGTTTCAAAACAAAGTAGCAGCTGTAACCTTTCGACTGTGTCGAAAGGTTTAAAACCTTTCTTTTAAACCTTTTAACCTGATCGAAAGCAACCAAGTCGAAAGCTCAATTTCAAAAGCAAAGCAGGAAAAACTTTAGTTCATAAAACAAACATATCCCAACCACTTTGGTCATTGTCCTTTCGACTGCAAATCATTCGACGCTATCCAATTCATTACGCACCAAGTACTTGATACTATATGCATTGACCTTGCCGAACGGTTCAATCCTTTCGGCTTAGGCGAAAGGTATGGGTCGGAAGGTATTATGCCTAAAATGGCTGATACATACAAAAAGCATGATTTTCTTTTTTTTAACTTAAAGAATGTAACTTTTTAACTAACCTGCCCTTTTTAACAAATTCTCATTGCTTAACAATTACTTTTCATAAAAATGTTGCCGTGAATTTCAAATTTAAATACTAATTTTATTTTACAAAATGCCCAATTTCCTTAAATATATATATAACATTTAAGTCTCATACCTTAAATAATTTTATATATTCATCCAAACAATTAGGAAAAATATGGAAATATCCCAGAAAATCTAAATTAATATGTTGCCTAACATATTAATATTTCAACCCCAAATAATTATTATTTTGGCCGAAAATAATTTATAACCCAATAAATAATTACCTTCACTAGAAAATTAATATAAAATCCACCATAATACAAAAAATTATGAAAATTGAAACCCATCTCTGAAATATCATTTCTGACCCGTATTTAAATTTTCAAGGCATTTGGATGTCATCAAATAGGGTTTTCATATCAAACATATCATAAAAACAAGTATGAACACGCATATTTCACCAACCAATAATTATATGTAACTTTAATCATCAAAACATGGCATATATTTGGAAAAATAGTTCGGATCTTAGCCTTAAACCGAAAACCGAAAGAAGGTGGGATGTAGTAATTATTCACCTTAACTTTGAGATTATAGATGTGAGATTTGATGTTGATTTAGTAGATTATCCTCCTTCTCTTAAATCCTAGCTTTAATCTTCTTCTTGAGAGTGAAAATGGTGGCCGGCCTTAGCGCTTTTAGTTTGAGTAAATTGAAATGAACATGAGTTTCTTTCTCGTAAGGGTTTAGGGTATAAACTCCACCTATTTTCCATATTGCCTATGTCATTTCCTAACACCTTTGTTTTAGGTAATTTTAAATTAGTTAACACCCTATTATGGCACGACTACCCTTAGCTAAAACAAATCTCAGCCCATTAATCTCCACATTATTTTATTTAATTTAACCAATTAAATATCCTAAATAATGTCATGAAACTATAGGGTGTTATAGACTCCCCAACTTAAAGGATTTCGTCCTCGAAATTACGATAAGGTACTCAACAAAACACTCATAGGTAAAACATACCATCAAACAAGTCAGGAGAAGTATCTCTATTCCTGCTCTCCATCTCCCAAGTACAGTCTCTAGCACCGTCACTCCACTGAACCTTTACTAACTTGACTGTCTTGTTCCTCAACTTCTTCTCTCTCTAGCCACAATCTGAATCGGCCTTCTAACTATGGTCATACCGGTTCTACTACTAAATCTTCTAACACTGTAGGTGCTATAGTAGTCTCCGAGTCTCTAACACATTTCCTAAGATGAGAAACATGAAAAACATTATGGACCCTAGCCAAACTACTCGGTAACTCTACTCTATAAGAGAGTTTCCCTGTCCTTTCTACAATACAAAAAGGACCAATGAATCTAGGTGCTAACTTTCCTGGTTTCCCAAATCTTATCGCACCCTTCATCGGCGAAACCTTAATAAACACATAGTCTTCGACAGAAAATTTCAAATCTTTCTTCTTCTGTCAGCATAGCTTTTCTGTCTAGATTAAGCTTCCTTCATCCTGCCTCGAATTAACTCAATCTTCTCTGCAGCTTCCTTCACCAAATCCGGACCAAGAACCAATCTATCCCCGATCTCTAACCAACATACGAGAGACCTGCATGGTCTTCCATACAAAGCTTCAAACGGTGCCATCCCAATACTAGTCTGATAACTATTGTTATACGAGAACTCGACTAGATGGCCCTCCCATGATCCCTCGAAATCCAATACACTAGCTCTTAACCAATCCTCCAAGATTTTGTTAACTCTTTCCATTTGCCCATCAGTCTGCGGATGGTAAGCGGTACTCATACTGAGTTTGGTTCCTAAAGCTTCCTGTAGACTTTTCTAGAACTCACTAGTAAATAAAGAATCACTATCAGTGACAATACTACTAGGAATCCTGTGTAGTCTAACTACATTCTTTATAAATAACTTCGCCAAACTAGGTGCCGTCCTAGTTGACATTACCGGAATGAGATGGGCACTCTTAGTCAGTCTATCTACTATGACCCATATGCTTTCATTACCTGTACTAGATCTTGGCAACTCATCAATGAAATCCATAGAGATAGAATCCCACTTTCACAATGGAACTTCTAACGGTTGAACCAATCCGCTTGGTTTCTGGTGTTCAGCCTTTGCCTGTTGGCAATTCAAGCACTGCTTAACACACAAACCAATGTCCCATTTCATACCTTACCAGAAGAAACTTCTCTTCATATCTTGATATATCTTCGTTCCTCCTGGATGGATGGTGAACTTCGAACGGTGGCATTCATCCAAAACTTCCCTCCTCGTGTTTTCTACATTCGGAATACACAACCTTCCTCTCTTTCTCAACCACCCTTTTTGGTCAAGACTGAAATCCTTTAGGTCATCGCTCTCTGTTCCTTCCCTCAACCTTTTGATCCATTCAGCCAAAATTGGATCCTCCTCTTGCTTAGAAGCTATCTTCTCAATCATTACCGGTCTAACTCCTAAACAAGACAATACAACACTTCTGGTATTAGAACCTTCCCCGAATCTAAACTGCACTCTACTAGCTGATAATGCTTCCAAATCCTTCCACTGAGCAATCATAGCCAATACTGCATTCTGATGTTTCCGACTGAGTGCATCTGCCACCTTATTTCCTTTTCCGGGTGTGTACTCAATTCCAAAATCATAAGCAACAATAAATTCCAACCGTCACTACTGTCTCATATTCAACTCCTTCTGAGAGAACAAGTAATTCAACGACTTATGATCAGTATAAAGCACAAATCGCTCTCCCAAAAGATAATGCCTCCACTCCTTCAAAGAAAATATAACGGTAGCTAACTCCAAGTCATGTGTGGGATACCTAACTTCATATGGTCCGAGCTATCTAGAAGCATAAGCAATCACTTTACCTCTTTGCATCAACACAGATCCAAATCCAGTTCCACACGCATCAGTATAAACAACCAAATCTTGATTCCCCTCCGGAACAACTAACACCGGCGCATGGGTCAATAAGTGTTTCAAGGTCTGGAATGCTTCGTCACACTTATCAGTCCATACGAACTACACATCTTTTCACGTAAGCTTAGTCATCGGTGTAGCTATCCATGAAAAATCCTTTATAAACCTCCGGTAATACCCATCCAATCCAAGAAAACTCTTTATCTCGGTCACCGTCTCGGGTCTCTTCCAATTATTCACCATCTTAATCTTAGTTGGATCTACAGACAACCCTATCTGAGACGACATGACCAAGGAACTTTACTTCCTTCTTCCAAAAATGACACTTCGAAAACTTAGCCTTCAACTGATGCTCCCTCAACGTTTCGAGCACAACTCTAAGATGAACTTCATGCTCCTTCTCATCCTTAGAGTATATCAAAATGTCATCTATGAAGACTAATACAAATCTATCCAAGTGCTCTCGGAAAATCCTATTCATCAGATCCACAAAGAATGTCGGCACATTAGTCAGTCCGAACGGCATAAATAACCATTTATACGATCCATATCTTGTCCTAAACGCCGTCAAAGGAATGATATCCTCTACCACTCTAAGCTGATGAAATCTCATTGCCAAATCCAGCTGAGAGAATAACTTGGCTCCGCTTAACTGATCGAACAAATTGTCAATTCTCGGAAATGGATATCGATTCTTTATCGTTTTCTCATTCAACTTACAATAATCGATACATAGCCTTAACGATCCATCCGGCTTCTTAGCAAATACAACGGCAGCTCCCTATGGCAAATTACTTAGTCGGATAAAACTCTTGCCTTCCAAATCCACCAATTGCACCTTCAACTCTGTCATCTCGGTGGGGGTCATCCTACTCGGCGGCCCACTCACCGGCTCTACTCCAGGCACCAAATCAATCTGAAACTCAATGGCTCGTTTCGTTGGCAACCCAGTTACCGGCTCAAACACATATGCGAACTCTCTAACTACGAAGACTCGATGCAACTCCTCCTCCAGCTCCATAGTAACCAATAAAGTATTCATTTCACAACTAGGGTTCTCTATGGTATAAACTATCTGATCCCTACAATCCGGGTGACTAAGTGATATTTTCCTATCATGGCAAAATATCCTAGTATCATATTTACTTAACCAATCCATCCCAAGGATAATCCCAAATCCCCCAAAGTCAAACACATGCAGACAACACTCAAAAGTATGACCTAGTAAATCAAACTCTAAATGGTCACACCTTATCCCAAGCGTTGCATAGCTTCCTATCAGATTTACAACCCTTAAGGAAGTAACTAAATATGAGGGTTCTAGGTTAAGCTTATCTACCAAACATCGAGAAATAAAAGAATGAGATGCTCCAGTATCAAACAATACCCTAACTGGTATGCCATGGATCAAAAGCGTACCTTCCATCACAGACTTTCCTTTCTCAACAGTAGTTGGTTTAGAAGATGATGGTTCCAAAGCAAAGACCTTTCCTTTTCCCACCTTGGCGGCTTCAGGACATTTGTTCTTGTAATGCCCTATCTGGTTGCAATTATAGCATTGCACATTCTGCTTCCCCACAACCGACTTCCCATCTCCTGAACGGCACTCATTAGCATAGTGACCCTTCTTGTCACACTTATAGCAAACTATATCTGCCTTCCCTTTCTTGGCAGCTCCTTCTCTCTGAGCGCCCTTCTTCTTAAAGACCTTCCTCTTCTTCCTTTGAGGACTATGGAATTCAAAGAGCTTCTCCCTAGCTGAAACAGAAGCATTTCCTCATGGCGGATGGCCATTTCCACTACCACATCAGAAGGATCTCGGATATGGGCCATAGTTATTCTGACAGCTCTGGCCTCAATCCTCTAATGAATCTTCCATTCCTTCTGGCATCCGTGTCAACCAAAGCATAACCATGTTGGGATAGCTCATCAAACCTTGCAGCATACTCGACCACAAACATCTGTCCTTGGACAAGATCCATAAACTTCCTCATTAATGCCGACTTGGCCACCTCAGACAAGAACCTATGCTCAAACCTCCTCCTGAATTCAGCCCAAGTCAACTCTTCCTCTAGCACTCCGACCGTCAAATTGTTCCACCAATGAAGCGCTAACCCTTGCAACTGTCTCGAGGCTAGCTTTCTCTTCTCTCCATCATTCAAGCCTAGATCTATAAAAATCCTTTCACAGTTTAACAGCCAATTCTCTACTTCAATAGCATCTTTCGTTCCTGCAAACGGCTTTCCTCCCAAACTGATATAGTATCTACTCAGCTTAGCATAGTTATATCTAACTGTAACTATAGAATTTTCTCCACCAACATTTCCAGCAGCTCCTGCTTGCAAAAGGTTTGCCAACAACAGATACAAGGCTCCTACATCCACTTGAGGAACTCCTGCACCCACATTTTAACCTTGAGCCTAACCGGAACCTCTTCTAGCATTTGGTCGGGCATTTCCATTAGTAGTGGTGCTATCTCCTCCAAGTTTTACTCTTCCTCTTCTTCCTTCCATATCTATATTCAAATCTCGTGAGATACAGATGAATAGCCTAACTAAGATAGGACTCTAGAGATATAGCGTATACTTATATATATATATATATATATATATATAACAAATACAAGTACGTTACTATAGCGTTATCCCATACCCCGATCTTAACTCTAATTTCTAAGGATTATGTTTTCAAAAATAATTTTTAGTTAAATTAATTCAAAAACCATGCTCTGATACCAAGCTGTAACATCCCATATCTAGAGGCCCAAAACTAAGCGCTACAAATGCTGCAGTCATCTATAGTATTACTTTCCGGCGACTAAATACGGCTATGTTAATGGTATCAATAATATCAGAAGCATTTGAATATGAAACAAATACAGATTTCAAAACAAATTTTTACTTCATTACATTTCAAAACCAATTGTTTCACATTCACAACACATAATCCCAAATCGTTCCCAGGCACAGATCAAATATAATTATTACAAAATACGCCAAAAGCGGTATATGAAGATACCCCCTTAGTTGATCAGAGTCATATGGTCATCATAGACCTAATATAAAACAACACAGCGGAAAATCCAACAAAACACAATAAGAACTGTAACTCTTACATAGCTATCTGTTTGCCTCCTGCATGCCTCCGGTAGCTTTGTGATAACCCTGATTTTGTGAAGAAATTTCATGATTTAATTTAGTTTGTATTTGTTGAAATTGCATTGAAAAGATAGGGATAGGAAACTGATTGCAGATGCATAGTTTAAAAACATGTACATGTGCACAAGACAATGCACAAACATGCACACAGTTTTCTGTGTGATAGAATAGGCAACAATTAATAAAAATGATGGGATAGATAAATTACAAATATATATATGTAGGCAGAAATGATCAAGTCTTGAAAAAAAAAGAGAAAGACTTAGGCCAGGATAGGCATACGTGTATTATACATGTGCACAAAACAAATGCTTGCTGAAATGAAAATTTACATTGCATGAAAATGGTATGAGCTTTTGAACAAACACTTTATATCCATTTTTAGCAATTCCTTTTTGCTTTAGAAAACAGAAATCATGCAAATAACCCCTATCTCTTACCTCGGGGTCCCCCTCCGTCCAACTAAATTACTCAGATCTGATTGGTTCCCCCTCATCTCCAAAATCGAAAACAGACTCCATTCCTGGAAAGCTCACTCCCTTTCCTCAGTCGGGCGCCTCGTCCTTGTTAAATCGGTCCTATCAGCAATTCCCACTTACTGGATGTCACTGTACAAGCTTCCAACCTGGGTAATTAAAAAAATCGACTCGATCAGAAGCTCCTTTCTTTGGAATGGTAGTAAAATAAAGAGACTCGTGAACTGGCGGACTGCTTTCCTGCACACGAAAAACGGCGGCCTCGGAATTGTTAATCTTCACGACTTCAACATCGCGCTTCTCGCCAAATGGCTCTGGCGGTTCCTAACCCCTGGCTCCTTCCTCTGGAAATCTTGGATTACCTCTCTCCACCACCACTCAAACCCTCATCTTGTCCTCCATGCCCCCACCGGAATCAAACCATCCCCCTTCTGGTCTGGTGTCCTATCAACCCTACCATGCGTCAAACAGCTCTTCCACGTCAACCTGGGTAATGGGGTTAATTGCCTCTTCTGGTTGGATACATGGCATGGCCAGCTTCCTCTCTCCTCCACCCTTCCCAACCTCTTCTCTCACACAACTAACACCTTCGCTTCCTCCTTGGACACATCAACCTCGGGCCCAGATCATCTTCTCCCGACCTCCTACTTCGACCTTGCCACCCTAGCCGAGCTTCACCTTGCCGCCTCTATCCTCCGTAGCATCCATTTCTACCCCCGGCCAGATACCTTCACCTGGGCCCCTAACCCATCAACCGGCTTCTCCGTTGCCTCCTGCTATGCTCACCTGAACAACCCCGGACGCCTCTTCAACTTCCCTAAACTTTGGAAGTGCCGGATCCAGCCCCGCTTCGCTTTCCTACAATGGTGCCTCATCCACGGGCGCATCAACACAAGAGACAGGCTCCTTCATCATAATATCGTAGTTGACCCAAGCTGTGCCTTATGCTCCACCACAACAGAAAGTTTACAGCATCTATTCTTTGAATGCGATTTTACTGTCAGGGTTTGGGCTGCGACGACTGTGCACATTCTTGGACACATCCCCACAATTACCTCGTTTTTCGACCACTGGCAGAATAACCCCCCTAACTACCACTTGGATCTCTTTGTAGTTATATTCAGTTGGTGCATTTGGGCTGAGCGAAATGCACGTGTGTTCTGCAAGCCCGAATCCAACTTCGATGGAACTTGTAGACGTATTATTCATTATTTCTCATCTATATCAGGACACAGCTTCTCGGCACCATTCAGGCTGAGATTGCCATTCCCCAGTTCTCCACCAGCTGAATCAACAGGCAGCACAATAGCAGCTCCTTCTGGTTGGCAGCGAGGACATCAGTAACCGCTATGCAGTTCTAGCCTTTTTATTTTTCTGTTGTTTGCACCATGTATCTAGTATATAAAGCTCTGTCTCGTAACGACTATCTTGTTGTATTCTACTACTTTTTGGCCAGCGATCAGGCTTGTTGATCGTGCTATTTACCTATTAGTATGATATCTAATCGGCTGTGTAGTGCCACGCTACACAACCGTGTTGCTCTAAAAATAACATGACTGGGGCAATGAGGTATATTTTCTGAAAATAAATGCCAAGACTACTTACCCATTTTCTCTAAAAAGTAGAATGAGAGGTAGATCATAGTGGGTGGGGTAAAATTGACATTGGGTTATTTCCTTAAACCCTAGTAGCAGCCAGAGTTATATAAGAAGACCTGGTGTAGTAAGATTTTGGCTCGGCCTCATAAAAGAAAAATAAATATATAGATAACAGAAGTTAGAAAAGAAATGGGGAACACCAGTCATTAGAGTAGGAAGAAGGCAGAAGATCAAAAGAAGGAAAAGCTTAGGAAAAAAGGGGATTAAAGTGAGTAATCTCACTGGAAATATTGGCAATAAGTCCTGAATATTGAGGCAGCCTAATTAAAACTCATATTTCATTTGTTTGCAAGCTAGATTCATTTTTATGATTTAGTAACTTTGACTTGTCTTATGATCTGTTTTAATGAAAACCTCTTTATATTGATTTACTCAGTATGAAAGAGCCATGAATCTAATGTTTAAACAAGTTTTATGTGTTATGATTTAACTTTGAGGTAAAGCAGTAATATGGGTTTTCTTTATACATTTATTAGTTTAAAACCCAGGATGCTTAATATGGATATATGGTCTAAAAATGAGAAAGGATATGGGGCTGCAACCTTGTGAGTTTGCTTAGGTCCCATATTAACAGAAAAGAACTTATATAAAAAGGAAAAATAAAATAAAATATAGAGGTGCAATGTATACATGGGCTGAGCCTCTACATTTATGAACTATCCAGTAATTCTTATACTTGTGATTTAGTCAGATCTAAAAATCTATATGGATTTGACTGAATCAGAGGTAGAAAAGAAAAGAAAGACAAACAGAAAATTATCTATGACCATATGTTTGTATTAGATCTATTGGAGCCCATAGAAAAATAAGAAATCACCTCTATAGTTATGATGAAGTGCTTGTTCATGAAAAATGTCTTGTTAATCTTTGGATGTGTGCCTGTGACTGAATGTATGTTTTATCCACTGCTTGAAACATGATATGCAGAGAGGAAATTAACACTAAAAGGTAGTGACACTTAGTAATTCAACTAAGGATTTTGGATCTTAGGGCTACAAGATATAGCTTGGCAAGGGGAATATTGCAAGCTCACACATGGTATGTTTATACCCAGGGGCCTGAGTGTGCTGGGTTAACAGAGAAATGTCCCAGGCAGTGTGTGTTTAAAAAGAGAAAGTAGCTAAAGTCCATAACACATTTGATATTGAACATTAGAAATAGGTTCATATGAAGGCTTGGGAAAAATCACTGAAGGCCAGAAAAAACTATGAATGAGGAATGATGATTTAATTGATGATTGTGTTGACTGTTTTAGGATCTTCTATGGATGAATTCTATGTTTGTTTTCTCTGCAATAAATCATGGAATTATGGATCATTTTGTTGTGCATGCCCAGGTTGCACAGAAATGAGTACAAGTGTAATATTGCATTCCTTTATTTATCTTAAAGTTATTGGAATATGAAAAAAAACTATATGAAAATTATGTTTCCAATTAGATTACTCATACCAGACCAAGTCTGACCCATGTGTGTTGATGCACTATTGGGTGTCTCATTTTTAATGAGGCAGCCCATAGTGATTATGCAGGTAAATAGACATTTCTTTGATCAAGCTTTGGATGGGTTGGCTGCTTAAGGAATTGGATGCAATAGTTACAAATTTACTGAAGTTAAATAGATGTTTATGCCAAATTTATGTTAAGCTATGTTGTTTAAGTTGCTTAGAAAATCCAATGTATTGTTATTTACTATTTTGTAAGCATTGGACTTAAATAGGTGTTTCAGTTGAGACTTATGGATTCTATTTGAAAATATTTTACTAAGTGATGAAGTTTTTAGAGCTCCATGGTTAATTAACTCATGATAATAGAAAACCTGGGATTGTGAGAATTCATAAACTAATTGAACAACTAGATACTTGGTGAGAGAAATTCATGTTTTAAGTTGGAAAAAATCTGGCAATAAGGTTATGAGCTGCCTTAGAGAAGAAACCAAAATAAGATGTGTTTTTGAGATATAGTGTAAACTGAATAGGGCTAACATAGCCATCTTCTTAAGCCTGGGCTAAGCCAGCATTAAAGGATTTTGAGTCAAGTTATTAGATATGTTTCATAACACAAGTATAGGGTAGACTCAGACATTTGTTAACAAGAAAAGAAAAATCAGGTACCTGAATTTCCCACTGACACACACATGCACAGAAACATGCACACACATGCACAAGCTAAAGCACTGTTGATACAGTAACAAAAATTATGGAAATACATGTAAAATGCCATGTCTTTAGAGCTAAAATCAATAGTCATGCAATAATCCATGTATATTTAGAAGACCTGGTTTTTGAAACATAGTTGCTATGTAGGGATTCTTTCTTTAAAATGATTCCCAAACAAATTAGTTCTTCCAAACTTTTGTACTCTGATTCAAGTAGGAAGTAGCTTATATATCTTCATATATATAAGTTTAAAATGATTTAAACAAACCAATATTCTTATTGGCATAAAGATCCTGGATAAAAGAAAATTAGAATGAAACATTTTCTTGATTAAATGGCCACTGAATATTTAAAAAAAAATTAAGTGGGTCATTTCATTTGGTATCAGAGCTATGTTGTTAAATAACATAGCAAAATGTTGTATGAACATTGTTTGCATTGGATGTATGGTGTGTTGACTGCTTTGGATGCCATGTTTTAATTAATGCTTATACTAATAATAATTACTAGGATTGGATAGAGATAAATTAAATGAGTTAATTTATAGAAAATAAACAAAAATGGACTAACCCAAGTGTCATATCCATAGAATCATGGTAAGACCCAGACAACAAGAGGTAGGATCAAGTGAACCACCAATGGTGAATATGCAAGATTTCATGAGAGCTATAAGGGAAGGGGTAGGCAATAGGCAAGAAAATCCACATGAGGAGCTTTCCAAACTACTCAAGGCCTTTACCCATCTTGGAGGCAAAACTTTTGATGGAACAGAAGGGATCATGGGAGTTCAAAATTGGCTCAGAATCTTGGATAGGATTTTTACAGATATGCAAGTTGGAGACCAAAAGAAAAGGCAAATAGCATCCAGACAATTGAGAGGAGCAGCTTTGGACTGGTGGGAGGTTATCATAGCTGGAAGACCTGAAGGAGAAGTGACATGGGATCAATTTAAGGCAATGCTAGAAGGTAGATTTGTCCCAGCATCAGCCAAGGAATCTTTGCTAGAAGAATTTATTAAATTAAGGCAAGGGGCTATGAGTGTTACTGAGTACACACAGAAGTTTGAATCACTAGCCAAGTATGGTGCAATGCTTATCACAACTCAAGAAGCTAAAAAAGGCAGATACATTCAAGGACTGAATGCCAGCCTTAGTAGAGCTATGCTGCCATATAAGGACAAGACATTTGATCAAGTTTTGGATCTGACTCTGAGCTTTGAACAGCATGATAAAGCCAGAGAAAATTTTAGAGCATTCAAGAATAATCAAAATAAGAAAGGGAAGGGTAAGTTTCATCCTTATGATAAAAAGAAAACAGATGTAGCTTCCACCAAGAAGCAAGAAGAAGCCAAAACTGCTAAAGTTAAGAAGAAGATAACTTGTTACAACTGTGGCCAAGAGGGGCATATGAAGAATAGGTGCACCAATCCTAAACCAGCATCCTTCAAGTGTCACCAGTGTGGAAAGAAGGGTCACATAAGGAGTAACTGTCCAGAGTTTAAGCAAGGAAAAGTAGGAACCTTGGAAGGAAAAGGTAAAGCAACTAAGGGACCAAATGTTGAGAACCATGGCCAAGTTGAAGGTACTTTGCTCATTCACTCAATACCTTTTGTAGTAATGTATGATACTAGGGCTACACACTCCTTGATTTCCCATGATATTGTACAACAACTAAAATTAAATTGTATGATTGTTGATAAGCCATTGCATATTAGAAGTCCTTTAGGTAGTTCCTGTGTTTTGGGTATGATGTGTATGCAACTGGGATTAAATATAGGGGGATGTGTGTTTAGTGCAGACCTATATGTGTTGCAATACCCGGGCATAGGAGTTATTCTAGGAGTTGATTGGTTGAGGAAATTTAAGGCTATTATAAATATGGAAACATCTACCATATCACTAAAATTTCTGATGGAAAAAAGGTAGTTGTTCTGTGTGAGGCAAACAAAAGCAGAAATATAGCTACTCTTGTTACTTTGTCTAGTGAGAAACCCATGCCCACATTAGAAGAAATCTCTATAGTAAATCAATATACTGATGTGTTTGGTGAGGTTAGGGGAGTTCCAAACCATAGGCCAGTAGAGTTTTCAATTAAACTAATCCCAAAGGCTAGTCCAGTAGTTAAGAGGCCAACTAGAATGGGGCCTAAGGAATTGATAGAACTGAAAAAGCAACTGGTTAAACTAGAAGAAAAAGGCTTCATCAGACCCAGTAGCTCATCATGGGGAGCACCGGTGGTTTTTGTTAAGAAACAAGATGGATCTCTCAGATTATGTATTGATTATAGGGAGTTAAATAAAATCACAGTTAAAAACAAATACCCCTTACCAAGAATTGATGATCTCTTTGATCAATTGAGTGGTGCAAAAATATTCTCTAGACTTGATTTTAGCTTCAGGATTCCATCAAATGAAAGTAGAAGAGGAAAGCATTAAATACACAGCTTTCAACACTAGATATGGACTTTATGAATTTTTAGTAATGCCATTTGGTTTGACAAATGCTCCCTCTTACTTTGTTGATTTGATGAATAGAATTTTTAGAAAATACCTGGATAAATTTGTATTGATATTTATTGATGATATACAAATCTATTCTAAGTCAGTTGAGGAGCATGAGAATCATTTGCATATAGTACTTCATAAACTGAGGCAAGAAAATTTGAAGGCAAAATTTTCAAAGTGCACTTTTTGGCAAAAGGAAGTAAATTTTTTAGAACATATGGTATCAGAAGAAGGTATATCTGTAGATCCCAATAAAGTAATTGCAGTTCAAGCTTGGAAAAGGCCTACTAATGTCACAGAGGTTAGGTCATTTATGGGAATGGCTGGGTACTACAGAAGGTTTACAAAAGATTTTTCAAAGATTTCAATCCCATTAACCAGATTGACTAGGAAGAATCAGGTATTTGCTTGGACTGAGGAATGTGAGAAAGCTTTTGGGAGGTTAAAAGAAGCACCAATACAAGCTCCAATACTGAAAGTACCTGAGGGGAATGAAAATTTAGTGATATATACTGATGAAAGTGGACAAGGACTTAGGGCAGTATTGATGCAACAACACCAAGTGATAGCTTATGCCTCTAGACAGTTGAAACCCAGTGAGGTAAGGTATGCTACACATGACCTTGAATTGGCTGCTATAGTGTATGCTCTTAAATTATGGAGACACTATTTGTTGGGGGCAAGGTTTGAAGTATACACTGACCATAAGTCACTTAAATATTTGTTTTCACAAAAAGAATTAAACATGAGGCAGCAAAGGTGGATTGAACTCCTAGCCTCATATGATTTTGAAATATTGTACACCCCTGGCAAAGCTAATAAAGTAGCAGATGCTTTAAGTAGACAACATGCTAATGTAGCTAGGTTAATGATAGAAGAGTTTAACACTTTATCACTATTGATTGACTAAGAGGTAGAAAGGGAAAGTGTAGAAAATATGAGTATATGCAATGAAAATGTAGAAATGGGAAAGTTAAGTTTTGTCACCTTGGGGTCAGAATTAAAGAATAAAGTTGTAAAATTACAAGATCAAGACCCATTTTTATTTGAGAAGAAAACTCAGATATTAAATGGAGAAGCAGTGGAAGGCTTTCTGTTGAATAAACAAGGCCATTTGGAGAAAAGAAAAAGAATATGTGTCCCTGCTATTGATAAGCTGAAGCAAGAAATTTTACATGCTTATCACAAAAACAAATATACCATACACCCAGGAAGCACAAGAATGTATCACAACCTTAAAAGAGATTATTGGTGGAGTGGTATGAAGAGTGCAGTGGCATCTTTTGTGTCTAAGTGCATGGTTTGTCAACAGATAAAGGCTGAATATCAAAACCCTCCAGAATGCTTCAACCTTTACCAATACCACAGTGGAAATGGGAAGACATATCAATGGATTTCATTGATGGTTTGCCTAGAACTAGGAAGGGAAATGATAGTATTTGGGTTGTAGTTGATAGGCTAACCAAATCAGCCCATTTTATACCTGTGAAGTCAGAAAGAAATGCATGCACATTAGCTCAGTTATTTACAAAGGAAATAATCAGACTACATGGAATACCAAAGACTATAGTAAGTGATAGAGACACCATCTTCACTTCAAAATTTTGGCAAAGTTTTCACAAGGCAATAGGGACTGATTTATGCTTGAGTACAACATACCATCCTCAATCTGATGGCCAAACAGAAATTGTGAACAAATTGCTTGAAGACATGTTGAGAGCATGTGTATTGGATTGGGGAGGAAGCTGGGAGGATTATATATATCTAGCTGAATTTGCATACAATAACACCCATCACAGTAGCATAGGCATGGCCCCCTTTGAAGCTCTCTATGGAAGGCCATGTTTATCACCATCAAGTTGGCATGAATCTGGAGAAAAGGTGGTCTTAGGACCAGAAAATGTAAAAGAAACTTCTGAAAAGATAGCTTTGATTAGAAAAAGAATTGCTTCTGCCCAAGATAGGCAGAAGAAATATGCAGATCAAAAGAGAAAGGAAGTACATTATGATGTTGGGGATTATGTATTTATTAAAATATCACCCATGAAAAAGGTTCTAAGGTTTGGGAAACAAGGAAAGTTGATTCCTAGATATATAGGACCATATAAAATTTTAAAAAGAATAGGAACTGTGGCCTACAGGTTAGAGTTGCCAGAAGAAATGAGAGCAATAAATGATGTTTTTCATGTATCACAGTTAAGAAGATGGGTTCATGACAAGGAAGCAATTCTAAAATCTCCTAAGGATGTACAGATTGACTCCAGATTGGTGTATGAAAAGGAGCCAGTGAGCATAGTTGCCAGAGAAATCAAGAAATTGAGGAGCAAAGAAATAAAATTAGTAAAAGTGTAATGTAGTCTTGATCCAAGTGATTGCACATGGGAGGTGGAAGATAAAATCAGAGTTGATTATCCACAACTGTTTGATTGAATGAAAGGTAAATTTATATATATACTGATGAATGTTTTGACTGAATTGCATAGTGATTTTTGTTTTTGTTTTGATATGCCTAGAGTTTAATCAAATGATTGATTTGAGAGTGATTTGAGTTCAGAAATTGATTTTCTGAAGTAATGATACTTAAGTTAAGTATGAAAGAATTGTGGGGCACAATTCCTAAAAGGAGGGGTATATGTGATAACCCAGATTTTGTGAAGAAATTTCATGAATTAATTTAGTTTTTATTTTTTGAAATTGCATTGAAAAGATAGGGATAGGAAACTGATTGCAGATGCATAGTTTAAAAACATGTACATGTGCACAAGACAGTGCACAAACATGCACATAGTTTTCTGTGTGATAGAATAGGCAACAATTAATAAAAATGATGGGATAGATAAATTACAAATATATATATGTAGGCAGAAATGATCAAGTCTTAAAAAAAAAGAGAAAGACTTAGGCCAGGATAGGCATACATGTATTATACATGTGCACAAAACAAATGCTTGCTGAAATGAAAATTTACATTGCATGAAAATGGTATGAGCTTTTGAACAAACACTTTATCCATTTTTAGCAATTCCTTTTTGCTTTAGAAAACAGAAATCGTGCAAATAACATGACCGGGGCAATGAGGTATATTTTCTGAAAATAAATGCCAGGACTACTTACCCATTTTTTCTAAAAAGTAGAATGAGAGGTAGATCATAGTGGGTGGGGTAAAATTGACATTGGCTAATTTCCTTAAACCCTAGTAGCAGCCAGAGTTATATAAGAAGACCTGGTGTAGTAAGATTTTGGCTCGGCCTCATAAAAGAAAAATAAATATATAGATAACAGAAGTTAGAAAAGAAATGGGGAACACCAGTCATTAGAGTAGGAAGAAGGCAGAAGATCAAAAGAAGGAAAAGCTTAGGAAAAAAGGGGATTAAAGTGAGTAATCTCACTGGAAATATTGGCAATAAGTCCTGAATATTGAGGCAGCCTAATTAAAACTCATATTTCATTTGTTTGCAAGCTAGATTCATTTTTATGATTTAATAACTTTGACTTGTCTTATGATCTGTTTTAATGAAAACCTCTTTATATTGATTTACTCAGTATGAAAGAGCCATGAATCTAATGTTTAAACAAGTTTTCTGTGTTATGATTTAACTTTGAGGTAAAGCAGTAATATGGGTTTTCTTTATACATTTATTAGTTTAAAACCCAGGATGCTTAATATGGATATATGGTCTAAAAATGAGAAAGGATATGGGGCTGCAACCTTGTGAGTTTGCTTAGGTCCCATATTAACAGAAAAGAACTTATATAAAAAGGAAAAATAAAATAAAATATAGAGGTGCAATGTATACATGGGCTGAGCCTCTACATTTATGAACTATCCAGTAATTCTTATACTTGTGATTTAGTCAGATCTAAAAATCTATATGGATTTGACTGAATCAGAGGTAGAAAAGAAAAGAAAGACAAACAGAAAATTATCTATGACCATATGTTTGTATTGGATCTATTGGAGCCCATAGAAAAATAAGAAATCACCTCTATAGTTATGATGAAGTGCTTGTTCATGAAAAATGTCTTGTTAATCTTTGGATGTGTGCCTGTGACTGAATGTATGTTTTATCCACTGCTTGAAACATGATATGCAGAAAGGAAATTAACACTAAAAGGTAGTGACACTTAGTAATTCAACTATGGATTTTGGATCTTAGGGCTACAAGATATAGCTTGGCAAGGGGAATATTGCAAGCTCACACATGGTATGTTTATACCCAGGGGCCTGAGTGTGCTGGGTTAACAGAGAAATGTCCCAGGCAGTGTGTGTTTAAAAAGAGAAAGTAGCTAAAGTCCATAACACATTTGATATTGAACATTAGAAATAGGTTCATATGAAGGCTTGGGAAAAATCACTGAAGGACAGGAAAATCTATGAATGAGGAATGATGATTTAATTGATGATTGTGTTGACTGTTTTAGGATCTTCTATGGATGAATTCTATGTTTGTTTTCTCTGCAATAAATCATGGAATTATGGATCATTTTGTTGTGCATGCCCAGGTTGCACAGAAATGAGTACAAGTGTAATATTGCATTCCTTTATTTATCTTAAAGTTATTGGAATATGAAAAAAAACTATATGAAAATTATGTTTCCAATTAGATTACTCATACCAGACCAAGTCTGACCCATGTGTGTTGATGCACTATTGGGTGTCTCATTTTTAATGAGGCAGCCCATAGTGATTATGCAGGTAAATAGACATTTCTTTGATCAAGCTTTGGATGGGTTGGCTGCTTAAGGAATTGGATGCAATGGTTACAAATTTACTGAAGTTAAATAGATGTTTATGCCAAATTTATGTTAAGCTATGTTGTTTAAGTTGCTTAGAAAATCCAATGTATTGTTATTTACTATTTTGTAAGCATTGGACTTAAATAGGTGTTTTAGCTGAGACTTATGGATTCTATTTGAAAATATTTTACTAAGTGATGAAGTTTTTAGAGCTCCCTGGTTAATTAACTCATGATAATAGAAAACCTAGGATTGTGAGAATTCATAAACTAATTGAACAACTAGATACTTGGTGAGAGAAATTCATGTTTTAAGTTGGAAAAAATCTGGCAATAAGGTTATGAGCTGCCTTAGAGAAGAAACCAAAATAAGATGTGTTTTTGAGATATAGTGTAAACTGAATAGGGCTAACATAGCCATCTTCTTAAGCCTGGGCTAAGCCAGCATTAAAGGATTTTGAGTCAAGTTATTAGATCTGTTTCATAACACAAGTATAGGGTAGACTCAGACATTTGTTAACAAGAAAAGAAAAATCAGGTACCTGAATTTCCCACTGACACACACATGCACAGAAACATGCACACACATGCACAAGCTAAAGCATTGTTGATACAGTAACAAAAATTATGGAAATACATGTAAAATGCCATGTCTTTAGAGCTGAAATCAATAGTCATGCAATAATCCATGTATATTTAGAAGACCTGGTTTTTGAAACATAGTTGCTATGTAGGGATTCTTTCTTTAAAATGATTCCCAAACAAATTAGTTCTTCCAAACTTTTATACTCTGATTCAAGTAGGAAGTAGCTTATATATCTTCATATATATAAGTTTAAAATGATTTAAACAAACCAATATTCTTATTGGCATAAAGATCCTGGATAAAAGAAAATTAGAATGAAACATTTTCTTGATTAAATGGCCACTGAATATTTAAAAAAAAAATTTAAGTGGGTCATTTCAAGCTTATTCGTCATCCTACTAAAACATGAAAAAATACCTTAATCCCTCAGCCTACTCAAATTAATTTTGAGCACCTAAGAGTTTAAGGGGAAAACATAAACTTCGAGTCAGACATAAAGCCCGGTATGAATAATACTATACATCCTGGTTAAACATGTTAAGTGAGACCACACCGCTTAGCGGAACGGGTTTCCCCTCACTAACATTCTTTTAAAACATATCTTTTGCAAAACCTTTCATAAAACCATTTACTGTGCCCCTGCATCCACAATGGTTAAAACGTGTATTTATAAAACATTATGGTGATATGCATACTTGAAAACAATTGGGATTTTCCAATCCCTAATTAAAGCTTACTTATGTCAAAGAGGGACTACCTATTCCATATTCATTTTGCTTAAGTTGATGTAGACTATCCATTTCACATCACATAGTTTTCCTAGGATGACTATGAACCCATCATTTTGCCACTTGATTCATGCTAGCCTCATGAATCTAATTATTTCATGTTAGCCCCATGAACTTAATGGTCTCATGTTAGCCCCATGAGTTTATTTATATCATGTTAGCCCCATGATTCTATTTGAATTTTGCCATTTAATTCATGCTAGCCCCATGAATCTATTTGTATCATGTTAGCCCCATGATTTATTTGAATTTGCTATTTGATTCATGCTAGCCCCATGAATCTATTTGTATCATGCTAGCCCCATAATTAACCTACTTCCATTAGTATCCCTAACTTAGGTCATATTCATTTATTGTTTCCATCGGTACCCTCAAAACCCTTAGAAATCAAAACCTATCGAAACATTTGAAACTCAACCCTTCGAAACCATTGAACCTCAAATCTTTCGAACCCATTGAACTTCAAACCTTTTGAAAGCAATAAAACCTTGGACATCCTATTTTAAAACACTTGGTACATTGCCTTGGAAAAACCTTTGGAAAACCTTCCATTTAAAACCTTCCGAAATCATTTAGAAACAAAAACCTTTCGACCCCTTCGTAAGGTTACCTTTCGACTCCATCGAAAGCTTAGCTTTTGACCCCTTCGAAAGCTTTGCCTTCGACCCTTTTTTAAAACATTCAGCAAACAAAACCTTTCGAAAGCATTGGCCTTCTAAAGACTTTCCAAAACTTTATGGGTTCAATTTAAAACAGGTGGAACTCCTTTTAAAAGCTTTCTACTTCATTGGAAACAACCTTTGGACTAAGTCGAAAGTTCTGCTTTGAAAGCTTTAAAGCATCTTTTAAAACAACTCTTTCGAAAGCTTTGGGTTATAGTTCAACTTAAAAAACAAAGGTAAATCACCTAAGTCGAAAGCTTCCTTTCGAAAGCACGGAGAAGCGGCTAGTTTTTTTTTAACAAGTAAACCTTTCAAAATCAATCAAAGTAAACTGTTTGACCTCATCGGAAGGTTTAAAACAAAACAAAGCGGCAGTAACCTTTCGGCTTTCCCGGAAGGTTTCAAAACAAAGTAGTAGCTGTAACCTTTCGACTGTGTCGAAAGGTTTAAAACCTTTCTTTTAAACCTTTTAACCTAATCGAAAGCAACCTAGTCGAAAGCTCAATTTTGAAAGCAAAGCAGGCGAAAACTTTAGTTTATAAAACAAGCATATCCCAACCACTTTGTCCATCATCCTTTAGACTGCAAATAATTCGATGCTATCCAATTCATTACGCATAAGTACTTGATATCATATGCATTGGTTTGACCTTGCCGAATGGTTCAATCCTTTCAGCTTAGGCGAAAGGTCTGGGTCGGAAGGTATTATGCCTAAAATGGCCGAGACATACCAAAAGCATGATTTTCTTGTTTTTAACTTAAAGAAGGTAACTTTTTAACTAACCTACCTTTTTTAACAAATTCTCATTGGTTAAAAATTACTTTTTAGAAAAATGCTGCCGCAAATTTCAGATTTAAATAATAATTTTATTTTACAAAATGCCCCTTCTCCTTAAATAAATATATAAAACATTTAAGTCACATACCTTAAATAATTTTATATATTCATCCAATCCCTTAGGAAAAATCTGGAAAAATCCCAAAAAATCTATTTTAATATGTTGCCTAACATATAAAAATTTCAACCCCAAATAATTATTATTTTGGCCGAAAATAATTTATGACCCAATGAACAATTTCCTTCACTAGAAAATTAATATAAAATCCACCATAATTTGGAAAATTATGAAAATTGAAACTCATCTCTAAAATATCATTTCTGACGCATATTTAATTTTTTAAGGCATTTGGATGTCATCAAATAGGGTTTTCATATCAAACATATCATAAAAACAAGTATGAACATGCATATTTCACCAACCAATAAATATATGTAACTTTAATCATCAAAACGTGGCATATACTTGGAAAAACATTTCGGATCTTAGCCTTAAACCGAAAACCAAAAGAAGGTGGGATGTAGTAATTATTCACCTTAGCTTTGAGATTATAGATGTGAGATTTGATGTTGAATTAGTAGATTATCCTCCTCTTAAATCCTAATCTTCTTCTTGAGGGTGAAAACGGTGGTCGGCCTTAGTGCTTTTAGTTTGAGTAAAATGAAATGAATATGAGTTTCTTTCTCCTAAGGGTTTAGGGTATAAGCTCCACCTATGTCCCATATTGCCCTTGTCATTTCCTAACACCTTTGTTTTAGGTAATTTTAAATTAGTTAACACTCTATTATGGCACGGCTACCCTTAGCTAAAACAAATCTCAACCCATTAATCTCCATATTATTTTATTTAATTTAACCAATTAAATTTCCTAAATAATGTCATGAAACTATGGGTTGTTACACTTAGAGTTAGCAAAATTAGATGCGAATACCGATTTCTTCCATGGAAATTTAGATGAAATCATTTACATGGAGCAACCAGAAAGTTTTATTGTAAAGGCGAAGTCGAATTTGGTATGCAAGTTTAAGAAGTCACCTTATGGTTTGAAGTAATCGCCTAGACAATGGTACAAGAGATTCGATCATTTCATGCTTGATATTATTTCTGATAGAATCATCAAGGATGGTTGTGTTTTTTTTCAAGGACTTGGAAATGGTTGTTGGTTGCACTTACTCTTGTATGTGGAAGATATGCTCATAGCTTCAGAAGACAAGGATAAAATCAACATGTTAAAATCTCGTTTAAATCGGAATTTGATATGAATATTCTTGGTGAATCAAGGAAAATATTGGGTATAAATATTTTTAGGGACCAAAAGTGGTGTGAGTTGAAATTAACTCAAAAGGAAAATATTGAAAGGTGATTTCTCAGTTTAGCATGGACACGGACAAGATAGCTAATACACCATCACCTTTGCATACGAAACTTTCATCAAAATATTCACCGATTTTGGAGGAGGACAAGGCCTACATGGAATTATTAACATATGCAAATGCAGTTCGTAGCTTAATGTACACAATGGTGTGTACAAGGTGATAGAGTTAGGATTATGTCCTAGGGGTAATACTATAATTTATTGTAAATTATTAACTCTGTAATAAAATCTCGTTTGAAATAAAAGGATTTTTATTATATACTTATTATACTGTGTTATATTAATTAATTATTTAACCGAAATATATTTAATATAAAATCCATAAATGATATGCTATGATAGTAGTTACAGTTTGCAATAAGCATGAGCACTTTATCACAATATAATAAACATATCGTCTTAAATATTCATAGTCAAGATGTATCGAAAATAGCGAAGTGACAATACTACACGGTTCTCTCAACTTGAGAATACCTTTGAGCTTCAATGTGGACGCTCCACTTTTATGGTAGTTAAATCATAGAACGACGTCCGCCAAACGACTATAGTTGGGTCTGAGTTGAAGCATTGGAAGTGAAACACTATTCAATATATAATAAAGTGTGATATTGCAAACAATATAGCATGTATGATAATTCCTACTGTCTGATGCATAAGAAAACCATCTTACATGCTCCATATTAAACAATTTAATATAGTGTTTATGTATATCATTTTGCGATAATCCCAACATCCTTTTATATTTATTATAAAAGATATCTTTTTCAAATCATGTATCAAGAACTAAACAACCAAAATAAAATGATTTTAACACAGGTAAATCGTTAATAGTCATTAATTTGTTGTTTACTCATTGTTTTAGAAATAAATTAGTACCTTTATAGTATTTTCTTACAGACGCGTGCTTTCTTTGCATTTTGACTGAAATCTAAGCTATTTGATTTCTCTGTCAAAATACTTGCTTAACTCTGATTCTTATCGAATAATACTTTTGTATCATTTCTTGGATCATATCTAATATTCACAAACCCAATTCGCTCCCACTAATTTTGAGAAATTTTGGTTATTGTGTTCAAATAGTCTATTCTAATCATTATGTAGAATTTATGTTTCAACATATATGTACAAAAACTTAAAAGTCATAGGGAGATAAATTTTGTAAGAAAAATCCAAATTAACTAATGTACATGACTGATGAATTTGTTACGTTAATTTCAACAATTAAATTACGATGTTATTCTATCAACATAGCTTATATTCTAACTACATTAGTCTTCTTCTCAAAAATATATTTATGGCCAATGGATCATATCCCTTTTGGTACCACCATCAAAATCATATTTTGCCAATGTACTTAGAATACATTCCGGATCTACGCATCATGGCAAATGGTAGAGTTGGTACTCTTAATGGCTTATTGACAATTGGGGAAATTCTTTTCTTGACATCAATAAGACAAACATAGTTTCTCTTTAATACATAAGCGTTCTTATTAGACATTCTAATTAGTTATCTCCATTTAGGTTTGGCCAGTGTCATTTCATCCCTTGTAATTAGTCTTTTCTTTGGATTATATCCAAATCCATTTTACTACCAATAATTTCTAAAAGAAATTCCTTCATCGTGAAGTTGGCATTCTTGAAACAACAATTGTTTCTTAGTGCTACGGACTAGGTACTCATAAACATTTTAATGAGCTACCTTTATATAAGTATAAAACTGATTTATTTTTTGGTTTATGAAACTTATGTTCGTCACATAAATTGGTCAATCAATATTGATCGGTCCCAACTCATTTAGGATGTTCCACACAAGATCCCTTACGAAAAAGTATTTCATGCAGTTTTTCGACTCACCCAACCTGCCAACTCCTTGACCTAAGATATGCAAGGGTTTTCTATATGCTCTTATCTTTTATGATCTCATAAACTATGTTTTAGATGAAATTAATTATAATCTTAAGTACATAACCCAATAGAAAGAAGTTAACTCAACTTCACTCATCATCAATCATTCTTGGTCCAACAAAGTCCAATTACTCCTTATCGATACATAATTATGTATCATCGGGAGGAGTGTCTTTTAAGATAGAATCTTAATTCTTTTAAGGACATTACAAATCTTTCTAATATACTCACTTGTTCGATCATACAAATTATTTCATTTCTTTATATGTTATGTTTTGTACTTCCATTCTATATTCAATGGACTTATCATAATTACATTGTTTGTGCATTAAATACGCATGTTTATTTCTATGATAAATTATCTATGAATTAAACAAAGTAGGTAGATTCATTGTGGTATCATTATACATTTGAGTACATACATCTTTATGTATCAATCCAAAGAGTTCATCAACTCCTTTTTCACTCCCACTAAATGAGTACTACATCCTTAATCTTCTGAGATATAATTTATCAATATAGGATTCATAATCTTATAATTTAAAGAATTATTCCTCTAAGATTTGGCTTAGTTTATAATCGCAAAATTAATTGTCTAAATTTTAGATACTTTCGTATCATGCAGCTAACGCAACAAATACGTTATTCTAACATAATTATTTCATGACGAATATTTAGAATATTCATAACAAAACAGAACTATATTTACTTTCAACTAATACTGAAAATAATTATTATTCACAAATAATATTTGGTATATTTACGAAAATTATGTTTCGTATCCTGATGCATTCGATGATAATTATTATACGGCATGCTCCCACTATTTCCACCATTACTACAATAGTGTATGAAATATAAAGCTTCATTTAACTACTTAATATGAGCTATTTTTGATGTAACTAGTTTATAGTCGAGTGTTTTCGATCAAATATCTTAAATTTGCAGAAATGAACTTTATAGAATAATTTTCGATATTATAACATAATTGGAATAGAAATCACATTTCTCACTCCGTATTAAGTATCTTTTAGTATTATATACAATTCTCAATTTTGGTGTCCTTTTATGAAGTAGAGGTGACCATTCACTCTCTTCTCCCAACTGTGCCTAAGTTACATCCACTCTCATATATTTGCTTTCTTTTCCAAAATGGTCAAACCATTCAAAGGAGATCCTTATTGTAATCAATCATATCGAATACACGATCTGGCATTATGGTTTATTTGCTTATTTCCAATGTACTAATTTCATTGAAGTTTCGTACATTACGAACCATGAATTTTCACCTTATACCATTTATATGTGACTGAATATGGGTCAAAAATCCATGTTCTTCTATTGCTATTAGAGTTAAACACCCATAAAAGACAATACACAGTCTTGTACAAATGAACAATTAAGCAACCGAGGCACGAATGTTTTAGTGGTTGTAAAAATTAGCTCTTGCATGGGTCTTGAAGCAACAACATACCAAAGAACTTAAAAGTAAGTATATTTTATATTTCTTTGTCAATCTTTAATTTAGTTCATTTTATATCCTAAGCGATAAACATTTTATCAATTTTAGTATTTGCACAAATTTATCAATGTAGATTATTTTAAGTTTATATAGCAGATGTTCTTATAATATTAAAAAGGTTAAATGTTAAAATTTCATTTTTCTAATAAGGCTCCCACTAGATTTTTATGTTTCTCAAAACTCTAAGGAGAACATAGAAATCTTTCAATTTCTCTAGTAGGCATTAGGACTCGCTTACCTTAGGATTCTGACCTGAGGAAAGCTAAACAAATAATAGGCCCATAAGCGATGGATAATACCTTATCGGTTGCGTAATATACAATTCCTTACCTATGGTCTCTATCCTAATCTTATCTCGAACTTAAGGAAAGCTAAGCATATTGAAAGAGATTATTTACTCATACCCACCATTTCTCTACATCCTAAGTATAATGCACATACCTTAAATACGTTCATTTACCTTACCTCGTGTAGTCACTATATTAGTAGTATTGAACATAACATTCCTAGCTTGAGGAAATCTCAACAACTAAAGAGTATGTAAGTAATATATTAATACATAAGTTATAGAGGACAACTTATATTAAAGATTCACAATCTTTAACATATATATTTTGAGTGATATCGATTTAGGAGAAAATGTATCTCTTATGAAATACTCCCATGATTCAAGTGTCAAACAAAGATTGTTACTACAATAAATCCCATCGAAGGAGTTCGAGGTGCCACTAATTAGCAATGTTAAGGCAATAACGTCAATGTTTGTAATTGTTCCTTGATCACTCCATATGCTATGACCACCGTTGAAGATATAGAACCATTAAAGTATTTGTGGAACAGTTTCAAAGAGGTAGAATGTCACACCACAACTATAGTAGAGTATACATATCGCTGCATATGATCAAACAAGCAAAGAGGTCAAATGCAATTCACCTCGCAAGATATTAGAAGGTGTCGAAGTGGTTACAGCATGTTCCATTGAAGCGAAGCCATGACCATCATGTATCTCGCAAGTGCTTCGAAGATGCTAAAACATAGTGACTCTAAAGATAGCCCTTCGATGAGGCCAAAGGGACATAAGGTTATATCCTACTTCATCAGTAGTCACACCGCATATCAAAGGCATATAACCAGGGAAGCACTAATAGATAAATGTCGAAGAGGTCGAGCATAACCCACTTCACCGATTATTATAGAATGTCGGAGTGCTCATAACGAGTTTTCATGATGCAACATCCACATCATACCACATGAGCTCCTCGAAGGCGTTATACACATAGCAATGCCCCCCCCCCTTCGCTAATAATCACTTCGTGCTCCATTCATGTACAAGTAGCACTGCATTTTGTAAGCTCTCCGATGACATTGTGTCAGTGGTGTTGATAGGGAACACTATCAATATCCGTGAAGACCCTCATATTATAGAGAGGCGACATCATATTTTACAATGCTTCGAAGGTATCCGTCTATATCAAAACTATAACACCCCGCGTTAAATTACAATTATATATGCAAATAATTTAATTAAGTTATATACGTTTGAAATTTTAAAACAAAGAAATGTTTGTAAATGGGGCAACTAATTAATATTATTTGGAATACATATATATTTGTGTAACAAATAAATTAGAGAGAGAAATTATATAAAATCAATTAATAGGGAAGATTAATTGACGGTGTTTGTTTAAAAGGGAAATTAATATTCAATTAATTAGTAGAGGTGATTAATTTACAAGAACTGACAAGAAAGGGAACATATATTGTAGCAACTAATTGATATGATTAGAAACATATATATTAGTGCAAGAGAATAAAATGGAGGAAGAGTAACTTATGCAAGTAATCAATTGTCAATTAATAAACATGGAGACTTATGGTAACGTATATAATTAAGATTGTGATTCAAAATTCAATTGTAGAATATATGCATGCAATAATTATGGGAATAAAATAAATTAATATGCATATATGTAACGAATTAATATGGTGTTAATTGGCATATTAATTTGGTAAGAAATCACAGTGCGGGCATGGATTAATTGGATAGTAAATTAATTCTAGGTATATATGAAATCTATTAATTGGGTGATTAATAGAGGAATCTTACTTAAAAGAAACGTCACATTTAAAAATATATGTTTCCATAGATTGCGAGAGAGAAAGGGAAAGTGATTAATAAAAAGATTGTTGGAGAATCAATTTGAAATAAAAACAAACGCAAAAGAAAACATATTAATTTAATGTCCATAGACTGAGTGTACGCTTTAGATTTTAGGATTTTATATCTAATGGTTAGCACTAATTTGAACCACTATAAAAATAGGTGTAGAGCCTCATTTTTATTCTCATTATTTTTCTCTTACCTACAGAAGCTCTGCCATTTTTCTATCTCTTCTACACTTTCTTAATAACAAAATTTTAGATCTAATTCACACGAATTTAGATCTAAATAGAAAGAGAATAGAATTAATTAGGGAATTAGGAATTGGTTCAAATCAGAAGGCTATGTCAAAGGTAAAACCCTAGATCTGAGTTTTATTTGCTATTTCTAATCCAAATCTCTTCCTTTTCTCTTTCAAATATTATAGATCTGTAAATACATCGTTTGTAATTCCAAATAGGGATTACAAGAGAGGTGAATATAGATGTTCGGGGCAGATCTGAAATAAAAACAGGGAGATTTGGAAAGCTAGCAATGTGAGTGGATTTAATTATATCTTTTGTGTTTATGATATATTATCGCTACATTCCCGTTAAATAATTTTATTCAGTATTTCGGTAATTAATTCTGTTAATTAGTTATGCTGAATTGTAAGAAATTTACAGTTATTTACATCTAATTTGAAGTTATAATTTAGCAAAAATGCTAGTTTCTTTTTATTCTCTTTGTACACGAATAATATAGTTAAAAAGAAAATTCGCGATTATGGATTAAAATGGGAAAATAATAGATTAGATGTAAAATAAGAAAAGTTGGAATAAAGCTAGAAAAATGGAATTCTGCAATAAATTACGCTAAAACGGGAATAATAAATTAATCTAGTAACTTGATTTGAAGTAAGTAATATATTAATTGGTTGGTTTAGAAAATATGATACATTTCTATAATTTAATATTTAAAAGATAACGATAAGCATAACTACAAGAATAAAAGAAAGAAAAAGAGAACTAGTGTAAAATAGAGAAACCACTGTATTTTACACTATTTCAAAATAATAAAAGAAATACCTTGCAGCTACGAATTATTGTTTATATTATTATTTAGTATTAAAATATGAAAATGGATTTTTAGTATAGTTTTCATACCCAACCAAATAAAATAGAATTACTTCCTAGAATATAAGAAAATAAGTAAAGTATGAAAGGAATGAAGTAAACTATTAGAAAAGAATTTGAAGCTGTAAACGATAATGAACCTAGATCTGCATTTACTGTGCAGACTATACAATAAGACAGTTATTATGATAAGTGAATTATATAATATAAGAGAATTAAAGAGAATTCTATATCATAATAAAAGAAGACAGCCTAGAACAGAAGAGAGACACTTGTAATCATATACAAATTGTAAAAGAAGATAAAAGTGACAATTACAAGTAAAATTATAACATAGGTTATAATTAAAGCAGAAAGAACAGAAAGGCTTATTTAAGATTTAAATTAAGTTAATAAGCAAATAGAACAAAGATAATAGAAGATGCTTATTTAATAAACTTACGACTTAAATTGAGTTAAATAAGCAAGGTAATAGAAGTGGCAGTACCAACAACATTCCCTATTAGATCAATTGTGGTCTCACAATAGCCAAAAGTGAGACGAGGGCAAGAATATGCTAATTAGGGTAAATAAGTAGCCAACAGAATAAGAAAAGTAAACTAAATGCAAATTAAAAGATCAGAGTTAGGATCTAATAAAAGAGTGAGATGCGTTTGGAGTAGCCCAAAGGATGAAGAGCCTAATGAAGCAGTTCATCATAGATTTTAGCAAAGGAGAAGTACGTCCAACTTAGTTATTTTGGGCTAGAATGAAGTACGAGACTTTAACGGGACGTGAGGATACTCTAGGATGGCCCTCTGGATAGGCCTAACGAAGCTGCATCCCTAGAGGCAAGTCTATAGGTGTTCCATCAAGAGAGTATGCCTTGTTTGCTTTTTGCATGGTAGGACCATTGTAGGCAGTCATAAGAGGTTGGTGTTTGGAGCAGAATATTCGTATGTCCTAGTACTTGCAAGTAAGTTTTGTGGGCAGGACCCAAAAGGATAGCCGTATGCGGATATCGACCAGCATCAAAACTAAGAGCGAGTTCGGGAAAGACTAGAGTTAAAACTAATAGTTCAATGATTCTTTCACTATCGAGACATTGGATGAGGGGCACCGCCAATTGGATGTTAGATTGTTTACAGTAGGGCACGACCACTTAACTTTTTATAGGTCTTTCGATTAGTTGAGGGGTGGCTGCGTGGGGCCATAGCCACGATGAGAAAAGAGACAGACTAACTAGAATATCTACATTGTAGGCCTAACGAAGCTGTCCTTTACAGATATAGAAAATCACCGACCGAGTTCCGTACAAGGTAGACCTTGTTGGTGGGATTCAGAGAGTAGACAGAACGATTATGTATAGTCCTCAATGTATGCACTGGGTGGTATGTTGCGGATGTCCGAGCGTTAGTATAGACTAGTGCGGACGCAGTTTTACGTTTTCATAGTAGACGATGGAACATCTGTATTGTAGGCCTCACGAAGCTGTCCTTTACAGATGTAGTCACAAAACGCTATAGGAGCAAGACGATGGAGTCCTTTGCGAGGAGGATACGGAAGATACTATGGGTAGTACCTAGGACCAATATGGTCATTGGGCATATAGCTACATATATATATATATATATATATATATATCAGTTATTAGGTTTTAATCTACTAAGGAGTAGATGGGTACGATTCACGCACAGAGGCGAGAGTATGATAAACCTAGTGAACCTAATATAACAGTAAATGGAAATAAAATGGTATATGTAGAATTAAGCTTAAAAGTGTATAATTTATCCATTCACCAGAACTTTAGTTCTGACCCCCTCCTCATAACATCCTATAGGTTAGGTAGATGGCAGAGACTTCCCAGCTTTAAGACACTTGTTTAGAAAGTGTTATTATATTGGCGACTATTTACTTACTATTATATTTTAGTCAATTCCGCCGTGAGATATTTAATTGAGCTCTGATATATTTGTCTTTGCTTATTGCAGGATACCAGAATCCCAACTTGGGTTTCAGTGGGCTTGGGTTTTAGCATTTTTGCGAAAAATCCGGACCCACTGGAATTCGGATTGTTACAAAAACCAATTGATGGTCGCGTCGAAAACATCAAGGATGAGACAATGTTGCCTCTCGCATATGACGTCTAGCTATGAAGATAGAAGCTAAATTAAAATAGTCGAGGAAAGGCCTCACTGAAGTTAATCTCGACACAGACATACTAGTGGAGAGACCAATACTAAGCACCGACGAAGTCAAAGCTTGATGAAGACCCAAGATGCGAAGATAAGGCCACTTACCTCTATAAATTCAACCCTATGGGTGCCATTTTAGGGGGCAAATTTGCTCCTCCCATTTCTTACATTTCAACTTTGTAAATCCTAAATCAATTTGAGGATTTTAGAGCATATTGTAATTTTGGAACCTTGAACACATAGGATTTTGAAGATTGAACAAGGACATGGCATGGCATATTTGATTCGACTTGAACTTGTGATTTGTACAATTACTTGACATCGAACTTAAACTTACCTTGCATATGTGACTTCGAACTACTCATATGACTACGATGACAAAAAAATCATGGGACGCTATGAGAAACCTCTTCGAATTGATGGCTTCAATAGGCTCTATTAAAGCTTCTCATTGATTAGCCTAATTTCCCGATCACTTTTGGGGTTAACGAATTTATTCTTTAACATTTTTGTGCTAGAAGGAAGGCTCGAACCTCCGACTTTGTTGAAACCCTAAGTGGAACCACATCAACCTGCATTGAACTTTTCTAGCCTGCATATTAGGGCATAAAGAACATTCCTATCCAAGCACATACAATTCCAAAGATAACCAACCCTAATTCCTGACATCATGCTGCTTAATCGTGTTATGAAATCTGAGCAGGGGTCTTCTGAGCTAGTGGTATGTCAAGTGAGAAAAGAGTTTCAGGCAAAAGGAGCGAGGCTAGCTCCTTATCCCAACCGATCCCTTGAGTTACTTAGTGATATTAAATATTACACCATAACACATATTCCTAGAGAGGGAAATGTGAAAGCCGACTCACTGACTAAGTTAGCCAGTTCTAGGGATGAGCTGCTCATGGGTCTAATCCTGGTGGAAGTGCTATCGGCTCCGAGCATTGACCAGATGGACGTCAATTGGATCTTGGAGCTCGAATGTGAGAAGGAGTCACGGATGACTCCAATAAAGAATTATCTATAGAGAGGAGTCCTTTTTGATAAAAAAAAGCGAGCGATGTCAACTCCTTCATAAATCTTAAAGATTCATCATGCAAGAAGGAGTACTTTATAGGAAGGGATTCTGAATTCTTATGCTTTAGTGTGTTGCCAACGATGAGGCCAAGCAAGTCCTAAGAGAAGTACATGAAGGGGCTTACGGCAACCACACTGAGGGACAAACCCTAGCGAAGAAGATCCTTCATTACGAGTATTTATGACCTACTGTCAAATAGGATGCAGCTGATTATGCCAGAAAGTGTGACAAGTGCTAGAGATTCGCTAAGATTCCAAGAGCCCCACCAAAGGAGATTACTCAAATGGTCAGTCCCTAGCTGTTTGTGGTCTAGGGAATCGATATCATTGGTGTTTTGCCAATGTCCAAAGGTGGTGCGAAGTACGCTATCGTTGCAGCTGATTACTTCACCAAATGGGCTAAGGCAGAGCTGTTAGCTACAATGATCACAAAGAAGGTAATCAACTTCATGGTCAGAAGCATCATCTGTCGTTCTGGAGTTCCGCGAACAATTACTTTCGATAACGGGACCCAATTTGATAACACCGAGTTTAAGGAGTTCTATCGTAGACACCACATCGAGAAGAGATTTGAAGCGGTGGAAAACCTCAGGCAAATGGACAAGTCGAAGTAGTATACAAGATTATCAAATCCATTCTTAAGAAATGGTTGGAGAAGGCTAAGGGCAAGTGGGTCGATGAAATTCCACTAGCACTTTAGGCTCATCGAACGACCCACAAGTCTACAACTGGCCACTCTCCATTCGTCCTAGCTTTCGGATCAGAGGCCATGATCCCAATTGAACTTGAAGTACTTTCTCATTAAATGATTCACTATAATCCATGGATGAATAAGGAACTCCTGATGGAGTCTCTCAATATATTTGATAAGAAATGTGATGAAGCTAACTTGAAAGCAGCCGCACATTGGAACTGAGTTGCCCGATACTACGACACCAAAGTTAGAGCTTGGACATTTGAGATTGGCAATCTCATTTTCAAACGAATATTCCTTGGCCTTGGGAACTTCGGCCCGAGTTGGGAGGGTCTGTATGCAATTGAGTAGAAACTTGGAGATGACACATTCAAGCTAGCAACGATAGACGGGATCTCATTCCCGCGGGTGTGGAATATCGAACACTTGCGATGCTATTTCACTTGAATGTAAATTTGTACATATATAATCAAAGCTGTGTAGCCAAATATAAACTGTCATTTCTAATGTTTATAAAAAAGGTGACTTCTGCACCTCTTGAATCAGTTTATACTTGATTTTACACTGTGAACAGTGTTATTTTTAAATGAACCCGCATATGCTAAATGCAAGTGTGCAGGTACCCAGAGATAGGTGCTAACTAAGCTTTCGCAATCCATGATCAGATGTACAAAGCTCAACTACCACTAGTACACAATCTGCTTGTTGCGTCGTCTTATTTGCGTTGGTTTAGGTAAAACCCGTAGCAAATACTATCATTTGCGTCGGTTTTTATTAACAACCGTAGCAATTGGTCTGTAAAAAGCATTAGAAAATAAATAAATAAAATTTGCAACGGTTTTCATCTACAACAGTAGCAAATACATAGTTATTTGCGACTGTTGTCTGTATGACCATCACAAATATTAACCCATTGCCTAAAACATTTCCGGCTTACCAAATTCATTTCCCTCCCCCCTACTCTTGTGCCCTAACCTTCGCTACTACTCCACCCTCCAACCCTGACTTCAACAAATCGCTGCTGCCCTGTCAAATCAATATCACGTCCTGCTCTGACTTCGCCGATGCTTCTACCATGCTAGACCCATGTCAGAAAACACCTCCGTCACTATCAAAGTCCTCGACAAACCTGAAATCGTTAGCACCGGCGTCGCCGCTTGATCCTACGCGAGGTCTCTGCATGGAAAAGCAGAGTGTTTCTTAACAATGTTGTCTTCTGTGATGGTGAATCATCCTACTCTCTTGGTAGGCATTTTGTTTTTGATATAAGATAATAGTTTGAGTTTGAATAATGAAAATTGATTGAGCAACTTTGGTTATATACAGTTTCAGTTTTTTCTAGTCCGCAATTTTGTTCAGTTTCTTGGGTTTGTTAGTTTTCCTTTGGAATTCTAAGATACCAAAATTTTTAAACTACTCATAAACCATTGTAAAATGCATCAAATCGTGAAAAGAATCTGTTTAAATAAAGAAAACCAGAGAAGGATGGATTTATATTTATACTGAAAAAGGATGCAGGCAAAGATTAATCTGTTTTAGACATAGATACTAAACAAACAATTCATTTACCTTGGATGCATTTCTTCAAAAATAATTTTCTTATATATAAACTAATATCACGTATATTTTGTACTAGTTAACATGACATATTTTTGAACTTACTTGAAACAAAATAATAATGATTTGATATAATAATGAATAAATTATGGCATGTATAAGTTATCTTGGTCTGTTTTTTTTCTCTTAGTTTGCTTTTGGTAAAGCTTTTGGTTTGCAAATTTGTTTCTTTTGCTGAAAGCTTTAATGGCCTGGTGCTGTTTCTAATTTTTTTGATAAGGTATAATCTGATCTTAGTATTAAGGATTCCTGACGTATTTCACAATCTTTGGGAGTGTACATAGTCTCTTGTAACAGTGAATGTATGGAGCCATTATGAGTTGTTGAGTGAATATATAGCTCTACTGTCAGTTGTTGAGTGATCCTATGAGTGTACATGTTTGAGTGTTACTATATGTGTCGAAGTGGCTGAGTTTCCATTGGATTGTGAGTTCACTATTTTCTCCACTAAAATGACAGTTTTCCTTTTCCGCTAAATTTTGTTTATTTACTGGTCAAATAATGTTCGTTCTTTTCATATAGAATGTTACTGTTTTTTCATGTCAAATTATTACAGTTTATGCGAACATTTAACATTTCTGATATATTGTTCGATATGGGTTGAACACGGTATGTTTCCCATACGTTATAATACATCCAGTAGCCTATTTGTTCAATTTAATGTGTGTTGATACCAGAAAGCGAACTCATCAATGTGAAAATGGATCTTGAATTTGAACATGGAGTATGAAACATCTATGTACTGATTCAACTTTGTATGAACTCCTAAGGGTATGAGAGAGTTTTTTTACATCGATAGATTTAACATGTTTAGACTTCAGATATACGAAATAATAATCTAATCTAAAGTTCAAATCATAAGGACGGGAGAGTTGGGGGCATGAGATTTGATTTAGCTAATACGATTCCACCAAAATTCTGTCTGATTTTAGAGAGAGTGGTAATCAATATTTAATATGATATCTTCACATTATATTGTGTAACAAAGATAATATTCAATTTAATGAGTGATCTTCCTAGAAGCTGAACAAAGATTAGGACAGAGTCTATATGTTTGTTTTAAATCATTTATGAGATGATAATATCCATATTTATCCATAGTTATGGCTCTACATGATCATAAATAATTGTTGATGAAAAAAAATTAGATTGGAAAAAAGTTTTATAAAATTAAGAAGCGGTACAAATTTCTTAATCAATTAATTATGATTCATGGTCAAAACACAGATGTAACTTAAGATCATGGAAGTTGCATGAGAGAAAGTAGGAAGCTTTCCTTTCTGTTTCCGTGGGGTTTCAATTTTTATTTATTTATTAAATTTTTTATTTTATTTTTAATATTATTGAGTTTTATTTTATATTTGTATATTTCATATTAGGCCTGTAAACGGATACTTTCGGATACGGATAACGCTATATCCGTATCCGTATCCGAAATCATTTTCGGATATCGGATATCCGTATCCGCGGGTGCGGACGGATATCGGATATTTATCGGATATTCTTCGATCAGTTTACAACTGATAAATCTAAACAAATAAATAGAAAATTTTGATTTATCATAAATTTGTTTTTGTACTAAATATATAGAAATAATAAATACACTAAGAAAAATAATTTTAAGCGGTAAAAATTAATTTTTTACATACATATTAATTTTTTTACCGGGATATAATAGTAAACGACAATCATTTTATGTACTAAAATACATAAAAAATAGCTATAATCTTGATAAAAACCGAACGGATAATTATCAGATACGGATATGGCCATATCCGTATCCGTATCCGTTTTTCGGATATCGGATAATTTTTCATATTTCGAATACGGATACGGACGGATTTCGGATTTTTCGGGTACTCATTGACAGCCCTATTTCATATGATTTGCATGTGGAAGTTTGAATATGTCAGAGTATCAACATGGGATATGAGAACATCTCAGTCATGCCTATAACACCTTCTTACATTTTGGAAGTATAGCTTTACTTTTATTTTTGGCATTATAAATTAATTTTAGTATTGAACATGATCTTATATATAATAATTTCATGAAAGAGACAATTATGTGGTAATTTATTTTTCATAACTTTTGCTCTTTAAATAATTTTGTGTTCAAATTTACTGTAAATTAGGAGACAAGTCATGGTTTGTGCAGTAAAAAGTACTATGATATTAATAAATATTGTCTTCTAACTAGTTCATAAATAAGTACAAATAAGATGACCATTTGGTCTACTTAAACATTAATTTGGCTTGGCAAAAGGTTTTAAATTAAGGCCAAATATATTATTTTAAGATGGGATTGTGCCCACGATTAGCATACAATCACTTGTTTAGTATAACTTTGTGTTAGTTTAAGGTGAGATTGAAGACAATCTCTATCCGACCATTAATTATATATTACAATGCAACAATCTGATGTAGGGTGTTTGAATTGGCAATTTTTGTACTTTTAGTCAAAAAGGCTTAAGGCTTTGAAAAAAATAACAAATCAAGGCGCTTCTTTAAAAATGTTGTCTTCAATGCTTTTGATCAAATTAACTTTTAGATTTTCAAAACAAAACAATAGCATAAAAGGCAAAAAAGAAAATCTATCCACACTTAAACAAAGATCATTTTACATACTTAATTAAGTAATGACTCATTTTACATTAAATAACAGAATAAAAATGCCACTTCTATATATTATATAGTGGGTCAAACTGTGCACAAAAGAACATTTCATCTGTAGGAATCTAGAAGTGCAGAGTACAATAATAGATTAAAGCAAAAAAAGAGAAAGAAAAGGCCGTTTTTACCATTATTAATGGCATGGAAGCACCAGCTCTTGCTTCTGGTGCATCTTCAGACTAGCAGTATTACTAACTAAGTGACTACATGACTTAGCGCATGTTTAAAAAAATAAGTGCATTAAGTGTTGATTAAGCAGTATTTATATTTCCAACTCAAGATGCAAGACATGCACTTCTATTAGCCTAATCTAAGTTCATTAAGATATGAAAAATCATCAAACAGGAATATCCCTATCAAGAGTAGAAAATATTTTAGAACATTACTGGAAAACCAAATTTGTGGAGTGTTCATAAAACCCATAAAACAAACATATGTAGATTATATATCACGTACTATCTTAGTGTTAAATAATGGAAACTTGTAATAAAGAATTCTTGCTAAAATGTAAAAGATACCAGTAAAGAAGTAACTCGTCTATAAGTAAATTTCCTCAAATGCCAATAAAGTAATTCATATAAGCAGGATAATAGGGAATTTAAATCCAGACAACTATTTCAGGACTTTTTTTAAATCAAATTCATATCATTCTTCGCATTTTTTTCTTCAACTGAGTTATGGACCCATTGATGAAAATAGTATTTAATAGGATGTTCACTAAGTTTATACTGGAGCGATAAATTTATACACCTGTGGATGCTGTTCAATAAATAAGTTTTTCATCAAGAAAGGTATCAACATATATATCATGGAACAAAAAATAGAGATGCAAGTGCTATGCTACACTTCGAGTTGGACAAATGGTCAAAATTTGAACTCAACAGTTAGTAATAACTGCTGATATCCTTTTATCAATTATTCACATATAAGCTATTCATTAATTCAATGGCAACTCGACATCGTTTATAGGTCATTCCTAGTCCCATATCAGTTTAGCTACAATATTGCAAGAGATGGATCATCTCAGTCTTTTGACAAAGGATTAGAAGTCCAGGTATTCCTTGTCCTAACTTGCATATCAAAGAAAATGACAGTTACCATTTTATTTTGTTTTATTTTCTATACAATTATGATATTTTATATATACTCTTATAGGGAAGTATAATTCAAAAGGGCCAACAGTTGGGTACTGTACCAATGAAACCTTCTCGAGCCTCAACTTTTAGAGAAACTGGATCAAGCTTTATTTCACATGCTTCTGCTTCTTCAGACATGGCTTTCAAGGATCACCATCTGAAACAACTTAGAGCTCAGTGTCTCGTGTTTCTAGCATTCAGGTACTCATGCTCAATTATTATCTTCTTTAGTTTTGAATTTATATTAAACAAAATGTACATTTCCAATTATCTTTTCCATCCATGACGGGATTTCAGCATTAATATACTGATATAGATCTTACTAAGTGTGCTTATGTTCATTCATGTTATTATAATTAATGTGGTTAAGTCATTATAATGGAAAGTGTGCTTGTGTTATCTTCATGTGATTACATATTGTTTTGCACTCAAACTTATGAACATGATTTGAATTAACCTTTACTGCACTTTTCCACGTACAGAAACAATTTACCGCCGAGGAAATTGCATCTTGATATTGCTTTAGGAGACTACTATCAAAGAGGGTAAGAATGTGTGTCATTTTGATTGTAAAACACCTTTGGCCTTTGACAAAACGTTTTCATATGTTTAAATATCAATTATGTAGGTGAAAGTGTGGATGGAATAAATAAAGAATTGAAAGAAAACAGAGAAAATCCCGGTTCATATTTTAAGGAACCTTTGCTTGTTATATAATTATAGCATGGAAATAATATCAATATGTGATATTGATGGCTATTCTCATATGACTGGAAAACAGAAGAACACTGAAAAAAGATAAGAGAAAAAATTCTTATGAAAAGCATGTACCCGTTTGAGCAAAGAAGCAGGCGGTTGTTCCCCACGACAGAGTGGTGAATAAGCACTAGCCGTTCCTCCAGCATTAGACATTGATTCGGATTTGTTTTAATTGATAGCAAAGCACAAGGGAAGGGAAGAAGGTTCGATTTCTAATGCATTTTCATTCCTCCTCTTACTCAATCTTTATATTTAAATGGACAATGTACTAAGCCAAAATCAAAAACTATAAGTTTTTGTAGACTTGCAGTTTACTGAGCAAAAGCCTAATATAGGAAATTTGTTTTTCCATTTTTACTAGAAAATTTAAAATAAAGTTGAACTAAAGCTGAAGATAACCAATGAAGCAGCCCCTTTGCACCTTTTTTTGTCCTATTGCGCACAACATGGTTTCCATGTTAATATTGGTTAAAAACTCGTGTATTTTATTAATAATATCCCAACACAAAATTAGTATAACTACGTAAAATATAATCGTCCTATGTATTAAACGTTCATAAAATGTTATGTTATTAATGCAAAAATATTGTTTGTGCATGCAGTTACTTGGTTCTCTCTTATATTACAGTTATCTATATATAATACTTCAGTTTGCTTAACATGAATATGATAAACCTTCAATATGGATTATAATGAATAAATTTGAGGTGGAACATTGGTTTTAATAATGAAATATCTTTCTTCTACATATGAACGTACTTGTTTTAGGTTGTTGTAAAATATGAGAGTTGGATTGAGAAAAGAAAATGTGTTGTTCAACTTATAAATGTGTCTATATTATGACGCAATCTAGTATATATGCATATATCTTATAATAGGTTATATTTCAGTTTAATTTTAGTTTTTAGGTTCACTTATAAGTAATATGATGTAATATGGTTGTACTTGTGCTATAGTATGATGTAATTTGCATTTTGATTAGTCTTAAAGTAGTTAAAGTCAGGATTACAAGAATCATAATAGCTAGGATCCCATCAACCATGATTATTGCTGGTGCTAATTAATTAAATGATTAACGTGGATCTGGAGGAGTAATAATATAAAAGTTTACCATCCCATCCATCCTATTTGAGCTAACTTAATGTACCATGGAATTAAAATACAGATATTTTTCAAAGAAGAGGAATATCATCAATAATATGTTGCTAATTACAAAAAACTGGATTTGGATTGTAGTGACCTTATTGCTATTGTGGCTAGAAATAATACAAGTAGTAACTAAATATAGGGGTCTTTTGGTGTATTTGTAGATTTTAATTTTGAATTTTTCGCGCTTAAAATTTACAACATTATGTTATTGGTATAGCTACATGTTTGAGTGGTGAGCTTTAGATGTTAACCTATCTTCGCTTTTTTGGTAAACTACGACTGTGGAATGTCTAGTTTTTTTATCTTCTAAATGGTTATGTACTATGTGAAGTATTTCATCTTTTACAAACTTTGCAAGCAAATTAATTTGTACAAGTTAAAAATCATTAACGAAATTCAAACTTACAGAGAAAATGTTCCAGCGCAGCCTACGTAGGTGTGTACTCAATCTACAACTTACATTCCATTCTACTTAGTTTATGGCTTGAATATTCTTAATTGATACAAACTTTTATTCTTTCTCCAATAATTTCCTTGATGATTTCTTCAAGCTAGTCACTCCTAACATGGAGCGTTTGAGATTAATTAAGAAGCATAGGCATGGTAGGAGAACAAAACAACTTGAAAAGCTGGAGCAAAAAATGGAAGAAGAAAGGGCAAAGCGTATTTGTGAGCGACAAAAAGAATTTTTTGGTGAATTTGATGTACATGGGTACCAAATTTATTTTTGCTATTTGCATATATATTGTATAAATTTTTGAGTGAGGTAGTTGGTGTGTTGCATGACATTATTACACTTATACAAGCAAGGTTAGTAGTTGCTACCTTTTCAATTATCAGTAACATTTTAGTAATTTTATGTTTAATGTTTTAGTAATTTATGTATAGAAATAGAAAGTTATGCTATTAATATAATCCATTATGTGAATCTGCATTGAATATTTGAAACCAAATATCAGTTTATTGCGACGCTTATTATAATAAGCCATAGCAAAAAATAAGCAATTCGCATCGGTTGTTTAACTCAACCGTAGCAAAAGGTCACTATTTTGAAGTTAAAATGGCAGTCTATTGCGACTGTTGTTATGAAGAACCGTCTCAAAAAATATGATGGTTGTTTAACCCAACCGTAGCAAATGGTCATCCTTTTGAAGCCAAAATGGCGGTCTATTACGACGGTTGTTATGAAGAACCGTTGCACAAAATAGGTCTGTTGCGACAGTTGTCATAAACAACCGTAGCAAAAGGTGCTTTTTTGCGATGGTTTAAAAAACGTCGCAACAGGTTTTGCCTGTTGCGACATCTGCATTTGCTATGGTTGTTGAACCGTCGCAACAGGGGTAAACAACCGTCGCAAATGACCTGTTTTGTAGTAGTGTACACTTGGTATCTGGAGATAGATACCCAACAACTCCTATAACTCGTGACTTTGGGGCAGGGGTATAAACATTCAAAGGCTGAATGAGATAGTTCGCCTTTACAGCTCGATCCCAGAGTTTGGTAGAGCATCCACACCTTGCCCAAAGTAGGCAATACGAAAAGTCTACACCCGAAGTTATGCGGGATCTCCTACAAACTTCGATCGATGTCCAAAGTTATGCGCGATCACAAGTAAACATCCTAGATAAGGATGACCAAACCACTATCTTAAGTGGCTAACTCTCAACCGACGTCCAAAGTTTGGCATGGTCAAAGCATGCATCCCGAAGTAGGATGCCCAAATTGCTATCTAGAGATGAATCGTTTCAATTGGCGCCCAGATTTAGGCGCGATTGCGCTCAAGACATTCCCAAAAAGAATGTTTAAATTATTTCTCCAAGTGATCAGAATGCGACCAAGCTCCAGAATTGGACATGGTCATGTGCGGGCATGTGCGGATAGACGCTTTGATAACCGTCCCTTACCCGCCTATACAATGGAATGGACTGGTAATTTAGTCCAACGATGATGATGAGAATTAGATCGTAAACATGTTGAATATAAAGCACATTTCTCGAACACTTAGTCAAATTCAGACAAGATTTGAGTGAAACAAAAGGTCTACATTATTCATAGTCAAAATAAGATTTGGAAGAAAAGTACAAGTGTTATTGACATCTAAACTGAAAGTAAAAGCGAGGGTTGAACCCACACAAAGCCGGCCTAAAAAAAGCAAAATAGTTCCTGTAACTATACAACCAAAAACCTAAAAGAGAGAGATGATCACTTCTTGGACTTCTTCTTCTCCTCCTCCATGAAAGATGGCGCACTGGACCCCTCGGGCTTCTTCCGTATTCTTTCTCCAGTTCCTTTGCCTTCTTAAGGCGAGCTATACGATGAAATGCCGAGATGCTTTAAGTAGCTCCTGCCATAGGTAGAGTGACCGGAGTGAAAATGGTCTCTCCGGGCAAAGCAATGGATAGAGGAGGAGGGAAGAAGTCAGTCGGCTCTTGCTCAATCTCTATAGCGGACTCTAACTGTTGTTCAAGAAGCTCGCTCATTGAAGGCCCTTTAGCAAGATCAAGTGATCTGAACATCATCGTAAGTATGCGCACCCCAGAGGTCACCAGCCCCTCTTTTGGTAAAGCATGAATGATTTGCGCGCTAGGGCCCAGAGTGTCGCCAACTGGAATGCTCGAAATCATCCCAGAAAGAGTCACGACCGTTGAATCAGTTGTTGTAGCTTGTTGTCCTAGTTGGTAACCCTTCTTTGGGAGACTAGAAATCACATGCTGACCTGAAATTTGAGAAAGATGAAAAGAGAGGTTAGCGACATCGACCGATGTTATGTGTGCCTTCTCAAATATGGGTGAGGTCAACGATATACCTCAACTGAATTGTGGCTCCGTATGAACTGGCGTACCATCTGAATTCCCTTCTTGAATAGGAGACAACATGCTTGTTTTCTACATCTGTGGCGCATACGGATTGTATGGAGGGACAGACGAAGCAATAGATGCAGCTGGAGGTCTAGAAGTGAGACCTTTAACAAGCTCCTAAGAAGTAGTGTCGGAGCCTTCGGCTTGATATTTCTGAACTATAGTAGCCAATTCGGGTGTAAGATAAACTCACTTGCTCTGAGCGCCTCAATTTCTGTCGGACTTAAACTCTCGCTCTCTAATTCTGTCAGATTTACTCTTCCTACACAATATGCTCCCAGGCCAATGCTAGTGATCGGGGATAACCTTTACCGAGCTACGCTAAATCTCTGAACTTAAGTACATTGGCATTGTAGTTAGTGATGAGTGTCTCAAACCTATCTTTGACCCGCCCCTCCGCGACTGCCATCAACTCATCCACTTTCTTGGCTTTTTCCAACGCATCATCCCTCTATTTATGAGTGTCGAGCATTTCTTCATAGCAGTTTTGACTTGTTTAAAGGGCTTCATCTTTCTCCTTCTTTTATTTTTTGAGATGTGCCTTCAGCTCCTTCACCTCTTTAGCCAGCTCAAAACTCCTGTGATGAACAGATTCAACGTAGCTTAAGTGATCTTTTCTTTCCCGCTCGATTGCCGCATTTAAGTCCTTGACTTTTGATTGACTTCCACCTTTGCCTTCTTCGGTTTGGCGACCTCCACATCAAGATGAGCGATGGTCTTATTGTTCTGGATCTCCATAAGCCGCAATCCCATGGTGTTAGTCTCCAAGCTCTCGGCATATTCAGAAATTTGCTCGGCTAACCTCCTCTAAGTGAAGTACCAATTGTATACGTCACCAACTTACGCTACCGTATGACCCTTGATATCATAAGGAATATCTTTCAAATTGAGGACAAACTTGCAACCTTTAAAGTTTATTTTTGGGAAGCGATATTGCAATTCAGCTATCTAAGGGTTAGAAGCGACGCCGCTCCGCTTCAACAATAGTCTATTCAGTAGGCTGCTCAATAGGCATTTTACCAGCTCTATGTCGAGAGGAATCGAAAGTGGTAGGTTTTGATGGGCGATCAGAATGTTAGAAAGTATGAGACGACATTGTTTGCTTGGTAGAGAAGGAAGCACGAGAGGGGTTGTCATGAGGAGTGTCGTCGTGATGGCTGGAGTGCCTCTCTAAACCCTTAGATGAGGGTGACCTGATTTAGATCGACGCCTCGACGATGAGTTGTATGGCCTATAATCCTTCTCCCTACCTCCTCGATTATGGCTCGAACGCCGGCTAGAACCAAAATCATGGCTGGATATGCGGGGGAACATGCTCGGTTTGCACCTCTATTGATAAGCCGTCTTATCCTCGAGATCCTCGTACAAACCGCGTCGTTCCATTAAACCTGCAAATGAAACGAAGATGAATCGGCCTTGACGAGATAAGGACGGGACACAAAGCTAAGCATAGTGCAGTGCATATGTGTGTGCGGGCAAGTGTCCTAGTGTTCCCCTAACAGACTATGTGTTAGAATTTTGCTGACAGGGGTAATCTCCCCTGCTTTAGTTGAAGGCACTTCTTCTTAAAAACAAATGGGGGATCAAACATCCCCAATGCTTATGTTGCCAAAGCTTTAAGAAGGAATATCGTCCGGGATTACCCCTAGACCAACATATATATTCTTAAACGGCACTATAGTAGTTTTAAATGCTATTGTAACTAGAGGAGGAGGGATCAGAGTCTGCCTTTTGGCAAGTTTAACCTTATGACTTCTTCTTTGAAGAGGTTGTTAGTCATCGTTGCTCTCATCAACAGATGTGTTATGGCCTACATCATCGTCATTACAACCAGCTCCATCACCATCACCTTCAAAAAACTATTCTCCTACTCCTTCAGCCTTAATAACTGGACTTTAAACTGGAGGCACCGATGAAAAATCCACATTATCCCATCACTAAGCAGTGTCTATAAGAGTAAGACCGACATTATAATCTGGGTCCAACAAGTTATAGGCTCGTAGATTCTCATCACTAAGCAACATCTTAGCATCTCTCTTTGCCTCTGGAATTTTGTGGTGTTGTTAGAGAGTCTCTTCCAAAGCCGCATTGCTAGATAGTACATCTGCAAAGAACGAAAAAGACATTCAGCGATAGCATAACTATGAACATGGACTTATATAAAAAAGGATAGGAATGAGACTCATGTGCAGACAACCATCATTGTGCAAATCCAAGAGGACAACAAACACAAAAGAATTCATCCTTGAAATAGCTTAATTTATTCCAGGTGCCGACCACAATTCGGCAAACCTTAGATGGCTCTAAGAAAATGAGAGAAGGATTTCCCTCACGGTGTTTGAAGCTGAATAAGTATCGAATCTCTTTATTACTGGAAACTCTATTGAAATGGCGAACGAAGATGATAAACAAGCTATGAAGGAGCGCATAGCTATTCGAAATGAGCTGAACTAGAGCCAGCCTCATAAAGTGCAAAACTCGTCAGATAAACCGATTGAACGGTGGGACACATCCTGCCAAGCATATGTATTTGTTGCACATTGTATACCGTCTGGGGGGTGATGTTCCCTTTGCTAGTGTGTAGGAACTAACACATCCACAAACAAGATACAGTGTTTCTCGCAGATCCTTCTGAGTGATCCCTCCTCAATTTTTGATGATACAGAATCTACTGGACCATCTAATATAACAACATCGTCAAGAGTGTCGAGAGCATCTTCTACTGCTGGGCCTTTGACACGTTCTATTGGAACTTCTTAAGCGAGCTGACCTACCTATGGATTCTCGAGCAGGAGTATAGGCTGTGTCGGTGTTTACCATGCAGACGGAACCGTATTCAAGCTTGACTCGGTATTTGATTCGGTTTATCTAGAAATCGATGGACCTGTAGCTTGTGCGGAGAGATGCTCAGAACGTCTACAATCCATGCTATCAAAAATCAACACACAATTGATATCAGATAGATTAAAAAATTGCTCCGTGTTAAAGCAAGAGCCTAGTGCAATGCGGTGCAAATTATGGTGTCGTGCAGTGTCAGTTTCCGATAGTGTGCAACGGTTCATTTAAAAGTCTAGATGTCATCCGAAGTGAACGTCATCGCTGACAGTCCCAACGAGCTTCCTGTCATTGGCCATGCATTAATATTGCCTCGAAGCTCGAGAGATAGCATTGAGAAGAATGTGAGCATTGTTTATTAATGCAAAGATCTTAAGCAAGTCAAGACCCAAAATTCACCAAGGGTTGGGTTGGTACCGATCCATCCCCTTGGTTGGATTTTTGTCATTTTCCCCATCTCATAATCCCAAGCGTTGCCACCAACCAACCTCTCCATCACCATCGTCACCTACTTTTGGATGTCGAAGCTTAGAGGAACAACTGATTTGGGATTTGAATCGAAGGTTGGTACAAATTCAAAATTGATCAGGTTCGCTCCAGGCGGGGCAATCAGTGACGTCGAGTTCAAGTAAAGGATGGGTGACGGCGGTGGGAGTTCAAGTGTCAAAAGGCATCGGTTCAAGCTTTGGAAGCAAAGTGCTTTAATGGCAGACAAGGGCTTGAATGAGAGAAGCAAGAATAAAGTGAAGGAGAAAGAGGAAACAGGTTGGGTATATAACACTCGATCCAGAAAAATAGGCGATTGAATTGCTTAATCTTAAGGGCGGGATCGGTACCGATCCATGCCTATGGATCAGTACCGAACAATCTATTTAAAAAAAGAGAAAAAGAGAAAAGAATGATGATTTATATATGCATGTGAATATGCTCAGGAGACTCCACAAGATTGTGCATGTCTATATGTGTGATGACCACCCTACACCTCTAGTGCCCGGTATATTTATTTGATGCGTTGTGGGGGTACCCAACCAATGCACGACGGTAGCCAAGAATGTAAAGTAGAGAAAAATCCAAACATAGAACCTGTATAATGTCTCACAGCGCACACATAAATATAATATAACAATATAGATATAAAACAAGCGAGACAGTGATATAATCAGATGAACCCTAAATAAGAACATCAGAGTGTATCAAGTTCATAGACTATACAAAAACTGAAATAAAGAGTTTATACATCCCAAGTCTCCAAAATAAACTCTATAACTATCTCTACTAATATAAGTATTGACATAGCTCCACAGTACTACACAGCGGAATGTAAGCAATAGTAAGCACCAAGTATAGATATATGAAAGCATAGCCTCCTGCTCGTACTCTGTACAGCTCCATGCGCTATCTAGACCTACTACCCCTCATCTACTCATTTATGAGTATCCAAAATAATAAAAAGTAAAGCATAAAACCTCGGGTCAAACAACAGTCTAGTGTGAGCGATATATCATCTCAAAATACTATAAACTCGAATATAGTAAATAGCGCATAGGGTATGAACATCCATACCTAACCTGTCCCTGCATCCAGAGAGTTAGCACATAAATGAAATATATGCTACACTATTATCACAAGTGGAAAAATATGAGGTACAGGGGTATCACATAGCATACCAATCACACAGTAAATATAACATCCATCACACGTCCTTGCATCTCTCACTCAAGTGCTTCAGATATATGACAACTCTCTCAAATGCTCAACTCATTGCCCACACAGATGGCTAGGGACTGGATATACGCAGACATCCAAAATATGGATACACTCAGACTACTCTGGGTACACACAGACTACCATGTCCCATTACCGATAATAGAACTTCCCCATAGATGCTCAGCTCTTGCCCACACATATGGCTAAGGACTAGACACATGCAGACATCCAACATATGGGTACATACAGACTATCCTGGATACACATAGACTATCTTGTCCTACTCACGACCATCACAACCACTTGTTCTACCCTATGAGCTATTACGCAAAACTCATCCTTTCGGTCCATCACCAGATGTAATAGTCACTTGCCACATCGAGTCGTTGAAGTCATCATACTTCGTTGGTTGCCATCCCAAAGTCATGTAAAGCCATCCTCGCATTATCCATCTCTACCCCGAACCAACTCCCAAGACTACCAAGCAAACCCATGCCTTGCCCCAAAGCCAAGATCCCAAAGCTTCACCCCAACGAGCGCCAACCACCACGCCCATGTCCATTCATCAAACACTCCTTCCACCTAACCGGCCACCATGCTCGGCCCCCAAACCGGCCCACCACTGGACCGAATCCCTTGTCCAGTCACCGATCCATCTACCACCGAACAACAAATCCCGCTCGATCATCGAGCCAACATACCATCAAACTGAGTTTATTGTTCAGTCATCACTCCACCTTGCCACCGAACAGATCATCATGACCAGCCACCGAACCACCATACCCCCGAACCGACCATCATGACCGACCACCAAACCAAAAACGCCGAATCAATTTCTTGTAGCTCCTCCAGCACTTCAACATCGCGTCATTCTGTCGCTAAGCTCATCGCTTCAACCCTCATGCATCGTCTATGCAACGATATAACCCCAAACGCTCTAGAGCCAATCCGTCGAAGCTTGGTTTCATGGTTCCTAACTCTAAGTCACTCTGATAAGCGTTTCAGCCATTGAAGCATTCAAGCAAACACCATACATGCAACAACCAACATTCAAGCATGCAAACATACAACAATTCATTACAACTCATCCTATAATGTGTATCGAATATAGCCTAACACACAATAAAACAACCACACATTAAATCAACGTGTTTAAAACACTTACAAATATTTTAAATTCGTTTTACTTCGGTTTTGACTTTAAAAACAACTCTAAAACATGATTTTGACTTTAAAATATGCCAAAACCTACAGACACATATATAATAAGGTAAGAGATAATAAATCACTCACCAAATATCCAAAAAGCAAAGATTTGCATGCAAATCATGGCAAATCTGAGAATCAACAAGAAAGATCCAATTTCCCCTCTCCAAAAATAAAGGTTAAGATCTCTAATGAATCCCCTTCCTAATTTATCACTGATATATGATTTAGACTTGATTTGGAGGAGAAAAGAGAAGGTTTTGAATAGAGAATGTGTTAATAGAGGCTTAGATCTATGGGGAAAAGGTGTAAAAGTGATATGGGGAAGATGGTTCAGCCTAATAAGGTCTCCAAACCCAAAATTGGCCAGCGGGCTTGCCCCCCAAACTCACTAATTTCCTACTAAGCTGCTTCAGAAACTGTGAACTGTGAATTGTCAATCTTCAAAAAGCCATATCTCCTAGCCAATAACTCCAAATCGATATTATGACCACTCTATGGAAAGGGAACCCATTGTATCTTTCTAATGGAATTGTCTCGAGCGCTAATTCAGCACCTATCAAAAGGTATAGCCGATGCAAGTTTTTAGGGGTAAAATTACCCGAAAAAAATTCTAAATATAGGAAATGTCATAAATAGGCATTTGCCAAAGTTATAGAGTCATACAACCTCATATGAAGTAAAAATAATATTTTAAAATCCTCCAATATGTAAAATACGGGTCGTTACACTCCCTCCTTTGAGAATTTCGCCCTCGAAATCCAAATGCAACCAAGGTAAAGTCAAACATAGCTACCCTGCATGCCTATCATCCACGAGCAACATATCAAACATCAAACATGCACACAAAGCAATAAATGATATCTGCGCCTACTCTAGCATGTAGGGTACTAAACTACCTTATATAATAATGAAAGTGAAAGTAAATTCGATAACCAGAAATCTCATCAAGTAAAGAGCTTCAGATGAGCAGTCATCAAACTCTCCTCGGTCTCCCAAGTACAATCGCCTTCGCTCTCACTCCACTGAACCTTCACCGGCTCTACCATCTTCCTCCTAAGATATTATGCATCTTGTCCGACGATACGAATAGGCCTATAAGGTCTCGATGCTTCTGGTTCAATCTTGATACCATCAAGCTGATCCGGTTGAACTATCACACCTGGGTCATGCACAAACTTTCGCAAGTGAGAAATGTGGAACACATTGTGCATGCCCACCATCTTTTGAGTTAAGTCGACTCTTTAAGCCAGGTTCCCAATCCTCTCAAGTATCGAAAAAGGACCAACAAATCTCAGTATTAACTTCCCCTTAGCGCCGAATCGAACACATTCTTCAAGGAGAGATCTTGACGAATACCATATCGCTAAAGGAGAACTCTAAATCACATCTCCTTCTATCAGAGTAGCTCTTCTGTCTATCCTGAGCAGCTTTCATTTATTTTCGAATAATCTCGATCTTCTCTGAAGTCTCCCTAATCATATCTGGCCCAAGTATCAGTTTCTGGGTCGCTTCCCCCCAACATGAAGGAGCATTGCACGGTCGGCCATATAACACCTCAAATGGTGTCATACCAATGTTGGACTGATAACTATTATTGTATGAGAAATCTACTAAGTGTAGAAGATCGTCCCACAAGCCACTAAAATCGAGAATGCAAGCCAGCAAAAGATCCTCTAAGATACGATTCACTCTCTCAGTCTGCCAATTAGTTTGTGAGTGATAAGCCATATTAAGATGCAGCTCTGTTCCCAGCACCTCTTTGTAAACTCTTCCAAAACCCGCTAGTAAACAAAGGGTCTCGGTCGCTTATAATGCTCCTTGGCACACCATGGAATCACAAAACCCATTTCACATACAACTCGACTAATTTGGATGTCGTTCTACTCGACTTGACGGGTATGAATTGGGAACTCTTTGTCAACCTGTCGACTATGACCCAAATGCTATCGTACCATCCTCTAGTCCTTGGCAATCTATCGATGAAATCCATCGAAACTTGTTCACATTTCCACTCGGGAATCTCAAGCGGTTGTAGCAAACCACTCGGCTTCTTCTGTTCCACATTTACCAACTGATAGTTCATGCACTTCAAGATGAATGTCCCAACATCCTCTTCATCCCTTTCCAATAAAATGTCTACCTCATATCGTGGGACATTTTATTATCATCAGGATATATAGTCAATCTCGAATGATGACACTCGCACGGTACCTCATCCCTTAACCCATCGACATCAGGAACAAACAATCTCTCATCCTTATGGAGCCAACTGTTACGGTTGATCCCATACTGCTTCATCTCCTCAGACTCTACCCTTCCTCTATCTTCTCCATGATCTCTGCTAGTCTAGTGTCTCGCCTTTGACTAGCACCGGTCTTCTCAATCTTGGTAGGTCGGACCGTCAAGCTAGCCAACACTTCCGGCTCTAGCCCACATCGAGGTCTAAAAATCATAACCAGCAATGAACTCCAACTACTTCCACTCTAGGAACATCGCTCCTAAGCTAGCATGTATTCTACTCAATGCATTAGTGACCACATTCCCTTACCAGACGTATAGGAAATGTCGAAGTCATAGGAGGCTGGGAACTCTAACCACCGCTGCTGGCGAAGATTGAGGTCCTTCTGGGAGAATAGACACTTCAACGACTTGTGGTCCATGTACAACTCGAACCTCTCCCCAAGCAAATAATGCCTCCATATCATCAAAGCGAATACTATCACCGCCAACTCCATATCGTGAGTCGGATACTTTATCTTATGCGGTTTTAGTTGTCGATTAGCGTAGGCGATAACCTTTCCCCTCAACATCAACACCGCACCCAACCAGTACCACAGGCATCTGTGTAAATTGTAAACTCCTTATTCCCACTCGGAATGACTAACACCGGTGCACTCATCAACCTCTCCTTCAAACTCACGAATGCATGCTCGCACCTCGCGTCCCAAATAAAAGTTTGATTCTTCTTCGTCAAGTTGGTTAACGGCGCTGCTACCTTAAAAAAGTCCTGAATAAAACGTTTATAGTATCCCGCCAGTCCAAGGAAACTTCCCATGTCTGCAGCAGTCTTGGGTCGATCCCAGTCTTGTACTGCTGCCATCTTCGTAGGATCTACAGCAATAAACTGCTCAAAAACAACGTGACACAAGAATCACACTTCCCTCCTTCAAAAGTGACACTTCGAAAAATTTTCCTTTAACCATTGCTTCCTTAACACCTCGAGCACAATCCTCAAATGCTCCTTGTGTTCTTCCTCCATCCTTAAATAAAAAAGGATATCATCCATTAACACAAGTACAAACTTATTTAGCTGATCCCTGAAAACATGGTCCATAAGATAACAAAGTATGCTGGTGCGTTGGTTATCCCGAATGGCATAACCAACCACTCATAGAATCCAGATGGCATATGGAATGTTGTAATCGGCACACTCTCCTACACCACTCTCAGTTGATGAAACCCCATCGCAAGGTCCAACTGAGAGAACACCATAGCACCATAGAGCGGATCGAACAAGTCATCAATACGCGAGAGTGAATACTTGTTCTTCTTCGTCACCTTATTCAGCTCACGGTAACATAACCTAAGGGAGACATCCGCCTTAATGGTGAATACTACAGGTGCACCCCACTCAGATATGCTCCTATGAATGAACCCTCGCCTCAATAGGTCATTCACTTGCACCTCCAACTCCTTCTGCTCTTTAGGTGCCATACGCCTTAAAGGCATGACTATTGGTCTGGCATCCTTCAATAACTTTATGTGAAACTCAATCTCTCAGTGTGGTGGTAATTCGGTCACCTCCTTGAATATGTTCGGGTAATGTCTTGCTATAGGCACAGATGAGAACTCATCATGTGGAGTCTCAAGCGAATATAGAAAGCTAACCATAACTCCATCCTCTGGCAGGCAGCCAATCACTACCGTCTGCCCCTCCATAGCCCCAATCATTACCAACAGCCTCTCGCAATCCACCACTACCGCATACCTTCTCAACCAGTCCATCCGCAGTATAATACTGAACCCTACAAAACCCAAAACAAAGAAATCACAAGCAAACAAACATCCATGACTTGATAAGGCTAAATCTCAACAAACCATGCAAAGGCTAGTAGAGCCTCCAACTGGGTTTGTCACAATTAAGGGTCGGTCAACAATTTTGGGTTTCAATCCCAATCTATCTACCAAATCACTAGATATGAAGGAATGTGAAGCCCTTGTATCGAATAAAACATGTACAGGTATATCAGAAATAGAAAGAATACCCTGTATAATGACGCTCTTCCCCTTCTTCTTCATCGATGGAGCACTCACGAAGCTCACACAGTGTTCAAAGCTTAAGCAGACACAACCTGCTTATTTCTTGGCGGTTCTGGGCAATCCTTCTTGATATGCCCCGGCTTGTTGGGATTGAATCATCCATTCTTCTCATTCCTGCAATCTTTGCTAAGATGGCCCTTCTATCGATAGTTATAGCACGTAGGCTCCCACTTGCCCTTTTTCTAGCTATTGTTCTGAAACTGCTTCTTCTTCTTCTTGTTTTCCCACTTCCTTTTGCCTCCCCTCTAGCTTGTGGCTTCGGCTCATCCTTAGAAGCAACAACCAACTTATGCTTAGGATACCGACTCTTATGTCGAAAAGCCTTCTCCACCAGCCTCTCAAACGGCTCATTAATATGCCCTACAAGCTTCTCCCCAAGGTAATCATCCAAGCCCATGATAAACTTCTTGTTTTTCTTGAACGGGGTATCGATAAAAGATAGACCATACTTCAATAGCATATCGAACTCGGCTACATACTCCATTACAGACATATCCCCCTGTCTCAAGTCAGCAAACTTTCCGAAGAGTACCGACTTCTGAGCAGGCGCTATATACTTCTCTTCATACCTCATCTTGAATTGCTCCCAAGTAATTTGGTCCTCGAGATAGTAATCTTGACGGTGTTTCACCACCATATAGCCCTTCCTTGAAGCTGTCTAGAGGCAAGATTCCTCTTTATCGAATCTTCTAACTCCATATCCTCAAAGATGTGTTCGTAGGTATCCAACCAATCCTGCACCTCGACGGCTGATTCCATTCCAAGAAACAGTTTGCCACCCAAAGTAGAGAAATCCTTGTTCAATTTGGCGAAGTCAGCTCTCGGCGCTTGCACTAGAGCACCACCACCAACTGCTGCAGCGGGAGCAACTTAGACGTTCTGAACCATGTTTTGCACCATCTCGGTGAACATGTTCTGCAAGTCGGGGTTAGCAGCTCGTGATCTCGCCCCTCCTCAACTCCAAAGATAGAGTTCTTAGCAGCGTTCTTTATTAGCCGGCTCATTCTTATAAGCTGTAATAAGAATGATCAATCTCTTTAAAAGGAATAAGTGGTGTCCATGGCTGCAATGCGACTTATATACTATATAGTTTTGAAAATCAAAATATAACAAGTATGCACTCTCATATATCGCTTGATCCATTCTAAGGTGATAGCTCCTTCCTTATCTTTAATGGATCCGAGTACCAACTTAGGTCGTATATGCAACCTAAGCTCTAATACCAAATGTGACAACTGCCCTACATCTCCGGTACCTAGTATACATATTTGATGTGTTGTGGGGGGTACCTAACCGATGCAGGACGGTAGCCAAGAATGTAAAGTAGAGAAAAATCCAAACACAGAACTTATATAACATCTCAAATCGCATAGATAAATATAATATAACATATAGATGCAAAATAGGCAAGACAGTGATATAATCGAATAAACCATAAAAAAGAACATCGGAGTACAATAGGTATACAGACTATACAAAAACTGAAATAAAAAGTTTATACATCCCAAGTCTCCAATATAAACTCTTTAACTATCTCTAACAATATAAGTACTAACATAGCTTCACATCACTACAGAGCGGAATATAAGCGATAGTAAGGTCCAAGTATACATTTAAGAAAGCGTAGCCTCCTACTTGTACTCCATACAGCTCCATGCGCTATCCAGACCTGCTATCCCTAATTCACTCATTTAAGAGTACCCGATATAATAAGAAGCAAAACATAAAATCTCGGGTTAGACAACAGTTTGGTGTGAGCGATATATCATCTCAAAATAGTATAAAACTCGTATATAGTAAGTAGGTGTATAGAGTATGAATAGTCATATCTGACATGTCAATATATCCAAAGAGTTAGCACACAAATGCAATATATGCTACACTACTATCACAAGTGGAAAAATATAGGGTATAGGGGTATTCACACAACATAGCAAGCACACTGTAAACATAGCATCCATCACACAACCTTGCATCTCTTACTCAGTTCTTTCAGATATATGATAACTCTCTCAGATGCTCAACTCATTGCCCACACAGATGGCTAGGGACTGAACATACGCAGATGCCCAAAATACGGGTATACACCGACTACTCTAGGTACATACAGACTACCCTGTCCCATTACCAATAGTAGAACTTCCCCATAGATGCTCAACTCTTTCCTACACATATGGCTAAGGACTAGAGACACACAGATGTCCAACACATAGGTACACACAGACTACCCTGGATACACACAAACTACCATGTTCTACTCAGGAGCATCATAACCTCTTGTTCTACTCTATGAGCTATTACGCAGAACTCATCCTTTTGGTCCATCACTAAATGATATAGTCACTCGCCACATCGAGTTGTTGAAGTCATCGTACTTCATTGGTTTCCATCTTTAAGTCATAGAGCCATCTTAGGGTCATCCATCTCCACCTCGAACCAACTCCCAAGACTATCAAGCAAACCCATGCCTTGCCACGAAGCCAACATCCCAAAGCTTCACCCTAACGAGCGCTAACCACCATGCCGAACCATGCCCATGCCCATTCATCGAACACTCCTTTCATCGAATAGGCCCCATGCTCGGCCCCGGAACCAGCCCACCACCAGACTAAATCCCTTATTTGGTCACCACTCCACCTACCACCGAACAGCCAATCCCGCCCGGTCACCGAGCCAACATACCACTGAACCGAGTCTATTGTTTGGTAACACTCCACCTTGCCACCGAACAGATCATCGTGACTGGCCACCGAACAACCATACCCCCAAACCGACCATCATGACCGGACATCGAACCAACCAACACTAAACTGATTTCCTATAGCTCCTCCAACACTTCAACATTGCACCAATTCCATCACTATGCTCAACGCTTCGACCCTTATGCATCATCTATGCAACGATATGACTCCAAATGCTTTAAAGCCAATCCGTCGAAGCTTGGTTTCATGGTTCCTAACTCTAAGTCACTTCGATGAGCATTTCAACCATACAGGCATTCAAGCAAAACACCATACATGCAACAACCAAAATTCAAACATTCAAGCATGCAAACATACAATAATTTATTACAAATCATCCTATAATGTGTATCTAATATAGCATAGCACACATCAAAGCAATCACACATCAAATCAACGTGGTTAGAATACTTAGAAACAATTCAAATTCGTTTTACTTTAGGTTTGACTTTAAAAAATAGCTCCAAAACATAATTTTGACTTTAAAAATGAGTTTAAAATATACCAAAACCTATAGACACATATATAATAAGGTGAGAGTTGATAAATCACTCATCAAATACCCTCAAAGTGAAGATTTGCACCTAAATCAAGGCATATATGAGAATCAATAACAAAGATCCAATTTTTCCTCCTCAAAAATGTAGGTTTGAAGATCTCTAATGAATCCTCTTGCTAATCTATCACCAATCTATGATTTAGACTTGATTTGAAAGAGGAAAGAGAAGGTTTTGCGTAGAGAATGAGTTAATGGAGGTTTAGATCTATGGGAGAAGGTGCAAAAATGATTTGGAGAAGATGGTTCGGCCTAATAAGGTCCCTAAACCGGAAATGGGTTAGTGCGCTTGCCAAAAAACTCACTAATTACCCACTAAGCTACTTAAAAAACTGCCAATCTCCAAACAGCCATATCTCCTAACCAAAAAATCCATATCTCTATTATAACCATTCTACGAAAAGGAAAACCATCATATCTTTCCAATGAAAGTGATCTTGGATGTTATTTCAGCTCCTATCAAAAGTTATAGTCGATATTTTTCAAGGGTAAAATCATCCGGAAAAATTCTAAAGATAGAAATGTCACAAATAGGCATTTACCAAAGTTTTAGAAACATACGACCTCATATGAATTTAAAAATAATATTTTACGATCCTCCGATACGTAAAATATGGGTCATTACAATATGTGTACATGTGCATGTTTGACATTCAATAACTGGAATCGAGCAAAAGCAAATTCAAATATGAAAGATCCGGGAAAGGAACTAGTTTAAAATTATCGAGCTCGAAATGACAGATCATGAGAGCACACTCCGGTTTTATGGTACCAGATACTAGTGAAGCATTGTAATGAATAGCTAGAGATATGACACTTTACCAGAAAGATTCGGAGGAAGGGTAAGAACTATTCGAAGCACGGATTGGAGTCCGATATGGCAATCCCTACTTATCCCAATTCAAAGCACATCATGTTTGAAACTAGATGTACTTTGAGGGGGCAAGTGTTATCTGACCTTTTAACTAGAAAATATTTGAATAGACCGAACAAGTTAAACTTGAAAGTTATCAAGGCAAGAGGCCTAGAGAGATAGCCGTAATGTCCAGAAACCAAGTACAACCAAGACCGTAAGATGGAGGCCAAGCCATCCTACGAAATCCAGAAGACAGATCCATCTAAGTGATGGATCGGTACCAATCCATCACCATGGATCGGTACCGATCCGTAAACTCACACCCAAAATGACCCATTCTCCTCTTACTACCAATCAATGATGCCAACAAACCTATTTCAGGCTTTATTGATCGATCACATGCCGTTTGCTATCGCATGGCTCGAGAACCCGAAATCAGCAACTCTACTTCTCCACCAATCTATCTTATTGGTCCAGAAACAAGCTTATTACCATGCAAACAAGATAGGAATCCTGAAGCAAACAACAAGTCGCCACATCACGAAGTATTAAAATCGACCCATATAAAGATCTTATGGATCGGTACCAATCCATCAACATTGCTGACTTGGCTACGTTTCTAGAGAACAACTGCTGCGAGATAGTAGAGATCATAGAGGAAGACGTGGTGGAGCATTTCCCAGCAACCTACAGCTATAAATAGGAGGCTAGGGGCTTATTTTCGAGGATCTTTTGGCTTTCTTGCAACTATTACATATATTTTTAAATCACCCATGGAGTGGTACCGAACCATAAGAACCGTACTTGTAAAACAACAAGATAATCAATAGAAATCTCAAGTGGACGTAGACAACAGTTGGCTAAACCACTATAAACGTTCGGTGTCTTATTTTTACTCATTTTCCATTCACATTTCTTCATTTTCATTCTCTTCTTAATATCTTGGGTGTTTGTGCCACTTTTTTGTACTAACATCCAGGTACTCCTATCTCTGATAATATATACCATGACGTCCCTAGAGTGATAGACTACGGAAGAACAATCAAGACAAACATAACATACATTAAACAATCCTCACTATCACTCAACGTGCTATGGATATATGATAACTCGTATGACCTTTCAACTACCAGGGACTAATGGAAATCCCTATTTTCAGTGTACTCTATTTAGCTCGAAGCTGATACTGGACCCATTCAACCGGTTCAAGGTATATAGATCCATTCAACCATCCAGGGTAGCCTTTCAAAGTACCCATGAGCGTCCTCACAATACCCCTGCTTTTAGTACACTAGAAAACACTTCGAGTATCAACGGTCCCTTAGCACGCATGACCGAGCTGTTTTCTTGCTCCACCCAATTTCCATTTTCCTTGAGAAAACATTTCACGTTTCTTCATTTCACGATAAAACCATTCAACTGTTCTATCCACGAGTCACCTTTCTTAGAACCCATTCAACTCCATTCAACATCGAGCCGCCATCATCGAAACCCAACTCCTTTCACCATCAAGTTGTTACCAAAGTCCTGAAACCATCATCCTGCTACCATGTCGCCATCAAACTCTAAGCGAACAAATAAACACCTTCAGCACAACCCATGGAGCCTCTACTTCCCCTCTTGGAAGTTTCACTCCAATCCCATCAATATAAATAACTCGGCCCTTAGCTATAATAAATCGAAACCGAGTTATATACTTAGCCAAATTTGGCTAAGTCTCGTTCCTTGCTTCTAGTGCTTCATTCCCATGTGTTTTAGACCCTGACCCATCCTTCTAAATAAGTCGACATCACACCAATGCAATGGTTTTCCAGTCCTAGAAATAACTCGGCATCATGCCCAATACTTAGCCATTTTTCTACATCTTGCCCTTGTAGACCTCTTCTAGCCGTTACCCACCGAGCCATCAAGTCGCCGATCCATTTTGGCCAATAAAAATAACTTAACACTGACTAAAATAACTCAGTTCTGACCTATTTCTTCAGCCCCATTTTTGATGTGACTTGTAGCTTGGGTTCCACTCATGCTCTAGAACCCTTACTCCAAGTTTCATCCAATTCCGATCATCTTTGCCTTCGATTATCGAATTCCCCAACCTATTATCCAACTACCTAATATACTAGCAAACAACAATCAAAGTACAACATACAATCATAGAAAACCATGCATATACACCCATTCATACATGCAATATATATACGAGAATGTGATAATCAAGCAAATCTTAATCTAGATCTAACTTTTACATTAGCATATGCATATGAATACAAGGGATTGCAAAACCATTTAAGATCTTCAAAATTCGTCCTTAGACATGTATAAAAGTGGGATTAAGGTTAGAAAATGTTTAGGGTCAAAATCATGTTAAAAACATCATTTTTAACTATATAAACATATGCATAGTAGAGTGAAAGGTCAAGAACCACTCACCAAATATCCAAAATACCAATTTTCTCCTTGGGTCTAAAGTAAACAACAAAGAAGATGAACACAAGTCAGCAAAAATGATAATATAAAGTTATCCTATACTAACCACCCCTCTATTCAATGATTTGGCTAAGATTAGTAAGGAAAATGCATGATTTTTGATGAAATTATGGTTAATGGAGGTTTAGAGCTATTTTGAAAAAGATGAAAATGACTTAGATCAGTTCCTACAGTCTTCTCTTCGCACAATTTTTCGAGATGGGTTAATGGGCCTAAGCATGGGCTTAGTTAATTATCCATTAATACTAGCCAACAGTAGTCAAAACTTAAATCAACTATAACTTTCAAACGATAAGTTCGTTTTTCTACTATGACCACTCTACAAAATGAGAAATCATCATCCTGAAGCAATGGTAGTGATTTGAGGCCCTAGTTCAATTCTTATCAAAAGTTATATTCCAAACAAGATTTTCAAGGTCAAAATGGTCATATAGAAATTTGGTAAAAATCATAGACGTGGAAAATGTCCCTAAGAGTCACTTTTCAAAATATTAGAGTCATACGATCTTATATGAATAAAATAAAAATATTTTATGATCCTTCGATACATAAAACATGGGTCGTTGCAGAGTTTTTGTGAAAATTCACTGCTTGATGCTAAGCATAGGATGCAGAATCATGAGTGGCTGATGGATCCTTTGAGTGGTCAACCTTTGGCAGGTGGCAACCAAAATTTGAATAGTTGACCCTTGGTGGGCGACGACGAGCCCTTGTATAATCGACCCTTGGTGGGCGGCGACCAACCCTTGAATAGTCGAAACTTGGCGGGTTGCTACCAACCCCTTTGAAGTTGCCATACATGGAGTATTTATAGTGGTTGAAACTGATGTTGGGACAACTGAGATGACATCGTAAAACCGGATGGAAAGGCTTTGTGTTGTAGATCTGATTAAATGGGTTTGATGAGGGATAACATGCAAAGTGAAGGGCATCAGTGCTTTCAGTGGTTGAGGCCAACATTAACAGGAAAAATCCTGTAAGATACATACTCTGCTCTTACTGTTCAGGTAATGTTCATGCATAGTGATAGCATGTTGCACAACATGCTCTATGTCAGAAGAGGACATACTCGATTGTACTTCTTTGTTGGTCTTCCCTACATGCTGTTGTAGCGAGGCGGACCAGGCAGACCAGCCTTTTCCTAAGAATATGGAAAGAGGTGGGAAACTTTCATGGTTAGTGCTGAAGAAGCGGGCTGAGCCGGGAATATCTGGCTGCACTACTCAGAATATTACAGAGAACCAACTGTTTGCTTGTGGGGGGGGGGGGGCTGCATCAGAGTCAGGTTAGCGATAGGCCATGCCCAAGGAAATCTAGAGATGTGTTGATCAATAGATGGCTGAGGGAGGTAATCAAGCAAACAGGCTGTTTAGGAGCTAACTGGTTATAAGAGGGGGCCGGACCATGTGGACCGGGCCGAGTAGTACAGGTGCATTGCTTTACTTGACAAGCTTTCTATTGTCGTTGCTTCGGGGTGCATTGGCCCTGGGGGGGACCTGAAGTGCCAGTGAGAGGACAGGCTAACATTGGTCTAACCTGTACGACAATCGATGGAGACTTGCTGGTATGTTTCTAATTCTCGAGTAGCTTGGAGTGGGCTGGTCTGGACCTAAGCCGACCCGGACTGAAGTGGATGAAGCTAAGATACCTTGATTAGCTTGTCTTCTTATGAAAAAATTGAGTAACAGAGGGTTTTTGTGCAAAATTATAGTTCTATGTTGATTTACATTATCAAAACAAGATTTTTGATTGTTAACTTTAAAGTGTAAAAAATTTAAGACTATGGGTTTTATATATTATTGTCATTTTGAATTTAAATATAGTTTGTTATTATTTATATATGTGTATATGTGTATGTAGTTTCAGTTTGAAATTTATAAAGGACTTTTGTATAAGATTACAGATCCAGTGTTGAACTGCTTTTTAAGTCATAATTAGTTTTCTAGTTGCTAGTTCTAGATTTCAAAACATGGAAAATAGTCAAATTCAATTTCAATACGTATGTGTATAATTGTTATTTTTTATAATTAAAAAACACATGGGCAACTATATGTATTTGATACGCTCATTATAATAAATAAATAAATAATTGATTAAATTAAATTCCTTTTCAACAAATTATATAAAATAAGGTTTTAATTAAAACAAATATTAGATTGGAATTTTTTTAAAACCCACCTATTTCGTTCGCTTCTGAGTAGCCCACTTCCTTCAGATACATTGGTTGGTTTTTTTGCAGAGCTTCAGCCACACCACTATATGTTTCTTCTACATTGGAACAACTTAAAATTTCTCTCACGTAGCTTCACTCTCACTGCATGCATTCTCATACACCGTCATGCACTTTACATCCAGCTTTAATCATTTGCTCGGATATAACTCAAATATCTACCATTTATCATTTCAGTCACAGGATCTTTATATTTGGAGATGCACTTTAGAGCTTGTGCCTACATTTCAACTCCTTCCAGTATTTCATTTGAATCCACCTCTAATGTTCAACTAGCAATGATATACCGTCCAATCGTCAATATTTATTCAGATCTACTATTAACTGATTGTGATTCAGTATTTCCATATTACAGAAGTCGTAATAATAAGTTATTCTAAACTTGATTTGCTTTAATTTCTTATATAACCATAAATCTAATGATATTGTAATGTAGTCATATTGCTAAGCATGCTCGATACTTAACAAAAAGTTTGTATTGTTATCTACTAGCTTGTTGGTAATATTTTGCTCATAATAGTAAGAATATTTTATGAATGCTTTACTGATTTGAGGACTTCTTTTTCATAAAAAATTAAATATTACAATAGTTCTTATTAATAACGCGACTAAATAAAGGTATTTTAATCTTTAGTGCACTAAGATGATTGCATGGTGAAGCTATATCGTTTTTCAATTTAGACGGTAACCAACAACTCTTTGAGGTAGAGGTTCATCGATCTAATTTGAAGATCCACAATCATTTGAAAACATTATGCATCTAACAACACCATTGTCATTTCTTACAATGGTGGTCAAGCCATATATCCACAACTATGATAAATTACATTTTACTCTACTTCTTATTCTTATTGTTTATTATCTTCTGCGTATATGAGTGTTTCATTCTAATGTTCTCGTAAATATCTTAATATTCATCTTCCTAATGCATTAATTTCCAAAAAGGATTAGCAATCCTTAACCTTTCGAGATATCCTTCATCAGTGGTCGTTAATAACCGACTTTTCAATCATTCGAGCTTAGTTTCGGTTGAGTAAAAATCAATTTTTTTTGAAATACAACAATCAGTAGCCATTGGTTCCTAAGAATATTAATAAATTCCAAAATCAATTTCGTTGTTCAGTAGCTATAACAGTCTTTTTAATCGGTACCGCAGCAGCTCTTTGGTTGTGTGTTGAAGAAAATTTCGAGAATCGATCTGATTCTATCTTTGTTTATTCCGTTTGAAGAAAGGAAGGATCCCAAAGAATCAATCTTTCTTTTGGTTGCTAAACCTCTATTTGATCGATCAATGTGTGATATTCTGAATCCTCATTTCTAATAAAATCGAAATGATCACTGGATTAACCAGAGATCCTTTAATATTACCTAGGAAAATATATCATACACCATTAGTTGTTTTACCTACACCATAAATTTTTTAATAAAATATTAGACAAAAATGCCTCTATTTGAGAAAATAAAAATAAAAATAAAAATTAAAGAATCACTAATTCATAGTATAATCAATATAATTTATTTCATAAAGTAACTAAAATTTCTATACACCATTAGTTGTATTAAATTTAAATTCCTTTTAGGTATCAAATTCTATTTATACATTTTCAGATTGTATTCATGCAGTTAATTTTAACATTTTTCACTTCTAATTAAATACTACTGAACCCAATATGATTCATAGAGTACCAAATTCTTCCTTTTATTTTACATAAATTAAAACTAGTTATAATTTAGCATCAAAATTGAAATAGTTAACATTTTAATATCCAAAAATTAAATTAAATTTGTTATATATAAATGATTAAATAAATTTGAATTCCATTTGAGGTACTTGAATTTGAAAATTGAATTTACAAAAGTGAATTTGAGAACCTTATCGTGATTAATGTACGAGAGAGAGAAAGTTACTAAAATGATATGAGAGTTTTGTTTTATTTCAAATTAAGGGTGGTTTTGTAATCTGTATGGTGTATATTAAATAAAAAAAATTGTGTATTTGATTTTAGTAAAATTTTCGATGTATGTGTAGAAATTCACGGTGTATGAATAGAATTTGGCTATTATCTGTTTATCTATTGACAAATCTTTTAACTTTAGGTGTTATTCAAATTTATTCATTTGTGAAATAGCATTTCTAAGAGCATCTCCAACTCATATGTATTTTTAAAATAAAGTGAATGACACATAGATAGAAGACATTGTGGTTTAATTTTTAACCTCCAATGTTAAAGTTATTAAAATGTGGAATATGATGTGATATGATTTTTGTTAGACATTGTGATGTGAAGGGGTAACTGCCACAACTTTTTGCCATCTAGAAAAATTTTAATACATAAAAATGTTTACGTTGAAGAGAATTAATTTATTTTATTATCAAACCGACCGTAGGGAGGTTTGCCTACTTCTACTAGGCAAAATCAATTTTCCTGAAGCCAAAAAAACATTCCCCATGTTTTGTTATTCTTTTCCCCCGTTTTCTTCTCCCCTAAATTTTATCCTCTAGACCGTGTCCTCTCCTCTAATATTTTACGTTTCCTCTGCAATTCTCTTTATTCAAATTCAAATCCCTAATTTATCTCGCATCTGTGCTTCAAAATATCTATCCTCAAATCTAATTCTGTTTCTCCAGATCCAACTTTCTCCCGACATTTCTCTTTTTAAACCCATCTGCTACAAACCCTATATTTCTCATTATTCATCTTCGTCGTCATGTCATCAACCTATCTGCCAATCTTGTCAAAGCTAAAGACTCGCAATAAATATTTTTCTTTTAGAATTATATAATCCAACGGTCGGTTTTCCCATCGTCGTGCGGTTATACTAGTAATATACAATTATGTTAACTTGACATTGTCTAACCAGTTGCCATATAGATATATCATGAAATAACATTGTCTGCATTGGAAAATGCTCTAAGGTTTGCTTGAACGAGATCTAAGTGCAAAATACTGTCAAGTGTCAACGGTCTCCAAAACACAAAAATCCACGGAACTGACAGCGGGTGAATCGCGGTATGCTGGCATATTCTGCATACAACGAAAACAACTCGCCAAAACCCTAAACCCCAAATCGAAACTAACTCACCAAGAAAAATGTCTAAACAATTCCTCTCTTCCGCCCGCCGCCACCTGTGCACCACCATCGCCACCAACATTTCCGCCTCCTCTGCCAAAAACAAACTGCTCAAAACGTTTGATCCTGATAAAGCGCTCTCCGTCCTCAGCTCCTCCGCCTCCTCCAAGTCCCAGTCCTCTCGCTTCGCCCTTGATCTTACCGTCCGCCGCCTCGCCCAAGCTCGCCGCTTCTCCGAAATCGCCACCCTCGTCCAATCGCACAGGGATTCCTATCCTATCCCTCATGACGAACCCTTCCTCTCCTCTCTCATCGTCTGCTACGGCACTGCCAAGATGCTCACTAACGCCCGCTCCATCTTCGACGAAATCCCCAATCCGACCGTTTATGCCTTCAACGCCATGCTCACCGCCTGCAACAGGGCAAAAAAACCTAACTTGGTCACCAAATTGTTTGACGAGCTCAGAAATCAGCATGATTCAATCATTCCAAATGAGGTCAGTTATGGTATTTTAATCAAATCCAGATGTTTGTCTGGAAAAGTTGATAAAGCAGTGGAAGTGTTTGAGGAAATGAAAGAGAAGCGTTTTGAATTGAATTCTATTATTTATTCAACTATTATAGATGGGCTTTACAGTAAAGGGAATGTTGAAGAAGCAGATAGGGTATGGAATGAAATGGTGCACAGCGGGTTGAAACCTGATTTAACGGCTTATAATATAAAGGCAAGGAATCATTCTTTGAATGGTAAACCTGAAAAAGTATTGGAGGTTATGAAGGAGGTTAGGGAAGCAGGTTTGAAACCCGATGCAATTACCTATAATTACTTAATTTCTTGCTATTGTAAGGAGGGGATGTTTGATAAGGCGAAGGAGAGTTATAATGAGTTTAAGAAGAGGAATATAAACCCAAATGCTGCGATTTTTAAGGTTTTGCTTAGGGGTTTATGTGAGAATGGTGATTTTCTGGGGGCATACGAAGTTTGTAAGGATAGCATGAAGTGTAACAAGATACCGGAGTTCAAGAATACAAAGGTTTTGGTGGAGGGGTTGGTGAAGAATGGGAACGTGGAGGAGGCGAAAGAAGTGATTCGTGTTATAGTTGAGAGGTTTCCAAAAGATTCTGTGCTTGGATGGAAGAAGGTGGAGAAGGAGCTTGGGCTGTGTGTGGATGAAGAAGTTTCTGAAAATGTTGAGGCTGCATAGTATTAATTTTATTAATATATTTGTTTAAGAGGTATGATGCTGATCTTTGTTTATGTTTTCTCAATGCTTTAATTTTTTATATTTGGATCTGGGGCATAATTTTTGATGGAACTGGATAACTTTTTTATCTAGTGAATGGGGTTTCTGTATCAAATGATGTTTTACATACTTGTATCTAAACAGTAGTGTGAAATTCTGAAACATTTTACCAACAGAAAGCTAAGATTGATTTGTGTTTCATGTAATATGACTTGTTATGTAATTTCTTTTGCACTTCCAACAAACTCATTAAAAAAATGATTCAAAAATTAGTTCATCAAGCAGAAACTTTAAGATGAACGAAAAATTGTACAAAACTCAACATTTAACAGCAACGTGTATCTTCTTGTTAATTATTAGATTAGTTCACATTTCTTTAGAAATCTACTGATTTAACTATTGTTTTTTCACCGACAAAAAAACCCTGCAAGCAATTTCAAAAAAAATAATAATCAAGTACTGGCTGTTGGCTCTATTTTGATTTTATTTTTGAGTTTTAGGCAATGTATTCAATAAAGCATATGTGTTTGTATATTAAAAAAAAGGCATTATTTACAGTGGATGTTAAGGGCAAATCCTCTGTAAATAACCAAAAATTCCTTAACAGTCAACTAATAAAATTTTGGTTCTATTTTTGATATAGTTTTTCCTTATATAAACTGCAACCATGTTAACTCAAACATAGTAAAGTGATATCTTTGATTTGAAACATCAAAGTGTGTTTTTATTATCAAAGTGAGGTGAAGCCTTGGCGCAATGGTTAGGTCACTCGCACGGTGAACTGGCGCTCAGGTTCGAGTCCAGAAACAGCCTCTTCGCGAAATGTTGCGTACATTATCGACATCCCCAGAGCCTGCTATCATGCGGGAGCCTCGTGCACTGGGTTCCACCTTATTTATCACGGCAAGTATTTGAAAAAATATTTGTGGCTCGAAGAGATTGCAAATATTTGCAATTATATCACTTTGAACGTTGAAGTAGGTTGTGTGAATACCTGAATTTGTCATCCAAAATTTTAGTCGTTTGATGCACATATATTTGCCCTCATTGACGCTTTGATTGCAAGTATTCGCAATTTGAATGCTTGTATTTCAAGATCATGTAGAATCTTGAAACATGTAGTGCTTGACAGAAAATCAAGTTAGTGTCGAATTTTGGTCCTTTTTTTTTGGAGATTTAGGCACTTCAAAAGGATTGAAATCTATATCACCATACTAAATTGTTTTAGGGAAACCCTTTTATAAAATCTATGTTTCTAAGCTAAATTGTTTAACTTAGATATAGAAATATATGTAAGTGGATAATAATCACCAGTATTTTATTTATGAGATCCACTTGAAGTCCCTCCCACCTTCTATAATGTAAATTCCTCTTCTTTATTGGGCTGATCCATATATCTATGTTTTCATTGTTTTTCTTCATCTTCTCTGCCTGTCTTAATCCAATGATGCTCTTGATTTTGTTTCCAATCTACTTCTCTTTCTGTTAGTGTTGTTACTGATTTATTACTACAACAACAACTAAGCCATTATTCCCAAACAAGTTGGGGTTGGCTAGAGATGGAATCCAAAACTAAAAGACAAAGTCAATTTAAAAGTCATAATAACATAACAACAACAATAATAATAACCATGATAATAATACTAAAATAAAATCAAATAAGTAAACAAATAATAATAATAATAACTAAGTAAGATAAAAATAAAAATATATTAAAAAAAACCACGATATAATGATAATAATAATACTAATAGTAATAATGGTACTAATAGTAATATCGACCGAAGGCCAAACACTATGTTCTAGGCTCCTATTCACTAGTCCTATAATCTAAAACTTACTAATTTATTGATGCTGAAAAAAAGCAGAAAGATGGATGTTCAAATTGTGCGTGTGCTATTCAATTTCAACAAAGCACAATGAATAGCAAGGTGCAACTAAGAGTGGATTTAGTACTCTAATTAATTGACATAGTTTTCAATCCATATTATGAAGAAATTTAAGGCTATTTGTCGTCTTTCAGTCCAAATTATATCCACAACAGTAAGTCAATTTAGGCATGGATTAGGTGAAGAAAGTGGACTGAATGAGATTTTTGGTGTAAATGCAAGCGTGAAGAAAGATACAACCCTCTTCTTTTAAAAGCAAAATCGATTAATTAGCGAAAAGTTCGATTAAAATTTGTGTTATTAACGATGAAAGTGGAGGTTTTGCATGGGAACATTTTTTTTCTTTCAATTTTTTGATTTTTTATGCCTTATTTTAGACGATAAAAGGTATTTTATTCTTTGGGATATATTTACAAACTACGCATCGCAACTACATCAAACACACGCAATTACAAATATAAACAAGGTAATAAACTGGACCCTAGATCATTCAATTTAGGGCTTATATTTCCTAACCCTCTTGTACATACTCCATAACTTAGGAAACCACACACCACAAAGCTAGGTTTCCCCCTTGTATCATGCAGTGCCTTCTTCGTCATCACCCCCTTTGAATCATGTTATCGCTTCTACGGTTTTACCTCCATCACAAATGCTCTTGTTCTCTTCCATGTCTATGAATAAAATTCACCCTAAACCTTCTTATTACACAACAGTAGCAACGTACTTCTCCATTGTTGGTGGTTCAAGAACCCTATACTGCTCCCCCCACCCCCACCCCCACCCCCTACTTTTTTTTTGGTAGTTCAGATTATACATTGTACCCTTTGGCTGAATCCTCCTGTAAGTTGAACGAGTTTGTGTAGGGTAATTTCTTTACTCATACCCCAGTTATCTGTTATAATTTTCTCTGTCCACACTAAAATGTTTCTATGATTTTGTGACGGGGGCTTGATCGAGTTGTTCCATTGGGGCTATTTTTGGAGGAGAAACTACGCGTTTTTGGGAGTTTCATTGCTTGGACTTTGCTCGGTATGGTGTTACGAACACAAGGTTATTTCTTCTCCACATTTGCTACACAGTGTATGTCATTGCTAAAGTTGCCAACTGATTTACACTAGAATTGCAATTGAATTTTTGTATTTAGTTATTTCAGCCAGTAATACCATATCATTTTTTGCTGTAGATTCAGCTTTAATCTGCGTACATTGCAATGATTGCATAAGTATGGTGAGAAATTTCATTTAAATAATGGATGAGTATTTGTTTAGCATAGTGATTTGAATTGGAGTCTAAAATATTTGTTTGCTAACTCAGTCTCATTCAAGTTACAAAACAAGCACATTGACATTTTGGGACAATTCATACTATTCCGTACCTTTTAACTATATCCCTTGGCTTCTTACTGCTTCCTAAGATACTTAATACAGGTAATACCTTTGATTTTATGCCTTCCATTTTCCTAGTGTTTCTCTTCAAGTCATTGTAGGGTTGCATCATTTAACCATGTGTCGAAACATAAAGCCATTATCTCTTCTGATCAACAATTCTTTTCTTTCCATTTGCTTATCGCATCAGTTCTTATTTTTACATAAACTACCATGGTCCCGCAACACTATATCATTCATATCCCTAAACGACCTTTCAACTTGGTATTTCTCCTTCACCCATCTAGCCCAAATCAATTTTCATTCTATAATATTCCATATTAATTTTAACCAGTGGCCCAATTCATATCTTCAAGATTTCCGATTTTCAAACCTCGTCCTTTTCTTGAATCACCTGTTATCTTCTATGAAGTTCCACTCCTTTTTCCTCTCCTTAATAAACTTATATGTAATTTATTATCTGGATAGTGTACTCGAGTAACTGAAAGCAGTGTTCCCAAAATTGAACTACTGGAGTTATAGTGGATTTAATTGGTTACTCTTCCTGCTAGACTTAGAAGTTTACATTCCACTTTTTTACCTTTCCTCTGATTCGATCAAGTCTGCTATTGCAGCTATTATTACCCATCAGATGATTTGCTGTTGGAGGTAGACCTAGATATTTCAGTGGCCGTTTACCCTCTTTGAATCCCAATATATCACTGATTTCATTTTTGTTCCTGCAATATTCACCTTCATACCAGTCACATTTGTCATTTTATTTTAATTTTCTTTCCCTGTTTAGCTCCTTGGCTGCATTTATAAACATTAGAAGATCGTCTGCATATACAAAATGTTTATAGGCCTAGTTGAATTTTTATGCACTTCAAAATTCGTTAGCAGCGTCAAATGTTCCATAGCTATCACAGATTTTTGTGTACTTCAATATTCATTAGCAGCGTTAATAGGCCTAATTGAATTCTTGCTCTGAAAAAACCCACAAGGGGGTATCTTGATACATTACCGAAAAAGTAGGAGTTTTGATCATTTCAACAGTAATTTTCTGTTTATCAAATCATATGCCTTTTGAATATCAACCTTAATTCCCATATGTTATATCCCCTTTTCATTTAAGCCTCCCATAAAATTGTGGGTTAATAGAATTATATCTGTTAGGTTCCTTCCTGGTGCAAAAGCACGCTGGCTTTCTGAAGTTAATTCAGTCAGCAATGGTTTAAGTCTGTTGCACAATATTCTAAAATAACCTTATAGATTCACTTCAACATGAGATAGGCATGTAGTCTCCAATCAAAGCAGGCGCAACCATCAATGGAACTAATGCGATAAATGTGTGGTTCATTTCCTTTATTACATTTTAAATTTTGGATAAATCTTGAACTGCCTTAGTTATTACTTTACTAACCATCTCCCAATGAATCTAGTAAAATTTAAATTAAATCCTCGTTTATACTTCAGACTGCTACTCTAACTTCCGCTTCAACTATATGGTTATTTAGATAGTTTTTATCGTAATTTAACTTTAGATTTGGTGGTTACATTTAGGAACTCACTAATAGCTCTTTTTGCTTATTGTGCAATTTTTTAGAAATTCTATTTCCTCATTACATACATCTTCATGAGTTCACTCGACTTGTCCATTTTCAGTTAATAAATTCTGCTTCTCTCTGGCATCTTATAACCAATCTATTTTTATCTGTTTGAGGTCTATTGCTAGCATTGAGTTTTTCTCTTGCAGTTTCTTTGAACTTCCTGATATTTGGCTTCATTTTCTGCTGTTTTGTCTTGCTCCAAGTTTTGCTTAGTCTTGCCTTATTAACTTCTTGTAATGGTTTTATCTCACCCCTATCCACTTCCTCCACGCTCCTATACAACTTTGATCCATGTCTCGGTAATTTAAAACTTGCTGAAACGATTTCTTGATAGCTTACTAATCCATGCCAAAAGTTGCCTTATCTAAATGGTTTCATATTTTCGGATTCATTGTGCATAAAATTCATAGAGGTACGTTCACTTGATAGGGACTGCAAGCACACCGATTCATTTTTGTTAAGTATGAATGGACTTATCACTAAAACTCGATCAATTCTGCTTTCCTACCGGACCTTGAATTCCATGTATATTTGAAACTCGTGATTGGTATTTCATGTAGCCTAACTGCCAATACACCATTGTTAAAAGGGGATTTCCACTTCAAGGGTTTATTTGTGCAGAGTAATAAGTTTTAAGGACACTACTTTTGAAAAATTAGTTTTAAGGACATTTTACAGGAAAAAGATAAAAGAATTTATCATTTTCAGTTATACAAAAATAATGATAAAAGGATTTATCATTTTCCTCTATAGCTTAAAAAGATAAATGAATTTATCATTATCCTGTAAATTGTCCTTAAAACTAATTATTTAGAAGTTTTGTCCTTAAAACTTATTACCTTGAAAATTGAAGCCCTTAAACCTAATTTCCACATTGTTATTAATTTTGTTTATGGTACAACTTTTCCTCCCGCTTTTTTCATATCTTGTTCGTACACAACTAAAATCTCCCACAATCCACGGTATATTAAAAGTTCGAGATTCCAAATGAATCTGTTTAAATAAATTTTTCCTCGTGCCTTTACCATTAAATCTATAAATCCTAGAGCAAGTCAGTTGTGCCTCAACCTTAGTGTATAACAAAATGATTATATGCTGAAAACTGTCCGCAATAACATTACAGTCCCACACCATTCTGTCTATTACTATCAAAATTCTACGCTTGTAGTGGTGAGTAATTTATTCTCTCTCATTTTGGTCTCCACTAAATGCATTATTGTTGGTCTCTCAATATTACTCAAAAATACTATGGTGCGTTCGCGGACAAATTGGACTAAATGTTAGAGGTTGCGATGTTCGTGAACAAAAATTTGATTAGAAGTTGCATAAGAAGTATCGTGTAATGTATATTGTTTATTTTTTATTTGCAATGGTTATTGATTATTAATTACTAATCATTATTTAATAAATTTAATTAAAAAATATTTCATATTTAATATCTAACAAACAATAATAGAAATTCGAATTCAAATACCTACTAAAAATTCAGACAAAAATTCAAAAAATGTACAACTAACGGTGATATACTGCGATAAAAAGGCGTACAATCTCAAGAACTATGTCCGGACCGTCGATTTCCAACATCGATGTAACCACGTTCAGTTTCTCTGGCTCCGACAACACAACACTAACAATAGCCATGTTCTATGTAGATAACTGGTCCAAACTATGAAGCCATTTCACAACCTCCTTCCATCGGTTGTAGGTTGCAGCATCCCATCCAGCTTCCTCCGCCATTCACAAACTTTGAAAATGATTGCAAAGCATAACATGGTTGTCCCATTTGCGAACGAGGACAAGGACATTGTACTCTAAAACATAGTTGCGGATCAGACATTTGCGGACAACATGCATGAATTCGGTCTTCTTTCCGAATCGAAAACAAATGTGAAGCAGAAAGCAAATATCCATAAATCTAGACATTTCAATATCTGATCATTCTTGGATGGTTTTTTTTTGGACGAGCCAGAGGATGATGAAACCATTTTTGAGTGTAGAAGTTATAGAAGAGAAAGATACGATTCAATTTGTTATGCTTTCTCTTCTAGCTCTCGGCTTTATAACAGGAATTACGTTCAATTTATCTAAGGTAAGTCTCTCGGCTTTATAACAGGAATAACGTTCGATTTATCTAAGATAAGTCAAACGAATCTTTTATGTCTTGTACGATGACTTCAAATGTTTTGCATTAAAATGCTGACCTATTTGATACGTCTCGCCGGCTGCTTTTCCATCAGCGTTTTGATTGTCCGCGATTGCACCCTATATCTAACTATATACATGCACCCCTCACACCCCCCCAAACCCCCCTCCCCCACCATGCCTCTCACTTTCCAACCCACAATCGACAGCATTTCAAATTTTGCTTATTTCTAAGAGCCCGTGTAGAAGTTCCTGCATCATATTAGTTAGGGTTATTGTTTTTTTCCTTGTTTTTTGAGTATTTAGCATTTCATTCCAGTCTTTAGTTTTCTCAACCATTACACCTGACATTATATCTATCATTCACTTGTAGGTCATTTGGGCTTGGTCTTTGGTATGACATCTGAGCATCCGGTTCAGCATTGACTAGAGTTGTTGCTCTAGCCCCCCCCCCCCCCACCCATCACACCTGCAGTTGCACAAAAATTATTATTATCAGATGCTGCTGAATTTGTAATATTTGCATGTAAATTGTGAGCGAGACCGTCCTAATGCTCCAAATCTATATTTGTCGATGATGCGGCCTGTTCTAAACCGGAAACAATGTCTCTTCTTGGGAACGCTGAGCTTATTGCTTTGTTGCTACCTCTTGAACTTGTGTTGTTGAGGCATTTTTTACTTCTTGCTCTGTTCTGTAAATTGTTTGAATGTTTTCCGCTTATGCTGCCTATTTGTAATTTTGTTTGTGCACCTTTGTTGCTATGTGTATCAATGGATACTAAAATAAATTCAAAATTCATCCAGATCCAAAGCGGAAAAAAAAACGATGTTTGGAAAAATGGATGCGGAAGCAAAGGGCATCTGCATTTAAAAATTATCATTTTAATTTATATTATGTGTATTTTAAGTAAAATAAAAAATACATATTTATCGATTTATTAAGTTAGTAGTTTATATATATGCATTTAATATATATTAATTATTCAAAACTATTTATTATTATTAGGTCTGTTAATGAATAATTGAAAAATCTGAAATTCGTTCACATCTGTATTCGAAAATTATTCGTTTGGTTTATGTCAGATTATAGTTTATATTATGCGTATTTCAGTACAGCGAAAGATATATTTATAATTTTATTACGTTAGCAATTTATATTACACGCATTTGATGTATATTAATTGCTCGAAACTATTTATTATATTCATATTTGTTTATTTTTTATACTTTATAAGTACTTGGATTGAAGAAAAATGTATTAAACCAAAATTACACACACACACATATATATATATATTGATCATCAGAAAATAAAATAATTATTCGATATTCGTCTGTATCTACAGATGCAGATATCCAATATTCGAAAAAAATTTCGAATGCGCATGTGAATATGATACTTCCGTATCCGAAAGCATCTGTTGACAGATCTAGTTGTCCTCGTTTTTTTTTTGATTTAGTGCTCTTTAATAATCGGTGAGATTAAAAGAAAATTAGGTTACATCAAAATTTTCTCAAATAAGATAATTATTCGATATTTGTCCGTATCCGTAGATGAGTATATTCGATATCTAAAACTGATTTTGGACACGGATGCAGATATGACTATTCGAATTTTGAAGTATCATTTTACAGATCTATTTGTTGCATGCCACATTTATGCTGCCCTTGCTTATGTTGTTAGGTGTTTGTTCATCTCTTGCACCATCTTTTTTATTGGTCTGGTTTTTTTTTGCTCGAATTAATGCAGCATTTCTGTCTCTCTGTCAGCTTTTTCGTCCAATTATGTATTTTTTATTGTTTGCCTAGGGGTATAGATTAGACTCATCAAATCTCGGTTTGAAGTAGGTCGGACTTTGCTTGGTTTAAACTGTACATTTTAAAACATAGATCTGATACGGTTTGGATCAGGTCGGGTCAGTTCAGAGTTGATTTGAGGTTAACAGGACAAATGCTTTAATTTTATGTTTTTGTGTTGGATTGGTTTGGGTTGGGTTTGATCGAGTATTTATGGTATTTTTCATAATTTAGGCCCAACACATCAGGTCCAATTTGGGTTTTGTTTGATCGATTTGGGTTTTCGGTTCTCAGATCCAAATAGTTTACCTATTGTGTGTGATTGTTGCTGGTTCTGATTATTCTCCCACCCTTGCTGCATATCCTAAATCTAGTATGTTGTCGGCTCTTGTCCATCGTACCCCCATTGGATATGGGCTTAATCCATGTGCATGACTGGTACTGGTGTTGGGCCGGCTTTGGCGGTTTATGATGACATGACTACTTTGTGGCCTTGAGATGACACTAGTTGTTGCTCCACCTACCATATGGACGTCGTCTCTTCAAATTCTTCATTACGAGCTGCGCCTCTTGTCACCAAACCTGAGACTCCTCTCCTGTAATTTACTTTCGTACAACCAATAGAGTTGTGGGTGCCCGATTGAGGTTACTACTTTTGGTAGAAAGATAAACTAAAAATTCTTGTGATTTAATAATAAATTACAAATAATAAAGGTGAAATATAGTACTCATATCTCATCTTTTCATCCTTCTTTGCTTTAGTTTTGAAATCCATAGACCAATTGCAAAAAAATTCACTTTAAGGTTTATAAAATTAATAGCTTAATTGTTAACTAAAGATTGCAAGAAAAATGAAATACAACAAGGGGAAAAGGCTATTCCAACGGCTCCAAGCCGTTGGCGGCCGTTGGAAGCCGTTGGAAATGCCGTTGGAATAACGTTCACGCTTTCCAACGGCTTCCAACGGAAGCAACGGGGCTATTCCAACGGCATTTCCAACGGCTACCAACGACAATTAACCGATGGACGCTGTTGGAAGCCGTTGCAATAAACTGACCAATAAGCCGTTGGTAGCCATTGCTAATCTGGATGAATTTTTTTTATAGCAGCAAACGATTCACCTTCCATCCACACACAATCAATATATATCAATTTCCATTCCATTTCCACACCATTTCACATATATATCACATATTCAACACATTATAGCACAAACAATATAAACAACCAAAAATCAACATCAAACATTACATATTCAAGTCCAACTCCAACTCCATATTCAAACATTACAACCAAACCCTCACCAACACCAACTCCAACTTCATATTCAAGTCAATATATACAATGCAAACACTTAAACCTCACCACCTCAAAGTCAATACATACACAATAACCATCAAACACAATCCTCACCACCTCAAAGTCAATATATACAATAACCAACCACAAAGACAATAATCATCATACCTCTCAAGCATCATCATCACCTCCGGAAGCACCAGACGACGAAGGGAAGGAACCATGCCTCTGCACATACTCCGCTAAACGTTGATTCAACTGCTCCATTTGTATAGCACGAAGACGATCCTGCTCTTGCAACTGCTCAACCATGGTTCTAAGCTCTTTTATTTCAGCTTTGTCACATGCCTTTTGAGCTGCCCGAACCTGCAAATAGAATATGAGATGTTCACATTTGTATTATAATCATTTTCTTAAGCAATGTATATTTTAAAATATAGAAACGTAAATGACGTGATCTTAAGCAATGCATATACCACAAATAAATTCATATTTTTAATACAATATATAGGTGTTAAAAGTATTCTTATATATATTTTTTTTGTTCATCCATTTTCATCACATATCTTTGTATATTTTTCCTTTTTTACTTATCTAATATTTATAAATCACGTATATGTTAGATTTAACTCAACTAGAAATCATCATATGTATAGTGTATCTATAGGTTAATTTATTAAATATAATATTGCAATGTTTATAAGATTATCGCTTGGTTTCCATAGCCATAGCGTCTATTCCGCTGCGTCGGATCCATAATAACGTCGAAAATATTATCTTCCTCCTCTACCGTCAACTCATCGCGATCCGATTCTGAAAGCAGCTCTGCCCGTGCCTCTTGAAATTTTGCCTAAAATAAAAAACAATTACAGGTTAAAATTAGTAGAATAGGATTTAAACATATCGATATTAATAAAATAAGTTTTAAAATATGCATACATATGCAGCCGTCGCCTTATCATCACCATCCCACTGATATGTAATATTGCCAGCACTGTCTGCTTGTCTTGATGCGTGGGTGCGGGTAAATACCTCCATCATAGACACGCGACGTCCAACCGATCTTTCCTGCAATAAATAATTTATATATTTTAATTTTTCATAGCTAATTACCGAACTAATTAATATACAAAATGTAATAACGGTTTAGATAAATTTACCAAGTCCTCACGGTGATGCTGAAAAGACTTGGATCCGCCACGATGCATTACAGGATTCCTACTTCTATTGGCAGAGTTCCTCTTCGACTCCATCTGCAATTTAAATTGAATATTATATTTATACTAATTGCGAAATAATTAACTATATATTTGGTAGATTTACCTTGAACTCGTCGGTCTCCCACCAACTCATCCAAGAATCCCATACGGAAGCGCCCATCCAGTTCGGTTTCTTCCCCGATTTTTTAAGAGTTGACATTACCTCCCTGTAATTTTTGGCGACCTTCGAATTCCAATGGCGCTGAACCATGGCGACATCGGCCTCCGCCAAGTCCACTTGCCCCTGTACAAAGAGAAAACATTACTAAGTGTTCATTTATACTTATTCATATAGTAAAGTGGTATAAACTCACCAGAAAATCCTGCCAGATGGCCTCCCTGACATGGTTAGGGATCTTACTCCACTTAGACCAGCAATCTGTCATCCTGCTCATATATGATTGCTTGGAAATGCCAAGCACAACTCCTGAGGGCTCCAAATCAAATCCCCTGTGTTAAATAAAACAAAGCTTTAGACAAGTATATATATGTATGAACAAATTAATATTGTTATCATTTTAATTTTGATACTTACGCTCCATCAGCCTTCGGCTGCAAATATACAAGTGGTCGAGCCGGAGGCTCACCACTACTCTCGCCGGCCGAGCGAGAAGAGCTACGACGTCTGGAGCCTGACATAATACCTGTTGAAAGTTTCATTTTTAATTATAGACATGGATAAAATGATGATGATATGTGGTGCATGTAATGATGATGATGATATATATGTGATGCGTGTGCGTGAATATATAATTGTAAAAATTACCGGATATTACTCAGTCCTCGTCGTTTTCTGATTCAGACTCGATCTCGTGTTCTATATCGTTTTCCTCTACACTCTCAAATGCTTCGACTAATACATTTGTCTTATCATTTAATTGTCCAAAATCAGTTTGATCGTCTGTAATTGTGATTTCAACATTTTTTTCGATATCTGCTTGATAGGCTTGTTCTTTTGGAATATTTTTTCCATCGAATGTAAATCTCGCCTTGGTTTTAAAAACCGCAGACCAATCCGCTTTATCTCTTTTTAGAGACGGATAAGGGGCGTAATAAACTTGTAGGGCTTGTTTGGCTAGTACAAACGGATCGTATGGCTGATAACGGGAGGTATGTTTTATTTCTATAAGATTATAATTTGGATGCACGTTAATACCAGAACCTGGAACATTGCTGAACCAGTTGCATCTAAACAAAAAAACTTCCTCTGCGGGTCTTATAAAATATGTCAATTGCAAAATCTGGGTTAACACGCCATAAAAATCATGTATATGATTTATTAGGATCATCACTGCCTTTAACAAATACACCGGTATTGTTTGTTAATTTTTCAGCACCGTATTCTTTGGTGTTGAATTTATATCCATTAACGAAAAATATTGGATACGTTTTAACTTTCCTTTTCGGTCCCAACGCCAAATGTTTTAATCCTTCATCGACCACATTATTTGTAGGATCACAAACGTAGTTCGAAAACCAAGTAGCGAAATTTTTGCTTAAATCGCCGTTTGGATTTTGTGATTCATAAACACTGCAAACAAAAACAATATATTGCTTTATTATTAATTTACACATGCAGTATTAAATTAAATTTATCAAAACTTGTAATCTAATAATTACCTAATAAATGGTGCAACTTCTGGACAATTAAGAAGAATATACGTGTGTGCTACATGGTAATCTCTATCATCTAACCATACTTCTACACATTTTCCAGCATGTCGACCATGTTGTTTAGAAATAGATAACATTGCTTCAGAAGAAAAATATTGTTCGACGGCCTCATCGTTACGCGCAACACTTTGAAATGATAAATTCACATGATCATTGAAATAATGAGAGAAAAACGACCGGCCGTACTCCAACCCGAAAGCATTGCATATGCAAGAAAATCGCTAATAGTCCATAACAGAGAAGCGAACATCCGAATTTTTTTTTTGATATGTCGTATGTTTCAACTCCTTCATACCACAATGTTTTCAACTCTTCGATTAACGGTTGTAAGTAAACATCGATACCCTGTCAATACACCAAATAGGCTCTTTTGTAACACTTTTTTCGTTTCAATTTGTAACGGTTATAACTGCTACAAATTCCCCACGCATATTTCTGTTACAAGCATTTACCACGGTTATTTTCGTTACCAAATCTGGTGATTTTGTAAATAATTAAAAGTAGCATGGATAGGAGGGTCATTTTATCTCTTATTATTCCTCATTCCATTTCTTATGCTTCTTGCTTTTATGTCAAAATTCGTTTTAGGGTTTTGCCTAGGGCAGCAGCAAACCGCGGGGCAACAAAAAAATCAAAATTTGTTTGCAATAATAGACGATTCTCCCCTCTCCCTCGAACTCAAAGATGCCGACGCCGCCTCAAACTCGCAGCCTCCAGTCACTCTCTCGACCTTCGACCGTCAACGCAATCTTAAAGACTCGAACTGGAAGCTGTCGGCTCTAATTTGTTTTGCCCTAAATCATGTGAGTAACTGATTTTATAATGTTTTCTAGTTTATCATTCTGTAATTTGATTTATGTGTTATTTTCCCTAATTGGATTTCAACTTCAGTTTTACATATTTTTGTGCTGCTCATCCTTTGACCGTGAGTTCATTTCATAGTAAATTATTCTCTATTATTAATCAATACGCATTTAATTGCTTTAATTAGTCACTGCATATGTAGTTCATGCATTCAGGTGGTTGGGAAAAAAGGAAAACAAGTTAATCCCAAATAATTACTAACAACTGATATGGCTAATAATCGGTCAGTGATGATGCTTACTTTTTTATTAATAGTTAATTTTGTTTTTGCTAATGAAATGCCGGTCATAACTTTGCCATCATATTTTGAAGCTAATTTTTACTCTTGTTAATGCTTGCTAATTTTGTGCCTTGGATATATTGTAAAAAAAATTATCATTTTAAAAGAAAGAGGCAACAAAATGATAAAAATAATTTTTATCCACCTTGGGCAATCAAAACCATCAGGCCGGCCCTGTTTCAGGTTAGGGTTTTAATTTTTGAATTTTGGGAATTTCAATCAGTAGTAATTTTGATTTCAATCGATCTTCATGCGCCATCATGTTGGAGTCGAAATTGACCACCTGATTTTGTTCATCTGCAACGCACATGGATTGAGAAAAAATTGGTGGTTAGTTTATGATTATTCCACTTCTGTGCTTCCAGTTTTCATGTAACTCCTGCGCAAATATCCTAGCTATGCTAACAATTTATTAGTTGTGGTTTACAGACTTTTGGGTTAATTCATATAATTTGGATATGTTTTACCGTTGTTTTTTTTAATTTACAACCAAGTAGTGGTTGTTCTGTTTAAAGGGCATTTTAACTGCCTGTTGTATAATTTTGATTCCCAAAATGCTGCTTGAAGGATTGCAGGTAGAGTCAACCTGCCTATCCCTATCCTTGCTCAGTGTTTTAGTACGTGCTAAATTATTGAGATACGTATCTGTCGATAAATTGAAAACTGCTACCTTGATTCTGAAGGCTTCTCCATTTGATTTCAGTACTCTGTTGTCATTAAGTGCTATCATGAATTGGTGATCTACATTTGTGAATTGGTTGTATAGAGTTGCATTTTCTCCTTTTACCTGATCAACCTTATAACATGGATATGATAGCATGTATGTTTTATTCCGTGTATTAACATGTTATTTTCACTTATACAAAAAGTGCTCCAATTTAACAAGAAGTTGCATTAAGTACAAAAAGTCTAATACATATAGTAACTTCGCTGGTCATTGCTCATTTGGTACTAAAATGCAGTAAAGATCTGCAATAGGCATATAGAATTATTTTACTACATATTAATAACTTGTTCTATCAAGTTAGTATTTTTGAAAAGAATCCAGTTGGTTGTCGCTGGTTGCTACATATTAACATATACAGCTCCAGAATTGATACATCTGCACACCAATCAAATTTATGAGAACGTAGCTCAAACTTTCTGCCAAAGTTGTCATGCATTTGTAAGTACATATATTTCATTCAAGATGCTATAAATAATGAAAGATATTATCTCTGAAATATATTTTTGTTATGGAGAACTTGGGTTGCAACTAGACTTAACCAACCAAAGCTCTATACAATCAGAAATATTGAAAATACTAATTCTAAAAAGACTTGACCTTGAAAACTGTCAAGCTTTGGTTCTCTCAGCCCCTGAAAGAGCGATGGCATTTGGAATCAACCGCCTCACTCGATTAATTTCAAAATTAATTAATTGTCCTCTTGTCACTTTGGATAAATTTAATCATCTCAATTAATCTCTATATTGACTTGCAACACTTACGCTTGCAGGTAGAGTCAAAAGGTTGAGATACAGATCCCTCCTCACACATCCACGCATAATCCTTGCGCAAAATATATTGTGTTTAATTTTGGTTTTATTTTGTATTTCAATAGCCACTTTTATATTGTTAATTAAGTTGTATTTACTGATGTCAGGTTAATTTTAATGAACACAATTCTTGTTACATCTGTGAACAGTTAATTCAGATGCATAAGCAGGCACGAATTCATTTGTATTAACAAACAATTATTTTTGTAAGAGACGACTAATTTTAATGTCATGTCCAATTTATATACATTTATTACAAACAAATGGTGAATACCCGAACACACACTTTACTCGCATTTGGGTTGCAGTGCTATTCTTATGAAATAATGAACCCAAAAAATACATCTTATATGCAGAATTTGAGTTTTGTTTTTTTGATTTATCTTTCAGCTGGACATGAGAGGTTCAGAACTCTTACAAGTTCATATTATAGAGGAGCTCAGTGGATTGTTATGGGTATTTTCGATTTCCATTCTTTTTCTCCATTTACTAAGAAGTAATACAATTAACATCTAAGACATATTGAAATATATTGTGGATCCTGATAGTAGAACCAACATAAGAAAGTTATGCTACCAAAAACAAGTTGCTTACATATTCGTAAATCTATGAGTTTATGACGTAACAAGAAGGGAGACATTCACGGATCTTTTAGATATATGGGCTAAAGAAATAGACCTATATTCGACTAACCAGGACTGTATCAAGATGCTAGTTGGGAACAAAGTTGATAGGGTACTTGATCCGCTCTATATTATAGTTCTTCATCTTACAAAAAGTGTGTCAAAGATGGCTTATGAATCTAATTCGTTGTATTTATTCAGGAAAGTGAGAGAGTTGTATCAAAAAAAGAAGGCATCGACTTTGCCAGGCAGTATGGATGTTTGTTTTTAGAATGCAGTGCGAAAACAAAAGTAAACGTTGAGCAATGTTTTGAGGAGCTAGTCTTAAAGGTCTGCAGCGCTTATAGATTTGTTTGCGTTATATGCTGTTTTATAGTGTTGAAATTTGTTATATCATATAACTTTCACTCTTTACGTTAGGTTATCATTTGATGATTTGACAGCTGAAATATAACTACATGTTGTAGATATTGGATACACCAAGTCTATTGGCAGAAGGTTCAGCTAGTGTGAAAAGGAAAAACATGTTCAAGCAGAACCAGACTCAGGCAGAAATGTCAGTTTTACTCATTCACATTATTTCTTGTTTTCATTGTCTAATGTCGTTGCATAGTTTCTCATTAGAATCAACCAAGTACTAGTAAAATTTTAGGGAATATAATGACCTAGACATGCCGTGCCACAATTATTATAAGCATCCGTATGATATATTCCTTTTCAAGATATAAGGACAGTCTTCATGATGCACCTTTTTCACATTCCTAGAAAATTTAAGATTTTTTTATAGCATAATTGAACTAAAAAGTGAAACTCAAACAATTTTTAATTTAAATAGAATAAATCATCTCGAACTCATTGCAGAAAAATGTAAAAATAAATCAAGGTGTGCAGGAAGTTTGGAGAATAAATAAATAAAGGCGGTGCTCCAATCTTTAATAAGGGGTAAAAAATTTATTTTTCAAAAAATTGATAGAAAAATAAAAACCCTTAAACCTGTAACTACCTTCGTTATTTCGATAATCATCTATCGGTTTTTGATTTTCTTTCCAATCAAATCTTATTAAAAATGATTTTCAATGAATCTTATCATTTTATTTTTCATTTTTCAATGGTATAATATTGAATTTTGTTTTGTAGGAAAAGTAAAATGACAACAATTTTTCCTCTCCGTTCCATCCTTTATATTTTTCTCCACTTATGCAAAAGTAAATTTCTTTTGTTAACCCATTAAATAAACACGTGAGTTTCCTAACAACCCGCGCACTACAAAAAAGAAGTTAAACACAAACAGTAATAGAAACACACAGTATAAATAAAGAGCATCTTCCCACATTAACAGCAACCAAGCGACTTGTCTTTCATTAACTTTACATTATATACAAGCAAATCAAAATTGAAATTAACACACTCTAAAGCAATCAATGGACGCCCTCTTGTGCTCAAGAATTTTCAGCATTTTTGACACACTCTAGGGGGATGGTCAGAAGTTTGCGGTTTTGTGGGCAAATGGTGGTTGAATTGATTGTTGATGCTTTGCAGTATAAGATGGATTGGTGTGTTGCAGTTTTGACTTGCAGTCATAGTTGTGGTATTGGGTGACTGTGACTGAACTGGGATGGAAGTATTGAGTTGATGGACGAGCAGTTGTGGCAGCAGGCAGTTGTACATGAGCAGTTTGTGATGATCTTGCAATTGCGATGGTGGATGTTTGAATGTGGAGTGATGTCTGTTGTTGGAGTTGGATATGAGTAGTTACTGAATGATGAGCAAGGAAGTTTTCAAGTGTTGTTTGTATTGGGAATGTTTTATTAGTAGTGAGTTGATGATGGACAATTTGTATGTGAAATAGATTAGTATGTGATGGGTCAGTTATGACAGTATAATGGTGAGTTGAATGCTACTGATGAAGTGTTTTGTAGGAAATTGTGGTAGTGTGAGTGATAGTGGTTGATATAGTTGTAGATTGTAGTTTGGGGGTATGAAGCAGTTTGTGTTGGTCAGTGGTCGAGTGTATGGTTGGAGATGAAAAGTTATTCATATTAAGTGATTTTCATCATTAGTGATTCATTATTTATGTTCAACAAATTGTGCATCTGTCCTTTATTGTTAATTCTTTTGTGATTAGCATAATTTTGATTTAATTTCCTACCTTTTCCTATTCTTTAATGTCAATTGCTATATGAAGTTTATTTGTTTGCATGTGCAATATTGACGTCCATATTAATGCATGTGTTGGTAGGTATATATGCATATTATAAAACATAGTGTGCTGATACGTATTATCAACGATATGGATGGTAGGTAATGATTTGTGAATGTTTTGAATACTCACGCTTATAACCGTGGTGAAACCCCAGAAAACTCACGCTTATAACCGTTATACTTCAAATTACGATTAAATCCAGATTTAACACACTTATAAACGTGATAGATATGAAATTTCCCACGTTTATAACCGTGATTCATCATTCTCACGCTTATAACCGTGAGTAAACACCATAACTCTCACGCTTATAACCGTGAGCAATACCCAAAATTATCACGGTTATAAGCGTTATTTTTTCTGTGATAATATTTGCCCACGCCACTTGGGACAACGCTTATAACTGTGGGGAATTTAATTTATCACGGTTATAAGTGTGATAAAATGGACTTTTTGGTGTTGTGTGTGTCGGATCATCAGGGCCAGGGACGACAATTGTGAGAAACATATATGGAGTTTTCATACACATCCACGGGGGTAGATTGTAAGGTGTGATTATTATAAGCCAAGATGAATATTTAGAACCAAACTGAGAAAACGGTGAAAATCCATCAGTACACAAACCTAGTCTAACGTTACGGCTCTCCGCTGTGAAATCGCGATATTTCTTATCAAAATACTTCCATGCTTCTCCATCAGATGGGTGTGTTAACGTACCTTCTTCAGGTGTTCTCACACTGTGTCATCTCATATGATGCGCTGTTACAGATGATGCATATAACCTTTGAAGTCTAGGAGTGATAGGTAAATAATGCATACGCTTGTATGGAACTTCTTTTCCCTTTTTTTCCTTGGCTTGTATCTTTCTGATTACATATTTTACAATTCCGAAGACTGACATCATCTTTCCAAAACAACATGCAGCCATTTAGACATGTATCAATTTTTTGATACGGCAAACCGAAAGATGACATTAGTTTTTTCACTTTATAATAATTTTGGCACATTAAATTATCTGATGGCATATGGCGTTTAGCAGCTTGTACAACAGCCGTAAATCCGACTTCTGTGAAGTTGTACTTTGATTTCATCGCAATGTACTCTGCAGTTGCCGATAATTGAGTGCCGCTAGTACATCCATTCCAAAGAGGTTTCTTAGCAGCATCCAATAAATCATATATTTTTTTCGCTCCAACATTTGGTTCCTCTTCGACGTTAACATCTTCGTTATTAAATTCAACAGTAGGGAACATTGATCGTGCTGCATCTTCAACCATATATTCTATGAGATTCGTCGTACTAACTTCATCACTAATGACCTCTATTGACTGTTCTTCGTTACGTGTTATAATTTCTCCATGACGATCCCACACCAAATAATTGGTTACGAAACCATATTGGCGCAAATGAATCCTAACCATATTCGGTACTAAATGCTTCAACAATTTGCACCTACTACATGGACAACGAATTTCTACGTCGTTTCCAATATTACTTAAAACAAATTCGACAAACACATTTACCCCGTTAAGAAAATGTGTACTTATTGAGCCTCCCATTTCTCTTCTTTGATACATCCAGCTCCGATCAATAAAATAATTGACCATTTTTCCTACTGTAAAACCTATGATCAATAGTAAAAAAACTATTAATCAAATTCGATAAACACATTTTAGATTTTACTGTTTTTTATAATCCATTTTCGTTTATATACGAAGTTATATTTCTTGCTATTTTGTTTACATTTTTGTATCTTTTGTGATGGTCGGTTATCCTACTTCCCATTACAAACACAATAGTAATTACATTTCTTAAATCATATCATTATAAACGATTCAAAATTTCGGCAGCACTTCCCCCGTGTTCCTTGTATCGTACACAATACATGTACACAAGAAACAAAAAGGAAATGCCGTCGAAATTTTGTGAACCGTTTATAACGATATGATTTACGAAACGTAATTACTTTATAGTGTTTGTAACTTGTCCAATACAGGGACAAATCCAACAAATATTGTATCAGATGAATATGAATATCTGTTTTGCAATAAAAACGAATATTCATACAACGATCATATACAACACTTGTCAGACGGGGCCAAAAATTCACTAAGGGATTTAAATCATGTTTGCCTAATATTCACTAAGTAAAATATTCGAATAATTCATGTTTGCCTAATATTTTACAAAACATACACAAAATAATTTGAATCAATCCTAACTAATCTAATGCTAACTCAAATGCGCATTTACACTAAATTATCATCATATGTATATATGTGCATAATATATATACACAAACAATTTGAACATTTGGATGATAATAATTGTAATTAGCACTTAGTTTGGTATAATAAACAATTAATAGGCTATTAGATACAACTATAACAACAAATTAACAAAAAATTAAAAAAACTTAAAATTTTAGGGTTTTAGGCAAACCTAATTTTGGAGATGTATGGGGATGGAGAGAAACTGCAGCACTACAACAAAGGCAGCGTATAGCGACGGCAAAAATGCGTCGGCTAGCCGTCGCTAATTGCCGTCGCTATTCAATCCGTTGCCACCAGGAAAAGCAACGGCAGCAGCGACGGCTCCATCGCTAAAAAAGCGACGGTAACGTACACGTGTCAACGCCACGTGGCAGTTAGTTTGTTTCCCAAAGTCTGTTACTGGCCGTCACTTTGTTTGGTCCAGAAAGCCGTTACTAGCCGTTGCTAGCCGTCGCTTTTCTGGGCAAAACCTGCTGTGCACACAGCAGCTATTCTTCCATCAAACCTCATCCCAAACCTCAAACCTCATCTCAAACCTCAATAATATCAACAATAACACATCTCAACAATACCCACAACATCAATATTCAACAATATAACCAAAAAAACACAAAAACCAACCAAACCAACATAGTATACAAAACCAAACCAAGTATCAAGGTACAAAGATCAAATCCAAATATAACCAAACCCAAACATCATCCAAAATACCAAGTATCCAAGCCCAAGTATCAAATCTAGTCTAAATATGTACATAAATACATACCCACAAGAATAGTAAAACTATGCATCATCATCCTCCTCATCATCCTCGGCATCATCAGATCCATCTCCCTACTCCCCAGGTATAGAGCTGTGCTCCTGATAAAATGCTGCAATGCGCTCATCTATCTGCTGTGCCAATTGGCCCTTTCGCCAATCATTGAGCTCATCCAGCTGCCTCTGCATCTGAGCAATACGCTCCTCCTCCATCGATTTGCTATAAGCTCTTTGAAAATTAACAGCCTGTGAAATAACTGAAGTTAATACGATAACATTTTACATGAATTTTGAATGAATTGGATAGTATATAAATAATTCTTTTGATGTGAGAATAATGTGGATCTTTTAATCTGAAGTTATATGCTTTGACTGTTGTCAAATTATAACAATAATAATTATTATGTGTATTTGGACTATAAAGTATGTGTCAATAACAATAATAATTATTATGCCAAAGTATGTGTAATTGGACTATAAAGTTGAATGTGAGCAATTGTATCATAATTATTATAAATTTATTGATCGATATGAGATCTAGATATGCAATTGTATCATATTTAAATAAATGTACTTGATTGGGCTAAAATAAGCTATTACTTCACAACATTGGAGGGAAATTTGTATCGATGTGAGAATAATGTGGATCTTTTAATATGAAGTTAGTGAAATGGTTTACCTCCTGATTGCCGAAACCATAACGCCTATTTCGAGTAGGCGGTGCAATAACGGAATCCCAAATCCTGTTGGACTCCTCAACTGTAAGCTCTGCTCTTCCACTCGCCTGTGTCAATGCCGATGCCTTTGCCTCATATCGCCCCTGCAATTACAAACATAATTTTGAAACAATTGGTATACAATTTACATATATACAATTTGAATCACGAGTTAGCATATTTACCATCGCTGCTTCAGCTTTGCTGTCGGTCCAATCATAGGTCGCATTCCCCTCATCATCAACAGACTCAACTGCGTGTGTGGCTCTAAAAACCTCAACCATTGTAGGCTCCCTTCCGTACTTTGCAAACTGAAGATATACACGAATAAGATATATTGAAAATAAGCATAAATGCTATACATGAAGATATGCATCACCATATGCTAAATATATTTTATATTTACCAATTCTCTCCTATGCTGTTGGAAAGATTTAGAGCCACCTCGATGTAAACCAGGATTCTTATTCCTATTGGTTTGGTTTCTTGCTGCTACTTCCTATTAATTTAGATACACGATTAAAATAATGCAACTAACATAATTGTAAGCATTCTCATCATAGCTTACTTTAGCTGCTTCTGACTCCCAATATGTGAGAAATCCGTTCCAGACTTCATCGCTCATCCAACCTGGCATTTTGCCAGCCTTCTTCGCCCTTGATATTGTCTCTCTATAATTCTTCTGCATTTTTTGGTTCCAATTATTGCCAAAAACATCTAAATCATGCGGCTCCACTCGTACAACAGCCTGCATATTGAATTTATTTTGAATTACATACAACATATTATTTTCAATAGAAATATATAAATTGTAATTACCATCAAGTCGGCCCATATAGCATTTTTAATATGAGCTGGAATGTTATCCCAATGCGGCCAAGCTGCTGACATCCGACCCTTATATGATTTCTTCGAGACATCTAAAATAAACTGTGATGGTTCCACCTCGAACCCCCTGTAATTGTTAACGTGCATATTTTATATAGTTTATATATTTTAAATAATATAATTGAAATAAATTTGACATTTACCCAACACTCTTCGGAATAATCTCTACAACTCGGCGTGTATCTGCCTCTAAGCTACTAGGACCCGCTGCAGCTCCAGGAGACTGAGATGGAGAAGGCTGAGAAGGAGAAGGCTGAGATGTACTCCTACGTCTTCTATCAGCCATATCCGCCACAATCATATATTATATATAAAAGCATAATGATCAAATGAGCATCACATAATCATACAATCTCTACTCGTGCTTTTTGTCTAATTTTCTTCTTCAAATGATTCAAGTACCTATAACAAAAATAATTAATTTTGTATATTGGTACAAGAATATACATTTTCAACTAATCAACAAGAATATTGAGGAGTTTAAAATCACCTCTCAAATGGATGCATCCATCCATATTGCACAGGACCTCGAAGGAGTGCTTCGGATGGCAGATGCACAGGCAAATGCTCCATTACATTAAAAAAACCGGACGGAAATATTTTCTCGAGTTTGCAGAGCAATACAAGAATTTCTACTTAGCACACGGAAAACGAACGTCTACGTTATTTCCATTATTAGATTTAGCAAATCTAATAAACTCGTGTACACCGTTAACAAAATGTTCCTTTATTGATCCTTTCATACCTTTTCGGGATTCATACATCCAACTACGATCGAGAAAATAATCGAACATATCTCCTGATTTGCAAAAATTATATTAGAAAATTCAAACAAACACTTCACTGAAACAAATTAGACTGGACTTTAGTAAATTTTATTAATTTTGTAACTTTATTAATTTGACAAATTAGACTGAACTTTAGTAAATTTATTAATTTGGTAAACTAGACTAACTTTATTAATTTGGTAAATTTTAAACTAACTTTAGTAAATTTTAAACAAACTTTAATAAATTAGACTGAACAAATTTATTAGTTTCAAACTAACTTTTAAATTTTATTACTTTAGTAAATTGCACTTAATAAATTATTTGATTGTTTTATAAAATACAGATCATATACAACACTTGTTAATACTTGTTTAACGGCCGGTCATCCTACTTCCCATTACAAACACAATAACGTAATCATATTTTATAAATCATTTCAGATTAAACGATTCAACAAAATTTCGGCAGCACTTCCCTTTATTCCCTGTATCGTACACAAATGCATGTACACAGGGAAAAAAAGGAAGTGCCATCGAAATTTCGTTAACCTTTTAAACTGAAATGATTTATAAACTGCGATTACGTTATTGTGTTTGTAACCTGTCCAATACTGGGACAAATCCAACAAATATTGTATCAGATGAATACAGATGTCCGTTCTGTGTAAAAACGAACATCCATATAACGATCATATACAACACTTGTCAGACGGGGCCAAAAATTGTCTAAGGGGTTCACACAAATAAAACAAATTTTCTAATTTATATTTTAACAACTATAAAATTTTTAATAATACGTTCAATAAATATTTGTCAAGTAAATTTCATATTTTAACACGTACTTTAAAATTTGGCTAACTAAGTCAAATTTTAAATAACGAATTTTTTTAAATCAAATTAGAAGTTAGCACTTATAATAAATTGAATTATTTTTATTTTAAACTATATACGTTTAATTGGAAATTCCACAATGAGACAAAAGTGAATCATTGTAATTCTTTTAGGCTATGAGTACTTTAGCATGGCCATTGCAAGTGAGCATAAATGATATATTTGAACAAAATACACAGTTGTAGTGTACTTACACTTATAACTAACGCATGCTAAATAATTAAATTTTCACCTAATCGACAACCAACATTGCATAAACTTATCAATAAGCATCTTAAACATGTTATCACCATCTTAATCCAAATCACATCACCAATCATTAATTCTACAATAACCAACATCATAATAGTATACGTTAATCATCATTTTCAACTTCGAAATAAAATGATTTTATTCTCAAATCAACCTACAATACTACTATCACCATACATATACCACATAACTACCAATCTCAAACCCATAAACATGCCATTAACAACCAATTTTTAAACCCAATAAACATACAAATAAACCCAAATTAAACCCTAATTGAATACAAAATAAGGTTAGAACACATACCAGATCAATTTTGGAGGTAGGGAGCGAATTTTTGAGTACCGAATCGGCGGGGCGACGGGGGGGCGACGGGTAGGGTTTTTTATTTTTATTTTTTCGTTTTGCAGAATGTGGAAGAAGAAAGCTCGGGTTTGGCAGATATACAGGTCGAGCGACGGCTAGCGACGGCCGCTTTTTTAGCTGTCGCTAGCCGTTGCCCCTATCCGACGCTATACGAAGCGTTTTTTTGTAGTGCAGGCGGTGATTGATGGCGTCGGAGTGGCTGCCGATTGCGTGTGGAAGCTGGGAGCAAGAGAAGAGGAGTAGTGGAGGAGGGTTTTGGTGTTTTTGGGGAGGAAGAGAATAATGATTCAGCTCTCGGCCGTGCTGCAGGTTTACACGAGTATTTTCAACGGCTTTCAACGGCCGCAAACGGCTCTTTTTCCAACGGTTACCAACGACAAATTAAAAATTAACGAGCCGTTGGTAGTCGTTGAAAATTCCTGTTGGCGGCCGTTGGAACCCTGTCGTGGCTATATACTGTATTTCTAGTAGTGAACTTACCCTAACATATCTATTTTCGCTCTACTTATTATATCATGGAATAGATTTCTTTTGTTGATAGACTAAAATTTACTATTGAATGCACTGACATTATAATTAATAAATTGGGACACGGTTTTAACGATTATGTGAATTATAATCTTGTATATAAAATTTGCAAACACACTTTTGTTTGTGCAACAGATGTATTAAACACATAAAATACCCGATAAGATTAAGAACATAAGTTTAGGCACTTAAAATGGGTATTCCTAATTCTACACGATAACAAACAAAAATTTAACTGAATTTATTTAAGTAAATCATAATTTGCAATAGGCAATAGCTGTGCATGTATTTTGTTATTTAACTTAATTCCATGTCCCATAAGCTTATATATATTTAAAAGAATCTCAAATCGGTTTTGACTATATAAGCACGAAAGAAACACAAAAAAAAATAGTGACAGCAATAGGGCAAACAAATGTGGTGTATTATCATAATGTATCATACAGTTATTGTTAGAACTATCAGACCCAAATACAGAATATCCTATTCAGCATGCAAAATAACATGCATGCGTAAAGGAACATCACAGTCTAATTTTTTAGTCTTTCTTCACATTTTTTACATGGAAGTTTAAATTTGTAAGCTTTCATTGATTATATTAGAAGCACGTTGTGTCAGTAGATTTGAAATGTGAAGTAGGAAGTTCATAGTCTTCGAACTACGGACCAACAACAAGATGTTTTGACCTTTCAAGCAAGCGATGGCACAATGTATGAGTCTGCAAGGATATGAAATGAGTTTACTCTATATGAACCTATAGGAATCATATGCATCTTGGCCAGTGAAGAGCTCTCACGAAATTCTACAAAACGAAAGTAGGTTGATGACATCTAGCAGTAGGTAATATTTAAAATATTATTAATAAAGATTTGTACCAGCTAGAAATGAAAAAAAAAGGAAAAGGAAAAACAAAGAAAGTAAATCAAATGCTTCTTAATTGGCCAAAAAAACATTGATGAGTTGAATACATCTCTACTCAACCTTATTCAAGCAGATATCAACTGCAATTCAAACAGATGATCAGTGAATTGTTGTACTCCCGTAGAAAGTTTATATCTACAGTCTCCACCAACAAATAGACATTTCAGTTGATTAAAAATAAAATGTAAAATTTTCTTTTGGCATACTTGTTACAGTGTCAGTAGACTTTACCTCAAGGATGCTAGCACCTAGAGAGGGAAAATTAGTTAAATATATAGAACAGAGCAGAGTGCAAAACTTGAGCGTCAGAGGAAGTTCCTAATGTTCAAGTTTTTCACATTGAACATATTCTCATCCCTGAATTTCTCATTTTATGTATGAAACGTAATAGTGATTGTTAACACTGCTTTCATTTGAATTCATGTCATTAATACTAATTATAAGTTGGTTTAGCTACATACACATTTCCTTACACAAATATCACAATTCAACCAAGACTATTACTATACCTGTCTTGGGCTTTTGGTTAGCATAAAGTGTAACCTAGGCTATTATGATACTACTATAATTTTAGGTGAATTAAAGTCCCAATGTGTAGCTGTTAGATATTGGCCCTTAGGGTCAAGTAATTTTGTGCGAGGAGGAGGACCTATATGGCCATGGACTAACACACGCGTGGGCGCCGCTGCCCGTTCGTCCGACCGACCGAGCCGGGCCGAGTCGGGTCGGGTGCGGATGCGGGTCCAGTAAGATTGGGTTGTGTCATATATTTTTGCTACCTAAAAATGGACTGATTTTAAAACAGAAGTGTGTTTAAATAGATACTGATTTCCCAACGGTTGTGACCGTTGCAAACTGATAAAGAGACGCGATTTTTTCAGATGATCGTTACAACAAACAGCAACAGTTCTGAACCGTTGCAAACGAACGGACGCGGCTGTTGCAAGCAGCAACAGTTTTTGGCGTTGCAAATGAAAGGAAGTGTCTGTTGCGAACAGTAACATTTTTTGGCATTGCAAATGAAGGGATGCTACTTTTCTCAACGGGTGTAGCCATTGTGAATTCGACTATAAATAAGGAGGAAACCTGATCACTTTCCTGACTTAATTTTAAAACCGAATTATTTCTTCTTTATCTTCATTTCTTAAAATCATAATCAGTCCTATCACACAACAGATCATATACATTACGATCTCGAGCAGCTTACGTCTGTTGTATCTTGTAAGACTTTGAATAAAGTCTTAAGGAAATTGTTACGACAAGCCTCAGACGAAATTTCCTTCTTCAACCGGTTAGATTTCTAGTTCATTTTTATATATATATATATATATATATCAATTTCGTTATTACGTTGTACTGTTTCTTTAAATAGTATAACGTTTGATTTATCGCTATAGTTATTATTACTATAGTTGTTAGTTTGTTGTTGTAATTAATTACAACATACTTATTGTTATAAATAGCTAATACAGAATTCCAAAGTAGTGGAAATCTGATTTGTAAACTTGTGAGACGAGTTTATTATTGATTAGTCTTTGTTTTGGTATACTAGACGTATAACATCTTAAGACTTTCATGTTTTCACTAAAACAGAGATGGCAACGGTTGAACTATCAACAAAGGCTACTACTCACAACAGGCCTGATCCGTTCAAAGGAGATGGTGATGACTTCATAACATGGCAAAATTAAATGCTGTTTTATCTCACCACGCTAGGGCTGCAGAAGTGCATCGAGGAGGATGAACCAAAGCCTAAAGACGGACAAACTAAAGAAAAAGATGTAGCTATTTTTCTCGGAATTGACTCATGGTAGCATTCAGATTTCCTGTGCCGAAACTACATTCTGAATTGTCTGGATAAAGTACTATATAAAGTATATCAGCCACACCAGACAGCAAAATCCTTATGGACTGCACTTGCACATAAATACAAAACGCAGAATGTCAGTTTGAAGAAGTTTATCGTAGATAAGTTTATGGAATACAAAATGGTTGACTCCAAATCCGTAACTAGTCAAGTGCAAGAACTCCAACTCATAATTCATGAACTTGAAGCAGAATGACATAAAGTTGGAGAATCCTTCCTTGTTGAAGTGATAATAGGGAAATTACCACCATCCTGGAATTATCTAAAACATAAGAAAAAGGAGATTTCCTTAGAATATCTTATTGTCAGACTAAAAATTGAGGCTGATAACCGCGGAGTGACAAAACAAAGCGAAGAGGCATTTGTGGCAAAAGAGTCAAAGAACAAAGGGCATTTCATGAAAAACAAGAAGAAGAAATTCCCGCAGAAGAGAAAAGCGCCTAAAAACAAACTCAAAGACAACAAACGAACCAAGAAGTTTAATGGCGAGTGTTGGGTTTGTGGAAAAGCAGGACACGCCGCTAGAGATTGCAGACACATGAAGGAACACAACTCAGTGGCAAATATGGTGGATAACATGGAAGTAGACGAGTCTAATTTTTCAGCAGTTATATCTGAATGCAATTTGGTTCAGAACCCTAACCAATGGTGGGTGGACACAGGCGCTACTTGTAACAACCCGCATATTTTACGATTGAATATTTGAATATAGAATCGTTAATCGGATTAAAGTCCGAAAAGATACTTTTTGTAAACAGTCGAATTGGGACTCGAGACCACTTCCATTGAGTCCAAAATGACATTTGCGACTTTTTTAAGTATAAACATCGATATATTTGGAGTAAGTTGAATTTTGCTATTTTCTATTGGGCTTTGGGTTTGGGTTTCACCCCAACTCACTCTATAACCTAGTTCAGTCCCCTCCTCTCCTCTTCACTTCATTTCTATTTTCTCAAACACTCAAGCAAAACTAAAAATGGGGGAAGAGTATAGAAATTAGAAATTCCAAGCCCTAGTTCTCATTTGCAAAACCTAATTCTTGCTCCAAATTCAAAGAGGAGCTTTGGTAAGTATCTCCTTCTTCTTCTCCAACTCATTCTCTCTTTATTTTCAGAAATTTCCTAAACCTAACTTAGGAAATGATCTTCTTTTGAGCTTAGATTCAAGCTTCTAGAGTTGAAGTGATAGAGTAGTTGACCTTCCTTTGCTTTCAAGCTTCTCCTTCATCATTTTTGGGTTTAAAGGTGAGTTTTTGAACTCACATCTATTTCTATAGATATCGTTGTTGTTAGGTATGAATTCCTAACACTTATTTATGTTCATTTGATTTTGATTTGGATTGAATTGGTGAATTGTTCAACTTTTGGTTTTTGGAATCCAATTTTTGTAAAAATCCAATCTTTGATGTTTGAACGCGTTAGTGGAGCGTTTCGGAGGGCCATACAAGGCTGGGTTGTCGTTAGGCATAAATCCTCAGTCGTTGTTGCTCGTTCGTCGCTTCCGTTTGTGTTATCGGATTTGCCCCAAAGGGGGCTAGGCTGAATTTGCTCCTGAAGCAGGTTCAGTCGACTGAACCAGAGGTTCAGTCGACTGGACCAGAACATGAAAAATGCTTCAGAGCAGGTCAGTCGACTGAACCAGACCCAGGAAATTGCCTGGGTCTGTATCAGTCGACTTACCATCTGGGTCAGTCGACTGACCCTGGGGATACAAAAATCGTATCCCTGTGTCAGTCGATTGACCACCTGGTTCAGTCGACTGACCTGATTGCCTCAACAAAATTGATTATTTTGTTTTGATTTCCAATTTTTATCGATTCGTGATTTCCGATTTGTCGTTGTCATTTATTATCTTCTCTGATGACTTCTCTTTCAGGATTTTTGTGGCTATCCATTTTTGATGGATTCGGAATTGATTTTTCTGGGTTTGATTCACGTCTTCGTATGTGAATTTTTGATGGTTGATTGTTTCTACAATCATTTCTGTGCTTTGTCACTTTAAATTACAAAGGTTTCTATACTAGTAGTGATTATTCAAACTCTTTTACTAAAATGATTTCAACTCTATTTTTAATACAAAAGCTCGTCTATAAAACCGTTTTCCAATCTATTAGTATATACAAACCTTTACCTCATTCGTATGAGAAAATCTGATTAAACGGCTTAGCAAAACAAGTGGTATGAAACGCTTGCGTTTACTTCGTCGGTTAATTTATGGACTTGTTCGATTGAAAATCCTATGATAATTTTCGAGTGGAAATCTACAATTTGTTCGTAAATATTTAAGTTAAGCTAGTGGTTATGGGACATGAAGCTAAACTCTTATATTTACTGGCTTAGTGTAATTCACACTTTTTATGGATCGATGATGATCATTTTGTGATTTAGACTAGCGATGTGCGATGTCTATTTTTCTGCGAGGGAGACTAAACCCCATTTTGTGGAACTTCGGTTCAATTTGGCGGGGTAGCGACTCGTGGTCTTCGGACCGTTTGTGGAGCTTCGGCTCAAAATTTATGGTTAGCGACCATGGAATAGCGTTCCGTTTGTGATACACGTGTTGGTGAGTTTTCATGCTCCCGTTTGTGATAGGCCTCCCCCTTTGTGATTTCTGGATTTCTAAATGATGATTTCTAGAATTTGTGTTTCACCTCTTTATGTGATTGACAATGATATGTTTTTCAATATTTGTAGTTTGGTGAATAAAATTAAGAATATGATATTCTTTTTGGTGCTTTGAGATTATTGAGATATTGTATGATTTTGTTGTTGTTTTATATCATATTTGTTCTAGCATGACATTATTGTTATCATACATTCTTATTATATCTCTGCTTATATCTCATTCCTTTATCTTATATTTATAGCTAGACTGATCTGTTTATTATTTTCTAATTAAATAATACTCGGGTCAGACCGAGATGTTGCAGGTGCTTCTGTTTGACTCCTTATCTGGGATCATCTTCTGACTTTTGTCTAACTACATTACATTTGTAGTTTTTGTTGTTATACATTCGAGATATAGACTCCATGATGTATACTTATTCTTTTGTCTAGCACTTGTATCTATTCTTTTGTGATATTGTGGATCTTATATGACCACTATTCTGATGTACACTTTTATGTGTTATATTCATATCTGTTTCCGCCTTTGAGACATGAACATCTGTGACTGATTTATGTTATGTTTATTTCTATATTTGTTTCCGAAGGTCCACTTAGCCACTGTGTGATAGCTTCGAGTTTGTATTTGATATGTTAGATTTCCTCCAGAAAAGAAATGTAAGTTATATTTTATCTGACATATCGGTACTCGCCCAAAGCAATTACACAGATGGTCGCTCCTCAACAGCCTTATTCTTCGCGTTAGTTGACGGCACTACCCCGTAGTGTCCTTGGCTAGCGTGAGTATAGAGGTTGGGCGTCACAGCATGGTATCAGAGCCAAACTTCGGAACAATGTAGAATAATCTAGCAAGGATCATTGTCCTAAGTCTTTCTTAGGAATCATACCATAGGATTTAATTTGAGTCTTCGTACCGTTCTATCCTATTTCTTTTTATGATGCCTTATTTTATCAATCAAGTTTGTTTGATATTCATTCTGAGATTAACCTTTTTCTCTTTTCTTTCTTTCTTAAAGAAGAGAAATGGTTAGACCTGGCCGTCCCAGCGCCGGTCAATCTAGTGCTACTCCCCAAGATGGAGTATTTATGTCTGCTCAGCAACTTCTTGATCTTGTAAGAAATGCTCGAGCTGTCGGACCTATTCCTGAGCCCACTCATCCTAAATCTGGGTTTGCACGCTTGTGCAATGATTACACCAATTTGGGTGGAAAGCCATTCAAAGGTTCCGAGAGCGTTATAGAAGTCCAAGCTTGGCTTCGAACATGCGACCGCATCTTTTCTCGCATGAATCTTATTGATCTTCATCGAGTCCAAATGGCTTCTACTATGCTCCAAGAAAGAGCATTAGACTGGTACGAGCTTATGTGATGGCCTATTTAAGACAAATGTAGCCGTTGTCGGCAATAAAACTATGTATTCTGATTATGCTATTAATAAAATTGAAGTTTCTTATTTGCTTGAGCATGAAATTTTACTATGGCATGATAGATTAGGACGCATAAATTTCCAAAAAATGAAAAAACTATCAAACTTGGGATTAATTCCGAAATTCCAAGTAGATAAAAACTACAAATGTGAGACATGCGTAGAAGCAAAAATGGTCAAAAAACCATTTCATACAGTTGATAGAAGCACCGAACCACTAGGTTTGGTTCATACCGATTTATGTGATTTCAAATCATTACCTACAAGAGGTGGGAAATAGTACTTTATTACCTTTATTGACGATTATACATGATATTGCTATGTATATCTTTTAAATAGCAAGGATGAAGCAATTACATCGTTTATGAGGTACAAAGCTGAGGTAGAAAATCAGTTAAATAAAAAGATCAAGATATTGAGATCTGATCGAGGTGGAGAATATGAATCACCATTTGAATAATTCTGTGCCGAAAATGGTATAATTCATCAAACAACAACACCATATTCACCACAAAAAAAAGTATAGCCGAGAGAAAGAATAGACCATTAAAAGATATGATTAATGCGATGCTCTTAACTTCTGGCCTACCGACGAACTTGTGGGGGGAAGCCTTAAATATGTCTAATCACATATTAAACAAGGTTCCTCACAATAAAATAGAAACAATTCCATATGAGTTGTGGAAAGGACACATACCAAGTTTTAAATACCTCAAAGTGTGGGGGTGCTTGGCAAAAGTTCCAGTTCCGCCTCCCAAGAAAGTCAAACTTGAACCAAAAACAGTAGATTGTTACTATTTAGGGCCAGCCCAAAATAGTAGTGCCTACAGATTTTTGGTATTCAAGTCTGATATAACTGATATTCATGTAAATACAATCATGGAATCAAGAGACGCCTCATTCTTTGAAGATGTGTTTCCACACAAAAGAAACGAAGGAAATAATGTCCCTAAAAGGACAAGAGAAGAATTGAGTAAATCACATGAAGATGAAACTCATCGTGAAACTGAGAAAGTTGAACCAAGAAGAAGCGTAAGGGCAAGAACTTCCAAGACATTTGGTTCGGAATTTTTAACATATATGTTAGAACACGAACCTCAAACGTACAAGGAAGCAATGTCATCTTCAGAATCCTCATGTTGGAAAGAAGCAATCCAAAGTGAAATTGATTCAATTCTGAGTAATAAAACTTGAAAAATAGTTGATCTTCCACATGGAATAAAACAAATTGGTTATAATAAGATGAAACCAGATGGCTCAATCGACAAATACAAAGCAAGATTAGTAGCCAAAGGATATCGTCAAAAAGAAGGTGTAGACTTTTTCGATACCTATTCACCAGTAACACGAATAACCTCTATAAGAATGTTAATAGCAATTGCATCCATCTATAATCTACAGATTCATCAAATGGATGTAAAGACGGCATTCTTAAATGAAAATCTCGATAAGGTGATTTACATGGAGCAACCTGAGGGTTTTATATCCAAAGGGAATGAAAAAAAAGTATGTAGATTAGTCAAATCATTATACGGACTAAAACAAGCTCCAAAAAAATGGCACGCAAAATTTGATAGTGTCATGATGAAAAATGGTTTTCGTATAAATGAATGTCATAAATTGAATTATGGGATCAACAATTTCGATATGATAACCTAATGGAATTTCGATATAAACCATTTATGACATTCATTCATTTATACGACAGCAGATGTTAATCAACAATTTCGATATGAAAGACTTAGGAGTTGCACATGTTATTTTGGGAATCAAAATAATAAGAACACCTAATGGAATTGAATTATCTCAGTCACATTATGTAGAAAAAGTGATTGAAAAATTTCAAAATTTTGGAATTAAAGGAGTACGAACGCCGTATAATCCATTGGAAGTATTGCATAAAAACACTAACGAGAGTGTAATGCAACTGAAATACTCTCGTGTAATAGGATGTCTCATGTATCTCATGAATTGCACAAGACCAGATATAGCTTATGCAGTAAGTCGATTAAGCAGGTATACAAGCAACCCAGGGAAGGAACACTGGAAAGCACTAATGAGAGTGCTTGGATATTTAAAAAATACCACAAACTATTCCTTACATTATGGAAAATATCCTACCGTCTTAGAAGGATATAGTGATGCAAACTGGATTGCTGATTCAGAGGAATCAAAATCAACGAGTGGTTATGTCTTTACCTTAGCAGGGGCAGCAGTGTCATGGAAATCTACTAAACAAACATGCATAGCTCGATCCACTATGGAATCAGAGTTCATCGCTTTAGATAAAGCAGGCGAAGATGCAGAATGGCTTCGTCACTTTTTAGAAGATATTCCGTTTTAGCCTAAACCTGCACCGACCATATGCATACACTGTGATAACCAAGCAGCATTAAGCAGAGCGCAAAACTTTGTGTATAATGGAAAGTCATGACACATTCGTCGACGCCATAACACAGTTAGGCAGTTACTCTCAAATAGAACTATTTCCATAGATTATGTGCGAACAAATGATAACCTAGCGGATCCATTTACTAAAGGTTTATCAAGAGAGAAAATTAACTGCACATCGAGGGGAATGGGTTTAAAAGCCTAAACCAACAAGAGTTATCTTATACGAAAATCTATCATAGCGAATGGAGATCCCACGGACTAGGATCAATATGCAAACCAGTTCTGAATAACTCAAGACGTAATGCATTTGTATGGACTTAATCCTACTCCATTCCTATGGTGCACAATATAAATGCATGCCTACAGAAGTATTAAAAGGATAAAACTATTTTTTTAATGATGACCATATCTTGAAAATAACAAGTGGGGTATATGTAGGATACTCTTAATGGTTGTGATCACCTATGTTAGTGTGAGCTGGGTCGGCTCTATGAGAATATTAAAGGCTTTTATTCTCTATAAACACTCGCAGATTCAATAATTGTTCAGGACTAAAATGAACACAACCAAGAGATTGGATGTGAAGGGAAATAATGTTTTGTAAAGCTTATTGTCTGGTTATACAATAACGACTGACGGTTCAAGATGAAATAATTCACCAATTAGCCAAGTATATCTGATAAGTTTTTAACTAGGGAAAGTTCAAAGTGAAATATCTACTTATCCTCGATATAGCATTATTTTCATATGAACTGTGTGATATTACACTTTGTGTGGGGGAGACATATATCGTCATTCATGTGGGGGATAGTTAGAATTCTCAAAAATAGTGAATGAGATATATTCCACATCGCCAAAAATAAGTCCATTTTCTTGTTTATATAGTGTACTCTCAATCCCTATATTGGCCCTTAGGGTCAGGTAATTTTATGCGAGGGGGAGGACTTATATGGCCATGGACTAACACACGCGTGCGCGCCGCCGTCTGCCCGTCCGACCGACCGAACCGGGCCGGGCCGGGTCGGGTGCGGGTCCAATAAGATTGGGCCGTGTCATATATTTTTGCTACCTAAAAAATGGACTGATTTTAAAACAGAAGTGTGTTTAAATAGATACGGATTTTCCAACGGTTGTGGCCGTTACAAACTGATGATGAGACGCGAATTTTTCAGATGACCGTTACAACAAACAGCAACAGTTCTGAACCGTTGCAAACGAACGGACGCGGCTGTTGCAAACAACAACAGTTTTTGGCGTTGCAAATGAAAGGAAGTGCCTGTTGCGAACAGTAACATTTTTTGGCGTTGCAAATGAAGGGATGCTACTTTTCTCAATGGGTGTAGCCATTGGGAATTCAGCTATAAATAAGGAGGAAACCTGATCACTTTCCTCACTTAATTTTAAAACCGAATTATCTCTTCTTTATCTTCATTTCTTAAAATCATAATCAGTCCTATCACATAGCAGATCATACACATCACAATCTCGAGCAGCTTACGTCTGTTGTATCTTGGGAGACTTTGAATAAAGTCTTAAGGAAATTGTTACGACAAGCCTCAGACGAAATTTCCTTCTTCAACCGGTTAGATTTCTAGTTCATTTATATATATATATATATATATATCATTTTCGTCTCTACGTTGTACTATTTCTTTAAATAGTATAACGTTTGATTTATCGCTATAGTTATTATTACTATAGTTGTTAGTTTGTTGTTGTAATTAATTACAACATACTTATTGTTATAAATAGCTAATACAGAATTCCAAAGTAGTGGAAATCTGATTTGTAAACTTGTGAGACGAGTTTATTATTGATTAGTCTCTGTTTTGGTATACTAAACGTATAATAGTAGCTAATCCCCTTGGAAGTTTTTTTGACTACAAACAAAGAAACGCCACAATAATATGTGTGCGTGTGCACGCACATACTATAAAGTAGAGTTGGTGCATTTTAGTTGTTGCTTTAACTTTTGTTTGTATTGATCAAAGTACAAAGATCAAAGCAAGTTAACGACATATGTGAGCATACCATGGTATAAAATCTGACACATCTTACGAAGCAAAAAATACTGATTGAGAAATCTCTAGCTTTTCATGCCGTAGATCACCATCACTGATAGCTCATGAATATTAACAACCAAAAACTAATGAAATGGAATATCAATTATGTACTGAAAAGTGTTAAGTGTTTCTACATATCAAGTTTATAACATTACACTAATCTTATATTATCATAAGAAAATTTGTAACCTAGAGCGTTTTAGAAGAAGCATGTACGGAATTAATTATAAAAATTTGAATATAGGAAAACTAATAGAGTAAGCACCAAATTTAAAACCGGAACCACCATTATAGCCATCAGAATCTTACAGGTAATCGCACCGGTAATCGTACCACCACCCTTTCATAACTTTGGTGACAACGACTCTACCACATTAGTAATCTCCCCTATCATATCCATTGTCTTTTCAGAATAAGAGTAGTGTACACAAAGTATCTAAATGCAAACAGAGAAACTAACCTGATTCACAACTCTAAAACCAAATGAAATAAAAATAAAGGCAAGAAAACAGTTTTGTTTCATAGTTTTACATCTAACTTGTTACATATCAAATCTTAATACTTTAGTAGTTCAGTTTTAGCTATACACATATAAAATAATGAATTTATTATAGATTGCATGAACCTTTGTCTTCTTTTAACTACTTATCTAAATCAATTCCTTTTGCTTTGATATTAATATTTTGTTCATTTCAACTAAAAATATGTATATATTTATTGAAATTCAATTATACATCGGCTTGGCTAGCTTCAGATGCAACAAATTAGCTGGGAAGCGTCAAGTCAGAAGTTTTCAAGGTTTATCAATGAAGATGTTATAAACACATGGACCTATATTAGGTTAAAGAAAATTTATGAGCATGCGAAAAAAAAATCCTAATCATGTAGCTTAACTAACTTGAATGGTGACACCAAACAGAAATTAGAAGGGACTACAAATTCAGTGCTACGATCCAACTGTTGAACTCTTTTAGATTATTGTAGTCCAAGTATACAATGAAAATTTTTATGTAAAAATATTAATGAAACCTTAACTTCATACTTACGCTGTTACTCATAAAATTACAGAAAACGTCTAGCTTTTTTACATATATGATGTAATTTATTGTTACATACCTCAAAAACTCACTGCTGGACTTAATATATCCAAAATAGTTGTCACCGCTTTCCTAATCCATGCACTTTATTTGAATCTACAAAACTCAATGTTGCCAGCAGTCTAAGAGCTACCTAGTATGAAATGCAAAAGCATAAAGTTAGTATCATGAATAATGCAATAAATTAAGTTCTAAAATACAAAAATATTTCAATTTGTCTTTCATTTAATTGCTTTGAATATAAATAGTGCTCCATTAATATTTTAATATATTAAATCTATTATGCAATCTACTTAATCATTTAACATTTGAATTATTCTTGTGTAAGATGTGCTACACATACGCATTCATTCAAACAAATTCAAAGGCTGATTTCGATTAGCGAGGGTTAGTTTTATTCACCCCATAGATATGAATCCTAATAGTTTCGACCTTTTGATTTTTATGCTACCTAATTGCACATGGTTCAAAATTACATAGTAAAATTTGATTTGTTTTTGTACAAACAAGTTAGAAGTGACATTTGGTAGTTCAATAAGTCAACTGTCAACAGTTTGTAAAAAGATTCAAAATGAATTGGATGGAAAAAAATTAGGGCATACATTGCTGTTGTAGTTTTTCTAAGTATATTTTTCCTTGAAAGACACATTCATTGTGTAATAGCTCAAAGCAAAAACAAAAGAAGAAAAGGGCATCAATGTCTTGTTCGATGGAAGTCCTATAGTGGAGAAGAAAATGTAATTTAGTAATATAAAAATATATATGGAAAGTAAGAAACATAAACTTAGAAATTTTAGTCCACACTGTACTTCATTTAATATAGTTGGGATATGTATTTTAAGCTGGTGGGAAGTGAAGTTGAGCAAATATTGATATCAACTTGCAGCACAATGGAAAATATGTATGCACATTGCTATTTTCAAGTACTAAGTAGCAATCTGTGGACATAGAAATTAGAAGCTATACATGTGGCGAATAGATGGTTTATAGTCAAACAATAACCTTAGTCATTGTATGTTACAATGTATATTGCAATGCAAAAATAAACTAAAGAATATTAGTTATTCACTTGGATAATACTATTGAACATGTTAATGTTCATTTTGGTTCATAGTCATTAAAAACTCTTGCAATTTATTTTTTTCTTCGGCAATGCAATCAAGATCAAAATAATGTAAGCGCAAATATGCAATGAAGTAAGAAAGCATGAAGAAAGATATACAAAAATGATAATACAACGGGAAATATTCTCACCTGTGCCTTGCCGCTATGGTAATCAAACATGCACAACCAAACAATATTTGGCATAGCTTCCCCATCATGACAACTCTAAACTCCTAGAAAATGAAAAATTGTATCTTCGACCACTAACATGTAGAAAAGTCATATGCTAGAAAACCATATGCAAAGAAAAGGATATCTATTAAAAAAATATGTACCATTTGTGAAGAGCAGTGTAACTAATCAATATTTACCAAGGTATCAGGTTCCGGCCGGAACCACGAGATTCCGGCCATCTCGACTCAGTTCCGGCCGGAGGCGAGACGAGATTAGGTCAAAATCTCGTCCCGTTGCTCGTCGATAAAAAAAATCAAATTTTTTTCAATTGCTACTTTAATTATAAAAAATGGTAAACAACACCAAAAATCAAAGGAGAATCGAATTTAATCAAAAACTAATCTCAAAATCGACTTCGACTTCAGCCGTTCAAACATCTTCCTGGACTTCGACTTCGACTACGTGCGACGAGATGTTCGCCTCTAACCTTCGAGTTTGACTTCGAGCTTGATATTATTTTTCATTCTTTCGTTTTTTTCATCTTTTCATGATTTTTTCTTCGTTGCTGAGATAATTTGATTGATCGATGGGGTAAGGGTTAATATTTGTTAGGGTTTAGATGGGCTGAATAGTAATGGGCTTTGGGATTTTAGCTTAGGTCTTTTATATGTTTAAAAGAAAATAGTAAGTGACAGTTTGGTTGGTTAAGTTATATTAGGGTTAATTTATTTTTAATTTAGGGTTATTTAGGCAAAATTAAATGTTCATCCATGTTTATTTAATAGTGTTGTATATTATATTATTACATTTGCTATATTTATTATTACTTTTTCATTGATATACACAAATACGATATCAGGACCGAAACCGAAACAAGAACCGAAACTTTCGAAATTGATCGAAACATATAAAATTTCAAATGACCGATACCGAGTTCTCGAACCTTGATATTTACACATTAACCACATCCGGTTTTAAGTTCATTTGTTAATTATATGGACTTTACAATTTGAAAACATCTTCATGAATTCATCATATTAATTTTAGGTAGAACAAGATAAAGTTTATGATATATTAGGACCCAAATGAAAATATAAGTATTCAAAAGTCACATTTTTATACTGTAATTGCAAAGATCAATAAAATAATTCCTAATCTAATTGCACGGATCAATAAAAAATTCCTAATCTTCTCCTAGTTAAGGAACATGGTAAGTTTACGTCAACAACTAACCACATGAAAGATAATCTGGAAAAAATTACATAATAGGCATAATAATATATTTATGTTTATTTTGAGTTTTTGTTAAAAATCTTCTAACATTTCAATCACTATGCTTCATCCTTCCAACCTTCCATACATACCCGTTACCGATCACGATTCTACAAGTAAGTTACATTCTGTTTATGATTTTTAATGGTAATCTCAATATAATACAATCATTAAGTTTCATGATTACTTTAAAATATTGGTCAAATTAAATAACTTGAAAAAAAAGTGAGGATGATGGTAGTCATAGTTATAAGGAAAAGATAGGACTTTTTAAACTTAGTCAATGCTGAACACCATATACAACATTATTTCTTTGCTAATTTCTACTTCACGTTAAAAGTACAGATCCTATATGTTAGTTACCTAAAAGTGGAGCTTTAAACTTGTATTTTAATTATAAAAAGTCAATATATATTTAGAATATGAATGTAAAAACTTCATAATAATCCTATGATTATTCTTTCAAGGTGATATTGTCAAATAACTAACGTGTATATTTATTTGGTAGTGGGTTTATCATTTAAGTCTTGGAGAAAACATTAATTAACATTCTTCGATCTAGCGTATTTAATTAGTAGGAAAATTTGGAGTATAAATAGTACAGAAAAAGGTAATATAACAAAAAATAAAAAAATAAACATGCCCCTTTACATTGATTTATAAACCCACATCAATCATATACCTATATTGTTTCTTCTCATTAGTCTCATGGATATTATGTGATAAACATTGTAAAATAAAACCAAGGTTTGTCTTATAGATACGTTCAATCTCGTAGGGTAAAGGTTAAGCTAGATTCATGCACAAATGGTGGAAAAAATTGTCATTTTTTCATATAGTTCACAACATGTTATTGTTATTTCTAGTAATTTGTGAATAATATGCCAATCATAATGTATATAGATGCTCACAGAACTACAAACTTACCTTTCTAAAAATGGTGCAAACTTGTATGGAAAAATGTATAAAATAGTTGGTAAAAAAACAAAATAGACACTCGTTTATATATAGTATTTTCAAATGGTTACATTGCAAGTGATACAACGATACCAAAAGTAGCTTCCCACATTTTTTCCTTTGTAATGTTTGGTTCTAATGTGCAAGAAGTGAAGTGTGAGAAATTTGTGGAGCTGGAATAACATTTATCAATCTAGTAGCATACCATAATGAGATCTATTCTTATCATGTAATATAGCAATCAACAAGTCAACTCCTTTGTCAAAGAGTTGATCAAAATTGTTTGATATAGCCCTTAAAAGTGATGACATCCTTCTTCATCATAGGATTTTTTTGTTATCAATAAAGAAATGGATACTACCTAAAGGTTTTCAGCATATGACCACTAATGGGATGCTTTTTCCCCTTGGATTAGTCTGGTTTTAACTAAAAAATGACATCCTTCTTAAAATGTATCCTAGTCCTATGAGTATGAGCTTGATATTTTTGAATTTTACATAATGTTTGATGCTATATCAATTGAGTAAAGTACAAATAACTATTTTTTGAATCGCTTAAAAGAAAAATATTTTTGTCTAAATAAGGCAAACCAATAACAATGTAGCTTGGTATCTTTGGTATGGGTATTATATATATATATATGTATGTATGTATGTGTATATATGTATGTATGTATATATATATATGTATGTATGTATGTATGTATGTATGTATGTTATCCGACATTTGGACCCGGCTATATTGAAATTATTGCACAAGTAAGATTCGATTGCTATCAAGGCCGATGAGTCCAGAGTGATAGTTGTGGGGCCCAGAAGTCAAGTATAAATGATAACACGAAATCGAGGTTGAAAGGCTGGAATGCCAATAGGCGTCTGTCTATTCTCTAATTCACCCGACCCGATAGTACCCATTTTGGGAACGTCCAGTGCCAAAGTCACTGAATGTGTAAGTCGCCAATCCCTAAAATGTACTATGTATTGTACTTTATCCGCTGGGTTACGGGTACTGGTAGGGAACCGATAGATATGCAAGGCAGAATGTTCGAAGTATGAAATATGATTCAACATATATGAGGGATCGGCATAAATTAACTACAATCTTAGGTATCGGTATGTTTCAGGGAGTAAGAGCATTTCAATAGAAAACAATAAATATCTCAAGATCCATAAGTCCAACGCATATGGAATTTTGTGAGTAAGATATAGGGACCCTTGGGAGCCTACCTTAGGGATCGCACCTCAAGAAGATGAAGTCAGAGGAATTGGCTCTCTTCCCGTGGTAGGGATCGACAGTAATCAGCAAGCAACCAATGTTGAAGCAAAGATCAAGTAATAACTCAGCTTCTACCGATCCAATTGGAATGAATTTGGAGGCTAAGCATATTTTAGTATGAGGAAGCTACCATGGGATCACACCCCAATATTCCACCAAAGTAGAAATCAGTACCAATCCATCTTCTTCTGGAATTGGGCTATGCGATCCCTCTTGTGGGTCCATATGGTTTTGGAGGTCCTTCTGCCGAATTTTCAAGTAGTATTTGGCCACCTTTGTCTATAAATACAGGTTTGGTTGTTCATTTTCGGGACTTTTACGCTGCTAGTTGATTTACACTCTTTTGTTACTAAGGATTTTTATCCGATCCCTATCGTACTCAGTTTATAAAGTGATTAATAAAGCAATTTATTCAAAGTGGACGTTAGGCAAACAATGCCGAACCACTATAAATCATTGTATGCGCGTTATTCTTTCAATTTACTGCTATTTCCTTGTTATTATCCTCTGTTTTCATTTGATATTCTTCATTTATTTCTCTTTAAAAAAATTATTGGATATTCGTGCCAATTTTTAGTGCAAGTTGGTGCTTTCACTGAGAGCCTTGATTCTCAGCTTGTTAGGATCCCTTTATTGCTACTGGATTGCATAAATCCCCCGAAGGAGATCAACAGTTACCTTCAAGAAGTTTGCTTGTTCTATTCAGATTTACAAAAATCTAAGTAAAGCTATCAACAATGGTGAGGAACACCGGATATACTTCTCAGAACGTAAAAGGAAACGAGAATGCTAGTGTCCAGCAAGGAGGCCTGAGCAGTAAACCGAAGGATGTGAATGCTGATCCGGTTGAAGTTTGGGATCTAACCGATTCCATTACAATCGCCGAATTCCAGAATCTGATGAGAGAGCTAGTGGATAGCCGTCGATAATTAAATCAGCAGATTCAAGCCAATATCAACCTAATGAACCAACTCAGTCAGCAACAGCGAGGGAAAGCTAGGAGGGACCCTATCTCTTACTCAACATTGGAGAGTTCTAGTTCGTCGGATGAGTATCACAGACACATGCGTCGCAGAATAGATGGATATCGAACAGAAACTTCACGGCATCAATGGGCAGACCTGCCTGGTCTTCCAGGACCGATCGATGTCGTTCCCTCCAAAGGGATCAGTACCGATCCCTCCTCTAGAGGAGGGAACTTACCTATACATGCTGGGATCCAAGATGGAGCTGTTGCAGTTGATTTGGATGATTGAGTTCTGTTAAATGTTGACCAATTGCTTCCTCGGAATGATGATGAAGTGAATGTTCATGGTACACATCGGGAGGATGGTGAACCAAGAAGGCGTGGAACGGCCCGTAGACATTGACCTGACCATTCATGTGAGGTGGAACATGATCACCACTTGGCACCAACTATCCAAACGCCAGACTTGTCGCTTATGGTTAGACAGTTAGTGAGAGAGACCCAAGGCTTGACCAATAACAATTGGGGAATCTCGAGAAGCTATACCTCATTCACTGACGACGTCCTATATGCATAGCATCCAAGGAAGTTCAACATGCCGTCGATGCCTACTTATGAAGGAAAATCCGACCCCAAGCAGCACATCATGAGATATGAATGGCTGATGGATTCCACACAAGCAGAAGATGCGACCAAGTGAAGATGTTTTTTATTACTCTCTCTGGAATAGCAATAATGTTGTTTACAAGGTTTCCTCCACGGTTGATCTCTAGATTTGATGATTTGGCAACGAGGTTTTGGAGCAGTTCCGTATGCACACAACTCGTCCCAAAGATGTAATGTCCCTATCTAGTGTGATCCAGGCTCTGGGAGAATCGCCAAAAGATTACTTGAAGAGATTCCAGACAGCTGTCACAGAAATCAGTAATCCAAATGACCATGCAATATTGATGGCCGTAACAAGAGGGATTGATCTAGAGTCTGATTTTGATGATTGGTTAGCTGGCAAGCCACCCACAATGTTGGAGAACTTTTATGCAAAGGAAGCTCAGTATTTGAGGAAGGAGGGAGTTGGATGCTATAGGAAGAAGAATGTTGTAGGACCAAATGGAGAGGGAGTACAAAGTAATATTGCAGTGAAGCGGTCTGATGATAGCTTTGGAAATTTTCAAGTGAATGTCCAGAACAAACCGAATCAACAATGAAAGGCGGAGTTAGGAGCCGAGAATGAAAGAGGGATTCTAAAAAAGGAAAGTCTAGGATTTTGATGTATGATACTTACACGCTACTGAATACATCTCTAGGGAATATCTATTTGTCTACCTGCAATACCATTCAGTATAGGAAGCCACCTCTGAAAGAGTCAATGGAGAAGCCGAAACAGACCGGAAAATATTGTCGATTTCATGAATATTATGGTCATAACACAAATGAATGCAGAAATCTCTAAGATATTATCAAAAAGCCGATTCAAGAAAGAAAGTTATAGTAGTTTATAAAAACCCCGTATGATGGAGGGAAAAGTGAAAGTACGTTTGCCGTATAGCTAATACTTAGGATCGTGTAATATGGAATGTACTATAATCCAAATGCGGAAACATATAATAATAGTAAAGTAAATAAGAATAAGCACACCAGGAGTTTTTATACTGGTTTGAACTTCCCGTTCTACGTCCAGTCCAAGACTTCCCTCTGGAATTTCTCTCAATAACCCCTCACTTAACCCGAAGGAATAGGTATACAACACCTGAGCAGCCGAACAGGATTATTCTGCCTCAGCAGCCGAAGAGGACTTCCCGCCTGATATAAACTAACAGGACTTCTACAATTTTGATAAAGTTGTTGACGCTTTGTGTTCTTGATAACACTGATTTTTCTTTGATAGTTGTTAGCACAAAAATTGGTCACTAACCTCGTTGAGAAAGATTGTGTAGAGATATAAGTGATGAAGTCAAATTAAACAAGGAAGAATATGCTAATTTTAATGCAGAAAGTAAGAACACCGGATTTATAGTGGTTCAGCGTAATTGCCTACGTCCACTTTGAGGTTAAACTTTATTGCTTTACTTGATGATTGATTACAGATACAATCCGTAGATCAAATACTTGAATACAATTGTTAAGTAAAGAGGATGAGTCTTGAAAGAGGCAGAGTCTCCCCAGTGTTCTCGAAAAAAGGTCCCTTTCACTGTGCCCCTGCCTCTCTATTTATAGACAAAGGTGGGTTGGACTTCTCTGGTGGGCCTGGTAGCTGAATAACTCGGTCTAGATGGACTGGTCCCTATATGTCGAACCAAACAGGCCGAACGGTCGGATGCCGAACCATCTTCCTCATGTCGAACGATGCTTGTTATGTGGGAAGAGTGGGCCGAGCAATAATTGTAGCCGGGCAAGCTGGGAAGAATGCCGAACAATCTTCTTATGCCGAACATAAGTGAGGTGCCGAGTGGGGAGTGTATGCCGAGCAATGATTGAAGTTGACTGAGGTTAGATGAATGCCGAACAATCTTTGGATGCCAGACGAACCTGGAAGCCGACCACTCCTGGATGCCGAGCGCTCCTTGGACACCGAGCGCTTGCCAATGCCGAGCGCTACGTGAGATGTCGAGCGCTACGTGAGATGCCGAGTACTCCTGGACGCCGAGTACTCCTGGACGCCGAGTACTCCTGGACGCCGACCACTCCTGGACGCCGACCATTCCTGGACGCCGAGTACTCCTGGATACCGACCACTCCTGGATGCCGAGTACTCCTAGATGCCGAGTACTTAGTTGCCTGGTCAAATCTCCAGGAAACACTTGCCCCCCAAAGTGTATTACGTGACCGAATTGTGATACGCTTTGAATTGCATATCCCTATACTTCGCTTCGAACCTTGGTTAAATCTTCTTGGAGATGCCTTCTTGAGAATATCAGTGGTGGAGGTGTGTGCCGAGCGTGGTATAAATGCCGAACGAGGCAGTCGAAACCAAACGCTCCTCATGTGCCGAACGACTTTGCATGCCGATGCCGAACGCTGCGGCTTTGACCGGTTCCACCGGATATAGCCTTTTCGACTTCTTCTTCCCTATAAAAGCCGGCACCTTCTTCCTTCTTCTCTTTTCACACTTTTAACACCTCTGCCTTATACTTGCTGACGTTTCCAGTTAACATCCTTTAACGATTCATCGATCCTTTCCAAGTCTTCAACCTACCAACTAGGTATCGATTCTTCCGCCTAAATCCTTCCCATAGCTTAAACGGTTTTTACGCTCGAGTTCCTTAATTGATAGGGTGAATCGAGCCTTGACTAAGGTATCCTAAGAGTTTTTAGAGTTACACGATGAGGGTGGAAGGAAGAATGAGTAGAGATGAGCTTTCTAGGAGGCTATTGGGAGACGTGTTGTGGTTCGGCATAAATCTTTTGTGCTGAACGAGATTGAGGAAGAAAGAACATAGGAGAAGTAGGAGATGGTTAGGGGCGTCGAATGGTAAGATCTGGCATGACTTGCCGAACGGTCGGTTCTCGTTGTTCGGGCGTGGACGGTGGAAGAGAGGAAAAATTGAAGGCAGTGGAGTGGAACTGTAGTCAAGGGTGGAGTGCCGAACGCTAAAGCTCGGCATAGCCCTGGTTCGGCGTATCTTACCATATGCCGAACAGTGAATAAGGTGTAGGCATGAATTAGTGGGGATGCCTAACGATCACGAACATCGAACAATATTACAGCCGAACAACACTCGGGCCAAACAAACTTAAATGCCGAACCATGCCAAGGCCGAACATAACTAAAATGCCGAACCATATCATGGCTGAACATGACTTAAATGCCGAACTATATCAAGGCCGAACACAACTTAAATGCCCAACCACATCAAGGCCGAACACAACTTAAATGCCGAACCATGCCAAGGCCGAACATAACTTAAATTCCGAACCACATCAAGGCCGAACGATGATAAGTGCCGAATCATACTTATGCCATCCCACATAAATGCCGAACTATACATAGGCCGATCAAACATAAATGCCGAACAGACTATTGCCTTGCCTAATCACACAACATAACAAATGCGAGGACTTTAGCACACCAGCATATGAAACTGACCCGGATCATTAACTCCCTAGCTTCAGTAGACATAAATCTGAACTTAGATTGACATATGTTTTCTAGATTGAAACTGTAACCACCACAAGGCAGGCTTTTGAAGACGGTCAGCGATGACGGTCTTCGAAGGCGATGATTTGAAGCTCGGTTTTATATCAGTAACTTTGTGACCTTCAAATCCTTAACGCTTATACACGATTGCTTGCACTAGTTCACACACCACGTGGGGCGAATATTCGTGCTGTTAATTCTAACGTTGAACATTTTTCAAGTATAGCTTTCACAGGTGCTTAGCCAGATTCATTATTAATTGGAGATGTCTAAAAAATCTAGCTCCGCCACTATATCTGATAGGCCTGGGCCATCTTTAAGGCAAGAAGTCGCGGATACTTCAAATCCGTCGACTTCCCCTGCTCATAACTTAGCTCCTGATGCCCTGGAGGCATCGATTCTCTTGGACAATCCGATCGACTCACAGGCTTCGAAGATTAATGAAGTCGCGCTCCGGCGAATATGCTCCATACATGGAGTTCCTTTTGCCGATGTGTTGGTCCCGTCGAGACATGATCGTCCTCACCTGCCCCCAGTCAGATATACTGCTTGTAACAAGTTCATATGCTGGATAGGTAGCGTGCCTCCATTCAATTTATTTCTTCGGGACGTGTTGCAGTACATAGACATTGCCCCGTCATAGCTGCATCCAAACGGTCACGCGTTTATATACGGGACCTACCTACTTTTCATGGACGTCTTCTCTAGGCCTCCAACTTCTGGCGACATCAGATATATTTATATGATCAAGAAGCGGAAAGATAGCCCCTCCTTTATGTTCCTCGAGCCGTACCACAAATGCCAGATTTTAACCGGAGCATGTAACAAATTCGCCCTGTACAAACAGGAATGGTTCTATGTGTGTTGCCCTCCTGGTTTCGCGAGGAGATGGGTTGAAGGCAGTAAGTCTCTTCCCTGAGTCAACATTCGCGCTCAATCGGAGCTATGCTTTTTCTAACTCCTTGTTTCATCTTTTCAGGTATTAACCCGCGTCCTGAGGGCCGAGGATATTCTGAGGCCGTCTAAGCCATTAGAGCTCTTCCTACCGAGGATCGGGACATCCGAACCATCATTTCAGATGAATCATTGTCGAGGTTCGATTTGTTAGCAGGAGGTCACCGGATTAGTCTTCCTGAGGGCGTCTCCATTCCCAAATCCGCACCCGTTAAAGGGAAAAAACAAGCTGGATCGTCATCACGCCATACCCCCGATGCACACGAAGGAGGAGAACACAAGGGGGATGAAGCTCCTGAGACACAAGGCGAGAATGTGGGTCCTGCTTGGAACCCGGCGGTCGAAGTGCACGATATTGAAACATCATCTTCCCCTTCGAAGGGAAAAAAGAAATTGACGTACAAGATACGGAAGGAGAAAGTTGGCAGAACTTCCAAAGTTACGCTCATCCCGTCAGAGAAAGAGGCTTCTTCACAGCACATGGAAAGTTCTTTAAAGGGTCTATCGAACCTTACCATCCCCGACGATATACTCAATTATGGTTTTGACGATCCGGAAGCCCTTAAGTTTCATTCGTCCGCCAGAGGCAACGCGGGAGTTCAACCCCCAGTTCAGGGAGATAACACTCCAATCAGTAAAGATAAAGGAACCGGTTCGTCGCGGGGAACACTAGGACACACACGCACTTCACCATACACTTCAAGTTTTTCCATTACCCCGATTTTTCCTAACTCGTTGTTATTTTTATTCTTTGCAGGTGACATGGGGCGCTCCCACGGACTCGATCGCCTCCGTGGTTCTTCTATATTTCACCATCCCGGACGGGATTCAGGCTCGGGTAGACGCAGGGACAGAGACGATTACGAGGATCGAGACAACTGTCCTCGCGATTCATCTTATCGAAAGAAAACATATTCCTAGTCTTCATATTCTCGTGATCCCCCTCCTCAAACTGATGTCTCCCGAGAACAACATTCTGGTTCGTCGAGCACAAGGCAAACTCGGGAGCATCGGAAAAGAATAGAACTTTCAAAGCCTCCTCCCCCTACGCATGCGGCTGACCCAACTATAGCAGAGAAGATGGTCGATCTTAAGGAAAAATTCCCAAAAATCTGCTTTGACGGCCTGAAATTCCTCCCAGCTATTCATCACATCCCAGGGCACGTCAAGCAGAGTGCCATCGCCTGCAACAACGACGTCTATGTTCAACATGACGCGTTTGTACACTTGGTCGAAAAAGTCTCAGAGGTGTCTGTTGAGCGACAACATGAAATTGACCGTTTGAAGTTGGAAGCTGGCTTTGACAAGGACATCATCAAGAATCAAGATGAAGAGCTTGCCTTGTATAAGTCGAAACTTGAAGCCGCAGAGCAAAGTGCAAAAGACATTGCCGAGGCCGTCACTCGTCTAGAGGCGACCCATAAAAAGGAGCTTGATGAAGCAGTTCAGCGCAGCGGAGCCCTTACCTTAGAAAAAGATTCTATCCAGAAAGAAAGGGACGTGCTCGCCCTGCAAGTCAGAGAGTTGAAAGAATTACTCTCTAAGGAGAAAGAGGAGAAAACAGCCGCTCAAGAAGAGTCCCAACGATACTGCGACGAAATCGTTGCTACACGGCTCTTAAAGACAAAGCTCGATGATGAACTTGCTAGGGTTGAGATAATGAAAGACGAAGCCCATGAGGAGGGCAAGAGGAAAGCTTTTGAGGAGATTAACTCTCGCCTCGAAGCAGCTGCGGAGGCCGGTAGAGAAGAGGTCAAGTGCATGTTTGACCCGCTGATTGCCGAATACGGCGCCCGCGTCCTTATGCACCGTGACTTGACATTCCTAGGCGAGGGCTACCTTGAATCTCTAGCTGAGGCCTGGGAGACTTTGATAAAGATCAGAAAAATTGAGTCGGCCTCTGAGGAAGTCGATGAGGATGCTCTGGTGAAGGAATTTCTCAAGGGGAACGAGCCAGCGGACTTATCTACGGCGTTAGCTCTTTATAGCAAAGGCTCTCCCTTATCAAAAGAGAAAGACGACGAAGCTGGTCCGTCTGGGGCTAAGGCTACAGTTCCTCCTTCTGCTCAATCGGCCGGTCGGCCAACACTTGATCCATTTGAGCAGCATGCCGGCTATGATCCAGAAGATCCCGGGCTTGGCGTTCACGTGCTATCCCCTATTCTAGAGGGTGAAACTCCACGCGCAACTGATAGCCAGCCAGAACCCGGTACAAAATTCTTCTCTTAGAAGTTAAAAGATCTTTCACTTTCTGGTAGCGGCTATTTGTCCTAATGTTCATTCTTTATGTTTTCATGTAGGCTACTCTGATCCCGAACCAACTCCGAGGAGCGACGACGCCAAGGAGGAGGCAGAGAAAACAAGCGATGTTGCTCATGCGGGAGTAACCCCTGGCCCTGACGCTCAAGTGATCGGGGCGCTAGATGATGATAAGTTTGACACTTCATCTCCCGTCGAAGGGAGTGATGAAATCGAGATCACTGGCACCTCCGAACATATTTCGAAGATGAGCATGAAGGAGCGACTCGCCGAAGAGGAGAAAAAGAAGGTCGAGATCAAAGTTGAGCCTCAAATACTGGAACTTACCAACCCGCGGAATAGACCTTTGAAAATCATTCTCCCTGGCAAATCCAAACCGCTAGATGTTCCTTCTCCTGCTCATGACTCTGCTTCTTTGGCAAGCAAAAAATCCAAGAAGAAGCGTGAAGGAGAGGAGTCATCTGAGAAAACAGAAGAAGACAAGAAGAAGAAACCGAAGAAATAGTCGCTATACTCGTTCATCGAGATTTTGCTTAAGTCTTGTAACTACTTTTATTTTTCGTTTCCGTAGTTCGTGTAGATAGGTTTTTGACTCCAAGTTTTTGGAGGAATAACCGTGTAACCCCATTTTGGACTATTAAATAAAGTTCAGTTCCTTAGTCATTTGAACTATTCTTTTGCTTCTTTAGCTTTCTGAATAACTGTGGTCAAAACTCAAGTTCTTATGAGTTGCATAATCTCCCAATCCATTCTTACGTTGTTCGAACATTCTTTGGATCGACATATTTCTTGTTCCACATCCTTGAGTACTTAGAATTTTTTCTAAATCCGCGCTCCAGGGATTTAGGGTAAGTTGATCCGCACTCAGGGGGTTCGAAAATTCGAATTGCCTATATTCTAGTCCGCATTCCGAGGACTTAGAGTACTCTGGTCCGCACTCAGGGGACCCGGAGATTGGAGTCGTTTATGCTCTAGTCCGCGCTCTGGGGACTTAGAGTACTCCGGTCCGCACTCAGGGGACTCCGCGCTCTGGGGACTTAGAGTACTCCGGTCCGCACTCAGGGGACTCGGAGATTGGAGTCGTTTATACTCTAGTCCACGCTCTGGGGATTTAGAGTACTCCGGTCCGCACTCAGGGGACTCGAAGATTGGAGTCGTTTATACTCTAGTCCGCGCTCTGGGGACTTAGAGTACTCTGGTCCGCACTCAGCGGACTCGGAGATTGGAGTCGTTTATACTCTAGTCCGCGCTCTGGGGACTTAGAGTACTCCGGTCCACACTCAGGGGACTCGGAGATTGGAGTCGTTTATACTCTAGTCCGCGCTCTGGGGACTTAGAGTACTCCGGTCCGCACTCAGGGGACTCGGAGATTGGAGTCGTTTATACTCTAGTCCGCGCTCTGGGGACTTAGAGTACTCCGGTCCGCACTCAGGGGACTCGTAGATTGGAGTCGTTTATACTCTAGTCCGCGCTCTGGGGACTTAGAGTACTCCGGTCCGCACTCATGGGACTCGGAGATTGGAGTCGTTTATACTCTAGTCCGCGCTTTGGGGACTTAGAGTACTCCGGTCCGCACTCAGGGGACTCGGAGATTGGAGTTGTTTATACTCTAGTCCGCGCTCTGGGGACTTAGAGTACTCCGTTCCGCACTCAGGGGACTCGGTTGGAGTTGTTTATACTCTAGTCCGTGCTCTGGGGACTTAGAGTACTCCGGTCCGCACTCAGGGGATTCGGAGATTGGAGTTGTTAATACTCTAGTCCGCGCTCTGGGGACTTAGAGTACTCCGGTTCGCACTCAGGGGACTCGGAGATTGGAGTCGTTTATACTCTAGTCCGCGCTCTGAGGACTTAGAGTACTCCGGTCCGCACTTAGGGGACTCAGAGATTGAAGTCGTTTATATGAGTTCGTACATCCATGAGAATAATGTAACTCCAGCAATACATCACCCGACTGTGAGATATTGAAACATTAGTAATTTATGGGAAAGACGGCTTCAAGCCTTTATTAATGAAAACCAACTAAACTGCCTGATTATATGGTCAAAAAGAAACTAAGTGATAACGGAACGAAAACATACAGGAAATAACTATGCCTAAAACAGGAAAGAAACAAGCTAAATGCAATAATGTCGCAAATGTTCACTGTTCCACGCTCGTGGGAGTGTCACGCCATCAATGGTCGCTAGCTTGAATGTTCCCTCTCCAAGCCTCCGTTCAACGACGTATGGACCTTCGCAGTTAGGATTCATACGTGATGGCATCGGGAAAACTCGTTTCAAAACGAGATAACCCACATCAAAAATCCTTGGGCGGACTCTGCCGTCGTAATATCGCTTGACTCGGTGCATATGTGTTGCCGCCCTTAATTCAGCCTCTTCACGTTTTTCATCGATGCAATCTAGTGATTCCAGCAAGAGGTCCTGATTCGTCCTGGGATCATAATATGTCACTCGATGCGATGGAACTTCAAGTTCCACGGGTATAACGGCTTCCGAGCCGTATGCCAAGGCGAATGGAGTGTGGCCAGTCGCGGACTTGTGGGTAGTCCTATAAGCCCATAATGCCGTCGGGAGTTCATCTACCCACTTGCCTCCGGCTTTTTCCAAATGCTTCTTCAGTATGGACTTGATTATTTTGTTTACGGCCTCGACTTGCCCGTTAGCTTTTGGATGCGCAACGGCGGCGAACTTCTTCTCAACGCCATACTTTAAACAGAACTCTTTGAATTCTCTGCTTTCAAACAGCGTTCCGTTGTCCGTAATGATGGCTCGAGGGAGGCCAAAGCGGCATATAATGTTTTGTACAACGAAATTAATGACCTTCTTAGAGGTTGTGGCTAAAGGTTCTGCCTCGGCCCATTTTGTAAAATAGTCGACTGCAACTATCGCGTATTTCGCACCATCTTTGGATATAGGCAAAGAGCCGATTATGTCAATTCCCCAGATTGCAACTGGCCAGGGACTAACCATTTGTATGAGTTTTGTTGGTGGAGCTCTCGGGATTTTCGCATATCTTTAACACTTGTCACATTTCCTTGCGTAGTCTGCAGCGTCCCGATTTACGGTTGGCCAATAGTATCCATAGCGGAGGATCTTTTTGCTAGTGTCTGCCCCCCAGTATGGTCGCCACATTCTCCTTCGTGAACCTCCTTCAAGACCCGCTTTGTCTCATCATGGGCGATGCATCGTAATAAGGGGACCAAGAACCCCTTTCGATACATTAGTCCATCCTGCATCACATATCGCGCGGCCTTTCGAATCACCTGTCGTCTTTCGCTCCTTTTTTCTGGTAAAGCCCTGGTCGTCAGGTATAGTTTGAATGGGGTTATCCATGATTCTTTCTCGATTCCTGTTTCAAACAGAAAATCAACTTTCATCGCGTCGATGCTTGGAGCATGCAAGGTTTCAACGGGAAACAGTCCCATTTGCTGTGCATCGCCAGTGCTTGCGAATTTAGCCAAGGAGTCGGCTTCTTTGTTCTGTTCACACGGGACATGCAAAATGTCATAGTGTTCGAGGTTCGATAATAGTTCCTGAACCAGAACAAGGTACGGAGCAAGCTTCTCTCCCCTTGCTTGGTAGTCTCCTCGCACTTGGTACACCACCAGCTGCGAGTCACAAAAGATCTCAACTGATTTAACCCCAAGTTCTCCAACGAGTTTTAAGCCAGCAACCAGTGCTTCATATTCTGCTTCATTATTCGTAGCCGAGAAATTGAGCTTCAAAGCGTAACAGATTGATCGATTTTCTGGAGTTACAAGAACTACGTCAGCTCCAGAGCAACGGTCGTTTGATGCCCCATCGGTGTACAATTTCCATCGGACGGGGGGAATGACACTGTGATTGTCTGGTTCGTCAGACATAGTAAACTCAGCGATGAAATCTGCTAATGCTTGCCCTTGTATGGCTCTTCGTGGCAGTAAGTAATATCGAACTAGCTCAACTCGATGTTCCATTTTAACAACCTCCCAGAAGTTTCTGGTCGTTGGAGTACCTGCCGTAGGGGCTGATCGGTATAGACACTGACTGAGTGTGCTTGAAAGTATGGGCGCAGCTTACGTGATGCAATCACCAAGCAATAGGCCAATTTCTCAATTTTAGGGTAATTTCTTTCTGCCCCCGTTAAACGTTTACTTACGTAATACACTGACTTTTGGACTCGGTCCTCCTCGCGGACCAAAGCCGCACTTATAGCATGTGGGGATACGGCCAAGTATACGTACAGCATCTCATGGTCTACTGGCTTTGACAGCACTGGAGGGCTCTCCAGATGCCTCACCAGATCTCAGAATGCTTCCTCACAGTTAGATGTCCATTCGAAATTCCTCTTCCCTTTCTTTATTATATCAAAGAAAGGAATGCACTTGTCCGTGGCTCTGGATATGAATCGACTCAGTGCAGCCACTTTCCCATTCAAGCTTTGCACCTGTTTTATAGTTCTGGGCACTTGCACATCTCGAATAGCTTGAATCTTTTCTGGGTTAGCTTCAATTCCCCTTGCGTTAACAATGAATCCCAAAAACTTCCCCAACGCAACGCCGAAGGAACACTTCAGAGGGTTGATCTTCATTCCATAATATCTGAGTATATCGAACATCTCTGCTAAGTCTTGAATGTGGTCGTTTGACTGTCGTGACTTCACAAGCATGTCATCCACATAGACTTCCATCGATCTACCAAGCTGGTCTTTGAACATTCGATTCACCAAACGCTGATAAGTCGCTCCTGCGTTTTTCAATCCGAAAGGCATTACTACATAGCAATATAGCCCGACGTCTGTGACAAAACTGGCGTGTTCTTGGTCTGGAATATGCATCGGGATTTGATTGTAGCCTGAGTATGCATCCATGAATGACAACAGCTCATGTCCTGCAGTGGAGTCGACCAACTAATCAATCCTAGGCAACAGGAAACTGTCCTTGGGGCATGCCTTGTTCAAATCGGAATAGTCTACGCAAGTTCTCCATTTCCCATTTTCCTTTTTCACCAGCACGGGGTTCGATACCCATTCAGGGTAGAGGGCGTCACGGACGAACCCATTGGCTTTGAGTTTGTCCACCTCCTCTCTGAGAGCAGCGGACCTTTCTAGGTCCATTCCTCTCCTCTTTTGTTTAACCGGGTCGTATTTCGGGTCTATGTTCAACATATGACTCGTAATGGCAGGAGAAATCCCGCACATATCAGAATGTGTCCAGGCGAAAACATCAAGATTCGCTCGGAGGAAATCACTAAGGTCTTCAGTCATTGCGGGGCCGAGTTGTGATCCGATCTTTAGTACTCGCGATGGGTCGTCTCGGCTGACAGAAATGTCAACTGTTAACTCAGCCGGCGCTGCCTTTTCTTCCCTGGGTTTCTCATCATCGTCTCTCGGATCTATGTCTCTGAAGATCCGAGAATTATGCCCGAGCCAGGGCTCGGGCACTACTTGTCAATTATCAGTATTATGGATGCGGACGGGATTGTCCGCAACTTTACCTTTCTCCCTCCGATGGGCCTCTCGGAGCTCAGCCACATAACATGCACGACCAGTCGCTTGGTCGCTATGAACAACACCCACTCCTTTGTCAGTTGGGAACTTCAAAGTTAAGCACCATGGGGCTAATGCTGCCCTAAACTCAGCCAGGGCCGGTCGTCCCAAGAACACATTGTACGGAGAATCCACATCCAAAACTACGAAGGGTAGGATTCAAACCCTCCGACGTTCGCCTTGTCCCAGTTCAACTGGTAACTCAACATACCCTACTGCATCGGTCGCTGCGCCATTAAAGCCATGTATATGAGCTTTAGACGGCTTCAAATCCTTCGTTTCCATCTTCATCTGGTCATAAGCCTTCTTGAAGATGATGTTGACAGAACTTCCACAATCAATCAATATTCTTTTCACATAAGCCGGTCTGATTGTGGCAGATATGACCATCGGGTCAATGTTTCTGAATACTATATCGTCTGTCATCACGCGCAGCTGCTTAGCAGGGGTCCCATCCTCTACGTTGGAACAACACTCGAAATTTTCATGCTTCAAGGAACTAGCATATCGCTCCATCTCTTGCCAATTCTTATCCGCGGGGTGAGGCCCGCCGATGATCGTGTTTATGACTAGTCTACCCACAGTCCGGGCAGGCTCCTCGGGATGATGCGGAGCTGGTGCACGACCTGGGTTGGATGTTCCCTGTCCTCCTTCTTGTGGATCCTTCACAAACTCCTGTAACTTTTTCTGCCTGATCAACTTCTCTATAGCGTCGTGTAGGTGTCTGCACTCTTCCGTATTGTGCCCATAAGTCTCATGGAAGCGGCAGTATTTCCCAGTCCGCTTCTGTTCCTCGGTTGACTCTTTTGGACGTGGCTTTCTGTACTGAAAGGTATTGCAGGTTGATAGGTAAATGTTCTCAAGAGAAGCATTCAGCGGGGTATACTCGTTGTAGCTTGGAATTCTCGGCTTCCACTTCCCCGATTCTCTCTTCTTCCCTTGACTTCTTCCTCCAGATTCCTTAGGCTGCCCGGGCTTGTTCTGGACATTTACTTGGACTTTTCCCGAGTTGTCTCCGGACTGCTTCACAGCAATGTTGCTCTTCACGGACTCCTGGACAGGTCCCGGTGCCTTATCTCGCCTTACCCACCTGGCTTCCTCTCTTCTTATGAACTGGTGTGCCTTTGAGTAAAAACGCTCTAGTGTAGTCGGGGGTTTTCCTACCAACCAGTCTCCAAACTCAGAATCCGAATCACCTCGCATCACAGCCATTAGAATTGGATGATCATTGGGATTACTGACTTCAGTCGCCGCAACATGGAATCTCTGTAAATACTCCTTCAATGACTCGCCAGGAGTCTGGATTACACTTGATAGAGACATCACGTCCTTTGGACGAGTAGTGTGTATCCTGAACTGTTCTATAAACTTCTTCGCCAACTCCTCGAAACTGGATACGGACCGCGGAGGAAGTCGGGTGAACCACATAGTAGCGATCCCAGATAGAGTAATCGGAAAGCATCTACACTTGGTTGCATCATTTGCTCTAGTTGAATCCATCATCCACTCGTACCTCATGACATGCTGTCTGGGATCAGTCTTTCCTTCATAAGCCGGGATAGTTGGCATACTAAATTTTCTGGGATACGCTGCCTGTAGAACAATGTCTGTGAACGGAGTATGACTTTTTGACACTCCCCAATCGTCATTTGATAAGCCTTGATTCTCTTTCATCAATTGTCTGATCATGGCTGTCAGGTCTGGTGTTTGTATGGAAGGTGGAAGGTTGGAGTCTGTTCTACAAGATTGATCATGCTGATGCCTCCTCTACTGGCAATCTGCTAAACGTGCATCTTGAGGTTCGACATCGTTAGCGTTTTGATTGTCTGGGCCTCCAGCCTCCAGCCTCCACCTGCACTCCAGTTCCTAAGTTTCCAGCTCCGGCTTGGTCACGGTATCCAGTTGTTCGGACAGCAGCACCTGCCCGCGCAGTTTTAGTCTTACGGCGTCTACGCCTGGGAGGTTCATCGGAGGAAGTTGAGCTGTCGGATGAGGAAAAAGGAGCGGGATTGCCCCCAGCATTCTGGTGCTGTTGTTGAGTGAGTTGTGCCATGAGGCTGGCGTTAGCTTGCATCTGCTCTCCGAGTTGTCTCCTGCTTTCCCTGAGTTCTCTCATCAAGTCGTTGAACTTTATTCTGGTGACAACCGGCATTTGGTCCTGGGCGGTAGTCCCTGCACCTGGAATTGCTTGCTGATTGCTAGGTCCTGCTTGTTGCACGCTAGCAGTCTCGTGGGCGTCCGCATTATGAGAAGCTGATCTGGTACGTGGTCTTGCCATTGTAGAGTTATTGGTATGAACTCTGAGTAGAATCAACAGACGTCCTATCAATGAGTCGGATCTTCTTTGGAGAATTTATTCAATCCAGTAGCTTCAAAGCAGATCCTTGAGGTCTGAGAATTCAATTCTCAGTGAAAGCACCAAAGTGTTAGCACCAAAATTGGTCACTAACCTCGTTGAGAAAGATTGTGTAGAGATATAAGTGATGAAGTCAAATTAAACAAGGAAGAATATGCTAATTTGAATGCAGAAAGTAAGAACACCGGATTTATAGTGGTTCAGCGTAATTGCCTACGTCCACTTTGAGGTTAAGCTTTATTGCTTTACTTGATGATTGATTACAGATACAATCCGTAGATCAAATACTTGAATACAATTTCTAAGTAAAGAGGATGAGTCTTGAAAGCAGCAGAGTCTCCCCAGTGTTCCCGAAAAAAGGTCCCTTTCACTATGCCTTTGCCTCTCTATTTATAGACAAATGTGGGTTGGACTTCTCTGGTGGGCCTGGTAGCTGAATAACTCGGTCCAGATGGACTGGTCCCTATATGCCGAACCAAACAGGCCGAACGGTCGGATGCCGAACCATCTTCCTCATGCCGAACGATGCTTGTTATGTGGGAAGAGTGGGCCGAGCAATAATTGTAGCCAGACAAGCTGGGAAGAATGCCGAACAATCTTCTTATGCCGAACAGAAGTGAGGTGCCGAGTGGGGAGTGTATGCCGAGCAATGATTGAAGTTGACTGAGGTTAGATGAATGCCGAACAATCTTTGGATGCCGGACGAACCTGGAAGCGACCACTCCTGGATGCCGAGCGCTCCTTGGACGCCGAGCGCTTGCCAATGCCGAGCGCTACGTGAGATTCTGAGTACTCCTGGACGCCGAGTACTCCTGGACGCCGAGTACTCCTGGATGCCGACCACTCCTGGATGCCGAGTACTCCTGGATGCCGAGTACTTAGTTGCCTGGTCAAATCTCAAGGAAACAATAGTACACCCTTTCTATAATCAAATCCTCAAGTATATATTGTGTGTGTGAAGATTAAAAAGGAAGATATTGCTTTGAATGGAAGTATATAATAATTAAATCTGAGATTAAAGCAATATATCTTTGATTAGAAAGCTTTTAGAATGTAGAAATATAGTCAAGAAATATGGAACAGAGAATAGAATAGATTGAAGTAAAAATTGATTCTTAAAATCATGGATTTAGATATATATATATATATATATATATAATATTAGGTTGCTACAGTTCACGAAGAGTTTCAATCAAGAGTTGCATCCGTAACTCTTCGAATTGGATCGTTACTCTTCGCAAAGAGAAGCAACCCTTTAGGAAATATGGCAGTTGCGTACGGTCAATCGACTGGTAAAAAATATCTAGTTGACTGAATATTCAAAGTGGTGTGCACGTGTGCATGTCTGTGTAAAGAACATAGATTCAGTCGACTGATGAATTCAGTCCAGTCGACTGAACTGTGCTTTTTTGCACAGTGAGCACTTGTGCACACTATTTTGTATATATATATATATTTAAAGCTTTTGTATAGTGTGTGTATACTACTTAAGGAGTGATTTTAACAATTATAAACTATAATTATGACTCAAACAATAAAGATTTTTATAGCGTACTCGGGTTTGAAGTCTAGTTTCCTTTGTAGTTCACCACGTGTGTATAGCTTTCTTTTTTTTGTCGCTTTGATCGTCTAATCTCATTGTTGATCGTTGAAGCTTGTCATGAATCAAAACTCATGATTCAACATTCTCCCCCTTTTTGATCGATGACAACCGATTTTGATGATTCTTCATATATGGAAATATATAACTTAGATTATATATTCCTCCCCCTGAATGTGTGGCGACTTTTCTATTCCTGCATAAAAAGTTAGTATACAAATTTCTCCCCCTTTGTCATTGACAAAAAGGAATATTTAATTCAATAATCACATAGTACTAACGAATATTTATAGAATGAGACATTACGAATCATTACAAATATGAACATAGCTATTATCATACAAACATTCACGAACATATCACATCACAGACATTGTTTTACGAATACAAACATTACGAAAGCACAAACGTTTGGTCACAATGTCACAAACATAACATCATAAAACATATCATAGTTTTTCACAAAAGAAAAATGACCAAAAAATCAATTTTTCACTTCAATTTTCCCTATCATTCATCGGATTCTTCTTCTTCGCCATCTTCGGGAATCATTGGACTCTTCCCCTTATCTTTGTCCATATCACTTTCTGTTTCCTCATCCGATGTTGTCCACGTAAATTTCGGTGTCGGTTGTTTTCCAAATGAGGTAGATGAACTAGCGGTGCAAGAGATAGATTCCCATAATATGCCAAAGAAGCTCTTTATCTTATTGAACTTCTTATCAATTTTCTTGTCGAGGAGTCTGACACGTGAATCTAATATCACTTGATTGCGAGCTATAAGATCGATTGCTTCACGTGTTCCTTGGGAAGGTGTAGTGGTTCGAATTTCATCGCCTTGTTTTTGCGGTGGTGCTTCTTCTTGATGTTCTTGGGAACGGTTTTGCCAATCTTGAAATGTCATGATACGGAGGGGTCTTCGGGGTAATTTCATGAGGCTTATCGTCTGACTATTAAGAGTTTTTACAATTGAAGTATCTGAATCGGGTATTGGCATATGAAGGTCCATAAACAATCTCATAATGTATTCTCCGTAGTAGATTATATTTTGTTTCCCTTGATTGAAGACTAGAAGTTCATCAAGAATAAGTTTCGACCAATTTATTTGAACATTTCCATATATAGCGTACAATGCTCTACAGTTCTCCGGGTATACCAATTCATATGATCCGGTTCTTGGAAGTATTGTTTTCATTAATGCACGATGCAAAATTCTTGTTGTCGGTCGTAGTGAAATAGATTTCAATTCTCTCATATTATCTTCAAGGAAACGATGGCTTATCTCGTCTTGAATATTGATATGTGATATCGCAATTCAAGTCTTCCAATGGTATTCCATCTACCGCAGTGTGAAGTATATGTCCTATTCTTGCTAAAGAGGAAAATACTTGTCATCCACAAACTAGACTCCAAACACAATTATCTCTATTCCGTGGAGTTTGGTGATCTAGATTGAGATTAGCAAGAAATAATTTCACCATAGTGTGATTAATTTTTACCTTGTTCTGATTGTGGTCTAATAGCCATTCCAAACGACTTCTTCTTGCCAAATCTTGAATTCCATATGCATTGAAGTCTGGGTAAACCACAAATGACCCTTCTAGAAATCTTGATTCATTCATTTTGTTCCACCGTTCAACCGCTACATGATTGTATAGCTATTGACCAATTTGAGTATCAATTGGTTCTAGAGAGATTGAGGTTGCTCTTCTTTGTCTTTTTTGAGGTCTAGGAGCCATGATGTTGAATGATTTGGAGAATTTTTAATTTAGGAATGATTTGGAATGTTTTAAAGTTTTGAATGCTTTGAGTTTGAAGGAGTTTATGAAAGAAAACTGTTCGTGAATGGTTTATAACCTAATTATTTTGTTACGCCGTTCAGTCGACTGAATTAAAAAGTTCAGTCAACTGAACCCTTTTCCTGAAGCTTTTTGCTCCGGAAATAAGTTCAGTCGACTGGATAGTTTGGTCCAGTCGACTGAGTGACTTTTGCTTATTTTATATTGCAATGCAACTAAGTTTATTCTTTATATGATGATTTCATAACATAATATAACACTGATTTTACAAAATATAATACCAATTGAAAATTATATTTATTGATGATTACGCGAAGATATGTATTAATAAAAAAATGACCATCAACGATGAATGATTTATTTTGAAGGTGATTTCTTTGGAGTCTTAGATTTCTCTTTATCATCCTTCTTTGATGACCTGTTCGCTGGTGATTGATTGAATTTGCGATCCCATGAGTTTGGAGTTCGAGGAGAGTATCGTGGAGAAGGAACCCATGGATTTTGATATCCGGCTGATGGGTCGAGTGATGAACATGACTTTGGTAATGGTTCATATGCGTCTATCGGTTTAGAGTTGCAAAATTTGACTGCAATTTGTTCCAAAAAATTTAAGCGTCTTGCCGTCACTTTTTGTTTAAAATATAATTCACGTTGTAAGTCCATTTGTTGTTGTTGGTAGTGATGAATATTTTCGATCTTCTCTTTAGTCGACGGCGAGATGAACGTAGCTTGTTTTCCCTTCTTATTATCTAGTGTATAACCAGTATGATAGCTTTCCCACTTACGTACCGATTTATATTCCGGTGTTGGAGTAGGTGATCGATGGTCAGAGCTATCTGAGGAAGGTGTTGCGTAGGAGAGGTGTGAGTTATTCGAGGATTGTGACATCATTACGATGTGACAATAAAATATATGAAACTTGTATTTAGATTGTATTTGAAAAGTGTATGCAACATTTTATGTTAATGAAATTCATGTATATATAGGAGTAGAAACCTGTATTTTCTATGGTCAGAATATGAAATTAGTTTTAGACCATATATAAATAAGTTAATGATTTAAGGTAGGAAAATGATTTGAAAATGTATGGTTAACAAAATTTCGAGCTAATTTAATATAGGATGAGCTGGTTTTTACTACTGAAAAGAAATAAAAACTACCAAACTGGTAGACACATGAGACTTTCATCAGAGAGACCATAGTTCAATCCTTGTCAGCTTCAATATTTTTGAACTTCGAATTTTTTTTATAACAAAAAGTGGATTCAATGTTTTGACAAATAAACACCCATAGCTCAAGTGGCTATAGATATTAGAAATTTATGAATGGATGGAGTTCGAATCCCGTCATGGTTAGAAATCGTATATTTTATTTTTCACTTTTTTCCTTTTTATTAATAAATATTATTATAACTCTTTTATTGACATTATTTCAAGTTCTCTTCTTAGTTTTATAAATATATTTTCATTTAATGGTTTAGTGAAAATATCAGCTAGTTGTTTTTCTAAATTTACAAATTCTAAATTTACTAAATCCTTTTCAATACAATCACGAAGAAAATGATGTTGTATATCAATATGTTTGGTTCGTGAGTGATTTATTGGATTTTTAGAAAGATTTATTGCACTAGTATTATCACAATATATTATTGATTTATTTAAATTTATATCGAAATCTTTTAGTGTTTGTTACATATAGACGACTTGAGCACAAGCTAAAGCGGCAGATATATATTCTACTTCACACGTCGATAAGGAAACACAGTTTTGTTTCTTGCTAAACCAAGAGACTAAGGAACATCCAACAAAGTGACACGTCCCACTCGTACTCTTTCTATCCGTCCGACTTCCTCTAAAATCAGCATCACTATATGATACTAATTCGAAAGGACATTCTTTCGGATAAAATAGTCTGAAATCTTTGGTTTTGCTTAAGTAACGAATAATGCGTTTTACTGATCGTATATGTGATTCTTTAGGATCTGCTTGAAATCGAGCACATAAACAAACACTCATTATTATATCAGGTCTACTAGCAGTTAATTATAGTAATGATCCAATCATACTACGATATAGTTTTTGGTCGACACTTTTGCCTCCTTCATCTCTATCGAGATGTATTGTTGTACTCATCGGAGTTGGTTTGGCTGCACATACCAAATCGTTTAATTAGATTATTATAATATTTTTCTTGATTAATAAAAATTACATTTTCTAATTGTTTTATTTGTAATCCAAGAAAATATGATAATTCTCCCATATGTGACATTTCAAATTCATTAGTCATTATAGTTGAAAATTCCTGACATAATTTTTCATTAGTTGACCCAAAAGTAATACCATCTACATATATTTGAATAATTAAAATATCATTTTTAGTCTTTTTAATAAATAAAGTTTGATCAAATTTCCAATTTCAAAACCATAGTCTATTAAATATTTCTTAAGACGGTCGTACCAAGCACGTGGTGCTTGTTTTAAACCATATAAAGCTTTCTTAAGTTTATAGACGTGATTTGGAAATTTTTCGTGAATGAAAAGAGGAGGTTGTTCAACATAAACATTTTCTTTAATATATCCATTTAGAAAATCACTTTTTACGTCCATTTGAAATAATTTAAAGTTGTGAAAACACGCGAAGGTTAATAAAATGCGTATGGCTTCTAATCTAGCGACTGGAATGAAGGTTTCTTCATAATCAATACCTTCTTCTTGATTATATCCTTGTGCTACAAGTCTAGCTTTATTTCTAGTTATATTACCTAATTCATCGGCTTTATTATTAAATACCCATTTAGTACCAATGACTGATTGATCACTTGGTCTAGGAACAAGTTCTCAAACTTCATTTCTTTCGAATTGATTTAATTCTTCTTCCATGGCAAGAATCCAATAGTCATCTGTTGAGGCTTCTTTTATATTCTTAGGTTCTATAGTAGACAGAAATGCTATATGACCCATTTGATTTGATTGGTGTCTAGTTCTAATGTTTGAATTTACTTCTCCAATTATATTTTGAACAGGGCGATCCCGTAAAATTCTAGGTGGAGATCTTATATTTTCTTCATTATGAATAATGTTTTCAACTTCTCTAATATTATTATTATCATTAATTTTTTGAATAATATCATCATCATCCAAGTGATTTTTGATATTATTTATATTTTCATTAATAACTTTATTTTTATTTATTAAGTTTTCATCAAAAGAAACATGAAGAGTTTCTTCAATAATTTCAGTTCGTTTATTAAAAATTCGATAAGATTTACTTTGTTCTGAATAACCTATAAATATTCCTTCATCGGATTTTGGATCGAATTTACCGAGTTGGTATTTAGTGTTTAAAATAAAACATTTTGAACCAAAAACCTTAAAATATGAAATATTTGGTTTTCTTCCATTTATTAGTTCATATGGAGTATTTTTAGTTAGTGGTCGTATAGAAACACGATTTAAAACATAGCAAGCAGTTGCTACAGCTTCTGTCCAAAAATGTTTTGGTAAAGTGGTTCCATTTAATAAAGTTCTTGCACATTCCTGTAATGTTCTATTTTTCCTTTCTACAACTCCATTTTGTTGTGGTGTTCTAGGAAAAGAAAAATTGTGATTAATTTCTTTTTTATTGCAAAAATGTTCAAAAGCTTTATTTTCGAATTCTCCTCCATGATCACTTCTAATATTTTTAATTTTTAAATCTTTAATATTTTCAATTCTTTTGACAAATATTTTAAAGTTTTCAAAAGTATCACTTTTATTTTTCATGAATATAGTCCATGTATATCTAGAAAAATCATCTACAATAACAAACACATATCTATTATGATTGATCGATTGAATCTGAGTAGGTCAAAAAAGATCCATATGTAATAGTTTAAGTGGTTGTTCTGTAGATATTACTTTCTTAGATTTAAAAGAAGATTTTGTTAATTTTCCTAATTGACATGCATCACAGATGTTGCAATTTTGAATTTTATATCGGGTAAACCGTTTACTAGTTTATTTTTGGCTAATTTATTCATAGTTTTAATATTTATATGACAAAATCGTTTGTGCCATAGCCAAGAATCATTTTCTTTTGCTACCAAACACATATTAGAGTTATTATTTATATTTATATTTAAAATATAAATATTTCTCTCTCGTATACCTTCAAAGATTAACTCTTGATTTTTATTAGTAATATTGCATTTATGTTTTGAAAACGATATATTAAAACCTTTATCGCATAATTGACTTATACTTAGTAAATTATGTTTTAAATTTTTAACTAATAAAACTTCAGTAATGAGAGGTAAATTAGAGGTACCGTTGCTGGTGACATCGTCTTTGCCAATGCTATAGCCTTTGGAGTTATCTCCAAATGTGACTGATCCTCCATTCGAGTAGATAATGTTGGTTAGCATATCTTTATTTCCAGTCATGTGTTTAGAGCAGCCGCTGTCCAATATCCATTTTCCTCTCTTTTTAGGTGGTACATCGTCTTTTATGGCCATGAAGCATACATTAGCTTGTTCATTGTCGCTGTCGCTATCACTATCACTATCTGATGAGTCTGATTCGTCCCAAGTGACTGAAAAAGCTTTCTTTCTGAATTTGTCCTTCTTGAATTTTTTCTTTTTACGTTCTGGACAATCTCTCTTCATATGGCCCTTCTTATGACATTCATAGCATTCCATGACTGAAGATGATGGTTTATTGATATCAGTATTGTTGTTGGAGTTACTTTTGTTACTCCTGAACTTGTTATTCTTTTTGAATTTCAAAAACTTTTTGAATTTTTTTGCAATAAGTGCCATATCCTCTTCATCTGAATCTGAATCATATTTTTCTGCTTGAAATGCTAGATTCTTCTTATCTTGTGCTTGAACTTTCTTTGCCTGTAAATTCACTTCATATGACATTAGATTTCCTATTAACTCTTCTGGTTTCATAGTGGAAAGATCATTTGCTTCTTCAATAGCTAAGACCTTTCTTTCCCATTCATCCGTTAAAGAGTTTAGGATTTTTGATACTATATCAAAATCAGAAAAAATTTCTCCTAGTCCTAATAATGAATGATAAATATCTTGGAATCTGAAATACATATCATTAATGGACTCATTTTCTTTCATTCTAAAATTTTGAAATTGATTCTTAAGCATATATATCCTGCTTTGTTTAACCTTGTTAGTACCTTCATGAGTTATTTTCAGTGTTCGCCATAATTCATATGCAATATTGCACACGCTTACACGATTAAACTCATTCTTGTCCAAGGCGCAAAACAACATATTCATAGCTTTAGCATTTGCAGTAGCATCTAATTTTTGTGTGTTTGACCATGTAGAATATTCAGTTGTGGGTATATGATATTCTAATTGTGTGATATTCTGTAACAACTCGGATTTTTCGCGTTCGAAAATCGACATCCGTACTTCACATTGTACTAGAATGCCGTAGAATCGACCGTTCAAATCCGATTCGCCGGAGCTATAACACCATTAAGTAAACAACACAGCGGAAAAAGAATATATCAATTACATAACATTGATAAAATGACAGATACAAAATCTGATACAACAGAGTGATACAACAGATATCAATATACATCAGAGATATGATACAAGAAATAGCAGCGGAAAGAAAATGATATCATCAGCAGCGGAACAATATCTCCAATAGAATGCTCCAATCCATAGCTAGCGGAAAGCAAGGTCAGTCGTCCAAGGACTGACTGGCTCCAGAAAATCTACTCAACCTGAATATCTGAAAAACCCAACTCTAGACTGCCCGTGTGGAAAATAGTGGGCACCCAGAGTTTAGGAAGGGAACAATAAACTCTGGATCAGTCATGGGACTGGTGTGAGCAACAAAAACAGTTTATCTTTAAACAAACACAAAAGGCTTTTAAACATTGAAATCCGCAATGCTTTTCGAAAATGAAACTACCATAAGGCCTCCCGCCACACACACAATGCAATCGCAGAATTGGAGGAGATTTCTCCTTATGATAGTCAAACATGCTTACTACGCAAAATCACTCGATATTATTATCATTAGTGCATAGTGTCGAAAACCATTTCGAAAATATAATATTAATCTTAGCCAGCATACAACATTATTGTATGCCTACTATAGCTACTACGTTCAATAGCAGGTTACCGCCACATTCCATAGCAGGTAATACAACTAAAACCGTACAGGGTTCGTATTGTTTCTTTGGATTTCCAACAAATGATCAGGCTAAGGAACTTCCTTACCAAAATAGAAACGCCTCTGGAAAGACGCCCCGAGAACCTAACCGGATCTCCACAAACAAAAGGCCGACGCTACCTCACGCTCTAACTGAGCTGTAACTAGGTAACTAACACACGAGTCATGTCATCCCCCGGTCGTTACCGACCTTTATCCGAGGGCCCTCGATCATAAAGCAACAACCACAAAGTATAATAACTGTGCAGCATCCACATAGGTAAAATATCTGGGCTCCATACCATGATATCACCTTTTATCCAGAAGGAAATGACATACCCTAGGGGCGCTACCCCTACAAACCTTTGCCGCAACATTCCTGTTTTGACCATTACCGGGTTGTGAGGCTCGACGAAGTCTCGTCCACAAGCTACGCTTTTCCACAAAGCCACGCTTTTTCACAAAGCCACGCTTTTCATCAGCACTTCGTATGCCACATTACCAAATTGGGAATGTATCACTAGTAACCATCAACTACATAACCTCTGAGCTCGTACGTCTCAGAGAAGGGTGTTAAGCTAAGAGAATAAATTCTCCGCCACCAACAGAAATGTATTTGATAGAAACCAGCTTTACATCTCAAAGTGTAATGTCAGACACACATCCATACAAGTCTGTTCCGGGTTCGAACAGAACCGAAGGCACTTCTTACGAAGCCCTTGCAAATCCGGATAATTTCCAATCACGTCCGGACTTCCCGTCACTAAGGGTGATAAAACCTCTATATCGGGGATCAGCCGATGCAGAGTAACTCGACGGTAATCCTTCCGTTTTCAAAAATATCCGGTCTTCACCACCGGTCTTCAAATGCGATCCATATCGTCGTATCACTATTCGGAATGGGTTATACGACACAAAGGTCCTCTCCCGGCTAAACCGAATAACGAGCGCAATTAAAAATCATATGGATACTGGGGTCTTAGTTAAATCACAGCTTAAAGCCCAAAACTTTTCATTCGAATGGTTAAACAATTACCATTTCTAATCTTTTAAACAAAAAGATTCAATTCAAAAACCTTCAATGGTTTAAACAATTTCCACACTTTAATATTTTAAACAAAAGATTTAATTCACAAAGTTCACCCCATTCACAAAGTTTCATTCATAGAATTTCAAATCGATTTCCATTTCAATTGGATTAACTCGTTAAATCTTTAAATCAAGATTTAACTTATAGCTTTCAAAACTCGTTTCCAAAGATTCATTCATAGCCTTTCAAAACCATTCTATTTCAAGTTGGATTAATTCGTCCGGTCTTTGAAATCAAAGACTCATTTCATAGTTTTCAAAATATTTCAATTCTATTTCAAACTTGAAACCATTCAACACAATTTGGAAATTCATTACTTTTGTGAAAGCTTTTACCATTTGAAAACGAATAGTTTCGTTTCAGAAAAATCCAGTTATATTTACATGAGTTAAAACCCTTGAATTAAATTCAAATTCCCAAATCAATACATTTAAAATGGTTTAACCCATATATAACTTGTACAGCATCTTAATCCTTAGCTTCAAATCGTAGAATTCAATTTCAAACTTGAATTCAAATTTAAATCAAATTATTTAAATTTCAAAACTTAATCAAGTTATTCGAAATAACTTTTATCTTTGAATATTCTATTTCAAAAGCTTTCCACTTTAAATCCAAATTTCCAATTTCAAAATCAATTGAAATTAAAATTTTCAATTTCAAAAACATTGAATTTAAATCATCTGTGATTTAACCGATTTCCTCGTGAAATCCATTTTTGTGTGTGTAAGAGTGTAGTCCAGGGGTTTCACACAATAGTGCAACATCATCAATCATCACAGATATATCAATATCGATAAGCGGTATAATCCACAACGCTTATCTTCATTCACAGATTCATAGATAAAGTAAATTTATCAGTCACAAAGATTCATCATTACAATTCGATGTGGGTTTCGGATAACCAACTGGAATCCGACTCCCTGTCGCATCGAAATTCAAATGTCGTTTACGGGTCAAGGGGTTTCATATTCACATAGTAATATATCACAGAAACAGAAATTTCAGATATATATCGCAGATAAGTAAATTACAGATCACAACATAAATCAGGATGTATCACAAAGCATCACATATTAGGGATATCAAACAATTCAACATTCAATAGAATCCAAACATCCATAGGTAAGGTCAGTTAATTGTTTGATTATAATTAAGTTATACCAGGTTAATTACCTATGAATAACTATAAATCTTGGTTAATTAATTTCGCAAAGTAATTTAATCCAAATTACTATCATACTCAAATCAGTACAGGTATATCACAGATCATCACATTTGTTATCATTTCTACTAGCTTACAATATAATTTATTTAAATATTATTTATCTTACATTTTAAATATTCTTTAAATAATTTAAAATAACTAGATTTCGATAAATTTAAATAACTTGGAATGATTTCAAAACTTAAGTGTTAACAATTTAAAATATTTGCCAAATAATTAACCTTTAACTAAGTTTAACTTAACTGCCAAACATTCAAAATCTACAGTGCTCAAGTTTAAAGAAAATTGTTCACTTAACTTTATTTGAAATAAAAACAATTTCAGCTGAAACTCGTGCCTTCCCTTATACAAACCCGAGTGGTTACTCGAGGGTTTCCACGTATTACTCGAGACTTTCCCTGTTTTCACGCATCCTCCTTCATTTCTCTTCCTGTTCCTTTCTTCTTCCACTTTTCTTTTCTCTCTGTTTAAATTTAAAGTTAAACGAACTAGTTGAAGAAAACTCACGCGCCAGTTTTCTCGAGTTACCTTCCTTTCTCCCTCGAGCTTCACTCGATCCCCATCGCCATGGCCTCGCTGGTACGTGCACGTCACCCCACAAATAGCTTCGAGGCCTACACGAGATCGACTCGAGACAGAACCCGGCTTTTCTTCGATGCCACGATTCCCAGCCTCGAGTGTGCACATGTGCACAGTGCACCGCATTCCGATCAACGCTGGCCATTCCCCAGATCACTGGCAAATCCAAAACGACCATCCCTACACGATCGTCCACCCTCCAACGAATAAATGCTCAAATCAAAATCGACATTCCCAGTCGAAAACTGGAACATTCAAGTTCACCCAAAATTTCCTCGTCACGGCCATCTCGTCCACCGGAGTGTCTACACTTCCGGTTATAATTCCGACAACCTCATTTCTTCCATTCCCCAGAAGGCGGTGGCACTCGATCCTCCAGAGGCTTCGCAGTGGCCTCGATTCCAGACTCGACCAAAACACAGTCTAAAACCCTACATTCGATCAATTCTCAAAACCCATGCATTCGAAAATATTTTTCCCATTTCTCCCGTATTACTACATTCCCAAACTTGCCTCTCATCAAATTCCAGAATTTAAATTTGTTTGGATCATCTGATATTGGCAAAAATGCCTCTATGCTTCACGTTCGAACTGCACCTTGAATACTTGCTTAAAAATCCTCATTTTTATTTTAAAAATCCTACCTTTCGAAGTCGATTCAAATTATAAAATTGAATCTCAGATTCGAATTACTCGAATTTTATCAAAATTTAGCATATCCTCTGTAAAACAGGTTTTACTAATTACATATGTTTTTTTTTCTTCTTGAAATTATTTTTTTAAACAATAGTTAACTCTTAAACAAGCATTTTTGCTTTAATAACCAAGGTCTAATAAAGATCAATCGATTAGATATATATTTTCTTTTCAACTAAATACTGGAAACCAAGACAGGGAAGTTCCTCACATAACAGACATGCACACTTCTGCTATTTACATAATGAAGATATATACTGGTATATACATGAAAAATCAATTCCAAGCTCAGGCTAAACCATCATCAGTTAGATATGCTTAAATCTTTTTAAGTTGTTTACTCACTTATATATACTTATAACAAAGATTACCAAGCAACCCTATTTATTTAAGTTTTAAAAGTTACTCACCTGGAACAGTTCGAACAGAAGACAGGAAACAAAGAAGTAAGGCCTGGAAATGATGTGTTTGAAAAACTGGAATATGGTTCTTTTGATTTTCCTCCCACCATATCTTCTTGCTTGTTGTTGTAAGGCAGACATTTTTTTAAGTTTGTAGAGATGTTTAAGTATTTGTTATTACTTTTCTGGACTACTAAGTTTCTTAGTGAACGAAATGAAAATAGAGAAATTTTGATAAATAGAACAAAGTTTTACAGGTTTGTTTATTTATTTGTACAACCAGGTCAGAGATCTTTTCTCTACTAGGGGGCTGAAATGATCAATGTTGGGTACTAGAGATTTTTACCATTAAATGCTCTGTCCTTATGTCTACACTTATCCTATATTTTATTCTTAGTTTACTTCCTTCTTTTGCAAGCTTAAAGAGATTTATGTATTCGTTTCTTGTTTCTCTTCTTCTTTTTTTTCTTTCCTGGTGTTCACTTTATCACCAAAACTATATAACAAATCTTATGTACTAATATCTTGTATTTATATTATGTATGTACTTATTGCTTTGCACATTTTCTTGTCTACATATATTTCTTTTAGTTTCGGCTGTACTAAAACATGAGATGACTTGATGTGCTTCTTTTACAAACTTCATGCTTTGCCTTCAAAAAACTTTAATTCTGTGATGCTTATAAATTTCCAGATTGCACTTGAAAACAGGGCTTTGATTTTGATCTTCTTTTGTTTTATAAACATATTATAAAAGTTGTTCTAGTTATGTTATAAATTTTCGACTTATGTAATTATACTTATGTTTTAACCATGCTATTATATTTATTTTTAAAACCATTTACTTACACTTTAAATTCAAGTCAATATATATATATCTATATATTTACAATATTTTAAATTGAAATGATTCATACAGAATATACTTGAATCCGGGGAAACTCGCTCCATTCTATTGATTTATTTTACTATTTTTATTCAAAAATTCATTTAATTATTAATTTAAATTTATATAAAATTCGGGGTCGTTACATATTCCATGAATCAAAACCATTTGCTTGCATATAAATTCTCATACGTGTAGCCCAATAAGTGTAATTCATGCCATTGAATAGTACTTTTGGCACAGGTCCTTATTAAGGTTCAAAATACACGAAAAGTCCTTCACTAAATTTCAGTGTAAATTAGGTCCCTGTTTTTTTATTCACAATTATTGCAGAGCATGATGCAACTTTTCATAAAAGTTGCTGACATTTCCGCAACTTTTCTGTACACTGTGAACATAGTGTATGAAAGTTGCTGAAATATCAGCACTTATTTATAAAAGTTGCTGACATTTCAGCAACATTTATGTACACTGTGAACACAGTGTATGAAAGTTGCTGAAATATCAGCACTTATTTATAAAAGTTGCTGACATTTCAGCCATAATTTTTCTTTGTTTCTAGAAAATAGGGACCGGATTTACAATGAAACTTTGACAGGGAAAGTTGCTGAAATATCAGCACTTATTTATAAAAGTTGCTGACATTTCAGCAATAATTTTTCTTTGTTTCTAGAAAATAGGGACCGGATTTACAATGAAACTTTGACAGGACCCGCTTTACAATATGAAAGTATGATAGAGATGCCTCACTAATTTCCACTTCTATAAAACTGCTGTTAGTGTTATTTTCCATATTACTAGAATATATCAAATAACCGTGTAACGGTTATTAGATGACCGTGCTCTGATACCAATTGAAAGTACGTATGCCGTATAGCTAATACTTAGGATCGTGTAATATGGAATGTATTATAATCTAAATGCGGAAATAGATAATAATAGTAAAGTAAATAAGAATAAGCACACCAAGAGTTTTTATACTGGTTCGAACTTCCCGTTCTACGTCCAGTCCCAGACTTCCCTCTGGAATTTCTCTCAGTAACCCCTCACTTAACCCGGAGGAATATGCATACAACACCTGAGCAGTCGAACAGGAATTTTCCACCTCAGCAGCCGAAGGGGACTTTTCCGCCTGATACAAACTAACAGGACTTCTACAATTTCGATAAAGTTGTTGACGCTTTGTGTTCTTGATAACACTGATTTGTCTTTGATAGTACACCCTTCCTATAATCAAATCCTCAAGTATATCTTGTGTGTGTGAAGATTAAAAAGGAATATATTGCTTTGAATTGAAGTATATAATAATTAACTCTGAGATTCAAGCAATATATCTTTGATTAGAAAGGTTTTAGAATGCAGAAATATAGTCAAGAAATATGGATCAGAGAATAGAATAGATTGAAGTAAAAATTGATTCTTAAAATCATGGATTTAGATCTATATATATAATATATTAGGTTGCTACTGTTCATGAAGAGTTTCAATCAAGAGTTACATCTGTAACTCTTCGAATTGGATCGTTACTCTTCGCAAAGAGAAGCAACCCTTCAGGAAATATGGCAGTTGCGTACGGTCAGTCAACTGGTAAAAAATATCTAGTTGACTGAATATTCAAAGTGGTGTGCACGTGTTCATGTCTGTGTAAAGAATGCAGATTCAGTCGACTGATGAATTCAGTCCAGTCGACTGAACTGTGCTTTTTTGCATAGTGAGCACTTGTGCACACTATTTTGTATATATATATATATATATATATATTTAAAGCTTTTGTATAGTGTGTGTATACTACTTGATGAGTGATTTTAACAAGTATAAACTATAACTACGACTCAAATAATAAAGATTTTTATAGTGTACTCGGGTTTGAAGTCTATTTTCCTTTGTAGTTCACCACATGTGTATAGCTTTTTTTGTCGCTTTGATCGTCTAATCTCATTGTTGATCGTTGAAGCTTGTCATGAATCAAAACTCATGATTCAACACAAAGGACATCCAACCCTAACCGAGGACAAGCACCGCACAGGGCTGAGGAGCCCGTGTGAACTTGTGGAAGATTGGTAATCAATACAATAGTCGAAGGACCACATCCAACTGATAAGAGTTGGCATGAGATGGAGCGCTATGCTAGCGCGATTAAGCATGTGAATTTTGAATGTTGTTTGAGTACGGAAGATGGAGCTCCGGCAAGACAACAGCGTACAATGGCAATTGATATTGTGTTTAGAAACAGAGATACAGATAAGGTAAAGGCTCTGACAATCGACCCAATGGTCATTTTGGCCATGATCGACCCCGCTTAGTGAGAAGGATATTGGTTGATTGTGGAAGTTCTGTAACATAATTTTCAAATGAGCTTATGATCAGATGAGGATGGAAGCCAAGGACTTGAAATCGTCTAAAGCCCACATTCATGACTTTAACGATGCTGCAACCGAAGCTATTGGTTATGTTGAATTGCCCGTGGAGTTAGGAGAAGGTGACTGCAGGAGAGTAAGGATTCTGCCTTTTGTTGTTTTGGATGTTAACTCTCCAGACAATGCTTTTCTAGGCCGACCGGCCCTGGTTGAGTTTCGGGCAGCTCTTGTCCCATGTTGTTTGACTTTGAAATTCCCGACAGATAATGGTGTTGGAGTTGTTCATGGTGATCAGGAAATCGAACGTGCTTGTTATGTAGCCGAATTGAGGGTTGCTCAACAAAAGGAGAAAGATAAGGGTTTGGAAAAGTTTGTCTACGTCCAAGCCACCGAAGATTGACAATCAGGGCCTGAGCTACTAATATTTTAAAATACCAAAAATAAGGCCCAATGATACTAAAGCACCAAATAAGTAAAATCATATCCATGTCATCAAATATGACATCCAACAAGTCATATATCACAATATATATGAAAAATAAAATCAACAGTGTGAGGAATCATGTTGGATTCCTTCAACCTACCCCCCTGCATCACATACAATATATAATCAATAATATAAATCAACCGCTTCGAGGCGGGATCGTATACAAGGGGTCATCCGCTCTTACATGGGAACGTAATAGGATCTCATCTGCTCCAGGGGCAGGAATAAATCCAAACCAATAAATAAAATAGTAAATCATGAAAATAGTCAATAACAATCAACAATAAAATATCCACACATCCAATCAATAATTTTTATCAACCAAAATATATCTCTCATTAACCAAATATGTGAGCACTTTGATTTCAAAAGTCGCCAAAGCGCTCCGGCTCGAACTAAAATTGAATAGGTGTTCAATTCTAATTTTAATTCCCACTAGCTCCAAATCTATCCAAACCAACTTCATATCGTTGAATTAACTGATACGATCGCAACGCAACTTGTCGCGTTCGATTCGGACCTTGAATGGAAAAGTTAATGCATTTATAAGATAACGATTTTATAATTTATTTAATTACACGATTTATTTTTAAATTAAAAACCAAATTAAATATAGCCGCGTGTTTTCCCTCTTCCCTCCATCACATTCTTCTTCTTCCCAGGCATTACGCTTCCTTTCTGGTTTTTTTATCGCGACCTCCCCAGTCACCGTCCCAGCCACCACCGCCGTTCGTCGCGCCTGCCACCACCGTGCATCTTCTTCCCCCCTCGCCGCCGCTAACGCCACTCACGCACATCGAACAACCGAAAAACGAAACCATGCTGCTGCTGGACGAGACCAAAATTCGACCTCCATGCCACGCCATATGACAATCCAACCGTTGAATAGGTTTGTCTTGCCGAGCTCTACGTTTCTTTAGTTGGCTGTTCGACCAAAAATAGCCTTGAGTGGTTGCGCTGGACGTGGACCATTGGATTGGCTATTTGGGAAATGGCAGCTGAAGCTTATTTCGATTAGGGTTTGCAAAATGAAGATAGTTAACGTCCTTTTATAGAAAATTTTCAAGGCACTATTCACTCGCCAAATTTTTGAACCCCAAACGAGGCGTGTTGCCTGGCGTTCTATATGTAATACCCTTATTCCAAACATAGTGGAACTATTATCGGGACCTAATTCCATCATATACAGAAGTTAGCTTTTAAAAATCAAATTATATTAAATTAAATTCCTTTAATTTATTTCTACGCGTTTCAAACTCGCATGACCAAACGATGCGTCCAATCTCCACGAAATTCGACAGCATATAATAATTCACTATTACGGATTCAATAGAACTGGTTTCGTCGAAATCCGATATAGTGCCCCGGAAGGATATTTTCACACGTTAATTAAGACGAGTTATTATTAAATCAGCTTATTCACTTTTAAATTCAAAAGTTTTCTATCTTCATTCTTATTCAAATAGAAATTAAATCAACTTTCGAATTCATTTTTCATTTATATTAAATTCAAGATTCAAAATTTTTAACAATTCCAAATATTCACTTAAATAATCCAATTATCAATTAAATCGCCGAATCTGAAATATAAGTTGTTTAACTTATAAGATTGACTTTTCAATATTTAAAATCAATTAAATATTTTCAAATTCAAATGATTGAAATCTTGGATCGTTACATCCTTCCCTCCTTAAAAGAATTTCATCCTCGAAATTGCCAAGGTAAGAAAAATATCTCCAAACCCATCAACTTTCCAAAACCCATTAGTTGAAATAGATTTTAAAATTTCTATGTCTTTTAAATTCACCTACCTATACCAACTAATTTCCTTCCATTCATTCATTTCTAGTTATAACTTAAATTCAAAATTTTGTTATAAATTTTTTTCCCCAAATTCTCAAAAGATTTCTAACTCTTAAATTTACAGAAAATTTCGTCAGCGTCTCCTTCGTGCGGTTCGATTTGAAAAATTTACAATATAAATTAATCACAAATATACATCTCATCTTCAAGGATGAGGCATCCCGTAGGGAAAACCGTAAAAATACGGCATGCAATCCGAGATATGTACCTTATTGTAGTATTAGCGAGCATATACAACCAATAAAATTTGAACGCGGGCTCTAAATGCGAAGCATACGCCATCCACACCTACTAATCACTCAACAACCAATAAGAACAAGTGTAGGGAAGTAATATCAATATATGACATGTACTAATACAATAATTGTATGTAAATTTAGCAAATGTAGCAAGAGAAACCATCAAGCAAATAATATTCATCCAATTTATTTATCATCATAACAGTTTGCATTTTCAAATGTCAACATTATATTTATACACTTTCATTTCTTATTAACATTCCATTGATTCGTTTTCAATTTATTTACATTCAATCAATTGCCATTCAATTTATTCCCATTCAGTTGATTTACATTTAATTACTCACATTCAATCATTACTTAGTATATTTCTTTCAATACTAATATCACTTAAGAACCATTCCACCGAATTATTTTCTTAAGTTCATTTTAAACATTTTTATACAACACTTCTTATTTTCATTATCATTTCAACACTTAAGTTCCTATGCAATTCTATCAAATAACATGCCAAACCATATTCAATTTGATTTACACTTAAGTTGAATTCCATTTTATAACTCAAATTCATATTCGTTCCATTACTTCGTTTTATTAATTCACCTTTTTAATCCATCTAATTCATTTCATTAACCCAATTTATTTAAATTAACTTAAGTTAATTTCATATCATAATTTCCAATTTTATTTTCTTATCTATACCATTTTCAAATTATAAGTTCAACAACTTATTTTCATATATTTATCAATCGTACTTTGAATTTAAAATCAAAACTTGCTTTACCAAAACACAAATTCACTAGAAAATCACTAAGGTAGCAATTCATCACTTAGAACTCGAAAATGAATACTTATGATGCTGTAGTCATCACCAGAATTATTCCCAGCGACTAAAGTGAGTTCAGTGCTTTCTATTTCTTTTTAATCTCATTTTAAAATATTTCTAACCAAAATATTTTCAAAATAATACTATTATTATCTTTCCAAAACCTTTGAAAAACAATTTTCAAATCAATGGAATTTAAGTTCTCAAATTCACAGCTTTGAAATACTTTTTTTTTACAAATCATGTTTATAAATATACTTATGCAATTTCATTTCCTTTCCATTTATAAATCACATTTATAAATCATATTTATAAATTTACTTTCTTATATAACTCATTTTACAAATTTTTATCTTTGTTTTGATTATAATAACAACAACTTTTATTAGAACGCAAACAACAAATGATAAAAATCAAATATTACGATTCACTAACAACCAAACACATCATATATAACTATAATAATTTCTAAAAAAAATTATTCTTTAATATATAAAATATAATTTAGGTAAAATCATTTCATTTACGAATTCTCAAAATAATACTCTGTCGTGGTTTGCCTTGTTTAAGTGTTTAGAAAGCCCTATCGATATTGTGGTGTCCCATGTGCTGACCGAAATTTATAAGCCACTCAACAGATAAATTAACATAATATAAAACATTTTAATATCACTAACAAATACGCTCTCATATATATAATACACTCAAGCTCATAATAAGGCATTCCGTTTCCTTATCTCTTAATGAGTTTCCCCACTAAAGCCAAGATCCTCGCTTAGCCTCGCGCTCTGATACCAACTGCAACGACCCGCCAATCCGCACAATTTAAGTTACAATAAACCACACATGTCCAACCCAACTTGAATGGAAAGACGGATAGTTATGGGAAAGAAAGAAGAAAGGAGAAGGGAAACAAAGAAGAAGAGAAGAAGAAAACTGAGAACAACAAAGAATCTTGCAATCGCAGCGGAATAATATATAATATAATATGAATGATCTTTACAAAAGAGAAACTGTTATATACATACATTAATCAGAGTACAACAACAAATCACAATCATCGGCCTGGACAGTTATAACAACATGTCCTCACAAATGCTGATGATTTTATAACAAAGCAATGGAAAATAAACATATACGTGAATACGACTTGAAGACCTTCAACTCATCCCCTAAGCTCCGATGCATCCAAAACAATCTGTAAAATATGCTCAGTCTGACCCGAGCATTATAATAAAATAACACCGAGCCAGTCTTGTAAACCATCGTGAGAAAACACACCCAACTAGAATTTAAAGTTATAGAAAACCTTTGAAAATCAAAAGTATCTCGTAAGACCACACCTTAGATAAATACGGATGGGTTTTTACCTTACGGTAACCAAAATATTTCATATGAAATTCTCTGATATTATAATAGTGTCTAAGATACAAATACTTATTAATCATAGCCCAAATTGTTACATTAATACATATATGGTCAGATGCTGTAGTTCAAGATCATTTGTCTTTTTTGTACGGAATTCCTAACAAAAATAAAATTAATCAAATTCCAGCATAATAGATATACAACTAAAACCGTAAAGGCTCGTATTGGAGAATGGATTTCATACAATGACTGGGCTACTGGGGTACCGCCATCAGGGTGCATCTCTAGATAAATTAACATCGAGGACCTCACCGGGATCCCCTGCCAACATAGAACCGGCCTACCACTTGATTGGTAGTATCAAATATGATCACCCCTCTGTTATTGGGCCCCAAAGCATACAAATGAGAGATAATATCGACTCTAGATAGGGATGATCATTCCTTACTTGGGAGCGACCCACTTAGCCATGCTGCAACTCCCTTGTTTTAGTCATTCCCGATTGATTAGGCTTGAGGGTACTTTTACCTTTCATATAGAATTTCCCACTTGGAATGTTAACACTGCCCTCCATGCAACAATGCAATGCCAGCATTCATCCATACAAGTTCGTTCTGGGACTGAACGAAATGCTTGAGTGCTCCATCTTTAATTCCATCATCTTCAAGGTGTCTTCACTTTGAAACACTTGAGTTGGATCGAAGTGGTTTTCGGATAACATATCTGATCCAGGTGTCTTCGAAACAACACTCAATAATTTCTGGTAAACTCAACCTCGGTTCTTTAGGAAATAAACAGTCAAAGATAAGAGTGGAGATCACCTCCTAACCGTTAGTAGACAAATTTTCTTATCGTTTGTCCTAGGAGGACAAAACGAGATTTATACGCACAGTATAGCATCATCGGAGATGATTGTGCCATATAACACTTAAATATTTCCAAAGTTATATTTTAGGTCCTAATTTGATAATCGGTTATTTAACTATCGAATAAACAAATATTCAAATCAGGGATTTTATATTCCATAGGGAAAATAAACATTGGTTACGCACATAGTAACCACTAGCCTCCTTAATAAATCTTTTATTAGTTAAATTCACTTTGTAAATATTTGAATCAAAATCCTTTTACAAAGATATATATATCCACAAATTCCTATTTTTCAATACCTGGAAAATATTCATGTAATTATCTCAATGGTGTAAGTATATTCACCACACATTGGGGAAGATTTCCTTTATATACAATTCTAAAATCATTTATTACTCCATTATAAGTCCATAAAACCATTTATAAACTACTTTTATAAATCCACAAACCCATTTCTAAAATTCTTTTACAATTTCTAAACCTATTTATAAAGCTCTTTTGCCCTTTTAACTAATCTTCCTTTACGTTTTCCAAAAATGTTATAAGATTTCTTTTATAAAAACCACATCTGTTTATTAAACTCTATCTATAAAATCTTGAAAACAATTATAAATAAATTCTAACCATTTACGTTAAAACACTATCATATACTAATAAACATTATAAATAAATAAATATTAACTTTAAAACATCTTAAAACAATAATTTATAAATTTCAGAACATTCTTAAATAAACAATAATAATTTATCTTCAACGTTATTAAAAATAATAATAATTAATTTCCAAAACTTTATTGATAAATAATTATAATTAATTTCAAACCATGTTATAATTTTAAATAATTAACTTTTCAAAATATTAAAATATTGATAAACAACTTTAAAACAATATTAATATAAATAAACAACTTTTAAATATAAATATATTTTCCTTGATAAAAATCGATACTTAAAATTTCAACATAATCATTTCCGTATTTATAAACCTATATTTATAAATCTCCTTCTATTTTGTAACATAGCATTTAACATCTCCAAATCTTTCCTCACTTTCGGTTTCCAAATAGAATTAACTATTTTCTAAAACAACATCCCACATATTATCATAGATCCAAAGTTTGATTTATTTTCCCTAGTCTATCCAATGATAATGCTTTCCTTTTATTTATAAACACCATTTATATATCTATCTTTTTATTAATAAAATACGATTTTACAAATATTCACTTTTTTTTGTAAAATGCCACTTTTATACATTACCACATCTATAATTTCCACATTTATAAATAAATCTTAATATATATATATATATATATATGTGTGTGTGTGTGTGTGTGTGTTGTGTGTACATCACTTTAGATAAAATGGTTAATAAATATTTATACCAAAATATTCCTATCTTCTTTTTAAAACAATATCCCTTTATTATAAAAGACGGATCAAATTTTTGTGATTTTAAAATCCTTTACTTTATAGATGAAAAATCTCTATTTAAAATATTTTATAAAACTATTAATTTATAATATCTAAAAATCATACTTTTTATTTATAATTAATTTCTTCTTTAAATAATTCAAGAAAAATTATTAAAACATATATAATTTCCAAATTCACTTTGAAATCCCTTTTTAGTTCGAAACATTAGTTTATAATATTTTAAAATACCAAAAATAAGTTCTAGTGCTACTAAAGCACTAAATAAGCAAAATCATATCCATGTTCATCAAATATGGCATCCAACAAGTCATATATCACAATATATAAAAAGTAAAATCAACAGTGTGAAGAATCCTGTTGGGTCTCTCCAACCTATCCCCCCCGCATCACATATTAAATATAATCAATAATATAAATCAATCGCTTCGAGGCGGGATCGTATACAAAGGGTCATCCGCTCTTACACAGGAACGTAATAGGGTCTCATTCGCTCCAGAGGTGGGAATATATCCAAACCAACAATTAAAATAGTAAATCATCCAAACAGTCAATAACAATCAACAATAAAATATCCACACATCCAATCAATAATTTTTATCGATCAAAATATATTTCTGATTAACCAAAATGGCGAGTTTAACTCAATTTGATTCTAGAAGTCATCATAGCGCTTCAGTTCAAATTAAAATTGAATAGGCATCCAATTTTAATTTAAATTCCCACTAGCCCCAAATCCATAGCTTAGAATTTGCTGATACGATCGCAATGCAATTTGTCGCGTTAAATTGGACCTCGTATGGAAAAGTTATTGCATTTATAAGATAACGATTTTATAATCTATTTAATTACATGATTTATTTTTAAATTACAAACCAAGTTATATCTAGCCACACGTTTTCATCTTTCCTCCATCGCATTCTTCTTCTTTCCAAGCATCGTGCTTCCTCTTTTTTTTTCATTTTCGATCGCGACCTCCCCAGCTGCCATCGCCGTTCGTCGCGCCTGCCGCCGCCAGGCATCGCCATCCCCCCGCCTCCGTTAAAGCCACCCACGTATGCTAACCGACCGAAGAATGAACCCACGCTGCTGCTGGATGCAACCAAAATTCGACCTCCACGTCGCGCCATATGACAATCCAACCGTTGAATAGGTTCGCGTTGCCAAGCTCTACATTTCTCTAGTTGGAAGTTCGGCCTGAAATGGCCTTGAGTGGTTGCGATGGAAAAGGACTGAATTGGCTATTTCAGAAATGGTAGTTGAAGCAAGGCACTATTCACTCGCTAAATTTTCGAACTCCAAACGAGGCGTGCCGCCTGACGTTATATATGTAATACCCCTATTCCTAACACAATGGAACTATTATCGGGACCCAGTTCAATCATATATAGAAGTTAGCTTTTCAAAATTAAATTATACTAAATTAAATTCCTTTAATTTATTTCTATGCATTTCGAACTCGCACGACCAAACGATACGTCCAATCGCTACGAAATTCGATGGCATATAATAATTAACTATTACGGATCCAATGGAACTAGTTTCGTCAAATCCAAGACAGTGCCCTGGAAGGCTATTTTCACACGTTAATTAAAATGAGTTATTATTAAATTATCTAATTCACTTTTAAATTCAAAAGTTTTCTATCTTCATTCTTATTCAAATAGAATTTAAATCGACTTTTGAATTCATTTTTCATTCATATTAAATTCAAGATTCAAAATTTTTAACAATTCCAAATATTCACTTAAACAATCCAATTATCAATTAAATCGTTGAATCTGAAATATAAGTTGTCTGACTTATAAAATTGACTTTTCAATATTTAAAATCAATTAAATATTTTCAAATTCAAATGATTGAAATTATGGGTCATTACAACTATGTATACAGTATTCATATCAACAAGGGTGATAAAATTAATTTTTCAATCAAATTTAAAGATATATAAGTAATAACATAAATAATATATGTAAACAATATTAACAAACCAAAAATATATTATTCATTTATCTCAATAAAATTATCATGTATTGCACTGAAAATTTTCGTTTCTAGCTTTAAATATCTACATTTAACATTTCTACAATTATTTACTGAACCCTTTTCAATTCTTTCATAATACTTCATATTTAAATCCGTATATTTAAACTACTTACAATTTAAATTATTTAAAAATCTCAATAAATAATTCTATTCTTCTAATAAATCCTAAATATATATGCTAATATATATATATATATAATATTAAAGAAAATGGTAGGACTATTTTTTTTCATTCAACTATAAAATATATATAAATCACATAATATAAATTATGTACATAAACAATAATAACAAAGAAAATTTGTAAATCATTTCTAATTCGTTTATATCAAGAATTTATGATATGTTATATTACAAAATTTTGTATTAAATTTCGATAACTCCACATCAAATTTGTACAGTTTTTTAAAAAATTCATCTCAATTCTCCATACCATTTACCTTTAAGTTCGTATATTTAAACAATTACATACTTTGAAATTTAATCTTTTTAACAAAATCTTTTAGATAGCATTTGTTAATTCATATAATAATTCATAAACGTACGGCAGTTTCAACATATATATTATATTCATACTAACAAAAATGATATATATATATATATACATATAAAGCTACACAACATAAATTACACACAAACAATAATAGCAATTTTATTTTTTAGTTCTTTTATTTTATTGAATTTATCATACATTGCACAACAAAATTCTCATTTAAACATTAAAAGTATAAATATTATATTTTATAATATTACCATGTGCAATGTACAGGTTACACACTAGTTAATGAATATAACCAAAAGATAATGCACACGTGTTCATTGTTGAATGATATAGAACAACTCATGGAGATGCTTTTATAATAACTAGGGTGTAACCAGTGCGTTGCACATGTTCATATGGTAAAATATAGTATTTATAATTTTAGTATCAAAATTAGAACTTTGTTATGTAGTATACAATAAATTCAGTGAAATAAACGAACTATAAATTAAAAATTATCATTATTAATTATGTATCTTTATAACTAATTAAAAAACCAATTTGATCTTTTTTGTTAATATAAATATGGTATGTTGAAACTAGCATATTTTAATGAATTAACAAATATTATTTAACCGATTGTTTTATACATATTAAATCTAAAATTACATAATTAGTTTGAATAGCTAGAGTTAAAGATAAATACTAGGAAAGAATTGAGGATGATTTTTTAGAAATTTTAATGCAAAGTTGTCTAAAGTTTGTAGTGCAATGTATGATAAAATTTTGCGATAAATTATTATGGTTGTTTTACAATTTAACCTTTTCATTATTGTTTATGTACATAATTTAATGTATGTGTGTTTCGACCAAAAATGGAAAAAACACTAATCAAGCAATAAATGAAAGTTATAAAAGAAAAGAGATTAAAAGAGAGAAAACAACACACAATTTTTATAATGGTTTAGTAAATACTCCGCCGATCTACATCCACTTAATTATTTTCTATTGATCGTACTTTTCTCCAACAAAGTATATTTTACAAATCGTTTCTTAGAACTCAGGTATGAGTTATATAGCATTTAATTCAGAAGTGAATATATCAACTTGTCTTAGTTTAGAGAGTTTAGAAAGACCCCCTTTAAAGTGCATCTCCTCTTGTACTTATAGACGAAACCCACCATCGAAATCATCTGAAAACTCTCAGCCACGTTCTCCTCATCGTGCACGGTCATCTCCCAAAAAATCGTGGGTTAACTCCACTCCATTTTTCAAGTTGGTACCGAGTTGAGGGAGGTCAATTCGGCACCAAGTTGACTTTCGTTTTCTCCTTTTGTTCCTTCATTTTCTATAGTGCTTGCCTGCCTTGCTTTTGCCTTTGTTTCTCTTTTGAATATGTCAAGTTGACTCACGATTTTGGCCTTAAGACTCGGCCTAGGGCATAACTCGGTCCGAGTTATAGAGGTCGAGTCAAGATGGTTGAGCCATAAACCCTTGTTTAACTTTTGCTGTCCGTTTCACACTTCTTTACTTGGTTATTTGGCATTTTTTCCAAGTATTCGTATCCATTTCTCTATCATTCTTCAGTCCGGTTTGATCATTTGAGTATATTCGAAGATTGTGGAAAGTTGACCAATAACACTTTCCCCCCAAAGCACACTTTGTGAATATAAGGTGTTCCTTGCTCAGGAACAAATATCAAAAGTTGACGAATTATGAATAGTTGAGCTCTTTAGCTACTCATTGGACCAATCATGGTGAATCACCTGGTTCCTTCGGATTCACCTACAGATCAAAGGTCGTTCTAGACCCATTGTTGTTAAGGACTCAAGTCCTTGCTTAAATGTTACTCATAAATCATAATTATCACGTTCCTTTAAGACTATCACGTCATACATAGATATCAATATCATCCCTAGTTCCTAGGGATTTAATATATCATGTATCATAAATCAAGGTTATCCCATGTTTGCTCAACATTGAATTATCACACACCAATGAAACACCCCTACTATATACCCATACTATCCAAGAGTATTACTGAGTAGTACTATCAGTTAATACAGAGAATGAGGCTATATGTGGTACACATGTGAATATTTCCTTGGACTAATACCTATACATATTTAAACATCGAATAAATAACTCATATTTACGTACGTAGTATCGGCACAATGCAATAAACACATCTGCCTCCAGGATAGAACAATACATAATATACAGTAAATATCAGGTATCATAGAGTCAATATCGCAACGATAATATATATATGTATAGTATAAAATATACAACACATATCCAATATGCATCACAATGATATATATACAACAGACTATACAATATAGGATGATAATCTACAATACTGAATATCTTGTCTCCTCTATGCTCAGAAAACACAAGCTGGTCTTATCGTTCCTGAACTTGAAAAGTCTCAGACAGACCCGAGTATTATATAAATAATACATGGGTCGGACTATATCTAAATATAGAGGTCAACACATATATAGATATAGAATATTCATAGAATAATAGTGATGGAAAACACCCAATAGCATAACAAAATAGCAACAACCATGAAACCAAGCATAAAGATGTCATCATCCACATAAAATCACATCTAATGTTATCCAATCGAAACAATATCAAATGGGTGAATCATCCATATCCAAAGATCATCGTTAGAAATCCAGAAAACCGCTATAAGTGAGATTGACTTTCCCGTGTCCGTCATATTCATATAAGGAAATAAATAAACAACCATGCATCTATCATACAATTGGCGACACAAGCCTATAAGAATAGTTGACGACACATCTATCTATACTACTAATAATGAGAATTCAATCAATTAATTTCAACCGTGTCTTTTCGAAATTCCCAAAATGCCCTTTCCTTTTTTTTTCGTCTGTTCCTCACTTCTAAACCCTGTAACCAAAAAACCCTTGCTTTCGTATCTCCCTTGCAATTCCAGATTTCCATATCAAAGGCGATTCCAAATCTAAGGCGAATCCCAATTCGACATCTTTTCTAACTTCAATTTTTGATCGATTGATTATTCCAGATCCAATCCTCCGCCTTCGACCTACGATCCTCAATCATCAGTCGTTAGCCTTCAATTGCCGATTAATGATTATGGATCCACCGATCCATGATCGATTAAGGTTAGTCCGCCGAATTGTGAATCAAACTTTGACCGATGATTACCGACTAAACATATATTCTTTGTTTAAGATGTGTTTTTCCATGCTTAATTTTATTCAGTAGCATTTGGAATTTAGAATTTTTTCCCCTCCTTTTCTATTGTTAATTCATTGTATTACATTAATTGATTGCATTCATATTAATAGTATACTGTTGTGATCTAAAAGGACATTGTTCCAAATGTATAATATTAAAATCACAACAGTATACTGTTGTGAATTTAACAGTAAATTGTTACAAATCGTAACAGTGTTCTTTTAGGTCACAACAGTATAATGTTAAAATCACAATAAAAAGGACATCGTAGATCAGGATCATGTCTTTGTCGTTATGTGTCGAGAACTAATCTATTCCACCTGTAAAGGTATAACTATCTGCTTTCTTATACATTTCAAATTAATTTTTGTATAATATACAGAAATAAATGTATAGAGCTAGCCAAAACATGAAACATAAGAATTATGTGCATGAGCTTAGTGCTTCAAATAGCGTATATGCATTCCATTGACATTTATATGATTGCAATGTACACAACTAACATGGAGTTCAGAGTTGATTACAAGTGAACAATGGAATTTTTGTTTTTTCATTTCTTTAAAAGTGGGGCTCATTTGCTAGATCATGTGGTGCACCAAGTTGTGAATGTATATATGTTGATTTGAAAACATATCTCCAAAATAAACATTTATGGATGTGAATATGTGTGTGTCGTATGCACTGGTCATAATTCAAATGTAACATAAACTAAGTCCAGACTTGATTAAAATGTGTTGTAAGTTGTAAGTTTGCATTATAGTCTATTGTTAAAAGCTAACGGAAGAACCAGTATTCCACCAACTATTTGAATACACTTTGTTGGTTCGTAGCACTCAACATAGATTATAATTGGTTGATGAAGAAGAGTAGTTAGATTACTACTGTTTTAGAATTTGTGATATGCCATGTTAAGATTAGATTATATTTATAATATGAATAAGACATCATACAACATTCAATATGCTAGCTAACGTCTACGTTTTTCCTTACAAATTAATTAGTATTATTTCTGGAAGTTAATCCTATATTTTTTTCATGCTAGATGGGAACTAAGAGAAAAGACTAAAGTGAGAACTCTATTGCAAGTTGATTTTATTAAAAGATATCATAAGTTATGAACTATAGAAATTTTAAGATCCATAGAAAATTCTGTGATCCATTTCTTCCGTATGGCCAGGTCTGATTATATTTTCTACGATATCATAGGAAGACACTATCACCTCCCAAGTCGAAAGAAATGGAGAAGCCACAAAATACAAACCTGTATGCACGATATAGGCAAATGATTTGAGTCGAATTCGAAAGAAATCGGAAATATTTGGCTCGATGTGAAAGTAATCCAACATCTGGATGGTATCTATGCTCTGTTACACTACCGCATGGTGCATTTATGGTACGTGCAAGTTCTATTACTGCCTGATTGTAAAGCAGGTTGACAATGTAATAGCTATTGTAGATAGTATTATCATGAATGACAATGTTGCTAACAAACGCTTTCTTGCTTGATAATATTGCTATTTTCAGTCTTTTCCCCTCATTTTGATTAAAATTGGAAAAACATGACAATTTAGTACTTACTATCAATTAACTAGGTATTTTTTTTGGATGATTGTTAATCATTCATGAACATTTGATGCATTTTCAATGTTTCCAAAGCTATATAATATTCGGTAAGTGTACTGCACTTAATCAATATGACAACTATTTTAACCAAAGTGTAGTTGGTATTTGTGTTTAACATTGTATTATTTAATTGATCAACATAAAATTCATTATACCAGCTAAAAATATTGCAGGTTGAACATAATGGACTAAATATGAAGCTTTCCTTATATGAAAGATATATACCAAGAATAATTAATGATACCATCTATCAATAGTGCATTCCTGGATACATTTAAAACCACGAAAGGCTGAGTGAACTTTGGGCATCTTCTGTTTTGACCTATCTTTATGGATTTCAATATATGCATTATATGAAGCTGATGGAAACTACTTTTTAGATTTCAGTGTATGCAATAAAAGTTTACTTAATTTTGTAATATTACCTTTAATCTGTTACTGTTTCAGGTTTCTTCACTCCTGCAACCAAAAACAACTAAGATTGATAAAGGCTACTCATTTAAGTTTTATTGAATGACTAAAATGTAGGACTATTTGCATGATATTCGGGCAAAAAATTTGTATACCAGACAAAATATTACAATTACTTTTTTACTTCATCCCTGCATACAGATTATCGTTACGACTATCATAATGTACTTAGAACCTTTTGTTCTTCATTTGTTATAGCTAATGCAAGCTTTACACATCAAAATTTCCCAAAAAAATGACCGTGGATTATGCTGGTTTCTACCACAAAATATGTTCTCCATATCCAAAAATCCAATTTCAGAGTTGATCAGTTATATATCTCAAATCTAATATTACAATTCATAGGTAGATCTGTGTATGTGTAGGAGTTAGCTTTATGCATATGAGTTGAGCTTAGGTTTATCAATAGATACTTTCAGATGCAGATAATGTTATATTCGCATTTGAAATCCTTTTTAGATATATGCACATACCCATTGAGTACAAGAAACATAATTAGAAGATCTTGGTTGATCATATTTTTTTTTTCAATCACATTAATTATAAAAATGTGAAAATTAACTAAATTTGATAATAATAAATAGTTTTGAGTAGTTAATATGCATACTATATAAAAACTGACTTAAAAGTAATAATAAATACATATTTTTTTTATATTAAAGTATACATATACAAACTATAATCTTGACAATAACCAGAGATAATTTTCGAATGTGGATGTCTTCGTATTCACATTTGTATCTGTTTTTCGGATACAAATGCGGGTGGATTCAGATTTTTTGAGGATTTGTTCACAGACTCGGTTAAACCACTAATATGCTTTCAAACCATATATTCAACCTCCGGATGTCATGCAGGATAAATTTATCTTTGGCAAGGTCTTCAAATTTGATTTTGTTTGTAATAAATTTTTTAGTTTTGAATGTGGTTTACAGAACCTAGGTATTTCTTAGATGATTTAATATTATGATATACATACTAACTTTTATGCTAAATTATAGAAGGTTTGTCCAATATACTCCACTCTACCTGAATCCATCTTACACAATACATATGTAAAACTCAGCCAATCACATGAGTATATGGCACAATGCACATAAGTAAAACTCAGCCAATCACATGAGTGATGAAGACTGCACATGTAGGGTGACAGAGTGGTGCTAATAACATAACAACAGAACATTAAAAGAAAGAACCAAAATACGCTCCATGGTCCATAGATAACAAAAGAACAAAACTAAAAAAATTAACATATTACTTATTTAAGTTATATTGCCTACAAAGTACAACATAATTCCAAAAGAGTAATTAACACTCCAAACCACTATTATCTACAACCGTTGCATAGAAAACATGAGTATTATTGAAACAAAACCCATGTGCGACTGCACTGCAGATGGTTAAAGTATGTAGTCCTATAAATGAAGCTTACATATTAAACAACGTGGGGGAAGTTGCTATTATATAATCTATGTATTTCCTTTTTTAAACAAATTTCAAAAATTGACTCAGACCAAGATGGTGTATTACCTGAATGAAACTTGAAATCAATAATGGAATGTATCTTCATCATATATTTACTTTGGTTACATAAAATTTCCTTCAAACTGTAAGGTATTTATGGTCATTAATATATTACAGTAGTTGTATTTACTTAAAATCTTCGTTTTTTCATTTTTAATATTCACGAGAAATGTCTATCAATGGACAATGGCCTTGGTAAATCATCTTACTTTCATTACTTTTCCTCTTTTATTATTGGAAGCAAAATATTTGGACCTAATATAATGATATTACATACGCACTTGCAACATGAGAAAAAATTTTAATACAGAAAAAACCTTAGGATAACAAAAATACAATTTTTTTATAGTGACAAATTTGAAAATATAATATATTAACTTGATGACTACAACTAACTCTATCATTGGAATCTAAAATCATGAACCACGGGCATACTTCAACAAGACTGTTTTATAAAAGATAGTTTTCCACTAAGACAAAATATTAACTGCATCATAAAAATAGAAAGAAATCACCATGGGCATCTATAATGCTGAGGTATTATATCATACAAATGATGCGTATAAACTTGATATACCCATTCTTTTAAACCTCGCAATGTCCCATGTGCGTAGCACGGGCCACACACTAAGAGGTGAAGGCTTACATGAGATTTTTTTGGTTCTAAGGCAACGCTTAAGTTTTGAGGTTGAGGCGAAACTTTTTCATGCAAATGTTATACACTACATACTACAAAATTAAATATACAATAATATGCACTGAACATTTAAATAAGAAACATTAAACATTCAAAGCAGTTCAAACAAAATACAATATTACATTTAGAACATGTAATTAAAAAATTTCTAATTTATACGTCATTTATTAATAGACATATAAACATAGTTTACTTTGAAATTTGTATAAAACTTAGTGCAATTTCATCAACTTATAAATTACTTGCTTTAATTGCTTTGTGGATTGAATTATTAAGACTTAACTACTTTGTTGATATAAAGCCGGATAGTAGTTTAGTTTCGCTTCTTCTTTTTTTCATTTAAATTTTTTTTATAAACAACAGTCAAATGTCAGAAACACGGATAGAAGTTCATATGTATAACAAAAACCATGGTGAAAATCTTATGCATTGAATTCTCCCTATTACCAGACTAGGTAGAAGAGATGAAGCCACGTTGTTAAATGATGGTGCATATAATATGTTTCCATATTAGCTAAAAGAGCATATGAATGTATAAGTACAAGTATCATTTCCATTTCCAGTATTATAAAATAAACTAAAACAAAGTAAACAAATAATAAAACTTTACTGTTATAAAAAAAATTGGTTCATGGCTGTTCTTCAGTTGTTTCGACCTTCTCAAAATGCTGCTTTAGATTCAGTTTATGTAGACAATGATACTTTCAAATTTACTTTTAGGGGTATAACTATAAATGCATGCATAATGTGATTTGCAGGTCCATCCGGGCGTGCATATACACTCGTATCTATAAAGGATAATCGACGACACACACCTAAGAAAGATAGTTGGCAACACATGCCAATGAATGTTAATTGGCGACACACACCAATGAAAAGTAATAGGCAACACACGCCAAAGAATAATGATAGGTGACACATGCCAAAGAAGGATACGAGATTTGATCATACACTGGACACGGTCTTAGGTATAATCACAGCTCGTTATCTAAAACTGAAGTAGAAGTATATGTCTATATATATCACACACACTAGAGCCAGACAGGGGACTGACACACACACTTACTCTAGGAGACTACACACGTGTTTGGCGAACACGACACATGTGTTCTTCCAACACGGCTCCTACAATCTTTGTTACCTCAATGGCTATCGTGACTCATATCCATCAATGTACATAACTAAGCGAGTACTTAGTCATAACCCTACACATGCCCCTAAATGGTAACATACTACTGGCCTAGGTATCACAAAGGTGCTATACATCACCGACACAGTCTCTATACACTGCCGATACACGACTATAAGTATAAGGTGTCACAGATTCAGGGCACGACCACTGCAATCAGGCTGCTAGGATGGATACTAGCCAATCTGATTCACTCCCGCACCATAAAAGGAGTCAGACGGTGATAAACAAATACAATAACAATACATATATATAATAGCCGACACACAACTCTATACGTATGTCGACACACGGCTCTACACAAATACCGACACATTGTCGTCAGTATAAAATATTACTTACCGCAGTGAGTATCATATTATACACAATGAACCCCCATATGAGTGTCATTCATGAGCAAAGAATAATCGAACAAATATTACCGAATGCTCCATCCCAAACCATTCTATAACTCTGTTTATTTATATTTCTTGTCACTCAGAATGAAATATCACAAAATCTAACAGAAGGATGTCATCATCATATAAAATCACATAAAAAGCAATTAGTCAAACCAATATCCAACGGTGAATTATTCATAATGTCGAAATCAATATAGGAGAATGAGAAATCATAAAATGTAAAGATTATACAAAAATCCCATTTGGTTCAAAAATGAAATAATAATAAAGTTTAATAAGATTTTTCTTTAAACAATTAAATATAAATTAAATATTTAAATATATTTATTGCAGTTTTATAATTCCTAAATAATGATATAGATTATAAAGTACACTTTAAAATACTTAAAATATTAATTAGAAAATTATTTCTTATTATTTATTTATTTTAGATTTAAATAATTGTTTAAAACCAATTATAGATTTCTTTTCAATAAATTAATAAATTTAAATAAAACTTCTTAAATTAATTTTATATTCAAAAATCAGTAAAAATCTTTAAAATATAATGTATATTGAATAGTTCTTTAACTTTATTTATATAATTCCAAAATAAAGATTTAAATGCCAAAATTCATTTACAAATCTTTAATTTTATATTTTAAAACATTCAAGATCACTTTCCAAGTCAAATGTCCTTTATAGAAGTATTTCCACAATTTTCTATATTTGGTTACTATGTTCAAATAAATTTATAAACTTCAATACAACTTTCTTTTTATTTCTAGAATGACACTTTATCATTTAAAACTTCACTTTATACTTAAATTAATGACACCTTATATTAAAATCACTTAATAATATTTAAAAATCATTTCCTAATCTTCCACAATTATAAAATATTTTCATATAAATATATAATTTGCCAAATAGATTTTATTTATTCCAAACATAGAATATTATACAAACTCTCCTTTTTACATCCAAAATTATTGATAATACTCTTTAAAATCAATTAAATGCACTTTAGAAACCATTTAATTAAACAAGTAAAATGAATAAAACATCCATAGAAAGCGTACATTTCAACATTCAAATATATAGTGATCAATTTGTAATCAGATAGAGTTATGATTCCAAATTGACACTTCCAATCAACACAATCAACTAACATCCAAACAATAATCAATCCCAAGCCAATATTCCAAACAATAATCAATCCCAAACCAATATTCCAAACAAACAATTCAACCAATAATCAAGATATATGTGTGTGTATATGCAATGAGATATGGATATAATTGTGAGTATAGAAACTCACCAAAATTCCAAGCGAGCTTTTGCTGTCTGAAGCCGTGTAATAGGCAAGCCTACATTCTCTTCAGTCATTGTACAACATCAACCTCCTTCACCAGTTGTTTGTGTCAGCCTTCATTCAACTCTTTCATCACCACTATCTCATGTGCTATCACTTGGAAAGTTCACTCGACCTCCACTCTTCATGGTCGCTCATCGCCTGATGCCACGAAGTTCGTGTCGACAATCAGCCAAAACCCCATGCATAGCCTGTTAGTTTGCGAAAGATGGATCTTAAGGCTAATTTAACACTAAAGGGGGAGGGGGCGTGAATAGTGTTTACTGATTTTGGTGAATCTTTTTATATTCTTTTAAGATTATAATTAAACAACGCAAAATCAACAATCGCAGATTCAAACACAGATATATATATAAACACATTAAAAGTAAAAAGTAAAGACTTGGAGAGACCACATCATGAATTTTTATACTAGTTCAGAGTTACCTACATCTAGTCCCGTACAATTTCTTGTACAGATTTCTTTTCAAATATCAAAGTCTATACAATCTCGATTTCAAGGCTACGAGACACCCTCTAGATTTTCCAAGCTCGGGGTACACTCACTGGATTCGGGCGGAACACCAGCACATCCATTAGGATTGAAACGGGACACTAAGCAGATTCAGATGGGACACAAGCACACTCACTTGGATTTCAAGGACACCAAGCACACCCAAGAGCGTAAGAGTATGATTTGATATAGTTTACAGACTCAATTTCTTGACCTTGGGTACAAATGATCCTATAACCTCTTGAATATCGCTTTGTTCTTGATTTGAGTGAGAGAGACGAGTGAGATAAGAGAATAAGTAATAAAGAATCAAACCAATAGAGTTTGAATTTGATTCTGGTTGAATTTGAGAAGATTTTGAGTAGATTTTCTTTTAGAATTCAAGAGAGTAAAAGAGGAGAGAAAATATATGAAAGTTAAAAAAATTCATCTAGAAAACCCCTATTTATAGAAAAGCAACAGTCATGTCCATTCGTGAAGAAATATGATGAAAAGATACTTCCATTCAAATTTGAATTTTGAAATTCCCGGCCTATAAGTCGACATAAACGATGGGGATATGTCGACATATACTTTGTAATTTTTAAATGCCACTAAATAAAAATTGTTTTGAAAATGTTAAATTTTGTAAGATATTTGATACTTTGTAAAATCATTTAAACATGGTTTATATAAATTTTAATCATAAGAAAACTTTATAAAATTATTATTTTGAAATATTTTAATATATAAAATATTAGATATGAATTTATTTCGAAGGTGTATATATAAGCGAATCAAAGTATTAATAGATGTCAAAATATACTTTTAAATACTATAAGAATTTGGAAAACATAAAACTAAAACTATATCAAAGTATAATAGATTAAAGTTATATTTAAAATAAATACTTAAAAGCTTAATTACTCAAAATATATTAATCTTGTAATCAAAAGTTAGGAATCATTTTAAAACTAGGGATTCTTTAAAAATCATTTTTGAAATTCAGAATATTTGAAAACCATTTAAAATTAGAGAATAGATTTTAAAACCGTTTTGAAAAATGAAGAGAGATCAAAGAAATGCTACCAGGGTTTTAACAAAATAATCTATGACTCTATAACTTATCTTGATATCTTGAATCTTCAAAACTCGTGAGTCTTCAATCTCTAACTCTTGAATATCTATATCAGTCTCTTGAATCTGCTCTTGATGCTATACAGTCTTCTAAATCAACACATGTTTAATATCCTGCACTATGTACTATATATAAATTGATAAAAACATTAGTATCAATATTTTATATAATGTCATATGGTTGTTGCCATCAAAACCAATGCCTAAGGTACTAACAATCTCCCCCTTTTTGATGATGACAACCATGTTTATAAAATATGATATAACTCCTTGAGTTACAAAGCTCCCCCTTAATCTATGCCTAGATATTTTATATATTTCTCCGCCTTTGTCATCAACAAAAATATAACCACAATCCCCCCTAACTAAGGTACTACATGACACATAAAAGTGATATGTTAATGAATAAGAAAACCAATATTATTAATAAATCCAATCCATACATTCAAACCCAAATTCAAACCAAACACACAAATAAAATCCAAACTTACACACAAAATCAAATCCAAATCCTAATAAATAAAACCATAGCGTACAAATCCCAAGTCCTAAGGTTTGCTCTTGATAATGGGGGACTTGTGGATGTGATATAAAGGATTGTGAAGGCAGAAATTTCCATTTTGTTCGACGAGATTTCCATCTCGAATCTAGCATGCTTCACCGACGCATCTAACTTCATCATCGTCCTCCTTTTCTTCCTCTTCTTCTCCTCTTCTTCATCATCTTCATTTGTAGCATTAGGTTAATCCTCTTCAATCATTGTTGGATTATCCAATAGAAATTTCTAAAGATTTCGCAGAATTTGGCCTTGTTTCTCTTGTTCCTTCACCATTCTCAATTGAATGGCTTCTTTTCAGAAAGCATATTGAGAGTATTATTCATATCACGCTTAATCTTGATCACTTTGGCCAATGTAAAGGTTTGGAGAGGGCCCGGAATAGGAGAATCGAATGAAAAACGATGTGGATTCGAGCCTTGGACGTTTGGAATTCGTATGACCCATTAATTTTATTTTATGTTTGATTTCCGAAAAGAAGAAGACTCTAAAATAGGTTTTTTCTGAAATAAAGTGGTTATATATAACCATTTCAAGTTTTGAATTAAGGAGGGAAATTTGAAGTCTGAAAATAACTGCATATGTCAACATATAGGAAGTAGATATGTCGACATATCTAGTGTATTTTTGATGATTTTTTTCTTTTTTCTTTTTAATTTTTATAGTATTATTTTTATATTTCTAAGAAAGAACATATTCCTAACTCTCTTCTTAGCTTAGTAAATGATGTTTGATTTAATGGTTTTGTTAATTAATCAGCTATTTGATTTTCAATATTTATAAATTCAAGTGAGAGTATTCTTTCATTTACGTTATCTCTTAGAAAGTGATGTCATATATCTATATGTTTACTTCTAGCATGATGGGTTAGATTTTAGATAAATTAATTGCACTAGTATTGTCGTAGTATATTGGTGATTTTGTAAAATTTAAACCAAAATCTTTTAATGTTTGTTGTATATAAATAACCTAAGAATAGGCTAGTGCTGTTGAAATATATTCTGCTTTTGTTGTGGATAGAGATACAGAGTTTTGCTTTTTGCTAAACTAGGAAACCGGAGAGTGTCCTCAAAAGTGACAAGTTCCACTTGTGCTTTTTCAGTCTGATTTGTAACCAACATAATTAGCATCACTATATGAAATTAAATTAAAGGCTCTTTTGGGTAGAAAATTCCATAGTCTAGCGTGTTATTTACATATCTTAATATTCGTTTTATAGATTTTAGATGAGTTTATTTAGGTTGAGATTGATATCTTGCACAGAAACAAATACTATGCATTATATCAGGTCTAGCAGTGATATAGAGTAAAAATCCTATCGTACATTTATAAAATTTTTGATCTATATCTTTCGAGTTATCTTCTTTATTTTATTTTTCATTGGTTGCCATAAGAGTAGGTTTTCCTTTGGTAGTACACATACCGTATTTATTAGCTAATTCTTTGGCAAATTTTTCTTGACTTACAAAAATTCCATTATTTAATTGTCTTATTTGTAATCCTAGAAAGAACGTTAGTTCTTCCATACAACTCATCTCAAATTATTTTGTCATGACATCAGAAAATTCTTTATTTAGTTGTTCATTTATTGATCCAAAAATGATATCATCTACATATATTTGTATTTGTTGAATATCATTGCTAATTATTTAATAAACAGTATACTATCTACTTTTTTAATTTCAAAATTAGATTGTAATAATTATGATTTAAGTCTATCATACCATGCTCTAGGAGCTTGTTTTAAACCATATAGAGCTTTCTTTAATTAATAAACATGATTTGGAAATTTTTCATCTTCAAATAGAGGGGGTTGTTCTACACAAACGTCTTCTTTAATAAAACCATTTAGAAAAGCACTTTTAACATCCATTTGAAATAATTTAAAATTGTTATGATTTGCAAAGGCAAGTAAGATTCTTATTGCTTCTAATCTGTTTACGGTGCAAAAGTTTCGTCAAAATCTACCCCTTCTTCTTGACTATGTCCTTGCACTACAAAGTGAGCTTTATTTCTAATGACCTCACCTTATTCATTTAATTTATTTCTATATACCCATTTCGTTCAAATTATAGATTTTTCATCTGGTCTAGGAACAAGTTCCCAAACATCATTTCTAGTGAATTGATTCAGTTCTTCTTGCATAGCAAGAATCCATGATCATCTAATGATAATTCTTTTAGATTTTTAGGTTCATTGGTTGAAATAAATGCTACATTACTCATTTTATTTAATAATTTCTTGTTCTGACTATTGATTATATATTTCCTAGGATATTTTCTATAGGATGATCTTTTAATATTTTGGCTCTCTTATTTGGATTATAATCTTAGTATTATTATTATCATTATTTATCTCGTTATTTGAGATTTCATCATTTTGTTCTTCATCACAATTGTTATTATTGATTTTAACATTTTCATTGAATGAAACATGTAATGTCTCTTCAATAATATTAGTTCTGGTATTAAAAACTCTATATGCTTTACTTCTGTTTGAATATCCAATAAAAATACCTTTATCTATGTTTTCTTTAGTATTCAATATAAAGCATTTACAACTAGAAACTTTAAAATATGATACTTTAGGATTTTTATTATAATATAATTCGTATGGTGTTTTCTTAGTCAAAGGTCTTATTAAAATTCTATTTAATATATAACATGCTATAGCAATTGATTCAGCTCAAAAGTTTTTAGGTAAGTTACTATCATTTAACATAGTTCTAGCGCACTCTTGAATCAATCTTTTTTTACTTTCTACTACTCCATTTTGTTGAGGTGTTCATGGAAATGAAAAATTATAGGTAATACCTTTCTTATTACAAAACTTTCAAAATTTTCATTTTCGAATTCTCCACCGTGATCATTGAATTGTTTTAATTTTAATAGACATTTGATTTTGAATTCTTTTAACAAAGATTTTAAACATTTCAAAAGCATCACTTTTAAGTTTAAGGAAAATCGTCCATGTAAACCTAGAAAAATCATCTACGATTACAAAGACATATCTACTATGGTTTATAGATTGTATTTGTGAATGACCAAAAAGACCTAAATGAAGGAGTTCAAGGGGTTGTGAGGCATAAATCATTTCTTTTGACTTAAAGGAACTTTTTCTAAGTTTTTCTGATTGACATGCATCACATAAATTGTTAACATCAAAACTCATTTTAGGAAGGCCCCTAACTAGATCATATTTGGCAATTCTAGATAGGAGTTTGAGATTCAAAATGACCAAATCTTTTGTGCCAAATTCAAGGGTCACTTGATTCAGCCAAAAAACATAAATTATCATTTGACACTTTCATACTTAATATATAGATATTTCCTTTCCTAATGCCTTCAAAGATAATGTTTGACTCATTATCTTCAATATGATACTTACCTTTTTCAAATTTAATTTTAAAGCCCTATCACATAAATGACTAATACTTAGTAGGTTATGTTTTAAATTCCTAACTAATAAAATATTAGAAATAGTAGGAGTTTTTGAATTACTGACATTTTCGATGCCAATCACATATCCTTTAGAGTTATCTACAAAGTTGACTAATCCACCATCTTTGTAAACGATATCCTTCAAGATCTCCGGATTCCAGTCATGTGCCTTAAGCATCCACTATCCAGTGTCCATTTATCCCTTTTGATTTGTTAATTTTGATCATCAGCTGTCTGTTAATTAAAAGCCATGTAACACACCTGTTCCTGCAATTTATACCTTTTCAAAAGATCAAGAAGCTTTTCATAATAAATGGATGCAAATTTATGAAACAATGTCATGTTAATTTTGCAGAATTGCTTTCAAAAATAGTGTAAAAATATTATCAATAACTTTTGCCATTAAAACTTTTCAAAAATCAAATTACGAAATTTTGAAAACCAATGCTTTGATACCAAATGTTAGTTTGCGGAAGATGAACCTTAAGGCTAACTTAACACTAGAGGGGGGGGGGGGGGGTAGGGTTGAATAGTGTTTACTGATTTTTGTGAATCTTTTTAAACTCTTTTAAGATTATAATTAAACAATGCAAAATTAACAATGACAAATGCAAACATAGATAGATATAAATGCGGTAAAAGTAAAATGTAAAGAGTTAGAGAGATCACACCAGGAATTTCTAAACTGGTTCAATGTTGCACTATATCCAGTCTCGTACAATTTCTTGTATAGATTTCTTTCAAATATCAAAGTTTATACAATCTCGATTTCTACGAGACACGCCCTCTAGATTTTTCAAGCTTTGGGTACACTCACTAGATTCGAACATGACACCAACACACCCACTTGGATTCAAATGGGACAACAAGCACACCCACTTGATTAAGATAGGATACAAGCAAACCCACTTGGATTTCAGGGACACCAAGCACACCCAAGAGTATAAGAGTATGATTGGATATAGTTACAGACTCAATTTCTTGACCTTGAGTACAAATGATCCTATAACCTCTTGAATAGCACTTTGTTCTTGATTCGAGTGAGAGAGATGAGAGAGATCAGAGAATAAGAAATAAAGAATCAAATCAATAGAGTTCGAATTTGATTCTGGTTGAATTTGAGAAGATTTTGAGTAGATTTTCTTTTAGAATTCAAAAGAGTAAAATTGGAGAGAAAATATGAGAAACTAGTTAACGAAAATTCGTTTGGAAAACCCCTATTTATAGAGAAATAATAGTAACGACCATTCGTGAAGAGATAGGATGAAAAATCACTTCCATTCGAATTTGAATTTTGAAATTCCCTGCCTACATGATCACATACATGATGGGGATATGTCGACATACACTTTGTAATTTTGAAAACCATTAAATAATTTTTTTTTGAAAATGTTAAATTATGTGAAATATTTTGATACTTTGTAAAATCATTTAAACATAATTTATACACATTTTAATCATAAGAAAACTTTATAAAATTATTTTGAAATATTTTAATTTATGAAGTATTTAAATATGAATTCCTTTTGAAGGTATATATAAATAAAAAAGTATAAGTGAATCAAAGTATCAATAAATGTCAAAATATACTTTTAAATACTATAATCATTTAGGAAACATAAAACTAAAACTAAATCAAAGTATAATAGATTAAAAGTATATCTAAAATAAAATACTTAAAAGCTTAATTACTCAAAATATAATAACCTTGTAACCAAAAGGTTAGGAATCATTTTAAGGATATTTTGAAAATCATTTTAAAACCAAGGATTCTTTAACAATCATTTTTGAAATTCAGAATGTTTGAAAATCATTTAAAATCAGGGAATATATTTTGAAACCTTTTTGAAAAATGAAGAGAGATTAAAGAAGTGCTACCAGGGTTTTAACAAAATAATCTATGACTCTATAACTTATCTTAATATCTTGAATCTTCAAAACTCATGAGTCTTCAATCTCTAACTCTTGAATCTATATATCAGTCTCTTGAATCTGCTCTTGATACTGTACAGTCTTCTAAATCAACACTTGTATAATATCCTGCACTATATACTATATATAACTTGGTAAAAACATTAATCTATATATTTTATATAATGTCATATAGTTTTTTTTGAAATGGTACTTTATATACAACAAATCATTGTGACAACATATCACATGTCAATAAACGTTAAAATAACGCTACAAAAGTTTCGAACTTGTGACCTCTCGCACCAAAGTCAAATCACTTAACCACTGGGACAATGGTGCTTGTCATCAAAACCAATGCCTAAGGTACTAACATAGCCACTATCGAGCGCCTTTACCAGATCGTGATGCCTCCTCCATGTTGCCAGCCTTCCTACGACACCACTTCCCACTTTGTTGTTGCCAAGACCGGTGATTGATGCCTGCACCTCATTGCGACCATGGCCACACGTCTCTACTGAGCTTTGTGCCCCTCCCCTAGGTTGCGGCCATCGATTACAAGCTCTCACCCTTAGACGACGTCGCCGATGCCAAGTACGGGTGTGCTCGCACTCATTTTATTTTCTCTAATCGATTATTTTATTCATGAATGGGTTTAGGGGAAAACAAAGGGAAACATGTTTTTTATTTTGAGAAGATTCTAGGCTAGTGTGGCATTGTGCTTAAGTGGTTAAAGGGTTAGGGGCTTGGTCCTTAAATTTAATTTTCCATTTAGTTTTAAATTAATTTCAATTTATTAAAACAAAATCTTTCATCAAATATATTCATTTTCAACAATAATAGTTATTAAAAATCAAATTTGAACATTTCATTTTAATTAAATTTATTTATTATTACGGTGTAGAACTCGGGGTTGTTACAGACCCCCTTATGAAAATTGCGTTCTTGCAATTTCTTACAGGGAAACATTAAACAACTCATACCATGACTTTCTTCGTATATACGATCTTCTATCAAAATTAAACTACTCAATCCTCAATGTAGATATTTCACAAACTTCTCTTGTCGTATGCTACAATTTAAATAAACTCATTAACACTTTCTATTTTTTGCATACAATAAAATTTTGTGAAAATTTTCCAAGTGTCAGAATTTGCAATATATACAGAGTCTTCTTTGTACGGAGAGCATTTCGAAAAACCCAAACACAATATAATTATGATATCTATACATCCCAATACAGGGCATCCCGAAATATGGGGGAACAATATAATATCACATTATATATCGATATAGTGTAAAAGCGTACTTTTTATTAAGCATTTTAAGCAAGTTAGCTTATTATTTAGCAAGCAAAAGCAAGCTAACATTGCCAATAAGTCCACATGTGCTTCATGTGTACCTATCCCAACTCCAATTTAAACATACGAAGAAATATAATGGATATGAATTCATATAATTTCAAGGTGACAAAGCGTTCAAGATTTTAACCACATCTCATAATATTTCAACAATCAAAAACACAAAATTAGATAATGATATCAAAGAGTGGATTGTTGCATAACACGTTAGCTTTCAACAACAACTTTCAGATTGCAAAAATATGCAATACAACTCAAGTTATGTTATTTTCCCAAAAGTATCGAATTCAGAAATGGAGTTATAAATGCAGGTCTACCTACTACACTCGCATTTTTAACCATGAAAAAGTCAAAATTTTGCAGAACACTTAAAAAAATTTGTTGCATATGTTCTAAGCTTTCTGGAATAGGCAAGATCGTCAAAATCGAACAAACCATTTAAAATTTACGATCAAAAAAGTTCGGTACTATTTTGAGTGGTTTTACTTTCGGGACAGCAAGATACATCCATATCACTTCATGTTTAAACCATTGTTAAAACTCAAAATTTTACATTACCTTTCAAACTATAATGAGTCTCTAATGACATAGCTTTTTAATAAATTTAAAATCATTGGAAACAAACCAATTGTTTGAAAATTATACTCAAGACAAGTCATTGCTTAGGCGCTTAAAAATTCTCTATATATGGTTTAAAATCTTATTTCTATTCAAAGTGCATTTCTTTTCAATAACAATTTTCATGTTTAAGTTTAAAACTTCAAAAGTAATATCTATTTAGCATTAGTTACAAAACATTTTTTTTCAAGACATGTTTTAATTACCAAATAATAATATACACATTTTTTTATAAGACAACAATATTTCCAAAATATTTACACTCCTTTTCCCAAAATAGCAATTCTCTATTTTCCAAACAGTGCACATATATATTTTTCAAAGTATCGTACTATTTTCAAAACATTGCTTTATTTCTCAAAACTCTTTTAAACTAACCAAAATTTCTTTTGAAATTATTTCAAAGCATCTTTCACATAATATATTTATTTTATTTTATTTTCAGTTTAGAAAATTTATCTTTAATCTAAAATGAATTTATTATATATATATATATATATATATATATATATTTCATTAGAAAATTATTTTAATACAATCTTAATCAAATACTTATATTTATATCCAGCAGTCCATAAATTAATTTTTATTAAAGCATACAATGTTACAACACCATAAATTTCAGTGCTTTGTTTTGTCAATTGGCTGTAATATTGACTATCTAGAATAATATATCACCATTGCCTCGCTAGTGATCTCAACTTCACACTAATATCCAATGACTGTATATGTTGTTCAAAAATATTTAAATCTAGAAAATAATATTTCAATTTTCTAAACTAATATATTACTTTATAAAATAATACTCAATTTCAAGTAAAATATTTCTTTTACTGTTTTCATAATTCTGTGTCAGTCCACCTCGTATAAGCATTTAAGAATCCCTATCGATAACGTTTATCAGACATTCCGACCAGAATTCTTAAATCACCCTATGGACAAACTAACACCCAAAACAAACTACTAAAATATGTCCAATCACTTTACATGATATTCCTATTTTATCAAATCATATGCTTATTTGAAATAAAATATTTATTTTCAAAATTCGTATATATATTCAATTCAGTAACGTTTAACAACAATATAAATCATCACACATCTATAATATCGATCAAGCATTCTACAAATTTAATTTAGTTTCTCATTCCACGTCTTTAATTATATTATTATTATTATTCCTTAAACATATTTATTGTCCCCTAGCGGTTCAGATTTGGATAAACCACTAACTTCTATTAATATTTGCATCTAGATTCAAGTGGGTTTTTAAATATTTTAGTGTCAACTCCTACTCAATTCCCACAATCTAGGCTAGACCAAATGAAAACAAAAATTAATGCAATAAAACATGCATCAAATAATCAAACAGGAAAACACTTTCAACAAAAAGTTATTTATCAGCATTTGTTGTACACTCTAATCACTACTGATCATTCTACTCAATTTGCCACACAAATGTTTAGTCAACAACACTAATGCCAACACTAACGGTCTGGCTAGCAACTCTTTATTTCACTTTCTCCATCAATAACTTAAATTCCATATGGAGATTAACACACAAAAGCGATAAGGATAAAACTATATATATATATATATATGGAAAAATAACAAGTACGTCCTCAGATGATTATCTCGATAATCATTTTATACTCCTACTATCCCTTTTATATAGGGTAACTACCTAACACACCTAAAGGGGCAGTAGCTCTAAGTCTCTCTAAGGTCTTGAATCATGTCTCTTGTATATAATGTGTTATTTTGAACCTGCTTTGATACCAAATTGAAACATCCCACCTCTATACCTATACTATCCAAGAGTATTACTGAGCAATACTGTCAGATAATATGGAGAACGAGGCAATATGGGGTACATATGTGAATATTTCTTTAGGCTAATACTGATACGTATTTAAACATCGAGTAACTAACTCATATATACGTACACAGTATCAGCAAAAAACTTTAAACACATATGCCTTCAGGATAGAAAAATACATAATATATAATAAATATCAAAGATTACAGAGTCAATATCACAGCGATAATATACATACATACATATATAGTATAAAATATAAAACATATGTCGAATATACATCTCAATGATATATACATGAGAGTATATAATACATGATGATAATATACAATACTATATATCTAGTCTCCTTTATGACTAGAAAAATACAAGCTGGTCTTAACGTTCCTAAACCTGAAAAGTCTTGGAGTGAACCGAGTATTATATAAATAACACATGGGCCAGACCATATCTAAATGTAGAGGTCAACACATATATAGATATAGAATATTCATAGAATAATAGTGATGACTAACATAGTATAACAAAATAGAAACAACTACAAAACCATGCATAAAGATGTCATCACCCATATAAAATCACATCTAATATTGTCCAAATGAAACACTATCAAATGGGTGAATCATCCATATTCAGATATCATCGTCAAAAATCCAGAAAACTACTATAAGTGAGATTGACTTTCCCGGGTCTATCATAATCACATAAGGAAATAAACAAACAAACATGCATCTATCACACAATTGGCGACACATGCTTGTAAAGAATAGTTGACGACACACATCTATAAAGGATAATCGACGGCACATGCTTAAGAAAGATAGTTGGCAACACATGCCAATGAATGGTAATTGGCGACACATACTAATGAAAAGTAATAGGCAACACACATCAAAGAATGATAATAGATGACATAAGCCAAAGAAAGATACGGGGGTTGATCATATACATGACATAGTCTTAGGTATAATCGCAGCTCATCATCTCAACCAGAAGTACACATATATGTCTATATATATCACACACCAGAACCAGACGGGAGACTGACAAATGCAATTGCTCCAAGATACTACACACGTGTTTGGCAAACATGACACGAGTATTCTTCCTACATGGCTCATACAGTTTTAGTTACCTCGACGATTATCATGACTCATATTCATCAATGTAATCGACTACTCGAGGACTAGATTATGTCCCGACACATGCCCCCAAATGGTAACAGACTGCTATCCTAGGTGACACAAAAGGGGCTATACATCATCGACACACGACTCTATACACCGTCGACACATAATTATATGAATAAGGTGTCACAGATTCGGGGTGCGACCATCGCAATCAGGTCGCTAGGATGGATAATAGCCAATCAAGTTCACTCCTGCACCATAAAGGGAGTCGGAATATGATAGACAAAAACAAAAACAATACACACATATATATATATATATATTATATATATATATATAATAGCCGACACACAGCTATATATGCATGATGACACATGATACTATATATATACCGACACATGGCTATAAGTAAAAATATTACTCACTACAACGAGCATCATATCATACACAATGAACCCCTATATGAGTATCATTCACGAGCAAAGACTAATCGAATAAATAACACAACGGTGTCCCATACCATTGCGTGTTACTAGTCCACTTGTTCAAAGCTTATATATCACACTCGCTCCCTTATAGTATTCTATATAATGAGTCCAAAGAATAGAAGGAGAAATATTACCGAATGCCCTATTACAAACGGTACTATAACTCCGTTTATTCAGATTTCTTATCATACAGAATGAAATTCACAAAATCAAATGGAAGGATGTCAACATCGTATAGAATCACATAAAAAGTAATTAATCAAACCAATATCTAATAGTGAATCTTTCATAACATCGATATTAGTACAGGAAAACGAGAAATCATAAAATGTAAAGATTTTACAAAAATCCCTTTTGATCCAGAAATGAAATAATAATAAAGTTCAACAAGATCTTTCTTTAAACAATTAAATAAATCAAATATTTAAATATATTTAAAGCGCACTTTTATAAATCTTAAATAATGATATTAACTATAAAATACACTTTAAAATACTTAAAATATTAATTAGAAAATTATTTCTTATTATCTTTTTTTAAGAATTTGTATAAGCTTTTAAATAGTTATTTAAAACCAATTATAGATTTCTTTTCAATAAATTAATAAATTTAAATAAAACTTCTTTAAAAAAATTTATATTTAGAAATCAATAAAATCTTTAAAATATATTATGTATTGAATAGTTTTTTTTACTTAATTTATATAATTTGAAAATAAAGATTTAGATACCAAAATTCATTTCCAAATCTTTACTTGTATATTTTAAAACATCTAAGATCACTTCATAAGTCAAATATCCTTTATAAAGTCTTTCCATAATTTTGTATAATTAGTTACTATTTTCAAATAAATTTATAAACTTCAAAATAAATATCTTTTTATTTCAAAAATTTAAATTACCATTTAAGACTTCATTTTATACTTAAATCATTGACAACTTATATTAAAATAATTTAAAAATCATTTCATAATCTTCCATAATTACAAAATATTTTCATATAAATTTATAATTTGCAAAATATATTTTATTTATGCCAAACTATAGAATATTATATAGAATCTCCTTTTTACATCCAAAATTATTGATAATACTCTTTAAAATCAGTTAAATGCGCTTTAGAAATCATTTAAACAAGTAAAATTAATAAAACATCCATAGAAAGCACACATTTCAATATTCAAATATATTATGTTCAATTTGCAATGGGATCGAGTTCCATTTGCAAATTAACACTTCCAATCAACACAATCAACTAACAATCCAAACAATAATAATTCCCAAATAAATGTTCCAAACAAACAATTCAACCAATAATCTGGATATACGTGTATATATACGCAATGAGATATGGATATAGTTATGAGCATAGAAACTCATCGAAATTCCAAGCGAGCTTCTACTGTCTCAAGCCGTGTAATGGATAAGTCTTCCCTCTTTTCGGTCATTGTACAACATCAACCTCCTTCATCATTTGTTGGCGTCGGTCATCATTCTACCATTGTGTCACCACTAAAACACATGCTATAACTTGGCAAGTTTGCTCAATCTCCATTCTTCATGGTCGCTCATTGCATGCTTCCATGATGTTCGTGTCAACAATCGCTCAAAACCCCATGCACAGCTATTGTCGAGCGCCTCTACCAGATCCTGACACCTCCTCCGCGTTGCCAGCCTTCTCACGACACCACTTCCCACTTCATTGCTGCCAAGACCGGTGATTGATGCCTGAACCTCATCGCGACCACAACCAAGCGTCACTACCGAGCTTTGCACCCCTCCCCTAGGTTGCATCCATCGATTACATGCTCCCCCTTTAGACAACATCGTCGATGCCAAGTACGAGCATGCTTGTGCTCGTTTTTTCTCTAATTGATTATTTGATTCATGAATTGGGTTTAGGGGAAAACAAAGGGAAACAGGTTTTCGAATTTGAGAAGATTCTTGGCTAGTGTGGATTGGGCCTAAGTGGTTAAAGGGTTAAAGGCTTGGGCCTTAAATTTATCATTCCATTTAGTTTTAAATTGATTACAATTTATTAAAGAAAAATCTTTTATCAAATATAATTTAATTAAGTAAAAATTCATTTTCAACAATAAACATTTTATTTTAATTAAATTTATTTATTATTACGGCGTTGAACACAGGGTTTTTACAATCAAAGTCAATGTCACCGCGAGTTTGCCCAGGATTCAATTGCCACATATCAGTATCAATATCGTCCCATGTTCGTCTGAGATTTAACTATCATTTATCATGCGATTAGGCATCATTAATCATTTTTGTACATTGCCACTAATCAAAACGTCACTTATAAACCGTCTGGTATCGCGACATCCCATTATAAGTAAGTCCAATCAAATCAAGGCTATGACATAATCTAGTATATAATATTGAGTCATTTTAAGGCATTCAAAGCCTTGGGTTCACTTTATGATCTCTCTGGATCACATAATCGATATTCAGTTTCATTTCTGACCTCTTCAGATCACATAATCATATATCCACATTAAGCCCTTTTGCTTGCTCTCTAACGAGGAGGCCTTATGTCCAAGCTAGTCCGTCCACTCACTCTTCGGTAAGAGACTCAATATCCGAGCGAATCCATCCACTCCTCTTTGGTGCGGGGACTTACTATCTGATACAGGTCCAACCACTCAGTCTTTAGTAAAGAGCTTGCACTTCATGGTTCATCGCCCCATCTCTCCGATCGGGGAACCATGTCTTATCAATTTATATATCAGTTTTAAGGAGTAACTAAACTCTATTGGTATCTCGTAATAATATCCATATAAGTCATCATGTTCAAATGATTTCTAAGTCTATACATCCATCAGTCATCCATTTATCGAGTTCAAACTAGTACATTAAGTAAAAATCAAGACATCCAATCCTATCAAGGATTACTTCCAAACTTCCAACTTAGAGCATGCCTTGGGACCGATCGAGATCTCATGCACGTGTAAGTGTCTTGGTATTAGCCCGCATCATTTATTCGAAGTAAAAGAAAAGTGCAGAAATCAAACCTGGTTTCAATCTATCCCGATCAATGGATAATCATTTTCGACCTAGATCCACGATCGTATCCATATACATTCACCATAGATGATGACGCTTCTGCGAAACCACCATGGTTTCTGTACGTTAATATGATTTTTAACATATTGTCGTAAGTGGTTACTCCAAACCTACTCCTCTATCAAGTTGCGCAAGTGTCTGCATTCATTCGTTTCGTTCCATCCAGCTCATGGAATATGAAAAACATTCCAAATATCTTCTCCCAACCAACGGGCTCTCTCTTAACGCGCTTTTTATAAGGAATCTGCCCCCAGTATCCAAGTAAATCCTCTTTGGGGTTTCAGTCAATTTGGTGTAAGAGAAAAACTTTGGCTCCCTCCTTTGTCACTTCGGTCCTCCGAAGCCATCATCGGCCTTTCTCTTTCCTTTATCCTTCTTGTATCCTCTCTTGGATATTCCATCATCATCCATAGCATTCACCTTAACGTTCTCAGCTTTTGCATCATCTTAACGAAGATATCTCTCAACTTGATAATAGAAATCTATGAGATCCATTGTTGGATCTCTCTCCGAAGCTATTTTGAAATCAGTTTTAATCATAACTCCGAAAACCGCCACCATCAGGACTATCGATGGGCCTGGTTTCTACATTGCAGCAGTTGCTGCGTTAAACTTGGTTAAGCAACTAGGTATGGTCTCTCCGACCCTTTTCTTCACACTCTAAAGTGTCATCACATTCTTTGGTCTTGCTATATGAACTATGAACCATTTCATATATTTATCCAGTAGTTCGATTCACGTGCTGGTGGACCCATTCTCCAGTTGTCAAAACCACATCGCCACAAAATTCGTCAAGTACAATGGAAAATATCGTCCCATCACTTCCTTTGAAGCACCCAACACTCCCAAGAATTGGATATATTTCATCAAATAAATAGTTGTATCTTTCCTTCTGTTATACATCTCCAGTGTTGGTAGTTTTAAATCAGGTAGGTTCTTAGCGTATCAGATGTTTGGGGTAAATGAGTTTCTAATTACATCCTCCAAACTCCGATCCAGGGGTCCACCCCTCAACACCTGTTTTATCATATCAACAATTCTATCACTATCATTCAATGTTAATTCCTGGGGCCCTACATGTTCCCGATCTGAATCTTTACTATGCCCACCGTTCCTGCATGGAGCTTCCAGCTCCAATTGTTGTGGCTATACATTTTTGTTTTGAAGTCCGCTCAGTGGCTCAACATCATTCCTCAGACGTGCTACATCTCGCCTCAAATTCAAATCATCCATGCCCTTGGAACTCTTGACTCAATACTAAGTTGTCTTAACTCGGTAAGGAATTTTGGTGCTCCGGGGGGGGGGATCACTCCAACTTGTCCTACTCCATTTTCTGTTGTTCCTGTTTCTCCTTTTAGCTTCTGATTTCTATCTCAAGCTATTCCGGCTATCCTTTGATGTTCCATTCTTCTAAAGAATCTACCCATCATCTCTTCTTGTCGAGCCACTAGTCTACCTTACATCCCTGTCATCATTCTCTGGTCATGTAAATTGATGGAATTGAAGTTAAGGATACCTCTTGGCTGCCCCCATGTTCTTGTTGACTTCTTCCAATAATATATCCTATGTTAGGCCTCTTCGTCTTCTCAAAATCAAGTTTCAAATTTGAGTTTTCTCAATGAAACAACCAAAATGTTGGGATCAAAAATGGCAAAAACACCCAATCAAGCAGTAAATGAATGTTATAAAAGAAAAGAGATTAAAAGACATAAAAAACACATAATTTTTTATAGTGGTTCGAGAAATACTCTAACCTACATCCACTTAATCGTTTTTTGTTGATCGTACTTTGCTTCTACAAAGTATATTTTACAACTCGGTGTCTTACAACTTAGGTATGAGTTATACAACGTTTAATTCAAAAGTGAATATCTCAACTCATCGTAATTCAAAGAGTTCAAAAAGGTCCCCTTTAAAGTGCATCTCTTACTCTATTTATAGACGAAAGCCACCATCGAAATCACCTGAATATTCTTAACCATGTTCTCCACGCCATGCATGTTCATCTCCCAAAAAATCATGGGTTAAACCAACTCCATTTTTCATGTCGATACAGAGTTGATGGGGGTCTACTCGGGACCAAATTGACTTTCCTTGCCTTCTTTTTTCCTTCATTTTTCTATGGTGCTTGCATTTTTCTTTGTTTCTCTTTTGAATATGTCAAGTTGACTCATGATTTTGGCCTCAAGACTCAGCATGGGGCACAACTCGAGTCCGAATTGTTGGGGATGGAGTCAAGATGGCCAAGCCATAAACCCTTGTCTAACTTTTTCTATCTGTATCACATTCCTCTACTTTGTTATTTGGTGATGTTTCCCAAGTGTTCATATCCATTTGTCTATCGTTCTTGAGTATGGTTTAATTGTTTGAGTCTGATCAGAGACTATGGAAAGTTTGTCGATACAAATGTGATTTATATATCTTTATAGTTGAATGAAAAAAAATTCATTTTAGTTAATATGTTATATATATATATTAAAATTGACATATATTTTAAGGTACAAGCATAAACTAAGTATTTGATGAGATTATTTAAACTGTTTAAAATTTCTGATTTCATAAGTGGGTTAAATACACATATAAAAATATCATATATTAGGAAAGAATTGAGAGAGGTGTAGATAATTGTAGAAACATTAAAATGTAGGTATTTGAAATTAAAACATAATTTTACAATGTAATTTATGATAAATTTATTGGGATAAATGATAAACAAATTAAGTTTTTTAATATTATTTATGTATATTATTTACGTATTGTGATTTATATATTTTTATATTTGAATGAAAAAACAATTTCAACACTTTTATTGATAAGAATATGGTGTGTGTATTAAAGCCTTCATATTTTAGGATTTATTAGATATTAATGAATATTTGTTAATTGAATTTATTCCAATGATTACATAATTATTAAAATATATTGATTTTAATGTACAATATTAAGTGATATTGATTAGAGTTTTATGAATGCCTATATAAATTTCAAAATGTAGGTAATTGATGTGGAATAAAGAACTTCACAATGTAATGCATGATACTTATGTTGATATAAACGAATTATAAATTAGATTCATAATTATTATTTATGTATACGATTTATGTTATCTAATTGATGTATGTATATACTTGAATGAATTTTGTTACACCATTTTTATTAATACATATATGGTATAAATATTAGAATTTTCATATTTTATAATTTATTAGTTAAATCAACAAAATAATAGGTTGCTAAATTTATTTAAATAGTTTAAGATTACTTAATTAATTCTAAATGGAGTTAAATATAAAATATTAGAAGTGAACTAAGGGTCGTTTTGTAAATGGTTGTAGAAATTTTAAAATGGAGGTATTTGATGTAATGAGAAACATAATATTGTAATGCATATTGTGATGAAATTATATAGACAAATGAATTATAAATTGAATTTGTTATGATGATTTACTGTATACTTTATCTTATGTGACCTATGTGTCTTTAATTTAAGGAAAAAGTAATTTTACCATTTTTGTTAATATAAGTATGGTGCACATAATGAAATTATCATATTTTCATAATTTAGTAGATGAGTTAACGAATATTAGTTAACTCGGTTTACTTACTTAGTTTAAATTTAAGATTGCATAATTAATTAGAATATATAGGTTGAAATATGAAATATTAGGAGAAAAGTGAGGTGAGTTTTGCAAATAATTGTGATAATTTTAACTATTGGTATTTGAAGTTAAAAATTATAATTTTATAGTGAAATGTATAATAAATTTATTAAGATAAATGAATTACAAATAAATTAGTTATTACTGGTTTATATGATTTATATATTATAGTTGAATAAAATATTAATTTTACCATTTTGGTCGTAAAATATTACTGGTATACATATTGAAATTATCTGTAACGAACGTGATTTTATTACCGTCGTGATAAATATTCTAAAAATCTTTATCGAACGTGATTTTTGAGTTACGGTCGGAGTAAATATATTAAATAGAAAATTTTCTTTTAAATTTGGAAAGAAAAATGTTAAAATAAATTTATTTGCTTGCTATCACTTTCGTTCACTGTGCTACCATCATTCTTCATTAAATGCTAGTAGACTAGCACGTTTTCTAGTTAACGCAATTGTACCCCGAGTGCCAGATTTCATATTTCATTTAACTTATACATATTTTTGAGAAAAGAAAACAGCTGCAACTTTATTTACACTTGGTTTTGAAAGCTTCAGTTGCAGTGAAAAATGCATTAATGGTAGTGGGTTTGTAGCTCTCTTTTGGTTTGTTTTGGTGCTAACTGATTGAAGCAAACTTTGGTTAGTTTTAAACTCACACATCTAATATATATATGTTGCTCAGATGTCTGTTATTCCATTTTTGGGCAAGTATGTGTATTATTTCATTTATTGCATGAGGCTTTAGTAGCATTTCAACCAAGTGTTCCAAGCCAAGCATTTCAGAGAGTTCACATGCGTTCGTATGTAGACTTGCGTCAAAATTTTGGTTCAATTACTTTATCTTCATGCAGTATGAAATATAGCAGGTCCAAGTAATTGATTTAACAGATTGCGCGTTGCATGGTTGCCAAAAAAATTTCTGTAGCTTATTTTTGGCATTTAACGTAAGTCATTGTTGGGCAATTTTTGGGTCTAGTTCATTTGCTGTGAAACTTGGGCCATCATTTTTTTTACAAATAAAAACATGAACTTAAGTCACGTCCCTTTTGTTATTGCTTGCATATAAGTGAGTATGTGTTTTATATTTTGCTTGCCCATTTTAGACTAAGTTAAGTGCATTTCTTCATGTACATATTTATAATTGGAGGGTAGCTTTACTCCACCTATTTGCTTGTGGGAATATATGGGGTGCACACTTATGAATGTGCCCAGATACCCAGGTTGTTCAAACTTCTTCACGTGTGTTAGCCCATAGTTTTCGTTCATACATTCCTAGAAAGTGCCTGTACATCATATTTTTGAGTTTTACGAGTTACGTGTTCCTCATTTTTGCACGCATGCAAAAAAGAACAAATGGGCGTGTTCATTTTTTTTGCAAGGGAATAAAGCTCTTGTGCTAGTAGACACTGCAACTTTTTGTTAAATTTATAGTAGTGCAACCTATCGGTTAATTTACGTCGAACCGATGTTTGGTTTTAAAACGTAATTTTGTTGCCGTTATTTTTATAACGGAAATTGTACGTCGGTGCTATATTTTTGATTAATGAAAATTCACTGTTATTTTAACGTCAGTAACCGTTATATTAAAGTGACCTTTCAAGCGGTTATCCCGCAACGCTGATTTGGTATCCGTTTTTACGGTGTTTTGAGAAGTGCAATTTCCTTGACGAAATTGCTACAGATGTTGCTGTTTTAATCATGTGTTTTAAAAATCGTTTTAAAATAAAATTGTTTTTAACATTTTTACAGTTTGCGCTTTCAAAAGAATGAGGAAGCGACTTAAACGTTTCAGCAAAATTGAGGACTATGAACCCTTACTTTTACTGATTCGTTTAATTCCGGACTTGTCCGTTTGAGAACGTAAAATGTATTTTTATAAAATACACAATTTTGCACTTTCAAGGAAACGATGAAGAGATTTAAACGATTTAGAAAAAGTGCGGAGTATGGAACCACACTTTTACTATTTCGATTAAGTCCGGACTCGTTAATTGAAATATTTGATGTTTGATGATTTTGTGTGCTTTCGAGCCACTATGTTGGACCTTCGGGTCAAATGATGGACCTTCGGGTCAAATACCAGTACTAGACCTTTGGGTCATATGTTGGACCTTCGGGTCATTTGTTGGGCGCCAAAATTACGATGACAGTACTTGTTAGGCTTCGACCATATGTTGATGCACGTGCGGCGTAGCTTAGACTCGCCATAAGATGGGATCGATCCACTTTTATGTTGATTTTCTAGTTATCTATTTTGATTTCTAGATTTTGTGAATTGTTGTTTTGAATTCAATTGTGAATTTGAAAGTTGATTTTGATGGAGTTTGATGTGATTTCTTCATTTAATTATGTTGATTTCTTATGTTGAATAGTCTCATTCGAGATTATTATTATTTTGATTGATGTTGTTTATGATGCATTCACTTCTAAGAATAAATTAGACTGATCCGTTTATTATTTTCTTTTAAATAATACTCGGGTCAGACCGAGTTATTTCAGGATAATCGCTATCTCTGATTCAGTTGCAGCTTCAGCTTTTGGGATTTCGCATCATCTTTTGTCTAGATTTTGAGGAGTTCTTTTGGTTATTTGATTCCCGTCTTATGTATGTTGATGTATATGTTTATGTATATTTGGTTCTTGTGAACTATCGATTGCTGTAGCATGTATTCCAAACTTGTCTTCCGCTATATATCTGATATTTCTGTTCTGATGTGATTATACTATCTGTGTTGTGTTATTATGAGTTGTTCTGGATTTTCCTTTAGCCACTGTAGTTTCGTTTTAGATTTGGATTGAATTTATATCTTTGAGAGTAATTTTCACAACTCTTATCGATGTAATCAATACTCGTCTAAGGCATAACTTACGGATGGTCGCTTCTAACAAGCTTTATTCTTGCGATAGCAGACGTTATTCCTTATAATAACCTTTGTTATTATGAGCATAGAGGTGGGGCGTCACATTATCATTCTTTAGTATTTATTGGAAATATTAATAAATATTAGTTAACTGAATTTATCTGAACAGTTTAAAATTTTGATTATTTAATTAACCTAATGTAACATCCCCCATTTTTTAGGTCCGAAAATAAGCATTATTGGTGCTATAGTCTTCGTATTATTTCCTAGTGATAAAATGAGATCGGTTAATTGTATCTATAACATCAAAAGCACACGAATATGAAAATTTTCAAAACATATTTCATTAATAACTTCCACATTCATTACATAATCTCATCGATTCCATATTTAGAGAAAATATAATAATTGCAATTATATTCCAAGAGCGACATATGAAGATGCCTTATTGGATGATCAGAGTCGAACTACTTGACATATATAAACTCTTTCAATACATTCATTCAACCAAAATAAAACTTCAAACAGCACAGCGGAAATAACAGCATTGCATTTAAGTCAATTTTTTGTGATTTTTGGGGATTTTTTCCTAATTGTTATAACTGTTATAATCAGAGAAAAATCCCCAAAAATCTCTAAAAATCCGAATTTTCTTTCTTCTTCCTTATATAACAATTTCGAGATTAAAATACTAATTTAATTATTTTTAATAATTAAAACCCGAAATATACAAATTTTTCCTCTAAGAAATTCATAAAATATTCATATGAACTTGAAAAATTATGAAATTGAAAACTCATCATCCAAAACAATGTTTTACATAACATATTCAAATTTCAAATCAATAGGAGATCAAAAACTTAGGTATTGCCTTTAAAACTCATTAAAACAATTCTGTCAAATTCCAACAAATCATCATTCAATCTAAAAATGATATTATCAACCCGAACATGAAATATTGTCACAACCAATTGGGAAATCAATTCTAAATCTGAAAAAATATATAAACAAATGAGATTTTTATTATTATTTATCTTAGATATAAGAGAGATTGAGATTTGATGTGGATTAATTTTCCTAAGCTTTCCCCTTTGAATTCCTTAGATTTCCTCTTCTTTTCATTCAATAAGTAATCGTCGGCCTCCTTTAGGTTTTGTTTTGATTTTAGAAAATGAAATGTGAATGAATGAGAGAGGAAGGGTTTAGGGAATGAACTAAAGAACTATCCTCATTGTGCCCCTCTCATTAATCCCTTTCTATTATATGTTTAAAACAATCTTATTAATTGATTAATTTAGGCCTGATCCAAATTAGTTCACAAATCTCATTCTCCTTATCACTTCTATTTAATTTATTTATTTAGATTCCTTGAATAATGTTAAACAAAAATTAGGGGTGTTACACCTAAATATATGGACTTGGATATAAATATTATAGGGTAACTAATAAATTATTTGTAAAAAATTGTATAAATTTTAAATAAAATTATTAGACTATAAAATAATGGTACAAAATTAGTAAAATAAGAGTAAAGTGGTAAATCAAAGGATTTAAAAATAAAATATCAAGAGAGAATCAAGAAGAAGAGAGAAAACTTCCAGAATTTATAGGAGAACTATCAATTTTTCTGCTTTACTATTATTTATTATTTTATTTATGTTAAAACGAAGATGCCGACATGCACTAGTAATTTAACTTGATAGTAATAATTAGATTTATGTGTGGGATCACATTCTAAGCAAGACATTTTGATTTATCTTCTTCGATATAAAGGATTGGTGTAATTGTACTTGGAATATATGGTCAACCAATAAAAGTTTTCAAATAGAACCATTTGACTTCGAAGGTTGAGTCTTGCACTTAACTACATATGTTATTTGAGTATTGATCGTTGTGTCCAAGTGATATAGTGTTACTGAAGGGACATTATGTGTAAAACATATCATTGCTCAAGGGTGCAGGTTTGTTAGATTGAAGTCGGCCTTCCAATTTACTACAAGCATTTGGTTTCATGCCCAACGTTGTGCTTTAGCAAAGTCTGCACGGACGTTAAAATGTTCGATATTAGTGAAGATCAATAATTAGACATAGGAGTCTTACAACTATAACTCAAAAAAATAAACAAGTCAAGCTTAGATAAAATTATATAAATGTTATAGCAAATGAACAAAGGTTTCATAAGGGTTTCATTACTTATCGTATAGAAGCTTTATAAAAAATTAGCAGATAGAAAATGAATTTTAATATTTTTACATTAGTGTTTTGACTGCTTACACATGTTTAAATTAATTCACTATGAACATGCCTAGTGTACAAAAAAGGATATTATAATTAAAAAATTGGGTCAGTTAGCCATGACAACTACATGTAGTGGATGTTATAGTCCAAATATATCTTAACTGTTTTTTAGAGTTGACTCCAATTTTGATGTCATTAAACACTACTATAAATACATAGTCATCTTCATTTATGCATTTAAAACTTTAACTAGGGCTGCACACAACCCATATCCAATCCGACCCAACCCACCAACCCGACCCAACCCACATAAACCCAACCCAACCCATCCTAGTTCGGGTCGGATATGGGTTACAATTTGTAACCCATACTATATATGGGTCGGGTGTGTTATTTTGTTCAACCCAACCCTACTTTAACCCAACCCAACCCTATATCAAAAACCTAATTTCATATCAATACACTTAAAATTAGAATAGTCTAATCCTAGAATAATGTTTATGTATTCTACAGTAAATATACGAAAAAGCATATTTTATGTCAACCCAAACAAGATAGAAATTGGCAAAGATATTTCAAAGGGCATTTTAATGTATTTTAAAATGAAACACTTGTTCTACTATGTAGTGAACTAATTTCATATGATGTGTTTTACAATGAAATTTTAATAAAATATATGTTATAATGAATTAGTTAGTTTAAGTGCGTTATGCTAGCTAAAATCTAATATATCATGTTGAACATTTTAATGTTATTTTTTGAAAATATTCCCTTATATTCTCATTTTTTATTAGATTCAAGCAACCCAACCCAACCCTACTAAACCCGACCCAACCCATACTTCGACCCAACCCATATCCAACCTCATATAGGGTCGGATACAGGTTGAGCTACCTTAAACCCATACCTATGCGGGTCGGATGAAATATTTGGTCTGACCCGACCCAACCCATACTTTGTGCAGCCCTAACTTTAACTGATATGAATTCAGAGTTCTAGTGTTTCTATTTCTTAACTACTTGTTGAATTTACAACACATTTTACAAAAATTCAGAGAATTATAACTCTATAATTAATATTTAAGATCTATTACCTCTTGAAATTGCATCTCAATTGAAGTGTGGTAAGAGAGTTTCCACCATAATCGTTGTTGATTGTTCAAGGTGATAATTATAGTTTTAGCCTCATAATTAATATTTAGTTTAAATCATCCAGTTTTAAAGTCTATATACATCCATATATTTTGATAGTAAGAGTAGTACATTATTTAAGCAGAGCACTCATTTCGATGTCCCAAGGGCTCGAACCCATGACCCTAGAACCTATGCTTAAAGTGTCATGCCTTTAACCAGTTGAGCTAGTGGTCCTTGACTATATAGGTCCATATATATTTAACTAGTTATGTTTAATTAGTTAAAGTTATTGGTAAAAGCTAGAAATTTTATTGATACACATATCTTAGCAGGTTAATTATTGATCTAGTTATGTTCGACATAAACCCTTACAAAAATAAATGCAAGATTACTCTTTACCATCATCCTGATTAGTTTAACTATTATTGATGTGATATAATTACAATATATGTAGTTTTGATATCTTAGCATGTGATATTAACGTATTTATCATGGCCTTTAGTATGACACATTATGTTTACGTGCCTTAAAACCTAAACGCTAACTAATTTAATTACCAATGACATTTGATAAACACTAAAACTCTGTATGCAATATTAGTTGATTGTTAATCAATATCAAATCAAAATTGCTAAACTAAGAGTTTGCATTTAATTTCAAAATAATATAAAATAATATGATTATTGGTAGTTAACATATTAACAAGATGTTCATTAAAAAAGCTATTTGAACTTATGAAATTTACCTTACATTTATGTTTTGGGAATTTTTACTCTAACCTCAGGACTGAGGACTGAGCATATCGCTACATACTTAACAATAAATGTAACGATCCACTTTTCCATACAGTTTAAGCGGACAATCAACCACACATGACCCACTCAAATTGAACGGAAAGGTGGATGGTTAGGTAAAAGAAGAAGGAAGAGGATAAGAAGTAAAAATAAACAACACAGAATCTCACAGCGAAACGAATAATCTATACCATATAACAAATCTTTACGGAATGACAAACTGTAATATATGTATATACCGACATCAATCAGAGTATACTAACCTATTTCAGCCCGGACAGTTATAACAATATGTCCTCACAATTTCTGATAAATACAATAATGAATGTAGCGACAAAATAACCATGTACGTGAATACGTCTCTGTGCCTCCACCTCATCTCCTGAATCTCCAAAGCATCCAAACTAAATCTGTAATATGCTTGGTCTGACCCGAGAATTATTATAAAATAACACTTGAGTCAGTCTGGGAAACCAGCATGAGAAAACACACTTGGTTGAATTTTAAATTATAAAAAAGCCTTTGAAATAAAAAGTATCTTGTAAGACCATGCCGCACATAAACACAAATGAGTTTTTACCTTACGATAACCGAACCATTTCATATGAAATTCTCTGATATTATAATAGTGTCTAAGATACAAATATTTATTCATCGTAGCCGAAATTGTTACATTAATTAAATTCCAACATGATAGGTATACAACTAAAACCGTAAAGGCACGTATTGAAAAATGGATTCCATACAATGACTAGGCTATTGGGGACCATCCATCACGGTGCATCTCTAGATAAAATAACATAGAGTACCTTGCTAGGATCCCTTGCTAACACAGGACCGGCCTACCACTTGACTAGCAGTACCGAATATGATCACCCTTCATTAATGGGCCCCGAAGCATAAAATGAGAGATAATATCGACTCTAGATAGGGATGATCATACCTTACTTGGGAGCGACCCACTTAGCCCTATTGCATCTCTCCTATTTTAGTCATTCCTAGTTGATGAGCCTTAAGGCTACATTTTACCTTTTATATAGCACTTTCCGCTTGAATTGCTACACTGCCCTACAAGCAACAATGCAATGCCAACATTCATCCATACAAGTTCGTTCTGGGACTGAACGAAACGCTTGAGAGCTCCATCTTCAATTCCATCATCTTCAAGATGTCATCACTTCGAAATGCTTGAGTTGGATTGAAGTGGTTTTTGGATAACATACCCGATCCTGGTCTCTTCGAAACAACATTCGATAGTTTTCGGTAAACTCAACCCCGGTTCTTTACGAAATAAATAGTCAATGATAAGAGCGGAGATCACCTCCTAACCGTTAGTGGACGAATTTCCTTATCATTTTTCCTAGGAGAGCGAAACGAGATTTATACGTGCAGTACAACATCATCGGAGATGACTGTGCTATATAACTCACGTGCTTCTCCTAGATATTTCCAAGTTATGTTTTGGGTCCAAATTTGATTGTTGGTTATTTAACTATCAACAAAACACACATCCAAATCGAGAATTTAATACCATAAGAAAAACCAACATTGGTTAAGCCCATAAGTAACCACAATCTTCCTTAATTAATCTTTTATTTAATTAAATTCACATTGTAATATTTGTATCAAAATACTTTTACGAAGATATATTCCCAAATTCCTATATTTTCAATACTTAGAAAATATCCATATACTTATCTCACCAGTATAAGTATATTCACCACACACCGAGGAAGATTTCCTTTTTATACAATTCTAAAAATCATTTATAAACTCCATTATAATTTCTAAAACCATTTATAAACTATCTTATAATCTCTGGAACAGTTTATAAAACTCTTTATACATTCCTAAACTCATTTAGGACCCCTTTATTAATCCATAAACCCAATTATAAACTCTTTTTAAAATTTGAAACACCCCACACCCCTTAGTATACCCAAAAAAGGCACACTAAAAGATATGGTGCATTATAGTTAAAGCTAAAGCATCACAGAGACTAAGATTCACAAGACAAATAAATATAAATAGTGGAAATATTTAAATGGTAACTCATTATTCAAAATAAAACTTCATAAATAAGTCTGAAAAACATCACATGTCTCAAATACCAAATACACATGTCTTACGAAAAATACATCTCAATCTCATAAAATCAGAGTACAATAAAATAATCATCCTTCTCATAAGTACCAGTACATCCAAAACCAAATGAAAATAAAACTGAAAAGAAGAAGAGTACATGAAGAAAAACTTCGCAACTGAATCTCCAAGAAATCCAAGTCTACTGTCCTTGCCTCTGCTAGCCTATGGGGGAAAAAGGGGAAATAGAGGAGTGGGTCAGATTATAAGTCTTGCGAGTGAAAGTAATTACTAGCATTTTTAAGCAAGATAAAGATAATAGACTTAGCAACAGTTCTAGTATAAAAAGGAAATAGAGAAAGGATAAAACTAGGATAAAATATTGTTTAATTGTTTGCTTTGATTGTGATTGTTTGCACTAATCTTAGGTTGCTACGATTAGGCTGAAATCCTAATCCTATTTAATTAGACTGAATCCTAATTCTACCCGTTGATCGGCCTTCTATCTCTGTTGTGCCACTGTGAGCTAGTCCCATCCTGTGGGTCCCACATCAAAAGACACATGTTTAGCACTTGGAACGTAGTAGCGATTTATCTAACCTAATCGACGCGGCATGCTTGGTCATCGCCGGTACACACTAACTATCGCTCCCTATTTTGACCTCTTATCTACCCTAATCAGCATAAGCGTGCCCAGCCTCACCTAATCTGTTGTGAGACCATCAGCCCTAGTCTGAAAGGGTCCTGCCCAGCCTCACCTAAGTGTCTTGTGAGACCATCAATCCCAGTCTGAAAGGGGAATGCTGCCGGTACGGGTCCTAACAAACAAAATCTAGTTGCGCCCCTTGCCCAAATCCCCCGATTTGAGCTTCTATCTATTAGCCACTTATTTACCCTATGTCCCGGCCTCACCTAACTATTGTGAGACCATCAATCCTAGTCTGAAAGGGTCCTGCCCAGCCTCACCTAATCTGTTGTGAGACCATCAGTCCTAGTCTAAAAGGGAATGCTGTTGGTACGGGCCATGCTTCTATCTTTGCTTATTAACTTAGTGTAAGCTTTTAAAATAAGTCTCTTCTGTTATTTCTGCTATATTTTCTTATTAACTTAATCTAAGTCTTAAAATAAGCCTTTGTCTGTTCTTTTTGTTTAATTATAACCAACGTTATAATTGCTCTTCTATTATATCTTTTTAGTTATAACTACTAGTTATAAACTTGCTTACAAATGTCTCAAATTTGCCTATTTCAGTCTTTCTTCTTTTTATTACAGTTCTTCTTATTTTACATCTAATTTCTGTAAATTTAGTGTTTAGTTCTATTTAATACATATTTTCAAATTATTCTCTTTTTAATGTTCTATTCGCGTAAAAAGGAATAAAATAAACTAACATTACAGGCTAAATTCTAATTTAAAACAGATGCAAATAAAATACAAATAACTGTAAATAACTGTAAATAATTGAATAAAATAGCTAATAAAAATAGCTGAATAAACTAGACCGAGTTGAACTTTAAAAATAACAGTAAACAACTTATATAAAAACTATCTCAAAATTGCAGAAAAACTACAACTATTGAGAACCCTATTATTTTAAATTACTTAAAAATCTAAAATAATTACTGAACACTCACCCGTGGTCCTTAGCTCTATTCCTTGGTCTTCCTTGATCCACTTCTAGAGCGTAGAATATTTTTATCAAAAAGATCTTCTCCTTATAAAAATATTCTATTTATGATCCAGCCTCAGACAATGAATCCAAATAGGAGAAAATCTAAATGAGAAAAATAGTTAGGCCTAGGGTCTTATTTATAGTGTAGTTTAGGGATCTCAGACCATTGGATTTGAAGAATAAATCTGGTGCAACCACGTTATAGGCTCGATAGAAACCATCAGATGGAAGTACGAATGCACATGATTGAAAGAAATTGGAAAAACACATCACGTTTGCACCTAGACAAAACTACGTCCAAAAAAAGAAGGCGGGTTGACCTATAACCAGCGACGGTCAACCTATAGGTTGACCTTGCTCCTTTGGGGGTCGACCTGGCCTGGTTCTGGGTCGACCTGACCCCATTCTATTTTTTTTCTTTTATTTTCTATTTTCTTGTTTATTTCGTAACTTCTTCGTATTAACTCGGATTTTGACAAACTATATATGGAAATTGGCCAGAAAATTACCATGGACACAATGGTTCAACTCCCATGGCTCAATTCTAATAATTTCACAAACTTATTTTATTATTCAATTAATTAATTAATTATTATAGCTTAAATTTCGGGTTGTTACATTCTCCCCTCCTTAAAGGATTTCATCCCCGAAATCTCTAAGGATAGAAGAATGAAATAAATATTTTCATCCAAATTCTACAACCATATACTCAACCACCATCCATTACATCTGTTGTCCTTAAGTTTTTTAATGCAATTTATGATATATATATATATGCAAATAGTGTAGTGTCAATGTCCCTAACTAATACAAAAGTTTAGGCGGTCTACTGATTCAATCGAGCTCCTTTTTATGCAACCATGTCCGTGCCATGTATCCAAATGAATGCAAATTCCCTAATGGGAACTAATAATTCTATATGCATGCTACAATCATCATCCAAATGCAACAATCATATGCTAATCATCCATTTATAGCAACCATGGAAATAAAATAAAAACAAAAATGCGCACACATCCATATGCATATGCTTTAGTGACCTAGTTAGGCTGATCCCTAAGGGATAATAGTGCTTAGTGTATATATATGCATCCATTAGCATCCGCTACAACCACTAGCATCCATCATACATAACATGTTCTAGTAACATTTTTACATTCAGTTCTACCATCCATAGGTTAAATCCTAAGATCTACCCTCCCAAAGGATACTAAAGGAAAGAACCTATTCAAAACTAAAGATGGAAATAGGAAATTCAAAACGTACCATCGAAAAGAAACGGATAAGAGATATGTATTTTCTCTTCAGCCTCCCACGTAGCGTCTTCAATGCTACCCCACTGCACCTTAACCAAAGGGACTTCCTTATTCCTAAGCTTCTTGATATCACGTCTAACGATCTTGGTAGGAACGCGATGAACCGATGCTTGTCTCTCCACTTCAACTTCTTCAAGTTGACTAGGTTCCACTACCTCTGCTGAATCATGTAAGCACTTCCTCAAGTGCAAAACATGGAAAACATCATGAACTCCTGCGAGCCTCTCCAGTAGCTTTATCCGATACACTATCTTCCCTACCCTTTCCATAATGGGGAACGGTCCTACGAATCTGGGAGCAAGTTTCCCACTTGATCCAAAGCTTACTACCTTTCTTAGCGGAGACACCTTAATGAAACCCAAATCTCCTACCTCAAAATCAATGTCCCTTCTCCACTTATCTGCATAGGATTTCTGTCTATCTTGGACCGTCTTCATTCTCCTTCTAATCAAATCAATCTTTTCTGAAGTCTCTCAAACCATATCGGGACCAAGTAGCAATCTCTCTGTAGATTCCAACCAACACGAAGGCGACTTGCAAGGTCTTCCATAAAGAGCTTCAAAAGGTGCCATATTGATGCTAGCTTGAAAACTATTATTATAAGCAAATTCCACTAAAGGAAGATGCTTCTCCCAAGTTCCTCCAAAATCAAGAATGCACATCCTCAACGAATCCTCAAGAACCCTATTATCTCTCTCCATTTGGTCGTCCGTCAGAGGGTGATAGGCCGTACTCAATCTAAGCTGCGTTTCTAAAGCCTCTTGTAAGCTTCTCCAAAACTCACTAGTAAAGATAGGGTCTCTATCGCTCACCATGCTAGAGGGAACTCCATGAAGTCGGACTATCTCACGAACGTATAAGGATACCAAATAAGGTGTTGTCCTCTTACTCTTGACCGGAATGAAGTGGGGGCTCTTAGTCAAACGATCTACAATCACCCAAATACTGGTATTCCCCTTCCTAGATCAGGGTAAACCATCTATGAATTCCATCGAAACACTATCCCACTTCCATTCAGGTACATCCAATAGTTGAAGCAATCCACTGGGCTTCTGCTGCTCCGCCTTAACTCTTTGGCAAACAAGACACTTGGCTACAGACTCTGCCACATCCTTCTTCATGCCGCTCCAATGAAACACTCCCTTTATGTCCCTATACATCTTATCACCACCCAGATGAATAGTCATTTGAGAATGGTGTGCTTCTTCTAGAACAGCTCTCATCAAATCACTAGTGCGGGGAACACAAATTCTTCCATCTCTCCTTAGCCACCCTTTACTATACATGGAATAGCGTTGGAGATGTCTATAGACCTCTCCTCTTCTAATCCTCTCTAAAATATCCACAAGCTCTGAATCCTATCGCTGCCTTGAGCAAATCTGATCTATGAGGGTAGTCTTAACCTCAAGTGCTGCCAATAATCCAGGGGTAATGTCCGTAGAGAGCTTAAAATCAAAGGTGGAAATAAACTCTAGGCTTTTCCACTCCATGAACATTGGACTAAGGGTTGCTCTCTTCCTACTTAACGCATCTGCAACCACGTTTCCTTTACCAGGTGTGTAATTTATCTCAAAGTCATATGATGCTAGAAACTCTATCCAACGTTGTTGCCTCAAGTTTAAATCCTTTTGTGAGAATAAGTACCTCAATGACTTATGGTCACTGAAAAGCTCGAACCTCTCTCCTAGCAAGTAATGTCTCCAAGGCTTGAGCGCGAAAACAATAGCAGCTAACTCCAAATCATGGGTGGTGTAGTTCTTCTCATGAGTTCTCAACTGTCTACTTCCATAACATGCTACCCTCCCTTCTTACACCAATGTATACTGTAAAAGGCTTAGCTCCATCGGGTAAAACTAACACTGGTGCACTAGTAAGGGCTCTCTTTAGCATCGTGAAGGAATCCTCACAATCTACGTCCCACATGAATGCCGCATTTTTCTTAGTGAGGTAAGTAAGCGGTGCTGAAATCTTAGCGAAATCTTTGATAAACTTCCTGTAATAGCCAGCCAAACCTAGGAAGCTTCTAACTTCGGTGGCATTTATAGGGGCCTTCCAATCTTGTACTGCTACTATTAGCGGGATCAATAGCTAGACCCTCTCTTGAAACTACATGCCCCAAGAAACGCACCTCCTTACGCCAAAAGTGACACTTCGAGAATTTTTCCTTTAACTGATGAACATGAAGTGTATGAAGAAACTCCTCAAGATGAATAGCATGCTCTTCCATACTTTTGGAAAAAATCAAAATGTCATCCACAAATACTACAACAAACTTATTTAGGACATCTCGAAAAACACAGCTCATCAAATCTACAAAATAGGCTGGGGCATTGGTTAGCCCAAACGACATAACCAACCACTCAAAGAATCTATCGAGTGTCCTAAATGCTGTCTTATCAATGCTATCGTCAGCGACCCTAAGCTGATGAAATTCAGTAGCTAAGTCAAGCTGAGAAAATACTAAAGAGCCAACCAACTGATCGAAAAGATCGTCTATCCTAGGAAGTGGGTAACGGTTCTTCTTCGTAAGCTTATTTAACTCTCTATAGTCTACGCAAAGTTGAAGGGAACCATCCGCCTTTGTAGCGAAGACGATTGGCGCTCCCCACTCAGATATGCTCCATCTGATGAAGCCTTTCTTCAATAGCTCACCGATTTTCTTGGTTAACTCTTTCCTCTCCCTAGGAGCCATATGTCTCACGGGAAATGCCACTGGCTTAGCATTATCATTCAGATAGATCCTAAAGTCGATCTCTCTCTTAGGGGGTAGTCCCCTAACTTCCTCAAAAACATTAGGGAAATCTCTAATGACTGGAATGGAATCTAACTCTCCTAGTAATGAATCAAGGGAATAAAGGAAGCTCAACATGACTGACCCCTGTGGGTCGCAAGAAACCTCGAGAGTCCTAACGCTGCATGTTTCTAGTCTAACGACTCTCTTCTCGCAGTCCAATATCGCTCCACAAGTAGATAGCCAATCCATCCCCGAAATCATCCCATATCCCAAATCCCAGTACATAGGCGTCACAATCAAACTCTACGCCTAGTATAAAAATTTTCAAACCCTTACAAATCTTGGATAAATGTGTCGATCCTCCTATGAGGTTTGAAACAACTATAAGGTCTACTACTAGAGAAATATCTAAGTGCAAACAATCAACCAAGGAATTAGAAATGAAAGAATGCGATGCTCCAGAATCAAAAAGAGTCCGAATAGGAAAATCTGAAATAGAGAACAAACCTTCTACAGAGACTTTCCTACCTCGATCTCGTCTACTACTAGAAGATGATGCATCCAAAGCCTGTACTTGCGCTATAGGTGCACCTGCTCTCTGCCCAGTCTTCTAAGGATAAGCTCTACTAATATGACCAGGCTGCCCACAATTGTAACACCTCCCCTTCATCGCTTCCTTCTTATAGTCTTTTGCATAATGACCAACCAGTCCACAACTATTGAATTTCTCGCCTTTCTTGATCTTCTTTTGAGGTCCTCCTCCTTTCTTCTTATCTTTATCCTTCTTGTTCTTCCACCATTGCTTCTTAGAATTCTCTGACTTAGGAACCTCCTTAAGCTCTCCATCCTTAACAACATCAAACATGAGCGCCATCTCCACAAGTGACTCATACGTCGCTCCCATCAATACATGAGTCAATAACAACCCTTGGAGGGGCTGATTCAATCCCTTAGCAAACTTTATGGCCTACTTGTGTAGTGTATTAACAAGCTCCATCCCAAACCGTGACAACTCAGTAAACTGATTGATATACTCCTTTACTTAAAGACTCACTTGCTTCAAATTAATAAACTTTTCCAATCGCATGCCTTCCTCAGCTTGTGACAAGAACTTTCTCTCAAACCTTTCCCTAAATCCAAACCAACCAATGTCTCTTCCTTCCATCTCTATGATCTCCCACCAATAAGAAGCTTCTCCTTTTAGCTGCCAATATGCAAGTTGAACTCTCTGGCAGTCCTCTAATCCTAACAGCCCAAATATCCGCTCTGTATTCCTCAACCAAGCTTGTGCCTCCACGAAATCCTCTGTGCCCGAAAACGTCCTGCCTTTTAGATTAGTGAAGTCCTTGCAAAGCTTAGAAAAATTAGCTGCTCCCGTTGGTGCTGAATTGGGCACTTGCCCTTGTATCTCTAGTGTCGTAGCTTGGAGGTATTTACGAAACCAGCCAGGGACTTGGACACCCTCTGGAAGGTTTGGGGCGTCCGCCATTCTATGCAAATAAAAGAAAATTTAGGCTCAAAAGAATTGAAAGAAGGTTGGACTAGACTTTAAGGGGATTTTTATAAAACTCTCTTTTATACTTGAAAACTATTTCTATAATAAAAGTTTCTTTCTGAAAAATAATTTTAAAGATATGTTACTTTTGAAAAATACTTTATTTTTAAACAAGTTTTAGGAATCCTGTAACCTTAGGCTCTGTTACCAAGTAAAATACCCCACACCCCTTAGTATATCCAAAAAGGGCACACTAAAAGATATGGTGCGTTATAGGTATAGCTAAAGCATCACAGAGACTAAGATTCACGAGACAAATAAATATAAACAGCGGAAACATTTAAATGGTAACTCATTATTCAAAATAAAACTTCATAAATAAGTCTGAAAAACATCACATGTCTCAAATACCAAATACACATGTCTTATGAAAAATACATCTCAGTCTCATAAAATCAGAGTACAATAAAATAATCATCCCTCTCATAAGTACCAGTACATCCAAAACCAAATGAAAATAAAACTGAAAAAAAGAAGAGTACATGAAGAAAAAATTTGCAACTGAATCTCCAAGAAATCCAAGTCTATTGTCCTTGCCTCTGCTGACCTATGGGGGAAAAAGGGGAAATAGAGGATTGGGTCAGACTATAAGTCTGGTGAGTGAAAGTAGTTACTAGCATTTTTAAGCAAGATAAATATAATGGACTTAGCAACAGCTCTAGTATAAAAAGGAAACAGAGAAAGGATAAAACTAGGATAAAATACTGTTTGACTGTTTGCTTTGATTGTGATTGTTTGCACTAGTCTTAGATTGCTGTGATTAGTCTGAAATCCTAATCCTATTTTAATTAAGCTGAATCCTAATTCTACTCATTGATCGGTCTTCTATCTCTGTTGTGCCACTGTGAGTTAGTCCTATCCTGTGGGTCCCACAACAAAAGACACCTGTGTAGCGCTTGGAACGCAGTAGCGATTTATCTACCCTAATCGATGATGCACGCTCGGTCACCGCCGATACACACGAACTGTCGCTCCCTATTTTGACCTCTTATCTACCCTAATCAGCGTAAGCTTGCCCAGCCTTACCTAATCTGTTGTGAGACCATCAGCCTTAGTCTGAAAGGGTCCTGCCTAGCCTCACCTAAGTGTCTTGTGAGACCATTAGTCCTAGTCTGAAAGGGGAATGCTGCCGGTACGGGTCCTAACTAATAAAATCTAGTTGCGCCCCTTGCCAAAATCCCCCGATTTGAGCTTTTATCTATTAACCAATTATTTACCCTGCGTCCCAGCCTCACCAAACTATTATGCGACCATCAGTCCTAGTCTGAAAGGGTCCTGCCCAGCCTTACTTAATCTGTTGTGAGACCATCAGTCATAGTTTGAAAGAGAATGTTGTTGGTACAGGCCCTGCTTCTACCGTTGCTTATTAACTTAGTGTAAGTTTTTAAACTAAGCCTCTTCTGTTATTTCTGCTGTATTTGCTTATTAATTTAATCTAAGTCTCTTTTTTTGTTCTTTCTGTTTAATTATAACCTATGTTATAATTTTTCTTCTATTCTATCTTTTTAGTTATAACTACTAGTTAAAAACTTGCTTGCAAATGTCTCAAATTTGCCCATTTTAGTCTATCTTCTTATTATTATAGTTCTTCTTATTTTACGTCTAATTTCTGTAAATTTAGTGTTTAGTTCTATTTAATCCATATTTGCGAATTATTCTCTTTTTAATGTTCTATTCGCGTAAAAAGGAATAAAAAGAAACAAACATTTACAGGCTAAATTCTAATTTAAAACAGATGCAAATAAAATACAAATAATTGTAAATAACTGTAAATAACTGTAAATTATTGAATAAAATAGCTAAATAAAAATAGCTGAATAAAATAGACCGAGAAGAACTTTAAAAATTAATTGTAAATAACTTATATAAAAATTGTTTCAAAATTGCAGAATAGCTACAACTAATAAGAACCCTATTATTTTAAATTACTTAAAAATATAAAATAGTTACTAAACACTCATCTGTGGTCCTTAGCTCTATTCCTTGGTCTTCCTTGATCCACTTCTAGAGCGTAGAATATTTTTATCAAAAAGATCTTCTCCTTAGAAAAATATTCTATTTAAGATCCAGCCTCAGGCAATGAACCCAAATAGGAGAAAATCTAAATGAGAAAAATAGCTAGGCCTAAGGTATTATTTATAGTGTAGTTTAGGGATCTCAGACCGTTGGATTTGAAGATTAAATTTGGTGCACCACGTCATAGGCTCGATAGGAACCGTCGGATGGAAGCACGAACACACATGATTGAAAGAAATTGGAAAAAACACGTCACGTTTGCACCTGGACAAAACTACGTCCAAAAACAAGAAGGCGGGTCGACCTATAACCAGTGAGGGTCGACCTATCGGTTGACCTTGCTCCTTGGCCTGGTTCTGGGTCGACCTGACCCTATTATATTTTTTTCTTTTATTTTCTGTTTTCTTGTTTATTTCGTAACTTCTTCGTATTAACTCAGATTTTGACAAACTATATATGGAAATTGATCAGAAAATTACCATGGACACAATGGTGCAACTCCCGTGGCTTAATTCTGCTAATTTCACAAACTTATTTTATTATTTAATTAATTCGTTAATTAATTATTATAGCTTAAATTTCGGGTTGTTGCATAATCTATAACCCCTTTCTAAAATTCTTTTATAAATATCTAACCATTTATAAAGCTCCTCTACCTCGTAAATAATCTTCCTTTAAGCCTTTAAACCATTTTATAAAACTACCCTTATAAACTTAAGTTTGTTATTAAAACTCTATTTATAAATCTTGAAACATATATGAATAAATAATGATCATTTACTACAAACCACTATAATAAAAATAATATTTAAGAAAAATAAACATTTTAAATAAATGAATAACAATTATTAAACTTAAAACATCTTTAAATAATAATTAATAATTTCAAAGCATTGTTAAATAAGCAATAATAATTTATCTTTACCCTTATTATAAATAATAATAATTTATTTCCAAAACATTAATAATAATTCTTATTATTAATTTCAAGCCATATTTATATTTAGAATAATTAGCTTTTCAAAATATTAAAAATATTGGTAAATAACTTTTAAACAACATCATATATAAATAAATAACCTTAAAATGATATTAAATATAAATAAATAAATTTTAAAAACAATATTAAATATAATAAATAACTTTTTTAAAAAATTAAATATAAAATAAATAAATTTATAAACAATATTAAATATAAATAAATAACCTTTTAAAATAAAATTTAAAAACAAAATTAAATATAAATAAATAACTTTTGAAAAACCAATATTAAAAATAAATAAGTAATTTTAAAAACAATATTAAATAAAAATAATCTTAAAACAATATTAAATAAATTACTTAGAAAATGCAGATAAAAAGGTTGGAGTAAAGTATAAATTAAATCCTTTTAAATGAAATATTTACGAAACCCAAATTCAGATTTTAAATCCATCTCCTATCTCAAAATTTAACTCCAACTCCAATGACAAATTTATAGTATTTTTAAAATACTAAATTGAGGCCAATGGCTAACAAACGTTTAACTAATATCGATATTGATTTTCTATTACTACTGGGTTTTAGTTTTGAACATAAACTATGTCATAACCAATAGTGTCCATAAATCAGGCTTCATATCTAATAATTCATATAACAGGAATTTATTGGAAATAAGTCAACAATAGCGAGGAATCCCGTTGGATCCCTCTAACATGTTTCCCTGCATCACAAACAATATATAATTATATAATATGGGTCATACGCTACTAGGTGGGTATATATAATGGGTCACCCGCTCCAGTGGCGAGAACAAGTCAACCATTTGATAAAACAATAAATTATCCTAACATTCAATCAATAATTTTTAGTAACTATATAACATTTCTGGTTAACCAAATGGTGAGTTTAACTCACCGAAATTTCTGTTGTCGCGATGCGTTCCAATTTGGAACAAAAATCGACAACGTCCAATTTTAGCCTAAATTTCAACTGTCTCCAAATTCATCCAAACCAGTTCCATCTCTAAGCTTACGTCATTACGAGCACAATGCAAAAGCTCACGCCTCGATTGGACTTCGTATGACAGAGTTATACAATTTTTAATTAATCAATTTTTAAATTATATAATTAAATCCACAAATTATTTAATTAAAATCTAATTACAACTACCATCTTCCTCCTCTCCCCTGATTATTGCCTGTACATGCACCAAATAACCCACCATCACTGTTCATTTTCCCCCATGACAGGAGCACCATAGCTGAATCGAAAATCCAATGACATCACCGACTCCCTCTTCCCAAACTCGACGTGCCCATCCCTCTTACACCTCTCCTCGACCTCCCTACCAATTCGCGATAGCTCCTCATCCCACACATTCGTATAGGTCACGACGACCATCTCAACATCGAGCTTCACAAAACTTTCATCTGAGGTGTTATTCTCCCTTCCGAACTCGAATACGATCTCCATTCCACCAATCATTCACCCTAAATCAAGAATTCCTAAACCCTAGTCTACCCAAAGCTTGCGGCTTACTGTTGAATCCCTCAAATTCAAGCCGCGTCCTCTTAGAACCCGTCTACTGGTAGATTTAGGCACCACAAACCCAAATATACCACTCTAATAATTTATATATATTTATTTTAATTGTTTGATATTTTTCTTTCTTTCTCTGAAAAAACATTTGAACAAAGGGAGGGAGGAGCATTCAAAAAGAAAAGAAGGATAAGGTGGGTATGGCCATAAATAGTGAAGAGTATGGTTGAGTATGGTTAGTGTGTGTGTGTGTGTGTGTATACATATATTATATTTTTCATTAGAAAATATCTAGCTTTAAACGTCCGATAATCTTGAACTCCAAATGAGGCGTGCCGCCTGACGTTCTATATGTAATACCCTATTATAAGCACAATGGAACTAGTCTTGAGGCCTAATTTGACCATAAACAGAAGATAGCTTTTTAAGACCATTATATAATAAAATTTTGAAATTAATTTCTAAGAGTTTCGAGCTCGCACGACCAAATGGTACATTCAATTGCCACAAAATTCGATGACATATAATAACTCACTATTACAGATCCAATGAAACTTGTTTTGTCGAAATCCGAGACAATGCCCCGGAAGGTTATTTACACGTTAATTAAAACGAATTATTATAAAAACCCAAATTAATCACTTTTAAATTTAAATTAAAAGTTTACTATCTTCATACTTATCCAAACATAATTTAAATAAGCTTTGAAATCATTTTTATCCAAACTAAATCCAAGATTCAATTATTTAAACAATTTCAAATATTCAATTAACCATTATAATTGAAATTCAAGTTATTTAACTTGTAAAATTAACTTTTAAATATTTAAAATCAATTAAATATTCCAAATTCAAATGACTAAAATTCTGGGTCGTTACAATAAATGTACTTCAAAACCTACAACTAATATCAAGGGATGATAAAGATGTGAGATGGGTTTAACTTCAACAAATATGACATATTTTACAACACAAAGCCATAGAGACTTTAATTACATACTAAAGCTCGCTCGGTTAACTTGGAAGTTTTAGTGAGCACACATCCCTATTACATCTGTTGCACCCGGCCTAGTTATCTTGTAACTACTACAAACAAGCAACACGCCTTCCTTACCATAACTATGTGGTACTTTTCTCTAACAACCTAGAAATTTTAACGATTTTAAATTAAGTAATTAATTTTTTCATGAAAATAAATTATTAAAATTTAGCAATGAAAATTTGATGTTTGGTATGCGTCTATTTAAACATAGCAAATGGCAGATTTTCATTGGTAAATATAAAAGTTTATTCTGTTGTGTAATTTCAATTTTAAAATTTAAATCAGTTGAAATTTGTTGAAAATAAAATATTTCTGAAATCTGAATATTTTTATATAATAAAAATACTTATCATTTTCTGAGTGAGGCATCATATTTCGTTTCGCCAAATTTGGACTGCTCTAGCTCCGTTTATATTATTTTCGACGGTTTAGCAGTATTTTGGCAGCGAATATCGACTTTTAATAGGATGATCGTATCGTTGATATATGTATACAATGTTGTTCATCTCGTTGCGCTGATCTCCGCAGTATATTCAATTGTGCATTTCGGTGTCCGGTACGCGGCGAAATCCGCGAAACGGTCAGCCATATCGGTACGCGTTTTTGAATCTTTGGTTTCCTTTTGTCCTTTCTTGTATCCAACGTGAGAAAATTGGTTAGCCACTAGCCATAAATCATTCTTGAATTCAATTGATGACTTTTACTATTCCTACTATTTTCTTATATTTTCTGGTTCAATTTCTGTTTCTGGTTCGTGATTCATTTTCTCCTCTTTCCATATTTTCGTTCTGTTCATACTTCATTCAATTGAAAAAAAATTATGATATAAAGATTGCTTTTATTCTGAACTTTGCTTGCATGAAATCTAGAATCTACTCTCGTTTTTTTATTTTGCTCGAGATTCCTCCACCTTTCCATGCCGACCGCCTTCCCATCCACGTCCGCCTCACCTCCTTGCTGACCCATCTCCTCCCTCATGCTCGTAAACTTCCTAAATCAACCCTGAAAACCGATCACCAGACCCCTCATCCCACTGTCCATCATCCTCATCTCGCTTCCTCAAACCGAACAACTGTTGCTCTAACCATCCCCTCATCCTCTCCAGATCGCACTCCACCGCGCATGCGTCCCTGCCATTCCAACCGAGCACGCGCTTCCATGCAACCCAGAACACGTGCACCACTCCATGATCCGCCTGTGTTCATTTCCAAACCTGTCCTCCTTCAAAATTTTAAACCATCACCTCACCGCAAGCTACCACCAGCTCCATCCCAAGCAACAGCCGAACGCCAACCCACTTTTCCCCTCTGCGTCCTGTCCGCCATTATTCCCTCCCTCTCACCTTCCACGCAAGTCTCGTCTCCAAACTTGCGCCTCATCTAGCCTCCGGCCTCGTCATAATTGACATCCCATGCCCATAGCAGTACTCACTCCACAACCTATTCTATCGCCCACCTGCAACCCAAAGCACTCGCCTTTCCCTTCCAGTCAGTTGCACAGCAGCCTTTACCTTCTTCAATCTTATGTTTAAAGAATTTGTTTCAACTTATAATATGTTTAGAGTATTTATATAATATGTCAAAGGTATTTCAATTTGAATGTTTATAGTATTTATATATTATTCCAATTTCAATTTATGTTTAAAGCATTTATATAATATGTTTACAAGAATCTATTTAAATTTATGATACTGTAAAGTAGATTTTGTAATAACTTCAAAATATATAAATTATGTTTAAATATTTATCTGAATTTTTGAAAAATATTGGTTTTAATAAATATTGATTTTAAGAAATAATAATAATAATATATTTTATTTCCATTTATATCAAGCTAGTTTTTGATTTTTTGAGTTCATCGATTCGTGTTCATCGTGCCGTGCTTTGTAATTTGTGCTTGGATTCGTCGCATCTTGTTCTTATTATTTCTCTAGCCTTGAAAGTTAAGCAATCACTCACGATTAACATTCTTATATTTAGTAAATTTAATTCACATGAAATGACGATTGAAATTGTTGTCAAATTTGAATTTATTAGTAATTAAATCGTTAAATATGATATGTTATTATTTGCATTTGTTCACCTATACTAATTGACAGTATTGACACCAATAACCTATTATATATAAATATATTGTAATTTTGATGTATGCTTGTTGTTGATATGTTATATTATTATCATATTGTTCTCACTCTGCAAGTTCCCTATTAGTTAGAAGAGGTAATTAGTTTAAAGGAAAAACTTTAAACTAATTTTTGATTCTAGGACCCAACTTTTCAAATTTAGGTAGAAGGACAGTAGCCCGTTTTTTCAATTTTCCAACTTCGACTTTTTCCTCCGCAGCGATTATCTAGCTTCACTGCTTGCCCTAGCCATCGCCGTCTAAGCAATTGTTGTCTAAAGCCGCAATTTTCCAAGCTGCCGCCGTCGTCTACGCGCTGCCGCAGTCCATGCCCCTCTCTTGCCGTTGCCATATCTCACTGAAACCTAGATCTCCCCTCCCTTGTTGCTCTCACTCCGCCGCCCAAGCAATCATCATCTGAAGCCACCGTCGTCCAAGCCACCGTCCAACATTTTCTGTAATCGTTATCACCCTGAATCTCACCAAAATGATAGTTAAAATTAACATTTGTCTTTTTAAAGTGCATTAGAATGAATGGAATGTGCTAAATGATAGTTAAAAATAGCAATTGTATTTTTGAAGTGCATTGGATTGAATGGAATATGCCGAATGCTAGTTAAAAATATCATTTGTATTTTTAAGATGTATTAGAACGAATGTCATGTGCCAAATAAATTAAATGATAGTTAAAATTAGCATTTTTACTTTTAAAAAACATTAGAACGAATCGAATGTGCCGATTGATAGTTAGAAATAGCATTTTTATATTTAAAATACATTAGAATGAATCGAATTTGTTGAATGATAGTTGAAAATAACATTTGTATTTTTAAAATGCATTAGAATGAACCAAATGTGCTGAATGATAGTTAAAAATAGCATTTATATTTTTAAAAAATAAAGTTAAATGAAATGTGTCAATGATAGTTAAAAATAGCATTTGTATTTTTAAATGAATCAGGTTACATGGAATGTGCTGAATGATAGTTAAAAATATCTTTTATATTTTTAAAGTGCATTACAATCTTTAAAGGGTTCGATCATGGACTTGGTCATAGGCTCAGTCAATGGCTCAGTCACGGGCTCGGTCATAGGTTAGGTCATGGGCTCGATCATGGGCTCGGTCACGGGCTCGATCAAGAGCTCGATCGTGGGCTCGGTCATCGAGATATATTGTTTAACTGAGCGTACCAACAAATGAAAACGCTAACCGAATGTCAAACATAATCGGGTACGTATGGATGCAAAATCCAATCCGAAGCCAAACCTAATCGAGTATGTATGGATGCAAAAGCAAACCGGATGTCAAACCTGATCGGGTATAGATGGATGCAAAAGCTAACAGGATTCCAAGCCTAACCTAGTACGCATGGATGCAAAAGCTAACTGGGTGCCAAGCCTAATCGGGTACATATGAAACCAATCTATACCTGAGATATGTTGTTTAACTGAGCTACCATCGAATGTAAAAGCTAACCGGATGCGAAGACAAATCAGGTACGTAGGATGCAAAAGCTAACCGGATGCCAAGCCTAATCGGGTACGTATGGATGCAAAAGCTAACCGAATGCCAACCCTAATCGGGTACGTATGGATGCAAAAGCTAACCAGATGCCAAGCCTAATCGAGTATATATGTAACCAATCTATACCTAGGATATATTGTTTAACCGAGCGTACCATCGAATGAAAAAGAAAACCAGATGCCAAGCCTAATCGGGTATGTACGGATGCAAGGGGTAACCGGATGCCAAGCCTAATTAGGTACGTATTGATGCAAAAGCTAACCGGATGCCAAGCCTAGTCGGGTACATATGAAATCAATCTATACCCGAGATATATTATTTTACCGACCATACATATAGATGCAAAAGTTAACCGAACGTCATACCTAATCGGGTATAAATGGAACCAATCTATACGCGAGATATATTGTAATGACCCGCTTTTTTGACCAACGAAAGTCGACACCAAACACTACCACTCCGTTCAATTGTCGCATTATCCAATCGACAAAAGGGCTGATTGTTAAGGTAAAGAAAAAGAAAAGAACAGAGAACAGAGAAAACAGAATCTCACAGCTGAATCGATAACATATAATATAACAAGGACAGTGGAAACTGTTACATCAAAAATACAGAGTATATTAGAGTTAAAAAAAAATCTTATCAGCTGGACAGTTATAAAATCCTGACCTTACAAATGTCGATAGGTATACTATGTAATATAGCGGAAAATAAAATACTACGATAGATGAATCTGCAGCTCCCCTCCACGATCTCTAAAGCTTCAAAGACAACTTGAGAAAATACTCAGTCTGACCCAAGCATTATAAATAAATAACACCCGGATCAGTCTGGAAATACCAGCGTGAGATAACTCGAATAATGAAGATCATATATGAAACTTCTGTGAGACCACGCCGCTAACGCGGAACAGGTTTTTACCTCACAAGAATAACATCCATACAGGCAAGAGCAGAAATAAATATTAGGAAATAAATCCAAATATGAATGAGCATAAATAATATTAAACCAGGCTTGAAAGAATGAAAATAAACTGAGCAAAATTCAAACCGGACAGAATGGATAGAACAAGGAAAACAGTCCAACTTGATAGAATGGACTAAATTAACAATCCAAACTTGATAAAATGAACTAAACAAACACTTAAATGTCGTGGTGAGGAGTTGGCTCTACTCGTGGCAATTTAAAGCTAAAACAGATTCAAGGTTTTTGAATCAAATCAGGAAAGGAAATTTTCCAACAAATGACAAGGAAGGTGCACCCCCTTGAAGTATACCTCTAGTAATATACTTCGGAGAAGCTCATTTACTCTGTGACACTTCTCGGACAATACCAAGCCGGACCCCGCCAGATCTTACCAAGTAGTAACCGAGCGTACCATCGAATGTAAAAGCTAACCGGATGCAAAGCCTAATCGAGTACGTATGAATGTAGAAGCTAACCGGATGCCAAGCCTAATCGGGAACGTATGAAACCAATCTATACTCGAGATATATTGTTTAACTAAGTGTACCGTCGAGTGCAAAAGTTAATTAGATACCAAGCCTAATTGAGTACGTATGGATGCAAAAGCTAACATGATATCAATCCTAATCGAGTACGTATGAATGCAGAAGCTCATTGGATGCCAAACCTAATCGGGTACGTATGGATGCAAAAGCTAACCAGATGTCAATCCTAATCGGGTACATATGAAACCAATCTATCATTTGTATTTTTAAATTAGTGCATTACAATGTATCAAATTGAATGAAATGTGCCGAATGATAGTTAAAAATATTATTTGTATTTTTAAAGTGTAGTACAATTATCGAATGTGCTGGATGATAAGTTAAAATATCATTTCTATTTTTAAAGCGCATTAGAACGTATTCAATGTGGCGAATGATAGTTAAAATAGTTTAATGTAGCATTTTAGTTATGAAGTTCACTATCATGTTTAAAATATTCAAAATGATATTTTAATATAGCATTTTAATTACCAAGTTCATTAGCATGTTTATAATATGCAAAACTATAATTTAATGTAACATTTTAATTATGAAGTACACTATCATGTTTATGATATGAAAAATAATAATTTAGTGTAGCATTTTAATTACAAGTCCACTAGCATGTTTAGAATATTCAAAATGATAGTTTAATATAGTATTTTAGTTATGAAGTACACTAGCATTTTATTTATGATATCTGTTATATTCAAAATAAAGCAACTCAATAAATAAATAAACAAACAACTGATGCATTATGGCCCATCGATTTGTTCAGTTGGGATGAACAGTTGAAATTGTTTCATACCGTCGGATGCATCGGATGTCAACTGTAATTACCAATAACTAATTCTACTTTGTTTATAAATGTAATCTATTTTAAAATAATACAAATACATTAACAATATGATTAGCAGTAATAAAACAATTAAATACCCTTTCGCAAAATAAGAATGCATGCCTCTTTTAGATACAAGATGCTTTATCTTTATGTCAAGCCTTTTTTTATTTTTAATTCTCCTATATAACCAGAGTATCATGCTAGAACTGTAAAAATTAGCTGAACTATTTTTGCTCCATAATTAATTGTTTCTATATAATATTATGTATAGATTAGGGGTTTTTAGGCTCAAGGAAAAAGTTGAAAAAAAAATTAGTCTGAGGGACAACAAGTTTGCTTTTTAGGCTGAATGACACTTTATGGTGCAAATCACAAAATGATAGTTGTAACTATCATTTTCTGTTTACACTAAAAAATGTACTTCAAACTAAAAAGCAAACTTGTTGTCCCTGAGACTAATTTTTTTAGCAACTTCTTCCCTGTGCCTATTTTCCTGTATAGAGAGATTATTCGTGTATGGGAGCTACTCCAAACACAGTTAATTTGTGCATCTCCACTGGATTAATTCACATATTCAACAACCGACTAAGATTGGTTGCGGTTATACTTTTTAAAACTCATTTTCAACATTGGTTACTTTTTGTATGCATATGTCCATCAGACGTCCCTACGTACTCGTCTATATATAATTGGCATACCTTGAAATGATGTTATTGAAATGTCTAAAATACCCTTTTAAATTTTATTACATGCTAAGGATATTTCTGTCATTTTTATTTCCACATTCTTTTCCAGTAGCTCGCTGATGGCAAATGCCATGCAAGACATTTTTCCCTGTAGTCAAACGGCCACATAAGTTTTTGCGTTCTTATTTTCAGTTTGAAGCTTCTACATGGTAGATTAAATGACCGTAAAAGTCGAATTCCTCGAATCATTAAACAGGAAACAGGTGCAAATTTGCTATATGACCTTTTCTCCTTTCCCATTCAAACCATCACTCTTATTTCCATCTTCCAACGCTAAACCAATTTTGATTAATGGACGCCACTATCGCTTCAACTAACAATGATGTTGAAAGTGACACCCACTGCTGATTGGACTATAATGTCTCTGATTTGAGATTGAATGTAGTTGCTTTTAGGATTGGCTATCCTTGATTTGGGACAACAATCATTGGTTTGGTTCTATTCATTGAAGTTGTAAGATCTACATTACAATAAGACTTTTTAAAAAGATGCTTTGTGACATTTTTCCCAAGTCGTATTATGATTTTTATTTTATACTAATTAGCTATTTGCACGCTCTTCATTTTTTTAATAGTTTGATGATTCGCATTGCACTCAGCTTTAATTATAAGATATACTCCAGCTAAGGTAGTGGTATTAAAGTACCTAAATTAGAGTTTCACGGGTTTCATCTATGGTATCTCTATTTTAACACTTATTTTTTTAACTTGGTTCAATTCGCACAAGGATATGCAGTAATTCAACCCTTATTTTAATTTTAAAACTGATACAAAAAGATACAACAAACTAAAGCAATTAAGAAAGACTGAAAGATCTTCTAGAACCTAACCAAAAAAATTGGTATGAGTAAAAGAAAAATGTGTGATATGTTGCAAATCTTATTTAAAGAACGTGTCTCCTACATAATTTCCACCATGTATTACTGCTAATTTTATCATTTATCTGTCAGAATATTTGAATAGTTAAATGTATATACATATTTAAGTAATAGCGACCTGCATATTTTATGTAGTACAATATTTAGCACAGTCAGCATTATCTGATCAAACTTCTCTTATTTGATATGAACATAATATGGTCAGATATAGCAGCAAGCTGAAATAGAGGAATCATTTACAAATGAGGGGTGTGGTGTTCCTTGTACATAAGCACATCTTACTGAACAAATTAAAAGTTACATTTTAGAGCAAGATAAAGAGAAGACAAAGCTATATACAATAGCTTTTGCAAAAGAGAAGACTGTACAAGGTATCCACGTGACATGCAACAAAACAAAGTGTAGACAAGGATCGGTAAGATATAGCATCAACAGACAGAATGACAAGCAATCCTTTTGAGTACTTAACAGAAGTGGAAAATCCAGTTGCATCAGAGGAAAAGAATATCCAATATGAAGGAGATGCCTCAGATGACTTCGAAGCAGTAATAGACACCTTATCCAATGAACCAGTAATGCTTGAAAACATTGTTGAACATATAGAGGATCAAATCACACATTATGTAGAAGAACCTTACATGTCGATAAGAAGATAACGAGGAATACACTAATGTGGGAACTGCTCATATGAACTCAAATAACGCATTAAAAAAGCAAAATGATGTTGTTGCAGCCCTATTTAAAAGACATACTAGGTCAAATAAATGAGTGTACTAAGTTGTAAGCTTAGGGGGTTAAATATTGATTTGAAAATAGATCAAGTGTTAAATTCTTTTCATGCATAAACCATCAATCTGTGATTTACCTAAAAATTATTTGACAAATAGTAGAATGATTAACTTTATGGAGAAAACGCACAAGGATTGGAAGTGCACAATTCAAATGCCAGAATACTGGCAGCATGGACCACAAATATTTGGCGTATGAACGTTGTGCATAAAAGCACGCAACACACAGCTTGCTCTCTAGTGAATGGTGGAGGATTTGAAATGTACATAACTTTTGTGCATGCATTCAATTTATATGCTGAAAGAGCAATGTTATGAGTAAAGTGATAATACAGGGAAAATCCATTTTGAAGCTTTTAAAGTTACTAAAATGTCCATTATACAAATGAAGGAAAATTAATTAGCATGAGCACAAAATTGTCATTTCTCATTACTACGTTTTGATAGGTTCTCAAATTAAAATTATACAATATTTCTCCACGCTGCTATCCTTGCAGCAAAAGCTGTTTTTATTTTCTTCTTACTTTTTCGTTCGCCATTGGTTTAATGTAAATATATGGTTTCAACTACTTTTATTAGTAAGGAAGTCCAGATCCCGACCAGAGCTCCATATCTTGACCAAAGCTCCAAAACAGAATGTTTGGGTCTGGATTCAAATCGTCAGAGGTAAGTGATAGAACCTTAGCTTTTCTACTATCTTTCTTTCACTACAAATTCAAGATTAAATGAATTGGGTTCAAATGAACTAAGATATTTTTGTTTCAGATGAAAAGGAGAATATCATTTGAATCCACCATCGATTAAGTCTAGATTTCTAATGATGATGCCACTGACCATAGTTATTTGGTACATGCATGCTTCAATTCGCACATCGTCTTCTTAACGCTGCATTGGTTGGTCTTGGCTAACGACGAAATTTCTATCGGATTAGAAAACCATCGAAAAATTTATAATAAAATTTATACCGCAAGCGCACGGCGTACAATGATAGTATGTGGCGAGTGCAGGTCGATCCGCAGGGAATTTTTAAGATTTTAAATTTTTTAATTCAATCAAATTAGACCAAAGTGAGATGAAATTGTTAACTACAAAAAAGAGGCTAAAGCTAGAATTAAAATGTGATTTAAAAACTATTAGACTAGAGAACAATTTAGAGGCAAATCCACTCTCATATTTTTGTAAATCAACAAACAAACAATTTGTAATCTCTAGCTTTGATATTAAGTGAAATATTGTTGTATTTATCATAAGTATGGTTTGTTTATATTATTAATTAACATAACTCAAACCATCAAACTATAATAGAACAAATAAACCACTTATAATTCTCATGAAAATGAAGTCAAAGCAAAAGCTATTTTAAGTATGATCTATTTACTATTGTAACTAGTAATATAGATCATCAAAATTCATTTTTACTTTCATTTCACAATCAAAAATTAATTAGCAAATGATGATGTAAATTGTATTTATGTTGAATAAGAATAGCTCATTTGCATAAGCAGTATAAGCTATCAAACCCATTTGTATAAACTTACATCAAAATTCACTTTCATGAAGCACAAACAAAGAGATCATAAATCATAAAAAATGTTGAAATTACATAATATTTGAGAGCTTCATTACCCCTAAATTGAAGGGATTTAGCTACTCATTTGTATTATCAAATCAACACATGTAAGTTTCAACATTGAAAATGAAAGAAAGTAGAGAATAAACAAAGAAAAAGAAAATTAACTACTAGAAGAAAATTAATTAGACTAGTGCATAAATTTAAATCTAAGCTATGAACATTAAGAGAAAGAGAGCATAGAAATAAACATTAACAAAGAAGCAAAGAAAAGCATGTAGAAAAGAGAGAAGAAAGAGACTTGAAAGCCATTTTTATTTCACTTTGATTTTTGTTTACAACTTGCTAATTTTCTAAGCAAATATATGAAAGAGTAGAAGATATGTTCATGTACATAAGAGGATTATTTATACATGCATAAAACCTTAATTCCATTTTTAGGGAGCTTTCCAAAATACCCCTTAGGAAGTGTTGCCACCAAGTAACCATTAGCCACTAATTAATCCATCATTTGATGTGCATGAAGGTTTAACCTCCACTTAGTTGTCCATTAGCTCATAATTGTACATTTAGGTAAGTGGGTGGGGTCATCCATGATTTTGAACTTGAATTATTTCCTCTTCATTCCTTTGTATTTCCTTGTGCATGCATATATCATCATGAATCCTACTTCCATATGCATCAAAATATCTTATAAAAATCATAAAAATTGTCCAAGTAAAAATTCTTAAATTGACACATGCACAAAAATGACCATTTTGTCCCTGAATGAAGATGAAAATATGATGATTTGAAAGTAATTGAATTTTGGTTTTAACATGTAAAAATGCCCAAATATGATGTTTATTTAAATAAAAAGAGATAAAATATGGATGTAAATATATGCACATTTACGTGCACATCAAATACCCCCACACTTATCTTTTTATTCGTCCTCGAATAAAGAAAAACTAAGATAAATCAGTTTTCATAGGGAGTACGATTGCATTGAGCATATGCAACAAGCCGTTAAACCTCTAGGTGTCCCCAGTAGGACGAGTGTTGTCTTGTGAGGGTTTTCAGCGAATACTACCCACAAAATCCAAATGCAAAGTGAAAATATTTACAAAGTGCAAGATTTGTTTACAATGGGATGAATGCAAGTTTTTGAAAATATTTACAAATGAAGAATCCACTTTCAATTCGACACTCATAAGTTAAATATAGGTTTTGGTCATTGTCTTGAAAATTTAAGTCATTTACTCGTCAAAACTTCCAACAAAAATCAAGTTATCATAGCAAATAGACAATAGTTTAACTCGTTGTTTCAGTTGATAACAAAGTGTAACTATGAAATAAATCCTTAGTTGATTATCAAAGTTTGTCAAACTGGTATTCTCATTTCTTTTCAATAAAAAGTTAAATCAAACAAGTTAAAATGGTGCTTGGATTTCAATTGCTTACACTCTCTTACTTGAAAATTTCATTGATATTAATAATATTTACATATGCCTAACTCAGGTAAACTGAGGCTAGATATATTACCCGTGCACTGCCTTGCAGACTGATGTGAGGGGAATATAGAGTGTGGCGAGTGAACACATAAGTGTAAATACTTATCGGCTGTAGCCGTTATTAAAAAGAATTTTAATATACATACACCTAACTCACATAAATTAAGGCCAGATATACCGGTCATGCACTGCATTTTGGGCTTACGTGAGAAGTGTACAGAGCATGGTGAGTGAACACATGACTCTAGGTGTTAAAAATATATACATATATACAAATGTTTTTTTACTTATATATATTTTTTGTATATTTTTTAGAAAGAGAGAGTTTTGCAAAATTATCTAAGCACCATTTAACTTAGAAGGTAAAAATGTTATATCCTTTACTTTAAATTTACCACTTTTTTAAACAATGATTTTCAATTAGAACATACTTCATAATTAACACATATGAACCTTCCTATATACTAGTTAAACCATTTTTATTTGTAATCAAACTTCATTTTTTATTTTTGCTTAGACAAACAAATTTTCAAAAATTTTAATTTATTAACCAAAACCTATACTTATCCTATAGTGTTTCTTCAAAAATAAATCAAAATGCTAAAAAGAAAATGTTTTTGGGATTTAGAAATTTTTTATTTTTTTGGATAAAGGAAAATGAAAATTCAAAAATGCCATGAAACTTAAAAAATGAAAATGATAAACCCCCCCCCCCACACACTTAATTTTGACTGTGTCCCCACAATCGATGCATGATATAATGAGAGTAACAGGGAAAACTAAGTACATATTTACAAAAGAGGGTTAACATTCTTACTAGACGTAGCTTAGCTCATGAAGGATCACGAGCTCCTCCTCTTGGTTATTTGGCAATTCCAAGAAAGGTTTCAAACGATGACCGTTGACTTTGAAAATCGATCCATCCCTGGGGTTTTCTATTTCTACGGCACCATGTGGAAAAACAGTTCGTACAACAAATGGTCCGGTCCATCTTGATTTAAGTTTCCCAGGGAATAAATGAAGTCTTGATTCATATAAAAGAACTTTCTGGTTAAGCAAAAACATTTTCCTTAGGATTGACTTGTCATGAAAAACTTTGGTTCTTTCTTTGTAAATTTTCTCGTTTTCATACGCGTCGTTCCTAAGTTCTTATAGTTCGTTGAGTTGCGCCAGCTTTCTCAAGATCAAAGTTTAAGTTCTTTATTGCTCACAACGCTTTGTGTTCGATTTCAACGGGTAAATGGCAAGCTTTACCGTAAACTAAAAGAAATGGAGACATCCCAAGGTTAGTTTTAAAAGCAGTACGGTAATCCTAAAGCGCTTTGGTCAATTTCTAAGACCAATTTTTTCGATTTTTATTAACAGTTTTCTCCAAGATTTGTTTTATTTGTTGATTTGAAATTTCAACTTGGCCATAATTCTGAGGATGATACAGAGTGGATAACTTGTTGGTTATCGAGTATTTTTTCATTAAAGTTTCAAAAGAACGGTTGCAAAAATGGGTTCCGTTATCACTGATTATTGTGCGAGGTGTACCGAACCTCGAACAGATGTTTTCTTTGAGAAATTTCACAACAATTCTATGGTCATTGGTTTTGCAAGGAACGGCTTCGACCTATTTTGAAACGTAATCGACAGCGAGAAGGATATACAAGTTTCCAAAAGAATTGGAAAAAGGTCCCATAAAGTCGATACCCCAAACATCAAAGATTTCGATCGTAAGAATGGGGTTTATAGGCATCATATCTCGTCGAGAAATTCGTCCAAGCATTTGACATCAATCGCAAGTTTTGCAAAATTCGAATGAGTCTTTGAAAAGAGAAGACCAATAGAATCCACACTGAAGCACTTTTTCTGCAGTTTTTCGAGGACCAAAATGTCCACTGCATGCTTGATCGTGGCAAAATGAAAGAACACTTCTGATCTCGTTATCCGGAATGCAACGTCGGATGATTTGGTCGGGACAATATTTAAACAGGTATGGATCGTCCCAATAGAAATATTTCACTTGGGACATGAATTTGCATTTGTCCTGTTTGGACCAAGATGAGGGAGTTTCTTTAGTGACTAAGTAGTTCACTATATCAGCGTACCATGGATCGATAGAAACTGAAAGAAGTTGTTCATCGGGGAAGTTTTCATTGATTGGAAAAGAAGATGGTGCGTTCGGAAGACGAGATAAGTGATCGGCTATGACATTATCGAATCCTTTTTTGTCTTTAATTGTAAGGTCAAATTCTTGAAGTAAAGGATCCAAACGAATCAAACGGGATTTAGCATCCTTTTTAGCGAAGAGATATCGAAGCGCAGAGTAGTCCGTGTACACAGTAATGTGTGAACCTATCAAGTAAGATCGAAACTTTACGTGTGCAGAAATGACAGCTAGAAGCTCTTTTTCAGTTGTTGTGTAGTTGAGTTGAGCGTCGTTCAAAGTCATACTTGCGTAGTAAATGACATGAAGGATTTTGTTGATGCGTTGTCCTAAGACAGCACTAACCGCAAAGTTCGAAGCATCACACATGATTTTGAAAGGAAGATCCCAATTGGGAGCGCAAATGATTGGGGCAGAAATGAGTTCACTCTTAAGACATTCAAAAGAGGAGATACACTCAGAGTTGAAATCTAATGGAACATCTTTTCCAAGAAGAGTCATCAAAGGACGAGCGATTTTACTAAAGTCTTTCACAAAGCGTCGGTAAAAGCCAACGTGTCCTAGAAATGATCAAATATCCTTAATAGATTTGGGAATGGGTAGATTTGCAATTACATCGATTTTCGCTTTATCATGCCTTTATTTGAGATGATATGTCCAAGGACTATGCCTTGTTTGACCATAAAATGGCATTTTTTCCAATTCAAAGTCAAATGTTTTTCTTTACATCGATTTAGAACCAACTCGAGATGATGTTAACATTGGGAAAAAGAATCACCAAAGATAGAGAAATCGTCCATAAAAACTTCTAGAAAGTGTTCAATCATGTCGGAAAAGATGCCAACCATGCATCGTTGGAAAGTTGTAGGAGCGTTACAAAGTCCGAATGGCATACGTTGATAAGCAATGGTACCGAATGGAGACGTGAAAGTCGTTTTCTCTTGATCTTCGGGAGCGATTGGAATTTGGTTATAGCCGGAATAACCATCGAAGAAGCAGTAGAATTCATCGCCGGCTAAACGTTCGAGCATTTGGTCGATGAAGGGAAGAGGGAAGTGATCTTTACGTGTTGCGGCATTTAGTTTTCGATAGTCAATGCAAACATGCTAACCCGTTTGAGTACTAGTTGGAATAAGTTCATTTGTATCGTTCTTGATAACGGTTAGCCCAGATTTTTTCGGTACAACGTGAATTGGGCTAACCCATAAACTATCAGAGATTAGGTAAATGATTTTATTGTCGAGAAGTTTAAGAATTTCATCACGCGCCGCATCTTTCATTTTTGAATTAAGCCTTCGTTGCGCGTCACGAACAGGCTTGGCATCGTCGAGTAAATGGATGCAATGTTGAACAATAGCAGCGCTAATTCCCTTAATATCAGAGATCGACCATCCAATCGCTTCCTTGTTTTTCGAAAGAATAGAGAGAAGAGAAGTTTCTTGATCAAGAGAGAGAGAGTTGCGAAAATTATGATGGGCAATGTTTCGTTATCACCTAAGTATGCGTACTTAAGGTGATCAGGAAGTGGTTTGAGGTCCAACTTTGGGATTTTTTCGATCAAAGAATTGAGTTAAGCGTCGGACTCAACTGGAAGCGATTCAAAAGGAAGAGTGTATTCAATCTCATTGGGAATTTCGTGAAATAATTTTTCGTACTCGGCTTCGCGTTCGTCGTTAAGCTTATGTGTCTCATTTTCGAAGTTTTCGTGAATGGCACTAACTTCTAATGTTTGGTCACGAGGTTCGTTCGCTTTGCTTTCAAGATTGAAAATGTTGAGATCCAAAGTCATGTTTCCAAAAGAGATTTTCATCGAACCGTTACGACAATTGATTAAGGCATTTGAGGTGGCTAAGAATGGTCAGCCTAAAATCAATGAAATTTGACTCGCGGGATTTGACATGGGTTGTGTTTCAAGAATGATAAAATCAACGGGGAATATGAATTTCCTTACTCGAATGAGCACATCCTCGATTTCTCCCACGGGCTTCTTAATGGAACGATCGGCGAATTGAAGCGTTACTTTTTTGGGTTTGAGCTCACCTAAGCCTAATTGTTCGTACAAGGAGTATGGAATCAAGTTGACACTTGCACCTAAGTCTATCAAACATTTGTTAATCGTCTTGTCTCCAATTGTACACGAAATCGTAGGGCAGCCAGGATCTTTGTATTTAATGGGCATGGATTGGGACAAGACTTCACTCAAACTGGTGGCTAAGAAGACTTTTTTGGGCACTTGAGTGTGTCGCTTTTGGGTACATAAGTCCTTATGAAATTTCGCGTACGTTGGGACTTGCTGAACGATGTCAAGAAGTGGAATGTTAACTTTGACTTGTTTAAAAATTTCCAACATCTTTTCCATTTGGTCCGAGTGTTTCTTTGGTCGAAGACGATGTGGAAATGGGACACGATACTCGGTAGGCGGGTCTACTCGAGTAGAAGAAGAAGAATTTTGATTGGCATTTGATTCAACGTTTGGCTCCATGTTCTATTCTGAGTCGTTCGTTGTTTTAGAAGTGTCGAGAGAAGTTTCTGGTAAATCGTTTGGATTAACGACTTGATTATCGATTTGTTTACCAGAACAAAGAGTTGTGATAGCATTCAATTGGGTGACGTTGCTATCTTGAACAGCATGGGCTTGATTTGAATTTGCGTTTTGATTTCTGGGATTTGAAATGGGTTGGCTTGGGAATGTTCCTCGTTCACGTTCGCTCACAGATGTGGCTAATTGACTCATTTGCATTTCAAGTTTTGCAATCGATTGATTTGTGTTTTGCATATATGAGGTCAATAAATTTTGCAAATTGCTGTTTGATTGAAGGCTTTGAGTAGTTGCTTTAGCCAACGTTTCAAGAGTTTTCTCAAGCGAAGTTAAACGTTTATCGTCTTAGGGAGGATGAGTAGAATTTGGTTGAAAATTTAATTGTTGTGGTTGATTATGAGACGGACTCGCAAAGTGTGGTTGAAAATTGTTGGGCTGAAAGGGAGGATTCGAAGCATTATTCGGGAATGCTTGAAAATTGGGACGAATCGTATTCGTGTTGGGATTGTTTTAGTTCCACGCAAAATTTGGATGGTTTCTCCAACCACGATTGTACGTTGGAGAAAACGGGTCGTTTTTGGCTTTATTGAAAGCATTGATTTGTTCGACAGAATTGGGACACTGATCGGCTATATGATTAGGATCGTTGCATTTATAACACATCGGTTGGGAAGCTTGGTTCATTTGATTTGATGAAAAAACGTTATCGAATTTTTTAATCATTGCGTCGATCTTAGCTTCCAAAGCAACAGAAGATCCTATCGAGTGTGCACTCAATCGTGAGTAGATTGATTTTTCGTTCGAACGTTCCCATTGGAATGATTTTTCGGCGAGGTTTTCAAGAAATTGCCAAGCATCGTCGTGATGTTGGGCAAGAAAGTTGCCTTGGCTCATTGATTCGAGCATGGTACGTGAGCTATTTTCGAGTCCATCGTATAAAATTTGGCAAATCATCCATTTTTCGAAGTTATGGCGTGGACATTTTATCAAAAGCTCTTTGAACCTTTCAAAATATTTCCCGAATGGTTCTCCCTTGAATTGATGAAAATTTACAATTTCGTTTCAGATTCTACTCGTTTTTTCCAAAGGGTAGAACTTTTTTAAGAAAGCTTTTACGAATTCTTCCCACGTTTTAATTGAGTTCGATGGTAAGCTGTACAACCATTTTTCAGCGTAATCCGTAAGAGCAAATGGAATTAATCGAAGTTTGATTCCGTCATCGAAAAGTTGTTGGAGTTTAATGGTTGCACAAACTTGTTCGAATTTAGTCAAAAAGATGTATGGATCATCGTGCTCGAAATTGCCAAATTTTGGAAGCATGGCAATATGGTTCGAGTGAATTTTGAAATGGTTACCCATAGGGGCGGGTAAAGTGATGCAAGATGGAATAGAAACTCTATCGGGAAAGATTCTATCCATAAGAGTTCGAGGGGCGTTCCCGTTTGCCATTTCGGGAGGATCGTCTGTTCGAGTTAAACGATTAATTGTTGAGTCGCGAGTCCAACGATTTGTTGTTGTGTCATGAGTCCAAGTACTCATGCACAAGTGAAAGTCGAGAAGAGAAAGAAGTTTGAATCGAGTTTAGTGAATGAAAGAAGATTTGAAAAACGAAATGAAAAATTGTTTTTGTTTTTGTTTTTTTTAAGGAAGAAAATATTTACCAAGTGAAATTTATTTTCAAGAGAGAGGTTTGATTTTTGTTTTGTTTTTGGCTATTCAAATTTTTATATGTTTTTTTTGTAATTTTTTTTGTTTTTGAATTTTCAAATTTTCAAATATTTACCAAAAGGATTTTTGATTTTTTTTTTAGAAAATGGAAATTTGATTTTTGTTTTTATTTTTTCATTTTCAATTTTTTTTTTGTTTTTGAATTTTTGAATTTTTATTTTATTTTTGAAAAGATTTTATATTTTTTTTTACCTTTTTTTGTTGAAAATTTTTAAAGGAAAGAAAAAAAGGGATTTTTTTTGGATTAAAAACTAAGTTAAATAAAATTTACAATTTTTTTGGATTTTTTATTTTTGATTTTTTTTAAATATGCATGATCTAATGCAACTAAATGAATGCAAAGGGCTTAATTATAATTTTCTGTCCTTAGTAGCTCCTAACCCAAATTGTATAATCGCACTTTGTCTTAAATAAATAAAAATATTTCTCAGCCAGGTAACGGGCAGGGGTTATCGGTGCACCACGAATCACCATAGCAATGCAGCCGAAGGTTTAAGTACCTTCAGAGGAACAACCACTATAATATTTACGAATCACCGTAATATTTATAAACGGTTATTACTTTGCCGTAGCCTAGACACCAAAAATAAAATTGTTCAAAGAAAGCAATTGTGAAGATACAATTAAGCCCTAGATGAGCTCGCGACACCCTTAAGTCCAACGTCTAACCTTTATTATTAGTCAAATTCTACGATTAAATGCGTTTGTGGGCTAAGGAAAGGGTGATGAAATCCCCCACCTTATGTGAATTGGGGTATTTCCCTTAGAAAAGAAAATAAGATGAGATGAATGCAAAACAGAAATTAAACGTGAATTTACAATGCAACTAAAATGAATTTTGTTTTTTTTTGGATTTTGAAATTTTTTTATATAAATGCAAATGCAAGCAACCAACAATGCAATAAAAACAAGGGAAAATGGCACGATACCAGAGCGTGCAGATTATTTAGCATTTTTTTAGCAGCGATTTTTAGCAAAGCAAAGTTGTTTATTTTTTTGGCAAGCACTTCTTCCTTTTGAATTTCTGCTTTGGCAACCTGAAATAAAAAAGAAAAAAACAAGAGATATATATAGTTTTTTTTAATATTTATCAAATGAAGAACTTAAAACAACTGAAAAACAACACAAATTAAATTAAAACAAAACAAATTAATTTTTTTTAAACAAATGAAATTAAAACAATTTGAAAACAAAATGGACTAAAAGAACTGAAAAACAACCACTTTTTTTTTTGTTTAAGTGTGGGTTTAAAATTAAAAATAAAAGAAGGCAAAACTCAAAATAAAAAAAATAAAATAAAAAAATAAAATTTAAACCGGCCCAGGCCCAAACCCATAAAGGCTACTAACCCAAACGTTCTCTCCCCTTCTTATTTTCTTTTAAAACTTGTCCTCTGCTAGCCAAAAAAAAATGACAGTATCAACACGCAAAGAAAAAAGAAGAAAAATAAAAAGAAGGAATGAGAAGGTCGATTGCTGGCGATACGAAGAAGTCAAGGTGTTCGCGCGAAGCGATTCGAGGTCGCAAGTTGCAGGTTGCTTTTGATTTGCAGGCGAGTGAGCGGCGGCGATTTGATGTTGAGGAGGTGGTCGCGTTCGAGGTGGTGAATCGAAGTGAGGCGATGGGATGTTGCAAGTGGAAGGAGAGGTTCGCGGATAAAGTGGAGGAGGGGACTGACTGTGTTGGTCGCGATTGAATTGCGGTGATGGATTGAAATAGGTGGTGGTTGTTATCGATGTGGCAGTCGGAGTTTGTAGAGGGGAGGAGTGAAGTTGGAAAGGTTGTCTGCACTGTAGGTGGTGGTGGTTCGGTAATTGCATTGGATATTGGGTTTGCGGTGGACTGTCGTGAATTGTGGTGGTGATTTGAACAGTGGGGTATTTGATTGAGGCAGTAGCAGCAATAGTTGTGGCGTTTTAGGCAAAGGAGGTGGTCGCAGATTTGGTTGAAGTAATTGAATGAGACAGTGGATGGTATTGTTTGAGTGGCAATGTCCTGTTTGAGTGGCAATGTCGTTGTCAGGAAGTATGTTTTGTTGATGACTGTTTTGGCGGTTTTGTTCCACTGGGTAGTTGCTGTGAGTATAGTGTCAAAGATTGTTGAAGTTGGCTATCAGCGAGCAGCTAGGTACAGCAGGCAATGATGGTCAGTTGTAGGAGCTTTGTCAGTGTTGGCTGTGTATGTGGATGTTAATGCAAGAGTGAAAATGTGGTTAGTTGAAATGAGGAGTGGGTAGTTGAAGAACAGTGGGTTGAAAGGGGAGATTGCAAGGCAGACAATGTGCAGTTTGATGGCAACTGTTTTGTGTGCTGCTATAGGCAGTGGAGGCAACGTTGACAGAGGTTGTGATGGTCGGTGGAAAATGAAATGATAGCAGTGAAAATTTTTGTGGAGGAAGTTGTACGTGATGAAGCAAGGTAGGTGACCTGTAGTAGTGATACAGTCTGTGATATTAGCAGAAGTTAGCAAGTTGCAGTGAGGAGTCGAGTTTGAATGGGTTATGGCAGAGGATGGTTTAGATTGGCTGCTTGGTGGTCAGTGAACAACAGTGGGAATGATTAACAGTGAAGTAGTTGGATTGGCAAGCACTGTTGAGAATGCAAGTGGAAGTTACTTTGGATGAAGACTGAATTTTGTTGTGGCAGGTCGAGTAGCTGTTTGTTTGAAGTTTTTTGGGGTTGTATTGAAGCTGGCTGATGGTAGAGAGCTTGTCGAAGCAGCGGGCAGCAAGTGGTGAGTGAGGAGGAAGAACTGATGGATGGTAGACTGTGATGGAGGGGGTTGCAGGGTGGTCAGAGAAATGATGTCAACGCAGTAGTAATGTTGCAAGGCAAATGAATGTGGTATTTGTAGCAAAAAAGTGGGTAGCAGCAAGTTGTAAAGTGTGGATTTGGATTGTTGAAGCGAGGAAGGTAGTTCAGGTTGAAAGGCAGGTGGTCGGATGGTTGTACAGGCAGCAGTTTGTAAGGGACAAAGGAGTATTCGAAATAATGCAAGTGTAAAAATATGTAAAGAAGAAAAAGAAGAAAAATGACAATGTAAAAAAAATTGCAAGTGTATTTGAAAATGGAATGAAACATTTTTTTTTCTTTTTCAATTGAGATTGTGTGAATGTTTTTTTATATATATAATAAAATATGCAAATGCCAATGCAAAATCAAACAAGAAAAACAAGCACACAACAAAATGCACAAAAAAATTGAGCAAACACACAATATTATTTATTTTTTTGTTTTTTGTTTTTTTTAAATAAACACACACATAAAATAAACACACAAAAATCAAACAAAAATAATCCGAAGAATAGAAAATAAAATCTAAGAAAATTCCTCGGCAACGGTGCCAAAAACTTGTTTAACAACGGAATTTCTATCGGATTAGAAAACCATTAAAAAATTTATAATAAAATTTATACCGCAAGCGCACGACGTACAATGATAGTACGTGGCGAGTACGGGTCGATCCGCAGGGAATTTTTAAGATTTTAAAATTTTCAATTCAATCAAATTAGACCAAAGTGAGATGAAATTGTTAACTACAAAAAAGAGGCTAAAGCTAGAATTAAAATGTGATTTAAAAACTATTAGACTAGAGAACAATTTAGAGGCAAATCCACTCTCATATTTTTGTAAATCAACAAACAGAGAGAATGACAAGCAATCCTTTTGAGTACTTAACAGAAGTGGAAAATCTAGTGCATCGGTGGAAAAGAATATCCACTATGAAGGAGATGCCTCAGATGACTTCGAAGCAGTAATAGACACCTTATCCAGTGAACCAATAATGCTGGAAAACATTATTGAACGTATAGAGGATCAAATCACACATTATGCAGAAGAACCTATTGGGGAATTTTGCGGTTCGAGATGAATTTGATGGCGATTGCGATGAAGATAATGTTGTACTTCCTACTTCAAGGATCTATGGAATAGATTCTTTCAGACAGTAGTTCAACCCACCAGGTACAAATGGGTTATCGAACTATCGACTTTCAGGATTCAATGAAGCCCTATAACAGCGTAATCGGATTCAAAGTTTGTACGCCTTTGATCCGACCAAGAACACTTTAGCAATGGTTTCTGATGATGCAATGTGTATAGAATAGAAAGAAGAGGAAGAAGAGAGCAATTCTGTGACGTTTTCTGAGTTTGCAACACCTCGGAGGCGTCACAAAACAGAGTAATGGCGATGGAGTTCTGGCATCGCAAAACTGCTTTGTGAAGAAGAAGAAGAATTAGAATGATGATACTTTTTTTTTCTCTTCCAAACAAAAAAAAACCCAAACCCCAAAGCTATTTGAAAATTTACAACATTCTCCCCTAATTTTCAAAATATAAGAAAAATTAATAAATAGGATGGTTGTATCACTAGAGTGACTTCCTACATACCCAAATGGGATCAAGCCTATGTAGTTCTAAGATCAAGTTTTGCATCATCGTGAAAACCAACACATAAATAAAAGGTATCTTTTGGATTTGAACCTTTACTTAGTGTAAACCATTCAAAGTCTTATCTAGATTCTATGGTGAACGAATCTTGAACCAAGTATCCATAATGATAAAACCGGAACAATCACACATGTTGATTTCCTTAGGTAAAGTGTTCTGTATTGCTCAGCACGTTAATGGTCGTGTGCTTAAATCCTGGTTCATGAGTCTACTTAGAAAGCGGTCTTACTTTCCTAGGAAATAGCCTGATTTCCATACTCATATAGGTAAGTCTCTTAAGGTGTTTCTACGATTCACCTTTTAAGGTTTCTAGACTTATTAAGGATATATATCCATCCTTTGTTCTTGCAGAATCCAACACTAAATATTATGGGATTATCGATTTAGTGTTCCATAATCATTCTCTTAACTTGTTGGTACCCATTGAACTTTGTCTATCCTTTTCAAGACATAAGTTGGGTTTCTGTTAAGGATGATCAACCTTCATTCACATACCTTAGTCCCATTTCTTGTGACTTTATAGAAACCATTGCCTTTGGAAGACTCTTTGTAAGTGGATCAACCAAGTTTTTCTTCGTTTCTATGTAGTCAACAGTTATAACTCCTCTTTTGAGTAACTGTCTCACCATTTAATGTCTTAGACTCACATGTCTAGACTTTCTATTATATGTCTTATTAGACACATTGTATATCGTTGCTTGATTGTCACAGTTAATCAAGACTGCTGGAGATGGCTTCTTCCATAAAGGAATTCCCATTAATAAATTCCTAAGCCATTCCGCATCTTTACATGCATCTGCTAATGCAATCAATTCTGACAACATTGTTGAGTCAGAAATACAGGTCTGCTTCTTGGAAGCCCAAGACACAGCAGCGCCTCCTAATGTAAAGATCCAACCAGTAGTAGACTTGGATTTGGATTCTACATTGTTCCAGGTTGCATCACTATATCCTTCTATTACAGCAGGATATCCTTTATAAGATAAACCATATTCAATGGTTCCTTTCAAATAAGCTAAAACTCTGGAAATAGCTTTCCAATGTTCAAAACCTGGATTACTCGTAAATCGACATAATACACTTATAGCATGTGCGATGTCTGGTCTAGTGCAATGTATAGCATACATAAGACTCCCAATAACACTGGAATACTCTAGTTGAGAGATAGTACGTCCAGTGTTCTTTTCTAATTTAATACTAGGATCTAAAGGAGTTGGTGCTGGTTTGTCATCGTAATGACCATACTTTTGTAGGAATTTCTCTATATAATGAGATTGAGTTAGTAATAACTCCCCCTCTTTCCTAACAATTTTAATTCCCAAAATTACATCAGCTTCTCCTAGATCTTTCATATCGAATTTAGAAGACAGAAACTTTTTAATTTCATTCACACAGGATATATTAGAACCAAATATTAGCATGTCATCAACGTATAAACATATTATAACACTACCGTTGTTATCCGATTTGCTATAAATACATTTATCAGCATCATTAACAATGAATCCATATGACAGTGCAACTTTATCAAATTTCTCATGCCATTGCATGGGAGCTTGCTTCAGGCCATAAAGAGATTTCACTAATTTGCAAACTTTCTTTTCTTGGCCTGGGGTTTTGAAACCTTCAGGTTGTTCCATATATATCTCTTCTTCTAAATCTCCATTTAGAAAAGCAGTCTTTACATCCATTTGATGTATGACTAATTTATGAATTGATGCAAGTGCAATTAAACAGCGTATAGAAGATATGCGAGCAACTGGAGTATATGTATCAAAGTAATCTACTCCATGTCTTTGCTTATATCCCTTAGCAACTAATCTGGCTTTAAACTTATCAATGGATCCATTTGTATTCAACTTTTTCTTGAATATCCATTTACATCCTATAGGTTTAGTACCAGGAGGTAAATCAGTTAAAACCCAAGTTTGGTTTAACAGTATAGAATTCATTTCATCATTGATAGCTTCTTTCCAGAAATAGGAATCTTTGGAACTCATAGCCTCAGAATAAGTTTTGGGATCGTCATCGACGTTCATTACATATTTAGTCACATTAAGGACTTCGTCCTTATTGCCTTCTACAAGATATGTAATGAAGTCAGGACCATAGTCCTTCTCTATTCTTGCTCTTTTACTTCTCCGTTGTTCAGTACTATTATCTGGTACTGATACTTCCTTGCTGTTTTGAGCAGGAGCATAATCATCGTCATTGATATCATTAGCCATACTAGGTTCTGGACTAGATGATCTCAATGGGATCTCAATAGTTTGATTTTCAAAAAATTCTACATCCACAGATTCTAAAACTTCTAGGGTGTCAAGAATAAGGAATCTATAAGTTATACTATTAAGTGAATATCCTATGAAAACACATTTAAATGCTCTATTTCTTAACTTTGGTCGTTTAGGGTCTGGTTTTCTAACATATGCTAAGCAACCCCAAACTTTAATTCTAGTTAGGTTAGGTTTCCTATTAAACCATAATTCATAAGGGGAAATATTATTCTTTTAAGTGGTACTCTATTTAAAATATAACATGCAGATAAAATAGCATCACCCCATAGGTTATAAGGTAAATTAGAACTTATGAGCATGGCATTAACCATTTCTACTAAAGTTCTATTCTTCCTTTCAGCAACACCATTTTGTTGTGGTGTATATGGGGCAGTACATTGGTGAACTATACCTTGTTGTTTACAAAACAAGATTAATTCAAGAAATATTCACCACCACGATCTGAATGTAATATTTTAATTTTAACTCCTAATTGTGTTTCGACCTCTGCTTTGAAAATTTTGAATTTATCAAAAGCCTCATCTTTAGTTTTCATTAGATATATATATATATATATATATATATATGCATATCTAGTATAATAATCAATGAACGTTATATAGTATTGGTTACCACCATAGGTGATATGACATTTTAAGTCACCCACATCACTATATACCAAATCAAGCAAACCAGTTTTCCTTTCTACGGATTTAAAGGATTTTCGGTGTATTTTTGCTTGAACACATATTTCACATTTAGAGATGGTATCGAAATCACAATCAGAAATTAATCCTAATTTATGCATATTTCTAATGGAATTATAATTAAAATGTCCTAATCTATCATGCCATAAATTAATAGAATCAACTATATAAACAGAAGATTTCTTTATTAGATTCAACTTAATCATGCCGTTACAAGAGTATTCCTGTCCAGTGAATCTACCATTCTTAGACAACACTAGCTTATCAGACTCATACACCATCTTGAATCCTCCTTTGTTAAGAAGGTATCCAGAGACCAAATTCTTACACATATCAGGTACATAAAATACATTTACTAATGTAAGAACTTTTCCAGAGGTGAAAGTAAGTTCTATAGTGCCTTTTCCCAGAACTTTTCTTGGAACCTTATTTGCTCCAGTAACTTCGTCGGCTACTCCTTTATTTTCTTCGTAACTTTTGAACAGATTACGGTCTTTGCAAATATGAATGGTTGCTCCAGTATCGAACCACCAATCATTATCATTGCCGCTAATGGAGTTCGCCTCTTGCACTACAGCCACAAGCGAGTCTTCGACCACATTCACTTTTTGTTGTTTCTTCCGCAGACGGCAGTCTCGGGCATAGTGGCCGGGCTTGTTACAAAAATAACAAGCACCTTTCTTTTTGTTGTTGGTTTTGGAATGATTTTTCTTCTTAAACTGTGTCTCATTCTTTGGCTTTAACTTATCAGTAATTTCAATATTATTTGTTTTAGAATGGGACTCGGTTTGCGGATTATCATCTAGATCGCGTTTACGAGAGTCTTCTTCAATATGAAGATGACGCTATAAACTGTCTAAATTATAATCCATTTCCGCATGCTTCATCTTTTTCTTATAATCATTCCAACTATGCGGAAGTCTAGAAATTATAACACCAACAACAAAAGATTCAGGGAGATCAATTCCAACATCTTTAAGTTGATTTATCAATAGTAAGATTTCGCTTACTTGTCCAATTATGGACTTATTGGTGACCATTTTGAAATCCATAAAATTGGAAATAAGAAACTTTTTATTACTTGCCTCAGATATGCGGTACTTATTCTCCTGGGCAGTCCAAAGTGCCTTCGCTGTTTCCCAGGTCCTATGAGCATCGTAGACTGGGGTAGATAGCGCATTCAGAATATGGCCTCTGCATAGAAAATCGTCATCTTTGCGCTTTGCACATCTAGCCTTTAGAGCAGATCATCCTTATCTGTTTCCTCCGGGATTTCTTCCAAGTCATCTTCCAAAATGTAGAACAACTTAACGGTGACCAAGAAAAATTTCATCGTCTTTTGCCAACGAGTGAAATTGTCGCCATCAAAACGCTCTAATCGAGATAGATGTTGGTTCATAACTTATAGAGCGCTCGAACCTTCCATGGTTGAAATATTGTCTGAAATTTGTTGGGGAATTTTGCGGTTCGAGACGAATTTGATGGCGATTGCGATGAAGATAATGTTGTACTTCCGACTTCAAGGATCTATGGAATAGATTCTTTCAAACAATAGTTCAACCCACCAGGTACAAATGGGTTATCGAACTATCGTCTTTCAGGATTCAATGAAGCCCTATAACAGCATAATCGGATTCAAAGTTTGCACGCCTTTGATCCGACCAAGAACACTTTAGCAATGGTTTCTGATGATGCAATGTGTATAGAATAGAAAGAAGAGGAAGAAGAGAGCAATTCTGTGACGTTTTCTGAGTTTGCAACACCACGGAGGCGTCACAAAACAGAGTAATGGCGACGGAGTCCTGACGTCGCAAAACTGCTCTGTGAAGAAGAAGAAGAATCAGAATGATGATACTTTTTTTTCCTCTTCCAAACAAAAAAACCCAAACCCCAAAGCTATTTGAAAATTTACAACAGAACCTTACATGTCGATAAGAAGATAACGAGGAATACACTAATGTGGGAACTGCTCATATGAACTCAAATAACGCATCAAAAAAGCAAAATGATGTTGTTGCAGCCCTATTTAAAAGACATACTAGGTAAAATAAATGAGTGTACTAAGTTGTAAGCTTAGGGGGTTAAACATTGATTTGAAAATAGATCAAGTGTTAAATTATTTTCATGCATAAACCATCAATCTGTGATTTGCCTAAAAATTAGTTGACAAGTAGTAGAATGATTAACTTTATGGAGAAAACGCACAAGGATTGGAAGTGCACAATTCAAATGCCAGAATACTGGCAGCATGGACCACAAATATTTGGCGTATGAACGTTGTGCATAAAAGCACGCAACACACAGCTTGTTCTCCAGTGAATGGTGGAGGATTTGAAATGTACATAACTTTTGTGCATGCATTCAATTTATATGCTGAAAGAGTAATGTTATGAGTAAAGTGATAATACGGGGAAAATCCATTTTGAAGCTTTTAAAGTTACTAAAATGTCCATTATACAAATGAAGGAAAATTAATTAGCATGAGCACAAAATTTTCATTTCTCATTACTACGTTTTGATAGGTTCTCAAATTATACAATATTTTCTCCACGCTGCTATCCTTGCAGCAAAAGCTATTTTTATTTTCTTCTTACTTTTTCGTTCGCCATTGGTTTAATGTAAATATATGGTTTCATCTACTTTTATTAGTAAGGAAGTCCAGATCCCGACCAGAGCTCCATATCTTGACCAAAGCTCCAAAACAGAATGTTTGGGTCTGGATTCAAATCGTCAGAGGTAATCGATAGAACCCTAGCTTTTCTACTATCTTTCTTTCACTACAAATTCAAGGTTAAATGAATTGGGTTCAAATGAACTAAGATATTTTTGTTTCAGATGAAAAGGAGAATAACATTTGAATCCACCATCGATTAAGTCTAGATTTCTAATGATGATGCCACTGACCATAGTTATTTGGTACATGCATGCTTCAACTCGCACATCGTCTTCTTAACGCTGCATTAGGTTGATCTTGGCTACCATAGGTGTTCCGGCAAAGAACAAAATCTGAACAAAGAAATTGGGTATGTTTTATTTTTCTTTTTTTCCTCTCTCAACTTTGAAAATTGGTATGTATGATTATATTTTTTTTAATGTGCTTTAGTTATTGAAACCTATAGATAAATGCAATACGCATGTTTGATGGGTTCATAACATAGCATGAAGAAATCAATTTGTTATTTCAAACTTGACAAAAAGTCATGTGTTCATAATCCACTCTCAATACCTTATATTCCTATTACATTTTTAATCATACATAATTTCCAGAAGTGCCTAAATATGGTAAAAGCATAAATGGAGAGTGCAAAGTTCTTTATTTATCTATTTAGGCAATAAGAAACATCATTTTTTTTGTTACCGTGTTTTATTAAATTCATGGCTTGATTTAGTATCAGGGCCGACTCCAGGGCTAGACGGAGCAGGCCGCCGCCTTGGGCAACCTCCCTCAAAGGGGGCAACGATGGAAGAAAGGCATGGTACATGTGAATATTAACTTGTAAAAAAATAGGCGTTGGTGACTTTTGATTTACAAAGTTTTAATAGCTTAGATGGTTGTACACTTGGACCTCATCTTTGAGGTGATTGGTTTAATCCCTGCTATTGATAATTTTACCCTCACGTCCATCTTTTTTTTTCTACCCTTTGCCTAGGGCAACCCATATTATAGAGCCGGCCCTGTTTATTATTATACATTGTTATGACATGATCATTGAATTTGCATCTATACATAGTTTACTATATTATGTTTATGCATATATACAACGTTTTAGGCAGGTTATTGTAATGTGGGTCTAATTTAGGAATTTTATCACGCTTAACATTTTTGATACGGTAATTTGGAACATCATTAGAAACTACTAAAATTGTTGCGATCAGTTTATAGATTGGAAACTTTAACCGCGAATGATACACTTTGATATTTTAAAATGTTTGGGTTTTGTGTTCTCTTTCCTTTTAACTTCAACTAATAAGATGCTCGATATTATTTTTGCACACTCCATTATGCCTCTCATTTATTGTAGCTCTGTGATCGTTTCCTCATTGAAATTATCAGCCTTTGTTATTGGAGGACAAAAGTTAGCCAGTGAGCTTATATTTGATCATGTGTACTTGATTTATTTTAAGCAAAACATTTTCAATTGTTTGTTTGTTTATATTTTTGCTCATCAATATATTGCATGGCAGCAAGATCATTTGATTCAATTATATAACTTTTATTTTTTATCAGTGAAATTCTAATTGTTTCAAAACATTTTCCTCAAGATCCCTAAATGCATATGTGAAAATTATTTTTGTTTCTCTTACAGATATCGTGTTTGCTGAAATATTGAAGGTAAGGTCTTTCTGTTGGGGTATTTTTGCAAATTTTGATCCACCGCTGATAACTCCACCATGGAACAATATATTTTGAAAGCCCTTTAACAAATTAAGCTTATACTTGAAAGAAATTAATTATTAAGAAAATAAGAAAGCTCCGCAAAGAGAAATTTTAGCTAAACTTATTATACGGTTAATAAATAGTACTAATATTATATATTGGAGTGGACTTTAAAAGTAAGACCGTACACTCAAGCAGTAAAAAAAGCATGCTTTTATATGTCTAGATGAGCAATTATTGGGATTTATATATTATTTATATGTAAATACATAGGGATACCATAATTATATTATTTTCTTAGAAATGGAAATGGCAAATATGTATTAAAATATTGCAATAAAGTAGTGAATATGTATTTAACAAAGTATTATATGAAAATGGTGAGTTTTTGCTATATATGGAAGAGGTAAACTTGTATCAAATTCAAAATATAGTATTATAATAGAAAATATGCATTAAACATAGTAATATATATCAAAATGTTGTTTTTCTTATATTTGAAGAGGTAAATATATAACAAAATATGACAATCTATTAAATAATAGTAAAGCAGAAGAATTTAAAGCTCTCTTATCAGTTCTAGGAATTCCCTCTCCTATCCTTAATTCTCTCTAGATATTTTATTTTTACCTCCTCACACTTTATTGTTATACTTATTACAATGTTTCTATTGGTTCTCTCTTCTATCATTAAAATTTAATACTAATTTTAACAATTATTTATAGATTCCTTCCAAGTTTTTTCTGTTATTTTACATTTAAGTCCTTACATATTAAATTTAGTTAGCTGATCTTAAATTTAAGCTTTAAAACAAATACAATTAACGAATATTCATTAATTGATCTAATAAATTTTTAAAAATGATAATTCAATATGTGTACCGCATTCATATTGACAAAAATGGTAAAACTAATTTTTCATTCAAGTCCAGATAGTTTTAAATTTCTATAATTATATACAAACTATTACAATGTTCTACTAATATTCTCTTTTTATCATTTTGCATTTGCAGGTCAACATTCACTAATTTTAACAATTATTTACGAATTTCTCCTAAGTTTTCTTATATTATTTTACATTAAGTCCATATATTTGAATTTATTAATTGATCTTGAATTTAATTTTTTTAACTAAATCCAATTAACAAATATTTATTTATTGATATAATAAATCATAAAAAATGATAATTTAATGTGTATACCATATTTGTATAGACATTAATGGTAAAACTATATTTTTATTCAAGTCCATATAATTTAACATTTTCACAATTATATACAAACTTATCTTTAATACTTTTATATTTTTCTACATTTAAGTTAAAATTTCTTTCTTTCTAAAATTAGTTATTTAATACAAAGAAACATTTACATAATTTTTTTCTTTCTAAAGATGGTATTTCATTACAAACAAATATATAAAAAAAATTATTTTCAAAATTGATACATCATTACAAACATATATAACGTTTTTCGTTCATTAAATTAGTATGTCAAATGGACTTTTATCGTTATTAAACTATATTTTGTGAAGAATAACATTACAATTAATGATAAGTGATAAATGTTTGTATTCTGTAATATTGTAAAATGAATAAATATTTTCAATCAGTACGTTTTTGTCCAAAAAGTTACATTTCAATTATTTATATTCGTAATCCAAGTTAATCTTGGACAAAAATTATACCATATTTTGATTAGAAATATTTTTCTTTCATATTTTATTATCTTTTTTATATAAGTGTTAATTTTTTTTTGAATGTTTTATTATAAAATAAAAATAGTAAGGTATGGAACAACAGATTAAAATGATTTTTTTTACATAATTAAAATGATAACGTGGTTTGTAATGTTTTGGGTCTTATTTTCACTTAATATTTCTTTTAGTAGTTAAATAAATATATTTTATCATTCTGATAATATAAAATAATTATTTATATATATATGTGCTGCAAGAACTATAAATGCCTACAAATACATTGACTCCTTGGTATTACACTTCTATTTTTAGGTATTTGTCGTCATTTTCTCAAGTAATATTTGAAATTTAATGTATACATTATTTAACTTTTAGTCAAATTATCAAAACCTAAATGCCAATTTCATATATATGTACATAAATATTTATTTATGAAATTTTATAAAAATATTAATTTCAAAATTTATTAAGCATACCTATTTTCATTTATTTGATTGATAAATAATGAATCCTAAAAAATAATAAATCGATATATAACTCATTTTAATCAATAAAAATGATAATTTAATTTTTATTCAAATATAAAAATATACGAATTTCATAACAAAAATACAGCTATAAATATAGTAATTTCAATTTATAACTCATTTATCCTAACAAAATTCGTCAAATATTGCATAATAAATTATATTATTCAAAAATAGTTATAATATTATTTTTCTACAACATACCGTATGCAACGCACGGGTTACACACTAGTATAGTGGTAAATATGGACTAGAATAGGGGTGAGCAATATTCGGTTAGAACCGAATTAACCGACCAAATCAGTTCATTCCGGTCAGTTCGGTTCGGTTTTGAAATTATATCGGTTTGAATTCGGTTTGTAAAATAATTTCATTTTGGTTATCGGTTTAACCGAATTAACCGAACTTTTATTATATTATCCAAATTCATGGCATTGTAATACTCTTAACAATTGGTTTACTAATAAAAAACAAACCTTATCTATTAAAAATAGATTAATTTTTCTTATAAACTTAAAATAAACACTCAAAATAGTTTATATAAACATGAATATATGTTTTCCATTGACTAAATCAATCGTTTGAATAATAACATATAATAAATTCTCTTACTTTCTTTCTTAGTTCGTTTAAATCGGTTACCGACTGAATTAACCGAAATTAATTCGGTTCGGTTCGGTTTTGATTTTTTTCGGTTTCAATTCGGTTTGACATTTTTTAGCTCAAAACCGACCGAACGCTCACCCCTAGACTAGAATATAAAAATATACAGAATCGTTGTTTTTTCTGATGGTATAATCCTTGAGAATGCCTAAGTTGCCAATACAATTTACTTATGGATTGTAATACATAACTTAAAAGTTAAGCTTAAATGATCTTATATTAAATATTTCTTCAATATAATACATGAAAGGTCTTCAAGCATTCTTATTGTTGTTCTTCTAAGAAAATCAAAACATGTTTTATTTTAATAAGATTAAACAATAACAATCACCACTTTGTTATTTGATGCTAAACTAACTCGAAGATTTGTTCATAAGATTAGGTAGAGTGGAGTAAGTGATGAGATGATTTTGATGCACAAATGAATCCTGTCATATTGAGGTGAATCCAACTGGGTGCTACTTTTGTGTAATATATGTTATTATTCTCTTTTTCACATCTTGGTTGTTTTGCTAAAAAAGTTTTAACCTTTTCAAGTGGTTGGTAATAGTGATATTTGTAATCATTATTATAGCTTTACATCAATGATGTACTCCATTTTACACTAAATATAAATGTATTGTTTATTTCATCTAATGACATGTCTCTTATGATGCATGCATACTTTGTTTGCTATTTATTTTTGCAACATTTATTTCTTAAGTTCATAATCTGTGTTCATTTTTTATATTTTAATGATATTGCACATGTTGTCGGTTTTCATTTTTTTCAATAACTGAAATCATTTGTGACTTGGTAGCTTACATAATTTGTTATTTAAATGTGAAATTAATAGAGATTTCGAGAGATCTAATGCTGACTAATGCAAATTGCTACCAAACTGGACTCAAGTGATTATCTAATGATGAGTAATACGAAAGCTAAATTATTGGTCATTTTTAACTTCAAAATAAGGATTTATAGTTTCTAAGATGAGTGTAGCATCTTAAAAGAAAATTTTGGTAGTTTAAATAGAAGTTGTGGAAACAAAAGTATTATTTGCTAAAACATTACTTAAAAGGGACATAAAAACGAAAAAGATCAACTTCCAACTCCTACTTTAGTAAAGTAAAACACATAAAAGAAATTTTGCATTTAGAACTAAAGTTACAATATGATTAATTTCATCTTTGGTTTTTTAAATATTTGTACTTGAATGAGTAATAAAATAGTTCAATAAATTGGATTACACTCTAGAGAAGGGGAAAGTAGAAGTGTGCAAGTGAGGCAACATCCAATTAATATCTCTATAAAAATGTCAGAACAATTAACATTGCCCTTTTATTTATGATTTTTTACTTATATTATGTTTACAAAAATGAACCGCAGTCAAGTAAAACGAAATGAACAATAATGGTTAACTTTAGCAGTGACATTATCATTTTGATTTTATTTGACATGAAAATAATATCATATATTTCATGTTACATGATAATGAGATTTTGATTTTAATCAATAGATTGTCACATAGTTCTTCCATGTTTGTTTTCCCCAATCTAAAAAAATATGAATTGATTCTACCGATACAATAATATATAAATTAACATACAATGTAGTGATTATCAATGCTATACCATATCTCTAACTACAACTCAACAGATTCTGCAAGTCTTCAATTTATGTGTGTATGCTCTGAAGTTTCAATGTCCAATTCACTCTTCTAGCCCTTTCGAAAAGAAGGTTCTCTTATATGACTTTGTTTTTACTCATAATTTTCTCTGCTCACGTCAAATAGACGTCCCAACGTACTGGTTGTAGAATAATGGAAACACCAATACGATGATTAGCATTACAATTGTAAAAAAATTCTCCATATTTGACTGAAAGATCATCAGTTAGATGATCAACAATAGGTGGAGCTATAAATGACATAAGGTTACATACATCTTAATATTGCAAGACAATATATCGGGCATACAGAAGATATTGAAAGATGTTGTAAAAAATTACACAATAGAGTTTGCTGTGTAATGGTGTCCATAATGTCTGAAATGGCTCGAGTAGAACTGAATGCTTGAACTAAATGTCTGAACTAATTGGTGAGAGGACAACCTTGGTTGAAAAGACTGGGCCGGTACGTGGATGAGAGAAGTGGATAGGCGTGTAAGGAGAGCCAGATTGAATGTCTTGAGCAGAAAAAATGTCTGGACTGGCATGAGAAATATGCTGATAGTGAGACACAAGTAGAATGATGTAGGAACAAGACTGGTAATATAGTTAGTAGTAGAATGGTGCATGTGGATTAGAAGTAGAATGAACAAAGAAATAAGAGATCTGAACTGGTCTGACTGAAACAATAAAAGAACAACTTTGAATAGCAGCATAATAATGCACTTGACTGAACAAAATGTAGGACATTGAGGCAGCCTTACTGAGGCTATAAGTGGGGTTAAAATGAAGCAAACTTACTCGACTCTGATGAATAAGATTGGCGATGTGTCAACTGCACTAATAAACTGTCTCAACGAAGAAAGAACTGAAGCAGTAGTACTAACTAATGCTCTGTGACAGCTGAAGCAATTATCCAGTATAAGCTGAAACTAGGACTATAATGAGGCAATAGTACTTGAATGATTCGAGGCAAAACTAGTGCTTCGTGCCGACTAATGAAGAGGAGTGACGCTGAGTTACAGATCAAGTGCACAGAAGTTGTAGAGAAGATGTAGAAGTGAAGGTGGTGCAACCGCTGTAGAAATGAACTGGAATGATTCGGCCAGGCTGTGCTAATACCACGTTAGTAGAAGAGGAGGCTCCGAGCAACTGGATAAAGGAGAGTGATCAGTCAAGTTGGAAGGGTGCACATGATTTGATCGACAAGCCCTTCAATTTGGATTTATTCCGTTTTTTCCTGTTCAAAGTGAAATATTAGCATTTTGTTATAATCCCTATTTGACTTATGAATCAAAGTTTTGACCACTATGATACATGACACAAACCCCTATATAAATCGATGAATAATTGATAGGTTGATTACTATTTTTATTTGATTAAGGATAACTATGCTAATTAATATATGACTTTGATAAATGTGCATATAAACACTATATCAGTTACAGATCTTTAGATCTATTATCATGATTTATTATTAATTATATGTTTAGTTAACTAGGCTAAATATATTGATATTGTTATTGTTGGAGAAAAAAAATTAGAAAGAAAAAAACATGAATTATTGAAAATATGAAAAGAATACTGTTACCCGGTTGTTTGACCATGTAACAAGAGGCTCGGCACATGCCTTGTTCGGCACACCTCCCCTCGTTCGGCAAAGAGCATCGCTCGGCACAAGGCCTTGTTCGGCATAGAGGGGTCGTTCGGCATCTCACCTTGCTCGGCATTGAAGGGTCGTTCGGCATGACAGGATCGCTCGGCATTTTGCCTCGCTCGACATAGAGGGGTCGTTCGGCATTGAGGGGTCGTTTGGCATCTCACCTCGCTCAGCATTGAAGGGTCGTTCGGCATGTCGCCTTGTTCGGCATGACAGGATCGCTCGGCATGTTGCCTCGCTCGGCATAGAGGGGTCGTTTGCCATCTCACCTCGCTCGGCATTGAAGGGTCGTTTGGCATCTCACCTCGCTCGGCATAGAAAGGTTGTTCGGCCTGGGTGTGTGGCTCGGCATACGAATGCCGTTCGGCACTGAGGCCTCGCTCGGCACACCTCCCCTCGCTCGGCAATTGTCGTTCGGCATCTATGGTTCGGTGCGCAGAAGTTACTTACCACGGGCCAAGGTACGTTGTTCCTAGGCCCATGAGGAAAGTCCAACCCATCTTCGTCTATAAATAGAAGGGCAGGGGCACAGTGAAAGGGACCTTTTTTTAGAACACTAGGGAGACTCTGCCGCTTTCAAGACTCATTCTTTTCAGTTCAAATTTGTATTCAAGTCATTAGTGTACGAATTGTATCTGTATTCAACCACTTGTGAAAGCAATAAAGATTCAAACTAAAAGTGGACGTAGGCAGTTACGCCGAACCACTATAAATCTGGTGTTCTTATTCTCTGCAATTAATTTAGTTTGAATCCCTCTGTTTTAATTTATCTTCTTCATTAATCTCTCTACACAAAACTCTCTTTGGGTGTTAGTGACCAGTTTGGTGCTAACATTTTAGTGCTTTCACTGAGAGTCATCATCAGGCCATTAGGATCTACTTTGTAGCTACTGGATTGAAGAAATCCCCCGAAGGAGGTCCAAGTCATTCACAGGAAATCCGTCGATTCTACTCAGAGTTTCTACCAATAACTCTACAATGGGAAGACCACGTACTAGATCAGCCTCCCACAACGCGGATGTCAACGAGACTGCTAGTGTCCAACAAGTAGGACCCAGCAATCAACAGGTTAATCCGACACAGGGACTGTCATTGCCCAAAATCAAATGGAAGCTGTCACTAGGACGGAGTTCAACAAGCTGATGAGAGAACTCATGGAGAGCAAGAGACAACTTAGCGAACAGATCTAAGCTAATGCTAACCTTATGACTCAGCTTACTCAACAACGGCATCAGAATGCTGGAGGAAGCCCTGCTCCTTATTCCTCCTCCGACAGCTCTTCCTCGTCTGATGAACCTCCTAGGCGTAGACGTCGTAGAACGGAAACAATGCAAACAAGTGTTGCTGATCGATCAACCAGGGATGGTCCAGGTTCTCTACCTGGAGTAATGGATCCTCACTTACACCAAGAACATCACACTCAAGCTGGAATGGGAAACTTAGGACCTGGAGTGCGAGTGGAAGCTGGACAGCCGGCACACCAAGGACTTAATGCTGCTGGTCTCTAGGATACACACTTGGTAGATCGCCAACGGAGAAGACACCGACCAGAACGGTCTCATAGGACAGACACCAACCTGCCATCTTCCATACAAACCCCAGACCTATCAGCTATGGTCAGACAGCTGATGAAAGAGAATCAATGCTTATCAAATGATGATTGGGGGTATCCAGGAGTCATACTCCGTTTACATATGTTATCTTACAGGCCGAGTACCCCAAGAAGTTTAACATGCCGACTATTCCGGCCTATGAAGGAAAGACTGATCCCCGACAGCATGTAATGAGGTATGAATGGATGATGGACTCGGCTAGAGCGAACGATGCAACCAAGTGTAGATGTTTCCCAATAACTTTATCTGGAGTCGCTACCATGTGGTTCACCCGACTTCCTCCTCGAACTATATCCAGCTTTGATGAGTTAGCGATGAAATTTGTGGAACAATTCAGGATTCATGCCACTCGTCCCAAGGATGTGATGTCCTTGTCCAGTGTGATTCAGTCTCCAGGGGAGTCGTTGAAAGGGTACTTACAAAGATTTCATGTTGCCGCAACTGAAGTTAGCAACCCCAACGACCATGCTATTTTAATGGTCGTGATGCGAGGGGTAAATCCGGATTTAGAGTTTGGAGACTGGCTGGCGGGAAAGCCCCCAACTATGCTAGAACGTTTTTATTCAAAAGCACACCAATTTATAAGAAGGGAGGAAGCTAGGTGGACGAGGCGAGATAATGCACCGGTACATGGCAAGGAGGTTGTGCAGAGTAACATTGCTGTAAAACAATCTAGTGACAACTCTGGAAAGGTACAAGTCAATGTTAAAAACAAGCCCGAACAATCTAAGGGATCCGGTGGGGGAAATCCCGGAAAGAAAAGGGAAGCTGGAAAGTGGAAACCAAGGATCCTAACTTACAATGAATACACTCCTCTGAATGCATCTTTGGAAAATATTTACTTGTCAACTTGTAATACTTTCCAATATCGGAAGCTACGGCCAAAAGAGTCTACTGAAGAGCAAAAGCGGACTGGGAAGTATTGCCGCTTCCATGAGACTTACGGGTACAATACCGAGGAGTGTAGGCATCTCCATGACGCTATAAAATTATTGATTAGACAGAAAAAGTTGTAGGAATTTGTAAAGAATCCTCAAGAGGATGGACAGATAACGTCCAATCCCGGTCGCGCACCAGCTCCACGTCACCCTGAGGAGCCTGCTCGGGCTGTGGGTAGACTGGTCATAAACATGATAGTAGGTGGACCTCACCCTGCAGATAAGAACTGGCAAGAAATGGAGCGGTATGCTAACTCCTTGAGACATGCAGATTTTGAGTGTTGTTCGAATGTGGAGGATGGGACCCCCGCTAAACAACAACGCATGATGACGGACGATATAGTATTCAGGAGCAGAGATGCTGATCAGGTGGAGGCTCCTACCGTTGACCCGATGGTCATATCCGCGACAATCGGGCCAGCATTTGTGAAAAGAATTCTGATTGATTGTGGAAGTTTTGTTAATATCATCTTCAAAAAAGCATATGACCAGATGAAGATGGAGATAAAAGATTTAAAACCATCTAAAGCTCGTATCCATGGCTTTAATGGTGATGCAACCGATGCGGTGGGTTATGTTGAATTGCCAGTTGAACTAGGGCAAGGTGAATGTAGGAGGGTGCAAATCCTACCTTTCATAGTTTTGGATGTTGATTCTCCATACAATGTATTCCTGGGTCGACCGGCCTTGGCGGAGTTCAGGGCAGCTTTGGCCCCGTGGTGTTTAACTCTGAAATTTCCGACAGACAAAGGAGTTGGTGTTGTACATGGCGATCAGGCGACTGGTCGTGCATGCTATGTAGCTGAGCTGAGAGAGGCCCACCGAAGAGAGAAGGGAAAGGTTGTGGACAACTCCGTCCACAACCAAGTCGTTGAAAATCGACAAGTAATGCCCGAGCCCTGGCTCGGGCAACATGATCGGATCTATAGAGACATAGATCCGAGAGATGATGATGAGGAACCCAGGAAAGATAAAGCAGCGCCGGCTGAACTGACGATTGACATTTCAGTCAGCCGAGACGATCCGTTGCGAGTATTTAAGATTAGGTCACAACTCAGCCCCTCGATGACCGAGGATCTCACTGATTTCCTCCGAGCGAATCTGGATGTTTTCGCTTGGACACATTTTGATATGTGTGGGATTTCTCCCACTATTGCGAGTCATATGTTGAACATAGACCCGAAGTACATTCCAGTAAAGTAAAAAAGGAGATTCATGGACCCGGAGAGATCCGTGGCTCTCAAAGAGGAAGTGGACAAACTCAAAGCCAATGGGTTTGTCTGCGACGCCCTCTACCCAGAATGGGTCTCTAATCCTGTACTAGTGAGAAAGGCGAATGGGAAATGGAGGACTTGTGTTGATTACTCGGATTTAAACAAAGCATGCCCTAAGGATAGTTTCCCATTACCTAGAATTGATCAGCTGGTCGATTCAACGGCAGGGCACGAGTTATTATCATATATGGATGCATACTCGGGATACAATCAAATCCCAATGCACATTCCAGATCAAGAACACACCAGTTTTGTCACAGATGTTGGACTGTACTGTTATGTAGTGATGCCTTTTGGGCTGCAAAACGCAGGGGCCACTTATCAGCGCTTGGTGAATTAGATGTTTAAAGACCAAATTGGTAGAACAATGGAAGTCTATGTGGATGACATGCTCGTGAAGTCACGACGGTAAAACGACCACATTCGAGACTTGGCAGAGATGTTTGATATACTCAGGAATTATGGAATGAAAATCAACCCACAGAAGTGTTCCTTTGGTGTTGCATCGGGAAAGTTTTTGGGTTTCATTGTCAATGCACGAGGAATCGAAGCTAACCCGGAGAAAATTCAAGCTATCCGAGGCATACAAGTACCCAGAACTATAAAGCAAGTACAAAGCTTGAATGGGAATGTAGCCGCGTTGATTCGATTCATATCCAGGGACACAGATAAGTGTATTCCATTCTTCGATGTAATAAAGAAGGGAAAGAGAAATTTTGAATGGACGCCCGATTGTGAAGATGCATTCCGAGCTCTGGTAAGGCATTTGGAAAGTCCCCCGGTGCTGTCGAAGCCTATAGACCATGAAGTGTTGTATGTATACTTGGCTGTGTCCCAACACGCTATCAGTACAGCTTTGGTTCGCGAGGAGGACCGAGTTCAAAAGCCGGTGTACTATGTCAGTAAACGTCTAACGGGGGCAGAAAGAAATTATCCCAAAATTGAGAAATTTATTTCTCATTATCTATATCCTTCATTTCTTTCTCTAATTCAATTATGGCCAATCTTATTCATAATCTATCTGAAAATCTTGAAGAAACACTCAATTCATTCAAGAATATTCTCTCTATCATCCTCCGTAATCAGCGTCACTTAGAATTAAGTCAAATGAAGATGATCAAGGAACAAGAGAGACACTTCGATGCAATTCGATGGATGATCTCCTCCCTGCACAAGGATGATAACGAAGCACATCCTCCCATTTCTTTATCTGTTGATAATGAAAATTGGGATGCCATCAAACAAGACCCTATCTTTGGAGAAGAAGGATGGGTTGATGTTCCTTGTAACGTTTAATTTTCTTTCTTTGATTGATTTGTTTGAATTAATTTGTTTGATTTGATTTGGTTTGGATTGATACTTTGTATGGATTGATTTCATTTGGTTTGAAGTTTGCTGTGTGAAACATGTATATATATACATTAAAATGAATATAGTCTTTAGTTAAGTTATTATGCTCATAAGTATCATTATTTCTTAATCTATATATTATATATTCCGTTGTATAGTTTATCAATGCAGGTACTAAAGTCCAAGAGTAAGTGGGAGTAAATTTTTGTTGATGACAAAGGGGGAGAAGTATAAAATAGGGTAGTTAGGCATAGATTAAAGGGGAGTTGTTAGTTTTAGGGGGAGTTATTAGGATAGAAGGAATATTTTATAAAAAAAGGTTGTCATCATCAAAAAGGGGGAGATTGTTAGTCCTTGAGATGATGGTTTTGATGACAACAACCTTAGAATAGATTATAAAATATAAATACTAACATTACAAGTTTAGATATATATGTATTTGCAGGATCTAACCATGCAGGTATCAAGAATGAAGACTGTACAGTATAGAGATTCAAGATACAGAGATAGAAGACTCATGAGTATCAAGATTATCAAGAGTTCAAGGTTAAGTCTGTTTTATTAGGAATATTTGTTAAAACTCGTAGAAAAGCACTAGCATCTTAATATCCAATTTATTCGTGGAATGGAATCCACTTCGAGCCCGTTAAAGGGATGGAACCCTAAGTAGGATGGAACCTACGAAAATCTAGTGGGACATTGTTTTGTATCCACTAATTTTAATTCAAATGATTTTACAAAATTATCTTGTTTTCAAAATGATTTCAAAACTTTCCTTTTAAAAGATTCAAAACTCTCTATCCTGATTTTAAATAATTTTAGCCTCAAAACATCTTTAATTTCAAAATCAAAATACTCCTGTTTTTAAATGTCTTTTCAAATAATATATTTAACTTTTAATATTTATACTTAGATTTTAATTATGTATTTATTGTTCTTTATATTTACTTATGAATTTCAACTATATTCAAGTATATTTATAAAGTTTTAAATAGTTTTATATAAGATAAATATTGTTTTTATAGAAATTCAAATTATCATTTTTGGCTGAGGGATGTCGACATGCCCCTAGGTAGTATGTCGACATAGTGACAGTTGAAGTTCAAATTCAAATTTCAAAAGAAGTGTCTATTCGCCATAACTCTTCATGAATGGTCATGGCTATTGGTTTTCTATAAATAGGGGTCAGTTTCAACGAATTTTCAATCATATTTTTCTGATTTTCACTCCTCTTCATCTTCCACATTTTTTATTACAAAATCATACCATTACTCTGCCGAAATCAACATCGAATCATACTCGATTACTTCAAGTTTGATTCTACATTACTATCTCTACAAGGTTCTCGGTGCTATTCAGAGTTATAGACTTCTTTGTAATATATTAGCGAGAAAAGGTGTGATTGTAGCCTTGGAAATCAATTGGGTGAACTTGTTGCCCCGGAAATCAAGTATCTCTACCCAGAGGATTGGTATTCTGGAGGGTGTACCTCGTAGCTTTGAAATCGAGGGTTGTAATTGTTGAATTGCTTTTGAAAGGAAATCCGTACTTAGTTGTACGGGACTGGATGTAGGGTAACTCCGAACCAGTATAAAATCCGGTGTGTTCTTTCCTTTACTGCTTTTACTTTATATTTGCATCTGTGTTTGATTCTGTGTTCATATCTGTGTCTAATTAGTGTATCCATTGTTAATAAAGTTAGATAAACTCAAAAAGATTAACAAATTTCTTAAAATACTATTCACCCCCCCCATTTAGTGTTAATTCTAACCTTAAGATCCTTAAACCGCATTTCTCACACTATTTCGCTTTTTAGTTGTAATTATTTCCAATTAACGTTCTTTCGTTGTTTTTAGTTGTCAGCATGTAATAAGACACTTTAGTCTGTTTTTATTTGTTATGATCAATAAAGGATTGAAGCCGTTTTTTCCATGAACTATTGATGTTACCATATAGTGCATTTCAGTGATGAAGTTTAAATTGCGTTATTCTGTCTGGCGTATGAACGCGCATTCAAAACTGAAAAAAATCTATGTCCCCAGAGTGCGGACTAGAGTACTCTGAGTCCCAGAGTGCGGACTAGAGTATAAACGACTGGAAAATCTCTAAGTCCACAGAGTGCGGTCTAGAGTATAAATGACTGAAAAATCTCTAAGTCCCCAGAGTGCGGACTAGACCACTCTGAGTCCCCAGAGTGCGGACTAGAGTATAAACGACTGAAAAATCTCTAAGTCCCCCGAGTGCGGACTAGAGTACTCTGAGTCCCCAGAGTGCGGACTAGAGTATAACGACTGAAAAATCTCTAAGTCCCCAGAGTGCGGACTAGAGTACTCTGAGTCCCCAGAATGCGGACTAGAGTATAAACGACTGAAAAATCTCTAAGTCCCCAGAGTGCGGACTAGAGTATAAACAACTTCGAAAGCTCCAAAGTCCCTTGAGCGCGGACTGGAATGTTCTGAGTTCCCAGAGTACGGATCAGAGTATAAGCGATTCAAAAAATCTCCGAGTCATATGGAAGTGAACTAGGGCTTATGTAGCTCACAAGGTTTCAAATTTCGACTACGAGTTATACAGTGAGCTGAACAACAAAAGTCATTTGAAAGAAAAAGAACGAAGTTTTATTCATTAATTCAAAATGAAGTCCTACTACAACTTCTCCCAAACTCGGGGCAAAAAGTCTATCTACAACGGCTATGAAAATAAATAAAAATAATTACATAATCTAGACTGATTCTCGTTGAACGAGCAGGATAACTACTTCTTCGTCTTCTTCTCCTTCTTTGGCTTCTCAGACGATTCTTCCCCCACGCATTTTCTCTTGGACGTTTTGCTCGCTAATGAAGGGGTGTCCAAAGAAGGAGGAGGAACTTCCTGTGGCATAATCAAACCAGGAAGGATAACCTTTAAAGGCCTGTTCAGTCGGTCATCAAGTTCGACCACTTGGGACTCGACCTTGATCTCAACTTTTTTCTTTTTCTCTTCCGCAAGTTGCTCCTTTATGCTCACTTTCAAAGTGTGTCCTGAGGTGCCCGTAATCTCAACTTCACAACTTTCTTCGACGGGTGACAAAGTGTCAGACTTGTCCTCGTCAAGCGCCTCAATCACTTGAGCATCAGGACCGGGAGTCTCTCCCGCTTGGATAGCCCCGCTCGCCTTCTCCCCCTCCTCCTTGGCGTCATCGCTCCTTGGAGTTGGATCAGGATCAGAGCGGCCTATGTAAAAACACAAGAGACAAACGTTAGAATACAATAACCTCTCACCGAAATCGAAGACTCTTTGAACTTTAAGAAGAAAGGTTATATACCGGTTTCTTGATGACTCTCCACCATCCGAGGAGTCTCGCCCTCTGGAATGGGAGAAAGAACATGAATGTCAAGGCCAGGGTCTTCCGGGTCGTAACCAACGTGCTGCTCGAATGGATCAAGTGCTGGCCGACCAGTCGATTGAGTCGGGGGAGGAGCTAGAGACCCGGTCCCAGACGGACCGGCAATGTCATTCTTTCCTCTTGATGGTGAAGGACCTTCGCTATAGAGAGCCCTCGCTGCAGACAAGTCTGAAGGCTCATTCCCCCTGAGAAATTCCTTTACTAAAGCCTCCTCGTCAACCTCTTCGGTACCCGATTCCACCTTTCTAATCTTTATAAGAGTGTCTTACGCCTCGGCTAGAGATTCGAGGTAACCCTCGCCAAGAAAAGTCAAATCCCGATGCATGAGGACGCGAGCGTTGTATTCTGCTATAAGAGGGTCGAACAAGCACTTGATCTCCTCCCTGCCGGCCTCGGCAGCCGCCTCAAGGCGCGAATCGATATTAGAGAGCGCTATCTTTTTACCTTCCTCATGGGCTATCTCCTTCAGTGCTTCGGCTCTGGAAAGCTCCTCATCTAGTTGTGTTTTGAGGAGTCGAGTGGCAACAATCTCGTCACAGTAACGTTGCGACTCCTCTTGAGCAGCCACCTTTTCTTTTTTCTCTTTGAGAAATAGCTCCTCCAGCTCTTTGACTCATTGAGCGAGCATGTCTCTATCCTTTTGAACAGAATCTTTCTCTAAAGCTGAGGCCCCGCAACGTTGCACCGCTTCGTTAATTTATTTTTTATGTGTCGTCTCCAGACGACTAACGACCTCCGCTATGTCTTTAGCATTCTTTTGAGCAGTTTCAAGTCGAGACTTGTATGAAGAGAGCTCTTCATCCTGAGCTTTAATGATGTCTTTGTCATGAATAGCCGCGAGCTTCAGACGGTCGATTTCATGTTGACGCTCAATAGAGACTTCCGAGACTTTTTCAACCAAATGGACGAATGTGTCATGTTGGATGTAGACGTCGTTGTTACATGCAATGGCACTTTGCTTGACGTGTCCCGGAATGGGATGGATCGCAGGAAGGAACTTCAGACCATCAAAGCATATTTTAGGGAATGTAGCCTTGAGCTCGGCCAACTTTTCCAATACCGACGGATCTTATGCGGGAGTAGGAGGAGTTGGTTTTGAAACCACGGTTTTCTTGTGAGGCTTTGTGCTGGAAGAGCCTGAGTGTTGATCGCAGGGAGTATCGGACTGGGACCCTTTATGGCCAGATTTCTCCCTGCCTTGTTCCGGGTGAGAAGGAGAATTGTGATGAGATGAAGGCTGATGGTAAGTTTTCCTTCGGGATGACGAATCTCGGGAGCGGTAATCTTTGTTGCTGTCATCTTCTCTATCCCGACGTTTGCCGGAGCCCGAATCTCATCCATAATGATGGAAAATAGAGGAACCGCGGAGGCGGTCAAATCCGTGAGAACTCCCCATATCACCTGCACAAAAATTAAATGAACGCGGGTTAGCCAGAATCACATAGTGACTAAAGATTGAGTGCAGGGTGAAGTGTAAGTGTTATCGTGTGTGTCCTAGTGTCCCCCCCAACGGACCAGTTTTTTTAGCTTTACTAATTGGAGTTTTCTCTCCTTGATTTTGGACTTGAGCATCTCCATCGCCTTTCACGGGCGAGCGAAGCTTCAAGGCTTCCGGATCATTGAAACCGTAATTAAGCAAATCGTCGGGAATAGTGAGGTCCGACAAGCCTTTCAATGAACTCTCTAAGTGTTGAGGAGAGGGCTCTCTCTCTACTGGAATGATTGTGACCTTAGAGGTTCCGCTTGCTGTCTTTTTCCTCAATTTGTAAGTCAATTTCTTCTTTCCCTTTGAAAGAGGAGGCGTTACTTCAATGTCGTGAACCTCAACTACCGGCTCCTGAGCAGGACTAACATTTTTACCCGGAACTTCGGTCATTTTAGCTTCTCTAATCTTCCCTTCCTCAGGTGTGTCAGGGGCATCAGAGTGACGCTGCGAGGAAGACTTATTCGGCGACCTTCCGCTAGCATGCCGAATTTCGAGAGAATTTCATTAGAAATGATAGACCTGATATCCCGGTCTTCCGTAGGGACAGCTCGGATAGCTTCAACGGCCTCAGAGTACCTGGAGCCTTCAGGACGTGGGCTGATACCTGTAATAGTAGAGAAAGAATTAGAAATGGTGCAACTCCCGCTGAATGCGAGTATTGATCTAGAAAAGAAACTCACTCCCTTCCACCCATCTACTTGCAAAGCCAGGGTGACAGCGCACGTAGAACCATTCCTGCTTATACTGGGCGAATTTGCTCCACGCCCCAGTCAGAATTTGACACTTTCTATGCGGCTCAAGAAATACAAAGGATGGACTGTCGGATCGTCTCTGGAAACGATAAATATAGCGGATATCGCCAGGAGTCGGAAGCCTAAAAAGGACGCTCATGTAGAGAATGCACGTGCCATATACGAACGTGTGACTGTTAGGATGTAACTGTGATGGAGCTATCTCAATATACTGTAGCATGTCGCGGAGGAAGGAATTGAATGGTGGCACGCTACCAACCTAACACATAAATTTATTGCAGGCTGTATATCCGACTGTGGGAAAGTGAGGACAATCTTGTCCCGATGGAACCAACACATCGTCGAAAGGAATCCCGTGAATTAAGCATATGCGACGAAGAGCGCTTTCGTTAATTCTCGAAGCTTGAGAATCGACCAGGTTATCTTGAAAGATTTCTGCTTCCAATGCATCGGGAGCCAAGTCGACGGATGCGTGTGGGATTCAGAATATCTTGTACAGGAGTAGTCGATGGGTTCGAAGTTCCAACTACTTCCTGTCGTGAAGTTTGCTCATGTCTATCTGAGACTGTGGCAGAGCTGGATTTCCTAGACATCTCTGATGAATGTTGGATCTGATGAAACACCTGTTTGAAATACACTTGAAAAACGATCGACATTAGACATAACAACAAAAATACTCCCCCCGTGTGGTGTGTGAACTAGTGCAGCCATTCGAGTATAAGTGCCAAAGAATTACAAGTCACAGAGTTGATGAAATAAAGTTAGGCTTTGAACTATCATCTTTGAAGACCGTCATCGCTGACCGTCTACGAGAGCTTGTCGTAAGATGGTTTATGTTTTGAACTCGACATCGACACTGTGCGTTGAAGGTTATTATACATTTTAATCAAGTTAAATTCAGGTTTATAGTTGTCAAAACAGAGAATTTATCAGTCTGGATTGTCCAATATGCTTAATTGCTTAAGTCCTTGTCCTTGTTCACTGTCATATGTTCTGGCATAAAAAGTAAGTTAAGTCAACAATGCATTGTGTTCGACTAGTATTGTTGCTGTACACCACTCTCATACCTTCCCTTTCCACCGTTCGGTATGCGGCAAGTCATGTCGAACCGCAGTCATGCCGAGCTGCATCGCTCGGCATTTTTCCCTCAACTCCAACTTCCTTCCTACCCTCCATTTCTACCGCTCGGCACATATAAGTCCTTCGGCAAGTCATGCCGAGCCACATCGCTCGGCATGCTAAACCTAACTTCAACTTCACTCCTACAGTCCCTCACATCGTTCGGCATGCGGAATTCATGCCAAGCCACAACCATACGTCCTCCTCCAACTCATTTCTTCGAACAAACTAGATACCCTCCAAGGTGGCCAGACGATCACCACTCCAATTCGCATGCCACCTTCGACCGACCATATCAGCCCTCACCGATTCCTACTAGACCGACACCCTCTTCCATCCTCCTCTCCATTTAATCCTAAGGCCTGCTTAAACCTCGGATCCACCTTCCTTATCTACGCATATTCGTGGGTTAGAGGAAGGTCGTAAATTCAAGTCTTGTCCAAAATCCCTAATTGGAGAAAGTCGAGCAAGTGAAAGGTTCGTACCTAGAAGAAGGAGTCGAAGTCTAGAGAGGTGCTCGGTTTAGAAGTGGAATCCACTCAGATTTGTTGTTGAGGGTAGTCGAGGAGTAACATGTAAGATTCAGGAGTCTAAAGGGAGGTTAGGATGTTGGCGAAAGTCTGGAAAAAGACGAGTTCGTAAGGATGTTAGAGTGGAGGTAAAAGCAAAAGGGGGAAAGAAGAGAAGTATTGGGTTATATAGGAAAGAGGGAAGGCGAATAGACAGTGACCGGTAGAACCGGTCAAGGCACCTCCCTCGTTCGGCATCAATGTCGTTCGGCATCCATATGTCGTTCGGCATCAGTATATCGTTCCGCATTCAATGCCTCGTTCGACATTCAGGAGGTTGAAAGAAAACACTATCGAAAAGACAGAGCGAGGGCTTAAAAGAAAACACAGAGTACTCATGATTCAAAGCGCATCATGTTCATCCACATAATACACTTTGGAGGGCAAGTGTTACCCAGTTGTTTGACCATGTAACAAGAGGCTCGGCACGGGCCTCATTCAGCACACCTCCCCTCGTTCGGCATAGAGCATCGCTCGGCACAAGGCCTCGTTCGGCATAGAGGGGTCGTTCAGCATCTCACCTCGCTCGACTTTGAAGGGTCATTCGGCATGACAGGATCGCTTGGCATGTTGCCTCGCTCGGCATAGAGGGGTCGTTTGGCATTGAGGGGTCGTTCGGCATCTCACCTCGCTCGGCATTGAAGGGTCGTTCGGCATGTCACCTCGTTCGGCATGACAGGATCGCTCGGCATGTTGCCTCGCTCGGCATAGAGGGGTCGTTCGGCATCTCACCTTGCTCGGCATTGAAGGGTCGTTTGGCATCTCACCTCGCTCGGCATAGAAAGGTTGTTCGGCCTGGGTGTGTGGCTCGGCATACGAATGTCATTCGGCACTGAGGCCTCGCTCGGCACACCTCCCCTCGCTCGGAAATTACCGTTTGGCATTTATGGCTCGGTGCGCAGAAGTTACTTACCACGGGCCAAGGTACGTTGTTCCTAGGCCCATGAGGGAAGTCCAACCCATCTTCGTCTACAAATAGAAGGGCAGGGGCACAGTTAAAGGGACCTTTTTTTAGAACATTGGGGAGACTCTGCCGCTTTCAAGACTCATTCTTTTCAGTTCAAACTTGTATTCAAGTCATTAGTGTACGGATTGTATCTGTATTCAACTACTTGTGAAAGCAATAAAGATTAAAACTAAAAGTGGACGTAGGCAGTTACGCCGAACCACTATAAATCTGGTGTTCTTATTCTCTGCAGTTAATTTAGTTTGCATCCCTCTGTTTTAATTTATCTTCTTCATTAATCTCTCTACACAAAACTCTCTTTGGGTGTTAGTGACCAGTTTTGGTGCTAACAAATACGTAGAAGCTCCTATTGATGAATGGTCCCATATTGTAGGAAAATATTAAAAAATCTTATTTAAATATTGGATTTTCAAGAGGAATATTGGACTCTTTTGGCATACAATATTTTTTCAAACGTTTGTTTTGAATTGGTAGAAGAGATCCGTCCATTGCTTAGTAACGTGCTCCATCATTTTATAATTCCGTTAGGAAATATCCCGTCTGCTTTTTCTTCCATACAACAGATAGATTGAGACATAACATGATCCTCTACTATTACACAAGTTCGACGTAGCAAAACATTTTAAAGAAAGCGACAAAGTACTCGACTCGACTACGCAAACAGTACAATTTAATGATCGAGGTACAAAAGTTGTATCCTAACATCAATTACTTATCGATTAATATGCACATGACCTATTCAAATTCCAACATGTGTTTGGTTTTATATCATATTCTCAATCAAAAGTTGACTAATGTGCACATGTTCAATAATAAACATATACCTTTGAACCCTAGATATATTAGGTAATGTAATCAGTTTATATCATTTAATACACATCAAACTGAATGGAAGGATGAATTTTTATATAATATAAAATCATATAATGAAAAAAAATTCTATTAAATTTTATTTAAGAAACAAAATATTATTTAAAATAGTACAAGTAAAGATCTTTTGTAGACTTTCATATGATTTTTTTTCCCTGTTTGAGATTCAACCTTACTCCCCTCTGCATTAAATCATACGAACCGACACTGGAATCATGTGGATTGTTATTGTAGCGATAAGCGTGTTTGTTAAGCTAGCTTGGATGACCACCACATGGTTTTGTTGACGACTCTATTAGGATAATGCATGCAAATTATGTGTTCGCTGATGTTGGTGTGGACAATCTAGTGCATTCTAAATTCGAGCTATGTTGGTAACTTTTGTGTTTTCCAAGTAATCTTAAGAGTTGCCAACTCTCCCCTGTTGAAAGTGCTTCAAGAGTCTTCTTGTGCATTAAATTCTGAACTTTTTTTCCATCTCTATGTAGCAATTATTGCTTTTATTCCCTTTCTCGTTTTTTTATGGTATATTTGCTTGCTTTTACGATAAGGAGGTAATAACACAAAGTGATGAATGTCTCTAATAAGACATGGAAGTTTATTCTCATATGACGCGTGATCAATGGGCTAAAATATATAATATGGTGCAGAAAATGTAAAAGCCTATTTGTCATTGTAAGCATACGGGTCTTCTTGTTCTCTAACAAAACTGTACTAATTCAAGATTTCTTTCTCGGTCTAAAATAACATAAATACCCTCGCTTTTTATCTACAGGAAAATTGGCTGAAGGAAAAACATAACATTGTTCTTGGAATGAAGGACGCGACAATTATTTTTACGTTTTGAGGACGTGCGTTTTATACTTTCGTCTGAAGGAAATTCTTTACAAAAAAAATTAGATCATTCTCATCTCGTTCTCAAATTTTTAGTGCATGCGGTGGCATCACAAGAACAAGCGACGCAGCGTCATAAGAACAGACGGTAGTGGTGCAAGCACAGGCAGAGGTAGAGCTCGTTCAGGGGAAGGCGGAGCTCGTTCAGGCTAAGGCGATGGACTGTATGTGGTGGCATCGATGGACTGTAGGCGGTGGCGACTACTTCGAAGGCCTGTGGTGACTTGGGCGATGACTTCGACGACCGAGTTTAGATGAGCGGCGACGGAGTGGAGGTTAAGATTGTCGGTGGTGCCGAAGGTAACGATGGCGATTAAGTGTGTTGAAATGAACTAAAAAAAATGCTATACAAACTTATCATTATAATTCTATATGTGCAATGCATAATTGAACGTTATATTCTATATTATTGTTGTTATAGTTTATGCATTTGTAATAGCATGATTAATGTTCCTAAATTCCAAGGAGCTGAAGTAAGTTTTGTTTTAAGAATCTGCACAAGATGTGATTTTGATTAGATAAAATTACTCATATGTTTCACAAGATGATAAAATATGCATAAAACATAATGCATCAGTTGCTTGTTTACTTATTTATCGAGTTGCTTTATTTTGAATATTACAGATATCATAAATAAAATGCTAGTGTACTTCATAACTAAAATGCTTTATTAAACCATCATTTTGAATATTCTAAACATGCTAGTGGACTTGTAATTAAAATGCTATACGAAACTATTTTTTTTCATATCATAAACATGATAGTGTACTTCATAATTAAAATGTTACATTAAACTATAGTTTTGCATATTATAAACATGCTAATGGACTTGGTAATTAAAATGCTATATTAAAATATCACTTTGAATATTTTAAACATGATAGTAAACTTCATAACTAAAATGCTATATTAAACTATTTTAAACATCATTCGCCACATTCAATACGTTCTAATGCGCTTTAAAATAGAAATGATATTTTAACTTATCATTCAGCACATTCGATACATTGTACTGCACTTTAAAAATACAAATAATATTTTTAACTACCATTCGGCACATTCCATTCAATTTGATACATTGTAATGCACTAATTTAAAAATACAAATGATAGATTGGTTCCATATGTACCCTATTAGGATTGGCATCCGGTTAGTTTTTGCATCCATACGTACCCGATTAGGTTTGGCACCCGATGAGCTTTTGCATTCATACGTACCCGATTAGGATTGATATCATGTTAGCTTTTGCATCCATACGCACTCGATTAGGCTCAGTATCTGATTAAGTTTTGCACTCGATGGTACACTTAGTTAAACAATATGTCTCGAGTATAGATTTGTTTCATACGTACCCGATTAGGCTTGGCATCCAGTTAGCTTCTACATTCATACGTACTCGATTAGGCTTTGCATCTGGTTAGCTTTTACATTCGATGGTATGCTCGGTTAAACAATATATCTCTAGTACATATTGGTTTCATATGTACCCGATTAGGTTAGACATCCGGTTAGCTTTTGCGTCCATACGTACTTGATTAGGCTTGGCATCCGGTTAGCTTTTGCATCCATACGTACCCGATTAGGCTTGGCATCCGGTTAGCTTTTGCATTCGATGGTACGCTCGGTTAAACAATATATGCAACAACACAAAATTCGGGTCATTTGATTTTAAATGTTTAATTTATTTTAAATATTTAAATAATTGGATTTTAGAATTTAATAACTTATAATTCAAATATAGGGAATGTTTAAACATTTGAATTGTGAATTAAAAGTTAATTAAATGGATTTAATAATTTTATTTAACTCCCTTTAATTAATAAATAATATTGATGAATTTAATTTGTAGATTTATTTACAAATGTAAATAGATCGGATAAATATCAATAATTGAATATTTAAATCTGTGAAATTAGCCTTTCGAGGCACAGTCTTGGATTTCGACGAAACCAGTTTCAACTGATCCGTAATAGTGAATTATTATAGGATTTCAAGTTTACTAGCGATCAGACTTATCAGAACTTTAATTTAAATAAATTGATTTTGAAAAGCTATCTTCTGAATATGATGGAAGTGGCTTTCATACCTATTCCATTGTGTTCGAAATAGGGTATTAGCAAGGAACGCCAGCGAGCACGCCTCGTTTGGAGTTCGTCAATTTTTAGACGTGAATAGTACCAGTTAAAAATCCTATATAAGGACCCATACCCTTCACTCTTTTGCCCAATCCCTAGAATAAACCTAGCCGCCATTTTCTTTAAAGCAAACCCTAATAATAAACGGCTATCGTTGCTCCGGCCGCTAGAGGCAATTTTAGGCATCGGGTCCAAAGGCAAAAAGGTAGATAAGAGGATGAGGAGTTCATTGGTGCTGGCCGATCAACGTTTGGTGGAGCGTGGCATTCGCGTTTTGGCTCGACATCGTTTAGGTTGGATGGGTTTTTCTCGACGTCGGAGGCGAATTGGAAGAGGGGACCGACAGTGTTGGGTAGGGCTTGGTCAGGGCTTCGCGTGGGTGGCGTGCGGCGACCTCTGGTGTCGAGTGGCGGCAGCGACAGATGGTTGATCGAGCGCGATGAGTTGGTTTTTACGGCCTGGGTAATTTTTGTAAGAGGAAGATAATTAGGGTTTTGTTTAATAATATAATTAAGGATTTAATTATTTAATTAATTCATAAATCTTGTATAATGAATATCTTATTCGCTCTAGGTCCAAATCTAACACGGCCAGTTGCATTAGGTTCGTAATGGTGAATACTTTGTTGTAAAATTGGATTGAAAGAATTTGGAGCTTGTTGGAATTTATGCTAATAACGAACGCTCGTTTAGTTTTGAATCGAATCGGAATGTTTCAGCGAAAACGGAAATCAATGTGAGTTTAACTCACATGAATTTTTATTATATCATATCAATGATGTTATAAAAATTTATTATTTGTTTGGATGTTAGTTAAAATTGTTTGATTGCTTGTTTGGTTGAATTTCCATTTGGAAAATGGATGACATATTAATTTGATCATTATAAACCCATATGATTATCTATATATTATCGATAACCATTGTTTTGCAGGGAAAATCTGTAGAGAGACCCAAAGGGGGTTTCTCGACCATAAATTATTTATTTACATCATTATGTTGTAATATTGATGGTTAATTAAAATAAAACCTTGATATTCAATTTAATAGATTAAATGTCGTTATAGCAATATTCGCTACATCGTCATTTATTCAATTTCATCCCCAAAACCCTGTCATATGAAATTGAGCCTGTGTTTTCGATAAAAAGAATATTGAAAGTTCATTAATCATTTTGATCGATGATAATTTGGATTAATTAATCATTTTAGCTAATGATCTTGAAATTGATTAACCAATTTAATTAACGATGTTGGAAATTGATTTGTCTTTAGATTTAATTGATCATTTTTCCTGATGATGTTTTATACTTAATTAATCATTTTAACTAATGATTATTTGAGTTTAATTAATTATTTAATTAATGATATTTAGAAGTAATTAATCATTGTAAATAATGATTATTTAAGTTTAATTAATTATTTTAATTTATGGTAATTAAAATTTATAATCATTTCAAATTAATGATATTTCAAAGTAATGGATAATTTTAATTAATGATTTTTGAATTTAATTGAATCATTTTACTTAATAATATTGAAAGGTTATTAGTCATTCTTAATAATGATATTTGAATTTTATTAATCATTTAAATTAATGATTGTTTTAAATTTTATTAATTGTTTTTAACTAATGGTATTTGAAATTTAGTTAAATCATTTTTATTGATGATGTTTTATAATTAAATAAATCATATTTAACACATGATATTTTAATTAATTGTTTTGACTAATGAAGTTTGAATTTAATTAATCTAATTAACTTATGAATATTTGAACTTAATTAATTGTTTTAATTAATGGAATTTAAAATTACTTATCATTTTAATAAATGATGTTTTATATGGCTGATTCACTTAACTAATGATTATTTGAATTTAACAAATCTTTTCAATTAATGATATTCAAAGTTAATTAATTGATGTAATAAAAGTTATTTAAGTAAATTAACTAATATGATAAAATTGCTTTAATCAACCGATTTAAAGTTAATTTAACAATGGTATAAAAGTGTTTGGAAATAATTATCTATTTAATTAAAGATAATGGATTTATTTATTTAAAAGAAATTTTAAACATGATTAATTATCTTTCGGGATAATTAATATTGTTTTAAAGATATAAAAAGAATTGGAACTCAATTATTGGGATGTTAAGTGGGATAATCTTCTGAGTATTTGGTCTAATGTTGGTTTAGGCCTTCGGGGTCGCACACTTGGAAAGGTTCTTCTCTTAATGTTTCAACAACCAGGAACTAATTCTAAAAGTGTTTTACCAATATGGAAATCAAGCAAAAGTTCAGTTCATTTTAAAAAAAAGTAAAAGTTTGATTCGTTTATGGAAAAGAATTATTTCTGTAAAGCGAATCACTTATATGGAAACGATTTACTTGTATAATTAGCACTGAACATTGAAGAAGTAAACTTGTTACTATTTCAAAGGTTAAGAATATTTGTTGGACATGACTTTGAGGTAACACTACCTTGACTTGTCCGGTATTATTGTTAACCAAGAAAAAGTACAAGTTTGAATTCAATGAGTGGTGATAAGTATACAAGACTCAATTTCCATATACGATCTTTTTATATCCTCGATAGTTGGTATCTCAGCTATCGGTTACTTCAGCTACTTTATTTTTGTCATTCTATGTCGATTTATTGCTCCATTGAGCGTTGCTATCCTTTGTCAAAAATGACTAAATCAAAAGTGCGAGAGGAAGCCAAGCTATGTGGGGTTGATCCCATTAGGGTATTTTCACATCTCATGTAGTTTGGATTCGGTCTTGCACTTAGATGGGGAAATATTCGGATACTCGGTAAGGTCTAGCGGGGTCCGGCTTGGTATTGTCCGAGAAGTGTCATAGAGTAAATGAGCTTCTCATAAGTATATTACTAGAGGTATACTTCAAGAGGGTGCACCTTCCTTGTCATTTGTTGGAGAATTTCCTTTCCTTATTTGATTCGAAAACCCTGAATTTGTTTTAGCTTTAAATTGCCACGAGTAGAGCCAACTCCTCACCACGGCATTTAACTGTTTATTTAGTCCATTTTATCACGTGGGACCGTTAACTTATTTTATCCATTCTATCAAGTTTGGATTATTACCTTATTTAGCCCATTCTATCAAGTTGGACTGTTTTCCTTGTTCAATCCATTCTGTCTAGTTTGGATTTTGCTCGGTTTATTTCCATTCTTTCAAGTCTGGTTTAATATTATTTATGCTCATTCATTTGGATTTATTTCCTGATATTTATTTTTGCTCTTGCATGTATAGATGTTATTCTTGTGAGGTAAAAACCCGTTCCGCGTTAGTGGCGTGGTCTCACAGAAGTTTCATATATGATCTTCATTATTCAAGTTATCTCACGCTGGTATTTCCAGACTGATCCAGGTGTTATTTATTTATAATGCTTGGGTCAGACCGAGTATTTTCTCAGGTTGTCTTTGAAGCTTTGGAGATCGTGGAGGGGAGTAGAAGATTCACCTATTGTAGTATTTTATTTTCCGTTATATTACATAGTATACCTATCGGCATTTGTAAGGTTAGGATTTTATAACTATCCAACTGATAAGGTTTGTTTTTAACTCTGATATACTCTGTATTTTTGATGTGATAGTTTCTACTGTCCTTGTTATATTATATGTTGTCGATTCTGCTGTGAGATTCTGTTTTTTCTATTCTCTGTTCTTTATTCTTTTCTTTTTCTTTACCCTAACAATCCGCCCTTTTGTCGATTGGACATTTGAACACAATGGTAGTGTTTGGTGTCGACTTTCGATGGTCAAAATGACAGGTCGTTACATTTGGTATCAGAGCGCAAGGTTAAGCGAGAATCTTGGCTTTGGTAGGGTTTGGCTTATTAGAGATAGGGTAAGAGACACCCTAGAATGAGTTTGAGAGTATTATATATACGTAAGCGTATTTTTTAATGTAATAAAAACATATTATGTTAATTGGTCTATTGAGATTTTATGAATTCTGGTCGAGACGTAGGACACCACGGTATCGATAGGGATTTCTAAACACTTGACCAAGGCCAACGGAAAATATTGAAAAATTTGAAAATTTTGGCAAATTAAATATTTTGTCTAGGATTATATTTTATATATATAAAGGAATAATTTTCAAAACTTTATATAGTTATAAAGAGTGTTTGTTTAAATGTGATAATATTTATTTATTATCACTATTGTTTGTTCGATTATGCTTAACTTAAACGAGAAGCATTGACTGTTGTTTGTTAATTGCTAAATGGTGCTCGGTTTATCTAGGAGTATTTATAGCTTTGATTTAAAACAAACCCTTTGTGAATTAATTTCCATGATTTGACTATAAGGTTTCGAAGAATATGATTAAGTTAAAAACTCATCATTTAATAATGGTGGATTAAGGATTAAACTTTAATAAAAAAAGTTGTAAATATAGTCTAAATGGTAAGATAAAACATTTAGATAATAAACATTTGAGAAAATTTGATTATAGTAAAGAAGAATTATTATAATGTGAAATGATATTTATATAAAGGAAATTTTATATAAATTTAGTTTGAGAGATATGTTTAAAAAGAATTTTGAATCTGAATCCCGGAATTTTTGAAAATAATTCCAATGGAATTTTTGATAAATGAAATAGCAATCCTTTTGAAAGTATTTAAAAGTAAAAATATATTGGAAGTAAAATTTTAAATGGAATACATTTTCTTTGGGATAATTTGGAGGAAACCGTTTTGACTAGTTTTGCAGTAATCTAAATAATCTCCTAAGTGACGATCAGACGTTTGCTTGAGCGAATGTTGTGGAGTACTTAGTAAATTATTCTCGTTATCATTGTGCGAGCGAAATGAGTTCAAAATTCGAAGAAACCCAAAGTAATGTTTTGATAAATACATTGTTTGAAGTTATTATATATAAAAAAATATGTAGTATGCTTTCGAAGATGAGTTTTGAAATTTAAAACCAGGTATATAATTTTTATGTTCCCTTAAACGGGAATTATTTTCCAAAACAAAAGGTATTAGTAATAAGATATTGATTTGATAAATAGGATTTTTTCCCTTAGAAAAGTTATGGGATGATTTAACCCAGATTTAAATTGGGTTAAATTAAATAGGAAGGTTTTAATAAACATTGTTTTATTAAAACCATATAATTGTTTAAAACATCTAAGCAGTATGAACTACTTGTTGATTGGGTCAACCCATAAATAATATTCATTTTAACACTCTAAATAAAAGGGGGTTAATAGGTTGACTCGGTTTTAGGAAACCATAATTTGATTTGATCCCGTCTAGATCTTTGAAAAGGTAAAAATAAAAATTTGTATGTATTCTCAGGATATAAAAGAATATTATATAAGTAAATAAAAAGGAATAAGTTATGAATTGATGTTTTATAAAGAAATAACTTTATAAGATATTTTAAAACTTGGGTGAGAAATTATGAGGTAACTCATAAATAATTTTAGTATTGAATAAAATTCTAGGTGAATTAGAAAAAATTTAATATAATTAAGAAACTAATAAAATATAGAGTATAACTTTCCATTTTGTCCGAGTTAGTTTGGATAATCTTCTGAGCAATAGCCAAAGACTAATGAGAAAAATGGTACGGTTAGAAAATTATCTATATTTTCGGACAATTAAGAAAGTTTTGAACCTAAGTTGAAAATTCGGTTGTTAGTCGTGTGGCATTACGAGAATAATGTAAAGGGATAAGTTTTCCCTTACGGAATTTGATTGACTGTTAATGTTAGATTAATCCTTCACGGAATTTGATTTAATTGAAGTGATTGGCTGTGTGATTTTATAGACCATCGTTTATAAAGTTCAAAATTATAGAAGAAAAAAAATTAAATTGTTGTTATTAGGACCTAAATCCCGGTGATTGTGAAAAAGGTAATTTTTGAAAATGAATGATATTTATTCACTCTAGTTGATGTCTTTAGAGGAACCGGAATACCACTGGACGCTCCATGTTATTTTGATTCTAGAGTTTCACCATAATTTATTTGGAGGAATCCCCTCCTTGTCCTTTTGAGTTTGATCCTTGATTTTTCTCGTTTGAGAAATTTGAAAATAATTTTTTGATTGAAAAAGCTGGGTATTTAGATCTAAATTTGTCATCTGGAAATCATTGGATGCATAACATCTATTATAGGATATCCTCTTGTTTGTCGCATATGATTGAGATATGGATGGTTGATTGCATGTGCATTCATATCATGCTAATTTTTGAATGTAGAGTTACATCACATTGCTTTTGGTCAGCCTGATTTTCTTTTAGATTTCAGAAGTACAGGTATGCAAGAGATTGCTATTTTATTCTTGTGCTCCTGCATTTGCATAGAAGATAATAAATGGCTAGCCAAGAATATAAATCAAACGCGAAAAGGTACGTAATAAACTTAGAAAATTTAAATTGGTTGATGATTTTATGCCCCAGATGTGGGAGGCCACTTGGCTTTTGTTTTCTTTGATTAGGTTGGAACCCTTAAAGGCTATTTGTAGTTGTACCGATCGAGCCGCGCAAAGAAGACGCGAGCGAAATTTTTCGAAAATTTAAGAGTTAGGAAATTTTTAAGAATTTTGAAAACTGTTTGAAAACTAAAATTGTATTTTCTGAGTTATATCTTGAAATAAATGAATAGAAGAAAAATTAGTTGGAATAGGTGAATGAATTTAAAATACTAGGAAATTTTAAAATCTATTCTAGCTAATTGGTTTTACAAAATAAGTGTGACAACTCATTTTAATTAATAGTATTAAACTTAAGGGTTTGAAAACATTTTCTTCCTTAGGAATTCCGAGGACAAAATTCATTTAAGGGGGGAGAATGTAACAACCCAAAATTTGGGTCATTTGATTTTAAATATTTTAAATAATTGGATTTTAGAATTTAATAACTTATAATTCAAATATAGGGAATGTTTAAATATTTGAATTTTTAATTAAATGTTAATTAAATGGATTTAATAATTTTATTTAACTCCTTTTAATTAATAAATAATATTGGAGAATTTAATTTGTAGATTTATTTACAAATGTAAATAGACCGGGTAAATATCGATAATTGAATATTTAAATCTATGAAATTAGCATTTCGGGGCACAGTCTCGGATTTCAACGAAACTAGTTTCATCGGATCCGTAATAGTGAATTATTATAGGATTTCAATTTTCGTAGCGATCAGACTTATCGTTTGGCCGTGTGAGCTTGAAACGCGTAGAATTTATTTTCATAACTTTAATTTAAATAAATTGATTTTGAAAAGCTATCTTCTGAATATGATAGAAGTGGCTTTCGATACTTATTTCATTGTGTTCGGAATAGGGGTATTTAGTTAGGAACGCCAGCGAGCACGCCTCATTTGGAGTTTGTCAATTTTTAGATGTGAATAGTACCGGTTAGAAATCATAAATAAGGACCCATACCCTTCACTCTTTTTCCCAAACCCTAGAATAAACCTAGCCACCATTTTCTTTAAAGCAAATCCTAGTAATGAACGGCCATCGTTGCTCCGGCCGCTAGAGGCAATTTCAGGCGTCAGGTCCCAAAGCAAAAAGGTAGGCGAAAGGATGAGGAGTTCATCGGTGTTGGCCGATCATCGTTTGGTGGAGCGTGGCATTCGCATTTTGGCTCGACATCGTTCAGGTTGGATGGTTTTTTCTCAACATTGGAGGTGAATTGGAAGATGGGACTGGCAGCGTTGGGTAGGGCTTGGTAAGGGCTTCGCGTGGGTGGCGTGCGGCGATCTCTGGTGTCGAGTGGCGGTGGCGACTGATGGTTGATCGAGCGCGACGAGTTGGTTTTCACAGCCTAGGTAATTTTTGTAAGAGGAAGATAATTAGGGTTTTGTTTAATTATATAATTAAGGATTTAATTATTTAATTAATTTATAAATCTTGTATAATGAATATCTTATTCTTTCTAGGTCCAAATCTAACGTGGCCAGTTGCGTTAGGTTTGTAACGATGAATACTTTGTTATAAAATTAGATTGGAGGGATTTGGAGCTTGTTAGAATTTATGCTAAAAACGAACTCTAGTTCAATTTTGACTCGAATCGGAACGTTTCAGCAAAAACGGAAATCAATGTGAGTTTAACTCGCATTAATTTTTATTATATCATATCAATGATGTTATAAATATTTATTGATTGTTTGGATGTTAGTTAATCTTGTATGATTGCTTGTTTGGTTGAATTTCCGTTTGGAAAATGGATGACATATTAATTTGATTGTTATAAACCCATATGATTATCTATATATTATCGATAACCATTGTTTTGCAGGTAAAATCTATAGAGAGACCTAAAGGGGGTTCTCGACCATAAATTATTTATTTACATCATTATGTTGTAATATTAATGATAAGTTAAAATAAAACCCTGATATTCCATTTAATAGATTAAATGTCATTATAGCAATATTTGCTACATCGTCATTTATTCAATTTCATCCCCAAAACCTTGTCATATGAACTTGAGCTTGTGTTTCCGATAAAAAGAATATTGAAAATTCATTAATTATTTTGATCAATGATAATTTAGATTAATTAATCATTTTAACTAATGATTTTGAAATTGATTAACCAATTTAATTAACGATGTTGGAAATTGGTTTGTCTTTTGATTTAATTGATCATTTTTGTTGATGATGTTTTATACTTAATTAATCGTTTTAACTAATGATTATTTGAGTTTAATTAATTATATAATTAATGATATTTAGAAGTAATTAATAATTTTAAATAAAGATTATTTATGTTTAATTAATTATTTTAATTGATGATAATTAAAATTAAAATTAATGATATTTCAAAGTAATGGATCATTTTAATTAATGATTTTTGAATTTAATTGAATCATTTTAATTAATAATATTAAAAGGTAATTAGTCATTCTTAATAATGATATTTGAATTTTATTAATCATTTAAATTAATGATTGTTTTAAATTTTATTAATTATTTTTAACTAATGGTATTTGAAATTTAGTTAAATCATTTTAATTGATGATGTTTTATAATTAAATAAATCATTTTTAACAAATGATATTTTAATTAATTGTTTTGACTAATGAAGTTTGAATTTAATTAATCTAATTAACTTATGAATATTTGAACTTAATTAATTGTTTTAATTAATGGAATTTAAAATTACTTATCATTTTAATAAATAATGTTTTAGATGGCTAATTCATTTAACTAATGATTATTTGAATTTAATAAATCTTTTCAATTAATGATATTCAAAGTTAATTAATTGATGTAATAAAAGTGATTTAAGCAAATGAACTAATATGATAAAATTGCTTTAATCAACCGATTTAAAGTTAACTTGACAATGGTATAGAAGTGTTTGAAAATAATTATCTATTTAATTAAAGATAATGGATTTTTTATTTAAAAGAGATTTTAAACGTGATTAATTATCTTTCGGGATAATTAATATTGTTTTAAAGCTATAAAAAGGAATTGGAACTCGATTATTAGGATGTTAAATTGGATAATCTTCTAGGTGTTCAGTCTGATGTTGGTTTAGGCCTTCGGGGTCGCGTACTTGGAAAGATTCTTCTCTTAACGTTTCAACAACCAGGAACTAATTCTACAAGTGTTTTACCAATATGGAAATCAAGCAAAAGTTCAGTTCGTTTTAAAAAAAAGTAAAAGTTTGATTCGTTTATGGAAATGAATTATTTCTGTAAAGCGAATCACTTATATGGAAATGATTTACTTGTATAATTAGCACTAAACATCGAAGAAGTAAAACTTGTCACTATTTCAAAGGTTAAGTATAATTGTTGGACATGACTTTGAGGTAACACTACCTTGACTTGTTCGGTATTATTGTTAACCAAGAAAAAGTACAAGTTTGAATTCAATGAGTGGTGATTATTATACAAGACTCAATTTCCATATACGATCGTTTTATATCCTCGATAGTTGGTATCTCAGTTATCGGTTACTTCAGCTACTTTATATTTATCATTCTAAGATGATTTATTGCTCCATTGAGCATTGCTATCCTTTATCGGAAATGACTAAATCAAAAGCACGAGAGGAAGCCAAGCTATGTGGGGTTGCTCCTATTAGGGTATTTTCTCATCTCATCTAGTTTGGATTCGGTTGTGCACTTTGATGTGGAAATATTCAGGTACTTAGTGAGAACTGGCGGGGTCCGGCTTGGTATTGTCCGAGAAGTGTCACAGAGTAAATGAGCTTCTAAGAAGCATATTACTAGAGGTATACTTCAAGGGGGGTGCACCTTCCTTGTCATTTGTTGAAAAAATTCCTTTCCTTCTTTGATTCAAAAACTCTGAATCTGTTTTAGCTTTAAATTGCCACGAGTAGAGCCAACTCCTCACCACGGCATTTAAGAGTTTATTTAGTCCATTTTATCAAGTTTGGATTGTTACCTTATTTAGTCCATTCTATCAAGTTGGACTGTTTTTCTTGTTCTATCCATTCTGTCCAGTTTGGATTTTTCTCAGTTTATTTCTATTCTTTCAAGTCTGGTTTAATATTAGTTATGCTCATTTATTTCCTAATATTTATTTCTGCTCTTGCCTGTATGGATGTTATTCTTGTGAGATAAAAACCTGTTCCGCGTTAGCGGCGTGGTCTCACAGAAGTTTCATATATGATCTTCATTATTCGAGTTATCTCACGCTGGTATTTCCAGACTGATCCGGGTGTTATTTATTTATAATGTTTGGGTCAGACCGAGTATTTTCTCAGGTTGTCTTTGAAGCTTTGGAGATCGTGGAGGGGAGCTGAAGATTCATCTATCGTATTATTTTATTTTCCGCTATATTACATAGTATACCTATCGGCATTTGTAAGGTCGGGATTTTATAACTGTCCAGCTGATTAGGTTTGTTTTTAACTTTGATATACCCTGTATTTTTGATGTGACAGTTTCCACTATCCTTGTTATATTATATGTTATCGATTCCGCTGTGAGATTTTGTTTTCTCTATTCTCTATTCTTTTCTTTTTCTTTACCTTAACAATCTGCCCTTTTGTCGATTGGATGCGCGACATTTGAACGCAGTGGTAGTGTTTGGTGTCGACTTTCGTTGGTCAAAAGGGCGGGTCATTACAATATATCTCGCGTATAGATTGGTTCCATATATACCCGATTAGGCATGGCGTTCGGTTAACTTTTGCATCTTAATGTATGCTCGGTAAAACAATATATCTCGGGTATAGATTGCTTTCATGTACCCGATTAGGCTTGGCATCCGGTTAGATTTTGCATCAATATGTACCCAATTAGGCTTGGCATCCGGTTAGCCCTTGCATCCGTACGTACCCGATTAGGCTTGGCATCCGGTTAGCTTTTGCATCCATACGTACCCGATTAGGCTTGGCATCCGGTTTTCTTTTGCGTTCGATGGTACGCTCGGTAAAACAATATATCCTATCTATAGATTGATTCCATATATACTCGATTAGGCTTGGCATCTGGCTAGCTTTTGCATCCATACGTACCCGATTAGGCTTGGCATCCGGTTAGCTTTTACATCTATACGTATCCGATTAGGCTTGGCATCCGGTTAGCTTTTGCATAGCATCCGGGGTTAGCTTTTACATTCGATGGTAGCTCGGTTAAACAACATATCTCGGGTATAGATTGGTTTCATATGTACCCGATTAGGCTTGGCACCCAGTTAGCTTTTGCATCCATACGTACCCGATTAGGCTTGGCATCCGGTTAGCTTTTGCATCCATATATACCCGATTAGGTTTGACATCCGGTTTGCTTTTGCATCCATACGTACCCGATTAGGTTTGGCTTTAGGTTGGATTTTGCATCCATACGTACCCGATTAGGCTTGGCATCCAGTTTGCTTTTGCATTCGATGGTACGCTCGGTTAAAGAATATATCCTATGTATAGATTGGTTCCATATATACTCGCTTAGACTTGGCATCTGGCTAGCTTTTGCATCCATACGTACCCGATTAGGCTTGGCATCCGGTTAGCTTTTACATCCATACGTATCTGATTAGGCTTGGCATCCGGTTAGCTTTTGCATAGCATCCGGTTAGCTTTTACATTCGATGGTAGCTCGGTTAAACAACATATCTCGGGTATAGATTGGTTTCATATGTACCCGATTAGGCTTGGCACCCAATTAGCTTTTGCATCCAAACGTACCCGATTAGGCTTGGCATCCAGTTAGCTTTTGCATCCATACGTACCCGATTAGGTTTGACATCCGGTTTGCTTTTGCATCCATACGTATCCGATTAGGCTTGGCATCCGGTTAGCTTTTGCATAGCATCCGGTTAGCTTTTACATTCGATGGTAGCTCGGTTAAACAACATATCTCGGGTATAGATTGGTTTCATATGTACCCGATTAGGCTTGGCACCCAGTTAGCTTTTGCATCCAAACGTACCCGATTAGGCTTGGCATCCGATTAGCTTTTGCATCCATATATACCCGATTAGGTTTGACATCCGGTTTGCTTTTGCATCCATACGTACCCGATTAGGTTTGACTTCAGGTTGGATTTTACATCCATACGTACCCGATTATGTTTGGCATCCGGTTAGCGTTTTCATTTCTTGGTACACTCGGTTAAACAATATATCTCGATGACCGAGCCCACGACCGAGCTCTTGACCGAGCCCGTGAGCGAGCCCATGACCTAACCTATGACCGAGCCCGTGACTGAGCCCGTGACTGAGTCCATGACCAAGTCCATGACCGAACCCTTTAAAAATTGTAATGCACTTTAAAAATATAAAAGATATTTTTAACTATCATTCGGCACATTCCATGTAACCTGGTTCATTTAAAAATACAAATGCTATTTTTAACTATCATTGGCACATTTCATTTAACTTTATTTTTTAAAAATATAAATGCTATTTTTAACTATCATTCAGCACATTTGGTTCATTCTAATGCATTTTAAAAATACAAATGTTATTTTCAACTATCATTCAACAAATTCGATTCATTCTAATGTATTTTAAAAATAAAAATGCTATTTCTAACTATCAATCGGCACATTCGATTCGTTCTAATGTTTTTTAAAAGTAAAAATGCTAATTTTAACTATCATTTAATTTATTTGGCACATTACATTCGTTCTAATACAACTTAAAAATACAAATGATATTTTTAACTAGCATTCGGCACGTTCCATTCAATCTAATGCGCTTCAAAAATACAGATGCTATTTTTAACTATTATTCGGCACATTTCATTCATTCTAATGCACTTTAAAACGACAAATGTTATTTCTAACTATCATTTTGGTGAGATTCAGGGTGATAACGATTACATAAAATGTTGGACGGTGGCTTGGACGACGGCGGCTTCAGATGATGATTGCTTGGGCGGCGGAGTGAGAACAACAAGGGAGGTGAGATCTAGGTTTCATTGAGACATGGCAACGGCAAGAGAGGGGCATGGACTGCGGCAGCGCGTAGACGACGGCGGCAGCTTGGAAAATTGCGGCTTTAGACAACAATTGCTTGGACGACGGCTAGGGCAAGCATTGACTGAAGCTAGATAATCGTTGCGGAGGAAAAAGTCAAAGTCGGAAAATTGAAAAAACGGGCTACTGTCCTTTTGTCTAAATTTGAAAAGTTGGGTGCTAGATTTAAAAATTAGTTTAAAGTTTTTCTTTTAAACTAATTGCTCTTCTATTTATTTATTTTTTTTTATTTTTTTTTTAAACATTTACCATCCCGGTTTTCACCTTTCGCCCCCGTTTAGAGAAGTTTGAATTCTAAAGACAGAATTGTCCTTGGAATTTTCACTCGATCTACTATATATGTTATTTTCATCGTTCATGCCTGTCAATTGACGATAATCTAACACAAATTACAACATAAATTCAAACAAATTTCAACCTAACAGCTTTACAATTGATACTGGTTCTCATTAGTAATTTCCGTCTGTCTTTCAATTTCACTAGCTTTAGAAATATAAAATTTAAAACACTCGTTGTTACTAAATTCTTTTTTTTAGAATAAAACCGAAGTTAATATTTTTGCATTGCAAATCTGATATATATCTCATATAAGAGAAATTTTGTGGTGGATGACAGTGATTTTGAGGTTTGAGAGATATAGATAAAATAAAACTTTTCACCAAAGAAAAAGAACGACAATGACGATATAAACAAGGGGCAAAGTGGTAAAATCATGGGGGTTAAAAGTAGTTAATGGGGTGCTATTTTTATTTTTGGATTAGTAGGGTGATTAAGGCAATAACCAAGGGATGAATAGAATCAGCCAAACTTTCTATACAACAGCAGCCTCTATGTTACTTTACATGATTGTGATGAATATTGTATGGTTATGGACAATAGTTAACTGAAAACGCCATTAATTCATAATTAAAACACGATAAGCAAGCATGGTCCTCCATGCATTGATGGAATTAAATATTTTGCCGTGTTGATATAAATGTTATACTACAGTCTTTCGTTTTAATGCTTGTTTTTATTCATTAATTTCCAAAATTTTACATGCTGGTTTAAAGAACTGGTACATCTTGAGCTGGACCAGTGATGGAAACTGTATTTATGTTCTTATGGGCCCAACAATATTGCCATTAATTGTTTCTTGACTTCTTCTATTGGGGTTGGTGGGTGATGAAATATTATTCCTTGTACTAATTGCACGCAAAAAATGGCATTTTCTAGAATATTTACGTGTATTCCATTTCCATATATGCTAATGCAATTCCACATATCATAATACAAGTGGAATACTGTATATACAGGGCCGGCCCAAGCATTGTTGTTGCCCCAGCCCAGTTTTTCAGCATTTGAGCAAAAATATTACAACATAGATAGAAATCGAACTCAGGTTGCTCCACTCCATTAGCAATGTTACTTCCACTACACTACCGCATCTTTTGATTTACTATTGGGTAAAAATATATTTATCTTCAACGGAATACTATACTCGTCAACCCTTCCTGCTGTTGCCCCTCCCGGATGGGTTGCCCTAGGCGGTCGTCTTGCCAGGCTTACCCTGGGGCCGGGCCTGTGTATATATATAATATATTGCTTTCGAACGTCTCTTATAGATTAAATTAATATATGATGTAAGATCAATGCGTATTTCTTCAGTAGTTAGTTACAGATATTTTTGGGTTTTAGTTGAACATTACATGCATATACTTGCATATAAAGGCGAAGAAGATCTAGCGATTGCCATTCAGTGGAAACCACGAAATCAACGCTCCTTCGTAAATTCCTCCTACATCTGCACTTCTTTACCCTTTTATTTTCGGGTCATGCAGCGTACCCTGTAGAGTCTATGGGATTTATGACATTCTCTTAAGAGTTAATACGCCGATAAGTTAAGCTCAGGTTGCTTGGAAATTAGGAGGAGGGAAAAAAAATGATGTATATATTTGCATATGCACATTACATTATCCTATTGTTAGAATAATACATATGTATTCATGGAGCTATATAATGCACCATAAAAATACTATATTCAAGTGTTAGTGAACACTGCTGATCATACAAGTAGTCCTTATCATCATTCATCACTTACAGCAGAGATCTCCACAGCCCTCATTTGCTGGAGCATTCTTTATACCTTTTTTTTTCCTGATGAAGATAAAATAAAGAAACTTTTACTGACACATTTAAAACTGCTTAAACGGTCGACAACTACTGGTTTCCCATATCTGCCATATAGCTGGATAACCATCTACCATTAAAGCTCCAGTTAAAGCTTTAATGCACAAACCTGTAACCCATGATGTTCGCCCATTCTTATTCCAGATTTAGCCATGAGCATAGATCTAATAAGAAATTATACAAACATTCGGCTTCTTGTTCCATCAAACCATTCGTTTCAGAATGAACTGTCAGATCGACACAGTTCGATTCATTGGGCTCATTATACGCCACATACTGCTCATTAGTGTATTACCGTTTTATTATGTTTATATATGATCATCACTGCACTGAGGTCAGTCTCATTTATTTTCCACATGCTCTCGTACTTTTTGTTTCATTTTCCAACGTTTGGTAATTTGTTTTTCTGCTCCAGTGGGCCAAATATTTACGCTGCATTATCTAATGTTTTGTGTAACAGTGTGTGTCTATATATATATATATATATATATATATATATATATATATATATATATATATATATATATATATATTACACCCGACCTGACAAATAATATTTTACTAGTATACATCTATTGATAATTAGAACTCAATGAATAGGATTTATATTATATCAATGAAATGTTATCATCGGTTTTTATCCTACCCATTAAGAGCATCACCACAGCTCACATTTTCTCGAATCCACACCCGATTTATTCTCCAACAGAGTACGAGTATTTGTGATAGTGCGGAAAGAGGGGCCTTCGGGCTAGAAAAATACGATGGAGTGAGGCGCCTGTTCAACAGGCGCCTGCCCAATGAGGGCTCCAACATTTTGGTGTGTGGAAAATCGAATTTCCGCACTTCAAACTGTTGGAGATGCTCTAACCGCTTCTCGATTATTCGTCAATGATATTTCTTGTATCAAACATCACCAATAGAGCTGTTTGAAATAATAATGTCGTGTCTACCAATTTTGTTGCACTTACGCACACGTCCACATTAAATTTTATAACATAAAAAGTAAATACATTTTGTTATTAGATATATCTATAGTATTTTGACCTTACTGTTAGGCGGCACATATACATATAGTTATGTATTTGTGTTCATCTTTTAAGTCATTTATCAAAAGTTTATTCTGTAGTTTCCATTTAAATATATCCTATAATGTGTACATTCATATTTTAGCCATAACCATATTTAAACCCACCATCATGATCCTTTTCTATAAATAGAACAATCCATACAAGAACAAAAGCAACAAACATAATGCATCCCAATATATTACTCTTAGCACTCATAGCCTTCATCATAGTCACCATCCACAGCTTTCTCCTACATTCTTCATCAAATTACTTCTCAACCTTAATCAGCGCAAAATATACTTCACTGATAATTAACCATAAATACATCGTCTTCTCTACACTATGGTGCATCCTCCTCTCCGTTTTCTCATACATCATAACAAGACCACGAAAAATCTACCTCCTAAACTACTCCTGCCACCTTCCAGAGAAAGACAGAAGGTGCAGTCTGGAAGTATGCGAATACTTCGGAAACCGCTCCAAAAGATTCACAGAAACAAGCGCAGATTTCATGCGTGCAATCTACAGCAAATCCGGTCTGGGTGATGAAACATACGGGCCTCCGTTTGTGTTCCAAACCGACTATGAAGCAAAGCTGAAGAATGCGGTGATAGAAGCTGAAGAGACGATGTTCACTGCAGTTTCTTCCGTTCTTTCAAAAACTTCTACCCATTGCACTAAGATTACACACCTAATCGTGGTATGTAGCATGTATTCGCCTTCTCCTTCATTGGCTAGTATGGTTGTTAATCGGTTTGGGCTGAATGAGTCGGTCAAGAGTTACAATCTTTCAGGTATGGGGTGCAGCGCAGGAACTGTTGCAATCGATATGGCAGCGCAGCTTTTGAAACGGGAGATTGGTTATGCGCTTATTGTTGCTACTGAGAATACCAGCTTGAACTGGTATGCACTTGTCACCCCATAGATGTCAAAATGCTCTGGTTGCTTCAGAAACATTACATCATATATACGACTTCTAAACATATGTTGCGTTTTAGCCATAAATCTAGCTATTGATCAACATATTGATTTGTACAAGCGATACAGCTATAAGTCGTCTGAACATTACAGGTACTTTGGAGACAACCGCCATATGCTAGTCACAAACTGCATATTCCGTGTTGGGTCGGCCGCAGCACTGATAACCAACGACCCACATGCACGGCACCAAGCAAAATTGGAATTGGTGAGCACACTAAGGACCCATCATGGAGCAGATGATGCAGCCTATAATGCCGCCACCCAACAAGAGGACGAAAAGGGGACCCTCGGAGTAGCCCTTACACAAGACCTGGTCCGAGTGGCTGGAGCAGGGCTGAAGAATCACATATCAACGCTAGGACCACATGTCCTACCCATGTCCCAACTGCTGAAATACGCATTTAATGTCCTTAGATCATACTTCAGTAAGGACGGAAAAGGGGTCGGAGTGCCGGATTTCACGACTGCGTTTGAGCATATATGCATACATGCTGGAGGGAAGGCTGTGATCAACTCGATATCCAGGATTATGAAGTTCGAGGAGAAGGTCGTGGAGCCTGCTAGGATGTGTTTGCATAGGTTTGGGAATACGTCCAGCAGTTTGGTGTTTTATGAGTTGGCCTACTTTGAAGGAAAGAAGAGGATAAAGGAAGGCGATAGGGTTTGGATGTTGGCTTTTGGGACGGGTTTTAAGGCGTGTAGTTTGGTTTGGAGGGCGGCTAGGGATTCGCGGATGGATAATGATAACCCTTGGACAGAATGCATTCATAGGTACCCGGTGTATTGAAGATCACGTTTGGTTTGTATGCTTTTAAATTTGTGTCCGTTACGAACATACAAAATATATTTGATATGTTTTGGAATTAAATTGCATGTGTGGGGAAGATGAAATAAATCAATAATATAGCTTTTACTTAATCTTATATTCCAATGATTTGGTAACATCTATTTATGTTACACTAGTTAAGCCATGATGCTAATAATGTTATATATTTCCTCTCTTCAAATTTAGTCGAGTTTGCTTTATTTTATATATGTTGATCTTTTCATTCTCATTAAGACAAATGTTTTACCCGATTCATTATTTATTTATTTTATCCAAAATTTTATCTCTCTTTAAATTTTGGTTACGCTGACATTCAACTAATGAAAGCTTGTTCGATAAGAGGCACTCAAGTTTTGGGTAAAGCGCTGATTATTTTTTTGGAGGAAGAGTAATGAAAACGAAAGCTATAAAGAGCAAGAACCAAAAGCAACAACTACATATAGATCTGTGTATTCAAAGCTCCACAAAATCCACGATACAGCGCATAGCGCTCTTCGACCGCTGCATTATTTTAGTTTAGTGCTAATAAGCAGTAGATCTGCATTAAGCTCTGATATTTTCCGCTACACCCGCTAAATCAAAGTTTTTCTAGCACCCGCGTTAGCAACAATAATATGCAAATGTTGATTTGACTAGTTCTCTTTAAACCAAATCAACAAAGCTAGTGTAAATACCTAGTTTTAAGACATAAGTACTTAATATAAGTTAGAAATCTATTGTAGTCACTAAATCTATTCTGCCTAAATCATTATATTCTTCGGTTTTGTTATATAGGATTAGACAATATTTCTTTTTTCTATATAAATGGTATGAGAATGAGAATAAATTAACTTTCAATGTTTGGTTTTATATCTAATGAAGCTCTTTTCACCTCCGCTATTTTTTGTTATATTCCCACTTTATCCCCGCTATATTTTTTTGCACCTCCACCACTATAGAACCGGTAAACGCTTTAACTGCATATAGACATATAAACAGTCGTTTCGGGTAACCGATACATCCACTTTCGATAAGTTTTCTATTTAGAGCTTTATACGACGAGAGTACAAAATGAAAGGGGTGGGAAGCCATCAAAAAGAAATTTAGTTATATCTAAGCAAGTGAGTGCAAAAAGTAAATGATGCGAATAGCTTTCATTCTCTCATTTTTCATGTTGTTTCTAAGGATGTTGTAACAACCCGCCTTCCATAACCCCTAAAATCCGTGTATACAAGCAACCGAATTTCCTAATACTATCACGGACAACATTCTATTAAGGATAAAATACAAAGCACAATATAATCACAGAACATACCATCTTAATGCACCAAGTCTCATAAAGTGTCATAACAAAAGGTGTAAATGATACATCGAATCTATATAACTCATATCCTTAAATTTTATATATATATATATATATATATATATATATTACATGTCAATACTCCAAAAACCAGATAGATATAAACATAGGGGTAATATAGCTATGGCTCTATAAATTACCTCCAACTAAAAGAGATCCTCATCTCCAAGTTAACATACACAAGGAATATATAACAAAATAAACAACAAGGAGAATATCAGATATAAAGTCCAATGAAAAGAAAATATCACCAATCTGCATGATTGCTAATATGCTACTATATCATAAATAATACCAAATGGTAATGCTCAAGGTAATGAAGTCATACCTCAACCTGCATCTTCACATATATCCAACAAGTTAACACATTTCTACTATAATACTGCGTTATACGATAAAACTATCATAAACTAATCATCATGGCATCAATCGTGACTCAAACGTCACATACTAAGCTAGTGGGTTATGGATTTCTCGATAAGGCCAAAAATCACGAAGTAAGGCCACTGATGTAAGACCGATAATATGATGCTTCAACGCATTATCCACCATCTACAATCATATCGAATTCGAACCGATATACATGTGCCTAACCACTATTAATTGTGTATCATGAGGACAAATGACAAGTAATCCAGGGACCTATAACCATTGCTACAGTATAGTCTGAGGTTCATCGCCTACATTAATGACTCTTATCTCATTGTCGATGTCACCCAAAGATGCACAACCAACGCAACAATTTCTCATACCACAAATAGCCTATAAATATCAAATCCCAAGGCCATAGCCAAGGGATACAGGCTCACTCCGTATACGCAATATCGAATGAAATCATATATCACAATACCCTACTCATCGCATCTTCAACCCACCGTACGAACCTATAAAAGTCACCATAAACACATTACAAGCATTACCTATGACCTCTTTATCATCCAAAATCATTATGCATCCTCTCGGACATCCTCGAGTCTCCGATTTTGGAATAGTGTCGAAGTGGGTCCCACTTGGGCCTTGGTATCATAATGCTCGAAACTAAACCAATTTCATGAATATTATTCTTGGAAAATGATGAACAGTAGTCCAAACTCCACATTAGTACGAGTCTGTATGCGAAAGATGTTGCACTTTGAAGTTTCAGCCAAACTCGATGATGAACAACCGATTAATCAACTGAACAGCCGAATATACACTTGACTAAACAGAGTAACGGTCGACTTTACAAACAACTAAATCGACTGGTTACCCATTACCAGCCGACGAAACACTCCCTAAAATGCACTATAAGTGTTCGGATTTGATCATGAGCTCAACCAGTCGACTATTTGGACCCACCAGTCGATTGGTTGGTTGTACTCAACCCATTTCACATCCTTAAACTTCAAACACTCATATCTCTTCATTCGTAGCTCCAAATGACTCATCGATTCTTCCGTTGTGATCGTGATGAAATTCCATTCGATTTAGATATCTCGTATCTTTCTTGCTATTTTTGATGTGGTTTCAATCAATTCAAATACATAAGATGCATAAACGCAATACTTCGCATGACGTCTCACTACTTATATTCAAGTTTTTGTTATAAGCATTCACCTTTCTACATCTCATTTGCATCATACTACTCTGTGTCACCAAGACTCTTCGCCTAACATTGCTCAACATGGATTCATGCCCTTATTATAAATCGTTTGACATTCAGATGTGCGCAACTTCGCAATCGACAAACGACTTTAAGGCAATGAACTGGTTTTCGCAGTCTTTCTAGTTTAACTACTCAATTAACGATTTCAACTCTACATTTCATTGATAATGACAACCAAAAATGTCATGCATCACTTCTTAACCATTTTATCAATCCCTAAACCAACAATTATTCATAAAATCAATCCAAACGATATCAATTTTCATATAATGTTGTTAAAAAATTCATTTCTATAATTAACTCTTTCAAAACCTTTATTAACAAGATTATCATATCTAAAATCCCAATCAAGTTCATAACTCAACCCATAACAATATTTGAGTATTTATCATGATTTCTAACATATATAGTGATCATATATCATAAAGTATAGATCTCACTCACCCAATCTCTTAGAAATCCAAGCTTCATTGGACCCAACCCAAAGCTTTTATTCATGAAATCCGGCTTCTAACTTCCTAAAAATATGAGTCAATGCTATAGATTTGTAAAGAATCCTCAAACTTAAATTTAGAAATTTATCCTGGAATTTTGGATTTAGATACGAGGAAGTTATGGATGATTTAGTTTTTTAAAAATCTTAGTTTTCTTTTTGTCAAAATAAGAAGAAGATAATGATGAGATGAAAATAAAATTTTCATTTTAGAATTACTAACGCAATTCTAGCCAGATGACGTTTTGGCCCTACCTTTACATTTCTTCTTGTCTTACCAATCTTATCTGATTTTAACAAACTTAACATGTATTCCATATGTAAACAAAATTACAAAACCAATGGAATAAGTATTTGGTCCTCATTCATTCATCTGTAAAAATTATTCTTTTAAGTCATTATTTCCAATCAAACACGTAAGATGTAATATCCTCTATTTTGAGACCCAAAAATGAACGTCGATAATGTTGTAGTCATTACTAAAATTATTTTCAAGTGACAAAATGATATTAATATTTTTTATAATACTAAGTAAACAGAATAACTAAATATTTTCAATTACATAAATTTTCAAGTTACATTTTTCATAATCCGAATTGTTCCCAAACAGAGACAAAATATAACAAACATAAAAATAGTGCCATGCCTGACATATAAAGATGCCGACATAAATAATTAACCAGTTATATACTGGTATACAATAACATAATACAAAAATAACTTTTATTAGTTATAAGCCTCATGCTTAGCCTTAGGCATTGTTATTCGTTCTTTCCAAAGTAACACGTCTAAGACTAAAAAACTCAACATACTCGAATGAGTACCTATGAGTTTATAAGAAATAATAAAAACATCGATTAAAAATAAAGCCTGGTAAGAGTAAAACTTTACTCTAAACATACACATAAAGAGGCCACGTTGTTAAAGAACATAATGAATTCCCCCCTTATTGTTTTATCATGGCAATTACATTGTATCATGTAAACAATCATTATAGCACGAGCACTCATGTAGCATCATTTAAGTATTCCTTATACTTAACATTAAATTATGAACCATGTTATATGTACCCACTCAACCATTACAATGTATGTATACCCTATACTTAAAATTAAGTTGTTATGAACCATCATCAATCACATTCATAAACATCACCTAAACTTTTGTTTAGGTGTTGATGTCAAAGTTATCGTTAACTTATTTTAGTGATTACCTCCTTAGGCATGTCTATCACTAATTTATATTTATCTCAAACAACGTCATTAATGAAATGACCAATCATTCCACCATGAGAGTCACCCTGACCAGCGCCACCCTAAAGCTTCTAAGAGGCTGAATGTCAACACCCTAAATACATTCTAGCAAGCATCATTACTAAGCATCAATGACCCATTCTACTCCCAAAACACTTATTTCATGTTGTTGATTCATTCATTACATCCATTTTGATGTTTTGGCACCCGGCCATAAACTCACACTAGAGTTTAAGTTTTTTGAATTAAACCATATAGACTTCCCAAGTCTTGGCACCCTATTATATCATTGAATATAGAGTACCTAAGCTCTTCTCTCGGTCATTCAATAACTCCATGAGTTGGTATATATTCAAATATTAGGTTCAGTCCATTTCTTTTACTTATTAGTTGTTTACCCTACACATTTTTATCTTTAATTTTAATGATGAAACTATCATTTCTTAGCTTCCGTAAGCTTACTTCATTCTTTAGTCTTAAGTAAGTTTCTACATTGAACTTATCATTTTTCACTACACCAAAACAGGCAAATTCTAACATTTATAAGTGTTACAAATAATTTCAGTAACACTTTTTAAGTGTTACTAATGGACTGTGAGGAATGGAGCGGCCAAATTTGTAACACTTATAAGTGTTACAAACATACGTATTACTAACACTTATAAGTGTTGGTACCTAAATATACGGTAACGCTTATAAGTGTTGGTAACGAAATATACGGTAACACTTATAAGTGTTGGTACAGAAATATACGGTAACGCTTATAAGTGTTGGTACAGAAATATACGGTAACGTTTATAAGTGTTGGTAACGAAATATACGGTAACACTTATAAATGTTGGTGCAGAAATATACGGTAACACTTATAAGTGTTGGTAACAAAATATACGATAACACTTATAAGTGTTGGTATGGAAATACACGGTAACGCTTATAAGTGTTGGAAAATGATTATTTAGTAACACACACACATATACCAAAACTTAAACGCAAAGTTTAAATATAAACACACTGCAAATAATGGTTTCCATATCATAAATAATTCATCATACATATTCAATGCAAAGTTTAAACGCTCTGCAAATGTAGTATAATATATCACAAACAATTATTTACATATCTAAAATACCACAATCACAACACCAGAAAGGTTATTTTCTAACACTTATAACCGTGATAACTAAAACAATATCAAACAAACTCGATTGCTGCATATATCTTCCCGCTCCACTGTTACACTGACATAAAAAACTGTCAACCACCCAAACTACTTAACATCACAACAACTTCATATCCCCTTCTCAATTGCCTAATCAACCAGACATCAACATTCATGACCACACTTCTCTAATAACCAGTCATTGATCACACTTCACCAGTAAATCCACAAACAAACTGCAAGTTCATCTCATATTCCTTCCACTGCTACATCAAACTGCAAGTTCACCACATCAAACTATCTACATATTCCTTCCACTGTCTACTTCCATCGTTATCACCTTCATCACTATTCCCTTCAACATCATCTACATATCAACAATCTCCTGCCAGTACTACCCTCCGACCACTTGCATTCACCTCCTCCGAGCAATTCAAAACCACTGTGTCATTGCCAAACCCCCCCTACCTACTTAATTTCTACACAGACAGCCCGTAAGCATCACCAGACTGTTCACTTTCCACCCCATGCAATACAAATTGCCCTCAACCATCCGCCATTGTCAACCATCCTCCAGCAATCAACACTTCAAAAACCCATTCCTGCCCACTGTCATCTCACCCAAATCAAACAGTCACTAAAACTCCTTGTCACTGCACATTCTTATCTGTCAACTTCCAATACATCCTCCTTCACCTCAACCAAATACCGATCGATTCCACACTCCTCCAAACCATCAACTTGCCCTCATTCACTGCCTGTTACAGCCAACCAAACACCTCGTCGAACAAGTTTTTTTCTTGCCACAACAGCCTTTCTTCACACTGCAAACATCGGAAGCACCCTACAACGCCTGAATCGAACACGACCTCCTACCGAGCACCAATTCTTCCTCAGCATCGCCTACTGACTTCTAACAGCAGTTACAGCAGCGACCAAACCACGACCCAAGCCCCGGCAATCCACCGCAACTCCGCTGTCACTACCTTGTATCGAACCGCGACTCCAAACCATTTCGAATTGCTAACAAAAATCAAACAATCCCACCACCTCGAACTAAATCTGAAAGAAAATAATATATAACATTTAGATAGAGAAGCTGTTTCAGATCTGAAAGAAAATATATAGCAAGGAAAGAAAATAAACAGAGAAACATACTCTCAACAGTCCTGCGTTGGGAGTATGCACCTGCTAACTGAAAGTTACACTGTTTAAATAATATATAACGATCAATGGATGACAATATATAGCAAAAAAATATACAGTCTCATAAATACAAAAAATCTTGTAATAATTCGGTGAAGTATGATGAAGTACCTCGACTGAAATGAATTCGGTTGCTGGAAAATCAGGAATTGACTTCATAGCATTTGATGCGATCCAATCAAGAAATCAAGTAGTTAGATAATTGCTTCATAATGCATAACATATTATTTCTGAAAATAGTAAAGTACAAGTAGTCGCTATAATTTTTTACAACAATGACCAACAGACTAAAATAAATTTACAAACAGTTAAAAAAAAACTGTACAGATAGTACAAAAAGGGGGAGAAATGTTTTCGACAGTCTCTACAGTGCTATTTTTTGATGGTTTTCAAGTTTTTCCAGTATAAGAGAAAACAAAGTGTCATCCTTGTAATAGGGCCAAATTTTCCTTCAGTTCTTTAATGACTAAAAAATAGTCATTTGCAGCCACAATTGTTTCAAGATCAAATACATGATTGTCAAATAATTCCCCATTTAGTTTCTATTTGATTTTTCACATTTAAATCAAAAAAATGCATGACATCATTCATATTATAACTACTGGAAATAATCGCCACTCAAGCTAAAAGGTAAACTTCTAAAAATAAAGCTTCAAAAGTTCGTTCTTAATCTTTATATCCTTTCTAATTTGGTCAATATAAATGTACCCAGTTCGTATCAAATATGATTACTTTTCAGTAAGAAATGATTGTTAGCAACTACATACAGCATATAGAAACTAAATTTTCTACAGTATCAGTTTCAAGTTGCAAATGTTATTTATGGCACAATATAACAAAAGAAAAATTAATAAATCAAGCATCATGTATAAAATCATATTTGTAGCCAAAAATGTCAAATTTGCGATGAACAGATTGCAAATAAGGCTGTAATCTGTAAATCTGTAAATAAAACTAAAAATTAATTAATACATTTATCATCAGATACTCGGTGCATCTCTGTGCACATATCCATATCCACATAACCATGCATGTCATATACACATTTTCTCTGATAATTATTTCTCTACCAAAAACAAGAGAAAAAGAGCCTTCGTCAAAGGTTACTTAATTTGTACTAACAGCATACTACATTTTCTACATGATTTAATGGTAACATATTCCAATACTATTTTGGTACCGGTTTAAAAATGGTAACATATTCCATTAGCAGGTCAAAACATATCATATGCAACTGAGTACGATATCCTCCATCATATATGATTATATAAACCAATGTAAAAATGGAAACTGAAATTGAAAGTAGCACGGATTTATGATTTGGGTAGAAGGATAATACTTTTCAACTATTAACTGGTAGGAAAACCCAAGCTGGACAGGCAATAATAACAAAACATTTATATTAATGGGAATCCTATTTTTATTTATATTTTTGTGTGTTGATTATTCCTATGTATACCTTGTTTATTGGAAGAACGGGAATGTTTCATTGCTGATTAGAACAGAATAAGCGAGGGAGTTTTCAATAGAAAATATTAGTTGAATTTAAATAATACCTCGATTGGAGTGAAGAGAGCTGCACTGTCATAGGTACGATCTTCTTCACTCTCAGATTCTCTGATGAAGATTGTAAAGACATTAGCATATAAGTTGCAAATAGAGAAACTCTTATCATCAATAAAAAATTAATTTAAAAAATAGAGTTATTATATCAATCAAAAATTCAAATTGTAAACCTAAAAATAGAGTTATTATCAATCAAAAATTCAAATTGTAAACCAAATCACTCCAACTAAGAGTAAAGTTTAGAATTAGTAAGAAAAAAAAATCATATACAGTACATAGTTTGTGATACGAATGAATCAAATATCTCTGAAATTAATTTGAACATCAAATAATCAGTGCAAATTTCCTGATCTCTAATACCTAAATCATAGACGTTGATCGACACTATCAAAGAAAACAGTTACATAAATTTAATCATCCATCACTCGGTTAAAACAAAGAAAATACGGTCACTTAAAACAACTTAAGCTAGAATCAACACATGCAGCAATATTACTTATCCATAATACATAATTTTTGAAAGCAAGCATGTTTGCATACATAAAATCATCTTCAACTTTTGTCGTTAATTTAGGATGATGATACACTTACCTCACTTTAAAATATCTTGCATTGATGAATAAACTTATGTGTTTCTGGATTTATGCACTCTACGGGAATTGGATGCAGGCGACTAGTCCATACCAGGCATTGTTATCAACGTCCAAAAATCCGTTCAAGCATAATTAATCATCAGTCAATTAAAGGATCATTTAGCTGTAAAATTTGAATTATGAATAATAGATGGTCAATACTAGCTCAGAGCAAGAGTTGAGAATTATGAGTTCAAGAATTTGTAATAAGTTGGAGCATATTCACACTTATCTTCGTGTAACATTAACAAAACCGTGTCATCCCCATTTTACAATGAAAAAATATACTGAAATTTACTTACACAGTATGAATATGACTTAAATGAATATGAAGATGTATTAAAAAACAACCGGGATGAATATGAATGCTCTTTATACCAATCATAAATAAATATGAATGCTCTTTATACCAACCATAAATGATGGTAAAATAAGAAAATGACAAACAGATTCAAATTTATGTTCCCCATCATAAATGATAGCCATAGGATTAGAATCATGGCGGTAAGTAAAGGCATGAAAGTATAGTTGACAAAAAGAATGTAAATTAATGGCAACCAGAGATTACAACTCTAAAAATTGCATAGAATTGAACTAGTCCTGATGAATTAAAGGAGAAATGAAAGTGATTTTAAATGAAACAGTGACATTCTGAATTATGGAATCCAAGATTTACATGGATTTTCTAGAAATAACTATAATAAATAACATACTTGCATGTCTTATAAACTTTAGTAAAAAATCTTTTTTAACTCTATAAATTCTCTTTGAATGAACTTGCTAGGGAAACTATTTGAAAATGGTATGTTATTTTAAAATGGTAAATTTGACTAATATGCCATGACCTTTGATCCGATATTATCAAAATCTGACAACGCTACAAACAGAAATTTAGTTTGTTGTAATAAAACTATGCATCAAGAATCAAATACAGTAATAAAAGAAGCAATAAATATTGCTTATGCAAGTACGTCATTGCCAAATAGGAATCAGGTAAGCCAAATACACTTTAAATGTCAAGTTCATGATTTAAGTTACAGAATGTTTTCGAATTAATATTTGTATATGATTCCCATGTTAACATGTGTCGAGATGGCACATTTTATAACTGTGATGTATATGAAGCAAAAGTCTAAACGGTAGCAATATCCAACCTCAATTGATAAACCAAATTGGGTGCCTTTTTGAAATGTAAATTCCAGTTGATTATTTTCTTCTTTGCAGACGTAAACTTTTTTCACGACCAATAAAACAGTATAAGGTTACTGTTGACCATTAATTTGTAGAAATTATAAGGCATCCGATGGAATGTCAACACTATAAGAAGCTTGAAAAGAAATAACATTTATATACCAATTCCAAAAGCTTCTCGACCTTCCAGCCATCGCATACATTGAAAAACGGCTATCTCTCATTGTTATAGTTGTATGGATTAAATTATTTAGAATCAATTGATGTTTCAGATCCATATAGTTACTCCCTTATATGTTATCAATTACGATTAAAGCATTAATTTAAGGGTTTAAAATTTTAATGGGTTTGCTACTATTCAATTATGAATGAAAATATCGACTTGCACTTTTCCAGGAAACTAACACTGAATCCAAGCCATTAGAGTAAATCTAGTTTCTTCCTATAAAGTCGATGTTAATGGATCAACTGGTGAAATCAAAGACAAAATTAGCTACCCAGAATATGATATGGTTTTGATAATACTCTCGTCCTAATTAAAATTATCAACCAGTGGGTGACTTCCCAAATTAACAGCCAAAAAAATTATTATCAACTGTAAACACTGATTTACGAATTCAAAGATAATACTCTCGTCCTAATGTAAACCAGAATTTCAATTAGCACGATTTTTATGATTAAACGATTAAATAATGTTCAGATTATGTTTTTAAAATACACCAAAATTCTCAAATACCCTAAATTTATGGTCTTTTGAGGTAGATCTTGTGAATTAGGGTTTGAAATCGTACAAAAAAGCAACAAATTGATTTGCAATTTTAGAAGAGAATAATCTTACATGCTCGCTTTCCTCAGGCTTCTTTATATTATTGTCGATCAATTTAGCATCGCTTAGAGGAGCAGATAGCGACCTTGGCTGCGGGGACTACATCGTCGTGCCTATGATTTGTCGCAAGCAAATCAATGTTGGTTTCTTGAAAACCTAGAAGAAAGGAAGATAGAAATTAGAAAAAGAAGCGGCCAGTGAATAAGAAAGTGTGGGAAATGAAATCTATTGTAAAATTACAAAACACTCCAAACTATCATGACATATTTACGGATTCCTTGAGTATTCTAACATCTATTTGTGTTGCAAAAATTATTAATAAAATTCTCTATTTTTGCTAACACTTTTCTTAGTATGCTCACTCTTTTTTACTGTTAGCCGTTTGTAACACTTAAAAGTGTTAGAAATTGAGAAATATAAAATGTTACAAAGTCACTGTTTTGGTGTAGTGTTTCCAACTTAATTTCATCCCTATGAAATTCTAAATAAACATTTCGGAAACTGGCTTCCAAATTGCTACTAAGTATTTGATTGTTTTACTTAAGAAATTTTAGCACTCTTGGCTTTTGTATGCCAAAGCTATCACGGGTCAAAGCTATCATGTGCCAAGGCTAACGCATGTCAACCTACATAGCCTTAAAGCTATCGCAGCCTAATATTATCGCAAGTCAAGTTTAAAAAATATCGCCTATCAACCCTACTTCATGCCCAACCTATCGCATGTCATATCTTAGTGCTATTGAGGATCCACCTATCACATGCTAAGTGATCACACGCCATAACTTAGTACTATCGAGAGTCAACCTATCGCAGGCCACAAATTTAGTGTTATAGTCAAGCTATCGCATGCCAACTTATTGCATGTCAACCTATTACAGGCTATAAATTTATTGTTACAGTCAAGCAATCGCATGCCAACCCATCGCGTGTCATGCTTTCGCATGCTATCTTTTTAAAGTCATCGAATGTCAAAACTTGGGGCTATCGAATGCCTAAGTAAAGCTATTGTAAGTCCAAGAATTCAACCCCTTTGATTAAGCTCTTCCTTAATTATTTGTCATTAATTAAGGTAATAATTTCCTTACCCATATAATTCGGAACAATTCCAAAATTATTGGAAGAATTGCCAAAAATTCACCAAAATTTCAAAAAATCTTCTTCTACCTCTAGTAAAAATTTTAAGACAAAATATTTAATATCATTATTTTTAAATATTAGTTTATATCCAAAATTAGCCATTTTCCACTTCAAAAATTCATAATTAATTATTACTTCATCCAAAAATTATGAAAATTAAATCCATCTTTATTCAATATTTAAAACATCATATTAAAATTTCATGGAATTTGGAGAAGATTAAGTCATATTTTATCTTAAAATATGTCCATTTATATTCATTTAAATCATTAAACACTTACAAAATTATTTCTAATCATTAAAATATACTTGACAATATTTAAAACAACCAAATCATATTAGATCTGAATCCAAATGAGTTTGAAGGTAATTTGAGAAAATTTTACTCGCCTAAGCTTGAAAAACTTGATTAATTCACTTTTATTTTTCCTTAAAAATGATAGCTTCTCTTTATATTTGATTTTCCCTCTTTCTTTGCTTAAAATGGTGATCAGCCTTGGATTTTTAGTGAAGTTTTGTTTTTATTTGAAACGAGAATGAATGTAAAGTAAGGGAAGGTTGTGGTCATCGTAATGCATTAGTTATACCAGTACCACATTAATGTAAATCATCAATGTTCAACATAACGCATTAGTTGAACTACTAAAACATAAATATATCATAACATAAATACACTAGTACCGCTACTAGTACTTATAATAGACAAACGTAGCCCACTGCTACAACCAAGAAAGTCTAAGATTACTGGAGATAGATATTACTAATCTTATCATCTACCTCTCAGGTATAACCATCCTTATTATCACTCCACTAGACGCGAACAAGTCTTATAACTTTGTTCCTTAACACCTTCACATCTCAACCAACTATCCATTTCGGCAGTCTAACATAAGTCAAATATGGTTATGCATATAAGTCCTCTATCGACCTTGGTTCCACTATCGCACTAGGGTCATTCATACATTTCCTTAAATGCAATATATGAAAAACATTATGCACACTCGCCAAACTACTGGTAACTCACCATTCTATGTGAGTTTACTGATCCTCTCATTTACTGGAAATAAAACTATAAATCTAGGAGCAATTTTCTCTACCTTCCCAAAGCACATAACACCTTACATCGATGATACCTTCAAGAATACATGATCGTCCACTATGAACCCTAGTTCCTTTCTTCTCTTATCGACAAAACTTTTTACCTTGATTGCGCAACTTTCATTCTAGAGTGAACCAATTCTATCTTTTTAATACATCCCTTACCAAGTCGGGTTCTAACACGAGTCATTCTCTCATGTCCAACCAACACACTTGTGACTTACACGACCAATTATAAAGCAGCTCAAATGGTGCCATCTGTAAATACGAAAGGATCGTATATTGATAATATGGTCAACACTACAAATACTCATGTAGTATGAGTGATAATATAATTTGAAAAATAAGAAAAGTAAAGTAAGTAAAAGATCACACCGTGATTTATCCTGGCTTGGAGCACCCCTCCTATGTCCAGTCCATATGCACCTCTTAGGATCCTTTCAGACACATCGCTTAACTCGAAGGAATGGGTTTACAATACAGACTACTTGAGCACCTCACAGGCCTACCTTTTGATAAAAATAAAAAGGGTTCTTCAACAAATTTGTGTCTAAGATACACGATTCTTATCACTATAGTACAATAACTCCTATAACCACTTGATATGGAAATGAGTATAGGTTCAGGGGTTTAGGAGTTGGAATATGAGAATATCTAGTTGAACGATCAAAGAAGCAATGGTGATGAGAAAGTCAAAGAATATTTTAATTTGAAATCTACCACTGCTTTTGTAAATATGAATGGATGCATTTGAAGAGTAATGACTGGTCAAAGAGTCACTATAAAGAGAAGCAACAGTCCAAAAGAGAAGCAATGAAGAGATGCAAAGAAATGGTAAGAAAACAGGCGCAAGCCCAAAATTCTGCCGCCACCGGTGCACTGGTGAGGTTTACACCGATCAATCGGTGGTAACAGAATTATATTACTTTTCTATGTTTCTCTTATTTCTTCGATTCGCTTGGTTTTGAAAATTCTGAGAAAATTTGTAAAATGAAGTGTATGATTCCAGAGTGTATGGTAAGGTTCGGAATGAAATGGAGGTCATATAAGTGGTTTTACAAAATATAAACTCTAAGACTCGACTATCGACTTAAATATAAAATTTAGTTCTTCGACGTCCACTCTTGTTTCTTCTATCACTCAGAGATTTCATCAAAGTTCATCAATTGTCATAGTCTTCTCGTTAGTCATAGTTTGCCATTTGTTGATATATGATCTTCTAATATAGATGTATTTTGTATATGTTGTTACCCAAGCTAAATTCTGCAACCAAATAGTTAGTGAAACATATTGATCGTAACAACATCCTAGAACAATGGCCAGAAAGAGAAAATCTAGTTAGAGCTTAAAAACAGTCGAGAAAACGCAAAATTTTGAAATCAAGCAATAGTCAATAGAATCAAGGTACATGTGCTGCGTGGCTAATCTCAGATCAAAATCGGTTTGCTTAGATTCTTTATATAGTAATCTTTTACAAAAGCATGAGACTTCATTAAAAGATTTTAAAGCGTCACAAAGGTCAATTTTCTTGCTTTAGCTAAATTAGACGATTATGAGTATAAAATTAGTAGTTGAAAGGAAGAAAATATTTTTTTAGTAAAACAAACCGAATTTTTTGAAAAAGATTAGATAAACTTGTTTTACAAAAAGATTTCCTATTAAATGAAAATGAGCATTTAAATAATTAAAAAAAATGATCTTTTGAAGGAAATCAAAGTTTTGCAAAATAAAAAAATATTTTTGGAAAATTATTTAAGTGATTCGAATTCTAAACTTTTATCTCTTGAAAAAGAGAATAGTGCTTTAAATGATAAGAATCTAGAATTAATTAAAAAATGTGAACTTTTAAAAGAAAATAATATTATTTTACAAAATGAACTTTGTAATTCTAAAGCTATTTTTGATAAATTAAATGAGAAAATCACAAATTTTAATAGAGGAAAAGATAATTTATCTTCCTTAATTATTAGTACCAAAGCTCATAATAATAGAACTGGTATAGGCTATAAATAAGATAATTGTAAAAACAGTGCTAGATATGCTTTCATATATACACATTTTAATACTAGTGCTAAAAACCAATTTAGTCCTAAAACCACTTCATGTCAAGATAGTATTTTGCTTAGAAATAGTGAAAATTCTTCGAATACTAAATCAACGACAATTAATGCTGATATATGGGTTCCTGCTAATCAAACCGATAATGATAGGCAAATATACATTAGCAATTATTACGACACTATGAATAATAATGAAAATTATATTTTTGAGGGATCAACCATATCAGACTGGATATGGTTTCCTAAGTCATAAACCCTATATATTTTTGTAAATGAGTATCACTTGCTTACATTTGACATACCTATTAGATACTCATCACTTTGCATTAATGTTAAATTATATAACCTATCTATGATACTTCCTATCTCTTTTTACAAAGAAGTAGAAAATTTGTACACATATATAAGAAAAGTACATAGAATCATTTCTTAAGAGAAATACTATATTTATGGGGAGTTTTTAAAATATAATATGCCTATGCTCTTATTCCTTTTTGTTGATGACAAAAAGGGGAGAAGAACGTATGCTTTACATATTTTATATTGGCATTTATATAAAGTTGAAGAAAATAAACTTATTATATGTAACATATATTTAAGAGGAGCTACTATTTTATATTATAAAGTTGTGTGGTTGTCATAATCAAAAAGGGAGAGAATGAAAGAACCATATATATGGTGTTTTGATGATAACAACCATACAACAATGCTACTAATGTGTTTATTGAGTTAATTTAGGTCAAAACGATGATGGAAAAGTTGAAAAATAAAATGGCTAAAAATTCACAAAGTTAGGGTTTGAACCCAGGTGGGCTAAGACAATAACACACCACTTTACCACTACACCATACACGTTTTTGCAAATTATAGTGATTCAATCGATTGAAAATAAATCCAGTCGACTGAACCTAGTCGACTAAAAACATATATAGTCTTCTATTTTTTTTATGATGGTTTTGGGCTTGTTTTTTGTGCTAGCTTAGTTGACTAAACCTTTCTCCCAGTCGATTGGTTCATACAGAAACGGATATATTCCTAAAGTGGTGTCTTCTCATCTCTTCACTCCTGCAGTTGCTTCTCTTCGTCAATGACGAATCTGAAAGGTTGCACCACTACTTTAACATCCCTACAACACCTATATAACCCCCTAACCATCCATAAATCACTACACATTTCCATACAACAATTATTCTACTCCATGCTTCGATTTTTTCTCAATCCCAAAAGCAAGAGTCTAAACTTCAAGAGATTTATGTGATTCAGAGATTATCGACTAGTGTGCTTCATCTCCACATCCCATATTCTAGTCAATTAAACTACTTAGCCTCTACCCCTCCACTCAATATCATTTTGTTTGGTTATAGGAGTGTTGAACTGAAGAGAAACAATTTGTATATAGAAGATGTGCCTTGTCAAGATGTAACTTTTTGTTATATTGGTTGTTAAAGCCTTGTTCAATTGTTCAAGCAAAGTCTATAAACCTATTCCTTCGGGTGAAGTGAGGGTGTTGCTCAGTCAAATCCAGAAGGAGTCTAGGACTGGACGTAGGATGGAAGGCCTGAACTAGTATAAAATCAATTGTGTGGTCTACTATACTATTCTGTTGTATTTATATTGTTTACTAATTAGCCATCTTCGATCTTGTGCATAGCGACTAACAGTAAGTAAACTAGGACTAATCTCCATGAAAAAGATCAAAAAATACTTTTTGAGCATCGTATATCTCCAGATAAAATATACCATAAGGTAAACACAACCAGCCCATGTCTTAATGTGTGAACCAAGTATCATCAACTCCCTACGCGCAACATATCGATAAGTATAATCTAGATACTGGAGTTGATATACCTCCAAAGGTTAGCTAAACCTGGGATCATGCATCTTACTTTGACTTTAACATATACCGATGGGGAAGTCATGTTCAGCATCTCAACACACAGGTCATCATCATTCGAATAGATCACGAATCCCCAAATGGACTCCAGCATCTCAAACAAATCTTAAAACCACACACGGATTCCACAATCTCGAACAGATCCACATCGAGATAGAACACGTATCTCTGTCTTGAAAACTTATTAATCCCAGTCTCTCCAAGACTAAGTCAACGAATTTGGTCATATTCAACAACAATGAGAATGGTCGCATATGGAAACTAAGTCTCGTATACTTATCATGTTTTCGAACTTCTCAACTTCCGCTATCTGTCGGTTAAGAGTGAAGCCCGGTAGGTTATAGAACTATTGCTTCTACACCTTACTCGAATCATCATTCTTAAATCTCACGAATAGAAACAAGTCTACTTCGTCGGCTTTAGTGCTAAGTACATTACTAAATACTTTCTATAGAAAAGTAACACACAAAACACGATTACACACACAAAGCACGATCAAGTCACATAAATGACTTTTAATCCCCTTTTTGGTCCTTTCAATAATTAATACCACTTTTATTAGCAAAACTCCTTTTATCTAATAAAATTTCCTTTTATTAGTTAATATTTCTTTATTAATTAAAATATTATATTTTCACAATATATTGACAATTTAACCAATTTAACATATGTCAAATACAAGGGATTTCAAAGTGCGTTTATAGCGACCATTTCTCTTCAACCATTCACAATACACTATCAAACATGCAAACAACAAGTTTTAGCCACGCCAGATATTTTTAGAGGGTTATAAGAGAATGCATACTTCATATAATGTTGTCACTTGCTTTCAAAAGCAAGGATAGGTCCCAAAGTAATAACTTGCATTGTTATCTATTTTAATTTATATTTAACATAGAAAGTATATACACAACATTATACAAATTAAATGGTAAGTTAACTCACCTAAGACCAAGCCAAACCAAGATGTAGAAATTCTTGCTACGAGTGTAATGACGAAGACGGCGTCTCGATTGGACCTCGTATACAAAAGTTATTGATTTTATAAGAATTTGAATTTTATAATTTAATTGATTAACAAATTAGTTAACAATTACCTTAATCCCTTTTTAAAATCATTTTCCCAAACTAAATATCACTATGCACAGAAATGTGCATGCACCATTGTTGTGCACTTCCCTCCACGATTTCTCCCTCTACGCTTCACTAATCGATAAACCGCCTTCGCTAAAGCACTCCACATCCCATGAGCTTCGCCTTCGACCTAATCAAGTCACGTCCGCACCCCACATGAAAAAGTAATAGTAGCAGCCCTTTACTGTAGCCAAATGTCACAGACATCTAGTCTATGCCGCACCACCCTAATCTGCTACCATAAGCTCGTCTTCTCAAGGGAAGCACCATGCTAACCTCTATTTCACCTAACTCTTCCCGAGTCGCCGTCGAAGCGGAACCCTAATTCGGCCTCTACAAAGTCACACATGACCAATGACAGTTGTACCCAACATCACACACACCAATACGAAGCCCTCCTCACCACAATCCCAATGGATCCAATTATAGTCGCTAACGATGCCTACAGCTCCAGGATTAAATTGGGGAAGGTGGAAGCTAAACTTTCACCTTATAGGCAAAAGAAAAATGAAAAAGTGAAAGTGGAAGAGTGATGGGAGAGGAAGTGAACGGTGTGGGTTATTTATAATAAAATATATATTATTATTTAAATTTCTCTAAAATAAATCACTTTACGTTTTGAGCTCATGCGATCGCATATACATCCGATCGCCACGAAACTCATCGGTGTACATCGTCTTATTATTCCGGTTCCGATGGTACTAGCTTCATCAAAATCTAAGATAGTGTCCCAGAATGATAATTTCACGCGTTTCGAGACTGTTTATCGATAAAATGATTTTCGGTCGCATTATCGATATTTATTCGAATAATTTATTTTTTTGTAAACATTTTTCAAAAAAAATTCTTATCATTAGTTATTATTTAAAAAAGGGGTTAATAAGGTTATTAAATCAATTTAATCACATTAAATTCAAGATTCAAATATTTAAATACGAAGTGTCCAAAATTCTAGGTCGCTACAATACATATATACATACATACATATAGATATATGTGTTTGTGTGTTGAATAAAGATTTTAAATTCATATGTGTGTATGTATGTATTTGTATTTTTTGTGAATAATGGCCGAATATAATTATGTGAATTATGGTGACATATCTAGAATGAAGCAGTAGAATTTACCTTGATGAAAGACCTTGTATTATACATGTTGGAATTATTTTCGACATTTGGAAACTCCTGTTCAATTTTGGTTTTTATTTGCAAGGCCTAACTTGAAATTCTCTAGAATTGTAGAGGAGTTGAGGGGGATAATTTTCTATATTGGAGGAGACATGGAAGAGAATTTTTCTCTTTTTGAATATGAATAGAATTTCTATAAAATGAAAGTGAGATCCTTTGAGCCCTTTTATGGTGGGAAATAAATGTAACATGTCTCCATTTACTTCTCCAGACTTGACCCTTCCTCTTACCCTTGTATGTCAGGCTAAGGATGTGCAAATAAATTCAAATTTTACATGTGTTTAATTCGGTTGTTAATGTATATTATAATATTATATCTCCATTTATTTAACACTTGGACCAAACACGTTTGATCTCTCCGTTTCCACATATTAGGTCAAACAAATTTCATAATCAATGACTGTTAGTCATTTAACTTATGGCTTATATATATTGTATATTTTATTTTAGCCCCTTTAATTAACCAGTTACCCATTTAAATTATAGTAAATATATATCCAACATTTATACATATTGGAATTTAAAAAAAATTCACAGATATATACACTTAACAATTATATATGTATATACATGTGTGTATATGCGTGTGTGTGTATATACATACTTTTTAATAATTTATAATAATTATAAATTATTATATTAGAGCATTAAGGTCCAATAGTTTAGTTATCTATTCTATGACTTATAATTATGACTTCGGTCCTCATATTCAAAATATTTAAATATCAAAGCCTATATGGACTTTACTGAAGCACAATAAAGGTCATTAAGTCGTACGCATATCGATGTAAGGTCTTACTTCATAATTGTTTCAAAGACACACATTTATGCAATGATATTTGTGCACATCGGTCTCTTTGTTAAAACTGAAAGTTCAAGGTGGATCAACTTATATGGCCAATAAATATAGACTAACTTAGGAAGTATAACTATAATAGATAAATGATATTAGTATAATTAATAGATAATTTAATTATAATATATGCACTAGAAATAAATTAGATAATCAAAAAAGCACACCGAGATATGAATACTAGTTCGAACACCCATCATACGTCAAAGCCCTGGAACTCCCTCTGGAATTTTCATTAACTTGCCCATGCTTGACCCAAAGAATACATTTAATGCAATTGCTTGATCTCCTCGAACGTAACTTCACGCCGATGCCTGAGATGTCACACGGGAATTCAAAACAATAGTAGGAGATTTTGAGAGTAATGTGTCTAATACAGAAATTATGTCTTTTGAATCTTGTATAAAGACATTTAACCACTTAAGGTGCTTTGGAATTGAATGCGGAAGTATATGCACTCGGTTTGTAGAGATTTGAAGTTGAGTCGTCAAAAAATTTGGTCACTTTAAGTGAGAGTTGAAAAGTGCAGAGAGTAGAATGCTTAAGAATATAAGCTATTAGGAAAATCAGAAAAATTATCATACTAATCTTGGAAATTGGTATTTATAGATGTGAGGGGATGTGGAGGAATGATTGCGATCTTTCATAAATGAGGTAATCATGAGGATAGCTAAATTCAGAAGAGGAAGAGGAAGAAACAATAAAATAACGAAGAGTTGCGACCTTTTGCATACATGATCGGTGGTTCGGTCAATGCCTAGCCGGTCGATCGCTTAATCACTAATAGATCAATCACTTATGAGATAAACTGTGTGCACATCCTATTTTAGAGTCTTGCGGGTTTTATTATTTTAAACTATTCTTCCTAACTCTGAAAAATCTAGAGAAAACTATAAAATTAAGAGTGCTATTTTGAAGAGTGTGGAAAAGTTTGAAGTGAATTAGACGACATTTGAGTGGTTAGGACTCGACACACTACACATACCACAATCTTATGCATTTGATCTCTTCAAATAGTCGCAAATGACTTGTTAATGCTATCGTGAGTCTACGAGTGTGCGTATCTTGACTTCGGTGGGTCCATAAGTGATACCCTTTATTTTTTCGCCTTTAACGAGATTTATATTATTGCCCACACCTTTTCTCTTCTATGTGAATGCTACAATACCTAAAACCTCTTAATGGAACTGTTAGTAGCATCACCCTAATATTGTTATCATCAAAACACTAGAATCATTTTCCCAACTAAAACTATGTCACATAGACATCTAGGGTTAGGCATCGATCAAAATCCTAATAATATTCTTATTTAATTTCGAAATTGAACTTTGAAGTTACTTAGTTCAATCAGTAACAATTTTAAAATTTTGCTCTGGCTAGAGATTCTAACTTTGAGTCAAGATCCAATTACGGTGACACTAACATTCTAAAGAGACAAATTCTCTCTTGATTTGTGCTTCACTTAGAATATCTAATCTCGTACCCAACTATGGTGAAAACACGAAGTCCTATCATGTCATTAACCATCATCAAACTTTGGTGTCAATATACAAGAGCCATAATACCCTCAATTCAAAAGACTACAACACATCATTACGTGAGATCCTCTAATTTTACTTAGATATAACTAACCTATAGAAAACTAGAGATGGATCATTTTGTTTGACCACAATAACTACTAGTACGTAACCTCTTGGTGTCCCAAATAATCTTAAGTAAATCATCATCCATTAGATGGAAAGCATTACATACTCATGGGTGACTTAGCCCTTTCTCAAACCACGTTGATTAGGAACATTCAAGAAAAACTATTTAGTTGTATACACAAAATTCAATACTCTTTATTATAAACACATTCATAACTACAATTAGTTAAATATTCATTCCTAGGGATTTTATATTGTATGTATGAGTGTAATTGTCGACATTTAATTTTGTATAGATATAGATATATGTACATATAATAGAAATAAAATACCAAAAAATATACTTTCATTTCAAACAAGATTCATATATAAGAGTTAAGTGTACAATTATATAGTCAAATTATATGATTGCCTCAGTGGTATACCTTCAACTCTATCAATCTTCTGCTTGCACTTAGGGCCAATTATGGTGTCTCAAATAATACCATTCAATCGGTCTTCCTAGACTAGACTTTGAAAGTGCTTAATGAATGAATATGCAATATCATCCGTAATGTATCTATTTGTTCGACTACCAATCCTATGTAACTTGTAAACACTTTTATCATGCGGTACTTACAGTGAACCATCACAATTCCTGTCAGTTCATCTAGTTCCTTTTACAATCTAAATACATTATTGAAATTATAATATCCAAGTATTTGATCTTCAATAGTTATAATTACCTTTGGTCTCTAATAAATTTGCGTAAAACATACTACTTCCTTTGTAGCATCATTCAACACGATGTACTTAACCCACATTTGAATATGCTACAATTTCTTATTCTTAACCTTTTCAAAACTATTGTCCCCCTATTGAAGCTGAATTAAAACTCTAAAATTGACTTACTTTTATTGATATCATATGTTAACATGAGTATGAATATCCCTTCTTAAGGTGATATATGTAGAAACTGATCTCTAGTATTTCGTATATACTTGAGATTACTCCTACAAGATATATCTATATTTTCCTTTGGATTTGTACCTAGGATTTTGGTACAACACAACATATATGATAGATCTTATTGCCAATGCATAAGGTATCCTTCTTATATTCTTCACTCTCTACATTCGAAATGTGGAATCTTTTCTATATAAGATAATTCCAAGTCATATATGAACCTTTCCTTTCTTGGAATTCATTCTATAAATTTTAGTATGGCGTTTTGTACTTAGTTTGGGACAACGCCATCATCCTACCATATCCATCTTTATGGATCTTTTTATCTAGCACATAGGATATCCTCACTGCAATCCTACATTAATCACTTTTGTGTACAAGTTTACTTGAATCGATTATAACATAGCTACATCATTACTAATCGGTATAGAGTTGTTTGCATACAATTTTTATTAGAGATGCCGTAGTGTCTTATCTCTTTCTTTCTTATAGGCACATGCTCCTATGTGTTTTGATTCGAATCAAACTATTTAATTACCTTGTCAGAAGCATCCTTCCCAACTCTTAGATGCTTTTTAAGATCATGGGGAAGATCTTACGAGCTTACAAGTTTTATCGCTGCTCTCAATGAACTTGAGAACCATTGGCAGAAACATTCAATAGTATTTTCTGAGATTTGTACCTAGGATTTTGGTACAACACAACATATATGATGGATCCTATTGCCAATGCATAACATATCCTTCTTATATTCTTCACTCTCCTTATTCGAAATGTGGAATCCTTTCTATAAAGGATAATTCCACGTCATATATGAACCTTCCCTTTCCTAGCATTCATTCTGTAAATTTTAGTGGCGTTTTGTACTTAGATTGGGACAATGCCATCATCCTACCATATCCATCTTTATGGATCTTTTTATCTAGCATATAGGATATCCTCACCTCAATCCTACATTAATCACTTTTGTATACGAGTTTACTTGAATCAATTACAACATAGTTACATCATTACTAATCGGTATAGAGTTGTCTACATACAATTTTTATTAGAGATGTCGTAGTGTCTTATCTCTTTCTTTCTTCTAGGAACATGTTCCTATGTTTTTTGATTCGAATAAAACTATTTAATCACCTTGTCAAAAACATCCTTCCCAACTCTTAGATGCTTCTTTAAGATCATGGTGAAGATCTTACGAGCTTACAAGTTTTATCGCCGCTCTCAATGAACTTGAGAACCATTGGCAGAAACATTCAATAGTCTCTTCCAAATCATACTTTAGATAAACCATTTTAACATCCATATGCCATGTCCCATAGTCATAGTGTGCGATGATTGCAGGTAGAATCAGAATGGACTTAAGCATAGAAATCGATGAAAAGTTTTATTATGATAAATATTTCGAATTTAATGAAATAAGTTCCTAAAACATTGATTTATGAGCCAATACTCTTCTATCTGCATCGATCTTCTTAAATGAAGATTCTGCTACAGTCGATGGATAGCATCCCTTCGATTACATTCCAAAGTCCTAATTTTGCTAGTATACATGGAATCCATTTTGGATTTCATGGCATCAAGCCATAATGTAGAGTCTATACTCTCCATGACTCGTTGGTAGCTTAGGGGATTATCATTATAAATAATACAATCCTTTTTCCAACCATTAATAAGAAAATCATAGTTTCTTACAAGTGTGCATGATTTATATTAGAACTTTCTTACTATCAATAGAATCTTATATCTTATCGAAGTTTATCATACTGCCACCAATTTCTTTAGAAATAAATTCCTATTTTAGAAGGTGACATGTCTTAGAACAAAGACTATTGTTCCTCGGTATAATAAAATAGGTATCCAAGTATAACCTATAAACTTATGAAAAACTTTTTAGCTTCGAGTTCACCGTGATTCTTTAATATAGGCTATACAACTCTATATCTTAAACAATTTTATATATGGTTTCTTCACAGTCCATATCTAGCATGGAATTGCAAGTATATAATAGGTGGTATTATATTCTACACATATGCTGCAACCTTTGCCTCATATCCCCTAAGGAAAGGGATAACTCAATCTTCACTCATCGTTAATCGAACCATGTATAACAAGATTTGATTTCTCTAATTAAAGAATAATTAAAGTACGGAGCATGGAGATGAGTGACTTGAGAGAGAATTGCTGTCTCCTTTTAGTACTCTCTGAGTCATATCCAAGATACTCGGCTTCTTAATCTGATCAAAGTATTTTACTCTTTTGCATTTTATGTTTCTACTTATGATTTTTATTTTTCAAATTTCTCATAGATCTCTTATTTGCACTCATAAGATACACATATCCATGTCTATAGAATCATTGTTAAATACAATAATGTAATTTCATTTGCCTTGGATACATGTAGGCAATTGACTAAATACATCTATATGTGTTAGACCTAAGAGTAAAATAACTCTTTTATTGCTCCCACTAAATGTGTGCTTATCTATATTACTTTTAACACACGATTCACAAATATCATATGATTCAAAATCATACAAAGAGAGATAACTTTCGTTTCTCAATTTGTATTATTGTTTCTTAATAATATGGTCTAGTATAATCTAGTGCCAAAAGTAATTGTCACTTTCTTATATGCTTTTGTATTTTCAGTAACTAACACATCATTATTTAAAATTCACATGTCATTATTATAGTGTACCAAAATTATTCTATTTCAAAATGGATTTTCATGATATTCTCATTAAAATAAAAGTATATCCACCTTTGTTCCAATACGAAATAGATATTATTTCATAAATAATATTGGCACATAATAATAATTGTTTAAAATTCAGATGTTTACAATAGAAAATTGTTTCAAGGTACTATTCCACTGCTTTGATTGCTACGATAGCACCATTAGCAATGTAAAGCTCTAATAAACCTTTTAGCTATGTTTCTTCTACTTTTTAATTTCCTTAATAATTACAGAAGTGGGCTCTACATCGAGTGTCTAAAACCTGCACCAGTAGGAAGTGTAGTCCGTCCAAGTGTAACCTTAGTCTTTGCTAATGACCGCCCGAGACCCATGGCACTCTTGACCTATGTGTCCAGCCCTACTCCACAAATTTAGATATACCAACAATGTTGACATAGCGTTAAGCTTTTGATAGAGTTAAGGGTATGCCCTAGGGGCAATTATGTAATTTGTTACACATATCTAACTCGTTGACCAATCTTGTTCGAAATAAAGGTATTTTCTTTCTATTATATACTTGATATAATGTGGTTATATTAATTAATAAATTTAATTAAAAGTATATTTAATAGAAAATCCATAAATGGCATATTTTGTGATAGTATTTACAAAACGTTGTAACCGTGTGTAATTTATCATAATAAAACAAATATACCATTTCAAATGTTCCTAGTCAAGATGCATCGAGACTGGATATTGATGTATCCGTTGAGAATAGAGTATGTAACGCTCTCCAAATGTTGGGCAATGTATTACTCATGACTGCTGGGGGTACCTATGGGTTACATACTGATAGTTATTGGATAACTATGGAATGACTCACTCAATAGTTATCTGTTGGTTAATATAACTAAGGTCAAACAGAAAATATCGATGTGACTAATTTACACAGTTCTCTCGACTTGAGGATACCATGGATCTTCAATATGAAAGCTCTGCTTTGATTATAGTCAAATCATGGCATGGCGTTCCATCAAGTGACTATAGTTGGGTCGAGTGGAAGTATTGGAAGTGAATCACTATTCAATAGAGGATTCGTCTCCTCGGTTATATGGGGTTAGTATCATGCTCAACTAAAGTCAACTCAAAATTAAAGTCTCTAGCCAGAGCATTTTGGTTAATAATAATTTTATTATTGAACCAAGGACTTTGTGTTTGGACTATAAAGTTGAATGTGGATGATATTAGAATTTTGACCATTACCAAATTCCATAAATCCAAAGTGATATAATTTTGACGAAGAGAATTGGTGTAAATAATTGTCACTATTAGGTACTGCTTCTAATAAGTAAAAATGGATTTTACCAAAAGATGTGTAAGCATGAATTTAGCCAGAATGACACCACCTGCTAAGTGACGTGTGAACATTAATATTTGAATTGTTCAATATTAATCGCCGACTGAATTTACACCTTTGAGTCGCACAACCGTAATGATGAATTCTCCGAAAAACCACATAATTAAATTAATTTATAAAAAGTTGTAAATTAATTAGTATTTTAGCAATATTAATTATTAATTATTTTATTTGATGTTTGGGAGTTATTTGTAATTATTTGAATGCATTTATAAAAGTTATATTTGCGCGCATTGATATATGATACCATTGTAATTAAATAAAAGATAATAACATGCGTTCATTTATGGAATCTTATGTCATTTGATGGAACGTAATTTTAAAGAAATAGGAGTGAAAAGAGAAAGTTAATCAGAGAATTAATTAGGGAAGTTTTAATTAAAGAATGGGAAAGGTTTCCTTCTTTCAAATAAAACATATTCTCTAATTAATTCTGTACGTACAATTGAGTTTCTCATCTTTCATTCTTCTTTCTATAACTTTTCTGGTTCTCTCCTTCTCTAATGGCTGAAAATACGAGATCTTCCATGGCTTCAATTATTCCTAAAATCAAATACAAATAAAATCAATTATGAAAAGTGGTTTATTCCTTTTGATCCTTGCAACATCTGGAGGCTGATTTATAAATCTAGGAGATTTGATTCATCATTCAAGGTATGATTCATTGGCTACATCTAGAGGAAAAACTCAATGTTTCAAGGTGTACTTAAAGGCTTTGGAATTAAGGAATGATCCTTTTATTCTAATAATTTTGATATAATGTTTTAATGAACAAAATTGAATATCTTAAGTTATATGTGTATAATATCGTCTCACTTGATTTGAAAATGGTTTATGTATTTCAAATTGTTTATTATATAAATTGATTGGTTTTTTATTTATTTAGATAAATCAAAACTGAAACTTGTATATGATTAGACAGTATTTTAATTTTAGATCTATGTTTAAACATTCAAATCAAAACGTAATTTTTATTGATTTGAATGTTTACATGCTCTTATTGTTTGCATCTTTACTGTAATAGAAACTTACATATGAATAAATGATGTTTTGATAATAAATTGATTAGAATTAATTTTAAATTTTTTTACCCTATTTGACATCACAATTATCCTCCTTTAACTATTCAAAGGATTTTAACATATTGCTTAGTTCAGTATGTGATGGGTTAATGGCCGAAGTCGCACGGCTTGGGCGAGGTCTGGATGGGGTTTGCTAGGGTAGTTCGGCTGTGGTGTGCTCACGTAGAGGAGGTGAAGGCCGGCAGTGGAGGCGGAGGGAAGGCAAGGTGGTGGAGGTCAGAATGGGAGGAAAAGTGGAAGGGAAGTTAAGAAGATGGGAAGAGGAAAATGAAAGAACAGTGAGAATTATATGAACGCATGGAAAATGAAAAGGAGGAGGAGAAAGAGAAGTATAGAGAATAAATGCAAAGTTGAACATTGGAAATATGTAGAAGACATATAATGCGAACAGATAATTTTTTTTGGAAAGGAATTCAAAACTTTGGGAAATCAAACGTCGAACATTTGACTCAGCAATTAATAAAGATGAGTGGTTATTTAATTTCGACTGATGGATAAATGAAATGCAAGTCAAAGGATTCGAAAAATGGTTACCGATACGGTAATCATTTTACTGGTTTCATGCTGTACCAGTCCCCAAAATATACAAATGAATATACTGCGGAGATCAGCACGACGAGACGATCAAAACGGTATACAAATATCAGTGGTATGATTGAATTATAAAAATTCGAATTTTCTACTAGCGGAAAATGCAGCAAAAACGTAGAAAAATAAGATCGACAGAGCTAAAGAAGTCTGAATATGGAAAAACAAAAAATGACGTCTTGCTTAGAAGATGATTTATAATTTTTCTATATAAAAATATTTGGGTTTTGAAAACATTTTATTTTCATCAATTCCTAACTGATTAAATTGAATAAATTTACGCACAAAAATAAACTTCATATTTTCGGATGAAAATTTACCAGCTGCTATGTTTAACTAGACACATTCCAAATATCAAATTTATATTTCAAAATTTTATTGTTTACAATTTCTTAAAATTTCAATTAAATATATTAATAAAACATATAATGGTTATCGATAATTTACGGGTCGTTACACTCTCCCCCACTCAAAACTTTTCGTCCCCGAAAAGGAAGGAGGTAGGAGAATAGAAACAACCAGAAGAAAATAAACTTGAATTACAAAATAAAACAATTAATTTAAACCATATAAATTTCAATTTAAATTAATTTATATTCAACAATTGACTTTAAACTCAAGGAATTTCATTAACTTGGTTTATTTTCAATTTATCATTGTTTGTTACAAAATTTATTCCAAACAACAATTTATTTTATTAATCCATTTATTATTCAACTAACCTAGTATTCTATTTATCTCTATTAATCATTTTATAATTAAACTTTAAGTGTATAACATTTTTATACGTACTCAAATTTTGTTTATAAAGACAATTTATATTATGTACTATCCAATTACATAGTTAACTTTTTGAGCAATTTAGGTAAGTTATATTGAATGCAATAGAATATTATACAAGTAAATTTCTAATTCAATTTTCTCAAGTTTAAATATTAATTCAAAATTTTGGTTTCATTATAATTGAAATCATCTTTTACCCAAATTTTAAGAATTAAATTTCTGATTAACTTCAAACAATTTAGAGATAATTATATACATACAATATATCCAAGTCAAATCTAAATTAAATACTAATATATATGTATATAAATATTTTTAAATCAAGTCATACTTTAGAAATTCAAATCAAATTCATTTCAAAACAAAAGTGTAGCAAGCTACTAATGGTCTCTTCACTTCGAAACTCGAAAATGAATGTCGATGATGCGGCCTTCATCACCGAAATTATTTTCCAGCGACAAAGAAAAGAGCACTGATTTAAACATTTAAATTCTTTGGAAATGATTTCTATTTGAAAATATTTTAAATACTATACACTTTTAAACTTTCTAATCAAAGTTTGAAATCACCAGAAATTAAATTCTCAAATTCTTTATTTAAATTCCTTTCACATTCCTTTCAAATCACTAGCAACCCTAACACCGCCTCGACCGCCCCACAATCCAGCCCCTCAGAAAGATATTCAATCTCCCCCTCACTAGTTCTATGTTCCCCAGCCTAAGCCAAGCGGCCCATCCAGCGACTGGTCAGTGGTCCCAGCTCGTCACTCCAACATCTGTCCGCTGGAGCTCCAGACTGGACAAAGCGGCATCCCACCCTGGTAGTTTCTTTAAACACGTAGTTTTTTCCTCTCTTAATAAAAGTCTAAACAAAAAAATGGCACGTTGCATGGGCGTGAGTTTGCGTGAAGAACACTACACCTCCATGCATGCACTCGAATCAGAGCGCTTATCGTTCTCCCAATGAAGCTAATTTCTTGGAATACAAGGGGGTTGGGGGACCCCAGTAAAAGACATTCTGTTAACCTTATAATAGCCCCACACAAAATCGACATCCTTTTCCTGCAAGAATCTAAACTATCAGACACATCCCCTAACCTACTCGGACAAATTGGTGGGCCATTCCTATCTGGGTGGGTCCACCTGAATGCTGTCGGCTCTAGTGGTGGCATTATGACAGCCTGGAATGAATCCGTGTGGACCCACTGCCAAACTTTTTACCACACATCAGCCCCTACACGTAGCCCTTCGTCACTTACAAACCGGGACGATCTTCTTCTTCTCCAATATCTATTGTCCACATAATACTCAAGATCGAAGCGATCTATGGTCGAATTGTCTCACCTTCGCCTCACACATTAATGGCCCTTGGGTGGTTGGTGGTGATTTCAACACCACCCGATCCTCAGCAGAAAGAAATTCGGGCAATCTTTTCCATGACTCTGACTCCTTCATCAATCTCTGCTCCCTGATAGACCCACCCATCTGCAACCGCCTATTCACCTGGTCCAGCCACAGATCAGAACCTTCATTAGCCAAACTGGACCGTTTCCTTTTCAACCCGGCCTGGGATGACTTATACCCACTTTCCTTGGTCTCAGGCCTTGCCACAATCATCTCCGACCATTGCCCACTCCTACTCGACACTGGCTCCCCCACCTATCCTATCCGACCCTTCCGCTTCGAGCGTCTCTGGCTCCTTGAGCCGTCATTCAACAACTTCATCAAAGAAATCTAGTCACAGCCCTCCCACATCCCCTCAGCCACCGCCAGAGTTGTCTCCAAACTTCGATCTCTCCGAAAGATTATCAAACCCTGGGCCAAGTCAGTTTGGGGCTCCATTCGCTCGCGTATTTCAGCAATTCAAGACGAAATTTTGGACCTAAACATACTCGAAGAATTTAACCCTCTTATCGAATCGGATCAGACTCGCCTGCGAGAACTGGAAGCGGAACTGGACAGATTGACATTGCAAGAGGAAATAGGCTGGAAACAACGATCCAAAGCGAAATGGATAGAGGATGGCGATAAGAACACTGCATATTTCTACCGCCTTGCAAACGGCAGGCGCAGATCCACTTTCATCCCCGAAATCACCCACAACAGTACCACTATCTCTGATCAGCCCGTCATCCTAAATCTATTCTCCGACTATTACCGAAACATTTTGGGTAAACACCATCCCCCTCTCCCACATATAGACTGGAACATACTCTACCCAGACTTCTCCCCCATCCCTTTAGACCAACCCTTCACAGAGGCGGAAATTTGGGCTGTGCTAAATAGTATGTCAGATGACAAAGCTCCTGGCCCAGATGGCTTCGGCCCACTATTCTTCAAACATTATTGGGAAACCATTAAATTCGACATTATCGAGATGTGTTCTGAATTCCAAGCCGATCCATCATCTGTTGCTCGCCTTAACTATGCTAATATCATCCTCCTCCCCAAAACCCCAGGAGCCACTACCCTTCCATCCTTCTGACCTATAAACCTCCTGAACACCACCTTCAAAATCATAACCAAAGTTCTATCCAATCGCCTTCAAGCTGTCATCGCCCCCCTTATTGGAATTGAGCAATCCGCATTCATCCTCGGCCGCAACATCATGGACTGCGCGGCGTCTACTCAAGAAGTCATCTCCTTCTGCCACCAAACTTCAACACCAGGTATGCTCCTCAAACTAGATTTCTCAAAAGCTTTTGACACAGTTAATTGGCAATTCATTCTGGAGCTTATGGAGCATAGAGGTTTCCCCTCAAAATGGTGCAATTGGATCCATTGCATTCTTGGATCTAGCTTGTCCTCTATCGCGATTAATGGGGTTACAGGAGGCCTAATCAAGTCTGCTCGTGGCCTGCGACAAGGAGACCCACTTTATCCTTTGCTCTTCGTCCTTGTTGCTGATGTATTCAACCGTATGATCAAGTTATCTATATCGAACAACCTCTTTGAAGGCATCAAGCTCCCCAACTCAAATCTGGTCATATCCAACCTTCAATTCGTTGATGACACTATCCTTTTTGCATCGCCCACCGTCAACCACATCCATTGCCTTAAAGTAGCACTGTACTCTTTTGAACTCATATCAGGCCTATCCATCAACTTCAATAAAAGCTCCATCATCATGCTTGGAAACTCCGATCACCTTGGGCCAACATTTTCCAATCTGCTCAACTGCAACATCGCGCATTTCCCTATCTCATACCTCGGTATTCCCCTCCGCCCAACCAAACTTCGCAGAGCAGATTGGCTCCCCCTCATTACCAAAATTGAAAACAGACTTCTTGCCTGGAAGGCACATTCCCTTTCTTCAGCGGGTCGCCTCATCCTTGTTAAACAGTCTTATCGGCTATCCCTTCATATTGGATGTCACTTTACAAGCTTCCAACCTGGGTAATCAAAAGAATCAACACGATCAGAAGCTCCTTTGTTTGGAATGGGGGAAGAATAAAGAAGCTCGTAAACTGGCGGACCGCTTGTCTGCACACTGACAACGGTGGTCTTGGAATTGTTAACCTATACTACTTCAACCTCACGCTTCTCACAAAATGGCTCTGGCGTTTTCTCACCCCCGGAACCTTCCTTTGGAAAACATGGATTACCTCACTTCACTACCACTCCAATCCGCACCTTGTCCTTCACTCCACCACCAGCCTTAAACCTTCCCCATTCTGGACTGGGGTCCTCGCCACCCTCCCCCGTGTTAAACCACTCTTCCATGTCAACCTGGGTAATGGGGGCAAACTGCCTCTTCTGGTTGGATATCTGGAACGGCCAGCTACCCCTTTCTTCTATCCTCCCCAACCTTTTTTCTCACTCAGCCGCAGTCCATGCTACCACATCCGACTCCTCAAGCTTGGGCCCTGACCACCTCTTTCCATCATCCTACTTCGACCTCGCCACCTTAGCCGAGCTTCACCAAGCAGCCTCCATCCTCCAAAACATTCAATTCCACCCCCGTTCAGACGAGTTCATCTGGGCCCCAAATCCCACAGCTGGCTTCTCCGTCGCCTCCTGCTATGCTCACCTAAACAACCCTGGACGCCTCTTCAACTTCCCCAGACTTTGGAAATGCCAGCTCCAACCTCGCATCACTTTCTTCCAATGGTGCCTTATCCACGGACGCATCAACACCAGAGATAGGCTCCTTCGTAACAACATCGTGGTGGACCCAAACTGTGCCTTATGCTCTAATGCAACCGAAAGTATCCAGCATCTATTCATAGAATGTGACTTTTCCTTCAGGGTTTGGGTTGCAACGTCTGTACACATACTAGGCTATATCCCAACAATCACTTCATTTTTCGAATATTGGCAGAATAACCCCCCCCCCCCAACAAGCACTTAGATCTCTTTGTGGCTATATTCAGTTGGTGCATTTGGGCCGAGCGAAATGCACACGTGTTCAGAAGGCCCAAATCTCATTTCGATGGAACATGCAGGCGTATTATTTACTATTTCTCATCTTTATCAGGACACAGCTTCTCAGCTCCATTCAGACTGAGACTGCCATTCTCCAGTTCATCGCCGGCTGAATCAGCAGGCAGCTCATGCGCAGCTCCTTCCAGATGGCAGCCTGGACACCACTGCTGATCACTCTGCAGTACTTATCTATTTTATTTACTAATATATGTACTAAGCTGTTATGTATATAAGACTCTGCTACGTAGTGACTGTTGTGCAGTATTCTCCCATTTGGGCCAGCGATCAGGCTTGTTGATCGCTGTGCAGTTAATGCCCCGCTATTACCCCGCTATAACCCTGCTATATCTCATAGCTGATTTATACCGCTACGATTTTTCCATATAGCCCCAAATATAGCCTTTCCTCTTTAAGCCCCGCTATTTCCGCTATATCCCGTTATTCCCACTATATTCCGTTATTTCCGCTATATCTTCTTTAAAAGAAATGAATTGAAAATTGACATTTATACATTATAAAAATTATGAAATTAATTAATTGAATTGAATTTTTAACATATTTTCAGAAATGAAAATATTCTAATATTCCACTAAATTCAATTATGTTATATAACAGTTTTACGTTTATTTATAGTATATTCGCACATGTTTTTATTTAAAATTATTTATGTATTAATTATAATTCAATTAAATGTTAATTTTTCATTTAATTACCATTTATATATTTGTAAAAACATTAAGTACGAGTTTTATATGCTATTTTAGAGTAATCCACTATATCCCGCTATATCCTCGCTATATCCCCACTATGACTTTTTTCGCCTTCGCCGCATTGAATCTGTCGAGCGCTTTAACTGCACAGGTTTATCGTACTATTTGCATATTATTATGCTATCTAACCGGCTGTGTAGTGTCACGCTACACAACCGTCTTGCTCAAAAAAAATATTTATTCATATAGGTTGAATCTCCTTAGATTTGAAAGTTTATTTGTTCTTATTATTTGCATCTTATTGTAATTGAAACCCATACATGATTAAAGGAGGTTTGGATAATAAATTGATTACAATAAATTATAAATTTGTTACCCTATTTGACATGACTAATATCTTTCTTTAAGTATTCAAAGGATTGTTAATATATTGCTCAGTTTATTGTGTTTTCACTTTTGTTAAAATAAATTATTCAGATAGGTTGAATCTCTTTAGATTTGAAAGTTTATTTGTTCTTATTATCTACATTTTATTGTAATTGTAACCCACACATGATTAAAGGATGTTTTAATAATAAATTGATTACAATAAACTTATAAATTTGTTACCATATTTGACATGACTAATACTTTTTAAGTATTCAAAGGATTGTTGATATATTGCTAAGTTTAGTATGTTTCACTTTTGTAAAAAAAATCATATAAGTTGAATCTCTTGATTTAATTGTATACATATATATTTTGTTAACTAATTTAAGTTTATATAAGTTCATAAATACATCAGAAAATTTAAATGTTATATGGTTTATTTTGAATTAATTAAGAAGTTTTGGGTTAGTCTTTATATAGAAATAATTATATATATATATATATATAGACACACACACATATAAAACTTAATGTTTATATTTCAAAATGTATAGTTTAAATGCTTTATTAACATCAAACAATTTTAAATGAGGCAGTAGTTTATGCATATGAATTATTTTTGGCTATTCCTAATTTTATGTCATAATGATTCATTGATTGCTAATTGAATGCTGCATAAATCAAGTTTGTCAAAAAAAGGAAGATGAATCATTCGTCTTTGTCATCTTTTATTTCTTTCCTTTTTGTCCCTTATGTGATTGCCTTTAAACCTATTCGTATTTATTCATATACATCATGTTATCAATTGATCATACTTGTCTTATGTTTAACTATTCTGTCATATGATATATTCAAACCTTATTTTTATATCCCATTCTTTATTGTTTTAGAATCAAATTAATAAAACAAAATATGGTATTAAATAAAATAATGATTTTATCTAAAATAAATTTAGATAAGATCTAAATACATTTAGACTTCATTGGTCTATTAATGATCCGAAAATGGTAAATTTTTTGAAATTCACCAATTTCTTCCGCTGCGGGCTAGCCCAGTTCCTTTCAATGGTATCAGAGCCCGATAGCCTATGTGGTCTAAATTAGTCATGTTAGGGCAAACTAATTAAGATTTTACACTTAGTATGGTGTATAAAAAGGTGATGTCTAGGATTGGAATTGGGTAATCAAGTACCATGTCCTACTTGGTTACCTACCTAGCCTGAAAGGTGATGTGAGCCCAAAGGTTACCCCTAATAGAAAAGGCCCAATTTGAATTGGGCCTTGGGCTAATTTTAAAAATAGTTTTCAAAATTAAGACATGATTTTAAATTTAAAAGTTAAATTTAAAATAAAAACATGTTTATTATAAAAGGTTATAATATAACATAAATTTTCAAAATGTTTAAAAATGTAATGAAAATTTCAAAATGTTTGAAACTGTTAATTTCAAAATTTAAAATTTATTAATAAGATTAATAAAATAAATTAATTTAATGAGTTAATTAATTAATATTTATATGCATGTATTATATATGTTGATATATGTTATGTTATTTTAAAGTGTTAAGGTAACATAAGTATACATGTATGTAAGATAAATTTTGAAATTGATACAATTTAATTAAAATTGTTTAATTAAATAAATTAATTAAAGGTTAATTAATTAAATAAAAAATACGCATATATAAGATATATATATGTTATACTATAAAGGTTGTAGTACACACTATAAAGGTTATAATAGATATGTCCAACATAAAAGTTGTATTGAAATACTAATTTGAAATTAATTAAAGAGTTAATTAATTAAAATTAATTAAATAAGATTCAAGTAATAAAATATCATACATAAGACTATCATATAAGTAATATGAAATATAAAAGTTATATAACAGTAAAACTTATATGATATGTGTATAAACTAAAGATGGAAAATAAAAAAACCAAAATAGACTTAAGGAATAAATACATACGTAAATGTACGTATACTGTAATTTCTGATGTGTCTGACACTTGAATCACGACGGTATTTCATAAGAAATACATTATTCCATAAGTCGATATCACTCAATACAATATATTGAAGACTATGAATCTTCAATATAATGTTGTCCTCTACCATATATATGTTAATAAATTACTTGCATACTCCTTAGTTGTTGAGCAAACTCAAGCTAGGGATGCTATGTGTAGTATTATTAATATACTGAACAGATGAGGTAAGAGAACTATATGTATTTGTTGAGCAAACTCAAGGTACATATACTATACTTAGGCCATCATGATATGGTAGGTACGAATGAATAATTTCTTTCGATTTGTTGAGCAAAATCAAGGTCGAAATGAGATTAGAACAAGGAAACATGGGTCAGGAGTTATATGTGATACAACCGATAAGGAGTTATCCATCGTTTGTGGGGCTATGATTTATTGAGCAAACTCAAGGTTAGAATACCAAGACAGACGAGTCCTAACACCCACTGGTAAAGTCAAAAGACTTATATGTTTCATCTTAGGGTTTGGAGAAACATAAAAGACTAGTGGGAGCCTTATTAGAAAAATGAAATGATAACATTTAACCTTCCTAATATTTTAAACACATTTGCTAAATAATGTTATAATGTACAATGATAAATTTTTGCATTTAATATGATTGATAAAATGTTTATCGATTAACATATACAAACGAACTGAATTGAAAGTTGACAAATGGAAATATAATGCCTACTATTAAATTCCTATTGCATGTTAACGTTTCAACACCCATGCAAGTGCCTGATTTTACAACTACTGAATACATTCGTGGTTTGGTCACTTATGCATTTATTGGTCAAGGCCATGTATTGCATTCTATGAGATTCGAACTCTAAAAGCAATACAAGACTATGGATATTTGATCCATATACAATTGCATATAAATGTTATATGGTGAATGGTCAAAGTTTGTAATGTACAATATTTCAATAAAATTTGTTCATCCGAAAAACCAAATAAACCTTAGTGCAAGATCGAGTATTCGATCTGATTGATTACAAAAGGGATCATATTGTGTTAATGTAACACAAGACCAAAAATTACAAAATAGATCTAAGAACTCGATTGTTGAAATGTCATTTTGATCGGTTTACGTAAAGTGCAACATATTTGATATCCTTAAATGTTAAGGATAATCAAATGCGCTTTTGTAAAGAGTTTGTTATGATATTGTAGTAAGGTTTTCTTTTGAATAGTTTGACCATTTGAAAGGAAAACGAATGTATAAGAATAAATGTAATTTAAGGTACAATTGAGATGAAGAGAATGAATAGTCACTTCTGCTTCATAGAGAAACATTGGAAACGAGAATTGTAATAATAATTGATACTTAATATTGGAATAAGAAATATGATTTCTATTCCTAAATGTATTTTCATATAGAAAATTGTTTTCTATGAGATTTATTTCTTTGAGCTCAAGATTTTTGATCAACGAACTCTCCACTGTAAATAGTTGCAGTGCATGAAATAAATGTTTGCACCAAAAATGGTCACAAACACCCGATAGTCGTTGAAAGCACCAGTTCGCAATCACAGATCACAGATCACAGATATCAAATATGTAGAAAAATAAGTATGAAAATCACTCAGGAAACTCCATAAAAACGGTAAATGACACAGGATTTATAGTGGTTCGGCGATCTTGCCTACGTCCACTCTGAAGCTGATAACTTTATTGATATTCACTTGATGATTACAACTAATTACAGCAGGTTGCAGTAGATTAATGCTTTGAAATTCGAATACAACAGTGGTGATGAAGTGTAGGATTGAATCTGGCAGAGTCTGGACGTTGAATGGCCAAAAAGATCCCTTTTCTGTAGGCTTCAGGGGGCTATTTATAGGCGTAGGAGGCTGAGATCGCGCTCAAACTTCGGGAGACTTCTTCTGGCACGTGAGTGGGCCCACGCGACCGGTCCCACCAAGTTTCGGCTCGATCTGTGATCGATACGAATTGATTTCATATCCATCAAGAATTAGTCCAATCGAGCTGAAACTTGGCAGGAACATTCTTTACCTTGTGTGCAAGCTTCTGTAAAAATTTCGTAGCATTTGGACCAGTGGTTTGGGAGATATCGTCGATACGAAATGGGATCCTTCGGCATGCTGTCTGGTTCGAATCGACTAATTCGATTCGATGCTTTCGAATCGATCACCTCACGCGCTCTCGCGGTGATGTAGCGCGCATACCTCGCATCGATCCGTTCTTTACTCTGAGATGACCGTGTCGACTCCATGAATTTCACCTTGCTCGTATCGAAGAATAACACGTCACCCAGGCTCGTTGACCTGATGGATACGAACAAGCCTCTGCTCATGGATTCAAACATGGTCCCATGATAGATACGAAGCATCAAATCCCTGATGGATGCGAAGTTGACGTTAGGTGATCGTTACGAAGTGGACTACTTACTGATGGATTCGAACAAGGAGCCATGCCGATGGATTCGAATAAGTCTCTCTGGCCGAAGGTTGATCGACATGAAGCCCATCGATACGAAGCAAACTCTATTGATGGATACGAATGGCTGGGTTCGAATGAGATGCTGCTCTAATCGATACGAAATCGATGGATACGAAATGAGGCCCGTTGATGGATACGAAAATGGAGTTATCTCCTTCAATTTGCATCGATCATAACTTGAGCACACGAACACGGATTGACTTGAAATTTGGAGTGCTGGCTTCCATGACTTTGCTTGTCGTGTCCTATCAATTGTAGCCTGATCTGGGCTCGGACAAAATTCATCGATATCCATGGTGAAACAATGTATAACGAACTTTTACGACGAACTGTCTCTAGTTTTCCAGTCAACTTTTTGGTTTCATGGCCTTGCCAAAAGGCGGGATAACATTTGCCCCCCAAAACATGCCTTGCGATAGGAAGGTGTGTTTTGTAGTTCCATAGGCTGGATGTTCATATCCTATCATTGACCTGTAAAGAAATTAATAGTCTTTCCTGACCATGAATGACGATCGTTCGCGACCGTATGTCATTTGAGGTAAAATGGGACCGTTCGAGTTCGGATGCCGTTCGCGGCAAATAACAAAATGGGACCGTTCGCGGTCGGGTGTTGTTCTAGACGAGTTATGACCATTCGCGATCGAGTGGCGTGGAAAGAAGAATGCGATCGTTCGCGATCGAGTGCCGTACGAGGCAGAAACGTGATCGTTCGCGATCGGGTGTCGTTCTAGACGAATTATGTTGGATTGTGACCGTTCGTGGTCGCATGGTGCACGAGATAAAATGTGATCATTCGCGATCGGATGCCGCACGAGGCAGAATGTGATCGTTCGCGATCGAATGTCATATTGGGTGAATTGTGACCGTTCGTGGTCGGGTGTCGCACGAGGCAGAGTGTGATCGTTCGCGATCGACTGTTATACTAGATGAAGTGTGACCGTTCGCGGTCGGATGCCGTTCGAGGCAAACGGTGACCGTTCGAGGTGAATGAGTGTGCCCGGGGGGGAACTTAGTATTATCGATGTCAGATTCACGTTCGGGTGAATTTCTGATTCAGCGATCGTGGCGGTTCGTCGCCATACAAGGTGTGCTTGTGGACCATTCGCGATCCAAAGCATACGCGAGTAACTTCTTCTACAGAATTGCAAATATCAAATTAACGTTCACATGAATTCCATAACAGAAATATTCAAACAAACAAAATCTAAATGTCCAAACCAACATGAAACAAAAAGTAAAGCAAGGATGTCAAAGTGTAAATTCTCACTACGAGACAGTCAATAATCATTCAGAGCATGCCTGTGGATCGTTCGCGACCTCATACATGTGTAAATGGTTTGATGTTGTTAGTGAGAAGTTTACGACTTGTTCATCGTTATTTAAATCAATTGATAACCATACGGTGCCCCGGCTCAGGGTCACCCCTAGCTGATGTAGATGGTGGCCGCTCTGGTTCCACCGTTGGAGCTCGCCTTCTCACATACCGAAGTAGCCTACCGTTCCTGATATGCCCTTCTACCTCATCCTTCAGGTGTCTACAGTCATTTGTACTATGTCCATTCAGCTCGTGGAATAAACAATATTTGTCTGATTTTCTCTTGTCGGTAGTTGGATCCCATCGCATTGGTCTGCGATAGGCAACTTGCTCTCGGGTGTCTTGGTAGATTCGCTCCAAACCCTCGTTCAGTTCTGAATAGGTGGTAAATCACGGCTCCCTCCATTGCCGCTTTGACCTGTCATCACTTTCTTCAGCCTTTCGCTTCCCTTTACCAGTCTCTGCACCTTTTCCAGGTGAATTACCGCCTCTAACTGCATAAACATCGATTTCTTCTTCTCTCTTCGTACGAGCATCCTCTAATTGCAAAAACTTTTCGGCTTCATGATAAAACTCTCCCAGGTCCGTAGGTGGATCCTTAGTTAGTGAATTCTTGAACTCCGTGCCATTATATATTCCAAATACAGCTGCCATCATGACCATAGATGGATCTGGTCGACCCACTGACGCTGCTGCCGCATTAAATCGCGTTAGAAAATTCCTCAAAGACTCCCCAGCTTTCTGCTTTAGAGTCGCCAAACTCATCACGTTCTTGGGTCTCGAAATATGAACCCTGAATTGTCTCATAAACCTTTCTGTTAAATCTGTCCAAGTCCCAATGGAGCCACTCTCCAGTTGTCTAAACCATAGCGCTGCAATGTCCGACAAATACAATGGAAAGCACCGAGCCATGACTTCCTGTGATGCCCCCAGCACTTCCATGTGCCTCATATACTTCGTTAGATGGACCGCTGGATCTGTCCGCCCATCATACATTTCCACCGATGGTAGCTTGAAGTTCGGTGGATTCCTGGCCTGCCTAATCGTAGGAGTAAAGGGACTCCTATGTACATCCTCCAGATCTCTATTGACTAGTCCGCCTCTCATGGCCCGTCTGACCATCTCCGCCAATCTGTCGTTGTCGTCAAGCTGTGATCTTTGAGTGTCACCTTCGTTCTGCCCCCCTGGTTGAGCGTTCATCCCTCCATTGCCACCAGGTTGCTCGGATGTCCCTGAATCTCTTCCCGGGATTGGATCAACATGCTCTAAGTGTGTGCCCCCCAGCTCCGGCGCTGCGCCAGATGGTCCTGCTCCGTTCTGGATTCTGGTTGTTCCTTGATTTTGCGCTCCAAGTTGTCCAATCTGTTGAAGCAAATTCTGGATCATTTCCTCATGTCTCTTCATCATTGTCTCCATCTCATCCCTGGTGATGAAGATCGATGCTTGGTTTGCCCCCGAGGAAGCCTCTTGACTCCCTTCATGCTGACTTTGCTCTGGCCTTTGTCTTTTACTAGTTTGCCTTGTCATATCTTCTCAGATCTGAGCTCTTAAGTCTTCAAATTCAACTTCTAAATGATAGAACTCCTGAATTAGCGTTCTCAGTGAAAGCACTAAAATGTTTGCACCAAAAATGGTCACAAATACCCGATAGTCGTTGAAAGCACCAGTTCGCAATCACAGATCACAGATATCAAATATGTAGAAAAATAAGTATGCAAATCACTCAGGAAACTCCATAAAAACGGTAAATGACACAGGATTTATAGTGGTTCGGCGATCTTGCCTACGTCCACTCTGAAGCTGATAACTTTATTGATATTCACTTGATGATTACAACTAATTACAGCAGGTTGCAGTAGATTAATGCTTTGAAATTCGAATACAACAGTGGTGATGAAGTGTAAGATTGAATCTGGCAGAGTCTGGACGTTGAATGGCCAAAAAGATCCCTTTTCTGTAGGCTTCAGGGGGCTATTTATAGGCGTAGGAGGCTGAGATCGCGCTCAAACTTCGGGAGACTTCTTCTGGCACGTGAGTGGGCCCACGTGACCGGTCCCACCAAGTTTCGGCTCGATCTGTGATCGATACGAATTGAGTTCGTAACCATCAAGAATTAGTCCAATCGAGCTGAAACTTGGCAGGAGCATTCTTTACCTTGTGCGCAAGCTTCTATGAAAATTTCGTAGCATTTGGACCAGTGGTTTGGGAGATATCGTCGATACGAAATGGGATCCTTCGGCATGCTGTCTGGTTCGAATCGACTAATTCGATTCGATGCTTTCGAATCGATCACCTCACGCGCTCTCGCGGTGATGTAGCGCGCATACCTCGCATCGATCCGTTCTTTACTCCGAGATGACCGTGTCGACTCCATGAATTTCGCCTTGCTCGTATCGAAGAATAACACGTCACCCAGACTCGTTGACCTGATGGATACGAACAAGCCTCTGCTCATGGATTCGAACATGGTCCCATGATAGATACGAAGCATCAAATCCCTGATGGATGCGAAGTTGACGTTAGGTGATCGTTATGAAGTGGACTACTTACTGATGGATTCGAACAAGGAGCCATGTCGATGGATTCGAATAAGTCTCTCTGGCCGAAGGTTGATCGACATGAAGCCCATCGATACGAAGACCTGGCCATTCCGATCGATACGAAGCAAACTCTATTGATGGATACGAATGGCTGGGTTCGAATGAGATGCTGCTCTGATCGATACGAAATCGATGGATACGAAATGAGGCCCGCTGATGGATACGAAAATGGAATTATCTCCTCCAATTTGCATCGATCATAACTTGAGCACACGAACACGGATTGACTTGAAATTTGGAGTGCTGGCTTTCATGACTTTGCTTGTCGTGTCCTATCAATTGTAGCCTGATCTGGGCTCGGACAAAATTCATCGATATCCATGGTGAAACAGTGTATAACGAACTTTTACGACGAACTGTCTCTAGTTTTCCAGTCAACTTTTTGGTTTCACGGCCTTGCCAAAAGGCGGGATAACAATAAAAAAATTGTATTTAAGTGAATGATAGACCTCCGAATTTAGTACACTATTATAGTAATGGTGGAAATAGTGGGAGCATGCCATATAGCACTTATTAATTGCATCATGGTATGAAAATTGTTTCCGTAAAACTTACCATACATTATTTATGAAATAATGATTATTTTTCGGTATCGATTGAAAAAAATAGACATAGTAATATTTCAATATGAATATTATGAATATTCTTTATGAAATAAAACTATAATGTGGTAAAAAAATTTATAACAAAAGCGATGCATTGTAAAATTCAAAAGTATCTAATATTATTTACCGTTGTTTTGGAATTATAGACCAAGCCGTAGTTTTTAGAAATAATTTTATTGTATGATTTTGAATCATATGACACATATTAATTATATCTCAAAAAATATCTATGCACCAATTTAGTGGGAGTATCATAAGAGTTGATGAAATCTTTGGATTAATACATATAGATGTATGCAATCGTAATTCTACAAATACCAAAACAGTTCCATGTACTTCCATATTCACCGATGAGTTATCGTCGACATGACATGTGTATTTGATACGCATGTAGTATGTCTATGGAAAACTTATAGAATATAAAAAAGAAGTAAATAAAATAACATGTGATAGAAATGATTTGATTTGATCGAATGAGTGAATATATTGGAAAATGTTCCAAACGTACCTAAAATGAATAAAGATTCAATCTCAATATTACTCCTCCATGTGATACATAATGATGCATCGATATTGAGTAATCGAACTTTGTTGGTCAATGTACGATTAATTGTGAGTGAAGTTGAGTTAGTTTCTTTCCATAAGGTAATGTACTTAAGGGTAGTACAAAAGGCTAATATTATTTCATCTGAATAACAGTTTATAAAATTTTACAAGATAAGGGTTTGTAAGAAACTCCAACATATCCTAGGCCAAGGAATTGGTAGGCTGTGCAAGTCGAAAGATTGCACGTAATAATTGTTCATGAAGGATCTTGTATGAATCTCCCCAAAAGGATTTTGAAAAGACCATCATTGGATGACATATTTATGTTTCGAATATAATTTTTGTAAACTAAAACCAAAACAGTTTTATAAATAAAAAATTTATAAATTTGTTATGAATACTATTCTTTTGCACCGAGAAACAATTGTTGTTTCAAGATATACAACTTCATTGTGAAGAAATTTCTTTGAGAAATTATTGGTAGTAAAATGGAATTGGATACGATCCATGGATAGAACTGATTATATGGGATGAAATGAAATTAACTAACCTAAACGGACACATAGCATTAGAACGTCTAATAAGTATTCTCGCACATCTAAGAGAAACTATGAGTTTCTTATTAATGTCGAAAATATATAATCCTAGATTGTTTAATTAAACCATTGAGAGTGTTGACTCTACATGGTATGATGTGCAAATCCAAAAGAATTCCAAGTATGCTATCAAAATATAAATTTTGGTGGTCGTAACTGAAGGGATATGATCCAACGACCACGACTGTGTCTTTATGAGTAATACTAATGCAGTTGGAATTAAATGAGCAATGTTGATAAGAATAATATTGCAAATTTCAATTGTTGAAATTAGCGTAGTAGATTCGACATTCAACACGTTCAAGTCAATTCAGATTTACTCACAAAATTATCGCTTGATAAGTCCTAGTGTTTTAGTACATATGTATTGAAACGGAAAATTCTAAATAACGATTTAGAGTAAGCTGTTTACACATATTAACCAAAAATGTCTCAAAGTCAGTGGGAGCGATATTGAGTTTGTGAGTCTTTGGATATGATCCAAGAAATGGTACGGAAGTATCATTTTATAAGCATCAAGATTGAATAAGTATTTTGATAGAAATATCAAATAGTTTGATTTTCAATCAAAGTGTAGAGGAAGCATTTGTTCATAAGAAAGAACGTTAAAAGGTACATTGATATTTCTAAACTATAAGTAAACAACACGTTGTTAATTTTAATGATGTACTTGTGTTAAAATCAACCTTAGTTGTTTTAATACTCAACATTGGATTAATAAATGATGTCTTCTACAGTAAGTATAAAAGATGTCGGGAATGTCCCAAATGATGCAAGGACACCTTATTAAAATGTTTAATATGGAACATGTAAGATTGATTCCTTTGCATTGGCAAAAGGAATTAACATACATGTTGTGTTGTCTACGATATCATGATTTGTTTATGTATTTGATACACGAATCAAATATCAAATCCAAATTGATATTAGTAAATGGTTGTTTGAAGTGTTCTCGTGTATTTATGAAATACTAGAGAATTGTTTATAGAAAGAAAACTCCTTATGAAGGAGTGTTCGAACTCAAACTTCATAAGAAATATTGAGTGTAGTATGTCAATAATAAATTCAAGTTAAGAATCTTTAAGTTGGAAATGTTCCAAATAAAAGACTGTGGCTTATTCAATGAAAAAATGCTATGTACATTGCCTTGAATATTGCCGCAATAAAAATAATGTATATAAAATTATAAGTGCACAAATTTATAACTGAGCCGATTCCAAATGTTGAGAATCTCATAGCATTTTTATATGATATCAATGTCGCAATATGGTTTGTAATAGAACTTAGAGCTCATTAGAGGTTGAGAGACATACTCCGAATTGTTCCACGTGATAAAGCAGTTTATCACCGTCGGAGAGAGTTGATTGATATAGTAGATAATTAAAACAGAATAGCATACCCGTTCACAAAGAGACTGGCTCAATTGGTTTTGAGAAACTTATTGGAGAAGTTGGAATAAGATTTCATAATTGACCCTAAGTGCAAGTGGGAGACTGATAGAGTTAAGGGTATGCCCTAGGGGCAATTATGTAATTTGTTACATATATCTAACTCGTTGACCAATTTTGTTCGAAATAAAGGTATTTTCTTTCTATTATATACTTGATATAATGTGGTTATATTAATTAATCAATTTAATAAAAGTATATTTAAAGAAAATCTATAAATGTAGGGCTGTTATGGTAACGGTAAATATACCATTACCATACCATTACCAACCAATCGGTTACCATTTTCAAGTGAAATCGGTATACTAGTTTAATCGGTATGGTAACGGTAAATTTACCATTTTCTACGGTAAATCATCGGTAACATTTCTTCAATACCAATGGTAACGGTAATTTTATCAGTCAATTTATAATACATATATATTCATGTAACATGCTTTATTATAGACATTTAGAACCAAGCAAATGATTAAATTTAGTTTATTAACCAGGTAAAATAATGTTAAATACACTTCACTTTTTTCTCATTTATGTCTTTTATTAAGTAACACTATAAATTGTATAATGAATCACTGTTATGGTGTAAATACGTGTTATGTTACCAACCTTTTTTAGACAAACGGTAATTTACCATTACCAGTGTAACGGCTACCAGATTATCGGTATACCAGTCTTCGGTATACCAGCCTATCGGTAACAGTAAGCAATTTTCGCTTACCAGTAAAAATGGTACGGTAACGGTATTTGTGAAATGGTAGCGGTAACCATTACCATAACAGCCCTATATAAATGTCATATTTTGTGATAGTTGTTATAAAGTGTTGTAACCATGAGTAATTTATCACAATAAAACAAATATACCATTTTAAATGTTCCTAGTCAAGATGCATTGAGACTGGATATTGATGTATCAGTTGAGACTAGAGTATGTAACACTCCAAATGTTGGGCAGTGTATTACTCATGACTGCTGGGGGCACCTAGGGGTTACGTACTGATAGTTATTGGATAACTATGGAACGACTCACTCGTTAGTTTTCTGTTTGTTAATATAACTAAGGTGAAACAGAAAATATAGATGTGACTGATTTACACAGTTCTCTCAACTTGAGGATACTGTGGATCTTCAACATGAAAGCTCCGCTTTGATTATAGTTAAATCATGGCATGGCATTCCATCGAGTGACTATAGTTGGGTCGAGTTGAAGTATAGGAAGTGAAGAACTATTCAAGAGAGGATTTGTCTCCTTGGTTATATGGGGTTAGTATCATGGTCAATTGAAGTCAACTCAAAGTTAAAGTCTCTGGGCAGAGTATTTCAGTAAATAATGATTATTATTATTGAACCAAGGACTTTGTGTTTGGACTATAAAGTTGAATGTGGATGATATTGGAATTTTGATCATTACCAAATTCCATAAATCCAAACTAATATAATTTTGAAGAAGAGAATAGGTGTAAATAATTATCACTATTAGGTACCGCTTATAATAAGTAAAATTGGATTTTACCAAAAGATGTGTAAGCGATGAATTCAGCCAAAACGCCACACCACATGCTAAGTGATGCGTGAACGTTAATATTTTAATTGTTCAATATTAATCGCTGACTAAATTTACACCTTTGAGTCGCACAACCGTAATATTGAATTCTCCGAAAAACCACACGATTTAATTAATTTATAAAAAGTTGTAAATTAATTAAATTAATTAGTATTTGAGAAATATTAATTATTATTTATTTTATTTGATGTTTGGGAGTTATTTGTAATAATTTTAGTGCATTTATAAAAGTTATATTTGCGCCCACTGATATATGATATCATTGTAATTAAATAAAAGATAATTACATGTGTTAATTTATGGAATCTTATGTCATTTGATGGCACGTAATTTTCAGCCATACGATTTAAAGAAATAGGAGTGAAAAGAGAAAGTTAATCAAGAGAATTAATTAGAGAAGTTTTAATTAAAGAATGGGAAAGGTTTTCTTCTTTCAAATAAAACATATTCTCTAATTCATTCTGTACGTACAATTGAGTTTCTCATTTTTCATTATGTACAATTGAGTTTCTCATTTTTCATTATTCTTTCTGTAACTTTTCTGGTTCTCTCCTTCTCAAATGGCTGAAAATAAGAGATATTCCATGGCTTCAATTATTCCTAAAATCAAATACAGATAAAATCAATTATGAAAAGTGATTTATTCCTTTTGATCCTTGCAACATCTGGAGGCTGATTTCTAAATCTAGGAGGTTTGATTCATCATTCAAGGTACGATTCATTGGCTACATCTAGAGGAAAAACTCAATGTTTCAAGGTGTACTTCAAGGATTTGGAATTAAGGAATGATCCTTTTATTTTAATAATTTTGATATAATGTTTTAATGAACAAAATTGAATATCTTAATTTATATGTGTATAGTATCGTCTCATTTGATTTGAAAATGGTTTATGTGTCTCAAATTGTTTATTATATGAATTGATTGGTTTTTTATTTATTTAGATAAATCAAAACTGAAACTTGTATATGATTAGACAGTATTCTAATTTTAGATCTATGTTTAAACATTCAAATCAAAACGTAACTTTTTTTGATTTTAATGTTTACATGTTCTTATTGTTTGCATCTTTACTATAATAGAAACTTATATATGAATAAATGATATTTTGATAATAAATTGATTACAATTAATTTCTAATTTGTTACCCTATTTGACATCACAATTATCCTTCTTTAACTATTCAAAGGGTTTTAACATATTGCTTAGTTCAGTATGTATCACCTTTTGTTTTATAATTATTTATTCATATAGGTTGAATCTTGTTAGATTTGTAAGTTTATTTGTTCTTATTATCTGCATCTTATTGTATTTGAAACCCACACATGGTTAAAGGATGTTTGGATAATAAATTGATTACAATAAATTTATAAATTTGTTACCCTATTTGGCATGACTAATATCTTTCTTTAAGTATTCAAAGGATTGTTAATATATTGCTCAGTTTAGTTTTTTTCACTTTTGTTTAAAAAAAATTATTCAGATAGGTTGAATCTCTTTAGATTTGAAATTTATTTGTTCTTATTATCTTCATTTTATTGTAACTGTAACCCACACATGATTAAAGGATGTTTTTATAATAAATTGATTACAATAAACTTATAAATTTGTTACCCTATTTGACATGACTAATACTTTTTAAGTATTCAAAGGATTGTTAATATATTGCTCAGTTTAGTATGTTTCACTTTTGTAAAAAAAATTCATATAAGTTGAATCTCTTGATTTAATTGTATACATATATATTTTGTTAACTAATTTAAGTTTATATAAGTTCATAAATACATCAGAAAATTTAAATGTTATATGGTTTATTTTGAATTAATTAAGAAGTTTTGGGTTAGTCTTTATATAGAAATAATTATATATATATATACATACACACACACATACACACAAATATAAAACTTAATGTTTATATTTCAAAATGTATAGTTTAAATGCTTTATTAATATCAAACAATTTTAAATGAGGTAGTAGTTTATGCATATGAATTATTTTTGGCTATTCCTAATCTTATGTCATGATAATTCATTGATTGCTAATTGAATGCTGCATAAATCAAGTTTGTTAGAAAAAGAAAGATGAATCATTCATCTTTGTCAGCTTTTATTTCTTTTCCTTTTGTACTTTATGTGATTGCCTTTAAATTTATTCGCATTTATTTATATACATTATGTTATCAATTGATCATACTTGCCTTATGTTTAACTATTCTGTTACACAATTAAGGAATGAATATATTTGATATATTCAAACCTTGTTTTTATATCCCATTCTTTATTGTTTTGAAAACAAATTAATAAAACAAAATATGATATTAAATAAAATACAGTTTTTGTCTAAAAGATTTAGATAAGATCTAAACACATTTAGAATTCATAGGTCCATAATGATCCAAAATTGATAAAATATTTGAAATTCACTCATTTCTTCTACTGCGGGCTGGCCCAGTTCCTTTCAGCTTTCACCCACTGTCCCATTTTGATCTGCCTATCGCAAATCAAGGAGCAAATCAAGGAAATGTCCATCTAGTTACGTAGTACTAGTTTGGAATTGAAGCGGACCTAATTATCCATTTATAATTCAAATCCGAGGCAAACCACCTTTGGTATTTTCCCCAAACCTATACACGAACGTATATCCCATGGGCCTATAGTTGGAGATGTCCTACATCGGCAAGATGTATACACAACTGCTGGCAGCCCCTTGTGGTGGGTAGACTTCCATTGTGTTGCACTACCAATCTCGCTTTCCAATCCATAATAAACCAAGTCAGTTATAATAAATCTAAATATTTGGCTAGACCCTATAATTTACTCCCGTCGTAAACATATTGTTGAGGCCATATAATTTCAACCGTGGAAATTATTACGCCTCCTGAATTCAATTATTAACATTTATATATTTACTTGCCATGAACTTCTTCTTATCTCACTAGTGCCATTAAGTGCCATTTATTGTTTCTTTTCAATTAATTCCCATATTAACTTAACCATTATAACTTCCCCAATTCATTAATTCAATACCTTATTCATATTTTTAGCACTTATTATTTATTTCTTAACTTATACTTTACCATATATATTTAATTTGTTGGAACTGGGCCAGCCCGCAGCTGTAGTGGTGGGTGTATTTCTAAAATTTATCCTATTGGATCTTTTATTGGACCTATGAAGTCTAACTGAATTAGAACATTTCTAAATTTCATTTAAATAAAATCATTTATTTTATTTAAATTCAAATATATTAAGATATGAAATTAATTTTATTTGATTTAGTTTATACATAAATGTATCATATACATATATGTGTGAGTGCATGTGTAACATAATAATCCATGAAAGGTATAATATTTCTATATGTAGATGTTGGGATTTACATCGCAACAGACATATTAGCTCATTTTGTATGTCATGTATGTTGTCTAAATATGTGCATGTATATGTGTTACAAATAACACACACACATGTATGTATAAATATATTATATATGAATATAAAACATTTATATATAGATAAATATATATAGAAAGAGAGAGAACAATTATTAAAAATTATTTATAATTCAAAATTAACCCAGTTTTGCAAACATAATAATTTTAATATTTTAATTTGTATATATTATGAATAAAATAATGTTTTCATCCATAAATAATTAACATAAAATAATATATTGATGAAAATTCAAAATTTAAAATTTTCAAAAATCTAGGATCATAAAATGGAGCTTAGGAAAAATCTGGAGATTATTCAAAGTGGAAATATTATTTCTAAAAACAAATACATTGATTTCGGCAATAATTATTTAATATAAAATAATATATTATTAAAAATTCAAATTTTAAAATTTCAAAAATTCTAGGATCATGAATGAAAGGTTATGGAAAATTTTAAAGAATTTTTCAATTAAATTATTATTTTTAATAAATCATAAACAGTTTTTCCGAAATAATATTAATTATTAAAAACAATAAACTTTATTGAAAATTTCATAAATTTTTTCTATATGTTTCTGAAATGATATAATATTTTTTTAAACATAAAATTGAATTTTTAATGTAATAATTATTTTATATATAATAAACAATACAAAATTTCAATAAATGTTAATTTAAAAATATGAATATATGTATGATAAATAATTTTCGAATTTGTAAATTCATGTTATATATAAATAAGTGTACTAAATTTTTTAAATCATATATATATATATATATGCATATATGCTATTATGAGAGAGAAATATACACTAATATATATATATATATGAATTTATTAATAAATATATATAAAACAATTATTAATGACAAAAATTGATTTGTACAGTAAAAAACATTTGTCTATACATAAATCAAATAGTATAATAAACAAATTATGCTCATAACCAAACTGATTTGTGACAACCACATCTACTTATAAAAATTTCACCTAACTAAACATATAGTAGCAATATATTTAAAAAGATATGAAATTACTCGTTATAGGATCATAGAATATAATGTGTAATATGAATTAAAATTACCAATTTAACGATGCCTTTGAATCCACGTTGAAGCAATGACTTCCCTTCCTTTTATTGTTCTTGATTCGTCAGATTGCAAGTCCAGAATCACCGACCTCTAACTATCGAATAGTATTATTTTAATTTGAAATATATTTGAGAATTATCAAGTGGATTGAGAGCTATGTTTTAATCAGCAATGTAGAAGGTAATGGCGGCCAAAAAAAAGTTCATCATTATTTTTAGAGATACATACATACATACATACATATATATACATACATACATACATACATACATACATACATATACATACATACTTACATACATACATACATACATACATACATACATATATATAGGGTTGTATTAGAGAGAAACGACGAAAACCTTTTTACCCGTTCTCACCTGACCTCAACCCATTATCTCCTAGCCAATTCCCTATGTTTTAGCCACCCCTAGACCTTCCCAAAACCGAAATTTTGCAGCCATAATGATGGGCCTTAAACCCGTCTAAGCCCAAGCCAAAATACTATGCAATTAAATCTAATTTAATTGCTTGTCCATATTGTATATCGATCTATATATTTATAACTGTTATAAATATATATAACAATATTTATTTCTCAAATCATATTCAGATTTTATAATTAATATTTCATAAATATTAATTAATTTATAACAATTATAAACTAATTAAATCGTTCAGTCTTAAGGGAATTCGTCATTTCGGCTGTGTAACTCTTGGGTGTAAATTTGGTAAGCGATTAACATCGAACTATCTAATATTAATGTTCACACGTCACTTAGCAGGTGGTGTGACATTATGGCCAAATCTATCGCTTACTCATTTTTGGTAAAATCCAATTTTAGTTTAATAAGCATTACCCGGTTGTGACATTTGTTTACACCAATTCTCTTCGTCAAAACTATATCACTTTGGACTTATGGAATTTGGTAATGGTCAAAATTCCAACCTCGTCCACATTCAACTTTATAGTCCAAATACAAATTCATTGGTTCAATAATAACAATTATTATTAACCGAAATGCTCTGCCCAGAGACTTTGACTTTGAGTTGACTTGAGTTGACTATGATACTAACCGCATATAACTGAGGAGACGAATCCTCTCTTGAATAGTGCTTCACTTCCAATACTTCCACTCGACCTAACTATAGTCACTCGATGGACGCCATGCCAAGATTTGGCTATAATCAAAGCGGAGCTTTCATATTGAAGATTCACAGTATTCTCAAGTTGAGAGAACTGTGTAAATCAGTCACATCGATATTTTCTGTTTGACCTTAGTTATATTAACCAATAGAAATTATCGAGTGAGTCGTTCCATGGTTATCCAATAACTATTAGTACATAACCCCTAGGTTCCCCCAGCAGTCATGAGTAATACACTGTCCAACGTTTGGAGAGCGTTACGTACTGTAGTCTCAACGGATACATCGATATCCAGTCTCGATGCATCTTGACTAGGAACATTTAAAATGGTATTATGATAAATTACTCATAGTTACAACACTTTATAACTACCATCACAAAATATACCATTTATGGATTTTTCTATTAAATATACTTTTAATTAAGTTTTATCAGGTATATAATAGGAAGAAAATACCTTTTATTTCGAACAAGATTGGTCAACGAGTTAGATGTATGTAACAAACTGCATAATTTCCCTTAGGGCATACCCCTAACTCTATCAATCTCCCACTTGCACTTGGGGTCAATTATGGAATCTAATTCTAACTTCTCCAATTAGTTTTCTCAAAACCAATTAGGTTCGTCCCTTAGTGAATGGGTATGCTGTTATGTTTTAATTATACTTTGTGGATTAACTCTCTCTGACACTGATAAACTGCCTTTATCATGTGGAACAATTTGAAGTATGTCTTTCGACTTCTAGTAAGCTTTAAGTTATGACATTGTTATCTTATAACAATATTATGGGATTCTCAACTTTTGGAATCACCTTTGGCTCAATTATAAATTTGTGCATTTATATCTATATACATTGGTTTATTGTACCGCTATTCAAGTTAATGTTCTCAAAATTTTGTTGAATCGACCACAATCACCTTTATTTTGAAACATTTTCAAATTAAAGATTTTAACTTAAATTTTATCATTGACATGTTATACTCAATATCACTTATAAAAGTTTGTGTCCAAACGTTCCATCATAACGAGTTCGTTGTTTCTATAAACAATTCTCTAGTATTTCATAAATACGCGAGAACACCTCAAACAACCATTTAGTTATATCAATTTGGATTTTATATTTGCTCCATGTATCAAATACATAAACAAAACACAATATCATACACAACATAACCTGTATGATAATTCCTATTGCTAATGCATAAAGAATCCAATTTGCATGTTCTCTTTTTAATAGGGTGCTCTTGTATATCCTTTTGGGACAATCCCTGTATATTTTATAATCACCATAAAAGACATCATTTACAATCCAAAATTGAGTATTAAAACAGCTAAAGTTGATTTTAATACAAGCATATTGTTAAAATCAACAACATGTTGTTTACTTATAGTTTAGAAATATCAATGTACCTTTTAACATACTTTCTTATGAACACACGCTTCCTCTGCACTTTGATTGAAAATCAAACTATTTGATATTTCTATCAAAATATTTATTCAATCTTGATGCTTATAAAATGATACATTCATATCATTTCTTGGATCATATCCAAAGACTCACAAACCCAATATCGCTCCCACTGACTTCGAGGCATTTTTGGTTAATATGTGTAAATAGCTTACTCTAAATCATTATTTCAAATTTTCTGTTTCAATACATAAGTACCAAACACTAAGTCTTATCGAGCGATAATTTTGTGAGTAAATCTGAATTAACTTGAGCATGTTGAATACCGAATATGTTATGTTAATTTCAATAATTGAAATTTGCGATATTATTCTTATCAACATTTCTCATTTAATTCCAACCACATTAGTCTTTCCAATAAAGACACAATTTCGGCCGATGGATCACATCTCTTTGGTTACGACCACCAAAATCATAGTTTGATAGCGTACTTGGAATTCTTTCAGATTTGCGCATCATACCATATAGAGTCAACAATCTTAATGGTTTAATTGAACAACCGAGGTTAATTTATATTTTCGACATTAATAATAAACTTGTAGTTTCTCTTCGATGTACGAGAATACTTATTAGACATTCTAATGCTATGTGTTCATTTAGGTTAGTTAATTTCACTTCATCTCATATAATCAGTTCTATCTTTGGATCGGATCCAATTCCATTTAACTACCAAAAATTTCTCAAAGAAATTCCTTCATAATGAAATTAATATATCTTGAAACAACAATTGTTTCTTAGTGCAAATAGAATAGGGATTCATTAATGCTTTATGAACCTTTTTATTTATAAAACTAATTTTAGTTTACAAAAATTATGTTTAAAACATAAATATGTTATTTGATGACAAACCTTTCCAAAAAACTTTTTGGAGATTCATACAAGATCCCTCATGAACAATTATCACGTACAATCTTTCGACTCGCACAACCTGCCAACTCCTTGGTCTAGGATATGTTGGGATTTCTTACAAACACTTATCTTGTATGATTTTGTAAATTGTTGTTTAGATGAAATAATATCAACCTTATGTACTACTCTTAAGTAGATAACCTTATAGGAAGAAACTAACTCATCTTCACTCACAATTAATCGTAAATTTTCCAACAATGTTCCTTATCGATGCATCATTATGTATCACATGGAGGAGTGACTTTTGAGATTGAATATATATTCATTTTTAGGTACATTTGGAACTCTTTCCAATATACTCACTTATTCGACCAAATCAAATCATTTTATTCTATTGCATGTTATTTTATTTACTTTTCTTTTATATTCTATGATTTTATCATAAACTTACTACATGTGTATCTAATACACATGTTCATGTTGGTAATAAATCATCGATGAATATAACAAAGTATGCAGAACCCTTTTGGTATTAATAGGCTTGTGATTGCATACATCAATATGTATTAATTCAAAGAGTTCATCAACTCTTATGATGCTCCCACTGAATGGGTGCATAGCCATTAATTGTTTGAGATATAATTAACCTGTATCATATGATTCATAATGATATAGTAAAATTATTTCTCAAAACTACGGCTTTGTCTATGATTCCAAAACAATTGTAAATAATATTAGACATGTATGTATTTTTGTTGCATCACTTTTACCATGAAAACAAATTCCATAATATAGTTATATTTCATAATGAATATTCATAATAATCATATTGAAATATAGTTATATATATTTTTCAGTCAATACCAAAAATAAACATTATTTCACAAATAATGTTCGGTACAATTTACGAAAACAATTTTCGTAATTTGATGCAATCATTAACTGCTATATGGCATGCTACCACTATTTCCACCATTACTATAATCGTGTACTAAATTTAGAGGTCCACCATTCACTTAATATTGTTAATATTGTTTACTTATTTCATATGCTGCAACTAGTTTACAGTGGAGAGTTCTTTGATCAAATATCTTGAACTCAAAGAAATAAATGTTATAGAAAACAATTTTCTATATGAAAATACATTTCAAAATAAAAATCATATTTCATATTCCAATATTAAGTATCAATTGTTATTACAATTCTTGCTTCCAATATTTCTCTATGAAGCAGAAGTGACTATTCATTCTCTTCATTCCAACTTTACCTTAAATTACATCTATTCTTATACATTCTTTTTTCTTTCAAATGGTCAAACTATTCAAAAGAAAACCTTACTACAATATCATAAAAACTTTTTACAAAAGCGTATTCGGTTATTCTTAACATTTAAGACATCAATTATGTTGCACTTTATGTAAACCGATCAAGATGACATTTCAACGATCGAGTTCTTAGATGTATCTCGTAGTTTATGGTCTTGTGTTATATTAACACAATATGATCCTTTTGAAATCATTCAAGTTGAATACATGATCTTAAAATACTGTTTATTGGCTTACTTCGAATGAACTAACTTCATTGAAATATTGTACCACACAAACTATGATTGTTCACCATATAACATTTATATGTGAAACTACATGGATCAAATATCCATAGTCTTGAACTGCATTTAGGGTCAAAACTCATAAGATGCAATACACGGTCTAAACCAAATAAACATATAAGTGACCAACTTACGAATGTATTAAGTAGTTGAAATTGGGCACTTGCATGGGTATAGAAACATTATATAACATGCAATTAGAATTATTAGTAAGTATATATTATATTTCTATTTGTCAACTTTCAATTCAGTTTGTATATATATGTTAATTGACAAACGTTTTATCAATCATATTAAATGCACAAATTTATCATTGTAGATAATTACAACATTATATAGCATATGTTCTTACAATATTAGAAATGTTAAATGTTACCATTTCATTTTTCTAATAAGGTTCCCACTAGTCTTTTATGTTTCTCCAAACCCTAAGATGAAACATAGAAGTCTTACAACTTCACTAGCGGGTGTTAGGACTCGTCTGTTTTGGTATTCTGACCTTGAGTTTGCTCAACAAATCATAGCCCCACAAATGATGGATAACTCCTTATCAGTTGTATCACATACAACTCCTAACCCATTTTTCCTTGTTCTAATCTCATTTCGACCTTGAGTTTGCTCAACAAATCGAAAGAGATTATTCACTCATACCTACCATATCGTGATGGCCTAAGTATAGTATATGTACCTTGAGTTTGCTCAACAAATACATATAGTTATCTTACCTCATCTATTCAATATATTAATAATACTACGCATAACTTCCCTAGCTTGAGTTTTCTCAACAACTAAGGAGTATGTAAGTAATTTATTAATATGTATATATATATATATATATATGGTAGAGAACAACATTATATTGAAGATTCATAATCTTCAATGTATATATTGAGTAATATAGACTTATAGAATAATATATTGCTTATGAAATACCCCAGCGATTCAAGTGTCAAACACATCAGAAATCACAATATATGTACATTTACATATGTATTTATTTCTCAAGTCTATTTGGGTTTATTTAATGTTCCACATTTAGTTTATACACATCAGGAAATTATTGTCAAGGACAAAATTTCTCAGCGTTTTAGCCTCAAGGACAGACCTTCGGTATTTTAGCCCGAATGACAACTTTCTTTAGGTATCAGTTTTTAGTTATTGATAGCAGTTTTTAGGTATCAGTTTGTAGTTATCAGTAGCAGTTTTTAGGTATCATTTTTTAGTTCGGTAGCAGTTTTGGAAGAATATTGTCCTTATGAATAATTTTGGAAGAATGTTTGTCCTTATGAATAATTTTTAGGAGAATGTTTGTCCTCGTGGTTAAAATATTGAGGTCGTGTCCTTGAGGCTAAAAATATACAAATTTTGTCCTTTAAATTAATTCCCTCTATACACATATCATATAAGTTTTAATGTTATATAACTTTTATATTTCATATCGCTTATATGATAATCTTACGTATAATATATCATTAATTAAATCTTATCTAATTAATTTTAATCAATTTACTCTTTAATTAATTTTAAATTAGTATTCCAATATAACTTTTATATTGGACATATCTACTATAACATTTATAGTGTATACTATAACCTTTATAGTGTAACATGCATATATCATATATATATATATATGTATGTATGTATGTATGTATTTTATTCAATTAATTAACCTTTATTTAATTTATTCAATTAAATAATTTTCATTAAAATTTATTAATTTCAAAATTTATCTTGTATACATATATGTATCTTAAACATTTTAAAATAACATAACATATATCAACATATATAATACATGCATATATGCATTAATTAATTAACATATTTAATTAACTTATTTTATTAATCTTATTGATAAATTTAAATTTTGAAATTATTATATAAATATTTTCAAACATTTTGAAAATATCATTATCCTTTCAAACATTTTGAAAACTTATGTAGTATTATAATTTTTTATAATAAACATGTTTTATTTTAAATTTATAATAAATTTAAAATCTTTAACATTAATTTTAAAAACGATTTTGCAAATTAGCCAAGGCCCAAATTAAGTTGGGCCTTTTCTATTAGGAGCAACCTTTGGGCCCACTTCACCTTTCGGGCCAGGCCGGTAACCAGATAGAACAGGGTACTTGATTACCCAATTCCAATCCTAGACATTACCTTTCTAGACACCGTACTAAGTGGGCAAGCTTAATAAGTTAGCCCTAACATGACTAATTTAGACCGCATAGGCTATTGGGCTCTGATACCATTGTTGGAACCGGGCCAGCCTGCAGTGGTAGTGGTGGGTGTATTTCAAAAATTTTACCCTATTAGATCTTTTATTGGGCCTATGAAGTCTAACTGAATTAGAACATTTCTAAATTTCATTTACATAAAATCATTTACTTTATTTAAATTCAAATATATTAAGATATGAAATTAATTTTATTTGATTTAGTTTATACATAAATGTATCATATGCATATATGTGTGAGTGCATGTGTAACATAATAATCCGTGAAAGGTATAATATGCCCATATGTAGATGTTGGGATTTACATCACAACAGACATATTAACTTATTTTGTATGTCATGTATGTTGTCGAAATATGTGCATGTATATGTGTTACAACACACACACATGTATGTATAAATATATTATATATAATATATGAACATAAAAAATTTATATATAGATAAATATATATATAGAAAGAGAGAGAAAAATTATTAAAAATTATTTATAATTCAAAATTAACTCAATTTTGCAAACATAATAATTTTAGTATTTTAATTTGTATATATTATGAATAAAATAATGTTTTCATCCATAAAAAATTAACATGAAATAATCTATTGATAAAAATTCAAAATTTTACAATTTTCGAAAATCTAGGATCATAAAATGGAGCTTACAAAAATCCTTGAGATTTTTCAAAGTTGAAATATTATTTTTAAAAACAAATACATTGATTTCGACAATAATTATTTAATATAAAATAATATATTATTAAAAATTCAAATTATAAAATTTCAGAAATTCTAAGACCATGAATGAAAGGTTATGAAAATTTTTGAAGAATTTTTCAATTAAATTATTATTTTTAATAAATCATAAATAGTTTTTCCGAAATAATATTAATTATTAAAAACAATAAACTTTATTGAAAAATACCTAAATTTTTTCTATATGTTTCTGAAATGATATTATATTTTTTTAAATATAAAATTGAATTTTTAATGTAATAATTATTTTATATATAATAAACAATTAAAATTTTCAATAAATGTTTATTTAAAAATATGAATATATGTATGATAATTAATTTTCGAAGTTGTAAATTCATATTATATATAAATAAGTGTACTAAATTTTTTAAATCATATATATATCTTATATATGCATATATGCTATTTTGAGAGAGAAATATACACTAATATATATATATATATGAATTTATTAATAAATATATATAAAACAATTATTAATGACAAAAATTGATTTTGTACAGTAAACAACATTTGTCTATACATAAATCAAATAGTATAATAAACAAATTATGCACATAACCAAACTGATTTGTGACAACCACATCTACTTACAAAAATCTCACCTAACTAAACATATAGTAGCAATATACTTAAACAGATATGAAATTGCTCATTATAGGATCATATAATATAATTTAATTTCTGTAATATGAATTAAAATTACCACTTTAATAATGCCTTTGAATCCACGTTGAAGCAATGACTTCCCTTCCTTTTACTGTTCTTGATTTGTCAGATTGCAAGTCCAGAATCACCGACCTCTAACTATCGAATAGTATTATTTTAATTTGAAATATATTTGAGAATTTTCAAGTGGATTGAGAGCTATGTTTTAATCAGCAATGTAGAAGGTAATGGCGTCCAAAAAAAAGTTCATCGTTATTGTTAGAGATACATACACATACATACATACATACATACATACATACATACATACATACATATATATATATAGGGTTGTATTAGATAGAAACGACGAAATCTTTTTTACCCATTCTCACTTGATCTCAAACCATTATCTCCAAGCCAATTCCCTATGTTTTAGCCACCCCTAGACCTTCCCAAAACCGAAATTTGTAGCCATAATGATGGGCCTTAAACCCATCTAAGCCCAAGCCAAAATACTATGCAATTAAATCTAATTTAATCGCTTGTCCATGTTGTATATCGATCGATATATTTATAACTGTTATAAATATATATATAACATTATTTATTTCTCAAATCATATTCATATTATATAATTAATATTTCATAAATATTAATTAATTTAATTAATTTATAACAATTATAAACTAATTAAATCGTTCGGTCTTAAGGGAATTCATCATTTCGGCTGTGTAACTCTTGGGTGTAAATTTGGTAGGCGATTAACATCGAACTATCTAATGTTAACGTTCATACGTCACTTAGCAGGTGGTGTGACATTATGGCCAGATTTATCGCTTACTCATTTTCGGTAAAATCCAATTTTAGTTTAATAAGCGTTACCCGGTTGTGACATTTGTTTACACTAATTCTCTTCGTCAAAACTATATCACTTTGGACTTATGGAATTTGGTAATGGTCAAAATTCCAACCTCATCCACATTCAATTTTATAGTCCAAATACAATGTCTTTGGTTCAATAATAAAATTTATTATTAACCGAAATGCTCTGGCCAGAGACCTTGACTTTGAGTTGACTGTGATACTAACCGCATATAACTGAGGAGACGAATCCTCTCTTGAATAGTGCTTCACTTTCAATACTTCCACTCGACCCAACAATAGTCACTCGATGGACGTCATGCCATTATTTGGCTATAATCAAAGCAGAGCTTTCATATTGAAGATCCACGGTATTTTCAAGTCGAAAGAACTGTGTAAATCAGTCACAATGATATTTTCTGATGACCTTAGTTATATTACCAACGGAAAACTATCGAGTGAGTCGTTCCATAGTTATCCAATAACTATTAGTACGTAACCTCTAGGTGCCCCCAGCAGTCAGGAGTAAAACACTGCCCGACATTTGGAGAGCGTTACGTACTCCAGTCTCAATGGAAACATCGATATCCAGTCTCGATGCATCTTGACTAGGAACATTTAAAATGGTATTGTGATAAATTACTCACAGTTACAACAGTTTACAACTACTATCACAAAATATACCGTTTATGGATTTTTCTATTAAATATATTTTTAATTAAGTTAATTAACTAATATAATCACATTATATCAAGTATATAATAGGAAGAAAATACCTTTTATTTCGAACAAGATTGGTCAACGAGTTAGATGTATGTAACAAATTACATAATTGACTCTAGCGCATACCCCTAACTCTATCATTATTAACAAATGGAATTATTATTATTTTCATTTATAGCATTTGAGTTCCTACATTTAGGGATTTCTAGATATACACTTATGCGTAAATATCACAAAATATCTATTTCGACATTTTAATGCATTGAAACTACATCTTCCTCAAGAAGGAAATGTTACCACTGTAATTTTCTATAAACTACCTAAAAAGTGGAATATTGCTGTATTTGGAATTACAAGGAATCAACTAATAGATGGTGCAAAGTATGAAAAAACATCCCCACTTTGCACATCTCTTTTCTTTGGGAATATTTCTTGTTATTTCATATGATGAACTTTTCATATATTTGGATAATTTATAGAAATTCACATCGGGACATTCTACACTCCAATGAATTAAAACATCGAACTTAATTCCCAAAACAAATTAAAAACTTCTCAATTGATGGTTATCAAGTTTAAAAATTTATAACTCAAATAATGAAATCTAGAAATAACCACCCGGTTTTATCAATAACTTATTTTATAAATTTTACAAACTATCCCCCCTAAATCCATATCTAGGATGTGAATATATATCATTTCATCAAAGTTAAACAATCTACTAAATATATAGGCAAGGATTTCAAGTTAGGCTAATTTATTTAACCCTACAATTTAATGGTTTCTACACAAGCATAAAAGAAATAGAATTTCAATGATATAAATATAATATTATGTAAATCACATAATTTCCCTCTGACCTTTTGGATGCCAAATCTCCAAATCTAAATCCGTTCTTCTTAATTGACTCCCCTTTTCATTCAACCAAAAATATGTATTAAAAGTATATACATACCCATCGGAATTAATAGATCTGAGAGGAGATTTGAGTTAAGCGGAGTAAAAATTTATAATTCTAAGATTTACCTTTTTCGTAGTACCGATTCACTACTTCTCTTCTTCGCTTTTATTTTCTGCTATTCTTCACAGACACACAAATATATATATATATATATAATACTTTATAATCTCTATAATTCCTAGAATTAGTGGAGAAAGGAAAATGGCAAAGCTTCACCGCTCGGTTTAGAAAATATGAGAAAAAAAGTGAGGGGCTAGGCATGTATGTATAGGCGCTCGAATCAATTCTATCCATTAGATTATAATATATTAAATCATGGCCGTTAAGGTCGAGATTTACTTTGCTGCCGATCCTAACCAACTGACCGACCAGTGGCTAACAGTGGTTGACCAGTTGCAACCGGCTGTTGGCCGGTGGGGCAACGACATCTTATTAATATTCGTCGCCCCTTTAATTTAACCGTTGCTTGTTTATTAACGTTTCCTTCAACGTTAATTTTTGTGTTTAACGTTTACTTTAACATTAAGTTATTAATATTTGTTTCCTTAATTCGTTTTGAATTAATTCCAATCCAAAAGCTTCAAACACTGCTAACTTCTTCATTTGAACGCCGATGACAAAACTTTATATATGAAAGATGACCAGAAGAATGCCACGAACGCACTGGTGCAAGTTTCGTGGTCAAATTCGGAAGTTTTTTCAAATTTATTTTTTAGATTTAATAACTATTTATTAATTCTTTTTAATTTTACAGGGTGTTAGATTCTCCTTCCCTTAAAATAATTTCATCCCTGAATTTCTCATGGACTGAATCATATAACATAGAGCGCAATCATTCTAAACTATTCAACCAATTACTATACAACCAGTTTTGCAAGCAATCGTGTACAAGTGCATAGTGTATCACAACACATATGATATGAAAAAAGAAATTCCAATGCTAAAACACCCTTTTCTCTTGTCATTATCTATGTTTAGATACTGTCACACTTACTAAATGGTAAAATTCATATTCGCTAACACGTTGGCTTTCCCTACGCTAAGCATGTGGCATTTTTAAAATCAAAGACTTCCTCATTTGTCCATTCAAATTTTTTTACCCTTTTTAATTAAATTTGTAAAATAGTTTAAAATTCTTTAAAACCCTTGTTTTTAACATAATTTTTCTAAAGCATTTGCCTTTCACCCTTAAAACAAAACAAGCCACATCTTAACGTAATCAGGATTTAGTCAATGGATTGACACATATCATAATACACGATTAATATTAAATTTTTGAAAACCTTTTTTGTATTTCAGAACAACAAACAACACGCAAGTATATTTATAAATTTTAGCTTTTAAGGCATAGGGATAAGGACTCGTAGGTTTTGCAACAACCATTCCCTGTCCTTCGCTTACTAAAATTTATTTTTCCTAAGATTCTAAAGTTTTTCGGATTTGAGCATTCTTTATTTTTGGTTGCTAATTTTTTAATTTCCTATTACATTTTATAATCTTCCAACCTTACTTCACATTCATCGCTAGCTAAGTGTGCTTATAGGATTTTCTTGTTTATTATTTTCTAATATACATAGCGGTCATAGCTCATCTAGAAAATCAACACCTTAATAAAATAGAAACATATCTTATATTATATCGTATGCTTTTTTAATATCTGAAAAGAGGAAACTAGCAATTATAGCTTAAATAACCTAAAAGAAACAATTGCTGGAAGCTGCATTTTAACATCAACTGATATTGGTGACGTTGTGGCCATATCACCTCTTACTGAAATAAAATGGACACTTTTAGTGTGTCATTCTACTATAACCCACATATCTTAACTTATCTCTTTGGCTTTTAATAAATATCGTCCATCCCTTACTTAAATTACTAAAACAATTTATGGAATAAACTGTAGTAGGTAAGAAATATAAACTATGCACATTCAGAATAACTCATTAGAAAATTTGGCTTGGCGGAATAACTTTCCTACCACCTATCTTGCCTTCTTTAATCCTGAATCAACCAATGTCCTTATGTGTGTTTGTCGTCTCATTACTCTCTTCTCTAATTATATAAAAATCTCTTAATAGCATTCTCAAATTTCGGTATTTATTTTCTTTTTCTTTGATCCTTCATGCGAGTATACTCTAGAACTTGCAGAAGTGTACTTTGATACCATTCCTCTTTCCTTTATGGGTTCTTTCTTTGGCCTTCATGTCTAATAAAACAATTCTAGATTCATACCAATATTCCTTATATTTAACGGGGATTTCTTGTTGCTACTCTATGAACATTTATAGCTATTTTATTCATAGCCTTAACCTTTACCCCATCTTACCTTGGCAGCCATCCCTATCTACTCCATATTAAGATTAAATTGGTTTTCACCACTCTTTATAAAAATATTAAACTTCATAGTCTTGAATTACTAAACCAAAAATTTTATATTTGAAAAATATAAACGTAGAAACATTTTATTAAATTCAACAATTGCTTGGTTTTCAAGAGGAGCCATAAAAAACTCATCATTTTAATCAACTTTAATTGTAGGTACAATAACTTTTAAAACTATATTTTTGGTTTATGAAGTTTATTAAGTTCAAAAGATTCTTTCCTTAAAACAACACAGTATTTCCTTCTTTTAAAATAGTAAAGAGTTAAATTTCTACGGCACGAACAGCTATCAAATCAATTTTCCCTTTAAAGCCTCCCTTATTTTTCTTCAACATATAATTTTTACTTCTTAAATGGTAGGATTTTTAACTTAAACCATTTATTTAGTTTTGCATTCAAAAACTCAATAGTTATACCAAACCGTTTTTCAAAAATGCACCATTACATTGTTCTACAACATCTTTTATAACAATAAAAACTAGAGTAGACAATAACAACTTTCACTTTATTATTTTCCTACTACTCATTCTATTTCCACTTTCAACCTTAGCAGAGATTCTAATAGCTTATGAAGGGGAATTTGAAAAGATTTGTGCAATCATTGTACATAATTATGGAAACTATCCATTTTTATATAAATTCCTAACATTGTTTCTATTTAAATTTCCTAATGTTGCTACTATTAAAATTTCTTCTAACTAAATTTCTCTTATTTATTTTGCTACTCCTCATATAGCTTTTTTCTCTTTTATTTGATTCTTCATTGGGTCATTTTATCGCGTTCACCTACTACTTTAGCCATTGGAATTTCCTTTATTAACAAGAAACTATTTACTTTTTGTGTGTGTATATCTATTTCAGCTATTTTTCTCCGTATTTTCCTTATACGAGAATATTCTTTCTATCTTCACTATCAGTTGTTTTTACCCTTCCATTCTCTTTACTCCCATTTAAATCAAATACCACTTCCATTTGTCCACCCCTTTTAAAAGAATTTTAAAACTTTTAAATTTACAGAAATAGATAAATCATCGAGCCAAACATACGCCCTATTTTCTGTTTGTAAAAAAAAAGATTATCGGTTCTCCTTATTCTTTACTAAAACCTTTTTTCTTGGAGTTTTAGTCTAGTTGGTTCTACCTCCACTCATTAAATTAAAATTTCTTAAATTTCCTAGTCTTTTTGTAAGAATCTATTTTTAAAGGATATTTTAATAAGGCAAAAAATTTTGTATTTACCTGCCTTTCAAAAATAACAACTTTTTAGTGATAAGACTCTTTTATTTTTAAATAAATTCTTTGAAAGCCATTTCAAATATTTTAAAAAAAATTAAAATCTTTCATTAAATTCTTTCACATGGTGTCAGACTCAAAAATAGATTTTTATTTGTCCTTTCTTTTGAACCTTTCTTCTTTTCCAATTATTATTAGCTTATCGTCATTAAGAATATATTAAAATCCGGCTATTATATTATGGTGTTTAATGAACACACTCTTGTGGGAACTTGCTCATTCCCATTTATACCTTATATTTGTAACATAGATTCTTACTTTTGATATATCTGAATGAAATGTACGTCATCAATCGACAATCCAGTGAAACCCACCATCATAGGTCAGTCTAGGCCCAACAAAAGGAGTCAAGTACCATCCAGCTTCAAGGACCCTCCTATATGTCGTGCTCATGCTCTCCTTAAGTCAACGTCTTACGATACGGCATGCATTCCATGGGGTAATCGGGGTAGGTGTATAAATTTAACTCAATTTATTGTTCCAACTCATAGTTGCGTTATGCATCCTTTTGGAATATGGTCGTACCTACTTCTATAGTCAGAATTTGTAGAGTCTGTAATGTGTGTGTGTGTGTTTAATTATAGGTAAGAATACAGATGCGTTCACTCAAGTATCCTAATTCTTATGATCGACTAACCTAAGCTCTGATACAAGTGCAACTACCCGCACCTTAATGGGCCTGATTTTTCGACTAAACCAAAAAACCAAAGTCCATTAGGGTATAGATTGTTGATGTTGGTAACCTGTGAAAAACATAAGTATATTAGAGAGCTATCTATACAAACTCATAATGGAATAATAGAATATATAAAGCATATACATACTGACTAAGGCTAATACCTTAGAACCAATATCATTCATCAGATATCTAGTACCTTTGTCAGTGCAGAGCATGAATGAGAGAATTTGTCCACTCACCGTTCCCTTCTTGTACCAGTATTATATCATTCAAAATCCGACCCATGTGTTGTAAAGAGGAGGGTGTCAAAACAACATTCTGGTGACTAGTAAATTACATACTTTATCCATAACACTAGTTTATGCTGATTGGTTTCCATTACGTAATATGCCTATTATTTATAGATTTGTCATTTGATTCTATATGCGTATATGATACATCCAACCTACCACAAGGTATAAATATAAGAGTGTGTGTATGTACGTGTGTGTAAGCATCACTGTAATTGATGGATAAGGATACACATCAATGTCTAAGCTTAATTGCCAGCGTACACCGAGTGATCCCCTGAATAGGGATACAGATCAATGTCTAGGCATGCATTTATAGGGATTAACAATTTTTTAGGCTATTGATTTGGGTTGGAAAATATTTCTCTAACATCACATATGTTGATCTCACCTTAGCCACGAAGCAACTAATCACCATCGTTCTAACAGGTCACGAAAATCTCAATTTTTCAATGCCTATGGTTGACTGCCCAAGCCACCTTGGTCGATCGCTATCGGTCGATCACCACCCCTCTTGGGTCGACCGGTCAGAGTGTCTTTCTATTCTACTTTCCTTTTAAAAAATTTGTTTTATTTTCAAACTTCCTAACACCCGTTACTTCTCCATATGAACTCCGATTTGGAAGTGCTACATATGAAAATCGCCCAGAAAATCACTACGAATGCAATGGTGAAAGTTTTGTAGCCAAATTCGAATGCTTGTGAAAATTTTCTTTTTAGTCCTTGTTCTTATTTAATTTAGTTTTTTTATTAATTTTCTGTTAAATTTTCGAGGTGTTACATTCTCCCCCCTTAAAAGGATTTCGTCCCCGAAATGTCAAAGGATGGAAAAATGTAACTCATACACACAACAACCAATAGCTACAACCATCTAATCATCCACCATCCACGAGCAATCATTGTCCTTATAAATTTTCTAATGTATTATGTACTTATATATGCAATGTGAAATGCATGTGAACCTATTCTAATGCAAACAAGTAGGCGGCCTACTGATCCAGTCGACCTCCTGTTATGCAAATGTTCATTCATGCATCCAAATGCATCCAACCTTCTAAATAAGTATACTTGCAATTCTCTATGTATGTGCAACCATATAACTCATATGCAACATCCTTATGCATAACATCCACTAGCACAACAATAATCAAGAGATATCATGCTATTAAGTGTTAGGGTGTGTGTACCTAGAGGGTATACTATCCTAAATGTGTAAAAGAGGACAATTCAAACAATACATCTGTTAGCATCCGTCATCCATAACATGTCCTACTAACACTTTTGCAACCATTCCTACCATCCAATGGTCACTACCTAAAAGGTATACCACCTAAGTCCTATACACATGTAGTCTATACCAATTAAACCTAAATTGGAAACGTACCAAAAAAGAGTTGTGGGTGGATAGTGCGGATCTTCTCCTTAAGCTCCCATGTACTCTCCGTAGGATCGTGTAACGACTTGGAAATTTTAACGATTTTTGTAACGTAATTAACTAAATTTTTCCTTGAAATTTAATAATTAAATTTAGCAATGAAAATTGATATTTGGTATGCGTCTATTTAAATATAGAAAATGGCATATTTTCATCAGAAAATACGAAAGTTAATTTTGTTGTATAATTTTCAATTTCAATTTATAATTAGTTAATTTGATGAAAATAAATTGTTTTTGAAATTTGAATATTTTTACATAATATAAATGTAAATCATTTTCTGAGAGAAACGTCGTATTTCGTTTCGCCAAATTTGGACTGCTCGAGCTCCGTTTATCTTATTTTCGGCGTTTTAGCAACATTCTTAGCAGCAAATAAAGACTTTTGATATGATAGTCATATCGCTGATATCTATGTACCATTCTGTTCGTCTCTTCATGTTGTTCTCCACAGTATATTCATCTGTGCATTTCGGTGTCCGGTACGCGGCAAAAACCGCGAAACGGTCAGCCGTAACGGTACCCATTTGGGTCTATTTGTTTCCCCATGACCATTCAATTATCCACGGTATAATTCCAATAGACATTTGCTATTAATACTTTCTGAAATTTAAAACGTGACCTTCACTGTTCCCATCAATTCACCTTTTGATTTTCTCTATTCCTGGTTTCAAAATATAATTGCTATTTTCATTTTATGTACAATCCGTTCATTTCCTTTCTTCTTTTTCTTTGGATCTGTTCTTAAAATTTTGAAAGAAAATATATATATTCCTTCTTCACGTTTGCATTGAACCCAATTCCTCCTCCATTATTTTTTTCCACATCCTCCCCATTACCATTCTCCCGCGCACTGCAACCGCCACGACACCTTCCTCCAACTCGACCCCTTCTCCGTGAAGCAGTATCACACGACTGCACACAACCTTGCTTCCTCACTTCGCACCAACGTGAACCGCCACCGTGAACAAACCCACTTTCTAAACTCGTGCACACCTCCACCTCTTTGAGCATGCATCCACCTTCTTCCCGCGGCTTTCCACCAACCGCTAGCGCCTAGCCATCTGTCCTCCATCGTCAGTTGAGCCCGATAACCCACTAACCCGTTCACCCATCAGTGCTCCTCCACTCGACAGCCTACAACTTCACCACGCCATTCCTCCACCTAATGGCCATGCTTCATATCGTCTCCGCCCTCCACACTGCACGTCGCCCCTCCCCTGAAGCTGCTACGCCACCGTGACAGTGCAACACGATCCAACCACCCTCCTCCACCATCTCCCCTGTCAGCCCGCGAACCACACCGCCCTGTCCTCCACCTTGTCGTGCTCCACTGCTGTATGCCCTCACTTCTAATATTATATATATGTAAATTTATAAGTTTTTATATATTAGTTTTTTATAATGTATAAGTTATATATAAAGTTGTTTATAATGTATATATATAAATAATGTATATAATGTTTATATATAGAAATAATGTTTATAATGTTTAAATATTAGTCGCGACTTGCTGTAGCCGTGACTTGCCCTACCAGACCAACTATATATATATAAGTTGTTTGTAATGTATAAGTTATATATATTCTGTTTGTATATATATAGGTTTATGTAAGTTATATATGATCTGTTAGTTTATATATATAAGTATATACATGAGTTTTGGTTTTCAAGTATAATGTAAGGGTTTTATGTTAAATTTTAATATGTGTTTTAAATTAAACAATGATTTTTGAAATATATATATATATATATATATATATATATATTGTTCTAATATGTGTTTAAATTAAAATATGATTTTATTATATATATATATAAGTTCGCTTATATAATTGATCTTTATCAAATCCAGTTCATCGTGCTTTGTTTTTTTCTCGCCGCTGTCCAAAATTGGTCGCAGCAGCTTTTTGCTTTGCTCATGTCTGAATCTATATGCGTGCCTCTGTCACCATCTTCGCCATCGTTGTTCTCTAGCCTCGAAAGGTGAGCAATCACTCACGATTAACATTCTTATATTTAGTAGATTCAATTCACATGAAATGATGATTGAAATATGCTGTTAAATTTAAATTGTTAAGTTATTTAATTGTTAAATATGATATGCCATAATCTGCAATTGTTCAGCTGTGACATATGACACCATAACCTGTTGCATATATTATATTTAAATTTGTTACTACTTGTTGTTGATATGTTATATTATTATCATATTTCTTCTCACTCTGCAAGTCCCCTGTTAGTTTAGAAATTCCCTATGGGTTGAAATGATACATACCCGAACGATATTATAGATTAGGGAAAAATTGCTATGGGCTGAAATGATAAACCCAAGCGATTTTCATTGATTTTGAAATTTTAGGATTGCGGGTTGAAATGATATATACCCGTAAATATTAAATTTAAATTGCGAATTGAAATGATAAATATCCGTATCACTTGACCATAGGGTAGAAAATTATATACGAACACTGTTGGTCTATTTTGAAAAATAATTTTAAAAATTTAGAAAGGAAATAGATGGATTTTATTAAATATTAATTTTTAAAATATATTATAAAGATTTTTATTTTTTTAAAATTTAGATTTTTAAAATTATATGTTTGAAAATTTTAAATTGTAAGTTAAGTTTTGGAAAAATGTAAATTTTAAGATTTTACTTATAATTTTTTTTTTTAATATATAAAATATAGTTTAATATAAAATAAAATAGATTTAATAAAGTAAGATTTAATTTAATATAATAAAATTTAATTTAATAGAAGTTAATTTGATAGGTATATATATTGTATTTAAAATATTTATTTAAAATTTATAATAATATTTTGAAAATAGATTTTTTTCGTAATAACTTTAATAAATTTAGTTTGGAAAGATAAATTTAGATGACTGGTAAATTAATTGATTTAAGAATTGAATATAATAAGTATTAATTTGGTACTTATTGATTTTAAGATTTTAAAGATATGATTTTATAACTTGATAACTAGACTTTGATAAAAGGCGATTAAATCAATATTTTCAAATTTGAATTAAACTGAAATTGAATATTTAATATTGATTTAAATTTGTAATTGGAGATCTTATTTAAATGTTATGAAAAATGATGAAGTGAATATTTTGACATTTAAATAGGATTAAAATTGAATTTTGAAATATAAATGAAATTTATCAACTTGAGTTATTGTAAAGTTTGAATATTTAAAATTTGAAACCCATTGAATCGGAAAATGGTTTTAAATTTTGTAGTTCAAATCTAGATTTGAAATCGATATAAATTGAAATGGTTTTTATTATGAATTTGAATTGAAATTGTTGAACTGAGATTGGTTGATTTAAATTGATTTGTGAAATTGGAAGAACCAATTTTAACTTGAAACTATTTTGATATATATATATATATATTAATATAAATACTATTTAATATATAAACTATTTTATGCAATAACCTATTTTTATATATACATACTATTTTAATTTATAACTATTTCAATATATAAACTATTTTCAATATTTAAACTGTTTAAGTTGGAACTGTTATGATTTAGATTTAATAGATTTAAATGCGAATAGTTTGATATGATTTTTTAAACTATTTGTGGTTATGATTTGGAAGTGATATGATTTCGAAACTGTGTATGATTTCGAAAATGATATGATTTTGAAATAAATATGATATTTTGATATGAAGTATGACTGTTTGAAATATAAAATGACCACGGTGTGAAATAAGCGTTTGGTTGTTTAAGAGACCGGGATCGGATATTGTCATACTCTATGTCAATACCAAAAATCACTTTAACAACTGTGTACGTAGTGGAGATTCCAAAACAAAGTAGGATGGTTTGGCAACGATTCTATATGAGGTATTAACGTAGCCCTGACTCTCGAGAGTCAGCTTGATGTGGCTAAAATAGGAGTCATGCCGGGCCAAGTGAGGTCGCTCCTCCGATCGGGCACATTTCTTCGATACCATTCTATTACTCCGTGATTTGATTGGGTGCACCTTTGATTTGGGAGTGTGTCTCGAGGTGGGCGGTAGTAGCTGCTATGCGTTACCACCAGTCTGGATTCGCAAAACTGTAGTATCCTACCCTGGGAACTTACAACGTATCCATCAGTCTCCATCAGTACTTCTTTACTCATTTTTGGTTCTGCCATGTTTCTAATTGCTTTGATATGGTCAGGGTTAGCCTCTATTCCCTATGCACTTACAACGTATCCTAAGAATTTTTCGAATAGGATTCCAAAGGAACATTTTTACATATTCAATATCTTGTACTTCTTAAACATCTCAAACATTTTGTTTAGATCTTCTATATAGCCAGCCTCTTTCTTAGATTTCAGTAACATATCATCTACATATACTTTCATGTTTCTACCAATTCAGCCTTTGAACATTCTATTTACCAATCGTTGATACATGGCTCCCGCATTCTTTAAAATAAAGGGCATCACTTTGTAATAATACATTCTCCAATCAATTACACACCTTGCGTGGTATTTGATTATACCCAATTATGCATCCATGAATGACAAAAACTTATGACCGCTTATGGAATCAATTAGTTGATCAACTCTAGGAAGTGGGTAGCAACTTTCGGGCATGCTTTGTTTAAATCTGTATAGTCGATACACATTCTCCACCTTCCATTAGACTTTTTAGCCAATAGTGGATTTGCTATGCATTTTGTGTAAAACACTTCTCCAGTGAATCTGTTTTCTAACGGCCTCTTTATCTCCTCTTGTAGTGCCACAATACGAATTTTATCAAACTTCCTTTTCTTTTGCCTTACGGAGTAACTTTGAGTCGATATTAAGTGAATTACACATTATTGTGGGGTCAATTCCTTCCAAATCGACATGAGTCCAAGCAAAAATGTCTTTAATCGATTGTAAAAATGTGATTAGCTTCTCTCTTGTCTCTTTATCCATCCTTCTTCCTATCTTCACCACTTTAGAAGAATCTCGATGTGACGACCGCTCTACACTACCAGTACCTAATATACATGTATAGGGCGCTATGCAAGTACCCGACCCATGCAACTCAGGGAACCGAGCGATACAACAAGCCTCCCAGAAAGGAAGAATCCAAAGGACAAAAGAAATCGGGAAAGTTTTGTCACTTCCATGAGACCCACGGGCATAACACAAATGAAGGTCGGCATCTAATAGATTTGATTGAGGAATTGATTAGGAAAAACAGGCTTCAGCAGTATGTGAAGAAATCGCAAAGACCGGCCTACTAGACCCCAAGTTACAAGTACTTAAGGAAACCAATCTGAATCCAATGGAGAAGGATCCAAGTGGACATAACATAGACTTGTTATCGACACTATTTCTTGAGTACCTCACTCAGCACATAAGAGCTAGGGGGAGATGGAGCGATACACGAGTTCACTAAAGCATGCTCCGAAAAGAAACTTGTTTTGCAATTGAAGATGGCACTCCAACCAAGCAGTAAAGGACACTCAATGATGACATTGTGTTTCGGAATCAAGACACTGAATGAGTAGAAGCACTGACTCTTGACCCGATGGTGCTGATAGTCGAAATTAGGCCGGTAGTTATGCGCCGAGTCCTAATGGATAATGGAAGTTCAGTTAACATCTTGTTTCGACATACATTTGATCATTTGAATATTAGTATAAATGATGTGCCTTCTTGCCGAATGAAAATCTAGGGCTTTACGGGAGAACCAAGACAGCCAATTGGGATTATTGACTTTCCTATGGAGCTCGGAGAAGGAGAATGATGGGTAGTCCTTGCCCAAACCTTTGTAAGCATGGATGAAATGTCAGCTTACTATGCTTTCTTGGGTCAACCGGCCCTTGCTGATTTCAGGATCGCTTGGCTCTGTGGCGCCTTACCATGAAATTCCTAATGGAAAGTAGAGTTGGATTTATAAAGGAAATCAAAGTGTTGCTAGAGAATGTTATGTTGTTGAGTTACGCGAATCGAAACGAAAGTAAAAGGGAAAGAATGTAGGGAAGTCTATCAGCATTAGCGAATCACCGGCATAGCAATTACAGAACCACCCTTGCCTCGAGGACCATATTCGTTTCAACAAGGCTTTGGACCCTAGGAAGAAGGGTTCAAGGGAGGAATGGGCAGCACCAACAGAGATTACGGTGTCAATCCCTATCGATATGGATGACCTAACTCGATCTTGAAAATAGGGTCCTAACTTGGGGTCAAAATGCAACAAGAATTGATCAAATTTCTTCGCACCAACCTGGACGTGTTCACTTGGACGCATTCCAATATGTGGGATATCACTGGAGATAGTGTGTCACACACTTAATATCGATCCCAAGTTCACTCTAGTGAAGCAGAAGAGACATAGTCTGGGTCCGGAGCGATTCGTTGCAGTAAAGAAGGAAGCGGATAAGCTGTTGGCTAAGGCCTTATTCGCGATGCAACTTATCCTGAATGGGTATCAAATCTAGTTCTAGTTAAAAAGTCAAATGGAAAGTGGCGAACTTGTGTTGACTATTCAGACCTAAACAAGGTTTACCCGAAGGACAGCTTCCCTCTACTTAGAATTGACCAGCTCGTGGATGGAACTGCAGGGCACGTACTACTCTCTTTCAAGAACGCCTACTTAGGATATAACCAGATTATGATGCACGAACCCGATCAGGAAAACACTTGCTTCATCACCAACCTCAGATTGTATTATTACCAAGTGATGCCATTCGGGCTGAACGCCGGGGTAACTTATTAATGGTTGGTGAACACAATGTTCAAGGATCAGATTGGACGAACAATAGAAGTCTACGTAGACGACATGCTGGTCAAATCACGTGTCTCTAGAAATCATTTAGATAACCTCTCAAAAATGTTTTAGATTCTTCGTAAGTATGGAATGAAGGTTAACCTACTGAAGTGCTCTTTCGGTGTGACTTATAGGAAATTTATAGGTTTCATGGTGAATGCTAGGGGCATTGAAACTAATCCCAAGCAAATTATTGCCTTGTGGAATGTCATAGCCCCTACAACAAAAAAAGGAGTTGTATAGTCTTAATGGAAATGTCATAGCATTGAGCTGATTCATTTCCAAAGCAACAAACAAGTGTATACCGTTCTTCGACAAATTGAAGAAGGGTATGAAAAATTTCGAATGGAATCAGACCTGCTAAACCGCTTGTAAGGAATTATTGCAACATATGGAGACCCTACCGGTCCTATCCAAGCCGATGGAAGGAGAATACTTGTTCATCTACTTGACAGTGTCCTATTATGCTCTAATGTAGCGCTTGTACGAAAGGAAGCCATGATTCAACGGCCCATCTACTACATCAGCAAATGCTTCAGTGGACCTGAATGGAAATATCCGAAGTTGGAAAAATTGGCATATTGCTTGCTGATAGTGTCGAGGAAGTTGCGACCATACTTTCAAGCTCATGCAATTAAATTATTGGCAGATCAACCTTTGAAACAAATACTTTATTGACCTGAGACTTCAGGGAGACTTCTGAAGTGGAATATTGAATTGAGCCAGTATGATGTGACTTATCATCCCCGAAGGGCAATTATCAGATAGGCGTGGGCAGACTTCATTGCGAAATTCACCATTCGAGATGGAGAAGAGCAGGAGACAGACGAAGTGGTGTCACAATGAAAGCTGTTCATCGATAGCGCATCAAACGAATTCTGCTCGGGCGCATGAGTTGTGCTTGGAACACCCGAAGGACGATCAATCTACTATGCCTTAAGATTGGAGTTCCCTACTACTAACAATGAGGCAGTGTACGAGGTATTGATAGCGGGATTGAAGATCGTGAAGGAACTGGGGATAAAAGCTGTGCACATCTACAACGACACTCAACTAGTCGTTTGTCGGGTAAAAATGGAATATCAAGCTAAAGGGGCGAATCTCGCTCCCTACTTGTCAAAAGCATGGGAATAGTTTAATGATATTGAACACTAAATGATATCCTATATTCCCAGGGAGTAGAATGTGAAGGACGATTACTTAGCTAAACTGGCAGCTCCAAAGAGGCACAATGTAACACCTCATATTTTTATAACATTGTTTAGAATGTTTAATTAGAAAAATTGGATAAAATAATGTAGAGATTAATAAGTTGAGAATTGATTAGCTAAAGGTAGCCGTGCCATGTTGGTGTATAAACTAAAATGAAATAACATAAGCTAATGTGTTAGGATATGAGAAGGACAATATGGGAAATAGGAGAAGGGCTTGTACTCTAAACCCTTAGGAAATAGAACTCACGTTCATTTTCATTTTAGCAAATTAAAACATCTAAGGCTGGCCACCATTATTGTTCTCATGAGAAGATTAAACTAGGATTCAAGTAAAGGAAGATAATCAACATAATCAACATCAAATCTCTCATCTTGTAATCTCAAAGCTAAGGTGAATAATTACTACATCCCATTTTCATATGGTTTTCGGTTTTTGATTAGATCCGAAATGTTTTTGCAAGTATATGCCATGTTTTGATGATTAAAGTTATATATATGCTTATGGATGAATTATATATGTTCATGTTAGTTTTTATGATATGTTTGATATGAAAACCCTGTTAGATGACATCAAAATGCCTTGAAATTTAAATATGGGTCAGAAACGATATTTTAGAGATGGGTTTCAATTTTCATAATTTTCAGAATTAATGTGGATTTTCTTTAAATTTTCTAGTGAAGAAAATGATTTATTTGATTATAAATTATTTACGGCTAAAATAATAATTATTTGGGTTTGAAATTTTTATATGTTGGAAAACATATTGAAATAGATTTTTTGGGATTTTTTTAGATTTATTCCTAAGTTATTTGATGAATATACAAAATTATTTAAGCTATGAGACTTAAATGTTTTATATATTTAATTAAGGAGAAGGGGCATTTTATAAAATAAAATGATTATTTAATTCCGAAAAATAGTGGCAGCACTTTTCTGAAAAGTATATGTTAAAACCAATGAGAATTTGAAAAATAAACGCAGGTTAGTTGAAGATTATCCTTTTTAAGTTAGAAACAAAGAAATCATACTTTTGGCATGTTTCAGCCAATTATGGTATTAAACATTCCGACCCAGACCTTCCGACAAGGTCGAAAGGTTCAAAGCTTTCGACAAGGTCAAACCAATGCATATGGTATCAAGTTACTTGGTACGTAATGAATTGGACAGAGTCGAAGGGTTCTTAATCGAAGGGTTGGTTGCTGAAGGGGTTGAAGTATGTTTGTTTTATAAGCCAAAGGATCACCTGCTTTGCCTTCGAATAAGAGCTTTCGACTTGGTTGCTTTCGACTAGGTCAAATGTTTAAAATAAAGGTTTTAAACCTTTCGACACAGTCGAAAGGTTACTGCTGTTTTATCACTATTTTGTTTTGAAACCTTTCGATTACTACCGCTTTTGTTTGGTTTTGTTTTGAACCTTTCGACAAAGATGAAAGGTTTACTTGTTTTAAAACTAGCCGCTTCTCCATGCTTTCGAAAGGAAGCTTTCGACTTAGGTGATTTACCCTTGTTTTATAAACTGAAGAATAACCCAAGCTTGTGAAGGAGTCGTTTTAAAGGTAGTGGCCTGTTGTTTCAAATAAAATGTCTTAAAGCTTTTGAAGCAGACCATCCGACAAAGTCGAAAGGTTGCTTCCAGTGAAGTCGAAAGGTTTTAAAAGAAGGTTTTCCACTTGTTTCAAATTGAACCCAGTAAGTCTTCGAAAGGCTCAAGTTGAATGATTTCGAAAGGTTTAAGTTCAATGACTTCGTAAGGTTTAAGTTGAATGACTTCGAAAGGTTTTTATTCAATGGTTTCGAAAGCTTGAGATGGATGGTTTTTTAAGGTTTTTCTAAGGTAATGTTTTAAAGAGATTTTTAAAGAAAGATGTCCAAAGTTTCATTCCTTTCGAAAGGTTTACTTTTCAATGGTTTCGAAAGGTTTGATGAGTGGTTACGGAAGGTAAGGTTTTGGCATATTGGCCTAGGTAATTAAAAGGCTTTCACTTGGTTTTGGAAAGAGGTACTTTCAAAAGATTTAAAAAGAGGTTATTTCAAATATCTTAATGTTTCCATCAACTAAGATTTGAGTAAAGAAGATATATATAATATGGTGATATGATTTTAAGTAAAGCATATAGATTATATACTTTTCCTTGTTTAAGTTTGATTTAAAGGTATTAAGTAATTTTGAAAATGTTTTCAAGGAAAATTATAGGAGGGGATCCTTAAGTGAAAATGACATAGATATTAGAATACCAAATGGGACCGGTATAGGTTCGCGCCCTATACATTAGCTATTAGCCCCAGTTAATTGTTGTCCAAAATTCCAATGTGTAGGGCTTTGTCACAGGTAGACTAAAATTATGATTACAGACTGAACGGAATATATGTTTGTATATAGATAGGTTATTGGTGAGCCCGAAAAACCATTAGGATCAGGGAGACCTAGGAGATGATTAAGTTAGGGCCAGACCGTCCAGAAGAGGAGTATTTAACAGATAGTTAAGGACAGACCGTCTAGAAGTGAAGTATTTAACAGATGGTTAAAGATAGATAATCCAAAAGAGAATAGCTAACGGATGTTAGATTAGTTTTGATTATATTGTCTGGTAGGCCCGAGTCAGCCAAAGGTTAAAAGTTACCCAAATAAAACTTATGTGTTTGAACAGATAGTTCATTATTACCTGATGTTTATGTTTGTTTACATAATGGTGCTTTACAGTGTTTAATCAGTTTTGATTGCAGGAAAAGGTTTTGCAAAGATATGTTTCAAAAGGATGTTAGTGAGGGGAAACCGTTCCGCTAAGCGACGTGGTCTCACTTAACATATATATTCCAGAATGTATAGTATTATTCATACCAGGCTTTATGTTTGACTCGAAGTTTATGTTTTCCCCTTAAACTCTCGGGTGATCAAAATTAATTTGAGTAGGCCGAGGGGTTAAGGTCTTTTCAGGTTTTAGTAGGATGACGAATAAGGCTACAGGAGGTAAACTGATAGCTATTTAGGAGTTGCGGTTCTTGATTTATGTTTGATGTATTTCCACTGTGTTTTGTGTTACGTCTATTATGACTCTGATCATCCAAGGGGTATCTTCATATACCGCTCTTAGCGTATTTGTAATAAGTAGATTTTATCTGTTCTTGGGAACGAATTTGGGATTATGTGTTGGGAATGTGAAACATTTGGTTTTGAAATGTAATGAAGTAAAATTTGTTTTGAAATCTGTGTTTTGTTTCATATTCAAATGCTTATGATATTATTGATACTGTTAACATAGCCGTATTTAGTCGCCGGAAGCTAATACTATAGATGACTGCAACATCTATAGGCTTAGTTTTAGGCCTCTAGATAGTGGATGTTACAACTTGGTATCAGAGCATGGTTTATGGAATACTTTAATTAAAAATAGTTTTGAAAACATAATCCTTGGTAATTAGAGTTAAGATCGGGGTATGGATAATGCTATTGTAACGTACTTGTATTTGCTATATATATAAGGATACGCTATATCTCTAGACTCATATCTTGGTTAGGCTATTCATCTGTATCTCACGAGGTTTGAATACAAATATTGAAGGAAGAAGAGACAAAGTTAATCTTGGAGGAGATAGCACCACCACTAATGGAAATGCCCGACCAAATGCTAGAAGAGGTCCCGGTCAGGCTCAAGCTGAAACTGTTGGTGCTGGGGTTCCCCAAGTGGATGTGGGAGCCATGTATCAGTTTTTCGTAAACATGATGCAAGCTGGAATTGCAGCTAGAGTTGTCGGAGGAAATGCTGCTGGAGGTGGAGTTCAGGAAGCTCCAATGGTCAACCAGTATGCTAACTTGAGCAGAGATTACAGTAGGCTTGGAGGGAAGCCGTTTATTGGAACTGAAGATGCGATCGAGGTGGAAAACTGGCTGTTACATTGTGGGAGAATTTTTGCTGACTTAGGATTGAACAACGAGCAAAAGAGGAGATTAGTTTCGAGACAGCTTCAAGGAGGTGCTCTATTCTGGTGGAATGCTGTTGTAGCTGGTGTTGATCAGGAAACCATGACTTGGGCGGAGTTTAGGAGAAGGTTTCAAGAAAGGTTTATGTCGGTGATGGCGCAATCGGCATTGGTGAGGAAGTTTGCAGAACTAGAACAAGGAGAGATGTCTGTTTTTGAGTATGCAAGAAAGTTTGAAGAGTTGGCCTGGTACGGGTATGCTTTGGTTGAATCGGTGATTAGGAGGAATGAAAAGTTTATAAGAGGCTTGAGGCCGGAGCTGATAAGTTCTACCTTGCCGCACTTAAGGGATCCAAGTGATGTAGTGGTAGAAATGGTGTTGAGGCAGGAAGAGGCGTTAGCTTGTTTGAGAAAGAAAATGAAGGAAGTCCAGGTGGGACAAGGACAGAAAAGAAAGTTTTTCCACAAGAAGAATGCTCAGAAAGGAGGAGCACATAAGAAGGGAAAAGCTGAGGTGGTTTGTTATAAATGTGATAAGAAAGGACACTATGCTAATGAGTGTCGTACTGGAAAAGGAAAAGAGAAAGGAAAGGAAGTAATTGGAAATAAGAACATCCGATGCTTTAATTGTGATTAGATCGGCCATTATAAGAACCAATGCAAGGAGCCTGCTAAAGAAGGAAGGGGGCAAGTTTATGCATTGGAGCCCGCAACTTCAAAGCCAGTTGTGCAGGAGAAAGGGAAGGTTGTCCTGGGAGGCTCGCTACAGATTCACGGTATGTCTGTTAGCATTCTATTTGATACCAGTGCATCACATTCTTTTATTTCTCAATGTTTAGTAGAAAAGCTTAACCTAGAGCCTTCATACTTAGTTACTTCCTTAAGGGTTGCAAATATGATAGGAGGGTATGCAACACTTGGGATGAGGTGTGACCATTTAGAGTTTGTTTGCTAGGTTATACTTTTGATTGTTGTTTACATGTGTTTGACTTTGTGGGATTTGGTATTATCCTTTGGATGGATTGGTTAAGTAAATATGTTGCTAGAATATTTTGCCATGATAGGAAAATATCACTTAGTCACCCGGATTATAGTGATTGGATAGTTTATACCGTAGAGAACCCTAGTTGCGAAGTAAATGCTTTATTGGGTATCATGGAGTTAGAGGATGAGTTGCATCGAGTCTTTGTGGTTAGAGAGTGTTTGAGCCGGTAGTTGGATTACCACCGAAACGAGCCATTGAGCTTCAGATTGATTTGGTGCCTGGAGAAGAACCTGTGAGTAGGCCACCAAGCAGGATGACACCCACGTAGATGAGAGAGTTAAAGGTGCAGTTGGTGGATTTGGAAGGAAATAATTTTATTCGACCAAGTCGTTCGCTATGGGGAGCTGCCACGGTGTTTGCTAAGAAGCCAGACGAATGTAACATCTCAACTTTTCGACGCTCGAAAATCGACATTAATACGTCCACTGTATCAATTGCCGAACAATCGAATGCCGGAAAACCGAATTGTTATGGAGAAAAAGAAGAGGTAGAAGAAGACAGAAGAAAGAGAAAGAAAAAGAACACAGAAATAATATCAGAATCTCATATTCACAGCGGAATAACATATAATAAGTAAATGAATAATCTTTAAATCAAAGAACTATATCATTTTATACATTACATCATCAGAGTTTAAAACAACACTATACATCAATGGACAGCTATACAAACTTGTCCTCATACAGAATACACAACGGAATAAATAATATCATATACAAGTGATACGTCTCGCCATCCAGCTCGCCACTTGAGCTCCAAAGCACCTCCTGAATCCAGAATGACTTGATAACCTGACTCTAGATTGCCCGTGTGGAAATTGGTGGGCACCCAGAGTTTAGGAAGGAAACAATAAACTCCAGGTCAGTCATGGTGACTGGTGTGAGAACTAAAACAGTTATTATCTTTAAAACAACAACAACCAAGAAAGTGGAAAATACCCGCAATGTTTTTGGAAAATTAAACTACCATAAGACCTCCCGCCACACACACAATGCAAACGCAGAATTGGAGGAGATTTCTTCTTATGATAGTCAAACATGCTTACTACGCAAATCATTGGGTTATTATTATTAGTGCATAGTGGAAAACATTTCGAAAGTATAATATTAATCTTAGCCAACATACAACCATTATTGTATGCCTACTATAGCTACCATCTAAACAGTGGTGACCACCATAAGTAGATGGCAGGTTCTACAACTAAAACCGTACAAGGTTCGTATTGTTTCTTTGGATTTCCAACAAATGGTCAGGCAAAGGAACTTCCTTACACCGAAATGGAAACGCCTCTAGAAAGACGCCCTAAGAGTCAACCTGCTCTCTGCAAACACAAGGCCGACGCTACCTCACGCTATACAGCTGTAACTAGGTAGCTAACACACGAGCTATGCCATCCCCCGGTCGTTACCGACCTTTATCCGAGGATCCTCAACTACAAAGCAACAACCACAAAGTATAATAAATTTGCAGCATCAACATAGGTAAAATATCGGGGCTCCATACCATGATATCACCTTTTATCCAGAAGGAAATGACATACCCTAGGGGTGCGACCCCTAACAACCTTGCCGCAACATTCCTGTTTCGACCATTACCGGGTTGTGAGGCTCGACGAAGTCTCGTCCACAAAGCCACGCTTTTTCACAAAGCCACGCTTTTTCACAAAGCCACGCTTTGATCAACAATTGATCAACAGCACTTCGTATGCCACATTACCAAATTGGGAATGTATCACTAGTAACCATCAACTACATAACCTCTGAGCTTGTACGTCTCAGAGAAGGGTGTTAAGCTAAGAGAATAAATTCTCCGCCACCAACAGAAATGTATTCGATAGAAACCGGCTTTACATCTCAAAGTATAACGTCAGACACACATCCATACAAGTCCGTTCTGGGATCGAATGGAACCGAAGGCACTTCAAAAGAAGCCCTTGCAATCCGGATATCACTAATCACGTCCGGACTTCCCATCACAAGAAGAGTGATATAAATCTCTATACCGAAGCAACTCGGTGCAGAGACATTCGACAGGTTGTCCTTTCATTTTCGAAAATATCCGGTCTTCAACACCGGTCTTCAATACGATCCATATCGTCGTATCACTAATTCGGAATGGGTTATATGACACAAAGTTCTTTTCCCGGCTAACCCGAATAGTGAGCACACTATTTAAAACATACGATATAGGGATTTCAATTAAGTCACAACTTATTACCCAAATCCTTTCTTTCAAACGGTTTAAACAAATTACCATTTTAAATCTTTAAACAAAAAGATTTACTTCATAAAGTTTACCCAGTTTCACAAAGATTCATTCACAGATTTCCAAATCAATTTCCATTCAATTGGATTAACCCATTAAATCTTTAAACCAAGATTTAATTTATAGTTTTCAAAACTATTCACAATTCAAGTCTTTTATAATATAAAAGATACACTATTTGAAATACTCTTTTATTTCAAAATAAAGTTTAATTATCGTCACAAAGGTTAATTCATAGTTTTTCAAAACAATTCACAATTTCATTTCAACTTGAAATGTTTCGATACAAATTGGAAATCTTTTCACTTTATGAAAGCTATTATTATTTGAAAATGGATAGTTTTCGTTTTGGGAAAAACCGGTTACAATTACACAGTTTAAAGCCATTCAAGTATAAAACTTGAATATAAATATAAATTTCCAAAACCATATTTTGAATGGTTAAAAACCCATATAAACACCTTTTATAATTTATACAATCTTTTAGACCATAATTCCCAATCCATTGAATTCAATTTCAAAGTATTGAATTCAAATTTTAAATCAAATGATTTAAATTCCCATTTTATTAAGTTATTTAAAATAACTCTTATTTTTGAAACTAATTTTCAAAAACTTTCAATTCCAATTCCAAAACCATTTTTAGATTCAAAAACTCAATTTTCCAAAATTGATAAAAATCTGCGACTTAACCGATTTCCACGTGAAATCCACATTTGTGTGTGTATTGTGTAGTCCACGGTTTAACACAATAATGCAACAACATTCAACCATCACAGATCAAATATAACAATATAATTTTGATAAGCGGTATAAGTATAACGCTTATCTTTCATTCACAGACCACAGATATTCATATCATAGATAAATAAATCCCAAATCACAACACAAATCAGGATATATCACAAAGCATCGCATATCAGAGATGTCAAACAATTCAACATCCAATATAATCCAAAACATCCATAGATAGGATCAATTTAATCATCTGATTAATTTAAATCAAATAAATTTCTAAAGTTATTTCTTTTTTAAAATAAATTTCTTTATCCCTTCTAATCTATTTAAAAATCCAAATTTCAAATAAATTCTTCACTTATAAATAATATTTTCGAAATCCATTTATTAAGCCTTTTTTTCCAAATTTGAAATTTAATTCAATACAGTTCAAAAATAAGACTTTATCTGTTAAAACTCCTTTTAAATTTATCCAATTATCAAAAATAAATTTTTCGATAAATTTTCAACTTTGAATTTCGAAAATCCAATTTTTATTTATTTTCGGTATCCAACGATACCAAAAATATATCCGGCTAAATTATAGCCGTCAACAATTTCAATCACAATATAATCACACGGCGATTATAAATACATCAACACACAATATTGAAATAAATTCAATTATTTGAGGAATCCAGTTGGATCCCTCCAACCTGTTTCCCTGCATCCACAGATGTTAGCACAATACCAATTCCACTTCAATGTGGAATATCGCGGTATATGGGATTTATAAAATACTATCCACTATTATGCGGCGCAATAGGGTCTCATCCGCTATATAATGCAGGAAATCAACTCCAAATACATATATAATACCAATTCCACATCACGGTGAAATTATCGCAGTATATGTTTTTAATAAATAACCTCCGCTTAATATACGGTGTATAGGGTCTATTTAACACAATATATAACAATTTATCATCCAATCATCACAATCAACACTATCAACAATTTTAAATCTCAACTATTTAAAATTTAGATCGAAACAAATATTCGATTGAGTGAAGTTCTCAACTTTGCTTTTTATAACGGTTGTAGTATTTTATTTCGAATAAAATTAAACACGCGTTTAATTTTAATCAAAATTTTCACTGGCTCCAATCGACTCCAAACCAGCTCCATTGCGAAGAGCTCGTCAATACGGTTCCAACGCAAAAAGTTTCGTAATTTTTCGACCTCGTATGAAGAAGTTACACTATTTTAAAGATTGTACAAATTTAAATGTAAATTAATTACAACTTTTATTTTAATTTAAACCCTACAATTAAATATGGCCGTCTAATTTGCCAACTATAGATCTGGCCACACTTGCTTTCTTCCTCCCCTACGTGAAAATCACGTTCAAAACAAACCCATAGCCGCCCCCAAACCCTAATTGCCGCGCCTACTACACCGTACTTGAAGATGATCGAGCTCCACCACGTCGAAGGCCTACGCACGCACCACCATCAGCCCAAGCACCATGAAGCTCGGCTGCATCTCAGTCTCGAGAAACATGTGCGAATGGCGTGACTTTACATGCGATTTACCGTTGATCTGTTGCTCTAATCGCGATCATGACCGTTGAAATCGAAGCTCTCGACGAGCTCTGCAAAGTTGTAGTTGAACGTTTCTGCTAATTGTTTGTGGATTGAGAGATAATGGAGGAAGAAAATTCGAAATTTCTAGCCATTGAAAAGGGAAGTGGCGGCTGAAGCTTGAAACCCTAATGCTTGTGTAAAATGAAATGATGGAGGGCTTTTATAGAAAATGGCCAAAACACTATTCATCGAAAATTTTCCGAACTCCAAATCGAGCGTGCCGGCTGGCGTTTCTAAGTTTTACCCCGCGTTCCGAATACAATGGAACGTGTTTCGGGAGCTAATTCAATCGTATGTGAGAGTTACATAAATAAACGATCAAATTTAAATCAAATCGATTTAAAACGATTTCGATGCGTTTTGGCTTGCCCCGGACAAATCGTACATCCGATTGACACGAAATTTGAAACCATATAATAATATCACATTACGGATCCAATGAAACTGATTTCGTCGAAATCTGAGACTGTTTGAAAAATGGTCATTTTCACTCGTCAATTAAATATTAAAATATTCAATTTTCACAATTTAACTTTAAATTCAATTTTAAAAGTTTACAAACATCATTCTAACTTCAATATGATTTATTATAACTTTATAAATCATTTTTATACACATTTAGTCCAATTATCAATTATTTCTGGAATTTCAAATATTAATTATCGATTTAATTAAACAATTAAATCACTATATTCGAAATAAATTTATTCGACTTATAAAAATTAACTTTTGAATATTTAAAATAAATTAAATATCCCAATTTCGAATGACCAAAATTCTGGGTCGTTACAGATAGTTAAGGTTATTTATCGATTATCATAAGTAGAAGACGATAAAGAACCGATATCCATTGCCGAGAATTGATGATTTGTTCGATCAGTTAAGTGGAGCCAAGGTATTCTCTCAACTGGATTTAGCGACGGGATTTCATCAATTTAGAGTAGCGGAGTACAGTATTCCTTTAATGGCGTTTAGGACAAGATATGGATCGTACAAAAGGTTAGTCATGCCGTTCGGACTAACTAATGCACCGGCATTCTTTGTAGATTTGATGAATCGAATTTTCCAAGAGCACTTAAGTAGATTTGTGTTGGTCTTCATAGATGATATTTTGATATACTCAAGGGATGAGAAGGAGCTTGAAGTTCATCTTAGAGTCGTGCTTGAAACGTTGAAGGAGCATCAATTGGAGGCTAAGTTTTCAAAGTGTCATTTTTGGAAGAAGGAAGTGAAGTTCCTTTGTCATGTAGTTTCAAAGAAAGGGTTGTTTGTATATCCGACTAAGATTGAAGCAGTGAATAATTGGAAGAGACCCGAGACGGTGACTGAGATAAAGAGCTTTCTTGGATTAGCCGGATATTATCCAAGGTTCATAAAGGATTTTTCGCGGATAGCTGCACCGATGACTAAGCTTACGTGAAAAGATGTAAAGTTTGTATGGACTGATAAGTGTGAGGAAGCATTCCAGAGCTTGAAACACTTATTGACCCATGCACCGGTGTTGGTGGTTCTAGAAAGGAATCAAGATTTGGTTGTTTATAATGATGCGTGTGGAACTGGATTGGGAGCTGTGTTGATGCAAATAGGTAAGTGATTGCTTATGCTTCTAGACAGCTTAGACCACATGAAGTTAGGTATCCAACGCATGATTTGGAGTTAGCTGCCGTTATATTTGCTTTAAAGGTGTGGAGGCATTATCTGTTGGGAGAGCGATTTGAGCTTTATACAGATCATAAGTCGTTAAAATATTTGTTCTCTCTGAAGGAGCTGAACAAGAGACAGCGGAATGGTTGGAGTTTATTGTTGCTTATGATTTTGGAATTGAATACACATCCGTGAAAGGAAATTAGGTAGCGGATGCACTTAGCAGGAAACATCAGAATGAGTATTGGCTGTGATTGCTGAGTGGAAAGATTTAGAAGCATTATCAGCTTGTAGAGTGCAGAAAGTGTTATATTGTCTTGTTTAGAAGTTTGATCGGTAATGATTGAGAAGGTAGCTTCTAAACAGGAGGAGGATTCAGTTTTGGCTGAACGGATCAGAAGGTTAAGAGAAGGAACAGAGGACGATGACTTAAAGGATTTCACTCTCGACCAAAATGGGTGTTTGAGAAAGAAAGGAAGGTTGTGTGTTCCGAATGTAGGAAACATGAGGAAAGAAATTTTGGATGGATGCCATCGTTCGAAGTTCACTATCCATCCAGGAGGAACGAAGATGTATTAGGATATGAAGAGAAGTTTCTTCTAGGAAGGTATGAAACGGGACATTCGTGTATGTGTTAAGTAGTGCTTGAATTGCCAACAAGTAAAGGCTGAACACCATAAGCCAACTGGATTGCTTCAACCGTTGGAAGTTCCGTTGTGGAAGTGGGATTCTATCTCAATGGATTTCATTGACGAGTTGCCAAGATCTAGTAGAGGGAATGAAAGCATATGGGTGATAGTCGATAGACTAACAAAGAGTACCCATTTCATTCCAGTGAAGTCAACTAGGATGAAACCTATTTTGGCGAAGTTGTTTATGAAGAATGTGGTTAGACTGCACGGGATTCCTAGTAGTATTGTCGATGGTAGAGATTATTTGTTTACTAGTGAGTTTTGGAAGAGTCTACAGGAAGCATTAGGAACCTAGCTCAAAATGAGTACCGGTTACCATCCACAGACTGATGGGAAAACGAAAAGAGTTAACAAAGTCTTAGAGGATTTGTTAAGAGCTTGTGTGTTGGATTTCGGGGGATCATGGGAAGACCATCTCCATTTAGTTGAGTTCTCGTATAACAATGGTTATCAAACTAGTATTGAGATGGCACCGTTTGAAGCTTTGTATGGAAGACCATGCAAATCTCCCGTATGTTGGTTGGAGACCAGGGATAGACTGGTTCTTGGTCCGGATTTGGTGAAAGAAGCCGCAGAGAAGATTGAGTTGATCCGAGCTAGGATGAAATAAGCTCAGTCTAGGCAGAAAAGTTATGCTGACAAAAGAAGGAAAGATTTGAAATTCTCGGTTGGAGACTTTGTGTTTATTAAGGTTTCACCGATGAAGGGTGTGATTAGATTTGGAAAGATAGGAAAGTTAGCACCTAGATTCATAGGACCTTTTAGTATTGTTGAGAGGATCGGGAAACTCGCTTATAGAGTAGAGTTATGGAGCAGTTTGGCTAGAGTCCATGATGTATTCCATATTTCTCATCTTAGAAAATGTATTAGGGACCTAGAGACTACTATAGCACCTACAGTATCAGAGGATTTAGTAGTAGAGCCGGACTTGACTATAGTTAGAAAGCCAATTTAGATTGTGGCTAGAGATGAGAAGAAGTTGAGGAATAAGACAATCAAATTAGTAAAAGTCCAGTGGAGTGACGATGATAGAGACTGTACTTGGAAGACTGAGAGCAGCATTAGAGACTCTTATCCTGATTTGTTTGATGATATGGTTTACCTTTGATTGTTTTGATGTGTGTGTCTTATAGTAATTTCGACGACGAAATTCTTTAGGTGGGGAGTCTGTAACACCCCATATTTTCATAACATTATTTAGAATGTTTAATTAACAAAATTAGATAAAATAATGTAGAGATTGATAAGTTGAGAATTGATTAGCTAAGGGTAGCCGTGCCATGTTAGTGTATAAACTAAAATGAAATAATATAACCTAATGTGTTAGGATATGAGAAGGGCAATATGGGAAATAGGAGAAGGACTTATACCCTAAACCCTTAGGAAATAGAACTCACGTTCATTTTCATTTTAGCAAATTAAAACATCTAAGGCCGACCACCATTATTGTTCTCAAGAGAAGATTAAAGCTAGGGTTCAAGTAAAGGAAGATAATCAACATCAAATCTCACATCTTGTAATCTCAAAGCTAAGGTGAATAATTAGTACATCCCATTTTCATACGGTTTTCGGTTTTTGATTAGATCCGAAATGTTTTTGAAAGTATATGTCATGTTTTGATGATTAAAGTTATATATATATGCTTGTGGATGAATTATATATGTTCATGTTAGTTTTTATGATATGTTTGATATGAAAACCCTGTGAGATGACATACAAATGCCTTGAAAATTTAAATATGGGTCAAAAACGATATTTTAGAGATGGGTTTCAATTTTCATAATTTTCTGAATTAATGTGGATTTTCTATAAATTTTCTAGTAAAGAAAAAGGTTTATTGGGTTATAAATTATTTACGGCTAAAATAATTATTAATTGGGTTTGAAATTTTTATATGTTGGAAAACATATTGAAAACGATTTTTTGGGATTTTTCCAGATTTTTTCCTATGTTATTTGATGAATATATAAAATTATTTAAGGTATGGGACTTAAATGTTTTATATATTTAATTAAGGAGAAGGGGCATTTTATAAAATAAAATGATTATTTAATTCTGAAAAATAGAGGCAACACTTTTTTGAAAAGTATTTGTTAACCAATAAGAATTTGACAAATAAAGGCAGGTTAGTTGAAGATTATCCTTTTTAAGTTAAAAACAAAGAAATCATACTTTTGGCATGTTTCAGCCAATTCTGGTATTGAACCTTCCGATCCAAACCTTCCGACAAGGTCGAGAGATTCAAAGCTTTCGATAAGGTCAAACCAATGCATATGGTATCAAGTTACTTGGTAAGTAATGAATTGGATAGAGTCGAAGGGTTCTTAGTCGAAGGGCTGGTTGCCAAAGGGGTTGAAGTATGTTTTTTTGTAAGCCAAAGAATCACCTGCTTTGCCTTCGAATAAGAACTTTCGACTTGGCTGCTTACGACTAGGTCAAATGTTTAAAAAAAAGGTTTTAAACCTTTCGACACAGTCGAAAGGTTACTGCTGTTTTATCACTATTTTGTTTTGAAACCTTTCGACACAGTCGAAAGGTTACTGCTGTTTTATCACTATTTTGTTTTGAAACCTTTCGACACAGTCGAAAGGTTACGACCGCTTTTGTTTGGTTTTGTTTTGAACCTTTCGACAAAGACGAAAGGTTTACTTGTTTTAAAACTAGTCGCTTCTCCATACTTTCGAAAGGAAGCTTTCGACTTAGGTGATTTACCCTTGTTTTATAAACTGAAGAATAACCCAAGCTTGTGAAGGAGTCGTTTTAAAGGTAGTGGCCTGTTGTTTCAAATAAAATGTCTTAAAGCTTTTGAAGCAGACCATCCGACAAAGTCGAAAGGTTGCTTCCAGTGAAGTCGAAAGGTTTTAAAAGAAGGTTTTCCACTTGTTTCAAATTGAACCCAGTAAGTCTTCGAAAGGTTTAAGTTGAATGATTTTGAAAGGTTTAAGTTCAATAACTTCGAAAGGTTTAAGTTGAATGACTTCGAAAGGTTTTTATTCAATGGTTTCGAAAGGTTGAGATGGAAGGTTTTCCAAGGTTTTTCTAAGGCAATATTTTAAAGAGATTTTTAAAGAAGGATGTCCAAAGTTTCATTGCTTTCGAAAGGTTTACTTTTCAATGGTTTCGAAAGGTTTGATGAGTGGTTACGGAAGGTAAGGTTTTGGCATATTGTCCTAGGTAATTAAAAGGCTTCTACTTGGTTTTGGAAAGAGGTACTTTCAAAAGATTTAGAAAGAGGTTCTTTCAAATGTCTAAATGTTTCCATCAACTAAGATTTGAGTAAAGAAGATATATATAACATGGTGACATGATTTTAAGTAAAGCATATAGATTATATAATTTTCCTTGTTTAAGTTTGATTTAAAGGCTTCAAGTCATTTTGAAAATGTTTTCAAGGAAAATTATGGGAGGGAATCCTTAAGTGAAAATAACTTAGAATACCATATGGGACTAGTATGGGGTCGCTCCCTATACATTAGCTATTAGCCCCAGCTAATTGTTGTTCAAAATTCCAGTGTGCATGGCTTTGTCACAAGTAGACTAAAATTATGATTACACCCCGAAAGGAATATATGTTTGTATACAGATAGGTTATTGGTGAGCCCGAAAAACCATTAGGATCAGGGAGACCTGGGAGATGATTAAGTTGACAGATCGTTTAGAAGAGGTGTATTTAACAGATAGTTAAGGACAGACCGTCCAAATGTGAAGTATTTAACAGATAGTTAAGGATAGATAATCCAAAAGAAGAATAGCTAACAGGTGTTAGTTTAATTTTGATTATATTGTCTGGTAGGCCCGAGTCAGCCAAAGGTTAAAAGTTATCCAAACAAAATTAATGTGTTTGAACATATAGTTCATTATTACCTGATGTTTATGTATGTTTACATAATGATATTTTACAGTGTTTAATCAGTTTTGATTGTAGGAAAAGGTTTTGCAAAGATATGTTTTAAAAGGATGTTGTTGAGGGGAAACCCGTTCCGCTAAGCGGCGTGGTCTCACTTAACATATATATTCCGGGATGTATAGTATTATTCATAACAGGCTTTATGTCTGACTCGAACTTTATATTTTTCCCTTAAACTCTCGGGTGCTCAAAATTAATTTGAGTAGGCTGAGGGGTTAAGGTTTTTTCAGGTTTTAGTAAGATGACGAATAAGGCTACCGGAGGCTTGTAGGAGGCAAACAGATAGCTATTTAGGAGTTGCAGTTCTTGTTTTATGTTTGATGTATTTCCGCTGTGTTTTGTATTAAGTTTAATATGACTCTATAACTCTGATCATCCAAGAGGGTATCTTCATATACCGCTCTTGGCGTATTTGTAATAAGTATATTTTATCTGTGCCTGGGAACGAATTTGGGATTATGTGTTGGGAATGTGGAAGATTTGTTTTTGAAATGTAATAAAGTAAAATTTATTTTGAAATCTGTTTTTTGTTTCATATTCAAGTGCTTCTGATATTATTGATACCATTAACATGGTCATATTTAGTCGCTAGAAGCTAATACTATAGACGACTGCAGCATCTGTAGCGCTTAGTTTTGGGCCTCTAGATAGGGGTTGTCACACACAATCAATGTGATTGGTTCCAGTTGAAGTGTTGATAGCTCCAAGCATAGATCGGATGGATGCAGATTGGGTTCTGGAGACCACGAAAGAGAAAGAATCATGGATGACACTAATCAAGGATTATCTGCTCAAAGGAATACTCCTTGCAAACTAGAATGAATGAAAGATGCTCCTTAGAAAGGCACCGCGGTTCGTGCTACGAGATGGAGTTCTATATAGGAGAGGCTTCTACACCCCTCTACTAAGGTGTGTAAAGCCAAGAAGATTTTGATGGGAGTCTATGAAGGCAGTTGCGGTGACTACACTGGGGGTCAGACACTAGCAAAGAAAGTTTTACATTGGATATTTCCAGCCCACAATCAACCGAGACGCAACAGACTATGCCAAGTGTTGTGATCGATGCCAGAGATTTGCAAAGAACCCAAGAATCCTATCCTCCAAACTTATGCAAATGTCAGCCTTTGGCCGTTTGCAATCTGGGGAATTGATCAAATCGGTGTATTATCAATAGCCAAAGGAGGAGCCAAGTATGATGTATTTGCAGTTGATTACTTTACCAAATGGGCTAAAGTGGAACCGCTCGCCACTATTACCATTAAAAGAGCAATAAAATTTGTAATAAAAAACATTATTTGTAGGTTTGGAGTACCATAGAAAATCATCATAGACGACGAAACTCGGTTCAAAAGTGCTGAATTCAAGGACTTCTACAAGCGTTATCGGATTGAGAAGAGTTTTTCCATGGTAAGCACCTGTAGGAAAATAGGTAAGTGGAAGTAGTGAACAAAATCATCAAATCCACCGTCAAGAAGCGACTAACGAAAGCTAAAGGAAACTGGGTAGATGAATGTTTGCACCAAAAATGGTCACAAACACCCAAGAATAGAATAGTAGAGAAATAAATGAAGAGTAATCTAAATTAAAAAGAGGAGATAACTAATTATGCAATTAGTGTAAAGAAATAATAGAAACACAAGGATTTATAGTGGTTCGGTGTTGTGTGTCTACGTCCACTTTGAAGAATTCTCTTTATTGATCACTTGTAAATCTGATTACAATAGAAGAATAATGATAACACTTGATTACAATGGAGTCTAGAGTAATAAGTAGTGTCCAGCTCCCTCAAATGAAGAGAGCAGTCTGTATTTATAGGTTGAGACGATGAAATATTTCGCTAGAAATTCAACAGAAGGCTCTCCAGATCCGTAGGGTCCCACCAGAATGATCGCATATGCTAATTCTTCATTTTGAATGATCGTGTCGATCGTTATTTTTGGCTCTGATTGATGGCGATCGTTCATGGTGGCTTATCCATGTCTCTAGTGTTGATTCATGGGTTTTGATTCATGACACAAGCTTCAGAGATCATAAGACGAATTACAAAGAGAATAATATACAAAGGCGACAAAAAGAGAATAAACGTATATTGTGCACTACAAAGGAGACAAAACTTCAATCCAGAGATTAGTATGAATATTTTATTATATTGAGTCTTAGAATATTGTTAAAATCATTCCTCAAGTAGTCACACACACATATAAATAGTTGAATATTGTTTTATACTTAAAAAAATGTGATCTATGCACTTAACATCAGGTCGGTCGACCGGCCAGTAAGCTCGGCTGACCGAACCTGTGTTAGTGCACAGATATACACTGTTTTGTTCACGATTTTAAACTCAACTGACCGGCCAGAATTTTCAATCAACCGACCTGGAAATAACGGCTGTATTTCTGAAGAGTTTCGATCGTTCGTGAAGAGGAATCATCTTCAATCCAAGAGATATGGTCACAACTTTTGATTGAAACTCTTCATGAAAGATTGTAACTATTCTACAACTATATAAACATGTTTATTTCACTTCTACAATTACTGATTCTTGTTTATAATTCTGTAATCTATTCTCTATTTATTTCTGCAAATAAAAGCATTCATTCTCATTCAATATCGCTAGAATCCCTAAATTAATTCATATACTTCGATTCTACGCGATTATCCTCCTTCTAAATCTTCACACACACTATATATTCTTGAGAATTTGATTATAGAAGAATTGTACTATCAAAAGACAATCTGTATTATTCATAACACATTCGTCAACAAGTTATTTGTATTAAGTTGAAGTCCTCTTCGGCTGATGAGGCGGAAAAATTCCTGTTCGGCTGCTCAGGTGTTGTATACCTATTCCTCCGGGTTAAGTGAGGGGTTTAGTTTAAATCCAGAGGGCATTCTGGGACTGGACGTAGAACGGGAAGTTCGAACCAATATAAAAATTCCTAGTGTGCTTACTTTAATTTTTATTTTACTGCTATTATCAGTTTTCGCATTTATATACCATATTACACGATCCTTAGTACTGCACATACACTTTCATTTGGTATCGTAGCAAGGTTATCCTATAACCATCACAAAGTTATTTGATATCTATTTCTAGTAATATGGCAACAACACATACTAACGATTTTGACACTAACACTAATACTAGTTTCACAGAGGGTCAATCAACTTCACGACCTCCACTTTTTAATGGTATAAATTATAATTATTGGTCAACTAGAATGAGAATCTATATGCAATCTAGTGGATTTGATATCTGGAATGTTATACAAAGTGAGTACACAACTCCTACTGGAGAATACTCAACTTGGAGTAACACACAAAAACTAGATGCTACATCAAATGCAAAGGCTATGAATATTTTATTTTGTGCATTAGATAGAAATGAATTCAATAGAGTTAGCATGTGCACTTCTGGTTATGAAATTTGGAGAACACTTAAGATAACACATGAAGGAACGAACAAAGTTAAATTAAGCAAAATCTCTATGTTGAAAAATCAATTTGAAAATTTCAAAATGAGGCCAAATGAATCTATAAATGATATGTACTCTAGATTTCAGGATATTTATCATGCTCTATTATCATTAGAACAAAAATTTACTGATTTTGATATTGTCATAAAAATCTTAAATTCTTTAACGGACGAATGGGAAAGAAAAGTCCTAGCCATTGAAGAAGCAAGTGATTTGTCAACATTAAAACCAAAAGAATTGATAGGTAATTTAATGTCCTACGAAGTAAATTTGCAGGCAAAGAGAAATGGAGCACAAGAAAAGAAGAATGTGGCATTTCAAGCAGAAAAAGATGACTCCGACTCAGAGAATGAAGATATGGCAATGATTGCTAAAAATTTCAAGAAGTTTCTGAAATTCAAAAGAAATAAATTCAGGGGAAACAAAAATAATTCCAACAACATTAGCAAACCATCATCTTCAGCAAGGGAATGTTATGAATGTCACAAGAAAGGTCACATGAAAAAGGATTATCCAGAACGTAAAAAGAGCAATTTTAAGAAGGACAGAACCAAACGAATAGCTTTTTCAGTCACTTGGGATGACACAGACTCATCATCCTCATCAGAGAGTGAAAGTGACAATGAAAATGAACAAGCAAATGTGTGCTTCATGGCTTCGTCAGACGATGTAAGTGATCTTAGTTTTGAAGATTTAATTGAAATTAATTCTGAATTAGTAGACTTAGCAAAGCAACTTAAAAAGAAAATTAAAGAATTACAAAGAAAATTAGATAGGACAGTCTTAGAAGTAGATATGCTGAAAGATGAGAAGAAAATATTAGAAGAAGAACTTGAAATTTCTCAACAATCAAATTCTAATTTATCTTCTCAAATTTTTTCAATATCTGAAGAACTGGTAATTCAGAAAAATAAAAATGATGTTTTATTTTTGGAAAATAATAGTTTAAATTCTAAAATTAAAGATTTAGATTTAGAAAAATCTAGTCTAAAAATAAAATTTGATGACATTTCTAAAAATGTCTCTAATTTCAATAAAGAAAGAGAGAATCTTTCTAAAATACTTGAAAATTATCAATTCACTAACAATAAATCTGGACTAGGATTTAAGAAACATAATAATTTTTCTAAAAATAGGATTAATAATAATATTAAAAAGGATATTAAGAAAACAGTTTGTTCAAACACTAAAACCATTAAGATATGGATTCCAAAATCAAATAATGTTTTGATAAGGAATAAACATATCAAAATGTTCATGGAAACTATTCATAATAACAAAAACTATGTTTATAAAGGGAATTCTGAACCCGTATGGGTTTGGCTTCCTAAGATCTAACTCTTAGGACCCTAAAAAGAAATGGGTACCAACTTTTTATAAATTTTTGCAGGTACCGCATAAAAGGAGAGGAAAATGGATTTTAGATAGCGGTTGCTCAAAACACATGACTGGAAACAAAGAAATGTTGTCAAATATTATCTACTCAAATGGAGGATCAGTCACTTTTGGAGATAACTCTAAAGGATATATCATCGGTAAAGGCGATGTCAGCAGCAACGGTATCACTAATTTACCTCTCATTACTGATGTTTTATTAGTTAAAAATTTAAAACTTAATTTATTAAGTATTAGTCAGCTATGTGATAAAGGTTTTAATATAACTTTTTCAGAAAATAAATGTAATATTTTCGATAAATATCATAACACTATTTTTGAAGGAATAAGAGATAAAAACATTTATATTTCAAATATGAACGTTAATAATGATTCAAATTTGTGTTTAGTAGCTAAGGAAAATAATTCCTGTCTTTGGCACAAAATATTTTTGTCACATCAATTTTAATACCATCAACAAATTAGCTAAAAATAAATTAGTTAAAGGATTACCTGACATAACATTCAAAACTAATATATTTTGTGATGCATGTAAATTAGGAAAATTAACAAAATCTTCTTTTAAATCTAAAAAGGTAATTTCTACATAACAACCACTTGAACTTTTACACATGGATCTTTTTGGTCCAACTCAAGTTCAGTCTATTAATCATAATAGATATGTGTTTGTTATTGTAGATGATTTTTCTAGATACACTTGGACTTTCTTTTTGAAAAATAAAAGTGATACTTTTGATAATTTTAAAGTTTTTGTTAAAAGAATACAAAATATTAAAAGTTTGAAAATTAAAAATATCAGAAGTGATCATGGAGGAGAATTTGAAAATGAAATTTTTGAACAATTTTGTAACAAGAAAGGTATTAACCATAATTTTTCATTTCCAAGAACACCACAACAAAATGGCGTTGTAGAAAGAAAAAATAGAACGTTACAAGAATGTGCAAGAACTTTATTAAATGGAACCACTTTATCAAAACATTTTTGGGCAGAGGCTGTAGCTACTGCTTGTTATGTATTGAATCGTGTTTCCATTCGACCGTTAACTAAAAATACTCCATATGAACTTCTAAATGGAAGAAAACCAAATGTTTCATATCTTAAAGTTTTTGGTTCTAAATGTTTTATTTTGAATACTAAAGATCAGCTAGGCAAATTCGATCCAAAATCCGATGAAGGAATATTCATAGGATATTCGGAACGAAGTAAAGATTTTCGAAATTTTAATAAAAGAACTCAAATTATTGAAGAAAGTTTACATGTTTCATTTGACGAAAGTTTTAAAAATATAAATCCAAATATTACTATCGATTCTGATGATGAAACTATTCAGAATAAAAACAGTAATACTAGTGAAATTTTTGATAATAATCATGAATTTACCGAAAATATAAACATTACTCCTAATATAATAAAATCTCCACCTAAAATTTTACGGGATCATCCTGTACAAAATATAATTGGAGAAGTAAATACGAATGTTAAAACCAGACATCAATTAAGTCAAGTTGGTCATGTAGCTTTTCTCTCTAACATAGAACCTAAGAATATAAAAGAAGCCTCAACTGATGACTACTGGATTCTTGCCATGCAAGAAGAACTAAATCAATTCGAACGAAACGAAGTTTGGGAACTTGTTCCTAGACCAAGTGATCAATCAGTCATTGGTACTAAATGGGTCTTCAAAAATAAAGCAGATGAACTAGGAAATATAACTAGGAATAAAGCTAGATTAGTTGCACAAGGATATAATCAAGAAGAGGGAATTGACCACGAAGAAACGTTTGCTCCAGTCGCCCGACTTGAAGCAATACGAATCTTATTGGCGTTTGCATGTTTTCATAATTTTAAACTTTATCAAATGGATGTTAAAAGTGCATTTTTAAATGGTTACAAAAAAGAAAATGTCTTTGTTGAACAACCACCTCTTTTCTATCATGAAAATTTTCCAGATCATGTTTATAAACTCAAAAAGGCTTTATACGGTTTAAAACAAGCACCACGTGCTTGGTATGATCGTCTTAAAAGCTATTTATTAGAATCTGGGTTTGAAATTGGTAAAGTAGATCAAACTCTTTTTATTAAGAAAACTAAGAAAGATATTTTGATAATTCAAATTTATGTTGACGATATTATTTTTGGATCGACAAATGAAAAGTTATGTCAGGAATTTCGACTATAATGACAAATGAATTTGAAATGTCTCATATGGGAGAATTGTCATATTTTCTTGGATTACAATTTAAACAAGTTGAAAATGGAATTTTTATTAATCAAGAAAAATATTGTTATAATTTAATTAAACGATTTGGTCTGGAAAACACTTCTGCCAAACCAACTCCTATGAGCACAACGATTCATCTCGATAGAGACGAGGAAGGCAAAAGTGTTGATCAAAAACTATATCGTAGTATGATTGGATCTTTATTATATTTAATAGCTAGTCGACCTGATATAATGATGAGTGTTTGTCTATGTGCTAGATTTCAAGCAAATCCTAAAGAATCACATATGCGAGCAGTTAAACGCATTATTCGTTATCTAACTAAAACCAAAGATTTCGGACTATTTTATCCAAAAGAATGTCCTTTCGAATTAGTTTCCTATAGCGACGCTGATTTTGGAGGAAGTCGGATGGATAGAAAAAGTACTAGCGGAACTTGTCACTTCATTGGACGTTCTTTAGTCTCTTGGTTCAGTAAGAAACAAAACTATGTTTCTTTATCGACATGTGAAGCAGAATATATATCTGCTGCTTTGGCATGTGCACAAGTCATTTACATGCAACAAACACTTCAGGATTTTAACTATCATCTTGAAAAGTCTATAATTTATTGTGATAATACTAGTGCAATAAATCTTTCTAAAAATCCTGTAAATCACTCACGAACAAAACACATAGATATTCGTCATCATTTTCTTCGTGATTGTTTGGAAAAAGGATTGATAAATTTAGAGTTTATTAATACTGAAAATCAGATTGCTGACATTTTTACTAAACCATTAAATGAAAATATTTTTATCAAACTTAGACGAGATTTAGGAATAATGTCTCTAAAAGAGCTATAACTAAAAATATGCAAAATGTTTATAACAAAAATTTTTACTTGCTTGTTAAATGGTGTATTATAACCGCTTGAGCTATAGTTGTTTCTTCTCTCAATCTCCTTTTTACTTTAAATTGTATTTTCAGTAATCTATTTGTAGTTTTAAAATTTGTAATCATCCATTTACAAACTGTTTTGCTATTAATTACCTGTGATGAGAATTAAATAATAATTCTTATCCACTTGTTTTTTTAGTAAACAAATACTTATATAAACTATGTTCAGTTTTCAAACAAATACTAAGAAAGTTTACATTCAAAATTATTTGAAAATGTCATCCAACAATGACCTTTACAATTCTGAAAACTCACGTCTATCGTATACATCTCCGGACGATGATTCCGATTGTATTCCTGAAAACAAACCCTATCTTATTTTTCCCTTACCAAATCGTGTCCTTAAATTCTCTCCTTACCCGGATAAAGACCCTCGACATGGCTGGAAACCATGGGAGAACACTCATACCTGTTATACACCGGAAAAGAAGAAAGGAAAGAATGCTATGGTCATGTCTCCTTCAACTAAACAGAAAATAGATGAGATACACCACTATCAACAACAACAATTGGATCTACAAAAGGAGTTATACTATGAACAAAAAATTACGGCAAGACGTTTGAGCTTTCTAGAACGGATGGCCATAAAAATTTGTTCGTCGAAAAAGGAAGACGTTGTTAAACCCACATCTAGACCCTCAACCTCCTCAAATCCTGCTCAATCTCCAGTAGCTCCTACGTGGTCACCTATAGAAAATGTTCCATCTCCAAATTCTTGGGAACGTCGATATTAACAACCGGTGGCTAAATTTTTTTAATATATATATATATGTTGCTGATTGTCTATAAGTTGTATTAATATCATGCAAAAATAATAAAATTTCTATTTATACAATTTTTTTTTAAATAGAAACAACAAAACTGGGCAAAACAACAGGGTCGGTCGACCGAAAATACTGAGTCGGTCAGCCGAATCCCTTCCCGAAAGTTTAATATGTTTCTGTTAACAAAGTCGGTCAACCGACCAGAGATTTCAGTCGACCGAACGACACTAAATCTGCTACTGCCTATTCAAATATTTAACCTACCTATTCACTTTTTTCAACTACCTCTTCATTTTAACTTTCCCAAATTCAGATTTTTGCCCTAAACTCCATTAAAATTTCCTCAAATTTTATCTTTTTCCTCAAAATCAATGGCTCCTAAAAAGAAAACTAAAACTACCGCCGCTTCTTCATCAACTCTAGTGGATTCTCAAATAGCATCATGGCTTGTGAGTGATAAAGCACTTGAAAGATGGATAAAGCTTCAAGATGCCAAGATATTCGAGGAATCCTTCGTAAGTTACCCCGATTTCTCTTCTTACGGTATTGAACATGCCACAATTGAAAGTGGACTTGACACTTTTCTTGACCATAGAAAGAACAACTTGAAAATTAACCACATTATGGTCAAATTATTTCTTGCTAACCTAAACCTTGTTAATCCCCCTAGAAACACTGAAAATTGTGTTTGGATGTCGGTATGTGGTACGGAAATTTTCCTTTCACTAGATAGAATAAATCATACCTTGAATGCTCGACCGGGTGGAATATCGTTACATGATGTGGATTGCAATGTAATGAGACGCGACCAAATAAGCCATCTATTTTTCGAAGATGATGCTATAGATTTAAGACAAACATCATCTCTTCGACCAAAAGCTAGACTTTTTCATCGGTTCATGATGAAATCCATTGTTCCAAGAGGCGGCTCCTACCACTTAGTGTATCCTGAAAATTTTAAAGCATTATATGCTATATGTGGGAATGTTCGAGTCAATTGGGCACAATTACTTATGGATGAGTTTCTCTCATTTAACCAAGGCAAGATGCTTCATATTTACTATGGAGAGTATATAATGAGATTAATCAATGACTTAGTCATACATGCTCCAGAATCCGAAACTACCAAAGTTCAACATTTTGATTCAAGGACCATTAAATTAATGAAGTTGCCGGATGCTCCACCAAGATTTATAAGATTTGACCAATGGAGTGCTACTCCTAGAGATCAACTACGTCGTAGCCATTCCACACCACAACCAACCACTCATTCTACGGAACGCTTAACTCGCCGGTCCACTATTCAAAGACCAACTCCCGGACTTGGTATGGAAGCGGCTATTGATCTTTTGGCTCGAAATCAATTAGTTTTAGATGCCCGTCTACGGAAAATAGATGGAAGATTCAAGAAAATCAAAGGCTTCTTTGTTAATCTTTGGGATGCTTTGTCATGCACTTCTGAAGCCGGTGCCTCTCATCTTGCTCCCGGAAAAAGGCCAGCGCCTAATTTCTCTTGGTCAACTTCGGAGAATACAAGTTCCGGAACATCAGGAACTCATACTTCTCATACTCAGCGTCGTGGTAAAGAACAAGCTCCTCCTGATGAAAATATTCGTCCGGAATTTTGGGATACCGACGAGGGTGAGGAGTGATCTTGTTGTTTTTTGTCTTGCTACATTTTGTTGTAATTGTGAACAATTGTTCTATTTTACGATGTTTTATTTGGTTTCGGTATGTAAATTTAATTCTATGTTCCTAAGTTTGATACATGTTCTGTATTATTTTTTATGTATCATAAGTATTCCTTTTTGTCGATGACAAAGGGGGAGAAATATATGAAAGCTAACAAGTTTTTTCCAGAAAAGTCGCCATATATTCAGGGGGAGAATTACAATATATATGTATATACTACTTCGTCACATAAGTATTGTCATCAATCAAAAAGGGGGAGAATGTTGATTCATGGGTTTTGATTCATGACACAAGCTTCAGAGATCATAAGACGAATTACAAAGAGAATAATATACAAAGGCGACAAAAAGAGAATAAACGTATATTGTGCACTACAAAGGAGACAAGACTTCAATCCAGAGATTAGTATGAATATTTTATTATATTGAGTCTTAGAATATTGTTAAAATCATTCCTCAAGTAGTCACACACACATATAAATAGTTGAATATTGTTTTATACTTAAAAAAATGTGATCTGTGCACATAACATCAGGTCGGTCGACCGGCCAGTAAGCTCGGCTGACCGAACCTGTGTTAGTGCACAGATATACACTGTTTTGTTCACGATTTTAAACTCAACTGACCGGCCAGAATTTTCAGTCAACCGACCTGGAAATAACGGCTATATTTCTGAAGAGTTGCGATCATTCGTGAAGAGGAATCATCTTCAATCCAAGAGATATGGTCACAACTTTTGATTGAAACTCTTCATGAAAGATTGTAACTATTCTACAACTATATAAACATGTTTATTTCACTTCTACAATTACCGATTCTTGTTTATAATTCTGTAATCTATTCTCTATTTATTTCTGCAAATAAAAGCATTCATTCTCATTCAATATCGCTAGAATCCCTGAATTAATTCATATACTTCGATTCTACGTGATTATCCTCCTTCTAAATCTTCACACACACTATATATTCTTGAGAATTTGATTATAGGAGAATTGTACTATCAAAAGACAATCTGTATTATTCAGAACACATTCGTCAACAAGTTATTTGTGTTAAGTTGAAGTCCTCTTCGGCTATTGAGGTGGAAAAATTCTTGTTCGGCTGCTCAGGTGTTGTATACCTATTCCTTCGGGTTAAGTGAGGGGTTTAGTTTAAATCCAGAGGGCATTCTGGGACTGGACGTAGAACGGGAAGTTCAAACCAGTATAAAAATTCCTGGTATGCTTACTTTAATTTTTATTTTACTACTATTATCAGTTTCCGCATTTATATACTATATTACACGATCCATAGTACTGCACGTACACTTTCATCTAGACCTTGTTCTCAAAGTTTGGTGTCATTCTAAGTTGTGTGTGAGATATCAACCAATCTTTGTCTATTATGGATCGCTCTGCTGATTCCATATGATCGTTCATGAATGATCAGTATGTTTTTTCTTATTTTTGTGAGTTTGACCTGCGATCATTTTTGTGGACTCCACTCTTCAATATATTGATGCTTTGAAAGTTTCAATTGTGTTGGACTTGTAGATTTTGAGATATCGATCGATCATCGTTGGTATATGCTGTTTTATGGATCGTTCCTGATCGATCCATATAGATTCTTCCTTTGTCCATAACTCGAGCATACAAACTCTGATTGACTTGAAATTTGAAATGTAGCCTTACGAGACCTTCCTTGTCACTTCATACTGATTGCACCTTGATTGGGACCCGATCCAAATCCGTTCGATCATCGTCCACGGTCTTGTATATAACTGATCCCCAAGACTGGTAACCATCCATTTCTAGCCAAGTCTTCAATTTCACGGCTAGGGCTGTTAATTTTGTACGAGTGTCCGATATCCGTTCGTGTCCGTGGCCGAAATACGTCCATCCGAGTTCGTTCGATTTTCAGTTAGGACACGAGCTAGGACAACAAAATTTGTACGAGCAAAAATCTCGTCCGGTCCGTGTTCGTTCGAATTCATCTGAATTTCTTATAATTCAGTATATCCTCTATGTTTCTCAAAACATATATGACAACTATTTGGTCGGTTAATTGAGTAAGGATTCATAAAATGCTTATATTTCAATACACATTGATAAAAATAATATAGCTGATGGAAATGCTATTAAACAACATAAAATTTGATGTAAATAGCAATGTTCGTCCGTGTCCGTTCGAGTCCGTGTCCGAAAAATGTATGTACGTGTCCGTCCGATTTCATTTAGGACACGAGCTAGGACAAAAAAAATTGTACGAATATAAATCTCGTCCGTTCCGTATCCGGTATGATTTTATTTAGGACGGAAACTGAACATACCTCCATCCGGTCCGGTCTGACCGATTTACACCCTTATTCACGGCCTCACCCAAAGGCGGGATAACATTTGCCCCCAAAGTACATCCTGTTTGAACATGACATGCTTTGAATTGTTGCAAACTTCAATTGTCGGAAAGAGTTCTATCCAGTTTATTGAATAGTTGCCATCCTTTCATTGAGTTGCTTCTTCACTGATAGTCATATCGCTTTCTATTTATCATAATTGTTGGTCGATTTCCAACAGTACAAATACCGAATCACAGCTTGTCAAAGGTTATCTAGTTTTGTTTCCGGTGATTATCAGGCTCCAGAAATCTAATTTAAACTCTTCACCAGTTGACTTCATGTGAGAATTCAATTTCTATCGATTGAAACGTTCACTTAGTATGTATATGTGTTTATACCTACCCCCTGATCACGATTTCACATCCACAGGTCGTTGTCAAGTTATAAAGTTTTTTTTATGATCTTACCCGATCGTTATTGGATACAGAAAAACTTCGAATCGTTTAAAACGATCATTTCAGAAAGATTGGTGCAGAAATGATCGTAACATTTGTACTTAAGGAACAATCGGTTCCATTCTTGGGCCATAAAGGATGACCTGCCTCCCCATATAAAAGCGTCTCTGCTTAGCTATTTCCACTTCCTTCTCTTCATTTTGTATCGTTCCAACTTTAACTAGAAAAGAAAAAAAATTGCTCTCCTCTTTTCCTCTATCGTAACTCCTGAAGCAAGAAATAATTCATTTTCCACATTAATTACTGTTGCATATGTCCCTTCAGATCTCACACAGATCCAAATTCGAATCAATTTTCTTCTTCATATTCTAATTTAGGTAGGTTGGATTTTGGGTTTTATTGATTCGTGGTGTTCGATTCGATCCATAGAGCGAGTAGCAGTTGGAGGAGATGGAAGCTTCAGTAAACTGTTTTTGGGGAAGATGGAGTAGCTGTCGTGATGTGGGATGATCGTTCTTGAATGATTGGTTAAGTTTCTGGACTTAGTGAATTTTAAAGAAGATGGATTGATTTGCGGAACATTTAGATGAAGCTATGCAATACCACCGATCGATCTGTGCTGATGTTGATTCGAATGATCGGTTAAATGTAGAACATGGTCGGTCGGATGAAGTGATGGAGCAAAAGATCGGTAAAAGGGGGTGAAGTGGAAAGAATAATCATATAGAATGGTTGAGTTGAATAATCGATTGGAGATTGGAGATGATTATATTACGATCATTTACAAACCATCGTTTTGGAATGATCGACTATGTTTTGGTGGATGGATTGATTGTCAACGACTAATTTTTAAAATGGAACTTGAGCACTTGAACCTGGACTTCAAGATGAGCTTCGGCTTTAAACACTTGAATGGACACTTGGACTTGCATATGACTCAAACTGCATATTCGGAAATTCAGGAAATTTTGAACTATGATGCGAACCAATGCCTTAAACAATTCTCTTAAAGCTCATCTATGAATTGAACATAAAAACTGGTCTCAAACTGACAATCGATCTCGAAACACAGGCTGAATCATTCCCTAATGATGTAGTGAACTGGTTGAGATGGTCAGCAATGACGGTCACTCTAGTTAAACTTCAAAGTCTTGTCATCTTTTCCACTTTTAATTCTTTATAACTTATCACCGTATTGCATGGTATTTCACCATACAACACTACCACTCACGCTACACTGGGGGGCATAGGTTATTTGATCTAATAATGATTTTTTACTAAGTTTGATAGCGATGGATTCCAAACGTTTGGAACGTATTACGGCTATGTCCAGTGGACCATCTACTCTGCATAGTAATTTCGGTTCGGAGTAGAGTTCTGCCACTGAATCAAACAATCCATCTCCTAGTCATCAATCCGAGCAACCGAACAGCTCTGGTCCACCATTTTATTTATTCTTTGCCATTCCTACTCTTCCAGGAGAAATCATTGATCCTGCCCCTGACACATTGGAGGATGCAATCTTCTTGGAAGATCCTCTGGATTCCGTGGTCTCAAAGATTATTGAAGCCGCCCTTCGCAGAATCTATGAGAGACATGGGATTTCATTTGACGATGTTCTAGTCCCATCACGGGATGATAGAGCTCATAGATCCCCGGAGGGGTATACTGCATGCAACAAATTTATGTGTTTGGCTTGATGCATTCTGTTGTTTAATTCATACATCCGTGAGGTTCTACATTATTTGAGGATAGCCCCGGTGCAATTGCATCTAAACGGCTACACCCTGCTCAACTTTATTTACATGGTGTTTATGGAGTTCTTACATCACCCTCCAACTATCGAGGACATTCGATTCATATTCACCTTCAAGCAATGGACAGGAAGTCTCTCGTTTACATTTTTGGAGTCAGTTAAGAAGTGCCAAATCTTAGCAGGCACTTGGAATAAATTAAGCGAGTTCAAAAGCGAATGGTTCTTTATGCGATGTCCACCAGGCTTTGCTCGACGGTGGTTGGAAAGACGTAAACGTCACTCTTTACTTTAATTCATATGCTTATATCCGGGTTGTATCTTATACTAAGCAGTTTTTCTAGTTTTTTATATACACTATCCCACGGCCCGAAGGTAAACATCTTGAGGAGGTAGTCTGGACTCTTAAGGACGTGCGCCATAAGATAGAGATATTGAGTGCCATCTTACTTATGAACATCTCATCGCCTTTTGTCTGATGGAAGAAGGCCGGAACATAGGGTTAGTGAATACCGTTCGAGTTGCAGCGGCAAGGCAACGGGCCACAATTGGTCAAAGTAGCAGCCGGGTTGATACTATCGTGCCCCCAGTCGCGGGAGCTTAGAAGGTCACTAATATAGACGCTGAAAAAGATGAAAGTAACAAGCCCGGTTGTAAAAACGAAGGGTCTAGTCCTGGGGTCGCGGACAAATCCTCGTAGACCCCACAGCCCTCGGCTCTCGAAGAAAGAAAGGGAAGAAACTCGTTTTATCGATTTCCTAAGAGTCGTCTCTCCAATCAGCCTAAGCCGTCTGCTACTTCTCAAATTATTCTAGACGAGTCCGCCTCTCAACCGTCTGAGCATTTAGGCGAACCGCTAGACTCATTATCAAACTTTCTAATTAAACATGACATTGGAACTTTCACTTTACTGATATGAGCATCGATGGGTCGGACTCTCCTACCAAAACCAGTGTAGAAATCCCACCTGCTACTAAAGGAGAGGTTACTCCTACGAGCAAAGCTCCAACATCTAGTCCGTTGGGAGAAACACAAGGGCACTTGCACACATTTGCATTTCACAATATTGCACTGCCTTAATCTTGGGCCTTTCAATATTTAAAGTTGATTCACTCCTTGTTCTCCATTGTATGATCCATGGTGAAGAAGGTGTAACATCCCCTATCTAGAGGCCCAAAGCTAAGCGCTATAGATGCTGCATTCATCTATAGTATTAACTTCCGACGACTAAATACGGCTATGGTAATGGTATCTATAATATCAAAAGCACTTGAATATGAAACAAATCACAAATTTCAAAACAACATTATTCCATTACATTTCAAAACGGATGTTCCATATTCATATTACATAATCCCCTAACATTTCCCGGGAAATGAAAAAATATACTTATTACAAAATACGCCAAGAGCGACATATGAAGATGCCCCCTTGGATGATCAGAGTCATATAGTCATAGTTGAATTAATACATATACAACGGAAATAAATAACAAAACAAAGAACTGCAACTCCTAAATTGCTATCTGTTAGCCTCATGCTCGCCTCCGGTAGCTTTATTCTTTCCGGCGATCCATCCTATTTCCAAAAATATGCTTTGATGGACTAAAGTTCCTTCCGACGATCCATCCTATTTCGGGGCACATTAAACAAAGTGTCATTGCTAGTACTAATGATGTCTACGTCCATCACGACGCATTCGTTCATTTAGTGGAGAAGGTTTCGAAAGTCTCGGTGGAACGCCAACATGAAATCGATCGCCTGAAACTCGAAGCTGTCCACGACAAAGACATTATCAAAGCACAAGATGAAGAGCTTTCCTCATATAAATCTCATCTTGCAGCTGCTCAGAAAACTACTAAAGACACAGCCGAAGCGGTTGATCGTATGGAACCCGCACACAAAAAGGAAATTGATGAGGCGGTTCAACGTTGTGGCACTTTAGCCCTAGAGAAAGACTCCATCCAGAAGGAAAAGAATGCTCTCGCTCAACGAGTTAATGAATTGGAGGAGCTACTCCTTAAAGAGAAAGAAGAAAAACTGCAGCCCAAGAAGAGTCACAACGATATTGTGACGAGATCGTCTCCACACGACTCCTAAAAGTATAGCTCGACGAGGCGATCTCCAAAGTTGAAGCGCTGAAGTATGTGGCACGTGAAGAGGGCAAAAGAATAGCGCTCTCGAAAATCGACTCCCGCCTCGAGGCGGCCACTGAAGCAGGTAGGGTGGAAATTAAGTGCATGTTTGATCCACTCATAGCCGAGTATAATGCTCGAGTTCTCATGCATCATGACCTAACTTTTCTTGGCGAGGGTTACCTCGAATCTTTGACCGAAGCATGGGACACTTTGATAAAGATCAAAAAAGTCGAGTTGGGAACTGAAGAGATTGATGAAGATTCCCTTGTAAGAGAAGTGCTTCGCGAGAATGAACGCACCGATCTATCTGCGGCAAAGACCCTTTACGGAAGGAACTCTTCCTCGTCGAAAGGGAAAAATGATACTGCCGGTCCATCTGGAACCGAGTCCTCGGTTCCTCCTCCTATTCAGCCGTTTGGTCACTCACCACTTGATCCCTTTGAGCAGCATATTGGCTATGACCCAGAGAAACCCGGACTTGATATTCACGCTCTATCTCCTATTCCGGAAGGTGAAACTCCATGAACCGTTGAGAGTCAGCCAAAAACTGGTACATAGCTTTTTGGAGTTCAATGGGCCATTGCTTTTGACGAATAATAAATGTACTCTAACATTTGTCTCTTACGATTTTGTGCAGGCCATTCTGACCCCGAGCCAACTCCAAGGAGCGATCGATGCTGCTACGGAAAAGGAGGGGAGAACGAGAGAGGCAACTCAGACTGGAGAGACCTCCGAACCCGATGCACAAGTGATCAGGGCGCTTGATGAAGATAAATCTAAAAATTTATCGCCCGTAGAAGAACATGATGAAGTTGAGATCACGGGCGCCTCTGAACACACTTCAAAATCGAGCATGGTGGAGCAAATCATAGAAGAAAAGAAGAAGAAGGCTGAGATTAAGATTGAAACTCAGGTGGTGGAACTTGATGATCCATTGAACATGCCCCTGAAGGTTATACTCCCCGGTGGAACCTCGCCACAGGAAGTTCCTCTTCCTTCTCCAGGCACCATTTCCCTTGCAAGTAAGGCGTCTAGGAAAAAACGCTCGGGGGAGGAGTCTTCAGAGAAAACGAAGAAGGAGAAGAAGTCGAAGAAGTAGCTATCATGCTTCGTTCAACGCGAATAAGCCTGGATTATGTAATTATTTCTATTTATTTTTGTAGTCATTGTGAATAGATTTCTTTTTTGCTCCGAGATCAGGAGAAGTTGTAGTGAAACCGAATCCTTGATTAGTAAATAAAATTTTGTTTTTCTGATGATGTTCGATGCTTAGCTTCACCATCTATCTTGTGTTTGAAATCCAAAGCTATGTGGGTCACGCAAGTACTTGTTCACTTCCATGTGACTCGAAGTTTTCTGAATCGCTTCAATTTTAGTCCGCACTCTGGGGACTTAGAGATTTTTTCAAGTCGTTTATACTCTAGTCCGCACTCTGGGGACTTAGAGATTTTTTCAAGTCGTTTATACTCTAGTCCGCACTCTAGGGACTTAGAGATTTTTTCAAGTTGTTTATACTCTAGTCCGCACTCTGGGGACACAGAGTACTCTAGTCCGCACTCTGGGGACTTAGAGATTTTTCCAAGTCATTTATACTCTAGTCCGCACTCTGGGGACACAGAGTACTCTAGTCCGCACTCTGGGGACTTAGAGTACTCTAGTCCGTACTCTGGGGACTTAGAGATTTTTCCAAGTCGTTTATACTCTAGTCCGCACTCTGGGGACTCAGAGTACTCTAGTCCACACTCTGGAGACTTAGAGATTTTTCCAAGTCGTTTATACTCTAGTCCGCACTCTGGGGACTTGGAGTACTCTAGTCCGCACTCTGAGGACTTAGAGATTTTTCCAAGTCGTTTATACTCTAGTCCGCACTCTGGGGACTCGGAGTACTCTAGTCCGCACTCTGGGGACTTAGAGATTTTTCCAAGTCGTTTATACTCTAGTCCGCACTCTGGGGACTCGGAGTACTCTAGTCCGCACTCTGGGGACTTAGAGATTTTTTCAAGTCATTTATACTCTAGTCCGCACTCTAGGGACTTAGAGTACTCTAGTCCGGACTCTGGGGACTTAGAGATTTTTTCAAGTCGTTTATACTCTAGTCCGCACTCTGGGGACTTAGAGTACTCTAATCCGCACTCTGGGGACTTAGAGATTTTTTTCAAGTCGTTTATACTCTAGTCCGCATTCTGGGGACTCAGAGTACTCTAGTCCACACTCTGGGGACTTAGAGATTTCTTCAAGTCGTTTATACTCTAGTCCGCACTCTAAGGACTCAGAGTACTCTAGTTCGCACTCTAGGGACTTAGAGATTATTCAGTTTGGGTGTGCGTTCATACGCCAGACAGAATAATGTAATTTAATTTTTGTCACAGAATTGTAACATACGGAAACATCAATAGTTCATGGAAAAGACGGCTTCAAGCCTTTATTAATCATAACAAATGGAAACAAACTGAATTGTCTTATTACATGCCAAAAACTAAAAACAGCAAAATGAACATACACTGGAAATAATTGCAACTAAAAAGCAAAAAGAAATAGACTAGATATAATAACGATGCAAATGCTCGCTATTCCATGCGCGAGGAAGTGTCACGCCATCTACGGTTGCTAGCTTGAAAGTTCCTTCTCCAAGCCTCCGTTCGATGACATACGGACCTTCCCATGTGGGATTCAGATGTGATGGGATCGAAAAAACTCGCTTCAAAACGAGGTCACCCACATTGAAAATTCTCGATCGAACTTTTTCATTATAATATCGAGCAACTCGGTGCCTATGTGCAGCCGCTCTTAAATTAGCTTCTTCACGTTTTTCGTCAACAAAGTCCGGCGATTCCAATAGGAGATTTTGATTCGCCTTGGGGTCGTAATAAGTTACCCGATGAGAAGGAACTTCAAGTTCAACGGGTATCACAGCTTCAGTGCCGTATGCCAAGGTGAATGGAGTATGGCCAGTCGCGGACTTGTGGGTGGTTCTGTAAGCCCAGAGCGCTGTCGGAAGCTCATCCACCCACTTGCCTCTAGCCTTCTCCAAACACTTCTTTAATATTGACTTGATTATTTTATTTACGGCTTCCACTTGTCCATTCGCTTTAGGGTGAGCGACCGCCGAAAACCTTTTCTCAATGTGATATTTTTGGCAAAATTCTTTGAACTCCCTACTTTCAAATTGAGTTTCGTTGTCCGTGATGATAGTTCGTGGGAGGCCAAAACGACATATGATGTTTCGTACAACGAAATTAATTACTTTTTTGGTGGTGATCGTGGCTAGAGGCTCTGCTTCTTCCCACTTGGTAAAGTAATCAACTGCAACAATTGCATATTTTGCACCACCTCTGGAAATTGGTAAGGAACCAATTATATCGATCCCCCAAATCGCAAATGGCCAGGGACTAACCATTTGTGTGAGTTCCGCTGGCGGAGCTCTCGGGATTTTCGCAAACTTTTGACATTTTTCGCATTTTCTTACGTAGTCTGCAGCATCCCGATTTATAGTGGGCCAATAGTATCCATAGCGGATGATCTTTTTTGCCAGTGTTTGCCCCCCAACATGGTTGCTACATTCTCCATCATGAACTTCCTTCAAGACTCGTTTTATCTCATCATGGGCAATGCACCGGAACAAGGGAACCGAGATTTCCCTCCGATACATTACTCCATCTTGCATTATGTATCGTGAAGCTTTGCGACTGACTTGTCGTCTTTCGTTCTTTATATCAGGCAGTCATATGTCGTATGTATTATTTGAATGGGGTCATCCATGACTCCTTTTCAATTTCTACTTCTAGCAGAAAGTTTATTTCCATATCGTTTATACTTGGAGATTGTAAAACCCCGACGGGAACCAAGCCCATTTGCTGTGCATCGCCAGTACTTGCTAATTTTGCCACTGAATCGGCTACCGTGTTTCGTTCACGCTGGACGTGCGAAATATCATAATATTCAAGGTCTGCCAAAAGTTCTTGAACCCGAGCGAGGTATGGAGCAAGCCTCTGCCCCTTTGCTTGATAATCTCCTCGTACTTGGTACACCACCAATTGAGAGTCACAAAAGATTTCAACCGTTTTTATTCCGAGCTCCCTGACAAGTTTTAAGCCAGCGAGCAATGCTTCATACTCTGCTTCGTTATTCGTAGTTGGGAAATCAAGCTTCAAAGCATAACAAATAGATCGGTTTTCAGGGGTTACTAGAATGACTCCAGCCCCAGAGCAATGGTCGTTGCATGCCTCATCGGTGTATAGTTTCCATTGAATAGTGGGTATAACATCATCTCTGTCTGGTTCATCGGACACGGTAAATTCTGCGATGAAGTCTGCTATGGCTTGCCCTTATTTGGCCCTTCGCGGTAGATAGGTGATATCGAACTGACTCAACTCAATATTCCATTTTAGCAACCTTCCAGAAGTTTCTGGTCGTTGGAGTACCTGTCGTAGGGGCTGATCGGTATAAACACTAATCGAGTGTGCCTGAAAGTACGGACGAAGCTTGCGTGATGCAATCACCAAGCAGTAGGCTAGCTTCTCAATTTTAGGATAATTTCTTTCTACCCCCGTTAAACGTTTACTGACATAGTACATCGGCTTTTGAACTCGGTCCTCCTCGCGAACCAAAGTCGTACTGATGGCGTGTTGGGATATGGCCAAGTATACATACAACACTTCGTGGTCTATAGGCTTCGATAGCACCGAGGGACTTTCCAAATGTCTTACCAAAGCTCGGAATGCATCCTCGCAGTTGGGCGTCCATTCAAAGTTTCTCTTCCCTTTCTTTATTACATCGAAGAAAGGAATGCACTTGTTGGTCGCTCTAGATATGAATCGACTCAGCGGGCCACTTTTCCATTCAGGCTTTGTACTTGCTTTATAGTTCTGGGCACTTGAATGTCTCGAATAGCCTGAATCTTTTCTGGGTTAGCTTCAATTCCTCGTGTGTTAACGATGAAACCCAACAAATTTCCTAACGCAACGCCAAAGGAACACTTCAAAGGATTGATTTTCATTCCGTAATACCTGAGTATATCAAAGATTTCCGCCAAGTCTTGAATATGGTCGTTTGGCTGTCATGACTTCACAAGCATGTCATCCACATAGACTTCCATTGTCCTACCGATTTGGTCTTTAAACATCCGATTCACCAGACGTTGATAGGTTGCTCCCGCATTTTTCAATCCGAAAGGCATCACTACATATTAGTACAGTCCAACATCCGTGATAAAACTAGTGTGTTCCTGATCCGGAATGTGCATCGGGATTTGATTGTATCCCGAGTACGCATCCATAAATGACAACAACTCGTGCCCAGCAGTTAAATCGACCAGCTGGTCAATTCTGGGTAAAGGGAAACTATCCTTAGGGCAAGCCTTGTTCAAGTCTGAGTAATTGACATAGGTCCTCCATTTCCCATTTGCTTTTCTCACTAGCACGGGGTTAGATACCCACTCAGGGTAGAGGGCGTCGCGGACGAACCCATTGGCTTTGAGTTTGTCCACCTCCTCTCTGAGAGCGGCGGACCTCTCTGGGTCCATCCCTCTCCTTTTTTGCTTTATTGGCACATATTTTGGGTCTATGTTCAACATATGACTCCCAACGGCGGGAGAAATCTTACACATATCAGAATGTGTCCAAGCGAAAACATCCAGACTTGCCCGGAGGAAATCAGTAAGATCCTCGATCATCAAAGGGTCAAGTTGTGATCCAATCTTAAGTACTCGCGATGGATCATCCTGCCTGACTGGAATGTCAATTGTCAGTTCAGCCGGTGTTGCTTTTGCCTCCTTGGGTTCCTCATCGTCATCTCTCGGATCTATGTCTCTATAGATCCGATCATGTTGCCCGAGCCAAGGCTCGGGCACTACTTTTCAATCTTCTACAACTCGGATGCGGACAGGACTGTCCACAACTTTCCCTTCTCTCTTCGCTGAGCCTCTCTCAGCTCAGCCACATAACATGCACTACCAGTCGCTTGATCACCATGCACTACACCAACTCCACTTTCTATCGGAAACTTCAGAGTTAAACACCATGGGGCCAAAGCTGCCCTAAACTCCGCCAGGGCCGGTCGGCCCAAAAACACATTATACGGGGAATCGACATCCAAAAATATGAACAGTAGGATCCACTCCCTCCTACGTTCACCTTCCCCAAGCTCAACAGGCAATTCAACAAAGCCCACCGCATCGGTAGCCGCACCATTAAAGCCATGAATACGGGTTTTAGATGGTTTTAGGTCCTTTGTCTCCATCTTCATCTGATCATATGGCTTTTAAAGATGATATTAACAATTGTTCCACAGTCAATCGGTATTCTTCTCACAAATGCTGGCCCGATCGTAGCCGAGATGACCATTGGGTCGATAGTAGGCGCCTCCACCCGATCAGCATCTCTGCTCCTAAACACTATATCATCCGTCATCATGCACTGCTGTTTAGCTGGGGTACCATCTTCCATGTTTGAACAACATTCAAAATCTTCATGCTTTAGGGAACTAGCATAACGTTCCATCTCTTGCCAACTCTTATCTGCCGGGTGAGGCCCTCCGACTATCGTGTTTATGATTAGTCTTCCTACGGTCCGAGCTGGTTCTTCAGGATGGTGCGGAGCTTGCCCGCGATCGGGGTCTGATGCTCCTTGTCCACCCTATGGTGGACTCTTGACAAATTCCTGCAACTTCTTCTGTCGAATCAACTTTTCTATAGCGTCATGGAGGTGCCTACACTCCTCGGTATTGTGCCCGTAAGTTTCATGGAAGCGGCAATACTTTCCAGTCCGCTTTTGCTTCTCGGTGGACTCTTTTGGTCGTGGCTTTCGATATTAGAAAGTATTACAAGTCGATAGGTAAATATTTTCCAGAGACGCGTTCAGAGGAGTGTATTCATTATAAGTTGGGATCCTTGGTTTCCACTTTCCGACTTCCCTTTTCTTTCCGACATTTCCTCCTCCGGATCTTTTTGACTGTTCAGGCTTGCTTTGAACATTGACCTGAACTTTTCCAGAGTTGTCACCAAATTGTTTTACAGCAATGTTGCTTTGCACAGTCTCCTTGCCTGGTGCTGATGCATTATCTCGTCTCGTCCACCTAGCTTCCTCCCTTCTTATAAATTGATGCGCCTTTGAATAAAAGCATTCCAGCATCGCCGGAGGCTTTCCTGCCAGCCAGTCACCAAACTCTGAATCCGAATCTACTCCTCGCATTACGGCCATTAAAATGGCATGGTCATTCGGGTTGCTAACTTCAGTAGCGGTAACGTGGAACCTCTGTAAGTACTCCTTTAACGATTCCCCTGGGGCCTGAATTACACTAGACAAGGACATAACATCCTTGGGACGAGTGGCATGAATCCTGAACTGCTCCACAAATTTCGTCGTTAACTCATCAAAGTTGGAGACAGACCGTGGGGGAAGTCGTAAACAACATGGTAGCGATTCCAGATAAAGTTATTGGGAAACATTTGCATTTAGTTGCATCATTCGCCCTAGCTGAATCCATCATCCACCCATACCTCATTACATGTTGTCTGGGATCAGTCTTCCCCTCGTAGGCCGGGATAGTCGACATACTAAACTTCCTGGGGTACACGGCTTGTAGGATAGCGTCTGTGAACGGAGTATGACTCCTAGATACGCCCCAATCATCATTAGTTAAACCTTGATTTTCCCTCATCAGCTGTCTGACCATGGCTGATAGGTCTGAGGTTTGCCATGGTCCTGCGGGACTGTTCCGGTTGGTGTCTCCTCTGTTGGCGATCTACCAAACGTGTATCCTGGGGACCTGCTTCATCATGACCTTGGTGAGCCAATCGCCCAGCTTCCGCCCGTGTTCCAGGTCCTAAGTTCATTGTTTCAGCTTGGGCATGATTTTCCTGATGCACTGCACCTGTTTGCGTTGTTTTAGTTCTACGACGTCTACGCCTGGGAGGTTCATCAGATGAAGAAGAGCTGTCGGACGAGGAGTAGGGAGTGGGACTCCCTCCAGCATTCTGATGTTGTTGTTGAGTAAGCTGAGTCATAAGGTTGGCATTAGCTTGAATTTGCTCGTTAAGCTGTCTCCTGCTTTCCATGAGTTCCCTCATCAGCTCATTAAACTCCGTCCTGGTGACAGCTTCCGTTTGGTTTTGGGCGGTGATGGTCCCTGCACCCGGATTAGCTTGTTGATTGTTGGGTCCTACTTGTTGGACACTAGCGTTCTCGTTGACATCTGCATTGTGGGAGGCTGATCTAGTACGTGGTCTTCCCATTGTAGAGTTATCGGTTGGAATTCTGAATAGAATCAATGGACTTCTCATGAATGAACTCGGATCTTCTTCGGGGGATTTCCTCAATCTAGTAGCAACAAAGGAGATCCTAACAGCCTGAGAATGCGTTCTCAGTGAAAGCACCAAAATGTTAGCACCAAAATTGGTCACTAACACCCAAGAAAGAATTTGTGTAGAGAGATTAATGAAGAAAATAAATTAAAACCAAGGAATATCGCAATAGTATGCAATAAGAACAATAAAAAACGAGAACACCAGAATTATTGTGGTTCGGCGTAACTGCCTACGTCCACTTTAATCGTAATCTTTATAACTTCTTTGAATAATGGAATACAGATACAATCCGTACACCAACAACTTGAGTACAAGTTTTTTGTAGTAAAGAAATGAGTTTTGAAAATGGCAAAGTCTCCTCGGAGTTTGCGAAAATAGGTCCCTTTTCACTGCGCCCTTGCCCCTCTATTTATAGGCGAAGATAGGCTGGACTTCCCTCACGGGCCCAGGAGCAAAGTATCTCGGCCCATGGTAGGTGACTTCTACGCACCGAGCCATGCATGCTGAACGAGACAGGCCGATCGAGAAATGCCGGTCGAGAAATGTCGACCCATCATGTCTGGTCGATTATCAAGTGACTCGAAGTAAACCCTCAGGAGACCCGAAGCAAATGGTGGGTTGACTCGAAGTGAAGTCATGCCGATCGTCTCACTTTGTTGTAGGCCTGAAAACATGCTAACCCCTATAGCATGCACCGAACTAGGCATGCCGACCTACAATGACCGGGCCTAGTTGCCGAGCGACATTGGCCGAGCGGTAAGTGCCGAGCGGCATAGGCTGAACCGTTCTCCACTAACTTGTCTACCTTGACCGAGCCATTGTTCACTTATCTTTATCGATCGAACTGACACCTGGTACCGAACCAGGTAAGTAGACCGATCCACGCAAATATTCCGAGCCAAACCAAGTGAGGAGGCCGAACGGTGGATCTTGGGTAGTTGACCCGAAGCGGAGTCATGCCGAGCGCCTTTCTTAGTTGCAGATCTGATATCCTACTCACTTCTCAAGTATGTGCCGAACCAAGTATGACTTCACCCCCTTGACCGAGCAGTGCGCGCCAGTATGTTTGGTCCGAACGACACATGTCGAGCGACATTGGCCGAACGGTGCACTTCCATCCTAAGCCGAGCGACATACAATCCTTCTATTTAGGCCAAACCACCCAGATTGAAACAAAAGCCTATATGATCAGCATCCTATAACCGGGCCAAACATCCGGGTAACAGATCCCTTCCCATAATTTTCCTTGAAAACCTTTTTTCAAAATGATTTAAGACCTTTAAATCAAACTCACACAAGGAAAATACTTATACTCTATGCTTTACTCAAAATTACCTAGCTATGTTATATATATACACTTTACTCAAGCCTTAGTTGATGAAAACATTTAAACACTTGAAAGTACCCCTTTCGATTCAATTGAAAGTACCCCTTTCCAAACCATTGAAAGCATCTCTTTCGAAGCCAAGTAAAACTCTTTATTTATCTAGGCCGAAAAGCCAAAGCTTCTCTTTCGAAACCATACTTAACACCCTTCTGAAACCTTTGAAAACTTTCCTTTTGAAAGCATTAAAACCTTAGACATCATATCCTAAAACACTTCAAAACGTTGCCTTTAGAAAACCTTCCATTTCAATCTTTTCGAAACATCAGAAAAATTACCTTTAGACTCCTTCGAAACCCTTTGGGGAACCATCCCTTCGAGACCATTTTAAATACCTTTTGAAAGCATCAAACCTTTAGAAACTCAAACCTTTTGACAGCACTTGGGTTCAATTTAAAACATGTGGAAAAACACCTTTCGAAACCATTTAAACCAACTCTTTCGAAAACTTTGGGTTATACTTCAATCCGAATAAAAAGGGTCATTTAAAAAATCTAAGTCGAAAGCCTTCCTTTCGAAACCTATTCCTAAGTAAAGAAGTGATGGTGTCGAAAGCATTGGAGAAGTAGTTATTTTTTTTAAAAACAAAATATACCTTTCAAAACCATTGACTTCGAAAGGTAGAAAGGCTGCAGTTAGGGGTTTTGGCCCCTTCGAAAGCATTATTTAAAACATAAGAGTGCAACCCATTCGAAACCTTTCCTTTAAAATATTTGATCAAGTCGAAAGCCAACTGAGTCAATAGCTAACCTTTCGAAAGCAAAGCAGGCGCTACCTTTGGTTTTAAAACAAAGCATACTCCAACCTCTCGGAACCTAGCGTTTCGACTAAGTACCCTCCGCCTTTATCCAATGCGCTACGTACCAAGTAGCTTGATACCATGCGCATTGGTTTCGAAACCTTTGGTGGCGAAAGGTCTGGGTCGGAAGTCGGAACCCCCTGTGCCGAAAGTGGCGAAACACATTAAATCATGTTATTTTTATTTTTAACATAAAAGAGAAACTTTTTAATTAACTTGCTATTGTTTGTCAAAATTTTATTGATTGCTAAATTCCTTTTTCAAAAGTGCTGCCAATATTTTCAGAATTAAACAATAATTAAAATACCCCTTCTTCTTAATTAAATATATAAAACATTTAAGTCTCATACCTTAAATAATTTTATATATTCTATAAAACACTTAGTAAAATTCTATAAAAATTCCAGAAAATCCTTTCCAATATGTTTTCTAATATATATAAATTTCAAACCCAAATAATTATATATTTTGTCGTAAATAATTTATAACCCAATAAATCATTTTCTTCACTAGAAAATTAATATAAAATCCATATTAATTCAGAAAATTATGAAAATTGAAACCCATCTCTAAAATATTATTTCTAATCTATATTTAAATTCACAAGGTATTTGGATGTCATTTAATAGGGTTTTCATATCAAACATATCATAAAAACTAGTATGAACATGCATAAATCATCAACAAGCATATTTAAACTTTTAATCATTCAAAACATGGCATTATCATGCAAAATCATTTCGAGTTATCCTTAAAACCGAAAACTATAAGAAAAATGGGATGTAGTAATCACTCACCTTAGCTTTGTGATTAAAAATGTGAGATTTGATCTTGATTATGTTGATTTACTTCTTCCTCTTGAAAATCCTAGCTTTATCTTCTCTTGAGATTGAAAATGGTGGCCAGCCTCTCTAATTATAATTTTTGCAAATGAGTGAAAGTGAGGATTCACGGCTATGGTTTAGGTTATTAAAATGCCCATTTTCCTATTTTACCCCTTACTTATTTCCTAACACTTATCCCCATCTTATTTCCTTAGTTCATTATACATATAGGCACGGCTACCCTTGGTTAAATCAAATCTCAACCCATTAATCATCTTACATTATTTTATTTTATTTAACTAATTATATATCGTAAATAATATTGCTAAAAATATGGGGTGTTACAGAAGAGGAGCATGTTCTAGTCTCTCCAGGACCTATCCCGCCAAACTTCGGGCTCATGTTTGGGCCCGTATTGTCAAGGCGGTGGTCATGAGTATGATCCCAGCTATCGCTCCGGTCGGGATCGAGATCGTCAGGAAAGAGGTGATAGAGACATGTCCGTCTATGACAAGCATCGATCAAAATCTAAATCCCCTCCTCTGAAGGGCTCAGAAAAGCAAACTGATCGTCGGGACTTGCCCAGTGATTCTTCTCGTAGTCCTTCCTCTGCTCTAGTTCCTCCACAGCCTTTAGTCCCCTTTCATTCCCAGTGACTTAGTGATTGCCATCGTCACAGAGAGCATGTTGCTCCCCATAATTTAAGCAAGGAAAGTGCTAACATAGCAACAACTACCAAGGAGCATGAAATTGATCCAGCCACCCGCATGGCCCAGCTCAGGGAAGAGTTTCTGAACTTGTGCTTTGATGGATTTTTCTTCCCTTCTAATTTAAAAATGGTCCCCCAAAAAGTTCAAAAAATGACCATGGATTATGTTACTGATATCCATAGGCAGTATAATGAGTGGATAAAAGCTGCAGAGAAAATGTCCAAAGCATCCTTTGAACGAGTGGCAGAGATTCAAAGACTAAAGCGCTAAGAGGCTCAAGATAAGAGGATCATTGAAACCTTAACAAATGAGTTGGAAGCTTCATGGAACTCTCAGCATGAGGCCGAGAGAAAAACTAAGGCCACCGTTAAGGCTTTAGAGGATGAAAAGACCATACATCTGGATGAAGTCCAAGTGCTACATCATTGAAACCATCAACTTGCACTTGAAAGAGACACAGCCCAAAAGAGGATAGCTAAACTTAAAGCCAAAGTTGAACGTGAAACTAGGGAGAAAGATGAGGCGCAAAAGATTGGCTAAGATGCCTGCGAGGAGCTAGTGAATGTAAGGCTCAAAAAGGATGCAGCTGTTGAGAAATCCAAAGATGTTGACGCCCTCGTTCAACGTGAAGTGAATGCCGCTAAGGAAAAAACTAAAGAGGAAGTAATGAATGAGCTTGACCCGCTACTTGTTCTCTACAATGCCAATGTTCTTAAGCACAAAAACCTAGAATGGCTTGGAGATGACTATCCCTACCAGCTTTTGCGTGCATGGGAATTTCTTGTTGCTGAGGAGAAGAATGCGCTCAATGTAGAGAAGATTGATCTGACGAGGTTTGAGGGTGAGATCTTACTAGGCGATGAACCCAAAATTTTACATGACGCCCAACTTGTATTTCAACTAGAGTCAGCTACTGCCTCGCATCATGAAATGGGTGAAAGTTTCGGGCTTGCACAACCCAATGCTACAACTAATCTACCCCCAGTTTCTCAAGGTATTCTTAGCACTGCTATGGATTCTTCCATGGTTCCAGGATACAATCCGGACAAGCCTCAATATGAAATTCACAGCAAACTTTTTCCAATTCCAAAACAAAGTTATGAAGGTACTCCAGCTCATCTCAGGAGCAGACTAAAGAAGGTATCTCGTTGACATCTCCCGTATTTCAGAAAGTTGAGGTGTCGTTGGTTGATATTTCTAATATTTTTAGCTATCTTTCCTCAACTTTAGGTCATCCAGCTGTAGTTCCTCCTCCTCTAGAATTCTAACCGGGGTCTCAAGCACCTGAAATGGAGTCTGTTATAGCTACAACCTTGACTATGACTCAAGACGTTCTAGAAGAGGACACTTCCATATTTGATGAGCACATGGTGGATGCTTGTTGAGAGAAAGTAGTGTTTTGCGCCATGAAATCCTGATTGATGATGATGTTGTGATCACGGGTACCTCAGATTCCACTAACGAGCTTAGTCTAAAGGAGTGCATTGAGAGTAAGAGTTGTTGAAGAAAAAGGATAAGGCCGAGCCAGTTGACGTGGACCCCAATGATCCAAAACATGTCCTGCTTCAAGTCATTCCTCCAGGCGGGTCGATTCCCAAGGGTGAGATCCCTCCTGCTTCCGAAGACGTTTCTACTTCAATCCCCATATTTAGCGATGTCCCACCGAAAAGAGGTAAAGGTGGTTCAGGATCGAAGAGAGGGTCAGGTGATAGTTCGAGTGGATCCACCGCTGAGAAATCGAAGAAGAACAAGAAGTCTAAGAAGTAGCGTCAGATCGGCTTGATGTGTAGATAGCTTAGGTTGGTACTCTTTCTCTTTTGTTGGACGTGTTTATGTGGGTACGGCCCCCACTTATAATTCTCATTTTTTGGATAAACTTGTACTGCAACTCTTGCTTTTGTAGAACTCTTATGCGTATTTTCTTAAGTGATTGAGATACTACATTTTCCATTCAATGTACTTGTAATTCGTTGCTCGTAAGCTTGGAAGTTGGCTTGATTCATCAATCTCATGGCCTCCCTAAGGTCATGGCCTCAAGTTATATTCAAATGTTAGGCTCGAGCCTTAATGTTATGCTGTCAAAATCAGCGGTTAAACAATTATGTCTTTGCCCCCTGTCTTGGGTTAGCAAAATTAATTACTGGATGGTCGAGTTCCATCTTCACTAACTTCATTCTCGTCCTGTCGAATTCAGGTCTGAGTTAGTTAAGCAGTAAGTGGTCGAATCACACTCATTTATTCGTTTATACTCATATCCATGCTCTGTGGACATCGTTTATTCGTTATACTCATATCCATGCTCCGTGGATAAGATTTATTCCCTAGGCGGTCATTCGCTTCCATTAATGTTTGTAATCAAATTTGCATTTTGGGGATTTGGAGTTGTTTGGAAGATTATCGAATTCAATCTCCCCTGGTCGATTATCTTGCCCCCAATTATGGGATTCCATTCAACAAGTAATCGGTGCAAGCACAATCACTATCAAGTCACATTGACTTCACTGTATGGTGGGATTTAGTCGGTCGTATGTCGCAACTAATATGCAATGCAATGACATATCACATATATAAAGCAAAATTGAAAGCTTTATTCGCCAAATGGAAAGAAATGACATAATTTGTCATATTACATATCTGGAAAATCAAATGCTAAAGCAAATCCTGAAATTAGATACAACTGAATGAAAGAGAAATAAAATAAGTGAAATAACGTCATAAATGCTCGTTATTCCACACCCTTGGGAGTGTGACGCCATTAACAGTCGCTAGCTTGAAAGTTCCTTCTCTAAGCATCTGTTCAATGACATATGGTCCTACCCAAGTAGGATTCATACTCGACGGGACAAGAAAGACCCATTTTAAGATGAGATCGCCGATTTCAAAGATTCTAGGTCGGACTTTAATGTTGTAGTATCGGGCGACTTAGCGTCGGTGCGCAGCTGCCCTCAAATCAGCTTCTTCGCACTTCTCATCAATAAAGTCTAGAGATTCCAAGAGGAGATCTTTATTCGTTCAAGGATCGTAGTAGGTCACTCGATGAGAAAGAACTTCGAGTTCAATAGGAATAATGGCTTCAGAGCCGTAAGCAAGGGCAAATGGAGTATGGCCAGTCGCGGACTTGTGAGTGGTTCTTTAGGCCCATAATGATGTTAGGAGTTCATCCACCCACTTGCCTTTAGCCTTTTCCAAATGCGTCTTCAGAATGGACTTTATGATTTTGTTCACATCTTCAACTTTTCCATTTGCTTGAGGGTGAGCAACTTCCACAAATCTCTTTTCAATATGATGTCATCGGCAGAAGTCTTTGAACTCAGCACGGTCGAATTGGGTTCCATTATCAGTTACTATAGTTCGCAGAAGACCGAAACGACAGATGATGTTCTGGACGATGAAGTTGATAACTTTCTATGTTGTAATCGTGGCTAAAGGTTTTGCTTCGGCCCATTTAGTGAAGTAATTAACTGCGATGATGGCATACTTCGCACCACCTTTAGAGATTGGTAAGGAACCGATAATATCTATCCCTCATATGGAAAACGACCATGGGCTGATAATTTTTGTAATTTTCGTCGATGGACCTTTCAGAACTTTTGCTTACGTCTGGCACTTGTCGCATCGCCTTGCATAATCAACGGCATCTCGATTGACAGACGGCCAATAATACTCGTAACGGAGTATTTTCTTTGCTAGGGCGTACCTCCAGTATGATCGCCATATTCCCCTTCATGAACTTCCTTTAGGACTTGTTTTATTTCATCATGAGCGATACATCGGAGTAAGGGGATGGAAAAACCTTTTCTATACATAACTCCTTCCTGAATAATATATCATGAAGCTTTACGAAGGACTTGTCGTTCCTCATCCCTTCGTTTGAGAGAATCCATGTAGCAATAGTCTTTAATTAGAGTCATCCATGACTCCTTCTTGGGCTTCCTTTAGTACCTAGTCGATTTTCATCTAGTTTATACTCGAAGCGTCTAATACTTCGACTGGAACCAAGCCTATTTTTGGGCATCCCCGGTGCTAGCAAATTTTGCCACTGAGTCGGCCTCTTTGTTTTTATCTCAAGGAATGTGTGTAATTTCATAGCATTCAAAGTCGATCGATAGCTCTTAGACTCGGGTAAGGTATGGGGTGAGTCGTTGCTCTTTAGCCAGGTAATCTCCCTTGACTTGGTATACACCAATTGTGAATCGTTGAAGATTTCAAGAGATTTAACTCCCGGTTCTTTGGCAAGTTTGAGTCCAGCAATCAGAGCTTCATACTCAGCTCTATCATTTGTTGTAGGGAAGTCAAGCTTCAAGGCATAGAAAATTGATCGATCCTCCAGAGTTACTAGTCTCCAGAACAGCGATCATTGGAGACCACATTAGTATACATTTTCCGTCGGACGGTAGGGGCTTCACTGCTCTCTAGGAGATCATCCTATGCAGTAAACTCAGTTATAAAGTCCGCCAGTGCCTATCCTTGGATGGCTCTCTGAGGGAGGTAAGTAATACCAAATTTACTCAACTTGATGTTTCACTTGAGAAACCTTCCAGACATCCCAGGTTGCTGCAGGACCTTTCGTAATGGCTGATCGGTGTAAACGTTCATAGGATGAGCCTGAAAATAGGGGTGGAGCTTTCGTGAAGCAATCAACAAGTAGTATGCAATTTCTCTATCTTCGGATAGTTCCTTTCGGCTCCCGTTAATCGCTTTCTAACATAATAAACTGGTCTCTAGATTCAATTCTCTTCACGAAGCAGTGCGACACTTATAGCATGTACCGACATGGCCAAGCAGATATACAAGTCTTCGTGATCCACTAGCTTTGATAAGATGGGAGGTCTCCCTAAGTGGTTCACCAAAGCTTGGAATGTGTCTTTACAATCTTGCGTCCATTCAGAATTCCTTTTCCCTCTTCTAAACGAGTCAAAGAAAGGAATGCATTTATCGGCAGCTCTGGAAATAAACCGATTTAGGGCGGCAACCTTCCTATTCGGACTCTGTACTTGTTTGATGATCTTTGGCACATTGATGTTGCGAATAGCTTGGATCTCTTTGGATTAGCATCGATTACGGGGCATTAACGATGAAACCCAAGAACTTTCCTGATGCAACACCAAATGAACGCTTCAGAGGATTGATCTTTATTTTGTAATATCGAAGGATATCGAACATTACCACCAAGTCCCAAATGTGGTCGCTAGATCATTGTGACTTCACGAGCATATCATCTACGTACACCTCCATCATCTTTCCGATCTGATCCTTCAACATTCTGTTGACTAGATGTTGTTAGGTCGCTCCGGTGTTCTTTAATCCAAATGGCATCACCACATAACAATATAATCCAACTTTGGTAATGAAGCTAGTGTGCTCTTGATCGTGAAAGTGCATTGGGATTTGGTTATACCTAGAGTACGCATCTTTGACGGATAACAATTCGTGCCCTACGGTTGAGTCTACTAACTGGTCGATCCTTGGAAGGGGAAAACTATCTTTCGGACATGCCTTGTTCAAATCCAAATAATCAACACATGTCCACCAATTCCCATTCGCCTTTCTCACAAGCACAGGATTAGGTACCTATTTAAGGTAGAAGGTGTCGCGTATAAGCCCATTGTCTTTGAGCCTATCCACCTTCTCTTTAAGAGCGGTAGATCTCTCGGATCCATGCCATGCCTTTTTTGTTTCACCGAGATGTGCCTCGGGTCAATATTCAACGCATGGCTCGCAATGGAGGGTGAGATCCCATACATTTAAGAGTGAGTCCAAGCGAACACGTCAAGGTTCGCTCGGAGAAAATCAGCAAGTTCTTTCATCATCGGTGGGTTGAGCTGTGATCCTACCTTTAGGACCAGTGATGGGTCGTCGTGGCTGACCGTGATGTCAATTGTCAACTTAACCAGTGCACCCTTAGTCTCTTTGGGCTCCTCCTCGTCATCCCTCGGATTTATGTCTCTATAGAACCGACTGTGGCGCCCGAGTTAAGGCTCAGGCGTTGGTTGTCAATCTTCAATAGCTTGGATGCAGAGAGATTTGTCCACACCCTTACCTTTCTTCTTCCAGCAAGCATCCCTCAATTCAGCTACATAGCAGGCACATCTGGTCGCCTGATCACCAAGAACAACTCCAACATCGACCTGTCGGAAACTTCAAAGTCAAACATCATGGGGCAAAAGCTGCCCGGAACTCAACTAGGGCTGGTCGGCCTAGAATAGGATTGCATGGAGTGTCCACGTCCAAAATAACAAATGGTAAAATCCGCACTCTCCTACGGTCATCTTCTCCCAACTCCACAAGCAATTCAACATAACCAACAGCTTTGTCACAACACTGTTAAAGCCATGAATGCGAGCTTTAGACGGTTTCACATCCTTAGCTTCCATCCTCATCTGATCATAAGCTTTTTTGAAAATTATATATACGTAGCTTCCATGATCGGCCAAAATCCTCCTCACTAGGGCAGGGCCTATCATGATCAAAATGACCATTGGGTCGACCGTCGGAGCCTCGACCTTGTCTGCATCTATGCTTCTGAACATAATGTCATATGTCATTGTACATTGCTGTTTTGCTGGAGCTCCATCTTTTGTACTCAAACAATATTCAAAATTCACATGCTTGATCGCGCTAGCATAGCGCTCCATCTCATGCCAACTCTTATCGGTTGGATGCGGTCCTCCGACTATTGTATTGATTACTAATCTTCCACCAGATCTCGCATGCTCCTCAGCCCTATATGGTGCTTGTCCTCAGTTGGGGTCAGATGTCCCCTTCCCGCCATCCTGCGAGGCTTTTACGAACTGTTGTAACTTTCTTTCTCAAATCAGTTTATCAATAATGTCCTGGAGATGCCTGCACTCATTGTGTTATGACCATAACATTTGTGAAACCGATAATATTTTCCAGTTTGTTTTTACTTCTCCGTTGATTCTTTCGGAGGTGGCTTCCTGTACTACATGGTATTGTAGGTGGAAAAATAGACATTCTCTAAGGATGTATTCAGTTGCTTGTAGGTATCGTACATCGGAATCCAAGGCTTTCCTCTTCCAGAATCCCCCTTTTGTTCTTGGCTCTTATCCCCGCCTTTCTTTTGCCGATTCGGTTAATTTCCGACATTCACTTGAACTTTTCCAGAACTTTCACCAAACCGCTTCACTGCAATGTTACTCTGTACCCCCTCTCCACTTGGTTCTACAACATTCTTCTTCTTAGAACTCCTGGCTTCCTTTTTCCTCAAATACCGAGCCGCCTTTGCATAGAAGCATTCCAATGTTGCAGGTGGCTTGCCAGCTAACCAATCGCCAAAATCAGATTCTTGATCAATCTCTCTTATTGCCGCCATCAATATTGCATAGTCATTTGGATTATTAATTTATGTGACAACTGTATGGAATCTCTCCAAATAATCTTTCAGCGATTCTCCCGAAGCTTAGATCGGGCAGGATAGGGACATTACATCTTAAGGCGAGTTGCGTGCATATGGAACTGCTCCACAAACTTTGTTGCTAAATCGTCAAATCTAGAAATCGATCGTGGAGGTAATCTCATAAACCACACCGTTGCTATTCTAGAGAGAGTAATAGGAAAACATCTACATTTGGTCGCATCATCTGCTCGTGCGGAATCCATCATCCATTCATATCTCATGATATGCTGCCTGGGGACGGTTTTTCTCTCATAGGCAGGCATCGACAGCATATTGAACCTTCTTGGATCCTCGGCATGTAAGATATTATTAGTGGACGGGGTGTGGCTTCTCGAGATTCCCCGATCGTCATTGGTCAAGCATTGGTTTTCTCTTACTAACCGTTTAACCATGGCCGACAAGTTGGCATTTGAATAGTCGGAGCCAAGCGGTGGTCGTGTTCCACCTCACGTAGATGGTTTGGTCGATGTCTATGGGCCGTTCTATGCCTTCTTGGTTCAACATCCTCTCGATGTACATCATGTGTGTTTCATTCATCATCGTTTCGAGGAGGTATCTTGTCAGCATTTTCTTGAACTCTAGCATCCAGATTGATCGTAGCATCATCGGTATGTAACCCTGCCGTCATTGGTTCAGATCGTATGCTTCAGCGTGGTATTCTTCTGTTATGCGGTGTCTACATCTGTGATAATCGTCCGATGAACTAAAACTCTCTGATGCAGAGTAAGGGGTAGGGTTCCTCCTTGCTTTCCTATGATGTTGTTGATTGAGTTAGTTCATTAGATCGATATTGGCTTGAATTTGCTGATACAATTGTCGACGGCTATCCACTAGCTCTCTCATCAGATTCTGGAATTCTGCTCTTGTAATAGAATCAGCTGGATTTAGGATATCAATAGATCAACAGCATTCACATCCACTGGTTGACTGCTTGGGCCTCCTTATTGGATGCTAGCATTCTTGTTTCCTTCTGCGTTCTGAGAAGTAGATCTGGTGTTCCTAACCATTGTTGATAGCTTTACTTAGACTTTTGCAAATCTGAATAGAAAAATCAAGCTCCATGAAGATAATTATGGATCTCCTTTAGGGGATTTAGGCAATCCAGTAGTAATAAAGAGATCTGAATAAACCAAGAATCAAGCATTCTCAATGAAAGCACCAAAATGTTTGCACCAAAAATGGTCACAAACACCCAAGAATAGAATAGTAGAGAAATAAATGAAGGCTATCTAAATTAAAAGGAGGAGATAAGTGATTAGGTAATCGGAGTAAAGCAATAAAAGAAACACAAGGATTTATAGTGGTTAGGCATTGTGTGCTTATGTCCACTTTGAAATATTCTCTTTATTGATCACTTGTAAATCTGATTATAATAGAAGAATAATGATAGTACTTGATTACAATAGAGTCTAGAGCAACAAGTAGCGTCCAGCACCCTCAAATGAAGAGAGAAATTTGTATTTATAGGTTGAGACATATCTCGCTGGAAATTTGGGAGAAGGCTCTCCAGATCCATAGGGGCCCACCAAGACGATCGCATATGCTTGTTCTTCATTTTGAACGATTGGGGCTGATCGTTATTTTTGGCTCTGATTAATGTGCAATCATTCATGGTGGCTTGTCCATGTCTCTAGACCTTGCTTTCAAAGTTTGATGTCATTCTGAGTTGTGGTTTGTGAGATATCAACCAATCTTTGTCGAATATGGATCGTTCTACTGATTCCATACAATATTTCATGAATGATCGTTATGTTTTTTCTAATTTTGTGAGTTTTGACCTGCGATCCTTTTGTGGACTCCACTCTTCAATTTATTGATGCTCTAAAAGTCTCAAGTGTGTTAGACCTGTAGATTTTGAGATCGATCGATAGTCGTTGGTTTATACTGTTTTATGGATCGTTCCTGATCGATCCATATAGATTGTTCCTTTGTCCATAACTCAAGCATACGAATTCCAATTGACTTTAAATTTGAAATGTAGCCTTGTGTGGCCTTTCTTATCACTACATATTGGTTACACCTTGATTGGGACCCGATCCGAATCTGCTCGACCATTGTCCATAGTCTTGTATATAACTGATCCTTAAGACTGGTAACCATTTGTTTTTAGCCAAGTCTTCGATTTCACGGCCTTGTCAAAAGGCAGGATAATAATGAACTTCCACTTGCACTATAGGCTTATAGAACAACACATAAATCTATGATTGGACACTCACCGTTCGCTTTGGCATATGATTTAGAAGCAATGATCCCGGTAGAACTAGAAGTCCCCTCTCATATAAGATGACATTTCAATCAAAATGAAAACGAGCAACTTCTGCTTGAGTCGCTCTACCAGATCGATAAGAAGCGGGGAAAACCAGAACTAAGGACCGCTGCTTACTAGAAGAGGGTAACGCAACTCTTCAACATGAAAGTTTGCAACCGCATCTTCGAAGTGAGGGATCTCATCCTAAGACGGATCTTCCAAGGTACGGGAGCACTTGACCCAAACTGGGGAGGATCCTTCATTATCGGCCAGAAACTTGAAGATGGAACATTCAAGCTCACAACAGTCGATGGAGTTCTAATTCCCCATGCTTGGAATAGTGACTCACTATGACACTATTTTATTTAGTACTTATCTATGTATTTCCTATTTCCATAATAAGCCACCCAGGGATACTGGAGGCATTGTAAATTGGTAGGATTTTCCTTTCTCTTTATTTTATCAGTAAATCCATTTCGCTTCTTGAACCAATGGAACCGCATTCATGTAAGCAGCCCATTGAGTCTATGGTATCAAATCAACTCAAACCGCCAGATCGACGGGGAAAATCGATCCCAGCCTTTTGAGAACCGGTGTTGCTCTGACGACATCAGGAAGGCCCAACCCTCACATGCATCCATAAGTCGTGTCTCACTTCTTGGACCGATGGAACTACATCCAAGTAAACATCCATTCTTTTTTCACTTGAACCGATGGAACTGTGTTCAAGTGCACTCCATTTCTTCGCTCGATGGAACCGCATCCAAGTAAGCATATTTTCTTTTACCACTTGAACTAATGGAACTACCTTCGAGTGCACTTCACTTCTTCACCACTTGAACCGATGGAACTATGTTCAAGTGTGCTTCATTTCTTCGCTTCGAGGACTGATGGAACCACGTCCAAGTAAACATCCACTATGTTGCTGCTTGACCCGATGGAACTGCATTCAAGTATGCTCCACTCTCTCACTTCTTGGGCTAGTGGAACTGAGTCTGGAGTAAGTACCTATTCCTTCGCTGCTTGAACCAATGGAACCACGTTTGAGCATGCTCCGAAACATCGATGTTACCTTAGTAACATTGTTAGTTTGTCAAAATACCCTAAGTACAGATGTTGCTTCGGCAACATTGAAAAAATCATCAGTTGCAAGATTGGTAGAAATCAATCCTCACCTACCAAAACTCAGCATCGCCCAGATATTGGCAATGTCGAAAGAAAATCCAAGAGATTGAGCTATCCGCAGGTCTTTAGAGATGGAAACTAGTATGCAGAAAGAACCTCAATACCGAGCTTAGAGAGAATCAATCGCAATCAAAGTACAGGGTGCTCGGAATCAAGAATTCAAATTACAAGTTCCCAAAGATAAGAGCCACAATACATCATGGACTGGGGGCAACCAGAGAGCTACCCAGAGCATTCGGCCTCATATCAAGTGTTCGAAGTAACTAGCCCTATGGGCTGGGGGGCACACAACACACTAACACTTGGTCAGGACAAAAATCACTTCACGGTTCTATTACGTCGAATGGAGAATTTTGGCAACCACAACAGAGCTAAGTAAACTAGTACATAGAACAACTGCAAGTTACACTACTTACGCCATTTACGTGCATGGAATTGCTGTAAATAAATACATCACGTCACATCACATAGAACAACAACATATAATATGGAAAGTACAAGACAAGCAGTCATATTATGTACATACACAGTAATATATAAGTAGGCACAGTACATAGAATATAGAAAAGTACACAGAAGTGATTACAGTGGAAATACCAATCTTTTTCATTACTCGTCATTTTATGTACAATATCAAATAGTGGGGGCTATACCCGCATAATACCGGCCTATTTCGGACATCAAAAAGTAAAAGTACAAACGTTACTGATGCTACAACAAAAGGAAAAGGACGCTAAGCACAGACTCTGTATTTGTACATACTCTGACACCACAAAAACACACAGCAGGGAACGAGTACCTTGCTCCACCATGCTCGAGCTCATCTTGACTTCTTTCTACCTTTCCCTCCGCCTTTACTGCCCCATCTTAGGCGAATCAAGTACTTCTTCCTACTATCATGATTCGTCTCTCCTTCTACAAGGGGTCAGACCACTCTAATTCTCCGGTAATTGAACTCCCCTTCTTCGACACCTTCAATGTAATGGTAGTGGGATTCCTATGCTTCCGCTCCTCCTTTTCCTTCTTCGCCTGTAGTCCCCTCTTTTCCTCCTCCAGTCTCTCTACTATGGTCATCTTGTTTGTCGGCCTCGACTCACTGGTAATCACCATCTCTTCATCTATAGACGCCGAGACATCCTTTAAGTTTTGTAGTGCCTCTATCTATTTAGAATCAAGCCCAGGCCCAAAGCTAGAGACTGGAACTATGCCAGAAGCCATTGCAGAGATGGTGATGGAAGCGGTGAAAATAGCAGTAGGTCTTGAACCCTGAACAGCAGGAGGTGGAGGTGGGAGAGTTGGTTGACCTACAAGTTGGAAAAGAGAGGTGCACAGTTTAGAAAGGGATTCCGGAGTAAATCAAAGTGTCTGGAGCACCGAAGAGGCGAGAGAAATACATGAGCCAGGAGTTTGGTCATGAACTTCAATCTCGAAGGCTTCACCACTAGTCCTCATCTCTGAAGGTCATGCTACGACTAGAAAAGAGCTTGGCTCACCTAAGGCTACGGAAGTTGCATGGGCGTGAGCGGCTTCAGAAATAATAGCTGTGGATATGGGGATGGTTGTCGTCTACTCTTGATAAGTATGAACAAGTGTTTGGTGCTGACCTGAAGAGCTTGGGCTAAGAAGAGCTTTGGCTGTAGCATCGGCAGTTTTCTTCTCCTCTCTTCTCTAAGGATCTCTCTACCGATAGCCAAGAAGTCTATATCTTCAAGACTAAGATAACTAGCCTTTAGTTCCTCCTTATAGCTCATACCCTTAGCCTTCTCAGACCTGACCGATACCTCCTCCCAAACCATGGTAAGTGGCCAGGGATAGTTTTTTTTTGAGTTCATGGGAAACCTTAAGATCATGGTATTCATTGATACTCAATTAAGTAAACCACGTCGTGTGTCTACCCCGCTTTTATTTAGTCGTCGCACACGGATGCTTAACGTTGAAACTCCCACTGATGGTTTGGTGCTGGGATTCGAACCTGCCCGGACGCAGTCCTTTGGTTCCCATCTCCCAGCTCCCAAACCAACCGAGCTACGAACGACGGGTGTGGCCAGGGATAGTTATTACCAAGCCATTTCAAGCTACCCTTATTCATCACGTAGCTAGTATAAAGATGAAGCATACTGGCATCCATTTGGCCAATCGCATCATCGTATTCTGATTGTAGCTCTACAAGCTCTGACTTGGTGCTATGATGCTCGATCTCCTTCGCCAGTTTGCTGGATGTAGCCATTTCCTTATCTTTTACCAGTCGTGCATTCTCATTATGAAGATGAGTAAGTATAGCGGCCTATACAGTGATGACAGCAGTATGATCAATATGAGCATCTTTAAGTTGATCCTTTATCATGATAATGGCTTTGTCGTGAGCCCGGTTTGCCTCAGTCAAAAACTTATTGCTGGCAGTCTTTCCTTTTAGCAATGCGTCCCTCTCAGTCTTTAACTGGACTATCTCATCATTACAATCTTTGATCGCCTTAGCATGGTCTTCCCTTTCGGCATCAAATGAGAGGATCTCCTGATAGTTAGTGTGATTTACATCCGAAAGAGCCTTCAATAAATGCTTTAAATCACACCCAACCTCTAAGTCCTCGCAGACTGTCTCCAGTTTGCCAAGGGAAGCGGCCCTATTGAGGGGGTTTTTTCTTCATATCGAACTTGACTCCCTTCAATAACATATTGGGAAAGGTAGATTGAAGCATGGGTGGACTAAGCGAAAGCACAAACTTTTTGGTTCGTCTGGAGGAAGTAGGGGCCATTATGATAGTTGTTGCTTGAACCGATAGAATAGTTTGCATTTCAGCGGTCCAAGCATCAATGCGGGGAGGAGTAATCGATAATGAGGGCCCGCAACGGTCATGAAAGTCTATCTGATGCTTGTATGCATCAACGAGGGCACTACATTCGTCATGTCATTTTCTTTTCTCTCACCTCTCGCGCTCTCGATCCAAGTGACGAGCCTTATCTTCTTTTCTTTTCCTTCTCTCCTCGTCCATTTTACGAGGAGGGTAATAAGCTGACCATAAGTTTTACTTATGTGGGAGCTAATGTCTTGACGTAACTGATGGTATAACCCATGATACTTGAAATAAAAACAAGAATGAAGTTAATACTCGAACTTAGGAACTTAATGCAACGTCGAGATGTGCATTTGTGATCCTAAAGTGAAGTGTGTAGTGCCGACGACTCCCAATATGCTCTACCAATCGTATTGGCAGGGTTTGAGGGTCGGAGTCTTTTCACCACTGCCCACAAATGCGCTTGAGGAAATGCCAATTTCTAAGCTAATCTCAGCTATCATTTGCTAATGGAGATATCTCTGTGTTCATCTATGTAGATGGCAACATCTCTCATGAAATCAGAAGTAGACGTATCTCCAGCAGGGTCCCAGTAGCTTTTCTTCAAGCAGACTATGAAGTCTCGATAACATTTTGTTCTAGAGGAGGAGAAATCAAGAGTTCGGGGCTTAACGCCTCAGTAGTAAACAAGTCTAAAGAAATTAGTTTAGAAAGATCAGTACTCATTTACGACACGCCGAAAGATTCATCTCTTTCTACCAAGATGCGAAAGTCGCTATCATCACCCTCCAAGCCCTCTTCCTCTCCTTTCTCAGTCATAGGCTGCTTCCCATCTCTCCTTTGAAATGTTTCTTCTTTTTCTTTGAGAATAGGAGACATCCTATGGGTTTAATCCTATCCCTCATAATGTCCTCTTCGGAGGGTAAGTCTATACCAGCTCTAGGAATCTCATCTGGTTGTGCTTCCTCTGATGGACCAGCCGCTTCTTCTTAAGCCTCCTCGACCAAGTCATGAGCATGGGTAGAGGAATGAGCATGCCTCCTAAGGCTACTTGTTTTGATGGCTCGTCATCTACAACAAATCTATCGAGCTGAATTAAGTCAAATTGCCGGAGGTTCTCATTTGTCAAAAGGAACTCCATTGTGCACTCGAAAGCTCTCACAGCCTTAAGAGTTTCAAGCATTGCTTTGAGCTCATCATTACTTTCCTGCCTCAAGATGACTACAATAAGACATGTGATGGGTTACTAAACTAGAAATTCACTTGGAATCATAAGAACTAAGGAATAATTACTTACTTCTAGATAACCAGAAGCGATTGAAGCCCTCTGGACGTCGGACGAAGAAGAACTCATTCTTGAATGCTGAACGTTTGTTGTGAAGACCCTTTATCAACTTACACCCCCTCTAGGCTTCAATAATTATAAAGGATAGGAAATCCTGTCTCCTCTTGAAGTGTAGGAGATATACGAGTTTATTTAGCCTTGGGGGTTGCCCAAGCCTAGTCATGAACAAGAGGTACAAGGAACTTAAGAGCGCGTAACCATTAGGATGAATTTGAAATGGCGCCAATCCTATATCTTGAAGCACCACGGAAAAGAACCGATTTAATGGTTGTACGGCACCACTCAAGGACAAGTAACAGTTGCAAGCAGTAAAGATTTTGGGAGGATTATGTCCAAATTCAGCTCGAGTCGGCAAACGAACATCACCCTCGGGTATACAGTGTTGCATGCATATATTTCCAAGCATTTTAGCTGTCAAGATTGAAGGCGTTTGTTCTAGAGGGTCAATAAAAATTCTCGTCCTAGGAGGAAACTGGTCGAGTACAGGCCCTATAGCAACTAGCGGGCTGTAGAAATCATAAGTTGCAGGTTGACTTGGCCCCACGGCAATGGATGGAGAAACTAGGGTAGTTAATTACTCGGCTTCTGAAGGCCTGGACGCTCCATCAACGGACTTGTGGCGTGTCGACTGGTGCATCATTCTAGACAATAAAACTCATTAATCACGGTCAGTTACGCTTTATTTCTAATAAGAATTCCTATGTAGTTAATGCTCGAAATCCATAGGAAGTCGGCGTATGCTGACCAATTGGATTCCAAGTGTTATCCGGGTAGGAGCAGTGTGTTATCTATATGGAATGAGTCCAAAGTCCTAAACATCACGAACAGACCATCCTGCGTAGATTGCTCGCTCATGTTGGAAAAATGTTTTGCATAGTCCTTTGAAATTACTTTTTTTTACTTACCCGTTATCGGTGAACGATCAATAATAGATCCGCTGTCCAGAGCGACATGGAAAATTCTTGTTTTACAGGAATGTTGGATATGCGAAAATGTAGAGCAATGGAGTCATCTGATACGTTCAAATCTAAAATGAAACGTCGTATCGGAATCAATTCTACAATCTAGCTTTAGTCAATTCAATGGATAGAGATGGCCAAAGTATGAAAGCATGTTTGTCTCTTAAGTCAAACACGTCCATTGTGGGTGAAAACCCTAGCCACGTCGTCAACACAATATGTTTGGGTTCAACCATCTCGACCTCAAAATGGAATCAACCAAGGCAAAATTTTCATCTCCATCACTACCAAAACTTTAGTATATCATCACAGACCTTCAATCCAGGCAAGGAATTGACTCGGTTTAGGTTTGGTTGAATCGGGTCCAAGTCTACAGAGACAGCCAGGGTAGCGACAGCTTGTTCAAGTGATGGTGAGTATCACATGGAGGCGGAGGAGCTTGATGGCGATGTTGGAAGTTGAACAGCGGTAAGGTTGGATCTTGAATTGACATGTCAATGGAAACTCGGGTGAAGGCTTGTGAACTCAGGTGAAGGCTTGTAAACTCAGGTTGAAAAAATGCAATTGTTGAATAGCCGGGTTAAAATGGTATAAGTAGAAGAAAATTCCACTCAAAATTTGCTTAAGTCCTTAACTCGAGACGAGTTAAGGCTAAAGTTAGTACAGAGTTTATTAACTTGACTTAAATTAGCTCCAACTCACTGCAATAGACCTACCTACCGACCTAAAGCCTCGCGTAAATTTCAGAGCTAAGATTGCATCGTTAGTGCAGAGAATAGAAATTCAAATCGAAATTAAAGCAAATAGAAAACCGAAAGTTAACTAATTGAAAACAACGTCTCAAGACGGGATCCGACAATTAACTCAAACTAATAAGATAACAGTTCAAGTCTTATTTTGTTCCAGAGCACACTTTGTTTCCAATGAAAGCATACTGGGAGGAAAATGTTAACTGGGTTTTTAACCAATAATAAATCAATAGGAGTTAGAACGTCGATGCGAAGATGGAACGACCTAAAACTTGGCAAAGATACTCAAAAGGATAAGAGGAAATGCTTAAGAAAGTATAAACCCAAAATAAGCTAAGACCTTAACTCGAACCCGAGTTAACCTCCTTGAGTCGCTGCTGAGTTTAAATGCCATATCATAGCATCTTCATACTTTTGCCAAGTGATCCTCTAGTCTTCCTATGAATGTTCATGAAGTTTCGTAGAATTCTAGTAAACCCATCATAAGGAATTAAGACGTGACGGTCCAAACTGCAGGATAATCCAAGTCAAGGAAGAATGATAATCAAAACTCATCAACAATCTACCAAATTACATGGAGGACATCTAAACTAACAAAGGGGTACAAGACAAGAATTTTCAGCCAAATATTGGCTAAGGGTTTAACTGGCACTGAGTTAAGGCCTTAACTTGGTACCGAGTTTAGCTATTAACTCAGGCCGTCTTGGTATTCTTTATGTCATCTTGGACTAGTCTCTAGACTTCTTTGGTAGCAGACATCTGATCCAATGTAACTGCTACCCCTACAAATACAAACCATAGAGCAACCAAGAAAGGATCTGGATTCTGCTATCACTATGCGGGATCGCTATCTGTTCTTCAACTCTTTTCTTTACAGCATAGTCACCAAGGCAGCTACTTTAGACAGTTCTAGGACTTAGAATCAGTCTACCCCCTGTACTTTTGACTAATTCTTTCTCAATCACCTTGTGTCTCATTCAAACAAGATCAAACCAATAATCAAAGTATAAAGTGGACGTAGGTTTAATTAATAGCCGAACCACTATAAAAATCTCTGTGTCTTTTTTACTTTTATGCTATTTTCTATTATATTTGCTCTATTCTAACAAGGCTGGTGCTTTCACATCATACTTCAAGGTGTTGATCCATTTTATAGGTTAACACCTAAGATATTAAGAAGCAAAGCATAAAATATGGGTTTAGACAATAGTCTGGTGTGAGCGATACATCATCTGAATATATTTTAAAAACTATGCATAGCTATAAGGACCTAAGGTATATAGAACCATACTTGACATGTCCCTACATCCAAAGGTTTAGCACATAATCATAGTATATGCTAAACTGCTATCACATGCAGAAAATATGGGATATAGGGTATCATACAGCATACCAAGCACACATCAAACATAGCAGCCAGCATACGGCCTTACATCTCTCACTTAAGTGTGTCAGATATATGATAAATCTTACAAATGCTCAACTCATTGCCTGTACACATGGCTAGGGACTAGACACACACAAACATCCAATAGTGTTGGTACACACAGACTGCCCTATGTATACAATGACTACCCTAGTTACACAATGACTACCTATCCCCCTGACGAGCATAACAACCTCAGAGTTATCTATCGATCCCTTAGCATACGTATTGAATACCTTGAAGATGCTTAACTCATGCCATCAAGATGGCTAGGGACTGGACACACAAAGACGTCCAATAATATAAGTACATGAAGAAGACTACCCCGGGTACACATAGACTACCATGTCCTACTAGCAAGCATCATAACCTCATGTTCTACTCCATGAGCTATTACATAGAACTCGTCCTCTCGATCCATCACTATATGCTATAATCAGTCATCACATTGAGTCGTCGAAGTTGTTGCACTCCATTGGTCGCCACAAAAAGCCGAAGGCCTTCTCGAATCATTTAGAGTTGTCTTCCTCACTCCGTACCACTCACAAGACCCCTAGAGCAAGTAACAAAGAAATCCTGAAGTTCTGCCTCGCCATGACCAAAATTCTCAAATTTCAAGTTTCTGTCTAGGTATCCTCGAGGTCGATCCCGTAGCGACTATAGAAGAAACTCGGAGCAACCTTCCAACTGACTCTAAGCAACTTCAAAACACCAAACCCAATTTTGTGCTCGGGTGCCGACCCGAAGCAAGACCCGGGTAAACTTCCCACCAAGCCGAAGCACGAATCCAAGCACCATCGGGCAGAAATGTTGTATTAGCTCCGATTTTCAATTTTGCATTGATTTCACTACTACGCTCTGTTATTCGACCCGCATGCATTCCATACACATCGATGTAACTCCCAACATCCTATAGTCTATCCATCGAAGTCTGGTTTAATGGTTCATACCTCTAATTTGATCTGATTAGCATTTTCAACCATTCAAGCATACACACAAACATCACATGCATCAAACAACATTCAAGCATGTAAATCACACAACTAACCATAACAATCATAATACCATGTATCTATAACATAGCCTAACATATATCAAGTCAATCATACATCTAAATAACAGGTTTAGAACACCAAAATTCCATTTATTCATGTTTTTACTACATGTAGCGTAACATCCCTATTTTTATTGTAATTATTTAAATATTTAATTGCAGGATAATTAAATAGGAAGTTGTGAATGTGTGATTTGCTATATTAACTAATTGAGTGGCCTTAATAAATATCACATAGGGAATGATTTAAAGAGATAAGATTTAATAAACCTAAATATAGAAGGGTAGAAGAGGAAGAGCAAATATTATACTATAATCTCCCTTCTCCCTTATTCATTTTCATTTTCACTCTCAAACTAAAATAAAGAAAACAAGAATGACCACCATCATTAACTAAGAAGTAAGAAATTTAAGTGGAAAAGAAGAGGAAGGAAAACTAAAGAAGCAAAGGAAGCTAAGGTAAATTCCCACATTTCCACAAGGTTTTGAAGGTGAATAATATGCATCCATCTCTTTATGTTTAGATGTGTTTGGTTCATATTTGATGTAGATATGAATTTTGATTCATTGTTTATCATGCATTTTAAATGAATAATCATGTATATGATTGAATGATTATTATTTGGCAATTTATGCAATTTTCCTCAAGGGTACTGATATGAAAAAATAAGTTTTTGATCTCTAAAAATTCTAAAATTTTAATGTGATGTTTAAAATATTAATTTGGAGATGGGATTTTAATTTCATAATTTTTGAAATTATTATGGATTTTCTAAGAAAAAATGATTGATTTCGGATTTGATTATTTAAAACATATGAAATAATCATTTTGATCTGAAATTATAATACGTTGTTAAGAAAATAATTAAAGATTTATGGTAATTTTTATGGTTTTTTTCCAAGTAATTACAATGAAATATAAATTGTTTTGAGCCAAAATGGGCTTGTTTGCAAAATGTAATAAATGATATAATTTGGAAAAAAATTATATATGGAAAATAAAAAAGTTTTCCATTTTTGAGACTCTGCAAGAATTCTGTAAAAGGTATATTGATCAATGAGATTTTGACAAATAATATGGTTTGTGAAAAGTTTATACTTTTAAAGGTAAAGAACCAGTTTTATAAATAATTACAACAATTCCAATTTAACCCATGATTGCTCTTACCCATGATAAATATGTTTTTCCACCCTCCAAAAGCTGCTTTGATAACACATGAAGGCCATTGCTTTAACACTCGATAGCTACATGTTTTAAAATATGATGACTTTTGTCTTACCAACTCACGATGGCTTTGTCTTCTGACTCACAAAAGCCCCCATTTTTACTCATGATAGATATTACTCTATCAACTTTCAAAAGCCTTGTTTTTCAAAGTATGATGAGCTTTTTTTCAAAGTATGATGGCTTTGATTTATCAACTCATAAATACCACAGTTTTTCTCATGATGACTATGCTGTTACATAAAAGCACGACGGCTTTGTTTTGTTAAGGCATAATGGCTGCATGGGAGACAACCTATGAAAGCTATATCTTAGGCATGAAAGCTACATTTTCTTAACACATGAAAGCTATTATTTTTGGCATGCGATGGCCTATATTTTAACCCACAAAGGTATGAAATTAATCAAGGTACGATGGCCTATATTGTTAGCATGCGATGACTTGAGATTTATCAAGGCACAATAGCATATGATTTTGAAATAAATGATAGCTATTTTTATATTATTGGAAAGGTGCTAATTCTATGTACAGTTAAGCTTTGCTTAAAAAAAGGATGATTTTGTTAAGTTTTTTAAGGGTTTTCAAAAGCAAAAAAGAATGTTTATCCCAACCTTTGAAAAAAAGAGTTAATAATGAAGGGGAATTATTACTTTGAATAAGTAATCGTCTGTGTAATGTTGCTATCACATTGAACATATTTTTGGATGATTGCTTATGTGTTATATGTTCATCTTTGCACTATGATCGGTTCTTATTGCATATGATAAATTATTAATGCACTCACCTATGTGTTAAATGATATCCTCTAACACTTTGACTTTAGGGATCTGGGAACTGATAACCAGCCAGGGTTGATCTAGTAGTGGGTATGGTCAGACTTTAACTCCCAAGTGAGTAGATTTGCAACCAGGAGATAGTGAAGATTAAATTGTGTTAGGATACCTTGGACTGATCAGAAGGCATGATTCAACTATTTTAAACCAAATTTGGGTGGAGACTGAGGTAGGGTCGCTTCCTATCCTCCAACCATTAAGCCTCTAGTTGGTTAGGTTTGTGATTCCAATGTGTAGGGATTTGCTATTAAGGCTAAATTTTGAAGTTATGCATCCGAAGGAACTCGTAGCATTTTTCTCACCTATGTCTTTCTCATACCATTCTTAGGAGACTGTTGATATTTTCTCCTACCATTTTTAGAAGACCGTTATTCCTACCATTCTTTGGAGACTATTTACATTTTTCTTTTACCGATCTTAAGAGAACGTTGTTGTTTTCTTCTAATTGGACTAGAAGAACATTAGGTTAATTGATATATCTTGGCCCGAATCAATCTGATAGGTTTTTAATTGGCCTAAGAAAACTAATATAGGTTAACAGTGAATTTAGAGAAAACTATGTCGTTGAGTCAATCATTTTATGTGATTAGGTAATCATAAGAATGTGTAACCCTTAGACCCATATGAACGATGGATTATTCATTTTTAACCCATACATGCATGATATGTTATTGGTGTTATGATTATGTTCTAATCATTTTTTGGATGCAGGATATGTTATGGACGACATTTTGTATGATAGGGTATTAGCAAAGGGGAACCTATTCCAACGGCATGGTCTCACTAAGTACTTATATTTTGGGTTGAGATGGACTAATATTATTCACACTAGAATTTTTGTCTGACCCAAAGTTTTTGATTTTCCCCTAAACTCTCGAGTGCTCGGTTTGGAATTGAGTATGCTGAGAGTAGGATATTTTAAGTTTAGACGAATAAGATTTTGGAGATGTGTAAGAGGCAAGCTATTATTTAGAAGATTATATTTCCATATGTAGTTATTTGACTGGTTTTGATTTTTGATTGAATGGATGTAATGAATGTACTATAATCGTCTAAGTAGTTTAGACTCTAATCATCCAAGGGGACATCTTCATATGTCGCTCATAGGATTATATTGTAATTATTTTATATCTAAACGATGTATTCGTGGTGTTATGAAGTGTAATGGAATTGTAATGAATCTGCAAACTAATGAATGAAAATGTTTTGTCAAAATTTGTAAATTCCTCGCTCTTGATGTTAATGACATAATAACTCATTTCATTTTGTCACTAGGAAATATTGCTATGACTGCAGCATCACTAGTATCTATTTTCAAGCTCTAAAATGGGGGATGTTACAACTTGGTATCAGAGCACTGGATTACATTAAACTTAATAAAATTTTGAAAAAAAACTGCCAAATGAAATTAGAAAGAATAAATTGGGGTATGGGATAGCGATACAAAAACGTACTGGTTATTTGCTATATATATATATTATATATAAGTACATGTATCTATCCATACTCTCTCCTCTGTCTTAGTCCATTCTTCTATTTCTTAAGAATTCTAGTTTGCAGATCACGAGAAATGGATAACAAAAGTGGAAGACTAAACGTAGGAGGAGGAAGCACCGCAACTAATGGAAACGTTCGGGCCAATGCTAGGAATTCTAACTGAACACCAATGCAAATGTGAACGCCAATGTGGTGCTGGAGCCACACCACTTGACTTAGGGATGATGTATCAGTTCTTTGCTAATATGATGCAAGTTGGAGTAGTAGTTGGATTGACTAAAGGTAACGTTGATAGCACGGGCGTTGCTGCACCAGAAGTGGCTACCTGTAGTAACTATGCCGCGTTGAGTCGAGATTATACTAGCTTGGGGATGAAGAATGCAATTGAAGTGGAGGATTGGCTTCTTCAGTGTGAAAGGATTTTGGCTAATCTAGGGTTGAACAATGATCTAAAAAGGAGATTGGCAAAACGAGGCAGTTGTAAGGAGTTGCTCTCTACTGGTGGAATAGTGTTACCATGTGGGTTTTGAAGGAGGAGCTTACTTAACCTAACCTTAGAGAAATGTTTGAAGAGAAGTTTCTATCTGAAGCAGCCAAGTCGACTCTATTTAGAAAGTTCTCGGAGTTAGCATAGGGTGAGAAGATTATGTTGGAGTATGCTACGAAGTTCGATGAGCTATTAAGGCATGGGCATGCTATCATTAACACTCTGCTTAAGAAGAACGAGAAGTTCATTATAGGGTTGAAGCCGTAGATTGCTAAGGCAACAATGTCATACCTTAGAGACCCATTTAATGTCTTGGTGGACATGGCTATGAGAAATGAAGATTTACATGCATTGTTGGTGAAGAACAAATCTGGGGAGACCACGGGTTTCCAAGAAAAGAAAAGAAATTATTTGGTAGGAAGGGAGCTCAGAAGAGCAGGGGCCTAAAGAAAGGAAAAGCTAAAGTGACTTGCTATAAATGTGATAAGAAGATGCACTTAGCTAATGAGTGTTGTTCTGGTGAGTGCAAGAAAATCATTGATAAGAAAGGTGTAAGAAGTTATAGGTGCAACAAGATGGGCCATTTCACTAACAAATGTCCTAAACCGGTTAGAGCTAAAAAGGGAAAGGTTTTCATTTCAGAACCTACAGCTTCTGGACTGATTGCAAAGGAGAAGGGAAAAGCTGTGTTAGGAGGTACACTTCTTATTCATAGCATTCTTGTTAGTATGTTGTTCGATACTAGAGCATCACATTATTTTATCTCTAGATGTTTAGTAGATAAGTTAAACCTTGAAATAACATACTCTATTACCTCTTTGAGGGTTGCGAATCCGATAGGTGGCTATGCAACTCTTGGAATGAGATGTGATCGTATAAAGTTTGATTTATTATGTCATTTGTTTACCTGCAATTTGTATGCGTTTCATTGTATGGGTTTTGGGATAATTCTGGATATGGATTGGTTAAGCCGATATGATGTTAGGATACTTTGTCAAGATAGAGAAATATCCTTAAAAACACCCTGATTGTTATGACCAAATTATATGCTCAATTAAAGAATCGAGTTTTGACGTCTGTGTAATGTTGGGTGCTATGGAAGGCGTGGAAAATGAAACCAATTGGGTTTTCGTAGTAAGAGAGTATGGTTATATTTTTGAGCCTATTAAGGGACTATCGTCGAAACGTACTATAATGTTTCGAATAGAACTCATGCTTGGATCTGAACCGGTACGTAGACTACCTAGCAAAATGACACCTACTGAAATGAAGGAGTTAAAGATGCAGCTTGTGGATCTAGAATGTAAGAATTTTGTTAGACTAAGAAGTTCGCCTTAAGGAGGTACAGTGGTGCTTGTAAAAAATCAGATGGATAGTTGAGAATGTGCATTGATTATAGAAAGCTGAATGAGAATACAATAAAGAATCAGTATCCTTGGCCTGGAATAGATTATTTGTTCGATCAATTGAGTGGAGCCAAGGTGTTTTCATAGCTAGATTTAGCAATGGGTTTCCACCAATTGGGAGTGCCAGATGACAGTATACCATTAATGGAGTTTCGAATAAGATATGGTTCGTATGAATGGTTAGTCATGCCTTTCGAACTAACCAACGCGCTTGTTTTCTTTGTAGATTTGATGAACCAGATCTTTGAGAGCATTTGTATACATTCATGTTGGTGTTTATTGATGACATTTTGATATATTCTAAGAATGAACATGAGCATGAATTTCATCTTAGAATAGCGCTAGATATGCTTAGGTAGCATCGGCTAAAGACAAAGTTTTTAAAATGTCATTTCTGGAAAAGAGAAGTGAAGTTTCTTGGGCATGTAGTTTCAGAGAATGGACTATCCATAGATCCATCGAAGATTGAAGTTATAAATAATTCTAAATGACCCAAGACTATGATCAAGATTAGAAATTTATTGGGGTTGGCTGGCTATTATTGGAGATTTATTGAAGATTTCTCTCATATAGTAGCACCGGTGACTAAGTTAACAAGGAAGGATGTAAAGTTTGTTTGGGCTGATAAATGTAAAGAAGCATTTCAAAAGCTAAAGCATTAATTAACCAATGCGTCGGCGTTAGTTGTTTTGGGTAGGAATCAAGACTTAGTGGTGTATATCAATGCATGTGGATTTGGGTAAGGAGCTATATTGATGCAGAGAGTTAAATTTATTGGCTTTTATTTTTGACAGCTTTGACTGCATGAAGTTAGATATCCTACCCATGATTTGGAGTTGGCAGCGATGATCTTTGCACTAAAGGTGTGGAGACACTATGTGTTGGGAGAATGGTTCGATATGTTCATGGATCCTAAGTCCTTGAAGTATTTATTCCCTTAGAAGGAGTTGAAGAGACGGCAAAGATGGCTGGAGTTCTTAGCAGCTTATGACTTTAGGATTGAGTATACACTAAGGAAAGGAAATGAAGTGGCGGATGCGCTTAGTAGAAAATATCAAAATATGGTATTGAAAATATTGTCTGAAATAAACGATTTAGAGGCGGTGGCTTTGTGCGGAATTAGAATAAGGTCGACGACCACTTCTAGTGAGAATACCGCAATGATTTCTTGTCTAGAAGTTCGACCTGTGTTGATCAAAAGAATTGCAGCAAAGCAAAATGATAATCCAATACTAGGCAATCGAATTAAGAGACTAAAAGTAGGAAGTGAGATTGATTAATTGAAAGCTTTTGTACTTGACCAAAGAGGATGGTTGAGAAAGAAGGGACGGTTGTGTGTTCCAAATGTGGATAATCTAAGAAATGAAATTCTTAGAGAATTTCATCGATCGAAGTTTACTATTTATCCCTGAGGTACGAAGAGGAGTTTCTTTTGGGAAGATGTGAAGAGAGAAGTAGGCTTATGTGTGAAGCAGTGTAGAATCGCCAAAACGTAAAATTCGAGCATCAAAAGCCAAGTGGATTACTTCAACCTTTGGAAGTGCTATTATGGAAATGAGATTCTATACCTATGAATTATATAGATGGGTTTCCAATGTTGAATAAGGGAAATGAAAGCATTTGTGTCATGGTTGATAGACTGACCAAGAGTGCACACTTTATCCCTGTTAAGTCGGCAAGGATGGCACCTGGTTTAGTGAAATTGTTAATGAAAAATGTTGCAAGACCTCATGAAATACATAGTAGCATTGTAAGTGATGGAGATCCTTTGTTTACTAGTGAGTTCTGGAAGAGCTTACAGAATGAATTAGGCACCGAGCTAAAGATGAGTATCACTTACCATTCGCAGACTGATGGGCAAATGGAAAGGCTTAACAAGGTACTTGAAGATTTATTGAGAGCTTGTGTATTAGATATTGGAGAGACATGGGAATACCATTTGCATTTCATTGAGTTTTCCTATAATAATAGTTATCAGATTGGTACGGGAATGGCACGTATCGAAGCACTTTATGGATGGTCATGCAAATCGCATGCATGTTGGTTGGAGACGGGTGATAGACTGATACTTGGTCCTAATATGGTGAAAGAAGTGACTGAAAAGACTGTGTTGATTCGAGTAAGGATGAAGGAAGCTCAATAAAGGCAGAAAAGCTAATCATATAATAGGCATAAAGAATTCTCGGTTGGAGATTTTATTTTCGTAAAGGTATCACCAATGAAGGGTGTTGTATGATTTCAGAAGATAGGAAAATTGGCCCTAAATATGTTGGTCTGTTCCCTATCGTAGAGATAATCAGGAAACTCGCTTATTGCATTGAGTTATCGAATACTTTGGTAGGAGTCCATAATGTTTTACATGTATCTCACTTGAGGATGTACATGTGTTATCCAAAGACTAATTCTAACACCTTAGAAATTTACGTAAAATTCAATAAGGATTTAATAGAGATTTAAACGGAAATTTAATAAGAGAAGTAGATTTAATTAAAACAAGGATTAAAGAGAAAATTTTCACAAACGTTGGGGAGTTTGACAAAGAAAATGCACCATTATGTTCCTCTAGATTTTCTGGATGATTTTCATATATAACACTTCGAAAATGGAGTTCATATGGAGAAATTATGGGCACTAGAAAAATTGAAAATAAAAATAAGAAACTAAAAATTAAAAACATGCAATATGTCGACCTGGGGCTGAGATAGGTCAACTTAGGGAATGGTTAGGTCGACCCAGTGAACAGTTAGGTCGACCCATGGCTGTGTAAAATCATGCGTTATGAAGTTTGAGTGACGTGTTTAAAGGGCTAGTGTTGATTACTTCATTGCTAAGTATCAGATAAGCGGACCTAATCAATGTAAAAATATTCTAACCTAGATCTAACATCCCAAACTTGTCTCCAATCCCTATAAATACACAACTAAAGAAACCTTAATTCTTTCAAGTCATTCACTATAACCAAAACTTTGCTTCAACCCACTCTTCCTCCACTTTAATTATTTCTCAAAAAAATAAGAAATTAAAAATAGGCAATAGGCCGACCTTGGGAATAGTTAGGTCGAACTAGGGAATAGTTAGGTCGGCTTGTGGCTGTGTGTAAAATCATATGTTCTGAATTTTGAGTGACGTGTTTTAATGGCTAGTGTTGATAACTTCATTGCTAAGTATTAGATGAGCGAACCTGATCAATGTAAAGATATTCTAACCTAGATCTAATGTTCCAAATTTGTCTCTAGTCCTAATGAATACACAACTAATGAAACCCTAATTCTTTCAAGTCATTCGCTATAACCAAAATTTTGCTTTAACCCTCTATTCCACCACTACAATTATTTCTTTAAAAAAATTACAAGTCTAGAAGAAGGCAAGATTTTGGAATCAACTTAGAGCTAATAGAAGAACATTTCTTAATCAAATTGGAGGGGAAGAGCTTAGGCAACATGTGAGTGGGCAAAAATCTAATGATTTGATTATTTGAATTAAAGTTAAATCTATTTTGATTGATTAGATTGCCTAAAAACCTTAATTTACCTTTGAATTGAAGTTGAATTAGCAAACTGTAAACCCTAATTTACCTATTGAATTGAAATTGAATTGGCAAATTGTAAACCCTATAATCTACACTTGAATTAGTCTTGTAACTGTTAAATTGACACCTGTTATTTCCAATCTGCAAGCCTAGAATTGCTAGGAATTGGATAATTAATTAAACTAGAAATTAGGGTTAATACTACAGTTTAGTTAATCTAAAAATTTGGGTTAAAATTGGAAATTAATCGACCATAAGTTAACAAATAAAATTATCAAATAAATCGCACGAAAACAGAAGTAGAAGAACGAAATTAAAAAGGGTATGGTCGACCGATAGTGATCGACTTGGGAAAGGTCAGGGTCGACCATCAAATGTAAATTTTAATGATTGCCTTAGGTACAATAAAATGAACGAAATTTGGGTAGTTAATGAACTGGAAGATGAAATGTTGGGTCGTGTTGTATGCGTGAGAGAATAGGGAAGTTAGTTCCCCATCAGAGTAGTTGGGCGAATCTAGTTCATGAAGATGTCAGGACAGAGACGATCTAGAAGTTCCATGAACAGTAAGATGAATCATTAGGCAGATGTCGAGGTTGGATGTGGATAGCTATGAAGAGATATGGGCGATTCATTTTGCATTAGACTCGGAAGTATTACAATCGGGTGGGCTCTGCATTGACGGGAACACCATTTGAAGAGCCCGGTCCTAACGGGAGATTCATGTACTCCACGTGTTCTTGCGCAACGTGGTACGGGTGGACGCCGGCACTGGACGATAAGTGGCTATAGGAAGACAATTGTTAAAAGGGCCTGGTCCTAACGGGAGTTCACATATAGTGGGCAACGACGTTGGACAATAAGTGGGCATAGGAAATTGATTGTTAGATGGGGCTCAGTACTAACGGGAGTTCACATACGGTGGATGCCGGCACTGTATAATAAGAGACATTTTGCCACTACGATTGAAAGATGGACACAGGTGCATATGATGAGTCACTCTACGAGTTTGTATTAAGGTGTTCTCCCTCTCTAGGCATAGTGTGAGTAGGAATGGGACAGTAGATCCCGATTTGGCCGAGGCTAGTGTGACGTTCGACCTATAGATTTGACTCGTTGTGTTAGATAAGTATCCTTAGGTATATGATCTTGGGAATGCACGGACACAATATATGGACTCTATATCACTTAGAGTAGAATTAGAATTAATAGCACTTAATCATCTTATTAGTCTTGTTCTCATTCACCAGACCTTTGTCTGAACCACCCCGTTCTTTGCTTTTCCCAACAACCACAGGATGACAGGTTAGCATATGATTGGACATATGACATGGAGAAAGGAGCTTCACGTTGGAGCTATCACATTATCCACTGTTCTCTTGTAGCTATCTATTGTACTAAATGTCTGTGCATATTATATTGTACTTTGAGCATAATATATTTGTAAACAAGTGATTTGGAAACTGTTTTTCCAAAATGTTATTTTGTACTTATATTTTAATTTCTTCCACTGTGAGATCTGAAAGTGTAAAATATCTTATAACTCCACCCTTATAATCATGCTCTGTAATGAATTGATATCCCAACAACTTGTATTTCTCGGCATTATTCATGTCAAGAGGTGTGGGTTATCACATTTGGTATCACATATTTGGTTTAGGATTCTCTAGGGATTAGGCATATATTCAGAAAACATAATTGAAAAGTTTTTGGAAAAAAAAGGTTTTGGTAATGTGTATACATATATAGATAAAAGTTTTTAAAGAGATTTCCAAATATTTTATCTATATATGTCAGAATTTATTCTACTCATGCCTATACTATCTATGGGGAAAGTTGAAAAATAATTCTCAGACAGATAGTGAGAAAGAGAACAAATTTTAAGGGGTAGGATGAATCTTTCATATTTATTTTTGTAACAAATGCTAGTAGAGGTTTCTTATACCAAGTAGCAGTGACAAACAAAATATTGATTTAAGGGTGAATGAAGAAGATTAGCGATAAGAGACCCATATAATGGGAATAAGATGAAAATAAAGATAAAGCATAAGAATATGGAAAAGGACTTTATGACCTTAAGGCAATCTCCTCAGTCAAAACAGATCCCTATTGTAGTAGTTGTAAGGACTCATATTTACCCAAGGTTATAGCTAGATTATTTCCATATTGAAGTTGGACACGGTGTTAGAAGCTAAATTGTAGTAACCATCTTTGAAAAGGAAAATTAACTTATTGCATTTAAAGCATTGATAGGTATAAGTGGGCTATTGTAATTAGGTTGCTATTGTCTACTCCAATTTAAGTGATAAAATAGTGAAAAAGTTCTCTAAAAAAACAAGAGACGTCTGATATTTTAAAAAGAATTAGTTATAATTTTCTATAAAATAATCAAACAAACTATATAAAATTTGTTTAAAAAGTGATATTAAAAGAATCTGACAAAAAGAAAATATTCATTTGTTGTCATAAAGCTTTGTTTTATCTCTTAGGCACATTGTTACCCTTACCTTTAATGTGCACTATGCTTTTAAAATGAAACTTTTGAAAGAAAAGAGAAGTTGGTTTATGATTTTATATAAAATAGTCAGAAAAACTTGATGAAATTTGTTTAATAAGTAAAAGAAGAGAAATTGTTGAAAAGCTATTTTTCCAATAATTGTTTTAGAGCTTTTTTGTCTTTTATACCTATTGTTGCACTTACCCCAATGTGTATTTTGCGTTTAATAATAAAAAATTTGAACCAAAAAATGATGTGTTTTATGTATATTTTTACTAAGCTAAGTTAACCATTTTTGATGATTTGCTTAAAGAAGAATATCATGATCTTAGTAAAAGGAAACACTTCTTAAAAATTAAAAGACGGAGTTTTACAGTTTTAAAACTTTCTAGATTTATGGAAATGGTAAAATCAGAAGTTTTGATTTAAATGGTAAAAATGAAAAGTGGATTTTATAGTTTTAAAGACTTATTGGTTTTAGTGAACTATGTTAAAACAAAAGGATTTTGAAAAAAAATGAAGTAAAAAGTGTTAGCGTTATCACTTAAACTTAAAAGAAAATAGTTAAATGGGGTTAAATGAATAGGATTACAGCCTATAAGGACTATGTTGATAACGAAGTCTGGAGGTTTGAAATGGTTGAGACGAAGATAAAAATTAACATGGGAACTTAGTAATTTTCTCAAGTAATGGTTGAGAGGGAAGAAACAAATATTTGGTAGAACTTCTTGTTGTAGTTAAAGGTGAACACCACCATGTGTTTCCCTATCCAAGTATGATTTAAGTTGTAGAATCTTTCATGTAAGGAAGGTTGAAAGTGTGACTTGAGTAAACTCATTTCAAAATAAGAATCGGTCAAGATGTTTTAATTATATTAAGAATACTGCGGATGCAAGAAGTCATTCGGTTTGAAGTGTTAAAGGGACAAGTAGGGACTACTTCTGTAACAACCATGCTATCTACGCCGTACAAATGAGTAAATTTAATAAAAATAAAAATATTCGAATTCGATTTTTGGATAATTATTATCTTGGAAATAAATTCTTATTTATCTGAAGTCTATTTAATAAAAGATTTCATTTTAATAAATTGAATTAAACTAATAAATTCTTTTCAAATAATATAATGAAATCGAATAAATTGTTATAATTTAATGTAAAATATTTTTATAAGTAAAATAATTGTTATGTGATTAAAATAATGGAAAATTAATAAGCGGACACCGAATTGAATGAAATTAGACGATTAACACAATACGTTCAGTATAATGGAGTGTAAACTAATTTAAATCAATTTGAATTTTTTCTACAAATAAAATGAAGTTATTAAAAAAACAAAAGGAAAAATAAATTAGCTAAGCAATTAGTTAAGAATTAAATGAATTAAATCATGACCCAAGCCTATTTCCTTTCCCTCTTTCTCTAGAATGCTCTCTTACCTTCAACCAAAAATCTGTATCATGGTTCAATACTAAAATTGAAAATTGGGGAACCCTAAATTGCTGCTAACTTGATAAAAAGGAATCATAACTCGAAGGCGATCGACTTAGGAAAGGGCGATGCATAAGAGAGCAGCTCGTCTTGGTAACGTTGATGGTGCCGCAGGCGAGTTGAGAGGTGGGCCACGATCATCCTAGACTCACGAGCATGGTGGTGACTTGAAAGTTCGTGTGGTCCAGCGGGCTTCGAGGCGGCATTGTGAACATTGAGCACGACTTCATCAGCGACGACGACGGAGATGAAGTAGTAAGGAGTAGCAGTCATGGCGGGGCTGTAACTAGTGACGTTTTGAGTGCGAGGCAGAGTAGTAGCAACGGTGTGGTCAGACGATGACGCAAGGCTGAGGTGGAGTTTGCGATTTAGAGAGCCGTATTGGTAGTTGAGTCATAGATACCAACGATGTAGGGGCATATGGCGATGGCTTCGGCATCGATTTGGTTCTAGCAATGATTGCAAAGGCACTTTAGGATTTCGCTCAGCAATTTCTGTGAGTATTTCTCATTCATAACTATATTTAAATTCATTCTCATTTTGATATATATTATTATTATCCCTATTATTATTGAATTTCTTGGTTTAATTGAATGTTTGGAATTAGGTTGCATGTGAATATTGCATCGTTTGCTTGGATAAATTGTTTAATCGGGATATTCATTTTAATGTGTGATATTTGTTGTATTTTGATTAGTTGATCTGATTTTTTGTTTGTTGGCTGTCCAAAAATGCAATGGGATGCTATCTGTTTGCAATTTAAAATTTCTATCATTATTTAAATTATGAGTGCATTGTTTGATGGCTGAAATTTGATGTAATTCGACTTGGCCATACGATAAAAAATTATAATGGTGGTTGATGTGGATTTTGGAGGATGTTGCTCCATAATTCCTATTTTTGGGCGCCTGATTAATTTTCAGGTTTTAAAATATTTTTGGAAACTTCGATAAATTATTTATGGTGTTTTAAAATTTATATTTGTAAATAAATAAAAGTGAATGAGAAATAAAATGGTTTGTTGGAAATTATTTTAGAAATAAAAGTTATATTGAAAATGAAAATGGAGATTTTTCAATATAATGGAATGTATGGAATTTTCACAAGTGTGTATAAAGGATTTTTAGTAATATTCCCAAAAGTGAAATTTCTTTGTAAATTGAATATTTAATAAAAAGGATGAAAAGAAAAATTAAATGGGGATCTTTGGATTATAAAAGTATATTTCAAGAATTTTAAAGTATATTCCCCTTTTTATATGTTTATCGGTCTGGAATTAGTTTATTTGATCTAATTTGATAAAATGGGCTCAAGAAATAATTTCGAAAGGGGATTTTTAAAATATACAATCTATTTTGAAGGTATATTAAATTGTGAAATATTTAATTGATTTTAGAGTTTTGAGTATAATTCCCCTTCGTTTATCATTTGATTTGAAAAGTTTTATATTTGATGATTTTGTGATTTAATTCTATATAATGAGGATATTGAATAAATGGATTAGTAATACCGTTTGGGATGGAGCATTTTTTAGTATTTTTCTGATTATTCTTCTGACTCATATTATTGAATATTTTTGGTTAACGAGTGTAGTTTACTAGCTTCTAGTAAACGATCAAGTAATACTAAGTGGTATGGGAAGCTTAAGTAATACTTGTTCGCTTACTATTAGTGAGTAGATGTCACTTATATATTGGAGATGGGTTAGGAAATTATGATATCATCTAGAGATGACTCCTTATAGCTTAATAGTCGAGAGTTCCATTGCTCTCCAAGGGCTATAAGCTGGACATATGTTGGGATTTATAAATTTATCCTCTTGGGAATAAATAGTTGAGTATATTATTATTTACTCTTAGGACTAGTAGTCAAGGAATTAGTATGTTGTGATGCTCTCACTAGGACGTGTGGAGTCGAGAATACTTATTATTACTCTCATCAAGACTCATATCGTCAAGCATTTATTTTGCTGCATCCTCTAAGGACTAACTAATCGAGTATCGTTATATATTCTTAGGTCTAGTAGTCGAGGAATTGTTTTGTTGATACGCTCTCATTAGGACTCAAATAGTTGAGAGCAGCAATTGCCACTCTCATCGGTACTCCTAGGGTCGAGAGTACTAGTTATTACTCTTATTAGGAGTTTAGGTTGTCGAGAGATTTGTTGGGAATCTATGTCATAGGGTTCACGCCACTATGGAGAGCGCATGAATTTGGCCCACCAGATCGGCTAGTTATTCATCCTAGTGGTTTTGTTTATGGGTTCGCACCCCGGACCTGTGATGTCACCTTGTTGAGTTGTAGGCTGAGAGTTATTTCTCTCATTAAATACATTGCTCCAATGTCACTTAAGGACCAACAGTTTGTTACCAATGGCAAGTAGGAGTCGTGGTCAATGCTCGGTGTAGTCCAACAGCGTGTTTATGAAATGCGATGGATACATGTTTCATGATTCTGGGAGTAACTACGAGACAGTAGGAAACGGACTGCGGTCATTAGCGTTTCGTGGAGCTGTGCTGTGGTACATCAGTCTCCCATCTGGATGACTTAGGTAAATCCATTATATTTGAGGTATTTGATATTATCACCTCAATAGAGACGATTATTGTTTGCCATTGGAGACCGGCTACATGTCCGTCTATTATTTGTGATACTCTAACCCGAGACAGCTACATGTTGTCCATCTATGGCATTTGATACATGCTGTGAGCTTGTCTGTCATTCTCTCATAAGAGCATATGGTTGATAGATCTCCTTTTTAGTTGATTTGTTGTTTCTATCTCTTAGGACCATTCAGTCGAGAGTTTTTCCTCTCTAAGGACTAGGGGTCGAGATATATGGTTTTTATATTGAGTTTTTAATTGGGTTTGATATTGATTTGAGTTTATATTTCTTGATACCTCCGAGGGACTAATAGTTGGAAGTTATCTCTTCCACCAGGACTGCAGGTCGAGATAATTACTGGATAATATTTTTGTTATTTTGTTTTAATTGTGTTTATTTGAGTTTCTTGCTATCTCCCAGGACTAACGGTCGGAAGATTATATTTCCATCAGGACTGTAAGTCGATATTATATTATTGGATATTGATTTCTATAATTGGTTTAGATTTTGTTCTAATTGGGTTCCATACTTCATGAATTATTTTCTACGACTTAACAGTTGGAAGCTATTACTTCCATTAGGGCTGTAAGTCAAGATTTGATGCTTTGATTTTTATCTAGGATTATGTATTCTTGATATATATTTTTAGGGCTTGATAGTCGGAAGTTTTCTCTTCCATTAGTACTGCAAGTCAAGACTAATATTTTAGGTCATATTCGAGAATGTGTGGCATGGTATATTATTATGATGTTATGATGGATGTTTCGTTGAGTCGTGTTCGTACTTGTCTTTTTAATACTAGGTTATTTGCTATGTTCACATCTTGGATTTAGATATAGTCTAACCCATTTATTATTTATATAATACTCGGGACAGTATGAGACTTTTCAGGTATAGGGACATTAGTCATTTTGGGATGCTTCTGCTTTAGGGGAGATAGGAGATATATTCTATCCTATTTGAGTTGTCTATGTATATTTTATATAGTTGCCTCCTTGTATTTATTTCTATTGAGATAGCTATGAGATCTTACATTGTGAACTTGACTAGTATATACAGTTGTAGTGAGACAGACCTTATAATTTTGTTGTATTTTATTTTTCTGCTGCGATCTATGACTCAGTGTTCATTTACATTTATTGTATATTGTTCTATTCTGGAGGCACACGTGTTCACTGCTTTGTGCCGATATTGTATACATATGGATGTATTATATAAGTTTTTTTATATGCACCAGTGTTAGCCCAAGGAAATAGTCACGTGTGTATCTCATACTACCTTATTCTCCATATTATTTGACAATATTATCCAATAAAACTCTTGGATAATATGGGTATAGAGGTGGTGTGTTACATCTAGTATTGAAGCAGGTTCAGAAAAATATAGAGTATTTATGACATGAATCTTGGCCTTAGAGTGACTTTAGATTCCTGTTCCCCCTTGGGTGTGTGGCAGTTGCCCTATATTAAAGGGAAAGTAGGAATATACGATGATTGCTGGGGTAATCATCTGGGACATATTTGTTATTTTTTCTACTATATATATTCTTTCTTTGCCTCTTCCAGGTGTTATTTCCGATGAAATGGAAATTGTTGAGGGAGGTAGTGAAGTAGGGAATGGCTAGCCTGATGAGTAGTGTCAGAATTGGTGATGATGAATAGACCTCTACATGGTTTTAAATAGAGTTGTCTAATCCAGTAACGATCAGAGTTGTGTAGTGGAAATTGATTGATAGCTTCCCGCTGAAGGCGTTTGTTGTTTGTTTGAAAATATATGTATTATTGTATTAAGCTTGTTTGATTCTATAGATGGATGCCGTATAATAATTTTCATTATTGCTAAGGATTGATGAATTGGATGTGTATACGAATTTGTAAATAAATATTTTATTAAAAATAAGAAATAATGTGTAAAAATAAGAATTGATTTCGTAAAGTGACTGGAAATTATTTGGTAATTTAATTTTGGTGTTAATTTGTCCGTCAAGTGCTTTAAAATTTCGATCGATGCGGGTGCACACGTATTCAATAGGGATTCTAAACATTAAGACGAGGCATCTTGATATGATAATTTAAAATGAATTACTATTTTAAATATATAAAGATTTTGCAAGTGTTGTAAATATGATTTTGGAATATAATAAATGTCTTGAAATCATTTTGGAAAAGAAATGAATGTTGTGGAGAAAAAAAATTAACTTATATTTTAGAGTGATGAATTGTAATTCCATTTTAAAGTTTTAAAAGAGAACTTATATTTTGATAAAAGTTCTCGAACGATCGAAAATAATATTATAAGGAAATGTTTGACTATTTGATGTAAATTTTGGTAGTTTTAAATTTATTGTGAAATATTAGTTTTTTAAAAAAATCAGGGTTTGAGTTGTGTATGACGTTTCCCTATACAAAATTGCGAGGACACAGTTTTCTTAAGGGGGTAGTCTATAATAACCCTGCTATCTATGCCATACAAATAAGTAAACTTAATTAAAATAAAATGTTCGAATTCGATTTTTGGATAATTATTATCTTGGAAATAAATTTTTATTTATTTGAAGCCTATTTAATAAAAGATTTCATTTTAATAAATTGAATCAAACTAATAAATTATTTCAAATAATATAATTAAATTGAATAAATTGTTATAATCTAATCTAAAATATTTTTATAAGTATAAATAATTGTTATGTGATTAAAATAATGAAAAATTAATAAGCATACATCGAACTGATTAAAATTAGATGATTAACACAATATATTCAATATAATGAAGTGTAAACTAACTTAAATCAATTTGAAATTAATCTACAAATAAAATGAAGTTATTAAAAGAAACGAAAGGAAAAATAAATTAGCTAAGAATGAAATGAATTAAATTATGGCCTATGCCCATCTCCTTTCACTCTTTCTATAGAATGCTCTCTTACCTTCAACCCAAAACTGTATCAGGGTTCAGCCCTAAAATCGAAATTGGGGAACCCTAAATCGCTAATAACTTAAAAAAAGGAAACACGACTCAAAGGCGATTGACATAGGGAAGGGCGACGCATAAGAGAGCGGCTTGTCTTGGTAATGTTGATGGTGCCACATGCAAGTTGAGAGGCAGCCGCGATCATCCTGAACTCACGAGCGTGGTGGCGACCTGACAGTCTGTGTGGTCCAACGGGCTTCGAGGTGGCATCGTGAACATTGAGTGCGACTTCATCAGCGACGACAATGCAGATGGAGTAGTAAGGGGCAGAAGTCATAGCTGGGCTGTCACTGGTGACGTTTTGAGTGCGAGGCAGAATAGTAGTTGCAGTGTGGTCAGACGATGATGCAAGGCTAAGGTGGAATCCACAATTTAGAGAGCTGCGTTGGTGGTTGAGTCGTAGATATCAACGATGTAGGGGCTAATGGCGATGGCTTCGGCATTGATTTGGTTCTAGCAATGATTGCAAAGGCACTCTAGCGTTTCACTCTACAATTTCTGTGAGTATTTCTCATTCACAGCTATATTTAAATCCATTCGCATTTTGATATATATTATTATTATCCTGATTATTATTGAATTGCTTAGTTGAATTGACTTTTTGGGATTAGATTGCGTGTGAATATTGGATTGTTTTCTTGGATAAATTATTTTATCGAGATATTCATTTTAATGTGTGATATTGGATGTGTTTTGATTGGTTGATGTGATTTTGTGTTTGTTAGATGTCCAAAAAAGCAAATGGGATGCTATCTGTTTGCATTTTAAAATTTGTGTCATTATTTAAATTATGAGTGCATTGTTTGATGGTCGAAATTCGATGTAATTCGACTTGGCCACACCATAAAAATTTATAACTGTGGTGGATGTTGATTTTGGAGGATGTTTGGGATTAGATGCGTGTAAATATTGCTTGGTTGATGTTGATTTTGGAGGATGTTGCTCCATAATTTCTATTTTTGGATGCTTGATTGATTTTCTGGTTTTAAGATATTTGTGGAAACTTCAATAAATTATTTATCATGTTTTAAAATTTATTTGAAATATATATTCATAAATAAAAAAATTGAATGAGAAATAAAACTGTTTGTTGGAAATTATTATGGAAATAAAAGTTATATTGAAAACGAAAATGTAGATTTTTCAATATAATGGAATGTATGGATTTTCACAAGTGCGAATAAGGTATTTTTAATAATATTCCCAAAAGCGAAATTTCTTTGTAAATTGAATATTTTTTATAAAAAGGATGAAAGAAAAATTAAAAGGGGATCTTTGGATTATAAAAGTATATTTCAAGAATTTTAAAGTATATTGCCCTTTATATATGTTTATCGGTTTGGAATTGGTTTATTTGATCTAATTTGATAAAATGGACTTAAGAAATAATTTCAAATGGGGATTTTTAAAATATACAATCTATTTTGAAGGTTTATTGAATTGTGAAATATTTAATGGATTTTAGAGTTTTGAGTATAATTCCCCTTCATTTATCAGTTGATTTTAAAAGATTTATATTTGATGGTTTTGTGATTTAATTCTATATAATGAGGATATTGAATAAACGGATTAGTAATACCATTTAGGATGGGTAATTCGGTAGTATTTTTCCGATTATTCTTTTAACCCGTATTATAGAATATTTTTGGTTGACGAGTGTAGTTTACTAGCTTCTAGTAAATGACTAAGTCATATGAGACGCTTAAGTAATACTTGTTCGATTACTATTAGCGAGAAGATGTCACTTGTATTTTGGAGATGGATTAGGGAATTATGATATCGTCTATAGGTGACTCCTTAGAGCTTAACAGCCAAGAGTTCCATTGCTCTCTAAGGGCTATAAGCTGGAGATATGTTGGGATTTATAAATTTATCCTCTTGGGACTAACTAGTCGAGTATATTATTATTTTAGGACTAGTAGTCAAGGAATTAGTATATTGTGATGCTCTCATTGGGACGTGTGGAGTCGAGAATACTTATTATTTGTCTCATCGAGACTCATATCTTCGAGAGTATATTTTGTTGCATCCTCTAAGGACTAACTAATCGAGCATCGTTACATATTCTTAGGGCTAGTAGTCAAGGATTTGTTATGTTGATACGCTCTCATCGGGACTCATATAGTCGAAAGCAGTAATTGTCACTCTCATCAGTACTCCTGGAGTCGAGAGTACTAGTTATTATTCTCATTAGGACTTTATGTAGTCGGGAGATTTGTTTGGAATCTACATCATAGTGTTCATGCCACTATGAAGTGCTTGTGAATTAGACCCACCAGATAGGCTAGTTATCCATCCTAGCAGTTTTGATTGTGGGGAAGTGACCCAGATCCGTGATGTCACCTTGTTGAGTTGAAGGCTGAGAGTTATTTCTCTCATTAGAGCCATTTCCCTGATGTCACTTAAGGACCAACAATCTGTTACCAAGGGCAAATAGGAGTCATGGCCAATGCTTGGCGTAGTCCGACAGCGTGTTTATGACATGCAATGGATACATTTGTCACGATTCTGGGAGTAGCTAAGGGACCGTAGGAAACGGACTCTGGTCATTAGCGTTTCCTGGAGTTGTGCCGTGGTACGTCAGTCTCTCATCTGGATGACTTAGGTAGATCCATTTTATTTGAGATATTTGGTATTATCACCTCAATAGAGACGATTATTGTTTGACATTGGAGACTGGCTACATGTCCGTTTGTTGTTTGAAATACTCTAACCCGAAATAGCTGCGTGTTGTCTATCTATGGCATTAGAGACATGCTGTGAGCTTATCTGTCATTCTCTCATAAGAGTATATGGTTGAGAGATCTCCTCTTTGTTTGATTTGTTGTTTCTATCTCTTAGGACCGTTTAATCGAGATTTTTTCCTCTCTAAGGACTGGGGGTCGAGATATATGGTTTTTTATATTGAGTTTTTAATTGGTTTCGATATTGATTTGAGTTTAAATTTCTTGATACCTCTGAGGGACTAACAGTTGGAATCTCTTCCACTAGGACTATAGGTCGAGGTGATTATTGGATAATATTTTTGATATTTTGTTTTAACTTTTTTATATTTGAGATTTGAGTTTTTTGCTATCTCTTAGGACTAATGGTCGGAAGATTGCATTTACATTAGGACTGCAAGTCAAGATAGTATTATTGGATATTGCTTTCTGTAATTCATTTAGATTTCGTTCTAATTGGGTTCCATCATTATTTATTTTCTACGACTTCATAGTCGAAAGTTATTACTTCCATTAGGGCTATAAGTCGAGATTTGATACTTTGATTGTTTTCTAGGATTATGTCTTCTTGATTTATATTTTTAGGGCTTGACAGTCGGAAGTTTTCTCTTCCATTAAGACTGCAAGTCAAGACTGATATTTTGGGTCATATTCGAGAATGTGTGGCATGGTATATTATTATGATGTTATAATAGATGTTTTGTTGAGTCGTCTTTGTACTTTTCTTTTTAATACTATGCTATTTGCTATGTTCACATCTTGGATTTAGATATAGTCTAACCCGTTTATTATTTATATAATACTCGGGTCAGACTGAAACTTTTCAGGTATAAGGACATTATCCATTTTGGGATGCTCTGGCTTTAAGGGAGACATGAGATATATTCTATCATGTTTGAGTTGTCTATGTATATTTTATTTAGATGTCTCCTTGTATTTGTTTGTATTGAGATGGCTATGAGACCTTATATTGTGAACTTGACCTATATATACTATTGTAGTGAGACAGAACGTATAATTGTGATGTATTATATATTTTTCTACTGCGATCTGTAACTTAGTTTTCATTTACATTTATTGTATATTGTTCTATCCTAGAGGCACGCGTGTTCATTGCTTTGTGCCGATACTATATACGTATGGATGTATTATACGAGATCTTTTTTAGATTTTGTACCAGTGTTAGCCTAAGGAAATATTCACGTGTGTACCCTATACAATCTCATTCTCCATATTATTTGAAAGTAGTTGAAAGTCTATAGTATGGTGGATCGATTATACAAATGACAAGTATATGACTAATTTAAACTATATTGTATTAATATTAAAATATGCAAATAAGAATAATCACACCAAGGATTTTATACTGGTTCGGACCTCCCGTCCTACGTCCAGTCCCGAAGCTCCTCTTCGGAATTTCCTTTCACCAAATAATCCTCACTTCACCCGGAGGAACAGGTTTACAATAACAGAGTTTCTTTGTCAACTGTGTGTTCTCTATTACACGGATTTTGACTATATAGTGCAAATGCTTCCAATATATATATCTATAGATTGTTGTCTATGAGGAACTATATATTTGGAAGTGTAGAGTACAAGTATAGATTGCTATATCGGAGTATAAGCGTAGAAAGCGCAAGTAAGTCAAGTAAGTTCTTCTCGTGAATTCCTAATGTTATTTATAGTGGTAGAGAGATCCTTTGTGTAGTTGCATCTGTTAGTAAGTGCTCTAAGGTCGCTTCTAATGGTGATGAAGAGTTGCAGTGAAGAGGAGCGATCGTGTCTTTTCAATTGTGACAGTTGTATTTTGAATATACACAGCCGAGTTCAAAATCAGACGTCTGGAAAATGTTTCAGACGTCTGGTTCTCATATACTTTTTGTATATAGTTGCTTGTCGGACGTCTGAGTATATTAACCAGACGTCTGATTCTGTTCGATTTGCGAACCAGAGAATTCAGTCAGACGTCTGGTAGTGCACTCAAACGTCTGGATTTGTGCATGTTGCTTTTCCTGTGCCTGTATCATTCCTTTTCCGATTCTCTCGACTTGTAGCCTCTTGATACTTCTTTTGAGTCTTTGTTCTTGTCTCTTTGGTGATGTTACTTTATCAATTACCTGTAAATATAGATATATATGCATATTCGATTTCCATTGTATAGTTGTTATCATCGAAACCATATAATTGATTTCCTAACAGTAGTATCCAATAATACTCTTGGATAGTATAGGTATAAAGGTGGAGTGTTACAACTTCAATCCTCGTTAAGAGTGTTAAGTAACAAAAATATGCATTTTCTTTATTCCACTAGGCAATCTTAAACGAAACGGTGAGGTAGGTTCGGCATAAGGAAGCATGGTATTGATGGGTACCATGTATGTGAGGATAGGATACCTGTAGGCTATGGGCGGTCCAGGTATTATGTTGTCACTGGTAGGCTATGGGCAGGCCAGATGTACAAGAATAGGAAAGTATGTATTTTGCATATGTTATGGGGCTTATATTATAGTAGTTGCATTCTATGGATGCCTATATGTGAATCTTGGAATGGTACGCTTAAGTATAGTATATTTTGGAATATGAAAAATAAGTGGAAAGTAGTCCCTAAATTAGTGAGAACCTTCATAAAATAAATTGTATGATAAGTTCCAGATTTTTTTAACTTACCTCACTTGAGCAAGTAAAAATGTAAGTTGGTCATTTTAGTAAATTGTCGGGTAACTGATATTGATTAGTGAATACGTGGAGGTTGTTATAAAATGGGAATGAGGTTTAAGTAGTGTTTTAATTCATTAGAATGAAGTGTATAACAATATAAATTTCTATAAATTATCTAGTTTTAATACAAAAGTGTACCGTTTGGAATGACAAAGAATATACCCAAAGGAAAAGGATGTACAAAATTAGGATGTGTACCGTATTTTGTACCGTCTATTTCAATAATAGTAGAAAAGATAATTCTTTATAATTACAAACATAGCACAAATCATCTTTTAGATAATTTATGGAAAGTTACAAAGCTTACATTTCCTTTTTTGGAAAAGTATAGTTCCAATGCATTGAAATGCAAAAATCCCCAAGTATAAACCAAAGTTTTTGTTGTAATGTCAATTGGATTAAAATGGTACATATTTAGCAGTCTCGGCCATAGGGTGGTTGGAGTGGAGTGATAATAGGCCATGTTGGTAAAGGCCTCATTTGTGAGATGACACTAAGAGATGGAAAAAGAAATTTTTTGGAAGCTCAAACTACAAAAGGTATCCTAAATATTTAGTCAAGATCTTTGCAATGGATGGAAAATTCAAGAATTTGGGTGTCAGTCAAGAAAAAGTTATTATTATAAGCACATATCGAAAATGCAAAGGCGATTTTCATGGAAAAGAAGATCGAGAAATTTTTGGTAAGATTGAAGGAAGGGATAAAATGATTTATCCCCGACATCGTTCCAATTAAAGGAAGGTAATTTTCTTAAGGGAAATTTATGGGAGACTAACATACAGTACATGGTCGTGCACATAGCCACCGCACGCGAGTGAAGTAACCCTTATGTGGATATTATTTTGGTTAGTGTAATCTTAGACTTATAACTCTAATAATTTGAGGACTTTTACTGTTAAGACTAAATGAGAAGATAGACCAAAAATTTCATTTATAAAATTGAAATATATCCATGTGGACCATAAACATGATACATAGGTACCATGATTTTTGACAGTTTGGGAAAATAGTCCAAGAGTAAAGAGAAATGACTTGAGTTGAGCCGAATTTGGAAAAGAATTTGTGTTTTTTTTATTTTTAGGAAATCACCAGCTTAGGCAACCTTCAGGGAAATGGAAGTATATCAAAGGACTAAGTGGTAAGTACTATGGAAAGATGAAGTACAATCCACAGTTGAGTTATCCCACTTGGTGTCTAGGTGTTAAGGTGATTTGGCATGCCATTGAAAGAGTTAAGACAGTATGTTGTGCATTGAAGGTTTTATGGAGCTACCTTTAGCGAGAGCATACTTATGCTCAATTTATTTAGCATGGTGCAAGATGATACCATTTGAGTTAGTAGCAAAAATTTGTTGAAGGTTACCAATGCACACATAATGGAATTGGAAATTTTTGGCTTGTGGTGAAATTGGTTAGGGTAGTTGGGATCGAATTGATAGAAGGACAAGGGCTACACCAAATAGGCAGAAAGCAAGTACCAACAGGAGATACATAGGGTAGTCTATAGAGCCGGATCCATATAAAATCCATAAAGCTGAGTCCACGGTAGAAACTAGGCAAGTAGAAAATCCCAAAGATAGATAGGATACGGCTCAATTATTAGGAAGCCGTCGTTAGGTACTTGTGGTAGCGTCTATATGGTGTAGCTGCTATAATCAATCCATTCTTAGTTAGAAAGGCATAAATTACTTTTGTATTTAGGTTCTAGTTGAGGTAGAATTCATTGGATGGTAAGAATGGTTGCAACATGTCAATAGGGCATATGATGGATTTGGATTCTAATGAATGAATTTGGGTGTATTGTTTGGATTGTATTTTTTTACACGTCTAGGACAGTATATCTTGTAGGTAGTACACACACTGACATTATCTCTCATTTATTGTTTAGCGGTTAGATAGGATATGTATGTATGTTTGGTTATTGTTGTGCTAGTGGATATTATACATATGGATGTTGCATATGGATTTAATGGATTGCGCATACATGTAGAGTTGCAAGTTTACTTACTTGGGATGTTGCATACATTTGGATGCATGACATAAGCATTTGCAAAACAAGAGGTCGACTGAATCAGTAGACTGCTTACTCTTTTGCATTAGTATAGGTTCACGTGCACTTCACGGCACATATATATGTATATATTGTATTAGAAAATTTCTAAGGACAATGATTGCTCATGGATGATGGATGAGTAGATGGTTGTAGCTATTTATTACTTTGTGTATTAGTAACATTTCTCCATCCTTTAAGATTTTAGGGACAAGATCCTTTTTAAGTGGGAGAATGTAACAACTTGGAAATTTATATAAAATTTAATAAGAATTTAATAGAGATTTAAACGGATATTTAATAAGAGAAGTAAATTTAATTAGAACAAGGACAAAAAAGTAAATTTTCACAAACGTCTGAATTTGGCTACGAAACCTACACCATTGCATTCGTAGCGATTTTCTAGATGATTTTCATACATAACACTTCGGAAACGGAGTTCGTATGGAGAAGTTACAGACGTTAGAAGAATTGAAAATAAAAATAAGAAATTAAAATTAAAAATAGGCAATAGGTCGACCTTGGGAATAGTTAGGTCGAACCAAAGAATAGTTAGGTCGGCCTTGGTAATAGTTAGGTCGAACCAAAGAATAGTTAGGTCGACCTATGGCTGTGTAAAATCATGCTTTCCGAATTTTAAGTGATTTGTTTTAACGGCTACTGTCGATTACTTCGTCGCTAAGTATTAGATGAGCGAACCTGATCAATGTAAAGATATTCTAACCTAGATCTAATGTTCCAAATTTGTCCCCAATCCTAATAAATACACAACTAATGAAACCCTAATTCTTTCAAGTCATTCACTATAACCAAAATTATGCTTCAACCCTCTATTCCTCCACTACAATTATTTCTTTAAAAAAATTAAAAAAAATTACAAATCTAGAAGAAGGCAAGCTTTTGGAATCAACTTAAAGCTAATAAAAGAATATTTCTGTAATGACCCGGAATTTTCGAACCCGAAAATTCCAGATAGTTAGGAGAAAAAGAAAAGAGATAGAAAAAGAATAGAAAACAAAACTCAGAATCTCACATTTCGCAATGGATCAAATATAATATCAAATAATAGCATTTATACAAAGAAAAGCTGTAATTGTTATTTTACATTCAATACATCAGAGTTACAATCATATACACATAACTGGACAGTTATATCAACTTGTCTCAGACTAATATCACAACAACTCTCAAATACACAGCGGAATACTTCATACGTTTCTGCCATCCAGCTCGCCACCTGAGCTCCAGAACGTCCTTACCTGGAAATCTGTAATACTCGGTCTGACCCGAGCATTACAACAAAGTAACACCCGGGTCATACTGGAAACCAGCGTGAGTAAACCCATATAACATGAAATACTAAGTTATAAAACTTATTTGCAAACCAAGGTAACTCGTACCTTCCTACGAGTTCTCAAAGTCCATTACTTATAGTATCCAATAACTATTACTCAGTTAAAGGCTAAGTTACTTGATTTATTCCAATTCCAGCCTGTTAAATTCCACACACCCAATTATATAGAACTTAGATTTCTAATCGAAGTGGGTTCGGGTATTGCTGATACCCGATCCCGGTCTCTTCGAATTCAAATGTCATCCTTTTTAAGCCAAAATGTTTAAGTTAAACAATTTAATTCAATTCATAACACTGTAATCACAGAGCAACTCAATCACAGATAAATAACTTATATTTATCACAGCTATATCCAAAGTATTACATATCAAAGATCATCATAGATTAACATACCATAGATATTAATCAATCCAAACATTCTATTCAATACAATTCATCATCCCTAAGCCAAATTAATTAATCACATAATTACAATTAATTTAATTTAATTTAGCCAATTAAATTAATTACTTATGAATTTATTACTTAACCCAGTTTAATTAACATTAATTAATTAACAAGCTTTAATTACTTCCATTAATTAACTTTTCTTTAATTACTTTAATAATTAATTGGTTATCCTTACTTCATTAATTAATCCTTAATTAATTCCATTGATTAATTATCCATAATAAATTAATTTATCACAATAATTAATTATTCTTTAGTTATTAATTAATTAACCTTTAATTATTAATTAATAAATCTTTAATTACTTTTATTAATTAATAAATCTTAATCACCCAAATCTTAATTAATTAAAAGATAAGTCGTTTATCTTATTTAAATCCTTAATTAATCCAAGCTTTAATCAAAATCATCATTTGAAAATGTGGTTTTAACATGTTTAAAAAGTTTGAATTTATTTTAAAGTAAAAACTGTTTTACATGGCAGACCTGAGACTACTTCAAGTCTTACACGAGAACCTTTCCTGTTTGCTTCGAGTTTTGCCGAAAATCAACACGTGCGCCTAAATTTTCAAACTTAAATTTTTTTTTTAAGTGTTTTACCCTGCGCATCCAAAAATTTACTCGAGTTAAAACTCGAGCCAATACACGATCCTCCCGCAGATTGCTTCGAGTTAGCATTCATCCCCAAACGCTGATACCACCAGAACATGCACCGATCAACGCCTGATCTCCGGCCTCCCAGACCACCGTCGGCAGATCACCTTCGATCCACTCTTGCTACCCGAACACTTAGAAGCACAGATAAAACTCGAAAACAAAATCGAGTTACCACGATCAAAATAGGCATAGCAGCCTTCACAAGAGGATCGCCTCGAACACCCTATGCCGACCACCGGAATGTCTAAGACTCCGGCCACACCTAGCTAACCTTCCCCACTACGATTTCCCAAAATCCCGTACGACTCGATCCATCAGAGACGTGGCGGTGGCAATCATTCCGACCCCAACCCATTTTAGGGCTTAGACTCATCACTGCTCAAATTTCGACGCCACGGTGACTGAAAAAATCACCTGTCATTTTTCCTGGCCTCGACAACTCCCCAACCACCTTCAGGCAAAATCCCGATCATCCCATATGCCTCAATCACCAGTAAAACCCCAAAACCCGTTTCCTGTTCATCGTCGAAATACTCACTCTACACATAATTAAAAATCTTGATTTTTATTTTTAAAATCAATGGTTTCAAAGACGTTTTAGGTTATATAATCCAATCGAATAATCAAAGAAATCAAATTTTAATTATGAATTGGGTTTACAGTACTTTCTTGTTCCAGACCCCATATTCTTGAGTTTAGTTTATAAAAGTATTTTTAAAATTCAGTTTTAATGAATTTGAACACTTTTTATTTTAACACTTCGATCTAATAAAGACTAGAAGTAGAGATTTTGGGTTTGATAGGTTTCTTTGAAAACCTGGAATTAGAACAGGGATAAATAAACCTGTACATGGACATGCACAGGCAAGATATATACACATATTCACATATTTTTGCATGCAAACCAATATTCAAACTTGCTTACATCATACATTCAAACAACAGATCAGATATCAGGGCTTAAAAAGGTTTACTCACCTGTTCTAAGAAAACAGAGAAGCCAGGGTCTTTGCGAAACCTGGAGGTGCTTTTGATCTTACACTATTACTTGAATTTGAAAACTGGGACTTGATAAAACTGAATTAAACTTGCATGCTTGATCTTTGCAACTGAACTTGAATCTACTTGCTAAGATGATCCAAACTTTGATTTTAGTTGGAAGCTTGCTTAGTAAATTGCTTTGATTTAATTTCTGTTTTGCTAACCTTTTGTTTACAGGTTTTAGATTTTGGTTTTTTCTGGTTTATTTTTACAGATTTTTGTTTTCATTGTTTTGAAAGATGAAGGTAGAAAAAGAATGGAGAAGAGAAGATATTGATATATACATAGACTTAACTTTATGATTATTAAAAATAAAAGAAAAAAAATAACATGGTGATACTTGTTAACATTTGTCATTAGCATGTATTCATTGATTTACATTTGTTAAACTATAAACACTTAACTTACAAGTGTAATTTCCTTGAATTTAATAAATTTAGAAATGATTTTTTATATATAAAGCTTATATATATATTTTCTATTAAGTAAATACATTATCTTAATCTATAAAATCTTTTAAAGAAAATAATATAAAACAAATATTATTCTAAATAAAATCATTTAAAAATATATTTTAAATCCAAAATATATTTAAGATATTTATCCTTTGAATTCTAATTCAATTTAATTCAAAATCCAATTTAAAATCAACTCATATAAATATATTTACTTAAACAACCACAAATTCACTTTGTTTGAAAATAATAATATTTTTATTTAAAATCTTTTTATATCTATATATATATATATATACACACAACATAATTACAAATATAAATATTTATTTGATCATATTCATTTGTTCAATCTATAATTCAGTATTTCTATTAATTTATCCAATTATTATATCAATTACAGATGTCCAGAAATCCGGGTTAACACAATTTCTTAATCAAATTGGAGAGAAAGAGCTTAGGCTATAGGTGAGTGGGCATAGAACTAATGATTTGACTATTTGAATTAAAGTTAAATCTATTTTAATTGGTTAAATTGCCTAAAAACCCTAATTTACCTGTTGAATTGAAATTGAATCGGCAAACTAAACCCTAATTTACCTACTGAATTAAATTGAATTGGCAAACTATAAACCCTATAGTCTACACCTGAATTAGATCTAGTAACTATTAAACTAACACCTGTTACTTCCAATCTGCAAACCTAGAATTGCTAGGAATTGGATAATTAATTAAACCAGAAATTAGGGTTAAAACTGCAATTTAGTTAATCTAGAAATTAGGGTTAAAATTGGAAATTAATCGACTGGAAGTTAACAAACAAAATTATAAAGTAAATCGCATGAAAACAGAAGTAGAAGAACGAAATTAAAAAGGGTACGATTGACCCTGGAATAACCTAGGTCGACCAATAGAGTTTGACCTAGGAAAGGTCAGGGTCGACCGTCAAATGTAAATTTTTGCGATTTGAACCTCGGCCTTAGGCCTAATAAAATGAATGAAAGTTGGATAGTTAATGAACCGGAAGATGAACTAGTGTTGTATGTGTGGTAGAATAGGGAAGCTAGTTCCCTATTAGAGTAGTTGGGCAAATCTTGTTCGTAATGATGTTAGGATAGAGACGATCTAGAAGTTCCTTAAATGGTAAGATGTTTGTTATGCGGATCTTGAGGCTGGACATGGATAGCTATGAAGAGATGTAGGCAATTCATTTCATGTTAGACTCAAAAGTGTTACGATCGGGTGAATGCAGCACAAACTGGAACACTATCTAAGGAGCCCGGTCCTTACAAGAGATCTAGGTACTGCGCATGCTCTTGCGCAACATTGTATGGGTGGATGTCGGCGTTGGACAACAAGTGGTTATAGGAAGACGGTTGTTAGAAATGGCCTGGCCCTAACGGGAGTTCACATACAGTGGGCATCGACACTGGACAATAAGTGGCTATAGGAAGTCGGTTGTTAGGTACTAACATGCATACGGTAGACACCGGAACTATACAATAAGGGGCATTTTTTCACTATGATTGAGAGATGGACATGAGTCCATACGATGAGTCACTTTGTGAGTTTGCATTATGGTGTTCTCCCTCTCCAGGCATAGTGTGAGTAGGAATGGGATAATAGATCCCATTTTGGCCGATCGCTAACGTAAGGTTCGAACTGTAGATTTGACACATTGTGTTAGATAAGTATCTTTAGGTATATGTCCTTAGGAATGCACGGACACATTAGGAATGCACGGACATGGTATATGTAGGATCGATTTCACCCTTGAGGGGGTGAATAGGGTGATATTGATAATAAAAATTAATGCGGAAATATATAAAATAATTGCAGCACAGATAATAGCAGAATAATAAAAAGCAGAAATAGAACAACACGAATTTACCCAGCTTCGGCAAAACCCTGCCTACGTGCTGCCCCCAAGGTTTCTACTAGAAATTAAGTAGTCAGACGCTTACACACGTAAACTTACGACCCCCGCTATCGACTAACCTAACTCTACGCTCAAAACCTTGCCACAACTCAGCCACTGAGTTGCGAATTCTCGAACTACACCACCGTAGTTCGTCCCTAGTCACACGGCTAGAATTTTACAAAGGTTTAAAAGAAAAATACAAAATAAACTAAACAAAAACAAAAAAAACCTTTTTTATATATTTAAGCCCAAACAAAGAATAAAAATAGTCGGCCTATAAACATATAAAGATGACTCCCTTTACTCCCTTTTTCCTTACTTCGGCCAACTATCTTATTTGAAGTGTCTGCTTCATTCCTCTTTGGAAAAAATAGGGCTTTGCTATAATTGAAGCTGCCGCTTGATTGTCGATCGATTATAGTGGCTATTGCATTGATTGGCTTCGTCAATTGATCTTTGGCTTTGACTTCCTTCGGCTGCTCCAATTTGTCGAGATCGAATGGTGCTTTGAATTGGTACGTTTGTCCCCTTTTTCGATTTATATTATACTCGACTTGATTCGAGTTCAGGATTGATGCTTGCTCTCTGATTTTTTCTTGAACTCGAATGGTTTTGCCGATGATGATAATTGGGTAATTTATAAGGTTTAATTCCCTAAAATATCGTTCGTATATTTTCTATTGAATCCTTCACGTGATTTGCTCGGCCATTGATTTTTGATCGACCGATGGTGATGATATTGACTTGTTCATGCTACTGCATATATCTCTGATGAATTTGAATTTTGCTTGAATATTATTTAAGTCAGTTCCGTTCTTTTTGGCATTTGAATTTGTTTCTCTGTGACCTTATTCAAACCGATAATTTTCACCATGGTATTCTTTATTTATTGACCGATGTTCACTGTTATATTGTGTTACTTCACTGTTATTTACAATTTTTGAACACAGCCTTGATTTTTCTGTAACTCGACCATTGTGTTCCTTTATTTTGCCTTTGTTTACTGGTTCATTGAACTGATATAATTGTATACATATATATGCATATATGTATACATATGTATGTACTTCATGTTGTCTCTTGTATTCTCTGGTTCTTGTGCATTTATACCCTGTTAGCTAAGTTATCCTTTTGCCTTTTGTATTTTCTGGTTTACCCGATCCTGTTAGTCGAGTTATCCTGGTGCCTATGTATATACATGTTGCTTCACTATTTTGAAACATTTAAACTGTATATATTTGTCACTACATACTGCTCCAACTTAATTTGCTTTACACTCTGCTTCCTTGTTCTTGTTGCTGTTGTTAGAAACTGTGCACATACAAACATGTGTATACATACATATATATATGTATGTATATATGTGTATAATTATTGTGCCTATCCACTTGGTTAGATGTGAACTTGTTATCGTGTTCATATTGGTCTAGACTTGCAGTGTGGTTTCTCTTGAGTCTGGCCATTCATGTAGTCTTGTTCACTTGTTGTTTGATGAAAACAAATCTTTGCATCTTTACTTTGTTGCACATGTATATGTTGTTTGTCATGTTGCTTCGAGCAAGTTCATGTTGTCACTGGACTTGTGAGTCTGGCAATTTGAGGTTTGGTTTCACTTGAACTTCACCTTGATTTTGGAATTTGTCTGCACTTTGGTTGATGGTCTCCATACATATATATATATATATATATATATATATATATATGTATGTATGTATGTATATACGTGTGTGAGATTGGCATCAATTCTGGTTTCAAGTGTATGCATACATCTTTATTTCATATGTTTGTAGTTTTCTGTTACATTGGTTTTCAAAGTTGCGGTTTTGTTCCGTGTGCACTGCCCTGATGCCATTGACATTTGTGTTCATTTACATTTGGAGTCTTGTTCATGTAGTCTGAAGCTTTGTAGATGTGCAATCTTATTCATTGCACTGTAGTCTTGTATTCTCTGGTCTTCACTGTTGTGTAGTGGTTCTGTTATGCATTGTTGTCATGTGCTAGTACTGTTCCACTGCATCAGTTGTGAGCTTTTGATCTCTGGTTCAGGTTACATGTGCACTGCCATTTGCTTCAAGTGCTCCATTGTTTGATTTATATGCATATACATTTTGGTTGCTGTTTTGATCTTGTTTTCATGTTCATTGAAGGTCTGGTGCAGTTTGACCCATTTTCTTATTCACCTGATGTGTTGACACACTTGTGCACTTGTTAGCATGGTCTGGTTGTGTTGACACACTTGTGTACATGTTTATGATTCAAGTGTTCATGTGTGATCTGGTTGTGTACATTTGAGTCCGGCTATTTCATTTGACTTTTATTCATGTTGGCTGACCATTGACTCTCGTACTTGACCATCCTATTTTTCTTTTGTATTGCACCTGAGTTGAATCCAGCTTTGCCTTGGGTTTGACATTGTGCTCACCTGTCCCTGCAGTTTTATCAAGTGTATATCGGTGTGCACGGCCTTGTGGCATGTACAGTGATACACTGTGCATGTCACAAGTTGTTCATGTAAGATGAATTCAAAATAAACATGATGACGAACAACCCAAATAACTGAGGCAAATAACATTTTCAAAACAAACACTTCATTTTGAACTGCAAAATATTTCTTTTTCAATTTTACTGCGTTAGTGTTTATTTTGCAGATAGCTCAAATGCTGGATTCCGGCTGGAACAGAGTTGAAGATAAAAACACGAGTGTTGAGTGAATATGTAGTGAGGAGTAATATGTAAATTGAAAAATTGTGATGTAATTGAAAATGTATATATGTAGTGAGAGCTCAAATTTGCACTATTTCGAATTTGTAATAAAATATTTGTTTGAATAAAATATTTGTTTGATTTTGAATTCTGTGTTACTTATTTTATCCAACAAATATTTATTTAATTATGTGAAAAATAAAATAGTACAACAACAAATACATTTAAACGAATATATATATATATGTTTATTATCATCAAACAAAAATCATATACTTGCATATTCAACAATCTCCCCTTTTTGATGATAACAAACATATATAAGATTTTGAATTTATTGAATGTATTTGATCATTCTATTTGCTCCCCCTACACCAAAGCTCCCCCTTCATATATGCATGAAAATAAATAAAAATATGCAAATAAACCTAGATGAGAATATGCAAATAAAAAATATGACTTGAATTATTTGCCAACCAAAATCTTAACTTCTCTCTCCCCCTTTTGTTATCACAAAAGAGTAATAGTGTTAGAAAAATAAAGATAAAGTGATAGACATTAATACAACATTAATACCCAATTGAGTATAAATATTAAATTTCAATAGAAATTTAAACAAAAATCATAAATACTTTGTTAGGCTCATATTCCACTCTAGAGTGATAGGGGTGATGTCGGTATATAAAACCATATAGTTGTGTCTATTTGTGGTATATTTATATCAGGAATTTGAATACCTACTAACCATGCATAACCGTTAGGACTTTTAAATGAGATTAGTAGTATTCCCATTTTTTATAAAAAAAAATGAATTTCAAGCATCTTCTAACCACGCATAATCGTGAGGACTTTTAAATGGGATTAGAATCAACTTGTCTATTTAATAACCAATTTTGATATGTGTTCCATACATGCATAACCGTGAGGACTTTTAAATGAGCATGAAAGCACATACACAAATATTCCAAGTAATTCACCCATGCATAACCATGAGTTATTTTAAATGAGAGTGAATACTTTGGATGTTTTTATTTTAAAAAATAAAATAAAAACGAATAATTTCCTGTTTAAAATACCACATATTGACATACTATATTGGATTTTGATGGGTGATGGTCGTTAGAAATATGATAGAAATAGAGACGGTCATGGAATTTTTACCAACAAAAGTTATTATAAATCTTGTTTAAATTTCTTAAAGAAATTCACTGCATATACTGTCTCAAGTCATAATATATGATTAATATCAACACTCATCATTTTTTCAATCACTATTTATCTTTTCGATAATTATTAAGGAGTCAGATTAGTTAATGTAGTCATTTAAGATCAAATCAAAATTTCTAAAATGACTAATCTGAAACAAAGTCAACAAAAACTATTTTCTGGAAGGGGTTTTCAAAAAAATGTCTTCTAATTTAAAATCGGTTGAAATGAAAAATATGCAGATATTTTCTTTGAAAATGTGATGTCTCTATATAAAACACGTTCTACTAGTAATTTTTCTATCAACTAGGTTACCAGTGCAATCTGCATCTGAATTTCTCTTTGACTCAAGATTATCATTAGTTGGATATCATAGACCAAACTGTGATGTGTGCAACAAATACCTTCTAATCCTTTTATAGCTTTTAAAATGTGATTCCTTAAGGATTTGATTGAAAACGTGTACATAAACAACTAGTGAACATATTGTCAGATCTAGAAGCGGTAAGATGAACAAATATATCCACGTGTATCTAGAGCAATCATCAACCAATACAAAAACAACATCTCTTATCACCTAAACTTGCAATATAGTTAGTCCAAGAAAATCTATATGAAATAGTTCAATGAGGAAAAGATGATTGGTCATTATTTTTGCACTAATCTAGAAGCAGAAAACAGATTCGAGTTCAAGCATTAACGGTTAGCTTTCTTGAACTTCAAGAATTTCAAAAATCAAAGTTGAGATGTTCAAGATATGGCAGAAATACTTCAACAATGTCGATGAAAACATAATTAACAATATGTGAACAAAATTGAGTTGAGAGATCATACCTCACTTTCCTTTGATGTCGTGATATCCGAAATGCGATGATCTCCATCTAATCTTTATAGGCTAAGGAACATTTAAATTTTAGTTCACCAATTTCCTAGAACAACTCGAAATCTATCTCCATCAAATTTGTTCCTTAGCCTACTTATGTGTCTAAATTTTGGAGAAGGCAAGTGGTCTAACTAAGAATGTAGGACCACTATTATTATCTATTGAAATCTTTGGCATCCAAATTTGTCTATATAACAAACCGTTAGCATCTACATTTGTACCTTTGGGAATCCAAATTTGTTTAAATTTCAAACCATTTATGTTTGTGCCTTCTGGAATCCATATTTGTTTAACGGTTTTGTGTTTGTATATATTTCAACAATTATTCTTGCCATGTCCAATATTTCCACACTTTACGCATTTGGGTATCACACTTTTCCCCTTAACAGTGTTATTAGTCGTTTGTTCATATTTTGACACTTTTGCAAATCCAAATCCTTTCCTTTTATTCTCGAAGAGTTGATTTTCTAAGAGCATATTAAATGATTTATCTCTAGTGAAAAATTTCCGAGTAACCAACTCAAGTTTATTAACTTTGGATTTTAAAAGTTTATTTTCATTTATTAGCTTCGAACAACAACTAATGGTACTATCTCTCTTTTCAAAATTCTTCATTTTCAAGTCCATATTTTCATTTTTAAGCTCTCTAATTTTAGTCTCAATTTCTAGCATCTCAGTTTCAAAGAGTTGGAGTTTTTTAAATTCAATTTTTTCAAAATCCTTTATGTTTTCAATCTCCTTTTCAAACTCGTGATTTAATCGAATAATTTCAGATTTGCTCAAAATCACGTTTTCTTTTTCAAGGGTTTTAAAATTTTCGTTGACTTCATTTAATTCCTTTTTAATAATCGCACATTTAGAACTTTCTGACTTCTTAAAACTATCCAGCTCTTTTTGCAAAATGTTATTTTTACAAATCAACTCAGTTTTATTTTTCTCTCGAATTAAAATTTCGTTTTATAACTTTTGAAAGTTTTCTTGAAAACGGGCAAATTCTTTTTCATAGTCCAAACACCTTTTGCAATTAGAATTTTTATTTTTCCTAATATTTTTAAGCTCATTTTCCAAATCATTATTTTCCTGACGCAGTTTAGATTGTTCCCTTTTCAACTTATTATTTTTCATCTCAAGGGCTTTATTATTTTCAATTAATTTTCGGCACAAGAGAACTAAATCATTGAATGAAAGATTACTTATCTCATCGGCTATTGAATCTTCATCACTGCTGTCTTTTGCAAATCCCGTCAAGCACGTTTCTTCAACTGAGTCGATTATGGAGGATTTCTCACCATTGTTGACTTTTGCACCATATATTGCATCAAAAGTATTCCAAATTACCTATGCACTTTCACAATGAGAGATATAGTTAAAATTATCTCGATTAATATGAGAATATAGTATATGCATAGCAAGAAAATTAATTGAAGTGTTTTTCTCGTCTACTATATCACACCCATTTTCAATAATATCCCAACATTTAAAATTAACAGATTTTAAATAAAATTCCATTTTTAATTTCCAATTTAAAAAATCTGTTCCATCAAAAATAGTGGGAATAATATTGGACTGACTCTCGCTAGATTTGCAACAAGGGTTAGACATCCTTGCTATTAACCTTGCTCTGATACCAATTGTAGGATCGATTTCATCCTAGAGGGGGGTGAATAGGGTGATACTGATAATAAAAATTAATGTGGAAATATATAAAATAATTGCAGCACAGATAATAGCAGAATAATAAAAAGCAAAAATAGAACAACACAGATATACCCAGCTTCGGCAAAACCCTGCCTACGTGCTGCCCCCAAGGTTTCTACTAGAAATTAAGTAGTCGGACGCTTACACACGTAAACTTACGACCCCCGCTATCGACTAACCTAACTCTACGCTCAAAACCTTGCCACAACTCAGCCACTGAGTTGCGAATTCTCGAACTACACCACCGTAGTTCGTCCCTAGTCACACGACTAGAATTTTACAAAGGTTTAAAAGAAAATTACAAAATAAACTAAACAAAAACAAAACAAAACCCTTTTTTATATATTTAAGCCTAAATAAAGAATAAAAACAACCGGCCCATAAACATATAAAGATGACTCCCTTTATTCCCTTTTTCTTTACTTCGGCCAACTATCTTATTTGAAGTGTCTACTTTGTTCCTCTTTGGAAAAAATAGGGCTTTGCTATAATTGAATCTACCGCTTGATTGTTGATCGATTATAGTGGCTATTGCATTGATTGGCTTCATCAATCGATCTCTGGATTTGACTTCCTTTGGCTGCTCCAATTTGTCGAGATCGAATGGTGCTTTGAATTGGGACGTTTGTCCTCTTTTTTGATTTAAATTATACTCGACTTGATTCGAGTTCAGGATTGATGCTTGCTCTCTGATTTTTTGCTTGAACTCGAATGGTTTTGCCGATGATGATAGTTGGGTAATTTATAGGGTTTAGTTCCCTAAAATATCATTCGTATATTTTCTATTGAATCCTTCACGTGATTTGCTCGGCCATTGATTTTTGATCGACCGATGGTGATGATATTGACTTGTTCATGCTACTGCATATATCTCTGATGAATTTGAATTTTGCTTGAATATTATTTAAGTTGGCTCCTTTCTTTTTGGCATTTGAATTTGTTTCTCTGTGACCTTATTCAAACCGATAATTTTCACCATAATATTCTTCATTTATTGACCGATGTTCACTGTTATATTGCATTGATTCACTATTATTTACAATTTGTGAACACTTCCTTGATTTTTTTGTAACTCGACCATTGTGTTCCTTCATTTTACCTTTGTTGACTGGTTCATTGAAATGATATAATTGTATATATATATATATATATATGCATATATGTATACATGTGTATGTACTTCATATTGTCTCTTGTATTCTCTGGTTCTTGTGCATTTGTACCCTGTTAGCTGAGTTATCCTGTTGCCTTTTGTATTTTCTGGTTTACCTGATCCTATTAGCCGAGTTATCATGTTGCCTATGTATATACATGTTGCTTCACTATTTTGAAACATTTAAACTGTATATATTTGTCACTACATACTGCTCCAACTTAATTTGCTTTGCACTATGCTACCTTGTTCTTGTTGTTGCTGTTAGAAACTGTGCACATACAAACATGTGTATACATACATATATATATATGTATGTATATATGTGTATAATTATTGTGCCTATCCACTTGGTTTGATGTGAATTTGTTACCGTGTTCATATTGGTCTAGACTTTGAGTATGGTTTCTCTTGAGTCTGGCCATTCATGTAGTCTTGTTCACTTGTTTGATGAAAAAAAATGTTTGCATCTTTACTTTGTTGCACATGTATATGTTGTTTGTCATGTTGCTTCGAGCAAGTTCATGTTGTCACTGGACTTGTGAGTCTGGCAATTTGAGGTTTGGTTTCACTTGAACTTCACCTTGATTTTGGAATTTGTCTGCACTTTGGTTGATGGTCTCCATACATATATATATATATACATATATGTATGTATATATGTGTGTGAGATTGGCATCAATTTTGGTTTCAAGTGTATGCATACATCTTTATTTCATATGTTTGTAGTTTTCTGTTACATTGGTTTTCAAAGTTGCAGTTTTGTTCCATGTGCACTGCCCTGATGCCATTGACATTTGTGTTCATTTACATTTGGAGTCTTGTTCATGTAGTCTGAAGCTTTATAGATGTGCAATCTTATTCATTGCACTGTAGTCTTGTATTCTCTGGTCTTCACTGTTGTGTAGTGGTTTTGTTATGCATTGTTGTCATGTGACTAGTACTGTTCCACTGCATCAGTTGTGAGCTTTTGATCTCTGGTTCAGGTTACAAGTGCACTTCCATTTGCTTCAAGTGCTCCTTTGTTTGATTTATATGCATATACATTTTGGTTGCTGTTTTGATCTTGTTTTCATGTTCATTGAAGGTATGGTGCAGTTTGACCCATTTTCTTGTTCACATGATGTGTTGACACACTTGTGCACTTGTTAGCATGGTCTGGTTGTGTTGACACACTTGTGTACATGTTTATGATTCAAGTGTTCATGTGTGATCTGGTTGTGTACATTTGAGTCCGGCTATTTCATTTGACTTTTATTCATGTTGGCTGACCATTGACTCTCGTACTTGACCATCCTATTTTTCTTTTGTATTGCACCTGAGTTGAATCCAGCTTTGCCTTGGGTTTGACCTTGTGCTCACTCGTCCCTGCAGTTTTATCAAGTGTATATCGGTGTGCACGGCCTTGTGGCATATACAATGATACACTGTGCATGTCACAAATTGTTCATGTAAGATGATTTCAAAATAAACATGATGATGAACAACCCAAATAACTGAGGCAAATAACATTTTCAAAACACACACTTCATTTTGAACTGCAAAATATTTCCTTTTCAATTTTACTACGTTAGTGTTTATTTTACAGATAGCTCAAATGTTGGATTCAGGCTAGAACAGAGTTGAAGATAAAAACATGAGTGTTGAGTGAATATGTAGTGAGGAGTAATATGTAAATTGAAAAATTGTGATGTAATTGAAAATGTATATATGTAGTGAGAGCTCAAATTTGTACTATTTCGAATTTGTAATAAAATATTTGTTTGATTTTGAATTCTGTGTTATTTATTTTATCCAACAAATATTTATTTAATTATGTGAAAAATAAAATAGTATAATAACAAATAAATTTAAATGAATATATATATATATATATATGTTAATTATCATCAAACAAAAATCATATACTTGCATAGTCAACAATATATACACTCTATATCACTTAGAGTAGATTTAGAATTAATTGCACTTAATCATCTTATTGGTCTTGTTCTCATTCACTAGACTGTTGTCCGACCAATCCCTTTCTTTCCTTTTCCCCACCACCCCAGGATGACAGGTTAGCAAATGATTTTAAATAGGACATGGAGAAAGGAGCTTCAGGTTGGAAGTATCACATTATTCTCTTGTAGATATCTGTTACACTAAATGTCTATAAAGGTTATATTATACTTTGAGCATAGTATATATGTAAACAAGTGATTTGGAAAATGTTTATTTGAATGTTATTTTTTGTACTTATTTTTTAATTCCTTCCACCGTGAGATCTAAAAGTGTAGAATATCTTAGAACTCCACCCTTATAATCATGATCTGTAATGAATTGATATCCTGATAGCTTCTATTTCTCAGCATTATTCTCATCGGGAGGTGCGGGTTGTCACACTACTATAGAGCCAATGGTTTTGGAAGATTTAGTAGTGGTGCCTGATATTACTATCATTAGGTGACTTATTCGTATATCCGATAATTAAATAATTAAACGGGAATTTGTAAATGTGGGATTTGTTATATTAATTAAATGAGTGGCCTTAATAAATTTAACATAAAGAATGGTTTAAAGAGATAAGATTAATAAAACTAAGATGGAAGGGTAGAAAAGGAAGAGCAAATATTATATTATACTCTCCTCTCTGCCTTATTCATTTTCACTCTCAAACTAAAAAATGAAGAATGAAAACAAGGTTCGCCACCATCATTAACTAAGAAGCAAGATATTTAAGTGGAAAAGAAGAAGGAAAACTAAAGAAGCAAAGGAAACTAAGGCAAATTCTAACATTTCAACAAGGTTTTGAAGATGAACAATATGCATCCATCTCTTTATGTTTTGATGTGTTTGGATAGGATTTGATGTAGATCCAAATTTTGATTGACTATTTATCATGCATATTAAATGAAAAATCATGTATATGATTGAATGATTATAATTTAGGAATTTATGGAATTTTCCTAAAGGATATTGATATGAAAAACTAAGATTTCGATCTCCAAACCTTTTAAAATTTTGATATGATGTATAAAATATTAATTTGGAGATAGATTTTTAATTTCATAAATTTGGAATTACTATGAATTTATTATAAATTTTCTAAAGAAGAAAATGGTTGATTTCGGTATTTAATTATTTAAAATATGTGAAATAATTATTTTCATTGAAATTTTAATATATTATTAAGAAAATAACTGTAGATTTTTGGGAATTTTTGTGGATTTTTCCCAAGTAATTACAATGAAATATAATTGTTTTGTCCCAAAAAGAGCTTGTGTGCAAAATGCAATAAATGATATAATTTAAGAAAAAAATTATATTTGGAAAATAAAAACATATTTTCCATTTTCAAAATTCTGTAAGAATTATGAAAAAAATTATATTGGCCAATGAGATTTTGACAAATAATATGGGTGCGGTGAAAAGTTTATACTTTAAAAGATAAAGAATCAATCCTATAAATAGTTACTATAGTGCCACTTTAAACCGCGGTAGCTATTACCAACGATATCTATGTTTTTCCAGCCTCCAAAAGCTTATTTTGATAACAACAAAGGCTATTTCTTTGACACATGGTAGCTACATGTTTTAAAATATGATGACGTTTACTGTACCAACTCATAGTGGATTTGTCTTCTAACTCATGAAAGACCTCATTTTTACTTACGATAGCTATTTCTCCTGAAACTTTCGAAAGCCTTGTTTTTAAGTTATGATGGCTTTAATTTATCAACTCAGAAAGACCAGATTTTTAGCTTACAATGACTATGTTGTTACATAAAAGTGCCATGACTTTGTTTTGTCAAGGCACGATAGCTACGTGGGAGACAACCTATAAAAGTTATGTTTAAGGCACGAAAACTACATGTTCTTAACACACGAAAGCTATTATTTTTGGCATGCAATGGCCTATTATTTTACCCATGAGGGTATGAAATTTATAAAGGCATAATGGCCTATTGTCAGCATGCAATGAAGTGAGATTTATTAAGGCACGATAGCATATGATTTTGAAAGGAATGATAGTTATTTTTTATAACATTGGAAAGGTGTTAACTCTATGTATGGTCAAGTTTTACTTAAGCAAAAGGATGATTTTGTTATGTATTTTTAGGGGCTTTCAAGAGAAAGAAAGAATGTTTAGCCCAATTTTTTTTTAAAAAAGAGTGTTATTAATGAAGGGGAATTATTACTTTGAATAAGTAATTGTGTGTGAGATATGGCTATCACATTGAACATATTTTTGGATGGTTTCTTATGCATTATATGTTCATCTTTGCACCATGATCAGTTCTTATTGCATATGATTAATTGTTGACATACCCACCTATGTGTTAAATGATATCCTCCAACACCTCATCTTTGGGGATCCGGGAACTGATGACCAATTAGGGTTGGTCCAGTAGTGGGCATGGTCATACTTAAACTCTTGAGTGAGTAGGATTGCATGAAGGAGATCGGGAAGATCAAATTGTGCTAGGATGCCCTGGACTGATCAAATGACATGATTTGACTATTTTAAACTAAATTTGGATAGAGACTGAGGTATGGTCGCTTCCTATCCTCTAACCATTAAGCCCTCGGTTGGTCAGGTCCACGATTCCAATGCGTACGGCTTTGCCTATTAAGGCTAATTTCTGGAGTTACGCATCCAAAGGAACTCGTAGCAGTTTCCTCACCTATGTCTTTCACCTACGTTCTTAGGTGACCACTGATATTTACTCCTACCATTTTTAGGAGACTGTTATTATTCTCTCATATTGTTCTTAAGAGATTGTTGGCATTTTTCTCCTACCGATCTTAGGAGACCATTGTTGTTTTCTTCTAATTAGATCAATTGATATATCTTGGCCCGAGTCAACCTGACAGGTTTTCAGTTGGCTTGAGAAAACCAATATAGGTCCATAGTGTAACAACCCAGTATTGTGAAATAATTAACTAAAATTATTAATGGTGATTTAAATAATTAAAACAGATTTTTAAAGATTAGACAAGAATAATTTTGGAAATTGTTTAATAAGTAGGATTAAAATAAAAATATGTGATAATTATATTAATATGATTTAAAATATGGAAATAATAGTTTGTAAAATTAGAAATGTAATAAATAATACTGATTTGAGTAAGAAATAATTTTAAAGTGGAAATTTGTATTTGTTTGAGTTAATGAAATGAATTTTAGTTAAATGGACCAAATTGAATACTTTTGAATAAATAATTCAAATAAAAAGAATTTGTGGGAAATAAATTCTATATTCCATAATAATATTTATTACTTAAATAATGTAAATATAATTTTTATTCGAGAATTATCGGTGGTTGTGTTAAATGGAAAATGGTTTTATAAAAGAAAAGAGAGAGAAGAAGAAATGAATGTTTAGTAAAACATTCTCAAGCCCAAAGCCCACAAAATCAAAGCCCAAACCAATATTAAAATTCTTTCTAAGTCTAGAAAACTATTCTCTCTAAGGTAATCACTTCATGTATTCTTCCAAAGATTTTTTTCTGACTTTCTTCTTCTTCGGGAAAAAGAAATCATGAAACCCACCTTTCCTCCTCCCTTCTAAATTTAGAATAAATTAAAATAAATCACCAATAATTATTAAATTCAAGAATACACCTCTTGACATAATTCTACACCAATAGCTAACGAGGGATGCAATTTTTTATTATATATAGTTGAAGTTGGAAACTTGGAGCAAAGGAAACCTAGAGAAATGAATGCATAAAAGTTCAGGTGAGTAGCTCACTTACACATCAAAGGAGAGAATAACAAGGATAAGGAGGAGAAGTAGTAAAATAGATCGAAGTAGGTTCGGTAATTTGCAACACCAGTAGAGTCACCGGTTGACCGCCTACTGGTCGACTACTAATGGTCATCGACGTTGCCCCTAGTGCACTAACTTGTGACCATGTCCGTGTATATTTGATATATATATATATAGTATATACATGTACACATGTATATAAAATCTATACATCTATAAAATTTAAATATATTTTTATGATTTAAATAGTTATTTATAGTATGGTTTTTATATAATATATTTATGAAATATTTTGAGAAACATTTTAATTGAAAATTTATTGTAAAAGGAATTACTTTGAAATTATAAATTTATTTTAGAATAGATATAATTATGGTAAATAAAGGAAAGACCTTTAGAAATTATACTTAATTTGTAAAGTGATTTTGTATGTTTTAAATGTATATAAGCAAAGGTTTGGAAGTGGATTTTAGTTTTTAATCCTTATTTTGGTATTATATAAATAATGTGAATGCATTATTTAATATACAAATGTTTTATAAGTATTTATTATTTTTAGAATATAAAAATTGATTTAAGGAGTTTTATTGCATTTTTATGAATATAACCTCTTTCTTAATTTGAATTTAAATGTTTTGATTGATTATAATTCTATGTAACGAGGTAGCTGAATAAATAGAGTTATAATACCGACTGGTATAAGAGTTTCGGTAATATTTCTCCAATTATTTTTCGGACTCGTTATATAGAATATTGTAGAGACTGAGTGTAGTTATAAGCAGTGAATAAATGAATGAGTATCACATGGAGGTATTGGAGGTTGTTGCTAAGCCCTGCGAAATCCCCGCGGTAGCGCATAGTGCTCTTTGATCATTATGCTATTTCAATATAATGCTATTAAACAATAAATCCACCTTAAGCCCTGCTATTTTCCACTGCATCACTAAACCAAGGCTTTTTAGCTTCCGCTTTTAAAACAATAATATACAAGGGGTGATCTAACTAGTTCCCTTTTAAAACAAATCAACAAAGTTAGGGTAAAGATCTAATTTTAAGGCATAAATGCTCAGTATATGTTAGAAATCTATTGTATACATAAATCATGATATTCTTCAGTTTTATATAGATTAAATAATGTATATTTTTCCTACACAAATGATGTGAGAATGAGAGTAGGTTAACTTTAAATATTTGGTTTTATATCTAATGAAACTTTTTGCACCTTTGCTATTTTCTGTTATATCTTTGTTTTATCCTCGCTATAACCTTTTGCACCTCCACTACTATACAACCACTAAGCACTTTAACTGCATAGAGTTGTTGTGTTATTTATTCTATTATTCATTGTAAGTAGATGACACTCACTTGACGGGAATGGTGATATAGGTGTGAGGTGAAGCTCGTAGTGATTGGTAAGGCTTTGTGCCAATATTCAGTGAGCAAGACTGTGTGCTTATATTTGTTGATTCTATGTGCTACTATCGTGATGTACTCTTTTTAGTGACGTTGGAGAGGACCAGATGGCTAGCTTCGACATACCTCAAATCTGTGACATCCTATATTATTATAACCATGTGATATCACTATATGCAAACACCCATGTGTCACCTAGGCTAACAATCTGCTACTAATAGGGGCACTTGTAGGGTCATGACTATGGGTTTGTGTTAACGAGCATTGGCGGATATGTGCCATCAGTCTCCCTTCTGGTTCTAACGGAGTGGTAGATTGGTATAAACTATTGGTACATCTCGCCTAGTTTAGATATGACTCTACTTGAGACTTTGTGTCTGTCACGTAGTCAATTCCCATCACCATTTATTTCTATATGAGAAGATGAGATTATACCTATGATAGATATTCAGAATATAGTGGATTCTTATTTCATTTATTATATATGATTTTATTGATAGGCGGCCTATATTTTATATTGATTGATAATGGTATTTATTATTGGGATTGAGAGATATACTTGGGCTTTGTTATGTGTTAACTTAACTATACTTGATGATATCTCATGTATTGTGGATTTCTGGATTTCAGTGATGTTTTGATGTGGATGATTCACCCATTTGTTATTGATTCTGCAATTCCATATTTGATATGATTTATATGGGTAATAACATCTTTATACATGGTTTTGTGATACTCGATGTTTTATGATATTATAAGGATTGTTTATGACAACTATATGCCATGCATACATTACTATATATATATTGACATTTATATTCAGACATAACTGACCCATGTGTGATTTATGTAATACTCGAGTTAGTTCGAGACATTTCAAGCTCAGGGACGATGAGACCAACTTGTGTTTTCTGGGCATGGTAAAGATTAGTTATTTAGTATAGAGGTGTATCGTTATGTATTATGTTACCTTTTGTATGTATGACCTTGTGTTGTATATTTGGACACACCTTGTATATTGTTTTGAGATAGTGGACATTTAAAATGCTCTGTATTCACATTGTCTCTTATAGACTTCATAGTATACTTTATCTCTGTTCTCTATCATTTATTGTATATTATGTATTATTCTATCCTAGAGATGCACATGTTTATAGCTTTATGTCGATACTATTTTGCGTATAGGTGAGTTATTTATATTTAAAGTTCAAATACTTACCATTGTTAGCCTAAGGGAATATTCACGTGTGTACCCCATATAGCCTCATTCTCCATACTATCTGATAGTATCACCTAGTAATACTCATAGATAGTATGGGTATAGAGGTGGGGTGTTTCACATAGTGATTCTAGGACCCTTACGAATGTCGACCTATTTATTTTTAACCCCTACATGCATGATATGTTATTTATGTTAAGATTATATTCTAATCATTTTTGGATGCAGGATGTGTTTTGGATGACATCTTGTTTGATAGGGTATTAATAAGGGGAAACCCGTTCCATTCAGCAGCATGGTCTCACTAAGTGCTCATATTCCGAGTTAAGATGGACTAATATTATTCACACCAGACTTTTCGTCCGACCCAAAGTTTTATGTTTCCCCCTAAACTCCCTGATGCTCAATTTCAAATTGAGTAGGCTGAGATAAGGTATTCCAAGTTTAGATGAATGAGCTTCCGGAGATATGCGTGAGGCGTGCTATTATTTATAAGATTATATTTCCGCTATGCAGTTATTTAAGTGCTTTTGTTTTTGAGTGAATGGATGTAAAATAACAAATACTATAACCGTTTAAGTATTTAAGACTTGAATCATCCAAGGGGAATTTTCATATGTCGCATTTGGGATTATATTGTAATTATTATATTTTATCTGGGTGATATATTCATGGGGTATGAACTGTAATGGAATTGTAATGAATTCGCAAACTAATGAATGAAAATATTTTGTCAAAATTTTTAAAATCCCTGTTCTTTATGTTAATGCAATAATAATCAATTTCGTTTGTCGTTATGAAATAATGCTAAAGATGGCTGCAACATCACTAGTATCTATTTTCGAGCCTCAAAATGGGGGATGTTGCCGATAGTGTTTTAAAACAACATTAAAACTTAATTTTGACTTTAAATATGGATCCAAACATGTTAAAACCTATATATGCATATATAATAAGGTGAGAGATAATAAATCACTCACCAAAACCTCCAAAATCCAAGTTTTTCATGCAAATCGAGGAGAATCCGAAAATGAATGGCTAGCTCCAATTTATCTTCCATAAAATGTAGATATGAAGATATCTAACTAAACATCTTCCTAATCTACCCTTTATCTATGATTTAGACTTTTTGGAGGATAAAAGAGAAGGTTTTAGTTGAAGAATGAGTTAATGGAGTCTTAGATCTATTTGTGAGATGATAAAAATGATTTGTGGATGTTTATTTTAGCCAATATAACCCTAAACCCAAAATCGATTATTGGACCTCTACTCATTCTCACTAATTACCCACTAAGCTGCTCTAAAGTTTGACAAACTTCAAACAACCATATCTCCTAGTTAGAAAGTTCGAATCGTTATTATGACTACTCTACGAAAAGGGAGACCATCATATTTTTCCAATAGAAGTGGTCTCGAATGTTAATGCAACTTCTATCAAAAGTTATAGATATTGCAAGTTTTTAGGGGCAAAATCATCCGATAAAATTTCTTAGGGTAAAAAATGTCACTACTCAACATCCTCCAAAGTTATAGTTTTATATGATCTAATATGAATCTAAACACTATATCTTATGACCCTCCGACATGTAAAATACGGATCGTTACACTCTTCGACCTTTTAGAATTTTGCCTTCGAAATCCCCGATACAAATAAGCTAAAATCAAACATAGCTACCCCATATGCCTAACATCCACAAGCAATCATATCAAACATCGAACATACACATAGAAGCAAGGAATGATATCTACGCATACCCTAGTCATGGAGGATACTAAACTACCATATGTGATATCGAAAGTGAAAATAAATGCGATAAACAGAAAGTGTCACCAAGTATAAATCTTCGGATAAGTGGCCTCCTACCCTCCTCGGTCTTCTAAGTGCAATCGCCTTCACTCTCACTCCACCGAACCTTCACCAGCTTTACCGTCTTCCTCTTAAGCTACTTCATATCACGTCCAGTGGTACGAATAGGCCTATGAGGTCTCGAAGCTTTTAGTTCAATCTCGATATCATTAAGATGACTCGGTACAACTATCATGCCTGAGTCATGCACAAACTTCCGCAAGTTAGATACGTAGGACACATTGTGCATGCCCACCATTTTCTAAGGTAAGTTAACTCTATAAGCTAGATTCCCGATCCTCTCAAGTATTTAAAAAGGACCAACGAATCTCACCGCCAACTTCCCCTCAGTACGGACCGAACAACATTCTTCAGTGGAGAGATCTTGACAAACACCATATCATTGATAGAGAACTCTAAATCACGTCTTCTCTTATCAATGTAGCTCTTCTGTCTATCTTGAGCAGCTTTCATTCATTGCCTAATGATCTCGATCTTGTCTGAAGTCTATCTAATCATATCTGGTCCAAGTATCTGTTTCTCGCTCACTTCCCATTAACATGAAAAAGTGTTGCATGTCAGCCATATATTGCCTCAAATGATGCCATATTGATGATAGACTGATAACTGTTGTTGTACGCAAACTCTACCAAATGCAAATGATCGTCCCACAAGCCGCCGAAATTGAGAACGCATGCTCGCAAGAGATCCTCCAAGATACGATGCACCCTCTTGGTCTGCCCATTATTTTGCAGGTGATAAGCTATACTGAAATACAGCTCTATCCTCAGCGCCTCTTATAAACTCTTTCACCCTCTAGTGAACAAAGGGTCTCGGTCGCTCACAATGCTCTTCGACACACCATGGAATCGCAGAACCCACTTAACACACAACTCGACCAATTCGGATGTTCTTCTACTAGACTTTATGGGTAGAAATCTAGCACTCCTCATTAATCTGTTGACTATGACCCAAATGTTATCATACCCTCCTATGGTCCTCGATAATCCATCGATGAAATTCATTGGAACTTTTTCTCATTTCCATTCGGGAATCTCGGGCGATTGTAGCAAACCACTAGGTTTCTTCTCCTCTGCCTTTACCAACTGATAGTTCATGTACTTTGAGATGAATGCCTTGACGTGCTTCTTCAACCCTTCCCAATAAAATGTCTGCCTCATATCATGGTACATTTTATTTCCATCGGGATTTATAGTCAATCTCGAATGAAGCACTCTCCTAGCACCTCATCCCTTAACCCATCGACACTAGGAATAAACCATCTCCCGTCGTTATGGATCCAACCATCATGGTCGACCATGTACAGCTTCATCTCCTCAGACTCTACTCCTTCCTCTGTCTTTGCCATAATCTTTGCTAGTCTAGCATCTCGCCTTTGACTAGTATCGATCCATTCAATCAAAGTAGGTATGATCGTCGAGCTAGCCAACATTTCTTTCTCTATCTCACACGAGGTCTAAAATCATTGCCGGCGATAAACTCCAATCGCTTCCACTCTAAAAACATCGCTCCTAAGATGGAATTTCACCTATGTAAATAATCAGCTACTGATTTCCCTTACTAGGTGCATAGGAAATGCCAAAGTCATGAGTGTCCAGGAACTCTAACCATCGCTATCGACGAAGGTTAAGATCCTTCCGAGAGAAGAGATACTTTAATGATTTGTGGTACGTATACAACTCGAACCTATCCCAAGCAAATAATGCCTCTATACCTTCAAAGCGAACACTATCGCCTCCAATCCCAAATCATGAGTTGATACTTCCTCTCATGCGCTTTCAGCTATCGACTAACATAGGCGACCACTTTTCCCTCTACATCAATACCGCACCTAGTTCAGTACCACAGGCATCTATGTATACTATCAACTCCTCATTCTCTCTCAGAATGACTAATAGCAGTGCACTCATCAACCTCTCCTTCGGACCCACGGATGCGTGCTTGCACCTAACTTCCCATATAAAAGTCTGATTCTTCTTCGTTAAGTTGGTTAATGACACTGCTACCTTAGAGAAGTCCTACATAAAACGTCTATAATATCCCACTAGTCCAAGGAAACTTCTCATGTCCGTAGCGGTCTTGGGTCGATCCTAGTCCTATACTACTGCCAACTTCGTAGGATCTACAAAAATACCCTTCTTGGACATAACGTGACCCAAAAATTGCACTTCCCTCCTCCAAAAGTGACACTTCGAAAACTTCGCCTTCATTCGGTGCTTCATCAACACCTCGAGCACAATCCTCAAATGGTCCTAAGGTTCTTCCTCCATCCTCGAATGAACAAGGATATCATCCATTAACATAAGTAAAAACTTATTTAGATGATCCATGAAAATACTGTTCATGAGATCAACAAAGTATGCTGATGCATTAGTTAGCCCGAAAGGCATAACTAACCACTCATAGAATCCAAACGGCATATAGAACATTATAATTAACACACTTTCATTTGCCACACTCAGTTGATGAAACCCCATCGCAAGGTACTGAGAGAACACCCTAGCACCATAGAGTTGATCGAACAAGTCATCAACACACTGAAGTGGATACTTGTTCCTTTTCATCACCTTGTTCAGCTCACGATAGTCTACACACAATCTCAAAGAGTCGTCCAACTTCATGGCGAATATTACAGGTGCTCCCACTTAGATATACTCTATCGAATGAACCCATGTCGTAGTAGGTCATCAATTGCACCTCTAGTTCCTTCTGCTTTTTGGCCCCATATGCCTTAATGGCGTAAAAATCGGTATGGCATCCTTCACCAAATCTATATAGAACTCGATCTCTCTATGTGGTAGTAGTTCGGTCACCTCCTCGAATATGTCAGGATATTCCCTTGCTATAGGCACAAAATACAACTCATCGTGCAGGATCTCGAGTTAGTACAGAAAGCTAACTAACACCTCATCGTTAAGTAAGCAGCCTATCTCTAACCTACGCCCATCATACATCCCTATCATCACCAACGGCCTCTTAGAATGCACCACTACTCCATATTTCTACATCTATTCCTCCCCAGTATAATACTGAACCCTACGAAACCCAAACAAAGCAATCATTAGCAAATAAACATCCATGACTCAATAAGAACAAACCATGACAAACCATATATAGGCTAGTGAAGCCTCTAGCAGGGTTCATTAAAATTAAGGTCAGGTCAACTATCTCGGGTTTCAATCCCAATGTATCTACCAAATCACTAGATATGAAGAAATGTGAAGCCCTGGTATCGAATAAAACACATATAGGTGCATCAGAAATAGAAAGCACATCCTTTATCGATAGAGCACTTGACGAAGCTGGAATAGCATTCAAAGCGTAAGCATACACAACCTGCTTGTTCCTCAGCGGCTCTAGGCAATCCTTCTTTATATGCCCCAGCTTATTGCAATTAAAACATCCTTTCTTCTCGTTATTTCCGCCTTTGCTAAGATGGCCCTTCTTCCTACAGTTATAGCAAGTACACTCCCACTTGCCTTCGTCATGTCACCATTCTGAAATTGCTTCTTTTTGTTGTTGTCCCACTTCCTCTTGCCTCCTCCACCAACTTGCTGCTTTGGCTCATCCTTGGGAGCAACAACTGGCTTAGACTTCGGATATAGACTCTCGTGTCATAAATCCTTCTCCAACAACTTCTTAAAGGACCCATCGATATGCTCTACTGGCTTTGTGCTAAGAGAATCGTCCAAGCCTATAATAACTTCTCATACTTCTTGAGGGGAGTATCAATAAAAGATATGCCTTACTCCTACATCATGTTGAACTTAGCCACATACTTCGACACAGACATATCCTTTGTCTAAAATAGGCAAACTTCTGGAAGACCATCGACTTCTCAGCAGTTGGTGTATACTTTTCTTTAAACCTTGTCTTAAACTACTCCTGAGTAATTTGATCCTCAGGAATAGTAATCTTAATGATGTTCCACCACCCCATAGCTCATGCCTGAAGCTGTCTAGAGCTAGCTTCCTATTCATCGCATCCTCTAACTCCACATCTTCAAAGATGTATTTGTAAGCGTCTAACCAATCCTACACTTCGATGGTTGATTCTGTTACAAGGAACGGTTTGCCTCCTAGAGTAGAGTAATCCTTGCTCGATTTGGTAAAGTCAGCCCTCGGTACTTGCACTAGAGCACCACCACCAACAGCCGCAGTAGGAGCAACTTGGGAAATTTGAACCATGTTTCGCACCATCTCCGCGAACATGTTCTATAAGTCGGGGTTAGCAGCCCCCGATCTTGCTTCCTCCCCGACTCCAAAAATGAAGTTCCTAGTAGCATTCCTTGTTAGTCGTCTCATTCTTATAAACCGTAACAAGAATGATCAATCTCTCTAAAAGGAATAAGTGGTGTTTGTGAATGCAGCACGACTTGTATATTATACTACTAAATAGTTTCAAAAACCAAAATATAACAAGTATGCTCTCTCATATATCGCTTGATCCATTCTAAGGCAATAGCTCCATCCTTATCTCTAATGGATCCAAGTATCAACTTAGGTTGATTGCGCAACCTAAGCTCTAATACCACATGTGACAACCGCTATACAACATTAGTACCCAATATACATGTATAGTGCACTGTGGAGGTACACGGGCGATGCAAAATGGTAGTCAAGGGTGTGAAGTAGAGGAAATCCAAAATAGAGCCTATAGAACATCTTAAAGCACATAGAATAAAAAATATAATAACCAAATAGATGTAAAACAGGCAAGGAAAAATATAACTAAGTGAACTAGAATAATCGGAGTACATTGATTCATCACAGCTATACAAAATAAAAAAATAGAGTTTATACATCCCAAACTCCAAAATAAACTATATAACTGTCTCTAAAGCAATACAAGTATTGACCTAACTCCACAATACTGCACAACAGAATGTATGCGATAGTAAGCTCTAAAGTATGATATATGAAAGCATAGCCTCCTGCTCGTACTCCTTACAGCTCCATGTGCTATCCAAACATATTATTGCTAATCTACTCATTTAAGAGCATTCAAGATAATAAGAAGTAAAACATAAAATCTCAGGTCAGACAATAGTCTATTCTGATTGATACATCATCTCAAAACACTATAAAAATGGTATATAGTAATAAGGACCTAAGGTATGTAGAACCAAACACTTGTCCATGCATCCAAAGAGTTAGTACATTAATACAATATATGCTAAACTACTATCACATTTGGAAAATATGGGATATAGGGTATCACACAACTTACCAAGCACATAACAAACATAGCAACCATCATAAGGCCTTGCATCTTTCACTTAAGTGCATCAGATATATGATAACTCTTATAGATGCTCAACTAATTGACCACACAGATGGTTTAGGACTGGACACACACAAACTACCATATCCCACTAACGAGCATCACAACTTCAGAGTTATCCATCGATCCCTTAGCACATGTCCCGATAGTAGAATTACCTTGCAGATGCTCAACTCATGACCACACATATGGCTAAGGACTGGGCATGTACAGACATCCAACAATATAGGAATGTAGACTAACCTGGTACACACAGACTACCTTATCCCACTAGCAAGCATTGCAACCTCATGTTCTACTATATAAGCTATCATGCAGTACACGTCCTCTCGATTCATCACCAGATGCTATAGTCACTCGTCACACCGAGTCATCAAAGTCGCCACTCTCTATCGGTCTCCCACGAAGCCAAAGGCCTTCCTAAGTCATTTGGAGTTGTCTTCCTCACTCCACACCACTCACAATACCCTCGGAACAAGTCATGAAAAAATCCTAAAGTTCTACCTCGCCCTGACTAAAATTCTCAAATTTCAAGTTTCTGCCCGGGTATCCCCTAGGTCGAACCCGAAGCAACCCCTAAAGAAACCTGGAGCAACCTTCCATCTGATTCGAAGCCACCCTAAAACACCGAACCTAATTTTCTTGTTCGGGAACTAACTGAAGCAAGACCCAGGAAAACTTCCCATAAGACCGAAGCATGACTCCAAGCACCACCGAGCAGAAATGCTATATAGCTTTGATTTCTAATTTTGCATCGAGTTCACCACTACGGTTCGTTCTTTGACCCACATACATTCCATACAAATCAATGCAACTTCCAATATCCTAGAGTCAATCCATTGCAGTCCGATTTCACGGTTTCTACCTCTAATTTGCTTTGATGAGCGTTTTCAACTGTTCAAGCATATAAACAAACACCACATATGCATCAAACAACATTCAAGCATGAAAATCACACGATCAACGATAGCAATCACCTTACCACGTAACTCCTACATAGCGTAACTTATATCAAGGCAATTGCACATACAGATAACATGTTTAGAATGCCAAAAACCATTTATTCATGTTTTTACTGCATGTAGGATTTTAAAATGGTGTTAAAACTTAATTTTGACTTTAAAAATGGATCTAAAACATGTTAAAACCTATACATACACACATATAATAAGGTGAGAGATGATAAATCGCTCACCAAACCCTTCAAAATCCAATTTTTTCATGCAAATCGAGGCTAATCCAAAAATTAACAGTCAATCTCCTATTTTTCTTCTTTAAAAATGTAGATACGAAGATCTCTAACTAATCCTCTTGCTAATCAATTCTTAATGTATGATTTAGACTTGGTTTGGAGGAGAAAAAAGAAGGTTTTGGGTGAAGAATGGGTTAACGGATGCTTAGTTCTCTTTGGAAGATGATAAAAATGATTTAGGATGTTTATTTCAAACAATATAACCACTGAACCTAAGATAGGTTATTGGGCCTCTCCCTAACCTCACTAATTATCCACCAAGCAACTCCAAAAACTATCAAACTTCAGACAAATATATCACCTAACCAGAAAGTCCAAATCGTTATTATGACCACTCTACGGCATCACATCTTTTCAATGAAAGTGGACTCAAACGCTAATTTGGCTTCTATTAAAAGTTGAAGGCATTACAAATTTTTAGGGTAAAATAGTCCAATAAAAATTTTAGGGGTCAAAAATGTCACTGTTAACCCGCTTTTTGGCCAAAGCCAGGATATCAACAAATTGGCTAAAAAGGATGGATATCAGGATCAGAGATCGATTGGAAACAAGGCTACGATCGATACCGTCAAAATTATACCGAGCCCCAATCGAGGCGAGATCGATAAGGAATGATAAACAAGGCCCGATAAGGCTACGTTTCGAATTTAAGGTCAAACGGGTTCATACGCTCAAGTTATGGATGGATCGGTATTCATGAAAAACCATTTCGTATCGATCAATATGGATATGAAATGTACACAACTCCGAGGTTTAGGATAACAGCTTCAACGCTCTACCAGGATGGATATGGATAGGGATAACACACAAATGCTTTGTGCATTTGGTTTGGATCGATTACAATTCGTATCGATATATTTCGTATCAATCGAATGATGCGGCATCAGATCGATACGAGAGAAGGGATAGAGTACGGGATCGATACGAAGGATGGTCGCATTGGATGGATACGGAGGCGTATTTCGTATCGATCATTCGTATCGGTCGATATGAAAGAAGCGGTCAAGATGGAGCATAAAGCATAGATCACAGCACAAGACAAGGATCGATACGAGAATTAAGGAGTGCATTATCTATGGATACGAAATGATGGATATGAATCTATGGATACGAAATCATCAGCCTACACTTGCAAACTCGATCTTAAATCGATCATATCTCACAATCTACAATTCCAAATGCAACGAGATTTTCACGGCAAGTTGCACAACACATAGGGAACACCCATGATCGATCGCAGCATAATTGAAGCAGTTTATAATCGATACGAACTCACTATGGATCGATCAAGGATCGACCCCAAATGACTCCAGATCGATCATGTAGGCCCATCTGGACTTGAAAAGGAGTATTCTGAGATTCAAGGCAGATATTTCCAGCTCCACACCTATAAATAGCACCTCCATTGCAACTAAAAGGGGGTCTTTTCTCTCGGCTCCTCTTTATCTTCTTCTCTTTTGGCTAGACTCTGCCATTTTTTGCTATTGATATTCCAAAGGATTGTAACTGTAATCACAATATAAAGGAAATAAAAGGATCAATTCAAAGTGGACGTAGACCGGAGATAGCCGAACCACTATAATTTCTCTTGTGTTCTTTACTTGCTTTCATTTTTCATTTACTATTTTTTTCATTTTTACTCTCTACATTATCTGGATCTATGATCTGTGACTGGATATTGAGGGTTTGTGTGTAAACACTGGTGCTTTCACTACTTTTGGGGTTCATGACCATTTTTGGCTTAAACACTTTGGTGCTTTCACTAAGAACTCTAGCACCCGCTACTTTGGAAAAGGATTGGATATGAAGTTATGGTTAGGCAATCGGCTAGAAGGACATTACTATAAAGGAGCCATCAGGAGGGAAGTCAAGGGGTTTTCTCTGGAGCTGGAGTAGATCTGGCATCCATCTACATCACAAGGGATGATATGTGGACAATGATAGATTCTATGCAGGAGAGATTATTGAAGAGCCAACAAGAGATGATGTAGGATCTTTTCGGGTAAATGGGAATAGCTGGGACGCAAAACCTAGGAAATGGACCAACCGCAACTGTTGGCAATGTGGAACAAGGAGTCAAAGCTATAGGAATTTCTGGAGGTCAGATCCAGAATCAGAATGGTGAAGATGAAGGGAATCAGCAAAGGCCTGGGGGCAGACCCTCGGGATCATATATTGGAAGGCCCGTGAATGCGAATCAGCAAGCTGGGGCCAACGCAAACGTGAATGAGCAACATGAAGAGTACTACCCAGAATACCCTCCAGGACATGGGGGGCAGGATGAAAACGCATATAGGAGGCCACCCCCGGATGGAGACAAACGGATGGCTGGATTAATAAGAAGGATTATGAGAGGAGGGCTACCGAGCGGGGGCTTGGAGGAAGTTAGTCGGAGTTCGTTCACTCCAAATATCAGAAATGCAAGGAACCCTCCAGAATTCAAACTACCAACACTGGAGGCCTTTGATGGGAAGTCAGATCCAACTATGCACATAACCAGATACATCAGGCATAAGGAAGTGCTAGGGGCATCCGAGGAAATTATGGCAAGATGCTTCCCATTGTATTTGATAGATTTAGCTGCGCTCTGGTTTAGGCAGCTAGAGAATGGATCGACAGAACATGGGGCGAACTAGTGGAACGCTTCCTGAGACAATTCAGGGTCCACGTTACATGATCCAAGAACGTAATGACGTTGGCATCGATGAAGCAGAGGATAGGAGACTCCATAAGGAATTTTCTAATGCGGTTCAATGCAGCCGTGGCTTCGGTGGATCGCCCGAATCCATCAATGATTTTGATGGTGGTGGTAGCAGGAATTGCAGAGGGCACTGAGTTCAAAGATTCATTGGCACGGGATCCACCACAGGATCTCGGAGAGTTCTACCACGAGGCAGAAAGGTTATACGATTAGAGGATGCACGCGCCGAAAGGCAAGAGGTGAACACCGTGCAAGGCGAAGAAACGTCTGGAGAAGGACGCGGGATGGATAAAGGAAAGCGAAAGCAGGATGATGGATATGATGGTTCTAACAAACGGAGGAGAGACCGGGAACCCAAATTCACCACATACACAGACTTGACGGAGAATCTGGAACGAATTTACTTGGAAATATGGGGGCAACTCCCCTATCAAAAACCACCTAGAAGGAATCCCATGGAGCGAGAGCGCATGAGCGGGAGGTACTGCCTATTTCATGAGCTGGAAGGGCATACCAAAGATGAATGCCGCCACTTGAAGGACATGGTGGAAGAACACATCAGGAGTGTCAAATTGCCACAATATGTGAGGAACCGGACAACAGCGGTAGAACACGAGCGGCTACTGCCTACACTAAACAATAATGACTCTGGATTGGGGTAACGACTCGTCATCAGGCTATCAGCTGATCGTGATGGCAATGGCCAAGTTCAAGATTTGAACTTCGGTCATCAAATAATCTTTCTGTTTTTGTTTCTAAAAATAAAGCGGCTATTCCACTTACATATGTAAGGGAACCGGAGCGATTCCTAGGCATGCATTGAGATGGTAGTAGACCGCTCTGCCCGGATTGGCAGCACTTAGTTTTTTTTATTTTTTCATTGAACATTTGGAATTTGGATTTAATAAATGGATTTGGATTTTATGAAACAAATCCATGACCAGAGAGTTAGGGGATGGATACTGGAAGTCGGTTGAAAATTGATCGCTTTATGACCCTGTCTGGAGAGACAGGGACCAGAGCGCGAGAAGTGAGTCGCATCGCCGAAGAGCGATAACATCGACTCACTTGACGTTGTTCCCCATTCACCGAAGGTGATTGGATCGGGGCTCGACAAAAGCCCAAAGTGGCTGTAATCGGTCTAGGACTTAGGCCATGGCATCGCTTAATGTTCAAGGATACTGAACCAGAATGCAGGGAGTGACGCCGCTTCGTTGGAGAGCGACGGGATCGGCTCGCTCGACATTGTTTCCCCTTCACCGGAGAGTGATAGGATGGGATCCAGCAAGAGCCCGGAAAGGCTATAATCGGTCTAGGAGGACCAGGACGTCGCTATATGCCCCACCGAGGTCGGAGTGCAAGGGATAGGTTGCTTCGCTGGAGCGCGACATGATCTGCCTATTCAATCGTTAAGTTTGGATTGAGCTTGGCAATGGTACAGAGAAGGTCATCAATGATCTGGAGAGATCATAGGATTCGGTTACTGGCTTCCAAGATGTGAAATGGATATTGATTCAGGTTTGAATGGCTGAGGATTGGACATGGACTCGGAGTGGTCCTGGATTCGGTTAAGGACCCGGAGCGGTCTCGAATTTGGATATTGACCCAGAGAGGTCACAGATTTGGTTATTGGTTACTGGATATGAAAGGATTAAACTCGGTTGTTGGGTTCGGATGGAATTGCTTGGTAATTAATTGGATGATATGGCTATCAATGGAGTATGGATTTTGGATATCGGATTTAAAGCTATTCAAAACACGCCTTCCTATCGCAAGGCATGTTTTGGGGGGCAAGTGTTATCCCGCTTTTTGGCCAAAGCCAGAATATCAACAAATTGGCTAAAAAGAATGGATATCAGGATCAAAAGGCTATGATCGATATCGTCAAAATTTGACTGAGCCCCAATCGAGGTGAGATCGATAAGTAATGATAAACAAGGCTCGGTGAGGCTACGTTTCGAATTTCAAGTCAAACGGGGGTCATACGCTCAAGTTATGGATGGATCAGTATTCATGAAAAACTATTTTGTATACTTTCATATCGATCGATATGGATACGAAATGTACACAACTCCGAGGTTTAGCATAACAGCTTCAATGCTCTACCAGGATGGATACGAATATGGATAACACACACATGCTTTGTGCATTTGGTTTGGATCGATTACAATTTGTATCAATAGATTTCGTATCGATCGAATGATGCGGCATCAGATCGATACGAGAGAAGTGATAGAGTATGGGATTGATATGAAGGATAGCGACATTGCATGGATTCGGAGGCGTATTTTGTATCGATCATTTGTATTGGTCGATAAGAAAGAAGCAGTCAAGATGGAGCGTAAAGTATGGATCACAACACAAGACTCGGATCGATGCGAGAATTAAGGAGCGCGTTATCTATGGATACGAAATGATGGATATGAATCTATGGATACAAAATCATCAGCCTACACTTGCAAACTCGATCTTGGATCGATCATATCTCATAATCTACAACTCCAAATGCAATGAGATTTTCACAGCAAGTTGCACAACACATAAGGAACATCCATGATCGATTGCAGCACAATTGGAGCAGTTTATGATTGATACGAACTCACTATGGATCGATCAAGTATCGATCCAAAAATGACTCCAGATCGATCATGTGGGCCCATCTGGACTTGAGAAGGAGTATTCTGAGATTCAAGGCAGAATTTCCAGCTCCACACCTATAAATAGCACCTCCATTGTAACTAAAAGGGGGTCTTTTCTCTCGGTTCCTCTTTATCTTCTTCTCTTTTGGCTAGACTCTGCCATTTTTGGCTATTGATATTCAAAAGGATTGTAACTGTAATCATAGTATATAGAAAATAAAAGGACCAATTGAAAGTGGACGTAGGCCGGAGATAGCCGAACCACTATAATCCTCTAGTGTTCTTTACTTGCTTTCATTTTTCATTTACTATTTCCTCATTTTTACTCTCTACATTATCTGGATCTATGATATGTGACTGGATATTGAGGATTTGTGTGTAAACACTAATGCTTTCACGACTTTTGGGGTTTGTGGCCATTTTTGGTGCAAACAGTCACTACTCAACATCCCCCAAAGTTATAGTGTATGACCCAGTATGAATTTAAAAACAATATCTAACGACCCATTGATACTTAAAATGTGGGTTGTTATACTCGAGAATCCAGGCTTACTTCTTCCAAATCTTCCAAGGGTTGTGTGTTTTCTCGTCCATCTCTAGAATCTACATCTGGTATTATCTCTTCCTAAAATTTATTTTTATCTTGATCGACTTGATTCAATTCCACATATTTTCTTTTCTTGGTTTCTATTTTGACCATCTTAATTAGCATTAGCAAGTTTGTTGGAAGACTTTGTCTGTTTGGCCTTAAATATTATTTCTCGACGAATGATATACAAGGGCTTAGGAGATTTAGTTTTGTTTTGTTTATTTAATTTAGGCCCATAAAAAGATTCACCTACTTTATTATATTACTCAAGTGTTGTGAAATACGTTTAATGAGAACTGAATTGTTCCCCACATATAGTTCCTCATCCTGCCTTGGTAAGGAATCACAAGCAGATGTTTTGGGGACACGAAGGCATCAATCTCATCCAACACAGGTCATCCGAGGAATGCATTTTAGTAAGATGGTTGGTTTGTTATGACAAATGAAACCTCAAAAGTTCTTGAATAAGCCAGCACCCCAGTTTGAACATATGGCTTAATTTGTCTAATTGGTGTGTAGCCTTTGTTGTTGAACCCAAAATAGTTTCCAAACTTGATTCAAGTTTTCATTCCGGAATATCCATTTGATCAAAGGTGCATTTGAAGATAACATTTACTGCACTTTCAGTATCAACTAAGATCTTAGACACAAGTGAAAGTCCAATCTGTGTAGTTATCATAAGCGGGTCATTATGTGGATGTTTAACTCCCCTCAATTCTTTTAAAGTTATGCTTAGATTTGGGAGGTGAATAGAGATTTTGTGGGCCTTCGCTAGTGGTACTTCATTTATTAAATAAATTCCATCCTTGGCCTCCCTTATGCTACTTGCTCCTCTACTTATCCCCACAATATGCAGTCACCCATAAATTACATCAATGCGGTTAATTGGTTGCAATAGATCTTGAGGAATCTCATTTTCCAAGATGTTGGCGTTATTAGCTGGAGGTTTCTCATTATGAGAGATCTTTTGATCACCTTTGACAAATTCTTTAAGCACCCCATTCCTAATCATATTTTGTGCGATTTCTGCCAAAACTTGACAGTCGTCCGTTTTGTGACCATAATCTCTTCTGGGAACAAAGATCCATTGATGTTGTTATTCGTTTTGGGGTCCATATCCTTTTTCCCTTCAGGTCTATTATATCTCTTACCATTTTATTAGCCAAGTCTTTCAGATACGTTTCATCATTTTGATAGTCTCTTCATTCCGACTTGTATTCCTTTTGTGAAGTAGAACTTGCAAATTGTACCAAAAGGGATTTAGATGCCTTATTTGGCTTTAAATTTTACGATTTCCATCTTCCCTTCGTGGTCCTAAGTTGCTCTTTTCAACATTCTTACTTTTCAAGTTCGACCCTTCGACTTTTCTTCGAGGAGATTCAACTTCCTCCTCTTCATTTTATTTTATCCTTCATGATGTTCTTAAAGATTTTTGAGATACAAGTAGTTTAATTAGTTCTTGCATGATCTGAAGTTGTCTCTTCATGGTTTTAAGGTCGTTCTCTTCCTTTAATGTTTCCATCGGCGTCGATGTTTGGCCTACTTCTACATTTTCAATGTTGAATTGAAGAGTTATATTCTTCTTGATATTTTTGTGATGTACGGTTTTACCTTGCACTTGAACATTAACCTTCTTGATTGATCTACCCATTTTCATGGGTATTTGGCGGTCAAATAGGATTCAATGAGTTGTCTTCCTGAGTTCAACTCTTAGTGAAAGCACCACTTAATGTTAGGTCAAAGTTAGGTTCAACTTAACTTCTTTGATCATAGGTAGTCAATGATGCTTGAGTAAGGTGGGAAACTTAGTCAAGTGCACGTTAATTGAGTCTAAAGGAGGTCATTACACAAATAGTTCTTTGTTAGAGTCCTTGATTCAAAAGTCACAAAGTCAAATAAGTCCAAATGGCCATAAATGTCTTAAACTAAGCTTTTTTACTATGCTAGAAATAAAACTAAAATAAAGAAGAAAATCAACTTGAAATCCACCCTTTTCTAGTAGGGGTGTAGGCCTTTTATGGAGAATTCTAGCCCTTAGATTTGTGAAAAGTGTTATGAACAGTCATTATTTGCTGACATGGCACAAGCTCATGGTGACATGTGGCATAACCTTTTTCTAGCTTATTCATGATGACATGGCATAGTTAGTCCAGTTGGAGGACTTCGCATGGAAACTAGGGGTATTGATTTTTTAGGGGTATTCTTCAACATTCAATAACTCTAGTTGTCAACATGTGATAGTTCCCTTATCCTTCATTATGCAATAGCTCTTGTCAACACTTAGTAGCTTTGAAGAATCATCCTCCGATAGCTCCACTATTGTCAACATGTGATAACCCTAGATGGTTGGTAACTAATGGCTAAGAATATTAACCTTCGATAGTTTGACTGATCAACATGCGATAGCTTTAGAAAATATCAACCTTCGATGGTTTTATTGTTCAACATGTGATAGCTTTGGAAAATATCAACCTTTGATATTCAACTTGCGATAGCTTTGAACAATATCAACCTTAGATAGCTTGTAAACATGCAATAGCTTTGGAAAATACTAAGCTTTGATAGATTAGTTAGTCAACATATGCTAGTTTTGGAAACCCTTGATAGCTTGATTGATCAACATGTGATAGCTTTGGAAAATATCAACCTTCGCACTCCTTAATCTCATCATGCGATAGCTACATAAACTCGACATTTGATGGCTTTACGAACTCAATATGTGATAGCTACATAACTTATCATGTGATGGCTTTATGAACTCAATATGCAATAGCTACACAAACTCAACATGCAATGGCTTTATGAACTCAATATGCGATAGTTACATAAACTCAACATGCATAGCTGTATAAACTCAACATGCGATAGTTGTAACAACCCACAATTTGAAAGGCTGAATATTTAAACGAATAATTTAAGTATTTAATCGTTAATCAACGGAACGCCTATTATACTCAATTTTTCAAAGACTGATGAATTGGGACTCAAGACATCCGCCCTTGAGGCTGCAATTCTATCATGAAAAAAATGAGTATAAACTTGGCTATGTTTGAAATTGATTAGTTTTTGGATTGAATGGTGATTTCTAGAAAGAAATAAAAATTGAATGTTGGGCTTAGGCCATTGACTTGCCTATAAGTGGTTGTTCCCTTCATTATTTTTGTTCCACTCCTCATTCACGTAACACCCATCTTCCTCTTCTCTAATTACTTCTCTAATCACCCCTTAATCTCCTAAACCAAAATCGCTTATTCATGCTCAATTAAATTTCTATAAATCCTGACAAAATCAATACAATTCCTCTCTACCTATTCGACCGATAACCCATCAGGGAATTAGCTTGAATCGGAGTTTGTAAGTTCATCTTAAATTTCAAGATAGCTAAGAATGAGCTTTGGTAACTTAGAGGTGGATGGTGAAGAAGCAGGTGAGTAGGATGATTTTCCTAACTTATTTCCATGTTATACTTCACATAATTATTTAGTAATGATTAAGAAGTTATATGATATGATTTAGAGAATATATGTGATGATTTAGGCTTATGTTTATATTATAAACATGATTATATCACAATATTATTTGTTTGAAACCTTAATTACTGATTTTATAAAGCTAAGAAATTGGATTTGGGCTTAATTAGATGTTTACTATGATATTATGATAGACTGGAGACTAATTAAGTGATGTAATGATGTATATATCATTACTTATAAAGATTAAATCATTTGAATTGATTTTAGAAAAGTTAGTAAGCTAATTAAATGAGTTCGGAACTTTACACTTATTATTAAAGTGATTAGAGCCTTAATGAAGCTTAATTAGTATTTATAAATATTATTTAAGAAAAGAAATGATTTTATAAAATAATGGAATATGTTATAAAATGAAGTTCGTAAGCTAACTAAGTGAGTTATGAGCTCTACATTTATTATTAAAGTGCTCAGAGGCTTAACAAAGCTTTGTTAGTACTTATAAATATTATTTAAGTAAAGAAATAATTTTATTAGTGAAATATATATTTTATAAAATAGAATGAGATTTTATAAAATATTATAAATGATATATTTTATAAAAGTGGAAATTGGTACGAAGGGCCTAATTATATGGCCCATTTTTTTTCCAGGACACGGGTTTGAAACTATTATTTTCGAGGACAATTATGTGCGGCGTGCGTCTTCATCTTCTCAAACATCTAAATATCTTCTGAAATCGATCGTGGAAATTAGGCGCGTTCGTCTTCATCTTCTCAAACAACTACGTATATTCTGAAATCTGCCGATCTTGGAAATTGGGCGCGTGCGACTTCATCTTCTCAAACAAGTACGTATCTTCTGAAATCTACCGATCGTGAAAATTAGGCGCGTGCGTCTTCATCTTCTCAAAGAACTACGTGCCTTCTGAAATCTACCGATCTTGCAAATTAGGCGGTCGTGAAAATTAGACGTATCTTGTTCAATCAAAGCGGTCGTTTCTTGTGCAATTGAAGCGGTCGTGAGGCGTTAGTTTCTTCTCAAATCAAAATCGACTTTAATTGTGGGAAATCGTGAGGCGATTTTCTTCATTTGGTGAGTTTATTTTTTATTTGCTGTTTTTCATTCTCAATTCTTTTTTTTATGATGTTACTGTATGTTTCTTTTCACAGGAGGCTGTTTTCATCTATTGGAGGAAGGTTTTGTTTGATGTAGTTGGAATAATGGCTTCTGAATGGTATTGTTTTATTCTTACAATCACTGTGTATTTAGCTTCGTTTGTTCTTTAGTTTGCAATTAAACTCTGATTGTTTAGATGTTTAAGAATGGTGTATCAAAATTCCATTCTGGCTCTAGTAATAATTTGGCAGCCATTGAATGTGATTATGTGTTTTAAAGACCATATTGATCTTAGTGTGTGTTTGTTATGATAATTTTTTAGCTCTTCTTTTTCACCATTAAGTATATTTTTGCAGATCATCTTTTTCACCTATGATTTTTCAACAATGTAAACTTGAATAGGTACAATCACAACGAATGTTTTTCTTCCACATGTTCCACTGTTGTAATCAGGTTATCCCAAAGAGTGATAGTGATCTCTAAAAGATAAATTGTTTTATCTTTTTCAAAAAATGGTATAAAAAATGATTTAAATAGTCTTATGCTATTAGTTTTTATTTAAGATCAGTTTCACATAGTTATATTTTTTTAATATTTTTTTACATTTTTTTTTGCAGGTGTGATTCATCTGTTATAGTTGTGTTTGATTTCAATAACAATTGTTTTAGTGCTCGTTTTGGATTGGATGCTTCTATTTCTTATGTTAGGAATAGGATTTGGGAGCAGTGGAATAATTTTACTCCATTATGCTTTGATATTTTTTATATTCGAGAATCAAAGACTACCTTTATTGAAACGGATAGTGATCTTCAAGCTATATTGATTTTGTCTTGGTTTAAAAAGGAAGAATTTTTGGTTTTTTTTCTACGGCTGAAGAATGATTCAATGGATAATTTTGTTGGTGAAAGTAGCAAGTCTGGTTCAGTTGTTGGTGTTGAGTCAAGTAATAATATGTTAGGTTATGATGATGATTTAGATTCTGGTTTTACTCAACAAAAGGATTTACATGAGTTGTTGAAGAAGAATTCAAATATGGAATTTTTTACTGGGGTTGGTCAACAGTTTGATTCTGCTATTGGATTCCGTAGAACGGTTAGTGCTTATTGTTTGAAGAATGGGTTTAAAGTACAATATATTAAGAATTGTAAAGAACGATTGACAGTTCGATGTGCTATAGATAGTTGTCCATTTAGGATTCATGCTTCTTGCAAACTGAAGCAATTGGACCAATTGTTTGTTAAAAACATTCAGCTGAATCATACTTGTGGTGGTGGATTTCGTTCACTTGGTAGTCCAACTATTAATAGTGATCTTGTGAAAAGTCTAATCTTCACTCAAATTCGTGATGAGCCAAAAAGAAAAACGAAGGATATCATTAAAAGTTTTAGAAGAGATTATGATGTGGAGCTGAGCTATTATTTTGCTTATAAGGGTAAGAAATTGGCTATGAATGATATTTACGGTGATGAAAAGAAATCTTACAATGATTTAGTTTGGTATTTGAAGGCATTGGAAAGAAATAACCCAAATAGTTATTCAAGTATGGATGTGGATTCTGACACTAATCAATTTGAGAGAGTTTTTGTATGTTATGAGGCATGTATATTTGGATTCAGCTATTGTCGTCCTATGGTGTTTTTAGATGCTACCTTTTTGAAAGGGCGAAGTGGTATTTTGATGGCTGCCACTGCAAAAAATGGAAATCAAGGTACTAATTTTGATCTTTTTTTTTTGCTGTTGTATTTACTTTGTACTGTGTGCATTAGGTTCTTGTTATAAATTTTTGTAACATAGTACTGTTTCTTTAAGTGATTGTTCTAGTGAATTTTGTTATGTTCATACTGCATTTTGGTTAAGTGATTAGTCTACTGTTATATAGTACTGATTCAGTTCATTAAAGTTTCTTTTGCGTTAGGGCTTAGCATGTAAAATTATTGCATAAAATGAATTTATGTTACTACTACATGTTGAATAAGATAAATGCATTTATCTTTTAAGATAAAGAATTAAATAACATATTAAGCCGTACTTATATATCATAGTTACTAGTACATGTTGAATATATTTATCATTTTTCTCATTATTTGAAATTCTTACATAACGTATAAAAATGATTTAAACAGCATATAGAAAAGATAATAGCATATATCTTTTAGAAGTTCTTTGTATTGTATGCATGAATTAAGTATTATATCTTTGCAATTTCTACTCTTCCTACATAGACTTCACATTCAAGTAGCAAAATTTAAAAAACAAAAGAAAAAAAGGTTGAATTGTCTCTAGCAAATTTATTTTTCCTTTTTTATTTGGGCAAAGGGCATAGTGTTCATGTGATTTTTTACTATTAGATAATACTGTTTCAAAGATAGTGCATTATTTTCAAATGTACATTAATAAACAGTGAATTATTATTATTTTGTTTTTTTCCAGGTTTTTTCCCATTAGCAATGGCTCTTGTTCCCAAAGAAAATGAAGAGTGTTGGAGTTGGTTTTTGAATCACCTAAAGAATGCTCTTAGTTGTGATAGAATATTAACTTTTTTAAGTGATAGACACTGGGGTTTATTGTTAAGTGTTCCAAAATTTTTTTCGAATAGTCATCATTCTTATTGTTTGCATCATATGCAAAATAATATTGCTAGCATTGTGAAAAGTGGAAGGGGTGTTTGGGTAGCTCATTTACTTGAGCGTTGTGCTATAGCTTCTAATCATCATGAGTTTGAAAAAGCCATGTCCAAGTACAAAGAAATTGGAGGTGCCAAAGCTATAGAGTATTTGAATGACAAACCATATGATCATTGGGCCGATTTGTTTTTTCCGGGGAAGCGATATGGTGAAAATAAGTCCAATGTAGCCGAGAGTTTTAATTCTTGGATTTTGGATGAAAGAAGTTTGCCTGTTACTGCTTGTCTTGATGGAATTAGGGTAAAACTTATGATACAAATGTCTAATCGTAGAGAAGAGGCATTAAAGTGGACTAGTGTGCTATGTCCGAAAATGGAAGCTCGTTTGTTAAAATTGAAGGAAGAAGGATTTGGGTGGAGTGTTTCTAAATCATCTAGGTATGTATTTATATTTATTTACATGATGTTCACAGTTTCTAAAAAATGATAAATGCATTTATCTTTTTTCAACCTGCTATGTAGCCTGTGTTATGATTTCATTTTGTTGGTGTTGCTTGTTACGTATTTTCTCTTTGTCTGCATTAAAGCTTATGTTCACAGTATGATTGTTAATTTTTTTGGTTTATTAGTCTTATTTTTCACTATTAGTTCACTGCACATGAATTGGGTCTTACATTTTGTAGGTATATTTTTGAAGTTCATTCTCCGACATCTCAAAAGGTTGATCTTAAAAATTGCATTTGCAGTTGCAATCAATGGAAAGTGACAGGTTTTCCTTGTGTGCATGCTTTGAAGTGTATTTCTTTAACCAGAAATTCTGTTTATGAATATATTGAGAATTACTTTACTGTTGAGTATTATCTAGCTTCATATTCACATTTGATCAATCCTATTCCAACTTTTGATAAGGAAGCAATTGAAGCTGAAGAATCATCTACTGTTCTTCCTCCTAAGCCTGTTCGTGGAGCTGGAAGGCCTAGGATGAATAGGATTGAAGGGGCTGATTTTCATGCTAAGCAAAATAGATGTGGAAAGTGTAAAAAACTAGGACATAACAGAAGGCGGTGTTCTTTTGAATAATTGAGTTGATTGTTTTAGTTCAATGTATTTGATTGGTTGTTCTATGAATACTTTGAGTTGAATAATTGAGTTGATTTTTTTAGTCCAAAGTATTTGATTTGTTCTTGTATGAATATTTGGTTGTTGTATGAATACTTTGAGTTGAATATTTGAATAATTGCATATGTTGAATTGGTTATGATCTGATTTTGATTATTTTTGGTTGTATGAAATTATTTATGTTTAACCGTTATTTGGAATACAATGTTGTTAGTTCTGTTAAAAAAGATAAATTGATATTTCTTTTTAATTGTTGTGTATAGTCTGTTTTTAAAACACAGTCCTGAGAAGAGCTCGCACGGTGTACTCAGCTATGACCTCAGGTTTCACATTAGTAGAGTCTGATCCAGGTGTAACCATGTTAGGCTTCAACAAAGTACCTTCCATTAGGACTTTGTGCTCGTTTAGGGCCTTGTAGCATGCAGCAAGCACTATTTCAGTCACATCTGCACACCTGCCAATTTCAAGGCCATTCAATATGTTAATTAACTTTGTGGAACAAACAATATTAAGGTTCCAAATGAACAATCCAAAAACAGGAACAGGTTACTCTTTGCTAGCATTTCACGCATGAAGTTTTTCTCATTAATGAGTGTTGAGTACAGCAAAAAAAGGTAAATCATGTTCTCTCATGAGTTGATTTATTGCTAATTAACAGTAGCATTCTTGCTTTTGACCCATTGATTTTGTTTAACAAGTAAAATTAACAGACAACTACCCAGTCAATGTTATGGGATCCATCAACAAGAATCTCAGATTCGACAATGGGAACAAGCCCATTTCGAACCAAATCATCTGTAAATCCACGATTTTTACGCACAACGGTAGGAATACAAATCAAACAGAACAACTGGAGATCAGTATGACTAGTATATTGCTACCCAAAACATACTGTCAATAAAACATAAATTCGTTTATCTTTTTAACAGAGCATTAAAAACATTAGCCATTACAAATTCACTATCAATTACCATAATTTCATTATCAAATTAAAAATCAATTGTGTAAGTACTTGCTAGTTAACAATATACAAAAGCAACATAGACTGAAGTGATTATGTAGTTAATATTTCATTTTGACAGATGCATTGGTTCTAGACAGTCTTGCCTTCTTGGTTCACAATATCATAACAGTTTGACAATACATCCCATGGTACTTGGCGGACTGGAGATCGATAGCCTCTACAATCGGGGTCGTGGCATTTCTGATAGTAGCCACCTCTCTGGAAATCAACAATGTACGTAACATGATTACTTTTATGTTCTCTTCCAATTCGTTCACAATATCGACTTTTGGACATGCTATAAATTATGTAGCCATGTGCAGAAAACCAGTACCACCTTCTTATTTTACCCGAAATATTTCCATGAGAGGCAAAAGATGAAATTTTATCATCCAAAGCTGGAAAGGGAGATTTTCCTGAACAATAGGACTTGGGTATATTGCTTCCATAATCATGTAATGACTTATCTCCCTCGGTGTGGGTGCTATTATCATTGACCTCAGATTCAAAATGAAGAATTTTGCAACAGTCCAGATCCATTTTGCACTCTAATAGCTTATCAAAATCAGCATCTATTCTGCAAATAAGTGATTTGATAAACACTTGTTCCTCATTCAGATTCTTACATCCAAAGCATCCGCTTGGCAGGAGTAAAGCATTCTTCCCTGCTTTTGATGAGAAAGGAAGACGAAAACAACGATTACGGGTATAAACTCCAGTATCAACAAAAAGAAGCTCCGTATTGTCTGATGAGCTTGAATCTTTTTTGATGTACAGTTTTTCAAACTGTGGATCACTTACTCTTAAATTTATTATGCGTGAGCATACCTCAGAGATGAATGTTCCAACATGCGAGTTGTCTTTGAAGGCAAAATTTGGGATATGAATGATCACATGTCGAGAGAACTTTTCTTCAGTAGATGAATCAAGCTCTAAAACCCAATCTTGATTTCCCTGGATTTTGTATTTGTCATTTAACAGTTTGAAGGTGATAGATATCAGAATATCTACCATTTCATCGGCATTTTTTCCAGTGTTAATCTTTTTATTGAACTCCAGATCATAATACAAGTGGCAAGGCAGTCCGACTTGAATAACCTCATAATGGTGGCGTAACTTAGGATTCATGGTTTTGTACCTTCTCCAGAACTCATCATATGTAGAAACAAGGAACCTTCTTTGTGCAGTCAAATGATCTTGGTAGCAAAAAACGTAAGTGTTTGCATGTGTTTGGACAAATCTTAAAGCTTCTTCTTGTCTAGGAAAAGTAGCCCATACTACATCTTTTTGCTGTGTAGAACAACGGAATTAGAAAACATAATAATAAATATAAAACTATAAATTATCAATAACAGATAAAAGGATTTATATTTCTTAAAAGAGAAGTAGAAACTTATTTTTAAGATCAGTTACTACAAATTCACTATCAATTACTACAAATTCACATCAAATTTTCAATATCAGTTACTACAAATTCAGTATCAATTACTACAAATTCACATCAAATTTTCAATATCAGTTACTACAAATTCATCATGTAATTCATTAGTAATTTAAAATATACTCCCTAAAATCTATGATCAATGTAGTATCAGCTTTTACAAATTCATCACCAAATTCATTATCTAATTTTTAATATCACCCATTACAAATTCATCATCTCATTCATCAGTCATTACATTTTTATGGGCTGAAGAAGAGCTGCAAAACTTGTCAAGCCAGCAGTATGGTTCGTCGGATAGTATTTGTGCAGCTATCTGTGCTCTCAATGCATTAACTTGTTCAAGACTAATTTTTTCTGTAGTCTGCATTCCTTGTGCTATTTTTTCCATGAACATCATCACAAAAATTCCGCAGTCGTACCTGTATTTCTGAAGTTTAGTACTTTGAATATAATGATAAAACAGATTATCTTTTCTTTATTTTGATAATGAATTGTAATTAGTATTATGTTTATCTAAAACTAGTATGTGAGAAAATAATATTATCTAATTGGTAATATGTGTGTAGGTAGTTATTGTGTATTGTGATTTTTTATATAAAATTCTGAACTATCTTCAAAATTACCCAGTGCTTTGTTGAGCACAGTCAACATTTTTAAGCACTGAATTTTTCCTGAGAATTGTTTTGTGCCCTTCTTCTTGTAACTCTTTGTTTAGGTAGTTCACTGCTGATTTCTGCAAACAGTGAAGGAAAATTAGAATAAATATAAACACATTTATCTTTTTTACTTTTTGTGTATTTTTACTTACCACATTAATGACAAATTTTGTATGTCCACTTCTGCAGGTTTTTGATCTCGTGGTCAAGTGCAGAGAGTCGTAGTGGTTCCAAGTGCATTCTCCAACAACTAGTTCTAGCAGACTCCAATGATCATTGCCATGTATTGGGAATAATATGTTGCAACATAATGGATCTAAAAGTGTTCTTTTCATAAAAGGATTGAACATTTTTTTCTTGATATTTTCCAAGCTTCCATCCATTGCGCTTTTCTGTAAAAAAATTGTTTTAGAAAATTTATGTTTTATAAAAAAATGTTAATTTGAGAATATAGTTCACTTACTGTCATAGTTGTGTTAACATAGATAATGCTATTGCTTTTTTCTAGTTGCTTTGTTTTTCGAAACCAAAACCAATCAATGATCTACATTTGAAAAATAATATGGATAAAGTATATAAATTATAATGAAGGAAAGTTTAGTTTGTTGTACTTACTTGACCACAAATACTTTGTTGATAGAGGAGGTCTTCTATCATCATTTTTGTTATGGTGATGAAGTTTTCATCATCACAACTAAATGCTTCATCGCTAGAAAATTGGACGGTTGTTAATAAAAGAAATTAAGTTTAGTACGTACTATGTTGTTTGCATTTGATAGTAAAACAAAATAGAAGCCTTTATGGAATTATTTATTAAAAGTTAAAGATAAATTAATTTAGCTTTTTTAGTTTTGTTTAGTTTTTGTTTATTTTTGAGCAAGTGTGTGAGTGTATAGTAGTTGATAGATGTACTGATAGGTGACCAAACTAAAACAGAACCAACACAGTACTAATAATTAATCTAACAGATTGTTGATATATAGTTTGTGTGAGTGAAAAGTAGTTTAATTACTTACTTGTTTCCTCCCAAAACTTTGAAAAAAAGTTTCACATTTTGTTGCTGTTCATCAGTTAGATGCTTCATGAGTGGACACTTTTCAACATTCTTTTGCTTCTTCTTTTTTTGTTCTTTAGAAATGACATCTTCAACAACAATTGGATTTTCTGCAGCAATTTCTTGACTATGTTGTTTGATATTTTCAAATTTTAAACAATCTTCGGTTTCTAGAATGCAATCTTGAGTTTCCATCAAATCAAAACATGGAAAGTTAGCAGAACTATTTATATGCATCATACCAACTATCTTTCTTTTATTCGTACCTTTATCAGCTTCACTTTTTTCTTTGAAATCATTTTTTTTCTCCACATTATGCTCTTCAAAATTTTCCAGCTTTTGAAGTTTCATTTCAAGATTGTGGAGTCTTTGTTCAGCCAGCTGTCTTGAATGTTGTTCCTCATTCAGTTGTTCTGCCATACTTTTCATCTCAGCAGATAAAAAGTTCACTTTCCTCTCTAACTCTTTTATGCTATTAGAGCAGTCTGTAGCATATTTGCCATATTCCAACCCAGTATATATATTTTTTTGAAAAAAAGTCTTTTTCCACTTTAGTTACATTTGCAAATTTCTTTAAAATCTGCATGGAAGGTATTTGAAATTAAATTTGGACATGTAATATCTTTGAAATTCTATGAAGTTAGAAATCAGAAATTATTAAAAATATACAGGTAAAAAAATTTCAGACACTTGATAAATGGAAACAACATGCAGGCACATTCATATGGGAAGGAGAGAAGACTAGGAAAATCTATAATGCACACACAATAGTTGTTACGTATAAATATAGATATGTAATTAAATAACCTACAAACTACATAAATTTAGAACACTATTCCTATTAAATAAGACACATATAAACATATGTACTCATATAATTTTGTTTATCAACAAATATATATAGTTCATTATGTACTTAAATCAATTTCTATAAAAACATATATGCATTTATCTTTTTTAACTAGGGTTTAATTTAGTTGTATATTTTCTGTAATAAATTTAAATATGAGTAAATCAAGAAAAATGTTTAATATGTATAACTATATAACAAATATAAGTAATGCCTAAGTTGTTATAAAATCATTTACATTAACAGATAAATGTTTTTATCTTTTATAGCTTTTAAGCATGGTAAAATTAATGAAGAAATTTGGAGTTGGGCAGAAACTGAATTGTACTTAAATCATTATGTATTTATGTATTTAAAAGTAGCATACCTTATCATTGTCTATTTCATCAAGGTCCAAATCTTTTAATTTTGACAAGTCCCATTTTCTCATCCTTGGGATTTTGCTTTCCAAATTTTCTTTTTCATCGATGATTTGCGTCCTTTCACAAAACCAATACTGCCAATAAGACCATGCAAATAAGCATTAACATTTAACATTTTTGTAAAAAGCATTGGTATAAATTTATTTATATTTGCTTAAAGTTTTTAAATCATACCAGTAAGACCATAGTACATCCAGGTGTGCTTCTTGGATTAGCATAGTATTTTTGTACATTTTTCATGACATTTTCACATATTGCTCTCGGCCAAGAGATTGAGTTAAATTTTTTTAAGTTTAACAGCTTTGATAAGAAGCCCCACTGCATGTAGTTCTGATTGTTAGGAAAGAAAAAAGTAATAATCAACAAGAGCAACAACAATTTGACTAAATCTTCATTCCCGTTTTCTTCCTCTATCATTTTTTTCAACCTTCTTGTGACTGTCTTCTGGCTAATTATGTCATTTTCTTCGAAATTTGTAGTCAGAAACTCTGAAAAACTCTCCATTGCTGTGGCCTTATTTGAAGTTGGTATTGGAAACAAATCCTCTCCAGATAAATTCATTCCAAATATAAGGCTAACTTCTTCAGGTGTGATTTTCAGCAGTTTGTTTCCAATTTTGAAAGCTTTTTCTTTAATACTGAAAGAAGTAATTAGTTGGTCTAAATTTGAAGCACTTTTCCGTATGTTTTGCCGTTCTATGCCATTGGTGAGAAACATATTAAAAAAGTTTTTGAATGGCGTTTTGTTGATATAACTTTTTGCTTCTGAAGATAGAATGTTTTTTTCCTTTACCGTCATCATAACTTTGTACACAGCATCTAAATTACATCTGTATGTTCCACTGTACAGATGTTTTTTCAGTCTTTTCAGCCTGTTTTGAATTTCATATTTGTCAACATCATCTGACTCATCTGTTTCAATATTTATTTCTTCAGAATCATAACTTGCTTCATTTAGTTTTTCTGAAATTGTTCCTTCGTCATCTGAGTTTGTTAGATGTTCTTTTTCAGTCATTTGTGAGATTTGCTGTGTTGGTTTAGCTTCATCCTACATTCATGAAAATAATATCATTAATTGGGATCCTAAATTTATTTCTGCATATTCATGAAGATAATATCATTTTGCTCAAGAATCATAATGCACATAAAGTATAATAAACACTTTTGTTGAGTAACTATGTAGTACTGATGGCTATTTTTTTTTCCAAAGTATAGAAAGATAATCTGTTTTATCTTTTTTAGGTGTTTAAGTAATGGTCATTTAGAAATCTGAAAACTTAAAGAGAATGAAACACAAAATAGCCATCAGAATATTATTTATAAAAAAGATAAATTCTTTTATCTTTTTTAACAAAGCATTAACAACAAATTATCCATTACAAATTAGTGATCAGTTATTAGAATTTCATCATCACAATAGCCTTGAAGTAATAACATGTACAACATGTATGAATGCAGTGCACAGTGCAGACTTATATGGTCAGAGAATCAAGCTACAACATTAACAAATAGTCAGATCCAAAAGTGAGAGTACAAAGAAGTGCACAACATACACATAAGCAAATGCAACATGAAAACAAATCTAGATCAATGCAAATGAAGCAACCAAACCTGACTGAAGTGTTCAAATATTACATATATACATGTGTGTAACATCAAGTGAATATGCAACATCATACACATTGAAACCAGAGTCCAACGCAGACATGTCGACAAGATAAGAATGCAAGTGCAGACAAGCTACAATATGACAGACTGCATTTAAAGCAACAACTCAACTCAGTGCACATCAACCCAATACAAACTACATGAAGTATATGGAATCTAGATTCCAATTTAATATGCATATACAAATTGAAGAGTACAACTAAATATTATACATAACATAAGTAGGAAAACAGTTACCAATGGAGTTGAAGATAAAGGTGATCTCTGGCTGTGTTGATCGCAGAATGGGCTAGATAAAGGTCTAATATTTATGCATTGGGTTCCAGCTTCATTTATAAATATGCACGTTGTTTTCTGTATGAATAACTTTGATTTTGATGACCTGGTGTGCATTTTTACGCTGCATAAAAATTGTCATACATAATGAAATGTTAGAAAGAGTGAAGAATAATTTTTTTGTACTTGTAATTGTAATTATCAAACACAACTAGGGTTGTAATTCTAATAAGTAATTGTGTGTAGGTAGTTATTGTGTATTGTGATTTTTTATATAAAGGGGAATCATATATAGTTCATTATCTAATTAAATCGTTTTGTATAAAAACATAAATGCTTTTATCTTTTTTAAGTAGGGTGTAAATTTGCTGTATATCTTTTGTAATAACTTTTAAATCATGAAAAAATGGCAAACATGTATAACATATACTAGTCACTATTTAAGATAACTAAGGCTTAAGTTGATTTGAACCAATTATAGTAAAAGATAAATATGTTTATCTTTCGTAGCTGTTGAACATAGGAACATTACAACATAACTGTGTTTACACAATACATACAATTTTTGAAGTACTGAAGTTAAAATTATGTTAAAGCAACTCAAAGATAAACAAACATGTTAAATCCATTACATTCTTGTATTAAATCATTTAGATTAAAAGATAAACAGATTTATATTTTTAAGCTGTTGAATATGACCAGTTTTACATCACGTTAAATCATTACAAAAACAACAAACACCTTACATGCATTACAAAAACTGTTATATATAAACACAATCAATAGAACTTATTTGTTAATTGTCAAACACAAGCAAAAACAACCCATAAATAGCAAAGAAAATCAATCAGTGAATGACTACTTACTTCAGCTAACAAAAACAATCGATATATAGCAAAAAAAAAACAATCGATGAACAACAAACACCAAAGATAAACAAGTATTTACTTATTCAGCAACAAGTGAATAGAAATCACGTCTTGCAACTAGTGAATAGAAATCGCGTCTTAGTTTCTTCAGCTGAAGAAAAGTGAATCAATCGATATATAGCAAACAGTAGAAATAAACAATTACTTACTTGTTCAGCTGAGAAAAGTTAGGCGGTACGATTTCTTCAGCCAATCGATAATCCAACTGAGGCGATTTTGTTTCTAAACCCTACTTTTGTTTTTCATTTGGAGGTTTGGCGGCAGATATGGATTAGCGAGAAGTAGAGGGTTTATTTTCGACCCGTGTCCTGGAAACTAATTTTTTTGAACACGGGTCCTAGAATATAATTAGTTGATGGTAATAGGCCCTTATAGTGAAATTCCCCTTTTATAAAATATAACAAGATTTTATAAAATCGTATAGAAAATATATTTTATAAAATAGAATGAGATTTTATGAAATCGTATAAATGATATGTTTATAAAATAATGTGAGATTAATAAAATAGTATGAAAATATATTTTACTTTTATTGAAAAGATTTAGTAAATAAAATTAAAATTTGATTTAGTAATAATTGAGTTGCTACTTAAATATACGTGTGTGTATGCATGCACGAGTGGGTATGCGTATACGTGTATTCAAAGCCATATAATAATCATGATAGCTCATGTAATGTTATTAGAATTGTTAAAGATAGTTGTGTGCGTATTCATATATATGTATATGTGAATATCCCTATTGGTATATAAACACGTGGCGAGCTTCTCTTGTAGCCATAGCGATTATTATATGCGCTAAGTTGTGTGAGAAGGTACCAAGTCTAGTAATTGCTCCGATGGAGCCCGAAACAAGATTTATATAGTAGAAGTGCATTTACGTATATGTGTGTGCATAAGCATGTACAAGTAAGTGCATCAACATACGTGTGGGCAACACGCAAAGCAAGAAGGCTGGTTGAATTACTTGGTAGATAGGCTAAACTTGACACCTTTCATGGTAGGTAACTCTTTTGTAAATAAAAACCTTGTATGGGTAACCTTAGTTGTTGAGCTAAGGTAAATCGACTTAAAGTGCTACCATTCGAACTTGGTGCATGAGCTTTCGAGTTGGGTGGGTTAGTCGATGGAGTGTGACTTGGACTTGCATCCAAGTAAATTTCGATGGTTGCCAAGTAATGAGGAAAGACTGAGCGGATGACTTGTTAACGCTTTGCATGGAGTCATTCTTGTTTGAAGTGTCTGCCTTGGGTGAGTAAAACCATTGGTGACAGGAGAGATCCCAAGTGCTAAAGGGGTATTTTCTAGGGATCGGTCTATTCATGTGCTAGTTCTTAATCTCTCATTCGAGCATAGAATCTCTAGGTGATTTGCACCAGTTAGACAAAAAGTTTTCACTCGATTCTTAAAGGCGAGCACTTGAGTTGGATTCTTGAGGTGACCGAGATATTTCCAAAGCACGACTCTGGCCATGCGCGGAGATTTCAGTAGTTGGATCAAGAAACCGGATCAGAGTTCGCATGAGAAGTGTCAAGTGGCCTATCCTAGTTTAACATAGAAATCGTGCGAGTGAACAAAGGATTAGATCGTGCATCATATATTATTTTAGATGATCTTCATTCATTGTATAATTATTTATAATATAGTTTGGAATGCTTGTGATAGCTTGGGAAGGACTTCTCAATTAGTTTTGTGAAGATTCAGATAACCTTCTAAGTATCGAAATGATACTTGCCTAGCTGAGCATCGTGGTACACTTAGTATATTATCCTTATCAATATTGTGCAGTTGAGGTGAGTTTGAACTCGAGCAAACCTAGGAATTTATTAATCGTCATTAAATGATGATTTAATTAGTAGAATTTTATCCTTTGGAGAATGAGCTCTGTTCGGAAGAGAAGGAAAGTTAAGGCATTGATTGCTGGATTCATTTGAGAGTTTCAAGACTCAATGATCCCATGTATCGAGTAATTTTTCCTTGAGTGGTGGGGGGTGTAATGGTCTTCCGTGTATTATATTCATGAAAGAAGTTACACACTTCAGCATTTTGTTTATCTTGAATGTCGAACAGGCTTATTGAAGTTTATAGTTTGTCATGCATGTTTTGAATATTGTTGATTACCGTGCATGTCGGTATAGACTCATTATGAATGTTTCATTGTTTTATATGCTTGTTGTTGTTGTTGTTTATTATTGCTAGCTATCATTTGATTGTTGTTTGTTGATTGCTTGCTATTATTTTCTATGGTTTGTTGTTGATTGAATTTTATTTTTGTTGATTCATTGCTATTGTTTATTTTATATGATTGGTAGGTTGTATGTTAGTTATCGTAGTTTGTTGATTGGTTGCCTTTTCTCATTGTTGACTTCTTATTGTTACTTATTGTTACTTGTTTCTGTTTGATTGTTATTTATAATTGATCGTTATTGCTAATTGTTGTTTGCTTTGTATTTTTGGTAGTATGCTTGTAAATTATTGTTGTATGTTGCTGCATGTTGTGTATTTGGTTGCTTATATGCTAATTATAATTACACGTTGAAGTATGTTCGGAGGGTGATAGCTTTCTAAAATAGATCATATCATCCATGTCCATTGTAGATGAAAATGACTAAGGATCGTAATATGGAATATTAACTAAGTTATCTACTAGTGTGGAATAAAAATATAAAAGTAAAGTAGATGACATCAGGGATTTTTATACGGGTTCGAACTTTCTGTTCAACGTCCAGTCCCCGACTCCTTCTAGAATTTAACTATCAACCCTCACTTAACTCGAAGGAATAGGTATTACACCGCTTGAGCAACCGAACAGAACTTCAACCGCCTAAGCAACAAAATAGGACTTCAACCGCCTGAGCAACCGAATAGGACTTCTAATACAAACAGTAAAAATTGCTTCTGACTGAGCATGCTCTTGAATAGCACTGATAAGTCAATAATGTACACCCTTACTATAATCTTCTCATTTGTTGTATATAGTGTAGTTCGTGAAGATAGGAAGTTAATTTAATCATAAATGAAATTGCTCTTGAATGTGCAAGTGATTAGAACGGGAGTTTGAATGCAAATGGAAAGAGTTTAGACAATAAGAATATGAGATAGAATCAGAAAATTAGGTAATTAAAACAAATGATTTAAAGGCTATATATAGTGTTTAAGTGTTGCAACTTATCATGAAAAGTAACGATCAGAAGATACAGAAACAACTCTTGAATCAAGGGTTGTTTCTGTTCGATGAAGTGAAGTGACTTTTCAGAAATATAGCCGTTATGCAATTTCAGTCGACTGAACAAAAGAATTCAGCCAGCTGAAATGTTAAAAATCAAACCAGAGAGAAAACAGTTCAAAAAACACCTTATTCGGTCGACTGAAATGGGTAGTTCAGTCGACTGAACATTCATATCAAATTGTGCATGTGCACAGATATTCAGTCGACTGAACTAGGCATTTCAGTCGTTGAAATTCATGTTTTTTGCCATATTCATAATTTTTCAGAAATATTTGTGTGTGAACAAGTGTAATATAAGAACTTTGATATATGAACTATGATTTGGAAGCTTTGAAATTGCATGTGTGTGTGTGTGCATATACCACTTTGGAGAGATTTCAACAAAAATTAACTACTAGACTTAGACCATAGACAAACCATAGACAATATTGAAGCTTCTATCCGGAATCTGGTCTGCAATCTATTGTTGAGTAGAATTGTATCTTCTCTGCAAACATTGTTAGTTCACATAATATTTACTTATATAGTTGTCACAATCAAAACATCAAAAGTAGGTTCTAACATTCTCCCCCTTTTTGATGATGACAACTATGTAAATTTGAAAATTTATAAAAGTAATTTACTCCCCCTGAATGAATATTCCCCTATCAAACAATTTCTCCCCCTTTGTCATCAACAAAAAAGAACAAATAGATAATATGAGAAATATAGATATATAAGCACAAAAATAAAACATATAACATAGGGAAAGTAAATAAACTTAGCATCATAGATAGCACACAAATAAACGTGAGCATATACATACGAGAATCAAAGAACAATATCATATAAGAACATCAAAACACAACAAGCATACATAAGATAATGTCTTAAAAAATATGATAAGATGAGTGAAAAAATTAAACTAGTAATCCTCACTATCATGTGCTTCTTCTTCCTCTTCTTCTTCGAATGTCGACCAAGTAAATGGTGTGGGGTTTTCAAAAACACCCGTAGAGGTAGAACCGGTACATGACACTTTTTCCCAGATTTTGTTTAAAAAACCTTTTATGGAATTTAGCTTTTTATTTGTTTTGGTTACATTTTTCTCGGCGGTAGCCAAATGTTGTCCAAGCTTACTTTGGTTGCGAGAGAGCATAACAAGTGCTTGCGTAATGTCACCATGGAGCTCATAAATCTCATCGTCATCTTCTTCTTCTTCTTGTCGGGAAGGTTATGAGGATGAAGAGGCGACGTTTGTATCCCTTGGTTAAGGAATCCCTTGTTCGTGATTGGCGGCCCATTGTTGGAAGCTTATATTTTGTTGAGATTCCAGGCATTTTGGAAGACTCATCAGACTTAGAGTCTTTGAGTTGAGCTCGCCGACGGTTATGTAATCCGCATCAGGTAATGGAACTCCAAAGTTTTAAAGAATACACATGATGTAGGCTCCATAGTGGATGGTTTTGTAGTTTCTCTTATGGTTGACTGTGAGAAACTATTCCAAAATAATATTTTCCTAATTTACTCTTTGGGATGAGTAAATAGCATAGAGGGCTTGGAAATCCCTCTTGTAGACTTTCTCGTAGCAACCGGTACGAGGTTGCAGTGATCGAATGAGAGCTCGGTGAAGAATACGTGCCTTCGGACATAAGGCACTGGATTTCAAGATGGTCAAATCATCCGATAGAAAATGATGAGAAAATTCATCTCGGTTATACATGTCTACTTCGACATTATTGATATCCAATCCTTCGGATGGACATCGCAATATGTGGCCAAGTCGTTGGAGAGGAAGATAAATTTTAACTCCGCAAACCAAGGTCCAAATACAATCAACCTTATTATGTGGATCTTGGTGATCTAGATTCATGTTAGCAAAGAATAACTTAATCAAGAGAGGAATTTTTTTGATGTTATTTGAGTCATACCCAATGAGATGGTCGATACCACTAGCTTCGGCAAGCTCTCGGATATCATATCCATTGAAATCAGCAAACTTGACAAAATCTCCTTAAAAAATTCGTGAGTTTTTCATTGAATTGAACCGAGTTACTACTGTCTCGTTGTGAAGCCAAGAAAGGATTTTTCTCTCAGATGGGCCAGCAGTAGATTCACGAGCACGTTTGGATCGGGGTGCCATTGATTTGAATAGGTTTTGAAAAAAAAAATTGAATTTTTGATGTGGAGGCTAGGGTTTCTTTTGGAGTAAAAATGGTTTAGGTAATGGGTAGAATGAGGAAGAAAGGTGAGTTATTAGGGTGAAAGGTTGCATTGGAAAGAGTGTATTAGTATTTTAAAAAACTGAAAATATACGAGTCAGTCAACTGAAATGAGGTGGCCAGTCGATTGATGTGTAGAGATTTTCATGCCGTAACTTTACAGTGTAAAATATCAAAATTTAGTCGACTAAATATAGGGTGGCAGTCGACTGGTTACCGAGTGGAAATTCAAAATGATTGAAGATTCAGTCGACTGTAATGGGGAGGTCAATCGATTGGTTTACAGGAAAAAGTAACCCGCATGTATATAGTTCATTTGTGGGGGGGGGATTTAGTCGACTGGTTGGCAAAATTCAGTTGACCGTCTTCAGGTAAATAATATAAAGGAGTTTGAATATTCAGTCAACTGAATTCCTTCTTCCAGTCAACTGAATCTGTTGTTTTTTCTATGATAAGCCTTTCTTCTAGCTTTTCCTTAATTTAGTTATACAATATATACATATTTATGTGTTTTCTAGATTTAATTTAATGTTAATCAAAAATATATAATTATTATTCCAGAAAAAATACAACTTATTCAAATCACAATATATGAACAAAAATACTTAATTTTTGGAATTTTCGAATCATCCGAGTGCAGTTCAACCTTAGTGATTTCTTGCAATGGATGGATAGGAGACCGTGCATTACTTTGAGCACCTCGCTCCCAAGAGTTTGAAGACACTTGAGGGCATTGAGCGCTTAGTTCCCAAGAGTCCGGAGATATTTGAGGACGTTGAGGAGAAGGTTGATGCACACATTGCTTGGAAGATGTTCCGCAAACTTCAGAGCAAATTGTTCTAGGAAGCTTAATCATTTTGCATTGACTTTTTGTTCATAGTACATTTCGCGTTGAAGTTCTAATGTTTCCCGTTGATAGTGGTGGATATCGTCAATCTTTTCTTTTGTTGACCGAGAGCCAAAACCCAAGTTTTTTAGCTCTCTTTCATTTTGGCGTATACCCAGTGTGATGATTTGGTGAAGGCATAATCTTAACTGGAATATATATCGGAGTTGAATTGTTTGAGGAATTAGAGGTTGGAGTGCTAAATACTATTGAGGATTGGTTTAAGCTTTCTTGTGACGATATTGTATTGTTTGTATATTATTTGTAGATTAAGTTGTTCGAACACTTTGTAATGCTTAAGAAAATATGAACATTGATTGGATATATATATGAATGAAATTGGTACCCACTTTTTATTAGGGTCCTAAGAGTTAGATCTTAGGAAACCAAACCCAAGAGGTATAGAATTCCCTTTATAAGTAAAATTTTCATTTTTATGAACTGTATTCATAAAAGACTTAATATACTTATTTCCGATTGAATTATTATTAGTTTTTGGTACCTAAACCTTTATAGTATTTGTGTTGCAAACTTCTTTCTTTTGAGTGAAAACCTTTGGTTTTGGTTTTGCTTTTACAAAATTCTTATGTAAATTGTAATTTTTATATGGTGGTTTATTCTTCTTTGAACTAGTCTTTGAAGAATTTGTATATCCTAAACCTTTTTTATTAAAAATAGTTTGAGAATTACTAATAATCTTAGAAAGATTTTCTCTTCCTTAAAATTAGATATATTTTTAGTGATATTTTCTAATTCAGTTTTAAGACTGGTATTGTTTAATTCAAGAATTTTGACATTTGATTTTAAATCATGATTTTCTGAAGCTAATGTCATATTCTTTTCTTTTTGCACTTCTATCATTTGATAGCATAGTGAGTTGAGAAGAAACGTTAGACAAAGATTCTTGTGTTTTAACAAGTTCTTCTTCTAAGATTTTCTTTTCATCTCTTAGCATATCAACTTCTATTTCATTTCTATTTAATTTTTCTAGAGCATCTTTATACTTTCTTTTAACTTCTTTTAGTTTATCCAATAGCTTTGAGTTTATTTCTATTAGATCATTAAAAGTAAGATAACTTACATCGTTAGTCGAAGCCATAAAGCAGACATTGGCTTGTTCAAAATCACTATCAATGTCACTGTCTAATGACGAAGACGATTATGAATCATCTCATGTAACAGATAATGCTTGCTTCTTCTTATACTTGTCCTTTTTATTCTTGTATCTATCTTTCTTTCAATCAGGACAGTTCTTCTTTATGTGATCCTTTTTATGACATTCATAACACTCGAGATTTGAAGCTGATGGTTTACTAGTATTGTCTCTTCTGTTGTTACCGAATTTCTTTTTCTTTCTAAATTTCAAAAACTTTTTAAAGTTCTTTGCTATAAATGCCATGTCATCTTCATCTGAGTCTGAGTCATTTTGTTCAGCCTGAAAAGCTATATTCTTTCTATATTGGGCTTGATCTCGTTTTGCTTGTAAATTTACTTCATATGACATGAGATTTCCTATCAACTCTTCAGGTTTGATGGTAGAAATGTCATTAGCTTCTTCAATAGCTAAGACTTTTCGTTCCCATTCATCCATTAAAGAGTTCGCCAGATTTCATAAGCAGTTTTACACATACTAACTCTATTAAATTCATTCTTATCTAAAGCACAAAATAACATATTCATGGCTTTTTCATATGAAGTAGCATCTATTTTTTTTGTGTTTGACCATTGTGCATATAGTGTGGTAGGTATAGTGTTCATTCTGAGTGATATTTCAAGTATCATATCCATTTGCTTGCATATAAATACTCATCTGAGTTGACTAATAGTTGTAATTCAAACCGTTAAATAATGGTGGTCGTGTAGTGGATTTACCTTTAATAAAACTTGTGTTAGTGTTATTTTCCATATTAACCGAATATCAAATAACTGTGTCATGGTTATATGATGACCTGCTCTGATGCCAAGTGAAAATGACCAAGGATCGTAATATGGAACATTAACTAAGTATCAACTAGTGCGGAATATAAATGTAAAAGTAAATGACCCCAGGGATTTTTGTACCGGTTTGAACTTCTCATTCTACGTACAGTCCTAGACTCCTTCTTGAATTTAACTATCAACGCTCACTTAACCCAGAGGAACAGGTATTACATAGCCTGAGCAATCGAATAGTACTTCAACCGCCTAAGCAACAGAATAGGACTTCAACCGTCTGAGAAATCGAACAGGACTTCTAATACAAACAGTAAAAATTACTTCTAACTGAGTATGCTCTTGAATAGCACTAATAAGTCAATAATGTACACCCTTCCTATAATCTTCTCCTTTGTGGTATATAGTGTAGTTCGTGAAGATAGGAAGTTAATTTAATCACAAATGAAATTGCTCTTGAATGTGCAAGTGATTAGAACAAGAGTTTGAATGCAAATGGCAAGAGTTTAGACAATAAGAATATGAGATAGAATCAAAAAATTAGGTAATTAAAACAAATGATTTGAAGGCTATATATAGTGTTTAAGTGTTGCAACTTATCGTGAAAAGTAACATCTAAAGATACAGAAACAACTCTTGAATTAAGGGTTGTTTCTGTTCGATAAACTGACTTTTCAAAAATATAGCCATAATTTCGGTCGACTGAACAAAAGAATTCAGCCAGCTGAAATGTTAAAAATTCAAAACAGAGAGAAAACAGTTCAAAAAACACCTTATTCAGTCGACTGAACTGGGTAGTTCAGTCGACTGAACATTCATATCAAATTGTGCATGTGCACAAATATTCAGTCGACTAAACCAGGCATTTCAGTTGGTTGAATTTCATGTTTTTTTGCCATATTCATGATTTTTCAGAAATATTTTTGTGTGAACAAGTGTAATAAGAACTTTGATATATGAACTATGATTTGAAAGCTTTGAAATTACATGCGTGTGTGTGCATATACCACTTTGGAGAGGTTTTGACAAAATTAACTACTAGACTTAAACCATAGACAATATTGAAGCTTCTATTCGAAATCTGGTCTGCCATCTATTATCGAGTAGAATTGTATCTTATCCTGCAAATATTGTTAGTTCACATAATATTTACTTATATAGTTGTCACAGTTAAAACATCAAAAGTAGGTTCTAACGATAGAGATAGAGATGGGATCCATACGAGTCTATTGGATTTTGATGTGACTTGGAGTCTGTAGTATATCTCGGTACCGACTTATTTGAGCTTACTCTCCAATTGATAGTCATATATAATATGATAGCATCAGTTAGTACACTGGCAAATTATACATGTTTGAGTTTTGTGTTGTTGTGTTGTTACATAATCCTATTGGTATAGTACAATTAGGTGTTGGGGAGGTGGAATATAGCTATTTATATGCTTATTTGTTTAGATTTGCATTTAAATGGTCAGGAGCTTTCTTCAAAAGAGGTATGCATTTTTGGGAAATGTGGGATAATATAAGTTATTGTGTATTTTCTAGATGCGAGATGTGTTTTAAGCTGGGAGTTTCCGAAAGCTTGCAGCTTAAGGGAAGTACTGTTTCCGAAGTTTAGACTTAAGAATTTTGGATAATCCCGTTACTTTCTTGTACTTAGGAATTTCAAAGGTGAATTTTTTTTCAAGGAGGAGAATGTAACAACCCACAATTTTAACGGCTGAATATTTAAATGATTAATTTAAATATTTAATCGTAAATTGATGGAACGTCTATTATACTCGATATTTTAGAAATGGATGAAATGGGACTCGAGACACCCATTATTGAGACCACAATTCCATCATGAGAAAAACAAGTATAAACTTGTCTATGTTTGGACTCGATTAGTTTTTGGATTGAATAGTGATTTCTAGAAAGGAATGAAAATTGAATGTTGGGCTTAGGCCCATTGACTTGCCAATAAGTGGCTAACACCTTCATTATTTTCATTCCACTTCTCATTCACGTAACACTCATCTTCTCTTCTCTAATTACCCCTAATCTCCTAAACCTAAATTGCTAATTCATGCTAAAATAAATTCCTATAAATTTCGATAAAATCACTACAATTCCTCTTTACTATACCTCACATAACCCATCATGGAATTAGCTTAAATCAAAGTTTGGAAGTTCAATTCAAATTTCAAGAGAGCTAAGAATGGGTTTTGGTGATTTGGAGTTGGATTTGGTGAAGAAGAAGGTGAGGGGGTTGATTCTCCTAACTTATGTTATACTTCATATATATTTGTTTAGTAATGATTATGAAGTTATATGATATGATTTCGAGAATGTACATGATGCTTTAGGCTTATGTTTATATCGTAAACATGATTATATCATAATATTATTTGTTTGAGACCTTAATCACTAATTTTATAAAAGTTAGCAAGCTAGGAAATTAGATTTGGGCTTAATTTGATGTTTGTATGTGATGTTATGATAGATTAGAGAATAATTAAGTGATATAATGATGTACATATCATTAATTAGTAAAGATTAAATCATTAGAACTGATTTTTAAAAAATCAATAAGCTAACTAAGTGAGTTAGGAACTCTACACTTATTATTAAAGTGATTAGAGGCCTAATAAAGCTTAATTAGTATTTATAGATATTATTTAAGAAAATAAATGATTTTTAAAAATAATGGAATACATTATAAGTAGTAAGCTAATTAAGCGAGTTATGAGCTCTACATTTATTATTAAAATAATTAGAGGTTTAACGAAGCTTAATTAGTACTTACAAATATTATTTAAGTAAATAAATAATTTTATAAGTGAAAGATATATTTTATAAAGTTGAATGAGATTTTATAAAATAGTATAAATGGTATATTTAATAAAATCGAATGAGATTTTATAAAATAGCATATAAGATATATTTTATAAAATAAAATGAGATTTTACGAAAAAGGTATAATTGATATATTATATAAAATAATATGAGGTTTTATAAATAGTATGAAATGAAATTTTACTTTTATTGAAAAGACTCGGTAAACAAAAGAAAGATTTGATATAGTAATAATTGAGCCGATTACTTGATAATTCGTGTGTGTGTGTGCATGCACGAGCGTGTATGCGTATATGTGTATTTGAAGTTATATAATAATCATGATGACTCTTGTAGTGTTATTAGAATTGTTGAATATAGCAGTGTGTGTATGTGTGTGTGTCTATTTATGAATATCAATATTTATATGTAATTATAAACATATGGAGAGCGTCTCGCGTAGACATAGCGACTATCGCGTGTGCTAAGTTGCGTAAGAAGGTACCATGCCGAGTAATCGCTCATATGGAGCCCGAAACGTGATTTATATAGTTGAAGTGCATTAGCATATACATTTGTGCATAGGCATGTATAAGTAAGTGCATCGATGCACGTGCGGGCAACACACAAGGCAAGAAGGCTGGTTGAGTTTCTTTTAGCGTATTAAAAGAGGTCAGGTCGCTTGATTCACCTGTTAAACCTTGTACGTGCAATGAGTGGATTTTTTGTCGAAATCGGTTTTCGAACATGTAAGAAACCACTTCCAAAATATCAACTAGCGGGTTTCCAAAGAGGTCCATTGGGGGAAAGGTAGATTATGGGTGTTAGGTGACTCATCAGGTGAAGCAATGGAGAAGATGAAGCTTGAATCGGTGATTGATGGCATGGTTTGCACCTACCCTAAGCTTTACTGCTTAGGACTGGCCATCACCAACCCACCGGTGGCTTACCACGATCCACAAGCGGCTTACCACCGGTGTGCTGGTGGTGCACTAGCTTGGGCAATAAAGCCCAGGCAGTGTGCATTTTAGTTGTGATTCTTCCCTGGTTTCAGACAAGGGTTCATGCAGAGCTTTAACGCAACTTCGAGGAAGACTATGGGTCACTTGGGGAGGATGAGTGCGAGGCGAAGGTTGGATCCAAATGCGAATGTTAAGTGATTCCTACGAAATCAACAACGATCAGGCACATGATCGATAAGGTGATTGGTCACATAATCATGTCCGACAAGTATGTATGATCGAATGGGGTAGTTCGATGAATTGTATCGGTCTTATATTAGTGACCGTACATAGTATTGATCTTATATTGGTAATCATGCACCATATTGGCCTTATAGTAGTGGTCATACATATCATTGGTTCTTCAATGGTGACCATACATGATGTTATCTTTGATGTATACATATATTTATACGGCACCGATGTTCCTTGGTGGTCCCGATGGTGTATTACACAAGGTACGACCGTTGTTCTCATTTTGTTGAGACGTTATGCGAATTTGTTAAGAAATCCATGGTGATTAAGGGGGAGATGATGATGATCATCCACTGTGGAATAGATTTCACCAAAGCTCAATGTAGAGGATACTGTGAGGTCTATGCAGGTTTCAAGTAAATAGAATAGGTCATATAACACCAAAGCTCGATGTAGAGGATACAGTGCTCAATGTAGAGGGTACAGTGAGATCTCCACAAAACCCATCACTGATGATGTGGCTTACGGTTTATGGTACACTGAGGTACTGACTCTATTTATTTTGGACCCTCAACGAAAATCAATGGATCATGATAATTCGAAATATAGGTAGATGTCCAATGCAAAATAAGGTTTCAGATATCCAAAGTAGGTCATATATCATCAAATCTCGATATAGAGGGTACAACGAGATCTACATGAGACTCATCACTAAGGATGCGACTCAGGGTCTATGATACATTTAAGTATTGACTCTATCTATCATTGGGCATGAATCTACCGTGAACTCCACTTCTCAACAATGATGAGTATTAATTCATATTCTCTGTCTATCGCTTATCGTTATATTATGTGTTATATTAGTCGGTTGATAATATTGATTGTCTATTATAGGAAATTCTTGTATTGTGATATTTGTATATTCTTGGCATTCATATATTAGGTTACCCTATAATGGTATACTATTACGTATCAGTCACATTATATTAGTTATGCTGATTTGTTGATTACAGGAGAAGAGCAGGTTATGGTATAATTTCCTGTCTTTAGGATAGGTTTGTATTACTTGTTTATGGACAGTATGGATTATCCCTGAGACACGTTAATGGGGAGAACCGGCTGTGCCTTACTAGTTCTTGTTTATTTATATATGTTTTAATATACAGTGTTTTGAGATAGCTCTCCTCACACCAGGCTTTATGTCTGACCTGCATTTTTTCTTTCTCTATTTATGTCTTGACAACTCTCGGATACTCAATTGAGTAGTTTGGGAGTCAAGTTCTTTTAGGGATACGCTTTTAGGACTGTTGGAGCATTTTATGGAGGCGATGTCGATACTTCGTATATATACTTGATATTGTAGTAGTACATGACAAATACATATTTATAAATGAGACTTGATGCATTATATATTATATTCAGAACCCAGTATTATGGGGAGTTTAATATATATTTTGACTTTCTGTATTGATTTCATCTATCAATTATTTCCACCAGCGCGGTCTCTTATATATATATGTTGTTATTCTGTTATGTTCATGTATATTTAGTATATTATATGTTATCATTTCGTTGTGAGAATCTATCGATATCCCTTGGAGTATTATTTGTTTTAAAATTTCCTTTCCCTTATAATCTATCTTTTGCGATATTCGGGAGTCAGACGTTGTCATTTGGTTTTGATTCTAAGGTATTATGATGGGCGAGTTGTTACAATAGTTCTATGAACTCATTATGCAATAGCTTGATAAACTTACTCTGCAATACCTTCATAACTTCAACATGGGATGGCATTATATCATCAATATACAATAGCTTGATGACTTCAATGTGATAGCTCTTTTATCATCTACATGTAATGGCTCTTTTATCATCAGTTTGTGATAACTCTTTTACTTATCAACTTGCGATGGCCTTTTTTTATCAACCCGCGACAACTCCTTTTTATTAGCTTTTGATGACTTGGCTACTTCCTATGGTTCAGCACCTCACCGATTTTGACATTTTTGGGGTGTAACAATACCAATCCCCTTTCTATTTGAAGTCCCCTTGATATTTATAGACGAATCCTAGCACAAATCTCATGATCCTAAACTTGCATATGTATCTTCCTTCATATCCGAAGTTCTGGCATGTAGAATAGGTCATCACACACGAATCCTAAGAATTTCAAAGAATAAAAACATGTCGGTGAAATATGGTCGGTACTAACCAAATAATGCATTTTTGAAACTTAGCCAAATCTTTAATTTCTTTAATGGCAATATCTTCCAAGCTTCTTGATAAATTTCTTCATCGTCTAGCCATCTAGTTCATCTATTTGAGTCTGCTTCGAGAATGTGGAAATTTTGCCAAAAACATTTGCCCCCCCAAAGTATACCTTGTGAATATAAGGCGTCTTTTTCTCAAAAACAAACATTTAGACTGGAAAATTATCAGTAGTTGTGCTCTATGGCATCTACTAGACCGACCGTGATGAATCATCCAGTTCCTTCAAATTCACCTAAAAATCAAAGGTCGTTCTAGACCTATTGTAGCTAAGGAGTCAACTCCTTGCCCAAATATAGTCATTAATCATAATCATTTCCACGTTCCCTCGGAATTCAACATATCATATATCAATGTCAATATCGTCTCATGTTCTCTTAGGATTTAACTACCATGGATAAATCATATATCAAGCAATCATGATTCATCAATCACAGCAGTGCATTGACATCGGTTGGGGATTTACTTATAAATTGTCTAGTATCACCTAGCATCCTATCATAAGTTGGTCCAACCGAATGGAGACAATGCCATAATCTTATAATCATTATCAAATCATTTAAAGACCAAGAGGTGTTCAAATCCTAAAGTTTAGTTTATGATCTCTCCGGATCACATAATCATAAATCTAGATTGAGTCTACTCTGTTTGCTAGCTGACGAGGGGACCCAATATCAAGTGCATCCTTCCGCTCGCTCTCCGATGTAGGGACTTGATATCCTATACAAGTCCATCCACTCGCTCGACTTGCACTCTATGGTTCATCGCTCCATCACTCCAGCCAGAGGAACCATGTCGTTCAATTTATAAATTAGGTTTATAAGGAATAACCAAGTTCTGTTGATGAAATCAAAATAAATTATCATATAAGAATGATTTTCAAATCCAAATGTCCATCAATTATTTATTCATAGAGTTTAAATCAAATGCATCAAGGAAAAATCAAAAAGTCTAATTTAATCAAGAATTACCATCGGACCTTAACCCAGAGCATGCCCATGGAACACAAAAGCGGAGAATAAGAGAAGAGAAGAACGAGATCGATTCAGAACAAAAAAAAGGTAAATCATGAATCTTAAACTCAAACCTAATTCAATCCTTTCCCCAAATCTGTAATTCTAATAGGTGTATATTCTTTTTATATTTTGGATTTAAAGTAAGAGAGAGTCAAATATAAAGGAAATGGATCAAGATCTGGAGAATTGGAAAGCTAAAGCACGGTGAGTAGAAAATTATATATTTTGTAATAATATTGGATTTATATCGTTGTAGATCTATTTCATTCATGCTTGAATATAAATCACGATTTGGATATTTAATTTTATACCCGTAAGAAATTGATATAAATCACGAATGGGATATTTAATTGTATACGCATAATGATTATGGAAAATATGCCTATATGTTATGGAAAACCCTAAACTTGATAGATATTGTATAAGTTTGGATTTAGGGGTATAAATAGTCCATAAATTTGTAAATAACTTGTTAATAAAATCATATTGGGATTTCAGATTTGATAAGTTTATATAGATTGTTGAACATAAATTATAATTGATTATAAATTAAATTGGGATTAAACAATATTTTAATACATTAGAATGAACTGTGTAACAATGTGAAATTCTATAAATTGTCTAAAAATACAAATAAAAGTGTATTGGTTGAAATAACAAGGAATGTAAAAAAAGGAAGAGATGTACAAAACAAGGGAATCACCGTATTTTGTACTACCTATTTCAATAGAAAAATAAAAGATAATTCTTTGTTATTTCACATATAACACAAGTCCTCTTTTATTTATAGAGAGTAATAGTGTTAACAATTTCCTCCGAGCAAAGAAGTAATTTCAATGTATTAAGTTATAAAAATCTTTAAGTATAACCAAAGTAATGTAAGTAGGGATAATAACAACAATTTAAATGGGAAACTTAATGTATATAATTTAAGATGGCGTGAAAAACAAACGGTAACAAATAAGATACAATTAAACGAATAGGGAAGTAATAAGTCTAAATAGCAAATTAAAGAGAGATATTAGTTAAAAAGGAAAACAAGAGATTTCATCCAATAATGTTAAACGAAAGTTAAATAATAAATGACACTTAAGTCAATAAATTAAAAATGGATAACAAATGATAGTAAACGATAAGAATAAATCCAAAGTAAGTTATGTAATATTTATTGAACATCAATGATTTGAAAGTAAAGTAATAATGTATACAAATTAAAATATACGTTGTGATGGGTGTGAATTATGAGAATAACCCAATTACCTAAATTAAGTAAAATGGCATAGTCATTAGAATGGATTGGAATGTGAGGTCAGTAGTGTTACATAATAGAAGCTTACCCACCGCAAGTGGCTACCAGGTGTATACATTATATTGATGTGGGACATATCCAATTGTAGGACCCATGGAGTATATACGCTTGCATATAGGTTAAGGAATACCTTAAGTATAGTCTGCTTCAATAAATTAAAGGGAGGGTTACATCTAATGGATTACGCCTCCTACTAGGGTAGGTCCCATTAGGTAATGCACTGCCACAGTTGTTTGCTTGCTTGTTTGTTAGGCAAGGCTAATTAACACATAAAAGAGTTCATTCAAAATCAAATGGGTTGGTACGAGGAGTCGAGTCCTCTATAATATATAGGAAGTAGATAAGTAGTAAATCCCCAAAGCAAGATAGAATATGGCCAAGCTATTGTGACACCGTATTAGGCACTACGAGATGCATAATGAGGCATAAAATACCATTAAGAGCTGGACACGGGTGCATACAGTGAGACACACCGGTGAGTTTGCATTTCGGGTTCCCCTCCCCAATGCATAGTTATACGGGTAGTCGTATTACGAGATGTAGATCCATACGGACGTGATATTACGCTGATGATGGATCCAAACATGGTGCCGGATTACAAATACTAGCGGGGATAGTACCTTGGTCCAAAGGAGGACTGTGGTACTTATATATACATGTATGTGTGTAGTTATAATCTACTTCGGGTAGATGTGGCGTATCGTACGCGAGTCAAGACAACTAAGTAAAAATGAAAAGTCATAACATATAATGGAAGATAATTGGCATAAACTAGTATTATTATAAAATGTATGTATAATTCATAGTCACCAGAATGTTGTTCTAACCCCCTTCTCATTACAACCCTAGGATGGTTGTAGAGGTACATGTACTGGCGCAAGGTGAGAACAGTGGAATGATAGGTTTCCTAATGCATGCTCAGCACTGACAAAGACACTAGATATTGGAAGTGTCAACCTTGGTCAATAACTATATGTTCTGTTATACTTTACTATTCCGTTGTGAGATATATCGATAGTGCTCTGATATGCAATTATTTGTTTATCTACAGGATACCAAACCAACAATCCGTACTTTGGTGGACTTAATTTTTTGATTTGCGAAAAATCGGGCCCACTGGGGTGCGGGTTGTTACATTTTATGTAAAAATACAATTTTGTTTTAAAATTATTCCCTAATTAAAAATAGCTTTAAATTGTTTTCTTTAATTTTAAAACATATCAAGCAATAAAAATCAATTTTAATGTAAACAAGTTATAGGTGTGTGCGCATATATGTGTATGCATATTTATTTGAAATAAGTGTTGGTTTGTTTAAAAAAATTGGACAACAAATGCATATATAAAGGGCGAATGTGTCTGTTACGTTGTAAATCCGAGCACCTAAGCACATACACATTAACTATGTACACTTCTTATATGTTTCACTTACAGAGTATACACTAGAGATATTTGGATATATTCACATTTTATGCTATGTATAAATCGCTCATTAATTAAATTTAATAAATTATTTAATTTGATTAAAGAGAGATAAATGAAAGGTTTCTCTTTCTCCAAATAAAGCAAAATCTTCCCTCAATTAATTGCATAAGTTTTAGAGAAAGAAACGAAATGTTTCATTCTCTAAATTAACTCTTATAAGTAATTGTTACACATCTGGGTATATTTAATACACTATACATTTAAATTAAATTTAAATTGTTTTTAACCAATTTTAAATAAAATAAGATTTTATTTAAAACTTTATTGGATTGGAACTAATATACTTTTAGACTTCATGGGTCCAATAGATCCAAAATAGAGATTTTTTTTGAAATCAACTTATTTCACTCACTTCTGACTAGCTCGGTTCCTTCACATGTAACATAAATTCACAGCGGAATGGTAAAGTATAACATAATAAGTAAATGAACATGATATATGATATGCTCTAAATGGAAAGGAAGTACCATAGATACTAATACAAAATACAACATAATAAAACATAGTATTAAGACCATTCTTAAATATTGTATTGAATGAAATAAGTAATACAAAACTGGCTAGTTACATATGTAGACTCAACATTTTGATGTTAGTGGAGTAGCTTGAAATAAATAATAGTAGTAATAGTAACATCTCACAATAGCCTCCTATTAAATCCTCCTTTAGGTAAAGCACAACCCGATCTAAGCTTGACTCTCAAAGTACTCATAGTGAGCAGCTAAGAGTTTAAAGAGGGAAAACAGTAGACATGCTACTTATATTCCAACTCAAATATGGTACTTATGAGATTGTATAATGCAGAACCCAAATAGGCTTACCCCTAGCTTATATAGTAAGAATAACTAATGTACAAAAGTTTCACTAGGTCTTGCTTTTCAAGAGTGAGTATGAGATAAGCTTACTACACCATGTCTATATTCCATCCTCCTACATCCATAGAGTTATCATGCATAATACAATGTCATGCTAATAACATATAGGTAATAACAATTAGGCAATACATATCCAAGCATATAAGAAGGTAAGTGTAACTCCCTCCCCACATCTATCCAATATCACCTTATTGTACACAATTTTGCGTATAGGAAAAACTAGACCTTGTAACATGACTGAATTCCTCAATCATACTACATGTAGGATAATGAAACTATTTGCAGGAGTTACCCGATTTATCCTGTGCTCCTTACCCAAGAAACCTCTATCATCAGAACGCAAATCCAACAAAGAGAATACACCACTCAACAACTCACATATTCGAACTAAGCTTGTACGCTCCAATATATCTTATTTCAAAGAAATCAGAGACAAGTCGGTGATCCCGAACTAGGAATGACCCATATTACTCCAATACCAAATGCTTATTTATGCCTCAAACCATAACCAAGCCGCGTTGAGTAGTACTTGATCAACACTAGTCTACCCCATCAACCTATAATGACTAGATCCCTAGCCCTGTCCATAAATCATGCCAATGTCCGGACTCCAGTATTTATGCAACCGAAAGATACTAATAATCATCAGTTGACCATTGTCACTTCGATTAAATCTAGTTAACCACAACCATAACTCCAATATTAAGTTGCATTACTCTCATTCATTGTTTTAACCATTAAAACATTTACTTAATAGGTCACTCATAAGCTATAAGGATTCCGTTAACCAATCTGAGTCGACTGCATCAACGCCACATTGGCTTAGCCACGTCAGCACCTTATTGTCTATGAATATCTTTAACCTACACTAGAGAAGGGACTGAAGTTTTGTATAAATCCTTAATCACGGAGATTATATTTAACTTACAATAGTTTTGTACCTAAAGGACATCAATCAATTAATAAAATAGTAAAAGTCCTTATAGTGGACGCAGATAGTCAAGAATTAAACCACTCCAAATCACTATGTCTTTGTTTTGTATTCTACTATTCTTTTCTTTAAAATATTCCTTGCAAAACCTCTATGATTCACACTCCATAGGTAAAGGCTATTATCCACTATTCTTTTGATGTTAATAAAGAATTAGTTAACACACCCAACTATAAAACCAAGAGAATCAACCCGTGCATTACTAATTTTCTTACAACTACTCGTTTAGATGAAAGGGTGGAACTACAACTACTTGACATCTCAATGAATAGAATAACCATTAAAACACTTCAACGAAATGAGAATGTCCCTCCAATCTTACGTTGCACAATCCTGTAAAGGTTCCAACAACATCCACGTCTAAGTATCTTACTCTTATGCAACTAGATCATTGCCTTTTATGACTCGAGGTAAAGAGTTATGACTCTAGGAGCTACGTTAACGCCGGTCTAAGGGGATAACATAAATACCATGGTTCATATAATAAGACAAGTTGACCTTTTAGTCACCTTGGTTGATACACTTACACCCTAATCTCATAATCAAACCTATCCACCAGGTTTAAAGGTCAAAGTCGATTCCCATGCACACAACAATAAAGAATGGGCTATAAATATCAATTAAGATCCACACCGAGAACGGCTTGCCTTATAGCTGCATATCTACACTTAAACATGATCTCAAAGAACAATACCAGATAAGAACAACCCTGCACTAGTTCCCCAACGATTGAACTCAAAAAGACTAAAGTTATCGGATTAATCCATCCATGCTAACGTACAATCCCACCTCTGACATATAAAGCAATCATGCCCACTATGGTATACACCGCTCGTAAATCGTATGGGTTTGCATTGCCCATCGAACGACCCTAAATTACATACAATACAACAATAGCGCACACCCACTGCGGCACTTCCATATAAACGTCCCTAAGTAACAAATGTACATCAATCACTTAACGACATAATGTTCTAAGTTTAAATAATCACACACACACACATGTATGTATGTATGTACGCGCCATCCAGAGCAAATTACATATTACTATCATGGGATATTAACTGCCACTCTCATGTGTGCTATGTTCATATGTTAACGAAAATGGAGATTATATTGTTTTTACATGTTCCTACAACACTTACATACAGACCCTTACTCTATCAAAGTTAAAGTTAAATAGGAGAAGTACCTTACAAACCAAAGATGAAGCTACATAACTCCAACAACTTCTACTACAAAGGATCACAAATAACCGGCCTCTAGTGCTTTTGTGAAATCCATATATCGCCCGTGGAAAGAGGAATTGATGAGTTATTGATCAAAAAAATCCCCAAATTTGAACTTGCAAAGATTAACCAAACCGAATCGATCTTACAATTGAGGATATCGAAGTGGAAAATGGAATTATGTGCACATAAGCAAGAAATTTTGATGATGTAGGGTTTAAAGCAAAGAGACGAGAGATGATGATGGCAGCTATCGTTAGGGTTTTCAACTATAACTACAATTTAATATGATTCTACTTCTCATTGGACACCGTTCACTATTTTTGGGCTTAGGCTAATTATATTGTATTATTTTACTATGGGAGGTATAAGGAGAGCCTATTATGAGCCTTCATTATTCATGTACTTATTTGTTGTAAGAATAGGTGAATATGCTCTTTTGTATCAAGTGGTGTCACATTCTTCATACTTACTGCGTCGATGAAGTTTGTTAAAGAGACAAATCACTTAAGTGTTCTTTAACATCATCGATAAAGAACCAATTTTCATATATGCGTGTGTGTTTGAAATTTTAAAATGTTTAGCATAATACACATTCAAAATTTGTATTTCCAAATTTTATTTTATGTCACTTGATTTTCCATTTTTAGTGATGTTAAATGCACGTGTTATGGATTGATTTTTATCCATTTCTGATTCGTGGTACACCGTGGATCTACGTTAGAAATAACTTACACCATAATCAACAAGTGTAACGGCACACGCTTCACGCGTGAATTTTTTTTTGAAGTATATACAAATGACATTGTTTCGCACGTGTGAATGAAAATTATTTACACAACTGTGAAATCAAAGGTGTAACAACTATATTTTAATCCTAATATAGTAATTTATTTCTTATTCAACAATAAGAATAATGTAGTGCCCAAGGGTTATAGGTGTCATGAGTTTAGCGGACATACACTAATTTTGAAATGTGTATTTTTGTAGTTCTAGTTACAAATATTCACAGTTCCAGCTGCAAATATTTGCAGTTTAACTTTTACATTTCGTGAAAGAGGAAAATAGACATAAGGACAAACTTTGAAAAAAATTAAGGCCGAAGGACATCAAGTTTCATTTTTGGGCTGAAGGACAAACTTTGAACAAAAATTAGGCTGAAGGACAAACTTTGAACAAAAATTAGGCTGAAGGACAATGCTAATTAGAACTAGCATTTTGTATAGTGTAAAAACTGAATATAATGCTAGTATAACTAGCATTTTGTATAGTGTAAAAACTGAATATAATGCTAGTTAGAACTAACATTGTCCTTCAACTTAATTTTTTACAAAGTTTGTCTTTCAGTCAAAAAATAAAACTTGGTATCATTTAGACTAATTTTTTGTCAAAGTTTGTTCTTTTCCCTACTTCCTTGTGAAACCTATTTTGTTTTTGAGAAGTGCTTTGCATGAATTAAGTTTGATAAGAAAGGCACTGATTTCCAATTTGTTTTTTCCTCCTTTTTATTTCTTCAAATAAGAGCTTATGCATTTTTCAAGTAGCTCTAGGTGAAAAAGCTGGGGCCGCACTCCTACATCATGCCTTTTTACTCTCTCTTTCACTTCACTTTTATGCATAGTTCTTTTTTAACTTCTAGATGAATCAATTTCAGCGATTACATTAAAGCTGAGCGCTAGGGTTTCAACTACAACCTCCAAATTGAGCAGGTGAGCTTCAGATCTGTCAGATCCATCATAAATTTACAATGCCGTACTCTTTATATATCAATACTTTTGTTCATAATTTACCTATTTGGTTTATTGACTGTAATTTGGGAAATTTGAGGTATGTATAGGTTTCATTGTTCAAAGTCAACCAAACCCTTTTGTGCATCTCTTTTAAAGTTTGGATCTTTGTCTGTAGAGTATAGCTTAATGCAAGATTGTTTGCATGTTGCAGTTGTGCTTCTTGATTCAGTGTACACGACATTCTTTTCAAACTCTTCACACTGTTGACATTGATTTTATTTGTGTATCATCTATGATTTAAGTTGTGGAAACTGTAATATTTGATATTCTTCATATTAGGAAATTGAAGTGTTGGAATCAAAATGGGGAAATCTCCTGTAAAGTGGATTAAGACGTTTTTTGGAAAGAAAACAATTAGATCAAATAGCACCGAAGAAAGAAATGCGTCGGTATGGAATCTTTATTCTGTTTTACATTTATGATTCTGCCAAATGGATCAGCCTTTTCATGTTCAAACACAGTTGAACTGATATAATTGTCTTGTTTGTCAAACAAAAAAAAAAGAGTACTGCTGGCATAAGTTAATCATATACAAATAGCTGGAAGCACCATACATATTTGTCTCAACAATTTATTATGAAGTCCTTCACTATAAAATTAACTCCATAATGTGATTTTGACCTTTGGTGCAAAATTATGATTTAAGTCTTATGGTTTAGAATTTACCTACAATCTCAGACTAAAATGTGATTATGCTCTTGTCCTAATATTTACAGGCAAAAAATATATTACCATAACAAATTTTAATTTAGCAGTGTTAGGCTACTGACCAGCTACTTACTGCACACAATACTACATTTTGTGTGTGTGTTGAAACCATAACATACATCATTATGATTTGGGTAGATAAATACACTCCTCCTTTCTATATATGGTACTATCATTGCTCCATTTTTATTTGTAAGTTACATGGAAATTGCGAGTGGGGATAGTAAAGCGAGCGTGTTTCACTTTCCTATAATATATAACAACTAAACTGGAATTATCATCATGAATGACAAAAGACGCTAAACTGAAATCACTGCTAGCAAAATATTGAAACTGGTATGCTTTATAATTTAACTTCCGCATAGTAAACTTGTTCAACAAATAAATCACGGCGACCACCCTTCTTTAACTAATCCAGTCATATCAAAGGAAATGGTTTCATTAACCACCATTATTGTTCTGCTTGTGGTCTTAGCAAAAATATATAAATGATTTTTTTTCTTTTAATCTCAGAACTTGGAAGGTCTATTAAAAAAATGATTCGTTGACAGGGATATCATAATTTAAGTTTGCATTTTACATAAGACATAATCGTATAACTTTGGGCTGTCATTTTCGATTATGAATTCCATGAAAAGTGAATTTCAATTGATCTTGCCCTTGTATATATCATTTTCTTGAATATCGTGGCTGGTTATGTCCGTGGAACTTATTAAGCAAGCATTATTTACTCTATTGTTTCTTTGAAACGTAACTCATTTAATGTGCTATAAGTAAATGATATGCATCGTGAGCAGTTAACTTAAATCTGGTTTTACCATTTAGCTTTCTCTCATTCAAATGCTTACCAATAACTTAACAATTTATTGAAATCTGAAGAAGGCTAGAAAGGATAAAGGATATACTGCTGCAAGAGTACCACCTGCACCTGTTGAAGATTCACAAGTGATTTCTGAACAAGCGTTGGTTAGTACGAAAGATGATGAATCTAAACCAGAACCAGAAAAAGGAAATACTTCCACTTTAAGTGCCGATGAACCAGTCATATCATCCAGTAGACATGTTGCTGATAATCAGATTGCCACTAATGCATTGAATGACCAAGATAAAATCAGAGAAGAGCAGGCTGCAACTAAAGCACAAGCAGCCTTTAGGGGCTTTTTGGTAATATATCATTGAACTTCATGTTATTTAAGTTTTTAGTTTTGCAGTATGTTATAATTTTGATAAAACCTGCAACATGGTAAGATATTTAGCTAATTTGTATGTATACCACACTAATAGATTAATTGTTTCATTTTTCTTCTTCATAGTTTCGCTTAATGCAAACTTTGTTACAGGCACGCAGGGCTTTCCATGCCCTAAAGGGAATTATTAGGCTTCAGGCTACGATCCGTGGGCATTTGGTGAGAAGGCAAGCTGTTGTGACCATGTATTCACTATTGGGCATCGTAAAATTACAAGCGCTTGCTCGTGGTCAAAATGTCAGATCTTCTAGGCTTGGTCAGGAAATCCATACGAAGCTTCTACGGAAAAATGTGGTAAATACTTAACAGGTTTTACTATTTGTATTGGATGTATCTTATTTAGCAGGCGTATATTGACTTCTCACGTATGTTGCTAGTTTCTGTTGCAAACTCGAAGTTTTCAATTGCTGATAAGCATATTGCCTTTTGCAAATAAAGTTATAAACTTACAACATCTATATTATCAACATAGCATCATATATCATATAAGTATTACCTATTAAGGTTATAGACTCATATGCCATATGAAAAACCATGCTTAACAATTGGAATATCAAAGACTTTGTATAAAGCTTCTGGTTTATCAATTCGGATGCATGATGCATCATACTTGTCTATTGCTTGGTTGACCTAACATGATATGAAATGGTTCAATTATTTTTTTTCTTTTATAATTATATGTATAATTATAACCGCTATAATACATGTGAGCATGGTTCAAGTGTGTTATTCATATAGGCTAATTACTGTATAAATACCATACTTTACTTGATTATGGTTCAAGTGTTTTAGTCATGTAGGCTAATTTCTGGTACCGTGCTTTACTTGATTGGGTCCAATTTTTGTGTTTTAAGGTTTCCAAGCATGCAGCTGACTGCAGGAAGGACAAACTCTATTCAAATGCATTTGTTTGCAAGGTAGTTCCAAGCTAATTTTGTCAAGGTTGACAATTACTTTCTTCAGTTTGCAGCGTTGTAGGTAGGGATCGAATAGCAATCAATGTACTAATTCGTTTGTCCAACAATAAAATGAGTAACTTGATTCGGTGGTTATTAATTACTTATGATAGGTACGATGAAAACCAACATGTCAACCTCAGTGAAATCTATTATTATCATATATTTATATAAATTATTTTAGTCATTCAACATACAACTTAGTTATTCCCATTTCCAATCCAGCCCAAGTAGAGATTCTAGTAGTTGACAGAAACTTAAGAATCAATTATCTTAATTCAGTTTTGACAGCAACACTAACTATTCAGGCACAAACAGCTCTAGTGATATTTCTTCATTTACTTGTGCATATATATTGACAATTGTTCTCCGTATTGTCATTTTTTTAAAATTAGCTCCTTTCTGCTGGGATTGTTATCATGCCTCTTCAAATCCAATACGATCAGGCTGAGCCGAATTCGGTATACAACTGGATTGAGCGCTGGTCGATTTCTGGCTTCTGGAAACTACCAATTCAATCGGAAAAGGAAGATGATTCAAAATTGCAGATGGAAACATCTTCAACTTATACTCCAGATACAGAGTCAAGTAAATCAAAGCGCAATGTTAAGAAAAGTTCACTGGCTAATAACATTGACTCTATGGAAATTGAAAAGCCCAAACGAAATGTGAGAAAAGTTGTAGCTTCTTCTGATGCCACACAAGATAATCCGCAATCTGAACTTGAGAAGGTTAAGCGTAATTTAAGGAAAGTAACTAGTTCATATTTAGATATTGCAGAGAAACCAGAAGTTAAATGTGAAGTACAAACAGACAATGGCAACAAGAGCTCTGATTCAAAGGGAGCTGAAGATTATATAGAAGAGAGAAAGATAGATGCTACTCCCATCCATGAGTCTAATACTACTGCAGAAACTGCTTATAGTGCTAAAGTAGACGAACTGGTTTTTCCCTTGGTTGAAAAACAAGATGCTATTGAACCAAATCCTTTGATTGTAGATGAAAATAAGTACAAGGAGGAAAATGGAGTTAGCTGTGCTGAGGTGAATGTAAAGGAAGAACAGAATTGTCATGGAAGTCAGAAAAACAATAAGAGGAGATCTTCATTTTCGTCAAAGTCAGAGTACGAGGAAAATGGTGTACAAAATAGTCCTACATTACCAAGCTATATGCAAGCAACTGCATCCGCAAAGGCAAAATTGAAAGGACATACATCACAAGTGCTTGGGTCTGAATCAAGTGAAAAGAATGGCGTAACAAGACGGCATTCATTGCCTTCTCCCGTAAGTGGAAAAGTAGCTTCTCACTCGCCAAGAACACACAGAATTTTGCAAGCAGGGGTTAAAGGAGGAATTAAGAGTGATCGGTCCTTTTCGTCTTCTCGAGATGCAAATGGTATGAAAGTATAGTTACCTTATAAGAAGTTTTCTCTTCCTCATTTATATGTATACACACATACATGCATCCACACATATGTATCAGTGTTGTATAGAACAATCGTGCATTTTTTCCTTATCACACTTGGGCTTGTTAACTATCGGATATGGATACAAATAGTGTCTTATGTTCGTCTGTATTTGTAATCGTTTTCATATATTCTTATATGCGGATAGTGGATGAATATCGGATTTTTTATTATTTGCTTACAATTAATAAATCAAAAAGCATAAATAAAACCTTTTTCAACATTAAACCGTTTTAGTACCGATGCTTATAAAAATACAAGAAACAAAAAAATATAATGTTGAATATTTATCTTTATATACACAATAAAATTATCACATTGATATAACAATAGTTATCAATCATTATGTGTACTAAAATACATATAATATAAACTATTATCTTAATAAAAATCGAACGATTAATTTTTTAATGCGGATGCCATCATATCCACATATGTTTCCATTTTTTCGGATTTCATATATTTTTATTTTTTAGATATAGATGCAGATAGATTCTAGATTTTCATGTATCGATTGACAGTTTAAATTCATGTTGACCATACGAAACTACGAAAGATACAAAATGATGCACATGGCACACGATATGATGCACATGGCACACGATATACATAAAATGATGTGCATGGTGCAATAATCATTTGGCTTTGTCGACGTTAGGATACAAATACAGATAATGCCATATCTGCATCTATATCCATGGATATCGGGCAACCATATCCGCACATATATAACGGATATCAACTCTTTGTCCATCCGCCCATAGTTAACAAATCGAAAAGATTTTTTTTTGTTCAACATAAAATCATTTCAGTACTAATACTTATATAAATACAAGAAAAAATGATGATAAAAGTAATAATTTTGATCATTGAATATTCATTTAGGAACACACAATATAAATTATTACCTTGATAAAATAGTAAATAACAATCAATCTATATACCATCGTCCAAGTGGTTAGACGCTCCATCTTTAGTCTATGAGGTCATAAGTTCGAATCCTACATGGCGTGATTCGAACCACTAGATATATGTTGACATTTACTATGCTATATGTGACGACCGTCCTACATCACTGACACCCAATATAACTGAATAGTGCGCTGCTGCCGTACCCGGCCGGTGCATGACGATTGTCAAGGATTGAAAGAAAAGAAAACAAATCACAGAACCTGTCGTATATCCCACAACACATAAAATAAAATATAGCACACATCATATACATAAAACATGAGAGACAATAATAACAAAGTGAACCAAATATCAAAGAATATATCCACAGAGTTATACGACAAAGTAATAGAATTTATACAGAACGAAAATAAACTCAAATAACTATCTCATTATATAGTAATAAGCAAACACCATCAAGGCTCTATAGTGTTGCACATCGGAATAAATATAATATCCATACATATATATATATATATATATAATACGAGAAAGCTTCATCATGCTCGTCCTCGGAACAGCTACTGCGTCCACCTAGACCTGCTATCTAGTCTACTCATTTAAGAGTACCCAAGATAGTAAGAAGCAAAACATAAAATCTCGAGTCAGACAACAATCTGGTGTGAGCGGTAAATGAATATCAAAATACTATACAAGTCGATATGGTAAGAAAAAAAAGCATACGAATCATACTTGACATGTCCCTGCAGTCAAAAAGTTAGCATACAGAGTTAGCATATAACATCTATAATATACTACTAAACTATCATCATCAAAACGTACTACGTCCTAAGTACAGTATCGGGTGTCCAGACATCCCCATCCTAAATACCTACATCAGGCGACAACCTTAGAGTGATAGACTAGGGGAAGCAATCAAAGCAAACATGACATCCATCAAACAATTCCACTGTAACTCAATGTAGTTGGATATAAGACAACTTGTATGACACGATCATAAGCCGGAGACCCAATCAAATCTCCGTTCCACAGTGCTCAATCCATGTCACTTTGTAAGGCTAGGAAATAGACCCACAGTCATAAGGTCTAGGGTAATCTACGATCATAAGATCTGGACACAGTCATAATCCAGGTAGGTGTCCCCACATACCCCTCCACAAGAGTACACAGGAAATCTTCGAGTGTCTATGATCCCTTTGCACACATCTTAATAATGGAACACAACCATAATCCCATTCTACTCATATCCGTAGTGGAACACAATCATAATTTCACTCACGAGCTCTCCTCATTGAACTCGCCCTTTTGAATCACCGCTTCACCTCCAGTCATTGAACCACCATCCTCATAACCTAACTCCATCTGTTATCGAATTGTCATCAATACGGTTCCGAAGCTATCACGTAGAAGCATTCGAATATCGCTTCGTTCCTTAACCATCAGTCTTCATCATGCTATCACATCACCATCAAACGATGAACGAACAAACTAATGCTCCTGGCATGACCTAAAAACCCTGCACTTCACATCTGAGAAGTTCAACCCAAATCTGGTTAAAAGTGATCACTCGGTATCGAGTAGTGTACTTAACCATAATTTGGGTTCTTCCACTTTCTCGAAGCCCTACACCTTTAGTAATCCAACTTCCAAGCACTTGGGCCTTTCCATTTCTCCAGAAAAGCCTCGGTACCACTCAAAACCTCTTGGTACCGAGTCCCATACTTAATCAAATTTTGGGCATTTGGCTTCTCCTTGTACATCCTAGGCACGTCCTGAAGCATCATCTTCCACCAAGTAGTTTTCCACTGACCAAAACCACTTGGTACCGACTCCTGTTCATTGCTCCAAACTTGATGCGACTTGAATTATTGACTCCTCCATGCTCTAGAGCCCATTCTTCAAGTTTCATCCAAATCCGACCATCTTTGCCTTCGATTTGTCCAATTCGAAAACATTTTTCCTAATTACCTAAAAGCACCAGCAAACCATATCAAAACACAACATACAAACATGAAATATCATACATACGCATCCATTCATACATGCAATTCACCAATACATGATAAGCTAATCTTACTCTGAATCTAGCTTTTACACTAATATGTCAATATGAACAAAGCGTTTAAAAACCATTTTAAACCTTCAAAATTTCGGCCATAAACATATATGAAAATGTGATTAAAATCAGAAAACATTTTAGGATCAAAATCATGTTAAAAACATCATTTTAACTATATAAACATGCATAATATAGTGAGAAATTAAGAACCACTCACCAAATACCTAAAATATTAATTCACCCCCTTAGATTTGAAGTGGACATCAACGAGAATGAATGCAAATCAGCTAAAAATAATAATCTACAATCCCTCTATGCTAATTACCCCTCTAATGATGATTTGACTAAAATTAGTAAGGGACAATGTAAGCTTTTTTGATGAAATTAGGGTTAGTGGAGGTTTATTCCTATTTTGGGAAAGATGGAAATGATTTAGATCAGTCCCAACAATCTTTCTTAACACAATTTTCGAGATGGATTAGTGGGCCTAAGCTTTGAACTTAGTTAATTACCCCTTAATGCAGACCATCAGCAGTCAAAACCTAAAACAGCCATAACCTTCAAACGGTAAGTCCGTTTTTCTATTATGACCGTTCCACGGAATGAGAAATCATCATCTTGAAGTAATGGAAGTGGTTTGAGACCCTAACTCGGCTTCTATCAAAAGTTATAATACGTATAAGATTTTCAGGATCAAATGGTCGCATAGAAATTCGTCAAAAATCGTAGATGTGGAGAATTCCCCTAAGAGTCATTTTTCTCATATGAATAAGATAAAAATATTTTACGATTCTTCGATACGTAAAATACGGATCGTTACACTATCTACCACCTAAGACTTGTACTACAACTATGTACTACCACATAAGTAATCAATTTCAAAAAATAGAATAAAACAACAATCAATATGAGTACTAAAATACTCATAATGCAACCTTATAATCTTGATTAAAGTTAGATGGATAATTTTCGGATGGAGCACATCCACATCTGTATTCCGGTATCAGATTTTTTCTTTCTTTCATTTATCTAATATGGATGATGGATTTTTGCACGATGCAAAAAGTGCCCTTTTTATTTCATCTATGTTTTCATAATTTTCTTTTTTTGTCCTTATTTTATCAAGATCTAAAAGGCATAAAAAGTTGATATTTAGTTTGTATTGTACAAAATGCGCATTTTTAGATTGATTTAAATCAAATTAGTAGTAAGTGCATGTATTTTTGCGTACGGGTTGCACATGTTTCATATAAACAACTATGCAAATGTTATCACTGTTAACCTTTAATATACTAAAAATGTTAGTGCATTGTAGGGATGATAGAAATAACCTTTAATATACTAAAAATGTTGGCATTACATTGTAGGGATGATAGATGGTTCTTCGACAAAATAATTATATTCCAATGACATATTATGCATTGCTCAAGTTCTTATTTGTTTGAAAGAAACTTGATGCTGGATGAAAGTGTGCTTTTAGAATAACTTCCTAAAATATGGTAGTTGTGCATATTATGTAGAACTTAGTTTACATGACAAAGATTTACTTGTGCCATGTATTTCATATATGATGAATTGGTGTGATATGTATTTGAGAATAAGATACCTTGCATCTTTGCACTATGAACAAATCAAAATGCTTGTGTATATTGACCATAATCATAAAATTTATGCATACCTTTATTTATCTTTAATTCGATATATGAGAATAGAATATGATAGAATTGTTACCATTGTCTTTTGTCCACCACAACTGTTTAATGACTTATTTGATGGAAGTGTTGCATAATTTGTGTTTGCCAAACTTCATTGTCCCTACATGACTCACCATTAAGACGTTATACAGCTATCACAAGCCAAATTTATTTGTAATCTTTGTTTCGAATGCTTAATTGCATGTGTGGTTTTTATCCTCTTATGACAATGCCATAACTATGATACAAATACTTATAGCAAATTGTATATTACTTTCCTCTCTTTTTTGCATAACTAATTATGGTATCTTGAAAAATATATATTTCTACGCCCGAGGCGGAGCAGAGCGTTGGATGACGAGATTGGCTTTAGAGTCCATGCGAAGTTCAAGCGGAGCTTGGACGAAAATAGGCCTTAGTCACATACATTTTGCACAAAAAATATTCGTATTAAAAAATTACAAAAAATAACTTACTATTTATTAAACTATATTGAGGTTGATTAGATGATCACCGCTTATTAGTTTACCATAAGTCACACGCACGCTTATATTGTTAGGGTTATCTTAAGAACCTCTATGCAATTAGATTTGAGAAGAGATAAGAAGTTAAGAAAAACAATAGACGGATAATTTCCCCCAAACAAACATTATTAATTCATCCAAAAGATTGTAAAGAAAAAAAACTTAAAATTGAGAAGAAATATCAATCCAAAAACCCTAATACAATAACACTTCGTCACACAATGCGCCATCTTCAATGACCTAGAAATATTGTATAACATATTCCAACAATCTACACTTTGATATTGTATTTTCGTAAATAACATCCAAGCTCCACCTACAATCCAAGCTTCAAGCAATCTTCAAAATCACCATGGGAACAAATGTTTCCATTAAAAAAAAAACTTAACCAACCACCTAATCATGCTTTACCCTCAATCGAACATGCATATCATCAATGAATTAGAAATGCTTGTAATACCACAAAGGTCTCCATGTGGACTTTGCGGCTTTTCGTTGTTGTCTCCATCTTGATTCAAACAGATTTGTCTCTTCAACAATACTTTGAGGACTTCTCTTCGTTCTCCATCGTTTTTTCAAACAATTTATATATGTTATTGCTTCTTTGTTTTGCATGCAACATCTTCCGTTACCCTTTTAAACCCTTGTGATTCCACATCGAGTTGAAAAGTAGCAGCATTTTTCGTCCAACTGTCATGTTGAAATAAAATTCTTCTTAATCTCTGGGATGTGCCTAATTCATGTTAGCTTTACCACCCTTCCATCATACATCTTCAGCCTAATTGAATATGTGCATTTTACATGCAAGTCTCCACCATTAACAGATTTCATCTTGTTTTCTGGCGTCTTATGGTCAATGAATGCTCCCTTTTGGTTGCATATATGGAAACATGCATCAGAATCAAACATCCACTCATTTCCTTTTCTTCCATCAACACAAAACACATTATTGTTAATACCAAAATTCGTACCATCATCGTTGTCTTTCTCAAGCTTGCCTTTGTCTTCGTCCAATGCTTTCATCTTTTCTTTTTTCCTTTTTAGCTTATTGCAAAATCTTAACCGATGATCAGATTTTCACAGTAATAGCAAATGATTTTTTTTAATTTTTGATATGTTTGATCATCATTTCATGTATGGATAGTTACCCACTTGCAAGATGCACATTTCAATTGGATTCTCCTTTTCTCTTTCTCCATTAACCATTTCTTCCATTAGCTTCGTTCTTCACATCTTCTCATTAAGAAGACTACTAACCATAGATCACACTGAAACAACTTCATCAAAATTTGAGAGTTCAATGCAACCACATGTGTTTCCAAACTTTCCGATGATGAATTTATCAAAATCAAAGCTTGTGTCGAGATGTTCTTCAATTGACTAACATTCATTAAGCTTTAGATTTATCAATCTTCTTATAAAAAAAACTTTGTTTGTTGCAGAGTTCTTCACGTAAATTTCTTTCAATTCCTTCCAAATTGCATAAGCAGATGTTTCATTAACAACAGTATGGAACACCGTATTATCCAAAAACAGCGAATAACCACCACATGCTTCTTATCCAGAGTTTCTCATTTTGTTTCAGTTATATCACCGGGTATCTCCCTTTTGTTTTCTCTCCTTTATTCTTCAATGGTTGGTGAAGATCATTGAGATATATAAAATCCTTTATCTTCGTTTCTATCAGATTTCTTCCATTTAAGTTTTTCAACACTTATTTTCTCCATAACCAAACTTTCTTCAGAAAAATTTATGTAGTACGCTCTGATATTAACTGTTTGGGTTATCTCAAGGATCCTCATATAATAAAATTTGAGAAGAGATGAAAAAACAATAGGTTGATAAATTTTCTCCGAACAAACTTTATTAATTCTTTCAAAAGATTATAAAGAAAAAGTCTTAAAAGTGAGAACAAATCTCAATCCATAAAATCCTAATACAATAACTCTTCTCCAAATGATGCGCTATCTTCATTGACCTAAAAATATTGTATCACATGTCCCATTCACACATACATGTAAATGTTTTGTCAATAAATTTTAAAATGAATCAAGTACTTTTATAATTATAGAAGAGCAACAAAGTTTATATTAGTAAAGTTTGTGTTATGACAATAATGGAATATTATATCTAATAATCGTAAAAAACTCAAGAATAATATTAGTGAATGATACAAATTTCAATTTATAGTTAGTTATTTTGTCTTTGATCGAGAAAGTATTTTAAAATAATTTTTAAAAGAACACATTAAGAAAAAAAATTAAGAACGCCGTAAAGCCAAATTTCAAAGAAGTGATAAATCAAAAAAATAACTTTTATTGTAAATAAACAAAGATCTACAATAAATAAATAACCGCCACATCCTTCTTATTCAGAGTTTCTCACTTTACTTCAGTTATATTACCGGGTATCTCCCCTGTGTTTTCTCTCCTTGTTGGTGAAATCATTGAGATATGGATCTTCCATCTTCGCTTCTATAACTCTGAATTTCTCCCATTTAAGTTTTTTAACATTTATTTTCTCCATAACCAAACTCTCTTCAGAAAAATTTATGTGGTACGCTCTGATATCACATGTTTGGGTTATCTCAAGGATCCCCATATAATTAAATTTGAGAAGAGGTGAAAAAACAAAAAATTGATAATTTTCTCCAAATAAACTTCATTAATTCATCCAAAAGATTACAAAGAAAAAGTCTTAAAATTGAAAAGAAATCTCAATCCATAAAACCCTAATACAATAGCTCTTCTCCAAATGATGCACCATCTTCATTGACCTAAAAATATTGTATCACATGTCTCATTCACACACATACATGTAAATGTTTTGTCGATAAACTATAAAATGAATCAAGTACTTTATAAATTGTAGAAAAGCAACAAAGTTTATATTAGTAAAGTTTATGTTATGACAATAATGGAATATTATATTTAATAATCTTAAAAAACTCAAATATAATATTAGTGAATAATACAAATTTCAATTTATAGTTAGTTATTTTGGCTTTGATTAAGAAATTATTTTAAAATATTTTTTAAAAGACTAACACATTAAGAAGAAAAATTAAGAACGCCACAAAGCCAAATTTCAAAGGAGTGAGAAACCAAAGAATAACTTTTATTCTCAAGTATAAAGAAGAACCGTTATTATTTATTAACTAATTGTTCGTATATTTTAAAAAAATATAGAAAAATGATTCAAGCATTGAAATTCTTCAAATACAAAGATCTACAATAAATAAGCAAAGTAATCAAATGAATTTATTGTAAATGTATTTAATTTAATAAAGTAAAAAAATAAAGTTATATTATAAACGCCTATATTCCGACGCTTCAAGAAAAGCTCGGCACTCAGATGGCTCCTCAGACAAAGGGCGTAATAAAGCATTGTAATAAAGGGCCTAACAGCATGGATATATTTATATATTATTTTCCCCTGTCGCTCTCGTTATGTGTTGGTAAATTGTTTTCAAGATACTGACCGGTCACATTATTTATGTGCTATTTTTGAACTAGCCTAAATTATGCATAATGAGTAACTAATAAAGCCAAACTAAACAACATTATGACGTTACCGTAAAAGTTGTATCCAACTGTTCGAAGTAGATCAACGGTCATAAAACAAAATATTCTATGGTTTATATTTTATTTATGATCAAGTAATGGCTACTTTTTTTATGTGTTGATATTCTAAATAACATAGATTTGTTATCAATCCATTACTTTTTTGGTGTGAAAAATTCTTACACTTACGGATACATGAGAAATATCTAGCTGGATTAAGATATGGTTTTAGATCAATAAATTTTAAAATACTATTTTTCCGCAGTTGTAAAAGTAGATATTAAATGGTTTATTAGTTGTAAAATAATTACATTTTCATCAATGTACTTAATAGGACTATCGATGTACCAAAGAATAATGCTATCTTTAACTTTACACTTAATAGGACTATCGATGAAAGCCTGAAAATTTGAAATCCTTTTGTATCTAGTGAAAAATATTAAAATCATTTGATTTCCAAAAAAAAAACATGCAGATCCCCAAATAACTGTTCGGAAACGGATGCGGATATAATGATATCTGCATCTGAGAAATACGCTATAAAGTTGCAATTTTTATGTGAACAAGTGCAGTTTTATCTAAAAAGTCGTAATATTTGCATGAAAAACACAATCTTTAGATGATCAATTACAAGTTATATGAAACCTGCATTTTTATGCAAAAACAGCAACTTTTATGCAAAAAAGATTACATTTTTACACGAAAACCGCTTTAAAGTATTCTTTAAAAATACTCTTTAAAATTACTGCTTGTTTCAATTTTCAGAATATGTTTTTTGGATTATCCAAAATACCGTAGATGTAGATGCAGATACATATATGATTCTTCAGATATCCACGGATATTAGACATGAAAAATATCGTGGATGCAGATACGTATATGATTCTTTATATTTCCCCGGATATTAGACATGAATTGGGGTCCCAAAACTGTAAAATTTAATTTTATATACGAGCCTAAACCTTAATTCCAACTAATACATGTCAAAGTTAATAAGAAAATTTGCTTTTCAGTTGTAAGATATATCCAATGTGCATAGCAATTTATGACCTTTAGTGTTGTATGATACATTCGACTGTTACTTTTACTTTGCTTATAATAATACATCAACATATGAACTTTAAACATGTATAAAGTAACTTTATATAGGAAAGCAGCCGTTAAAAAACATTTGCCATATTTTTATTTTTATTGTTGAGCAAGTCTAATTGATGCCAATGATAATCGTTACCACTACCTTTATATAGACAATCTAGGGACATGTTCCATGAGAACATCCCGATGTGCCATATTTGGTGAAGCTTGACTTTGGAAAATTAATGTACGATGTCAAGGCATATAGCATTTGAACATTAAACATTAAATTTATTTCACTTTATAGGTTCATAATTAATAGCATATGACAAAAATAATATTTAGTGTACCAAAAGAGTGTTGATATTATTCAATTTCTTCAAGGGCTAAGGCTAATACTTAATATTTTGTTTATTTAGCAAAGCATGCTTACTGACATGACTGTTTAGTTCATGTTAATTATTATGCACATATTTGACTGTTTTATTATGGTGCAATGCAGACAAACCAATCCTTGTAGAGTGGAGAAGATAATGCTGTGAGATAAGATGCCTTGTGGAAATTAACGTTAAAATAGATCTGTCTGTCTTCATCTTTTGAGTGTTGTGTGATATATGTATAGCGTGCAGCTGTGCCTGAGTTTTATGAGTTGGTTTCGATTTGGATTTCCAGGAGAACTTTTCTTTTGCAGAATATGTTTGTAACTTAGTCCCCTGCTGTATCCCACTGAACACGCTTCTATTTATATCATTTATATTTGTTTTATATTATACGTATTTGTTGTTAGATTAAATATGATTAGGCCGTTATAGTAACCGTTATCGATACAAGAAAATCGCTATCGTATCAATACTATTGGTAAGTTAAAAGTGACTACCGATATTTTACCGTTACCACTAGTAAAATGTTCATTGGTATACCGATATGTTGGTAAACCGTTGCAATACATAAAACTATAAATTTTTATTACATTAAAATTTTGATAACAATGAAAAAGTAAATATTTTGTTATTAAGTATGACTCCATTAATGTTTTATATAAATATTTTGACTTATTTTAGTTGGCATGGAAAATTTTATTGGTTAATCAAAAGTTATTTACAATAATATATGAAATAATAAATTTTCTAATCTTAAATTTTGCAGTTAATGTCACAAAGAATTATCATCATAAATAACACTACAAACATCTGCTTAAAATGTGATATACTTTTAAAAGTTTTTGTGGTTAGAACTAATTAAAATAGTAAATAAAATAAAATTAATATGGCTGATAAATTTATCGTTACCACTGATTTTGATATTTCTTTACTGTTACATTTATCGTTAATAATGATAAATTTAATGTCACCATACCGATAACATTGGTATGTCGATGTAGTTCGATGTTGGTTACTAATTGCTTGGTATCGGTGTAGTAATAGTAAATTTATCATTGCTATAACAACCCTAACTATAATTGATTCCGTATTGTACTTAAATTTATACTGGTAAAATGCTAAAAGCATCTCCAACAAAAGTATAGTTATTACAAAATGTAATATGTAATCCTAAATCTCTTTCCAACTGGAGTGAACATTTTGTAATCGGCTACAAATTAAGTCTGTTTGGTTCAAATTCTATAATCGATTTGGATGCTTGTTTAACAAGCGTTCAAATTTTAGGCGATTATTCAATAAGCGTTTGACGCTACCTTCCAATGGCTACAAGCGGCTCGTTTTCCATTTTCCTTCTATAAAACCACACACAAACTTCAACTTTTCACTACAACAGTTAACTACACACAAAAATTTATACTCCATATTCTCTTCTCAAAAAATATTTATGATTTTGACATTGATGCTACAAGGCTAGCCTTTAGGGATTTGATTTTGAAGATAACACTGTCTTGATTGGAGGGGGGTGTTCACTACTGCTAGCCGAACAATGAACGAAGATTTCAATTTATATTTTCTTTGGTGCACACTCTCAATCGATTTAGTCCGAGGTACCGATCAAAGTGGTGATAGTTTCTGGAGCAAGCTTACAAATTGTTATAATCAGAAGAACTTGGATTGAAAAAGATCGCTTGCTTCGATTAAAAGGTGATTTGAAAAAAATTAATCATTAAATACAGACGTTCGATCCTCAAATGTTTAAGTTAAAGAAGACGAACCCTAGACTTTGGAGATGAAAAGCACTTGGTAAGCTTAACTAATTTTCATACGTTTGTAAGATATTTTATCGTTTCTTAAATATTTCGTTCATTTTTTGTAGAGGACAATCGCAAATAAAATTAAATAGGTCAACATTCTAGAGAATAAAATGGCACGCCATTTTTATCAGTTCATGCATGTTTATGATATGCATGTTGAGCATGCAAAATAGAAATCCTCACTTTGGTGAACTGCTTAAGGAGTACAATTGAATAAATTAAGAAGCAAACAGAAAAAAAATCGGAGAAACCTCCAGTCCTAGTGAATCAGAAGGAAGTCAGAGTACAGATTTGGAAGATCAACCAACTCCAAATGAAAATGTTTTTGTTAGGCCACTATGATCCAAAGCAGCAAAGAAGAAACATGTTATTGGTGGATCGTAGGCCATAATAGAAAGCCTTTTACTGGCATCTAAAGAAAGCCTTTTACTGGCATCTAAAGAGAGGCATGGTCATGCGATCAAAATTTGAGTAGATCAACACCAAGAAAGAATGATGAAGCTAGAATGACTTACTGTTGGGAATACACAAAAAATGAGGATGCAATATTGTCATTAGACATATCGAATATGATTGAACAACAATTAACTTATGTGAAAATGAGGAGAAATGAAATTATGAGACATAGGAGCGGAGAGGGACATTAGTACTGTTTGTAACTTTAGAATTATTGTACCTTTTGATTTGAGTTAATGATGTGTGGTTTTGACAGTAGTCTCCAACATAGCCATGTTATTTAGAGATTATACATATGTACTTGGCTTTGATTCTAGTAAGGCATAGATTGTTCCCTCCCTCCTCTAAGGAAAAGGACTAGTTGTTTGTTTTTTCAGTAGTCGGGATAATGAGATCTCGCCTCTATTCAAACTGAGTCTTGTAGTTGCTGAGGCATTTTATTCCTTACATCTTTATAGAACCTTTATAGTGTGGACGGTCCACTATAAAATCGGTTTACTGTAACAAAAAATAACATGTGCATTTGTTGTATAAGGATTTTTTTACAAGTCATTAGGTTATATTTCGCAAATTTGCAACTTATGTTTTTTATTGTTAGTGTCCAGATCCAAAGATATCATTTACTTGATGTTTACTTTGTTTTTTAGTACGCAAAACACCCAAGATCAATTTTCGGGAAGAATCCAATTTTGAAATGTAAACTATAATTATTTCATGTAAAATGGTCTGAAAATGATTTTTTAGTAAGATCAAAATACCAACGAAGTAGCAATATTATAGAGACAGAATACGACAATCATCACAACAGAAAATAGATAAATTTTTACAGTTGGTTTGATCATAGACTATGTGCGCGTCCATTTTGTTTCTCATGTATTTTATATTTTTGTTTAGAGTGCAAATACAAGAAGATATGTTGTAATCAATGAAACAATATTTAAAAAATAAAATTGAATTTGATGACAAGTTTTCTATCAAAACCTGTGGAGTCAACTGAGTTGTATCAACTTTGGATCCTTTTTTATATTAATACTTTTGTTGTCAAAAATATCCCTCCATGAATCAGTTGATCATAACGACCACTGCTATCTTGCAATCGATATAATAACAACAGTTATATTTCACTTTGTTTTCTTTTGGCTCTCCAAATTTTGCTCTTTTGTGATCTTCAATCTTAAATTAATTAACAAGCGAATTTTTGTTTGAACGTTACATCTCTTGGATCCAGTGAAATTTAACTTATAAAATTCCCACTTCAAAGTTCGTTTCATGTGAATGAAACATACTTTTAAAAATCATGTCATGAACATCTTAAATTCCAATCGATCGTGCCTATCCAAACAGTTGTTTTTCTGTGCTAAACTAAAAGTTGTTTTTATTATTGGCACAAGTAGACACTTGTACTTTATTGCTAAAAGTTCTATTTTTCCCTGACATTTTGTAGAATGAGAATCAATCAAATAAACACCGTCGCCATTTAGCAAGGTAAAAGTGACAAATATTTTTCTAAATGCATGTAACAAAGTCAATTTTTTTATCATGTAATTGATCTTCCTTCCCTACTCCAGCACTAAGTATGTTAATTTCCCGTAACTATTCCCTAGTTATTTTTAGTGGCTTGTACTTTAGCTACCAAGATGAACTTGTCACTATTCTGTCGAGAAATAGAAACGGACAGAGATTAACTAGCAACACCACTAATTACATTTAGTGGTGAAGTAACATTCAGTACTGTTATCTAACCCATACAGATCAAAATAAACAAATAACATATACATTGTACATATTACATGTATGTGTGTTTATCCAAAGACGTATGATGATCGTTAGTTTGGCGTTCACATATAGTAAGAAAACTTTCTAATTGACATTTATAGAAAATGAATGGTAAAAGCACCTTCCACCCGAAGGATGATCTTGTTATTACGCCCTAGTAGCAACTTGAAGAGAAGGAGAATCAAATGTAATGCACCGACACAGAGGATTGGGATATTATAAAAACCATGCATCCAATTCTTCAGGGGCTGTAAATGATATGCGCACAGAAACTAAGATGTTTTAGTAGTAGTAGTAGTATCTAAATAATTAATCCACTTTATTGTTACACCCATATTCATTGCCAATGGTTGAAAATGGTGCAGTTCAACAAGTTTGGTCAGACTGGCAAGAAGTGATGGAACAATGATGAAGGGAGAAGGCCATGAGGAGGAGTAATTGTTGTAGGGTGTCAGTAAATAATTGAATATTGAGTGGTACTGTGCATGTATCAATGTTATTTTATGTGCATGGTGCACAGGGTGTGTCAGTGTGCACAATTGCAGCCTGCTTGTGGGGGAAGTTATGTAAACTGAACATGTAAAGTAATGGCATGAAATAAGAAAAACCTTATCATTTGTTAACCCTAATTCTTGTGTTACTTCTTCAATTCTTCTCTCTCTTAAGCTGACTCATACTCTTCCTCTTTCTCTACTCTTTCTTTCCTCTGTGTCCTCTTCAACCTCTTCTATAGCATCTTCATCAAATATCATATTACTTTTCACCGGTTCTTGAATACATCTATGCCGCGGCTATCACCGGACAACAAACAAAGCAAAAACGGCCTACCATTTAATTACCCGAAATCAGATCTATCGTCCCTAGTCGTCCGAACCACAAAGTTATACGGCCCCTTTCTATATATCTCTACAGTTCCTCACAGCCTCCATCTATTTCTCTCTCCAAATTTGGTTGTTCTAGCATCATTCTTATTTAAATAAATTAAAAATATCAAATTTTCAAATCCACCAATGCCATTATGAAACCATTCAAGAAATATATTCCTACCACTACTGCACTACACTACATAAAATTACTATGTTAAAAGGGGATATGCCAATAAAAAAGGTTTAAAAAATTGAACAACATCAACATACAATGTTTCTTTAGCCATGAATTAGAAAGAAAAAAAATTATAACCAAGGAATTCAGCAGTAACTAAAGTGATTTAGCAGTAAATAAGCATCATCAAACATTCGATAAAAAAAGGTTTCATGAAGTTGAGTATTGTATCACCCTGTTTCAAAATCAGACCTGTTATTTAACAGTTATATGATAAATGTGTCCAACTTAATTCTCAAACATTACGTGTAAAATGGAAAGCTTTCAAAATTCCCACCACGGTCAAATTGAAATAGTCATTATTTCAGCAGCAATTGCAAATAAAAAGCTATGTAGAAATATTCACCACTATCATCTTATTCTCGGTATACTTCAACCAAAATTTTGGTTATGGGTACCAATGAATCTCGCATGTCTAATAGTTGCAATCAACAAAAGTACTTATAAGACCTCTAGCTAATGCAGATGAAATCATGAAACATACCAGTACAGATGAGGTTTATTTCAACCTAATAGTATATTTTAACTATTGATACGTAAAATTCGCTTGAGAAATCCTTGTCCGCGAGTATATATTTTCATAAATAAAACTAGATTCTGGTGCTGACAATATATCCTGGCATATCACACTGTATTTAATAAGTAATAACTTAAAAAATAATAATCCTATGTTGAGGCTGTTGGTAGTTCTGGTGGACTTTTTGTGGGGTGGAGAAGCGATAAATGGAATTTGGTTAATGAGTTTAAATTCTCCAATGTGCTTTATCTTGTGCTTGGAAGTGTTGGCAATGGTAAAAAGATCTTTATTTCTAATGCCTATGGTCCTAATGATAGAGATGGAAGAGTTACTTTTTGGAGAAATTGTGCTAATTTTCTTAATGTGGTTAATGGTCCTTGGGCTATAGGAGGAGACTTCAATGTTACTCGTTTTAGAGGTGAAAGAAATGGTAGAGAAGGCAATGCTAGAGATATGGAGTTATTTGCTGATTTTATTAATGATTGCAATCTTATTGATTTGCCTCTTAATAACAGGAAATTTACTTGGAGTAATAAGCGAGAGCAACCTATTATGGCTAAGCTTGACAGGTTCTTCATTAATTCTTTGTGGGATGATTGTTTTCCTCTTACTTCTCAATTTGGTCATGCAAGAATTATTTCTGATCATTGCCCTATTACTCTTTGTAATGGTGAAGAAAAATTTTTTCTTTAAAAATTTCGTTTTGAGAAAATGTGGCTGAGTGAGGAAAACTTTTCTAATCTTGTTATTTCTAAATGGAGGAGTCTTAGGCCTGTTGGTAATGCAGCCTCCATTCTTGTCTGTAAACTCAGGGAATTGAGATTCTTTCTGAAAAATTGGGAAAAGAATTACTTTGGGTGCTTAAAGTTGAAAAAACAAGCTCCGTGTGAAGATATTTTAAATCTTAATCAGCTAGAAGAAACTAATAGGCTATCCTCTGATGATTACAATTTATTGATTTCTAAGGAATATGAATTATGTAAGATCATTGATCAGGAGGAGATTATGTGGAGGCAAAGATCGAGAGTTCATTGGCTTAAAGAGGGAGATTCTAATACTGCGTATTTTCATAAAATAGCTAATGGAAGACAAAGAAACAATCATATTTTTCAGATCAAGGTTAATGATGAGGAGATCTACGAGCAGCCTAAAATCCTGGATGCATTCACTTAGTATTATAAAGAGTTATTTGGCACTAAATTGGAAAGTTTTATTTCTGCTGACTGGAAATTATTATACAAGAATGCTCCTCTTGTTCCATTAGATGATCTTGAGCTCCCTTTTACTGTTGATGAAATTCATGCTGCCGTTAAGGATTTACCTGGAGATAAATCCCCTGGTCCTGATGGATTCCCTTCTTTCTTTTTTCAGCATTTTTGGGACTGTGTTAAAGATGACCTTGTTGCTCTTTTTAATGAATTTCATTCTGGTGATCTTCAACTGCACTGTTTGAATCTTGCTAATGTGATTCTTCTATCCAAGAAAGTGGGTGCTGAAGAATTGAAAGATTTCAGGCCCATTAGTCTTTTGAACTGTGCTTTTAAGATCATTACTAAAGTGCTTGCCAATAGACTTAAAACCAAGATGGATTTGTTAGTGTTAAAAACTCAGTCGGCCTTTATAAAAAATAGACACATTCTTGATAGTGTAGCTGCAGTTCAAGAAGTTCTGTCATATTGTAAGAAAATAAACCTCTCATGTGTCGTATTGAAACTTGATTTCTCTAAGGCGTTTGATTCTCTCAATTGTAATTTTCTAGTTGATGTTCTTGCTGCTAGAGGCTTTAACTCTAAGTGGATTTCTTGGATCAGGAATATTCTTGAGAGTGGCACTTCTTCTATTTGTGTTAATGGAAATTCTGGTAGGAAGATCAAATCCCTAAGAGGAGTGAGACAGGGGGAACCACTGTCTCCTCTACTATTCAATATTGCTACTGATGTGTTTGCTCGCATGATTCAGGTGGCAGCCAATGAAGAGTTATTGAAGCTTGTAGGAGATTATTTTGTCAATGGTGGAGTGACCTCTTTACAATATGCTGATGATACTATTGTCTTTTGTTCTCCTCAACCTCATTTTATAGCTACTTTAAAGCCTATTCTTTATGGATTTGAGAATATGTCAGGATTAAAAATCAATTTCAACAAAAGCTCAGTTATTTTACTTGGTGATTCTGAATTTGCTGCAGCTAACATAGCATGTTCTCTTAATTGTATGGTAGGCAGTTTCCCATTATCTTACCTTGGTATCACTTTGATACCTGATAAACTTCAGCATGATGACTGGATTCCTCTGATTGAGAAAATTGATCGTAGGCTTGCTAAATGGAAAGCTTTTTCTTTATCTAAGGCTGGTAGGCTTACTCTTCTCAATTCTGTCCTTTCTTCTTTACCTATATATTGGCTCTCATTTTATAAACTTCCTAAATGGGTTATTCAAAGAATTGATAGTATTAGGAAGAGATTTCTATGGAAAGGTGCTAGAGAAGGAAGTTCGCTTTGTCATCTTATCTCTTGGAATACTGTCTGTAAATCTAAGAGTCAAGGAGGACTTGGGGTTGTTTGAATTGAAGATCTTAATCATGCTCTTCTTTGTAAATGGCTTTGGAAGATGATTAATGATAAGGATGATACTTGGAAAGAATGGATTAGTAATTGCTTCTATCATGGCCATTTCATTTTAGGGGCTGCTACCAACGTTCTTTGCTCAAGATTTTGGAAAGATATTTGTTGTGTTCTTCGACCTTTTAGCTTGGGGATTGAAAGAGTAGTTCATAATGGCAATTCTACTTTTTTCTGGCTGCATCCATGGATTATTCCTATTCCTCTCAAGCTTGAATTTCCTATCCTGTTTGATATTTCTCTAAATCAAAATGCTTTGATTTCTGATTTATATCATGCTGACAATAAAAATAAGTGGTTACTTTCTTTCTCCAGAAATTTGGAAGGCTTAGTTCTTTTACAATATTTCAAGCTTATTTCCTTAATTGATAAAGTGACTTAGACATTGAAAATGATGAGTTATTGTGGGCTTTGGACAACAAGAAGACTTTCTCTGTAAAATCTTGTTATAAGATTTTTAACTTTGGTGGTAAGACTACTAATTTTTACAAGCATCTTTGGAAAGCTATTGGACCTCCTAAAGTTAAGTTTCACATGTGGCTGGTTATCAAGGGCAAGTTAAATACTGTTGAAATGCCGAAGCTGAAGAATTTTGATACTAATAAGTTGTGTTTCTTCTGTAGCCTTCAACCAGAAACATGCGAGCATTTATACTATCAATGTCCTTTTACTTCCCATGTTTGGTCTTCATGTCTTCAAATTTTTGGTTGCACTTGCTCTATCACAGTATTTCATTCTTAGTTTGAATACTGGGAGAAAAATAGACTGCACATCTCGTCTTCATGTCTTCGAACTATTACTGACACGGTTAATCTTTCATGTGCTTGGCTACTTTGGAATGAAAGAAATAATAGATGTTTTAATAATAAGCACACTCACATTGATATTGTCATTAGAAAAGTTCTTTATCTGACTTGTTTTTGGATTGGTGGTAGCCTCTCTAACAAGAAGTGGATGGATATTCTTCCCGAGCTTCAGGAAAGGATGAAGAAAGCTAAAGAGGCCGTTGTTTTGAGAGTTAAGAAGAGAAGGACGGTAGGGTGAAAGGACTGAAGTTGTTGTGGTGTTAATGATGTTATTTTTTGCTGCTATGCTTAGTTAGGTTGATGTTTCTTTGTTGCTGTTGCATGCTGGGCCTGTCACTAGTCTAATGTAGTTTTATGTTTGTAGTAGAGGGTTGTCTTTTGTTTGTAGTTGTTGTTGCAATGTTTGTAACTGTTTGGTTCCTTTTGGGTTGTCGTTTTATGTTTTGTTGTTGTACTCATGACTGTATTTGGGATGTTTGTTTGTACGTGTTATTGATGTTAATATATTTATAGGCTGGGATTAGTCCCATCCTTTGTTTCAAAAAATAATAATAATCAACATGGCTAATCTAGTCTTACTCTAATATTGGATAGAACTAAAGCATTAAAAAAAGAATTTGATGATATGTTAATGGTCAAATGCACTGACCTCAATTTGTTGTACAGCTCTTCTTCAATCAAATGAACACTGGACTAATGGATAAAATATGGGTTTGGTACATTCCATGAATTTGTTACTGGTTTGTTCATTGTGAACATCTTCCTAAATAGCAAAAATATAAATAAAATAGATAAACAAATAAATAATTAATTAATTAAACCGCTGTAAATCATATAGGAATATGAAACTTAATTACTGTTTCCTTGTCATGTCTTATTTTCTAGGAACCTGCCAACCTGGCATAATTCGACGATGATAGGGTAATTTGGTTCTTCAATAGAAACCAGTTCATGATCCATGGAAACAAAAATTGTGCGAGTAGCAAGCTTTTGCAATGGTAAATATTAAATATATGCACCTAGTTTGGGTTAGCCAAATATCTTCTCATACCTAACACTGGTGCTTAAAAGTCAAATTTTAGTAGTTTCCAGTTCTAATTATTTCCTAAGGATAGTTAGAAATCAGTACAATATCTCTTACATATAGAACATGCATTCGTTAGCTTAGAATGCAGGTGTGTAATATAATAGCACTAATAGGGTTAGAGTGCAAAAAATAGATGATATGTACACAAATAAAATCTGAATATCAATTGTTTGTACCGTGGTGATGCCAAAGCTTTCTGGAAAGGTCTTGAACGAAAGAAGTCCTTCAATTGAATTTGTTGGAAGCATATTTTCCTTCTGGACTCATTGTCCATATATTCCTTCTACTAACAAGTCTATGCTTTCCATTGAGATATATAATAATCTAATAAGTAACAATCAACAAATTGAAATCTGGGGTTTTCTTCTGCCATGGGAGAAAACAAATTTCCTCTCAAAATCCAATCTAATCCTCCTTTCTCTCATCCTTCTCCTCAGGATAGGCCACTTGAATCTCATTTCAGAAAGCCGAATAGTGTCATCATTGATAACGAGGGCTTCCAATTGGTTTAGCCAAGATCGCAAAGAAGATATCAGCCTAGAAATGATCAAATCCGATCCCATATTAATGATGATCAAAGGAAAAAGGAGGGCCAGATGACCAACTCCTTTCAGGATAAGACCAAACTATTGCAAATCAGAAAGCCGACAAATTTCTCTTTGAATAAAGAACTAGGACATAAATCCTGGGCTGACATCGTCTCAGAGCAATCAAAGGAACCAAGGGATGAAGAATGCAGTATTGAAATCATTTCTCATATTCAAATCAACAACAAGAAATATGGTGTGGTAAAGGAGACAGTATGTAAAAGAGCCATAGAGTGTTGGAATAACTCCATTTTGGTTTATATGGTTAGTAGCAAACCATATTTCTTGTTTTTCAAAGAATATATAAAAAGAGTATGGAAACCGAAAGGCGAATTCGAAATCTATTCCAGAGAAAATGGGTTTTTTCTAATCAAATTTAATGATTCTCAAGACTACAATTCGATTATTCAGAATGACCCTTATTTTTACAACGACAAGCTCATCATCATGAGAAGATGGACTGATTCACTGAAGTTGGATAGAGATCTTCTGTCAACTATGCCGATATGGGTTAGATTACCCAGTGTAAACCTCAAGCTATGGGATATAGAGGCGTTTAGTATCATGGCAAGTATTATCAGAAAACCCGTAAAAATGGATGCATCAGCAACCATGAAGACGAAATTGAATTACGCTCGGCTTCTTGTGGAAGTTTCTGCGACTGATGAACTTCCAGATGAAATCTATCTCAATCTTTATAATGGTGAAGTCATAACACAAAAAGTCGAATATGAATGGGTTCCGCCAAAGTGTAACATCTGTAAGTGTTTCGGTCACACAAGAGAGCAATGTAACCCGAAACAGATGTGGATCCCCAAAAATAGTGATAAAGATAGAGTTATTACTCAAGAAAATAGATCTGAAATAATTCAAGAAATGAGTATCAGTAAAGGCACAAAAAACCAATCAAGAACCCAAAAGAACAAAGATCGAATCCATCAAGAAGATATCATCTCCGATCAAGAAAATAATATAAGAGAGCTCACTGACCAAAGTGATCAGATCACGGCAATGGAAGTTCATCAACCAAAAGGATGTGAAGAAAAAATCAAATGTTCCGATTCCGACTAATACAGAGGAGGGTAAAAATAAAAAGTTCTTTAACTCTGAAACCCCTCTATTTCAGAGTCATGTTTAATTACAGACCATTATGTTACAAAAATAGTCAACAATCTTCATCAGAATACAAGGCCGAATCAGGAAATTGATATCGAGGAAGGATCTTCTTCTAAGCTTGCTGCAGATGTTGAGAGAATGATTTGCAATAACTCAACATTGCCTCGCAAGTGTGATCCTCCTCCAGAGCAGGCTGCAGTGACTGACTGTAATGAGTCAGCCATGCCTCGCACAGCTTCGTTTGATATTTCCTTAATCAAGATTCCAGAATCTGCACAAATGGAGGAAGATGAATCTGAGAAGGTTGATAACATAGAAGAATTCGACTTATCAGAACTACATATTGCCAAAACAAAAGCATCTGGTAAGCTAAAGAGCAGTAAAGAGAAGAAAGCTTTCAAGCAAAAATACATTCGATCAATCCAGAATGGGACTAAATGTCTACCAGATTGAAAGCTAAGGGTGTTGATAATAAAAGGAGAGGTAAAGACACTATAGTGTCAGGTACCATTTAAATTTCTTATGTTTATTATTAGATATATATGACTTTATTTGCTTGGAATGTCAGGGGGATGAACACCCCTGCAAAACAATCTGATATCCTTTATATGATTAATGTTTACAAACCTTCAATTATTGCTTTAATTGAGAATAAAATGAATGATGAAAATTTCGAAGATTTTGCCTTAAGATGTCCAGTAATTGGAAAGCTATTCATAGCAATGATTGTGGTTGTAAAGGTAGAATCACTGTTATTTGGGATTCTAATATCTGGACTAATATAAACATAAACAAGATAGTCAATTTATAGATTGCAGTTTTAAAAACATTGGAGGTTTTTCTTTACAAGTTACCAGTGTATATGGTAGTAATTTTGAGAAAGAACGAAATGCTTTATGGCAAAAACTTAAATCCCTAAATTTAGTATATGATTTCCCCTGGATTGTGTTAGGGGATTTTAATACAGTCTTTCATGTTAATGAAAAATTTGGAGGAATTAAAATCCCTCAAAATAAATTGGATAGGGTTAATAAATTTCTATTAGAAACTGGTCTTATTAAGCCAATTATCAGTGGGAACAAATTTACATGGAAATCTGGAATAGCTAAAAATATTCATTACAAATTAGATAGGATTTTGTATAACAAAGATTTTTTAAAAAGATTTCCTAATTGTATTTATTCCACTTTAGAACAAAACTTAAGTGATCACACTCCTTTATTGGTTAAACTTTTTGTCAATGGTGAATTTAATAGTAAAGTTCCTCCTTTTAGATTCAAAAATAGCTGGGTATTTGAAGAAGATTATAAAACTTTAATGGAAAACAGTCTTAATTTTTCTTGTGATGGAACTAAGCAGTATCAGTTTTATATCTTTTTAAAATACACTAAAAATAATCTTAAAAACTGGAACAAAAATAACTATATGAATAAAAATAAGATTATTGGTTTGAGAAAAGAAGGTAAACTTTTACAGCTGAGGTCTGATAATAAGCCTGATGATATCAGCACAATTAATAATTTTTTTCAAAATCAAAATGAGTTGTCTAGTGAATTGCATAAAGAATCTGTTAATGCTAGACAAAAAGCAAAGGTTGATTGGCTTACTTTAGGTGATGACTGTACCAAATTCTTTTATGCTAAAATGAGTAATAGAAAACACTTAAACAATATAAGTTGTATTATAGATAAAGAGGGTAATTTATTTAATGCATATGATAAAGTTACTACAGAAGCTATCAACTTTTATAAGGAACTTTATTTTTCTGAAAGTACTGAAAAGGAATTTCCTCATATAACCTGTAAAAATATTTTAAATCATAATGCATCTGAAATCTTGCTTGCTCCTGTAAGTTTAGATGAGATAAAAGTTATTGTTTTTAATGCTGGGGATAACAAAAGTCCAGACCCTGATGGGTTAAATGCAATTTTTTTTAAAATAATTGGGATAATATTAAACAGCAGGTGCTGGAAGTGGTTGAAGAATTTATGGACAAAGGAAAATTTCTCAAAAGTTCAAATCACACATTCATTACCCTTATTCCAAAAAATAAAAATCCCACTGATATTGGTAATTATAGACCTATTTCTTGCTGCAACTTTATTTACAAAATTATTGCTAATGTCCTTAGTAATAGAATATAAGTGTTTTTGCCTTTTCTTATTTCTGAAAATAAGAGCGCATTTGTACCTGGTAGACTTATATATGAAAACTCTCTTTTAGCACATGAGATGATCAGAAAATTCAACACAAAACAGGGTGAAAATGTATGTATTAAAATTGACTTACAAAAAGCATATGATAAGGTAAACAGATACTTTATTCATCATATTATGAAATACATGGGTTTTCCTATAAAGTTTTGTGATTTGGTGTTTGAATGTATTAACACTCCTACCTTTTCTATTCTGATTCAAGGAAGGGCAGAAGGGTTTATTAAGAGTAACAGGGGTTTAAGACAGGGTGACCCCTTATCACCTTATCTTTTTGCTATTGTTATGGAGTATTTTTCTATTCTTATGGAAATAGAGAATATTAAAGGTAATGTTCACCCTATAAACAGAATTCAGCTCTGTATTAACCATCTGATTTATGCTGATGATCTCATGGTGTTTATAAAAGCTAATAAAGATAATGCAGACTCTATAAAAACAATTTTTGATAACTTAAAAACTTATGCTGGGCTTCAACTTAATGTTAATAAGTGTAAAGCTTATTTTAGTAAGTCTTGTAAGTAAAAAAAAGAATTTTTAAATGTATTACAAGTAGCAGAGGGATTTCTTCCAATCAAATATTTAGATCTGCCTCTTTCTACAAACCAGATTAAGGATTCAGATTGTTCTATTCTATTTGAAAAAATCCAAGAAAGAATGGAGACTTGGTCTTGTAAGTTACTTTCCATTGCTGGAAGACTTGAAATTATTAAGACTGTGATTTATGCTATTATCTTATACTGGCTACAAACTTTTAATATCCCAGCTGCATCTATTAAAAAATTGGAAAGTAGATGCGCTGACTTTTTATGGAGAGGTAAGTATCACAAAATCAGTTGGGAAAATGTGTACAGACCTAAAAATGAAGGGAGTCTTGGCATTAGGAGTATTAAGGACCTGTGTATTACTTGCCACTTAAAATTATTTTGGAGATTTCTTAATTCAGACTCTTTGTGGGCTAGATGGATGAGATCCAAGTATTTGAAACAAATTTTTTTTGGACTTATGTGCATAACAGTAACCAATCGAATACTTGGAAGCAAATATTAAATTGTAGGGAAATTGGTAAATCATTACTTGAAAGAAAATTTAAAAGTGGTAAAGAAACCAGTTTATGGTTTGATCCATGGTTTAAAAATGAGGCTTTTATAAATAAGGTTGGGTGAAATAGTTTAGTTATATGTGGTGGTTCTAATGATAAAGTATTTGATATCATTGTAAATAATCAGTGGCAACCACAATTACACCCTATTACTAACCCCCATAAAGTTGAAATATGCAAAATTCAATTTGATATTTATGCAGAGAATGACTACTGGGAATGAAAAGCAAGCAACAGAGGGAAGTTTTCATTTAAAGCAACCTGTAATTTTATTAGAAATAAATTCCCAATTGAAGAGTGGTATCATTGCATATGGAATAGAGTGAACTGTCCCAAGATATCTTGGCATTTTGTACATACTTTGCAATTAAGAACAGACTGCCAACTTGGGATAGACTTTGCAGTCCAATTAGTTTCTAGGACACACATTCAAAGAAATTACTTTCAAGGCCAAAGTTAGCAGAATAATTACTTTCAAGGACAAAGTCAGCAGTCCAATTACTTTCAAGGACATAATTTCATAGGTTTTTAGACCCTAGAAACTAATTATTTTACGTTTTGTCCTTGAAAGTAATTATTTCAGTTGTGTGTCCTAGAAACTAATTACACTTGCTAAAGAGGTCCTTGTGGCTAATTTCCACTAATATAAATTCACTTTGTTCCTTGTGCCATTTATGTACTGAAAATGCTAATCACCTATTTTTTGAATGCAGCTACTCATACTTTATCTGGAATCATATCAAAGCTACTCTGGGTATAGATGACAACAGGCAAATGGATCTGATGCATATTATCAAAATGATCAACAACAAATTCAGATCTAAGTCTAAGGAAACAGATCATGCTCACATTCTATTAACCACTGCAGTGTTCAACTTGTGGAAAGAAAGAAATTTGCGAGTGCACAACAAAGGCAACAGAAATAAAGAGCAAGTTTGGTTAATTATTAGTACCGATAGCAAGATTATTCTCCAAAAGTCTAAAAAATAATTAAAAACCAAACCAAGTTCGCTTCCCTTGCTGATGACTGGAGCTTTGAAGCTAGAAGCAAACATTTAGAAGCTTATCTTTTGCATTCGAAAAGCTTACAGACCGACAATCATGTTGACAGTATAATTCGAGAACCGTGCTTCGTCAATCAGCAAAGACTTGCTGATAAGACTAATCAGATCTGCTTCCATGAGACCGAAAACAATTACTTTAACTCACAGCAAGCTCCAGCCATCAACTTCTCGAGTATCAGAGCTAACTGGAGTAGTAACAGCAATTCGAGAATGACATCGTTAGATCTAGGTCGCGATGACGCTAGATCTAACAACTCACGGTTTTCGAGTAATCTGGAGAGTGGTAGGGGTATGAGAAAAAGGTTTAATGATGCTCTATCTTACTGGGAGCGTGGCGAAACTAGTGGTTTGAAGAAAGCTGAAGATTTGGCGAAGATTTGATGAGCATCGTCCGCCATTTTCAATCTCTTTCTGTTTTTCTTCGTAGAGACTAGAAATTAGGGTTTTGCTATGTCGGCTATCCTAGGCGAGATTATGTTATGTTTTGTGTGGCTTCGGGTTTATTTTGTACCCGAACTTTTTTGTATGGGTTGGGCCCAATTTAACCATCTTAAAAGATAAATAAATATAATAATCTAATATAGCACCTAGACATGAAGTAATGTAAACCGAACTGATACAAGCAATGAAATTACCGTTTATATATTAGACTGACAAAGTTCATTGGCAAAATGACTTGAAAACACCTACATTGATGTCAACTCATTTTATTTATTTTTCATTGCTTACACAGTAGTATACATTTTCATATTCACCATTCATTACAAACTGAAGGTAACTGTATGATTTGCCTATGTGTAAGCAAATAACATATCAAATAACTAACAAAAAATAACTTTAAAAAAATGTAGTGATGTACTTTTATAGCACAACCAAGCTCTACCTCTATAGCACAACAAGCTAAAGCAGTATCACCAATAATCCTTACAAGAGCATACCCCATCATTAAAATGATGGAATCTCTTCCGATCCCTCATAATAATATCCCTATTAAACTCCTTAGACGCAATCTTTGCGAATTCATGACAGTCTCTGCACACTCTAAGATTCTTCACAACCCTGATGGCAATGCCTTCTTCCACTGCAACAAGCCCAAATGCAATAGCCAACTTTTCACTGTGCATACTTACAGCATCCTCTTTCTCTTCTTCCTCGATATCAAACAATGCCTCATCGATGTTCGACAAGTATCCAACAACCTTCAACCTCTTTGAAACCTCTCTCAACTTATCTTCAATCTCTTTATACCTTGGATGTGATCTATCACCAATAAAAAATTCATGAACCTCTCCATTTACTTCTATTACGCTGCAACCAGGCTCCTTTTTCACTCCCCTCCTCATCATCAACTTCCTAACTCCACTAGCCCCTTTCCAGTTCCTCGAATTCGCATAAATATTTGAAAGAAGCACATAAGCACTATCTTTCCCCGACTCAAGCTCTACCATCTTTTTCATGGCAAGTTCACCTAACTCTATATTTTTATACATCCTACAAGCATTAAGCAAAGCTCCCCATGCTTCCACATGTGGTGTTATAGGCATGCCATTAATGAAATCAAAAGCATCATCTAACCTTCCTACACGACCATATAAATCGACCATACAACCATAATGCTCCGGTCTTGGCTCTATACCATAACTAGTCTTCATTAACTCAAAATACCCAAGAGCTTCATCTACCAATCCAGCCAAGCTACATCCTTTAAGCAATGCCAAAAATGTAACACCATTGGGCATTATGTTGCACTCCTTCATCTCTTCAAACAACTCAATGCAACAATCACCGAAACCATTCATAGCCAACCCACTCATCAAACAACTCCATGTATACACGTTCTTCTCCTTCATTTTGCTAAACACACTCCTAGCTTTTTCCACATCCCCACACTTGGAGTACATGTCGATTAAGGCTGTGCCTAAAGTAACATTCATCGTAAGCTTGTTCCTTTTAACAAATGCATGCACCCACTCCCCTTGGTCCAGCACACCCAAATCCGCACATGCAGACAAAACTGACACCAATGTCACCTCTGTAACCCGCACCTTCTCCCTCAACATCAGCCCAAACAAATCTAATGCTTCTCTCGGTTGCTCTGCATGAGAATAACCTGCAACCATCATGATCCATGTATTATATGAATATTCTTGGCAAATAATGTAAGGAGATCACAAATACAAAATTCCAATTTAGTTGGTGCCTAGAGTAAGGACTGAGGGTTACCTAACAAACAAATGTTGTTAAACCTCCCATCTAACCCCACACTTACCTATTTCACTTGTAGTCTAATTTTGAACGGTAGTTCTTAATGTAAAAAGATAATTATGTGATAATGTTTTCAATGTATTAGTAGGTCCATGTGTACTAACGAATGTGTTATAATGTGAACAAAAACCTGCAATCATAGCGTTCCAAGCAACCAAATCTCTCTCAGGCATTTCATCAAACAAGTTCCTTGCGTAATCGACTTTACCGGAGGTAGCCAGAGAACCAAGAAGTGCTGTTTGGGTTACTAAATCGTGATCTCCAGTATCGGTGTAAAGAGCTAGGGCGTAATCGGGTAGGCCTAGCTGTGCGTACAAGTGGATTAAACAGCTGATGACGTGTGGATCGGAAGTGAAACCGCGGGCGAAAACGCAGCCATGAACAGCGGAGCCAGCGGCGGCGGACAGTAGTTGAGTGGAAGCGCGGATAAGGAAAGTGAAAGTGTAGTTGTCGGGAGAGAGGGGTGGGGAATGGAGGAGTTGGTTGTAGTACTGGAAGGAGGAGAGAGGGGATTGTTTGGAGTTGGCGCGGATGAGGGCGTTGAATGCGAAAGTGGAGGGGGAGATGGGGGAATGGGAGAGGAGAAGATGGGAGTAATGCAGAAGAAGTGGGCAGTTTTGAGGAACGCGGTCGTTTAGGGAGATGGAGGAGATGAGTTTGTTGAAGTGGAGGTGGGAGTGGGTGAGGTGACCGGAGGTGAGGAAGTGGGCGTGGATTTGGTAGAAGTGAGGGAGGGTGGTTTTGTAATTTAGGAAAGATAAGGGGTCTATAAGGACTGATCTTACGTTTCGAATTGTTGGCGATGAAGAAGACAATGCTTCTGTGCAATGGAGCGACGCCATTACGACCAATACTACTTTAAGAAGGATGCCTTTTGAAGTTTTAAACTACAAATGAACACAAATTTTGCATACGCCATTTGTTTTATTTCCCGTGGATTACATTTGCCCCCTTCTTTTCACTCATTCGTTAATTATTATATTATTTTTATTATTTAAACAAAACAGACCAGTAATTACTATTACATAGAAAAACATAATTCATTACAACCTACACTTATGAGGAAATAAATCTATTAAATAATCCTAAAACAGGATAATTCTGGCTCTCACATTGATTAGCATTTTCCTTTTTTTTTTTAGTTCTCGTTAGATATTTTATTTTTAAAGGGGTTTTGGACCAAATGTCTCTATTTTTAAAGCTCATGCACAAAAAGTCCCTATCCATAAATCCATGTAAATTAGGCAGGAGATTATTATACAAAACTTCTCAGCATTTTAGTTAAAATATTGAGATCGTGTCCTTGAGGCTAAAAATATATAATTTTTTGTCCTTTAAATTAATTTTCCCGTAAATTAGGTCCATGTTTTGTTGATTTTTATCAAACCGTACCCTTGCAGAAAATCGGCCCAACATGGAAATCATGGGCAAAAGTGACATAAATTAGCCAAAATCTAAAAATAGGGACCAAATTTTCATAACTTTTTCAGGAGGGACTATTCTTCCATCATCTTTTAATTCTAGGGAATTGACAGTCATTCCTTGTATTTTTTTAAATTCTTTAATTAATTACTTTACACTTATTTTTACTAATACTCTCTCATCATTTTACATTTTGGTACCGGCATTTAAAGTTCATACAATTATTTACATATAATTTATCAGTTACCTCCTAATTTAAATTCGTGCGTTAATTACATAATCCAAGATTTAAGTTATTTAAATAAAAATTCAGTTAACTTATATTTATTATTTTTTATAAATACTAAAGAATGACAAATTAAATATGTATACTAGTTTGGTAAAGCAAAAATGAAAAAGTCAAATTTTCATTCCACTATAAAGATATATACATAGGATAAAACAACAATAATAAAAATTATAGTTCATTTATCTCAATAAATTTATCACACATTTCATTGTAAATTCTACTTTTAACTTTGAATGTCTACATTTAAAATTAACACAAATATTTACAAAACTTACCTCACTTTTCTTCTAATATTTTACATTTCATTCCATGTATTTAAATTAATTAAGCGATCTTAAATTTAAACTAATTAGATAAGTCTAATTAACTAATATTCATAAATTCATTTACTAATTTATGAAAATATAAAAACTTCAATATATGCACAATATTCATGTTAACAAAATTGATAAAATTATTTTTTCGTTAAAGTGAAGATACGTAAGTCACATAACTTAAAGTATATACATGAACAATAATAAGAAATTCAATTTACATTTTACCTTAGTAAATTTATCATATGATGTATTACAAAATTATTAGTTTTTACTTTAAATACCTATGTTTTATGTCTACGTTCATATAATAGAATTAAATACACAAACACTAACATAGGTCAGTTTCAATATCTATACTATATTCATATTACATAAAATGATAAATTATTTTATTTCTCAAATATATATGTATTTAAGCTACACAACATAAATTACACATAAACAATAATAACAATTTTAATTTATAATTTATTTACTTTACTAAATTTATCATACGTTACATAACAAAGTCTTCAACTTAACATTAAAGGTATAACTGCCATATTTCACAATATAACATTGTGCAACGCACGTGTTATACACTAATAAATAAAGAAGATTGGCAAGGAAATTACATTTTTATGTAACAAAGTTAAGTTTTAAGGAAACTCCAATCGGACATAGATGGTTGGAAGAGTTTCAAATGTTATTTTATATATAGAAATGAAGCAAATTACATTATTGGCCATGTTCAATATAAGAAATGTCAAATTTTATAGGGCTATATAAAATATAATAGCTAGCTCAAAAATTTGTCAGTGTAAAACAAAGTCGATGGGTAAATGTTGTGTTTGATTCCTAAACTCGAAGGACTGACATCTTTTTAAACAAATTTTTTTGCACGTCCAATCGATTATTGTCGTGGAAAAGGTTTGTAATATAATTACATTCAACTTCTTTATAGGGGACTAATCTTAAAATGACCACTCATGACAGATCTAAAAGCAATGACGAATATTCTTTTTAACTAAAATAGGAATCAATTCAATAAACCCAATCACAAATTAAAAAGTATAGAAACAAATCATTATAAAGTAATAAAATAATAATGAATAAAATAAGTTTGAGCACAAACAAATAAGATAACCAAGAGAGTTAGGAGTATGCCTAAGGAGAAATTCTGTAGTTCATTATTAATTATTAATTCCATGATAAAATTTTGTTCAAAATTAAAGGTGTTTGTTTTTCTATATATATGTATTATATTGTGGTATATTAATTAAACAATTAATTTAAGTATATTTAATAGAAAAATCTTTAAATAATATGTTATGTGATAATAATTACAAAGAGTTGTAATCATGAGAAAATTATCACAATATTAGATAACATATTATTTTAAATATTCCAGATCAAGATGTTTCAAGTAAAGATATCAATACATACATTGAGATCAAAGTACATAATGCTCTCCAAATGTTAGACGATGTACTACTCATGATTATTGAAGGTACTAAGGGATTACGTACTGATAGTTATTTAATGACTATGAATTGGCTCATCCGAGAGTTTCCTACTAAGTAAAAACTAGGTTAAATAGGAGATTTAGAGTAATGATATTACACAGTTCTCTTGAATTGAGGAATTATTGTTTGTACCAAAAATGGGCACAACACTCTTCGGGAGTTATTTGAAGAGATAAAATGAAGATTATAAATGTAAAACAGAGGTTATCTAACAAAAACTCCAACAAACAGAAATGTAAAATGCGTAGACAAGCAATTTAGAGTGGTTCGGCGTATAGCCTACGTCCACTATGAAGTTTTGATGATTTTATTGATTCTCTTTCAATGATTACAAGCGGTTACAGCAATGAACATCGGATTATAGATTAGAATTCGAAATTGACAGCAAAAGTATGATGCAAATCTCAATCCGGCAGAGTCTGGACGCTTCAGAGAAAAAAGATCCTTTTTCTGCTGATTCTGGGGCTCTATTTATAGGCGTAGGAGGCTCAGAATTCGCTCAAACTCTGGGAGACTTGGTCTGGCACGTGAGGGGGCCCACGCGACCGTTTCCAGAAAGTTTGGAGTCGATCTGCGATCGATACGAAGTCATTTCGTATCGATCAAGATTACCTCCAATTGAGCTCAAATTTGGTGGAGATGTTCCTCGGTATGTGTGCAACCTTCAGTTAAAATTTCATGGTATTTGGATCAGTGGATTGAGAGATATCATCGATACGAGGCGACGTTCTTCGCTAGGTTGTCTGGTTCGAATCCATCCCTCCGAACTGAGAGCTTCAAATCGATGGTGTCACGCGCCTCTGTGAAGACGTGGAACGCGCGCTTCGCCTCGATCCGGTCTTTACTCCGAGTCGACCGCGTCGACTCCATATATCTCGGCGCATTCGCATCGAGGGATGACGTGGTGTGCGCGCTTCGCCTCGATCCGGTATTTGCTCCGTGTTGACTGCTTCGACTCCACATTTCTCGCCTCGTTTACTTCGATGGGCAACATGTCATTCTAGTTGGTTGACTCGCTAGATACGAACAAGTTGTTGGGCACGTATTCGAAGCAAGGTTCTCAGATGGATACGAAGTAGACACTGAATGATGGATACGAAGCAAGCACTGGCCGATGGATACGAAGTAAACATTAAGTGATCGTTACGAACCAGGTGACTTATTGATGGATACGAACAAATCTTTCCGGCTGAAGGTTCTATCGATACGAAGCTTATAACTGTGTGGACTTAATCAATTTGATTGACATGAGATCGATGGATGCAAAACGAGCGATGGACACAGACTGGTTGGATACGAGGCAAGATCCACTGATGGACACGAAATCACCGCTGATCTGATGGATGCGAAATCACCCATAGCGATGGATACGAAATCTGGGCCGGGCTGATTGATACGAAATCCATCGAGACGAATTCGATGGATTCGAAGCATGGTTAACTTCGATCGATACGAACTGCTGCTTCCCGATGGATACGAAAAAGTGCTCTCCCCCTTGACTTGCATCCATCATAACTCAAGCATATGAACTCGGATCGACTTGAAACTTGGAGCGTTGGTTCGCTTTATTTTCCCGATCATGTCTCATCGATTGGGGCTTGATCCGGACTTGGTCAAAATTCAACGATATCCATGACAAACGACATTTGGAATCCAACTCCTTGGTGTCCTGGCCTTGCCAAAAGGCGGGATAACATTTGCCCCCCAAAGTACGTCTTGTGAAAACATGACGTGCTTTGAAAAGCTGCAGGCCTTCTTTGAATAATTTGAAAGTCGTACCCTTTAGCCATTCTCTTGTATCAGTCCTCTCATGAATCGATGCTAAAAGTCGGAAAGCCTTTCTTCGTATCGATGTGGGTTGACTTGATGGATACGAAAATGGTCATTCGTATCGATGGTCACAAATCGCGGTGGATTTTGATTTGAATTGGCGATATCTGATGGATACGTAGTGACTGTTCGTATCGATAGGTTTGCTCTGTTGTGAGTCGATGGCTCATAATTTGGATGTTTCGAAACGATGGTGTCTGGTGAACATTTCGCCTCGATGAATGCACAGCTTGATGGATTCGAAGAGAGCGTTTGCACTGATCCATCGTACTCAAGTGGCCTCCCTGTGCGCTTCGAACCGATAATGTCTGGTGGATTCGAAACGACCCTTCGTTTCGATGCGTCGTCTGACTGGTTGCGACGGGTCAGGTTGACTGGGAGTCGAATCGACTCGGTTCCATCCTAGGCTTCATATAAATACCTGGGACTTCGTCACTTCTCACTTTTTTACCTTCTATTTTTTACTGCTGTTCTCTGTTCCTCTTTTATCTCCGTATCGATAGACCGAGAGGAAGTATTGTTCATTTTCGAATCGACCCAAACCTTCGATCCTTCGAGTTTAACTTCTAAAATCAGGTGATTAGCAAATAAGATTATGTTAATAATGATAAAACTCGAGACTCCAATCATCCTCCTTGCTTCTACGGCCGAGTTTGATAAATTCGAGATCTGGACGAGAGAAAACGAGATCTGGGGATGGAGCGTGGCCATGGAGTTAAAATCCTTTGGGGAAGAAGGAGACAAGGAGGAAAACATTTCAAATTCACTTCGTATCGTCCTGGACTGGGAGTATTCGTATCGATCCAGACTGTATATGCTCGCATCGATATGGAGACGAGGGCGGCGGTCGATATGAAGCCACTGCCTTCAGATCGATGCGAAATCGGTGTCCTCGATCGACACGGTATGTGTCGAGTCGAACCTGATCGACACGAAGCATTCCCACTTCAGCCTGATCGACACGAAGCACTCCTTCGCCAGGGCGATCGATACGAAAGTATCGATTCGAACGTTGCCATGTCGAAATACGTGATCCCCCTGTCTCGATATGGGAGTGAGGTGCGGTGATCGATTCGAAATTAAATCTTGACAAACATATGGAAATTCTGAAAACCTGACCACTTGACTCCGACGAGCTTCTGCCTTGCATAATTGAACTTGATCACAGCATTGCATACTTGACTGCCTCTTGAAGCTTGTTGATGGAACTGCTATTTAACAAAAACAAGAGTATAAGCAAACTTCAACTTGAATCGATCGCTGTCATCTGGATGGCGCGGTCGTGACGGTCAGCGATGACGGTCATGCCTGTCTGACTTCTAGAATTTAGTTGCTTGCATGTTTTCTTTAACTCTGCAGAATTTGCTCAAGTTACGCACAACATTTGCACTACACAACACATTCATGCACTTTACACTGGGGAATGCACGGGATTTTTATCATCTAATGATGGTTTCTCGTGAGTTAGCTAGTGATGGAACCGTCAAGTTCGCAGCAGCAAGAAACTCAGAACCCTATCCCTCCCAGACTTGAGATTCCGGACATCGAGGCCGAAGCTATTGGTCCAGCTCCGGATGAGTTGCCCGATGCGTCCTTCATTAATAGTCCACCTGATTCTGTCCTGTCCAATATCTCTGAAGACATGCTAGGGAGAATATGCTTAAGGCATGGCTTATCTTTGGATGAAGTACTGTTGTCTGGGCCGGATGACAGGCCACATAATCCCCCGGAGGGGTATACTGCTTTTAATCGACATGCGTGCGCAGCCGGCACACTTCCTCCGTTCAATGATTACATAAGAGAAGTGTTGGCTTATCTGGACATCGCTCCGTCTCAATTGCATCCAAATGGATATGCTTCACTCAACAGCTTGTTCATTGTATTCATGGAGTACCTCCATCGTCCTCCCCGTATGATCGACATAAGATACTTGTTTAATTTCAAGAGTCGGACTGACAGCCCATCTTATACGTTCTTGGAGTCTGTAAGGAACTGCCAAGTTGTCGCGGGGTCGTGGACTAGGCTAAGCTACTTTAAGTCGGAGTGGTTCTATGTCCGATGTCCTCCGGGGTTTGCCAGAAGATGGATGTTCAGACGTGAGTATTGTCTTTTTTCCCAAGTAATTGACAGGGCAATTTTCGGAGTGAAATTAAACTTACGTCTTCTTCTCTTTTTCTTTCAGCTATCATCCAACGGCCTGAGGGTGGCTACTATAAAGAGATAGTTCGGGTCCTCCAAGAGATTCCTAGCGAAGAAAGGAATATTGAACTGTTACTGACAGATCGGAATCTCAGAGTTCTTGGGTTGATCGGCCGGAGGCAGAGCATAAGGCTTGATGGTGCATTAAAGACCGTCTCTAGAAAGAAGGTCAAGCGGATGAAACCCAGGGTTGTGATAATTGAGGAACCCGATTCCGAGAAAACTCATACCGACGAGGAACCATTGGTCGGACCCGCTAATGCAACCCCGGAGTCCGATGCAAAGAGGAAAGGCAAAGCAGTGGCCTCGAAACAGCCTAAGTTCGGGAGGCGGAAGTCTGTGGTTTTGCACCGTCCTTTGCCAGGAGTTAGGATTACGGAAGCATCCTCCCTGCAAGCTGAAGATCAATTCGAAGGGCCTGCAGATCCTCCAATCCCAGACATCGAGCCGGAGCAACATGACGTTGAATCGGGTGGACCGCGACATATCGTCGATGTTAGCGAGTCTAATCCTGCCAGTGCGATTGACACTTCTGGTTGGTCCGGGGGGTTACACATTCACACACTCTTCACGGCACACCACATTTTCCTAACCGTAAACAACACATCGCAAACGGTTACTGATTCTTCGTGGTTTTCTTTTCAGGTACGATGTCTGGGCAAGGTTCTGTGCTTGGGAGTTTGCGCAACAAGCGCCATTATCATGAGCCACGCAGGAGAGAGGGCGAGAGGGATTACGACTCAGGACATTCTGGTCAGGAGAAGTCTGACAGAGATAAGGGATACGTTCGCCGATCCCGATCTCGCTCTCCTCCCCCCAGGACCTCTGCACCTCCTACGGTCGTAGTTACTCGTCCTCCTGAAACTTCACGGCCTAGGCCGCCTTCTCAAGCTTCGAGGTCCGATCCCCCGCGCAGGACTGAAATAGCCACCTCCTCGGCTACTGTACCGGTCCCGACCGAGGCGTCTAGTGAAGGAGCGCTTAAACTGGCACAGATGAGGAAGGAATTTCCCGACATCTGTTTTGATGGTTATGTCTTCCCTCCGCACTTGAAGAGAATTCCGCCAACCGCTGAAACCACTATCCATGATTATGTTGCGGACATCTTTTTCCAGTACAGGGAATGGGGACGGGCCGCGAGGAAGGCGTCTAAAGTGGCATTCGATCGGGGCGTCACCATTGAGAAGCTCGAGAAGGAGTTGGGTCACAACGACCAAATCATAAAAGCACTCAACTCGGAGGCTGAGTCTTCCCGTAAATCTGAAATGGAGGCTCTAAAGAAGGCTGATGAAGTGAACGCTGTCATGACCAGGATGAAGCAAGAGCATTATACCGCCATCGAGGACATGGGTCACAGGAACACTTCTATTACCGCCGAGAGGGATGCCGCTCTTAAGGAGCTTAATGAGCTGAAATCAAAGTTTTCAGAGATGGCGAAGGAAAAAGACGCAGCTAATGTCTCTGCGCAGGAGGCCTGTGATCAGGCAGTGACGCTTCGAAAGGAAAAGGAAGCGGCTATACAACAAGCTCACGAAGCTGAGGCTGGGGTTGACGAGAAGGTACGTCAGGCGGAGGCCAGGATTGAGGCCGAGGTGGAAGAGCTACTCGTCACTTTTAACGCCAATGTGCTAAGGCACCGAGATTTGACATGGCTTGACGATTACCCCACGCATCTCTATAACGCCTGGAACTTACTGGTTGATGAGGAGAAATCCGGGCACCCTGATGAAGCCCTTGATGAGTTCGAGCTGGAGAACCGCATCCTCAATGATGACGAAAAGAAGGTTCTCCATGACTTCATGATTTCCCACGACAAGGTGAGGCTTGGTGCCCAGATCCAGGAAGTCGGAGAGAGCTCTGGTGCAGAACACCATGTTATGAGTTCTGAGATAATCGTGGCATCTCAGTCTGAGCCAACTCCAATGATCTACCCCCAGCCTATCCCGGCGTATGACCCAGATCAACCGCATCTATCTCCTATTAAGGAACATCCTTCTGAAGTTGCTCAGACGGCCTCGAGCCAAACCGAGGAAGGTACTCTGAACTAACTTCTTGTATATTTGGATTGAAGAGTCTGTGTTGAAATGTTGCTAATGACATGTCCTTTTCCTTTGATCAGTGACAGGAGTTGCTCCAGCCACGCCTCTTACCATCCAAGAATCAGGCCAAGCACCAGGAGCCATCATCTCTGAGGCGACCTCCGTCGCGACAATGGCACCAGTTGGAGTAACGCAGAGGAGCTCACTTTCTTTCGATGAACAGATGATAAACGAGCTCCTTGGCCATCAGAGTGATCCTTTTGCGGACTTGCCATTCGGCTTGGGTGGATTCACGGCCACTTCTGATGCCTCATCTCAGACTACTACGGCTCCTAGCGAAGCCAGAGCACAGCGGGAAGCGGCGATGTTGGCCGAGATTAATACCGAGATGGCGGCCGCGGTGCACGGCGGCGATGTAGATGGCGGAGCTGCAGCACAGTGCCCTACTCCTCTTATGATTGTGTCTCCTGGGGGCACACTTACTGATACTAACGTGCCAGTCCCTCCTCCAGCTGCGGAGTCTGTTCCTCCAACTCCTCCCGCGGGAAGCATCCCTATAGAGTCCAGCTCAGACGAGGATGTTGACATTATGCCTGCACCCGAAGGGAGCCTGCCTAAGGAGAAAGGCTCCAAGCGAAAGGGTACCGGTGGTTCCAGTAGCTCCTCGAGGAAGAAGAAGTTGAGGAAGCAGAAGGATTAGACATTCTTTTCATAGGCAGTTAGGGACTTTTGTTATTTTCTCTGTCTTTCCCTTTTGTAGGCCGTGTTTAGATGCGGGTTCGGCCCCTGCTAGTAGGAACATTTTGGAAAAAACTCATGTATGAACCATTGTTTTTGAGTTAGTTGAAATAAAATTTTGTTTTCAAGTTTCAGCTCATGTTCCTTTCTATGCTTGAATATTGCAGTGTTCGGACTTTGGTCCAGTCTACTTGCATTATCTGATTGTTTCAAGAATAGCTCATTTTACTTGTTAAGTATGGAAACCTCGGACTTGAGTTGTAATAGGGGATCGCATCGGAGCTGAGCATCACATAGTCTCGGGTAATGACTAACATTTGCCTCTGCCCCTAGTTCCAGGGTCAAGTTGTGATGATCAGCTTGTGATTGCATCAAGCGAGGACCGAGTGGCCGAACTACACTTGTTCTCTTATGAATCGTTTCATCCACACTCCGGGGATATATGTCATCTCGTAAGCGGTTGTTCGCACTCTGGGAACACGGAGTTGACTGATGTTTGTACTCCGTCTCGCACTCTGGGAGCACGGAGTTGGTCGTTTATACTCTGCTTCGCACTCTGGGAATGCGGAGTCGAATGTTTATACTCCACTTCGCACTCTGGGAATATGGAGTTAAATATTTATACTCCGCTTCGCACTCTGGGAATACGGAGTTGAATGTTTATACTCCGCTTCGCACTCTGGGAATACGGAGTTGAATGTTTATACTCCACTTCGCACTCTGGGAATATGGAGTTGGATGTTTATACTCCATTTCGCACTCTGGGAATATGGAGTTAAATGTTTATACTCCGCTTCGCACTCTGGGAATACGGAGTTGAATGTTTGTGCTCCACTTCGCACTCTAGGAATATGGAGTTGAATGTTTATACTCCGCCTCGCACTCTGGGAATGCGGAGTCGAATGTTTATACTCCACTTCGCACTCTGGGAATGCGGAGTCGAATGTTTATACTCCACTTCGCACTCTGGGAATATGGAGTTAAATGTTTATACTCCACTTCGCACTCTGGGAATATGGAGTTGGAATGTTTATACTCCGCCTCGCACTCTGGGAATGCGGAGTCGAATGTTTATACTCCACTTCGCACTCTGGGAATATGGAGTTGGAATGTTTATACTCCGCCTCGCACTCTGGGAATGCGGAGTCGAATGTTTATACTCCACTTCGCACTCTGGGAATATGGAGTTAATTGCAGGATTGTCGTGTGTCAACCCCATCAATATCGGTGTCATGGCTTGTCCCCGAGCTCGGGTTTCACCTAGTGAGTGGCCGGTCGTATCACAGCCACTCTCCATTTGAATAAGTCCCATTGCATGATGGGATTTAGCTCTTCGTGCATCGTGATGTTGTATATCGTACTTAATGAATCACAGCTCTGGCTCGAAGAAGTGGCATTTTATTGCTGAAATAAGAAAATGCGGCAAAGTCAGTTGCCTTATTACAAAGTTCAAATTTCGAAATGCAGAAACAAATTGCTAAATAGAATGAAATAAATAAAGCCTGTCATATGTAATAGCGGCGGAGACTTTCGCTGTTCCAAGCCCTTGGTAAATCGAGACCGTCAACAGTCGACAGCTTGAATGTACCATCTCCGAGCTTCCGTGTAATTACATATGGTCCTCCCCAGTTCGGCTTCATGTGTGAAGGGACTGGGTAGATTCTCTTGAGTACGAGGTCGCCGAGTTCAAAGGTTCGAGGTCGAACTTTGGTGTTGTACAGTCGGGCGACCCGGCTTCGATGTGCGGCTGCTCTCAAATCAGCCTCTTCCCGTTTTTCATCCAATAGATCCAAAGACTCAGCCAGGAGTATAGCATTTGTTTTTGGATCATAATAAGTCACGCGATGAGAGAGCACTTCTGTCTCGACCGGAATAACGGCCTTTGAGCCATAAGATAGGGAAAACGGAGTGTGTCCGGTCGCGGTTTTGTGGGTCGTTCGATAGGCCCATAACGCCATAGGAAGTTCATCGACCCACTTGCCCCCAGCCTTCTCCAATCGTTTCTTCAGGATCGATTTTATAACTTTGTTGACAGCTTCAACCTGTCCATTCGCTTGGGGGTGTGCGACAGCCGAGAACTTTTTGCGGATATGAAACCGTTGATAGAAATTCTTGAATTCCGCACTCTCGAATTGGGCTCCGTTATCAGTGATGATAGTATGTGGGAGTCCAAATCGACAGATGATGTTGCGAACCACGAAATTTATCACTTTCTTTGTCGTAATGGTGGCAAGGGCTTCAGCCTCGGCCCACTTCGTGAAGTAGTCAACGGCAACGATGGCGTATTTCGCACCGCCTTTTGCCAAAGGTAAAGCGTCGATGATATCGATGCCCCACATTGCGAATGGCCAGGGACTGACCATTTGGGTTATTTCAGTTGGCGGAGCTCTCGGAATTCGGGCATGTATCTGGCATTTATCGCATTTCCGGGCATAGTTTGTCGCATCTCGGTTCACTGTTGGCCAGTAGTACCCATATCGGAGTATCTTCTTAGCGAGAGCTTGCCCTCCGGTATGATCGCCACACTCTCCTTCGTGCACATCATGTAACACTCATTTGATTTCCTCGTGGGCGATACACCTGAGGAGAGGAACGGAATAACCTCTCCTGTACATGACTCCGTTTTGGATGACGAACCGCGAAGCTTTCCGCTGGATTTGTCTCTTCTCATTTCTAGGTTCAGGCAGCGCCCCATTCCCAATGTAATTCCGATACAGAGTCATCCAGGATTCTCTACTGGGAGCAGTTTCAAACACAGAGTTCATTTCTATTCGGTCGATGCTCGGGGAGGCCAAAGTTTCAACGGGGACAAGTCCCATTTGTTGCGCTTCACCTGTGCTGGCTAACTTTGCCAGTGAATCGGCTTTCTGATTGTGCTCCCGAGGCACATAATAGATGGTGTAATAATCAAACTGGTTTAGTATTTCCTGAACTCGTGCCAAGTAAGCAGCCAGTCTTCGGTCTCTTGCCTAGTATTCTCCTCGTACTTGACATACCACTAACTGTGAATCGCAATAAATTTCTACAGCGATGATTCTCAAGTCTCTGGCAAGCTTTAGGCCGGTTAGGAGGGCTTCATATTCAGCTTCATTATTAGTTGCACGAAAGTCGAATTTAAGAGCATAACATATGGATCGGCCCTCGGGAGTCTCAAGTACAACCCCAGCGCCTGAACACCGGTCATTTGATGCACCATCAGTATACAGCTTCCAGATGTATTCGGGGGATTCACTGGTCTCGGGTAAGTCTTCTGGAACAGTGAATTCAGCTATGAAATCAGCCAGGACTTGTCCTTGAATGGCTCTCCGTGGAGCGTATGCGATATCAAATTGGCTTAGCTCAATGTTCCACTTGAGTAACCTACCGGACGTCTCAGGCAGCGTGAGGACCTGTCGTAACGGCTGGTCGGTGTACACAGTAAGTGGATGAGCTTGGAAGTAAGGACGGAGCTTCCTTGAGGCAATGACCAAGCAATAGGCCAGTTTCTCCAGTCTCGGATAATTTCTTTCAGCTCCTGTTAGTCGCTTACTAACATAGTAGACCGGGTTTTGCACTTTGTCTTCTTCCCGGACTAGAGCAGCACTGATCGCATGTTCTGATACTGCCAGGTAGAGATACAGTTGCTCGTGGTCAACCGGTTTTGATAAGATCGGAGGTGTGGAGAGATGTTGGACTAATGATCGGAACGCGCCTTCACACTCCGTGGTCCATTCAAAGTTCCGTTTGCCCTTCCGGATCAGGTCGAAGAAAGGAATGCATTTATCGGTGGACTTTGAAATGAACATGCTCAATGCTGCGACCTTCCCGTTAAGACTTTGGACTTGCTTTATAGTTCTAGGGGTTTGCAAATTTCTAATAGCCCAGATCTTCTCAGGATTCGCCTCTATTCCTCGAGCGTTGACGATGAACCCAAGGAACTTTCCGGATGCAACGCCGAAGTGACATTTGAGTGGGTTGAGCTTCATTCCGTACTCCCGGAGGATGCTAAACATTGAATTCAAATCTCCGACGTGATCTGTGGAGAATCGGGACTTCACCAGCATGTCATCCACGTAAACCTCCATGGTCTTCCCGATCTGATCAGCGAACATTCGGTTGACTAAGCGTTGGTATGTTGCTCCAGCGTTCTTTAGACCAAACGGCATGACTTTGTAACAATAGAGTCCCAGATCGGTCACGAAGCTGGTATGTTCCTGATCAGGTAAATGCATGGGTATCTGGTTGTAGCCGGAATAAGCGTCCATAAAGGATAGTAGTTCATGTCCGGCCGTTGAATCAACGAGCTGATCGATTCGCGGAAGTGGGAAGCTATCTTTTGGACAGGCCTTGTTTAGGTCAGAGTAATCAACGCAGGTTCTCCACTTCCCGTTTGGTTTCCGAACTAGTACAGGGTTGGACACCCATTCTGGATACAAAGCATCTCGAATGAATCCGTTCGATTGTAGTTTATCAACTTCCTCCTTAAGGGCGGCAGATCTCTCTGGATCCATACCGCGCCTTTTCTGCTTTACTGGGACATGTCGCGGATCTATATTCAGGGAGTGACTTGCAATGCTCGGCGAGATCCCGCACATGTCAGAGTGTGTCCAGCCGAAGACGTCGAGATTCGCCCGAAGAAATTCGACCAATTCCTGCTGTGTCTGTTTGTTTAGTTGAGACCCAACTTTCAACATCTTTGAATCGTCATCCTCACTGATTGGGACGTCCACAGTCAGTTCGGCTGGAGAGGCTTGACTCTCCGTTGATTCGTCTTTATCCTCGTTGTCCCTGGGGTCCAGGTCTTTCAGGAATTGGTCGTGGTGCCCGGGCCGAGGCCCAGGCATCAATTGTCAATTATCGATAGAACGGACGCAGAGAGATTTCTCTACGCCCTTTCCCTTCTCTTTACGTTGCGCCACGCGCAGCTCAGCAACATAACAGGCCCTTCCTGTGGCCTGATCTCCTTGAACAACTCCAATCCCATGATCAGTGGGAAATTTCAAAGTCAGACACCATGGGGCGATCGCCGCCCTGAACTCAGCTAAGGCCGGTCGACCCAGAAACGCATTATATGGCGAATCGATTTCTAGCACAACAAATTGTAACATTCGGACCCTCCGGCGTTCTCCAACGCCTAACTCGACTGGAAGTTCAGTTATTCCGATGGGTATCGTGGCACTTCCGTTGAAACCATGGATTCTGGATAAACAGGGTTTCAAATCCTTTGTCTCCATCTTCATTAGATCGTAAGCCCGTTTAAGCAAGATGTTCACAGAGCTCCCACTGTCAACCAGGATCCTCTTCATCCAAGCAGGACCTACCTGGGCAGATATGACTAGTGGGTCGATTGTAGGGGCTTCGACTTTATCGGCGTCTCGGCTCCTGAACACGATATCATCGGACATTATCTTTTGTTGCTTCGCCGGGGTTCCATCCTCGCAATTACTATAACACTCGAAGTCCGCATGTCTGATAGAACTAGCATACGACTCCATTTCCCCCCAGCTTCTGTCTGCCGGATGGGGACCACCACTTATTGTGTTGATAACTAATCTCCCGCCCGCACGGGCGGGTTCCTCCTCTCTTTCCTGATTTTGCGAACGATTTTGATTCGAGGGGCCCGCTCCGCCAGACTACGGCGCCCGTACAAACTGATCTAGCTTCCTCTCTCTAATCAGCTTCTCGATGAGGTCCTGTAAGTGCCGACACTCATTGGTATTGTGTCCATAGCTTTCATGGAACCTACAGAATTTCCCTGTCTGAACCTGTCTCTCCGACGAGGGCTTCGGAGCAGGCTTCTTATACTGTACAGTATTACAAGTCTGTAAGTATACGTTTTCCAATGACGTGTTTAGCGGCGTATAACTGTCAAACATCTAAGCTCTACGTCGTGGACCTCGGTTCTCGTCTCTCTTCTTATTCTGGCCATTGTTTCCTCTCTGCTGGGTTTGCTTGTTTTGTATATTCAGTTGAACTTTCCCGGAACTCTCGCCGGACTGTTTAACTGCCACATTGCTCTGTATTCCCTCAATGCTGGGCCTCGCATCGTCCTGCTTCCTAGACTGTTTTGCGTCCTCCTGCCGCAGGAATTGAGCGGCCTTGGAGTAAAAACGGTCCAACGATGCGGGCGGTTTTCCAGCTAGCCAGTTTCCGAATTCAGAATCAGGATCAATCCCCTTGGTCAGAGCCATCAAGATTGAATTATCGTTGGGATTGGTGATCTCGACGCATGCTGCGTGGAACCTCTCCAGGTAACGCCTGAGCGTTTCTCCAGGAGCTTGAGTGACGCTGGACAAGGTGTTGACGTCTTTTGGCCTAGCAACATGCATCCGGAATTGCTCCACAAACCTTTTGGCCAATTGATCGAACGAAGAAATTGATCTAGGTGGTAGGCGGGTAAACCACATTGTCGCGATTCCCCCCAGAGAGATGGGGAAACTCCGACACTTCACTGCATCGTCAGCCCTTGCAGCGCTCATCGACCATTCATATTTCAGAATATGCTGGTTGGGGTCACTGTTCCCTTCATACATCGGGAGAGTCGGCATTCTGAATCGCCTAGGGGGTTCAGCATGTAACACTTCGTCTGTGAAAGGGGTATGACTACGGGAAATCCCCCAATCATCATTAGCGAGCCCCTGACTCTCGCGGATCATCTGACGTATCATGGTTGATATATCCGACACGGGCAGATTCTGAGCGTGATGAGCTAAGGCGTGGTCGGGTTCCACGGTGCGAGTTGGGATCGGGCGCTGTCGACGATCCGTATCTCGCCTCCTTGGCTCAACGTCTTCTGGGACATAAGGTTCAGGAGTATGTCCATGCTGTTGATTGATCGGCTCTGATTGATTTCGGGTATCGACCCTTGTCTCTGCTGCGGCGGTTGTGGCACGATTATCCGTGGTGTACTGTGGGGCAGTACCTCCTCGTGTTGAGGGACCCGTTTGGAAGCTGGTCGACGGTCCTACCCTCAGTTGCCCAATAGTTAAGGCGGGCTGATATTCAGCAGCTTGAGCGCGACTCCCCTCTAGCCGAGGACGAGTAGTTCGGTGGTGATAATCAGATGAAGCTGAGCTTTCGGTAGACGCTCTGGAGGCATCATCTCTCCTGGACCTTCTGTGCCCCCGGCGGTTCAGCTGGTTTGTCAGCTCGATATTGGCGCGCAGCTGTTCCGCCAACTGCTGACGGATTTGGGTCAGCTCCTGGAGCAATACTTGAAACTCCTGTCGGGTGACTAGCCCCGTTGAGTCTGAGTGAGTGGTATTGTCTTGATTGGAAGAAGGCGGCTGTGTGGTATTCTACCTATCTCGACCTTCTTGCTCTGCAGCGGTAGCGCCAGTTCTTGTGCTGACCATTCTCGGTGGTGGAGTCCTCTCATAGATTTTGAGCAAATCTGAATAGAATGGAAGGATTCCGGACTGGATATCTGGATCTTCCTCTTGGATTTGTGCAATCCGGTATCGACGGCAGATCCAATGAGCAGGAGAAAAAGCTGGTTTTCTCAGTGAAAGCACCAAAGTGTTTGTACCAAAAATGGGCACAACACTCTTCGGGAGTTATTTGAAGAGATAAAATGAAGATTATAAATGTAAAACAGAGGTTATCTAACAAAAACTCCAACAAACAGAAATGTAAAATGCACAGACAAGCAATTTAGAGTGGTTCGGCGTATAGCCTACGTCCACTATGAAGTTTTGATGATTTTATTGATTCTCTTTCAATGATTACAAGCGGTTACAGCAATGAACAGCGGATTACAGATTAGAATTCGAAATTGACAGCAAAAGTATGATGCAAATCTCAATCCGGCAGAGTCTGGACGCTTCAGAGAAAAAAGATCCTTTTTCTGCTGATTCTGGGGCTCTATTTATAGGCGTAGGAGGCTCAGAATTCGCTCAAACTCCGGGAGACTTGGTCTGGCATGTGAGGGGGCCCACGCGACCGTTTCCAGAAAGTTTGGAGTCGATCTGCGATCGATACGAAGTCATTTCGTATCGATCAAGATTACCTCCAATTGAGCTCAAATTTGGTGGAGATGTTCCTCGGTATGTGTGCAACCTTCAGTTAAAATTTCATGGTATTTGGATCAGTGGATTGAGAGATATCATCGATACGAGGCGACGTTCTTCGCTAGGCTGTCTGGTTCGAATCCATCCCTCCGAACTGAGAGCTTCGAATCGATGGTGTCACGCGCCTCTGTGAAGACGTGGAACGCGCGCTTCGCCTCGATCCGGTCTTTACTCCGAGTCGACCGCGTCGACTCCATATATCTCGGCGCATTCGCATCGAGGGATGACGTGGTGTGCGCGCTTCGCCTCGATCCGGTATTTGCTCCGTGTTGACTGCTTCGACTCCACATTTCTCGCCTCGTTTACTTCGATGGGCAACACGTCATTCTAGTTGGTTGACTCGCTAGATACGAACAAGTTGTTGGGCACGTATTCGAAGCAAGGTTCTCAGATGGATACGAAGTAGACACTGAATGATGGATACAAAGCAAGCACTGGCCGATGGATACGAAGTAAACATTAAGTGATCGTTACGAACCAGGTGACTTATTGATGGATACGAACAAATCTTTCCGGCTGAAGGTTCTATCGATACGAAGCTTATAACTGTGTGGACTTAATCATTTTGATTGACATGAGATCGATGGATGCGAAACGAGCGATGGACACAGACTGGTTGGATACGAGGCAAGATCCACTGATGGACACGAAATCACCGCTGATCTGATGGATGCGAAATCACCCATAGCGATGGATACGAAATCTGGGCCGGGCTGATTGATACGAAATCCATCGAGACGAATTCGATGGATTCGAAGCATGGTTAACTTCGATCGATACGAACTGCTGCTTCCCGATGGATACGAAAAAGTGCTCTCCCCCTTGACTTGCATCCATCATAACTCGAGCATATGAACTCGGATCGATCTGAAACTTGGAGCGTTGGTTCGCTTTATTTTCCCGATCATGTCTCATCGATTGGGGCTTGATCCGGACTTGGTCAAAATTCAACGATATCCATGACAAACGACATTTGGAATCCAACTCCTTGGTGTCCTGGCCTTGCCAAAAGGCGGGATAACAATTATTATATTTCAATATGGATACTCCACTTTGATTATATTAAATCATGGCATGGTGTGTTGGAACTGAGCCAGCTGGAAGCGAATTAAATGAATGCATTAAAAAAAATCATTTTGATCTTAGTTAAGTCTATGAAGCCAAAATGGATTTTAGATATAATCTAAAATTTTAAATAATACATTCATTTTATTTCATTTGTTTAAAATAGTTCGAGTTTAATTTTAAGTTGTATGCATGTTGTAATGAGTGTGTCAAATACACCAATGTGTAGAAGTGGAGGTGCAACAAATATGAAGTGTGCATATTTAATGTGAACGTGTTTAGGTGCTGGAATTTACACTACGATGGACATATTTTTCCTTTATATATGTCTTTTGTTGTCCAAAATAATATAATTTTCTTATTAAGAAAAAGTAAGATTTATTTTACACACACAGATACACACACTCTTGTTTACATTAAGACTGATTTTGATTGTTTGACATGTTTTAAAGTTAATGCAATCAATTTAAAGTTAGGTTTGATCCAGGAATAGTTTTAAATCAAAATTAGAGTCAAGAGCATACACACGCATACACACAATAATTGAAGCAATGTTTTAAATTCCAAACAACATGTAACGTATGTATTCACTTAGTTTGTAATTTAAAATATATACACCTATAACCAATAAAATTAACAAACTTAGATCCAATTGTTAATATAAGAAAGAAATCAAAAAATTTAAGATTTTACATAAAATTCCATTGAAGATTTTAAACTAAATAAATTATTATTCTCATGTACAAGTAATGACAAAAATTATTTTAGAACAACTTGTAACATGTATATTTTATTCTCATACTTATAACATGAAATTTAAATCAATAAATCAATTTTTTTTAATAGTATATTGTTCAAACAATAATTTTAAAACAAAAAAGAGTTAGACAACCTTGGCATATATAAATTTGTGGTAATGAGATTTAGGTCTAAAAATATACAATATCAACAAATTAATAAAAGGGGCGATGGATCTAAATTTATTGACATAAATAACATTTGAACAATTAAAGAGAAGGACAAGTAGGTGTTAAAATCATGTCAACATGATAAGCATAAAACTGAAACAAAGCAAACAAACAGGGATTCAAATTACATTGCAAAATTCTACTGGAGGTGGAGCATTCAAACCATACAAACAAGATGAATTTGTATTTAAATAAAATAAAAGTTATCTTGAGATGCAGCTAAAAGAAGAACTTGAATGATAAAAGGATTCCTAGATTCAATGAACCATTCTTTGGATCTTCAAGAATCGACCTTTTAATTTTTTGTTAATTTTGTTTTGGGACATGTTATCCCGCCTTTTCGTCAGGCCGGGATATCACGGTTTGCCTATAGTGGATGGATTGGAAATCGATTACTATAACAACCCGAAAATTAAACTATAATAATTGATTAACGAATTAATTAAATAATAAAATAAGTTTTTGAAATTATCATAATCGAGTTACGGGAGTTGCACCATTGTGTCCGTGGCGATTTTCTGATTAATTTCCATTACAGTTTGTCAAAATCCGAACTAAAACGAAGAAGATACGAATTAAACAAAAATCAAGAACACACACACACACACACACACACACACACATATATATATATATAAGATCAGGTCTACCCTAGGGTCGACCCTCACCATTGCTAGGTCGACCTATAGGTTGACCCTTAGCATGCATGGGTCGACACCAATGTCGACCCGCCCCTATATTTGGACGACATTTTGTCCAGCTTCGTATATGACGTGTTTTTCAACTTCTCTTCAATCCTGTGCGTTCGTGCTTCCATCCGACGGTTCCCAACGAGCCTATGATGTGGTTGCACCAGATTTAATCTTCAAATCCAATGGTCTGAGATCCCTAAACCACACTATAAATAAGACCCTAGGCCTAGCTATTTTTCTCATTCAGATTTTCTCCTATTTGGATTCATTGTCTGAGGTTGGACCCTAAATAGAATATTTTTCTAAGGAGAATGTCTTTTTGATAAAAATATTCTACGCTCTAGAAGTGCATCAAGGAAGACCAAGGAATATAGCTAAGGACCACATGTGAGTATTTAATAATTATTTTAGATTTCTAAGTAATTTAAAATAATAGGGTTCCTAATAGTTGTAGTTTTTCTGCAATTTTGAGACAATTTTTGTATAAGTTATTTACAGTTAATTTTTAAAGTTCTTTTTGTTGAATATGCGAGTATATGATTTTTGTTTGATGATAATAAACACACATATATATATATATTCATTTAAATGTATTTGTTAATGTACTATTTTATTTTCACAGATTAAATAAATATTTGCTGAATAAAATAAATAACACAGAATTTAAATTCAAACAGATATTTTATTCAAACAAATATTTATTATAATTTTTGAATAGTACAAATTCGAGCTCTCACTAGATATACACAATTTTGATTACATCACAATTTTCATTTACATTTGACCTCACTACATATCACTCATTCACTCAACTCGTATCTATCTTCAACTCCAGTCCAGATTGAATCCAGCATCTGAGCAATCTGCAAAAATATACACTGACGCAGTAAAATTGAAAATAAAATATTTTTGCAGTGTAAAATAAATGTGATTTAAAAAATATTATTTGCCTCAGTTATTTGGGTTGTTCGTCATCATTTAATTCTAAATTCATCAAACACGAACAGCTTGTGACATGTACAGTGTATCACTGTACATGCCACAAGGCCGTGCACACCGATATACACTTGATACAATTACAGGGCCATGTGAGCACAGGTCAAACCCAATTAAAAGCCAGGTTCAACTCAAGTTAAAATCACGACACAAGCACAAGGTCAAACCCGAGTCTTAAAACTGGATTCAACTCAGGTGCAAATCAAAATGTACAACATGAAATGATCAAGTTCAATATCAAAGCAAACCCACATGTACATGAAGGCAGCAAAACTCAAACTAGCAAAAACAGGTCAAGGAAGCAAACAAGTGTACATATACACATATAACATATGAATGCAAACTGCCTCTAAGCTCAAACCAATACACACAAACAAAGGCAGTTCAATATCTAATGCAATGCATCACGATGACAAGGAACAATACTACAGAGATGTGTGGATAGACAATGAAAACCAGACCGAACAACATGAAGCATAGGGATGCAAGCATCAAGTAGCAATTCACAACCAATACACAAGCAAGACCAGATCCAACCATCAAGTTCAAACCATCCAAGTACATATTCAAGTACTTGGACCAATGGCCAGATTCAAACAACACAAATGCACCAGTGGATCATATATACAAAACAGACCAGAGAAGTAGTGCACATCAATGAGTCCAAATGCAATACAAATTCAAGTATACATATATACATATATATGTATACAAATACATATCTATATAAAATGAAACAGTAGCAGCATAAGCAAGTGACCCAGCTAGTTCGAACAAAGACAGTGGACATTGCTACCAGGGTTCATCAAGCAATCAAACCAGGATGAACTCAAATCCAGACACAAGTGCAGACTCAAGTGGATATACAAAGTGAGTATATACATATATGTATAAATGCATAGGTACAGGCTGCAATGAAATGCACAAGGCAACTAAATATAAGTATAGGCCTCAATATCAAACATTATCACAAGCCGAAGTCCACAAGCACAAAGAACAGAATCAATATCAAGTTCAAATGCAGACAATAGTTTTTAACAAAGTCAAAGCACATCAGGAATTTCAGAACAAACAAAGTCAAGGCCGGAGTAAAAAGAAACCAAATGTCAGAGAATCAAATGTAATAACAGTTCAATATCAAAGCACTGGCCGAATTCAATTTACAGATCAAAATTCAAGTCGAAGCCGTAAGCAATTGACCAGAGTCAAAGGAAACAAAGAACGAAATTAACAATGTCAAAGAAAGCCGTGTTTCAAGTCAAAGTCAGAGACGTGGTGACCAGAAAAAGATCGAACAGCTCAAAATCGAAGCCGTGGCCATCAAGGAAATCAACCAAGTTCAAAATCAATGCCGTGAGAATAAAGCAACGAAATTATATGAATTGGAACAAGTCAGAAATCACCATCAACATCCATACGAAAATCAATGGCCGAGATAAATCAATTGACGAATTCAAACAAATGTATACGAACGAAAATATAGGGGTTCGAACCCTATATAAACAATCTACATCATCGACAAAATGATCATTGAGTTCAAGCATTCAACCAAGAGAGTAAAAGGCACAAATTACATATCAGGATCAAAGTCGAACTCAATCATCGAGAAGCAGCTGAGTGCAACTCAAGGAGACGAACGATCGACAAAGCAAACACACGAATATCCATTCGATCGATCAACATTCAAGCGGCGGCTTCAAAGATTTTCACAAGCCCTAATTTTTCATCAGAGAGGAACGAAGGAGGACATTATTTCAATAGCAAAGAAATAAAAGAAGAAAAGGGCCGGCGTGGTTTCTCTATGTTTATTAGTTTTGGGCCGGCTAATTAAAAGAGATCAGGGCTTAACTTTTAAATTATAGCTTTATTATTTAAATTTGTTTTTAAATTTAAATTCTTCTGTTAAACCGTTGTTATTTCTAGTCGTGTGACTAGGGGACAAACTACGTGGCGTAGTTTGAGAATTCGCAACTCAGTGGCTGAGTTGTGGCAGGGTTTTGAGCGTAGAGTTAGGATTAGTCGACAGCGGGTGTCGCGAGTTTACGTGTGTAAGCGTCTGACTATCTAATTTCTAGTAGAAACCTTGGGGGCAGCACGTAGGCAGGGTTTTGCCGAAGCTGGGTAAATCTGTGTGTTCTATTTTTATTCTGCTACATCTGTGCTGCATGTGATCTGTGTTGAAAATATAGTATATAAACTTCCGCAATAATTTTTATAATTGATAGTATCACCCTATTCACCCCCCCTCTAGGGTGAAATCGATCCTACACTTTTTAGTCTAGTTTATTCAGCTATTTTTATTTAGCTATTTTATTCACTTATTTACAGTTATTTACATTTATTTACATCTATTTTACGTTAGAATTCAACCTGTAAATGTTAGTTTCTTTTTATTCCTTTTTACACAAATAAAATAATAAAAAGAGAATAATTTGTAAATATGGATTAAATAGAATTAAACACTAAATTTACAGAAACTAGATGTAAAATAAGAAAGACTGTAATGAAAAGAAGGTAGACCGAAATAGGCAAATTTGAGACATTTGCAAGCATGTTTATAACTAGTGGTTACAACTAAAAAGATAGAAAATAAGAATAACAATTATAACGTAGGTTACAATTAAGCAGAAAGAACGGTAAAGGCTTATTTTAGGACTTAGATTAAGTTAATAAGCAAACAGAAGAGACTTATTTTAAAACTTACACTAAGTTAATAAGCAAGAACAGAAATAGGGCCCATACCAATAGCATTCCCTTTCAGACTAGGACTGATGGTCTCACAATAGTTAGGTGAGGCTAGAACACAGGGTAAATAAGTGGCCAATAGATAGAAGCTCAAATCGGGGGATTTGGGTAAGGGGCACAACTAGATTTTGTTTGTTAGGACCCGTACCAACAGCATTCCCTTTTAGACTAGTACTGATGGTCTCACAAAATACATAGGTGAGGCTGGACAGGACCCTTTCAGGCTAGGATTGATGGTCTCACAACAGAATAGGTGAGGCTGAGCACGCTTATGCTGACAGGGTGAGTAAGAGGTCATAAGAGGGGGGCGACAGTGAGTGTGTACCAACGGTGACCGAGCGTGCGGCATCGATTAAGGTTGTAATTTGCTACCGCGTTCCAAGCACTACATGGGTGTCTTTTGCTGTGGGACCTACAGAATGTGACTAGCTCACAATGGCACAACAGAGACAGAAGGCCGATCATCGGATAGAATTAGGATTCAGCCTAATTAAAATAGGATTAGGATTTCAGCCAAATCACAGCAATCTAAGACAAGTGCAAACAATCACAATCACAATCAAAGCAAACAGTTAAACAATATTTATCCCAGTTTTATCCTTTCTTTATTTCCTTTATACTAGAACCGTTGCTAAGTCTATTATCTTTATCTTGCTTAAAAATACTAGTAGTTACTTTCACTCACCAGACTTATAGTCTGACCCACTCCTCTATTTCCCTTTTTCCCCCATAGGCCAGCAGAGGCAAGGATAGTAGATTCAGATTTCTTGGAGACCCATTTGTAGAGCTTTCTCATTCTTCATGTATTCTTCTTCTTTCGGTTTTCTTTTCATTTGACTTTGGATGTACTGGTACTTTATGAGAGAGATGATTTTTATTGTTTATGTACTCTGATGATGTGACTGAGATTATATTTTTCATAAGACATGTGTATTTGGTATTTGAGACATACTTTGTTTTATGACATTAATTTCTGAAGTATAATTTTGAATATCAAGTTATTATTTAAATGTTTCCACTATTTTTTTTATTTGTCTTATGAATCTTAGTCTCTGTGATATTTTAGCTATACCTATAACGCACCACATTCTTTAGTGTGCCATTTTTGGGTATTCTAAGGGATGTGGGGTGTTTCACTTGGTATCAGAGCCTAAGGTTACAGGATTCCCAAAAACTTGTTTTAAAAGTAAAGTATTTTTCAAAAATAACTTATCTTCAAACCAAAAGTATTTTTCAAAAATAAACTCTTCTTATAGAAAAGGGTTTCAAGTATAAAAGAGTTTTTATAAAATTCCCTCAAAGCCCAGTTCAACCTTCTTTCGATTCTTTCGAGCCTAAGTTCTCTTTTTCTTTGCATAGTATGGCAGACGCCCCGAATCTTCCAGAGGGTGTCCAAGTCCCTGGCTGGTTTCGTAGATACCTCCAAACTACGACACCAGAGGTGCAAGGGCAAGCGCCCAATCCAGCACCAGTGGGTGGAGATCCCATTAATCCACCTGCAGCAGCCAATTTTTCTAAGCTATGTAAGGACTGCGCTAATCTAGGAGGCAAGACGTTTTCCAGCATGGAGGATTTCATGGAGGCACGGGCTTGGTTGAGGAATACGGAGTGGATATTTAGGCTATTAGGATTGGAAGACCGCTAGAGAGTTCAGCTTGCATCTTGGCAGCTGAAAGGAGAAGCTTCTTATTGGTGGGAGATCATAGAGATGGAAGGAAGATACATTGGTTGGTTTGGATTTAGGGAAAGGTTTGAGAGAAAGTTCTTGTCACAAGTTGAGGAAAACATGCAGTTGGAGAAGTTTATTAATCTGAAGCAAGGGGGTCTTTCGGTGAAGGAGTATATAAATCAGTTTAATGAGTTGTCGTGGTTTGGAATGAAGCTTGTTAATACACTGCACAAGAAGGCCATGAAGTTTGCTAAGGGATTGAATCAGCCCCTCCAAGGGTTGTTATTGACTCATGTACCGATGAGAGCGACACATGAGTCACTTGTGGAGATGGCGCTCATGTCTGATGCTGTTAAGGAAGGAGAGCTTAAGGAAGTTCCTAAATCAGAGAATTCTAAGAAGTAATGGTGGAAGAACAAGAAGGATAAAGATAAGAGGAAAGGAGGAGGCCCTCAAAAGCAGATCAGGAAAGGCGGGAAATGTCATAGTTGTGGATTGGTTAGGAATTTCGCAAAGGACTATAAGAAGCGCTCGATGAAAGGTAGGTGTTACAATTGTGGGCAGCCTGGAAACCTTAGTAGAGCTTGTCCTCAAAGGACGGGGCAGAGAGCAGGCGCACCTACATCGCAAGTGCAGGCTTTGGATGCAGCTCCTTCTAGTAGTGGACCATATAAAGGTAGGAAAGTCTCTGTAGAAGGTTTGATCTCTAATTCAGATTTTCCTATTCGGACTCTTTTTGACTCTGGAGCATGGCATTCTTTCATTTCCAATTCCTTGGTTGATTGTTTGCACTTAGATATTTCTATAGTAGTAGACCCTATAGTTGTTTCAAACCCCATAAGAGGATCAGCACATTTATCCATAATTTGTAGGGGTTTGAAATTTTTTATACTAGGCGTAGAGTTTGACTGTGACGCCTATGTACTAGGATTTTTGGGATATAGGATGATTTGGGGATGGATTGGCTATCCCCTTATGGAGCGATACTGGACTGCGAGAGGAGAGTTGTCAGATTAGAGACATGCAGTGGTAGGACTCTCGAGGTTTCTTGCCACCCACAGGGTCAGTCATGTTGAGCTTCCTTTATTCCCTCGATTCATCACTAGGAGAGCTAGATTCTGTTCCAGTTGTTAGAGATTTCCCAGATGTCTTTGAGGAGGTTAGGGGACTACCCCCTAAGAGAGAGATCGAGTTTAGGATCTATCTGAATGACAATGCTAAGCCAGTGGCATTGTGTGTGAGACATATGGCTCCTAGGGAGAGGAAGGAGTTAAGTAAGCAGATTGGTGAGCTATTGGAGAAAGACTTCATCAAACGGAGCATATCTGAGTGGGGAGCGCCGGTCATCTTTTCTACAAAGGCAGATGGTTTCCTTCGACTTTTCATAGACTATAGAGAGTTGAATAAGCTTACATAGAAGAACCGTTACTGACTTCCTAGGATAGACGATCTTTTCGATCAGTTAGTTGGCTCTTCAGTATTTTCTCAGCTTGATTTAGCCACTGGATTTCATCAGCTCAGGGTCGCTGATGATAGCATAGATAAGACATCATTTAGGACACCCGATGGATTCTTTGAGTGGTTGGTTATGCCATTTGGGCTAACCAATGCCCTAGCCTATTTCGTAGATTTGATGAGCCACATTTTTCTAAATGTCCTAAACAAGTTTGTTGTAGCATTCGTGGACGACATTTTGGTGCTTTCCAAGAGTATGGAAGAGCATGCTATTCATCTTGAGGAGGTTCTTCGTACACTTCGTGTTCATCAGTTCAAAGAAAAGTTCTTGAAGTGTCACTTTTGGCGTAAGGAGGTGTGCTTCTTGGGGCATGTAGTCTCAAGAGAAGGTCTAGCTGTTGATCCCGCTAAGGTAGTAGCAGTGCAAGATTGGAAGGCCCCCAAGAACGCTATTGAAGTTAGAAGCTTCCTAGATTTGGCTGGCTATTATAGGAAGTTTATTAGAGATTTCGCTAAGTTTTCAGCACCGCTTACTTGCCTCACTAAGAAGAATGCGGCATTCCTGTGGGACGTGGACTATGAGGATTCCTTCACGATGCTAAAGAGATCCCTTACTAGTGCACCAGTGTTAGTTTTACCCGATGAAGCTAAGCCTTTTACGGTATACACGGATGCATGTGAGACTGGTCTTGGAGCATTATTGATGCAAGAAGGGAGGATAGTATGCTATGGAGGTAGACAGTTGAGAACTCATGAGAAGAACTACCCTACCCATGATTTGGAGTTAGCTGCTATTGTTTTTGCGCTCAAGTCTTGGAGACATTACTTGCTAGGAGAGAAGTTCGAGCTTTTCACTGATCATAAGTCATTGAAGTACCTATTCTCAAAAAAAGGATTTAAACTTGAAGCAGTAGCATTGGATGGAGTTTTTGGCATCATATGACTTTGAGGTAGCCTACACCCTTGGCAAAGGGAACTTGGTTGCGAATGCGTTAAGTAGGAAGAAAGCAACCCTTAATCCAATGTTCGTGGAGCGGAAAAGCCTAGAGTTTATTTCCATCTTTAATTTTAAGCCCTCTACGGACATTACCCCTATATTATTGGCATCACTTGAGGGTAAGCCTACCGTCATAAATTAGATTGGCTCAAGGCAGCGAGAGGATTCAAAGCTTGTAGATATTCTAGAGAGGATTAACAGAGGAGAGGTCTCTAGACATCTCCAACGCTATTCCATAGATAGTAAATGGTGGACAAGGAGAGATGGAAGACTTCATGTCTCCCGCACTGGTGATTTGACGAGAGCAGTTCTAGCAGAAGCATACCATTCTTGAATAACTATTCATCCGGGTGGTGATAAGATGTATAAGGACATGAAGGGAGTGTTATATTGGAGCGGCATGAAGAAGGATGTGGTAGAGTTTGTAGCTAAGTGTTTTGTTTACCAAAGAGTTAAGGCGGAATAATAGAAACCCGGTGGATTGCTTTAACCATTGGATGTACCCGAATGGAAGTGGGAAGTGTTTCGATGGACTTCATAGATGGTTTACCCCGATCTAGGAAGGGGAATACTAGTATTTAGGTGATTGTAGATCATTTGACTAAGAGCGCCCGCTTCATTCCGGTCAAGAGTAAGAGGACAACACCTTATTTGGCATTCTTATATGTTCGTGAGATAGTCCGACTTCATGGAGTTCCCTCTAGCATAGTGAGCGATAGAGACCCTATCTTTACCAGCGAGTTTTGAAGGAGCTTGCAAGAGGCTTTAGGGACGCTGCTTAGATTAAGTACGGCCTATCACCCCCAGACGGACGGCCAAACGGAGAGAGTTAATAGAGTTCTTGAAGATTTGCTGAGGATGTGCATTCTTGATTTTGGAGGAACTTGGGAGAAGCATCTTCCTTTAGTGGAGTTCGCATATAACAATAGTTTTCAAGCTAGCATTGGGATGGCACCTTTTGAAGCTCTTTATGGAAGACCTTGCAAGTCGCCTTCGTGTTGGTTGGAGTCTACAGAAAGATTGCTACTTGGTCCCGACATGGTTAGAGAGACTTCGGAAAAGATTGATTTGATTAGAAGGAGAATGAAGATGGCCCAAGATTGACAGAAATCTTATGCAGATAAGCGGAGAAGGGATATTGAGTTTGAAGTAGGAGACTTGGTTTTCATTAAGGTATCTCCGCTAAGAAAGGTAGTGAGATTTGGATCAAGTGGGAAATTTTCTCCCAGATTCGTAGGACCGTTCCCCATTATGGAAAGAGTAGGGAAGATGGCATGTCAGATAAAGCTACCAGAGAGGCTCGCAGGAGTTCATGATGTTTTCCATGTTTCACACTTGAGAAAGTGCTTACATGATTTAGCAGAGGTAGTGGAACCTAGTCAACTTGAATAAGTTGAAGTGTAGAGAGAAGCATCGGTTCGTCGCATTCCTACCAAGATCGTTGGACATGATATCAATAAGCTTAGGAATAAGGTGCAGTGGGGAGATAACATTGAAGACGCTACGTGGGAGGCCGAAGAGAAAATACATATCTCTTATCTGTATCTCTTCGATGGTATGCTTTGAATTTCCTATTTCCATCTTTAGTTTTGAATAGGTTCTTTCCTTTAGTATCCTTTGGGAGGGTAGATCTTAGGATTTAACCTATGGATCGTAGGACTGAATATAAACAAATTACTAGAACATGTTATGTATGATGGACGCTAGTGGTTGCAAGTGTTTGCTAGTGGATGCTAATCGCATATATATACACTAGACACTATTATCTCTTAGGGATCGTCCTAACTAGGTCACTAAAGCATATGCATATGGATGTGTGCGCATTTGCATTTTTATTTCCATGGTTGCTATAAATGCATGATTAGCATATGATTGTTGCATTAGGATGATGATTGTAGCACGCATATAGAACTAGCAGTTGCCATCAGGGAATTTGCATTCATTTGGATACATGGCACGAACATGATTGCATAAAAAGGAGGTCGACTGAATCAGTAGATCGCCTAATCTTTTGCATTAGTTAGGGACATTGACACTACACTATTTGCATATATATATATATCATAAATTGCTTTAGAAAACTTAAGGACAATGGATGTAATGGATGGTGGTTGGGTATATGGTTGTAGAATTTGGATTAAAATATTTATTTCATTCTTTTGTCCTTAGAGATTTCGGGGACGAAATCCTTTAAGGAGGGGAGAATGTAACAACCCAAAAATCAAACTATAATAATTAATTAACGAATTAATTAAATAATAAAATAAGTTTGTGAAATTATCAGAATCGAGCTACAGGAGTTGCACCACTGTGTCCATGGCGATTTTCTGATCAATTTCCATATATAGTTTGTCAAAATCCGAGCTAAAACGAAGAAGATACGAATTAAACAAGAATCAATATATATATAAGGTCAGGTCGATCCTAGGGTCGAACCTCACCATTGCTAGGTCGACCACTAGCATGCATGGGTTGACACCAAGGTTGACACGCCCCTGTATTTGGACGACATTTCGTCCAACTTTGTATATGACATGGTTTTCAAATTCTCTCCAATCCTGTGTGTTCGTGTTTCCATCCGACGGTTCCCAACAAGCCTATGACGTGGTTGCATCAGATTTAATCTTCAAATCCAACGGTCTAAGATCCCTAAACCACACTATAAATAAGAACCTAGGCCTAGCTATTTTTCTCATTCAGATTTTCTCCTATTTGGGTTCATTTCCTGAGGCTGGATCCTAAATAAAATATTTTTCTAAGGAGAAGATCTATTCGATAAAAATATTCTACACTCTAGAAGTGGATCAAGGAAGACCAAGGAATGGAACTAGGACCACAGGTGAGTGTTTAGTAATTATTTTAGACTTTAAATAATTTAAAATAATAGGGTTCTCAATAGTTGAAATTTTTCTGCAATTTTGAGACAATTTTTATATAAGTTATTTATAGTTAATTTTTAAAGTTCTTTTCAGTCTATTTTATTCAGCTATTTTTATTTAGTTATTTACAGTTATTTACATCTATTTTACGTTAGAATTCAGCCTGTAAATGTTAGTTTTTTTATTCTTTTTTACGCGAATAAAATAATAAAAAGAGAATAATTCGCAAATATGGATTAAATAGAATTAAACATTAAATTTACATAAAGTAGATGTAAAATAAGAAAGACTGTAATAAAAAGAAGATAGATTGAAATATGCAAATTTGAGACATTAGCATACATGTTTATAACAACTAAAAAGATATAAAAGAAGAATAACAATTATAACATTGGTTATATTAAGCAGAAAGAACAGTAAAAGTTTATTTTAAGACTTAGATTAAGTTAATAAGCAAACATAGTAGAAATAATAGAAGAGACTTATTTTAAAACTTACACTAAGTTAATAAGCAAGAACAGAAATAAGACCCATACCAATAGCATTCCCTTTCAGGCTAGAACTGATGGTCTCACAACAGATTAGGTGAGGCTGGGCAGGACCCTTTCAGACTAGGACCGATGGTCTCACAATAGTTAGGTGAGGCTGGAACACATGGTAAATAAGTGGCCAATAAATAGAAGCTCAAATCAGGGGATTCGGGTAAGGGGCGCAATTAGATTTTGTTTGTTAGGACACGTACCAATAGCATTCCCTTTCAGACTAGTACTAATGGTCTCAAAAAACACTTAGGTGAGGTTGGGCAGGACCCTTTCAGGCTAGGACTAATGGTCTCACAACAGATTAGGTGAGACTGGGCACGCTTATGCTGACAGGGTGAGTAAGAGGTCACAAGAGGGGGACGACAGTGAGTGTGTACCAACGTTGACCGAGCGTGCGGCATCGATTAGGGTTGTAATTCGCTACTGCGTTCCAAGCGCTAAACATGTGTCTTTTGTTGTGGGACCCATAAGATGGGACTAGCTCACAGTGGCACAACAAAGATAGAAGGCCGATCAACGAGTAGAATTAGGATTCAGCCTAATTAAAATAGGACTAGGATTTCAGCCTAATCACAGCAATCTAAGACAAGTGCAAACAATCACAATCAAAGCAAACAGTTAAACAGTATTTATCCCAGTTTTATCCTTTCTTTATTTCCTTTTATACTAGAACTGTTGCTAAGTCTATTATCTTTATCTTGCTTAAAAATACTAGTAGTTACTTTCACTCACCAGACTTATAATCTGACCCACTCCTCTATTTCCCCTTTTCCCCCATAGACCAACGAAGGCAAGGACAGTAGATTCAGATTTCTTGGAGACCCATTTGTAGAGCTTTCTCATTCTTCATGTATTCTTCTTCTTTCAGTTTTCTTTTCATTTGACTTTGGATGTATTGGTACTTTATGAGAGGGATGATTTTTATTGTTTATGTACTCTGATGATGTGACTGAGATTATATTTTTCATAAGACATGTATATTTGGTGTTTGAGACATACTCTATTTTATGACATTAATTTCTGAAGTTTAATTTTGAATATCAAGTTATTATTCAAATGTTTCCGCTATTTTTTCATTTTTCTTGTGAATCTTAGTCTCTGTGATATTTTAGCTATACCTATAACGCACAACATTCTTTAGTGTGCTCCTTTTGGGTACACTAAGGGGTGTGGGGTGTTTCAATTACAGTTGAAACTATAGACAATGGTTGAATGGATTCGGATGGACAACGCCAAAAATGGCTAAGTACCCAATCAAGGTGTAATTAGTATGAAGTGACAAGGATGGCCACATGAGGCCACATTTCAAATTTCAAGTCAATCGGAGTTCATATGCTCGAGTTATGGACAAATCAAGAATTTATATGGATCGATTTAGAACGATCCATAAAATGGTGTAAATCGACGAAGATCGATCAATATCACAAGACCCACAAGACCAATTCACATGAAACTTTCAAAGCATCAATAAAATGAAGAGTGGAGCCTACAAAAACGATCGTAGGTCTAAACATTGAAATTTAAGGATGGTCGATCATTTTTGCCGGTCCTTAACAACGATCGGTACGACTCAGTGACCGATCCAATTTCAACCAAGATCGATCAATATCTCTTAAGTTATAAGTCAGAATGATTCCATATTTCAGAAGCAGTGTCAGGAGAAATATGGGACCCCCCCCCCCCAAAAAACGATCGTGAGTCCTAAAGTGGCATTTCGGATTTAGCCGATCGTTATTGGCCGATCGTTTTGGCTAAGTCCTAAAAACGATTGGTGTCTCCCACTGCATAATCCAATTTCAGCAAAGATTGATCCATATCTCACAATCTACAACTCAGATTGACTTCATATTTTAGGGACAAGTTCAAGAGGCATATAGGACCCTCCAAAAACGATCGCGTGTAAATTGGAGGCGACAGCTAAACTTTGGTCGATCATTCCAAATCGCCGAGTTAGGTTCATCGATCATTATGGTGGGCCCCTATGGACCTTGAGAGCCTTATGTCAAAATCTTAGCAAAATATCTCTTCATCTCTCCCTATAAATACAACAAATTTGGCTCATTGCAAGAGACTTTTTTAAGGAGGCTCTCCTTCATCACTACCTATCTCTTCCTCCATTATTTTTCTAATGAAAAAACAACTGTATTTGTAATCTTACAGTATAAATAGAAGATTATTGGAGTGGACGTAGGCCAGAGTTTACCGAACCACTATAAAACTTGCTTGTTCATATACTTTTCTACAATCTATTCTATGATCTGTGAATCTATACTTCTCTGTTTGGATCTAAATATTGGATATTGGTGTTTTCACATACAACAGGGTGTTTGTGACCATTTTTGGCGCAAACATTTTGGTGCTTTCATTGAGAAAGCAAGCCCCTGTGAATTTGGAGTTCGGATTTGGAATCAACTAGAGAACTTGGAATTAGAGTAATGGTGAAATCATTAACAGGAAGACAGAGAGCGAATAGGAGCCATCATGAAGGGAGTCAGGAGGCTTCCCCAGAAGTTAATCAAACCTTAATCTTCATTACCAGAGATGAGATGGAAACGAAGATAGATGCTATGTAGGAAAGAATGCTAAAGAGACAGGAGGAGATGATGCAGAACCTACTCCGACAGATTGGACAAGTTGGAGCACAAAACCAAGGAAATGGCATAGCAAGAAACGCTGGAAATATCGATCATGGAGTTGGAGCAGCAGGAGCTGAGGAAATCCAGAATCAGGACCAAGGATACAGGATGGAGTGGAACAGCCAGGAGTGGTCCCTGACCAACCAAGAATGATTTGGGCTGATCGATCTATACTTGAGGGCACGCCCTCGGATCATGCTGGATCGATCCCAAGCAGGATACCAGGCGGTGCTATGTAGTTTGGCGTCAATCGGAATGTGGATGCTCGTCTAGAAGAGCAGATTTCAGGATTCCCCCATGGACTCGGGGGGGGGGGGGGGGGGTAGGTTGGAGACAATGATCGAAGATCACCATTGGATGACAATGACAGGTTGGCGGAAATGATTAGATAGGCTATGAGAGGAGGATTGGTAAATAGGGATCTAGAAGATGTAAATAGGAGTCCCTTCGCTCCTAATATCAGGCAAGCAAGGAATCCACCGGAGTTCAAACTACCAACTCTTGAGACATATGATGGAAGAACAGATCCTGTTGTTCATCTAACGAGATACATAAGACACATGGAAGTACTGGGGGCATCGGAGGAAGTCATGGCATGGTGCTTCCCCTTGTATTTAACGGATATAGTTGCACTTTGGTTCAAACAGTTGGAAAGAGACTCTACTAGCATATGGACGGAATTGATAGAAAGGTTTATGAGGCATTTTAGGGTTCACATCTCAAGACCCAAAATGTGATGAGTTTGGCAACACTGAAACAGAGGTCCGGAGAGACCCTGAGGATTTCTGTAACATCCCCCTACTTAGATGCTCAAAACTAACGGGTACAGATGTTGTAGTCATTCATAGTTATTAATCCTCGACGACCAAATACGGCGGTGTTAGATTCATTGATACACAGAAACACATGAATATGGAAAAAATTTAAACTTCAAACAAAATAACATTCTATTCCAAAATATTTCATATTCATTACATAATCCCACAATCGCAAATCACGTTCAGAGAAAATATATTTATTACAACATACGCCAAGAGTGACACATGAAGATGTCTCCTTGGATGATCAGAGTATATACAGGCAATATAACAACTTTTCCATTACAAACAACATAGCGGAATCAAAAGAAAAGAGAACTCTAAATAGCTATCATGCCTCCTGCATGTCTCCAGAAGCTTATTCGTCTTAAGAGGAACCTGAAAACCTCAACTCTCAAACTACTCAAAATCACTTGAGTGCCTGAGAGTTTAAGGGGAAAACATAAACTTCGAGTCACATATAAAGCCTGGGATGAATAATAATCTACCATATCAAATCATTTAGATATCTAGTGAGACCATGCTGCTTAGCGGAACGGGTTTCCCCCTCACTAGTATCTTAAAACCTTTATAAAACCATATACTGTGCTCCTACATCCACAATGGTTAAAACAATTCAAAACAGTATAATATGATGATATGCAAAACAAATGAATCAATTATGGATTAGCCATTCCTATTCATTTTTGACTATCTGTCTCAATTATAGTTTCTAGGATTACAATTAACCTATTAGTTTTCTGGGCTGACTAATAACTGGTAAAATATTTAAGGACTCCCTGTCCAATTACATAGTTTTCATGGGATCACTATGTACCTATTGGAAACTCCAATATCTATACTCTTATCTTAGTTCTCATGGGTTGACTAAAAACCTATTGATGACTCCAATATCTTCTCTTCTTATCCTAGTTTTCATGGGATGACTAGCAACCTATTGACATCTGTCAATATCTTAATCTGGATATAGTTTTCATGGGCTAACTACAAACCTACTAACCCCTGCCAGTATCAAATCATAGTTTTCATCGGCTTACTATGAACCTGTCTTTCTGACATCTTCCCTTATACATAGTTTTCATGGACTAACTATGAACCTATTATCCCCTGCCAATATCTTTTCCTATACACAGTTTTCATGGGCTTACTGAGAACCTATTGGCCCCTGCCAATATCTTTCTTTTATATTTTAGCATCCTATATTCTGGTCTTTCTGACCTCCTGGATGCAATTCTACTCATTCAGGAGTTTAATCAATTTATATATACTATCGGGTTAACTAGCTGGTTCTTCTATGCAGTTATGGATCCATTATAAAGTGAATATATTTATATTTTAAGAAGCAAACATAACAACACAGTAATACCACTCCTGTGGGTTTAATATGAAACATGGTTAATCCATTTAAACTATTATTTTATCAAAGAAAGCTTCTTCTCAAAACCATTACAAAACTCCTTTAATTTAGCCATGGATTTTTCCTTTAAAAATTTGAGTTTGGGTTAGAAAACCTTTCGACACCTTCGAAACCTTGCTTTCGACTTCATAGGATGGCCTCCTTCGAAAGCATTAAAATCTATCTTCAAAACATTAGGCTCCTGCCTTTATAATAGTTTAAAACCTTCCTTTCGAAACCTTTTGACTGTATTAAAGTATTAATATTTAACTTTATAAGTATAGCTTCGAAACCAGTTGACAATACCCCTTTCGACACCATTGGAAGTAAGCCTTCCGAAATCATTGAAAGCCCCCCTTTCGAATGCATTGGGTTTATACTTAAAATATTATTTGGTTCAAAGTGAATATAAGCGAAAGCATCTCTTTTGAAACCATCCTTTATCATATAAAAGTATTGGGGAACATGATGGCGTCGACACTACCCTTTCGACAGCATAAAACATCTGGGTAAAATAGTGGAAGGTTGGCGTCGAAACCCCTTTCGAAACCATTGCCTTCGAAACCCCTAACCCCTTTCGAAAGCTACAGGAAGTGGCTTAAGCTTATAAAATAAAGTACCTTTTGATGGCATTGATATCTTCAATACCATCGAAAGGCTAAAGAACGACAGCAGGGTTTCGACTAGGTCGGAACCCCTTCTTTCAAAACATTGTTTCACAAGTAAAGGAACCCAGTCGACTGCGTACCATTATGGAGATAACTTGTGTATTGGTTTCGGCTTAGTAGGTTTCGACTAGGTTGAAGGTGAAAGCTTCTATGTCGAAAGGTACTTCCCAAAGTAGGCGGAACCCTCTTTTCTGAGTAAACCAAGTTTTATACTACTTAAAGCAAGTCTTTTTCTAACTAACCTACCACGCGTCAACACCAGATTGGTTGCCTTAACTTTTTCAAATTCTTTACCAAATAACTGCCGCTAATTTCAGATCTAAACCATGGTTAAGTTAATCAAATAAGCCCTTCCATTAAGTAAAACAAAGTTTGCAAAGAAGTCCCTCTTCTAAAATAATTTAATTTGCATAGAAAATCTCTTTGGAAAAATCCCCAAAAATTCCATAAATTCACTTTAATCATGTTAACTAACATATCAAAATTCCAGACCCAAGATCTTAATATATTTTCCAAAATAAATTTATAAATCCAAATAACCATATTTTCCTTTGAAAATTCATAATAATCTTTCCATAGCTTGGAAAATTATCAAAATTGAAACCCAACTCCAAAATCATGTTTGTCAAAACATAAAATTTTCCCATGACATTTAAACATCATTATATCTCGGTTTTTCCCTAAAACCGTGCATAACCTCTTTTAAACAATCTTGTTTAAACCATATAAATTATTAATCAAACATATTATCATCCAATATATCATAAAAATGAATTTACCCTTAAATCCGAAATCATATAGTTAAAAAAAACAAAATAAAGATGGAATTATTATTCACCTTGATTAAGATAAGAAGATTGGATTGAGATTGATTTCCCTTAAGCTTGATTCTCTAACTTTTTATTGAGTTCCTCTTTGTTAATGGTCAGTCGTTCTTAAGCTTTTGATCTAGTGTTTTAAAATGATGTGAATGGGTAGTGAAATGGTAGGAACGAAATATATATATGGTAAGGGTTACGGGCGGCGAATTTCCTAATATACCCTTATGTAATTTGATTGATCCAAAACCATTCTTAAGCCCATTAATTGTTATATTAGGCTCAGCCTTAATTAAATTAATTCATGTCTCAACCCCCTTATCACTTAACATTTACATTATTCTATTTAATTTATCTAATTTAATCTCCGGAATAATGTTATAAAAAATTAGGGGTGTTATAGGCTCCCCTCCTTAAAGAATTTCGTCCTCGAAATTCAGTAAGGACTAAATATTAAATATAGCAATCATCTATAATGACTCCTAACAACCATACTATTCTACCCGACTAGCAACTAATATATATAAATCTAATATAGACATACCATCAAAGCAGATCAGAATAAGTATCTCGAATCCTGTTCTCTGTCTCCCAAGTAAAGTCCTTCTCGTTGTCGCTCCACTGAACTTTCATCACTTTGACTGTCTTGTTCCTCAATCTTTTCTCATCTCTTACTACAACCCGAACTTGTTGTCTAACAAAAGTCAAATTAGGCTATACTACTAGATCATCCAACCCTGTCGGAGGAATAGTATTCTCTGGATCATGCACATACTTGCGAAGATGAGACACATGAAACACATTATGGACACCTACCACACTACTTGGCACTCTACTATGTATGCGAGCTTTTCAATCCTTTCTATAATCTAGAATGGACCAACATATCTCGGTGCCAGTTTCCCGGACTTCCCAAACCGTACCATACCCTTCATCGGTGAAACTTTAATGAAAACCCTGTCTCCCACTGAGAACTCTAAGTCTTTATGCCTTTTATCTGCGTAACTCTTCTGTTTGGATTGAGCTTCCTTCATCCGTTCTCGGATCAACTCAATCTTCTCTGACGCCTCACTAACTAAATCTGGACCTAAGACCAATCTGTCTCCAGTCTCCAAACAACATGCTGGTGATTTGCATGGCCTTCCATACAAAGCTTCAAAATGCGCCATTCCTATACTAGTTTGATAACGATAATTATAGGAAAAATCAACCAAATGCAGGCGATCCTCCCAAGATCCACCAAAATCCAACACACAAGCTCTCAACAAATCTTCGAGTACCTTGTTGACTCCCTCTATCTGCCCATCCGTATGTGGGTGATATGCTGTACTCATCTTGGGCTTAATGCCTAGCACTACCTGTAGACTTTTCCAGAATTCACTAGTGAATAAAGCATCTTTGTCGCTGACTATGCTACTAGGAACTCCATGAACTCTAACTATGTTCTTCATGAACAACTTCGCCAAAACAGGTGCCGTCTTGGTCGACTTTACTAGAATGAAATGATCAACCAATCCACAATAACCCATATACTCTCATTTCCTCTCCTTGACCTTGGCAACCCATCAATAGATCCATGGATATTGAATCCCATTTCCAACCTGGAATCTCTAGGGGCTAAAGTAACCCACTCGGCTTCTAATGTTCGGCCTTCACTTGTTGACGGTTTACACACTGCCTAACCTACAAGCCAACATCCCTCTTCATGCCTTCCCAATAGAAGCTCCTCTTCATATATTGATACATCTTGGTCTCTCCAGGATGAATTGTAAACTTGGATCGATAAAATTCCTCAAGAATTTCTTTCCTCAAGTTCTCAACATCTGAACCACATAGTCGTCCCTTCTTTCTCAACCATCCTCTCTGGTCAAGACAAAAATCTTTCAAATCATCGACCTCAGTTCCAACCTCAAGCATTCTAATCCTCTCGGCTAATACTAGATCTTTCTTATGCTTAGAAGTAATCCTCTCGATCAACACTGGTCGAACTTCTAAATAGAACATCATTGCAGTACTCTGACTAAAGCTAGTAGTCGATCTTACCTGCACACCACAACTGGCCAAAGCTTCTAGATCCTTCCATTCTGCCAACATAGCCAACACCACATTCAGATGTCTTATGCTAAGAGCATCAGTCACTTTATTACCTTTCCCTGGTGTATACTCTATACTAAAATCATAAGCAGCCAAAAACTCAGCCATCTCTGCTATCACATATTTAACTCCTTCTAAGAGAATAGATATCTTAAAGACTTATGATCGGTATACAATTCAAATCTCTCCTCCAAGAGATAATGCCTCCAAATCTTCAAGGCAAAAATCACCGCAACCAACTCCAAGTCATTTGTAGGATATCTTAGTTTGTGTGGTCTAAGTTGCCTAGATGCGTAGGCAATGACTTTGCCCTTCTACATCAACACTGCTCCGAATCCAGTCTCACATGCATCAGTGTATACTACCAACCCTTGGTTTCCATCTAGAACTACTAACACTGGAGCATTGGTCAACAAATGCTTTAACTTAAGGAATGCTTCCTCACATTTGTCGGACCAAACAAACTTTACTTCCTTCCTAGTAAGCTTAGTCAAAGGCGCTGCTATCTGTGAAAAATCCTTAATGAATCTCCGATAGTAGCCAGTAAGTCCAAGAAAACTTCTAATCTCGGTCACCGTCTCTGGTCTCTTCCAATTGTTAACGGCTTCAATCTTATTTGGATCGACCGACAATCCACTCTCTGAAACCACGTGACCAAGAAACTTAACCTCTTTCTTCCAAAAATGGCATTTGAAAAACTTCACCTTTAGCTGATTCTGCCTCAGCGTCTCTAGCACAACTCTAAGATGATCTTCATGCTCTCTCTCATTCTTAAAGTATACCAAAATGTCATCTATAAACACCAACATGAATCTATCCAAATACTCTCGGAAGACTTGGTTCATCAAATCAACAAAGAAAGCCGGTGCATTCGTCAACCCGAATGACATTACTAACCACTCATACGAACCATATCTAGTATGAAATGTTGTCAAAGGAATGCTGTCCTACGCCACTCTCAACTGATGGAACCCTGTCGCCAAATCCAACTGGGAAAACACTCTGGCTCCACTCAACTGATCAAATAGATCATCTATCCTTGGCAGAGGATACCTATTCTTTATCGTCCTTTCGTTCAACTTACAATAGTCGATACACATCCTCAACGACCCATCTGGTTTCATTACGAATACCGCGACCACTCCCCAAGGCGAACTACTTGGTCTAATAGAATTCCTTCCTTCTAGATCCACTAGTTGCACCTTCAATTCCTTCATCTCAGTCGGTGTCATCATGCTAGGTGGTCTACTTACATGTTCAGCTCCTGGCATAAGATCTATCTGAAACTCTACAGCTCGTTTCGGTGGTAGTCCTATAACTGGCTCAAAGACATCTGCAAACTCTCTTGCTATTTGAACCCGACTTAGCTCTTCTCCCACTTCCATTGCACTTAGCAAAGCATAACTACTCCGGTCATAATTCTCTACTGAGAATATAATTCAGTTATGACTATCAGAGTTCTTAAAGATATCTCCCCATCCTGGCAAAATATCTTGGCCTCATACCTTCTCAACCAATCCATACCCAAAATGATTCCAAAATCTACGAAATCGTAAACATACAAACTGCATGCAAACATATGACCTAACAAATCAAGTTCTAACTAGTTACATCTCATCCCTAGAGTTGCATACCCTCCTATTAGATTCGCAACCCTTAAGGAAGTAACAAGGTATGTGGGTTCTAAGCATAACCTATCAACCAAACACTGGGATATTAATTAATGTGATGCACCGGTATCAAATAGTATCCTAACTGGTATACTATGAATAAAAAACGTACCTTCCATCACAGTCTTTCCCTTATCAGCTACAGTAGGCTTAGCTGATGATCCGACAGCAAAAACCTTTCCTTTATCTGCCCTAGCTGGCTCTGGACACTAGTTCTTATAATGTCCAACTTGGTCACAGTTGAAGCACTTCACATTCTTCTTATCTGCAGCCTTCTTCCACTTGCCTGACCGACATTCATGTGCATAATGACCCTTCTTGTCACATTTGTAACACACTAAATCAGCTTTTGCCTTCTTGATAGCATCCCCTTTCTGGGCTCCCTTCTTCTTAAAGAACTTCATCTTCTTTCCCTGAGGACCCTGGGATTCAACTGGTTTCTCTTTGGCAGAAACTGCAAGCATCCCTTTATGGCGAATGGCCATTTCCACCACCACATTACAAGGCTCTCGAATATGGGTCATGGTCATTCTAGCATGCTCAGGTCCCAGTCCTCAAATGAACCTTTCATTTCTTCTGACATCAGTGTCAACCATAGCATATCCATATCCGGACAGCTCGTCAAACTTAGCTGAGTACTCGATTACTATCATATCTCCCTGGACAAGATCCATGAACTTCCTCATCAACACCGACTTAACTACCTCAGATAAAATCCTCTGTTCAAACCACCTTCTGAAATCAACCCATGTCAGCTCTTCCTCTAATACTCCGGCGGTCACACTATTCCACTAGTGAAGCGTTGCCCCTTGCAACTGCCTAGAGGCCAGCCTCCTTTTTTGCCCATCATCCAAGCCTAGGTCAGTAAAGATCCTTTCACGGTGCAATAGCCAATTCTCAACTTCAACAGCATCCTTCGTTCCAAAAAACGGCTTTCCACCCAGATTGGCGTAGTCTCTGCTTAGCTTAACATGGTTATTCCTAACTGGAGCCACAAGATTAGCTCCTCCAACATTACCAGCAACTCCAGCTTGCAAAAGATTGTCTAACAACTGATACACCATCCTCGCATCTACTGGTTGATTTCCAGCACCAACACTGGCTTCAGCATTTTGGTTAGCATTGGCAGATCGACCTTGGTTTCTCTTGGTATTAGGTCGAGCATTTCCATTGGTTGTGGTGCTTCCTCCACCTAGATTTCCTTCTTCCATATCTTCTTTTTCATAAATCTGCATACGAGCCTTAAAAAGATACAGAAGAACGGTCTAAGAGAGAGGGGAACACATACTTATATATATATATATGTCAAATACAAGTACTTTACTATAGCGTTAAACCAAACACCAATCATATTTTCAAATTCATTGGATTATGTTTCAAAAACTTTTAGTTTTAACTTTCTTTTAAAGTTTCATAAACCTATGCTATGATACCAACTTGTAACATCCCCCTAATTGGAGGCCCAAAACTAATGGCTACAGATGCTACAATCATCCATAGTTATTAATCCTCGGCGACCAAATACGACGGTGTTAGATTCATTAATACACAGAAACACATGAATATGGAAAAAATTTAAAATTCAAACAAAATCACATTCCATTTCAAAATATTTCCAATTCATCACATAATCCCACAATCGCAAATCACATTCAAAGAAAATATATTTATTACAACATACGCCAAGAGCGACATATGAAGATGCCCCCCTTGGATGATCAGAGTATATACAGGCAATATAACAACTTTGCCATTACAAACAACACAATGGAATCAAAAGAAAAGAGAACTCTAAATAGCTATCAGGCCTCCTGCACGTCTCCAGAAGCTTATTCGTCTTAAGAGGAACCTGAAAACCTCAACTCTCAAACTACTCAAAATTAATTGAGTACGTAAGAGTTTAAGGAGAAAACAAAAACTTAGAGTCAGATATAAATCCTGATATGAATAATAATCTACCATCTCAAATCATTTCGATATCTAGTGAGACCACGTCGCTTAGCAAAACGAGTTTCCCCTCACTAGTATCTTAAACCTTTATAAAACCATATACTGTGCTCCTGCATCCACAATGGTTAAAACAATTCAAAACAGTATATGACGATATGCAAAACAAATGAATCAATTATGGATTACCCATCCCCATTCGTTTTTTACTATCTGTCTCAATTATAGTTTCTAGGATTACTATTAATCTATTAGTTTTCATGGGCTGACTAATAACCGGTAAAATATTTAAGGACTCCCTGTCCAATTACATAGTTCTCATAGGATCACTATGAACCTATTGCTAACTCCAATATCTATACTCTTATCCTAGTTTTCATGGGTTGACTAGGAACCTATTGGTGAATCTAATATCTTCTCTTCTTATCCTAGTTTTCATAAGCTGACTAGGAACCTATTAACATTTGTCAATATCTTAATCCGGATATAGTTTACATGGGCTAACTACAAATCTATTGGCCCCCGCCAGTATCAAATCATAGTTTTCATGGGCTTACTATGAACCTGTCCTTCTGACATCTTCCCTTATACATAGTTTTCATGGGCTAACTATGAACCTACCCTGCAAATATCTTTTCCTATACATAGTTTTCATGGGCTTACTAAGAACCTATTGGCCCCTGCCAATATCTTTCTTTTATATTTTAGCATCCTATATTCTGGTCTTTCTGACCTCCCGGATGCAATTCTACTCATTTAGGAGTTTAATCAATTTATATTCACTATTGGGTTAACCTAGCTGGTTCTTCTACCCTTTATCCCCAATATGCAGTTATGGGTCCATTATAAAGTGAATATATTTATATTTGAAGAAGAAAACATAACAACATAGCAATACCACTCTCGTGGGTTTAATATGAAACATTGGTAATCCTTTTATCCTATTATTTTATCAAAGAAAGCTTCTACTCAAAACCATTACAAAAATCCTTTAATTTAGTCATGGATTTTTCCTTTAAAAATTTGAGTTTGGGTTACAAAACCTTTCGACGCCTTTGAAACCTTGCTTTCGACTTCATAGGATGACCTCCTTCGAAAGCATTAAATCTATCTTCAAAACATTAGGCTCATGCCTTTATAATACTTTAAAACCTTCCTTTCAAAACCTTTCAATTGTATTAAAGTATTAACATTTAACTTTAGAAGTATTGCTTCAAAACCAGTTGAAAGTACCCCTTTCGACTCCATTGGAAGTAACCCTTCCGAAATCATTGAAAGTTCCCCTTTCGAATGCATTGGGTTTATACTTAAAATATTATTTGGATCAAAGTGAATATAGGCGAAAGCAACTCTTTCGAAACCATTCTTTATCATATAAAAGTATTGGCGAAACATGATGGCGTCGGCACAACCCTTTTGAAAGCATAAAACATCTGGGTAAAATAGTGGAAGGTTGGCATTGAAACTCCTTTCAAAACCATTGCCTTCAAAACCCCTAACCCTTTTCGAAAGCTACAGGAGTGGTTTAAAGTTATAAAACAAAGTACCTTTTGACAACATTGATATCTTCAATACCATTGAAAGGCTAAAGAACGACAACAGGATTTCAACTAGGTCGGAACCCCTTCTTTCAAAACATTCTTTCACAAGTAAAGGAACCCAGTCGAAAGCAAACTGAAGTTAATGGCAACCCTTTCGAATCGTTTTTAAAAACCCTTTCGAAACCATATGCTTTGATTCCTTCAAAGACTAAAACAAAACAAAGGCATGCGCTTCTCTTTTAAAAACAAACCAAGGTTTTAACTCCTTCGGAAGCCATGCTTTCAACACTTAACCTTTCATCTATCTCCAATCCACTACGTACCATCATGGTGATAACTTGTGTATTGGTTTCGGCTTAGTAGGTTTTGACTAGGTTGAAGGCTAAAGCTTCTGTGTCGAAAAGTACTTCCCAAACTAGGCGGAACCCTCTTTTCTGAGTAAACCTAGTTTTATACTACTTAAAGCAAGTCTTTTTCTAACTAACCTGCCACGTGTCAACACCAAATTGGTTGCCTTAACTTTTTCAAATTCTTTACCAAATAACTGCCATTAATTTCAGATCTAAACCATGGTTAAGTTAATCAAATAAGCCCTTCCATTAAGTAAAACCAACTTTTCAAAGAAGTCCCTCTTCTAAAATAATTTAATTAGCAGAGCAAATCACTTAGGAAAAATCCTCAAAAATTCCAAAAATTCACTTTAATCATGTTAACAAACATATTAAAATTTAGACCCAATATCTTAATATATTTTCCAAAATAAATTTATAAACCTAAATAACCATATTTTCCTTTGAAAATTCATAATAATCTTTCCATAGCTTGAAAAATTATCAAAATTGAAACCCAACACAAAAATCATGTTTCTCAAAATACAAAATTTTCCCATGGCATTTAGACATCATTAGATCTCAGTTTTTCCCTAAAATCGTGCATAACCTCTTTTAAAAAAATCTTGTTTAAACCATGTAATTTATAAATCAAGTATATCATCATCCAATATATCATAAAATGAATTTACCCTTAAATCTGAAATCATATGATTAGAAAAACAAAAATAGAGATGGAATTATTATTAACTTTGATTAAGATAAGGAGATTGGATTGAGATTGATTTCCTCTAAGCTTGATTCTCTAGCTTTTAATTGAGTTCCTCTTTCTTAATGGCCGGCCATTCTTAAGCTTTTGACCTAGTATTTTAAAATGACGTGAATGGTTATTGAAATGGTAGGATCAAAATATATATATAGGTAATGGTTATGGCGGTGAATTTCCTAATATACTATTATGTAATTTGATTAACCTAAAATCATCCGTAAGCCCATTGATTGTTATATTAGGCTCAACCTTAATTAAATTAATTCAAGTCTCAACTTCCTTATCACTTAACATTTACATTATTCTATTTAATTTATCTAATTAAATCTCCTGAACAATGTTATAGAAAATTAGGGGTGTTACAATTTCCTAACACAGTTTAATGCCGCGGCGGCATCAGTAGATCATTCGGATCCATCCATGGTCTTGATGGCAGCTGTATTTGGAATTGTTGATGGTACCGAGTTCACAGATTCACTGGAATGGGATCCACCTATGGATCTCGGGGAGTTTTATCATTAAGCAGAAAGGTTCCTGTGGTAGGAAAGATGCACGAGCCAACAAATAAGAGGTGAATGTTGTGCAAAGTGGAAGATCGTTAGGAGATCTAAACAAGAATGATAAAGGCAAATGAAAAATGGATGATGGCATTAATGTGTCAAAGAGGCAATGGAGAGAACCAAAATTATCTTCTTATGTGGATTTGACCGAATCTCTGGAAAAGATTTATTTGGATACTCGAGGACGCCTTCAGTATCGAAGGCCAACAAGGAGGGAACCCTCTGAACGTGAATGGGCATCAGGAAAGCACTGCCTATTCCATGAGCTAGATGGGCACAATACAAATGACTGCAGGTATTTAAATGATATGGTTGAGGAACATGTGAGGAGTGGTCAGTTGCAACAATACGCGAGGACACGGGCTGCGGTGGTGGAACGGGAGTGGTCACCGTCCACCTCAAATGAAAATGGCACTGGATCAAGGCATCATCATCAACTTGTCATCAATTGATTGGGATGGCATGGAATAAGTAATAAACTCTGCAATAATACGGCTAAGTCACTTACACATGTCTAGGATCGAGGATGGTCCCTAGGCCTGCTTTGAGATGATGGTGAACTGTAGTGCTCAGGTTTGTGAAATTTTGTTTTTTCTTGTTACTTCGAATTCTGGTATTTTTGATATTTTGGTTTATTATTTTTTTGGTTGTACGAACTCTTGTTTTATATTTTTCCAAATGGTCTTTGGAATGCTTAAATCTAGATTAATGTAATAAATAACACAGGTCGTGGTTGTGGCCCTGACCGGAAAGACGAGGCAATAACCGCAAGGTGCGAGTCCCTTCGTCGGAGAGCGACAGGATGGATTCGCAAATGGAATAAGTCCTCGACTGAGGATCGAGGTCGGAGAAGGATACCCCACAGATTAAGTCCTCGATTGGGGATCGAGGCTGGAGAAGGATACCCTATGGATTAAGCCCTCAACTAGGGATCGAGGCCGGAGAAGGATACCCACGAATTAAGTCCTCGACCGGAGAGTCGAGGCTGGAGAATAGAACCAACAGGTCGTCAGGTATGGATTATGCCTGGTAAGGAGTAGGTCGCTTCGTCGGAGAGCGACATGATCAGCTTACTCAAGTCATAGAGTACAGATTGTGCTCGACAAGGATCCGGTGAGATCAATGATTTGGATTAGGATAACAACTCGGAGAGGTCATGTATTCGAATATCAACTTCAAGCATTTATGGATTTGGATATGGACCCGGAGCGGTCCTAGATTTGGATAAAACAATCCGGAGAGATCATGGATTTGGCTAATGAATTTGTAATAGATTCAGAACTGGATCTCGACTTAGAACAGTCATGGATTTCGCTAATGATCTGGAGAGATCAAGGAATTAGTTTGGCAATGGATTGGATTCTGGATTGGATAATACGGCTATCAATGGATTATAGACTACAGATTTTGGATTTATAGCAATTCAAAACGCGCCTTCCTACCGCAAGGCATGTTTTGGGGGGCAAATGTTATCCTACCTTTTTGTTAGGCCCGGATATCACGGTTTAGCTAAAGTGGATGGATTGGAAATCGATTACACTTGAAACTATGGACGATAGTTGAATGGATTTGGATGGACAACGCCCAAAAAATGGCTAAGTACCCAATCAAGATGTAATCAGTATAAAGCAACAAGGAAGGCCCCATGAGGCCACATTTCAAATTTCAAGTCAATCGGAGTTCATATGTTTGAGTTATGGACAAATTAGAATTTATACGGATCGATTTAGAATGATCTATATAAAATTATAAATCGACGAAGATCGATCAATATCACAGGATCCACAAGTCCAATTCTCTTGAAACTTTCAGAGCATCAGTAAAATGAAGAATGGATCCTACAAAAACGATCGTAGGTTAAAACATTAAAATTCAAGGACAGCCGATCGTTTTAGACCGATCTTTTTTGCCGATCCTTAACAACGATCGGTACGACTCAATAAACGATCCAATTTCAACAAAGATCGATCCATATCTCCTAAATTACAAGTCAGAATGATTCCATATTTCAGAAGCAGTGTTAAGAGACATATAAGGACCCCCCCCAAAAAAAACGATCTTGAGTCCTAAAGTTGCATTTAGGATTTAGCCGATCGTTATTGGCCGATCGTTTTGGCCAAGTCCTAAAAACGATCGGTGTCTCCCAGTGCATAATCCAATTTCAGCAAAGATTGATCCATATCTCACAATCTATAGCTCAGATTGACTTCATATTTTAGGGACAATTTCAAGAGGCATATGGGACCCTCCAGAAATGATCGCATGTAAATTGGAGGCAAAAATAACGACCGGCTAAACTTTGGCCGATGGTTCCAAATCGCTGAGTTAGGTTCACCAATCGTTATGGTGGACACCTATGGACCTAGCGAACCATCTGTCGAAATTTTAGCAATATATCTCTTCATCTCTCTCTACAAATACAACGGACTTGGCTCATTGCAAGGGACTTTTTTTATGGGGGCTCTCCATCACCACTGCCTATCTCTTTCTTCATTATTTTTCTAAGGCAAAAACAATTGTACTTATAATCTTACGATATAGATAGAAGATTACTGGAGTGGACATAGGCCGGAGTTTGTCTAACCACTATAAAACTTGCTTGTTTATTTACTTTTTTGCAATCTATTTTGTGATCTGTGAATCTATACTTCTCTGTTTGGATCTAAATATTGGATATTGGTGCTTTCACAAACAACAAGGTGTTTGTGACCATTTTTGGCGCAAACAGAACTATTATGCCTTAATCACCATGAAAATTTTAGCCTCGAAATGATGGGAAGTGAGAGAGCAAAAATGACAGAACTTAATCTCTTAATGAAGGAAATAAATTATAATTAAAGAGCGATGATTCACCTTCATTTAATTATGATTTTCCTTTTAATTTCAAAAACAAAAACTTCTCCTCTCTCATTCAACTTTGGTTGGCCATAACACGGTGGTTTTGGGCCACAAAATTTTCAAAATCTAATTTAACTATTCTAGCGATATCGTATATCGCTATATGTGTTTGTAACTTTTATATGCGCGCTTTATTAAATACTAATGGTATTCAAACACAAAATAATAATAATAATAATTAATATTTCATAAATATAAATTAATTTAATTAGTCTACAACAATTATAAATTAATTAAATCATGTGGTTTATTTGGAGTATTCATCATTATGGTTGTGCGACTCAAACGTGTAAATACAGCCAACGATTATTATTGAACAATTTGAATATTAACGTTCATACATCACCTTAGCTAGTGGTGTGATATTTTGATTGAATTTATATTTTACACGTCTTTTTAGTAAAATCTAATTTTTGTCTATATAAACGGTACCTGGTAGTAATGATTATTTACACCAATTCTCTTCGTTAAAACTATATCACATTAGGACTTTTGGAATTTGGTTTTGGTCAAAATTCCAACCACGTTCAACTCTGTAAGTCCAAAACAAAGTTTTTGGTTTAAAAATAACATTTATTATTAATCATACTACTCTAGCCAGAGATTTTGACTTTAAGTTGACAATAATTGATCGTGATACTAATCTCATATAACCGAGAAAATGAATCTGTTGGAACTGGGGCAACCCGCAGCGAAAATATGGATGAATTTAAAAAAAATTCCATTATTGGATCTATTTTGGGCGTATGAAGTCTAATTTATTTAGAACACTTCTAAATTTTATTTAAATAAAATCTCTAATTTTATTTAAATTTATAAATTATATACCGTATTATTTAATTATATTATAAGCATATATAAGTATGAATATGTACCATATACTTATATGTGTGTGTGCATGTGTAACATGATAGCTCGTGCAAGGTATAATGTGACTGTATATAGATGTTTAGATTTATATCGCAACGGACATGCTAGCTCATCAGATATGTATTGTTTGTTATCCAAATATATGTATGTATGTAAATTTATTATTTATATAAATATTATCTATATAACAAAATTACTTTGTGTTAACGGTGAAGACAACCAGCGGTTGAGATTTAACTAGAGAAAAGATATCGGATGGCTATAACTTATCCAACACAGTATAAAACTGATGTTATTTAACTCTGTTAACCTTGCTATTTGAGTTAACATTCATTTGCTCTTTTAATTCATTTGGAATTCAACTCTACTTCTTTAACTTCCTCTTCCACGATCTTACCCATTATGTTTTCAAATTATTGTCGTTTCTTTCCCTTTCCTTGTCGAAAATCATTTCTACCATTCTCTCAATTCTCTATTGGTCCAGTTCTTCTACACACAATTCACCTTTTCTTGCAAAATTTACTGTTTCATTTGTGTACGTTTCGTTTGCTATTATTCTTCTTAAGAGCATCATGATTAGCTTCAGAAGTAATTATTGTTCACTCCCATCATTGTGAGTTCAATGAAGTTTGTTCGATTGCTAATGATCATGAGTGTGTATACGTTCATGTCAATGTTGTGTATAATTTCTATCCATCTCCTCTTTTACATAGACATAAACGAAGGAATTTTGTATGGGGTAAGTGGTTTAAATTATGATATAATTCGTAATTTGAACTCTTATTTTATTACTAAAAAGTCACAATTTGAATCAAAGAAGAAAGAGAAGTTGAATAGACTATGAAATTATCAAAAATTGCAGAACAATATAAATCCCATCAAATTAACATAAATAATTAAAAATCTTCATCTAGAATTGACATTTCGAAATAAAAAGAAATTTTAGGGGATTTTATCTATTTTAAGTTCACAATTCCAACATCCGTAAGACATATTCAAATCCATAGATATATACTAATCATTTTCTGAAATAAAAATATTAAGGTCTCAACTCATAGAATATCCTTAGCTTCTCTTGTACATAGATAATTTTGTTAGATTCAAAGAGGTTGAAGGAGAAGAAAATAGATTAAAAGAATATTTAGAAAATAAATAGAATACTTGCCTGAATTGTTTAATTGAATTTCTAAATCTAACTGAAGAGAGAAAATGATAAAGGTTCAGTATTTCCTAAATATTTATGAATAAAAAGTGGAGAGGATGAGGTCCTATTTATAGGAGTTGACACGCAGTAGAACCGTAAGATGGAGTTAGGTCAAAAATTGATAAATCTGGAGCGTTTAACGTTGAAAAAACCCTAACCGCTTGTAACATCCCTGGTTTTGGATGTAATTTAATTAAAAATAGAATACATTTAAATTTGATAATTAAATAAGATTTGGGGTTTTAACTCTTGTTATTTCCAAATTTAATGAAAATGGAGATTTTCTATTTTAGAAAAGAGAATAAAATACTTAAATTATTGTATATGAAGAAAATTGAATTAAAGAGGATAAAAACATTTATTTGGATGAAATCTTTAAAGTGTATATACATATATAAGAGAATTTGGAAAATTTTATGCTTCTCTTAAGTATAGTGTTTGTGTTTTTAATTTATCCGAAGAATCATTTTATTTATGAAGATTTTAATAGTGTTCATACTTTTAGCATATTTCAATTCTTGAAACTCAAGTGTCAATTAAATAAAAAGAAGTTGTTTAATTTGTTGGGTTATAAATATGTATTAAAATCCCATTTAAAAATAAAAATAATAGAGAAAGAATTGTTAAGTACAGGATGTTGTACGTTTCCTTCTTTCTCATTTAGTACATCAAACACAAAACTCAGTATCTTCCCTATTTAGAAAACCTAAATACCTTAATTTGATTCAATTCTCTTGCAAATTAAACATATTTGGAAGCTAATTATTTCAAGTAAGGATTTCAAGCTAGATATGTATAAATAGAATCTTATATCCCAGTTTTACAGTAAATTAAAATGGAGTTTTTGTTGTGTCTATTCATTGAGAATTATCTAGGGTTTGCTGGTTTGAAGTTTTGGGTCGAAGTGATAATTTTAGCTGTTGAATTGAAGAGTAAAGGTGAGTTAATACTCAACGACCTATCTCGAATTGTCTAAATTGCATGTTACTCTGAAATTAGTTCTTGGATGGAGATTGATTGTGAAAATTAGAGACCTATTTATATGTTGTTGCATTGCTATGAATTGCTATTTACTGTCAACTTAAATACTTGTTGTTTTTGAATGAAATCATCTCTAAATTTTTATAGTTTGCTTTTATATGTTTGCTATGATATTGCATGCAAGTATTTAGTTTTTTCAGCCATCTTTTTTTGCTGAAATCAAGTAAAATCAGCAAAAAGTCCTCCAGTACTCGCTCAAAAAGCAAAACCTGGAGCTATATAGCTCCAGGAGTTCGCGACCAGTCGACTGAACTAGTTTTCAGTCGACTGGATAATTAACCTGGAGCTTATAGCTCCAGGTAGTTGACCGAACAAGTGGTTCAGTCGACTGGCCAAGAACCTAGAGCATATATTCTCCAGGTAATCGACTGAACCACTTGGTTTAGTCGACTGAACTAAAGCCAGGAGCTTGCTTCAGGTGTCGTGCTCTTCTTATCCGTTGTAGTGTTGCTTACCTCGTATAGCGAGTTGCTCGAAGTGATGGTTGTAGCTCCTTAGTAGTTCCTACTCCCTAGACTTTGTATTACTTTAGCTGATGAATCCTTTTAATATGGAAGCTTCACAGATTTTTTGTTACTCTCATCTAATGCATTATTATAAAACTGTTTTCAAAGAAGCTATTTGAAAATCTATTGTTTCAAACTAGTGTTGCACTTGTTTTCAGTTTTAAGAAATATATTCTATAAAGAGAGTTTACATTATATATACATATATATGTATGTATGTATGTATGTATAGAAAAGCACACTTCTCTTGTTTATCAACTCTTAGTTTCTAAACAAATTGTTTATATATCTACGTGTGTGTGTATTTGGAATGAGAATGATTTATGGGATTATACACACACACACTCTCTAAATTTTAAAGGGATTGCGAAGAAATTTTTATGGTTATAAATATAAATTCACTCATACTTTCTACAATATGATATTAGCCTTTTTAAACTAATATTTTGATATAGATTTCAAAGCAAAACTATTTTCCTATACAAATACACAATCTCACTTGAATGAGAAATTGAATTAAACGGTCTAGTAAAACAAGTGGTATGAAAGACTTGCGTTTACTTCATAGTTAGTCGTTGGACTTGTTCGAATGAACATTTATTTGCACGAGTGGGAATTTACCATCGCTTAGTAAATATTTAAGTATCGATAAGTGGTTATAGGACATTGTGAAACACTCATTTAGTCACTAATTAAAAGTATGTTACACTTATCAAGTGGAGTAAACCCATGTGGTATGGGACACCCAGTCATTACTCAAATGGTTACTATTAGGAAGTATATAACACTTATTTTGTCGAGTTTTCATACTTTTCCTTAGGTAATCCATTTTGGGCGGATTAAATGGGTTTTCATACCAATCTTGATATACTCATTTACAAATGAGTTATGACTTGCGAAGTGCCCGCCTCTTTTGTTGACGCATGAAGTATGTGTCTCTTGCGTTGACTTGCGAAGTGCTTGTCTATTAGGCTAGCTATTAGTTATGACCTGTGAAGTGCTCGTCTCTTGCGGTGACTTGCGAAGTGCTTGTCTTATAGTCGACTGGCGAAGTGCTCATTTAATTACGTGCGAAGCACACGTCGATGATTATTGACTTGCGAAGTGCTTGTTTTTCGCTTGCATATATGATTATGAATTTCTATACTCTTATTTTGATGATTGCTATACTTTGATGTTCTGTTGTGAATGAGCATAGCTTAACTTTATATTATGAAGCTTTATATGATGTCTTAGTATATTAATGAAGTACAATCTATGGACATTTTATCCTTGATGTTATGCAAGTTTACTGTTATTATTGTGGACTCATCTTTTATGATAATTAGAGATAGTGTGACCCATTTATTTTATAATACTCGGGTCAGACAAAGACTTGACAAATGCATGGACATTTTGGCTTTGGACATGGGCTAGCTTGGGTATATATATGAATTCATTTTGGGATGTTGACTTATGTATGGATGTATCTTATTTGTGATGTAGGCTCATTTTTTATTTTGGGACTTGTCTTAGTCTATGAGTATGTATATATGTGAGTCTGGTTCATCTCTTTGATTGACTCACTTTATGTTATATGATATGTCTTGTATTATATTTTTCGATGCGATATGTGATTTTGTGTTTTATATAATGTTGTATATTGTTATGTTCTAGTTTAGCCAACATCATATTGCTTTGTGCCGAGAATATTTACGTCTGTATATGGTGGAATGAGGTAAGGAATGACATGATAGTGTTATCCCAAGGGAATAAACATGGGTGATCATCACTATCCATCCTTATTCTTCGTATTACTTGGCAATATTATTTGTAATATTCTTAGGTAATATGGACATAAAGGTGGGGGCATTACACCACCACATGGGTAGGGGTCGACTGTCCCCCATAGACCGGTCGATCGCTAGGAGTTGACTGCTTGGGGTTGGAGGTGTCGACCTCTACTCGTATTTGGGGTGTACTGATTTGTTTCCGTTGCTCGTGTATTCTATTCCCTAATTAACTTTTAATGTTAACTGTTTAACTTAAACCCCCAAATAAACCTACAATTAATTTTTTAAAATTCAAACCCTAAATTGAATACTCATTTGAATTTGAATTCAAAACTGAATTAATTTAAATTTGAAAACTTCAAATGCTCATAACTTTTTTGTTTGAGCTCCGTTTTCAGGATATTATATATAGAAATAGATCATAATTTCACCATGAATGTAACGAAATAACTTTCGTGGTCAAATTTCAACTTTTGTAAAATTTCCATTTTCAACTCTTTCTTATTCAATTCAATTCACTCAGTTTACTTATGGTTGATTTTATAGGGTGTTACATTCTTCCCACCCTAAAATGGATTTCGTCCTGAAGTCTTTCAAGGGATGAACATCGTAAGGTGCAATAACATCCATGTTACACGACCAAGTTATCTACACAACCATCTACTTAACCAAAATGTAATGTGATTATATACTACAGATGTATTAAAATAAGCTCAAACCTAGTGTGAGTGTGTAAATCGTATCATGCAAGTATGTATGCAAATACCCTAAACATGCATAAAATTTTCTACATGGGTGTAAAGTGGTCGTGAAAAAATGTGGCAACCATCTCCTACCATCCAATCTAGCAACCATGATGCAATCAAAATCCTCATTTTGGAGAGAGAACCGGTTAAAAGCTCTAGATGAGTGATCTTCGTCTTCTCCTCGGCTTCCCATGTGCTTTCCCTCAGGTTGTCTCCCCATTGTACTTGGACCAACCTAATTATTTTATTGTGGAGTCTTCTATTCCATGCTCCAAGATGTGTGTGGTGGCATAGGGTATTGTTGGATTCGTCTTAATTCCCCCAACTGATCGGGTTCAACTATAATAGCAGTGTCATGAAGGCATTTCCTAAGGTGAGAAACGTGGAAAACATTGTGGACTCTTGTCAATCTGTCAGGAAGCTGCATGCGATAAGCAAGTTTTCCTATCCTTTCTAAAACTCTGAATGGCTCAACAAATCTAGACACCAATTTTTCAGACTTGCCAAACCTAACCATTTTTCTAAGAGTGGAGACTTTGACAAATACCATATCTCCAACCTCAAACTCAAGCTCTTCCCTTATTATGTCCGCGTAAGATTTTTGACGATGTTGCGCTGATCATTCGTTGCCTGATCGACTCTACTTTTTTCATGGTACCATAGATCAAATCAAGTCCGAGTAATACTTTGTCTATGGTTTCCCACCTACAACTTGGCAATTTGCATTACCTCTTATAAAATGCTTCAAAAGGGGCCATACCAATCGTCGCTTGATGGCTACTATTATATGTGAACTCGACCAATGGTAGGTGTTGCTCCTAATGTCCTCTAGAATCCAAAACACAAGCCCTCAACAAGTCTTCCAAAATCCTATTCACCCTCTCCGTTTGACCATGAATCTATGGGTCATATGCAGTGTTGAGATTCAAAGAAGTTCCCAAAGCTGCTTGTAGGCCAAAACTCGCTAGTAAACAGTGGGTCTCTATCACTAACTATGCTCACAAGAATCCCATGCAACCGAACTACCTAATTGATGTAGATCTGCACAAGATAAGTGGCAGTTCTATTGTTCCTAACCAGGATAAAATGGGCACTCTTAGCGAGTCTATCGATAACAACCCAAATAGCTTCATTACCCTCTGACGTCTAGGCAATCCTTACACAAAATCCATCGAAATGCGTTCTCAAATTTCCAAAGGTAATAGTAGTCCACCAAGCTTTTATTGCTCAACCTTTACTCTCTGACATGTCAAGCACTTAGCAATAAACTCAGCTACACTCTTCTTCATTCCATGCCAAAAGAAATTCCTCTTCATATCCTTGTACATCTTATCTCCTCCGGGGTAAATAGTCATCTTCGAGGGGTGACATTCCATAAGCACCTCTCTCAACAAACTATCAACCATAGGGACACAAAGGTGTCTATCCCTTCTTAAGCATCCTTTCTCATCAACTGAATACCTACTAGCATAGGGAAAATGCTCTTCTCTTCTCAGGTTCTCCAAAATCTATACTAACTTTTCATCCTTCACTTGCTCAATCCTATGTGGTACATCAAGGATGGTCTAATCTCCATAACTGTTAAAAAGCCTTGGATGGGTTCCGTTGGTGATTGGAAGTTAAAAATTGAGAGAAACTCCAACTGCCTCCATTCATATATAGCACATAGGGTAGCATGACTCTGAATAAGGGCATTAGTGACTACGTTCCCTTTTTCAGGGATATACTGAATACTAAAGTCAAATAATGCTATATACTCCATCCATCTCTACTACCTAAGATTTAAATATTTTTGGGAAAACTGATAGTTGAGTGATTTATGGTCAGTAAATAACTCAAACCTTTCTCCCAAAAGACAATGTCCTCATATCTTCAAGGCAAAGACGATAGATGTCAACTCCAAGTCGTGAACTGGATATATTTTCTCATGATCCTTCAGTTGCCTACTAGCATAAGCAACTACTTTTCCTCCTTACATTAGAACTGCTCCTAGCCTTGTGGCATAAACATCTGTGAAAATCGTTAAATAGTTTGGCTTCATCGAGAATAGTGAGCATGGATGCGCTAGTCAATAACTCCTTAAGCTTCTCAAATGCATTAATGCATCTATTGTCGATTCTTCTTAGTCAATTAGGTTAAAGGGGCTGCTATTCGTGAAAAGTTCTTAGTGAACTTTCTATAGTAGCCTGCCAACCCAAGAAAATTTCTTACCTCCGAGGCATTTCTAGGAATCTTTCATCCTTGAACAGCTTCCACTTTGGCGGGGTCTACTGCCAATCCTTGCTCAAAAATAATATGCCTAAGAAATCTAACTTCTTTTCTCCAAAAGTGGCATTTAGCAAATTTAGCCTTAAGCTAATGCTTTCTTAAGGTTCCTATTACCTCTCTTAGGTGGTCCTCATGCTCCTCTTTGCTCTTGTAGAAAACCAAAATATTATCTTCGAACGCAACAACGAATTTATTGAGTTGCTCCCCTAAATACCCTACTCATCAAATCCACAAAGTATGTTGGGGCATTCGTAAATCCAAAAGTCATCACTTCCTACTCATAGAGTCCATCTGGTATGCAAAATGCAGTCTTTGACTTGCTTTCTTCTGCAATCCTCAACTGATGAAATCCAGTTGCTAAGTCTAATTGAGAAAAGATTTTAGCTCCTATAAGCTGTTCAAACAAATCATCTATCCTAGGTAAATAGTACATATTCTTCCTTGTCAAATTGTTCAATTCTCTAGTCAACGCAAAGCCTCAAAGAGCCATTTGTCTTAGTGGCGAAAACAACAGGGGATCCCCACTCCAAAGTACTCCTACGAATGAGTCCTTTCTTTAATAGCTCAGAGATTTGTCTATCTAATTCCCTTCTTTCTTTGGGGGCCATGCGTCTTAAAGGCAGGGCTACTGGCCTTGCATCCTTCTATAAATCTATTTGGAACTCGATCTCCCTAGACTCGGGACTTCCTCAAAGACATCATGAAATTCACAAACTACGGGTATGGATGATGGTTCTCCAACAACAGATAGACTTAGTAGGCATAGATGGCTTAACTCAACTAAATCTTAAGATGTATAAAGAATTTCTAGGTCACAGCCTCCACAACTTCTTAATCGTATAACCCTGCTATCACAATCAAGAATTGCTCTATCATATGCTAACCAATCCATACCATAGATAAGTCCATACCCCTTAAAATTTAGAACATACGCATTACATATGAAATCAACGTTGCATATGTTCAGCATTAGGTCGTTGCAAGTAAAAGAGAGATGTGTCGAACACCCAATAGAATTAGAGACTACTATTGGGCTGGTGACAATATTAATTTAAAGATTTAAAACTTTTACTACATTCCTAGCTATAAAGGAATGCAATGCCCCTGAATCAAATAGGGTATGAATTTTAACCCCAAAAATAAAAGTTATACATTCTAATGCTGCCTTCTCTAGGTCTCTCGGTGGTCTACTTACAATAGGGACGACTTCAGTAGCAAACTTTCGAAACCCACTTCAGGACAGGACAAGGATGTGGGTTCCTTAGAGGAAGATGCACATGTTAGCCGTCAAAAGTCTTAGAGAAAGCTTCAACAAGGTGTCCATATATGTGACATGATGTACAAATTTTCAGTTTTTAACTATAATGGACACCAACAATTGAAAAATAGCACTCCGTAATATGAATAGGAATCTTGGAGGGAAGAGGCTTATTAGGAGATACTTCAATGAGAGCCTTCGCATATACTAGCTTATTTCGAGCAACAGTATTTGCATCAATACATTTTAGTTTACCAACCACGCTCATTAGCCAATTTAACCTTGAAATGGGTTGCAACATAGAGGGTATATGAGAGAAATGAGCCCATATTGGAATAGAGAGAATCTATTCCTTAGCCTTATCCACTGTCGGATTCCATGGGGTAACAATGAAAGGTTGTCCAGCTATAATGGAGGGATCCACCTCGAGCACACGGAGTCTTTCTTCCTTCCTAGAGAATCTGAAAAAGAACACGTTATTGTCAAAGTGCACTTGCAGCGTGCCCCTAATTTTCCAACGCCGATTGCAATGCTCACGAACTGCTTGATAAGGAGGGTTAGAGTTAAGGAAAAACACTACTAAATACTCTAACCAAAAGGCGACTCCAGATTCCAAACCTTCCACCGGGGGAATCATAGCGACATCCACATCCTCTCTTTCAAAAGAACAAGGAATGTATTCGCCTACGTTTCTCGACATCGCACTAAAGAGAGACATCCACTTGCTACCACTCAAAGGAGAAGCACCTAGGACATTATGATTATAGGAACAATTCTTGGAATAGGATTGGAAGATGCTGAAGCATCAAGATTTGGCTGGACAATATAATAATTGGTTGGACATTATAAGCGTTATAGCTAATATTTATCTTAAATTATTTTAGATGGATAAAATAAAATTTGGAATTTTAAGAATAATTTAATTAATTTGTTATTTAAATTAATAAATTAAAATTAATTAAACTAGAATTAATTAATAATATACATAAGAATAATATAAAAGTTAATTGAATTATAAATAGTTATAAATAAATTAAACTTGTACGATATGAGTGTATAATATAAGTGGAACTGTAATAAATCCGACTTAGATTTAAGGAGTGAACAAATATGTATTGTATATATATCATGATTTTAGATGTTTCTGACACTTAAATTAAGAAGGCATTTCAAAAGAATACATTAAATCGATATCACTCAAATAAAAGTACATGTAAAGATTATGAGTCTTTAATGTATAAAGTTGTCATCTACCATTTATATATTAATAGATTACTTGCATACTCTTTAGTTGTTGAGCAAACTTAAGCTAGAGATGTGATGTGTAGTACTATAAATATATTGACTAGATGAGGTAAGATATGAGCACGTATTTATTGAGTAAACTCAAGGTACGTGCGTTATACATAAGCCATCGTGAAACAGATGATACGAGCGAATAATCGCTTTTGATTTGTTGAGCAAATTCAAGGTCAAGATGAGATTATGACAAAGACCAAGGGTTAGGATTTGTATGTAATAAAACATATAAGGTGTTATCCATCGTTTGTGGGCCTTGTATTTGTTGAGAAAACTAATGTCAGAATCCCAAGGCAAGCGAGTCCTAACACCCACTAGAGAAATCAAAAGATTTCTATACCTTTCTTAGGGTTTTGAGAAACATTAAAACTCCGGTGTGAGCTTATTGGATAAATGAAAACATTTAACTTATTCAACAATGTAAAAACATCTGTTATGTTTAAACTGTTCTAACCTACTTAAATTAAATTTCTAGCAAAATGGCCATCCTAAGACTATTTTCAAAAAATGATAAACTCACCGGACCAAAATATACTAACTGACTAAGAGCTATTAAGATAGAAATCACATATGAATGCTTATGGTCTTATATTAATTAGCCTTTAAAAGAAAAACCCACTGCTACTACTGACCTTGAAGTAGTAAAAGCTTATAACGTTTGGGTTGCTGATTGCAAAATCGCTCAAGTTTTCACGTTGTTTACTTTAGACGAGCCATTGCAAAGGCAACACAAATATATGTGTATGTCCATAAAATCTTCAAAAATCTCAAATCTTTTTTTGGAAAGTAGTCTCGTACCGCAACGTATGAGATTACTAAGAAGTTGTTCGGTACGAAGATGAGTAAGGGCAATCGTGTTGAGGATTTCGTCATGAAAATGGAAGGCTATATTGATAGACTTTTTGATCTATATGTTACAATTAGCAATGAACTGCAGTGGATTTGATCCTAGGTTCACTGACTCCACAGTCTAAACCATTCATACTGAATTACAATATAAACTAGTTAAGCGTAAGCCTCATCAAGCTACTAAATATGTTAAAGCTAACCGAGGGATCGTTTAAGGATCAAAACATGGTGTCAAATGTAAATGATAAGGCAACGTCTTAGAAAGGTTCGATGAAATGCAAGCAGGGTTCTAAGAATGGTAAGAAGTATACTCCTACTGACAAACGTAAATGTCACCATTGTCACAACAAGGGGCAATGGAAGTACAATTGTTTAGATTATTTGAAGATAATCAGAGAGAAGAAAAAGTCAAAATCTTCCACTGCACAAACTGAAAACCAAAGGCTTTCTACCGTCGTTTGATTATGAATCATATGACACTTATGAGTCATGTTTCAAAGGGAAAATGACTAAGCACTCCTTCAGTGGGAGATGAGTATAATATCCCAGACATTATATGTCTGTATATCTTCTGTATACTCCCTTAAGTTTATATGGGTTTTAATTCATTTAACCTCTCTTTTCTTATACATACTTTATATGTATAATTTATTATAACATTTATAATTCATTAAATTATATATATATAACACTTTGTTGGTTATACCTTTTAATTAATGTAAATATAACATTTATATTTATGTAAAATTTATTAAAATAAATTGCACTCTATAACCTTTGGAAATTTTTTATTTAAAATCAAAACAATTTAAAGTTTAAATTTGTAATATTCAAATATAAATATTTGAATTAATCTGAGGCACAAAACAATTTTGGGCATTCCACTAAGCGTACACTTTTCAAACAGACCACTTGATAAGCTAGGTAAGGGCTAGGAGATGGGAGGTTTATTGTTCATAAGACCATTTCATAATGGGAGTAACCTTCTCCTAGTTAAATACCCTTGCCTTATACCCATCTAATCCGATTTTCCAAGTGATTGTCATACGTGTTGGTTAATTATTCATGTTAACGTAATGTGAGCTCTAGTATCATTGATGGATCAGATGCTTTGATAATGGGGGTAAAAGGGGATATTTTAAAAACAAGATCATTTAATTAATGTTAAATTAGATCTTTACTTTTTATTACATGAACAATTTGTTTACACTAAATCATATTTAGTAGATGATAAAAAAAGGAGCTTATTACTTTATTTTTAGTTTTGTTTTGTTTTATCTTTAATGTTTGTTTATTTATAGTATAATTAAAGTTTTTTTATTTACAATTTAGTCTATAATATTTTATTTGATGGAAATTCACATTCACAACGTGAATATCATATATGGTATGAATTAATCTAAGATATTTATGTGATTAATGACATATAATATATATATATATATATATTCTATGTACGTATATGTGCATAACCATTGCGATTTATGGTCATTAAATGAGCTTATAATATCAAGCATATAAACTTAATATATTTAGGTATATTTATAAACATATATGAATAAATACACACACGCACGCATGCATATATGAAGATTTATTTTCATATAAATATAAATAAGAATTGGTTTGGGTATGTGAAAAATTTTAATTTTAAAACTTTCGACGATAATTTAAATAAATATTTTATTAAATAACACACAAACATTTAAAGTTTAGTTATTTGGATATATCATATTCTAATCGATTTTCTTTTAGATATATATACACATATTATATGTATAATATATATATATATATATGAATATATATTAAAGCCCAAAATGTAATTATCAAATCATATATATATATATGTTTATTTTTTGAACCAAAAAGAATTTTTTTACAAAATTCGAAAAGATTTTTTGTTATTATTTAAGCTGAGACCATTACATATATATTACTATTATTATAAATAACGTATTATATAGTTATGTTGGCTAAAAGAGTTTTTTATATGAAATATAAATGTATATGTATAAACATATGTATGTAGGTATGTAGATATATATATATATGTTTATTTATTTTAAAAGTAATTTTTTTGGTTGGAAATAAACAGAAAATATGCATATGTATATATATAATACTTAAATATGTATATTACCTTAGATATGATGGTTGTCAACACGTTCTGATGTTAGCACTTCCTGCTCAGACCGTTGTTCATTCCTCCTTAAAGCTTGGTGTCTAAATCCCAACCTCAAGGCTCTAACAAGTTTTTAATGGAGGATAGGGTTGTTTATTTTATGTGTCTTGGATATTAGAATATGTGGTTATTTATAGCCACCAGAAATATAAAATATCTCCACATTTTCCCTTCTTTTAAATCCATATCTAATCAAGATAAATGACTCGTTCAAACTCTCCCCTTATCCATGCTTTGGTCGGCCCCTTTTTTCATGAACATTCTATGATGTTGGACCTAGTTAAAACACTATATATTAATTAATTGATTGATTAAGTCCATATATTTAATTAAATTAATATATAATAATTATATATTATTATAATTAATTTTAAGGCCCTAAATATAAAATCAAATAGGATAAAAATTCAACACAACATTTTGTTAATTTGTACTATTACTTAATAACATTATAAACTAATTTAAACCATTTGTAACTCGAAAAATAGCTAACAACGCTGTTGTGTTGACTCTGTGGTGTAACTCGGTCTTTAGTAAAATTTAAACTATTTGAATCGTAAAGGATGTATGGACTATGTTGAAGTACAATATTGAGAACGAGTTCAGTTGTTAATAGACCATTCAGGCTAAATTCAATTTCTAATCTTGCTACATCTTTCTAACGATATTTTGTACACGTTTTCCTTTTGTCATCACTATATCACTAAGATATTTTGAGCCTTGTCAATGGTAAAAAAAACTCCAATAATTTCCATGGTTAATTGCGTAGTACTATTATAAAGCTATTGGTTCAATCTAATAATATTTATCGATTAACCAATTTACTCTAGCCAAAGGCTTTGACTTTAAGTTGACCACCAATTATGGTGATACTAACATTCTATAATGAAGGAGAGAGTCCTCTCTTGAATGGTGTTTCATCTTAAGTAGTTAAACGTGTAGTCAACTATGGTCTGAAATATTGGATCAGATGCAATGGGGAACTGGACAAAAGGGGAAGATTTCAAAAAAATTCCTTTTATTGATTATTGCACTGGATCTTCAATTGGGTTATAGCGAATAATTTTGTAGCACTAAATCGTATTTAATGTTTTTTAGATGGAAAGTAGTCTTATGTTGCTAATAAGGTTGACTCAGTTGGTTGATAGTTTACACTAGGGATGGACATAAATTGCACCGTTATATGGAAACCGCCCGCACCAGACCGCAAAAACAATGCGGAAATCCGCACCGAATCTTCTAACCAATGCAAACACCCCAAACCGGGCTGACCCGCATCGATATGGTTCGGTTGCGGTTTGGACGATGTAGCTGACCATATTAAACCGTACCGAACAGAATATTTACATTAGTAATCTTGTGATAAAAATATAAACAACTCCTATCTTATTTTATATTTTACGATGTATATTCTATTTTCAGCTTTTATCAATAATAATCGTTGTCATAATGGAAGAAGTTATAGTTTTAGTATGATATTTTTCATCTCATGTTTTGGATAAATGCTCATCATAATATTATTCTAGTTATTTTGCTTAAGATTATTCGTTGATTAATGTTGATTATTGGTTAATCTACTGAAAAAATCTCACTTATATCTAAATGTCAAATTGAAATATTCATGCAATTAAGAAGCAATCTTCCATTTTTGTTTTGTGTTTTAAACTTTAGGTATAGAAGCTTCACACGGTTGCCTTCATAAATTGATTGTTGATGGAAGTAATTCGATTATTTCATATTTAATATGGGTTCAAACCGAACCGGAACAAAACCGGACCACATTACATTAAACCGAACCGTTTAAATGGTTAGTATAATGGTTTGCATTTTTGATTAACCGTTTGATGCGGTGCAGAAGTGGTTTGGGATTCAAACCGCACCAAACCGACCCATGCTCACCCCCAGTTTAGACTACAAGATTAAAGCTCACGAGTTTGATCCCTGTTATCGACACTTCTTGGCGTTAATGAACCATGTTAAAAAAAGTAGTCTTGTGTTTAGTTTTTATTTTAGTTTAAATTTAAATTTAATCATTTTGAATATAAAATTTTAAATTTTCATTTTCCAATATTAAATTGAAAATTAATTGTATGTTTACTTTATTTGTTTTGTGTTAAATTTAATCTGAATTTAATATATTAGTTGCGTTATCATCATATTAACAATATTAATTTGAAATGCAACGATAATGTTCGTTCAAAACTAATATTTAAAGAAATAATTTATTATTAATTTGAATAACAATTGTACAAACATAAGTTTAATAAAAAATAATTTTCTTATATATTATTACACAAAAAAATTAGTTTCGAATATTAAGTATCAAATATTCAAATATGAAAAATAGTATCATAAGATTTATTGAAACAATTTAATATATTTTTTCATATTTGATGCCATACTTGTATACAATATAAAGTTAAATAATGTCAATATTTTCAATTTTTTTAGCAAAGCCAACGGGGTTGAATGAATCCCTACCATTTTATTGAAACAACAAAGAGTACAAAAGAGGATAGGAAAAACCCACCAAAAAGAAGAAAAGAAATTACATAAAATAACCACACAACAATGCTAATTAACTAGCCTAAATGCCAAAATCACTATTTTGGAGGGAAAACTTAACAAGAGGGAGGAAAAGCGAGATTGGGCAGTACTGAATCTTGCATTAAAAACCCTGGAATTTCTCTCCTCCCACAATAGCCAGAATTCTTTTCAACGTTTTCAGCAACAAAATTCCTTTTGTAGATCTCCATCTCCTACCTTTAAAAATGTTAAATCGTTCAACCTTTAAATCAATTGTCGGACAATGCACATAGAAATATCTAAGATTATTCTTCCAATTAAAGGAGGTAAAGGCACATGATAAGAACAAGTGAGATGTATTTTCAGGCAAGTTATAGCATAGAACACATAAGGAGGTTTTCAACATGGCTTTGTATACCAATTTATCTTGAGTGTGCAAACCATTTCTGATTACTTTCCATAACAAAGATTTTGTTTAGGAGGTTCACTGGATGATACACGCGAATGCCAAGGAAAGCCAGACAAATCAGAGAGAGTAGGCATATTCTTATACACAACCGATATAGAATGAGCCTTACCACACCACCTAGAGGAGAATTTATCATGACCAAACACTTTACTATATATCTATGACCAGATAGACCTCACAACAAATGAACTAGAGTAAGGTAGGATTACTAATTCACCAGGAAGATAGAGAGAAACATTTTCTTTTTTAGGAATACCAGTCAAGCTGAAATTGAAATCAAGACATGAAGAGAGAATGAATCCTTCAGCAATCCATGGATTGTGCCAAAAAGAAATTAAGTAATCGTTCTTCATCATTCTCTGATAAAAAGGAAGAAAAACATGCCTGAGCTGAAGCAAGCTTCTCCAAGTCCAAATATAATGAACAGGAATAGGCATGGACCAAAAATTCAAATTTTTAATAAGACTACTTCTTGTCCACTTAACCCATAAGTTAGCATCATTAATTCTCCATAAGGTTATTAATAAGATTGCATCTTGTTCAAATTTTAATATGAACTCAATGATGCAATTTGTGTGCGAAACGGGGTTAGTATGTGAAGTTATTCACAATTGAATTCAGGGTTTATAATAGAACTAAAATAAAACATAGTTTTAAAAAATGTATGTTTCTTCTCCCAGAACCCCAAGCATCATCGCTATTAGTTTCAACCGATGTTTGCGACTATGTCACTACATCATATTCATCAAGATCGCCTAAAATGAGCACCCCATCCCTAGACGAACCTGGTCATCCAATAAAAATCCGTACTATTTATTTCACATATTTTTATTTGCATAAAATAGCATTATATAGGCATTTTGTTGTGTAATTGTAGATTATTGAGCTTGAAGTCCAGTATTGAAAATGTTGCAACAATGAGTTTGGAATGGATTCAAAGTTGATGATCTACCTAGTGCTAAAAGGGATTGACTTCAAATTTTTCTCCAAAAGGACTTGGTCTACATCAAATAACATCACATGCATTGATTTAGCATAAAAGCGTTTAAAGTTGAGTGGTTGTGTTTGGTGCTAACCTTCGAATATAAGTCTGACCATGCCCATGATTTTTGAGGACGGGAGAAATTTCAAAATTCACAAAAGATTCATTTCTTTTTGCATCTATATTCCTACAATGAATGTGCCCAACTTTGTGACCAAATTCATTATTGTGTATGTAGATGATTTTGAAACCAAGTGGTTACTTGCATATGAAGCAACAAGGCTTACAATACCCATTGTGTGGAGAAAATAAATATAAAGTTCTTTTGTATTTTTATTAGCAAGTAGTGAAAGGAAACAATGTCTATTCGATTAATTTTGTTAGAATTTTAACTTCCCACTACCTTTTATTTTTAAATCTTTTGCTAATTTTTTAATTCGTAATGAAAGTTAATACTGTCTGTTTAGTTAGTTTTTTCAAAATTTTAATTTCCTACTATCTTATATTGAGAAAATGGATATGTAGCACAAAGCTACATATCCATATCACATCATATAAAAAACAAGCAGTATAGAAATATCCATATCGATCAACATGCCTAATCGATAGCCTAAAACTATACATGAATTTCCCTACATTGTTCTGAGATACATAGTGATAATATGCATAAAGCTAACCATAATAAATATTATAGCTGTCCATCCAATTATTGCTACCCATGGATTCTTTGTTGTGGGGCTGCACTTCCCACGGAAGCATTATCAGTGGTCAAAAGTCTTCACCTATCCAATGGTTAATGAAATTTATTATTATAGTGTAGATCTGAAATGTATTTTTATTGTTTACCATTAAAACGCCTATCGTTCCTTTGTTTCTAAAATTGCCTACCATCTTTTATTTTCAAATCTTGTAATCAGTTTCTTTTTAGTTAATAAAAGTTAGTTTTTCAGTTCATCATTTATTTTAATTATCTATCTTTGATTCCTTTTTTCTTTCATTGGATTTATTACTTCAATCAATTATTTTGATTAGTTCCAAATTTGTTCTACTTTAATTTTACTTCCATTGCTTATTATAATCCTTTTATCAATTGTTGTTTAACATCCCTAAGATTGAAATTTAAATTTCTAAGAGTTTCAAATCAAATCCCTATATTCGTCGTACGCACTTGTGCACTTGCAATGATTTGTAATAATTTGTCTTTCCTAATTCAATAGGAAATGAGCAAAAACTGGTTTATAGCGCTGTTGTCGGGACTTGTGTTTTCAGTTCCGATTTTTTTTAAAAACTATTCATGTTATTTACTTTTATTTTATTTTTTGTATCTCTTTTTGTATATATATTAAAAAGAGAAATTTTGTCATGCATTCTTATAAGGATAAAAACTAAGTTTTAGTTCCCTCTCAATTTTCTTTTATAAAATACATCTCTATTTTCAGAAAAAATACGTGTAATTCATGAGGGTATTTGAGTAATTTTACTCATGTTAACATTTTCTCAAGATATCATTTTACATAACTCATAACCGCATGTAATATACGTCTTGATGACCACTTTTGAATTTGAAAATGAGAGATATAAAAGGGAAAGAATTATAAAAAAAGGGATGTACGAAATAATTTTCAAAAGGGAGGGATGTAAAACAAATAAGATTTAAAAATAGGGATGTGTCCCTAATTTCTACCATCTACCATTAAAAAATTATTCTTAATTAATAGATTTGATATATGTTTTTCGTACATGCACCAGCGAGATACTACCATCTTCACAACAAGAATATAAAAAAAATCCATTTATTTTATTTGCTTTTAGATAAAATTTATTTTACACTTACTTTTCTTTTTCCTTATTGTTTTAGAAAAAAAAACTTTTTCTCCTTCCTTCTTCCTTGCCTACCTCTTTCCCTAACTCCTACAACCAAAACCTTCACCCCAAATAGCTCCCCATCGCAACTAAGTCTCACCAACTACAGTAACAACTCTTCTATGATGTCTATGTGTGGAAAATTGCAGGAAATCTGAAAATTTGTAGATTCTGGCCAACTTCATCAGAGAAAGCCATGAGATCATCAAAGATGGTGGTTAGTGATGACAGGAAGGTGTCGAGTGTTTAAGTTGAAGATACCAGTGGCGTAGGGAGTAAGATACTTCAGTGTATCAATGTGTGCATGTTGTGCACATGCACACTAACACACACTTTTTCTGCTATTTGTTTCAGGTTGTAAGGTGTGAGTTGTAATGTTTGTGTGTGCCTAAGTTGAGTCAGGTTAGGTGTGGTTAAACCAGGGTGTGTTTGTTGATGTAATAAGGCATGAGTATAAATATGTATATGCATGGAAATGCTATAATAGGTGAACAAATGAAATGAGTTTCTTCTTCATTTTTAGTTTGCAATATCTTCTTTCAATTTCAAGTTGCAGTTTCTGTTTACCCTTTCATTTCTTATATCTTAATTCTTGCTACATGGTTTATAATTTCAGCTGCATCTTCATTCCTTTACAATTACTTTATTTTTCTTGTTATTTTTACTTAGTTCTACAATTTACATTTCTATTTCTCTACCTTTCTTCTTACAATTACTTCAAGTTTCTAATTCCTGTAGTTACTAATCCTTTTTTCTCTTAAATCTTGAGTTTTTTCATGTTTCCAGTCATCTATATTCCTTTTCTTGCTTCATTCCTACCCACTTCACATCAAATCTGCTACCATCCTTCACACTACAACATAAGATGACCATGAAACCAAGTTCTAACCTACCAATACCTTCCAATTTTGTATCGCAGCCTTCAACTGGGCATGACACAGACCACAGTTGGATCCTCACACAAACAGTGATACAATTTACCCACCACTTCAATATCAAGATTAAGAATAAGCATGGGAAAGACAAGAAGAGATAAACTGTAACGACCCCGGATTTTATATAAATTTAAATTGATAATTAATTTAATTTTTGAATAAAAATTGTGAAATTTATCGATAAAATTGAAGCGAGTTTCCCCAATTAAAATAGAATATATATTAAATCATATGAATTTAAATATGGTATGTATGTAATTTGGATTTAAATTTCAAGTAAAAGGTTTAATAATAATAATTTGAATATATATGTGTGTGTATATATATATGTGTGTGTGTGTGACTATATGAATAGATTTGAAATGATATATATATATATATATATATATATTGATAATTGAATTTAAATCTTAATATAAATGGTTTAAAGATAAATATAAAAAATATAGATAATTGATACAAGTTTAAAAATAAATAACTTTAAATTTGAAATCGATGGGTTATGTTAGAAATAAAAAAAAAGTAAAAATAATAATAATTTATGCTAAAAATAGAAATTAATATATATAAGATAAGTTATAAAAAAATAAAATTTAATACATAAATACATTCAAACAACATGTTAATAAATTATGTAAAATATAAAGTAACACTTAAATAAAATCTAACGACAAATTAAAATAGAAATTGTTTATATTATAAAGTAGTATTACAAATACAAAAGAAAAGTTTCAGCCACCATTTGAAAACAAATGTATATATAGTTATGAATGTACACTTGCAAAAAAATGAAGAAACAAAAATAAGTGGAGAAGCTTGCAAAAGAAGACAACCAAGATTATACTCATACATGTACAACCGAATTAAAGAAAAAAAATGAGGATAAGTATAAACACTAGGCAAAAGAAAATAATACTCAAATATGAACACATAATATAAGTATGTAAAACAAAGCAAAAGAAGATATGTATATAATCATATAAGTACATACGAAATGAAGGAAGACATGAAAAAATATTAATTTGTACAAAGCTAATAAATGCAGCCACCATGCAAACATCCATCAGCCAACAAGCAAAGAAAAATCTCTGAAATTTTGTACAAAAATATCAACTGCTGTACAAACAAAAGCATAATCAAATTTTATCTCAGCTTAAACAATAAACAACATCACACAGTAAACTCCATTTCCTATATATCAATTTCACTTCGTCCATTCCAAACTGAGAAAACTAAAGAATATCATCTCAAACTAAAACAAACTTCAAACTTTAACAACAAAACAAAATCAAAGTGAAGTTTTTCCAAACAAACCAACAAAGCAACTTCAACCTGGAAAATTAGACTAGAGCAAAAGCAAATCATCGAAGTATTGATAAAAGCAAATTTAAATCTCAAAGCCAGGAGAATTCAAATCAATACAAATATCTGAAAATAGAAAATTAAGCAAGACAGTTCAAAGCAAGCAAAGTCAAGCCTGTTCAACATTTCAAACTCTGTTCATTCTTTCTTCTGGAAAACTAGGTGAGCAAACTTTTATCTTAAAGACCTGAATTTGTTATATAACTTGATTGTTTGTGATTGTTAGTCCATGAGATGATGGTTTTGATGACAACAACCTTAGAATAGATTATAAAATATAAATACTAACTTACAAGTTTAGATATATATGTATATGCAGGTTCTAACCATGCAGGTATCAAGAATGAAGACTGTACAGTATAGAGATTCAAGATATAGAGATAGAAGACTTATGAGTATCAAGATTACCAAGAGTTCAAGATTTCAAGATTAAGTTTGTTTTATTAGGAATATTTGTTAAAACTCATAGAAAAGCACTGGCATCTTAATATCCAATTTATTCATGGAATGGAATCCACTTCGAGCCCGTTAAAGGGATGGAACCCTAAGTAGGATGGAACCTACGAAAATCTAGTGGGACATTGTTTTGTATCCACTAAGCTTAATTCAAATGATTTTTCAAAATTATCTTGTTTTCGAAATGATTTCAAAACTTTCCTTTTAAAAAGATTCAAAACTCTCGATTCCGTTTTTAAAATATTTTTAGCCTCAAAACATCTTTATTTTCAGAGTCAAAATTTCTCCTGATTTTAAACTATCTTTTCAAATAATATATTTAACTTTTAAATTATTTATACTTTGATTTAAATTATAGTTAAATAATATATATATATATATATATATTGTTCTTTATATTTACTTATGAATTTCAACTATATTCAAGTATATTTATAAAGTTTTAATATAAGATAAATATTATTTTTATAGAAATTCAAAACAACAAATTTGGCTGAGGGATGTCGACATTCCCATAGGCACCATGTCAACATGGTGACAGTTTAATTCAAAATTCAAATTTCAAAAGAAGTGTCTATTCGCCATAACTTTTCATGAATGGTCATGGCTGTTGTTCTTCTATAAATAGGGGTCAGTTTCAACGAATTTTATAACACTTTTCTCTGATTTAACTTCTCTTCTTCTTCTCCACTTTCTTATTTACAAATTACACCATTACTCTGCCGAAATCAATATCGAATCTAACTAGATAATTTCTGGTTTTGATTCTCTCCACTATCTCTACAAGATCCAAGTGCTAATCTGAGTTATAGACTTTTTGTAATCAATTGAGCGAGAGAAGGTGTGATTGTAGCCCTGGAAATCAATTGGGTGAACTTGTTGCCCCGGAAATCAAGTATCTCTACCCAGAGGATTGTGATTCTGGAGGGTGTACCTCGTAGCCTTGAAACTGAGGGTTGTAATTGTTGAATTGATTTTGAAAGGAAATCTGTACTTAGTTGTGCGGGACTGGATGTAGGGTAACTCCGAACCAGTATAAAATCCGGTGTGTTCTTTCCTTTACTGCTTTTACTTTATATTTGCATCTGTGTTTGATTCTATGTTCATATCTGTGTCTGATTAGTGTATACATTGTTAACAAAGTAAGATAAACTCAAAAAGATTAACAAATTTCTTAAAACACTATTCACCCCCCTCTAGTGTTAATTCTAGCCTTAAGATCCTTAATCCGCATTTCTCACATTTGGTATCAGAGCCTTGTTTTCAAAAGTTTCATTATCTGAATTTTGAAAAAATTTCAAAATGGCTACTAACACTAGTACTGCTATTACCACCAACACTAGTTCATTTGTAGAAGGTCAGTCTACTGCCAGACCACCACTTTTTAATGGCAGTAACTATGCATATTGGGCATGTAGGATGAAATATATTTACAATCTGTAGGATTAGATACTTGGAATATCACACAAACTGAATATTCAGAACCTACAACTAATTTTGCACAGTGTACCACTGAGCAAAAGACTGTTGCACAAAATAATTCTAAAGTAATGAATATTCTGTTTTGTTCACTTGAAAGAAATGAATTTAATAGAGTGTCAGTTTGTAAGTCTGCATATGAAATATGGAAAACTTTGCAAGTAACTCACGAAGGAACAAGCAAAGTTAAACAGACCAAAATTTCCATGCTCACAAATCAGTTTCAGTTATTTAAAATGAATACTAATGAGTCTATTTCAGATATGTATAGTCGATTTCAAGATATTGTGCATTTTTTAATATCTTTGGGAAAGGAATTTTCGAAAGAAGATCAAGTCAGAAAAATTTTAAACTCTCTCACTCCAGAATGGGATCAAAAGACACTTGCAATTGAAGAGGCAAATGACATCAGTACTTTAAAGATAGAAGAATTGATTGGAAATCTAATGTCGTTTGAAGTTCAAATGATTGGGAGAAGAGAAAGCAAAGCATCTGAAAAGAAATCAATGGCATTCAATGCATTAATCGACGGATCAGACTCAAACAGTGATAATGATGAAGAGATAGCATTTATGACCAGGAATTTTCGGAAATTCCTGAAGTACAGAAAATTGAATAGTTCCAAGAGAAACAACTTTAAGAATTCCGGTAATCAGACTACAGTACCAAACTTTATCAAATGCTTCAATTGTGACGAACCAGGTCATATCAAAAGAGACTGTCCGCATCCAGATAAGCAAAACCCTCCTACAAACAATGATTCTGCAAAGAAACGGAAACGTGCATTCACTGCTACTCTAGATGACTCTGACTCATCCTCCAGCGACGATGAACAGAAGAAAGATAATTCAAATCTGTGTTTCACAGCAATTCTCGATTTAGTCAATACCAAAGACACGGAATCTGAAAAAGGTACACGTTTACAATACATTGGCTGAAATTGCATGCTTGAATTGATTGATTGATTGATTGATTTTGAATTGATATGTTGTTTGAATTTTAAAATATTTATTTTCTATTTTTTACTATTATTTTATTATTATTTTTATTATTTTTGACACATTATGAAATATATTATAAGTACAATAATATTTCAGAAATATAGACATTAATAATAATATTTATATATATGTATATTAGATAACTTAGGAAAAATCATGTCATGAAAATTCAAGGCCACATGTCGACATGCCCCTACCATGATGTCGACATGCCTACCTGAATTTGAATTTCAAATTTTGAATTCAAATGTTTGAATTTCCCTCCACCTTTTCACTTCATTTATTTCTCTGAAAAGATACCTTTTGAACAGAGAATATGTCCGTTCAAAGTCTATTTATTCACTATCTTTTATCATATCTTTTCACTTTCATTTTCAAATTCAAACTCTCTCTTCATATCTTCAAGCTCTCTACTCTCTACTCTAATGGCTTCTTCAAGCAACCCCTCAACCATGAGAATTTCCAGAAAAATCAATGATCAATTATTCAATGATCCGGAGGCAATTAAAGCATACATCAATTGTGCTAATTATGCCAAAATCCATTCCGGAAAATTTGCTATTTTTCAAGATTTTTCTTCTTATGAAATTGATTCTCTTTTTGCAAACAATGGTGTTTTAAGTCTTATTGACTCTTCTCAAAATGATTTTGTTTGCTATCCTAATCTTGTCAAAATCTTCTATGCTAATTTAAACCGTGGTTTTTATATTGGAAATGAGAATGAAATTTGGAGTAGTATCAAAGGCACTCAAATTGTTTTGAATTGTGATCTTTTGGGTACCATTCTCAATTGCAAAAGCACGGGAATGGATCTTTCTAGTTTTCAAATCAATGAACATGACCGTGAGACATTTCATCATATTTTTGAAGGAGATGAAAACTTTGAATTTAAGAATCGAAACTTTCGTCCTAAAGCAAGAATTGTCAATCTTCTCTTACAACATACTTTGACCCCAAGATCGGGAAATTTTTACAATCCTACTTCAAAAGTGTGCAAAGCACTTTTTGCTATTTTCGGAAATTATGATATCAATTGGGCGCAAGTTATTTTGGATGAACTTCGTCCTAAAAATTTGGAAATGGGAAAAAACACTTTATATCATGGAATTTACCTTACTCGGATTTTCAACTATTTTGGAGTAAATTTTAAAGGAGAAGAATTTATTTCAAGAAAAGTTTTTAATATCTCAAACATTTCTCTCATGAAAATCCCATATGTTTTTCAACCTTATGAGACTCTTGTCGAAAAGGAAGAGCGTTTGGCTCATGAAGAAATGGAAGAGGAAGAAAGAGAAGAAGGGGATGAAATGGAAATTGAAGAAGAAGAAGAAGGTGAAACCTCTTTGGAAAGCATCGAATATCCTTCCAATCCATCCAACAAAACCCTTCTCAAAAACCAAAAGATAATTGTGGAGAATCAACAGATTTTAAAATGATCCGTTAGTAAGAAGTTGGATAACATTTTTTCGAAGATGAACAAGTTCTTTTCAAAAGTCAGCAAGAAACTTGGACTATCTTCATCATCTTCATCTTCTAACTAGTTTTATCTTTTAGTATCTTATTGTATTTGTCTTAGTTTGTTTTTTTCGAATGTTTGTGTAGTTCATTATGCTTAATCTTTGTATTATCGTAATGAAATGAAAATTCCTTTCTGTTATCTATCTTATCTTATCTCTAGAATAAATGTTAGTATATTATATAAATATATACATATACACAATTATTCACAAAATCAAAGTTGTCATAAATTTTCACTAACCCATGTCGACATCCCCTAGAAGACCATGTCGACATGTACTGGTCAGAAGTGATTATTGATTTTGAATTTGAAATTTGAATAACTACCAAATGTCTATTCATTTCAAACGAATTTCTACACATATATATACTTTTTTCTTCCAGAAATCTTCATTGAAATTTATTTCTCATTATCTATATCCTTCATTTCTTTCTCTAATTCAATTATGGCCAATCCTATTCACAATCTATCTGAAAATCTTGAAGAAACACTCAATTCATTCAAGAATATTCTCTCTTTTATTCTATGAAACCAGCGTCACTTAGAATTGAGTCAAATGCAGATAATCAAGGAACAAGAGAGACACTTCGATGCAATACGATGGATGATATCCTCTCTACACAAGGATGATAATGAATCACATCCTCCTGTCTCTCTCACCAATGACAATGAGAATTGGGATGCAATTAAAGCAGACCCTATATTTGGAGAAGATGGATGGGTAGATGTTCCTCGTAACGTTTAATTTTCTTTCTTTGTTTGATTTGTTTGGATTAATTTGTTTGATTTAATTTGGTTTGAATTGATACTTTGTGTGGATTGATTTTATTTGGTTTGAAGTTTGGTGTGTGAAACATATATATATATACACTGAAATGAATATAATCTTTAATTAAGTTATTATGCTCATAAGTATCATTATTTCTTAATCTATATATTATATATTCTGTTGTATAGTTTATCAATGCAGGTACTGAAGTCCAAGAATAAGGGGAGTAAGTTTTTGTTGATGACAAAGGGGGAGAAATATAAAATAGGGTAGTTAGGCATAGATTAAGGGGGAGTTGTTAGTTTTATGGGGGAGTTATTAGGATAGAAGGAATATTTTATAAACAAAGGTTGTCATCATCAAAAAGAGGGAGATTGTTAGTCCATGAGATGATGGTTTTGATGAAAACAACCTTAGAATAGATTATAAAATATAAATACTAACATTACAAATTTAGATATATATGTATATGCAGGTTCTAACCATGCAGGTATCAAGAATGAAGACTGTACAGTATAGAGATTCAAGATATAGAGATAGAAGACTTATGAGTATCAAGATTATCAAGAGTTCAAGATTTCAAGATTAAGTTTGTTTTATTAGGAATATTTGTTAAAACTCGTAGAAAAGCACTGGCAACTTAATATCCAATTTATTCGTGGAATGGAATCCACTTCGAGCCCGTTAAAGGGATGGAACCCTAAGTAGGATGGAACCTATGAAAATCTAGTGGGACATTGTTTTGTATCCACTAAGCTTAATTCAAATGATTTTTCAAAATTATCTTGTTTTCGAAATGATTTCAAAACTTTCCTTTTAAAAAGATTCAAAACTCTCGATTCCGTTTTTAAAATAATTTTAGCCTCAAAACATCTTTATTTTCAGAGTCAAAATTTCTCCTGATTTAAACTATCTTTTCAAATAATATATTTAACTTTTAAATTATTTATACTTTGATTTAAATTATAGTTAAACAATATGTATATATTGTTCTTTATATTTACTTATGAATTTCAACTATATTCAAGTATATTTATAAAGTTTTAATATAAGATAAATATTATTTTTTCTAGAAATTCAAAACATCAAATTTGGCTGAGGGATGTCGACATGCCCATAGGCACCATGTCGACATGGTGACAGTTTAATTCAAAATTCAAATTTCAAAAGAAGTGTCTATTCGCCATAACTTTTCATGAATGGTCATAGCTGTTGTTCTTTTATAAATAGGGGTCAGTTTCAATGAATTTTATAACACTTTTCTCTGATTTAACTTCTCTTCTTCTTCTCTACTTTCTTATTTACAAATTACACCATTACTCTGCCGAAATCAATATCGAATCTAACTAGATAATTTCTGGTTTTGATTCTCTCCACTATCTCTACAAGATCCAAGTGCTAATCTGAGTTATAGACTTTTTGTAATCAATTGAGCGAGAGAAGGTGTGATTGTAGCCCTGGAAATCAATTGGGTGAACTTGTTGCCCCGGAAATCAAGTATCTCTACCCAGAGGATTGTGATTCTGGAGGGTGTACCTCGTAGCCTTGAAACCGAGGGTTGTAATTATTGAATTGATTTTGAAAGGAAATCCGTACTTAGTTGTGCGGGACTGGATGTAGGGTAACTCCGAACTAGTATAAAATCCGGTGTGTTCTTTCCTTTACTACTTTTACTTTATATTTGCATCTCTGTGATTCTATGTTCATATCTGTGTCTGATTAGTGTATACATTGTTAACAAAGTAAGATAAACTCAAAAAGATTAACAAATTTCTTAAAACACTATTCACCCCCCCTCTAGTGTTAATTCTAGCCTTAAGATCCTTAACCCGCATTTCTCACATAGATTAACAAGATCTTAATTTTAAAAAACATTTTTAGTTTAATTAAGTTTGAGTTCACTGGAAAATCAAGTAAATACAGATAAACACAAAATATATCAGAAAATTCGAAGGTCTAAATTATTCACTTTGATTATGTAATCTGGTGAGTATTCGAAAATGGTGATTTTTTATTCTAGTTTTAAGATTTTTAGTTGCGTGTTTACCGAGATATCGTGGGATGATCAGAAATCATTAATTCGTCGATTTTTGATGATCGCGGAAATGATGAGCTTCGAGATTTACGTTGAAGATAGCTTGAGTGTTGGTGATTGTTGGAAAAATATTCAGATATTTTTTAGTTGATTAGAGTGATGGATCGAGGATGAATTAGGGTTTAAGGGTTCGTTTTGATCGATGACAATGGCAAGATCGCTGTGTCGTCGTCAAGGCAATTGGGTCGATCGGACCCAGGGGTAGTGATTCATTAGATCGTGACGAAGCTTTGGTCAAGCTTGCGTGGATTCTGGTGATCTTGGGTGGCGTGGCGAAGAGGTTTTTCATCGGTAATGGGTTCCAGGTTGAGGATCGGAAGTTGGATTTTGATTCCTGGTAGGTTTTGGCGATCTGGGTGGTCAATGGGTTTTGGACGGTCGTCGATGACCTGATGGTAACAGCGAGGTTGGTCGGAAGTGGCCTGGCCGCCTGTACACGTGCACGCATGTATGTACGAGGTTTGAATGGTTTGTGATGATGTGGAAGAAGAGGGTATTTCAGGTTCGACTCGAAGTAGATGATAAATTTGCTCGGGGAAAACGAAGGATAGGGTTGGCATGGGAAAACAATGGTATGGGCTCGGGAATGTTTAGTAGTTGGCTCGGGTTTCTTGGTTATGTTAATAAGTTTCAAAAATAAAAAGAAAGAAAAAAGTTTAAAGTTTAAAACTTGATCAAGTTAAACAATTTGGTAACCATTTCTCTTAAATAATTAATGATTATTTAAAATTGGAATTTTATTAAAGGTTTGAGGATAGAATTGTTTTGAGTTTAAAATATCTCAATACATATAACCTTTATTTTAAAGTTTATTTTAAATAAACTTAACAATGTAATTAAACGGTTAATTAAGGAAGTAAAAATGTGTTTTTAAAGGATAATTTAACTTAATGGTTTTAAGTTAAATTGGTAATTGATAATTAACTCAAAAGGTTATTAAATAAGGATTAAGCAATAATTAATTAAAGGATAATTAATTAATGTGATTAATTAATTAAGGTAATTAATTTGAGGATAATTAATTAAAGGTTAATTAATTAATGAAATTGATTAGGGATAATCACTTATTGTAATTAATTAAGGACAATTAATTAAATGGTAATTAATTAAGGGTTAATTAATTAATGTAATTAATTAAAGATAATTAATTAAAGGATAATTAAAGGTTAATTATTTAATGATTAAAGATTTATTTATTAATAATTAAAGGTTAAATAATTTGTTATTAATGATTAATTAATAAATGACTAAAGAAAAATTAATCAAAATGATTTGTAATTTATTAATGTTAATTAACCAGGATTAGTGACTAATCTGATTTAATTAAATCAGATAAATAAATTGACCTTACCTATGAATGTTTGGACCTGACTGAATGATTGAAATGTTGATATTCCCTGATCTGTGATGCTGTGTGATATATTCTGATTTGTGTGTGATCTGTATTGTAGTTCATTTATCTATAATTTATATATCTGTGACCTGTGAATAAAAGATAAGCGTTATAGTTTATACCGCTTATCAACTATATTTCTGTATTTAATCTGTGATGATTAAATGATGTTGCACTATTGTGTAAAACCCTGGACTACACCATACACACACAAATATGGATTTCACGAAGAAATCGGTTAAGTTACAGATATTTGAATTTAATTCAAAATAGTTTTGAATTTGAATTTTAAAATCAAATGGTTTTTGAAATGGATTGGGTTTAAAGTGAAAAGCTTTTGAAATGGAATTTCAAAGATGAAATTTATTTTGAATAACTTGATTAAGTTTTGGAATTTAAATAATTTGATTTAAACTTAAATTCAAGATTTGAAATTGAATTCTATGCTTGGAAACTAGGGACTAAAGATGTTATACCAGTTATATATGGGTTAAACTATTTTAAATGTATTGATTTGGGAATTTGAATATAATTCAAGGGCCTTAACTAGTGCGAACATAATTGGATTTTTCCGAAACGAAAACTATTTGTTTTCAAATAATTAAAGCTTTCACATAAGAGATGAACTTTCAATTTGTGTTAAAGGGATTTCAAGTCTAAAATGAAAATGATTTCCAAGTTATGGAAACGGTTTGAAAGCTATAAGTAAAATCTTTAATTTAAAGATTTAACGAGTTAATCCAATTGAAATGGAAATTGTTTTGAAATCCGTAAATAGATCTTTGTGAAACTGGGTGAACTTTGTGAATTGAATCTTTTTATTTAAAAAGATTAAAATGGTAATGTGTTTAAACCATTTGAAAGAGAAGTTTTGGGTAATAAGTTGTGACTTAATCGAAATCCCAATATCCATATATTTTTAAATATTACGCTCATTATTCGGTTTAGCCGGGAGAGGACCTTTGTGTCATATAACCCATTCTGAATAATGATACGTCGTATATGGATAGCATTTGAAGACCGGTGGTGAAGACCGGATACTTTCGAAAACGAAAGGACAACTCGTCGAATGTCTCTGCATCGGTTGATCTCCGATATAGAGATTTTAGCACCCTTTGTGATGGGAAGTCCGTACGTGATTAGAAATTATCCGGATTTGCAAGGGCTTCTTCGGAAGTGCCTTCGGTTCTGTTCGAACCCGGAACAGACTTGTATGGTTGTATGTCTGACACTACACTTTGAGATATAAAGCTGATTTCTTTCAAATACATTTCTGTTTGGTGGCGGAGATTTATTCTCTTAGCTTAACGCCCTTCTCTGAGACGTACGAGCTCAGAGGTTATGTAGTTGAAGGTTATCAGTGATATACTCCCAATTTGGTAGTGTGGCATGCTAAGTGCTGCTGTGTGTTGGCGATCATTTGTTGATCAAAGCATGGCTTTGTGAAAAAGCGTAGCTTTGTGGACGATACCTCATCAAGCCTCACATATCGGAAATGGTCGAAACATGAAAGATGCGGCAAGGTTTCAGGGGTAGCTCCCCTAGGGTATGTCCATTCCTTCAGGAAAAAGGTGGTATCATGGTATGGAGCCCAGATATTTACCTATGTGGTTGCTCAAATCTCATTTACTGTGTGATTGTTACTGTGTGATCAAGGCGCCTCAGATAAAGGTCCCAAAGGACCGGGGGTGGAATATCTCAGGTTTACTACCCGGGAAGGGGGTAATTGGCCTTGTGTTGGCAGAGAGCCAGGTGGTTCTCGGGGCGTCCTTCCAGAGGCGTTCCCATGTGGCATAAGAAGTTCCTTAGCCTGACCATTTGTTGGAAAATCCAAAGAAACAATACGAGCCCTTTACGATTGCAGTTGTATAACCTATCACCTCAGGTGGCAGCTATAGCAGGCATAATATAATGGTACCTATGCTGGCTAAGATTAATATTATATTTTCGAAATGTTTTCTGCACTATGCACTAGTAATAATATCAAAAGAGTTTTATTGCGTAGTAAGCATATTTGACTATCATAAGAAGAAATCTCCTCCAAGTCTGCGATTGCATTATGTGTGTGTGGTGGGAGGTCTTATGGTAGTTTCATTTTCCAAAAGCATTGCGGATTTCAATGTTAAAAATTCTTTTGTGTTTGTTTTAAAGATAAACTGTTTTTGTTACTCACACCAGTCCCATGACTGACCTGGAGTTTATTGTTCCCTCCCTAAACTCTGGGTGCCCATAATTTTCCACACGGGCAGTCTAGAGTTGGGTTTTTCAAATAGTCAGATTTAGTAGATTATCTGGAGCTAGTTCAGTTCTTGGAGTTCATGGACCGACGTTGCTTATCTTGGTGCATCGTGTTGGTGTTTCAAGCTTGATGTTGGAGTTGTTAGAGTCATTCTCTTTTGTGGATCATTTGGAGTGATATCTTCCATTGTTGTTATTTCTGCTGTAGCATTGTATCATATCTCTGATATTGTTGTATTATATTGATATCATTGTTGTATATCATTCTGGATATTGTATTCATTGGAGTTGTATATGATATCATCTATTTCTTTCTTCCGTTGTGTTGTTATACTTAATGGTGTTATAAGCTCCGGTGAACCAGATTCGGCGTTTGAATCTGTGGCATTTTAAGTACAAGTGAAGTATGGGTGCCGATTTTCAAAGGCCGAGTTCAGGATCATTATAGTGGTATCAGAGCTAACGTTGAACTTCAGCTCAGGAGTATAACACATTAAGTAGCTCATTAGTGATAGGGTGAAGTATACCCTAGAATGAGTAATCCTTAAGATATCTGTCCGTGTGCCTTAGTAAATTCTCTTGCTATCCACTGATAGTGAGTATGAGTGCAAGAAGAGGATGAGATAGGGGATAGGGAAATACGACTATCAATAGGTCAATACTCTATAACAACAAGGAAACAATCCTTTCTCTATCAATCTCTTTTGTTCAGCATCTTTTTCTCAATTCTTCGATGATTCCTGGTAGATCCAGGAAGAGATTTGATATATTAATATGGGACATAAACTCCAAATAGGTCGAATTGTTTGTTTGAATGAATTGGTTGCTTTGTTTGCTATGGTTGATAGGTATACTTTGGTTTCTAAATGGAAAGTTTTGAAATTGTATCTATATATCTATTCTTTGGGTCCCAATATATTCTACGAATGGTTAGTTATCCCTTTGAACTAACCGATGCCCCTGCATATTTCGTAGATCTGGATAACCCGAGTATCTTGTGAAAAAAAAATTAAACAGATTCGTTCTTGTATCTATTATTGATATTCTGATTTGGTAAGCCTGGAAAATTAGACCAGAGCAACTTCAGCCTGGAAAATTAGACCAGAGCAAAAGCAAATCATCAAAGTATTGATCAAAGCAAATTTAAATCTCAAAGCCAGGAGAATTCAAATCAATACAAATATCTGAAAATAGAAAATTAAGCAAGACGGTTCAAAGCAAGAAAAGTCAAGCCTGTTCAACATTTCAAACTCTGTTCATTCTTTCTTCTGGAAAACTAGGTGAGCAAACTTTTATCTTAAAGACCTGAATTTGTTATATAACTTGATTGTTTATGATTGATTCTTGAAGTAAAGTGATTATATGAATGAAAATATTACCTGCATGTATATATATACATTGAAATGATATTGTGCATGTCTATTGCCCATGTTCTAAAAAAAAATTCAAATCCTCATCTCCTAATCCTCTTTAGAGTAGGAAGTTTAAACAAAAAAGTGTTTAGATTAACAAGATCTTAATTTTAAAAATCATTTTTAGTTTAATTAAGTTTGAGTTCACTGGAAAATCAAGTAAATACAGATAAACACAAAATATATCAGAAAATTCGAAGGTCTAAATTATTCGTTTTGATTATGTAATCTGGTGAGTATTCGAAAATGGTGATTTTTGATTCTAGTTTTAAGATTTTTAGTTGCATGGTTGCCGAGATATCGTGGGATGATCAGAAATCATTAATTCGTCGATTTTTGATGATCGGGGAAATGATGAGCTTCGAGATTTACGTTGAAGATAGCTTGAGTGTGGGTGATTGTTGGAAAAATATTCAGATATTTTTTAGTTGATTAGAGTGATGGATCAAGGATGAATTAGGGTTTAAGGGTTCGTTTTGATCGATGACAATGGCAAGATCGATGTGTTGTCGTCAAGGCAATTGGGTCGATCGGACCCAGGGGTAGCGATTCATTGGATCGTGACGAAGCTTTGGTCAAGCTCGCGTGGATTCTGGTGATCTTGGGTGGCGTGGCGAAGAAGTTTGTCATCGGTAATGGGTTCCAAGTTGAGGATCAGAAGTTTGATTTTGATTCCTGGTAGGTTTTGGCGATCTATGTGGTCAATGGGTTTTGGATGGTCGTCGATGACCTGATGGTAGCAGTGAGGTTGGTCGGAAGTGGCCTGGCCGCCTGTACACGTGCACGCGTGTACGTACGAGGTTTGAATGGTTTGTGATGATGTGGAAGAAGAGGGTATTTCAGGTTCGACTCGAAGTAGATGATAAATTTGCTTGGGGAAAACAAAGGATAGGGTTGGCACGGGAAAACAATGGTATGGGCTCGGGAATGTTTAGTAGTTGGCTCGGGTTTCTTGGTTATGTTAATAAGTTTCAAAAATAAAAAGAAAGAAAAAAGTTTAAAGTTTAAAACTTGATCAAGTTAAACAATTTATTAACCATTTCTCTTAAATAATTAATGATTATTTAAAATTGGAATTTTATTAAAGGTTTGAGGATAGAATTGTTTTGAGTTTAAAATATTTCAATACATATAACCTTTATTTTAAAGTTTATTTTAAATAAACTTAACAATGTAATTAAACGGTTAATTAAGGAAGTAAAAATGTGTTTTTAAAGGATAATTTAACTTAATGGTTTTAAGTTAAATTGGTAATTGATAATTAACTCAAAAGGTTATTAAATAAGGATTAAGCAATAATTAATTAATGTGATTAATTAATTAAGGTAATTAATTTGAGGATAATTAATTAAATGTTAATTAATTAATGAAATTGATTAGGATAATCACTTATTGTAATTAATTAAGGATAATTAATTAAATGGTAATTAATTAAGGGTTAATTAATTAATGTAATTAATTAAAGATAATTAATTAAAGGATAATTAAATAATTAAAGGTTAATTATTTAATGATTAAAGATTGATTTATTAATAATTAAAGGTTAATTAATTTGTTATTAATGATTAATTAATAAATGACTAAAGAAAAATTAATCAAAATGATTTGTAATTTATTAATGTTAATTAACCAGGATTAGTGACTAATCTGATTTAATTAAATCAGATAAATAAATTGACCTTACCTATGAATGTTTGGACCTGACTGAATGATTGAATTGTTGATATTCCCTGATCTGTGATGCTGTGTGATATATTCTGATTTGTGTGTGATATGTATTGTAGTTCATTTATCTGTAATTTATATACCTGTGACCTGTGAATGAAAGATAAGTGTTATAGTTTATACCGCTTATCAACTATATTTCTGTATTTAATCTGTGATGATTAAATGATGTTGCACTATTGTGTAAAACCCTGGACTACACCACACACACAAATATGGATTTCACGAAGAAATCGGTTAAGTCACAGATATTTGAATTTAATTCAAAATAGTTTTGAATTTGAATTTTAAATCCAAATGGTTTTGGAAATGGATTGGGTTTAAAGTGAAAAGCTTTTGAAATGGAATTTCAAAGAAGAAATTTATTTTGAATAAATTGATTAAGTTTTAGAATTTAAATAATTTGATTTAAACTTAAATTCAAGATTTGAAATTGAATTCTATGCTTGAAAACTAGGGACTAAAGATGTTATACCAGTTATATATGGGTTAAACTATTTTAAATGTATTGATTTGGGAATTTGAATATAATTCAAGGGCCTTAACTAGTGCGAACATAATTGGATTTTTCTGAAACGAAAACTGTTTGTTTTCAAATAATTAAAGCTTTCACATAAGAGATGAACTTTCAATTTATGTTAAAGGGATTTCAAGTCTAAAATGAAAATGATTTCCAAGTTATGGAAATGGTTTGAAAGCTATAAGTAAAATCTTTAATTTAAAGATTTAACGAGTTAATCCAATTGAAATGGAAATTGTTTTGAAATCTGTAAATAGATCTTTGTGAAGCTGGGTGAACTTTGTGAATTGAATCTTTTTATTTAAAAAGATTAAAATGGTAATGTGTTTAAACCATTTGAAAGAGAAGTTTTGGGTAATAAGTTGTGACTTAATCGAAATCCCAATATCCATATATTTTTAAATATTACGCTCATTATTCGGTTTAGCCGGGAGAGGACCTTTGTCATATAACCCATTCCGAATAATGATACGTCGTATATGGATAGCATTTGAAGACCGGTGGTGAAGACCGGATACTTTCGAAAACGAAAGGACAACTCGTCGAATGTCTCTGCATCGGTTGATCTCCGATATAGAGATTTTAGCACCCTTTGTGATGGGAAGTCCGGACGTGATTAGAAATTATCCGGATTTGCAAGGGCTTCTTCGGAAGTGCCTTCGGTTATGTTCGAACCCGGAACAGACTTGTATGGTTGTATGTCTGACACTATACTTTGAGATATAAAGCTAATTTTTTCAAATACATTTCTGTTTGGTGGCGGAGATTTATTCTCTTAGCTTAACACCCTTCTCTGAGACGTACGAGCTCAGAGGTTATGTAGTTGAAGGTTATCAGTGATATACTCCCAATTTGGTAGTGTGGCATGCTAAGTGCTGCGGTGTGTTGGTGATCATTTGTTGATCAAAGCATGGCTTTGTGAAAAAGCGTAGCTTTGTGGACGATACCTCATCGAGCTTCACATACCGGAAATGGTCGAAACAGGAAAGATGCGGCAAGGTTTCAGGGGTAGCTCCCCTAGGGTATGTCCATTTCTTCTGGAAAAAGGTGGTATCATGGTATGGAGCCCAGATATTTACCTATGTGGTTGCTCCAATCTTATTTACTCTGTGATTGTTTCTGTGTGATCGAGGCACCTCGGATAAAGGTCCCAAAGGACCGGGGGTGGAATATCTCAGGTTTACTACCCGGGAAGGGGGTAATCGGCCTTGTGTTGGCAGAGAGCCAGGTGGTTCTCGGGGCGTCCTTCCAAAGGCGTTCCCATGTGGCATAGGAAGTTCCTTAGCCTGACCATTTGTTGGAAAATCCAAAGAAACAATACAAGCCCTTTACGATTGTAGTTGTATAACCTATCACCTCAAGTGGCAGCTATAGCAGGCATAATATAATGGTACCTATGCTGGCTAAGATTAATATTATATTTTCGAAATGTTTTCTGCACTATGCACTAGTAATAATATCAAAAGAGTTTCATTGCGTAGTAAGCATATTTGACTATCATAAGAAGAAATCTCCTCCAAGTCTGCGATTGCATTGTGTGTGTGGTGGGAGGTCTTATGGTAGTTTCATTTTCCAAAAGCATTGCGGATTTCAATGTTAAAAATTCTTTTGTGTTTGTTTTAAAGATAAACTGTTTTAGTTACTCACACCAGTCCCATGACTGACCTGGAATTTATTGTTCCCTCAATAAACTCTGGGTGCCCATAATTTTCCACACGGGCAGTCTAGAGTTGGGTTTTTCATATAGTCAGATTTAGTAGATTATCTGGAGCTAGTTCAGTTCTTGGAGTTAATGGACCGACGTTGCTTATCTTGGTGCATCGTGTTGGTGTTTCAAGCTTGATGTTGGAGTTGTTGGAGTCATTCTCTTTTGTAGATCATTTAGAGTGATCTCTTCCATTGTTGTTATTTCCGCTGTAGCATTGTATCATATCTCTGATATTGTTGTATTATATTGATAGCATTGTTGTATATCATTCTGGATATTGTATTCATTGGAGTTGTATATGATATCATCTATTTCTTTCTTCCGCTATGTTGTTATACTTAATGGTGTTATAAGCTCCGGTGAACCAGATTCGGCGTTTGAATCTGTGACATTTTGAGTACAAGTGAAGTACGGGTGCCGATTTTCGAAGGCCGAGTTCAGGATCATTACATAAACAATAGAACTAATTATTCTCTTAGGAATTTGGAGCATGCTACACAAGCATTAAACACAAAATTCGAAGGTATATACAATGTACTGACAACTTTAGTTCAAGAATTCCAGCAAATCAAGAACCAGATCCCAGCAATACCATAACCACCTATGTACCATCAAGATCCTCATCTATGCAACCCATACACTACCCGTCCTATGCTAGTATTTCCTCAACCAGCACCTCATCAACCACCAAGAATCCCAGTGACTGCTCCAAGAACTTAACAAAACCTACCTAATTTTCATCAAGAACCACTTCTACTTAACCCATTTACCACCCTTGCCCATGGCCTACAGCAAATCAAGAATCAGACTGCTGCTATACCCCAACCACCCCTTGTATACTATTTAGAACCTCTCCTACCTAACCCATATACTGCTAACATTCAGTTCCTATGCCAACAGTTCATCATTCAGAGCTAAGAATTCCTATTCCTTCAACTATTGAATTTGATGACGAGAGTGGTAAGCTCGATTTTGAGACTGAACATGATATAGGAAATGGAAATGTTCTTCAGCTAAATACAAGCAATGATGAGAGTGGTAACCTTAATGTAGATGATAAGCATGCTGTTCTAGAAATTGATAATGAATCAAATGGGAATCAATTTAATTATGATGAATTGGTTGTATAGGGTAAAATTGATGAAAATATATCCAAAGAAAAGGTAAATGAGGATAAGAACGCATCTAATGAATTTGACAGCCCAACTCAAATCATTGAATGCGTTTTTAGTTTAAATTTTACCATAAATGTGATGACCAATACTCACTATGCCTTTGAATGGCATGTGTTGTAGCAAGCATTATCATGAAAAGATGATTTTCATATTTGACCTTGGTGGTGGTTCATTAGTCGATTAAGTTGAAGTGTTCTTAATTGATCGGTGCATGTAAATTTTCTATTCAAGGGACTGGTTGATCACCCGACCTTAAGGACAAGGTCATTCTTGAACAGGAAAGGAGATGTAACAACTCTTCTATGATGTCTATGGGTGGAAAATTGTAGGAAATCTGAAATTTTGCATATTGCGACCAAGTTCATTAGGGACAGTAATGGGGTCATTAGAGATGGTGGCTAGTGATGGCAGAAAAGTGTCAGGTGTTTAAGTTGAAGCAACCATAGCTTAGGGAGTGAGACATTTAAAGTGTTTTTGTGTGTGCATGTTGTGCACATGCACACTAATACACACTTTTCTGCTATTTGTTTCCGGTTGTAAGGTGTGAGTTGTAATGTTTGTGTATGCCTAACTAGAGTCAGGTAAGGTGTGGTTAAACCAGGGTGTGTTTGTTGATGTAATAAAGCATGGGTATAAATATGTATATGCATGGAAATAATGTAACAGGTGATCAAATGGAATCAGTTTCTTCTTCATATGTAGTTTGCAATATCTTCTTTCATTTTTCCATTAGCAATTTCAGTTTACCATTTCAGTTCTTATACCTTAGTTCTTGCTGCTTAATTTACAATTTTAGTTGCAACTTCATTCCTTTACAATTACTTTACATTTTGTTATTGTTATTTTTACTTAGTTCTGCAATTTACGTTTCCATTTCTCTATCTTTCTTTTTGCAATTACTTAGAGTTTCTAATTCCTGCATTTAATAATTCTTTTGTTTTCTCTTAAATCTTGAGTTCGTTCATCTTTGTGGTCATCTATATTCCTTTTTCTGTTTGATTCCTACCCACTGCACATCAAATCTACTACCATCCTGCACACTACAACACAAAATCACCTGAAACCAAGTTCCGACCTACCAGTAACTTCCAACTGCCCCGTCCTCCTCCGACGCATACACACCCCGACCACACAACTTCACGCATGCACAACCTCCGCAATAAATCCAAACCAAATCCAATCATTCCCCAAACCCTACACTACATCGCACCTAAACCCACTAGACACTCCATACTCTCTCATCACCTCCTTGCATAGCCAACCCTCGCCGTTGCTCATCGCCGAACCACCGCAAAATCACCCTTCAGTAACCCAAAACCACACTCCCACGACATCTCCATGCCCAAGCTCTCCATCACAAACCCCCGGTCTACAGCATCCCAAATCCAAACCTTATACCGTAACTTTTTTATGTCAGAAAAGAAAAAGAGCATTCTTTTGCCTATAAGCAAATTGAACGAGTAGAATAGAGGAAATTGATAAGGCAACTGCCTTTTGAAATTAGGAATAGGTATTTCTTTAAGAGGACTGAGCTTCAAGGAGCAGGGTCAAGAAATGAAAAAAGAAAACAAGTTTCTTTCTTAAAGGAAAAAATTAAAAAAAAGGAAAGGAAGAATTTTCTCCCAAAAAATCACGGATACAAGGACATAAGGATTGGGGGTTAAGCGTTTGCAATCGGTGGAGTTTTACTTGCTAGCGCTACTCAATTACTCTAAACGGATAACCATACCCCACTACAAGTTTCTTTTTCCCTACAGATGTCCTGCTTTGAAAATGAATTGCTTGTAAACATACATGTGACTAAAGTTACAGAAGTCGGCGTTGCTTGTACAGTTTTTTATTGCAGCTATTGTTTGATATTTTTGGTTGCATATTGAAATATACACACACAAGTATAAATCAATTTTCAATGAATATTTCAAACAACTTATCTATTTTAAATTTTGTATAGATATTATAAAACATATGTATATTTCAAGTGGGATAGAATTTTTAATACACACATATGTATATTATTTATAAACTAGACAACATTATTGTAAAATAAAACATACATTAACATATACTAAATGTACATATATGTTAGGCCAAGACAAAAATTCAATTTTTTTAATCCATAAACATAAGTATAAAATAAAAGGCAATTTTAAGCTATTTAAAACATGTTTAGGGTGTGTGTGTACGTACGCACGTATGTATGTATGTTTATACATATATAAATGTTATGAAATTATTTTATGTAATAATTTCTTATGGCCAAAAATTATTATTCACTTTAATAAACTATAATAGCTGAGATCCATACACGTATAACATTGTAATGTTTTCTTAATCAATTTGAACATGAATACATATGTATATATTTGGTCTGACAACATTGACACATATAAATTCATTATAAAGTATGAGATCTAATCAACATTAACATAATGATGTATGAAAACAAAATGAGATTGAAAGCTTACTAAAAGAAATTGCCTTTGATTTTCATCTTGAATGTTTGAAAACTCCCGAATCCGACTGAACCACCTCCAGAAATTGCAACAATCTAAAGCATTTTTGTATTTATTTTATTTGATTAGTTTTAGTTTTGTTTCGGGAGTTTTTTCCTTCCACGAAGCCATGGAATTTTTGGCCATAAGAAAAAAAGAGGAGAGCTTGAGAAAATGAATTGTCAGCGGGAAGAAATGAACGAATGAAAAGAATTTTGTTTTATAGAAACAACCGAAACTTTTCTAATTCTTTCCTTAAAACCTACCATCTTTAATCTCCATTAAATCTCAATCAAATCCCCCATCTTTTATCATGCATGACCGGCTAAGAAAGGGCCTATAAAGGCTTTTAAAATTTCCAAAACCATTTAGTGATTAATTAATTTAAATCAAATTTAAATATTTTATCAATATCATATACCAATACGCGAATATATAACTTATATATATATATATATATATATATATATATATGCTTTTCATTAAATATTAATAGCATTCAAAAATAAAATAAAATAAAATAATGAATATTTCATTAATATTAATTAATTTAATTAAATTACAATGATTATAAATTAATTAAATCATGTCATTTTTGGAGTATTCATTATAAGGTTGTGCGACTCAAAGCTGAAAATTCAGTCAGCTATCAAACAATTCGAATATCAACGTTCATATGTCACATTAGCTAGTGGTGTGACATTTTCGGAGAATTTATTGCTTGTACATTTTATTGGTAAAAATTAGTTCTATTATTATAAGCGGTACCTAGTAGTAATAAATATTTACGACATTTCTCTTTATTAAAACTATATCATTTTAGGACTCATGGAATTTGATTTTGATCAAAATTCCAATATCATCAACATTTAACTTGATCAGTCCAAACACAAAATCATTGGTTCAATAATAAAAATTATTATTAACCATACTGCTTTGGCTAGAGATTTTGACTTTGAGTCGACTACCCTTGACCATGATACTAACCCTTTATAACCAAGGAGACGAATTCTCTATTGAATAGTATTTCACTTCCAGTGCTTCAACTCGGATCCAACTATGGTCGCTCGATGGATCGCCATGCCATGATTTAATTATAATCAAAGTGGTGTGTTTACATTGAAGTTTCATAATACTATCAAGTTGAGGGAACTGTGTAACATCGTCACTTTGAGATTCTCAATTTGACCCTAGTTATATTAACTAACAGAAAACTCTTGAGTGAGTCATTCCCTTGGTTATCTAATAACTATAAGTACGTAACCCCTTGGTGCCCCAGTAGTCATGAGTAATACATTATCCAACATTTTCAGAGTGTTACGTACTATAGTCTTAAAAAATGTATCGTTATTTTGTCTCAAAACATCTTAACTAGGAATATTTAAAATAATATGTTATTTTAATGTGATAAATTTCTCATGATTACAACATACGGTAATCATTATCACATGATATATCGTTTAAGGATTTTCTATTTAATATACTTTACTTAATTACTTAATCAATTATATCACAATATAACAAAGTATCTTATCGAAATCAAACACCTTTATTATGAACAAGATTGGTTATCGATTAGATATATGTATTAAGTTACATAATTGTACATAGGCAATAACCCTAACTTCACCAGTCTCCCACTTACACTTGGGGTTTATTATAAAATCTTATTCTAACTTCTTCGATCGGTTTTACCAAAAACTAATTGGGTTTGTCAGTTAATGAATGAATATGTTATGTTATTTTAATTATATACTCTATCAGTTAACTCTCACTGTTGTTGATAAACCGCCTTTATCATGTGGAATCCATAAAAGTACACTTTTCGACTTCTAGTGAGTTTTAGGTTCTTTTATGAATCGTATCTCAACATTGTTATCATATAACAAGGTCATTGGATTCTAAATATTTGGAATCACCCCTAGCTTAGTTACAAATTTGTGTATTTATTTATACTTCTTTTATCGCAACTCCATTCAAGATGACATGCTTAACCTTTGGTTAAATCAACCACTACAGATTGTTTGTAACATTTCCAACTTAAAGTTCTTAACTTAAATTAAACATGAAATTATAATTGGCACACTATACTCGATATCACTTATGGTTCGAGTTTGAATACTCCTAAGAAGTTTTTTATTTCTACAAACAACTCTCTAGCATTTTGTAAATACTCGAGAACACTCACTCTAAACTGTCATTTAGTGATCTTAATTCGAATTTAACACTTGCCTTATGTATCAAATACATATGAAAAATGTGATATCGTAGACAATACAACACGTATGGTGATTCCTATTGCCAATTCATAACAAACTCACCTTACATGCTCCATATTAAACATTTTAATACAGTGTCTTTTTATATCATTTTGGGACAATCTCAACATCCTTCTATACTGATTATAAAAGACGTCAATTTCAAATCGAATATCGAGAATTAAACAACCAAACTAAAATGGTTTTCACATGAGTGCATCGTTAACAATCATAAGTTTGTTGTTTATTTATGGTTTCGAAATATTTTAGTACCTTTTCAGTGCTTTCTTATAGACACACACTTTCTCTGCATTTTGATTGAAATTCAAACTACTTGATTTTTCTATTAAAATATTTTCTTAGCTCTGATGCTTGTTGAACAATACTTTCGTATCAGTTCTTGGATCCTAGCCAATAACCCATAAACTCATAATCGCTCCCATTGACTTCAAGCCACGTTGGTTATGAAGCAAATAGCACATTCTAAATCATTATTTAGAATTTTTGTTTCAACATACATATACCAAAACTCAATATCATATTGAGTGATAATTTTGTAAGTAAAATCTAAATCAAGTTGAATGACGAATCTATTATTTATGATATTACTCTATAAACATAGTTTATCATATTCCAACCGCATTGGTCTTCTTGGAGACACTTTTTCAGCTAATGGATCATACTCCTTCGGGTACAACTATCAAAATTATATTTTGATAATATGCTTAGAGTGCATTTTGGATTTGCACATCATGTCATATGGTAAAGTCAATACTTTTAATGGCTTATTGACAATTGAGGAAATTCTTTTCTCGACATTGATAAGAAAATCATAGTTTCTTTTTAATGTACAAGAATTCTTTTTAGACAATCTAATTAGTTGTGTCCGTTTAGGCTTGGTCAATTTCATTTCATCCTTTGTGATTAGTTTTACCTTTGGATCGTAATCTATTTTACTACCAATAATTTCTAAAAGAAATTCATTCTGATAGGCCTAGTGGTATTCTCTAGGGGCAATTATGTAATTTGTTACATATATCTAACTTGATAACCAAACTTGTTCGAAATAAAAGGTGTTTTCTTTCTATTATATATTTGATATAATGTGTAATATTAATTAATTAATTAAATTAAAAATACATTTAATAGAAAATCCATAAATGGAATGTTTTGTGATAGTAGTTACTAAATGTTATAACCATAAGTAATTTATCATAATAATAAATGTACCATTTTAAACATTCCTAGTCAAGATGTATCGAGACTAGATATCGATACATCCGTTGAAACAAGAATACATGATACTCTCCAAATGTTGGACGGTGTACTACTCCTGGCTGCTGGAGGCACCAAGGGGTCACGTGCTGATAGTTATTTTATAATCATGGAATGACTCACTCGATGGTTTTCTTTTGGTTAATATAACTAAGGTTAAAAAGAAAATATCGACGTGACTAATTTACATAATTCTCTCGACTTGAGATTAATGTCGATCTTCAATATGAAAGCTCCAATTTAATTATAGTCAAATCATGGCACGAAGTCCGTCGAATGACTATAATTAGGTCAAGTGGAAGTATTGGAAGTGAAGCACTATTCAAGAGAGGATTCGTCCCCTTAGTTATATAGGGTTAATATAACGGTCAACTTAAGTACTCAAAGTCAAAGTCTCTGGCCATAGCATTTCGACTAATAAAGATTGTTATTATTGAACCAAGTATTTTGTGTTTAGACTATAGAGTTGAATATGAATGATATTGGAATTTTGACCATTACCAAATTCCACAAGTTCAAAGTGATATACTTTTGACGAAATTGGTGTAAATAAAAGTCACTACCGGATAACGCTTAATTAAAGTAAAATTGGATTTCACCAAAACCAAGTAAACGATAAATTTGGCAAAAATGTCATACCACCTGCTAAGTGACGTATGAACATTAATATTCTAATAGTTCGATATTAATTGCTGACCAAATTTACAACTGATGGGTCACACAACTAAAATGATGAATTCTCCTTGACCAAATGATTTAACTAATTTATAATTATTATAAATTAATATATATTTATGAAATATTAATTTAAAATTTGATTATGATTTTATGAATAAATATTATTAGATATATTTATAATATTTATAAATATAATAACTGATACACGTATCGATAAACAATTAAATTGGATTTAATTGTATAATATTTTATTTGGGCTCTAAATAGGTTTAAGGCCCATTATAGGGCTTGTTAATTTCGGCAGCACACATGGGTATAAGCGGCTCAATTTTGGTAAAAGGGGGCTTGATTTTGGACTGCTCAAATTGAAGGAGAGAGAGTATGAGATTATATCCAATTTTCTCTCCTTTCTATCCACTATATAAGCATCCCTAACCCTAATTAGATATGATCTTTTACTACCTCCTCTTCCCTTCTTGTTGGTCGAAATTATATCCTAGCCTCTCCATCAATACAAACTCATATTTCATTCGTCGTAAAGTTGGCATTTTTTGAAACAATAATTGTTTCTTAGTGCAACGGAATAGATGCTCTAAACATTTTAATGAGCTACCTTTATATAAGTATAAAATTGAATTAGTTTTTATTTTACGAAACTTTTGTTCATCAAATAAATCGGTCAATTAATATTGATTGGTCCCGAACTCATTTGGGGTAGTCCACACAAGATCTCTTATAAATAAGTGTTACATGCAGTTGCTTAACTCACACAACTTGTCAACTGCTTGACCTAGGATAGCGGTTTTTATAAACTCTTATCTTGTATGATCTCGTAAACTATGATTTAGATAAAATTATTTTTAATCTTATATACTTGATCTTAAGTACATGATCCAACAAAAATGAGTTAACTCAATTTCACTCATCATCAATCGTTCTTTGTCCAACAAGGTCAGACTCCTCCTTATCGATACATCGTTATGTATCATCGAGAGGAGTGACTTTTGAGATAGAACTTTATTCATTTTATGTACGTTGGGAACTCTTTTCAACATAATGACCTATTCGATCAAATAAAATCATTTTATTTCCTTTACATGTTATGTTTTCTACTTTTCTTCTATATTCAGTGAACTTATCATAAATACATTGCTTGTGTATCAAATACACATGTTCATTTCTATGATAATTCATCTGTGAATTAAACGAAGTATGTGGATCCATTTTAGTATCATTACATTTTTGACTACATTCATCCTTAGGTATTAACCCGAAGAGTTCACCAACTCCTTTGTCGCTCTCACTGAATGGGTGTTTCACCCTTAATCTTTTGAGATATAATTCATCAGCAACCATATAATTAATAATCTTATGATTTAAAGGATTATTCCTCCAAGATATGGCTTACAATACCAAAAATAATTTTTAAAATTTTAGATGCTTCTATGTTATATAGCTAACACAACAAATACCGTTATTCTAATATCATAACGAATATTCAAAATATTCATAATAAAATAAAACTATATTTATTTTCAGTAATACTGAAAATAGTTATTATTTCATAAATTATTTGGTATATCATAGAAAAAATTCGTATCTTGATGCATCCACAGATAAATATTATATGTCATGCTCCTACTATTTCCGCCATTATTATAATAGTGTATGAAATATGAAGCTTTATTTAACTACTTGTTGGACATTTATTTCTTTTACTGTGACTAATTTACAATCGAGAGTTTAAGTTTTTATATAAAAGTCCAGTTGTAGATTTTTAAATTAAAATAATTTTTACGCTTAATTAAATAACAACCAAAAAAAATATTTAAACAAAAATCATGTAACAAATGTATTCATTTTAAAGGTGAGTTTATTTAACCAAAGTTATTTTCAATCAAAAATTGTTTTCATTCAAACTTAATTAAAAAAAAAATTGTTTTAATCAAAAAATATTCAAATAATAATGTAACATATTATATATATAATTAATAAAAGTATTCAATCAAAAAACCATTGATTCTAAAATGACAACAAAATAGATCGGACAACTTAGACACATATTTAAATTCATGATAAAAGATTCAAAACCAAACTGTACAAACAATATGAACAAATAATCATATGAGATGAAGGATATAAACTATATATTAACATAATGATTATATAGTCAGGAATGGTAAAAAAGGGGATCGAAATTAAATTAACATGAAGAACAATTAATTAATTAAGGTATGGCAAAAGGTGATTTTAATTATATTACAAGATGAAAATACAAACATATGATATTTAGCATGTAAAGGATTCAAACCATATGAACATGATTAATATATGAATAAATAAAATTGAAAGTCACCTTACCATGTAGTCAAAACGTTGCACATGGAATGAAGAATAAAGCTCTTAGGTTCAACTGAATCAACCTCTGGATTTTGCAAGGATCTGAAGGCAAACACCACCTTGAAAATTATTGATTTTATTTGAATTTGTTTTTGGAATTTTTTTTCATGGAGGCTGTAATTCTGACTCCAATGACTGAATTATTTATGGGAGTTTACTGCTCGATAACTTAGACAAAGAGCACAGAATGAGCGATATCTTGTGTATGCTACTTTAGGTTAACACAGATATGTTACAATGCCTGAATATATCTGAATTAATATCTACCTCATCTTGACACAAAGAAATTTAACCGAGCTGTCCGAACCGAATAATATAGTATTGGTGGTATAAATAAATTTTCCTAATTAATAGAATCAAAGTGAATAAAAATGATGGATTTTATATCATATCTAAAAATCAGATACATTATTTTCATATGCACAACTCATCCGACAGATACATCACCTCGAGCAATACAATGAAATCTCAATATAAGTAAAATGAATATCCATCTTTGTCATCTTCTTCAACTCCCTAACACAGCCCACAAAGCATATACAATCATAATATTGATCCGTAAAACAACAGTTTGACCCGAGGTTGTTAAGTAAATAACAAACCTCGAGTTAAGCTAGAAATCTTGCCATGAGTATAACAAAATTATAAAAAATAATGTGTAGTATTGGGTTTTAAAGGTGATATTTTCAAACATGAAGATGTCACTCACACTATACTAAATTCCGCCCACTATTCATTTCAATCAAATTAGTGATAACATGTTTGTCATGTTGAATATGCGTCTATATGATTTTTGTTTGATGATAATAAACATATATATATTCATTTAAATGTATTTGATATTGTACTATTTTATTTTTCACAGATTAAATAAATATTTGCTGAATAAAATAAATAACACAGAATTTGAATTCAAACAGAAATTTTATTCAAACAAATATTTATTACAATTTTGAATAGTACAAATTCAAGCTCTCACTATATACATACAATTTCAGTTACAATACAACACAATCCATATTTACATCAGGACCTCACTACATATCACTCACACTCGTATTTGTCTTCAACTTCGTTCTAGTTTGAATCCAGCATCTGAGCAATCTGCAAAAATACATACTGACGCAGTAAAATTGAAAATAAAATATTTATGCAATATAAAATAAAATGTGATTTTGAAAATAATATTTGCCTCAGTTATTTGGGTTGTTCGTCATCATTTAATTCTGAATTTGTCACACACGAACAACTTGTGACATGCACAGTGTATCACTGTACATGCCACAAAGCCATGCACACCGATATATGTATATACACTTGATATAGTAATAGGGACAGGTGAGCACAGGTCAAACCCAAACCAAAAATTGGGTTCAACTCAAGTGCAAAATAAATAAAGTCACATCACGAGCACAAGGTCAAACCCGAGCGTTTAAGCTGGATTCAACATAGGGCAATAGAGGTCAAGTCACTGCTATCATGACTCAACTCAATACAACAATGAAGACAACAGTCAAATGAATGACCAGTCTCGACAAACCAGAACTTAATACAAGAAAACAAAACATCAAAAGGGATGAATACAAATACCTCAAATCAGGTTCAAGTGCATCAGTACATGATACATGAACCAGACAAATACACAAATACACACAGATGAATGCAAACTGCCACTAAGCAAATGACACAGTCAGTTCAAACATGTATCAAAGAGCATGTGCAAGAGGCAACAGAACTCAAACTAGCAACTGCAACAAGACTAAATAGTGAAACAAGACCATCAAGAGGCAACTGCAACAACAAACAAGACTCAACTAAAGTGGTGAATACAAAAAACAAGCAGCCCAAAGCGAAGACATAAACAAGACTCGAACTCAAGTTAGTGCACAAACATATATATATATATATACATATGTATATACACATGTATACATACATGAAGTGACAACACAGCAGTTTGAAACTGCACATTCAACTCAGACTCGAGTGGGGCAAGAAACAAATATACATACACAATGCAGGAGTGTAAACATCACCATGAACAGGCAAACAAGTGATGAACACAAAAATGAACCAGCTCACAATGACCAGGTACAAAGTGCACCAGAGGGAACACAATGCAAACAGAGTTGCACACAGTGCCACAAGACCAGACTACACAAACCCAATGCAAAGGAATGCAATCAAGTGAGCAACATGAATAAAATCAAGCAAAGCAATTCATAGCAGAGAACAAAGCAGCAGTGACCAAGTCAAAGTGGCAAAGAATACAAAGCAGTAAACAATTAACCAGAGAAATCAACGTGGTTCACCAGAAAAACAATACCGTGATGATCAAGCAAATCGAACAGCTCAAAATCAATGTCGTGGAAATCAAGCAACAAGATTATACGAATTGAAGAAGTCAGCGAAATCACCATCGTTCAACAATTATCAAGTGGCCAAAACAATTTAGTTGACGAATTCAAATCAATCCAGACGAACGAAAATTTAGGAATTCGACTCCTATATAAACAACTATCATCATTGGCAAAAAGTGCATTGAGTTCAAGCATTAAACCAGAAAAGTAAAAAAAATACATACTAGAATCAATAGAATCGAACTCAATCCTCGAAGCAGCCAAGAGCGAACGAACAAGAACGAAGCACACGCGAACAACTACTGTATCGATCAACAAAGGCGTAGCTTCGATTGTAATCAGAAGCCCTAATTTTTGAAGCAAAGAATAAAAGAGCCGAAGCCCTAATCTCTGAAAGAAGATAGAAGCCGTCATTATTTTTAATAAGGAAGTCGGGCCGAAGACATAAGTGAAAAAGAAAAAGGATTTCTTTTTGATATTGGGCTGGCCATTCTCAAGTTTATAATTTGATTTAGGCTAATTTTTTTTAAATTAGGGCTTTGTTATTTTAATTTGTTTTAAATTTAAATTCTTCTTTTAAATAGTTGTATTTACTAGTCGTGTGACTAGGGGACAAACTACGTGGTGTAGTTTGGGAATTCGCAACTCAGTGGCTGAGTTATGGCAGGGTTTTGAGCGTAGAGTTAGATTAGTCAATAGCGGGTATAGCGAGTTTACGTGTGTAAGCGTCTGACTATCTAATTTCTAGTAGAAACCTTGGGGGCAGCACATAGGTAGGTTTTTGCCGAAGTTGGGTAAATTCTGTGTTGTTCTGTTCTGCTATTATCTGTGCTGTTATTATCTGTGCTGAAATCTGTGTTGAAAATTATTTTAAACTTCCGCAATAATTTTTATAATTAACACTATCATCCTATTCACCCCCCTCTAGGGTGAAATCGATCCTACAAGTGGTATCGGAGCTAGGAATAGGAGTCAATTTTTTTGTTTTAAAAATTCGATTTTTTTTCAAAAACCAACTTTTATTTTAAAATTTTGAATTTTTAAAATGACTTCTTTTAATAATGCCTTTGCAGAGGGTCAGTCGATAGTTAGACCTCCAATGTTCAATGGTGAATATGCTTATTGGAAAAATAGGATGAAAATTTTTCTGAAAACCATTGATGCTTGGAATATTGTTGAGACAGGTTATAGAACTCCAACTTTAATTGTAGATAATCAGGAAATAGACAAACCAATTGATCGATGGACAGATCTAGAAAATAAGTTACAAAATGCAAATGCTAAAGCCATGAATTCTATTATTTGTTCATTGGATCATATTGAATTTAATCGTGTCTCACATTATCTAACTGCGTAGGAAATATGGCATACACTCGAAGTGACTCACGAAGGTACGTCTCAAGTCAAAGAATCTCGTCTTGCCATGCTAAGCAGCGAATACGAGAATTTCACAATGGCAAAGGAAGAAAATGTCAAGGAGATGTACGGACGACTTTCCAATATCGTATACAAATCAAAAGCTCTCGGAAAATCATACACAGAATTGGAAATAGTTCGGAAAATCCTCAGAGTCCTTCCACGAAGTTTTGAAGCGAAAGTAACTGCTATTCAAGAATCAAAAGATTTAAAACAACTCAAAGTTGAAGAACTCATCGGAAATCTCACCACTTATGAGCTAGAGATAAAATTCAAGGAAGAACATGAAGGAGGAGACACTCGAAAGAAATCAATAGCTCTAAAAGGGACAATTGAAAGTGATAATGATGATGATGATGGAGATGCAGAACTAGCACTATTAATACGAAGATTTAAAAAGTGGAATCGAAAATATGGCAATCCGACCAAAAATCATCAAGTAAAAAGCAAATTAAACAAAGTACTAGACAACCTGGAAGAGCAGAAAATCATTTGTCACAAGTGCAACAAACCCGGTCACATCAAGCCCGATTGTCCACAAAATAAATTCAGTCGTGGAAAGAAATAGAAAAAGAAAAGTTTTGCAGCCACTTGGGATGAAACAGACGAGGATGATCAAAGCACTGGAAGTGAGAGCGATAAAGCAAATTTATGTCTTCATGGTGAAATAACTGACAGTGATGACGATGAGCCAAGTGAGGTATCAAAACTTACTCATTCAGAATTGCTTATACATTTTCATGAAGTAAATGGTTGTTTTGAACGACTTAGGGAAAGATACGCCAAACTTGAATCACAAAAAGATACTTTGATAGAATTAAATATACAGCTTAATCAATTAGTTAAAAACTATCAAAGTAGAATCCCTAAGTGTGATAAGTGTCCAACATTCGAAGAAGAGATTAAAAAATCAGAAACTAAAATTAAATCACTTGAAAATGAAATTCTGATTTTGAAAGAAAGTGAAAACACTAGGAGAGAAAATTCTATCAAAAAGTGCACTCAACTATTAAACGAAAATGAATCTCTCAAAACACAAGTCCAAAAATTGTCTACTATTTTAGATAAATTTTCCAAAAGTGAAAGATCGTTGAATATGCTATTAGGGAAACAAACTATTAACATTGATAGACAAGGACTTGGGTATACTCAAAAAGAACGTTATAGAAGTGAAATTAAACGAGTCAATTCAATGTGCACAATTTGTAGAAAAATTGGACACAATAAAAATAATTGTTGGTATAGACCCAAACACATGAAAACAATTCCAATTTGGGTTCCAAAAGGCACGAATATAAAATCTCTTAAAGTTTAACAAATCTGGGTGCCAAAAGGAACATATATAAATAGTTATGGGTCTCCACAAAATTATTCAAAATATTCTACCACTAACAACAATGGACCTATAAAAACAAATAGGTCACAAAAACCTTTTATCGTGTAGGTGTGGTGGCAGGCTAAGGAACAACATCAGTGTTATCTGGATTCTGGCTGTTCCAGACACACAATAGGCGACAATTCAGAGTTCCTTAGCCTAGTATAAAGGTGACAGATTCACAATGGGCAACAACGAAAGATTATCATAAAGGTAAAACAGGTAATTGTATTTATTTTTGAACGATATATTAAATGTGATAATCTGCACCATAATCTGAATTTAATCAGCCAGTTATGATTGATAATGTTGATTCTGACTTATTCAAAATGTTGACTAATCATCTTTGAATTGCTTGGATAAAGTGATTTCTGATTACTCATGATACAATTGGATATATTTATGACACTATGCTCACTGCTTGTTTATTTCAACGGCTTCAATTCAAATTCAAGAGAACTTCATTTAAAAAGCTGTTAAAAATGATTTCAAAGAAATTTGTTTCAGGTTCACAAGTCTGGTCTATAACATTTAAACAATGATAATGTTGAGTGAAAGAAAAATTCAGATGCAGATTACACTGGCAATCTATTTGATGAAAAATTACTAGTGGAACGTGATTTAACATTCAGTAATTGCATCGTTTTTCAAAGAAAATATCTGCATATTTTTCATTTCAAATAATTTTCAATTAACAGATATTTTTCTTAGATAAACCCTTCAAGAAAATCATTTTTGACCTTGTTTCAGATTAGTTATTTCAGAAAATTGATTTTATAATTATTTTTGAAATTGATTTTAAATCACTAAATTAACTAATCCGACCCCCTACTAATTATCGAAAAGGTAAATAGTGATTGAAAAAGCGATGAGTGTTGATATTAATCATATATTATAACTCGAGACAGTATATTTAGTAAATTTCTTTAGAAATTTAAACAAGAGTTATAAAAACTTTTTGTTTGGTAAAAATTCCATGACCATTTCTATTTCTATCATATTTCTATCGACCATCACTCATCAAAATCCAATATAGTATGTCAATATGTGGTATTTTTAAACTGGAATCATTCGTTTTTCATTTTATTATATTTTTAACAAATAAAAACATCCAAAGTATTCACTCTCATTTAAAAGTCCTCACGGTTATGCATGGGTGAATTACTTGGATTTTTGATTATGTGCTTCCATGCTCATTTAAAAGTCCTCACGGTTATGCATGTATGGAACGCATATCAAAATTGATTAATTAAATAGACAAGTTGATTCTAATCCCATTTAAAATCCTCACGGTTATGTGTGGTTAGAAGATACTTGAATTCATTTATTTTTTTTAAAGTTTGGAATACTACTAATCTCATTTAAAAGTCCTAACGGTTATGCATGGTTAGTAGATATTCAAATTCCTGATATAAATATACCACAAATAGACACAACTATATGGTTTTATATGATGACATCATCCCTATCATTCTAAAGTGGAATATGCGTCAAACAGAGTATTTATGATTTTTGTTTGATTTTTTTATTGAAATTTAATATTTATACTCGATTGGGAATTAATATTGTTTTAATGTCTATCACTTTATCTCTATTTTTCTAACATTATTATTCTTTTGCTGATAACAAAAGGGGGAGAGAAAAGTTAAGATTTTGAAAATAAAGGTCAAATATTTTCTAATTGCATCAAGGCTCATTTGAATATTTTTATGCATATAAGAAGGGGGAGTATTGTGTAGAGAGGGAGCATTCAAATAGGGGGAGCAAACTGAATAATCAAATACATTTTATATTGTCAAAATCTTAAATATATGTTTGTTATCATCAAAAGGGGGAGATTGTTGAATATGCGTCTATATGATTTTTTTTTGATGATAATAAACATATATATATATTCATTTAAATGTATTAGATATTGTACGATTTTATTTTTCACAGATTAAATAAATATTTGCTGAATAAAATAAATAACACAGAATTTGAATTCAAACAAAAAATTTATTCAAAACAAATATTTATTACAATTTTGAATAGTACAAATTCAAGTTCTCACTATATACATACAATTTAAGTTACAAAACAATACAATCCATATTTACATCAGGACCTCACTACATATCACTCACACTCGTATTTATCTTCAACTTCATTCCAGTTTGAATCCAGCATCTGTGCAATCTGCAAAAATACATACTGACGCAGTAAAATTGAAAATAAAATATTTTTGCAATATAAAATAAAATGTGATTTTGAAAATAATATTTGCCTCAGTTATTTGGGTTATTCGTCATCATTTAATTCTGAATTTGTCACACATGAACAACTTGTGACATGCACAGTGTATCACTGTACATGCCACAAAGCCGTGCACACCAATATATGTATATACACTTGATATAGTAACAGGTACAGGTGAGCACAGGTCAAACCCAAACCAAAAATCGGGTTCAACTCAAGTGCAAAATAAATAAAGTCACATCACGAGCACAAGGTCAAACCCGAGCGTTTAAGCTGGATTCAACACATGGCAATAGAGGTCAAGTCACTGCTATCATGACTCAAATCAATACAACAATGAAGACAACAGTCAAATGAATGACCAGTCTCGACAAACCAGAACTTAAGACCAGAAAACAAAACATCAAAAGGGATGAATACAAATACCTCAAATCAGGTTCAAGTGCATCAGTACATGATACATGAACCAGACAAATACACAAATACACACATAACAGATGAATGCAAACTGCCACTAAGAAAATGACACAGTCAGTTCAAACATGTATCAAAGAGCATGTGCAAGAGGCAACAGAACTCAAACTAGCAACTGCAACAAGACTAAATAGTGAAACAAGACCATCAAGAGGCAACTGCAACAACAAACAAGACTCAACTAAAGTGGTGAATACAAAAAACAAGCAGCCCAAAGCGAAGACATAAACAAGACTCGAACTCAAGTCACTGCACAAACATATATATATATATATACATATGTATATACACATGTATACATACATGAAGTGACAACACAGCAGTTTGAAACTGCACATTCAACTCAGACTCGAGTGGGGCAAGAAACAAATATACATACACAATGCAGGAGTGTAAACATCACCATGAACAGGCAAACAAGTGATGAACACAAAAATGAACCGGCTCACAATGACCAGGTACAAAGTGCACCATAGGGAACACAATGCAAACAGAGTTGCACACAGTGCCACAAGACCAGACTACACAAACCCAATGCAAAGGAATGCAATCAAGTGAGCAACATGAATAAAATCAAGCAAAGCAATTCATAGCAGAGAACAAAGCAGCAGTGACCAAGTCAAAGTGGCAAAGAATACAAAGCAGTAAACAATTGACCAGAGAAATCAACGTGGTTCACCAGAAAAACAATACCGTGATGATCAAGCAAATCGAACAGCTCAAAATCAATGCCATGGGAATCAAGCAACAAGATTATACGAATTGAAGAAGTCAGCGAAATCACCATCGTTCAACAATTATCAACTGGCCAAAACAATTTAGTTGACAAATTAAAATCAATCCAAACGAACGAAAATTTAGGAATTCGACTCCTATATAAACAACTATCATCATCGGCAAATAGTGCATTGAGTTCAAGCATTAAACCAGCAAAGTAAAGAAAAAAAAATACATACCGGAATCAATAGAATCGAACTCAATCCTCGAAGCAGCCAAGAGCGAACGAACAAGAACGAAGCACACGCGAACAACTACTGTATCGATCAACAAAGGCCCAACTTTGATTGTAATCAGAAGCCCTAATTTTGGAAGCAAAGAATAAAAGAGCCGAAGCCCTAATCTCTGAAAGAAGATAGAAGCCGCCATTATTTTTAATAAGGAAGTCGGGCCGAAGACATAAGTGAAAAAGAAAAAGGGATTTCTTTTTAATATTGGGCTGGCCATTCTCAAGTTTATAATTTGATTTAGGCTATTTTTTTTAAATTAGGGCTTTGTTATTTTAATTTGTTTTAAATTTAAATTCTTCTTTTAAATAGTTGTATTTACTAGTCGTGTGACTAGGGGACAAACTACGTGGCGTAGTTTGGGAATTCGCAACTCAGTGGCTGAGTTGTGGCAGGGTTTTGAGCGTAGAGTTAGATTAGTCAATAGCAGGTATAGCGAGTTTACGTGTGTAAGCGTCTGACTATCTAATTTCTAGTAGAAACCTTGGGGGCAGCACGTAGGCAGGTTTTTGCCGAAGCTGGGTAAATTCTGTGTTGTTCTGTTCTGCTATTATCTGTGCTGTTATTATCTGTGCTGAAATCTGTGTTGAAAATTATTTTAAACTTCCGCAATAATTTTTATAATTAACACTATCACCCTATTCACCCCCCCTCTAGGGTGAAATCAATCCTACATGTCACGGCTCTATTCATCGTGACTCTACAACTCTAGTAAACTAGGATATCACAATCTATCCATATTATATGAGTTGCTTTTTGTTATATAAATTCAAATCATCATTTCTAATCATTCATTTTACGAGTTTGGCATTTCTAATTTTACTTATGAGAAGGCTAAATCATCTTGTCGTGCTTATGAGAAGGCTAAATCAACTTCCCATCTATGAGTCCCAACAGGATATCATGTTGATAAATCTCCTCAATGATTTACCCTCTACATAAACTATATGCCTTGGCAAGTCATCGCGGTCTTTTTCAACCATATACTTCCGATCAGCTATGGTGAACCCTGCATGATACCTTGGTTGTTGTACCCTTCAAGTATTGGAGATATGATAAATCTTACCGGTGATATAGTCTATTTCATCATATCTGCATCTGGTGGTGCAATTTCTCTTCATTTGCACTACGTCTCCAACAATCTTCAATATCTTCAATGACTTCATATGTCCTGGCAACAGATCGTTTGGACTCTGTAACGAGGTACAAGGTCATCAAGACTTAGGTTGTGATCTTCGAATCAGTCTGTTATGATGGATACTAGTAAGTCTAGTAGTCACTACCTCATATCGTTCTCACCAAATGTTAAATTTATTGCTTTTCAAAACATTTGAGTTTCATCAATGTCAATATTCCCAAATGATGTTATTTCCTATTTTTCATCAAATAAATGTCGTGTACATGTATTTCATTGCATCATATTACAATGCATCATAATTGGGCAATTTAAACACGATAACTCATATATTAATATCAAACGTCACATGAGATATAATATACTTACACTTATATATCATGGGTGAATCAATCATTATATTTACTTGTATTTAAAAATCAAACAAGTACTCAAAAGCATCCGTAGTCATTCGCACAAAATTCATCAGATTAACTTATAGTTCATTCATAAACTACTTGGCAATTTATTAAACATAATATATTTCATATATCAACCCAAAGCCAAGTATCATTCAATTTACTCAAATCTAGTTCAAGCAAGCATTTCAGCACTCACAAAAGACGAATATATTTGCATAGTCCGGTTGAAGTTTACAATTCAGTCTCTTATAAAATCAATCAATTAATTTTCATCACCCTCAATACACATACATACATGCAGGTATGCATGCACTACATATTTCACAAAAAAAAGTACTCGGAATTCATTATTCAAAAATCATTTTATATTTATTTAACAAATCAAGTATTCATCAATATTAAGTGGGATTCCTAACAAAATCACTTATTTATATTTGTGTGCTAAATGAATTCAAATTCATTTATAAAACGCCTTTTTTCCACTTTAAAAATCATTCAATAATGATTTACAGTATATATTAAATGAGTTGAATTTCATTTATAAAATCATAAATGAATTTAAAAATCTTATAAGAATCCATTCATATATAAAACTCTTTTTGATCATTTCTTGTTCCTTACTTTCAATTTTGAGTTTCAATTAATTCGATATAATTCTTTTCATATAAAAGCCTCTACACTTTATATATTAATGGAATGACTTTAAAACTCATTTGGAAAATCACATAAGAATGAACTTTAGAATTTAAAAAATCTTTTTATAAATGAAAATCCTTTTATCAAATTCATTTTAATTCAGCTTTTTAAGATAATTTCAACATTAATAATCAACGCATTGATAGCCTTCATTATGCAACATGCTTAGTTACAACTTCATGAACATCAAAATAGCAAGCATAATATCTACATACTTCAGTTTAAAACCAACTGAGGATAAACAAAGAATTAGATGGATATACACACTTCACTATATTCCTGCTTTCAACTGCCAATCGCTAGCCCTACCTCACCGACATCAATCGATGCCAGCCCAAACGCCATCACTAGGCATAGCCTTCCTCCTGACGTGCGCACGACTATACATCGATGCCACCAAAATTTTCCATGCAGAACTCGCGATACCATACCCAACCACCAACCACTACATGTCCCGATCCCTTCCTACACTACCTAATGTCACGCCTCCTCCTTACTTCATGAGCCAGCCATTGCACATTATATTTTCTCCTTTTTTCGATTTCATTTTTAGAGCCGTTGAATTTTTTTTAAAAGAAAGGAGACAGATTTTAGAATTTTGGTTTGTTGAATGCAGTTTAGAATTGAATGGATAAGGATGAATTAAAGAGATAACGATGGAAATTAAGGGATAACTATAAAAGAATGGGTATGGGCTTTAGGATAATTTTAGGCCCAAAACCAAAAATAAAAATTGAATTTTAGTTCAATTCGCAAATCTATTACCCAATTAAAAATTCAAATCAAAGCATTTTATTACTTTAAAATTTTATCCTAGTCGCTATAAAAGTTAAATAATTTTATTCCTATCCAAAATAATTTTCAGTTGTCAAAACATCGCCTTTTAGCTTCATACAATTTTAAAAATAATTATTTCTTTTAAAATAATTCCAAAGTTTCACAATTATTTGTTTATTTTGCTAAAATAAATTTTCAGAAAATTTTGAATTTTTTTTAAAAACATAATTCAAATTTCAAATTTGAATGGTTAAACCAATATCTTTCTTTTATTATCAAATAAATCCAAAATTTTAAAATATTGAATTAAATTCATTAAATATCAAAGTACCTTTGTAACTTTATTTTAACTTTGAAAAGGGTTGTTACAGACTCCCCTCATTGAATTAATTGCGTTATCGCAATTTACCGAAGAGTATTGTGATCGATCTAACCAATATCGTTAATGAATACATGCACAAACAATACAAAATAAATAACCTTGTCTACCATCTAATGCATTATCAAAGTCGTTAATTAATCATCCATCATTCATTCCAATAATGGGAACTTTATTATTCACCGCAGCGGAGCTGCTTCACTCTAACAAAATCTCGTATAATCTATACCACTTATTAGGGTTTATTTTATTGACATAGCCATACATAAGAAAAGCAAACACTTCATTTCATTTAAATACAACCATGCATTCAATTCATCCAACTTACTTCAACATCAAATATTCTATTCAAAATTCATCTGTTACATTCAAATGCATCACACAACATTATAAACGTAGCTATTAATATACGTATAGCTTTTAATAGTTCTTTGAAAATTTAAAAACGTATGAAATTTCCAAAAATTTACAAGTGTCGAAAATTTTCAACAGAGTCTTCATTGTATGGAGACAATTATGATATGAATATATAAGAATACATGATAAAAGCATGAATGGATTCACAATATATATACATTTCAATATACAGGCGTCAAACATACCTTGTTTTGCAATTTTAAATGAGATTTCTTATATTTAAAACAAAAAAGCAAGCTAGCACCGCAAATTAATCCATATTGCCTTCTTGTACCTATTCTCAACTCAAATCAAAAACATAAGTTTCGTATATAAAGGATTTATTGAGCGTTGTATTCGTTAATCAAAAGAACGATATTGTATTCTTGTTAAAGCTACTTTCTGACTAACTTTAAGGCTTCAAAAACACAAAATTATCTAAAGCTTTCATCGGTATAGTTGTAGCATAATTTAAAGATTTTTCAAAACATTTTTTGGATTGTGAAAACGGGGTGATAAAAAATTAGAAGGATTTTATCAAACATCACAAAATCTGAAACAACATTTTTTTCTTTACCATAGGCCCACTTCATATAGCTGCATATTTTGGCTAGCAAATAATGAAATTTCTCATAACTTACAAAACAAAGTTTTTACGTATTGTCATAGCTTTCCAGTAAGTACAAGATCGTAAAGAACGGACAACCAGTTTAAAATTTATGATCAAAATAGTAAGGCACTTCTGTTCTGAAAATACAAAGCGCTAGCCAGAAATTTTGCTTCATGTTTTAACAATAACAAAAATCAAAATTTCAAAAACCGACAAACAAGGAAGTTGTTCCTTATGTACATATATTCCAAACAAAAGAAAAGTCACCAAAATCGAATCAATAAAATCAAGAGTTATGTCCATAATGGTAGAACATATTAAGTGGTAATTTACAAATTTCATGTTATAACTTGTACATTTTGGTTCAAATAATAACACGAGTTTCAACTACTGTTAAACACCAACTTGCCTGTAAAAGGACTGTTGCTACTATATTATAAAAGCTTCGACTCTTCGAAGCATTCAAATTTGAAAAACACAAATTCAAAGATTTCCGTTTGTGAAAATGTTATAAATATTAAACTTGAAAGTATTAAAACTCTTATATAAGTGGTAGTCTGGTTTAACAACATCAATATATTATTACATAGCCATACAAACAAACACATGTATTCAAGTTATATTCAAATTACCAAATATCCATATAAATATTCAGGAATACATACATATGCACCAATTCATATCTAAAATCTCGACTTAAAATTTTAAAACAATTTTAACTTGAACTCAACAAGTTCGAAATAAGTTTGAATGTATTGTTTTAAATGTTCCTATGCTTCCAAAGAATATAACAACTTCAATTATTTAAAATATTCTTTTGGGAACCCTAAGTGGGTTAGACTACAATAAGGAACTGAACTAGTATCTACACGCATAACACTTTGATTTGCAAATATAGCAATTGGTTGATATGCATTAATTACATAAGGTGTTGTGTCCCATGGTTGGTTCAATCTTAAGTATATTTTAAATCTCAAGTACTCCTTTGACACTCTCAAATTAGTGATTTACTGTTATTGAATAGTTCCATGAAACAAGGACAACTTTCTACATAATGTTTTATTTTTTGTTATTTTGTGGATTCAGTTGTGGTAAAAATAATCTATCTTCCAACAAAATCAGTTGAGGATTAAAGATTCCCTAATTTAATTGTTTAAAAGGAGGAAATAATTGTTTTACTGTATGATAAAAAAATAAAATTAAGGATTGGATGAGCTTTGTTACACCCATATTTCTCAAATTATGTTAAAGGGGAATTAAATAAGGCATGGAGCCGAGGGAGTTGTCCTTACAATAAAAGTTAAGATAAAAGAGAAGAAGTTGAAGCAATCCAACTGATACTACGTAAAAAACTAGCCTGCAATCACGACGCTTGATCCAACCAAAAGAACTGCATCCAAAAACCAGGAAGTCGTAATGGAATAAAATACTATGCTCACAAGATGAGCCACAAAGGTATCAGATCTGCACATATCCCTCAGTTTCAATATTACTTTATGTTACTAAACACAAAATTTGACATAGTCATAGGGAGCAGGAAACAATCCACAATCATAATACACAGGACCAAAGCAAAGTGTAGATACTGCGCAGCGACGCCAGGAGCTTCTTTGGATAGGTCAAAGTATAAGGTCAAAGTACAACACATCCTGATCCAAAAGCTGCGCACAAACCAAAATACATGGACAATCGGACAGCACCATCAAAATCCTCAAAACATACACTTTGTCAACAACCTTAAGAGCAGATCTGCATTGCACATGCTGAGGGCTACTTAAGCAGTATTGCTCGGAGTCCAAAAGCATTCCAAGAGATGTGCACAAGGTTACTCAAACTTCTCTCAAACACAGATCCATACTTACGGGTAGATAACAAAGATATAAATCACCCTTATCAATAATCCATGAAACAAAGGGCAACTCAGATCACAGTCAGCTTAGATCACGTTCGTACATGCATTAGACTAACTCCCAGGAAAAAAAAACCACGCACCTTGAAGCCCAAAGTAGCTCAAGATGGTTACCTCCAAGTATCAGACAAGCACGACTTCTATAACAACCCGTACCTCAATGGGCCTAAATTTTGACAAATATCGAAATCCAAGTTCATCAAAGCACAGATCGTTGGATTTGGTACCTGCAAATAAGCATGAGCATTATCAAAGATTGATTGAAATCTAAACTCACAACGGAAACAATAATAGGATAAAAATATTGATTATGACTGCTACCTTGGAATAAATGGTATTCCTTGAATAACAGGTTGTCACATCATCATCGAGCATGAGAGAAAAGAAGACTTCTCCAACAACTAAATACATCCAATGACATGTTCTTATAAATCTATCCTATGGAGTGTAATGAGAAGGGGTCAGAACAACGTTCTAGTGACTGGAAAATCTATAAACTGTCCATAACATAAATTTATACCAATTAGTTTTCATTGAATTGTTATGTCTATTAAGTTAGCAATTCTAATCTAACCTTGCATTGCACACATGATTACTTACTTACCCTTCCCTAAGGTACAAATACTAATGAAGCCTTATTAACCACCTATTAGTTCCAAGCCCATTTGCCACTTAATACTTCTAAATATGAAGCGGGCTTCTATAATCATTGCAAAATACTTTTAAAAGAGAAATGGGCAGACCCCGCCATTCAAGACCACAACTAAGGTAGATCTCGTCATTTAATACCTATTCCCAAGGTGGTTTTCTAACAATGTTGTCAACGATCGGTGGGTCCTAGCTACAAAGACCATTAACCACTATTTAAAGCTTCCGACATTTGGTGTCCAACTATTACTGCATCTATTGCCAATAAATTATAACTGTGTAAGAGATAGTACCCAAACCACTTAATACCTTAAAAAGGACTAGGCGGACTTCTAACCATTTAATACATATATTTTGGGCAGGTTCTTCATCACTTAATACATATCCCCAGGTGGACTCCTCACCGGTACTATCGTTATTACGGCTTTAGCAATATAAGAGTCTGTACCCAAGCCACTTAATACCTCATTACTAAGAACTAGGCAAATCCCTGACCATTTAACACCTATTTATAGGTAAGCCTCTATCATTTAATACCTGACTCTAAGGCGGACTCCTCACTAGTACTATCTAGCTGACATCGCTTAGAATCTCACTAGGTTACTTAATACTTCTTTTTAGGAGAGAGGTGAACCCTTAGATCAGTTACTTAATACCTCAAACCTGGAGTGAACCCTTTCCAAGAAATCCACCATCACTCTTAATTATAAATATGGAATCTCATTAGGTTACTTCATTCGGTAAGGAGGCAGACCCTACAACCACTTAATACCTCAATACTGAAATAAACCCTTTTAGAGGCATCCTTATTTATTTGGATTCTCACTAAGTTATTTAATACTTCCTTTTAGGAGAGAGGAGAACCCTTAGATCAGTCACTTAATACCCAGAAGCGAACCACTATGGAGATATCCCACACTGCTTCTAATTCTAAACTTGGACCATTTAATACTTTTCAATTAAGAAAGCATACCTAATCTCTCATGTCGTCATAGGTCCTATGATTAGTGATATCTCACATCAGTAGTAAGTGCACTCGATTGCTGGTAGCCTCAAAGTGAAAAGCAGTCTTACGTCAAGTGACTCTACTGATCTCGCATCACTAACCTACTAAGTCCAATTACCCATCCTAAGTCTTTACTTATATTATCTTAAGTAGACATTGGACGTAACTTACTAATTCCCTTTTTATTTAAGGCAATAAGATTTATGTTAAATACTTATCTATCCATAAATCCCCTTTTATTGCTCATAAATGTCAATTTGTCCATAAAATCCTAACAGACATTTCTTAAGACATTTATGTATGATTACTAATTTCAAATTAGTAACCTTTTTAACTATTTCATAGTTATTATTCAACTTCTTTATTTATCAGTCTCATTAATCCATTCACCCAATCAAATTATTGCAACTCTCATATTTATTACCATTTATTTCTCATTTATTGGAGTTACAACCTTTTAAATTCTTTTTCCATTAATTAATTATCCTAAACGTGAATATTATGTGTAAACGTCATTATTAGGTAAGTTTTATTTAATTATTATAAGTGCAGTAAACTGCTTACAAATATTTACTTTTATCAAATATATTATGGTTATATATCTTCACTAGAATATTTTATTCCATGTTCAATTGTTGGAATCGTATCTAAAAAGATTATCAGCTATAATTTCTATAAATTAGTCCAAAACAAAATACTTAACTTTAAAATATAAAAGATTTTGATATTACAAGGAATGATCATTTCTTTTTATTGCTGAAATAAACAGTGTAAACCATAATGAATTCATACTTTACACATCTCTTTCTCTTTTTATTTGCATCTATTCTTTGCTAGATCAAATGATGTTCCTAAAAGGAAAAGAAATCCAACTAACTTACAAATATTAAATGGATCTAAATTCTAAAATTTGAAACACGGAAAAGTTTATACTCCGGTAAGATTAGGGTAATAATCCAAATTCTTAATATTATTATACAACCTATTTTCAGATCTGGAATAAATTTCATTTAAATCAATATTCTAAATTCGTACTTTTGGGACTAATTTTCAGATCAAGTTGTAAACAATTCTTAATCAATTCATAAACTAGAATATATATGTGAAATTTATTATATTCAGATTATATTAAATTTATTACCTACAACTTATATACAATTATCCAATTAGGCATGATAATCAAATAAACACCAACGGAATAATTTTCATATCATAACAATCTATGAAATTTCCCACACATCTTTTAAAGGCGATCTAATTCTTCATATTTGAAGTAAAACCTTAAATTCATCTTCAAATCATTTTTAATCCAAGAAATATGTATAAAAGGGTATATACATACATTAGAATTACAGATCTAAGAAGAGATTTGGGATTGAGAGAGAAGATAGATACAAATATATAAATTACCTCAAATACGCGTATAGTTGATTCTCTTCTCTTCTCCTTTTTATTAGATTTCCATTCTTCTCCAATTTGTATGAATATTGATATAAATATCTTATTTTTATAATTTAGAAAGAAAGTGGAGAATAAGAAATGGCATAGCTTCACTACTGCTTTTAGAAAAATATGAGTAGAGAAGAAAGGGTTAGGCCAAAATTTAAAAGCATAAGAATCAACCTCAGCCATTAGATCAAAATATATTAAATCTGGGCCATTGCGCCTAGGCTAACCCTAGCCGCCACACAGGGAACATTCGACTGCCCCTACCTAAGCGATGACCGCTCTTGGTCAACTGCCCATGATGGTGGGTCGACCTGTGAGTCCGGGTTAATTTAGTTAATTTTTCTTATTATTTTTTTCAAAATTCATTTTTTGTCTGTAACTTCTTCGTTTTGACTCCGATCGCAAAACTCCAAATACGAAAGTTGCTCAGAATTTTGCCACGAATGCAATGTTACAAGTTTCATGGTCAAATTCCATCGTTTGCACAAATTCTATTTTTGGAGCCTAATTAATTAACTAACTAATTAAATAACTAACGCCAGATTACAAGGTGTTGCAGCAGCATCATGCAAGTATCACACATCAACCAGTATAACCTAACCCCAAATATACTGGTAGTGCTCCAAAACCAACGAGTCACTCTTACTTTCCTCCTAAGGACTCATATGCAAAGCCAAGCAAATTTGAAGCCTTCCGCCACAATTTTAAATATTCCTGCTTCAATTTCAGATATTTCTACTTCAATCTCGAGAGTTCTCACCTTTACCTCAAACTTCCCGCCGAAGACACGATAGCATTTTGGGTGTATCAAATAGACGGCGCAGATAGATGACACCTAACAACATCCAAGGGCGGAGGCACATCGGTTAGGGAAAGAGTGTAGTGATTCACATATATCTCCATACTATAAATAGAAAGGCACCGTAGCAAGAAAGTGACTATTTACCTTTTCCACTTTTTGATACATTTAAGGTTTTAGCGTACTCTTTGCCATTGAAATCTGTAACAGGAATATAAAGGAAGAAAGAGAAATTTCTTCCATGGATGTAGGATTCCTTAACATTCGAACCATGTAAATTCCTTGTGTTCTTTACTATTTCCTGCATTTTGTTATTTACCTACCTAAATTTCAGTACCAAATCTTACCTTATATGTATTATAATTAAATATGAGTTGGATTTGATATTTTAATAGATAGTTAAAATAACTAGCTGATTGTATAAGCATCCAGCGACATAATTACTACTTAACAGTAAATTTAGTACTACTTAATTTTGTTAATTTAAAATCATGAGGTAATTAGTGTGATAATTACTTCATCATCATTTTGGGTGTTGTAAGATGAAAAATCTTATCAATATTTTTAGTGCTAGAAGGAGGGCTAAACCTCCATTTATTTCCTATATCCAATAAAATTTACCCACATTTATTCCTCGTACTATGTATCCCACCGATTCACCTATCCCTCATGTTCAAGAACATTTGCACTTGGCTTCAAAGACTGCCAACAAGTCACTTATAACCTTGAAAGCCCAAAGTGAAGCGGGAGCTTCAACCGAAGTCCTCACAGACCCCTCCTGGTCCCATTCCAATCCTTCACAAACCAAATTAACCAACTGATGGAAGGACTAGAGAAAATTATGACCCAACATACTGCCAAAGACCATCATCTCCACTTGGATCCACAGCTCACCGCCTTCGTTCACCCACTACACTAGCTATTCAACAAAGGAATGATAACGACACTCCCAGAGATGGGAACGGTGACGCTGGCCTAAGAACCAATATCAAGCTATAAGGCAAGATCCAAGCAAATCCATAAATCAAGAAAAAATCAATGAATATTGACCTTTTGCTACTTAATAAACAAACTCGATCTACTTTGGAAAAGGATGACGCCACCTCACTGTTTAGGGATGAACCGTCACAGTCAGAACCCAAAGAAGATGAAATTTGCTAGTTAAAAGCCCATGTAGAGCAGTTGGCTATACTCTGCCAACAGGGAACTGAGGAGAAGATTAGGGAGGAAGGATCTTCTCCATTCAACGAGACTATCATCGAATCAGACTTCTCTGACAACTTCAAGGCCCTAATAATTGAAAATTTTGATGGAACTACAAATCCAGATGACCACCTCCGTACGTTTGAATACCACATGACGTTTCGAAAGTGGGAAGGATGGCTAGAGGCAAACTTTTCCCGGTTTAGCTAGCTTGAGCCACAACTAGATGGTTTAGGATATTTAGAGCATGAGAGGTCCGTTCCTGGCGACAACTATCTATCGATTTTCTAAGATAGTTCGATTCAAGAAGAAAAGCTTTAGTTGATGTAAACACGATGTCTTGCATTAAGCAGGATGAGAACAAGAGTCCGTGCAATTTTACTAAGCGTTATAAGTCCAAGGCTCTCGGGATTAGAGTAAGTGATGAAGGAGCATTACTAATGGTGGCCCATGCTAGGATCAAAAGGGGGACCCAATGTGGAAATGGAAAAAAGATAGCAGAAAGTCATGTCACGACATGAAAACTTTCTATGAAAGACCCAGTGGCTACATTAGGATGGAAGAAGCTGGTTCCACTAAACAGATTCAAAAATCTTTTGCCCCCGGCTATGATAAGAAAAGGGGGCATGAGGTTATTACCCGCTCGCAAAGAGACAGAAAGAACTCAGCTTCGTAACAGAAACCCCTCACTCACACTCCTAGTCAGATATACGAGATGACCAGGGCAGAACTTGCTTACAATGTCCCCAAAAAAGGAAAGAAACCAGAGTAGAACCGAGGTGGGGCATTCTACCGCTTCCACTAAGCCAATGGCCATCATGCCGATAATTACCGATATCTAAAGAACCAAACAGAGAGGTTGATCAAGTAAAGATACCTAGGCAACTTTCAGAAGAATAATGGCGAGGGCGGAACATGAAATTTGTCTCCTGGCCTAAATGAGAACCATGTTAGGAACCCTCTATCCTAATAGCATCAATCCATGGAGGGCCACACCCCATGGGTATGAGTAAAAAGGCACAAGAGAGGTACGTGCAAGAGGCAAAAGTCCAACAAAGGTCAATTTTCCATGTCAAACAAAAGCCTACTCTAGAGATAACGTTCACGGCAGCTGATGCGGCGGGAGTTGTCTTCCCTCACCAAGACCCACACATCATTACAGTGCAAATATAAAACTGCACTATAAAGAAAGTTTTTGTTAATTCTAGGAGCTCGGTCAATGTCATATTCAAGTCTACATACGATCAAATGAGACTTCCATCATAAATCCTAAAACCAAGTCATGAATCGATCTTTAGCTTCAACGGTATTGCTACCGTCCTAGTGGAATCTGCATGCTTGCTTATTACCGCTAGAACTGGCACACTGCACAAGTCATTCCATGCCAGCTTCTTAATCATTGACTATCCCTCACTGTACAATGCCTTCTTGGGAAGGCCCATATTGAAAGATATGGGAGCAACCATTTCTTAGAAAGATCTGCTCATGAAGTTCAACACTCCTTCGGGGATAGGGTCAATAAGAGGCAAATAGTTTTTAGCTAGAAAGTTATATAATGTAAACCTTAATTTTGGCAATAAAATTGTTCAAAATTATTCCGGTGCCTCTTCTAATATTTGTAATGATGATAACAAAAAAGAAGACAAACCGGTTCATAAAACTGTGCCGGTACTAGATACCCAAACTAATGCTGGAGCAAGTAATCACGCGCCTTCAAAATCTATGAAGAAGGAAAAAAGAATATATATGCACGTGATTGGCACTGATGAGTATAATTCAGTTTATGCACGGTACTTCTCCAAGAAGCCCAAAAACAGGCATCCTCAATAAACTCGACACCAAAAGAGGAAACAGAAAGTGAGATAGACCTAAGACTAGAAGCATCAAAGAAAGAGCTAGAGTCGGTAGCTGATCTCGAAGATGTACAAATAGATCCAAAAGACCCCATGAAGATTCTCGAAAATCGAAAAGAACCTCAGTGCAGATGCTCATACTGAACCGATAGATTTTTTTGAAAAAATTAGCAGATGTATTCGCCTGGACACACTTAGATATGATATGAATAGATCTAGCCATAATCTGTCATGCACTCAAGACTGACCATGATGCACGTCCTGTCAAACAAAAGCACAGAACTCTAGACCAGAAAGGTACAACTCTTTGCATGAGGAAATTAAGAAGTTGAAGGAGAATGGATTCATTAGGGAAGTATACTACCCAAAGTGGATTGCCAATCCAGTACTGGTAAGGAAGCCTAATGGGAAATGGAGAACTTGCATAGACTTAACCAACTTCAATCAGGCTTGCCCGAAGTATAGTTTTCTCTTGTCTAGAACTGATCAGTTAGTAGACGCAACTAGTAAGCATGAACTGCTCTCATTTATGGATGCACATTCAAGGTACAATCAGATAGCCATGTTTGAGCCAGATCAGAAGCATACGAGTTTTGTGAAAGATAAAGGATTATACTACTACAAATTCATGCCATTCGGGCTCAAGAACGCGAGGGCAACCTACCAGAGGCTGGTTAATGTGATGTTTGCAGAACAGATTGGAAAGAATGTTGAGGTATATGTAGACAACATGCTGGTTAAGTCCAAGGTAACATCAAGCCATGTCTAAGATTTAGAGAAAACGTCTGAAGTCCTCAGGCAATACAATATGAAGTTGAACACTCTGAAATGCACCTTCGCCATTCAGTCAGGCAAGTTCCAAGGGTATATAGTAAGCGCACGTGGCATTGAAGCAAATCCTGAGAAGATTAGGGGCGATAAGAGGAATGAGAATCCCAAAGAAGCCAAAGGACCTGATGAGTCTAAATGGAAGGGTAGCGGCACTAAGCAGATTTATATCCAAAGCAACAAACAAGTGCATCATGTTCTTCGATCATGTGAAGAAGGGGCGAAACTTCGAATGGACTGAGGAGTGCAAAGCTGCATTTCAAAACCTAAAGGATCATTTGGTCAATACTCCTATATTATCAAAACCGGTAACAGGTGAGAACTTGTATATTTATTTAACAGTAACTGATAAAGCTGTTAGTGCTGTAGTGATTTGAAATGACGAAGGGACCCAAAGACCCATTTACTTTACAAGCAATTGGCTGTTAGGAATAGAGCTAAACTGCTTGGTCATTGAAAAGCTAGCCTACAACCTACTCCTTACAGTAAGGAAGCTGTGTCCCTATTTCCAAGTGCTTCCCATTAAAGCCTTACAGACAAACCCCTCAGGTAGATACTACAAAAACCAGAGACGTCAGGCCGCCTATTAAAATAGGTGATGGACTTAGTCAGTAGGACATTACCTATTATTCCATGAATGCAATCAAAGGCCAGGCACTTGTAGATTTCACCGCAGAGTGCACCTTACCAGTTGAACCCCAATCAGAGTAAGAAGCAAACACGCCACAGTTCTGGCAGTTGTTAGTAGATGGAGCATCGAATGAACGGGGGGTAGGAATTGGGTATGTACTGATCACTCCAAATGGGCAGATGTTGTATGTGTAGTGCAGCTTGGTTTTAAAACAACCAACAATGTGGCAGAGTATGAGGCTCTCCTCACAGGCCTAGAGTGACTCAGGAAATGAAGGTAACCCACATTAAAATTCACAGTGATTTCCAATTAGTAGTGAACCAAGTGAAGGGCAACTACCAAACGAAGGAACCAACCTTAGCCAATTATGTGGAACTATCTAAGAAGTTACTAGAGCAGTTCAAACAATTTGGGATAGAAGAAATTCCATGTGAAAACAAGTCATCCCCTGACTCCTTAGCAAAACTTGAGAGTGCCAAGGTGGATAATGAAATAAAGGCAGTGCCAATTGGGCATCAAATAGAACCGAGTATAACAGAATCAACTAAGATACTAGTTCTGACACGTGCCTAGTGAACTTCCATTTAAGGAACACGAGATCGAAGACAACGCAAATCGAGAACAACCCCCAGATGAAATCGCACCTTAGCACACTGAGGAGAATAACTGGATGTTTCCCATCAAGTAATTCCTGCTAAATGGAACCCTACCCCCAAACTAGAATGAAGCCCATAATATACGATACCAAGCTCTGTCCTACGCCTTTGATGGCACATTATACACGAGAATGTATTCAATCCCTTATCTTAGAAGTGTTTCCAAAGAAGAAAGGGTATGAATCATGAAGGAAGTACATGAGGACCAACGGGGAGATCACTCAGGGGAAAATAAGTTAGCAAAGAAAGTACCGAGGCGTGGTTACTATTGGCCTACGATGCTTCAAGACGTAGAGGAATTTGTAAAGAAATGCGACAAATGTCAACGCTTTGCGAGTATCCACAGACAGCCATTCCATGAGCTCATCCCACTTCCAAGCCCACGGTCGTTCAACATATTGGGCATAGATTTGATAGGACTACTTCCAATGTTAAAGGGAGGAGCTAAGTATGCCACTGTAACGAACCAAATTTTTTGACCCTCGAAAATCAACACTAATACGTTCACTATATCACATGCCGAACATTCAAGTGCCAAAAGTACTGATTTGTTAGGGTGAAAAAAGAAGGTAGAATATAGAAGAAAACTAAAAAACACAGAATCTCACAACGCAACGAACAATATATAATACAACAATGATCTTTACAAAAAGGAAACATCTTTATTCATATATACAACATCAGAGTACACTAGGTTTATCCTAAATTTGGACAGTTATAGAAACCGGTCCTTATATTGACAAACATACAGACTCTATAATACAATGCAAGAAAAATATACGTGAATATGTCTTGACCATCTAGCTCCTCTCCAATCCCAAAGTATCCAGCTAAACCTGGGAAAAACATGCTCGGTCTGACCCGAGCATTACATGGAATAACACCCGGGTCAGTCAGGTAAACCAGCATGAGTAAAACTCGATAACAAGCAACAACCAAACTGATTCTCTACATTTGGAAACCTTTCAAACAAAGGGTATCTCATAAGACCACACTGCACATAAAAACGGATGAGTTTTTACCTTATGATGACCAAAACATTTTATATCAAAATTCAGTGATATTATCATAGTGGCTAGGTTTAAAATAAATAGATAAAATAGTTGAAATGCTTGCATCTCACATTCCAACATATTAGGTTCTACAATAGAAAACGTAAGGCATGAATTGGAGATCGGATCCCAACAATGGCAAGGTAAGGGACTACCTTCTGATGATACACCTCTAGAAAATGCAGCGATGCTAACACAGAGCCGGTTGCCACTTTAACATGACATATCAGATTACCTCACCCCCTTGACACAGAGGCCTTATACTACCACGGTATTTGTGCACAAACTAACTCTGAAAGGGACATCTAGAATGGGGTGACCGCTTCTAATGGTAGCTAACCACATAGCTCTGCTGCATGCCCTGTTTTTGCCATTCCTCCCAGTCGTGAGGCTTGAGGCTACGCTTTACCTTTTTGAATAGCAATCCATCTTGGAATGCTAACACTGCCTCCAGGCGCCAATACAATGCGAGCATTCATCGATACAAGTTCGTTCAGCGTCTGAAGAAAACCGAAGGCACTAACTCTACTACATCCATTTTGGAGTCACCCTCAAGATTAGTAGCAGTAGCCCTAGCACTTCAAAGAGCAGCGTCTTCAATCATCATCAAGATGACTTCCACTTAAATGTACATGTTGGTTCGGAGTGGTTTTCAGATATATAAATTCGATTTCGGTCTCTCCGTACCAACAACCTATAATTTCCAGTTGACTCATTTCATATTCTTTTGGAAGTTAATATTCGAGACCTTATCGGGGAAATCGAATTTACATTCATACTTCCTTAGTCAAATTGGGTCAAACTTGATAGTCGGTTATTTAACTATCAAATAAACAAACATCCAATCATGGTTTAATTTCCATATGGGATCCACTAAGCCTTTATTAATTATCTTTAATCAAAAAAATACTTTACAAAAATTGATCAAAAGATCTTTTCAAAACACTATTTCCAAACCCCTTGCATTTCGTTTATACCTGGAAAACATTTATATACTTATCTCAACGGTATAAGTATATTACCAAAACATTTTACTTTTCACGCCTTGAAACACAAAATTATATACTTATCTTATCAGTATAAGTATATTTACAAACTTTTCAAAATTTCCTTCTTTCCAAATCCCATATTAAATAACCAAACATTGCTTTCAAATAAAACATCCCGCTTATCCTTTATCAAAAATTCCATTTTAAAAGCTCATCTCATATTTCAATTAACTTATAACTTTCAAAATAAAGTTATAACCCACTTCTATAAACCTTTAAGTTAATTTATAAACCTCTGTCCAAATCTCTAAAATGATATATAAACCTTTTTCCTATTTTTAAAACTCTTTATATAAACCATTCTATACTCCTTTATAAATATCATTTACAAAACATCATTTGTAAAACACCTTAATAACCCTTTCCGATAGTAAAAACCCATTTCTATACACAAGTTATCATTTATAAATACCTTTATAAGAATTATATAACTTAAAAAAACCATTTATAAAACCTTAGTCTCAAATTGATTAAAGAATTTAAATAAATTCAAAACCATGCTTTATAATTTCCAAATGAGGCTTAGCAAACCCAATGTTCTGATTTAAGTTACCATTTTATTTCAATTTAATTCGAAGGCACTTATCAATTATTTACATAGGCCAACATATATGTAAATCCAACCAATTATTAAATCAGGGAATAACATGTCAATACAACACAACTAGCATATACATGTCTAAACAAAATGATAGTAGGATGGTGATTTGTCCTGCTAAATAGATGTCCAAAACAATTTAATCAATTAATAACAGAATGGGGATTTATTCTGCTAAACGCATGTCCAAACAATTTAAACAATTACCATATAGCTGAACGGTGTTTTATTCTGCTAATAAATGTCCATACAACACAAATAATCACATTCTAGCTTATTCATAGTTGTCTGTCTATTTAATATCATGGACAAGAGATCCTTTGGTTAAAATCAAACCACTTAGAAAGAACCCAACTTAAAACACAACCGATAAAGTTTAAAATAACTTTTAATAATTAAATCATAATTTAATATAAATTAAAGCTTAATTAAATCTTAATAATCAAATCATAATTAAGTCTTAATTTATTAAAAGTAAATTAATAATTAAACTTTAAACAAATAAACATTTACTTAAAATTAATCCCTAATTAAGTAATAATTAAGTAAATAATTAATCTTTAATTAAATAATAATTAATTAAATAATTCAACTTTAATTAAATAATAATTAAAATAATTAAACTTGATTACATAAAATAATTACCCTTATTAACTTAATTAATCATTAATTAAACTTCTTAATAACTTACTTAATTATCACTAATTACTTAACCTAATTACTGGTTAATTAATGAATAATTATCCTTAATAAATAAATAAATAAATTATTAAATATACTTAATCAAGTTATAATTAACTTATGTGTTGCTAATTACATTTGAAAATAGGTATCAAATCATTTTAAAAAGAAACTTTAAAGTTAAAAATCAAACTTTTCCGAACTGCATCCATAGCGACTATCGCTATAGACGCAATAACTTAGAATTACTTTTATAAGTTACCATCTAAAATTTTAACCTTACTTTGGATTACTTTTTAATACATAAAAGAAAAGGTTTTTTTTAGAACTTTAACTCGAGTTAGAATTTAAACAAAACATTTACTAACTCCAAACTTGTAAACGATTAGATTTTCAAAATGGATCTCAAATCCCTTAACAACTCAAGTTCCTATCTTCCATACCATTTAACCATAATCCGAGCATATTTAAAAGATGCCAAATCACATCGTCATCATATTGTAGTAAAATAACCACATTCATATCCAAACAAATCACCTAACTATCAATCTCAATCAAATGCTAAACTATAAGTTAGCACATACACAAAACATCCAAGCTATATCACAATCCAAACACAACATCATATATATATATATAACCACATAACCAACAAATATATAAAGGCAAGATCTTTCCCAAAAAGTTAAGAATTTACTCACCGAAAGCTATCCAAACTCTCGCTAAATTAGAGTATGACATAGCACTTCCATTCCTAAGCAAAAAGATGGAGTCTTGAACCCTAAATGCACTAGGTAGGCTCGGCCTTGAAGGGAAAAGGAAGCAAGACTTGTTTTGGTAAGGTGGAGCGACTTCAGATAAACATCGAATTCTCAATAATAAACTCGAAAATAGGTCGTTTTGCAACTGATTTTTAGGCTACCTACTCATAGAATTTAAAAAAGGACTCTGAGAGAAAGTTATTGGAATTTCTTTTCTCTATCATTTCAAAAAAATCATTACTCCCTTTCAATTTGTTTTAAAGAAGTTATAATTAAAAGAAGAAGGGTAATTTTGGGACTTGAAATTCTAGTTGAAAAATTGCTTTGCAAAGATTTAGTATTTTGACATAGCTATGTTAGAAATTTGAAAAAATGGTCTACTAGAATATTGGAGCCATTAAAATTTCACACTGTTTCAAAAAAAGGAAAACTTCATTTAAGTTAGAAATGAGGGAGAAAAGGTTGGTGGAAGAAGGGGGAAAAACGAAGAAGATTTTGAGTGGATTTTCAACAAGTTTTTCTAAGGATTTTTTTTCCTCTCAAGGCTAAAGAAGAAGCCATGAAAACTTTAACAAAGAAGAAGAAGAAGGAAATAAAAGAAAGGAGAAAAGAAAGTAAGTGGGTATATATTGGCGCAAAATGAATTAAATAATATAACTTGTCATAATTATATCTAGTTACATCACAAATCTTTTATATATATATAATTATTATGTTTAGTCACATCACTTTCTTTTATATATATATATATATATATATATATAATTATTATGTTTAGTCACATCATTTTCTTTATATATATATATATGTAAGTTAAATTATTAATTAACTAAGATGTGACAAGAGATAATTATGGTTAATGATTACAAATCTAAGATGCGACAAGAGAGAAATATATATTTATATATAAGACTATTATTTTTAAAACTACGTCTTGTCACATCACTTACTAATTCGAATTAACATAAGATAATTTAGTTCTATGTGTATTATTATTTAGTTAATGAAATCTTATATATATGTGTATATGGTGCATAAAGAGGAACAATGTTCCCGATAACTTTCCAGTGTCGAAAGGTCGAAATTTCGTAGAACGTTCTTCGGTCACATTTTCTGTTTTTCTACGAACTATTTAATTTGGTAAAAAAAAATTGAAAACGATTTTACCATCATTATTAATTAATCAAATGAGTTTATTTTCATTATAAAACCTATATATTGAATATTTAAAATCAATTAAATATTCACTGGTCAAAGCAGTGAAATTCTGGGTCATTACATTCTTCCCCCCTTAAAAGAATTTCGTCCCCGAAATTACACTTTGACCTATTCCAAAAAACACTTAACACTATACATCAGCTCATATGATGTATATAGATCATTCTTATGCTCTGATTTGATCTCAACTCGAATACATAACTTTCCTTCCAAACTAGTACCGCTCACCCGATTCTCTAGTGCGGACTCCGATCAGGCTCCTTGATTTGGAACCTCTATTCTCCTTACATAGTTGTGACTATGATAGAAAACTTTGGTCTCACACCAAGAACCCTCATCAAGTGTTCACCGTCAAAATTCGAGTAATAGATCCTTATTCGGAACGATGCAACACCTCAAAGCCATGTACTCGAATCTTGGATCACTCTATATGGAAAGAGAAATGATCTACATCCAAATTACGCACTTACTTAATTGGTCCTTCCTAATACCAATTTTATTTCCACCAAATTATTTATGAATTTTTTTTCATAATCACCTGTTTCAATTTGGATGCTACTCCACTACATCCTAAGATCATATATCCCTATCTGATTCCATTATTCCATGTCGAATTTATCTCTCAAAGAAAACTCAAGATCCAAATACCCGGCTTTTATTCAAAACTTTTACAAATAAAACTCTATATTTCAATCATAGAAATATATCTATAGCCCGAGTAACTCCAAAATGATACTAAGGGACTGGGTACTACCAAGCAATATAATAAATTCTCTTACAAAGAAGGGTAATACTCAAGAGAAGTGCTTACCATCCGAACACATCTCTTTCCCAATTTTAAGTTATTTTTGAGCCGCTCGAACTAGTTAACTAAAAAATATTTCTAAATCTCATTTCTAAAACAATACCATACGTTTTCCAATAAAACATTTATCACTAACTTGCTTTGGGTTTGTTCGGGTTAAACTTGTTTCGATCATACAATGATAAAGAGAATAATTTACTAAGTGTATTACAACGTTCGCCTAGGCAAACATCTGATCGTCACTTAGAAGATTATTCTGATCATCACAAAACAATCAAGACTCATTCCCGAACTATCCAAAGAAAACTTACTTCCAAATCCATTTTAAAATATTTATATCTTAAAATCTCTTTAAGTACAATTACTACAAGTTTCCAAAATCGTTTAAATCTTTATCAAAGCCACTAAGATTTAATATTCTCACAATCCTTTTCGTTTTTATAAGGCCATTTAAAGATTTGCTTTTAACTAAACACATTATATTCTAAATCCAATTTTAACCCTACATCTCATCAATAACTATATAGACTTTTGAAAATCATTCCTTTATTTGTCGATTTACCCAATTTCATTTACCCAATTTCAAAATAATACTATGTCGATTAAACTTGTTTGAGTGTTTAGGAAATCCTATCGATAACGTTGACCATATGCATCGACCAGAATTCTTAAGCCACTCAACAAATCAAACAACACAATATAAAACATTTTATATCACTAACAAATACACACTCTCATACACACACTCAAACTCATCCAAGGGTCTCACTTACCCTATCTTTGATGAGTCAAACCCCACCAAAGCCAAGGTTCTCTCTTAACCTTCAGCTCTATACCAAATGTAACGAACCGGATTTTCGACCCTTGAAAATCGACACTAATACGTCCACTATATCACATGTCGAACATTCAAGTGCTGAAAATACCGATTTGTTAGGGTGAAAGAAGAAGGTAGAAGATAGAAGAAAACTAAACAACCCAGAATCTCACAATGCAAAGAATAATATATAATAAACAATGATTTTTACAAAAAGGAAACATCTTTATTCATATATACAACATTAGAGTATACTAGACTTATCCTAAATTTGGACAATTATAGAAACCTGCCCTTATAATGACAAACATACAGACTCTATAATACAACGAAAGAAAAATATACGTGAATACGTCTTGACCATCCAGCTCCTCTCCAAGTCCAAAGTATCCAGCAAAACTTGGGGAAAACATGCTCGGTCTGACCCGAGCATTACATGGAATAACGCCCGGGTTAGTCTGGTAAACCAGCATGAGTAAAACCCGATAACACGTAACAACCAAACTGATTCTCTACATTTGAAAAACTTTCAAACAAAGGGTATCTCGTAAGACCACACCGTACATAAAAATGGACGGGTTTTACCTTACAATAACCAAAACATTTTATATCAAAATCCAGTGATATCATCATAGTGTCTAGGTTTAAAGTAAATAGATAAAATTGCTGAAATGCTTACATCTCACATTCCAACATACTAGGTTCCACAATCGAAAACATAAGGCACGAATTGGAGATCGGATCGTAATAATGGCAAGGTAAAGGACTACCTTCTGATGATACACCTCTAGAAAATGCACCGATGCTAACATAGAGCCAGTTGTCCCATTAACATGAAAAACCGGATTACCTCACCCCCTTGACACCGAGGCCTTATACTACCACGGTATTTGCGCGCAAACCAACTCTGAAAGGGACATTTAGAATGGAGTGACTGATCCTAATGGTAGCTTACCACATAGCACGGCTACATGCCCTGTTTTTTCCATTCCTCTCGGTTGTGAGGCTTGAGGCTATGCTTTACCTTTCATATAGCAATCCATCTTGGAATGCTAACATTGCCCTCCAGGCGTCAATGTAATACCAACATTCATCCATACAAGTTCGTTCTAGGTCTGAACGAAACCGAAGGTAATAAATTTACTACATCCATTTTGGAATCCCCCTCAAGATTAGTAGAAGTAGCCCTAGCACTTCAAAGAGCGACGTCTTCAATCATCATCAATATGACTTCCACTTAAATGTACATGTTGGTTCGGAGTGGTTTTTAGATATATAAATCCGATTTTGGTCTCTTCGTACCAACAACCAATAATTTCCAGTTGACTCATTTCCTATTCTTTTGGAAGTTAGTATTCGAGACCTTATCGGGGAAATCGAATTTACATTCATACTTCCTAAGTTAAATTCGGTCAAACTTGATAGTCGGTTATTTAACTATCAAATAAACAAACATCCAATCATGGTTTAATTTCCATATGGGATCCACTAAGCCTTTATTAATTATCTTTAATCAAAAAAATACTTTACAAAAATTGATCAAAAGATCTTTTCAAAACACTATTTCCAAACCCCTTGCATTTCCTTTATACCTGGAAAACATTTATATACTTATCTCAACGGTATAAGTATATTACCAAAACATTTTACTTTTCACGCCTTGAAACACAAAATTATATACTTATCTTATCAGTATAAGTATATTTACAAACTTTTCAAAGTTTCCTTCTTTCCAAATCCCATATTAAATAACCAAACATTGCTTTCAAATAAAACATCCCGCTTATCCTTTATCAAAAATTCCATTTTTAAAAAGCTCATCTCATATTTCAATTAACTTATAACTTTCAAAATAAAGTTATAACCCACTTCTATAAACCTTTAAGTTAATTTATAAACCTCTGTCCAAATCTCTAAAATGATATATAAACCTTTTTCCTATTTTTAAAACTCTTTATATAAACCATTATATACTCCTTTATAAATATCATTTACAAAACATCATTTGTAAAACACCTTAATAACCCTTTCCGATAGTAAAACCCATTTCTATACACAAGTTATCGTTTATAAACACCTTTATAAGAATTATATAACTTAAAAAACCATTTATAAACCCTTAGTCTCAAGTTGATTAAATAATTTAAATAAATTCAAAACCATGCTTTATAATTTCCAAATGAGGCTTAGCAGTCCCAATGTTCTGATTTAAGTTACCATTTTATTTCAATTTAATTCCAAGGCACTTATCAATTATTTACATAGGCCAACATATATGTAAATCCAACCAATTATTAAATCAGGGAATAACATGTCAATACAACACAACTAGCATATACATGTCTAAACAAAATGATAGCAGGATGGTGATTTGTCCTGCTAAATAGATGTCCAAAACAATTTAATCAATTAATAGCAGAACGGGGATTTATTCTGCTAAACACATGTCCAAACAGTTCAAACAATTACCCTATAGCTGAACGGTGTTTTATTTTTCTAATGAATGTCCATACAACACAAACAATCATATTCTAACTTATTCACAGTTGTCTGTCTGTCTAAAATCATGGACAAGAGATCCTTTGGTTAAAATCAAACCACATAGAAAGAACCCAACTTAAAACATAACCGATAAAGTTTAAAATAACTTTTAATAATTAAATTATAATTTAATATAAATTAAGGCTTAATTAAATCTTAATAATCAAAATCAAATCATAATTAAGTCTTAATTAATTAAAAGTAAATTAATAATTAAACTTTAAACAAATAAACATTTACTTAAAATTAATCCCTAATTAAGTAATAATTAAGTAAATAATTAATCTTTAATTAAATAATTCAACTTTTATTAAATAATAATTATAATAATAAACTTTATTACATAAAATAATTACCCTTATTAACTTAATTAATCATTATAAAACTTCTTAATAACTTACTTAATTATCACTAATTACTTAACCTAATTACTGATTAATTAATAAATAATTATCCTTAATTAATAAATTAGTTAATTATTAAACATACTTAATCAAGTTATAATTAACTTATGTGTTGCTAATTACGTTTGAAAATAGGTTTTCAAATCGTTTTAAAAAGAAACTTTAAAGTTAAAAATCAAACTTTTCCTAACTGCATCTATAGCGACTATCGCTATGAATGCAATAACTTAGTATTACTTTTCTAAGTTACTATCTAAAATTTTAACCTTACTTTGGATTACTTCTTAATACATAAAAGAAAAGGTTTTTTTGAAAACTTTAACTCGAGTTGGAATTTAAAAAAAACATTTACTAACTCAAAACTAGTAAACTATTTGATTTTCAAAATGGATCTCAAGTCCCTTAACAACTCAAGTCCCTATCTTTCATAACATTCAACCATAATCCGAGCATATATGAAAGATACCAAATCACATCATCATCATATTGTAGTAAAATTACCACATTCATATCCAAACACATCACCTAACCATCAATCTCAAATCAAATGCTAAACTACAAGTTAGCACATACACAAAACATCCAAGTCATACCACAATCCAAATAGAACATCACATATATATAACCATATAACCAACAGATATATAAAGGCAAGATCTTTCCTAAAAAGTTAAGAATTTACTCACCGAAAGCTATCCAAACTCTCGCTAAATTAGAGTATGACATAGCACTTCCATTCCTAAGCAACACGATGGAGTCTTGAATCTTGAATGCACTAGGTAGGCTCGGCCTTGAAGGGAAGAGGAAGCGAAACTTGTTTTGGTAAGGTGGAGCGACTTCGGATAAACATCGAATTCTCAATAATAAACCCGAAAATAGGTCATTTTGCAACTGATTTTTAGGCTACCTACTCATCGAATTTCAAAAAGGACTCTAAGAGAAAGTTATTGGAATTTCTTTTCTCTATCATTTCAAAAATATCATTACTCCCTTTTGATTTGTTTTTAAGAAGTTATAATCAAAAGAAGAAGGGTAATTTTAGGACTTGAAATTCTAGGTGAAAAATTGCTTTGCAAAGATTGGGTATTTAGACATAGTTATGTTAGAAATTAGAAAGAATGGTCAACTAGAATATTGTAACCATTAAAATTTCACACGGTTTAAAACAAGAAAAACACCATTTAAGTTAGAAATGAGGAAGAAAAGATTAGTGGAAAGAGGAGGAAAAATGAAGAAGATTTTGAGTGGATTTTCAACAAGTTTTTCTAAGGATTTTTTCCCTCTCAAGGCTAAAGAAGAAGCCATGAAAACTTTAACAAGGTAAAAGAAGAAGAAAATGAAAGCAAGGAGAAAAAAAGAGAGTAAGTGGGTATATATAGGCGCAAAATGAACTAAATAATATAACTTGTCATAATTATATCTAGTCACATCACAAATCTTTTATACATATATATAAATAATTATTATGTTTACTCACGTCACTTTCTTTTTATATATATATATAATTATGTTCAGTCACATCACTTTCTTTATATATATAAGTTAAATTATTAATTATCTAAGATGTGACAAGAGATAATTATGGTTAATGATTACAAATCTAAGATGTGACAAGAGAGAAATATGTATATTTATATATAAGATTATTATTTTTAAAACTACATCTTGCTACATCACTTACTAATTATTTCTAAGTGTATTATTATTTAGTTAATGAACTTTTATATATGTGTGTATATGGTGCACAAAGACGAACAACGTTCCCGACAACTTTCCGGTGTCGGAAGGTCGAAATTTCGGAAAACGTTCTTCGGTCACATTTTCTGTTTTTCTACGAACTATTTAATTTGGTAAAAAAAATTGAAAATGATTTTACCATCATTATTAATTAATTAAAATGAGTTTATTTTCATTATAAAACCTATATATTGAATATTTAAAATCAATTAAATATTCACAAATCAAAATAGTAAAATTCTGGGTCGTTACAGCCACAGTGGTGATAGACTACTTCACCAAATAGGTAGAAGTTGAACCCTTAGCCATGATAACTGCGAAGAAGATAGTCACTTTCATAGTGAGGAACATAATCACTAGATACGAGATACCCCACATGATCATTTCTGACAATGGCACCTAGTTTGAAAGTAAAGAGTTTACGGAGCTATGTGAGAAGAATGACATAATAAAGTTTCTCTTCAGTCGCTCACCCACAAGCAAATGGGCAGGCAGAAGCCGTAAATAAAACCATTGATGTGCATGTTAATGTGCATATTTTTACTTCCATATTTAATCTACTTTTATTTAAATAAATGTCATATTTGGGTATTTTTACATGTTTTTACCAAAATCCAAATGTCATCAAATTGTCACTCATTCATCCTCAATTTAGGGGCAAAATGGTAATTTTGTGCATATATTAATTTTGGAGAATATTTATTTGCACATTTTAGTTTTATTCGTCAGAATTTGAATGGAAAATGGAAGAAGCCTTCATGAAGATATGCATGACAAGAGAGGAAGGCAAATAAAGATGGAAATAAATGGATTCATGAAATCATGGAGGACCCCACCTACCCACTTACTATAATCTACAATTAGGAGCTAATGTACAAGTTAGCGGGGATTAAAAGCACATGCACACTCAATGGAGGATTAATTCATGCTGATGATAACTTGGTGGCCACACTTCCTAAGGGGTATTTTGGGTAGTCCCCTAAAATATGGATTAGGGTTTTAGGCATGTATAAATAACCTCTTATGTTCATGTAATGAGGCTTTTATCTACTTATCATATAATGCAAATTGTAACTACAAATCAAATGAGAAATAAAATGGCTTTTTAAGCCTCTTTTTCTTCTTCTTCCTTTTCTATATGCTTTTATTTTCTTTTATGCTTATTTTCATTTATATGCTCCCTTTTCTTTTATGTTAGTAGCTTCGATTTATTTCATGCAAGTAGATTAATTCTCTTTTTTTGTTAGCTCTTACTTTGCTTGTCTTTTTATGTTGAAATTTACAACTGTTGAAATGATAACACAAATGAGTAGCTAAACTCCTCCAATTTAGGGGTGATGAAGCTCTCTAAAATTATGTAAATTCAACATATCCTATGATTTATGATCTCTTTTTATGCTTCATGAAAGGTTGGATGATGATGTAATTTTATTAGGGAATTTGATAGCCTATGTTGTAATTACAAATGGGCTTGGTTAATCCAACGTAAATACAATTTACATCACCATCTAACTAGTTGATTTTGGTCATGGAATTAAAGGAGAAACAAAATTTGATGATTTATGTTGCTAAACAAAATAGTAAATAGATCATACTTAAAATAGTTTTTGCTCTGATTTCATGTTCATTTTCATTACAATGGATAAGTGGTTTTAGTTGTTGTATTATAGTTTGATGATTTAAGTTATGTTAATTAATAACATAAATAGACCATACTTATGATAAATACATCACTAATTCCACTTAAGATTAAAATGAGAGATCATAGATTGATTTTGTTGATTTATGTAAAAATATGAGAATGGATTTGCCTCTAAATTGTTTTCTAATCTTATATTTTAAATCACTTTTCTTCTAGCCAGTTTTACATTTTTCTTAGCTTAAAACAATCTCAAGTTTAGTTTAATTTGATTGAGTAGAATTTTTAAATCATTTCAATTCCCTACGGATCGATCCGTACCGCCACGTACTAGAATTGTACGCCGTGCACTTGCGGTTATTTTATTACAATATTTTTTGGTGATTTTCTAAACCGATAGAAAATACGTCGATTAACAAGTTTTTGCGTTGTTGCCGGGGATTTGATTTGATTTTAGTTTTATTCTTCGAATTATTTTTTGTTTGATTTTAGTGTGTTTTCATTTTGCGTGTTGAGTTGCATTTAAAAAAAATTGTTGTTGTTTGTTTGTGTCTAATTTTTGTTTTCATTTTGATTGTGTGTTTGTTGTTTTTTCTAGTTGCATTTGCATATTTAAAAAAAACAAAAAATACACAATTTCATATCTAAAAAAATATTCCACTTCATTTTGCAATACACTTACAACTTTTCTTTTTACAAATTATTTTAAAAAAACACCGTTACATTGCACTGTTACTTCTCTGTTTACCTCCTAAGCAACCTCGTTTGCACAGCCATTACATGGATATACTTCATATATTACATATATATCTCTGCCATCACTAGTTACAACTGCTTGCTGCCTTCAATACCAAACGAACCACCACAACAGCTAACACCCATCATCTTCTGCTCTACCATCATCACATCCTTACTGTCTCTGCCATTCTTAACCATTCACTTCACTGTTCACTGCCAAAACTGTGCACAACAGACTGTGCATATCTGCAAACATACACAATCCCCTGCACTCCCCCATTTCCAGTCTATTACACAAACTTCTACAACTCAACTCTCCATAAAACTTTCAACATCTCATCAACACAACTTCCACAGCCACTACAAAATTGCTGCCACTGCACTTTCAAAACAACCACATTCCCTACAACAATCCTTCCTTAACCTCAGTTCCACCCACATCCTCCTCTGTCCCATAGCAGCCTTCTGTCAACTGCCTCCAACTTCTTACATCCCCACCCATGCATCATCACACCATCACTTACATCTCCCCTACATACAAACACCCTGCAAAATACCACTTACCATACTACTTTCATACAACTTCACTCTGGTACATGCACTGCCATACATACAACTTTCATTTACATTGTTTCAAATACCACTGACCATACCACTTTCATTTACATTATTTCAAACTTCTGTATGCTACAATACAATTATGCACCATCTACCCCTCTGCCTTACACCATCATCCCCTGCCCATCTGATCAACGAACAACATCCCACTTGCCTAACCATCCCTCAACTTCCATACCACAACATCACCAACTCCTTGCAACTGCTTCACCCTCATCTAACCAATACTACTCACTGCAAACCATCACTACTACACTATCAATCTGCCTGACACTACTTGCCTGACCACCATCCTCCCATTGCTCCTCCTCGTATACAACACTAAAACCTCACACCAACCACATATCCAATACAGCCAAACCATAACACTTCAACTATCCAAACTAAAACTGACCAACCTTCATATATCAGCAATCCCGCCATCAACTGCCTGCCATCCATCCATACACTTAACAACCTCTGCACAGCACATACCTTTAAGACCAAGCACCTTCACTATCCTCAGTCACATCCTCTGCCTTCTTCACCACCCCTTCTGACCAATACCATCAATCATTCTTCCTCTAATCAAACAAACATCTTTACCATACAACCATATTGGCACAACCGCAACCATCATCGAACCAACAACAACCTCCACCGCCCAAGATTCCCTACTGTCATCAACCACGACCATAAACCCTTGAAAACAGCAGCCTGCATCGCACCGCTCTCCTAAACTATCAAAAACATCCACTATAATCTGCATAACTTGATTCACCAACCCAATGCCCGAATCGCCAAACCAAATCACGACCGAAATTTCCCCCATTCGAACATCGAATTGCCTGCCTTCTTTTGAAAATTTGGGAAATTGAATCGAATTTTGAATGTGAATTGGTTGTGAATTTGAGAATTTAAGAAGTGTGAATTAGTGAAATTGAGAATTTGACAGATACGTTTAGTATAAGACAATTGAAGATCGAAGTTTGTTTTTCTTTTATCAGAAATATTTGCGGGTCTTGGGCTTCTTGTTTTTGGGCTATGTTAAATTTTATTTTGTTTTCGAATAATAAGGGTTTCTTTTGCTTTGTTCTCTACTTCAAAAAAAAATTGTGTTTCGTTTTAGACATAAATATCCATGTTGTGCAACAATTTTCAGGTTGCAAAATCAGATAAGGAGAAGAACCGCTTGCCAAAAATAATTGCTTTGCTTTGCTTACTAATTGCGCTAAAAATCACTGCTTAAAAAAATTTGCTAATAATTCTGCACACTCCGGTATCGTGCTCTCATCTCTTGTTTTTAGTTTCCTTGCATTGTTAGATGGTTGCATCTTATTAAAAAGGAATTTCAAAAGTAAAATCAAATTTCATTTATAGTTGCATCATTAAAATCACGTTTAGTTTCTGCTTTGCATTCATACCATCTTATTTTCTTTTCTAAGGGCAATACCCAAATCCACATAAGGTAAGAGATTTCATCACCCCTTCCTTGGCCCACAAATTGCATATCAAAATTTTGACTAATAATAACAGTTAGACCTTTGGACTTAAGGGAGTCACGAGCTCAGCTAGGGCTTAATTGTATCTTTACAAGTTGTCTTCTTTAAACAATTTTATTTCTTGGTGTCCAGGCTACGTCAGAGCAATAATCAGTTATAAAAATTACGGTGATTTGTAAATATTATACTGATTGTTTCTCTGAAGGTACTTAAACCTTCGACTGCATTACTATGGTGATTCGTGGTACGCTGATAACTCATGTCTGTTACCTGGCTAAGAAATATTTTATTGGATTAAGACAAAGTGTGATTATACAATTTTGGGTTAGGAGCTACTAAGGACAGAAAATTTGTAATTAAGTCCTTGCATTCATTTAGTTGTATTAGTTCATGCATATTTTTAGAAAAAACAACAAAAATCCAAAACTAAAAAAATTATACATTTTACTTAACTTAATTCTTGTTTAATCCAAAATGCAACAAAAAAAATCTTTTTAAATCTTTTCCTTTGAAATTTGTCAATCAAAATCAAAAATCCAGAAAAAGATATGAGTCAGTTTTTTTAGAAAAGCAAAAAAATATAATCTTTTCAAAAACATATAAAAAAAGAATTTTTTTTTTGAAAATCCGAAAAAAAAATCAAACCTCTCTTTTGAAAAATAAATTCTTTTTGGTAAATATATTTCCCTTAAAAAAATATTTTAACTTCATTTTCTAAACCGTGTTCTCTCTTAAACTCAATTCTAACTTCTTTCTACCCTTCTCGCTAGTGCATGAGTCGTTGGACTCGTGACACTTCTACAAATGCTTGGACTCGTGCCCTTCTACGAATCGTTTAACTCAAACAAACGATCCTCCTAAAATAACGAACGAGAATGCCCCTTCGGACTATTATGGATATAATCATTTCTGATAGAGTTTCTATTCCTTATTGTATTACGTTACTCGCCCTTATAATCATTTCAAAATTCATTCAAACCATATTTTCACGCTTTCGAAATTTGGCAATTTTGAACACGATGACAATTACATTTTCTTAATGAAATTCGAGCAAATTTGCGCAACCATTAAACTCCAACAACTTTCTAATGACGAAATCAAACTTCGATTAATTCCATTTTCTCTTACTGATTATGCTGAAAAATGGTTGTATAGCTTACCCTCAAACTCAGTTAAAACTTGGGAAGAATTCGTTAACGTTTTCTTAAAAAAGTTCTACCCTTTGGAAAAAATAACTAAAATCAGAAACGAGATCGTAAATTTTCATCAGTTCAGGGGTGAACTATTAAGAAAATATTTTGAAAGATTTAAAGAGCCATTGATAAAATGTCCACACCATAACTTCGAAAAATGGACCCTTTGCCAAATCTTATACGATGGACTTGAAAACAGCTCACGAACTATACTTGAATAGATGTGCCAAGGAAATTTTCTCACCCAACATCACGACGATGCTTGGAAATTTCTTGAAAACTTGGCCGAAAAATCGTCCAAATGGGAACGTTCTAATGAAAAATACATTTACTCACGATCGAGTGCACACTCAATAGGATCATCTTTGGCTTTGAAAGTTAAAATTGACGCAATGATTAATAAATTCGACAATGTTTTCCACCGAACCAAATGAACCCAGCTTCCCAACCCATGTGTTATAAATACAACGACCCGAGTCACATAGCCGATCAGTGCCCTAACTCGATAGAACAACTCAATGCTTTCAACAAGGTTAAAAATGACCCGTTTTCTCCAACTTACAATCCTGGTTGGATAAATCATTCGAACTTTGCTTGGAACCAAAATAATCACAACACGAATTTTGTTCGTCCTAATTTTCAAGCATTTTCGAACAATGCTTCGAATCCTCCCTTTCAACCCAATCATTTTCAACAAAATTTTGCGGGTCCATCCCAAAATCAACCGCAACAATATTTTGCTCTCCAAGATGATAAACGATTGTCTTCTGTTGAAAAAAGTCTTGAAACTTTGGCTAAAGCAAGGATTCAAAATCTCCAATCGAATAGCAATTTGCAAAATTTGTTGACCTCATATATGCAAAAGACTAGTCAATCAATTACGAAACTTGAAATGCAAACGAGTCAATTAGCCACGTCTGTGAGTGAACATGAATGAGGCACATTTCAAAGTCAGCTAGTTTCAAATCTCAGAAATCAAAGCACAAATTCGAATCAAGTTCATGTTGTTCAAGGTAACAACGTAACCCAAATGAACGCTATCACAACTTTGTGTTTTGGTAAACAAATCGATAACCAAGCCATTAATCCAAATGATTTATCAGAAATCCCTCTCGAAACTTCTAAAACAACAAACGTTTCTAATCAAAACGTTGAACCAAACATTGAATCAAATTCCAATCCAAGTTCTTCTTCTACTCAAGTAGACCCTACTATTGAGTATTGTGTTCCATTTCCATATCGTCTTCGACTAAAGAAACACTCTGACCAAATGGAAAAGATGCTGAATTTTTTAACAAGTGAAAGTTAACATCCCGCTTCTCGATATCGTTCAACAAGTCCCAACTTACGCTAAGTTTATCAAGGGCTTGTGTACCCAAAAACGACACACTCATGTACCCAAAAAAGTTTTCTTAGCCGCTGAACTTAGCGAAGTCTTGTCCCAATCAATTCCCATCAAATACGAAGATCCTGGATGTCCGACTATCTTGTGTACAATTAGAGACAAAATGGTTAATAAATGCTTGCTCGATTTAGGTGCGAGTGTTAATTTGATTCCTTATTCAACGTACCAGAAACTTGGCTTGGGTGAATTAAAACCAATGAAAGTAACTCTTCAATTTTCCGATCGTTGGATAAAGAAACCCGTAGGAGAAATCGAGGACGTACTCATTAAAATCGGTCAATTCATATTCCCTATTGATTTCATCATCTTGGAAACTCAACCCATGAATAATCCGTTGAGTCAAATTCCATTGATTTTAGGCCGACCTTTCTTGGCTACTTCAAATGCTTTAATCAAATGACTTTGGATCTTAACATTTTAAATCTTGAGAATCAACCAAATGAACCACATGACCAAACGTTGGAAGTTAGCTTCATTAAAGAAATCTTTGATAACGAAACAATTGACCTAAATCACGAACGTGAAACCAAATACGAACAACTGTTTCAAGATGAGCCTAACGAAATTGAAATTGCGCTTCCATTTGAACCCCTTACCATTGAATTTTAACTTCAACCGAATTCTTTGATTGAGCAACCCCCGAGGTTGGATCATAAACCCCTTCTCGATCACCTTAAGTATGCATACTTAGGTGATAATGAAACGTTTCCCATCATAATCTCCTAATCTCTCTCTCTCTTGATCAAGAAACTTCCTTACTTTCAATTCTGTTGAAAAACAAAAATGCAATTAGATGGTCGATCACCGATATAAAGGGAATTAGTCCCGCTCTTGTTTAACAACGCTAACATTTAATTGACGACGCCAAGCCTGTTCATGATGCGCAACAAAGGCTAAACCCAAAAATGAAGGATGCGGCTCTTCTCGATAACGTAATCATATACCCAATCTCTGATAGTTCGTGGGTTAGCCCCATTCATGTCGTGCGTAAAAAGTTTGGACTTACCATTATCAAGAACAACTCAAATGAACTCATTCCAACTCATACTCAAACGGGTTGGCGTGTTTGCATTAATTATCAAAAACTAAATGCTGCAACATGTAAGAATCATTCCCTCTTCCCTTCATCGACCAAATACTTGAAGAATTCTATTACTTTCTTGATGGTTATTCTGGCTATAACCAAATTCCAATCGCTCCCGAAGATCAAGAGAAAATGACTTTCACGTGTCCCTTTGGCACTTTTGTGTATCGACGTATACCTTTTGGCCTTTGCAAGGCTCCTGCTATGTTTCAAAGATGCATGGTCGGCACCTTTTCTGACATGATTGAATGCTTCCTTGAAGAATTCATGAACAATTTTTCTATCTTTGGAAACTCTTTTTCTGAGTGCTTATATCATCTTGAGTTAGTTCTTAAACGATGCAAGGACAAACATTTAACATTAAATTAGGAAAAATGTCATTTCATGCTCAAACATGACATTGTCCTTGGACATGTCATTTCAAACAAAGGCATTGAAGTAGATAAAGTGGAAGTTGATGTAATTGCGAATCTACCCATTCCTAAATCTGTCAAAGACATTCGTTCATTCCTTGGACACGCTGGCTTCTATCGACGTTTTGTGAAGGATTTTAGTAAAATTGCACGACCTCTTATGACTCTTCTTGGAAAAGATGTTCCTTTCGACTTTAATTTTTACCGTGTTTCTGCTTTCGAACATCTCAAAAACAAACTCATTTCTGCTCCCATCATTTGCTCTCCTAATTGGGATCTTCCTTTCAAGATAATGTGTGACGTAACTTCGAAGTTGGTGCTGTCATAGGTCAATGCATCAACAAAATTCTTCATGTCATTTACTATGCTAGTATAACTCTTAACGATGCTCAAATCAATTACACAACCACTGAAAAAGAGCTTCTAGTGGTAGTCTTTGCGCTCAAAAAATTCCGACCTTATTTGATTGGCTCACACAATACAGTTTGCATTGACCATTCCGCTCTTAGGTACCTTTTCGCTAAAAAGGACGCTAAGTATTGTTTGATACATTGGATCCTTTTACTCCAAGAATTTGACCTTATGATCAAAGATAAAAAAAGATCTGACAATGTCATCGCCGATCATCTATTGCGTTTTCTAAACGCACCATCTTCTCTACCGTTCAACGAGAACTTCCCCGACGAACAACTCCTTTCTGTTTTTGCCAATCCATGGTATGCATACATAGTGAACTATTTAGTCACTAAGGAAACTCCATCATTTGGTCAAAACAAGATAAATATAAATTTCTTTCCCAAGTCAAGTACTTCTATTGGGATGATCCATACTTGTTTAAGTACTATTTCGACCAAATCATTCAACGTTGCATTCCGGATTGCGAAATCAAAAGTGTTCTTTCATTTTTGCACGATCAAATGTGTGGTAGTCATTTTGGTCCTCGAAAAACTACCGAAAAAGTACTTTAATGTGGCTATTACTGGCCCACTCTTTTCAAAGACTCTTTTGAATTTTGTAAAACTTGCGATCGCTACCAAACGGTAGGAACAATCTCTTGAAGAAACATTATGCCTTTGAACCCCATTCTTACAATCGAGATCTTTGACGTTTGAGGTATTGACTTTATGTGACCGTTCCCAAATTCTTTCGAAAATTTGTACATTCTTCTTGCTATTGACTACGTCTCCAAATGGGTTGAAGCCATTCCGTGTAAAACCAACGACAATGGAATTATTGTGAAATTCCTTAAAGAAAACATCTTTTCGAGGTTCGGCACACCTCGCACAATAATAAGCGATAATGGAACTCATTTCTGTAGCCGATCATTTGAAACTTTAATGAAGAAATACTCGATATCCCACAAGTTATCCACTCCGTATCATCCTCAAACTTGTGGCCAAGTTGAAGTTTCAAATCGTCAAATCAATTTTTTTTTGAAGAAAACCTTTAATAAAAAAAAATATTGGTCTCAAAAATTAGCTGACGCGCTTTGGGCTTACCATACTACTTTTAAAACTAACCTTGAAATGTCCCCATTTCGTTCAGTTTATGGGAAAGCTTGTCATTTACCAGTTGAAATCGAACACAAAGCGTTGTGGGTAGTAAAGAACTTAAATTTCGATCTCGATAAAGCCGGCGAAAGCCGAAAACTACAACTCAACAAACTAGAAGAACTTAGGAACGATGCATATGAAAACGAAAAAAATTACAAAGAAAGAACAAAAGTTTTACATGAAAAGTCTATCCTAAGAGAAAAAGATTTGCCAAATCAAAAGGTTCTTTTATATGACTCTAGACTTCGCTTATTCCTTGGGAAATTAAAATCAAGATGGACCGGAGCATTTATGGTTCAAACTATTTTTCCACATGGTGCAATAGAAACACAAAACCCTAGGGATGGAACAATTTTCAAAGTCAATGGTCATCGCTTGAAACCATGCCTGGAATTTCCAAGTAATCAAGAGGAGGAGGTCATGATTCTTCACGAGCCATACTACGTCTAGTAAGAAATGTTAACCCTCTTTTGTAAATATGTACATATTTATTCCCGTTACACTCATTACATCATGCATAGACTATGGGGACACAACCAAAATCAACTGTGGGGGGGAGTCTCATCTTCTTTTTTGTTTTTTCATGGTTTATTTTTTGCATTTTTCTTTTCAAAACTCAAAACTTAAAAAAAATCCCAAAATGAATTTTCTTTTTAACATATTGATTTACTTTTGAAGAAACACCATGGGATAAGTACATGTTTTGGTTATTAAACTGAAATTTCTGAAAATTTATTTGTCTCAACAAAAATAAAAATAAAGTTTAATTACAAGTAACTATGGTTTTACTAGCATATAGGAAGGTTCATGGGTGTTAATTATAAAATATATCCTAATTGTAAATCTTTGTTTAAAAGAGTGGTTGATTTAAAGTAAAGGCGATAAAATTTTTGATCTTCTAAGTTAAATTATGCTAAGATGATATTGCAAAACTCTCTCTCTCTCTCTTCTAAAAAAACATAAAAAAAGGTTTTTGTGAAAATAAGAAACACATAGAGTCATGTGTTCACACGCAAGTGTGTACACTCGCCATGCTCTGTACCCTTTTCACGTAAGCCCGGAAGACAGTACATGATTAGTATATCTGGCCCCAGTTTATCTGAATTAGGTGTATTTATATAAATTTTTAATAAAAATTACCATCTAGGGTCATGTGTTCATACGCAAGTGTGTACACTCACCACACTCTGTACTCTTCTCACGTAAGTCCGAAAGGTAGTGCATGATAAGTATCTGACCATAGTTTATCTGAATTAGGTGTGTGTATACTAATAATGTAAATACTTTTCAAAAATAGAGAGAGTAAGCAATTGAAATCCAAGCATTATTTTCACTTATTTGATTCGATTTGTTATTCAAAAGAAATAAAAATACTACTTTGAAAAACTTTGATAATCAACTAAGGATCCATTTTATAGTTGCACTATGTTATCAACCGAAACAACTTGCCAAACTCGAGTCTAATTGTGATGATAACTTAATTTTTGTTGAAAGTTTTGACGAGTAAAAGGACTTAAACTTCTTGATAATGACCAGAACTTATATTTAACTTATTCGTGTTAATTTAAAAGTAAATTCTTCATTTGTAAATATTTTCAAAAACTTGCATTCATCTCTTTGTAAATTTTGGATTTTTAAATCAATATCCTCCTTTTATTATACGGGTGGGCACAGGTCAATGTGGTCCAGTTTGAAACTCAAACCATTTTCGGATATTAGTAAATGGTTAACCAAAAATGAAGACCGTAATACTATTTCACTAAGGTCCGGTTTCGGTCCGGACCGATTTGATTTTATATCTTTGCACATTCAGGTTTACTAAACAATTCCAAATTTACTAATTTTGAAACATTCAAATAAAAAACTACATATGCATTGATTTTTCTAATATATATGTACTTCCAGCATACAATTCAATTACACGACTGACTACATAATAGTTCGTTACTTAATTACATCATAAACTTCTTCCAACATACAATTCATTCACACACCTAACTACGTAATTACATAAACTTCAAATATTAAAACTTCATATTTTTACTTTCAGCATGAGTGTACCAAACCAGAATACCATAGACTATAGCATGAAATTCTATTTCATGAACCACAAAAATTCAAATTTCCAAAACCTTGCATAAAAGTCTTTATATAGACATACCCAGTAAGAAGTAACAAAACATTCAGAGCTGCAGTGTCATTTTTCCACCCCTGTATGTGCATTCATGCATCATTCTAAACCACCCCTGTAACCAAGCTTTCACTGGGCAGTATTAGAATATAAAAATTCAAATCAATATAAAATTTTAATTATTAAAGTTAAATAAAACATTAATCTTATCAATGCTTATTAGAACTAATATCCATTACATAAATCAAATGGAGTTGATATATGGATACCTTGCATTAAATCTAAATGGTTATTTTCATAATTAAGAAATTCTCATGAATCAGACAAGTTCAATGTTAATCAAATAATATAATAGATATATGACTATATGGACCTAGCTACCTCAAATGAAATTTGTATGATATCACAAAACATATGTATGCAATTAAATAATCAGTGATTATGCAATCTAATAATCACTCCAAAATAGATAAGATACATAATAATATATTGAATATGGAAGAAAGTAAATCAATCTAACTGTAGTATTATTTTTTATATCCAGTAAGTGAATCATAGTACAATATTAAGCATAAACTAAAAACAAATTATTTATAGGTTTTAGTCATACAAATATGAATCATTGATAATATAGCAATTAGAAGTTAACAATTAGCAGTTTAAATTTTAATGAAAATCCAGCTGTAATATGTATAAAATACTAGAAACTAAATATCTTAAAATTACCTTTTTCCACATTCTCTAATTCCTCATAAAGCCGAAACTCATCATTTGTAGGTTCCTTATAAAATGAAAATCCAGCTGCTTTCAACCAGTCATTTGCACACACTAAAGCTTCAATATTGTTGGGGTTAGTGATGCTCTAAATGGATCAACAACTCGAGCGCCAAGACTGAAAGCCATTTCAGATGCAATTGTTGAAGTAGGAATAACAAATACATCTTTATCTATCTTTGATAGAATTGGATACCTGATTGAATTGAATCGGTTTCATTTATTAGTGTTGTAAATAAGTATGATTGCATAAATAACAAAGTATACTATCATTTAATTCACTATTTGTTTTGCAAAATAAAATAAACAAACCTGTGAGCATTTTCTTTCCACCACTTAAGTAGCTCAAAATTTTATTCCAAGGATCTTCGGAAGCATCAACCAAGTACTTATGAACCTCATTCTTTATCTCAACTAAATCTCTTTCTTGTCTTAGTCTCATGAATTGCTACATGTTAGCTGCATGACTATCTTCTTCAAAATTTACTACAACAATATGATCTATCTTTGGCATTGTGGAATCTAATGATGCTTGCCTACCCCACGGGATCTAGTTTATAGTACTCATAATACAACTTAAGAAACATTGACTTGATTTCATCAACCATCAACTTCACCATTGTAGGATTAGGTTCAATGCATGGAAAAAAATATTCAAGGTAAAGCATCTTGTATCGTGGATCAAGAACCATAGCAATAATAAGAATCTTGTTCATATCATGAAGCTTCAGCCAATATTTATCGAATTTCCTTTTCATCGAATTTCCAGTGCTCGTTAACAATGAATCATTGCTTTGTACACATTTATCTAGTTCACCCATGATAGTGGCATCCAAAGCAGTGGCTTGTTTGCAGTAACGAATTTGGTCCCACTAAACTTCAACGTTGCATCAGAGAATTTTTTTTAGAAACTTTACTAAATGAGCTATCTTATCCCAATCATCATTTTTTGGAGGCCCCTCTCTTTTTATACCATCGATTTTTTCTTGAAAATACCCCTCAAATTGACTATCTTCATCTTCTAACCTTGAAAATGCGTATCTATACTTCAAAGCAATATCTAACATGAAGTATGTTGAGTTCCACCTAGTGCAAACATCTAATGGAACTATTCCACCTTTATGCTCAATCTTCTCATGAGCTGGACAATTTCTAAATTTGGCTAACCTAGAAGGGGATGACCTTGTGCATTTTACACAATTACGAATTCCATCTATAGCACTATCAAGCTCATCCATACCATCTTTTATAATTAAATTAAGAATATGATAACAACATCTCATATGTAAAAAGGAACCATTCAATACTAAAATTTTCCTATTTCCAATCTTGTCTTGCATATAATCAACGGCTACTTGATTTGCACTGCCATTGTCAACTACGATTGAAATTTTTTTTCAATTTCCCAGTCAATCAAACAATTTTCCATTAACTTCCCAATGATTTTACCCTTATGATTTGCAATGACAAGAAACTTAAGGATTCTTTTGTGTAGTGTTTGATATCATTAATAAAATGAGCAGTCCATATGAATTTTTGATCTTTTTAAAGTGATTCCAGACTTCTGATCTATTCCTTCTATCACTGCTAGGTGGAAGTGGAGCTGCAGTGGTAGGTTAAACTTCAATAGCAATTAGGTCCTATAATGGTATCTCCGAAGGTGATGTATTTGTAGTAGAAGCAATTCCGATCAGTGAATCCTGTACTCCTTCCATACTCTACACAAAACAATTCATACATGATTAGTACTAACTATCAAATAGAAAATAGTTTAATTGTATCATTTTTTGATTATAGGTGCCATTGTAATTCTAAGATAAAACATCCACTGCAAGGTTGTCAATATTTAATTCTTGTCACTATTGCAAGTATGAGATCTTTAACCAATAGAAAGTATAAACGAGGCCATTGCTGTAAAAGAACCATAGCAAATAGTAAGTGATGGCTATTTCGTAAATAAGTCAAAATTTTGGACATCACTTCTTAAATAGGTTAAAGTTTAAGTTTATTACATCAAAATCAACGTTTACAAACATATTCATGCCATAACCAAATTCACGCAACCAGATCAGCACAAAATACATAATAAGTTGTAAAAATCAGAATTGGCAAACTAGAAATTAACTTAAGTTTACCTCACTTGTACTTGAAAAAGAAGATTGTTAAAACCTCCATTCTTAGTTTCAATGAAAATAACTATAAAAACACACTTATACAGTATAAACATCATCAATATGCAGGTACATGCAACAGGATCATGGCTAGATGACAAGCGAGGAGAAACTGTTACTAGTAAGGTCGTATTTTAGTCTTAGATAAAATATGTAAAATCTCCTTGAGTGATTCACAAAACAAAAATTCACATTTTCAAATTAAAAAGAACTTATCTAAAGAAAACTGAATTCATAGACGCCTGTGAAAAACCACAGATGTCTGAAACATTACACGGGAAAATTAATCCTTATAATGACAAACGTTTGTGATTTTCCACAGACATCTGTGACGTTATTTCTGAAACATAACGGCTCTTTTTATGAAAAGTTGCTTCCTTCTGAAATTTTCATTTACTTAAACATTGCAACTTTTTGAAAGATAATGGTTGCTTCTCTTCAAGAAACAACTCTTGAATCTTATAAATAGCACTAAATGATTGAGGCTAATGTCAACCTTGATTTCTATACTCTTATTTTATATTCTTACTTCTATGCTTTTACTGATTCAATTTTCTGAATCATTCAAATTACCAGAATTTATATTTTGGTTATATTGCTTCCTAAAAATCAAAGTGCACATAAACAATATCACTCAAAGGAGATTATAGGAAGAATTGTATTGTACAGTCAATATCTGTGTTATTCAGAACACACAATTATCAACTAAATACTTTTGTATTAAGCATGCTCCTCCGGGTGAAGTAAGGGTTTTTTGGTTAGTAAATACTGAAGGGGAGCTTCAAGACTGGACATAGGACGGAAGGTCCAAACCAGTATAAAAACTCTGGTTTGCACACTTTTTATACTTTACTATTTATTGTCTACTATAGCATTAGGTCATACACTTTCATATCATACACAAGTTAGATAATATACGTTCCATTAGACTTTCAAAGATGAAATCCAAGATCAGAAAATTAGCATAGGAAAGGGAGAATTGGCATAAAGCAGCATCACCTTCCTTCGGTTATCAGAGAGAGAAATAGGGAAATGGATGTGGCGGCTAGCTATTGTAAAATAAATGAAAATTGACGAGTTTGAGGTAAGTCTGTAAGTGGGGTATGAGGTACCGATGTGGATGTGAATAAAAAATATAAGTAATATAAAAAGGTTAGGATTTGTAAGGTTTGAGCCTGCGAGGTATGTGGGTTAGGCTATAGACGGAGCATTCATTTTTAATAAACCTATGAAAAAACAGATAAGAAGTATGCTGCAGATAATTTTATGTATGAAGTAATCCAGTCTGGCTTAATACGGTTGGTTTCACCCTTCAAACCGCAACGTAACCGTAATGAAATGGATCGGGCCGGTTTTGAATATTCGGTTTAGAGAGATAATACAGAGCGGTTTTCTGCGCATTTTCATCGGTTTGGGGCGGGTAGTTTTCGTTTGGCGGTGCGGTTTACGTCCGCCCCTATTTTATTATCAAATAGATCCAAAAATTTAATTTATTGAATTAAATTCAATAAAATATCAAAATAACATTTTAACTTTATTATGACTTTGAACAGGGTTATTACAGGGGCCACGGCCTAAAGGAGAGGAAGAGAGAGGAAAAAATAATTATCGGGAAGAATTATGGAATGAATGGAACATAATTTGTTTTAAAGAAGCATTTAAACCTTCCAATTCCCTCCTTAAAAACCTTCCATATTTAATTCCTCATTAAATCTCATCAAATCTTCTCCCTTATCTTCATGATTTCGACAATAAATAAAAAGAAGAGAAAAGGGTGAAAATAATTTCATAAATGTGCTTGAAGTGGGTCATAAAGAAGAGTAAATGATGGAGATTTATTACCTTCCTTCAATTGCTTCTTGGATTTTCAAATCACATTTGAAACCTCTCCCCTCCTTCCCTCTGTAGCCAGCCATAAACGAGGTAATGTGGGCCTTAAAATTTTTTAAAAACTATTCTAATCCAACTTAAATATTATATCGATATCGTATATCGATACGTGCGTATCTAACTTTTATACACACACTTTATTAAATACCAATGGTATTCAAACAAATCAGATAAAATTAATAATTAATATTTCATATATATATATATATATTAATTTACAATGATTATAAATTAATTAAATCGTGTCGTTTTTCAATGTATTTATCATTACGGTTGTTCGACTTAAATGTGTTAGTTCAATCAGTGGAATATTGACGTTCACATGATTATTTACACTAATTTCCTTCATCAATATTATATTACATTAGGACTTACGGAATTTGATTTTGGTCAAAATTCCAATATCATCTACATTCAAGTTAATTAATCCAAACAAAAAATCCTTGGTTCAATAATAATAATAATAATTTACTGTAATGCTCTGGCCAAAGACTTTGACAATGAGTTGACTACAGCTGACTGTGATACTAACTCCATATAGGTGAGGAGATGAAATCTCAATTGAATAGTGTTTCACTTCCATTGCTTTAGCTCGGACCAAACTATAGTCTTTTAATGGAAGTTATGCCATGATTTAAATATGATCAAATTGAAGTTCAGCATAGTTCTCAAGTCTAGAGAATTATACAATATCATCACTTCGAGATTCTCTATTTGACCTTAGTTATACTAACCAACACAAAACTCTCAAGTGAGTCATTCCATAATCATCCAATAACCATCAGTATGTAACCACTTGGTGTCTCTAGCAATCCTGAGTAATATGCTGCCCAACATTTGGAGAGCGTTATGCACTCTAGTCTCAACAGATGCATCTCCCGTCTCAAAACATCTTGACTAAAAATATTTAAAATAATATGTATTTTTAATGCGATAGATTTTTCATGATTACAACACATTATAATTACTATCACATACAATACCATTAAGGATTTTCTATTTAATATACTTTAAATTAATTACTTAATTAAATAAATCATACTGTAACAGGTATATAATATAAAGAAAATATCTTTTATTTTGAACAATATTGGTTATCAAGAAAGATATATGTAACAAATTGCATAACTACCCCTAGGGCATACCCTAACTCCATCAATCTCCCACTTGCACTTAGGTTCAAGTATGGAATTTTATACCAACTCCTTCAATCGGTTTTCTCAAAAACTAATCAGTTCGGTCCCTTAGGTGGGTATGCTATTTTGTTTTAATTATTTACTCTGTCAATCCACTCTCTTCTGATAGCCTTCTTTATCATGTGGAAATTTTCGAAGTATGTTTCTCGACGTCTAATGAGTTCTAGGTTCTTTTCATGATTTGTATCTCAACATTGTTATCATATAATAATGACATAAGATTCTCAACATTTAGAATCAACCCTAGCTCAGTTATAAATTTGTGCATTTATTTATACTTACAATATTACAGCGCTACTCAAGGCTATGGCATATCCTTTGGTTGAATCAGCCACTACTTACTGTTTGGACCATTTCCAACTTAAATTTCTTAACTTAAGATCGAAGATGAACTTAGGATTGACACATTATACTCAATATTACTTATGAAGTTTGAGTCTGCACACTCCTTCATAAGGAGTTCGTCGTTTCTACAAACAATTCTCTGGTATTTCATAAATATTCGAGACACTTTCAATTTTCATATAGTAATCTTATTTCAAATTTGATATTAACTTCACGTAACTAATACATAAGCAAAATACGATATTAGACAATACGACATGTATGATAATTCCTATTGCCAATGCATAAGAAATCCATCTTACATGCTCCATTTTAAATATAATAATATGGTATCTATGTATATTGTTTTGGGACAATCCCAACATCCTTTTATACTGATTATAAATGCTGTTAATTTAAAATCCAATATTGAGAATTATACAATCAAACTAAAATGATTTTAACATGAGTACATCATTAATAATCATAAGTTTGTTGTTTACTTATAGTATTAAAATATTTTAGTACATATTAATGTTAATTCTTATAGATGCATGCTTACTTTGCATTTTGATTAAAATTTAAATTATTTGATTTCATTGTAAAAATATTTGCTTAACTTTGATGTTTATTGAACAATACTTTCATATCAGTTCTTAGATAATATCCAATACTCACAAACTTAGTTATCGCTTCCACTGACTTTGAGACATTTTATTTTTTAAGCACAAACAACATATTCTAAATCATTATTCTGAATTTATGTTTCAACATACATATATCGAAACTCAAAGTCATATCGAGCGATAATTTGGTAAGTAAAGTCTAAATTAACTTAAGTATGTTGAAGACAAATCTGTTACGGTAATTTCAGCAATTAAAATTTACGATGTTATTCTATCAACGTAGCTTACCATATTTCAACCACATTGATCTTCTTCTCCGAGACACTTTTTACGGTCGATGGATCATATCCCTTTGGGTATAGCTATCAAAATCATATTCTGATAATGAACTTGGAATCCATTCTGGATTTGCACATCATGACATATGGTAGTGTCAATATTCTTAATGGCTATTGATAAGTGAAGAGATTCTTTTCTCGACATCGACAAGAAAATCATAGTTTTTCTTTAATGTGTGAGAGTTATTATTAGATATTCTAATTAGATGTGTTCGTTTAGGCTTAGTCAGTTTCATTTCATCCTTTGTAATTAATTTTAACTTTAATCATATCCAAATCCATACTAATAATTTGTAAAAGAAATTCCTTTATCGTGAAGTTGGTGTTTCTTGAAACAACAATTGTATCTCGATGCAACGAAATAGGTATTCATAAACATTTTATGAATTGCCTATGTGTGTGTGTAAAACTGATTTGGTTTTTAAGTTTACAAAACTTATGTTCATAACATAAATTGATCAATTAATATTGATCGGTCCCAAACACATTTAGGGTGGCCCATATAAGATCCCTCATAAACAAGTATTATGTGCGTCTCTCGACTCACATAACCTGTCACCTTCTTGACCTAGTATATGTAGGGGTTTGTTATCAATGCTTATCTTATATGATACATAAACTATGCTTTAGATGAAATTATATTAACCTATATACTTACTCTTAAATATATGTCCTTGTAGAAAGAAATTAACTCAACTTCATTCACTATCAATCGTACTTTGTCAAAGCCTGATTACTTCTTATCGATACCTCATTATGTATGATATAGACGAGTGACTTTTGAGATCGAATTTTATTCATTTTTAGTTACTTTTGAAACCTTTTCCAATAAATTTGCATATTCAATCAAATTAAATTTTATTTTCCTTACAAGTTATGTTTTCTACTTCCATTTTATATTCAACAAGCTTATCATAAATACACTACTTGTGTATCAAATACACATATTCATCTCTATGATAATTCATATATGAATTTAATGAAGTAAGTGGATTTTTATTGGTATCATTAGACTTTGAACTACAAACATCTATATGTATATATATCCAAAGAGTTCACTAACTCTTTTATCGCTCCAATCGAATGGGCGCTCCACCATTGATCTTCTAAGATATAATTCATGGGTACTATATGATTCGCAGTCATGTGATTACTAAATTATTTCTCAAAGAAATGGCTTAGTCCATAATTCTAAAATAACTGTAAAATTTTTATATACTTTCATATTTTTGATGCATTACTTTTGTTATGAAAACAAATGCCATTATTATAATTTTATGTTAAACGAATATTCATAATACTCGTATTAAAATAAAACAATATCTATTTTTAATCAATATTGAAACCGGTTATTATTTCATCAATAATATTTGGTATATTTACGAAGATAATTTACGTAACTTGATGCGTCCACTAAGAAGTATTATATAGTTTACTCCCACTATTTTTTTCCCTTATTATAAAATCTTACGAATACGATGCTTCATTCAACCAATTAATGTGGGCTCTTTATTTCATTTACTGTAACTAGTTTACTTACAATCGAGAGTTTTAGATCAAATATCACAAACTTAAAGAATTGATTCTCATAGAAAACAATTTTCCATATGAAAATATATTTAGATAAGAATCAAATTTCTCATTCCATATTAGGTATCTTTTAATATTTTACACAATTCTTGTTTCTGATGTCTTTTCATAAAGCAATGGTAATCATTCACTCTCTTCATTCCAACTATGCTATATGTTACATCCACTCTCGTACATTCACTTTCTTTTCCAAATGTTGAACCATTTGAAAGGAAATCATTACTACAAGGCCGTAACGAACTCTTTACAAAAGTATATTAGCCTGATAGAGTTAGAGATATGCCCTAAGGGAAATTATTTAATTTGTTACATATACTTAACTTGATAACCAATCTCGTTCAAAATAAAATTTATTTTCTTTTTATTATATACTTGATATAATTTGTTATTTTAGTTAATTAGTTTAATTAAAAGTATAATCAATAACAATCCACAATTGGTATGTTTTGTGATAGTAGTTAAAAAGTGTTGTAACCATGAGTAATTTATCACAATAAAAATAAACATATCATTTTAAACGTTCCGAGTCAAGATGCATCGAGACTGGATATCGATGTATCTGTTGAGATTAGAATACGTAATGCCCTCTAAATGTTGGGAAATGTATTACTCACGAATGCTATGGGCACCAAGATGTTACATACTGATAGTTATTGGATAACTATGGAAGGACTTGCTCGATAATTTTCTATTGGTTAATATAATTAAGGTAAAATATAAAATATCGAAAGACTGAATAATCTAGTCAAAATGTCACACCACTTGCTAAGTGACGTGTGAACGATAACAATTGAATAATTCGATGTTAATCGCCGACCAAATTTACACCCGACGAGTCACACAACCGAAATGCTGAATTCTCTTTTGACCAAACGATTTAATCAGTTTAGAATTATTATAAATTAATTAATATTTATGAAATATTAATTTTAAATTTTTTATTATGATTTGAGGAGTAAATATTATACAATATATTTGTAATTGATATAAATATATCGATCGATATTCGATATCGATAAGCGATTAAATTAGATTTAATTGAATAGTATTTTCTATAGGCTTAAATGGGATTTTGGCCTATGATGACGGGCAAGCACTTTCGGCTAGAATAGGTCTGAAGAGGGGCGGCTCAATTAAGTTAGGGTCGTTGGTTTTGGATGGCCCGGATTAAGGGAGAACTGGTATGAGATACGATCCACTATTTTCTCTCTTCCACCCACTATTTAAACAACTCTAATCCTTATAAAAATTTGTTTTTTACTGCCGCTTTCATCTTCTTTTGCTGGTCGACTTCAATGCTAGGAGCCTCACCATATCAAGCTCAAATCAATTCGATAGTCAAAGGTCGACGGTTCAAGGATTAGCAGTCTGCCGAATTGAAAAGCTTATAAGAGGATAGAGTTCATCATTACAAGGTGTACTACAGGACATTGGTTTTCTAATATATTATTCATTAAATCATAGTATAAAATTTATGATTAACGTTTCACTGTATATATTATTATTATATTGTTAGTCTGGTGAGATTCTTATATGTATTATTGTTGTCACAAGCTAGATTGGTTATATGTATGTACTCATTTAAACATTTTTTACATATATTAGCTATCTACAACTGAATTTTTAATATACTAATATTATTTTATTATTATTATATATACGCACACATCATTTAATTATATATATAATTCATATTTAATTACAATATCATTTTGTGATAATAATTGATCCTATAATTTTATATATGTTTAGTTACAGTAATAATAATTTTTAACAACTACAAAATATTTTTTACAATTAATTATTTTTAATATTATTTAAACCAATATACTATCTAAATAAATCATATAAATTAAAATATGTTTCGTAAATTATTTTTAAATTTTATAAAATTATTTGCACATAATAATAGTTCTTGATTAGAAAATGAGAATTAAAAAACCAATTTTGTTATTTTTTTAGAATTATTATGAATAATGGTTGAAAAATAAATAAATAGTAAAAAATAGATTTTGATCAAAAGTAATTATGAATTATTTTGTTAATATATATATATATATATATTATAAATATGTTTATATATAAATATATTTATAAATTTATAAAAATATCATTTTGTCATTATAAATATACATAAATATATTTGGTTCATAATTTAAAATAAAGAAAAATTTAAAAATACAGTATATTATGTACATAATTTTATATACACATATAGATAATATAAATATATATTTTGAATATTTTCGTATACGTAAAAATTATTTAAACAAAATTAACATACACTTATGTATATATGTAATTATTTATTTATGATATTTATATAAGTAACAAGTTTTAATACATACACGTATTTGGACAACATATAATACATATCGGATGAGCTAACTTATCCTTTCGATGTAAATCCCAACATCTATACACGGGCATGTTATACCTTGCATGGGCTTACACGTTACACATGCATACAAATATATGTATATGATACATATGTGTATATTTATATGAGCTAAAATATAAATTAAATAAAACTATATAGTTTATAAATTTAAATAAAATAAGAGATTTTATTTAGATAAAATTTAGAAATGTTCTAATTAATCAGACTTCATAGGCCCAATATAGATCCAATTAGGCCTACCAACATATACTTTCGGATGAGGATAATGTCATATCCATATCTGCATCCGCATCCAAAATCATTTTCTGATATCGGATATCCACATCCCCGGATATGTACGGATATCAGATAATTAACCTATCTGCTAACAATCGATAAATTAAGAAATATAAATAGAAATTTTTATTTAACATAATTTTTTTAATCCCATTGATTATAAAAGTGTTAAAAATAAATAAATACACGATAATTAATATTTTGAGCAGTGAAATGCATTAAGTGCATATAATATAAACTGCTAACTTAATAAAATAGTAAATATACATACATACATACATACATACATACATATATATATATATATATTGGCAAAGCCAGCCGGCTTTATAGTAGGCAATGCCACTGTATATAAATAAGGAAAATGTAACGACCCAGAATTTTTGATAATTAAAATTCGAATATTTAATTGATTTTAAATATTAATAAATGAATTTAATAAGTCGAATAATTTATTTAAAGGATATTGGATTTAATTTGGTCAATTAAATCGATAATTTAATGATTGAAATTCCAGAGATAATTGAAAATTGAGATTAAGGTGAGTGAAATTGATTTGGAAAATTTATTTAATCATACTGGAGTTATAGAAAGGTTATAGAACTTTTAAAATTGAATTTGGAGTTAATCTGTGAAAATTGAATATTTTAATATTTAATTATCGACTGTAAAAATAGCCAATTTTCGAACAGTCTCAGATTTCGACGAAACCAATTTCATCGGATCCGTAATGTGATATTATTGTAAGATTTTAAATTTCGTAATTTTTGGATTTACCGTTTGTCCGGGGCAAACCAAAACGCCTCGAAATCGATTTAAATCGGTTTAATTTAAATTGATCGTTTATTGCCATATCTCACACATACGATCGAATTAGCTTTCGTAACCTATTCCATTGCATCCGGAACGCAGGATAAACCCTAGAAACGCCGGTCACCGTGCGTAAATCGGAGTTCGAAAATTCAGGATGAATAGTAATTTGTGAATTTTTTCTATATAAGCCCCTCCACTTTTCCAATTGCAAGAGAATGAAAACCCTAACCCTAATATTTTCTTCAGCCGCCACTATTGTTCTGAACGGCCAGAAACGATCGAAATTCTTCCCTCGTTTTTTTCAAATCCAAGCATCGATTTGTGAAACTTTCTGAATGAAAGTTGTAGAGTTTTGTAAGATCTATACATCCATACGGATGTGATCTATTTTAGTTGAGGGATTCGACAGCAAATGGGGCTCGAACGGCCGGAAGTCGCGCACGAAATTCGAGAACTAGGCTCGACCGGGCTTCACGAAATTGCAGCCGAGTGTGGGGTAGGGCGTTGGCTTCGTTCTGGCGGTGGAGTGATGGTGTCTGGACGTTGGTAGGAGGCGCGTGTATTAGGGTTTGATCGGCGGCCGGTTGGGTTCGAACGTGACATGTTTTCACGTATTGGAGAAGAAGCACACGAGCGGCCAGGATCTGGGAGCAAGGAAATCAGCGGCAGATGAGAGTTAGGGTTTAAAATTTTAATTAAAATGTTAATTAAGTGATATTTAAATTTGTATTAACTTCAAAGTGTTATAACTCTTTCATACATTATCAAAAAATGACGAAACAAAATGCATTGGAATCGCCTCGATGTGTACTTCGCTATGAAACTGGATTGGAAACGATCGGGGTCAGTGAAAATTTTGAGTGAGATTAAACGCGCGTTTAATTTTATTCGAAATAAACGCTGGAACAGAATTTAAAAATCAAGGTGAGATCTTCTCACTCAAATGAAAGTGGATTTTCTTTTACAGTTATTGATTGATTGATTGACTGCTTGGATGTGATATTAGATATAGTAGGATATATCTATATATATATATATAGCAATATATACATATTGGCATATGTATATATTGGATTGATTGATTTCCCGCCTCGTATAGCGGATGAGACCCTATTGCGCCGTTAGTAAGCGGATTATTTTTATAAAACCCATATACCGCGATATTCCACCTCGAAGTGGAATTGGTATTGTGCTAACGTCTTTGGATGCAGGGAAACAGGTGGGAGGGATCCAACTGGATTCCTCAACTGTATTTATTTATTTACAGATATTGATGTATATTCTGTTATCATGTTGATATATGATATTGAATGTTGTAATTGACTAATTGGTGCTGTTGCATCATCGGATTCAAAGTTTTGAAGTTTAAAAATAACGACTTTTACTTTAAAAGGATTTTTAAAGTGATTTTTGAAAATATACGTTTTATGGAAACTTTGAATTGATTTATTTTAAATAAGTAAACGTTAAAACTTTAAAGTTATAAAAGTTAAGATTTTGTGAATTTTAACCAAAGAGTAAATTCTTTTGAAATAAAGAGTTGAGTAATTTATAAAATGGTTTTAATTGGAATTTTTGAATTATTAAAACGATATATATAAAAGATGTACAAAAATTGATATTTATAACTTTAAAATGTTGGTATTATAAAACAAAGTTTTTATAAGCGTTAAAATGAATTTTTAAGAATTTATAAATAAATGAAATTTATAAATTGTGAACTTATAAATGGAAATGATTTTGTAAGATAAAGGAATTATAAGTATTTAACTTATAATATGGATTGTTGGTATAAGATTTGAGTTATGAATTGAATTGTTAATAAAGGAGATTTATTAAATTGAAGTTGTTAGACAATAGAAATAGAATTTATAAACGTTGTTTTATAAATTCGAAATCAATTGGATTTGATAAATTAAACATAGAAGGTTGTTAAAGGAGATATATTCGCGATTTTGGATAGCGAATTATTATTGAAATAAAATGTGTAGAAAATATTGAAATGTGGTTAGTGAAGTATATTCACGATTTTGGACAGTGAATATATTGTTAAGTAAAATGGATTTATTTTTGAAGAAGTAATATTAAAAATGAAGTTAAACATTTTAAAGATGTTTTAAAATGTGTTAAATATCGAAATCATAGATTTCAACATTTATTGTTGAAATAGACGTTTTCGAGAAATAAGGAAATGGTGGACTATAACACTGTTGTTATAGTAAATGATTTCCGAAAGGAAATGTTTTATGTAGTATTGGGATTTATATATCTATCTAAATTCGAATCCCTATACTAGTGATTTTGGAGTCGTCGTAACGATGTTTTACGTAACATTCGTTTTGACTCAAATAAATGTTGTTATAGTAAATGATTTCCTGAAAGAATGAATATATACTTAATATTGATTTAAGTATATTGAATATTTTCAAATGTTGAAAATAAATAGTTTTGTGAATTACTTATTTTAAATAAGTATGGAAATGCTTTTCCAATATGAAACGAAGGGTGGAAACTTTATCTTTTAAAGATAAATTGAAAGTGAATATTTGAAATTTGTTTTCAAACGGTTAAGTGTGGAAATAATATATCTAGTAAAGATATTTTTGAAGATGAAATAATTTGGAAAATTATTTGGAATCTGATGATGTTGCGCATCTTTATTGATAGTTAAATAACCGACTATCAATAATTACCTTGAATGGTATTTGTTGTGAATTGGATGAATTTGAATGCCACACTTATTTTTGAATAATCGCTCACTATTCGGGTTAGCCGGGAAAGGACCATGGGGTCGTATAACCCATTCCGAATATGTGATACGTCGTTATGAATTGCATTCGAAGACCGGTGTTGAAGACCGGATATTTTTGAAAACGGAAGGATTACCGTCGAGTTACTCTACATCGGCTGATCTCCGATTTAGAGGTTTTATCACCCTTAGTGACGGGAAGTCCGGACGTGATTAGAAAATTATCCGGATGTGCAAGGGCTTCGTGAGAAGTGCCTTCGGTTCTGTTCGATCTCGGAACAGACTTGTATGGATTGTATGTCTGACGTTACAATTTGAGATATAAAGCTGATTTCTTTCAAATACATTTCTGTTGATGGCGGAGAATTTATTCTCTTAGCTTAACACCCTTCTCTGAGACGTACGAGCTCAGAGGTTATGTAGTTGAAATTTATCAGCAATATACTCCCAATTTGGTAACGTGGCATACTGAGTGTTGCTGTGAAATGATCAGTGTTTGATCATTTGCGATATGATCATTTGTTTGATCTTATATCTTTGTGATCATAGGTTGATCATTTGTTTGACCCGAAGCAGGGCTTTGTAGAAAGCGTAGCTTTGTGGACGAGACTTCGTCGAGCCTCACACCCCGAAAATGGTCAAAACAGGAAGGATGCAGCAAGGTTCTAGGGAGTAGCGCCCCTTAGTGTATGTCATTCCTTCTGGATAGAGGTGGTATCATGGTATGGAGCCCAGATACTTAACCTATGTGGTTGCTGCATTTTTACTATGTGGTTTGTTGCAAATCGGGGATCCTCGGGAAGATCGGTTACGATCGGGGGATGGCATACGCGTGTCAGTAGTTACCTATTTTTGCAGAGGTAACCCGGCCTTGTGTTGGCAGAGATCCGGTTAGGTTCTCGGGTCGTCTATTCCAGGGACGTACCCATCATGGAAAAGGAAGTTCCTTAGCCTGACCATTTGTTGGAAATCCAAAGAAACAATACGAGCCTTTACGATTTCAATTGTATAACCTGTCTCCTCAGGAGGCAGCTATAGCAGGCATAATATAATGGTACCTATGCTGGCTAAGATTTATATTCTACTTTCGAAATGGTTTTTCTACACTATGCACTAATAATAATAATCAAAAATGATTTGATTTTGCGTAGTAAGCATCTTTGACTATCATAAGAAGAAATCTCCTCCAAGTCTGCGTTTGCATTGTGTGTGTGGTGGGAGGTCTTATGGTAGTTTCATTTTCCAAAAGCATTGCGAATTTGTTTTATTTTCTTTGTGAAAAATAACTGTTTTACGATCTCACACCAGTCACCATGACTGACTCGGAGTTTATTGTTTCCCTTCTAAACTCTGGGTGCCCACCAATTTCCACACGGGCAGCCTAGAGTTATGTTATCAGGATATTCTGCATATTCTGGAGCTTTGGAAGCAAGCTAGATGGCGAGACGTAGTATTTGTATCTGATATTATTTATTCCGCTGTGTATGCTGTATGAGGACAAGTTTATATAACTGTCCATTGTTGTATCGAGTTGTATATTGACTCTGATGATTGATGTATGTATAAACTGATATAGTTCTTTGTTTTAAAAGACTAATGATTATCTATTATATATTGTTCCGCTGCGATATGTGAGATTCTGATATTGTTTCTGTATATGATGTTGTTCTGTTGTTCTTCTTTCCTTTTCTGCTTTTTTCTTCTTCTCTCTTTCTTCTATCTTTTCTTCTACTTCTTCTTTCTAAAACCATCACTATTCGAGTTTCCAGCGTTCGATTTCTCGGCAGTCGATAAAGTGAGTATCGATGTCGAATTTTCGAAAGTCGAAAATTTCGGTACGTGACAGCGTGGTATCAGAGCATATGGTTAAGCGACAACCCTGCTCTGTTGGGTGTTACTCATTAGAGATAGAGTCAGTAGTAATCTAGAATGAGTTTGAGTGTAATAATAGATATGAGCGCGTATTTGTTAGTTAATATAAAGTTGTTTTATATTGTGATGATTGGTTTGTTGAGTGGTATATGGATTCTGGTCGGTATTGTCCGTACAACTCTATCGATAGGGATCTCTAAACACTTATATAGAACAATTCGGCACAGTATTGTTTTAAATTGGGTAAATGGAATAATTTTACCTTGATTATATTTTGTATATAAAAGAAATGATTTTTCTATAAAGTACTATAGTATATGGTTGCATGGATGTTAGGAAGTAATAATAGTGAATTATCATCACTAAAATTGAATAAGAAATTGAAATCATAACTCCAAAGTTAAGAGATAAATCCATGTACAAATGAAATTTAAGAATGCAAATTATAAATGTGATTTGAAATTTAAAACGAAATTCCAGAGAAGTTTTTGGAAATGTTTTGAAAAGAATTTGAAAATTTTGGAGATTTGGAAAGTTTAAATCATTTTTGAATTTGAAAATGAATTTCAAAGGTTTTGAAAAGTATTTTGGAGAGATGAAAAGCTCTAAACTCTTTTCGGTCGCTGGAAAATAACTTCGATGATGACCGCGGCATCATTGGTGTTCATTTTCGGGTTTCCAAAAGAGGAATTGCTGCCAAATTGTTTTAAAAGGAAGTTGTTTGGAAAATTTGGGTTTTGTTTTTGAAATTCAAAAGATAATTTGATTTGTTTTCAAAAACGGTTTTGAAAAAGTTGAAAAGACTCTGGAATTCTATATAAAAATATTTATGAAATAATTATCAAGTTGATAACTTATACAATTTGAAATGTTGATAGAATAAATTTAACTTAAAAGAATGAAGTTAAAATAAAGTAAGTACAAGTGAATCAATTAAATGAAAATGAAATTGAAAGTTGAAATTCATTTCGAATTCGTAAGCAAATGAATTGAATTGAATAATGTAAATTGAAAGATGAATTAAAATTCATATGGAATTTGAAATCCAGTTTAATATAAGTGGTTATAAACCAAAAATAGTGAATTGAAAATAAAATTTTGGGAATGAAAAAATGAAGATAAAACTGGAATTGAAACTGAATGTTGAAAACAAATTTGAATAAGTGAATTGAAATTTGTAATGAATTAGTAATTGGAACTAATCTAAAATAGTGTAGTTATGAACTAAAGATAATTGATAAATTCAATATTCAGAGGTTAAATTGAATTGAAATGGTGAATTGAATTCAAATGAAATTTGAAATGCAAATTTGAATGATAATAGATATGTAACTTCAGTAGCAAACTAAAGGTGATATAAGAAGTAAGTATCGAAATTTTGTAATAGAATGTGCAAAGTGGTTTGAATTTTGTAACTAGATATTATGGCTAGTAGGATATACAGGTGTTATAAAGGAATTGGGATTTTAATTTTGAAGATAAATTTGAATTGCTCGACAAAAAGGTAAGTATTTGAATTTCTATATGAGATTTGCTGATTTCTTGTCTAGCCGCTTGGCTTTTTCTTTTTCTTTTTGAAATCTGAGAGTCCGTAGGGACGTTTTGTAGTCGTGCCGTGTTAGCCGCGCAAAGGAGACGCTGGCGAAATTTTTCGAAAATTCCGAGTGTTAGAAATTTTTTGAGAAATTTTGAAAGTTTAAAATTTGAATTTAAAATTGAATTCGAATTGAGAAGTGAAACAATGTTGTCTGAAACTTAAAATTGAAGTGGGAAACTAGTTGAAATGATAACGAATCTTTAATAAAAAGATTTGTTTTGACAAAATGATAAAACTATTGGATGTTGAAAAATAGTAGACGAGTTAAGGACACCATTTTTCCTAACTTGTAATTTCGAGGACGAAATTCTTTTAAGGGGGGAAGTTTGTAACGACCCAGAATTTTTGATAATTAAAATTCGAATATTTAATTGATTTTAAATATTAATAAATGAATTTAATAAGTTGAATAATTTATTTAAAGGATATTGGATTTAATTTGGTCAATTAAATCGATAATTTAATGATTGAAATTCCAGAGATAATTGAAAATCGAGTTTAAGGTGAGTGAAATTGATTTGGAAAATTTATTTAATCATACTGGAGTTATAGAAAGGTTATAGAACTTTTAAAATTGAATTTGGAGTTAATCTGTGAAAATTGAATATTTTAATATTTAATTATCGACTGTAAAAATAGCCAATTTTCGAACAGTCTCAGATTTCGACGAAACCAGTTTCATCGGATCCGTAATATGATATTATTGTAAGATTTTAAATTTCGTAATTTTTGGATTTACCGTTTGTCCGGGGCAAACCAAAACGCCTCGAAATCGATTTAAATCGGTTTAATTTAAATTGATCGTTTATTGCCATATCTCACACATACGATCGAATTAGCTTTCGAAACCTATTCCATTGCGTCCGGAACGCGGGATAAACCCTAGAAACGCCGGTCACCGCGCGTAAATCGGAGTTCGAAAATTCAGGATGAATAGTAATTTGTGAATTTTTTCTATATAAGCCCCTCCACTTTTCCAATTGCAAGAGAATGAAAACCCTAACCCTAATATTTTCTTCAGCCGCCACTATTGTTCTGAACGGCCAGAAACGATCGAAATTCTTCCCTCGTTTTCTTCAAATCCAAGCATCGATTTGTGAAACTTTCTGAATGAAAGTTGTAGAGTTTTGTAAGATCTATACATCCATACGGATGTGATCTATTTTAGTTGAGGGATTCGACAGCAAATGGGGCTTGAACGGCCGGAAGTCGCGCACGAAATTCGAGAACTAGGCTCGACCGAGCTTCACGAAATTACAGCCGAGTGTGGGGTAGGGCGTTGGCTTCGTTCTGGCGGTGGAGTGATGGTGTCTGGACGTTGGTAGGAGGCGCGTGTATTAGGGTTTGATCGGCGGCCGGTTGGGTTCGAACGTGACATGTTTTCACGTATTGGAGAAGAAGCACATGAGCGGCCAGGATCTAGGAGCAAGGAAATCAGCGGCAAATGAGAGTTAGGGTTTAAAAATTTAATTAAAATGTTAATTAAGTGATATTTAAATTTGTATTAACTTCAAAGTGTTATAACTCTTTCATACATTATCTGAAAATGACGAAACAAAATGCATTGGAATCGCCTCGATGTGTACTTCGCTATGAAAGATTGGAAACGATCGGGGTCAGTGAAAATTTTGAGTGAGATTAAACGCGCGTTTAATTTTATTCGAAATAAACGCTGGAACAGAATTTAAAAATCAAGGTGAGATCTTCTCACTCAAATGAAAGTGGATTTTCTTTTACAGTTATTGATTGATTGATTGACTGCTTGGATGTGATATTAGATATAGTAGGATATATCTATATATATATAGCAATATATACATATTGGCATATGTATATATTGGATTGATTGATTTCCCGCCTCGTATAGAGGATGAGACCCTATTGCGCCGTTAGTAAGCGGATTATTTTTATAAAACCCATATACCGCGATATTCCACCTCGAAGTGGAATTGGTATTGTGCTAACGTCTTTGGATGCAGGGAAACAGGTGGGAGGGATCCAACTGGATTCCTCAACTGTATTTATTTATTTACAGATATTGATGTATATTCTGTTATCATGTTGATATATGATATTGAATGTTGTGATTGACTAATTGGTGCTGTTGCATCATCGGATTCAAAGTTTTGAAGTTTAAAAATAACGACTTTTACTTTAAAAGGATTTTTAAAGTGATTTTTGAAAATATACGTTTTATGGAAACTTTGAATTGATTTATTTTAAATAAGTAAACGTTAAAACTTTAAAGTTATAAAAGTTAAGATTTTGTGAATTTTAACCAAAGAGTAAATTCTTTTGAAATAAAGAGTTGAGTAATTTATAAAATGGTTTTAATTGGAATTTTTGAATTATTAAAACGATATATATAAAAGATGTACAAAAATTGATATTTATAACTTTAAAATGTTGGTATTATAAAACAAAGTTTTTATAAGCGTTAAAATGAATTTTTAAGAATTTATAAATAAATGAAATTTATAAATTGTGAACTTATAAATGGAAATGATTTTGTAAGATAAAGGAATTATAAGTATTTAACTTATAATATGGATTGTTGGTATAAGATTTGAGTTATGAATTGAATTGTTAATAAAGGAGATTTATTAAATTGAAGTTGTTAGACAATAGAAATAGAATTTATAAACGTTGTTTTATAAATTCGAAATCAATTGGATTTGATAAATTAAACATAGAAGGTTGTTAAAGGAGATATATTCGCGATTTTGGATAGCGAATTATTATTGAAATAAAATGTGTAGAAAATATTGAAATGTGGTTAGTGAAGTATATTCACGATTTTGGACAGTGAATATATTGTTAAGTAAAATGGATTTATTTTTGAAGAAGTAATATTAAAAATGAAGTTAAACATTTTAAAGATGTTTTAAAATGTGTTAAATATCGAAATCATAGATTTCAACATTTATTGTTGAAATAGACGTTTTCGAGAAATAAGGAAATGGTGGACTATAACACTGTTGTTATAGTAAATGATTTCCGAAAGGAAATGTTTTATGTAGTATTGGGATTTATATATCTATCTAAATTCGAATCCCTATACTAGTGATTTTGGAGTCGTCGTAACGATGTTTTACGTAACATTCGTTTTGACTCAAATAAATGTTGTTATAGTAAATGATTTCCTGAAAGAATGAATATATACTTAATATTGATTTAAGTATATTGAATATTTTCAAATGTTGAAAATAAATAGTTTTGTGAATTACTTATTTTAAATAAGTATGGAAATGCTTTTCCAATATGAAACGAAGGGTGGAAACTTTATCTTTTAAAGATAAATTGAAAGTGAATATTTGAAATTTGTTTTCAAACGGTTAAGTGTGGAAATAATATATCTAGTAAAGATATTTTTGAAGATGAAATAATTTGGAAAATTATTTGGAATCTGATGATGTTGCGTATCTTTATTGATAGTTAAATAACCGACTATCAATAATTACCTTGAATGGTATTTGTTGTGAATTGGATGAATTTGAATGCCACACTTATTTTTGAATAATCGCTCACTATTCGGGTTAGCCGGGAAAGGACCATGGGGTCGTATAACCCATTCCGAATATGTGATACGTCGTTATGAATTGCATTCGAAGACCGGTGTTGAAGACCGGATATTTTTGAAAACGGAAGGATTACCGTCGAGTTACTCTACATCGGCTGATCTCCGATTTAGAGGTTTTATCACCCTTAGTGACGGGAAGTCCGGACGTGATTAGAAAATTATCCGGATGTGCAAGGGCTTCGTGAGAAGTGCCTTCGGTTCTGTTCGATCCCGGAACAGACTTGTATGGATTGTATGTCTGACGTTACAATTTGAGATATAAAGCTGATTTCTTTCAAATACATTTCTGTTGGTGGCGGAGAATTTATTCTCTTAGCTTAACACCCTTCTCTGAGACGTACGAGCTCAGAGGTTATGTAGTTGAAATTTATCAGCAATATACTCCCAATTTGGTAACGTGGCATACTGAGTGTTGCTGTGAAATGATCAGTGTTTGATCATTTGCGATATGATCATTTGTTTGATCTTATATCTTTGTGATCATAGGTTGATCATTTGTTTGACCCGAAGCAGGGCTTTGTAGAAAGCGTAGATTTGTGGACGAGACTTCGTCGAGCCTCACACCCCGAAAATGGTCAAAACAGGAAGGATGCAGCAAGGTTCTAGGGAGTAGCGCCCCTTAGTGTATGTCATTCCTTCTGGATAGAGGTGGTATCATGATATGGAGCCCAGATACTTAACCTATGTGGTTGTTGCATTTTTACTATGTGGTTTGTTGCAAATCGGGGATCCTCGGGAAGATCGGTTACGATCGGGGGATGGCATACGCGTGTCAGTAGTTACCTATTTTTGCAGAGGTAACCCGGCCTTGTGTTGGCAGAGATCCGGTTAGGTTCTCGGGTCGTCTATTCCAGGGACGTACCCATCGTGGAAAAGGAAGTTCCTTAGCCTGACCATTTGTTGGAAATCCAAAGAAACAATACGAGCCTTTACGATTTCAATTGTATAACCTGTCTCCTCAGGAGGCAGCTATAACAGGCATAATATAATGGTACCTATGCTGGCTAAGATTTATATTCTACTTTCGAAATGGTTTTTCTACACTATGCACTAATAATAATATCAAAAATGATTTGATTTTGCATAGTAAGCATCTTTGACTATCATAAGAAGAAATCTCCTCCAAGTCTGCGTTTGCATTGTGTGTGTGGTGGGAGGTCTTATGGTAGTTTCATTTTCCAAAAGCATTGCGAATTTGTTTTATTTTCTTTGTGAAAAATAACTGTTTTACGATCTCACACCAGTCACCATGACTGACTCGGAGTTTATTGTTTCCCTTCTAAACTCTGGGTGCCCACCAATTTCCACACGGGCAGCCTAGAGTTATGTTATCAGGATATTCTGCATATTCTGGAGCTTTGGAAGCAAGCTGGATGGCGAGACGTAGTATTTGTATCTGATATTATTTATTCCGCTGTGTATTCTGTATGAGGACAAGTTTATATAACTGTCCATTGTTGTATCGAGTTGTATATTGACTCTGATGATTGATGTATGTATAAACTGATATAGTTCTTTGTTTTAAAAGACTAATGATTATCTATTATATATTGTTCCGCTGCGATATGTGAGATTCTGATATTGTTTCTGTATCTGATGTTGTTCTGTTGTTCTTCTTTCCTTTTCTGCTTTTTTCTTCTTCTCTCTTTCTTCTATCTTTTCTTCTACTTCTTCTTTCTAAAACCCTCACTATTCGAGTTTCCGACGTTCGATTTCTCGGCAGTCGATAAAGTGAGTATCGATGTCGAATTTTCGAAAGTCGAAAATTTCGGTACGTGACAGAAAAGGTGTTCTGCACATGCACAGAACAACTATATATGGTTTTATAGTGGCCATACCACTTAAGCTACAAAACAGGTGAAAAGCTAATATGCCTCTGCAACTGTACAAATGACCTACGGAAACATCGGCACTTCCTCCCAAGAGGAGGAAGAGTCACTTCCATCAGGACCTAACACATGCAAGTAATCCGAAAAGCGAGACGCAAGATCCATAACATACCCATGGTAATCCTTGCAATAGATAAATTTCCGATCCCAACTATCATCGAGAAGTAGAGCTCTATTCCTTGCACCTCGAGCACCTTTCACAGACAGTATAAGGCCGTCACCATCAGCAGAATAATGGAGACGCCTGGATTCACCATCGTCATCACTAACAAACATGTGGAAATCATGTCTAGTAGGGTCATATCTCATCTCAGACTTAACATGTATCCAAGCTTTCTCAAAAAAATCCCACTCAATAGATTCCACATGGGGTATATCAGGAACAACAGTGGTAGGGAAAACTACAACATCGGTAGGGAAAAATACAACATCATGATCAGAAGGAGACAGTGAAGGCTCAATAAGAGGGACAGTAGGGATGATATGAGGAGAAGGCATCGAAGGAGGAATAATGCACTCTTTTGGGATCCACTTCATGACTGGAGGCCTAGGAAGAGGGGGCCAAGAAGAGAGAGGACTAGCAGTTGGGGAAGCAGTACAATCTGATGAGAGATGTCCAAATGACTGACAGAGCGTACATATGTTTGGTTTCCATCCATACCGAACCACAATCTCAGCTACACGATTATCAGATACTCGCACTTTGATTGAATTAGGCAAAGGCTTATCCGGAGATATTTCAATCAAAGCTTTAGCATAAACTAGCTTTCCAACATAACTAGCTAGCCAGTTTACACCTAGCATAGGTTGCAAAACAGAGGGGATATGAGAAAAATAGGTCTAAACAGGAGTAGATAATACATGCTCTCTAGCATAGTCAATAGACGGGCTCCAGGTAGTGACAATAAAAGGCTTGCCTCTGATAAAAATGGGTTCCTTACTAAGGATACGAAGACGCTCATCGGGCCTTGAGAATTTGAAGAAGAACATAGAGTCGTCCATGTGGACAAGGAGACTACCCTTCAACTGCCACGCTCTAAAGCAGTGATCTTTAACTACGGAATAAGGCAGGTTAGTATCAAGAAAGAAACCGACAAGATAGTCCAACCAATAATCAACACCCTCTTGAATAACATTCGAAGGAGGAAGCATAACCCCATCAATATCGAACATATCAAAAGATTGGGGCACAAAAGCACCTACGTTTCTTGGCAATGAAGAGAACAGTGAGGACCACTTAACTTCCATATTTGGTTCATTAGAGACCCTTGCCGCTGCTAATTTACTAAGAGAAACAACCCCACTATTATTTAATACATTTGGCACATTTTGATAGTTAATAGGGCTCGGCTGCTGCACAGGTGAAACAACAAGAGATGAACCACGACGATCATCAACCCTATTCCAATTCAATAGAGGAGCAGAGTCAACATCAGTAGGCTTAACAGCTAAATTAGGAGCCAAACTACTCAAATTCAAAGAGTCATCCATTATCAAACTGTTACGATAATCATTACATAAGTCTAGCGATGTATCATTCCAACAGTTGACAGAATTGGTCTCATATAGCATATCAGATAAGGCGTGCTTACCATCCAACACTAGACGATGGTTAGAAGCAGCAGGGAAAGATTCAAAATCAACAATAAGACCATATAGGGGATTAACATCCGAAGGACTCGATACCTGACCCGAAACATGTACTGCAGCTTCAGAAGCACTGGAAGCATTCCCTACTTGCACAATTCCTGCACTTGGAACCTAACCAGAAAGTACCTCGATAGGGGCGGTTGGAAGAGGAGGAGAGGACAACAAACTATGCATGGGAAGGGACTCAGCTCTGACAAGAGGGGGAGCAGTGTTGTAAAGACGGCTCGAATGAGTCAATGAAGCAGCATCGATTTCCAGATCTGAGACTGATTTAGGTGTTCGGAGTTTCTTCTTCTTCGGCATGAAGATAACGTGGATAAGGAGAGAGAGACTGTGGCATGAGAGGATTGAGAGGGAATCAATGGGACAAGGAGGAAGAAACGCAAAAGTCTAAATCGGCGATCATAAATAAATATATTTATTATACTAAAATTTCCATAATTTAAACTATAATCTTGGCAAAAATTGGACAGATAATTCTAGGATGAGGATGTGTTGATATCCGCATCCTCATCCGTTTTTTCGGATATTGGACCTTTATCCGCCTTTCGGAAACGGATGTAGACGGATTTCGGATTTTTAGGGTATCCATTGACAACTATATATACAATAAGGGATTTTTTTTAAATTCACCCATAACTTTTGATGCGGGCTGGCCAAATTCTAACAACAGTATTAGAGCCCAATAACATATGCAATCTAAATTAGCCATGTTTGGGTTAACTATTAATCTCACAGCCTAAAGGTTGTCCCTAATAGAAAAGACCTAATTTGAATTGGGCTTTGGGCTACTTTTCAAAATTGGTTGAAAATTAAAAATATAAGATTTTAAATTTAAAAGTTAAATTTAAATAAGATATACATATATTATAAAAGTTATAGTATAATAAAGTTTTCAAAATGTTTGAGAAATAATCCAAATTAATTTCAAAATTTATAAACTTTATTAATGAGGTTAACAAAATATAATAATTAAATAAGTTAATTAATTAATAAATATATACATGTGTTATATATATTGATATATGTTATGTTGTTTTAAAATGTTAAAATAACATAAGTAGACATGTATGTATATAAATGAATTTCGAAATTAATATAATTCAATTAAATTGTTTAATTAAATAAATAATTTAAAAGATTAATTAATTAAATAATATATATATATGATATATGTGATGTACTATAAAGGTTATAGTATATAATAAATACTTAAATGTTATACTAAGATAATATAAAATCAATCAAAATGTTAATTAAATAAGATTTAATCAATATAATACTACATAAAACTGTTATATAAGTAATATGAAATACAAAAGCTATGTAATAATAAAACTTGTATAAGATGAATGTATAAATTAAAGGTAGAACATTAAGAAATCCTAAACATATTTAAGGAATAAATACATACGTAAATATATGTATACCATGATTTTCGATGTGTCCGACACTTAATAACAAGGGTATTTCATAAGAAGTACATTATTCCTCGATATCAATCAATATAATATATTAAAGATTATGAATTTTCAATAAAATGTTGTCCTTTACCATATATATATTAATAAATCACTTGCATACTTCTTAGTTGTTAAGCAAACTCAAGCTAGGGATGTTATGTGTAGTAATATATTAAATAGACAAGGTACGATAACTATATGTATTTGTTGAGCTAACTCAAGTTACATATACTATACTTAGGCCGCATGATATGGTTAGCAAGAGTAAATAATTTCATTTCAATTTGTTGAGAAAACTCAAGGTGGAAGTGAAATTGAGACAAAGTACAAATGGTTAGGAGTTGTATGCAATACAACCAATAAGGAGTTATCAATCGTTTGTGGAGCTATGACTTGTTGAGCGAACTCAAGGTCAGAATTACAAGATGGACGAGTCCTAACACTCACTAGTGAAGTCGAACGACTTCTATGTTTCAACTTAGGGTTTGGTGAAACATAAAAGACTAATGGGAGCTTTATTTAAAAATTGAAATGATAACATTTAACCTTTCTAATATTGTAATAACATATGATATATAATGCTATGATAATCTACATTAACAAATATGTGCATTTAGTATGATTGATAATACGTTTATCAATAAAGATATACAAATGAACTGAATTGAAGATTGACAAATAGAAATATAACATATACTTACTAATAAATGCTTATTGCATGTTAACGTTTCAATACTCATGCAAGCGCCTAATTTTACAACTACTAAATACATTTATAATTTGGTCTCTTATGTGTTTATTTGGTCAAGATCATGTATTGCATTCTATGAGTTTCGAACTCTAAAAGCAATATAATATTATGGATATTTGATCCATTGACTGTCACATATAAGTGTTATATGAGGAATAGTCATAGTTTATAATGTATGATACTTCGATGAAGTTAGTTCATTCTAAACAAACAAATAAACCATACTATGAGATCGAGTATTCAATTTGATTGATTACAATAAAGATCATATTGTGTTAAATGCATCACTGGACCAAAAATATATAATAGTTCTAAGAACACGACCACTGAAATGTCGATTTGATCAGTTTATGCAAAGTGTAACATATTTGTTGTCCTTAAATGTTAAGGACGATCGAGTGCGCTTATGTAAAGAGTTCATTATGAGGTCGTAGTTAGGGTTTCTTTTGAATGGCATGACCATTTAGAAAGGAAAACAAATGTATAAGAGTAGATGTAATTTAAAATATAGTTGGGATGAAGAGAGTGAACAGGCACTTCTGCTTTAAAAAGAAACATCAGAAACGAGAATTGTAATAATAGTAATTGGTACTTAACATTGGAATAAGGAATACGATTTTTATTCCAAAATGTAATTTTATATAGAAAATTATTTTCTATGAGATTTATTTCTTTAACTTCAAGATATTTGATCAAAGAACTAACCACCATAAACTAGTTGCAGTATATGAAATAAATAATTTGTATTAAGTGAATGATGGACCTTCAACCTCCGTACGCTTTTATAGTAATGGCGGAAATAGTGGGAACATGTCACATAGCACTTATTGATTACATCAAGTTACAAAATTATTTTCGTAAAACATACCAAACATTATTTATGAAATAATGACTATTTTTCAGTGTCGACTGAAAAATAGACACAGTTATGTTTCAATGTGAGTCTTATAAATATTCATTATGAAATAAAACTATAACGTGGTACTTGTTTTCACAAAAAAAGTGATGTAGCTGAAAATACTGAAGTATTTAAAATTATTTACACTTATTTTTGTATTTATAGACTAAGCCGTATTTTTGAGAAATAACTTTTATTATATGGTTATGAATCATATGATGCTAGTTAATTATATCTCAAATAATTAAAGGCTATGCACCCATTTGTAGGAGCATCATAAGAGTTGATGAACTCTTCAGGTGATAAATATAGATGCATGCAATCGCACGTCTATTAATACTAAAATAGTTTCATACACTTCGTTATATTCGCTGATGAGTTATCACTGATATGGGCATGTGTATTTGATACACATGTACTATGTCTATGGTAGACTCATAGAGTATAAAATGAAAGTAAATAAAATAACGTGCAATAAAATAGAACGATTCGATTCGAACGAATATGTGAGATATTGGAAAGAGTTCCGAACGTACCTAAAAATGAATAAATATTCAACCTCAAAAGTCACTCCTCCCTATAATATATATCGATGTATTAACAAGGAGTAATCGAACTTCGTTGGATGAAATACTATTAATTGTGAGGGAAGTTGAGTTAATTTCTTTCTATAAGGTCGTGTATTTAAGAGTAGTACATAAGGTTAATATTATTTCATCTAAATAATAGTTTACAAAATCGTATAAGATAGGGGTTTATAAAAAACCCTAACATATCCTAGGCTAAGGAGTTGGCAGGTTATGCAAGTCGAAAGTCTGCACGTAATAATTATTCATTAAAGATCTTGGTTGAATCTCCCCAAAAAGAGTTTGAAAAAGATTGTCATTGGATGACATATTTATGTTTTGAACATAAGTATTGCAAATTAAAAAATAAATCAGCTTTATATAAAAGACAATTCATAAAGTGTTTGTGAATGCCTAGTTCATTGCACCGAGAACAATCGTTATTTTAAGAAATACCAACTTCATAATGAATGAATTTCTTTGAGAAATTATTGGTAGTCAAATAGAATTAGATACGATCCAAAGATAAAACTGGTTACATGAGGTGAAATGAAATTAACTAACCTAAATGAAGACATTACATTAGAATGTCAAATAAGTATTCTCGCACGTTGAAGAGAACCTATAAGTTTCTTATCAATGTCGAAAATATATACAACCCTCGGTTTTTTAATTAAACCATTAAGAGTGTTGACTTTATAATATGGTATGATGTGCAAATCCAAAAGGATTCCAAGTACGTTATCAAAATACGATTTTGGTAGCCGTATCCAAAGGGATGTGAACCATCGGTCACGATCGTGTCTTTAAAAGACTAATACAGTTGGAATTTAATGAGCAATGTTGATAAGAATTACCTAGTAAATTTCAATTATTGAAATTAGCGTAATAGATCTGTTATTCAATATACTCAAGTTAACTCGAATTTACTCACAAAATTATTGCTAGTATGATTTTAGGTTTTTGGTATATATGTATTGAAATAGAAAGATCTAAATATAGATTTAGACCAGACTATTTGCACATAACAACCAAAGTGTCTCGAAGTCGGTGGGAGCGATATTGAGTTTGTAGGTTTTCGGATACCATTTGAGAACATATATGAGAGTATCATTTTGAAAAGCATCAGAATTGAACAAGTATTTTGATAGACGTAACAAATAGTTTGATTATCAATCAAAATGCAAAGAAACGTGTGCTCATAAGAAAAGTTAAAAGGTACATAGATATTTCTAAATCATTAGTAAACAACACATTACTAATTTTTAATGATGTACTTGTGTTAAAATCAGTTTTAGTTGTTTTAATACCTAACGTTGTATGTTTAAATAATGTCTTTTAGAGTAAGTATAAAAGATATTGGGAATGTCCCAAAACAATATGCAAGGACACCTTATTAATATGTTTAATACAGAACATGTAAGATGGATTCCTTATGCATTGGCAATAGAAATTATCATACATCTTATGTTGTCAGTGATATCATGATTTGTTACTGTATTTGATACACGAAACAAATATCAAATCCAAATAGACATCAACTAATGCTTGTTTAAGGTGTTCTCGTGTATTTTTGAATACTAGAGAATTGTTTACATAAACAACGAACTCATTATGAAGGAGTGTTGGGACTCAAAGTTTCTTAAGTAATATTGAGTATAATATGTTAATAATAAATTCAAGTTAAAAATGTTTAAACTGGAAATGTTTCAAATGAAAGGCTATGGTTGATTCAATGATAATGCTAAGTACATCACCTTGATAGCACTGCAAAAATTAATGTATATATATATATATAAATGCACAAATTTATAACTGAGCCGATGGTGATTCAAATGTTGAAGAGTCCCATAACATCGTTATATGATAAACATTTAACGATATAGTTTATAACAGAACTTAAAGCTCACTTGAAGTCGAGAGACTTACTCCAAATTGTTCCACATGATAAAGGTAGTCTTTCAACGTCGAAGAGAGTTAATTGACAGAGTAGATAATTAAATCATAATAGCATACCAGTTCACCGAGGTGGTTTTGAGAAAACCGCTTGAAGAAGTTGGAATAAGATTCCATAATTGACCTAAAGTGCAAGTGGCATATTGAGAGAGTTAGGGGTATGCCCTAAGAGTAATTATGTAATTTGTTACATATAGCTAACTCGACAGCCAATCTTGTTCAAAATAAAAGGTGTTTTCTTTCTATTATATGCTTGATATAATATGTTATATTAATTAATTAATTAAATTAAAAGTATATTTAATAGAAAACCCATAAATGGTATGTTTTGTGACAGTAGTTACAAAGTGTTGTAACTATGAGTAATTTATCATAATGAAAACAAATATTCCATTATAAATGTTTGTAGTCAAGATGCATCGAGACTGGACATCGACGTATCTATTGAGAGTAGAGTACGTAACGCTCTCCAATAGTTGAGCAGTTTATTACTCATAAAACTGGAGGCACCAAGAGATTACGTACATATAGTTATTAGATAATGATGGAATGAGTCACTCGATCATTTTCTATTGGCTAATATAACTAAGGTCAAATAGAAAATATTGATGTGACCGATTTACACATTTCTCTTGACTTGATAATATTGTTGATCTTCAATATGAAAGCTTTGCTTTGATTATAATCAAATCATGGCACTGGGTCCATTGAGTGGCTATAGTTGGGTCAAGTGGAAGTATTGGAAGTGAAGTAATATTCAAGAGAGGACTTGCCTCCTCAGTTATATCGGGTTAGTATCACAGATAACTCAAGTCAACTCAAATTCAAACTCTCTGGCCAGAGCAGTTCAGTTAATAATAGTTGTTATTGTTGAACCATGGACTTTACATTTGGATTATAGAGTTGGATGTGGACTATATAATTTTGACGAAAAGAATTTACGTAAATAGAAAGTCATAACCAAGTAATGCTAAAAAGTGAAATTGGATTTTATTGAAACCAAGTAAGCGATAAATTTGGCTAAAATGTCAAACCACCTACTAAGTGACGTGTGAAAGTTACCATTCGAATAGTTCGATGTTAATCGTTAAACAAATTTACACCTGACCAGTCACACAATCGAAATAATGAATTCTCTTTTGATCTAACAATTTAATTAGCTTATAATTGTTAAAAATTAATTTATATTTAAGAAATATTAATTTTAAAATTTTGATTATGATTTGAGGAATAAATATTATTAAATATATTTGTAATAGTTATAAATATATCGATCGATATACGATATTGATAAGCGATTAAATTAGATTTAATTGAATAATATTTTCTACGGGCTTAAATGGGATCTTAGTCTATTATGATGGGCAAGTGTTTTCGGCTGGAATAGGGCTGAAGGGGGCCGGTTCAATTAGGTTTGGGTTGTTGGTTTTTGATGGCTTGGATTAAGGGAGAACTGGTATGAGATAAGATCCACTATTTTCTCTCTTTCATCCACTATTTAAAAAACTCTAACCCATAATAAAAAATTAGGTTTTTGCTACCACTTTCATCTTTAACTGCTGGCTAACTCCAACCCTTAGAGCCCACCGTATCAAGCTCAAATCAATTCAAGATCAATTACTACCCGATAATCAAAGGTTAATGGTTCGAGGATTTACGGTTTGCCGAATCGTAAAGCTTATAAGATGAGAGAGTTCATTATTACAAGGTATACTACAAGGCATTAGTTTTTAGGTATATTATATATTGAATCATAGTATACAATTTCTAATAAACATTTCATTTTATATATATATATATTATAATATTGTTAGTTATGTGAGATTCTTATATGTATTGTTATTGTCACAATCTAGATTGGTTAATGGTTATATGTGTGTATTCGTTTAATTTTTTTACGGATATTAGATATGTACAACTGAATTTTAAATATAATAATACTATTTTTTTAATATATATATATAGATCATTTAATTATATATATAGTTCATATTTAATTACAATATCATTCTATGATAATAATTGATCATATATATTATGTGTTTAGTTATGGTAATAATAATTTTCGACAGCTACAAAATATTTTATTATTATTTATTATTTTTAATATTATTTAAATCAATATACTATCTAAATAAATCATATAAAATAAAATAAGTTTTAAAAATTATTTTTTAAATTTTATAAAAAATTTCACATAAGAATAGTTCTTGCTTGGAAAACGAGAATTAGAAATTCAATTTTGTTATTTTTTAAATTATTACAAATAATAGCTGAAAGCAATTAATTAGTTTAAAATAGATTTTGATCAAAATAATTATGAATTTTTTTTCAAAATATCATATAAGATTTTCTAGAAATTTAAAATTTGGATATAATGTTTCGTAAATTGTTTATTAATATTTTATCATTTTCGAGTAAATAAATCAATTAATATATATTTTAAAAAATTAAAATCAATAAAATAAATTTGTATTGCTATATTTATGATCTAGAATTATATGAAAAAATTATCTTATTAATAAATATATATATATATATATATTTAGATATTATAAATATGTTTATGTATAAATATATTTAAAAAAGTAATATTATTTTGTCATTATAAATATACATAAATATATTTGGTTTATAATTTAAAAAAATAAAATTTTGAAATTTGAATTTTTAATAATATATTATTTTATATTAAATAATTATTGTAGAAATCAATGTATTTGTTTTTCTAAAAATAATATTTCAACTTTGAAGTATCTTCAGATTTTTTCTAAGCTCTATTTGTTGATCCTAGATTTTTGAAAATTGTAAATTTTGAATTTTCATCACTAGATTATTTTAAGTTAATTATTTATGGATGAAAACATTATTTTATTCATAATATATACAAATTAAAATACTAAAATTATTATGTTTGCAAAACTAAGTTAATTTTGAATTATAAATAATTTCTCTCTGTCTTTCTATATATATACATACATATATAAATATATATATTTATCTATATATAAATGTTTTATGTTCGTATATTATATATAATATATTTATACTTACATATGTGTGAGTGTGTGTGTGTGTGTATGTATGTATGTATATATATATATATATATATATATATATATTTGTAACACATATACATGCACATATTCGGACAACATACATGACATACAAAATGAGCTAATATAATAATATGTCTGTTGTGATGTAAATCCCAACATCTACATATGGGCATATTATACCTTTCACGGATTATTATGTTATACATGCACTCACACATATATGTATAGGATACATTTATGTATAAACTAAATCAAATAAAATTAATTTCATATCTTAATATATTTGAATTTAAATAAAATAAATGATTTTATTTAAATGAAATTCAGAAATGTTCTAATTCAGTTAGATTTCATAAGCCAAATAAATATCCAATAGGGTAAATTTTTTGAAATTCGCCCATAACTTCTGTTGCGGGCTAGTCCAGTTCCAACAATGGTATCAGAGTCCAATAGCTTATGCGGTCTAAATTAGTCATATTAGGGCTAACTAATTAAGCTTGCCTACTTAGTACGGTGTCTAGAAAGGTAATATATAGGATCATAAATGGATACTCAAGTACCCTATCCTACCTGGTTATCGGCCTGACCCGAAAGCTGAAGTGGGCCCAAAGGTTGCCCCTAATAGAAAAGGCCCAACTTAATTTGGGCTTTGGGCTAATTTTCAAAATCGTTTTGAAAATTAATGTTAAAGATTTTAAATTTAATAGTTAAAAATAAAACATGTTTATTATAAAAATTATAATACTACATAAGTTTTCAAAATGTTTGAAAGGATAATGATATTTTCAAAATGTTTGAAAATATTTATACAAAAATTTCAAATTTCAAATTTATTAATAAGATTAATAAATTAAATTAATCATATACGAGTACATATGCACGCCCAAGTGGGCCTTCATTTAACCACAATGTGCATGCATTTTTATTTGTACCCGTGGAAGTAGATTTGATAGTAGCATCCTCACATTTGAACGCCGCCTAGGCAGAAGCCGCTATTTTTTTTGTTCAGACTGCAATAAGATCTACATACTAACTCGGAATCAGGCAAAACTTCGACCGATAAACTACCACCTAAATTACGAACAATATGGTACACTCGGATACTTCATCTTGTGAACGCACACTGTAGTTCTTCATGGGGAATGATAGTTTACTTAGAAAATAACATGATACCACATCCCCATATTTGAACTCCGCCTAGTGCAGAAGCCGCTATTTTTTTTGTTCAGTCTGCAATAACTTCTTCATACTAATTCGGAACCCGGCGAGACTTCGACCGGTTAACTCTCACCTAAATTACGGATAATATGGAACACTCGGATAATTCGTCTTATGAACGCACACGGTAGTTCTCCATGGGGACTGACAGTTGTACTTAGAAAATAACAGGCTACCACATCCCCATATTTGAACTCTGCCTAGTGCAGAAGCCGCTATTTTTTTTGTTCAGATTGCAATAACTTCTTCATCCTAATTTGGAATCTGGCGAGACTCCGATCGGTTAACTCCCACCTAAATTATGGACAATATGGAACACTCGGATACTTCATCCTGCAAATGCACACTGTAGTTCTCCATGGGGACTGACAGTTGTACTTAGAAAATAACAGGCTACCACATCCCCGTATTTGAACTCAGCCTAGTGCAGAAGCCGCAATTTTTTTTGTTTAGACTGTAATATTTTCTTCATACTAACTCGGAATTCGGCGAGACTTCGACCGATTAACTCCCACCTAAATTAACCAAAATATGGAACACTCGGATACTTCATCTTATGAACGCATATTGTAGTTCTCCATGGGGACTGACAATTGTACTTAGAAAATAATAGGCTACCACATCCCCGTATTTCAACTCCGCCTAGTGCAGAAGCCACTATTTTTTTTGTTCAGACTGCAATAACTTCTTCATACTAACTCGGAATCAGGCGATACTTCGACCGATGAACACCCACCTAAATTACAGACAATACGGTATAGTTGGATACTTCATCTTGTGAACGCATATTGTAGTTCTCCATGGTGACTGACAGTTGTACTTAGAAAATAACAGGCTATATTCCCACTTCAACGCTCACTGTAGTTCTCCATGGTGACTAATAGTTGTACTTAGGAAATAACAGGCTACATCCTCATATTTGAACTCTGCCTAGGAAAAAGCTGCTATTTTTTTGTTCAGATTGCAATAACTTCTTCATACTAACTCGGAATCAGCCGATACTTCGACCGATGAACTCCCACCTAAATTACGGACAATACGGTATAGTTGGATACTTCATCTTGTGAACACACACTGTAGTTCTCCATGGTGACTGACAGTTGTACTTTGAAAATAACAGGCTATATCCCCACTTCAACGCTCACTGTAGTTCTCCATAGTGACTAATAGTTGTACTTAGAAAATAACAGGCTACATCCTCATATTTGAACTCTGCTTAGGAAAAAGCCGCTATTTTTTTTGTTCAGACTGCAATAAGTTCTACATACTAACTCGGAATCAGGCAAAACTTCGACCGATGAACTACCACCTAAATTACGAACAATATGGTACACTCGGATACTTCATCTTGTGAACGCACACTGTAGTTCTTCATGGGGAATGATAGTTTACTTAGAAAATAACATGCTACCACATCCCCATATTTGAACTCCGCCTAGTGCAGAAGCCGCTATTTTTTTTGTTCAGTCTGCAATAACTTCTTCATACTAATTCGGAACCCGGTGAGACTTCGATCGATTAACTCCCACCTAAATTACGGACAATATGGAACACTCGTATACTTCATCTTATGAACGCACACTGTAGTTCTCCATGGAGACTGACAGTTGTACTTAGAAAATAACAGGCTACCACATCCCCATATTTGAACTCTGCCTAGTGCAGAAGCCGCTATTTTTTTTGTTCAGATTGCAATAACTTCTTCATACTAATTTGGAATCTGGCGAGACTTCGATCAGTTAACTCCCACCTAAATTATGGACAATATGGAACACTCGGATACTTCATCCTGCAAACGCACACTGTAGTTCTCCATGGGGACTGATAGTTGTACTTAGAAAATAACAGGCTACCACATCCCCGTATTTGAACTCCGCCTAGTGCAGAAGCCGCTTTTTTTTGTTCAGTCTGCAATAACTTCTTCATACTAATTCGGACCCCGGCGAGACTTCGATCGATTAACTCCCACCTAAATTACGGACAATATGGAACACTCGTATACTTCATCTTATGAACGCACACTGTAGTTCTCCATGGGGACTGACAGTTGTACTTAGAAAATAACAGGCTATCACATCCCTATATTTGAACTCTGCCTAGTGCAGAAGCTGCTATTTTTTTTGTTCAGACTGCAATAACTTCTTCATACTAATTTGGAATCCGACGAGACTTCGACCGGTTAACTCCCACCTAAATTACGGACAATATAGAACACTTGGATACTTCATCCTGTGAACGCACACTGTAGTTCTCCATGGGGACTGACAGTTGTACTTAGAAAATAACAGGCTACCACATCCCCGTATTTGAACTTCGCCTAGTGCAGAAGCCGCTATTTTTTTTGTTTAGACTGCTATATTTTCTTCATACTAACTCGGAATCCGACGAGACTTCAACAAATTAACTCCCACCTAAATTACGGACAATATGGAACACTCGGATACTTCATCTTCTGAACGCACACTGTAGTCCTCCATGGGGACTGACAGTTGTACTTAGAAAATAACAGGCTACCACATCTCCATATTTGAACTCCGCCTAGTGCAGAAGTCGCTATTTATTTTGTTCAGACTACTATATTTTCTTCATACTAACTCGGAATCCGGCGAGACTTCGACGGATTAACTCCTAAATTACGGACAATATGGAACACTCGGATACTTCATCTTCGGAACGCACACTGTGGTTCTCCATGGGGACTGACAGTTGTACTTAGAAAATAACAGGCTACCACATCCCCATATTTGAACTCCGCCTAGTGCAGAAGCCGCTATTTTTTTGTTCAGACTGCAATATTTTCTTCATGCTAACTCGGAATCCGGCGAGACTTCGACTGATTAACTCCCACCAAAATTACGGACAATATGGAACACTCGGATACATCATCTTATGAACGAACACTGTAGTTCTCCATGGGGACTGACAGTTGTACATAGAAAATAACAGGCTACCACATCCCCGTATTACAACTCCTCTAGTGCAGAAGCCGCTATTTTTTTGTTCAGATTGCAATAACTTCTTCATACTAACTCGGAATCAGGCGATACTTCGACCGATGAAATCCCACCTAAATTACGGACAATACGGTATAGTTGGATACTTCATCTTGTGAACGCACACTGTAGTTCTCCATGGTGACTGACAATTGTACTTAGAAAATAACAGGCTATATTCCCATATTTGAATACTATTTCTCTATGAGATGTAAAAGGGTATATTTGGAATTTCAAAAAGACACCGAGTAAACCTATTCAATGAATTCTCTTTATTAGTAGTAAAGATACAGTGAACGATTTCCATTATTATAATGAGGGGTATTTCTGGTATTTCAAAAAGACACGGTTGAATTCCTATTCAAGGAATTCTCATTATTAGTAGTAAAGATGTTAATTAATTAATGCATATATGCATGTATTATATATGTTGATATATGTTATGTTATTTTAAAATGTTTAAGATAACATAAGTATACAAGATAAATTTTGAAATAATAAATTTTAATAAAAATTGTTTAATTGAATAAATTAATTAAAGGTTAATTAATTAAATAAAATACACATATATATGATATATATGTGTTACACTATAAATGTTATAGTATACACTGTAAATGTTATAGTAGATATGTCCAATATAAAAGTTATATTGGAATACTAATTTAAAATTAATTAAAGAGTTAATTGATTAAAATTAATTATATAAGATTTAATTAATGATATATTATATGTAAGACTATCATATAATTAATATGAAATATAAAAGTTATATAACAATAAAACTTATATGATATGTGTATAAACTAAATGTGGAACATTAAAGAAACCCAAGTAGACTTGAGAAATAAATACATATGTAAATGTACATATACCTTGATTCCTGATGTGTTTGACACTTGAATCGCTGGGGTATTTCATAAGAAATATATTATTCTATAAGTCGATATCACTCAATATATATATTGAAGATTATGAATCTTCAATATAATATTGTCCTCTACCGTATATATATTAATAAATAACTTACATACCCCTTAGTTGTTGAGCAAACTCAAGCTAGGGATGTTATGCTTAGTATTATTAATATATCGAATAGATGAGGTAAGATAACTATATGTATTTGTTGAGCAAACTCAAGGTACATATACTATACTTAGGCCATCATGATATGGTAGGTGTGAGTGAATAATCTATTTTGATTTGTTGAGCAAACTCAAGGTCGAAATGAGACTAGAACAGGGAAAAATGGGTTAGGAGTTGTATATGATACAACCGATAAGGAGTTATCCATCGTTTATGGGGCTATGATTTGTTGAACAAACTCAAGGTCAGAATACCAAAACAAACGAGTCCTAACACCCACTATTGAAGTTGTAAGACATCTATGTTTCATCTTAGGGTTTGGAGAAACATAAAACACTAGTGGGAGCCTTATTAGAAAAATGAAATGGTAACATTTAACCTTTCTAATATTGTAAAAACATATGCTATATAATGTTATAATTATCCATAATGATAAATTTGTGCATTTAATGTGATTGATAAAACATTTGTCAATTAACATATATAAACAAACCGAATTAAAAGTTGACAAATAGAAATATAATATTTACTTACTAATAACTCTAATTGCATGTTATATAATGTTTCTATACCCATGCAAGTGCCTAATTTCAGCTACTTAATACATTCGTAAGTTGGTCACTTCTATGTTTATTTGCTTTAGACCGTGTTTTACATTTTATGAGTTTTTGAACTCTAATGCAATTCAAGACTATGGATATTTTATCCATGTATTTTCACATATAAATGTTATATGGTGAACAGCCATAGTTTGTGGGGTACAATATTTCAATGAAGTTAGTTCATTCGAAGTAAGCCAATAAACAGTATTTAAGATCATATATTCAACTTGAATGATTTCAAAAGGATCATATTGTGTTATGATTTCACAAGACCAAAAACTACGAGATACATCTAAGAACTCAATCGTTGAAATGTCATCTTGATCGGTTTACATAAAGTGCAACATGTTTGATGTCTTAAATGTTAAAAATAATCGAATGCACTTTTGTAAAAGGTTTGTTATGATATTGTAGTAAGGTTTTCTTTTGAATAGTTTGACCATTTGAAAGAAAAACGAATGTGTAAGAATAGATGTAATTTAAGGTAAAGTTGGACTGAAGAGAATGAATAGTCACTTCTGCTTCATAGAGAAACATTGGAAACAAGAATTGTAATACCATTGATACTTAATGTTGGAATATGAAATATGATTTTTTTCCAAAATGTATTTTCATATAGAAAATTGTTTTCTATATCATTTATTTTTTTGGGTTCAAGATATTTGATCAAAGAACTCTCCACTGTAAACTAGTTGCAGCATATGAAATAAGTAGACAATATTAACAATATTAAGTGAATGGTGGACCTATAAATTTAGTACGCTATTATAGTAATGGCGGAAATAGTAGGAGCATGCCATATAGCACCTAATGATTGCATCAAATTACGAAAATTGTTTTCGTAAAATGTACCGAACATTATCTGTGAAATAATTTTTATTTTTGGTATTGATTGAAAAATAGATATAACTATATTTCAACATGAGTATTATGAATATTCCATATGAAATAGAACTATATTATGGAATTTGTTTTCATAGTAAAAGTGATGCAACAAAAATACATATATGTCAAATATTATTTACAGTTGTTTGGGAATTATAGACTAAGCCATAGTTTTGAGAAATAATTTTACTATATGATTATGAATCATATGATACATGTTAATTATATCTCAAACAATTAATGGTTATGCACCCATTCAGTGGGAGCATCATGAGAGTTGATGAACTCTTTGAATTAATACATATTGATGTATGCAATCACAAGTCTATTAATACCAAAAGGGTTCCACATACTTTGTTATATTCATCGATGATTTATTACCAACATGAACATGTGTATTAGATACACATGTAGTAAGTTTATGATAAAATCATAGAATATATAGGAAAAGTAAATAAAATAACATGCAATAGAATAAAATGATTTGATTTGGTCGAATAAGTGAGTATATTGGAAAGAGTTCCAAATGTACTTAAAAATAAATATAGATTCAATCTCAAAAGTCACTCATCCATGTGATACATAATGATGCATCGATAAGGAGTAATCAGACATTGTTGGACAATTTACGATTAATTGTGAGTGAAGTTGAGTTAGTTTCTTTTATAAGGTCATGTACTTAAGATTAGTACACAAAGTTGATATTATTTCATCTAAACAAAAGTTTACAAAATCATACGAGATAAGGGTTTGTAAGAAATCCCAACATATCCTAGGCCAAGGAGTTGGCAGGTTGTGTGAGTCGAAAGATTGCATGTAATAATTGTTCATGAGGGATATTGTATGAATCTCCAAAAAGTTTTTGGAAAGTTCTATCATTAAATGACATATTTATGTTTTGAACATAATTTTTGTAAACTAAAGTCAGCTTTATAAATAAAAAGGTTCATAAAGCGTTTATGAATCCATATTCTATTTGCACTAAGAAACAATTATTGTTTCAAGTTATATCAACTTCATTGTGAAGGAATTTCTTTGAAATTTTTTGGTGGTTAAATGGAATTGGATCCGATCCATGGATGGAACTAATTGTAACAACCCGCATATCTATCGATTTTATATTTAAATATTTTATCGTTAGTCGGATGTTAGTCCGAAAAGCTACTTTTTGCATACGGTCAAATTAGGACTCGAGACCACTTTCATTGAGTCCAAAATGACGTTTGCGATCTTTTTGAGTGTAAACTTCGATATGTTTGGAGATAGTGAAATTTTCGACACTTTTTCCCGCCTTTGACTTTGGTTTGGACTGCACCCCTTTAGTTCAGCCCAACCATCTTCCTCACTCTATCAAAACACTTCAAGCTTTGTCAAAAATGGTGGTGGGAAGTGGAAATTAAAACTCCAAACACATATTCTATTGCAAATCCGAGATTCAACATCAAATTCACGTGAAGAACATTGCTTCAAGCTTGTTGGTGTTCTTGCTTTGCTCTCAAATCTCCATCTTCATCAAATTCCGTGAAAAGGTGAGATTTTTAATCTCACATCTCGCCTATAACTGTCATTGGGTTGTTGGAAATGAATTCCTATCACTTTAGCATTAATGTTTGCAACTGGTTTGGATTGAATTGGTGAGAAACTCAAGTTTCAGTGCTGCTTGCAAAAATCTGGCCCTAGGTCGTTCTGCCCTCCTTAGGTCGTCCAGACTGCTAGCTCGTGTGTTGAAAAGTCTCCACTTTCTTAGGTAGTTCACGAGTTAAGGCTTAGGTCGCTTGCGTGCTTAGGTCGTTCTGGCTTAGGTCGCAGGGAAATAAGTCGTAGGTCGAAACAGCTTTAAGTCTTAGGTCGTTGCCGACCTAAAATTCCTAGGCAAACCACTAAGTCGCTCGATTTTTGTTAAGTCTTAGGTCGTTGCCGACCTATAATCTCCAGGCAAATCTTAGGTCGGTTACGAGTTAAGTATTAGGTCGTTCGCGAGTTAACTCCTTGAGTCGTTCAAAGCTTAAGTCGTTAGGTCGCGTGCCTTGCTAACTCGTTAGGTCGCATGCCCAGTTAAGTCGTTAGGTCGCGTGCCTAGTCAAGTCGTTAGGTCGTAAGACCTTAGGTCGTGCACCTTTAAGTCGAAACATTTTAGGTCGCTTCCCCTGGACCTCGTTAGGTCGTTCACCTCTAAGTCGCGTGGCACTTTAGGTCGCGTGGTCTTGTTCTCCTCTAGGTCGTAGGACCTTTTAACTGTTAGGTCGAAGGCCTTTTTCCATTAGGTCGCAAGACCTTAGGTCGCACCTTATTAGGTCGCGAACCCAGTTAGGTCGCGCATTCTCTTAGGTCGTGAACACTTAGGTCGCGCCTCACTGTTAGATCGCGCACTTCGTTAGGTCGCTCGCATTTAGGTCGCAGACCTTAGGTCGCTCGCGAGTTAGCACTTAGGTCATTTGACCTGTTCTTCAGCTAGGTCGCACGGCAGTCTTTCCCTTAGGTCGTATGACCTACTTCTCCTTAGGTCGAACCCCGTATTACTCTGCGTAGGCAATCTCTTCTGAAAAACATTTATCAGAATTTCTACTTTGATGGTTTTGGGATTGACTTCTTTGGACTTTACTCACGTCTTCGAACGTGAATTGATTTGTTTCTACAATCGTTTTATGACTTGTCACTTTAAAGATATATGAAGGTTTCAATACTAATAGTAAATATCAAAACTCTTTCATCAAAGCGATTTCAACACTATTTTAAATATCAAAAGTTCGTTTTCTCAAACCGATTTTCAATCTACTAGTATATACAAGCCTTTACTTCACTCGAATGAGAAATCGACTTAAACGACTTAGTAAAACGAGTGGTATGAATTGCTTGCGTTCACTTCGTCGGTTAGCTCTTGGACTTGTTCGATTGAACCCTTTTTGTGACAATTTCCTAGTGAAGATCTACAGTTTGTTCGTAAATATTTAAGTTAAGCAAGTGGTTATGGGACATGAAGCTAAACTCATATATTTACTAGCTTAGTGTGATTGACACTTCTTTATGATCGATGATGATCATTTTATGGTTTAGACTAGCAATGTGCGATGTCTCTTCGTCCGTGTGTTCGGACTTGCCTTCGGGCCATCCGTGTGTTCGGAAAAATTAAATGGATAGCTTCCATGAGATAGCTTCTCGTCCGTGTGTTCGGACTTCCCCCTTTTAGTGATTTCTCGATTTCGTGTGTTGATTTCTGGGATTTGTTCTGGATTTCGTGTGTTGATTTCTGGATTTAGTGCTTCACCAACTTTTGTGGTTTTCACTGATATGATATCAGTTTTTGTGTATTGGTGAATTTGTGTGTCATTACCCTTTTTATGTGTTTGGATCTTTGAGAAGATTCTTGTGACATTGATTAATCCCTTGTTGATTATCATTTACATACTTATAGTAGTATGCCATCATGGTTATCATATGTTTATGCCATACCCCTTTTCCTATATCATGTCATCTGATATTTATAGTTAGACTGATCCGTTTATTATTTTCTTATAAGTAATACTCGGGTCAGACCGAGATGTTACAGGTGCTTCTGCTTGACTTCTCTTCTGGATTACTCTGACTTTTGGCTAACTACTTAGATTTGTAGTTTTTGGTTGTACACATTTGAGATATAGACTCTATGTTGTGTATCTATTCTTTTGTATTATAGTGGATCTTTCCGACCACTACTCTGATGTACACTTTCATGTGTTATATGTTTATTCATATCTTCTTCCGCCTTTGTGATATGGATGTCTGTGACTGATTTATGTTATGATTATTTCTATGTTTGTTTCCGAAGATTATATATATAGCTACCGTGTGATAGCTTTGTGTTTGTATCGGTATGTCGGATTTCCTCCTTAAAGGATATGCATTCTACTCTATCTGGCGTATCGGTGCTCGCACAAAGAAGTTACATGGATGGTCGCTCCTCCACAGCCTTATTCTCCACGCTAATTGACAGCACTACATCGTAGTGTTCTTGGTTAGCGTGGGTATAGAGGTGGGGCGTCACACTAATTATATGAGATGAAGTGAAATTAACTAACCTAAATGAACACATAGCATTAAAATGTCTAATAAGTATTCTCAAACATCGAAGAGAAACTATGAGTTTCTTATTAATGTCGAAAATATACATTACCCTCGATTGTTCAATTAAACCATTAAGATTATTGAATATATATGGTATGATGCGCAAATCTGAAAGAATTCCAAGTACGCTATCAAAATATAATTTTGGTGGACGTAACTAAGGAGATGTGTGTCACGATCCGAAATCCAGTGATTGAAAATCGACATCAAATACCTCACTCGTATTCGACTTCCTAGATTCAAACAATGAACTCCAGTTCGGATGGAGCTTATAACAACATTAGATGAATATAAACAGCGGAACAAAATGAATATCATCAATCAACATCATAGATACTATATCACCATAATATTCAGTACAACATTTGTCATCCATACTAGAGCACTACATATAGATACAATAACAGAAAAATAATAACTCCACAACATAACGACAACAGAGTCTTCCAAAAAGTTCCAACATACATCTACTTTGATAAGGTCTTCAGAACTCTAAGCACTTCAAAAGATATCCAAGACAAAAGCTTCCCAAAATCTGATAGCTTCTAAACCCAAAACGATTCCATAATCCAGCTAACACCAAAGCACGGAAAACCTGCTACTAGGCTGCCCGTGTGGAAATTATGGGCACCCAGAGTTTAGAAAGAAACAATAAACTCCGGGTCAGTCATGGGACTGGTATGAGTAAACAAAACAGTTGTTTGAAATACAAACAGTTCATAAGAGAAATCCGATATGCTTTTTTTGGAAAATGAAACTACCATAAGGCCTCCCGGCACACACACAATGCAATCACACACATGGGGGAGATTTCTCCTTATGATAGTCAAATACTACGCACAATCCTTTTGATATTATTATTAGTGCATAGTCGAAACATTTTGAAAATATAATATTAATCTTAGCCAGCATAGGTACCATGATACTATGCCTACTATAGCTACCATGTTAAATGGTAGGTTCTACAACTAAAACCGTACTGGGTTCGTATTGGGAATTGAATTTCCAACAAATGGTTAGGCTAAGGAACTTCCTATGCCACATGGGTACGCCTCTGGAGGGACGTCCCGAGAACTTAACCAGCTCTATGCCAACACAAGGCCGGGTTACCTCTTACTAGGTAACTACTACTCGAGTATGCCACCCTCCGGTCGTTTGCGACCTTTATCCGAGGGCCCTCGATCACAAAGCAACAATCACACAGTAAATGAGATTGGAGCAACCACACAGTTAAAATATCTGGGCTCCATACCATGGTAACACCTTTTTCCAGAAGGAAATGACATACCCTAAAGGGTGCGACCCTCATAACCTTGCCGCATCTTTCTTGTTTCGACCATTTTCGGGGTGTGAGGTCCGATGAGGTCTCGTCCATAAAGCTACGCTTTACACGAAAGCCATGCCTTGATCACGAATGATCAACAACATACAACAGCACTCAGCATGTCACACTACCAAATTGTGAGTATATCACCGATAACCTTCAACTACATAACCTTTGAGCTCGTACGTCTCAGAGAAGGGTGTTAAGCTAAGAGAATAAATTCTCCGCCACCAACAGATATGTATTTGAAAGAAATCTGATTTATATCTCAAAGTGTAGTGTCAAACATACGGCCATACAAGTCTGTTCCGGGTTCGAACATAACCGAAGGCACTTCCAAAGAAGCCCTTGCAATCTGGGTATTTACAATCCCGATCGGACATCCCATCACATATGGAGGTCTCTATACCGGAGCAACTCAGTGCAGAGACAATCGATAAGTTATCCTATCGTTCTTGCAAACACCCGGTCTTTAACACCGGTCTTCAAATGCTATCCATTTACGTCGTATCACTATTCGGAATGGGTTATATGACACAAAGTCCTTTCCCGGCTAAACGGAATAGTGAGCGCTTAATTTTAAACACGTGGAGGTATCAATCACAAAGATTAACATTCAGGGTTCGATGTGGGTTTCGGATAATCAACTGGAATCCGACTCCCTGTCGCATCGAAGTTTAAATGCCGTTTTACGGGCAAAGGGTTTTCACATAAATACAGAAACAAATCACAAATCACGGTTCAGCATAAAGCAATTAACATCACACAGTATCACAATCACATATCAGAGGTATCAACCAATACAAAGCATTCGATAATAATAAATCATCTAATGATTAATTAATCGTGTGATTATAATTAATTAATCACATAATTACCTTCATTAATTATTGTTAATTAATGATTAACTACCCTTAATTATTTATTAATTAACCTTAATTATTAATTAATTAAATCTTTAATCATTTTTTGATTCCTTAAATACTTAATTAATTAAAAGATAATTCATTAAAATCTTTAATTAATAAACTTCATAATTAATCATCATTAACCATAAATTATTCAAGAGATTAAGGTTAATAAAAAAATAACATTTTATCTTAATTAACTCTTTAATAAAAAAATATTTTAAGAATTAATTTATAAATATCGATCACATAATTTAATGACTTAATTACTTTCAAAATAATTAACTTAAACATTTGCTAATACCAGTTTTAATAAATCCATTATTTTTAAAAGAACAAGTTAAAAGTTGAATTTGTTTTTTTTTTAAATTTGAAAACTGTTATTTTTAACCCAACCCGAGGCCTCCCCGAGTCCACCACCAAGCTAACATGCCCTTACTTCGAGTCTTCCCCCAAACCAATCTGTATCTTCTTTTCAAACTTTACTTTTTATTTAAGTTTTAGAAAACCCGGTGTATACACAAAATTTCCCGAATAAAAACTCGAGCCATCACTACGATTACCCGAAGACAACTTCGAGTCAAAACCTTTCTTCCCCAAACTATTGCTTACTGACACGAACCAACACATGTGTACGTGCACCGCCGATCGCCATCCTTCTGGCCATCGCCACCACCTTCCACAAGTCCATGATCATCTACCCAATCTCACAAACCACCCAGATCGATGAATTCGTGAGCCAAATGAAATCGAGTATATCTCAAGTAACTCAAACCAGACCTCCGATCAAAACCAGCCTCGCAACCTCGCCACCGACCCTCGTAGGTTGCGAGACTCCGGCCATGTCTCAGCCACCCCCCCAGACTACCATCTCCCCCAGCCACGTGCAGCTCGATGCACAAACGAGGCCACGGCGAACACTTTCCCCACCATCACCTAATTAGGTTTAAAAACATAAATCGCTTCGCCGCCGTCTCCACGATGATTTGGTGCGACTTCGACCATTTTTCCCAGACTCGTCGTACTCTCTTCCACCTCCACGCAAAGCCACGACTCCGAAAACTCCTCCGACCGCCTGAAATTGGTCGAAACCCACTTACAGTTCAACTGAGAACTGCTCTTAGAACACTCCACTAAAAATCACCATTCCAGTTTTAAAAATCTTATTTTTGTATGTTGATTCAAGCTATATAATTGAATCGATGGTTTAAAATGTTCGAATTTTTCATATGTTCATCCTTTCAGTGTAAAATTTAATTTGCAGAGACAATATTTCAATATCGAGCTTAAAACAAATTCTAAGCCATGATTTAAGTTTAAACAAACCTATTTTGTTTGAAATTCTAAGCCTAACAGTGATTTGATAAGAAGGTTTAAATTTTCGAAATGTTTTAAACTCTGTACTTTTTAAAAATAGAGAAGAACAGGCACAACAACATACACAGACCAAATACAATATATATTCAGAGATTCATACTTATATATACATATGCAAAGCACAAATCTAATCCAAAAAAAAAAATCATATGCACAGATTTAGATTTACTCAAGCTTTTAAAATATATGTTTACTCACCTGGAAATATATTTGAAACAGAGAACAACTTTTGTGTTGAAAAGAAAAATTGCTAACTTGATTTCCTGGAAATCTTCTTGTTAATCTTCCTGTTTGCTTTAGTTGGATTGGATTTGAGTTTATAAAATGATGATACTTATTTCTTTTTCTAGTTTTCAGGTTTACATTTTTTTTATATGATACCCAGTTTTCTTTTGATGCACGAAATGTAACAAGAAGGTGATATATATCAAAGATTATGTGTACCAGCTAAGGTACAAGATTTTCCATTTGGTCAGAGAGATTTTTTCTTTCAATGGTGGCTGAAATGAGAGCATTTAAAGCTCGTGTCCTTACCACCTTGCATAATTATCCTTTTTTTTTGTTTACAGCCTCCTCTTACTATTTTTGTATGTAGATTTTTTTTTATCTTCTTGCCTTGCATAACTCACATACATACATGTTACATATTATTTAAAAGAGAATGTTTTGAAATTAAATACATATTAAATAAATTACATAGATATATTTTTATAAATTCAAATTATTTTTAAAACATTTATTTTTCAAAATTTTAAACTCAAAAGAAATTGGAATTTTATTCGCAAAATTATCACTCATTTTATTTGTTTTGAAACTTTTCAAATTATTTTCAAATTGAATTCCAAAAGTTTAAATAAATTACCAAATTTTAAATTAATAAATTTTTGGGATGTTACAGATATCCCCCCTTAAAAAATTTCATCCTCGAAATTTGAAAGAGGAAGAAAAGCAAACAAAGAATGTACGAATTCAGAAAAGGATAGAGAAATGGCTTACCAGTTTAAGCCGAGATATCCACTCTGCAATTGGGATATGAGTTCTGCATGCTATCTTCAGTTTCCCAAGTGCAGTCCTTTGGATTGCCACTCCACTGTACTTTAATCAGTTGTACAACTTTGTTTCTCAATTGCTTTTCATCACGACCTAAAATCTTTATTGGTTCTCTTTTAACTGTTAAATTGGGAGTGATTTCGAGATCCTATTGAGCAGCTTCTTCAATAATACAGTCTGGATCGTGCACATACTTTCGAAGATGAGAAGAAACACATTATGCACGCCAGATAACCAGCTAGGAAGCTGCACTCGATAGGCTAAAGAACCGATCCTCTCTAGAATAGGAAAAGGACCAATATACCGTGGTGCCAGCTTACCGGTCTTTCCAAAACTTAATACACCTCGCATTAGAGATACTTTGAGAAAAATAGAGTCTCCAATCTGGAATTCCAAATCCCTTCTTCTGCGATCATAATAATTCTTTTGACGACTTTGAGCCGTCTTCAATTTCTTTCGTATAAAATCAACTTTTTCAGTGGCTTCTTTAATCATATCTGGTCCAAGGACGAGTCTATCACCCGCCTCGATCCAACATGTAGGTGATCGACACGGACGACCATATAAAGCTTCAAAAGGAGCCATCTCGATACTGGCCTGATAGCTATTATTGTATGCGAATTCGACCAGATGTAAATGGTCCTCCCAAGAACCACCAAAATCAAGTATACAAGCACGCAATAAGTCTTCTAAGATTCGGTTAATCCTTTCAGTCTGCCCATCAGACCGTGGGTGATAAGCAGTGCTGAAGTTCAATTTTGTTCCGAATGCGTCTTGAAATGTGTCCCAAAATCTACTAGTGAAGATCGTGTCACGATCACTCACTATACTGCTAGGAATACCGTGGTGACGGACAATTTCTTTCACATATAACTCAGCTAAGCTTGCTGCCGTGCGGGTAGATTTTACTGGCAAGAAATGGGCTGTCTTAGTCAAACGGTCCACTATAACCCAAATTGCTTCATTGCCTTTCCGAGTACGAGGCAACCCGTCGATGAAATCCATTAATACTTGGTCCCATTTCCACTTGGGTACCTCTAAAGCCTGAAGTAAACCCGCTATTTTCTTTTGATCGCTTTTAATTTGTTGGCAAATAGCACAGCGACTCACATATATAGATATGTCCCTTTTCATTGTCTTCCACCAGAAAGTTCTTTTGATATCTCTATACATCTTGTTAACTCCTGGATGGATGCTGAATTTAGATTTGTGACACTCATCTAAAACTTCTTGTTGTAGCTCCGGAATATTTGGGACACAAATTCTGCCTTTTAATCTTATAATCCCATTATTATCGATTCCAAAACTGGAATCCTCACTTCGACGAATCCTTCCATATATTTCCTGAAGAAACTTGTCCTCTTTTTGTTTGTTGGCGATTTTCTCAAGAAGAGTAGGAGCAATGACAAGGTGAACAAGAATAGCATGCTTCCTACTCAAGGCGTCGGCAACTACATTGGCCTTCCCGGGTGTATACAGAATATCCAGATCATAAGATGCCAGAAATTCTAACCAACGTTGTTGTCGCAGATTTAGATCTTTCTGGGTGAAGAGATACTTCAAAGATTTGTGGTCGGTGAATAATTCAAAATTTTCACCTAAACAAGAAGGATTTATTTAGTATATATTAAGTTAAATTGAATTTTGAAATTTTCTTTTAGAAAGCTGAAGAGGATTCTTACCCAGAAGATAATGTCGCCAGATCTTTAAGGCGAAAATAACAGCTAAAAGCTCCAAATCACGTGTTGGGTAGTTTCTCTCGTGCGGACGTAATTGTTTACTCGCGTAGGCAATTACCTTCCCATTCTGCATTAATACCGCACCCAAACCATCACCACAAGCGTCAGTATAGACAGATAAACCCTGATTCCCGTTAATAATTGCGAGAACATGAGCGGTGGTTAATTTCTTCTTCAACTCTTGAAAAGCTTCGTCACATTTCGGAGTCCAATTGAATTTTGCATTCTTCATTGTTAGCTTAGTCAACGGACTAGCTATCTTAGAAATGTCCTGAACAAACTTCCGATAATAACCTGCTAAACCCAAAAAGCTTCGAACTTCTTTTGGGGTAGTGGGTTGCTTCCAGTCTAGAATAGATGAAATCTTGCTAGGATCAACAGAAATTCCTTCTTCATTAACAATATGGCCAAGAAATTTAACTTCTCTGACCCAAAAATGGCATTTAGAAAATTTGGCGAATAGGATATTTCTTCTTAATATCTCCAAAACAATCCTGAGATGTTCAGCATGCTCCTCTTCGGTTTTGGAATAAATCAGGATATCATCAATAAATACAAGCACAAATTTATTCAATACTTCCCGAAACACACGGGTCATAAGATCTACGAAGTATGTTGGAGCATTGGTTAGCCCGAAAGGCATGACTAACCATTCGTAGAACATATTAGGACCCCTGAAAGCAGTAAAATGAACACAATCCTCGGCGATTCGCAATTGATGGAACCCCTGAGCTAGATCCATCTTCGAAAAGAAACGAGCGCCGTGCAATTGATCAAACAGATCATCAATTCTAGGCAGAGGAAATTTATTCTTGAGAGTCTGCTTATTGAGATCGCGGTAGTCTACACACAATCTCAAAGATCCGTCCGATTTAGCAACAAACACGACTGCTGAACCCCATTCAGAAACACTAGGACGAATTAACCCTTTATTTAGCAAATCATCAGTTTGCTTGACTAATTCAACCCTTTCCCTGGGTGCCATCCTGCGACTTGCGTGAACGACAGGACGAGCATTGGGTACTAGGTCAATTCTGAATTCTATTTCTCGATGTGGAGGTAAAGATTTCACTTCTTCGAATATGTCTGGAAAATTACTAACAATGGGTATGGACTCCAGACTGGGTTCGGGATAACCCAAGCTATACATCAACCCATCTCTTTTAGGACTAGGGTCCTCATAAGAAATCTCAATGGAATCTCCAAATTTGGTTTTGATTGAAATCAGTCGATTGTTACAATCCAATTTGGCTTCGTATTTTGTTAGCCAATCCATTCCGAGTAAGACTTCAAACTCATTAAAATAAAGGACAAAGAGACCGATAGGAAATTGGTAACAAGAATATGAGATAGGAACGTCTCTACATCGAAGACAAAGGTTCGCGGGGCCTCCAACTGGATTCTTTATGCAAATTGGCTCGTCGACAAAATCAGGTTCAAGGTTTAATTCATTTACAGCTTGTTGAGAGATAAAACTATGTGTAGCACCAGTGTCAAACAAAATTATAACAACTCTACCATAAATAGTAAGGTTACCTTCCAGAATTCCCTTCCCCTTTCCTGCTTTAGAAGTTGTAGGTTTATCTTTGACTGTATACACCTTTGCTGCCTGAGCTTGCTTCATTGTTGGGCAGTCTTTGACTTCATGTCCCAGCCTCTGACAGTAATAGCATTTCCTGGGTTTTGCTTGTACAGGTTGATTCACTTGTCTCTTAGGCTTCGTACATCTGCTCGAATAATGGCCCTTTTCAAAGCAATTAAAGCAAGTAACATTCTTTGCCGAGCTTCCTTGATTGCTCTTCTTTTTCTCCTTACCCTGCCATGGTTTCTTGCCTCCAAATTTCCTTTTCTTCCAGTTTTGATCGCTCGTATTTCCTTTCTCCACCGGGGCTTCTTGCATATCAAGTGTAGCATATCTGTACCCCATATCGATAAGATCAGAAAAAGACTCTTTGACGTGGCCAGTCATCCTTTCGTGGAACTTCTTATTCATCCCATGAATGAACCTTTTATTTTTCTTTAGAGGCGTGTTCACCAATTCTGGACCGAAACGAGACAATTCATTGAATTTGTTTAGATACTCCTCAAATGACAAACTTCCTTGCTTCAAGTCCATAAATTCCTGGTACATTCGAGAAATACCAGCCGATGGCATATAGCGCTTCTCAAATACTTCTTTAAATCTCTCCCAAGTAAACTCGTCTTCTGGCTTATCTACAGTGACTGTCTCCCACCATGCTAAGGCTTCTTCTTGAAGTTACCAAGAAGCTATTAGTCGCATTTGATCATCTTCCAACTTTAGCCCTTTAAAAATTCTTTCACTCGATCTGATCCAAGCTTGGGCCTCGACAATAGACTCATTGTCGGTGAACGGCTTACCACCAATCCTCGAGAAGCTCTTATACAAATCAGCCAGATTCGGCTGATTCTAAGTAGGTATTGCTGCTTCTGCTGTTGGGGGAACTTGATTAGCTGTTGTGGCATTTCCTTGACCCCTAGCTCTTCCTCTTCGTCCGCTCATTCTTATTATCTGTAATTAGTAAGAAGACTTGATTTAGATATTCGGACAAGATATCTTAAGGAATACCAGCAGTTAAAAGAAATAGACTAGGAAAATTTAAGGTTCCGGTCTCGGATTATACTCATTCTAGGGTATACTTCACCCTCTCTCTAATGAGCCATCTAATGTGTTATACTCCGTAGCTAAAATTCTTACTCAACCTTTAGCTCTGATACCACATTGTCACGATCCGAAATCCAGCGATTGAAAATCGACATCAAATACCTCACTTGTATTCGACTGCCTATATTCAAACGTTGAACTCCGGTTCGGATGGAGCTTATAACAACATTAGATGAATATAAACAACGGAACAAAATGAATATCATCAATCAACATCATAGATACTATATCACCATAATATTCAGTACAGCATTTGTCATCCATACTAGAGCACTACATATAGATACAATAACAGAAAAATAATAACTCAACATAACGACAATAGAGTCTTCCAAAAAGTTCCAACATACATCTACTTTGATAAGGTCTTCAGAACTCTAAGCACTTCAAAAGATATCCAAGACAAAAGCTTCCCAAAATCTGATAACTTCTAAATCCAAAAAGACTCCAAAATCCAGCAAACACCAAAGCACGGAAAACCTGCTACTAGGCTGCCCGTGTGGAAATTATGGGCACCCATAGTTTAGAAAGAAACAATAAACTCCGGGTCAGTCATGGGACTGGTATGAGTAAACAAAACAGTTGTTTGAAATACAAACAGTTCATAAGAGAAATCTGATATGCTTTTTTTTGGAAAATGAAACTACCATAAGGCCTCCCGGCACACACACAATGCAATCGCACACATGGGGGAGATTTCTCCTTATGATAGTCAAATATGCTTACTACACAAAATCCTTTTGATATTATTATTAGTGCATAGTGGAAACATTTTGAAAATATAATATTAATCTTAGCCAGCATAGGTACCATGATATTATGCCTACTATAGCTACCATGTTAAATGGCAGGTTCTACAACTAAAACCGTACTGGGTTTGTATTGGGAATTGGATTTCCAACAAATGGTCAGGCTAAGGAACTTCCTATGCCACATGGGTACGCCTCTGGAGGGACGTCCCGAGAACTTAACCAGCTCTCTGCCAACACAAGGCCGGGTTACCTCTTACTAGGTAACTACTATTCGAGTATGCCACCCCCCGGTCATTTGCGACCTTTATCCGAGGGCCCTTGATCACAAAGCAACAATCACACAGTAAATGAGATTGGAGCAACCACACAGGTAAAATATATGGGCTCCATACCATGATACCACCTTTTTCCAGAAGGAAATGACATACCCTAAAGGGAGCGACCCTCGTAACCATGCCGCATCTTTCCTGTTTCGACCATTTCCGGGGTGTGAGGTCCGATGAGGTCTCGTCCATAAAGCTACGTTTTACACGAAAGCCATGCTTTGATCACGAATGATCAACAACACACAGCAGCACTCAGCATGCCACACTACCAAATTTGGAGTATATTACCGATAACCTTCAACTACATAAACTCTGAGCTCGTACGTCTTAGAGAAGGGTGTTAAGCTAGGAGAATAAATTCTCCGCCACCAACAGATATGTATTTGAAAGAAATCTGCTTTATATCTCAAAGTGTAGTGTCAAACATACGGTCATACAAGTCTGTTCCGCGTTTGAACAGAACCGAAGGCACTTCCAAAGAAGCCCTTGCAATCCGGGTATTTACAATCCCGATCGGACTTCCCATCACATATGGAGGTCTCTATACCGAAGCAACTCAGTGCAGAGACAATCGATAGGTTATCCTATCATTCTTGCAAACACCCGGTCTTCAACACCGGTCTTCAAATGCTATACATTTACGTCGTATCACTATTCGGAATGAGTTATATGACACAAAGTCCTTTCCTTGCTAAACCAAATAGTGAGCACTTAATTTTAAACACGTGGAGGTATCAATCACAAAGATTCACATTCAGGGTTCGATGTGGGTTTCGGATAATCAACTGGAATCCGACTCCCTGTCGCATCGAAGTTTAAATGCCGTTTTACGGGCAAAGGGTTTTCACATAAATACAGAAACAAATCACAAATCACAGTTCAGCACAAAGTAATTAACATCACACAGTATCACAATCACATATCAGAGGTATCAACCAATACAAAGCATTCGATAATAATAAATCATCTAATGATTAATTAATCGTGTGATTATAATTAATTAATCACATAATTACCTTCATTAATCATTCTTAATTAATGATTAACCACCCTTAATTATTTATTAATCTTTAATTGTTAATAAATTAAATCTTAATTACTTCCATTATTTAATTATTAATTAATCCATAATTATAAATTAATTAACCTTAATTATTAATTAATTAAATCTTTAATCATTCTTTGATTCCTTAAATACTTAATTAATTAAAAGATAATTCATTAAAATCTTTAATTAATAAACTTCATAATTAATCATCATTAACCATAAATTATTCAAGAGATTAAGGTTAATAAAAAAACAACATTTTATCTTAATTAACTCTTTAATAAAAGAAATATTTTAAGAATTAATTTATAAATATCGATCACATAATTTAATGACTTAATTACTTTCAAAATAATTAACTTAAACCTTTACTAATCCCATTTTTAATAAATCCATTATTTTTAAAAGAACAAGTTAAAACTTGAATTTGTTTTTTTTTTAAATTTGAAAATTGTTATTTTTCACCTAACCCGAGGCCTCCCCGAGTCCACCACCGAGCTAACACGCCCTTACTTCGAGTCTTCCCCCAAACCAACCCATATCTTCTTTTCTAACTTTACTTTTTATTTAAGTTTTAGAAAACCCGGTGTATACACAAAATTTCCCGAATAGAAACTCGAGCCAGCACTACGATTACCCGAAGACAACTTCGAGTCAAAACCTTTCTTCCCCAACCTATTGCTTACTGACACGAACCAACACATGTGAACGTGCACCGTCGATCGCCAACATTCTGGCCATCGCCACCACCTTCCACAAGTCCATGATCATCTACCCAATCTCACAAACCACCCAGATCGATGAATTCGTGAGCCAAACGAAATCGAGTATATCTCGAGTAACTCGAACCAGACCTCCGATCAAAATCAGCCTCGCAACCTTGCCACCGACCCTCGAGGTTGCGAGACTCCGGCCACGTCTTAGCCACCCCCCCCAGACTACTATATCCCCCAGCCACGTGCAGCTCGATGCACGAACGATGCCACAGCGAACACTTTCCCGACCATCACCTAATTAGGTTTAAAAACATAAATCGCTTCGCCGCCATCTCCACGATGATCTGGTGCGACTCCGACCATTTTTTCCAGACTCGTCGTACTCTCTTCCATCTCCACGCAAAGCCACGACTCCCAAAACTCCTCTGACCGCCTGAAATTGGTCGAAACCCACTTACAGTTCAACTGAGAACTGCTCTTAGAACACTCCACTAAAAATCACCATTCCAGTTTTAAAAATCTTATTTTTGTATGTAGATTCAAGCTATATAATTGAATCGATGGTTTAAAATGTTTGAATTTTTCATATGTTCATCCTTTCAGTGTAAAATTTAATTTGCAGAGACAATATTTCAATATCGAGCTTAAAACAAATTATAAGCCATGATTTAAGTTTAAACAAACCTATTTTGTTTGAAATTCTAAGCCTAACAGTGATTTGATAAGAAGGTTTAAATTTTCGAAATGTTTTAAACTCTGTACTTTTTAAAAACAGAGAAGAACAGGCACAATAACATACACAGACCAAATACAACATATATTCAGAGATTCATACTTATATATACATACGCAAAGCACAAATCTAATCCAAAAAAAATCATATGCACAGATTTAGATTTACTCAAGCTTTTAAAATATATGTTTACTCACCTGGAAATATATTTGAAACAGAGAACAACTTTTGTGTTGAAAAGCAAAATTGCTAACTTGATTTCCTGGAAATCTTCTTGTTAATCTTCCTGTTTGCTTTAGTTGGATTGGATTTGAGTTTATAAAATGATGATACTTATTTTCTTTTTCTGGTTTTCAGGTTTACATTTTTTTTTATATGATACCCAGTTTTCTTTTGATGCACGAAATGTAACAAGAAGGTGATATATATCAAAGATTATGTGTACCAGCTAATGTATATACAGGTACAAGATTTTTCATTTGGTCAGAGAGATTTTTTCTTTCAATGGTGGCTGAAATGAGAGCATTTAATGCTCGTGTCCCTACCACCTTGCATACTTATCCTTTTTTTGTTTACAGCCTCCTCTTACTATTTTTGTATGTAGATTTTTTTTTATCTTCTTGCCTTGCATAACTCACATACATACATGTTACATATTATTCAAAAGAGAATGTTTTGAAATTAAATACATATTAAATAAATTACATAGATATATTTTTATAAATTCAAATTATTTTTAAAACATTTATTATTTCAAAATTTTAAACTCAAAAGAAATTGGAATTTTATTCGCATAAATTATCACTCATTTTATCTGTTTTGAAACTTTTCAAATTATTTTCAAATTGAATTCCAAAAGTTTAAATAAATTACCAAATTTAAATTAATAAATTTTTGGAATGTTACAATGTGATCCATTGGCCGAGTGTCTTTATTGGAAAGACTAATGTGGTTGGAATTAAATGAGCAATGTTGATAAGAATAATATCGCAAATTTCAATTATTGAAATTAGCATAACAGATTCGGTATTCAACAGGCTCAAGTTAATTCAGATTTACTCACAAAATTATCGCTCGATAAGACTTAGTGTTTGGTACTTATGTATTGAAACAGAAAATTCTAAATAATGATTTAGAGTAAGCCGTTACACATATTAACCAAAAATGCCTCAAATTCAGTGGGAGCGATATTGGGTTTGTCAGTGTTTGGAAATGATTCAAGAAATGATACGAATGTATCATTTTATAAGTCAAGATTGAATAAGTATTTTGATAGAAATATCAAATTGTTTGATTTTCAATCAAAGTGCAGAAGAAGCCTGTGTTAATAAGAAAGAAAGTTAAAAGGTACATTGATATTTCTAAACTATAAGTAAACAACAAGTTGTTGATTTTAATAATATGCTTGTATTAAAATCAACTTTAGTTGTTTTAATACTCAATTTTGGATTGTAAATTATGTCTTTTATGGTGAGTATAAAAGATATAGGGATCGTCCCAAAACGATATACAAGAGCACCATATTAAAAAGAGAACATGTAAGTTGGATTCCTTATGCAATAGGAATTATCATACAGATTATGTTGTGTATGATATTGTGTTTTGTTTACGTATTTGATACATTGAGCAAATATATAATCCAAATTGATTTCACTAAATGGTTGTTTGAGGTGTTCTCGCATATTTATGAAATACAAGAGAATTGTTTATAGAAACAACAAACTCGTTATGATGGAATGTTTGGACACAAACTTTTATAAGTGATATTGAGTATAACATGTCAATGATAAAATTAAAGTTAAAATCTTTAATTTGAAATTTTTCAAAATAAAGATGATTGCGGTCGATTCAACGAAATGTTGAGAACATTAACTTGAATAGCTCTACAATAAACCAATGTATATAGATATAAATGCACAAATTCAAAATTGAGCCAAAGGTGATTCCAAATGTTGAGAATCCCGTAATATTGTTATAAGATAACAATGTCATGAAATTGGTCATGATAAAACTTAAAGCTTACTAGAAGTCGAAAGACATACTTTGAATTGTTCCACATGATAAAGGCAGTTTATCGGTGTCAGAGAGAGTTAATCGACAAAGTAGATAATTAAAACTTAATAGCATACCCATTCACTAAGGACTGACCTAATTGGTTTTGAGAAAACTGATTGGAGAAGTTGGAATTAGATTCCATAATTGACCCAAGTGCAAGTGGGAGATTGATAGAGTTAGGGGTATGCCCTAGGGGCAATTATGTAATTTGTTACATATATCTAACTCGTTGACCAATCTTGTTTGAAATAAAAGGTATTTTCTTCCTATTATATACTTGATATAATGTGATTATATTAAGTAATTAACTTAATTAAAAGTATATTTAATAGAAAAATCCATAAATGGTATATTTTGTGATAGTAGTTACAAAGTGTTGTAACCGTGAGTAATATATCACAACGAAACAAATATACCATTTTAAATGTTCCTAGTCAAGATGCATCGAGATTGGATATCGGTGTATCTGTTGAGACTGGAGTACGTAGCGCTCTCCAAATGTTGGGCAGTGTATTACTCATGACTGCTGGGGGTGACCTAGGGGTTACGTACTAATAGTTATTGGATAACTATGGAATGACTCACTCGATAGTTTTTTGTTGGTTAATATAACTAAGGTCAAACAGAAAATATCGATGTGACTGATTTACACAATTCTCTCGACTGGAGAATACTGTGGATCTTCAATATGAAAGCTCTGCTCTGATTATAGCCAAATCATGGCTTGGCGTCCATCAAGTGACTATAGTTGGGTCGAGTGGAAGTATTGGAAGTGAAGCACTATTCAAGAGAGGATTCGTCTCCTCAATTATATGCAGTTTGTATCACGGTCAACTCAAGTCAACTCAAAGTCAAAGTCTCTGGCCAGAGCATTTCGGTTAATAATGATTGTTATTATTGAACCGAGGACTTTGTATTTGGACCATAAAGTTGAATGTGGATGAGGTTGGAATTTTGACCATTACCAAATTCCATAAGTCCAAAGTGATATAGTTTTGACGAAGAGAATTGGTGTAAACAAATGTCACAACCGGGTAATGCTTATTAGACTAAAATTGGATTTTACCGAAAATGAGTAAGCGATAAATTTGGCCATAATGTCACACCACCTGCTAAGTGACGTGTGAACGTTAACATTAGAATAGTTCGATGTTAATCGCTGACCAAATTTACACCCAAGAGTTACACAGCCAAAATGATGAATTCCCTTAAGACCGAACGATTTAATTAGTTTATAATTGTTATAAATTAATTAATATTTCTGAAATATTAATTACAAAATTTGAATATGATTTGAGAAATAAATAATGTTATATATATATTTATAACAGTTATAAATATATCGATCGATATACAATATCGACAAGCTATTAAATTAGATTTAATTGCATAGTGTTTTGGCTGGGCTTAGATGGGTTTAAGGCCTATCATTAGGGCTGCAAAATTTCTGTTTTGGGAAGGTCTAGGGGTGGCTAAAACATAGAGAACTGGCTTGGAGATAATGGGTTGAGATCAAGTGAGAATGGGTAAAAAGGTTTTTCTCGTTTCTCTCTCTCTATATATATATATATGTATGTATGTATGTATGTATGTATCTCTAAAAATAAGAACTAACCTTTTTTTTGGCCGCCATTAACTTCTACATTGCTGGTTAAAACATAGCTCTCATTCCACTCCAAAATTCTCAAATATATTTCAAATTAAAATAATACTATTCGATAGTTAGAGGTCGGTGATTCCGGACTTGCAGTCTGACGAATCAAGAACGGTAAAAGGAAGGGAAGTCATTGCTTCAATGTGGATTCAAAGGCATCATTAAATTGGTAATTTTAATTCATATTATAGTAATTAAATTATATTCTATGATCCTATAATGAGCAATTTCATATCTGTTTAAATATATTGCTACTATATGTTTATTTAGTGAGATTTTGTAAGTAGATGTAGTTGTCATAAATCAGTTTGGTTATGTGCATAATTTGTTTATTATACTATTTGATTTATGTACAGACAAATGTTGTTTACTGTACAAAATCAAATTTTTTTCATTAATAATTGTTTTATATATATTTATTAATAAATTCATATATATATATATATATAAGTGTGTATTTCTCTCTCATAATAGCATATATGCATATATAAGAAATATATATGATTTAAAAAATTTAGTACACTTATTTATATATAATATGAATTTACAAATTCGAAAATTAATTATCATACATATTTTTAAGTTAACATTTATTGAATTATTGAATTGTTTATTATATATAAAATAATTATTAGATTAAAATTTTGATTTTATCTTTTTTTTTAAAATATTATATCATTTCAGAAACGTATAGAAAAATTTTAGGAATATTTCAATAAATTTTATTATTTTTAATGATTAATATTATTTTGGAAAAACTGTTTATGATTGATTAAAAATAATAATTTAATTGAAAAATTCTTCAAAAATTTTCATAGCCTTTCATTCATGATCCTAGAATTTACAAAATTTTAAAATTTGAATTTTTAATAATATATTATTTTATATTAAATAATTTTTTCCGAAATCAATATATTTGTTTTTTTTAAAATGATATTTCAACTTTGGAAAATCTCCAGATTTTTTCTAAGCTCTATTTTATGATCCTAGATTTCGAAAATTTTAAAATTTGAAGTTTCATAAATAGATTATTTTATGTTAATTATTTATGGATGAAAACATTATTTTATTCATAATATATACAAATTAAAATACTAAAATTATTATGTTTGCAAAACTAAGTTAATTTTGAATTATAAATAATTTCTCTCTCTCTTTCTATATATATATATATATATTTATCTATATATAAAATGTTTTATGTTCATATATTATATATAATATATTTATACTTATGTGTGTGTGTCTGTGTATTTGTAACACATATACATGCACATATTTGGACAACATACATGACATACAAAATGAGCTAATACGTCTGTTGCGATGTAAATCCCAACATCTACATATGGGCATATTATACCTTTCACGGATTATTATGTTATACATGCACTCACACATATAAGTATATAGTACATTTATGTATAAACTAAATCAAATAAAATTAATTTCATAGCTTAATATATTTGAATTTAAATAAAATAAATGATTTTATTTAAATGAAATTTAGAAATGTCTAATTCGGTTAGACTTCATAGGCCAAATAAAGATCCGATAGGGTAAAATTTTTGAAATTCACCCATAACTTCCGCTGCGGGCTGGTCTAATTCCAACAAAATCAATATCCCGTTGTCAGTACAAGTGTACGTAACGCTATTCAAGAGGTGATTTGTCGGTATAACCACGGATATCTCAATATATATCAATATCCTGTTAAGGACAAAATCTATATGATTAAACACCTATGGTTGCGAAAATATTCGTAACTGCAGTGGATTGAATACTTTTCCTCGATATTTTCTTATATATATATATATATATTTAATTTATTTAAAATATCAATTATATCCCAACATTACAATATAAACACTAAAAATAAAACCAAAAAATTACTTTAGCTACCTAAGATCAATGTGATATCATGTGACTGACCATAATCAAAGTACATTTTAGCTACCTAAGATCAACGTGATATCATGTAGCTTAAACTAAATATTATCCACTTATATATGTTCAATGTATTCAGATCATTGTTTATATCATAATATAATAACATATATAACAAAAAAAACCCAAAGGCAATCTTTATTTTGAAAGATTCTTATACTAGAGTTAAGTTATATATAATAAATTAAATAACTACCCCGAGTGAACACCCTTTACTCTACAACAAAGTGTACCCAATTATGGTCGTAATATGGCTATGATGTCATATGATTGACCATAATCAAAGTATAGTCTAGATAATTAAGACCAACAACACTCTCAAGTCGAAAGACTACAACGCAGCATTACATGAGATCTTTTATTTTGACCCAGTTGTTTTAACTTACAGAAGACTCTTATTAACTCGTTCTGTGATTGTTACAAACAACCACAAGTATGTAATCCCTTGGTGTCCCGAACGGGTATAAGTGATTCACCATCTATCTTATAGAGAGCATTATGTATACTAGTCTAAATGAATGTATCGATATCATTTTCAGGATACATCTTGACTAAGAACAACTTAAGAATAAGTATTATAAATGTTCGATTAAAAACTCGTGGTTATGAACACATTCACAACTATAATCGATTGAATATTTTTTCTGAAAAATTTCTATTTGTATATATTTATTGTATTCAAATCATTACTTATATCATAGTTAACAACACATACAATTAGAAAACAAAAAAAATATTTCAAAAAAGATTCTCAAGCAAGAGTGAAGTTATATAATATATCACAAAATTGCTCCTAAGGCACACCCTTAACTCTATCACGTATGTCAATTAATAATGTTATCTTGTAGCATAACCCCATAAACTAACGTAGCATTTTTGATGAAATATTTGTATCCTATTTCACAATAATAATTTTTTGACTCATTTTATGAATTGTACTAGCATTTTTTAAACGAAGTAAATGTATTTATTAGCTTATAAAGCTATTTCATAATTGCATTTTCAAATAAAGTAATTTTTTTTATTATACCTTGCAGTAGCATATTTTATTAATTATATAAAGGTAACTTATAACATTTTATTTTATGAATCTTGTTTGTGGTATCATTTATGCTTTAATGTTAATTATAATAATATTATGTGAAATAATAATTGAATGAAGTATGTGTATCTTAGTTTAGAATGTTATTTTGTAGTAGCGTTTTTTGAATCGTGGAATCATTTTTAAATGAAGTAAATGTATATATCAGCTTATAAAGCTATTTTGTAGTAGTGTTTTTATATAAAATATTTTTGTAATTCTACCACCTAGCAGCCCTTTAAAATTTCCAATAATTTTTTTATAGCATTTTTATTTTTGAAGCTGCTTAGTAGTATAATTTCATGTTTAATGTTAGTTGTAATACCTTTGAGAATAAGAGCATTGCTTTATTCAAGTATAGCATTCATTTTGATGTCCTGAGGGTTCGAACCCATGAGAACCTCACTATAAAGCATCATTCAACTTACCACTTGAGCTAGTGATCCTTAACAATGTTAATGTAATACTAATATGTGAACTAAGAAAAATAAATAGAATACTTAATGTTACAATGCTACCTTGTGGCACCATGTTTTATTTTAGTTCATTTCATAATAGCTTTATGTTATTCAGACTCTTATACAACAATTATGTTATAATGCTACCATGTAGTATCAATGGGCCTCTATCAATTTCTTATATTCCTGGCGGATCATTTCTAACCTTTGCAAGAATATATGCTATATTTGTAACTTCAATATTTTTTGGAAGAGGGTGAAATAATGTACATCATACATAATTTCATCAAAACAACACTAAAATTTATCGTTTTAGTAATATCTTTGGACATGAGTGGGACATTGTGTAGGACCTTATGATATGTTGTTGTACACTTGACTAAAATTTTCACCAACCACCATATGTGGCATACTATGACTAGCCATATATAAATATTCCTACCATCTAAGAGATTTTTATACATGAAGTGAGTAACAATAAAGTCATACCTACCAGTTAGTATGTCGTAAAGTTACCAGAAACAATAACCTCTCATTCAAAAAAATCTTAACATATATTATTAAACTGATTAAGAAACTCATCCACCCACTTCACTCCACGTATGAGGAAGTGTGATGTGGAGTAGCACTTCTTTGTTAAAATAACTTTATCTTCAATTTAATGATAACTAGAGATCATGGTCATACTCATCGAAATAGTCGAAAAAATCGTCGTTATTCACTGAGTTATCAAAATCGAACTTGTAATTCTTTTCGAAATTAAAATAATCCAAATCATACTTAGACTTGTTTCAAGATAGTCCTTAGCAAGAAGAGATATGTGGAAAGAATGATGGAAATGAGGAAATATATAGGGAAACTTATATCAAAAGTAAAGCAAATACGTCCTATGTAACAATTATGTTCACCTTTTACTTTCATTTTTTGAGGGTGATACTATATACACTCACTTAAACACTTCTCTCACACATTTATCCTCTCACCCAATCAAATACTTCATTCACCCATTCACACCCACATTTTCTTAATCTTTTAAATTTCTCATGATCATATCTCTACTTCTCCTCATTCGCCTCCCTCTCTCTTCATATAATGAAATCAAAAAAATTCGTCTAATTTTTCCACAACCAATTTTTTTCCATCTAATGCTTCATCAATACAAATGAATAAAACTAATTTGGTTGTGGCTATAGCATTGTCGACTTTAACTGTACGTATATTTTCATTTATTTTTTTGTAGATTGTGTAATCTTAACTAAGACATACATAGTAAAGAATAATTTGTAACTAAAATTTGAAGCTATTGTATAAAAAAATAAAGAACCTTCATTGTTACAATAATCAAAATATCCAGTCATTATTAACTATGTTGTTGTTTCAATAGGAAAAGGAAAAAACATGACTAAACTAACTATAATAGTATGTAATATGATACAGTAAAATATATTTAATTAACACTGTCCTTCCATGTAACATTAATGGAGTCACAAAATTATTGATTTACGTGCATATTCTAAATATAATAATTAACTCATCAACTCTTAATATGAAATTAATGAAATATTTTTACTTGAGTTATTCCTCTCATTTTTTCCTTTCTACCATTAATGGTTGAGATGACTAAAAGTATTTATATTTAGGTTAATATTTCAATTTATTTTTACGTTGCTCAATTATGCATAATTGATCGTGTTTACTTCCAGATCCTTTTTTCTTAAGTTTAAGATGAGTTTTCTAATGTAATTTTACTGAAGATTTAAGTGGTGTTAGTAAGTGTTTAGGCAAATGTAAATAGTAATATCCATTTTTGAATGTACAAACACTCTCATTAATACCAAAAATTAAAAATTACATCTTACTTAACATATTTAAGTATGATATAACTTTCGGTAAAATGCTTTTTACTAGCGTTTTTGAAATGAAGCCATGGCTTCTTATGTCAAAATAAGACATTTTAACTTAAAATTTTATGCAACTTTATAAGTTAAAGATTGAAACTAACTGTCAATAGAATTGTACACCCTAGAAATTTTAATAAATAAAAAATAATAATAAGGGCAAAAATGTAATTTTACATTAAAAGGTAAAAATATAAATTTTCATAAAGGTCAAAACTAGGCCACGAGACCTATTCCATTACATCTAAAACGTCATTTACAGTTAAGAAACATATATAACTTGTTAAATTTGATAAAATGGGTCGAAAACAACGGAAAATATAAGCAGTGGCGTTTTCATAAATATGGATTTCAAGCCAAAGTTAGAAAGCCCTAGTTTTTAGTTATAAATTAGACCCTAGCCTCCAATGTTTCTCATTTAAAACCCTAGCTGCCACCTGTACGTACAATTCATCTTCCTCTACGTAGAAACTCCTCAAAATATAAACAAATTCTCTTTTCTCCTTAAAATTTTCTACATCAAAATTAAAAATAAAACAAAGGGAAAGCAAATTAAAAACAGACAAGCGAGATTGCAAAAAGAAGAGAAAGGAAGAGTAATTCAAATTGAGGCTAGGATAAAGAAAACTTCAAAAAGTGAGTGAATTGGTTACTACGTTTATAACGATTATAAGTACTTGAATTCCTTTGTAATTCTATATGATTTGAAAATAAGGTAATTGACTTGAATTTATTTTTGAATTACAATTTCAGTTACGAACTAAAATGAATGGTGATGACGAAAAACCTTATTTGTTAATTTAATTGAATAATTATTGAAAAAGGATAAGATTAGATTAGTGAAATTCAAATCTAATTCTATGAAGATGAATCTCTATCTCTAATATTTGGAAATGAAAAAAATCAAATACCCTTCTATTTTACCTTGAATTGATCTTGAATATATGTAGAATTTTCATTGGAAGCACATAGTAGTTTTATTAAAAAAATTAGAGTAAATATACGTATATAATCATGAAATTAACAAGTTGAATTCATGTAAACAAAGGTATGAACTATACATAAAAACCTAGTTGATAACAAGTCCTTAAACCTATATTTGAAATCACAAAGAAGATGAATGAAAACAACAAAGAGATCTTTTAACACAATGGTTAGTGCATGGTTTTGCTTTCCAAGACGGAAGGGCTTTGACTTCCACAGTATCAGAGCGAACTCCTAAAAGGTCCATGAAGCTACACGAACTTCTAACAGTCGAAAAAGTGGGATTCAAGTCCCTCTATTCACCCTTTTTGGCCTATAGCAGGTCTAGGTTCAACCTGGGTTTGCTGAAGCTATTCATACATCTGAATTTATACTTTAGACATCTGACTACCTGATACTTTTAAAAAAAAATCATCTTCAGGTGTTCAGACATCTAAAATCCTTTTTCAAACGTCTAACTTAATTTTCAAACGTTTGACAAAGGGTTCAGACGTTTGAAATAAGTCAAATTCGACAAGATGGGTGTTAGTAGAGCAATTAGAACTTCTTATTGTACTGAGGTACCTTAGTCACATGCTAAACATGTAGGAACCAGGGAAGGGAAGTGGAGGCATCCGCAATAATAGGGCTATACGGCTGGGCAAGGGTTGGACCTGTGGGGAAATCGCTATAGTGATTTCTTTGAATACTTAAGGTAGAACGATAAAGAGCATATGACACGTTTACCATTGAGATATTGACATAAATGCTTAGGTAGGCCATAAATCATCGAGGTAGTAAACTTGGTGCGAGCCTAGGCATGTGGCATTCGCTCATTGTGTAAGTGCGATATACGTAGTTTGTCATTAGAAATATTAACCCAATGTTGGTTAGAAAGTTACTCGTTAGGGTTCACATACTAGAATCGGCCTAGAAATTGCTAGATATTGGTTGTTCAACCCTTGATTGTAAACCTTTATAAGTTGCTTATGGTTGTAGGTGTAATTAGAATTTTACCCTTGATTTGTAAAATAACCAATTGTTTATATGTAGCAAGTAAACATTAATGAACACCCTAGATCATGTAGGTTGTAAATGAAGTTAATTACTTATGAACACCATAAACCAGCAATATAATTCATTTACTACACTTTGTCTGATCCACTCCTTTTCTTCTCCTTTTATACCCACTACAAGAGGTCAGGCCGATAGGTGATTGACCTAGATATATTGCGTAGAGGAAGGGACTACGCACCTAGAGTATATTATTTATAGTTACTTTTCATGTGCTATTTATAATATTAAATTATCAGTCAGAAGGAATAAAATGAGTTGATGGATACTTTTGAGAAGCTGAGAAGAGGAGAGCATTCAAGTCATTTGGATCGTTATTCCATTGATTCGAAAGGATGATTGTAAAGAGATGGTAGGTTGTTGTTTCTTTTATAATGAAGTTAATTGACATGATATTAGTTGAGTCCCATCGTTCTAGGATAACTATTCATCCTGGTGGTGGAAAAATATATCGTGATATGAAGAGAGTCTTTTATTGGCCTAATATGAAGAGGCATGTAGCAAAGTATGTTTCCAAGTGTGTGATTTTTCAAAGGGTAAAGGCAGAGCAGAAGAAGCCTGGTGGATTATTACAGCCATTGGAAGTTCCACAGTGGAAATGGAAAAGCACCTCCATGGATTTTATTGATGGGCTACCTAGGATAGAAGGGGGAATGAGAGTATTTGGGTCATAGTCGATTGACTGACCAGATGTGCTAATTTCATTCCAGTCAGGAATACAAGGATAACTGCATCTTTGGCTACTTTATATGTGAGAGAGATAGTTTGGTTACATGGAGTTCCTTCTAGCATTTTCAGTAACCAAGATCCGCTTTTCAATTAGAGAGTTTTGGAGGAGTCATTAGGAGGCCTTGGGTACTAAATTGAATTTGAGTATCACTTATCACCCAAAGAGGGACAAAGACTAAAAGGGTGAATAAAATATTGGATGACTTACTTCGGATGTGTATTTTAGATGTTCTTGGGAAGATCACTTGCCATCGGTAGAGTTTGCGTATAATAATAACTATCAAGCAAGTATTTGGATGACACCATTTGAGGCATTGTACGAGAGGCCTTGTAAATCACTATTTTGTTGGTAAGACATTATAGATAAAATCATTCTTGGATCAAATATGATAAGGGAGGCTTCGGAGAATTCCCTTCAGGATTTGGCTTTCCATCTGAGGGTGTCTTAGCCGAGCAACATGAAACTCCATCTTTATTACCTTCTGAACATGGTCCGTAGAGTAGTGTGGGGGGCAATAGCACTCCACACACTTTAGGATCACGAACACACGTTTCTTATAAACAAAGGGAAATGGACGAAGAAAGAGCTAGCTTAAAGGAAAGACAAAGAGCGCCAAGCAGAACTCGACCGCCAGGTGGAAAGGAGAGAAACCTATGATCGAGGAAAAAGACAGGGACCCATGTGACCGCCATGGTTCCTTTTCTAGCCTTCCCCGCCTTGATCTCAATCACAGCTTTCTCTACAGCAACAAAATCCATCATCACTTTCTTTTACTACCATAGTTCCTTTACCCGCATATTTCAAAGGGGTTTCTATTCATATAGATCCTCCTCCAGCCCCATTGAGCCAAATGCAAGCTTCCTTCCAAGAATTTTGCTTGACCGGGGCTGTGTTCGATCGTGACCTCAAAGAAGTTTCTAAGGAAGTGGAGAACCATAGAATCGGAGGGATCCAAAAGCTTATAGACCAGGGATATAAATTGAAGAAACTCTGTTTTGCCCAATCTGAGTCAACAAAATTAACAACCCGATATTCAATCATTTGAGTCAGAGAAGAGAAGCTATGATAGAATCATAAAGGAGTGTAAAAAGGATCTAGCCAAGGCTAAGGAAGAAAGAGATATGGCTTGGGAATTAGAGAAGAAGGCCAAGGACTTGGTTAAAGAGATGAAATGCACCCACAATCAGGCCGAGATTGTGATAAAGAACCTAGTCAAAACTGGTTATGATGATAATGCCGCTCTCAAAACATAGCTCGCAACCAAGGACCAGACCCACCTAGAGAAAGACAAAGCTCTCAAGAAAAAGGAACCTAAGATCCAGGAACTCCATACTGACAAGGAGATGCTTGAATCTGTTTTACTCCTGGAAAAAACAGAGAAAGTGGAGGTTAAGGTCGACCATGCTGCAACCATGAATGAGCTAACTGAGCTAAAGGAGACGGGGACCAAGGAAAAAGAAGATTTGAACTCCACCCTTCAATGGTTCTTTGTCATCATTACTCAATATAAGAATTTGAAGTGGTTAGGAAGTAATTATGTCGTCGCTCTTACCGATGCCTGGGAAGATGTACTGTGACATACGAAAGCGATTAGTGAAGAACTCACTGAAGTCAAATTGAAAGCTAATTACCTCGATGCCGAAGATATTAAAAAAATTAAAGAGGGAAAAGCTATTCTAACTATAGAAGACGCTGCTACTGCAAAAGCCGCCATTGAACTCATGTCGATCTAAGTGCATTAGGCCATGCAAAATCATCATCTCCCACGATCCAAGAGCTTGCAATGAAGATCCCAGCGTTCGAGCAGGCCAGCTTCGAGGCCACCCAGATTATTCCAGCTTCTGTAATAATTACCTCTCATGAACCATACATTCTCGTTTCTATCTCTCAACCCATCCAATCGACTATAGAAAAGGGTGAGATTACCGTCTCCTGCCAAGGAGACTCCAACCGATGAAGGTATATCCCTCATCTCTCCAGTGTTTGAGATCTTTCAATTCTCGCTCGAGACTACTACTAATCTTTACTTCTCCATTTGTGAACTTATAGGTCACTCGTCACTTCCTCGTCCTCCATCACTAATCAGACAGGGCCTGGGTCCCGTTGCTATCACTACCGAGTCAACCTCTATAACCACGGGATTAATCATTCTAAGCCTTCCATCCAGCAGCATCCTGGTTATAATATAGAAAAAATGCAGCTTTGAAGGGATTAGACGACACTTCTCAATCCCTAGGGGAAGACATTACCATCACCAATGCTTCGGGCCAATAGGTCCTATTTCTATGGCGAGAAGGTTGAAGATCAATGTTTTCAAAGTAAAAATCAAGATCGAGCCTGGACTTTAAAAATCTGCTGGTACCAAGGAGCCAAAGCCTTCTGCAAGAATACTTCCTATTACCATCAGGCCTTCGAAGGGTATCAACAGCAACATCACCGTAGAGACCTTTGAGGTCACTGTTGACCAGCAGTGTGAAGATCCTACGATTGCAATCACTGAATGGGATACCACTCCCTCCAAAAGCAGGCCACTCAAAGGGAAAATCGAGGGCAATAAAGGCCAGAAGAGACCTCACTATGGTGCAGGCAGCAAATGGGGCAAGAAGAACAAGGCACACAAGAAGTAGGCTCCTCAGTTGATTATTGCAGAGACGGTTTCCTTTTGTCTCATTTTTGGTTGTACATTTTGTTTTCCTTTTATACATAGGCCTTACTTGTACCAGACCATCTCCCACGTCCATTGTATATAAAGATTGACATAATAATAGATTGTTTTTTCCGTTTCGATCTCTGTCTTATTTACACTTTCGCACTTTATAAACTATTCATGCCTTTATACAACTGCCTGTATATATAATATAACTGCTTGTATTGCAATTCATCCATATTATACATGCTTGTATCTATACACTGCTTTTACTTACTGCAACTTTGTACATAAAAGTAAAGTTCTTGCAGTTTACTTAATTATATTCCATTATTCAATTCTATTTTTATTTCCGAAGTGTTTCCATTTGGCTAAACAAAACTAATATTAACCAACTCTATGGTTATTCTTGTTTTACCTGGATCGAGTTTCCTTCGATTAACAAGTTATAAATAAATCGAGTTCCATGCCATTCCCTATCTCTAGGAAATGACATTTGGGCATTCATATCCTAACGTCTTCGACCTGACCACTAACTGGCTGTGATCAACATTACCCATTGATTTCCACCACTCAACCTCGGCCAATCATGTCTTGTCGAGCCATGAGTAGGATCATACTTTTTGTAGTTCTACCACACACCGAGTCCTGTCTCCGGGACTTAGCGTTTCTGATGCCAAAATCTGAGCGCCATCCTTAGACTATACATATCTTTGGGCCTCGATCGAAGGTTAATAACGTAGGGGCAAATTACCTAGTTGACCCAAGTCTGATTTCTTATTGACTTTGCCTATCTCCGGGAAATAGTCAATACCAGAGGGATATTACCGAATTATCTGATCGACCCTTATGACTATACTTCTTTATCTTGATCTTGGATCAAAGGAGCTGGTACCTATCTTTGGGTACCTAAATGTACTACTAATCACGCAGCATGGGGTTTTGTTTACAAGAACACGGTTCCAATGGTTCAAAAAGCTAACTTTATTTATAAACGAAAAACTAGGAAAGTCTTGCCTTGTTACAGTGCACCTAGTTCACTATGGTGGCTTATTTATTGAAAATAAATTAAATAAACTAAGCAAAATAGCTTCACAATGGGTCACTTTTTCATGCCCATGGAATTGGGATTCCATCAATAGTAGCCAGCTTAAAGCTCCATCTCCAAACTTTTTCTCGATTCGAATCGAGTGCTCGGTACCCAAGAGAACTCATTTCAAAACGAGACCTCCTACCTCAAAGGTACAGCTCTGGACCTTGGTGTTGAAATATTGTGCTACTCTTTTTTAGTGAGCACTTACCCTTGATTCGGCCTCCTATCGCTTCTCATCAATCAAATCGAGGGAATCAAGCAAGAGTTCCTCGTTGACCTTGGGGTCATAGTGCTTTCTTTGATGAGAAGGGACTTCCAGTCAATCAAAATCATAGCCTCTAATCCGTAAGCCAAAGCGAATGGTGTGTATCCAGTCATGGACTTGTGAGTCGTCCTATAAGCCCACAATGCAAGTGGAAGCTCATCGACCCAGTTACCCTTTGCTTTAGTTAACTATTTTTTCAAGATGGACTTGATGATTTTTTCACCGCCTCCATCTGTCCATTCGATTGTGGGTATGGTACTGCTAAAAAGCTTTTCTTGATCTTGTACCAACTACAGAAATCTTGAACTCGGTACTTTTGAATTGAGTTCCATCATCTGTTATGATATTTTGAGGTAGTCTGAATTTGCAGATAATATTCTTCATCACAAAGTTAATTACTTTCTTTGTTGTGATCGTAGCAAGCAGTTTATGAAGTAATCCACCGCAATAATTGCATATTTAGCTCCTCCTTTCGATGTCAGTGGCACGTCGATTATACCAATTCCCCAAACTGCAAATGGCCACGGGCTAACCATTTGCATAAGCTCTATGGATAAGGCTCTCGAAACTTTTTCCAACCTCTGGCAATGGTCGCACCATTTTATGTAATCAATAGCGTCTTGATTTATTGTAGGCTAATAGTATTCATAGCAAAGTATCTTCTTCGCTAATGTTTGCCCCTTGGTATGGTCACCATAGCTACCTTCATGGATTTTCATAAGGCTTTTCCTAGCCTCATCTTTGGTTACACATCGAAGCATAGGGTTTGAGAAACCTCTCCACTATAGTACTCCTTCTTGCATTATAAACTATGGCTACGAAGGAGTTTCTTCTGCTCATTCCTTCATTTTGGGAGAGTTCACTTAAGAAGATAATCCTTGATCAAAGTCATCCATGACTCCTCTTCTTCAACCACCAAATCCAATTGGCATCCATCTGGTCATTCGTGGAGCCGATAAAACCTCTACTGGAACCAATCCCAACAATTATGCATTCCCAGAGCTAGCTAACTTGACTAATGAATCAGCCTTCGCATTCTCCTCTCTAGGGATGTGCGTAATTGTGAAATGCTTTATATCATTCAAAAGTTCTAGTGTCTTTGTCAAGTAAGGGGTAACTCTTGCACCCTTAGCCTAGAATTCCTTCTTTACTTGGAAAACCACCAATTGGGAGTCACTGAATATATACAGCATTCTTACCCTAGTTCCTTCGCTATCCTAAGTCCTACTATCAAAACCTCATACTCAGCCTCGTTGTTTATCGTGGGGAACTCTAGCTTCAATGCATAGCAAATCAACCGTCTGTTTGGAGTCACGAGTTCCACTCCTGCCCTCAAAACTGTATTTGTTAGAATCTCCATCTACAAATAGTTTCCATTGAGAAAGTGTGACCATATCGTCTTCCTCTTCACCATCCCATATGGTAAATTCAATAATGAAATCTGCCAACGCCTATCCATTTATCGCCCTCCTTAGATGGTAAGTGACGTCGTACTGGCTCAGTTTGATGTTCGACTTTAGTAACTTTCCCAAAGTCTCAGGTCGGTACAACACCTATTCCAAAGGTTGATCCATAAGCACCTTAATCGGATGAGCCCGAAAATACGGTCGCAACATCCTCAACACAATTAGCTAGCAATAAGTGAGTTTCTTTGATCTCAAATAGTTCTTTTAAACTTAGGTAAACCTCTTGTTAATGTAGTTAACTAGCCTCTGAATCCTTACCTACTTACATACCAATATTATGCTTAGTGCATGAGCAGACACTGGCAAATAAATGAATAAGTCTTCTTTGTCCAAAGGTTTGGATAAAACCGATGGAGTTTCCATATGCCTTAGTAATGCCTCGAAGGCATCCTAACATTCCTTCCTCCACTTGAAATTCTTTTTTCTCCTTTTGAGTGCATCAAAGAATGACATACACTTATCAGTTGCCTTTGAAATGAACCTACTCAAAGCGATAACCTTCTTGTTCAAGCTTTGCAATTCCTTCTTCATGGTTGGGGTGATACGTTCCTTAAGGCGTTAATCTGCCTTGGATTAGCTTCAATGCCCTTTGAATTTATGATAAATCCTAGAAACTTCCTCGATACAACTTCAAAAGAACACTTCAACAGATTTAACTCCATTCCGTAAATCATCCATGTGATTCTTTGATAACCATGATTTCACGAGCATATCATCCACATACACCATTATTCGTCCGATTTGATTCCTAAATGATAAGTAGCTCCTACGTTCTTCAGATTGAACTGCATCACTCGATAACAGTATAATCCCAAATATGTTATAAAATTTGTATGCTCTTGATCTGGAACGTGCACTGATATTTGATTATAACCTAAACATGCATCCATAAAAGAGAGTAACTCGTGGCCAGCGGTCCTGTCTACTAGCTGGTCAATCCTGGGTAAAGTGAAGTTATCATTTAGGCATGCTTAATTCAAGTCTGAATAATCAATACATATCGGTTACTTTCCATTTGCTTTCTTGACCAAACGAGGTTCGATACCCATTCAAGATACAAAACATCACAGATAAAGCCATTCACCTTCAGCATATCCACTTCCTCCTTCAACGCAGCGGATTGTTCCAGACCCAGATCGCATCTCTTTGATTTATCGGTGGATATTTTGGGTCTATATTCAGTGCATGACATGCTACCTCTGGTGATAACTCGCACATATCTGAATGTATCCTTGCAAACACATCCAAGTTTGCTTGGGGAAAACTAACCAATTCCTTCCTCAATCCTGTGCTGAGTTGAGATCCGTTCATAAGAACCCAAGTAGGATCATACATTCGATTGGTATATTAACTGTCAGCTCAACTGGTGCTGCCCGCACTTCCTCTGACTTCTTCCCGAGATCGATAGACTTATAAAATTTGTTATGGTTCTTGAGCCAGGGCTTCGGCGTTAGTTGTTATGCATCGGTGTTCCTAATGCAGAGAGCTTTCTCTACATTTTTCTCCTTTTACCATCACATTACCTCTCTCAGCTTGGCGACATAGCATTCCCGACCAACGCTCTCACCTCTAATCGATCCAACCTCGTTCTCCATGGGGAACTTCATCGTCAATCACCAAGGAGCTAGTGCTATTCTGAAATAAACAAGGGCCGGTCAACCCAAAATGGCATTGTACATCGAATACTCATACATAATTACAAACTGTTAAACCCGCACAATCTTGCTATCTCCATTACTTAATTCCATGGAAAAATCACTTTTCCCAATGGGTTGTTTTGCCTCATCAATAAATCCTCAATCCTGGATTTACAAGGCTTAACATCTTTCATACTTATCCTTATTTGATCGAAGCTTCTTTTGAATAGAATATTCACTAAGCTTTCGCTATCCACCAAGACTCGGTGGACTATTCACCATGGCATTAAAAGTAGGCTCTTCAATCTCATTAGAATCCCTATTTCGAAACATGATATCATTAGTCATTAATCTTTACTGCTTAGCGGGAGCTTCATCCTCAATGGTGAAGCATCTCTCCTGCAGTACGTGCCTCAATGAACTCGATACCACTCCATTTCATTCCAGCTTTTCTCTGTTGAATGAGGTCCTCCAATTATGGTGTTAATAACTTTACCTATTCGCTAGGCCCCTCTCCACTGGTCCAGGTTAGTTCCTTTGGGCATTCATTCTTTGGGGTTTAGTGCATTTTGTTCGCCATCCTGCGGCTCTCTTACATACTGCTATAGTTTCTTTTTTCTTGTCAATTCTTCACTAAAATCTCTTAGATATCTACACTCGTTTGTATTGTGCCTATGAGTTTCATGGAATTGAATACTTACTAGAGTGCCTTTATTCCTCAGTTGCCTCCTTCCTAGGTGGCTTCTTATGACTTATCGTGCCTTATTTGGCTAGGTATTTGTTTTCAAGTGCATCGTTCAGAGGCGTGTACTCATCTAGCCTGATATTCATTGGACATTTTTTTGCGCCATTTTGCCTGCCTCCAGCATCCCGATTTCTCTTTCTTTGGTTACCAGAATTACCAACGTTCACGACCATGTTACCGGAGCTCTCACCGGTCTACTTAGTTGTTACATTTCTTTGAATTACTTCCTTCGATCGTCCACCACCAGTCTTCCCAATAACCTTACTTGCTTCTTTCAAACATAAGAATTGGTTTGCCTTCCAATGAAATTCCTCCATAGTCAATGGCTACTTCATCCTTGGTCATTTCTCAAAGTCCATGTCTGGATGTATGCCCTGTACCAATGCCATCAACACCATACTCTTATCTGGATTATTAACTTCAATAACTACAATATCGAACCTATTTAGGAACCCCATCAATGATCCCTGAGGTCCTTGAGAAAGGCTCGATAGGAACATCATATCCTTAGACCTGGCGGCGTGGGGCCGGAACTATTCCAGAAACTTCTTTGCTAATTCATCAAAAGTCAATGGATTTCAGTGCAAGCCGAATAAACCACATCAACACAACCCCATCCAAAAAGATAGGGAAACACCTGCATCGAACTGCATCTGCTGCTCTGGCACTATCCTTGTGCCACTCATACTTAAATAAATGTTGCCTAGGGTCAGTAGTCCCATTATACAATGATACTGTAAGCATCGTAACTTCTTGGGATACTCTTCCCTTAAGATGTTCTCAGCGAATGGGATATACTAAGTGCAGAACCCCAGTCTTCATTCTTTCTCCATTTATTTTGCTCCAACAGTTGCTTAATCATATCCGCCATATGCTCCTTACTAGCCTGATTCTCTGAAGGATGACTATTAAGAGCTACACCGAGTGTTTGACTCTACAAATGGTCTCGGTTTGCTCGTTGACATTTAGGTTCTCCAATCTCTGAGAGAATCACTCCTTTAGTTTTTCTTTAATGTTTGGTTGGCTCCGTAGCGGCTGTTTGAACACCAACATCCCAAATTACAACATCCAGTCCATCCTCATTACTAACATGTTGTAAATTGTCCTCGGACTTAGATAAGTTGACGGTGTTTGTTTCCTATCCCTTTAAGGGCCTCAAAATCAGGTCGAAACCGATTTGAATTCCCTTAGCAGGGACTCTTCCAGTTCTTGCAGCACTCCTTCCAACTGATCTAGTAGTCGGTTCCTTCTGCTTTTGTTTGCATCCCTTCTATTTTGGCCAAAAGAAGATAAGTTCTTCTCTTCAAATCCAACAAGTGATGCCTTTCTCCTGCTCCTCCTAATCCTTTGCGATTGCTAAGTCAGCAAGGCTATGCTAGCATCTGTTTTGTCCAGTAGAGCCTTCTAACTATCTGTCATTTTTGATTCAACTCCACCATTATCTTATCAAATTCCACACTTGTGACCATCTCCTGAGGGGAAGATGGTCTTGGCAATGCTGTTGTCGTTTGATTAGTCACCTCTTCATGGTGGAAAGCTCCTTCATCTCCACCAACGAATACTTTAGTTGATCTTCCAGATCTCATAGGTGCCATTGATTTCAGTATGAAATTTCTTTAAACTTTCAGATGAAAACCTTCTGGACCTAACTCCTAGACACTTTAGTCCATAATAAATAGCTCGATCTACGCTTGAGAATCACCATTCATAATGAAAGCACTAAAAATGGTAATCCAGAAACAAGGTTTCAAATCTTAGATTTTGGTTAAAATCTCGAGATGATATCTCGACTAAAATGAAGGAGATTTAAAACTCTGACTATTAACCAAGCTGTCAAATCTCAGATTTCGGTGAAAATGTCAGGCTGATATCTCGGGTGAGATAAAGGAGATTTAAAATTTTGGTCAAAAAATGGCACAACATAGTAAAACGAACTAAAATGTAGAGATTTACCTATAAAAAAATTAAAGTAAGAAATCCAAGAATTTTTATAGTGGTTCGACAAATCTAAGGCCTACATCCACTTTAATGTTATTGCTTTGAGAATTTATCACAAGTACAAGGGGTTCGCTGATCTAACTGCCTAGAACAACAAAAAGTAGCTTCCTTTATGACAAGGTTTTGTAGAGAAAGACAATGAATAAGATCAAGTGCCAAAAGTCCTTTCTGAGTATCCGAATTCTTGATATTTATAGAGAAATTGACCAACGAAATCGCTGGATCTCGAAATACAAAGTCTAACTTCAGATTCGAGAATGTAGGAGGGAGGCAAGTCCTTTGGCTAATAAAATCATCTCGGTTTTGATTGGTACCGATCTGATTTTATGATGGAAAGTCATGCCATTTTCCTCCACTTGGTCTTCTACCTTCAATCCATCAAGTTCCAAGCAGTTTTCCTTAAAAATGCAGTTGTTGTCGAGAGGTTCTGACATCTTCAATACTTGTCCTTATTTTCAGAGCTTCCTTGGAGTTCTTCACCTACTCCTTTGGAAATGAGCTCTAGGATGATCACTTTAGCCAGCAACCCATAGATTATAGCTTCAAAGTTCTTCATGTTGCATAAAAAAAGGTCGGTATAGACTTGAAAGTGGTCGGTATCGGGATCATTTTGTGCATATTTGGGAATGTTATCCCTTTGAAGCTTATCCCATATCCTTCTAAGCATGCTCCCAATATCCCGAACTATTCCTTCTCCATCCTGACATCCATATTCGTTTGAAAGCCACTTGGTCTAAAAGGTGGATGATAGGAAACAAATAATAGTTTTATACAAAATGGTGCAAATATAAGTATATAATCATGAAAGTTAACAAGTTAAATTCATGTAACCTAAGGCATGAACCATACACAAAAATATGATTAAAACAAGTCCGTAAACCTATATTCAAATAATGAAGAAGACGAAGGAAAATAACAAAAATAAATAAAGTACAAAAATCTAGAAAACACTACCAAACACTTGACCAAACATCCCAAAATTCAGTTAGATATCTGAAAATTAAATTCAAACATCTGGATTTTAAGAAATTCCAACCCAAGAGTTTGTAGTTCGAATTCGACTTTTTCAGACGTTTGAACCCTTTTTGAGACATCTGAAAATTAAGTCAGACATCTGAAAAAGGAAGTCAGACATCTGAACACATGGAGATGATTTTTTAAAAAGTATCAGACAGACAGACATCTAAAGTAGAAGTTCAGACTTCTGAATAACATTAGAAAGCCTAGGTTAAACCTGGACTTGATATTGGCCAAGTAGGGCGAATAGAGGTACTTGAATCGTATTGTATCGACTGTTAGGAGTTTGCATAGTTTCATGGACCAGGTGCAACGAGTAGTATCACTTCGTGGCGGGCGTAGCATGGAATTGGACTAGACGGGCATTAATAGCACAATTAAAAGTTTTTGTTGTTACCAAGGTACCCTGGTCACATGCTTAACATGTAGGAATCGAGAAAGGAAGGCGGAGACATCCCCAATAGTAGGGCTATACGGCCAGGCAACGGCTGGACTTACGGGGAAATCACTATGGTGATTTTTTTGGATACTTTAGGTTGAATGGTAAAGAGCATATGACACGTTTACCATTGAAATGTTGACACCAGTGCTTAGGTAAGCCATCAATCGTCAATATAGTATACTCGTTGTGAGCCCAGGCATTACGACGTTCGCTCAATGTGTAAGTACGATATACATAGTTTGTCACTTGGGAATGTTAACCCAATGTTGGTTAGAAAATTAATCATTAGGATTCACATACTAGGAATTAATCTAGAATTGTTAGATGTTGATTGTTCAACCCGTGATCGGAAACCTTTGTAAGCTGCTTTTGGTTGTAGGTTTAATTAGAATTATACCCTTGATTTAAAAAATAACCAACCCTTTAAATGTAGCAATTAAAGATAAATGGACACCCTAGGTCGTGTATGTTATAAATGAAGTTAATTGCTTGTAAACACCATACACTAGTTATATAGTTCATTCATCAAACTTTGTCTAATCGCTCCTTTTATTCCCTTTTTATACCCACTACAGGATGACTGGCCAGTAGGTGATTTGGCCTAGTTCATTGAGGAGGAGACTAGGTGCCTGGAGTTACATCTACCTATTGTTACTCTCTACGTACTTTATTTCGTATTATGTTACTTATATTTATCATACTCTATGTACTACTATTTGGAGATATTGTTGTATGGACTACGTAATTCTGTGAGTATTATCTGATCTAGCTTATTTTAAGTATTTATATTTTATTTTCTACCACTATGGGATTTGAAAGTGTAGAATGCTTTAAAATTTATATTAGTCTCTGTACCATGAAATGTTAAAAAAATTCCCAATGACTTGTACTTCTTGGCACGATGCGAGTTTGAAAGTCATTTTAGGCTTTGAATCGATGTGTCTGGAGGTGCAGGTTATCACAATTTCAACTGTGACATTTGGAAATTTTTTCCTTTAGCTTATAGCTATAGAGAGTATTGAAGACTTATCTTAAATGCAACACATGCCCTTTATTGCTTCTTGAATAAACAAGTATGTCATCAACGAATACCACCATGAACTTATTCAGCAACCCTCTGAAGACTCAACTCATAAGGTCGATAAAATATGCCGATATACTGGTCAGTCCAAATGGCATAACTAACCCCTTATAAGGTCCGTTGGGTGGACGAAAAGTATTTTTCTAAATACTATCCTTAGCTACACACAACTGATGGAATCTGGTACCCAAGTCAAGTTGAGAGAATACATTTTCTCTTGGAGATGATAAGCAATGCACAAATTTTATCTAGTGCCCAAGATAGGCAGAAGTCTTACACTAACAGGAGATGCACGGAGTTGCAGTTCACAACGGTGACGTGGTTTATATGAAGGTCTCGCAACTTAGACACCTTATAAGGTTTGGTAGTTCGAAGAAGTTAGAACCAAGGTTATAGGGCCTTCTCTGATCATAAAGAGAGTATGGAAGTTAGCTTACAGAGTGGAGCTTCTTGAAATGTTGGCAGGAGTTCACAATGTCTTCCATGTGTCACACTTGCAGAAGTGTCTACATGATGCAGCTATTGTGGTCGAGCTAAGTTAGCTGGAAGAAGTTGAAGTGGGGAGAGGGTCACTTATTCGTCGGGCACCTACCCGTATTATTGAGCATAGGACAAGATGACTCCGCAATAAAGTAATTAAACTAGTTAGAGTCCAATGAGGAGATGACCCAGCGAAGAGTATGTGGGAGCCCGAGAAGATCCGAGCTACCCATTCAGAACTCTTTTTTGGTGCGTTTCCATTTTAGTTTGTATAAGTATTTATATGCATGGTATTTAGCTTTGTATATTTATAGGTAGGAATGTTTAGATGCTAGGCATGGTCGCGAACTTGTCATTAAGACATGTTATAGATGATGGTTGCTAACAGATGAATTTTGTTAGTTAGTATCACACATATAGGCAAATGTACTCGGGTTAGCCTACAACACACATTACCTTACTCATTTATTTTATCAATTATATGCATAATAGTCGTTTCATATGTATTAATTGGTTGCTCATCTATATAGATTGTAAGTACGGGACATTGCATACATTTTGAATACATGGCATAAGCACTTGCATTTTAGGAGGTCGACTAGTTCAAGGGACCGCCTAATTTTGCATTACTTATATGTTCATATGCATTCCATACTTATATGTGCATGTTGCATTAGAATTAGGATTTAAGAACAATGGTTGTAAGTGGTTAATGGTTAAGTGAATGGTTGTAAATATTGGTTGTATGAGTGAATTACATTTTTCCATTACTTTAAGAAGCCAAAGTTCAAGTGTAAGAAGTGCCAAGGCAGGAGGATATGGCAAAGGATTGTAGAGTAGGCATTGCAAAGATCAAATGCTACAACTCCAACCAATTTGGCCACATGAAGAGAGAGTAATCGAGTGCAGCTGAGACTTTTACCTAGGTGGTTCCGACATATCCACTAGATGTTATTCCTAGCTTGATAGTTGCTCCATTGTTGTTAAGGGAAAGAAGGTCATTACTGAAGGTGTGGTAACTCTTTTTGACTTATAATTTCATACTTTATTTGACAGTAAGGCATCACACTCTTTTATTTCAAGTAGACTAGTAGATAAATTCCAATTAGAAACTAGTGGTTACTGGTACTATAGTTGTATCAAATCATGTTAGAGGATTGACCCATTTATCCATAATTTGCAAGGGTTTGAAGTTGTATATTTTGGGTGTCGAGTTCGACTGCAATGCTTTTGTTTTAAGATTTCTGGGTTTAGTTTAATTTTGGAAATGGATTGGATGACTATGTATGGAGCAATGCTAGATTGTGATAGAAAGGTGGTTCGGTTAGGTGCTTGTGATAGGTGCAACCTTGTGGTTTACTGTGACCATGGGAGTTTAATTATGTTGAGTTACTTATACTCTTTAGACTTTTCACATGATGATTTAGCTTCAACGCCAGTGGCTTGTGACTACTCAGATGTCTTTTCTGAAGTTTTTGGTCTTCTTCCTTATAGGGAGATCGAATTTTAAAGTTATCTTGAAGAGAATGCTAGACTTAATGCCTTAACCCTTAGGCGTATGGATCCTAGAGAAAGAAGCGACCTAAATATGCAAATAATTGGATTACTGGGGAAGGGCTTCATTCAGAAAATTATTTTAGAGTGAGGGGCACCAGTTTTCTTTGCTACCAAAGCAGATGGCTGTTTAAGGCTTTGCATCGATTATCGTGAATTGAATAAGCTGATAAAGAAGAATCGTTATCCATTGCCATGTGTAGATGATCTCTTTGATTAGTTAGTTGGAGCAAAGGTATTATTTCAGCTTGTCTTGGCTACTGGATTCCATCAGTTACGTGTAACTAAGGATAGTATCCAGAAAACTACTTTTCGTGCACCTAATGGACTTCTTGAGTGGTTAGCTATGCCATTTAGATTGACCAATGCACTGATATATATTATTGACCTCATAAGCCGAGTCTTTAGAGGATTGTAAAATAAATTTGGGATGGTATCCATCGATGACATACTTGTCTATTCGAAAAGCGAGGAAGAGTATGTGTTGCATTTAGGGGAAGTGCTTAATACTCTCTGTTGGCATAAGCTAAAGATGAAGTTTTCTAGATGTCACTTTTGGTACAAGAAGGTTCACTTTATAGGACATGCTGTCTCTGAGCATGGACTAGCAGTCGATCCTACTAAAGTTGCTATAGTACATGATTGGCACTTTCCAAAGAATGCCACGGAGGTGAGAAGTTTCCTTGGTTTGGCAGGCTACTATAGGAAGTTCATTAAGGACATCGCTAAAATTTCCGCACCATTGACACACCTTACCAAGAAGAATTTAGTTTTCTCGTTAGATTCAAAATGTGAAGATGCTTTTATTAAGTTGAAGGAGTGGTTCATTAGTGCACATGTTTTAATACTCCCTGATGGTACAAAGACGTTCGTACTGTATACAATGCTTATGGTACAGGACATGCATATTATTGATACAAGAGGGTAGAGTTGTCTGTTATGCTAGTTGGCAATTGAAAATTCACAAGGAAAACTATCCCACCCAAGGTCTTGAGTTGGCACTTATTGTCTTTGCTCTCAAATCAAGGAGGTATTATCTTTTAGGGGAGCAGTTTGAGCTATTTATGGATCATAAGTTTTTGAAGCACTTCTTCTCCCAGAAAGTTTTGAATTTGAGGCAGCAGAGGTGGATTGAGTTCCTGGCATCGTATGATACAGTATCTCATACACTCCAAGCAAAGGCAATGTTGTAGCAGATGCCTTGAGTAGAAAGCATGTGATGTAAGCCCTATGTTCTTGGAATGGAAGCACTTGAAGTTCATTTTTACATTCGATTTTCGACCTCCATCGGACATTACCCCAGGATTGTTGGTAGCTTTAAATATTCAGCCTTCATTTATGGATTATTTAGGTTCAAGTCAAAAGAAAGATAAGGAGTTGATAGATATTTTTAAGAAGCTGAACAGAGGAGAGCGTTCATGTCATTTTGATCGCTATTCCATTAATTTGAAAGGATGGTTGGGAAGAGATGGTAGGTTGTGCGTTTCTCTTATAATGGAGTTGATGGACGTGGTATCGGTAAAGTCCCATCATTCTAGGAAGACCATTCATCACGGTGATAACATAATGTATTGTGATATGAAGAGAGTCTTTTATTAGCCTAGTAGGAAGACCCCAGCCTTCATTGTTTCTCATCTAAAACCCTAGCCATCATCTCTATGTACAATTCATCTTCCTCTTCATAGAAACTCCTCAAAATGTAAAAAAATCTCTTTTCTCCTCAAAAATTTCTACATTAAAATTAATAATAAAACAAAGAGAAAGAAAATTAAAGAGAGAGAAGCGATAATAGAAGAAGAAGAAGAGAAAGGAAGGTCAATTCAAATCGAGGTTAGGAAGAAGAAAACTTCATAAAGGTGAGTGAATTGATTATTATGTTTATGATGATTATAAGTAATTGAATTGCATTATAATTCTATATGATTTGAAACTAAAGTTTTTGAATTTGAGTAATAATTCCAACTTGAATCTATATTTTGAATTACAATTTCAGTTATGAATTAAATTGAATGATGATGATATAAAACCCTATATTGTTAATTTAGTTGAATAATTATTAAAAAGGGAAAATATTAGGTTATTGAAATTCATATCTGATTCTATGAAGATGAATCTCTATCTCTAATGTTTGGAAATGAAGAAATTAAATACCCTTCTATTTTGACTGAAATTATGTAGAATTTTAGCTGGGAGCACATGGTAGCTTTTAATAAAAATGGAGTAAATGTACATATATAATTGTGAGATTAACAAGTTAAATTCGTGTAAACAAAGGTACGGACTATACCTAAGAATTTAGTTGAAAATAAGTTCTTAAAAATATATTTGAAATCATAAAGAAGGTGAATGAAAACAACAAAAATAAACAAACTTTAAAATATGGAAATACACGAACCAAACATCTGAAAATTAAAAACCATACATCTGAAATAGGAGTTAGAAGTCTAGATTTTAGGAAATTCTAAACCAAGAGCAACTTGTTTGAAATTAATTCAATTCAGATATCTAAATCCATTTTCAAATGTCTAGAATCAAAATCGGACATCTGAAAATTTGAGCTAGACGTCTAAATGGCTTGGAAAACATTTTTAAGTGAATGTGAAACGTCTGAATTATATCAGAAAGCACAAATTAATCCTTAACCTTGTGCAGTCCAAGTAGGGCAGGGACTTGTATTCCACTTTATCGATTGTTTGGAGTTCACATAGCTTTATGGAGCAGGTGTAATGAGTAATATCACTTCATGGTGGATGTAGCATGAGGCTCGACATTGTGGGGGTAGCAGCATAATTTAAGCTCTTATTGTTACTGAGGTACCCAAGTCACATGCTAAACATGTATGAAATGAGGAAGGAGTGAGGCATTTGCAATAGTAGGGCTACACGGTCAGCTAATGGCTGGACCTAAAGGGAAACCACTTTAGTCACTTTTTTGAATACTTCAGGTTGAATGATAAAAAGCATAGGAAAGGTTTTCCATTGAGATGTTGACATAAATGCTTTGGTAGGCCATAAATCATCGAGGTAGTATACTCAGCACAATCCCAAGCATTACGATTTTCGCTCAATGTATAAATGTGATATACGATGTTTATTATTAGGAATATCAACCCAATGTTTGTTAGAAAGTTAATCTTTAGGATTCACGTACTAGAAATTGACCTGGAAATTGTTAGATGTTGGTTGTTCAACCCTTGATTAAAAACCTTTGTAAGTTGCTTATGGTTGTAGGTGTAATTAGAATTATACCCTTGATTTAAAAATAACTAATCATTTATATGTGTAATTAAACATAAATGGACACCCTAGGTCATGTAGGTTATAAATGAAGTTAATTGCTTGTGAAAACCATACACTAGTAATATAATTTATTCACCAGACTTCATCTGATCCACTCCTTTTCTTCCCATTATATACCCTCTACATAAGGACAGGCCAATAGGAAATTTGGCCCAGATTCAATGCATGGAAGAGGAGACTAGGTGCCAGAAGTATATTATTTGCAATTACTCCCTATATACTATTTATCATATTATATTATTAATCTGACATAGTGTATTTATTTGGAAACTTTGTTATGTTAGTTATTGCATGGACTACGTATTATTGAGACTATTATCTAATTTAGATTATTATCAGTATTTATATTTTATTTACTTTCACTATGAGTTCTGAAAGTTTTGAATGCTTTAGATTTTATATAGTATCTACATCATGAAATATTCTAAAAACCACGATGGCTTATATTTCTTTGCATGACGCGAGTTCAAAAGTCATTTTTGGCTTTGAATCGATATGTCTGAAGGAGTGAGTTGTCATGGTCGAGGTGAAAAAATACCAGCACGAACATATTTAGCAATCCTCTAAAGACTTGACTCATGAGGTCAACAAAATATGTTTGTGCATTAGTCTATCCAAATGGCATGACTACCCATCCACAAAGTCCGTTAGGTGTACGAAAATAAGTTTTCTGAATTGGTGTGTTTGAAGGTTTCGGGCGTGAATATTCCTATATAGTTCCACTGGCATCTTCAAGCAAGGGGACAGACTGAACTCAAAGCCAATGTAGGACCTACGGTGTAAGCACCAGTTACAGCCCTAGCTACTCCGCCTGCTTTGGACTTACCCAAGCTATGTAAGAATTTCTAGAGTTTAGGTGGGAAGAATTATTTTAGGACCGAATCATTTGTGGAGATGCAGGCATGATTGAGGAATTATGATAGTATTCTTACATGTTTCAGAAGTGACTTAGTTATGGGATTCCATCAGTTGCGTGTACCTGAGGATAGTATTCAGAAAACTGCTTTTTGTACACTTGATGAACCTTATGAGTGGTTAGTCATGCCATTTGGACTGACCAATGCACGATGATGTTTTGTTGACCTCTCAAGTTGAGTCTTTATAGGATTTCTAAATAAATTCATGGTGGTATTCGTTGATAACATACTTCTCTATTCGAAAAAGCGAGGAAGAGCACGTGTTGCATTTGGGAGAAGCACTCAATACACTCTGTGGGGATAAGCTAAAGACGACATTTTCCAAATGTCACTTTTGGCACAAGGAGATTTGCTTTCCTGGACATGTCTTCGAGCATGGACTAGTGGTCGATCCTAGTAAAGTTGCTACAGTACAGGATTAGCATGTTCTGAAGAATTCCATGGAGGTGAGAAGTTTCTTTGTTTGACGAGCTATTATATGAATTTCATTAAGGACTTAGCTAAAATTTCTGCACCATTGACACGCCTTACCAAGAAGAATTTAGTTTTCTTATGGGACTCAAACTATGAAGATGCTTTTATTACACACAAGGAGTTATTGACTAGTGCACTGTTTTAGTACTTCTTGATGGTACATAGATGTTCGCAGTATCTACTGATGCTTGTGGTACAGGACTAGGCACAGTGTTGATGCAAGAAGGGAGAGTTGTCTGTTATGCTAGTCAACAATTTAAAGTATACAAGGGAAACTATCCCACCCATGATCTTGAGTTGGCAACTAGTATCTTTACTCTCAAATCATGGAGGCATTATGTTTTAGGAGAGCGGTTTGAGCTAATCATGGCTCATAAGCCTTTGGAGTATTTATTCTCCTATAAAGTTTTGAACTTGAGACGGTAGAGATGGATGGAGTTCTTAGCATCATATGATTTCAGCATCTCATACACTCCAAGCAAAGGCAATGTTGTAGCTGATGCCTTGAGTAGAAAACATACAATGTTAAGTCTTATGTTTTTGGAATGGAAGCACTCGGAGTTCATTTCTACATTTGATTTTCAACCTTCATCGAATATTATGCTAGGATTGTTGGTAGCTTTGGATGTTCAGCCTTCACTCATGGACTGCATTGGTTTGAGTTAGAAGAAATACAAGGAGTTGTTGAATATTTTTGAGAAACCGAACTGGGGAGAGCATTTAAGTCATTTGGACCACTATTCCATTGATTTGAAAGGGTGGTTGCAGGGAGATTGTAGGTTGTGTGTTCCTCTTATTATGGAGTTGATTAACATGGTACTAGCTGAGTCCTATTATTATAGGATGACCATTTATCCCAGTGGTGACAAAATGTACCATGATACGAAGATTGTCTTTCATTGGCCTAGTACGAAGAGACATGCAGCGGATTATGTTTCTAAGTGCATGACTTGGCAAAGCATAAAGGTAGAGCATAAGAAGCTTAGTGGATTATTACAGCCGTTAGAATTTTTTTAGTGGAAATAGGAAAGTATCTCTATGGATTTTATTAATAGGCTGCCTAGAAGTAGAAGGGGAGATGAGAGTATTTGGGACAAAGTCGATCGATTGACGAAATGCGCTCATTTATTCCAATAACGATTTCAAGGATAGTTGCATCTTTGGCAAGCTTACACGTGAGAGAGATAGGTCGGTTTCACGAAGTTCTTTCTTGCATTGACCGTGATCAAGACCTGCCTTTCACTAGTGAGTTTTGGAGGAGTCTTTAGGAGGTCATGAGCACTGGATTAAATTTGAGTACTGCTAATCACCCACAGATAAATGGGTAGATTGAAAGGTGAATGGGGTATTAGAGGACTTGCTTCGGATGAATATTTTAGATTCTGGAGGTTCTTGGGAGTATCACTTGCCATTGGTAGGGTTTGCATATAATAATAGCTATCATGCAAGTATTGGAATGGGATCGTTCGAGGCATTATATGGGAGGTCTTATAGATCACCATCTTATTGATAGGATACTATAAATCGAATCATTCTTGGATCAGAGATGATAAGAGAGACTTTGAAGAAAGTAGACTTGATCTGTAGAAGGATGCCCAAGATAGGTAGAAATCTTACGCTGACATGAGACGCACGGAGTTGGAGCTCACATTGGGTGACATTGTTTTTGTGAAGGTCTCACCACTTAGACACATTATGAAGTTTGGTGTTTAGAAAAGTTATCACCAAGGTTTATAGGGCCTTTTTCAATCATAGAGAAAGCAAGGAAGTTAGCTTATAGATTGGAGCTTCCTGAAAAGTTGGTGGAAGTTCACAATGTCTTCCGTATGTCACACTTGTTGAAGTGTCTATACGATTCAGCTACTGTGTTCGAGCCTAGTCAGTTGGATGAAGTTGAAGTGGAGAGGGAGTCGTTTGTTCATCATGCACCTACCCATATTATTGAGCATGAGACAAGACGACTCTGCAACAAAGTAATTAAACAAGTTAGGGTCCACTAGGGAGACGATCTAGCGAAGAGTACATGGAGCCCGAGAAGAAGAGCTACCCATCTAGAACTCTTTTCTAGTGCATTTCCATTTTAGTTAGTATAATTATTTGTATGCATAGTATTTAGCTATGTATATTCCATAAGTGGGAATGTTTGGATGTTAGGAATGGTTGTAAACGTGTCATTAGGACATGTTATGGATGATGGTTGCAAATGGCTGAATTTTATTAGTTAGTATTGCACATGTGGGCTAATATACTCAGGTTAGCCTACAAACACACCACCTTACTCATTTATTTTATCAGTTATATGCATAATGGTTGTTGCATATGTATTGAATGGTTGCTCATCCATAAAGAATTGCAAATACAGGAAGTTGCATACATTTTGGATACATGGCATAAGCACTTGCATTTCAAGAGGTCAACTAGTTCAAGTGAACACCTAATTTTGAATTACTTATACGTTCATATGCATTTCATACTTATATGCATATGTTGCATTATAAATTGGATTTAAGGACAATGGTTGAAAGTGGTTGATGGTTGAATAGATGGTTGTAGATATTGGTTGTATGAGCAAATTACATTTTTCCATCGGGAATGAAATACCTTAAAGGAGGGAGAACGTAACACCCCATAAATTTTAATAAATTAAAATAAAAACATGGGTAAAAATGTAATTTTACATTAAAGGGTAAAAGTTTAATTTTTTACAAACGTTGGAATTAGACCACGGGACCTATTCCTTTACGTCCGGAACATCATTTATAGTTAAGAAACATATATAACTTGTTAAAATTGATAAAACATGTGGAAAATAATGGAAATTATAACCAGTGCATTTTCGTAAATATAGATTTCGGGCCTAAGTTAGAAAACCATAGTTTTAGCTATAAATTAGATCGTAGCCTCTACTATTTCCATTTAAAACCGTAGTTGTCACTTGTACGTACAATTCGTTTTCCTTTTCGTAGAAACTCCTAAAAATCTAAACAAATTCCCATTCCTCCTCAAAAATTTCTACATTAAAATTAAAAATAAAACAAAGGGAAAGCAAAATAAAAGGAAAAATGTGAGATTGGAAGATGAAGAGAAAGGAAGGACAATTCAAACCGAGGCTAGGAAGAAGAAAGATTAAAAAGATGAGTGAATTGGCTACTGCATTTATGATGATTATAAGTAATTAAATTCCTTTATAATTTTACATAATTTGAAAAGAAGGTTTTTGAATTTGAATAATAATTTCAACTTAAATCTATATTCTAAATTATTTCAGTTATGAATTAAATTGAATGGTGATGATGGAAAACCCTATATTATTAATTTAATTGAATAATTATTAAAAAAGGTAAAAGCTTAGATTAGTGAAATCATATCTAATACTATGAAGATGAATTTTTACCTCTAATGTTTGGAAATTAAGTAATCAAGTACCCTTCGTTTTCACCTTGATTTTATTTTGGAATTGAAATATATATAGAATTTTCGTTGGAAGCACGTAGTTGTTTTTAATAATAATGGAGTAAATATACGTATATAATCTTGGAATTAACAAGTTAAATTTGTATAAACAAAGGTACGAACTATACATAAGAATCTGGTTGAAAATAAGTCCTTAAACTTATATTTGAAATCACGAAGAAGACGAATGAAAACAAACTTTAAAATGTTGAAATACACGAACCAGACATCCGAAAACTCGTTTAGACGTCTGAAAATTAAAACCAAATGTCTAAAATAGGAGTTAGACATTTGGATTTCAGGAAATTCCAACCCGAGAGCAACTTGTTTGAAATTGATTCGATTCATACATCTGAATCCAGTTTATCGAAGTCAGATGTTTGGAATCGAAGTCAGACGTCTGAAAAATTGGAGCCGATTGTCCGAATGATTGGGAAAACATTTTTTTAAGTGAAGGTCGGACTTCTGAATCATTCCAGAAAGCATAGGTTGAACCTAAACCTTACGAAGGCCAAGTAGGTCGAAGTAAAGGACTTATATTCCACTTTATCGACTATTAGGAGTTCACATAGCTTCATGGAGCAGGTGTAATGAGTAGTATCACTCATAACGGACACGGCGTAGGACTCAACAGGGAGGGTGTTAGCAATGCAATTAGAAGCTCTTACTATCACTGAGGTACCCTGGTCACATGCTAAATATGTAGGAACCAGAAAAGGGAGTGGAGGCAACTGTAATAGTAGGGCTACACGGTTGGGTAGCAGGTGGACCTATGGGGAAATCACTTTAGTGATTATTCTGAATACTTTAGGTTGAATGACAAAAAGCATATGACATGTTTATCATTGAGATTTTGATACAAATGCTTAGATAGATCATAAATCGTCAAGGTAGTATACCCGGTGTGAGCCTAAGCATTGCGATGTTCGCTCAATGTGCCAGTGTGATATAAGTAGTTTGTCATTAGGAATGTTAACCCGATGTTGGTTAGAAATTTATTCATTGAGATTCACATACTAGGAATTGACTTAGAATTGTTAAATGTTAGTTGTTCAACCCTTGGTCAGAAATCTTTGTAAGTTGCTTATAATTTATGGTTTAATTAGAATTATACCCTTGATTTGAATAGTAGCCAAATCTTTAAATGTAGTGAATAAACATAAATGGACCTAGGTCGTGTAAGTTATAAATGAAGTTAATTGCTCGTGAACACCATACACTAGTAATATAATTTATTCACCAGACTTTGTCTGATTCACTTCTTTTCTCCCTCTTTTATACCCACTACAGAAGGATAGGCCAGCAAGTGATTTGGCCCAGATATAGTGTGAGGAGGAGGATATTAGGCGCTTGGAATTATGTCTATCTATTGTTACTCTTTATGTACTCTATTTTGTATTATGTTTTTTCTATTTATCAGACTCTATGTTCTATCATTTGGAGATATTGTTGTATGGACTACGTACATCTGAGACTATTATCTGATCAGAATTATTTTTAGTATTAATATTTTTTTCCTTTCGCTATGTGATCTTAAAGTGTAGAATTCTTCAAATTTATATTAGTCTCCATATCATGAATGTTTAAAAAATCCTGATGACTTATACTTCTTGGCATGAAGCGAGTTCAAAAGTCATTTTAGGCTTTGAATTAATGTGTCCGGAGATGCAGGTTATCAACTTTTTAGACGTTTGTAGTTCGAATTCAACTTATTTCAAACATTTGAACACTTTTTTAGACTTCTGAAAATTAAGTCAAACGTCTGAAAAAGGGTTCGAATGTATTAAATAAGTTGAATTTGAACCACAAACTCTCAGGTTGGAATTTCTTGAAATCCAAACGTCTAAATTTAGTTTCTCGGATATCTGACTGAATTTTCAAATGTCTAGTGTAACGACTCGTATTTTACATATTGAAGGATTGTAAAATATTTTTATTTTATTCAAATAAGGTCGTATAACTCTAAAATTTTGTAAAGCGACTCTTGGGAACATTTCCCACATCTATGATTTTTACCGAATTTCTATATGACCATTTTGACACTGAAAATCTTGTTTGGTTTATAACTCTTGATAGAAGATGATATAGGGTCTCAAACTACTTCCATTGCTTTAGGATAATGGTTTCCTATTACGTAGAGTGGTCATAATAGAAAAATGGACTTACCCTTTGAAAGGTATACCTGCTTTAATTTTTAGTTGTTGTTGGGCTGCATTAGTAGGTAATTAACTAAGCCCATGCTTAGGCCCACCAACTCACCTAAAAAACTATGTTAAAGGGAGGCTGTAGAAACTGATCTAAGTCATTTCCATCTTTCCCAAAATAGCTCTAAGCCTCTATTAACCCTAATTTCATCAAAAGCCCTACCGTTTCCTTACTAATGTTAGACAAATCATCAATTAGAGGGGTAATTAGCATAGACGAACTTGAGATTATCATTTTGGCTTATTTTAATTCCTCTTCCTTGCTGTCCACTTCAGATCTAAGGGAAGGAATTGGTATATTTAGGTACTTGATGAGTGATTCTTGACCTCTCACTCTACTGTGCTTGTTTGTATAGTTAGAAATGATGTTTTTAACATGATTTCGGTCCTAAAATGTTTTCTAACTTTAATCACACTTTTATAGATATTTATTGCTAAATTTTAAAGGTTTGAAATTAAATGGTTTTGCAACTTCTTCTGTTCATATCCATATGTTATACTAAAAGTTAGATTAGAATTTGCTTGATAGTCATGTTCTTATGTATTGCATGTATGAATAGATGTATAAGCATAATATTCCATGTTTGTATGTTGTGCTTTGATGTGGTTTTCTAGTGCTTTTAGGTAGTTAGGAAAGGAATGGTTGAGTTGCCAAATCAATGGCAAAGATGGATGGAATTGGATGAAACTTGGAAGAGAGGCTCTGGCGTATAGAAGGAGCTCATGATTCAAGTCGCATCAAAATTGGAGTTAAGTGGAGGAGTTGGTACCGAGTAGTACGATCGGTGCTGAGAATTTTTATTTGATGGAAATCGTCTCGGTGGGAGGTGCTGCTCCAGGCCAAGGCCAAGGTGAGGAGTGAAGGCCAAGTGCAGTAATTTGACTAAGTATAAGACTTGGTACTGAGAGCTTCGGGAGGCATGGATACAAGAGCTTTTGGTGTTAACACCAAGAGATTTGGAGTTGATGCCGAGAGTTTTTAAAAGGAGTGGTCGGGGTTCAAGCATTTAGACAATGGAGCACTGGGGAAAAGGGAAGAACTTAGCCAAATTTAGCTAAGTCTACCTATCAGTACTGAGACTTTTGTGTCAGTACCGAGAGGTCTGTTTTATTGGAAATAGGATGGAACTTCCTGGAGAAGTGGAGGCTCTGCGGGTCGTGTTGTAGGTGTTCATTTATTTGCTTAGGATTTGATGGCGATGTAGTAGCACGATGATAGCTTTAGATTTTGGTGATGAAATCTCGACGATGAATGGAGTTAGGTTCTGAAGATAGAAACTCGATGTTGGAAGGAGTCGTGAGAATGGTTCTCCACAAAGGGTGGGTTCTAGGAAGAGTGACCCATGGATAGAATGTTGAATGGTTCTATTGTGGAATGAAGGAATGTGGAATGGTTCCTGGAGGATAGTGGAAACTAAATAGGACAAGGAAAGAGCTTGGATACGCATGCTAAGGGCTATGTTGTTCAAGGTAGAGCAAAGCGCTAGGCGCTAATAATGTCTTTTGAGTCCAAGAGGAGTCCAGGTGGAGGCTGGACGAAAATAAGCATTCGCTACATAATTTGATACAAAATAATTTTTCATTAATAGTAATAAATATAGTAACTACATATAATGAGAAACTTGATTTGTATTGATTAGATCATCGGTATTTATTATTGCAATATGGATGATATATACAGGCACAATTAAACTTTATTGTCAATAAACTAAAAAAAAGAACAAAATCCTTTTATAGTTTACAACATCAATAAAACTTATACATAGTGAAGTTTATACATAATGAAATTTATGCCACAACTATAACTAAATATTTGTATACTTAATAATCATGACCTCAAAAACCACAATAATATTGAATAATTTAATTTTTAAAAAAATTTCAATAGAATATATCAGGTTATATTCGAAAAATATTTAAAACGAAATTTAAAAATTAATGGAATAAGAAAGTGAAAGGAAGAACCATTAAAGCCATATTTCAAAGAAGTAAAAAATTAATGAGTAATTATTATTATATATTTATTTTTTTAAACTACAGAATTAATTAAGTAAGCTTTGGGAAACATGAAATTTTCAAGTTTATTTTGAATTATAAAAAATATATTAATGAATGATCTTTTATGTATTTTGATATGAAATATATAAAACATAAATAAATTTTAAAACCATATTAGAAGATGAAGAACTTCAATAAATAAACAAAATAGTCGAGTTGTTTTTATGTAATTATATTTGATTTAGTCAAAGTAAAAAAAACTTAAGCCAAAAACCCTTATTTTTTTAGCGCCTTAGCGCTCAAACAGTGCTTCATACAAGAGATGGAATAAAGCACCAAAAGGAAAAAAGCAAAGCACTAAAATTGCTAACTAGCGCCTAAGCAGGGCTGAGATAGCTTAGGCTAAGGGATCATTGATACTTAGAGTGTTTTCTGATGTACTCGAAAGCAGAAGTATTATTGGCCTACTACCCCAGATCATTTGAAAGGATCCGTATAACCTGGAACGGGGGAAAAGGGTCTAGTATCAGCTTCAGGCTAAAGACAAGTACATTGAAAACCGAGATTTCCATTAGTCCCGGCATAAGAAAGGTCATAAGAGTTATCATATATCTAGAGCACATTGAGCAATAGTGAGGATTATTTATTGGATGTTATGGTTACTTTGATTGTTTTCTTCCATAGTCTAACACTTTAAGGATGTCATTGGAGATAGGTATTAAAGATAGGGATACCTAGACACCCGTCATCACACTTGGTTTGCAGTATACCTTGTACACTATGCACTAATAATGATTTGACTATCAAGCATGTTTGACTATCATAAGAAGAAATCTCCTCCAATTATGCGTTTGCATTGTGTGTGTGGCGGGAGGCCTTATGGTAGTTTCATTTTCCAAAAGCATTGCGAAATTATTTTATTTTCTTTGTGAAAATAACTGTTTTTGTTACTCATACCAGTCCCATGACTGACTCGGAGTTTATTGTTCCCTTCCTAAACTCTGGGTGCCCACAATTTTCCACACGGGCAGTCTAGAGTTGGGTTTTTCAGATAGTCAGGTTCAGTAGATTATCGGAAGCTAATTCAGTTTTTGGAGTTCACTGACGACCGCCCTTGCTTATCTTTGTGCATCGTGATGATGGTTCGAGCTTGATGTTGGAATTGTTGGACTCATTTTCTTTTGAAGATCATTTGGAGTATCACGTCTGTTGTTTCCGCTGTAACATTATTATTTGTCTCTGATATTCTTGTATCATATAGATATCATATTTTGGATATTTTATCATTTGTGATGTATATGATATCATTCATTTCTTTCTTTCGCTGTGTTGTTATACTTACTGTGTTATAAGCTCCGACGAGCCAGATTCGGCGTTTGAATCTGCGACATTCGAGTACAAGTGAAGTATGGGTGCCGATTTTCGAAGGCCGAGTCAGGATCGTTACAATTGTCAAGTCGAGAGAACTATGTAAATCAGTCACATCGATATTTTCTGTTTGACCTTAGTTGTATTAACCAATAGAAAACTATCAAATGAGTCTTTCCATGGTTATCGAATAACTATTAGTACGTAACCCCTTGATGCCCCCAACAGCCATGAGTAATACATTGTCCAACATTTGAAGAGCGTTACGCACTCTAGTCTCAGTGGTATATTTGTTCATTGTGATAAATTACTCATGGTTACAACACTTTGCAACTGCTATCACAAAACATACCATTTATGGATTTTCGATTAAATATACTTTTAATTAAATTAACTAATTAATATAACTACATTATATCAAGTATATAATAGAAAGAAAACACATTTTATTTCGAACAAGATTGGTTACCAAGTTAGATATATGTAAGAAATTACATTATTGCCCCTAGGGTCTACCCCTAACCCTATAGCAGAAGGCAAATCCAAATACAATTTCAATTTCGAGGCTACAAGACACACCCTTTTAAATTTCCAAGCTCAAGGTAGACTCACTTGATTTGACCTTGCTATAAGCACACCCACTTGATTTTAACAGTCTACAAGCACACCTAAGCAAATACAAATAGGTTGATAGTTTTTCTAAAGATAATTTCTTGAACTTTGGATGCAATGGATCCTATAGCCTATTAGATAGCACTTTGATCTTTGAAATAAGAGAGAAAGATGTTTTCAAAATAGTAAGAAGGTAATATTGAATCAATAATGAAGTATGAATTGGTTCTATGTGATTTTGAAGAGATTATAGTATATATTTCAATGGAATTTTCAAGAGTAAGAGGAGAGAAGAAAGTAAGTAATTAGTTATCAAAATTTTTTTTTGCACTCCCTTTTATATAGTAAATGAATAGATGTGTTCATTCGTGAAGAGTTGCGACGAATAGCCACTTCCTTTCAAAAAATTTAAATCCAGTTGGCAACATGTATGTCAACATGTTCTTGTATATTTTGAAAACTTATTTCTTTTAAAAATGTTTTGAAAATCCTATACTTCGTAAAATTATTTGATACTTTGTAAAGTAATTTGAACATAGCTTATAAATATTTTGAACTTTGAAAAAAATTTATAAAATATTTTGAAATATATTTTGGTTAAAAATAAAAGATTAGAAAATTGGAGATAGAGATTGCTATCAAGGACTTTAACAATTATATGCTATGACTCTATGTACTAAATTATAATATTAAGATCTTCATATCTTGGTCTTTGAACTCATAAGTCTTCATGTCCATGTCTTGAGTCTTTACACTGTACAGTCTGTGATTCAACACCTATGTAATATACTACACTATATAACTTGAAAAAACACTGGTATATATATTTTATATGTATATATATGGTTAACCCACCTTTTTCCAAGGCAGTACACTGGCGGATTTAACCCAACGGACTTCACGATTATCAATGCAGAAAGCCCAAAGAGATGGTTAGCAGGATTGGAGATCGATTATATTTGAAACTATGGACTATAGTTGAATGGATTTGGATGGACGACGCCCAAAAAATGGCTAAGTATGGAACTAATACTTCCCCTAGAAGAGGAATCGGAATAAATGGATCGGAATAAATAGGATGCACACAACATAACTCAACGATGATAGCTCCATAACTCAACAACCACAAGGTAGATTGAAATGAAACTTTGGCAACAAGAATAAGGGACCCTAGGGAGTCTACCCTAGGGATTGCACATCATTTGGAGGAGTTTGGTGGGATCGGCCTCTATCCCTATATAGGGATCAACTATAATCAGCCTTCACAATATTGCCACAAAGAATGATCGATAACTTGAGTTCCACTATTTCAATTAGCATGAAACTTGGAGGCTAAACATAATACAACATGGAGAGCCTTCCCTAGATATTGCACGTCATTTGGAAGAGATTGGAGGGATCGGCCCCTATCCCTGTAACGATATGGATTTTCGCGTTCGAAAATCGACATCCATACTTTACATTGTACTCGAATGCCATAGATTCGACCGTTCAAATCCGAGTCGCCGGAGCTTATAACACAGTTAAGTAAATAACACAGCGGAAGAAATGAATAATACATTGATATACAATATCTGATACAACAGAGTGATACAATGAATATCAATATACATCAGAGATATGATACAATAAATAGCAGCGGAAAAGAAAATGATAACACCAGCAGTGGATAATCTCCATCTCCAAAGCACTAATCCAGAAATAGCTCGAACTCCCAATAACGATGCATAAAGATAAGCAAGTGCAGTTCGATCCAAAGACTGAACTAGCTCCAGATAATCTACTAAACCTGACTATTTGAAAAACCCAACTCTAGACTGCTCGTGTAGAAAAAATTTGAGCATCCAGAGTTTAGGAAAGAAACAATAAACTCCGGATCAGTCATGGGACTGGTGTGAGCAACAAAAACAGTTTATCTTTAAAAAAAATAGGAAAAGAATTTTAAAGTCAATCAATGCTTTTGGAAAATGAAACTACCATAAGGCCTCCCGCCACACACACAATGCAAACGTAGAATTGGAGAAGATTTCTCCTAATGATAGTCAAAGATGCTTACTACGCAAAATCAAATCATTTGATATTATTACTAGTGCATAGTGCAGAAAACATTTCGAAAGTATAATATCAATCTTAGCCAGCATAGACATTTCGAACTATGCCTACTATAGCTACCATCCAAACAGTGGGGCGCCACCATAAGTAGATGGCAGGTTCTACAACTAAAACCGTACAAGGCTCGTATCGGATGAATGGATTTTCCAACAAATGGTCAGGCTAAGGAACTTCCTATTCCACGAAAGAACGCCTCTGGCGGGACGCTCCGAGAACCAAACTGTTCTCTGCCAAACAAGGCCGGCTACCCCCCTTCCCGGGGAATATACAAAACCTCAGATATGCCACCCCCGGTCCTTTGGGACCTTTAACCGAGGCGCGTCGAAACCAACATCACACATAATAAATAAAGTGTGTCCACATGAGTAAGTATCTGGGCTCCATACCATGATACTACCTTTTCCAGAAGGAATGGTCATACCCTAGGGGAGCTACCCCTGAAACCTTGCCGCACAATTCCTGTTTCGACCATTACCAGGTTTTGAGGCTCGACGAAGTCTCGTCCATAAAGCTACGCTTTGTCACAAAGCCATGCTTTGGGTCAACAGATGATCAAAGCAATGATCACAAAGATAAATGATCAAACAAATGATCATATCACAAATGATCAAACAATGATCATCACACATCAACACTCAACATGTCACATTACCAAATTGGGAATATATCGCTGATAACCTTCAACTACATAACCTCTGAGCTCGTACGTCTCAGAGAAGGGTGTTAAGCTAAGAGAATAAATTCTCTGCCACCAAACAGAAATGTATTTGAAAGAAATCGGCTTTATATCTCAAAGTGTAATGTCAGACATGTAACCATACAAGTCTGTTCCGGGTTCGAACAGAACTGAAGGCACTTCTTACGAAGCCCTTGCAATTCTGGGTATTCACAATCCCGATCGGATTTCCCATCACTTAGGGGATCTCTTTACCAGGAGCGACCCAGTGCAGAGACAATCGATAAGTTATCCTATCGTTCTCGCAAATACTCGGTCTTCAACACCGGTCTTCAAATGCTATCCATATATGACGTATCACTATTCGGAATGGGTTATATGACACAAAGGTCTTTTCCCAGCTAACCCGAATAGTGAGCGCAATATTCAAAAACAAATGGATAATGGGATTTCAATTAAGTCACAATTTAAACCCAAATTTTCTTTTCAAATGGTTTAACAAATTACCATTTTAATCTTTTTAAACAAAAAGATTCAATTCACAAAGTTCACTTAATTTCACAAAGATTCATTCACAAATTTTCCAAATCGATTTCCATTTCAATTTAATTAATTCATTAAATCTTTAAATCAAAGATTTAACTCATAGGTTTCAAAACAATTTCATTTCAAATGGGTTTAACAAAACATCATTTTAAATCTGTTAAAAATAAACAGATTTAATTCATAGCTTTCAAAAAGAATTCATTCATAACTTGAAAAAAAACAATTTTCAATTCAAACTTGAAATTCCTTTAATTAAACGGAAATTTCATTTCTTATCTGAAAGCTTTTATTCTTTAAAACAAACAGTTTTCATTTTGGAAATCTGATTCATTTATACGAGTTAAGGTTCTTGGGTTAAATCCAAATTCTCAAAATTATGCTTTTAAAATGGTTTAATTTCAAATAAACTCATAAATAAGTTGAACAGCCTTTTTAAACCCTAGTTTCCAAATCATAGAATTCAATTTCAAATATTGAATTCAAATTTAAATCAAATTATTTAAATTTTCAAAACTCGATTAAGTTATTCAAAATAACTTTTATCTTTGAAATTCCATTTCAAAAGCTTTTCACTTTAAACCCAAATTTCCAATTTCAAAATCAATTGAAATTAAAATTTCCATTTCAAAAACATCAGATTTAAATTATCTGCGACTTAACCGATTTCCTCGTGAAATCCATATTTGTGTGTGTAAAGGTGTAGTCCAGGGGTTTTACACACAATAGTGCACAACATCAATAATCACAGATATATCGATAAGCGGTATAATCGATAACGTTTATCTTCATTCACAGATTCATAGATAAAATAAATTTATCAGTCACAAAGATTTACTATTACAATTCGATGTGGATTTCGGATAACCAACTGGAATCCGACTCCCTGTCGCATTGAAATTCAAGTGCCGTTTTACGGGCCAAGGGGTTTTATATACATGCAGGAACAAATCACAAATCACAGTTCAGCATAAGGCAATTCACATCACACAGTACCACAATCATAAACAGAAATATCAATTCAGTATACGACATTTGATGATTAATCAATCATCTTCAATTTAAGGGGAAGGTGATTTAAAAAGAATTAACCACATAACTATTTTAAATCACTGATTAACTATTCTTATTGATAAATTAATAAAATTTTAATTTAATTATTCCTTGATCAATTATCTTAATTAACTATTAATTTTAAATTAATTAACTTTCAATCATTAATTGATCAACCTTAATTAATAAATCAATTAACCTTTAACCATTAATTAATCATTCTTAATTAATTAAATAAATTGATTAACCCTTAATTAATTACCATTAAATTCATTATCCTTAATTAATTACAATAAGTGATTTACCTTAATCACTTATATCATAAATTTATTTTATCCACTTGATTTATCAACTTTAATCGTAAATAATTTTCTTTTTAATTAATCACATTTACTAATTTACCCAATATTTAATTATATACCCCAAACAAATCCTTTGGAACCATTTAATTTAAATTTTAAACCTTTAGATCTTGTTTAAAACTGGTTTTAAATAAATTTTACTTTAAAAACTAAATACCATTTTAAAACTTAGTTAACTTCTGATTTACGAAAACTGATAAATTTCCATTTGGCTTTGAACTTGTTTAACATTTTTATTATGCTATTAAAACTTGATTTAAACTTTTTTTTCCAAGCTTCATACAAAAATCTGGAAAACAAATTACCACTGCACAAATAGGAAACTCGAGCGAACACCACTATTTCACGAGCATGACTTCGAACCAGCTCCATCTTCTTCCTCGAGCACACTGATCATAACAATGCACATGCCACGGTGATACGTGCACGTGTACACCACATCGGAGCCACTCCGATCAACCACGATGGCGCCACTAAGTTCCTCACGACCCTCCCCCTTACTTCGATCACCCAGATGTTGCCTCGACCAAGCCGATCAAAATCCCACAAACTCGAACACCAGAGTACAGAACCTCGACCGGAAAAACTTCCTCTGCCATCGCCACGGTCCACCGAAAGCCCAGCAACTTCGACCACGTGTTCCCTGACCATCGATGCTTCTATCCCCCAATTCACGTACCACTCGATCATCTAGGAACATCGCGGCGGCTTCATAAGTTTAAGCGATCCAAAAACAAGTTCGAACCCTAATTCAAGCTCGTTAATCCTCCACGACAATCTATAAAATTATCAACCATTTTTCTGATCACCACCAAACCCCCAGCCTCCCTCATGCCAAGTCACGAGGCTTAATTCGCCGTTGGTCACCAGAAAACGAGCGAAATGCGTAAACTGTTAGCTACCCATACCTCTTCCAATCCCAAACAAAAATTAATGATTTAACTTTTAAAATTCATGATTTTAAATAGTGATTCAGAGTATATAAGTAGATCATAAAATTTCGATGCTTGAATTTCAACATGTTATAAATTTCTACTGTTCTTCTTGCTTTTCAGATTTCATATGAACAATATATACCAATAACTATTTTTTTATTTTAAAACTCTTCCTATTTTAAACAATATTTGTTTGATCAGTAAAGTCTAGAAGGAATTTGAAGATGAGATCTTTGTTTTTTTATTTTTTTTATTTAAAGGTTTGGAAACCTGTTTAACAAGAACAGAAAACATCTTCATCTAGATGTGCACACATACATTTGTATAATATACACAGACATGCGAGAATACATAATCATTTAAGCCCATTTCAGGTCATGCCACAAGGATTATTCAGATGCATCAAGTTTAATAATTTAAGGAGGAGAGTTTGCTCACCTGTCAAAGCAGTGACAGAGCAGAAAACAAAGAACAGAGGGGCTTTGAACAAAATTCTGGAAATGCTTTTGATCTGCAATGATTTGTTTTTAGCTTGTTTGATCTACTACTTGCTTTGCTTCACGAATTTGAAGTTAAATCTGGAACTTGCTTTTCAAATCTGATTGTAAATTTGAAATGATTTTTTGTTTGTCTGGTGTGTAAAATTTGAAGCTAATAGATTGTAGCTTTTAAAACACTGCTCGGGCTAAAATGAAGAGGAAGTTTGATATATAATAGGAGTTTACAGTATATTATTTGTACAAAAATCATGTTTGCATTAATGAGGTTGTACAAATCATACTTTCCCTCCTTCATTTCAGCTGCACAAAGCATGGAGACATTTGTTTTGGTTTTGATTATTAAACAAGATCTCGGTTGATATGTTGCTTTGTGTACTTTGTTTTGTATGTTGATAGATTTTCTTTCACTTGCCTGCACATCTATTACAGGCTACATACATATTTTTACTTGCCTAGCTTGCATTCTTGACCAAGCAAGATTTTGTGATGGAGGCAAATGATCATATTATTTTTCGGCTGAAAAGATATGATAAAGTACATATGTCTACTTCCTTTTGTCTTTACAATATTACTTTATGGTGTATATTCATTTTATTTTATTTTATATCTACATATGCTATGTATTGTTATGTTTTGTATGTATTTTGTCTCCATAATTATACATGCTACATGCTTTTTGTTTTGCTGCTAGGTTGGCTTTTATAAGATGTGTTTGCTATATATTTTAAAATTCATCTTGTATAGATTTATTTACTTTTCTAACTTAAACATTTAATTGTCTTATACTTATTACTTTATAAATTTCTATTCTATATAACTATAAACTTGTTTGAAATATTTGTTCGACATATTCATTTTGTTGTCTCGTTTCATTTGTTTGCTTGTTTTATATTTTGTAATTTATCTTCTATGTTTTATTTCAATTCCTAACTCCATTATTTATTTCTAAATTTAATACAAATTGTTTTTACATAAATTTGGTAATATAAGTGAATCTCTAGATTTAGTTTATGCTATTAAATTTTATCCAACGTTTTTATTTATACTTTATATCCTATATAATTTGTATCTTTATTTTCAAACCATTTATTTACGATTTTAAATTCAAGTCAAATATATATCTATATATTTATTATTTTCGAATTCACTCGTATATGCCTGAATACATATATACACATATACATACAATATTTACAATATTTTTAAATTTAAATGATTTTATATATTTTTTTCTATTTGGATCGGGGAAACTCGCTTTCATTTATCGATTTATTTTACTATTTTTATTCAAAAATTAAATAAATTATTAATTTAAATTAAATTAAAATCTGGGGTCGTTACAATCCATATATAGGGATCGGTCCCTATCCCTATTCAGGGATTGGTTTGTTGGATTTGCACCAATGATCGGCCAATAACTCAAGATCTATAGATGATATGAACATGAAATTTGGAGAGGAAGTACATTACAACATGATGGACCATCATAGGGATTGCAACTCCAAAGGAGCAACATGGAGGGATCAGCCCCGATCCCTATATAGGGATCGTCACTTATCCCTATTCACGACATAATGCGGCGATGATCGATCGATATCTCAATATCCGTAAGTGCAATCGTCATGAAATTTGGAAAGCAAGGAGATAACATCATGGGGGACCCACCATAGGGATTGTATTCCATGATTCCATCAAAATAGGGATCGACACTGATCCTATTATGGTCTCCGGTGGGCCTTAAACTTTCTGTGCAGGCTCATCTTGGCTTCAGGGTTCCAGATCCAGGTTTTGAGCGAGATATTTTCTCGTCTATCCCTATAAATATAGAAGGCATGGCATCAAAAAAGGGATATTGATCTTCTTTCTGCTTCTCTTTATCTTCAACCTAGGCTACACTCTGCCAATTTTATTCTTGGATTTCGGATTATAACTGTAAACAAACTACGGTATAATAAAAAGGGTTATTCTGGAGTGGATTTAAATTGGAGTTAGCCGAATCACTATATATCTTGTCTTTTTTATCTACTTTTATTTTTTATTTGTTTGTTCTTCATATTGTATTTTCTACATTAGATATTATCTGAGCTTTCACATAACTGGGTGTTGGTGGCTAATTTTGACACCAACATTTTGGTGCTTTCATTGAGAGAACTTGCCCTCGTGGGTTTGGAATTCAGATTTAGAACTTGGAAAAGATCCAGAGCTTAGATTTGGAGCAATGGTGAAATAATCAACAAGGAGAGTGCTACTGGAAAGGAGCCACCATGATGGGAGTCAGGAGGCTTCCTTAGGAGTTGGAGCTAATCAAGCATCTATCTACATCACTAGGGATGAAATGGAAATGACGATGGATGCTATGTAGGAAAGGATGCTGAAAAAGATAGGAGGATATGATGTAGAATTTACTCCAACGGATTGGACAAGCCGGAGTGCAGAACCAAGGGAATAGAGTAGCAAGAGCTATTGACAGCTTAGATCAAGGAGTTGAAGCAACATAAATCGTTGAGAATCAAAACCGGGAACATGGAGATGGAGATATTGGGCAAAGGAATGGAACAAAGTAGCCGGGGGCAGCCCCCGGCCATCTTAGAGGGATCAGCCCTGATCCCCAAAGGCTGGGGGGCATGCCCCAGGTTTGGTTGATCGCGATGCTGGAGGGCGTGCGGTCGATTCCGTGGAGCTTGGTGCAAATTAGAATTTGGATGCTCGTTAGGAGGAGTACGTTCCAGAATTCCCTCGTGGACTCAAGGGGGGGTAGTTTGGAAATAATGATAGGAGACTACAACTGGATGACAATGACAGGTTTGCAGAGATGATCAGGCAAGCTATGCATGGAGGATTGGTGAACAGGGATCTGGAGGATGTAAATAGAAGCCCGTTCACTCCTAATATCAGAAATGCTAGAAATCCATGGAATTTAAACTACCAATGCTGGAAGTATATGATGGAAAATCGGACACCAACTATGCACATGATGAGATATATACGGCACATGGAAGTACTGGGGGCATCGGAGTAGGTCATGATAAGGTGTTTTCCACTTTATTTGATGGAGTTAGCTACACTCTGGTTTAGGCAGCTGGAGAATGGCTCAATAAGGACATGGATTGAGTTGGTAGATCGATTCATAAGGTAGTTTATGGTCCACATCATGAGATCCAAGAATGTAATGACATTGGCAGCACTAAAACAGAGGACCGGAGAGTCTCTAAGGAGTTTTCTAACATGATTTAATGCCACAACGACATTGGTTGATCGGCCAGATCCATCCATGGTTTTGATGGCAGCTGTATTAAGAATTGCGGATGGCACAGATTTCAAGGATTCATTGGCGCAGGATCCACCTATGAATCTTGGGGAGTTTTATCATGAAGCAGAAAGGTTCATGCAGTAGGAAGACACACATGCCGACAAACCGGAGGTGAATGCTGTGCAAAATAAAGGATCATCAGGAGATGCAAATAAGAATGATAAAGGAAAATAGAAACTGGATGATGGGTATAATGGGACAAAAAAGCGATGGAAAGAGCAGGAGCCGAAGTTTTCCTCCTACTTGAATTTGACGAAAAGCCTAGAACGGATTTATCTGGACACTAAGGGGGCAACTTCCGTATTGGAAATGGGTAAAAAGGGACCCCACAGAGCGAGAGTGTATGTCTGGAGAGTACTGCATGCTCCACAAATTGAAAGGGCACACCAGTATCTAGTAGGCATTTAAAGGATATGATTGAGGGGCATGTCAGGAACGATAGACTACTGCAGTACGTAAGGAACCGGGCAACGACGACAGAACATGAGCAGCCATCATCCACATTGAATGGAAATAGGAATGTCCCTAGATCGGGGTCATAGATCATCATCAAATTATCGTGATGATAAGGGCCGAGTTCACGACTTGGACTCTGGCTAAAATAATAATAAACTCTAAAATAAGGCGGCTAAGCCACTTACACATGTACGGGAAAGAGGACGATCCCTAGGCATGCTTTGAGATAATGATGAACCGTCATGCCTGGAGAGGCACCCTTTGGGTTTTTTAGTTTTTTGGATTTCTATATGTACAATCTCTTATTTATTAGTTTATTTATGATTTACATTACTACGATGAATAAAACAGATTGTGATTATTATCTCGACCGGAGTGACGGGGCGGTAACCGCGAGGTGCAAGTCCCTTCCCCAGAGAGCGACAGAATGGACTCGCACATGGATTGAGCCCTCGACCGGAGAGTCGAGGCTGGAGAATAAGACCTAATAGGATGTCAGGTATGGATTATGCCCGACAAGGAGTAGGTCACTTTGCCCGAGAGCGATATGATCGGTCTACTTAGGTCATCGAGTATGGACTATGCTCACTAAGGGTCTGGAGAGACCACGATCGGCCAGGACTTAGGCCAAGACATCACTTAATATTCGAGGACACTAAACCATTTCCTACGAAATAATGCCGCTTCACCAAAGAGCGACATGATTGGCTTACTCGAGAACGTTGAGTATGGATTGTGCTTGGCAAGGACCCGGAGAGGTCACTGATTTAGATATCAGCTTCGAACAACTATGGATTTGGATATGGACCCGGAGTGGTCCCGGATTTGGCTAACAACCCGGTGAGGTCGAGGATTTGGATTAAACGATCCAGAGAGATCACGGATTGCAATGGATACGGATTTGGATAGAACGATTTGGAGAGATCACGGATTCAGACTTGGACACTGACTCAGAATGGTTATGGATTTCACTAATAATCCGAAGAGATCATGGATTTGGATTAGCAACAGATTGGATTTGGATTGGATAATATGGCTATCAATGGATTATGGACTTCAGATTTTGGATTTATAGCAATTTAAAACATACCTTCCTATCGCAAGGCATGTTTTGGGAGGGCAAAGTATTAACCCACCTTTTTCCAAGTCAGTACACCGACAGATTTAACCCAACGGGCTTCATGATTATCAAGGCGGGAAGCCCGGAGAGATGGTTACCAGGATTTGAGATCGATTATATTTGAAACTATGGACTATAGTTGAATGAATTTGGATGGACAACACTCAAAAAATGGCCAAGTATGGAACTAATACTTCCCCTAGAAGAGGGATCGGAATAGAGGGATCAGAATAAACAGGATGCACACAACACAACTCAACGATGATCGCTCCATAATTCAACAACCACAAGATTGATTGAAATGAAACTTTGGGAACAAGAAGAAGGGACTCATGGGAGTCTACCCTAGGGATCACACATCATTTGGAAGAGTTTGGAGGGATCGACCCCTATTCTTATATAGGGATCGGCTATAATCAGTCTTCACAACACATTGCAACAACGATCGATCGATAACTCGAGTTCTACTAATCCAATTAGCATGAAACTTGGAGGCTAAATATAATACAACATAGAGAAGCTCCCTTAGGAATTGCACATCATTTGGAGGAGATTTGTAACAACCCGCATATTTTACGATTGTATATTTAAATGTTTTATTTAAATATATAATCGTTAATCAGATTAAAGTCTGAAAAGCTAATTTTTGTAAACAGTCGAATTGGGACTCGAGACCACCTCCATTGAGTCCAAAATGGCATTTACAACTTTTTTGAGTATAAACATCGATATGTTTGGAGTCGAGTAAAAATTATGACTTTTTCACTTTGGGCTTGGGTTTGGGTTTCAGCCCATCAACCTTCTAATAACCTAACTCTTCATCCAACTCCTCTTTACTCATTCTATTTTTTTCCTAACACTCAAGCTTTAGAAAAAAATGGGGGAAGAGAAGAGGAATTAGAAATTCCTAAGCCCTAGATTCATTTGCAAACTCAAGTTCTAGCTCCAACATTCAAGAGAAGCTTAGGTAAGCATCCTCTTCATCTTCTCCATCTCTTCTCCTCTTCAATTTCAGAAAATTTCCTAAACCCTAACTTAGGAAATGTTTTTCTTTTGAGCTCAGATTGAAGCTTCTTGGGTTAACATTGAAGAGTGATTGTTCTTTCCTTGCTCTATAGCTTCTCTCTTGTGTTTTTGGGTTTAAAGGTGAGTTTTTGAACTCACATCTTTGTCTATTCTATCATTGTTGTTAAGTATGAATTTCTAACATCTATTCATGTTCATTTGCTTTTGATTTGAATTAATTTGGTGAACATTTCAATTTTTGGTGTTTTGAAGTCAAAACTTTGAAAATCCTAGCTTTGATTTATGAACATGCTTTTGGTGGTGTATCGAAGAGCCTATAGGGCTGGGTTGTCGATTGGCAAAAACCCCTAAAGCCCATTGCTCGTCCGATTGCAGATGGTGAGAGTTTTCTCTTCATTTGATAGGCTGGAAAATAGTTCCAGTGCCAGCCAGTCGATTGGCCTCTGCAGTCAGTCAACTGACTACAGGAACTGAAACTTTCGGGTTTCTAGTTCAGTCGACTGGCCTCTGCAGTCAGTCGACTGACCTGCTTGTTTCAGTCTATTTTGCCTATTTAGCTTGAGGTTCCAATTTTTATCGATTCATAATTATCCGATTTATTATTATCATTTATTATTGACTTTGATGACTTCTTTATCGGGATTTTTGAGAATATCCATTGTGATGGATTCGGTATTAATTTCTTTGGATTTGATTCACGTCTTCATATGTGGATTTTGGTGATTGATTGTTTCTACAATCATTTCTATGATTTGTCACTTTAAAATACAAAGGTTTCTATACTAGTAGTAAATATTCAAACTCTTTTACAAAGATGATTTTAACTCTATTTTTAATACAAAGCTCGTTTATAAAACCGTTTGCTAATCTATTAGTATATACAAACCTTTACCTCATTCGTATGAGAAATCTAATTAAACGGCTTAGTAAAACAAGTGGTATGAAACGCTTGCGTTTACTTTGCCGGTTAATTCTTGGACTTGTTCGATTGAACTCTTGTGACAATTTTTGAGTGGAAATCTACAATTTGTTCGTAAATATTTAAGTTAAGCTAGTGGTTATGGGACATGAAGCTAAACTCATATATTTACTAGCTTAGTGTAATCGACACTTTTATTGATCGATGATGATCATTTTGTGATTTAGACTAGCGATGTGCGATGTCTATTTGTTTTTTTGGGGATTACAATCCCCGTTTGTGGAACTTCGGTTCAATTTGGCGGGGTAGCGACCCGTGGTCTTTGGGCCGTTTGTGGAGCTTCGGCTCAAAATTTATGGTTAGCGACCATGGAATAGCATTCTGTTTGTGATACACGTGTTGGTGAGTTTTCTTGCTCCCGTTTGTGATAGGCCTCCCCTTTTGTGATTTATGGATTTCTAATTGATGATTTCTAGAATTTGTGTTTCACCTCTTTATGTGATTGGCAATGATATGTTTGTCAATATTTGTGGTTTGGTGAATAAAATAAAGAATATGACATTCTTTTTGGTGCTTTGAGATTCTTGAGATATTGTATGATTTTGTTGTTGTTTAAAGCATGCTTGTCACAGTTTGACATTATTGTTATCATACGTTCTAGTTATATCTCTACTCTTATCTCATTTTATAAATGATAATTATAGTAAGACTGATCCGTTTATTATTTTCTTATTAAATAATACTCGGGTCAGACTGAGATGTTACAGGTGCTTCTGCTTGACTCCTTATTTGGGATCATCTTCTGACTTTTGCCTAACTACATTAGATTGGTAGTTTTTGGTTGTTGTACATTAGAGATAGAGACTCCATGATGCATACATATTCTTCTGTCTAGCACTTGTATCTATTCTTTTGTGATATTGTGGATCTTGTTTGACCACTACTCTGATGTACACTTTTATGTGTTAAATTCATATCTGTTTCCGCCTTTGAGATATGAACATCTGTGACTGATTTATGTTATGCTTATTTCTATATTTGTTTTTGAAGGCCTCATAGCCACTGTGTGGTAGCTTTGAATTTGTATTTGATATGTCGGATTTCCTCTTGAAATTAAATGCATGTTATACTATCTGACATATCGGCACTCGCACAAAGCAATTACACGGATGGTCACTCCTCAACAGCCTTATTCTTCTAGTTAGTTGACGGCATTACTCCGTAGTGTCCTTGGCTAGTGTGAGTATAGAGGTGGGGCGTCACAGCTTGGTATCAGAGCCAAATTTCGGAACAATGTAGAATAATCTAGCAAGGACCATTGTCCTAAGTCTTTCTTAGGAATCGTGCCATAGGATTTATTTCGAGTTTTCGTACCATTCTATCCTATTTCTTTTATGATGCCTTGTTTTATCAATCAAGTTTGGTTGATATTCATTTTGTGAATAACCTTTTTCCTCTCTTCTTTCTTACTTAAAGAAGAGAAATGGTTAGACCAGGCCGTCCCAGCGCTGGTCAATCAAGTGCTACTCCTTAGGATGGAGTATTTATGACTGCTCAGCAACTTCTAGATCTTGTGAAAAATGCTCATGCTATCGGACCCATTCCAGAGCCCACTCATCCTAAATCTGGGTTTGCACGCTTGTGCAGTGATTACACCAACTTGGGTGGAAAGCCATTCAAGGGTTCCTAGAGCGTTATAGAAGTCCAGGCTTGGCTTAGAACATGCGATCGCATCTTTTCCCGCATGAATCTTATTGATCTACATCGAGTCCAAGTGGCTTCTAGCATGCTCCAAGAAAGAGCATTAGACTGGTATGAGCTTCTGATCTCCGAAATTATTGAAGCGGACCTTACTTGGGAGCAATTCCAGGAAAGATTCGAATTGAAATTTGTGCCGGAAGCTGAGAAAGTATCTTTAGCTCGACGATTTATTGACCTTGTTCAAGGTGAATCTTCTGTGACGGATTACGTCGCTTCTTTTGAATCTCTATCTAAATATGGGATCGAGTATATTAATACCCCATTGAAGAAAAATCAGAGATTTGTTTATGGGTTGAACAAGAACCTCAAAAAGCCATTACTTCTGAAATTGGAAGTTTCTTTTGATCAGCTTGTTGATATCGCTCTTCGACTCGAAGAGGCCGATAAAGAAAGTGATGTTGAGGTTAAATAAAACATTAATAAGAAGAGACCTTTTAAATTCAAGCCTTATCCCAACAAGAAAGGGAAGCAAGCAACTTCGATAGCAAATACTCCTACCTCTAGTCGTGGAGAATGTTACAATTATGGTTCTAAGGACCATTATGCGAACAAGTGTCCGAAGTCTATTTCTTGCCGCTATTGCAAGAGTTCAGGTCATACTATATCCTTGTGTCCCAAACTTCAAAGCAAGAAGGAAGGCAAGCTAAATGTTGTACAAGCCCCTACTAACACTTCTCGTGGTCAAGGTATTTCTCATTCTATCCTTTATGGCATCATTATATTTCGTGATCTTCCTATTCGAGTTCTTTTTGATACGGGTGCATCTCACTCTTTTATATCAAAAGAACTTGTTGATGCTTTGTCTTTGAATGTTATTGGCTTGATGACTTCATTGAGAATTGCGAATCCGGTTGGTGGATCCGCAACACTCAGTTTACTATGTAAAGATGTCGAAATTATTTTATGTGATTATGCTTTCCGAGCCGACTTGCACGTTATGCGTTACCTTGGTTTCAGAATGATTTTGGGAATGGATTGGCTTAACCGTTATGAGGCCCATATTCTATGTCCTGAACGGACTATATATATTCGGCATCCTCAATCTGTTAAGCAGATTTCTCTTGTTCTGAAAGATTCAGATTCCAATTCAAAAGCATCCTTATATTCTCTAAATCCTCATGATGACGATAATGATGATGAGGAAGATGTCATTTCTCTCATTTACATTGTTCGTGAATTTCCCGACATATTTGAGCCCGTTCTAGGATTACCACCTAAGCGAGCAATTGAGTTCAGAATTAATCTAATCCCTGGAGCTCTACCTATTACTCGTCCTCCTTATCGTATATCCAATAAAGAAAATGAGGAGATGCGCAAACAATTATCTGAATTGGAAGCGAAGCAATTAATTCAATCTAGTTCCTCTCCATGGGGAGCTTCAGCTATTTTTGTGAAGAAATGTGATGGTACACTTAGGCTTTGCGTTGACTACCGCAAGCTTAACGATCTCACCATCAAGAATAAATATCACTTGCCTCGGATTGATGATTTATTCGATCAACTTAGTGGTGCTAAAGTCTTTTCACAGTTAGACTTAGCAACTGGTTTTCATCAGCTCCGTATTGTAGAGGATAGCATTCCTTTGACATCGTTCCGTACTCATTATGGATCTTATGAATGGCTTGTTATGCCATTTGGTTTAACGAAAGCTCCAGCTTATTTCGTTGACCTTATGAATCGAGTTTTCAAAGACTTCCTTGATTGATTTGTTCTCATCTTTATAGATGATATTCTTATTTATTCTAAAACCGAGGAAGAGCATGAAAATCATCTTTGGATTGTGTTGGAAACTCTTAGGAGCAACCAATTGAAAGCAAAATTTTCTAAATGCCACTTTTGGCAATCTCATGTGAAATTTTTGGGACATATCATTTCTGAATCCGGAATTTCCGTGGATCCTTCAAAGGTTGAAGCGATCCAAAATTGGAAGAGACCGGAGAGTGTGACGGAAATTCGTAGCTTTCTCGGATTGGCGGGTTATTACCGTCGATTCATAAAAGACTTTCCTAAAATTTCCATGCCTCTTACTAGTTTGACAAAGAAGGGAGTTAAATACATTTGGTCAGACAAATGTGAAGCTGCTTTTAAGAAACTAAAATAACTCCTTTCCGTGGCTCCTATTCTTGTGATTCCCGAAGGGAACCAAGATTTTATTGTTTACACCGATGCTAGTTGTGTTGGTTTGGGTGTCGTTCTCATGCAAAGGGAACGTGTTATTGCTTATGCTTCTAGGTAATTAAAGCCTGCCGAGACTAGATATCCCACTCATGATTTAGAGCTCGCGGCTATTGTTTTCACCCTTAGAATTTGGCATCATTATCTTTTGGGAGAGAAATTTGTTCTCTACACCGATCATAAATCTTTGAAGTATTCATTTTCTCAAAAGGAACTTAATTTGCGTCAACAACGTTGGCTCGAGTTCCTTGCATCTTATGATCTTGATATTCTTTATACTCCCGGAAAGGGAAATCGTGCTGCCGATGCCCTTAGTCGTAAGCAACAAGCGGTTGTTTCCATGATGATATCCGAATGGAATGATCTCGCGACTTTATCCACTTGTGAGATTCGAGATCGTGAATCCAATTCATGTTCATCTCTTGTTTTATGTAGCCTTGAGGCTCATCCTTCTCTTTTAGACCGCATTCTTGAAGCTCAAAAGAATGTTCCCGAATTGGTTCTTCTTAGCCAAAGTTGTAGGGATAAAATTGATATTGAAGGTTTGAAAGACTTTGATATTGATGCTCGTGGCGGTATTCGAAAATTTGGTAGACTTATGGTGCCAAATATTAGTGATCTTCGTAAAGACATTTTAGAAGATTCTCATCGTTCTAAATTTACCATTCATCCCGGTAGTAGCAAAATGTACGCGGATATGAAGCAACTTTATCATTGGGATGCAATGAAATCCGATATTGCTTACTTTGTTAAGCGTTGCATGACTTGCCAACTTGTAAAGGCCGAGTATCAAAGGCCCGGTGGGTTATTGCAACCTTTGGAAATTCCAATATGGAAGTGGGATCAAATTTCCATTGACTTTATTGACGGTCTTCCCCATTCTCGTTCGGGTCATGATAGCCTATGGGTGATAGTTGATAGACTTACAAAGTCCGCCCATTTTATTCCCGTTCGGTCCAATCGGACCGTACCTATTTTGGCTAAACTTTTTGTCAAGGAAATTTTTAAATTGCATGGAGTTCCTACTTCTATTGTTAGCGATCGTGATCCATTATTTACTAGTGGATTCTAGAAAGGTCTTCAAAAAGCTTTGGGAACGAAGCTTAATTTTAGCACCGCTTATCATCCTCGGTCCGATGGACAAACCGAGCGTGTGAATCAAACTCTTGAAGATCTTCTTTGTGCAAGTGTTCTAGATTTTGATGGAAGTTGGAAAGATCATATTTCTCTTGTTGAGTTTTCCTATAATAATAGCTTCCAATCTAGTATTGGTATGGCACCTTTCGAGGCACTATACGGAAAGCCATGCCTTTCTCCTTCGTGTTGGCTTGAAGCCGGTGAGAAGCTGGTTTTAGGTCCAGATTTTATCCGTGATGCCACAGAAAAGATTGACCTTATTCTTCATAGGATGAAAGAAGCTCAAAGTAGACAAAAATCCTATGCCGATAATCGAAGAAGGAAATTAGAATTTTCTGTGGGAGATTTTGTGTTTATCCGTGTTTCACCTATGAAGGGTGTTGTGCGTTTCAGTCGATCGCGAAAATTAGCACCTCGATATATTAGGCCATTTCCCATCACCGAACGCATTGGTTCCGTGGCTTATCGCCTTTTATTACCGGCTCAATTTTCTGCTATTCATGACGTATTCCACGTCTCTCAACTACGAAAATGCCTTTGAGATTCCGATTCTATTCTTGAGCCTGGTGTTATTGAAGAAAGTGAAGTCTCGGCTAATTTGACTTATGAGCAACATCTTATTCGTATCATTGCTTCGGAGGTTAAACGCCTTCGAAATAAAGATGTTCCTTTTGTGAAAGTTCAATGGTCCTCAAATCCTAAGGATTGCTCTTGGGAATCCAGAGAATTCATCGAGCGAACACATCCGGACTTGCTCTCTCATGCTCCTTAAGGTGAATTTTTTATTTCAAATTTCTTATTTTTGTGATGATATGCTTTTACTGTTGTTACTTATTATTTATTTCTTAAAGATTGCGAGGATGCAATTTCTTTAAGGAGGGGAATTTGTAACAACCCGCATATTTTACGATTGTATATTTAAATGTTTTATTTAAATATAGAATCGTTAATCGGATTAAAGTCCAAAAATATACTTTTTGTAAACAGTCAAATTGGGACTCGAGACCACCTCCATTGAGTCCAAAATGGCGTTTACAACTTTTTTGAGTATAAACATCGATATGTTTGAAGTCGAGTAAAAATTATGACTTTTTCACTTTGGGCTTGGGTTTCAGCCCATCAACCTTCTAATAACCTAACTCTTCATACAACTCCTCTTCACTCATTCTATTATTTTCCTAACACTCAAGATTTAGAAAAAAATAGAGGAAGAGAAGAGGAATTAGAAATTCCTAAGCCCTATATTTATTTGCAAACTCAAGTTCTAGCTCCAACATTCAAGAGAAGCTTAGGTAAGCATCCTCTTCATCTTCTCCATCTCTTCTCCTCTTCAATTTCAGAAAATTTCCTAAACCCTAACTTAGGAAATGTTTTTCTTTTGAGATTAGATTGAAGCTTCTTGGGTTAACATTGAAGAGTGATTGTTCTTGCCTTGCTCTATAGCTTCTCTCTTGTGTTTTTGGGTTTAAAGGTGAGTTTTTGAACTCACATCTTTGTCTATTCTATCATTGTTGTTAGGTATGAATTCCTAACATCTATTCATGTTCATTTGATTTTGATTTGAATTGATTTGGTGAACATTTCAATTTTTGGTGTTTTGAAGTCAAAACTTTGAAGATCCTAGCTTTGATTTATGAACATGCTTTTGGTGGTGTATCGAAGAGCCTATAGGGCTGGGTTGTCGATTGGCAAAAACCCCTAAAGCCCATTGCTCGTCCGATTGCAAATGGTGAGAGTTTGCTCTTCATTTGATAGGCTGGAAAATAGTTCCAGTGCCAGCCAGTCGATTGGCCTCTGCAGTCGGTCGACTGACTGCAGGAACTGAAACTTTCGGGTTTCTAGTTCAGTCGACTGGCCTCTACAGTCAGTCGACTGACCTGCTTGTTTCAGTTTATTTTGCCTATTTAGCTTGAGGTTCCAATTTTTATCGATTCATAATTATCCGATTTATTGTTATAATTTATTATTGACTTTAATGACTTCTTTTTCGGGATTTTTGAGAATATCCATTATGATGGATTCGGTATCGATTTCTTTGGATTTGATTCACGTCTTCGAATGTGGATTTTGGTGATTGATTATTTCTACAATCATTTCTATGATTTGTCACTTTAAAATACAAAGGTTTCTATACTAGTAGTAAATATTCAAACTCTTTTACAAAGATGGTTTTAACTCTATTTTTAATACAAGGCTCGTTTATAAAACTGTTTTCTAATCTATTAGTATATACAAACCTTTACCTCATTCGTATGAGAAATCTAATTAAATGGCTTAGCAAAACAAGTGGTATGAAACGCTTGCGTTTACTTTGCCGGTTAATTCTTGGACTTGTTCGATTGAACCCTTGTGACAATTTTCGAGTGGGAATCTACAAATTGTTCGTAAATATTTAAGTTAAGCTAGTGGTTATGGGACATGAAGCTAAACTCATATATTTACTAGCTTAGTGTAATCGACACTTTTATTGATCGATGATGATCATTTTGTGATTTAGACTAGCGATGTGCATTGTCTATTTGTTTGTTTGGGGATTACAATCCCCGTTTATGGAACTTCGGTTCAATCTGGCGGGGTAGCGACCCGTGGTCTTCGGACCGTTTGTGGAGCTTCGGCTCAAAATTTATGGTTAGCGACCATGGAATAGCGTTCCGTTTGTGATACACGTGTTGGTGAGTTTTCATGCTCCCGTTTGTGATAGGCCTCCCCCTTTGTGATTTCTGGATTTCTAATTGATGATTTCTTGAATTTGTGTTTCACCTCTTTATGTGATTGGCAATGATATGTTTGTCAATATTTGTGTTTGGTGAATAAAATAAAGAATATGACATTCTTTTTGGTGCTTTGAGATTCTTGAGATATTGTATGATTTTGTTGTTGTTTAAAGCATGCTTGTCACAGTTTGACATTATTGTTATCATACGTTCTAGTTATATCTCTACTCTTATCTCATTTTATAAATGATAATTATAGTAAGACTGATCCGTTTATTATTTTCTTATTAAATAATACTCGGGTCAGACCGAGATATTAAAGGTTCTTCTGCTTGACTCCTTATTTGGGATCATCTTCTGACTTTTGCCTAACCACATTAGATTGGTAGTTTTTGGTTGTTATACATTAGAGATAGAGACTCCATGATGTATACATATTCTTTTGTCTAGCATTTGTATCTATTCTTTTGTGATATTGTGGATCTTGTTTGACCACTACTCTGATGTACACTTTTATGTGTTAAATTCATATATGTTTCCGCCTTTGAGATATGAACATCTATGACTGATTTATGTTATACTTATTTCTATATTTGTTTCCGAAGGCCTCATAGCCACTGTGTGGCAGCTTTGAGTTTGTATTTGATATGTTGGATTTCCTCTTGAAATTAAATGCATGTTATACTATCTGACATATCAGCACTCGCACAAAGCAATTACACGGATGGTCGCTCCTCAACAGCCTTATTCTTCACGATAGTTGACGGCATTACTCCGTAGCGTCCTTGGCTAGCGTGAGTATAGAGGTGGGGCGTCACAAGATTGGAGGGTCGACCCCTATCCATATATAGGGATCGGCCCCTATCCTTATTCAAGGATTGGTTTAATTGGATTTGAAGCAATGATTGGTCAATAACTCAAGATCTATAGATGCTATCAACGTGAAATTTGGAGAGGAAGTACATCACAACATGGGGGACCCATCACAGGGATCACAACTCCAAAGAGAAACTTGGAGGGATCAGCCCCGATCCCTATATAGAGATCGACCCTCATCCCTGTTCACGACATAATGCAGCAATGGTCAATCGATATCTCAAGACCTATAAGTGCGATCGACATGAAATTTGGAGAGAAAGGGGATAACATCATGGGGGACCCACCATAGGATTGTACCCCATGATTCCACCAAAATAAGGATTGGCATCGATCCCTATTATGGGCTTCGAGGGGCCCCAAACATTATGGGCAGGCTCGTCTTGGCTTCAGGGTTCCAGATCCGGGTTTTGAGCGAGATATTTTCACGTCTTTCCCTATAAATACAGCAGGCATGGCATCAAAAAAGGGATCTTAATGCTCTTTCTGCTTCTCTTTATCTTCAACCTAGGCTACACTCTGCCAATTTTATTCTTGGATTTCAGATTGTAACTATAAACAAACTACAGTATAATAAAAATGATTATTGTGGAGTTGATGTAGGCTGGAGTTAGCCGAACCACTATAAATCTTGTCTCTTTTTATCTACTTTCATTTTTAATTTGTTTATTCTTTATATTGTATTCTCTACATTAGATACTATCTGAGATCTTTGACTAGATATTGGTGCTTTCACATAACTAGGTGTTGGTGGCCAATTTTGATGCCAACAAGTATCTATATTTTATATGTTTGTATATGGTTGCATATGGTTGTTGTCATCAAAATCAGTAACTGAGGCATTAACAATCTCCTCCCTTTTGATGATGGCAACCATCATTTATTCAGTATATAAAACATGATATAACTCCCCTGAGTTACATAATCCCCCTTGAATACATGTATGTGTATATTTTATATTTTTCTCCCATTTGTCATTAACAAAAATGGATGAAAAATGAAGCTCCTCCTAAATGAAATACTTATAAATTATAGAGTCAAAATCAATAATTTTGGACTAAAGTATAATAATATGCAATATGATATGATGATGATATATGATGACTATGACATAAATGATTATAATTAAAACCAGATATATGATAAAATCATGGCATAATGATAAATAATGTAACACAAACTATATTTATTAATTCAAATCCATTTATTCAAATCACAATATTAATTCAAACATACAATCAAACAAAAAACAAACAAATCCAAATATTAATCCAAACAAATCCAAACGTTAGAATATTACTTTACACATATTAATAATAAGCTATGTATATATTGAAAACAAACCAAATAACTAGACATTCCTTGGAACTTCAACCCAATCGTCGGATCCAAAGATTGGATTTTCTTTGATGGCATCCCAATCTTCATTATCCTTATTGTTAGAGCATTCTAGGTTGTCTGTTTGATCATCATTGATTAAGGAAGAAATCAACCATCGAAGAGCATCAAAATGTTTTTCTTGCTCTTTGATCATTTGCATTTGACTTAATTCTAAATGTCTTTGATTTCTTAAGATAACGGTGAGAATATCCTTTAAAGGTTGATGTGTTTCTTCGAGGTTTTCACACAAATTTGGATGCAAAGAAGACATATTTTAAGAAAGAAGTTTGAGAATGAAAGGGGATAAAAGGATGAAATAAATAATGAAATTTTTGGAAGAAATAGACTTAAATAGGAGTGAAAAGTTTTTTTGGAAAGTTTGAATAGATGATAGTTATAATATTTTTAAATTTCAAAATTGTGCCCAACGGCCAAGATATGTCGACATATACTATTTCTGTATGTCGACAATTTACCTGAAAAATGCAATATTTAAGTTTTTGTTATAGTTTTTATTTTTATTTATTGATATTCTATTTTAGTGACTTCCAGAGACTATAAGAATAATATATAACACCAAGAATAATTTTCATTGATACAAAAAGACGATACATGCAATAAAGGCGAAATACATAAAGATGATATGAATTAAACTAGAACAATACAATGAAATAAAAGCTAGAAATAACTATATAAACTTAGAAAGATGTAGATGATGAATTACCACCGAGCTTGCGAATAATTTTCCCAAAGTATTGGTCCAATTTTTTGGAGAGGGAAGTGAAATTTTTACTAAAGAAACGTTTAAGCTTCTTTTGGTTTTTAAGAAGCTTCTCTTGGTTCTTTAGAATCTCTTTATTGGAAGGGTGAGGTGGATTGTCGAAGCTTTCCAAAGAAGTATCCATTTCCTTCTCTTCTTCCTCTTCTTGATTTCCTTCTTCTTCTACATCCATTCTGTCGCCTTCTTCCTTTTCTTCTCATTGAATTTATCGCTCCTCTTTCCATGTCAATCTTTTTTCTTTTTCAACAGGAGTTTCATATGGTTCAAAATAGGGAGGAATATGCATAAGAGAAATGTTGGACTTATCGATAAGTTTTCGAGATGGAGTTGGTTATCCTAGTCAATCAACACCAAAATATATGAAAATTATATTAAGATACATACCATGGTAGTGTGTGTTCTCATGTCTAGAAATATTCTTTTGAATAAAGTCGTCTAAGATGACTTATGCCCAATTGTTGTCGTAGTTTCTATAGATGGCAAAAGAGCTTTAAAAACTTTTTGAGTTAGGTTATTGTAATTTCCCATCCTCGAAGTGATGCTTTGTTGTAAAATGAGATTCATAAGTCTCGATTTTCATCTAAGATTTTTATGTTTAAAATCAAATTCTTCATCACTTTCAAAAACATCATGAAAAAATTCATGATTTTGTTCATTAATTTTAAAAATGGAGAGGTTAAATCCACTATATTTGCAACCAAGTATGTATCTTAAAAGTTCATAATTTAAAACAATTTTAGTGCCATTCACACTACTCCAAATTTGTTCCTATTCTCCTTGAAAAAAAATTACATTCAAATTTACATAAAACATTTTAACTAAATTTGAATAACACACAAAATCATTTTGAGAAGAATCGACTGGACTAAGAATTTCATTTTGAAAGCAAAGATCTTGAATACCATAAGAAGAGAAATCATTAGATTTGCAAATCATCCATGAAAAACTTTTCTGGAAGTAGCATACTCCATATATGTCTCAATGGCTTCTTTTTCATTGAAAAGAAAACCTTTGCCTCTTTGAGGGTCTTATGGTTTTTGGTGATTGGCTTGAGGTCATTTTTGAGTTTTCGAAAATATAAGAAAATGAAGAGATATTTGAATTTTGAATAAATGTAAGTGAATGAATAAAGATAGGATGAATTAATGGAGAGTGAAATGACATGTTCTCTGGTAAAAAAAAGCCTTTTCAAAACATGAGAATAAATGTAAAAGAGAGGGAAATTCAAAATTTGAATTTGTATGTCGACATATAGGGTATGGGTATATCAACATATGGGCCCTAAAATCCAAAATTAAAACTTAGGTAATATATTATACTTAAAAGCAACCAATATTATTATTAGTCTATATTTTATTCCTAAATTCAAATGAAATTAAAAAACTAAATGTAAAAAGTACCACTTTTTGCTCTTTTTCTTTGATTTGTTCTGATTAATCTATTATTGTCGTGAAACACATGTTCGTATCCTCAGTATCAGGTGCATTGTCACTTGAAGTAATATATGAATCATCTAATGTTGCTGTATAAACCCTCTTTTTTTCCGGATGAATCAGTAACCGGCGAGATCCTTGATTATTCTGATGCAGACAGTTTCTTTGCAGATGACCAGGTTCATTGCAGTTGAAACATCTAATTGTTGTTCAAGTTCTAGGAGTCTTGTTTTTAGGTCTCCAAAATTTGTTTACCTTTCTATACTTTAGGAACTTACTAAAATTTTTGGTCATCAAAGCAATTTCTTCATCATTGTCATCCTCTGAATCCTGATCATCCGTTATTGTATTGAAAATGATGGATTTTTTTCTATTGCTTTGCTTTTTCTTTTGCCCTATAATTATGCTTCATAGGACATTAATTTGCCCATTAACTCTTCAATTTTTAGAGTACTATTGTCTTTAGCCTCTCCTATTGCTAGTGTCTTTTGATCCCACTCTGAAGAGAGTGAATTGAGGATTATTCTAACTTGGTACTCTCAGAAAAGTTTTTACCTAATGTTATTAAAAAAATGCACTATATCCTAAAATCTACAATACATATCAGAAATAAACCCATTTGGATTCATTTTAAACAAATGAAACTGATTGGTTAACATGGAAATTTTGGTCAGTTTAACTTTACTAGTGCCCTCATGTGTAACTTGCAGCATTCTCCAAATTTCATATGCACACATACAAATAGAGACTCTATTAAATTCATTTTTATCTAGTGAGAAAAATAAAATACTCATGGCTTTAGAATTATTTGTGCAAAAGCCTTCTGGTTAGCAGTCCATTATGAAATATTAGTCTGGGATTCTGTGTACTCATTCTGTGTAATATTCCAAATATCTAAACCAATGGACTGCAAATAAATCTTCATTCTACATGACCAATAAGTGTAATTACTACCATTAAAAAGTGGGATCTAGCAGTAGATTGTCTTTCAACAAAAGTGTTAACAAGTGTACTAACAGTGTTGCTAACCATTTAAACTTTTCAAAAATCAAGACTTTTGAAAACTTAGTGCCTTGATACCAAATGTGGGTTGCAGAATATGGATCATAAGGTTAATTTAATATTAGAGGGGGATAAATAGTGTTTTCTAACTTATGTAAATCCTTTTAATTTTCTTTCAAGATTTAATATTAAATCATAGATTATCAATATAGAATTATACTAACAATCGATCATAGATGCAATCACAGACAAAAATAAAATAATAAATTACAGTAAAGAGTTAGAGAGATGACACTAGGGATTTTATACTGGTTCGAATTTCTCCTATATCCAGTCCCGTACAATTGCTTGTACATATATATTTTCAATGACAATCTTTAACTGGGCAGAAGGCAAACCCAAATACAATCTCTATTTTAAGGCTAGAAGACACACCCATTTAAATTTTCGAGCTCAGGGTAGACACCCTTGATTTGACCTAACTACAAGCACACCCACTAGATTTCCAAGCTACTAAGCACACCCACTTCATTTGAACGGGCTACAAGCACATCCAAGCAAATAAAAATATAGTTGATAGTTTTTCCACAGACAATTTTTTGATCTTTTGATACAATGGATCCTATAGCCTATTAGACAACACTTTGATCTTTGAAATGAGAGAGAGATGTTTTCAAATAGTAAGAAAGTAGTATTGAATAAATAAAATGAAGTATGAATTAATTCTATGTGATTTTCAAGATAATAGAGTATATTTTCCAATGGAATTTTTAAGAGAGTAAGAGGAGAGAAGAAAGTAAGTGATTAGTTATCAAAAAATTCTTTTACTCTCCCTTTTATATAGTAAATGAACAGATGTGTTCATTCGTGAAGAATTACGAGGAATAGACACTTCCTTTCAAAATTTGAAAAACCAATTGGCGGCATGTATATCGACATATCCAAGGCATGTATGTAGACATATGCTTGTATATTTTGAATACTTATTTCTTTTAATATGTTTAGAAAATCCTATACTTTGTAAAAATATTTTGATACTTCGTAAAATAGTTTGAAAATAGTTTATAAACATTTTGAACTTTGAAAAACTTTTATATAATATTTTGAAATATATTTTGGTTAAAAATATAAAAGATTATAAAATTGAAGATAGAGATCAAAGATTGCTATCAAGGACTTCAACAATTATATGCTATGACTCTATACACTAAATTATAATCTTGAGATCATATCTTGGTCTTTAAACTCATTAGTCCCCATGTCTATCTCTTGAGTCATTAAACTATACAATCTTCGATTCAACACCTATGTAATATTCTACACTATATACTATATGATTTGGCAAAACATTAGTATCTATATGTTTGTATATGATTATTGTCATCAAAATCAATAAACTAATGTATTAACAACTTATACATACATACTTTTATATAAAAATATAAAAGTACGCTCCCTCAATACATCCTAACCTAAGCTCCAATACTAAATGTAACAATTGAACTTTTTATGGTAAATAAAATCACCGTAAAATGAAAAGTCGAATCATTATAAACAATTTCAATAGTATATAGAGAGCTATATAAACTAAATAACTACATTTAAAAAAAAACTCGCAGCGGAATGGATCAAAATACAATACAGATAAAATAAACAAATTCGATCTATATACACCATAAGATAAACATATCTTTTATACATACACAAAATGTAACACCATACATACAGTATATATAAAAAACAATGGATAACAATGTAAGCATCTCCATAGTCTCTTCGAACACCAAACCATCGTAACCACTTCGTTTACCTAGAGTGTATGAAGAAGGGGTCATACGCATGTCCGGTGCGTAAAAATATTACCAAATATGTACCGATAAACGATTTCATAAACATCACATGAAACCAATATTTACTTACCTCAACCTGTTTCACCTACACCCACTGAGTTAGCCTAACATAATAAACATAATATAATGACTTCTATTATATATTTATTAATATTTAACGTATACTAGAATTAGTTAGCCATAGTCCAGCTCGTCTACACACGATAGAATAAACATAATATAGTTAAGCATATACTAACCCAACGATAAATAAGAGGGTTGATACACATGAGAATTAGTTAAACAGAGACTAAACCCAGAATAGTTAAACATGGACTATTCCCATAAACATAAACAATGAGATGAGTTAGATAAACAAAGTCTAATCCATTATACATAAAGGATAGGTAAACACAACCTAACTCCTTTATACACAACTTAACCACTCGTCACAACACACAACCAATGAAGCACATATCCATATGTTAAACACTCGCAAATGTCACTAAAAGGCAACACATTATTTATACACTACACCATTTGAATGAATTCGCAACAGCCCCATGCGGAAAATTCACAACGGCCTTAAGCCGTTGCAATATTGCAACGGTTTTGAACCATTGTAAAAGTAATGGCAATGGGTTAGGGCCATTGCAATTTTGCAACGGCTCAAGTCCTTTGCAAAGTACCCCCATTTTTGGTTAATTCTTGGTGACCCCTTGCGTACATTACCTACAAATTAGTCGTGCCCTAGTTCCAAAATATGGCACGCTCAAATAAAAAGTAAATACCGTCTTGCAGAAAGGAGCCTATGCCCGAGTTTCGTCCCCTTTCTCTGCCTTAGTTCCTCCCCATTTCTCTCTCACTTCTCCCTACTTCCGTCTGCCCTAGTTCCGACCCCACTCTCTCTCGATCGCAGTTTCCCAGAAATTGATCTCGAAAACAGATCCCATCCGTACCGCACTGGGGATTTTCTTATTCCATTCTTCAAAAAGATTCTAGAAGCCTTGCTCTTATTATTCAACAACTTGGACCCAACATTCATAATAAGGCGCTGTTTGGAATTTTTTCGTTAATTTTGTGTGTTTGGGAAGTTTTGATCTTAGATTTTAGTTTACATAGAAATCTCTTTTCTTTTTGAAATTTTTACCAAATGGAACCAAATGCACGATATCAATTGATGTCTGTTCCTTAGAATATTTGTAACTGGTCTCGTGCTGAATGATTATATTAGGAAATAAGAATTATGACCATGTATTAATATGGTTTGACAGCTTTATGTACTGGCTGTTTTTTAGGTATGCATATTCTATTTGGTTCTCAGAGCCCTTGATACCCTTGATACAGTAGGTATGTTTTCATGAACTTTTGTAGCATAATTTCATAAGATGTTATGGAGTGAGGGAAACTAAACTTATACTTCTCAAACTATTTTAGATGGTCCACCACATACATGTTGCTTTTATTGGTTCACTTAAAAGTATGCTATATGCTTGATTATTTGTGTGAGTTATTGATCTGGGTGAGCAAAAGATTCTATGATCGACTACTTAACATTTTCAAAGCATGGAATGAAAGATTGTACAACATATAAGTCTTGAACTTAAATTGAATATGCAAATAAGTCGGTGACAGTTTTCGTTGTATAAAATAATGAACAAAGAGCTGAATAGCTTAAAATTTTGCATGCACAAATGAACCAATAACTAGTTATGTTGTTATATCTCGCCCTACTTGTTATGGTTTTGTTGTAATATATTCGGTATGGATCATGTTTTCTACTTAGGACATTTAAGGTGTTAAAGTTGACTTCAAAACTATTTCAAGACAATTCACTTTATAATTTAAAAAAAAACTCAACCCCAAAGGGAAGAGCCCCCTACCTAGTGAGTCCGCCAACCCTAGGAGGGATTTAAGCCAACCCTAATGTCTTAGTAAAGTAGTAAACTAAACCATAATATGAATTAACTTCTACTTTTTATATGTTCAGAAATGGCTAACGGTAGTTGTTCAACTTGGCTTATTGATGGAGATGGTGTCGAAAAGTTCACAAAGACTATGAAATTAGCTGAATATGGGCTATCATATGATGGGCCCATAAAGTAGCTACATGTTAGTAGCAGATAGAGTTTTTGGTTAGCACTTGAATATTAATTAGCAATTTTGTATTATACTGTGTCAACTAGAATGTGTGAATTCAATATTAATTTAGAAAGGAAATATACATGGTAGGGAAAAGCATTTTACTAAATCGCTTGTTTTATACAAATTTCAAAGAAATGGACGCTTTTAGAGGAAGGTAAGATTTGGAATAGGTGCTATCAATTAGTTTTGAAAGGTTAAGAATTGTAATATTTTGTTCAATTTATGTATTTGTAGTCCCGAAATACTAGCATTTCATGTTTTAGGTCACAAACTACTAAAAGAATATGGATGGCAAGATGTCGTGGTATTGAACCATGCGCAATACTAGCATTTCATGTTTTAGGTCACAAACTACTAAAAGCATATGGGTCGGATAGGAGAAAAATACAAGACGTAAATGCGTTATTGTCTCTGTGTTTTGTTGGTGTAACTTTATTGAACCGCACAAGATCAATATTTGTGTTATCACCATAAAACATATCTACTTTTTGTATAAATCAGTTTGTTACACTATGTACCGATATATAAAGCTACTAAGCCATTGTGAGAACTGATAATTTCTTTGAAGATTTTTGATTTTAGATTGATGGAATTTACGTTAATTGAGTTGTTGATTTCATTGACTTTGTACTTAAAACTGTTAGAATTTTATATTGAGAGAAGGAGAGAGGTATAACTAAAGCACAAAAGAAACTACATTGTTATTGCTTGTCTTAAACGATAGGAATTACAAAGCTTTTAAATAGACTAAACCACTAACCTATTGAACAGGTAAAATGCATTATTTTAGGGAACACTACTTTCTATGCTAATAACTAGGAAGACTAATTCATAACTTCTAACACTCTCCCTTAAACTAGATGTGCTAACATCCAATTTACAAAGTAATGAAGCGCGCTTCTCAACTTCTTCATCGTCTTGCATAGACGAACTCGATCACAACATCTATCTCTACCTGGTTGGACATGCTCAACTGTTTTGCATTGATTGGTACTGTAACCATCAATAACTACTCTTGGTTTCCTCATCGACCTCTCCACTCGGGTCGTCTCTTGATACTGTTGTATCTGTCATCCCCCAACAAGCTAGAGCTGCGGCTCTTCTTCCTTTGCTTGTTGGATGACACAAAACCAAGTCTGCTTCACTCGCAGTTCTACCTACTTCACTTGTAAGCATGCCTATCTTCATATAGGCATATCATCAAACAGTTCATGAGCACTCCACAAATGTCCAAACCAATGATTGACGTTCTACCCTTCGTCGTCTTCGCTACCAACATTCACACAACGTTTTACCAAACGCCTTCATCTCACAAACTCCAATACAACAATCGAATACTCACATCACATCTGCATTTCAATAACACTTTTGCCTTTCACCTGAAACAATCCCTCAAACTGAAACCACCTCTTCAATCACAGAAACCACATCACAAACAGTCAACAATATTCTTCCTCTTCATACAAACTGTACATTCATCCATTGCCTACACCCATTACTGTAAAATCCACTTCAAGCTCACCAATCACCTAAGTGAAGAAAATGTTGCAACGGGGCTCCAGATCTCAGCAAGCTTCTCGGCAAACTCCATATGAACTCTGACGAACAGAGAGCTCCAAGCAATGCGGCAAACTACTACCACTGTCAAACAGTTGGCGGGTCAATACAATCACGAACAACCAAATAAGTTTCAGATCTGACGAACAAAAATAGCAGGCGATGATTAACTTGGCGGTGATTAACTTGAGAACCAATCAACAAACTCTCTGTCTATCCCACTTCCACCTCATTCTGAAATCTGAACAAACACTGCACCTCCACTGAACATCCATCTAATACATCCATACATTATCTCCAACTACAAACAAGTTCATTAACTATTAGCAACACTGCCATCATCATTTCAGTTCAAAATTTCCACACCACTGTAATCCCACAACACCACAGAACTTACCACACCACACTAATATCCTCATACAGCAATCACGAATTCCAACCACTACTTATTCACTCCACACCAGCAACCAGGCTGCTGTGCATGCCTAATCCACAGCACCACAGTCTTCACATCTCCAGCACTCCAACAAACTCATCTACCTCTACAAACAAACAGTACTGCAACTACCTTCACCATCACTTTGACAACCAACCATCACCTTCTCGCTCAAACTTCATCACCCTCGAATAACTTCAGCCACTACGCGAACCTGCACTTCCTCTCATCCAATTCAGCTTGTTCACAAAACTCGACCACAACCGCATACCACTGCTAAATATCTCATCACATTTGCTGCATCAACACTTCCCTGAACCAATTCATATTGCATACTTCAACTGCTCACCACAATACAACATCAACCTCCACCCATTCATCCTGCAACAACCACACTTGTACTGACCCTTGCACTGCCACAAACGTGCGCATAACAACCAACATCAACCCCATCACCTCTGCCAAACCCAAATATCTCCACCTTTCAAAGTCGAACACCAAATCTGATTACCTATGAAAATCACGGTCAAACTGCACCTGAAACCACTCGAACCACAGTAACATCAAAATCCATACCCGACTTTACCAACCCATCCAGATCTGCAAAACCCTTAAAAACCAAAACGTAGCAACACCCAGAACTGAACCTGATTTCTTACCTCGCAACCCACTAGACTCAAGCAGCAACTTCATGCCATTTTCTTCCACCAAAGCAAACAAACAAACCCAAACACTTCAACATACATAAAAACCATCAGTAGCCAATACATCTCCATTACCCTCAACAAAATAAATGCAATTAACCTTTTAAATATACTGATCAAAACCCTAGCCATACCTCATCAAACACCACTCACATCATATTTTAATCACAGACCCCTCTTTCAACCATGACAAGCAGCAACTCCTATGTTGAACAGCAGCAGTTTCAGGCATAGCACTAGAAAGTCATCGACATCGGCATCTCTGTAACCTTTAGCAATTTCAGGCGGCAGCAGAAAAATCTCCAATTGACGTTCAAGTTTCCAAGAAGCCGCAGCAGTGAGGATTTGTAGGTGACCGAGTTCCAGGCGACGGCACGAGTTCGAGGCGACGGCAATACTTTGGCAACATTCATACATAGGCAGCGGCTCTCCATTACAGGTAAGGGGCACGACTTCTAGAAATTAATTGGCGACAACTGTAGACAACAACGACAGTGACAAATAGAATTCGTTTGGGTGATGGCAGCGCACCTGCGGGATTTGATTTGAGGGTGAAGTTGAATATCCTTTTTGGGCGAAATCAACCTTTTTTTAAGGGAATTTCTTCTTCTTTAAACTCTCGCTCAATTGTTTTCTCAGCCCTCTCTCTAACCTTGCTCTGATACCATGTTAGAATTTTATATTGAGAGAAGGAGAGAGGTATAACTAAAGCACAAAAGAAACTACATTGTTATTGCTTGTCTTAAACGATAGGAATTACAAAGCTTTTAAATAGACTAAACCACTAACCTATTGAACAGGTAAAATGCATTATTTTAGGGAACACTACTTTCTATGCTAATAACTAGGAAGACTAATTCATAACTTCTAACAAAAACAGGGTTGGACTACCCATAAAAATCTAGTGCAATGGATTCTTATAGTCACTATAATATAAAATATAGAAGAAATATATTGTATCTAATAGGGTTTAGGGGTAGCCACAAAATTGTGGTGCAATGGATTCTTATAGTCATACTCAATAATCTGAAACATTATATTATATCTCACACATGAGATCTCCATTAACTTGTACCATGATGGCTATAAATATAAACATACATGTGAATTGCATTACTGTTCTTTGATTACTTGTACCATGTTAACATTCTCGGTTTTGTATTTTAGGATGATACTGCATTTGAGATGCAGAGTGCTCTATTTTCTCTAGCCGTCTCAGACATAGTATTGATAAATATGTAAGAATGCAAGTTTTATTGCATCATCGTTTTCCACTTTTCAAAGAGTTACCGGTTGACAATTTCTTTCAATGTAAGAATTTTAGGTGGTGTCATGATATTAGACGAGATCAAGCTGCAAACAAACCACTTTTAAAAACCGTATTTTAGGTATTCACAATATGATATTTGGACATCCAAATAATTTTTATACCATTATTATGTTGTGCAAAAATGGTAGCGCTTTGCGGAAGCTTATATCAACGGATCTTTGTCACCCAAATCACAAAGAGATAACTTGGATTGAAAACAAGACGGAATTGAAATTAAAAGCAATAAGACAAGATATTCCACCCAACCACCCACTTTATTGATTCACCAAAAAAAAATTTGTTTACAATTAATAGAACAAAGCTAAAATAAACAAAATACCATTGAATCAATAACCAGATTGAGAAAGGGAGCAAATATCTATATGGCTAAATTGTTGGAGAAGAAGAACAAAAATGAAGAAGAGAAAATTATCAAATAGATTTTCCACCATATGTTTATCCTCTCCTCTAGTCTCTATTTATATAATCAATTTACTTAATGCCCAAGTTAACATTAGAGGCAAAAAATAATTTGATTAGCAAATTAGAGAAAGAAATAAACATACTTAAATATGCTTATTTAATCAGAGGAAACAAAATCTTCTCTTTCTTTCTTTTGCATATTTCTTTCCCTCTATGTGTGATTTTGTATCACCAAAATTTAACACTCCACCTTGATGCAAAATCACATATCTCCAACATATCAAACATGCCATATCTAGATCTATCACAACTCCCTATATCTCAATCATACCAAATTACAAACCTCTACCACCGTCCGCAAGTGATGCATCTCCCACATGAGGTGCACCACACAAATCCGGTCTCAAAAACGTTTGTAATACCACAAAGATCTCCGTCTTGTCTTTGTGGATTTTGCAACTCGACACCCGTCTATCACTCGATCTGAGCTCATTACCTGATCACTATCGATCCCCCGAGCATCATCAACATGAAGACCCCTGTCTAAAATATGATCCTCAATGCTAGAATCATAAGCAGTGACCACATTAACCTCTCCACCTTGCTGTGGACTAGGTTCTTTAACCGTCACTCGCTTTCCATAGTCGACTACAGAACCAACCAAGCTATAAAGGTTTCCTTCTTCCAATACTCCTCTCATCCTTACACGACCACCTTTCTTCACTCTCAAAACTCCACCTTGAGTCTCATAAGTGCAACCACGGCGATCCAACTGACCGAGAGAAATAAGATTATGCGAAGAAGTGGGTACATGTCTGACTCCAGAGACTTCTCTAACCACACCATCATGCATACGAAACCGGATAGATCCAATACCACAAATCGGTAGCTCTTCTCCATTGGCTGTCCTAATCATGCCGACACTCTTCTCATAAGAAGAAAAATGATTCACATCTCTACATATGTGAAAACTAGCTCCCGAATCCATCTTCCAAGGCTTATTTTCACTAAAGAGGACATCATACGAAGCATCACTATCGGTACCTTCAGCAAAACCTGCATGTGCATCACTACTAGTATCACCATGCGCAGCCTTTTTCTGATCTCTTTTATAAGCATAACACTTGCTACGTATGTGACCTTTCTTATTACAATAATGACAAGTGATAACACCTTTACCATTAGCATCCTTCTTCTTCCAAATTGTATCTTTCTTCGAGTCCCTTGCCACCATAGCCTCACTTTGAATTGATTTCATACCTGACCCTTTTCTTCTAAGCTCCTCATTCAAAAGACTACTTCGAACAGTTTCCAAAGAGATAGTTCCATTAGCATTGGAATTACTCAATGAAACAACCAAAGTTTCCCAACTTTCTGAAAGCGAACTCATCAATAAAAGAGCTTGTAACTCATCATCAAAATTGACCTTCATATTTGCCAATTGATTTATTACATCCTGAAATTCATTCAAATGCTCTGCAACAGACTTCTCTTCATCTAATCTTAGTTGTACCAACTTTCGAACCAGAAAAGCCTTACTAGTAGCACTCTTTGACTCATACAAAGATACCAACTTGTCCCACAAAGCCTTCGCGGATTCACAACTAGCCACATGATGGAAAACTGAATCATCAAGATACTGGCGAATCAAAGCAATCGCCTTCTTATCCATCTTCTTCCATTTTCCCTCATCTACATCAGAGGGCTTCTTTCCATCTCCATCAATTGGATCATGAAGATCATTGAGGTACAGAACATCCTCCATCTTAGGCTTCCAAATACCCCAATTTTTCCCATCCAAAATAGCCATCTTCGAAAATGAAATCATATCCGACATCAATAATTTTTCAATCCAAAATTACTCTAAGCTTTGCGATGATCTGGCTCTGATACCAAACTGTTGTGCAAAAATGGTAGCGCTTTGCGGAAGCTTATATCAACGGATCTTTGTCACCCAAATCACAAAGAGATAACTTGGATTGAAAACAAGACGGAATTGAAATTAAAAGCAATAAGACAAGATATTCCACCCAACCACCCACTTTATTGATTCACCAAAAAAATTTTTGTTTACAATTAATAGAACAAAGCTAAAATAAACAAAATACCATTGAATCAATAACCAGATTGAGAAAGGGAGCAAATATCTATATGGCTAAATTGTTGGAGAAGAAGAACAAAAATGAAGAAGAGAAAATTATCAAATAGATTTTCCACCATATGTTTATCCTCTCCTCTAGTCTCTATTTATATAATCAATTTACTTAATGCCCAAGTTAACATTAGAGGCAAAAAATAATTTGATTAGCAAATTAGAGAAAGAAATAAACATACTTAAATATGCTTATTTAATCAGAGGAAACAAAATCTTCTCTTTCTTTCTTTTGCATATTTCTTTCCCTCTATGTGTGATTTTGTATCACCAAAATTTAACATATTATTCTTAGTTTTACTAATTTTGAATATTTATTACAGGTCATGCTGCGATTTTTTAGCCCTCGTAAAACAACTTAACTTTTCATCATACGTGATAAAACCAAGGTATTTCTAACTTATATTTGAATCACTGCTTATTAATCACATCAATACTTATTTATATAAATGAATGGAACTGACACCTTTAGAAAACTTAGAACCCATTACGAGGGAGGATAATCAGAAGATACATCATATTTTGGATTCTTTGTCATGCAAATTAAACTATCATCTTATTGCTATCTAATTTATGTTTCAATTATTGGATTCCGTTCCTAAGCCACAAGCTCACAAAGAAACTCCTCTTAGCGAGTTTTTTAATGTAAGTTACTTGTTTGTAGTGTGTGTGTGGTTTTTTTAATATTAGCTTTACTTTTATACTCAGTTTTTTCTGTAACATCAGGTAGAAGTGGTTGCCCTTAGTAGTTACGAGGAAAAAGAAGAGAAATTTAAGGAGCAGGTGATTATTCACTGTTTTATGTGTCCTATAGGTTGTAGTATGCTTGTAGGTTAATAATTTTGTTCTAGGATACCTTGAAAATTTTATTCTAACCTAATACAGCATTTGATTCTTAGTTACCAAGCTTCCATGTTCATGCAGAATTATTGTATCCTAGGTTATTAAATATTGAGATGTATGGTAATTAAAAATATGGGTTATATTATTTAAGTTTGCAAATCTGAGGCAAAGGTTTTTCCATTCCATTGCTCCTGGTGGACTGGTTGGAGACAGACGTGGGGTTGTTCCTGCTTCTGGATTTTCATGTAGTGCATAATAAATTTGGAAAGTCATCAGGGAGAATAAAGACCTTGACTTACCTACTCACAAGGTATTAACATGATTATTCAGATTGTGACATCAAGTTAACATTCTTATTTTTGACCACTGAATTCTTCCATTGACTGTATAGTTTATGGTAGCCACCGTCCGTTGTGAGGAGATTGCAAATGAGAGCATTGGGTTTTTTTCCTCGGGTGAGGTAATTGGTTAAACCTTTAAAGTCCAATAGAAATATGCTTACCAATTTTAAGTTGGTTGCATATGGGGTATATTTTATTATTTGAAAATTACAGGAGTTATGCCAACTTGAAGAGGCTGTAAACAAGAGTTGTACCAGGTTTTGCCAAGAAGCTTAACACAACACTAGACAAATACTTATCAGGGTATTGATTTCCTAACTAATAATATAAATTTTATATACTTTTTGATGACATGCATATTTGATGTTCGTGTTTATTTTGATCTTGGAATCCTTAAGTACCATCTGAACTTGTGTCGAGATTTTTCATTTGTCAATACTTGATTTCGTCTTTCATAGTGTTTGATCAAAACATAGGCTGAAGTCTATTATTACAAAATGTTATCATTTACATATGCACCTTAATTATAATTTCTTTTTTGTCTGCATCTTCCAGTCTCTAAAATTGCTATCTGTAACGGCTGCAATTCGTTTGGATGAGGAAACTGATAACATACATGACAGTCTTTCGTTGACCCTTGTGGATTCTGGCAACACTGCTAGTACAAATAGGAGTATCCAACCAACTGACCCACTTGCATCAAGCTCATGGGAAGAGGTATCATTATGAAGTAACTTTTCAATTCTTACGCGCGCGCGCACGCACACATACGTTATGCATGTTGAAATTGATACCCGATTCCAATTGAAGAAGAAGAAGAAGGAGCCAGGAGTAGGAAAAGCAAGCAAAACCCTAGAGTAGAAGCTGAAATCATCGAATGAGAAATAGGGGAAAATGCTTTTGCCAAGCGGTGATTTGGAGAATTCGATCGACAAAAAGGAAGATGATTTGGAGCGGTGATTCTGAGCGGTGATTTGGAGATATGGAGTTCATTCGGTAAAATAGAGGCGCGGAGAGAAAAGAAAATTGCCGAACGAAATATTTCGTTCGGTGATTTGGAGTGCCCGACCAAACTTTTCGTTCGGTAGTTCGCCGCTCCAGTTTGCTTACCGATCCAAATTTTTCGCTCGGCATTTTGCTGAACCAAACCAGATGCATGCCGAATCAAATCGCAGGGCTGCTATATAGCAGCTATCCCTCCTCATTTCTTCACTCTATAAATAGTGGAGCTTCTGGACAACAATGGTAGTCGAAATTGAGAGCTAATTTCAGCCAATTTCAGAGCCATCCTAGAGAGCTGAAACTCTGCAAAATTTTGTCTGTATTGTAAATTCTTCTTATGTATAGCCTCCAAAAGTGAATCAATCTTGTAACTCCAATCTTTCAGTGATTAATAAAATCTTCTCTCCCCAAGTGGACATACGCTGCCTAGCAGTAGTGGAACCACTATAAATACTGGTGTTATTTATTTTTTTGCATTGCATAGATCTGTGACTGTCTGTTCTGGTGTTCATCTTTTGTTTGTTCCGTCTCACTACAATCACGATCCAGTTGTTTTCCACTACGTTGGGTTTTTATATTCCCTTAGACTGATCATCTGAAGGGATTTTCCCCAACAGTCTGGTATCAAAGCTGCAAGGTTGATTGAGGAGTGTTAGACGCTACAGCAGGAGATGAAGCGACTCTAGTTGTTACAAGACCCTATAATGGAGGGATGTAAATCGCGTCAGGATCACAGTTGGAAATTGAGAAATGGAATGGGGATAAAGACTTCGAGAAGTGGCAATGGAGGATGAAGGCTGTTCTAATGAGGAATAAAGTCCATCTAGTAGTGTTTGCCCCTGAGGAGTTGACGGCTGACATCTCAGTCGCGGAAAGGAAGGAGATGGAGAAATGTGCATTTACTACTTTACAACTAGCTATAGGAGAGAATGTCATCTCGATGATTAGCGGTGAGACCACTGCTAGGGGTATTTGGACCAAGCTGGAAAATCCCTACTTAAAAAAATCTTTGACTAACCGTCTGATATTCCTGAAGACATTTTTCACCATGCGGATGAGAGAGCGTACTTCAGTGAAGGAACATCTTAATTTTTTTGATGATCTCATGATGAAGATGAAGACTATTGACTTGAAGATGGATGAGGAGCAAATGACAACGATTCTTTTGTGTTCTCTTCCCAAGCGTTACACAGGTTTCGCTAACAGCCTTATCTTCGCTAGAGACACATTGATAGTGGAAGATGTGAAGTCAGGCCTTCTATCTAAGGGCTTAAGAGGTCAAATAAAGGAGATAAATGAATGAAGTAGAGGTGGAAGTAGTAGTCACGGCCTGTTTGTTGAAAGAGGTAGAGAAGATAAGAAGCATTGACACTCTAGAGGGCGTTCCAAGTCAAGGAAGTCCGGTAATGGCAGAAGAGGAAAGTCTAAGGATGGGAAGTGCTTTATTTGCAAGAAACCTGGTCATAAAAATGCTTGTCCAGATTTGAAGAAGAAGGAAGAAGATGGATCTTCATCATTTGCGGTGGAGAAGTCTGTATCTAACGATGTGTTATATGCAGCAATGTCAGATGTCTCAGACCATTGGGTGCTGAACTCGGGGGCGTCTTTCCATATGACGCCTAATAAGGATTACTTCAGTTCTTTCGTTGGACGAGAGGGAAGCTCTATTCGTATGGGTAATGATGCTAACTGTAGAGCAATGGATGAAGGTACAGTGAGGATCAGAATGTTTGACGAAGTGATACGCACTTTGACAGGTGTCCGGTATGTTCCAGGTCTTCGGATCTTTAGGATAGTTGGCATCTTTGGGATGCAAGGTAACTATCTAGAAGAATAGTCTAAAGTTTTGAGAGGTGCACTAGTTCTTATGAAAGGAGATGTGTTCCGAAATCTATATTTGCTGAAAGGAACCACAATTCTTGGAGAGTCATGTGTTGGAGTAGATAGTTCTTGTGCATTGGATGCCACAAAGCTTTGGCATCTCAGGTTGGGTCATATTTCAGAGAAGGGCATAGAGTTGCTTCGGAGACGGAAGATGATCAAAGGAGAAAGCTTCGACAAGATGGACTTTTGCCAGGAGTGTGTGTTAGGCAAGCAAACTAAAGTATCTTTTGAAATTGGACTCCATAAATCGAGGCGAGTACTTGAGTACGTGCATACAGATGTTTGGGGACCGGTTGCTGCTCCTTCTCTTGGAGAGCAAAGTATTTTATCTCTTTCATTGATGACTTTTCTTGGAAAGTATGAGTGTATGTGATGAAGGCCAAATCAGAAAGTTTTGAGAAGTTCAAAGACTGGGAAGCGCTTGTTGAGAATCAATCTGGTTGCAAGTTGAAGGTGCTGAGATCTGATAATGGCGGTGAATTTGTCTTTAGGGAGTTCCTCGACTTTTGTAGATGGCATGACATTCAGAGATATTTCACTACACCTGGAGATCCGCAATCCAATGAGGTTGCAGAAAGAATTAACAGGACTCTACTGGAGAAGGCTCGTTGCTTGAGATTGGCGGCGGGCTTGTCTAGAGGCTTTTGGGCTAAGGCATTATCAACTGCGGCGCATATCATAAATCGAATTTCGTGCTTAGCCATAGATGGAAAGATTCCAGAGGAGAAGTGGAGAGGTAAAGTAGTGTATCTTGTTTACTTCTGAATTTTTGGTTGTCCTGTGTACGTTCACCATACAGGTGATGACAAGTTGGAGGCTGGAGCATACAAGGGCATACTAATGGGATACACCGATGGTATCAAAGGTATCGAATTTGGAACCCTGTTGATCGAAAGTTTGTTCATTCTATACATGTTACCTTTGATGAGTCTTTTATGTTCAATCCGAAGGAGAAGCTACCTACCACATTAGAAGATTCTGATAGGCCTAAGGAGATGGAAGAAGTTCCTGTGTTCTAGCCAAATAGTAGAGTTGTTGTTGACGCTGTCGAGGAAAACGCAGTTGATGAAACATCACAGGATAGTCCACAGGTACCTTCTAGTAGTGCTGGTGATGTGCATGAATCTAGAGGAAGTTCAGTTCAAGGTGGAGCTTAAAGGAGTTTAGGCGAAGCAGTACCTACCCGGGTCAGTCGGAGGACTACTAGGCCGCCCAAAAGGTACGGTGATTGGCAGTTTGGCCTTGGTGATCAGTTTGAATATGCCCTACATGTGGTTCTTGAGGAGCCGCTTAACCTTGATGAAGCTTTGAAGTCATGTGACAGTTCGAAGTGGATGTGCGCTATGAAAGAGGAGTTACAGTCGTTGAAGAAGAACAAGACTTGGGATTTGGTACCACCTCCTCAAGGAAACCGGGTCATAGGTTGCAAGTGGGTGTTCAAGGTAAAGGATGATGGGAGATACAAGGCTAGACTAGTTGTTAAAGGGTTTTTACAAAGAAAGGGATTGGAGTATGATGAGATATTCTCTCCAGTAGTGAGGCATACGTCCATCAGCAATTTGATCACTATCGTCACGGCTCATGACTTGGAGCTGGAGCAACTGGACGTGAAAACTGCTTTCTTGCACAGAGACTTGGATGAGACCATTTACATGAAGCAGCCAAAATGATTTGTTGTAGATGGGAAAGATAATTGGGTTTGCAAATTGAAGAACACATTGTATGGACTTAAGCAGTCGCCTACACAACACCAAAAAGGTGTATTTGTAACGAATATAGTCGTTACAAATGAAATTTATAACAGATATAGTCGTGAGCGGTACAGGCGTGAGGTATGTCATTACAAATATTTATAACGGCCTCTATCCATTATTAGATATATCACTTACCAACGGACTTTGTCGTTAGAAATCTAAATTTTTGTAACGAAATAGTTTGTTATTAGTTGCATCGGTTTGTAATGGGTATTTTCCGTTACTTAGTTTCCCCTTTCATGGTGGAAGAAGGGGTTGTCATTCTAAATTATCACGACCTTGTCCATTACAAATTTCATCATTAGTAACGCACTTGTTCGTTACAAATTTCATCAATTGTAATGACTATGCTCGTTATAAATTTCGTCTTTAGTAACGAATATGTTCGTTACAGCTACCAAACCATGTAGAGCTGCATTTTTGCTAGCATTTACACTACAGAATTGTCTATTATAATATAGTAGGTACATACATATCAAAAATTATAGAATTTCGATAACAATAAGCAATTACGCATCCAAACATACAACTTAAATTGCACAAATATTTGATAACAAATTAAAGGAAGATTCGAAATTTCACAAGTTCATCATACATAACTAAAGAGTATGAAATCAAAATATTACAAGTTCTAACATTACTTCAAAATAAATTCTAGATCCTACAAACAACGAACACGACACTCAAGCCAAATAACAAAACCTCCATCAAACACTTTCTCCACCCATACAACTCTTTCCCCATTCATCACCTCTCTATGGTGGCATATTTTCTGTGTCCTAAGATGGCCCTTAGCAACCTCTTTCAACTCTTCTGACAATAAGACTACATATTGCCTATCTCTTGTGGAAGATCCAATAGCACCATTGGATTGAACACCCAAGCTAGCTCTAGGACTATCATGCTGACACAGTACAATCCCCACGTATGAACTCCATAGCAAAATAATCAGATCCACCATCAGCTATGAAACTAACACAGTACAATCCCCACGTATATCAGAATTTGTTTATCAGTAGTTTGCAAGGCTACAAATGAGATAGTGGAGAAAAATGGAGAGAATCAAATTTATTTGCAAAGCTAAATACAACTACAAAACAAAGCAATCGCTTATTACTAAGGTTCTATGATAAAAAAAGCAAATCAAATCAATCCAATTATCTAAATTTTGGGCATGGAAAAATAAAAAATAGCAGTGCACTAAATAGTGTATTGTTTCCTCTTTTATATGTTTGGCTATCCTGAAAAAGTTAAAAATTAAAGAAAAAGTGAAAATGCAACAGTTCATTCTAATTAAACAGCATTCATACTTATAACACTTCTACATTAATTGAGATAGTTCAAGGTTTTGCACCATGGGAAAATTAGTAATGCACTAAATATAATCTAACTGAAAGTAAGATCTTACCAAATCTTGCATGACGATAATGATTCATAATGCACGAATTTAAAGATAATGAGTGTAAAGCTATAAAAAATTGATCATGACAGTTCAAAATAAGACGCTCAAAGTCAGATGATTTGACGAATATTTATAACTACCCTGGAACACCGTTGCTACTTAACTGCTATAAATCAAGATTTTATCTTTCATTTTTAAGTTTGTCAGCTTGCTCAGCATGAAGAATTTCACCTTCTCAGCTTTACCCGGTATGAAGAATATACACGGTTTGTGCTAGTGAAATGATTCTGTTTTAGTTTCACTTATATTTTGCTTAACCATCATTTGGATTTTTGCGGGAATGAAATGCTATTATTTCCATTTATGTGTACAATTCTACCACAGCTAACAATTTACCAAACATACACTTCACCAAACAAAAGAAAGGAAATATATAGGTATTATGGTAGTAATATATTATGGACACTCTGCAGTAAGAATGACTCGTGCATTTATTGAATAATATTGATGTTTGTACAAGGCTAAAACGTTAAGTGGAAAAGGAAGAAGAAAACAGAGGGAGAATACAAGTTCTTCAGCACTACTTCCGCACAAAGCTACTTAATCGAAATGGTGATAAAAGATATACCATAACATATTGTACTCTAAGCATAAATGTTAAACCAGATAATTTTCAATTTAATAACTAGTGGGTAGAGATAAATCATACTTGGCACCAAGGCAATCCATGGTGCAAATGAAAGGAACATCATCATCTCCCAATCCTGCAATCACAGGCTGGCAGAAATATGGTCCAAATCTACCAGACAAAATGCATCATAGAAGTATGTTAGCATCAATCCACAATTAGTATATGAATAAGTAAAAATGGACAGCTTACTAAGCCAACAAATATAATCACAGATCAGACAAAGAATAAAAAGTATATCTAGTTTCAGCACAGTAATTGAATTTCCCTTTTTTTTCCTTTTTATGAATGTTGAAATAACAAAAAGCTTAGAATACATTGAATGAATATAGTAAGATGATATCCCAACATCATGTTCCAAATCTCAGGTTTCATACAATCATCAGTACCAGTCCAATAAAGTGAAGCCAGTAAAACACATGCACAATAAGGGGGTAAATTTTGAATCACTCAACCGGCAAAAGCTATACCCTCATATGGAATTAGGTGAGTTAACAATCGCAGTAGTAACACCAGGATGTGCATATCAAGGAAAATCAAAGCACAAGTGTCACATATATTCAGTACCAGATTAATATGTAATGACACCAAAGATAAACTTTCAAAAAATGTAACCCAACCGTTTTTATCAAATGCTGAAGGAAAGGAGTGTCCATATATTTACAAAAACAAAGGAAGATGCTTGACTGGCTCGAACTTAGGACTTCTTCATTGCATAAATCAGGTCTGCTTCTATTGTATCACATGGTATTCCAACAATTTTTTTTGGAAAATCATTGTGATTTTGTCCTTGATTTTATGTTGTTAAAACTGAGCATATGCTTGGCTCATGCAAAATATTATTGTTTCACAATCATGTTTCAAATTTTGGGTTAAAAAGTCAAATAGCACATAAATGACACTTAATGATGCTTCAGTGATGCTATATGTGACTCAGGTGATGTGTCATGATGCTTAGGCAGTGCTTAAACTACCAATAAAGCAGAATAAGCGATGGATTTTGTTTTTATATGTTTTGTTTCACTTTAATATAATAGAATAAGCAGAATAAGCGATGCCTAAGCCTGTAATTAATTTTTTTGTCTTTGATTGCTAACTTTCCTGAGAAAAATGATGTGACTCGAGATGCAACCATATCCACAAACTGTTAAATACTGTCATGTTTTACGTCTACTCATTCCCTTTATCCATCACATTTTGACTTTTGTTGTAAGCTTAGTTAATACGGTACCTCTGTCTAATATGTAGTAAAGTCAAAGGATTGAGCTGCATTCGATCATTACCCAACCAATATCATTACCACATGAGGAAGAACTTGGATAGAATTTGGAACCTTTAACATGTATTAAAGCCTCAACGACACCAAGGACAAAATATACAATTATATATGGCAATAAAAAACCCTTATTGAAATTAGTAAACAATTATATTTAAGGACCAAAAATGAAACATGGAAAAGCAAACCATGTTCAGTTAAATGCATCCAACTAAAATTTTGCTCCTCTGTTATTGCCATGACGAGAAAGTACTCAAGCTTAAGCACATGTTAGTCTTTTAATACAATAGTTGAATAGAAGATCTGGCTATTTTGTCCCCTTATTATAGTATTTTTTGCAAGTTTAAATTCATATAGTACTAAAACATCACATGTTAGTGTTACAATCTATGTTGATATTTGCAAATCAAAAAACTTGGGTTACTGTTTTCCTTGTTTAAGTATGTCAATTATAAATTTGTAAAGCTATTTCATAAGGTAAAATCTAGGATAGCTTTACAACAATAAAACATTTATCATAAGCATGTTAAGTTCAAATTTAAATAACAAAAATAAGAATTTAGTCTTACGTTGCAAATGAAAAATTAGGTTTGGCATTAAATGTCAACCTCCTGTTTGTTACTGAAATATTTGAAGAAACACCTAATTAATAATAAATGATAATAAATAAACTTTATATCATGTCTGCAACAATTACTTGGTACGCTTTATGGAGAGTATGCATCTCATTTCAACATCATTTTATCATCAATTGGACAATTTTCATGTTATTTTGCCACTGTCACTCAATACCGTTAAAAAAATGAATTAAAATATAGCTTCTTAATTTAAATGTTTTCATTTACTGCTAAACAGCGTATTACACTCAATCTTTTAACATTATTATTCCACTATAATATTTTATATTAAATGTGCCATACTTGACTATTTTAGTTCGACCATGTTAGTCTTAAAATTATAGATTCTCGAATGTTTACAATTATTATTTTTTCTTTGAACACAATCAATTGATGTCAATGAGATTCAATCCCAGTATCTCTAGATAGACATCCTAGAAATATAACATTTTCCCAAAGTGGACATCCATATTTATTTATTTATGTATTTCCTGCATTATACTTGCAACTCTACTATGTTAATGAAACTGAGATAGACCAGGTATAGATTTAAAGATATTTCATGTTGGCACAATTGTGAAGACACTGAACCCACCTAGAAAAAACAATCAAAGAACACATCAAAGGCCTCTAGCAAGGACCAAAGTAGATTAATTATTGCTCAGATACAAGACTGCAACTAAGAATGTAGAAGGTTCTAAGATGGGGCCGAGGACAAATCAAATTAACATTATTCTTTCATATAACGTTTATATTTCTATTTATGATTTATTTAAATCTTTTAAATCAGTTTAAATCTTTTTTTAAACTAAGTTACCATTTAAATCTTTTTTTAACCAGTTTCAAAATAAGTTATTGTCAAACGTGCTCCTAGTGGTTGATAAATTAACTCTATTAGAAAAAAGATGTATGTTTATATGCATGTGCTTACCTATACCTATGGACACATACAATACATATTTACATTCATGCACACAGATTTTCATATTGATTATTGCATCATCTTCATATTGATTATTACATTTGATAGATTAATGGCCCTAATCCCTTCGTGTGCGTGTGTTTAGAGTCATAGTAGAGAAAGAGTCATTGATTGATGCAGACTCAAATCTTACTGATGTTATGAGGGTGAACTCAAACCTCCAAACTAACAATTGGAGATCTTTCCACTGGTAAAAATTGGACATATGTTATATTAAATTTATAAAAAGACAAGCTGTGAAATGCAAAATTATTACTGCGGTAAAATAGGAGAACTATCAATATAGCATATTATTCATGAAATATAATCATAGAGCAACCTTTACAATTACTTGTGTATGCAAACATGTTGTGCAATAGTGTAACATTCATATTCAAATTACAAATATTCAAGGACATAGTTCCCTGTCGTGCTTTTTTCCTTGTGACAACACAAACAAATTCAAGCATGTGAAAATCATGCGTGTTGAAAAGTATAGGGAAAGCCTTAAAGAAGTTTATGTAATCTACATCTACAAAATACGTGTAATGTTCCAACTTCATCTACTGTTTTATTGAATCTGGTGATTCTATTTTTTTACATGTTATGTCCTGAATAACATTATCCAAGACTTTCTCAGTGCGGTAGTCTAAAAGACATCGTTAAAGGAAACAAGTTAATCCTTAAACAAATTATATTTCAAAAGAGAATATGATTAACTGTTATAGCGAAAGCTGACTTCACCCAATTAATTCAAGGGATCTATATCAAAGATCTAAATTATATTTCAGTGTGCTCCTGAAAAATACCTTGCAGAGGCGGTGCTGGAACGAGCTCGAGGGAGACGGGCATAGCCTTAAGACAGAGAACGAGGCGGAGGCAGCGATAACCCTAGGACGATAACGAGACGGAGGAAGCGAAAACTTGGAGGTGAATCCGGCGACAATCGTAGAGGCAGATGGGGCGGTAACCCTAGAACACGATAAATTTAGATTTAGGAAATGATTTGCAGCGTAGAAAAGAAGCGTGAGGAATGGGATAAGCAAAAATAAAAAATAAAATGACAATCTTGCCCATAGTACTTTTATCTATTTACAAAGTCACAAGATTTGCTAACGGAAATAAGAGTTGCAAGCATTTATAACATATATATTTGTTAGAAATTCCTAACGGTAATAGCCGTTACAAATTGAAACGAGAAAAGTGTTACAAAATGGTCTGTTTGGTGTAGTGCTAGACAATGGTACAAGAGGTTTGACCCTTTTATTCTTTCACTTGATTTTTATCGTAGCATCAAAGATGCTTGTGTGTACTTCAAGCATTTAAAGAATGGTAGATGGGTCTACCTACTTTTATATGTGGATGATATGTTGATTGCTTCCAAGGATAAGGATGAAATCAATAGTTTAAAGCGAAAGCTAAAAGCGGAATTCGAAATGAAGGACCTTGGAGAAGCAAAGAAAATTTTGGGTATGGAAATCCAAAGGGATAGAAAGCTAGGACTTTTGAGCCTCACTCAAAAGAAATACATTCGAAAGGTGCTTGCTCGGTTTAGCATGGAAGGGGCAAAGGCAATCAGCACACCCATGCCTTCGCACATATAGCTTTCTAGTAAAGGCTCTCCGATCTCAAAAAAGGACAAGGCTTATATGATGAAGGTCCCATATGCAAGTGCAGTTGGCAGCTTGATCTATTCCATGGTCTGCACTAGGCCTGACATTGCACAGGCGGTTGGATTGGTGAGTAGGTTCATGGAAAATCCAGGAAAGACGCATTGGGAAGCAGTGAAGTGTATCTTCAGATACATAATAGGAACTCCAAACCATGGACTTGTCTTTGACGGCAGAGGAAGAGATTTCAGCTTGGTTGGATTTTGCAATTCCGACTATGCCGGTGATAGAGATCGAAGGAAGCCAATCTCCGGATATGTGTTCACCATAGGTGGGACAACGATCAGTTAGAGAGTGAGGTTGTAGACGATTGTGGTTTTGTCTACTACAGAGGTAGAGCTCATAGCTACGGTTAAAGCAGCTAAGGAGGCTCTTTATTTGAGGTGACTGTTGTGTGATTTGGGTTTCGCATACAAAGGCGTGGATGTGTACTGTGATAGTCAGAGTGCAATTCACTTAGCTGAAAATCTGGCGTTCAGCTCGAGGACGAAGCATATTGAGGTGAGAGAGTCGTTTCTTGTCTCGATGAGTGAAGAGAAGCTAGTTCGTCTTCAGAAAGTTCACACAAAGTAGAATGCAGCAGACATGTTTACCAAGTCGTTGCCTATTGCTAAGTTCGAGCATTGCTCGGACTTGATTCACCTAATGAAGTGCTAGGTGTCACGGGGTGGCACGGGGGGGGGGGGAGGGTTGAGATGGTTCATGGAGACGTTTGTTTTCATGGTGGAGATTGATAGGTTCTACACGAACTTGGTACTTCGAACACTTTGTTAACAGGCGGTGGCCTTTCCGGAGTTCCTTGACAGAGTGTAATGGGTGATGGCATTGCCGAAGCTCGTTGGGTAAGTATCCATTGCTTGGAGCATGAAGGTGTAGATGAAGTTGGAAGGCTTGTATGGAATTCGGTATCAAGGTGGAGACTGTTGAAATTGATACCCGATTCCAATTGAAGAAGAAGAAGAAGGAGGAGCCGAGAGGAGGAAAACCAAGCGAAACCCTAGAGTAGAAGCTGAAATCATCGAACGAGAAATAGGGGAAAATGCTTTTGCCGAGCGGTGATTTGGAGAATTCGGTTGGCAAAAAGGAAGGTGATTTGGAGCGGTGATTCTGAGCAGTGATTTGGAGATATGGAGTTCGTTCGGTAAAATAGAGGAGCGAAGAGAAAAGAAAATTTCTGAATGAAATATTTCGTTCGGTGATTTGCCAAACAAAATATTTCATTCGATGATTTGGAGTGCCGGATCAAACTTTTCGTTCGTGTAGTTCGCCGCTCCAGATTGCTTACCGGTCCAAATTTTTCGCTCGGCATTTTGCTTAACCAAACCGCAGGGCTGCTATATAGCAGCTACCCCTCCTCATTTCTTCACTTTATAAATAGTGGAGCTTCTGGACAACAATGGTAGCCGAAATTGAGAGCTAATTTCAGAGCCATCCTAGAGAGCTAAAACTCTACAGAATTTTGTCTGTATTATAAATTCTTCTTATGTATAGCCTCCAAAAGTGAGTTAATCTTGTAACTCTAATCTTTCAGTGATTAATAAAATCTCCTCTCCCCAAGTGGACGTACACTGCCAGTGGTAGTGGAACCACTATAAATCTATGACTGTCTGTTCTGGTGTTCAACTTTTGTTTGTTCCGCCTCACTATAATCACGATCCAGTTGTTTTCCGCAGTGTTGGGTTTTTTTATTCCCTTAGACCGATCATCTGAAGGGATTTTCCCCAACATTATGCACATCAACCTTTAAAACTATATGTTAATAGTTCAAAATTTTATTTTTAAAGAAACAAATCTTATTAAATAAATTAATAATTCCTATCAATATATATTTAAAAAACACATTTAAATTTTCACTTACTACTTTTCCATCAACGGATTGATTGTCCATGAATGTACCCTATGGTTTAGGTTTACAAATGTAGAAACCCACACATCAAATTCATTATCAAAAATATGCATTATTGCTGTGGCAAGAAAAATAAATATTTATGCATACTTGAATGCCATATGGTAACCTATATAAAGCAAAATTTCTAGTATGCAAAGTATGTATTCATAATACAATTTACGTTCTCTAAATCTAGTTTAGGATTGAAATACAATTTTTATTTAGAAATTCAACCATATGATTTACGATTCTATTTCCATTTTGGAAACCTTGATTCTCGATTTCAAAGGATATAAACTTATGGTGATTATTTCCCATACACGGTTACATTCTTATGTCTATATATTGCCCAACTCACTTCTATTGGAATGAATTGGCAGGTAGTTGTAATAGGTTTACTGGATGATATTTATGTGTATTCTCTCTGTTTGATTAATTACGAATTCAACTGTTGTACTAAAGCATTTCTATCCCAAATCAATATCAAATAATAAGCATCCTATTTATTCCATTTTTGCTGTGTAAATTAAATTATGATACTTTTTCCAACATTCGATTCCATCAGGTGTAATTAATTATATGAGAAAATGCTAAATCTTTGTTTAGCTAAGAAATAAATTAAACTACATAATAAGAATATTTGCAACAAAGTTCATTGTCATCTTTGTTTTTCGCATAGAAATGGGGAACGATAGATCAATATGTAGTGATCCACATCATATATAGTGACATAATGTCCATGAGTAATCTAGTCTTAGGCACTTAAGTTTATGAAAGTATATAGCTATTGTGGAGTAAAAAAACCATGATGGTAAAATTTTCAGAAAAAATTTATTTTGATACTAAAGAATGGTGATTATGTGGTTCCATTTTTGACCCGGTGGACTTCTAAGATGATATTGGAAAAGCCCACTAGATTAACGGATTTTATTAGAACTTTTTCTATCATATTGTTGATGCCTTCTTGTCTTCTTTACTAATAATGCAATCAAGGGGATAGACAGTAGTCTATTTTGCAAATATAGTCTAAATTTACCTCATTTTGATATGCATGCTCTATCTTAAAAAAATTGAAAAACAAAAACCAATCAATTTTAACTCATAAACACTTCTTTTTAATCATAGCTAGCCGTATGACAGAATTTTTTTAATTTTCATTTTTTATGGTGGATTTTGAAAATTTAAAATCTTTCAGTCATGTTCTAATAGAGATTCGTTTTCCATATTCATTGGTAATTTTCAAAAACGTTAGTACCATGTAGACAGACACACCATAATATAGGTTCTTTAAGTTCTAAAAATGAAAGGTTTCTTTAACTGTGAATTTGTAAGCTTGGTTAATTTAAGGGTTTATATATGTCAGTCAAATAATGAACAAAAATGAAGTCATTGGCTAACCAATGTAGAGCTTGTAAACAACATTCGAATATTTAATTAGATCTGTATATTATTGATGATGCATCGACTTCACTAATTATTCTCGAACTAATGAATCTTCTATACATTGTGATTCAAGTAGTGTCGCACTGAATAATTACTATAACTAATGTTATAATTATATTGTTGCAGAGCAAAGTATGGAATTAATGAAATGTGCAGAAATTAATGGAACTGGGCACAAAATCAAGGATTATTCAACTGGCACATTATATTCAAACTATAGGATTTTTCTTTAAGAATTATCAAAAAGTTAATAACAAAGATGATACGTAAATATTTGCGATCAACATTGCTAATTCGGATTGAAAGATAATCTCAATCTTTTGTGCAAAAATAAATAGAATGTTGCAGCAAGTAGTTTATTGTGTTCAGCAATTTAGATGATTGTTACTCATCATGTTAGTTTAGAGGATGAAAATATATGCACTGAAATTGATATTATGGTTTTTGATATTAAATTCTAATGGGTTGTTATTGATTAAAATGCTCAGCTTTATTAATAGCGTTGATATTTTATGTCTGATATTCTTTACTTGTTTGTGTTTTGGGGCCGTCTGATATTCTATTCTAAGGATGCCCAACAAAGTTTAGCATGTGTTTGAGTAAACTATTGCAAACTTTAAATAAATTTGCAACGGCTCTGAGCCGTCGCTAAATCTGGTTTCGCAACGGCTCAAAGCCGTTGCGATTTTTTGCCACTCCCATTTCACAACAGCTATGGACCGCAGCGAAATGCTTTAACAGCGGACCGAAGCCATTGCAGAATAGCAGTTTTGGTGTAGTGATATATTATTTCGTATAGGCTTGGCTGAAGTAAAAACACTTCAGCCTGGTCCAGGTTCGATCTGCAAACCAAAATGCCCCATCGGTCGACCGGTAGACAGGCACCGGTCGATCGGTCGTCGAGTTGAATTCCTATTAAACGATTTCAGATTTCCAACTTTCTTCCTTAATTCAATTTCTACTTCATCGTTTACTATTTTCACATTTCATACCTCTCTTATACATTATATTTCACTATCCCAATGCTTCATATATCACGTATTATCATTATAATCATAATCATAATCATTCCTTAATTTACATAATCCATACATTATATACTAGTTCTATTTAATAAACAATCTAATCAAAACTTAATCCAAATTTTATTACCATTAACATCGTTAATCCTCTAATCATTTCAGTATCATTTTCCTAACCTTAATTTCCCAAATTCATAATTTAATTAATTAATGAGCAATCATACAACATAAACTACTTTCATGCAACAATATATCCTCGATAATGATTCCCACTCACCTATGCCTCCAAACCCAAGAATTCGCTTAATTGCTCTCCGTTTCCTCGCTAGCAAGAAACATAATTCTCCAAATTTCCCGAATCCGCATATAATTTGTATCCTCATGTAGTCCTCTTCATGCTCATCAATTTGATATGTAATTACCCAGAGTTTTATTTATATTTGAGAGAGAATGGTGATTTACAAAGAAGAGGATGATGGAGGAGAAGAGGAACAGAAAAGTACGTAAATTGGGAAACTGAAATTCAAACTTCTTTAGCCCGTATCTTAAAACAGCCCGAACCGTCTCTTTAGTTTAACGGGCTTAGGTCCGTTTAAACAAATCAAAACCCAATTACTTAAAACCCGTCCAATCCAGACAAGCCAATATACCATTTTGATCAGAAATTAGCTCTATGCAGCGGTACAATCTCTATTGCCTAATTCCAATGTTTGTAAAATTACCGTTTTGCCCTTCAATTAAAATATATGTCTAAATTCTATGGGATATTACATTCTCCCCCTCTTATCCTCGGAATTCGGAACCAAAAATTCTCCTCATGTATCTACGTATCATATATATTATATAAACATACATATAAAAACATAGAATAGCATAGCATCTAACATAGGAGTTAGTTAAACACAGACTAACCCGTAAATGAACGATGATTATGTAAACATATCCTAACCATAACTGGTTGAACATAAACTGATTATAAACATAAATTATGTTAGATAAACATAGTCTAACACTACAAAGATATAAAGAACTAGTTACAGAGACTAGTTTCCGAATGCACTAGTATTAATTAAATAAAACTAACACCCAAACACGCTTCTAACCACAAATCCAACACATTCTTACTCACTTAAACTTTATAGTATCATCCCATATTATTATTTTTACCCAAGTCCCACTATTATAACATTTAAACACAATTAATCCAATTTAATCATTTCTCATCATCAATTAGGCATTACTTAGTCTTATCAACATTTGTATATTTTAGATTTTGATTTACTTCCAATTTCTATAATTTATCCACATATTCATTCATTTATTAACCCTAATAGTAATTATACAATGTATGAGCTGGTTAAACACAGACCAATCCAACGATAAACGAGAGAGTTAGTCAAACATAGACTAACCCCAGGATATAGTTAAACATAGACTAATCCTGTAAACCTAAACACGAGTATGAGTTAGATAAACATAGACTAACCCAACGATACATATAAGAGTTAGTTAAACATAGAATAACTCCAAGATATAGTTAAATATAGACTAATCCCGTAAACAAGAAAGTTAGTTAAATAGATACTAACCCAATAATATACATAAGAGTTAGTTAAACAGATACTAACCCAGGATATAGTTAAACATAGAATACCATAAATGTAGAAAAGAACATGCGTTAGATAAATATAGTCTATCTCATGTAAACACGAAGGTATAGGTAAACGTAGCCTAACCACATAAACAAATGATTCAATATCAATGAATTATGTATTTCTAGACATTAAGCACTTCATAATGTCATAGATAAATCAACCATATATATATATATATATGTGTATATATATATATTTACTTATTTATACATACACACACACACACACTTATACATACACACTTTTTATATATAAAAAATAGACAAGTATGCTCTCTTAATACGTCCTAACCTAAGCTCCGATACCAAATGTAACAACCCAACTTTTCACGGCAAATAAAATCATCGTAAAATAAAAAGCTGAATCATTATAAACAATTTCAATAGTATACATAGAGCTATATAAACTAACTAATTATAACTTTCAGAAAACAAACAGTGGAATGGATCAAAATACAATATAGATAAAATAAGCAGATTCCATCTGTATACACCATAAGGTACAAGTATCATTTATAACATACACAAATGTCACGCTATACATACAATATATATACAAAACAATGGATAACAATGTAAACATCTCCATAGTCTCCGTCTTCGAACACCAAACCATCACAACTACTTCATTCACCCAGAGTGTATGAGGAGGGGGTCATATACATGTATGTTGAGTAAAAATATTACCATGTATACACCGATGCACGATTTCATAAACATCACATGAAACCAATACCTACTTACTTCAACCTATTTCACCTACACCTACACCTACAGAGTTAGACCATCATAATAAACATAATACGATGACTTCTATTATATATTTACTAATATTTAACGTATACTAGAATTAGTTAACCATAGTCCAACTCGTCTACAGACGATAGAATAAACTGAATATAGTTAGTTAAACTTATACCAACCAAACGATAAACAAGAGGGTTGATGCACATGAGAATTAGTTAAATAGAGACTTTAGGATATAGTTAAACGTGAACTATTCTTGTAAACATAAACAAGGAGATGAGTTAGATAAACAAAGTCTAATCCGCGTATACATAAAGGATATGTAAACACAACTTGACTCCTTTATACACAATTTAACCACTCGTCACAACACATAATCAACGGAGTACATATCCAGACGTTAAACACCCCTAAACTTCGCTAAAAAGCCAATACATTATTTATATATTATTTGTATAGGCCTAACCGAAGTAAAAACATTGATCTGCCAACCAAAATGCCCCACTAGTCGACCGGTCGCCGAGTTGAATTCATGTTAAATGTTTTCAGATTTCCAACTTTTTTCCTTAATTCGATTTTACTTCATCCTTTATTGTTTTAACACTTCATACCTCTCTTAGACATTATATTTCACTATCCCAACGCGTTATATATCACATATTATCATTATAATCATAACCATTCCTTAATTACATAATCCATACATTATATACAATTTCTATTTAATAAACAATCAAATTAAAACTTAACCCAAATTTGATTATCATTAATATTGTTAATCTCTCTAATCATTTCGGTATCACTTTCCTAATCTAAATTTCCCAAATTCATAATTTGATTAAGTTAATTAGAAATCATACAACATAAACTGCTTTCATGCAACTATATACCCCCAATACCGATTCCCACTCACCAATCTATGCCTTCAAGCCCAATAATTTGCTTAATTGCTCTCCAATTCCTCGCTGGCCAAAAACATAGTTCTCCAACGTTTTTCGAATTCGCAAACAATTTGTTCTGTTTAGATTTGAGAGAGAATGGTGATTAACAGAGAAGAGGATGATGGAGGAGAAGAGGAACAGAAAAGTATGTGAATTGAGAAACCGAAATTCAAACTTCTTTAGCCCATATCTTAAAACTACCTGAATCGTCTCTTCAGTCTAATGGGCTTAAGCCCGTCCAAACAAATCAAAACCCATTTACTTAATACCCGCATCTCCTTCATACTAGGTATATCAACGGATACTTTCGGATTCAGAGTGACATATCAATATCCGCATTCGAAATCATTTTCGAATATCGGATATCTGCATCCGTGGATACAGACGGATATCAGATAATTATCATGCTCGCTAACGTCCGATAAATTAAGAAACATAAATGAATTTTTTTAATTTAACATACTTTTTTTTCAATCCCGTTGATTATTAAAGTATTAAAACTAAGCAAATACTATGATAATAAATAGTTTTGTGCAGTTAATATGCATTTAGTGCGTATAATTTAAATTCTAATTTAAATAAACAATAAATAAATACCTTTCACTGTGCTAAAATACACATAATTTAAACTATAATTTTGAAAAATACTGGACTGATAATTTTCAGATGCGGATGTTTTTATATCCGCATCTGCATCCCTTCTTTCAGATATGAGATATTTATCTGCTTTACAGATACGGATGCAGACGGATTTCAGATTTTTCCGGTATCAATTAATGGCCCTACTTCATACGAACTCCAATCCGAAAAAACCAATATACCATTTCGACTAGAAAAATGAGCTCTACGTAACGGTATAATTCCCGTAGCCTAATCCCCATGTTCGTAAAATTACCATTTTGCCCCTATTATTAAAATATTAGTCTAAATCCCATGGGGTATTACAGCTAGGGTTTAGGATAAGAAACAGTGGAGGTTAAGGCTTAATAAATAGCCGAAAATAGGGATTTTTAACTTAGACCCGAAATCCATATTTACGTGAATGCCACCGGTCATATTTTTCGCTATTTTCGATCGTCTTATCAAATTTAACAAGTTATATATGTTTCTTAATTGTAAACGGTATTCCAGAAGCAATAGAATATGTCCCGTGGGCTAATTCCAACGTTTGTGAAAATTTATATTTTTACTCTTTAATGTAAATATTTTTGCTCTTATTATTATTTTAATTTATTTACTAAAATTCTCTGGGTGTTACATTCTCCCCTTTAAAGGATTTTGTCCTCAAAGTCTCCATGGACAGATAATTCGCTCATGCAACCAATATCTACAACTATCTACTCAACCATCAACCACTTAAAGGATTTCCTCCGCCACGTATTGTATCTGGGCCAAATCACTTGCTAGCATGTCCTCCTCTAGTGGGTATAAAAGGATTATATTATTTACAATTACTCTCCATGCGCTATTTATCGTATTATATTATCAGTCAAACATTATGTTGTTATTTGGAAACTTTGTTATGTCAGTTGTTGCATGGACTACGTATTGTTAAAACTACTATCTGATCTGGATTATTTTCAGTATTTATATTTTATTTCCTTCCTCTATGAATTGTGAGTTTTGAAAGTTTAAAATGATTCAAATTTTATATATCTCTATATCATGAAGTATTCTAAAAACCCTGATGATTCATACTTTTTGACACAACGCGAGTTTGAAAGTCATTTTATTTTTCAAATCGGTAAGTCTGGATGTGCGAGTTGTCGCAGTTGCAAAAATGCAATTTTTACATTAAAGGGTAAAAATATAAATTTTTCGGATGTTATAGAAATGAACAATATGAACCTTGCAACAATGCTAAAATATAGTAACTAAAAATTTCAAATTATTTTATTAATTCCAACTAAAATTTATTTACAAATAGTTTGGTAATGGTTTTTTTTTTACTTTTCACTACCCTATATGATCCGACTGACCGGGTCCAAGCCAACCGGCCCATGTCACAGCTCCACGGTCAGTAGCGCGTAGGTTCTCTTCTTCCCATTTCGTTTTTTAATTCAATTTCCTGATCCAGCAAAGAAGCAAAGCTCAAATTTCTCCCAAGTTGCCAATCTATCAACTCTCGGTTGTTCAGATTCACTCAGTGTATGAATCTCTTCCTTTGTATTATTTATATTTTGGAGCTTTTATTAAGGGTTTCGATCATTTAGTTGAATTCAATACATCACAAAATACAAGAATTTCAGAACGTTCCAATCATTGAACGCAAGCATGTATGTCAACTTCTTAGACGAAATTTCCAACCTCATAATTTAAGCTTGATAGAGATTGGAAACGTGTCGTGTTGTAATTGTGGGCTAGGAATTTTATTTGAAAATCTAGCGATTCACAATCTTTTAACGGTTTAATGGACTTGCAATATATTCATTCAGATTTGAATATTCCACGGGCGGAGTTTCCTGTACCCCTTCTCCTCTACTATATAATCTGTTTCTATTTTTTTCATTTAACTTATAAATCCCGGCTTTGAATAAATCTGTTCATTTGTGCATTTTACTTCTGTTTGCAGGTAATTTATTTCTTTTTGCATGAGTTTTTCTTTATTGGGATTGTATTACTTCAACATATAGATGGTTAGAAATTTAGCGAGTTTATCCTTTTCAATGTAATCTCATTTCATTTCTTTATTGTAATTTAAGCGATGATTAAAATATCATTAGGACAGTTTGTAAGTGTAAATTAATGTATTGCAAACTTAACCAACCAAAGGCGGACTGAGAAATTAAGGGAGGGATGAGCTAACATTAAACAATGATTTTTTGTCCCTTGATTTTATTAAACCTAATGTTGATAGAATTACTGCCAAAAGAATAATGGAAAGAAGAAAAAGCTTATAGTATAATTTTAGGGCATTATTAAAGGGACTCCACTTTTGGATAAGGGGCATGGGCGAAAAAATTCCATCAGACTCCATGAAAAAAGAAACACTACGCTCGGTGACCCACTACCGAAAATCCCATCCAAATTCGGTGATCATGCCCGTAGAAATTTCCTCTTATATAAAAGTGGAGTCTCTTTAACGATTCCCTAATTTTAAGTAGTAAAAATGATAAATAAATCTTGACAACGAGGACATTTTCTTCCATTTAGGTCCAAGGTATTGAAACATTTTAGGTTGATATGACCCTTAGATATCATTGACATCTGTGAATTTCATCTGTTTAATAAGGAATTCAACCACATAAATCAGCATATGTAATGCTGGATTTCGTTAGGGGAAACTAAATGAAATAGGTTGAATATGAGATTGGAAGTTTAATTGATGTGCATCGACTTCCAATTGTATACTTAATGGTCCAACTCCACTATTTGAAGAAAAAAAACAATGAAGTGCCAAAGGCGATAGCTGTAACTCAAAGATTTGGCTAGAGACAGGAGGCAACAATCAGATTAAATAAAACTTCATTCTAGTGATTTGGAGGTACAATGAGGATTCAACAATTGGACCATTGGGAAGAGGATGAACTTTGATCAAACTAGGCTTGCTTAAGACTAGCTTTTATTATTTCAGTATTTTCCCCCTTTGTCCTGGGCTGCAGCCAAGCTGAGTCGATGACTGGGTCCCTCGTCACAAACGATTCAGTTTTGTAGAACTAAATCAAAACAAACATAAAAAGAAACAAGAAAATAAAAATGAACTAAATACCATATGAACTTTAAGAACTTACTCAGCTTTGATATAACTGGTGTACCATTGCAATCTGGCAACTTGATTATTACTAATGAAAATGAGATTATTGAATTATTTCTTTTACGAAGTTTGAAGAATATTATGGTAGATGATAATCCTAATTTCAATTGAGATTAGTCGCATAATGAATTATATGTATGGGTGTGTTTTTTATTAAGTGAAAAGAGTATTCTAAAAGGGAATGCATTTTCTATTTACGAAAGGGGCATTTGAAATGGGTATTTGTATGGAAATTGTGTTGTATTAATTAGTATTAACATAAGTAAATTAAACAGTAATACAAATATAACAGTGTATAATAACATATACAATAATGCAAAATTGAAAATACATTTTTAGTCCACATAATGCAAAGTCGTAAATATAATGCGATACGTTCACTAATTCAATGAAGTCTTGCAGCAGTTAGCTCATCTATTATGTTATCTTGAATCAACGAGATACCATTTCCTACAATCTTTTGAACTGATTCATTTTCTTTCCCACCGGGAGCTTGAAGTTTGCAGTATTCTTCAAGGTATTCATTCGGAATAATATCAGGATCATCGTCAAATGCCATAAAGTCGGAGTCTCCACCATTGTGCTTTCATATGAAGTTGTGAATATTCATTGTAGCAACAACCAATTTTACATGAATTGGGAATTGAAAAGTAGGCATATCAAGGATCGTAAAAATTTTCTTTCATATTCCAAATGTTCTTTTAATTACCATACGTAAACTTGAATGATAGAAATTGAAAATCTAATTTTTCTGATTTTGGTTGATTTTGAATTTCATGAAAATCAGAAATATGATATCTTATATTTCGATAAGGAGGTAAATAACCTTCTATAAATGGATATTCCAAGTCAACTAAATAACATTACCTTTGTGGAGGATGTGTAAAGTTTGAGTCATATTGTTTATTACCGCTTTAAAAATTTCTATTGTCATGTGCAAGTTTCTTTCCACTCAGCTATTAGATATGTAAATTTCATATCAAACGAGGAGATAACCATAACATTTTGTCGTATATCATTTTCGATCAATTAAAGGTTGAACACTAGCATTGGGCAAGTGTGCACTTATGTGTATTCGTCCGATACAATTTAAAAAAAAAACGGATAATACCAATTTGAATTTTTAATTTGTGCCGGAACAGTATTGAAACGTGGGTCATCCAGGTTAATTATATCTTTGGACATTAACAACACAACTTTTAGAACAATATGAAAATAAACACAAATGGTGCCACCTGATCTTTGAAACCTTTCTGCAATCTAACATGTTGGAAGAGCCAGAGTTATGATATACAGAAATATTGCTACCATTACTTTGACGTGGACTTCTTTTGTAGTTGTTTGACCGTAAGATTTCAAACGGTCACGTAATGCAATAAAGCAAAGTCTTTTCATATGAAAATTCCATCGACAATGTTCTTGGTGTTTGGACAGAATGTCAAAAACCAAATGCATTCCAGTCAAAGTTTTGAAATGCGACAAGCGTACATAGGGTTTTTTTTTTGCTCGCGAGGTGAGATGTAGGCCTCAAAACGTTGAGGCGTAAGTTTTTCAGATAAACATTGAGGCGTAGTTTATTATTACTTTGTTATTATTACTTTGTTATTATTAATTTTTGATTAATAAATAAAAACTAACATAAGTTTTATCTCGCATTTCTTTGAGGCGCTTCTCGAGATGAGTATCAAGACGGGTTTTTTAAAACAATGATTCCAGTATATGTCGAAGTGTGCATTGGAGTTACTGCACTTTAGTCCATTGAGAAATTCATGTGCGACCGACAACGTAATCAAATTTTCATTGTCAGAATCAGTGTTGGACATTGGTTTGCAAGAATGATGAGTGTGAAGGAGAAGTAATGTGAAGAGAAGGGGAAAAGGTGGAGCTTTATAGGGGATAATTAGCCGTTGGCGTCCGCGGACCATTCTCCTCCAGCCATCGAACTGGGCCTGGGAAGTTGTAGCCCAGTTTAGGCATCGGACGCCTAAACTAAGCTGAAGAAGTCTGCGAATTTACCATATGTATGTGTATATGGTTCAAATATGATCGTAGCCGTAGATCCTCAAATATTTTGCTCGAATAAACTCTAGAAACCCTTGAGGTCTAAAATCCAGCTGCCAAACAACTCAACCTATATATCCTTTTGTGTTATCCATAGTACTGTTTTTGCTAACAGAACACCTACCATAGAAAATTATGAAGGCGTCTATTCTATTGGCAGACCATATGATTTTTTCCATTGAACAAGCTTTTATGCACGCGCTTGCTCTTATTCTTGATTTTAAGCTCCTTTCTTCGTTCTTTCTTTTCATCCCTATGTCAAATTTGTACATTGATTGATATAATACTCTAATTTGATTTGATACAACTAATGAGAATCAATAATGATGAGTCAATCCTATCAATCTTTAGCTTTGGCCATATTGCTTCATGAGACTAGGCCACTTTGCTAGTAAGCTTTGATATGATCATCACCCAGAGTGTCCCAAAGCCTATGAGAGTTGATAAATTGATCTTGCCTTATAAAATAATCTTGAGGTTATTTGGTTTGCACATTATGACACACAAGTGGACCAATTTAATATTCAAGTTCAAACAATGCTCAAACTTGTCAATTGGAACCAACTTTTAGAGTTCTGTTCGGCATGTTAACATTTGAAATTTGCATTTGCTTTTGTTCTTTGTTATATTTGATGTCTGTTCAGTTTGTTATCTTTTATTCCCTTCAGTTTTCTTACGTTGGACTTAAGTATATCTAGTGGATCAATTGTTTAGTAATATAAAATCATGAGTGAAATGTGTTGTTTTTAATTGTATGCTGTTTGTCAATTGATTCGTTGTGTTCTGGCCATTTATGCTTTGCTTTAACACCCTCTTTTAAATTGTTCTTATGAGAAGATTTGCTGTTAACACATTTACAATCTTTGCGCTTCTAAATTAGAAGATCCTTTTCCTATTACACACCATGAAATCAGGGAGCTTCCAGAGTCACTTTCCTTTTCCTATTCTAGTAGCTACAGTAATTTGATATGTGGTGCTTTTTCTTAGTTAAAGTAATAAAATGTTCCCAATAGAAGTACAAAAATTTCATGCTTATAAGTATGCTCATAAAGATCCATAACCTCGCTATTTTTAGCTCTTTTGGATCCCTTCATATTGCCCAGTGGATTTAACAAGTATCCGAGATTGTTGACTGTTCACATCAAATCCATCCATTGATTTATGAAATCCAGCGACCAATATAAGGGGGGTATAAAGGGTACAAAGGTGCTGTGGATCCCTCCCATTATACATATATACTACACACACACCGCACCTCCACCCCCACCAACACACAAGCATCCACATATGCATACATATGTATGTATGTATATGTTGCTCAAAGTACCATTCAGGTTTGAATATCACTTTTCTGATCAAATTTGTGTGATGCAGGTGGAAATGGGTCAGGCATTATGTTGTGTACAAGTGGACCAATCAACTGTAGCAGTGAAAGAAACATTCGGAAAGTACGATGATATTCTCCAACCTGGTTGTCACTTCTTACCATGGATTTTTGGTCAGCAAATTGCTGGATACTTGTCATTGCGTGTACAACAACTTGATGTTCGTTGCGAAACTAAGACTAAGGTGGGCAATATAATGTTCTATTGTATGACTCTTAAATTCATTAAGTACAACAAATCTCTTTTAGAAGCAATAAAATAAGAGGAAAAAATATTAAAATATATTTAGTGAAAGAGAGAACAGGTTGCTGACTCTTCTGTCCATATGCTGATATGCTGTGTTGGAATGCAAATATAAATTTATCCTTTTTATCTTTTTTTTTGATGAAAAAATATAATTTTATCTTTATGCTTGTAAAATCTTACATCTTCTGATCATGTTCAAATTTTCTGCAAACATGATCCGTTGCAACTACATAATCAAACTGATTAAACCATGTTTTATATGAATATATTTCAATTACTAGTAGTGACAGCAACAGCAGCAGCAGCATTTCGTAAGCTGATAAATGGAATATAAATTGTAGATAATGTAGTATTTGGCATTATTAGAATTGACTTGTTGTATTACTTATTTTATTCAAATGATCCAGGATAATGTCTTTGTGACTGTTGTTGCTTCTATTCAATACCGTGCTCTTGCTGAGAAGGCATCTGATGCTTTCTACAAACTTAGCAACACAAGGGAGCAAATCCAGTCATATGTTTTTGATGGTAACCTTCAAACTTTTTTGTTAGTATCGGCTGGATTATCTGTTTTTCATATAGAGTTATGGCTTCATATCTTGTGCGTAATTGTAAATTACACATTTTCAGTTTTTACTTGTTTGTGTTGAAGATAGTGTTTGTTCTTGATTACCACTTTGGTGGAATTTGTTTTGTTGCTAGTGGTAAGTATCATTAGAGTGCAGATAAAGAAGTCTTGGGCTAGAACATCATCAATTTTCGTAGGCATTTTTACTCACACACTCTTACTTTTATTTTCTTTGAAACCTCCTTTTCCCCTTTCGGTAGTTGCCCATGTTAAGATATCATTCTTGACTGCTTTTGACCACTGCGTTTCCTATACTGATGCATAACATAGTACTTCTACATCAAAGTCCATCGAGCACTGGTTTAATGCTAAATGTTGATATGAAGTAGATATTACAAACACATCCGTTTCTTATATCATTTTATATATCATTAGTTCTGTTTCCAGATGGCAATCCATTCAAACCAACTTTAAGCTACATATCTTAGTTTTAGCTTTTTGTAAATTGAATTTAAGCTCGGTATTATGGTGTAATTTGAATTTTGATTTATGCATTCTTGCACTCTTACATTAATCAACTTTAACTGACTTAAATTTGTGTTTCTGATATGTACAGTTATAAGGGCTAGTGTTCCCAAACTGATCTTAGATGATGTCTTTGAACAGAAAAATGATATTGCAAAAGCTGTAGAGAATGAACTTGAAAAGGTAGTTCTAATTTTCAACCACGTAAATTTTACTGTATTATCTACATTTGTAATGTCAAAACCAGGAAGAGATACAGACACTAAATCAGTTGCCTACTATGCAGGCCATGTCAACATATGGATACGAGATTGTTCAAACTCTGATTGTGGATATTGAGCCAGATGAAATGGTTAAGAGAGCAATGAATGAGATTAATGCAGGTAATAATAAAACATAGTCTGAGAAGTTAAGAGAGCAATGAATGAATTTAATGCAGGTGATATTAAATCATAGTCTGAGAAGTTAATAGAGCAATGAATTAATAATGTAAAGTCTGTAGCCTGAGAAGAAATTGATAACTGCACCTTTCTTCTCATAATTTTACTGAAGAAAGATATTCCATCCATCAATAAAGTATGTCTGTATGTGTATACACACACGCACACACACACAAACACAGGTGTATGTGTGTGTATTTATGCGTGTGATATACTTTCCTCTCCGTCTCGGAGCTGCCATTGAAGACGGCACATTGAGATGAGTTGAGTGTCCTATTGTGATATTGTGTAACTTTCCTTTTCTGGTTAGGCCCGCATCAGTCTTTGGGCTGTCTTGGGCCATGTGGTGATGTTCTGTAACTCTATTTTTTTGTGCTATTGATAGAAGGAATATATATATATATATATATATATATATATATATATATATGGGGGAATTAATTTAAAGGATAAAGATTTGTATATTTTTTGCCTCAATGACACAACCTCAATGTTTTTACCATAAAGACAAACATTCTTCTAAAAATTATTCATAAGGACAAATATTTTTCAAAATTATTCATAAGGACAACAAAACTGCTACCAAGCTAAAAACTGATACCTAAAAACTGCTACCGATAACTACAAACTGATACTATCAATGACTAAAAACTGATACCTAAAGAAAGTTGTCCTTCAGGATAAAATATTGAAGGCCTGTCCTTGAGGCAAAAACGCTGAATTTTTTTGTCCTTGACAATAATTTCCTGTATATATATATATATATATACACACACACATATATATATATACACACACACACACATATATATATACACACACATATATATATATATATAGCAGCGCTCAACAGCTATTATTTAAATGGGGATGTGTGGTGGAAATCAGGGGGCCAGGAGGGGTGCTGTTGAGCGCTGCTCTCTTACACTTGCAGACTTTGAGATAAAAAATACACTAAACCTCTAATATACTCTTCGTGTAAATTACGCTGTGAGTAGTGACAACTGTCAGATGCAAGGTTTCAAACCTACGATCTTTTTTATGTAGTTAAAGCCATGCTGAAGCGTTTAGAGGGGTTTAAGTGCTTTATGGCCATTGAATGCTACATTTTTACAATCTAGCAGAGTTAAATAATGAATCCGCTTAAAGTCTCCTTGTTTACCACTTAACCTGCTATATTAGGGATTTTTAGCATACGTTTTAGTAGTTTTAATGTAAAAAATAATAAAATTTGACCACACTTCTCAACAATATAAGCCTAAGTTTAAGTTTACGATCCACGAGCTTAACATAAGTTGCAACACTGCTTCTGATCTCCAAATTTGAACATGATTGATCCAAGGATTTTTTTTTTTTTTTTTTATGAAAAAAAAGGGGAAAAATGGTTACTTGCGTGGTAGTATAGAGTAGCGCTACAAGTCTTAGGTAGTATATAACATACTACATGTCCAGCGGTTCAAATCATGTTACTCAAGTTTAGAATCTCTTGTTACTTGGTTATACTACTTACCAACTGAGAAAGGGTTAAGTAATTATATGATTATATTGCAAGTCATATATTTAATTTAAAATGTAACAACAGCTGCAAGGATGAGGGTAGCAGCAAATGAAAAGGCAGAAGCAGAAAAGATACTGCAAATAAAGAGGGCAGAGGGGGATGCGGAATCAAAGTATTTAGCTGGGCTGGGTATAGCACGCCAGCGCCAAGCAATAGTTGATGGGTTAAGAGACAGCGTGCTTGCATTCTCTGTGAATGTGCCTGGAACTACTTCCAAAGATGTGATGGACATGGTGTTGGTCACTCAATATTTTGACACCATGAAAGACATTGGAGCATCCTCCAAATCTACTTCTGTTTTCATCCCTCATGGACCCGGAGCTGTCAGGGACATTGCATCTCAGATTAGGGATGGCCTACTTCAAGGAAATTCCACTAATAATTGATGGTACTTGTGCTAGAAACTATGATTGTATATGATGCTTTTGTTTGGTATGAAGAATCGTATTGTACATGCTTGAATTTGTTGGTTGTTTATATGTTGATGCCTTGGGTGGGTATCAAGGCATTTTAAAGTTTAGCAATTAAACATGTTTGGAGTTGCTTATTATGAAGTGAATGCACATGGTTATAAATTATTATAGATTAATGTGTCGTTCTCTTATAGGTCTGTATGTATATCTCCCGTTCTATTGTAATGGAGGTTCTGAGCTAGTGAAACTTATATTCTTCCCTGCTTGGTTTTTTCCGGATGTCATGTTTTACATTTCGCGTTATTATATTGATCGGAGTTGTACAAAAATGATTGTATATGATGCTTTTAGCATGTTATGCTTTACATTTAGAATTATATGAAACAAATTTAACATTAGTTCACACGTTCTTTGACTTTGAGTTCCAGTGGAAACAAATGTATATTGAAGGGAAAAGACGCAGCCCTGTATATAAATAAAAAGGGGAAAAAAAACCTTCTCCTGCGTACATGTTAAGTACCAAAAGAAAAAATGAGCATACAAAGAGTAGTAAAGGTCAATATACACATCCAATTGGAAGGCAAAGCATGGACGCCTGATCTCGGGCACGGAATGCGCAGTGAGTAAGAAACACCATTGTCCACGTGCTGGAGTCGCAGCAGTGTCCAAGCAAGTGGTACTGATCCCAAAAAGAAGCATATAATGTAACTAGACAGCAAGAGCTGCATGGCATGGGGCCGACGAAACTACTCAGATGATGGTAACTAGTGTAAGTCCAGACAGCTAGCCTGGGAGATACCTGCAAAACCAGAAGAGTAGGAGCAGCAATAAAGCATATAAGTGGAAAAATCTATAATATACATACAGGAAGATAAATTATCCTGGTGTGATTAAGTGCATCATTAGGAGGTTTGCATGCTAAGGTTAGAGATGTATGTGAAAGAATTGGGTGGGATTGCAGCATGTTAAATGGATGAATTTCAATGTGTTGACAAGCACTATTGTTCCAGTAGTTAAGTGATTCAACTTTGTTGCGAGAGGTCACAAATTTGAAACTTGCGTAGCGTGATTCGAACATTTATTAACAAATAATTTGTGGTTTGTTGTCTCAGTGACATGTTGTATCTAAGTACCATTTTAAAATAATAATAATAATCTTGTTTTATTTAATTTCATTTAAAAAGGTTCTATTTAATTTAAATTTGGATATATTACTATAAGTATATCAAATACACTCATATATGTATATTGTACGTGCAACATATGAATAATGTCCATAGTTAACGTGTACATATATAGATGCTGAAATTTACACCGCAACAGATACATTAACCTTTTATATATGCATTTGTCGTCCCTATATATGGGTGTGTGTGTATGTGCACGTGCATATATGTGTGTGTGCGCACACGCGTATGCGCATCCGCATATGTATATATAAAACTATAAATTAACTTCAATTAACTTTGAAACTATAAAATAAAAAGATTATGTAAATACCAATCGATACTAATTTTGACTAATTTAAAATCCACACGCATACATATGTATGTATGTATATGTATAATATCTTAAAAAATCTAATTTTGACTTAGAATAATTCAAATTAGATCTACAATTTTAGACAATATTTGTTTTAAAATTTGCATATAAATATAAATATAATATGTATATATTTTTAAAATTGATTTTATTGAAAAGAAATATATTTATATATATTATAAATTAGAAAAAAAATGAAAACACATATTAAAATATATATTTATTTGTCCGACCCAAAAATTGGTTTTTTTATCAAATCCATATGGATTTGTTTATAATTTTTTTATAAATACGTATATGCATTCATGTATTAAAATATTTATATAATTTATTGTTTACACAAATTTTTTTCTTCAAAAAAAATATATAGCCGAAAGTGTATATAGATGTAAAACAATTTTAAACTATTTGACTTCACTACTAGAATTACTGTTTATCGCAACGGATGGTTGCGACGGCCGGCGACGGCTTTTTCCGACGGCGTGGTTTTGCGGTGGCAAATTCTTTAATAACCGAACTTTTGCCGTCGAAAACCGTCGCAAAGTTGCCATCGGCGGCCGTCGAAAACCGATGCACGTCGTGAATTACCTGAGTCGACCGAGAGCTATTTTCATTCCATCTCCTCCCCCCAAATCCCAACACAAACCCTCCCTTTCCCCCAAATTCGCCCACCTCCGGTCGCCACTACTGTACATCGTCCGCCACCACTTGAAACATCTCCAACTTCTCATCTCCGGCCTCCGGCACTTCAATTTCAGCGAAAAGAGGTATGTTTTTTTAACTCCAATATACCCTAATATGTTAATTTGTAGTTGGATTTGGTGATACTACCCCCTTGAGTGTTTGCAATTGTATGTTGATTGATTGTGATATACTAATTACGGTTAGGGAGAATTAATTTAGAGGACAAAAATTTGTATATTTTTAGCCTCAAGGACACGACCTCAATATTTTAACCACAAGGACAAACATTCTCCTAAAAATTATTTATAAGGACAAACATTCTTCCAAAATTATTCATAAGGACAAACATTCTTCCAAAACTGCTACCGAACTAAAAAATGATACCTAAAAACTGCTACCGATAACTACAAACTGATACCTAAAAACTGCTATCAATAACTAAAAACTGATACCTAAAGAATGTTGTCATTTAGGCTAAAATATTGAAGGTCTGTCCTTGAGGCTAAAATGTTGAGAAATTTTGTCCTTGGCAATAATTTCCTGTTACGATTATAAGTGTGTAAATCCAATAATTAAAATATAATTATGGCTAAACTTAAGTTAATTAGTTTATGTGTTGAATTAGTGATATGATTTAGTGTTAATTAGTGTGCTAAAATGTCGATGTCAATTCAAATATTACTATTGAAGATTAATTACCGGTTGATAATTTATATAACAAATCTAGTTTACTTGGATGTTGAATCTGATAAAATTAATAAATAAATGAGTGTATAATGAAGTTTATTTTTTTGAAATATAATATTATATCCATAATTTATTATAATTGAAAACATATAAGAATTTATAAAAAAATGGAAAAAATATATATTATATAATTATTAAAACATTACAATGCATAAATGAATTATATATGTTAATATATGTTATGTATATAATTAATATCCCCTAGAGAGTGTTTGGCCCCGTCTGACAAGTATTGTATATGATCGTTATATGAATATTCGTTTTTGTCATTGAACGGACATCTATATTCATCTGATACAATATTTGTCGGATTTGTCCATGTATTCAACAAGTTACAAACACATTAAAGTGGTTACATTTTGCAAATCATTTCATTTTAAACGGTTTATAAAATTTCAACAGCACTTCCTTTTTGTTCCCTGTGTACACGCATTTGTATACGATATAGGGAACAAAGGAGAAGTGCTGCCGAAATTTTGTTAAATCATTTAAAATGAAATGATTTACGAAATGTATTTACTACTGTGTTTGTAATGGAAAGTAGGATAACCGACCATCGAAGTAGAAAATAATAAACTAAAATTTTAATATTCTATTCATAATTTGTGTCAATCCCTAAAATGCATGAATGAATATAATTAATAAATGATTTGAAAAATAAAATGTCAATCCATAAAATGATTAATATTTTTTTTTAATCTCTATCATATTTTTTTTAAATAGCAAAAATGGTCGATTATTTTGTTGATGACCTAGATGTATCATCCTCGAAGGGAAATGGGAGGCTCAATAAGGGAACATTTTTATAATGGTGTAAACGTATTTATTGAATTCGCTTTAAGCAATAACGGAAATGACAGAGAAATTCGTTGTCCATGTAGTAGGTGCAAATTGTTGAAGCATTTTGATACCGGATATGATTAAAGTTCATTTGTGCCAATAGGGTTTCGTGCTGAATTATCTTGTGTGGGATTGACATGGAGAACTTGTAGCATCTAATTCTGTACATGTACAGGAGGAGGTGGGTAATGAAATTATTACGACGAATCTCATAGAAGATATGGTTGAAGATGCAGCACGATCGATGTTCCCTACTTTTGAAGTTGATGATGACAATGTTAATGTCAAAGAAGAACCAAATATTGGGGCTAAAAAATCTATGATTTATTGGATGCTGCTAAGAAAGCTCTTTGGGATGGCTGCACAAGCGGTACCCAATTATCAGTAACTGCAGAATACATTGCGATGAAATCAAAATACAACTTCACAGAAGTCGGATTTACGGCTATTGTACAAGCTGCAAAACAGCATATGCCACCCGATAATTTGATGTGCGAAAATCATTATGAAGTGAAAAAACTTATGTCTTCTTTTGGTTTGCCGTATCAAAAAATATATATATGTTTAAATGGTTGCATATTGTTTTGGAAAGAAGACATCAATCTGGGGAATTGTAGAATATGTAACGAGGAAAAAGACAAACCAAGATAAAAGAAGGGAAAGGAAATTTCGTACAAGCGTATGCATTACTTACCTATAACTCCTAGGCTTCAACGGTTATACGCATCCTCTGTAACCACACATCGAATGAGAGGCACAATGTGAGAACACAGGAAGAAGATACGTTAACACACCCAACCGATGGAGAAGAATGGAAGCATTTTGATCAAAAAAATATTTAGACTTGGTTTATGTACGGATGGATTTTCACCATTCTCTCAATTTGGTTCTAAATATTCATCTTGACATATAATCATTACACCTTACAATTTACCTCCGTGGATGTGTATGAAAATTCCATATATGTTTCTCATTGTCGTCCCTGGCTCTGATGATCCGACACAAGGAATCGATGTTTATTTACAATCGATGATTAAAGAGTTGAAAACATTGTGCTATGAAGGAGTTGAAACATACGACATTTCAAAAAAAAAATTTTTTTGTATGTTTGCTTATTTGTTATGGACTATTAGTAATTTTCCTGCATATGTGATGCTTTTCGGTTAGAGTACGGCCTGTCGTCTACCTTGTCCTTATTGCATGGAAGAAACACGATCATTTTCTTTAACGCATGGAAAGAAAATATCATGGTTTGATTATCATCGGTGTTTTCTTCATATTAATCATCCTTTAGAAAAGGTAGAATTTTTTTTACAACTAATAGACAAGAGACTTTGCGACCACCAACGATTTGATCAAGCGAAGATATATATGAACTTGTAACGGATTATCCAAAGATACATTAAACTGGAGAGAAAATTGAAATTCAAGGTAAATCGATGATTCATAATTGATGCAAACAAAGTATATTTTGGGAATTACCTTATTGAAAAAATCTCTTAATTCGTCATAATATTGACATGATGCACAACGAGAAAAACGTGTTTGATAATACTTTTAATATAGTTTTGAATGTTAAGGGGAAGACTAAGAACGATTTGAAATCAAGACGTGATATCCAAGCAGTATGTAATCCTCCCGAGCTTCATATCAAGCCAAATGACACTAAAAAACCCAAAGCATGCTATGAGCTAGACAGTAACCAAGTTAAAGTTCTGTTAAAATGGGTGGAAGGATTAAGATTTCATGATGGTATTTCTTCTAATCTTCGTAGATGTGTCGACTATAAGAACCGTAAATTGAGTGGGATGAAAAGCCATGATTGTCACATAATGATGAAAAATTTGTTACCAGTCGCTTTCAAAGAACCATTGCCTGTAAAATTTTGGACGGTTATAACGGAACTCAGTTTGTTTTATAAGGAGCTTTGTTCGACTACGTTAAAACTTAATCGTCTATGTAAACTTGAGGAAGAAATTCTTATACTGCTCTGCAAACTAGAAAAAATATTTCCTCCGGGTTTCTTTAATGTAATGGAGTATATACCTGTTCATCTTCCATTTGAAGCACGTCTTCGAGGTCCTGTGCAATATGGATAGATGTATCCATTTAAGAGGTATTATTTATATTGGGTATGTTATATATTAGTTTAATTACATATATAAGTAAATTTTAATTGAAATAATTTTTAATAGGTACTTAAATCATCTATAGAAAAAAGTTAGACAAAAAGCATGAGTTGAAGGTTCGATTTGCAAATCATATATCGATGAAGAAGTTTCGTTCTTTTCTCTCATTATTTCAGTGACCATGTGAACATTTGAAAGTGCTACGCGTAATGATGAAGGCGTTGAATAAGAATCTTCTCAAGCAATGATATCTATTTTTAGACAACATGACCGACCTGTTGAAAAATGTGTGGAAGTATGGTTAGATGATTGAGATTATCATGTAGCACACACATATATTCTTCTTAACTATGTTGAAGTTTCACCATTCGTTAGGTATTATTTAATTATAAGTTTGGATATTTTTTATAAATAATACGCGTGTACATTTATTATAATGCAATATATTATCTATATCTGCAGTGTTTGTGAATCACAACATCCAAGCGACGATATCAGTAAAGAATTTGCTAATTGGTTTTCAAAAATTTTGATCCGAGAAACTGTGTGGTCGATGAAGGACTGAAACATCTAGCGATGAAACCAAAAAGAAAAGCCAAGACATATCTAATATTCTTCGTCAATGGATATAAATTCAACACTAAAGAATATGGTGCTGAAAAATTAACTAACAATACCGGTGTATTTGTTAAAGGTAGTGATGATCCAAATGATCATATAAATAATTTTTATGGCGTGTTAACCTAGGTTTTCAATTGACATATTTCACAAGACCTGCAGAGGAAGTTTTTCTGTTTAGATGCAGCTGGTTCAACAATGTTCCGGGTTCTGGAATTACCATGCATCCAAAATATAATCTTATCGAAATAAAGCATACATCGCATTATCATAAGTACGATCCTTTTATACTAGCTAAACAAGCTCTACAAGTTTATTACGCTCCTTATCCATCTCTAAAAAGAGATAAAGCAGATTGGTCGGCGGTTTTTAAAACGAAGGCAAGATTTACGTTTGATGGAAAGAATATTCCAAACGAACAAGCTTATCAAGTAGATATCGAGGAAAATAGCGAAATAATAATAACCAACGATCAAATCGATTTTGGACCTCTAAATGATGAATTAAATGTATTAGTATAAGCATTTGAGACTACAGAGGAAAACAATATAGAGTACGAGACCGAGTCTGAATCAGAAAACGACGAGGACTGATTAATAATGTACATTTTGATAGAAGGCAATTCATGTGATTATTGATGTTACATTTTTTATTATAAAAAATGATATGTTTTCTCATAATTAAATGATATGTTCACTACTAGAACGACTTCGATTTGCGGCCGATCATGGCGACAGCTAGCGACGGCTAAAAAATATGATCGTTGCTAGCCGTCGCCTAACTGAATATAACCCGCGAACTAGAGGGCTTCAGCAAAACATTTCCCACTTTCCTACCTTTTCTCTCTTCTTCCCAATTCCGCCCCCAACCAACTCCAGCCGCATCCAGCCGGTGCCGGCGACCCCTTCCCGTCGCGCACTCCTTCCTCCTTCTATTTAGCTTCATTTTTTGAGGTATATTGTCTTGAACCCTATTTATGCAAAATTTAGTAATTTTGGTATGAATATGTTAGATTAGTTGTTATTAGATGATGGTATAGTTTATTAGTTGATTTGGAGATAAAATTAAAACCCTAATTTAGAAAAGTAGTTGATTATTGATTTGAAATTGATGATTATTGTGTATTAGTTAATGATAATAGTGTGTTAGTTGATTTGGAGATGTTAGTAAGTGGTTTGATTGTTTAATTTGTAATTAAAAGTTAGGGTTAATTTAAAATTCAAAAATTAGTATTATTGATTAATATGCTTATTGATAAGTTTGCACGAATGTTTGTTATAGTGGAAAATGATGTTTGTTACAGTTTACGTGAAAATTAGTGTACAATTAATTAGTGTATAAATTTAATTTATTTTACTTTGTTATCATTAGTGCTAACTTCTAATTTTAGCTTACAAATCTGTAAATTAAAATTTTATTAGGTAAAAGAGTTTGAAAATACATTATAAAGCATATAATTTAGGTAACAAAACGTTAAGAAAAAATATACTTAAATCGATTTTGTAAAAAGTTTAAGAAATGAAGATAACAACAGCGAATATTGTACTAAAATCGATCTTGTAAAAAGTTAAGTAACGAATATAACAACAATAAATATTCTATTGAAATCGATTTTATAAAAAAAATCAAGAAATAAATATGAAAACAACAAATATTTCACTCAAATTGATTTTCTAAAAAGTTAAGAAATGAATATGACAAGAACAAATACTTTACTCAAATCGATTTTCTTTAAACTTAAGAAACGAACATAACAAGAAGAAATATGCTGTTGAAATCGATTTTCCAATAAGTTAAAAAATGAATATAACAACAACGAATAATGTACTCAAATCGATTTTCTAAAGAGCTATGAAATTTATATACAAGAAAAAATATTGTGCTAAAATCGATTATCTAAATAAATTTGAAATGAATATAATATAGGTTTAAAAATAAGCATTAAGTATTATTATAACAAATAAAACAACCACAAATTAAAGCCTTTAGTCCCAAAAGGTTTTAATTTATTTTAGAAAATACAACAACAAAAATACTCCCCTTGGATGCAAAGTTATGCGTAGAAGAGAAGTGAACTGAAGTGCTGTCGAAAGTAGACAGAAATGTGGTGTGTGAAGCCTTTAGTCCTAAAAGGTTTTACTTTATTTTAGAAAATAAAACAACAACAATATATCACTTGGGCGAGAAGTTGTGCATAGAATAGAAGTGAAGTGAAGTGCCTTCGAAATTACTAACCTATTTTTTTAAATTAGGAACAATGTTCGATTATTTTATCGACCGTACATGGATGTATGAAGTTAGAATTGGAATGAAAGGTTCGGTGAAAGAACATTTCTACAATGGTGTACACGAATTTATTAGATTTGCAATATCTAATAATCGAAATAACGAAGAACTTTGTTGCCCTTGTAGTAAGTGTCAATATTTGAAGCATTGGAAACCAGATACAGTTAAAGTACATTTGTATAAATCTGGATTTGTGCCAAATAATTATTTATGGGATCGTCATGGAGAACTTGTTGCACCTACAACAGATCCTGTTGCGTCAGAGGTCGATGTTGTTATGACGAATCCAATAGAAAGTATGGTGGAAGATACAGCACGATCAATGTTCCATACCGTTCAAGTTGACGGTGAAGACGTTAATGTCAAAGAAGAACCGAATGTGGGAGCAAATTTTTTTATGATTTATTAGATGGTGCTAAAAGACCGCTGTGTGATGGTTGTAAAAGTTGAACCGAATTATCAGTAACCGCTGAATACATTACTATGAAATCGAAATTCAACTTTACAGAAGCTGGATTTATAGCAGTTGTACAAGCTGCAAAACAACATATGCCGCCTAATAATCTGATGTGCGACAGGCATTATAAAGTGAAAACTCTTATGTCGGCTTTCGGTCTGCCTTACCAAAAGATAGATACATGTATAAAAGGTTGCATGTTGTATTGAAAATATGACATTAACCTTAGTAATTGCAAAATATGCAATGAGGAAACATATAAACCAAGAAAAAAGAAAGAAAAGGAAGTTCCATACAAGTGAATGCATGATTTACCAATTATCCCTAGACTTCAAAGGTTATATGCGTCTTTAGCCACGGCATGTCATATGCGATGGCACAACGTGAGAAGACAGGTAGAGGGAACTTTGACACATCCATTCGATGGAGAAGCATGGAAACATTTCGATAAGACGTATCCCACATTTGCTGCAGAGAGCCGTAACATTACACTTGGTTTATGTACGGATGAGTTATGTCTTATTGTTTTTTTAAAATTATATATATATATATATATATATATATATACTTAGGAGATCTTGTCTCATTTATGACGTTTTAGTGCAAGTTTTATGTGATGATGATTAATCAAACATGTTTTGTAATAATGAAATGATATTTTTTCATTATATGAAATGATATATTTGTAACAGATATGCACAGGAGACATTCTAGCTAATATTAGCCTTCTCCTTCCGCTGATGCGGGTACCAGCGACACAGCCTCGGATTTACGTCCAGTGGCAGAGGTAGTGCCGAAGAGTGTGGGGTAAGTATCAAATTTATTACAATTTTCACTATTTAGAATTTATTAAATTCGTACATCATATTTTATATAGGGTGTTTGAGGTCCAGCCGAGCGACTTTATTCTGCAAGTGTCGAGGAAGGCATTCCTGAGCCGGATGTCGCGATGCTGGGCTCACTAGGATGACATTCCCGATCGCATCAAGAATGTCGAATACTTGATGGTAATTTTGAATTTATAATTTATTTGTAAATTAATACAATGTATATAATTCAAACCAATATCAATTTCAATATGCAGGTAGCTGTTCATGTGGACCCGTAAGATATGGATGCTTTTGTCAATCATTGGATCCAGAGAATGCGCAAAAATTACAGAGACACTATATCAAAAGCCAAGAGAGCGGGAAAGAAGCCATCTTGGACGGGTGTTGATGTATGGGCTCAATTTCTGCAACTGTGGGAAACTCCGGAATCGAAGGTAAGTAATAAATATCATTTCATTTTGTTTAAAATTTGTATATTAGGTGCATTAATTTAGTTAATTGTGTGTTTAAATTTATAAGAATTATCGGCGTGGAACCGTGCAAACAGGGCTAAAAATCATGTTTTGCACCGCGGTGGGTCGAAGTCCTTCCAACAGCATCGGAGGGAATTGGTAAAGTTATAAAATGCGTTTCTAAATAGTTGTAAAATAATTTAGTCATATTGGTAACATTATTCATTGTATATATAACTTCAGTTTCAGCAATATAATCGTGAGCCTACACTAGCTGAGGTATTTACTCACACACATGCCGTCGAGTGCACGGATGAGAAGGGGAATATTACGTATGAATTTACGGACGACAAATCCAAATCTGTGATAGTAAATTTGTTTAATTTTTTTACTGCACATTTGATAAGTTCTTTATTATTTATTATTACAAACTACTGTTTGTCATCACAGGAGAGATACGAGGCGGAGAAAGCTCGAGTGGCTCAGTCCACAGGCCATGAGCTGACCTTAGAGGAGGAGGACCGTATTTGGGATGCTCTCATTGACCCGCCTACTCGGAATAGGTGATATGGTTATGGAAATCAGGAGGTAAACTGCTTCATTAACTAATATATAAATTATATTTAATCCTGAAGCAAATTATATTCCAATCAAATAATTTGCAAGCAGCGATGACCCAGAGGGCATATAGGAGATCTCAGACCGAGGAGGAGATAGCTCAGCTCCGCCAGTAGATGACAGAATTGAATGACTAGTGAAAGGGCGGAGGACTGGCACAGCTGCTAGATGAGCGGATTGCGGCCTTTTTTGCAGAGCATGGGAGGATGTCGGGTGAGGATGGGTTGGGAGATGATGATGAGGATGAGTAGGTATGGATTTTTGACTCGTAATTATTTACTTGTGTTGATGGAGTTGGTACTTTATTGATGATTGTGTATAGTGATGGTTGCAGATTTGATGAACATTAGTATTTGTGTAGATATGATTGTGTTGGTTGATGGAATATTGGTTTTAGACGATGAAAGTTTATGTAAATATTGATATTTGCATTATGTTTTAATTATTTGTGATACGTATGAGATTATACGTTGCATGTGATGCTAATGGTTGTGATACTGAGTTTATATGTGTTAGGAACGAAGCGAGATTAAGATATAATATTTATTGTGTAGTTTGGAAGGATTAAAGCAGAGCTGGGCAAAATTGAAGATCAGGTTAGCGACGGCCAGCGACGGTCAACTGGTTACAGTTTTCCGGTGTATGGCGACGGCTAGCGACAACCATTTGGTTCCAGCATTGCAACAGCTAGCGATGGCTAATTTTCTCAGGAATCCGTCGCTAGCCGTCACTAAATCGGCGACGACGCCGTCGCTATGGCCGTCGCTATTTTGCTAGCGTTGTCTTGTTTTACTGCAGCATTTAGCGACGGCTAGCGTCGGCCGACGACGACTAATTGTCGTCGCTAAATGCAGCCGTTCCTGTAGTGGTTCTGCCATAATAAAATGATATATCTGTGGCATGTATTATGTCTTTTTTTCGACATCACGGTTCTTCCCATGCAAGTTCCCTCTCTTCTACTCGAATTGGGAGGGATGCGGGAGGTGATGGCAGCGGCCCATCGGAGCAGCGACCACTTACCATAGTAAAGCTACAACCAAAAGCGGATGAGTCATAAGAATTAAATTTACTTGAGCATTATAAATATTTTCTATATCATATTTTACACAGAGGATTTGAGCTGGAGCCGTCATAGATTGTTGTTAGTATTTCCAAGCAGGCGTACATGAGCAGGATGACTAATTGTTGGCCTAGTGGGGTAAGATCCCTGTAACAACTCGAATTTTAAAGTAATTAATTTAAGTTAATAAACAGTAAATTAAATTAATTAAATTGCACTACAAAACATGCTTCATTTAGTGGCGGAAGCTGGCGACGGCTGGGGACGGCTAAAAAAGACGGTCCTCGCCAACCGTCGCCAGCCGTGCTATACCTGATGATTTAGCGCGAACCAGAGAACATAAAGTGAAAATATTTCCACTTTCCCTCCAATTCACTACCGCCGTTCCTAGAACCCCTCCCCCATGTCGACGCCAACCGCCTCCTGCCGACGCCAACCGCCTCCAAAAGCCGCCGTTACCCTCCGGTGCTGCTGCGTTTCATCCATCTTCTTCAATTTCTCAATTTCTAGGTATAATCTCTAAACCTTAATTTCTGAAAATAATTTGATTATGGGTTTGAATATGTTATAATAATTGATGTTAGATGATGATAATAGTATTAGTTGATTTGAGGATAAAATTAAAACCCTTGTTTACAAAATTAGTTGATTATGGATTTGAAATTGATGATTATTACGTATTAGTTGATGATAATAATATGTTAGTTGATTTAGGGATGTTAATAATTGGTTTGATTGTTTAATTTGTAAATAAAAATTAGGGTTGATTTAAAACTAAAAAATTAGTGTGTAATCATTGATTAATTTGCTTATTGATAAGTGTACATAATGTTTGATAAGTGTGTGTTACTATAAGTTTTAGTGGTTAGTATAAAATAGTAAGTTAAAATTTTATTTTACCAAATATTTAAGTTAAAAATTTAAATTGTTAACTGAATTTTGAAATAAGTTTAAAATTTTCAGATTTATTAAATAAAATATTTAGATAGTTGAATGAATTATTAAATTCTGAAAATAGCATAACAGCAACAAATATTCCGATGAAATTGATTTTGTAAAAAAATTAAGCAATGAATATAACAACAACAAATAATTCTACTGAAATTGATTTTGTAACAAAATTAAGAAATGAATATAATAACAACAAATATTCTTCTAAAATTGATTTTATAAAATATTAAGAAATTAATATAACAACAACAAATATTGTACTAAAAATTGACGCTAAAAAATTAAAGCCTTTTGTCCCAAAAGGTTTTAGTTTAGTTTAGAAAATACAACAACAAAAATACACCCCTTGGATGCTAAGTTATGCATAGAAGAGAAGTAAAGTGAAGTTCTGTCGAAATTAGACAGAAGTGTGGTGTGTGAAGCCTTTAGTCCTAATTGGCTTTTCTTTATTTTAGAAAATACAACAATAAATATTCTAGTAAAATCGATATTGTAAAAAATGAAGAAATGAATATAATAACATTAAATATTTTACTAAAATCAATTTTCTAATAAAAATTAGGAAATGAATATAACAACAGCTAATATTGCACTAAAATTGATTTTGTAAAAAAGTTGATTTTGTAAAAAAAATGTACATTTGTAAAAATATTGTAGATTTGTGAAAATTAAGAAACAAATATAACAACAACAAATGTTCTACTAAAATTGATTTTGTAAAAAAATTAAGAAATGAATATAAGAACATTAAATATTCTGCTAAAATCCATTTTTTGAAAAAAATTTTAGGAAATGAATAAAACAACAACAAATATTGTAATAAAATCGATTTTGTAAAGAAATTTAGAAATGAATATAAGAATAAATATTGTACTAAAACCGATTTTCCAAAAAATTGAGAATTAAATATAAGAAGAATAATATTATACCCAAATTGATTTTCTAAAAAAATTTGAAATGAATATAATGTTGTTTGAAAAGAAGCATTAAATATTATTTCAATAAATAATTGACGATAAAAAATTAAAGCTTTAGTCCCAAAAGGTTTTAATTTAGTTTAGAAAATACAACAACAAAAATATACCCTTTGGATGCAAAGTTATGCGTATAAGAGAAGTGAAGTGAAGTGCTGTCGAAAGTAGACAGAAGTGTGGTGTGTGAAGCCTTTAGTCCTAATTGGCTTTACTTTATTTTAGAAAATACAACAATAATATACCATTTGAGTGCAAGTTATGCATAGAAGAGAAGTATGATCCTTTCGTATTAGCCAATGTGCACAAAGATTATAAGCTTATTGAAATAAAGCATACCTCACATTATTATAAGTATGATCCTTTCGTATTAGCCAAGCAAGCATTACAAGTTTATTTTGCTTCGTATCCATCCTTAAAAAGAGATAAAGTAGATTGGTCGGTTGTTTTTAAAACAAAGGCAAGATTTACATTTGATGGAATTAATATTCCAGACGAAGCAGCGTATCAAGCGGATCTTGAGCTAAATGATGAATAGTAATAACTGATGATATTGATATAGGGTTGTTGAATGATGAATCAAATGAAATAATAGAAGCCTTTGAGAGCACAGAAGAAAACGACGTAGAGTACGAGACCGAGTCTGAATCAGAAAACGACAAAGACTGGTAATTCTAATTAATGATGACTATGTTGTGAGCTATGTATCGATTGTTGTGTATTGTGTATTCTGAGTTTCAGATGTTATATGTTAAAATTGATGACTATGTTGTGAGCTATGTATCGGTTGTTGTATATTGTATATTTTGAGTTGTCGATGTTATATGTTAATATTGATGACTATGTTGTGAGCTATGAATTGTTCCGCTTTTAGAATTCTATGAAATGATATATGTTATCACTATATGAAATGATTTGTTTGCAGCAGATATGTCTTTTATGAGACATGGCATTCCATTTAGTTAATCTTTTGTTAATCTTGTCTACTATTATTAACCAATCATCATGTTTGAGTTTTGTTGGTCTTATTAAAAATCCTAAATATTTTATGGGAAATTTCATGGATTTACAATTTAATGTACAAGCGACTTGATTTTCTATGTTATATATATCATTCAAAACTAACACGGAACTCCTATCAAAGTTAGTTTTTAGTCCAGAGAGCAATTCAAAACTACAAATATAAAATTAAGTTCAATAATATGTTTAGGTGCGTGTGATGTAAAGAGCATAGTATCATCCATAAACTGTAGAATGGAAATGCCATTACTCGTAATTTCAATTCCAACATTGTATAAAATCCCATTATAGTGGCTAGTTTGATAATTCTAGCAAAAACGTCCACCGCTAAATTAAACAAAAGAGGTGATAATGGATCACCTTGCCTAAGACTACGTTTTGATTGAATTTTATTTCCTAATATACCATTAACCACAATACTTGAATTTCTAGTTTTAAATAAATACATAATCCAACCCATCCAACTAATACTAAAATTCCTAGCCAATAATAATTCCTTTAGAAAATCCCAATCGATTGAATCAAAAGCTTTTGCAAATCAAGTTTCAAAAGTGCACAAGTGATATTATTTTTACAACAATGATTAATAAATTCTTGAATTACTCCTACCCGATCTGTAATATTTCTACCTTTGGTAAATGCAATTTGAGTAGTGTCAATTAATTCATTCATTTTAGTGTTTAACCTATTAGCTAAAACCTTAGAAATGATTTTGATAGAATGGTTTAATAGTGAAATAAGTCTGAAATCTTTTAACTCATTTGCACTCATTTTCTTATGTAATAAGATTACATTAGCAAAATTAAACCTACCTAATTATAGTGAAGCATCATAAAATTTGTTAAAAAAATTAATTAAATCGTATTTTAATACACACCAAAAAGTTTCATAAAATAATATAGGAAACCCATCAAGGCCAGGGGATTTATAATTTGGCATATCTTTTATAGCCCTTAATCTTTCCTCTTCCATAAATGGAAAATCAAGTCCATCTAAATTAATCCTAGTGTCATTAGGATATAATTCATCCCAATTAGCTCTAATCCTATGTTTATTTTTAGTTCCAAAATTTCTTTATATTGGTTAGTAAATGACCCATTTAATTCTTTTTGATCAAAGATCTCAAAATTATTAATTAAAATAGAATTAATGGTGTTAGTGCGTTTTCTACTATTTGCTACTTTATGAAAAAAATTGGCATTCATATCACCATCATCCATCCATTGAACCCTAGATCTTTGTTTCCACATTACTTCTTCCTATGTTAGAATTTTATTTAAGTCATCTTTTAAGTTTGAAAGTACATTTTTTTTCCGAAATATTTAAATTCGTGAGTTCTTCTATTTTATTCGGATTTTTGGAATATCATTTAGTAATTTATCCTTTTTAATTTTAATATTACCAAAAACATCTATATTCCATTTCTTAAGAAAATTTCTTAAATATTTTATTTTACTTACAAATATTTTAGCTGTATCTCCGGAAAATTTATAATTATATTTACTCAGAGAAAACCGTTTATTCGCTGTTAATTCTGAAAAGTTATTTTCTAACAACCACATTTTTTCAAATTTAAATAATTTATTTCTATTATTTTGATTATTACAAGATTAAATAATTGGATATGATACGAGTAAATACTCGAAAGCCCACCCACCTTACAATTAGGATATTTATCTTCCACTTCATCACCAATAAAAAAACCTATCTAAAAGAGCCACCAATGGGTCATTTCTTTTATTCGACCAAGTAAACCGTCTATTATTTAATTGTATTTCAATCAAATTACTATCAACAATGAATTGGTCAAATTCTTCCATGTCCAAGAAATCTCCTTTTCTAGGAGTTCGTTCACCTAGAAATCTGGTGATATTGAAATCCCTATCTATCACCCAAGAACATGGAGCGAGTGACCTAAACTCCAAACACTCACTCCAAAGAACGGTACAATCTAATTTAGAATTCAGTCCATAAACATTGGTGACATTTAGAAATGAGCCATCACCAAAAAAAAATTTAATATATCGAATGAGTTTTAATAATATATTGTAAAATTTTAATACAGTTTTCTTTCCTACCCACCATTAATCCTCCAGAGCTATCCCTAGCAGGAAGATAAACCCAATGAGTAATATAAAGACTCCCTAAACACCTATAAGACATATAATCAAGGTGTTATATTTTTGTTTCCTGTAATAAAACAATGTCAATATTATTCTCTTTAAAAATGACTTAATTTTACTACATTTTCCTAGATCGTGTAAACTTCTAACGTTCTATCTGATGTATCTCATGGTCCAAATGATCCAACCTGCTCTAATTCCTTACTCTTAATATACTCAGTGCCTATCTGAATATCATTAAAGATAAAGCCAGAACTCCTAGATAAATACTATATATCGCTAGTGGATAAACTACTCAAAGCACATAGACTATATGTACTATCCAAAAGAAAATCCATACTCAAGCTAGAGCATCAGAAACTCTAGTGGCCTCTCTACGAAGACAAGCACTCCTCCTTACCAATCTAGATGAAGTCGAACTAGATCCAATTTTCTATGAACTGTAAAATCGGTGTCTCTACGCACTATAGAACTAACATATGCCCTACCTACATCACTCTCTTCTTATTGCATTAAATATGTTCCTCTATGCACTTGTACTGGAAACACATCACTACATTCCAATTGAGTATTCAATTCTTTATAATGCAGTGTCTTGTCAACCGCATCCTCAATACACATGCCTGATGCACTAGCTTTTCATTTTTTAATCCACTTGAACTAATATATTGTGCTTAGCCTGTGTACATGCACAATGCACTCTCTTATCTACAAATACTTCTCCAACAATAACGTCCATAATTTCATCGCATATAGTATCTTACCACCAACTTGTACATGCACATATTTCAACATATTGCATGTATTAATGTCTTCATTATTTGTGCATTTATTGTTATACAATTGAGCCTTATTAACTTCTACAACAACTGGCGTTTTCGACCCTCAAAAGTCAACACTAATATATCCGTGGTATTTATGTCCGAGCATCCAAGTGTCGGAAAGACGGATTATCGGGGCGAAAGAAAGAAAAGACAGAACAAAATCTCACATCTGACGAGTAATATATAATATGCAACCGATCTTTACCAAAGAAAACTGTAATATACATACAAATCAAAGTAACTATCTATCATCAGCCTGGATAGTTATAACAACCTGTCCTCACAAATGCTGACAAATACAAAACAACAAATGCAGTGGAAATAAAATATACATGAATACGTCTTGGAGGCATCTAGCTCATCCCCTGAAGCTCCATAGCATCCATAACTAAATCTAGAAATATTCTCGGTCGGACCCGAGCATTATAACAAAATAACGTCCGGATCAGTTTGGTAAACCACCGTGAAAGACACAACTCAAATGGATTTTAATGTTATAAAACCTTTCAAAAATAAAGGTATCTTGTAAGACCATGTCGCACATAAACTGATAGAGTTAAGGGTATGCCCTAGAGGAAATTATATAATTTGTTACATATATCTAACTCGTTGACCAATCTTGTTCGAAATAAAGGTATTTTCTTTCTATTATATACTTGATATAATGTGGTTATATTAATAAATCGATTTAATTAAAAGTATATTTAATAGAAAATCCACAAATGGTATGTTTTGTGATAGTAGTTACAAAGTGTTGTAACCGTGAGTAATTTATCACGATGAAACAAACATACCATTTTTAATGTTTCTAGTCAAGATGCACCGAAACTGGATATCGATGTATCCGTTGAGACTAGAGTACGTAACGCTCGCCAAATGTTGGGTAGTGTATTACTCATAACCGTTGGGGGCACCAAGGAGTTACGTACTGATAGTTATTGGATAACTATGGAATGACTCGCTAGATTTTTTTCTGTTGGTTAATATAACTAGGGTCAAGCAGAGAATATCGATGTGACTAATTTACACAGTTCTCTCGACTTGAGAATACCGTTGATCTTCAATGTGGAATCTCTGCTTTGATTATAGTCAAATCATGGCACGATGTCCATCGAACGACTATAGTTGGGTCGAGTGAAAGCATTGGAAGTGAAACACTATTCAAGAGAGGATTCGTCTTCTTAGTTATATGAGGTTTGTATCACAGTCAACTGAAGTCAATTCAAAGTCAAAGTCTCTGGTCAGAGCATTTCGGTTAATAATGATTGTTATTATTGAACCAAAGACTTTGTGTTTAGACTGTAAAGTTGAATGTGGATGATATTGTAATTTTAACCATTACCAAATTCCATAAATCCAAAGTGATTTAGTTTTGACGAAGAGAATTGGTGTAAATAATTGTCACCATTAAGTACCGCTTATAATAATTAAAATTGGATTTTACCAAAAGATGTGTAGGCGATGAATCCAGTTAAAATGTCACACTACCTACTAAGTGACGCGTGAACGTTAATATTTAAATTGCTCAATATTAATCACTAACTAAATTTACACCTTGAGTTGCACAACCGTAACGATGAATTCTCCGAAAAACCACATGATTTAACTAATTTATAAAAAGTTGTAAAGTAATTAAATTAATTAGTACTTGAGAAATATTAATTATTATTTATTTTATTTGATGTTTGGGAGTTATTTGTAATTATTTGAATGCATTTATAAAAGTTATATTTGCGCACATTGATATATGATATCATTGTAATTAAATAAAAGATAATTACATGCATACCATTTAATTAATTATGTCATTTGATGGCACGTGATTTCCAGCCATACCATGTAAAGAAATAGGAGTGAAAAGAGAAAGTTAATCAAGAGAATTAATTAGAGAAGTTTTAATTAAAGAATGGAAAAGCTTTCCTTCTTTCAAATAAAAATTCTCCAATTCATTCTGTACGTACAATTGAGTTTCTCATTTTTCATTCTTTCTGTAACTTTTCTGGTTCTCTCCTTCTCTAATGGCTGAAAATATGAGATTTTTCATAGCTTCAATTATTCCTAAAATCAAATACAAATAAAATCAATTATGAAAAGTGGTTTATTCCTCTTGATTCTTGCAACATCTGGAGGCTGATTTTTGAATCTATGAGATTTGTTTCATCATTCAAGATACGATTCATTGGCTACATCTAGAGGAAAAATTCGATGTCCCAAGGTGTACTTCAAGGCTTTGGAATTAAGGTATGATCTTTTTATTCTAATAATTTTGATATAATGTTTTAATGGACAAAATTGAATATCTTAATTTATATGTGTATAATATTGTCTCATCTGATTTGAAAATGGTTTATGTATTTCAAATTGTTTATTATATGAATTGATTGGTTTATTTTATTTTTATAAATCAAAACTGAAACTTATATATGATTAGAAAATATTTTAATTTTAGATCTATGTTTAAACATTCAAATCAAAACATAATTTTTTTGATTTGAATGTTTACATGTTCTTATTGTTTGCATTTTTACTGTAATAGAAACTTACATATGATTAAATGATGTTTTGATAATAAATTGATTAAAATTAATTTCTAAATTTGTTACTCTATTTGACATGACTAATATATTTCTTTAAGTATTCAAAGGATTGTTAATATATTGCTCAGTTTAGTGTGTTGCACTTTTGTTTATTTTTTTAGATAGGTTAAATCTCTTTAGATTTAAAATTTTATTTGTTCTTATTATCTACATTTTATTGTAATTGAAACCCACACATGATTAAAGGATGTTTTAATAATAAATTGATTACAATAAACTTATAAATTTGTTACCCTATTTGACATGACTAATACTTTTTAAGTACTCAAAGGATTGTTAATAGATTGTTCAGTTTAGTATGTTTCACTTTTGTAAAAAAAAATCATATAGGTTGAATCTCTTCATTTAATTGTATACATATATATATATACATATATATATATACATATATATATATACATATATATATATATATTGTTAACTAATTTAAGTTTATATAAGTTCAGAAATACATTAGAAAATTCAAATGTTATATGGTTTATTTGGAATTAATTAAGAAGTTTTTGGTTAACCTTTATATAGAAATAATTTTATATGTATATATATGTACATATAAAACTTAATGTTTATATTTCAAATTTTATAGTTTAAATGCTTTATTAATATGAAACAATTTTAAATGAGGCAGTAGTTTATGCATATGAATTATTGTTGGCTATTCCTAATCTTATGTCATAATGATTCATTGATTGCTAATTGAATGCTGCATAAATCAAGTTTGTCAAAAAGGGGAAGATGAATCATTCAACTTTGTCATCTTTTATTTCTTTCCTTTGTCCCTTATGTGATTGCCTTAAAACTTATTCTTATTTATTCATATACATCATGTTATAAATTGATCATACTTGCCTTATGTTTAACTATTCCGTCACACAATTAAGGAATGAATATATTTGATATATTCAAACCTTATTTTTATATCTCATTCTTTATTGTTGTAGAATCAAATTAATAAAACAAAATATGGTATTAAATAAAATAATGATTTTATTTAAAAGAAAATTAGATAAGATCTAAATACATTTAGACTTCATAGGCCCATTAATGATCCAAAAATGGTAAATTTTTTGAAATCCACCCATTTCTTCCACTGCGGGCAGGCCCGGTTACTTCAATGGTATCAGAGCCCAATAGCATATGCGGTCTAAATTAGTCATATTAGACTTAACTAATTAAGCTTACGCACTTAGTACGATGTCTAGAAAGGTGATGTCTAGGATTGGAATTGAGTAATCAAGTACCATGTCCTACCTAGTTACCTGCCTGGTCTGAAAGGTGAAGTGAGCCCAAAGGTTACCCCTGATAGAAAAGGCACAATTTGAAGTGGGCCTTGGACTAATTTTCAAAATAATTTTAAAAAACGAGACAAGATTTGAAATTTAAAAGTTAAATTTAAAATAAAAACATGTTTATTATAAAAAGTTATAATATAACATAAATTTTCAAAATGTTTGAAAAGGTAATGAAAATTTCAAAATGTTTGAAACTGTTTAAGTATTAATTTCAAAATTTAAAATTTATTAATAAGGTTAATAAAATAAATTAATTAAATGAGTTAATTAATTAATACTTATATGCATGTATTATATATGTTGATATATGTTATGTTATTTTAAAGTGTTAAATAACATAAGTATACATGTATGTAAGATAAATTTTGAAATTGATATAATTTAATTAAAATTGTTTAATTAAATTGTAATGACTTGTAAATTCAAACAAAATTTTAAAATATTAATTATAATTATTGACTAGAATATGGTTAAAAATAAAGAAGTTTCTACTATTACTGTAAAATAATAATAATAATAATAATAAATTTGTTAGAATATAAAACATGATAATAGATAAAGTTCTAAAACAACTAATCTTTAATGAAATGGAAGGTGGTAACGCGTATTAGAATATAATTTAATTGAATGTAATTGACAACTGTATTAATGTAATTTCAATCAACTGTAACAATAAATGTTACTAAAGAATGAGATGAAGCATACAATAGGAAATCAATTATTTGGTAACTAGATTTATACTCCTTGTGTAAACAATATATTAATAGATATAAATTACTAAGTTGTAACAATTGATTTATTTCTCATCTCATTGATTAATCCGCTTTGGAATTTATTTTGTAATCAATGGAATTAAATGTAATTGAAATCTTTCAAATAAAAGGAAAGAGAACATTAATTGTAATTAATGGACGTAATAATAGAAACGTATGTTTGAATTAAAATAAAAGAGGAATTTGAGGAAATAAAAAGGAAACATATGTTTTAATTGAAAGAGAAATTTGATGTAATATAAAGAACATGTAAATTGAAATAAAAGGATAAAACTTTGTTTGAATTATTTAATGAAAATAAAACGATTAGTGTGTAACCAACATTCAATTGGAAATTTAATTTTGAATTAGGTGGAATTAAATCTTTTAATTAAGGTAAAGAGAAACAAATGGTAATTGATTCAGTCAAGAATAAGCAACATATGTTGAATTGAATAAAATGAACATTTGAATGAAGACAAACCAATGTTAATAAAATAGAGGTTCAATTCAGTCAATCTTAAAATATATTATTATTTGAATTTAAATAAAATTTAAAGGTTAAAATTAAAGAACAAATTTTGAAACATTGAGTAATATATTTTTCCATATTTAATGAAATAGAAAATTTTCTAAAGTTTTAAATTTTGGTCAAACTTAGTCAAAATTTGACCTTTGGTTGAAAATTTTAAATTTGAATTTTAAAATTTTATTCTTTTTATATGATACTAGACTGAATTCTGCTCTTTTCTCCACTTCTTGTTTCATCAAAATCAAATTTCTATTACTCTAAATATTTGAATTTCTATGAAAAATTGACATAAGTTTGTGGTGTTTAGTTGTGAAATTTGGCTAAGTCCTAATGGGTTTGGTTTAGTCCTAATGGGACTTGGTTAACCAAGAGACTCTAACCATACCAAGAGTCTTTTGTCTATTTCTATGCCTACGACCATTTGTTTCCTTCTGACTAACTTGTACGTACATAATTTTCTTTTCAAAAAACTTTCTCAACACACTTCCTTCTTCCTCTTAAAATTTATTGGAAGTTCTAGATCTCAAATCTCCAAAACCTCACTAATCAAAACTCTTTCCTACTCTCCTTCAATCCTTCCTTCCTCCTCCTTGTACCGCTCTCTCTTCCACCATCCAAGCCCTCATCTCCTCCTCCTTATTTCGCCCACCAATCACCACCCAAAGCCAAAAACCCTACCCCTCTTCTCCTAGCCATAGCTGAGCCCTCTTTGCCTCTTTTCTCTTCTATTTCAAAAAAAACAAAGTTACATATTTTATTTTGGAGATCAATTGATTCTAGCTTGCTTTGCTTTGGAATTAATATTCAAATTCATAGCTTTGTTTGTCAAATATTTCCTAGCCTCGAAAGGTAAGCTATTCACTCATGATTTATAATCTTATGCTAAGTGGATGAATATCAATTGATATGTTAATGGAATGTTGCAATAGTTTAGAACTTTTGCGTAGTTTGGTTACGATTTGATATGACATATGTTCACTTATGTTCACTTGTTATTTTGACATGAAATTGTTCTTAATATTATGTTGTTTATTTATAAAAAAATATATAGATGTGATGATATGGTTATTAATATGCTTCATGATGTTAATATTAAATTGCTATGTTGAAAAGAAAAAAAAGGAAAATGTTATATTGATTTAAAGGTTGACACTTTTATGGTGAAAATTGTCATTAGTATGTTATGTGAAATTTATGTGTGGAAAAAAAAGAAGAAAAAAAAGAGAAAAAATTATATGTATATATGTGTTATGTTGGAATCAGCTAAATTGCTATGTTAAAAATGGTTGCATATTGGTTTATGTTATGACAGGAATCTTATGTCACCTTCCATGTTAAACGTGCATATATGCTATATTATGTAGTATGTATGTAATTATTTGTTATTGTATGTAATTGGTTATGTAAGTAATATGTTATGTTATGTGATTCACTATGTAAGTTATGTGCCATCTTATGTAAATTGTTATGTATGATTTTGTGTTATGTTATTTATTTTATGTAAATCATGCTACAAGTTCCATTGGTTTTAGGAATTCCCTGTGGGTTGAAATAATACATACCTGAATGATCTTTTAGAATAGGGAAAAATCGTTATGGGTTGAAATGATAAACCTAAGCGATTTTATTGATTTTGGCAATTTGGGATTGCGGGTTGAAATGATATATACCCGTAAATTTTAAATTATTGCGGATTGAAATGATAAATATCTGTATCACTTGACCCTAGGATAGAAAACTATATACGGACACCGTCGATCTACTTTTTAAAGTGATTTCTGAAATTTTGAAAAGACGTGTTTGAAAAAAAAGAAAATGATTTTTAAATTTAATATAAAGATTTTATTTTAAAACATATATGTAAAATTTAGATTTTAAAATTATATGTTTTAAGAATTCTAAATTTATAAGTAAGTTTTAAAATGTAAATTTTAAGGTTTTACTTATAACTTTATTTACTTTTTTTTCTTTCATAATATAAGATTTAATTGAATAAAATTTAATAAAAATAAAATATATTATGTTTAAAATATTTAAATTAATATATAACCTGTTTTAATATATAAACTATTTCTAATATATAAACTATTTCAAAATTATAACCTATTTTAATATATACACTATTCCTAATATATAAACTATTTCAATCTATAACCTATTTTTATATATAAACTATTTTTAATGTATAACTATTCCAATATATAAACTACTTTCAATAATCAAAATGTTGAAAGTTGGAACTGTTATGATTTAGATTTAATTGATTTAAAATGCGAATATTTTGATATGATGGATTAACCTATTTTGTGGTTATGATTTTGAAAATGAATATGATTTCGGAAGTGAATATGGTTTCGGAAGTGATATGATTTTGAAGTGAATATGATTTTGAAAGTGAGATGATTTTGAAGTGAGTACGATATGAATCGGTTTGGAAATGTAAAAGAACCAACTGGTGTGAAATAAGGGTTTGGTTGTTAAAGAGACCGGGATCAGATATTGTCACTCTCTGCCAATACCGAAAACCACATTAATAACTATGCACGTGGTGGAGATTTCAGAATGAAGTAGGATGGTTTGGCGAACGATTCTATATGAGGTATTAACGCAGCCCTGATTCCAGCGAGTCAGCTTGATGTGGCTAAAACAGGAGCTATACCAGGCCAAGTGAGGTCGCATCTTCAATCGAGCATGCTTCTTCGATACCATTCTATTACTTGTGATTTGATTGGGTGCACCTTTGATTTGGGAGTGTGTCTCGAGGTGGGCGGTAGTAGCTGCTATGTGTTACCACCAGTCCGGGAGTGCAAATGGTAGAATCCTACCCTGGCATTGTCTCACGTGCCTTGTCACATGCCTTATCACGCCCTCTACGAGTTTGTTTTGTACCGTACCTATGGAGTTCCCTCTGGGTAAACCACCGGTTTGGTGGAGCTTACGGTATTGTATAGACTACGGAAATATATAAAATGTGTTAAGGGGGATATGGGTAACTCCATAACGCTACTTTAATATTTTGCTTTACTGTAGACATTATTTATGTAGCATTTTGTATTATGTATGTAGATAGTTCCACGGATCCTTAAAGGATGGAAATCCCAAACATTCTTTAAGTTATTGCATTCCATTTGGACATTTCACTTGAGTTGATTTACTTGCATAAGATTGTTAATCCTGACTCGAGTGTTTTGTGTTTTGCTTTATGCTCAGGTCAGGCTGAGTATTACAGCATTTAAGACTCACCTTTTGAGGCTTGGAGCTTGGCTTGGATATCTATCTTATCTATTCAGTTTTCTAGTTATTCTGTTATTTCAGTCGTTTAGTTATTTCTTTTCAGACTTGTTATTTGCATCTGTATTGGAGACTTCTGTGTATTTGGACTTTTGTTGTCTTTTGTCTTGGACTCTATTATTTCTGTAGTAGCTTCATGAACTACTATTTATCTATTCCGCTGCGTATTGTTGTATTACTCTGTGTCTATGATTATGTGATTAATTTATTTACTGTATATGCTAAGTTTTGCCAAATATAAATAACAATCTGTTGTTTTGAACAATTCAAGTCTGACATGTGTGGTTTATTGTCGATTTGAATGGTTCAAAATAGCGGGTCGTTACATAAATAAATTAAATAAAAGTTAATTAATTAAATAACAAATATATGCATATATAAGATATATGTGTTATACTATAAAGGTTGTAATAGATATGTCCAATATAAAAGTTGTATTGGAATACTAATTTAAAATTAACTAACCAGTTAATTAATTGAATAAGGTTTAATTAATAAAATGTTATACATAAGATTATTGTATAAGTTAATTAAAATATAAAAGTTATATAATAATGAAATTTATATAATATGAGTGTATAAACTAAAGGTGGAACATTAAAGAAACCCAGATAGACTTAAGAAATAAATACATACGTAAATGTACGTATACTGTGATTTCTGATGAGTCTAACACTTGAATCGCGAGGGTATTTCATAAGAAATACATTATTCCATAACTCGATATCACTCAAAATAATATACTGAAGATTATGAATCTTTAATATAATGTTGTCCTCTATCATATATATATTAATAAATTACTTGCATACTCCTTAGTTGTTGAGCAAACTCAAGCTAGGGATGTTATGTGTAGTATTATTAATATATTGAATAGATGAGGTAAGATAACTATATGTATTTGTTGAGCAAACTCAAGGTACATATACTATACTTAGGCCGTCGCGGTGTGGTTGGTATGAGTGAATAATCTCTTTCGATTTGTTGAGCAAACTCAAGGTCAAAATGAGATTAAGACAAGGAAAATAAGGTTAGGAGTTGTATGTGACACAACTGATAAGGAGTTATCCATCGTTTGTGGGGCTATGATTTGTTGAGCAAACTCAAGGTCAGAATACCAAGACAGACGAGTCCTAACACCCACTACTGAATTCGAAAGACTTCTATGTTTCATCTTAGGGTTTGGAGAAACATAAAAGACTAGTGGGAGCCTTATTGGGAAAATGAAATGGTAACTTTAACCTTTCTAATATTGTAAGAACATATGCTAAATAATGTTATAATTATCTATAATGATAAATTTTTGCATTTAAGATGATTGATAAATTTTTTATCAATTAGCATATACAAACGAACTAAATTGAAAGTTGACAATTGGAAATAAAATACCCACTATTAAATGTCTGTTGCATGTTAATGTTTTCTATACCCATGCAAGTGTCTAATTTTACAACTACTTAATACATTCGTAAAATGGTCACTTACGTGCTTATTTGGTTGAGACCGTGTATTGCACTTTATGAGTTTCGAACTCTAAAAGCAATACAAGGCTATGGATATTTGATCCATATACTATCATTTATAAATGTTATTTGGTGAACGGTCATAGTTCGTAATGTACGATACTTTAATGAATATAGTTCATTGGAAATAGTCTAATAAATAATATTTTGAGATCGTGTATCCAACTTGATTGATTACAAAAGGGATCATATTGTGTTAATGTAACATAAGACCAAAAACTACAAGATAGATCTAAGAACTCGATTGCTGAAATGTCATTTTGATCGGTTTACGTAAAGTGTAACATATTTGATATCCTTAAATGTTAAGGATAATCGAATGCGCTTTTGTAAAGAGTTTGTTATGATATTGTAGTATGGTTTTCTTTTGTATAGTTTGACCATTTGAAAGAAAAATGGATGTATAAAAATAGATATAATTTAAGGTACAGTTGGGATGAAGAGAATGAATAGTCACTTCTGCTTCGTAGAGAAACATTGAAAATGAGAATTGTAATGTTAATTGATACTTAATATTGGAAAAAGAAATATGATTTCTATTCCGAAATGTATTTTCATATAGGAAATTCTTTTCTATGAGATTTACTTTTTTAAGCTTAAGATATTCGATCAACGAATTCTCCACTGTAAATAGTTGCAGTGTACGAAATAAACAAATTGTATTAAGTGAATGATGTACCTCCGAATTTAGTACATTATTATAGTAATGGTGGAAATAGTGGGAGTATGCCATATAACACTTATTAATTGCATCATAGTACGAAAATTGTTTCCGTAAAACTCACCATACAATATTTATGAAATAATGATTATTTTTCGGTATCGACTGAAAAAAATAGACAGCTATATTTCAATATGAATATTCTTTGTGAAATAAAAATATAACGTGGTAATTTTTTTATAACAAAAGTGATGCGTTGGAAAATACAAAAGTATCTAATATTATTTATGGTTGTTTTGGAATTACAGACTAAGCCGTAGTTTTGAGAAATAATTTTATTTTATGATTATGAATCATATGATACTTGTTAATTATATCTCAAACAATAAAGGTCTATGCACCCATTTAGTGGGAATATCATAAGAGTTGATGAACTCTTCGGATTGATACATATAGATGTATGCAATCATAATTCTATAAATACCAAAACGGTTCCATGTACTTCGACGTATTCACCGATGAGTTATCGTCGACATGGACATGTGTATTTGATACACATGTAGTATGTCTATGGTAAACTTATAGAATATAAAACAAAAGTGAATAAAATAACATGCAACAGAAATGATTTGATTTGATCGAATGAGTGAATATATTGGAAAATGTTCTGAACGTACCTAAAATGAATAAAGATTCAATCTCAAAATTACTCCTCCATATGATACATAATGATACATCGATATTGAGTAATCGAACTTTGTTGGACAATGTACGATTAATTGTGATTGAAGTTGAGTTAGTTTCTTTCTATAAGGTAATGTACTTAAGGGTAATACACAAGGTTAATATTATTTCATCTGAATAATAGTTTATAAAATTTTACAAGATAAGGGTTTATAAGAAACTCCAACATATCATAGGCCAAGGAATTGGCATGTTGTGCGAGTCGAAAGATTGCACATAATAATTGTTCATGAGGGATCTTGAATGAATCTCCCCAAAAGGATTTTGAAAAGTCTGTCATTTGATGACATATTTATGTTTCAAACATAATTTTTGCAAACTAAAACCAAATTAGTTTTACAAATAAAGAAATTCATAAAACGTTTATAAATACCTATTCTATTGCACTGAGCAACAATTGTTGTTTCAAGGTATACCAACTTTATTGTGAAGAAATTTCTTTGAGGAATTATTGGTAGTAAATTGGAATTGGATACGATCCATGGATAGAACTGATTATATGAGATGAAATGAAATTAACTAACTTAAACAAACACATAGCATTAGAAGGTCTAATAAGTATTCTCGCACATCGAAGAGAAACTATAAGTTTCTTATTAATGTCGAAAATATATAATCCTAAATTGTTTAATTAAACCACTGAGAGTGTTTACTCTATATGGTATGATGCGCAAATCCGAAAGAATTCCATGTACGCTATCAAAATATAGATTTTGGTGGTCGTAACTTAAGGGATATGATCCATCGACCTCGATTGTGTCTTTATGAATAAGACTTATGCGGTTGGAATTAAATGAGCAATGTTGATAAGAATAATATCATAAATTTCAATTGTTGAAATTAACGTAATAGATTCAATATTCAACATGTTTGAGTCAATTTGGATTTACTCACAAAATTATCGCTTGATAAGTCCTAGTGTTTTGGTACATATGTATTGAAATAGAAAATTCTAAATAACGATTTAGAGTAAACTATTTACTCATATTAACCAAAAATGTCTCAAAGTCGGTAGGAGCGATATTGAGTTTTTGAGTCTTTGGATATCATCCAAGAATGATATAAAAGTATCATTTATAAGCATAAACATTGAATAAGTATTTTGATAGAAATATCAAATAGTTTGATTTTTAATCAAAATGCAGAGGAAGTGTGTGTTCATAAGAAAGAACGTTAAAAGGTACATTGATATTCCTAAACTATAAGTAAACAACATGCTGTTGATGTTAACGATGTACTTGTGTGAAAATCAGCCTTAGTTGTTTAATACTCAACATTGGATTAATAAATGATGACTTTTATAGTAAGTATAAAAGATGTCGAGAATGTCCCAAATGATATGCAAGGACACCTTATTAAAATGTTAAATACGGAACATGTAAGAATGATTCCTTTTCATTGGCAAAGGGAATTATCATACATGTTGTGTTGTCTATGATATCATAATTTGCTTATGTATTTGATACATGAAGCAAATATCAAATCCAAATTGATATCACTAAATGGTTGTTTGAAGTGTTCTCGTGTATTTATGAAATACTAGAGAATTGTTTACGGAAATAAAAAATGTTTATGAAGGAGTGTTCAAACTCAAACTTCATAAGTCATATTGAGTGTAGTATGTCAATAATAAATTTAAGTTAAGAATATTTAAGTTGGAAATGTTCCAAATAAAAGACTGTGGCTTATTCAATGAAAAAATGCTACATACATCGCCTTGAATTTTGTTGCAATAAAAATAATGTATATAAAATTATAAGTGCATAATTTATAACCGAGCTAATTTCAAATGTTGAGAATCTCATTACATTGTTATAAGATAACAATGTTGTGATATGGTTCGTAATAGAACTTAGAGCTCACTAGAAGTCGAGAGACATGCTCCGAATTGTTCCACATGATAAAACAGTTTACCACCGTCGAAGAGAGTTGATTGACAGAGTAGATAACTAAAACATAATAGCATACCCATTCACAAAGGGACTGACCCAATTGGTTTTGAGAAAACCGATTGGAGAAGTTGGAATAAGATTTCATAATTGGCCCCAAGTGCAAGTGGGAGATTGATAGAGTTAAGGGTATGCCCTAGGGGCAATTATGTAATTTGTTACATATCTAAATCGTTGACCAAATCTTGTTCGTAATAAAGGTATTTTCTTTCTATTATATACTTAATATAATGTGGTTATATTAATCAATCAATATAATTAAAAGTATATTTAATAGAAAATCCACAAATGGTATTTTTGTGATAGTAGTTACAAAATGTTGTAACTGTGAGTAATTTATCACGATGAAACAAATGTACCATTTTAAATGTTTCTAGTCAAGATGCATCGAGACTGGATATCGATGTATCCTATGAGACTAGAGTACGTAGCTCTCCAAATGTTGGGCAGTGTATTACTCATGACCATTGGACACTAAGGGGTTACGTACTAATAGTTATTGGATAACTATGGAATGACTCACCATATTTTTTTCTGTAGGTTAGTATAACTAAGGTCAAGCATAGAATATCGATGTGACTAATTTACATAGTTCTATCGACTTGAGAATACTGTTGATCGTCGGTGTGGAAGCTTCGATTTGATTATAGTTAAATCGTGGCACGACATCCATCGAACGACTATAGTTGGGTCGAGTGGAAGCATTGGAAGTGAAACACTATTCAAGAGAGGATTCGTCTCCTCAGTTATAAGAGGTTAGTATGACAGTCAACTCAAAGTCAAAGTCTCTGGCCAGAGCATTTCGGTTAATAATAATTGTTATTATTGAACCAAAGGCTTTGTGTTTGGATTGTAAAGTTGAATGTAGATGATGTTGGAATTTTGACCATTACCAAATTCCATAAATCCAAAGTGATATAGTTTTGACGAAGAAAATTGGTGTAAATAATTGTCACTATTAGGTACCGCTTATAATAAGTAAAATTGGATTTTACCAAAAGATGTGTAGGCGATGAATTTAGCCAAAATGTCACACCACTTGCTAAGTGACGTGTGAACGTTAATATTTGAATTGTTCAATATTAATCGCTGACTGAATTTACATCTTTGAGTCGCACAACCGTAATGATGAATTCTTCGAAAAACCACATGATTTAATTGATTTATAAAAAGTTGTAAAGTAATTAAATTAATTAGTATTTGAGAAATATTAATTATTATTTATTTTATTTGATGTTTGAGAGTAATTTGTAATTATTTGAATGCATTTATAAAAGTTATATTTGCGCGGATTGATATAAGATATCATTGTAATTAAATAAAAGTTAATTACATGCGTTAATTTATAGAATCTTATGTCATTTAATGGCACGTAATTTCCAGCCATACCATGTAAAGAAATAGGAGTGAAAAGAGAAAGTTAATCAAGAGAACTAATTAGAGAAGTTTTAACTAAAGAATGGGAAAGATTTCCTTCTTTCAAATAAAACATATTCTCTAATTCATTCTGTACTTACAATTGAGTTCTCATTTTTCATTCTTCTTTCTGTAACTTTTCTGATTCTCTCCTTCTCTAATGGTTGAAAATATGAGATCTTCCATGGCTTGAATTATTCATAAAATCAAATACAAATAAAATTAATTATGAAAAGTGGTTTATTCCCCTTGATCCTTGCAACATCTAGAGGCTGATCTCTGAATCTAGGAGATTTGATTCATCATTCAAGGTACGATTCATTGGCTACATCTAGAGGAAAAATTCAATGTTTCAAGGTGTACTTCAAGGCTTTGGAAGTAAGGTATGATCTTTTTATTCTAATAATTTTGATATAATGTTTTAATGAACAAAATTGAATATCTTACTTTGTATGTGTATAATATTGTCTCATTTGATTTGAAAATGGTTTATGTATTTCAAATTGTTTATTATATAATTTGATTGGTTTTTTTTATTTTGATAAATCAAAACTGAAACTTGTATATGATTAGACAATATTTTAATTTTAGATCTATGTTTAAACATTCAAATCAAAACATAATTTTTTTGATTTGAATGTTTACGTGTTCTTATTGTTTGCATTTTTACTGTAATAGAAACTTACATATGATTAAATGATGTTTTGATAATAGATTGATTACAATTAATTTCTAAATTTGTTACCCTATTTGACATGACTAATATCTTTCTTTAGGTATTCAAAGGATTGTTAATATATTGCTCAGTTTAGTGTGTTTCACTTTTGTTTAAAAAAATTCTTATTCAAATAGGTTGAATCTCTTTAGATTTGAAAGCTTATTTGTTCTTATTATCTGCATATTATTGTAATTGAAACCCGCACATGATTGAAGGATGTTTTAATAATAAATTGATTATAATAAACTTATAAATTTGTTACCCTATTTGACATGACTAATACTTTTTAAGTATTCAAAGGATTGTTAATATATTGCTCAGTTTAGTACGTTTCACTTTTGTAAAAAAAAGTTCATATAGGTTGAATCTCTTGATTTTATTGTATACATATATATTTTGTTAACTAATTTAAGTTTATATAATTTCATAAATACATCATAAAATTCAAATGTTATATGGTTTATTTTGAATTAATTAAGAAGTTTTGGGTTAATCTTTATATAGAAATAATTATATATATATATATATATGTACATATAAAAAAAGTGTTTATATTTCAAATTGTATAGTTTAAATTCTTTATTGATATATAACAATTTTAAACGAGGCAGTAATTTATGCATATGAATTATTGTTGGGTATTCCTAATCTTATGTCATAATGGTTCATTGATTGCTAATTGAATGTTGCATAAATCAAGTTTGCCAAAAAGGAGAAGATGAATCATTCATCTTTGTCATCTTTTATTTCTTTCATTTTTGTCCCTTATGTGATTGCATTTAAACTTATTCTTATTATTCATATATATCATGTTATCAATTGATCATACTTTCCTTATGTTTAATTAGTCCGTCACACAATTAAGGAACGAATATATTTGATATATTCAAACCTTATTTTTATATCTCATTCTTTATTATTTTAGAATCAAATTAATAAAACAAAATATGATATTAAATAAAATACTGATTTTATTTAAAATAAATTTAGATAAGATCTAAATACATTTAGACTTCATAGGCCCATTAATGATCCAAAAATGGTAAATTTTTTGAAATTCACCCATTTCTTCCGCTGTAGGCTGGCTCGATTCCTTCATAAACATGGACATATTTTTATCTTATGATAACCAAACCATTTCATAAGAAATCTTGTGTTATAATGATAATGTCTAGGGTTTAAAATAAATATTTCATCATAGCCGAAATGGTTACATTAATTACATTCCATCATATTAGGTATACCATTAAGTCCGTAAATGCATGTATTGGAGAATGGATTCCATACAATGACAAGGCACCGAAGTACCATCTGTCATAGTACACCTCTAGAAAATGTACCAAGGGCCTTGCGTAGAACCATTCCAACACAGAGCCGCCTACCCTGAAAGTCGCTAGCATCGATTAATATTTGCTACGCACTAGATCGATGATGGCCATATATATATATATAATCACAGCAGCAGTAATATATAAATATAATGAAAGTTGATGAGGTTTGAGTAATATGTTTATATTTACTAAATAAAAACTTATATCAAACTGTTAGTATAAAAATTGCAATAAGTAAAGTGCACCGGAGATTTATATACTGGTTGAACTTCCCGTTCTACGTCTAATCCCGGACTCCTTTTGGATTTACGACTATACCCTCAGTTAATCCGGAGGAATAGGTTTTATAAACCGCCTAAGCTTCCGAACATGACTTCTATATTACAAACTACCTAAGCTGCCGAGCAGGACTTTGTGCTTGAAAAACTCCAACAAGACTTCGAGTATGAATACTTGTCATATAAATAAATAGTAACACATATGCAAAATGACATGTGTCATTACACTTGTCATTTAGGAAAATCATTATATACATGCATGATGCCAAGTGTCTTTACACATGTAGTTCATTAATACACTTATAATTTAAACAATAAATGTGACAAAATGCAGTATGTCACATTATATTACATATAATAGTATTATGAATGAATTTTAGAACTCTACTTGTGTTTAAAAATAAAAGGTTTAGCATAGTATCTCATTTTTTTAATTATTATGTTTTTCATTGTTTTTCTTCATGGTTTTTAAGTAATCTACGTATACTAATACTGTAGAAAAATGGGATCAAAAATCAATTGTTTAAGTGTCAAAAACAGGTTGCAAATTTGGTGTAAAATAATGTTAAAAACTAGTCCAGAACTATATATGGCATTTCTGAAATGTTGTCTCTGCTTCTGTTACACTTTTTGCCTTTTGCGAATATTTAGATAGCATTTATGTGCTTTGAAACATTGTAAGGTGTTTCAGAGACATTTTGCAACACTAGATAAATGCTGCAGTTCCTGGTTTATAACAAATACATTTTGATAGAAACTTTTTACAGCATTCAGGAAATGTTGTCTTTTCTGTTTGAAACTTTAAATTGTATAAAAATTATATTTAAATTAAGAATTTTCCTCTAATCTTTTTAGAGTTATTTTCTAACTTATATTAGAATGTTTTAAAATTGATTTCATGTTTAAAATCGTTTTTAATAATTAATTATAAAATTTTAAAGTAAAAAGGTCTTTCATACAAAACATGTTTATTTTTAGTTTTTCATTCTTTGTTATTTTTCATAATATTACATTATGATATATTTTTAAGTAAGTTAAAAGTGTTTTAACATATTTATAAGTATTTTAAAATTTTCATATATAGGTTTTAATTAGTAAGTTTAATATTTTATAAACGTAGTAATGGAAGTCTGGATTTTTAACACTTAAGTTAAGATGAGTTGTTTTAAAGAAACTAAATAAAGAGGTTAATAAGTTTATAAAATCATATTTGATCATATACATAGTTACACTTGTCAAACATTGTGGTTAGGCTATAATTAAATTTCATAATTAATATGGTTTCTTTTGTAAATATATGAATTTATATAATAAATCTAATATGCAAACTTTTTTGTAAAATTTGGATGCTTAGGTTTATACAATAATAACATTTTATTAAGTCAACTTCCATACGCTCATCGTTGAAATTTGATAACATGTACTCACACACACATCATATAGTTTATATTATTTTAAATACATTAGGTATTGATTTTGATATATTTATCATCTTACTTAGGAGTATATTCCCAATATTTTTTTATAATGATTATAGTATTCTACATTCATATTTGATATTAAATAAATAGTTTAAGTTATATTTGGTTTATCTTATTCAATGACTTTAATATCTATTACTAATCATCATTCATATATATAGTTAAATCCATATTACTTAGCATTCAAATATAGTTTACATTATCTTATTTATCATTATATATTTTAATATATGTCATAATATATCACTTGTATCTTATATTAATTATCATTTATATCACATATTAATTCTCATTCATATCATATATTAATCATCATTCTATGTCATTAGTCTATAATATTTTATTTAGGGGGAGTTAGAGTTAGAGTAAGTGTTAGCGTTAGAGTTATAGTTTTAGGTGTTTATTTTTGTTGATGACAAAGAGGGAGAAATATATAAAATCTAGGCATAGATTAAGGGGAATTTCATAATACAAGGGGAGTTATATTATATATATATATATATATATATATTTGTGTGTGTGGAATTGTCATCATAAAAAAAGGAGAGATTGTTAGTACCTTAAGTATTGGTTTTGATGATAACAACTACAAGACATTATATAAAATATAAATACTAATGTTTTATCAAGATATATATAGTATATAGTGCAGGATATTAGACAGGCATTGATTAAGAAAACTGTATAGTACCAAGAGTAGATTCAAGATGCTGATAAAGGGTTTCAAGAGTTCAAGAATAAAGACTCGTGAGTATCTAAGAGTTAAGATTTCAAGATATTCCGGATAAGTTATAAAGTCATAGAATTTATGTTAAAGCCTTGATAGCAATTTCCTAATCTCTCTTACCTTCTCTAATTTTGTTTTAAATTATTTTTCAAATATTCGATTTTTAAAATAATCTTTTCAAAATATTTCTTAAAATGATTTTCAAATCTCTTATACTTATTAAGATATTATTTTAGTGTTTTTAAGTTTATATATATTGAATTATTGTTTATACTTTAATAATTTATAACTATATTGATTATATATATATTATTTACATTATATTAAATATTCTTATTAAATCTTTCAAAATTATTTTATAAAGTTTTATTAAGTTTTAATATGATTAAAATATGTATAAACTATGTTTAAATGTTTTTACAAAGTTTCAAAATATTTTACAAAACTTAGTATTTTCAAAACGATTTTTATTAAGTAATTTTTCAAAATACAAAGGGATATGACGATATATCCTCTATAAGTATGTCGACATACTAGCTGTATTTTTCAAATTTCAAATTTGAATGGAAGTCTTTTCATCATATCTCTTCGCGAATAGACATGACCGTTTTTTTTCTAATATATATCAGTCTTCCAAACGAATTTTCATTAACTACTTTCTTATTTTTCTCTCCAGTTTTAACTCTCTTGATTTCTAAATCAATTTCTATCGAAAATCTGCTGAAATTCAACCAGAATCAAATTCAATCATTACTACGATTCTCTTTCATACACTCTCTGATTTCTCTCATCTCTCTCAAGATCAAGTGCTATTCAAGTGTTATAGGATCAATTGTAATCACGATTGACGATCTGAGTCTATAAACTATCAAATCGTACACTTATACTTTGTGGTGTGCTTGATATCCCTGAAATCCTAGTAGGTGTGATTGTAGCCTGATTAAATCAATTGGGTGAGCTTAGTAGCCTGTAAATATAGTGGGTGTGCTTGTGGCCCGGAAATCAAGTGGCTTTACCCAGAGGTCGGGATTCTGGAGGGTGTGTCACGTAGCCTTGAAATCGAGATTGTATTTACATTTACTAGTTGAAAAGAAATCCGTACAAGGAATTGCGCAGGGCTGGATGTAGGGTAACTCCAAACTAGTATAAAATCCCGGTGTGTTTTTCCTTTTTACTTTTACTGTATTTACCTTTATCTGTACTTTAATTCTGTGATTATTTCTGTGATTGTTAATTCCATCATTCCAAGTAAAATCTTAAAGAATTTGAATAATTTTCATATAATCCATTAAACACTATTCACCCCCATTCTAATGTTAATTTAGCCTTATGATCCCTATTTCGGTGACTCACAGAAGTCCTAACGCTCCTTTCTAAATTAAGATGAGCTATTTTTAATATTTTATTTCATTGCTATCCATTTTTTTAATTTCCCTTTTTTGTTCTTTAATAAATGTGGTCCATTTATTGCTTTGATTAATATCCATAGCAGTTGATCATTATTGTCAAAATCGAATCATTTTCGATTAATCCTTCTTCAATCTTCTTAACCTTTTTCTGGTTTCCAAAATCTATTCATTGCTCAAATTTCTTTCTTCCACAAATGCAATATCAAGTTTCCTTAGTCAGACCATTGGATTACTTTTCCTCTTATTAATTACAAATTTATTGCCCGTTAAATTGGTAATTAACATCCATCAATTACTAACTAATACGCATATAGTCATAATCTATGCTATCTACATATATTCTAGTTGTTTAGCGTAGCTATACGATACATATATCTAACTACTAATTCTACAACCAGAATACTCATTTTCATATTTTAATTTATTGAAGCTATCCTTTCAAAAAGATTACCTCATAATTAACCACAATTGAGATTTTTTTCTTTGTTTGAAATTACAAGAAAATATTTCTTTTCTTATTATAGAAATAAATAATGTAAACTATGGAAAAGAATGTCCATCTCTTATACATCTCTTTTCCTTTTAGTGTAACCCTTGTTACTTCAAACAACACACTTTTATTCAAATTTTTGGGAATTGGATAATTTATGCAAATTACATGGAAATTGCTCCAAAATTAAAATATAGATATTCATATCCTATGGGCAACCTAATTTACAACCCAATTACAGATCTGGAATATCTTTACACATTACCAACTTCGGACTTACTTCAATTTTCCAGATCAGATTGTTCATTCTATTTTTATTTTATCCATACCCTAAAAATCTTAGTCTATTCCACCAAGGTCATGATCCACGTCGCTCCATAAAAATTATAAAATCGTAATTTTTGCACATAAAATAAAAATATCTTCATACAAATAAACTTATTTAAAAATAAGCATTTATCACTTCATTTCTCACAATACTTAAAACATGAAGTATCAAATTCAATATCTCCATCTTTGAAAATGCAGCTTTAAAAACCTTTATCAAAGATTCAAAATTCCTTTATTCCTAAATAGGAATAAAATAATCTTGTTTTAAAAAAAATTCCTTATCAAAACTTTTCCCTTAAAAGTTAGACTTTCTAATTTATGGCATTCAAAATTTTCTTGGTATAAGAGTTACTCCTTACTAAAATAAGGATTTACTAAAAGAATAGTTATTGTAATACCTTATGAAAAACTTTCCTTTCAACAGCTTACTAAAATAAGGATTTACTCCTTTTTGAAAATAGGATTTTTAGCACAAAAGATTCAAAAATTAATTATCTTTCCAAATTAATATGTTAATCCATTTTTATTTCAAAGTGGTTTCTAGCTATAAGAGTTATTGTTTACAAAATAGTAAATTTTCCATAATTATCATTTCAAAATAATAGTTATTTTCTTCTAAAGCACACAATAATATTTATTACCTTATCTCTTAAAATATACTATTATTTGAGGAAATTTATCTTTTAAATAAATCCTTCTCCTTATACAAATATAAAATCCAATATTATTACTATTCAAATAAATTTCGTATTCAAATTAGGAAAACAAATAAAATTCTCATCTTTAAATAAATGCTTCTCCTTGTACAAAAACATCTAACTTATTTATCAGTCATTATTTAAATCCAATCAATGGTCAAAGATACCTTTTTATAACTTTATATGATAGAAAAATTGATGGAGTAAACAATGATAATTCATGTTTTATTCTATTACTCCTTTCAATATCAAATCTACCAGAATTCACAATTCTATTCCAAAATAGGTGTTATTTCTACTTATAAACCACTAAAAAGAGTTCTAAGAAAAGAACTTTTAGGTTTATAAACAAGGAAAAATCGCATGAAAAAATAGAAAAACCAAAGAACTAAAATTTGAAATCTCTATAATCAAATTAAAAAGGTTAATAAACAAAAACTTTTCAAGGCATTAATTTACAATTAAAACCATCCACCATTTTGTCTTTAAAGGAATTCATTGCTTTTAAAAATTGTAATACCTTTCTAAACTTTTTCAAAACTAATGCTGGTATATTCCCAAAGTTGTCTAAAATTATATTTATGTTTCCAAAAATTTCCAACTTATATGATCTCTAAGAAGTTATAGAGGATAGAACTTTCAAATTTATTGCATAGAAAATATAACATAAAAAAATAGAGGAATACAAAAACAAGGAAATTATAAGCTTTTCTAATTCAATCAAATTTTAAATTATGAAGTTAATAAATGGAAACTTTTTTTCAACTTCTTAATTCACCAAATTTGTAAATTAAAATCACCTACCAAAATATTTCACCACCCTTTTTAAATTTACAACTTTTTTTCCAACTTTTTACAAAACAACGGTGGTATAATTTAAAAGTCATCTTAAATCACTTTTTATCAAAAATTTCTAACTCATATGATTTTCATTTCAAAAACTTTTGAAAGGCACTTTCAAAATTTTCAAGGGGTTTTCATAGAAATTTTTTTATCAAATTATGTCCCAAGAGGTAGGGTTAAAATTTGTTCTTTCTTTTAAACTTTTGTACTCTACCTTTTAAATATCTAGTTTTCTCCTTATGGTGATAAATGTATTCCTTTTTACAGAACTTTTCACCTTTCCTTACTTTCGTATTTTATTAATACCCAACACCTTCATTTGTAACATCCATAAATGTTAATTAGTCCATATTAATTATCAGCCTAACAGACGTTCCCTTAAGGTCATTTATTTCCTATCAACCTTTCCATCTGCAATTCATATCCATATTACCTTAATACTTATAGGGCCTACAATGATAAGGAAGTCTAGGTCTTACAAAGAAGTATAAATTTAACTTTATTTATTTTTCAACTCATAGTTGCTTCGTACACCCTTTCGGAATATGGTAACAACTACTTCTACAGTCAGAATTTATCGAGTTAAGCGTAAATTCGAAATAAGTATATATATAATACGAGTTTTAGTAAAATCTTTTGAAAAACATTTTCAAAAATAACAAGTAGACACTCATACGTATAGTATACTTTCCCCGTTGATCGGATAACCTAGGCTCTGATACCAAATGTAACAACCCACCCCGGAACAGCCTAAATTTCAACCCAGAGAAGGTCCATCGAAACTTAGATCCATTCTAAGAAAAGTGTTGGTAGAACTAACAAAATAACAGTATGGAGGCATAACTAAACTTTCAGAACTCACAACGGGTGGAAAAAAATATAATTAAAAGAGGGAATTAGGCACAAGGACAAACTTTGAAAAAAATTTAGGCTGAAGGACACAAAGTTTCATTTTTGGGCTGAAGGACAAACTTTGAAAGAAAATTAGGCTGAAGGAAAATGCTAAATATAGTTAGCATTTTGTACAGTGCAAACATTGTACAAAATGCTAATTATAACTAGCATTATATCCAGTTTTACATTGTACAAAATGCTAGTTGTATTAGCATTGTCCTTAAGGCTAATTATCTTTCAAAGTTTGTCCTTCAGCCTAAAAAAAAAACTTGTTGTCCTTCAGCCAAAAATTTTATGAAAATTTGTCCTTGTGCCTATTTTCCACTAATTAAAAAGTGTACCCATTTATTTCAAAACTATAAAAATGTCATAATACAAAATTCCATAAAAACCGTAACATAATATCCATGAAAACAATTGCCTAAATACATGGGTACACATAAAAACAAGTAATAATAGCAAATACTGCCACAAGCCAAGCTTATCCATCTTTAAGCATCGTCACCGCCATCACTCCATCCTTAACCTGTGTTGTAATGAGGAGGGAGTCAAAATAACAAGTGTCTGGTGAATAAAAACCTCGAGTCTTACCTTTTCAGTACTTGGGCAGTATATTTCAAAATAAGAATATGTCTACGAACATAAAATCATTAAAACTATTTAATACTTCTTTATAAGGAAAGGAGGCGGGTCCAACCACTTCATACATTCCATCCTAGAAGTAGGTTTCTAGAATCCCACCAATCATACGTCAGAAACAACTATGTGAGAGACTGTACCCAAGCCACTTAATCCTTTTATTAGAAAATAGACGGACTTTGGTCATTTAATACCTTAATTAAGGCAGAACCCATCATTTAATACCTATTTCCAAGGTGTGCTCCTCACTGGTACTATCTAGCTGACATCATATGAATCTCTTAGGCCACTTAATACTTTCTTGTGGAAAATAGGCAGACTCTGGTCATTTAATACCTTAATTAAGACGGACCCTATCAGTTAATACCTATTTCCAGAAGCGGACCACCATTGAGATACCACCTAACATAACCCCTTGACCATTTAATACTTCATCTAGGGAAAAGAGGCGGGCCCTTAAACAACAACTTAATACCTCAAGACCCTAAAGCAGGCCCTTTGTCTTATGGTCTATGCTCATAATGACGTCTCACATTAGTCCGACTATTCGTAGGAACTGATAACCAGATTAGCTAGGCAGATTTCCTCTACAGAATTTGGAATTAACCTTGCGTCATTATAAATATTTATCATAAGGATATCTTACATCCATAGGAAGTGTACACAACTGCTGGTAGCCTTAAAGTGGAGGGCATACTTCCATCATGTAACTCTATTGGCCTCGCATCCTTATGACTTAGCCATAAATCAGATACTCTCCATATATATATATACACACACACACACATACATACATACTCATCTCACCATTTCATAAATAAGGCCTTATAAGGAACCTTCCTTATTACGCCTTAAAATAATAATTAGGCCATATAAGAGTTTCCTCTTATTTTCGTCTAACAATCAATTACCTTCATAATGGAGGAAATAAATAAAAATAATCACTAATTAACTATGTCATATATGAAATAATTATACATTAATTACGCTAATAGAGATAAATAAATATTCATGCCTAATAAATTCAAAACACATGGATTTTACACCCTAAACTTGCGTTAAATGTCAATTCCCTAACCAAATATTATTACAAGTCCTTTTTCTTCAAATTCTCAATATTTCAACATACCAAAATAAGGGATTCTAATATCCAAAACAGAGAATAAATATTCATAACCAAAACTACAATAACAGACTTGTTAATAAAATAGAAACTCGATTTATTACACCAATTCAATGGAATATCATAAACAATAGGAATTGCAATCTACACTCCATATTCTATTCAACTCCTCTTTTACAAAGAAATAGGTAAGAATAAGTGGTGTAAACTATGAATAGAATTCGTAATCTAAACCCCTTATTTCATTGAATAATCATAATTTGAACCAAAGAAGAAGGAGAAGTGGAATAGACTATGAAATTATCAAAAATTGCATAAACGAAACAATTCCATCAAATTAATGTAGATAAATGAGAATCTCAACATAGAATTGATATTTTGAAATAAAAAGGAATTTTGGAGGATTTTATCTATCGTATTTTTGAAATCCCAAAATCCCTAAGGCATATTCAAATCCAAAATGAAATATACTAAACAATTACTGAAAAAGAAATGTTAAGATTTCCACTCACAGATTAGCCTTAGCTTCACTTCAATGGATTTGCAGGCCTTACAATCTCTTCCAGAATCTCTCTCTTTTGATATATATATACACACACAATAGAGAAGATGTATATATTTTTATTAGATTTATAATAATTGGAGAGGAATAGAATAAGAATGGGTTGGAGAAAGAAGAAATAAATAGAAAATAGATTTGATTCTTACTTGAATTCTCTAGGAGTTTCTAAATCTAATTTGGAGAGATAACAGTGGCAAAGTTCTGCTAAATTCCCTAATATAATATGAATAAAATATGGAGAGGATAGGGTTTTATTTATAAGGGTTGAAACCAACCAGAACCGCAGGATGAAAATAGTTTTACATGGAGAAATCTAGACCATTCATACCCTCAAACCTAGCCACCACAGCCCTTTTTCAGGCACGACCGGTCAACCGCCCCTTCAACCGGTCGACCACTAGAGATCGACCGATCCCAGTAAAGGGGTCGACTGGTACGTTTATTCTAGGGAACTATTTATTTTCGTTGTTTTGAATTGATTTCTTTCCCCTAATCAACTTTAACATTAAACATTAATCAAACGTTAATTGACATTTACTTAGTCACCATGCTAATTTTTAAAATTCAAACCTTAAATTTAAATTCTTATTTAAGTTTGAATTCAAACTAAATTAATTTAAATCTGAAAACTTCATATGCTCATAACTTCTTCGTATGAGCTCCGTTTTCAGCATATTATATATGAAAACTGATCAGAATTTTACCACGAATGCAATGGAATAATTTTTGTAGTCAAATTCCAACTTTTATAAAATTTCCATATTCAACCCTATCATATTTAATTCAGTTTAATCTATTTAATTATGGTTCATTTTACGGGGTGTTAAAAGCCCTAGGGACAATTATATAAATTGTAATGTAACTTAACTCTTGTAAAAGAATCTTGTTCGAAATAAAGTATACTTATGGTTTTGTTTTCTTTTATATGTTGTTACCCGGATGTTTGATCCGGTTACAGGATGCTGATCATATAGGCTTTTGTGTCAATCTGAGTGGTTCGGCCCAAAATAAGAAGATTGAATGTCGCTCGGCTTAGGATGGAAGTGCACCGTTCGGCCTAGGCACGTCGTTCGGTACGCAAGTGCCGTTCGATCTAAGTCCATCTCTCAACATCCTTCATTCAAGCGGCATCGCTCGGTACTCTCTTCTCAAACGCCATCGCCCGACATCCTTCGTTCGATAGCTTCGCTCGGCTACCTCTATTCGGCTTGAATATGTGGTTCGGCCTACACTGCTAAGCAACCATCGCTCGGCATGACCTCGTTTCGAGTCAACTACCCAAAGTTCATTGGTCAGTCAATTACCGCTCGGTGTAGAATTGTTCCAGCCTTAGAAGCGCAAACACCTCAGCCATCGCCGCTCGGCATCTATCGTTCGGCCAATACCGTTCAGCATCCTTGTTCGGCAGCATCATTTGGCAAAGTTGCTCGGCAGCTGCCGTTCGGCATCCCTAGCTAGGTGCGTAGAAGTCACTTACTATGGGCCGAAGTATTTTGCTTTTGGGCTCGTGAAGGAAGTCCAACCTATCTTCGCCTATAAATAGAGGGGCAGGGGCGCAGTGAGAAGGGACCTTTTTTCGGGAACTCCGGGGAGACTCCGCCATAATCAAAACTCACTTATTTTCTGTTCAAACTTGTATTAAAGTTGTTGGTGTACGAATTGTATCTGTATTCAATTATTTGAAAAAGCAATAAAGATTAAACTCAAAGTGGACGTAGGCAGTTACGCCGAACCACTATAAATCCGGTGTTCCCGTTTTTTGCATTTACTTTTGCATCCATTCCTCTATTTTAATTTTCTATCTTCATTAATCTCTCTACACAAATCTTTCTTTGGGTGTTAGTGACCAATTTTGATGCTTTCACCGAGAAATCATTCTCAGGTTACTAGGATCTACTTTGTAGCTACTTGATTGAAGAAATCCCCCGAAGGAGATCCAATTCATTCACAGGAAGTCCGTTGATTCTACTAAGAGTTTCTACCAATAACTCTACAATGAGAAAACCACGTACTAGATCAACCTCCCACAACGCGGATGTCAACGAGACTACTAGCGTCCAACAAGTAGGACCCAGCAATCAACAGGTTAATCTGGGTGCAGGGACTGTCACTGCCTAAAACCAAATGGAAGATGTCACTAGGATAGAGTTCAACGAGCTAATGAGAGAACTCATGGAGAGCAGGAGACAACTTAGTGAACAGATCCAAGCTAACGCGAACCTTATGACTCAGCTTACTCAACAACAACATCAGAATGCTGGAGGAAGCCCCACTCCTTACTCCTCATCAGACAGCTCTGCTTCATCTGATGAACCACCCAGGCGTAGGCACCGTAGGACTGAAACAACGCAAACAGGTGCTGTGCATCAAGAAAATCGTGCCCAAGCTGAAACTGTGAACTTAGGATCCGAAGCATGTGTGGAAGCTAGACGGGTGGCTCATCAAGGTCCTAATGATGCTGGTCCTCAAGATACACGCTTAGTAGATCGCCAACAGAGGAGACACCAACCAGAACGGTCACGTAGGACGGACACCAATCTACCATCTTCCATACAAACCCCAGACCTATCAGCTATGGTCAGACAGTTAATGAGAGAGAATCAAGGCTTGACAAATGATGATTGGGGGATATCCAGGAGTCATACTCCATTCACAGATGCTATCTTACAGGCTGAGTACCCCAGGAAGTTTAACATGCCGACTATTCCGGCTTACGAAGGAAAGACCGATCCCCGACAGTATGTGATGAGATACAAATGGATGATGGACTCGGCTAGGGCAAACGACGCAACTAAGTGTAGATGCTTCCCAATTACTTTATCTGGAATTGCTACCATGTGGTTCACCCGACTTCCTCCGTGGACTATCTCTAACTTTGATGAGTTAGCGACGAGATTTGTGGAATAGTTCAGGATTCATGCCACCCGTCCCAATGACATGATGTCCTTGTCCAACATGATTCAGGCTCCAGGGCAGTCGTTAAAAGAGTACTTACAAAGATTCCACATTGCCGCAACTGAAGTTAGCAACCCCAATGACCATGCTATTTTAATGGTCGTGATGCGAGGAGTAAATCCGGATTCGGAATTTTGTGATTTGTTGACGGGAAAGCCTCCGACTACGCTGGAACGTTTTTATTCAAAAGCACACCAATTTATAAGGAGGGAGGAAGCTAGGAGGATGAGGCGAGACAATGCACCCGTACCTGGCAAGGAGACAGTGCAGAGCAACATTGCCGTAAAACAATCCGGTGACAACTCTGGAAAAGTACAAGTAAATGTCCAAAACAAGCCTGAACAATCTAAAGGATCTGCTGGGGGAAATCCCGGAAAGAAAAGGGAGACTGGAAAGTGGAAACCAAGGATCCCAACTTACAACGAATACACTCCTCTGAACGCATCTCTGGAGAATATTTACCTGTCGACTTGTAGTACTTTCCAATATCGAAAGCCACGACCGAAAGAGTCCACCGAGGAGCAAAAGCAAACTGGGAAATATTGCCGCTTCCACGAGACTTACGGGCACAATACCGTGGAGTGTAGGCACCTCCATGATGCTATAGAAAAGCTAATTCGATAGAAGAAGTTGAAGGAATTTGTCAAAACTCCGCCGGAGGGTGGACAAGGAGCATCAGATCCCGGTCGCGGGCAAGCTCCACACCATCCTGAGGAACTGGCTCGGACTGTAGGAAGACTAATCATAAACACGATATTCGGAGGGCCTCACCCGGTAGACAAGAGTTGGCAAGAGATGGAACGTTATGCTAGTTCCCTAAAGCATCCAGATTTCAAATGTTGTTCAAACACGGAAGATAGTACCCCAACTAAACAACAGCGAATGATGACGGATGATATAGTGTTTAGAAGTAGAGATGCCGATCTGGTGGAGGTACCTACCATTGACCCGATAATCATCTCGGCCACTATCGGGCCAGCGTTTGTGAGAAGAATACTGATTGACTGTGGAAGTTCTGTTAATATCATCTTCAAAAAGGCATATGATCAGATGAAGATGGAAACAAAGGACCTAAAACCATCTAAAGCCTGTATTCATGGCTTTAATGGTGCGGCTACCGATGCGGTGGGCTTTGTTGAATTGCCTGTTGAATTTGGGGAAAGTGAACGTAGGAGAGTGCGGATCCTGCCGTTCATTGTTTTGAATGTCGATTCTCCGTATAATGTGTTTCTGGGTCAACCGGCCTTGGCAGAGTTTAGGGCAGCTTTAGCCCCATGGTGCTTAACCTTGAAGTTTCCGACCGATAAAGGAGTTGGTGTTGTGCATGGCGATCAGGCGACCGGTCGTGCATGTTATGTGGCTGAGCTGAGAGAGGCCCGGCGAAGGGAGAAAGGAAAGGTTGTGAACAGCTCTGTCCGCATCCGAACCACTGAAGATTGACAAGTAATGCCCGAGCCTTGGCTCGGGTAGGATGATCGGATCTATAGGGACATAGATCCGAGATATGACGATGAAGAACCCACGGAGGCAAAAGCAGCACCGGCTGAACTGACAATTGACATTCCAATCAGCCATGATGATCCATCGCGTGTACTTAAGATTGGATCACAACTTGACCCCTCAATGATTGAGGATCTTACTGATTTCCTCCGAGCAAATCTGGACGTTTTTGCTTGGACACATTCTGATATGTGCGGGATTTCTCCTGCCATTGCGAGTCATATGTTGAACATAGACCCAAAATACGTGCCAATAAAGCAAAAAACGAGAGGGATGGACCCGGAGAGGTCCGCCGCTCTCAGAGAGGAAGTGGACAAACTCAAAGCCAATGGGTTCGTCCGCGACACCCTCTACCCTGAATGGGTATCTAACCCCGTGCTGGTGAGAAAAGTGAACGGGAAATGGAGGACCTATGTTGATTACTCAGACTTGAACAAGGCTTGCCCTAAGGATAGTTTCCCATTACCCAGAATTGACCAGCTGGTCGATTCAACTGTCGGGCATGAGTTATTATCATTTATGGACGCATACTCGGGATACAATCAAATCCTAATGCACAATCCGGATCAGGAGCACACTAGCTTTGTCACGGATGTCGGACTTTATTATTATGTGGTGATGCCTTTTGGACTGAAGAACGCAGGAGCGACTTATCAGCACTTGGTGAATCGGATGTTTAAGGACCAAATCGGTAGAACAATGGAAGTCTATGTGGATGACATGCTCGTGAAGTCACGGCAGTCAAACGACCACATTCGAGACTTGGCGAAAATGTTTGATATACTCAAATGTTACGGGATGAAGATCAATCCATTAAAATGTTCCTTTGGCATTGCATCAGGGAAGTTCTTGGGTTTCATTGTTAATGCACGAGGAATTGAAGCTAACCCAGAAAAGATTCAGGCTATTCGGGACATACAAGTACCGAGAACTATAAAGCAGGTGTAGAGTCTGAATGGAAAAGTGGCCGCATTAAGCCGATTCATATCCAGAGCGACAAACAAGTGTATTCCCTTCTTCGATGTGATAAAGAAGTGGAAGAGAAACTTTGATTGGACGCCCGACTATGAGGATGCATTTCGAGCTCTGGTAAGGCATCTGGAAAGTCCCCCGGTGCTGTCAAAGCCTATAGATCACGAAGTGTTGTATGTATACTTGGTCGTATCTCAACATGCCATCAGTACGGCTTTGGTTCACGAGGAGGACCGAGTTCAAAAGCCGGTGTACTATGTCAGTAAACGTTTAACGGGGGCAGAAAGAAATTATCCTAAAATTGAGAAGCTAGCCTACGGCTTGGTGATCGCATCACGCAAGCTTCGTCCGTACTTTCAGGCACACCCGATCAGTGTTTATACCGATCGATCTCTACGACAGGTGCTCCAGCGACCAGAAACCTCTGGAAGGTTACTAAAGTGGAACATCGAGTTAAGTCAATTCGATATCACCTACCTGCCGTGGAGAGCTATCCAAGGACAGTCGTTAACAGACTTTATTGCAGAATTCACAATACCTGTCGAGCAAAGTAGTGACGACATTATTCCTCCCATTCGATGGAAGTTATACACCGATGGGGCGTCAAATGACTGTTGTTCCGGGGTCGGTGTTATTCTTGTGACCCCTGAAAACCGATCTATTTGTTATGCTTTGAAGCTTGATTTCCCAGCTACGAATAACGAAGCAGAGTATGAAGCGTTGCTCGCTGGCTTAAAACTTGTCAGGGAGCTCGGAATAAAAATGGTTAATATCTTTTGTGACTCTCAATTGGTGGTGTACCAAGTGCGAGGAGATTATCAGACAAAGGGGCAAAGGCTTTCTCCATACCTCGCTCAGGTCCAAGAACTTTTGGCAGATTTTGAATATTATGATATTTCGCATGTCCCGTGTGAACAGAACAGGGAAGCCGATCCATTAGCGAAATTCGCAAGTACTGACGATGCATAACAAATGGGCTTGGTTCCTGTTGAAGTTTTGCAATTTCCAAGCATAAACGAGATGGAAATAAACTTTCTGCTAGAAGCAGAAATTGAAAAGGAGTCATGCATAACCCCATTCAAGCAGTACCTGTTACACGGAGCTTTGCCTGAAAAAAAGAACGAAAAATGACAAGTCATTCGCAAAGCCTCAAGATATGTGATGCAGGACGGAATAATGTATCGAAAAGGGTTCTCGGTTCCATTACTTCGTTGCATCGCCCACGACGAGATAAAACAGGTCTTGAAAGAAGTTCATGAGGGCGAATGTAGCGACCATACTTGGGGGGCAGACGCTGGCAAAAAAAATCCTCCGCTATGGATACTATTGGCCCACGGTAAATCGGGATGTTGCAGACTACGTAAGAAAATGTGACAAATGTTAAAAGTTTGCGAAAATCCCAAGAGCTCCACCAGCGGAACTCACACAAATGGTTAGTCCATGGCCATTTGCGATTTAGGGGATCAATATAATCGGTTCCTTACCAATTTCTAGAGGTGGTGCAAAATATGCAATTGTTGCAGTCGATTACTTTACTAAATGGACAGAAGCAGAGCCTTTAGCCACGATCACCACTAAAAAAGTAATTAATTTCGTTGTACGAAATATTATATGCCGTTTTGGCCTCCCACGAACTATCATCACGGACAATGGAACACAATTTGAAAGTAAAGAGTTCAAAGAATTTGCGAAAAATATCACATCGGGAAAAGATTTTCGGCGGTCGCTCACCCTAAATCGAATGGACAAGTGGAAGCCGTAAATAAAATAATCAAGTCAATAATAAAGAAGCGCTTAGAGAAAGCTAGAGGCAAGTGGGTGGATGAGCTTCCGACGGCGCTCTAGGCTTACAGGACCACCCACAAGTCCACGACTGGCCACACTCCATTTACTTTGGCATACGGTGCTGAAGCCATGATACCTGTGGAACTTGAAGTTCCCTCTCATCGAGTAACCTATTATGACCCCAAGACAAATCAAAATCTCTTATTAGAGTCGCTGGATTTTGTTGACGAAAAGCGTGAAGAAGCTGATTTAAGAGCCGCTGCACATAGGCACAAAGTTGCTCGATATTATAACGAAAAAGTCCAACCAAGAAGTTTTGATGTGGGAGATCTCGTTTTAAAGCGAGTCTTTTCGGTCCCATCACATCTGAATCCCACATGGGAAGGTCCATATGTCATCGAGCGGAGGCTTGGAGAAGGAACTTTCAAGCTAGCGACCGTAGATGGCGTGACGCTTCCTCGTGCATGGTATAGCGAGCATTTGCGTCGTTATTATACCTAGTCTATTTCTTTTTGCTTTTTAGTTGCATTTATTTCCAGTGTATGTTCATTTCACTATTTTTAGTTTTTGGCATGTAATAAGACAATTCGGTTTGTTTCCATTTGTTATGATCAATAAAGGCTTGAAGCCGTCTTTTCCATCAACTATTGATGTTTCTGTATGTTACAATTCTGTAACAAAAAATTAAATTACATTATTCTTTCTAGCGTATGAACGCATACTGAAATTGAAAAAAATCTCTAAGTCCCCAGAGTGCAGACTAGAGTACTCTGAGTCCCCAAAGTGCGGACTAGAGTATAAACGAATTAAAAAAATCTCTAAGTCTCCAGAGTGCGGACTAGAGTACTCTGAGTCCCCAAAGTGCGGACTAGAATATAAACGACTCGAAAGAATCTCTAAGTCCCCAGAGTGTGGACTAGAGTGCTCTGAGTCCCCAGAGTGCGGACTAGAGTATAAACGACTTGAAAAAAATCTCTGAGTCCCCAGAGTGCGGACTAGAGTACTTTGAGTCCCCAGAGTGCGGACTAAAGTATAAACGACTTGAAAAAATCTCTAAGTCCCCAGAGTGCGGACTAGAGTATAAACGACTTGAAAGAATCTCTAAGTCCCCAGAGTGCGGACTAGAGTAATCTGAGTCCCCAAAGTGTGGACTAGAGTATAAACGACTTGAAAGAATCTCTAAGTCCCCAGAGTGCGGACTAGAGTGCTCTGAGTCCCTAGAGTGCGGACTAGAGTATAAACGACTTGAAAAAATCTCTGAGTCCCCAGAGTGCGGACTAGAGTACTCTGAGTCCCCAGAGTGCGGACTAGAGTATATAAAAAAACTTTAAGTCCCCAGAGTGCGAACTAAAATTGAAGCAATTCAGAAAACTCCGAGTCACGTGGAAGTGAGCAAGTACTTGCCTGATCCACATAACTTTGGATTTCAAACACAAGATGGATGGTGAAGCTAATCATCGAACATCATCATAATAACAAAATTTTATTCACTAATCCCAAAACAGAGTTCAACTACAATTCCTCCAAAACTCGGAGTTAAAAGTCTATTAACATCGACTGCGAAAATAAATAGAAATAATTACATGATCCGGGCTTGTTCACGATAAACGAAGCATGATAGCTACTTCTCGATTTCTTCTCCTTCTTCAGTTTCTCTGAAGACTCCTCCCCCACGCGTTTTTTCTTGGATGTTTTGCTCTCTAGCGAAGGTGTGTCAAAGGAAGGAGGAGGAACTTCTAACTGCCTGGTCCCACCTAGAAGAATAACCTTCAGGGGTCTGTTTAATGGATCATTGAGTTCCACCACCTGAGGCTCAATCTTAATCTCAGCCTTCGTTTTCTTTTCTTCTATGATCTGCTCCGCCATACTCGATTTTGAAGTATGTCCAGAGACGCCCGTGATTTTGACTTCGTAATGTTCTTTTGAAAGAGAAGGGTTTTCAGATCTGTGTTCATCAAGCGCCTCGATCACTTGAGCGCCAGATCCAGGAGCCTCTTCGGTTTGAAAAGCCTCTCCCATTTTCTCCTCTCTCTCTGTGGCAGCATCGCTCCTTGGAGTAGGTTCGGATCAGGGTAGCCTACGTGAATTTATAAGAAACAAATGTTAGAATACATTTATCACTCGCTGAAAGCGAGAAACCTTTGAACTTTGGAGGAAAAGTTATGTACCGATCTCTAGTTGACTCTCAACTGTTCGGGGAGTTTCGCCTTCTGGAATAGGAGATAGAACGTTAATATTAAGTCCAGGGTCCTCTGGATCATAGCCAATATGTTGCTCGAAGGGGTCAAGTGGTGGACGACTGGACGGTAGAGAAGGTGGAGGAACCAGAGACTCGGTACCGGACAGACCGACAATGGCATCTTTTCCTTTTGATAAGGGGGAGTCTCTACTGTAAAGAGCCTTCGCCGGAGACAAGTCCGAAGGCTCATTCCCCCAAAGAAATTCCTTCACTAAAGCATCTTCGTCAATCTCTTACGTTCCCAGCTCAACCTTTTTTGATTTTGATTAAAGTGTCCCATGCTTCGGCCAAAGATTCGTGGCAACCTTTGCCAAGAAATGTTAAGTCGCGATGCATGAGAACTCGGGCATTATATTTGGCTATGAGTGGATCAAACATACACTTGATTTCCTCCCTACCAGCCTTAGCAGCCGCCTCAAGGCGAGAGTCAATTCCTGAGAGCGCTGTTCTTTTACCCTCCTCACGGGCTTCATCCTTCAGCGCTTCGACTTTGGAGAGTTCCTCATCGAGCTTTGTTTTCAGGAGTCGTGTATCAACAATTTCGTCGCAATATCATTGCGGCTCCTCCTGAGCAGCGATTTTTTCTTCCTTCTCTTTGAGAAGTAGCTCTTCCAACTCTTTGACTCGTTGAGCGAATGCATCTCTCTCCTTTGAACGGAGTCTTTCTCTAAAGCTAAAGCACCACAGCGTTGGACAACTTCATCGATCTCCTTTTTGTGTGTGGCCTCCAGGCGACTGACTGCCTCAGCAGTATCTTTAGCGTTCTTTTGGGCGTCCTCAAGTTGAGATTTATACGTGGAGAGCACTTTATCTTGGGCTTTAATGATGTCTTTGTCATGGATGGCCTCAAACTTCAGACAATCGATTTCATGTTTACGTTCCATAGAAACTTCAGAAACTTTTTCTGCCAAGTGAACGAATGCGTCGTGTTGGACGTAAACATCATTATTGCAAGCAATGGCACTCTGTTTGACATGCCCCAGAATAGGGTGGATGGCGGGAAGAAATTTTAGTCCGTGAAAGCATATTTTTGGGAATGTGGCTTTAAGCTCGGTAAGCTTCTCCGCTATCGACGAATCAGGTACAGGAGTAGAGGAAGTTTGTTTATTCGAAACCACGGATTTCTTATGAACCTCCCAAGATTTCCTAGTACTAGAGGAACCCGAGTGTTGGTCACTAGGAGTTTCAGATTGTGATCCCCTTTGACCTGTCCTTGCCTTGTTCCGGTGGAGGAGGAGGATCTTTGGAGTACGATGAGTGACTGTGAATTTTCCTTCGAGAAGATGAACCTCGGGAGCGATAATCTCTATCGCTGTCGTCATCTCTATCTCGACGTTTTCCATATCCATAGTCTCGGCCGAAAGGATGGAAAATGGAAGAGCCACGAAGGCGGTCGAATCCATGTGAGCGTCCCATATCACCTGCGCAAAAGTTAAGTAATGACAAATTAGGCAAAATGGCATGACGGTTGAAGTTTAAGTGCAAGGTGAAGTGTGAGTGTTCGTGTGTGTCCTAGTGTTTCCCCCCAATGGACCAGTTTCTTTAGCTTTACTTGTCGGAGTTTTTTCTCCTTGGTGATGGGCTTGAACGCCTTCATTGCCTCTCGCCGGCGAATGAAGTTTTATGGCTTCCGGGTCGTCGAAACCGTAGTTGAGAAAATCATCAGGAATTGTAAGGTCAGATAAGCCTTTCAATGAAATCTCTAAGTGTTGTGGAGACGACTCTTTCTCCATCGGAGTAATTGTTACTTTCGAAGTTCCGCCCACTACCTTCTTCCTCAACTTGTAAGCTAGTTTCTTTTTTCCTTTTGAAGGGGAGGTGGTTCATCAGTGCTATGTGCTTCAAGTGCTGGTTCCGGAGCAGGACTTACACCCTCACCCGGAGCTTCAGCCTCCTTTATTTCACATTCCTCGGAACATCGGGAGCCCCTCTTGTCGAAGGCCCCGAAGGCCCAGCTTGCCTTTTGCCTTTATCCAAGGCGGGTCCAGTTATAGTGGCACTATGAGGAAGACTTATCCGACGACCTTCCGCCAACAATCCAAATCTCGAAAGCGATTCATTGGAAATGAGGAATTTGATGTCCCGGTCTCCCGCGGGAACAGCTCGAATAGCTTCGACGGCCTTAGAGTACCCGGAGCCTTCGGGACATGGGCTAATACTTGTAAAAATCGAAAAAAGATTTAAAAAGAATGAACTTTCTACCGTGTACAACTATTGATCTAGAAAAGGAACTTACTCCCTTCCAACCATCTCCTTGCAAAGCCAGGGGCAGTGCACATAAAACCATTCCTGCTTAGAGTGTGGCTCGAGGAATATGAAGGATGGGCTATCGGACCGTCTCTTGAAACGATAGATGTATCGGATATCCCCGGGTATGGGTAGTCTGAAAAGAACACTCATAAAAAGAATACACATGCCGTAAAGGAACGCATGGCTATTGGGATATAATTGTGTTGGGGCGATCTCCATATACTGCAACACATCACGAAGGAAGGAGCTGAAAGTTGGCACACTACCAACCCAGCACATGAATTTGTTGCAAGCCGTATACCCGGCTGGGGGCAGGTGGGGACGATCCTGTCCCGATGGAACCAGCACATCATCAAAAGGGATTATGTGGATTGAGCATAGTCGGCGAAGAGCGTTTTCGTTGATTCTCAAAGCTTGAGAATCGACCGGATTGTTGAGAATAATGGCTGCATCTATGGCATCAGGAGCTAAGTCAATAGTCGCAGTCGTTGGACCCGGGATATTTTGTGCTGGAGTCGTCGATGGATTCAAATTTTCCACTACTTCCTGTCGAGAACTTGGTCCGGGTTTATCTGAAACTGTGGCGGAGCTCGATTTTCTAGACATCCTCGACAAACGCCGAATTTGAGTAAACACCTGTTTGAACTATACTTGAAAGACAATCGATATTAGATGTAATGACAAAAGAACTCCCTCGTGTGGTGTGTGGACTAGTGCAATCGTTCGAACATAAGTGTAAAATAATTAAAAGCTTTAAAAACCGATGAAGTGTGGTTAAGTTATCATCTTCGAAGACCGTCATCGCTGACCGTCTCCAGAGCTAGTCTTATGATTCGGAAGTATAAGTCTTGAAGTCGAACATTGGCATTGTATGTTAAGGGCTGTCATTTACTTTTGTTAAGTTGAATTTGAGTCTACAGTCCTTAAAACTATGAGGCCATTAGTCAAAATAGTTCCATATGCACATGTGCTTAAGTCGTTGTCATTTTCCCTCTTTTTTATGGTTCGGCGTGGAAATATGTGATATTAGCATATGCGATAGTTAAGTGGATGTAATCTTGGTTGCCAATGCCGACTCTAAAGACCAAAGCCGGTCGCCTTCCTGGACCAACAGACCGAACCATCTATCTGCAACTACCGAGTGGCCTGCTAGACTAACAACACCAACCCACTCCCTCTCTTCATAGTTGCTCTCTCAACACCGGGCCACTATCCTTAACCCTGAAACTATCCATACCGACCGACCAACACACTCCTTATCATTCTCTAACAACCTAACGACCCACTGGGTCTATGCCGACCCACTTTCCAAATTCCCTACCGTCCCATTTTTTTTCCTCAAGACCGAACGGTACCCTCACTCGGGATACCGAACCACTTCTCTGGACACTAATCGAACAACAACATCACAACTGCCTATCAAACAACACTCTCATTCCACTCAGCGTGGCCAACTTGCATTCATTCTCACACCTTTGCACAGTTTTGTCCCTTTTAAGTCCTTCACCGAGCGATGCTTTCCTTCATCGTCCTAAGCCCTAACTTTTGAACTTTAAGGGCAGCGGTTATTTAAAGACTATCGCCAACAACCAATGAGGATTGAAGCCTTAGCCTAAAGCCTAGCCCTTCTCTTGATTCGACTTTTCCTCTCTTTCCAATTATCCCCTACCTATTCTTACAAACAAAGAATAGGGAAAACCGCCCACTCGAGCACATGAATTTTAAGTACATGATTCCGAATTTGAAAGGAAATTCGTACCTATGGTGAAACTTGGGGCTTACAGGAACTTCGAGTTATTAGGTTGATGAGTTAGTAAGATTCGAGGGTGATTGGAGTTGCAAAGAGAGAGGTACGGGGCTATATGAGGGGAAGGTTAACAAGTTTGCGAGAATAAGAAGGTATAGGGCTTGTGAGAATGAAGTTAAAGTCAGAAGAAGAATGAGGAACAAGGGGTGAAGTTTTTATATGGTAAGGAAGGAAGTTGAACAGGTCATACCTAGTGAACCCGGTCAAGGTACCTCAGTGGCTCGTGAGTAGTCATACCGAGCGACAGTCAACCTACCGAACGAGTGGTTCGGCTGTGACGCCCCACCTCTATACCCACGCTAACCAAGAATACTACGGTGTAGTGCTGTCAATTAGCATGGAGAATAAGGCTGTTGAGGAGCGACCATCCATGTAACTTCTTTGTGCGAGCACCGATATGTCAGATAGTATAGAATGCATATCATTTAAGGAGGAAATCCGACATACCGATACAAACTCAAAGCTATCACACAGTGGCTATATATAATCTTCGGAAACAAACAAAGAAGTAAACATAACATAAATCAGTCACAGACATCCATATCACAAAGGCGGAAAAAGATATGAATATATATAACACATGAAAGTGTACATCAGAGTAGTGGTCAGAAAGATCCACGATAATACAAAAGAATAGCAACACGTGCTACACAAAAGAATACATCTATGAGTCGTTATCTCAAATGTATACAACAAAAACTACTAATCTAAGTAGTCTGCCAAAAATCAGAGTAATAGATCCCTGGAGAGAAGTCAAGCAGAAGCACCTGTAACATCTAGGTCTAACCCGAGTATTATGTCATAAGAAAATAATAAACGGATCAGTCTAGCTATAAATATCAGATGACATGATATAGAATAAAAGATATGGCATAAACATATAATAACCATAATGGCATACTACTATAAGTATGTAAATGATAATCAACAAGAGATTAATCAATATCACAAGAATCTTCTCAAAGATCCAAATCCACAAAAAGGGAAATGACACACGAATTCACCAATGCACAAAAATTGATAAAGCATATCAATGAAAATCACGAAAATTGGTGAAGCACAAATTCCAGAAATCAACACACGAAATCCAGAAATCACAAAAAGGGGGGAGGCCTATCACACGAACGGGAGCATGAAAGCTCATCAACATATGTATCACACGAACGAGAAGCTATCTCATGGAAGCTATCCATTAATTTCTGACACACGAACGGCCCGAAGACCATGGGGCGCTACCCCACATATGTGATGTAGAAACATCACACAAACGGGGTTTAGTCTCCCTCGTAGACAAAGAGACATCGCACAATTGCTAGTCTAAATCACAAAAATGATCATCATGATCATCAAGAAGTGTCAATCACACCAAGCTAGTAAATATATGAGTTTAGCTTCATGTCCCATAACCACTTGCTTAACTTAAATATTTACGAACAAACTGTAGCTCTTCACTAGAAAATTGTCACAAAAAGGTTCAGTCGAACAAGTCCAAGAATTAATCGGCGAAGTAAACGCAAGCGTTTCATACCACCTATTTTGGTAAGCCGTTTAATTAGATTTCTCATCCGAGTGAAGTAAAGGCTTGTATATACTAATAGATTAGAAAACGGTTTAGGAAAAAGAGCTTTGCAATAAAATAGAGTTGAAATCATTTTGATGAAAGAGTTTTGATATTTACTACTAGTATTGAAACCTTTATATTTTTAAAGTGACAAGTCACAAAACGATTGTAGAAACAATCAGTCACAAAAATTCACATTCAAAGACGTGAAGGAAATCCAAGGAAATCAGTTCCAAAACCATCAAAGTAGAAGTAGATGGTGCGGCCAAGCATGCCGAGCGACCTAAACATAAAAAGGCGAGCGACCTAACGTCTTAACAAGGCCGTGCGACCTAACTTACTACGACCAAGTGGTCGAACAATTTAAGGGGTCAGGCGACCTAAAGAAAATAAGGCCAGGCGACCTAAGAGAGAACAGGTCAAACGACCTAGTGGGTTGCGACTTAGGGGGTGAGCGACCTAAGCACGCGACCAAAGGGGTACAGCCTGAGCGACCTATCGACCCAAGCGACTCAGTGTGGCCGAGCAACTTAACGTGAACGGCCTAAATGGTTGAACAGGCCAAGCATGCGACCTAGTGTGGAACGAGCCATTGCCGAGCGACCTAAGGGTTACGACCTAATGCCGAACGACCTACCACATGCGAACGGTTTAAGGTCCAACGACCTAAAGGGGAACGACCTAAGCACGCGAGCGACTTAACATACTCGAACGACCTAACTGCAGGCCGACCTAAAGGAGACTAGGCCGATGAACCTAAGGTCAAGCGACCTACGACCTAGCGACCTATAGCCTAGTGACCTACGACCTAGGGAAAACGAGCTAAATGCAGGCGAGCGACCTAAGCCCAGAACGAGCAATTTGCAGTCCGAGACGTTTCCACGCGAACGAGCTAGCAAGGCAGAACGACCTAACTGCAGGAAAATGCTGACAACTCGAAAATTTTGGGTTTTCCACCAATTCAATCCAAACCAAATGCAAATGCACACAAAATAGTGATTGGGAATCATTCCCAACAGTCCAATGACAGTTATAGGCAAGAATGTGAGATAAAAATCTCACATTTTCACTAAAATTGATGGAAATGAAGCTTGAAAGAAAAGCAAGAACAGTCCCAAGCTTGAATCAATGTCTTCTCTTTGAATTTGGAGTTAGATGAAGGATTTGCAAGAGAACTTGAGCTTGGAGTTTTAATTTCCCTTTCCCTCCTCCATTTTTGATGAAGCTTCAAAGTTTAAACAATTAGAAATGAAGTATGAAGAGAAGGAGGGGGTTGGGCTGTGTTAGTAAGTGGTTCAGCCCAAACAAAGCCTTAAGCTAAAAAGTGGCGAAAATTCCACTATCTCCAAACACATCGAAGTTTACACTCAAAAAGATCGCAAACGTCATTTTGAACTCAATGGAAGTGGTTTCGAGTCCTAATTTGACCGTATGCAAAAAGTAGCTTTTCGGACTAAAATCCGACTAACTATAAAATATTTAAATATAAAATCGACAAATATGCGGGTTGTTACAGACTCCCCTCCTTAAAGAAATTGCGTCCTCACAATATATAAGATGGAAATAAAAAGTAACAACCATAAAAGCATATCAACACAAAAGAAATTTGAAATAAGAAGTTTACCTCAAGGAGCATGAGAAAGTAAGTCCGGATGTGTTCGCTCGATGAATTCTCTAGATTCCCAAGAGCAATCCTTAGGATTTGAGGACCATTGAACTTTGACAAGCGGAACTTCTTTATTTCGAAGTCGTTTGACCTCCGAAGCAATAATTCGAATAGGATGCTGCTCATATGTTAAATTAGGCGAAACTTCAATCTCTTCCACAACACCGGGCTCAAGAATAGAATCGGAATCCCGAAGGCACTTCCGTAATTGAGAAACGTGAAACACGTCATGCATGGCAGAAAACTGAGCCGGTAATGTAAGGCGATAAGCCATGGAACCAATACGTTCAGTGATAGGAAATGGCCCAATATATCGAGGCGCTAACTTTCCCGATCGACTGAAACGTACAACACCCTTCATAGGTGAAACACGAATAAATACAAGATCTCCCACAGAAAATTCTAATTTTCTTCTTCGGTTATCGGCATAGGATTTTTGTCTACTTTGGGCTTCTTTCATCCTATGTCGAATAAGTTCAATCTTTTCTGTGGAATCACGAATAAAATCTGGACCTAAAACCAGCTTCTCACCGGCCTCAAGCCAACAAGAAGGAGATCGGTATGGCCTTCCATAGAGTGCCTCGAAAGGTGCCATACCAATACTAGATTGGAAGCTGTTATTATAGGAAAACTCAACGAGAGAAATATGATCTTCCCAACTTCCACCGAAATCAAGCACACAAGAACGAAGAAGATCTTCAAGAGTTTGATTCACACGCTCAGTTTGTCCATCGGACTGGGGGTGATAAGCGGTGCTAAAATTAAGCTTCGTTCCCAAAGCTTTTTGAAGACTCTTCCAGAATCCACTAATAAACAATGGATCACGATCACTAACAATAGAAGTAGGAACTCCATGTAATTTAACAATTTCTTTGATAAAAAGTTTGGCCAGAAGAGGAATGGTTCGGTTTGACCGAACGGGAATAAAATGGGCAGATTTAGTAAGTCTATCAAAGATCACCCATAAGCTATCATGACCCGAACGAGAACGGGGAAGGCCATCAATAAAATCCATGGAAATTTGATCCCACTTCCAAACTGGAATTTCCAAAGGTTGTATTAACCCACCGGGCCTTTGATGTTCAGCCTTGACAAGTTGGCAAGTCATGCAACACTTAACAAAGTTAGCAATATCAGATTTCATTCCCTCCCAGTAATAAAGTCGTTTCATATCCGCGTACATTTTACTACTACCGGGATGAATGGAATATTTGGAACGATGAGAATCTTCTAGAATATCTTTTCGAAGATCACTAATATTTGGTACAATAAGTCTACCAAATTTTCGAATGCCGCCACGTGAATCAATATCTAAGTCTTTCAAACCTTCAATATCAACTTTATCCTTAATATTTTGGCCAAGAAGAGCCAATTCGGAATCTAGCCTTTGAGCTTCAAGAATGCGGCCTAAAAGAGAAGGATGAGCCCGAAGGCTATATAAAACAAGAGATGAACATAAATTGGAAACACGATCTTGAATTTCACAAGTGGATAAAACTTCGAGATCGTTCCATTCGAATATCATCATGAAAACAACCGCTTGTTGCTTGCGACTAAGTGCATCGGCAACTCGATTTCCCTTTTCGGGAGTATAAAGAATATCAAGATCATAAGAGGCAAGGAATTCGAACCAACGCTATTGACGCAAATTAAGTTCCTTTTGAGAGAATAAATATTTCAAAGACTTATGATCAGTATAAAGTATAAATTTCTCTCCCAAAAGATAATGTCGCCAAATTCGAAGGGCGAAAACGATAGCCACGAGCTCTAAATCATGTGTGGCATATCTAGTCTCAGCCGGCTTCAATTGCCTAGAAGCATAAGCAATAACACGTTCTTTTTGCATAAGAACGGCACCCAAACCAACGCGACTAGCATTGGTATAAACAACAAAATCTTGATTCCCTTCGGGAATAACAAGAATAGGAGCATCAGAAAGGAGTTCTTTTAATTTCTGAAAAGAAGTTTCACATTTGTCCGACCAAATGTATTTAATACCTTTCTTTGTTAAGCCAGTAAGAGGAACGGAAATTTTAGAAAAGTCCTTAATGAAACGACGATAATAACCCGCCAATCCAAGGAAGCTACGGATTTCCGTTACACTCTTCGGTCTCTTCCAATTTTGAATCACTTCAATCTTTGAAGGATCCACTGATATTCCGGATTCGGAAATAATACGACCGAGAAACTTCACATTAGATTGCCAAAAGTGGCATTTAGAAAATTTTGCTTTTAATTGATTGCTCCTAAGAGTTTCCAATATAATCCGAAGATGCTTTTCATGTTCCTCCTCGGTTTTAGAATACACAAGAATATCATCAATAAAGATGAGAACAAACCGATCGAGGAAATCTTTGAAAACTCGATTCATAAGGTCAACGAAATAAGCCGGAGCATTCGTTAAACCAAATGGCATAACTAGCCATTCATAAGATCCATAACGTGTACGGAATGAAGTCAAAGGAACACTATCCTCTACAATACGAAGCTGATGGAAACCGGTAGCCAAGTCCAATTGTGAAAAGACTCTAGCACCACTAAGCTGATGGAATAGATCATCAATCCGAGGCAAAGGATATTTATTCTTAATAGTTAGATCATTAAGCTTGCGGTAGTCGACGCAAAGCCTAAGCGTACCATCGAATTTCTTCACGAAAATTGCTGAAGCTCCCCAAGGCGAGGAACTAGAGCGAATAAATTGCTTCGTCTCCAATTCAGACAATTGTTTGCGCATCTCCTCATTCTCCTTATTGGACATGCGATAAGGAGGACGAGTAATAGGTTGAGCTCCAGGTGTAAGATTAATTTTGAACTCGATTGCTCGCTTCGGTGGTAATCCTAAAACGGGCTCAAATATGTCGGAAAATTCATGGACGGCGTGAATAAGAGAAATGACATCTTCCTCATCATCATTGTCATCATCAAGAGGATTTAGAGAATATAAAGATGCTGTCAAAGTGGAATCCGAATCTTTAAGAACAATAGAAATCTGCTTAACAGATAGTGGATGTCGGAGATAAATAGTCCACTCAGGACATAGGATATGAGCTTCATAACGGTTAAGCCAATCCATACACAAAATCATACCAAAGCCTAAATAACGCATGACATGCAAATCGGCTAGGAAAGAAAAATCACATAAAATAATCTCCACATCTCTACATAGCAAACTAAGAGTTGTGGATCCACCAACGGGATTCACAATTCTCAGAGAAGTCATTAAAGCATCAACACTTAAAGAAAAAGTATCGACAAGTTCCTTTGATATAAAAGAATGGGATGCACCCGTATCAAAAAGAACTCTAATAGGTTGATTATGAAATATAATAATGCCATCAAGGACAGAATGAGACATACCTTGACCGCGAGATGTGTTGCCAGGGGCTTGAGCAACGTTTAACTTTCTCTCCTTGCCTTGAAGCTTAGGGCATAGATGCATATAATGATCTGGACTTTTACAATAGCGACAAGAACGGGGCTTTGAACACTTGTTCGCAAAATGGCCCCTAGCACCACAGTTGAAGCATTTCCCATCACTAGGGGAAAGTGTCTTTGCAGCAGGAGTTGCTTGCTTACCCTTTTTGTTGGGATAAGGACCCTTGAACTTGTTAGGCCTTTTCTTGTTGTTGAGGTTTGGTTTGGCACCCACCACTTCAACATCACTTTCCCTATCCGCCTCTTCAAGACGAAGAGCGATATCAATGAGTTGGTCGAAAGAAACTTCTAATTTTAGAAGTAATGGCTTCTTGAGATTCTTGTTTAAGCCATAGACGAATCTTTGGTTCTTCTTCAATGGGGTGTTGATGTATTCAACCCCATATTTAGACAGTGACTCGAAGGATGCGACATAATCTGTCACAGAGGACTCACCTTGAACAAGGTCTATGAAACGTCGAGCCAATGTCACTTTCTCTGCTTCTGGTACGAATTTTAATTCGAAGCGTTCCCGGAATTGCTCCCAGGTGAGATCAGCTTCATTAATTTCAGAAATAAGAAGTTCGTATCAATCCAGTGCTCTTTCTTGGAGCATACTGGAAGCCACCTGAACACGGTGAAGATCGACAAGATTCATGCGAGAAAAGATTCGATCGCATGTTCTTAACCAAGCCTGGACCTCAATAATAGTTTCGGAACCTTTGAATGGTTTCCCACCCAAGTTGGTATTATTGTTGCACAAGCGTGCAAATCCAGACTTAGGATGAGTAGGTTCCTGATTAGGACCAGCTGCTTGAGCATTCTTTACTAAATCAAGAAGCTGTTGAGCGGTCATAAAAACTCCATCCTGGGGAGTAACAGTAGATGGTCCAGCTCTGGGACGGCCTGGTCTAGACATTCTCTTCTTTAAGAAAGAGAGAAGAAGAAAAAGGTTATTCACCAAATGAATATCAAGCAATCTTGATAGATAAAACAAGGAATCATAAAGGGAAATAGGATGAATCGGTACGAAGACTCGAATTAAATCCTAAGGCACGACTCCTAAGTTGGACTTAGGACGATGATCCTTGTTAAGTTATTCTACATTGTTCCGAAGTTTAGCTCTGATACCAAGCTGTGACGCCCCACCTCTATACCCACGCTAACCAAGAACACTACGGTGTAGTGCTGTCAATTAGCATGGAGAATAAGGCTGTTGAGGAGCGACCATCCATGTAACTTCTTTGTGCGAGCACCGATATGTCATATAGTATAGAATGCATATCATTTAAGGAGGAAATCCGACATACCGATACAAACTCAAAGCTATCACACAGTGGCTACATATAATCTTCGGAAATAAACATAGAAGTAAACATAACATAAATCAGTCACAGACATCCATATCACAGAGGCGGAAAAAGATATGAATATATATAACACATGAAAGTGTACATCAGAGTAGTGGTCAGAAAGATCCACGATAATACAAAAGAATAGCAACACGTGCTACACAAAAGAATACATCTATGAGTCGGTATCTCAAATGTATACAACAAAAACTACTAATCTAAGTAGTCTGCCAAAAATCAGAGTAATAGATCCCGGGAGAGAAGTCAAGCAGAAGCACTTGTAACATCTCGGTCTGACCCGAGTATTATGTCATAAGAAAATAATAAAAGGATCAGTCTAGCTATAAATATCAGATGACATGATATAGAATAAAAGATATGGCATAAACATATAATAACCATAATGGCATACTACTATAAGTATGTAAATGATAATCAACAAGAGATTAATCAATATCACAAGAATCTTCTCAAAGATCCAAATCCACAAAAAGGGAAATGACACACGAATTCACCAATGCACAAAAATTGATAAAGCATATCAATGAAAATCACGAAAATTGGTGAAGCACAAATTCCAGAAATCAACACACGAAATCCAGAAATCACAAAAAGGGGGGAGGCCTATCACACGAACGGGAGCATGAAAGCTCACCAACATATGTATCACACGAACGAGAAGCTATCTCATGGAAGCTATCCATTAATTTTTGACACACGAACGGCCCGAAGACCATGGGGCGCTACCCCACATATGTGATGTAGAAACATCACACAAACGGGGTTTAGTCTCCCTCGTAGACAAAGAGACATCGCGATATTGCTAGTCTAAATCACAAAAATGATCATCGTGATCATCAAGAAGTGTCAATCACACTAAGCTAGTAAATATATGAGTTTAGCTTCATGTCCCATAACCACTTGCTTAACTTAAATATTTACGAACAAACTGTAGATCTTCACTAGAAAATTGTCAAAAAAAAGTTCAGTCGAACAAGTCCAAGAATTAACTGGCGAAGTAAACGCAAGCGTTTCATACCACCTGTTTTGCTAAGCCGTTTAATTAGATTTCTCATCCGAGTGAAGTAAAGGCTTGTATATACTAATAGATTGGAAAACAGTTTAGGAAAAAGAGCTTTGCAATAAAATAGAGTTGAAACCGTTTTGATGAAAGAGTTTTGATATTTACTACTAGTATTGAAACCTTTATATTTTTAAAGTGACAAGTCACAAAACGATTGTAGAAACAATCAGTCACAAAAATTCACATTCGAAGACGTGAAGGAAATCCAAGGAAATCAGTTCCAAAACCATCAAAGTAGAAGTAGATGGTGCGGCCAAGCATGCCGAGCGACCTAAACATAAAAAGGCAAGCGACCTAACGTCTTAACAAGGCCGTGCGACCTAACTTACTACGACCAAGTGGTCGAACAATTTAAGGGGTCAGGCGACCTAAAGAAAATAAGGCCAGGCGACCTAAGAGAGAACAGGTCAAACGACCTAGTGGGTTGCGACTTAGGGGGTGAGCGACCTAAGCACGCGACCAAAGGGGTAAAGCCTGAGCGACCTATCGACCCAAGCGACTCATTGTGGCCGAGCGACTTAACGTGAACGACCTAAATGGTTGAACAGGCCAAGCATGCGACCTAGTGTGGAATAAGCCATTGTCGAGCGACCTAAGGGTTACGACCTAATGCCGAACGACCTACCACATGCGAACGGTTTAAGGTCCAACGACCTAAAGGGGAACGACCTAAGCACGCGAGCGACTTAACATACTCGAACGACCTAACTGTAGGTCGACCTAAAGGAGACTAGGCCGAGGAACCTAAGGTCAAGCGACCTACGACCTAGCGACCTATAGCCTAGCGACCTACGACCTAGGGAAAACGAGCTAAATGCAGGCGAGCGACCTAAGCCTAGAACGAGCAATTTGCAGGCCGAGACGTTTCCACGCGAACGAGCTAGCAAGGCAGAATGACCTAACTGCAGGAAAATGATGACAACTCGAAAATTTTGGGTTTTCCACCAATTCAATCCAAACCAAATGCATATGCACACAAAATAGTGATTGGGAATCATTCCCAACAGTCCAATGACAGTTATAGGCAAGAATGTGAGATAAAAATCTCACCTTTTCACTGAAATTGATGGAAATGAAGCTTGAAAGCAAAGCAAGAACAGTCCCAAGCTTGAATCAATGTCTTCTCTTTGAATTTGGTGTTAGATGAAGGATTTGCAAGAGAACTTGAGCTTGGAGTTTTAATTTCCCTTTCCCTCCTCCATTTTTGATGAAGCTTCAAAGTTTAAGTAATTAGAAATGAAGTATGAAGAGAAGGAGGGGGTTGGGCTGTGTTAGTAAGTGGTTCAGCCCAAACAAAGCCTTAAGCTAAAAAGTGGCGAAAATTCCACTATCTCCAAACACATCGAAGTTTACACTCAAAAAGATCGCAAACGTCATTTTGAACTCAATGGAAGTGGTTTCGAGTCCTAATTTGACCGTATGCAAAAGGTAGCTTTTTGGACTAAAATCCGACTAACTATAAAATATTTAAATATAAAATCAACAAATATGCGGGTTGTTACATCGGCACAGAACATTGACCGACCTGCATCTAAGACATGGCACGGTGAAAAACTCAAATGTGGTTCGGCAATCAGGAGATCGCGAGAATCAATTGATGAGGCATCAGAGCAAGGTTTTGGAGAGAAACGTGGGTTGCTCATGGTTCAAAGCGCATCATGTTGGCTCACATGATACGCTTTGGGGGGCAAGTGTTACCAGGATGTTTGACCCGGTTACAGGATGCTGATCATATAGGCTTTTGTGTCAATCTGAGTGGTTCGGCCTAAAATAAGAAGATTGAATGTCGCTCGGCTTAGGATGGAAGTGCATCGTTCGGCCTAGGCACGTCGTTTGGTGCGCAAGTGTCGTTCGGTCTAAGTCCATCGCTTGGCATCCTTTATTCAAGCGGCATCGTTCGGCACTCTCTGCTCAAATGCCATCGTCCGGCATCCTTCGTTCGATAGCTTCGCTCGGCTACCTCCGTTCGACCTAAATATGTGGTTCGGCCTACACTGCTAAGCAACCATCGCTCGACATGACCTCGTTTCGAGTCAACTACCCAAAGTTCATTGGTCAGTCAATTACCGCTCGGTGTAGAATTGTTCCAGCCTTAGAAGCGCAAACACCTCAGCCATCACCGCTCGGCATCTATCGTTCGGCCAATACCGTTCAGCATCCTTGTTCGGCAGCATCATTTGGCAAAGTCGCTCGGCAAGGTCGCTCGGCAGCTGCCGTTCGGCATCCCTGGCTCGGTGCGCAGAAGTCACTTACTACGGGCAAAAGTATTTTGCTTTTGGGCTCGTGAAGGAAGTCCAACCTATCTTCGCATATAAATAAAGGGGCAGGGGCGCAATGAGAAGGGATCTTTTTTCGGGAACTCCGGGGAGACTTTGCCATTATCAAAACTCACTCATTTTCTATTCAAACTTGTATTCAAGTTGTTGGTGTATGGATTGTATCTGTATTCAATTATTTGAAAAAGCAATAAAGATTAAACTCAAAGTGGACGTAGGCAGTTACACCGAACCACTATAAATCCGGTGTTCCTGTTTTTTGCATTTAGTTTTGCATCCATTCCTCTATTTTAATTTTCTATCTTCATTAATCTCTCTACAAAAATCTTTCTTTGGGTGTTAGTGACCAATTTTGGTGCTAACATATGTGTTGTTATATTGTGATATAAGTAATGATCATAATACATTACACATATATAAGTAGAAAATCTTAAGAAAATTTATTACATCTATTATAGTTATAAATTGTTCGTAACCATGATTTTCGAATCGGTATTCAAATATTTATCATTAAATGTTCCTACTCAAGATGTATTCAGGCCCGTCCCAAGTGGTAGGTCATTAAGGCCCGGACCTAAAGCAACACATAGGTAGTCAAACACATTGAATATTTTAGTTATATTTATAGTGTTTGCGTTAGTATGTTATTAATTGTGTATATGGCTATGTGGTAAGTTCTGTGTATGTGGTAGTAAAATGAATCAGGTTCGATTGTGCCTTAGGCATCAATTTTAATTTATTCTTACCACTTTTGCATCTTGTTGTTTCATTTGGGCTTGGACAACACTATTGAACAGGCCGACATTGGATGTATCGAGAAACTAATATTGATACATCCGTCGAGACTGGTATAAGTAATGCTCTCCATACGATGAACGGTGAATTACTTGTGATCGTTAGGGATACCAAAGGATTATATACTTATGGTTATTTGGAACAATCACAGAACGACCCAACGAGAATCTTCCATCAGTTAATATAACTAATTCAAAATGGAAGATCTCATGTAATGATGTGCAGTAGTCTTCAGATTTGAGTGTACTATTGACCTTAAGTAACTAGACTATACTTGATAATGGTCTACCACATGACATCACGACCATGTTACGGCCGTAGTTGGGTAAATGTTGAACTACATTAAGTGAAACACTACTCAATAGAGGGTTCGTATCCTTCGTTCCAGAAGGTTAGTATTACCGTAATTGGTGTCAACTTAAAGTCAAAAACCTCAGTTAGAGTAAACAGTCAATCATAAATGTTATCGGACTGAACCAAGGATTTTAAAGTGGTGTTATAGTTTTTTTCCATTGACCAACTCTGAATATCTTAGTGACATAGTGATGACGAAAAGAAAATGTGCAAAAAGTATCATTATAAGTTATAGCTTAATAAGACTAGAAATTGGATTTTGCCCAAATGATCTAAGTAATTGAGCTTGTGCGTGATACCGTACTTCTTTAAAATCTGTGCAGCCTTCAGTATATAATTTTTTAAATATTGACTAAGCACCAAGTTTATGGCAAAGAGTCAACACAACCGTGTTGTTAGTTAATTACTGCAAGTTCAACCAATTCGAAATTAATTTATTAATGTTATAAATTAATAATAAAGTTAATACAAATGTTGTATTGAATTTTTATGGCATTTTAGTTATTTATTAGAGGCATTAAAATTAATCAAAATAATATTCAATTGTTATATAATGGCTTAATCAAATATATTGTCTTGTATAATTAATATATGTAATATTAATTAGGGCTAAAGTGTGGAAGCCCGTAGGGAGCTTTACCGACCATACATGGCTAGAAGGGGAAATTGATTTCGTTTTTGGATCTAGAGAGAAGGGTGGAGGATATTTGTTCTTATGGTGGATATAAATAGCCACGTCTTCTTTCATTCAAATACACACAAAAGATCAAAACCCTAGCCTCCATCAGAGAATTATTAGAAGCCTTGAAGTCGAGATTTGCATACAGTGTTCGAAGACAACGGACAGAGCATCTGAAGAGGAAAAGGTTAAAAACCAATGTTTTGATAACAAGCAAATTAGAGAAAGGTACGCATTCATTTTAGACGATATAAGTTTGTATATATGTTTTTTATCCATGTTTATTTTGGCCATGTCTACAATTATTTTTTGGAAAATTACACACACACACATTAAACATGAAATAATTACACATATATTTATGTGCTTATAAAAGTAAATAAATAATTATGCTCATGGCTGATTATATATATATATATATATCTTCTTTTTTGAAAAAACTGATTATATATATGTATGTGTGAGGAATGCGGAATATGGATCTTAAGGCTAGAATGAACACTAGAGGGGGGTGAATAGTGTTTATAAGAAATTACTAAATCTTTTTGAGTTATTGTTGATTTGTACACAAATGTATGCAATATTCAGACACAGATATAATCACAGAAATAAACACAGATGCAGAAATAAAGTAAAAGCAGTAAAGGAAAGAACACACCGAATTTTATACTGGTTCGGAGTTACCCTACATCCAGTCCCGCACAACTAAGTACGGATTTCCTTTCAAAAGCAATTCAACAATTACAACCCTCGATTTCAAGGCCACGAGGTACACCCTCCAGAATCACAATCCTCTGGGTAGAGATACTTGATTTCCGGGCAACAAGTTCACCCAATTGATTTCTCAAGGCTACAATCACACCTTTTCTCACTTGATTGATTTCCAAGGCTACAATCACACCTTTTACTCTATTGATTACAAAGAAAGCCTATAACTCTGAATAACACTGAGGATCTTGATGAGATAGTGATAGAGAATCAAACCAGAGATTATCTAGTTAGATTCAATGTTGATTTCGGCAGAGTGATGATAGGATTTTGAATAAGAAAATGTGGAAGAAGAAGAGAAGTGAAAAACCAGAAAATCTATATCAAAATTCGTTGAAACTAACCCCTATTTATAGAAGAACAACAGCCATGTCCATTCGTAAAAGGTTATGGCGAATAGACACTTCTTTTTAAATTCAAATTTTTGAATCTAACTGTCACTATGTCGACATGGGGTACTAGGGCATGTCGACATCCCAAAGCATTTTTTGATGATTTGATTTTCTTTGAAAATAACCTTTATCTTATATTAAAAACTATTTAAACTTTATAAATATACTTGGCTATAGATAAAATACATAGATAAATATAGAGAATAATATATATAAAATTTTACTATAATTTTATATTTAAATCTAAGTATAAATATATTATAATTAAAAGATAGTTTAAAACAAACGAAGTTTAAAACAAGAGTTTATTTAAAAACAAAAACAAAGAATATTTTAAGGCTAAAACATCTTTTTGAAAATCATTTGAAAAGATAATTTTTAAGGCTAAATCATTTTGAAAAGCAGTTTTGAAAATCATTCTGAAGTAGTTTTGAAAATCATTTTAAAGTAATTTTGCAAGCTTCTTCCTGCAGAATATCTCATCATATCAGGACTCGAGAACTTGTACAAAAGCAGGATGTTCGTGGGTTTGTAAGCCACTTGTCGTAGGTTTGTAAGCTACTTGTCGTGGGTTTGTAAGCCACTAAAAAGGTAGAAATGGGTTCCATCCCAAAAGAAAATTGGAGTGAAGATTTCAGTGCTATTATGAAGTTTTAACATAATTCTAGACTCAATACTTATCTTGAAATCTTGAACTCTTGATAATCTTGATACTCATGAGTCTTCAATCTTGATATCTTGAATCTCTATACTGTACAGTCTTCATTCTTTGTACCTGCATGGTTAAATCCTGCATATACATATATATCTAAACTATAATGTTAGTATTTATATTTTATAATCTTATTCTAAGGTTGTTGTCATCAAAACCATCAACTCATGGACTAACAATCTCCCCCCTTTTGATGATGACAACCATTGTTTATAAAATATTACTTCTATCCTATTGACTCCCCCTAAATCTAATAACTCCCCCTTAATCTATGCCTAACTACCCTATTTTATATTTCTCCCCCTTTGCCATCAACAAAAACAAACAAACTCTAAACTATATAACTCCCCCTCAATCTTGTAATCAAGTACCTGCATTAATAAACTATATAATAGAGTATATTAAGAAATAACTATACTTATGGACATGATATTCAATCAACGATTATAAATATATCAATGTATATTTATACATTCATCAATCCACACCAAGTGTCAATCAAATCAATCAAAACAACAATTTCGATCAAAGCAATCAATTCAAACAAAGTAATCAAATTAAATAAAGCAATCAAATTAAACGTTACGAGGAACTTCCACCCATCCTTCTTCTCTGAAAATAGGGTCTGCTTTGATGGCATCCCAATTTTCATTGTCATTTGTGAGAGAGACATGAGGATGTGCTTCGTTATCATCCTTGTGCAGGGAAGAAAACATCCATCGAATTGCCTCGAAATGCCTTTCTTGCTCCTTGATCATCTGCATTTGACTCAATTCTAAGTGTCGCTGGTTACGAAGAATGAACGAGAGAATATTCTTGAATGAATTAAGAGTTTCTTCAAGATTCTCGGTTAAATTGTGAATAGGATTTGCCATTTTTGAATTTGTGAGAAGAATAAGAGATGAAGAAGATAGAAAATAATATTCAGTAATGAATTCAGGAAGAAATGGGTATATATAGGTATAGAAATTCGTTTGAAATGAATAGACATATGGTAGTTATTCAAATTCAAAATGAAGTGTCATTTCTGACCAGTACATGTCGACATGGTCATAGAGGGTATGTCGACATGAGGCAGTGAAATTTGATGGTAATTTTGATTTTGTGAATAATTGTGTGTATATATATTTATATAATATACTAATATTTATTCAAGAGATAAGATAAGCTAGATAACAGAAAAGAAATTCAATTTCATTGCATAGAAGAGTGATACAATGATTAATCATAAACAACTACATAAACACTCAAATTAAAACAAACTTAAACTAATTCGACATGATATGAAAATTTAGAACTAGTTAGAGGATGATGAAGATGAAGATAATCCAAGTTTCTTGCTGACTTTGAAGAAAAACTTGTTCATCTTGGATGATATTTTGTCCAACTTCTTACTAACAGATCTTTTAAGAACCCGTTGATTCTCGACAATATTTTTTTGGTTTTTGAGAAGGGTTTTGTTGGTAGGATTGGAGGGATAATCAATACTTTCTAGGGATGTTTCACCTTCTTCTTCTTCTTCTATTTCCATTTCATCCCCTTCTTCTTCTTCCGTTTCCTCCTCTTCCATTCTTCATGAGCCAAACGCTCTTCCTTTTCGACAAGAGTCTCATAAGGTTGAAAAACATATGGGATTTTCATAAGAGAAATGTTTGAGATATTAAAAACTTTTCTTGAAATAAATTCTTCTCCTTTGAAATTTACTCCAAAATAGTTGAAAATCCGAGTAAGGTAAATTCCATGATATAAAGTGTTTTCTCCCATTTCAAAATTTTTAGGACGAAGTTCATCCAAAATAACTTGCGCCCAATTGATATCATAATTTCCGAAGATAGCAAAACGTGCTTTGCACACTTTTGAAGTAGGATTGTTAAAATTTCCCGATCTTGGGGTCAAAGTATGTTGTAAAAGAAGTTTGACAATTCTTGCTTTATGACGAAAGTTTTGGTTTTTAAATTCAAAGTTTTCATCTCCTTCAAAAATATGATGAAATGTCTCACGATCATGTTCATCGATTTGAAAACTAGAAAGATCCATTCCCTTGCTTTTGCAATTGAGAATGGTACCCAAAAGATCACAATTCAAAACAATTTTAGTGTCTTTGACACTACTCCAAATTTCATTATCATTTCCTTCATAAAATTCTCGATTGAGATTTGCATAGAAAATTTTAACAAGATTTGGGTAACAAACAAAATTATTTTGAGAAGAATCAACAAGACTAAGAATTTGATTGTTTGCAAAAAGAGTATCAATTTCATAAGAAGAAAAATCTTGAAAAATAGCAAACTTTCCAGGATGGACTTTTCCATAGTTAGCATAATTGATGTATGCTTTTATTGCGTCCGGATTATTGAGGAGTTGCTCTTTCTAGTGTCTGGAAAGTCTCATAGTGGAGGGGTTGCTTGAAGAAGCCATTAAAGTAGAGAGTAGAGAGCTTGGAGTTTGGAAGAGAGAGTTTGAATTTGAAAATGAAAGTGAAAAGTTGTGATAAAAGATAGTGAATAAATAGATTTTTTGAAAGACATGTTCTCTGGTCAAAAGATGCATTTTCAGAGTATTAGATGAAGTGAAAAGGTGGAGGGAAATTCAACCATTTGAATTCAAATTTTGAATTTCAAATTCCGGTAACTATGTCGACATCAGGGTAGGGACCATGTCGACATAAGCCTGTGAATTTCTATGATTTATATTTCCTAAGTATTCTAATATATATATATATATATACTTGTTATTTTAATGTCTATATATATATATATATCTGGAATATTATTAGAATTATAGTATATTCCAGAAAATATTATTATATTATTAAAAAAATGAAATAATAATAATAAAATAATAAATAATAAATAAATTTAAAATTCAATCAACACGCCAATTCAAAATCAATCAATCAAGCAATCAATCATCTAATTCTAAGCATGCAATTTCAATCAATTGTATTGTAAATGTGTACCTTTTTCTGAGTCCGTTTCCTTGAATTCGTTGAAGTCGTGAACTGCCGTGAAACACAAATTTGAATTAATTGTCTTCTGATCATTATCGCTTGAGGACGAGTCTGAGTCATCTAGAGTGGTAGTAAATGCACGCTTCCGTTTCTTTACTGAATCATTGTTCATAGGAGGATTATGCCTATCTAGCTGTGCAGTTAATGCCCCGCTATTGCCCCGCTATAACCCCGCTATATCTCGTAGCGGGTTTCTGCCACTACGATTTTTCCATATAGCCCCACAATATAGCCTTTCCGCTTTAATCCCCGCTATTTCCGCTATATCCCGTTATTTCCGCTATATTTCGCTATTCCCGCTATATCTTCTTTAATAAAATGAATTGAAAAATTCAATTTATACATTATAAAAATTATAAAACTAATTTATTTGATTTACTTTTTAATATATTTTCTGAAATGAAAATACTCTAATATTCTACTAAATTCAATTATGTTATATAACAGTTTTACGTTTATTTAAAGTATATTCGCACATGTTTTTATTTAAAAATTATTTATGTATTAGTTACAATTCAATTGAATGATAATTTTTCATTTAATTACCATTTATATATTCGTAAAAACATTAAGTACGAGTTTTATATGCTATTTTAAAGCCATCCGCTATATCCCGCTATATCCTCGCTGTATCCCCGCTATGACTTTTTGCACCTCCACCGCTTTGAATCTACCGAGCGCATTAACTGCACAGCTATCTAGATACAGACAGTCTCTTTTCATATGGCCTGGTTCATCACAGTTGAAACATTTGACATTGTTTGACACTGCATTCTGATTTCCAGAATTCTTATAGTTGTTTCTCTTGAGATTATTCATCTTTCTGTATTTCAGGAATTTCCGAAAATTCCTGGTCATAAATGCTATCTCTTCATCATTATCACTGTTTGAGTCTGATTCGTTGGTTAATGCATTGAATGCCATTGATTTCTTTTCAGATGCTTTGCTTTCTCTTCTCCCGATCATTTGGACTTCAAACGACATTAGATTTCCAATCAATTCTTCTATCTTTAAGGTATTGATGTCATTTGCCTCTTCAATTGCAAGTGTCTTTTGATTCCATTCTGGAGTGAGAGAATTTAAAAATTTTCTGACTTGATCTTCTTCCAAAAATTCATTTCCCAATGATATTAAAGAATGTACAATATCCTAAAATCGACTATACATATCTGAAATAGACTCATTAGTATTCATTTTAAATAACTGAAACTGATTTGTGAGCATGGAAATTTTGGTCTGTTTAACTTTGCTTGTTCCTTCGTGAGTCACTTGCAAAGTCTTCCAGATTTCATATGCAAACTTACAAACTGACACTCTATTAAATTCATTCCTATCAAGTGAACAAAACAAAATATTCATTGTTTTAGAATTATTTTGTGCAACAGTCTTTTGCTCAGCGGTCCACTGTGCAAAATCAGTTGTGGGTTCAGAATATTCAGTTTGTGTGATATTCCAAGTATCTAATCCTACAGATTGTAAATATATTTTCATCATACATGCCCAATATGCATAGTTACTGCCATTAAAAAGTGGTGGTATGATAGTAGACTGACCTTCTACAAATGAACTAGTGATAGGGATACTAGTGTTAGTAATAGTACCAGTGTTGGTAGCCATTTTGAAAACTTTTCAAAATTCCGATTATGAAACTTTTGAAAACCTTGCTCCGATACCAAATGTGAGGAATGCGGAATATGGATCTTAAGGCTAGAATGAACACTAGAGGGGGGTGAATAGTGTTTATAAGAAATTACTAAATCTTTTTGAGTTATTGTTGATTTGTACACAAATGTATGCAATATTCAGACACAAATATAATCACAGAAACAAACACAGATGCAGAAATAAAGTAAAAGCAGTAAAGGAAAGAACACACCGGATTTTATACTGGTTCGGAGTTACCCTACATCCAGTCCCGCACAACTAAGTACGGATTTCCTTTCAAAAGCAATTCAACAATTACAACCCTCGATTTCAAAGCCACGAGGTACACCCTCCAGAATCACAATCCTCTGGGTAGAGATACTTGATTTTCGGGCAACAAGTTCACCCAATTGATTTCTCAAGGCTACAATCACACCTTTTCTCACTTGATTGATTTCCAAGGATACAATCACACCTTTTACTCTATTGATTACAAAGAAAGCCTATAACTCTGAATAACACTGAGGATCTTGATGAGATAGTGACAGAGAATCAAACTAGAGATTATCTAGTTAGATTCAATGTTGATTTTGGCAGAGTGATGATAGGATTTTGAATAAGAAAATGTGGAAGAAGAAGAGAAGTGAAAAACCAAAAAATCTATATCAAAATTCGTTGAAACTAACCCCTATTTATAGAAGAACAACAGCCATGTCCATTCGTGAAAGGTTATGGCGAATAGACACTTCTTTTGAAATTCAAATTTTTGAATCTAACTGTCACTATGTCGACATGGGATATTAGGGCATGTCGACATCCCAAAGCATTTTTTGATGATTTGATTTTCTTTGAAAATAACCTTTATCTTATATTAAAAACTATTTAAACTTTATAGATATACTTGACTATAGATAAAATACATAGATAAATATAGAGAATAATATATATATAATTTTACTATAATTTTATATTTAAATCTAAGTATAAATATATTATAATTAAAAGATAGTTTAAAACAAACGAAGTTTAAAACAAGAGTTTATTTAAAAACAAAAACAAAGAATATTTTAAGGCTAAAACATCTTTTTGAAAATCATTTGAAAAGATAATTTTTAAGGCTAAAACATTTTGAAAAGAAGTTTTGAAAATCATTCTGAAGTAGTTTTGAAAATCATTTTGAAGTAGTTTTGCAAGCTTCTTCCTGCAGAATCTCATCATATCAGGACTCGAGAACTTGTACAAAACCAGGATGTTCGTGGGTTTGTAAGCCACTTGTCGTAGGTTTGTAAGCTACTTGTCGTGGGTTTGTAAGCCACTAAAAAGGTAGAAATGGGTTCCATCCCAAAAGAAAATTGGAGTGAAGATTTCGGTGCTATTATGAAGTTTTAACATAATTCTAGACTCAATACTTATCTTGAAATCTTGAACTCTTGATAATCTTGATACTCATGAGTCTTCAATCTTGATATCTTGAATCTCTATACTGTACAGTCTTCATTCTTTGTACCTGCATGGTTAAATCCTACATATACATATATATCTAAACTATAATGTTAATATTTATATTTTATAATCTTATTCTAAGGTTGTTGTCATCAAAACCATCAACTCATGGACTAACAGTATGTATATATATATACACAAAATAAATAAAAAAATTCGGTTTTATGAATAATAATAAAAAATTGCTCACGACTTTATGTTTTTAATTATCAATTTAAGAACCAACAAATTTTTATTGTCTTTTAAATATGCACACACACTAGTTGGGGCAATAAAAAAGATTTTTTCCCAAAAAATAATTTTTATAAATATTTATTCAATCGAACTGATTTAAAACTGAAATATGTATGTATGTATGTACGTATAGAGTTAGGATCAATAACCTCCTTTATTTAGCATCATTTGTAGCCTCCTGAAATCAGCTACAAATTTATATTTAAATATTTGGCCATGTATATAACTATCTTGATATATTTTCAACATAACTAAATAAAAAAATAATTATTTGTTTAAATCGGCTTATATATAATCGGAAAAAAACATTTTTTTTGTTTATGTAATTTACAAATAATATATATATATATATATATATATATATATATATATATAAACACACACACACATGTGTGTGTGTCAACTATCATTATCATCATGTTAAAACCATTAAAATTGTTCCCTGAATATAATTATAAATCCGAATGGTTATTTACACATATATATGGACATATACATTTGTATCCCTGATGATAGTTTAAAATATTTACATTGTTTGCATTATGAATACTAAAACTCAATAAATTAAATATGATATATTGAACTAAAATAATACACACACATACAATAAGGTCATAGAATTCGGTCCTAGATATGAATATATATACATTAAAGATTTAAGATAAAATTAATTAAATTAAATTAAAACTACCAACTCTTTTGATAATAATCACGGAATATGATTTAGTGTAAACAAATTATTCATGTAAACACAAAATAAAATCTAGTGTGAACTAATGAAAATTTTGTTTGAAATTTCCCTCATTTTCACCTATATGATCTACAACTAACTGAACTCGTGTTTAGTACCATGCTTTAATAAAACCCGTAGAGACTTTAATATTTAAATTGGTTAAATATTACGAAGGGTTATTTAATAAGAAAAACAGTTACATAATGGCGGACAATGGCACTAACATAGCAGTTGCACATGAACGAATTCCACCCAAGCCACCAGATCGGCCTAGCACTTCATCACTAGAATTTGAATTGACAAGGGGAGAGACCAACGCAGATCATGGACCACCAGGTCTACACTTCTTAAAGGAAACATCAACATTTACACGGTCGAAATCACAGGCGCAGATGATAAAGGATTATGTTGTTGGCAAGGAAGATAACATAACAGATCTGAAGTACTTTTAACCAATTAAAACTGTTGATAAAGCAAGGGGCAGTTACCCAATTTTGTAATCATCAATTCAGAAGACAAGTGGAAAAATATTTTGCTTGTTTATATCTTGGGAAAGAGACCGCTATATAACAATTTCAAGGGATTTATTGATAAAATATGGAAGCCGTGTGGGGAATATGAACTATACTACGAGAGGCATAGGTTTATTTATATCAAATTTTATAATCTGGATTATACAAAGATCATAAAGGCAGATCCATACACCATCAGTTCAAGGATTTTGATTATAAACGGTGGAAACTTGGTATGAATCTAAGTAAAGATGTTTTTTCAAGTATTCCAATATAGGTAAGAGTGATAGATTTAAAGTTAGAACATTGGAATAATGAAGATATTAGAAGGATTGTAAGTTTTCTTGGCTATTCTATTAAAATGGACATGACTACAGCAACTGAAACTAGACTAAACTACACTAGAGTTTTAGTCGAAGTTGATGTTAATTTTCAATACCCTATGGAGATAGAAGTGGAATTATGTACGGGTGACATAGAGAAAATTCAAATCGGCTACGAACAACATTTAAAGTCGTGCCCAATATGCGAAGCTTATGGACATTCTGATAGTACTTGTACATCAATACATATTTAAACATGGCTATCGAAGAAAACAAACACTGGTCACTACAGCAGTAATACAGAAACTACTACCACGACTACTGAGGAGGCCGCAACTCCTTTTACACATGCAGACTTAAACGGTAAAGACAGTAAAAACGAGCACGGACAGTCATCGAAAGCACAGATTCCACTAGTTCTGCGTAATGAGCAAGATATCAATTTACAAAATCCATTCTCAGCCTTAACTCTAGAAAAGGATGATGATAGCATTGGACCTGTAACTGGAAATTTAGACAAGAAAGACAGTGTTAGCGATGAAAGCTCAACTGCACACACAAAGCATTGTGAAGACAACAATAATGTGCGCATGAATACTGTGCATACAAAGAGTGATGGAATACAATGTACAGAGCAACCTGGAAAACAGCCAACATTTTTTTGACTCTGTTACTGTTGAGGATGCTGTAACTTCATCAGATGAGGATGAATTGGCCTCAATAAACTCATAATCTCAAAAACATACATTCGTCCAACATATTGCAATGCACATACAAGAAACCGGAAAATAGAATATAAATGAGAAAATGTCTCCCCCATGTTATCGAAAAATCCTAACTACAAGAAGAAGCGCGAGATGGTAATAAACCCAAAATCCCTACAGTTGCTCCTCCTAAAAGAACTACAATGAGCATTTCAAAAGGTAAATGAATACAATGTCATGGAATATTAGAGGTATGAATGCGGACGACAAAATTAGTCACGATTCACACTTCTAAAATCCCACAAGCTTGCTATACTTAGCTTGGTGGAGAATAAATTAAGTACAGAAAATATTGACAACTTGAAGCCTAGACTGCAATTAAATTGGATATGGCTGCAAAACAATGACATTGGAAGCAAGGGCATAATTTTGGTACTCATTGACAAAACTATATGGACACCCACCAACTCAGCATGACAAAGCAGCACATTACTGTATTACTCAATAACAAGGGTGGACTACAATGTACTTGTACATTTGTCTACGCTAACAACTCTTTTACTCAAAGGAAGAGTTGTGGGCTACTTTGTGCCTCGACGCTTCAATAAGGATGATGTGGCTTGTGATGGGGGATTTTAATAACGCTCTCAATCCAAAAGATAAAAAGGGAGGTTTGCCTATCCCTTTTACCTATATGAATTCATTTAAAAACTGCCTTTTAAAAAGTGGCTTGGTTGAATCTTAGATGTAGGGGTGCAAGTACACGTGGAGGCGAAAGGATGTTGCAACAAATATAGACAAAGTTCTAGTGAACTATGAATTTTTGTCTATATTTCCGCAATTTTCAACTGTGGCCATCCCCTCAGCGGTTAGTGACTACACCCCTATTCTTATACGTTTCAGCCAGCAAAAACATTTAGGAAAAGGGGTTCCGTTCAGATATGCAAATAACTGGCACACATGCAAGGCTAAAATGAATGTGTAACAGAGGGACTTAATGCACAAACATGGGGTCTGGCCACTTCTCAATTCATGCTTAAGCTAAAGGCTTTTAAAGCTAATTTGAAGGCTTGGAACAAATTAAGAGCAAAAGACAATCCTATATCCAAATTACAAGATGAGTTCAACACAACATTCGCACAAAGCGATGATGATCCAGAGAATGACGATCTCTTTGAATATATGTTTCACATCAGCACACAGTTAAATAAGCATTCAAAGAAACATCATGTATTTCTAAAGCAACAAAGCAAAAAAAATTGGCTGCAGCAAGGAGATACCAATTCAGAAAAATTCTGCACTAAAATGTCCACGAGAAGGCACAGAAATAACATTCATGCTCTACTAGATGCACAAGGAAACTATATATATATAATGGTGATAAAACAAAAGAGGAAGCAATAAATTATTATTGCTCCCTCTTTAACGGTGATTGTCCTTACTGTCCAGCCCAGAATGATACTTAATGATAATGGGAAACTGCACTTATCTTCGAAAATCTCTTTGGAAGAAGTTAAAACCGCCTTATTCTCCATCGAAGACCCTAAAAACCCAAGACAGACGGTTTCTCTTCCAAATTTTATAAACTTCACTGGAATTCAATGCAAAATGAGATGATGGAGGTTATTTCAGAAAATTTTCAAACAAGGAAACTAGCAAAAGGCCTAAATCACAATTTCATCGCTTTAATACCAAAAAAAGATAAGCCTCAATCCATTTTGATTATAGGCCAATATCTTGTGCTAATGTTTTATATAAAGTTGTAGCCAAAATTCTATGTAATAGAATAAAGGATTTTTTGCCTTTCTTGCTTACAGAAAATTAGTCATTTTTATTCCAAAGAAGTATTGGCGAAAATATATTGTCAGCACACGAACAAGTACGAGACTTTGCAAAACGGGGCAAGGGTAAAATGTGCATTAAGGTTGACCTCCAAAAGGTTTACAACATGATAAATTGAGAGTTTGTATGTTATATGCTTTTTTCTATGGTTTTCCTCAATCGATTATCGATTTAATCTACGAATGTATATCATCACCTACCTTTTCAATTATGGTTAATGGATGCCCGTATGGTTTTATTGAATCGACTAGAGGCCTACGACAAGGAGATACCCTATCTCCTTATCTTGTTTGCTTTGCTATGGAATATTTCTCTTTGCTAATGGAGGAAGCTGTTGATGAGGGTAGATTAAAGCCCATTTCTACTATTAAACCTACCGTAACTCACCCACTTTACGCGGACAACGTTATGGCTTTCTAGTAGCTACTACAGATAATGCACGTTGTATGAACAAAATTTTTGCTAAATTAGAAGAAACGATGGGCCTACGTATAAATCAGATTGAATCTCAAGTGTTTTTCAGTTCGTGTGCACAACAGAAGGCAGAAATTTCTAGCGTTTTACTTATCGAAGAAGAGAAGTTGTCTGTCAAATATCCTGGCGTGCCTCTTACATCCGATTATCCACATGCCTCGCATTATCCGCCCCTGTTACACAGAATCAGTACTAAATTAGATGGCTGGGATATCTGAACTTATACATAGCACAATCGCTCCAATTGTAATGTATTGGTTATTACTGTATCATATACCGACCACAGTGCTGAATAAAGTTGATAAAATGAATGTGTGCTGACTTTTTTTAGAGTGGCAAACTCCATAAAATTGCATGGGATAACCTACGCAGGTCGAAAAGTGGGGGGGGGGGGGGGGGGGTTTGCGGAAATTTTCTGATCTCAAAGCTGCTACTCAAATTAAATTAGTCTGGAATTTAATTACAAAAGAATGCCTTTGGTCCAGATGGATGAAGGCAAAATACTGCTCAAAGTCCAACTTTTAGATGATGGCAATTAACAATAATTATTCTGGTACTATAAAACACATCTTGGGGCAAGGGGATAAGGCTTGTAGGCTATTGAATAGAATAGTGGTTAATGGTGAACATACTACGCTGTGGTTTGATCCTTGGATCAACCACAAATCACTAGTGGACCTAGTGGGTTGGAGTAGATTGCATCTATATAACAGTTCAGATTTTACAGTAAATCAGATTATTCAAAATAGGGAATTACACCCAGAGTTACTCTCTGAAACAAGAGAAGTCTCAACAGCAATTCGTCAAGTTAAACTACATTCAAACAATTCAGATGACTACTGGCTTGGGGAATCGTCACTGCTAATGCATGTGAATTATGTGCAGATCATATGGAAACTCATGAACACTTATTTATGTGATGCAATTATAGTACTTATCTATAGAATTTGATGCTGGTGAATCTGGATCTCCCACCGCTGACTGATATGACGCTGCTTCAAAAGATTGAAGATATCACAAAGCTATTTCGATCTCCTGGAATCTTACAAGACCTAGCTTACACCGCCACATCAACGATCATCCACCATATTTGGAGAGAGAGAAATCATAGGAAATTCAAGCGAAAATCTTGCTCTATGGCACAGTGGTTCAAGCTGTTGGAAATCGATGTCAGAAGTCAGGTTACAAGGCGCAGGCGAAGTGGAAACAATCGTGGAAGAGCGACGGAACTATTGCTACATTGGGGTGTTGAGTTGAGCGATACTGGATAGAGCAGGGGATGAAGTGGTTTTCGGGTTTTGCAGTGTTTTCTAGGCTCGATGGGTAGATTGTAGTTTGGAACGGCTGTGTTATTATGGGCCGCATGTACATGGTTTTGTTGTTTTATTGCAGTGTTCTCTTTTGTATTGTAGATGTACAGCCCAGTTGTATATAATAGGGAATTTCTTTCTCTTTTCTCTTACTATGCTGGTAAGGTTTTTAAGAAGGCGAGTTATCTATTAGTTCTTTTATGTCATTAATAAAGAATCCACTTTCAAAAAAAAAAATTACTAAGAGTTGAGTTCACATCTAGGAGTCGCACAACCGTTTCAATTTTCGACCAAAGAAAAATATGATTTATTGAAATAATTTATAAAAATTAAAAATTATTATTATGCAGAAGTTAATATAATGGCTATTATTATTTAAGGGCCGAAAGAATAAAATTTTATATATTTATTTAATTATTTATATATGCCAAAAATAATATTTATACATAATAAATACTTTATGGTAGTTGGCAATATTATTATTGATTAATAGTTAAAAGACTAGCCATACTAATGTTAGCTAAATGGTTTATTATTAAATATGGTTATTTAACCTAATTGATAAATAAAGTTTGGCTTAGTGGAAATATATTAAGGAGATATTTTTTGCATTGGATGCTATAAATAGATCCATAGAGCCTCCATTTAAAGACATAAAATTTCATTCTCTACGAAAATAAATTATACCTTAATAGTGGAATTTGCAACTTCACCATTAAGTTAGAGAATTGTTGCCTCATAGGCGAAACTGATAGTTTAAGGTGTTTACGACCGATAGGATTATCAAGAGAAAAAATTTGATTGTTTTTTTTTCAAATCGATTTCAAGATTGTTTTTAAATAAATTTGTTTTAATATTAGAAAAATGCACGTGCCAACAACTAGAAGTGCTGGCATTGAACTCATCATTGTAGGAGCATCATAACATCATGGCAAGGTTGGTGACAACGATCAGAAAAGTCAAACCAAAATTAGGGATTTTTCATATACATCGAGCTTGAAGTTATGAGTACCATCAAACTCGACAAGCAACAAGAAGCTCAGCGGTGTCCGTCAGAGGGTGTCTGATGATCTCAGACGGTGAAAAAAAATTGAGGAAGTAAGGTCGGTCGAGACTAGGGTTTCAGGAATCGAGAAGAAGGTATTTTTTTCCCTTTTATACCCTCAGAAATTTAAAATTACACATATAACCCTAATTGTTCAAACATGTATAACTTCCATTTTACGCGTAACTTGCATCATGTGGTTTGTATTAAGATTCCAAATAATTTGACATTATTTAATTGTATACCACATACCATTGTACGCTATTGTAAAATAAATATTAACAATATTAGCTTATCAATAAGACATTTATAAATTAACATTGACAAGAGAGAATAGTAAATTTGGACAATATTTATTATCTGAAGATTTCATGTTCAAATCAAAACAAATTACAAATCGTTGATCTATATATGTGTGTCAGTGCGCGCATGCATATGTGTATTCACTAAGTATTATATTTGAATAAATGTTACTAAAAATTAATAAAATTGTTTGTTAAATATTATATTGGAAAAAATGTTATTCAAACTAAATATATATATATATATGTGTGTGTGTGTGTGTGTGTAAGTTTAGGTAGATTTTAATTTTGAGTAGAGATAATGGCGAATCTTACTGATTATGACATGCTTTATTTTTGAAATTTGAAAAGATCAAATGAGAAAATGAAAAGAATTAAAAGTTAAGTTAAAAGATATTACATTAATATATCATAAATTAGTTTAACTCTTACAGAAATGTCATTATGCACCGATCGTCGGTAAGTTAAAAACCGATAGTAACACCTTTCACTAAACGTGTAGTAACACTCGTCGATCAAATGAATTCTGCATCAAAATTATAATCGAAGATAATTCCCATCGCATGAATGGATATATTGCACCCATTGTATGCACTGATAGTTTCAATATATATAAATATATGTGAAATGCTACTTAAAACCATTACGACAAGCATATAATAAAATATTAAAAAAGATGCTACTAAAAAATAGAAAAGGGTATCAAATCATAGAGAAATACCTAAACATACATAACAAAGAATGAAATGCTAGTAAAAGATAGCATTATATTTCAATTCTAGTTCACGCTATGTAGTTAAAGCGTTTAATGATTCTATAGCGGTGGAGACGCAAAAATTTACAGTGAAGATAAAGCGGCGAATATAACATAAAATAGCGAAGGTGCAAAAAGCTTAATTAGATATACAACCAAATATTAAGGTTAATTTATTTTCATTCTTGCATCATCTGTGTAGAAAAAAAATATTGTTTAATCTTATATAACAAAACCGAAGAATATCATAATTTATGCAGTTCAGATTTAGTGACTACAATAAAATTTTAACTTATATTGAGTACTTATGCATTAAAATTAGATCTTTTTCCTAACTTTGTTGATTTGATTCAAAAGAGAACTAGTCAAATCTATCTTTTTATATTAATGTTGCTAAAGCAGGTGCTTAAAAGTCCTAATTTAGCGGATGTAGCGAAAAATAGTGGGGGTTTAAAACGGACCAACTGTTTACTAACGCTGTATTAAAAAAAGCGTAGCGAAGAGTGCTATGCGCTATAACGGGGATTTTGCAGGGCTTTGGTGGGGCTTTAACCGCATAAAGTTCACATAATGCTACATTTAGTTTTTAGCCTGTAAGAAAAACTACTGCATTGTAGCACTAAAACATGAAATGTATTAAATAATAATAGTAAAGTAGAAAAATCCAAAAGCTTTCATATTAATCCCATTGAGTTTCTCCATTTTCCTTTTCCTTAATTCTCTCCAAGTCCAGATATCTTCCAAAATACTATAATTTACCACTTCACAATTACTCTACTAAAATTTTCTCATTGTTTTACATTCAAATACGTACTTTTAAAAAATAAGTACAATCATTTACAAATATTTTCTCAATTCTCTTCCAATGCTTTACATTAAAACCCATACATATAAATTTTTTTTTTATAATCCATACTTCAAACTAATTGATAAACTCGGTTAACTAATATTTATTAATACATTAAATAAATCCTAAAAGATGTCAGTTTCAATATGTATAACATTGATGCATTAACAAATTGGTAATATTATTTTTTCATTTGGATACAAACATATATAAATCACATACAATAAATGATTTGCATTAATGATTCATTTTACAATTCATTTACCTGGATGAATTTATCATCCATTACACTGTTCTATTAATTTCAAATACGTACGTTTTGAAATTCCAATAATTACTTATAAACCATTCTTAATTCTTTCTTATATTTTACATTCAAGAACATATATTTAACTAATTGTGTAATCTTAAATTTAAACTATTTTAATAAATTTAGTTAACAAATATTCATTAACTTCTAATAAATCTTAAAAATATGAGAATTTCGGTATATATAGGAAAAAAATGATAAAACAGATTTTTAATTCAAATATAAAGATATTTAAATTGCATAACATAAAATGTATACACAAATAATAATATGTATTTTTAATTCCTAATTAATCTATCTTAAAAAAGTTAGCCCACATTACATAGCATATTTTCATTTTTAACTTTGAAAGGATAAATGTATGTTTTTACAGCATTACGATGTGAGCTCACAAAGTACACTAATAAAAGTTTGATATATGAGCATTCTCACTTTCAATATGATATTAAACCTTACCAAGTTCATAATTCAACTAAATGCCATAATATTTTGCGATCGTCAAAGTTTTAAACATGACTCTTATACAACAACATGAAATCTATGGTTAACTGCAAAGATAAAAAAAAAATCAAAAATTAAATAATGAATAAAAATTCACATGTGGATAAGCAGGCCATAAGACGCTCTTCCTAATTACAAATACGGACAAAGCTCTTCTCAGTTTTCTCAAACTTTTTTACATACAGCTCCTTATGTTTAATTAGTTCAATTAATTATTGATTTAAATTACTTAAATAGATTCAACTATTTAATATTCATTAATTCATTTATAAATCCTTAATGAACGACAGTTCGTTGTGTATACAACTCATATTAGCAAAAATGTAAAGTTATTTTTCGGTCGTACATATAAAAATATATATCACATAACATTAGTTATTTACATATACAATATTACCAATTTTAATTCATATTTCGTTTGAGTTAGAACATTTATTCTCGTAAAGATAAAGATACGTAGATGGTGCGGATTAAACCCTCATTCCTACATTGAAGCACCATATGTCATTTTAATTTATAATTCATCTATCGTAATAAATTTATCATATAGGACGTAGTAAAATTCTATTTTTAGTAATAATTAAAATATAAATAGTATTTTTTGACAACATTATTGTCTGCAGTGCACATGTTACACACTAGTATTATGTAAAAGTAGCATTACATTTTGATCCTTCATCAAATTGAAAGCCATCACTAAAATGTCATCTACTACATTATTACCTTCATTGCATTTTCACCATCATTCTTACCACACCTTCAATGGTCATACCCACACAATTGCACCATTCAACTTCATTGCACCTCCAAACTACAAAATAAACCCTAATCCACCCCTCTATCACCAATGTTTGGGGAACTTCATTCATCGTCGTACTAACCTCAATTACGTCTCTATCAAAACCTAATTTCTACAAGTGAAAAATGAATGTGATTTCACCCTAAACTTTTAGATTTCTAGTTGATTATTGCAAAAAAAGTCGGGTTATTAAAAATAGTTTGTTGCCATTTGAAGCAAATTGTTAGTACCTTAGGTATTGGTTTGATGATAACAACTATAGACATTATATAAAATATAAATCTAATTTATTATCAAGTTATATATAGTATATAGCGCAGGGTATTAGATAGGTATTGATTAAGAAAATTGTACATTATCAAGAGTATATTTAAGATGCTGATATAGAGTTTCAACGGTTAGAGATTGAAGACTCGTGAGTATTGAAAAACTCAAGGTATCCCATAAAAGTTACAGAGTCTTAGGATTTTTGTTAAAATCCTAATAGCATTTCTTTGATCTTTCTCTCTCTATTTCTCCTTTTCAATTGATTTTCAAATATTTTAAAAATGGTTTTAAAAGAATTCTTGTTTTCAAAATAGCCTTCAAATTATTTCTATCTTTTGGTTTTTATTATATTAAATATACTTTGAATATTATACTTTGTTATAATTTTAGTTTTTAAAGATTTATAAATATTTATAAGTTTATTATAATATTTGTTAATACTTCGATTTCAAATATATTCACTTTTTACTTTATATTTATTACTTTCAAAAGAAATTCATATTTAAATCCTTTATATATTTAAATATATTCCTATAAAAAAATTCTCAAGTTTTGATATGATTAAAATATGTATAAACTATGTTTAGATAATTTTACAAAATATCGAAATATTTGACAAACCTTAATATTTTCAAAATAATCTTTATAAAGTTTTTTTCAATTTTGTGAAGGACATGTCAACATATCCAATTCCTATATGTCGACATAGTGACCGTAATTTTCAAAATTCAAATTTTGAATGGAAGTGTTTGTTCGTCTTGCCTCTTTACGAATGAACATGACTGTTGTTTCTCTATAAATACAAGACTTCCAAACGGATTTTTAATCATCATTTTCTTATTCATCTCTCCTTCCACTCTCTCATTTTCTAAATCAAAATATACCTAAACTCTGTCGAAATTCAACCAGAATCAAATTCAATCATCACTAGTTTGATTCTCCTCCACTCTCTGATCTCTCATTCAAACTAAGATCAAATTGCTACTCAAGAGTTATAGGATCAGTTGTAATCAAGATCGAAGATCTGAACCAGTAAAACTCTATAAAATCATATTGCTATACTTGTGGGTGTAGCCCGTAAAATCAATTTGGTGTGCTTAGTAGCCCATAAATCTAGTGGGTGTGCTTGTAGCCCAAAAATCAAGTGACTCTATCCAAGAAGTCGAGATTCTGGAGGGTGTGTCTCGTAGCCTTGAAATCGAGATTGTGTTTGCATTTACTAGTTGAAAAGAAATCCGTACAAGGAATTGTGTGGGATTAGATGTAGGGTAACTCTGAATCAGTATAAAATCCCGATGTATTCTTTCCTTTTTTTACTTTTACTGCATTTACTTTTATCTGCACTTTGATTCTGTAATTGTTTCTGCGATTGTTAATTACATCATTCCAAGTAGAACTTAAATATTTGAAAAATATTCATATGATCCATTAAACACTATTCACCCCCTTTCAGTGTTAATTTAGCCTTAGGATCCCTATTCCACTGACTCGCATTTAGTATTAAAGCATTGGTTTTCAAAGTATTCATCATCTGATTTTTGAAAAAGTTTAAATGGATACCAACACTGGTAATAATACAGTTAGTAACATTGTTAATACACTTGTTAGTAACTCATTTGTCGAAGGACAGTCTACTGCTAGACCTCCACCTTTTAATGGCGGAAAATTTATTTATAGTCAATTGGTTTAGAGACTTGGAATATCACACAAACTGGGTACACTGAACCCGAGACTAATTTTTCACAGTGGATTGCTAACCAAAAAGCAGTTGCACAAAGTAACTCTAAAGCTATGAATGTATTATTTTGTTCACTAGATAAATGAATTTAATAGAGTATCTATATGCAAGTCTGGATTTGAAATTTGGAGAACTTTGCAAGTTACACATGAAGGCTCGAGTAAGGTTAAATAGACCAAAATTTTCATGTTAACAAACCAGTTTCAATTGTTCAAAATGAGTCCAAATAAGTCCATATCTAATATGTATAGTAGATTCCAAGATATAATACACTCACTTATTGCACTGGGTAAAAGTTTTTATAAGGAGGATCAAGTTAGAAAAATCTTCAATTCACTTACATCTAAATGGGATCAAAAGACTCTTGCAATCGAAGAGGCTAATGACATTACCACTCTAAAAATTGAAGAGTTGATTGGCAATTTAATGTCTTCTAAAGCACAAATGCAGGGCAGGAAAAAAAGCAAAGCAATAGAGAAGAAAACTATAGCTTTTAATGCAATAACATATAATCTGGAATCAGACATCGATGATGTTGAAGAAATTGCTTTCATGACAAGGAAATTTAGAAAATTTATAAAATATAGAAAGAAGAACAATTTCAAAAGAAATGACAACAAAAATCCAGGAAGCGAAAGTGGAAGTGGAAAAGGCATTAGATGTTATAACTGCGATGAACCTGGCCATTTAAAACGAGACTGTCCACATCCCGATAAACTAACTACACCAAACACTGATTCATCCAAAAAATAGAGAAGAGCTTATACTGCAACAGTAGACGATTCAGACACATCCTCAAGTAATAATGAATCAGATACAGAAATTGCTAACATGTGCTTCACAGCAATACATAATTCGAAACAAAATGGTGAAATGGATCAGAAAAAGGTACGCTTTTAATATATCAAAAGTTTTAATTTCTTGAATAAATTTTTTTTGGCTGCTTTATTGGTTTTTAGGAATACCCTATAGATTAATACTAATATTGGTTGAATATTGTGTGGTTATATTTTAAATTTAAATATTTTAGTAATATAATATAATATAAAATATATTTAAAATAATTTTTCTGTAAATAGAATAACTATAAATAGGTATATATAATAAAATAGGATATAGTTAAACAAAAATCATTTTTGAAAAAGTCGACATGTATGTCGACATACATCCTTAGCATATGTCGACATACTTAGGCAGATTTTCCTCCACCTAACTCCTATGTTCTAAAAAGATGTCTCTTGACCAGAGAACATGTCATTTGATTCTTTGTTTATTTACTATATCTCCATCCATTCATTTTTCACTTTCATTTTCAAATTCCAAAATCATAAACTCTCTTATCTCGTCAAACTACTCTTCAATGGCATCCTCAAGCAATACCAAGGCAACCATGAGGCTTTCTAAGAAAATAAAAGAACATCTTTTTAATGATCAAGAAGCCATCTAAGCCTATATTGAGTATATATCTTTCGGAAAGTCTTTCCCGGAAGATTTGATATTTTTGAAGATTTTCCTACTTATGATTTTTTTAATCTTTGTTTGCAAAATAAAATTCTTAGTTTAATCGATGCTTCTCAAAATAATTTCATTTGTTATCCATAATTGGTGAAGATGTTTTATGCAAATTTAAAAGAAAGTTTTATGATGGAAGAGAAGGAGAAGTTTGGAGTAGTGTCAAGGGGGCACAAATTGTTTTAAATTGTGAACTTTGGATCACATTCTTGGATGCAAATCTAGTGGAATGGAGCTTTCAACTTTTCAAATTGATTTTCAAAATCGTGAAGTAATCCATGACATTTTCATAAGTGATGATGATTTTGAATTTAAAAACAAAAACTTGCGTCGAAAGGCAAGAATTTTAAGCCTTCTTTTGCAACAAAGTATCACCCCTAGAACGGGTAATTATAATAGCCTAACCCAAAAAGTTTTCAAAGCTCTTTTCACCATTTATGGTCAATACGACATAAATTGGTCTCAAGTCATTTTAAATGAATTTTTTTCTAAAAATCTTTTTAAACATGAAAGTACACTATTTCATGGTGTGTATCTTACTCGTATTTTCAATTATTTTGGTGTTGACCTTAAAGAAGACGAAACAGTTCCTCGAAAAATATTTGACAAGACCAACATTTCACCTATGCATATTTCACCCTTTTTCGAAGCTTATGAAACGTTTGTGGAAAAGGAACAAATGTTGGCTTGGGAAGAGGAGCAAGAAATAAGAGAGGAGGAGGAAGAGAAGAGGAAAAGGAAGGAGAGGAAATGGAAGTCGAGGAGGAAGAATAAGAAGAGGAGGAGGATACTTCTTTGGAAAGTATCAATATGCCACCTAATCCATCCAACAAAGATCTTCTCAAAAATCAAGAGAAGATCATTCACAACCAAAGAAAGCTTAAGAAATCATTCTTAAAGAGATTTACCTCAATTTCCAACAAAATGGATACTTTTTTTAGAAAGATCATACACAAGCTTGGTGGTTCTTCTTCAACTTCATCTACATCTTTCTTTCTAGTTGTTTGTTTAAGCTATCTTTGTATTTGGATTTTCTATTTTTAAGTTAAGGTTGAATCTCATGTATCCTTCTTTTATTCCTTGTACTCATCCTTATTATCAATGAACATTCTATTTCTTGCTGTTATACATTGTCAATTATCTCTGAAAAGTCATACAAATATAATAGTATAGGCCAAAACAATAGAATTGTAAAATAAAGTAGTTTTGAAAAATATATTGCATATGTCGACATATGCAAATCATGTATGTCGACATATAACGGTCAGTTTTCAAAAAAAATTAAATTAAAAAAATAATAACTACTGAACACCAATTCATTTCAAACGACTTCTTACCCCTATATATACATATTCACTCCAGAAAATCATTATTTTCAGTCTCTATCTTCACTCTTTTTCATATATAAACTCATCTCTTCAACAATGGCTTCCCCACACCAAAAACTTTGCGAAAACCTCGAACAAACTCTTGAATCATTCAAGAACATTATTTCTTTCATCCTAAGAAACTAGAGGCACTTGGAATTGAGTCAAATGAAGATGATCAAGGAGCAAGAAAGGCATTCCAACGCGATTCGGTGGATGATTTCTGCCTTGAATAAAGAAGAACCAACCACCAATCCAGAGTGTACCACCAACAAAGATAATGAAGATTGGGGTCCTATCAAAGCGGATACAATCTTAGGCGCTGATGGATGGGTTGAAGTTCCTCGACATGTCTAGTTTAAATAGGTTTGATTGTATATAAATAATAATACTTGATTTGGTTTGGATTTGGTTGGTTTGATTTGTGTGGATTTGGTTGGTTTGATTTGTGTGGATTTGTTTGAATGGTGTGTGACATTAACTTTATCGGATTGAATGATTATTTGGACCGATATGATTATTTCATTATTATCTAATTTTACATATCACTTGTTGTTTTTATACAATCATTCTCATCATCATTATATATAATTCTTATGTATAACAATTAGTATTTTATTTAGGGGGAGCTAGAGTTAGAGTTAGTGTTAAAGTTATAGTTTTAAGTGGTTATGTTTGTTGATGACAAAGGGGGAGAAATATATAAAATCTAGGCATAGATTAAGGGGGGGTTTTATAACATAGGGGGAGTTATATTATATTTTATATACAGAGTTGTCATCATCAAAAAAAGGGAGATGATTAATACATTAGGTATTGGCTTTGATGAAAACAACTATAGACATTATATAAAATATAAATACTAATGTTTTATCAAGTTATATATAGTATATAGTGCAGGATATTAGACATGTGTTAATTAAGAAGACTGTACAGTATCAAAAGTAGATTCAAGATGCTGATATAGAGTTTCAAGAGTTAGAGATCGAAGACACATGTGTATTGAAGAGCTCAAGATTTTCCCAGATAAGCTATAGAGCCTTAGGATTTTGGTTAAAACCCTGATAACGCTTCTTTGATCTTTCTCTCTCTATTTCTATTTTTCAATTGATTTTCAAATATCCTAAAAATGGTTTTAAAAGAATTCTCGTTTTTAAAATAATTTTTCAAAATAGCCTTCAAATTATTTCTATCTTTTGATTTTATTATATTTAATACACTTTGAATATTATACTTTGTTATAATTTTAGTTTTTAAAGATTTATAAACATATAAGTTTATTATAATATTTGTTATTACTTTGATTTCAAATATATTCACTTTTTACTTTATATTTATTGCTTTCAAAAGAAATTCATATTTAAATCCTTTATATATTTAAATATATTTCTATAAAGTTTTTCTCAAGTTTTGATATGATTAAAATATGTATAAACTATGTTTAGATGATTTTACATAATATCAAAATATTTCACAAACCTTAATATTTTCAAAATAATCTTTATAAAGTGTTTTTCAATTTTGTGAAGGATATGTTGACATATTCAATTCCTATATGTCGACGTAGTGATCATAATTTTCGAAATTCAAGATTTGAATGGAAGTGTCTATTCGTTGTATCTCTTCGCGAGTGGACATGACTGTTGTTTCTCTATAAATACCATACTTCTAAACGAATTTTTATTCATTATTTTCTTGTTCATCTCTCCTCCTTCGACTCTCTCATTTTCTAAATTAAAATATACCCAATCTTTCCCGAAATTCAACCAGAATCAAATTCAATCATAACTAGTTCGATTCTCCTTCATATACTCTCTGATTTCTCTCATCTCCCACTCAAACCAAGATCAAAGTGTTATTCAAGAGTTATATGATCAATCCTAAGAAAGATCGAAGATCTAAGTCTGTAAAACTCTATCAAATCATATGTTATACTTGTGGGTGTGATTGTAGCCCATAAAATCAATTGGGTGTGCTTAGTAGCCCGTAAATCTAGTGGGTGTGCTTGTAGCCCGGAAATTAAGTGACTCTGCCCAGAGGTCGAAGTTCTGGAGGGTGTCTCATAGCCCTGAAATCGAGATTGTATTTGCATTTACTAGTTGAAAAGATATCCGTACAAGGAATTGTGCATGATTGGATGTAGGGTAACTCCAAACCAGTATAAAATCCTAATGCGTTCTTTCCTTTTTACTTTGACTGCATTTACCTTTATTTGCACTTTGATTCTGTGATTATTTCTGTGATTGTTAATTACATCATTCCAAGTAGAATCTTATAGAATTTAAAAAATATTCATATAATCATTAAACACTATCAACCCCCTTCCCCTCTAGTGTTAGTTTAGCCTTAAGATCCCTATTCTGTTGACTCGCACAAATTTGTTAAAAAATTGTACCTATGCCAAATTTGTCCCATGGTCTTTTTCCTAAATTTTACCACAGATGAAATTTATCATACAAATTCAAACTAGCACTTAAAATTACCCAAAATACACTATAGTTTTATAAAAATGTTAACACTTGCAACGTATTTCTAAATCCGTCTCTTTATAGATTCAAACGGACATGAATTGCCGTTGCTGTGCAGATAAAAGTGGTAGCTGTGGTTCGTCTGTTACTTATTATAGTTAAACTTCAACTCTTTGGAATAAGAAACGGAAATTACAAGTTCGTATTTACTTTGTTAGCTACGATAATCTATCTTAATTAGTAAAGAGCAAAGTTCGACTGCATACGTATGTGCACTTAAAGTGCTTAACGGTTCCACGGTGGTGGATGTGCAAAAGGTTATCGTAGAGATTAGCGAAAAATAGCGGAGGTGCAAAAAGCTTTAGATATAAAACCAAAGTATTAAAAGTGAATTTATTCTCGTTCACACATCATTTATGTAGAAAAATAAATATTGTTTAATTTTATATAACAAAACCGAAGAATGTTAATGTCAAAAAGACATAACACCCAAAAAATTGTTGAATTAATGAGAGCTAGCAAATACTGTAAGAAAACTAAACGAGACACAAGAATTTTTATAGTGGTTCGGCAATCTCTGGCCTACATCCACTTATTATTTTGTTTATTAGAGGTTTTAGAGTCACTGGTATAAGAGATTTACTGATCTAAAGCCTAGAACAACAAACAGTTGCTTCTTTAGTGACTTTAACGGAGGAGGAATAGGAAGTGAAGAAGTGCCAAAAGTCCTCTCTTGGTTGCTACAGGGTTGGTATTTATATAGGAATTCGTTGGTAGACTCAAAAGCCCACGAAGTCAAAGATCCATATCGAAGCCCAAAGGTGTAAGAAAGCAGTTGTCTGCCCAACAATTAATTGAAACCACTGGAATCTCTCGGTACCGAGAGGTTTGTGTTGGTGGAAACTTCTCATTTCTCTTCCATTCTTCTTCCTATCTCTGATCCATTGAGTTTCAAACACTTTTCCTTGAAGATTAAGTTGTTCTTGATAATTTCCTTGACATTGTTTGTCTTTTCCTGCTTTCTTTGTTTTCCTCCAGAAATCTTTAGATTTGCTCATCTATGCTCTGAGAAACGCACTCCATGGCAAATCACTTGAGGTAGTGCTCCAAGTACAAGTGGTTAAGGAGGTCCAAAGTGGAGTAAAAAGTAAAAACCTCTTGGTACCGAGTAGTTTCTCTCGATACCGAGTGGTCCATTTTACTCCTTTTCCTTTGAAACCAAACATGTTCTCAATTCCGTGAATCGTTTTGCCTTCATCTTGATGTTCTAATTTCAGTTGAAAATCCACTTGATCAAAAAGTCGATTAACACTTGCCCCCCAAAGTATGCCTTATGAATGTAAGGCGTGCTTTGCTTAAAACAAGTTCCAACAGTAGTCAACCTTCGGTAGTTGAGCCCTCCAGCCATCCTTTGGTCCCAAACTTGGTGAATCGTCTGGTTCCTTCGGATTCTCCTGCAAATCCATGATCATTCCAAACCATCATAGCTAAGAACTCCAGTCCTTGTTTAAGTGTTAGTCATGAATCATAATCAGTTTGTTTTCATCCTGAGTTATCATATCGTACATCGAAATTGTCCCGTGTTCGTCCGGGATTTATCTATTTTAGTCTGATTAGAAGGCGCTTAAATTGTAAGGTCAAGTCGACGTCCATTCTAGGATCCGATATCTTCGAATCTTAACATCCAATCTAGGATTCGATCTCTAAGGATCGCTAGACATCCAATCTAGAAATCGATCTCTCCATATCGCTTAATATCCAATCTAGGGTTCGATCTCTCTAGATCGTTTGTCATCCAATCTAAGGTTCGATCTTTTTGGACCGTTTGTCATCCAATCTAGGGTTCGAACTCTTCAGATCGTTTATCATCCAATCTAGGGTTCGATCTCACCGGATCCTTGCTGAGTCTAATTCGCTTGTTCTCCAGCAAGGGGACTCAACGTCCAAGCAAGCCTATCCGCTCACTCTCCGACAAGGGGACTTACTTTTGATCTCTCCGGATCCTTGCTGAACCAAATCCGCTTGCTCTCCGACGAGGGGTCCCAACGTTCCAGCAAGCACATCCGCTTACTCTCCGATAAGGGGACTTACTTTCTTGTACGAGTCCATCAACTCGCTTTCCGTTGCGGTCATCACCCCATCTCTCCGGACGGGACTACCACGATCAATATCAGTCATCACGTTCTAGTGTTTTGTAAAATCCTAATCAATTTCAGGGAATCGCCAATCTCCGTTGGTGTTTCTTAATCGGTGTCAGACATCTTTCATGAAGCCTAAGTCGGAGCATCTAGCAAACATCAAAACATCTTATCCTATCAAGGATCACCTTCAGACTTCTAACTCAGAGCGTGCCTAAGGACCGATCAGGATCTGGTACACGTGTAAGCGATCTGATAGTAATATTGCATCATTTATTTAAAATAAAAAGACGACGTAAGGGAATCGAACTTGAACCAATCCATCCAATTATGGGGTTATCATCCAATGGAAGTCTCAGACCCATAACTTTATTCCGCCCTCATTCCTACAATGAGCTTCTGGTTCTAGCTCCTGCTGTTGTGCATTCGCATTTTGATCTGCCTCTCTGGCCCCAGCATCGCCCATTCATGGCATTAGAGCTCATCTTAGATCTAAATCAATCGTGCTCCCGAGAAAATTCGTCTTGGTACCAACACGATTCATGTCGGTACCAACTGGTTCGGATTGTGAGGGCATCTCTCCAGTTTGCTCCGCTTCGACTTCAGGTGCTCCTGCATTAGTTCCTGTCCTTTGATTCTGAATTCCAGCTACTCCGGTTGTTCCTTGTTGTTCCATCCTTTGGAAAAATCCATTTAACATCTCCAGTTGTCGAGCCATTACTCCATCCTGCATCTCCTTCATTTTCTCCATCTCCTCTTTGCTCACGTAAATGAATTGATTATAATTTGATGACACCTCATGTCTGTTCCTGTGCTCTAGTCTACTCCCTCCAATCATAGATATGGTGTTAAGTCTCTTCATCTTCTCTAAACTTCAGTTCCAAGCTTTAGGTTGTCAAACCTGAGTTCAACTCTCAATGAAAGAACCAACATGTTGATGCCAAAAATGGCACATCACCCAAAAACCTGTTGAAATAATGAGATCTAGCAAATAATGTAAGAAAATTAAAGCAGACACAAGAATTTTTATAGTGGTTCGACGGTCTTTGGCCTACGTCCACTTTATAGTTTGTTTATTAGAGGTTTTAGAGTCACTAGTACAAGAAATTTACCGATCTAAAGCCTAGAACAGCAAACAGTCGCTTCCTTAATGGCTTTAATAGAAGAGAAATAGGAAGTGAAGAAGAAGTGCCAAAAGTCCTCTCTTGGTTGCTTTAGGGTTGGTATTTATTGAGGAATTCACAAGTAGACTCAGAAGCCCACAAAGTCCAAGATCTAGATCGAAGCCCAATGGTGTAGGAAAGCAGTTGTCGGCCCAACCATCAATTGAAACCACTCAGTACCGAGAAATTCCTCTCGGTACCAAGAGGTTTAAATTGGTTGAAACTTCTCATTCTCTTCCATTCTACTTCATATCTCTGATCCGTTGCGTTCCAAACACTTTTCCTTGAAGATTGAGTTGCTCCTAATAACTTCCTTGACATTGCTTGTCTTTTCCTGCTTTCTTTGCTTTTCTCCATAAAATCCTTAGAGTTGATCTCTATTCTCTGAGAAATGCGCTTCATGGCAATCACTTGAGGTAGTGCTCCAAGTACAAGTGGTTTAGAAGGTCCAAAGTGGAGTATAAGCTCTCGGTATCGAGTGGTTTCCCTCGGTAGTAAGTGGTCCACTTTGCTTCTTTTCCCTTGAAACTTATTGAGTATGATTTTCTTATTGTTCCAAACATGTTTTCATGTCCGTGAATCATTTTTTCTTCATTTTGACGTTTTAATTTCAGTTGAAAATCCGCTTGGTCAAAAAGTTGGTTAACAAAGAATATCATGATTTATGCGGTCCAGATTTGGTGAGTACAATAGATTTCTACCTTATATTAAACACTTATGTCTTAAAATTAGATTTTTATCCAAACTTTGTTGATATGGTTCAAAAGAGAACTAATCTAATCAACCTTTTCAGATTAATGTTGTTAAAACGTATGCTAAAAAGCTTTGATTTAGCGGGTGAATTAGAAAATAACGAGAGTTAAAGCGGATCTATTGTTTAATAGCGTTATATTGAAAAAGCGTAGCGGTCGAAAAACTCTATGCACTATAGCAGAGATTTTGCGAAGCTTTTAACAGCATAGGTATACATCCATTTTTCCATTGACCATTAACTTAAACGTTGTTCGTTGACAAAGTGATAACCAAATGTGTTGGTAAACAAACGAAAATAGAAACTCGTTGGTTGCGGTGAATTCTAGTAGGGAGAAAAAACATAAAAGAGCGGGAAAATCAACTCGATAAAAATTAGTAAAATTTATGATGTAATTAGCAACTCTACATCAGCGAATTTAAAAACGAAAGATGATGCTAAAACGAAAGCACATGGACTAGCCCTCCGGTTTTCCAGTCAAGCACACGAAACTTGTATACAAAGACACTTTCATTTACTTGCGAGGCTTATTCATTTTAGTTAAATATAAATATTATACATAAGTTGACGTACATACACAGTGATTTTGCTAACATAGATATACTGGAGTTAATTTTAATGATTACCTAGCTGTTCTTGACAGCCATTTGTGTTCCATTTTACTTTATACTAGTGTGTAACACGTGCGTTGCACACAGTATGTTGTAGAAAAATATTATAACTATTTTTGAAAAATATTATTTATTATGCAATATCTGATGAATTCTGTTAGGAAAATGAGTTATAAATTGAAATTACTATATTTATAACTATGTATTTTGTTGTGAGATTCATATATTTTTTAATTTTAATAAAAATTAAGTTATCAATTTTGTTGATAAAAATGAGTTATATATCGATTTATTATTCTTTAGGATTCATTATTTATCAATCAAATAAATAAAAATAATTCTTAATAAATTTTGAAATTAATATTTTTATAAAATTTCATAAATAAATATTCACGTACATACATTCTGAAATTGACATTTAGGTTTCGATACATTTGATTAAAAGATAAATGATGTGTACATTAAATTTCAAATATTACTTGAGAGAATGACGACAAATACCTAAAAATAGAAGTCTAATACCAAAGACTGTATTTGTTTGCGTTCATTGTTCTTGCATCACATATTTATCAAAATAATTATATGATATTATTAGAGTGATAAAAAATATTTATTTAACTACTAAAAGAAATATTGGATAAAAATAAAACCTGAAAAGTTACAAATCACATTACCATTTTAATTACGTAAAAAATATGATTTTTAATCCATTGTTTCATACCTTACTATTTTTAATTTATAATAAATCTTTTCAAAAATTATTTAACATTCATGTAAAAAAGATAATAAAATATGAAAGAAAAATATTTCTAATTAAAATATGGTATACTTTTTGTTCACTGATTAACTCAGATTACGAATTTTGAAAACAATTTTTTTTGTATATATTTGTTTGTAATGAAATACCAACTTTAGAAAAAAAATTACGTATATATTTCTTTGTATTAAATAACTAATTTTAGAAAAAAAGAAATTTTATGAACTTAAAGTAGAAAAATGTAAGAGTATCAAATATAATTTTTTATATAATTGTGAAAATATTAAATTATATGGACTTGGATGAAAATATAATTTTACCAATTATGTCAGTACAAATGCGGTAAACACATTGAATTTTCATTTTTTATGATTTATTAGATTAATTAATAAATATTTGTTAATTAGATTTAGTTAAAATATTTAAATTCAAGATCAGTTAATAAATTCAAATATATGGACTTGAATATAAAATAATATAAGAAAACTTAAAAGAAATTCGTAAATAATTATAAAAATTGTTGAATGTTGGCATTTAAATGCAAAATGATAGGAGAGAATATTAGTAGAACATTGTAATAGTTTGTATATAATTGTGAAAATTTAAAACAATTTGGACTTGAATGAAAAAATAGTTTTACCATTTTTATCAATATTGATGCGGTACACATATTGAATTGTTATTTCTAAAAATTTATTAGATCAATTAATGAATATTCGTTAATTGTATTAATTTAAAAGCTTAAATTTAAGATCACCTAACTAAATTTTTAATATATATGGACTTAAATGTAAAATATCAGAATTTTTTTGGAAGAAATGTAACAATTAGTATTAAATCTTAACGATAGAAGAGAGAACCAGTAGAAATATTGAAATAATTATAATAACAATAAGCTGTGAGATGTGAAAATAAAATATTTAGAGAGAATTGAGGAGAGAGGAGGAAATCCTTAAAATTAATAAGAAAGTTTTAAATTCTTCTGCTTTACTATTATTTAATAGATTTCTCTTTACAGACATGCACAATGATGATGTACAATTCTACCAATTCAAAATGTGTTCATAAAATGATATCATGGATGAGCACCTTCTGACGCCTCCCATATGATGTAATCATTACCCTCAGCAACAAGATGCCATTTTTTCTCTTTAGATGGTTCATAATATCCTGGTCCAATCTTCACTGATAATTTCTTATCAATCTCTGCTGCATAAACATCTGTATCTGCCTTTATTATTTTTACCTGAAACATAATATTCAAACACTAAATATAATAGGTGTGCTAATAGTCCAAACCTCATAGTCTAGTGGTAAAGACAAGCGCATGGATCTACAGGTTTTGTGTTCGAAATGCCCCAGCATTGATTATCAATTTTTTGTACAAATATTCACTTCAGGCAAATCTTTGGAAATTATTTGCAAATATAGGTTGATTTTTTATTTTTGCCACATCCACTGACAACTGTTTGTAGAGCATACGAGTGCAATTGTGAATTGCACTAATATAAATTTAAATTAGCTCAATCACTAGGTGCGCCGCTGTATTTTCTATGGGCGCAACTAGTAATTACGTCGGTTCAAATTAGTATGGATCAGTTATTAAGGGCACGATAAGGCTCAGGCGCATCAACTGTGCCTTTTTCGAACTTGAGGGACTCAAGCTATTCAACACGCCCAAAAAGCGCACATTTTGCCAAGGCAACAAAGCTCCAAGGCACCTAAAAAGCGCGTATTAACTAGGGTTTTGGTTCATTGATTGAAAATGAATATTTCCTCCAGTCCAATTAATTTCAAACTTATTCTCAATCCTAAATTAAGTCGAAACTTAAGCAATTTCAACTTCTAATGCAGTAAAAAAAATTCTCTACCAAAAATCCAGCTCCAAGCCGACGTTGTCGATGCGGCAATCTCTACTCTAAGCCGCCACGCCGTAAACTCCTGCCCAACGTCCCCATCATGCTTGTAGCTCCCTCCGCCTCTTCTTCTTCTCGGCTCTGATACTATTTTTTTTCTTATGCATTTAACTAAGTTAAATAAAGGTTAAATTTAAATTTAAGCTAAATAAAAGTTAAGTTAACTTAAACTTTTTTGGCATTTAACTTAAACTTAAATAAAGGTTAAATTTTAATTTAAAGTTAACTTAAACTTTAAATTAAGTTAAACATAAGTCAGTTATTAAAAGAAATTAGTCTGACTTTTACTTTAATTTTAAATTTAATTTAAAGTTTAATTAATTTTTTAATGTTTAGTTGATGTTAATTTTGATTTTAATTTTAGTTAATTTTAATTTTTAATTTAAAGTTTAGGTAATATTAATTTTAATTTTAATTTGAAGTTTGATTAATTGTAATTTAATTATAATTTAAAGTTTAGTTGATACTAATTTGATTTTAATTTTAAATTTAGTTAATTTGAATTTAAATTTAAAAGTTAGTTAATTTTAATTTAAAGTTTGTTAATTTAAATTTAAAGTTTATGTAGTGTTAATTTAATTTTAATTTTAGTTTGAATTTGAAGTTTAGTTAAATTAAAATTGGATATTAGTGATTAGAAGTTGGATTAAATTGTAGGTGTTGTGTTGAACACTTGAACTTGAACATCTTTATGATTGCAGCTTTTTGTTGTAATATCTCTGTTTTCGAGGTTATAGACTTGAATTTGACATCTTTTTGTTCAGAGTTATTGTTTGTGATTTCGTCTCTAGTAGCTAGTGCTTTCTTATATACAAAAGGATTGTTTACAAACATGCTTTAATGCTAAAATTATCATTTTTAATATTAATTTATAGTGCAGTGTTTTTAAAGCAAAAAAAGCGCAAAGTTGTATAAAAGCGTATAAAAAAGCTCATGATGCAAAAAAAACCCCAAGGCACAAGCTTGGCGCCTTTCTGACCCTTAGCGCCTTAACTGCCTTGGTATGGATGCAATTCACAAGTGCACTTATACCCTGATTCTAAAAAAGGAATGCTAGTTCAGTCTGACATGACAGAAATCGATCTATATTTGTAAATAGGTTTAAAACTATCCTAAAATTGTCATAATTTGGAAAATAGCCTAGAACAAAATTTTGTCCTTTTTTTGAAATAAAAAAGTGTGCTAATAAAAGGGTGTGTTACAGACTATGTAACAACACTTTCTTTATTTTCACTAATATAAAATGATGGTGCAAATTATAAATATCACAGTTTCATTTAATAAAAATCCTTGACTTTTGCCAAAAAGAAATGTAGTTTCAGATAGCACCCTTAGCATATTCTAATTAAGAGAACATTCGCCGCAGTGTTACTGACGACAAAAAATACGAACCAAATAACTTTTGCCAAACAAAAATATCAAAATCAGCAATTTTGGACAGTTCAACAGTTTTGAACATGTCACATCCGTTTCAGGATTCAGTGAATTTAAGTCAATACAAGCGATGCGGAAGTCAGAATACCCAAGGACAAGTACTACTATCGAAATAGAGATTCAGCTTCTGTTCATTAAAAGAAACACATGAATTTGTAAATTATTACAGCTATATGGAGTATTTATTATTATTGTATAATGCATATTTTACTGCTATTTTTCATAGGAATGATTAGTATATTTTGGGTATTACTGCAGACATAATACAATTATCTGAGCTCATGATTTATTAGTTCAGAACTTCATAACATTGGCTGGCAAAGTAAAAGTATGGGATATTTGTTATTTACCAAACTAAGAAATAAGCAAACTTAACCATAAGAGAGAGAGAGTGAAATACCAAACTTCTACAATGAATCTTTGCTTGATTCCTTATTGAGATAAGTTTAGAGATCTCTTGCTTATAGCAAGAGAATATATGATCATAGAAAACTGAAGGTGTGCCAGGATGGGTCAATATATATGCATATCCTTGCATTTCTTTGCCAGAAGGGAACCTCCAGTGACCCTGCAATATTATAAGAGAACATAAGGATGACTGTATGTATCATTAAATTCTGACTTCAGGTGATTACATGTGATTGATAATACTGTAAGAGTAGGAGCTAATGAGTATTGCCTCAGTAAAGATAAAGATGTAACAATGTAAAACATCAAACATAAATGATGCTTACCAACATTGTGACCCAAGCTGCGTTTCAGTCTTAAAAGATAGAACTCTAACATTAATTTTGTTTTACTTTATTTGTTATCATTATTTAACAAGTCAAAAACTTCAATAGGGGATGGAAGAAATTGAAGGAATACATACCTGGGTAGATCCAGTGTCATGATTCTCAATGAATGTAACAGCACGAGAAGGCCACCAGCCAACTACACCAGGAGGTTCTCCCTTTTGGTCAGACAATCTCCAATACTCGCATTTTTCTATAGCCTAACAAAGAGCAGTTTATAAGCTTAATGCCAGTTTACAATACTCGATCATATATTGAAGATAATATGATGGTGATCATACAGCATGGAGAATTCCTTTAGTCGTGACATCAAATGCACCAGCCAATCCATCTGTAGCATTTATCCAATCGATGATTCGTTGCCTATGTGCATCTTGATTATGATCCATTTCTCCATATGTATAATTAAGAGAGTCCCAATACTCTCCTACTGCAAAATAGGGTGTGGTGGCTTCCAGATAATCTTTGACATAACCACCCCAAAATCCACGAACAAAGTCTAATCTCCATCCATCATACCCAACTTCTTCTCTGCCATCAAACATATACATTTATTAGAGAAAATAATGGAAAGGTGACATGGTTTAAAAATAGAGTTAGGTTTGAACCTTAACCAGCAAAGCCATTCTTTTATATCTTTTCTTACAAAGTCTTGAGAGTGGTCAATATTTGGTGCAGCATGGAAATGATCACCACTACTTTTGTTTCCTTTTCCCTGGTAGTTTGGTTGGGGTTAATCAGAAGTTAGAAAAAAAAGGATTCGAGCTTTACTATACTGGTGGGTTTGAGATCAAAATTATGGATGTACTAAAAAAATCATATTTCTGCTACAACAATCCATTCTTGGTCAAATAACACAGCAAATATGTATACATTCTTTAGGTCCAGCAAATGCCGTTTATTTCATATATTCTCGCACGAGACTCTCTCTTAAAGTTTGTTGCAAAGCTTATCATATTCAGTTATTCATCGTATTATTTACATACAAGTTATTAGGAATATAGTGGTGTTCCTAGAAATACTTAACATCTCAACGCATAATTGAGGGTAACTCAACCAACACATCCAAGAAATATACGAAAAAACCTGCCTGAAAATGTGGATCATCGGCAACAATAGCTCGATCATCCCAATTCAATCGTCCACCAAAAAGATTCCAAATACCATTATTATTTTTATAATGAGCACATCTATGATTCAATACAACATCACCAAGAACTTTAATGCCTACTTCATGTAAACTCTTTACAAGATCTTTCAGCTCCTCCATGCTTCCATACCTGTTTACAGCGGACTAAGATATAAACTGAAAGAAATAGACTGAATTTTTCATGTCGAAGTTACAAGATCAAATAGTTCACATCAGGAAATACATTTCATATGATTACAACTTCATACCTAGAATTTAAATTATATAAATCTTTTGGCATGTATCCTTCAGGCGATACTGACTCAGTGGGCGGGGGCAACCATATAGTAGTAAAACCCATCAAAGATAACCCATTAGCATTTGATTTCAACTCAGAATACCATTTTCCTGATTTATGAGATTCCCAATTAAACCCTTGGCAAAGAATTTCATAACCTGATCCTGTTCCCGAACTTATTTGTGTAGCAGGCTTAGATAACTTGCCCTCAGAAATAGATTCCTCTATAAAAGATGGAGTGGAGCTTCTGAATATGCTATAAGCTTCTGCAGCTAATTTCTCAATTTCTTGTAGAATATTTTCTTGTGCTAATTTAGTTTTTGACCCTTGACCTCTTTCAGATGATATATCAGTTACTAAATTTCTTATCTCATCAACAACTCTCTCACTAAATTTGGCATGATCAACAGGGTCAGCTTCAGGTATGACAGGATTAACCTTTTTAGAAGATTTGGTCTCTAGGGCAATTTGTTCATTTGGAGTCTGAGTGCTCGCATTTATAAGAGGAATATAAAAATCACTTCCTGAATGATTTAACCATGAAACTTCACTTAGCTTGAGTACAAAACACATGCCTGAATATTGACTGCCTATGGGAAACAGCCCCCAACTGCCTATTCCATCTGTTTTCAGCTGCAGTTGAAAGGATTTTCCACACATTAAGGAAACAAGAAAGAGGAAATTCACTACTTATATCTCAGCAAAATATTGCAACTACTTGACCAAAATCAGCAACGATTTAATGTGTGATTTAAGCCATTGACGTAGCTCTCCAGGCATAAAAATTATATAAGTAAATACTTGAATCAAATGGAGCCTGAGTACTCAAAAAAGATACAGTAATGTATCATACGCACTGTTAGTTCAACCACCATCATATACTAATTAGCTCTCGTATGTACATGTGTGTGTGTGTGTGTGTGTGTGTTTAAATTTTATTTATTTACTTAGTTTTTTGGGTAGCTGAATTATTATTTGATTGTTTAAAACCTTTCACCAAACTTCCAAAATTACGGTGAAGTTTGAGGTATTTATATTTACACCATATAAGAGGCTGTTGGCATCTAGCTAAAGGAGGTTCTATTGAGTTAATGTTAGGTGATATTGATAAGTTGATAGTAATCAAACTAAAGAAACCAACTGGGTATAAGTTCCTTTATCTTGTACCTGTAGTAAAGTCTGCAAAGCCTTCTTCCTGAAATTTTTGGTTGATGGAGGGTGGGGTCCAGAAGGAATTTCCCAATTTTCACTACTTTCCTTACAAACACCCCAATGCACTACAACATTACCAGGTATATCGGTATCAATGTGCACGAGTTTTTTCTCTGTCTCATTGTCTTTTCGCACGGAAAGTATTATTCTATTCTCAACTGGCTCCTCCTTTGAAATAGGATATTCTTCACACGAATTTTTAATTTGCTTATTTTGAGAAGCCTCCTCTTTTGACCAAGAATTTTCATGTTTGGCTAGAAAGCTTGAAAACTGCAGCAGCGCTCCTAAATAAAGAGTGATAGATATTTTCATTATCATGCATTTCCGCCCATATCCTAATGTGTAACATCTGAGTATCATATTTTTATCAGAAAAAGCTACCTGACCATATGCTAAAGCTCTGATTTCCCTTGAGGTTATTGTTACTTTCTTTGAGATAACTCTTAAAAGGAATTCTGAAATCTCTACCGTTGTGTTGATACCATGCCCCGGTTTCCTCTTCCTACAGTAAAAAGGTTACCCAGTACTAATCTAGAAAATATTGTGGAATGTGAACTTATGAAATCATTCTACCTTCAGAACAAAATGAATAGTGTCTATAGGATCGTTTTCATCAATATTAATATGCACTTCAGATACATCATCTCTCTCTGATGCAGAAGATTTATTGAATGGAGTTTCTATTGCATAATCCTGAAGCAATTCTAATATTATATCAACAAAATTAAAAAGGGGGAAAAATTAAAAGGAGCACACAATAGAACCAGGATGGAGAAATATTTTCACTAACCTTAATGGTAATAGAACCAGGAGGCCAAATTCTTTCAGGAGGTCGATCCCATTCACTAGATATTTCGAATGGAAAACCATTAGCATACATTCTTATACTGTTATACAAAATTATGTAACTTGCAATCACCATTCACTACATATTTAAATTCACTTGCAAAACATGTCAATGTAACTTACAAAATAATACTGGTACGGAATTAAAATCAAGTATAATATCGCTTTTTCTGAGGCAGATATAAATTTATTTAACATCATAGTTATTCGCGGCACAAGGTGCAAAAGCTTCGTCAGCTCTGGCACACGGCATGCGCCATTTTTCTTTCTTTCTTACTTACTCTCTTTCCTTTTGTTATTGAAAGATTGCACATTTATTCCAACAAAGTTTAGGCATTTGTTGTTGTACACCATAAACTAACAAAACTTACATTAAAATTAAATCTTCTTACAAAACATACACAGCAAAGATTTGCAAATCAGCAGAACTGCATACAGCAACTACAGCAAGCGAGCTAATATCTTAGGTGATTTATAACATTCTTGAAGTGTTATGTTTTCACTCCCACATATTTTGGACTTGATATTGTAATCGTCTATGTCAAATAACTTACTAGGGCAAATATGCAAAATGGTTTGGTTTTCGACTTATTTATGTTCCTTAACCTTAGTATTTTTGAATTAACGTTGTTTTAAATTATTTTCGATAAGGATGAATATTTTTTAAATGTGGACTCCATGATATTTATATTTTCCAAAGAATGTTTTTATTTTTGATATTTTTGTTAATATTTACTTTTTATATTTTTAGAGCATACACGTTAGATGATCTTTGGTATACTTTATTTGTTGTCAATAAACTCATTTTTGGTTTGTCCCTTAATGATTTTTAAATAAAGTAACGCCTATCATCCCCCCCCGGCCGAATAGTACCTCCGGTACACAAATATTTCAATGGACCCCACCCTTTTCGATCAAACCCCCCCAATTTAGTTTTTGATGGATCATCATTCAATTTTCAACAAGGTGACGAGAGTAAAACGGTAAATCGTTTGATTTAGTTCTATTTGTTATGTCTTTCCCCCAATTTTATTTTACCATGGAGTCCCTTTAAAATTATACAACTCTTATCCAAAACTGAAGTCCTTTTAACACTCTCCTAAAACATTTGCAAAAGTAACATGTTATTAAAATATAGAACGCAATCTCATAAGAAATATTAAGTTTTTTTCCCTATTAAACCCCAAAAAACAAAGAAGTAAACAGTCAAAAATAGAAAGGACGCCTTTTCATGCACTTAGAATGACTTCCTAAGTCTACGCTTATGTAACTATTTGTGTATGTACGCATGTGTGTATGTATGATGTTTTTTGCAAAATTGCTTATGTACGTATGATGATTTTGCAAAACAACCAGATTCTTTGATGGACAATTCTTTATTAAACAGGAAAAAAAAAGATCTATATTTGTTTTGTTTCATTAGTTTCTGATGTATAACACATATATAACTTGTAAGTTGTGCGCCATATACTGCTCTGTAAGTCAAGGCTTCAAGGAGTGCACTGTAAATATAACCGATGCATGGTACTCAATTTCTTATATAAGACACAAGAACTAGTGAAATGAAAGTCGCCTTAAAAAGTAGATGTGCTGGTGTGTACATATACTGTTTTGATATTCTTCCACTGCAGGTTTCAATAATATTATATGTGATATAATAATGAATCAATCATATTGTGCATAGTGATAAGTTTTATGAGAGGCAGAAACTGCATTTGTCTCAAATCTCTAGGGACAGCAGTTTACTTTTTCTCCTCTACAATTAATAAGACAACTACGATGTTAATTGCTTATCAACTATCAGTTTTTACTAGGCTCGTGTATAGTCCTCATAATGATATCTTAGGTATGAGTTAGCCCCCAGTATATTGTGGATGTATAAAGTATAACTACCAACATTTGGGTATTGAACTTTCATACTTGATTGATAGTTAGAGGCCAAAGTACTTCGGAAATCTTACGTACATGTTACTCGTATATACCTGCATATCCATGTCAATATTAACCATTTTATTCTAAAGTACACTGTTATGACAAGCCACTACAACTTAGGGATGTACCTGAATTTTGTATCTAACATCCAAATGGACGCCTGAGTTGTAGTATACAGATTAGGCAGTCATCTCATTGGTGTGGCGAGTTTGTCTAAAATAGCTATGTTGCTATTCCTACGAAATTAAAGCTTGTTTGCCTTTGCTGAAGGTGGAGGTGGTTTGAGATGGTAACACGTATAATTTTGTAGTTGGAGAGAGGTCCGTTATGGTAATGATAACCACTACTATATTGAAAACACCATTACTGCACCAAATTGATTGGTAAGTCAGTAACGCATGCAGTTGCCAGTATCGATATTGGCAGTGTGCCAAGGTTGGTATACCCGACACTGGTAACCGATTCATCAGTAATGATAAATCAATTTTGTTTTATAAATATGGTATTTTCTATACTATTTGGTGTTTCATTATACATTTCATCATGTCATTTAGTAAAAAAAACATCAACAACAAGAAATAAAAGAAATGCAATTAGTATCATTTGAATTTCTGGACTACACTTGCTTGTAAATACTTGTAGTACAAATGGTTCTATGAATATCCATGTATTACAAATAAGTCGGTAAATTACCATTATCGTCGATTTTGAGAAAAATATCATCGATATTTCACCATTGAAAATGATAGATTTACTGGTACTATATGATTGTATTGGTGTACCAACTTAGCTCAAAAATGGTAGCTATTTGATCAATAATATTATGGTGACTGGAATTTACTATTGCAATAACACCCCTCGTTGGAGACATGAGACCGATTCATTTCTATCTTCCACGTAAACTATTTTTATAGCTCCTTATATAGTAAGTCATAGACGACTCTTCTGATGACACATGCAGACATTTTGTTCGGAGAATTCAAGAATCCAAGGTAAAAGAGGCACTAAAACGGATGAAAGCAGACAAGGCATTGGGGCCTGATGACATCCTCATTGAGGTGTGGAGGTGCCTTGGAGATGCAGGGATAGTCTGGCTAACTAATTTATTCAATAATATTTTCAAATCAAACAAGATGTCAGATGAGTGGAGGAGAAGCATACTAGTTCCAATTTTTAAGAATAAAGGAGATATCTAAAGTTGCACAAACTACAGAGAAATTAAGCTTATGAGTCATACAATGAAGCTTTGAGAGAGAATCATTGAGCATAGACTAAGAAGAATGACAAGTGTTTCAAAAAATCAATTTGGCTTCATGCCTGGGAGGTCGACCACAGAAGCGATTTTCTTGATAAGACAACTTATGGAGAGGTTTAGGAAGCAAAAGAAGGATCTACATATGATATTTATCGATTTGAAGAAAGCTTATGACAAGGTACCGCGAAAGGTGATGTGGTGGGCCCTGGAAAAGAAGAGAGTCCCAACAAAGTACATTACACTTATCAAGGATATGTACGATGGTGTTGTGACTAGTGTCAGAGCATGCGATGGTGAAACCAATGACTTTTCCATTAATATAGGATTACATCAAGGGTCAGCTTTGAGTCCCTACATTTTTGCTCTAGTGATGAATGAGGTTACGAAGGGTATACAAGATGGGATTCCTTGGTGTATGCTATTTGCTGATGCTGTTGTGCTAATTGATGAAAGTAGGATTGGGGTTGATAGACAACTGAAGCTGTGGAGACAGACTTTAGAATCAAAGGGATTTGGGCTTAGCAAAACTAAAACAGAGTATATGAAGTGCGGGTTCAGCGATGTCAGATCGGAGGATGGAGATGTCACTCTGGCCGGACAAATAGTTCCCAAGAAGAAATCATTTCGATATCTAGGATCAATGTTGCAGTATAATGGTGAGATTGATGAAGATGTTAGTTTTAGAATTCGAGCGGGATGGATGAAATGGCGATAAGCGTCTGGGATTCTCTGTGACAGGAAAGTCCCACAAAAGCTTAAAGGAAATTTCTACAAAACGGCAAGCATGCCTGCGATGTTGTATGGCGCAGAATGTTGGCCTACTAAAAGCCAACACGTCCAAAAGATAAGCGTAGCAGAGACGCGTATGATACGATGGAGCTGCGGTCATACAAGAAGAGACTGAATTAGAAATGATGATATACGTGATAAACTTGGAGTAACACCAATTGAGGAGAAACTAATTCAACATCGCTTAAGATGGTTTGGACATCTTCAACGAAGGCCGCCCGAGGCACCTGTGCATGTTGGAATTATAGGCCGTGTTGAATGCCCAAAGAGAGATAGAGGTCGACCAAGGTTGACATGGGAGGAAGTATTAAAAAGAGATTTGAAGGATTGGTATATATCCGAAGAGCTGGTGACAGATCGGAGCAAGTGGAAGTTAGTGATTCACGTACCAGAACCATGAGCGTTGAGTTTTATAAGTTTTATATTATAGGACTAGGAAACATGAGCCTAAAGCGTAGGTTTGGTCTTTGACCAATATTTCTATTAGTATCATTATCGCTATTAGTATTATTATTATCATTCCTCTTATATATATACACACACACACATATATTTTTATTTTATTTTATTTTACTTAGTTATTATTATTAATTGACTTATTTGACTTTATTTTATTATTGCTATTGTTACTATTATAATTTTTAAATTGATTTTTTCATTTAGTTTTGGGTTCCATCTCTAGCCGATCCCAACTTGTTTGGAAATAATGGCTTAGTTGTTGTTGTTGTCGTCTGTTTCTATAATTATATCAGATCGATGTGCATATTTGGGTAAAATTTGATTCCACGTTCCCAAGTACAATAATATATGTGTGTGCAGCGTGCAAGCACGTGTGTATCTATATATACATGTAGAGAGGAGTGATCCACAGCCTCGGTATTTTTTGCCCCCTCATAGCCCCAGCATATGCACCAATGGATTTAGCAAAATTAAGGGGCAGGTTTTATACTACTACAACATAATGGTGGAAAAACAGACCATTTGCTTATATAATTCTAGAAATAAAAATATTTGTTGCAATTTTTCATTAATGTTAACTAAACAATTGAGTATCATATTTGCAAATATTCTGGAGGTCAGAGGACCTTGGTTTATTTAAAAAATAAATCTTCTTAAATTTATACATGTTTGCTCTAAAGAATACGTATCATTGATCTTCTTATCCAAAACTCGGAACAAAGAACCATTAAAATCGCAAGCATGCTCATATTTTTTTAAGATTCCCATGTTCTTGGCATCTTTCTTATCAAATAATATTGTTTAATGTGTCTTACAAAATTTAAAAGACCTAATAAGACATGGTATACTGAAGAAGTTAAACAGTCAACTATCTTTGGACAATAAATTCAATACAATGCCACAAATTCAATAAAAGATCAACATTGTCGATAATATTATTATAGTCGTGATGAGGAAACGATTCAGTATGTTCCTATGTTCATAATGGTCACTTGTAACCGTTATATAACTGCCATATTCCTGTCTAAGATATCTTTTGCTAACCAAAGCTGAATTTAGGCCTTCACCAATTAGGTATTAGGTGGTATCAAAAACTGATTCTAAAAATAGACTTCTTCTCAATTACTAATTTATGAGGAAAATATTGGATCCAAAGAGTAGAGACTGCATGACTCATCATGGATCTAACCATTTTCATGTATGTACGATTTCGCCTTTCAGTTACACCATTCTGCCATGAAGATCCAGGCGTTGTGTATTGTGCAACAATTCCAAGTTTTTGAAGAAGTCTAGCAAAAGGTCCAGGATGTTGTCATGTTTCATCATACCTTCCATAGAATTCACCACCCCTATCTGACCTAATGATTTTCACTTTTCTTTCTAATTGCCTTTCGACTTCAGTAATGAACACTTGTACAGCATCCACTGACTGAGATTTTTCATGCAACACATAAAGATAACAATAACGTGAAAAATCATCGATAAAAGTGATGAAATATTTCTCTCCTCCAAAAATTGAAACATCAAAAGGTCCACAAATGTCTGTATGTATTATTTCAAGAAGTTGTGTACTTCTTGTGGCTCCTTTCTTTGTGTTTTTTGTTGTTTTTCCTTTAATACAATCAACACATGCTGTAATGTTACCAAGTCTAGGTCCGGTAGGACATCATTTTTCACTAACCTCTTGATTCTTTCACTGGATATATGACCCAGTTTTTTATGCCACAAGAAGTAAGAATCATTCTTAGATGACTTTCCTTTAGTTTCTTTTCCATGCAGGATGAGTTGGATTTCAGCATTTTGTTTAAGATGAAGTTTATAAAGTCCATCAATTAATATTCCAGAACCAATAAGACAAGAATTTTTAACTAAAATTTCCATTTCCAACTTCAAAAGAATATCCAAATTTATCAAGTACACTTACAGAAATCAAATTATGGGAAATAGACGGAACATAAAGAGTTTGACATAAATCTAACTGATAACCGCTATCTAAAATGAGACGAAAAGTTCCAATAGCTTCAACTGAAGTTTTATCTTTATTCCCCATGAAAATGAAATTCTCACTTGGGTTTGTGGTTTGGATCGTAATGAATCTCTGCATAGAATTCAAAACATGAACATTAGCAGCAGTATTAATCCACCAAGTAGAAAAAGGTACATTAGTAAGATTTGATTCGAAATGACTTACGAAACCCATTGGGTTACCTTTCTTTTCGAACCATGCTTTGCGCTTAATGCAATCTGCCTGGAAGTGTCCAGGTTTCTTGCAGAATTTGCAGACATCATCCTTCTTTTTCTTCTTGGATGGTTGAGTGGCGTCATCAGATTTGGGTGGTGCTCTTATGCTGTGAGTTGTTCCTTTTGCCAGCTTGTTTTCCAACCCCTTGAGTGAAATAAGCAACTTTAATGCCTTGCGAGCCCTGCCTAGACTCCTCTTGAACCAGTTTGTTAGTCAATTCATTTAGACTCCACTTTTCCGTAATAGTGTTGTAATGAATTTTGAATGATTCATACTGAGGAGGTAAGCTAGTGAGAATGAATTGGACGAGAAAAGCATCGTCCATAACCAATCCCAAGTTCTTAAGTTTGGCAGCAAGATTAATCATTTCAATGACATGAGCGCTCATTGAGCGAGAACCATCAAACTTCATGGTTACAAGGTCTGCCATAAGTTTCCCAGCAAGGGATTTGTCTACAGTCTTGAACCGATTTTCAATGGATTGCAAATATTCTTTTGCGCTTTTAGTTTTGGGTAGGGAGGTTTTGATGTTGGTATCAATCACCATTCGCATAAACATCATGCTGAGCCTATTAGATCGTTCCCAATCATCATGGAGTTTGTTTTCCTCAGGCGTACTTGTGTCAGTAAGTGGGGCTGGCTTTTCCTTAAGGAGAATCATGTTCAGTTCAAGTAGCCCAAAGAAAACTCAACTTGCTCTCTCCATTCTGAGTAGTTGGTTTCATTGAGTCTGATGATAGACGCAGCGTGCGAATTAAGGTTTGATGGTATTGCAACTGCAGATATAAAAGAGATGTAGGCTTCTTTATTAGAATAAAACACATGTCATAATAAGAGGTTAGGTTTAACGCCTCATGTGGGTAGGCAGTAGAACCGTACTCATGAAAGAATGATAAACGTTAATGTTTCATGCGTTATTGTGCAAACAGCAGCCGTCTGTGGATGGGACTGCATGCATCAGACCAGAGGAAACAAGGAAATTAAGCGTGGAAGTTTTTTTTTCCACATAAACATTTGTCATTCTTTCAAGTAATCCACAGCAAGGATAATAAATGTCTAGTAACTCCAAGTAAATTTCATACATGAATTTAACATATAAACAATTATTTTGCAAGTTCCAGATCATGAATTTAATGTCAAACTAGAAAACAATTGTTTTCAGTATGTATACTTTCTGAAAAGTATTCGCATACAATAAGTTGTTCCATATTATACAGTAGGTCAAATATTAAGGTAGAAAACTTTTGCGGAAATATAAACTTTCCAGATCCAGGTCTAAGCATACAGTAAATAGAATAATATTGATGATCATGATTACTATAGCAACTTAAATAATATGAATATTAAACTTGAATCACATTAACACTAATAATCATCATCATTATTATAGTAAAATTACAAACATCATATCATAGATCTATGCTAGCTTCGTTTTATATATATATTGATGGATAATCATGAATTCTAAAACCTTGCTCTGATACCACATGTAATCTTTATCTTGCAAATAACATAAACCCTAAGATCTAGAATTACATGATTATCACATATGTAATGAATCAATAAAACATACCTCCAGACATCTTGTATATGAATCAGCAATGGTTGTTGTCGAAAGTTATTTCAATGGAGAAAGAAAATGGTTTCTCTCTCTTTTCCTATATCTTTCTTTATGTGTTTTTCTATATCCTTTGTGATGGGCAAAGGTTAATATTTATAGGTAGAGAGAGGACCAAATTTTCAGATTTGTAGACTTAGTCTTGATCGTCCATCAAGATCAAGATGAGCGAAATTAACGCTCTAGATTATAACCGTTTTATTGATTAGCATATTAATAGGAAAACCCTTTAGATTCTATTGACCACAAAACGAGGAAGGAAACGGTCAAATTTCCTTACAAAATAAGAAAGGAAAACCATTAATGTTTTCGTATTAATTTCCTTACAAAACGGTCAAATTTCCTTACAGAGACAATTTAGATATGATATGCAAGCTCATGTTTCCAAATTTATCGCATATATTTGTATATATTGAGCTATAACTTAGTCATAGGACATTTGGTAGCCGTGAATTAATGGTATATGCTTGAAATATGTAAAATACACAAATTTGCTAAGTCTATCAATGAGTCCCCGAACAATTCAAAATTCATCCGTATCCATGACCCAAAAACAGATTAATATCTGATATTCTGGAAAACGGATATGGATGCGGATATGAAGGCATCTGCATTCAAAAATTATCAATCCAATTTTTGTCAAGATTATAGTTTAAATTATGTGTATTTTAGTACAGTGAAAGACATGCATTTATTGTTTTTATTGAATTAATAGTTTATATTATTATATGTATTTAATGCTGCTCAAAATTATTTATTATAATCGAATTGTCTATTTTTGTACTTTTATACTCAATGGGATTGGAAAAAATTTATGTTGAACCAGAATTTTCTATTTATGTCTTTAGATTTATCAATCACCAACAGATAGGATAAATATATGATTTCTGTCCGTATTGCGGTTTGGAGATAAGGATAGTTTTGGAACATTTGAAAATTGCAAATTTTATGTTGAACCATAATTTTCTATTTATGTCTTTTAGAAATACATGAACTTCGATTGGTTGGAGCTTATTTTCGTGATTGAGCTTGTTTTCGTGATTATTTCTCTTGAACGTGACTTTTATGGTTTGGAGATAAGGAAGTTTTTGGAACATTTGAAAATTGATAAAGTAGTGGGGGTGTGAAGGAGGAAAACAGTGTGGGAATAGAACCAGTCTAACAAAATTAGCGAAACAAAAAATATCACCTGCCACCATCACAATATGTAACTCCCCAGTGCAAAAGCCATTTTCCTTTCAAATTCAAACTGACAACCAGCTCCCATTTGAACTCTTCTTTCTCCACTTTTTTCAACTTCACACTAAGGTTACCCTCAATCTGTATTAATCCAGAAAATACAAGGATCATAACTTTCCCGAATTTACATATCCAAAAATCTCAAAATGTACCGTTTGAATCCGATTTAGTGAAAAAGTTTCGGAAAAGATAATTTCTGATGCATTAGACTCGGGAAAAAGAGGACTCTGCATCAAATTCACTCTCGGAGAAAAAAACTTCAATCTGCTGGATGTGGATACAGTTTTGCACAATTTGATAGAGCTAGGGTAAAATATGGATTGATGAAGTTTAAATCTGATTGCGGATACTGGAATTGTGATGCGTGGGCTGTGAATAAGGGGCTCCAATTTTTGGATCGACATTGCGGTAGAATAGAGATTGGAACATAAAGAAATTATTGGACAAAGGAGTGGGAATTTTCATGGGAGTACTACAAATGATGCTGAGAAGAGAGATGCTTGCAACACTTGTTTAGATTGAAGAGTGGTATCACCTAGGAACATGGCAGCCCAATTTTAGTAGAGTTGTACCACCTGCTTTTTAGGTGCTAGAGTATTTAGGTTGAGTCTCAAGGGCCCGGTGTTTCTACGATTAGGTTGAGTATTCTAGGGCTTGGTGTTTCTAAAATTGGGAAAATGACGGTTTAATTGTATTATTTTGGAAAGAATTTTTTTTTTCTTCAAAATTTCAATAAATTCAGTTAAATACATAATAATAATATGTTAGACAATAAATTATCTACATTATTGAAACAAAAAATATATATATTAAATAAATGTGTCATAAAGAACAATTAGTAATTGAGTGTTTAATGATACATGTATACACACGTATGTATGTATATGCATATGTCTCTTTTTACACACACTAGTAATACCAAAAAATAAAATAGTTGTATTACTTCAAGGAAACGGAAAAAACAAAGTAGAAGTACAAAGAGAGAAAACATATGGTTTTTATTTCACGTAGTTTGATTTTGCAAGCTTATGGTAACAACGTAAACATCCATAATAGCCGAATCGATTATGTTTACTCATCATCTCTTAAATTGTACAATGCCTTAGGACTGATATCTCCAATTTCTGTATTTTCCATTCATCTTTCTTTATGTTTTGGCGTCTACCTTTTTAAAACTAATAAAATTGTGTACATAATTTACCCAACAACACTGTCTTTTGAAGAAAAAAAATATTATTCTAATGTTTCAACCATGTTAAAATAAAATCTAAAATAATGGATATAATAAATAATTTCATAAATAATGTATCATAAAGAAATGGACTTTAATGATTTTGGAACACTGAAATATCGAATTTATTACAAAAATGATGCTGAAGTTAACCAAAACAAACTAAAAAATTAGAATCAAAATGACCGATGCAGATACGCTTACTGTAAGGAGTCAAAATAAAATATCCTAAAGCCTAAAAAAAATGCATTATTGTCTAAGCGTGATTTCCTCAAATACAACAAAAATATCTCATTCGTTGTTTTCTTGTTCAAATTCCAATTCCCAATTAACTCTTCCTATATAAAATAAAAATCAAACAGATCGAAAACCAGATCAACACATCAAAACCTACCTAAATAGATTGAAATCTCAAATCAACACATCTGAAAATCCACCTACGCAGATTGAACTCACTTAGACCTAGATTTCTACTTTCTTCATCAAATTAATCCAAGCGTTATCGAAATATACTCTGCTTTTTATTCTCTTTGGTTTCATATTTTAAATATCATTAAATGAGTGATTCAACGGAGCTAAAGGTTAGCTCAAGAGCATAGCCCACTGTGAAGCCTTTCCATAACAATGGTGCTTTTGGCATGCTCGCTACGTGCATCATCCAACCCATTGATATGATCAAGGTAATTTCTTTATTTCTTGTTTTTTAGACTTTATGTTGAAATTATGACTCAAATATATGTTAGAGAATATTGCTTATTTAGTCATGATTTGATGCAAATTAATTGCATTGAAGAAAAAGTAAGTAATTACCTACATGGAAAGAAATGAATTCTGAAGATGAAGGTAATTAATGAATTCTCTAATTAGTTGATCAATAAAGACCTGGTATCAGGCGCATGCATATTGAAAGAAATTGAAGTTCGGAAAATATATGCATTTCCATATGAATTAATGGTGAATTAAAGTTGTATCACTGAATAAAAGCGGGGTAGACACACGGCGTGGGGTTTACTTAAGTGAGTATCAATGAATACCATGATCTTAAGGTTCCCCATGATCTCAAAAAAAAAAGTTGTATTGATTTATAACATAAATGAATTCCTTCAACACCAAGTATCAGTCTCTATATAAATGTAGTTATTCATTAGAGATCGACATCCTCTCAAGTTCTTGTTCTTCTTTATTTTTATATTAAGCCTCTGCTAAAATAGATATATCAGTATCCTGTATTCCTCCCTAAAATTATTAATGAAATTCATCCCCCTCAAGTCGAATGTACAGCATCACGTCTATAGTTGAACCATTATAAATCTTTGTGTCCTATATATTTTATGTTTATTTTAATTTTGTCTGTGTTTCATTGTAGGTTGCTGAATTAAGTTCGATTATTCGACTTGTTCGTTTTATCTCACATATAGTCGATCATATGTAGGCTTCTGCTAAGATTTGGGATAAATTAATATTACAAGGAATTTTTTCTAACAATCGATATCGCATCTGTAAGATTTGTTATTGAATAAAATGAGATTGATATAATGGCAGGTTCAGAGGATGAGAATACATCGGAGGTTAATTCGGCTATAGTATTTGCACCTTATGTTAAAGGCTCCTATGTCGCATCCAATTCCTAGTTGGAGATTGAGAAGTGGAACAGTGACGGTGATTTTGAGAAGTGTCGATGGAAGATGAAGGGGTGTTGAGGAAAAATTGTGTTCATCGTGTAGGGTTTGAGTCAATAAGTGCCGACAAATATTTCAACTACTGAATTGGAGGAGATGGAAGAATGAGTTTTGCCTACTCTTCAACTTGCTATGATAGAATGTTATCTTTGCAATTCATGATGAAACTACCACCAGGGGTATTTGGAAGAAGTTGAAAGATCTCTACATGAACAAATATTTTGCCAACTGTTTGGTATTGTTGAGGACTTTTTCACCTATAAGATGAAAAACAATGCTTCAATCATATCACATCTGAATGTGTGATGATTTGCTGAGGAAAATGAATTCCTTTTGCCAGTAGTCCCATTTATGGCAGGAATACCCTGATATTAGATGATGTGAAAACTAGCCTACTCAGTAAAGATTTGCATGATCAAATGAATGAGTTAGTTATAGGGGACAGTAGTGGAGGAAGTGTAGCAAGGCTTAATTATTGATAAAGGTAGAAATGAGAAGGGGAAGAACTTCAAGGGACGTTCCAATTCTAGAAGCCTAGTTGGTAGAGTAAGTGTAGAGATGGTAGGTGTTGTAAGAAACCAGACCATACAAGAGAGACTGTCCAGACTTGAAGTAGAAGAAGTGGTCGATTCTTCATCTAGTGCGATGGAGAATGACAATAGTAATGTTTTGATGGTAGTAGTATCAAATGTTTATGGTGGTTAGATTCTAGATTTTAGGGTGTCTTTTCATATGACGCCTAACAAGGACTGGTTCTCTTTCCATATCAAAAAGGAGGGAGTGTAATTATTTTGGGCAATGATGTTACATGGAAGTCTTTGGGAATTGGTTCGGTGTGGATTCGAATGTTTGATAATGTAATCCACATATAATCAATGCTTACTATTTTCTAGGTCTTCAAATCTCTTTGATCTCTTCAGGTCAGTTGGAATCATTAGGGCAAGATTGCTACTGAAAGAGATAGCTTTGAGGGTTTTTAGGGAGGCACTTGTGATTATGAAGGATATTACAGTTCATAATTTGTATTTTCTTAAGGGTATAGCTATGTTTGGGGAGTCGTGTGTTGGAAGTGATAGTGTTAGAGACTTGGATGCTAGCAGGCTATGACGTTTGAGATCGTGTCATACTTCAGAAAAGAACATGGAGTTTCTTTATAGGTGGAAATGGTTAAAGTGTAAATCTTCAACAAATTGGATTTTTTTAAAAGCATGTATTGGCTAAGCAAACTAGAGTATCATTTGGTGTACACAAGCAGTTTTAGGAGGGTACTTGATAGTGTATTTTTAAATGTTTAGGATGGTCTCTATAGCTTCTATTGTATGAGCTTTGTATTTTGTATCCTTCATTGATGACTATTCTTGCAAGGTTTGGGTGTATGTAATAAAAGTCAAGTCGATAGTGTTTGAAACATTTAAAGTTTGATTGGCTCTTGTTGAAAACCAAACTGAGAAGAAACTAAAGGTTCTAAGGTCCAATAATAGCGATGAACATGTTTTGAAGTAGTTCCTTGATTACTAACAACATGGCATCATAAGACATTTTACTGCACTTGGGGATCTGTGGTGCAATGGTATTGTGAAAAGGATGACTCTACTTGAAAAAACTCATTGCTTAAGATTGACTAAGAGCTTGTCTAAAGGTTTTGGGTTGAAGCTATTTCAATTGTTGCTCATATTATAAATCGGGTTTCGTGCTTAACCATTGATGGGGAGACTCAAAAGGAAAAAATGAAAAAGTAATCCCGTAAACTTGAGTCATTTACGTATTTTTTTATTGTCTTGTATATGTTCATAACACGGGAAACGATAAACCAAAACCTAGAGCTTCCAAATGTATTTTTCTTAGTTATATGGATAGTATTAAAAGGTATCATGTCTGGAACCTGAAGACGAAGAAAATTATCCACTCAAGGCATATTACGTTTATGAGTCAGCTGTTTAAGCCTTTACAAGGCTTATCTAACAATCCAAGCTTACATGGAGAGAAGTCTAAGAAGATGGAGATCTTATTATAATGGTTCCTACTTTTCAGACATCTAGGAGTAGAGTTGTTACTAATGATGATAAAGAAAATACAGCTGATGAGACATCACATGATATTCCATATAACTCTTCTTTTAGTGAAAATGATGTTCATGAAATTAAAGAGGATTTAGTTCAAGGTGGAACTGGTGGTGATTTAGGCGATGTTGGAGTCATTCGAGCTAGTCCACATATCAGGAAGGCACTAGAGAGATATGTGAGTGGCACTATGCAAACCTTAGTCTTGGTGATTAGTTTAGCTAGGCATTGCACGTGGTCTGAGACGAATCTTTAGGTTTTAACGATGTTTTAAAGTCAAGTGACAATTTGAAGTGGATTTGTATTATGGAAGAGGAGATATGGTCTTTGCACAAGAATAAGTCTTGGGAATTAGTTCCATTACCTCACGAAAACCAAGTCATAGGTTCCAAGTGGGTATTTAAGGCGAAGGACGATGGAATATATTGTTGGATGAAGTGCATTGGCAACAGAGCAAAGGAGAATATCTAAAAGTTATTTTATTAATTCTGCACTAGATTTTATTTTGTGTTGAATAAAAGGAGTTTTTATTTTAATTTAATTGTGTTTTCATTTATCCTTAAAACATCAACACACACACACACATATATATATATTAAGACTTAAATCTTTGTATACGTATACTAATTTAATTTAATTTTAATTTGTTTTTTTGACAAAAATGAGTGATCCTTCGAAGGAGAGGGCATTTATGTAATTTTATTCTATGCTTAAAAATGGAGTTACTAACAAGTCACTAGGTAGAAAATATCCCTCGTACGAAGAAAAAGAAAAAAAAACCCCACTCGACTCCTAGGAGTAGACTCTAAGACCTTGACCAAGGACCAAAACCTAAATGCATACAAGTTCAGATGAAAAGATAGAATAGAAAGCCGAAAATGCCAAAGCCACCAAAGAAGTAATGGCTTCCAATGAATGATAGGTTGTGTACCATTGGAATAACAAACATCAGTTTATATTAAATAAAACCATGTGTGTGTATATATATATATTAATAATTATTATACAATTTTTAAAAAAACCAAAAATATATATGTTTGTAAATAAGTTTTAAATAATTTAATATATAATATCTTAATACACACATACATGATTACATGTATTGCATTATAAAATTATTAAAACTATTGTCAAGGACCTCTAGCTTAAGAGGTTAAAGGTATGGCGCTTTAGATAGAGGTTTTAGAGGTCATGAGTTTGTGCCCCTAAGACATCATAATGAGTGCTCTGTGAATAAAATATCATTCTTTTTATCAGAAAAACTATCACAACTGTTTAAAATAAAAAATAAATTTCAAAAAATATAATTAAATATATATGATACAGTTGAAAATAAAATAAAGGTTTTAATGATGTTTCCATGTGTGTTTTTTTCAATTTGAATATATAAAAACAGTTGGACAACAAAAACTACATACGAAGTCATTATAATAACAGTAATCTAAACAGTACGAACAAGATGATCAACATATACACAATAACAATTGTTATTGAAATTGAAATGTTACCAAATTAGTAGCTTATGACTGATACCTTGAACGAAGAAACAACTTTTATATCTAATCGAATCACCTTTAGAAAATGCTATAATTTAGAGTACCACCTTAGATTTGTTATTATTTGTTATTGTATTGATTTTTTTCCTCAAATTTTCGGCCAAATCTCCCTATAATAGCTTGATAAGATGGAGCAAAAGTTGTTTAGGTGGCCTTGAGAAGAGGTAAAAGGGGATATATTTTCTCTCTTCCTTTTCTCATTCTTTTCCTGCAGATTCAAATCTAATTTGAACCCTTTAATCCCCTTGCCTACACAACATATGGTCGACCATATTAGGGCCAAATAGGCCTTCAAAAGTTCCTAAACCCATTTAGCAAATAATTGATTTAAACCAAATTTAAATTTCCTTTGATACCATATATCGATATGTACATATATAACCTTTATATAAGCAGAAAATTACTTAATAATAGCACCCCAAAAATCAAATAAAATTTAATAATTAATATTTTGTAAATATTAATTTACAAGAACTATAAATTAATTAAATGGTGTGATATTTTGGAGTATTCGTCATTATGGATGTGCGAGTCAAAGGTGTAAATTCAGTCAGTGATTAATATTGAACAATTCAAATATTAACATTCACATTTCATCTTAACTAGTGATATGATAGTTTGGCTGAATTTATCGCTTACACATTATTCAAGAAAATCCAATTTTGCTATTTTAGGTGTTACCCGCTAGTAACAATTATTTACACAAATTCTCTATATCGAAACTATATCACTTTAGGGCCTTTGGAATTTGGTTCTGGTCAAAATTCCAATGCCATCCACGTTTAACTTGTTCAATGTAAACACAAAGTCTTGGTTTAATAATAATAATTGCTATTAACCGTACTGTTCTGGCCAAATACTTTGACTTTGAGTTGACTACGGTTGACCATGATACTAAACCTATAAGCTAAGGAGATGAATTCTCTATTGAATAGTATTTCACTCCAAATGCTTGAACTCGGACCCAACTATAGTTTTTCGATGGATGTCATGACATGATTTAACTACAATCAAAGTAGAGTATCCACATTGAAGTTCAAGTATTCTAAGGTCGAGAGAACTGTGTAATATTATCACTTTAAGGTTCTCTGTTTGACCTTAGTTATATTAACCGATAGAAAAATCTCGCGTAAGTCATTCCATAGTTATCCAATAACTATCGGTACATAACCCTTTGGTGTCCCAGGCAGCCATGAGTAATACATTGTCCAACATTTGGAGAGAATTACGTACTATAGTTTCAACGGATGCATCGATATTATCTCGAAACATCTTGACTAGGGATATTTAAAGTAATATGTTATTTTTAATGCGATAAATTTCTTGAAGGAATTTAGCCAACATGCAATAGGTTACATGGCGAATTTCAAAAAAATCGTTTTATTTTATAAAATCTATGAAGTCTAAATTAATTTAGATTCAATCTATATAATTTTAAATAAAATATTAATTTTATTTAATTAATATATATAAAGATTTGATTTGATTTTATTATATATATAGTATACAATGTATATGTGTATCAAATACACACATACATGTAAAGTGTACGTGCAATATGTAGATGTGTACATAGTAAAATGTTCAGTATATAAGTGTTGGGATTTACACTACAACGGACACATTTGCCCCCATTATATATATATTTGCTATCCATATTTATTTTGTTAATTATATATATTTATAGATACATATGTATATTTTTACATATGTATATGTGTAAAAACATTTATATATTAGTCATGTTTATTCAAATTGACCAATTCAGAATATCTAAAATATATAAAGTTATTTTAAATTTAAAGCTAAACACAAATCTAAGAGAGAGAAAACCTATTTTGATTTTAAATTCAAATTTCATATGTTAATATGTTAATCGTATATTATATGTATAATACAAACTTTTAACAAACATTTACAACATATTATATTTAATTTCCAAATTTATTTATAAAAGTTAACTAAGAAATATAGATAACACATATTTAAATATTAATTTTTTTGGCGGAAACATCTCTTAGTGTAATTTTTTTAATTATTAAATCCATGAAGAATTTTTATAAGAAAAAGAATACTTTTTAATTATAATCATAAAATTCATGCGAATTTTATGATTATTTTTTTAAAGCATAAATCCATACGAATTTATAGAAAATGTTTTCTTTTTTTAACATGTATATTAATTTTAAAAACATTAATAAATTATAAATTGTATTTTAAAAGTTAGATATATATATTACAATTTTTTTAATTAAAATAACTATACATGTCTATATATTTATAAATAAATTTTATGATGTGTGTGTGTGTCTATACACACACACATATATATGCACAATAATTACTACACACGTATTTGGTTTAATAATTGTTTAACAATTCATTTTAATTTACAAAAATGTGGTCTTTTTAAATGGTTGAACATATATGTTTATGATTTAGATGTATACAAGATTTTTTAATAAATATGTATATATTTAAAAGATCTGACAACAAATATATATACGATAAAGCTGAGATCTATTTATACTTGCATATAGACATAGATGAAAATGTAGATATACATAAATAATGTAGAGATCACCAATTAATGTAGCCTTGAATATGCACCTTGAACGATGAATCCAAAACTCCTTAAATCCGATCTAGACTCCTCTTGAATTTACAGCAGACAAAAAGAGAACACCTCTAATTAAAACTTGATTTATTTGATTTGAATTTAATTTGGAAATGAGGAAAGGGGCATCCATATGCTTGAGCCAAAGATGGGGTGTAATGGAGGCTTAGTGTAAACAGAAAATGAGAGGGGATAGATTGTTGGATCTGGACCAGCATGTAACGGGTTAAATGGGTAAAATTCAAAAAAAAATACTATTTGGATCTTATTGGGCCTTTGAAGTTTAACTTTATTTAGATTCGATCTAAATTAATTTTAAATAAAATCTTTATTTTTTTAGTTTGGAAATAAAGTTTTATTTTATATTATATGTTATGTACGTGTGTATCTATACATATATACATGTATGTGTACATGCAATATATACGGTGTACATGGTTTGACATGTCCGTATATAAGCGCTAAGATTTACACCGTAATGGACATGTTAGCCCCTCAATATACATATGTGTTGTCTAACACACACACACGCGCACGCGCGCGCGCACACACACACACATATAAATTTAATATAGCATGGAATAAAATTTATAATAGTATATATATGTGTGTGATATTAAAAAGTAATATTTGTAAATATAAAATATTTTAAATTTAAATTCAATTTCAAATTTCAAATTTCAAATCAGATCTAGATATAAAATATTTTCTAATTTCAAATTTAAATCAATAAATTATATTTTAATAAAATAAATATATATAAACTTATGAAACTTTTTTTCGGAAATATACATACGTATATATTTATATATATAAATATATTAACACTTAAAATTCAAATATAAAATAACAATATATATTTAAACGTAAGTGAATAAAATTATATACATACATACATACATATATATATATATATATGTATGTATATATTCGTATATTTTCGACTAGAAAATATCTTGAAAAAATTATTTTTTTATTTTAAAGCCTTACGGATTTTGTTTTTTTTTTTAAATTGTTTTTGAATGGAAATGCTTAAAAAATTAATTTTTTTCAAAAATCAATTTCATAATTGTACATTTAATTAGTGTGTGTATATATTACACTGCATATAATATATTAAGTAATATGTGTATTCTAAAATAAATAATATGCATATATATATATATTCATATTTTAAAATAATATACATATATATATATATATATGTATAAAAATAATTCAAATGCTAACATGTACAAGATTTAATAAAAATATATTTACATATATGATATATTATATATTTATATACATATTAAAATCAATTTTGTTTTAAAAGGCCTTGTTAAATTATTATTAAATTTCAAAAATTAATAAAAATGGTTTTTTTCTGACTGAAACTATATATATGTTTACATAAAGAATTTTCAATCACAATAGATTATATATTCAAATCCAATGTTGACGGTATGGATGTATAAGGATTCGTGATACCATGATCCAATATAAGCATAAATGATTCGAGGTAATCATCAAATAATCATACAAAATTGTAAATAGATTAGTTACCTTGACTATAGCCAAATTAGTACACATTGAATGTTAAATCGATTGACTCTGCTTGAATTTGAATTCAAATCCTTCGAGAGAGAGCTACCAAACTGAAAGCAGTACACAACGTTGTCCTGATTTTATTTGAACTTGTGTTTTAAAAGCTTGAATTAAAGGAGGTGGATGGCTACAATTTTCGGCCAGAGGAGGGATTGGTAGGAGCTAAAAGGAGAGAAGAAAAATGAATGGTAAAGGCTGTTCAAATAGCAGAGAGAGAGAGAGAGAGAGGAGTAAAAAGTGGATCTGGAACCACTTTTTTCTCTTGCCAATTCAAATCCTTTTGAATCAAATTCAACCCCCTTTATTTAACCCATATGGTCGGCCATCCTTGCCTCCAAACATGGGCCTCCAAATCACTTCAAGCTCGATCAAAATAAAATACATTTAAATCTAATTTAAACATACATCAATATTGTATATCAATACGTGGGTATACAGCTTTATACACACTGTTTTCACACAAACCAAATAAATTTTTATGATAATATTTCACAAATATAAATTAATTTAATTAATTAATAACAATTATAATTTAATTAAATCAAGTGGTAAATGGAGTATTCAACATTTCAGTTGTATAACTCTTAGGTATAAATTCGACCAGCGATTAATATCGAACAATTTGAATATTAAGTTCACACGTCACCTAGCTAGTGGTGTGACATTATGACAAAATTTATCAATTGCATAGCTTCGTTAAAACCCAATTTTACTTATTTTAAGTGATACCCAATAGTGATAATTATTTACACCAATTCTCTTCGTAAAAACTATATCACATTTAAGACTTTTGGAATTTGATAATGGTCAAAATTCCAATATCGTTCATATTTCACTTATAGTCCATACACAAAGTCTTTGGTCTAATAATAATAACTATTATTCACCAAACTGCTCTGGCCAAAGACTTTGACTTTTGGTTGACTTCTGCTGACTGTGATATGTAATTAAGGAGATGAATCCTCCATTGAATAGTGTTTCACTTCCATTGCATCCAGTCGACCCAACCATGGTCGTTTGATGAACGCATGCCACGATTTAACTATTATCGAAGCAGTGTTCCACATTGAAGCTCAACAGTATTCTCAAGTCGAGAGAATTATGTAATATTGTTGTATCGATATTTTCTGTTTGGCTTTAGTTATATTAACACCCAAAAGCTATCGAGCAAGTTATTCCATAGTTATCCAATAACTATCAGTACATGATTCCTTATTGCCCCTAACAGTCATGAATAATACACCAACCAACATTTGGTGAGCGTTACTTACTCTGGTCTCAACGGATGAATCGATATCTAGTCTCGATACATCTTGACCAGGAATATTTAAAACAGTGTGCTAATTATATTGTGATATATTGCTCATGATTATAACACATTGTAATACTATCACAATACACACCATTTATATATTTTTAGTTAAATATACTTAAATTAAATAATCAATTAATTATAACACATTATAATAAGTATATAATAGAAAGAAAAACACATTTTATTTCGAACGATATTTTATTATAGAGTTAATAATTTAAAATAAATTACAAAATAATTGCCCCTAGGGCATACCCTTAATCTATCATTCTCTCACTTGTACTTAGGGTCAATTATGGAATCTCAATCCCATCCCCTGGATCAGCTTGACAAGGACAAACCAAGCTACTCCCTTCGTGAATGGATCTTCTATGTTGTCCTTGGTATATGCCCTTTATATCACGACCTCTTTCTTCTCAACGAATTCTCTAATTAGGTGAAACTTTCGAAGAATATGTCATGATTTCTTATGTACTCTAGGTTCCTTTGTGATCTATATCACCACATTATTGTTAAAAACCAATGTCATTAGATTCTCCATGTTAGGAATCACTCTTAGCTCACTTAAAACTTACACATCCAAATCACTTCCTAGCTGCTTCATTGATGGCGATATATTCAGGCTCCATTGTGGAATCAGCTATTATTTCCTGTTTGAACTTTTCCAACCGACGACCCTACGGTTAATAGTAAAGACGTGATTCGACACTGACTTACTATCGTCCATATCAAATTCTGAAAGTTGGAGTCAATATATGCCTACATAAGGAGGTCTCCATTTCAATATATCATGAATAAGTCTCTAATATTTCTTAAATACTTTAGTATACACTTAACAAATATCTAATGCTTTTCCTCAAGATTAAACTGGTATCGGCTTACACATCATAATGCTTATGCCACATCCGGTCTAGCACATAGCATAGCTTACGTTATGGAATCGATTGTCAAAGCATACGTTATCCTCTTCATACACTATTTCTCCTTATTAGTTTGAGGAGTGTTCTGCTTAGAAAGGACGATTTCAGATTGCGTTGGGACATTTCCATGCGTGAATTCTCCATACTAAACCTTTTTAGTATGGTGTTTATATACAGAGATTAGGACAATCCCAATAGGCTCATAGATCTATCTCTATAGATCTTTATACCTAGTAGGCTGCTCCTCCTAAATCCTTCATGGAGAAGTTCCTGGAAAGCCAAGCTTTCATTGATTGCAATAATGAAATGTCATTGCCAATCAACATATGATCATCAACGTCGAACCGAAAATACGATAGCCTTTCCATGTTCCTTTCAGTATACTCACACTTCCTCTTTGTTCTGATAAAAACCAAATTGTTTGATCACTTTATCAAAACACTTATTCCAACTTCTTAAAGCTTGTTTAAGTCCATAAATAGACTTTAACAACTTGCAAGTCTTGCCTTCACTCCCACCGACCTCAAAACCCTAATGCTATGACATATAGACATTCTTTTCTAAATTATTATTTAGAAATGTCGTCTTTACATCCATTTGTCATATTTCGTGGTCATAAAATGCAGCAATAGCTAGCATTATCTGAATGGACTTAAGCATTACTATAGGAAAAAAACATCTCATCAAATTCAACTACTTGAATTTGACGAAATCATTTCGCAACTGGCCTTGGTTTATAAGTCTTAACTTATCCATCTACATTTAGCTTTTTCTTAAAAATCCATTTGCAGTTGATGATTTTTGTCCCTTCGGGTATGTATAACAAAGTCCACACTTTGTTTTCATACATGAAATCCATCTCTGATTTCATTGCTCTAAACCAAAGTGCAAAGTCTTTACTCTAAAATGCTTGTTGGAATGACAAAGGAGTGTCATCATATAAGACACATTCCTCCTTACTACCATCCATGAAAAATCATAGTATCTCTCTGGTGCGCGAGATTCCATATTAGACCTTCTAATAGGTTATGTGTTTTCGTATACGGTGAACTTGGTTCTCCCACTGGTTCAACCTCTGTGTTAATTTCTTGGATCTTATCAAAGTCTACAACTTCCCTATTAATTTCTTTTGAAAAAAAATAATTTTCTAAAAAGACGGTGTATATGGAAATAATAACCTTTTGTTCCTTTATGTTATAGAAAATATATCCCCTAGAATTTTTAATATATCCTATAAACTTACACAATGCCTCAAGTTTGTTAAGACCGACGTTCTTAACTCAAGCCAGACGACCCAAAGGTGGGGTTTCTTCCCGTGACACATCTCATATAGCATCTTAGGCACATATATAGTGTAACAAATTTTACATATACACAGTGGTTTCTAGTGCATATCCCTAATAAAACAACGGTAACTTAGCCTTACTCGACATGGAACGAACCATATCTAATAAGGTTCGGTTCCTTCACTCCAAAACACCATTGTTTGTGGAGTATACCGTAGAGTGGCCTGAGAGATAATCCCATTATCTTTTAAGCACTGTTGGAGTTCTTGTCCAGCGTACTTTCCTCCTCAATCGGATCAAAGTATTTTAATCTTTTAGTTCGTTCGTAAAGGTTACAAAATAAGAACAATTGTCTTTAGTAACTATAGGCATCGTGCCACATATGTACGAGCCCCAAGAGTTCATTAATGCTTTCATTTCTCCCACTAAAGGGGTGCTCGGTCATTTTACCTTTGAGACACGACTCGCATGTATCAAATAATTCGAAATCAAATGACAGTAGAAAACCATTGGTTTTCAATTTGTGGTCACTTCTAACTTATATGACTTAGCATGCAATGCAAAAGATAATTTATATTTATATCAACAGTCGAAGAATTACTCACAGCACATACATAATTAATATTGATCACATAAGTGCCATTATCTAAAATACCATCATAGACTTTATTACCATTTAACATAATGTTCATAACATTATCAGTGTAGTGAAAAATATATCTAGTCCTAAACAGTCTACACATAGGAATGGCAATGGGGCGGGTTTCGGGTCCGAACCCGAAAGACCCGCCCCTGTTTTGACCCATCAAAACCCGCCCCATTAGGTTAGCGGGGCGGGTAGACCCGTGACCCGGTTTAAAATAGACCGGGTCTAGGGGCGGGTTGGGGCTTGGCTACCCCGCCCCAACCCGACCCGCATCTGATAATTATAAAAATAATTTGGACTAGTTCCATAGTAAAAAATACGCAGCGTCGCAGCCCATTATTTTAACATATCCCTCTTCATAATTCAGATCTATGCAACAGAGAATCCTCTTCTCTCTTTCTCTCTCTCGTAACCTAACTCCCTTATATTTTCACGCAAATCTTTCTTCTCAGTTCTCACTCTCGTATAAATTCTTCTATTAAAGTTGAATTTTATTCACGCAAATCACGCCAGAGTTCGGATCTGCAAATATAATTGTAAGTTTGATTTCTTATTTCATTATGCCATTGTACGGCCGCATCTTAGTAATTTAGGGTTTTATATGGAAACTTAGTTATTTGAATTAAAACGTTAGTTATTAGTTCTTAATACAGTGGATATTAATTATGAAGCAAACTTGTTTTACTTTGGTTTATATGAACAATTAGTTTTAAAGAATCAAAACTATAGAAAATTGGTTTATATGAACAAACAATTTTTAAAGTTTGACAATAGTGAAGAATTAAACCTGTAAAAATAGAAGGTTTATAATATTCTTTTCTGAATTTTTAATTCTAATTTGTAATGGATCTTAGACTCTTAGTCAAGTAATACGAAGCAAACTGTTTTTATTTTCTAATGCAGACTCTTTCATGATGGAAACATTTCCAATAACTTGAGGAAAAAATAAGGTAGAGAAAAAATATTGAAAAGAGATTTCTTTCTTTTGTTGAAGAAAAAGGTGGGTGAAAGCAGCCAATTATTATTTATTTAACATTTCTATAATTTCAAGAGAGAGAAAAGTATAATAAAAAATTTCATATACTATATATAAATTTTTTCCTCTTAAATATATTTCCATTGTGATTTGAACTTTAGAATTTCCTGATGTTATGTTTATTGAAATAATATAATGTCCATGGATGAGATGTGTACAAAAACGCATAAATCAACACATGCTTCTCTGCTTTTGTTTTCCAAAATTTGCAACAGTGTTCCATTTTTGTTTTCAAGTCTCTATTTACAGTCAACTATTTTTTCTTTTCAAAATTTAAAATCTCCAATTGTAGAAACATTGAGTTGTATGTTTAGGCTTTATAGCTCTGTGCTATCTCTTTGAATTTGATCATTGTTCAACTTAAGTTTATTTTGAAATACTTAAGTATATACCTTTTAAGGTTTAGCCTGTATCTTTTGTTTTAAGCTGATAAGTTGATTTGAAATTATTACCCTCTATGCTAGGTTTTACTTGCCACAAAGTGGTTATAATAGGAAGTAAGAAATGTATAGGTATACACAATTCTGTTGCACATCCTACAAAGGACGATTTTGCAACTTCAACAATTTATCTTTAAGTGGCATCTTAGACCTAATTTTAGAATTGATCTTCGGTAAGATTATTTTGAAAAATTGTTTTAATCGGCTTTAATTTTGTGCATGTAAATTTTATCTACATTGTTCTGGTATTGAATGCTACTTCCTGTAGCTAGTGATTTTGATAGGCGTTACATTCATTGGAGTACATTAATGTCCATGGAAATTGGTTATGCAAGATTTTGAAATCTATTTATTTACATGTTTGTAGGAAAATGGAAACAAATAATGAAAGTCCAACTCCACCTAAATTGGAAGTTTCTACAACTGATGGTTCTAGTTCCATTCAATCAAACGCGGTGCAACAAAACATTACTGATGGTACAAATGAAAAAAATGATATTGAATCCATTGATGGAAGTGAAAATAAAAAACCTGGAAGAAAAGAATCTGAAGCTTGGAAACATTTTGACCGTGTAACAATCAATGGTGAAAAGAAAGCAAGGTGCAAGTATTGCAAAACGGTGTACGTGGCTAGGTCTAGTGATGGGATAACACACCTTTTGAAGCATAATAGCAAATGCCATGGAAAACCACAAGTAGATATGCGTCAATATGCATTGAAGAATGCTAGAAGCTCTGATGGAAAGGTATATATTTCTAATTATGTGTTCGATCAAGAGAAAGCAAGATCTGATCTTGCTCGGATGATTATAATGCACGAGTACCCACTTTCAATTGTTGATCATATTGGATTTATTGACTTTTGTCAAACTCTTCAGCCTGCATTTACACTTGTATCGAGAAACACAATAAAAGGTGATATTATGAAGATTTTTGATGTTGAGAAGGCTTCTTTAATGAAAATGTTGGATAAAAATAAAAGTAGGATAGCTATCACAAGTGATATGTGGACAGCTAGCAATCAAAAGAAGGGTTATATGGTATTTACCGCTCATTTTATTGATGATTCATGGGCCTTACAAAGTCGAATCATGAGGTATACAAGCAAATTAATTTTCCATTATCACTTAATATTTATTTTCTATGTACTTAACATTAGGTATTGCATAATATGCTATAATGTGTTCTCGTATTCATAGGTTCACATATGTACCATGCCCTCATACAAGTGATGTGTTAGCAGATTGTTTACTTACTTGTTTCTTGGATTGGAACATTGATAGAAAATTATCTACCATCACTCTTGATAATTGCTCAACTAATGACAAGGTAATGGATATTTTGAAGGATAGACTTAGGAAAAATTCCCTAATGTTGAATGATGATATGGTACATATGAGATGTTATGCTCATATCTTGAATTTGATTGTCCAAGATGGGTTATGTGTCATAAATGAGCAAATAACAAAAATTCATGATAGCGTATCTTTTTGGACTTCCACACCTAAAAGGCTAGAAAGATTTGAGATAGCCGCTAAACAATCAAAAATTTCTTGCTCTAAAAAGTTGACGCTTGATTGTAAGACTAGATGGAACTCAACTTATGTCATGCTTGTTGTTGCCTTAGCTTATAAAGATGTTTTTCCACGTCTACAACAATGTGAAACACTTTATAAATGTTTTCCTAGTGACAGAGATTGGGATTTGGCTAAAGAAATTTGTGATAGGTTAAATTTTTTTTATAATGTGACCAAATTATTTTTAGGAACTCAATATCCCACTGCCAACCTTTATTTCCCTAAGATATGTGAAATTAGATTGGCTTTGTCCACATGGTTAGTTTCTAATATTTTAGTTATTAGAGAAATGACAAGCAATATGGTTACTAAATTTGAGAAATATTGGAGCATGATTCATGGTATCATGAGTATTGCAGCTGTTTTTGATCCTAGATATAAATTTGAATTGTTCGAGTTTTATTATGTTGATATTTTTGGTGAAAATGCGGAAGAATAAATTAATAAGATTCGAACACTTTGTTATAAGTTGTTAAATGAGTATGAGCAGAAAGAGAAAATGGTTTCAAGGTCTAGTGAAAATGGTTCATCTTTTTCCTTACAGGCCCAAACAACACAACTGAGTTCCATAAAGGATGGCTTTACGAGTCTTCAAAGGTTTGATGAATATTTAAATATAAAAATATCCAAAGCAAACACTAAATCAGAGTTGGATCGATATTCGAAGGAGCCTATATTGCCAATAAGTGATAGTTTTGACATTCTAGCTTGGTGGAAAACTACCGGTATTAGATATCCTATAATGCAAATGATTTCCAAAGATATTTATGCAATACCAATTTCGACTGTAGCATCTGAATCTGCTTTTAGTATCGGTGGTCGACTTATTAATCCTCGTAGAAGTAGATTACATCCCACGACATTAGAGGCATTGATGTGTTGTCAAAGTTGGTTAACGGTCGGTTCTCCCAAGGGTAGACTTATTTCAACGATGGATAATGATTCAGACGGTGATAGTGTACGCATCTGCATCTTCCTTACATTTACATGAATAAAGAAATTTTGAGTATGATTTGTTTTTTCTTCTTATAGGATGGTCAAGGAGTTGGTTCATCATGATGTATTGGTTTGATTCTTATGTACATGCTCTCAAAAGGTATGTAATTTAATTTCTAGCTTTATATATTGATTGCATTTTCAATTCCTTGATTTGTTTAATGGTTATAAAAAGTACTTCTAGTTAATTTATCCTAACGATTTATAACGTTAACTTATTTTATCCTTTCTAAAATTTATCTGCATTTTTTATAGGAAATAATCCTCTAGTCTTAAGGAAATAATCCTGTAGTCCCAATACCATTTAGATAAATGCATTTTAATTTTTTTGAGATTATGCATAACAGAAGGAGTAGCAGTTTTTAGAGTATAAGACATTACAGGGATAGTTGAAAATATCACATTACAGTGCCATTTTAAATTTTTTGAGATTATTCATTACATTTGATATAATTGGGAACACACTTTGCGGCTGCCAGCATTGAATTCCTTCGGGTTGGTTGAAAATGATTTTGCATTTGAATGTCTGTACCTTCCTTTCTATGTTATAAGACATAACATAAAAATTTACCCGATTTAAAATTTTTATGTTGCTGCTTGTGGCTTTCTATTTTCTTTGCATTAGTGTGTATATGGACATGCATGCATGCTTGTATATATGTCATAAAATGGTTGAACACAAACTAAGTCCAAAAATCAGGTATATAATTATTACTAAAAAAATCATATGTATAACAACTGATTTAATAGTTTGTAGGTGACAGGTATTTGAGTTTTGCAGTTCTAAATTTGCAGTTCAAAATCATATGGTTGAACCATTTTGCAATCCTAAATTTCCCTGTAATGTCTTCAATTCTTCATGTGCTTGTAGGTATTTGAGTTTTTCTTTGGTGCTTTCTGCTGTTGGCAATTGACAGTTGCTAATTGTTGTGTTGCAGTGTTGCTGTGATATATGTACTTATGTGCCTATGGTTTATATTAGCTTTCTAATTTCTAGCTTATTGCTACTGTGCTAATTTTCCATTGATGTAAGAATCTTTGTATGATTTGTTAGTCAAATGTACTATCTTTCCACTTGAGTTATGAGTGATGCACTGATGTTGTTAGTAAAATGAAGACAATATGCAATGTGTTTTTATTATTTGTTGTGATTGTAGATTATTTAAATTGTGTTTTGTATGGATTTCTTGTGTTTAATATGTATTTATTAAGTGCACTGATGTTTGGATTCTCACGGATGTAAATTTTTATATGCTGTATTTTAATTAAGAATTGAAATAATGTAAATCCATGCTACAGGAACCAGGTTTGGGTTAGGGCGGGTCTACCCGTGACCCATACGGGTCACGGGTCGGGGCAAAAAATAGGACCCGTGCTAGGTTTGTGGGTCGGGTACGGGGCATGGGTAAAAAAATTCGTGGCGGGTCTGGGGCATGTGAAACCCGCCCCAACCTGCCCCATTGCCATTCCTATCTACACATAGAAATATTCCCATGAGTAAAGTTTTTTTACATAATAGTAATTATTTAATATCAAAACCAATCCATTAGGCAAACTTAAATGAAAATCTCTAACCGATGTTGCTCTACTAGAGATCCATCAATAACTTGAAGCCTTATCTCTCCCTTTATCACACGATGCATGTTCCTAAGCCCATATAACGAATTACAGATGTGATTTCCCGATCCAATATCTAAAACGCAAGATAATTTATTGATTGCAATACAATTTCGAATAATAAATATACATGTAGGAGCATCATAACATTCTATGCGGCTACGCCACTTCGCTTCGAGCCACTGCGCAGCTGCGTAGCTGTGCAGCTTCGGTTCTTCTCTTTGACAATCTTTAAGTACCGTGGACAACTTCATTTCTAATGACCCTTCTTGTGACAGTGATGATGTTCACCCTCGTCAATTGGAGCAGTCTTCCTGTTCGTTTATTAACCCTTCTACACTTCATTGAAACTTTCAAAGGTTTCATGCTCCCCTTAACTACGAGCATCATATTCTGATCTTCGAACGAAGACTCGACTAACCTCAACATATTGAGGAGTTCCATAAGGCTTACGTTCAATTGGTTCATATTATAGTTTAATGTGAACGGGTTAAACTAAGGAGCAAGAGACCTAAGATTAGATCTATTTGTAGCTCGTTGCCTATCGTAACGTCTAATTGAGCAAGTCTATCAATATAGTCTTTCATCAATTGAATGTAATTGTCCACCTTTTATCCCTTCATCATTTTCATAATGAATAATTTCTTCATAAGTTCGTACCTTACAGAATGAGACCATTCCCCAAACAGAGCTTTGAGGCTATTGAAAATTTGATGGACAGTCATGTTTTCGTGTTGTCTATGCAACGGCTTGTCTAACGTAGACACCACATAAACTTGTGCGATCTCGAGGTCTGAGGCCCATTTTCTATAGGCTAATCTCAGTTCGAGGTCCACATCATTGGCGGGTCTAACCTTAGGAGGTTCGGGTATCGACGACTAAAGACATTCATAAGTTAATGCTACCTTCATTGCCCCTAGCCAGACTACGTGGTTAGGTTCGGTAAGTTTGTCGTTTTCAAAAAATAATTTGGGTGTAGATATTTTTCTACAAATTTTAACTTAGTAGATTAGGACATTTTCATAATAGACGTTCTTAGAATATTAGTAAAATTAAACATTACATTTTATTTTACTAATAAACTCCCACTAATCTTTTATATTTCTCAAAATCTTAATGACGAAACATAGAAGTCTTTTGACTAGTGGTGTTAGGACTTGTATGCCTTGAGGTTCTGACCTTGAGGAAAGCTCAACAAATCATACTCCCGCATATGATGGATAACTCCTTATCGGTTGTATCATATACAACTCCTAACCTTGTGGCCTTTGTCATAATCTAATCTTTACCTTGAAGAAAGCTCAATAAATAAAGGGAGATTATTCACTCATAACTACCGTTTCGCAACGACCTAAGCATAATGCACATATGTTGAGGAAAGTTCAATAAATATGTGCAGTTATCTTACCTTGTCTTTTCTATATATTCATAGTACTAGACATAACATACATACTTTAGGAAAGCTTAACAACTAAGGAGTAAGCAAATAATATATTAACGTATAAATGGTAGAGGACAATTTTATGTTAAAGATTCATAATCTTTAATATATTGAATTGAGTGATATCAACTTATGAAATAGCGTATTTCTTATAAAATACCCTTGTGATTCAAGTGTCGGACACATCATAAATCACGAAATACGTACTATACATATGTATTTATCTCTTAAGTCTATTTTGGGTTTCTTATTGTTCCAGCTTTAATTATACATTCATATTATATAAGTTTTAATTATTATATAACTTTTATAATTTAATTGACTTATATAATAGTCACATGTATAAATATTATATCAATTAAATCTTATTTAATTAATTTAGTTAATTAACATTTTAATTAATTTATATTATTCAATTAAACATTTTATATTGAATATGTATGTTATAACATTTATAGTTATACATGTGTATCTTTATATATATGTATTTTATAATTTATTAGTTAACTTTTAATTAATACTTTTAATAAAACAATTTTAATTTGTTATTAATTTCAAAAATTTCTTATATATCTTACATCATCTTAAATAATTTAAGATACTGTAACACATGTCATTTTATATATTATATATACATATATATACATACTTTGATTAATCAACTATTATTCTACTTAATATTTTAATTTTTTTGAAATATATTTATTATATTTGCAAAACACTTTTGAAAAATATATTATAACATTTACAATAAATTTCTTATTTTAAATTTAACTTTTAAATTTAAAATTTTATTTTAATTTCAAAATAATTTTGAAATCAACCCAAGGTCCAAATTCAAGTTGGGCCTTTTCTATTAGGGACAACCTTTTGGGCTCACTTCACTTTTTGGGTCAAATCGGTAGCTTTATTGGGCAGGGTATTTGATTACCCAAACACAGCCTAGACACTACTTTTCTAGACACCATACTAAGTGGGTAAGCTTAGTTAGTTAGCCCTAACATGACTAGTTTAGACAACATAGGTTATTGGGCTCTGACACCATTGTCGGATTTGGGCCAACACATAGTGGGTTAAATTGGTAAATTTTAAAAAAAATTGTCGTTTTGGATCTTATTGTCCTATGAAATCTAAATTTATTTAGATCCGATATAAATTATTTAAACAAAATCTTTATTTTATTTTATTTATAAATAAAATTATATTTTTTATTATATATTATGTATATGTGTATTATATACAATATACGTGTACATGCACGTGCAACATATATACTGTATGTGGTTTTACATACCCATATACAAGTGTTAGAATTTATACCGCAACAGACATGTTAGTCCCTCTATATACATATGTGATGTATAACACACACACACACACACACAGATATATATATATATATATATAATTTAATGTGTGTGTATATATAATTTAATTCAACATGAAATTATTTTTACAATAGTATATATATAATATTAGAAAATTATAAATATAAAATATTTTAAATTTATATTCAAATTTCAAATCTAGATCTAGATATAAACTATTTTCTAATTTCAAATTTAAATCAATATATTATATTATGATTATATATATATATATATTTGGAAAAATAATTTTCGGAAATATACATATGTATATACATACCTTACGCACACATATGTACATGTGTATATTAACATTTAAAATTCAAATATAAAATGACAATATATATTTAAATGTAAATGAATTAAATTATATATATATATTCTATATTTTCGGCCTAAAAAATACCTTGACAAAATCTATTTTTTAATTCTGTATCTTTATGGTTTAAAATCTTGTTTTTTTTGTTTAAATCAATTCCGTATGGAAATGCTTGAAAAAATAAAAATCAATTTGATAATCGTACATTAAAATAGTGGATATTAAATGTGTGTGTATTATATTAAAGTAATATGTATATTTTAAAATAAATAACATGCACATATATATATTCTGATTTTAAAATAATATATATGTATGTATGTATGTATTTATAATTTTTTCTTGAAATGTCAACATGTGTATGATTTATATATATATACATATATACTATATATTTATATACACATTAAAATTAATTTTGTTTTAAAAGGCTTTTTTTAGTTATTACTAAATTTTGAAAATTAATAAGAAAAAGGTTTTTCCCGGTTGAAACTATATGTATACATTTACATATTTTTTTAATTACAATACATACAAACATACACATACATACATATATACATACATAGATATATACATCTAATGTTGACAACACACATATACAGATTCGTGATATCATGATCTAATCTAAGCATATATGTTTCAAGATAATCATCAAATAATTATATAAAATTGTCAATAACTTAGTTACCTTGACTATGGCCTAATTAGTACACACTGAATGCTGCATCGATCGTCTCCACTTGAATTTGAATTCAAGTCCTTCCAAAAAGAGCCATTGGACTTAAAGAACTATGCACCGTTGTCCTGATTTTATTTGAATCTGTGTTTCAAAAGCTTGAATTGAAGGAGGAGGATGGTTGCAATTTTTGGCCAGAGGAGGGACAAATATGAGCAAAAATGAGAATAGCAAAATGATGGGTTAAGGTTATTTAAATAACAGAGAGAAGGGAGCAAAAAGTATATCTAGATCCACTATTTTTTTCTCTTTCCATTTCAAATCCTTTCGAATCAAATTCAACCCTCTTTTTTAAACCCCTGTTGTCTGCCATACTTGCTCCAAATATAGGCCTCCAAATCACTTCAAGCCCAATCAACATAAAATACATTTAAATCTAATTTAAACGTACATCTATACGTGTATATACAAATTTTATGTAGGCACCATTTTCAACACAAATCAACTAAAATTTATAATTAATATTTCACAAATATAAAATAATTTAATTAATTTATAGTAATTATAATTTAATTAAATCAGGTGGTAGAATGAGTATTTAACATTTCGGTTGTGTAACTCTTATGTGTAAATTCGGTCAATGATTAATTTCGAACAATTTAAATATTAATGTTCGCACATCACCTTAGATAGTGGTCTGATATTATGGCTAAATTTATCGCTTATATAGCTTTGGTAAAATCAATTTTACTTATTTTAAGCGGTACCCGGTAATGACAATTATTTACACCAATTCTCTTCATAAAAAATATATCACATTTAAGACTTATGGAATTTGGTAGTGGTCAAAATTCCAATATCGTTCATATTTAACTTTATGGTCAAAACACAAAGTCCTTGGTTCAATAACAATTATTACTGACTAAACTGCTCTAGCCAGAAACTTTGACTTTGGGTCGACTTCAGCTGACCGTGATATATAACCAAGGAGAAGAATTCTCCATCGAATACACTTTCATTACTTCCACTCGACCCAACTACAGTCGTTCGATGGACATTGTGCTACGATTTTACTATAATCAAAGCGGAGTTTCTAAATTGAAGCTTGATAGTATTCTCAAATCGATAGAATTATGTAATATTGTCACATCATTATTTTCTATTTGACCATGGTTATATTAACCAACATAAAACTATCAAGAGAGTCATTCAATAGTTATCCAATAACTATCAGTTTGTAACCCCTTGGTGCCCCCCAATAACCATGAGTAATACACTGCCAACATTGTATGAGCATTACATACTCTAGTCTCAACGGATGCATCAATATCCGATCTCGATACATCTTGACTAGGAATATTTAAAACGATATGTTTCTTGAAACACCCCCACACCCCTTAGTATACCCAAAAGAGCACACTAAAAGGCATGTTGCGTTGTAGGTATAACTAAAAATAGCAGAGACTAAGATTCACATGACAAAAATATATAAACAGCGGAAACAATTATAATAACAATAATTTATTTAGAAAAAAACCTCAGAATTACTTTATAAATCAAATAAGTCACCAAATACCAAATGCATCAAATGTCAAAATAACATTATGTGTCTTGCGAAATAAAATCCATAGTATCAATAATATCTGCAATACATCCCTTACAAAATTCCAGCTCAACAAAAAGAACTAAAAACTGAAATTGAAGAAAACAAATACATGATAGAATCTCCTTCGAAGAAATCTCCAAATGCCTGCAGTCTACCGTTCTTGCCCCTAATTGCCTATAGGGGAAAAGGGGGAAATGGAGGAGTGGGTCAGACTAAAAGTCCGGTGAATGATAGTAATTACTAGAATCTTTAAGCAAAGTAAAAGTCATAGACTTTACAATAGTTCTAGTATATAAAAGGAAACAAAGGAAATAGAGAGAAGGAATAAGCTGGAAATAAATACAAATTAACTAGATTAACATAATTGATTAACTTTGACTGTTTGCACTTGTCTTTGATAGTTGCTTTGATTAGGCTGAATTCCTAATCCTATAATTAGGCTGAAATCCTAATTCTACCCTTTGATCGGCCTGCTACTCCACAGAATCTACTGTGGACCGAACGCAAAAGCTCCCTACGCAGTAGACATTGGTGCCTACGAAAGGCACACACTAAGCGCTTAGAACTCATAACGATTACTAAGCACCCGGATGAAAGTCGCACGCGTAACCGCCACCATGCTCGTGTTACCTGTTGTTCCACCTATTGGGTCTTTTTATTACCTCAAGCTCTAGCATAAGCGTGCCCCTCGTCTCACTTCAGGATTATGTGAGACATCTCGTCTCACTTCAGGGTTATGTGAGACACCTCGTCTCACTTCAGGGTTATGTGAGACACCTCGTTTCATTTCAGGGTTATGTGAAACACCGTGTCCATAGAAATAATAGGGGAAATGCTGTTGGTACTGGCCCGTCATCCAAACAATATCTAGTTGCGCCCCTTGCCCAAATTCCCATTATTTGGACTTCTACTTATTAACCATTTACTACCGTTATTAACATAAGCGTGCCCTTCGTCTCACTTCAGGATTATGCGAGACACCTCGTCTCACTTCAGGGTTATGTGAGACACCATCTCCATAGAAATATAGGCGAAATGCTGTTTGGTACAAGTCCTACTTTAATTCTTTGCTTATTAACTTAGATAAATTATTTAAATAAGCATTTACTTTTGTTCTTACTATCTGTGCTTATTAATTTATCCTAAGTCTTAAAATAAGCCTCACTCTGTTCTATTTCTTATTATAACCTACGTTATAACTATGCTTATTATTTAACCCAAGGTCTAAGTGTAAAAATAAGCTTCTTTCATCTTATACTCTTTTTAGCTATAATTCTAAGTTATAACTAGGCCAATTATCTTTAATTAGTCTAATTCTAACAGCAATATCATAATTAGGCTCAATTTCAGTCTTAATTCCATTTTATTATAGTTTTTACAATTTACATCTTATCTTCCGTTATTTCAGTATTCTTATAATATTGATCCATATTCGCGTTTAATCTATTCTAATCCATACGCGAAGAAGAAGGAGAAATAAAAGAAAACTGAAAATAGAAGAAAATCCAAAGCGTAGGAAAAAGATGTAAATAACGCATAAATAACAGTAAATAAATTAAAATACTGTAAATAAACTATAAATAAATGGAAAAGCTACAATTAACAGAAATAAACTAAAATCAACTGAAAAGAATAGCTAAAAGAAATAGACTGAAAATAATTCTAAAAACTGTAATAAACTACTAAAAAGGTTATTCCAAAAATCGTAGTAAAACTACAACTATTGGAAACCCTATTATTTTAAATTACTTAAAGAAATCTACAATAATTACAATCACTCACCTGTGGTCCTAAGCTCTTCCCTTTTAGTCTTCCCAGATCCACTTGAGGTTATTAAAATATTTTTATTAAAAAGATTCTCTCATTGGAAAATTATTCTTTTTAGGGTCCTTCCTAAAAAGGTGAACCCAAATGGAGAAAATCTAGAATGAGAAATAGTGTTAGGCCTAGGGTCTTATTTATAGGGGTAGAAGTGGATCGCAGACCGTTGGATTTGAAGATTGAATAGGATGGAACAACGTCATAGGCTGAATAGGAGCTGTCAGATGGAAGCACGGAGGGACCATATGAGAGAAAACAACGAGATTGACGTGCTAGCTTTTTACTGGAATGAAGAACTCCTTCGTTCGCTCACAAAAAAGGGCGGGTCGACTGCTCCCCCTCCTAGGTCGACTAGCCGGTCGACCTAGGTGATGGTTAGGTCGACCTAGTCCATATATTTATTTTTATTTTTTTTCCTTTTTTTCGATCTCTTGATTAATTCGTAACTTGTTCATATTAGCTTAGATTCTGATGTTCTATATATGGAAATCGACTGGAAAATTACCACGAACACAATGGTGCAACTCCCGTGGCTCAATTCTGATAATTTCACAAAGTTATTTTATCTTTTCATTTATTCGTCAATTAATTATTATAGTTTAAATTTCGGGTTGTTACATTCTCCCCTCCTTAAGGGATTTCGTCCCCGAAATCTCTAAGGATAAAAGAATGAACGAAATGTTTTCATCCAATATCTACAACCAACTACTCAACCATCAAACATCCATCTATTATCCTTAAGCTTTTCTAATGCGATTTATGATACTTATGCAATTAGTGTAGTGTTAATGTCCCTAACTAATGCAAAAGATTAGGTGGTCCACTGATTCAGTTGACCTCCCTTTATGCAATCATGCCCGTGCTATGTATCCAAATGAATGCAAAAATTCATGATGATAACTGATAGTTCTATATGCATGCTACAATCATCATCCAAATGCAACAATCATGTGTTAATCATCCATTTATAACAATCATGGAAAATAGAATAAAATGCGCACACATCCATATGCATATGCTCTAGTGGCCTAGTTAGACTGATCCCAAAAAGATAATAGTGCCTAGTGTAAGTATATGCGTCCATTAGGATCCACTAGCAAACACTTGCAATCACTAGCATACATCATACATAACATGTTCTAGTAACATGTTTACATCAAATCCTACCATCCATAGGTTAAATCCTAAGTTCTACCCTCCCAAAGGATAATAAAGGAAAGAACCTATTCAAAACTAAAGATGGAAATATGAAATTCTAAAAATTATTATCGAAAAGACGAGGATATGAGATACGAATTTTCTCCTAATCAAATCATTCTTCTCCGAAGTCTTTCTAACCATGTCGGGACCAAGTAGCAATCTCTCTATAGACTCTAAGCAACACGAAGGCGACTTGCGCGGTCTTCCATAAAGAGCTTTGAAAGGTGCCACTCCAATGTTATCTTGAAAACTACTATCATATGGGAATTCCACTAATGGAGGATGCTTCTCCCAAGTTTCTCAAAATCAAGAATACTCATTCTCAACCATGCGTGTCTTACTATCTTACTAATTTCACTTTACTGCTCTCCTTTAGTCTGCACACATGAATCAACATTCCTAGGTTTTTACTAGTGTCCTACACACTCCACGGGAACTTCTATCATTACTTTTAAAAGTAATCACTGCTATAGCCTTGCACTTTTTCCGTTACACCTAGGAAATGATTCCTATCTACTCCACATTCAAGAGCTTGTTTGGTATTTATCACTTTATTTTAAAAAACTGAGGTTTATAAAACATTAAATCCCAAAATCTTTGTCTTTAAAAGTGTTATCTTTAAATTCCTATTAAATTAAAAAATACTTGGTTACTTAACATTATTCCCCAAACCTAGAGGGGAAAACTTCCAAAAATTTAAGTCTAAAACTTATTCCTCCTTTTCTTTTAAAGACCTTTTTAGTTTTCTATAAAAATTTGAATTTTCAAATTCTACTTTTGTTAAGTTTTCATTTCCAAAAACTTATTTACTTTTTCACCAAACCATTTTCTTTTAAAATATCTTTAAAATATCCTTATGTGTCTTTTTTTACATCTTCTTATTACACCTTATAGTTTTATACCTTAATGTATTGGAACTACTTTCTCTTATGAGAAACTATTAATGGTAAAACCTTCTATGGATCTTTTAAAAGAGGATTTTATGTTTATGTGAAATTACAAGGAACTTATTTTATATTTTTCCAAATAGGCCATATAAAATATGGTGCTTCCCATACTTTGTATATCTCTTTCACGTATTCCTTATAACTTGCACAAAACATCTTTATTTATAATTTGGTTTCATAGAAAATTTTATCATTATTCATTTCTTTCCAATAGATTAAAGTATTTTTAATTTATATTCTCTTACCATAGACAATTTCTATGAAATTTACTAATTTCCTAATATTTAACTTACACTTTTCTTTTCAGAAAAACTCATTTTCAAAACTGTTTTTAATACATCCATAACTAGAAAACATTTCCTCATACTTATTTAAATATTTAGTGTACTTACAAACCACTTTATTTCTATACTTGAAAATTTTCTTCAAAACACATTTTTGTGTGGGTCAAAACAGATGTTGCGTAAAACACTGTTACTATAACCCAAAAATACTACTGTATGGATTTAATTAAAATAAATATTAATAAACCTCATGTACTATGTAAAAACATTTCCTTTGGAAGTCACCTACTATAACAATAGTGCTATAGTCTATGCTCCCTTTACTTTTCACGAAAACATCTATTACAGCAATAAATGTTGTAACCTACATTTTCGATACTTAATAACCTCTAGGTTTTTATATTTAAAATCTTTTTTTATCTGCAAAGAAACTAGCGAGCTACAATTCTTCAAAAGGAATCTTACTTTTAACAAAATTTATATCATATAAAAACCAATTTAAATTTCTTACCATATTCCCAAAAACCCAATATTTACTTTTATAAAGATTGACAATTCTTCTTTTCAATTCTAATAATTTCATTTTATTGGGTTAGACATAAAGTGGATTTTCCTACTTACTATCCCAGGAGTATCCTTTCTAAACCTTGGAAATCTCATTTCCTTACTTAAAGTCTTATATTCTTGTTCCTCTTGTATGCCTATATTTATCTTATGGCATTACCTTTAAATCCACTTTTCTGAGGCAATTTTAATTTCTGCAATTATCTACACATGGCCTTTCTCCTTTTCTTAACAACCGCATCTATTGTACATCTTTAATCTTTGCCTGGCACTCTTTGGATTTTCACAATCCGAACCTAAATGTACAAAACCGTTTCTCAAACTCTTTCCCATGTGTAGACTTCTCTATGCCTAAGAAACACACTTCCTTATGCCAAAAGTGTTACTTCAAGAATTTTGCCTTCAACCGATAAACATGAAGCGTACTAAGAACCTCTTCAAGATGATTAGCATGCTTTTCCATACTCTTGGAAAACACCAAAATGTCGTCCACGAACACCATCACGAACTTATTTAGGACAGGGCTCATCAAATCTACCAAATAGACTGGGGCATTGGTTAGCCCAAAAGGCATAACCAACCACTCAAAGGATCCGTCGGGTGTCCTAAATGCGGCCTTATCAATGTTGTCATCAGTGACCCTAAGCTGATGGGATCTAGTGGCTAAATCAAGCTGAGAGAATACTACAGAGCCAACTAATTGGTCAAAAAGGTCATCTATCCTAGGGAGTGGATATCGGTTCTTCTTCGTGAGCTTATTCAATTCTCTATAGTCTACGCAAAGTCGAAGGGAACCATCCACCTTAGTAGCGAATACGACTGGCGCTCCCCACTCCGATATGCTCCTTCTTATAAATCCTTTCTCCAAAAGCTCATGGATATGCTTGCTCAATTCCTTCCTCTCCCTAGGTGCCATGGGTAATGCTACTAGCTTAGCATTATCAATCAAATAAATCCTGAAGTCAATCTCTCCCTTAGGGGTAGTCCTCTAACCTCCTCAAAGACGTCTGGAAAATCTCCGACGACAGGAACCGAATCTAACTCTGATAATGATGAATCGAGGGAATAATGGAAGCCCAACATAACTGACCCTTGCGGGTCGTAAGAAACCTCGAGAGTCCTACCGCTGCATGTCTCTAGTCTAACGACTCTCCTCTCGCGGTCTAAATATAGCTCCAAATGTGGATAGCCAATCCATTCCCAAAATCATCCCATACCCTGAAAATCCTAATACATAGACGTCATAGTTAAATTCCACGCCTAGGATAAAAATTTTCAAACCCCTACAAACCATAGACAAGTGTATCGATCCTCATATGGGGTTTGAAACAACAATGGGGTCTACTACTAAAGAGATGTCTAAGTGCAAACAATTTACCAAAAAACTCGTAATGAAAGGGTGTGATGCTCCCAAATCAAAAAGAGTCCGAAGGGGAAAATCAGAAAGAGAGATTAATCCTTCTAAAGAGATTTTAATACCTCTATCTAAATCACTGCTATAAAGTGCTGCAGCCAAAGCCTGTACCTGCACCGTAGGTGCGCTTGCTCTCTGCCCCGTTCTATAAGGACAAGCTCTACTAAGATGACCATGATATCCATAGTTGAAACACCTCCCCTTCATCATTTTATTCTCATAGTCCCTTGCGTAATGACCAACCCGTCCATAGTTATTGCATTTCCCGCTTTTCTTGAATGCACTTCTGAGGTCCTCCAAATCTAACATCATAAACCTTTGCTCCATAACCTCCAACCTAGCTTGTGCCTCCTCAAAATCCTCTGTGGAAGAAATCGTTCTGCCTCCTAGACTAGCGATCTTGCATATCTTAGAAAAATTGGTTGCTGTAGATGGATTAAAGGGACCTCCACCTACCGGTGTTGTATCGGACGCTTGCCCTTGCACCTCTGGTACCATAGCCCTACGGAACCAGTCAGCCATATTATGCAAAGAAAAGGAAACTTAGGCTCGAAAGAATCGAAAGAAGGTTAAACTGGACTTTTTAGGGTATTTTTGTAAAACCTCTTTTATACTTGAAAAACTACTTCGATAATAAGAGTTTCTTTCTGAAAAATACTTCTAATTTGAAGATATGCTACTTAAAAATAGGTTGCCTTTGGAAAAATACTTTACTTTTAAAACAATTTTTTAGGAATCCTGTAACCTTAGGCTCTAATACCAAATGAAACACTCCATACCCCTTAGTATACCCAAAAGAGCACACTAAAAGGCATGTTGCATTGTAGGTATAACTAAAACTAGCAAAGACTAAAATTCACAAGACAAAAATATATAAACAACGGAATCAATTATAATAACAATAATTTATTTAGAACAAAACCTCAGAATTACTTTATAAATCAAATAAGTCGCCAAATACCAAATACATCAAATGTCAAAATAACTTTACGTGTCTTGCGACATAAAATCCATAGTATCAATAATATCAGAGTACAATACATCCCTCACAAAATTCCAGCTCAACAAAAAGAACTAAAAACTGAAACTGAAGAAAAGAAATACATGATAGAATCTCCTCCAAAGAAATCTCCAAATGCCTACAGTCTACCGTCCTTGCCCCCGATTGCCTATAGGGGAAAAGGGGGAAATGGAGGAGTGGGTCATACTAAAAGTCTGATGAATGATAGTAATTACTAGAATTTTTAAGCAAAGTAAAGGTAATAGACTTTACAACAGTTCTACTATATAAAAGGAAACAAATGAAATAGAGAGAAGGAATAAGCTGGAAATAAATACGAATTAACTAGATTAACATAATTGATTAACTTTGATTGTTTGCATTTGCTTTTGATAGCTGCTTTGATTAGGCTGAATTCCTAATCCTATAATTAGGCTGAAATCCTAATTCTACCCTTTGATCGGCCTGCTACTCCACAGAATCTACTGTGGATCGGACGCAAAAGCTCCCTACGCAGTAGACATTGGTGCCTACGAAAGGCACACACCAAGCGTTTAGAACTCATAATGATTACTAAGCACCCGAATGGAAGTCGCACGCGTAACCGCCACCATGCTCATGTTACCTATTGTTCCACCTATTAGGTCTTCTTATTACCTCAAGCTCCAGCATAAGCGTGCCCTTCGTCTCACTTCAGGGTTATGTGAGACACCTCGTCTCACTTCAGGGTTATGTGAGACACCTCGTTCACTTCAGGGTTATGTGAAAACACCGTGTCCATAGAAACAATAGGGGAAATGCTGTTGGTACTGGCCCTTCATCCAAACAATATCTAGTTACGCCCCTTGCCCAAATCCCCATGATTTGGACTTCTACTTATTGACCATTTACTACTGTTATTAACATAAGCGTGACCCTCGTCTCACTTCAGGATTATGTGAGACCTCGTCTCACTTCAAGGTTATGTGAGACACCGTGTCCATAGAAATATTAGAGGAAATTCTGTTGGTACAGGTCCTAGTTTAATTCTTTGCTTATTAACTTAGATAAACTATTTAAATAAGCCTTTACTTTTTTTCTTACTATCTGTGCTTACTAATTTATCCTGTCTTAAACTAAGCCTAACTCTGTTCTATTTCTTATAATAACCTACGTTATAAGCATGCTTATTACTTAACCCAAGGTCTAAGTGTAAAAATAAGCTTCTTTCATCTTATTCTCTTTTTAGTTATAATTCTAAGTTATAACTAGACCAATTATCTTTAATTAGTATAATTCTAACAGCAATATCATAATTAGGCTCAATTTCAGTATTAATTCCATTTTATTATATTTTTTACAATTTACATCTTATCTTCCGTTATTTCAGTATTCTTATAATTTTAATCCATATTCGCGTTTAATCTATTCTAGTCCATACGCGAAGAAGAAGGAGAAATAAAAGAAAACTGAAAATAGAAGAAAATCCAAAGCGTATGAAAAAGATGTAAATAACGCATAAATAACAGTAAATAAATTAAAATACTGTGAATAAACTATAAATAAATGGAAAAGCTATAAATAACAGAAATAAACTAAAATTAACTGAAAAGAATAGCTAAAAGAAATAGAATGAAAATAATTCTAAAAACTGTAAATAAACTACTAAAAAGGTTATTCCAAAAATCGTAGTAAAACTACAACTATTGGAAACCCTATTATTTTAAATTACTTAAAGAAATCTAAAATAATTATAATCACTCATCGTGGTCCTAAGCTCTTCCCTTTTGGTCTTCCTGGATCCACTTGAGGGTATTAAATATTTTTATTAAAAAGATTCTCTCCTTGGAAAATTATTCCTTTTAGGGTCCTTCCTGAAAAGGTGGACCAAAGTGGTGAAAATCTAGAATGAGAAAAAGTGTTAGGCCTAGGGTCTTATTTATATGGGTGGAAGTGGATCTCAGACCATTTGATTTGGAGATTGAATAAGAAGCAACCACGTCATAGGCTGAATAGGAGCTGTCAGATGGAAGCACGGAGGGACCATATGAGAGAAAACAATGAGATTGATGTGCTAGCTTTTTACTGGAATGAAGAACTCCTTCGTTCGTTCACAAAAAAGGGCGGGTCGATCTTCAGGTCGACCGCTCCCCCTCCTAGGTCGATCGATCGGTCGACCTGGAGCAGGGCTGTCAATGGATACCCGAAAAATCCGAAATCCGTCCGCATCCGTATCCGAAAAGAGGATAATATCCGATATCCGAAAAAACGGATGCGGATGCAGATGCGGATACGAAGACATCCGCATCCGGAAATTATCCGTCCGGTTTTTCGCTAAGATTATAGTTTGAATTATGTGTATTTTAGTACAATGAAACATATTTATTTATTGTTTTATTAAATTAGTAGTCTATATTATATGCACTTAATGCATATTAACTGCTCAAAACTATTTATTATCATTATATTTATTTATTTTTAACACTTTTATATTCAATGGAATTGGAAAAAAATTATGTTAACCTAAAATTTTATGTTTATATTCCTTGATTTATCGGTCATTAGCAGATAGGATAATTATCCGACATCCATCCATATCTGCGGATGCAGATATCCGATATCGGAAAGTGATTTAGGATGTGGATGCGGATATGACACTATCCGCATCTGAAAGCATCCGTTGACAGGCCTAACCTGGAGTCGACCTAGCCCATGTATTTATTTTTATTTTTTTCCTATTTTTCGATCTCTTGATTAATTCGTAATTTGTTCATATTAGCTCGGATTTTGACGTTTTATATATGGAAATCGACCAGAAAATTACCACGGACACAATGGTGCAACTCCCATGGCTCAATTCTGATAATTTCACAAAGTTAATTTATCTTTTTATTTATTCGTTAATTAATTATTATAGTTTAAATTTCGGGTTGTTACATTTCTTATATTATGATATATTACTCAAGATTACAACACCTTGCAATTACTATCACAAAACACACCATTTATGGATTTTCTGTTAAATATACTTAAATTAAATAATCAATTAACTATTACACGTTATAACAAGTATATAACAGAAAGAAAAACATTTTTACTTCGAATGAGATTTTATTATAATGTTAATAATTTACAATAAATTACATAATTGTCCTTAAGGCGTACCCCTTACTCTATCATGGATGGTTAAATAGCCAACTAGAAGGAGCAAAAGAAGGAGATCTAGATTTGCTAGTTTACCTCTTCTTTTTGCTAATTCAAAACTTGATTTTTTAAATAAAAATCTTCCCACCACCTATCTTTTATGGCCGATTATATATGAACCCGTCGGTTTTATATAATTTTCCAAATTCAATCAATATTTATTCACTTTAAATCTAAATCGTATATCGATACGTACATATACAACTTTTATATATGCACTTTATTAAATATTGATTCAATTAAATCAAATAAAATATAATAATTAATATTTTGTAAATATTAGTTAAGTTCATTAATTTATAATTTAATTAAATCATTTGTTTATTAGAGTATTCAACACTGCGATTGCGCGACTCAGAAGTGTAAATTAAGCCGGCAATTAATATCAAATGATTCAAATATGAACGTTCACACATCACCTTAGGTAGTGGTGTGAAGGTTTTGCCGAATTTGTCACTTACAAATTTTGGTAAACTCCAATTTTACTATTTTAAGCGGTCCCTAGTAATAATGATTATTTATACCAATTTTCTTCATCAAAACTATATCACAATAGGACTTATGGAATTTGGTTTTGGTCAAAATTCCAATATCATCCACATCAACTTGTATAATCCAAACACAAAGTCCTTGACCCAATAATAACAATTATTATTAATCGAACTACTTTGGTTAGAGACTTTGACTTTGAGTTGACTGCAGTTGACCATGATACCATCCTCATATAATCAGGAGACGAATTCTATGCCGAATAGTGTTCACTCTTAATGCTTTAACTAAGACCCAACTACAACTGTTTGATGGACATAATGCCATGATTTTATTATAATCAAATTGGAATGTCCACTTTGAAGTTCAACGATATTCTCAAGTCGAGAGAACTGTGTAATATTATCACTACGATATTCTCTTTTTAACCTTAATTATATTAACCAATAAAAATATATCAAGTGAGTCATTCCATAGTTATCCTAACTATCAGTAGTAACCCCTTGGTACTGCAAGTAGCCATGAGTAATACACTGTCCAATATTTCGGGAGTGTTGCATACTTTAGTCCCAACGGATGTATTGATATACCATCTCGAAATATCTTGACCATGAATATTTAAAACAATATGTAATTTTCGCTGTTATAAATTTCTCATGATCACAACACATTGTAATTATTATCATAAAACATGTCATTTAAGGATTTTCTATTAAATATACTTAAATTAAATAAATAATTAATATAACACATTATGACAAGTATATAATAGAAAAACCACCTTATATTTTTAACTGGAATTTATTACAGAGTTAATAATTTATAGTAAATTATAGAATTGCCCCTATGGCATATCCTTAGCTCTATCAATCTCCCATTTGCATTTGGGGCCAACTATGGAATCTCGATCCCATCCATTTGATCGGTTTGCTTAGAACTGGTCGAGTTAGTCCCTCTATGAATGGATCAGCTGCGTTATTTAATTATCTACTCTGTCAGTCAACTCTCTCCGACGCTAATAAACTATCTTTATCATGTTGAACTTTTTTGAGTATGTTTCTCAATTTCTAATGATCTTTAGGTTCTTTTGTGATTTTTATCATGACAATACTATCATAAAACAATGAGATAGGATTTTCAATGGCTGGAATCTCATTTAGCTCAATTATAAATTTGTGCATTTATATTTATATATACATTGCTTATATATTGGACTATACAAGGCGATGTACTTAGCCTTTTGTTGAATCATCCATAACCTTTTTGTTTGGAACATTTCCAACTTAAAACTCCTTAACTAAGGTTTGAACTTGAATTTAATATTGACATGTTATACTCGATATCATTTATGAAGTTCGATTCCTAGCACTCCTTCATAAATAGTTCGTTGTTTCTACATATAACTCTGTAGTATTTCACAAATATTCAAGAATACTCTTAACCACCAATTAGCGATCTTAATTTAGATTTGGTACTTGGTTTATGCATCAAATACATAAGCAAAATATGATATTACAAACAATACAACATGTATGACAATTTCTATTGCCAATGCATAAGAGATCCATCTTACATGCCCCATATTAAACATTTTCAATATGGTGTCTATGTATATCATTTGGGACATCCACAACATTCTTTTATACTGATTATTACAAATCCAGTGTCGATAATTAAACAACCAAACTATAATGGTTTTAATTTAGGTACATCATCAATAATCATAATTTTATTGTTTACCTTTTAGAAACATTCTGGTACCTTATAGTCTTTTCTTATAGACACATGCTTCCTCTGTATTTTAATTAAAAATCAAACTGTTTGATATTTCTGTCAAAATAATTGTTCAACTTTGATGTTCGTCAAACGATACTTTTGTATCAGTTCTTAGATCATATCTGAAATCCATAAAATCAATATTGCTCCCACTGACTTCGAGACACTTTGGTTGTTATATGCAAACAGTCTATTCTAAATCACTATTTAGAATTTTCTATTCTATGTACCAAAACTTAAAATCATATCTAGCACTAATTTTGTGAGTGAAATCCGAATTAACTTAAGCACATAAATGATGATTCTGTTACACTAATTTCAACAATTGAAATTTAAAATGTTATTCTTATCAACAATGCCCACAATATTCTAACTACACCAGCCTTCTTGAAAATACATTTGCGACCTATGGATCATTTCCCTTCGGTTATGACTATCGGAATCATATTTTTGATAATGTACTTGGAATCCATTTTGGATTTGCGAATCATTTCATATGATAGAGCCAATACTCTTAATGGCTTATCGACAACTTAAGAAATTCTTTTTTCGACGTCAATATAAAACTCATGGTTTCTTTTCAACGTGCGAGAATACTTATTAGACACTCTAATGTGTTGTATTTGATTAATTTGATTAATTTCATTTCATCCCTCATAATCAGTGTTATCTTTAGATCGTGTCTAAATCCATTTTACCGACAATAATTTGTAAAAGAAATTCCTTCGCTATGAACTTCGTGTTTCTTGAAACAACAATTGTTTCTCAATACAATGGAAATAGGTATTCATAAATATTTCATGAACTGCCTTTATATATATAACTGATCTGGTTTTAGTTTACGAAACCTATGTTTGAAACATATAATGGTCAATCAATATTTAACGGTCCCAAAATCCTTTGGAGCGTTCCATACAAGATCCCCCACGAACAATAACTACGTTTGTCTTTCTACTCATACAACCTGTCAACTCCTTAACCTAGGATATGTAAGAATTTTCTATAAACTCGTACTTGTATGGTACCATAATTAGATGAAATTATTTTTAACCTTATGAATTACTCTTAAGTACACGACCTTACAGAAAGAAGTTTACTCACCACTCATTATCAATCATACTTTGTTTAACAATGTCAAATTACTCCTCATCGATACATCATTATATATCATAAGGAGGAGTGACTTTGGAGATTTAATATTTATTCATTTTTAGGTACATTTGAAACTGTTTATATCATACTCAAATATTCGATCATACCGAATCATTTTATTTCCTTTTGCATGTTAGATTACTTACTCATTTTATGTTCTGCGAACTTATCATAGACATACTACTTGTGTATCAAATACATATGTCCATTTCTATGATAATTCTTTAGTGAATTTTAATAAAGAATGTAGAACTGTTTTGGTATCATTAGACTTACAACTGCATACATCTATCTATATCAATCCAAAGAGTTCATCAGCTCTTATGTCGCTCCCACTAAACTGGTGTTCTGCCTTTAATCATTTGAGATACAATTCACCGGTACTATATAATTAAAGAAATATTTCTCAAAACTATAACTTAGTCCATGATTCTAAAATAATTATAAAATTCCATATATTTCTATATTTTCTAATGCATCATTTTGTACGAAAACAAATACCATCATTATAGTTTTGTCTTATAATGAATATTCATAATATTCATGTTGAAATAAAATATCTACTTTCAGTCAATACTGAAAAAAGTTATTATTTCATAAATACTATTTGGTATATCAATGAAAATAATTTTTTGTAACATGATGTTTGTGTTGTATGGTATGCTCCTACTATTTCCACCATTACTATAATAGCATATGAAATATGAAGCACCATTCAATCACTTATTACAAAATTTTATTTCATATACTGTAACTAGTTTACAATTGATAATTTCAGATCAAATATCTTACACTCAAAGAAATAAATCTCATAGAAAACAATTTTTTATATGAAAATATATTTTAGAATATAAATCATATTTCTCATTCCTTGTCAAGTATCTATTATATTTCATATACTTCTCGGTTCCGATGTCTCTTCATGAAGCAAAATTTTAATATTATATAAGTTTAATTCTTGTATAACAGTTTATAATTTTAATTAACATATACGATAATCTTATGTATAATCTTGTATTAAATTTATTAATTAAATCTTATTAAGTAATTTAGTTAATTAACTAATTTATTAACATTTTAATTAATTTTATTTTATACATTTTAAACGTTTTAAAATTGAATACATATATCATAATACATGTATATTATTTTATGTATTAATCAAAATTTAACAAATTTAACTAGTTAAAACAATTTTAATTAATTTTAAATAATTTTTAAAATTATTTATTTGTTACCTTAAACATTTTAAGATAAATTTAAATATATCATTATATATATTTAATTTAATTAATTAACTTTTGTTTATTTATTTATTTAATTTATCCAATTAATTATTATAATTTTCAAAAGTAATTAATTATTTTTCAAAACATTTTGGAAAATATTCATAACATTTTAAAAAAATTATATACTTTAATTTAACCATTTGGATTTAAAATATAACTTATAATTTCAAAACAGATTTTAAAAATTAGTTCAATGCCTAAAACCAATTTGAGCCTTTATATAAGGGATAACCTTTGGGCTTATCTCATCCTATTAGGCTAGGCCAATAGTCAGGTAGGGCCAAGAACTTGACTACCAAACCCAACCTTCGACATTACTTTTCTAAACACCCTACTAAATAGGTAGGCTTTAAAAAGTTAGCCCTAACACTGCTGATTTAGACCTCATAGGCTATTGGGCTCTGATATCTGGTTTAAATGGGTGAATTTCAAAAAAATTCCTATTTTTAAATCTTATTGGGCTTATGAAGTCTAAATTAATTTAGATCCAATCTAAATAAGTTTAAATAAAATCTTTATTTTATTTAATATATATTTGATTTTATTATATATATATATGTATGGTTTTATTATATATATATATATATTATGTTATTATATATATATATTATTTTATTATTATATATAGTATAAATGTATACGTGAATCAAATACATATACGTGTTAAGTGTACGTGCAACGTATAAATGTGTACATAGTGAAATGTGCATGTATATAAGCATTGGGATGTACACTGCAACAAACACATTTGCCCATTTATATACATATTTGCTATCCATATTTAGTTAATTATATATATGTACAAGTATGGTGGCACGTCCGTTGGACGTGTGCAAAGAAGGAAGTGACGTAGTTTGTCTTTGTTAAAAACACCGTTTGTAAGATTTTTTGGATCTTACAGCATGATTTGAAGTATATATAATGTTGCATGTATTTACGTATATACATTGACAAAAATCAATTATTAACCAAAAAGAAAATGAGACTAAGTTATTTTTGAAAATAATAAAACAGGGTAATGAAAGTGATAAACTATCATACAACATAATGTAACACATTTACATACAGTATATACATTGACATTTTTTTCATAGCGCATTCCAATAATTATATGAATGGTTTATTTCAACATTACAGTACATTTCCACTTAAATAATACAAATGCACTGAAGTAAAAATAACCTATTGCTAAAATACACAGCTAATAAAAAAAATGTGACAGAAACATAGCATAGTTCCGTCATCTCATGCCAGTACCAAATATGAGGCATACACCCCAAATCCAAGCTCATAAGCGACTTCACTGATCACTCCTTCAACTCATTTCCTGCTATTGGTTGATGGGCAACTCCATGTTCCATTTCACTCATTTAAGCTCAATATTCCACTTCATGTTGACATTGCACTTCAAATTCCTTTTGTACATCTAACATGTAATATGAATGCAAGTTGTCTTGTTGTCGATATGCTACTGCAAGGTGAAACATTTCAGAAATACGTAACTTATTTGTATTAGGACTCATCCCCAGTACACAACATTGGATGCATCATATGTATAACGATAGTTTAACAACAGAGGGAAAGATACCGTTTACTAAAGTAAAGGATGGTTCAATTAGCCTTTACGGTATGTACCTATTTCAAGGACGGTGGTCAAATTCAATGTTCTTTATTAAAAAAAATTGTATGCAGATTAATATTCATTGAAGAATGCATAAATAAAATTTTTATGATGTACATATTAAAGGGAAACTATTTCACGGTAGAAGTTAAAAAATTTTCTTCTGAAATGTAATAATTGATGCATTCAATTGAACGAAAATGTAATGCAAGGATAGTACAAATTTGTTGAAGCTCAATACATTATTCGCGCTTAATACATTTTCGTAGTTTAAAGCTTAGAGCTTCTGCAAGAGGTGTAAAAGCTATCAAACAAAAGGCTACTCATATAAAAATGTTTCAATATGTGGTATAGGAGAATTTAACAAAACCTCATTGTAGAAATACTAAATATTTTGTAATTATGATATTGTAAGCTACAATTATCAACACTGAACATAAAGGATTATATTAATCACTGTAACCGATGTTTCAAGGGGAATGATGCTTTCCATCCCTTGTCATATCCCAACAGCTAAATCGATGTTTTATGTGCCTGAACAGAGGATAATGGGTAATCAGGCCACTTAACATAACTGAACAATACATATTAGACAGAGATTGGACCTTTGGAAAAAAAGGAAATAAAACAGACATAATAGATGTATGTATCGTACACACTACAACTCACTACAATGGCACTCCAAAACATAATTGATGTTTGTGCTTCAAAGGGTTCCATCCTAGTTCAAAAATGTAATTATATAAACCTAAAAAGGCTTGAAATTAAAATCAGAAGAATGATCATATCATACTTTAAAGGAATTGTGCAGTCTAATTTCACTTTTATTTTATTTTTTCCTTAAATAGGGATAGCATATATATGTTACTAAATATGTATTTGAACATGCATATCTGCAGCATACTAAGTCATTAGGTAGAAAATAGAATAACCTTGTAAAAGTTGGAAGAAAACAGTCGCTTATATAAATTTTCTTTCTTGCATGATCAAGTATATGTCTGTGCTATTATGCAATTTTAAAAATATCGGTTTAAGATGATTAATTCTTTCGAGTTTTTTATAAATATGAATAAGCATTTAAAAATTTAATGATAAAAATTAAATACTTCATACGTTTCTACCTTTAATTCAATTCAAGTGTCCTTTTATATTGATGAATGCTACGCATAAATTAATGCAGTAACAGAACAATGGTAAGGCATACAAAGCAGGTTTAGTGCAAGCATGAATCAAATGTCAGTAGGTCAAAAGCAAACAAATATCCAAGAACTTCAGCTAATCTAATTTTAGTAATACGCAGTTGAGCCAAGTAATAAACTGGAAATCAAGATGAATACATAAATGAAATTTGAAATCAAGATTATGGGATCAAAAACAGTGGTTGTATCCTTTCTTTTGAATCCAGGATAAAAAATGTGTATTTACGGAATATTTTAATAATCATGGGACAAAACTGGCAAGTATTGTCATTAAAAGAAACGCAAAGAACTAATTTCATATATATGAAAAAACGTACACATCAACCAAGTGCTCAGTGTTTTGCATAATCACAGAGAAACTATACAAATCAAGCATTCTAAGTTTGAAAAATCATACATATAAAACATTGGACTAAATTAAACATTTCCCTTACAACAACTTATGATTTTGCATCATGTACCAAGCATTTCAGTACAATTATATACTTTGATAGATAAGATAAAGACATAACCAGTGTACTCAGTTCATTACCAAATGCAAACTTCAAAAAATAACGATATGATAGTATTATTCTTATTGCAGTTCAAACTATTCTTTATCAACGTTTGTGAAAGATGATCTGGAGTCAACATGTTCTCCGTCGTTGGCTTAGGTAACAGATCAAATTCTACTCTGTCACATAAAGTATATGTGAAAAGACACTGTAACACAATGGGCATTTTAAATCCTAAATATGAAGGATATTAGATTCATGTATGTTTTTCTTATTTATACAGATGTTGGACATACAGCCCAAAGCCCAAAACTGGAAACCACACAGTCCTGGGTTCACTCTTTCTTAACAGGGGGCATATTTTCTTAACACTTTATTTTAAGGAAGTTACAAATTTGTCAACACCTACTGTTACATTATTGTTACACTCACTAATAGAATATACATTATTGTTACACTCACTAATAGAATATACATCAATGATAAGACTGAATTCAAACTGGTCTATTTCCACAAACTTTAATCTGTGCCTCATTATGAACTCGCTTTGCATCGACTACCATAAAATCAACATTGAAACTATATTTTTATTAAAGAAAAATAATAATTGAATACAAAGCAATGTCTCTATAAATCATTGAAAATTATACGTAGAAGAAGATAGAGAAATCGACGTAGATAAAAGTAGAAGAAAACATAAAAAGAGCAGAAGGAAAACTATGTTACTTTACTTCAAGCTAGATAGAGATGTAGATAGATGTAGATGGGTTGATATTAGGTTTTACTTGTTCTTGAAAGTAAGAATAGCTTTTATCTGTATAAACCATCACCACTGTTACTTTTGAGTCCAAAGCTATTCGCTTTTAATGCACGCAGGAAATCAAGAGTTACGTGAGCAGCAAAGGGTACTTTTGTAATTACAAATGTTTCATAGCAAAAGATACACATAAGTGATTTCGTAAAGCAATGCAGTACTGACTACCTTGGAAAGAATGTAACAGCAAAGATCCATCCATAAATGATGTGTGATTTGAACCACCTTTTTCTTCTCTTCCACATTAGTTTCATCTAAATCACAAAATGAAAATACAAACAAATAAAATTAGTCACAATATTTTCCAAATTCAATTTTTAGCAAAAGACAGAGAAGCAAAAAAATTCATAGTATTTTTGAATGGGTTTGAGGGATGAACGCAACCTTTGGCTCTGCTGTCCAAATATGAATTCAATAAAGCGTCACGCCTAATTGATATGGTATACTAATACAGGTCTGTAAAAAAAATTCAAACCTTTAGTTAATATACAGCAAAATGAAGCTATGAAAACTAAAAATCACAACAAAACACCTTATTAGACGTAGATAATCCATCTCTTTCATAGTTCGTTTAGGGTTTAGAAGCATCATATTTTTTGTAATCATTTAAACAAATTTAGTACAGAAAACATCAAAAGTCGAAATCAAATTAAGAAGAGTATAAACTGGTAAGAATTCAGTTTACTAAAAGTACCGAGTTTAAGATCTGGTAAGCGACTTCTTGAGAATGAGGAGGTGGAGCTTCAATTTCCCTAGCCAATACGAAAAATTATTTTGTAATTTTTCTAATATTTTTCAGATTTTAGTTTATCCGAGGTAGAAAGAACGAAGAATATAAAGAATGAATGTGAGAAGTTGTGTGAGAAGTTGTGGGAGACGTGGGTTTATAGGTTAGAACATGGAAGGGGTGAAAACAAAAAAAGACAGACGCACCATCAAAATTAGTGCTGTTAAGTTTTAAAAGGTTGTTTTGCAAGGGTATTTTAGGAAGTTCGAAAAAGGCTTCACTTTGACCGGTTGACCAAAGGTTTTGCATTATAGTATAGATATATTTACATATATCTCAATACACACACACACATAACACATTTATATATTTAATTATGATTTTTAATAATTGACCAATTCAAAAGGATTTAAATTAACATCTAAAATACCTAAAGGTGTTTTAAATTTAAAACTAGATCCAGATATAAGAGAGAAAATCTATTTCATGTTCAAATTCAAATTTCAAATGTTAATATGTTAATCACACACACAAATATATATATATATATATGTGTGTGTGTGTATATATATAATATAAATTTTTTATAGACATTTAAAACATATTATATTTGATTTTAAAATTAATTTATAAAAGTTAACTGAAAAATATAAATAACATATATTTAAAAGTTAATTTTTTTGGTCGAAACATCTTTTGATGCAACAATATATTTTTTAATTATAAAATCCGTGCGGATTTTATAAGAAAAACTCATTTTCTTTTTACTATAGATGTGGATTTTATAACAATTTTTTTAAACCAAAAATCCATATGGATTTATAAACAAAAATTAACATGTATTTTATTTTAAAAAGATTTAAAACAGCTTTAAATTATAAATTGTATTTTGAGACTTATATATATGCGCATGAATTTTTTTAAATTAAAATAAATATACTTATGTATGTATTTATAGACAAAATTTGTGAAATATATATGTGGACAATAATTACTAAATGCATATTTGGTCCAATGATTGTTTAAAAACTCATTTTAATTTATATAAAATAATGGTTTTTATTTAAAATGGTCAAACATATATGTTTACAATTTAAACGTATGCAACTTTTTAAAATAAATATGTATATATTGATAAGATCCACCAACAAATATATATACATGTGAGTTCATGATAAAGGAGAGATCTATTTATACTTGCATATGAACATAAACGAATGTAAATATAAATAAACGGTGTAGAGATTACCAATGGGTGTAGCCTTGAATGTTGAATTTAAAATTCCTTAGATCCAATCCGGACTCCTCTTGAATTTGTAGTAGACAGGAAGAGAACACCACTAACTAGAACTTGATTTATTTGATTTGAATTTAATTTTGAAATGAGGAAGGGGAGCACCCTTATACTTGCGGCTAGAGGTGGGGTGGAATGGAGGCATAGTGGAATGGAGGCATGGTTTAAATAGTTAACTAGAAGGAGTAAAAGAAGGAGACCTGGATCTGTTAGTTTACCTCTTCTTTTGGCCAATTCAAAACTTGATTTTTCAAAAAAAAACTCCCCACCCCTACCCAGCATCAATGGCCATTTATGGGTCTATTAGTCCCATATAATTTTCCAAATTCAATCAATATTTATTCACTTTAACTCCAATTTAATTTTTTTTATTGATATCGTATATCGATATGCACATATATAACTTTTATATATGCACTTTAATAAACACTAATTCAATAAAATTTAATAATTAATATTCGTAAATATTAATTAATATTTCATAAATATTAATTAATTTATAACAATTAAAATTTAATTAAATCATGTGGTATTTTGGAGTATTCAATATTACGTTTGTGCGACTTAGACGTGTAAATTCAGTTAGTGATTAATGTCGAACAATTCAAACTTGTATAACTTAGTTAATGGTATTTTGGAGTATTCAACATTACGTTTTGTTTAAAATTCCAAAATCATCCACATTCAACTTGTATAATCCAAACACAACATGTTTGACAATAATAATAATTATTAATCGAACTACTCTGGCCAAAGACTTTAACTTTGAGTTGACCATGGTTGACCATGATACTAACATGGGATAACCAAGGAGACGAATTCTCTATCAAATAGTGTTTCACTTCTAATGCTTCAACTCAGATCTAACTATAATCATTCGATGGACGTCGTGGTATAATTTAACTATAATCAAAGTGGACTACCATACCAAAGTTTAATAGTATTCTCAAGTCAAGAGAATAGTTGTAATATTATCATTTTGACATTAGTTATATTAATCAACAGGAAAATATCGAGTGAGTCATTTCACAGTTATTCAATAACTATTAGTACATAACCCCGTGGTGCCCTCAGCAGCCATGAGTGACACACTACTAAATATTTGGAGAGCGTTATGTATTCTAGTTTCAATGGATGTATCGATATTCGGTCTCGAAACATATTGGCTATAAAATACTTAAAACAATATGTTATATTTATTGTGATAAAATTCTCATGATTACAATACATTGTAATTATTGTCACAAAACATATCGTTAATGATTTTCTATCAAATACACTCTCATCAAAGAAGTAAGTAACACAACACAATAGAGTTGTTATAGTAATCGTAAATTTACTATTACCATACCAATACCAAACAATCGGTAACCAATATCAAGCTACATCGGTATACCAATGCTATCGGTTTGTTAATAATAAATTTACCATTATTAACGGTAAATACAGCTTTAAATAAATGTCAAACTAGTGGTAACGGTAAATTTACCAGTCATATAATTTTGTTTTTTTGCCTATTTTAATCAATTCTAACCACAAAAACTTCTGAAAGTTTATCATATTTTAAGTAGATGTTTGTAGTATTATTTATGATGATAATTCTTTTTAACTTTATTAACTTCAAAGTTCAAAATTAGCAAAATTATTATTTCACATTATTGCAAATAACCTATGATGAACCAAGATAATTTTCTATGTTAACTAAAATAAGTCAAAATGTTTATATAAGCATTAATAGAGTTAGAATTAGTAATAAATTGTTTACTTTTTCATCATTATCAAACTTTTAATGTAGTAAAATTTTATTAGCTTCATGTATCAGTAATTTTACCATTACCAGTCAATGGTTTACTAGTTTATCGGTATATCTATAAACATTTTACCAACGGTAATGGTAAAGTATCGGTAGTCATTTTTGACTTATCAATCGTATCAGTGCGGTAATGGTTTTCTCGTACCGGTAACGATTACCATTAGCATCGATAAGTATATATTAGAAAGAAAAACACATATTATTTCAAACGAGAATTTATTACAGAATTAATAATTTATTAATAAATTATAGAATTACCTTTAGGGCCTACCTTTCACTCCATCAGTCTTCCACTTGCATTTAAGTCCAATTATTGAATCTTTGTCCCATCCATTTGATCGGTTTGCTTAGAAATAGTTGAGTAAATTCCTTCGTGAATGGATTAGCTATGCTATTTTATAACATACACTGTTAATCAACTCTCTCCCATGCTAATAAACCACCTTTATCATGTGGAACTTTTCAAAGTATGTTTCTCGACTTCTAATGAGCTCCAGGTGATTTTGTGATCTGTATTTCGACATTGTTACCATATATCAATGGCATAGGGTTCTCGATACTTGGAATCATCTTTGACTCAATTATAAATTTGTGCATTTATGTTTATATATAGATAGCTTTTGTTTTGGCACTATTCAAGGAGATGTACTTAGCTTTTTGTTGAATCAGCCACAACCTTTTGTTTGGAACATTTCCAACTTACAAATCCTTAACTAAGATTTGAACATGAATTTAATATTGACATATGATACTTGATGTCACTTATGAAGTTCGATTCCAAGCACTCCTTCATAAGGAGTTCACTATTTGTATAAACAATTTTCTAGTATAATGCAAATAATTGATACTCTTAACTTCCAATTAGCGATCATAATTTGGATTTGATCTTGCTTTATGTATCAAATACATAAGAGAAATACGATATTGCACACAATACAGCATGTACGATAATTCCTCTTACCAATGCATAAGGGATCCATATTACACATTTTAATATGGTTTCCGTGTGTATCGTTTGGGACATTCCCGACATCCTTTTATACTGATTATAAAAGATATCATTTACAAATCCAATGTCGAGTATTATATTACCAAACTATAATGATTTAACTTACGTACATCATTGATAATCATAAGTTTGTTGTTTACCTTCTAGAAATATTATAATATATCTATATTCCTTGCTTATAGACACGAGCTTCCTCTGTATTTTGATTGAAAATGATATAATTTTTCAACTCCAATGCTTGTCAAATGTTACTTTTATATCAGTTGTTGGAGGATCATTTCTGAAATCCACATAATCAGTATCGCTCCCGTTGATTCTGAGACTCTTTGGTTGTTATGTGCGAACAATTTATTCTAGATCATTAGTTAGAATTTTCTACTTCAACACCTACGTACTAAAACTCAAAGTCAACCGAGCGATAATTCTACGAGTAAAATCTAAATTAACTTAAGAATGTTGAATGATGAATCTATTACACTAATTTTAAAACCTGAAATTTACAATGTTATTCTTATCAATATTGCTCACTATATTCCAACTACAATGGTCCTCTTAAAAACACATTTTGGGTTGATGGATCATATCCCTTCGCGTACAATTATTAAAGTCATATTTTGATAATGTACTTGACATCCATTTCGAATTTGCGCATCATGCCATATGGCAGAGTCAATACTCTTTATTGACAACTTAGGAAGTTCTTTTCTTGACATCAATATGAAACTCATGGTTTCTCTTCAACGTGCGAGACTACTTGTTAGACACTCTAACATGTTGTGTTTAATTATGTTTTGTTAATTTTATTTCATCCATCGTAATCAATTTTATCTTTGGATGTATCCAAATCCATTTTACTACCAATAATTTTTGAAAGAAATTTTTTCGCTACGAAGTTGGTGTTTCTTGAAAAAACAATTATTTCTTAGTACAATGGAATAGGTATTCATAAACGTTTTATGAATTTCCATTATATATAAAAAAACTAATTTGGTTTGAACATGAATTTAATATTGACATAGTATACTCGATATCACTTGTGAAGTCCTAGTCCTAATACTTATTCAAAGCTAATTGTTTCTGTAAACAATTCTTTAGTATTTCGCAAATATTCGAGAATACTCTAAACTACCATTTAGAGACCTTAGTTTGGATTTGATATTTTCTTTATGTATCAAATCCATAAGCGAAATGCGATATTGTAGATAATATATCATGTTTGATAATTCCTATTGCCAATGCTTAAGGAATCCATCTTGCGTGCTTCATATTAAATATTTTAATATAGCGTGTGTTTATCGTTTGAGGCAATCCTGACTTCCTTTTACCCTAATTATAAAAGATATCATTACAAATCCAATGGCAAATAAAAACTTCCAAACTAATATGATTTTAACTCGGGAAAATCATTAATAATCATAAGTTTGTTATTTACTTTTTGAAAAATATCCTAGTACTTTTATAGTTCTTTCTTATAGACGCGCGATTTCTTTACATTTTGACTGAAAATCAAACTATTTGATATTTCTATCAAAATAATTGTTCAACTTTAATGCTCATCGAACGATAATTTCATACCAGTTTTTGGATCATATCCAAAACCCACAAACTCGGTATCGCTCCTACTAACTCGTAGACACTTCAGTTTTTATGTGCAAACAATCTATCCTAAATCATTATTTAGAATTTTATGTTTCAACATATATGTGCCAAAACTCAAAATCATATTGGCGATAATTTTGCCAGTAAATTCTGAATTAACTTGAGCACGTTAAACAATGAATCTGTTGCGTTAATTCAATAGTAGAATTTTATGATGTTATTCTTATCAACGTTTCTTACTATAATCCCAACTGCATTAGTCTTCTTCTTGAAGACATATTTGTGATCGATAGATCATATCTCTTTGGGTATAATTACCAAATAATATTTTGATAATGTACTTGAAGTCCATTCTAGATTTGCGGAATGTGCTATATGGTAGTGTCAATACTCTAATGGTTTATTAAAAACTGAGAAAATTATATTTTCTAGACATTGATAAGAAATTCGTAATTTCTCTTTATTGTGCGAGAATTCTTATAAGATGTTCTAATTAGTTGTGTCCATTTAGGCTTGGTTAATTTCATTTAATCCTTCATAATCAGTTTTATCTTTGGATCGTATGCAAATCCATTTTCCTACCAATACTTTCTAAGAGAAATTCCTTCGCCACGTAGTTGGTGTTTCTTGAACAAGAATTTTTTCTCAGTGTAATAGAATATATATTCATAAACATATTATGAATTGCCTTATATATAAATAAAAGTGATTTAGTTTCTGGTTTACGAAGCTTATGTTCAAAACATAAATTGGTCAATCAATATTGATCAGTCCTAAACTCCTTTAAGTTGGTCCACGCGAGGTCTCACAAAATATATCATAAGCGGCCTTTCGAGTCGCATAACCTGTTAACTCCTTGACCTATGATATATTGGGGTTTCTTATAAACCCTTATATTATATCATTTCGTAAACTATGCTTTATATGAAATTAATTTTAATGTTAAGCACTTACTCTTAAGTACACGACCTTACAGAAAGAAGTTGACTCTACTTCGCTCATTATCAATTATACTTTGTTCAATAAAGTCTGATTGCTACTTATTGATACATCATTATCTACCATAGGGAGTAGTGAATTTTGAGATTGAAATTTTGTTCATTTTTAAGTAAATTTGGAACTCTTTTCCAATATACTCATCTATTCGATCAAATCGAATCATTATATTTCCTTTTGCAAGTTATGTTATTTACTTTCGTTTTTATATTCTATGAGCTTACTGTAGACATATTACAAGCGTATCAAATACACGTGTTCATGTCTGTGATAATTCATCGGTGAATTAAATGAAGCATGAGGAACCGTTTTGGTATCATTAGTCTTACGATTGCATACATCTATATGTGTCAATCTGAAGAGTTCATCAATTCTTATGTCGCTTTCATTGAATGCGTGCTTTGCCATTAATCATTGAGGTACAATTCACTAGTACCATATGATTCACAATTATATGATTAAAGAGTTATTTCTCAAATTGTTGCTTAGTCCATAGTTCCAAAATAATTGTAATTTTTTTAGATACTTTTGTATTTTCTAATGCATTGCTTTTGTTGTGAAAACAAATACCATCATGATAGTTTTATCTTATAATGAATGTTCATAATATTCATATTGAAATAAAGCTTTGTTTATTTTAGTCAATACTAAAAACAGTTATTATTCCATAAATAATATTTGGTGTTTTTATGAAAATAATTATTCATAACTTGATGCATCCACTAAGAAGTGTTATATGGTATGCTCCCGCTGTTTCTACCATTACTATAATAGCACACGAATTATGAAGCTCTATTCAACCACTTATTATGGGATTTTCTTTCATTCACCGTAACTAGTTAATAGTCAAGAGTTTTAGATCATACATCTTAAACTTAAGGAAATAACTTTTATAGTAAACAATTTTCTACACGAAAATACATTTTGAAATTGAAATCATATTTTACATTCCTTGTTAAGTATCTATTATTATTTTATACAATTCTCGTTTTCGATGTCTCTTCATGGAGCTGAAGTGACCATTCACTCTCTTCACTCCAACCATGCCTTAAATTATCCGCTTTCGTACACTGGCTTTCCTTTCTAAATGATCGAAGCATTTAAACGAAACCTTTACTACAAGATCATAATGAACACTTTACAAAAGTGTTTTTGGTCATCCTTAACATTTAAGCATATCAAATAAATTGCACTTTATGTAAACTGATCAAACTGACATTTCAGTGATTGAATTCTTAGATCCATCATGTGGCTCTTTGTTTAGTATTACAAAACGATACTTATTGTAATCAATCATACTGAATATGCGATCTCGCATTATCATTTACTTGCTTATGTCGATCGAACCAATTTCCGTATATTACAAATTACGACCGTTCACCATATAACATTTATATATGATTGAATATGGATCAAATATCCATATTCTTGTATTGTTTTTATAATTCAAATCTCATTGAAGACAGTACATCATCTCGAACAAATAAACATGTAAGTGATCAAGTCACAAACATATTTAGTATTTGTATAATTAGGTGCTTACATGGATCTAATTGACAACATGCAAAACGATTTATTAGTAAATTTATATTTTTATGTCAATCTTAGTTTATTTTAATTGATAAACATTTTATATTAATCGCATAAATCTATCGAAGTAGATAGTTTAATTTATACATAGCAGACGTTGTTATATTATTAGATAGCTTAATAGTATCATTTCATTTATCCAATAAGCTCCTACTAGACTTTTATATTTCTCAAAACCCGAATAGAAATACATAAAACTTTCGACTTCTCTAGTAAGTGTTAGGACTCTCTTGCCTTAGAATTTTGACCTTGAGTTTGCCTAACAATTCATAGACCCACAAGCGAAGGATAACACTTTATCAATTATATCATATAATTCCTAACCCATGGTTTTTGACTTAATCTCATTTCGACCTTAAGTTTGCTCAACAAATCGAAAGAGATTATTCACTCGTACCCACCATTTCGCGACGGCTTTAGTATAATATATGTACCTTGAGTTTGCTCAACAAATACCTATAGTTATCTTACCATGTCTAGTCAATATATTAGTAATATTACACATAACATCTCTAGCTTGAGTTTGTTCAACAACTAGAGAGTATGCAAGTAATTTATAATTATATAAATGGCAGAGGGCAACATTTATGTTAAACATTCATAATTGTTAATATATTTGTTTGAGTGATACTGAGTTATAGAATAATATATTTCTTATGAAATACCCTCGCGATACAAGTGTCAAACACATCTGAAATCACATATACATACTATGCATTTGTATTTATTCCTTATGTCTAATTTTGATTTCTTGCCATTTCACTCTATTTATTTAAATCATATTTAATTCAATGTTAAATCATATTTAATAAAATTATTTATTTATTTAATTAACACATTTTAATTTAATTTTTATTCTTCTTAATCGTTTTAAAATGAAAACTGACTATAACATTTTATAGTAATTATATACATATATCATTATATATGTATATTATTTATTAATTAGCATTTAATTAAAAAAAAATTAATAAATATATATAATTCATTACTTTCAAAAAAAATATTCTTAACCTTAAACATTTTAAGATAAATACATATACCATCATGTATATTTTTTTTTTGAGATCATGAGGAACCTTAAGGTCATGGTATTCATTGATACTCACTTAAGTAAACCCCACGCCGTGTGTCTACCCCGCTTTTATTTAGTCGTCGCACACGGATGCTTAACGTTGAAACTCCCACTGATGGTTTGGCGCTGGGATACCATCATGTATATTTCAATTTGATTAATTAAATTTTACTTAATTATATATTTAATTAATCCAATTAATTAAAAATAAATTTTCAAAAAAAATTAATTACTTTTTCAAAAAAAATTGAATTTTTTTATAACATTTATAAAATTGAAAATCAGCCTAAGACGTAGAATCAAAAGGGACCTTATATTGGGGATAACCATTGGGCTTACTTTATCGTTTGGGCCAGGCCCATAGCCTGGTAGGCAGAGTACTTAATCACCCAAACCCAACCTTGGGCAATACATTTCTAGCCACCCTACTAAATGGGTAGGCTTTAATAAGTTAGCCATAATACTGCAAATTTAGACCACATAGGTTATTGGCAGCAACATCCCCAACTTCGAGTCCCGAAAATGAATGCCGGTGATGTTGTAGTCATTATCAGAATTATTTTCAAGTGACAAAGTGAGGTCGGTATTTTTTCACAACATTAAGTAAATAGAGCAGCTAAATAATTTCATTATATATAATTTTCTTTAAATTTTATAAATCTCAAACTATCCCCTCGTAGGGTAGAATACAATAAAACTTAAACAGCAGTGTCGTGCCGATATATGTAGATGTTAACACGTACACTTATCCGTTATAAACTCTGGTTTTACAATAGCGCAATAAAAAAACAACTTTTATTAGCTAAAAGCCTCATTCTTTGTCTTTGTGTGCTCTATTCATCCTCTAACGGTAACTTGTATAATCCATAAACTTAGCTACTCGAATGAGTACCCATGATTTTATGGTAAATAATAAAAACACGGGTCAGACTAAAATCTAATATGAGTGAATCTTTACCCTAAACATATACATAGTGAGACCATACCGCTAAAGCATGGAACAAGTTTTCCCCTCACTTATACATCACATCAGTTACATAATATCATATAAACACTCATTCACATTTACATAAATCACCAAATCTCTTATTAGGTGTTAATCAAAAACTTACCATTAACTATTTAGTGATTACCTCCCTAGGCATTCCTACCACTAATTTAATATTTTCCCGAACAATGTCATCTGATGAAATATGCGCTCATTTGACCATGAGAGCCATCTTAAATAAAGCCAACCTGAATCGCCTAAGAGGTTGAATGTAAGCAACCAGACTACATTCTAGCAAGTGTTCTTACTAAGCGTCAACAACCCCTCTTAGTCCTGAAACCTCTTCTTTTCACATTATGGATTCATTTATATCACCACCCTGATGTTTTGGTACCCTGCCATGGACTTACCTTAAAGTTCAATTTAACTGAATTGAACCCTAGAAACTTCCCAAGTTATGGCACCATGTCATGTACCGTTGAACTTTAGACATCATTAGTCTTAGTCTTGGAACCCCGCCATCCTAACTCCATAAGTCGATATATCTTTACAACCTTGGTTCAATCATTTCTCTCATTTATATACTACATACCTGAACATTCTTTAGATAAAACATTTTTATCTTTAATTTAAATGATGCATCTTTATTTATAATTTCATCCCTATGAAATTCAAAATAAACATCTAGGAAACCGGCTTCCAAAATATCACTAAAAACTTTCTTAGTTTATTTAAGGTATTCATCTTTACTGGCTATCGCAAGCATAGCTATTGAGTATCAATGTTAACTTATCCTTCACATGTCATAATTGCAATGTTATCGCAACCTATAACTATCGCATTCTATAACCATCGCATGCCAGTGGAAAATCTGTGACAAATGATATTTTGCCTCAATGAAGCAGTATCTTTTTACCCAACATGTGCACATGTCAGGTTGCTTTTGTTTTGTAAATGTACATCCTGACTACAACCAAAATTAATCTTTATTTATTAATTTTTTCCTTAATTACGTTCTTAATTAAGGTACATTTTTCCTTAGCCAATTAACATTAAATCTAAAATTAATGGAAAAAATTCTGAAACACACTTTTTCTTCCTCTAATAAAATTTTGAAACAACATTTTTAATTTTGATATTTTAAATATTAAAATACATCTGAATTTAACCATTTCCACTTGGAAAATTCATAATAAACTATTTGTTCATCCAAAAATTACAAAATTAAGAACCCGTCTCTATTTTATCATCAGAAATAATATACTAAGTTTTTGTGACAGATAGATATGAGCAACCGTGTTTTACCCTAAAACATAACTAATTCCTTTCTTTTAAATCATAAAACATATTCAAAATTCTGGCTAATCATTCAAACATGTTTACCAACATTAAAATCATCTAAACAAAATCAAATCTTAACCCAAATTGATTTTTGAAGGTTTTAAGGGAAATTTTACTCACCTTGGGTTATAAAAGCTTTAAAATCTTTGTCATATCTTCTCTTTTCTTGTAAAGTTGAAAGCTTTGCTATGATTTCTGATTTTCTCTTTCCCCCTCCCTCGAAATGTGGCCAACCTTGGTTTAATAATGGAGTTTTTTTTCTTTTTATTTTACGATGAAAAGAAAGTAAATGTAAAGGAAGTGGTGAGGAGTATTTATATTAATGGTCTTAAATCCCTCTTATTTATTCTCATTAATCTATTTCCTTAAATAAAAGATTTCTTTCATTCAACATTAACATAAATCCTTTACCATTCAAAAGTCAATTTATTTATTCTCATTAATTAGGTTGACTTTAATTGCTCTGTTTACCTTTGGTCTATTTATTTATCTTTTAAAAGTGTCTCATACCAAATTAATTTAATTTTCCTTAGGTAATTTTTGTAATTAAATTAATTTAATTCCCTTCTCATTTTCTTTATTATTAATTTATTTCTTCCTTTGCAAGATCCTCTACATTCAAATATTAATTTGATTACCTAATATGTTGCGCATTTAATTATTTTCCATTCACCCTTTTAAATTGGTTCCCATTATATACCGTGAGTCGGTAGAATATGGATCTTAAGGATAAATTAACACTAAAAGGGAGGGTGAATAGTGTTTAATGGATTATATGAATATTTTTCAAGTTCTTCAAGATTCTACTTGAAATGGTGTAATTAACAATCACAGAAACAATCATAGAATCAAAGTGCAGATCAAAGTAAAAGCAATAAAAGTAAAAAGGAAAGAACACACCAGGATTTCATACTGGTTTAGAGTTAACCTAAATCCGATCCCGCACAATTCCTTGTACGGATTTCTTTTCAACTAGTAAATGCCTATACAATCTCGATTTCAAGGCTATGAGACACACCCTCCATAATCCCGAACTTTGGGTAGAGTCACTTGATTTACGGGCTACAAGCACACCCACTAGATTTATGGTCTACTAAGCATACCTAGTTGATTTTACGGGCTACAATCACATCTACAAGTATAGCAGTATGATTTGATAGAGTTTTACAGACTCGGTTCTTTGATCTGATTACATTTGATCATATAACTCTTGAATTCTTGAATAGCATTTTAATCTTGGTTTGAGTGAGAGAGATGAGAGCAATCAGAGAGTGGATGAAGGAGAATCAAACTAGTGATGATTGAATTTGATTCTGATTGAATTTAAGTAGAGTTTGGGTATATTTTGATTTAGAAAATTTGAGAGTGGAAGGAGGATAGATGAACAAAAAAACGATGATCAAAAATTCGTTTGGAAGTCTAGTATTTATAGAGGGACAACTGTCATATCCATTTGTGAAGAGATATGACAAAAAGACACTTCTTTTGAAATTTAAATTTTGAAAAATCGGCCAATAGGTCGATATACATACATAGAGTATATTGACATACTCTTTTTAAAATTATATACTTTAAAATATTATTTTGAAAATTCATTGTTTTATAAAATAGTTTGATCCTTTGTAAAATCATTTAAGCATAGTTTATACATATTTTAATCATAATAGAAGTTAATAAAACTTTATATATAATAATTTTGAAAATTTTAATATAATATAAATTCAATATATATATAATCAATATAATTATAACTTATTAAAGTATAAATAAAAATTCAATATATATATATATATGTAGAATACAATAGCTTATGATTTTTGTTTGATGACAATAAACATATATATATATATATTCGTTTAAATGTATTTGTCATTGTACTATTTCATTTTTCCACATAATTAAATAAATATTTGTTGAATAAAATAAATGACTCGGAATTCATTTTTAAACAAATATTTTATTACAAATTCAAATAGTACAAATTTGAGCTCTCACTACATTTACACATTTTCAATTACAATACAATTTCAATTACAACACAATTTTCAATTTACAATTTTCACCTCACTACATATTCACTCTTCACTCATATTTTGATCGTCAACTTTATTCCGGCCTGAATCCAGCATCTGAAATATCTGCAAAATAAACACTAACGCGGTAAAATTGAAAAAGAAATATTTTGCAGTGCAAAATGAAGTGTGTGTTTGAAAATATTGTTTGCCTCAGTTATTTGGGTTGTTCGTCATCATTTTCTTTTAATTCATCTTACACGAACAACTTGTGACATGCATAGTGTATCATTGTACATGCCACAAGGTCGTGCACATCGAAATACACCTGCTTGTTAAAATTGCAGGGACAGGTGAGCACAAGGTCAAACCCAAGCAAAAACTGGATTCAACTCAAGTGTAAAAACATAAACACAGCTTCAACCAAATGGTCAAGTACAGGGCAGTGCATATGTACAAAGTGGTGCATGCAACATTTCAACTCAACCAACATTTCAGACATGCTCTGGTTCAACCAAAGCAAAGACATGAGACAAGAGTTCAAGTGCAAAGCACAATGGAACCAGATTTAAAAGCAACCAAGACCAGAACATCAATGCAACATGAAGACCAACAGACCATCACAACCAGAGGCATGCAACCCAACTTCATTAAAATGGAACCAAACCATACTTCACAAATAAGTTAACATGAATACAAAGGACTCAGCAAACAATGGAGCATGCAACTACAACAGAGTTCAAGTCAGAACCAAAACAGAAAATGCACAAGTTCAATACAATGGTCAGGAGCTTCAAAGTGCAGACTCATGAAGCCTCAAATCAACAATGTAACAAGAAATGTACAAAGGCAAGAACAAGAAAACATCATGTTCAAACTAGTAGAAGGAAATGCAAGAGACTCCAAGTCCATATCAATAACATGACAGGAGTGGTGAACACAACAAAGGCATGAACACAACAAAGGCATGAACACACAAGAGAGTATACATATGTACACAGTAAACAGGTAGCTTAACTCAAAACAAAGTCTCAGAGCTTCAAACATGTTCACATGTACAGTGGATTAAGCAAGTCAACATGAAGTGCACAAGTGAACATGGAAACTCAATGAAATGACAAGTAGCATGTATATACATATGAAACAGAGGAGACTTTAGGCAGTTCTCTGAAACAACACAAAAATGAAGCACACAAATATATACATATATACATATGTATGTATGTATGTATGTATGTATATACAAGGAGACATCAATGCATTAGAACTAGACATGGAACTCGAAGCAATTAGCACTGTAACAGTTTGAATAAAGTCGCAGGGAGTTATACCAATGAGCATGATCAAAAGCATAGTAACAAAGCAGTTCGAACAAAGTCGTAGGTCACATTTCAAAAAGAATTGGTCGAACAAAACCGTGTTGAAGTGTTCAACCAAAAATTTAGAAAATGGTTTAATGTCGCAGGGGATTTCAAAACGAACAAGTCAAGTTTATCACAAATTTAAATGCCAAAGTCAAAGCCAGCAAAGAATGGAATCGCAGTTAATATCATGATGAACCAGTCAATCTTCAGTAAGTCGAAATCAACTCAAAATATATCTCAAATTCAAATGCAAGATGGAAGCAAATGATGAACAGGTTGTATGAGTAAACTACGGAACAATTCAAATGTGCTTAAACAATTATAAATATATCGGAAACATATTCAACTGAGGATCAAATGAACGAGTCAAAAATCATCTCAATCATTAAACAGAAAATCGTATGGCCGAGCAAAGAAATGGATGAATTCAAACCAAAATATACGAATGATAAAATAGGATTTCGTTCCCTATAAATTCCCATTATCATCATCGGTAGAATTAACAAGTCGAGCATAATTAAAATCGTAAGGGGCAAAAATCACATACTAATTTCATACCAGTCGAGCTAGACACAATTGGAGCAGCCGCAAGCTAACAAAGTCAAGGAAGTCGATTGACGAAGCCAAACAACGTAATAGCATACTTCAATATCACAAGCGGCGCCTCAATTTGAAAACCCTAATTTGTGAAGAGCAAAAGGAACACCCAAAGAAATAACTCAAACGAAAAAGGGAGACAAGCCTTCACCGTTTTAGTTTTATTTGGGCCGGTTGTTTATTTTATATTGGGCCTCAATTTTTAATAGAGTTTTGTTTTATAGTTTTATTTCATTTTTAATTTTCTTTCTTTTAAATTTTGAGTCAAACTCTCGTTGTGTAACTAGGTACGAACTACGGTTTTTTAGTTCGAGAATTTGCAACTCGGTGGCTGAGTTGTGGCAGGGTTTTGAGCTTAAAGTTAAGTTAATCAAGTTAGCGGGTGTCGCGAGTTTACATGTTTTGTAAGCGTCTGATTACTTAATTTCTAATAGAAACCTTGGGGGCAGCACGTAGGCAGGTTATTGCCGAAGTTGGGTAAATCCGTGTGTGATCTCTTCTGCATTATTTTCTGTTTTATATTTTTATTTCCGCATTTATTTTTTAGTATCACCCTATTCACCCCTCCTCTAGGGCGAAAACGATCCTACAAGTGGTATCAGAGCTAGGAACAAAAACCATTTTTCTGTTAATTTTTTTTGATTTTTTCAGTGGCTTCTTTTAATAATGCTTTTGCTGAAGGTCAGTCCATAGTTATACCACCCATGTTTAATGGTGAATATGCTTATTGGAAAAATAGAATGAAATTTTTTCTTAAAACCATAGATGCATGGAATATTGTTGAAACGCGATATAGGACACTAACAATAATCGTAGATAATTAAGAAGTTGAAAAACCTATGGATCAATGGACAGATCTTGAAAATAAACTGCAAAATACAAACGCTAAAGCTATGAATTCTATTATTTGCTTATTAGATCAAATTGAATTTAACCATGTCTCGCATTGTCTAACTGCGTAGGAAATCTGGCATACACTTGAAGTGACTCATGAAGGAACCTCCTAAGTTAAAGAATCTCACCTTGCCATGCTTAGTAGCGAGTACGAGAAATTCACAATGGCAAAGGATGAAGGTGTCAAAGAAATGTATGGACGATTTTCTAATCTTGTATACAAATCAAAATCTCTAGGAAAACCTTACATAGAACTGGAAATAGTTCAAAAAATCCTTAGAATTCTTCCACGAAAGTTGAAGAACTCATTGGAAATCTCACCGCTTATGAGCTAGAAATCAAATTCAAGGAAGAATGTGAAGGAGGTGATATACGAAATAAATCAATAGCTCTTAAAGGAACAACAGAAAGTGAAGATGATGGTGATGGAGCAGCTGAATTGGCACCAATAGTAAAGTGACTCAAAAGGTGGAACCGCAAATATGGAAATCCTGCCCTAAATCAACAGCTGAAGAACAGAATCGTCAAAGTTCTAGACAACTCAGAAGAGCAGGAGATCATTTGTCACAAGTGAAATAAACCTGGTCATATCAAACCAAATTGTCCTCAAAATCAATTTAGCAAAGGAAAGAAACCAAAAAGGAGAAGTTTTGCAGCTACTTGGATTAAAAGTGAAGAAGATGATAATAGCACTAGCAGTGAGAGTGAAAAAGCAAATCTGTGTCTTCGAGAAGAAACAAGTGACAGCGATGATGACGAGCCAAGTGAGGTATCATAACTTACTCACTCTCAATTACTTATATATTTTTATGAAATAAATGGCTGTTTTGAAAGACTTAACGAGAAGTATGCTAAAATTGAATCACAAAAGGATAGTTTGATAGAACTAAATATGCAGCTTAATCAATTGGTTCAAAACTATAGAAATAAGTGCCCTAAGTGTGATAAGTGTCCATCATTTGAAGAGGAAATAAAAAAATCAGAAACTAAAATCAAATCGCTTGAAAATAAAATTCTGATTTTGAAAGAAAGTGAAAATACTAGGAGATAAAATTGTATTAAAAAGTGCACTCTGTTATTAAATGAAAATGAATCTCTCAAGTCACAGGTCCAACAATTGTCTATAACCTTAGGAAATTCTCCAAAGGAGAAAGATCAGTAAATATGCTATTAGGGAAACAAACTGTTAATACTATTAGACAAGGACTTAGGTATACTCAATATGAAAGAGTTAGAAGTGAAACTAATCACGTAAACTCCAAGTGCACGATTTGTAGAAAAATTGGACACAATCAAAACAATTGCTGGTATAGACCCAAACACACGAAAACCATACCAATTTCGGTTCCTAAAGGCATGAATGTAAAATCTCTTAAAGTCAAACAAATCTGGGTGCCAAAAGGGACAACCATAGACTGTATTGGTTCTACACAAACTTATTTTTCAAAATATTTTGTCACTAACAACCATGGACCTATAAAAATAAATAGGTCACAAAAATCTTTCCTCGTGTAGGTGTGTTGGCAGGCTAAGGAATAGCAAAAGTGGTACCTAGATTCTGGCTGTTCCAGGCACATAACGGGCGACAAATCAAATTTCCTTAGCCTAGAGAAATACAAAGGTGGCAGAGTCACAATGGGCATCAACGATGTATTATATGTTGAAAATCTACAGCATAACCTGATTTCAATCAGCCAGTGTAAGTACTTCGAGAGTCCTTGAACTAGTTCATATGGATCTATTTGGACCTAACGATATTGCAAGCTTAGATGGTAAGAGATATTGTTTGTATTGATTGATGATTACTCTAGATACACATGGGTATACTTCTTACTGCTTCTAGACCAGACATTATATTCTCTGTTTGTTTATGTGCATGGTTTCAGTCAAATCCAAAGGAATCTCATTTAAAAGCTGTAAAAAGGACTATACGGTATCTGTTGCACACCTCATGCTTTGGTCTATGGTATCCAACTAATGATAACTTTGAGTTAAAAGGGTATTCAGATGCAGATTATGCTGGTAGTCTAGTTGATAGAAAAAGTACTAGTGGAACGTGTTTTATGTTGGGACATTCGTTAGTTACATTACATTTTCAAAGAAAATATCTGCATAAATTTCATTTCAACTGATTTTCAACTGGCAGACATTTTTAAAAAAACCCCTTCCAGAAAATAGTTTTTGTCGACTTCGGCTCAGTTCAGGCATTTTAGAAATTTGATTTTTTATTTTTGGATTTGATCTTAAATGCCTATGTTAACTAATCTGGTTCCCTATTGATTATCGAAAAGATAAATAGTGACTGAAAAAAGTGATGAGTGTTGATATTAATCATACATTATGACTTGAGATAATATATTTAGTAAATTTCTTTAAAAATTTAAACAAAATTTGTAATAACTTTGGTTGGGAAAAATTCCATGACCATCTCTATTCCTATCATATTTCTACAACAATCACTCATCAAAATCCAATATAGAATGTCAAAATGTGGTATTTAAACAGGAAATTATTCATTTTTTAATTAATTAGCAATAAAATCATCCAAAAGTACTCACTCCCATTTAAAAGTCCTCACGGTTATGCATGGGTGAAGTACTTAGAATCTTTGACAATGTGCTTTCATGCTCATTTAAAAGTCCTCATGCTTATGCATGTATGGAACACATATCAAAATTGGATAAAATAGGCGAGTTGATTCTAACCCCATTCAAAAGTCCTCACGGTTATGCATGGCTAGAAGATGCTTGAAATTCATTTTTTTAAAATTAAAGAATACTACTAATCTCATTTAAAAGTCCTAATGGTTATGCATGGTTATAAAGTATTCAACAATTTCCTATCATAAATATACCACAAATGAACACGACTATATGGTTTTCTATGCCGACATCACCATTATCACTCTAAAGTGGAATATGCGCCTAATAGAATATTTATGATTTTTATTTGATTTTCCTTGAAATTTAATATTTATACTCGCTTAGATATTAATGTTGTATTAATGTCTATCACTTTCTTACTCTTATCTAACACTGTTACTCTTCTGCTGATAACAAAAGGGGGAGAGAGAAGTTAAGATTTTGGCAAATAAATTCAAATTTTTTGTTTGCGTATTCTCATCTAGTTTCATTGCATTGTTTATTGTTTTTTATTTGCATATTTTTTATTTATTTTCATGCATATGTGAAGGGGGAGCTTTGTTGTAAGGAGAGCATTCAAATAGGGGGAGCTAATAGAATTCATCAAGGCCAAATATATTTAATAGAGTCAAAATCTTAATATATGATTGTTATCATCAAAAAAGGGAGATTGTAGAATACAATAGCCTATTATTTTTGTTCGATGATAATAAACATATATATATATATTCGTTTAAATGTATTTGTCATTGTACTATTTCATTTTTCCACATAATTAAATAAATATTTGTTGAATAAAATAGATGATTCAGAATTCATATTTAAACAAATATTTTATTACAAATTCAAATAGAACAAATTTGAGCTCTCACTACATTCACACATTTTCAATTACAATACAATTTTAATTACAACACAATTTTCAATTTTCACCTCGCTACATAATCACTCTTCACTCGTATTTTGATCGTCAACTTTATTCCAGCCTGAATCTAGCATCTGAAATGTCTGCAAAATAAACACTGACGTAGTAAAATTGAAAAAGAAATATTTTGCAGTGCAAAATGAAGTGTGTGTTTGAGAATATTGTTTGCCTCGGTTATTTGGGTTATTCATCATCATTTTCTTTTAATTCATCTTACACGAACAACTTGTGACATGCACAGTGTATCACTGTACATGCCACAAGGTCGTGCACACAGAAATACACTTGCTTGTTAAAATTGTAGGGACAGGTGAGCACAAGGTCAAACCCAAGCAAAAACTGGATTCACCTCAAGTGCAAAAACATAAACACGGCTTCAATGAAATGGTCAAGTACAGGGAAATGCATATGTACAAAGTGGTGCATGCAACATTTCAACTCAACCAACATTTCAGACATGCTCTGGTTCAACCAAAGCAAAGACATGAGACAAGAGTTCAAGTGCAAAGCAGAATGGAACCATATTTAAAAGCAACCAAGACCAGAACATCAATGCAACATGAAGACCAACAGACCATCACAACCAGAGGCATGCAGTCCGACTTCATTAAAATGGAACCAAACCATACTTCACAAAAAAGTTAACATGAATACGAAGGACTCAGCAAACAATGGAGCATGCAACTACAATAGAGTTCAAGTTAGAACCAAAACATAAAATGCACAAGTTCAATACAATGGTCAGGAGCTTCAAAGTGCAGACTCATGAAGCCTCAAATCAACAATGTAACAAGAAATGTACAAAGGCAAGAACAAGAAAACATCATGTTCAAACTAGTACAAGGCAATGCAAGAAACTCCAAGTCCAAATCAATAACATGACAGCAGTGGTGAACACAACAAAGTCATGAACACACAAGAGAGTATACATATGTACATATATATATATATATGTATGTATATACATGGAGACATCAATGCATTGGAATTAGACATGGAACTCGAAGCAACTAGCACTGTAACAGTTTGAATAAAGTCGCAGGGAGTTATACCGATGAACATGATCAAAAGCATAGTAACAAAGCAGTTCGAACAAAGCTGTGGGTCACATTTCAAAAAGAATTGGTCAAACAAAACTGTGTTGAAGTGTTCAACCAAAAATTCAGAAAATGGTTTAATGTCGCAGGAGATTTCAAATTGAACAAGTCAAGTTTATCACAAATTTAAATGCCAAAGTCGAAGCCAGCAAAGAATGGAAGTAGCAGTTAATATCATGATGAACCAGTCAATTTTCAGTAAGTCAAAATCAACTCAAAATATATCTCAAATTCAAATGCAAGATGGAAGCGAATGATGAACAAGTCGTATGAGTAAACTACGGAACAATTCAAACGTGCTTAAACAATTACAAATATATCAGAAACATATTCAACCGAGGATCAAATGAACGAGTCAAAATCATCTCAATCATTAAATAGAAAATCGTATGGCCGAACAAAGAAATGGACGAATTCAGACCAAAATATACGAATGATAAAATATGGTATCGTTCCCTATAAATTCCCATTATCGTCATCGGCAGAATTAAAAAGTCGAGCATAATTAAAAATCGTAAAGGGGAAAAAATCACATACTAATTTCATACCAGTCGAGCTCGACACAATTGGAGCAGCCGCAAGTTAACAAAGCCAAGAAAGTCGATTGACGAAGCCAATCAACGCAATAGCATACTGCAATCGATCAATATCACAAGCGGCGCCTCAATTTGAAAACCCTAATTTTTGAAGAGCAAAAGGAACGGCCAAAGAAATAACTCAAACGAAAAAGGGAGACAAGTCTTCACTGTTATAATTTTATTTGGGCCGGTTATTTATTTTATACTAGGCATCAATTTTTAATAGGGTTTTGTTTTATAGTTTTATTTCATTTGTAATTTTCTTTCTTTTAAATTTTGAGTCAAACTCTCGTTGTGTAACTAGGTACGAACTACGATTTTGTAGTTCGAGAATTCGCAACTCAGTGGCTGAGTTGTGACAGGGTTTTGAGCTTAGAGTTAGGTTAATCAAGTTAGAGGGTGTCGCGAGTTTACGTGTTTTGTAAGCGTTTGATTACTTAATTTCTAGTAGAAACCTTGGGGGCATCACGTAGGCAGGTTATTGCCGAAGCTGGGTAAATCTATGTGTGATCTCTTTTGCATTATTTTCTGTTTTATATTTTTATTTCCGCATTAATTTTTTAGTATCGCCCTATTCACCCCCCCCTCTAGGGTGAAAATGATCCTATAAGATATAAACTTAAAAACACTAAAATAATATCTTTATAAGTATACGAGATTGAAAATCATTTTGAGAAATAGTTTGGAAAGGTTATTTTAAAACCAGGATATTTAAAAAACAATTTAAAACAAAATTAGAGAAGGGGAGAGAAATCTAGAAAGTGCTATCAAGGTTTTAACATAAATTCTACGACTCTATAACTTATCTGGAATATCTTGAAATCTTGAACTCTTCAATACTCATGAGTCTTCATTCTCCAACTCTTGAAACTCTATATCAGCATCTTGAATCTACCCTTGATATTGTACAGTCTTCTTAATCAACACCTGTCTAGTATCCTGCACTATATACTATATATAACTTGATAAAATATTAGTATTTATATTTTATATAATGTCTATAGTTGTTATCATCAAAACCAATATATATGGTACTAACATATACAACCAGATTTAATTACCAGCGAATATCTTTAATATAAGATCTCATATATTGAACCTTTCCTCGCTTGATTTATTTCCCTTAATAAAAATATTCTATATTCAAATGTTTATAGATCCCCTTTATACATACGAGTACATATGCACGCCCAGGTTGGCCTGCATTTAACCACAATGTACATGCATTTTTATTTGTACCTGTAGAAGTAGATTTGATAGTAGCATCCCGACATTTGAACGCTGTCTAGGCAGAAACCGCTATTTTTTTGTTCTGACTGCAATAACTTCTTCATACTAACTCGGAATCAGGCAAAACTTCGACCGATGAATTCCTACCTAAATTACAGACAATATGGTACACTCGGATACTTCATCTTGTGAACGCACACTGTAGTTCTCCAAGGGGACTGACAGTTTACTTAGAAAATAACATGGCACAACATCCTCATATTTGAACTCCGCCTAGTGCAGAAGCCGCTATATTTTTATTCGGACTGCTATATTTTCTTCATACTAACTTGGAATCCGGCGAGACTTCGACAGATTAACTCCCACCTAAATTACGGAGAATATGGAACACTCGGATACTTCATCTTATGAACGCACATTGTAGTTCTCCATGGGGACTGACAGTTGTACTTAGAAAATAACAGGCTAACACATCCTCATATTTCAACTCCGCCTAGTGCAGAAGCCACTATTTTTTTGTGCAGACTGCAATAACTTCTTCATACTAACTCGGAATTAGGCGATACTTCGACCGATGAACTCCCACCTAAATTACGGACAATACGGTATAGTTGGATACTTCATCTTGTGAATGCACACTGTAGTACTCCTTAGTGACTGACGGTTGTAATTAGAAAATAACATGTTATATCCCCACTTCAACACTCACTGTAGTTCTCCATGGTGACTAATAGTTGTACTTAGAAAATAACAGACTACATCCTCATATTTGAACTTTTCCTAGGAAAAAGCCGCTATTTTTTTGTTTAGACTGCAATAACTTCTTCATACTAACTCGGAATCAGACCAAACTTCGACCGATGAACTTCCACCTAAATTACGAACAATATAGTACACTCGGATACTTCATCTTGTGAACGCACACTGTAGTTCCCCATGGGCACTGACAGTTGTACTTAGAAAATAACAGGATACCACATCCCCATATTTGAACTCCGCCTAGTGCAGAAGCCGCTATTTTTTTTGTTCACACTGCAATATTTTCTTCATACTAACTCGGAATCCGGCGAGACTTCGACCGATTTACTCCCGCCAAAATTACAGACAATATGAAACACTCAGATACTTCATCTTATGAACGTACACTGTAGTTCTCCATGGGCACTGACAGTTGTACTTAGAAAATAACAGGATACCACATCCCCATATTTGAACTCCGCCTAGTGCAGAAGCCGCTAATTTTTTTGTTCAGACTGTAATATTTTCTTCATACTAACTCGGAATCCGGCAAGACTTCGACCGATTAACTCCCACCTAAATTACGGACAATATGGAACACTCGGATACTTCATCTTCTGAACCCACACTGTAGTTCTCCATGGGAACTAATAGTTGTACTTTGAAAATAACAGTCTACCACATCCCCAGATTTGAACTCCGCCTAGTGCAGAAGCCGCTATTTTTTTTAAACTGCAATAGCTTCTTCATACTAATTCAGAATCCGGTGAGACTTCGACCAATTAACTCCCACCTAAATTACGGACAATATGGAACACTCGGATACTTTATCTTGTGAACACACACTATAGTTCTCCATGGGCACTGACAGTTGTACTTAGAAAATAATAGGATACCACATCCCCATATTTGAACTCCGCCTAGTGCAGAAGCCGCTATTTTTTTTGTTCAGACTGCAATATTTTCTTCATACTAACTCGGAATCCGGCGAGACTTCGACCGATTAACTCCCACCTAAATTACGGACAATATGAAACACTCGGATACTTCATCTTGTGAACGTACACTGTAGTTCTCCCTGGGGACTGACAGTTGTACTTAGAAAATAACAGGCTATATTCGCATATTTGAATACTATTTCTCTATAAGATGAAAAAGGGTATATTTGGAATTTCAAAAAAACACTGAGTAAATCTATTCAATGAATTCTCTTTATTAGTAGTAAAGATAAAGATAGAAGTGAAAGATTTCCATAATTATAATGAGGGGTATTTCTGGTATTTCAAAAAGACACGGTTGAATTCCTATTCAAGGAATTCTCATTATTAGTAGTAAAGATAAAGAAGATAAATAAGTAAAGATGTGATGTTGACATAACAATCCATGGGGACTGACAGTTGTACTTAGAAAATAACAGGATACCACATCCCCATATTTGAACTCCGCCTAGTGCAGAAGCGTTATTTTTTTGTTCAGACTGCAATATTTTCTTCATACTAAATCGGAATTCGGCGAGACTTCGACCGATTAACTCCCGCCTAAATTACGGACAATATGAAACACTCGGATACTCCATCTTGTGAACGTACACTGTAGTTCTCCATGGGGACTGACAGTTGTACTTAGAAAATAACAGGATACAACATCCCCATATTTGAACTCCGCCTAGTGCAGAAGGCGCTATTTTTTTTGTTCAGACTGCAATATTTTCTTCATACTAACTCGGAATCCGGCGAGACTTCGACCGATTAACTCCCACCTAAATTACGGACAATATGAAACACTCGGATACTTCATCTTGTGAACGCACACTGTAGTTCTCCATGGGCACTGACAGTTGTACTTAGAAAATAACAGGATACCACATCCCCATATTTGAACTCCTCCTAGTGCAGAAGCTGTTATTTTTTTTGTTCACACTGCAATATTTTCTTCATACTAACTCAGAATCCGGCGAGACTTCGACCGATTAACTCCCACCTAAATTACGGACAATATGAAACACTCGGATACTTCATCTTGTGAACGCACATTGTAGTTCTCCATGGACACTGACAGTTGTACTTAGAAAATAACAGGATACCACATCCCCATATTTGAACTTCTCCTAGTGCAGAAGCCGCTATTTTTTTGTTTAGACTGCAATATTTTCTTCATACTAACTCGAAATCCGGCGAGACTTCGACCGATTAACTCCCACCTAAATTACGGACAATATGAAACACTCGGATACTTCGTCTTGTGAACGTACACTGTAGTTCTCCATGGGGACTGACAGTTGTACTTAGAAAATAACAGGCTATATTCGCATATTTGAATACTATTTCTCTATAAGATGTAAAAGGGTATATTTGGAATTTCAAAAAGACACTGAGTAAATCTATTCAATGAATTCTCTTTATTAGTAGTAAAGATAAAGATAAAGATAGAGTGAAAGATTTCCATAATTATAATGAGGGGTATTTCTGGTATTTCAAAATGACACGGTTGAATTCCTATTCAAGTAATTCTCATTATTAGTAGTAAAGATGATTGAATTCAATTACCTTTAGTATGAGATATCCTTTGTATAAATATTATATCTTCTTCTAACATATTTACAGCAAAATTTAATTATATCTAATTGCCCTTAATTACTAATTGACTGGTCTCCATCATCCATGACTAAATTTAATCAAATCTAATTTAATTAAATTCCCTACATTTTTATTCAATCCAGTATTCACAAAGTAAATAAATGCCCCTTATATATTTACCTTGTTTAATTCGTTCATTATCTTATGTAATCAATTAACCTTTATTCTTATAATTAGTTTTCCTAATTAATTATTCATTACTTCATCGGTCATTATCGTCTCTCTCCTTATAGGAATTTCATCTTCGAAATTCAGATAAGGAAGAATAAAAATTGCATAATACCCTGTTAGTGCAAAGCCATCTTCACCTAAGTACACATAAGTACACACAAGTACAAAAGTTACACTAGTACCCTACAAATGTAATCATCAATCATTAACATAATGCATCAATTCAACAACTAACACATAATCTTTTCATAACATTAATACACTATCGCGTACAATATCGTATTTAGCTAATGTATCTGATATATTAAGCACATATGATATCAAAATTAAAATCATTAAATGGTAGTTTAGAGTATTCTCGAATATTTATGAAATACTAGAGAACCATTTATAGAAACAATGAACTCCTTATGAAGTAGTATATGGACTCAAACTTCATGAGTTATATTTAGTATAATATATCAATATTAAATTCATGTTCAAACATTAATTAAGGAGATTTAAGTTGGAAATATTCCAAAAAAAAGGTTGTATCTGATTCAAAAAAAGGCTAAGTACATCACCTTGAATGGCGCCATAATAATAGCAATGTATAAAATAAATGCATAAATTTGTAACAGAGCTGGGGGTGATTCAAGTATTGAGAATACTACATTATTTTATATCATAACGGTATAATGATAAGAGCTCACTAGAAGTTGAGAAATATATGCTGACCAGTTCTACATGATAAAAGTAGTTTATCACCATCGGAGAGAGCTGATTGACATAGTAGATAATTAAAATAACATAGTAGATCAAGTCACAAAGGGTCTAACTCAATCAATTCTCATCAAAGTGACCGAAGTGATGAGATAGAGATTTCATAATTGACCCCAAGTGCAAGTGAGAAATTGATAGAGTTAGGGGTATGCCCTAGGGGCAATTATGTAATTTGTTACATATATCTAATTTGATAACCAATCTTGTTCGAAATAAAACGATGTTTCCTTTCTGTTATATTTCTGTATATTATGTAATAAATAATTAATTATTCCATTTAAGTATATTTAACAGAAAATCCATAAGTGGTGTGGTTTTTATAGTAATTACAAGGTGGTATAATCATGAGAAATTTATCACAATATAATAAATGCACCATTTTAAATATTCCTAGTCAAGATGTATCGAGACTGGATATCGGTGCATCCGTTGATACTAGAGTACATAACACTTTCTAAATGTTAGACACCGTATTACTTATGGCTACTGGGGAATCAACGGATTACATACTGATATTTATTGAATAACCATGGAACTACGCACTCGTTAGATTTTTGGTGGTTTATATTACTAAGATCAAACAGAAAATATCGATGTGACAATAGCACACAATTCCCTCGACTTAAGAATGTCGTCGAGCATCAATGTGGAAACTCTGCTTTGATTATAGTTAAATTGTAGCACAACGTCCATCGAATGACTATAGTTAGGTCGAATGGAAGCAATAAAGGTAGGACACTATTCAATAGGGAATTTTAGGGGTGGGCATAAACCACACCGCAATACAGAAACCGCCAGCAAATGGAACGCAAAAACGGTGTGAAAACCTGCACCGAATCTTATAACCAAAGCAAGTACCCCAAACTGGACCGATTCGCATCCATATGGTTCAGTTGTGATTTGGACAATTGAACCGACCATATTAAACCGGACCGGATTGAATATTTGCACTAGTAATCTTATGATAAAAATATAAGCAACTCCTATCTCATTTTATATTCTAACTATGTATATTCTATTTTTAGCTTATATTAATAATAATCGTCATCATAAAGGAAGAAGTTACAGTTTTAGTATAATATATTTCTTCTCATTTTTTTGGATAAATGCTAATTATAATCTTAATCTTGTCATTTTACTTAATGATTATGCATTGGTTAACATTGATGATTGGTTAATCTACTAACAAAAATCTTACTTATAGCTAAATGTCAAATTGAAATATTCATACCATTAAGAACTAATATTTCATTCGGTATAACATTATGCGTTTTAACTTTTAAGTGTAAAATTTTCACACAGTTGCCTTCGTAAATTGATTTTTGATGGAAGTAATTCTTTTATTTCATATTTAACATAGGTTCAAACCAAACAGGACCAAAACCGGACTGTATTACATTAAACCAAACCATTCATAAGATTAGTATAATGGTTTGGATTTTGTGATTAGTCATTTGATGCGGTGTGGAAGCGGTTTAGGCTTCAAACCACACCAAACCGACCCACATCCACCTCTAGGGAATTTGTCTCCTCGGTTATATGAGGTTAGTATCACGGTCAAGCAAAGTCAACTCAAAATCAAAGTCTCTAGTCAGAGAAGTTTGGTTAATAATAATTGTTATTATTGAACCAAGGACCGTGTGTTTGGACTATAAAGTTGACTGTGGACAATATTAGAATTTTAATCATTGCCAAATTCCATAAGTCTTAATGTGATATAGTTTTAATGAAAGAATTGATGTAAATTATTGTCACTGCCAGGGACCGCTTAAAATAAATAAAATTGGATTTTACCGAAACTGTGTAAGCGAGAAATTTGGCCAAACTATCGTACCACTAGCTAAGATGATGTATGAATGTTAATATTTGAATTGTTCAATGCTAATCGCTAACCAAATTTACACCTAGGAGTCACACAATCGCAATGTTGAATACTCCGACTACCACTTGATTTAATTATAGTATAACTCATATAAATTAATTAATATTTGTGAAATATTAATTATAAAATTTTATTTGATTTGAATTGATTGGTATTAAAAATAATGTGCATATAAAAGTTATATACACATGTATCGATATACAATATCGATGTACGTTTAAATTTGATTTAAATGCGAATAATTTGATTTAGTTTGAAGTTGGATGGAAGCCAAAAGGCGCAAGGGGATGGTTGGCCTATGCATGAAGGAGAGCACGGTTATGTGTTTTAAATAAAAGAGTTTGAATTTGTAAGAAGAAAGAGTAGATCAAGATCCACATTTTCCTCTCTTCCTTTTCTCTTATTTAAACCCATTGCCCCTTACTTTTAGATTGGATCTTTCTTCTCTCCTCTCCATTTTATTTACAGGAAATTATTGTCAAGGACAAAAATTTCCAGCATTTTTGCCTCAAGGACATGCCTTTAATATTTTATCCTGAAGGACAGCTTTCTTTAGGTATCAGCTTTTAGTCATTGATAGCAGTTTTTAGGTATCAGTTTGTAGTTATCGGTAGCAGTTTTTAGGTATCAGTTTTAGCTTGGTAGCAGTTTTGTTGTCCTTATGAATAATTTTGGAAAATATTTGTCCTTATGAATAATTTTTAGAAGAATGTTTGTCCTTATGGTAAAAATATTGAGGTTGTGTCCTTAAGGCAAAAAATATACAAATCTTTGTCCTTTAAATTAATTCCCCCTTTTATTTACTGCCCGAAAATCCCATAGCCCCTCTCCTCCATCTTTTACGAATTAAAATACAAATTCAAGTCAAATATAATAAGGGTGCGTAGATCTCTTCATCTAGTAGCGCTTTCTAGTAGAGATTGGATCCAGATTCAAGAAGTTCAGTAGATTCATCATTCAATGTGTTATCATTAGGCTATAGTTGAGGTAACATACTAATTTACATGTGTGTGTATATATCATTTGTTTATTATGTTATACATGGCTAGGTTAGTTGTATATGTCACGACTCCTTATCTGTACATGTTGTCAATCTAGGGGACACACACACACACACACACATATATATATATATATATATATATATTTTCAAAATAAAATACATTTTTGTCATACATGCATCTATTATTAGGCATAATTTTTTTTTGAATTTAAAATTAATTTAAAAGGAGGTCTAAAACAAAAATGAATTTCTAAATCAAAATAAACTGATATTAAACACTTGAATTTTATTGTTGAATATTAAAAATATATTATTTTTGAAAATTATAATTTTTTGCCTATATATATTATTATATTTGAATTATATATATATATACTTTTTTATTATATAACAAATAAACTTGGTTTTAATAATATATATATATATATATTAATATACATAAATTTATAATAATTAAATAATAATTTTATTTCATAAGAAAAACAATATTTTTGTACGGATTTAGTCTAAAAAATAAATTCGATTTGTGAAATTTTAAACATGGCTGAAAAGATATATATATATATATATATATATATATGTGTGTGTGTGTGTGTGTGTGTGTGTGTTTTATTATATAACATTATTTTATATTACTAACAATTTTCATATTTTAATTTTAATATATATATCTACTGATTTTATACTTATGTATATAAAAAAAATTCCATGTATATATATAATAATATACAATTTATTGATAAACTTTGAAATTTGAATTTTGAATTTAATCTTGAAAGATATTTTCAGATCTAGATCTGGTTTTATAATTTGAATTTGAATTTGAATTTATAGTTGTTTATATTTATATCTATAAATGTTATATTATGCGTGTTCGTGTATGTATATTAATATAAGCATACTTTTACATTATTTTATGTATATATATTGTCTTATATAAATATAAGTTATACCTTCTAATTATATATATGTGCGTGTGTGTACATTTGACAACATAAGTGTATATGAAGGGACAAACATGTTCATTGTGGTGTACATCCCAACACTTAGATGCAGACATGTTATACCATACACATTGTATATGTTGCACTAGGGGTGGGCATAAACCGCACCGCTATACGGAAACCGCCCGCACTGGACCGCAAAAATGGTGCGGAAACCCACACCGGATCTTCTAATTAATGCAAACACCCTAAACCGGACCAACCCGCATCAATATGGTTCAGTTGCGGTTTGGATGATTGAGCCGACCATATTAAACCGAACCGAACCAAATATTTACACTAGTAATCTTATGATAAAAATATAAGCAACTCCCATCTTATTTTATATTCTAACAATGTATATTCAATTTTCAACTTGTATCAATAATAATCGTTGTCATAAAAGAAGAAGTTATAGTTTTAGTATGATATTTTTCATCTCATGTTTTGGATAAATGCTAATTATAATCTTATTCTAGTTCTTTTACTAATGATTATGCATTGGTTAACGTTGATGATTGGTTAATCTACTGAAATAATCTCACTTATAGCTAAATGTCAAATTGAAATATTCAATTAAGAACCAATCTTTCATTTCTATATGACACAGTGTGTTTTACCCTTTAAGTATAAAAGCTTCACACAATTACTTTCGTAAATCGATTGTTGATGGATGTAATTCTCTTATTTCATATTTAATATGGGTTCAAACCGAACCAAACCAAAATCGAACCTTATTACATTAAACTGAACCGAAACTGAACTGTTTAAATGGTTAGTATAATAGTTTGTATTTCTGATTAACCACTTGATGCAGTGCGGAAGCGGTTTGGACTACAAACCATACCAAACCAACCCGCGTCCACCCCTATGTTGCACGTGCATGTAACATACATGTTTATATGATATGCATGTACACACTATATATTATATATATATATATAATGTCAAACAAAATCATTTTTATTACAAATAAAATAAAATAATGATTTTATTTAAAATTAATTTAGACTAAATCTAAATAAATTTAGACTTCATTGGTCTAATAGACCCAAAATGGTAAAAAAAATTGAAATTTACCCATTTAGCCCCTTGCATGTTGGCCCAGTTCCAACTTCATCAACTGCTCCTTTAGTAAAGGAGAAGAGGAAAAACATCATTGTCCAGAGTATGCTCTCTGTTTAGGGTATACATATTCACGTTTTATTTGATACTAGTCCATCACATTATGTTATATACGGTGACTTGGTAGATAGGTTAGGATTGAGACCCGAATTAGTTTATGGACCCTTGATTGGAGGTTTAACTAGTTTGCGTATGGTTTGTCGTGATGTAGTCTCATCGAATGGATGTCTTTTGGCTTTTGATTTTTTTGTATTGAGTTTTGTGATGTTCGTATTATATTGGGGATGAACTGGCTTCAGATATATGAAGTAGTGGTGGATTGTGAAAGACCATTGGTGACTATAGGGATTGACAATGAGCGGAAGGTAAAGTTAGGTTTCCTACCGGATAATAAGGTGATGGCTAGCTTTCTATATTCGCTTGAGATCCCACATGATAATTTGGCATCCATGCCTATAGTTGGGGAGTATCCATACATATTTAAGGAGGTAACCGGATTACCATCACATGGGAAGATAGAGTTCCGTGTTGATTAGATGAAGGATGCTAGACCAGTAGTTATGCCATTGAGGTGTATGGAAACCAAAGAGTAGAGGGAACTAGAGGTACAAGTGAATGGCCTTTTGAGGAAGGAATTCATTTGTAGGAGTATATCCGAATGGGGAGCATCTTTGGTACTCGCCACTAAGGTGGACGACTCTTTAAGGTTGTGTGTTGATTACCGTAAGCTGAAAAAACTATCGAAGAAGAATAAGTATCCACTTCCGTATATTGATGACTTGTTCGGTCGGCTCCATATTATGGATGTGTTCTTTCAGTCGGACCTTGCAATGGAGTTTCATGAATTGAGAGCAACAAGGGAGAGTGTGTCAATTACATCATTTTATATGCAGTTTGGATTCTATGGGTAGTTGGTTATGCCGTTCGAGCTAACCAATGTGTGGACATACTTTGTAGATTTTATGAACTGTGTCTTCAGAGATTAGATGAATAAGTTTATACTTATGTTGATTGATGATATGCTTGCCTTTTCCAAAATGGAAGAACACAAGACAAATTCAAGGATTGTACTTGAGGAAGCACCGATTGAAGGTGAAATTTTTGAAGTGTCACTTTAGGAGGAGGGAAGTGTGATTTTTGGATCATGTTGTTTCTAAGTAAAGCATTGTTGTAGTCTATAGATCTTGCAAAAGTTGCACAAGTCCAGAATTAGGATTGACCAAAGAGTGCTATAGATGCGAGGAATTTCTTGGACTAGTGGGTACTATAGATGATTCATAGATGATTTCTCTAAAGTAGCAGCATTATTAACCAACTTGACGAAGAAGAATCAAACTTTTGCTTAGGACGTGAAGTGCAAGAAAGTGTTCATGAGTCTGAAGGAAAGGTCGATGAGTGCACCATTGTTAGTCATTCCCAGTGAGAATGAGGAGTTGACGGTATATATAGATGCTTATGGTACCGATGCGGAGGGGTAAGGTTGTCGCATATGCTAGTCGGTGGAACCACATGAGAGGAAATACCCAACCCATGATCTGGAGTTGGCAGCAATCATGTTTGTACTGAAAATTTGAAGGAATTACTTGCTTAGAGAGAGGTTCAAGTTATTCACCGACCATAAATCGTTGAAATACCTCTTCTCACAGAAGGACCTTAACCTTCGTCTATAGCGATGGTTAGAGTTCTTGGCTCTTACGACTTCGACAGTTCCTACTGGTAAGGGAAATGCGGTCACCGATGCTTTAAATTGACGACATGACAATGCAATGTTCCTAGAGTGGAATTAAGTGGCTAGATTATGTTGCCAATTATGACTTCCAACCTCGATGCGAGCTAGAGCTAGAGATATTAGCGAGTTTGACCATCATACCTACTCTGATTGAGAGAGTCAATACTAGTTAGAAACATGATACCAGATTAGTGGAGATCATTACTAAGATAGAAGAAGGAGCAGAGTCTGAAGTGATGACGAAGTATGGACTCGACCATGGTGATTGGCTCCGTAAGGATGTGTGATTATTTGTACCTGATGTCGAAGGAATGAGGGATAAGGTGTTATGTGAGTGTAATCGTTAGAGATTGGCTATAATCCTAGATGCGTTAAAATGTATAGGGATATGAAGCAAACGTTTTGTTAGGAAGGGATGAAGAAGGATGTCGGAGCATGCATCTCGAAGTGTATGAACTGTCAGCTAGGGAAGTCTGAGCAAAGAAGCCAAGTGGTTTGCTGCAACCGCTTGAAATTCCGAAGTGGAAATGAGAGATATCGATGGACTTCATCAGTGGATTGTTGAGGACCAAAGGAGGGTACAATAGTACCTAAGTCATAGTTGATAAATTGACCAAGAGTGCTTAATTCATACCCATAAAGTTTAATAGGAAGATATCTAAATTGGCTGACTTGTATGTGAAGTGGATAGTATGATTCCACGGTGCGGCGAAGAGCATTATAAGCGATTGAGACCTATTATTCACTAGTAAATTTTGGAAGAGCTTACATAAGGCATTGGGAATAGGGTTGCGGTTCCATATAGCTTATCACCCACAAACTGATAGGCAGACCGAGATGTGAATCGTATTTTAGAGGATTTCTTGTTGGCTTACATACTTAACTTTAGAGGTTCGTGGGATGATCATTTGCATTTTGTGAGTTTGCATATAACAACAATTATCAATCTAGCATTGATATGAGACCATTTAAGGCATTATATGGTCGACCATGCAACGATCCATCGTGATGGTGGGAAACAGGCGAGAAGCTGATACTTGGGCTAGACAATAAGAGAAACTTTGAAGAAGACCAAGATCATTTGACAATGAATGAAAGCTGCTTAAGACAGACATAAAGCTTTGCTGATAAGAGAAGACGTAATTTATAGTTCTCCATTGATGATATAATATTTGTCAATATCTCCCCATTAAAGAATGTATTTCAATTCGGTAATGATGGAAGTTGGCACAGAGTTTGTAGGTCTTTTTTCGATACTTATGAGGATCGGGAACCTAGCTTGTATGGTCGACTAACCTTAGAAGATGGTAGGTGTGCATAATGTGTTCCACATTTCTCATTTGTGGAAGTTTGTGCATGGCTCGGGTGCGACTGTTACACAAGATCAACTAGATGATATAGATATTAAAGCATCAAGGTCTCAGAAACTGATTCATATAGTTGAGCAAAGTATAAAGCAACTTAGGAGAAAGACGGTGCAATTGGTAAAGGTTCAATGGAGTAAGAGCGAAGGAGATAACACATGTGAGACTGCTGATATTATGAGGAATGCTTATCCGAAACTCTTTACTTGGTAAGATTTCCATTTTTATTATAAGCTTTCACATTTGGTATCCTATATTGCTACTTTTGTACCTTGCATCCATGTAGATTTTATTTCTAACTTATATGTGCATGTTGATATGCTTACTTATGGTTATTAAGCATGCAAGGTAATTATACCATTTGGCGTTACTTAGTTCATGAGGTTTCGATGGAGAAATTCCAAAAGGAGAAAGAGTGTAACGCCCCGTATTTTACGTTTTGGAGGATCGTAGAATTTTATTTTTAAAATCCAAATAAGGTCATATGAGGTTATAACTCTTGTGAATGTTGAGTATTGATATTTTTTACTCTTAGAAATTTTGTTGGATAATTTTGACTATGAAATTATTTAAGGCCTATAAATTTTTATAAGATCCAAATTAGAATCTGAAACCACTTCCAAATGAATGATATAATGGTTTCTCGTTCCATAGAGTAGTCACAGTAGATTTTTGAACTTGCGTTTTAAGAGACACGGCCATTTGAAGTTTGGACTATTTTTAGGTTGATTTGTGGGCGATTAGAGATAAGTGGGGTTAGTCCCAAGAGCCTATTTTAGGAATCGTGCCCGATATAGTTGAAATCCACCTCTTAATCACATTTTCACATTTCTCAAAACATTCCCAAGCCTCCATTGATATTCCTTTGACCTAAAACCATCAAAATACTTACTTTAACTATCTGAATCTAGTTATTAGATGGTAATTAGTGAGAAAAGCATTGGATCTCGGATTTGCGGCATATGGATTCGTGCAAGGGGCCACTGGATCATTTTGTGCAAACTTGGTATTATGTGAGTGATTTGTATCCCTCACTATAATATATTGGCTATATAATGTTAAAAAAAAATTCTGAAATGATTTCGAACTTTAAAACCCGTTTATGATAGATCTAAACTTAACGTTGATTTTGAAATGTGTTAAAAAAATTAAATGTTGATATTAGTTAGTTTTTTGCAATTTATCATACCAATAGTCATTTTCATGCATAGTTAGATATAGGTAATATGGATGTTGGTTATATTTGTTGGCATGATGTGTGTGTTGTGTTATAATTGTATTTGGTTGTTTTAATGCATTTGAACTTTGTTTGAATGTTTGGAGTGATTGGTATTGATTGAGAGAAAACCGATCAGTATTGAGTGTTCATGGTCGAGTTTCTACAAAGAGAGTTGCATAGAAGTTAGATCATTCAAATAAGAGGAAGATCCAGAAGAATTCCAAAAATCGACTAAGTAAATCGATCGATATCGATTTGTCAAGACCAATCGGTACCGATCGATCGGAGGTCTTCAAATGTGGTCGCTACCGATATGGTTGGTTCATCTTGGAGTGGGGAATCTATATTTGCTAGTTGAAGATTGGACTTATGATTTGAGAGATATAGGTTCTGGAAGATCGTTATTGTTCTATGTTGAAGTATTGAGAAGCTTCAGCCCAAGTGGAGGAAACCATGACAATAACTTCGGGCTAAAGGAAGGAGTGCTTCAACAACGTGAATGGTCATTTTTGAGAAGTACTTAGCCCAAAATAGCTAAGTATAGAATGAAATCAATCAGTATCGATCGGTCTGGACCGATTGGTTTTCATTATTGAGAATTATGCCATATTCCTTGAGGAGCATCGTTAGATCGAACACATAAAGCTTTGGCGCCCAGTATGGAAGATATGGACTACCACCAATCGATTCTGATGAGGCAAGTTACTCGATGCAAACAGGAAAGAGAACGCATAATTATTCTAAGGCATGCATGAGGCAACTTCAAGAACAATGAAGAAGTGTTTCGAAGTTAAGATGAGACAACCTCTAGGATTTATGAGGCAACTAGGGAAGTAAAGAGGCTTCAACAACTCAATATTCTGAGTGATAGGGTACCTCATGAAGGAAGTAACTGTGGTATGATAGAAGCTACCAAGTGGGAAAGTGACGACTGATCACTTGTGAAGTAGAGAAGAGGTGGTTCTACTATTGGTACGTATGCTAGAGATCGTTAATAAATCTAAGGTTATGATATATGCTCATATGGGGAGGGTAGCCTGAGTGTACCCTGGAGTAGTCTGAGCATACCCATGAATGGGACATCTAAGTGGTCCATATCTCATCCATCTGAGTGGGCATGAGCTTAAGCTGAGTACTATGACGTTGAGTAGTCGCCGACCACCTGTTTTCTGAAAGCTTTTGAGAGCGAGATGCAGATCTGACCGATAATGTTTTATTTGCTATAATTGCTATCTTTGCTATGACCATCGAGTCTTTAAGATGGATGTCATAAGACGTAGGTACTATTGAGTTTGTTACCCCGACACCCTATTATGTACTCCTAGCATAAGTATACTCCATGATTATAGTTTAACATATATTTGAGTTTATGTGCTAACTTGTTGGATGCAGGGATAGGTTAGGTATGACTCTTCATACTATATGTGTGTGTGTGTGTGGATCGCTCACACCAAACTGATGGCTGACTCGAGATTTTATGCTTTGCTTCTTATTATCTCAAGTACGCTTAAATGAGTAGGCTAGATTGCAGGTCTGAGTAGGCTAGATTGCAGGTATGAGGAGGCTTGCGCTATTATAGAGTTACCATCAGAGTTTGTTTCTTATTCTGCTGTGAAGTACTGTAACGATACGGATTTTCGCGTTCGAAAATCGACATCCATACTTTACATCGTACTCGAATGCCGTAGATTCGACCGTTCAAATCCGAGTCGCCGGAGCTTATAACACAGTTAAGTAAATAACACAGCGGAAGAAAAAGAATAATGATATCATATACAACTCCAATGAATACAATATCCAGAATGATATACAACAATGATATCAATATGATACAACAATATCAGAGATATGATACAAGAAATAGCAGCGGAAAGAAAATAGATAACACCAGCAGCGGATAGAATGTCTCCAATAGAATGCTCCAAGATAAGCAACGTCAATCCATGAACTCCAAGAACTGAACCAGCTCCAGATAATCCACTAAACCTGAATATCTGAGAAACCCAACTCTAGACTGCCCGTGTGGAAAATGGTGGGCACCCAGAGTTTAGGAAGGGAACAAGAAACTCTGGATCAGTCATGGGACTGGTGTGAGCAACAAAAACAGTTTATCTTTAAACAAACACAAAAGGCTTTTAAACATTGAAACCCGCAATGCTTTTGAAAAATGAAACTACCATAAGACCTCCCACCACACATACAATGCAATCGCAAAATTGGAGGAGATTTCTTCTTATGATAGTCAAAAATGCTTACTACGCAAAATCATTCGATATTATTATCATTAGTGCATAGTGTCGAAAACCATTTCGAAAATATAATATAAATCTTAGCCAACATACAACATTCCATCGTATGCCTACTATAGCTACTACGTTCAATAGCAGGTTACCGCCACATTCCATAGCAGGTAATACAACTAAAACCGTACAGGGTTTGTATTGTTTCTTTGGATTTCCAACAAATGATCAGGCAAAGGAACTTCCTTACCGAAATGGAAACGCCTCTGGAAAGACGCCCCGAGAACCTAACCGGATCTCTGCAAACAAAAGGCCGACGCTACCTCACGCTTTAACCAAGCTGTAACTAGGTAACTAACACACGAGTCATGTCATCCCCCGGTCTTCACTGACCTTTATCCGAGGTACCTCGATCATAAAGCAACAACCACAAAGTATAATAAATTTGCAGCATCCACATAGGTAAAATATCTGGGCTCCATACCATGATATCACCTTTTATCCAGAAGGAAATGACATACCCTAGGGGCGCTACCCCTAAAAACCTTTGTCGCAACGTTCCTGTTTCGACCATTACCGGGTTGTGAGGCTCGACGAAGTCTCGTCCACAAAGCTACGCTTTTTCGCAAAGCCACGCTTTTTCACAAAGCAACGCTTTGACCAACAAATGATCATCAGCACTTCGTATGCCACATTACCAAATTGGGAATGTATCACTAGTAACCATCAACTACATAACCTCTGAGCTCGTACGTCTCAGAGAAGGGTGTTAAGCTAAGATAATAAATTCTCCACCACTAACAGAAATGTATTTGATAGAAACCAGCTTTACATCTCAAAGTGTAACGTCAAACACACATCCATACAAGTCCGTTCCGGGATCGAACGAAACCGAAGGCACTTCCAAAGAAGCCCTTGCAAATCCGGATAATTTCTAATCACGTCCGGACTTCCCATCACAAAGGGTGCTAAAATCTCTATATCGGGGCCAGTCGATGCAGAGACATTCGACGAGTTGTCCTTCGTTTTCGAAAACATCCGGTCTTCACCACCGGTCTTCAAATGCAATCCATATACGACGTATCATTATTCGGAATGGGTTATATGACACAAAGGTCCTTTCCCGGCTAAACCGAATAACGAGCGCAATTAAAAATCATATGGATACTGGGATCTCAGATAAATCACAGCTTAAAACCCAAAACTTTTCATTCGAATGGTTACAACAAATTACCATTTCCAATCTTTTAAATAAAAAGATTCATTTCAAAAACCTTCAATGGTTTAAACAATTTCCACACTTTTAATCTTTTAAACAAAAAGATTCAATTCACAAAGTTCACCCCATTTACAAAGATTCATTCATGGATTTCAAAACAATTTCCATTTCAATTGAATTAACTCGTTAAATCTTTAAGTCAAGATTTAACTTATAGCTTTCAAAACTAGTTTCCAAAGATTCATTCATAGCCTTTCAAAACAATTCTATTTCAAGTTAGATTAACCCGTCCGGTCTTTGAAATCAAAGACTCATTTCATAGTTTTCAAAACATTTCAATTCTATTTCAAACTTGAAATTCTTTCAACACAATTTGGAAATTCTTTCTTAAAATGAAAGCTATTATTATTTGAAAACAAGTAGTTTTCGTTTCGGAAAAATCTAGTTATATTTACACGAGTCAAAACCCTTGAATTAAATTCAAATTCCCAAATCAATACTTTTAAAATGGTTTAACCCATATATAACTTGTACAACATCATTAATCCCTAGTTTCAAATTATAGGATTCAATTTCAAACTTGAATTCAAATTTAAATCAAATTATTTAAATTTCAAGATATCCAAATTATCTTTAAAACTCCTTTGAAAAGCTTTTCATATTAAACTCCAATTTTCAATTTCAAAATCAATTGAAATTAAAATTTCAATTTCAAAAACATTGAATTTAAATCATCTGTGACTTAACCGATTTCCACGTGAAATCCATATTTGTGTGTGTATGGTGTAGTCCAGGGGTTTCACACAACAGTGCACAACATCAATCATCACAGATATATCGATAAGCGGTATAATCAATAACGCTTATCTTCATTCACAGATTCATAGATAAAATAAATTTATCAGTCACAAAGATTCACTATTACAATTCGATGTGGGTTTCGGATAACCAACTGGAATCCGACTCCCTATCGCATCGAAATTCAAATGCCGTTTTACGGGTCAAGGGTTTTCATATTCATATAACAGTATATTCATCACAGATATAACAACTCTATACAAAGCAATTTATATCACAAAGCATCATAACACAAAGCATTATATCACAAAGCATCATATATCAAGGATATCAAACAATCAAGTCATCCGATAGAATCCAAATATCCATAGATAAGATCAATAAATTATCTGATTAAATCAGATAAATTTCTTATGAATTACTAATCCTGGTTAATTACAAATCATTTTGATTAATTATTCTTTACTCATTTATTAATTAACCATCAGAAATAAATTAATTAACCTTTAATTATAATTCATCAACCTTTAATTATTAAATAATTAACCTTTAATTATTTAATTCATCATTTAATTAATTATCTTTAATTAATAAATTAACCCTTAATTAATTAATTACCATTTAATTAATAAAAATTTAATAAATGATCATCCCTAACCTCTTACATTGATTAATTAATCTTTGATTAATTATCTTTAAATTAATTGCTTTAATTAATTAACCAAATTAATAAATCAACTTTAATCTTTAAGTAAGTTATCCTTAATTACTTAAACCAAATAATTGATCTCTGAAACACCTAAGATTTTAATCAAATCAAAAGATAAATTAATTACCTTGATTTTCCTTTTAAACCTTGTTAAATCGTAATCCTTTTTAAGTAGTTAAACAAATTTAAATTTAACAACTTTATTTAAACTGAGATTCAAAATTAACTTAAAACGGATTTAAACTTGAATTTAAACTCATTTTTAAAACTTACTTTCCATTTAAACTAGCTTTTAAATTTTATTAAAAAGAAATTCAAAACTGGGTACAGGTTTTCTATAAAACCTATAGCAACCAATTCAACCCGAGGCAACACATGATGCTTCGAGCAACCTTAGCTTGCTCGTGACCAACACTCGAATTACTCGAGTGAAATGCGAACAATCCCCCTGCTTGCCAAACCCAACCTTCCCAGACAAATACTTCACCGTGCATATGCACGGTGACTCCAGCCACCGTTGACCTTCCACGATGATTGCTCTACCTCAGAAAACAGCTCGACATCCCACCTCGGTCATCAAAATGCATTCAACAACCAGAAATCGAAATCGAGCTCCCCATTCCAAAACCTGGAACCAGCTAGAAGACATCAACCCAAACCTGAAATCATCTCGTTCTCGACATCAAGATCATCAGAATGTTCGAAACTCCGGCCATCACCTCAACTACTACCCAACTACCACTATCCAAAATATCAAAACACTCGATCGACAATACTAGCTGTGGTGATCAATATTTTAAACACAGTTAAAACTAGGGTTTAAAAAGAATTCTCAAGGCTGCATCTTCCACCATGAAATTTAACACCAACCAATATTTTTCCTAGCAACTCCTAACCCTCCTCCATCACCTGGAAGAACCCCGAGCCTTCCAGTCACATAGATCACCAGAAAACCAAATATTCCCCTTTCCAACCAAAACTCAAACTACACCCTCATCCTATTTCTAAAAATCATAATTCCTGATTTAAAAATTATGTTTTTGTAAATGTATTCAATCTACAATACTAAATTTATAAATTATACAGTATGAATTTTTTTGAGTTATATCAACATTCATTGATGTTTAAATATATCCAGAGACCATCAAGTTTGAATTTGACTTGATTAAAATTTTAAACAAAAATCTAAGTTAAATCAAACAATATTGGTTTATAAATCAGTTCCTATCACAAATTAAATTATGTGGTAATGAATTTTTTTTTAAATGAAAAAGTGGAACTGGAAACATAGCAGAGCACATAACAGCATGCATACCCATAAATATTTACTTCAGATTTTTATCTATCCACATACAGTACTTATTTATATCCAACCATACTAGCATGCAACTTAAGTTATAATTTAAGATTTAAAGGTTACTCACAGATTCTCAAACATTGGATTCAAAGAAATGGTTTTAAAGATTAAAGTTGCTCACCAGAGATTGAAGCAGAGAAGAACAGAGTTTGATGATGTGGAACCCGGCTTGAAACTTGCAAGCTGAAACCTTGTTCTCGATCCAGACATTGATTTCCAGGCTTGAAAGCTTGAAAACTAAAGTCATTCTTTTGGTTTTGAGATCTGAGTTTTGTTGTTTGATGTTTTTAAGTTTAAGTTTAAAGATGATACTTACTCAGTTTTTTACTTAGTTTGATGGACGAAAAATGGGATGAAAAGGCTGTTATATAAAAATGAGTTACAGGGTGGAGATAATATTTTGTACAAGTGATACTTGGTTTGTACAAGAATGGGCAGAGGTATTTCTATTAAATGGTGGCTGATATTAATTAGGCTTGTACAAATATATTTTATTTTGTTTCTAGTTGTACAATTCATTAGATTTCCCTTTCTTCTTTTGGTGGCTGATGAATACATTTGTACGTGCATTAAATGCTCAAGTCCTTTGTGTCTTCATATGTTTGAATACTTGCACACATATGTCTATGTTTACTTGTTTGTCTCGGCTGAGATAATATTGCTTCTGGTGGTTAAAGATTTCTTTCATTTGTTTGTGCTGAGATGATTTTGTATTACTTTTCTTTGTCTTCCTATACAAGCTTACATACTTATATTTATATTTCTTACCTTGACTAACCTGGTTTCCTTGTTTGTTCATACGTATTATTTAGTCTTGTTCATACTTTGTTTGTTCACGAATAGTTATATTTGTTTTATCTTGCTTGATAACACAAATGAATTTCTATTTTTACATGTTGCTATATTCTAACTAACTTGTACCTTTGCTTTCATATATTTCTATTTTTTGTGGTGACCCTCATCCTAAAATGCTTAGAATTTTTTTTATACAAGAGGAACTCACCACTAACCCCAAATACTTTTATATTTAAATTTTTATATAGTTTCCAATTATTTTTCCCAAGACCCTGGAATTACTAATATAATCATATCAGTATACAAAGATTAAACCAATTATATATTTGATGATACACAATTGTTCCTTTATTATTATTTTATATATATTTATATATATATATATATATCAGAGTCAATTTAAATCAAAGTGAAAACAAAATATCATACAATCTATTGACAAGCCATTTATTTCCTTTCTGAATCTTGTTCTTCTGCCAGAGGTGTATTTTAGCAAATTACAACACTTAAACCTTTTATCTGACTATAAATATTAATCTGCCTAAATAATTCTATTAACACAAACATAGTGTTTCCTTAATCTTATCAGTGTTATCAGGTATACATATAACACTACTCATAAGTTATTTCCATTTATCATTTTAGGTTGATTAGGAGAGTACTTTTAGCATTTTAAAGTTTAATATGATGCAGACCTACAAACTTGGTGGTTTGTGAGATATGCTTGGAGTTATATAAGGGCTGCTTGGTGTTTTCTTTAATTTGTCCCGGAAGCACATTACACTTCACTGATTGAAGTGAAGTGGTTCCAGGCATCCAAGGGTTTGACTCATGGCCATCTAGGCCGGCCATAGTCCCTCCTTTACCACTTGTAAACCCATATCCCTCATGTTAACAAACTCTACAAAGTGCTACTCCTAAATTTCCAAGCCTTTTTATGTCCAGTTCAAGTTTTCTGGAAAAATCATTCTTATAGGTGTTCAATCATTTATCAAAAATTCAGTACCTTTCAAGTCTACTATTCTCAAAGATCTTTCTGAAAATTTAAATACTCAAATTTATACAAGTTTCCAGAATTCATGCACATGCCAGTATCATTTACCTGCCATACACAAATTCATTTTACTTGAATATTCTACAAAAATCTTGAGAGTTCATTTCAAAAATTAAATCCCCTTAGCAGTTTAATTCCCATAAGACAAAATATAAACAATAGAAATCAGAGGTTCAAATATATATACATATATATATATATCAGTATCAACTATCTGACATGCATACATTTATTCCACTTGGATATTTCTTATTCAAATCTTGTCAAAACTATTATAATTTTATTTAAAGAAAATCATAGAATAAACTCAAGCAATAAAACCAGAGATCATTACATTCACATTTTATATTTATGTGTTATACCCATGCCCTTGTTTTCTCCAAATCAGATGATCACAACATCAATAAAAATCAAACTCCATCAAATATCATTCAAAATGAATTTTACTTAAGTACAAGTTTTCATCCTCAAATACTTAGAAAGTTTCCTACAAGTACTTCAATTGCAGAAAATAGAAATTTGTCTAGTAATTCCATTACAAAGCAACTGCAAATTTAAAACAAGTCTCTCTTATTTATACTAGCAGCCAATGCCTTCTTTACTCATCAAGCCAACTTCAATTTCCTGCAAGCAAATCATTTAGCTGCCCCAAATAATTTTTGAGACACCCAGATGATTGCAAGGGCAACCAAAAGGGTCAGTTTACACTGGTATGAGCATTTATCAATTTTGGATATATGTACATAATTGTAGTAATCTTGCAATGCCTTCCTAGATTAACAGGTCTTATACTTAGCATGTTTTGGTTCATTCAAAAAGACACAATACCACATTCAACAAATCAAACAATGCACAACAGTCAGTTAAGATTAAGCATGTGTACAAATTTTTAATTCATCCTCATCAAAACTTGGGTAAGTAATCTCTGTTTTATACTCCAAATTTCCACCCAGCAAATTAATCAATGAACAATGTTTAACTTGATTAAATCTAACACCAAATCTGAAAGTTTATAACCCAGATTTTTAAACCCCTACCCCCATTTATTTCATGGTCTTTAACTCCTTGTCAAATGAACACTATGTATGCATTGTGATGGAAACTCCCAGGTTGTTTAAATTATTCCAACACACAAAGGCCTCAGGGTGCTGTTGCACCATGCACATACTTGCTTCCACCTGAAGTAAGCAGATCATTGACTACCCCCAAGTGACCAGTTTAGTTTTTCTTTTTTTATATCAGAGAAATATGACTGCCTGCATATTTTCTGACTCAACCCCATGTTCCCCTATTAATCTTGATCCATGTTTAATGATGATAGAACAAGAATACTTAAAACATGTTAACTCTGAAAGCCAAATTACAGATCAATGCTCCAAACAAAAATGCACAAACAAACACCCATATCACCCATAACAAATCATTTCAGAGATTCAAATAACTCATAGTATTTTTAGGCTGCCTGCAATAGGACTTAATGCCATTGCATACAAAAGATAAATACTCACATAATGTTTCTTCTTTCACTGCCTTAATTTCTTAGAACAGCAAATCCCCCAAAGCCTCAAGCTAGTGTTTCTCCTTGCTTATTTTATTTTTGTTTTGATCTCGAGAGAGTGATGGTTTTGGCTATGTGCAGTTATTTATAAATCCATTCTAGGGTTTTAGAAAATGGGTAATTCCCCTGATACCCTTAGATGTTTATGTACACATCATATTTCTGTGTGATCATAAATTGGAAATGCATACTTTAATTAGCCATTTCGGGGATCATACATTTTTAGACACTCAATACTATTTTCATGACTCCTTTCTACTCATGCCATAAGCATGTGACCCTTAGTTTATTTTTTTTTTATAAGTTTTAAGGAAATCTGAAAATCTACTTTGTATATATTTTCTTTCTACCTATCCATTACCTCCTTTCTATCAGACATACTACCATACTTTGTAATGTAAAAATCATTTACCTAAATTATTTGCTTGGAATAAATATGGTATGGAAATTTTATTTGATTCTGTATATGTATATATATATTTCTGCCTTTTTGTCAAATCAGTCAACTCCCTTTTTAAATTAAAAATCACATATATTATGCTAATTATTTTCTGGCACAATTATAAGACATATAAACCTTTATATTAAACCTCATTTTATTTTATCTTCATATAAAACAGCAAACACCCCATATATATTAAATGTATATATATTTACATAATTCTTTGAACATAAAACTATATTTATTTTGAGCTCCAATTTTTCTTCTAATTACCTTGATTCCTTGCATTTTGTCAAACAGAAGCTCTCATTTAATTTTATTCATTGCCAAATTCTTTTCTGTTTTAATGCAATATATATATATACTTTTATATATATCTCAGAATTTTCTAATATAAATATATGTATTATTTTATTTTATTTTAGGGTCACTACATACCCTTCCCCTTAAAGGAATTATGTCCTCATAATTTCACCTAATCTCTCCAATTAAAAACACTAATCCATAGCCTGTTTTAACTCCATAACCCCATACCCATATTTTATGAAAACAAACAATGTATAAGTATATTTAGAAAAATCATCTTAGGCTGCTTGGACATACCTCTCCATTAGTAAATAAACTGGGGTATTTAGCCCTCATTTTATCTTCAACCTCCCATGTACAATCATTAGTGTCCAAGCTCCATTGGATTTTCACCAGTTTGATCACCTTGTTCCTCAACCTTTTCTCTTCCTTGGCAACTATCCCTACTGGTTCATTGGTATAAACCAAATTCTTCTGGACTTGAACTTGAGTAGGTGACTCCAGAATTGCTCCTTCATCATGCACCCATTTTCTCAATTGAGAAACATGAAATACAGGATGCACACCACTCAACTCCTCAGGTAACTTGAGTCTGTAGGCCATAGCACCAATTCTCTGCATAATTTCATATGGTCCTACAAATCTTGGTGATAGCTTACCAGATTTTCCAAACCTGAACACTTTCTTCATTGGTGATACTTTCAGAAAAACATGCTCTCCTACTTCAAACTCCATTGGCTTTCTCTTTCTATCTGCATAAGACTTTTGTCTTGATTGTGCTGCCTTCATTCTATGCCTAACCAATTCAATCATGTTGGAAGTTTCTTTAACATGATCTGGCCCCAACATTACACCCTCTCCTGCTTCCAACCAACAGGCAGGAGACATGCAAGGTCTCCCATACAAGGCTTCAAAGGGAGCCATTCCTATGGTTGATTGATAGCTATTGTTGTAAGTGAATTCTGCCAAGTGAATATGATCCTCCCAATTTCCCCCAAAATCAAGCACACATGCTCTAAGTAAATCTTCCAATATTTTATTCACTATCTCTGTTTGTCCATCACTTTGAGGATGGTAGGCAGTGCTTAAACAAAGTTGTGTTCCCATTGCTTCTTGGAAACTTTCCCAAAATCTTGAGGTGAACAAAGTGTCTCTATCACTTACAATAGTCTTGGGTATGCCATGTAACCTCACCACTTCTTTGATAAACAATTGTGCAAGCCTAGATGCATTTCTATCTGACCTGACAGGAACAAAGTGAGCTGATTTGGTTAGTCTATCAACAATTACCCATATACTATCATTGCCTTTCTTAGTTCTAGGCAAACCATCCACAAAATCCATGGAAATGCTTTCCCACTTCCACTGAGGTACCTCCAAAGGTTGCAACATGCCAGAGGGCTTTTGGTGGTCTGCTTTAATTTGTTGACATGTGGAACATTTTGCCACATATCTTGCCACTGCTTGCTTCATTCCTGGCCACCAGTAGCCTCTTTTTAAATCATGATACATCTTAGTACCACCAGGGTGTATGGTGTACCTGGTCTTGTGATGCTCATTCATGATTTCTTCCTTCAATTCTGCAATGTTTGGTACACAAAGCTTATCATTTTTCCTCAAATAACCTTGGGAATCTATTTTAAAATTCTCTGACTCAATGTTGTTTAATAACATTTCTTTCTTCTCCTTCAGACTTTGATCTTGATCTTGCATGCTACCAACTTTCTCCACCAGATTAGACTTCACTGTGATTATTCCCAGTGTACCATACTCCACCATATCACCATGCTCTTTAAAATTCACTGCATCCTTACTGTATATATCTGCCTCCCCAAGCACTGCAAGATTTTTAAACTCATCAATCATCAAACTGGCTAATCTAACATGATTTCTGCTCAAAGCATCTGCTACTCTATTAGCTTTTCCAGGAGTGTACAATATATCTAAATCATATGCAGCAAGAAACTCCAACCACCTTGCTAGCCTCATATTTAAATCTTTTTGAGAAAATAAATATTTCAATGCTTGATGATCTGTGAATAATTCAAATTTTTCCCCAAGCAAATAATGCCTCCATAATTTTAGTGCAAACACTATTGCAGCTAATTCTAGATCATGAGTTGCATATTTGGTTTCATTGGGTTTATGCTGTCTTGATGCATATGCCACTACCTTGCCATGTTGCATAAGCACTGCACCTAACCCAGACCCACTAGCATCAGTGTATACAACCATTCCTTCATTTGCTTCTGGGATTTGTAGGACAGGAGCTTCCACCAATGCTTGCTTCAATTTCTCAAAAGCTTGTTCACACTGCTCAGTCCACACATATGGTTGGTTCTTCTTGGTTAGTTTGGTCATTGGTGCAGGTATTCTTGAAAAATCCTTGATGAACCTCCTATAATACCCTGCCAAACCTAAGAATGACCTCACCTCAGTCACTGTTTTGGGTCTACTCCATGATTGAACTGCAATGACCTTGCTTGGATCTACACTTACTCCCTGCTGTGACACTATGTGTCCTAAGAATTTTACTCCATGTTGCCAAAATGTACACTTTGAATACTTGGCTTTTAATTCATGTTCTCTAAGTCTGGATAATACTAAATGTAGGTGCATGGCATGATCATTTTCTGTCTTTGAATAAATTAATATGTCATCTATAAACACCAAGACAAACTTATCCAAAAAGTCTCTAAAAATTCTATTCATCAAGTCTACAAAATAGGAGGGAGCATTGGTCAAGCCAAATGGCATTACTAGAAATTCATAAAGGCCATACCTTGTATTAAAGGCTGTGTACTCAATGCTTTCCTCTGCAACTTTCATCTGATGAAATCCAGAGGCTAAGTCTAGCCTTGAAAATATTTTAGCACCATGCAATTGATCAAATAGATCATCTATTCTAGGCAGTGGGTACTTATTTTTAATAGTCACCTTGTTTAAATCTCTGTAGTCTACACACAACCTCATTGTTCCATCATGTTTCTTGACAAATAGCACTGGGGAACCCTAACTGGAACTACTTGATCTTATAAATCCTTTCTCTTCTAATTCTTCTAGTTGATGTTTTAATTCTACCAACTCTTTTGGACCCATTCTATAAGGCTTCTTAATGATTGGATTTGTTCCAGGAATTAATTTTATTTTAAATTCAACTGGTCTGTTTTGAGGAATTCCTTTCACTTCTCCAAACACATCTACATATTCATTGACTACTAGGATTTCCTCTATCTTTAATTCTTTCTGAACTTCATTAATACTCCAGATTTTATTAAAACATGTATTCTTTGCTATTTCACTTAAGATGGTAATTCTTTTGCTTTCATTTGTTTCCAAAGAGATAGTAAGGTTTTCTAAATTTAAAATTGCTTTATTTCTCATTAACCAATCTACCCCCAAAATAATCCCAATACCAGGGAAATTTAAGGTATATAAATCTGAATTAAATTCATAACCCCCTATAATTAATTTCAGACCCAAACACTTCATCCCCAACATACAATGACTCCCTATGGGACTGTGTACAACCAAGGGCTGATCAATGGAAACACATGCAAGTGTTAACTTCTTTACAATTTCCAAAGATATTAGTGAATGTGAGGCACCAGTGTCATATATTACTGATATGGGTTGGGTATGAATAAAAATTATACCTTCAAGTTGCCCAACATTCCCAGTGTTACTTGCTGCCAAAGCTCCTACCCTTGCTGTTCCCCTATTGGTTTCTGGGCAATCCTTCTTGAGATGACCCATCTTTCCACAATTATAGCATCCTCCTCTGGGTATCTTGGGGTCAGGGCATTGGTTACTATAATGTCCAGCTTTTCCACAATTAAAACAATGAGTGAACTTCTTGCTTTCAGGTGCTGTTGCTCCTTCCCCTTTCTTAACTCCTTTACTTGCATTTCTCTTGTCATAAGGTTGCACTTTGTTCTGACCACCTTTCTTCTTGTTGAGCTTCATATTCCTGAATTTCTCTCTTGCAGTGTCATGTTGCTCAAATGAGAGAGTTAGATCAATTACTTGATCAAAGGTTTTGTCCTTGTATGGCAACATTGCCCTTGACAAACTAGGGTTCAAGCCTTGAATGTACCTTGCATTCTTTGCTTCTGCATTCCCTATTAACACCAGTCCATACTTGGATAAAGCTTCAAACTTCTGAGTGTATTCATTCACATTCATACTTCCTTGCCTTAATCTAATAAAGTCTTCAAGTAGTGTGGCCTTGGCAGATGCTGGGACAAATCTGGCCTCAAGCATGTCCTTGAAATTATTCCAAGTAATGGTATCCTCTTGTCTTCCTGCTGTCACAACTTCCCACCAATCCAGTGCAACCCCCTTCAATTTCCTTGAAGCTATCTGTCTCTTTCTTTGGTCATTGATTTGCATATCTGTGAAGACCCTCTCCATAGTTTTTATCCAAGTTTGAACACCTATAGCTCCTTCAGTACCTTCAAAATCCTTTCCTCCCAAAGTGGTACAAGTCTTAAGCAGTTTGGAGAGTTCCTCATGAGGATTGTCTTGCCTTGGTGCCATTCCATCCCTTAAAGCTCTCACAAAATCCTCCATGCTCATCACAGGTGGCTCACGTGATGATCCTGCACCTGTGTGATGCCTTGGTCCTACCATAATGCTATAAATATGATTTTTATGTTAGTTTATTTACCCCTATCAGTTTTTGGTGTCTTTACTTGGTTCATTTTCATTTCTGTGCACACTGTGCATGCGTCACATGTACACACATATATTTCTTGACATACAGCAAAAACATTCAACACCAACAATTCAAACAATGCATTCAAACATCCATATGCATACAACAACATTTACTATGTTATTTAAAACATAGCTCTGATACCAACTGTGGTGACCCTCATCCTAAAATGCTTAGAATTTTTTTTATACAAGAGGAACTCACCACTAACCCCAAATACTTTTATATTTAAATTTTTATATAGTTTCCAATTATTTTTCCCAAGACCCTGGAATTACTAATATAATCATATCAGTATACAAAGATTAAACCAATTATATATTTGATGATACACAATTGTTCCTTTATTATTATTTTATATATATTTATATATATATATATATATATATCAGAGTCAATTTAAATCAAAGTGAAAACAAAATATCATACAATCTATTGACAAGCCATTTATTTCCTTTCTGAATCTTGTTCTTCTGCCAGAGGTGTATTTTAGCAAATTACAACACTTAAACCTTTTATCTGACTATAAATATTAATCTGCCTAAATAATTCTATTAACACAAACATAGTGTTTCCTTAATCTTATCAGTGTTATCAGGTATACACATAACACTACTCATAAGTTATTTCCATTTATCATTTTAGGTTGATTAGGAGAGTACTTTTAGCATTTTAAAGTTTAATATGATGCAGACCTACAAACTTGGTGGTTTGTGAGATATGCTTGGAGTTATATAAGGGCTGCTTGGTGTTTTCTTTAATTTGTCCCGGAAGCACATTACACTTCACTGATTGAAGTGAAGTGGTTCCAGGCATCCAAGGGTTTGACTCATGGCCATCTAGGACGGCCATAGTCCCTCCTTTACCACTTGTAAACCCATATCCCTCATGTTAACAAACTTCTACAAAGTGCTACTCCTAAATTTCCAAGCCTTTTTATGTCCAGTTCAAGTTTTCTGGAAAAATCATTCTTATAGGTGTTCAATCATTTATCAAAAATTCAGTACCTTTCAAGTCTACTATTCTCAAAGATCTTTCTGAAAATTTAAATACTCAAATTTATACAAGTTTCCAGAATTCATGCACATGCCAGTATCATTTACCTGCCATACACAAATTCATTTTACTTGAATATTCTACAAAAATCTTGAGAGTTCATTTCAAAAATTAAATCCCCTTAGCAGTTCAATTCCCATAAAACAAAATATAAACAATAGAAATCAGAGGTTCAAATATATATACATACATATATATATATATATATATATCAGTATCAACTATCTGACATGCATACATTTATTCCACTTGGATATTTCTTATTCAAATCTTGTCAAAACTATTATAATTTTATTTAAAGAAAATCATAGAATAAACTCAGGCAATAAAACCAGAGATCATTACATTCACATTTTATATTTATGTGTTATACCCATGCCCTTGTTTTCTCCAAATCAGATGATCACAACATCAATAAAAATCAAACTCCATCAAATATCATTCAAAATGAATTTTACTTAAGTACAAGTTTTCATCCTCAAATACTTAGAAAGTTTCCTACAAGTACTTCAATTGCAGAAAATAGAAATTTGTCTAGTAATTCCATTACAAAGCAACTGCAAATTTAAAACAAGTCTCTCTTATTTATACTAGCAGCCAATGCCTTCTTTACTCATCAAGCCAACTTCAATTTCCTGCAAGCAAATCATTTAGCTGCCCCAAATAATTTTTGAGACACCCAGATGATTGCAAGGGCAACCAAAAGGGTCAGTTTACACTGGTATGAGCATTTATCAATTTTGGATATATGTACATAATTGTAGTAATCTTGCAATGCCTTCCTAGATTAACAGGTCTTATACTTAGCATGTTTTGGTTCATTCAAAAAGACACAATACCACATTCAACAAATCAAACAATGCACAACAGTCAGTTAAGATTAAGCATGTGTACAAATTTTTAATTCATCCTCATCAAAACTTGGGTAAGTAATCTCTGTTTTATACTCCAAATTTCCACCCAGCAAATTAATCAATGAACAATGTTTAACTTGATTAAATCTAACACCAAATCTGAAAGTTTATAACCCAGATTTTTAAACCCCTACCCCCATTTATTTCATGGTCTTTAACTCCTTGTCAAATGAACACTATGTATGCATTGTGATGGAAACTCCCAGGTTGTTTAAATTATTCCAACACACAAAGGCCTCAGGGTGCTGTTGCACCATGCACATACTTGCTTCCACCTGAAGTAAGCAGATCATTGACTACCCCCAAGTGACCAGTTTAGTTTTTCTTTTTTTATATCAGAGAAATATGACTGCCTGCATATTTTCTGACTCAACCCCATGTTCCCCTATTAATCTTGATCCATGTTTAATGATGATAGAACAAGAATACTTAAAACATGTTAACTCTGAAAGCCAAATTACAGATCAATGCTCCAAACAAAAATGCACAAACAAACACCCATATCACCCATAACAAATCATTTCAGAGATTCAAATAACTCATAGTATTTTTAGGCTGCCTGCAATAGGACTTAATGCCATTGCATATAAAAGATAAATACTCACATAATGTTTCTTCTTTCACTGCCTTAATTTCTTAGAACAGCAAATCCCCCAAAGCCTCAAGCTAGTGTTTCTCCTTGCTTATTTTATTTTTGTTTTGATCCCGAGAGAGTGATGGTTTTGGCTATGTGCAGTTATTTATAAATCCATTCTAGGGTTTTAGAAAATGGGTAATTCCCCTGATACCCTTAGATGTTTATGTACACATCATATTTCTGTGTGATCATAAATTGGAAATGCATACTTTAATTAGCCATTTCGGGGATCATACATTTTTAGACACTCAATACTATTTTCATGACTCCTTTCTACTCATGCCATAAGCATGTGACCCTTAGTTTATTTTTTTTTTATAAGTTTTAAGGAAATCTGAAAATCTACTTTGTATATATTTTCTTTCTACCTATCCATTACCTCCTTTCTATCAGACATACTACCATACTTTGTAATGTAAAAATCATTTACCCAAATTATTTGCTTGGAATAAATATGGTATGGAAATTTTATTTGATTCTGTATATGTATATATATATTTCTGCCTTTTTGTCAAATCAGTCAACTCCCTTTTTAAATTAAAAATCACATATATTATGCTAATTATTTTCTGGCACAATTATAAGACATATAAACCTTTATATTAAACCTCATTTTATTTTATCTTCATATAAAACAGCAAACACCCCATATATATTAAATGTATATATATTTACATAATTCTTTGAACATAAAACTATATTTATTTTGAGCTCCAATTTTTCTTCTAATTACCTTGATTCCTTGCATTTTGTCAAACAGAAGCTCTCATTTAATTTTATTCATTGCCAAATTCTTTTCTGTTTTAATGCAATATATATATATATATACTTTTATATATATCTCAGAATTTTCTAATATAAATATATGTATTATTTTATTTTATTTTAGGGTCACTACATTTTTATTTTCTTTTATTTAATCTTATTATTGTGTAATATGGATAAGTTCTATATTTTATATGTTGTTAATTTTAGGAAGTGTGTTACTTTGGATTTTATAGTTTACCTTTTTATTTATTTATATTTTATTTCTAGCTTAAATATTTATTATTAGTTTATTTTTATTTTTAACATAACCCATAAATTTTAAATTTAAAGTTATTTATTTTATACTTTATCTATCTTATATATTTTCATTTTTTTAAACCATTTATTTACAATTTAAATTCAAATAAAACATATATACATATATATATATATTTAAAATTTCAAATTTACTTACATATGCTCAAATACATATATATTCACATATATACAATATTTTAATTTTAAATGATTTAACACATTTATATTTGATTTCGGGGAAACTCGCATCACTTTAATCGATTAATTTCACAAATTTAATTCAAAAATTAAATTAATTATCAATTTAAATATATATAAAATCCAGGGTCGTTACAAGTACTATGAAGCTACCAATACATTTCTATTATTTAGTTCTCTTGAGTTTATTATTTAATGTATAAACTCTGCTACTACTTAGTATAACCATGATGGATCTGCTGCTCTGATTTGCTTTAATTCATTCAGCTATATAATGTCTCATCTATTTTATATCTATCATGATTATTATATTTTATTCAATGCATTATGAGATATATGACATATTTTGTTGTGTAGTTTATGTAACGGTCGGGGTTTTCGACCCTGGAAAATCGACACTGATACATCCTCGGTATTTACGTGCCACAAATTTAAGTGCCGGAAAAACCGATAGTTAGGGAAAAGAAAGAAGAAAAGAGAAGAGAAGAAGAAGAGAAACAGAAAACTGAACAACACTGAATCTTACAACACGGCGGAGCAATATATAATATAACAACGATCTTTACACGAAAGAGAAACCGTAATCTTTAATATACATACATCAATCAGAGTACAATAATAAATCATAATTATCAGCCTGTACAATTATAACAACCTGTCCTCATAATCGCTGATATAAAAATAAACAAAATAATGTAGTGGAAATAAAATCTACGGTAGGTAATCATCCAACTCCTCTCCTAGAGCTCTAATGAATCATCAACGATATCCGGAAATATACACGGAGCTAACTCGAGCATTATAAAAAAAATAACACCTTGATCAGTCTGGCAAACTAGCGTGAGAAAACTCAAGTAAATTGAATTACTATATTTGTAAAACCCTTTAAAGAATAAATGAAGCTTGTAAGACCACGCCGCAAATAAATACGGATGGGTATTTACCTTACGATAACCGAACCATTTATATATAAAATCCTATGATATTATAATAATGTCTAAGGTGTTTAATATAAATATAACATAGCTGCAATGGTTACATTGATTACATTTGATAGCATATTCAGGTATACAAATAAAACCGCTAAGGTACGTTCATATAAATGGATTTTTCACGGAGACCTCCTAAGTATACTCGTAAGCCTTACTGAGACCAATCACCTATGACAAGGGTTGGAAACTACTTCCGAGCATCGTATATCTCTAGATAAAATATACCATAATGTAAACACAACCAGCCCACACCCTAACACGTGAATCGAGTATCATCAACTCCCCGTGTGCAACATATCAATAAGCATACTCTAGATAATGGAGTTGATGTACCCCTTATTTGGGTTAGCTGAACACTGGATCATGCATCCTACTCCGTCTTTAGTCATTTCCAGATGTCGAGGCTATGTTCGGCATCTTCACATGAGTTTTCAACAAGACTCGATCAAATAATGAATCACACATGGATTCCATTACCTCAATAGATCTCGGAGCCACACATGGATTCCATCATTCCACTTCCAAAAGATAGAACACGTATCTCAGCCTCGAAGTGGTATTCAATAAGTAGAACACTTACCGATCCTAGCCTCTTCAAGATTGGATCGATGAATTTGGTCATATTCAACAATAATGAGAATGATCGCATAAGGGAACTAAGTCCCGTATACTTTCTCATAAGTAAGTAAGCATACAAGAATATCAATTCTTCCCAAGTATTGTCAAGTCGCATAAACGGCTTTTAATCCCCTTTTTAATTAATTTATTCTTTGTAAAAAAAACCCATCTTATTAGAAAACACCTTTTTATCTAATAAAACTTCTTTTATAAATCAACACTTCATTAATTGCTACTCTTTTATTAATTAAAACTTCCTTTATTAATTAATACTCTTTTATTAATTAAAACTTCCTTTATATACTTGTATAAATATATTGGATTTCTCTTTACGAAAGATATATACTTGTCTTTGTAAATTTATTGATTCTTTAATACTTAAAAAGTATTCATATACTTATTCCAATGGCATAAGTGTATTCACAAATCGTTTAAAAACTTACTTGAAATATAATCAAAGAGATTAAAACAATTACTACTAAAACATTGTTATAATAAACTCCTTTTCTTTTATAAATTAAACATATAACATTTTCTATCTCTTTATAAAAGATTTCAATACTTGTTATTATCTTTAAAAATTCCATCGTTAAAGATTTATAATATTTCTTCCAAAATATAATTCAAGGGTTAAAAAAAAATGTTGCTAAAACATTATTTACTACAAACCCAAACCCATTCCATTTAATCATTATGTTTAAAACTCTCCTTTTAAAGGTTTAATTACATTTAAGGGTTAACGACAAGTGTTGCTAAAAGCAATTGTCATAACAAACCCAAACATTTTATACTTTGAAAACATTCTTCTTTAAAACTCCCTTCCCAAAGATTTATTTATATTTAAGGGTTAAAGGCAAGTGTTGTTAAAAATAATTGTCACAACAAACCCAAACATTTTATACTTTGAAAACATTCTTCTTTAAAACTCCCTTCTTAAAGATTTATTTATATCTAAGTGTTAAAGACAAGTGTTGCTCAAAACATTTGTCACAACAAACCCAAACCATTTACTTGTATTTTTCTACTAAATCCCATTAGTAAATATATAAATATATTCCCAAGTATAATTAATAATAAGGGTTAAGAACCAAGTGTTGCTAAAAACACTATTTACGACAAATCCAAACTATTTACTTATCCATTAATAACTTTAAACATTTATTTAAAGATCAAAACATATACACACTTATTAATTAAGGCAATAAACCTTTAGTTGATTCCATAAAACAATTTAATTTAACTTAAGTGTTAAAATCCAAACCCCATTTATTATATTTATAAAATACTTAATTTAATATTTAAAACATATATATGTAGAAATATCTTTAAAATACTTATTAATATGTTAAAATACTTTTAAAACTACTTAAAATATATGATAATTATTTATATAGAATATCATGTAAAATAAGGAATTTTGAAATAAATAGAAAAAAAGTTTTAATTTCAAAAACTACTTAGTTTAGAAATTCATAATTAATTGTTAGAGATATATTTAAACTTGAAACCAATTTTAAAACACTCTTTAAGTTAGAAAACAACCCTAAATGGTTAGAAAAAATACATACTTTTACTATCGTTTTTAAACAATTTATAGTTTCAAATAGCAAAGATAACACTTCTAGAAATGTTATCAAAAGTTCTTTTTCTAGTTTTATCACATTTTAAACCACTTTTCAAAACCATTAAACTCCGTATTTAAATTTCAACATAAATCATCCTATATTTATAAAACTATGTTTATAAATCTCCTTTTTATTTTATAAAACTTCTATTTATAAAATCTCTTTATTTGTAGGATTCTATTTATAAATCCATTCCTTCATATATCAATTACAAATCCATTTATATATATATATATATTTATAAACTCCATTTATAAATCTATTTCTTTATTTATAAAATATCCTTTTATAGATCTTTTATATAAATCATTCAAAAATCTTTATTTAAAGTATTTCTCAAAACTATAATTTTATAACATCAAAAATCATACATCTTATTTATTTTTAAATAATTTCATTCCTTTTAATAATTCAATAATAATGATTAAAACATACATACTTTCAAAATTACGTTGAAAATCATTTCAATTCAAAATCACTATTTTATAGTATTTCAAAATACTAAATATAGCCCAGTTCTACTATAGCACTAAATAATGGAAAATTGCCCAAGTCATCAATTATGACATCCAACATATTATATATCAAAACATATGAAAGGTAAAATCAATAGCGTGAGGAATCCTGTGGGATCCCTCCAACCTGTTCCCCTACATCACATACAATATATAATCATGAAAATATAAATCAACCGCTTCGAGGCGGGATCATATGCAAAGGGTCATCCGCTTATACACGGGAACGTAATAGGGTCTCATCCGCTCTGGGGTTTGGAATATATCCAAACCATCTAATAAATAGTAAATCATCCAAACAGTCAACAAACAATCAATAATAAAATTATCCACGCTTATATAAAAATATAACTGGGACAAAGATGAGTTAACTCATTGAAATTCCGGTAATCGCCAAAGCGCTTCGGTTTGAATTAAAATCGAACAGACTTTCAATTTTAACCAAAATTCATACTAGCCCCAAATCCATCCAACACAACTCCATAACGTAGATTTCACCTCGCAACGCAACTTGTCATGTTCAATTTGGACCTCGTATGAGTTAGATATGAAGTAATGAACATTAGGATTATTTATATTTTAATTAACTTTAATTAATCAAATTTTTAAACATTTAAATTACCATCCCTCCATCCCTCTCATTCTCGTTCCAGGCATCGCGACTCCGAACCTAAACTCGATGTGTCTTAATCGTTCATCGCCGACTTTCATCGCGCAACTCATGCCTCAACACGCGCCGACCTTGCTGCCACTAATGCCACCCACACGCTGTGACGCCCCACTCCAAGACCCACATTAGCAAAGAGTATTACAAGATAACACCGTCTGCTAATACGGAGAATAGAGCTGGATAGGAGCGTCCATCTATAGCCTTGCCTTAATTATCTATTGAATACGTCGACAATTGCCATACATTTACTTTTCTATCTCAAGTGGATCGACATATCCAATAAATACTTAATACAAAGCCATAGGTGGCTGAGGGATCTATTAGAATAAAATATAACAACTCAAATGTAATACACATCACAGAACAGTAGATCATCACATACATTTACACATATACAGATACATTACAGAGTATACAAAATGATACATGTCAAGTGGTAAAGCAAACCACAATATACAGGCGAGTCAAAAGAAAACATATCAGAGTTACAGCCAAAAAGGACTACACAAAAAGCTATAACAAAAAGGAGCTAACGGAATAGTCCATGCGGAAGCAAAATAGGCTAAGTCCAATGTACCTAACCCGAAACATCTCGGTCTGACCCGAGTATAAAATACACGGGTCAGTCTAGCTAAACAAATCAGTTAGATAAACTAAATGATAATGAACATACATAGTCATAAAGTACCACAAATATCTCCAAAAGAGATAACCAGATCATCTAACAAAAGACGAATCATAACAAGCCTCATATCATAGGCAACTCAAAGAAACCAAGGATATCATATCCCAAAACAAGCCAAAAGGCAATTAACAAATACCAATAAAGGTAACACAAGTTTCCACAAGGTAATCGCTATATATCGTGTGGTTCAAAGAGCCTACCCCGAAAGGCGATACACTAGGGAAATATAATTGTCAAAGAAACAAAAGATGCTCGAGCTCAGTACTTTATAACAAGGATCCATACGCCCGAAGGCAACGCCCGAAGGCAACGAACCGTAGTGGCAAAGGTCCGGAGACCCAGTACTGGACGCCACTAACTGGCAGAATGTGTCGCAACTCTCAGAAAGGAACCCGAAAAATGTTAACGTGAGTCCCATACCACACGTTCGCACTAAACGGTTTACTAACCGTTAGTCAATTTCACACTCAAAGCAGTACAAAGTTCACCTCATCTCATCGGTAAACCAGACCCAAAGGTCAAAACGGTTAAACGAATAGATTAGGAATTAACTGAAAAGATAAACACACGTGTTCATAGCATGCGTTTTATTTAATCATTTAATTATCCTCCCTCTTCGCTCAAAGTGCAAAATTGTGTGTGTGTTTTAAATAGAGATTAGAAGTTGGAGAAACAAGCTTTAATACAATTTAAAAGATCACTTTATAAAAATCCGTGTACGAAATCAAAAAGGAATCATCAAAGTCAACTAAAGTGAAACAACTAATCGGAGAAAGAAGAATCGATCAAAAATTGCAATCCCACACAAAATAGGCAAATTGGCCTGAGACAAGCAGATTCAGACGTCTGAATTGTATATTTCAGACGTTTGAAACTGGAGCTCAGGCAATACTTTGCCTAGGCCAATGATGGCCAAATCATATCGGAAGCAATCAGATGAGTGACGATGGCTAGGTGTTTACGCCAAACGACTACCCAACCCTAAAGACTCACCAATACACTCCGACCAACATGCCCAAGCATCCATAAGGATTTTTCATAGATTTTGACTTCAAACGCCAAAAATTGGAATACTCATTAAACCAATTCAAATCAAAAGCAAATGGACAAGGAATATATGTTAGGAATTGCTACCTAACACTATCAAAGATATAGACGTAGATGTGAGTTCAAAAACTCACCTTTTAAACCCAAACACAAATGATAAGCTCTAGAACAAGCAATAGGTTAATCTCTCTTCAATAATACCCCAAGAACTTCAATCTATAATCAAAGATGAAGTTTTCTCTAAGTTAAGATACTAGGAATTTCTGAGAATTTGAAGAGGGATTGAGATGGAGAAGATGAAAAGAAGGCTTACTTAAGCTTCTCTTTGATTTTGGAGCAAGAATTTGAGTTTGCAATTGAAACTAGGGCTTGGAATTTCTATTTCCCATTCTCTTCCCCCATTTTCAGTTGAGCTTGAGTTTTTAGGAAATGAATTGAGTGAATGGAGAGGAGAGGGGGCTGAGTTAGGGTATAGGATGAGTTGGGTGAAACCCAAACCCAAAAGCCCACTAGAAAATAGCAAAATTCAACTTACTCCAAACATATCGATGTTTATACTCAAAAAATTCGCAAGCACCATTTTGAACTCAATGGAAGTGGTCTCGAGTCCAAATTGTTGATTCTCAACTTCATTCCTCATTCAGACGTTTGAAATTTCCAAACCAGACGTCTGAATCTGGAAAAATATGAGTTGTCTAGAACAATATTCAGACGTTTGAAAATGGCAATTTTAGCCTATTTCCTTTCTGGTTTGACTCGAACAATTTCAGACGTCTGAATGCTTCATTTCAGACGTCTGAATCCTTGTAAGACAGTTTTTACCTATTTTTTTTCAAATAGACACCTCCGTAACTCGATCCACAAAGACTTTTCACTATTTCGACTGTTCCTTTACGAATAGTGACTTTTTCGGACTAAAATCCGACTAACAATGCTATATTTAAATAAAACATTTAAATATACCATCGTAAAATATGCGGGTTGTTACAGAGCCCCCCTCTCATCGTCGAACGACCGAAAATAGAACCCAACCTAGAGCACGAACGGAGGTGATTTGCCACCGCCTCGCCACGCTAACGACTATCTCCACCGTTGATTGCCTATGTTTCGTCAAGCTCTACAAGTTCATAGTTGAAGTCGAAGGCTGAAAATGAACGGAGTGGCTCTGATCGATCTAGGTCGTTGGATTGAGAGGTTTGGAGAAAATAAATGACGGCCGTGAATTTTTATTTCTACGGTTTTGCAAATGAAAGTTTCCAAGTCCTTTATAGAAAAATTTCAAAACATTATTCACACATTAAATTTTCGAACTCCAAACGAGGTGTGGCGCCTAACGTTCTATATGTAATACCCCTATTTTGAACATAGTGGAACTAGTATTGAGATCCAATTCCATCATATACAGAAGTTAGCTTTCGAGCTTGTACGATCAAATGATACGTCCAATCACCACAAAATTCGATGGCATATAATAATTCACTATTACAGATCCAACGAAACTAGTTTCATTGAAATCCGAGCTAGTACCTCGGAAGGCTATTTTCTCAAGTTAATTAAAATGAATTATTATTAAAACACCTCAAATCACTTTAATATTATTAATTAAAGTTTACTATCTTCATTCTTACCAAAATAGAATTTAAATCAACTTTCGAAATCATTTTCATTCACATTAAATTCAAAGATTCAATTATTTAAAAAATTCCAACTATTTAAATAACCCTTATATTTGAAATTTAATTTATTTAACTTATAAATTTACTTTTCAATATTTAGAATCAATTAAATATTTCAAATTCAAATGACTAAAATTCTAGGTTATTACAGTTTACCACTTCACTATTGACCATCGCTCTACATCAGCTGGGTACCATTACAATGCACTCTGCATGTTATATTGAGAATCAGAGATGTAGGGCATTCGTAATATTGAGGGTGCTCGAAAAAATTACAAAATATTCTTACCAATTTACGGATAGTATATACATCATTATAAATATTAATGGCTTGAGGGTACTAAACAACCATAAGTATGTATAGTACTCTATTTATGTTGTAAATGGTGGAGAGCAACATTATTTTAAATTCGTAATTGAAAATAATAATATTTGCATATTATCAACATTTTAACGAAGATGAGTATAAATCTTATGACATAAAATGTCTCTATGTCTTATGCATACTCCGTTGACCCTATATGGGTTTTAATTTATTTAACCTTCGTTTATTATGCATATGTTATACACACACACATATTATCATTTATAATTCATACGATATATATATATATATATATGTATATTCGTATGTAATTCTTTATTAGTTAAACCTTTTAATTAATATAAATATTACATTTATATTTATGTAAAACTAAAAGAAAATTATAACTCTTTACGTAGTTTTATAATGTTTAATTATATTCAAAACAATTTTTATTTTAACTTCGTAATATTCGAATACATACATCTGAATCATTCTAAGGCACAAAACAATTTTGGTCCTTCCCATTAAGGGCGTACCTTTTAAAAGGGCCACTCCGATGAGCCAGACAAGGGCCAGGAGATGGAAGGTTTTATGTTAATAAGAACATTCATTAATTAGAGTAACATTCTCCCTAATAAACTTCAAGCCTAGATTTTGAGGTTTTTTTGGGGTTTTGAGGTTGGACCGTTAGTTCACGCACATGTGAGGTTATTCTATTTTTTGAATCATAGCGTTCTAAGGTCGAAGTTTAACCATAGTTGAACCGTGGTTGTGTCTGGTCTTTAAATACTGTTATCATTTAAAGAAATAAATGCAATAGATTTGGTTGGCATAACGTAGTAAATTGTCATAAATTCTTACCTCGCCACCTCTACGCATGTTGGTACCCACCATATAAATAGAAACCCTAAACATTCAATTTCCTCATCACCGAGGCAACAAAATTATATCAAAGGGCAAAGACACAATATTTTATATTCGGAGAAGCTTTTCTTCTTCATCTAGTGTCAACGGTCTACTTCCCTATTTTAGCAAGTTGCAAAGGTGGACTCTCCACGGAGCTGATCTACAGAGACTCCCCCAAATCACCATTTTACAACCCTACACTTAGTCTATCCAACCTCCTTCGAGCCTCCATCAACCCTACCATCTCCTGCTTCAACCAAATTTTAACCACCTAGGACGACATCCACTCCACCATCACTCGAGTTGGCGTTGAGTACCTTATTGTCTGTTAAACATCGGCGGTCTTCCCTTCAATGTGATGGCCATTGTTGTAATAACCTTGCTTTCTACGTCGTAACAATACGTAAATTTAGTTAAAATAAAATTGTTCGGATACGATTTGATAATTATTATTCTTGAAAATAAATTTTAACTTAATTAAAATTTATTTAATAAATGATTTGAATTTAAATAAATTGGATTAAATTAATAAATTCTTTTCAAATGATATATTCAAATTGAGTGAAATGTTTTAGTTGGATATAAAGTATTTTTAAAGCGTAAATAATTGTTATATGATTAAAATAGTGGAAGATAAATAAACTGGCTTCGAACTATATAAAATTGTGCAGCTTGGATTATACTTTGAAAAATGAAGTGTTTGTCAAATAAATTAAATTAAAATTTATTTATAAACAAATAAAAAGAATTATTAAAAAAAGAAAAGAAAGAAATTTTATTTGATTTTTAACTAGGACCCAAAAATCTTATCCAAGCCCATTCTTCTTTTTCTTATTCGAGAAAACTCATCCATTATCTCATGACTCAAAATCCAGTATACTCATTCTTGTTTGAAAGACTGAACCCCTACCCTAAATTCTCTAAATTTTGAAATTGTGATCATATTAAATAAAATAAAATCGCATGGAGGCTAAAACTTGGCATAGGAGATTGACGATGCCATGGAGGAGAGGTCGCGCACAATGTGGCAGGCAAGGTCGATCCACTTGGTAGTTCGCGTGATGGCGGCGATTGGGACCTTCGACGATTGCGACTTGGAGGTCGGTGATTGGCTACAATGATTAAGGCATAAAGTTGAGGTGCTGGTGACCTTTGATTTTGGCAGCAATAATGGAGGAGCCTGAGGATGCGAACTGGTAGAGTGTAAATTGAGAGTGATGGGTTGCGAGGTTGTTGTGTTTGAAGAGTCGATGCTGCATCCTGGTGTGGCGATGCGGTTTCTGGTGAAGAAGCGAACATAGGTTGGGTAGAAGTTGTTTGGGTAGCAATCATATAAGGTGAGTATATCGCTCATAGTTATATCGATATTATCTCCAACTTTACCTATATATATTATCCCCTTTATTGATTGAATGACTTGCTTGAAATATTGTTTAGGATTTTAGTTGAATTGGTTGTTTTGATATTGGATGTTGGATTAGAAGGTGAGATTTAGTGTATGTTGGATGGTTCAAAATGCAAAAGAGATACTGCCCGTTTGCATTTCGATTTGTGTAGCTATTTTATATTTGTGTATATTATACAAATGGCCGAAATTCGATGTGATTCGATTTGGGCCAAAAGATAAATTTCATTATACAGATGTTTGGATGATTTTAGTAAAATGATTTATAAACTCTACCAAGTGATTTTTAATTTTAAATATCAATGATTTATAAATTTGTTTTAAAGTATTATTTAATCATATAAAACTATAGAATAGTTTATATAATTAGTTTTGATTTGTAAATTGAGTTTTTACGTTTTGAAAAATTATGTATAAAATGAGTTGGAAATAAATTTGAATAATTGAATCTTATATTGGAAAATTTTAATAAAGGACATTTGATTTATAAAGTGTTTTTGAATGCTTTAAATTATATAAGTAAAGGTTTGAAAATGAATTTTTAGTATCCAAATCTTTGTTTTGGAATTATATTTATTATTAAGAAATAATAACTAATACATAAATTTATAGAAAGACCTCTATAATGGGTATTTGAATTAGAAATTGATTTGAATGTTTTGTATGAATATTTGATTTAATTGTTTAATGAAATATATTGCTGAACTTTATTATTATTTCATTTTTAAATTAAATTGGGATTTTTATGTATGATTTCTATATTTTCTGATTTCTCAGTTTCTCATATTGATTTCGATATCATGTATGATACACCATTGATATAGATTTGATTCGGTGGTTTTGATGACATTCCCTTGTTTGATTTTGTTCTATGTAACGAGAAATCTAAATAAACAGAGTTATAATACCATTTGGAATGGGGCATTCGGTAACATTTCTTTGGTTATTCTTTGGACTCGTTATATAGAATATTGAAGGAGTGAGTGTGATGTATGAGCACTAAATAAATGGACTAGTAACAGTGGTTGTATGGGACACCATTGTGTTTTTTATTCAGTTATTCTTTGCTAATAGATAAAACTCACACGGGGGTATGTAGTGTGTGGGTGACTCGCTGAGGTAAGCATGTATGGAGGCTACTTGTTAGCCACATAACTTGTGTACATTATATATCTGTCTACCTTTGTCCAACTTCCTTTATGTTTTAGGAGTGAACTAGATTGGCCAGTATCCACCTTGACGGCCTGATCGTGGAGTTGCGTCCCAGATCCACGACACCATTGTTATTATGATATTTGATGCACATTACGAGATAGGTAGTTAGTTGCCCCTTGTGTCGTATAGACCAGCAGTCAGTTACCATAGGGGCATATATCGATAGTCGTTGTCGAAGAGGCTACGCGTTGTCAAGCCTATGGTGGATCATTGTCACGATACCGAGAGGGGAGAGATAATGGTAACCGATGACTATAGAAGTCGTGACATATGGACCACTATTGTAGCTTCTAGAGCAAGCAAATGTGATGTCAATCTGCCGTCTGGTTCGAGTGTTTGTGTATGCATGTTGGTAGTAGATATACATATATTATGTATGGATGAGACTATACCCAAGATGTGTCCAAAGTATGGTCAACCCATTATCCTTCTTAGGTAGACAGCCTGCTTATTATTGATTTATTATTTTTATCCCTTAAGACCTTTCAGCCGAGAGTTTCACCTCTCTAAGGGCTGTAGGTCGAGATATATGATTTTGCTCATTGCGACATTGTTATGAGCTGGCTTAAAATTTTCTTATTAATTCGATTAATTTATAATGGTATTTCATAAATGAGATTGAGAGAGACTGTGAGCATTGCTTCGTTACTGCCTTACTTCACTTAAGGATATCTCATTACTGATTATTTCTGGTTTTGATGACGATTTTGAGATGTGTATGATTCATCCATTCGGTGTTGTTTAATGTGAATTTTGATTTGATGTGTTTTATATGGGTGATGATGCTTTCCTATTTAGGTTTACTGTGAATGTCGTTTGAGATATTATGATACTGTAATTTGTTATTCTTCTTATATTATTACTGCATGTTATATTACATCCATCATTGTAGATATAATTTGACCCGTTTATTTTTTGTATAATACTCAGGTCAGTCTGAGATATTTTAGGTACAGAGACATTGAGACCTAGTTGTATTAATCGGGCATAAAGGAGATTAGTATTCAGTATTGTTGTATATTAATTTGTATTGAATAGACTCATGTATGTATATGACCTGGTAATGTATATTATACTTTGTATTGTATATTATATATTATCACTGTGATTGACTCTGTGATCTTTGCTATTTATTGTATATTGTGTATCTTTCTATCCTGAAGGCATACATGCTTATTGCTTTGTGCCGATACTGCGTACGTATAGGTAAGTTACTTATTCGATTTTTAAATACGTACCGGTGTTAGCCTAAGGGAAAATTCATGTGTGTACCCCATATCGCCATATTCTCCGTATTATCCGACGGTATTATTTTGTAATACTACTTATATAGTATGCGTATAGAGGCGGGGTGTCTTAAAATGGTATCAGAGCAGGTTCAGAACAATACATCATATATAAGAGACACGAGTCATTGATCTAGATAAGACTTAGAGTCTATGTCTCCTTGGGTGTTTGGGTAGTTACCCTATATTAAAGGGATAGTAGGAATATACAATGATTGCTAGAGTAATCATCTGGGAACGTACTTTATTTTTCCTAGTATATATTATTATTTTATCCCTATAACATTGGAGCATTGTTGTCAGAAATCTTAAAATCTTATGATTTAAATCCCGTTTCAAATCGAATTTATCCCTTTACGATTCGATTTACATTCCGATTCAAACTCAGTTAAAACTGCTATAGAGAAAATTCATTCAATACATATTGATGGATCCAATATACTCGTTTTGGTCTACAATTTCAGTTCTAAGTTTTTTAAACAAAATCAAAATCGAACAAATGAACAAAAATTGAGTTTTAGGCTTAGATATAGAAGTTTAAACATCAAAATCAATTTTAAAGTGTATACAAACCTTAAAATATAGATCTTTTAAATCTACTATTTATGATTTAAATCCCGTTTCGATTTAAAATTTAAACTTTATGATTTACGATTTAAATCTCATTTTGATAACCTTGCATTGGAGTGTTAATCTCTATATGGAATTTAAGTTATTGATGGAGGTGGTGGAATAAAGAGTTGTTAGCCTGACCAGTAGTGTGGCATTGGGGAAACTGAATAAACCTCTATGTTGTTTGAATAGAGTTGCTTGATTTAGTAGAGATTAGAGTGCATAGTGGAAATTGATAACTAGTTTTCCACTGAGTGAGCATTTTGTTTGCTTGATTGCAAATGTGTGATTGTATTGTTATCTATGATTGATGAATTGAATGCATATACGAGTTTTTAAATTTAATATTTTTTTGAATAAGCATATGATATAATAAAATAGCAATAATATTTTATATACCAATTGGACATTATTTTAGTAATTTATAATTTGTGTTAATTTATCCGTCGAGTGCTTTAAAAATTATGGTCGATGCGTCTGGCTAACGTTATCGATAAGGGTTCCTAAACACTTGGACGAGACATTTCAACACTTTAAAAGAGAATACAATGTTTGGAACAATACCATGTTAATAGGAAAATAATTATAATATACAACGTATTAAAAAGAGCATAATATTCCAAAAAATGAAATATTATATACAATGTTTTGAAAAGGGTAAATTACTTTGTGAAGTAGAAAAGTAAAATAAAATTATAGTATGCATAGATAAATATATAATGATAAACGAGTTGGGATTGTTTAATCTGATTTGGAAAAAAATAAAAGAGATAAGTATAAATTTATAATGAAAAGAATATGAAGTTTATATTGAAAATGAACCATATGTTATCTTCTCTCTGGTTCCTTTGTGAACGTATGAAATAATAGAGAAATTCTGCACCATTCACCTTGTCCATGTTTACATACTGTTCATGATTTTGAAAGAGTTTATGATCAGATTGTAAAATACATAATAGTAGGTCAATGTTTACATATTATTTCAGTATAACCCAATTCTAAGGGAATATAAAATGGTATTGCATTACAAAATAATCAGTCTTTTGTTTAAAAACTTTGATGCATGATAGGGGTGTGTTGAATAATTGGGAAATGCACGTTAAGTCGAGGAGATTTGTTATGGCACTCTAACTTGATTAAAGTCTGTCAATTTTGCCAAGAGTGCTAAAATCTAATCCTCTCCAAGTAAAAAGCTTACTAGAAAAGTTCGGTTCAATTGACCTAGATTTAATATGCATTTTATAAACTCCATATCAACAAATATTTTGTAAATTCCAGCATGATTCTCTTATGATTATATAGAGTTGCATCTGAAGTTGTAGAGGCTTTGAGTTCACATGGAGCTTCTACATTCCTTATTTTTCTACTGTTTTGCTTTATTAAAATGGAGTTGATTCATCTGAATTTCTTTTCTACCATCTTATCATTACTCTTGTGCATTTCTGTAGAGATGCTATTTTGAGAGCATCTATTTGCGTTAGCAGTTTTGGTATTATCATCTAATGCCATATTTTGATTTTCAGAATTTATTAATGAGTTTGTATCTCTATCTTGCACAGTTTGACCATACATCTGTCATTTATTTTGTATTCATATTTTGATGTTGAGTTGTATTAAAAAATAAAAATAAATCAAAAGCTCTTAACCAAAAGTTTATCATGCTGATTTTATCTATTATTAAGTTGTATTAAACTTTCTCTTTACTTCATTCTGTCAATTAAATAGATATATAAATAAATCTTCTAATAAAAGTTAACTAAGAAGTTTAGATACATGAATAATGGTCTGCAAAGATTATTCAATGTTTTAGTATCCTAAAATACTAACTCTGTAGTAAGTAAATTAATTAATTGTCTTTAGGTATATTACCTATATCCACATTCATGAATGGAACACAAATTTGGTACCAAAATTGATCTGTGATTATCGTTTCCATTTGCTGGGTCACTCATGTGACAATCTGAGTTCTTCAGTTACTGTAAATTAATTTAGCAAGCTATCAAGCGACATCTACCATGCTTTTGAGAAAATTGACGCCAAAATGTCTAGATTTATTAAAAATATTAGTGAGGAGCTTACATGGAAGAACTGAGAACATGAGAAAATTCACTACAGAAGGAAGGAATTTACTGATTTAAATTCCGAGAAAAATAATTATCAGTATTATGTAAAGAGGGTTAACACTAATCGTGCATAATTTGTCAAGAAGGGAGGTTGTCAATATGGGTTAATTTATAAGGATTAAACCGCAATATTTTTTTTTAGAATTTCAATTTGAATTTTCCAATTTCTATTCTCTACCATTCGATTCTTGATTGAACAATTGTGCAATTCCTGACTTGTTCGTTGTTTGAATATATATATATATATATATATGCATATATATATATATATATATGCATATATATATATATATATGCATATATATATATATATATATATATATATGCATATATTTTTAACTATCGGTTGGTTCTTTGACTTATGGTTTTGATGCTTTCTAACTTGGTTACCACTTGATATACACATTCGAAACTTCTGATTTTGACGTATGCTGCTCTGGCTTGTTCATTTGTGATATGCTTTCCTTTTTTATTTTGTTTGCTTGGATCACTGTTATTTGATTTATTCAAAACTATTTCGGCCTGAGCGCTTGCGTTTTTGACTTTGTTTGTGCATGACCATACCATGTTTAGCTTCCCTTGAGTACTTGTATGCTTGTTTCGAGTTTTTCTGTTGAGTTTTCTGAGACTTGAGTAGACGTGACTATTTGGTTTAGAGAGATGGACCTTATTGTTTCTAGTTTGAGTTTATTACTAGCTTGAAAAGCTTGGTGACGATGAAGGTGGTTTGGTTGGTTCATGACCTTGCTTTGATGTTTAAGTTGGTTGTTGTTTGAGTTGTTTGCTGTGTCGAAATTCGATTTTCCTGGAGCTTTCTTGTGTATGAGTACTTGTATATCCTCGACAGTTCTGAAACTTACCATGTATGCATGTTCTAAGCTTGTATTCTGGCCACCTGGCCGGGCCTAGATCCGGTCAGGGGGTGCTATTTTGCTGGGCCTGTGGCCCAGCATAACCCAGTTCAGATTGGGCCTGTGGCCTAGCACAGCCTAGTTCAGATTGGGCCTTGAGCCCAATCCCTTAAAAACATAAAGAAAAGTAACATTTATAAGCATTTAACAATTTATTTGAAGAGTTAGTCCATTTGTGTCATCAATACTAGAACTTGGTAAGGGTGATAAATGACAACTAATTAAACAAAGAATACAATACTTATGATTTTCTTTTATTTGCAAATGTGAGCTAGTATTGTTTGATTGAGTTGAGTACATGTACACGAAGTATATTTGGATTTATTTAAGTGCATGATTGCATATAAATAAAGCGAACTCACTTAAAACACTAATCAAGGTATGTTTTTACTTAAAAATTGTATATATTGTGAATTTTATGCCGTGTGGCAAGTTTTTGATATATAAATAGTTTCCAATCATGCGTTGGTCAATTTATATCTTATTTATCATATTGTCATTGTTCAAAAGTGTAACGACCCTAAATTTTCGACCCAATTTTAAATTTTAAATTCATCGTTTCAATAAAAATTTTGAAATTATAAACGATCTCAATTTACGTCCAAACTTTATTTATGACATACGTCTAGTTAGATATGGACATAGAAAAAGTTTCGTTGAAAAATATTACAGTAAAGTCCGTTCGCGTTTTACTGTATATCAGTTCATATAAAGCTGCGTAAAATTTATCTTTCAAATCCAAATATTTTTACACAGTCCACTTGTAAAAATCATCCTGATCAAGATTATGTAATTCGTTTCGCCTAAAGCTGTCATCGCCTGCTCCGTTTAAATTAATTTGCAAATCGTACAATTTAAGCGGCGTAAATGCAAATTTTATAAAATCATCGTATCGCAATAACCTGTGTACCGTTGGAACCGCATCGTCGCACTGATCAAAACGGTATACTCATTTGTGTAAATCGGAGTCCGACGTAAAATTTTTCGTGTTAATTCATCGGTTCCAGACGGACCACTTAAATAATACTCAGCCCAAATTTTGTCAGCCGTTTACAAAAAAAATGTTGAATCATGAATCGGCTGGTAATTAATGAGGCAGTGGGTAGCTATGACTAGGGGATAGGTAGAGAATGAGAATGAGCGTGACCTTTTAGGGACTCAACTATTACTTAATTTGTGAAAATAAGCAACATTCACTTCTGTGCACTACTCCATTCTTCAAATTCCAACTCTCAGGTATACGTGCCTCCTTCTTTTTCCCTTCTTCTTCTATTTTTTTTTCTCTTTTCTTTCTTCTATTCACTTTGAAATAAGAGGGATAGAACTCCTCCAACCCGCCACCTACCAGCAGCCCTCCGCACCGCCTCCAACCCGCCACCTACCAGCAGCCCTCCGCACCGCCTCCAACCCGCCACCTACCAGCAGCCCTCCGCACCGCCTCCAACCCGCCACCTACCAGCAGCCCTTCGCACCGCCTCCAACCCACCTGACCGCCTGCACTCGCCTCAACCATCCACTCAGCCAACAGCAAACCCATCTCCGCTGCCACCAGAAAACCCAACCCAGTCGTCTTCGCCCACGCCTGTTACAGCGCCCCACCTCCGTTGCCTCTCGGCAAGGCCTCAACAGTCGAGCAGCAGCTCCTCCACCGAAGGCTCCACCTAAAAACCCGTGCCTCACCGGACCTCCCTCCTCTCACCTACACGTCTCAGCCACGCCTTTCCTGGCCTTGCGATGGAATGGCTGGTGGTCGTTGAGTGTATGGGTGCGTGTGTGTTGGTGTATGTGTGTGTGCGCGTTTGTGAATAGGTTGGTGTGCGTGTGTTTTGTTTTAAAAATAAATGAAAATAAAAGTGCGTGCGTTAAGGGTAGAAGTTGTTTAAAATGGAAAATTATATTGTGCCAGCACGTTTATTTCATGAGTGTGTGGGGGAAAATGTGTTTCATTGTTTACTGACACATATTTATATACGGGGTATATGAGTTGATGTATATGTTGGGGTTGTAATCAATTTTCATTTCACTGTTATTGTTGCAGCAACCGACTAAGTGTCTTCGCAGCAGCATCGATCTCTCAACCCTTCGTTCTTTCCTCCGTCTTCGGTAAACGCATTTATATAAATTTATAAATTATATACAATGTTCATTGTATTAATATCGTTTCCTTTTTGTCGATATTACAGTGTTCGTTGTTCGTGCTGTACCGACTCTGTTCTTACTTCTTCGTGCTTTTCTTTTGCTTCGTCGTCAAATTTCTTATCCACGAAAGGTGAATTAATTTTCACGACTATATTCTTATACAAGTTTGAATTGATAAATGATTGCTATGCGATGTTGAATTGGATGTAAATTGTTATTGTTAAGTGATAAATTAATTGCAAGTTAAAAATTGGATATAGGATGGTTAACGATTTAAAATGAATTATATATGTCGAATTTTGATTGTTAACTTGACACCCTTATATGATAAATATTGATTAGTTAAATTGAACCTTTAAATTGGTAAGTTAATTGACACGTAGAAATTGATAAATTTCACTTTGGACTCTTGAACGTATTGAATTAACTGTTGTAGTTGAAATTGAACGACAAGTGAAACCGTAATGTTAAAATCTTTAATCTACTTGAAATGATAGAGTAGATTCTAGAAATAGTTATATTAATTGGCGTAAATAAATACGATTATTTCGGGGTTATTTGAAATTGTTGAATTGTTGTGAATGGATGCTATTGCTTGTTTATTTACTTTGACACCATCCCAGCTATCACACTGCAAGTTCCCTTTGTATGTTTTGATTTTGAATTTAAATGGAATCGGGTTGAAATGATAAATACCCAAACAAATTTTGACTTAGGATAGAAAATGAAAATAAAACCCGATTGGCCAAATGTTTTGATTTAAATAAAAATAAAGTTATTTGACAAATAACAAAGTTTTGAATAATTTGGAATTTAATTTGAAATGAATGTAAATGTGAATATTTGAATTTGGAACGAATATTAAAGTAGTAATTGACAATGGAATATTGTTTAAAATTTAATTATTTAATAATTAAACTTAGAATTATTTGATAATAAATTTTTGAAATAATTAATAAGAGTTTTGAAAATTATTAATAAATTAACTTTTGAAATTATTAATAGTTAAGTGTGAAATTATTAATAACGAGGTTTGAAATAATTAATAATTAAATTTTGAATTTATGAAAAATTAAGTTTGGAATCATTAATGAATGAGTTTGAATAATAAATAATTAAGATTTGAAATTATTGAAATTTGATGAGATCGAATTCCAAAAAAAAACTGAATTGAATACCTTTATTAAGAGTAATTGAAATTTTTGAACAAGTGAAAATAAGTTTTAACTAAGTTTGAAATTTGGAAGGAATATCTTTGATAAGAGATAGAATGCGTTTTATCAAAATAAATGAAAGACTTGAAATTAAAAAGGAATTGGATTCGACAAATGTAATTGTAAATAAGTTGAAACTTTGATAATGAAAATGAACTTAAGAAGTAACGTAATGAATTGGAAATTGAATTGAAATTTATTAATGATAAATTAATTTAATGAATATCGAATGAAAGCAATAATAGATTTAAATCGGTTTGAACGTTAAATTAGTTAAACGATTTTGAAATGAACTTATATACGAAATGCAATGAATATTTGAATTGTTTTAATTGAAACTTTGAAATTGAATTATGGAAATGTTGAAATTGAAATTGGAAAGATTGAAACGAAATTTTGGAAATTGATTTCGAAAGACTAACGAATTGTCGATTTACGAACTCCAATTGAAATTAAAATTGTTTGGTTTTGAAATATATTAACGACCAATCGGTGTTATAATCACGAAAGTTATTAAAGGAACCGGAATCGGTTTGGGACATACTCACTGTCTAAACCGGAAACCACTTTAAATAACCATACGCGAAGTGATGATCCAGAATGAAGTGGTTGGATTGACGAACGTTGATTAAAGAAAGTGAACGATAATGGATAACCTTGACACTTGTGTCAAATTGGAAATGACTAAAACAGGAGCTGTGCCGGGCCAATGGAGGATTAGCTACCTCAAGTGGACACACTTCTTCGTAAACTATTCTTTTACTTTGTGATTGATTGGTGCGCACCCTTGAATTGGGAGTGTTGTTTCACGGTGTTGCGGGTGCTGCGGCGTTGCGTTCTCACCAGTCCGGATCAGGCGAACGGTAGTGTCACTACCTTGGGTATAGCCTCATGTGCCTTGTCATACTTGTATTCCATTTATGCGCGACCACTACGATTTTGATTTGTACCTTTAGTATATGGATTGCCCTCTGGTGACTTCCGGTTTTGGGGAAACTACGGTCTTGTATATGCTCTTGGGAATAAAAATGTGTTAAGGGTGGAATGGGCCATGACTTAACACTATTTTGATACCTTTATATTACTGATAGACATTATCTATTTATCGTACTCTACTATGTATAGATAGTTTATCAGATCCTGAAAGATGTTTATTCCATCCATCTTTGAGTTATTGTTATTTAAATTGTTGAACCATATTATCTGTATAAGAATATATGTCCTGATTCGAGTGTTTGTTTGTGCATATGCTCGGATCAGACTGAGGATTTCTGTTGCTGTGCTATTGGAAGCTGAAGACTTGAAGACTATCTTATCTTTATCAGTATTGTTCTTTCCATTTGGTTATTTGGACATCTATGTTGTTGTATTCCTTTTATTTGAGACATTGTTGTATTTACTTAGTAGCTTCATGAACTACTATTATGACATTGTTGTAATTCCGCTGCACTATTCTGTTATGTTGTATTTTCTGTGATTCTGTGATGATTCTCATTTATATACATATACTCCATTAATGATTCGTGTTTTGCACTATTTAAGTTGACATGTGTGGATTATTGTCAATTTAAATGGTCCAAATATACGGGTTGTTACAGTTGGTATCAGAGCCAGGTTGGTTCCCGATAACCTTAGCCTGTGGAGTTTAAAGCTCATTAGAGATAGGGTGAACATACCCTAGAATGAGGAGAATCATTGCAGAATCCACCTCCTTTGATTCATCTTTTTATTTGAATTCGTTGAATAGAATTTCCTTAAGTTCTATAAATTTCTATCTTTGATTCTAAATCACTTTTGGTATTCCAGGATGGCTACCAGAAGAAATGTTAGAGGCAGGGGTGGAAATGCTCCTGGTCCACATGCTCCAGCTCCCGCAGTCCGATTCTCCACTCTTAGCAAGGAGTATACTCAGCTTGGAGGAGTCAAATTTACTGGCTCCGAAAGTATTATCGAAGCACAACAATGGCTAAAGAGTTTGGAGAGGATCTTTTCTGGCTTAGAGATCGCAGATGCTCAGAAGCGCAAGTTGGCCGCTTGGCAGCTTCAGGATGCTGCTCAAGATTGGTGGGAATCAGTCACTTCTCGAACTGATGAGGAAACTATCACATGGGCCCAGTTTAGGTAGTTATCTATCTAAATTCCTACTAAATAATTTTCTCTCTTATCTCGTCAAAATTTTGATTCGTTTCATATCATTTGTAATAGGGATTCTTTCATGGCTCAGTGGATGCCAGCTGCTGGGAAGGCCCAACTCTATCGGTCTTTCATGGATCTCAAGCAGGGCAGCATGACCTTTACTGAGTACGAAAGGAGGTTTAACGAACTCTCCAAGTTCGGACCTGGTTTGATCGACACGCCTCTGCTCAAGAACGAGAAGTTCATACATGGCGCACGCCCAGAGTATTACGAGCTCCTCACCGCTCACGTCCATGGAACTTTCACTGAATTGATGGATTTTGCTCTTCGATACGAGGGAAAGCCCAAGGAAACATCTGTCCCCAAAGCCCCAGTTACTCAGACACCAGCTAATCAGTCGGGAAAGAGGAAGCAAAATTTCGAGCAACAGAAGAAGAATTGGCAGCAGAAATCTGGGATTGGCTATTCTCAGAAGAAGCCTATCGACTTATCCTCCATCACTTGTTTCAAATGTGACCAGAGGGGTCACTACGCCAGCAGTTGTCCAGCCTCTGCTAGTGCCGCTGTTCCGCCTCCTCAGAATACTAGGAACGACCTCTGTCACGTATGTCTGCAGCCAGGCCATTTCAAGAGGGATTGTCCTATGTACAAAAAGGGAAAGACGGCCGGGGTATTTGCTATGACTTCTTCCGCCCATGATCCACCTACCCCACCGGCTCCTACTGATAACCAAGGTACATTACAGGGTATTTTTATGTTGCATACTTTACCAGTTAAAGTTCTATTTGATACCGGAGCAACACATAGTTTCATATCTATTGATTTGTGCAATAAACTTGGTTTGGAACCCATTCTTTCATCTACCTTCTTATGTGTATCAAACCCTATTGGAGGGCCCGCTAACCTTAAAAGGGTTTGTAAATATGTCACTCTTATGCATGGCATTCACCACTTCACTTGGGATTTCTATGTCCTCGGGTTCGAAGCATTCGATATACTATTAGGCATTGATTGGCTACGGAAGTTCGAAGCTGTTATCTCATGCAAAGCTCGAACAGTCTCCCTCATCGATGACAAGAGTATGCCTTTGGTTATTAAAGGCAAATCACCTCAAGAATATGCTGGGAGTTTTATATTTTCACTTGACTCCCATCCAAATGAACTAAGCTCTACTCCAGTTGTTCAATTCTTTTCTGATATATTTGGAGAAGTCAATTCTCTACCACCACCGCGGGAAATTGAATTCCGCATTGACCTTATTCCTGGTGCCCGACCAGTAATTCTCCCTCCTCGGAGAATGGCTCCTAAAGAAAAGGCAGAGTTGAATGTTCAAATTGAAGATTTATTTTCTAAAGGCTTGATTCGGCGAAGTCATTCAGAATGGGGTGTTGCAGTAGTGTTTGTCACAAAATCAGATGGTTCCCTCAGAATGTGTGTGGACTATAGAGAGCTGAACAAGCTCACACACAAGAATCGATATCCGATGCCCCGCATCAACGATCTCTTCGACCAGCTCCATGGAGCTAAAGTATTCTCTCAACTCGATCTGGCTACTGGCTTTCACCAACTCAGAATTGCCGAGGAGAGTATTCCTAAGACAGCATTCCGCACTGAGACTGGTTTCTTTGAATGGCTGGTTATGCCGTTTGGTCTTACTAATGCTCCAGCTTATTTCGTCGATTTGATGAATAGAGTTTTCCGGGATGTTCTTAACAAGTTTGTTCTTGTTTTCATCAATGACATTCTCGTCTTCTCTAAGGATGAGGAAGAGCATAGGTCGCATTTGGCTTTTGTTCTTGAAACTCTACACAGCCATCAGCTTAAAGCCAAGTTTTCAAAATGCCATTTTTGGAAAGATGAAGTTCGATTTCTTGGCCATATTGTATCAGAGAATGGGATTTCGGTCGATCCAGCTAAGATCGCCGTAATCAATGTAAGTTCTATTCTTACTTATCAATTCTATCAAAAACAACTTATCAATTTCTTAAATTCGAATCGTTGGAATTTGCAGGATTGGGAGACTCCCAAAACTCCTACAGACATCCGCAGTTTCTTGGGTTTGGCCGGCTATTACCGCAGATTTATAGAAAACTTTGCTCGTATTGCCGCACCACTTACCGCACTGACCAGAAAGAATGTGAAATTTATTTGGGGCGAAAAGTGCGAAGCAGCTTTCAATGAGATGAAGCGGAAGTTGACCTCTGCCCCGGTTCTTACAGTTATTGATGGTAGCGAAGGATTGACTGTATATACAGATGCTTGTCGAGATGGACTCGGAGTTGTTTTAATGCAGGAAGGAAAAGTTATTGCCTATGCTGGTCGTCAGTTAAAGACCCATGAGGCCAACTACGCAACCCACGACTTAGAGCTTCTTGCGGTTGTATTTGCTCTTAAGCTATGGAGGCACTATCTATTGGGAGAAAAATTCGAGTTATTCACTGACCATAAGTCATTGAGATATATCTTCTCGCAAAAGGATTTGAATCAGAGACAAGTCCGATGGCTCGAATTTCTAGCTGCATATGATCTTGATATTAACTACACTCCGGGGAAAGCAAATGCCGTAGCCGATGCTTTGAGCAGAAACCAAGCTATGATATGTTGTAATCTTGTTGAAGGAATGTTATTCCAGCTTTCCGTCTCCCCAGCTCTTATGGATCGTATTATAGCCAAGCAGTATGAGGACACTTTACTTTATCGCATCAAAGAAATAGTTCTTGGCAGAGTTGAAAATGCTGACAATAAAGTGGGTGCACATGTTGATAGTAATGGAATCTTGAGGATTGATAATCGAATTTGTGTTCCTAATGTTGATGGTCTTAGACAGGAAGTGCTGAGAGAAAATCATAAGTCTTCACTTTCATTTCATCCCGGTGTCACTAAAATGTACCAGAATATGAAGAAGTTATATTGGTGGAGTGGGATGAAACGCGATATTTCTACCTATGTTAGCAGGTGCACCACTTGCCAACAAGTTAAAGCTGATCACAGAAAGACAGCAGGATTGCTCCAACCACTAGAGATTCCAGGTTGGAAATGGGAGCAGATTTCTATGGACTTTATTGATGGGCTACCAAGGACTAGAAAGGGTAACGAAAGCATATGGGTGATTGTCGACAGACTGACGAAGTCCGCACACTTTATTCCAGTAAAGACCACTCGTACAGCTTCTAGTTTGGCTGAGATATACATGAGGGAAGTTGTTAAACTTCATGGTGTACCATCTAGTATTGTATGCGATCGAGATCCTATTTTCACCAGTAAATTCTGGAAGGCATTTCAGGATACTTTGGGCACCAAACTGAATCTGAGCACAGCATATCATCCTCAGACAGATGGCCAAACTGAGAGGGTGAATCAGATTTTGGAAGACCTTCTCCGGGCTTGTATTATTGACTTTGGTGGATCTTGGGAAGACCATCTTCACTTGGTAGAATTCACTTATAATAATAGTTACCAGGTAAAGAATTTGAATTTCAAACTTGAATAAGTATATTTGAATTTGAATTAATTATCATTTATAAACCAGGCAAGCATTGGTATGGCACCGTTCGAAGCCTTATATGGACGGCCGTGCAAGTCGCCAGCTTGTTGGATTGAGTCTGGAGATCGATTAGTGCTTGGACCAGAAATGATTATGGAAGCTTCTGAAAAAGTCGAAGAAATCAGGGAGAAGATAAAGACGGCACAGGATAGACAAAAGAGCTATGCTGACAAAAGGAGAAGAGATCTCGAATTCAGTGTAGGAGACAAAGTATTTCTGAAAGTGTCGCCTTTGAAGAATGTTATTCGATTTGGGAGGAAGGGAAAGCTTGCCCCTAGATTTGTTGGCCCATTTGAGATTACGGAAAGGGTTGGAACTTTGGCCTATAGAGTTGCATTACCAGAGAAGTTCGCCGGTGTGCACAACGTGTTCCACGTCTCACATCTTCGCAAGGTTGTACACGATCCATCTATGACCATTCCTACTGCTCAGTTGGATGAGATAGTTATTGAGCCAGACTTGACTATTGAACGGAAGCCGCTTCGGATAGTTGATCGTGAGACAAAGCAACTCAGAAGGAAGTCGGTAAATCTCGTCAAAGTACAGTGGAGCACAGATGAGCGAGATTGCACATGGGAAACTGAGGATAGTATTCGGGATTCAAACCCCGAACTATTAATTTCAGGTATCATCCAAATTCTCGAAATCTATCTTGACTTTTCTACTTATTTCATTTCTACTTATTTCATTTCTACTTCACTCGTCTCGTTCCTTTTCGAGGACGAAAAGTTTTGAGTGGGGGAGATTGTAACGACCCTAAATTTTCGACCCAATTTTAAATTTTAAATTCATCGTTTCAATAAAAATTTTGAAATTATAAACGATCTCAATTTACGTCCAAACTTTATTTATGACATACGTCTAGTTAGATATGGACATAGAAAAAGTTTCGTTGAAAAATATTACAGTAAAGTCCGTTCGCGTTTTACTGTATATCAGTCCATATAAAGCTGCGTAAAATTTATCTTTCAAATCCAAATATTTTTACACAGTCCACTTGTAAAAATCATCCTGATCAAGATTATGTAATTCGTTTCGCCTAAAGCTGTCATCGCCTGCTCCGTTTAAATTAATTTGCAAATCGTACAATTTAAGCGGCGTAAATGCAAATTTTATAAAATCATCGTATCGCAATAACCTGTGTACCGTTGGAACCGCATCGTCGCACTGATCAAAACGGTATACTCATTTGTGTAAATCGGAGTCCGACGTAAAATTTTTCGTGTTAATTCATCGGTTCCAGACGGACCACTTAAATAATACTCAGCCCAAATTTTGTCAGCCGTTTACAAAAAAAATGTTGAATCATGAATCGGCTGGTAATTAATGAGGCAGTGGGTAGCTATGACTAGGGGATAGGTAGGGAATGGGAATGAGCGTGACCTTTTAGGGACTCAACTGTTACTTAATTTGTGAAAATAAGCAACATTCACTTCTGTGCACTACTCCATTCTTCAAATTCCAACTCTCAGGTATACGTGCCTCCTTCTTTTTCCCTTCTTCTTCTATTTTTTTTCTCTTTTCTTTCTTCTATTCACTTTGAAATAAGAGGGATAGAACTCCTCCAACCCGCCACCTACCAGCAGCCCTCCGCACCGCCTCCAACCCGCCACCTACCAGCAGCCCTCCGCACCGCCTCCAACCCGCCACCTACCAGCAGCCCTCCACACCGCCTCCAACCCGCCACCTACCAGCAGCCCTCCGCACCGCCTCCAACCCGCCACCTACCAGCAGCCCTCCGCACCGCCTCCAACCCGCCACCTACCAGTAGCCCTTCGCACCGCCTCCAACCCGCCACCTACCAGCAGCCCTTCGCACCACCTCCAACCCACCTGACCGCCTGCACTCGCCTCAACCATCCACTCAGCCAACAGCAAACCCATCTCCGCTGCCACCAGAAAACCCAACCCAGTCGTCTTCGCCCACGCCTGTTACAGCGCCCCACCTCCGTTGCCTCTCGGCAAGGCCTCAACAGTCGAGCAGCAGCTCCTCCACCGAAGGCTCCACCTAAAAACCCGTGCCTCACCGGACCTCCCTCCTCTCACCTACACGTCTCAGCCACGCCTTTCCTGGCCTCGCAATGGAATGACTGGTGGTCGTTGAGTGTATGGGTGCGTGTGTGTTGGTGTATGTGTGTGTGCGCGTTTGTGAATAGGTTGGTGTGCGTGTGTTTTGTTTTAAAAATAAATGAAAATAAAAGTGTGTGCGTTAAGGGTAGAAGTTGTTTAAAATGGAAAATTATATTGTGCCAGCACGTTTATTTCATGAGTGTGTGGGGGAAAATGTGTTTCATTGTTTACTGACACATATTTATATACGGGGTATATGAGTTGATGTATATGTTGGGGTTGTAATCAATTTTCATTTCACTGTTATTGTTGCAGCAACCGACTAAGTGTCTTCGCAGCAGCATCGATCTCTCAACCCTTCGTTCTTTCCTCCGTCTTCGGTAAGCGCATTTATATAAATTTATAAATTATATACAATGTTCATTGTATTAATATCGTTTCCTTTTTGTCGATATTACAGTGTTCGTTGTTCGTGCTGTACCGACTCTGTTCTTACTTCTTCGTGCTTTTCTTTTGCTTCGTCGTCAAATTTCTTATCCACGAAAGGTGAATTAATTTTCACGACTATATTCTTATACAAGTTTGAATTGATAAATGATTGCTATGCGATGTTGAATTGGATGTAAATTGTTATTGTTAAGTGATAAATTAATTGCAAGTTAAAAATTGGATATAGGATGGTTAACGATTTAAAATGAATTATATATGTCGAATTTTGATTGTTAACTTGACACCCTTATATGATAAATATTGATTAGTTAAATTGAACCTTTAAATTGGTAAGTTAATTGACACGTAGAAATTGATAAATTTCACTTTGGACTCTTGAACGTATTGAATTAACTGTTGTAGTTGAAATTGAACGACAAGTGAAACCGTAATGTTAAAATCTTTAATCTACTTGAAATGATAGAGTAGATTCTAGAAATAGTTATATTAATTGGCGTAAATAAATACGATTATTTCGGGGTTATTTGAAATTGTTGAATTGTTGTGAATGGATGCTATTGCTTGTTTATTTACTTTGACACCATCCCAGCTATCACACTGCAAGTTCCCTTTGTATGTTTTGATTTTGAATTTAAATGGAATCGGGTTGAAATGATAAATACCCAAACAAATTTTGACTTAGGATAGAAAATGAAAATAAAACCCGATTGGCCAAATGTTTTGATTTAAATAAAAATAAAGTTATTTGACAAATAACAAAGTTTTGAATAATTTGGAATTTAATTTGAAATGAATGTAAATGTGAATATTTGAATTTGGAACGAATATTAAAGTAGTAATTGACAATGGAATATTGTTTAAAATTTAATTATTTAATAATTAAACTTAGAATTATTTGATAATAAATTTTTGAAATAATTAATAAGAGTTTTGAAAATTATTAATAAATTAACTTTTGAAATTATTAATAGTTAAGTGTGAAATTATTAATAACGAGGTTTGAAATAATTAATAATTAAATTTTGAATTTATGAAAAATTAAGTTTGGAATCATTAATGAATGAGTTTGAATAATAAATAATTAAGATTTGAAATTATTGAAATTTGATGAGATCGAATTCCAAAAAAAAAAACTGAATTGAATATCTTTATTAAGAGTAATTGAAATTTTTGAACAAGTGAAAATAAGTTTTAACTAAGTTTGAAATTTGGAAGGAATATCTTTGATAAGAGATAGAATGCGTTTTATCAAAATAAATGAAAGACTTGAAATTAAAAAGGAATTGGATTCGACAAATGTAATTGTAAATAAGTTGAAACTTTGATAATGAAAATGAACTTAAGAAGTAACGTAATGAATTGGAAATTGAATTGAAATTTATTAATGATAAATTAATTTAATGAATATCGAATGAAAGCAATAATAGATTTAAATCGGTTTGAACGTTAAATTAGTTAAACGATTTTGAAATGAACTTATATACGAAATGCAATGAATATTTGAATTGTTTTAATTGAAACTTTGAAATTGAATTATGGAAATGTTGAAATTGAAATTGGAAAGATTGAAACGAAATTTTGGAAATTGATTTCGAAAGACTAACGAATTGTCGATTTACGAACTCCAATTGAAATTAAAATTGTTTGGTTTTGAAATATATTAACGACCAATCGGTGTTATAATCACGAAAGTTATTAAAGGAACCGGAATCGGTTTGGGACATACTCACTGTCTAAACCGGAAACCACTTTAAATAACTATACGCGAAGTGATGATCCAGAATGAAGTGGTTGGATTGACGAACGTTGATTAAAGAAAGTGAACGATAATGGATAACCTTGACACTTGTGTCAAATTGAAATGACTAAAACAGGAGCTGTGCCAGGCCAATGGAGGATTAGCTACCTCAAGTGGACACACTTCTTCGTAAACTATTCTTTTACTTTGTGATTGATTGGTGCGCACCCTTGAATTGGGAGTGTTGTTTCACGGTGTTGCGGGCGCTGCGGCGTTGCGTTCTCACCAGTCCGGATCAGGCGAACGGTAGTGTCACTACCTTGGGTATAGCCTCATGTGCCTTGTCATACTTGTATTCCATTTATGCGCGACCACTACGATTTTGATTTGTACCTTTAGTATATGGATTGCCCTCTGGTGACTTCCGGTTTTGGGGAAACTACGGTCTTGTATATGCTCTTGGGAATAAAAATGTGTTAAGGGTGGAATGGGCCATGACTTAACACTATTTTGATACCTTTATATTACTGATAGACATTATCTATTTATCGTACTCTACTATGTATAGATAGTTTATCAGATCCTGAAAGATGTTTATTCCATCCATCTTTGAGTTATTGTTATTTAAATTGTTGAACCATATTATCTGTATAAGAATATATGTCCTGATTCGAGTGTTTGTTTGTGCATATGCTCGGATCAGACTAAGGATTTCTGTTGCTGTGCTATTGGAAGCTGAAGACTTGAAGACTATCTTATCTTTATCAGTATTGTTCTTTCCATTTGGCTATTTGGACATCTATGTTGTTGTATTCCTTTTATTTGAGACATTGTTGTATTTACTTAGTAGCTTCATGAACTACTATTATGACATTGTTGTAATTCCGCTGCACTATTCTGTTATGTTGTATTTTCTGTGATTCTGTGATGATTCTCATTTATATACATATACTCCATTAATGATTCGTGTTTTGCACTATTTAAGTTGACATGTGTGGATTATTGTCAATTTAAATGGTCCAAATATACGGGTTGTTACAAAAAGACTCGTCGTACAGTGGAGACTCTGCCAAAATTCTCAAAAAATATCGGGAGTTAGAAAATTATTTTACAATTATATCAAATGTAAAAAATAGAAAGTTGTGAATGAGATCTATTTAAATTGTAGCATACCATAAGAAGAGTTGGATTGTGAGAGCCACATAAAGGATTGTCTAGTTTGGTTTGGTAAAAATTGTAAATATGAAGAAAGTAAGGGTATGAGTTGTTTGACATCTCCATATAAGAAATCGCGAGGATGCAATTTTCATGAGAAGGGAAGTCTGTAACAATCCTACTTTCTACGCTGTAACAATACACAAATTTTGCTAAAATAAAATTGTTCAAATCTGATTTGATAATTATTATTCTTGAAAATAATTTTTTACTTGATTATTATTTATTTAATAATTGATTTGAATTTAAATAAATTGGATTAAATTAATAAATTCTTTTCAAATAATATATTGAAATTGAATAAAATGTTTTAGTTGGATATAAAATAGCTTAAAGCATAAATAATTGTTATATGATTAAAATAGTGGAAGATAAATAAATAGGCTTCGAATTGTATAGAATTGAGCAGCTTGGATTATATTTCGAAAAATGAAAAGTTAGTCAAATAAATTAAATTAAAATTTATTTATAGACAAATAAAAAGAATTATTAAAAAAATAAAAGAAAGAAATTTTATTTGATTTTTAACTAGAATCCAAAAATCTTGGCCCAGTTTCATTCTTCCTTTTCTTATTTGAGAAAACTTCTCCATTGTCTCATGACTTAAAATCCAGTATACATGTTCATGTTTGAAAGACCGGACCCCTGTCCTAAATTCTTCAATTTTGAAATCGCGATCAAATTAAATAAAAATTAAAATAAAATAAAAATAAAATTGCATGGAGGCTGAAGCTTGGCATAGGCTATTGACGACATCATGGAGGAGAGGCCGCACCCGATGTGGCAGGTGAGGTTGATGGACCTGGTAGTTCACGTGATGGAGGCGATTGGGACCTTCGATGACTGCGACTTAGAGGTCGGTGATTGAGTACAAATGATTGAGGCACATCGACGAAGTGCTGGTGACCTTCGATTTTAGTAGCGATGGTGGAGGAGCCCGAGGATGCGAACTGGTAGAGTGTAAATTGGGAGTGATGGTTGCAAGGTAGTTGTGTGTGAAGAGTCGATGTTGTATCCCGGTGTGGCGATGCATTTGTTGGCTGATGTTGGCGAAGAAGCAAACATAGGTTGGGCAGAAATTATTTAGGTAGCAATCGCATAAGGTGAGTATATCTCTCACAATTATATTTATATTATCTTCGACTTTATCTATATATATTATCCCCTTTATTGACTGAATGACTTGCTTGAAATGTTGTTTAGGATTTTAGTTGAATTGGTTGTTTTGATATTGGATGTTTGATTAGATGGTGAGATTTAGTGTATGTTGGATTGTTCGAAATGCAAAGGAGACGCTATCCGTTTGCATTTCGATTTGTGTAATTATTTTATATTTGTGTATATTATACAGATGACTAGAATTCGATGTAATTAGATTCGAGCCAAAAGACAAATTTCATTATATAGATGTCTGAATGATTTTTGTAAAATGATTTTTAAACACTATCAAGTGATTTTTAATATTAAATATCAATGATTTATAAATTTATTTTAAATTATTATTTAGTTATAGAAATTATAGAATAGTTTATATAATTAATTTTGATTTATAGATTTAGTTTTTATGTTTTGGAAAATTATGTATAAAAAGAGTTGGAAATAAATTTGACTAATTGAATCTTATATTGGAATAATTTCAATAAAGGACATTTGATTTATAAAGTGTTTTTGAATGTTTTAAATTATATAAGTAAAGGTTTAAAAATGAAATTTTAATATCTAAACCTTTATTTTGGAATTATATTTATTATTATGAAATAATAACTAATTACATAAAATTATAGAAAGACCTCTATAAAGGATATTTGAATTAGAAATTGATTTTAAATGTTTAGTATGAATATTTGAATATTTGATTTAATTGTTTAAAGAAATATATTGTTGAACTTTATTATTATTTCATTTTTAAATTAAATTAGGATTTTAATGCATGACTTTTATATTTTCTTATTTCTCATTTTCCCATATTGATTTCAATATCATATATGATTCACCGTTGATATAGATTTGATTTGGTGATTTTGATATGATATGATGATGACATTCTCTTGTTTGTTTTTTTGATGATTTTATTCCATGTAACGAGAAATCTTAATAAACGAAGTTATAATACCATTTGGGATGGGGCATTCGGTAATATTTCTCCAGTTATTCTTTGGACTCGATATATAGAATATTAAAAGAGCGAGTGTGATGTATGAGCACTGAATAAATGGACTTGTAACACGTGGTGGTATGGCACGCCATTGTGTTATTTATTCGGTTATTCTTTGCTCATGGATGACACTCATAGGGGGGTATGTAGTGTGTGGGTGACTCACTACGGTGAGCACATATGGAGGCTACTGTTAGTCACATGGCTAATGTACATTATATGTTTGTCTACCTTTTTCCAACTCCCTTTATGTTTCGGGAATGAACCAGATTGGCCAGTATCCATCCCAACGGCCTGATATTGGAGTCACACCCCAGATTCACGACAAACGTTATTGTTATGGTATTTGATGCACATCACAAGGTAGGCAGTTGGTTGCTCCTTGTGTCGCATAGGCCAGCGGTTAGTTATCATAGAGGCACATGTCGGTAGTCATGGCCAAAGAGGCTATGCGTTGTTGAGCTTATGGTAGATCATTGTCACGATACTAAGAGGGGAGAAGTAATGGTAACCGATGGCTATAGGAGTCGTGTCATATGGACCACGTGTGGCTCCTAGAGCAACCAGACGTGCTGTCAGTCTCCCGTCTGGTTCTGGTGTGGGTGTATGTATGTTGGTAGTAGATAGACATATATTATGTATGGATGAGACTACCTGAGATTGTGTCCAAAGCGTGGTCAACCCCATATGCTTCTCAGGCAGATGGTTTGCTTATTATTGATTTATTATTTCTATCTCTTAGAACATTTCAACCGAGCGTTTTCCTCTCGAAGGGCTGTGGTTGAGATATATGATTTTGCACATTGCGACATTGTTATGAGCCGGCTTAAATATTTCTTGTTGATTCGATTGATTTTATAATGGTATTTTATAAATGAGATTGAGAGAGATTGTGGGCATTGCTTCGTCACTATCTACCTTCACTTGAGGATATCTCATTATTGATTATTCCTGGTTTTGATGACGATTTTAAGATGTGTACGATTTATGCATTCGATGTTGTTTAATGTGAATTTTGATTTGATGTGTTTTATATGGGTGATGACACCTTCCTTCTTAGGTTTGCTATGAATGTCGTTTAAGATATTATGAAACTGTAATATATTATTCTTCTTATATTATTACTGTATGTTATATTACATCCATCATTGTGGATATAGTTTGACCCGTTTATTATTTGTATAATACTCGGGTCAGCCCGAGATATTTTAGGTACATGGACATGGAGACCTAGTTGTATTAATTGGGCATAAAGGAGATTAGTATTTAATATTGTTGTATATTAATTTGTATTAAATAGACTCATGTATTATATGACCTGGTAATGTATATTATACTTTGTATATTGTATATTATATATTATCACTGCGATTGACTCTGTGATGTGTGTTATTTATTGAATATTATGTGTTGTTCTATCCCGAAGGCACACGTGTTTATTACTTTGTGCCGATACTGCGTACATATAGGTAAGTTACTTATTTGATGTTTAAATACATACCAGTGTTAGTCCAAGGGAAAATTCACGCGTGTACCCCATATCACCTTATTCTCTGTATTATTCGACAGTATTATTTTTTAATACTCTTGGATAGTATGTGTCACATACCGAAATTTTCGACTTTCAAAAATTCGACATCGATACTCACTTTATCGACTGCCGAGCAATCGAGTGCTGGAAACTCCAATAGTGAGGGTTTTAAGAAAGAAGAAAAAGTAAGAAGAAGAAGAAGATAGAAGAAAAAGAGAAGAAAGAAAGAAGAAGAACAACAGAAAACACATCAGAACAGAAAACAATATCAGAATCTCACATATCGCAGCGGAACAATATATAATAAATAAACACTAGTCTTTTTAAACAAAGAGCTATATCAGTTTATACATATATCAATCATCAGAGTCAATATACAGCAATGGACAGTTATATAACTTGTCCTCATACAGAATACACAGCGGAATAAATACTATCAGATACAAATACTACGTCTCGCCATCCAACTTATCTCCAAGCTCCAGAATATCCAGAATATCCTGATAATATAACTCTAGGCTGCCCGTGTGGAAATTGGTGGGCACCCAGAGTTTAGAAGGGAACAATAAACTCCGAGTCAGTCATGGTGACTGGTGTGAGATCGTAAAACAGTTTTATCTTTAAAATAAATAGCAGAGAATTTTAAAGTCAATTCGCAATGCTTTTGGAAAATGAAACTACCATAAGACCTCCCATCACACACACGATGCAAACGCAGACTTGGAGGAGATTTCTTCTTATGATAGTCAAAGATGCTTACTACGCAGAAATCAAATTCCTTTTGATATTATTATTAGTGCATAGTGTAGAAAACATTTCGAAAGTATAATATAAATCTTAGCCAGCATAGGTACCATTATAGTATGCTTGCTATAGCTACCATATTAAATGGCAGGTTCTACAACTAAAACCGTACAAGGCTCGTATTGTTTCTTTGGATTTCCAACAAATGGTCAGGCTAAGGAACTTCCTTTTCCACGATGGGTACGTCCCTGGAATAGACGACCCGAGAACCTAACCGGATCTCTGCCAACACAAGGCCGGGTTACCTCTGCAAAAATAGGTAACTACTGACACGCGTATGCCATCCCCCGATCGTCACCGATCTTCCCGAGGATCCCCGATTTCCAACAAACCACATAGTAAAAGTAATGCAGTAACCACAGAGGTTAAGTATCTGGGCTCCATACCATGATACCACCTTTATCCAGAAGGAATGACATACACTAAGGGGCGCTACTCCCTAGAACCTTGCCGCATCCTTCCTGTTTTGACCATTTCCGGGGTGTGAGGCTCGACGAAGTCTCGTCCACAAAGCTACGCTTTCTCAAAAAGCCCTGCTTCGGGTCAAACAAAATGATCAACCTATGGTCACAAAGATATAAGATCAAACAAATGATCATATCACAAATGATCAAACACTGATCATTTCACAGCAACACTCAGTATGCCACGTTACCAAATTGGGATATATCGCTGATAAATTTCAACTACATAACCTTTGAGCTCGTACGTCTCAGAGAAGGGTGTTAAGCTAAGAGAATAAATTCTCCGCCACCAACAGAAATGTATTTGAAAGAAATCAGCTTTACATCTCAAATTGTAACGTCAGACACACAATCCATACAAGTCTGTTCCGGGATCGAACAGAACCGAAGGCACTTCTCACGAAGCCCTTGCATTTCCGGATAATTTTCTAATCACGTCCGGACTTCCCGTCACTAAGGGTGATAAAACCTCTAAATCGAAGATCAGTCGATGTAGAGTAACTCGACGGTAATCCTTCCGTTTTCAAAAATATCCGGTCTTCAACACCGGTCTTCGAATGCAATTCATAACGACGTATCACATATTCGGAATGGGTTATACGACCCCATGGTCCTTTCCCGGCTAACCCGAATAGTGAGCGATTATTTAAAAACAAAGTGCGGCATTAAATTTCATCCAATTCACAACAAATACCATCTAAAGGTAATTATCGATAGTCGGTTATTTAACTATCAATAAAGATGCGCAACATCATCAGATTCCAAATAATTTTCCCAAATTACTTCATCTTCCAAAATATCTTTTCTAGATATATAAACTTTTCCACACTTAACCGTTTGAAAACAAATTCAAATCAATTGCCACATTTCAATTTATCTTTAAAGATAAAATTTCAAAACAGTTCGTTTCATATTGGAAAAGCATTTCCATACTTATTTTATAATAAGTAATTCACAAATCTATTTATTTTCAACATTTGAAAATATTCGATATACTTAAATCAAATTAAGTATATATTCATTCTTTAAGGAAAACATTCTTTTAACACCTTTATTTGAGTCAAAACGAATGTTACGTAAAACATCGTTACGACGACTCAAAATCACTAGTATAGGGATTCGAAATTTAGATAGATATATAAATCCCAATACTACATCAAAAACATTTCCTTTCGGAAATCATTTACTATAACAACAGTGTTATAGTCCACCATTTCCTTATTTTTCGAAAACGTCTATTTCAACAAGAACTGCGGAAATCTATGCTTTCGATATTCAATATATTTTAAAACATCGTTTACAACAATTAACTTCATTTCAAATATCACTTTCCCAAAATAATATCCATTTTACTTAACAATATATTCACTGTCCAAAATCGTGAATATACTTCACTAATCACATTTCACTATTTAATTCATCAAATTCAATTTATTTCGAATTTATAAAACAACGCTTATAAATTCCATTTCTGTTTTATAACAACTTCGGTTTATAAATCTCCTTTTATTAATTTCTATAATACACTTATTAAAATAAGTGATTTCAGATTTATAAAACAACGTTTATACATTCAACCTTATATTTCACAATAACTTTGATTTATAAATCCCATTTATTAACAAGTTCGATCAATACTCCCTTTAAAGGTAAAAATCCAATTTTATAAGTTAATTTCTTATAAATCTTCCATTCTACAATTTCATTCATTTTAACTTCACAATTTATAAATCTATAAATTTCATTCTTTTTAACTTTACAATTTATACATCTATAAATTTCATATTGATTTTCCAAATTCGCTTCAATTTGCCAATTAAATTTCTAATTGGACTTCCCACTTATTGCTTTTTTTAAATAAATTCCTTTTAAAGAAAATCAATTTCTTTGTCTCTTTCAATCTATTTAAAAATCCAAATTTAAATTAAATTCTTCAATTTATAATCACTGTTTTATGAAATCCATTCATTTAGCAATTTCACTTTATTCTGGAATTTATTCAATAAGATTATAAAAACAGCTTTTATACTTTTAAATTCTTTTCTTCAAAATTTCTTCAATTTCAAAACTTTATTCACTTAGAAATTTTCTACTTGAATCTCAAAAATTCAATTTCGTTTATCTTTGGAATCCAATGATGTCAAAACATCCATTCAGCTGAATTTTAGTTTTCAAACAATTTCCAGATATCAATATGATTAATAGCATCACTATAATCATTCACAGATTCATATCACAATAGAAATAAATTCAATCAACGTGAGGGGTCCAGTTGGATCCCTCCAACCTGTTTCCCTGCATCCACAGATGTTAGCACAATACCAATTCCGCTCCAGTACGGAATTATCGCGGTATATGGGTTTTATAAAAATCCGCTTACTAACGGCGCAATAGGGTCTCATCCGCTATACGAGGCGGGAAATCAATCAATCCAATATATACATATGCCAATATGTATATACTGCTATATATATAGATATATCCTATCATATCTAATAGCACATTCAAACAAATCAATCAATAACTGCAATTCAATTATAAATCTGAGTGAGAAGATCTCACCTTAGCTATTATTTTGCCATCCATTTCCATCCAATTGTTTTCTTGATTTAACCTTGTATAAATAAATTTATACAATTCATTAATATTCGAATTTTAAGTCGAACAAATCAATTTCTGACTTTCAATTATACAATGATTTTAATTTTAATTTACTAACATTTTGATTTAAACTATCTTTCTTATAATTATTTCCTTTCTGTAGTCATCAAAACAGAGATTTACTTTATTGTAAATAAAAATAAAAATATAATCCATATATATATTTAAAATCTCGTTTTATTTTTTATCCATCGTTCTAAAATAAACTTAGAAAATAAAAATGGGCATTCGTAAAGTATTTTATTTTATTTTTCTCTCTTGTGGAACTGCATATATATTTAACTGTAAATATAAAATTTAACTTAATAAAAATTTTCTCTGAATATATATTTTTAAAAAGAATTTCCATTTCCTTTCTGAATTTTTCTCGTTCAGACTGCACATAAATTAAACATAGGTATTTATAAAATTCCTCTTTTCTTTTCTGAAAAATAAAACAGCAATTTACTTTACTGTATAGTTTCTTAAAACAGATTTCCTTTTCAAAACCTTGTTGTAACTTATATACATATATCTATATACATTTAAATTTAATTTAAAATCAAATTACCTAATACCTCACTGACACGCTTTGAACCTAGGCCACCATCGCGACCTTGAATCTCGCACGCCGCCGATGAAGAAGCCACTTCAATTCGCGACCTACTACTCGACATTCCAGCCTTCACCCCGCCTGCGAACATCGACCACCACTTTCCCCAAAACACTCCTTAGCTTCGTGAGCTTCCAACCCCACCGAGATCGACGAAGCACTATCCCCGCAATCACTCGCGAGCCTCGCGACTCCATCGCCAACGAGAAACCCACCGCATCCTTCAACCAATTCCACGTACGCGTGTTTGAAACCAAGACGGTACAATCCCTATTCACGATTTCCTCTAAACTACTCCTCCTCCACGCGAGTTGCCCCTGCGAGCCTCCCCTAGTTGCCGAGTGCCAGGTCGCCGCTCGAACGCGAGCGCCTCCATCGCGATGCCCTAACTACTCGTGCCGCCACTGTCGATGTGGGAGGGAGTTGCGATCCTATTTGATTTATTTATTTTTCGTTTGAATGAAAGATGAAGTTCTCGTTTTTAATTGAAGAGAGGAAGGGAATGAAAGCTCGGCATTGTTTTTGTTCGTTCGATTTTAGCTGAGATAATAGATTATTTAAAATAGAGGGAGGGAGAAAGAAGACATGGGTTGCACGATCTTCTCCCGTGATATTTGGCGTGATAAAAGGGAAGATAACGTGGCTGATGTCTTTAAATTTAAATTCGAATTCGAATAAATTCCGATGCGTTTACACGTCGTATGGTCACATAACAACCCCGAATGCTACGAAATTTGAAATCCGACAATAATACAATATTCCGGACCCAATGGAACTGGTTTCGTCGAATTCCGAGACTGTTTGAAAAATGACTATTTTTAAATATCGATTCGAACAATTAAATTCAAAACTGAGCAAAACAGTTTAAAATTAGATTCTGAAGCTTCTGTTATCTTCAGTATTATAAATACGAATTTTCTAAGTCTTCATATTATTTTAAATCAGCTTAAAACTGAAGATTCAAATTTTTATCCAGTTCAATAGATTAAATTATATAATTAAATCGCCATAATTGAATTTATATCGGGGATTCAAATTAAATTACCGTCCAAATATTTAAAATTAATTAAATATTCTCAATTTAATTTGTTCAAAATTCAGGGTCGTTACAGACTTCCCTCCTTAAAAGAATTTCATCCTCGAAATTACAAGTTAGGAAAAATGGTCATTAACTCGTCTACTATTTTTCACAATCTAATAGTTTTATCAATCTTTCAAAACAAATCTCTCTACTAAAGATTCGTTATTAATTCAACTAAATTTCTAAACCTTTCATAGTTTTCAAACATCATTGTTTTCTTCAAAATTCAAATTCGAGTTTAAATTCAAATTTTAAACTTTCAAAATTTCTCAAAAATTTTCTAACACCCTAAATTTCCGAAAATTTTTGCCAGCGTCTCCTTTGCGCGGCTAATACGGCACGACTACAAAACGTCCCTACGGACTCTCAGATTTCAAAAAGAAAAAGAAAAAGCCAAACGGCTAGACCAGAAATCAGCAATCTCATATTGAAATTCAAATACTTACCTTTTTGTTGAGCAATTCAAATTCTCTTCAAAATTAAAATCCCAATTCCTTTATAACACCTGTATATCTTACTAGCCATAATATCTAGTTACATATTCAAACCATTTTGTAAATTCTATTACAAATTTTCGATACTTACTTCTTATATCATTTTTAAATTCGCTATTGAAGTTACATATTCAATTTCGTTCAATTTTACATTTCAAATTTTATTTGAATTCAATTTCACATTTCAATTTCTCATTTGAGTTCAATTCACAATTCCAATCTAATTTGGATTCAATTTACTTTCAATTCTGAAATATTGAATTTTATCAATTATCTGTCATTTACAACTGCACTATCTTAAATTAGTTCCAATTACTAATTCATTCGTCTGCAATTTGAATTTCATTCCAATCAAATTTCAAATATTTTATAAGTCTTCGACTTATCTACATCTTGATTTATAAATCATCTACACATTCATATTACTAATTCCATTCCTTTATGAATTTTATCTTCAAATATTTTTCTGGAACTTTATTTCAAATTATATCTCACATTAATATTTCATATTCACAAATTCTATTCATATATGAATTCATTTCTTTTAAGTTAGATTTTTATTTAAACTTAAACTTTACAAGTTATCGACTTCATAATATTCCTTAAATATAGTATTCCAGAGTCTTTCAACCTTTCAAAACCATTTTGAAAACAATTCAAATTATCCTTTGAATTTTCAAAAGAAAACCCAAATTTTTCAAACAACTTTCATTTAAAAACAATTTGCCAGCAATTCCTCTTTTGGAAACCCGAAAATGAACACCGGTGATGCCGCGGTCATTACCGAAGTTATTTTCCAGCGACCAAAAAGAGTTTAGAGCTTTTCATTCCTCCAGAACATTTTTCAAAACCTTTGAAATTCATTTTCAAATCAAAAAGGATTTAAGCTTTCCAAATCTCCAAAATTTTCAAATTCTTTTCTAAACCTTTCAAAAACTTCTCTGGAATTCCGTTTCAAATTATAAGTCACATTTATAATTTACATTCTTAAATTCTACTTGTATATGGATTCATTTCTTAATTCTTTATATTTTTGATTTCAATTTCATATATAATTTTTCACATATATATATCAATGATGATAATTAACATCATCACTCCCTAACAACCATGCATCCATATCATAATAATTTACAAAAAATCATTTCTTTTATATACAAAAATAGTTTTGGGTAAAATTATATCATTCACCCTATTTAAAACAATACTGTGCCGAATTGTTCTATTCGAGTGTTTAGAAACCCCTTCGATACAGTTTTGCAAGACTGTGCCGACGAAGGTTCATATACCACTCAATAAACCAATCATCACAATACAAAACAATTTTATATTAACTAACAAATACGCGCTCGTATCTATTATTACACTCACTCATCCTAGAGTACTGCTGACTCTATCTCTAATGAGTAACACCCAACAGAGCAGGGTTGTCGCTTAACCATATGCTCTGATACCACTCTGTCACATACCGAAATTTTCGACTTTCGAAAATTCGACATCGATACTCACTTTATCGACTGTCGAGCAATCGACTGCCGGAAACTCCAATAGTGAGGGTTTTAAGAAAGAAGAAAAAGTAAGAAGAAGAAGAAGATAGAAGAAAAAGAGAAGAAAGAAAGAAGAAGAACAACAGAAAACACATCAGAACAGAAAACAATATCAGAATCTCACATATCGCAGCGGAACAATATATAATAAATAAACACTAGTCTTTTTAAACAAAGAGCTATATCAGTTTATACATATATCAATCATCAGAGTCAATATACAGCAATGGACAGTTATATAACTTGTCCTCATACAGAATACACAGCGGAATAAATACTATCAGATACAAATACTACGTCTCGCCATCCAGCTTATCTCCAAGCTCCAGAATATCCAGAATATCCTGATAATATAACTCTAGGCTGCCCGTGTGGAAATTGGTGGGCACCCAGAGTTTAGAAGGGAACAATAAACTCCGAGTCAGTCATGGTGACTGGTGTGAGATCGTAAAACAGTTTTATCTTTAAAATAAATAGCAGAGAATTTTAAAGTCAATTCGCAATGCTTTTGGAAAATGAAACTACCATAAGACCTCCCGCCACACACACAATGCAAACGCAGACTTAGAGGAGATTTCTTCTTATGATAGTCAAAGATGCTTACTACGCAGAAATCAAATTCTTTTTGATATTATTATTAGTGCATAGTGTAGAAAACATTTCGAAAGTATAATATAAATCTTAGCCAGCATAGGTACCATTATAGTATGCTTGCTATAGCTACCATATTAAATGGCAGGTTCTACAACTAAAACCGTACAAGGCTCGTATTGTTTCTTTGGATTTCCAACAAATGGTCAGGCTAAGGAACTTCCTTTTCCACGATGGGTACGTCCCTGGAATAGACGACCCGAGAACCTAACCGGATCTCTACCAACACAAGGCCGGGTTACCTCTGCAAAAATAGGTAACTACTGACACGCGTATGCCATCCCCCGATCGTCACCGATCTTCCCGAGGATCCCCGATTTCCAACAAACCACATAGTAAAAGTAATGCAGTAACCACAGAGGTTAAGTATCTGGTCTCCATACCATGATACCACCTTTATCCAGAAGGAATGACATACACTAAGGGGCGCTACTCCCTAGAACCTTGCCGCATCCTTCCTGTTTTGACCATTTCCGGGGTGTGAGGCTCGACGAAGTCTCGTCCACAAAGCTACGCTTTCTCAAAAAGCCCTGCTTCGGGTCAAACAAAATGATCAACCTATGATCACAAAGATATAAGATCAAACAAATGATCATATCACAAATGATCAAACACTGATCATTTCACAGCAACACTCAGTATGCCACGTTACCAAATTGGGATATATCGCTGATAAATTTCAACTACATAACCTCTGAGCTCGTACGTCTCAGAGAAGGGTGTTAAGCTAAGAGAATAAATTCTCCGCCACCAACAGAAATGTATTTGAAAGAAATCAGCTTTACATCTCAAATTGTAACGTCAGACACACAATCCATACAAGTCTGTTCCGGGATCGAACAGAACCGAAGGCACTTCTCACGAAGCCCTTGCATTTCCGGATAATTTTCTAATCACGTCCGGACTTCCCGTCACTAAGGGTGATAAAACCTCTAAATCGAAGATCAGTCGATGTAGAGTAACTCGACGGTAATCCTTCCGTTTTCAAAAATATCCGGTCTTCAACACCGGTCTTCGAATGCAATTCATAACGACGTATCACATATTCGGAATGGGTTATACGACCCCATGGTCCTTTCCCGGCTAACCCGAATAGTGAGCGATTATTTAAAAACAAAGTGCGGTATTTAATTTCATCCAATTCACAACAAATACCATCTAAAGGTAATTATCGATAGTCGGTTATTTAACTATCAATAAAGATGCGCAACATCATCAGATTCCAAATAATTTTCCCAAATTACTTCATCTTCCAAAATATCTTTTCTAGATATATAAACTTTTCCACACTTAACCGTTTGAAAACAAATTCAAATCAATTGCCACATTTCAATTTATCTTTAAAGATAAAATTTCAAAACAGTTCGTTTCATATTGGAAAAGCATTTCCATACTTATTTTATAATAAGTAATTCACAAATCTATTTATTTTCAACATTTGAAAATATTCGATATACTTAAATCAAATTAAGTATATATTCATTCTTTAAGGAAAACATTCTTTTAACACCTTTATTTGAGTCAAAACGAATGTTACGTAAAACATCGTTACGACGACTCAAAATCACTAGTATAGGGATTCGAAATTTAGATAGATATATAAATCCCAATACTACATCAAAAACATTTCCTTTCGGAAATCATTTACTATAACAACAGTGTTATAGTCCACCATTTCCTTATTTTTCGAAAACGTCTATTTCAACAAGAACTGCGGAAATCTATGCTTTCGATATTCAATATATTTTAAAACATCGTTTACAACAATTAACTTCATTTCAAATATCACTTTCCCAAAATAATATCCATTTTACTTAACAATATATTCACTGTCCAAAATCGTGAATATACTTCACTAATCACATTTCACTATTTAATTCATCAAATTCAATTTATTTCGAATTTATAAAACAACGCTTATAAATTCCATTTCTGTTTTATAACAACTTCGGTTTATAAATCTCCTTTTATTAATTTCTATAATACACTTATTAAAATAAGTGATTTCAGATTTATAAAACAACGTTTATACATTCAACCTTATATTTCACAATAACTTTGATTTATAAATCCCATTTATTAACAAGTTCGATCAATACTCCCTTTAAAGGTAAAAATCCAATTTTATAAGTTAATTTCTTATAAATCTTCCATTCTACAATTTCATTCATTTTAACTTCACAATTTATAAATCTATAAATTTCATTCTTTTTAACTTTACAATTTATACATCTATAAATTTCATATTGATTTTCCAAATTCGCTTCAATTTGCCAATTAAATTTCTAATTGGACTTCCCACTTATTGCTTTTTTTAAATAAATTCCTTTTAAAGAAAATCAATTTCTTTGTCTCTTTCAATCTATTTAAAAATCCAAATTTAAATTAAATTCTTCAATTTATAATCACTGTTTTATGAAATCCATTCATTTAGCAATTTCACTTTATTCTGGAATTTATTCAATAAGATTATAAAAACAGCTTTTATACTTTTAAATTCTTTTCTTCAAAATTTCTTCAATTTCAAAAATTTATTCACTTAGAAATTTTCTACTTGAATCTCAAAAATTCAATTTCGTTTATCTTTGAAATCCAATGATGTCAAAACATCCATTCAGCTGAATTTTAGTTTTCAAACAATTTCCAGATATCAATATGATTAATAGCATCACTATAATCATTCACAGATTCATATCACAATAGAAATAAATTCAATCAACGTGAGGGGTCCAGTTGGATCCCTCCAACCTGTTTCCCTGCATCCACAGATGTTAGCACAATACCAATTCCGCTCCAGTACGGAATTATCGCGGTATATGGGTTTTATAAAAATCCGCTTACTAACGGCGCAATAGGGTCTCATCCGCTATACGAGGCGGGAAATCAATCAATCCAATATATACATATGCCAATATGTATATACTGCTATATATATAGATATATCCTATCATATCTAATAGCACATTCAAACAAATCAATCAATAACTGCAATTCAATTATAAATCTGAGTGAGAAGATCTCACCTTAGCTATTATTTTGCCATCCATTTCCATCCAATTGTTTTCTTGATTTAACCTTGTATAAATAAATTTATACAATTCATTAATATTCGAATTTTAAGTCGAACAAATCAATTTCTGACTTTCAATTATACAATGATTTTAATTTTAATTTACTAACATTTTGATTTAAACTATCTTTCTTATAATTATTTCCTTTCTGTAGTCATCAAAACAGAGATTTACTTTATTGTAAATAAAAATAAAAATATAATCCATATATATATTTAAAATCTCGTTTTATTTTTTATCCATCGTTCTAAAATAAACTTAGAAAATAAAAATGGGCATTCGTAAAGTATTTTATTTTATTTTTCTCTCTTGTGGAACTGCATATATATTTAACTGTAAATATAAAATTTAACTTAATAAAAATTTTCTCTGAATATATATTTTTAAAAAGAATTTCCATTTCCTTTCTGAATTTTTCTCGTTCAGACTGCACATAAATTAAACATAGGTATTTATAAAATTCCTCTTTTCTTTTCTGAAAAATAAAACAGCAATTTACTTTACTGTATAGTTTCTTAAAACAGATTTCCTTTTCAAAACCTTGTTGTAACTTATATACATATATCTATATACATTTAAATTTAATTTAAAATCAAATTACCTAATACCTCACTGACACGCTTTGAACCCAGGCCACCATCGCGACCTTGAATCTCGCACGCCGCCGATGAAGAAGCCACTTCAATTCGCGACCTACTACTCGACATTCCAGCCTTCACCCCGCCTGCGAACATCGACCACCACTTTCCCCAAAACACTCCTTAGCTTCGTGAGCTTCCAACCCCACCGAGATCGACGAAGCACTATCCCCGCAATCACTCGCGAGCCTCGCGACTCCATCGCCAACGAGAAACCCACCGCATCCTTCAACCAATTCCACGTACGCGTGTTTGAAACCAAGACGGTACAATCCATATTCGCGATTTCCTCTAAACTACTCCTCCTCCACGCGAGTTGCCCCTGCGAGCCTCCCCTAGTTGCCGAGTGCCAGGTCGCCGCTCGAACGCGAGCGCCTCCATCGCGATGCCCTAACTACTCGTGCCGCCACTGTCGATGTGGGAGGGAGTTGCGATCCTATTTGATTTATTTATTTTTCGTTTGAATGAAAGATGAAGTTCTCGTTTTTAATTGAAGAGAGGAAGGGAATGAAAGCTCGGCATTGTTTTTGTTCGTTCGATTTTAGCTGAGATAATAGATTATTTAAAATAGAGGGAGGGAGAAAGAAGACATGGGTTGCACGATCTTCTCCCGTGATATTTGGCGTGATAAAAGGGAAGATAACGTGGCTGATGTCTTTAAATTTAAATTCGAATTCGAATAAATTCCGATGCGTTTACACGTCGTATGGTCACATAACAACCCCGAATGCTACGAAATTTGAAATCCGACAATAATACAATATTCCGGACCCAATGGAACTGGTTTCGTCGAATTCCGAGACTGTTTGAAAAATGACTATTTTTAAATATCGATTCGAACAATTAAATTCAAAACTGAGCAAAACAGTTTAAAATTAGATTCTGAAGCTTCTGTTATCTTCAGTATTATAAATACGAATTTTCTAAGTCTTCATATTATTTTAAATCAGCTTAAAACTGAAGATTCAAATTTTTATCCAGTTCAATAGATTAAATTATATAATTAAATCGCCATAATTGAATTTATATCGGGGATTCAAATTAAATTACCGTCCAAATATTTAAAATTAATTAAATATTCTCAATTTAATTTGTTCAAAATTCAGGGTCGTTACAGTATGGGTACAGAGGCGGGGTGTCATAATTACCGACATAGGCAGCGATCTCACTTGGACCTATTGCAAACCCTGCCTCACCTTCTACCCTCAAAAAGCTCCCATCTACAACTCCTCCAAATCCTCAGCCTATACATCTCCATCCCGCAACGCTCAAAGTTGCTCCCAACTACCGATCGGGGATTATGATACAAGCTCCTAATGTTAGTTACACTTATACATACGGTGATTAGTCTCACATCATATGAGTTCTCTCTACCGAAACCTTTTCCATTAGTTCTGCCTCCATACCCAAGTTATTGTTCAGCTGCTCCCATGACAGTAACGGTCCTTTCGATTCCACCTCAGCCGGTATTCTTAGCTTCGGTGGGGTCCCAATATCGCTTGTGTCTCGGATGGGATCTTCCATCAATCGTAAGTTTTCATATTATTTGGTGCCTTCCAAATCAAAAGCCATAAGCAAGATCAACTTTGGTGACAATGTTGATGTGAGCACCAGAGCGTTGACTATTCCTCTTGTGAAGGGACTGTCTGTAACGATCCGTAAAATTCATCACTTTAGAAAATTTTTAAAATATTCAAAAATAATATTTTTAAACATAAATGATGATGTTTTAAATAATAAATAATATTTGCAATCTTATTTTGAAGAAATATATATATAAAAGAAAAATATACACTTTGGTAAATATCGATAAAATGACCAGAATTCATTTTATCAGCAAACAGCTCTTTAGCCATCCGAACTCGTGCATGGAGCTGGGTACATATACTTACATATAAGTATTAATATGTAACAAAATTTTCTATTTTATTTTGAAATTTAAATTGCCTTTGTAACACTATTATGGATATCACTATTTTGGAATAAATGATTCTTGGATTTAAATTTAGTTTTAATGATTTATTAATTATTTTAATTATGAAGTAAGCTCTTTTAATTATTATATAATGATGTAAATATTATTTTTAAACTTTGTATATGAATATTTGTATATATTAACTAAGAAGAGAAAATATGACTGAAAATCAAAATCAAAATACGTAACAATTTAATGTAAATAAGTTGTGCAACGTTATGGATAATATGTAACATACATATGCACATATACATGTGCATACATGAAGACATATCCACATGCATATGAACACACATATACACATGTAATTAAATATATAAATATTACTAAAAATATCTAAGATATTTCCTAAATTCCTTAACTCTTAAACAAACCCAAAGTCAACACTAACCATCAAAGTATAAGCACATGGCCTTGTCCATGATAGAAGTGACTTTGGCTGTGCATTGTAAGGAGGAAGATGATGATGGTGGTGCATGTGATGGTGATGAAAATGGTGATGTATATGTAGATATTCTTCTTCTCTTCTTTGCCTATAAATACCACACACTCTCCACTTCATTTCTACACATCTTCTTCTTCATTTCAAAGCTTTTTCTCTCCTATTTCATGGCTTCTATCCTTAAAGAAATTATGGAAAATTTTATTCCAAAATGAAATTAAAATATATATATATATATAGTGTGTGTGTGTGTGTAGTTAAAACTCCTCCAAAACCAAAACCAAACCACTTCCTTTCCATCCTACACTCCACGACCACCCACATACAAGCCAAAGGCCGAGCCTTTCCCACCTCCCAAGTCATGGCCGTGAGCACCCAAGCATCCAAGGGTCAAGGCCGAGCCATCTAGGAGCAATAATCCAACTGATCGTGAGCTAAAAGTTCGAGTTAGTGAAGCTATAGCCTATTTTTAGTTAGTTGTTTAAATCCGATGTGAGAAACTCCTGAACTATAGTTATATATACTATTGGATGATATACATGTTTGGGTATGATTGTTAATGATGGTTGTTGAATATATATATATATATATATATGCAAGTCACGTTAATACACGTCGATAAGCACAAAGGAAATCACTTTTCTTTGTTGAATGAAATGGTGTATATGGAATGTTTAAACCTCTTAAAAATGGTTTAATACGATTTAGAAATGTTTTATAAACATTTAAAGGTGTTTTAGCAAGGTTTAAATGAATATTGAAAATTGAGTCAAAATCAGGTGCGTCGCGTAACGGTAGTTCGCGATTTCATGCCGTAAAAATTAAATGAATATATAGAATGGAATATAGCTCGGAATTCTTCGAGATAAGAATTTTCTGAACTATTATATCCATAGTTTCAAACAAAGAAAAAAATTGAGATTTCGATAAGTAGATTTTGAAATATGAGTAAAACAAGTTTTTGGAAAAATCGCGGTTTCTCAGTTCGAAATCCATAAAAGGATTTATTAGAAAATGATATTTTAAAATTGTTGAAAAATATGAAATAAATTCTAAAAATCTTTTAAAATGTTTTAAAAGTGATTTGAGTTATAAAAATGAATTTTCAAATGATAGAAAAGTCGTTTTGATCAATATAGCTTAAAAAGAACAATTCGCAGCACTTTTCTATAACTTTTGAAATATCGTTTTAAACTTAACAATTCATTCGCAAATCTTTTATAAATATTTTCAAATAAATAAGTAAGTTTTTTAATGATAATTTGGAAGTTTTATAATTTATTTAATTTTTTTTAAATAAATGATTTAAAGAAAAGCTGTCAAAAATCAAGTGATTTAATCTTGGTTCTAAAAGCCAACGAGTAGACTGGATTTTTCTATTCGTGAGATCTATATGAGGTGCTTAAACTAAGGAGATGTTCAGGAGCAACCAGTTCCCTAGCTCACCTAGCCTCTCTTGGACGAGGGATGGATAAGGTCGAACTGTCGGAAACGAGTTAAGTATAAAAGATTAAATTTTCTAAATTTAAACAACTTGGATTTTATAAAGATAATCTTTTTATACTAGGTGTTAAAGCACAAAGAGGGAACTCATACTATTCGTGGAATTTAAAAGGTAATTTTGCCATTATTCTGCCCATAGTACTTGTTGAATACGAGAACTGATATTGAGTAGAATTAGATGATTTCTATAGATTCTGCTCACTTAATATTTACTGGTTTTGGATTAACATCTAGATAACATGGTTTTAACTCAATCAAAATTTTGATTTTTGAATTAAGAAATGTTTGTTAAGGTTTAAATGAAATGATTTGGAAATATTTTCCTAAGTGAAAAATGAAATGCTTTAGAATTATTCTAAGATTTAAAAAGGTTTTAAGTAATCAAAGATTTAATAAATGAGGTTTAATGATTTCGTATATACCAGAAAGAAATGTTTTAAAAGAAATATATCTCTTGAAGATATTTATTTTTAATAAAAAAATGGAAGTAATAAATCAAAAGAATAATTCCCTATTTACTTAACATTTATTTTATCGATGGTTGGTTCGAAGGAACTGGGGTCGAATTTGAGTGATTCATATCCGAAGACCACTTCGAACCAATTTACGTATTCGAAGTGAATAAATGGAAATGATTTGGAAGATTGAATGTAGGACTACTTGTCACTGACCCTCGGTGGAAATTTCCCATATCATATTATGTGGTAGTAGTTCTTTATTTAAGATCTTCGATGCAAGGACTTCTCGCTACTAATCCTAGGGGTAATTCTCGACAGGGTGTGGTTGGAGAGTGCCATCGGTTTGTCCTGTTCCTACACAACTTGTATGGACGATTGTCTAATGTTGCATTTCTTGTTACGTTAACTGATCTCTATGAACGTATCATTTGTTTGGTGGCGGAGAAGGCAAATTCTATTAGCTTAACACCCTTTTCTGAGACGTACGAGCTCAGGAGTTATACATTTGAAGAAATCAGTTGTGTGATCATGGATTGAAAATGTGGCATTCAAAGTGGAATGTGATAAGTGAAAGGTAATCGTTACCTCGGGCCTCATCACCCGGTAATGGCTTAAATAGCGTACGCTGTAAGGTTATGTGGTTCGTAACCATTAGGGTATGGTCATCACCTTTCTAGATTACTTTCTATATGTCGAGTATGTGGTGTATGCTATGGGATCCCGGATAGGTTGGTTACAACCTGAGTGAGGTCATATTCGGTTTCAATCTAGACCACGTATGAGTGCCAAATAGGGATAGACCGGTCTTGCTGTAGAATACGCTAGAATATGATTTTTGTTTGATGATAATATACATATATATATATATATATATATTCGTTTAAATGTATTTGTTGGTGTACTATTTTTTTTCACATAATTAAATAAATATTTATTGAATAAAATAAATAACTTAGAATTCATATTCAAACAAATATTTTACTCAAACAAATATTTTATTACAAATTCGAATAGTACAAATTTAAGCTCTCACTACATTACAAATATTTTACTACAAATTCGAATAGTACAAATTTGAGCTCTCACTACATTCATACATTTTCAATTGCAATACAACTTCGATTACAGCACATTTTCACTTTACAGTTTTTTCATACATAATTCATCTCACTACATATTCACTCGCACTCGTTTTTGATCTTCAACTCCATTCTAGCCTGTATCCAGCATCAAACTATCTGCAAAATAAACACTGAAGTAGTAAAATTGAAAAAGAAATATTTTTATAGTATACAATGAAGTATGTGTTTGAAAATATTATTTGACTTGGTCAGTTGGGTTGTTCGCCATCATTTCTTTTAATTCATCTTACACGAACAACTTGTGACATGCAGAGTGTATCACTGTACATGCCACAAGGTCGTGCACACCGATATACACTTGCTTGTTAAAACTGCAGGGACAGGTGAGCACATGTCAAACCCAAGCAAAAGCTGGATTCAACTCAGGTGTAATACAAAACCAACATGAACCAGATTTGACTACAGTAACAAAAGTGCACCAGTCACAAGGCAACATGAAAGGAATTTGAATCAAATCAAGTAAGAGCTACAGTTCAAGTCAACAGCCTCAACACAAAATGATCACATGAAAAAATGCAACACATACAACATGGATTCAAACCAGAACCAGAACAAGGTAGTTCAGACCAAACAAGACCAGTCAAAGAACAAGCATCAACCACATGAAGATCAAGACATAAGCTTCAGACATGAACCAAAGACAAGAATTGAGGATAGAACAGACTAGCAACTTCAATGAGAAAAACTCAAGTATGCACATGAATACAAAGAAATGCAACAAGACTTCTTATGGCATCAGTTTCAATTACCAGTGCACAAACTTCGAATGCAATTGGACATTTAACTCGAGTACACATGAGGACAATTAGACTGCAAAAGCACATGTAAAAGAAAGGAGCAAACAACAATACAAAGCAATCAAACATGGTCAGGCATGCAACCAGTCTAAGCATAGTAAAAGGTTCAAACATGAATACACATGAAGACATACTCATGAGCAAATGAAAACTCGAATACAAGTCCAGTGGAACATATCAAAACTTCACAATGCAGGCAGTACGTAAACACATGTATACATATATGCATATATATATGTATACACATGCATATATATATATATATCGATGAAGCAGACCAAATCACCTAGTGGTGTACACAAAAATGAAGAAATGAATGAGCAAGATAAATCAAATGCATGAACATATATATCAGTTCAACGGTATGAACAAGACAAAGTGTAGACACATGAATAATCATATGCAAGCATTCGAAGAGGACAGAGGATATGCATGCATTCAGACATGTATATATGCAGTGATGACTAGAGTTCAAGTATACATATGCAAGGCTACCATGACCAGATAAGTGAAACAATGGCCAGGCTCACAACGACAAGTGCACCAAACCACAAAACTCAACACAGTAGAGACATCAAGCCAACCAAGTGGATAGGCATAAAAATCATACACATATATACATACATATATGTATGTATATACATGTTTATATGGTTACAGTAATTACAGTTGCAAGTCACAGTTCAAATAACGTTGTAGTGAATTTCAAAATGAACAAGTCAGTGAATTGAAAGTCAAAGCCAGCAAATTTTTTTATGGAACTCGCAGGTGATAAACACCAATTTAAAAATCAAAATATTATCCCAATTTCAAATGCCAAAGTTATAGGAACCGATCCAAAGCAACTTCGATCACGTGAAAAAATCAAGGAGAAAAAAGAACGAAACTGACTCAAGAAATTCAAATCCATCAACTATTGAACAAGTCAGTGTAATCACCGTCATTTAAGCAAAATCAAACGGCCAAGCAAGTGTCACGAAGAATTCAAAAGGAAATATACGATCGTATATTTAGGGATTTTATCCCTATTTAATCCCACATCATCATCGGCATTCAAGGGGTTCGAGTTTAAGAAATTACCAAAGAAATAAATCACTAAACTCGAATCGAAGTCGAGTGTAATCAAAATCGAAAAAGGGGATAAATTGCATACCATTTCTATCATTCGTGCTCGACAAGCAACCACAAGCTATTCAAAGCCAGAAGTCGATTGACGAAGCAAAGCGAAGCAATCTCCTCAAATCAATCGATCAACTACAAGGCGGCGACTTCAATTTTCCAGGAACCCTAAATTTCAGATAAAAGAGAAAGAGGAACGAACGGCAGTAGTACTGAACAAAAATAAAAGGGGAGAAGACATCTATTTTTCTTAAGTGATTTGGGCCGGCCTCTATATAATTATTGGGCTTAAATTAAATAATTAGGATTTTGTTTCTATTTGTTTTTTAGTTATGTAATTTCCTTTTTTAACTTGTGTAACTTTCTAATCGTGTAACTAGGTTACGAACTACGGTAGTGTAGTTCGAGAATTCGCAACTCAGTGGCTGAGTTATGGCAGGGTTTTGAGCATAGAGTTAGGTTAGTCAAGTAGCGGGTGTCGCAAGTTTACGTGTGTAAGCATCTGACTACTTAATTTCAAGTAGAAACCTTGGGGCATCACATAGGCAGGGTTTTGCCGAAACAGGGTAAATTTGTGTGTGATCTCTTTTGCATTATTTACTGTTATTGTTTTTTATTTCCGCATTAATTTTTATTATTATTAGTATCACCCTATTCACCCCCCATCTAGGGTGAAAACGATCCTGCAAGTGGTATTAGAGCAGGTTAATAGCATAGATGTCTAACCCTAGTTGCAAATCTAGCGAGAGACAATCCAGTATTATTCCCCCTATTTTTGATGGAACAGACTTTTTAAATTGGAAATTAAAATGGAATTTTATTTAAAATATATTAATTTTAAATGTTGGGATGTTATTGAAAATGGTGTGATATAGTAGACAAGAAATATACTTCGATTAATGCTCTTACTATGCATATACTATATTCTCATATTAATCAAGATAATTTTAACTTTACCTCTCATTGTGAAAGTGCATAGGAAATCTAGAATACTTTTGATGCAATATATGGTGCAAAAGTCAACAACGGTGAGAAATCCTCCACAATTGACTCAGTTGAAGAAATGTGCTTGACATGATTTGCAAAAGACAGTAGTGATGAAGATTCAATAGCCGATGAGATAAGTGATCTTTCATTCAGTGATTTAGTTCTCTTGTGCCGAAAATTAATTGAAAATAATGAAGTTCTTGAGATGAAAAATAATAAGTTGAAAAGGGAACAATCTAAACTGCGTCAGAAAAATAATGATTTGGAAAATGAACTTAAAAATATTAAGAAAAATAAAAAATCTAATTGCAAAAGGTGTTTGGACTATGAAAAAGAATTTGCCTGTTTTCATGAAAACTTTCAAAAGTTAGAAAACGAAATTTTAATTCAGGGGAAAAACAAAACTAAGTTGATTTGTAAAAATAATATTTTGCAAAAAGAGTTGGATAGTTTTAAGAAGTCGGAAAGTTCTAAACGTGCAATTTTTGAAAAGAAATTAAATGAGGTCAATGAAAATTTCAAAACCCTTGAAAAAGAAAATGTGATTTTTGAGCAAATCTGAAATTATTCGATTAAATCAGGAGTTTGAAAAGGAGGTTGAAAAAATCAAGGATTTTGAAAAAATTGAATTTAAAAAACTCCAACTCTTTGAAACTAAGATGTTAGAAATTGAGACTTAAATTAGAGAGCATGAAAATGAAAATATGGGCATGAAAATGAATAATTTTGAAAAGAGAAATAGTACTATTAGTTGTTGTTCGAAGCTAATAAATGAAAATAAACTTTTAAAATCCAAAGTTAATAAACTTGAGTTGATTACTCGAAAAATTTCATTAGAGAAAAATCATTTAATACACTCTTAGAAAATCAACTCTTCATGAATAAAAGGAAAGGATTTGGATTTGTGAAAGTGTCAAAATATGAACAAACAACTAATAACACCGTTAAGGGGAAAAGTGTGATACCCAAATGCGTAAAGTGTGGAAATATTGGACATGGCAAGAATAATTGTCAAATTATATACAAACATAAAACCGTTAAACAAATATGGATTCCAAAAGGTACGAAGATAAATGGTTTGAAATTTAAACAAATTTGGATTCCCAATGGTACAATTGTAGATGCTAACGGTTTATTATATAGACAAATTTGGGTACCAAATATTTCAATAGATAATAATAGTGGTCCTACATCCTTAGTTAGACCACTTGCCTTCTCCAAAATTTAGACACATAAGTGGGCTAAGGAACAAATTTGATGGAGATAGATTTCGAGTTATTCCAGGTGATTGATAAACTAAAATTTAAATGTTCCTTAGCCTATAAAGATTAGATGGAGATCATCGCATTTCAGATATCAGACATTAAAGGAAAGTGAGGTATGATCTCTCAACTCAATTTTGTTCACAAATTGTTAACTATGTTTTCATCAACACTATTGAAGTATTTCTACCATATCTTGAACATCTCAACTTTGATTTTTGAAATTCTTGAAGTTCTGGAAAGTTAACTGATAATGCTACAACTTTTTTGTTTTTAGTTTTTATTGATTCACTTTGGAATGTCATGAAAAACTGCTTTGACGAATTTTTTGAATGTGTGTTTTTGCTCAATATAGATTACTTTACTTGTGCTTGATATAAATGGACGTGATGAAAAATTTCAAAAAACAATTCAAGTGTTGAGGAGTACACGTTTTTCTTTTATATACCACTATATATCACCATGAATACCTCAAATACAAGTGGTATCTGATATCATTTCATGTTGAAATCATTTTTGAAATTATTTAATTATTTATATTGATTTTCAACTAGAAGTCATTTTCACAAAACCCCCTTACAGAAAATTGATTTTCACTTATTTTAATTTTTGAAACTTGGGTTTTCATCATGTTAAAAATACTGTAGTTTATTTCGGTAAGAGATGTACTCTAGAAAATATAATCATTGACTAACTAAATCTTTTGGAACTCATCAAAATTATTATAATGCTTGAAAAGTGATGGATAGTGATTAAATTATATTTCATAACAAGAGGAAGTATAATTTTATAATTTCATGAAACTCAAACAAATTTTATAATATTTTTAGATTAGTACTTATTCCAAGATCATTTCTATCACTTTCACCTTTGTGTCAATCCATACATTATAATATAGTGTGCAAAATTTGGTATTTCAAAATAAGAAAATATTTTTTTGTAAAATAATTATATCCTAAAGTATTCACTCTCATTTAAAAGTCCTCGTGGTTATACATGGGTGAATTACTTAAATTTCTATATATAGGCTTCCATTCTCATTTAAAAGTCCTCGCGATTATGCATGGATGGGACACATATAAGAAAGAGATAAATATCAAGTATATTCTAATCTCGTTTAATAGTCCTCACGGTTATGCATGGTTAGAAAATACTTGATATTTTTTTAAAAAAAAGGGGTAACTACTAACCTCATTTAATAATCCTAACGGTTATGCATGGTAAGTAAGTGCTTCACATTTTTTTATGTAATATTTGAAAAGAGAAAATGCACAAATTATTCCTTTATTGAAAATATCAAACTCTTGTCACAATATAAAATTTTCCATAATCCTACCATTTCTCTAAAGTGGAGTTTGTTTCTAATTAATAAAATATTATGATTTTTGTTTGATTAATTAGAATTTGAAATTAATATTTCCCTCTTGATTTGATTTTATATTTTTAATTAAAATCGTAGTTATTTCAATTACTATTATTATTTTTGATTATAACAAAAGGGGGAGAGAGGTTAAGATTTTGATTTTTGAGCAATATCCTTACTAATATTCGAGAGTGTTTTTATTCAAAGTTATTTTTAATTAATTTTTCAGTTTTAACTACATGCATCTGTGTTGGGGGAGTTTTGTTGTAGGAGAAGTATTCAAATAGGGGGAGCTAATAGATTTCATCAAGACCAAATATATTTAATAAAGTCAAAATCTTAATATATGTTTGTTATCATCAAAAGGGGAAAATTGTAGAATATGCTAGTATATGATTTTTGTTTGATGATAATATATATATATATATATATATATATTCATTTAAATGTATTTGTTGGTGTACTATTTTATTTTTTCACATAATTAAATAAATATTTGTTGAATAAAATAAATAACTCGAAATTCATATTCAAACAAATATTTTACTCAAACAAATATTTTATTACAAATTCGAACAGTACAAATTTAAGCTCTCACTACATTACAAATATTTTACTACAAATTCGAATAGTACAAATTTGAGCTCTCACTACATTCATACATTTTCAATTGCAATACAACTTCGATTAAACACATTTTCACTTTACAATTTTTTCATACATAATTCATCTCACTACATATTCACTCTCACTCATATTTGATCTTCAACTCCGTTTTAGCATGTATCCAGCATCTGAACTATCTGCAAAATAAATACTGACGTAGTAAAATTGAAAAATAAATATTTTTACAGTGTACAATGAAGTGTGTGTTTGAAAATATTGTTTGACTCGGTTATTTGGGTTATTCGCCATCATTTCTTTTAATTCATCTTACACGAACAACTTGTGACATGCACAGTGTATCACTGTACATGCCACAAGGTCGTGCACACCGATATACACTTGCTTGTTAAAACTACAGGGACAGGTGAGCACATGGTCAAACCCAAGCAAAAGCTGGATTCAACTCAGGTGCAATACAAACCAACATGGACCAGACTTGACAAAAGTGCACCAGTCACAAGGCAACATGAACAGAGTTTGAATCAAATCAAGTAAGAGCTACAGTTCAAGTCAACAGCCTCAACACAAAATGATCACATGAAAACAATGCAACACATACAACATGGATTCAAACCAGAACCAGAACAAGGTAGTTCAGACCAAACCAGACCAGTTAAAGAACCAGCATCAACCACATGAAGATCAAGACATAAGCTTCAGACATGAACCAAAGACCATAATTGAGGACATAACAGACTAGCAACTTCAATGAGACAAACTCAAGTATGCACATAAACACAAAGAAATAAAATAAGACTTCCTATGGCATCAGTTTCAATTACCAGTGCACAAACTTCGAATGCAATTGGACAATTAACTCGAGTACACATGAGGACAATCAGACTGCAAAAGCACATGTAAAAGAAAGGAGCAAACAATAATACAAAGCAATCAAACATAGTCAGGCATGCAACCAGTCTAAGCATAGTAAAAGGTTCAGACATGAATACACATGAAGACATACTCATGAGCAAATGAAAACTTGAATACAAGTCCAGTGCAACACATCAAAACTTCACAATGCAGGCAGTACGTAAACACATGTATACATATATGCATATATATATTTATACACATGCATATATATATATATATATCGATGAAGCAGACCAAATCACCTAGTGGTGTACACACAAATGAAGAAATGAATGACCAAGATAAATCAAATGCATGAATACATATATCAGTTCAGAGGTATGAACAAGACAAAGTGTAGACACATGAATAATCATATGCAAGCATTCAAAGAGGACAGAGGATATGCATGCATTCAGACATGTATATATGCAGTGATGACTAGAGTTCAAGTACACATATGCAAGGCTACCATGACCAGATAAGTGAAACAATGGCCAGGCTCACAACGACAAGTGCACCAAACCACAAAACTCAACATAGTAGAAACATCAAGTCAACCAAGTGGATAGGCATAAAAATCATACACATAGATACATACATATATGTATGTATATACATATTATGGTTACAGTAATCACAGTTGCAAGTCACAGTTCAAATAACGTTGTAGTGAATTTAAAAATGAACAAGTCAGTGAATTGAAAGTCAAAGGCAGCAATTTTTTTTATGGAACTCGCAGGTGATAAACACCAATTTAAAAATCAAAATATTATCACTATTTCAAATGCCGAAGTTATAGGAACCGACCCAAAGAAACTTCGATCACGTGAACAAATCAATAAGAAAAAAGAACGAAACCGATTCAAAAAATTCAAATCCATTAACTATTGAACAAGTCAGTGCAATCACCATCATTTAAGCAAAATCGAACTACCAAGCAAGTGTCATAAAGAATTCAAAAAGAAATATACGACCGTATATTTAGGGATTTTATCCCTATTTAATCCCACATCATAATCGACATTCAAGGGGTTCGAGTTCAAGCAATTACCAAAGAAATAAATCACTAAACTCGAATCGAAAGTCGAGCGTAATCAAAATCGAAAAAGGGGATAAATTGCATACCATCTCTATCATTCGTGCTCGACAATAATTGGAGCAACCGCAAGCCATTTAAAGCCAGAAGTCGATTGACGAACCAAAGCGAAGCAATCTCCTCAAATCAATCGATCAACTACAAGGCGACGACTTCAATTTTCCAAGAACCCTAAATTTCAGATAAAAGAGAAAGAGGAACGAACGGCCAAAGTACTAAACAGAAATAAAAGTGGAGAAGACGTCTATTTTTCTTAAGTGATTTGGGCCGGCCTCTATATAATTATTGGGCTTAAATTAAATAATTAGGGTTTTGTTTCTATTTGTTTTTTAGTTGTGTAATTTTCTTTTTTAACTTGTGTAACTTTCTAGTCGTGTGACTAGGTTGCGAACTACGGTGGTGTAGTTCGAGAATTTGCAACTCAGTGGCTGAGTTGTGGTAGGATTTTGAGCGTAGAGTTAGGTTAGTCAAGTAGCGGGTGTTGCAAGTTTACGTGTATAAGCGTCTAACTACTTAATTTCTAGTGGAAACCTTAGGGCTAGCATGTAGGCAGGGTTTTGCCGAAGCTGGGTAAATTTGTGTGTGATTTCTTCTGCATTATTTACTGTTATTGTTTTTATTTCCACATTAGTTTTTATTATTATTAGTATCACCCTATTCACCCCCCTCTAGGGTGAAAACGATCCTACACTTGCCAGATGCGGAGGATTGTTTGTGTATCCTCGGTTCATTCCTCTAGAGATGTACTGTACAGAAGGTAGTCCCTTACCTACCATTGTATGGAAATCCATTCTCTAATAAGTGCCCACGGACTTGATTTGTAAGCTATTATGCCGTCAAATTTAACCAATAATGTAACAATTTCGACTAAGATTCATAAGTTTATTTGAAAATTATTTTCAAAAAGAATGTCATTAAAAATAATATCAAATGATTTTGCATAGCAAATGTTTTGGTTATCATAAGGTAAAAAACTTTTCTGTGTTTATGTGCGGCGTGGTCTTGTGAGATACCTTTTTTTCAAATATCTGTATTTTGAGTTTCTCACACCAGTTGCATGACTAACCCGAAGTTTATTGTTCTTTTCCCTTAAACTCTGGGTGCCCTATTTTTCCGAGCAACCAAGTAGTTAGCTGATTTGGAGCATTTTGGAGCATGAAGCATGGAGTATTTTGGATCTTTTTGTTATTGCCATCACTTTTCGATGTGTTTGTACTATGTATATGTATCTAGCAACACCTATAGGTATAGGCCGCTATAACTATCCTAGCTAGGTTGGTACTTACTATGACTCTAATATCTCATTTTGAGAGTGATTGTATGTACTATCTAAATGATTACAAGTTGTTAAATATGATGTGAGATTCTATTATTGTTTAGTCTTCTTTCTTTATTATCTTTTATCCCATGATAATCTGCCTCTCCGGTACTTGGATTTGCAGCACGTGAATACCGAGGATGTATTAGTGTCGATTTCTAGAGATCGAGGAGGTGAGTCGTCTCACTGTCCAGCACTTAAGAACTTCTCTACTTTTGCAATGGGTTGCAACTCCAAGACTAATTTTTTTTAATCGAGAAGATAATGCTCTTGACAAATTTAGTGTCTTTAAAATGAACCTTGAAGTCCATATTTGTAGCAGAGAAGTGTAAATGATGACATAATCCTTTGTTTACTTTTGCTCAACCTTTTGAGAAAAGTTCTACTATAATAATTGGAATTCTAACCTCGGATTAATGCTCACCATTCTAGTCAACATTGGAATGGCTATGCATGATTGAATAAATAAAAAATTATTTATCTAATTTAGACTACATTTAAACATGTAAGCATGGCTTATTTAATTTAATTAAAGTCCATTTAAATAAAATAAATGTATATATATATATATACACATTTTATTTATTAGTTTTGGAACTCCAAAGATTAAATCAACATTATTCCATAATAATTTATAACATTTATAAATATTTCACTAAATATATTTAATTTGATATTGCGAGTCTCAGTTATGTGACTTGTAGGTGAAATTCGATACTCAGTAGCATTTAAATAATTTAAATATTAAAGCCTATGTAGGCTTTATTGTAGTATAGTAATAGACAAAAATTCTGATGCTTATCAATCATTTACATGAAATTCTACTTTATAATCATTTTTAATCAACACACTTGAACAATAATATGTTATGCACGTTGCATCTCTTTGTCAATCCTATGTCACCTTGACATCTAGTGCTTGATCAAATGTCAACACACTAATAACGAATGTATTTAATTGTTAAGTTCAAACTTCAAAGTCATTTGGTTTGTTCCAGTTTCTTTAATTGATTAACCAAATTGCTTTAGTCAAAATCTTTGACTTTGAGCTAGCTTTAATATGATGACATTTACTTTCTATATTGAAGGAGATGAATATTCTTCCGATAGTGTTTTATTTCATGTGTTTAGACACACAACCAATTGTAACCATAACGTGAACCTATCATGTAATTGACTATAGTCATAGTAAAGTTTCACATGTAAGATCCATAATGCTCTAAGTCGAAATACCGTCGCACATCATTAAATGAGATCTATTTTAATTAGCTACATTAACTTCTATAAGACCATCGGCGAATCATTAAATAATTGTTCTGGCACCTACGTAACCTATTAGTGTTGTCTATAATCATGAGTAATTACTATCCTTTGTTTGGATAGTGTTATGTACACTTTACCGATATACCATTCTCGAATTACTGAATGAGTAGGAATCTTTAAGAATAATTGTTTTTTTCTTATGATCCACTACTCATGGTTATGATCGTCTTCATAACTACCACTATATAAACAATTTCTCCTAGGAATTTCTATTCGTATGTTATAACATGCTCTTAATATTATTTGTATAAATAAATATAAATAAAGGAAAATAAAATATGCTTTTATTTTAAACATGATTTCTCATTATAGTTTAAGTTACATAATCAAATTACATAATTTTCCCAATGACATACCCTAAACTCTATTGGTAACAATACCACGTCAACTCCGAACATCCCCATAAACACATATGAGAACAAGATAGCATAACATACACATTAAGAGACCCAACTCTTCCTTATAAATAAGCAGGACCTCCAATTTTAGGATCGCACTTCGAAACAACCTCCTAATTCTTCACTACTCTAATAAACAACGCGAAAACATATTTAAGTTCGATGGATGATGATAAATCTTGGGACATCAGATTAGTTTAAAAGTGCATGAGTCGAACGGAAATGTCTACTGCTTGTATCAATCATTGATGCATTATTAGGTCTAACCTAAAATCAATTTTTTTGAAATTGGGTACTTATATGGTAGTATATACTAGTACTATAAGTCTTAGGTAGTATACAACATACTACATGTTAATATATGTTCGAATCACGCTACACAAATTTCGAACCTGTGATCTCTTGCAGCAAAGTCGAAGTGTTTAACCACTGGGCAATGGTGCTTGTCCTAAAACCAAACCTTGAAAACTATAGAAAAACTTAAATTATATTCAAGTAGTTGATAACATACTTATTAATTCCATTTAAGGGAGAACAAAGATGTAAAAATGTAGCGAACAATTCAAATTAAAATTCGAATTAGTCCCGTTCACGAAATTAAAAACGTTTACACAATTCGCTTTTGATACTTAAAAAAGGTTTCTTTATTGAGGAGGTGTTCAGTCACTTTTAAGAGTAAGTAAAAGGCGACAGTAGTCAACAACTGATACTCAGTGCACATATATCTTTTTACCACATGCTTCATCCAATATATAAATAAGTCCAGTTTTTCAATAGGTTTTATCCGGGCATTTTTTTAACTTTAGACTTAGCATAAGATTTATATTTGGTTATGTACTAAAAATCCCTTTTGGAGAAGGAGAACAAATTCGAACTCCAAAAGGATCTTTATGATTCTCAAAGAATAGGGGGCAAAGAGATTGAGCGAGAAAGATTTCTTGTTCTTATTGGATTAGAACAGAAGATTGAAAATTAATAAAAGACAAACATACCAAAATTTCTCTTGAGGCAATGAAAGAGATTACAACACAAATCAAGGAGCACGAAACATAGGGTGACACTAAGCAGAACAGTTATAAAGAAGAACGAAACTTGTTAGTGGAACAACACATAGATAATGATTGGGAATTAGACACCGAAGAAGTCCTGAAAGAGGATTGGTTCCAAATTTTTTTAGATTACTTGAATTCATTTTCGGATATGATTAGCAAGGGGTGTAACTGTCCATTTGGTTCCTAAAAGACAAGAGGAAGAAATACAATAAAAGAAAAGGAGAAAAGACATTGTGTGAAGACAAGATAAACCAAGCAAAGAGAATGTAGAAATTGTACTGGAATTTAAAGCATATGATATATTTAGTATGATTCTAAGAGTACCATCCTTTCTTCTTCCTAATACCATTTTACAAATAATACCATCAAAATATGATATTTTACTTCTTAATGCTAAAATTTCAAGGACTGCCGTATTAGACGTCTGCGACAATTTATTGTCAATCGACAATTTATTGCCAATCGACAGTTTTCTACCATTTATGGTGAAAACTTCAGTTGTATATCATCGTACGTGATTATATAATTGTCAAAAACTAATCCATACAGCTATTTGTCGTCGAATGGGTTTTCAACTGAGTGATATAATCAAATTGTTTTCATTAAAAGTTTTCACTAAAATTATTATAGTACGTTGTCTAGGTTTGATAACAAATCCAAACTCAAGGCCGGCTTTGGATGCATTCCTCACAAAAAATATTAGTCGGGATTATAGGTATTATAGTATTAGTAAAATTAAACTGGTGTCGAACGGAACGGATGGCAATAGCCGGGCCCTAAAGCAAAACCTAAATCTCATTTCTCACTTCTTTTTGGTTTTCTGCCTCTCGTAAGCTGCCGTGATATCCAAAAATTATCGCCATGACAAAATTTAGAAAGCTCGGCCGACATGCAGCACATCGTGTATCAATGCTCAGGTCGTTTTTCTTTTTCTTTTTTTACAATTTTTACACTTGATTATTTATTGTTTGTCATTCTGATTTGATTAGTTTGCAGAACAATGGTTTCCCAGTTGGTAAAGCACGAAAGAATTGAAACTACTGTTGCAAAGGTCCGTCCGAATTCTTGATTCTGGATTCCGACTGATTATTCTCGATCTATTGATTTATTTTCATTGAATTTTGATTAGGCTAAGGAAGTCCGCCGAGTTGCTGATAATATGGTGCAACTTGGAAAAGAGGTGGATTTCCTTCTTTTTTCAGTGTTTTTTTTCCTTGTTAAAATACGACACCTTAATTATATATTTTATATAAACGGAAGAGTACTGATGTTCTATAGTACTTCTAGTTGATGATAACCTGAACTGAATAGGCTTTTTCTTCTTCTTTAAATAAATAATAAAATCAAAGATATTCTCTGAGGCCATCTGCTATACAAGGAAGTAATTACTAGCTACATTGTACCTGAACAAGTGGCAGAGCTTAACAAGAAGAATTGCAAACTTGCATCCCCTGGTGTTACGATAGACACTTAATTCCCTCTTTATATGCATGTGATTAGTTCTTCTCTCTTGAATTTATAAACTCATCAAATACTTGATTACAGGAAAAAAAACTGTGAATTTATTTTTCATTTGTTACTTATGAGTTATGACTTATGAGTACTATGAAAGTTAAATTTTACACTGGATTGAGTTGTCGTAGACTTCAAATGGAAGAAATTGACCTTTCTTCAAGCATTTTTGGTTTTACCTCAAATTTCTCAGTTTTAAAATAGCATTCAAGTTAAAATATAAATAAATACCATTTTTTATTTCTAACTTTATCATTTATAAATTAGACCTCTTTATATTTCACTCAACTTTTTATTGATTATAGTTCTTTTTGGAGTTTGTTCAAAGGGAAAACATTTCAATTGGATAAGAAGTTCCCTAAGCCATTTTGCTCGAGATTATGAATTTTTGAAATGTCAAACTTTGATTTGTTTTCTTATGCCATAATTTCTGTTCAAATAATAGAAGTAATAGATACAAAGTTATTCTTTTCGAGTCGTATAAAAGTTGGTTCTCTATAGAATTTGTTTGATTTTATCGGCCACCAATGATACCAACTGAATTTGTAGGACGATTAATATGATCGGTAGCAGAGGAAAGACGAACCAACAATGGACAAACCTGTTAAATTTTATTAAATATTAACATTTAAATATGTTTGACTTTAATATGTTCAAATTGAACATTTGCATTCAATTTTCGAAGTCTAAAAAACGTATTAAATTCTACTACAAAAAAAATAAAAAAAAACAAATAAAAAAAAATCAATGAAATTTGAAAACTTTCAACCTTGTTATTTTTTGCCCCTAGAGGGTGGAATTTCTTCATATGCCACTGACACTCACACAAAAATTCCTGTTAGTTGCTTGTTTCTTTTCTTGCCTTTTGCTGAATCGTCCTTCACTGAATGATTATGAATTAACATGCTTATGGTTTTCTTTTAATGATTATTCTAGGGAACACTTGCTTCTGCAAGACGTGCTGCTGCATTTGTTCGTGGAGATGATGTTCTACATAAATTATTTACAGAGCTAGCCTATCGTTATAAGTAATTACCACAATAATAAAACTGATTTTATTCATTTTATTTTGAATGTTTTGCTGTTTACATTGGAAATTGCTTCTTACACTGATAGGAACCGGGCAGGTGGATATACAAGAATGCTTAGAACTCGTATACGTATGGGAGATGCTGCTCCAATGGCATATATTGAGTAATATCTCTTTCTCGAATCACAGTGTTATTACAAGTAATTTTACTTAACTCATATGATTAAAGTTTTAAACCATGTGTTATGATAGTGTAAATTCGTATCACTCGAATTTCACCACACAGAGAGTAAATGGAGAATATTGTAAATGTTTTGAACATGCTAAATATTACGAGGATGTGTAGTGCTACCAAGAATACATTATATCTGCGACATGTGATCATATCACATCCTTTGTGTTTATTTATTTGCCTATGATAACTAATCAGATGCAAGCCTGTCATCATCTCAACCAAATAGAAGCCACTACAGCAGTTATATAAATTCTTGTTTAAGCTGGTAAAAGCCTTAAACATTATCTGTCTTGAAAGATCTATACCTAACATCTTGCGGGACATGTTAATGCTTTGGCAAGGTTTTCAAAATGAAATTCAAATCGTAAATCGTAAAATTCAAATTTTATGAAACGGGATTCAAATCGTAAATCGTAGATTTAAAAAGAAAATCTATATTTGAAGGTTTGCACATAATTTGAAATTGATTTTGATGTTTGAACTTCTACATCTAATCCTAAACTTCATTTTCTCTCATGTTCCAATTTTATTTTGTTTGGAAATGATTAGATTTGGAATTGTAGATCCAAATAAGTATATTGAATATATCAATTTGGATTGAATGATTTTTTTAAAGTGCGGTATTAGCTATGTTCGAATCGGAATACAAATCGAATCGTAAAGGGAGAGATTTGATTTGAAACGGGATTCAAATCGTAGAATTTTAAGATTTTTGACAACAATGGTTTTGGGCAAATGCAAGATTAGTTGTTAGTAACATTTTGCTTCTTTTCCCATTGTACGGCTCCTGCTTTATATTTGTTTATTATTTACACTACCTATGTTGTAATGAGCAGAGTGTTCGGTTGAACATTGATGTTTGTAAAGTGTAAGTCATCGATCAACAGTACTACCAAAAGTAAGGCAGACTGCCAAGGGCACAATCAGGTGTTTTGTGGCCATTAAGAACATAGCATATGATAAATGGCCATTCTTACTCTATAAAAGAACATAGCATGCGATTGTTCTCTAAGTTTGAAAACTTTCTTTTCAACCAAACTTCATTCTTGATTTTTCTATATAATCTCTTTAGGGTAATGGACCTTGACTTCTACTCCATTATATATTTTCATCAGGTGTTCTAGCTTAAGGTCGCATTAAGGCAAACCAGTATCCTGCTTGCTGGTTTGATTTTTGGGCCTGGGCTTCTGAAATATTGTTTAGTTTAAGAGACCATTTTCCCCTATGGTAAACATCCTACGGCCCTCACATGCTGGGGAGCCTTTTGCATATTTTTTAAGCGCGTACATTTGAACTTATAAAACAAAGATGTTTGCTTAAGCATAGGGAACGGGATGTTGGGTATGTTTCTTCTTATGTGTTCTCTCACCGATGAAATAAATTATCATTTAATCAATATATCAAGGTTCAAGATTTCGGTTTCGATCTTTTGTAATTTTAGGAGCTACGATCTAATTCATAAAATTCGGTTTTAGATTTCATTGTTTATTTTTCATAAAATTACATAAATATGTATTTTATTTATTAAAAATATGTGCATTTCATATTTAATTGAAAAATAACATATAAACCAAGTATATTGATTGATTTTAAATAGTTATAACACTAATAAATATTTGTTCATTACTTTGTATTCAAATTATTTTAGTTATACCGTCCATATATTTTGTGATTATGTTTGTTTCTGAAGTTAAATTTTCAAATTTTGAATATTCATATGTTTGAAATTGATCAAATTTTGTTTTTTATTTAATTTCATCTAAAAAATTTGAAGTTCAGAATTTTTTTATATTTGATAACAAGAGTGATGCTTTATTCAAACAGAGCACTTATTATGATGTCTTAAGGATTCAAATCCACGACCTTTAAAACCTCTAAAATGTTGCACCTTTAACCACTTGAGCTAAAAGTCCTTGACTTTGGTAGATTTTTTGTTGAAACAGAATTTCGGTTTGGTTTGGTTTCGGTCTCTACTGAAACTAAAACGGAACGATCAAAATCTTGATGTTTCGGTCGTAACCTCAAACCATGCTACATATGCAAGTAATTTACCCCTTGTATGTTTCTGACTTACCACAATATTGCTTTAGTTGCCTATTGTATAAGTTTTCAGAATTGAGAGTTATTTATAATTATCATTTCTCCTTGTTCGAAGTTAGTCGACAGTTGTGGGATCAATCATGACGCCCTCTAACCATAGCGTTGATATTGAAGTATATATAATAGCGAACATAGTTGAAGGCATTCATTTATGTGAATCAGTAATCCATGTTTTGTCCATCCATGTTGAACCGGTCCAGTGATGTAATTTATTATTGCCAAGTGTGGAAGTTCTCTAACAAACTATAATTTTGTTCTTTTAGAGCACAACTTTGTCAAGTAATATGTCATTTGATATTTTGCGCTTGTTTAAAATAACGCAAAAAGCAATGCATTTTCGGGAGGAACTGTGCATTTTTGTCCTTGCATGCTATGTTAAAGTGAAAAGGAATCAAATGTGAACTGATACACCCATTTTGAAAGAGGTGTGTCAAGATGATTAAAACTGGTATTCAAGGTAGGTTGATTTTTAAACCTGCTGTGCCTTGAACCAAAATTAAATGAAATACGCCGCACATGTTATATACAATTCACGAAACATGATATAAAAATGTTTAGACAGCGAGAGAAATGAGAAAGGTAGACCGTTTGTCTTAAGTGTGAACTAAGTGGTTAATGAGATAAATAATCAGTACTATGACTAAATTTTTGTGCTTATGTATATTTTTCTTTTGGAAATTGGTAAATGATGTCTGGTGATATACTGTAGAGACTAGAGACCTTACCATGGTTTGGATTTCTTGTTTTATTTATGCCATCATTTACTATAGGCTGATACTAGGAAGAATAATAGTTTGTTGTTTGTGTATTATTATAGGTTTGTAGACAGAGAGAATGAACTGAGAGAGGCGAAACCGGCAACTACGCCTCCCCCTCAAAGAACCCCTTTTGATCCATGGACAAAATCCCGACTTTCTCAACAGTGGGCTCCTCCCAAAGAAAATAAATCCGACTCTGAAAGCTAGCTAGCGTCTTTCTATTTTCTTGTAGTTTTGACCATCTGTCATACTTATTTTGCCGTAAAAATAACATTTGTACTCTTTGATCAAATTTTGCATCTTAGAGTTATGATTAGGATGTTTAAAGCAGAATTGTTTGTATTTTAATGACAGCATGCAGCGATTACTTCCAGCACACTGTATTATACTATACTGTATAAGCTAAAATGGTTTGCTACCAGTACAAGACTATAGCTTTTCTTTTTCTTTTATGCGCACAAAATGAATACTCAGTGCCTGTTATTTATTGTTATATTTAAGAGTGTGTTTATTCCGTCCCTTGGTGTAGACTCTGTCGTGTCTGCACGCACGGTTGAATTTATTAAATAATGGTAAAGCAGAAGAATTTGAAGCTCTCTCACTAATCCTAGGATTTATCTTCATTCTTCTTAATTCTCTTCAAGTTTGGATGTTTTGTTTTCAAAATCTTATAATTTACCACTTTATAACTATTCTATTAAACCTCTCGTACTATTTTACATTCAAATACCCATTTTTAAAAAAATTAATTTATTATTTGTAAATCTTTCATAGTTCTCTTAAAAACTTTTACATTGAAGTCCATATATTTAAATTAATTACCTAATTCAAAATTTAAACTAATTGTTAAACTTAGTCAACTAATATTTATTAATAAATCTAAAAGATGAAAGTTTTAATATGTATACTACAGACGCATCAACAAATTGGTTAAAAACTCATTTAGATGCAAATACAAATACATATACATATACATATACAAATACATATACATATACATATACATATACATATATATATATATATATATATATATATATCACGTAACATAAATTATATACATTAATGACAGTAATAAATTTATTTAATAATATATATAATAAATGAATTTATCATACATTGCACTGTAAACTTCTATTAACTTTAAATACATATTTTTTTTTTACAATCACGGACAAAACCCTTCTCAATTATCTTTTAATATTTTACATTCAAATCCATATAATTAACCAATTGTGTAATCGTAAATTTAAATTATTTAATGAATATGATTAACTAATATTCATTAATCATCTAATAAATCCTAAAAATATGGGAATTTCAATATATACAATGTTCATAGATATAGGGAAAAATGATAAAATTATTTCTTCTTTATTTAGATATATGAAGATATTTAAATTATAACATAAAATGTATACATAAATAATAATAACTCTTTTAATTTCTAATTCATTTAACTTAAAAAATTATCGTACATTACATAACATAATTTCATTTTGAACAACCTTCAAAGATAAATTTATATTTTACAACATTACGATGTGAACACATGGATTACACTGATATTAGATTATATAGACATTCCCACTTTCAACATATTATTAAATCGTACCTAACTCATAACTAAACTAAATGCCACATAAAATTATTTTGCAATTATCAAAGTTGTAAGCACGACCCTCCTACAACAATATGAAATCTATGGTTAATTACAAGGATAAAATTGTTTGAAAATGCAAACTGTATAATGAATAAAAGTTCACAAGTAGATAAGCTAACTGCTCAACTCAATTACTAATATGTACAAAGCTCTTCTCAAGTTTTTCTAATTTTTTAAATTCAACTCCTTGTATTTAATTAGTTATGTTGATCCTCAATTCAAATTATTTAAATAAATTTAATTATCTAATGTTAATTAATCTATTTATAAATCCTTAAAAAAAGACGACAATTCAATATATATACAATAATCATATTAATAAAATGGTAGAGTTACTTATTCACACATACATATAAAAATATATATCACATAACATAAATTATTTATGTCATCAAGGAAAACATGAATTATTTACATATACAATATTAACAAGTTTAATTTATAATTTTTTTTGAGTTAGGACATTAATTTTACAAAGATATATAATTAACGAAGATTGAACGCTAAACCTTATATCAGAGCATCACATGTCATTTTAATTTATGATTAATATATCAAGATAAATTTATCATATATTGCATAATAAAATATATTTTAACAATAGTTAAAATATAAATACTATTTTTAACAACATTACCGTGTGGAATGCACGGGTTACACACTAGTTATTCATTATAACCGGATCTGTCTCAGGTTTTTTTTAACGTGCTTAAATTCAGAAATTTACATGTTCGTTTTGTTACTGGATATGACGAAGCCATGTGTATGCAATGATTGGCGGTTGGCAGATTTCATCACCGATGGGAAAAAATTAGATGATTTGCTATTTATTGATACGATTAACGTACTTTACACATAAAAAGCACCGTGGTTTTATGTGGCAATCATCAGAAACAACCCCCCTCCCAATTTCGATATGTGTAGCAGGTTTCTTATTGATATTACAGTACAATTTTTGGTAGGTTGAAGTCAGTGTGAGAATAGAAAAATATGATTGGATAAGTTGACGTAACTGTTATGAATCAATTCTAAGAAACTAGAATTACAATTTTATGGAGCAAAAGAGTTTGGTTGGTTTCATTCTCACGCTGCCTTTTCTTTTTCACATCTTGCTATTTTGACAATTTTCAAATATTTCAAAATTGCCTCTAATTTTCAAACCACAATAGATCATGTTTTTTAGAAACAATTATGAAAATAAGCTCCAACGAAAATAAGTTTGGGTCGGCTCGAGTTTGGGTCGAGCGAAGGTTGTAAAATAAGTTGGTTCGGCTCGAGTTAGGTTTTTATAAGAATCTCGTTCCGACCGAGCGAGATTCATGAGAAGTACTCAAAACACGGAGACCTTATAGAGAAAGAAACCGAATATGAATACCGGGTCTTCGGGTTTTGAGTACTTCTCTTATTCGGTTTCTTTCTCTACAAGGTCTCCGTGTTTTGAGTACTTCTCTCTGTGAACAAACCACCTCATATTTGAATGTAGGTTAAGAAAAGTGAAAATATTTTCGAAATGAATTAAGGGACGAAAGAAAAAAAGTGATGAACTTTAACAATCATTTTTAACTTAACGAGGTATAAAAGGAGGAAAGCTGGATGAGAATAAAATCAGCCAAAGAGTTTATGTCGATAACACATGATATTTGCAAAATATTACTAAGAAGTTCGGAATGTTCAAAGGCCGGCTCAATGAAAAAAGATGGTCAAAAAATGGTCTTGAACTGATCAGTAAATCATAGTGTTCGATCTATTTCCAACAAACCATCAACATTGTTGTTCAGCACATGTCCGAAACAGTCCAGTCGTCTTTGTCATCCAAAAGATTAAAAGAATTTAGGCATCATCTGAAACTGAAATATATGGAACATCAAACCACTACCCAATGTACCGGTTCAATCAACATCCCCCAACTCCTTCATACTTCAAGTCGAGCCGAAACCAACCTTCCCTGCTAGCACTCAAATTCAAAATTATCACTTTCTTCTGGAACATTTTTGTTTGCCTTTTTTTACCGGCTTTCTCCTAAAGCCAAACCCCTAGCATAAGACTCCACTTATCTTTTGTTTACACTGAAAGAGAGCTATCAAAAGTTATCCATATACCGAACAACATTGTCACCTTTCACTTGATATCATGCACGTTACCATTTGCCGTTTATAGTTATCTCCATATGCAAATCTTTCCACGTGTCAATTCTTGAGTGATCCACTCAAAGAGACAAGTTGCACTCCTAAATTGTTACCCTCTTCACTTTCCAATCAACCATTGAGTCAATGCTATTTCACTACCATGTCAGCGAGAGCTTTGTTTATAAACCAGTTCTTATGCAAACTAGTAGACTGTAGGCCATATTGTTCAGGATCGTGAATTTACCTTAAAGGGGAAGGAGGTACGAATAGGGTGATAAAGTGTAGAAAATAAATATGAAAATAAAGAATACACAAATGTACATCACCTTTGATCACCTCCTCTACTGTTTATTATTGCCCCAAGATTACAATTAAGATTAAGTACTAAATCGCTTACAACATTATAAATTTGCGATCACACTAAACTGAATATTCTAATCTTATACCTAGGAATACTGTCTTTATGCAACACTCAGAGTTGAAAACCCCCAAAATACAACATAAAGCTCAACCAAGAAAACCATAGCTCAAAAATAAAGATAAAGAACATATAATGAATACCACTATACACAAACATATGATTAAACTTGAAAATATATGAAACGGTTGAACTCGAAAAGATTCAATATGGATAATTCCAAGTGCGGAAATCGTTGACTCAAAAAGTAGTCAACCTCGGAATCAGACTATTGCATTGTGAAAGCAAATGTTGCTGGTTAGTCACTAGGCTTAAAAATGTAATATGAGAAAGAAAGTAAGCAAATTTAAGTAAATGACACCGAATATAGAGTGGTTTGACCAGCTTGTCTATGTTCACTGTGAATATCTCTTACTATGTTTCTCTCTTACAACTACAGAGAATTACAAGTGAATAATAAAAAATAAAGCACTTAATACTAAAAAAGTAAATAATCTTAGGAGCTTGGGGATTTGATTTGCTATGAGAAGTGACTGAATTGAGAGATAATGGCTTACATTCAACTGGAAATCAACTAGTTTTCAACCTCTTTGAGGTTGTGTGGCTGGGGGTATTTATAATGGCTGTAAAAGATGGTGGATGACCACGATTACGAGGGAAAATAAGTGGGAAGGGCGCTCAACCATTGATCTAGTCCCCACAGCTGATGGAAGACAACTGTAAAGGAAGGAACATGTGGCTAAGAAGCATGCTAATTGTTCCTCTATATTAGGTGCATACACAACATTTAATGCGCATTAAATGCTGATGGAAAGCTACAGGAGTAGGTATGCCTAATTCACTTTGCTATAGTCCCAAGTACAACCTATTGTACATCTTATCTTTTACTTTTGTACGCCTATGTAGTAAGACAGGTGAGTTGCCGAAGACACGAAGAAAGTTAAATGCTGCTAAAGACCAAGGTAAAAAGAACGTGCTGGGCTAGTTGTGATATGAGGGAACGAGTCGTGGTGATGCCGTCTTGAGTTGGCTGTTGAATCCATCTTGAGTTATGCCAACCGACAATGAAGCTGGTTTCTCAATACCAAAATTTTCTGAAGAAAGTAGAATGGTGGTAAGGACTATGTAATGACCCAAGATTTTAGGAATCTATTCTGAAAAATATAAATGAATTCAAAATAATTTTTGAATAAATTTTGAAAGGGGAGTGATATAGCTTGATAGTGTATCAGTACGTGTGTACATGTGTGCACAGGAGATGCACATGAACTAAAGCTAAAATCCCTGAACTCTAAGAATAAATACATATTGATATGTATGGGAATATATATATATATACATATATACATATATATATAGATTAAATCCTTAAAAGCTGAATGCATAAGTAAATATACATATATGGATGCTACTGAATATTTTTGAGTATACATGTGCATGTGTGTGTCAATACAGTATGATGTATATATATATATATATGTGTACTAATTATTTCAGTAAGACTTATATAAAAATATATATGTGTTAATAAAATACTAGAGTTCAAATTAGTAAGATAAAATATACAGACATATTTTAGTATATAGGAAGAAAGAAAGAAAAATTGAAGATATAAAAAGGAGTAGTCCTCTTGTAAATAAATAAAGAAGGTACATACCATTTACATGAAAGCTAAAAATAGGAAAAATAAGACAAAACAGGGAAATGTTTGCTATAGGCAAAATTAGGAAGAGTATTTGATAAATAATAAAATCAAGTCACATTTTTGGCATGATTGTAGACAAAGGAAAAAGTATTTTCTGAAAAGCAAAATTCTGAAAAGAATGTAACCACTTTTCTCTTCACCTAAATTAAGCCGGGAAGGGTAGAACTTTGGGTTTAAATAAAATGCAGATAACATGATTTTTCTGGTGGGCAAAAATGGCTTTAGCCAATACCCAAAACCCTAAGGAAGACCCTGTATATATACATGTATATGCAGCAGCCTCCTCTCCTTCTCAGAAAAGAACTTTGAAAAAAAGAAAAGAAAAGAAACAACACCATAGAAATCATAAGACAAGAGAAGGAAAAGAGCTTGAGGCTAAAGGCAGAAGTTCATCAATTAATTAAGGAAGCAAAGAAGAGAGCTAGGTGAGAAAACTCACTCAAAAATCTAAGGCAATAAGTCCTAATGTAGGCAGCCAGTTATAAGTAATTTTCTCAAAAATATACTTTCATATGAGAATGCTTATCTGTGATTTTAAAACTGAAAATGTTTTGATTCTCTTTGGTTGATCACTTGTTTTATTATAAGAAAGCTTTATGTGTTGTTAGTATACATATATGTTTTATAAATCCAGATCTATGATATGTTAATGTTTAGGAACACAAACAAATACCCAGAAAATAAAATGTTGAAAATAGGCAAGTAGTATTGGTTTTGGCTCAACCCAGAAAGATGTAAATAATGTTGAGCTGCAATATACTCATGTATAAGTGCTGAGGCTTGAGACAAAAAGGAATTAGGGGTGCAATAGGGTTGCCTATGTGCTGAAGCTCCTGATTCAATGAAAATATATATATGTTCATATGCATAGCAAACAAAATTTTGTGATTCAGTGAAACCAGGTCATTCTGAGTTTAACTCAAGCACAAATGTTTGCAAAAAAAAAGGGAAAAACTCTCTCAAAAGCCATAAGCCAATGTTAGTTGCCTATACCCTTTTTAAAATACCAGAATGTATATATATATATATATATATACAGAACCTTATTTAGTAGTCACCAATGGTTGTTTGCTTGCTTGTCTCTGTATGGTTTTGAATAATATGAGATGCCATGATATGGATGTTTTAGTTAGTGAAATGGATCACTGAATGGTTTGGTCATGAAAAATCAAAAGAGTTATTATTAACTTAAACCTGATTAGGAAATTGGGGTCAAGAACACTGCAGGAATGACTTGTGTTCTTGAGTAGCACAAGTTGACACATGGCTTGTTTAAGTCCTGAGATCTTTGTGTAATGGAGTGAATTAGTTCATTATAGTGTGTCCATTGATTCATAAATATTGCAGGTGAGACCAGGATAGATAAATATACCAAGGGAATAATATTTGAGATGATGAGAAAACTAGAGTTTTTCCCAGAATTGAAATATGAGGATTGAATAAATGATTTAACTCATATTGGTTATTTTCCTGTTTGGTATGAATGATTGTTTGATTATGACTGAATTGTATGCTTGAATGTATGTGCCATATTGATATATGTAGTCTCTGGAAAGGAAAATTAAAGTGTGCACATGCACAATGACACAGAGCATGCACACAAGTATGATCTGATTCCAAAGGGCAGAACTTTATGTATATGTATTTAATTTTGATTTTAACCTAATTAACTAATTGCTTTTGTGAATTTTCTCATACCAGACATGTGTCTGACCCTAGTGTACTAATGGCATCTGGGGTGTCTCATTTAAAAATGAGGCAGTTTCAAATGCTTTTTCAGGGATTGCAGCAACTAAGTAGGAGTAGGAGCAAGGCTTTGAGAAGAAGATTATAGCATGCTAAACTTAGTTAGATAAGAGCCTAAATGATAAAATCCGCATGTATTAATGATTTAAATTGTTACTTGTATTAAGTGTTGAATATGGGATGGATATTTTGTTAAGTATTTTATTAAGAGATTGACTTGTATCTGGAATATATGAATCTAGATAATATCTGATATTAAAGAAGTTAATCAAAATATTGTAAGTGGATTTAGTAAGAACACCATGTTGAAGACTGAATGATTACGTTTTATAAATGTATTAGTCAATTTTGAGTCTTTATAAAGGATTTAAGTTTTGGGAAATCTGGATAGTTGATTCTCAGAAAAATTAAAGGGTTTTGTCTTTCAAACATGGTAAGTGTATACAAAAGATAATAGGCATATATTGAATGTTTTTATATGACTGCAAGGTTCCCATAATCTAACTTGTTTCATACAAATGTTTCATGTCTTATTTTTAAATAAAGGAAGGATCTGTAATAAGGGAATTGAAAGCCAAATCCAAATAGTTGCAGTTATATATGCACATAAACATGTTTTGTGCAAATATTAACACACCTTTTCCTTTGTATCTGTAATAGGAATCTGAATTTTCATTCAGATTTTAACCAAATGCATTTTAAATTCCAGACAGATTTTATAAGAAGAAAATCAAACATGAATGGAAATTTTATTGCATATAACACTGTACTATGTGTGGATTGATTAAATCCAATCAATCCAATCTCCTCTTGTTTTCCAGAACTCTGATTTAAACAAGAGAGGCATATACATCCTCACATGTATGTGCTTATCTTTGTGAAAGTACTGATATATTTATATTGGTTAATTGTTTTGATCCTGGATATATTTTGGTTTATTGGAAAAAGAAAATGACCCTGGAAAATATAATTGTAATAAATGATCAATCCATATATCATCTCTAATAGTTCTAAGGAAGTTTAAATCGAACTTAAAAGTGTAAATGAATGTAGGTGGACATCCAGACACATATAAATTGAATGTGCATATGCATGTACATAGAAATCGAATTTAGACGTCAGTCTTAATAATTTAGACGTCTGAGATTAAACTTAGACGACAGTCTAAATAATTTAGACGTCTAAGGTTAAATGTAGATGTCTGTCACAAAATAATTAGATGTCTGAATTCAGTTCAAACTGTCTTTTTCTCTCTGTTTCAATTTTTGATCTCTGAGCCGTCTGTCATAATTAGATAGACGTCTGTAATTAAGTTTAGACGCCTGTCATAAGAATTTAGACGTCTGAACTGCTGATTTTGCCTAATTTGCCTATTTAGAAAAGAAATAAGTGGCTATGTCAATAGCTTGTATGGCATTTTGACTTCTACGTGATTTAAATTCCCTTTGATGAAGAAAAAAAAATCCTTATGAAATTAGGGTAGAAATAGGAGGGTCATTTCAGTTGGTATCAGAGCTATGTTATTCAACATAGTAGAAGTAATGATCAAGTTCTTAGATAGAAATAAAATTTAAAGGAACTAAATATATATATATCAATGTTTTCAGTGTGAAAAAAAACCACTGAAATAATAAAATTACCAATCAAACTAACCAGCTATGTAAATTATTATTAGCAAACTATGGTAGGGAGACCACCAAATCAGGGAGCAGGATCTTCCCATGCACCACCAATGGTCAATCTGCAAGACTTGGTGAGAGCATTTAGGGATGGGGCAGGACAAAGGCAAGAAAATCCCTATGAAGAACTCTCAAAATTACTTAAGACATATACTCATTTAGGAGGCAAAAGCTTTGAAGGGACAGAGAGTATCATGGAAATTCAAACATGGTTGAGAACATTGAAAAGAATTTTCAATGACATGCAACTTAATGATCAAAGAAAGAGGCAAGTGGCTTCAAGACAGCTAAAAGGAGTAGCTTTAGGCTGGTGGGAAGTTATCATTGCAGGAAGAAATGAGAATGAAATCACTTGGAATCAATTCAAAGAGATGTTGGAAGCAAGGTTTGTACCAGCATCAGCAAAGACTACCTTGCTAGAAGAATTTATTAGACTTAGACAAGGAACCATGACTGTCACAGAATACACTCAAAAGTTTGAGGGGCTTTCCACATATGGAGCAATGCTTGTGGCAGATGAGGCATCCAAAAATGATAGGTACATAAAAGGGTTGAACCCAGGACTTAGCAGAGCCATGTTACCCTATGCAGACAGGACTTTTGACCATGTGATAGACTTAGCTTTGAGGTTGGAACAGCATGACAAGGAAAGGGAGAAGTTCAGAAATTTTAAGAACAATAATACCAAGAAGAGTAAGGGGAGGTATCACCCTTATGATAAGAAGAAGGAAGAGGCCAGTAACAAAGGCACTGGAGATGTCAAAGCTAAGGAAACCAAGAAGAAAATTGTGTGCCATCAGTGTGGAAAAGAAGGACATATCAAACCAAGATGTCCAGAATTGAAAGGAGGAGCTTTCAAGTGCTATCTATGTGGGAAAGAGGGGCATATGAAGAGGAATTGTCCTGAGTACAAACAGCAAGGAAAATTGGCAAATTTGGAAGGAAAAGGCAAAGCCACAGTGGAGAGTAACACTGAAAAACATAGCCAAGTGGAAGGTACATTACTTATTTGTACCATACCCATAGCAGTAGTATATGATACTGGGGCAACTCACTCTTTAATTTCTTATGAACTAGTTAAAATGCTAAAAATGAATTGCATATTGGTTGAAACCCCATTGCATATACAAAGTCCACTGGGGAGTTCTAGTGTTTTAAATATGATTTGTGTGGATGTGGAATTAAACATAGGAGGAAATGTTTTTATTTCCAATTTATATGTTTTGAATTACCCAAATATAGGTGTTATATTGGGGGTAGACTGGTTAAGGCAATTTAAAGCCATAATTAATTTAGACTCATCCACCATATCATTGCAAAATTCTAGAGGTCAGAGAATCACAGTTTTATGTGAAGTAGCTAAGGAAGGAAAACTATATCATTTAGTTGACTCAGAAAAAGATTCTAGTGAACTAACCATTGAAGAAATTCCCATAGTCAATGAATATTTGGATGTGTTTGGTGAGGTCAAGGGTGTTCCACACCATAGACCAGTAGAGTTCCAGATCAATCTAGTTCCAGGAGCAAGCCCAGTGATTAAAAAGCCAACTAGAATGGGGCCAAATGAACTAAAGGAATTAAAGAAACAGTTAGAAGAACTGGAAGAAAAGGGTTTTATAAGACCAAGTAATTCTTGCTGGGGAGCACCAGTGGTATTTGTTAAGAAACAAGATGGCTCCTTAAGACTCTGTATAGATTATAGAGAATTAAACAAGGTAACTATTAAAAATAAATACCCATTGCCAAGAATAGATGATCTTTTTGATCAATTAGCAGGGGCAAAAGTGTTTTCTAGACTAGACTTAGCATCTGGTTTTCATCAAATGAAGGTGGAAGAATCAAGAATCAAGCATCAAGTACACTGCCTTTAACACTAGGTATGGGTTGTATGAATTTTTGGTTATGCCATTTGGTTTGACCAATGCACCATCATACTTTGTAGATTTAATGAACAGAACCTTTAGAGATTATTTAGACAAGTTTGTGCTTATTTTTATTGATGACATTTTGATTTATTCCAAAACAGTGGAAGAACATAAGCATCATTTGCACCTGGTTTTGTCTAGGTTAAGGGAAAAAGATTTAAAGGCAAAATTTTCAAAATGTGTATTTTGGAAAGAGGAAGTACATTTCCTTGGCCATGTTATATCTGCTCAAGGAATTTCTGTGAACCCCAATAAAGTAGTGGCTATTCAAGCATGGAAGAGGCCAAGCATTGTGAGTGAAGTGAGGTCATTTATGGGGATGGCAGGGTATTATAGGAGGTTTATAAAAGATTTTTCAAAAATCTCTACACCACTCACTAACCTAACCAGGAAGAACCAAGCTTTTGTTTGGTCAGAAAAATGTGAGAAGTCTTTTGAACAGTTGAAGGAGGCATTGGTGAATGCTCCAATTTTAAAGGTACCATATGGAAATGAAGAACTAGTGGTATACACTGATGCTAGTGGATTTGTCTTGGGTGCAGTGTTGATGCAACAAGGCCAAGTCATTGCATATGCATCCAGACAACTTAAACCCCATGAAGTAAGGTATGCCACACATGATCTCGAATTAGCAGCTGTGATCTATGCTTTAAAACTTTGGAGACATTATTTGTTAGGCACAAAGTTTGAACTGTACACTGACCACAAGTCTCTAAAATATTTATTTTCACAAAAAGATTTGAACATGAGGCAACATAGATGGGTGGAGTTCTTAGCTGCCTATGACTTTGACATACTCTATACACCAGGCAAAGCAAACAAAGTTGCAGATGCTCTAAGTAGACAGCATGCTAAATTGGCTATGATGATGATAGAAGAATTTAAAGACTTGTCTTTGCTAACTGAGTTAGAAATTGGGGAGAATGGTTGTGTGCACATGGATGAGCAGATGCATGGTGCACAAGAAGATAAAGGGAAGTTAAGCTTAATGACACTCCAACCAGATTTAATTCTGAAGGTAGGAAAAATGCAAGAACAAGATGCCAACTTGTTAGAGAAGAAAGTGCTCCTCTCAAGAGGGGAGAAAGTGATGAATCACCATATTGATAAAAATGGTTATATGAGATACCAAAATAGGATGTGTGTACCAGAGGACACAGAATTGAAGAAAGAGATATTGAATGAATATCACAGAAGTAAATACTCCATACACCCAGGCAACACAAAAATGTACCAAAATTTGAAAAGAGACTTCTGGTGGAAGGGGATGAAATCTGATGTAGCTAAATACATTGCCAAATGTATGACTTGCCAACAAGTCAAGGATGAAACCCAAAGGCCATCAAGGTTGATGCAGTCTCTTAGTGTACCACAGTGGAAGTGGGAAGACATATCTATGGACTTCATAGATGGACTGCCTAGATCTAAGAGAGGTAATACAAGTATATGGGTGATAGTTGATAGGCTAAACAAGGTAGCACACTTCATCCCAGTCAAGTCAGAAAGAACAGCACCAAAATTAGCTCAAATTTTTATAAAGGAAGTGGTAAAGTTACATGGCATTCCCAAAACCATTGTGAGTGATAGGGATACCATCTTCACTTCAAAATTCTGGAGAAGCTTTCAAGAAGCAATGGGAAGTGAACTATGTTTAAGTACTGCCTACCATCCTCAATCAGATGGGCAGACTGAGGTAGTAAACAAAGTTTTGGAGGACATGTTGAGGGCATGTATACTGGATTTTGGGGGCAACTGGGAAGATTATATTCATCTAGTTGAATTTACATACAACAACAGCTACCAAAGCACCATAGGAATGGCTCCATTTGAAGCCTTATATGGTAAACCCTGTTTGTCACCTGTTTGTTGGGTAGAAGCAGGAGAAAGGTCTATTTTAGGACCTGAGTACATACAAGAAACTAAGGAGAAAATTGAGTTGATAAGAAGAAGAATGGCAGCAGCTCAAGATAGGCAAAAGAAATTTGCAGACATGAGAAGAAGGCAGGTAGAATATGAAGTGGGAAATTTTGTTTTCATCAAAATCTCACCTATGAAAAATGTGCTGAGGTTTGGAAAACAAGGCAAATTAACCCCAAGATATATTGGACCATACAAAATTCTGGAGAGAATTGGTCCCTTGGCATATAAGTTGGAATTACCAGAAAACATGCAAGGCATGCATGATGTTTTTCATGTATCACAATTGAGAAGGTGGGTCCATGACAAGGCAGAAATTTTTGAGACCCCAACCCAAGTGCAGATAAATCCTAATTTGATTTATGAAAAGGATCCAGTGGAAATTTTGGCAAAAGATGTGAAGAAGTTGAGAAATAAATCTCTGAAACTTGTGAAGGTACAGTGGAGTCTTGATCCTAGTGATTGCACATGGGAATTAGAGGACAAAGTTAGGATGAATTATCCTAAGCTATTTTCAGATTAAAGGTAATTCTGATTTTTGATTGTTTTCTTTTGTTAGATGCATGTGTGTTTAGTTATAATAAAACTAAAAAAAAAATTATTTGGTTGAGAATGTACTTGTTCTCTGAATTAAGTTTAAAATTTATTTTGAGCTTAGGAAAATTGTGGGACACAATTTCTAAAAGGAGGGGTGTATGTAATGACCCAAGATTTTAGGAATCTATTCTGAAAAATATAAATGAATTCAAAATAATTTTTGAATAAATTTTGAAAGGGGAGTGATATAGCTTGATAGTGTATCAGTATGTGTGTACATGTGTGCACAGGAGATGCACATGAACTAAAGCTAAAATCCCTGAACTCTAAGAATAAATACATATTGATATGTATGGGAATATATATATATATACATATATACATATATATATAGATTAAATCCTTAAAAGCTGAATGCATAAGTAAATATACATATATGGATGCTACTGAATATTTTTGAGTATACATGTGCATGTGTGTGTCAATACAGTATGATGTATATATATATATATATGTGTACTAATTATTTCAGTAAGACTTATATAAAAATATATATGTGTTAATAAAATACTAGAGTTCAAATTAGTAAGATAAAATATACAGACATATTTTAGTATATAGGAAGAAAGAAAGAAAAATTGAAGATATAAAAAGGAGTAGTCCTCTTGTAAATAAATAAAGAAGGTACATACCATTTACATGAAAGCTATAAATAGGAAAAATAAGACAAAACAGGGAAATGTTTGCTATAGGCAAAATTAGGAAGAGTATTTGATAAATAATAAAATCAAGTCACATTTTTGGCATGATTGTAGACAAAGGAAAAAGTATTTTCTAAAAAGCAAAATTCTGAAAAGAATGTAACCACTTTTCTCTTCACCTAAATTAAGCCGGGAAGGGTAGAACTTTGGGTTTAAATAAAATGCAGATAACATGATTTTTCTGGTGGGCAAAAATGGCTTTAGCCAATACCCAAAACCCTAAGGAAGACCCTGTATATATACATGTATATGCAGCAGCCTCCTCTCCTTCTCAGAAAAGAACTTTGAAAAAAAGAAAAGAAAAGAAACAACACCATAGAAATCATAAGGCAAGGGAAGGAAAAGAGCTTGAGGCTAAAGGCAGAAGTTCATCAATTAATTAAGGAAGCAAAGAAGAGAGCTAGGTGAGAAAACTCACTCAAAAATCTAAGGCAATAAGTCCTAATGTAGGCAGCCAGTTATAAGTAATTTTCTCAAATATACTTTCATATGAGAATGCTTATCTGTGATTTTAAAACTGAAAATGTTTTGATTCTCTTTGGTTGATCACTTGTTTTATTATAAGAAAGCTTTTGTGTTGTTAGTATACATATATGTTTTATAAATCCAGATCTATGATATGTTAATGTTTAGGAACACAAACAAATACCCAGAAAATAAAATGTTGAAAATAGGCAAGTAGTATTGGTTTTGGCTCAACCCAGAAAGATGTAAATAATGTTGAGCTGCAATATACTCATGTATAAGTGCTGAGGCTTGAGACAAAAAGGAATTAGGGGTGCAATAGTGTTGCCTATGTGCTGATGCTCCTGATTCAATGAAAATATATATATGTTCATATGCATAGCAAACAAAATTTTGTGATTCAGTGAAACCAGGTCATTCTGAGTTTAACTCAAGCACAAATGTTTGCAAAAAAAAAATGGGAAAAACTCTCTCAAAAGCCATAAGCCAATGTTAGTTGCCTATACCCTTTTTAAAATACCAGAATGTATATATATATATATATATATATATACAGAACCTTATTTTGTAGTCATCAATGGTTGTTTGCTTGCTTGTCTCTGTATGGTTTTGAATAATATGAGATGCCATGATATGGATGTTTTAGTTAGTGAAATGGATCACTGAATGGTTTAGTCATGAAAAATGAAAAGAGTTATTATTAACTTAAACCTGATTAGGAAATTGGGGTCAAGAACACTGCAGGAATGACTTGTGTTCTTGAGTAGCACAAGTTGACACATGGCTTGTTTAAGTCCTGAGATCTTTGTGTAATGGAGTGAATTAGTTCATTACAGTGTGTCCATTGATTCATAAATATTGCAGGTGAGACCAGGATAGATAAATATACCAAGGGAATAATATTTGAGATGATGAGAAAACTAGAGTTTTTCCCAGAATTGAAATATGAGGATTGAATAAATGATTTAACTCATATTGGTTATTTTCCTGTTTGGTATGAATGATTGTTTGATTATGACTGAATTGTATGCTTGAATGTATGTGCCATATTGATATATGTAGTCTCTGGAAAGGAAAATTAAAGTGTGCACATGCACAATGACACAGAGCATGCACACAAGTATGATCTGATTCCAAAGGGCAGAACTTTATGTATATGTATTTAATTTTGATTTTAACCTAATTAACTAATTGCTTTTGTGAATTTTCTCATACCAGACATGTGTCTGACCCTAGTGTGCTAATGGCATCTGGGGTGTCTCATTTAAAAATGAGGCAGTTTCAAATGCTTTTTCAGGGATTGCAGCAACTAAGTAGGAGTAGGAGCAAGGCTTTGAGAAGAAGATTATAGCATGCTAAACTTAGTTAGATAAGAGCCTAAATGATAAAATCCGCATGTATTAATGATTTAAATTGTTACTTGTATTAAGTGTTGAATATGGGATGGATATTTTGTTAAGTATTTTATTAAGAGATTGACTTGTATCTGGAATATATGAATCTAGATAATATCTGATATTAAAGAAGTTAATCAAAATATTGTAAGTGGATTTAGTAAGAACACCATGTTGAAGACTGAATGATTACGTTTTATAAATGTATTAGTCAATTTTGAGTCTTTATAAAGGATTTAAGTTTTGGGAAATCTGGATAGTTGATTCTCAGAAAAATTAAAGGGTTTTGTCTTTCAAACATGGTAAGTGTATACAAAAGATAATAGGCATATATTGAATGTTTTTATATGACTGCAAGGTTCCCATAATCTAACTTGTTTCATACAAATGTTTCATGTCTTATTTTTAAATAAAGGAAGGATCTGTAATAAGGGAATTGAAAGCCAAATCCAAATAGTTGCAGTTATATATGCACATAAACATGTTTTGTGCAAATATTAACACACCTTTTCCTTTGTATCTGTAATAGGAATCTGAATTTTCATTCAGATTTTAACCAAATGCATTTTAAATTCCAGACAGATTTTATAAGAAGAAAATCAAACATGAATGGAAATTTTATTGCATATAACACTGTACTATGTGTGGATTGATTAAATCCAATCAATCCAATCTCCTCTTGTTTTCCAGAACTCTGATTTAAACAAGAGAGGCATATACATCCTCACATGTATGTGCTTATCTTTGTGAAAGTACTGATATATTTATATTGGTTAATTGTTTTGATCCTGGATATATTTTGGTTTATTGGAAAAAGAAAATGACCCTGGAAAATATAATTGTAATAAATGATCAATCCATATATCATCTCTAATAGTTCTAAGGAAGTTTAAATCGAACTTAAAAGTGTAAATGAATGTAGGTGGACATCCAGACACATATAAATTGAATGTGCATATGCATGTACATAGAAATCGAATTTAGACGTCAGTCTTAATAATTTAGACGTCTGAGATTAAACTTAGACGACAGTCTAAATAATTTAGACGTCTAAGGTTAAATGTAGATGTCTGTCACAAAATAATTAGATGTCTGAATTCAGTTCAAACTGTCTTTTTCTCTCTGTTTCAATTTTTGATCTCTGAGCCGTCTGTCATAATTAGATAGACGTCTGTAATTAAGTTTAGACGCCTGTCATAAGAATTTAGACGTCTGAACTGCTGATTTTGCCTAATTTGCCTATTTAGAAAAGAAATAAGTGGCTATGTCAATAGCTTGTATGGCATTTTGACTTCTACGTGATTTAAATTCCCTTTGATGAAGAAAAAAAAATCCTTATGAAATTAGGGTAGAAATAGGAGGGTCATTTCAGTTGGTATCAGAGCTATGTTATTCAACATAGTAGAAGTAATGATCAAGTTCTTAGATAGAAATAAAATTTAAAGGAACTAAATATATATATATCAATGTTTTCAGTGTGAAAAAAAACCACTGAAATAATAAAATTACCAATCAAACTAACCAGCTATGTAAATTATTATTAGCAAACTATGGTAGGGAGACCACCAAATCAGGGAGCAGGATCTTCCCATGCACCACCAATGGTCAATCTGCAAGACTTGGTGAGAGCATTTAGGGATGGGGCAGGACAAAGGCAAGAAAATCCCTATGAAGAACTCTCAAAATTACTTAAGACATATACTCATTTAGGAGGCAAAAGCTTTGAAGGGACAGAGAGTATCATGGAAATTCAAACATGGTTGAGAACATTGAAAAGAATTTTCAATGACATGCAACTTAATGATCAAAGAAAGAGGCAAGTGGCTTCAAGACAGCTAAAAGGAGTAGCTTTAGGCTGGTGGGAAGTTATCATTGCAGGAAGAAATGAGAATGAAATCACTTGGAATCAATTCAAAGAGATGTTGGAAGCAAGGTTTGTACCAGCATCAGCAAAGACTACCTTGCTAGAAGAATTTATTAGACTTAGACAAGGAACCATGACTGTCACAGAATACACTCAAAAGTTTGAGGGGCTTTCCACATATGGAGCAATGCTTGTGGCAGATGAGGCATCCAAAAATGATAGGTACATAAAAGGGTTGAACCCAGGACTTAGCAGAGCCATGTTACCCTATGCAGACAGGACTTTTGACCATGTGATAGACTTAGCTTTGAGGTTGGAACAGCATGACAAGGAAAGGGAGAAGTTCAGAAATTTTAAGAACAATAATACCAAGAAGAGTAAGGGGAGGTATCACCCTTATGATAAGAAGAAGGAAGAGGCCAGTAACAAAGGCACTGGAGATGTCAAAGCTAAGGAAACCAAGAAGAAAATTGTGTGCCATCAGTGTGGAAAAGAAGGACATATCAAACCAAGATGTCCAGAATTGAAAGGAGGAGCTTTCAAGTGCTATCTATGTGGGAAAGAGGGGCATATGAAGAGGAATTGTCCTGAGTACAAACAGCAAGGAAAATTGGCAAATTTGGAAGGAAAAGGCAAAGCCACAGTGGAGAGTAACACTGAAAAACATAGCCAAGTGGAAGGTACATTACTTATTTGTACCATACCCATAGCAGTAGTATATGATACTGGGGCAACTCACTCTTTAATTTCTTATGAACTAGTTAAAATGCTAAAAATGAATTGCATATTGGTTGAAACCCCATTGCATATACAAAGTCCACTGGGGAGTTCTAGTGTTTTAAATATGATTTGTGTGGATGTGGAATTAAACATAGGAGGAAATGTTTTTATTTCCAATTTATATGTTTTGAATTACCCAAATATAGGTGTTATATTGGGGGTAGACTGGTTAAGGCAATTTAAAGCCATAATTAATTTAGACTCATCCACCATATCATTGCAAAATTCTAGAGGTCAGAGAATCACAGTTTTATGTGAAGTAGCTAAGGAAGGAAAACTATATCATTTAGTTGACTCAGAAAAAGATTCTAGTGAACTAACCATTGAAGAAATTCCCATAGTCAATGAATATTTGGATGTGTTTGGTGAGGTCAAGGGTGTTCCACACCATAGACCAGTAGAGTTCCAGATCAATCTAGTTCCAGGAGCAAGCCCAGTGATTAAAAAGCCAACTAGAATGGGGCCAAATGAACTAAAGGAATTAAAGAAACAGTTAGAAGAACTGGAAGAAAAGGGTTTTATAAGACCAAGTAATTCTTGCTGGGGAGCACCAGTGGTATTTGTTAAGAAACAAGATGGCTCCTTAAGACTCTGTATAGATTATAGAGAATTAAACAAGGTAACTATTAAAAATAAATACCCATTGCCAAGAATAGATGATCTTTTTGATCAATTAGCAGGGGCAAAAGTGTTTTCTAGACTAGACTTAGCATCTGGTTTTCATCAAATGAAGGTGGAAGAATCAAGAATCAAGCATCAAGTACACTGCCTTTAACACTAGGTATGGGTTGTATGAATTTTTGGTTATGCCATTTGGTTTGACCAATGCACCATCATACTTTGTAGATTTAATGAACAGAACCTTTAGAGATTATTTAGACAAGTTTGTGCTTATTTTTATTGATGACATTTTGATTTATTCCAAAACAGTGGAAGAACATAAGCATCATTTGCACCTGGTTTTGTCTAGGTTAAGGGAAAAAGATTTAAAGGCAAAATTTTCAAAATGTGTATTTTGGAAAGAGGAAGTACATTTCCTTGGCCATGTTATATCTGCTCAAGGAATTTCTGTGAACCCCAATAAAGTAGTGGCTATTCAAGCATGGAAGAGGCCAAGCACTGTGAGTGAAGTGAGGTCATTTATGGGGATGGCAGGGTATTATAGGAGGTTTATAAAAGATTTTTCAAAAATCTCTACACCACTCACTAACCTAACCAGGAAGAACCAAGCTTTTGTTTGGTCAGAAAAATGTGAGAAGTCTTTTGAACAGTTGAAGGAGGCATTGGTGAATGCTCCAATTTTAAAGGTACCATATGGAAATGAAGAACTAGTGGTATACACTGATGCTAGTGGATTTGTCTTGGGTGCAGTGTTGATGCAACAAGGCCAAGTCATTGCATATGCATCCAGACAACTTAAACCCCATGAAGTAAGGTATGCCACACATGATCTCGAATTAGCAGCTGTGATCTATGCTTTAAAACTTTGGAGACATTATTTGTTAGGCACAAAGTTTGAACTGTACACTGACCACAAGTCTCTAAAATATTTATTTTCACAAAAAGATTTGAACATGAGGCAACATAGATGGGTGGAGTTCTTAGCTGCCTATGACTTTGACATACTCTATACACCAGGCAAAGCAAACAAAGTTGCAGATGCTCTAAGTAGACAGCATGCTAAATTGGCTATGATGATGATAGAAGAATTTAAAGACTTGTCTTTGCTAACTGAGTTAGAAATTGGGGAGAATGGTTGTGTGCACATGGATGAGCAGATGCATGGTGCACAAGAAGATAAAGGAAAGTTAAGCTTAATGACACTCCAACCAGATTTAATTCTGAAGGTAGGAAAAATGCAAGAACAAGATGCCAACTTGTTAGAGAAGAAAGTGCTCCTCTCAAGAGGGGAGAAAGTGATGAATCACCATATTGATAAAAATGGTTATATGAGATACCAAAATAGGATGTGTGTACCAGAGGACACAGAATTGAAGAAAGAGATATTGAATGAATATCACAGAAGTAAATACTCCATACACCCAGGCAACACAAAAATGTACCAAAATTTGAAAAGAGACTTCTGGTGGAAGGGGATGAAATCTGATGTAGCTAAATACATTGCCAAATGTATGACTTGCCAACAAGTCAAGGATGAAACCCAAAGGCCATCAGGGTTGATGCAGTCTCTTAGTGTACCACAGTGGAAGTGGGAAGACATATCTATGGACTTCATAGATGGACTGCCTAGATCTAAGAGAGGTAATACAAGTATATGGGTGATAGTTGATAGGCTAACCAAGGTAGCACACTTCATCCCAGTCAAGTCAGAAAGAACAGCACCAAAATTAGCTCAAATTTTTATAAAGGAAGTGGTAAAGTTACATGGCATTCCCAAAACCATTGTGAGTGATAGGGATACCATCTTCACTTCAAAATTCTGGAGAAGCTTTCAAGAAGCAATGGGAAGTGAACTATGTTTAAGTACTGCCTACCATCCTCAATCAGATGGGCAGACTGAGGTAGTAAACAAAGTTTTGGAGGACATGTTGAGGGCATGTATACTGGATTTTGGGGGCAACTGGGAAGATTATATTCATCTAGTTGAATTTACATACAACAACAGCTACCAAAGCACCATAGGAATGGCTCCATTTGAAGCCTTATATGGTAAACCCTGTTTGTCACCTGTTTGTTGGGTAGAAGCAGGAGAAAGGTCTATTTTAGGACCTGAGTACATACAAGAAACTAAGGAGAAAATTGAGTTGATAAGAAGAAGAATGGCAGCAGCTCAAGATAGGCAAAAGAAATTTGCAGACATGAGAAGAAGGCAGGTAGAATATGAAGTGGGAAATTTTGTTTTCATCAAAATCTCACCTATGAAAAATGTGCTGAGGTTTGGAAAACAAGGCAAATTAACCCCAAGATATATTGGACCATACAAAATTCTGGAGAGAATTGGTCCCTTGGCATATAAGTTGGAATTACCAGAAAACATGCAAGGCATGCATGATGTTTTTCATGTATCACAATTGAGAAGGTGGGTCCATGACAAGGCAGAAATTTTTGAGACCCCAACCCAAGTGCAGATAAATCCTAATTTGATTTATGAAAAGGATCCAGTGGAAATTTTGGCAAAAGATGTGAAGAAGTTGAGAAATAAATCTCTGAAACTTGTGAAGGTACAGTGGAGTCTTGATCCTAGTGATTGCACATGGGAATTAGAGGACAAAGTTAGGATGAATTATCCTAAGCTATTTTCAGATTAAAGGTAATTCTGATTTTTGATTGTTTTCTTTTGTTAGATGCATGTGTGTTTAGTTATAATAAAACTAAAAAAAAAAATTATTTGGTTGAGAATGTACTTGTTCTCTGAATTAAGTTTAAAATTTATTTTGAGCTTAGGAAAATTGTGGGACACAATTTCTAAAAGGAGGGGTGTATGTAATGACCCAAGATTTTAGGAATCTATTCTGAAAAATATAAATGAATTCAAAATAATTTTTGAATAAATTTTGAAAGGGGAGTGATATAGCTTGATAGTGTATCAGTATGTGTGTACATGTGTGCACAGGAGATGCACATGAACTAAAGCTAAAATCCCTGAACTCTAAAAATAAATACATATTGATATGTATGGGAATATATATATATATACATATATACATATATATATAGATTAAATCCTTAAAAGCTGAATGCATAAGTAAATATACATATATGGATGCTACTGAATATTTTTGAGTATACATGTGCATGTGTGTGTCAATACAGTATGATGTATATATATATATATATGTGTACTAATTATTTCAGTAAGACTTATATAAAAATATATATGTGTTAATAAAATACTAGAGTTCAAATTAGTAAGATAAAATATACAGACATATTTTAGTATATAGGAAGAAAGAAAGAAAAATTGAAGATATAAAAAGGAGTAGTCCTCTTGTAAATAAATAAAGAAGGTACATACCATTTACATGAAAGCTATAAATAGGAAAAATAAGACAAAACAGGGAAATGTTTGCTATAGGCAAAATTAGGAAGAGTATTTGATAAATAATAAAATCAAGTCACATTTTTGGCATGATTGTAGACAAAGGAAAAAGTATTTTCTAAAAAGCAAAATTCTGAAAAGAATGTAACCACTTTTCTCTTCACCTAAATTAAGCCGGGAAGGGTAGAACTTTGGGTTTAAATAAAATGCAGATAACATGATTTTTCTGGTGGGCAAAAATGGCTTTAGCCAATACCCAAAACCCTAAGGAAGACCCTGTATATATACATGTATATGCAGCAGCCTCCTCTCCTTCTCAGAAAAGAACTTTGAAAAAAAGAAAAGAAAAGAAACAACACCATAGAAATCATAAGGCAAGGGAAGGAAAAGAGCTTGAGGCTAAAGGCAGAAGTTCATCAATTAATTAAGGAAGCAAAGAAGAGAGCTAGGTGAGAAAACTCACTCAAAAATCTAAGGCAATAAGTCCTAATGTAGGCAGCCAGTTATAAGTAATTTTCTCAAATATACTTTCATATGAGAATGCTTATCTGTGATTTTAAAACTGAAAATGTTTTGATTCTCTTTGGTTGATCACTTGTTTTATTATAAGAAAGCTTTTGTGTTGTTAGTATACATATATGTTTTATAAATCCAGATCTATGATATGTTAATGTTTAGGAACACAAACAAATACCCAGAAAATAAAATGTTGAAAATAGGCAAGTAGTATTGGTTTTGGCTCAACCCAGAAAGATGTAAATAATGTTGAGCTGCAATATACTCATGTATAAGTGCTGAGGCTTGAGACAAAAAGGAATTAGGGGTGCAATAGTGTTGCCTATGTGCTGATGCTCCTGATTCAATGAAAATATATATATGTTCATATGCATAGCAAACAAAATTTTGTGATTCAGTGAAACCAGGTCATTCTGAGTTTAACTCAAGCACAAATGTTTGCAAAAAAAAAATGGGAAAAACTCTCTCAAAAGCCATAAGCCAATGTTAGTTGCCTATACCCTTTTTAAAATACCAGAATGTATATATATATATATATATATATATACAGAACCTTATTTTGTAGTCATCAATGGTTGTTTGCTTGCTTGTCTCTGTATGGTTTTGAATAATATGAGATGCCATGATATGGATGTTTTAGTTAGTGAAATGGATCACTGAATGGTTTAGTCATGAAAAATCAAAAGAGTTATTATTAACTTAAACCTGATTAGGAAATTGGGGTCAAGAACACTGCAGGAATGACTTGTGTTCTTGAGTAGCACAAGTTGACACATGGCTTGTTTAAGTCCTGAGATCTTTGTGTAATGGAGTGAATTAGTTCATTACAGTGTGTCCATTGATTCATAAATATTGCAGGTGAGACCAGGATAGATAAATATACCAAGGGAATAATATTTGAGATGATGAGAAAACTAGAGTTTTTCCCAGAATTGAAATATGAGGATTGAATAAATGATTTAACTCATATTGGTTATTTTCCTGTTTGGTATGAATGATTGTTTGATTATGACTGAATTGTATGCTTGAATGTATGTGCCATATTGATATATGTAGTCTCTGGAAAGGAAAATTAAAGTGTGCACATGCACAATGACACAGAGCATGCACACAAGTATGATCTGATTCCAAAGGGCAGAACTTTATGTATATGTATTTAATTTTGATTTTAACCTAATTAACTAATTGCTTTTGTGAATTTTCTCATACCAGACATGTGTCTGACCCTAGTGTGCTAATGGCATCTGGGGTGTCTCATTTAAAAATGAGGCAGTTTCAAATGCTTTTTCAGGGATTGCAGCAACTAAGTAGGAGTAGGAGCAAGGCTTTGAGAAGAAGATTATAGCATGCTAAACTTAGTTAGATAAGAGCCTAAATGATAAAATCCGCATGTATTAATGATTTAAATTGTTACTTGTATTAAGTGTTGAATATGGGATGGATATTTTGTTAAGTATTTTATTAAGAGATTGACTTGTATCTGGAATATATGAATCTAGATAATATCTGATATTAAAGAAGTTAATCAAAATATTGTAAGTGGATTTAGTAAGAACACCATGTTGAAGACTGAATGATTACGTTTTATAAATGTATTAGTCAATTTTGAGTCTTTATAAAGGATTTAAGTTTTGGGAAATCTGGATAGTTGATTCTCAGAAAAATTAAAGGGTTTTGTCTTTCAAACATGGTAAGTGTATACAAAAGATAATAGGCATAGATTGAATGTTTTTATATGACTGCAAGGTTCCCATAATCTAACTTGTTTCATACAAATGTTTCATGTCTTATTTTTAAATAAAGGAAGGATCTGTAATAAGGGAATTGAAAGCCAGATCCAAATAGTTGCAGTTATATATGCACATAAACATGTTTTGTGCAAATATTAACACACCTTTTCCTTTGTATCTGTAATAGGAATCTAAATTTTCATTCAGATTTTAACCAAATGCATTTTAAATTCCAGACAGATTTTATAAGAAGAAAATCAAACATGAATGGAAATTTTATTGCATATAACACTGTACTATGTGTGGATTGATTAAATCCAATCAATCCAATCTCCTCTTGTTTTCCAGAACTCTGATTTAAACAAGTGAGGCATATACATCCTCACATGTATGTGCTTATCTTTGTGAAAGTACTGATATATTTATATTGGTTAATTGTTTTGATCCTGGATATATTTTGGTTTATTGGAAAAAGAAAATGACCCTGGAAAATATAATTGTAATAAATGATCAATCCATATATCATCTCTGATAGTTCTAAGGAAGTTTAAATCGAACTTAAAAGTGTAAATGAATGTAGGTGGACATCCAGACACATATAAATTGAATGTGCATATGCATGTACATAGAAATCGAATTTAGACGTCAGTCTTAATAATTTAGACGTCTGAGATTAAACTTAGACCACAGTCTAAATAATTTAGACGTCTAAGGTTAAATGTAGACGTCTGTCACAAAATAATTAGATGTCTGAATTCAGTTCAAAATGTCTTTTTCTCTCTGTTTCAATTTTTGATCTCTGAGCCGTCTGTCATAATTAGATAGACGTCTGTAATTAAGTTTAGACGCCTGTCATAAGAATTTAGACGTCTGAACTGCTGATTTTGCCTAATTTGCCTATTTAGAAAAGAAATAAGTGGCTATGTCAATAGCTTGTATGGCATTTTGACTTCTACGTGATTTAAATTCCCTTTGATGAAGAAAAAAAAATCCTTATGAAATTAGGGTAGAAATAGGAGGGTCATTTCAGACTAGTTGAAAGGGAGGTGTCGTGCTGGCTATGAAATAACGAGGCAGACAGCTTGGGGTCGGTCGAAGGCGGTTGTGATGAAGTTGTGCCGAAGACGGGTCACGCTTGAGCAAGTCTTGTGTAATGAACTGGCTGTTAGTGCCATCATGAGTTGTGCTGACCGACGATAGCCTAGGAATGTTGTTGAGTGGATGGACTGTTTAACGACCCCAAATTTCGAACACTTCGTATTTAAATATCAGAATTATTTGAATTTTGGATTAAATGTTATTAAAATGATTTAATAAGCATTTTAACCCTTTTTAAATCATAACTAATGATGGTAATCTTGTTTTGAATTATTTTTTACAAAAATATATTCTTCGAAGAAAAATCGATAATGTGACCGTAAATCGGTTCATCGATAAACCGTTTTTCGATCGATATAAGTTGTTCGAACTCTTGTGCACTTGACTAATGATCATATGAAGACATTAGCAACTAATTAGCACACACACCTCTTCATTGAGATTGGAAGGTTCCGGAAGCTTTTTTCAGGATAAGAGATATTACATTGGTGAGGGTATAATGATAATTAGCCTAAATGAGAAGTGACATAAAGAAGAAGTGATGAGAAATGAAGCTTCCATGGCATGGTGGGGGGGGAGTGCAAGCTTAGGCAACACCATTCATTGCCTATATAAGGAGAGACATGCCTTAGAGTATAATCACAAAATCACAAATAAAAACCAAGCTCCTTTAATGGCTTCTTCATCTCCTTCTTCACTAAATGTTCTAAATGAAATAGTTGCAAATCAACTAACTCCAAATCACTTAACTTTTCCACAAGGCTTAGTATAATATTAGATAACCTTCCACCAAGTCAAAAGTTAAAGAAGAAAATCCATGATCCCCCCTAGGCAATGGCCATGAGCATTATGTGAGAGGGGAAGGCAAAGAGGCAAGTGCAAGGTAAGGAGGAGGAGGAGGAAAGGTAGTTGTAAGGTGGGGTTGGCTTGGGTTCTTGGATCTTGGTTGCTTGTATGGTTAAAGGTGAGTTAACACCTCATTTTGAATGAAAATATAACACGTATATGTTAGTATTTGATTATGTTTATGTTGATTGAATTGTTGTTAACTTATGTTAGAATATCGGTTTGAATTCTTAATTTAAAAGTAACTGACATATATGATCCATGTATATGGGCTTGAACGAACTTGGAATGGACTTGAATGGCTTGTATGACTTGTGACAAGACCTTGAATAAAACATATAGGTTATAGATGGACTTTGATTTAGATCAGACTCGGATTTGAAAGTGCATTTATAGCGATAGTCGCTATAGATACAGTTGTGAATTGCCTTGTTTTTGGCGATTGCTATGAGACTTTGTAGATTGATCCTTAGGGGTTTCTCGCCATATTTATAATGTCTTATGTATATTTTTGTTGCTATTAAAAGCTTAAATAGTCAAAAGTTAAGTAACATCTCGAAAAGTGTGCAAAACATCACTAGTGCAAAACTGCCCCGTTTTGACTTAATTTTCGGACTTAAAAGGTTTGAAAAGATATTTAGATTTAAGTATTTTATTTTATTCTTTTTACAAGGGATTAATAACTCTTATTAGAGCATTTTAAAAGTGATTTGAGGTCTTTATAAATTTTAAGAATTAGTTGTGAATTTTTAAAGAAGATATATTTTGGTAAAATATATAGAAAACTTGTTGTTTTCAAGTTTTTAAGGATTTTATAAACTTATTATTTTCAAGTAATATTTTGGATAAATGTTTTAAAACCTATTATAAGTATTATAAAGGATATGAAAAGCATTTTTAAGTATATATAGGTTTTAGAAAATACGTTGACTATTTTATATCTTACGGAATAAAATATCTTTTGGAATGGTTTATTTAATATCAAGTTTTGGTAAACAAGTTACTATACATACACACACACACACATATATATATATATATATCATTTTAAAAAGGGTTTTGAAAGTACAAACAAAAGGTTTAGAAAGGGATTAGAATTACTAAATGACCAAATGGTTAATTGTTTAATTACTTGTTTGAAAAGTAATTAACTATGCTTAACACTAAAAGCCGACGAAGTAAAGCTTATCTATTTGTGAGAGTTAAGATTGATGTCGAGTAGGGGCAGAGAAATAGAGCTCTAACCCACCGGGCTCCCTTCTTGACTGAGGAATAGTAAGTAAAAAAATGTCGAAAACGTGTTAATTGTGTTGATTTCTTATTATTTATGGAAATCATTAATACTATACTTGACACTAAAGCTAACGAGGTAGACTTATCTATTTGTAAGAATTAAGAATGAAGTGTCTAGGCAAGGCTTTAATGCAACCAGTGCTCTAACTTACCTGGCTTCACTCTTGAACAAGGAATAATTAAGTTGGAATGTCGGAAATGAGTTAAGCGTACGAATCGTGATTTCTATAAGCAATCATTTTTAGAAGTTGATAGTTAACTAGTCAAATGCTGAACTTATCCAAATATGAACTTAGATCTTTAAAAAATATATTTTCAAAGATAGAAACATGTATAAGAATGGTTTTGGATTTGTTGTGACAATGTGTTAATAACATTCATCTCCAACCCTTTTTTATTATACTCACAACACCAGAATTGTCATTTTGTAACGGTTATAACCATTGGTAATCAAATTCCCAACGGTTATAACCGTTGGTAGCAGGTACGTTATAATTTTTTTTACATATTTTGTAACGGTTATAACCGTTGGGAATTTTTTCAACCTACGACTATTTTCATATTCCCAACGGTTATAACCGTTTGGAATTTTTTAATTTCCAACGGTTATAACCGTTGGGAATTCCTCGCACACGTTGGTAAATAGCAAAATTACCAACACTTATAAGTGCTGCAAATTTGGTATAGTTGAACCATATCTTATTCAGCATCTAATAGTATTTTATTCAACTATATCTATACAAATTTATAACAATAGAAAACACGAAACTAAATTTCAAAACTAACATATCATCAAATTATTAAAAAACATCAAACGTACGAAATAGTACATATCAAATTCTACAAAGTTCATTGTGACAACTTCAAATTTCACTACCACAACATATCCAGAAGCTTATAAACAACGAATACGACACTCCGACCAAACTACAAAACCAAACTATTCATCCTCTAAGTTCTTCATGTATTCCTTGGAGAGTTTTGAATTCAATACGAACCCCTGTTTTTTCATAAGAGAATGCCCAGCTTCAAGCAAAGCCTCAACGGTTTGCTGTAATATGAAATAATCAATCACTAGATCTAAAACATGACGGGTTTCAGATTTAATTTACCACAGTATGAATTAGGCATTTCATATTTGAGAAGAAGCAATGGATTGTTATATGGTCGAGGAGATGGCATCAGAGTAAAATTGCATTAAAATAATTATACTTGTACAACATCTAGACAAGTCAAGCAGTAGTTTCAGCACTTTTAGAGAATCAAAGTGGACAATGTAACTAACTAGATCAAACATAAATTTATACCTTTGGAGGAATAGTGCTAATCGTGTAACTAACTGTAAAGGACGTCAATTTGTTGCTGTAAGAGGCTTTTTCGATAGGAAGATTTGCTCATGAATGTTGCTAATCATGAGGTGTGATCTAAAACTATCGGTTAACAGGTGGAAAAGACAACCGGATAATCTCTGCTTGGTCAGTTCATTGACATATCAGGCTGCCTGAACCATATCTTCTAGTTATACCATTAGGCAACAGCTTCGTAGACGGGTATATACTGAAATCTGAGGTAAACAAAACATTGAATAATCAGTTGACATTTTTATATGACACTTTACGCTTTGAATAATCAGTTGTTAAATTGTTAAGTTATTTATCATGCTCACATACGCATCTTTTGAACAATGTCAACTGTCAACTGGTTGGTTGTATAATCCAATAGTCATGTGTTTGCCCTACTCTATATACACTTACCACAATCTGGCTTAATCACCCCAAAATAAATCTAACTTTGGTGTCGAAAAAGTTCTCTAAAAATACAACCTTTTATTTTGTTTTGTTTTTGCCGAATGTTGTAATTTCAACCTTATGGAATACGATTTTTAAAACAATAAATTTATATCAGTCCAAATTAAATTATTGTACAACTTTTATTTAGAAAATATCTTATGAGAATACCTTTCTTTTTCCTTTTTTGTAAGTCTGTGGTAATTTCAACCATATGAAATATGTATTATTTTTAAGAAGAAGGGAAGAAAACCTCCAATAATAACACAGTTTTTAAATCAGCTATAAAGAGATTAGATGCCAAAGTCCGAATCCAAAATACTAAATGCGAGACACCCCAACAGCATATGCGTAGGATCAATATATGCCGGAGATGTTGTAATGTTACCCCTAGTAAACCCTTTGCTCTTTCAACTTCAACTACAACTTACACTGGTTTTGGCCCGTCTGAAGAAAATTATCGTGCATTTGGTGGTATAAAATTAAACAGTTATTGACATGTAAACAAAAACCAATGTTGCAAACATAAATGCTGATATTAAGTTATTAATACGTAATTTGGTAAGATGCCAAAATCCAGAATAATGCTTTAATAAATCAAATGATACCATTTTGAGAATGTATACCTGCTGCTGTTATGTGAAAGGAACCAAATCTAGCCTGCTTCATCTGCTGCTGCATTAAACAAAAAATACAGGTTCCTACAAGATAGAATATTAGATGGAAATATGACTAATTTTAGCAGAAAAAACACTTGGGTTTGCTCCGATTTGTAGTTAAAGAGAAATTTGACATCTATTCTTGAATTCAGACAAACAACTAGCGAACAACATGTGTGCATTTGTGTGTGCATGTTAAAATCTTCTTTAATCCAAGAAATCCCAAAAATAATTTGAAACAAGAATGTTTTATACTCTAGTCAGATCAAGTTGGGCTAGATATTTCAACAAAAAATACAAAATAGTTATTCACTTTCAACTTTATTTGCAGAAAGCTGCAACAAAGTAGATTATTTTAGCACTTACCAAGTAAGCAAACCAATATATGTTTGGAATATCCTCGATCTCATAGCTCCAAAAAAGTCTAGTGCTGCATGGAATAAGAAGCAAGCTGCGTCAGTAAGTGTAAGTTCAGCCTCCTAAAATTGAAACAGATCAAGATATTACTCTATAACAGGGAGGAAGATCAATATTTTACAAATCAAGTTCCCAATGGAAAATAAACATGTGGAAATCAGGCCCATTTCCCAGATTCCAAACTTGATGCACTACAAATCCTCGACATCTCTCATTTAAAACACCTGATCGTTTTCACCATTAAATCAAAAATTTAGATTCTTCCCAAAAAAATTCATATGTTATATATTTCTATAAAGTTTTATTATTGCAAATACTGCAAAGATATTTATAATTCAAAGTAGTTATTGCAAACAACTGCATCTACAAGAGCTTTGTAATGACGATGCAAATATTTTGCTTATCTCAAATTTAAAGATGCATAGGCTGGCACAAACACTCATTAGATATAAAGATGACTAATCAAAAGAGTATTTTGTTACCCTTAAATTATTCCGTTACCCTTTAATTTTCAACAAATGACTAATCAAAAGATTAATGCTTAATTGCAATTCTACAATCAAATTGAGTGAACCAAGCGGCTAAGTATTGCAATAAATATAAACTAAAATCTACAGAAGGATAATGCATAAAGCTTCATCTGGTGAAAATGATATCCTAAGACTGCTTGTTTTCACATTGGTAGCTCAGATGTTGATAAATATTCAAATTGTAACATGGAAGAGTGGGAAGAATTCATGTTTTTCTCTCTCTCTTCCTCTTCCTCTAAAAAGTAACCACTTTCCTATAGATGATTTTATATAATGATAAGGAAATTTCACCTTCCCCTATCTCATGCCTTTTTAGGTATTTACTTAGAACACAAAACATTAATTTTGAAGCCAAACAATCGATAAACTTACACGAGTATGCGTTAAATACATGAGAGAAATTTTCACATAGTCAAAATAATGACTTAAGACTAAATTAAATTTGGTCCCATTGTGCTTAAATTTTAATAATCAAGATACTAACGTCAAATAAAAGGAGCACTAACATACTTCTTTTACCATAAAACATGGTAGCCAAAAATGAGTCTGGTAGCATTTTTAAAAGGATGAAACAACTCCAAACGGTTAACAATACACAGAACATGCATTAGAATAAAATCAAGTTTCTAACACGAAAGATTAGCCGTATGTAAAAACTTAAAATGGTCCACACCAAATTTTATTCTTTCAATAAGTGAATGTCAAATTGCAACTGACTGTTCATCACTGATGTATGAGTAAAAAATCATTTAAAAAAATTATGTGGGCATTCCACTAATATAGCATTAAATAAAATTGAAATAATTAAAATAAGCGTTTCAAGGATGTCGAAGACCATATGGCTAAAGCACTGAAAAAAATACCTGAGACTGTGATTGCCACAAGAAGCAACAGACAACAGCTCAACTGGCTAAAGCACTAAAAAGAAAATCAAATAATGGTCTAAAATTCATTTTGAGTAACCTAAACCATATGTTGAGTGATAAACATATACTTCCATTTTAATTCGTTGGCTAAAAATGTTTAATTTACAACTACTGTAGCATAACATAAAAAAATTAGTGATGCTACAGAAGTTTATCTACATGCATTGGTAAAAACCACTTTCATAAATGTAAAGGTCTTACCAGAAGCTGGAATTCTCGCACATGGATTATTAATCTCTAATTCTTCGTCGTGGCTATTGATGGTTAGCAACAAAATTCTGCAGTAGTACTTGGACTGTTTGGTGTAGTGCTTCACGCCTCTCTATAATGTACAAAGCTCTCCTCTTTCCAATACCCTAAAATGTCAAAGACGTTTCTTATTTAATCAAGAAATAATAATAATAACATGTTTGCATAGAGCTATAGAGATCAAAGACTTATAGGTGAGCTTTTAAACTTCAGCTTCATAAGCTCCTCGCTGCAATATAAAAAGAGAAAACAATAAGAGTACTTTTGAAACTTATGCTACAGACAAACTAACTCATCAACATGCAATAAAAGAAAGAAAATAAGAGTAATTCAAAAACTTATGCTACATACAAACTAACTTATCAATATACCGAACGATTCATATTACTTACTCACTTGCACTATTTATGAAATTTAAGCATTCTTGAATTAGTGATTTCTGAAAATACAACAGCATTCAAGTTATATGCTATCATGGCATGCTTTTAATCTATTAGTTATGTAGATGTTACAACTATAGAAAAATTTAATATGAGTTTAAATATATAAAATAAAATTCTTTAATTCAGTGCTGCGACCTTTGAGAATGTCCTGGGGGTGTACCGATTGCTTCAAACTTCAGATGAGGGTTTTAGGAGTTTTTGGCGGTGGTAGAACGTCGTAGGCGGTGGCCGATTGAACAAAATAATATTGAAAACATGTTCCAAAAATATCACTGTAAATTTCCATTAGTTCATTGTATCTTTAATTCAATCATCTAGCTAAACCTTACGACCATAAACATACCATAACAGGTTAAAAAAACATTAAATACTAATAAAAGAAACTCCAATTTCATGTTTAAGACAGACTAAAATATAGTCCGTATCAGAACCAAATTTGGACATATCATCTTACCTTAGCTTTAGAAATGATTTTAACAGCCACAACCTCTCCTTTCATCTCCTCTTTCTTGACCTTGGCCTCGCAAGTATGACCAAAATGTCCTAACTTCTTTAATTACCTCATACTTAGCTCCAAAATTCTTCCCATATCCAAACCTCTTGTCCAAGTTGGTAACTTCTCCACTTCCATTTCCAGCATCATTATTCTCTCCATCCTCCAAAATTGTCCCTTCTTTAGGCTTTTTAGTGTCGTGCCTTCTCGCCAGCGCCGCCTTGATGTGCTTAGCTGGGGACGGAGGAGGAAACAACCGCCGAAAAAGCCGACTTGGGGTCTTCGATCTCCTCGGAGAAGGAGAAGGAGCTACACCGTGAGGATAAGGGCTTGGCCATGATGATGAGGCGGCCGAAGGAGTTGTCGGAACGGTGGTTGTGGCGGTTGCGCCTGCGGAATCATCGTCGGAGACTAGACTTGCCTTGTCGTAGCATTGACACATTGATTTGAGAGCTTGATTAGGGTTTTAGAATTTGATTTTGATCTTAATTTTAGATCGAGAGAGAAAGTGAGAAAGATCTAAAGTGAGAAGGATCTAAAATTTTAGAATCGGAGGCACAGTAACCTAGTTCGAAAGAGGAAATAAAATGAACGATGAATTGTTGTCCATGAGAAATGGAATAAGTAATAATAGAAATAAAATTACAATCCTATCCATGTTACTTTTAACTATTTACAAAATTACCAGATTTTATAATGGTAATAACCGTGACAAACGTTTGTAACGGTTATATCTGTTAGAAATTTATAACAGTTATTACCATTACAAATTGAAAGCGAAAAAGTGTTACAAAATAGGCTGTTTGGTGTAGTGTAAGGGACGTAAATAGATCTTTAAAAGAATGATTTAAAGGTAAGCGTAAGTAAAATGGTCTTGATTTGTAGTGAAAATGTTGAAGTAACAATAGCCTTAAACCTTTCGAAAGTACTTAGATCCTTAAAATGGATATTTTGAACGAAATTATAAGTATGGAATCTTTTGGAAAAAGATAGAAGTTTACTAACAAAGGAGTTTTAATTAATAAATGGATTAATTAAATAAAAGGGATCGGGAGTTGCTTAAGTAACTTAACCAAACTTTGTGTGGCTTGATCATACTTTGTATGACTTGATAGTGTTTTGTATGTTCATTTGTTTATAGTAAGTATACTAGACTTGGTTTTCATTTACAAACAAACATCTTGTACCAAATAGTCGATTAATCGACTATCGAAATTTTCCAAATATAACTTTGGGAATCTAGAAGAAAAAGGGAAATTATATGGTACGGTTATCTTCATGGTGCTATACTGTACATATAAACTCGTGTGTTCTTCTACGATAAATGAAAAGGATATCTGTCCGCTTAAATGGTTAAAAGGTGATCTCCTTTCTTATGTATTGTCTGTTTATTTTCGAAAGAACCGAAGTTGACACTACACCATAACAACCATTTCGCAACACTTATTTTTTTCAATTGTCAACACTTATTTGCGTTGTAAATTAATCACAGCAATAAGCGTTGCTAAGCAAGAAAAGTGTGACCGAATATACAGATTTATAATTTTTTAATTGCCAACGCTTATTAGAGTTGGAAATTTTGGTTAAATTGGAATTAGCTAATATTGGTTGGGGCAAAAAAGTAATTGAGTATCATTTTCCGTCGTTGCCCTAATTCCCGATGCTCTACGCTTTTTTTCTTTACTGCTATGAAGAAATATTCATCGTTTGCCTTTCGCTCTAGAAATTCAGGCGATTCGCTCTGGCAATTTCAGGCGATACACTCTACGAATAAAGTTCAAGCGATTCGTGTTGTAGATCTGGCATAGAAGTTTAGGCGATTCGCTCTGGCAAACTAAGGATCGTCTCCGATTCGGCGAGGGTTATAACTATAGGCGATTCTCGATTTCAGGTATCGGATTTCAGGTATCTTGATTTTAGGTTGTTCTCTTTTCATTTGCGTTTATTGGGTTTATTAAAGCATTCAAACCTGTTGCTGCTAAACTTCAAAGACATTGTAGGAAAATGTAGCTAATTACAGTCAACCTTACATGCTTGTTTTCATAATGATTCTCAATCCTTAAGCAAAAGATGAAGAACGAAGCATTTGATTGTTCATACATATAATAATCTAGATATACCACTTTATTAATTTATCAAGATACTAAAATATTTAGCAAATTGTTTGCATATGTTTGCTATTAGTATCGGCTGTGGAGTTTGATTATTGTTTTCTCTTTGACTCTACTTGTTTTGTTCGTTATAAATTTTCTGTTATAATTCTTGTTATCATTGTTTTACCGCTGAATTGTTCTCATAACGTATCTTTTCAGACTATTTTATGAACTTGGATTTGTTTTTTGGATCAAAGTCATGTTCTTGTCACTGAGTTCAAAAGGGCTGATGCATATTTGATTTGAGTTGTTTGAATATATTAAATTTTGTTTTCATAGATTTTTTTTAAAATTTTTATGACTTTATTGTGGATGAATGATTAATAGTGTACCATGGTACTTGTATATTTTCAATCAACCGTTCAAGTTTAAGAATCTACACTTGTATAATAAATCTTTGAAAAATTACAAAACTAGAAAGGAAATATTGTTTTATAAATTATTTAATCTTTCTATATTTTGAAAGATAATAATGTATGCATAGTACTAAAATTATAAAATTTTGTTTTGAAAATTAAAAGCTAATAATAACAAATTAACTACGAATAGTTTTTGGTGAGGAAATTAGTTTGCAGTTGCATGATTACCTGTTCTTATTTGCTGCTCGATTCAGTATCAAAATTAGTTGTTTTTTGTTATTATCTTTTGTTTACTCAATAATTTTCACATAAAAATTTGCTTATGTATTTTCTAATTACAAATTCGAAACATTTAATAATATAACGATTATTCGATGTATATGTGAATTAAGAAACCATATGCTAATTTTATGCCTTATGTAAGCTAACATATCCTTGTTATTACTGTTAGAATATTATATACCATTTTTCATGACCATTCAACCCATGCTCCACGTTTTCAAAGGACAAGCGGTTTATTGTTGTAAAATAAAGTTTTTGAATGGTAGAACTTTGACACATGTAACTTTCACGAATCAGTTCATCTTGATAGCTTTGTATGTATACAACTCTGACACTTGTGTTGTGAGCATATGTATTTCTGAATAAACATGCATGGTATTGCTATGTTGATTTATCTGCAAAAGCTAATTTATTTTTCTATTTAATTGTAGGTTCCCTCGGAAGGAGAATTTCATGTAATGAACCATAAGATGATTCAAGAATTCAAGCCTCCTTATCATGTAAATGCATTGGCTGAAGAAGCAGGAACACATAGGGTGTTATCATTATTTTTTAACATGTTCTTTTTTGTAGTCTCATAATTTGCAGTGATTATGTTCTTGATCAAACAGGCCGAAATTATTTAGAAAGTACATGCTGATTTCCCCTCTAGCACCACTGCTAACTCAATATCCGTTCATATGTGTCTACCAGCAATACAACACGGTAGTTCTTTTTCTTTCTTTAGTGCCAGTTTCTACAATTCTTTTTGTATGCAATTCAACTGTCATGTTCTACACTTATGTTTTGTATTCCTTTTGCATATGCTCAGACAACAAGTCTCCTGGTGATCCGCAATATACGGAAGTATTTGTTAATAACTTGTTAATACTTTTTTTTTGAGTTTATATCACATACACATCTAAATGTCTAATACACATTGTCATGTTTGATCGCTAGCCCTTGCATCATTTTGATATTTTCTTGAAGCTGTTATATAAATGAGTATTTTGATGGTATATAATTAAATTGTACCTTTTTCCTCACAGAATCAAATGAAGAAGAAGCACATGATGTATTATTCAAGCAGGTATAATATTGTGTTACACCCCCAAAGGGAAGTCCAGTGGGTAAGGCTTCTATAGTTACATGTTGGTGCTTTATTTCTTTCCCATTTTTGTTATGTACAACCTTTCCACATTGACATAAGATTTTTTTACAATTATAACTGAGGAGAATAAAGGCAAGTTTTTTCAACTTACAAAATAACATTAGATTGTAAGAATTTCGATATTATATTCAAAGTAGCTAGCTTAATTATTACGTGATTAGATGATTGATATTGTTCATCTGGATTATCATAATCTAAACTATAAGTAAACTAATTTTCTAACAAGCACACATGCATACTATTGTTTGTGGAATGAGCTTTGATCGTTTTTGCAATCATAAGTACACACACTCATTTCTTATTTATTTCTTCTGAAGCATGCATCTGCTATATTATTAGTATTCAGTATAATCCTATGCTCGAAATCGGTGCATGAACACACTTATCTTTACCCATTCGTTCTTCACCCTATTAATGTCATTTACTATGATGCTTACTATTGAGAAAATTTAAACCAAATAAGTTGTTGGACGTCCAAAAATTGTGATGTTTACTATTTAAGCTTATATAGCTGAGGCATACCCATTTTTTTAATGAAGGCTAACTTTTTGTCAGACTACCCGATGGGCACTTTTATCTCTAAGTATTTACGAATTTGTAGTCATATAAAAAGGTTCAGTTAAATTGTTGAAGAAGTTCCCCACATTATTTAAAGAATTAAAATACAGTTAAATCAGTAGCACGGTAATTTTTATATCAAAAATCAGTTCAACACTTTTTTCACAGCTTTGTATTAGACAATAACTACAATATGTTAAATTTTGGATGTAATGTGTGATCAGGTGTGGGTGAACTGATGTATGCGTAAGTGTGCATTATTACATGATTTTGTGTGCATGTATTCCTGTGTGTGCGCTTCAGCATAAATATGAACTTAGATGTGTGTGAGTGAGTGTATATATAAGCATATATGTGATCTTGTATTTGAGTGAGTGGTGCTTTGGGTGATTTACTGCTGTGTTCTAGGAAGGTGTGCGTGTGTGTCAGTATATATATTTGTGTGTGTGTGTATGTGTTGTGGGTTAGAGTGTGCGTGGGTGTGTGTAAGTGACAGTCTGAGTTTGTGTGAACGTGTGTTTATGTGTGTGCATTCATGTATGAGTTTTGCTGTTGTGTTTAGGTGGAGCTGTCGTGTGTGTGTCTAGTGCTTGTGTGTGAGTTGCGGGATACACACACGAGAGTTACGGCACACGCTTCGCTTTGTGCTTGTGTTTTTACTCCTATTTCTGTTTGTTTTTCCACAACCACTACCGAGTCTTTATTATTTTCCTCTAACCTATGCATCTCACATTCAGAGTTAGCATGCCTAAAAGTTTTACATTTAACACATACAGTCCAAATGTTTCAACCTTTCAATATATATTTTCTTGTTAATGATCCCTTTTGAATAACTCCCTTGGTTGTAAGATTGCTAAAGAACGACTGAGTTTAGTTTGATTAGAAGTAAATTAGAAGGCTTTATGTGCACCCCCTTTTCTTATTGTTATATTTATTTCAAAAATTGTAAAAATTATACAATTCTATTGCATTCTTTAGTCCTTCTCTTGAATCTATCAGCTGAACATTCCAATCATTTCTCAAGTTAAAAGATAATAATCTATGTCTCTGAAGGTGGCAGTGGTGGGAGAGGCGGTGATGTTATTCTTGAATGCTCTTCCGCTGTTTGGGACTTCAGTAATTTGCAACACCATCTGGTCAGTTCTGCAAACTAGAGTTTCTAATACTAATTTATACACTAGAATGTGTGGGGCTTTTCCTATATATAAGGGTTTTGCTATGTACACAATCAATTCGGGTATGCACACGAACAATTTCTTTCTTTCTTTCTTTATTGAATCAATCCCACATTTAATTTTTATGCACACTACCGAAAAATAGTTGCACCCTTAGGAAAACCAATATGTATAACGTATTTATCAAATACCAATATTACCTTGGAAAAGAAAATGTCACTATTCAGGCATTTGCATTTTTAAGCATCCCATTTCATATTAAAAAAAAACAGTTTTCATTTCACAGTTTTCAAGTATTGTTCAAATCCTCTGTTTTTCCAACTTTCACAGTTTAATAAACAGAACTTTTGATTTTGCAGTTCATTTGCAACTGCATTTGCACACTTTTTCACTTCTATTACATACAACTCCACCAGAAATCTTTTCATATACACTTTCCCCTTCAAACTAAAAACTCCTGAACCCAAATTACTACACCACCACACTCCTCCCTAAACTTATTCAACAGCATCTGTCACTGCTTATCTGTTAGTGCTCCCTAAAACTCCCATCCGATCACAGCATCTCCCTAAACTACATTGAGACTGCATTTCCTTTTGCATTTGGATTTCATTGCAGTCTCTTTCATTTGCAGTTCAACGGCTCAGTTTCGAAACTGCGTCGAAACTGAGCCCGACTCAGTTTCGAAACCAAGCCAAAAACTGAGCCGGGCTCAGTTTTGAACTGAGCCCGGGCGCAGTTTCGAAACTAAGCCCGGGCGCGGTTTCGAAACTGAGTCGGGGCGCAGTTTGAGCCCAATTACATTATTAATTATCAACTTAATTTAATGTTCAATTTAATTTTTATAAAGGAACTGCAAATTCAATTTAACGTGATATTAAATGCAAACACTTCTAGAGGAAGCGGAAAAAAAGAGGAAGTTGGATGATAGTTCTAAGGGTGGAGTCGAAGATCTTGAAGATGACCCAATTGCAGAAGTTTTTGGTTCCGACAGGAAGAAAAATTATTGTCGAGCAATTACTTTGTAAAATGTACAAGTTATGTGATTTTTCAGATGGAGGTTTCGTTATATGGCCGGAGTTTCGTATTCGGTATTTGTAGAATTTCACTATGAAATTTACGTTGTCTTTTGTATTCCAATTTGACATTGTTATGAAGTAGTTGATTATGTATTGAATTAACCAACTTAATTATGTATTGTACTTGTTATGAAGTAGTTGACATTGTTATGAAGTAGTTGACTATGAAATTTATGTTGTTATTTGATCATGAATATTGTAAATTTTGGGTTCCTATTGAATGTAGTATAATAATGCATATCATGTTAGTTATTAATTGTTTATTAATGTTAAAATAATTGACTATATTGAGAATGAAAATATTTCAGCGTTATAAGCGTTGGCAATTAAAATTTACCAACGCTTATAAGCGTCAGCATAGAAAATTAAACAATGTTGGATGGTTAATTTGCCAACGTTTATAAGCATTGCTAAATAATATACACCAACGTTTATAAGCGTTGGCGAATGCAACCTTCCAACGCTTATAAGTGTTGGGAAACTAAACTCGCCAACGCTTATAAGCGTTGGCAATAAATTGCGACGCCCCTACAGCGACGCTAATAAGCGTTGCTGAAACTGTTTATGACAGTTATACTCGTTGGGAATCACCTGTTTTGGTGTAGTGTGAGTTTACAGGAAATTCATCGATTGTTTTTGGAGTCTCCGGTAAGTGGGAAGAGTGTACTTATATGAGATGACTCGAACCCATAACCACTTCAAAATCATAAGCACGATCTATGTTCTGGAAGCGGTTGAGAAGTGGACTGTTATAGGGTTGAACTGCCTATCTTAAGGTTAAGTCCAAGGGAAAAGTCAGCGTTAACTTTCAAATAATGTTGTCGGGTGGGACTGTCTATCTTGAGGATTATTTTAAGAGAGAGGACAACGTTAGCATTTATGGAGGACTTATGCAGGGAACCTATGTAGAGGTTTGAGATCTGTTCGAGATGCTCGAATCCATATAGTGATTCGTGATCTGTTCGAGACGAAGGAATCCAATTGGGGATTTGTGTGCTGTTCGAGTGATGAAGATTTGTGTGAAAGATGCCGAACGTAGCCTCGACAGCGGAAATGACTAAAAACAGAGAATGATGCACAATCTCAGGTTTAGCTTTCCCATGTGGGTATATCAACTCCATATCTAGAGTATGCTTATCGATATGTTGCACGCAGGAGTTGTTAATACTTGATACCACACAGTTTATCGTTGGGCCAATTGTATTTACCTTAGAGTATATCCTATATAGGGATATACGATGCTCGTAACAAAGTTTTTGATCCTTGTCATGGAGATTCACTTCAGTTTACTGGAGAAGCCTCTACGGGAACAATCCATATATGAATGCACTTTAATGGTATTGATTGTATACCTATTACTATTGTAGCATTCACATAGCAGCTATTTGATATGATTTATGTGTTATACACTAGGCATTATCTATCCTATCACTTATGTTAAAATTAATAAATGGTTGGTTTCATTTGAGTGGGAAACCGTTGCGTTCCATATGGTCTCAAAAAGGTTCTATTACATGTCACTCTTCTTTCTTTAGTTTCTCACGCCGCTTTATTAGACTGATCCAGGTGTTATTTTCTTATAATGCTTGGGTCATCTCCGTATATATTTCCAGATTTATCTTTGGATGTCGTGGAGCTTATGGAGAAGAGCTAGATGATTACCTACCATAGTATTCTTATTTCCATTGCATTTCTGTATTGTATGTATCAACATAGTTGAGGATAGGTTGTATAACTGTCCAGGACGATGATAGTACTTATTTAGTAACTCTAATATTTTTGTATTTAGAGTAGCCCTTTGTACTATTCCTTTGATATTATATATTATCATTCCACTATGAGATTCTAATATTATGCTTTCTTATTCTATTATTTGTCTTTATTTTACCCTAACAATTCATCTTTTTGGCACCTGGGTGTTTGGCACGTGAATACCGTGGATGTATTAGTGTCGACATTCGAGGGTTGAAAAGATGAATCGTTACTATTGCCTTAGGGCTACTATTTTTTGGGTCGACATTACTAGCCGGGTTAGGGTGAGCCAGGACGGTATGGATTGGGCTGGGCTATGCTCAGTTGTCATGTCCTTGTTTGACGAGTTGGTTGTTGAAGCCACTTTGGGTGGTGTTGGTTGGTTGTCGACCTAATGTGCTTCTGAGTAGATGGATTAGCTTAGGGCAAGGCTGAGTTTAGGCCAGCATGAGTAAGACAGTTGTAGATTAGCTAGGCCGGCTTTGATTGGGCCGAGTGGTGCCTTATCCGGCTTGCTAATCATACTTACAATAAAATTAAGTAACATTTTGCCTCCTAAGCCCGTCTTTATGAACATGGGCGGACTTGTCATTTCATAAATTTACCGCCATTCGGTTCCTTTGCTGTGCATTTAATGCGTGCCCCATATGGCACTATGTGATTGGCTGTGGCGATTCGTCTTTTTCAAATGTGGCAGAGGGCTCACATTTCCAATATGGGTGAAGTGACAGTTGCATTCATTACATCTGGACGATCGAGATTCGAAGGCGATTTGAATCCAATGGTTGAGATTAATGTGGTGGGTTATAAAGGTTGCTTCTCCTTTCCCTTTTACTCTTTACTGAAAACGAAAGGCAAAATTGTAATTAAAAAAGCTTCAACACTCTTAAAGAAAAACTTTGACTTTCTAGCATATTATTCGATTAAAAGTGAGGTTTCTTTCTTCACCTTCTCCACAACCATGACCAAGTTCTCGACGTTTTCACCACTTTTTGTATTTTTGTTTTTTATTTGGTTGTTTCCTTGCATGCTTGTAATGTTGTTGATGATTTGTAATGCTTGTATTGGTCTTGACCAAAATTTGATTTTCTAGCCATCTTTAGACGTTGATCGACCATCGCTGCCATTTCAGCGAGGGTCGACCGATGTTGATGGGCTCCATTGGGCCTATAAATATTTAATAATGATATTAATAAATAAATTAATGGGTCGAGGAATAGGCCACTGTCATGAGTATGGGCTTTTTAATAAAAAATAGTAATATATAGAGAGTTGTAAAACCCGTTTACTTAGTTAGCAGTTTAAGTTGTGAGCCGGTCTTTGTAAGTTGCCCGATTCAGGCACGCCCTAGAGATAGTCATCGTGCTTCCACCTTGATTTGTTGTTGGGCATAGATGTCAGAGCTTTGTCTATCTTAGGCCGCTTCTGTTCAAAATGGCCACTTTGAGATCCACATCCATAGGCAGATCGAACACCACGGTCATTGCTAGCCTTAGAGCATCCGAGCTTAAGTTCAAGAAAATTGACCTAGCCAAGCTCTTGGCCAGCCATGGATGTAGTGCGGGGATGGTTCGCTACCCCACTTCTACTGACCGTTCTGATCACCCTCTTTGGGCTACTTTGCTTTCTCCTTGGGCTATTTCAAGGTAAGAGTTATGCTACCCCTCCACCCCTACTTAGTCTTTATCCTCAATGCATACGGACTTGCCCCCGGTTAGCTAACTCCTAATAGCTACCGGTTCTTATGCAGCATCTGTGCCACTTGTATGGCGCTCGGCCTTCCTGAGCCAAATGAAAATTTTGCTGAGATGATATTCCTACTTCAGAAAGAGGCCAAATGTTTGGTCTGTACTTACTATCACTTCCAAGCTAACACCAAGCCTGTGATTTTTTTCAATCGCTCCCAACAAAGTCACCCCTGTTGGATGACCTAATATTTCTTTATTCCATATGGGGACAACCTTGAACTTGAGCACCTTAATTTCTAGAACCCTAGTAAGTCTTTGCTTCCTTTATTTTCCCTTCTTATTTTTCTCCGTCTTCCTTTCTAAACTCATCTATTGAGAGAAGAGGACATTGCTTACGCCAATATTGCCTTTACGATGTTGAACGAGAATCTGAACCGTCAGAAGATGGCTGCCGTCGGGCATTGGGACTTGAGACTCTTGGTTGGAGAGCGGGACCAGACGATAGTTAGGGAGCAGGGCCAGATGATGGTTGGGAAGCCAATAAAGAAGGAGCAGTAGAAGAGAAGCCGACCATAGAAAAGCGGGGCTACTCTATAATCCATTTCTTGAACCTCGACGTTGGGTCGATAATGAGCCAGAATCGGGGATATGATGATGTTGTTACGGGGGAGGAGCCTAAAGTGTGGCAACAAGTTGATCTTGACAAATTAAATGATGTTGTGCCGACGCTACCATGGGAACAGTTTAACCCACAATAATTAATTAATGTCCCATTCTCTCGTCATGAGTCACTACCCAAGGAGTGGGACACCGAGGTGAGCTCCAAGGAAAGTAGTATTGGGGGAGGGGAATCTGAGCCAGGCGTCGGAAGGGATGATGGTCCCTCCTTCAAGAAAATTCTTGCCTATGAACTTTTGTATCCTGGATACGAAGGGGGTTCTTCGGGCGAGCCTCATGTAGGGATGGATGCTAGTGGTGTAGTAGCTCGACCTCATCATGCTAGTCCCTTGTAAGAAATAGGGGCCAGACCAGTATAAATGGTAGATTACTTATGCTTATCTTCTTCTATTTTAAATTTTAACTAACTCTTATTTCTTCTTTATTATTGTAGTGGCTGATGACTTGGACTTTGATGCTTTTGATGAGGGGACCATCAGGACCGTCCTGACTCAAGTTGTCATTGTCTCCATCGCGTCTACCATGCCTGCCATGCACTAGGCCCCTCCTATGCCTGAACACATCTGGCGGGCCAATAATGTGTCTTCAAGCACCACATAGTCGATCTAGTGGTCCATTGATAGGAAGAAGAGAAAAAGGGACATGGATAGACCATCTTCAACAACTGATGTAGCCATGCCTTTTAAGGAATTCCTCAATATTTATGACATGAAGGAGCTGGACATTGATGAGGATGCCACACCGCTGGGGCAGGTTACTTTTGGACCTCTACCATGTCGTTGATGCTGTTGATATGGAGTGGATGCTTTTGGCTTTCCAACCAATGTCAATGGAGGTCCTCTCATACCCTCAACGCACTCTGGTTTGAATCGGCACTCCTTGGAAGATGTGATAGACTTCTAGACCCGAAATTCACCGTTGGTAAATTACTGGTTTCGAAATTGTTTTCTTTTTTAATAGGTTATTCTGGCATTTTCTTTTCTTCAGGCCAGCTACTGCTACATTCACATTCGAGGAATATGGAGAAGCTTCCAAATGACCTAAGGGCTGAGGTGAAGCCTTGGCAGGCAGGGCAGGCGGGGGCCACTAAGGTCCGGGATGAGAAAGAGGCGTTTGAGAAGGCTAGCAAGGAGGTGGCTATAAAGTCGATACATGCGACCAAGGCTCATGAGAGGGACGAGAGGCTGGAGAAGGCATATGTGGATTTCAATGTGAGGGCTGAGAAGGCAGAGAAGGAGGCCAATCTACTATGGGCTGACCTGACCAAACATACAACTGGCTGCCGGTGAATGCATACATAGTTGTCGCTAGGAAGGAAGAGGAAGCCAAGTGGCAAAATTGATTGAGAAATATGGTAAAGGCCCTGCTTAGAGAAAATTTCCAGTTCCCAATTTCCATTAGTAGATTTGATGATGCAGCTTTTGCTAGAGCCAGAGCAACGATGGTGGAGGAGATGAGGTCGGCGGCCTTTGTTAGCCACGCTGACCAAGGAGAAGCTGGATTTCTTGACCCGACCAGCCGAGGAGCTGAGATTGTATATGTATATATTTATGTATGTACGTATGTATGTATTCTTTTGTAAGCCTAGCTGCGCAGGCTATTCGCCCCCATAATTTTGTGAATGAATACACATTGTTTTGTTAAATTTGTTTAAGTATTTATTGCTTTATCTGCTCTGGTTATGCATAGCTTGTAGGGTAGCGTTAGATGTGTAAAAGTGGCATTAGATGCGCAAAAGATAGGCTTTTGACGTATACCGAGAGGTAGCGCGGAGGGAAGGGTAACTGAACCAAAAGAAATTGAATGAGTAAACATTAAGTATAAGATCCAAGTTTTATTAGCTAGAAATGCTAAGTATGAGCCTAGGTTAGTAGACTGAAGTTGATATCATAGGTCGAAGGTGTAGGAAGATACAATGATGATAGAGGAGTTATGGGTAGAGGAGGTGAGTTCTGAAACCTTGAATAGCGATTCTACACGATAATGGAAAGAAACGATATTAAGTCGGCTTCGATAGATGAGATCGTAGGAAGTAATCGCCACGACCTATTGAATTTTAGTGGAAAGCTAATGCCAGAATCTAAAGACTTCCAGAGGGTAGTGTGAATACCAAGGACTGGATGGTTGAAATAAGTACTTAGCACATTATAAAATTGACATTTTACAAAGTTGGTTCTGGAGTAGAAGACCAAAGTTAATTTTGGAACCCTAAGCAGATTAGTGAATAGCTAAGGATAAAACCTAACAAATGAATGGTTTGATAGAGTTAATTAGATGGCTTAAGACCTAATGCGATAGTCAAGAACCGAATGTGTAGGTGAAAGGCCTGCATGGCAACCGAAACACGAAATCATTGGTGTAAGGCCTAAGTGGCAACTACAACCGAAAGTGTTGGAATAAGGTCTAAGGTGGCATTTGAAATACGAAAGAGATCCGTGAAGGGGCTAAGTGGCTACCTAAGTATATTTTGGTAGATGGCATAAGTCCTGATGTAGCAGTCAAGAACCAAAAGAGTAGGTGTAAGGCCCATATGAAAACTGAAATATGAAAGAGTAGGTGTAAGGCCTATGCGGTAACTAAAACATGAAAGCGTAAGTGTAATGCTTGGAGTGGTTATCGAGACCGAATAGTATAACTATTTGAAACTAAGGAAGTAGTGAATGCATAAGGCCTCAGTGGTAGTCGAAGACTTTGTAGCTTAGGTTTTGAGAAGAAAGCTGGTTAGGGACTGAATGACATATCAAGTGAAATGGCTATTGATTCTACTCATGATATCATAGCATGTTTAAGACCTTCAAGAATGAAATAATGATTTATACATATGATTCAAGTTATTGAATGAAGATTAAGAATAGTGAGGAGGAACCATTTCCATGCTTTAGCGGTGTGGTCCCATAATATCTTATGTGTAGGTAATATATTTCTCATACCAAACTTTATGTTCGACTTTTATTTTTATCATTGTTTTTCCATAAACTCATGGGTGCTCATTCGATTAGGCTGAGTTTGTGGATTTAGGGAGTTGCAATTGGAAGACAAAGGAAGAGTTTCGAAGATGGAGTAGAAGTCTTAGATGATATAAATGTTGTTTTTATCATGTTATATGAAGTGTTCATGTCGCATATCATATGTTTGGCATGAAACTATTATCTATGTTGTACTATATTTTGTGATCTTGCATGGGCAATTTTATGGGAATAATTTGAAGATCTAAGAATGATTATGTAAGACATTTATTAGCTGCTCTATTTACTTAAAGTGCTAAAATATTGTATAATCGATCTCATTTTGTTGTTGGAAGATGATTCCAAACTTAATGCGGTGCATTGGGGTTCCATTCGGCTTTTAGAATGAGGGATGTTACGGTTTGTACCAAAGCATGGGCTAGGGTACAATTAAGTAAAATAGAGCTAAGTAAAGGTCTAGTTAGAGATTAGATAGTAAAACCTTAGGGAGGGTATACAATATTATACAACATACTTGTTTTTTTCTTTATAAATATGTAGGTAGTTATATCTTTCTGTTATTGTTCCACCCTAACTCCTTCTGAATCCAGAAAAGAATTTCTTAATAGAAAGAAGGAATGGAAATTATAAGTGGAACGAGTACTGTAGGAGGATCCAGTGCTAAGAGAGAAACCGAGAGTACACATATTGATAGAGGAAAGAAAGGGAAGTACCATCGACGGTCGTATATGAAGTTTTCCACCGGCCAATGCCATCGGTATACATGTAAATGATTTGTTTCAGCAATTCATAGTGTAGATGATGAGGGAGAATATGCCGAAGGTTGCTAAATCAAGACCTGTAGCATGAGGAGATTTTTTAAAATTGAACCGAGATAATGGGAACTTAGGAGGCAAGATGTTTACCGGAAAGGAGCCAGCAGTTGAAGTATTCATTTGGCTAAAGGTGAATGAGCGTATCTTTAGAGATTTTAGGCTGAATGATGGGAAAAGGAAAGATTGGGTTTGAGGTAGTTGCTTGAAGATGCTATGGACTAGAGGGAGATGATAACTATTAAGACTCCCGAAGAAGAGATTGCTTGGGTACAGTTTAATGATAAGTTCGAGGCTTAGTTCATTTCCAAGTCTCAGTGAAGTGCAATTCTTTAGGGGTTTATTGAATTGAAATAAAGGGATCTTTCCATGGAGAAGTGGATCTATAAGTTCAATGCTTTGGCTAAGTATAATCGAGAAATGATTAAAATGTCATTGAAGAAGAACAAGAAGTTCATTTGGGGCTTGAAGTAGGTTTTGAATCATAAGGCGATGTCACATTTAGCATCTTTATTTGAGCTTTTTGTAGATATGACCTGAAGGTACGGTAGCATGTACTAAGAGGAGAGGAAAGGTAAGGTTAAGCTTAAGACAAAGAAAAAGAAGCGATTTACCCTATGTTAAAAGAGGAAGAAAGGCCAACATCTGAAAGGAAAGTCTAGGGAAGGAAAGAGTCGAAAGGATGTTTCAGAAATTGTTTGTTCCAACTGTAGTCAGAAATGACACTATGCATCAAGGTGTCCACAACTCACTAGAGTGATCATGGTTAAATATTTTAATCACAATAGTCTGGGCCATAAGAAGAAGGATTGTCCGGAGCTGAAGTAGATAAGGCTATTTTCATTAGAAGGCCTTCATTGGAACCAATAGCTGAAGAGAAAGGGAAAGGTGTGGTACTTGAAGTATGATTTCGATTTCCAGCTTTTAAGTTAGAGTTCTGTTTGATTCTGGGGTTATATGTTCTTTCATTTCGAAAGATGTGGTTAATTAGGTTAGATGTTACCTATCTAGGCACTTCTTTGCGTATTGTCAATCCCGTTGGTGGGTATGACATTCTCGAGTTAATGTGCACTTGTTTAGAGTTTATTATGCATGAACATTTGTTTTCTTGCAACCCATAAGTATTTTCTTCTTATGGTACAAGGTAATTTTGGGTTTGGACTAGTTAGTGCAAAATGACGCAAGAATTTATTATGTAGAGAGGGTTGGTACTTTATGAAACCCAAAGGAATGAGAAAGGATCTTGGTGACTTTGGACATGATGCAAGGGATGTTTGTGGTTTCATTATGTGCTATGAAAAACTAGGAAGACGAGATTGGTAGAGTATTAGTGGTTTTGTAATTTGTAGATGTCTTCGAGCCAATGGAAGATTATGACCGAGGAAAGCAATGAGTTCCATATAGATTTAATACCGGGAGTACAACCTGTTACTAGAACCTCTAGCAGAATGCCACCTAAGGAAATGGAAGAGTTGAAGAAGCAGCTAGTGGAACTTGAGCATATGATTATCACTAGGCCGAGTAGTTCACCATGGAGAGATTCCGCAGTATTTGTAAAGAAGTCAGATGGGCCACTTTGAATGTGCATTGACCATAGGAAGTTAAATGAGTTAATGATAAAAAATCATTATCCATTGCCTAGGATAAAAGGCCAATTTGGTCAGTTGAGTAGAGTTAGAGTATTCTCACAACTAGATTTGGTTATGGGATTCTATCAACTAAGAGTTGCCAAAAAAAGTATTCCTTTGATCGCGTTTAGAATGAGATATGGTTCCTATGAGTGGTTAGTCATGCCCTTTTGACAAATCAATTCTCCAGCATTCTTTATGGATCTTATGAACTAGGTCTTTGGCGATCAATTGGATAGGTTTGTGTAGGTCTTTATAGATGATATTTTGGTATATTCTAAGGATGAGCAAGATCACGAAATTCATCTTAGATTGGTATTGGAGACCTTGAGACAACACTTGTTGAAGGTAAACTTTTCCAAGTGTCACTTTTGGAAACGACAAGTAATTTCCTAGGTCATGAGGTTTTAGTGGAGGAATTGGCTATAGATCCTTCGAAAGTTGAGGCCGTGAATGGTTTGAAGAGACTCGAGACTATTACCGATTTAGATTATTGGATTGTCAGGGTACCGTCAAGATTCATTAAGGAATACTTTCCTTTAGCAACGACGCTCACAAGACTTAATCGAAAGAACAAGAGGTATGTTTGGACGAACGAGTGCGAGATGACCTTTAAAAAGTTGAAGCTGGGATGACAAATGCTTCGGTTTTGGTGATGCCCAAAGAGAAAATAGATACAGTAGTTTATACTGATGCTTCGGGTTCGGGTTAGCAACAATGTTGATACAAAAAGGTAAAGTAATAGCTTATGCATCTATATAGTTGTGACCCCTATGAGTTATAGTATCCAACGCATGAATTGGAGCTAGTGACAATTATTTACGCCAAAAGTTGGCACATACACGCTAAGTTTTATAGAAGAGAATGAAATGAAGAAATTAAATAAAAAATAAGGAGAATCAACATACAAAAATTAAGTAGTTTACCTAATCTCTGGCCTATGTCCACTTGAACTTTGTTTATAATTCTGCAAAGTTTTTACAAATGTGATCTTATGGATCGATAGTCCATGGATCGGTGATGAACCGTAAGATTAAAATAATAATACAGAAATTTAGAAGGTAGAAAAAAGAAGGATCCTCAAATAGTGATTATCACCCTCTATTTATAAATGAAGATCAACTGATTTATCTCCACCACGTTCTCCTCATGTTCCTCACATCTAGAAGGAGTTGCTCTTAAAAGATCATGGTCAAATCCGCAAGTCTCATGGATCGGTACCGAACCATGCCCTATGGATCAGTATCGATCCATAAGATCGATTGTTAAAACCTTCTTTGATCTATTGAGGTTGCTTGGTTGACTTGCGTCTTCATCTATAAAACTTGGTTGCATTGATATGAGCTAGCACTTGGGTGAATTCTTTGGTTTGGTGGTTGGGGAAAGCACATGATTTCACTGCTTTGAATCTTGGATTTAACCATCGATCGTTTGGGCCATGGATCGCTAGTGAACCATCTTACACTGCATGTTCGGATCAATAACCATTATAGCTTGATACAACATAGGTTTGGGGATCATTCGAGGCAAATTCCATGGATCAGTACTGAACCGTTGCTATGGAATGGTACCGATCCAGGACTTCTGTTGTATCTTGAGCTTTGACTTTGGCATCTGAGTTAACTTGACATGTAAGCAATTTCGGAGATCTTTGGCATGTTAATGGCTTAATTCTTTGGTTCCACTTGATATATGAGTTTAGAAGACATTGTTCTGAATTTCTGCTCGGTTATTCTCTAGTTTAACCAATCTGACTCGTCTGAGTATATTTTGGTTATAAAGCTGGATAACATTTTCCCACCAAAGTATATCTTGTGTTAGCAAGATATGCCTTGGATCAAGAGGCTGTGTACTTTACATCATTAGTTTTAAATTCTATTCTAACTAGATGCTACTTATCCCCCAACTTGTTTTGATGAAGCATTGTATCTTTTATCGATCATTATGTTGCTTCAAACAGTTTAGAACTCGCAACTCTTATATAGTATAAGAACTGAAGCATGCTCTTTAAGTTCCCCATTCTAATTTTGGACAGTTTTCAACGATCTATCTCTTTGAATTATCCAGGTAGGACTCTGTTCTTTGAAACTTCATTTGCCTTCGTATCGCGCTTCAAATTAATTTTCATCACCATATACATATACATACATACATACATACATACATATATATATATGTATGTTTTTTATGGTTCCGTGTTGATCCATAACTTATGCATTAGTACTATGTATTCAGGCGATTCCATTGCCTATTTCCCTGGTTTGGCCTTCGTATAAACATAAATTGACGCTTGGCCCAATTTACATGCTATCCTTTTCTACCTTGAGACCTTTCACTCCCAAGCTCACTATTGTCAAACTCTTGACCCCGCCATCAAGTCTGAACCGCCACTTCATCGAGTCGCCGTTAACCGCTTGGATCATAATTGAAGCGCGTCGTCTTCAATCGTGATCCATCATCATCCCCGACTTTTATTTTCAGATCTGAACAATTCTTAAACTCAAACATGGTCGATTTTTTTAGGTAGGTGAAGGTGTCGTTTGGGTACATTTGTCGATGCCTTGAACTTCGACCACGCCTTTTTGCGGATTAAACTCCATCATTTTCCCTATATGGATCAGTACCCGATCCATCCTTTAGAAAATTTCTTAGTGGGAATTTTTTTACATTGAAAGGTTGGGGAACATACTTTGGGAAATTGGATGGTTTACTCGAAGCAAAGTGAAAGTTTTTTTTGGTGTAACTCAAAGTTCCTTAGGTGTGATTCGATTTTGAGTTTTATGAGTTTCATACGAGCTGACTTCGAGTCATTTGTTTACTTAACTCGAGCATTCCAACATGTCCCTGATTTTTCGATGTAAACCTGATGTTTACAAATTGAACAAAGGGGAAAAATGGAGTTCTTTGGCGAATTTCGTCAAGTCATGATTGATGATTCATAATTCATTAGGATGGTTTTTGATAATGGTCACTTTGAATGCACTCTGATACTTGGATACATTGTCTTCTAATCTCTTTAATTGTCTTTATCTATCAATGATTTGAACCGTATGATATTAGTTGCACACATTGCATAGTTTTTATTGTACATTATTGCCCCTCGTCAATGTACAAGATCCGATCGATCAACACACGTTAGCATCCATTTGGTTTGGTACATCGACTATACATGGCTCTCTTTCTAGCATGAAGATTAAATCCTTTAATATGCCTGACATCTCTTATGTGAATCTTTTCATAGTTATGGGTCATAGACCTTCATCGCATCTCTCCGCAATGGCCGTAGGTCCTTCAACATCAAGGTATGTTGAGTCTGATACTGAACCTAGGTCAATGACATTGCTTGCGATAAAGTCTACTTCCACACCGTCTCGACCTCAGTCATCTAGTCCCTGAACGGAGTAGCCTTTAGTAATAGTTCCTTTTGTCTTAATTAAGAGCCCGACCTAGGGATTGCTTCTGATATTGATATGGGTGACACCGTCATTTTGGCAGATCCTTTAGACTCCCCATCCTTCAAAGTAGATGAGGCATTCCTTAGGCGAATATGTGAGAAGCATGAGATTCCTTTTGATGATATGTTAGTTTCTGTGCGCTATCAATGAGCACATCTTCCACCTGATGGATACACAATTGTAATCGGTACATATGCACTGCCGGATGTGTCTCGCCATTCAACCTTTTATTTGCACAATTATGCAGTTCATGAAGCTTGCCCCAGCCTAATTGTATCCAAACAGCTAAACTTTCTTAAATAGTATGCACATGATATTCACTCATTATTTGAACCGGGAGCCCAACACTAAGGATATTTTTTATCGTACAGCTTTGAATGTTGAAAAGGGTTTCCTTCACTCGTATTCTTGGAACCTGCTAGGAGCTGTCGGATAGCGTTAGATCTTTGGAACAAGTTGAGCTATTTTAAGGATGAGTTTTTCTTTGTACGTTGCTTGCCCGGCTTCGCACCAAAAGTGGTTATCCGGACATAAGTCTCATTCTCACTTTCATTTTACTGGTACGGATGTCATAGCTTCAGCTATTTATATCATCACTTCTTGCATTTACAAATACATCAAGTCCCACTCGAAGAGAGGGATATGAAACTGCTTCGCATTGATGAGAATCTGCATGCTCACAACCTCTTAGAGGGGGCCGTAGTGTTGGCCATGTGCAAGAAGTTAGGAACGATGATGATTCCTCGCAAGGGCTCGATGTTGTCACTAATGTCGATGGAGGTTATGAGGTGCCCCCTGTTCCTTCCCAAAACAAGTCAAAGGGCTGGTGGTAGCAGTAGAGAAAGAAAGGAGCCTATTAAGGACAAAGGTAGTGATAGGGGAAATGTTTAGGGTGTTGAATTTGGTTGGAGTCCCCAGCGATGATAACGAGGATGCTCATGTGTCGCTCGTCTCTCAACGACCGAAGATAAAGATCATCTGGTATTGAATATCTACACAGCTTCCATTGGCTTCTACAACCAAAGATACTCCCATCCCTCCATCTGGGGACATCTATGGGTCCTTCGAGAGTATACTGGATGAAATCGGTTCTTTTGGCCTTGCAAGATCAGTATTAGTGATATTGGCTCTCCAGTTCGTCTGCCTGATGAAGTTCCTTCTACTCTCGTGGGGAAATAACCCCCATTAACAAGCTCTAAGTCCATGATCCGTGGAGGGGCACTAGAAAACATCCACACTTACATGAAATTACACTCTTGTACTATCTACGCTATCATTCATCTTATCGGTGTTAACTCGTTTGTGTTTCATTTTCATATTCTATGGAGTGCAAGCATCTATATGACATCCTCAAGGGTTAGGGGAGAAAGTACATGAAACCTGGATCATCTCTGCGAGTTGTCTCATGAATCAGATTCAGGAAGCTGACAAAGACGAGATTACAAAAGATATGATCGAGGCTATAGGTCTCATGATGAGCGCTATGGGGAACCAGTGAAGAGTCCATTTCCTCAGTGCAGATCTCGTTTGCCTCTACCCGATGGCATGGATAGATTTTCAATAAGACCTGATTTCGATCCGTCTATCGATATATTTATCACTCCCGCTTCAACACTTCCGACAACATAGCCATTGATATCTTCTCATGTGCCATGATGGTCCAAGCAACCGTTCAAGTTGGTGTCTTCTGACAGCCCTGAGCAAAGGCCTGGAAAAAAGCATCTTCACACTTCCAAACCTATTATAGAGATTGAGAATGTTTCAAATCCTCATGTGGCTGCAATGAAAAAGGCTTTCTGAAGTTTTGTTTCGATGATGTGGTGTTCGTCCTTACCTAAAATACATCCTTCCTAAAATTGGCACCGATGTCATTGCTTGCGTGAGCAACGTTTACGATCAATATCATAAATGGAGGAATATTTCAAAGGCTATTTCAGAAGTCTCTTATAAAAGAAAATTTGAGATTGGAGGGATGAAACTCATCGAAAAAGACGATGAGTGCATCATCACAAATCTCGCCAAGGAGGTTGAAGGACTTAGGAAGTCATTGGTCGAAGCCAAGACAAAGTTGGAAATGCAAACTAAGTCTTTTGAGGAAGAACGCCAAAACCAACTAAAGCAGGTTGGGGCCGCTTATCACAAGAGTCGGAGTCTTTCACTAAAGAATGAAAAACTCCAAAAAATTAATGAGGAGCAAGCCTCCAAGATAAAGAGATTGAAAGAGTTGTGGGAGGCTGAGAAAAAGGAGAAAGATGGTGAACTCTCTCAGGCTCAGGATTATTATGAGGAGTTATTGGATACCCGCAAGATGAGGGATAGCGCTGAGACTTGCGCGAAGATGGTTGATGAGTGAGTTAATACCGCGGAGGATAAAGTTAAATCCGAACTTGAGCCTCTTCTCATGCAATTCTATGAAAATGTTATTAAGTTTGGCAACTTGAGATGGTTAGAAGAGGGGTATCCCTAGCTTTGGCCATGGCCTGGGAGGAGATTTTGAAACAGGAGCGAGAACACTCCGATGGAGCTAAGGTCGATGAGGAGAAGCTAAAGCGTGACCTTTTAGAGGATGAAGACATATAAGTGCTTAAGGTTGGTGCGCTTACCTTACATCCTAACATAACTACTGGGATTAATCCAAGCTCGATCTGGGTGAGAGTTCCGACTCTGCTCGCTACGATTCAGTAGCAGACACTAATATTCCCTTGACTTCAGGGTGGCTATCTATTAAGACCATCACTTTTCTTCCTGTCTCTATTGCTGTTTCCACTACCAGGGCAGCTTATGGTACTTTAATTGATCGGGCATCCTCGTCGGATGCTCAATATAACTCTGAAGAGCCTTTGCTTTCGAAGTTGTCCATTTTATCTTCAATTTTGAAAGGAGGTTCCAGCAGCACTCCAGCTCACACCAAGTCCACGTCTCTTGGAGGTATGTTGTTAACCTTGCACATATTCGACATGGCTTATATGACACCCGTTGCGTCATTAATCTCTAATTTTCCCTTTTTCAAGTTTCAGGTCAACCTCCCATTGTCCCTTTGCCTAAAGGTAACTTATCATTGGGCACACATGCTATGTTGACCGAATCAATCATTTTGTCTACTCCCATTCCAACTGCGACCTCTTTAGAGGGTACCACTCCGAGTCTCGATGATGAAATGATCCATGCTTTGGATGAGGAGGCCTTGGGAGATCTTCACAAGACACAAGAAGTTAGAGAAATTATCATTACTAGGGTCATCAAACGCTCATTAGGAGCTTCAGTGTTAGAGATGCAGCGGTTGCAGGCCATGTCAATGAAGGAACTTAAAAAAGAAAAGTTTGACGACATTTATCCTCCCTTATCATTTTCACTGCCTTCGACACTTACCATCGTTCCTACTTCTGCCTCTATCTCTAGCAGCACTTAGAGTGAGGCTCTCAAATCTCCAAGGAGTGACTATGATTGGGAAAATGACCCAAAAGCTACTTTTTGAATGATATTAAAGGCTAGGAAACGAGCATAAGGAAGCCTAGAAAATCTGGTACACATTCCTTCGAAGAAGGGAGGAAGGAGAGGAAGAGAAGGAAGAAGACTTAGTTGCAATATTTTCTTGTTTTTATGTTCCATTTGTTTAGCTTTGAATTTGTGTACATAGGCCGATGATGTGCGAATACAGGCACTTCTTTTTGTTTAAAAAGTTTGTTAATAAAGAATAAATTTGTTTCCTTTAGTATCTTGTGTTTGTTTGCTTACGTATTGAGAAATGTTTTCATCCACCTTATCCATATGCATGTGGTGATTTCCTTATTATTGTTTGGCCAACTTGGTTGCTTGTTTTTTTATCTCTAATCCAGCTTCACTCGACTAGTGATAATGCTATAGTTTATGTCATCCTCCAAGTTAAGAGAGTAATAGCTTGGACACCTATCTTTGGGCATCCATGTTTTGTCTCACCTATCTCTAGGCATTGATCGAGATAGACCACCTTGAGCGGTGATTTGGACATCAATATCTTAGATGTTTTTATTCGATCTTGCCTAACTCTGGGCATTGATCGTACGTGCCCTATCAATGGGGCTAAGTAAGCAGGATGCCTATCTCTGGGCATTGTAACGTCTGTCCCTGGACATTTGTGTTAGGTCTTGACTAATTCTAAGCATTGATCATTATCCTTGCCATCCTCTGGGCAAGGGGTTGATGCTTTGTCAAACTCCGAGGGAAAGATTTTGGGGTGTACCATCTTATCTCACCCTTAGGTGTTTATACTCCCACCCTTAAGTCGCGGATTAGAGGAGTTGATCGGCATCTATCTCTGGATACCTGAAACAATTATGTTCCTTAAGTCCAATCATGGACCGTGAAATTCAAGTGGCATCTATCTTCGGGCACCTACATACCTGCATTATACAGATGCAGATCGTCTGATTTTTCTTCTAGTCATAGCATATGATTAGGCTAATGGAAACACAAATTCATCGACCCCTAAAGCTGATTCATTTTATATCCACAAAAAATGATAGATTCTATTTTGTTACACTATAATTGACTAAATATATGCAAAGTTAAATTTAAGCAAGATAGTATCGTAGATGCTCGCCATTCCACGCCCGAGGGTGAGAAATCCCGTTAAGAGTTGCTAGCTAGAATGTTCCATCTCTAAGCTTATGTTCAATAGCATTCAGACCTTCCCTGTTCAGTCCCATATTCACAAAACCAGGGAAGATTGGTTTAAGTACAAGATCACCGATCTCGAAGGTCTGATTCCTGACCTTAGTGTTGTAATGCCGAGCCATTTGTTTCTGGTGAGCTGTGGCTCTCAAATCAGCTTTGTCGTGTTTCTCATTGATCATATTGAGGACCTCAAGCCAGATCTCCTCATTCTTTCTAGGATCAAAATGGATCTTTCGATAAGATGACACTTTAAACTCAATTGGAATCATGGCCTCTGATGCATAGGCCAAAGCGAATGGAGTATGACCAGTTGCTGATTTGTGGGTCGTTCAATAGTCCTAAAGTGCTAGAAGCAATTCCTCAACCTACTTGCCTTTGGCCTTTGTCAGTCGCTTTTTAAGAATGGACTTGATGATTTTGTTCACCGCTGTGCTAACATAAAAAATCTCTTCTCTATCTTATATTTGTTGAAGTCTTTGAATTCTGCACTGTCAAATTGGATTCCGTTGTCGGAAATGATCGTTTGCGGGATCCCGACTCGACGAATAATGTTTCTTGCTACGAAGTTGATTACCTTCTTCATGGTGATTATGGAGAGTGGTTCTGCTTCAACCCATTTCGTGAAATAATCAATTACAACAATGGCGTATTTTGCTCCACCTTTTGACATCGGTAGCACACCAATAATGTCGATCCCCCATACCGCAAATGACCATGGACTGACCTCCTGGTTGGGCTCTAGGAATCTTCACGAACCTTTGGCATCGTCACATCTCCTGTGCAATCGGCCACATCTCTGTTGATAGTTAGCTAAAAATATCCATAGCGAAGAATCTTTTTTGCTAATGTTTGCCCAGTATGATCACCACAAGCTCTTTCATGTACATCCGCAAGGATCCTTTTGGCCTCTTCATTGGCAACACACTGTACTAGAGGAACAGAGAACACTCTTCAATATAATACTCCTTCTTGAACAATAAGCCGTGGAGCTTTGTGTAGGAGTTTTCTTCATTCATTCTTCCCATCCGGAAGAGTTCCTTTTATCAAGTACTCCTTGATTGGAGTCATCCATGATTCCTTTTCAATTTCTTCCTCTAAGATCCAATCGACGTCCATTCGATCAATGCTTAGAGCTGACAGTACCTCTATGAGAACTAAACCCATCAATTGCATATCCCTGGAGCTAGCTAGCTTGGCTAGTAAATCAGCTTTCGTGTTTTCCTCCTTGGGGATATGCATTATCGTATAGTATTCGATGTCATTAGATAGTTCCAGGGCCTTGGCCAAGTAAGGGGCCAGCCTTTTTCCTTTGGCTTGGAATTCTTTCTTTACACGACAGACCACTAATTGGGAGTCACAATAAATGTATAACTTTTTGACTCCTAACTCCTTTGCAATCTTGAATCCCACTATCAACGTTTCACATTCTGCTTTATTATTTATTGTGAGGAAGTCAAGTTTCAGGGCATAGCAGATCACTCGTTCGTTACCTGCCCCCGAGTAATGTTCATTGGATGCTCCCTCTATATACAACTTCCATTTAACGCTCCGTTCTATACCGTCTTTCGCTTTATTGTCCCGAGTAGTGTATTCGACAATGAAGTCGGCCAACTCTAGACCTTGAATTGCTTTCCTGGGATGGTATGATATATTGCACTGACTCAATTCGACGTTCCATTTCAACGGCCTTCTGAAGTCTCGGGTCGCTGCAGGACTCCCTTAAAGGTTGGCCAGTCATCACCTTGATTGGTTTAATTTGAAAGTACGGACGGAGTTTCCTAGATGCAATCAACAAGCAATATGCTAGTTTTTCCAGCTTTGGGTAGTTTCTTTCCGCTCTTGTTAATAGTTTGCAGATGTAGTATACCGACCTTTGGATTTTGGATTCTTCGCATACTTTGGCAGCGCTCAAAGCATGGACAAATATTATCAAATAAATGAATAAGTCATCCCCTTCCAAAGGCTTTAACAAGATGGGAGGTCTTTCTAGATGATCCACTAGAGCCTGAAAAACGTCCTTAAACTCCTGCATCCAGGTGAAGTTTATCTTCCCTTTCATAAGGACATTGAAGTATGGTATACATTTGTTTGTAGCCTTTGAGATGAATCGACTTAACGTGGCTACTTTCTCATTCAAACTCTAAACCTCTCTTATCATCTTCGAGGGTTTGACATCCCTCAAAGCCTCGATCTTTTCTAGGTTGGTCTATATGCCTCTTCAGTTCACTATGAAACCAAGAATTTTTCTGATGCGACTTTAAGTGAGCATTTCAATGGGTTGAGTTTCATCCTATATTTTCGGAACACACCAAACATTTTTGATAGGTTCTCTACATGGTTTAGCGATCATTGTGATTTTTTCAGCATATCGTCCATATAGACCTTCATCGTATGTTCGATCTGACTTCTATACATTGAATTTACCAATCTCTGGTAAGTCGCTCTAGCGTTCTTCAGACCGAATAGTATAATAAGATAACAATACAATCCTAGGTCGGTTATAAATCTGGTATGTTCTTGATCTGGGTTGTGCATCGGAATTTGACTATAACTAGAATAAGCATCCATTAATGATAATAACTCTTAACTGACTGTTGAATCCACCAGTTGGTTGATCTTTGGTACCATGAAGCTATCTTTTGGGCATGCCTTATTTAAGTCTGAATAGTCGATGCACATCCGCCATTTCATCTTAGACTTCTTAACCAACACTGGGTTAGATACCCACTCGAAGTATAGAGAATCGTAGATACAGACGTTGGCATTCAGCTTATCCACCTCTTACTTTAGACAAGCGGATGGCTCCAAACCAGGCCGCGCCGCTTCTGTTTAACGGGAAGATATTTGGGGTTCACATTCAATGCATAGCACATTTTCTCCGACGATATTCCACACATATCTGAATGTGTCTAGGAAAACACATCTAGGTTTGCCTGGAGAAACCTGCTAATTCCTTCTTCATCTTCATGCTGAGATGAGATCTAATCTTCAGAACCCGAGTAGGATCGTCCTAGTCGACCGGGATGTCGATCGTCGATTCGACCAGGCTGCCCTTGCATCTTCTAGATCTTCCCTCGGATCTATAGCCTTTTGAAATTTGTTATGCCGATCAAGCCATGGCTTAGGCGGTGGTTACTATGCGTCGACTGACTTAACGCAGAGAGTCTTCTCTATGTCTTTTCCCTTCTCACGTCGTTTTGCCTCCCTTAGCTTCGCGACGCAGCATTCACGTCCAACACACTGGTCACGCTGGAAAACCCCTACCCCGTTCTCCATAGAGAATTTCACTGTCAAGCACCATAGGGATAGGGCCACCCGGAAGCTAACCAGGGTCGGTCGGCCCAAGAAAGCGTTATATGTTGAGAAAACATCCATTAAAACGAAAGTCACAACCCACACACTTCTGCGGTCACCTTCACCCAAAACCACCGACAAATCCACATATCCAACAGGCTCTGTTTCATCTTCGAAAAATACATACATGGTTTTAGATCCTGATCGTCCATCATCATTTGGTCGTGATGTACATGTAAAAGTGTATATTTTTACTCCCATATTTAATCTTCTTTTATTTAAATAAATGAGCATACTAAGGTATTTTACACGTTTAGACCAAAAATTAAATTGTTTTCAAATCATCATTTATTCATCTTCATTTGGGGGTAAAATGGTAATTTTGTATATGATTTAATTTTGAGAAAATTTATTTGCACATTTTTATTTTTATTTGTAGGAAATAAAGTGCAAATATGAAGAGGTTTCATGGATGAATGCATGCACATATGTTGAAGGCTAATGGAGAAAGGAAAATAAAAGAATTCATGCAACATGGAGGAGCCCACATGGTCTATAATAAAAAGCATATGCACATGTCAATGGAGGCCTAAAGGCATACTAGTGGGGATTAATTATTTCCCTAATGATTACTTGGAGGTTATACTTTCTCAAGGACATTTTAGGTAGTCCCCTAAAATATGAATTAGGGTTTTAAGCATGTATAAATATCCCTTATATTTCATGTAATGATCTTCTTTTCATGCAATATTATAGCTACAAAATCAAAGATAAATAAAATCTCTTTAATGGCTTCTTAGCCTTGTCTTTACTTTCGTGCAATTCTTATTTTATGCTTTCTTTTTATGCTATTTTTATTTCATGCTCTCCTACTTAGTTTATGCTTCTCTTATTTCATGTTAGTAGCATAGATTTAATTCTTGTAATTAGTTTAGTTTTATTTCATGCAAGTAGTTAGCTCTCTTTTAATTAGCTCTCATTTTTCTTTTTCTTTTAATGTTGAAATCATTTTATGGTAACATGTTTTCAAATATGAGTAGCTAAACCCCTTCAATTTAAGGGTAATGAAGCTCTCATGAAACATATTAAATTAATATAATGATTTCATTTGTGATCTCTCTTATGTGCTTAATGGAAATTATGAATGATAGTGGTTTTTGTTTCTTTTTTTAGTGAATTTTGATAGCCTATGTTTATATCTCAAATATGCTATACTTAACTCCATATAAACATAACAATATGATCATTTTCCTAAGTGATTTTGATGATGAAAGTTAAGCTAGAATCAAAATTTGATGGTCTATGTTACTAATTCACAGTAAATAGATCATACTTCAAATAGATTTTATTTTTTAATTTCATGTCATTTTCATGAATGTTGATAAGTGGGTTTGAATGGTGTGTTAGAGTTTGAGGATATAAGTTGTGCTAATTAATAGCACAAATAAATCATACTTATAATAAGCACATCTATCATTTCTACTTAATATTTTAATGAAAGATTATAAATGAATTTTGTGTTGATTTATATGAATGATTGGAAGTAGATTTGCCTCTAAATTGTTCCTTAATGACAGTTTTATTCACCTTTGCTCTAGTTTATTTTCTATAATTTTTCTTAGTTTAAAACTACTTCAAAATTTTGGGCTAATTTAATTGAGTATTATTAGATTTTAATTCTTTCCCTATGGATCGATCTGTATTGGCATACGTACAACGATTGCACGCCGTGCATTTGTGGTTTTTATAACAATTATATTTAATGACGGTTTGCTAGTCGATGGAAAATCCGTCGTTTCAACAAATTTTTTGGCGCCGTTGCCGGGGAATAGCAATTAAATTTTTATTTACTCTTCGGATTAATTTTTCTTTTATTTTGCATTTACTTCTTTAGAAAAATACAAAAACTTGATCATTTCATTGCATTTTTGGCTATTCTCCAATTTCGTGCTATCTTTCATAAAAAATTAAACAAAAAGAAAAAAAGAAACATATTTCGATACATTTGTGTGTATTTGTTAAGTTCATTCTCATATTTTCTGTTTTCAGTTTACATTACATTTTCCATTTCATTTTAAAAAGAAAAAAATTTGCATTTCATTGTGCAAATCTGAACTAGACAAACAGAACTTTTTATTGCATACTTCTATTACATACTTCTGTATTACATTTCATTTTGCATTGCACTTTGTATTGCATACTTCTGTTATGATCACAACATCTCTGTTTTCAAACATATCACTACCTTTATTCACATTCTCAGTTACATTTCATTACAATATAATAGTCTACATTCCTTTATTTCACTGTTGAACTCATATTCTCTGTTACATTACAATACAACAGTCTTCCACCTCACCTCCTCATCTTCAATAGACCTCAACCATTCTATCCATCACTTCCAACTCCTTCAGCTACACTCCACATCAACTTGCTCCTCCACTGCATTCTTCCCTCTGCTACTTGTCATCTCCCACCAGAATCCATTCCATAACTAGCAAACTGCTCCTCCTTTCCATCTACTTCCATCATCGCCTTGTTGCCATGACCCCAACAACTATATCCTCCTCCTACATCATCTACTTCATTCACCACCTGCCTACACCTTTGCTTCAAACAATCCCTCTGCCTTTCAACTTTCAACACAAAAAACCGCCTCCGTCACTGCCTTAGCAACAGCCTACCACCGGTACCATTTCAACAACATTTCACAGTACCATCCAATCCTTCGCTGCCTTTTCTCTATACAATCACACTTGCTTATATCCTCCTCCAAGGCATCATCACCTCACATCAATCACAACATTCACAAACATCACCTACTTCATCAACTCGGTGACCATCACTCAAACATTAACCAACTCCAACATTCACATCTGCCTGCAACCAACCCATCACCTAAACAAAACAAAACTCCCACAAACCAAACAGAATTTCTGCCATCATCACCTACCCCTGCCTGCACAACCATTATTTGCCTACACAACCATCATCCTCTTCAAACTGCACCTCTAACTTTCACAACCCCTACCTCTATCATCTCCCTCTCCTCCAATACACATACACAACATCAACATTCCTCCTCCATCAAACCAAACTGCAACCAACATCCAAGTACAAACCAAAACCACCACCAAAAACAGTTTCACCTGCCTGCCATGCCACTACAACCATCTGTCATCAACAACTAAGCTCACTACAAACTACTGCCCACCTTCAACCTTGCCATAGTCAAAACACGGCAACTTCAATACTCTCTACATCAGCTGCAGCAATCTACCTCCACCCCTTGTCACTTACATTTCTCTACCAAACCACCAACCCATAACCATTTCCTTCCCCACTTACTTCCATGCAAAACATTCAACCCGAACTACCACCTCCTCCTCCAAACCATCATCGGCATCAAATCAAACTCACAAAGAACACCAGAAACCTGCCACTTCCTCTTTGCATTTTAGCCAACAACACCATGCTTCAGCACCTGCAACATCACCCAATTCACAAACATCACCCAACTCCCTCCTTCTACATTCTACAAAAATCATCGAACCACCGCAACCCTCAACCAAAATCGAACACCATCGAACAACAATCGTCCAAAACCAACCGCCCCAATCTCCTCCTACTACAACCTTAAACACGCGAACCTTTAGCAAATCTCGACTTCCAAAACCCAACCAGAACTCCAAACATCAATCCAGCAAATCGCCTCCGCCTCCTCTACACAACCTTCAGCCAACCGCAAATCACCTCGCAACATCAACCTATACGCCACCTCCAATCGCATACATCTTTTCTTTTCGATTTCCATTTTTCTTCTTTTTCTTTTGTGCGTCAATTTCCGAATCAAGTTCGCGATTGGGTTTCTTTTGAATAGAAAAGGACCGAGTTGGTTCGTGTATTTTTATTTTGCGTTTTGGGCTTCATTTGGGCTTGTTTTAAAGTGGAGTTAAATTAATTATTTTGTTTCTACGAGTGTAAATTCATCTTCTTCTCAATATATATATATATATATATATATACCTTGTTCAAATTTTCAGGTTGCAAATTACAGGTTGTAGAAGGAGAGAATTGCTTGCTAAAATTGCTCTGCCCGCTTGCTAAAAAAATCACCGCTTAAAAGTAAAATTGCTAATAATTCTGCATGCTCTAGTATCGTTATCTTATCATTTCTTTTTATTTTCAATACATTGTTGGTTGTTTGTATTTTTATAAAAAATTTCAAAATCAAATCTCATTCGTAGTTGCATTTGTAATACACGTTTGATTTCTGATTTGTGTTCATTTCATCTTGTTTTTATTTTCTACGGGCAACATCCAAATTCGCATAAGGTGGGGGATTTCATCACCCCTTGCTTGACCCACAAATTGCATTTCATCGTACAATTTGACAAATAATAACGGTTAGATGTTGGACATAAGGGTGTCGCGAGCTCGCCTAGGGCTTAATTGTATCTTGACAAGTTGTCTTCTTTCGACAATCTAATTTCTTGGCGTGTAGGCTTCGGCAGAGCAATAATCATTTATAAATATTATGGTGATTCGTAAATATTACAGTGATTATTTCTCTAAAGGTACTTAAACCTTCGGCTGCATTACTACGATGATTCATGGTGCATTGATAATTCTGTATGTTACCTAGCTAAGAACTATTTTGTTGGATTAAGTCAAAGTGTGATTATATAATTTTGGGTTAGGGGCTACTTAGGATAGAAAATTTGTAATTAAGTCCTTGCATTCATTTAGCTTCATTAGTTCATGCATATTTAAAAAAACAGAAGAAAAAAAAATCCAAAAGTAAAAAAAAATTACATTTTACTTAACTTAGTTTTTTTTAATCAAATATCCAAAAGAAAAAAAATCTTTTCAAATCTTTTCCTTTAAAAAAGAAAGAAAAAAAATCAAACAAAATCAAAAATCCAAAAACAAGCATTTTACTTAAGTTAGTATTTTTAGAAAAACAAAAATCTTTACAAAAACAAAAACAAAAACAAAAAAGGCAAAAACATATTAAAAAAAAGAAGAAGAAAAATTGAAAATCCAAATTCCAAATTCCAACAAACAAAAATCAAATCTCCCTTCTGAAAAACAATTCTTTTTGGTAAATATTGTTCCTTTAAAAATTATTGATAAAAAAACAATTTTTCACTTCATTTTAACCTTCTAAACCTTGTTTCATTCTCTTAAACCCAATTCTCACTTCTTCCTCTCCTTGGCCTTTTCAATTGTGCATGAGTACCTGGACTTGTGACATAACAAGGAATTGTTTAACTCGAACAAACAATCTTCCAATGATGGCGAACGAAAATGCCCCTCGCACTCTCATGGATAGAATCTTTCTCGATAGAGTTTCTATTCCTTCTTGTATCACATTAACCGCCCCAACGGGTAATCACTTCAAAATTCATTCTAATCACATTGCAATGTTTTTCTGAAATTTGGCAACTTTGAACATGATGACCCATACATCTTCTTAACGAAATCCGAACCGATAACGCTGAAAAATGATTTTATAGTTTACCGTCAAACTCAATCAAAACTTGGGAATAATTAGTTAAATTTTTCTTAGAAAAATTCTACCCCTTGGAAAAAAACTAAAATCCGAAATGAAATTGTCAATTTTCATCAATTCAGGGGTGTGAACCTCGGAAAATATTTTGAAAGATTTAAAGAGCTTTTGATAAAATGCCCACACCATAATTTTGAAAAATGGACTCTATGCTAAATCTTATACGATGGACTTGAAAATAGCTCACAAAGCATGCTTGAATCGATATGCCAAGGCAATTTTCTCATCCAACATCACGACGCTACTTGGCAATTCCTTGATAACTTGGCCGAAAAATCATCCCAATGGGAACGTTCTAACAAAAAATCCATTTATTCACGATCGAGCGCACACTCGAGAGGATCATCTTTGGATTTGGAAGCTAAAATGGATGTAATGATCAATAAATTCGACAATGTTTTCTCATCCAACCAAATGAACCAAGCTTCCCAAGCAATGTGTTATAAATGCAACGACCTGAATCACATAGCCGATCAGTGTGCTAACTCGATAGTACAACTCAATGCTTTTGACAAGGTTAAGAATGATCCGTTTTCTCAATGTACAATCATGGTTGGAGAAATCATCCTAATTTTGCATGGAACCAAAATAATTCTAACACGAATCTGGTTCATCCAACTTTCAAGCACTTCTGAAAAATGCTTCAAATCCTTCCATTTATCCCAATCAATTTCAACAAAATTTTGCGGGTCCATCTCAAAATCAACCGCAACAAAATTTTGCACCCCGAGACGATAAACGATTGACTTCACTTGAGAAAAGTCTTGAAACTTTGGCTAAAGCAACCACACAAACCCCCAATCAAACAACAATTTGCAAAATTTGTTAACCTCGTACATGCAGAATTCGAGTCAATCGATTGATAAACTTGAAATGCAAATGAGTCAATTAGCCACCTCTCTGAGTGAACGTGAACGAGGCACATTTCCAAGTCAGCTAGTTCTGAATCCCAGAAACAAAACACGAATTCGAGTCAAGCACATGTTGTTCAAGACAGCAACGTAAACCAAATAAATGCTATCACGACTTTGTGTTCCGGTAAACAAATTGATAACTAAGTTGTTACTCCAAACGATTTACCAAAAGATCCACTTGACACTTCGAAAATGACAAGTGATTCTGAACAGAACATTGAGCCAAACATCGAATCAAATGCCAATCCAAAACTTTCTTCTACTCAAGTAGACCAATCTACTGAGTATCATGTTCCATTTCCACATCGCCTTCGACCCAAGAAACAATCTGATCAAATGGAAAAGACGTCAGAAATTTTCAAACAAGTGAAGGTGAACATCCCTCTTCTTGATATCGTTCAACAAGTCCCAACTTACGCTAAATTCTTGAAAGACTTGTGTACTCAAAAATGACACACTCATGTACCCAATAAAGTTTTCTTAGCTGTCGGTTTTAGCGAAGTTTTTTGTCTCAATCAATCCCTATTAAATACAAAGATCTTGGATATTCGACAATCTTGTGCACGATAGGAGACAAAACGATTAATAAGTGCTTACTAGACTTGGGTGCGAATGTCAATTTGATTCCTTATGCAGTTTAGCAGCAACTTGGTTTGGGTGAACTAAAACCGACGAAAGTAACTCTTCAATTTGCCGATCGATCGATGAAAAAACCAGTGGGAGAAATCAAGGACGTAGTCATCAAAATCGGCCAATTCATATTCCCAGTCAATTTCATCATCCTTGAGATACAACCTGTGAATAATCCGATGAGTCAAATTCCATTGATTTTAGGCCGACCTTTCTTGGCTACTTCAAATGCTCTAATCAATTGTCGAAATGGTTCGATGAAAATTTATTTTGGAAACATGACTTTAGATCTTAACATCTTCAATCTTGAAAATCAATCAAACGAATCACTTGACCAAACATTGGAAGTTAGCTCCATTCAAGAAAATTTCAACAACGAAACAATTGACCTTAACCACGGACGCGAGACCGAATATGAACAACTGTTTTGAGACGAGTAACGAAATTGAAAATGCACTTTCGTTTGAACCACTTATGGTTGAGTCAGAACTTCAACCAAATTCTTTGATTGAGCAACCTTCTAGGTTGGAACTCAAACCTCTACCGGATCACCTTAAGTACACAAACTTAGGTGACAATGAAATGTTTCCTATCATAATCTCTTCAAATCTCTCTCTTGGTTAAGAGGCTTCCCTTCTTTCAATTTTATCGATAAACAAAGAAGCAATTGGATGGTTGATTACCGATATAAAGGGAATTAGTCCCGCCCTTGTTCAACATTATATCCATTTAGTTGACGAAGCCAAGCCTGTTCGTGATGCGCAACGAAGGCTTAACCCAAAAATAAAGGATGCGGTTCGAGACGAAATTCTTAAACTCCTCGATAATGGAACCATATATCAAATTTATGATAGTTCGTGGGTTAGCTTAATTCATGGCCTAAAAAGTCTGGACTTACCGTTATCAAGAACGATGCTAATGAACTCATACCAACTTGCACTCAAATAGGTTGGATGTGTTTTCATTGATTATCGAAAATTAAATGCTACAACACATAAAGATCACTTCCCTCTTCCTTTCATCGACCAAATGCTTGAACGTTTAGTCGGCCATGAATTCTATTGCTTTCTTGATGGTTATTCCGGTTATAACAAAATTCTAATTGCTCCCAAAGATCAAGATAAAACGACTTTCACGTGTCCCTTTGGCACCTTTGCATATCGACGTGTGCCTTTTGGCCTTTACAACGCTCCTGCTCATTCCAAAGATGCATGGTCAGCATTTTTTCCGATATGATCGAATGCTTTCTGGAAGTGTTTATGGATGATTTTTCCATCTTTGGAAACTCTTTTTCTGAGTGCTTACACCACCTTGAGTTGGTTCTTAATCGTTGCAAGGACAAACACTTAACGTTAAACTGGGAAAAATGTCATTTCATTGTCAAACATGTCATTGTCCTTGGGCATGTCAATTCAAATAAAGGCATTGAGGTAGATAAAACTAAAGTTGACGTGATTGCGAATCTACCCATTCACAAATCTGTCAAAGACATTCATTCATTTTTTGGACATGCTGGTTTTTATCGATGCTTTATGAAGGACTTTAGTAAAATTGCTCGACCTTTGACGACTCTTCTTGGAACATTCTATTTGACTTTAATTCTGATTGTGTTTCTGCTTTCGAACGTCTCAAAAATGAACTCATTTCTGCTCCCATCATTTGCTCATCCAACTGGGATCTTCCTTTCGAAATAATGTGCGATGCCACTAACTTTGCGGTTGGTGCTGTCTTAGGATAACGCATCAACAAAATTCTTCATGTCATCTACTACTCTAGTATGACTCGTAACGATGCTCAACTTAATTACACGACCACTGAAAGAGGGCTTCTAGCGGTAGCCTTTGCGCTTGAAAAATTCCGACCTTATTTGGTTGGCTCACACATTACGGTTTACATTGACCGCTTCGCTCTTAGGTACCTTTTCGCTAAAAAGTATGCTAAGTCTCATTTGATTCGTTGGATCCTTTTACTCCAAGACCTGACGATCAAAGACAAAAAAGGATCTGACAACGTCATTGTTGATCATCTATCGCGTCTTCCAAATGCACCATCTTCCTTACCGATCAACGAGAATTTTCCTGATGAACAACTCCTTTCCATTTCCATCGATCCATGGTATGCTGATATAGTGAACTATTTAGTCACTAAGGAAACTCCTTCATTTTGGTCGAAACAAGATAAATATAAATTTCTTTCCCAAGTCAAGTACTTCTATTGGGATGATCCATACTTGTTTAAGTACTGTTCCGACCAAATCATTCGATGTTGCATCCCGGATTGCAAAATAAAAAGTGTTCTTTCTTATTGTCTTGACCAAGCTTGTGGTGGTCACTTCGACCCTAAGAAAACAGCAGAAAAGGTGCTTTAATGTGGTTTTTATTGACCTATGCTTTTCAAAGATGCATTCGAGTTCTGTAAAACTTGTAATCGCTACCAAATGTTAGGAAAAATCTCTCAACGAAACGTGATGCCTTTGAACCCTATTTTTACGATCGAAATCTTTGATGTTTGGGGTATTGACTTTATGTGACCATTTCCCAATTCTTTCGGAAATCTGTACATTCTTCTTGTTGTTGATTACGTCTCTAAATGGGTTAAAGCCACTCCGTATAAGACAAATAACCACAAAGTTGTTGTGAAATTCATAAAAGAAAACATCTTTTCGAGATTTGGAACACCTCGCACAGTAATAAATGATAAGGGAACCCATTTTTGTAATCTTTCATTGGAAACTCTAATGAAGAAATACTCGATAACCCATAACTTATCCAATCATCCTCAAACTTGTGGTCAAGTTGAAGTTTCAAATCGTCAAATCAAACATATTTTTGAGAAAACTGTAAATAAAAATCGAAAAGATTGGTCACAAAAATTAACAAATGCGCTTTGGGCTTACAGAACTGCATATAAAACCAATCTTGCGATGTCTCCTTTTAGGCTCGTATATGGAAAAGTGTGCCATTTACCTGTCGAACTCGAACAGAAAGCGTTGTGGGCGATTAAAGAACATAAATTTTGATCTTGAAAACGCTGGCGAAAACAGCAAATTGCAATTCAATGAATTAGTGGAGATTAGGAACGACGCGTATGAAAACGAGAAAATTTACAAAAAGAACAAAAGTTTTTCATGACAAGTCAATCCTAAGAAAAACATTTTCGCCAAATCAAAAAGTTTTTTTGTATGACCCGCGACTTCATTTGTTCCTTGGGAAATTAAAATCAAGATGGACAGAACAATTCGTCGTACGTACTGTTTTTCCACATGGTGCCATAGAAATAGAAAACCCTAGTGATGGTTCGATTTTTAAAGTCAATGGTCATCGTTTAAAACCTTACTTGGAGATGGCGAATGATCGAGAGGATGAGCTCATGCATTCTCTTTCCAAAAATAAAAAACAAAAAAATTTCCAAAATAAAATTTTCTTTTTAGCAATATTGATTTACTTTTAAAGAAACACGATATGGTAAGTATACGTATTTGGTTATTAAATTGAAATTTTTGAAAAATTACTTGTCTCAACAAAAATAAAAATAAAAGTTCGATTATAAGTAACTATGGTTTAACTAGTATAGGAAGGTTCATGGGTGATAATTATAAAGTATATCCTAATTGTAATCATTATTTAAAAGAGTGGTTGATTTAAAGTAAAGGCAATAACATTTTTGATCTTCTAAGTTAGGCGGTGTTAAGGTAATTTTGCATAACTCTCTCTTTCCAATTTTTTTTTTATAAAAATAAGAAACACTTAGAGTCATGTGTTCACACGTAAGTGTGTACACTCACCATTCTCTATACCCTTCTCACGTATGCCCGATATGCAGTGCATGTTTGGTATATCTGGCCTCAGTTTATCTGAGTTAGGTGTATGTAAATAAAATTTAAAATAATAATAATAAATACCTTGATTCATGTATTCATACGAAGGTGTGTACACTCGCCACGCTCTATACTCTTCTCACGTAAGCCCAAAAGGCAATGCATGATTGATATATCTGGCCTCAGTTTATCTGAATTAGCTGTGTAAATAATAATAATGTTAATATTTTTGAAAATAGAGAGAGAGCAAGCAATTGAAATCCAAGCACTATTTTCACTTATTTGATTCTACTTGTTATTCAAAAGAAATAAAAAAAACCATTTTGCAAAACTTTGATAATCAACTAAAGGATCCATTTCATAGTTGCACTATGTTTTCAACCAAAACAACTAGCTAAACTAGAGTCTAATTGTGATGATAACTTAATTTTTATTGGAAATTTTGATGACTAAGAGGACTAAAATTTCTTAATAATGACCAAAACTTATATTTAACTTACTCGTGTCAATTTAAAAGTAAATTCTTCATTTGTAAATATTTTTGGAAACTTTCATCGTGTAGGCGCATTAGAATTTGCATATCCCATTTGGATTTTGTGGGTAATATCCACTGAAAACCTTTATGAGACAACACTCGTCCTATTAGGGACACCTAGAGGTTTAACGGCTTGTTGCATACACTCAATGCAATTTTATTTCCTACAAAAACAATTTTGTCCGAGTTTTAGTTTATTCGAGGACGAATAAAAAGATAAGTGTGAGGGTATTTGATGTGCATGTAAAAGTGTATATATATTTACTCCCATATTTAATCTTCTTTTATTTAAATAAATGAGCATATTATAGTATTTTACATGTTTAAACCAAAATTTAAATTGTTTTCAAATCATCGTTTATTCATTTTCATTTGGGGGTAAAATGGTAATTTTGTGTATGATTTAATTTTGAAAAAAAATTATTTGCGCATTTTTATTTTTATTAGTAGGAAATGAAGTGCAAATATGAAGAGGTTTCATGGATGAATGCATGCATATATGTTGAAGGCTAACGAAGAAAGGAAAATAAAAGAATTCATGCAACATGGAGGAGCCCACATGGTCCATAATTAAAAGCACATGCACATGTTAATGGAGGCTTAAAGGCATATTAATGGGGTTTAATTATTTCCCTAATGATTACTTGGAGGTTACACTTTCTCAAGAGCATTTTAGGTAGTCCCCTAAAATATGAATTAGGGTTTTAAGCATGTATAAATACCCCTTATATTTCATGTAATGATCTTCTTTTCATGCAATATTATAGCTACAAAATCAAAGATAAATGAAATCTCTTTAATGGCTTCTTAGCCTTGTCTTTACTTTCGTGCAATTCTTATTTTATGCTTTCTTTTTATGCTATTTTTATTTCATGCTCTCCTACTTAGTTTATGCTTCTCTTATTTCATGTTAGTAGCATAGATTTAATTCTTGTAATTAGTTTAGTTTTATTTCATGCAAGTAGTTAGCTCTCTTTTAATTAGCTCTCATTTTTCTTGTTTTTTTAATGTTGAAATCATTTTATGTTAACATGTTTTCAAATATGTGTAGCTAAACCCCTTCAATTTAGGGGTAATGAAGCTCTCATGAAACATATTAAATTAACATAATGATTTCACTTGTGATCTCTCTTATGTGCTTAATGGAAATTATGAATGATAGTGGTTTATGTTTCTTTTTAGTGAATTTTGATAGCCTATGTTTATATCTCAAATATGCTATGCTTAACTCCATATAAACATAACAATATGATCATTTTCCTAAGTGATTTTGATGATGAAACTTAAGCTAGAATCATAATTTGATGGCCTATGTTACCAATTCATAGTAAATAGATCATACTTAAAATAGATTTTATTTTTTAATTTCATGTCATTTTCATAAATGTTGATAAGTGAGTTTGAATGGTGTGTTAGAGTTTGACGATTTAAGTTGTGCTAATTAATAGCACAAATAAATCATACTTATAATAAGCACAACTATCATTTCTACTTAATATTTTAATTAGATATTATAAATTAATTTTGTGTTGATTTATATGAATGGTTAGAAGTGGATTTTGGGAAGTTACTGTGCTATAAGATTGTGTAATATGGATAATCCACTTGTGCGGAATATAAACTAAGTAAGTAAATAATTAAAGCAGTAAAGTAAATGACACCAGAGATTTTTATACTGGTTCGAACTCCTGTTCTACGTCCAGTCACAGACTCCTTCTGGAATTAAACTAGCAACCCACACTTAACCCGGAGGAATAGGTTTACACCGCCCGAGCAACAGAATATGACTTCTACTGTCTAAGCAACCGAATAGGACTTCTACCGCCTAAGCAACCGAATAGGACTTCTACCACCTTAGCAACCGAACAAGACTTCTTTACAAATAAACAAGAGTATCTGACTGTAATATGCTCTTCTGAATAGCACTGATAAGTCAATTAAGTACAATCTTCCTATAATCTTCTCCTTTATGATATATAGTGAGTTTGTATGCAATTAGAGTGCAAGTTGAAAATAGATTGAGAGATAAGAATTCAAGAATAATAAAATCAGTTAAGTTAATTGTTTGTTGAATTCTGAAATCTATTTATAAAGATTAAAAAGTTGCAACCATTGATGAAAGATAACTTTGAAAAGAAACAGGTGCAACTGTTGATTTGAAGATGTTTTTCTTCGATGAAGAGAAGTGTCTTTTCATAAAAATAGTTGTTGAAAATATTCAGCCGGCTGAAAATAATTATTCAGCCTTCTGAATTTGGTGAAATCGAAAATAGCAAAGAAATAGGCAATTTTTGTCCTAAAACAGCCGGTTGAACATTGTGAAACAATAAAATTGTTTCAGCAAACAGACGGCTGAATGAGTTCATTCAGCTGGCTGTTTTCTGCCTTTTTTGCATGTATGAGCATGTGTGTGTATGTTTATATATATATATATAAGCCTTTTTTGCATGTATGAGCATGTGTGTGTATGTTTATATATATATATATACTATTAAGGAGAGATTTTAACAAATTTCTAAAATGTGTACAGACTCTAAACAAAAACTATCTGCTTTAAAATATTCTGAATACGAATCTGCAATAAATCTCCTGCATAAGTGATTCGTATACACAAATATTGATTTATATAGTTGTCACAATCAAAACGATGAAAATTGAGATTCCAACATTCTCCCCTTTTTTGATGATGACAACTATATAAGTATAAATAATAGTTTTACATAAAAACTTACATAAACACTGCTACTCCCCCTGTCAACATGCACAAAAATTTAGGCTAACTTTCTCCCCCTTTGTCATCGACAAAAAGAAGAAAAGAAAAAAACACGTAAACTTTGCAGAACATAGATTAAAACACATACTCGAGATGTCATTACGTAAAGAAAATCACAATATCCATACAACATTATAATTAAAAGAGAATCATAGAAGTTGATATAATATTACACAACTGAAAATAAAGTTCATAGATAAAATAATAAAACTAGATAGAGACAGAAGGCTCATCATCATTAGTATTCGAACTTGAAGACGACCATTGAAAGGGAGATGGGTTGTAAGCTTCAGTGGATGTAGAACCCAAACAAGAGATTTTATCCCATATCCTATTAAGAAATCCATTTTTGGAGTTAAATTTCTTTTCTGTCTTTTTTTCAAGAGTTTTAATTTCCCGATGAAGTTTTGATTGATTTCGGGAGAGGGTGATGATAGCTTGTCTGGATGAAGTTTCTGGGCCAATAACTTGAATGGAGTCATCGTCCTCTTCTTGTTCTTCATGTTGGGCATGCGAAGAGGAGGCAATACTAGTGTCACGAGGTTGTGGAACACTTTGTTGAACATTGTGAGACCATTCTTGAAAAGAAATGATTTGTTGTGGAGGAGGCCGGGGAGGAAGACCCATCAATCCTAAGATTTTTGCGCCTAACTCACTAATGCTTGAAAACTCGGAGTCGGACATTGGAATGCCGAAGTTGAGAAGGATACGCATAATATAAGCGCCATAATGGATGGTCTTATATTTCCTTCGGATTGTGATGTCTTGAAATTCATCTAAAATGATTTTGCCCCAATTTACTTGTTGGTTGGAGTATATAGAATAGAGGGCTTGAAAATATCTTTTATAAACTTTTCATAACTTCCCGTTTGAGGTTGTAAGGAGCGAATGAAAGCACGATGAATAAGGCGTGCTTGTGGCCTTAAGGTGCTAGATTTTAATGCACTTAAATCGATAAGATGATCGGACAAGAAATGTGAAACTTCATCTTTATGATCCATATCTACTTCAATATCATCTATATCAACACCTTGAAATGGACAATTTAAAATATTGCCTAATCTTTGTAAAGGCAAAAAGATTTTAGTGCCACAAACTATTGACCAAACACAATCTGTCGATTTTGAGGATTATGGTGGTCTTGATTCAGATTTGCAAGAAAAAGTTTGATCAAAAGATGATTAATTCTAACATTATTGGGAGCATACCCTATGAGATTATCAAAATGGAATTGCTCGGCCATTTCTCTAATTCGATAAGCCACGAAATCCGGGAACTTCATGAAGGCTCCTTAAAAAATGTTGGAATTTTTCATAGAATTGAAGCAGGAGACAGCAACATCATTCCAAAGCCATCGACGAATCTGGTCTTCGGAAGGACCGGAGGCGGATTCCCTTGTGTTTTTTGAACTAGGAGCCATTAGAGTAAAAAATTTAAGAGTAGAAGTTGAGAATTTGAAAAAAAATTCAGCTAGGGTTCTGAAGTGAAGTGGTAAAAGGTGAAAAGATGAATTTATAGGGAGGTGAAAAGTAAGGCTAAAGATGGAAGAAGAGAACGTTACAAGAATGTGCAAGAACTTTATTAAATGGAAACACATTACCAAAACATGTCTGGATAGAAGCTGTAGCAATTGCTTGCTATGTTCTGAACCGTGTTTCCATTTGACCTTTAACAAAACACACTCCATATGAACTTTTTCATCAAAGAAAACCGAATATTTCTTATTTTAAAACTTTTGGTTCAAAATGTTTTATCTTAAACACAAAAGATCAGCTTGGAAAATTCGATCCAAAATCCGATGAAGGAACCTTCGTAGGATATTCGGAACGAAGCAAAGCTTATCGAATTTTCAATAAAAGAACAAAAACAATCGAAGAAACACTTCATGTTTCATTCGACGAAAATTTCAAATTTAATAAATTTTTTGAGGATGATGAAGATATACCTAAGACGGTCACAAATACGGTTACTCAAAATAATTTTTAAGAAGATGAAAACATTGTTTATAATTTTGAAGAAAATGAAAACATTGTTCATAATGAAAATGAATTAAGATCTCCTCCTAGGATTTTACGAAATCACCCAGTAGAAAATGTCATAGGAGAAATTGATTCACATGTTAGAACTAGAAATCAACTTAATCAAATGGGCCATGTAGATTTATTTCTAAAATTGAACCTAAAAATGCAAAAGAAGCATCTACTGATGACTATTGGATTATAGCTATGCAAGAAGAGCTAAACCAATTCGAACGAAACGAAGTTTGGGAACTAGTTCCTAGACCAAGTGATCAAACAGTCATTGGTACTAAATGGGTCTTCAAAAATAAAGTAGATGAACAAGATAATATAACTAGGAATAAAGCTAGATTAGTTGCTCAAGGATATAATCAAGAAGAAAGAATTGACTACGAAGAAACGTTTGCTCCAGTTGCACGACTTGAAGCAATACGTATCTTACTGGCCTTTGCAAGTTTTCATAATTTCAAACTTTATCAAATGGATGTTAAAAGTGCTTTCTTAAATGGTTATATAAAATAAATGCCTTTGTTGAACAACCTCCTTTATTCATACATGAAAAATTTCCAGACCACGTCTATAAACTTAGGAAAGCCTTATACGGTCTAAAACAAGCACCCCGTGCTTGGTATGAACGTCTTAAGAGCTATCTAATAGATTCTGGTTTTGAAATTGGGAAGGTTGATCAAACTCTTTTTATTAAAAGAACTAAAAAGGATATTTTAATTATTCAAATTTATGCAGATGATATTATTTTTGGCTCTACAAATGAAAAATTATGTGAGGAATTCTAAAAAATAATGACCAAAGAATTTGAAATGTCACATATGGGAGAATTGCCTTATTATCTTGGAGTACAGATTAAACAATTAAAAAATGGAATTTTTATTAATCAAGAAAAATATTGTAATAATCTAATTAAATGCTTTAGTATGGAAAATACTTCTGCTAAACCAACTCCAATGAGTACAACAATTCATCTCGATAGAGATGAAGATGGAAAAAGTGTGGACCAAAAATTATATCGAAGTATAATTGGATCATTACTTTATCTAACTGCTAGTAGACCTGACATAATGATGGGTGTTCGTTTATGTGCTCGATTTCAAGCAAATCCTAAAGAATCACATATGCGAGCAGTAAAACGCATATTGCATTATCTAAGCAAAACCAAAGATTTTGGACTTTTCTATCCGAAATAATGTCCTTTCGAGTTAGTTTCATATAGCGATGCTAACTTTAGAGGATGTCGGATGGATCGAAAAAGTACCAGTGGGACTTGTCACTTCATTGGACAATCCTTAGTCTCTTGGTTTAGCAAGAAACAAAATTGTGTTTCACTTTCAACTTGTGAGGCAGAATATATTTCTGCTGCCTTAGCTTGTGCTCAAGTCATTTATATGCAACAAACACTTCAAGATTTTGGTATAAATTTATCTAAATCGACTATTTTTTGTGATAATACTAGTGCTATAAACTTATCCAAAAATCCTGTCAATCACTCACGAACTAAACATATTGACATACATCATCATTTTCTTCGTGATAATATTGAAAAGGATTTAGTCAGCTTGGAATTTGTATCCTCTCAAAATCAACTGGCTGATATAATTACAAATCCTTTAAATGAAAGTATCTTCATAAAATTAAGAAGAGAATTAGGAATTGTATCCATAAAAGTTTATAATTTCTTTTTAATAAATAATTTTTTTTAAAGATATTTTCCTAGATTTGAACTCGGGATCTCTTACTTGAAAATCTGGTGCTCTACCACTACACTACACTTTACTTTACAACTAAACTTGATTTACACTCTATTTTCATTGTTTATTTTTCCACCTTACATTTTTTTTAACTTCGTTACAACCAAATTTTTTTTCTCTAGTTCTTACAACCTAACCACTAATCTTATTTCTATTTATATGATCCTCTTGCATATAAATACCTCTTCTCCCTTTATTTCTTTTGCAAATCAAATAAAAAAAATTAGTTTCAACTCTCTTAGTCAAAAATGTCTTCCCAACACAACTCTGAATCCTCCACACTGTCATATTCTTCTCCTAGTTCGGGATCGGTGAATTTACCTACTCCTACACCGATTTATGATCCAGTCCCGATTGTTCCTCCTTCTACTCACACGGGTTACTCTCCACCCGGTAAAAGAACAAGACGGTCTCTATTTTTTGGTTCACCATCTACCAAAGAAAAGATAGATGATATTCACCACTACCAAAGGGAAACGATGGAATTACAGTACAAACTTTATTATGAACAAAAAGTTAACGCCAAGCATTTAAGCTTTTTGGAGCAAGTCGCCTTGAAATTCTGTGGCTCCTCATCCAAGAGCACGGTTCATCAACCGTCTCCTGTTTGTTCTCCATCCCGACGTAATCCTTGGGAACTATCACCGCAGCGTCCACCAATATCTCCGAACTCGTGGGAAAACGGCAATAGATGGTCACCACTCAGGCCACTACAAGAGAACACAAAAATAGAGCCGGATGAATATCACACTCCAAGCTCCTCATCAAAATCTGTTTACAAGCAATTAATATGTAACCTTATTTGTTTATTCAAATATATTTACGTTGTTCCTTTAATAATAATACCTGTTATAAAAGAAAAAGGCAACCATATTTTTTCAAACAATTCAGCTGGCTGTTTACACTTAAACAGACGACTGAATATTATCCAGAAGGAAATTTTTTCCTAGATTCAAATGGTTGAATCACTTAAAACAGCCATATGAATCAGTTCAAAAATGAACTATTTACTTGCGGGAAGGAATTCAGACGGCTGTTTACAGTAAAACAGCCGGCTGAATCCTTCCCGAAGCATTTTTTTACTAGGCCTTACATCTCTTCTTCCATCTTTACCCTTACTTTTCACCTCCCTATAAATTCATCTGTTCACCTTTTACCCCTTCACTTCAGAACCCTAGCTCAATTTTTTCTTCTTCAAATTCTCAACTTCTACTCTTAAATTTTTAACTCTAATGGCTCCTAGATCAAAACGCACAAGGGAATCCGCCTTCGGTCCTTCCGAAGATCAGATTCGGCGATGGCTTTGGAATGATGTTGCTGTCTCCCGCTTCAATTCTATGTAAAATTCCAACATTTTTGAGGGAGATTTCATGAAGTTCCCGGATTTTGCGGCTTATCGAATTAGAGAAATGGCCAAGCAATTCCACTTTGATAATCTCATAGGGTATGCTCCCAATAATGTTAGAATTAATCATCTTTTGATCGAACTTTTTCTTGCAAATCTGAATCTAGACCACCATAATCCTCAAAATCGACAAGATTGTGTTTGGTCAATAGTTTATGGCACTAAAATCTTTTTGCCTTTACAAAGATTAGGCAATATTTTAAATTTTCCATTTCAAGGTGTTGATATAGATGATATTGAAGTTGATATGGATCATAGAGATGAAGTTTCACATCGTTTCTTGTCCGATCACCTTATCGATTTAAGTGCATTAAAATCTAGCACCTTAAGGCCACAAACACGCCTTATTCACCGTGCTTTCATTCGCTCCTTACAACCTTGAACGGGAAGTTATAAAAAAGTTTAAAAAAGAGATTTTCAAGCCCTCTATTCTATATACTCCAATCAACAAGTAAATTGGGGCAAAATCATTTTAGATGAATTTCAAGACATCACAATCCGAAGGAAATATAAGACCATCCATTATGGCGCTTATATTATGCGTATCCTTCTCAACTTCGGTATTCCAATGCTCGATTTGGAGTTTTCAAGCATTAGTGAGTTAGGCGCAAAACCTTAGGATTGATGGGTCTTCCTCCTCGGCCTCCTCCACAACAAATCATTTCTTTTCAAGAATGGTCTCACAATGTTCAACAAGGTGTTCCACAACCTCGTGACACTAGTATTGCCTCCTCTTCGCATACCCAATATGAAGAAGAAGAAGAGGACGATGACTCCATTCAAGTTGTTGGCCCGGAAACTTCCTCCAGACAACCTATCATCACCCTCTCCCGAAATCAATCAAAACTTAATCGGGAAATTAAAACTTTTGAAAAAAAGACAGAAAAGAAATTCAACTCCATAAAAGGATTTCTTAATAGGATATGGGATAAAATCTCTTGTTCGGGTTCTACATGCACCGAAGCTTACAACCCATCTCCCTTTCAATGGTCGTCTTCAAGTTCGGATACTGATGATAATGAGCCTTATGCCTCTATCTAGTTTATTATTTTATCTATGAACTTTATTTTCAGTTGTGTAATATTTTTTCAACTCTATGATTCTCTTTTAGTTACAATGTTGTATGTATATTGTGATTTTCTTTTTGTAATGACATCTCGAGTATGTGTTTTAATCTATGTTCTGCAAAATTTACGTGTTTTTTTTCTTTTCTTCTTTTTGTCGATGACAAAGGGGGAGAAAGTTAACTTAAATTTTTGTGTGTATTGACAGGGGGATAGCAGTGTTTATGTAAGTTTTTATGTAAAAATATTATTTATACTTATATAGTTGTCATCATCAAAAAGGGGGAGAATGTTGGAATCTCGATTTTCATCGTTTTGATTGTGACAACTATATAAATCAATATTTGTGTGTACTAATCACTTATGCAGGAGATTCATTGTAGGTTCGTATTCAGAATATTTTAAAGCAGATAGTTTTTGTTTAGAGTCTGTATACATTTTAGAAATATGTTAAAATCTCTTCTTAATAGTGTATATATATATAAACATACACAAACATGCTCATACATGCAAAAAAAGTTGAAAACAGCCGGTTGAATGAACTCATTCAGCCGTCTGTTTGCTGAAACAATTTTATTGTTTCACAATATTCAGCCGGCTGAATGAGTAAATTCAGCCGGCTGTTTTAGGCCAAAAATTTCCTATTTCTTTGCTGTTTTCGATTTCACCAAATTCAGAAGGCTGAATAATTATTTTCAGCCGGCTGAATATTTTCAACAACTACTTTTATGAAAATACAGTTCTCTTCATCGAAGAGAAACATCTTCAAACCAACAGTTGCACCTGTTTTTTTTCAACATTATCTTTCATCAATGGTTGCAACTTTTTAATCTTTATAATAGATTCCAGAATTCAACAAACAATTAACTTAACTAATTTTATTATTCTTGAATTCTTATCTCTCAATCTATTTTCTACTTGCACTCTAATTGCATACAAACTCTGATCATTGATCACCTTATCTTCCACATTCTTCAAGCACATTACACTATATATCATAAAGGAGAAGATTATAGGAAGATTGTACTTAATTGACTTATCAGTGCTATTCAAAAGGGCATACTACAGTCAGATACTTTTGTTTATTTGTAAAGAAGTCATGTTCAGTTGCTCAGGCGGTAGAAGTCCTATTCGGTTGCTTAGGCGATAGAAGTCCTATTCGGTTGCTTAGGCGGTAGATTCATGTTCGGTTGCTCAGGCGGTGTAAACCTATTCCTTCGGGTTAAGTGAGGGTTGCTAGTTTAATTCCAGAAGGAGTCTGGGACTGGACGTAGAACGGGAGTTCGAACCAGTATAAAAATCTCTGGTGTCATTTACTTTACTACTTTAATTATTTACTTACTTAGTTTATATTCCGCACAAGTAGTTTATCCATATTACACGATCTTATAGCACAGTAACTAATACCAAATGAAAGTTACTGTGCTATAAGATCGTATAATATGGATAAACTATTTGTGCAGAATATAAACTAAGTAAGTAAATAATTAAAGCAGTAAAGTAAATGAAACCAGAGATTTTTATACTGGTTCGAACTCCCGTTCTACGTCTACTCCCAGACTCCTTCTGGAATTAAACTAGCAACCCTCACTTAACCCAGAGGAATAGGATTACACTGCCATAGCAACCAAACAGGACTTCTACCGCCTAAGAAACCGAATAGGACTTCTACCGCCTGAGCAACCGAATAGGACTTCTTTACAAATAAAAAAAGTATCTGACTGTAGTATGCTCTTCTGAATAGCACTGATAAGTGAATTAAGTACAATCTTCCTATAATCTCCTTTATGATATATAATGAGTTTGTTTGAAATTAGAGTGCAAGTTGAAAATAGATTGAGAGATAAGAATTCAAGAATAATAAAATCAGTTAAGTTAATTGTTTGTTGAATTCTGAAATTCTATTTATAAAGATTAAAAAGTTGCAACCATTGCTGAAAGATAACGTTGAAAAGAAACAGGTGCAACTGTTTATTTAAAGATGTTTCTCTTCAACGAAGAGAAGTGTCTTTACATAAAAATAGCTATTGAAAATATTCAGCCGGCTGAAAATAATTATTCAGCCTTCTGAATTTGGTGAAATCGAAAACAGCAAAGAAATAGGCAATTTTTGGCCTAAAATAGGTGGCTGAATTTACTCATTCAGCCGGCTGAATATTGTGAAACAATAAAATTGTTTCAGCAAACAAATGGCTGAATGAGTTCATTCAGCCGGCTATTTTCAGCCTTTTTTACATGTATGAGCATGTGTGTGTATGTTTTTATATATATATATATATATACTATTAAGGAGAGATTTTAACATATTTCTAAAATGTCTATGGACTCTAAACAAAAACTATCTGCTTCAAAATATTCCGAATACGAATCTGCAATGAATCTCCTGCATAAGTGATTAGTACACACAAATATTGATTTATATTGTTGTCAAAATCAAAATGATGAAAATCGAGATTCCAACAGATTTGCCTCTAAATTGTTACTTAATCACATAGTTTTATTCACTTTTGCTCCAGTTTATTTTCTACAATTTTTCTTAATTTAAATCCACTTCAAAACTTTGGGCTAATTTAATTGAGTATTATTAGAATTTAAATCTTTCCTTGTGCATTGACTCGTGCTCGCATACGTACTACGATTGTATGCCGTGCACTTGTGGTTTTTATAACGATTATATTTAACGACGGTTTTCTAGTCGATAGAAAATTCATCGTTTCAACAGGTCACAAGCTTTTTAAAAAATAAATATTAAACAGAGCTACCGTAGTCAACAAAAACTTTTCTCATAGTCGATGACCCAATTACGTCCGATATCACCAAAGGATCAAGCATTGATGCTTTGGCTCCATCAGCATCACAATTCTTGAATACTATGTCATCATTCATGGTCTTTAATTGCTTAGCCAAAGCTCCATCTTCGACGGTGAAGCTTTCTTGTACAACATACCTCAAAGAACTCACATATCTTTCCACTCATTCCAGTTCATCTCAGCTAGATGAGGCCCGTCAGTGATTGTATTGATAACAAGTCTTTTTCTAAGTTGCCTAGGCCCGCTATCGCTAGGCCTGGCTTGGCTCCATTGGAGCAATTATCCTTGGGGTTGAGCACTTCCATGTCTGCCATTCTGCGGAGCTTTCATAAATTGTTGAAGCTTTTCCTTCCTGATTAGGTCCTTTATCACATCATGCAAATGTCTACATTCAGTTGTATTATAACCATGCGTTTCGTGGAAACGATAGTACTTCCCTGATCTCTTCACCTTTCTGTTGGCTCCCTCAGAGCTAGTTTCTTGTAATGTTCTTTACCCTGCATTGCCAGGTAAATATTCTCGACCGTATTGTTCAATGACGTATAATTTTCATACTTTGGGAGCCTCAGGGGTTTCTTGGAGTTTAGCTGTCTATCTCCACTTCCCTGGTTACTTCTTTTTTGATTGTTGCCTTTATTTTCCACGCTTACTGCCACATTTCTGTAACTCTCTCTGGTTTGCTTCACTGCATCATTACTATGTACCGCCTCACTTGATTATCTACATTACTTTTCCAGCCGATGTATTTGCCTCTTCCAAGTGTAAATACTGGGTTACCTTCCTATAGAATTCATCCATAGTCGATGGGGGTTTAATCTTCAACCATCTTCCAAAACTGGTTTCTAGATGTACTCCCCTGACCAATGCCATCAAAACAATATCTTCCTTAGCATTGCTCACTTCCGTCACTGCTATGTTAAACCTACTCAAATAGTCCTTCACCAACTCGCCAGTACTCTGGAAAAGGTTTAATGATGACATTACATCCTTTGGATGGGTTGTGTGCAAGCGAAACTGTTCAATAAACTTCCTAGCCAATTGATCAAAAGAAGATATGGATCTCGAGGGAAGCCGAGTGAAGCTCATCATAGCAACACCTTCTAAAATATCGAAAAACATCGGCATCTAACAACATCCATTGCCCTCACGGTATCCATATGCTACTCATATTTCAGTAAATGCTACCTTGGGTCTGTCTTCCCATTGTAGGATGACTTAGTTAGCATGGTGAACTTTCTTGGGTATTCCTCCTATAGTACCACTTCTGTGAATAGGTTTCTACTAGGAGAAGAACCACAATCATCGTTATGTCTGTGCTGGTTTTGACTCGCCGATTCCCTTACCATATTCGCCAAAAATTCTGGTTCTACCGAATCAACAAAATGGTGATAATCGTGGTCTACCCCAACTATTTGGCCCTACAATTGGTCTAGTTAGTTCCATGACATCAGGGTTCTCCTGTCTTTAGGATAGCCGTTCATCCAGATGATCTACTTCTACAATTTTTACGTGAATTATCAACAGCCGCAACTTGAACTCTAGCATTCTGACCATCCAACACTAGATCATGTCCAACAACAACATCACCTTCCAAAAAATTAACGTTCCCAACATCTATTTCATGAGAAGTGGGATCGGTACCGATTCGTAGTGATGGTTTGGTATCGATCGATGTATTTGTGCTTCTTGCCTTGTTTTCCTTACTCTTCGAGGTCTTGACATCCTTCCTTTTCACATTTTGCTTCCCTTCTCTGTGATTCTCATTGGACGACATGGAATAATTTTCATCTTCAGAATCAGAAAGTGGTAGCTCTTTCTTGGTCCTTCTACGACTGTCGATATCTGATTCATCAATGCCAAATTCTTCTTCATTTATTTCAGTATTTTTCTTTGGCTCGTGAGTAACTTATCGTCCAATTCTCTCATCATCTTATCCATCTCAACTAGGGTAATTATATCAAAGGCACTTTGAATTTCCACGGTGTTAGGTTGAGCGATCTGGTCAACATGTTGAGAGCCAAAGTTCTCAACTTCGTTAGTGGGTCTTGAGGCAGCAAAATTTTCTTTAGTATTTTGTGGAGCCATTACTTCAGCTAATCCAATGAAAGATTTGTTGAAATCTAAATAATCATGGATTTTAGGAATGAAATTTGATGGATCTACTTCGTGGAATAAAGCAATCCAAAAGTAGAAAATAGATCCAAATAGCGAGAAATAGATATGCTCTTAGTGAAAGCACCAAAATGTTTGCACCAAAAGTTAGCACAAAAACCCTATTTTTTTTTGAAGAGAATAGAGTGAGGAAATTAAATGAAAAATGAGGAGAATCAAGATACAAAAATTATAGTGGTTTGGCTAATCACTAGCCTACATCCACTTGAATTTTGTTATGATTCTGCAGAGTTTTTATAAACGTGATCTTATGGGTCGGTAGTCTATGGATTGGTGATAACTGTAAGATTACAATAATAATATAGAAATTTAGAATGCAGAAAAAAGAAGGATCCTCAAATAGTGCTTATGACCCTCTATTTATAGACGAAGATCAACAAATTTATCTCCATCACGTTCTCCCCACGTTTCCCATGTTCAGATAGATGCTCTGGAAAGATCATGGCCAAATCAGCAAGTCTCATGGATCGGTACCGAACAATGCCTTATGGATCGGCACTGACTCATAAGGTTAATTGTTAAAACCTTCTTTGATCCCTAAAGGTTGCTTGGTTGACTTGCATCTTCATCAATAAAATTTGGATGCATCGATACGAGCTATAACTTGGATGAATTCTTTGGTTCGGTGGTTGGGAAAAAGCATATGATTTCATTTCTTTGAGTCTTGGATTTACCCATCGATCGTTTGAGCCACGGATCGCTAGCGAACCATCTTTCACTGCACGTTTGGATCAATAACCATCATAGCTTGACACAACATAGAGTTAGGGATCATTCGAGGAAAATTCCATGGATCAATATCGAACCATGGCTATAGAACGGTACCAGTCTAGGACTTCAGTTGGATCTTGAGCTTCGATGTCTGAGTTGACTTGGCATGTAGGAAATTTTGGAGATCTTTGGCATGTTAATGGCCTAATTCATTAGGTCCACTTGATATCTAAGTTTATAGGTCATTATTCTGAATTTCTGCTCGGTTATTCTTTGGTTTAACCGATCCGACTCGTTCGAATATGGTTTGGTTATAAAGCTAGATAACAACAATTTTCTTTGCACTAAGGAATTAGAGACATTATCTTCTTGGAGAAAGGTTTGAATTATTTACCAAACACGAGTCTTTGAGATAATTATTATCGTAAAAGGAGTTGAACATGAGGCAACAGAGGTGGTTGGAATTTTTGGCTTCTTATGATTTGAGGATTGAGCATACCCCATGGAAAGGAAATAAGGTTGCTGATGCTTTAAGCCAAAGATTGCAAAGTTTTGTTCTGGCTATGATAGAAGAGTTATGTTTTGGCTACGATAGAAGAGTTATGTTTTGGCTATGATAGAAGAGTGGAATATATTAGAGACGCTAGCTTCATGTAATGTTCATTTTCGATCGACCGTTGGTCGAGTAGATCTTCTTGGAAGTTGTCATGCTTAGAAGTACATCCAGCTTCCATATAATGGATTACTAAGAAGCAAAAAGAAAATCCAATATGTAACAACCCATCCTAAAACATACCTAAATTCCAATCCAGAAAGAACCCATCGAAACTTAGAGCCATTCTAAAGCTGGTTGTTGGTTGGTAAAAAGAACAACACAGAGTTATCTATCTATTCTTTCATAACACACAGCAGAAGGAACAAAATATAATAGCAATAAAGTACACATTTTATTTCAAATCATTTTAAATATCACAAAACATAACATAGTGTCAACAATAACCATTACCACATCTTGTCAAAAATACATTTTATGGCTACAATAGAAAATAACATGAATAGAAAAATTGTATATAAGAATTCCTACTTATTTTGCTATATAAGAACCACATCTTAATATATTATCACACACCTCACCGTGTCCATTAATTAGGCTATATAAGAATTCCTACTTATTTTGCCTTGACAAATAAATTACCATCCCTAAAGGGGATTTAATGACAATCATTATCTAATTAATTAGGCAATTATATGTTATAATTGTATGATGTTTATGGTAATCAATATATAAATAAATATGCCCTTATTATTTTCTATGTGTGCAGAGAATACGCCCTAACTAACATTAAATGTCAATTCCTTTTTAATAACAATAATAAAAGTCTTTTTTCCTTATTATCAATGGTGTCATATTCCCAATATCCATAACAAGCGATTTCAACATTCTTAACAAAGGATTTAATATTCATATCCAAAAATTACAATAAATAGACTTGTACATAATAAAAATTTCAATTCAGTCTATCACATCAATGGAATAATCTCAATAATAGAAATTGTAGTTCCAGTTTCAGCTTAAATTCAACCCCTCTTTTCAATGAATTAAACAAATGGAATCTCTCTTTTATTTTCGTATGGAATAAATGCTGTAAACTATAAATAAATTCATACTTTACACCATATTACTTAGTTGAAACTTCATAATAAAATTGGAATTAAAGAGGAGTGGAATAGAAATTGAAATCACCAAAAACTGAAAAAACTGCATATTCCAACAACTTAATGTAAACAATTGAGAATTCCAATAAGAATTGACATTTCGAATTATACAAATTTGGGGGGGGGGTTTATTCTATTTTATTTTCGTAAACCCAAAACCCCTAAGGCATTTTCAGATCCATAATATACTAATCAATTACTAAAATAGAAAAACTAAGATTTCCACTCACAGTTGACCCTTAGATTTGCTTCTCTTTGGATTTGAAATGCTCATTCGGATCTCCTTCAGATCTCTTCTTATTAACATATACAACAAGGGATTTGTATATATATTAGATTTAGAAAGTTTAAAGGAAAAGAGGTTTAAAAATTAAATAATAAACAAAGATAGGTATATAGGATTTCTTACTTAAAACCATAATGGGGTTTTCTGAATCTAAGAAGAGATGAACTGACAGAGCTTCGCTGATGTTCCCAAAATATTTATAAATAAAAGTAGAGAGGGTAGGGTCCTATTTATGGAGGTTGAAACGCACCAAAACCGTAGAATGAAAGTAGTTTAAAAATAGAAAGATCTGATACATTCATCACCTCAAAACCCTAGCCGCCACCCCTGGGTAGCGGCCGACTGCCCATATGCATCGATCAACCGCTAGAGGTCAACTGATTGGGTCTCACTGGTCGACCGCTCCCTTGTATTTACGAATGTTTATTTGTTTACTGTTATCAATTTATTTTATTCCTTAATTACTTTTTAATGTTAATGTTAGATTTAACGCTTACTTAACCCCCAATAATCTCAGTTAAATTTTAAATTTATTTAATCGTTTGAATTTGAATTCAATTTAAATTATTTTAAACCTGAAAACTTCAAATGCTCATAACTTCTTTGCTTAAGCTCTGTTTTCAGCATATATATATATATGGAAATTCGTTAGAATTTCGCTATGAACGTAATGGTATAACTTTCGTGGCCAAATTCCAACTTTTTCAAAATTTTCAGTTTTACCCCTATGTTATTTAACCTAATCTATTTATTTTATTTACTTATTTATTTATGGTTGATTTTATTGGATATTACACACTAGGTGCTAAAAGAATTAATGACCCAATAGTGGTGCCGAGACAAAAGAGCTGAAAGGTTTCGGTATTGATTAGTAGAATTGGTTTCAGAAGAGTGGGAGGCTACGTATTTCGGATAGTGAGGACCTTCGAAGGTTGGTTTAGATAAATGTCATCATTCATAGTTTGCTATCCATCCTTAGAGATTAAGATGACCAAGATACAATGCAAAGCTTCTACTAGGACGGGATGAAGAGAGAAGTTGGGGAATGTGTAAAGAGATGTTTTACACGCCAACAAGATAGGCTAAATAGAAAAAGTCAATTGGACTTTTACAGCTATAAGGGGTTACAGTATGGAAGTAGGTCTCGGTTTCTATGAATTTTGTAGATGGTTTTCCAAGGACAAAAGTTGAAAATGAAAGGTCATGGTAGATAGATTAACTAAGAGTGCTCATTTCATCCCGGTTAAATCAGCGAGAGCGACATCAAGGTTAGCCGAGAGTTATGTATAGACTATAGTAAGATTACATGGTGTTCTGAGTAATATAGTTAGTGACCGAGACCCATTATTTATTAGTGTATTTTTGTGGAGCCTACAAGATGCTTTGTGTTCAGAGTTTGTAAAAGACCATGAGTCCAACTAACCATCCACGAACAGATGGACAGACCGAGAGGGTTAATTAAGTGCTTGAGGATTTGTTATGAACTTATGTATTAGATTTTGGTGGATCGTGGGAAGACCACTTAAACTTACTAGAATTTTCATACAATAGTAATTACCAATCCATTATTGGGATGACACCTTTTGAGGTATTCTGTGGTGGACCTTCTAAGTCGCCAGTATGTTGTGCAAAATGAGAAATAGACTCATTCTAGGTCTAGATCTTATAAGGAAAGCTTCAGAGATGGTTGATTCGATTTAGTAAAGAACGAAAGATGCTATATCAAGGCAAAATAGCTATGCCAATGGGAGGTAGAAATATTTGGAGTTCGATCTCGGGGATCAGGTTTTTGTTAAAGTTTCGTCGGTGAGAGTCGCCGTGAGATTCGGAAATACTAGAAACTTAGCATCAAGGTATGTTGGCCCCTTTCTGTTACTTAGAAGAATTAGGAAGATAGCTTATAGGGCTGAGTTATCGAATGCCTATGCTAGGATCTCTAATGTGTTTCATGTGTCCTATCTAAGAAAGTGCATCCGAGACCGTAAGAATGTTGTAATTTTGAGTGCTATGAAAGATTTGGTTATTGAACCAAACATGACCCATGTAAGGAAGCTTATTCTGATAGTAGATCGAAATGTGAAAGAGGTGCAGAACAAGGTAGTGAAGATTGTGAGAGTCTAGTGGAGTGAAGACCAAGACGATTGTAATTCAAAAATGGAAGATAAGGTTAAGAGGACTTATTCCGAGTTGTTTGCTTATTTGCATATATGTTTGATATGTTTTATCGTATACGATGTTCATATTTGATATCATGGTTTATTTTGTTATGTTTTAGTAAATATGCTAGTACATTTTTGTTATGTAACATGGGTAAGGAACTTATGTGCTTATGCTAGATTGGCATAGGAAAGAATTAGAATCACCATCGTACCTTATTTGAATTTCGAGGATGAAATTCCTATAAAGGGAAGTTTGTAATGCCCCATGAATTATTACATAATTAATTAAAGAATTAATTATGAGAATAAAATTTTAAAAGATTCAATTACGGAATTAAATAATAATATAACATGATAAGCATCTAGGTGTACATTTACTTGTCATGATTGTTACTTGAATCTAATTAGAATGAATTAAATGAGAATGAGGAGCAATGAGTTGGTGACCTAACTATTCTTAGGATCAAAGTTGACTACTTTCCTTCTTTTCATTTCATTCTACTCTCTTAAAAATAAAATATAAGCTTGAAGCATTTTAATGGTGGCTTCCTATGAAAGAAATAGAGGAAAAGAAGAAGATTAAAGCTAAGGGAGCTAGAAAGTTTATCAACCAAGAGAGCTAGGTGAGTGTTGTATTCCTCTAATCCCATTTTCCCTTTTAATTAGGCATGGCCACAAGTAAGTTTTTTGAGAGAAACTATTGTGTAGAGCAGATCTGCACAGCCATAATACTAAATTAAATAAAGGTTCCAATCAACAAGCCTGACTGGTGGCAATAAAACATGTAGCTAGGAGTTTCGGTTCATACAAGCAAAGCCAAATAATATACATCCATATCCACAGTTAAACAATATAAACAAGCACTATTACCTTATACAATAGTGTATAACAAAACCAAAACAGTAGACATAACTTCTAGAGAATGTTGCACCATAGAGTAGCTCAAGAGAACAACACTAATCTCTGCGAGCACCATCACCAGTATCAATATTGGCAGCCTGAATTGCTACATAACTATCAACCGACTCAGCATAATCCTACCTATCAGTAATCATAGGGGATAATGCCTGGAAGTCCGAACCCGTCAATGAGTAAAATTGATATAAGATTTTCTGACATAGTTGTTTGGGATTTGTACACTTGTTATCAAAGCATCCGAGTTTCCTTTCAGTCCAGATAACCCAGCAGAAAGCAAGTAAAAATGTGCCCATGTGATCATTAGTGTGAGAATTGTATTACCAGTAATTATAGTGAGATGTTATATGGGGGATGTTTCCAGGTAAATGAGTACAACAGGTGTTCCAAACATAGAAGGCAAGGGCATAGTCTAAGAAAGGATGGATGATATTCTCGGTGAAACTGTGGCACATCAAGCATGTGGGGTCAATGTTCATGCCCTTGTGGATCAACTTATCTTTGGTATTAATCTTCCCATGGACAAGATGCCACATGAGTATCCTGACACGAGGGGGATTTATTTTTCCTAGAGCCCGGGGAAGGAGAAGTGCCATCCGGAGCTGTTTATGTGGTTATAAAGAGATTTGACAGAGTACACACCATTACTCGTAAGGCTCCATCAAAATTTATCTAGAATCTGGATGAGGCTATGGGTGCAGAGCCATGAGATCGGCTAATGCAGCTGGATAAGAGCAGGACTAGTTAGGGTATGTCTGAACTGAAAGCAGGTCACCCCACGGCCGAAGGCCTCAACAACATATATAGAGTGGTTGTTGGCTAGGATGTAGAGGTCTGGAAGGAGGATTTTGAAAGGGATGTCATGAAGCCTAGCTTCCTTCCAGAATTTGCATTGTTCTCCATTATCAACAATGATACATTGCTTGAACCAGAGTAGGGATAACATGAAATAAGCCTAAAATATAGAGACGTAACAAAAGGGTTGGTGGAGAGTAAAAGTTAAGCTAGAGCTATAATACTTACTAAGGATCCAGTCTTTCTAGATAAAATTATCTTTAGACAGACATCTCCGGATCCTCTTAGCGAGTAGAGCCATATTAAGGCATGAAGATTTATTACTCCCAAACCACCTTAAGAGATAGATTTACATGTGGTTTCCCAGTACACAAGTTAGCAAGAAGGGAAGGATCTGTCTCTGCCATGCAAAAATTTCCTATGAATCTGGTCAACCTTGGAGATAACTTAGTTAGGAGCCTTGTGGAAGGATAACCGGTAGGTGGGGATCGCAAAAAGGACCAAGTCCAGAAGTACCAGTCTGCCAGCCTAGGATAAAGAGGAGGCTTTCCAAGTGGCCAAACGATTGGAAATCCTAGAGGTCAAAGGAAGCCAGTCATCGCAATGTAGCTTAGTAAGATGAATGGTTATTCCAAGGTATGAGATAGGAAGTGGTCGAGCTTGCAATTCAAAGATTTTGTGATTTGGATGCCAATGCAGTCTTCACAACCCCCCATAATTACAGAACTTTTAGAGAAGTTTATTGTTAATCAAAAGATCAATTCAAACGAGTAAAGGAGGAGTTAGGTTGTGGATTTGGGAAAGAGTTCATGCAGCAAATAGAATAGTGTCGTCAGCATATTCTATTTTGATATATTGAGGTCGGACAATGGGTAAGAGATTCCAAAAATTAGTTAGTTGGATATGGCAAGCTTGTTCATTTTACAAAAGACGTCTGCAACCAAGACAAATAGAAAGGGAGAGAGAGGATCTCCTTAACACATCCCCCGACGTGCTTTGATCATACCACCATTTTGACCATTGATTGAGATGGATGACATATTGGTGTAGAGGATATTTATGTTCCAGTCAATCCAATGATGTGAGAACCTATGGTGAGAGAGGGTGTTAATAATGAATTCCTAGTTGCCGTCAAAAGCTTTAGAGAAATCAAGCTTAATCAGGTTGCAAGCCATGTTAAAGGTGTGATGGTGGGATATAACTTCTTTGGTGATAGCCATACAGTTAAGGTTGGACCTGCCATGGATGAAGGAGGATTGCTTAGATCCAACCAGAGAGGAGATGTGGATTTTGAGTCTATCTGCTAGGAATTTTGTAACCAGTTTGAAAGAGGTGTTCAAGTGGTTAATAGGCCTAAAATTCTGCAGAGAGTTGGCTCCAGACATCTTAGGAATTTGGACAATGTTGGCATAGTTGGTTCTAGAAACGTTGGATGGGTTATCGTAAAATTCCACAAACATATCAATGACATCTTGCTTGATAACATGCTAGAATTTCTTGTAGAAATGCGGACCAAAGCCATTAGGCCTTATAGCGTTATTAATCATTTATATCATTCAGAGCAGCCAGAATCTCATCTTCCAAGGGATAGTCTAACAAAATTAGATAGGATTAAGTTATAATTCCTTCCAAACAATGGATAGATAGCTGAGGTTCATAGGGCTTAAGAGCTCATGGTAGAAGGAGGTCAATTGGCGGTTGAGGTCGTCTTGCTCATGGTAAGTAACACCATCAAGGGTAATTTTGTGAATTAGATTGGATCTTCTTCTGTAGTTGGAGATCTTTTAGAAGTGGGCGATGTACCTGTCCCTCTTAGATAACTAGGAAACACAAGAGCACCCAATCTCTTCTTGCTTTATCAGTCTTTCTAATTCAGTCAAGGTTATTAAATAAGAGGTTCTCATTAAGGGTTAGGGGTCTGGATTCCTCAAGGAGATAAAGGTTCAGGATTTCATTTTGAAGATCTAGCTTCATTGATATAAGAGATCCGCAAATCGAAGAAGACCAGGATCTAAGAACTTACAAAGGAACCAAAGCTTGCTAACGAGAGTGGCAGATGTTGAGGGAAGGTTAGGGGGTTCTAACCAGAAATTGGCAACCAAGGAATCAAATCCGGGTTCAAGAAGCCATTAGTTCTCAAATTGAAATTTGGATCTAGGAAGCGAATCATCACAAGAGTTACAGAGAATATGGTAGTGATCATAAAGAATAGTGGGGAGGCCATGATAAAAGAAGATGGGATGTAGATTTTCCCAAAAATGTTGAAAAGGAAGTGGTCAACAAGAGAAGGGGAGGTTCTTTTATTACTCCAAGTATACCGATGGTTATTAATAGAAGGGTCTAGCAAATCACATGATTGGATAAAGGAATTAAAAAGGTCCACATTAGGGCTGGAGTGTGGGGTGGAGTTTCTATCTGAAGGTGATGAGTTATGATGAAGTCACCTCCAAGGACCCATGATCCCTGGGAGCAACTGTGAAATTCCAAAAAATTTGACCATAAGGTTTGTCTCGTGGAACTAGCATAGGGGTCATAGATATTGGAAAAAAGATATAATTTCTTCGAAGGGAGGTGTTCAAGGATTGTATGTAGGACATTAGGGTGTTTAATAACCTAAATCAATTTCCATCTAGCCTCGTCCTAGGTGATGTGAATACCCCTGGACCCTGTGGCATTAATGTATTCCCAGCTAGAAAGAAAATTACCACTAATATTACGAAACAAAACAATTTTTGAATAGGGGATGCAATTTTTGACTCTTGAATAAAGAGAATATCCAGTGAAGGGGAGCAATACAATTTTTAATAGGGAATGTTTATCAGGGGTCCCCAACCCCCTAATTCGAGGAAAGGATCTTCATAGGGAAAAGGAAGCACGCTCATTTTCCAGTGCATGCATGCTCATTAAATTAGAAGGAATAAGTATAATACCCATGCAGCAAGCAAGTTTTTTTCACAACCTTATTTGTAGAAGTAAAAATAGCGGGTGGTAAATTACTACCAGTGGCGGCTTGCGAGGAACTGGGGTCAAGTCTCATGAGTATAGCACTACGCCTGACTGCTGCAGTAGAGAAAGCGGCGCTGCTCCAGAGAAAGTGGAGAAGGCCAAGCTCCGTAGGTGGGTCCAAGTCCATATCTCGAATTTTCAGAGCCTGGTTTTTGGAAGGCAAGTGCATCAACATCAAGTCTACATCTTGGTCATACATATTATCAAACTCATCCATGGTAGGCCAGGCCCCCCAAGCCAATGGTCCAGCCAGTTGGACATTGTCCATATCAACCTGCTAATCCATTACAACCTGCTTACCCTCATGGATTTAATCTCTTCATTCTACAAGCCTAACTTCCTTATGCATGGCATCCAGTCTAGAGTTAGAGATCTGCTTTCCTCATCAAAGTGAGATGCATGCTCTGGGAGCTCACAAAAGCAGTCTGCTTTGCTTTCTAGCACTTAATTTGGTCATCTCTGAAGATAAGGTCAATAGGGTTAACGGGATGATGGCGGTGTACCAAGGCTTAATCTTGAGCTTAAAATCTTGGTTGTCGACAGTTTGGATAATTATGCATAGGATCGAAATGTCCTTATCTAAGCAAATTCTGGTGAAAAAAAAGATTTTGTCTACAAAGAGAGATATTCCTCCATTAGAGCGGTGAAAGGCAGTTGAGAGGCATTGCTTAACAAAGTTGATAGTCTAGAAGCCTGCAATGACAATAAAAATAGCTAGCATATCATCGGAGTCAAAGGAGTTCATTTTAGCGGTAGAAGGGTAGGGAGTTGTAGAGAAGTGAAAAGGTGGGCTATCTAAAGGTGGGGAAGGTCTATTTGAGAGAGACTATTACGGGCCAAGAGGAATAATGATAGGTATGTTATTCTTAGATTTTAAGTTTTCGGGCAATGAAGCATTTGAGAGAACATCAGAAGAGACAGAGAGAGAGTGTGCAAGGTCCTTTCGAAATCAGCTTTTTGTGTTTATACGAGGTGCAATCATGACTGCAGAAACCAAATTGGTAACAAACTCGAGAATTTCTGCAAAATCACACCATGTGTCCCCAGAGAGTACAATTGCAGCAACGGTCATTATCCTTGAAAAAATTCAAAGATTTAAATATTGAGGAGAAAGGTGGGAGAATCCCCATGTCAATCAACGACTGCTTCACGGATATTAGTTTGAAATGCCTAATCAAGGAGGATGTCCGAGATTTTACTACATCGGTATAATTTTGTAATCTAGCAACAGTCGAAGAGTTAGTAAGGGGATCGGGAGTCTGATCAGAAAAAGGGCAGCTAGCCTTAAGAAGCACGGGATTGTAGGAGTGGTTTGGGGCGATCTGGAGACTGGAATCAGATAAGGTAAAAGGTTGAAACGATAAGTGAAAAGGCCATGTAGCAGTAGAAGAAGGGCGAGGAGGATTAAGAGATGATGGAGAAGAGGAAGCCATTGATGTCTTTGGATGAAGATAACTTTCTTTTTAGCTATAATTAATTAAGATTATTTCTCATGCTTCTTATGATTGAAATGATCTGAAAATTTAACATGTTGTAAAATACTTTTGGATATGGGTTTTGATTTGTAAAATTTTCCCTAAATAAATAATTTAATATGAATCATCCGAGGAACCTTTTAGTATAGAAAATGGTTAGACAAAAGGAGTCTGAGAAATTTTATGAAAAGAAAATACATACATACATATATACATATATGTATGTATATTTATATTTCATAAGACTTTTTGCAGTTTTATAGGTGATTTCCAAATTAAAATACTCATAGCCGAAAGGTGTTTATGGATTCCAAAAGCAAAATATTAGGGGTCGAAAGGTAATTTGAACGAATAAAATATTTAGTCAATGATTAAGGGACCAGATCCACAATAAGTGATGAAAAAGTTTAGAAAAGGTGCTATAATAACTGCAAAAGTACGAAGTCAAAATGAATTAGGTGATGACACTGTAAAGGTGGCGTCAGATGCGTAGAAGGCGGGCTTTTGGCGTATATCATGAGACAGCACCGAGGAAAGAGTAACCAAATTGAAAGAAAATGGATGAGTAAACATTAAGTATAAGATCTAAGTGTAATGAACTAGAAGTGCTAAGTATGAGCCTAGGTTGCTAAATCGAAGGTAATAGCCAAGGGCCGAAGGCGAAGGAAGGTATGGTGACAATAGAGGAGTTATGGGTAGAGGAGGAGGTTTCCAAAACATAAAATAGAGATTCCACACAATAATGGAATAAAACAAAATTAAATCAGGTTTCCCTAGATGAGACATAAATAGTGATTGCCAAGACTTATTGACTTTTGGTGGAAATCTAGTACTGGAATCTAAAGACTTTCGGGGGGTACTATGAATACTATGGCTTAGGATGGTTGAAACAAGTACTTAGAATATTATGAAAGTGACGTTTAGCAGAGATGGTTTCAGGTTAGAAGGCCAAAGATAGTTTTGGAACCCTAAGTAGCTTAATAAATAGCCAAGGAAAAAACCTAACAAATGAATGGTTAGGTAGATCTAGGTAGATGGTGTAAGGCCTGATGTGGCACTCAAAAACCGAAAGCGTATGTGTTTGGCCTGCATGTAATAAAAAACGAAAGCGTTGGTGTAAGGCCTAAGTGACAACCACAACCATAATTGTTTGAGTTAGGCCGAAGGTGGCATACAATACATGAAAGCAGTTGGTTTAAGGCCTAAGTGGAAACCATAGTAGAGTTTGGTAGATGGCGTAAGGCCTGATGTGGCAGTCAAGAACCGAAAGCAGTTGGCTTATGTTGCAACCAAAACACAAAAGTGTAAGGCCTATATGGAAATTGAAACATGAAAACATAGGTGCAAGGCCTAGAATGGCAATTGAAAATGAATAGTATAACTGGTTAAAGCTAAAAAATCACTAAAGGCATATGGCCTTAGTGATAGCCAAATGCTTTGCAGATTAGGTTTTGAGAAGAAAGTTGGTTAGAGATTGAATAGCATATCAAATGAAATTGATATTGATTCCATGATATCATAACATGTTTAAGACCTTTAGTGATATCATGTTTCAGACCTTTAGGAATGAAATAATTATTTATGCTTATGATTCAAGTTGTTGAATTAATGTTTTGAAATACTGAGAGGCAAACTCATTCCGTGCTTTAGCGGTGCGGTCTTACTATATCTTATGTTTAAGGTATATATTGCTCATACTAGACTTTTTGTCTGACCCATGTTTTTATTATTATTTTCCCAATAATCCCGTGGGCTCTCATTTGAGTAAGCTTAGTTTATGGATCTAGGCATGTTGCCTTTGACAAACAAAGGAAGAGTATCGAAGATGGAGCAAAAGGCTTATATGATATAAATGTTGTTTTTATCTCATTGTATGACATGTTTATGTAGACATTTGCACATGTTGGCATGGCATTATTGTCTCTATTGTATTATATTTTTGACCCTACGTAGGCACATTTATGTGAACAATTTGAAAATGTATGAATGATTATTTAAAACATTTAGTGGTTGCTCTGTTTACTTAAACTACTAAAAATATAATATGAATGATCTCATTACATCGCTAGAATATAATTCCAAAGTGACTACAACACATTGAATTCCATCTTTGTATTTCAAAATAGGGGATGTTACACTTGGCCCCGTCATGCTCTGTCCATTGACATGCTCTACTTGTCATGCTCAATCCATCATTCTTAGCCTCATCGTGCTCCATCTATTATGCTCGGCCTCATCATGATTTGTCTATTATGCCCGGCATCGTCATGTTTGTTCTATTAACGATTTTGTTCCTTTGACAGAAGCGTCGAAGTCGTACCATTCCTCTGAAGAAAATGCCATACCTATAGTGTTCATATAATAAAAGCATTAGCACGCAACAACCATTTCCCATATAATACCAACTTCTAACAAAAGCATGAAGCTATACGTCCAACCACCCAACACACATCTAGACCGCTTTATCCATATGGCATCCAAGTTGGCCACATCTGGACCATAGACCATGATCGGTGGATCCAAAGAAGCTTGCCATCCAAGGCATCCGCCCAAGCCCTCTAATGCATGATCTCCACCCTTTAAATAGGATAACCTATACACTTGTACAAGGATGAAATTCTTATTATCTGAAAGCTAGATTCTAATTCACTTTATGCTCTTGTAAAAGCCATTAATCTTCTCTCTTGTAATCAAAACCTCACAAAAGTAATAGGATAAGAAGCCATGGTGGAGTTAGATTTCTTTTAGATCGAACCACTCTACATTGTGCATTTTTACTTACTTGCACCATATTGTACTTATATTTACTCCACATTTTACATTTAAAATTATTTTAGTGAGTAAACTTCGCTATTCACCATCATTAATCCCTCTTTTCATTACTTTTTCTTTATCTGGCAAATTGAAAAAGGAACACTCGTTCTCTGAAAAGTAGGTATTAACCATCACCTACCACGGCCACCATGAGAGGGTAAGAGGGCACCCAAGTTCCTTTGTCCGTGCCAAGGGAGAGCCAACAGTTTAAATGTCATGCAGAACTTGCCTCCTCCCTCTACCGGAGTGGCCCTACCATGATGGGGATTGGCACAACAGAATTTGCCTGCTCCCTCTACTAGAACAACACCACCATAATGGGTATTGGCACAATCGAACTTTCCCTCTCCCTTATCAGAGTATCCCCACTACGATGGGGCTCAACATAGAAAAACTGGCTTGCTACTTCCCCTGGAGCGACCCATCCACAATGGAGCTCAATACAGCAGAACTTGTGCACTTCCTACATTGGAGCGGCCCCACTATGATGAGGCTTGTCATAGAAGAACTTTCTTGCTCCCTCCGCCAATGTGGCCCTACCATGATGGAGATCGACATAGTAGAATTTGTCCATTTCCCTCCATCGGAGCGATGGTACCACAATGGCGCTCAACACTGAAGGACTTATTCCCGCTCCCTTGGTTGAAGTAGTCCCAGAACGATGTGGCTTGGCACAAAAGAACTTTCCTGCCCTCTCGGTTGAAGCGGCCCTATCAAAATGGGGCTCGACACAAGAGAACTTGCCTGATCCCTCCACAGAGTAGCCCCAACACGATGGGGCTTAGCACAACGGAACTTACCCACTTTCTCCACTAGAGCGGCCCTACTACGATGGGGATCTACATAGAATAATTTTCTCATTCCCCATGTTTGAGCGTCCCTACCAAGTTGGGGCTTGGCATAGAAGAACTTGCCCGCTCCCTCTGTTGGAGTAGCCCCACCATAATGGGGCTCACCAAAGGAGAACTTTCCTGCTCCCTCCATCGGAGTGGCCCCGTCGTGATGGGCTCAACATAGAAGAACTTTCTCACTCCCTCCACATGAGCAACTCAGGTCAAAGGCCTCTAAGAGTGTGCAAGAGCTCCCAGACGCTTCCTTTCATGCCAGAGTGGTATAAGAATGTTCGGTGAGGATGCGAGAAGAGATGAATAATGCTCCGTTTCATGGCGGAGGCATCGATGCATTTATGGCGTGACAATCCACATTATGGCCCTGATTCATGCATTCTTGGTGTATTCGCCCAATCTCTCAAGAGAAGAGCATGGCATTTGCAAACAAATGGCACGACCACCCACGTTGTGGTCTCAGTTCCTTCATCGATGATGTTTCTCATTCCCTCAAGCAAGGAACATGGTGTTGATGCAAAGATGGGCTCGGCACAGAAGAACTTGCTCGCTTCCTCCATCTGAGTGGTTGCTGCCCGATGGGACTTTGCATAGAAGAACTTGCTTGGTTCCTCTATCGAAGTGTCCCCACCATGAGGGGGCTCAGCGCAGAAAAACTTTCCCGCTCCCTTCATTGGAGTGGAATAACTACGGTGGGGTTTGGCATAACAAAACTTGCTTGATCACTCAACCGGAGCAGTCCCCAATTATAGGGCTAGGCACAAAAGAACTTGCATGCTCCCTTTGATGGAGGGGCCCCACCACGATGGGGATCAGCTAAGAAGAACCTTTGTACTTCATCAATTTAGATAGGCCTCACCATGATGGGGATCGGCCAAGAAGAACCGACACCGAACTTCCCTATAATACAAGTTACGGGTTGAACACATTAGATTTAGGAGAAAATGCTCTCTTCGAGCAAGGCTCTACAGCTCATCCTGTAGGAGCGACCTGTAAGCGCGGAGTCAACCACGTCATGCACACTAAGTCATCCTTATAGGGTTCAAACAAACCAATCCACCATCATGATTGTTTCACAATGAGCCTATTTAACTTATATGTTATTTCACCACAAAATCTTTGTTATAGCGCATAACTCCCTTCAATCGCTACGCTTTTTCAATATAATGCTATGGAACCATAGATCTGCTTTAAACCCCACTATTTTTTGCTACACATGTTAAATCAAGGCTTTTTAGCACTCGCTTTAATAGCATCAATATAAAAAGGTTGATTTGATTAGTTCTCTTTTACTCCAAATCAACAGATTAGGGTAAAAACCTAATTTTAAGGCAAAAGTACATAATATAATTTATAAATCTAGTGTAGTCACCAAAGTTGGACTGTATAAATCATGATATTCTTCGATTTTATTATATAGGATAGACATATTTCTTTTTCCTACAAAAATGATGTGAGAAAGAGAAAAAACTAACTATAAATATTTAGCTTTATATCTAATAAAGCTTTTTGCACCTCCTTTATTTTATGTTATATCCCCACTTTATCCCTACTATGACTTTTTGCACCTCCACTACTATGGAACCACTATGTACTTTAACTGCAAAGGCCTAACGTATTATCTACTATATTCTTCCATAAGTGGAGGGGCATGTAACAAACCACCCTTCATAATACCCTGAAATCAGCATCGAATGATAATGTTCGACTCCTGAGTACCAAAAAAGATAGATTGTTGGAGAAAGAAAATTTAAAACAAATACTAGACCAGGGCACATAGATAGGATCTAACAACGGAATGATAACATATAATATACTGAATATACTGAACAGAACATGATAATAATATGTATGGAAGACTGCACTAGTGGAAATAACCGATAAATGAATATCAATACAGAAAGAAAGAATACGTCAACTTCATACAGGCGGAGTCTTGAGTATAATATCTGATACATCAAGTCTTATATATAAATACATATTTGTTACGTACTACTACAATGTCAAGTATATATGAAGTATCGACATCACCTCCATAAAATGCTTCAACTGTCATGCACCACAACTTAACATCTACATCCAGATCCCGAGCTTCACCTTGCATTCCACCTCTCCGAGCAACCTATAGTCTTCCTCGAAGTTGCACCAAAGCTCCACACGAACCCTCACCTGAAACAAGGGAAGAAACACCGATAAAATGGCACCTAACCTGGGCTTTACTGCCTAGGTTAGTGCACCATCGGTCCATCGGTGTTCTACTAATGGTCGACTGGTGGTAGCCTATCCCAGGTAATAAAGCCTAGGGCAGGTGCCACTGATCCATGTGGCCATCGATTCACTCACTGTTTCCTCCGTTGCTTCGCCCGATGGACCGCCTAGCTTTCGAAGCCTGCCTCCACCCCATCGGACCTCCTTCAGAGTTAATTGGATGATGTTTTGAAAGTGGTTTCTTATGTGTTTGAAAACCGACTTTAATACAAAATCCACTCTTTGCATGTCTAGAGTTCAACGGGCGAATCTAGCGACCCGGTCTCCTTTAACACGCCAAAACAACATAGCCAGCCTTCCAACCTTTTGTGATTCCTAGTTGTACGCCCATACACCCATTTATGTATGTTTATGCGCACTTTAACACACAACCACACTTTCAATTAGATAAACCATGTTTCAGACTTCACCAGAGCGATTATTCGGCCCGGTATTTTCTCACGCAACTTAGCATGTGCGAAAATTGCTATGGCTACATGAGACGCTTGCCATATGTTTATGTACAAGCAAAGATACACACATATAGAAACATACACAAAATAATTCACTTATATATATATATATATATGCACAACTACGTACAACAATTCTAGCTATAATACAAGAATTGTCTTGATTAATATATAACTTCAAATACACATATACGTATATCTGCATGTGCATGTAAACGCGCACACATATTTGAGCAAATAATTCAATTATTAAAAAAAATCAAATCTTACCTTTATTTACAAAACCTTTTCAATAGAAGTAAAATATCTCTTTATGTTATTTTATAAAATCTCATACCATTTTATAAAATACAATACTAGCTTATAAATTCCTTTAAGCCTTTGAAATGCTAAATCACTTCATATAAAATTAAGTATTCCTTTCATAAATATTTCATAAAACCTTATAACCATTTAATAAAATATCTTCTTCATATTATTTTATAAAATCTTATACTCTTTATAAAATATCTCATTCATACTATTTTATAAAATCACTATTTTATAAAATATCACTTTCTTACTATTTTATAGAATCACTCTTTTTAAAAATATCACTTTTATACTATTCTATAAAATCACTATTTTATAGAATATCACTTTCTTACAATTTTATAAAATCTTTATTTTACAAAATATAACTTTTATTTATTTATAAAATTGTTCGTTTACATAAATAATATTTATAAATAAATCATTCATTAATAAACCATTTCTTTACTTTGAAATATTATTCATAAGTACTAATTAAGTTTCATTAATCACTTTATTAGCTTACTAACTCTTCTAAAACCATTTAAATTAGTTTAATTATTATAAACAAATGACATGCACTTAATTCTGTCATCTAATAGTCTCTAATCTGTTACAATGTCACATATACTATCTCAATTATTCCAAAATCCATTTCTAAGCTTACTAATTATTTAAAAATATTAACTAAGGTCTTAAATAAATAAGGAGATGATATAATGTAATATCCCCCATTTTGAGGCCCGAAACTAAGCGTTATGGATGCTGCAGTCATCCATAGTTATTTATTTTCGGTGACAAAATGCGGCTATGTTAGATACATTGATAATACTAGAAGCACATGAATATGAAAATTTTCAATCACAATTTAAAAATAAATTTCACACTTCATTTCATGATAGCATTGCATATTACATGATCCCAAACATAAACCACATTTAGAGAAAATATAATTATTACAACATATTCCAAGAGCAACATGTGAAGACGCCCCCTAGATTATTAGAGTCAAATATCTAGCATTTAATACAACTTGCCGTTACACCACAAAAGAAGAACCAAAACACAGCGGAAAATAGATATATATGGCTCCTACTAGCTAGATTACCTCCTACACATCTCCGGAAGCTTATTCATCTAAAGAGAACCTGAAAAACTCTTACTCTCAATTTACTCAAGTGAGCACCCGAGAGTTTAAGGGAAAAGACAAAAACTTCGGGTCGGATAAAAAGTCTGGTGTGAATAACAATCGACCTTCTCGGACAACCTAGATATTTGAGACCTCGCCGCTAAGCAGAACTAGTTTTTCCCTCACTAGTATCTTAACCATAATACAATGACCATATATTGTGCACCTGCATCCACAATGGTTAAAACATAACATAATATGATGATATTCAAAATTGCAATATGCCCTAGATCTCCCATTCCAATTTATCAGACTATCTATCTTAATTTATAGTTTCTAGGGTTACTATTAACCAATTATTTTTTATGGGCTAACAAATAACCTCTTACGATCTTACGGACTATATGTCCGATTTCATAGTTTTTATGGGATCACTAAGAATCTATTGGTTTCTACCAATAACTTTATCCAATCATAGTTTTCATGGGATCACTATGAACCTATTGGATTCTCCAATAACATCTCTTAAATCATAGTTTTCATGGGCTAACTATTAACCTATTGATCTCCATGAATAACATAATCCGGACATAGTTTTCATGGGATTACTAAGAACCTATTGGTCCCTGCCAATAACATTTCTCATAACATAGTTTTCATGGGCTAACTAAGAATTATCTAACTCGATAATCTTTTGATCAGTTCTAAGCATCTTATATTCTGGTCTACCTGACCTTCTATATGCAATTCTACTCATACAGAAGTTAAGTAAATTTATATTCACTATTAGGTCAACCAAGCTGGTTATTCTGCCCTTCATACCCCAAAATGCAGTTATGGGTCAACGGTGAAGTAAATATGATAACAATAGCATTTATAATGACCGATTAAATGCACACAATAATATAAGCATCCATAGTTTAATTCCTTGTAACCATTTTCTTAATGAAATATGGTTGATACCCTTAATCCCCAAAATTAACAAGGAAAACATCTTTTCATATTCTCAAAGTCTAATGCCAGTTTATAAATCACTTGATGTATTGCCATGTATATATTTGAAAATGATATAAGGTTTATTGCTTTTAAAACATCTTAGTTTGATCAACGTTGACATCATCACATGTGGATGTAAAATCATAAGGCTTTCTGCCTCTTAAAACTCGAAGCTAAACATGCGGCATCTTGTCTCGATGACACTGAAGTCGTCGATCCTCATGATACATAGGTTATCCACCTATTTAAAAACTTGACGACTAGTTAGATCGACATTGACAAGGCTCGATATCAATTTTAAAAGTGACATAGAGTAAACTCGATGACAAGTTAAAAGCGGCATAGGCTTGATGACAATTTAAAGCATGGGTTAGGCTAGAAGGCTAGTTAAAAGCGGCAAAAGGGTGGGCTCGATGACCATCTGGGTCTTCGAGGCCCAAAGTTTGGAGTCTTATATAAAACAGTGCGACATCAATATTATAAAGGTTGGCGGCTCTATAAAATATATGCGACATCAAGCCTCTTAGTATAAAACTCGACATGTATAAACATCGACATGCCCATATCGAGTCCTTTCTCTTTACCTTTATTACCTCGGCCTCGACGAGGCTCAAACCCAATCCACTTCATGCCAAGCTCGTTGACATCAGGCGGCATTGTTTTGTGCTGCATCGATGACGATGAAGTGTAGTGAGATGTGGCTCGACATGGCCGATGTCAACATGACAGAGTTGTAAATAACTTAAAAACTACAATATTACTACAAAAAGTTATTTCTTTTCACTGAACCTCTATAATTTGTCAAAAGCTTATTGGCTATCAAAACTTTGTCAATTTTCTTTATTAAAAAACTATCGCACTCTATTTCCAAGATCCAAAACATTATTTCAAATAATTAATTACCAACCATAATTAATTAAACTTTTATATACATACTCTAGCATAAATATTTCTCCATAATTCAAAATCACATGGAAAAAATCCCAAAATTCACATTAATTCCAAAAATATTTTTTTGACATATATAATATTCAAGTCCAAAACCCACATTTAATCATCATTAATAAATTAAACTCGAATTTATGCCTATTTAACCTTAGGAAATTCATAATAAATTCTTATTACTTTGGAAAATTCTCGAATTAAAATCACATTTCCAAAATAAGGTTTTAAACAACTGTTAGCACCAAAATTGGTCACTAACCCCCTTTAGAAAGATTGTGTAGAGAGATAAATTAAGAAGATAAATTAAAACAGAGAGATATAACTAAATTAACTATAGAAATCTAGAACACCATATTTATAGTGGTTCGGCGTAACTGCCTACATCCACTTTGAGTTTTGATCTTTATTGCTTTCACAAGTAGTTAAATACCGATATAGTCCGTAAATTAATGACTTGAATACAAGTTTGAACTGAAAATAATAAGTCTTGAAAGGGGCAGAGTCTCCCTAGTGTTCTCCCAAAAAGGTCCCTTTCACTGTGCCCCTGCCCCTCTATTTATAGACGAAGACGGGTTGGACTTCCCTCTTAGGCCTAGGAGTGAGATACTTCGGCCCGTGGCGAGTGACTTCTGTGTGCCGAGCCACAAATGCCGAACGGCAAATGTCGCGCCATGCTTCAAACCAAACGAGGCAGTGTGTTGAGTGAAATGTGTAGGCCGAGCGAGGTCTGATGCCGATCGAGGGGAGATGCCGAACGACATGCTTACGCCGAGCGAGGCCATGTACCGAACGAGGGTGGAATGCCGAACGAGGCTCGAATGCCGAACGAGGCATGAATGCCTAACGAGTTTGGAATGCCGAATGAGGCTCGAATGACGAACGAGGCTGGAATGCCGGTCGAGGCTGGAATGCCGAGCGATGCTGGAATGCCGGTCGAGGTAGGAATGCCGAACGAGGCTTTCAATGCCGAGCAATCCTTTGAATGCCGAACGGTACCCCTATGTCGAACGATGCTTATGTTGTGCCTCTAGTTACTTGGTCAAACCTCCATGTAACACTTGCCCCCCAAAGTGCATTATGTGAATGAACATGGTGAACTTTGAATCACGTGTCCTTCGTGTTTTGCTTCGAGTCCTTACTCTGAATGTCGATCGATGCATTGTATGTCGAACGACATACTAATGCCATATGACATACAAATGCCGATCGACATACTAATGCCAATCGACATACTAATGCCGATCGACATACAAATGCCGAACGATATTAATGCTGAGCGAGGGAGGTGCTTTAACCGGTTCTACCGGTCGCTGTCCCTTCGACTTCCCTTCTCTCTATATAAAGTGATACTTCTTTTCTTTTTCTTTTTTATTTTTACCTCTACAGTACAGAATTTACAAACTTGCCTACGTCTAGACTTTTCCAATACCTCAACTTCCTTTTTGACTCCCAGATCCTACACGCCGTTTCTTCGACTGCTCTCGATCCACAAACCTGAGAAGATTCAGCCCCTACCTCGAGCACTCCACTAGACTTCGTTTCCTTCTACTAGGTACTAACCCCTCACTTGCTCGACTTTCCCAATTAGGGACTTTGAATATGACTTGATTTTACGGCTTCTCTCTTGCTCACGAATTCGCGTAGATAAGGGAGACGCATCTGAGGCTTAAGTTAGCCCAAGGACTAGGTGGAGTGGAAGATGGAAGAGGGCGACGTGCGAGTCGAAGTTGCGATCCTTTGACCATCTAAGATGATGTCTGGTCTGTTTGTCGGAGTGAGACGTGTCGATGTGACTCAGCCTGACTTCCTCACGCCGAACGACACTTGAGAAGAAGCACTGGAGTGAAGTTGTGGTTCGACACGATTCTTTTATGCCGAACGATGTTAGTGGGAGTGCAGAAGAAAAGTGTTAGGTGAGCAGAGTGCCGATCGAGGCCGTCCGTGCCAAGCAATAGGGAGGATGTATGGGAAGAAAGTTGTTGAAGGTAAAATGCCGAGTGATGCGGCTCGGCATTATTGTGGTTCAGCATGGCTTGCTTGTGCCGAACGATGGAGATAACAGTTGGGAGAGCAGAGTGCCGAGCGATGCGGCTCGGCATTATTGTGGTTCGGCATGTCTTTCCACATGTTGAACGACAGTGATGGATGGTAGGAGAGTGGTGTACACACGACAGTTCAACTTATTTCAGCCTGGACTTAAAACATTGTAGACTTAACACACCTCTTATGCCCGAGCATATGACAGTAAACAAGGACGAACTTAAACAATTAAGCATATCGGACAATCCGGACTAATAACCCCCCCCCCCCGTTTTGACAACTATAAGTTTGAATTTACCGTGATTAGAACGGATAATAACCTTCGATGCACATTGACGATGTCGAGCTTAACACACAAACCGTCTTATGACAAGCTCTCGGGGACGGTCAGTGATGATGGTCTTCGAAGATGATAGTTCAAAGCTTAGTTTTACTTCATCAACTCTGTGACCTTTAATCTCGTGGCACTTATATTTGAATGATCGCACTAGTTCACACACCACACGGGGGTAATATTTATGTTGTTAAGTCTAATGTTGATTGTTTTTCAAGTATAGTTCAAACAGGTGCTTTGTCAGATTCAATCTTTATCAGAGATGTCTAGGAAATCTAGCTCTGCTATGATCTCGCATAGACCCGGGCCATCCTCTCGACAAGAAGTTATAGGAACCTCAAACCCATCAACTACCCCTGCTCAAGACTTACCGAGTCCTGCGACGGCGTCTGTTGACTTGGCTCTCGATGCTCTTGAGGCAGCAATTTTCTTAGACGACCCAATCGATTCACAGGCCTCAAAGATTAATGAAAGTACACTCCGTCGGATATGCTCTGTCCATGGAATCCCCTTCGATGACGTGTTAGTTCCATCGGGGCATGATCGTCCGCACTTGCCCACAGTCGGATATACAGCCTACAACAGGTTCATGTGCTGGGTTGGCAGCATGCCGCCATTCAATTCTTTTCTTCGCGACATACTACAATATATCGAGATTTCCCCCTCACAATTACATCCAAATAGCCATGCATTCATATACGGGACTTGCATCCTCTTCATGAGTGTCCTTTTCAGGCTTCCTACTTCCGGCGATATTCGTTATATCTATCGCTTCAAGAGACGGTCAGACAGCCCATCTTTTATATTTCTAGAACCACGTAGTAAATGCTAAATCCTAACTGGGGCATGGAGCAAATTCGCCCAGTACAAGCAAGAGTGGTTCTACGTGCGTTGTCCTCCCGGTTTCGCCAGGAGATGGGTAGAAGGAAGTAAGTTCATTTTCTAGATCAACACTTGAATTTAGTGAAATTTGCATCTTTTCTGACTCTTTATCCACTTTTTCAGGTATCAATCGACGTCCCGAAGGCTCCGGGTACTCTGAAGCCGTCGAGACCATCCGGGCCCTCCCCGTAGAAGATCGGGACATCAGATCTCTCATTTCAAATGAGTCACTTGCGAAGTTCGGGCGCTGGCGGAAGGTCGCCGAATAAGCCTCCCCAAGGTGTCACTCTATCAAGACGGGCTTCGGGCAAAGGAAAAAAGCAGGCTGGGCCTTCAGCACGTAATGCCCTAACACGCCGGAGGAGGGAGAAATTAGAGAAGGCAAGACGCCCGGAGTACCGGGTGAAAATGTTAGTCCCACTCGGGACCCGATAGTCGAGGTTCACGATATTGAGACGTCACCTTCCCCTTCCAAGGGAAAGGATAAATTGACCTATAAGTTGAGGAGGAAGAAAGTGGGTGGAACTTCTAAAGTTACCCTTATTCCAGTAGAGAGAGAACCTTCCCCCCAACACTTAGAGAGTTCGCTGAAAGGTCTGTCGAACCTCACCATCCCTGATGATCTGCTCAATTATGATTTCGATGACTCAGAGGCGCTTAAACTTCATTCGCCCGCCAGAGGAGATGCAGGCGTTCAATCCCATGTCCAGGGAGACAAAACTCCTATTAGTAAAGATAAAGAAACCGGTCCATCGGGGGGAACACTAGGACACACACGGACACGTACACTTCACCCTACACTTTAATTTTAGCCATCACCCTGATCTTTTCTAACCTGTCGTTATTCTCATTCTATGCAGGTGACATAGGACGCACCCACGGATTCGATCGTCTTCGCGGCTCATCCATTTTTCATCATTCTGGCCGGGATTCGGGCACTGGTAAGCGCCGAGACAGAGACGACTCTGGAGACCGAGACAATCGCCCTCGAGAATCGACTTATCGAAGGAAATCATACAGCCAGTCTTCATATTCCTATGATCTTCCTTCTCAATCAGAGCAAGGCAGAGAGAAGTCTTCGCAGAAGGGGTCTCAATCTGATGTTCCCCGTGATCAACACTCTGGTTCATCTAGCACACGGCAGTCTCGGGAACATCGTAAGAAAACGGAACTTTCAAAGCCACCTCCCCCTGTTCCCGCAACAGATCCGACGATATCGGAGAAGCTGGCCGAGCTTAAAGTTAAATTCCCTAAAATCTGCTTTGATGGTCCGAAGTTCCTTCCAGCGATCCATCACATTCCTTGGCATGTCAAACAGAGTGTCATCGCTTGCAACAACGACGTTTATGTTCAACATGACGCGTCCGTCCATCTAGTTGAAAAAGTCTCGGAAGTCTCCGTTAAGCGTCAACACGAAATCGACCGCCTGAAGCTTGAAGCCATTTTTGATAAAGACATTATCAAAAATCAGGATGAAGAGCTCTCTTCGTACAAGTCCCAACTCGAGGCTACCGAACAAAGTGCTAAAGATACTGCGGAGGCCGTCACTCGTCTAGAGATGACTCATAAGAAGGAAATTGACGAAGCGGTCCAACGTTGTGGGGCCCTGGCTTTAGAAAAAGACTCTGTTCAAAAAGAAAGGGATGCACTCGCCCTGCAGGTTAAAGAGTTGAAAGAACTACTCTCTAAGGAGAAGGAAGAGAAGATAGCTGCTCAAGAGGAGTCCCAACGATACTGCAACGAGATTGTTGCTACGCGACTCTTGAAGGCAAAGCTCGACGATGAGCTCTCTAAGGTCGGGACGGTGAAGGATGAAGCCCGTGAAGAGGGCAAGAGAATAACATCCGTGGAGATTGACTCTCGCGCGGCTGCAGAGGCCGGCAGAGAGGAGATCAAGTGCCTATTCGACCCGCTGATAGCTGAATACAATGCCTGTGTCCTCATGCATCGGGACTTGACTTTTCTTGGCGAAGGCTACCTTGAATCTCTAGCCGAGGCATGGGAAACTTTGATAAAGATTAGAAAGGTGGAATCGGGTATCGAGGAGGTTGACGAGGATGCTTTAGTAAAAGAGTTTCTCAGGGGGAACGAGCCTTCAGACTTGTCTGCAGCAATGGCTCTCTTTGGCAAAGGCTCCTCTCCACCAAAGGAGAAAAATGACATCGTTGGTCCGTCTGGAACCGAGTCTCCAGCTCCTCCTCCTACTCAATCGGCTGATCGGCCAGTACTTGATCCATTCGAGCAACACACTGGTTATGACCCAGAGGACCCTGGCCTCGGCATTCATGTGCTATCTCCCATTCTAGAGGGTGAGACTCCTCGGACGGTCGAAAGCCAGCAAGAAACCGGTATATAACTCTTCTTCTTAAAGTTCAAAGAACTGTCATTTTTGGCGAGAGGCTATCATATTCTAACGTTCATCTCTTGTGGTTTTTCGCAGACCATTCTGATCCTGATCTGACTCCACTGAGTGACGACACCAAGGAGGAAAAGGGGAAAACGAGCGAGGCTACCCACGGGGAGTGACCCCTGGTCCTGATGCTTAGGTGATTGAGGCGCTCGACGAGGATAAGTCCGAAACTTCGTCCCCCGTCGAAGGAAGTTATGAAATTGAAATTACGAGCGCCTTAGGACACACTTCGAAAGTGAGCATGAAGGAGCAACTTGTGGAAGAGAAAAGGAAGAAAGAGATCAAGGTCGAGTCCCAAGTAGTAGAACTTGACGACCCGTTGAACAGGCCTCTAAAAGTCATTCTTCCTGGCAGAACCAAATCACTGGATGTTCCTCCTCCCACTCATGACACTGTTTCTCTTGCGAGCAAAATGTCCAAGAGAAAATGCATGGGGGGAGTCGTCTAAGGAGGAAAAGAAGCTAACGAAATCGAAGAAGTAGCCACTACACTCGTTCAACGAGAGTTAGCTTAGATCATGTAATTATTTTTAATTATTTATTTTTGTAGTCAATGTAGACAGACTTTTGACTTCGAGTTTTGGAGGAGTGGTTGTAGAACCCTATTTTGGATTAATAAATAAAGTTTAGTTTCTTTGTCTTTCAAGTGACTTTTGTTTTTCAGCTTTCTGTATAACTGTGGTCGAAACCCGATCTATCGTGAGTTATATAAACCCCCAATCCTTTTTCATATAGCTCGAAAATTCTTTGGGGTTGCAACGCCTTTATTCCACACTTCAGGTATTTAGAATATTTTTTAGTCTGTACTCTAGGGACTTAGAGTACTCTAGTCCGCACTCAGGGGACTTGAAGATTTTAAGTCGTTTATACTCTAGTCTGCACTCTGGGGACTTAGAGTACTCCAGTCCGCACTCATGGGACTTGGAGATTTAAGTCGTTTATACTCTAGTCCGCACTTTGGGGACTCAGAGTACTCCAGTCCGCACTCAGGAGACTTGGAGATTTAAGTCGTTTATACTCTAGTCCGCACTCTGGGGACTTAGAGTACTCCAGTCCGCACTCAGGGGACTTGAAGGTTTAAGTCGTTTATACTCTAGTTCACACTCTAGGGACTCAGAGTACTCCAGTCCGCATTCAGAGGACTTGGAGATTTAAGTCATTTATACTCTAGTCTGCACTCTGGGGACTCAGAGTACTCCAGTCCGCACTCAGGGGACTTGAAGGTTTAAGTCGTTTATACTCTAGTCCGCACTCTGGGGACTCAGAGTACTCCAGTCCGCACTCAGTGGACTTGAAGGTTTAAGTCGTTTATACTCTAGTCCACACTTTGGGGACTCAGAGTACTCCAGTCCGCACTCAGGGGACTTGAAGGTTTAAAACGTTTATGTGCGTTCACATGTCAGACAGAATAATGTAACTCCAGTTGTTTGTCACCGGATTATAAGGCACAGAAACATCAGTAATTCATGGAAAAGATGGCTTCAAGCCTTTATTAATGAAAACAAACTAAATCATCCGATTACATGCTTAAAAAGAAACTAAGAATCAATGGAACAAAAACATACGGGAAATAACTGCACCTAAAACACGAAAGAAACATGCTAAATATAATAACGTCGCAAATGTTCACTATTCCATGCTCGGGGGAGTGTCATGCCATCAACGGTCGCTAGCTTGAAAGTTCCCTCTCCAAGCTTCCGTTCAACGACATATGGACCTTTCCAGTTGGGATTCATACGTGATGGTACCGGGAAAACTCGTTTCAAAATGAGATCACCCACATCAAAGATTCTTGGGCGGACTTTTTCATTATAATATCGCTTAACTCGGTGCCTATATGCTGCCGCCCTTAACTCAGCTTCTTCACGTTTTTCATCAACGAAGTCCAGTGATTCCAACACGAGATCCTGATTCGTCCTAGGATCATAATGTGTCACCCGATGAGATGGAACTTCAAGCTCCACGGGTATAACAGCCTCCGTGCCATATGCCAATGCGAATGCAGTGTGGCCAGTCGTGGACTTGTGGGTGGTTCTATAAGCCCATAGCGCTGTTGGAAGTTCATCTACCCACTTGCCTCCAGCCTTTTCCAAACGCTTCTTCCATATGGAGTTGATTATTTTGTTCATGGCTTCAACTTGTCCATTAGCCTTCGGATGAGAAACTGCGGCGAACTTTTTCTCAATGCTGTACTTTAAACAGAAATCTTTGAATTCCCTACTTTCAAACTGAGTTCCGTTGTCTCTAATGATGGTTCGCGGTAGGCCAAAGCGGCATATAATGTTCCGCACAACGAAATTAATGACCTTCTTGGAGGTGATTGTGGCTAAAGGCTCTGCCTCGGCCCATTTGGTGAAGTAGTCGACCACAACTATTGCATATTTTGCACCACCTTTGGATATAGGCAAAGAACCGACTATGTCGATTCCCTAAATTGCAAACGGCCAGGGACTAACCATTTGCGTGAGTTCTGTTGGCGGAGCTCTTGGGATTTTCGCGTATCTTTGACACTTATCACATTTTCTTACATAATCTGCAGCATCCCGATTCACAGTTGGCCAATAGTATCCGTAGCGAAGGATCTTTTTTGCTAATGTCTGTCCCCCAGTATGGTCGCCACATTCTCCTTCGCGAACTTCCTCCAAGACCCGCTTTGTCTCATCATTGGCAATGCATCATAGTAAGGGGACTGAAAACCCCCTCCGATACATTACTCCGCCCTGCATCACATATCGCGCGGCTTTGCGAATGACCTGTCGTATTTCGCTTCTTCTTTCGGGCAAAGTTCCGTTTAGCAGGTATTGTTTGAATGGGGTTATCCATGACTTCTTCTCGATTTTCGTTTCCAACACGAAATCGACCTCCATCACATCTATGCTTGGAGCGTGTAAGGTTTCGACGGGAACTAATCTCATTTGCTGTTCATCGCCGGTACTTGCGAATTTGGCCAACGAGTCGGCTTCCTTTTTCTGTTCATGCGGGACATGCGAAATGTCATAATGTTCAAAGTTCGCCAATAGTTCTTGAACCAGAGCAAGGTACGGAGCAAGCTTTTGTCCCCTTGCTTGGTAATCTCCTCGCACTTGGTACACCACCAACTGTGAGTCACAAAAGATTTCAACTGATTTTACCCCGAGTTCTCCAATAAGCTTTAAACCAGCAATCAATGCTTCATATTCTGCTTCATTATTCGTAGCCGGGAAATTGAGCTTCAAAGCATAACAAATCGATCAATTTTCTAGAGTCACAAGAACTACACCAACCCCAGAGCAACGGTCGTTTGACGCTCCATCGGTGTACAATTTCCATCGAATGGGGGGAATAACACCGTGACTATCTGGCTCGTCTGACACAGTAAACTCAGCGATGAAGTATGCTAATGCTTGCCCTTGTATGGCTCTTCGTGGCAGGTAGGTAATATCGAACTGACTCAACTCGATATTCCATTTTAACATCCTTCCAGAAGTTTCTGGTCGTTGGAGTACCTGTCGCAAGGGCTGATCGGTATAAATACTGATCGAATGTGCCTGAAAGTATGGACGCAGCTTACGTGATGCAATCACCAAGCAATATGCCAATTTCTCGATTTTAGGATAATTTCTTCTGCCCCCGTTAAATGTTTACTAACGTAATACACCGGCTTTTGAACTCGGTCCTCCTCGCGGACCAAAGCCGCACTTATAGCATGTGGGGATACGACCAAGTATACGTACAACATTTCATGGTTTACTGGTTTCGACAGCACTGGAGGATTTTCTAAATGCCTTACCAGAGCTTGGGACGCTTCCTCACAGCTGGATGTCCATTCGAAATTCCTCTTTCCTTTTTTTATTATATCGAAGAAGGGAATACACTTGTCTGTGGCTCTGGATATGAATCGACTCAGCGCAGCCACCTTTCCATTCAAGCTTTGTACCTGTTTCATAGTTCTGGGCACTTGTATGTCTCGAATAGCTTGAATCTTTTCCGAGTTAGCTTCGATTCCCCGGGCATTAACAATGAATCCCAAAAACTTCACCGACGCAACGCCGAAGGAACACTTCAGATGGTTGATCTTCATCCCATAATATCTGAGTATGCCAAACATCTCTGCTAAGTCTCGAATGTGGTCGTTTGACTGTAGTGACTTCACGAGCATGTCATCCACATAGACTTCCATTGTTCTACCAATCTGATCTTTAAACATTCGATTCACCAAATGCTGATAGGTCGCTCCCACGTTTTTCAATCCAAAAGGCATCACTACGTAGCAATATAGCCCAACGTCTGTGACAAACTAGTGTGTTCCTGGTCCGGAATGTGCATCGGAATCTGATTGTATCTCGAGTACGCATCCATGAACGACAATAACTCGTGTCCTGCAGTGGAGTCGACCAACTGATCAATTCTAGGTAATGGGAAACTGTCCTTAGGGCACGCTTTGTTTAAATCAGAATAATCTATGCAAGTTCTCCACTTCCCATTCGCTTTTTTCACTAGCACGGGGTTTGACACCCATTCAGGGTAGAGGGCGTCGTGGACGAACCCATTGGCTTTGAGTTTGTCCACCTCCTCTCTGAGAGCAGCGGACCTCTCCGGGTCCATTCCTCTCCTTTTTTGCTTAACTGGGACGTACCTCGGGTCTATGTTCAACATATGACTCGTAATAGCGAGAGAGATCCCACACATGTCGGAATGTGTCCAAGCGAAAACATCGAGATTCGCTCGGAGGAAATCACTAAGGTTCTCGGTCATCGAGGGGCTGAGTTGTGATCCAATCTTCAGTATTCGCGTCGGATCATCTCGGCTGACTGAAATGTCTATCCTCAGTTCAGCCGGTGCTGCTTTTTCTTCCCTGGGTTCCTTATCGTCATCTCTCGGATCTATGTCTCTGTAGATCCGAGAATTTTGCCCGAGCCAGGGCTCGGGCATTACTTGTCAGTTGTCAGTATTCAGAATGCGGACGGAGTTGTCCGTAACCTTTCCTTTCTCTCTCCGCTGGGCCTCTCGGAGCTCAGCCACATAACATGCATGACCGGTCGCCTGGTCGCCATGAACAACACCTACTCCTTTATCAGTCGGAAATTTTAAAGTCAAACACCACGGGGCCAATGTTGCCCTAAACTCAGCCAGGGCCGGTCGACCCAGAAACACATTGTATGGAGAATCTACATCCAAAACTACGAAAGGTAGAATTCGCACCCTCCTACGCTCACCTTGTCCCAGTTCAACTGGCAACTCAACGTATCCCACTGCATCAGTCGCTACGCCATTAAAGCTATGGATACGAGTTTTGGATGGCTTCAAGTCCTTCGTCTCCATCTTCATCTGGTCATAAGCCTTCTTGAAGATGATATTGACAGAACTTCCACAATCAATCAAAATTCTTTTCACAAAGGCCAGCCCGATTGTCGCGGATATGACCATCGGGTCAACGGTAGGAGCCTCCACTTGGTCAGCATCTCTGCTCCTGAATACTATATCGTCTATCATCATGCGTTGCTGCTTAGCGGGGGTCCCATCCTCCACATTGGAACAACACTCAGAATCTGCATGCCTCAAGGAATTAGCATACCGCTCCATTTCTTGCCAGTTCTTATCTGCAGGGTGAGGTCCGCCTATTATCGTGTTTATGACCAGTCTACCCACGGTCCAAGCAGGCTCCTCAGGGTGACGTGGAGCTAGTGCGTGACCGAGATTGGACGTTCCCTGTCCACCTTCTTGAGGATTTTTACAAACTCCTGCAACTTTTTTTGTCTAATCAACTTTTCTATAGCGGCATGTAGGTGCCTGCACTCTTCAGTATTGTGCCCATAAGTCTCATGAAAGCGGCAATACTTCCCAGTCCGCTTTTGCTCCTCGGTTGACTCCTTTGGGTGCGGCTTTCTGTACTGAAAGGTATTACAAGTTGATAGGTAAATATTCTCAAGAGATGCATTTAGTGGGGTGTATTCGTTGTAGGTTGGAATTCTCGGCTTCCATTTCCCCGCTTCTCTTTTCTTCCTCTGATTTCTTCCTCCGGATTCCTTAGATTGTCCGGGCTTGTTCTGGACATTGACCTAAACTTTCCCCGAGTTGTCTCCCAATTGCTTTACAGCGATGTTGCTTTTTCATGGTCTCCTGAACAGGCCCTGGTGCCTTACCTCGCCTTATCCACCTGGCTTCCTCTCTTCTTCTGAATTGATGAGCCTTTGAGTAAAAACGCTCTAGCGTAGTTGGAGGTTTTCCTACTAACCAATCTCCAAACTCTGAATCTGGATCCACACCTCGCATCACAGCCATAAGAATTGCGTGATCATTGGGATTGCTAACTTCAGTAGCCGCAACATGGAATCTCTGTAAATACTCCTTCACGATTCCCCTGGAGCTTGGATTACACTTGATAGGGACATCACGTCCTTTGGACGAGTAGCATGTATTCTGAATTGTTCTATAAATTTCGTTGCCAACTCCTCAAAACTGGATACGGACCGCGGAGGAAGTCGGGTGAACCACATGGTAACGATCCTAGATAGAGTTATTGGAAAGCATCTACACTTGGTTGCATCATTCGCTCTAGCTGAATCCATCATCCACTCGTATCTCATCACATGCTGTCGGGGATCGGTCTTTCCTTCGTAGGTCGGGATAGTTGGCATGCTAAACTTCATGGGGTACTCGTCCTGTAGAACAGTGTCTGCAAACGGAGTATGACTCTTGGATATTCCCCAATCTTCATTGGTCAGGCCTTGATTTTCTCTCGTCAGCTGTCTGGCCATAGTCGATAGGTCTGGGGTTTGTATGGAAGATGGAAGGTTGGAGTTTGTTCTACAGGATCGGTCAGGTTGATGCCTCCTCTGCTGGCGATCTGCCAAACGTGTATCTTGAGGTTCAACATCATTGGCGTCATGGTGAGCCGGGCGTCCAGTTTCCACACGCGCTCCATATCCTAAGTTTCCTGCTCTTGCTTGGTTGCGGTCTCCGAGGTGTAAGTGATCCCTAGTTGATCGATCAGCAGCACCTGCCTGTGTAGTTTCAGTCTTGCGGCGTCTACGCCTGGGAGGTTCATCAGATGGAGTCGAGCTATCAGATGAAGAGTAAGGAGTTGGACTACCCCCAGCATTCTGATGCTGTTGTTGAGTGAGCTGAGCCATAAGGTTGGCGTTAGCTTGAATCTGTTCTCCAAGTTGTCTCCTGCTTTACATGAGTTCTCTCATCAAGTCGTGGAACTCTGTTCTAGTGACAACTTCCATTTGATTTTGGGTGGTAGTTCCTGCACCCGGATTTGCTTGCTGATTGCTAGGTCCGATTTGTTGTACCCTAGCGGTCTCATTGACGTCCGCATTATGAGAGGCTGATCTGGTACATGGTCTTCCCATAGTAGAGTTATTGATAAGAACTCTGAGTAGAATCAACGGACGTCTTGTGAATGACTTGGATCTCCTTCGGGGGATTTATTCAATCCAGTAGCTACAAAGCAGATCCTCATGGATTGAAAATTCGACTCTCAGTGAAAGCACCAAAGTGTTTAGGGGTGGGCGCGGTCGATTAACCGCACAAATCGGTTAATTTTTGCGGTTAACCTAAACTAATATGCGATTCGGTTAACTGATATTCGGTTAAATGATGTTGGTAGTATCGACCGAACCGCAATATTTAAACCGCGGTTAACCGGTCACCTAGAACGGTTAACCGACTATTATTCGCGGTTAAACGGTTAATCGGTTAACCGGTAAAGTTAGAATGGTTAACCGATTGATTATTTGCAATTTTGAAATGTTTGCATATAAAATAAATTATCCAGATATGTGCACCTTAATGTGCTAAATTAATAGTATATCAGGTAAATGAAACTAAATAAAATAAAGTAATAAACATGAACAATACAAGTCACACACCATACATACACTTAAACCTCAGCCATCATACACTTAGCTCGACAAAACAATGCTGCATGCAGCTAAAATAAAGTCACCATACACTTAAACCTCTTTGTGTGTACAAACCTCAGTTCATTGCAAATACAAATTATACAATAATGATCTAGAAAATAATGCAGCAATGCTGCATGCAGCTAAAATAAAGTCACCATACACTTAAACCTCAGTTCATTGCAATTACAATAATGCTGCATGCAGCTAAAAGTTATACAGAACACGGTGTAAATACAATATTGGTTTGTAGATACTAGATAATGCTGCATGGAAATAAAAAATCACAAGAAATTTCTTCTCCATCCTCGTATTCTTCGACGTTTTCTGAAAATAAAATAATAAGAATTTATCGGTTTGTAGAAAAATAAAATAAAGTGCATGGCACTAGACAATGTCAGCACTTTTGTTCCTCTTTAGTGCAAATCACTATACAACCATTCACAGAGAATAATAAATAATATTATTTATGAAAAGCTTTGCCAGGATCCTTCAAATCAGCAGCTTCAAAAGGATTATAAAAATGCATCGAGAATTTATCAAATCCCATTCACAGTCAAACTCTCAATAAGTTGCAGCTTTCAAGGTTTAACTGGATAACTTAAGGAGACAAGGCTACTCACTTTTCTCATACAAATATGATTGTACCAAGATCTACTAACAAAAGCATTATTTTTATGGATCAGAATGGTCAGTAGATTACCATTGATAATCTTATCAGGAGGGCATCTCTTATTATTCCAATTTATCTAATTGCCCTTCCCTGACCTCATCATTTCCTAAAATTATTTGCAAAAGAATTATTACTGACAGTGTTCAGATTGAAAACAGCAGCTTCTCAGGCCCTGATGGACTTAATGCTAAATTTTACAAGCAGCATTGGGATCTTATAAAGAATGATCTACTGCTAGCTGTCATTGGCATTCAAGATTCTGGTAAATTTATGGTAACGTTTGTCACAATGCAAAATATGTGCATTAGAGGAAATATGTGCATTCAAGATTCCAACATAGATAATCAGAGTCTAATTCATTTTTAATACTTTTGATGATGATCGTTTGTATGAAAACCTGCATATATTTAACTAGTGTTTAAGGAAAACATGAATGTGAGTATATGTTTACACTACAGTACACATGCATATGTTTGAATAGTTAGACTGAAATTGAAATAAACTGAATAAATTGAAGTGAATATAAACACTGTGATTAAGAAGATATTAACCATGGTAAAAACATTGATGATGGAGATGGACTATCCACGTTGAAAATTGAAGATAATGGGAATTCACATTGATGACCATGCACAAATTCTACATGAAAAACAAATTAGTTAGAGTATTGTATGTAAAATCAAACAAATATCAAACTAGATTATTTTATGAACGCTAATATCACCTGAGAAAGCATCATCGTAATAGTAAACATCATCGTTTGGAACCTCAATCCGGTGGTCGACAAAAATTGGTTTGGACCTTAACCAATTTTGAGTACAAATTAATGCCTCAACCATTCATGGACTCAAAGTACTACGAAAAGGATCTATAACCCTTCCTCCGGTGCTAAAAGCGAATTCGGAAGCAACCGTGGACACTGGAATAGCAAGGAGATCTCGAGCGACTAGAGATAAAACATGATATTTGGAGCTATTTACCTTCCACCATAGTAAAACATCAAAATTATTTGGTGCATCCTCAATCGGTGCATTTAAATACTTTTCTAGTTCATTGCACTCATTGTCTCGTTATCGAACTTGTCGTAAAAAAGTATTTCTTTTTCTAGAAAGAACATCACTAACATTCACAACACTTTCACTATCAATGGAAGTACTAGATCGTGGTTCATCAAATGTTTGTGTTCCAAATGTAGAATCGCTCACGTAGAAGTCAAACAACCTTAACAAAATATCTTTCACACTTTTTAATATGTCATCTGCAACTACTTCATCATACATGTCTTCAACACATAACTTCAAAAATTGAAATTTATACCTTGGATCAAGCACACATGTAACAAGTAAAATTTTGTTCATGTTACTTACACTTCCCCAATATTTGTCAAACTTTGCTTTCATATTAAATCCCATTCTTCCAACATAAGGATTCGTTTTTGCAATCAATGCTCGTAGTTCTTCTTGAATTCCACTTAGCTCGGCAAAACAATCATTTGAGGTAATAGATAAAGTTTTGCTAAATTTTAAAGTAATATCATAAAAATTCTTTAAGATTTTAGCAAAAAGTTCGGCATTTTTCCAATCTACAGTATCCGGAGGACGAACTTCTTCATCAAAGTAAGCAACAAAAATACCATCATTTTCTTTCATATCATCAAAAACCCTTCTGTATTTCAAAGATGCTTCCAACATCAAATACGTTGAATTCCACCTAGTGTGTACATCTAAAACAAGCATAGATTTATTCTCAATTCCCAAACTTGACACATCTCTCTAAATTTAGAAAATCGTGCCGGAGATGATCTCACAAATCTAACTGCAGTACGAATTCCAACTATAGTATTAATAATTTCTTTTAGCCCATCATGAACAATTAAATTGATTATATGGGAACAACAACGTATATGAATGAATTCACCATTCAAAACACAACCAACATTATAATCTTTTAATTTGTTTTTCACATAATTGATTGCCACTTCATTTGCACAAGCATTATCAACCGTGATCGACACTATTCTTTTGAGTTCCCATTTTTTGATACATTGGACAATAATTTTTCCAATATTTTCTCCTTTGTGACTAGTAATTACACAAAAATTTATAATCCTTTTATGTAAATTCCAATTTCCATCAATAAAGTGTGCAGTTAAAACCATATAATTCACGTTTTGAATAGAAGTCCATGTATCGGTAGTTAGACAAACGCCATGCAATGATTCAGAGAACAATTTTTTAAGAGAATCTATCGAGTCCCAATATAATTGAAGCACGTCTCTACAAATTGTTCTACGTTAAGGAACTTCAAAACTAGGACACAATTGCCGACAAAATTCAAGAAAACCTTCACCCTCCACAAAACTAAAAGGGAGTTCGTCAATGATTATCATTCGAGCTAATGATTTTCTTACATTTCTCTTTGTTAAATGACCATGTGGTAAGAGTGCAACTATCTTCACTATCGCTGTTTTTTCCAAAAACTAAACTTTTTTGTCTCTTGTCACTGTCACGTGGAATTAACCTACATGATTTTGCTACATGATAATTCAAATGTGTAGTGCCATTAAATCTAGAATCACATGCAAATTGTTGACCACAGTAGTTGCAAGCACATTTGTTAACTTTGGGATTAATATCTTTAGTAAAATGTTTCCATACCAGAGAAGGCTTTCTAGAAGAAGACTTGCGATTCTGGTATGGAGGTGGTTTTCCAACATTGATGTTGTCGTCCCCGGTTTCCTCATCATCCGCTTCTTCCACATACTTATCATTAAGATCCGTTGTTTCTCTAGAAGATCCACCTATTTCCACCTGTTTTACAATTGATAAAGACATAAAATTAGTGGAAATAGAAGCTATATGTAGGGGTAATAAATGAGTAAGGGATATGACTACTGTTAATGATGGTTGCTGGTTAGCTATATGTTAATGATGTTAATGATGGTTGTTGGTTAAAAGTGTGCATATTAGCTATATGTTAATGATGGTTGCTGGTTAAAAAAACATGGTTGCTGGTTCAAGACATGACTACTATTTAGAGCTGAGACATACATAAGAATTTAAGTTATTTAATAGTGTAGAACTTTGTCTTCAATCTGCATCTATAATTCAGGAAGAATAACAATTCGCTACTTAAATATGATTTTCTAATATGCAATTCTAAAAGTATTTGTCAATATGAGTCGGTAAAATTCCGTACATCCTAAAAACTTGCCAGGTCCTATCATGCAGCCATTGTACCTAAACTACTAATATCTACTTCCTCAATTATTCTTCTGAAACTATAATATTGTAGCCATGTAAGATATATGTTCGGGCTTCATAAGCATAGTATGCCTAATGTAACTCAAGAAGCTTATAGCTGTTAAAATTGAAGACAAATTGAAGTAAGAAATTATGTTGGATGATCCTTCTACGAATGTGAACAATGTAACCAAAATAGCTAAACTAGGCCCACTAATCAGTTTTCCAACTATCTTAGCATCATGGAACATTTCTTCTTCTATACATACTAGTACAATGCAACACAGTTGCCTCCATCCGCTTTCTTCAACACTACGATTTTTCTCATCTCTTTTGCACTCATCTTTTTTTCGTAGTATTTACCACTACAACCCAATGATATTCTCCAAACAACAACGATTACTAACGTTAACATTTCTAATATAAGTCTCTCGGCTTCGTTTAACCAAAAAAATAAAAAATAAATACTAACAGATCAATAAATAATCTCAGAAATGAAAAGATGAAAGTGTAAATCTATGTAAAAGAAGCAACCAAATCACGATTGGAAGTCGAACGATGCAAAATAAAAATCAAACTTTTTCTCTTCCTGCTAGTATTAACCATTGCTGTCGCTGAAATGGGCGATCTACGGATCTAGTGAGCAAAGATTTGTGAGTGAATTGTTTGAATTTGGGGCGAATTGTTGTGAGTAAATGAAATTGAATACGGAGTAGTGAGTCGTGACTACTGAATAGAATAGCGGCGGAGGAAACTAAATTAGGGTTATACAAGCACGCAGTCGCACGAAAGCAATGGGTCGAGTAGCAATTGTTGGGTAGGCCCGATAATTTGAAATATATATTCGGTTAACGGTTAACCGATAAATAACCGCGGTTAACCTTTAACCGAACCGATTTTGGTCGGTTAACATCGGTCGGTTAACCTAAAGTTCGGTTAACCAATTTTTTTGGTTAAAGCGGTTCGATTAAGATCGGTTTGGTCGGTTCAGTCGGTTCGGTCGGTTAAATGCCCACCCCTAAAAGTGTTAGCACCAAAATTGGTCACTAACCCCGTTTAGAAAGATTTTGTAGAGAGATAAATGAAGAAGATAAATTAAAACAGTGAGATATTGACTAAATTAACTGTAGAAATCTAGAACACCAGATTTATAGTGGTTCGGCATAACTGCCTACGTCCACTTTGAGTTTTGATCTTTATTGCTTTCACAAGTAGTTAAATACTGATACAATTCGTAAATTAATGACTTGAATACAAGTTTGAACTGAAAATAATAAGTCTTGAAAGCGGCAGAGTCTCCCCAGTGTTCTCCAAAAAAGGTCCATTTCACTGTGCCCCTGCCCCTCTATTTATAGACAAAGACGGGTTGGACTTCCCTCTTGGGCCTAGGAGTGAGATACTTCGGCCCGTGGCGAGTGACTTCTATGTGCCGAGCCACAAATGCCGAACGGAAAATGCCGAACCATGCTTCAAACTGAACGAGGCAGTGTGTTGAGTGAAATGTGTAGGCCGAACGAGGTCCGATGCCGATCGAGGGGAGATGCCGAACGACATGCTTACACCGAGTGAGGCCATGTGCCGAACGAGGCTGGAATGCCGAACGAGGCTCGAATGCCGGTCGAGGCTGGAATGCCGGTCGAGGCTGGAATGCCGAACGAGGCTGGAATGCCGAACGAGGCTCGAATGCCGAACGAGGCTCGAATGCCGAACGAGGCTCAAATGCCGAACGAGGCATGAATGCCGAACGAGGCTCGAATGACAGACGAGGCTCGAATGCCGGTCGAGGCTGGAATGCCGGTCGAGGCTGGAATGCCGAGCGATGCTGGAATGCCGGTCGAGGCAGGAATGTCGAACGAGGCTTTCAATGCCGAGCAATCCTTTGAATGCCGAACGGTACCCCTATGTCGAACGATGCTTATGTTGTGCCTCTAGTTACTTGGTCAAACCTCCATGTAACAACAACATAGTCGAAAATCATAGCATTTGAAAATCATTTACTATGATTTTACTCTTAAAACCGTGTTAATTTGCTATGTAAAATTCTCATAAGTCGTCATTTAAATAAAACATGGCAAACATTAATCATAGCATATCATCGTCATTCATACATTTGGTTTTAATCTTAAACCCGAATTTAAATCAAACAAAATAAAACAATATGAGATGGTATAGATCATTATTCACCTTTGTTTGATAATGGATTGAGGTTTGAATCTTGCTTTTAAATCTTCTTAGCTAACTCTTAAAACTATTTTATTTCGTGCTTTCTTCTCCTTAGGGTTAATGGCCGGCCTTGCTTGCAATTTCTTTTGATTTTTTGTTTTTATGAAAACATGAATGAGAAGGAATAAGGGCTAGAGGTTATGAAGTCTTATTTATTCCTATATTACCCTTTCCCTATTCAACTGTATGCTTAAGTTATAAAACTAGCTTATAGATTTATTTGGTTAAGGCACGACCTTACTTATTTTCAAATTTCAATTCCCTTATCGCACTAATCATCACATTATTCTATTTAATTTATTAAAATAAATCTTTTGAATATTGTTAGTTAAAATTAGAGGCGTTATAGGCTCATTCCTTAAAGAATTTCATCCTCGAAATTTAGTAAGGACTAAATACTAAGAATATCAAACATCTGTAACATTACCTAATAACAATAATAGCCTATTTGACTAGCAAACAATTTATATATATCAAATATAGAACACACCCTCATAATAGATCAGGATAAGTATCTCTAATCATGTCCTCTATCCCCCAAGCACAGTCTTTCTCGTTGTCGCTCCACTGAAATTTCACCAACTTGACTGTCTTGTTCCTTAACCTCTTTCACTACAACTCGAACTGGTTTCCTAACAAAAGTCGGATATGGTTCTACTAGTAAATTTTCCAATGCAGACGGAGTGATAGTTGTCTCTGGATCATGCACATACTTCCGAAGATGAGAAACACAAAAAACGTTGTGGATACCTGCCAGACTACTCGGTAACTCAACTTGATATGCAAGCTTTTCAATCCGCTCCATAACTGGGAACGGTCCAACATATCTCGATGCTAACTTCCCGTCTTACCGAATCTCACCACACCATTCCTTAGTGATACTTTAATGAAGACTCCGTCTCCAACGAAGAAATCTAGATCCTTATGCCTTCTGTCCGCGTAACATTTCTGTCTAGACCGAGCTTCCCTTATCCTACCTCGGATTAACTTAATTTTCTCTATTGCTTCTCTTACCAGATCTGGACCTAAGACTAACCTGTCTTCGGTTTCCAACCAACATGCTGGTAACTTGCACAGCCTTCCATACAAAGCTTCGCAAGGCGCCATTCCTCTACTAGTCTGATAACTATTATTATAGGAAAACTCAACCAAGTGTAGGTGGTCTTCCCATGATTCGCCAAAATCTAGTACGCAAGCTCTTAATAAATCCTCAAGTACTTTATTGACTCTCTCTATCTGCCCATCTATCCGAGGGAGATAAGCGGTACTCATCATAAGCTTGGTACCTAACACTTCTTGTAAACTTTTCCAGACCTTACTATTAAACAATGTATCTCTGTCACTGACTATAATACTAGGAATTCCATGTAGTCTAACTGTGTTCTTCATAAATAACTTAGCCAAAACAGGTGCCATCCTGGTCGACTTAACAAGAATGAAATGGGCGCTCTTGGTCAATCTGTCCCCTATGACCCATATAATCTCATTTCCTTGATTTGTCCTTGGCAACCCGTCAATAAAGTCCATTGATATCGAATCCCATTTCCAAACTGGTATATCTAAAGTTGAATCAACCCACTCGGCTTCTGATGCTCGGCTTTTACTTACTGGTAATTCGAACATTGCTTTACCCATAAGCCAACATCCCTCTTCATACCTTCCCAAAAGAAACTTCTCTTTATATCCCGATACATCTTGGTTCCTCCAGGCTGAATCGTAAACTTTGATCGATGACATTCCCTAAGAACTTCTTTCCTTAGGGTCCCAACATTCGGAACACACAATCGTCCTTTCTTTCTCTACTTCCCTTCTGGTCAAGACTAAAATCTTTCAAATCAGCAATCTCAGTTCCAATCTCTAGCCTTCTAATCTTCTCGGCCAATACTGGATCCTCTATCTGCTTAGAAGTAATTCTTTCGATCAAAACTAGTCGAACATCCAAATAGGATAACATGGAGGTACTCTGACTAGAACTAACAGTCGATCTTAACTGCACACTACACGTAGTCAACGCCTCAAGATCCTTCCATTCTGCCAACATAGATAACGCTACATTCTGATGTTTCTACTAAGAGCATCAACTACTTTATTACCTTTCCCCGATGTATACTCTATACCGAAATCATAAGCTGCTAAAAACTCCAGCCACCTATACCGTCTCAAATTCAATTCATTCTGAGAGAATAAATACCTTACAGACTTATGATCCATGTACAACTCAAATCTTTCTTCCAAAAGATAATGTCTCCACACTTTTAATGCGAAGATCACCGCTGCCAACTCTAAATCATGGGTCGAATATCTTACTTCATGCGGTCTGAGTTGTCGAGAAGCATAAGAAATTACCTTACCCTTTTGCATTAAATAGCTCATAATTCAGTCCCACATGCATCTGTATACACTACTAACCCTTGATTACCGCCTTGTACAATTAACACGGACACATTGGTCAAAAAATGCTTTAACTTAGGAATGCTTCCTTACATCTGTCAGACCAAACAAACTTAACGTCCTTTCTGGTTAGCTTAGTCAAGGGTGCTGCTATCCACGAAAAATCCTTGATAAATCTCCGGTAATATCCAGCCAATCCAAGAAAACTTCTTTTCTCGATCACTGTCTCGGGACTCTTCCAACTATTAACTGCTTCAATCTTAGTTGGATCAACTGATAACCCTTCTCCTGAGACTACATGGCTAAGAAACTTTACTTATTTCTTTCAGAAATGATACTTCGAAAACTTCAGTTTTAGCTGATGTTGTCTCAGTGTCTCTAACACTATTCTAAGATGAACCTCGTGCCCTCTTTCATCCTTAGAATATACCAAAATGGCGTCTATGAACACCAAGATGAACCTATCCAAGTGCTCTCAGAAAATTTGGTTCATCAAACCTACGAAGAAAGTTGGCGCATTAGTTAACCCGAATGGCATTACTAACCACTCGTACGAACCATATCTCGTTAGAAACATCGTCAGAGGAATACTATCCTCCGCCACCCTTAGCTGATGGAACCATGTTGCCAAATTCAATTGGGAGAACACTTTAGCTCCAATTAACTGATCGAATAAGTCATCGATTCTCGAAAAAGGATACATGTTCTTAATCGTCTTCTCATTCAGCTTACGACAGTCAATACACAACCTTAATGACCCATTCGGTTTCTTCACGAACACCATGACCACTCTCCAAGGCGAACTGCTTGGTCTAATAAAACTCTTTCCTTCTAAGTCCACTAGCTACACCATTAACCCCTTCACCTTGGTATCTGTCATGCTGCTAGGTGGTCTACTTACGGGTTTTGCTCCATGTACACTCTATAGCTCACTTCGATGGTAGTCCTATGACTGGTTCAAAAACATCTGCAAACTCTCTTGCTACTAAAATCCGATTCAAATCTTCATCTACTTCCATAGTACCCAAAATGACACAAACATTCAAATCTGAATTCTCCACTGAATATATGGTTTGGTTATGACTATTAGGGATTCTTAATGATATTTCTCTATCTTGGTAAAATATCCTAGCGTCATATCTATCTAACTAATCCATACCCAATATGATCCCGAAGCCTACGAAATCAAAGACACAAACTACATGCAAACTTATGACCTAACAAATCAAGTTCTAACTGGTCACATTACATCCCTGGAGTTGCAAACCCTCTTATCAGATTTGCAACCCTTAAGAAATTAACAAGGTATGATGGTTCTTAGCATAACTTATCTACCAAACACTGAGATATAAATGAACGTGATGTAACTGTATCAAATAGTATCCTAACTAGTATATTAAGCGTACCTTCTTTCATAGATTTTCCCTTCTCAGTTGCTATTGGTCTAGAGGATGATGTTTCCAAAGCAAAAACTTTTCCCTTATCCACTCTAACTGGTTATGGACACTGATTCTTGTAGTGTCCCATTTGGTCACAGTTGAAGCATTTCACTCCTTTCTTATCAGTAACTTTCTTCCCTTTGCCAGACCGGAACTCATGAGCAAATGTCCCTTCTTATCATACTTGTATCAAACCAGATCAACCTTCCCTTTCTTGGCAGCTCCTTCTTTCTGAGCTCCTTTCTTCTTAAAGAACTTTCTATTCTTACCTAGAGAATCCCCAGTTTCACCCTGCTTCTCTTTTCCAAAAGTAGAAAGCATCTCTTCGTTCTGGATTACCATTTCCACTACAATATTGCTTAAGTCTCGGAGATGTGGCATGATCACCCTAGCAATCTCTAGCTTCAATCCTCGAATAAACTTTTCATTCCTCTTAATGACGGTGTCAATGGTAGCATATCCATATATGGACAGCTCATCAAACTTAGTGGCATACTCAATCACCGACATTGCTCCTTGCTCCAAGTCCATAAACTTCCTGAGCAAAGCGAATTTAGCTACCTCGGACAAAAATCTCCCATCGAATCTCCTTCAAAAATCTGCCCAAGTTAACTCTTCCTCCGGCATACCCACGGTAACTCCATTCCATCATAACAATGCTGCTCCCTACAACTGCCTCGAAGCTAGTCTCCTTTCCTGCTCATCATCCAAACCAAGATCAGAAAAAATTCTCTTGCAATGCAAAAGCCAATTTTCCATTTCTGTAGCATCCTCTGTTCCAAGAAAAGGTTTTCCTCCAAGACTGATATAGTCCCTGCTCAGCTTGGCATAATTATTGCCAACTAGCACCATGAGATTTGCTCCTCCCTCATTTACAGCATTTCTTCTAGCTACTCCTACAGCCGCTTCAGCTTGCATGAAGTTAATGAAGAACTAATACATCATCCCCATATCTACTGGCAGGGTTCCAGCACCTACGCTGGCATTTGCGTTTTGATTAGCATTTTCATTTCGACCTTGGTTTCTCCCAGTATTGGGTCGAGCATTCCCAATGGTTATGGTGCTTACTCCACTTAGATTCACTCTTCCATTTTTTGCTCCATACCTTTCTTTATTGCAAATCTGCATATGAGCCTTAGTAAGACACAGAAGAACGGTCTTAAGAGAGAAGGGAAATACAACTCAAATATCGTAAAATACAAGTACATCATGATAGAATTATCCCAACTTCAATCTTATTCTCTGATCCATTGGATTATGTTTTCAAAATCTTTTAGGTTTAATTCCTTTGAAGTTTACATAAACTGATGCTCTGATACCAACTTGTAACATCCCCCATTTTAAGGCCCGAAACAAAGTGCTACAGATGTTGCAGTCATCCATAGTGATTAATATTTAGTGGTAAAATGCATATGTTAGATACATTGATAATACTAGAAGCACATGAATATGAAAATTTTAAATCATAATTTAAAAAAAAATTCACATTTCATTTCATGATAGCATTTTAGATTCATTACATGATACCATACGTATATTCCAAGAGTGACATATGAAAGATGCCTCCTTGGATGATCAGAGTCAAATATCTGGCATTTAATACAACTTTCCATTACAGCATAAAAGCAGAGTCCAAACACAGCACAAAATAGATATGTATTGCTCCTACTAGCTAGATTGCCTCCTACACGTCTTTGGAAGCTTATTCGTCTAAAGAGAACCTGAAAAACCCTTGCCCTTGATCTACTCAAGTGAGCGCTCGAGAGTTTAAGGAAGACAAAAACTTCAGGTCAGACAAAAAGTCTGGTGTAAATAAAACCTACCATCTAGGACCAACTAGATATCTAGTGAGACCACGCCGCTAAGCAGAACGGGTTTTCCCCTCACTAGTAACTTAATCATAATACAATAACCATATACTGTGCACCTGTGTAACGTTCCGATCTTTCGACGCTCGAAAGTCGACATTAATACGTCCACTGTATCAATTGCCGCATAATCGAATGCCGGAAAACCGAACCATTAGGGTTAAAAAGAAGAGGTAGAAGAAGACAGAAGAAAAAGAGAACAGGAAAACAGAAACAGAAATAACAACAGAATCTCACATTCGCAGTGGAACAATATATAATAGATGAAACAATAATCTTTAAAACAAAAGACTATATCAGTTTATACATACATCAATCAGAGTCAATATACAACTCAATACAACAATGGATAGTTATATAAACTTGTCCTCACACAGAATACACAGCAGAATAAATAAACAAGTACGGTAGTAAGCCTCGCCATCCAGCTCATCTCCAAAGCTCCAGAATATCCTGATAACATAACTCTAGGCTGCCCATGTGGAAAATTATGGGCACCCAGAGTTTAGAAAGGGAACAATAAACTCCGAGTCAGTCATGGTGACTGGTGTGAGATCGTAAAATAGTTGTTTTCAGAAAGAAAATAAAACAGATTCGCAATGCTTTTGGAAAATGAAACTACCATAAGACCTCCCGCCACACACACAATGCAAACGCAGAATTGGAGGATATTTCTTCTTATGATAGTCAAACATGCTTACTATGCAAAATCATTGGATATTATTACTAGTGCATAGTGTCGAAATCATTTCGAAAGTATAATATTAATCTTAGCCAACATACAACCATTATTGTATGCCTACTATAGCTACTATGTTCAATAGCAGGTTACCGCCACATTCCATAGCAGGTTATACAACTAACACCGTACAAGGCTCGTATTGTTTCTTTGGATTTCCAACAAATGGTCAGGCAAAGGAACTTCCTTACACCGAAATGGAAACGCCTCTGGATAGACGCCCCGAGAACCTAACCGGATCTCTGCAAACACAAGGCCGACGCTACCTCACGATGTACAACTGTACTAGGTAACTAACACACTGACGCTACCTCACGCTGTACAGCTGTAACTAGGTAACTAACACATAAGTATGCCATCCCCCGGTCGTTACCGACCTTTATCCGAGGATCCTCAACCACAAAGTATAATAAATTTGCAGCATCAACATAGGTAAAATATCTGGGCTCCATACCATGATATCACCTTTTATCCTGAAGGAAATGACATACCCTAGGGGCGCGACCCCTAAAAACCTTGCCGCAACATTCCTGTTTCGACCATTACCGGGTTGTGAGGCTCGACAAAGTCTCGTCCAACGATACCAAAAATACATTCGGCTAAATTATAGCCTTTAACAAATTCAATCACAAATATAATCATTCACAGATTATAAATAAATCATCACACAGCATATGAAACAAATTCATACAACATATGAAACAAATTCATACAACATAGGAAACAAATTCATATAATTTGAGAAATCCAGTTGGATCCCTCCAACCTGTTTCCCTGCATCCACAGATGTTAGCACAATACCAATTCCACTTCGAGGTGGAATATTGCGGTATATGGGATTTATAAAATATCATCCGCTATTATGCGGCGCATAGGGTCTCATCCGCTATATAATGCGGGAAATCAACAACTCCAATATATACATATTCCAATATATATATATTGCTATATACTACTACCATATATACTATCATTCAAGCACACAATCAACACAATCGATAATTTTAAATATAACTATTTAAAATTAAACAAAACCCTTTGTTTGAGTGAGAAGATCTCACCTTTGCTTTTATTTTGCAATCCATTTTTATTCCAGCTTGTTTTCTCGATTTATAGACCTTGTAACAGACATTATAAGGTTTTCTTAATATTCAGATGGATTGAACAAATTAATATTTCTTTTTCTTTTGAAACCAAATACTAAAATATAATCTATGTATATTTTAAAATAATCTATACAGATTTTTATAAATCTGGTTTTATACAAAAGTTTCTCAACTTTTAAAATTTCCATTTCCAAAATCCTGCCTCTACATATATATTTATTTTTTTCCTTTTCTATATATATATATATATAGAAAATAAATTTAAAAGAAAACACATTACTGATTTAGCCGAAGCCGTTGCCGCCATGACTCGCATCGTGATCGAGCCCGCAAAGCCCTAGCCTCAAACTTCGACAGCACTGCCGCCACCATTGACCAGAGACGAAGTCGACTTTGCCTACGCCGCCTTGGCTCCTCGATCCAACGACCATGACCTCGCAACCCTAGCCGCATGCAATTTAGTCGCGACTCCCCCCAGGCTTTCAATCGATCGCCCTCGACCCCACTGATGCTCGAACTCGAACTCGAGCTCGCGAAAATCACAAAATCCAGATCGCGATCCATTGTTGCACTCACGAAAAGTCGTGATTCCAATCGCCGGCCTCCGCTTGAGTGCACCACCTCCTTCCCAGACGAACGCGCTGCCATCAAAGTCGCGATTTTGATTCTATCGCGTCTTCCCTTTTTTTCTTATGATGAAACGAACATGATTTCGTTTTGGTTTCCAATTGGGAGAATAATAGGGGATACGCGATTTTGAACTTCATGTTTTACTGCAGCCACTTTTTTTTGTTTGCTGAGAAACGAAATAGGTATTCGAATTTTTTCTTCTTTTGTGAAGAACGAAAGGTATTTGGGGAAGGCAGTTCGAACTGGGAGGAGAGGAGAATTCAATTCAATTTTTTTCTTTCAAACGCGGCCATTGTTTTATTTTCTTCGTTCAGCCTTGTTTTTAAAATGATCGCTGAGCATTTTTTCCTTTCTTTCTTTTTAAAAGTAACGAGGGAGACAAGAAAAGATAGTTGCATGAGGAAGATGTCTTGCTATAAGGATTCGAAAAAGTTCAGATGTGATGGAAATTCAGCTGAGGTTGACTGGTATAATTAAATATATACTTAATTAAACTCAAATCGTCTCGAAAATCGCAACTCAAAATATCGACTTCCCAACGAGGCGTGCTGCCAGGCATTTGTAACATTATACGCCTATTTCGAACGCAATGGAAAAGGTCCCGAGTCCAAATTTGATCGTATGGAGAAGATAACATTTTGGACCAGTTATAATATTAAATTTTCGATTTAATTTCAGCGCGTTTGCTTATCGTACGGCCAAACGATCACTCCAAACATTACGAAAAATGAAATCCGGTAATAATACAATATTACGGATCCAATGAAACTGGTTTCGTCGAATTCCGAGACTGTGTCTCAGAACACTATTTTCTAAATTCAATTTAAACGATAAATTTCAAAACTGAACAAATCACTTCCAAATTCAATTCTGAAGCTTCCATTACCTTTAGTATAATCAATATGAATTTTCTAAGCCATCAAATCATTTTTAACAGGCTTAAAATTGAAGATTCAAATTTTTACCCAGTTTCAATAATTAAATTCAATAATTTAATTACCAAATTCATTCTGATATTTGAATTTCAAATTAAACAATCATTCGAATATTTAAACTCAATTAAACATTCACATTTCAAATGTCAAAACTTCAGGGTCGTTACAATCTTCCCCCCTTAAAAGAATTTCGTTCCGAAATTACAAGTTAAGAAGAATGCTCCAATACCCGTTTATCATTTTCCCAAAACTAAACAGTTTTATCAAATTTTCAAAACAAATCTTTTTATTTAAAGATTCGTTATCACTTCAGCTAACTTTCCAAACACTTTCATAGTTTTCAAACAACTTTATTTCACTTCACAATTCAAATTCAAGTTTAAATTCGAATTTTAAATTATCCAAAATTTTCTCAAAAATTTTCTAACTCTCTAAATTTTCGAAAAATTTCGCCAGCGTCTCCTTTGCGCGGCTAACTCGGTACAACTACAAAATGTCCCTATGGACTCTCAAATCCCAATAGAAAACAAAATGCCAAGTGGCAAAACCAGAATCTCATCAAATTTCATACTGAAATTTAAATACATACCTTATCTTCGAAATCAAAATCCAATTCCACTTTCCTTTATACCCCATGTATACTTTACTTAACAACAATGGCCAAATTCACTTATTGGATTCCCAATACTCATTTACTTAAGAATTACATTTTTTTTATTTCTTAAGTTCAATACAAATATTTACATACTTCTTATATTTATTTTCACTTTACTAACAAAGTTATATATTCATTTCCATTCAACTTTGCATTTTCAATTCCATTTGAATTCAATTTACAATTTCAATTCTATTTGAATTCATTTTATCTTCAAACTCCGAATATTGAACTTTATCAATTATCTTTCATTCACAACTGATTCATCTCATTGTTTAAATTAGTTTCATTTACTAATTTCTTCTCAATACTTTGCTTCATTTGATCCAATTTGACAAATTTTCCGTTAACAAAAATTTTCCAAATTTTCAGAAAATTTTGGCGGAGTCTCCTTTGTACGGAGGAGCTTTTGCAATTTGACAAAAGATATAAATATATATACATCGACCCACTCGGTCGGAAAAGCAAAAACAGTTCATATTTCCTATTTTGTATTGCGTAGGCGTACCTTATTAGCATTTTTAAGCAAAGCGGCTTATTTATTAGCATTTGCGCAACCAAATGCAGCCAAACGGCTTCCAAAAACCTGTACTTACTCAATTTAAACACGTAAGTGACAAATATAGAAAATCTATTAACATTTTATTTATTTTCAATAGCAAACACATAGATCATAAGCAATACATTCAAAATAAATTCCATTAGCAATTTATAAGGTTTCAATACAAATTTAAATTGCTTACAACTATATCACACATCATTTTTATTCAATTCAATGGTTTACAATTCATTTTCTTCCATTCAATTCATTTTTTAAACGGAACAAACTCATATCTATTTTAAATTTCAAATTTCCATATTCAATTCGTCCTGAATTCACTTTATCAATAACAAGACAAAATTTCAATTTATTTCTACTACTTGAATTTATATGCAAATTCAAACCATTTTTATTCAGCTCACAATTCAATTTTAATTTAACTAATTCAACTTCCAATTCATTTTTCCATGAATTAATGCATTATCAATTAGTTTACTTGAACTCAATCCATTTTATTTTATTTCTCCAAGTTTGGATTTTTCCTTTAACTTGATTCAAATCAAATATCATTCCATTTCCAATTCCAAATTCACTTATTTACAAATGTAGCTTCATTTGTTTATTCACAATTTCATTCCTTATATTTAAATCTCATTCCAATCAAATTTCGAATATTTTTATAAGTCATCAAACTTATTTATATTCCATTAATGAATTTTATTTTCAAATACTTTCTTGGAATTCTATCCCAAATTATAAATCACATTTACAATTTTCATTTACAAATCCCATTCGTATATGAATTTATTTTCTTATACTTTCAATTCATATCTATAAATTTCATTTGTTAAAGGAATTTATCTCCAAATCTTTGGTTATACCATTATTTCTTATTCAATTTCCATATAACAATGATAATAATTCAATATTATCACTTTCTAACAACCAAAGCATCCATATACAATAATAATTTACGGAAAATGATTTCTTTTCTATACAAAAATAGTTTTGGGTAAAATTATTTCATTTACCCTATTTAAAACAATATTGTGTCTGTTTATCTTGTTTAAGAGTTTAGAAATCCCTATCGATTACAGTTGGCCAGACTGCACCGACTAGAATCTATAAACAATCAACCGATAAGTCAACACAATATAAAACAAATTTTTTATTCACTAACAAATACGCGCTCATATCTATTATTACACTCACACTCATTCTAGAGTACTACTGACTCTATCTCTAATGAGTAACACCCAACAGAAGCAGGGTTGCCGCTTAACCAATAGCTCTGATACCACATGTAACATTCTGATCTTTCGACGCTCGAAAGTCGACATTAATACGTCCACAGTATCAATTTCCACATAATCGAATGCCGGAAAACCGACCCATTAGGGTTAAAAAGAAGAGGTAGAAGAAGACAGAAGAAAAAGAAAACAGAAAGACATAAACATAAACAGAAACAACAACAGAATCTCACATTCGCAGCGGAACAATATATAATAGAAGAAACAATAATCTTTAAAACAAAAGACTATATCAGTTTATACATACATCAATCAGAGTCAATATACAACTCAATACAACAATGGACAGTTATATAAACTTGTCCTCACACAGAATACACAGCAGAATAAATAAACAAGTACGGTAGTACGCCTCGCCATCCAGCTCATCTCCAAAGCTCCAGAATATCCAGAATATCCTGATAACATAACTCTAGGCTGCCCGTGTGGAAAATTATGGGCACCCAGAGTTTAGAAAGGGAACAATAAACTCCGAGTCAATCATGGTGACTGGTGTGAGATCGTAAAACAGTTGTTTTCACAAAGAAAATAAAACAGATTCGCAATGCTTTTGGAAAATGAAACTACCATAAGACCTCCCGCCACACACACAATGCAAACGCAGAATTGGAGGAGATTTCTTCTTATGATAGTCAAACATGCTGACTACGCAAAATCATTGGATATTATTACTAGTGCATAGTGTCGAAATCATTTCGAAAGTATAATATTAATCTTAGCCAACATACAACCATTATTGTATGCCTACTATAGCTACTATGTTCAATAGCAGGTTACCGCCACATTCCATAGCAGGTTATACAACTAACACCGTACAAGGCTCGTATTGTTTCTTTGGATTTCAAACAAATGGTCAGGCAAAGGAACTTCCTTACACTGAAATGGAAACGCCTCTGGAAAGACGCCCCGAGAACCTAACCGGATCTCTGCAAACACAAGGCCGACGCTACCTCACGCTGTACAGCTGTACTAGGTAACTAACACACTGACGCTACCTCACGCTGTACAGCTGTAACTAGGTAACTAACACATAAGTATGCCATCTCCCGGTCGTTACCGACCTTTATCCGAGGATCCTCAACCACAAAGCAACAACCACAAAGTATAATAAATTTGCAGCATCAACATAGGTAAAATATCTGGGCTCCATACCATGATATCACCTTTTATCCAGAAGGAAATGACATACCCTAGGGGCGCGACCCCTAAAAACCTTGCCGCAACATTCCTTTTTCGACCATTACCGGGTTGTGAGGCTCGATGAAGTCTCGTCCACAAAGCTACGCTTTTTCACAAAGCCATGCTTTGATCAACAAATGATCAACAGCACTTCGTATGCCACATTACCAAATTGGGAATGTATCACTAGTAACCATCAACTACATAACCTCTGAGCTCATACGTCTCAGAGAAGGGTGTTAAGCTAAGAGAATAAATTCTCCGCCACCAACAGAAATGTATTTGATAGAAACCAGCTTTACATCTCAAAGTGTAACGTCAGACACACATCCATACAAGTCCGTTCCGGGATCGAACGGAACCGAAGGCACTTCCAAAGAAGCCCTTGCAATCCAGGTATTCACTAATCACGTCCGGACTTCCCATCACAAGAAGAGTGATATAAATCTCTATACCGGAGCAACTCGGTGCAGAGACATTCGACAGGTTGTCCTTTCATTTTCGAAAATACCCGGTCTTCACACCGGTCTTCAATTTCAATTCATACACGTCGTATCATTATTCGGAATGGGTTATCTGACACAAAGGTCCTTTCCCGGCTAAACCGAATAATAAGCGTTTGTTTTAAAAAACAAATTCAAGTGCCATTTCAAAGGCAATATTGATAGTCGGTTATTTAACTATCAACAACATTCACAACAATCATTAGATTTAAATAATTTTTCCCAAATTATTAAATTTCAAAATATCTTTGCAAGATATATATTTTTCCACACTTCATCACTTTGAAATCAAATTTCAAATCATATTTCACACTTCATCTCAAAATGGTCCATTTAAACCAATTAAATAAATCCTTATCGATTTATTTCAAATTTACATCCCAAATCTGTAAATTTATTTCCACACTTTTAAAAATAAATCAGTGTTTATTTTTAAAACAAATTTCCCTTTCCTTTATAAATTCCATTGTGAATTTAAATTTCCAAATATTCACTTTCAAACACCAAATCAAATTCCAAATTGATTTCTCCATTTCATTTCAATCCCAAATCAAATTTCAAATTGATTCTAAGTTTAATCCCAAATACCAAATCATTTTACAAATCGATTTCCAAATTTATTCTCAACACAAAAATCAATTTTCATTCAAACACCAAATAAATTTTCATATCGATTTCCCAAAGATTTATTTTCCAATACCAAATCAATTATCAATTTGATTTCAAACAAATTTGTCACCTTTTAAATAAATCCCTTTATTCTTTCCAATTTATTCAAAATTCCATTTTAAATAAATTCTTCAACTTTTAAATAATCCTATTCAAAATCCATTTAAAAAAAATCTTTTCCCATATTTTGGAAATAATTCGATAAGATTTCAAAAATCAACTTTATGCTTTTAAATTCCTTCTTTGAAATTCAACCAATTCTTTCAAAAGAGATTCACTTAAAATTTCATATTTAATTCCAAAAATCCAATTTTATTTATTTCTGGTATCCAACGATACCAAAAATACATTCGGCTAAATTATAGCCTTTAACAAATTCAATCACAAATATAATCATTCACAGATTATAAATAAATCATCACACGGCATATGAAACAAATTCATACAACATATGAAACAAATTCATACAACATAGGAAACAAATTCATATAATTTGAGAAATCCAGTTGGATCCCTCCAACCTGTTTCCCTGCATCCACAGATGTTAGCACAATACCAATTCCACTTCGAGGTGGAATATCGCGGTATATGGGATTTATAAAATATCATCCGCTATTATGCGGTGCATAGGGTCTCATCCGCTATATAATGCGGGAAATCAACAACTCCAATATATACATATTCCAATATATATATTACTATATACTACTACCATATATACTATCATTCAAGCACACAATCAACACAATCGATAATTTTAAATATAACTATTTAAAATTAAACAAAACCCTTTGTTTGAGTGAGAAGATCTCACCTTTGCTTTTATTTTGCAATCCATTTTTATTCCAGCTTGTTTTCTCGATTTATAGACCTTGTAACAGACATTATAAGGTTTTATTAATATTCAGATGGATTGAACAAATTAATATTTCTTTTTCTTTTGAAACCAAATACTAAAATATAATCTATGTATATTTTAAAATAATCTATATAGATTTTTATAAATCTGGTTTTATACAAAAGTTTCTCAACTTTTAAAATTTCCATTTCCAAAACCCTGCCTCTACATATATATTTATTTTTTTCCTTTTCTATAAATATATAGAAAATAAATTTAAAAGAAAACACCTTACTGATTTAGCCGAAGCCGTTGCCACCACGACTCGCATCGTGATCGAGCCAGCAAAGCCCTAGCCTCAAACTTCGACAGCACTACCGCCACCATTGACCAGAGACGAAGTCGACTTTGCCTACGCCGCCTTGGCTCCTCGATCCAACGACCATGACCTCGCAACCCTAGTCGCAGGCAATTTAGTCGCGACTCCCCCCAGGCTTTCAATCGATCGCCCTCGACCCCACTGATGCTCGAACCGAGCTCGCGAAAATCACAAAATCCAGAACGCGATCCACTGTTGCCCTCACGAAAAGTCGTGATTCCAATCGTCGGCCTCCGCTTGAGTGCACCACCTCCTTCCTAGACGAACGCGCTGCCATCAAAGTCGCGATTTTGATTCTATCGCGTCTTCCCTTTTTTTCTTATGATGAAACGAACATGATTTCGTTTTGATTTCCAATTGGGAGAATAATAGGGGATACGCGATTTTGAACTTCATGTTTTACTGCAGCCATTTTTTTTTTGCTGAGAAACGAAATAGGTATTCGAATTTTTTCTTCTTTTGTGAAGAACGAAAGGTATTTGGGGAAGGCAGTTCGAACTGGGAGGAGAGGAGAATTCAATTCAATTTTTTTCTTTCAAACGCGGCCATTGTTTTATTTTCTTCGTTCAGCCTTGTTTTTAAAATGATCGCCGAGCATTTTTCCCTTTCTTTCTTTTTAAAAGTAACGAGGGAGACAAAAAAGATAGTTGTGTGAGGAAGATGTCTTGCTACAGGGATTCGAAAAAGTTCAGATGTGATGGAAATTCAGCTGAGGCTGACTGGTATAATTAAATATATACTTAATTAAACTCAAATCGTCTCGAAAATCGCAACTCAAAATATCGACTTCCCATCGAGGCGTGATGTCAGGCGTTTGTAACGTTATACGCCTATTTCGAACGCAATGGAAAAGGTTCCGAGTCCAAATTTGATCGTATGGAGAAGATAGCTTTTTGGACCAGTTATAATATTAAATTTTCGATTTAATTTCAGCGTGTTTGCTTATCGTACGGCCAAACGATCACTCCAAACATTATGAAAATTGAATTCCGGTAATAATACAATATTACGGATCCAATGAAACTGGTTTCGCCGAATTCCGAGACTGTGTCTCGGAACGCTATTTTCTAAATTCAATTTAAACGATAAATTTCAAAACTGAACAAATCACTTCCAAATTCAATTCTGAAGCTTCCATTACCTTTAGTATAATCAATATGAATTTTCTAAGCCATCAAATCATTTTTAACAGGCTTAAAATTGAAGATTCAAATTTTTACCCAGTTTCAATAATTAAAATCAATAATTTAATTACCGAATTCATTCTGATATTTGAATTTCAAATTAAACAATCATTCGAATATTTAAACTCAATTAAACATTCACATTTCAAATGTCAAAAATTCAGGGTCGTTACAACCTGCATCCACAATGGTTAAAACATAACATAATATGATGATATTCAAAATTTCAATATGCCCTGGATTTCCCATCCCAATTTATCCAACTATCTATCTCAGTTTATAGTTTCTAGGGTTACCACTAACCTATTAGTTTTTATGGGCTGACTAATAACCTATTCCAATCTTATGGACTATCTGTCTGATTTCATAGTTTTCATGGGATCACTAAGAACCTATTGGTTTCTACCAATAACTTTATCCGATCATAGTTTTCATAGGATCATTATGAAGCTACTAGATTCTCCAATAACATCTCTCAAATCATAGTTTTCCTGGGCTAACTATGAACCTATTGATCTCCATCAACAACATATTCCGGACATAGTATTCATGGGATCACTAATAACCTATTGGCCCCTGCTAATAACATTTCTCATAACATAGTTTTCATGGGCTAAGTAAGAACTATCTAACTCAATAATCTTTTGATCAGTTCTAAGCATCCTATATTCTGGTCTACCTGACCTCCTGTATGCAATTCTACTCGCATAGAAGTCAAGTAAATTTATATTCACTATTGGGTTAACCTAGCTGGTTATTATGCCCTCATACCCCAAAATGCAGTTTGGGGGTTATGAAGTCTTATTTATTCCTATATTACCCTTTCCTTATTCAACCGTATGCTTAAGTTATAAAATAAGCTTATAGATTTATTTGGTTAAGGCACGACCTTACTTATTTTCAAATCTAAATTCCCTTATCACTCTAGTCATCACATTATTCTATTTAATTTATCTAATTATTCTCCTGAATAATGTTAATTAAATTTGGGGTATTACATATAATCACGTTCATAACATGAACACAAACTTAATTCGACCCAGATAATCTCCAAATCACTTCATATAATCCTATAATCATCAATAAACGAAATAAAGAAGATTTACAAGTAAATATATATATGAATAATCATCTCACTCATCTTCTCTTTCCCTTGATGAAGCTCTAATCACCAAAAGCTATGTTTTCCCTCTCTTTAAATCATAGATGAAGCTCCAAATCACAACTTCAAGCTAATCCCTTCATGGATTTTATAGAGAATTGGATGAGAGGAATTACAGTGATTTTATTTGAATTTAGTAATTTTATTTGAAGGGTTTGGGCTTGAAGATTTAGAGTTGATTAAGGGGTAATTAGGAGAAGATTAGGAGAGGAAGATGTAAAGAAACGTTAAATGAAAATGAATGATGGAATTATGAAGGATAAGCCAACTTATAGGCTAACTTATGGGCTTTAGCCTATATTCATTTCATCCATTCAAAATCACTATTCAATCGAAAAACTCACCTTCTCCAAACATATTCGAGTTTATTATCATTTTCCTTGCATCGAAAAAGTGAACTCAACTATGGGTGTTTCGAGTCCTAATTCACTCGTCTCTAAAAGTCAAGTACAAGGGGTATTTCGTTAATCAATGACTTAATATTAAAACTAATTATTTGAACACAGAATCATTAAAATGTAGGTTATTACAAGATAGTTTAGTAATTTTAACAATTTTTGATTTTTTGCATGCATAGAGCAAACAAAGTCTAAAAAACTTATAAATTATGAATAAGATAAGTCCGCCCCTAGCAGTAAAGGGGAACTTAAGGGCAAAACATCACTTCTTTATCTCGCAAAATGTGAATGGACCCATCAATTTGAAGCTCAACAAAGGCCTGCCTAACATGTGTCAACCAAGACCCTGGACGGTCTCATTATGCTCTATCCATTATGCTCGGCTTCGTTATGATTGGCCTCATCGTGCTCTATCTATCATGCTATGAATTATCATGCTCTATCTATCATGCTCGGCCTCATCATGCTCTGCCTCATCATGTTCTGTTCTACATGCTTAGCCTTGTTACATCCGTTGTGCTCAGCCTCATCATTCTCTTCCCATCATGCTCAACCTCGTCATGCTATATCTATCATGCTCAGCCTCATCATCTTATGTCCGTCTAGCTCGGCCTCATTATGCTTGGCCTCATTATGCTCGACCTCATCCGGTATGCTCTATCCTTCACGCTCGGTCCATCATGCTCGGCCTCATCATTCTACGTCCGTCATGCTTGGCCTTGTCATGCTCTATCCATCATGCTTGTTCTCGCCATACTCTATCCATCATGCTCGACCTTATCATGCTCTGTCCGTCAGGCTCGGCATCATCATGCTCTGTTTATCAGCATGCTCTATCCATTGCGCTCGGTCTATCATGCTCGGCCTCACCTTGCTCTGTCTATACTGCTTGGCCTCGTCATGCTTAGTCCCTCATGCTCAGCCTCATCACCCAATGTCTGTCATGCTCAGCCTCGTCATGTTCTTTCCATCAATCGTACTATTCCTTTGACAGAAGCAGTGAAGCCATATTGTTCCTTTAACAAAAATTCCACACCTACACTATTCATCTAACAAAAGCATCACTATGCAACAACCATTCCCTGTAACATACCTACCCTCTAACAAAAGCCTGTAGATGTACATCCTACCACCTAACATACATCTGGACCGCTTAGTCCATATGGAATATGAGCTAGCCGCATATGGATCGTATACCATGATCAGTGGCCCTAAGAAGCTTGGCATTCAAGGCATCTATCCAAGCCCTCCAAAGCATGATCTCTTCATTATAAATAGGAGAACCTATGCACTCGTACAAGGATGGAATTCCTTTTATCTGACAGCTAGATTTTTGTTCAATTTATGCTCTTGTAAAAGCTGTTAACCTTCCCTTCTATACCCAAAAATCACAAAAGTAATAAGATAAAAAGCCATAGTGGACGTAGGTCTATTTTAGATCAAATCCACAATTACAATATGATTCATAACCATACGATTAAAGAAAATTTTCTCACAAGTAGACCATGATTCCAAATGTAATTACTAAATATTTTTGCGTCTTTTGTATTTTCTATAGCTAACACAGCACTATTGGAGCTAACTATAATCGGTGCCCAAAAATAGATTTTTTTAATGAATATTCATATTAAAACAAAGATGCATTGAGTTTTGATCAAAACCAAAATCAGTTATTATTTCATAAATAGTATTTGGTATACATGAAAGTAATTTTTCAAAACTTAATGCCTCCATTAGTAATTGGTATGTGCTATGCTCCCTCTATTTCTACTGTTACAATAATAACATTCAGAATATGAATCTCTATTCAATCACATTTTGTGGCCCATTTTTGTCCACTATAACTAATTTATAATATAGAGTTTTGAATCGTGTATCTCAAATTTAAAGAAAATATATTATAGAGAAGAATTTTTTATAATAAAAAAACTTAGAATTAAAATCTTATTTCTTATTCCTTTCTAAGCATCTATAAATATTTTGTATAATTCTATTTTCGATGTCTCTTTATGAAGCAGATGTGACCATTTTCCCTTTCTTCATCCCAATCATGCATAAATTACTTCCACTCTTAGACTTTCTCTTTTGAATAGTCGAAACTTTGGAAAGAGAAACCCTTTACTATAAGACAACATTAAATTTCTTTACAAAAATTCATTCATTCATCCTTAACATATTAAGGAGATTGAATAAGTTGCATTTAAGTAAATAGATCAAACTGACATTTCAGTGATCCAATTCTTAGATCTGTTTGTAGCCCTTGGGCTAATGTTTTTTTTCAACACAACAAAATCCTTAATGTATCGAATCCTATTAAATAATACATGATCTCAAATTATTGTTTACTTTTTCACTCAGATGAAACAATATTCCCAAAAATCAGTATCTTACAAAACACGATTCACCATGCAACTTTTGTATATGATTGAATATTGATCAAATATTTATACTCTTTTATTGTTCTAGAATTCAAAACTCATAAAAGACAACACAAAACCTCAGGTAAATTCATAGTTAAGTTATCAAGCCTTGAAAATTCTAATGGTTGTATTATTCGGCTCTTATATGGGCCTTGAAGCGAAAACATGCCAAAAGATGAATTTATTAGTCGGCAAAATTTTGAATTTCTTTGTCAATCATTAATTTGGTTTGTTTATTAAATTTTAATCAATAAATAATTTTATCAGTTACATTATATGTGCAAATTAAATAAAGTAGATTATTATAATATTACATATGTTCTATACATGTTAGAGTGATTTATTATACTTTTCTAAAAGGCTCTCACTAGATTTTACATCTCTTGAGAACCCTAAATACGATTCAGGAATTTCATAAATTTCTCCAGTGAGCGTTAGGATCCATTTATCATGTACTACAATTTTGAGGTGTTTAACAAATTGTGGTCTCCATAAATGGTACGTAACACTTTATTAATTATATCTCGTATATAATTTCTAACCATATATTCATTTGATCCTAATTGTCTTTATGAACCTGAGGGTGCTCAACAAACCATATAGTGCATTAGATACTCTAGGTCCTTAATTTTGCGATAGCTTAAGGGTAATAATGTAACCCTTGAGGGTGCCCAACAAAGTTACAAATTTTTCTAACCAATCTTGGGACAATATAAACATTAATAAAGATATTTTATGGCTTGAGGGTGCTCAACAACCATTAGCATGTATAGTACTCTATTTATATTGTAAATGATAGAAAACAACTTTATTTTAAATTCATAATTTCAAATAATATTAACCGAGTATCATCAACATTTTAAGGGAGATGAATATAATCTCATGACATCATATATCTCTACATCTTATGTATAATCCCTTAGGTCTCTATGGGTTTTGATTCATTTGAACCACACTTTTCCTTATACATGTACATATACATACATACATTCATACATACGTCCATACACACACACATACACACACACACACACACATGATTTTAGTGTATCATTTATAATTCATTAAGTTATGTACATATGTAGTCCTTTATTAATTAAACCTTTTAATTAATTTAAATACAACATTTATAATATTATATAAGATTCCCTTTTAATCATAATATTTATAATATAATATTAAATTATACACTTATGTGTATATATTAGTAATTAACGCTTTAATTAATATTACAACTCAATTGCAACATTGTATGGACTATAACATTACAATTCATATTATAATTTAAAATTATTTTGATTTTACACTTTATAATTTAAATTTCAACAATTTTAAATTTATTCATTTATAAACTTATGCATACGAATTAAAAAAATTAGATTTTATTTGTAACTGTTATAAACTTTTATTTAATTTAAAACATTTTAAATTAATTTTTTGTAACTTTCATGAATATAAATTTAATTTTTTTTAAATTTAACTTAACCTTCATAAATTTTAACTTTAATTTAAACCAAATTTGAATTCAAATTTTATATATTATTCATGACAACATAATGCAAGCACTAATACCATTATTAGATCATGTGCATAAGGCAGTAGGATAAAAGGGGTAAATTTCAAAAAATTCCTTTAATTAATTAAAGTATAAGATATTTAACTTATGTTCATGAATAAATTGTGATAACATTATTAATACATTTGGATTTGAATTCTGAATTTTGATCATAAATTAATTAAAGATTAGATTTATAATATTGTAATTTTATTCGAATAACTAATTTTAACTAAATAAACCTAGTTTCACACTATTATCCTAAAAATCATGTATTCAATGACTAATAAAGAGTATACAATAATATGAGATAATATATGATTGTGTGAGTGTATTTGAATTACATTTGAATATTTATAAATAAATAAATATATATGTATGTATATGTATATATGTATGTGTATGTGTGTATATATATATATTACTTTAAATGACAAGTTAATATGCTAAAGTCTAATAAAGAAGAAATTTACTATTTAATGATATTGATTTGCTCAAAATTTCAATACGAACCATACGATGTAGGAAACACACCAAACATATTTCGTATGGGATAGTTAATCATGTTTGAAAATTCAAGGGTTAAAATGTAAATTATAATTCAAACATGATTTATGTTGTAAAATTGTATTCTTCCTACTCCAAAACCCTAGCCAACATATGCTTATAGTTCGATCATTAACCACTACTGCCTCAATGAGTTATCAACTTCATGGTCGCCACCATTGTTAACCCTATCCTTAGATGAACCTATACATACCCACGAAGTCTTACTTGATCTTATTCAATGAAACCCAAATTCGACATCATTTGATTATTGCTGCTTTCAAACCCCGGAGTTGGGTCACCAATAGCCAAGTCACAATAATCTAAGAGGTTTTCAAGGCTTAACCTCTAGTGATGATTCGTTGCCATTGTGAAGTTTCACATAGCATGCATGCACAGTAACTTATGTAAATTACAATTTTTAGTTCTTAGCAATTTCAATTTTATTTAAAAATGTTTATATAAGATAAAGTGTACATATTATAAACTGATTATGTAATTACAAGTGATTTTCTCATTTTGACGACCACTCTTTCATAAAAAAAGTAGATTATGAAATTAAAATCACTTAGTAATCTAACAGATCGATTACACATTGAATCATTAGTTCTCCGATAAGAGAACCATTGTCTAATTTATAAATGGAGTTGTGAATTCAAATAAGAAGATTAAATTTAATTTAGGAGAAAATAAGAATATTCAATATCCATTATTGAGGCCTATAAGTATATTTATAGCATCAACATACTATGTAAAACTTTTATAAAGATCCACTATTCAAGATATGACCCATTATGAGTGAGATCATATCTCATTTAAATTCAAACACGTTCAATTAGCTCCTACCCACAAAATATTGGCCCGCCTTATTTTAAAACAATTTTAAAATTTTGACTACCAAGATTATATATATATAATTTTATTTAAATTATTATATTGGCCCAAAGAATAATTAAATAAATATATAACTATTGTATACTTTAAAAATTAATTTTAGTCTCCCTAATAATAGTAATAAAATTAATTAATTAATTAATATAACAATTGTATTGATTTCTCCATAATAATAATTATGACTTTTATAAATTATTTTATTATAATATTCTCGGTCGAAAGCTTAGAGTTGCAATTTTGTTACTTCTAGGTGTGAACTCAACTCTTGATATATTTAAACAATTAAAATATTAAAGTATGTATGGACTTTGCTGAAGCATGGGTAATGGACAAGTTTAGTTACTTATAGATTTTCTAGGTAAAATCCATTTACTTATCTTTTAAAGTGGCTCACTTAAACAATGATATATTGTGAATGTTTTCTCTTTGTCATTACTATATCACTTAGATAACTTGATCTCGATCAATAAACAAAACTCTAATAATATCCATTGTTGCTTATTTTTCTTACAAAGGTATAAATAAGGTCGTCAAGTTCAAAGCCCAATAGCAAAGGCCTGCATAGGGCCTGTCAAACACTATCTCCTCTAACCTAATAGCTCATCCAACTATCACATCTCATCATGCAAGTTCTACTCTATTGAATAAGATGCATTGGCAACAGGATAAAAATGGTGAATTTAAAAAAAATCCTTTTACTAACTTGCATAAGAGTTTGTTTTTTTGTTTATGTGAATAATTTTCTATTTGTACTAAATCAAATTTAGTAATTGTTTAATAGAAGTGTTTGTATAATATTATTTAATTTGTGTAATATAATTAAAATATCATTTGTTGTTAATGTTTAAATAATATTTACTAATAATTTAATTTATAATAAATTTATTTTTATATTTTAATTTTATATTTAATGCTTTGAATACTTTTATTCATAATACAAACATCACAATAATATAAAAATATAAACTACCCTAGGGGTATATTAGGATAATTGGTTGTTATGTCTTATAGTCAATAAAATGTTAAATGGTAAAATGATATCCAATAATGTCACAAATGGAATCATATAATATTTATACTTAAACTAAAATAAAATAATTAAATTTTTTTGGCCACTGAAATTTATAAGAAATAATATATATGTATATATAGATATACATACATATGTGTGTGTATCTGTGTGTGTGATATATGTATATATAATATATAATTTAAAGTATATGCGTATATATTATTATAAAATATAATTTATTTAGATATAAAATATTTTCTTTCAATTATGTATATATATAGAGGGAATTAGGCACAAGGTCAAACTTAGAAAAAAATTAGATCGAAGGACATCAAGTTTTATTTTTGAGCTGAAGGACAAACCTTGGAAGAAAATTAGACTGAAGGACAATGCTAGTTATAGCTAGAATTATATTCAAACACTATACAAAATGCTAGTTATAACTAGCATTATATTCAGCTTTACACTGTACAAAATGCTAGTTATATTTAGCATTGTCCTTTAGTCTAATTTTTTTTCAAAGTTTGTCCTTCAGTCTAAAAATGAAACTTGTTGTCCTTCAGCCATTTTTTTTTTCAAATTTTGTCCTTGTGTCTATTTTCCACTATATATATAATTAATTTTTGGTTTTAAATCATTTAACAATTTAAATCTCAAAATTTACAAGATTGACTTTTTCATTAATATCTATAATATACATATACATACATACATACATACACATACACACATATATATATTTGTTGCTATAGTTGTCAGCACACAGACATATATTTAAATGTATATGTATGTGTGTGTGTATGTGTTTGCATCAAAAATGGCACAAACACCCAATGAAGTAGTAAATATGAAAATTATCAAAGAAAAATAAGAGATAGTAAAGAAAGAACACACAATTTGATTATGGTTCGATGAATACTCCGGCCTATGTCCACTTAAACTTTATTATTCAATTTCTGTGACTTTTACAAACTGTGATTTTATGGATCGGTATTCTCAAATTGATGGTCTTGGATCAGTCAGATCCAACAGAGTTTCATGACAAAGTGAATAAATTCAGAAAAGAGGAAAAGTCCCTTTTCCAAGTACTTTATACCTCTATTTATAGGCAAAGATCTCAACATTTGGGTCCGAAAATCGCTGCACACATTGTCCACATCATGCATGTCCTTCCCCAAAAGTCGCATGCCAATCCCGCACCAACATTACTCAAATCGGTGATGACCTAAGGGTCTCAGATAATCCATGGGCCTTGGATCAACGATGACCCATAGACCTTGGATTGGTGATGATCTATGGGCATTGGATCGATGATGACACATAGGCCTTAGATCAATGATGATCCATGGTCCTTGTATCGTTGATGACCATAGGCCTTGGATCAGTGATGATCATGGGCCTTGGTTCCGTGATAATCCAAGCACTTAGAGTCAACTTGTGTCTTGATTCGGGTTCGTCTTGAGTTTGTTTCGAGTTCATTCCTTAGTTTCTTTGCTTCATGCTTATTCATTCTTTCCTTTGAGTTGTTGCACCATTTTCTTGGGCTGTGCTTCGGGCTTGGAATTATACCGATCCTAGGAACCCAATCCAAGAATGTTGATTTTTCAAATTTTCAACCATCTCTTTGCATTTCTTCAACTTATCTTGTTGCATTGTTTTTCAGGTGATTACATTCATTTTTTCACCGATCATTAATCTAGTTTAATCGTTCAAGTCCTTTCATAGACTACGGAAAATTCGATTGTAACACTTGCCCCCTAAAACATGCCTTGCGAATGGAAGGTGTGCTTTGCTCAGGAACAAATATCGAAGTCGACAAATCACTAGTAGTTGAACTCTCCGACCATCGACTGATCAAATTGTGGCGAATCATCCAATATCTTCGTATTCACCTGTAAATCAAATGTAGTTCAGGATAGCTAAGGGCTCGAGTCCTTTTTTAAGTGTTAGTCGTAAATCATCATCGTTCCGTGTTCATTTAAAATCATATCATAAATCAATATTGTAAATCAAGGTAATCATATGATGCATCATTATCCAAGTCATCATGTATTCATTCGAGGTTAAGTTATTGTATATCAATGTCATGTGTTGGGTAATCAAAGTTCAATGATTGTGTATATCATTGCCACTGGTTGGAATGTTATTTATAAATCGTCTAGTATCGCCTAGAATCCTATTCTAAGAATGCTCGACCGAATCGAAGTAATGAATTTCACCAATCATCTAGTTATCAATTAGGGCAGTGCATTGCCATCGATCAGAGCATCGCCAATAAATCATTTGAAACCGCTCAGCATCCCATTATAAATGATTTCGATCGAATTGACGTAATAACATAATCTAATGATCGTTATCAAATTGTTTCAAAGTCAAGTGGCATTCAAATCCAAAGTCTAGTTCTCGATTTCTCTAGATTAAATCATCAACATCCATGTTAGCTTTCGATATCTCCTGATCGTGTAATTAATGACCAATCCAATTCTTGATCTCTCTATATCATTAGTTGAATCTCGATCTCTCTAGATTGTTAGTTCATGTTTTTGATCTCTTCGGATTGTTAATCTAATTTCTGATCTCATTGGATTGTTACTTCATGTTGAGTGCAATTTGCTCACTTTTTGGCTATGAGACTCAACGACTAAGTAAATCCATCCGCTTACTCTTTAGTGAGGAGACTTACTTCTTACAATTCATTACCTCGTCTCTTGGGTCAGGAGAACTATTCCCAGTCAATTCACAAATCAATATCAAGTGATAACCAATCTCTGTTGGTGTTTCGAATTCGAGTGATTTTCAAAATCAAGCATTCATTTATCGAATTCAAATTCAAACATCCAACAAACAAGACAACATCCATCCCATCAAGCACTATGGCCAGGAATCCGACTTAGAGCATGCCCAGAGACAGATCAAAGTCACATACATGAGTAAGTGGCTTAACTGTAATATCATAATATTTATTAAAAACAAAAGCAAAGCGCAAGAATCGAACCTGACTCCCTACCATCCCAATCATAAGATAACTATCCTTAACCTACATCCAAGGCCTCTTCCATTCACTACAAACAGTGGCTACTCCTACTGCATCACTACAGCTTGGTTCCTTACGTACTGCTGCTGCCGTTTGTTCCTAACTTGCTCTTCAATCAAATCATGAAGGTGCCTACAATCATTTGTTTCATGCCCATCCAGCTGATAGAATTGAGAATACTTTCTTGATCTTTTTTCTCCATCAGTGGGCTCTCTTTTCATTAGTTTCCGGCAAGGAATCTACCCTCGGTATCCAATAAATCTCCATCGGGGTTTCAGTCAACTTTGTGTGAGAAAAGAATTTTGGTTCCCTTCTCTACCACTTCGGTCCTTTGAAACCATCGTCTGCCTTTCACTTTCCTTTGTCTTTTCCAATTCCTGCTTCGGACTTTCCTCCATCATCCACAGCATTAACCTACGCCTTTACAGCTTCATCATCCTCCTGATTTAAGTATCTCTCAGCCTTATGGTAAAACTCCTCGAGATCTACCAATAGTTCTTTTCCAAAGCAACCTTAAAATCCATTTTACTAGCAACTCTCAAAACTACCGCCAACAAAACCATCAATGGATCTAGCTTATGAAATGCAGTGGCTACCGTGTTAAACCTTGTCAAATAACTTTTTAGGGTCTCTTCGGCCCTTTGTTTCACGGTCGTAGCATCATCACATTCTTTAGTCATGAAATATGAACCCTGAATTGTCTCATGAAATTATTCACTAACTTGATCCACGTGCTTATGGTCCCATTCTCCAACTATCTGAACTACATTGCTACATAATCTATTAAATATAACCAAAAGTACCATCCCATTACCTCTTCAGAAGCACACAACACCTACATATGTCAGATGCACCTCATCAGATGGATTGTTGAGTCTGTTGTTGGGTCTATCTTCCCATTGTACATTTCCAATGTCGAAAGCTTGAAATTAGGTGGATTCATTGTGTACCAGATGTTGGGAGTGAATGGGTTTCTATTCGTGTCCTCTAGACTCTGGTCTGGTTGTAACATCCCCCATTTAAGGCCCAAAAATAAACATGATTAATCCTGCAGCCATCCATAGTATTATTTCCTAGTGACAAAATGAAATCGGTTAATTGTATCTGTAACATCAAAAGCACATGAATATGAAAATTTTCAAAACACATTTTATTTATAACTTTCTCATTCATCATATAACCCCATCGATTCCACATTTAGAGAAAATATAATAATTTCAATTATATTCCAAGAGCGACATATGAAGATGCCCCTTGGATGATCAGAGTCTCTAACTACTCGACAATTTTAAATTCTGTTGTTACATCTATTCAAACAAAACACAAAACTTCAAACAACACATCGAAAATAAAATCCTAATATTAGCTTGCCTCCTGCACATCTCCAAAAGCTTATTCATTTAACTTGAAAATCATACTCTTGATCTACTCAAATGAGTACCCGAGAGTTTAAGGGGAAAAACAAAAACTTCGGGTCAGACAAAATGTCTGATGTGAATAATAATATACTTGTTTCCTGGAGATTTGACCAGGCAACTGAGTGCTCGGCATTGGGTAGTACTCGACTTCCAGGACAACTCGTCATCCAGGAGTACTCGGCATCCAGGAGCACTCGGCATCCAGAAATACACGGCATCCAGGAGTGCTCGGCATTGGGTAGTACTCGGCTTCTAGGACAACTCGGCATCCAGGAGCACTCGGCATTCAGGAGCACTCGACATCCAGGAGTACTCGGCATCTAGGAGTACTCGGCATCCAGGAGCACTCGGCATCCAGGAGCACTCGGCATCCAGGAGCACTCGGCATCAGGAGGCGTTCGGCGTATACGACTGCTCGGCATGGCTGTATTGTTCGTCAAAAGCTATCGTTCGGCCAGACCCATCGTTCGGCCAGAAACATCGTCCAGCTAAAGGCAAACGTTCGGCCAGTTCCATCGTTCGGTCAGAAGCATTGTTTGGTTAAAGCTATCGTTCGGCCAGCACCAACGTTCGGCCAGAGACAACGTTCGATCAAGCGCTTCGTTCGGCCAGAGGCACGTTCGGCTTCGACTGGCATTCGTTCCACTCTTCCCACACAGCAAGCAGATCGTTCGGCATAGAGAAGGTGGTTCGGCATCATTGTGTTCGGCCTATTTGGTTCGGCATACGGCGACCACTGTATTTGGGCCAGAGTGTTCGGCTGCCGAGCCCACCTGGGAAGTCCAACCCATCTTTGTCTATAAATAGAGGGGTAGGGGCACAGTGAAAAGGACCTTTTTTCGGGAACACTGGGGAGGCTCTGCCATTTTTCAGACTCATCTTCTTTACTTAGCAACTTCATTCAAGCATTTGATCTACGAATTGTATTTGTAATCAATCATTAAGAAGATCAATAAAGTGAAAACTCAAAGTGGGCGTAGGCAATTACGCTGAACCACTATAAATCCGGTGTTCTTACTTTCTGCATTTGAATTAGCATATTCTTCCTTGTTTAATTTATCTTCATCACTTATATCTCTACACAATCTTTCTCTACGAGGTTAGTGACCAATTTTGGTGCTAACACTTTGGTGCTTTCACTGAGAGTTGAATTCTCAGACCTTAAGGATCTACTTTGAAGCTACTGGATTGAACAAATCCCCCAAAGAAGATCCGACTTATTGATAGGACATCCGTTGATTCTACTCAGAGTTCCTACCAATAACTCTACAATGGCAAGACTACATACCAGGTCAGCTTCTCATAATGCGGATGCCCATGAGACTGCTAGCGTACAACAAGCAGGAACTAGCAATCAGCCAGCGAATCCGGGTGTAGGAATTGCCGCCCAGGACCAGACTCCAGTTGTCACCAGAATAGAGTTCAACGACTTGATGAGAGAACTCAGGGAAAGCAGGAGACAACTAAGAGAGCAGATGCAAGCTAACGCCAACCTGATGGCACAACTCACTCAACAGCAGCAACAGAATGCTGGGGGCAATCCCGCTCCTTATTCCTCATCCGACAGCTCAACTTCCTCTGATGAACCTCCCAGGCGCAGACGCCGTAAGACTGAAGCTGCGCGGGCAGGTGCTGCTGTTCAGACAGCTGGAGACCGTGACCAAGCAAGAGTTGGAAATTTAGGAACTGGAGTGCAGGTGGAGGCTGGAGGCCCAGACCATCAAAACGCTAACGATGTCGAACCTCAAGATGCACGTTTGGCAGATCGCCAGGAGAGGAGGCATCAGCATGGACAGTCGCGTAGAACAGACTCTAACCTTCCACCTTCCATATAGACACCAGATCTGACAGCCATGGTTAGGCAATTGATGAAAGAAAATCAGGGCTTATCGAATGACGATTGGGGAGTATCAAGGAGTCATACTCCGTTCATAGATGTTGTGCTGCAGGCGGCGTACCCCAGAAAGTTTGTATGCCAACTATCCTTGCGTATGAGGGAAAGACTGACCCTAGACAGCATGTCATGAGGTATGAGTGGATGATGGATTCAGCTAGAGCAAATGACGCAACCAAGTGTAGATGCTTTCCAATTACTCTATCTGGGATCGCAACTATGTGGTTCACCCGACTTCCTCCGCGGTCCGTATCCAATTTCGAGGAGTTGGCAAAGAAGTTTATTGAGTAGTTCAGGATACACACTACTCGTCCAAAGGACGTAATGTCTCTGTCAAGTGTAATCCAAAATCCTGGGGAGTCGTTGAAGGATCATTTACAAAGATTCCATGTTGCGGCAACTGAAGTCAGTAATCCCAATGATCATGCAATTCTAATGGCTATAATGAGAGGTGTGGATCCAGATTCTGAATTTAGAGACTGGTTGGCAGGAAAACCTCCGACTACGCTAGAGCGTTTCTACTCAAAGGCACATCAGTTCATAATAAGAGAGGAAGCTAGGTGGGTAAGGCGAGATAAGGCACCAGGACCTGTCCAAGAGTCCATGAAAAGCAACGTTGCTGTGAAGCAGTCCGGAGACAACTCGGGAAAGGTTCAGGTCAATGTCCAGAACAAGCCTGGGCAGCCTAAGGAGTTCGGAGGAAGAAATCAAGGGAAGACGAGAGAAGCGGGGAAGTGGAAACCGAGAATTCCAAGCTACAATGAGTATACCCAGCTGAATGCATCTCTTGAGAACATTTACCTATCAACCTGCAATACTTTTCAGTACAGAAAGCCACGTCCAAAAGAGTCAACCGAGGAACAGAAGCGGACCGGGAAATATTGCCGCTTCCAATAGACTTATGGGCACAATACAGAAGAGTGCAGACACCTGCACGACACTATAGAGAAGTTGATCAGGCAGAAGAAGTTACAAGAGTTTGTGAAGGATCCACAGGAAGGAGGACAGGGAACATCCAACCCAGGTCGTGCACCAGCCCCGCGTCATCCCGAGGAGCCTGCCCGAACTGTGGGTAGACTAGTCATAAACACAATCATCGGCGGACCTCACCCCGTGGATAAGAATTGGCAAGAGATGGAGCGGTATGCAAGTTCCCTGAAGCATGCAGATTTTGAATGTTGTTCGAACACGGAGGATGGGACCCCTGCTAAGCAGCTACGCATGATGACAGACGATATAGTGTTCAGAAATAGAGATGCTGACCAAGTGGAGGCCCCAACCATCGACCCGATGGTCATATCTGCGACAATCGGACCGGCTTATGTGAAAAGAATTCTGATTGATTGTGGAAGTTCTGTCAACATCATCTTCAAAAAGGCTTATGACCAGATGAAAATGGAAACAAAGGACTTGAAACCATCCAAAGCTCGTATACATGGCTTTAATGGTGCAGCGACCGATGCGGTAGGATATGTTGAGTTACCAGTTGAACTGGGACAAGGCGAACGTCGTAGGGTGCGAATCCTGCCCTTCGTAGTTTTGGATGTGGATTCTCCGTATAATGTATTCCTGGGCCGACCGGCCCTGGCTGAGTTTAGAGCAGCATTAGCCCCATGGTGCCTGACTTTGAAATTCCCAACTGACAAAGGAGTAGGAGTTGTTCATGGCGACCAGGCGACCGGTCGTGCATGTTATGTGGCAGAGCTCAGAGAGGCCCATCGGAGGGAGAAAGGAAAGGTTGCGGACATTCCGATCCGCATCCTTAATAATGATGATTGACAAGTAGTGCCCGAGCCCTGGCTCGGGCATAATTCTCGGATCTTCAGAGACAGATCCGAGAGATGACGATGAGAAACCCAGGGAAGAAAAGGCAGCGTCGGCTGAATTAACAATTGACATTTCAGTCAGCCGAGACGATCCAACGCGAGTGCTGAAGATCGGATCACAACTCGGCCCCGCAATGACTGAAGACCTTAGTGATTTCCTCCGGGCAAATATTGATGTTTTCGCCTGGGTGCATTCTGATATGTGCAGGATTTCTTCCGCCATTACGAGTCATATGTTGAACATAGACCCGAAATACGTCCCAGTTAAACAAAAGAGGAGAGGAATGGACCTAGAGAGGTCCGCTGCTCTCAGAGAGGAAGTGGACAAACTCAAAGCCAATGGGTTCGTCCGCGACGCCCTCTACCCCGAATGGGTATCGAATCCCGTGCTGGTGAAAAAGGCGAATGGGAAATGGAGAACTTGCGTAGATTATTCCGACTTGAACAAAGCGTGCCCCAAGGACAGTTTCCCGTTGCCTAGGATTGATCAGCTGGTCGACTCCACTGCAGGACATGAGTTGTTATCATTCATGGATGCATACTCGGGTTACAATCAAATCCCGATGCATATTCCGGACCAAGAACACACCAGCTTTGTTACAGATGTCGGGCTATATTGCTATGTAGTAATGCCCTTCGGACTGAAGAACGCAGGAGCGACTTATCAGCGTTTGGTGAATCGAATGTTCAAAGACCAGCTTGGTAGGACGATGGAAGTCTATGTGGATGACATGCTCGTGAAGTCACGACAGTCAAACGACCACATTCGAGACTTGGCTGAAATGTTCGACATACTCAGGTATTATGGGATGAAGATCAACCCTCTGAAGTGTTCCTTCGGCGTTGCGTCGGGGAAGTTTTTGGGATTCATCGTCAATGCTAGGGGAATTGAAGCTAACCCAGAAAAGATTCAAGCTATTCGAGATGTGCAAGTGCCTAGGACTATAAAATAGGTACAGAGCTTGAATGGAAAAGTAGCTGCGCTGAGTCGATTCATATCCAGGGCCACGGACAAGTGCATCCCTTTCTTTGATATAATAAAGAAAGGGAAGAGGAACTTCGAGTGGACATCTAACTGTGAGGAAGCATTCCGGGATCTGGTGAGGCATCTGGAGAGCCCACCAGTGTTGTCAAAACCAGTAGACCATGAGATGTTGTACGTATACTTGGCTGTATCCCCACATGCGATAAGTGCGGCTTTGGTTCGCGAGGAGGATCGAATCCAGAAGCCGGTGTATTATGTTAGCAAGCGTTTAACGGGGGCAAAAAGAAATTACCCTAAAATCGAGAAACTGGCCTATTGCTTGGTGATTGCGTCACGAAAGCTGCGCCCATACTTTCAAGCACACTCAATCAGTGTTTATACCGATCAACCCCTACGGCAGGTACTCCAACGACCAGAAACTTCTGGAAGATTGCTAAAATGGAACATCAAATTGAGCCAGTTCGATATCGCCTACTTGCCATGAAGAGCCATACAAGGGCAAGCGTTAGCAGATTTCATCGCTGAGTTTACCATACCCGATGAACCAGATAATCACAATGTCATTCCCCTGTTTGATGGAAATTGTACACCGATGGAGCATCAAACGACCGTTGCTCCGGTGCTGGCGTAGTCCTTGTAACTCCAGAAAATCGATCGGTTTGTTACGCTCTAAAGCTCGATTTCCCGGCTACAAATAACGAAGCAGAATATGAAGCACTGATTGTGGGCTTAAAGCTCATTGAAGAACTCAGGGTAAAATCAGTTGAAATCTTCTGTGACTCACAATTGGTGGTCTACCTGGTGCGAGGAGATTATCAAACAAAGGGACAGAAGCTTGCCCCGTACCTTGTTATGGTTCAAGAACTGCTGTCAAACCTTGAGCGTTATGACATTTCGCATGTCCCGCGTGAACATAACAAAGAAGCCGACTTGTTGGCAAAATTTGCAAGCACTGGCGACGCTCAGCCAATGGGACTGTTTCCTATTGAGGCATTGCATGCCCCAAGTGTAGACGCAATGAAAGTTGATTCTGTGTTGGAAACAGGAATCGAGAGGGAATCATGGATAACCCCGTTCAAACTATACCTGATAACGGGGGCTTTGCCAGAAAAAAGGAGCGAAAGACGACAGGTCCTTCGAAAGGCCGCGCGATACGTGATGCAGAATGGATTAATGTATAGAAAGGGGTTCTCAGTCCCCTTATTGCGGTGCATCGCTCATGATGAGACCAAATGGGTCTTGAAGGAGGTACATGAAGGAGAATGCAGTGACCATACTGGGGGGCAAACGCTAGCAAAAAAGATCCTCCGCTATGGATATTACTGGCCGACCGTAAATCGGGACGCTGCAGACTACGCAAGGAAATGTGACAAGTGTCAAAGATATGCAAAAATCCCGAGGACTCCATCAACGGAACTCACACAAATGGTTAGTCCTGGCCATTTGCAATCTGGGAATCGACATAATCGGCTCTTTGCCTATATCCAAAGGTGGTGCGAAATACGCGATAGTTGCAGTCGACTACTTCACAAAATGGGCTGAGGCAGAACCCTTGGCTACAATCACCTCTAAGAAGGTCATTAACTTCGTTGTACGAAACATTATATGCCGCTTTGGCCTCCCTCGCACCATCATCACGGACAACGGGACGCAATTTGAAAGCAGAGAATTTAAAGAGTTCTGTTTAAAGTATGGCATCGAGAAGAAATTCGTCGTCGTTGCACACCCAAAAGCTAACGGACAAGTTGAGGCCGTTAACAAAATAATCAAGTCCATACTGAAGAAGCGCCTGGAGAAGGTCGGAGGCAAGTGGGTAGACGAGCTCCCGACGGCATTATGGGCTTATAGAACTACCCACAAGTCCGCGAACGGCCACACTCCATTCGCCTTGGCATACGGCTCGGAAGCCGTTATACCCGTGGAACTTGAAGTTCCATCACATCGAGTGACATATTATGATCCCAAGATGAATAAGGACCTCTTGCTGAAAAACGTGAAGAGGCCGAATTAAGGGCGGCAGCATATAGGCACCGAGTCAAGCGCTACTACGACGGCAGAGTCCGCCCAAGGATTTTTGATGTGGGTGATCTCGTTTTGAAACGAGTATTCCCGGTACCGTCGCGTATGAATCCCAGCTGGGAAGGTCCGTACGTCGTTGAACGGAAGCTTGGAGAGGGAACATTCAAGCTAGCGACCGTTGATGGCGCGACGCTCCCCCGAGCTTGGAACAGTGAACATTTGCGACATTATTACATTTAGCATGTCTCTTTCCTGTTTTAGGCACAGTTATTTCCTGTATGTTTTCATTCAGTCGTAACTTAGTTTCTTTTTAGCCATGTAATCAAGCAGTTTAGTTGTTTTTCATTAATAAAGGCTTGAAGCCGTATTTTCCACGAATTACTAATGTTTCTATATCTCATAGTCGGGTGATGAATTACTCGAACTACATTATCCTGTACGATGTACGAACTCGTATAAACGACTTCAATCTCCGAGTCCCCTGAGCGCGGACTAGAGTATAAACGACTTCAATCTCCGAGTCCCCTGAGCGCGGACTAGAGTACTCTAAGTCCCCGGAGCGCGGACTAGAGTATAAACGATTTCAATCTCCGAGTCCCCAGATTGCGGACCGGAGTACTCTAAGTCCCCGGAGCGCGGACTAGAGTATAAACGACTTCAATCTCCGAGTCCCCTGAGCATGGACCGGAGTACTCTAAGTCCCCGGAGCGCGGACTAGAGTATAAACGATTTCAATCTCCGAGTCCCCAGATTGCGGACCGGAGTACTCTAAGTCCCCGGAGCGCGGACTAGAGTATAAACGACTTCAATCTCCGAGTCCCCTGAGCGCGGACCGGAGTACTCTAAGTCCCTGGAGCGCGGACTAGAGTATAAACGATTTCAATCTCCGAGTCCCCAAATTGCGGATCGGAGTACTCTAAGTCCCCGGAGCGCGGACTAGAGTATAAACGACTTCAATCTTCGAGTCCCCAGATTGCGGACCAAAGTACTCTAAGTCCCCGGATCGCGGACTAGAGTATAAACGACTTCAATCTCCGAGTCCCCTGAGCGCGGACCGGAGTACTCTAAGTCCCCGGAGCGCGGACTAGAGTATAAACGATTTCAATCTCCGAGTCCCCAGATTGCGGACCAGAATACTCTAACTCCCCAGAGCGCGGACTAGAGTATAAATGATCTCAATCTCCGAGTCCCCAGAGTATGGACCGGAATACTCTAACTCCCTAGAGCGCAGACTAGAGTATAAATGATCTCAATCCCCGAGTCCCTAGAGTATGGACCGAAGTACTCTAAGTCCCCAGAGTGCGAATTAGGGTATTAACAATCTCAATCTCCAAATCCCCTAAATACGGGTCAATTTATTATAAGTCCCTGGAACGCTGATTTAGAAAAAATTCTAAGTGTTCAAGAGGTATAGAACAAGGAGTATGCCGCTCCGAAAAATGTTCGAGCAACGCAAGAATGGACTGGGAAATATACAACTCATAAGTGCTTGAGTTTTGACCATAGTTATTCAGAAAGCTAAAAAAGTAAGAGAATCATTCAAGCGAAAAAGGAACTAAACTTTATTTAATAGTCCAAAATGAGGTTACATAGTTATCCCTCCAAAACTTGGAGTCAAGAACCCATCTATACAAACTACGGAGACAAAAGATAAAAGTAATTACAAGACTTAAGCATAATCTCGTTGAACGAGTTTAACGACTATTTCTTTGGTTTCTTCTTCTTGTCTTCCTTTGTTTTCTCGGACGATTCCTCTCCCTCACGCTTCTTCTTGGACTTCTTGCTTGCTAAAGAAGCGGAGTCAGGAGTGGGAGAAGGATAATTCAGCGGTTTGGACTTGCCAGGGAGGATGATCTTCAAAGGTCTATTCCGTGGGTCGGTAAGTTCCAGAATTTCAGGCTCAACTTTGATCTCGACTTTCTTTTTCTCCTCTTTGGCGAGACTCTCTTTCATGCTCATCTTCGAAGTATGTTCGGAGGCGCCAGTGATCTCGATTTCATAGCTCCCTTCGGCAGGAGATGAAGTGTCAAACTTATCATCATCTAGCGCCCCGATCACTTGAGCATCAGGACCAGGAGTTACTCCCGCATGAGCAACATCGCTTGCTTTCTCTGCCTCCTCCTTGGCGTCATCGCTCCTCGAAGTTGGCTCGGGGTCAGAGCAGCCTGCATGAAAACATAAAGAATGAATATTAGAACGAATAACCACTGCTGGAAAGTGACAGATTTTTTAACTTCTAAAAAAGAAGAGTTTCCTACCGGGTTCTGGCTAGCTATCAGTTGCGTGTGGAGTTTCACCCTCCAGAATAGGAGATAGCATATGAACGTCGAGCCCGGGATCTTCAGGATCGTAGCCGGCATGCTGCTCGAAGGGGTCAAGTGTCGGCCGACCGGCCGGTTGAGCAGTGGGAGGAGCAGCAATATGAGGAACCGTAGTCTTAGCCCCAGATGGGCCAGCTTCATCACTTTTCTCTTTTGAAAGGGGAGAGCCTTTGCTATAAAGCGCCAAAGCTGCGGATAAATCCGCTGGCTCGTTCCCTCTAAGAAACTCCTTCACCAGGGCATCCTCATCAACCTCCTCAGAGCCTGACTCAATTTTCCTAATCTTCACTAAAGTTTCCCAGGCCTCGGCTAGGGATTCGAGATAGCCCTCGCCCAAGAATGTCAAGTCGCGATGCATAAGGACGTGGGCGCCATACTCAGCAATCAACGGGTCAAACATACACTTGACCTCTTCCCTACCGGCTTCTGCGGCCGCCTCGAGGCGAGAGTCAATCTCCTCCGCAGCTTTTCTTTTGCCCTCCTCATGGGCTTCATCCTTCATTTTTTCAACCCCAGCAAGTTCGTCATCGAGCTTCGTTTTTAGGAGCCGAGTAGCAACGATTTCATCACAATATCGTTGTGACTCTTCTTGAGCAGCTACTTTGTCCTCTTTCTCCTTGGAGAGTAATTCCTTCAACTCTTTGACTTGTATGGCGAGCACGTCCCTTTCTTTTTGGATAGAATCTTTTTCTAAGGCAAGAGCACCGCTACGCTGGACCGCCACATCAAGTTCCTTCTTGTGAGTCAACTCTAAACGAGTGACTACCTCAGTAGTATCTTTTGCACTTTGCTCAGCAGCTTCCAGCTTCGACTTATATGAAGCGAGCTCTTCGTCTTGATGCTTGATGATGTTCTTGTCACAGCCAGCCTCCAATTTTAGACGATCAATTTCATATTGTCGCTCAACAGACACCTCTGAGATCTTTTCAACCAAGTGTACAAACGCGTCGTGTTGAACATAGACGTCGGTGTTACAGGCAATGGCACTCTGCTTCACGTGCCCAGGGATGTGATGAATAGCTGGGAGGAATTTTAGACCATCGAAGCAAATTTTTGGGAATTTGGCCTTAAGATCGACCATCTTCTCTACTACAGTTGGGTCAACCGCGGGAGTAGGGGGAGGAGGCCTTGGAAGTACTGCTCTTTTTCGTTGCTCCCGAATTTGCCTTGTACTCGACGAACCGGAGTGTTGTTCACAAGGAGCATCGGGTTGGGACCCCTTCTGTGAAGACTTCACTCTATCTGACTCAGTTGGAGGAAGAGGATCACGGGACTGTGAAGATTGGGAATATGCCTTCTTACGATAAGACGAGTCGCGGGGACGGTTGTCTCTATCTTCGTAATCATCTATGTCCCTACGTCTGCCCGAACCTGAATCACGTCCGGGATGATGGAATATGGAAGAGCCGTGAAGGCGATCAAGTCCATGGGAGCGCCCCATGTCACCTACAAAGAATAAAGATAACAACGAGTTAAGAAAAATCCGGGAAATAAGAAGAAAAAAACTTGAAGTGCATGATGGAATGCGCATGTGCGTGTGTGTCCTAGTGTTCCCCAGACAGACCAGTTCTTTTGCTTTACTAATCGGAGTATTATCCCCCTGGACTGGGAGTTGAACTCCCGCATTGCCTCTAGCGGGCGAAGAAAACTTTAGGGCTTCGGGATCGTCAAACCCGTAATTAAGTATATCGCCGGGGATGGAAAGATTCGACAAACCCCTTAGAGAACTTTCCATGTGCTGTGAGGAAGCCTCTTTCTCTGGCGGGATAAGCGTAACTTTTGAAGTTCCTCCAACTTTTTCCTTCTGTATCTTGTACGTCATTTTCTTCTTTCCCCTCGAAGGGGAAGACGACGTTTCAATGTCGTGCACTTCAACCGCCGGATTCCAAGCAGGACCCGTATTCTCGCCTTGAGTCTCGGGAGCTTCATCCTTTTTGTGCTCACCCTCTTCGTGCGCATCGGGAGTGTGGCGTGATGACGATCCATCTTGTTTTTTCCCTTTACCGGATGCTGGCTTGGGAATGGAGACGCCCTCCGGGAGGCTAATCCGACGACCAGGGGCTAGCAAGCCGAACCTCGACAATGATTCATTCGAAATGATGGTTCGGATGTCTCGTTCCTCGACAGGAAGAGCTCTAATGGCCTCAACGGCCTCAGAATATCCTCGGCCCTCCGGACGCGGGTTGATACCTGAAAAGATGAAACGAGGAGTTAGGAAAAGCATAACTCCAATTAAACACGAATGATGACTCAGCGAAGAGACTTACTGCCTTCGACCCATCTCCTCGCAAAACCAGGAGGGCAACGCACATAAAACCATTCTTGTTTGTACAGGAAAAATTTGCTACATGCTCCTGTCAAGATTTGGCATTTGTGGTACGGCTCGAGGAACATGAAGGAGGGGCTATCTTTCCGTTTCTTGATCATGTAAATGTATCTGATGTCGCCAGAAGTTGGAGGCCTAGAGAAGACGGCCATGAAGAGTAGGTAGGTCCCGTACATAAACGCGTGACCATTTGGATGCAGCTGCGACGGGGCGATGTCTATGTACTGCAACACGTCCCGAAGAAATAAATTGAATGGAGGCACGCTGCCCATCCAACACATAAACTTGTTGCAGGTGGTATATCCGACTGGGGGCAGGTGAGGACGATCGTGATGCGACGGGACTAACACATCAGCGAAAGGAATCCCATGGATGGAACATATTCGTCGAAGTGCGGCTTCATTGATCTTCGAAGCTTGTGAGTCGATCGGATTGTCTAAAAGAATTGTTGCCTCCAGGACATCGGGTGCTAAGTTATGGGCAGGGGAAGTTGATCGATTTGAAGTGTCAGCGGCTTCTTGCCTTAATGACGGCCCAGGCCTATCAGATATAGTGGCGGAGCTAGACTTCTTAGACATCCCCAATAAATAATGAATCTGTCTAAGTACCTGTGAAAACTATACTTGAAAAATGTTCAATGTTAGAATTAACGACACGAATATTCCCCCCATGTGGTGTGTGAACTAGTGCAAGCAATCGTGTAAAAGCGTTGAAAGTTTGAAGGTCGCAAAGTTGTTGATATTAAACTGAGCGTCAAGTCATCGCCTTCGAAGACCGTCATCACTGACCGTCCCCAAAAGCCTGCCTTTTGGTGATTGCAATTCCAGATCCAGAAAACGTATGATAATCTAAGTTCAGATTTATGTCTACTGAAGATAGGAAGTTAGTGATCCGGGTCGGCTTCACATATGCTAGAATGCTTGGGCCCTATTTCTTGTTTTGCTATACGAGTAGATATAGTTAGTAAGTGTTCATCATTTACGACTAGTCGGCTAAATCTTTGTTTGGCTAAGTCTTTGTTCGGCTAAGTCATTGTTCGGCTAAGTCATTGTTCGGCTAAGTCATTATTCGGCTAAATCTTTGTTCGGCTAAGTCTTTGCTCGGCCAAGTCATTGTTCGGCTAAGTCATTGTTCGGCTAAGTCATTATTCGGCTAAGTCTTTGTTCGGCTAAGTCTTTGTTCGGCTAAGTCATTGTTCGGCTAAGTCTTTGTTCGGCTAAGTCATTGTTCGGCTAAGTCTTTGTTCGGCTAAATTTTGGTTCGGCTAAATTGTTGTTCGGCATGTAAGTCGTGTTCGGCCTCGTTTTGTTTGGCATGTTTTAGCCTAAGTATGGTACGGCGTTTGTGACTGTTCGGTTGAGACGACCATCAGCCCGCTGTCCTTAACAGTGGCCTCATCTCTTCCTCCATCCACACCGAACCACGAGGGCAAATCGTTCGGCAAGTCGTACCAGACCATACTGCTCGATGCCTCTAATCATCTCCTACTTCCTCCATGTTTCTCCTTCCTCCAATCTGGTCCGCATAAAATACTTATGCCGAACCACAGTACGTCTACCAATGACTTCCTAGAAAACCCATCTCTATTCACTCTTCCTTCCACCCTCATCGCGTGACTCTGACAGCTTTTTAGACACTTTAGTCAAGGCTCGATTTATCCCATCAATTAAGGGAGTTCGAGCGTGAAGACTGTATTTAGGTGAAGGGATCGGTACCTAGTTAGTAAGGTGAAGACTTGGGAAGAATCGGCGAATTGTATGTTGGCTGGTAGCTTCGGCAGGTGCAAGGCAGAGGTGTTAGAAGTGTGAAAAGGGAAAGAAGGATGGAGGTGCTGGCTTTTATAGGGAAAACAGAAGAAGTCGGAAAGGCTACATCCGGTGGAACCGGTCAAAGTCACGTCGTTCGGCATCGGCGTATAATGATGTCCGACACTGAAGGATCCTTCGGTTACGAATGTCTTGTTCGGCATTTAGAACACGCTCGGCACACACCTAAACCACTGGAATTCCCAAAAAGGCATCTCCGTTCGAAGTTAGTCAAGGATTTGAAACGGAACATGAAGGTTACGCGAATCAAAGCGTATCACGATTCAGTCATGTGATACACTTTAGGGGGCAAGTGTTTCCTCGAGATTTGACCAGGCAACTTAGTGCTCGGCATTGGGTAGTACTCGGCTTCCAGGACAACTCGGCATCCAGGAGTAATCGGCATCCAGGAGTACTCGGCATCCAGGAGCACTCGGCATCCAGGAGCACTCGGCATCCAGGAGCACTCGGCATCCAGGAGTGCTCGGCATTGGGTAGTACTCGGCTTCCAGGACAACTCGGCATCCAGGAGCACTCGGCATTGAGGAGCATTCGGCATCCAGGAGTACTCGGCATCCAGGAGTACTCGGCATCCAGGAGCATTCGGCATCCAGGAGCACTCGGCATCCAGGAGCACTCGGCATCCAGGAGCACTCGGCATCCAGGAGCATTCGGCATCAGGAGGCGTTCGGCGTATACGACTGCTCGGCATGGCTGTATTGTTCGTCAAAAGCTATCGTTCGGCCAGACCCATCGTTCGGCCAGAAACATCGTCCAGCTAAAGGCAAACATTCGGCCAGTGCCATCGTTCGGTCAGAAGCATTGTTTGGTTAAAGCTATCGTTCGGCCAGCACCAATGTTCGGCCAGAGACAATGCTCGATCAAGCGCTTCGTTCGGCCAGAGGCACGTTCGGCTTCGACTGGCATTCGTTCCACTCTTCCCACACAGTAAGCATATCGTTCGGCATAGAGAAGGTGGTTCGGCATCATTGTGTTCGGCCTATTTGGTTCGGCATACGATGACCACTGTATTTGGGCCAGAGTGTTCGGCTGTCGAGCCCACCTGGGAAGTCCAACCCATCTTTGTCTATAAATAGAGGTGCAGGGGCACAGTGAAAAGGACCTTTTTTCGGGAACACTGGGGAGGCTCTGCCATTTTTCAGACTCATCTTCTTTACTTAGCAAGTTCATTCAAGCATTTGATCTACGAATTGTATTTGTAATCAATCATTAAGAAGATCAATAAAGTGAAAACTCAAAGTGGACGTAGGCAATTACGCTGAACCACTATAAATCCGGTGTTCTTACTTTCTGCATTTGAATTAGCATATTCTTCCTTGTTTAATTTATCTTCATCACTTATATCTCTACACAATCTTTCTCTACGAGGTTAGTGACCAATTTTGGTGCTAACAATACCATCTCGAACCAAAAACAGATATCTCGTGAGACCACGCCGCAGAATGAAATGAGTTTTCTCCTCGCTGGTATCTTATCAAATATGTCATATCTAGTGAGTACCTGGGAGTCTCTACAAGTTTGTCACTTCCAAAGGTCGAAAGCATTTCCTTATTTCTTAATGCCATCTCCACCATCACATCTCGTGGATCTCCAAGATGCGGCATAATTTTCCTGGCAATTTCTAGCTTCAATCCACAAATGAACTTCTTATTTCTTTTGATCACAACATCAATAGTAGCATATCTATATCTGGCCAACTCATCAAACTAAGTTGCATACTCTAGTACAGACATCTCTCTCTGCTCCAATTCAACAAACTTCTTGAGCAAAGTTGACATGGCTATCTCGGACAAAAACTTCTCCTCATATCTCCTTCTAAATTCAGCCTAAGTCAAATTATCCTCTAGTATTCTTACAGTCACAACGTTCCAGCAATACAAAGCAGTTCCTTGCAACTGTCTAGATCTAACTTCCTCTTCTGCCCATCATTCAAGCTTAAGTCGGCAAAGATCCTTCACAATGCAATAACCAATTCTCAACTTCAATATAGCACTTTCCATTCCATGAAAAGGCTTTCCTCCAAGACTGGTATAATCACGGCTCAACTTGGCATAATTTTTGCGAGCGGGTACCTCGAGTTTAGCACCTCCCGCATTATCAGCGATTCCTCCAACCAAACTAGTTGTTGCTCCAGCTTGCATCATATTCACGAAGAACTGATACATAGCCCCTACATCTATTGGTTGAGTTCCAGCATTCACATTAGCATTTTCATTTGGGTTAGCATTTGCTTGTTGACCCGGATTCCTTCTAGTATTAGATCGAATATATCCATTAATTATGGTGCTTCCTTGACCTAGATTCGCTCTTCCATTTCCTACTTCCATATCTTTCTTTCTCATAATCTGCATACGAGTCTTCATAAGATACAAAAGAATGGCCTAAGAGAGAGGGGAGAATAGAGATAGAATAGATACTTGTATATAGCAATAACAAGTACGTTACTATAGCGTTATCTCATATCTCAATCTTATTCTCTGATTTATTTGGATTATGTTTCCAAAATCTTTTATGTTTTACATAAACCTATGCTCTGATACCAAGTCGTAACACCCCACATTTTAAGGTCCGAAAATAAGCGCTATTGATGTTGTGGTCATTATTTCCCGGTAACAAAGTAAAAATATTTAATTGTATCTATAACACAAGTGCATATGCATATGAACATTTTCAGAACACATTTCTTTAATAAATTTCACATTCATTACATAACCCCATCAATTCCATGTTAATAGAAAATATAATAATTACAATTATATTCCAATAACGACATATGAAGATGCCCTCTTAGATTATCAGAGTCTAACTACTTGACAATTATAAATTCTATCATTACATTCATTCAAACAAAACATAAACCCCAAACAACATAGCAGACATAAACTCCTAATATTAGCTTGCCCCCTACATGTCTCTAGAAATTTATTCATCTAACCTGAAAACCCTACTCCTGAAAACCTTACTCCTGATCTACTAAAATAAGTACACGAGAGTTTAAGGGGAAAAAAAACTTCGGGTCAAACAAAAAGTCTGGTGTGAACAATAATATACCATTTTGAACCCAAAAAAACATACCTAGTGCGACCATGCCGCAGAACGGAACTGGTTTTCCCCTCAATGGTATCTTATCAAATATGTCAATCTAAACATAAATCATGCACCAGCAACCACAATGGTTAAAACAAAACATAATATGATCATATGCATGCGATTTGAGTAAATATGACTAGTCTGTCAATAAAGGGTTACGCATTTCCAAAGTTTACCCGCCCTATGAAATTGACCGTCTATCTCAAATCATAGTTTTCTTGGGTCACTATGAACCTATTAGTTTACAAGCCAACTAATAACCTATCAGGCTGACTCAGGCCAAAGCATAACCAGATGTCCAAAAATCTCCAAATACTGTTAGGAGTAAATCCTATTAAACAATACTGAGCATATAGAGCTATGAGTTCCTTTCTGTGCATACACATCTTTTAGTCTCACTACCGACAAAGCCCTATGCACTGGAATCATGGACCTTTACTAACTAGGGGTTAACTGCTAAAGCATAGGGCGCGACTCTGCACCAGTCCCACCAAAATCTTATATGGTTTTAAATCCATGAGTCATATCCTTTTGATCATGTTAAGGCATCCTAACACAATTGACCCGTTTGATCTCCTGGATGCAATTCTATTCACCCAGGAGTTTAGTTTGACCATACTCACCACTAGAATAACCTAACCGGTAATTCTATTCCTAAGCCCCAAGGTGCAATGTTGGTTAATGAAAATGTGAGTATGGCAATGATAAACTGATCAAACAATATAAAAACATATAACATCATACATCATAATATGTTCAATCAATTGTTATATCCATAACAAAATTACTTATGTTTAAGTAATATTTCCCTTTGGCAAAATTCATATAAAATTGGGTTAAAACACATTTTATTTCCTTGAAAACATTTATCTTTATAATTGATAAACTACTTGAAATCATTCTTAAACAAGGAAAACATATCCTATATGCTTAGCCAAAATCTTATGCCAAAGCGCCATCATCTTTACATAGCTTTTAAAACATTCGCTATCAAAACAGTACTGTCGACCTCTAGAATACATGGCTATCGAGCCTCTAAAACATAGTTATTTGGTTGTAAAATATACGGTTGTTATGCCGCTAAAATATGGTTGTCGAATCTCTGTGTCTAGCCTCTAAAACATAGCTATTGGGTTTGCAAAACATACGTAAAACATGGTTGTCGAGTTTCTGGAAAACATAAGCTATCGAGCCTATAAACATTGTTATTTAGTTTATAAATATTATGGCTGTAAAGTCGCTAAAACATAGTTATTGAATAGCTACATGGAATTATCCAGTCAATAAAAACATAAGATTACGAAACGTAGGGCTGTTGAGTTCTTAAGAACTTGAGGGTGCCGAGCCCCTAAAACTTTAAGGTATCGAGCCGCAAAACAAAGAAGGTTATTGAGTCTCAAAACCATGGGGTTATCAAGTCCCTATATGACAAGAGATATTGAACCCTTAAGGTGTTGAGTTACTATGAAAGTTGATACATCATACAACTATAGAGTACCTATCCCATGCATTAGCCTTTACAGTTGTCGAGTCATGTTGAATCATAGGCATCAAGCATCTAATGGCATTTCAGTAAATTAGTTAAAAACTAATCTGTTTCTTTTTAAAGATAAAACTTTCCACTAACTTTTGCCTCTTATCCAATTGTCATTGGATAACAAAATACTTTTCATAATCTTTTTAGAAATTCTGGCAGATCATGTTCTACCTTTCCAACCAATTTTCTAAACCATTATAACTAATATTAATTAAAAGCTATTCTAATTCATAGAAAATCATAACCATTGGGGAAAATTCACCAAAAAATCACCAAAAATCCAAATTTCCATCTTCCTATATATATAAAATTTTCAAAAATAAAATATTAATTTAATTATTTTTAATAATTAAAACCCAAAAGTATACACATTTTCCTTAAGAAATTCATATAATATTTATATGAATTTGAAAATTTAAGAAATTAAAAACCTATCTCCAAAATAATGTTTTACAAAACATATTCAAATTTCAAGTTAGAAATTTAGGTTTTCCTTTAAAACTCATTAGAATAATTCCATAAAATTCCAACAAATGATCATTCAACCCAATAATGATATTTTCCAACCAAACATGACATATTATCATAATCAATTTGGAAATTAATTCTAAATCTAAAAACACAACTTAAAAGAATGATATGGTTTATTATTATTCATCTTAGATTGGATAAGAGAGATTGAGGTTTGATGTAGATTAATTCCCTTAAGCTTTACCTTTTGAATTCCTTAGATATCTTCCTCTTCTCCTCTAGATAATGGTTGGCCTCCTCTTTAGTTTTGTTTTTGATTTTATAAAGTGAAATGAGAATGAATGAGAGAGGAAGGGTTTGGGAAATGAAATGAGAAATTATTCTCATTATACCCCTCTCATTAATCTCTTTCTATTCTATGTTTAAAGCAATCTTATTAATTGGTTAATTAAGGCCTGACCCAAACTAGCTAACAAATCACATTCTTTTTATCATCTCACATTATTCTATTTAATTTATTTAATTAAATTGCCTGAATAATGTTAAACAAAAATTAGGGGTACACTGATGATTTACCTCTCAATGCTCATCTAGCTATTTCAGTAATTCTACCTCGATCGTCAAATGGAAGTCTCTGTCCCATATTTTCGTTATGCCCCCCGTTCCTGTGGGGAAATTCTGGCACATACTTCTTTGGTTGTGCGTTTGCATTTTTATTCACATTTCGTGGCTCCACATCATTTCTCAGACGTGCTCCATGTTCTCCCAAATTCAAATCCACCATTCCACCTTGACCTCGTAGATTGGTACCGATCTATGCTTGTGGATCAGTGCCGAGTTGAGGCACTTCCTGGGAGGCTATTCCACTTTATCTTGCTCTATTTTTTGGTGCATTTGCTCTATCTTCTAGCCTTTGGTTTTGGTCTGTAGCAACTCCGACTGTTCTCAATTGTCCCATCCTTCTAAAAAATTCCTCCATCATCTCTTCCTGGTGGGCTACCATTCTCTCCTGCAACTCTGTCATCATTATCTCCATCTCATCTCTGGTTATGTAGATGGATGGAGGGTTAGATCCCGAGGACACCTACTAGCTACCCCTATGTCCTTGATGGCTTTCTCAAACGGTAGTTCACCTGGTTGATGGTCTTGTCGTCTTCTTAAATTCATGTTCCAAATCATCAAATCCTAGTCTTTCTCAGTCAAAGCACCAAAATGTTTGTGTCAAAAATGGCACAAACACCCAATGAAGTAGTAAATATGAAAATTATAAAAAAAGATAGTAAAGAAAGAACACAAAATTTTTATAGTGGTTTTGGTGAATACTCTGGCCTACAACTACTTAAACTTTATTATTCAATTTCTATGACTTTTACACACTGTGATTTAATGGATCGCTATTCTTAGATCGGTGGTCTTGGATCGGTGGAGATCAAACAAATTTTCATGGAAAGTGAATAAATTCATAAAAGAAGAAACTTCCCTTTTCCAAGCACTCTCTGCTTTTATTTATAGGCGAAGATCTCCATATTTGGCTTCGAAAATCACTGCACACATTCTCCACATCGTGCACATCCTTTCACAAAAGTTGCATGCCAATCCCAAAACTAACACTTTTCAGATCGGTGATGATCCAAGCGCCTCAGATAGGTGATAATCATGGGTCTAGGTTCGATGATAAACTATAGGCCTTGGATCAGTGATGACCAATGGGCCTTGGGTCGATGATGACCTATGGGCCTTAGGTCGATTTTGATCCAAGGACTTGGTGTCAACTTGGGTCTTGATTTGGGTTCGTCTTATGTTTGTTTCGAGTTCATTCCTTAGTTTATTTTCTTCATGCTTTTCCATTCTTTCCATTGATTCATTTCATCATTTTCATGGGTCGTGCTTCGGGCTTGGATCAGTACTGATCCAAGTGTCCCGATCCAAGAATGTTTATTTCAAATTTTTATCCATCTCTTTATATTTCTTCACCTTATCTTGTTGTGTTGTTTTTTAGGTGACTGCATCCATTTTTCCATCATTCTTTAGCCCAGTTTAATCGTTCGAGTCTGTTTGAAGACTGTGGAAAATTCGACCATAAAAGTATGTATGTATGTATAAGCGCATGTATGTATGTGTATGTGTATATTGGAATTAAATTTTAGGTTGGAAATAAATTCATTTATGAAAATTCAAAAAATGAATTTTAAATTAATTTGACTTTAAAAAATGACTTTTTTTTATGTTTGTTGCTGAGATCTTAAATATTTTTGATTTAAAAATCCAAATGGAATTTTACTACACACACACATATATATGCTTAATTATATACGTGTGTGTGTATATAATATAAACTAAAATAATAAAGGGAAAAATATTCTTTATTTAAACCAAAAACATTATTCTATTAAAAGATTTTAATTTGAATATACATATATATATAATATTTCTGGTTTGATTTTTTTTATAATTTCTAAAATAAATATTTTTTATATATATGTATATACATATATGTTTAAAAAGTAAATATTAAATTAGCTTTTAAGGGCAAACCTTATTCTGGACCAAGAAATTGATTTATAGACTTGTACCTCGTTGACTTCGCTTTCCCCTAATAAACCATATTAGTCTTTCCCCTTTTGCATTTTAGGCACATATTTATCAACGGTTCATATGCTCTTAATCATATAGTATACCATACTATACCATGATTTGGTTATTTATTTTTATGGAAGGTCTAGGCCATCGTAGGGTTGGATCACCCCTCATGGAAGTTTATGACTGTCGATGGTCTGGCGATCTCTCTGATACTTCCCTTGCATATACATATCTGCCTATTCTACTGGTCTCACACGGCTTCTCTATATGGACTATTGTGCTTGGCTCACCACCGTTGTTGTTCACCATATCATGTGCCTAGATCCAGATTATTTGACTTCCTCTCTTTGCTTTATGTATGGGATGATGATTTCATATTGTATGCTCCTTACAGCAGGGGAATTCTTTTTTATTTTTTATTTTTTCTTTCCTTTTCTCTTTTATTATTACTTTTTGTATGCCATCAGAGGAAGGCAATTTTCCTTCTTTTTGATATTTAAATAGCGCTACCTTAGACCTTTTCAGATTTCGTACTAGAAATCAAAAGGTTTTTGAGAGGTAGTATATTATTAAAAAAAAGTAAGTATAATAAAACCAATTTCTAATTTTTTTTTGAAATAGCATGGCCGAAAAAGGGATGAAAATAGAAAAGTTATTTATAGATGTTTATACATATAAGATATTAAATTGGGTCCGCGGGTGCGGCGCAGTGGAAAGGAGGCTTGGGTTCTGGTAAAAAGACCCAGGTTCGATTCCTACCATGCACTTCCCTATCCTATATAAATTTACCCGGGGGTATGGGGGCTTGGATCAGCGGATGGCTTTACTATACCCTCCTCAGGAGTTTACCGGCTCGCCGGGTTCTCCCGGGTTTTCAAAAAAAAAGATATTAAATTGGAAGTTATACTTTTCACCATCAATGTCTCGTAGAAAGTCAAACACGTCGTTTGCTAGTATTTCTTCTTGGAATTTCACTTTCCCCTCCTCGGCTTTAGTTTGCAATGCTAAATACAAGGTTCTCCAATGATGAAGGCTATTGTCAAAAAGTGTATATAATAAGGTGTGGAGGCTAACCTATTTATAGCCAGAGAGATGCACATATTCTCCTCCTTTTCTTCTAACCTTGGAAGACCAAGCCCAGACCACAATTCAAACATATGGCCAGCCTTGTCATTTACCAAGCATGGTCAAAGGCCATGTTGACTACTATTTGACTTGTTGTTTTAGTTATTTAATTCTAGCTACTTGACTGATCAAACTGACGTACAATTTTTATAAATCATTGCACCCAAGTTTAAGCTTCAATAAATAATTAAAAATGCCATAAAATATTAACTCAACATTTGTATCAATTTATAACATTTATAAATTAATTCTACCATTGGTCAAATTTGGATATTACTAACAATGTGATTGTGTTGACTCTTTGGTGTGAACTTGGTCCTTAGTCAATATTTAAACAATTTAAATACTGAAGCATGCATAGATTTTGCTAAAGTATAGTATCAGACACAAGTTCAAGGGCTATAGATCATTTAAGTGAAATCCAATTTCTAACATATAATAAGCTTACCTAGTAATGACATTTTGTAACAGCTTCTTTTCATCATCGTTGTATCACTTAGATATCTAGAGTTCGGTATAATGTTAAAAACTATATTAATATCTGTATCTAATTGCATAAACAACTTTTAAAGTCCTAGTTTCAATCTGATAACATTTACTGACTAAATGACTTACTCTGACCAGAGAACTTTTAAGTCGTATACCAATTATAGTAATACCAACCTTCTATAATGAAGGAGACAAATCTTCTCTTGGGTAGTGTCTCACTTCAAGAAGTTCAAGTGCACCCAAGTAACCTAACTATGGTCATAACAAGGTCCATAACAAGTATTTAATCATAATCAAAGTATAGTCTAGCTACTTAAGGTTGATAGTACCTTCAAGTCAAAAGACTACTTGTACGTCGTTACCGCAAGATCTTCTATTTTGAGTTAGTTGTATTATCCTATAGAAGACTCTCATCAAGTTATTCTGTGATTATTCCAAACAACCAAAGGTACGTAACCTCTTGGTGTCCCCAATGGTCATGAGTAAATCATCATCCATGGTATGAAAAGTGTTGCATACACTGGTCTTAATGAATTTACCTATATCCTTCTCTCGATACATCTTGACTAGGGATATTTAAAGTGTTATTGTTTTTGTATATATCCATTCAATACTCATGGTTACGGACACATTTGTAACTGTTGGAAACCGGTCTAATTCACAACAGGTGAAATGAGTAAATTTCAAATAAAATCTTTAATTGAATCAAAGTGGGCCTATGAAATCTAACATTCAATACTAGATCCAATCTAGTTGTTTTAATAAAATCATGTTTTATTTTGTTTGTTTGTTATATTGAATTAATTTTATTAGTTAAACATATTTAACGTGAATATACAGTCATGCAAATTAGAGGAAGGAGTGCTTAGCCATGGATGGAAGTAGTTGAGCGAAACAAATTCAGTTGAATGAATGAGGAAGGTTTTGTTTTATTTAGAGAAACAAATCATTTCATTCCATCTTTTAAATTTTCCCTTTAATTTTAGATCTAACTATTTGATCACGTCCTTTCAGTTGTGGCCAACCATTTAATGTCTCATATATGGATTAAAAATATAATTTGTATCCATGCATATATTAATGACAAATTGGTATGGGATAATTAGTTTAGATATATTAAGATAGTTAGTATATACATGTGTAGATATTTGAATTACATATACCATGTATATATTTGTCATTTATATATACATTAATTGCCTCAATTTAATTATTTAATGCAATGTACATATATGGATAATAAACATTTCAAAAATACATATCTTAATAACATAAGGCTTAATTTGACCAAATCTAATATAGCTAGACTAAGTTGAAGTTTTAAATCTAATTTTAAAATGAAATATCAAAGTTTAAATTGGTATATTATAATTAAATTCAGATGTAGATCAAGTTAACTAATATAAAATATCTCTAATTAACCATGAATAGATATTACAAAATATTAATTATATAATAGTAAAGCTAAACTAATTTTCAATCAATTTAAAATATACATACATATTATATTAAACTGTTCCTAGACATTTACATATAAACACACATATGTGTATAAATATATGAAATATATACAGATAAAATTTTCAATAATAAATAATAACCCTTTTTATATTAAAAAACCAAAATAAAATTTGAAATTATATATATGTATATATGTGTTAAATTAAATAAGACATCAATGAATTTTATGTTTCAAAACCGATTAAGATTCAAACTAAATATTTAAATTATTAGAAATTGTGTAACAGTCCGCCTCGAAGAAGGCCTAATTTTCGACCCAGAAAAGGCCCATAGAATATTAGACTTATTCCAAAGCTGGTTGTTGGTTGATAAAATCGATACAATGAATAATACATAGAGCTGTCTATTAGTGCTATCAGAATCTCACAGCGGAAATGATAAAATATAATATAGATTCAGTACCCATCTTATAAATATTTAGGTTTCATAACAAAACATAACATCTCAATATCCATAGTACAATATCTCAAAATACAATGACATCATGTATAAGATGGGTACAACAAAATATAAAAACATAAGTAGATAGATAACTACCACCAGACTTCATCTCCATCTTCATCTCCTAAATCTGCGTCGTCTTCTTTGACCTGTGTTGTAATGAGGAGGGAGTCAAAACAATAATGTTTGATAAATAAAAATCTCGAGTCTTTTCATAATAGTAGTTGGATGTATAATTTAGATAAGAATACGTCTTACGCATCCTAGCTATACTCCATATATTTTCTCTAACTGTAAGTTCTATGGTTTTTCCAGTCCACTTCCATAACCTACACTCTTCCAACTCAACTCTATAACTTACCTTTAACTGTAGGTCAAAGGCCTTTCTTAGTGCCACACATCTACCATCAATCATGTCTTAACAATGTGAGAGAAAGTACCTAAGCTACTTTAATACCTTTTTAATGGGAATTTGGTAGACTTTGACCATTTAATACCTATATCTTAGGTAAGTCCTTGTCATTTAATACCTAACCCAAGACAAACCGCACTCTGGTACTATCTAGCTGACATCGCACAGAATCTAATCAGGCCGCTTAATACTTCTTTATGGTAAAGGTGGACCTTACAATAGCCGCTTAATACCTCGAAACCAAAGCAGACCCTTCCCGAGATTTCCGACTACCGTGCCAAAATGCTAACCTCAACTATTTAATACTTCCTAACTAAGAAGGAGGTGGACCCTACGACAACCAATTAATACCTCTTATCCGTAAAGCAGGTCCTACGTATTCTGACCCGTAACCCATACTACGACGTCTCACATTAGTCCGACTATTTGTAGGTACTAGTAGCTAGATTAACTAGGCAGGATTATCCTATAGAATTTAGGACTAACCTCACATCCTCCGTGGGTACTTATTATAGGCGATGTCTCACATCAGCCCCAAAGTCACACTATTGGTAGCCAGATTAGCTGGGCAGACTTCTATGTGCTTTTGACTGATCTCACATCCCTATAACTTAGTCATAATTTCCACTCTCCTAGCATACTACCATATATACCTCACCACATTCTGCATTAAGACCTCATAAGGAAATCTTCTTATTCAGCCTTTAATTCTAAATTATTTCGCATAATTATCCCAACTTCTTTCCTAAGGGAGTTTTAATGTTAATTACTAACCTATTTACTATGCAATTAATATGTTATTAATTGTACGTTATTTATACACTAATACACACACACGTATATATGTGTGTGTATATGTATATACGTAACTAAAATATTCTTAAGCGTACAAAGTTTGCGTTCTATACTAATCGTTTAAATGTCAAAACTTCCAATTTATACAAGTCTATCTCCATACCATAACATACAAATTAGCTAATACCCTTAGCCCAACAATAGACTTGTGTCAGTAAATAGAATCAATTACCAAACTTATTTATATTTAAATAGTAGAATCAGCATCAAAAGAATTTACAATTCAAATCCTTTTACACTCTGTTCAACTTCTACATATAAAATGAAAGGGAAAGTGAGAAGTGGAATGGAATGTAAAATATTAAAATTGCAATAACTACACAAATTCTGCTATTCTAATGTGGAATAACTGAGATTTCAAAACATAAGAATTGACATTTCGCTTTAGGAGAATTTTGGGGGTTTTAATTTGGTGTTTTCATGAACAAAATACCTCAAGGCATACTGTACAATTACTGAAGTGAGAATAACTAATATTTCCACTCATAGATGATTCCTAGCTTTCTCCTTTGGATTTAAGCACGCCTGATTTTCTGTTCTCTTTTCGGACCTCTTCCTTTTGAAATATACAATAATTAGATTGTATAAAAATTAGATTCAGAATTTTAGGGATTGGAGGAGAATAGAATTAAAAGTTGAATACTGAACTAAAATCCCTTACTTGAAAATCTTTTGAATCGTAGGGAAGAAACCGATAGTGATCCGCTTACGTTCACAAATAATTTGTAAATAAAAGTGAGGAGGCTAGCCTCTTATTTAAAGTGGTTAGGAGGCACCAGAATCATCGGATTTAAGTCAGTTTAAAATAATAAAATCCAGGTTGTTCGTGCCGCACAAAATCTTAGCCGCCACACCACCTACCGTTTGATCGCCCTTCCTCAAGTAGTCGACTGGTAGCCTGTATTTGGAACACATTTATTTTGCCATTTTAATTTTTAATTCCTTATTAACTTTTTAACTTTACCTTTATTTTAACGTTTTCTTAACCTCAATTTCTAATCAACGTTAATTTTGAAATTTCAAATTCTTAACGTTAACTTGAATATAATTTTTATTTGAATTATTTTGAATTCGAAAACTTCAAACGTCAATAACTTTTCCGTTTAAGCTCTGATTATAAAATTTATATATGAAAATTGATTAGAAAACCGCCACGAACGCAACGACATAACTTTATGGTCAAATTCTAACTGCAAAATTTTCATTTTTAACCCAATTATTAATTAATTAATTTCTTATTCATTTTTTTAAAGGGTGTTACAAATTGTATACTATATTTAGAAAACTATTGCATGTGAATTAACACATATTCATTGCTGAAACCATAATTTTGAACATATTTATTTTAGTTTTAATATATTAAATTGAATCAAATCATATCATTTGAATAGATATTTAAATTATGATGCTAATTCCAAATCAAGTGGGACAATAATATATGTATAAAGTTATGATAAGATTAATATAACTAACGTATCAATCTAAATTGAGATGATACCTTATAGATCTGGCCTATTAAAGACACATAGATTTGAAAATTCTTCTTAGATTCCTTGAATCAACATCTATACTTTGCAAGAACCGGATGACCACGTGATTTTATTTTGTTTAATGTTAGTTTTATTCATTCGAAGTGAAATATTGAACTAGGGTGGAAAAAAGGTAGCAGCCATGGATGTGAGAGAAGGAAGGAGAAAGAAAATTTAAAAACAGAAATGAATAAGAGAATTTTTTTAGGAGAGAATTAAAATCTTTCACATTCTCTCTTTAAAACTTCCATATTAATTCCTCAATTAATTCCCAATCAGATCTCACCCATGTCCTTCCCCTTCTCTAGTATGATAGCTTACATCATTCCATCGTATGGATCATTATTTATGTTGACAAAAAATTTAGCCAACCTTAGAATTATGATTATGAGTTGATATTAGCAAAGGTTATTTAAAGCACCTTGATTTAAAATGAAAAACAAGGAATTAAAATAAGTAAACAGTAAAGAGATGCAAGATTTAGAGTGGTTCGATCTAAGTCGATCTACGTCCATTATGAGGAGTTTCTTATAACTTTTTTTCTCTTACAATAGTTTGGATTACAAGAGACAATAACAAGAAGGTAAAATGCTTGAGAGCTTGTATTGTTCAACCTTTGTTAAAATGTATGTATTGATGTATTTATAGTTGTTGAAATCTATGTTAAGTGGCTAGATTGTGTAGATGAGCCGCTCATATCATGTTGGGCCATTGATCACGTCACTCGGCCGGATGCATGACAGTTGGAGCATTAGTTGGAGTGTATGGTGGCGATGATTTCCAGTTGGCCGACCATACTTTGAGTGTGCTTTAGTCAGGGATATGCGGTAAGTGATCTTAGGGAGTGGTTGTGCAAAGGTGATTTGGTAGCAACATAGGACATGGAGTGGTTACTGCACAGTGGAATTTCTTTTAGATGAACAGTGCCATTTGTGTCAGTCTTTTTTAGAGAAAAAGTGCATGCGAAATTTCTTTCTGTAGGGACTAGGAGGTGTCTATGGTCAAAGCCTGCCGAGAAAAGACCAACAAGCCTTAGAAGGTATGGATGCGTGATGTAGAAGGTGAGCGAGGGACTCTACTAGAGAATGGGCATTGACCAAGCCACTCAATTTTTGAGAGGCATGTTGTATGTCGGGCCATGATTTGTCATCGTCGTCTGCTAATAACTATTAGGGGCTTTGCTTTGATTCATGTGGGCATTGATGTCGAGTTGGCCGCTTGTGATGGGAGGACTGGCCACTTGCTTCAATTGCTAGCTAAGTGAATTTTAGGAGCCAAATATATTAGCCTTGGGAAATACGGAGACTGGCGTATGGGCCTAGATGCGGACCGAGACATTGGCTATTTGAATCATGCTGGCCAGTTGGGCTACGCAGGTAAGCCTATCCATATGTGTGAGAAAAGCGAGCAACATTTTATCCCTAAATTCATGCCCGTGAGCGGGCGCGAACTTGTCAATCATGTACTTAATGCTACTACATGTAGGTCTCTGTCATTGGCTGTGGCGGTTTGCTTCCCTAAATATTACAAGATGCTTTTTATTTTTGTCGTATGATTTGGCACGGTTACTGTTGGACCTAGACGTTCAAATTGCTTCCCTTGTGGTTGATCTAATGGTTCAAATCTTTCCCTATTGCCTATAAATATGTCCCATCCTCTTCTCTTCATCCTTTAATGAACTCTCACATTTCACAATTAAAAAGAAAAGAGAACTCTCCTTACTTCTTCATCTTTGACTAAAAAATGCAATCTACGATCACCATCAATAAGTATCTCTAACTTTAATTCTACATGCTTTTCACATCACTGGTAAGTAGAACTTCTAATTGCATTTGGAATTATTTCATGACTTTCGTTGTTGCTTTCTTTTTCGCTTCATGTCGTTTTTACATTTCAATTTCTTACTTTTGATTTGTTAACCTAAACATCGACATTGCCTTGATGAACTTTCGAATGAACTTCCACCACACGACAGTGAATGACCGTCGTTGTGGAATCAACGATGGTCATTTGACATTAAACACTGAATAGGCCGCTGTAACGACCCGCCTTTTTGGACGGTTTAAATCGACAATAAGCCACACATGTCAGACTCAAACCATTCAAAAGGGAGGATTGTTATGGGGTAAATAAGAAAAAAATAGAGAAAGAAAGAAAAACAAAACACAGAATCTCACAACGGAATGACAAAATATAATAATCAAATAAACAGTTCATGAAGCTGTTTACAAATAACATTTGATTACACTTTACAATACAGATCAGAGTTACATACAATAGAAATAAATAACAATGCAGCGGAACAACATGAAGCAGTGGGATAAATATAATAAATAATAATAATATACAAATCTCCGTCTTCGTCCTCCAAAGCAGTCTTTGATAAACTGAAAAGCTCAGACTGACCCGAGCGAATTGAAAAGACAAAACACTCGAGTCAGAACTAAAAGATCTTATGTAAGTTAGATCAACAGTAAATAAATATGTGTGTAATGGCGTCAGAGATGTTTACGGGGTTTGACATCTCCTATCCAGTGTCAACGTGGGTGCAATAACTTAAGAGATGTTCGGGATTTCCATCTCCTAAGGATTCGTTAAACTATCTACATACATAGTGTTAGTCCATGAGATGATGGTTTTGATGACAACAACCCTAGAATAAGATTATAAAATATAAATACTAACATTATAGTTTAGATATATATGTATATGCATGATTTAACCATGCAGGTACCAAGAATAAAGACTGTACAATATAGAGATTCAAGATATCAAGATTGAAGACTCATGAGTATCAAGATTATCAAGAGTTCAAGATTTCAAGATAAGTATTGAGTCTAGAATTATGTTAAAACTTCATAATAGCACTGAAATCTTCACTCCATTTTTCTTTTGGGATGGAACCCATTTCTACCTTTTAGTGGCTTACAAACCCACGACAAGTGGCTTACAAACCTACGACAAGTGGCTTACAAACCCACGAACATCCTAGTTTTGAACAAGTTCTCGAGTCCTGACATGATGAGATATTCTGTAGGAAGAAGCTTGCAAAACTACTTCAAAATGTTTTTTCAAAACAACTTCGGAATGATATTCAAAATTGTTTTTCAAAATGTTTTAGCCTTAAAAATTATCTTTCAAATGATTTTTCAAAAAGATGTTTTAGCCTTAAATATTCTTGTTTTTAAACTTCGTCTGTTTTAAACTATCTTTTAATATAATATATTATACTTAGATTTAAATATAAAATTATAGTAAAATTATATATAGTGTTCTCTATATTTATCTATATATCTTATCTATAGTCAAGTATATTTATAAAGTTTAAAATAGTTTTAATAAAAGATAAAGGTTATTTTCAAAGAAAATCAAACTATCAAAAATTGCTATGGGATGTCGACATGCCTATGGTGACCATGTCGACATGGTGACAGTTGAGTTCAAAATTTAAATTTCAAAAGAAGTGTCTATTCGTCATAACCTTTCACGAATGGACATGATTGTTGTTCTTCTATAAATAGGGGTTAGTTTCAACGAATTTTCAATCAGTTTTTCTGGTTTTTCACTTCTCTTCTTCTTCCACATTTTCTTAATCAAAATCCTATCATCACTCTGCTGAAATCAACATTGAATCTAACTAGATTATCTCTGGTTTGATTCTCTATCACTATCTCAACAAGATCCAAGTGCTATTCAGAGTTATAGGCTTCTTTGTAATCTATCAAGCGAGAAAAGGTGTGATTGTAGCCTTGGAAATCAATCAAGCGAGAAAAGGCGTGATTGTAGCCTTGGAAATCAATTGGGTGAACTTGTTGCCCCGAAAATCAAGTATCTCTACCCAGAGGATTGTAATTCTGGAGGGTGTACCTCGTAGCCTTGAAATCGAGGGTTGTAATTGTTGAATTGCTTTTGAAAGGAAATCCGTACTTAGTTGTGCAGGATTGGATGTAGGGTAACCCCAAACCAGTATAAAATCCGATGTGTTCTTTCCTTTACTGCATTTACTTTATTTCTGCATCTGTGTTTGTTTCTGTGATTATATCTGTGTCTGAATATTGCATACATTTGTGTTCAAATTAACATAAACTCAAAAGGATTTAGTAATTTCTTAAAAACACTATTCACCCCCCCCTCTAGTGTTATTCCTAGCCTTAAGATCCATATTCCGCATTCCTCACACATAGTACAATACGCTATTATAATAGTGTCTATAGTAAAGTAAAGTATTAAAATAGCATTAAGGCGTTACCCATATCCCCCTTAACACATTTTATATAATGTCGTAGTCTATACAGATACTGTAAACTCCACCGTAAACTGGTGGACTATCAGGGAGCACTCCATAGATACAACACAAACCAAGCTCGTAGAAGGCGCGATAAGGCATCTGACAAAGCACGCGAGGCAATGCCCAGGGTAGGATACTACCGTTTTGCGGATCCGGACTGGTGGTAACACATAGCAGCTACTACCGCCCACCTCGGAACACACTCCCATAATTAAATCGAGGAGTGGCCCACCAAATCAATCACAAAGTCATAATATGGTATCGAAGAAATGTGTCCGATCAAAGGTGCGACCTTACTTGGCCTGGCATGGCTCATGTTTTAGCCACATCAAGCTGACTCACGGGAGTCAAGGTTACGTAAATACCTCATACAGAATCATTCGCCAAACCATCCTACTTCATTTTGGAATATCCACCACGTACACAGTTGTTAAAATGGTTTTCGGTATTGGGAAAGAGTATTCCAATATCTTATCCCGGTCTCTTTAACAACCAAACGCTTATTTCACACCGATTGGTTTTTTACATTTCAAATAGTTCATACTTCATATCAAAGTATCGTATTCACTTCAAAAATCATATCACTTTCGAAATCATTCTTTACTTTAAATCATATTCCTTTCCAAATCATAATCATTTCAAAATCATCACTTTATTTCATATCCGATTTCAAAATCATAACCACAAAATAGATTAAACTATCATATCAAATATTCGCATTTTAATCAAAGATTTAGATATAAACAATTCAGCCTTGCAGCATTTAAATTTTTGAAAATAGATTGGATAGTCATGAACAGTTTGAATAGTTTAATAGTTTAAAATAGTTGTAATAGTTTAAAATAGTTTTACTATTTAAAAATAGTTTAATAGATTTAAAATAGAATTTAATAGCTTAAAATAATTTTAATAGTTAAAAATAGATTTAAAATAGCTTTAGTAGTTAAATTAGTTTTTAATAGTTTAACAGTTTAATGATTTTAAAACAACTAAAATAGTTCTTATATAAAATGGTTTGATAATTGGAAATGGTTTTTACAGTAAGTAGTTTGAAATTATAAATAATCTAAAATTTAAAATAATAGATTTTTAAACCATTTATATTAAATAATTTATTTTGAAAATAGTATCAAATCAAACTGTTTCTTTCATTTCAACAAATCTGGACCATATCCAGATTTCAAATCAACAAAACTCAATTTTTAATCTTTCAATTCAAATTCTCATAAAAACCATTTCAATTTACAATTTAAACCACTTCAAATTCAACAGATTTCAAAGTTTAGATATTCAAACGTTTATAATAATTCAGTTTTGATAAATTTAATTTATATTTCAAAACTCAACTTTAAAATTCCAATTTACTTCTTCAAACAATTCATTTAAACCAATTTCAATTTCAACATTTTAAAGCTTGGATTTTGGAAATAATTCAGTTTATATAAATCAAATTTTTATTTCAAAATATCATTTAACTGGATTCAAAAATTAAGGATTTAAAAACATTTAGTTTAACCAATCTGGTGTCCGTATATAATTTTCTACCATATGCTCAAGTGATACAGATATATATCATTTCAATCCACAATAAATTTAAATTACGGATATATATCATTTCAACCCGCAATCTCGAGTTAAAATTTCAAAATCCATAAAACCGCTCGAGTTTATCATTTTAACCCTTAACGATTTTTCCCTAATCAATAATTCCATTCGAGTATGTATCATTTCAACCCATAGTGGTTGACTAACAATAAACTAAGGGAACTTGTAGTGTGATAACAACATATGAATAAACATACATCCAATCATCCAAATATAAACAATTAAACATCCATCACAATCATCATTCAAATCAATCAATAAATCACAACAAATAACTGGTTATCATTATCAGGTATTTAACTAACAAGTTATATTCAATATTAATTTATATGGCAATTAAATTCAATATAAATTCAAATTAAATTAAGATGTCAAATTAAACTACCAAACGACAACCAATAATATTCTTATCACATCATAAATTTAATTCAACTAACATAAGAAGGTTCAGTATTTATGAGTGAGTTAAATCACTCACCTTTGATTTATAGTAGATCTAAATCCAATAAAAGCCCAAAATTCCAATAGAAGAAATCGCGCATGAATCGAAGTTTATATGCAAAAGATATTCATGTTATAAGAAAAATTATTAAAATAATAACTGGTACACGTTTAAATAAAAAAATAAACAATGTCTAATACTTACGTTTTTCCCAAGATAAGGCTTCAGGCAAAGATGGAAGAATAAACTAAGATGAGGGCAGGACATGTAGGAAAAATGAAAAAAAATGAAATTCATGTTTCATGAAGAAAACTTTTAAATTTGCAAAAATGAGAGCTTTTGAATTTTCAAGTTCACATTAAAATGGTTCGAGGGAAGGAAGATTTGAAATGGAGATCGAAACATAGGAAATGAAGTGGCAACAAGAAAAAAAATGAAGGAACAATTTTAAAAACTGAACAATTTGCTGATGAGATTATACTTTCAACAAAGAATAATTTGAACTAAATGAATATGAGGTGTCAGGAGAAACAAAATGTAAAAGAAGAAATAAAGTGGTAGGTTATTTAATAATAAAGAAATGAAGGTGGAGGGACAAAAATGAATGTCACGTTTCTAAAATGAAGGCTTTAGGAAATATAGGCTACCAAAATAAAAACAAAAATACGAGGTTGTGGAAGAAGGCTATAGGAAAACAAAATGAATAGAAATGAAGTGGCTGTAGAAATATGAAATGAGATGGAGAAAACAATGAACTCGCTTTTTTTTCTTTAGGAATTGGAGGTAGGACATGGTGTAAAGAGGTGAAGAAAGGTTAAATAAATAAAAAATATGTATACATATAAAATGAAACTCACGTTTGAGAAGATGTAGCTTCAGAAAAAAGAGGAAGGAAATAAACGAAATGAAGAAACAACAAAAATGATGAAAGAAATGTAGTATGTATTAAATAATGATGAAGGAATGCACGGACCAGATGTACACCACCAACAAACCTTTGGAATTCAAGTTTCAAACTTATGTCTCCTCTTTATTACTTTCCTTACCTCCCATAAACTGATAGTTACACCTATTTAATTTTACATTAACACGCAATAAATGAAAATAAATTCTCTACATAAATTTGTGTAATTAATTAAGGCAATATACAGCATCAAGAACCTTTCATTTCTCTCTCTATGGTTAGATTGGGAATTTAAACAAACATGTTAATATTTCGATTAAACATTTTACTAGGAATGCATTAACATACATTAAACAAATATGACAGCATAAATGAGGTAATATAAACATGTAACGACCGAGAATTTTGGTCGTTTAGTTTTGAACATTTAATTTACTTTTAAATGTTGAACTTGAATTATTAATTGATTTTGAATATGGAAGAATCAGTGAAATAGTTTAAATTTTCAAATATAGCGATTAACGGATTCAGTAAATGGTAATTTAATATTTGAAATTGGGTAAATATGGGAATCTGGAGTTAGATGTGAATAGGAATGACTTATAAGTTGATTTTAAACTATATTTGAATTAAAGTGATGATAGTGGACTTTTGGATGGGATTAAAAGTGGATAAATTTAGGATTTGGAATTTATATATTAATTTAATAGTGAAATTTAATATATGGCAATAGTGTAAATAATGGAATTTTGATTTAATATAAATCAGAATGATTTCTAATATGAATATAAATTCTATTTGAATTATAATTGAGTTGGTAAGTTTTAAAAATGGAGATTTCAAGCAATTCTGTCAATTTTAAAAATCACTCGATTTAATCGACGCGTTAAAGTAGCCTTCCAGGGCACAGTCTCGGAATTCGACGAAACCAGTTCCATTGGATCCGTAATAGTGTATTATTATCGGATTTCAAATTTCGTAGTGTTTGGAGTTACCATTTGGTCGTACGGAATAGAAACACGTTGAAATAAATATCGAATATTTAATGTTTTAATTCGATTCAAAAAGCTATCTTCCACATACGATCGATTTAGGCCTCGAAACATGTTCCATTATGTTCGGAATATGGGTAAAACATTATAAACGCCTGGCGACACATTTCTATTGGAGTTCGTTCGGAAAAGCACGTTAATTTTGAAAATAATATTAAAATAATATATATATATGTGCCTATATATACTGTTGATACAGTAAAACCCTAGCCAAAACAATACGCGGCCGCCTCTGCCTTTATCAATGGCCGAAATGCTCCAATCTTTTTTCCCTCTGATCTCTCGATTCACACATTATTTTCGAAAACTTCCTAAATGAAAGTCGAAGAGCTCGTTGAGCTATATGAGGTGTACGGTGGTGATCGAGTTCAGCGCAGCGAGGAGAGAGGAAAGGGGTTGCATTCGTGCACGAATTCCAAGGGGAGGAAGGCGTCGAGCCCTTCGTGGCTCACAGCGTAGGTGCGGCGCGTGACAAGCTTCGTTTTGGTGGGGGCCGATCAATGCCCAAGCGTTCATGGTGGCAGCGAGGTGGGTTCGAATCACCTGGAAGGTGAACGAGGGGGAAGAAGGAACGAATGCGGCCGGGTCCTCTTATTTGAAATGTACGGCTCTGATTGGTCAGGGTAAAAGCAAAATTGATTTTTGTAAATTTATTTATAAATAAAATTTGGGTAATCTTTAAAATAGCATAACTATTTCATACGAAGTCGGAATCAGACGAAACAAGCGGCGATGGGATCGTGGCGATGAGCACTACGCGCTAGAATAGTTTGGAGTCGATCAGAGATAGTTAAAATTTTAGGTCAAATCGAATGTGTTCGATTTAATTTAAAATTTGAATGTTTGACGAATTAAAAACTCAAGGTGAGTTAATCTCGCTAAATTTTGGACTGCTGGCTTTAATTTTAAATAGTTAAAATTAATTAATGATTGATTGGTTAAACTGATACTTTTTATCAATTGAATGTGAATATAGTAGTATATATAAATTGGAGTGATTGATATTCCTGCATATATATATAGTGGATGAGACCCTATGCTCCCCGCCTAATAGCGGATGACCCTATATACCGCGATATTCCGCCTCGAAGCGGAATTGGTATTTTTATGTTGTATTAACATCTGTGGATGCAGGGAAATAGGTTGGAGGGAACCAACTGGATTCCTCAAAATGTTGAATTTAATTTCATATATAGTGATATATGTTTGTTTGAATAATTCTGTGATAAATTATCATGTGATTTGGATTGATTGGATGCTATGGTAGTTTTGACCTAGATTTTGGTACTTTTAAATACCAATAAAATATGGTTGAATTGGAAAAGGATTTTAAATAGGGATTTTAGAATTTGGTTTATGCGTTTAGCGCATAACCCACTTCCGACTACTCTGAATTGTGGCTTGATTTATTAAATTTTTTGAAAAGTTCCACTTAATTTGAAAAGCTTATTTTGAAAAAAGAAAGTTTTTAGGTTTTAGTTATTTTTGGCACTTAGATTATTTTTAGAATTTTGTCAAAAAATTTGATTCCAAGGGAAAATGTGCGTCTAAATATTTTGGATTTTATTTTTCAAATGAGGTACAAATTTGAAAAGTGAGAAAGATTTTGAAGGCCACATGTTAAGCATAGGGAAGACAAATAGAATTAGAATTTGCAGATTTAACGGTGCATTAAAATCAATGATGCGATAAATGCAAGCGATAACAAGAGAAATGTTATTTTAGCCTTAGAACTTCTATTTTCATACCTTGTCAACGACGTGCGCGAGTCTATTTTTAAACTTAATTCTGTTTTAGAACTTGAAAATAAGCCTCCTTATGCATTTTGTGCATGGAAATTTAGAGTAAATCCGGAGCAGCGGAGAGAATTCCACTGTACTACGGGAATAGGAAATACTTAGGGTGGTAAGAATGATAAATTCTCCACATAAATTCCATTTTTCTGCATAGGAGTAAAGTTTAGGAAGATATTTTTTGATGCATTAGATTTTTGGATGGTAGGAAGTGGATGCAAAATTGGTTGCTTCATACTTCTATTTGTAAGAGTACAGAGGTTTTGGTTGAAAAGATTTTTCAAAAGCTGCATACATATAGAACTGCCAGTATATATATAGGCTGTTTGCATCATATTTTTCAAAAATGTTTTAAAAGAAATGCATTCATATAGGAGGATCCGATTTAGAATCATCCTGCATATACATTTTCTATATGGTGATACGGTAATACACTATGCACTTGCGCACATTGGTTGAAAAATTGGTTGTACATTCATTAGTTGTGTAGTTTAGGATAATCAGGAGCCAAAACCATGACTTAGTCATTGTGAAAATTCGGGGACGAAATTCTTTTTAAGGGGGAAAAATGTAACACCCCGTAATTTGGCGTTAGTTATTTAATTAGTTAGTTAATTAATTAATTAGGCTCCAAAAATGAAATTTGTGTAAATGATGAAATTTGATCATGATACATGCACCATTGCGTTTACATCGAAATTCTGAGCAACTTTCGTATTTGGAGTTTGTGATCGGAGTCCAAACGAAGAAGTTACGGACTAAAAACGAATTCGTAAGGGAAATAATTCGAATAGGAAATTAACACCTTTAATTAAATGTCTAGGGCCCATAGGTCGACCTGCATATTGGAGCGGTCGACCCCTAGGAAGGGGGCGGTCGACCGCTTCATGTGTGGCGCTTCAGTAGACCTAGGCCATGTATGGTCCAGATTTAATATATTTCGATCCGACGGTTGAGGTTAATTGTTGCGCCTATAAATTCAGACCTAACCATCCCTTCTCTTCTCATATTTTTGTAAAGGTAGTAGCGAAGCTCTGCAATTTCTTATCCTTCACTTTCTTTCTAAATTATAAAATAAGATATTTATATCTATATTCATACAAATTGGAGAATAATAGAAATCTAATAAAAATGAGAAGAAAAGAGAATCAACTATACGCATATTTGAGGTAATTTATATATATTTGTATATTGTATCTATTTTTTCTCTCAATCCCAAGTCTCTTCTCCGATCTGTAATTATAATGTATGTATGTACCCTTTTAATACATATCTCTTGAATTAAAAGGATTTGGAGATGAATTTAAGGTTCTACTTCAGATCTGGAGATTTGGATCGCTTTTAAAAGGTGAGTGGGAAATTTTATACATTGTTTTATGATTTTAAATCTATTTCATTCGAATACGTTTGATTTTTATGCCTAAATCAATTTTATTTGTGAATTAAGGCTTAAATTAGTGTAGAAAACTATTATCTACATATTCTTGTTTTAGATCTAATTTGAACTATGTATACATCTAGATCTGGAAATTAATCTCAAAGATATTAGAATTTGAATGTTGTATATTTTTATTCCAGCTCTATACTTGGGCGTAAAACATGGTTTTTGGATTATTGCCCAAATTTGTGCTAAGTTATAGATTTTTTATAGTTTAATTTGTGGAAAGAACATCCGTTTGAATTTTATAAATTTGTTTACTTTCTTCACTTTTGATTTAAAAAGGCAACGTTTGATTTAACAAGGAATGTCCACAAACAAAAAGGTAAGAGATGTATAAAGTACAGATTTATTCTCCTTAGCCTACACGGTCTTTCCAATTGAAAAAAATTATCCATTCCTTGTAATTTCAAATGGAGTCAATTTTTCCTATTTGTGTTAAACCAATGGAAATCATAGCGGAAAATCTTCCTAAGGAATTTAACTCCAACAAATTAAATATGCAAAGTATATTCTAGTTACATATTTATGACCAGAATATATTTGGTTACGAATAGGTAGTTTTATTAGGCAGTTTATACGTATTTATTGCATTAAAAGGAAGAATAGCGATTCGTGCGTTATTTATGCGTAACGTTCATTAGTTGTTGTTATATTTAGGGAAGCGAATAGGTATAATTAGGAAATGTAGTAATTTGTATTAATGGGAAATAAATTAGGAATTGGCAATAATTAATAGAAAATAAAAGATTGTAACCTCAATTAGTGGACAATTAATGGGAAATAATGATAGGATTAGATTAGGGTTTACAATCGGTTAATATGGGAATTAAAGACCGTAACTCCAATTAATGGGCAATTAATGGAAATGAATTTAGGAGTTGCAATTAATAGGGACAAATGGATTAATGGGACTGAAAAAATGAAATAGATATAAAGGGTTACTAATTTGAAATTAGTAATCATACATAAATGTCTTAGGAATTGTCCGTTAGGACTTTATGGGCAAAGTGACATTTATGAGCATTTGAGGGTATTTATGGGTAGATAAGTGTTTAAGGAAAAATCTTATTTCCTTAAATAAAAAGGAAATTAGTAAGCTAAGTCCAACGTTAACCTAAGATAGTATAAGTAAAGACGTAGGATAGTTAATTGGACTTAATAGGTTAGTGATGCGAGGTCGGTAGAGTCACTCGATGGAAGATTGCTCTTCAATTTGAGGCTACCAGCAGTCGGGTGCACTTACTACTAATGTGGGATGTCACTAATCCTAGGACCCCTGACTTTGTGAGAGATTGGACCTGCCTTAGGGTCGGAGGTATCAAGTGGTTGTTTGAGGGCCCGCCTATTTTCCAATTAAAAGTATTAAATGGTCCAAATTTGGAATTAGGAGCAGTGAGGGATATCTCCATAGGGGTTCGCTTCTGGTTTGAGGTATTAAGTGGCTATAGGGTCCACTTCTCTCCTAAAAGGAAGTATTAAGTAACCTAGTGAGATTCAAAATAAATAAGGTTGTCTTTAAAAAGGTTTACTTCAGTGTTGAGGTATTAAGTGGCTATCTTAGGGTCCGTCTCCCTACCAAAAGAAGCAACCTAATAAGATTTCATATTTATAAATAAGAGTGATGATAGATATGTTGGAAAGGGTTCGTTCGGGTTTGAGGTACTAAGTGATCGATCTAGGATTCACCTCTCTCCTATAAAAGAAGTACTGAGTAGCCTAATGAGATTTCCAAGCAATGTCAGCTAGATAGTACCAATGAGTAGTCTGCCTTGGGGTTAGGTATTAAATGACAAAGACCTGCCTATACATAGATGTTAAATAGTTAGAGGCTTGCACAGTCTTTGTTAATAAGGTATTAAGTGGTTTGGGTATAGTTTCTCACATTGCTAAGACTTTGATAACGATATATGTGTTAATGGTATGACTATTATGAATTATAGGCCATATATAGTGGTCAAAGGTCTCTGAAGCTAGGACCAATAAACCAATAACGACGATGCTAGAAGTCCACCTTGAGAATAGGTCTTAAATGATGGGGTCTACCTCAATTGAGGTCTTAAACGGCAGAGTCTTCCTATTTCTCTTTTAAAAGTATTATGTGGTGATAGTAGATTCCCGCTTAATATTTAGATGTATTAAGTGGCATATGGGTATGGAAGTATTATGTGGTTGATAAGGCTTCGTCGGTATTTTGTACCTTGGGAATGGATAGGTAAGTAATCGTGTGTGCATTGTAAGGTTAGATTAGATTTGCTAATCTTAATATACATAACAATTAAATGGAAACCAATCGACATAAATTTATGTTATGGATAATTTATAGATTTTTTTAGTTACCAGAACATTTTTCTGACCCCCTCCTCATTACAACCCACATGATAGATTTAGAGGAACAGGTCAATGGAGCTGGATGTGTTTAGTTGCTGGAGAAGTCTCCTTTTCTCTCATGCTCGATGTTGATGTGACAATCTGCTATCCAAGGAATACCATTAATTCCAAGGTAGTAATCATAATCAGTATTCTTATCCTATTTTTGTTTCCACTGTGAATTTAGATTTCTATCAGTCTCTGATAATGCTCACGTTTATTTGCAGGTACCAAATCTGACGATCTATGCTTTGATGGACTTGAGTTTCGATTTTTGTTGAAATTTTGGTCCATTAAGGTATGGGTTTATACAAACCATCTTCGAAAAAGTGTTAACAAAGGACTTTAACTGATTCACTCAAAAATGGGGAAATATCTTAATCATTCCTAAGGATTGAATGAGAATCAAAGCTCTTTAAAAAGAAAATTCACTACGGAGGCTAGAGAGCCCTTCATATATAACAAAAGAGCCAAGAGGAATTTAGGTGAATCATTCTTCAAAAGATCACGGCTTTCTAAGAATTACTCTCTTACTGCTTCTCATGAGAACATTTACCTCTACACCAAAGACAAGCTCAACTATTGACCTTCATAAAAGAAGTGATCAAAGAATGAAAGGAATCTTGGAGGATCATAATATCATTATCATTGTTCTAATGGGCTGACATGAATCAATGTCGAAGCTTGGAAGGGATAATCAACAATTTCCTAGGACAAGGAAAGCTGAAAGAATTTATAAAAAGAAATTGAATAAGTCAGCAATGAAAGAAGAATTCTCTGCATAAAATAAGTATATCTACATGGTTAAGGAGGAAAAGAGACTCCTAAAATAAAGGAAAAAGTCTTTGGTCCCACCTAAAATAGTCCGGCCAAAGCACCGACTATGCCTTCGGTCCCGCCTACGTGGCCTGGCCGAAGCATAAGCCCTTATTCCCGCCTGAAAATGACCTGTTTAAGGCACCTCCTAGAGGGAGGTCAGAGTAAGCCTTTGGTCCCATTTGAAAATGGCATATCTATAAAAGCACATGCAAGCCTTTAATCCCGCCTACGTGGTCTAGTCAAAGTGCCTCCTAGAGGAAGGACGGAGTAAGCCTTTGGTCCCATTTAAGATGGTCTGACCAAAGCACCGAACCGGCCTTCAAATTTCCAAGGCCTTATTGAAGCGCTTCCTAAAGGGAGATCGGGTAAGTCTTTGGTTCTTCTTAAGGATAACTAACCAAACGCACTATACAAAAGACCTAGATCATCACCTAAGACGGTGATAAGGGTTTTAATCCACGTTAATATCATCACCTAAGATGGTGCTAAAGAAATCAGTCAAGTCAATCGCATTCTATCTAAGAGAATGGATCAAAACAATCTTCTAAAGGAAGATCTGTCAAAAATGAGCCGTTAGCACTCCAAAAAAAAAAACAATCTTCTAGAGGAAGATCTATCAATAATAAGTCCTTGGTGCTCCAAAGCAAAAACTATCTTCTAAAGGAAAATGTATTAAATTCAATTCTAACTCGATCCAAAAGAAGGATCGAGGCTGTCTCTTAAAGGAAGATCAATCAAATTCAAATCAGACTCAATCCAAAAGTAGGATCAAGGCATGCATCTAAAGTAAGATTATACAGAAATTAAGATATCATTACCGGATGGCTTTCTGGTCTTCTATTTCAGCAATTATCATTACTAGATAATTTTCTAGTGTATTCTTACTCGAGATTTTATCATTGCCAGATGGGCTTTCTGGTCTTCTATCCAAATGAGTTTCTGGTCTCAATCTAAGTATCCTTGCCAGATGGGTTTTCTGGTCTTCTATTATTGCTAGATAGATTTTATGGTCTTTTATTCACACTATTACTGGATAGATTTTCTGGTCTTCTATCCAGATGAATTTTCTGGTCTTCTATTGTTGTCAGAAGGGTTTTCTAGTCTTCTATTATTACCAAATGGATTTTTTGATCTTCAATTCACACTATCACATGGATTCTGTGGTTTCTATTCATATTATTATCATATGATATTTTGGTCTCATATTGTTTCCATGAAGTTTGTTGGTTCCCTATTCAGATGACATTGTAATTACTCCAACATGGGGCTGCTTTAATTTGGCTCTCAATTCAGATTTCTTGATAAAATAAATTTGTTTTGCTATCGAATATCTATTAATGAAAAGGTAGATTTTTACATCAAGATCAAAATCTATGGTCTTTATACCACTAAAATTCTGAATGCTCAATCTGCAAGGTTCCTAGCTCTCTTAACAAGCAGGTTATTGATCTTTACATTAAAGGCTTGAAAAACAAAAAATTAGATTATTCTTAAAACAGCAACTACAAAGCACTAGATTGCAAAACCTAAATTAATTGACAATCTCAAACAAAGGCAAAAAGATTAGAATATCAACCATTCAGATATGGGTTTATTTAAAATTTATATGTTAAGTACTAAAATCATAGGTGCATAAATTTAACTACAAAAGGGTATATTCAAAGATCTACAAGTAGTTCCCCGTTAAAGGGCAAGGCTCTGTTCCATCCTCTTTAGTTCTTTAGTAATCAATGAAGAGCCAGTAACGTGGCGAATGGCCACATCCAAAAACTCTTTAAGTTTCTTCTCTTTTCTTCGAATAGTGTTCGCATCATCAACTGAATTAATTTGAATCTTCATTGCACGCTTGAGAGTCTTATTGGCTCCTTTTAAGGTTTGAACCATACTCTTTAATTTCTCAATCTCTTTCTCAAGCATGTACTTTTTACGCTCAAGCTTTTCAATCCGACTTTCATAATCATTGAGACGTTGAGAAACTTTTTTCATTCCATTTCTTGTTGAAAAACTACATGCACTCAAAGTTAACTTGTTTACCCCCTTTGGAGATCATTTTATTACTTAGGCCCGAAGGTAGGTTTAACAAGGCAGGAAATTCCTTGCTAGCCAACGATTAAGATCTTGTCATTCTCCCAGGAGTAGGAGTAGGAAGGTTGGAATCGCCTCCACTCACAATAAGTTTCAAAGATTGGCAGGATACTCGACTTTTAAGGAGATCCACTTTAAGGTTATTTATCCGTTGATGTAATTTAGTCATTTCTGGATCGATCTCAACTGAAGGTCCAGACCCTAAGACCGTATCTATCTTCTTTTTCAACTCTTGAAATTCTTTGTCTTTTTTGTTAATTCGAACATCTAAGCTAGAGTTCATTTCTTTGAAGCCTCCGAACATTAATTCTAATTAATAATATATCCTCTGCCACTCTTACACTTCTAGATTGTTCCAAAACGTAAATCCAAAGCATCTTGAAAAGAGCGTTTCTTTTCAATATCGGCTATTAGTCTATATTTAATATCGTTCAACCAAGAAATAACATCTAAAGGACCAGATGCAAGCGTTAGCTAGTTTTCCTATTCAGAATAAAAGAAGAAGTTAATACATGGAAAGTAAGCTTTTTCATTATTAATAGCACAAGGCTACAAGCAATAAAGAAATTCAAATTACATCACAACTCAATTTTAAACATTCAATTAACTTCTAAAGTTTTGAAACATCAGTTTTGGCCTTTCTAAATGACCCAACAGATAAAGTAACGATGGAATCAAAAGAACCTTTAATCCCTTTCAGGGTATTAACCGAGGAAATTAATGATAGTCCTATTTCCCGACCAAAGGGCTAGTATGACCATATAGCAATTTGGCATGATAAGTTCGAATTTCACCGAGTAGTTTATCCTTCTCATCGCTAAGAAGTCAAAATGAAAGTGAGGAAATCACGTATAAAGTTCTTGTAGATCTCTAAGAAAGCAATACTTTGCTAACTGAGATGTTATGAAGATTAAAGACTTCTCTTTAAAATCGCTCTTTAACTTGATAAACTTACTCAAAAGTTCCATAGGAATAGGGCTATTAGAAGGTTCCTTAATCTGTATAATATCTGAAAATTAGACTAAAAACAGAGAAACTAAAGTGGTAAAGTTTTGAATTACATATTGCAATCATACAATTATTCAGGTTCGTACAATATTGATCTCTTATAAAATTCAGAAATAAATTTCTCTTTGCTATACTCAATCTTTTTATGAGGAAGAGTATTAGGAGAGAGGGGAACACTAGCAACCCTAGGCAGGTTCCAACAAGTCCCAAGATGAGGATCGCTTCCATGATTATCTAAATATCACTTACGAAGACGCCTAATTAAACCCCCGCTATTCTCTCCTAAGTAGGAGAAGTCAACAAATTTTCCCTTAGAGTGCACTTTATAGAGAAACTCCACCAAAGAATTTTTATCATCGATTAACATCCAAAAGAGGGTCATTAATTCAACATTCTCTCTCATAATCCTTTCCCGGTATAGACGAGCTCTTTTCAAGCAAGGGGTGACCTGTTTTCCTTAAAGAACTTTAATTGCGCAGCATCACCGGAAAGATGTTTGTAATTGCCAGATAAGTCATTACACTCTTTAAGTTGCCTTTCAAGTTCCCTATTCAGTTGGTGCTCCTTATTCACACTCTTTTCAAAAAGAATATCATAACAGGTTTTGTTCTTTTTCCTTAACTAAAATAGTAAACTTATCAATTAAGGGTTAAGCAAGTAATCTTAGGCATTTAAATAAAGAACTCCATACTTAGGAGGCTGAAACTTAAGAAATGGGAGTCTGAGTTTTTCTCCTTCAGCTGATGGTGGGAGTAGTGTTATCTTTTGGAGTAGAATCCTTCTTTAAAGCATCCTGAGGATCCAGGAATTCGGTAAGCCCGTATCATGAGCAGACGAGTCTAAGTTAGGATTACTTGATCCATCTCCCCCATCTTTTGGTCTTTCAGGACCCTTTCCGTCACCATCACCACTGCTATCATCGTCATTATGATCATCATTGTTGTTATGATCATTGTCGTCATCGTCATCTCCTTCTCCATTAGATTTTGTCTCATCATCAATTGGAGGATCGTCAAAGGTCAGCAACTTTTTGGCATCGACCTTTTCCTCAGCAGGAAATTCTTTTTGAAGAGAGTCCTTATCTTTCCATAGCTTAAGACTAAACTTTCTTTTGAACTTTTCATTCCAATCTGGGAAGGATGGAAAGTCTAAGTTTGGGCACCTTCGGATGTTATTAGCATATGCCACAAACAAGGCATCTTCGTAGCACTTCCCAGTCATCTCGGGGAGAGCATTATTAAGGAAAAAGGTGACTTTCTCCTTGGCATCGCTAATAATATTGTTTGAGTAGGCCAAGGTGTCAGTTTTCCTTTGTAGCTTGTCCTTTAAGGATTTGTTCTTATTAGTTAACTCAGCCTTTTTACCTTCTCAAGGTCTGCTTTGAGTTTGCTCAAGGTCAACTTTCAAAATTTTCACCTCCCAACGATTGTCTAGCCTTCTTTTCCTCGTTGAGAGAGGAAGCAAGATCATCTCTTTCAAAAATAGCTTCATACCTTATTGTAGCGACATCAATTATACTATTGTTAATCGAAGAGATTTTCCTTTAAGCTCGACCACTTCGTTGGAAGGTCCTCGAGAAGCCTCATGAAGAAGGAACATATGCTTGGCCGCCTAAAATGTGTGGCAAACATAAGTCGATATAGAGTTAAAATATTAGAATAATCAAATGGAAAAAAGAATGCATACCAATAGAAGTTGTTTAAGGATGACACTGAGATGGTATCTTGAATAAACTGAAGACTGTGGTGGCACAAGCGATGTCAATGAAGGAGATTGAGCTAGGTGGAGAAGATCTTCGAAACTTAAAATGGGAGACTAAGCTTGAACCTTTGAAGGAAGCAGACCATCCAGAGAAGAAAACAGACCAAGATCAGCACAAAGGCGACTAATGGCTGTTTGAGAAGTAGGAAAGGCGATATTTAGGAGGGACTCCAAGGTCTGGACCTCCATTGTTTGCTCTCAGCTTTATTTAAATTTGTCGCATCAGGGCTCGAGTCGATGGTCACATGTTCCTCCTCGTCCATGACAACTAGAGTAAAGTTGCGCACAAGCTTGGGCCCTTTACTTGAGGAAGGAGATGGAATATCAGCAGGGGCATCATTCCCTACTTCATTTTCTGGTGCTTCAATTGCTCTGGCAACAGAGTCCTTAATGGAAATAGGTTTACTCAACTGAGACGAGGCGGGAACCTCATCTTTATTTTTCCTCTTTTTGGGAGCATCATCTTTAACTTCTTTCTCTTTAGAAGCAACGACAACAAAAGAAGTAGAGAAAATAATATCGGGAATTCCATACCGATTATAATGCAATCTTACCAATTGGCCCAAGTTTAACTGGAGAGGAAGTAGAGAAAATATTCCGATTAATGATAACCAACGAACGTTTCCCTTGGGCATTCCCTTTCATCATCGCCGGTCCTTATGTATTATATGGTTGTCTTGAATCAACGAGTATTGACGAAGATTCACTTCCATCAGAAGTGTGAGTCTATCGCCCATGCTCTGGGATGCCAGAATCAGGGATTTGATAGTTTCACTATCAGAGGGACTTAACTGCTTAGGAGCCGAATCTAAAGAAAAAAAAATCTATCGTAAGAGGGTAATAAATATAACATAAGCAACAAGAAATAAAAACTTACTTATAACGGAGAAGGTTCCCCTAATTCTAGAGTACCATTTGATGTAGAAAAACCGAGTTTCCCGTTCCTTGATTGACGGCATTGATAATCAAGCTTTTTGGAAGAGGACGAATGCGATATAGTGCATTACCTTGTTGCTCGCCCATTTTTATAGGGCTAGCTATGGTATGAAGAATCTCAGCACTAAGAGAGGAAGCTTGGCCTCCTTGACAAGAATTTCCAAGCAAGTCAAATATATGTGTGAATTTAGAGATAATTGAATTGGAGCAATGTTATGTCCTGAGTGCCATATGTGTATTGGAGTGAAGGCGAAAAACCCTTTTAGATGGTTCTTAATTCTGCCAGAAGGACCGATAGGAATAACTACCTATGACACCAAACTGTTTGAGAATGGAGTCCACTTCTTCTTGGGTAGTAATACATGACTGGTTAAGAAGATGATCCCCTTTCTTAGCAGATGGTGAAGCTTTAGGGCCCTTACTGGATTTCTTGGTTCCCTTATGGACTGTCTTCTTGCCTTTCATTTGTTTGCTAGGTGATATTATTCCAAATCAAAAAGTACTATATATTTTATAAAATTTTGAATGCTCATGATATAAATAGGCTATTAACACAAAAATAGGTAACACATTAATTACGAACTACCTAAGTTATGACATAAAATGTTAAAGTATAAAGTCCACTATAATATTTACAATAAGTCAATGAACATTGCATAGTCAATGTTGAACTCATAACTTTTGGATCGATTAAGAGTATATAAATAAATGTTAGACTTATGGTAAGAAAGTAAGCCTGCGGGTGTTTACAAGAAACTTAAAGTAAGTATTATCATAAAAATATCCAAAGTATTATGTTGCATCAATAAATCTATGTCGAATGGGTGAATTTATGTCGAATGTTATATTAGTTAAGCTATAAAATTACAATGTAATGTCGCAACCATGGTCAATGTCAAAATGATAAGATAACCGACATCAATGAGTAAGGTCGACATAGTTCAATAATATTTTTATAAGCGACCCATAAATTTACTACAACAATTATGACGTAAAATAACAATGTCGAAAAATATTGAACTAAAACGTTTAAAATGGTTACTGAAAAAGAGAAATAACATACGGTTATCGACGTCAAACAATAACCCCACAAATCAATGCCAAATTTAGACGATGACGCTTCTAGTTAATGTCGACATAATAGAATGCCGCATTATAATTTAAACCGGCTGTCACATCTTTGTGTATTAATGGCATAAGGACCTTGCGCTATTAATTCTCTAAACTACAGGATTGATTGTTGGAATAATAAGCAAAGAAAATACCCAATTAATACCGAACATCATAGTGATGTCGCAAAACATTAGGTTCGATATAAAGCAAAGCAATGTTGGGTTTCAGGTGTAATAGGTTATTTGCTGTATCGTTAAATCAAATACTCCCAAACATCTAAGTAATGTTGTTGATCTTTAATCAACTCACCAAATTATTTAGCGGTATAAAATTCAAGGTTAATTCTATAAACATAACAAATCATTAATTTAACCAATATTATGAAGATTTACAATGAAGTTAAACATCAAAACCTAGAATCTAAAACCCAGATGTCGATTTGAAATCGAAAAACCCAAATAAAACCCTAATGACGATTCATATATAAAGCTCTCTTATTCAGAATAATTGATGAAATTAGAATCGAAAATCGAACCTTAATAATAGCTCGAATGTATAAAATATAAATGACTTTGAGAATTTGGAAAATTCCTTTGCTTGAGATTGAAATGCAAGTAAAAGAGGGAGGAGGAAAAGACTTGACTATTTATAGTGAAAGAGAAGACATGCAGCTACCATTGGATCAATTTAAAATGTACGGTTGGATCTATAAAAAATACCAATAGGAGGCAAGGAGCTAATGCCGAAGATATTAACTTGAAAAGTCAATGCTTCCTTCATACTAGGGGAGCAAATGTTACCACCACTATTGATTCCAAAGGTATGAGGGCATATTGACAACAAGAGTGCCGAGATAAAAGTTTTGCAGCCGAAAGAGGTTATCAATGCAATATGGAATATTGAATGCCACCAGCACACATGACATCAATGTCACATACCATTAATGCCACCCTTCTTCAACAAAGACCATTAAATGATGTCACATTCATGAGCCAATGTCGAAGGTCCATAATGATGCCTCATATCATCAATGCCACATCCCCAATATCACCAGTGGATGGCACGTACAAAGCCAATATTTCACCAAGCAAGGAAGCGATGTCGTGCACCATTGATATTGTATACCGTAAGCCATTAATGTCATAGCGGCATGATGCATCATCCATGTCGCACCTTATTGATGATGCATTCTAATCAATGCCACACTTCATCCATGAAGGAAGAATGGATGTCGCATCTAGTTAATATCACCTCGGGTTGATACCACATATCTTCAATGTCGTTTCCTTCTGATGTCGCTCCTTATTGATGCCGTCTATTATCAATGTTGTCTATCATCAATGCCGCATGTTATCATTGCCGCCTGTTATCACCTACCATGTTGTCTATTATCAATGCCACATGTTATCAATGTCGCTTATTATCAATAACACGCCTTGATGATGCCATAGTTCGTCAATACATCAGGGAATGCCGCAACTCATCAAATCAAAGCAATATCCTTAGCGCCATCGAGATGAACCTCAATGCCGCAGAATAGGCATGCCGCATAACATCCATGCCGCGTCTTACCACCCTATAAATACCGACCTAGGGGCATGGAGGAAGGGGAAAATCATTATTTTCTCAATTTCTTACATTTTAAACTTTGTAACCCTAAATTGATTTGGGGATTTTTACCAATTGCAATACTCGAACTTTGTACACATCAGGCTATGTACATTCAACTATTTCATAGCATACGAATAAAGATTTCATGACTTATAGCTTGTTTTGAGTTCCAAAGAACTTGTGATTTTTAATCAAGCTCTTTCTCAACCAAGTGTCGCTTTTGCCAACATTCGTTGAGGTCTATAAGGATCAACCAAGTCTTCACTTAACCAAGTCCACTTTCCTTACATTTTTTGGGGTTGATAAAGAAAATCGTTAACACATATATGAGACACTATTATTATATCGAATGTGTACACATCTGAATTTAGATTCTATGGAAGATGAACCCATGTTGAATTTATGCATCGCTTAAATTAATAGGTATGCTCAATAATGTAATCTACCAAATAAGGAATAATTGATAGTCAATGTTAATGTTTTTTCTGTATAAATCCATTATTTTATAAAAAAATTGCTATAACATTTGTGCTACAAAATTACTTAAGCGGATTTATTGAAACATTGGTGTTAAGAAAATAAACTAATATAAACAAATTTAATCCACAAATCTACACTTTTACAACATCCTCTATCTTGAGGCCCGAATCTAAGCGCTACAGATGCTACAGTCATCCATAGTATTAACTTCCGGTGACAAAATACGGTAATGTTAATGGTATTCATAATATCAGAAGCACATGAATATGAAATAAAATTGACATTGATTTCAAAACAGCTTTTCTGATTACATTTCAAATCAATATTTCATATTCAGATACATAATCGCAAAAAGAATCCCCAGGTTTTGATCAAATTTAATTATTACAAATTACGCCAAGAGCGATATATGAAGATGCCCTCTTGGATGATCAGAGTACTAAAAAGACCTATCAGTCATAATTACATCACAATGGAAATGAAACTAAAAAGCTCCTACATAGCTAACTTTGCCTCCTGCACATCTTTGGAAGCGTATTCGTCCAACCTACTAAACCTGAAAAACCTTAACTCTCTCATCCATTGAATTGAATTTTGAGCACCCAAGAATTTAAGGGGAAAACATAAAGCCTGGTGTGAATAATATTATTACATCTCGGTTTACTGATATTAAGTGAGACCAAGCTGCTTAGCGGAACAGATTTCCCCTCACTAATATCCATTTAAAAAGCATACCTTTTGCAAATTAGAATCCTATAATCAAACTGATTATAACAATACAAGCAAGTACATATATGCATAAAATCAGGAAAACAATGGACTATTTGTCCACACTATAGTTTTACTTGGCTAACTATTAATCATTGGCTAACTCGGGCCTCTGCATCGACCTCGATCTATAATATGATACTATCAGACATACTCAATAATCTAACTTCTGTTAGATATAATACTGGGTTGACTGCCCTTAACCTTCTTTTCTAGGGCCAACTGAACCTAATGGTTTTACGGGCTCACCAATAACCTATCTTTACTCTGTATATTCCCTTCTGTGTGTAACCTCAATTTAGTCCCACCTGTGGCAAGCCCTACACACGGGAATTTTGGACTTATTTTAGCCCTACACCCTACATCAGTCCTATCTAGTCTTCTAATATCTAAGTCGTAAACTTAGGGTTAACTACCCTATTCATGTTTCATTTTCTACCTTAGGGTTAACTACCCCATTAAAACCTTATTTCCTTGCAAATAATCTTTACAGATGATTTACCCTTGAAATAATACCTTTATAAAACAAGAAAATCATATACTTTGCTTTACCCAAAACACTTACGCCATGATATATATACTTTACATAAAATAGTGTTGATGAAACCTTATCGATGGGATTATCTGTCCCTTCCAAGTAAGTTAAAAACCCTTTTTAACTTAAAAGATTTTAGGTCATAAAGCCAAACAATACCTTCGAAACCTCTGTTTAAACCTTAAACAATGCCTTTTGATATCATCGAGAATAACCCTTTTGAAAGCTTTACTAAAACCTTGGACATCCTCTTTTAAAACCATTTAAACTTGCCTTTCGAAAGCATTGGAAACCCTCCATTCAAATTCTCAAAATAAACCTTTCAAAAACATTGAAATCCTTTACTTATAACGTACCTTTCGAAAGTATTGAGTCCAAGTAAAAGTTTGTGGAAGCATGGCTTCGAAACCATTTAAAATCATTCCTTTCAAAACCTTTGGGTTTAACTTTTAATATAACTAAGGATCATAGAGAACTGGGGCAAAAGCATCGGTCCTAAGTAAAAGAAAGAGGATGGTTTTGAAACCAACCTTTTCAAAACATTGAGAAGCGGCTTCAAAGTACAAAGGCGAAAGCTCCCTTTTGAACACATTGTTTAAAGGCAATAAAAGTGGCCTTAACTTGTTCGAAAGGCAGAATGTGGCAGCTAGGTTCTAAATATATTCAGAGTTATCCTTTTGAAAGCTTCTTTTAAAACAAAAGGCGGCAACCCTTTCGAAGGCTCTTTTCCTAAAACAAAGGAAAATTGATTAAGTTGAAAGCTAGTATTACCCTTTCGAAAGCATCCTTTGTAAACAGAAATAGTTCAAAGTCAATAAGAGTATCTTCTACCTCTTAGAAAGCTAGGTTTTGATGTTGTACCTTCCGCCTTTCTCCAATGCACTACATATCAATTGCTTGCTACTATATGCATTGGTTTTAAATGGGTTCATGGGCGTAGGTATGATGTCGAAAGCTACTGATGGAAGGGGCGAAGCAGTAAATTTAAACAAAACTGTTTTATAGCCCTTTTAAAGTAATCGCTTTTCAACTAACATGCCTTATTTGTCAAAATACAATTGGCTACCCATTTCTTTTCAATTTTTTTTTCCAAAAGTGCTGTCGAATTCAGAAATTAACAATTAAAAACTATTCTTTCGGGGAAGCTTCAGGAGTCCGGCGAGGTAAGCCCACAAGTAAGCAAGCAAGTAATTCCAGCTAGAAATAAGCAGGGCTTAGCCCGTAGCTTCAAGCGAAAGGGAAGCAAACTGTGAACTTGAAAGCTCACTCTCACTGTTGCTAACGGCTTGCAATCTTAGGCGCAGTGTACATAATATTAGGCACTGATTGATTCCAAAGACCAAGGGCCCTCGTAAGAGGTATTGCATTAGTTGTACGGTCGAAAGAGGTAGCCTTGGTATCCTAGGCGCCTCGTTCTTAGCTTATTATAGCCTGCTTTCTTTGTTCTGTCTAAATACTTGAGCCACTCCATGGCACCTTTCGCTCATCCATTCAGCCCGCCCGTCCAGACGCGGCGCCGTTTCTCATTATCATCTACCGCCCATTCTTTCCTCCTATCCCTTCACGCGTGAAGATCGTCGTATGTATGTTCGACTTCGGTTGCCGGTGCAATAGAATGGGTAGGAGTAAATTATGACAGGATCAGTCACCAGGCGCCCTCTTCCAAGAAGAATTGTGCTATGCTCCCCCACCCCCGAGATCCCTATAGAGCGAAAGACTGGCGATCCCTAGGTTGCAGCACGTCTGGTCTTCCTTCGGGCGCCTTGCGCCGCTACCGCCGTTTCTAGGACCGACCGACGAAGGAACTGTCCCGGTTGTCCCCGCTCACTTCGCTTGCCTCACCTGGAAATTGCAAACAAAAGGAAGACCCGCGCGATAGCTGTAGATAGGGCCCGTGCCACATCAAGAACCCGGCTTGCCGGGGCCACGCGACTCTCTTCTGTTTGGAAATGCTTCTCTTTCTGTTATTATTCTCAAACGGCAAAGCCTCTAGTCCCGGTAGGCTCATCTGGATTAGATTTGGGCCTTGCAACAAAACCAGAAAACCTTTTATTTGCCAAAAAGTTTCGACCTTTCATACGGCTTTCTAACAAATTTTTTTACACCCAGTATATTAATTATCGCCAGTATGTTAATTGCGGCGACAACTAACCCTATATTAATTGGGTCGACTGTATATTCAATCGGGAGCTTCGACAACCAGAACTTAGATAACCGGGAGGTAGCTGTATATTGCTGTATATTCGCGCCACCTCTTTCGAGCGATAGGGAGCTCTTGAAGAGGTTCAGTATACTTCGACCGCTTCACATGTAGCAATAGCGCCTTATTGAAGTAGGGCGCGCTACGGCAACACAGCATGGGGTGGGGGCTTGCTGTCTACTTCGCGAGCCTTCACTGCCATGTTCTGTAACTTCCCTTCTTTCGTCCGTCCACGAGGCAGTCAAAAGAAAGGGGCGGCTATAACGCAGGAGTCGTGGCGGTTGTATGCCACGAGGTCCCTAAAGCAACTAGCTCTCAAAGTGAGTTGGCTTCCAAGCCTAGTAGCGCTAGTAGGAAGGAAGGGCGTCTAGCCATATCGAAAAGAACCATCGGACTCTACTCTAGTTCTATCGTCCACTTCTTCTTAGCAAAGTCGCAATACTGGTGGCTTCATCTCGGCTAGCCAATATTTGCAGAAATAGAGATTTTAGGCGCAATAGAAAGGAATGTTGTCACCGGGGTGGGTGAACCCTCATAGATATCAGGTGCCCACGTATATGAGTCAAAAGAGAGATTGAGTCTGAGGGAGAGGGGGTTTGGGGCTCGAGAGATTGAAGTACGGGAACTCAGATTCATTTAAGAATGAGAGACTCGAACTAATATACTGGGGCTTAGCTGTCCGCATTTCAGATTGGGAATGTAATCAAAACCCAGTATATCAATTAAGAGTTTTCTTACCCATCCATGTGTTTCTTGTCCCTCTCTAAAAGAAAATAAATTGTTACATGTCCGTTTCGTTATTACAACCTTCACTAGTTGCCTTTCAATCAAAGGCCGTCTTCTCTTCCGACTTCTTATTCTAGAGATGAATGTGCAGCTGACTAGGTCCCGAAATGGGGCATTCTATCAAAGAACTTATAAGAAAGTGCCACAGCATGAATCCGTTCCTGCGTCAGCTATCCCCGGACTTAGGATTTTACCACCACATCGCAGGGAAGGAATAATTCTTCTTTCGACAATCCCGGAAGATTGATTATTACAGAATGAATTTGGAATAATCCTTGCCATAGAAGGAACATAGGAGCGTACCACCTAATGGCATGTTTCATCCTCTCCAATTAATATACAGCCCAGTATATTAATTGGACCTCCATTTTTGCGGGTACCAGATAAGGCTTCTGCCGGTCAAAAGAATGGCTTCCCCGAATGGATTGGACGCTACCTTGCTTTTTTTTAAGAAAGCGGAGCACGGCCAATTTCTCGTACTTGCTCAGTGTGCCCCTCTTTCGTCGAGTGCCCCGCCCGGTTCACTGGGCTGTTGGCCTACCAAGCACTTGCTCGTTATCCTTACTGTTCTCTCTGCTGGGGCCCCCTCCCATTGCTCTAGCCATAAGCTATGGCAGCTACAGCTCGCACCCACTCTGGCCTGCCCTGCGAGGCCAAAGTGAGTCCATCGACTCTTTTTAGTTTTCGAAGGTTTAAATTAAATAAGTGTCTGGAGACATTTGTTTTCATGTCTGGTGTTCTTTGTCTTTTTTAGTGTAGATCTACTCCGGTGCCTACTGGAGATAGACTCATATCTATGCAAACTATCTTTATTTGTTTTATTTGTTATGTTTGCATGTTGAAGCGGACGATTAACTTCTCTTCACCCGAGCCTATCCAACCTCCCTATTTCCCCTTTGAGGAACTTCGAAGTACTCCTGAAGCTCCCCATGGTCACTTTTTCTCATGGGGAGTGAATTAAGGGGAGAAGGACACGACACTACCATGTGTATTTGTTTAACAAAGAAGTACTTCTCCATGGTAAAACATATAAAACATTTAAGTCTGTTACATTAAATAATTTTATATCTATAGTAGGAAAATTCCCCAAAAATTATCATAATTCGCTTCTACTATGTTTTCTAACATATTTAAATTTCGACCCAAAATCAATATATAATTTCCGTAGTTAATTTAAACCCAATTTTAACTATTTTCTTTCATAGAAAATTCATAATAAATCCACAATAACTTAGAAAATTATGAAACTTGAAACCCACTTCATAATTAACGTTTTCGACCATATATCAAAAAAGCAAGTCATCTGGATGTCATTTAATAGGCTTTTCAAATCTAAACTTATCATAAAATCTATATGAAACAACATAAATCATCAACAAGTATATATATATATATATATATCCATTTAAACAATCATATCATGGTATATTACTCGCAAAATCAATTCGGATCTAACTAGAAACCGAAATCAACAAAAATGAGATGTAAGTTCATTATTCACCTTAGCCTGTTGTTAAAAAGGTTGAGATTTGTCTTTTGATTGATTTGCTTAAGCTTCCTACTTGAATCTTAGCTTTTCTTCTTCTTGAAATCTCTTAATGGCGGCCGACCAAGCTTATAAGTATTTTAGTTTTGTTTGTGAATGTTGTAAATGAATAAGGAATGAAGGTAAGAAGGGTTTAGGTATAAGAACATAGTCTATTCATATTTTGCCTTATCATGTTCCTCCTATTTTCTTCTTTTTAATTCTCTTTTGTGTACACATTAATTAATGCACGGCCCTCCTTATTGATTAACAAATCTCAATTCCATAACTATATACATTATTTCATTTAATTTATCTAATTAAATGTTTTAAATAATGTTACTCAAAATTAGGGTCATTACAACTTTCATCTTCATAAGGCTAAAATATAGAAATATACCATTAAATAAGTTATATGGTGAACCCCGTGTGTATAGCACGGGTTTGTACTAGTATAAAAATAAAACCCTAACTATAAAACACAACAACGACTTCCTATATTAGCAATTAATGATAGAGCATACCGAAATTAATAATGTAACTAAGACCTATTTATTGTTTTTGAAAAATAATTGTATGAATTGATAGTTTTTCTATTACTATTCAAACCATGCAAGGTATTTATGTGTGATAATCTCGTTAAATTCAAGGTTGAATATACTAAAGTCTGCATTGATATTTTTTTAGATAATATGTAATAAAAATTTATTTTTGGTTGAAACAAATATCACATACAGTCATTTAATTTTTGATTAAAAAAATGGATCTTAGAATTAAATGGTTTTGCAAAAATGTATTTTGTTTGTTTCGTTGTATTTTGCAAAACCATTCGCATTATTATTATTTTTGTATTTTTTTAATTTGTAAGGATTCGATCCTGTTGCCAGGAAGGGAAGAGAGGTGAATAACTCTCGTCGGTTTATTTTTTTATTTTTGGTAAGAGAGGTTAATAAATAAGCATGTTTTATTTTTGTTGGAAAGAGCAAACTTTAGGAAGAAACATAAATTGAATTGATGGGTGTGGGTGGGTGTGTCGATTAATATAGTGGATGTGAAGAAAAATGGAAGAAATGTGTATATTTATTAGAGGTGGGCACGGTCGGACCTGATGGGTTAATATTTTTGGTTAGTCGAAAATAAAAGACGGTTCGGTTAACCGTTAATCGGCTAATATTGGTCAGGTCATACTGACCGAACTGATTAATTTTATCCCTAGTTAACCATTATATTTACCTGGTTAACCGATGGAATTAAATGGTTCATATCTGACTACTATGATATTAGTAGTAAATACCGATTATTAATATAATTACCAGTCACAAACTCTGTATAACGCTATGCTAAAATGTAATAGGCTTTTAGTTCATAAATACTAGTTACTAATATAATTGACAATCATAAACTTTGTATAGCACTTTGCTACTGTTTGACTTCCAAATTTCACGTGCATATATTTTATTCCCTAAATTATGACATGCACAAACAATAATTCAATGGATACTACTGGTTTTTTTCATGCGCATTAACCATTCATTAGTTTTCATATATATTATTTGAAAGTTTATTTATATTAATGTCTTGCTTTAGGCTTATATCTTGAAAGGGTTTGGGGCTAACCTGTATTACAAAAAACTATGTGAATTGTAGCTAAATGTCTGAAAGTGCAATATGCTATGATATAGTTTAGAACAAAATTGTAATGTGCAGAAGTCATCTGATATGCAAAAATTAATAGTTTGGTTAGAAATATACAAGATAGTGACATATCACATAACAGTGGCATATACAAGCATGTTTGAACTTGCTCATAGGCCTGTCAATGAATACTCGAAATATCCGAAATCCATCCGCATCCGTATCCGAAAACATGAAAAATATCCGAAAAACAGATGCGGATATCCGATATCCGAAACATATTTCGGATACGGATACAGATATGGCTGTATCCGTATCCGATAAATATCCGTTCGGTTTGAAATTAAATATTTATATATTAATATGTTATTTCATATCCACAAATTTAATACAAATACACAACTTTGTATTTTGCAGGGTAATCTTTTGGTTTTGGAGCATTAACCACTTCATGGAAAAAGAATGCAATATTTTAGACTTACGTAATGAAGACGATTTTTATTTTTTGGTATTTGTTACAATTAAGATGTGCGATGCATGTTTGCTTTTATGATTTGATGTGATTGAATTAGCCTATGGGTTTTGCGTATGGATTATATTTATATATGCAATATTATTGTACGGATTTTGTGTGATTATATTACCTATTGTTAATTTGATGTAATTTATGTATTACAAGGTTTTTTCATCTTTTTTCAGTCAAAAAAATGAAATATGCATTATATTGATTAATTTTTGGATATTTTCGGATACATTTTGAGGTTCGGATACAGATATTTTCGGATATCCAAAAATATCCGTATTCGCTAAGCCGGATACGGATATTTTTGGATATCCGAAAATATTAGCGGATACGGATACGGATAATATTCAACGGGTATTCGCGGATATCAGATACAGATTCAGATATGGATTTTCATTTTCGGATACAGATACAGCACTATCCGTATCCGATTGCATCCGTTTACATGCCTACTTGCTCAGGGCATAAATACTGTATAATGTGTACAAAGCTTGTCTTTGGACATATACCAGCATGTCTCATAGCATAAACTATGAATGAACTATACATAACAGTGGCATAAACTATGGTATTATTTGAAAGCAAAGAAGATATCATATTAAATATTATCTATCTAGAACTTGCTCCAAATGTGAGGTTAAACTATGAATAATGAAGATACATTTCAGTAAAGTAATTGACTATCTATAACTGAACCGTCAGAAGTAAGCAAGCAATTGACTTTAAAATGAAGCCTTTACAGCATGTACATAATGCCTTTAAAACTCGCTTCAAATCATACCAAAATTTAATGCCCTGCAAGATATAATGCTGCATCTTACACAGAAAAAATGGATAGAAGTATTCACAAGATAAATTCAAAGTCAGCCCACAATCTGCACATACCCAAACAATGATTTACACGGAAATCACATCCTACATTCATGTACAATATGTATTTATCACAGTCACTAAAGAATTACCATTTCCAAGCATACTAGTTCGAAATATGAGATTTCCAAAAAAGAAGTCACCATCTTGGGTAACAAGCGAGCAGTCATCAACATCCAGATTAATAAACCAATCCCACTTGGCATCATCCCTCGACAAAACAGCAACATCATGCAGCAAAGCAAACAAAGCAGACGACCCACCTTTATAAGCAAAGTTAGCCTTCCCAATCACGTTCACATTGCCCACGGATCTAAACACGGATACCGCCCAAACTCCCATAGCAAGCTCATCCCTTTCGTTCTGGCTCGAGGAACTGAGATCAAGATGCAGAAGATACATGTTTTTTGTAGGATCGATTTCACCCTAGAGGGGGTGAATATGGTGATACTATCAATTATAAAAATTATTGCGGAAGTTTATTTAAAATAATTTCAGCACCGATCACGGCAGAATAACAGCAACACAGATAATAGCAGAATAAAAACAGAAAATAGAACACACAGATTTACCCAGCTTCGGCAAAACCTTGCCTACGTGCTGCCCCTAAGGTTTCTACTAGAAATTAGATAGTTAGACGCTTACACACGCAAACTTGCGACACCCGCTATCGACTAATCCTAACTCTACGCTCAAAACCCTACCACAACTCAACCACTGAGTTGCGAATTCTCAAACTACGCCACGTAGTTTGTCCCCTAGTCACACGACTAGAAATTACACAGAAGTTTAAAAGAAAAATACAATTTAAAGCAATTTAAACAAAACAAAACCCTAATTTAAATAAATAAACCCCAATAGAAAACCGGCCCAAATAAAAATATAGATAAAAACAAATCCCCCTTTTCTTTTATTCCTCTGACCGGTTTTGCTTTGTGAAAATAATGTCTTCTTCCTCGTTTCTTCTTTGCTCTGAAATTAGGGTTTTGAATATATTGAAGACACCGACTTTTGTAGCTCGATCGAATGATGATTTACGTCCTTACTTTGTCGATCAATGCTCTTTTCTTTTAGCACACGACTCCTTCAATTTCAATCGAGTTCAAACTTGCTTCGGTATGTAATTTGTTACTTTTGCTTTTCTGTTTTTGCTTACTTGAACTCGACTTTGATTCGAGTTGAATGATTATGCTTTGTTGCTTGAACTCGAATGATTTCTCTACCGATGATGTTAGATGTTTATATAGGATTCGAATTCCTATATTTCCGTTCGTATAAATTCATTGACTTCGTCTGATAATTTTTGGCTTGCCGTTCGATTCAACTTGAATGTTGATGATTTGCACTGACTTGTTCAATTCGTATATATTTTGATTTCTTGGTACTCACGGCTTTGATCGATTCTGGTTTGATTCATTCTTTTTTCCTTGGTCATCACGGTGTTGATTTGCTGGTGACTCCGGTTTGATTTCTGACTTGGTTAAACTTGACTTGTTCATTACCACGGCTTGACATTTGCTGGTACGTTGTTGACTTTGGTCACTTGATGTTTGAACTAATTTCTACTGTGACTTTATTTGCTGTTGGTCTTTACTGCTTGTTGATTTGGTCTCACTGCATATTGCTGTTGATCTGCATTCCTTGATTCGAAGTCTGGTTCATGATATTTGTTGCTAGACTTGTTTATTTGCTATCACATTGTTTTAAACTTGTTCATCACCATATATGTACATATATTTGTGCATTTTGTAGTTTACATTCACTTGTGTACATTTGTTTGAGTGCGGCTTTATCCCATGCTTATGGTTCTATTGATGATGCTATGCACTGTATATACATGTGCCATTTTATTTTCTTCTCTGGTCTTGTTCACTTAATGGCGTTTGGTCTGGCATACATGTTGCTTGTATGTGGTCTGGACTTGCTCGAGTCTGGTTCCATATCTGACCAGCTACATTGTTTTCTTGTGCACTTGCTATATTTGGGTTGACCATTACTTTGAACTGCAGTCATTAGTCTTGTTGACATGTCTGCATTGGACTTGTATGCTGTCCACTTGATTTGTACTTCACTATTGACTGTTTCATTGCATTGCTCCATGTATATATATGTGATGGTTGTTGCACTGTGATTCCTCTAGCCTGTTTTCATTTTGCCTGTTCTCTGGCCTTTGTGTATTTGTGTATTTGCTTGATGTAATTAGTTCATTGATGATTTTGGAATTTTCACCTCTGTTGGTTTGCACTACTGTCACATATGTGTATTCATATATGTACATACATACATATGTATGTGTGGATGCATGTATTGATTTGGGTCTGCTTTGTTGGTTCTTGATCATGTCATGTTGATTTTTGAAATTGCACTTGAGTTGAATCCAGTTTCAAAACTCAGGTTTGACCTTGTGCTCGTGTCGTGATTTTATGTGTATTACACTTGAGTTGAACCCGGCTTTTCATTTGGGTTTGACCTGTGCTCACCTGTCCCTGTAATTTTATCAAGTGTATATCGGTGTGCAGGCCTTGTGGCATGTACAGTGATACACTATGCTTGTCAGAAGCTGTTCGTGTATGATGAATTCAGAATTAAATGATGACGAACAACCCAAATAACTGAGGCAAATAAAATTTTCAAATTCACATTTTATTTTATTCTGTAAAAATATATCTTTTTCAATTTTACTGCGTCACTGTGTATTTTTGCAGATTACTCAGATGCTGGATTCAATCCGGAATAGAGTTGAAGATAACTACGAGTGTGAGTGAAATGTAGTGAGGTGCATTTGTAGAGAATTTTGATGTAGTCGAATTTGTATTGTAATTGAAAATTGTATATATATAGTGAGAGCTTGAATTTGTACTATTCAAAATTGTAATAAATATTTGTTTGAATAAAATATCTGTTTGACTTTAAATTCTGTGTTATTTATTTTATTCAGCAAATATTTATTTAATTATGTGAAAAATAAAATAGTACATTAACAAATACATTTAAATGAATATATATATATATATATTTATTATCATCAAACAAAAATCATATAGTCGCATATTCAACATTTTTTTGGGTGATACGCCGAGAGGAGGAGGCGGAAACCGATTGATCGTTTGAACTATATCAGATTACTTTACTGGAACAGATTAGAGTGATCACAAATCGAAATTGGAGGTTGGAGTGATTACAAGAGTAAACTAATGATTTGTGCAAACCGAAATTGGAGGCTGGAGCGATTACAACAGTAAACTAATGACGTGAGAGAAGATAAAAAGAATTTGAAATGGTGAGCGAGAGTGAGCTACGGTCTTTAGGAATTCTCGATTTGAGAAATAATTGAGAGAAGATGTGGATTAGGCAGAAGATAGGTATGATATAAGGTTTGGGAAGCGGACTGGGCTTAAATCCAGACCCAAACTAAAAAAAACGGTTAAGTAGGTTAACGGGACCGAATGATCCAAAACCATTATCGGTTGACTGACCCGAAGTTAAACAGTTAAGTTCGGTCGGTTAACGAATATACGATTTACCGAAACCGACGGTTAAATCAGTTCGATTTTAATAGGTTAAGCCGGTTAGTATTGACCAGTGACCACCCTAATATTTATAGCGATTAGATACTGACATCTAGGAATGTCAATGGATACCCGAAAAATCTGATATCCATTCGAATCCGTATCCGAAAATATGAAAAATATCCGTTATCCGAAAAGCGGATACAGATATCCGATATTCGAAAAACTTTTCGGATACAGATATGGTTATTGTGGTATCCGTATCCGAAAAAATATCCGTCCGATTAACTGATGCATACATATATTTAATTAAAATTATATTTAATTAATATATGATTTTTCAACTATTTCCTAACCATTGGATGTTACTACGATGTGGTTTTTTGCTCATTTTTAGTGAAAACAAACAGTTTTAATGTTTAATTTTTGAGTATTTTTGTATACACATACGGATATTAGTATAAAAGTATGTTTTATCATCACATTTTTTATTCCTTTGTTTTTTTATGAACATTAGTACAAAAACTGTTGTATGTTGATCCAAACCTTTTCATTTATACTTTTAAATTTATTGATTATGGACGGAGTGGATAAGTATCCGATATCCGTTCGTATTCGAAAATTAAACGGATACGGATATTCGATATTCGAAAATTAAACGGATACAGATATTCAATATCCGATATTCGAAAATGATTTCGAATACGGATACCCGTATCCGAAAGTATCCTTTGGCAGCCTATAATGACATCCTTGTTTTTACTGTTTCATAAACTTGCCGTGTTTCATTAATATTCTACCCAAAATCAAAACCCTATCTCATTTATTCTTATTCCTCCTCCTCCTCATAAAAAAATAAAAAAGATTCGATGCAATCAATCTCAGTTTCCGCCACGACACTCTCGTCGCAGATCTGTGACCTCTCTTCTTCTTCATCAACTTCTTCTAGAAGATCGTTCCTCAGGTCTAATAAGTTGCCGAGGTCGTCTAGTTTTTCTGATAGAGAATCCTCTAGAAGTAATTTTAGGTTGGTGTGTCAGGCGAATGGTTTTGACCATATACCCAAGCAGTTTCGAGAAGAAAATCTTAAGGATGGATGTGAGTTTTATTTTTATATTTATTGGTATGAAGTATCTGGTGATCTTGTTACTCTGAATTTAGGGCTGAATTTATGCTAAACTGACGCAGTATTTAAATAATATCTTGAGAAGTGTCTTAGGTAACTTCCTGCATAGTGTATTATCAGCAATGAATAACACTGGTGCTTGACCAAGTCGTGCACATATGTTAATATATTGGACAGTAGAAAAGTTGGAGTGGATAATTTATGTCTACTGCAGAATTTCAATTTCGACTGTTTTTAAGTTGCCAATTGCAGGAATTCGATCAACACAACTTACCACTTTGCAACATTTAGCAAGGAAAGTAGTTTTATGAGTTAAGTTTTTACTTTCCACGATTCAATTTAGAACAAAAAATGTTGATTTTATTAACCTGTAAAAATATTATGTACTAAAAATGTCATTATGGTTATATATTTAAATATCAAAAAGAAAAAGCATCTACCTGGTCGGTATTTCTCTTCTCATTTATTTTTATGTTTACTGAAAGAAAATAACTAAAAATAATTTAAACCTTTTGAAATAGTAGTCTTTTTTACATAGGAATATCAATCTGTAATTGTTTGATAAGGACAACACATCTCACATCTATATTTGCCTCTTTTGACTCTATTTCTTCTTTTATTCAGTGATGGACAATTATAAGAACGTCCCCAAATATCTATATGGTCTCAATGCATCACAGATGGATATGTTCATGACCGAAGATAGCCCCATCAGAAGGCAATCAGAAAAGGTCACCGAGGTGAGTTTTTAGTCATCTATCGTTTAGTATATAATATTATGTAACTAAAGCAAACAAATGTTTTTAATAAAGAGGATATCCAAGCACACTTCGAAACCTTCTTCACAATATATGAATTTAAAACCGAAAAATTAGTCACAGTTTTGGCTTTATAATATCCACCTAATAACTGCACAACTTTCATGAACCTATGGAACTTTTTTTTTTTTGCAAACTAAGCAAGGTTCTTACTGAGGGCCTTTACCTCATTTATTTCAACAAAAAACAGAAAATACACACAAAAACAAACGAAACCCTAACACGGTACGAAACAACGACTCTTTACACCACAACAAGAAAAAGAAAACACAAAACACAAAGAAAAAACAACAAGCAAGCATCAAACCAAGTCCCATTTATTTTTGACCTCATCCCCTGGTTCAAATAGGAAGGCCACACTACCAAGTTTTATAGCACACTTCGAATTAATCATGACAAGGTGCACAAGTTCTGAATGAGGCTTGCATTTCCCTTCAAAAATCCTCCTATTCTTCCACACCGAACAGCCATTAACAACTTCCTGCAAGAGACTGGTAAACATGAGCTCTCAAATCTTCCTAATGTTAACATGCAAGTTTTGTCATTTCAAGGTTGGGCATTGATCAGGTAGCTCGGCATATATCAAGAGGTCACTACAAATTTTAGAAACAAGAGTGCAGCTGAAGGAAATGTGGCTTTTTGTTTCATCAGCATTGTTACAGAGCACACACAATGAAGAAGAGATCATTTCCATGTGACAGAGATGATTTTGAGGGGGTATTGCATTGTTAAGCACTCTCCATAACATAAAAGTTGTTATTGAATTTGTGATCCTTGTCCCACACTCTAGAATTCCAAGGAAATATCATGTTAGAGTTACACAAATCATCATAGACAGTCTTAATGCATTGACTCTTGTTCTTTTACCCCATAGAAGATCATGATCAGAATTATGAATATGAGGTAAGGACTGTATCTCACCCACAAATCATTAATAACAGGATTACTAGAGGGAGGAAGATTAATTGCATCATCACTAACACAACCATATAATTTAGCAGTAAAAGGGATGCCGGATTGAACCATTTGTTGATAATTAAGAACCTTGCTGAGGATTAGCCCGGATGCAACCTAAGGAGAGTGCCAAAAACTTAAGTTCGATGAAGGAGTTATAGAGCATTGCACTAAATGAATACACTTATCTATGCAAGTCAAGATAAAGTTCCATAACGAGCTTGAACTAGGTGGCTTTTGCATGCTGCAGAAATGCTTGTTCCCAATCAAGTGCATATGAGTCCACATCATAAATTAATTCTTTTTCCGAACAAATAATTGATATGAGAGGAAGCAACAGACATATTCCAAGTTAATAAGCATTTACCACATTCCTTATATGGCCTCTTAAGTTTATGAAAAGCAAATGGTTGTGACTTTTTGAAGAAAGGATTACCATTCCACAAGAAATGGGGGAATGCTTTTTCTATCATTCTCTATAAAGCTTTGGGCAGCAAAAACACTCTGAAATAATATACTTGCATGGAAAACACAATAGAGTTGATTATAGTAATCTTGGCTGCATCACATAAAAATCTATTCTGCCAAGAAGACAATTTAGAAGTAATCTTCTCAAATAATAGCAAGCATTGAGATTTCTTGTATCTGTCAGAAGTGAGGGGTATCCTAAGATAGCTTTTATATATATATATATATATATATATATATATATATATATCTTAAACTAAAATATTTTTTGTAGCTTATATATATTCGAATCAAAATCTGAATCGAACATCTCTGAGTTCAAATCGAATTTTGGATCAAAATATTCATCCGATCAAATCTGTTTAATTCCATATACACATTTGTGTGCGTGCGTGCATGTACATACACACACACATGTACATACACATATACACACACACACACACACACACACACACATATATATATAAGTATATATATTGATATCTATACATTTTATTTTAAATTAATCATCTTTTTGAATAAAAAATAAAAGATATCAAAAGCGAAGAATTAGATTTAGAAAAAAAATTGATGCACTTGTATTAGAATTAGGTTTATACTTTCATTATGGTAATTCTTAGAATAAATATTAGAGAGTAGACATATGATGTAAAAAACACAGCTCTTGACTAATGATGCCAAAAATAGTAATTGAGCTGCCCTGATCTAGCTTGTATAATGGTCAAATAATGACATGCGATAGACCTATGGATTTCTTTTCTATATCTTAAAACTAAAATATTTTTTGTAGCTTATATATCCGAATCAAAATCTGAATCGAACTGAGTTCAAACCAAATTTTGGATGTGATCAAATCTGTTTTATTCAATACACACATGTGTATGCGTGCGTGTGCACACACATTAATTTAAATTAATCATCTTTTTGAATCAAAAATAAAAGACATCGAAAGTGAAGAATCAAATTTAGATTTTTTTGATGATGTATTAGAATTAGATTTATACTTTAATTTTGGTAATTCATAGAATGAGTAGACATATGATGTAAAGAACACAACTCTTAACTAATGATGCCAAAAATAATAATTGAGCTGCCCTGATCTAGCTTGTTTAATGGATTAATATTATCAAAAAGTGGAATCTGTATATTGGCCACCCAAACTTACTTTATGGAGTATTGAACCAAACGTCTTTAATGCTCAAATCACAATCTTATGTTCTTCCAAAAGCTTGGTTTTATTGGTATTATAGTTCGGTATATGCAATTGTACATTCACCATGCATTCCACAATTACTGGTGATAAGTTTTTCGAACAAAATATGCATCGTTGCTATTTAATATTTAGCATATGTCAAACTTATGTATATAACATGAATCATGTGTTCGTGTAAGTGTTTTGTTATGAATGTAATTAACCTTCATTAGAACCTTTAATATGTTAATTCCTAGAATTCATTTTTCGTGTTACATATGTTTACATTAGAAAATTATAATAGATGGAGTAATAATGGTTTGATTTTGGACAAAATTGGACTAGAATATCACACACCCACTAAAGGCTACTATAGTGCATTGCAAACGAGTAATTCATGAACATTGCTAATAGCCCATAAGATTGACTTTAATTTTTTTTTTCATAATAGTTGTAATGCTTCGTAGTGTTTTGAACCAGGCATAAAGTAATCAAAATGCATATGGTATAAAAACGACATCACAATATGGAATCTTAATTATAATGAAAATTAACTTTTATTTCTAGCCGAAGATTTCAATATATAAATGAAGCCACAAGTTCAAATTCAGCTGTGACAAAAAGTTCGTAATTTTTCTTTATGTTTTTTCAGTTTACTTGTGTATATTATATTTTTAAAGGCCGCTGCTGAGACACAAAACCGAGTACAAAATTTGACATAAGAAAAATGAACGATTGGATTTGTTTGTCTTTACATGGGAGGTGGAAATTAGGGGGAAATCTAATGTTTGGGATATCTTCATATTTTGTGTCATCAGTTTGTGTCCAGATAGATTTTCCCCATTTTTAATATCAATACATATATTAGTTAAAAAGTTCCAACGTTTTGTGTTTACAGTTTCATTTTACATTCGAATTCAGTCTTTCATTTGATTAACCCTCCATTTTCATGTTCAAAAAGATTCTCTTAAAGACTAGCATGCAAAATAGAATTTTCAATCTAACGTTCATATATTTTTCCAGTGTAATTTTTTATGTGTATGTGCACTGCACAAGTCAGTCCTATTTTTTCATAACTGTTGCAATAGTATTGTTTTCACATTTTTTATAGTGCAGTCATAGCTTGTTCATAAAGGTAATTTCAATTTTTTCAAAATGTGCCACCTTACATTATTTCCTTGAATTTGAGGGAAAAACAAAAATAACAAACTTTTATGTTATATATAACAACAACAACAATAACAACCAAACCATTATTTCCAAACAAGGGTCGACTACAGATGGAACCTAAAACTAAATGACAAAGTCAATTTAAAAGTCATAACAATAACAATAATAAAATAAAGTCAAATAAGTAAACTAATAATAATAATAACTAAGTAAAATAAAAATAAAGATAAAAATATATATGTATATATATATATAAAGAGAAATGATGATAATAATAATACTAATAGTGATAATGGTACTAATGGTAATATTGGTCAAAGACCAAATCCACGTCTTAGGCTCCTGTTTCCAAGTCCTATAATCTAAAACTTATAAAACTCATAGCTCATGGTTCTGCTACGTGAATCGCTAACTTCCACGCGTTCCGGTCCGTCACTAGCTCTTCGGATATACTCCAATCCTTCAAGTCCTTTTTTACTATTTCCTCCCATGTCAACCTTGGTCGACCTCTACCTCTCTTTGAGCATTCAACGCGGCCTATAATTCCAACATGCACAGGTGCCTTGGGAGGCCTCCGTTGAAGATGTCCAAACCATCTTAAGCACCGTTGAATTAGCTTCTTCTCAATTGGTGCTACTTCAAGTTTATCACGTATATCATTATTTCTAATTCGGTCTCTTCTTGTATGACCGCAACTCTATCGCAGCATACACATCTCTGCTACGTTTATCTTCTGGACGTGTTGACTTTTAGCAAGCCAACATTATGCACCATACAACATCACATGTCTGATTGTCGTTATGTAGAACTTTCCTTTAAGCTTTCGTGGGACTTTCCTGTCACAAAGAATGTTTTGTCGCCATTTCACCCATCCCGCTCGAATTCTAAAACTAACATCTTCATCAATCGCACCATCATACTGCAACATTGATCATAAATATCGAAAGGATTTCGTCTTGGGAACATTTGTCCAGCCAGAGTGACATCTTCATCCTCTGACCTGACACCGTTGAACTCGCAGTTCATATACTTTGTTTTAGTTCTGCTAAGCCTAAATCCCTTTGATTCTAAAGTCTGTCTCCATAGCTTCATTTGTCTATCAATCCCAATCCTACTTTCATCAATTAGCACAACATTATCAGCAAATAGCATACATCAAGGAATCTCACCTTGTATATCCTTCGTAATCTCATTTATTACTAGGGCAAAAATGTAGGGACTCAAAGCTGAGTCTTGATGTAATTCTATATTAATGGGAAAGTCACTGGTTTCACCATCGTATGCTTTGACACTAGTCACAATATCTCGTACATATTCTCGATAAGGTAATGTACTTTGTTGGAACTCTCTTCTTTTCCAGGACTCACCACATCACCTTTCGCTATACCTTGTCATAAACTTTTTTCAAATCGATAAATACCATGTGTAGATCCTTCTTTTGCTCCCTAAATCTCTCTATAGGTTGTCTTATCAAGAAAATCACCTCTGTGGTCGATCTTTCAGGCATGAAATCAAATTGGTTTTTTGAAACGCTTGTCATTCTTCTTAATTGATGTTCAATGACTCTCTTCCAAAGCTTCATTGTATGACTCATAAGCTTAATTCCTCTGTAGTTTGTACAACTTTGGATATCTCCTTTATTCTTAAAAATTGAAACTAATATGCTTCTCCTCCACTCATATGGCATTTTGTTTGATTTGAAAATGTTATTGAACAACGTAGTTAGCCAGACTATCCATGCATCTTCAAGGCATCTCCATACCTCAATGGGGATGTCATCAGACCCTAATGCCTTGCCTGCTTTCATCTGTTTTAGCGCCTCCTTTACTTCGGATTCTTGGATTCTTCGAATAAAATGGCTAGTGTCATCAAAAGAGTCGTCTATCTCGATCGTAGTGCTGCTGCTACCACCTTCTTCATTAAAATAGCTTGTCGAAGTAATCTCTCCATATTTTTTTTTATCTCATCGTCCTTCATCAAAAGTCTATTATTGTCATCTTTGATGCATTTAACTTGGTTGAAGTCTCTTGTCTTCCTCTCGCGGAGCCTAGCTATCATATATATATATATGTGAATTTAAAACCAAATACCAATTTAATTACTCCTAACAAAGCTCAAATCAGATAGACAAAAACAAAGATTGGATAAATATAGTTGAAACAATTAAGTTCATAAAAGAAGCCATGGAAACTATGTAAACTTTTCAACTTTGTTGATTTAAAAAAAATACAAAATTGTTTAACAAATTAACTAATTTTTGGATTTAGTAAAATATAGCAAAGCCAAATTCATTAAAAAGGTAATATATTATAAATAAAGCGAACTAATGTTCACATAATCTTTTTAACATTACATATTAATTTTCGTTCATTAAAAAATATGTTATAAATTAAAGCAAAACAAAGTTCACATATTGGCATTATATATAAATAATTTCTACTTAATCACAAATATTATACGCACGGGCAAGAAAATTAAAAGGTAAGTTAATAATTGAAAAGGGCTTTCTTTACAACTCTCCCTAAAAATTAGAATAATTTGAAATTTATCCTCTGAAAGTTTGTAATTTTGTCTTTTGAATTGGTAATAATTACACAAGTTTTCATTGAACGGTCTAATTCCATATAATCTCCTCTAATATAATAAAAGCGTAAAAATATCAGATTTATAGTTCTTAAACCTTTATTAATTTAAATAAAAAAATCATAACTAATCATTTTGATTTTTTTTCTACAATCAGAAGTTAATCGTCGTTAAATTATAGAATTGAAATGTAAATGAAGAAAATGATGCTAATGATATATAGTCTGAAATAGAGAAATTTAAATAGAATCGTTTAAATATCCGTTTCATTTATTTATTCGAAATTGGAATTGTGAGTTGTGATAAATTTAAATAGAATCGTTTAAATGAATAAAGATAAATTTTATTCGTTTATTTGAAGTTGTGTTTAGTTATTTATTTATCAATTTTATGATTTTAAGATGTTGATGTTTAAAGCAGAAAGAAAATAACTATTTAAATATGTATTTTTTCGTATCAAGAAAAATCATTTATGCTGGAAATATTTCTTTGAACCTTTTGATCTGAAGTTAAATGTATTAATCAAAAATCTAGAAAATATAATTCATATTGATGTCATCAAATGCATGGAACGAATCTTCATAATATTTACTTACAGTTTTATTTATACACGTGCATCGAATTTGCTATAATTCTATATTGTCAAGAACAAAGTTTTAGAATTCCATTTTTGTTTGGTACATCAAACTTTTTTAGACTTTCGATCTGTTTGGTTAATATATCATTATCGATTTAAATTTCAGTGTTTATTTATGTAAATACTAAAATAAGCATAGTGTTCCCTAAACAATTTTTTAACACAAAATTATTGTGCCAAAATACATTTAATTCAACTAAAATATAAAATCCAGTAGCTAAAACTGCACATAACTGATTTCGTTAGATTGGAAAATAACAAAACCCACTTCTTGATTTAATACAGTAAAATAAAAAACCTGAAAATTATACCATCTTGCTCCGCTCCATTTCATTTATGTGCTCGTTGATTCTCCTCTTGTTGTATATATACTCTCTCTCTCTCTCTCTCTCTCTCTCTCTCTCTCTCTCTCTCTCCCTTCCTCAAGACATAAAACAGAGAGCAGAATAATCATATTTGAAAACAATATTAGTTGATTTCTTCTTCAACTTATTATTTCAATTGAAAATCAATTTTTTTTTTAGTTATTTGAATTGATAACAATCCTACCTCCTATGTGTGGAAATAAGTGTTTTATGTTTGTTAATATACCTTTGCACAGACTGTTAGCAATTGTTGCAACACGTGCATATCATAATCTGATTAGTTGTGGTACAAATAAGCATCATGACACTGTAATAAGATTTCAACATCAAAGGAGCACCAAAACATACCCGTCCTGAAGAAGTTTTATAACAGCGCTGTATAGGAATTTTTAGATAAATTAGCATGCCATTGTATGTTCCATACTTAAAAAACTACGTTAAGTTCTAAGTATCTTGTTCAAGGGTTAAAATTTGTTATATAATTTATATGTATTAATGTGTGAAATAAATTAAATTTTGTTAATTTTGCTATAATAAAGGAGATGTAGATTGAACTTGTCCATTTTTTGTCCTATAATCTGATACTGATTACATAAATAAATGAAAACTATTTGGGTACCTTTATTTAGTAAATTTAAAATTCAATTTATTTAATTCTTATTGAGATAAATATTTATTGGATAAATTTCATATTTGTTACTTGATGTATACTAAATTTGTTGAAACATATGGTAGATAGATGTGAAAATATGAAGGACATGAAATGAAAATATTAACGATAATATTCAATGTAGTGGATTAGAATTTTGTAAAGAGAAATGAAAATTGACTGTAGAGGGTTAAGGGAAGTAACGAGAATTACATGGAGGTAGATTAAATGAAAGTATAGTGGAGGATTAAGCGGGGATGAGAAACTATTTTGCATTATAATTGTAAAGTAGATGACCTCCATGTCTTATTTTCATCGCGGAAATGGCTGATATTACTAACTTGTATGAACATTTTCTATGAGCCTCTATTTTCGTTGTACAACTGACTTGCATAGCATAATATGAAAGTTTTGCTTCGCATTGTGATTAGCTGACTTAGCATATTCAGAAACTAATATAATAGCTTTCCTGTTTTCATTAATTTGCCACAAGCATCCTAAATTGAGTAGAAAAAAAGTGAATGTTGGACTCATGTATGGAAAAAAACCGTACAAATTGTAAGCTTACTTGCTGCATAATTTTACCAGAAAAGTTATCAATAAAAGCTAGATTCATATGCTACTATTATGCATGGACTAATCATTTTGTCTGTTGGGCGTGTTTCCACTTATGGCTCTGATTTCCAAGAACTTTAATGTTTTCTTTTGGAGGTTCATCTTTTAGTAGTGAATATATTTTTGTGGAATATATAAAAATAATGATGCTACCTTTAATTTTGATGAGGATTGCAATGAACTTGTTTGATATTAATGACAGCAATCCATTTCATCTGCAAGAAATTACCTTGATAATGGTGGGATGTGGAGCCCGACAGGTGTGAGCCCAACAGCAGGCCCATCAAAGTATAGCATGAGTGTGAGCATGTACCGTGGTGGGGGTCGAGGATATGGAAGACCAAGAAGTGCTCCTCCTGATCTACCATCTTTGCTTCTAGATGCTCGAATCTGCTTCTTAGGCATGCCTGTAAGGCCTAACATAATTCTACACATGTTATACACAATTTTGAAGCCACTATAACTATTCATCTATCTTATACTCACAGATAGTTCCAGCAGTCACAGAACTTCTTGTTGCTCAGCTTATGTGGCTAGACTATGATAATCCCAATAAGCCACTGTATCTGTACATAAACTCATCTGGGACTCAGGTAGAGTAATATGTCATATGCTATATCATTAACACCAGTGTAAATCGTAACAATGTACAACAATCTGATTTCATTGCTTAGAATGAGAAGAAAGAAACAGTGGGATCTGAAACTGAGGCATATGCAATTGCTGATACCTTAGCTGTAAGTAAATTATTTTAATATGTTATATGCTAAATCTAGTTGCTTCAATGGTGCATGTCATTGTCATTTCTATATGTAATATAGTTCTTACTGTCATGCAGTATTGCAAGTCTAAAATTTACACAGTTAATTGTGGCATGGCATATGGTCAAGCAGCAATGCTTTTATCACTGGGTGCCAAGGGTTTCCGAGCTCTTCAGCCGAATTCTTCTAGTACTTTTCTTTATATAATATTTATCTTCTCTTTTCCAACTATAAAATCAGACAATAGCTAACCTTTTTTAATTTAATACAGCTAAATTGTATCTTCCGAAGGTTAACAAATCTAGCGGAGCAGTTATTGATATGTGGATCAAGGTGAAGCTCGTTACATTTTTTTGTGTGCAATATTTATTCATTTTCTAGTCCAAAAGAAAGGACAAATTCCAGCACATCTACTGTTAAAGCATCTCATTTGTCATGCTGGAACAGCGTTTATTCATGCACGTTCACATAAGTAATACAACTACGCATTCTTGTTAATCTGTTTTCTAACACTTTCCTCGATTTGCATAAGTACTCTATAGTGTATTTATCTTCAACTTTTTATGTCGTGACATGAGACAATCAACATAATGAAATCTGCAGGCATAGCTATATGTGGCTCTGCGAATTATTTCAGGATCTTTTTTCTTCCCAAAATAGGCAACCGGTGGAAACTGATTACAAATTCAGAAGTCAGAACAGTTTCAAAACTATTTACAAATATAGATCAGTTTCTACCACATGGCTGAAAATGGGCAGCAACACACAAGTGCTATTTGAAATGGCGCTAGTGTATTTTGATAATTTTCAGCCACGTGGGCAGAAGGTGATCTATATTTATAGTTACTTTTGAAACTAGTCCAAATTATTAAAGTTTTCAAAAATGGCTGAAAAAATATCTATTATTTTGTAAAACATTTTCTCTAGCATAGCATCAATAACGCTCACCTGGAATTTGTTGCTTAACCTAAAATTCAGTGTAATGCTCAAGTTTTATTTTGATACAATACAAATTAGTCAATCAGCACATGTTAACATAGGAATAGCCGGAGCTTAGAATCAAAGACATTTAGTTTAACTTGCTTCTTGGATATAACAAACACAGGCAAAAGAGCTTGATGCAAACACCGATTATTACATTGAATTGGTAGCTAAAGGTACTGGAAAATCAAAGGAAGAAATTGCAAATGACATTCAACGTCCAAAATACTTTGGAGCTCAGGAAGCCATTGACTATGGTCTTGCAGATAAACTCATAACTCCACAAGATACTGCCTTTGAAAAAAGGGTAACTATTATCTCACTCTAAAATGTTTTTATAAGGTTTAAGTGCATATAATTATTATATCATAGTATGTTTTAACTGATTATTTTCCATCTTGCCAGAATTATGATGAGTTACTTGCTCAATCAAGAGCCATGAGGGCAAAAGCTATTGGTGGTGGCCCACAGGCTTCTCCACCTGCATTGAGATAGATATTGGACATATAGTGTTATGCAATTCATAAAGTTAATTTTTTATAAAATTATCTAAGAACAAAGTGATGAATGACAGAAAGGCAGGTGAGATGAAAAGAAGGGGAAAAATATCCAAAGATGTTATCATCCGCTCTGAAGCATGCAATTTATAAAGTTGCGTTACATGTCTTAATGATAAATGGTAGAAAAAGATCCATACTAGTGCTTGTAATTTATATTTGGATTTCTTAATAGTGTATTTTATCCATACAATTTTGTTATTGATAGTTCTGCAACTGTTGGGGAAAATGTTATGTAATTATTTGCAATGCTCGCTGACAAGGAAGTTTATAGTTGTGCTATGTTATCTCATCCTCGCAGTGTCTGATATAAGAAGGTTGTAGTTTGCAGTGTCTGATATAAGAAGGTTGTAGTTTGCTGGCTGTAATTGGTGTTGGTGTTTCCTTCTGGATTTCACGTTGGTCCTAAATTTTCTACTGTGAAGGATGAAATATTAACATGAATTCTATCTTATAGCAGGCTGCTTTGATGGGAACAGATGATGGGTATGGTCTTATTACGATCAGCTTTCAAAATTCATGTATCATTAGAATTTTGTAATTCATTCAAAATCTTAAATAAATATGAACCAACAAAAATATTTAGTTTTACAGTCAATTTCAACATAGGTTTGGGGGGAGTTAAAAGTTTTGTAGTGTTTCGAATTTTTATAAATATCATCTGACCAACAAATAATGTATTTCAAAAACTATTGGCACAATCCACGGAAAGTGAATTTTGAACTAAGTGGAAGGTTTGAATATGCACGCTCTCTCTCATATGTATATACATATGTGTATATGTATATACAGATGTGTGTGTCCACAATACACCCGTACAGATATGTACACACACATACATTCATACACTGTAACGATCCGTAATTTTCGATAATTAAAATAGTTAATTTAATAAGGTTTTGAGATTTAATGTTTGAAGAAATAAAAACTTGTGGTTTAATAATAAGAATATAACTGGAATACAATGTAATGGTATTAATTTAAAGTAATTGATAACTGCTTTAAATATAATTCCAAATAAAAGGATTAAAGAGTTATAATTGATATAGATTGTAAATAAATTATAGTAATGGATGTATTAATTGATAATTGGATTAAAAGAGCAATTGATAATTTAAAAGTTGATTGATTAATGAAATAATGTGTAATGAATTGTATCTGAATAAATTTAGTGTTGTAGTAGTAATTATAACACTTGTTGTAGATAATAAACTTATAAGATGTGACTAAAAGTTAATGGTGACAATTATTATATGTTACCTATTTATTTAGTCAGTTAAATTAAATTTGAAATCAATTACAATTAATTCACTTAATTGGTGCATCTAATGTAGATTTAACTGATAATTGTAGAATATTGATTCAATAAGATGTAACTCAATGTAAATTTTATTCATAATATGATAATTGATTTAATAAAATGAATTGAAATCAAGTTTGATCAATTTATTGGAATTTAAGCTATAATAAATGGATTTATTGCAATTAAATGTAATTAAATACTACGTTAATGAAAACTAAGATGATAATTGCAGAATGTTAATGTAACAAGATATAAACAAGTTAACTATGTTTGTAGAGTAATAATTGATTGAATAAAAGACTGAAATCAAAATAAAACAATTTATTGGAATTTAATTTTTATTAATTGGATTTAATTACAGTTGAAATTGAACACTGTAATTAGTGAAATATTTAACACTGAATTCGATATGTAAATTTGATTTAAATTATTGTAAGTGTCCATGAAATCAAAATGATAAAAGTGGTTAGTTAATTAATTTGAACATAAGAAGGGATAAATTTAATTTAATAATAATTTATTTAATTAATGTGAAAATAGCCATTTTGGCCATTGACTCGGATTTCGATGAAACTAGTTTCATTGGATCCATAACGGTGAATTATTATAGGATTTCAAGTTTGGTAGCGATCGGACTTGTCGTTTGATTGTACGAGCGCGAAACGCGTAGAAATCAATTTAATTGAAATCAATTTGAAATAGGCTGATTTTAAAGCAACTTCTTCGTACGATGGAATTAGTACTTGAAACCTATTCCATTGAGTTTAAAATTATCAAAAACATCTATTTTGATATATGGGATGACCCATTTTCGTTTCCGAGACAGAACGAGCTTTTCGGATCGTTTATTGTTTAACTTTCAAACCGATCTGCCCATTCATTCATATTTCTGATCTGCCTATATATAACCTGTTATAAACCCTAGCTATTTCTTATTCCATTATTCTGTACGTACAATTCTATCTGCTTCTCTTTTCCCCATGACAGACAAACCAAAACCTAATTCCCAATTCCAATTTCAATTGCAATTCAAAATCAAATCGAAAAATTAAAAGTCCTCAAACCTTATCATATTATATATCGATTCGAAGCTCTCGACGAGCGCAACTCAAACCTGCAGTTTGTTTTTACAATTGGATTCTGGTTCGTCCGGTATTGGCCAAATTAAGCTTGATCGTTCAATGGAGTTCGATGACCATCGACCGATCGTTGACTCGTTGGTACTGTTGTGTTGAGAGTCGAGTGCGTAGTCCATCGGTGCAATTTGCTGGGCGTTTTGACGGTTGGATTGGAGGCGAAAATTCGATTAGGGTTAGCCAATTGGCGGCTGGCTTTGGGAGGTCGTTCGGCGCTTTGAAGCGTCGCAGGTGGTCGTGGAGGGCTGTGGGGGTTTCGAGCTTGGTCGACGCTCGGTGTGATAGTGGTCTGGCAGACCGTGGCTGGTGGTGGCAGCGTATGGGCGAACGTTTGGTCGGCGGCTGGAGATAGTCGCGTGCGTGAGTTCCTGTAGGCATGACGGTTTCGTTCGTGATCGGTGACGTGGTATATTTTATCTGCTTTATTCATTTTAATTTAAATTTTAAATTTAGAATGTTCTAACGTGCGTAACTTTTTCGTACGAACTCGGATTTGGACGCGGTTTTCTCCGCTGCGATCGTATCAGAATTCCGGACATTTTGACTTTGGTTTGGATGAATTCTGATTGTTCAAATTTGAGCCTTTATTTGGATTTCAAATCGATTAGAAATTCAAAAGTGATTAGAAATTCAAAGGTGAGTGTTTTGACCCACTCACAATTACTAAACTATCTTATGTTAGTTAAATTAGATTTAGGATGTGATTAGAAATCAATTGATTGATGTTTGGTATGTTTAAATTGTTATTCTGGTTAAATTTGACTTTTATTGCATTTAATCATCATTTAATTTATTATTAAATTTAAATTGTCAGTTTAATACCTGTTATTGATTATCAGTTATCTATTGATATTTATTGATTGATATTGGATGACTGGATGTTATATTTTATATTGTTATAATACTTCAAGTCCCTATGGGTTGAAATGATACATACCCGAACGATCTATAGATTAGGGAAAAATCGTTATGGGTTGAAATGATAGACTCGAGCGATTTTATGGATTTATTTAATTCAGGATTGCGGTTTGAAATGATATATAACCGTAAAATCTTAAATTGCAGATTGAAATGATAAATATCCGTATCACTTGACCCTAGGGTAGAAAATTATATACGGACACTAGATTGGTTAAATTAAATGATTTTTGAATCTTTAAAATTTTTGAATTCAATTAACTGGTATTTTGGAATAGATATTTAATTTATATAAACTGAATTATTTTCGAAAGTCCAAGCGTAAATGTTAAAATTGGAATTGATTTAATGAATTGTTCAAAGGATTAAAATTTTGAATTTCAAGGTTGAGGTGTCAAATATAAATGAATTTATTGGAAATTGAGTTATTGGAAATGTTTAGATATAATTTTGAAATCTATTTTAAATTAATTTAAACTATTTTAATCAATTTAAAACTATTTTAATTTATTTAATCTATTATAACCTATTTAATCCAATTTAATCCATTTTACCTATTTTAAACTAATTAAATTTATTTAATCTATTTCAAATCTATTTAAAATAATTTAAATCTACTTAATCTATTTTAAAAATCTACTTAATATAATTTAAATTTATTAAATCTATAATTAATCTATTTAAACATTTTAAACCTAATTAAATCTATTCTAAATCTATTTAAATCTAATTAAATCCAATTTAAATCCATTTAAAATATTTTAATTTATTTAAACTAATTTAAAATATTAAACTATTTACGACTATATAAACTATTTTCTAAAATTGTAAACCGCGTAAAGTTGAAGTATTTATATTTAAATCCTTGATGATGATACAACTTAAGTTGGAATTTGGAATTTATACCTTTTTGTGAAATTACATATTTGAGTAAATATGATGATTTTGGAACGAGGATTTAATTAACCTATCTTATCGATAATTTCATAAGTGAATATGATTTTTGAAAGTGAATATGATTTTAAAGTGAATATGGTTTTGGAAGTGAATATGATTTCGAAAGTGATATGGTTTGAAAATCAAATATGATATTTTGATATTAATTATGAATTGAGTTTTGAAATGTAAAAGAACCATCCAGTGTGAAATAAGCGGTTGGTTGTTAAAGAGACCGGGATCAGATATTGTCATACTCTCTGCCAATACCGAAAATCACTTTAACAACTGTGTACGTGGTGAAGATTCCAGAAATGAAGTAGGTTGGTTTGGCGAACGATTCTGAATGAGGTATTTACGTGACCCTGACTCCCGTGAGTCAGCTTGATGTGGCTAAAACAGGAGCCATGCCTGGCCAAGTGAGGTCATTCCTCCTATCGGGCACATTTCTTCGATACCATTCTATTACTTTGTGATTGATTTGGTAGCCACCCCTTGATTTTTGATTTGGGAGTGTGTTCCCAAGTGGGCGGTAGTCGCTGCTATGCGTTACCACCAGTCCGGATCCGCAAAACGGTAGAATCCTACCCTGAGCATTACCTCGCGTGCCTTGTCGCATGCCTTATCGCGCCTTCTACGAGTTTGTTTTGTACCATACCTATGGAGTGCCCTCTGGGTAAACCTCATGGAGGAGCGTACGGTACTGTATAGACTATGGGAATATATAAAATGTGTTAAGGGGGATATGGGTAACACCTTAACACTATTTTAATACTTTACTGTAGACATATTATAATAGCGTATTGTACTACATAGTAGATAGTTTAATGGATCCTTAGGAGGTGTAAATCCCGAACATCTTTTAAGTTATCGCACTCACGTTAGACACTAGATAGGAAATGTCAAACCCCGTAAACTTCCCCGATGCCGTTACACTCATATTTATTTACCGTTGATTCAACTTACATAAGATCTTTTAGTTCTGACTTGAGTGTTTTGTCTTTTCAATTCGCTCGGGTCAATCTGAGCTTTTCAGTTTATCGAAAACTGCTTTCTGGAGGATGAAGACGAAGAATTTGTACTATTATTTATTCGTTATTCCACTGCATCATGTTGTTCCGCTGCATTTATATATTATTTATTCTTGTTGTATGTACCTCTGATATGTATTATAAAAGTTTAATCAATGTTATTTGTAAACAGCTTCATGAACTGTTTATTTGATTATTATATTTTGTCATTCCGCTGCGAGATTCTGTATTTGTTTTTTTTTCTTTCTCTGCTTTTTCTTATATACCCCATAACAATCTGCCCTTCTGAATGGTTTGAGTTTGACGCGTGTGTCTGCTTAAAACGTCCAAAAAGGCAGGTCGTTACATACACACATATACATACACACACATAATGGTCCTTTTTATTTAGCATTATTTTGTAGCCTCTTGATATCGGGCACAAGTTTCTACTTAAATATTTGTTTTTTCTCTCCCATATCGCATGGACAAAATATTTAAATATAAACATATGGATGATATCAAGGGGCTGCAAATGAAGCTAAATAAAGGGGGCTATTGATCCAAGCCCTGTATGCGTGTGTGTAAAATTTAACCTCAGTCTTCTGATTTCAACCATAAGTTTTTTCTTTGTTACAGTATAATGTTTCAAGAGAAAGAAACAACAAATTTAAATACAAGTTTATTGTGGTTGAAATTAGGGAATAAGAGTAGAGGCTAAAGAAATAGGGTTGTTGATCCTAACTTTACATACATATATAATACATCCATATGTACACACATTTACATGGGAAGAATTAATATCACTCTCTTTATAACTCTCTCTCATACGATTCTTTGAAAAAAAATCAGATTAAAAATGAATTTTTGTACGTATATTCTTTTTGTTAGCGATATTAGGGTTGTAAATTTTGTATGATTGTCCAATGTCCACTCGTGTTCGAAATCGAAAATTTTCAGTTCATATCTATTCGATTTTCATTTAGGATATGAACTAGGACAAAAAACATATATGAAATCCCGTTCAACCGAGTTGTCCGATGAATTTTCTATCGTTTCTCTATTGTCCGGTTCGTCCGAGCTGAAACCTCATCCGGTTCATGCCCGTTCAAATTTCTTATAGGACATAAACTGAACACACTTCTGTCCGGTTTGACCCAACCGATTTATACCCTAAGCGAGAAAATTCATACAAAATATTGAACTATTTCGAAATACTGAACTACTCCTAAATCGTAAGTGAATATGCGATGTTAAAGATGTTTATAATAATTGTTAATTTGAGATGTAATCTTGAATTAGTTGAAAAAATTGAAATAATTCAAAAAATTTAAATGATGATATCGTATATGATATGAACATGTTTATTTCTTTCACTAAATTTGGAATAGTGTAACTCAAAATATGATAGAAACAGGTATTTCAAAAGAAAGGTGCCAACGTAGATATTTAATCTGCATTATAAATATCATCCCTGTAAAAAATTGGTTCAATTAATTTTTTTTAGCATTTTCAAAATCATAAATCAATATTTACGGTTACAACATCTATTTTGACTGCGAACATCAAATTATATTAAAAATATTCAAACAAGTCCAATTTTTTGTGTAGATGATTTTGAGTATAACATGAATATGTCAGCAAAATTTTATAGCAATTGAAAAGGTGTAGCTCAAACTTTTATATGGATGCTAAAGTGGTGTCTAAAAGAGGGTTGCACTGAATTTTCCTCTTTATTTATTTAGTTATTTATTTATTTAGTTATTTATTTATTTATACACACATTCGGAGAACTTAGATATCTGAACTCATATTAATAACTAACCAAAGCATATAGACGTTATTGTGTATGCGTGTTTGTATTCAAGGTGTAATTAAAATATTAATGAGATTCAACACATCATTTTATTCATAATAATAACACAAAAGTTCTTTTAAACTGTTTATATGAAATTGTGTTTAGATATTCACCATAAATTTCCACTGCGAAAATGCATATGAAGTATCAGATTGGGTTGGTAGAGCATACAACCTGCCAGTGGGTGAGGCCATAGCCCATAAGATTGAACCCACCAACCATCTTGGTTGGGAATTCTCACAGTGTGATCCATGAGGAAGCGGTGGCTCTTACCCTTACATATCCTCCATGAAAATAATTTGTAAGTTGAGAGACCTCAAACAAATTCGATCATGGGGGACTTTGTTGGGTCACCCCACCTAGTTTGGATCCGACCAACAATAGTACTAGGGGCTCCGGTATTATCTAAGGGAGATTAAGGTAGCATTCATAAAGAATATTCATTGAACTCCATGTTCTATTTTTAGCAGCTAAATTTTCCTAAACTAAATTAATACGAGTTTTTACCCTTTTAAGACATTCTTTAAAATTGATATTAATGTCTGTTTTATAACTAGGATTTGAAATCCAAATAAAAAAAACAAGGCAATTATATTTTCTAAATTTTCCATATGAGTATTTATACTAACAAAAACACATTGATATCTTTCAAAGCATATATACCAACAAACTATAGTAAAAATAGTACCAAATACTAATTTATGAAATCCAGTATAATAAAATATAAGGTTATGGCAGTATACTTCACAATTAATATAACTAATTGTTATATTGATATAAAAAATACTAAGACAATTTACAAGAATAAAATTAGTGATATGACACTCAAAATATAAATGTGAAATATTTTCCATTCCCATACTATAGAAAAAAAACACTTATTATCAATAACTATATTTTTCCTTTTTAAATGTTCTATCGTATTTAATTTCACATGCATAACTAACCACACATGTATTTTTTCTTTGGGTGGAGTATTATTTTTCCAAATATATTTAAATATGTTCGACTTTGTTTTCGACAAATTAGAAATTTATAAAAAGAGCGCGACTTATATATTTTATTCTTACCGCAACATAAAATTTTAATGTCATTTTCATTATCACTGTTGTATAATTCTAATTTAGCACACAACAAGACAAACTGAGGTAATGTAAATACCAACTAGCGTGCGATTAAAACTAAAATCCCATGGGAAATTTAAATTTGGTTTATAGATTTCTGAAATCAAGACATTCTTGGAATTACAAATTTCATAAAGTTCTTTAAATTTCACTTTAAGGGGAATAACTGATATCCAACAATCATGTCAGAATGAAGTGTTATTCCCCGAATGTACCACATTATTTATTCCTAACTTATAAATATCATAACTCTTTATTGTTGATTTCCAAAAATAAGAAATATTATTTGTATTACTTGTAGAGATATGGTGTAGGTTATATATACCGCCATACAAGGTTTTAAACCTTGGATTTCGTTCACGTTTCGTCTTGGATATTTTAGGGACCTGATCTCGTATTGGATGAGATCTCGGGCAAGATAAATGCATATCAGGTGTTCATCTCGGAATTATGCCTCGGACCCTAAAGTACATCTCAAAAAAAATCTGACTGTTTGATATTTTCAGTATTGGTTTACATTCAAGTGTGCGACTAGTTTACAAATACTAATTACAAAAATGATTTAACTTATTTGATTTTCAATCTCGGACTATTTGATATTTTTAATATTGGTTTACATGCGAGCAATCAAACTCTTTTAAACAAATATATGTAAAGTTGAAATGTTGAATTCATTACTTAATTTCTTTTAATAGAGAATATATGAATTAGTAAACTATTTTAACCAGATTAACATCACTAATATCATTCTGTCAAACAAAAAATATATTTCAGTAAATATACAATATATTGGCTAACAAGCTATGTTGAACAAGAATGGAAAATAACATAACAGCAAGGCCTTTCAATGTCTCTTAAAAATAATGATTTTGAATTAGCAAGAGAGATTGGCATTTTAAGCTAATTGTAGAGAAAAAACAAATTCACAGTAAGAAATATAAAAGTAAGTAGAATATGCCAAGGCCCAGCATAAAAAATCGGATTAACTACAAAATTTTGAATTTTGCTACGAAATTAGAAGTTAGTAGTAGTGAATTTTTTGAAAAAATGATATTACAGAAGATGAATTGAAAAATATAAAAGATATAGAAATTTGAATGGAAGAGGAACTAGAGAAGGAAATTGTATAAAATAATTAGGGTTTAGAAACTTTTGGCAAGAAGAGAAGAATTTAACATGAACGCTTACTGGATTTAAGGATAAAGAACCGCAATTTCGGAAGAAAATTGACGTTTCAAATGAGAAAGAAAAACCCTAGATATGTATTTACGACTTGAGAGTAGAAAAAATGAATCGTTGGAAATGAGATTGATAGTTCAACTTGTTTGTTGAAATAAAACATGAATTTTGGACCTAGACAACAAGGCATATATTCCAGCCCTAGACCATTAAAAACCTAAAATTCAAAAACATACAATTTCGGCCAAGATGTCGTAAATCGATCTCGCTTGAGATATCGGTCGTGATTTGAATATCTTGTCTGAGATTCGGTTGCAGTGAGATATATCAGATTTTTCATGTTTCGAATCGCTTGACCTTGAAAATGAGATTTCGACCGAGATTACCGAGATTTAAAACCTTGCCGCCATACCATCTGTTTGATATTATTTCTTCCAAATTAAATGTTTATTATTATATATAAATTTTCATATCAATTTTCCTCATAAAGACATATTTAAATTATGTAAATTTATAATACTCATCCTCCCTCCTCTTTAGATTTACATACTATTTTCCATTTAACTAAACATTTTGAACTATTATTAGAGTAATCACCACTCCATAAAAAATCTCTGCTAATTTTACTTATTTTATCAGTTACCCATTCTAGAAGGTGATAAAATGAGATACGGTATATGGGTAGTGCTGATAAAATAGAGTTAATAAGAACTATCCTACCCGTATTTAATAAAAAAATTCCATTCCAATTGGAAAGCCTTTTGTTAATTTTATCAATTACTATTAACTAGTCATCGTGTTTGAGCTTAGTTGACCTTATTAAAAATCCTAAGTAGTTTATGGAAAATTTTGTAATTTTACAATTCAACATGCAAGCTACTTGATTCTTTATCTTTTCTATATTGTTCAATACCAGTATGAAACTCTTATCAAAATTAATCTTTAATCCATAAAGTAACTTGAAACTATATAAAATAAACTTAAGCGCTATAATATGCCTAGGCAATAAGATGTAAAGAGCATGGTATCAGCAGCAAACAAACGAACAAAAAGACCATTACTTGTAATCTCATTTCCGACATTGTTTAAGATCCCATTATCGGTACTTAGCTTGATAATCCTAGTGAAAACATCCGCAGTTAAGTTAAACGAAAGAGGTGACAAAGGGTTAACTTGCTTAAGTCCACATTTTGCTTGAATTTTATTTCCTAATATCCCATTAACTGTGATACTAGAATTTATAGTTTTAAGTAAAGAAATAATCCAACCCAGCCATCTAACACTAAAACCCTTAGCCATTAATAAATCCTTAAAAAATCCCAATCAATTGAATCGAAAGTTTTAGAAAATTCAGGTTTTAGAAGTGCATAAGTGATATATTTTTGCAACAATAATTAATAAATTCTTGAATTACTACTGCCCCATCCTTAATATTTCTCCCTTTGATAAAAGTAGTGTATTTAAATATCTGAATTATTTAAATATTTGAATCTTAGATTAAATGTGATAAAAGAGATTTAATATCCTTGTTTATCCCCTTATAAGTAATAATAAGTGATGGTAAACTTGTTTTAGAAAAATGTTTACATAAATATATAGTTCGTTGAAATACCGATAAAATGACCAAAAATCGGTTTATCGATAAACAACTTTTTTCTCAATAGAAGTTGATCGAAATTTTTTGTGCTTGTCCAATTAATCAATATTTAGTAATTAGAAACTAAAAATATTTTGGAAATTTTTTAAAAGAAGCTTTTAGAAGCTTCTAAAAGTTAAGTGGTTAAGTGTGAAAGGGAGGAGATATTTTCATGTAATGATGAGGTGTAAAGTGGCACATGGGAAAAGCATGCAAAGGCATGGGGTAAGGCTCTTGTTGCCTCGCCAAAGGGGAGCTAAGGGTCCTTTTACACTTCATAATTTACAAAAGCTTGAGAAAATTAATACGACCAAAAATGTTAGAAGTGGATTAGCACTAATACACTTTGTTCTTCACTAATCTCTCTCTAGCTAATTAGTTCAAGTCTTCTCCAAACATCACCAAACTTTCGCCATTACCTTAGAACAACTTAGGAAGCATGGACCTAAAGTCAAAAGTGGAAAAAGTGAAGAGGAAATGAGGTTCTCATTTGTGGCCGTGGGCATCATTGAGGAGAGGGAGTCATGGCTTGGCTTGGGTGAGCTAAAGGTGGTGTCTTTAGACTTTTGAGTGATGGTAGCAAGTGGTTCTTTGTTCTTATGTGCTTGAGCTTGTTGGAGGCTTGGATTTGGATGGTTTATCTCACCATCTTGTGTGTATATGTATATATATTTTGTCTGTGTATATATATATATATGTGTGTGTGTAAATATAAAGTCAAAGTGACATTAACAAATTAAAGTTATAAACTTTGGACTCCCTTGCTTTTGAAAGCAAATGACAACTTTATATTGTATAACATTACTCCTATTACCTTCTATAATATATGGCATGGCCTTGACCTGATGTTTAAATGGTTGCTTGGATTGTATGTTGAATTTGGAATGTATATGGAATGATCCGTATAGCAATAGTCGCTATAAGCGCACTTTGAATCCCCGTATGTTTAAACTTGTTCTATGTGATTGTTAGGAACATATTGTTATATAATATATTTTGGTTATTCTCTACACATTATTTTGTGTATGGGGTAGCAAGGAATTGATTTGGAAAGTTATAGAAATTGTGAAACAAAGTTGTGAATGTTAGAAGTGAATAGGTTGATATGGATGCACTTTTAAAATGCCGTATGTTCGGCGATTTTCAAAGTCAACTTTGAAACACATCCCACGGGTTCTTTGCATTTTAATAAGCACTATAATATTAATTTTTGCTGGAAAAATATTAAGGTTTAAATCATTCATTAACTTGAGAAACAAAGTTGCAAAAAGTTATAGCGAGAAGAATGTCGCTCTATGAGCACTTTGAAATGCCATGTTTTTGGGAATTTTTAGTATGATTTTGAAAGATATCCCGAGGGTTCGAATTTTTAATAAGTATTATATGTATGCTTATTACTGGAAAAAAATTGGAGTTCAAAAGGTTTTGTAAATGATCAAACAAAATGGCTAAAGTTGGAGTAAAAAGGTCGCTAAACTAACACTTTAGTAAATACCTTGTTTATGGGAATATTTATAAATAAATTGAAAGATATCCTTAGGGATTTCTTTCCATACTTTTTAAATATCATAATTATAGTACTTACTGTAAAAATTTCAAGTCTTAAGTCATTTTTTTATGTGGTGAAAACTGATCGCAAAATTCATGTTTTTCTATGTTGTTCTTTATCTGGGACTTTTAATAGCATTTATAAATGCTATAGTAGTTTGCTTGAGGTTTTAAATGTTTAAAAATGATATTTAAATTTGGTATTTTGCCACAATCATTTTAGGAAGTTTTTCTAACATATTTTGCAATATTTTAAGTTGGTTTTGAAATTTAAATGTATTTTTAATTTTTATTTATGAAATTTTAAAATAAAATGGTTTTATAATATAAAACATGCTTTTTATTTATTTTTGTCAAATAGTTAATTTTTAAGTAATATCTTTTATAAATATTTAAAGCCTATTTATAAGTATTTTTATTGTATATATATTTGGAAAAGTAAGTTAAGTATTTTGAAAAGGATAAGATATAGTTTTGGATTATAACACTTGTGTTACAATAAATGATGTTATAATAAATGATTTTGTAAAGTTATTAAAGATATATTGCCTTGTGTAATAAGTGTTGGTATACTTAGACCTTTAAATAATGTTTTTAAAGACAATGACAAGTATAAAGTGGTTTAGGGTTTGCTGTGACAATGTGTTAACAACATTTGTCTTTAACCCTTTTTGACTATACTTAGTAATATAATTAGATCTTTAAAAGAATGTTTTAAAGATAATTATAAGTGAAGTGATTTTGAAAATGTTTAAGCAACATTTGTCTATAACCCTTTTAAATAGATTTGTGAATGTACTTAGATCTTTAAAATGGATACTTTAAAGATAATAACAAATAAGGAATCTTTTGGAAAAATATAGAAAAACTAAAGGTTTTAAGTAAGAAATCTTGTTAAAGATTTGTGAATATACTTATACCATTTGAGATAAGTATATGGATACTTTTTGAAGTATTGAAAAAGTACAAATGAATACTAGAAGTTGATAAATGAAGTTTTATTAAATAAAAGAAGTTTACTAATAAAAGAGGTTTTAATTAAGAAAAGTATTAATTAAATAAAAAGAGGATTAGAAGTCAGTTATGTGACAATACCAAGTAAGGAATCTTTTAGAAAAAGATAGAAAAGGTAAAAGTTTTAAGTAAGAAATCTTGTTAAAGATTTGTGAATATACTTATACCATTTGAGATAAGTATATGAATACCCTTTAAAGTATTGAAAGAGTACAAATGAATATTAGAAATTGATAAATGATGTTTTATTAGATAGAAGAAGTTTACTAATAAAAGAATTTTTAATTAAGAAAAGTATTAATTAAATAAAAAGCGGATTAGAAGTCAGTTATGTGACTTAATCGTGCTTTGTTTGACTTAATTGTTCTTTGTGTGTTTACTCGTTCATGAAAAGTATTTAGTCTTATACTTAGCACTAAAAGCAGACAAAGTAGACTTGTCTATCTGTGAAAGTTAGAATGAAGTATCTAGGCAGGGTTTTGATGTAACCAATGCTCTAACCTACCTGGCTTCACTTTTGACTAAGGGATAGTGTGAGACGAAAAGGTCAGAAACATGATAAGTGTACGAGACTTGGTTTCCATATACGATCATCTATTTTGAACTTGATAGTCGATTAATCGGCCATCGAAATTGACTAAAATAACTTAAGAAATATCCAAAATAAACTCGAGGGTTATATGGTATAGATATCTTTGGTGATGTTTTAAACTAGTCTTACTCTTCTAAGGTAAATGATAAGGAAATCCTTCCGGATAGGAGATGATCTCCACCCTTATTTATTGTTTTTTATTTCTGAAAGAACCGGGGTTATGTTTATTGAAAATATATTGATTGGTTTTGGAGCGTCTGGTAGGCAAGGGAGTGTACTTATATGAGATGACTCAAAACTGTAACCACTTCAAAACCATATATGTGATCTATGCTGGAATCAATGTGGAGATTTGTGATTTGTTCAAGATGCTCGAATTCATGTAGAGATTCATGATCTGTTTGAGATGCTGGAATCCATTTGGGGATTCGTGGACCGTTCGAGATGCTGGAATCCATTTGGGGATTCTTCGACTGTTCGAGATGCTGGAATTAAGAGAGAGATTCAAGATTTTTTTGAGTAATGATGACTCGTATGATGAGATGTCATACATGTCTTCAACATCGGTAATGATAGAAACAAGAGTAGAGGGCATAGCCAAGGGGGTTAGCTAACCCAAGGGTATATCGTTCTGTATCTAGTGACACTTTTGGATATGCAGGCGAGAACGATGATACTCAGAGCTACGTTATCGTGCGTGGACCAGTTGTGTCTTCCCTATGGTATATTTTATCTAGTGATATACGATGCTCCGAAGGATATATCTAATCTTTGTGTAGGAGTTCCACACCATGGTTTACTGAGTATGTCTGCATGGAAATCCTTATACATATACAAATGCACCTTAGCAGTATTGATTGTATACATATTATTGTTGTGGTGTACACGTGGAAAAGCTATTTTATGATTTATATTCTATAACCTAGACATTATCAATTATACCAAAATATGTACTTATTAGATGTGTGGTTCTTTAGAGGGGATAACCGTTACGACATTCCATGCGGTCTCAAAAGTACTATTATATGCTGATCACATATTTCTTGAGTTTCTCATATCATACTTATGTCTAACACATGGTTTTTTTTTCTAAATTCCTCATGTTCTCTTTCTAGTAGTTTGAGAAGGGCAAGTTTTCGTTGATGTTCATTGGAGCTTAAGGAGACGAGCTGGATGTTTCACCTACCGTATTATTTTTATTTCCGCTGCATTACTATTATGTAATATCAACAATTGTGAGGAAAGGTATTCATAACTGTCCAAGCTGATGATAGTATTTAGAATTGTAACTCTAAAAAGCTATGTATCTTAGAGTGATAGTTTGTACTATCTTTTGATTTATATGTTATCATTCTGTTTTGAGATTCTGATATTGTGTTCTCTTCTTTATTGTTCTGTTTTCCTTTTATTTTATTTTACCTTGACAATCTATCAGCACTTGGATGCTTGGCACAAAAATACCTTAGATGTATTAGTGTCGACATTCAAGGGTCGAAAAGATGGGTCGTTATAGCTAGTATCAGAGCTGATGGTTAAGCGAGAACCTTGGCTTTGGTAGGGTATGACTCATTAAGAGATAGGGTAATGGAATGCCCTAGCATAAGTGGAGTGTATTATACATATGAGAGTGTATATGTAATTGTTATATATTAGTAATATATATAAGTATAAGTTGATAGGGTAGTCTAATTCATGCAGGGATTAATGATGTTTATCTATTATCCCTCGTTGATTAGCTTAGTCATGCTCGCCCAGTTTATGAGCATTGACTATTGTTTGTTAATTGTTGATTTGTGCTCAATCAGTTATGAATCAATACACCAGAAAAGCCATTTCGCCATGGCTCTGAGCCGTGGCAAAGTAATTTAGCCATGGAGCCGTGGCGAAATGCGAAGTGGCAAAAATTTAGCCACAGCCCAAAGCCGTGGCTGTGTTCATATTTGCCACGGCTTCGGGCCATGGCTAAGTTGCGTTCAGCCATGGCTTAAAGCCGTGGCAAATATACGTTTAGCCACGGCTGAAGGCAGTGGAAATTTTAATTTTAGCCACGGTCCTGAACCGTGGTGAAATATACATATGCTAATATTTTATATTTTACCATAATTTCAATTATAATCAAAGTTCCAACGACTAGTTTACCATAAAATAAAAAAGATATCAATTTCGATTCCAGGATATAATTCGACACATCTTAAAACTCTTGATAAAAAATTGAAATATCACTGCAAAATAAAATCAAATTTATATCATAACATATTTTTAAAATATTCTAGTCAACAGAAACACTAAGCTACATTTCAAATATTACTACAGTAAAACTGAAACAGTATAGGAACATTTACTACCATAACATGTTTCGCAGATTTCACAAACACATTTGTTTAAAGTAGAGTCACAAACAATAGTGTTTAATTGAAAGATACATTATGATTAAAACAAGCCATCAACTAATCGATTCATATCAAAGTTTGAAAGAAAGCTGTAGCCCAGGGGTTTAAAGAGTTTGCAATCCTGTATTATGCGAAGTTCGTTCACCTGCAAATAAGTAAGACAAGAAATCAGCAAGACAACAAGTTTATAAATCTTGATACATAATTTAAATATTGAAATCAGCCTAGGGGTCACGAAAGCGCATCAGAGGCATCAAAGTATTTGACAAAATATATGCATATAGATGGAAAGAAATAAAGGCTGCTAATATTTCTTATATAGATGACATATATCTTTGTATGTTCCAGCACAAATGATTGTTTCGGTCAATAATTCATATCCAGTTCAACTAAAACTGGAATTTGGTTCTATGGAATTATTGACTGTTTTGCAGAATTAATGGAGATGAAATACAACAACATAAAAAAAAAGATAAACTTAATAACCAAAAACATGAGAAGAGCCGATACCTATCACTTAGATCCTGGGAAGGGCGAACATGATTTTTGAGATGCAAATATCAACAAATCAACTTCCAACGCCGAGCAAGAGAGGAAGGCGGAAGTAAACTACGGCGTGGGTGAAGGAGAGAGTGTAACAACCCGAGCTTTTGTGAGAATTTAATATCGTCATTTAACGAGTAGAATGCTAGTTAATTGCTCGATTGAGTTTTTGATCGATTGGAATCCTTTGATAAAATGGTTATTTAAAAATTGCAATTGGAATTTATAGAGTTAAAACTCTTTTATAAATTGTTAATTGCTAATTGGGCTCTGCAAATTGAAATAGCGTGGCCCATATCTGTTGGCACCGTGATGGTATCAGAGGGAACCCGACCCTTTCTCCCATTTTTATTCGTACCCTAAATCCAAAAATCGAAGCGAGAAATAAAAATGGTGGCCGTTTCCTCCTTATTCAATTCAAACCCGTCCCTTCTTCATCGTTCGAAATCAGGGCATCGAGAAATCAAAGGCGCCAACCTCCATAGCTCGATCGAATGACGTTTCAGCCTCGCCTTGTCGATCGCAAAACCGCTTGGAGTAACTCGAGGCTGCTAGGGTTTTGGTTTCACTGCCTCGTCGAAAATGGTGAGTAATGACTTACTCACATCTAATTCGTACCCACTTCTGCTCGTTTTAACTTGTTTGCTTAAATTGATTACTCCTGCTTGGTCTCTGTAATGATGGTTTGGGGTTGTTTATTTAGTCGTCTGGTTTTGATTTCCATGGCTTCATCTCTGATCGATTTTCGGTTGACTTTGATTGTGATAATTGATTTTGATATTGATGAATTTCCGGCTTTGATGATTTTCGATCTGAGTTTGACATCGTTGTTTTATTCGACTTTGGCTATTTTGTTTATCACCTTTGGAAGTTTTATCGACCTTGGTCGTCTTCATCTGCTGTTTCATGACTGTGACCACTTTGTGAATTTTTGTCTTTACTAATCTTGTGATCCTGTGAGCTTCGTTTCTGGCCATCTATTCCGTTGCACTTTGTTCATGATAGTTTGTACTGCTTCGTGTTGTCACTTGATCGGTTTCACTAGGGTTTCATGCCTTGTAGTTGCATTCCATTCCATGTTTGTATTGTTGTATACATTCCTTACTGTCACTGCCTACTGTTTTGCGGTCAATTGCTTCGAGTTGATCTTGTTTGGGTTGAGTCTTGATATATTTGTTTCACAGTATATTTAGTAGCCACATTACCTCGACTTTGCAAGCACTTGGCTTGTGCTTGTCATTGATATTGTCTGGTCCATTGTAGTGCACTTTATCGAACTATCTGATCCTGTAAGTCGAGTTTACCATGCATATTTTGACTTGGTCTTATTCATAACTATATTTGAAAGATTGGCCATTTAAACCAGTCCTGCCTTTGTTCTGACCAGTTCATCGAGACTTGCTATGGCCTATACTTCAGTTTGGTTGCCATGTATATGAGACATGTTTTATTGACTTTATGCTCCCATTTGATAACTGCAATTGTGCCATCTTGTTTGCTGTTACCAGAAATGGTCTTGGCCGAGCCTAGAACTGTTGTTGTTGGATCACTTCATTGCAGCTGTCTTGACCAGTGAGGCAGTCTGCACATTTATTTCACATAGTTTCGGGCATATGTAAGGTTGCACTCATGTGTCCTTTAGTCTAAAGCTTGTATGCAAATGGTTGCTGTGCATTTGTAATTGACTAGTGTTTCTTGCTTCTTATGCCGCATGCCTTTATGGTCAATTATTTGTCTCTGACCTGATATGAGTAGTTGCCACTGTGTGAACTTTGACTGGTTCTTACTTGATGTAGTTGTTGATCTGGTCATTCTTTGTTTTAGACCTTTGCATTGAGTTGGTCTTGTATATGTGATAGCACTGCCCAGTTTTACAGTGTAGGGCATTGATGCACTTAGGTTGGTTTTTAAATTCATTTGAGTTGAACCCGATTTCGGGGTTTGACCTGGTGATCATTTGTGACTTTCACTGAGCTTTTGTGTATCTCCTGCGATAGTGGCGAGGCAGTACACGCGTGCGTGTACTGCAGCCCTATCAGATTTGACAGTCTTAAATTGATGTTTCGATTTGTTGAATTGTTTCGTTGGTTAATTTCAATGGTTTGGAGTTGTATTCTGATTTGGATTGTTAATTTGTCATTTAACACTGTTTAGTGTTATATCTGCCGTTATCCAATTCTCGTATCGAGAGTTGGATATATGAGATTTCTATGAATGTCGTCTATTTGACTATCTGATTATTATTGCTGCTATGCACTAATAACTGAGTTTGAATTAGACTGACCCGTGTATTATTTTCTTTTGAATGTAATACTCGGGTCAGACCCGAGTTATTTCAGGTTGTAGATTTTCTTCTTTGAGTTGCTGTTCAGGCTATGAAGACTTTTCACATCTTTTGAAGTTGTCAGTGTCATTTTGTAGTAGTCGTGTCATTGTATAGAACGATATGTATTCATGTATATTAGTCGATAATGTACTTGTATATATAACTTCTAGAGTCGACAGTTGTAGTTGTATCATATGTATCGTGTCAACTATATTGTAACTAACATCGGTTATATATATATGAGATTTTTGTTAATCTGTGTTCCGCATTTATATTATCTGTGTTATTGTTATATCTAATGTCCTAAACTATTATGAACTATCGTAGTTTGTTTTATACTGATAATTGGATATGTCGATGGGAGTAAATAAATAATAGATGAAAAATAAAAAGTATATACCACTCCTATCGAGATAATCAATATTAGTGTAAGGCCAATTACGGATGGTCGCTCCTATCCAGCCTTATTCTTCGTAATAATAGACAGTATTTCTTTTAATACTCTTTGTTATTATGGGCCTAGAGGTGGGGCGTCACAGTTGGTATCAGAGCTTGGGGTTTATGGACATAATATAAAACATAACTTGGATGGAACATATGTTACAACTATTGGTCGATGTTTTATCTGTGATTTGAGTCAAAACTAAAGTTTTGAAATTTTGATGAAATTTTTAAATACCTTTATTTAAAGATAAAAGTGGAATTGTGTTTTGTTGTTTTGATGAAATTGTGTTTCGATGATTGGATTGATTTGAGTACTGTTTATCAGAGTGCGCAGCGGAAACAGTGAAACTATCTTCGCTGAGTACAGCTGATAATCTTTTTGATTTAAAAATCGAAATACGAAATTGATATGAATTTCATTTGTTGTTTACATAGCTGTAATTATTTGGTTTCTTTGAGAATTTCGAATCCGAATTGAGGATTCGAAGAAATTGCAGATATGTGATTTTTGTTGAAATTTCCGCTGGCTTTCTTTTGTACTAATCATCTATTGATTAGCTTTTGCTGTTTTGAGTTGTCTTCGTTAAAGATACACTCTAATGATTTCCTTGTTTATATTGTAATGGGCGTGCAAATGAATTGCACGTTACTGCATTTATTTTACGTTGAACCGATGCTAGGTTATGAAACGTATTTTGTTGCCGTTATTTTTATAACGGGATTTTTACACCAATGCTAAATTTTTGAAGCACGGTGTTTTGTGGCATTTTTGATGAATGAAAATTCTCTGATATTACATTATTATGTAAATTGTTTTGATGTGATTTTGACGTTTTAAAATAACTGTCGCTTTGGCTTTAGTAACTGTCAAATTTTAAAAGTGGATTTTCAAGCGGTTATTCCGCAATGCTGTTTTGTGACCGTTTTTACGGTATTTTGAGAAGTACAATTTCTTTATCGAAATTGTTACTGATTTGCTGCTTTAATCACGTGATTGGAAAATCGTTTTAAAATAAAAATTGTTTTATAAAATTTTAGCAGTTTACGTTTTCAAAAGAATGAGAAAGCGACTTAAACGATTCAGCAAAATCGAGGATTATGACCCCTTTCTTTTACTGTTTCGCTTAACTCCGGACTTGTTCAGTTGAGAATGTGAATTGTTATTTTTACAAAATAAATAAAATTGTTTTCAGAAATTTTACAGTTTGCGATTTCAAAAGAATGAGAAAGCGATTTAAACGTTTCAGCAAAATCGAGGAATATGACCCCTTTCTTTTACTGATTCGCTTAATTCCGGACTTGTCCGTTTGAGAATGTAAAGTGTATTTTTACAAAATACACAATTTTGCACTTTCAAGGAAACGATGAAGAGAATCAAACGATTTAGTAAAACACGTGGCATGGGACATGTGCGTTTGCTATTTCGGTTAATTCCGGACTCGTTAATTGAAATATTTGATGTTTTCGTGTGCTTTCGAGCCACTATGTTGGACCTTCGGGTCATATGTTGGACCTTCGGGTCAAATACCAGTACTAGACCTTCGGGTCATATGTTGGACCTTCGGGTCATTTGTTGGGCGCCAAAATTATGTTGAGTACTTGGTAGGCTTCGGCCATATGTTGTTGCACGTGCGGCGAATTAAAAACTCGCCATCTGATGGGATCGATCCAAGCTTTTATGTTGATTTTCTAGTCTTCTTAATTGATTTCTAGATATTTGTTGTTTCCAATTATCTGCAGGTAATTGGATATTTGTTGATATGAGTTCTGATTATCGTTTTTGATAATCGGATATTTGTTGTTTCTAATTATCGCTTGTGATAATTAGATATTTGTTGATATGAGTTCTGATTATCGTTTTTGATAATCGGATATTTGTTGTTTCTAATTATCGCTTGTGATAATTAGATATTTGTTGATATGAGTTCTGATTATCGTTTTTGATAATCAGATATTTGTTGTTTCTAATTAACGCTTGTGATAATTAGATATTTGTTGATATGAGTTCTGATTATCGTTTTTGATAATCGGATATTTGTTGTTTCTAATTATCGCTTGTGATAATTAGGTATTTGTTGAATTTGAAATTTGATTATCGCTTTTGATAATCGAATAATTGTTGATTTGAGAAATTTAATTATCGTTTGAGATAATTAAATATTTGTTGATTTGAGATTTAATTATCGCTTCAGATAATTAAATATTTGTTGATTTTAGATTTAATTATCGCTTCAGATAATTAAATATTTGTTGATTTTAGATTTAATTATTGCTTGAGATAATTAAATATTTGTTGATTTGAGATTTAATTATCGCTTGAGATAATTAAATATTTGTTGATTTGAGATTTAATTATCGCTTCAGATAATTAAATATTTGTTGATTTTAGATTTAATTATCGCTTGAGATAATTAAATATTTGTTGATTTGAGATTTAATTATCGCTTCAGATAATTAAATATTTGTTGATTTTAGATTTAATTATCGCTTCAGATAATTAAATATTTGTTGATTTTAGATTTAATTATCGCTTGAGATAATTAAATATTTGTTGATTTGAGATTTAATTATCGCTTGAGATAATTAAATATTTGTTGATTTGAGATTTAATTATCGCTTCAGATAATTAAATATTTGTTGATTTTAGATTTAATTATCGCTTGAGATAATTAAATATTTGTTGATTTGAGATTTAATTATCGCTTGAGATAATTAAATATTTGTTGATTTGAGATTTAATTATCGCTTCAGATAATTAAATATTTGTTGATTTGATATTCAATTATCGTTTTTTTATAATTAAATATTTGTTGAATTTGAAATTTGATTATCGTTTTTGATAATCGAATATTTGTTGAATTTGAAATTTGATTATCGCTTTTGATAATCGAATATTTGTTGATTGATTTCTGGCTATCGTTTGGATAATTAGATGTTTGCTGATTTTATTGATATACAGTTTTCTAGTTTCGTATTGATTCTAGATTACGTTAACTGAATTGAATGCGCTGATAATTGTATTTTTCAGTTCTGTTGTTTTCTTATTATCTATCTGATAATCAGACTTTGTTGAGAATTTGTAAAATTGCTTTTATGGAATTGAAAGGTTTCTTTGGCGTTTGTATTCCCGTCTTTTATTTTCTAGCTTAACCAGTTTATGTTAGAAAATTTATTGTTATTGACAACCTTAATTATGAAAATTGCGGGGACGCAATTTTTATAAGGAGGGGAGTCTGTAACAACCCGAGCTTTTGTGAGAATTTAATATCGTCATTTAACGAGTAGAATGCTAGTTAATTGCTCGATTGAGTTTTTGATCGATTGGAATCCTTTGATAAAATGGTTATTTAAAAATTGCAATTGGAATTTATAGAGTTAAAACTCTTTTATAAATTGTTAATTGCTAATTGGGCTCTGCAAATTGAAATAGCGTGGCCCATATCTGTTGGCACCGTGATGGTATCAGAGGGAACCCGACCCTTTCTCCCATTTTTATTCGTACCCTAAATCCAAAAATCGAAGCGAGAAATAAAAATGGTGGCCGTTTCCTCCTTATTCAATTCAAACCCGTCCCTTCTTCATCGTTCGAAATCAGGGCATCGAGAAATCAAAGGCGCCAACCCCCATAGCTCGATCGAATGACGTTTCAGCCTCGCCTTGTCGATCGCAAAACCGCTTCGAGTCACTCGAGGCTGCTAGGGTTTTGGTTTCACTGCCTCGTCGAAAATGGTGAGTAATGACTTACTCACATCTAATTCGTACCCACTTCTGCTCGTTTTAACTTGTTTGCTTAAATTGATTACTCCTGCTTGGTCTCTGTAATGATGGTTTGGGGTTGTTTATTTAGTCGTCTGGTTTTGATTTCCATGGCTTCATCTCTGATCAATTTTCGGTTGACTTTGATTGTGATAATTGATTTTGATATTGATGAATTTCCGGCTTTGATGATTTTCGATCTGAGTTTGACATCGTTGTTTTATTCGACTTTGGCTATTTTGTTTATCACCTCTGGATGTTTTATCGACCTTGGTCGTCTTCATCTGCTGTTTCATGACTGTGACCACTTTGTGAATTTTTGGCTTTACTAATCTTGTGACCCTGTGAGCTTCGTTTCTGGCCATCTATTCCGTTGCACTTTGTTCATGATAGTTTGTACTGCTTCGTGTTGTCACTTGATCGGTTTCACTAGGGTTTCATGCCTTGTAGTTGCATTCCATTCCATGTTTGTATTGTTGTATACATTCCTTACTGTCACTGCCTACTGTTTTGCGGTCAGTTGCTTCGAGTTGATCTTGTTTGGGTTGAGTCTTGATATATTTGTTTCACAGTATATTTAGTAGCCACATTACCTCGACTTTGCAAGCACTTGGCTTGTGCTTGTCATTGATATTGTCTGGTCCATTGTAGTGCACTTTACCGAACTATCTGATCCTGTAAGTCGAGTTTACCATGCATATTTTGACTTGGTCTTATTCATAACTATATTTGAAAGATTGGCCATTTAAACCAGTCCTGCCTTTGTTCTGACCAGTTCATCGAGACTTGCTATGGCCTATACTTCAGTTTGGTTGCCATGTATATGAGACATGTTTTATTGACTTTATGCTCCCATTTGATAACTGCAATTGTGCCATCTTGTTTGCTGTTACCAGAAATGGTCTTGGCCGAGCCTAGAACTGTTGTTGTTGGATCACTTCATTGCAGCTGTCTTGACCAGTGAGGCAGTCTGCACATTTATTTCACATAGTTTCGGGCATATGTAAGGTTGCACTCATGTGTCCTTTAGTCTAAAGCTTGTATGCAAATGGTTGCTGTGCATTTGTAATTGACTAGTGTTTCTTGCTTCTTATGCCGCATGCCTTTATGGTCAATTATTTGTCTCTGACCTGATATGAGTAGTTGCCACTGTGTGAACTTTGACTGGTTCTTACTTGATGTAGTTGTTGATCTGGTCATTCTTTGTTTTAGACCTTTGCATTGAGTTGGTCTTGTATATGTGATAGCACTGCCCAGTTTTACAGTGTAGGGCATTGATGCACTTAGGTTGGTTTTTAAATTCATTTGAGTTGAACCCGATTTCGGGGTTTGACCTGGTGATCATTTGTGACTTTCACTGAGCTTTTGTGTATCTCCTGCGATAGTGGCGAGGCAGTACACGCGTGCGTGTACTGCAGCCCTATCAGATTTGACAGTCTTAAATTGATGTTTCGATTTGTTGAATTGTTTCGTTGGTTAATTTCAATGGTTTGGAGTTGTATTCTGATTTGGATTGTTAATTTGTCATTTAACACTGTTTAGTGTTATATCTGCCGTTATCCAATTCTCGTATCGAGAGTTGGATATATGAGATTTCTGTGAATGTCGTCTATTTGACTATCTGATTATTATTGCTGCTATGCACTAATAACTGAGTTTGAATTAGACTGACCCGTGTATTATTTTCTTTTGAATGTAATACTCGGGTCAGACCCGAGTTATTTCAGGTTGTAGATTTTCTTCTTTGAGTTGCTGTTCAGGCTATGAAGACTTTTCACATCTTTTGAAGTTGTCAGTGTCATTTTGTAGTAGTCGTGTCATTGTATAGAACGATATGTATTCATGTATATTAGTCGATAATGTACTTGTATATATAACTTCTAGAGTCGACAGTTGTAGTTGTATCATATGTATCGTGTCAACTATATTGTAACTGACATCGGTTATATATATATGAGATTTTTGTTAATCTGTGTTCCGCATTTATATTATCTGTGTTATTGTTATATCTAATGTCCTAAACTATTATGAACTATCGTAGTTTGTTTTATACTGATAATTGGATATGTCGATGGGAGTAAATAAATAATAGATGAAAAATAAAAAGTATATACCACTCCTATCGAGATAATCAATATTAGTGTAAGGCCAATTACGGATGGTCGCTCCTATCCAGCCTTATTCTTCGTAATAATAGACAATATTTCTTTTAATACTCTTTGTTATTATGGGCATAGAGGTGGGGCGTCACAGAGAGGGACGACGCCGAGCAAGAAAGGAAGGCGGATCTGAACTTGGGCATGGGTGAAGGAGGAAGGACAAGGGCGTATTCGTGTATTTTCTTGGAAATCGTCAAAGAGAGGAACGAATTAATTAGGGTGCGACTGGTTGAAAAAAAAGTGGGAAGAGAGAGGCGTACATTCGTTTATTTTATTTTAGGAACGCCTACCGTATTCTATGGAATGGGCGTATTATGGTATATAGCGGGGGCGACAAAAAATAAGGGCCGTATGGAACGGCCTTAAACCATGGTAAAATTGCAACGGCCTAAGGCCGTTGCAATACATCTCACAACGGCTCTAAACACTTGCAAAATCGCAACGCTTCAAGGCCGTTGCGAATGTTCCACATTGGGGTGACTGTTTTGGTGTAGTGAATAGTTTTATCTTTTCACTACATGGGTTAGGTAGATAGTATTTGTGAGAGCGTTGAAACGAACACCTTATGTATTTAGTTTCATAGTTTGACAAAGAAGACATTCGATGATAATGTTGGGTTAAAGGTTAACTTTAATAAAAAATGTTTATTATAATATATGGGAAAGATAAGATATTTTGTAAATAAATATTCATGAAAATATTTTATATAAGAATGTGATTTTATACAGGTATGGTTTATAAAATATGGTTTATAAACAAAAAGGATTTAAACTGAGATTTTGAGAACTTAAATCTCAGTGTTTTTGAAACTGGTTTTCAAGGTGTTGGAAGATAATAATAGTATTATTTGAAAGTATATATTTGGGAAATGGGTTTATGAGATTGAGATCATGGTACTTAGTAATATTTATGAAGTATTTGATACCACTTTGAGAATAATTCTAGTGATGACTGCAGCATCATCCGCGTTCATTTTCGGGTTCCAAAGTGGGGGATGCTACAATAGTAGTTTGCTACAGAGTTGTTTTGGTAAAATGGATTTTGATTTAATCTCGAAAGTATGATTTGATATACAAAAGGTATAAGTATATTATTTCAAAATGGTTTGGAATAAAACCCGAATGTTTAGTTCTAAAGTTTTTCTTTAACGAAATTGAAACTTTGTTAAGTTAATTTATGGATGCATGTAGCCTATGCATTAGGACGTCACGATATGTGCATTATGTTATGATATGTTATTTAGTAGATTTCAGTTAGAATGAAACAGGATTTTCAACAATTTTGGATAGTCGGAAACTTCAGAATCATTATAGAACTTGTAGCTAAGTGTTTTTGAAAATATAAAAGTTGAGTTTTTGTAACTCTTGAATTGAGAAGATAGTAAGTTAAACAAGTTTTAAATTTGTGAAACATCCTTGATAACTAAATGAATTTGATGTTTTGTATATACTCTTAGGAGGTAGTGGAGTATTATACGAGTATGAGCTTAAGTTATAAAACGTTTATAAACTTGAAGTTACGATTTTAAGAAATGTTTTATAAATCATTTTAGAATTAAATGATATACTATTTGTGTAAATGAATGTTACATAAAAGAGATATTAGTGTAGTTTAGAAACCAACGGGACTAAATGTGTAAGTTATACGTAGATTGTTTTATGTACATGACAGTTCTTGATCTAAGGTTCATGCATAGGATTGCGAGGTGATTTAATTTACACTGGTTCAAGTTGGAATTTTTTCACTCGATTCTCGATGACGAGCACTTGATATGGATTCTTGATATGATCTTGAAGTTTTCTATCATAGTATTTGGCTATGTAAGGAGAATAGTGGTTTTTAATTAAGGAACCTAATCAGTTTCCACACTAGAGAGGTTAAGGGATCTATACTAGTTTGGAATTGAAATTTATGTGATCAAGCAAGTTATCAGATCAGATATTGCATGCGGATGTCCATGTGTATATATTATAAGGGTTTAGTATGTTTGTATACTATGTTTTGTTGGCTTATAGGAAGATTAGGGAGATGACTTTTTGAATTGTTCTGAGCTAGCATGAATGATCATTTAAGCAATGACCTCAGGCTGTTGAGCATAAGGTACACTTAGTAGGTTGTTTATCATCCTTGTGTGATGAGTGGGGTTTTGAACCTGAAAAAACTATAAGCTTTGTTTGCTAGTGATTTTGAATATTGTTGTATATTATTAGTGATTGTTCCTTTTATAGCTTGTGTTGGAATTTCAAGGATGAAATGTTTTAAGTGGAGGAGAATGCAACGACCTAGAATTTCGAACACTTCGTATTTAAAAATCTGAATTATTCAAATATTTGAATCTTGGATTAAATGTGATAACAATGGTTTAATAAACTTTTTAATCCCCTTCTAATTAATAACTAATAATGGTAAATTTGTTTTAGAAAAATGTTTATAAATATATATAGTTCGTTGAAATACTGATAAAATGATCGAAAATCGTTTTATCGATAAACAACTTTTTCCTCAATAAAAGTTGTTCAAATTTTTTTATGCTTTTCTAATTATTCAATATTTAGGTAATTAGAATCTAAAAATATTTTGTGAAAAAAATTAAAAAGAAGCTTTTAGAATCTTCTAAAAGTTAAGTGGTTAAGTGTGAAAGGGAGGAGATATTTTCATGTAATGGTGAGGTGTAAAGTGGCACACGAGAAAAGTATGCAAAAGAGATGGGGGAAGGATCTTTGTGGCTGGCCAAAGGAAGGGGGGTGATGGGTCCTTCTACACTTCATAATTTACAAAAGCTTGAGGAAATTAAAAAGATCAAAAGTGGTAGAAGTGGATTAGCACCAATCTACTTTCTTCTTCACTAATCTCTCTCTAATTAGTTCAAATCTTCTTCAAACATCACCAAACTTTCATAACTACCTTAGAATAGCTTAGGAAGCATAGATTTAAAGTTAAAAGTGGAAAAAGTGAAGATGAAATGGGGTTTCAATTTGTGGCCGTGAGCATCATTGAGGAGGGGGAGTCATGGCTTGGCTTGGCTTGGGTGAGCTAAAGGTGGTGTCTTTAGGCTTTTGGGTGATGGTAGGAAGTGGTTCTTTGTTCTTGTGTGCTTGAGCTTGTTATAGTCTTGGATTTGGAAGACTTATCTCACCATCTTGTGTGTGTGTGTATATTGTGTATGTATATATGTGTGTTTGGGCATGTATAAATATAAAGTTAAAGTGACATTAACAAATTAAAGTTATAAACTTTGGACCCCTTTGCTTTTGAAAGCAAACGACAAATTTATATTGTATAAAATCAGTCCAATTACCTTTTATAACATATGGCGTGGCCTTGATTTGATGTTTAAATGGTTGTTTGGATTGTATGTTGAATTTGAAATGGATATGGAATGTTTCGTATAGCGATAGTCGTTATAAGCACACTTTAAATCCCCGTATGTTTAAATTTATTATGTGTGATTGTTGGTAATATATTGTTATATGATATATTATGGTTATTCTCTACACATTATTTTGTGTATGGGGTAGCAAGGAATTGATTTGGAAAATTATAGAAATTGTGAAATTTAGAAGCGAAAAGGTCGCTATGGATGCACCTTGAAAATGCCGTGTTCAATGATTTTCAAAGTCAACTTTGAAAAACATCCTAGAGGATTCTTTGAATTTTTAATAATTACTATATGATTAAATTTTATTGGAAAAATATTGAAGTTTAAATCATTCATTAACTTGTGAAACAAAGTTGCAAAAAGTTATAACGAGAAGTTCTTTATATGAGCACTTTGAAACGCCTGTTTTTGGAAATTTTTAATATGATTTTGAAAAACATCCTTAGGGGTTTCTTTGAATTTTTAGTAATTATAATATGTATAATTATTACCAAAAAAAATTGGAATTTAAAAGGTTTTGTAACTGGTCAAACAAAATGGCTAAAGTTGGAGTAAAAAGGTCGCTAAACGAACACTTTAGTAAATACCTTTTTTTCGGGAATTTATACTTATAAATTGATAGATATCTTTAGGGCTTTATTTCCATGAATTCTAAGCACCCTAAGGGTAGTACTTGCTGTAAAATTTCCAAGTTTTGAATCATTTGTTTATGCGACGAAAATTGGTCGTAAACTTCGTGTTTTTCTATGTTGTTCTTTATCAAAGACTTTCTATGCTGTAGTAGGTTGTTTGAGGTTTTAAGTGTCTAAAAATGATATTTAAATTTGGTATTTTTTTACAATATTTTTAGCAATGTTTTATAACATATTTTACAGTATTTTAAAGTTGGTTTGAAGTTTAAATATATTTTTAGTATTTATTTACGAATTTTAAAGTAAAAGGGGTTTTATAATATAAAACATGATTTTTATTTATTTTTGTCAAATAGTTAATTTTAAGTAATATTTTACATAAATATTTAAGTATTTTTTGTGTATTTTTATATGTATATAAGTTTGGAGAAAGTAGGTTAAGTATTTTTAAAAAGGATACGGGATAGTTTTGGATTATAACACTTATGTTATAATAAATGGTTTTGTAAAGTTATTAAATGTATATTACCTTGTTTAATAAGTGTAGGTATTCTTAGACCTTTAGAATAATGTTTTTAAAGACAATGAGAAGTACAAAATGGTTTAGGATTTGTTGTGATAATGTGTTAACAACATTTTTTAACCCTTTTTGACTATACTTAGTATTCTTTCAATACTTCATAAAGTATTCATAAGTGAAGTAGTTTTGGGTTGTGATGAAAATGTTTAAACAACATTTGTCTTAAACCTTTGAAATAGATTTGCGAATGTACTTAGTTCTTTAAAATGGATATGTTAAAGATATTAACAAGTAAGGAATCTTTTGGAAAAATATAGAAAAAGTAAAGGTTTTAAGTAAGAAATCTTGTTAAAGATTTGTGAATATACTTATATCATTTGAGATAAGTATATGAATACTTTTTGAAGTATTGAAAGAGTACAAATAAATAGTCGAAATTGATAAATAATGTTTTATTAGATAAAAGAAGTTTTACTAATAAAGAACTAATTAAATAAAAAGGGGATTAGAAGTCATTTATGTGACTTAATCGTGCTTTGTGTGACTTAATTGTGCTTTATGTGTTTACTCGTTTATGGAAAGTACTTAGTTGTGTACTTAGCACAAAAAGCCGATGAAGTAGACTTGTTTATCTGTCAGAGTTAAGAATGAAGTGTCTGGGCATGGTTTTGATGCAACCAGTGCTCTAACCTTCCTGGCTTCACTCTTAACCATGGATAGTGTGAGACGAAAAGGTCGGAAATCACAAGACTTGCTTTCCATATATGATCATACCTTTTGAACTTAATAGTCGATTAGTTGACTATCGAAATTGACCAAAATAACTTAAGAAATATCTAGAAGAAAAATGAAGGTTATATGGTACAATTATCTTCGATGATGATATCTATACTTAAAAACTCGTCTTACTATTCTAGGATAAATGATAAGGAAATATACCTGGATAGAAGATGATCTCCACCCTTGTGTATTGTCTTTTTATTTCTGAAAGAACCGTGGTTAAGTTAACTGGAAATCTATCGATCGATTTTAGAGCGTTCGGTAAGCAGATGAGTGTACATATATGAGATGACTCGAAACCATAACCACTTCAAAACCGTATGCGTAATCCATGCTAGAATCTATATGGAGATTCGTGATCTGTTTGAGATGCTCAAATCCATGTAGAGATTAGTGATCTGTTCGAGATGCTAGAATCCATTTGGGGATTCGTGGACTGTTCGAGATATTGGAATCCAGAGAGAGATTTGAGATTTATTTGAATAATGATGACTCATGTGATGAGACTCTGAACGTGACTTCAACATTGACAATGACATAAACCAAAGTAGGGGCATAGCAAGGGAGTTAGCTAACTTAAGGGTATACCATTTTGTATCTCATGACACTTTCAGATATTCATGCAAGGACGATGATACTCGTGGCCACATGATTGGGCATGGACCGGTTATGGCTTCCCTATAGTATATTTTATCCAAAGATATACGACACTCGGAAGGATATCTCTGATCCTTCTTCAGAAGATCCGCCTCGGTTTACTAAGGATGACTCCATGGAAATCCTTACACATATATGAACACGCATTAGAGGTATTAATTGGATACCCATTATTGTTGTGGTGTACATACGGCGCAGCTATTTTATGATTTATATTCTACACTCTAGACATTATCAATTATACCGCATTATATACTTATTAGATGTGTGGTTCTTTCGAGGGGATAACTGTTATGACGTTATGCACAGTCTCAAAAGTACTGTTATATGCTAATCACTTATTTCTTGAGTTTCTCATACCAGACTTATGTCTGACACGTGGTTTTTGTTTTTCCTAAATTCCTTATGTGCTCTTTCGAGTAGTCTAAGAAAGACAAGTTTTCGTTGACGTTCATTGGAGCTCGAGGAGACGAGTTGGTTGGTTCATCTACCATAGTATTCTTATTTCCGCTGCATTACTATTATGTATATATCAACAATTGTGAGGACATGTTGTTATAACTGTCCAGGCTAAAGATGGTATTTAGAATTGTAACTCTAAAATGCTATGTATCTTAGAGTGATAGTTTGTAATATCTTTTGTTATTATATGTTATCGTTCCACTGTGAGATTATGATATTGTGTTCTCTTCTTCCTTATTCTATTTTCATTTTGTTTTATTTTACCTTAACAATTTCTTTCTAGCACTTGGATGCTTGGCACAAGAGTACTATGGATGTATTAATGTCGACATTCGGGGGTCAAAAAGGCGGGTCGTTACAAATAGTTTGAGTAATATCAATTAATTCATTTATTCTATTATTTAACCTATTAGTTAAAAACCTTAGAAATGATTTTAAAAGAACAATTTAATAATGAAATGAGCCTGAAATCTTTTAATTCATTTGCTCCTACTTTCTTGTGTAATAAAATTAAGTTAGCGAAATTAAACTTTCCTAACTATAATGAACCATCGTAAAATTTGTTAAACATTTTAATTATATCGTATATTAAAATGTTCATAAAATAAAATAGAAAATCCATCAAGGCCAAGTGATTTGTCACTAGGTATATCATTTATACCCTTGAAAATTCACTCTTCCATAAATGGGATGTTTAATCCATCTAAATCAATCCTCGTGTCATTAGGATATAACTCATCCCAATTATCCCTAGTCCTATATATGCCCATTCTTAGTTCTAAAAATTTCTTTGTAATAATTAGTGAATGCCTCATTTAATTATTTTTGTTCAACAATCTCAACATTATTAATTAAAATTAAAATATAGTTAATGGTGCTACTGCCTTTTCTACCATTTGCTACTTTATGAAAAAATTTGGTATTCTTATTCCCATTATCCATCCATTGGATCCTAGATCTTTATTTCCACATCACCTCCTCTTTCATACTAATATTATTTAATTCATCTTTCAAATTAGATAGCATATTTTTTTTCAAATATATTTGAATTTCTAGTTTCTTCTGTTCTATTTAACTTTAAAATCTCATCTAGTAATTTATCTTTTTAATTTTAATATTACAAAAGTCTCTTCGGTCCATTTTTTAAGAGAGATACGTAAGTCTCCAAGTTATCTGAAAATCTATAAGTATAATTACTCATCAAAAGCCACTTATTTGTAATTAAATGTGTAAAATTATTTTCTAACAACTACATCTTTATAAGTCTAAATTTTTTATTCCCTTCAACATGGTTAATGCAAGATAAAATAATTGGGCAATGATCTGAGTAAATAGTCGAAGTCCAGTTACCTTACAAACTGACAATCTATCTCCCACGTCATCATTAATAAAAAAACCTATCTAAAAGTGGCCATTGAAGTGTTACCCCTATAGTTTAACTAAGTGAAACGTCTATTATTTAATTGTAATTCAATCAAATTACAATTATTAATAAATTGATCAAACTCCTCCACTGCATTAAAGTCGCCTTCCCTAGGGGAGCATTCCCTTAGAAATCTAATGACACTAAAGTTCCCACCCATTACCCAAAGACCAAAAGCAAGTGATCTAAACTCAAGACACTTGCTCCAAAGAACCCTACCATCTATCTTGGAATTCGATCCATAGACATTAGTAATACTAAGAAATGAACCATCACAAATGTCTGAAAAAATAAGATGAATTGAATGGACTTTAATAATAGATTATAAAAGTTTTAACATAATTTTCTTTGCAACCTACCATCAAACCCTCCGAGCTACCCCTAGTCGGAAGATGAACCTAATGATTGAAATAAAGACCCCTAGGTTTCTTATAATTGATAATCAGGATATTCTATTTTTGTTTCTTGTAATAAATCAATAACAATGTTATTATATTTTCTTAAATCATGTAAACACCCAACATTTCAATAGATATATATCATAATATACTCAGCATCTAACTGAACATCATCAAAAATAAAGCCTGAACTTCTAGCTAAATATTTCGTATCACTAGAAGATAATCTACTTGTGTTAGACTGTAAAAACTATCTAAAATAATATCCACCCTTGAGCTAGAGTTCGTCGATGATATAGTGAAAGCACTATTGAGACGACCACTCCTCCTCATCAATCTACTTGAACAAGGATCAAAATTTCGACCTTCTCTATGTAAATGCATCAATTCTGGGTCATGAATATTTGAATCCGTAAACCAAACCATGCCACGTACTATTCCATTTCTTCATTTCAGCATCTCTATGTTTGAACATGGATGTATCTCTTTGCTTTTCTTTAGCTTTATTTGCTTGGTCCTTATCATACATCAATTCTAACTCCATAATGCGTTCGTACCCACACCATGCACCCCTCTATTTGATTTTGACTTACGAATAGGTGAAACAAGACCCACGACATACACCTTATTATTTGATTCAATCAAATCTGAAACTTTACATGTTTGGTTGTTTGGTCCTTTTCATACATCAAGTCTAAGTCAAGAACATGTACATTTGTGCCCACACCATGCACCATGCTATTTGATATCTCCCTTTGCATTTCAGTAGCTTTGTGTACTCAACCTTTATCATGCAACAAACCTGGCTTATGATTAACTGAAACCCGTCCCACACCTTTCACCATACCATTCATTTAAAATAATTTTGTAGCTTTATAATTAAGTATAGCTAAATCTCCTTAAAATATGAAGCTTTATGTACTTCAACCTCCCGTGACTTACCCAAATACAACTTGCAAGGCACCTTAGCATTCTCCCAAACATTATTCTTTAGTATTCGAAACATAGAATCCACCATCTCACCCCGTCAATTTTTGTATCTGCATCCCTTCTGGTTTCGTTAATCTCCATAATACTAGTACCATCACACACATTATGCAGATCAGATTGATATATCGTTTTAGATTGTATATTCGTTGTATATTTTTCATGCATATCAATAGTTTGCCCATCAACTATTTGGTCCTGCACATTAAAATTTCCTACTTCACCATCACTTAATTCACTAATCAACCTTCAGACCATTTCCATGCACATCACCCAAAAATACCTGCAATATTTTCCCATGCATGGTTGCAACATTTATACCTTTTAGAAAATTCATCCTACTACCAGAAAATATATCACTGTCCATTGATAAATCGTCACATATACATGTACCTCGGTACATGTCAACAACTGCTAAAGATGATGAATGATTTGCATAACTACATGCAGAAACTGATGAGCAAATATTCAAAACGACCTCATCATTTTCACCACATCGCCTTTCAAAGCCTTCTCATTAACTGTCCTATCCACCTCATTATTTTTTAAAGCCATTTCCTCAACTATCGAAGCCCCCTTAGTCTGTCTTAGTAATATTCCTAAAACCATCATTTTAGGATCCTAACATGGATCAAATATATCAGAAATCCTCCCCTCCTTGTTCAGAAGCATATAGTTAGAGCCATTATAGTGGTTTGATATTAGAATAGAATTCACAAGTGTGCCAGTATGCTTATTCTCATGTAAAACCATATTTAAGCGTACATGCAATTCCCACAAAATAGAACCAGCCAAACTTTCCGTCGCTCCAACACTCTGCCCAGTATTCATGTAACGACCCATCTTTTTTGGACGGTTCAAATCGATAATAAACCACACATGTCAGACTCAAACCATTTAAAAGGAAGGATTGTTAATGAGGTAAAAAAACAAAAAAACACAGAATCTCGCAGCGGAACGACAAAATATAATAATCAAATAAACAGTTCATGAAGCTGTTTTATAAATATCATTTGATTACACTTTTACAATTCAAATCAGAGTTATACATTCATTAGAAATAAACAAATAATGCAGTGGAATAATTATAATAAACAGTAGAATCATTTCCGACTTCATCTTCCAAAATAAAATGGTCTTCAATACACTGAAAATACTTAGGCAAACCCGAGCGTAAAGGAAAATAATACACTCGAGTCAGAACTAAAATTCTTATGCAAATTAAATCAAAATTAGATGTAATAGAGAATGCAGATAACTACATTTTTGAAGGTTCAAATTTCCGAAAATGTTATTGTTTCCATATTCAAAATACAATAGATTTCACAATAGATTCATTCTAGTAACTTACAAATTTACAGAACAATTCCCAATTAAATTTCATAGTTCAAGAGATTTGATTTATAAAATGTTCCAAAGTTTCAACATTCAATTTTATGGAAACTTCGCAATGTTTCAAAATTTAATTTTGAAAACTTTCAAATAAGGTAACGACGGTTTATTTCTCAAAATCATTTTTATGGTTCAAATAATAAATCTAAACATACTAGTTTTTTTTTCCTCTCATGTAAATACATGAAATTCATAGGTTTTATATCTTTATTTAGTGTTCAAATAATCAATATGAAAATTTATATGATTACAATAAACTATAGGGTGATAACAAAGATATATCAAAATAAATGAACAAATACACATTCAATCACAATAGCATCCATCACAACATAAAATCAACATTCAAATCAATCAATTCAACAAATCAACCAATTCAATACCATGTCACAGTAATTATTAGTCATCACAAATTGGAATTTAGCTATTCAAATTAAATATCAATAAAAATTCCAAACCAACAATCAAAAATTTATCACTATATGACCTGGTTTAACTTGCAATAAAATTTTAGTATTTCGTGAGCGAGTTTAATCACTCACCTTTTGGATTTCCCTTTTCTAGTCGGATTTGGATCCACTACTACTTCCTCCTTTTGATTTGTTTCCTTGCTATCTTAATCTTTTTTTAAGAATGTTTTGGAAGAGACAGAGAAGTTTGTATAGATCTGGACTTGAAGAAAAAGATTTGGAAAAAAGAAGAATGTTTGGAAAAGAAGAAGAAAATTTAAAGAAGATGAAGAACTGAAAAAGAAAACGAAGCTTTGAAAAAGAAGAAGAAGATTTGAAAAAGAAAAAAAAGGAATAAAAATGAAGCAAAAAAAAGAGAAGAAGGAGATTTAAAGAAGAAAAAAATGAAAAAGGAAGGAGGAAGGTGAAGAGTGAAAAGAAATGAGATGGAAATTTTATTTGAAAAAATGAAACTACAGAAGATGAGATTAGAAAATGAAACGAGGCTACAAGAATGAAGATGAAAACAAATGAAAATCTAATAAGGTATATATAAACAAACTAGGAATTGAAATAAAGTAAAAATATGAACAACCCCAAAACGTAGTATTGAAAGATGTGAACTAAAGGAATAAATATATCAATAAAGATAAAAATAAATCTTCCATTTTAAATATGAAGCTTCAGGAGAAAGAATTGCCAATGAAAGGAAGCTACAAGAACTAATGATGCATAAGCAAAATAAACTTCAGAAATGGAGAATAGTAAATGCTAATTAGATGACATGAATATTAATATGGATGTTCACGTTAAAAACGAAAAAAACAAAAAAGGAAAAAAACTTCATGTGAAGCATTTGAAAGGAGCAAACGAGCAAAGGAGAAACAAATGAAAAGAATGTGGAAATTATTAATTATAAATGAATCAAATGAAGCAACTATTAATTAATAAGAAACGAATGAGTAGTCTAATAATTAAATGGATGCTCAAGTGGAGGCTACGCTGAGAACTTGAAAACGAAAAGAGAGAGAATGTGAGGTGTAATAAATGTAAAGCAAATGAAGGGACCACCTAAATCCTATAAACAAACCTTTGGGATCCACATTTCAAAACTTACTCCAATTAATTCGTATAAATAAACCCAAATATACATATATTTACATTATTTAATTCCATATTAAAACATTTGTTCCATGTTAATATATGTGCACACTACATTAATGCAATCAATCGTTTAACAATCAATCAATCAATTAATCAACCAATCAATATATATATATATATATATATATTTACATTACTCTAACCAATTTTATTAATTAATGAATATATATCTACCTGTGCACTATAAAAATGATTTACTTTACTTTTTAATTACTGTAACGGTCACATTAATGCAACCAATTTACAAGTTTAAACCATATATAAAATGGAAAAATAAATATAAACTTATGTAATTAATGTACAACTGTTAATAAAAGGTAATTTCTAATTGATTCCACAATATTTACACAACTATGAACCCTCTGATATATTTAAAAGTTTAAATACTAATGTGTGTGTCTATATATTATTCTAAAATTCAATTTTTTTTAATCAAAATCATTCTTGTTAAAAATGTAAGTTTTATTTTTATACGTCCCAAAACATGCAACAATTAATAACAAAAGAAATGAAGGGACCATGTACATTGCACAACCTTTTTGAAATTCAATTTGTGAAACGTAACCAAATTAACTCATTAACTCAAATAATATTCAATTTGTACGTATTTAGTTTTTTTATCTATGCATAATAAATAAAATTACTTACTATAAAAATGCAAACGTTCAATTTGGTTCTCCCAAAATGATCTTTTATTTTCATTAAAACATCCTTTTGTTTAACACAAAAGGTGCGTTTCTTTTATTATATCTATTAATTGCAATCAATGTTTTCTTCCCTTCTAGTTGAAATATTTCAATTAATACAATTACTTATAAAGTTAAATTTCAAAATAGATAACTAAAATGGATGAAAATAGAATAATTGTTTCCTTTAGTCATTTAAACACGTTTATAATTTTGTTGTTTATACAGCAGAGCAATAAATAACTTACTTAAATAAATTAATTTTCTACTCTTGTAATCCATCTATTTGCTAAAACACAGTTCAAATATACATATTTTTCTTCCTTTAAATCAATCATTCTATTCTTTGTTTTAATGAAATTAAACCTACATTCACAAATGAAACATCCATTTTATTTGATATAAATGTTCTTTTCATTAAACCGACTTTCCTTATATATTTTCACAAAACATAAGCTACGTTTAATTACACCTATTAATTTACAATTTGGTGTCCTCTCTATCATTAATTGAAATTATTCAATTACATTATTTTCAATTGTTTACAAAGGTGAATTTCAAAATGGACAAAATAAATGTAATAAGAAATAGAACAATTATTTCCTATCAAACAGTGATTTAAACATATTTATGCACTATTGGATACAAACAGGAATTATACATTTCTTACCAAATAATAGTTTCTCATATATGTAATCAATCTTTCAACTACCAAACATTTCAAATAAATAAACATATCATTCTTTTTTAATAAAGAAACGTTTATTATTCCTTATTAACATTTATTATTCCAATCAATTGGAAATTTACATTCAGACAATTGTAAATAATCATTCAAATCAATATTATTAAAATACACACTAACATTTGTTATCATCCTTATATTATTGCAAACATATGTCATTAATAGAAATTTTAATTAAGCTCATAATTTATATTATAATCTAATTTGTATCAATAAAATCTTAATTTTTTTTACTCCTATCAATTTTATTCAAAAATCTTATTTAATTTAATACTTTTAAATGTTTAAAAAATACGGGTTGTTACAATCTCCCCCACTCAAAACTTTTCGTCCCCGAAAAGAAACAAGAAGGAATCCAAAAATATGTTATATTTTATTTAAACCGTCAATTTATAAACAATTAAACCTACATATTTAAGTTTAATAAAAATAAAAAAATAACTCAAATTCTACAAAAAATTCTAAGTCTTAAACTTTTGAAAAATTTCGGCAGAGTCTCCTTTGTACAGAGAGGTCCGGAAAAACAATAATATCAATAATTACAATATATGTATTGTATTTCAAAAATAAAACATCCCAATCCACGATAAAAACAATATAATATTGCTATAAAATCGTAACCCGAAATCGTACCTATTTGTCGGGCAAACCCGCTTTATTTATGTAACCGAAAGTAGTAACTATTGCTTCCATAAACCTGTATTTCACTTATGTAATCCAAAATAGTGAGAATTTTATTCAAGAGAAATATTTCGTTGTTTTCAATTTGCAACAAAAGCAAATCAATATAAAACATATACAAACAAACAATACAACCATTTATGCAACCAAAGAATCCATCATACATCCATAGTAACCAAACCAATGGTTTGTTTAGTTTAGAAACTTTTAATCATGCAAGGTGATAAATAGCCGTCAAGTGTACCCTACGCTCAACAGCCTTGGGTAATTACTCAATAGATTATCCGTACAACCTTAAACAATTAGAAGTATCCTTTCCAAACATCCCATAAGCCAAAATAACCAATAATTTCAACATATTATTTACGTTTATTCAATTGATTTCTTTTCACATCATTATTTACCTTTTTATTTGTTTTCATTCATTCATACAATGTCTTTTTCTTTCTTTCATGTACTTACATAAATTATTTCACAATATTAACTTACGTTTATAACATTTCTTGTACATCAAAATTCTTGTTTAGAAATAATTCCATTGAACACTTCCATTACTTAAGTTTTACTTGTATAATATTCTATTACATATTCCTATTTAACATTTTCAACTTTTAACATTTTGGTAAGTTATATATGTTTTATAGAATGAATTTTAATATTACACAAGTTTACCTTATTCACTTCAATTAACAAAATGTTCAATAATTATATCTTCTAAATTTTTCATATTTATAAGTTATTTTCAATTTATTATATATTTCATTAATCACTTAACACCTAATTCCTTAATTTCAATTTAGAAGTTTCCAATTATTAATATAGTCAAGATTTCCTTCATTACAATAATTGAAATCTCTAATTTATAGAAACTTAAAAAACTAAATGCCGGGTTCATTTCAAATCATATGAAATAATATATATTTACTCATAGCTTTTATATATCATATCATATTTAGAAATACAAAATTAGGATTTGTTTATCAAAACTAATATGCAGTAAAACCACTACAGCGGTCTTCCTACTTTGAAACTCGAAAATGAACGTCGATGATGCGTGCACTCATCACCGAAATTATTTTCCAGCGACAAAAGAGGGGAATACATAACTTATTTTCCTTTAAAAAATTCTTTTAAAACATTTCTTTCAAATCACATTTGAGAATATTTATCCAAAATACTTCCAAACAATAATAGTATTATATTTCAAAATCACTAGAAAAACAATTTCAAAATCCCGGAACTTGAGTTCTCAAATTTCCAATTAAATTCATTTTATTTATAAATCCTATTTCGCAATCAATATTTATAAAATTTCACTTCCTATCAAACAAATATATCATATACAACTATTAGTACTTCGAAATCAAGTAAATATTTCAAAAACATACTTCAAAAATAGCAATTTCAATTTATTTTTCAAGCATATTACTAAAATAAATTTCCCAAATCATTTAATATCTTTAAAATTATATATTCAAAGAAACTCATATAACTTTACTCGAAATATTTATTTGAAACTTCATTTGCAAATCAATCATCTTTAATACTTTAACACTTTTCAAAAATTTCATCCGTAAAATTTCTTGCTTCATTTATAAATACCATTTAAAAATCTATGAAAACCTTAAATCCATTATTTATAAATTTATCAGTTTTAAATCTCAAAATACTTTTCAAACATCTTTAATAAATCAATATCATTAACTTTAAAATATATTTATAATATACTTTATCAAAATATTTTTATAACTCAATGTTTTAACAAGTTTATCCTCGTTCTTGCAGACTCTAGCCATGCGTTAGGCTTCTCCAAGTACTTAGTAGACCTGTTTCAACACTCAGTGAAAATACATAAAAACATTAAAAATAGATATGGAAAGTACATTCCCCCATGGATCGCAGTTACGCAATGGTTACGCCGCTATCCCAGCGGAATCACTTGTAGCTGTAGGCATCCCGCCCCTCGATTTACGCTATCCAACAATATCAAATGAATATAATAAGTGACCCACCAAAGGGATTCGATAAATGACCCACCAAAGGGATTCGACAAATGACCCACCAAAGGGATCCGACAAATGACCCACCAAAGGGGTCCGACAAATGACCCACCAAAGGGGTCCGATGGAAGGTACTTCCCATATCATTTACTTCAAAATATCATACTATACATAGTCCCTTTCAAAATCATAACTTCAAATATTGTACTTATATAAATTCCATTATATATAAGATTTCATTTTCAGATAGAGTACTTTCCAAAATCAATGGTTTTGAAAATCATCTTATACTTACATAAGGTCCATCTTATATAAGAATCAAAATTTTCCAAAATCAATTACGCTACATGAAGAGCCATATGGGATTGAACATCTTTGCTTTATAAAAGGTTTTGAATTTAGAATAGTTTTGTATATAAAATAGTTTGTAAAATAGTTTTGTATATAAAATAGTTTGTAAAATAGATTTGTATATAAAATAGTTTTGTAAATAGAATAATTTGTAACATAGTTTTGTAAATAAAATAGTTTGTATGTAAAATGGAATAAAATAGTTTGTTTAAGAAAAATAAAAGAAAATAGTTTTGTAAAATGGTTTTAAATTAATAGTAGTTTTGCATAAAAAAATTCTAGTTTAAATTACAAAGGTATCCAACCCAACAACTTTCAATTTCAGCGTCAAAGTATATCAATGATATTAGAACATAAGATGTACATATGTCATCATTTCGCAAAATCACATTCGATCGCTTGCTCGATCACACAAGTTCGCTTTCGAACTAGTATTGTCCATTCGACTTCCCTAATGCAGACTTCGATATGGTTTCTTGACTAGAAGCCATCAGTCTCCTTGCATAGCCATATACTATGATAGAGAAAAAATCCATTTCAAATATTCGCCATCAAGAATCAAATGAAAAATCCTAACACGAAATGGTGTAATTCACCTCGAACTTGTGTATTCAAATCTGGATCAAATTAATTATGCGAATAAAGCAGTATACGTACAACTTATGTATCTATTCCAACTTGTTTCATCACAATTACATTTTCAATTTCAATTCATTATTAATGTCATTGATTAACACAGATATCATTTCATACTTTAATAATTTTTTCATAGAATTTCTCCATTTAATATAAAACATTAATATATTCATTCTCATAACATTGCTCATATTTCTCTTCAATTTTAAATTCATCCATTTCCACATGTAATATTTCTCATTTAATACTACATTCATTGCAACATCCATTTATTTCGTAAACAATTTACAGGTTGTGACTTTATTTATGACCATTTCACTTTTAGTTCATATTTGTTTATTCAATTAGTTTTCACTTTTAATTTTCAATGACACATTTCACAAATTTTAATTAAGTTTATAAACAAAATTTTCTTCAATTTAATCTCATTTACAGCATTTCCTTAATCACAATTTCAATTTAAACATTTCAAGGATTAAAGTTCACACTTGTATATTATTACATTACATGCCAATAATGTATACAACAATTATATTCATTTACTAAATATAGATATAACAAATTAAACCTTATTTCACTTGCTTTCAAATTAAGGTTATCGATTTCAACTGCATAATTTAACACAACTACTAAGTTTCAACTCATATTTTAATTCAGAAGTTTCGACTATCCAAAATATCCAGATATTCCCTTTTATTTCAATAAATTAAACTACCAATCAACGAAACAACAAGATTCACACAACAAAACATTTCAATTTCATAACCAAATATCCTAATTATTCACTTTACTCTCTTTAATTCACCATTATTTAAACTAGTGTTTAGTTCATAATTTCAATCAATAGTAATAGCCAATGTTTATAAACTGACCAAATACAACAAATCAACCATAAATGATAATAACTAAATATTACCATTTCATATATCAAACACATTACAAATATCTATACTAATTATAAAATTTTATTCCTTTATATATATCATATAATATTAGAAAAAATAATTTCATTTCTAAACTTATATAAAACATTTTTATAATACTAACAAATACGCACTCTCGTATATACACCCAGACAACTCATTCTAGGGTATTACTACCCTATCTCTAATGAGTTAACCCCAACAGGCTAAGGCATGTCTAAACATGGCTCTAATACCAACTGTAACGACCCACCTTTTTTGGACAGTTCAAATCAACAATAACCACACATGTCAGACTCAAACCATTCAAAAGTAAGGATTGTTAATGGGGTAAATAAGAAAAAAAAGAAAAAAAACAAAACACAGAATCTCGCAGCGGAACGACAAAATATAATAATCAAATAAACAGTTCATGAAGCTGTTTTATAAATATCATTTGATTACACTTTTACAATTCAAATCAGAGATATACATTCATCAGAAATAAACAAATAATGAAGTGGAATAATTATAATAAACAGTAGAATCATCTCCGTCTTCATCCTCCAAAATAAAATGGTCTTCAATACACTGAAAATACTCAGGCTGACCCGAGCGTAAAGGAAAATAATACACTCGAGTCAGAACTAAAATTCTTATGCAAATTAAATCAAAATTAGATGTAATAAGGAATGCAGATAACTACATTTTTGAAGGTTCAAATTTCCGGAAATGCTATTGTTTCCATATTCAAAATACAATAGATTTCACAATAGATTCATTCTAGTAACTTACAAATTTACAGAACAATTCCCAATTAAATTTCATAGTTCAAGAGATTTGATTTATAAAATGTTCCAAAGTTTCAACATTCAATTTTATGGAAACTTCCCAATGTTTCAAAATTTAATTTTGAAAACTTTCAAATAAGGTAACGACGGTTTATTTCTCAAAATCATTTTTATGGTTCAAATAGTAAATCTAAACATATTAGTTTTTTTTCCTCTCATGTAAATAAATGAAATTCATGGGTTTTATATCTTTATTCAGTGTTCAAATAATCAATATGAAAATTTATATGATTACAATAAACTATAGGGAGACAACAAGGATATATCAAAATAAATGAACAAATACACATTCAATCACAATAGCATCCATCACAACATACAATCAACATTCAAATCAATCAATTCAACAAATCAACCAATTCAATAACAATTCACAATAATTATTACTCATCACATATTGGAATTTAGCTATTCAAATTAAATATCAATAAAAATTCCAAACCAACAATCAAAAATTTATCACTATATGACCTTGTTTAACTTGCAATAAAATTTTAGTATTTCGTGAGCAAGTTTAAACACTCACCTTCTGGATTTCCCTTTTCTAGTCATATTTGGATCCGCTACTTCTTCCTCCTTTTGATTTGTTTCCTTGCTATCTTAATCTTTTTTTAACAATGTTTTGGAAGAGACATAGAAGTTTGTATAGATCTGAATTTGTGATGACCCGGTCTTTCATACCCGAAAAAAATCGAACCATCTGGGTTAAAGAAGAAGAGATAGAAGAAGAATGAAACAACATGTGAATCTAACCATCGCGGCGGAATAAAATATAATAGATAATAAATGATCTTTACACAAAGAAAATACATCTGTTTATACATTACATCATCAGAGTACAGAATCAGAGTATAATACAATCAACATCACGATTCAGGATAGTTATAATAACTTGTCCCACACAGAATACACAACATGTACAACACAGCGGAATATACATCATATACGTCTGATACGTCTCACCATCCAGCTCGTTTCCTGAGCTCCACTGCACCATATCCTGTATCCTATAATACTCGGTCTGACCCGAGCATTATAATAAAATAACACCCGAGTCAGTCTGGAATACCAACGTGAGAAAATCACACTCAATTTGATTTTTTTAAAGTTTCAAAATCCCTTTGAAACAAAAGCATCTCGTAAGACCACGCCACAAATAAACATGTCGGGTTTTTACCTTACGATAGCTAAAACACTTTTATCAAATTCATATGATATTATAATAGTGTCTATAGAAAGTAAAGTAGAATCTAGCTGAAATGCTTGCATCTCACGTTTTAGCAATAGTTGGGCACAATCAAAACCGTACAGGCACGTAGGGAGAATGGATTTCCAACGAATGACTAGGCACTGGGGTACCACCTGTCACAGTACCTGGTCTAGATCAGTGTACCAAGGACCACGCCCGATCCCTTACAACACAAGACCGGAACTACCTAAGGGTAATTCCGAGTAAGATCACCCCGCGGTTGGGATCAGCAACCGCCCACTAAGCCGAAATAAAAGGGACATCTAGACAGGGATGACCTCACCCTAATGGGCGCTACCCACATAGCCTTGCTGCATAACCCTTGATTTTCAGTCATTCTCGGTTGATGAGGCTCGAGGCTAAGCGTTACCTTTTTAGAACATATCTCTTAGAATGCCTATCGTCCACCTGACGATGTTTTGAAAAGCATTCATCCATACAAGTCCGTCTCGGTTTCGAACGGAACCGAAGGCACTATTCCTACTACATCCATTTTGGAATCACCCTCAGGATTAGTAGCGACAAGCCCTTGCACTTTACTGCTCCATCTTCGACTCCGAACTCGTTTCCCATGAAAACGTACAAACTGAATCGAAGTGGTTTTCGGAAAACAAATCCCGATCCCTGTCTCTTCGAAACAATCAACGCATTGTCCAATATTGATAGTCGGTTATTTAACTATCATTAACATTCACAAACATCCATCAAACAATAAATAATTTTCCAAATTATTTATTTCAAAATATCTTCGCAAGATATTTTTTTTCCATTTCAATCCCTTTGAAAACAGTTTTCAAACCACACTCTTCTCATGGAATAAATTCTCAAATATTTATTTCAGCTGAAAACACCAAGTACAATTATTTTAGATTTTTAAAATAATTTAAAACACTTTATTATAAAATACACTTTAAAATATTTAAATTAAAACTACTTTAATACATTATTTAAAAATATATACTTTAAGAATATTTTAAAATAAACTACTTTATAAAATATAAAACTAAATTTTTATCCTTTTAAAACACAATTCCAAGTTACCCTTAAATAATTGCTACTAAATTAAATTTGAGAAAATACTTACTCTTAAACTTTAAACATTTAAAAAAGAATATATAAATTTTCTAAAACATACTTTATAAACAACTTTAAAACCTTTAACTCATACTTAAAAGTTTGCTTTGGAAACGTACTTGGCTATCCAGGGAAATACGCTTCTCTTTCATATCTTTGAAATATAAATCACCATTTATTTTTAAAAAATTTACCCATTTCTTTAATAAATTACCATCGTGAATTTATTCTTCTAAATATCCATTGTTATATTATTTCACTTTTATAAACCCAGTTTATAAATTCCAAAATTTCACTTCTCTTTAAAATTCCAATTCCATACACTTAATAAATTTTCAAATTGATTTTCAAATTACTCCAATTTGAAATAAATTCCTTTACTTACTCAATTCATTTCAAAACCCATTAACTTCGGATTTTATTTCTTAATTATGATTTAAAATCTTTTTAACTAAAATACCAATCCCAGATTTCCCAAATTCCTTCTTTATTCTTTTAAATAAATTTGAATCTTGAATTTTAAAGTAAATTCTTTATTCCTTTAAACAATATCACTTGGGTTTTAAAATTCATTATTTCTTTGTAAATTCAAAATCCCTTTTTCATACTCGGAATTTATTTATTAAAATTTAAAAATTCACTTTTATCTTTTCTCTCCATTCATTCTTCAATTTATCCCAAATTTTCAATAACCATTTTACTTACAAATTCTCTTCTTTAATTTTCCTTTTAAAAATCCAATCTATATATTTTGGTAACTCTGAATACCCAAAATACTCAATCACACCATAGCATCCAATATTCCAATTATCAATAAAATTCATCACAGGATATCAATTAATCATAATGCAGAATTAGAACAATCAAAATAATTTTGAGGAATCCAGTTGGATCCCTCTAACCTGTTTCCCTGCATCCACAGATGTTAGCACAATACCAATTCCACTTCGAGGTGGAATATCGCGGTATATGGGATTAAATATTATCATCCGCTATTATGTGGCGCATAGGGTCTCATCCGCTATATAATGCGGGAAATCAATCACTCCAATATATATATATATTACTATATAATATATATCTCATCCAATCAATTCAATCATTCAACCAAATATTTAAATTTAACCATTTAAAATTTAAATTAAACCCAGATGAGTGAGATTAACTCACCTTTATTTTGGCTGCAACCCATTTCCATCTCGACTATTTTCTTCACGATTTTGGACCTTGTACAAACATTATATGTTTTATTAATATTCGAAATAATCGAACAATCAATTGCCACTTAATAATTTAATTAACCAATAATTTTCCTTTATAAAAAAAATCTTTTAGTAACCGAAATAATTAAACAAGTTAATTAAACAAATTAACCGCCTTAATACATTGTTTTAAAATAAACTAGTAGAATTAAAATGTGTATATGTATATTTATTTTTCTTTTGAAACTACTTATATATATTCTTATAAAAATAATCTATATAGACTTCATAAAAATCTATTTTTTTATATAAACTCTTCAACATTTTGAAATTCCTATATTTTCCAAAACCTTACATAGATATATATATATATACATATTTACTGTTTTACCTATATATATATTTAAATTAAATTAAGATTAACTTAAATTTTTTAAAAAAACTGTTTAACAGATAAGATTTTCTTTACTGTAAAGATTTCTACTTTAATATATATATATATCTTTGTAAAAAAAATTTGATTTTAAAATTTCTTCTTCTTCCTCTATATACATATACATATATATATATATATACACACACACACACACACACTATTTGAATTTATATTGAAACGAAATTAAACCGGATGTATACCTCACTGCCTCCAGGCGCACCGCCTTCCTACATGACTGGGCTTCGACAGAGCCAACGCGATCGATCGCCAACTCCTCCTCTGCAACCACCGTCGCCGAGTGTGGCATTTAGCCACCAAACGCTCGAGCTTGCAAGGTTGACTCGAAAATCCCCAAACTGCAAGCCCTATAACACGACGTGCCTCCCTTCCTGAGTACGCGCGATCGTGATTCATCGAGATGCCTCCCTGGCCACGAGTTCGCTTGCGAATTTGTCGATGAATTTATAGTTTAGCGAACTTCGATTTTGAATAAGGGATGAAATCGATATGTAGGAAGGGAAATAGTCGATTTGGTACGTTTGAGAAGGGGAATGGGGAGTCGTGAGCTTGAATTGAAATGAGGATGGGAGTGAAGTAAACTGGAGACAGAAATTTCAAAGCTCGGCCATTTTCTTTAATCGGCTGGATGATTTAAAGGAAATGAGGAAGTGTGTTCGAGAAGGCAAAGGAAGCGTGTTGAAAAAAATCTAGCTACAGTAAGTTGATGGTAAAGCAAGCAGCTGATATGAGTATATATGTCAATTAACCATTAATATATATATTTATAAAGTTCAAATTTAAACTCAAATGGAACTTAAAATTTCAAACTCCTATCGAGGCATGCCGCTAGGCGTTTATAAGGTTATATCCCTATTCCGAACGCAATGAAAAAGGTTTCGAGTCCTAACTCGATCGTATGGAGAAGATAGCTTTTTGGACCCAGTTTATATTGAATTTTGATATAAATTTCAGCGCGTTTATACGTCGTACACTCACACAACAACTCCAAACACTACGAAAATTGAAATTCGATGATAATACAATATTACGGATCCAATGGAACTGGTTTCGTCGAATTTCGAGACTGTGCCTCGGAAGGCTATTTTTAAATTCAATTTAAACGTTATAAATTTCAAAACTTAACAAAACACTTCCGAATTCAATTTAAAAGCTTTTATTATCCTCAGCATTATCAATGTAAATTTTCTGAGCCTTTAAATTATTCTTAACAAGCTTAAAAGTCAAGATTCTCTATTTTACCCTATTTCCAATTGTTTAATTCAATAATTAAATTGTCCAATACATATTGATATTTGAAATTCGAGTTAAAAATTTAACTTTTAAATATTTAAAACAATTAAATATTCCAATTTCAAAAGCCTAAAGTTCCGGGTCGTCATAGGATTTGAAGAAAAAGATTTGGAAAAAAGAAGAATGTTTGGAAAAGAAGAAGAAAATTTAAAGAAGATAAAGAATTGAAAAAGAAAAGGAAGCTTTGAAAAAGAAGAAGAAGATTTGAAGAAGAAAAAAAAAGTATAAAAATGAAGCAAAAAAAAGAGAAGAAGGAGATTTAAAGAAGAAAAAAATGAAAAAGGAAGGAGGAAGGTGAAGAGTGAAAAGAAATGAGATGGAAATTTTATTTGGAAAAATGAAGCTACAGAAGATGAGATTAGAAAATGAAATGAGGCTACAGGAATGAAGATGAAAACAAATGAAAAGCTAATGAGGTATATATAAACAAACTAGGAATTGAAATAACAAGAAAAGAGTCACGGGTCCCTGTTTTTGATGTTGTTATATAAAAAGTCCATGTAGAAATGAATATGTAAATTTGGTCCCTATTTTTCAAAATTAAAAAAACGCAAAGTGTCTTGCACTTTTCTGACAGAAAATGCAAGATAACTTGCACTTTTCTAATTTTGAAATTTTTTTCGAAATTTTCAAAATTTTCGAAAATTTTCAAAATTTTGAAAAGCGCAAGTTAACTTGCACTTTCTATCAGAAAAGCGCAAGCTAGTTTGCGCTTTTTAATACTGAATTTTTTTTTGAAAATTTTAAAACTTTTAAATTTTTTGAAAAGCGCAAGGTAACTTGCGCTTTCTATCAGGAAAGCGCAAGCTAGTTTGCGCTTTCTGATTTTGAAAATTTTGAAAATTTTAAAAAGCGCAAGCTAACTTGCGTTTTATGATTCAGAAAAAACAGGGACTTAATTTACATACTTATTTCTATAGGGACTTTTCTTGTAACACTATCAGAAATAGGGACCTTTCGTGCAAAGCCCCTTGAAATAAAGTAAAAATATGAACAGCCCCAAAACGTAGCATTGAAAGATGTGAACTAAAGGAATAAATATATCAATAAAGATAAAAATAAATCTTCCATTTTAAATATGAAGCTTCAGGAGAAAGAATTGCCTATGAAAGGAAGCTACAAGAACTAATGATGCAAAAGCAAAATAAACTTCAGAAATGGAAAAAAACTTCAGGTAAAGCATTTGAAAGAAGCAAACGAACAAAGGAGAAACAAATGAAAAGAATGTGGAAATTATTAATTATAATAAATAAAATGAAGCAACTATTAATTAATAAGAAACGAATGAGTAGTCTAATAATTAAATGGATGCTCAAGTGGAGTCTACGCTGAGAACTTGAAAACGAAAAGAGAGAGAATGCGAGGTGATAATAAATGTAAAGCAAATGAAGGGACCACCTATATCCTATAAACAGACCTTTGGGGTCCACATTCCAAAACTTACTCCAATTAATTCATATCAATAAACCCAAATATACATATATTTACATTATTTAATTCCATATTAAAACATTTGTTTTATGTTAATATATGTGCACACTACATTAACGCAATCAATCGTTTAACAATCAATCAAACAATTAATCAACCAATCAACATATATATTTATTTACGTTACACAAACCAATTTTATTAATTAATGAATATATATCTACCTGTGCACTATAAAAATGATTTAGTTTACATTTTAATACTGTAACGGTCACATTAATGCAACCAATTTACAAGTTTTAACCATATATAAAATGGAAAAATAAATATAAACTTATGTAATTAATGTACAACTGTTAATAAAAGGTAATTTCTAATTGATTCCACAATATTTACACAACCATGAACCCTCTCGTATATTTAAAAGTTTGAATATTAATGTGTGTGTATATATATTATTCTAAAATTCAAATCTTTTATCCAAAATCATTCTTGTTCAAAATGAAAGTTTTATTTTTATACATCTCAAAACATGCAACAATTAATAACAAGAAATGAAGAGACCATGTACAATTCACAACCTTTTTGAAATTCAATTTGTGAAACGTAACCAAATTAACTCATTAACTCAAAAAATATTCGATTTGTACGCATTTGTTATCTATGCATAATAAATAAAATTATACCATAAAAATGAAAACGTTCAATTTGGTTCTCCCAAAATGATCTTTTATTTCCATTAAAACATCCTTTCTGTTTAACACAAAAGGTGCGTTTCTTTTATTAAATCTATTAATTGCAATCAACGTTTTCTTCCCTTCTAGTTGATATATTTCAATTACATTAATTACAATTACTTATAAAGTTAAATTTCAAAATAGACAACTAAAATGGATGAAAAATAGAATAATTGTTTCCTTTAGTCATTTAAACACGTTTATAAATTTGTTGTTTATATAGCAGAGCAATAAATAACTTACTTAAATAAATTATTTTTCTACTCTTGTAATCCATCTATATGCTAAAACACAGTTCAAATATACATATATTTCTTCCTTTAAATCAATCATTCCGTTCTTTATTTTAATGAAATTAAACCTACATTTACAAATGAAACATCCATTTTATTTGGTATAAATGTTCTTTTCATTAAACCGACTTTCCTTATATATTTTCACAAAACATAAGCTACGTTTAATTGCATCTATTAATTTACAATTTGGTGTCCTCTCTATCATTAATTGAAATTATTCAATTACATTATTTTCAATTGTTTACAAAGTTAATTTCAAAATGGACAAAATAAATGTAATAAGAAATAGAACAATTATTTCCTATCAAACAATGATTTAAACATATTTATGCACTATTGGATACAAAGAGGAATTATGCATTTCTTACCAAATAATAGTTTCTCATCTCTGCAATCAATCTTTCAACTACCAAACATTTGAAATAAATAAACATATCGTTCTTTTTTAATAAAGAAACGTTTATTATTCCTTATTAACATTTATTATTCCAATCAATTGGAAATTTACATTCTGACAATTGTTAATATCATTCAAATCAATATTATTAAAATACACAGTAACATTTGTTATCATCCTTATATTATTGCAAACATATGTCATTAATAGAAATTTTAATTTAGCTCATAATTTGTATTATAATCTAATTTGTATCAATAAAATCTTAATTTTTTTTATTCCTAACAATTTTATTCAAAAATCTTATTTAATTTAATACTTTTAAATGTTTAAAATATACGGGTCGTTATACTGCAATTATTCAAGGATGATGAACTATGCACCCCTAAAACTTCATCTTCTTTTATCACGTTTTTAATTTGTACTTCATCTTCAATTGTACATGTTTTTTTTCTAATGTTACTTTCTCTATCCTAACCAAACCTTCATGTTGATCAACCATCTTCTTCAATTCTACAATAGGAAAATCATCATTATTATTAGAAATATTATCCTCAGAAACAGCAAGGACACCTTTATTCAAATCACTATAATAAATTAAATCCAATATTTCAAATTTATTACACAACACAACATCATCACACTTTTCTTTCATACGCCTGGAAACTTTTTTGGAAACTTGCATACACTCCTTGTAACTATATGCCTTTTTGATCCTTGAATGTCGATACTAATACATTCATGGTATTCACGTACCGAACACGCAAGTGCCGGAATGATAGAATATTAGTGTAAAGAAAAAGAAGAAAAGAAAAGGAACAAGAAAGAAGAGAACAAAAACATCAGAATCACACATGCGAAATGGTAACATATAATATCAAAAGATAGTACACATTGTTACCCTAATATACCTAGCATTTTAGAGTTATTAATCTAAGTGCTATCATCATCTTAGATAGTTATACCAGTCTGTCCTTACAATTGCCGATATATGTACATAAAGTGATGCAACGGAAATGAATATTACGGTAGGTAAAAGATCCAACTCCTCTTCAAGAGCTCAATGAACATCAATGAAAATCTGACTTTTAGACCGCTCGAAAGAGCACCCATGAAAATAAGAAAAAAATAAAACCATGGATCGGGCAAAAATCTAGTGTGAGAAACTCAACAAATATGTAGCTAGTATATAATAGTACTTTTGAGACTGCATGAAATGCCATAATGATTATCCCCTCAAAAGAACTACCATCTAATAAGTACATAAGGTGATATGATAGATAGTGCCTAGGGTGAAGAATATATATCACACCACTTGCATCTCACGACACAATAATATTAAAGTACAATCAAAACCTTTATGGTACATTCGCATATGGATTTTCCGTGGAAACCTCTCCACTAAACCGAGTCCAATCACCATAATAAGGATCAGAAACTACCTTTCGAGTATCGTATATCTCTAGATAGAATATACCATAAGGTAAACACAACAGGCCCATACTAAAACATTTTCATGAACCACATGAAACCAAGTATCATCAACTCTCCCGCGCAACATCGGTAAGCATACTTTAGATATGGAGTTGATGTACCCCTCATGGATTAGCTAAAAATCTGGATTATGCATCCTACTTTGTCTATAGTCATTCCCCGGTGGTAAAGTCATTTTCAACATCTCAACACACGAGCCATCATCACTCGAACAGATCATGAAATCTTCCAAAACATAGAACACATATCTCAGTTTTGAAGTGGTTTTCGGTGAGTATTACCTAAGTATACTTATCCAATACCAGTCTCTTTAAGACTGAATCGATGAATTTCAGATTAACTTAACTCCGGTTAAAAAAAACAGACAACGATAATGGTGGAGACCATCTCCTATCCAGACAGATTTCCACATCAGTTGCCCTAGAAGAGGACTATTAGTTTATACGTAGGTTGTATCATCATCGAGTGAATAAACGTACCGTATAATTTCCATGTCCCTTCTACATATTTCCTAATTTAATTTAGTCATATTCAACAATAAAGAAACGATCGTATATGGAAACCTAGTCTCATACACTTATCACGTTTCTGAATTTTTCAACTTATATCCCTCGGCCCAAAGAGAAGCCCGGTAGGTTAGCGCACTATTACTTTTACACTCCATTTAAATCATCAATTTTAACTCTTACACGATAGAACAAGTTTACTCCGTTGGCTTTTAGTGCTAAGTATATGACTAAATACTTTCCATAAACAAATAAACACACAAAGCACGATTAACTCACACAAAGCACGATTAAGTCACATAAACGACTTCTAATCCCCTTTTATTTAATTGATCCTTTTTTAATTAGAACCTCTTTTATTAGTATAATTCCTTTTGTCTAATAAAACTTTTTTCATTAGTAAAAACTCCTTATTAATTAAACTTCCTTTGTTAATTATATTTAATTAATCTTTTTATAAATTAAACATCTTGTTAATTAAAATACTTTATTAATTAAACTTCTTTATTAATTTAAACCCCTTTATTAATTTAAACTCCTTTATTAATTTAAACTCCTTTATTAAATAATAAAACTTCATCTATTAGTTACTACTTTCTTCAAAAGTAAGCGAACTATATATAGGAGTCATTCCCGGTGGATCTCAAATATATAAGTTCTTAAAGCTAAAGATGTTTCGTACTAATGCTCCTCCCCGTGGGTTCCCAAATCGTATGAAGCCGTGAAGCTTCTAGATACTTCCTTTTTACACTTGTATATAGATTTAATTTAACTTTATAAAAGATATATACTTGTATTCTACTATTTCACTATTCACTTATACTCTTTTTTCTATTCATTTATACTCTTTTCACTATTCATTTATACTCTTTTCAATACTTCAAAAAATATTCATATTCTTATCTCAACGGTATAACTATATTAACTAATCACTTAACAAGATTACTTACTTTAAATATATCAAATATGTTAAAAACAAATGTTAGTCAAACATTGTTTAATTAACAAACTATACATAAAATATCAAATCATTCGATGGTGAGATAACTCACTTTTTAACATGAAAATCCAAGCATAAGCACCTATAAATAAAGAATCACTTCCAACTATCCCCAAACTTAACAAGATCTAACCTTTAGCTCACCAAAGCCAAGCTAACTCCTCCTAGATCACCTTTATGCTCACGGTCTGGGGTAGGACCACCCAGTTTTCTTTATTTCTTTAACTTTTTGATGCTAAACCATATACTCTACATGATATAAGATCTTTGTGAAAGTTTGGAAGAGATTAGAGAAGATTTGAATTTGTTTTGAAGATTTAAAGAGGAGAAAGAAGTGTTTGAATATACAAGTTTTTGTCTTAACTTTTGAAATATGAAATTATGAACCAAAAGGGAAGTGAAGAGGAAATTTAACAAGTCCAAATGACCTCAAATTCTCCCATTTTGGTTAGTCAAACCCCCTCCTATCTTCCTTTCCAATGCAAGCACATACTCCTTTATTCCCTCCAGCTTTCATGCCTTAAACCAAGGGGTTTGGTCTCCTTAATTAATCCTACTTATTTTAAACAATTTGTAGTTAACTTAAATGTTTTTAACTTGTTATTTATGTGTTCATTTGTTAATATACAAGTGCTAAAGAGTTTGAACAACTTTTATTAAGGGAAAAAGTCATTTGTTGGTAAACGATTTTCGGTCACATTATCGATATTTCTTCGAACTATTTATTTTGTGAAAAAATTTCAAAAACAAGTTTCTTATCATTTGTTATTATTTAAAAGGGGTTAACAATGTTATAAAATCGCATTTATTCACATTAAATCTAAGATTCAAATATTTAGATAATTTCGATATTTAAATACAAACTGGTCAAAATTCTAGTTTGGTACACTCCTCGTTGTTGTTACCCTAAACCCACATCACTGTGACTAGATTTATCTCTAGACAAATTGAAATCTAGATCATATGACACATTACTCAATACCGTTGGATCCAAAAGCATTGCATCAGAGTTATAGATTCAAGAAATTTCACCCCCTTAATGCATATCCCATATCATACCATGATTATTATCATTTATTTTAAATTATTTTCTGATCCATGAAATTTATTTGCACTTTTCTTTACTATACTATCTGTAACAACCCAGAATTTCACTGCTTTGATTAGTTGAATATTTAATTGATTTTAAATATTCAATATATAAGTTTTATAATGAAAATAAAATCATTTTAATTAATTAATAACGATGGTAAAATCATTTTCAAAATTTGTTTACCAAATTAAATAGTTCGTCGAAAAATAGATATGTGACCGAAGAACGTTTTTCGAAATTTTTCGACCTCTCGACACCAGAAAGTTGTAGGGAACGTTGTTCGTCTTTGTGCACCATATATACACATATATAAGAGTTTGTTAACTAGATAATCATATGGTTAAGAATATCATCTTATAATTAATTTTAAATAACAAGTGATGTGACAACTCATAGATTTAAAAATAATAAACATTTTATATAAATATAAATATATATATAAGTAATGTCACATCTTGAATATTTTTATAATGAATCATCATTAGCCATAATTACATGGATGAGGTGACTAGAGAGTAGAAATGTGATGCATGAGAGGGAGGAAATTATGTTGATTTGATTTTACATAATGATGACATAGGAAGAATTGCTTATAAATAGCCCATATGTTTCTCCATTTTTCTTCCTCTTTCCACTAACCTTTTCTTCCTCATTTCGAACTCAAATGGAGTTTATCTTTTTCTAAAACTGTGTGAAATATTAATGGTTACAACATTAGAGTTAATCACCGTTTCAAATTTCTATCATAGTTACGTCAAAACACCAATTATTTATAGAGCAATTTTGAGCTCAGAATTTAAATTTCGAAAATGGTTCATGTTCTTTGGACCGTAACTTCTTCAAACAAAATTGAAAATGAGTGATTCATTTTGTGAAATGATAGAGAAAAGAAATTCCAATAACTTTCTTTTTGAGTGCTTTTTGAAATTATGTGAGTGGGTAGCCTAAAAATTTGCAAAATGAACTATTTTCGGGTTTATTATTGAGAATTCGATGTTTATCCGAAGTTGCTCCACCTTGCCAAAACAAGTCTCGCTTCCTCTTCCCTTTAAGGCCGAGCCTACCTAGTGCATTTAGGGTTCAAGACTCCATCTTGTTGCTTAGGAATGGAAGTGCTATGTCATACTCTAATTTAACGAGAGTTTGGATAGCTTTCGGTGAGTAAATTCCTAATCTTTTGGAAAGAACTTTCCTTTATATGTTGTGGCTATATGTATGTTATATATATGTTGGATCTTGGCATGTTTGAAATGTGTTGATAAGTGCTAATGTATGGGTTAGTGTTAGCACTCGAATGGATGTGTTATTGCAAAGTTAGTAATTGTATATATATATATATATATACATATATTGGTATATGTATACAATGTGTTATATGAATGTGATGTGTGAATATAAAGGGTTGATGATGAACTTGGCTATAGTCATGATGGGTTGAAAACAAAGTTGAAACTTTGTATGTAGTTGCGATGGATTTGAGGTCGGATTTGAAATCAAACTCGTTTCAAGAGTTTAAAGTTTAGATTTTGGTTAAAGTTTGTGTATTTGGTTTTAAAGTGTGAAAATTAACTAAGGTATGTTTCAGCCATGAAATAGTATGGTTTTACTAAAGTGACTTCGCTTAAATGTGGGTTAGAGCAAACTGCACTCATAGCGACAGTCGCTATGGATGTAGTTCGGCAAAGGTTTGAATTTCAATTTCAATTTGTTTTATTTTGAAATTAGTTTACAAAGTTTTTAAAACTTAATTAGTAATATTAAAAAGTAATTAAGTTGTAATATAATTAATTAATTAATTAATTAGATAGTTAAAAGGTAATTAGCACTTAATGGTAATTAAGAAGGCAATTAAAGGTTAATCATCACTTGAGTTAAGTTAATGACTGTTAATTAATTAATAAAGTTTTAATTAATGTTTTATATGGTTAAGAAGTAATTAAGTGACTAACAATTATTTAATTAAGATCAATGGTTAATTAATTATTAAGTAATTAATGGATTATTTCATTAATATTTAATTATTTAGGGTTTAACTTTTAAACAATTTGGTTTAACCTTAACCAAGTTGCATTAGTAAGTTAATTAGCACTTAATCAAGTTCATTAAGCCTAATTAGAATTTAATTATGACTTAAGCTTGATTAACAAGGGTTAATTAAGATTTAATTGAGGTTTTAGCTGATTAAATCTATTTAAATCTTTTCAAAGGTGATTTTAAAATGGAACCGAATGTGTTTTAAATCAATCTCTTTTTTTAAAGCGAACCAATTTCAAATCCGAGGATCTCTTGTTTGGGCCTTAAGTAACCCTATATGATTAGGAAAACTAAATGACATTTGTTAGCAGAACAAAACACCATTTTGCTATAGTGTAAGTGATTTGATTTTGTGGACATGTATTAGCAGAATAAATCCTCGTTCTGCCATAAATTGATTGAATTGTTTGGACATCTGTTTAGCAGGACAAATCACCCTCCTGCTATTATGTTATTTGGACATGTATATGATAGTTAATTGACATTGACATGTTATTCCTTGATTTAGATATGAGTTGTATTTACATACATGCTGCTTATGTAAATAACTGTTAAGTGAATTGGAATTGAAATTGAATGGTAACTTAAATTAGTACCATTGGGATTGTTAAGCCTCTTTTTGAATTTATAAAGTATGTTTTTAAATTAACTTCAATTCTTAAATAAATTTAGAGTTTAAAGTTTATAAATGATTTCCAAGTTGTGCTATTATGTTGTAAAATTATTTATAAGTAAGAACTTGTTTATAAAGGAATTTTACTGAAGGTTTACTTAAAGTGTTTTACAAAAGATAATTTGTAAATGATATTTTATAAAGGAAATTTTATAAAGGTTTTATAAAGAAGTTTTATAAAGATTTTTAAATTAGAAAGAGATTTATAAATCATTTTAGAGATTTCAAAGGAAGTTTAAATTTAGTTTGGAAATTTATAAAGAGGTTTGGAATGTGAAGTAAATATGTTTAATTGTAGGTGATGTTTTTAAAAGGAAATTGTTGGCCATTTAATATGGAATTTTGAAGAGGGAATTTCCAAAATGTTTTTGGTAAATAATGTGAATTGTTACCAAGTTTAAAAGGAATGTTAGGGGTTTGGGAAAAGTGTTTTGAAAGATCTTTTGATCGGGTTTTATAAAGTGATTTTATCAATTAAGGATTAATTGATAAAGGCTTACAGGATTCCATATGGAATTGAATCAATATTTGATTGTTTTGTTTAATTTGATAGTTAAATTACTAACTTTTAAATATGGACCAAAACGTAACTTTGGAAATATCTAGGAGAAACATGAGAATTATATGGTACAGTTACCGTCGAAGATGCTATACTGTACGTATAAACTCGTTTGTTCTTCTAGGACGAATGATATGGAAATCCATCCACAAACGATTAGGAGGTTCCACTCTTGTCATTTGTCTGTTTATTTCTTTAAGAACCAGGGTTGAGTTTACCGGAAAATATCAAAAGTTGTTTCGAAGAGACCGAGATCGGATATGTTATCCGAAAACCACATCGATCCAACTTAAGTGTTTCAGAACGAAGATATCTTAAAGCATAGGATCAAAGACGGAGTCACTGAAGTACAAGGGCTGCTTGCTACCAATCCTGAGGGCGATTCCAAAATGGATGTAGTGCCTTCGGTTTGTCCTTATCCTGGCCAACTTGCATGGATGAATGTTAGCACTGCATTACTGCCGGGAGGGCAGTGTTAGCATTCCAAGAGGGACTGCTATTCAGAAAGGTAAAACATAGCCTTAAACCACATCAACCGGGAATGACTAAAACATGGGAGATACAGCAAAGATATGTGGGTCGCACCCATTAGGGTATATTGTCACCCTTTTAGATACGATACATCTACATATTTATGAATTAGTTGTGCAAGAGATCTCGATGGAAAGGGTTGCAAAGCGACAAGGGTGATGACATATTCGGTACTATCCAGTAAGGAGTAGGTCAGTCATCTGTTGGCAGGGATCGTTAGGTACGATCTCGGTAGATTTTCTAGATGTGTACGGTGATGGACGGTACCCCAGTAGCCTAATCATTAGTTGGAATCCATTCTCCATACGAGCTTTACAATTTTAGTTGTATACTAAATATGTTGGAAACGTGAGATGCAAGCATTCCGGCTATTTTAGTAATTTACTTTGAACCTTTAGACATTATTATAATATCATTGAACTCCTATAAAAGTGTTTTGGCTATCGTAAGGTAAAAACCCATCCTTGTTTATGTGCGGCGTGGTCTTACGAGATACCTTTTATTTCAAAAGGGGTTTTAACTTAATAATTCAGTTGCTTTGAGTTTACTGTCCGACCTAGAGTTTTATCTTCTTTCCTTAAAACTCTTGGGTGCTCAAATTTTTATGAGCAACCAAGTAGTTCATGTTTCTACGGATGCATTTTGGAGGAGCTTGGAGCAGGAGGCTTCATCGATAAATAGTTATCATCTTGTTTCCACTGTATATTACGTACTCTATATCTATGTATAAGGACAGGCTGTTATAACTGTCCTAAGTTGGAAATTGTTTTAGTATGACTCTGATGTATTATTTCGTAAATGACTTTGTAAATATTATGTTGATTAATATAATTTATTCCGTTGCATTATGAGATTCCATTTTTGTTCCTAGTTCTTCTATCTTCTATCTCCTTTGTTTCCCCTAACAATTTGTTTTTCCGACACTTAGTTGTTCGGCATGTTAATACTGTGGATGTATTAGTGTCGACATCTGGGGTTCGGAAAGATGGGTCATTACACTATCATTATTCTTTGGAGAGATACTTTTTAACTTAGAAGTAATGAATTCATTGGATGCAAAGTTAACAATGGTGTTTAAGGCGTCAAAGTGCCAAAGTATTTTGTTAAACAGATATAGCCCTTCTTCTTTCTTTTTAAGTAGCATTCAAGAATTTTTTTGTTAACTTTAGATGTTCCAAACAGAAAAAATAACCATGTTATTTCATATTTAACTGATTGGACAATAAGGGATTTTCTAGATTATTTGTCTTACTAGTTCAAACAAGAAATCTTCTTATGCCCGAACACCCTACGATTGAAACAACTCACCAAATCACTGCATTACCTTGCTTTATGATTTCTATCATCGCATATAAAACATAAAGAATAGAGATTTTTTTATAGAAATCCATGAATTGACGAAGCAATTGTAATTTGGATTGAGGAATAAGATGCGAGTCTCTGATGACGTTTGCAAAAGAATGAGGGTGAAGATTATAGAGCGCTTGAAGTGCAGATTGCTTTGTTGATTTTGCTACAAGTTCGCACGATCCGGTAAGAAAGAAGAAAATCTGGTCGAAGAAGGAAATAATCCTATGGTATCCATTAATGATGATTTCAATTTTAAATAATAGTTTATTCCTTAATATATTGTGTTAACCAATTATTTTAATCCCATACTTAATGAAAATAATGTGCATAAATACCATAAGTAATTATTCCACAATCATTTTCAAAATACCCTTTCAAAATATGTACACATTACTCTTTCATTAACTTTTCTCCTTCAAATATCCATTCAAATACATATCTGGTTTTGTAAAGAACATACTTGTTAAATCAATATTTTAGCCAAACATCGCATGTATGAGTTAAGGTTCAAGACCAACTACTTGGAAAGAAAAAAAATACAAGTTGCAAATATCATGAAATTATGTCTTTTATTTCATTCGGGTGATTCAGTTAGCCCTAGTCCACGATGAATATATATCCTGAGTTTTACAATGTTACCATATTACAAATGATTCTTAGTGAGGTAGAGATTTTTGAGAGAAGCCCTTTTTATATGGGGTTCATAACCAACCTGTAGTAGTTATGGGTTGTTGAATGTTTGTCATACGTATTTAATTTGACGACTCTAATTTGCTCATCTTGAATCGTTAACATGTTGCAATTGAACGATGAGATTTTTTTATCTTAAAGAAGATGCGGAATACTCTGATGTTGACACATATCACATTAAAATAATTCATTTAAAATGTTGCAAAAAGACTTTTGGGTCCATCTGGTTTGATTGAAATGGACCAATGGGATTGTAACACGTGAAAAGTGCATATTTTCGATGGCTAGAAGTTATATTTCCAACAGTAGAAACCCATATTTCTAATGGTTGAAATTCTATCTTTATGATAGGATAAATCCATGTTTGCTACATCTTTTATCTTGTTCTCCTGATACCGAAGCATCCATTTTCTCGATAGCTTTCTTCCTTCATATTTCCGATAGCGCTCAACTCATATTCTCGATCGCTTTTCATCATGAGCTCTTGATTGTGAATACTCAATATTTTTTATAATCTACTTTATGCTCTTGATAGTCTGAAGCCTTATGTTCTCAATAACTAGTTGCTCTGTTCTTTCTCTTCTTTATTAATATATTAAGATCATATCTTCGATAATTTTAATCTCATGTTTTTGATGGCTTTGAACTCATATTTTAGATCGCCCTTATTTCATGTTTTTGGTAGCTTCCAATGCACATTCCTGGTAGCCTTTAACTCCATGTCCCCAGAAACGTTCCATATTATATTTACTTCATATTTTCAATAATTAAAACTATGTTCATGTTAGCTCTTTATTTCATAATTTTGATAGGTCAAACTTATGTTTTCGATTGCACTTTACTTCATAATTTCAATAGCTCAAGATCATGTCTAAGATAGCACATTATTACAAACTTTCGATAGCTCTTTATTACAACTTTGGTATAACATTTACCCTTAAAAAGAGTTTTTTGTTAAGCTTTAGCTTAAGGTAAACTCTTCTTACCGATTGATTATTTAGATCCACAATCTATATTTCAAAAAATTCCTACCTTCGCAAAAAGAGTGGCATGTCCCTAGATATTCTTCTATTCTTTTTCACATTCATCGAATTGTCTTGAATGCGTATCTTTGGTTGTAATCTCATCCCCAAATCTTCCTATAAATATAAGCTCCTATCGCTCTTTCTTTTATTCTTCACTCTAGAAAAGGTTCCCTTGCTGCTAAAATTTCCACCGCTTTAAATCTCTGTTCTCGATTACTTTTGATTCCCATTGATAAGTTCATCTCTTGGCTCTTTACTTGTTTTACTCAATTAATTTGCTTTTTAATTAATGTTATTTAAGTTTTGAGCTTCGATTTGGGTGATTTTTTTATTAGATTCAATTTGATTCATAATGACCTTTATTAACTAGCAAATTCAAATAGAACTAGTTTTATGCAAATTAAAGCCTCCTTGTAAAAGGATTCTAAGAAATTGTGACACATTACGTTCATTGAAATTTATATTCTTTAATCCAAATATTCTTTTTAATGAAAAGTAAATTTTAGGCCTTTAATGGGTTATTTTATAAGAAAATTACCGTCTTTATCATAGCTTAAAGTCCATACTTTAGTTAGCTTACAATATCTACATTTCTGATAACTTATAATATCCATGTTTCTGATAGCTTGTAAAATAATTATTTTCGATAGTTTAGAGTTCATTTTTTTGATAGTTTATAGACTTCACTTTTTGATAATTCAAACTTTGTCTTTTTTATAGTTTATAAAATCATACTTATGCTTCCGCTAGCTTTTGAGATACATATTTTCGATAACTTATAAAAATTTGTTTTCGATAGACTAAAGGTCTCATTTCGGTCGCATACAAACTTCATTTTTTCGATAACTTAAACTTTCTCTATCAGTGGCTTATATCTTAGACTCATAATTTATTTAGCTTTCAAGATACATATTTATGATAGATAAAATCCACGTCTTCAATGGAGTAGAAAATTGTATTTTCATACCTTAAACTTTACCTTTTCTTTAGCTTATAAACTTCATCTTTTCAATAACTTATAAACTTGTACTTTCATTTTCCGTTAGCCCATACTTTTTATTCCTGTTTATAACAACCAAATCGTTCAAATTTTGAGTTTAAATCCAAAATCGCAATATTGTTTTATGCTCTTGAAGGTCAATAAGAACTTCATCTATCACTAATTTTTTTAGTTAAAAAAATTAAGGTCAAAATCTTTAGCTAGATTTAACTAAGAGAAAATATTTTAATATTTTCCATCTATGAATATATTGATTATCAATTAACAACTAATATACTTTTTTATTCCTTACCATCTTATTCCAAGAAGAATGATGAAGTCCAAGAAAGTTGTTTCAAAATAAGCTATTTTCTCTCAACTACCACATTAAATCCTATGTTATCCTGAAGAGAAAGATTATATCAATATTTCATCTTTAATTACCACTTAAGAAAAAACCAACAGATTCTCCATAGCTTTTGGATCAAAGGAATAGTTACCAAAGTGCCTTCCTCCTCTGATAGGATTAACACATCGCTTGAAGGCTCTTTGCTATCACTACTATGGTACTATCCATATGTGGCACTCGCGTTATTTTCCACTAAACACCTTAACATAAATCCTCAAATTCCTTAATATTCCCCCAATCTAGCTTTTTCCCAAGAGAGAATTAGGGAAAATGACAAACTTTGAAAAAAAATTAGGCTGAAGGACATGAAGTTTTATTTTTAGGCCGAAGGACAAATGCTAGTTATAGTTAGCATTATATTAAACTTTTATACTATACAAATGCTAGTTGTAACTAGCATTACATTCAGTTTTACACTATACAAAATGCTAGCTATAAGTAGCATTGTCCTTCAGCCAAAAAAATAAACTTGTTGTCCTTCAACCTAAAAAATTTTCTAAGTTTGTCCTTGTGTCTATTTTCCTATTTTCCCAACTGATATAATTACTTCCACTTTTTATACATTCTTTTCAAAGAGCTTCAGCTGAACAACATGGATGCTAAAACTCTCTTTTCTCTTACTAACATTATAAAAACTAAGATCTAGTCAGCTGATGCTATCCATTTATCTCTAGCTCATGGAAATTTTATAAAAGACAGAATTGATAAAATTGGAGATTGGGCCATTCAATTCTTCTTCGTCGAAATTCTTAATCTAGTATCACCGAGGATTTCAGGGCTCCAAGTATGTTTTCCCTTTAGTTTTCTACTATTCTTATACATTTCTATCGTTCATACGATGATTTATCATTTTTAAGTTTCATAACCAAGAATATTGATCCAAAATGGTTAGCAAAATCAATGCTTTAGGAAAAAAGAATTAGTTTGTAGCAGGCTAAAGCTTCTTATAGAGGAGAAGATTCATAAGTATCATCTTATTCAGAACATTATCAAATGATAGGAATCCATCTTTATTGGAAAAGAACAACTCAAGAATCTTTCATCTTAGAAAGAAGGTGTAGACAAGTTTTCCTTTTATGATCTAATCCGATTTTGATAGTCCTAGCTACCCCCGGTTACTTTTATGTATATATTCATTCTTTTCACTTTATTGCCATGTTTCTGAATAATTTTTCGATGTAAACTAGGTACTTGCACCTCTTCTCAAGGGGCATAGAAAGAAAAGCGCTAAGACTTTATCTTCTTGAAAAGTTCCTCTAAATTCTTTGCTCATCTAGAGACAATTGTTTAGAACCCTATTTCTACTTCAATAGAAAATGTTGTTTTGGATGCCCTGAATATAGCTAAGCGACTAAAATTCTCAAGGAAATACCTTTCAAAGGTAAGGATTCCATTGATGTTGTTGTTCCTTCCTGGAGAAGGAAGCTTGATAGTGCTAATTCTGTGCTCGAGAAAGGAGTATATCCTAAAGATCATGCCATTTCCCTAGATATGCTTGGATCTTCTCCAAAACCTTTAGGTGTTGACATCATGCCTTTCTAAAGTACTCCTCCTGCTAGCATCTAGGAGCTACTTGGTCTTCCCCGGTTTGTTTCTCCAAGAACCCCATTTTACCGATGCTCTATCATTTCTACAACTAACGATTTAGTTTGCACCCATACTTATTTTGAAAGATATATATGTAATATCATTCTAAAGACATTTTTTCAACTATTTAACCAATATCTTTTAGCCCTACGATTACGACCTTTCTATGAGTGCCTACACTCTTGATTTTTTTAGTTAAGACATCCTTGTTGATTTTTTTAATGAAATTTCCAATGGTAAATTTCTTTATTGGTTTTATTCCTTTTACCATTTAACCCATGATTTCTAATGTGCAACTTTATGCTTCTAGATAAACTATAAATAATTCAACATCCAATTCTCACTCTTAAACATCTCTCACCAAAGCCACATGATTTAAGTGGACATAAGAGACTATCTGAAAAATTCTTAACCCTGAGCAAGAAAGACAATGTCTCAAGAGCGAAAGTCAATAGCATAAGAGTGAAAACCAAAGAATTCAAAATTCTAGAACCTACATCTCCGACGAGAAAGGTTCGATTGAAAATCATCTTAAGTGAAAAATCCCCAGTTCTAGGCCAAGAAAAGCAAGATCTCTGAGCTCGTTAAGAGACCATCAGTTTTAGATCAAATTCTCTCTTCGATGAATAAAGAGAATTATAGGCTCCATCATCAGCTATCTAGTTCCAAAATGAAAAAGTATCATCTAATGAAGAGACTATCTAAGAAATAAGCTTCTCTTGAGAAGACCAAGGCAAACTCTGTAACTATATTGACAAAATTCTTCCTATGAAGGAGAACAAGCTTAAGAAGGTAGTCATTCTATTACCAACAAATATAACATTGATGCTTTCCCTATTATGTCCTTCCTAGCTCTTTTTAGGATCAATGCAGATTACAAAAGGAAATATGTTACTATTCTCAATCCCAACTTGGCCTGCAGATTCAATTCTATAGATGAAGATGATGAAAATATACCAGATGCCAAAGATGATTTAGTCACAAGTGATTCTAAGGAAGATAATGGTGACGACGATGATGAAAATGGCGACGATAAGACAATTATAATGACAAAACAAATAATAATGCGGATGATGATAATGGCAGTGCTGGATTAGGTGCATTGACAATAAGGTAAAAATGGTGAATTTCATAAAAAATTTCTTTTATTGATTTGCACAAGATTTTATTTTAGTTTGTATGAATAATAAATTTTTACTAAATCATATTTAGTATTTATTTAATAAATGAGTTTGAGAAATATTTTAAATTTATTTAATCTTATTTAGAATAATTTTTTATTTTTTATTATTTAGTAATAATAATTATATTAATTTCATTTATCAATTTAATTTTATATTTTAATATTAATGTGTTTCTATTCATAATTCAAAGAATATAATTGTAATGAAATGATGATCTAACCAAGGGGTACTACGGGAACATGTGTATAATTAATCGCCATGTCATATAGTTAATAAATATATAAATAATGGTCATATGTCAAGGACACACACACACACGAGTATTATGGCACGCGCTTTGCGGGTGATGATAACACATGCTTCACGAGTAAATTGATTTTTTTTACAAATTATATGTGTTTAACATATTTAAGAGAAATAATTTTATTACATATGTAGCTATATTTTTACGTTAGAATCATCTGTAATCAGTTTGAATTTTACTTCTAAGTTGGAACATTTAATTATTTGTTAGGTTGAATTATTGTTTTTGTTACCAATTAATAAAGAGCGAAGACGTATAGGAAATTTAATTGTTAGATCATATATTTATGTGACACTAAGTTTGGTAATATATGTAGGAGAGCATATTGAATTTGTAAAAAAGTATAGTTACTAGATATTATTTCTAAGTGACAGTAATATTTATGTAGATGCGTTTGTGGAAATTTACGCTAATAGCAAAAACAGGAAGAGAAAACCGATAAGATAATAAAATTTAATTATATTATTTTTTCAAATTTTTTAAATGATATATCACTTACCACTTTAGAAGTACATTTATCATCCCAGCTATAATCATCTTTTGAGGAGAATTTATTGCCATATTTGTTGATTTTTGGACATGTACACTATCTTCCGTTGAAGATGCTTTTGGAGATATATCATCTTTTTGAGTCGACCTTTGCTTATCAGAGTATTTAATATCCATTAGTTGGATGATAAATTATGTTGTATGTTGAAAATAATTTTTTAATATATAGATTAAAGTAATAATAACATGATGAGTGGCATGTACTTTTGAACATTTTTTAGAAGCATAATCTCTATGCATATTTAAAAATTAAAATTAACATGAAAAAAGAATAAATTTTCAAAGATCAGTTGATTTTATGTCCATAAATAACATGTAACCATGATATTATTTTGAGAATACACACTGCAATGTACTTAAAAAAACAATACAAACAAATTTTAAAAAGTGCAAATTACAATTTTAATATAAAACAGAAGTGTAGAAGTTGCAGTCGTAGAAATGATTTTTTTTCCTGTAGAATAAGATTGAAATATATTTAAAAATAAAAAATAACGTGCAAAAAGAATAAACTTTCATCGATCAGTTGATTTTGTGTCCGTAAATAACATTTAATCATGATATTATTTTGAGAGTACACAGAGCAATGCACTTAAATAAACAATACAAACCAATTCTAAAAAGTGCAAATTATCTTTTTAATATAAAACAAAAATGTAGAAGTTGTAGTCACAAAAATATTTTTTTCTTTCTGTATACTCTAGTATAAAGCATAGTTGTAGTGGTATAATTACACTAACATGAAGCTGTGATTTTGAAGGATAACGATGGTGAGCAACATGGGGATGGAAAGAGATGTGAATATGGATGGATAAAGTGAGTGTCATTTCTAGGATCTGGTAGATATTTTTAGAATGCTATATTTATGCTACTAAGTTTGAAGAATTCCATGTTGGATCGATTAAGGGTTATGGATATGCATGTCACGTTTCTTTTAACTCATATGCAGTATCTTAACTCATTTATTGATTCAGAAATTTTTGGATCAGGGTGGAAAAAAATTACAGTCTAAAGAAATCTTAACTGTCTGATATGGTCAAATATTATGTAACGTTATACATGATGTATACTACCGAGTGATATCTAATAGTTATAAATACTCTAATAGGTTGAAAAGTTAATAGGGTGGTATCATTGCTATATATATAGCATGTAATATTTTCAGTTTATAAGCAGAATTGTATAACGTTATATGGTTGCTGCCTTAATTTTGCTATGCGTTTATTCTCATAATTGTATAACGTTACACCAACACTTGTTTGATGGTGCAGTAAATTGATATAATAACGACATTACTAAACTAATGCAAATTAATGCTTATTAATTCCACTTTCCAACATTTTATTCCTCTTCCCTTAAATCTATTTTTGCACTTATTAAGTTTCTCATGCATATACGTTTGATATTTGTATCATTTATTCACAGTTTAATGCATAACCTTTAAATTTATAAATCTTCAAATATGGTATATAATAAATCAAGATATATATATTCATTCATTTAAATTAATTAATCGGAATCAACTAATTAAATCGTTTCCAACATTGTAAAACCATTTTCATTTTGATATTTGTTTCATTTATTCACAGTTTAATGCATAACATTGAAATTCAAAAATATCTATATATAGTATACAATAAATCAAGATATATTCATTTGTTTAAATTAATTATACATTAACATGTATTTTATAAAGGGCAATTTTGGAAGTTCGTGGTCGGACCAAAAGTTTGTCCTTCCAAGCCAACTATTAATATATATATATATATATATATATATATATATATATATATATTTGTGTGTGTAGATACACACATCAAATCATTACATATATTTGCACTGATTTAAACATTTTTTTCGCCATTTATATTTAGTGGATATTTAAATATAAAATATATTTATTATAGATATAGTTTAATATTATATATATATATGTTGAATTATATATGTATTATTTTATATGTGTATACAAATATTAATTAATATCTAAATTATATATTCATCCATATATGAAAATTTAAAATTTAAAATATATATAGGTGTGACTTTTTCAAATAAAAGTATCTACTGTATATAGTATTTTTAATTTTATGGCTAGCAAAATAGAATTATTTTTTGAAATTTTTTGAAATTTTAAAATCCGATCAAATTTTATTTTAATTTTGAAAATTACAACGTTTTCAAATTTAAAATTGAATTTTTAAACAAATTAAAATCCAAATTAAAAAAATTAGGATTCGAAAGAACTTATATAAACACACACTCACACACAGATATATAATTATATATATATATATATTAAAAGAATTTCAAAGAAGAAATTATATATATGTATGTGTCCATATATATAAAAAATTTATTCTAAAGCGGAGAGCAAGTATGAATTTTTTTAAAACATTAAAGCTAAATATAATTTAATAGTTTAAATGAATCAAATTTTCGATCGGAAGATAAAATATTTTTACTAAAACCAAAACTAAAATTCTAATAAATTAAAAAAGGGTTTTTAATTAATTAATTAATTAATTTTCAAACTAAATTATGGCCGAACTAATAAAGTCATTTACAAGCATATGTATAAAGATTATATATATAAATATATAATTGAATAATTAAAAATAAGGATTTATCTCTTCCTTGCTATCCCGACGATTGTCAAACCTGTGTAGTTAAAGCGCTCGGCAGATTCAATGCGGCGGAGGTGCAAAAATTCATAGCGGGGATACAACGAGGATATAGCGGGATATAACAAATGACTCTAAAATGGCATACAAAACTCGTACTAATATTTTTACAAATATATAAATGGTAATTAAATGAAAAATTAACATTCAATTGAATTATAATTAATACATAAATAATTTAATAAAAAACATGTGCGAATATCTGTAAGTAAACATAAAACTGTTATATAACATAATTGAATTTAGTAGAATATTAGAGTATTTTCATTTCTGAAAATATATTAAAAATTCAATTAAATAAATTAATTTCATAATTTTTATAATGTATAAATGTCATTTTTCAATTCATTTCTTTTAAAGAAGATATAGCGGAAATAGCAGAATATAGCGGGAATAACGGGATATAGCGGAAATAGCGGGGCTTAAAGCGGAAAGGCTATATTTGGGGCTATGTAGAAAAATCGTAGCGGTAGAAATCCGCTATGAGATATAGCAGGGTTATAGCAGGGTAATAGCAGGGCATTAACTGCACAGTGTTAAACAGGTCGGTTATTTAGTTCTCTCTCCCATCTTCTTGGCTATGGGTTGCAATGCCATCACCTTGGCTTCATCATATCAACTGAAGGCTAGGTTTCTGTTATTTAATTATGGAGAGAATGAGAACAGAGGCTGCTTATTTATAGCGACACGAATATCCAGCATATGTTTCTTTTCTCTCGAACCAAGGAGACTAAGTCCATATTTCCCCCTCTCTCTATGGGCGTCCGCTATCGACCCTTGCTTGGTCAAAATGTCCAATTGACTCCTTTAAGTCAATTTATTAATTATTTTGTTTAAGCTTATTTTTCAGTTAAGCCGATGTACAACTTTTATAGTTTATGCATTATTCTAATTGACTTTTAGGCTTCAAATAAATAATTCCAATACCATAAAAAACTAATATAATATTTCTATCAACTTTATTGTTAATGTATAAATTAATTTTACATTGGTTAAAGTTGAAAATAATTGATAATGTGGTTTTGTTGACTCTGTGATATGAACTCGGTCTTCATTCAATATTTAAACAATTTAAATATTGAAGCCTTTATGGACTTTGATAGTATCATGCACAATTTCAATGCTTATAGGGCACTAATGCAAAATCCAATTTCTTTAAACAATAAGCTCAACTAGTTACAATATTTTGTACGCATATGTTATTCATCACCACTATATCACTTAGTTATCTAAAGTTTGGTTCAAGTGAAAAAATTTATTAGTATTCGTAATTTAATTGCCAAACCACTTTAGATTCTTTGGTTTAATCCAATCACATTTTTTAATTAACTGATTCGCTTCGACTAAAGATTTTGACTTTTAATCGACTACCAATTATATTGATACTAACCTTCTTCAATGAAGGAAACTAATCATCACTTGGGTAATGTTTCAAACCAAGTAATTCAATGCATACCTAATTATGGTCGTAATAGGATCACTGTGCCATATGATTGACCATAATCGAAGTATAGTCTAGTTACTCAAGATTGACATTACCTTCAAGTTTGAAAATTACCGTACGTTGTTACCATCAAAATTTCTGTTTTGACTTAGTTGCATTAACTTATAGAAGACCCTCATCAAGTTGTTTTGTGATTGTTCCAAACTACCCTAAATACGTAATCTGTTAATATCCCTAAGGTTATGAGTAATTCATGGTCTATCTCATGGAGAGCATTCCTACACTAGTCTCGACAAATGTATCGATAACCTTTTCTCAATACATCTTGGCAAGGAATATTTAAAGGGTAATTTTTATATAAATATGATTAAATACTTATGGTTAGGAACACACTCATAACTATAATTGATAAAACACTTCTCCTATGGATTTTATACTTATATATGTTTAATGTAAGTAATTCATTCTTTATATCTCTATAGACAAACATATATAAAAGAAAATAAAACCAAATTCACACTTTATTTCAAACAAGATTGTTTATGGAGTTAAGTTTATATAATTATTCTCGTAATTTCTCCTAGGGCACATCCTTAACTCTATTAATCTCCAATTTGCAATTTGGACCAATTATGGAGCCTCTTCACAATGCCTTCGATTAGTTTTCCTAAATTTGACCAACAAGGTGTCTTAGCAAATGGATTTGCTATGTTGTCTTTGGTATCCACTCTCTCAGTTACGCGCTCTCCATCATTGATAAATTGCCTTATCATATGGTACTTATAGAGGATGCGTCTCGACTTCTTATGAGCTCATAGTTCCTTGGCAATCCGCATTACCACATTTTTATCACAATATAATAGATGCTTAAGATCACTTCTAGATCCTTAATGAATTTTTACATCCATACTACTTCTTTTCCGGCATCGCTAAGTCGATGTACTCAACCTCCATGGTTGAATCGACCATAACTTCTTTTTTAGAACTTTTCCAACTAACGGCCCCTCCGTTGAGGGTAAACCCAAAACCTAAGACTGATTTACCGCCTTCGATATTGATCTGAAAGCTTGAGTCTGAACACCCTACATAAGGAGTTCGTTGTTTCCATATATGAGGAAAAAATCCATAGTATCTCTTAAATAGTTAAGGATGACCTTAACTGCTATCTAATGATTTCCTCTTGGATTCGGTTGATATTGACTTACTATACCTAGTGCAAAAGCGACATCCGACCTTGTGCATCATAGCATAAATGATCGATCCTATTGCCAAAGCTTAAGGAGTCTGACTCATACGCTGCCTTTCCACATCCACATATGGGGTGTCCTTAGAAAGGATACTTCCATGCCGCATTGGAACATTTTTAAGTTTGGAACTTTTTATACTAAATCTTCTTAGTGTCGAATCCATGTACATGGATTGGAACAATTCTTACATCCTCTAAGATCTATCTCTATAGATCATTATACAAAGTATATATGATGCATCTTCTAAATCTTTCATCAAGAAATTATTAGACAACCAATCTTTATTAACTGTAACATTGGTACATTATTACCAATTAGTAACAAATCATCAACGTATAATACAAAAAGCATTACAACATCATTTTCACTTTCTTATATACGTATGTTCCCTCCATGTCTTGATAGAAACCAAACTGTTTGATTACCATATTAAATATTTGTTTCAACTCCTTGATACTTGCTTAAGACGATAAATTGATCTTAAGTGACTGCATGCCATATCGCCGCTCCCACCGACCTCGAAACCCTCTAGCTATGACATATAAATAGTCTCTTCTAAATCATTATTTAGAAACGTCGTTTTAATGACCATCTGCCATGTTTCATAGCCATAATAAGCAGCGACAACAAGTAGCATCCGAATGGATTTACACACGACGACAAGTGAAAATATTTTGTCATATCAACACCTTTAATTTGACGAAAACTTTCGCTACCAACCTTGCTTTATCGGTCTCGACCTTTCCATTTGCACCGATGGTTTCACCCCATTCGGGTGCATTCTCCAAAGTACATACTTTCTTTTTGTACATGGAATCCATTTTAGATTTCATAGCATCAATTCACGAGACAAATTCTTTACTTTGTATGGCTTGTAAGTATGCGAGGAGATTGCCATCATGAATGATGCAATCTGCATTCTAATTGTTAGTAAGAAAACTATAGTATCTCTTTAGCATGGGAGATATTAAAGCTTCTAATAGATCGCGTATTTTTTATGGGAGTTGAATTACTTTCTAAATACTCGGTTTCTATGGAAGTTTCTTGGATATCATTCAAGTCTATCTTACTTCCACTAATTCAACAAAGAAATGACTTTTCCGAAAAGGTGACATATCTTAAAATTAACACATTTTGTTCCTCGATAAGATTGAATATATATCCATGAAGATTTCTTGGATATGATATAAACTTACATAAACTGATCTTTCCTCAAGTTTTAATGGGTTTACATCATCAACATAAGATGGACAATCCTAAACCTTAAGATAGTTAAGGGAGGGTTTCTTACCGGTCTGCAACTCGTATGGAGTCAAAGGCATGGATTTAGATGGTGCACTATTCAACATGTATGTAGCGGTTTCTAGCACATATCCCTAAAAGAAAAGAGGCAACTCAGTGTCAATCATCATTGATCGAACTATGTCTAACAAAGTTCGATTTCTCCTTTCCAAAACACAATTGTGTTGAGGAGCATAAGGAGGAGTGACTTGAGAGAGAATCTCATCCTTTTTTAGGTACTCTTGGATTCATATCCAACATATTCACCACCTCGATTAGATCGAAGTATTTTAATTATTCTATTAGTCTACTTTTCTACTTTGATTTATTGCAGACCTCTAATGCGTGTTTCACAAAAAACACATATCCATATCTAGATAAATCATCAGTGAACATTATGACGTATGAGTTTCCACCTTTGGTAGTTGCAGACATTGGACCACATACATTAGTATATACTAGTCCTAAGAGTTCACCAACTCTTTCATTACTTTTACTGAATGGGTGCTTAGTCATTTTATCTTTAAGACACGATATACAGGTATCAAATGATTTAGAATCAAATGATGGTAGAAACCCTTGGTTTATTAACTCGTTTAGTCGTTCCTTACAAATATGGCATAGTCAATAATGCCAAAGGTAAATATCAATTACTTTAGATGCATTATTATATTCAAAGGTAAATACAGGAGGAAATCAAATAAATTATTGGAAATATATTTATGGTTTCCTTTGAAATTTGAAATAAGCATTTCAGATCCTCTCCGCAAAATTGCTTCCTCTTCTTTCATTTTTCCATTCCCATTTTGGATCCGCGTGCTCTGATTTTGTCCGGCCTTTTCAATTCATACTCGTACATTTAGTCGGCTCCAATGCAGGTTCTAGACATTTCCAATTTCCCTCCATTAGCTACCACTACTTATGGATCTACTCGCAATATGGCTTCCTCGGTCTCTAGGCTCCCTAAGTCTTTCGCTAATCTGCTTGCATCCTCGGGTTTATACCTAGGTTCTAGTGAGCCATTAGCAGCTATTGTTTGTGCTTAAGGTTTGGAAGCTGTTGGCGCTTTGTCGTTTGATGGAATTCTACCGGGTCCTGGTCATCTTGACCTGTCTTTGAAGGTAGTCTCATCTGATTCAGTTGCTATTAATTATGTTGGTGCTAAAAATAGGGCTGGTCCTCTTGCTACTATTAATTCAATTCATGCTAACCTAATTGATAATTGTTCCCATCCTGTTCTTGTAGTTGTAAACTCTAATTCTAGTGGCGGTTGGTCGTCCTCGTTTAAGAGGAGGCCATGGAATGCAGGCTCCTTTTCCCCTAAGCAACACGCAGTCAATTTTACCGACAAGCCCGTCCCACCCCCTAAAGAAATTTTAGATGCTGGTATTGCTTTTTGGAAAGAGTAACTAGTTGGTTTCTTTTTAGATAATGCTCCACCATACTCTGCTATAAATAAACAAGTTCTTAGATTGTGGCGATTGAGAGGTTCGGTTGACATTAGGTATGAAAACTCGATGTACTTCTTTATATTCTCCCGCCCTCAAGAGAGACCCCGTATTTTGGAATCAGATCCTATTATTATTGATGGCAAAGTCTTTATCCTTACCCAATGGAGCCCTTCGATTGACCTTGCTCGTGAACAAGTCTTATCTATTCTCGACTGGGCATATTTCACCAATATCCCTTCAGTTTCAATCTCTTGAAGGTGTGAATTAGATTGCCAACCATATTGGCCGATGATTTGTTTTGACATTTCCATTGAACATAGAAAGCTCCTTCTTTTTGCAAAAGCGCTAATTGAGATTACTCCATCTAGGCAGTTACCGACTTGCATCCCCATCGCTCTTCCCGATGATAGGGTTGCCTATATAAATGTCTCGTACCAATGGAATATCACCGATTTGCGACTATTGTCACTTCTTTGGCCATATTATCTCCTATTGTCCACAATCTGATGTATCCATAGCTAACCTCCCCTCTAAAAATCCCCTCCTAAAGCCTCCAGCCAGGTGTTGGATGGCCAAAGCTCCTCTTCCCCACTCTGATCCTACAGACCCTAGCTGTCCCGGTCTGCCTAATTTTTGCACTTAGGATGTCCCTACTTCGACGATCTATTGCGCCCTCTTCTAACTCGCCTGATGTCCTGCTCATCCCGATTCCTACTTCTCATATTCCCCTATGTTCATATGCTCCTACATCCGCTTTCTTCCATACCCCATGTGTATCTTCCCTATTCTCTCCTACCCATGTTGCTTTGCAAGACACTTTATTAGATTCCATCCATGTACCATCGGTGTTTTCCCCTCTGCTCTTTATTCCAACCCTTCAAGTGTATAAGGTATTGCTTGTGAGCTAGTTGAAAAACCGTCTAAAGATGTGCCTCTAGTTTGCCGCATGAAGGCTGGGACTTGGATTTATCAGGAAAGTGGTTTGTGTTATCATTCCCGTTGGAAGATATTCTCAAAAGGGTGTTAGATGATAAGAAAGATGAGCGAGAGCTCTACTACAAACTTTTAGACAATGAACATGTCCTCTGCAATGATGGTGAGTACAACATGAACGAGGAGATCTTAGCTGCTAAGGATTAGCACCGTAAACTTATTTTCTCTCCCACACTCCTGGGTATCATTCTGAGCTTATTGGTCGGTTCCGTCGCTGTGCTGGTGCCTAACTGGGATGTTTTTGAGTTTGGTTATATTACCGTTGTGGTTCTATATGATCTATTATATTTGATATCTGTTGTTGGGCCTGGCTGGTTCTTTCCACGCTTATTTATTTTATTACTACCGGCTAAGCATGTTAGCAGAATTATTTTGTACCGTGGGCCTTGTTCCCGGGACTCCTGTATCTCTTTTTTCTCTATATATATATCTAGTATGGTTATATGATATCTAAATAATACATCCTTTATATCAAAAAAAGAAGGTAAATACACGATTCACACAAATACCGTTATTAAAACACCAAAATCAATGGTTTTATGTCCATAACAAATATTCATAATACTGTCAATACAAACTAAACCATATCCATTTTCCTTAAATGGAAAACATAAACTATTCCATAACAAAATTCTATACATAATAGCAATTATATAAAATTAAATTGTCTCCACTATCAAGCTTCACATGCTACCATACCATCACTTCGGCATTTACAGTAACTCCATTTGCAACTTGGAATTCCATGCTTCTTCTTGTCATAGGCCTTTTGCTCCTAAGTCCCTGTAATGAATTACAAACATGATCCAGATCCAGTATTTAGAACCCAACTAGAAGCACTTGTAAATAAACAAAAAGTAAAATACCTCTAGAAGCGGAATCTGAATCCTTCTCCTTTAGCGTCTTCAATAGTCTGAACAATACCTCTTCCAAGTCCCTTCTTTGAGCAAAAATAACAATCACCTTTCTCTTATGCCTTCCTTTACCCTTACCTCCCTTACATTTATGTTTTCTCTTATTCAAACTTTTCAAGGAAGAGGTACCCATAAAACCAAGCATTTCATTTGGTTCCTTTGTGAACCTACTTTCGGCCATCCTTAACATATTTAAGGGTCCACAATAATACACTTCAACGAGTTCATATTGAAGTTCAAATGAACAGGTCAAACTATGGAGTCAGCAATCCAAGAATCAAATCGGTTCGAAGCTTGGTGTCTAGCGCAGTTCTTAACTCAGCTAACCTTTCAATATACCTAATCATATTAAGTACATGATATTGGACTGAGGTGGTCATTCTCATCTTTGCATGGAACAGTTTCCATGAGAACTCATACCTTACGGTATGAGACTGCTCACCATATAACTTTCGTAGTAATTTGAATATTTCATGAATATCCATATTCATATGTTGTCTCTAAAGCTAGATGCTCATAGTTGACAGCATGTAGCAGTGCCAAGCTCAAGTCTAATGACTAGTTTTCGTAAGCCTTAATTTTTTTGGGCATGGCATCTTTATTGGGTTTAGCTAATGGCTTGTTAGTGACAACATGTTAGAGTTTTTCATAGATGATGCAGGTTTCTTAACCAGCCTTTGTAGTTTGCACCAGTTAGCGTGTTCATTTCAAAAAATAACTTCATAGTTGCCATTTGATCTACAAAAATTCATTAAAGTAAATTAGCTAACATTACATATGTTCTTTTACTTATTAGATTGGTTTATTATATTTACCTCATAATGCTCCCATTGAATTTTGCATCTCTTAATAATCCTAAAAGAGATATGAGAATTTCATAATTTCCTTCAATAAGTCTTATGACCAATTTATCATGTTACTACAACCTTTAGGGTACTCAATGAATTGTAGCCACATGAACAGTAAGTAAAAATTTGCTAATTATATCTCGCATATAGCTCAAAACATACTTTAACTATGCTCCAAATTATCTATATGACCTTGAGGGTGCTCAGCAAACCATAAAAACATCAGATACACTACACCCACCATTTTGCGATATCCTAAGGGGAGATATGTATCCCTCGAGGGTGCTCAATAAAGTTACATAATATTCTTACATAAATCCTACTCTAGAGAGTAGAGCTAGGGAATTCGGCTGGCTCATCACAACAGATCCCCCTTTTAAGCCAGCTTGACAAGGAGCATCAATCCCTTAGCTGTTTTTGCTTCTTCGAGGGATAACCGCTCCAAGTCTTAAGGGATGTAAAGTGCAGCTTGATAGGACTTGAACTCGCGACCTCATGGAACTTTGTTCCATGGTCGCTAGGCAGATCTAACCAACTGAGCTATGCACGCAGGCATTTTTACATATATCTAGAGACAATATAAACATCACCTTAAATATTCTATAGCTTGAGTGTGCTCACCAACAAAGATATAAGGTACTCTATTTATATATAAATGATGGAAAGATTTATTATTTTAAATTCTTAATTCAAAATGATTTTTATAGATTATTATTGACTATTTAAGGGAGATGGTATAACTTATGGTATCATATATCTTTATATACATCCAATGTATACTCACGTAGTCTCATGGGTTTTGTTAACCCGCCATTTGGGTAGGTTGTATATAGACGGATTTAACTCAATAGACTATACGATTATCAAGACTAGAATATCATAGACCTTGTTCAGATGGATGGATAAACAATCGAATGCGGATAATAAATATGAATATGAAGCAGGGATTAAGCATGGTTGATGGACAAAGGACGCAGGGTACTAGGAATATGGATTTTGGTAAGATATAGGTTGCTTAAGGTCTACTTCAAGTCGCTAAAGGGATTGTTTCAGATCATCCAACGGTTTACTTTGGGTCTCTACATGGTTGGCTTCGGGTCGGTGTGAAGAGTTGCTAGGAATCAGCATAATACTCTGGGTCGGCATTGGCTTCGGGTCGGCATCAGGGAACCTTGGGGTCGTCATTGGGATGGAGGCGTTTCACTTTGGGTCGGAATTGCCTGGGCTTCGGGTCGGTAATGCATCGGGTTGGCAAGGCATCAGGTCAACATAGAGGAATGGCTAGGGGTCGATATTGTATTCACTTTGGGTTGGCTATGGGGATTACTTCAGATCGGCACAGGTTAGTCTTCGGGTCGACACTCGGGCCAGCAGAGAAGGAACTACACGGGGTCGGCATATGGAAGTGCTCTGGGCCGACACTATCTTTACTTTGGGTCAGCACTCGAGTCGACATGTAGCTTGGTTCGGGTCGACGTAGGATGGACAATTCAGCCTTGACGATCGCTACGGTGGGCCCATGTAGGTGAGAAGGCCCTATAGCCGGAGTTTCGCCTATAAATACAACAGGTGTGGCTTCAGTAAATGGGATCTTCATTCTGTTTCTCTTCATCTTCTACCCAGAGGATACTATGCCATTTTTATCCAGAAATTCTAGATTGTAACTGTAATCAAATTTCTGATAATAAAAAGGATTGTTCTGGAGTGGACGTAGGCCGGAGTTAGCCGAACAACTATAAATATTGTCTTTTTTTTACTCGCTTTCATTTTAATTTTGGCTATTCTTCATATTATACTCTCTACATATACTCTATCTGTGATCTGTGACTGGATATTGGTGCTTTCGCTTGTAATTGGATGTTGGTGGTCAATTTTGATGCCAACATTTTGGTGCTTTCACTGAGAAAGCTAGTACATAGGGATTTGGAAGTTTGGATCATGGATTTGAAAGCTTAGGAACTCGGATTTAGGAAGCTATGGTTAGGCAATCAACAAGGAGATAGAGGAAAGAGAGGAGTCATCATGAAGGAAGTCAGGAGGCTTCCTCAGGAGCTAATCAAACCTCAATCTATATTACTAGAGACAAGATGGAAATGATGTTGAAAAGGCAGGAGGATATGATGCAGAGCTTATTCTGACAGATTGGACAAGTTGGAGTGCAAAACTAAGGGAATGAAGTAGTAGAAAATGCTGGAAATTTGGATCGTGTAGTTGGAGCAGCAGGAGCGGGGGAAGTCCAAAATCAGAACCAAGGAAATGGAGCAACCAGGATACGGGATAGAGTGGAGCCATCGGGAACAGCCCCTGAACTAGGAGGCATGCCTCCGGATCATAATGGCTCAATTCCAGGCAGGACATCAACCGGTGCTGTGTAGTTTGGCATTGATAGGGAAATGAATGCTCGTCCAGTAGAACATATTTCAGGATTCCCTCGTGGACTTGGGGCGGCATGTTGGAGACAACAAACAAAGACTACCACTTGGTGATAACGACTGGTTGGCGGAAATGGTCATACGGGCCATGAGAGGAGGATTGGTGAATAGAGATTTAAAGTATGTGAATAGGGACCCCTTCGCTCCTATAATTAGGCAAGCTAGGATCCACTGGAATTCAAACTACCAACGCTAGAGACATATAATGGAAGAACGGATCCCACTGTTCATCTGACAAGGTATATGAGGCATATGGAAGTACTGAGGGCATCAGAGGAGGTCATGGACAAGTGCATCCCTTTGTATTTGACGGATATAGCAGCATTATGGTTCAGACAATTGGAAAGAGGCTCTATTGGAATGTGGACGGAATTGATTGAAAGGTTTATGAGGCAGTTTAGAGTTCACATCTCGAGACCCAAGAATGTGACGAGTTTGGAAACACTAAAGAATAGGACCGGAGAATCTCTGAGTAATTTTCTAACACGATTTAACGCTGCGGCGACATTGGTGGATCATCCAGATCCACCCATGGTTTTGATGGCAGCTGCGTCTGGCATTGCTGATGGCATGGAATTCAAGGATTCATTAACACAGGATCCACCGATGGATTTAGGAGAGTTTTATCATGAAGCAGAGAGGTTCCTACGATAGGAAGACGCGAAAGCTGATAGAGATGAAGGAGAGGAGGTTGAGGTTTATGCATCAAAGGCGGAAGCTGATAGAGAGCAGAGAATAGCTTTGGTGGATCAAAGCAGCCACGAAAGGAACCAAGATTCACCTCTTACACGAAATTGATTGAAACCTTAGAATGGGTATATCTCGACACTAGGAGGCAGATTCCCTACCGAAGGCCAATTAGGAGGGAGCCCACCAATAATGAAAGGAAATCAGACAAATACTACCTATTGCACGAGCTAGGTGTCCACAGTACAAACGATTGCTGGTACTTGAAGGATGAGATCGAGGGACATATCCGAAACGATGAATTGTTACAATACGTAAAAGCGCGAGCAGTGACAGTGGGACAAGAGCGACCGCCATCCGCGCCAAACGAAAATGACCCTGGATCGAAGCGTAAACTTGTCATTAACTGATCTGGATGGCAAAGAATAAGTAATAAACTCCGCAATAAAACGGCTAAGTCACATACACATGTACGGGATCGCGAACGGTCCTCAAGCATGCTCTGAGATGACAATGAACCGCCACACCCGAAGATGCATGCACTTTAATGTTTTAGTTTTGTTTTTGTTTCTCTTCTTTGTATCTAAACTTGATTTTTTTAGTTGGATATTTCAATTATAAGACTCGCTCGAATGTGAAATCTGATATTAATCATTCCGATTCCCCTCCGGACATTCACATCTCACCTCGAACGACACCCGACCTCGAATGGTCACATCTCGCCTTGAACGGCACCCGACCTTAAATGGTTACATCTCGCCTCGAATGGCACCCGACCTCGAATGGTCACATCTTGCGTTGAACGACACCCGACCTCGAATGGTCACATTTTCCCTAGAATGGCACCCGACCTCGAATTGTCGCATCTCGCCTAGAACGGCACCCAACCTCGAACGGTCACATCTCGCCTCGAACGACACTTGACCTCAAACAGTCACATTTCGCCTCGAAAGGCACCCACCCTCGAACGATCACATCTCGCCTCGAACGACACCCAACCTCGAACGGTCATATCATACCTCGAACGGCACCCGACCTCGAACGGTCACATTTTGCCTCGAACGACACTATCTCAAACGATCACATTTCACCCCCGAATGGCACATGGTCCCAAATGATCATTATTAACAATCAGGCAAGATCATTGATCTCTTCACAGGTCATCCACAGATTTCGAACATCAGGCTTATGGCAATACAAAACACGCCTTCCTATTGCAAGGCACGTTTTGGGGCAAACTGTTAACCCGCCTTTTGGGCAAGCCAGTATACGGATTTAACTTAATAGACTTCACAATTATCAAGACTGAAATTTCATAAACCTTGTTCAGATGGATGGATGGACAATCGACTGTGGATAATAAATATGAATAGGAAGCAGGGATAAAGCGTGATTGGTGGACAAACGATGCAGGGTACTTGGAATATGGATTTTGGCAAGAGATAGGTTGCTTAAGATCTACTTCGAGTTGCCAAAGGGATTGCTTCGGGTCATCCAAGGGTTTACTTCGAGTCTCCATGTGGTTGGCTTCGGGTCGGCGTAAAGAGTTGCTAGGGATCGGCATAATACTCCGGGACGGCATTGGCTTCGGGTCGACATGGCCTCTTCTTCGGGTCGGCATCAGGGAACCTTAGGATCAGCATAAGACTTGGGGATGACATTAGGATGGAGGCATTTCACTTCGGGTCGGCATTGCCTGGGCTTCAGGTCGGTAAAGCATCGGGTTGGCAAGTCATCAAGTCGGCATTGAGGAATAGCTAGGGGTCAGCATTATATTCACTTCGGGTCGGCTATGGGGTTTACTCTGGGTCGGCACAGGTCGATCTTTGGGTCGACACTCAGGTCAGCAGAGAAGGAACTACATGGGGTCGGCATATGGAAGTGCTCCGGGTCGGCACCATCTTCACTTCGGGTCAGCACTCGGGTCGGCATGTAGCTTGGTTCGGGTCGACGTAGGATCGACAATTTGGCTTGACGATCTCTACGGTGGGCCCACATAGGTGAGAAGTCCCTGTAGCCGGAGTTTCGCCTATAAATATAGCAGGTGTGGCTTCAGAAAAGGGGATCTTCATTCTTTTTCTCTTCATCTTCTACCCAGAGGCTACTCTTCCATTTTTATTCAGAAATTCCGGATTGTAACTATAATCAAATTTCTGAGAATAAAAAGGATTGTTCTGGAGTGGACGTAGGCCGAAATTAGCCAAACCACTATAAATCTTGTCTTTTTTACTTGCTTTCATTTTAATTTTGGCTATTCTTCATATTATACTCTCTACATATACTCTATCTATGATCTGTGACTGGATATTGGTGCTTTCGCTTGTAATTGGGGGTTGGTGGTCAATTTTGAGGCCAATAGGTTTTAACTTATTTGATTTCATGTTTTTTTGTACGTACATACGTACGTACATACACATATATACACAATACACACACACACACATATATCACTAACAGATATAATATACTAATTTATACATAAATATATACTTATATGTATTTTTTTAATTAAATAATTTAATTAATTACAAATATAAAATTTATGTTTAAATTTAAAACATTTTTAAATTTTGTATTCACAACTCTTTATAAAATTATACTACAATTTATTTTAATTTAAATTTTTTTAAGTTTACTTTATAATTATGCTTATCTGAATCAAACAAAGGTTTTAAACACGTTGGAGCCTTCCACTAGGGCATACACTTGAAACAATCCAGTTTGACGAGCTATGTAAAGGTAAGGTGATCGGGAGGTTTTCTTCTTGCAAGAATGTTCCTTAATTGGAGCATCCTTCTCCTTAGTTTAAGCACATTTCCCCTAGACATCCATCTAATTGGTTTTTTCAAAAAGAATTTCCCTACGTATTGGTTAACTATTCAGATAAATACAAGTGGGTACTAATACCATTGTTGGATCAAATGCATAGAGAGTGGGGTAGAAAGGGCAACTTTAATAATATTTCCTTTTATTAATCTTCATAATATCTTATTTTGTGTTTACATGATTAATAAAATTTGTATTAAATTAAATTTAGTATTTATTTGATAAGAGAGTTTGAGAAATATTTTAAATTTATATAATTTTATGTAAAATATTTATTTACTGTTATTGTACCATAATAATATTCATTATTAATTAAATTTAAATTAAACTTAATATTTAATATTAATATACTTGTTTTCATAATACAAATAATACAACTGTATTGAAGATGATGATCTGACCTAGAGGTAATATGAGAGTATGTATATGATTAACCATCATGTATTACAGTTAATAAGTATATAAATATTGGTCATATATAAATGATGGTGTCAATGGGATATATATACACACGTTTAATGATTAAATGCACTCCTAAATTATTTTTTAGCCATTTATATAAAATTAATATTTATATATATAATATATATAATGTTATTTAAATACACACACGCACATATATATTGAAATATATATGATTTATTTTATATGTATATATATACATTCATATATATATATATATATTAATATATATTTGAATTATATACTTATGTATATGTAGTAATTTAAAATTCAAATTTAATAGGTTTGACTTTTTCAAATAAAATTTTATATATTATAAAAATATTTTTTTTAGATTTTGCCGCTTGTAAAATTGAAGTATTTTTTCTAATTTTAAAGTCAGATTTTATTTTAATATTGAGAATTTCAAAGTTTTAAATTTTAAACACATTTGACCTTTTAAACAAATTAAAATCAAAATAAAAAATATATGTTATATTGGAAGCCGAAAGAATTATATACATACATATATACATACATACATACAAATATATACATATATATTATAATAGATAGAAATTATACATATGTATATATATATTTGTGTGTGTGTGTGAATTTTAATCTAAAGCCACGAGCATATGTGATTTTTTTACACATTAAACCTGAATATAATTTAATAGTTTAAATGTGCTATATATATATTGAAACTTGGTTAATTTTTATTGCAGATATGTTTCAAGGCCCAATAGCCCAAAATACGTCATTCTTCAAATTAGTAACAAATACAAATAGGCTTTGCTATAGCATAATAAACCAAGTCCATCTCGATAGTGGTGAAAAGCAAGTATCAGTATATTATGAAGCACTGTTCCCACTTTACACGCCTTTTCACTTTAGTTCAGAGCTTCTCTCTCTTCCTTCCAATTTCCATCTTCCTATTCATAACTATGACGGTTGAAAATCTACCAAACACAAGGCTTCCAGAAGTTGTTCATCTTCCTCAACATTGCAACTATATGCTATATATATTTCATGTCCAAAGATAAATTATTATTTTGTTGAAACTGAGACTAATTTTTTAACGTTTTAAAAGGGTTTTTATTTTATTTTATTAATTATTAAATTACTTTTTGAAATATGTTCTATTCTTTTTTTAAATTGTGGTTGAACTAATCAAGTCATATACAAGCGTAGGTATGTAGAAAATTTATACATGTATACATAATTGAATAATTAAAATAAGGAATTACCTCCTTCTTGCAATCCTACCAATTATCGAACACATTAATTGTTTAGTTCTCTCTTCCATTTCCTTGGCTACAGGTTGCAAAGCCATCACTTTGGCTTCACCAATGTCAATTAGAGGCTAGGGTTTGGTTGTCTAAGTGTGGAGAGAACGAGAATGCTACATATTCAATACAAATATCCAATACCTACCTCTTTTCTCTGATACTCTAGGAGACTAGATCCCTATTTTCCCCTTCTTGCTATAGTTGGCCCCAATTGATCCTTGCTTGGTCTAAATGTCCAATTGACTCCTTTGAATCAATTAGTTAACTGTTTTGCTTAAGCTCATTTTTTAATCGATCCGTCGTACAAATTTATACATCGTTCAGATAAATTTTTTAAGTTTCAAATAAATAATTAAAATCCCACAATAATTTAATACAACATTTTTTATGATTTTACATTGGTCGAATTTGAAATTACTAATAACATGGTTATGTTGGCTCTCTATGTGAACTCGGTCCTTAGTCAATATTCAAATAGTTTAAATACTAAAGCCACTATGCTAAAATAAAATATTGGACACATATTCAATGCACATAGATCATTTAGGTGAAATCCAATTTCTAATCTATAATAGAATCACCTAGTAATGACATTTTATACACGTATTCTTTTCGTTATCACTATATCACTTAGATATCTAGAACTTGGTCTAAGGCTAAAATTTGTATTAATATCCATATTTAATTGCGTAGACCACTTTAAAGACCTTAGTTCAATACAACAACATTATCGATTAACCGATTTGCTATGGCCAAAGATTTTGACCTATTTGACTACCAATTACGATGATACTAATCTTCTACAGTGAAGGAGATGAATACAAGTATAGTATAGTTACTCAAGGTCAACAATATCCACAAATCCGAAGAATACTATACGTTGTTAACATGAGATCTTCTATTTTGACTTAGTTGTATTAGCATATAGAAGACTCTCGTCGAGTCATTTCGTGATTGTTCCAAACAACCACAAATATGTAATCCCTTGGTGTCTTTAATAATCATGACTAATTCAATACGTACACTAGTCTTAATAGATTTATCGATATTATTTTCTTGATACATCATAACTAGGAACATTTAAGCAGTTAATGTTTATATATTGATTCAGTACTCATGATTATGAACACATTCGTAATTGTAACCGATAAAAACTTCTTCTAAGGACTTTCTACTTATATATGTTTAATGTGATTAATTCATTATTTACATCCCTATATAACAACACATATAAAAGAAAATAAAACCAAATGCATATTTTATTTCAAACAAGATTGTTTAGAGAGTTGAGTTTATATAACTATTTACATAATTTCCTCTAGAGCACTCCCTTAATTCTATCAGATAGTAATCAATGTGGAAATCTTAGCGCTTCCACTTTCAGCATTCACTATTTACATGATTATTCCTACCCTATGACTAAGAAGACTTGGACTTCACTCATATCAAGCAAACCTTATTCGAACCTCTTTTAGAAAAAATCAATTCCCAACATTGCTATAGGCTTTTTATGTCTTCAAAAGCTTCCCTAAAGGTTAATTTGATACTTCTCTTTATTTTTTCCTACATTCTCATAAATGAATTTAGACCCATTTTATAATATAGATTAAATTCCTAGATTATCTCAAGAGATAAAAAGAACAAGAAATTATTTTGAAACTCCATTAGATAAGAGTAAAATACAAATTGTCTGACTTAATTGAGAGAGTGAAAGGCTTGGTCCAGTTATAAACGACAAACATGTAACCCTATTAAAGTGGTTGTAAATACTTGAGGACTTTTGACTTAACTTATTTTTTCCTATGCTTCATAAGTCCTAGATAATATGAAATGCTTACTTGAAAAACAACGAAGAACTCGCTGCCATTTTTTAGATGCTTGTGGAGGATAAAGGAAAACTTTTTGGATGCCTCAATTTGATTTATATTAGGTTCCCCACTATGGTCTTTTCTTTTTTGACAATAATTCTAGCGGCCTTCTTAGAAGGCTTCATAGGAGATTCTTAAATGATTATGGCTTTGATCCTCATCTTGGGGAATGTTGTAATTTGCCTCATTCCTACAACGTTCTTATTGCTACTAATATGTTGCATTCGGATAAATAAATCATTCACGACCAGTTTATTTCCGAGCACCTCGAAGGTTCTTACTTATATAACCTTCTTAGTTTCAATTTTCATTATATGTATTTTTGTTCATTGTAACCTAACTATGTATATTAGTGGAATCCAAATTTAAACCTTTTGCTTATGTTTAATATATCATGTATATGCAGGATTTCAAATATAATTTTGAAATTGGATCCTCATTTTCTCCAAGAAGTATTTCAAGTAAATATGTTAAACTAAAAGGCTTTCCACTATTCATGGTAAACTATTCTAGAGATAATGTTTCATGGTAATTAACCTCCTATTTATACTTTAAAATAAAATAATGTTTAAGAAAACATGAATATGAAAGACGACGCAGAAGGTAATCGTTAATTTTTCAAGCATCAAAAGTGTCAAATATCAGGCCTAATCATGGATAAGAGGGCATTAGAATCATTTTGTAAATCCCTTATGGAGAAATGTTTTCAAAGCCTTTACTTCTTGCTTAAAAATATAATACAGGTACCATATTCTCAACTTAAAGTAAAGAAATTTTTTTCTCGAAGCTGAATTGAAGAAAATTAAAATGAATGTAAATCTTATGAACTCTTTTTTTAGAATGGGATCAGACATATTCATCCACTTCTTGGTTTGCTTTGTCAAATTAAGACATTGTAGTCTATAGCTCGAGGGACCTATACTCTTATGCTCGATAGATGCGGTATACCATATTCACTTACCCTTGCTACTCTTCATGCATAGCGTTTTAAAGTTTTCAAATGGAAAAGGAAGTATAAATTTGATTATAACCAAGTTGTGAAAAAATATTGGAATGAGAAGTTCATCTGGTAATTCTCGAATTTATGCTTCCAAATCGATCTCCTCGAAACTAAAAAATGGTTTAATCTAATGTTAATAAATTAAAACTGAAAATAGGGAATTTCTTGGAAGAATGCACTCCTCAGAGGGATGGATAAATGTAACATCCTGAAATTTTCAACCATTCGCATCCATACATGTCGGACTTGAATTGCTCAAAATATCATATTGTTAATTTAAATTTGGCAAAACTCAGCATATACAATAAATAAATAATCACAGAATCACAGACACAGAGTAATATAACAATAATGCAGTGGAAACAAAAGAATAGTAGTTCATGAAGCTACTATATATATATATATATAATAGAGTTAAAAAAATACAACAGAAGTCTCGAATACATAGATGTCTCAATACAATAGTCAAATACAAAATCTGAATACATCACTGGAATCAACTGAATAACTAAAAGCAGAATCGATATAGCTGGATCTCCAAGCGAAGCTCCAACTCCAAAGGTGAGTCTCGAACACTAAGCCACTCATTCTGACCCGAGCGTAAAGCAAAACACAAAACACTCGAGTCAGGATTAACATTCTTATAACAATAAATCCAACTCAAGTGCAACTGAAATACAGTAACTTAAAGGATGTTTGGGATAACCATCCTCTAAGGATCCGTTAAACTATCTACTATGTAGTAATATACGCTATTATAATAATGTATACAGTAAAGTATACTATTTAAAAATAGCGTTAAGGCTTTACATTTTCCACCTTAACACATTTTTAGGTATGCCAATAGTCTATACAGTACCGTAATACCCCGTAAACTGGAGCTACCAGAGGATACTCCATAGGTACGACACAAATCGAACTCGTAGTAAAGCACACTAGGGTAGGTGACACAGCACAACTAGGCAACACCAGGGTAGATATACCAATTATACTTCCGGGCCGGTGGTAACGCAGAGCCGCAGCAATCGCCCACCTCGAGCCACACTCCCGAATCAAGGGTGTGCACCAAATCAATCACAAAGTAATAGAATGGCATACGATGGAGTGTGTCCGATAAGAGGAGCTACCTCATTAGCCCGTCAATTGCTCCTGTTTTAGCCACCTTATGCCAACTCACGGGAGTCAGGTCCACGTATATCATATAGGATCATCGCCACCATCCTACTTCATTTTGGAATCTCCACTGCGTACACAGTTGTTAAAGTGGTTTTCGGTATCGACAGAGAGTACGCCCATATCCGATCCCGGTCTCTTTAACAACCAAACGTTATTATAACACCGCGGTCATTTCAAAATAGTTTATACTTTAAAACCAAAATATCATTTCCATTTCAAAACCAAACCAATACGATATCATTTCCATTTCAAAAATATTCACTTCCAAAATCATAGTACTTTCAAAGTTATAATACTTTCGAAACCAAACAATTTGAAATAATAATACTTTGGAAATCATAATACTTTGAAAATTCATAACTTTGGAAATCATAACACTTTGAAATCATAACACTTTCCTTCAAACAGTTTAGATATTAATAATAGTATATAAAATAAAATAGTTTATAAAATAAAATAATTTATATAAAATAGTTATAAGTTAAAACAATTTATATTAAAATAATTAGTATATTAAAAATAGTTTATATTAAAAATAGTTTATAAACTAATATAAAATAGTTTTATACTTTATCTAAAAATAAAATAGTTTCCACCAATTTCATAAATCAATTCAAATCAACTTGAATTCCAAAATTCACATTTAATTCAATCTCAATTCATCGATTTCAATTCAATTCTGTTCGAAATAAACTATTTCAAATTATATCGCTTTCAAATACAGATTTGAACCTCAAAATAAACCATTTCAATTTCAATATACTTCAAAGCTTTATATATATTCCACCATTTCAAAACTAAATTTGATAATTTCATATATATCTTAATTTAACTTAATTATTATTTAGTTTTGCAATATTCACTAAATAAATTCAATATCATTTAAATAAAAGCCCAAATTTAAAATCACTAAATATTTCCTTCAATTTATTTAAACTTGAAATATTCATTTTAAATCATCTTAAACCAAAAATCAAGTTATAAAATCATATCTTTTAAAACCCCAAATTCCATAAGTTCAGATCGATTTAATTAAATATAATTCTTAATTAAATGCAATTTCAAATAAATTTCAAATCTATCTTCTCAACCTTAATTTATTAAATCATTACAAACTTTATATTAAAATATAATTTAAATAAATACTTAACCATATTATATTTTAATAAAATCAAACTTTATCATTAAACTTATTTTATATTAAAAAAAATTTATACATAGGTCAAAATCAAGAATTTAACTATATATAAAATAACATTTATATCATATCTAAAATCAATATTTTTATAAAACCATATATTTCTTTCCAAAACCATAGAAATCATTTTCAAAATATTTATATATAGACCAACGGTGTCTGTATATAATTCTCTACCCTATGGTCAAGTGATATGAATATTTATCATTTCAATTCGTAATTTAAATATATATATATATATATACGGGTATATATCTTTTCAACCCGCAATCTCAAATTCAGTGTTAATGAAAATCGCTTGGGTTTATCATTTCAACCCATAACGATTTTCTCTTATTCTATAGATCGTTCGGGTATGTATCATTTCAACCCATAGTGAATTCTATACTAACAGGGAACTTGCAGAGTGATAACAGATATGATAATAATATAACAATCAGTAACAGGCATATATCATCAGTGATAAATAACAGATAATGGTGTCAGATGTCACAGGTGAACAGATATAGATAATGGCATATATATATATATACATATCAATGTAAATAACTAACACCAGCATATTTCAATTGTCGTTTCAATTGAATTAAAATTTAATAAATATAAGAACATTAATCGTGAGTGATTGCTCACCTTTCGAGACTAAAGAGAATAGACAATGAGATTAAGTTACGAAATGCAAGCATGAATTCCAAGTCAAGGCAAGATGAGCATGAATTCGACGGATAGAGCTAATAAATAGGAACCGTTGAGAAAAAAAAATCAATCAGTTTGATAGGAACATAAATTATATATATATAATTCAAATCATTATTCTTAAAATATAAGTATTTAAAATCAAAGATATATAATTTATATTTAAAAATCAACACTTTAAACAAATCAAAATAAATCTTGTTCAGACATACTATCCTTTACATAGTATATATAATTTTTTTTTTCTAATAAAACAATATATTATTATTATATACATTTTATAAACTTAATATGTGTACTCATAAAATAAAATTGCAAAGTTATAAAACAAGAGTTGTACTCACTTTTTCACTCATACGCACTTTTCACTCAAAGCTAATATATAAATCAATACATATGCATATACACGCAAGCATCAGGAATAAATAAAAGAAAAGTAAACTATAAATATAGAAAAAGCTTTGTAACATATATAACTCAAAAGGTCACTATCTTATAAACTATATATTTATACTTCAACAGATCATACTAAAAAGCGAATATATAGTATACGTACAATTATATACATAAGTAATTGTGTTGTAAAACTTTCATATATATTAACTAATATATAAACTGATAGATATGTATACTTAATTCCAACTTGAATAAACTATAGATATATAGAACATACATACAACAAAATCAAAACTTAACAATTATAAAATATATAATATAAACCGAGATAACATTTTAACATAAAATCTTAGTTTATTTTACAACTAACAGATTTTTGCCACTTATATACAAGCTTACACATATAAATATATGTATACATAAACATAAAACCGTCACTATATTAGGCGTATATAAAGCTGTAATATTGTATATTTAAAACAATATTTTTAAAGCTATATAACTTACATATATATTAAAATTTAAATCAATATTATAAAACAACTCACTAACATATATATTACAGTAGACATATAATAGATAACCTATGCATTTTATATAATATTCAATTAAATGATATATATATACCATTTCATACAAAAGAAGGCACGAAAAGCAGGAGATCGACTTGGTGTGCGTGCGTGAGAACTGAAGTGGATCAAGTGGTGGTGATGGTCAGCTGCTCGATGTTTGGTCACATGCGCGGGCTTGGTTGGCTTGAAGTTGAAGGAGGGGAGGCCAAGCATGCAGGGAAGAACGGGGTTGGGTTGCGTACTAAGGCATGGGAAGAGGGGGAAAGATGATGAGCTGGCGAATGAAAGGGAAGATAAAGGAAAAATGCAAGCTTTGCTTTCTTTCTTTTATAAATGAATGGAAGCAGCATATAATACGTGGACTAACAAATTATGTTGAACGTTGGGAATAGAAATGGTTAGAAGCTGAAATAATAATTGTTGATGGCTGTTGGTTAATAGATGGTGGAATCTGAAGGAGTATTGGAAGTTAAAAGATACAAATGCGGAACCGATACGAAGTCGTTTCGTAGATTTCCATTGTCACCCGGACTTCAAAACACAGAATTGAATATACCGCAGAGATCAGCACGATGAGACGATCAAAACAGTATACAGATATCAGTGGTACGATCATCCTATCAAAAGTCAATAATCGGTACCGAAAATGCTGCTAATTTGCCGAAAATAAGAAAAACGGAGCAATAGCAGTCAAAATTTGGAGAAACAAAATATGACGCCTCACTCAAAAGATGATTTACAAATTTTCTGTATAAAAATATTTAGGTTTGGAAAACATTTTATTATCATCAAATATTAACTGTTTTAAATTGAAATAAAGTTACACAATAAAATAAACTTTCATATTATCAGATGAAAATTTACTATTTTCTATGTTTAATTAGACGTATTCCAAATATCAAATTTAAAATTCAAAATTTTATTATTTAAAATTTCACAAAAATTTCAATTAAATATATCAATAAAACAAAAAAAAATTATTAAAAATTTACGGGTCGTTACAATAAAACTCATGGTCGTAGTTTATGTCTTTAAATCAATGCTTTTGAGCCTCAAAATATTCTTAGGAAGAAAGTGGTAAAACTCAGACAATGATTATTATTGTCGTTTACTCAACACCTAATGAACCATCCTGAAGTAATCAAAAAAAAAATCAAGCGACTCGAGGAGCATCTTGAACTTATGCATCGTTACATTCCAAGAGCACCACAACTAGTCTCTATAGTCGATTATCTTATCGAGATCATTCTACATTTTCAATTTGAAGTTAGATTTCTAATTCCTTATCCCAGTAAAGAATTCAGGCCTTGGGAAAGTTATAACAAGCTACCAAAGATTCAAATGTTTTTTCCTTTACGGCTACGCCGAAATCCCAAATATATTAGTGGTTCTCTTATCTTATACAAAGAGAATGTGGTATGAAGAGGGCTTCACCATTGTACCATTGATGTTGTTGATAAGGGAAAGGACCCGACGTAACACTTCGTAAGTTAATAGAATAAATTCCTTTTCCTGGTTACTATGTTGAATTTTCCTCTATTTTACAACCTTGTACTATTTTGTGTTAATTTCTAGCATTGAAGTAGACTATGATATTCCATTATTTTAAAATACTGACAAAGATAGAATTTGGAGTGCAATGATGTATTTTCTTGTATATTCAACAATATTGAGTCATGTCTTTAATGACCGTATTAATTTGATGTCTAAAGCATATATTGCATAGATTTAAACAGCTTTCGAAGGATGCTTTATCCCAACACCACCGTGGATATAAAGTCAACATTTTATCATTGAAGACTTAACCAATAATACTCTTTCTTCCAACAGGTTGTTTTAGGCTTAAGCGGCATGACCGAAGGCTTGTTTGAACCATTCTCAGTATTACTCTTTTGGATATTTGAATGCTTGCCTTAGCCGAGCATATTAAGCAAGACTAAGGGCTACTCAACTCTACTGTCAAGTACCTCAGACGGACATGTTCAGATGGGATCGAGGGATCACTCTACTAAATGTAAGAGTAAATATTCTTATGGGTATTATTGATCAGATTGAACTATAAATTTCATTAGCCATTATTAACCCTAATGTGACAACCTGTACCTCCAGACACACTGATCCACAGCCTAGGATGACTTTTGGACTTGCGTTGGTGCTAAGAAGTACGAGTTATCGGAATTTTAAACATTTCAGAGACAAAAGATATAAGGATAAAATCTAACACATTCTACAATTTTAGATTTCATAGTGGAAGAAAATAAAATATAAATAAAAAAATAACCATCTTAAAAAATGTCTCAGAAAACACTGTCTCAAAAAAGTACGTAGTTTAAATCCAAAGTGTATAGAAATACAATACATAGTCTGATAAATACTAAGTATAATAAATAATTACATAGAGAGTAATTGACAATAAAAAGCAACTCCAATGACAAGCTTGCCTCTCCATGTACTGATGTTTGGGCCTATCACATGCTACCCTATCCTCATATGGTAGGGAAAAGGAAAGGAGTGGGCTAGATACAAGTCTGGTGAATGAGTTACATTATTAATATATGGTGATCACATGCAATTACTTTATTAATACTCTATGCGACCTAGGGTGTTATACTTGTATCCGTGAAGCTCTTACTAAGGAAAGGTCTCACTAACCTAAGAACATGGTTTTAAACACACCTACACCACCTCTTGTGAAGGCTTATACACAGGGTCGAACAACTAAGCGAGCCCCAATACTACTACGGGTAGGCTAACAGCTACTAAAACTACTTCAACATAGGGTTACCTACAACACCATGCTTGGGACTGCATTCCCAGATTACGACTACACATATCTTAATTACGCACTAAGGGAGCCCGCAATGCCAACTCACACCAAAGATGTCTGCTACATCCGTGTCCACTTCTTGGTGGTAACATAACGCCTCTTACCACACCGTGCCGAGATCCATCAACAACATAGTATCACATCCGCGCAGCCATGCATACCAAGGAACTTCCATTAGTGCCGAGTCAAACACTTTTCCGAGCATCATTTTCAGTGTGCGTGTACACTGTAGAACCTCCCGTGAGTGCAATTTGCAATAGAATTGCCCCAATTGAAAGTCAACCATGCCTAATAAACAATGTTTGGATCTCGTTGACAGCGTACACCTCTATTCCGTCCTGTAATGTTCTAGGGTAGCTCACATAGGGAACTAACTTCCCTACTATACTAATACATATATATATATATATATATTTATACATACAATTAATTTAATAACTTGGGCCTTATGCTAAAGTTCAATCTCGGCCATAAAACATTAACTAGTCGATCGATGGTCATTGACCTAGTCGATTGGCTCCAGTGAGCCTGTCGATCGGTCGTGGTGTTTACTATGTATTTTAATTATTGTTGTTTATTAATTATCATCACTCTTAATTATAGTAAACGTTAATTACAAATTTCATATTACAATAAACTGTTAATTATAGTGAACCTTTATTTTGTCAATCTACAACCTTCAAGTCTTTCAATTACAATCCCTAACAACTTCATAAGCATGTTCATTTATCGTAATGAATTAAATCAGGTTTAGAATTAACATATAGTTTATATTCAATTCAACAAATAGGGTTTTTGACCTAATCTAATTTTTTATATAATAGGTTTACTTTATCCAGATCTGGATTAGGCAAGAATCATATTCAAATAGGTTAAACTCTTATTCAAATTTGAATCTATGGCAATTATTCGAGAAACAATATTTTGTATTTAATCTAAATAATTCCAGATCAGTATGGTATAAATAAAATTGATTACATTTAAATCATCTTACAGATCATGAACCCACTCACCTCTAAAATGTTATCCCATCCCTAACACTCTTGGAATCACCTCCACTTTGTGTAGACCTCCTCTTGATTTGATTTAATCTATTCTTCTTCAGTTTCTCTAATTTAGTTATTATTTGGTTTTGAAGAAACTTTGATTTGAGGAGAAAGAGATTTCATATTTTAAAGAGACTTAGTTTGGATGTATAGTAAATGAATTAGGGTTTTTACAATTAGCCAAAGGTTCTATTTATAGGGGTAGAAACTAATCTCAGTCATTGGATTTAATATTATAAAATATGGTCCATTCAGCCACTTAATATCCTAACCCGATTACGTCAATCGGTCGACTACTAGGCTTAGAGTGGCCGATCTCTAGGGGTCAACCAATCAAGCTCATAGTGTCGATCGGTGGAGATTTCTACGTTTAATTTTTTTTTCATTTCTTAAATAATTGTTTAGTTGTTTTCAATTCCTAATTTTCAAACGTTAATAACTTTTTTGTACTAGCTTCCATTTCAAAATATTATATATGAAAATTGTCCAGAAGACCGCTAGAATGCAATGGTGTAAGTTCCGTAGCCAGATTTGAACGTTTATGAAAATTCCATTTCCTCTTATTATATTTAAATTTAATTCTTTTATTAAATTTTCGGGTGTTACATTGGCATAAGAGTCGCTTATGTAACGACCCAGAATTTTATTACCTTAATTTGCGAATATTTTATAAATTTTAAATATTCAAATAATAGGTTTTATAATTAAAATATAACTCTTTTAAATAATAACAAATGATGGTAAAAGAGATTTGTAATGACCCAGGATTTTGCCACTTTGAAGTAGGCTATTTAAATATATTTTATATAATCAATAAATAGATTTTATTAGCAAATAAACCTATTTTAATTATTTAAAAATGATGATAAAATAGTTTTCAAAATTTGTTTACCAATATAGATAGTTCAAATAAAAATAGAAAAATGTGACCGAAGAACGTTTTTCAAAATTTCTACTTTTTGACACCCAAAAGTCATCGAGAATGTTGTGCACACTTGGTGCATCAAGCACACATACATATGATAGGATTAATAATAATAGAACACTCTTATTTACATACTAACACATACTTAATTAAGCATAAAAATGGATGTGACAAATCATGTTATAAAAGACAATTGTAAACACATAAACACACTTATATGTATACAAATCCTATGCCATACCTTAAGTACCCTACAACATGGCCTAGGGGGGTAACGTGTATATCTGAGGGAGAGGGGAGGTATAGGTGCATGCATGCATGCATGTATTATTTTATTAAGTCACTTTACATATTTTAATAAATTTCTAAGCCTATAAATACCTCTCTCATTCCTACATCATCTTCTTTGTTTTCATTTGCATTCTCATGTCAAAACCCTCTTCTTATCTTCATGTATTTCAATGGCTTCCATCTCCAAAGTCCTAAGAGAAAAGATAGAGAAAATAGTGTAAAAATATAACTGAACTTCTCCATTTCACTTCCAAATCCATTCTTTACTAAACAAAACCCATATCCACAAAAAACCACCAAGGCTGAACCTTGTTCTAGCCATGGCCAAGAAAAATTGGTTTAAGGCTGAGCCCATTTAGCCTGCCAAAAGTCCATATCTTCAGTTTGTTGAGCTAGGAGCAAGCGAGCTAGGTCAAGAGCAAGTTTAGTTTGATTTACTGAAATTTTGCTGAGTAAAGTTCATGTTTTTAAAACTCAAGTTACTAACTTTAAAGTGGTAAAATTTATGAGTTAAAATGTTAATTGAGTATGTAGTAATGTTATTTGTTGTGTATGCATGCATGTATGTTGATTTGGTGTTGATTGCTTATGCCGAAGTTTGAGTAGGCGATAAAGATTATACTTTGAATATTGGAAAAGTTGGTTAGTATTGTGAAGTAATACTTTATTTATGATGGTGCTATAATGTTATGATGTGATATTATTAAGGGCGGGGACGGAAAATTTCCATACCAACTGAAGTATTTTCCGTTTCTTCCGATTGTTGATGGAACAATATTCTATGTTCTAAATTCCGTTCCGCTAACTCCGAAATTCCATTAGGCGGAAACTGAAAGAAGCGGAACGGAACATGGAATTCCATTTTTCCGGGTAGAGAATTAAAAATGCAAAACATGCACCAAATATGTCATGAACCATAAGGATTGGGCAAGCTCATTTTTTTCACTAAAGAGACTAAAAATGAAAAGCTTAGACATATCTGCTGATAATTGTATTACATTATGTGGAAACAACTTTTAACAATCTAGACAACTATTTTTGAATACAGAACCAAATCTAAATAATATTTATAAGGAATGTTCTATATGAACAGTTTATATAACTTAAAAATGGGCTAAATTACTAGTTGAATGAGATATGGTCAATATTTGTACGTACACAGCTCTGAATAATTATGAGATAACATGCAGCCACTTCTGATCAGCTGTTTTGATGTATCAATTTGCATCTTATTCCCAGTTGTTCATATTATTCTTTTCGTGGATGAATCACTATCAGGAAAATGTAATCCAAAAATATAACCAAGGCACAGTATGTAATCCAAACCAAAAACAACAACCAATCATCAGAATTTTATCACATTGAATCTAAAAATGTAAATCAGTTATTGAATATAAAATATGTAATTCAATTCCTATTTCAAATTGCAATGTATTGTCATTTCGTCATATAGTGCTGCATTTGAACAAATATATGTTGGATACTCACATTAATATATGTATAAATTAATTACTTATCATTATTACAAAGGTTATTTGATATTATAAGAATAGAACATAAAATATTAACGGCTCATAAGAATGAAAGAAAAAGGATCTATTACCTCAGTTTTTTTTCCTAAACAAGAAAGCATGCGGAAGGAAAGAAAATTTCCGCGGAAATAGTGGAAATTTCCGCTGAGTTCCGTCACCTACCGGAAGGAATTCCTTTCGAATTATTTTTGATGGAAAAACACGGAAATCGGAAATCACGGAAATATTCGGAAGGAAAACGCTGGAAAAGCGGTAAAATGGAAAAATAACCAGCCCTAGATATTATGTTGGAATGTTGTAATTTTTGTATGTGGGTTCATGACAACAAGGTAGCAATTCGCTAACCAAAAGTGACGTAGAAATCCGTTTTTTGTCGAAATTTTGATTTTTTTTTCAAAATGAAAACTTTTCAAGTTATAACACTTTGATTTTGGTTTCAAAAGTTTATTTTCATGTTTCAAAGAGGATAAGAGTTCAAAATGGAAGTTTTAAAAGGTAGAAAAAGGAAATTTCAAAATTTTGAAATTATAGGTCCTTATAGCGATAGTCGCTATACGTGCAGTTCGGAAAATCTAACTAGTTTTCTAATCCAACTTGTTTGAAATTATTTATTTAATGATTATTTAATTGATTAATTAACTAATAAAGTTAATTAGTACTTAAACATTTGTTAATAATGGTTTCTAAACTTAAATATTAATCAATTAAGTTAATCATGATTTGTTACTTAATTAAAGTTAATTATTATTTAATTATTAATTAAGGATTAATTAATTATTATTTAATTATTTATTTAAGATAATTATTAATTAGTTATTATTTTAAAAATAGTTTTTATTTAATTAATCTTTGATTAAAGTTAAGTATGTTTTAGTACGGTTTAATTATCTTTAATTAGAGTTACTATTTAACAAGGGTTTGATTCTCATTTACAAGGGTTTTTAATTTATTTTATAATCACTTGGAGTTTAAGTAATCAGTTTTTGTTTTAAACTGTTTTCTTTTCAAATTGTTTTAAATCAAGGGATTTTTTTGTCACTAATCCTTAGGTAACCCCATATGATTAGGAAAATTAAATGACATCTATTAGCAGAAAAAAACATCATTCTAATATTACAATTAACTTGGACATTTACTTAAGTTGACTGATGGTTGTGTGTTAATGTCTTATATACCTGTTGTTATGTGATGTCATGGATAAGTAAAATCAAAATAAAAGCACCATTGTGGTTGCTAAGCCTCCATTTAATTTTTGTAAGGATAAATGTTTCATTTCTTTTTGAAATGGATTCAAAGTTATTTTAATTTGAACAAGATATTTAAAGAATGATTTGACAAATGGTTTTACTAAAGATGTTTTTTAACTAATGGGATTGGTTTTCTATGTTATAAAAAAATAAGTTTTTATAAAGAATTTTATAAAGGAATTTAGAAATTTATAAAACACTGTGGGTAAAAGGATTTGAGTTTTTAAGAAAAGAAGATTTCATAAATAAAGGAGATTTATAAAATGGTTTTACTTATTAAAGGAAGCTAATTTGATTTAGAGTTATTTAAGAAATTAGTTAAACAAGAAAGGTTTGTAAAGAAGTTATATAAATGATTTTGAATATTTATAAAAGGGTTTTATAAATGAATTTTAGAAGTTGGAAAGTATTTTGAAATGGATTTGGATTTCAAGTAAAGAGATTTCATGAATGAAATAGGTTTGATTAAAAAGGATTTATCGAAAGAAGTATAAAAAGAATTTGAGATCTGGGTTTCTCTAAAATGGCTTTTAAAAATTTTGGTATGGAACATCCATTCCACATTTAACATCGAGGAAATATTGTTTAGGTTGTCCTTACCTCCAATTTAAACAACCTTTGTTTAATCCTTTTAACATGATTTGGAAGTAAGAAGTTATTCATAAATGTTTTGTGTATATACTTATGTCAGAGAGATAAGTATATGAATGTTTTAAACAAGCGTTTTGGATGGAGATTTATTAAATAAAGATTTGTTTTGAGGCTTAGTGGTTGCTATGGACAAATAAAATCTCAAATGGAATTTGTTGTTGTTTGTTATTCGATATTAAATAACCGATTATCGAATTTGGACCCAAAACGTAACTCTAGTAATATTTAGGAGAAACACGTGAGTTATGTGGTACAGTCATCTCTGATGATGCTGTATTGTGCATATAAATCTCATTTTGTTCTCCTAGGACAAATGATAAGTAAATTCGTCCACTAGCGGTTAGGAGGTGATCTCCACTCTTATCTTTGACTATTTATTTCCTAAAGAACCGGGGTAGAGTTTATCGGAAACTATCAAATGATGTTTCGAAGAGACCGGGATCGGATATGTTATCCGATAACCACTTTGATCCAACTCTAGCATTTCAAAGTGAAGACATCTTAAAGATGATGGAATGGAAGATGGAGCTCTTTGAAGTGCAAGGGCTGCTTGCTATTAATCCTGAGGGTGATTCCAAAATGGATGTAGTAGAAGTAGTGCCTTTGGTTTGTTCATGTCCTGAATAACTTGTATGGATAAATGTTGGCATCACATTGTTGCTTGGAGGGCAAGGCTAGCATTCCAAGTGGGAAGTGCTATATAAAAGGTAAAATGTAGCCTCAAGCCTCATAGACCGAGAATGACTAAAACAAGGGAGATGTAGCAGGGCTAAGTGGGTCGCTCCCATTAGGGTATGATCATCCCTATCTAGAGTCGATATTATTTGTCATTTGTATGCTTTGGGGCTCATTAACCAAAGAGTGATCATATTCGGTACTACTTGTCTAGTGGTAGGCCGGTTCTATGTTGGCAAGGGATCCCGACGAGGTCCTTGGTGTTATTTTATCTAGAGATGCACCATGACAGGTGATACCCCAATAGCCCAGTCATTGTATGGAATACATTCTCCAATAAGCGTCATACGAACTTAGTTATGCCCAACTATGTTGAAATGTGAGATGCAAGCATTTCAGCTATATTCATATTTTACTTTGACCCCTAGACATTATTATGATATCAATTGATTTTCTATAGAAAATATTTTGGTTATCGTAAGGTAAAAACCCGTTCGTATTTATATGCGGCGTGGTCTTACGAGATTCCTTTGATTTAAAAGTATTTATAAAGTTAAAGACTTATGTTTTACTCACACCAGACCTATGTCTAACTCGAAGTTTATTTTCCATTTTCTTAAACTCTTGGGTGCTTAAATTTGAATGGGCAGCCAAGTAGTTTTATCATAGTAAGAAAGGAGGATCGTTATACCTTAGAATTGGACTAAGTGAATTTTATCACAGTTTTCCTTAACTTCTCCTTAGCACGAACGAATCAATGAACCAAGTGAAGACTAAGGTTTTTTTGGTTGTACCTTACTAATAAGGTAAGAGTTATAAACACCACATGGTGGTAGAGTATATCTTAGTTGAAGGTACTCACTAGTCATGATTCATGCACTAAGAGTCCCTTAACCAAGATGAACATTACACTAAGGGTCGCCTAAGCATGGGGGTTAACCATGGATCGAGAAAATAAGATACATTGGAAGCATTCTGAAATGCCTTTGGAAATCTTCTCTATTGAGAACAAATAGTAGATTAAATTGATCCTATTGCAAGAAAGCAAAAAACTCCAGAAATAACTAATTATTAAAAGTCCTGGAAGTCCAAGAAATAGTTGTTTCCGTTTGCCCCAAAGTATGGATTCTTACTTAAATGCTTCTTTTTAACATTCCTAAAGTAATAGTGTTAACTCAATAGAAGGGGAATTTATCAAGTTTGGATAAAGAGAACCAAGAAACCCACAATTCGAGAATTCTACTTACTTGGGTGACCCCTCGGGTATAAGTTGACTTGGTAGATAGGGTATTATTCTGAAACCTCTAAAATGTCCGTTAAGAAAATCTTCCCGTTGAGAGAAAAATCATTACTATGTATATTTGGTAAACTCCACAGGTTTCCTTTCCTAATTTTCTTTTAATCATCCTGGAAAGTGCGCTGCAGTCATTAGTTCCATCTCTATTAAGTTAATGATATTTGCAATATTTCTCCTTTTTACCTTCTTTTCCTCCATGTTATATGACCAATACTCAATTTTGGCCTTGGCTATGAGATAAATATTATTTTTGTGATATTTTGAGGAGGGTATGTCCTTAGGACATAGGAAGTTTTTACTTTAAAGACTGAATAATTTGCCCAAACATGATTCTTCTTCCCTATTTGTCCTCCTTTAGTTTCTTCCTATAGAGGAAAAAAAATTCTTCTTTCATTTTCCTTCGGCATTGTTAGCATTCATCGTTTTCATTCTAGCTTTTTGCATCATTTTTTCCTCTTGAATCTTGTTAAATTGTTATTCATGTCATTGTGGAAAGTTGTTCCTTTAGCTTGAAGATGAATGAATTCAAAATTGAATGGACTTATCTTGCTCATCCTTACACTTATTCAATGAGTTGACACTTCAATCTCCACTAATCCTAGAGCTATGGTAAATAATGACTTCTCTCCAAATAAAAAGGGTTTGATGTAACGCCCAGCCCAATATCCATGCTATCAAAGCCAAATTACCATCCAAAAGCATGGAGTAAAGGACACAATAGGAGCGACCTCTACTATATACCCTTGTGTCAATACAAATACATGATATTATATACATGAATCTCTATAGAACACTTTGTTAGGTAAAAATTTGGTCTAATCTCGTGTTTAGAGTTCCAAGGAAGGTAGGATCTTGGGTTCTGTATGCAAGTCAAAAGTAAAAAATTTCAAGTCATAGGTCCATTGGGAAACAAGCGCAAGTCATAAGGTCGCTAAGAGTAATTATGCAAAGAAGAATTTATTTGAGTCCTTCATAACAAATTTTCAATTCCAATTTGATCTAGTGGCCACGGAAATCCTAATTTCAAGCTTTTTGGTCGTACACACAAGATGTAAAATGAAGAAGAAGAACCACTAGGAATCGACTCTTTTAGTAAGGGAACATGCTTATTTATAGAAAACTTCAGTCTTTAGATTCATGACATGTGCCATTCAATAAAATTAAAGGTCATGGTTTGCTAACGTGATACATGTTCAAGATGACATGTGGAACTACCCTTCTTTAGCCTTTTCATGATGATGTGGCACTATTAGCCCAATAGAAGAATGCCATGTGGCCAATTAAGATGTTGATTTTTTAGTATATTCTTCAAAGTGCGATAGCTCCGAACTATCAACTTTCGATGGCTCAATTTGTCAATACACGATAGCCTTAATGTACAAATCCTTGATAGCTCTATTTGGTATAACATTCATTAATCAATTTACAATATTTAATATGTTTCACAAGTGTATATATGACATTTATCCCACCTTATTGTCATTAACCTGATGTCACTAAGGGGTTTAATATATTCATATGACAATAATCCTAACTACCATCATTAACCTGATGTCACTAAGGAGTTTGTCACATTTCATCCTATTATATATGATAGTAATTCCCATCTAACTGTCGTGTGCCTAGTATCACTAAGGTTTATAAGTTTGAAATATATTCTTACTTTATTAAAATAACATATATGATTAACCATTCATAATAATATATGTCAATAAATAAATATTTCATTGCATATTTAAATATGCGGTGATGGTGAAACCTGCATTTGCAAAAATAAAATAGCAGAATGCGGTGGTGACAGAGCCTATCTTTGCAGAAATAAAGTAACCGATTGCGATGGTGGTAGGGCCTACCTTTGCAAAAATAAAATAACTGGATGTGGCGAGCAGAGCCTATGGTTACAAAATAAAATAACCAAATGCGGTGGTGGCAAAGCCTACCTTTACAATAAAAACACAATGAAAAAATAATAACAGAGAAAAATAAGAGGCGACAGGCTGCTCTTTATTTCTATACAACTCTATGAGTTATGCTATAATTTCAATTATACAAAAGTTTTTATGCTTTAATTTACGCGGGATAAGATATAAGGTTTTAACTAATGGAAGTAAACAGTAGAGGTGGAAGAAGTTTACTCATCAAATGACGCTTTTGTTTTCCCTTTAAGTGAGTGTTTTAATAGGGAAAAGGAAGATTGAGGGAGAGGAAATGAGCGAAATAAAAGAAGAGGGTTAAGGGTTTATATATAAGAAAGGCCCAATCATACCTTTTTTTTATTAGGCTAATCATTATACTATTTTGTTTTATTATGCTTTTTATTACACTATTTTGTTTTATTAGGTTAGTCATTATACAATTTTGTTTTATTAGGCTAGTCATTATATTGCTTTATACTATTTTATTTTATTAGGCTAGACATTATAATATATTTTTTATTAAACAAGTCATCATACTATTTTGTTTTATTAGGCCGATCATCGTATTATTATTTTTTGTTCTATTTTGTTAGATTAGATTGGTCATTATACCATTTTATTTTATTAGGTTAATCATTATACTATTTTGTTTTATTATGCAAGGATAATAATTCTTTCTAGTTTTGTAAGGCATGGTTAAGAATTCTTTCTTTTTTTATTTGGCAAATTATTTTCTTAATTTCTTAAAAATAATCATTCTCACTTGATTTATTAGGCAAAGAAAATAAAAGTCTTTTTTATTTATTCCTTAATATTTATGTAAATGAAAAATTAAATATGTGCATTTGTGGTTATCGTTATTTGTCATTTTTGACATAATTCTCCTTTTCAAATGCAAAAATATAATTAAATTTCATATAAACATTTTAAACCATATTTTAACTTAATATCACTTTACTTTTCCTATAAAAATAATTTTCAATTTATTTTATTGAATTAAATCACAAGTATTTTGTTTTACCAATATTCAAAAAAACAAAATCTTTCTTTTTAAATCACAAATTATTTTCATAATTAAATTTTAAATTACTTCTAGAATATTTTAAAATGTCAAATTACAATAGTGCCAAATTTCAGGTTGTTATAGACTCCCCTTAATTAAAAAATTACGTCCTCGCAATTCCTAAATAAAGTTAATTTATAACAAACAATAACTAAAACATCCAATCACCCATGACTCAAATAAAATAAAACATACAACTATTCTTAACTCATATCTAGCTAAGCAGAGAATAAAATAGGATGTGTCCGTCTTATTAGTTCATCTATCTCCTATGTACAGTCTTTGAGATTCTCCGACCATTGAACCTTTACTAAAGGAACATCTTTATTTCATAATTGTTTTACCTTTGAATGTACAATATGTGTTGGTTCGACAATGAAAGTCGGGTTTAGTTCAATTTATAGCTCCTCAAGTTATCTTAGCTCTAGAACAATATCAAGATCTTGTGCACATTTCCTTAATTGAGACACATGGAACATGTGTACTCCTGATAGATAACCAGGTAAATCAATTCGATATGCTAAGCTTCCAATGTACTCCATAATTGGATGAGGTCGATTATACATTGGATCTAATTTCCCGTTTTTTCCAAATCTTATTACTCCTTTCATTGAAGATATCTTTACAAATACATAATCCTCAACTGAAAATTCTAGGTCCTTTTCGACGCTTGTCAGCATAACTCTTCTGTCTAGACTAAGCAGTTTTTATACGATCCTAGATAAACTCAACCTTCTTAGTCGTTTCTCGCACCATATCTAGACCTAGTATTAGTCTATCCTCGGTTTCCAACCAACATGCTAAAGAACAACATGACCTTCCATAAAGAGCTTTGAAAGGAGCCATGTCAATGTTGGACTTGAAACTATTGTTATAAGAGAATTGTATAAGACGATCTTCCCAAGAGCCATTAAATTCAAGAATGAAGCCCTCAAATAGTCTTCTACAACTCCATTGACTCATTCTGTTTGGCTATTCGTCTATGGATGATGTAACGATTAGCAAATTCATCACTTTAGTAAATTAAGATTATTTTTGAAATATTCAAGTATAGGATTTATAACTCCAGTAATGATGTTTTATACCATAAATAAAAATGGTAAACCTGTTTTAAAATATATTAACAAAGATTTAATTGATTTATGACATCATTAGTAATGCCAGTATATATAATAATTATTTAATGATTTTAAATTTAGATTTAATGATTATTATTAATATCCAAATATTAGTTTTAAAATGATAATAATTCATTTATAATAGTAATAAAGCGATAATAAATCAAATGTGATAGTTTTATAAATTTATAAATAAGATTTGAAATTATAAGGAAAATTGATATCGGTTTATCAATATAATAACACTTTTTGTAAAGAATCGTTTAATACTGATTTATATGGTTTTATGAATCAAATATGATCATTTTAATTCATGGATAATAGCAAGAAAATAGTTTCTAATCTTTGTTTACAAATATATATACGTTTATTAATAAATGAAAATATGACTGAAGATCGGAATCCGAATTCGTAACGGTTTAATGTATATGACGATGTTCAAATGACTTGTACAACTTTGTGACATACATACACACACTATACATATACACATGATAATAGTAAGTATATATTTACATAAAGTAATAAAATATATATCTAAAGTAATTATTACTTTTAAAAAGAAAACATCAAATCAACCTTACACCACATCACATCACCACCCTCCACCATCATCACCACCATCACCTACACCTCACCACCACATAGGAGGGGGCTTTCGTGTGCCACAAGAGGAGGAGGAGGAGGCGTTTTCTAGGGTGGGTAAGGGTATGGTGGTAATTTCACTTCGAAGATATTTTCTCATTTTTACCTATAAATACCACCCCTCCTTCTCACTTATTCTTCACATTCTTCTTCTTCTTCTTCTTCATTCTTAAGCTTTCTTATGCTCTTTAATGGCTACCATGAAAGTCTCTCTTCTTTCTTAAAACTTGATAAAAAGTAGGAGGGTTAAAAATAGTGGAAGTGCTTAAGCACTAATCCACTGATTACTCTCTAACATTTTCAAAAATTAATCAAATCTTCCCTAATCTCTTCTAAACTTTAGTATTAAGCCTAAGTCATCATGGGAAGCATGATTAGTAAGTGGAAGGAGGCATGGCCATGAGCTTTGGGTGTTTAGGAGATGTTTAATGAAGCGTTGATTTATTTGAATGTTGGTAGGAAGTATCGGTTTAGATTATGGTGAGAACTCCTAAATTAAATCTTTAAAAATAGTTATAAATGTTTAACATGACTATTGAAATGCTCAAGATGTTTGGTAGGATGAATTGCAGTAATTAGTGGATATTTGGAAAGTAATTAGTAACAAAAAGTTCGATATGTTATATAAAAGTTAGAAAGTTCATTTATATAATATATATACATAATTTGGATGCTATGGGTGTTTATAATGATTATTTATCATGTTTGGATGTTGTGAAAATATAATTGTTTGGACATATAAACAAGTCATCTTAAATACACGTCGATATTACACAAGGAAATCACTTTCCGAATCAACTTGTAAAAGTAACATGGAATCATTAAACTCTTTAAAATGATTTGAAATTGATTTGGAAATGATTTATAAACATATAAACTTGTCTTGATTAGTTTTGAATGGGAATTGAAAAACGAGTCAAAACTAGGTGCGTCGCGTAACGGTAGCTCGCGCTTTTGCACCGCAAAAGTTAAACGAGTATATTAAGTGGAATATAGCTCGGAATTCTTTGTGTTAAGAATTTTACAAACTATTATATCCATAGTTTTCAAACAAATAAAAACGATCGAGATTTCAATACCTTAATTTTGAAATATAAGTAAAATTGCACAATAATCACGGTTTTGTAGTTCGGAATCCAAAAAAAGAATTTCTTAAAATTTAATTTTTTTAAATGCTTTAAAAATATGGAAAAAAAAATTAAAAATCTTTTAAAATGTTTTAAAAGAGATTTGAGTTGTATAAATAAATTTTCAAATGATAGAAAAGTCGTTTTGGTCAATATAACTTTAAAAACACTATTCGCAGCACTATTTGCAGCGGTTTTCAATAACTTTTGAAATATAACTTTAAACTTAACAATTCTTTCCCAAATCTTTTATAAATGTTTTTAAATGAACAATTAAGTGTTTTAAAGATGATTTTAAGATTTAATGATTTATTTAAGAGGATTTAAATAAAAGAACTAACGAAAAGCTGTTATAAGCAATTGTTGTACTCTTGGCTCTAATAAGCCGACGAGTACATATGATTTTTCTATTCTTGAGATCTAGTTGAGGTGCTTAAACTAAAGAGATGTTCAGGAGGAACCAGTGCCCTGGCTCACCTGGCCTCACCTAGGCGAGGGATTGATAAGGTCGAAATATCGAAAACGAGTTACGTATAAAAGATTAAATTTTCCAACTTTAAACAACTTGAGTTGTATAGAGATAATCTTCTTACAATTGATATTAAATTCCGAGAAGGGAACTCATATTACTCATATGAATTTAAAAGGTGGATTTTATCGTTATTTGAAGGATAGTACTTATTGAATACGAAAATTAACATCAAGTTTAATTTGAAATAATTTCTATGGATCCGTTTCATTCAAATGTTAACCAATTTGGATTTACCATCTTAGATAACATGGTTTCAACTTATTAAAAAGTTACATTTTTGGAACTGAGAAATCTTTGTTAAAATTTAAGTAAAATGATTTGGAATTATTCTAAGTTTTAAAAAGAATTTAATTAAACCGAAGAATTTAACAAAGAGAGTTTTTAATGAATTCCATATGTACTGAAAAGAAATGGTTTTCAAAAGGTAAATATACTAGAAGATATTTTGGATAAAAAGATATTAATTATTGGAGAATTAATCAACAATTTATAAACCATCGTTTTATCGATGATTGGTTTGAAGGAACCGGGATCAATTTTGCTTGCTTTATGCAGCATGATAGGGGGTTCTCGCTTGTGTTTGATGGTGAGTGGATGACTCTTACTCCTACATGTCCCAGTTAGAATGGGTTGGTGCAGTCGAGAGGCTGGTTGCGAAAGCCAATCGCGAGGTACCAATGTGTTCCATAGTGGTTGTACCCACTACCATTAAGGGCCGAAGGCTCGGTCGTCACATTTAATATAAAAGCTTAAGTTTAGCAAACACCTGAGCCTGACCGGGGTAAGAACTCATTGGAGATAGGATTAGAAATATCCTAGGATGAGTAACTCATTAGAGATAGGGTCAGTATCACCCTATAATGAGTTGAGAGTATGACATATACGAGTGCGTATTTGTTAATATATAAAAATGATTTTTGAAAAATATGGTAAATGAAATAATTTTACCTAGGATTATATTTTAAATATAAAGATATGTTTTTAATAGATATATAGTAACTTGATTGATTGTTTAAAAACAAGTTAATCAAAAGATTTAAGCCTAAAACATCTTGTAATTAGGATTTCACAGTTTGACTATATGATGTTTATTAAATAAGAGTAATAAGGGGATAAAGGAGATCGAGGAAGGAAATCCATATGTAGGGTCTCGAGGAATAAGAAGCTAGGGAAGTAATCCAAGGAGTTCCAGTAGGAATGGGGCATGTTCCATGGAACCAACCATGGTTGCCATATGAGGAAGATAGGATGCAACAGTATGAGGATGGAAACGAGGTAGATGATAAGCAGGGGAATTATGGTGATGATGATGATGATAAAGAAGGAAATGATAGGGAGATATTTGATGTTGGTTATTGGAATGAATCGGCTTCATAATGATGGTAGTGTTTGGAAGCTAGTTATCTATATAGTGGTATTTAGTATTAGGTATTAGCTCATATATGAGCCGGAGATTTGAGGAGATGACATTTAGTGAGTACTAGTGTCTATAATATGAAACCCTATAGAATTAGAATGACTTAAGAATGTTTTTAATATGTATGTTGAGATGGTTTGTATGGTGATGTAAGAAAGAAATTATCTTCTTATAATTGATGTAGTTGAGGTGCTTAAACTAAGGAGTTGTTCAGGATCAACCAATGCCCTGGCTCACCTGGTCTCACCTAGGCGAGGGATAAATAAGGTCGAAATGTCGGAAACGAGTTAAGTATAGAAGATTAATTTCCCAACTTTAAACAACTTGAGTTGTATAAAGATAATCTTATTATAATTGATATTAAATTCCGTGGAGAGAACTCGTATTAATCATATGAATCTAAAAGGCAATTTTGCCGTTATTTGATGGATGTAAATTTTTGAATATGGAAATTAATATCAAGTATAATTTGAAATAATTTCTATGGATTCGTTTCATTGAAATATTAACTAATTTGGATTTACCATCTTAGATAACATGGTTTCAACTTATTAAAAAGTTAACATTTTTGGAATTGAGAAATCTTGTTTAAGTAAACTGATTTGGAATTATTCTAAGTTTTAAAAGAGTTTAATTAAACCAAAGAATTTAACAAAGAGAGTTTTAATGAATTTCATATATACTGAAAATAAATGGGTTTCAAAAGATAAATATCTCTAGAAGATATTTTTCGCTAAAAAATATTAATTAATAGAATATTAATCACCTATTTATAAACCATCATATTATCGATGATTGGTTTGAAGGAACCAGGGTCGGATTTTGGTGATTGCTATCTGAAAACCACTTCGAACCAATTTACGTGTTCGAAAATTAAGATATATATTAAAGAGCATAATTTTGAAGATAGAAGATCTTCGTTTTGAAAGGACTGCTTGTTGATATTCTCTGGGTAGCTCCCAAGATAAATAAATAGCAGCGGTCCCTTCTTTTTGAAAATCTTCGAAACACGAGGATTATTCGCTACTAATCTTAGGGGCAATTCCCGATAGGATGTGGTAGGAAAGTACCTTTGGTTTTGCTTGTTCCTGGATAACTTGTATGGACGTATGTCTGATGTTGCATTTCTAGATCATATTTGTTGATCTCTATGAATGTATCACCTGTTTGGTGGTGGAGAAGGCAACTTCTCTTAGCTTAACAACTTTTCCTGAGACGTACAAACTCAGGAGTTATATGTTTGTAGAAATCAGTTGTATGATTGTGAAATGGCAAAGTGGCATTCAAAGTGGAATATGTTCTATATGAAAGGTAATCGTTACCTCAAAGCCTCTCACTTGGGAATGGGGAAACAGGGGATGCTTTAAGGCTAAGTGGCTCGCAACCAATCAGGGTATGAAATCACCTTCTATATCTATAAAATTTCTACCCACTATAATGTCTGGTTTAAATTAAGTGGTGTATGCTATGAGACGTCTTGGATAGGTCGGTAACGGTCGGATGATGTAATACTCGGTGTTATTCATATAATTTTCAAATAGGCCGGTCTTAATTCGCATGAGGACCAATATAGGGGCCTTAGATGCATTCTTCTAGAAATGCACTATATGGGAGGTAGTCCCTTACCTTGCTATTCTGTAGGAAATCCAATCTCCAATAAGTGCCTTAGGTTTTGTTTTGTAGAACCTTAAATGAATAGGTGTAGAATTTAATATGGTATCAATTTCGGCTAAGATTCATAAGTTTACTTACAAATGTTTTCAAAAGAATGTCTTTAAAAATAATATTACCAAATTTTCATGTAAAATATTTTGGTTATCATAAGGTAAAAATTCGTTCTGTGTTTATATGTGGCATGGTCCTATGAGATACCTTTTGTTTTCAAACTCTCGTATTTTGTGTTTCTCACACTAGTCCTATGACTGACCTGAAGTTTATTTCCCTCTCCTTAAACTCTGGGTGCCCTATTTTTCGGGTAGCCTAGTTGTCGGGTTTAGTTAGAATAAATCTGGAAGAGCTCAGAGCATGGAGTTAAAAGATTCTTCAGTAGACTATTACCTCTTTCCCACCATACTTGTACACTATTATATTCCATATTTGTATAGACATAGATTTATAACTGTCCATGTTTAACTCGAAAAAATGTATTTTTGATTTCCGCTTTAAAGATTTTATATATTGAAATAATATATGTTATTCCATTCATGTAAGATTCTGTTCTATGTCTATTTTTCCTTTTCCCCTTAAGCAACTGCCTCTCCGGCACTCGGATTTGTGGCACGTGAATACTGAGAATGTATTAGTGTTAATTTCCAAGGGTCGAAGAAACGGGTCCTCATAGATGATAAGCCATACCGAGACTAAGTTGTGCTTCCAAGGTACTCAACAAACTCTGATAAAAATGGCTAGTGAGAAGTGGATCTCAATCACTAACCATACTACTGGATACTTTATGTAGTCTGACAATATGTTTAACAAATTTTTTGGCTAAGCTTTCTGTTGTTCAATTCGAACATACAATAATAAAATATGCACTTTTAGTGAATCGACTGATTATCAACCAAATGCTTTCATTCTCTTGTCTCGAACGAGGAAATCCATAGAAATCTAGTCCCATTTCCACTACAGTACTTCTAATGGCAAAGTAATCTGCTATGTTCAGATGTATTCCCTTTATTAGCTGACATGTTATACACTTATTTACAAATTCTGCTTTGTCACACTTTATACCTTCCCAATAATACATGTGTTTCATATCTTTAAACAATTTTGTTCCACCTGGATGGATAACGAACATGGAATGATGACATTCGTCAAGAATGTTCTTCCTTAGGTCAGCTATGTTAAGAACACACAACCTTCCTTTCGATCGTAAGCTACCATTTGAGTCAAGCTAAAACTTCTTTATACCATCGCTATCTTCCTTATTCTACAACGGTTGGATTCAACCAATCAATACATGATCATCTTTTTGGCGAGCTCGAATTCTATCAACTAAGCTTTGTTGAACTTCTAAACTAGCTAACATTGTGGTTGATCCATCCTTCTAAACTTAACATTACAAGAACTTAACCACCCAAAATCTTTCCACTCAATGATGATCATAGAAACAATGGGTTGCTGCTTTCGACTAAGAGCATTAGTCACTCTGTTTCCTATTTTTGGACTGTATTATATCTCAAAATCATTAGCCACGCCACCTGTATTATCGCATATTTAGATCTTTTTGAGAAAATAAGTAATTCAAGGATTTATGATCTATATAGAGAATGAATCTTTTTCCTAATAGATAATGTCTCCACAATTTCAAAGCAAACATTACTGCTACCAGCTCTAGATCATGAGTAGCATATCTGGTTCTATTTGGTCTTAATTGTCTCGATGCATATGCCATGACCCTGTCATGTTGCATCAACACAACTCCAAGACTAGTTCCACAAGCATTAGTATATATTATCAGACCTTTATTTCTATCAAGCACTATTAGAATAGGTGCATTAGATAATAATTCTTTTAGCTTTTGAAATGCCTCTTCACACTTCTCTGACATGTTATATTTTACTCCCTTCTTCATTAAATGGGTCATTGGAGTTGAAATTTTTAAATAAAATGTTTGTAATATCCAACCAATCCTAAGAAACTATGAATATCTATAACTGACTCCAGTCCCTTCCACTGCCGAGTAGATTATGATCTACAGAAATACTTGTTTTTGAGACAATATGCCCAAGACATTTTACTTCTTTCTACCAAAAGTGATATTTCTTCAATATAGTTTTGAGTTAATGCGATCTCAAAGTTTCTAGGGCAATTCTCAAATGTTCTACGTGCTCTTCCTCGATTTTTGAATAGACTAGGATATCTTTAATGAATACTGATACAAGTTTATCCAAATTACTATAGAAAACACAATTCTTCAAGTCAATGAAATAAGCAGGTGCATTCGTCAACCCAAAAGGAATAACTTACCAATCATATGCTCTATATCTGGTTCTGAATGCTATAAAAGGAATGTTATCATTAGCTACTCGTAATTGATGAAATCCAGCAGTTGAATCAAGTTGTAAGAAAACTTTCGCTCCACTCAGCCAGTCAAATAGATCATCTATATGCAACAATGGACAGTGGTTTTTAACCGTCACCTCATTCTACTTCCTATAGTCAATGCACATCCTCAGTGATCTATTCGCCTTCTTTATGAATGCTACCATTACACCCCATGGTGAACTACTTGATCTAATAAAGTTCTTATGCTCTAGTCCTTCATATTGGGTTCGTAACATCTTGGTAGGACACATTCGACTAGGAGGTATGCTAATAGGAAGAGAATATGTAACTGGAATTCTACAACTCTATGAGGGGGTAATCCTTTAGTGGATTCAAATACATCTGGAAATTCTCTCATGATTGGAATAATCTTAACTTTATTGTCTTGAGATTCCAAAGCATAAAGTGATACAAGACCTAATTTTCGAAGCATCGAGGGTAGATGCACACAAAGGAGTATCCATATAAATCAACAATCAAATCATAGCATTTCAACTCTAAAGCAGCGCAACAAACTATTGGTGTTACTACTCTAAGTGATGTTACTAGCAATGTATACCCTAACTTTAATTTCGCCACTAGCTGTTTCGATATAAAAGAATATAATGCGCTTGTATCAAAATAGAACGCATACAGATATATTAGGCATCATAGTCATACCTTCAAGAACTATGGCTGCTTTTCTAGTCGCTTGATCTGATGGGCCTGCAGATTCAATAGCAAATAGCTTTCCCTGTTTCTGCTTGATCGGCTTTGGATAATCCTTTATGATATAGCCTATCTCATTAGTGTTAAAGAATTTCTCAGTATCACTATTTTAAGCTCACTGACATTCATCTGTGAAGCGTCCCTTGACTCCACAAATGTAACACATAGTCTGGGATTTACCAATATTCTTCTTTTACTAAAATCCAGACTTGGGCCTGAATTGCTTCTTCTTGAATTACCGGTCCTTCTTAGGATAAAAGAATTTCCCCTTCTTCCTTGGCCTTACTATTCATGTAGATTTCCTGCTTCTTTATTTTCTTCATAGACACTCTCATAATGAAGTGTCATTTCCATAATATCCTCAAATGAACTACGCAGCAGAGCTAGAAGTCTGTCCTTGAGGTATTTCCTTAATCCTCGAACAAACTTCTCATTTTTCTTCAAGGGTATACTAATTAACGTTGGTCCATATTTTGATAGAGCATTGAATTGATTCACATAATCTTGCACTGTCATGTTACCTTACTTTAGATCAATAAACTTCCTAAATAGAGCTGTCATGGCCACTTAAGGAGAGCTTTAATTATGTCCTTGAATCGCGTTCATAAAATCTCCTCTCCAGGAATCTCTAAAGTCGTAACATCGTACCAATTTAATGCTCCACCTTGTGGTTATCTAGATGTGAGCTTCCTCTCCAACAGATCCGTGAGAGCCATATCATCAAAGATTCTCTCACAGTTTCTCAACTAGGTATGGATTCCCATAGGACCATTATTCTTAAAAAATGGCTTACCATCTAGACTAGCATAATCACCACACCATTGAGTAAATTTTGAGCAAGGAGCAGAAATTGGTGTTTTGACTACTGTAATATCTCATGTCCTCTCATAATTTCCATACATTGATCCATGGTCATCATTACATTAGAAGTGCTACTACGACTAGACCGACCGTTATGAAATTCGGTCTGGGCACCAAAACGATCACCTCTCGGTCTAACCATAATTTCTATATTAGAGAGGTGAAAGTCAACTATATTAGTAGAGGAGAAGTATAGATAGAAATCATGACTGAATAAGAAAGTTTTTCCTATCTATACTTAAATTATACCCTGATCCCACAATCACTTAAAATTCAAAAGTCAATCTTCCCACTTATATATCAAATATACCTGTTATCTAGACTCAAGTACACCACCTAAGCCTCGCTACTGTAAAGCTAATTTATGCTTTTATCTCTGATTATTCAAACCTGGGCTCATATACTATAATGTAACACCCTAACCCAATACCCATTGCTATTAGAGGGAGGTTATCTTTAGAAAGCATAAAATAAAGGACATAATAGGAGCGATCTCTCATATATACTCCCTTGTATCAACATGAATGTGTGATATCATACACCTGAATTTCTACAAAACATGTATCTCATCTCACTATAAAGCAATATACATGAGTTTCCTAGAGTGAATAATACAGAGATAGGATTATATAAAATGAAACATCAACAACGACATTAGTGTGGTCAAATAGTCACACTCACGCATCTAGATCACATCCCTATATACAAAATATCTCGTTGTCTAGTTACGGTCACCAGCAAAAAGAAACATACACAACTATGCACATGGTTATCATGTCCCTCTAAAATACTAGAGTATTATCCCGAAGTCATGAATAATATAGTCGAAGATCACCTTATCTTCTATTGCTAATATGGCAAAATGCGAGAAATGGAATATTATATATAGATCATACGAATTCCTCTCTAAAAGTCTAAAGACATAAACGATATCGTGAAAGTACATCCAGAATTACAACCTCAGTCTGACTCAAGGTTGTTAAAACAAATAACAACCTGGTTTAGGCTTGAAATTGGATGTTAGTAAACAAAATATTAAACAATAGAAGAGAACAAAATAAAATACAACACATCATTATATTAATATGTGAATTACCCAACCTCTATGTGGTACCATATATAAATCATATAACAGATGTTCTATTTGTATTTAATGTGACCACAATCACAAATCTACTAATTATGATTCTCCCTAAGCATAAGTTATTAATATCACATTATATAATCATATAATAGCAATAGTTTTGACAAATTACCAAAGTTGAATCGGCACCAAGCGATACCCAGTGTCACCTACAACTTAAATATACCAGAAATCGAATCAACACCCAATGATACCTAGTATCACTTATGAATCAGCATTATGGGTGCACCCACCGATCTACAATATTGTACATGACCCACCCTGGTCTATCATAGCCTACATATTACCCTCCCATATCCATCATTATATTTAAGTCATGTAGCCATAAAAATAAAGCCCGTACGATAGACCATTGGACTAGTGACATAAGGGCAAGTGATGTGCACGTAAAAGTGCATATTTTTACTTCCATATTTAATCCACTTTTATTTAAATAAATAAGAATATTAGGGTATTTTACATGTTTAAACCAAAATTTAAATTGTTTTCAAATCATCATTTATTCATCTTCATTTATGGAGTAAAATGGTAAATTTGTGTATGATTTAATTTGAGAAAAATTATTTGCACATTTTTATTTTTAATTGTAGGAAATGGAGAGCAAATATGAAGAAGCTTTCATGGATAAATGCATGCACATATGTTGAAGGCAAATGAAGATCGGAAATAAATGAATTCATGCAACATGGAGGAGCCAACTAACCCACTACCATATGGTCCACAATTAAAAGCACATGGACATGTTAATGGAGGTTTAAAGGCATGTTGGTGGGGATTAATTAATTCCTAATTATTACTTGGAGGTTACACTTCCTAAAGGGGATTTTCGGTAGCCTCATAAAATATGAATTAGGGTTTTAAGCATGTATAAATACCCCTTATGTCTTATATAATTATCTTCTTACCTTTCATGCAAGTTGCAATCACAAAAGCAAAGATAAATAAAAGATTCTTTCATGGCTTCTTAGCCTTGTTTTTACTTTCATGCAATTTTATTTATGCTTTCTTTTGTGCTCTTTTATTCTCTTATGCTCTCTTTTAATTCATGCAATTAGTTTAGATTTATTTTATGCGAGTAGTTAGTTCCTTCTTTTTCTAATTAGCACTTCTATTCATTTATGTTTACGTTGAAACCAATTTATGTTAAAATGATTTCAAATATGAGTAGCTAAACCCCTTCAATTTAAGGGTGATGAAGCTCTCATGAAACATATTAAATTAACATAATGATTTCATTGGTGATCTCTATTATTTTGCTTAATGGAAAAATGAATGATGGTGGTTTATGTTTCTATTTTATTGAATTTTGATAGCCTATGTTGACATCTCAAATAGGCTATGCTTATTCCATTATAAACATAAGCTATTTATTCATTTGCCTAAGTGGTTTTGATTATGAAAGTTAAGCTAGAATCAAAATTTGATAGTCTATGTTACTAATTAATAGTAAATAGATCATACTTAAAACAGATTTTATTTTTAATTTCGTGTCATGATCATGAGAGTTGATAAGTGGGTTTGAATGATGTTTTAGAGTTTGATGGTTTAAGTTGTGCTAATTAATAGCTCAATAAACCATACTTATAATAAGCACATTAATCATTTTTATTTAATATTTTTAAAGAGAGGTTACAAGTGAATTTTGTGTTGATTTATGTGAATGATTGGAAGTGGATTTGCCTCTAAATTGTTCTTATTACCATAATTTATTCACCTATGCTATAGTTTAATTTTTGCTATTTTTCTTAGTTTAAAACAACTTGAAAACTTGGGTTAATTTGATTAAGTATTATTAAAATTTAATTCATTCCCTACGGATCGACCCGTACTCGCATACGTACTACAATTGTACGTCGTGCGCTTGCGGTTTATAACAATAATATTTTTAATGATGATTTTCTAATCGATAGAAATTCCGCCGTTATCAACAAGTTTTTGACGTTGTTGCTGGGGAACTGCAATTTAATTTTAATTATACTCTTTGAATCTTTTTTGTTTTATTGTGTGTTCGTTTTTTGTTTTGTTTTTCTATATATATATATTATTGTGTATTTGTTTTATTTAATTTGTTTTGTTTTGTTTTCAATTGTTTTGATTTAGTGAGTTTTGTTTAGTTCTATTTCATTTCCATGCACATATAAAAAAAATGTGTGCATTTTGTTTACATTGCATTGCACCTCATTTACAATTTCATTTCATTTACATCTCTGTTACATTGTTACATCTTGTTTTGATACATTTCACTATTTACATTTTGTTCTCTATTTCACAATTTACATTGTTACACAACAATTTCATTTTGTTCTCTGTTTCACTTTTTGCATTACACTGTCTCTTTGTTTTCTTCTCCACCATCACAAGTTCATTTCCATTTAAACCACCATACGTATAAAACCATCACAAACTTCACCAAATCGCACTTCACCGACCTTTCATTTCTGCCTCCTCCATAACATTTCACAACTACATCTTCCCACTGCCTACAAATTGTGTACATTACCCTGCATATTCCATCATCTCATACACATCTGTGCATCCATCTGCACTGCCATCTCCACTACCCCAAAACTGTTGCACATTCAACACATCAACTGCTCCACCCTACTTCCTCCATACAACCACCATATCACTACCTTCCAATCCCCACTGCTCCCATAACCAAAACTGCCATTTTACAGGCATATTTTCCTATCTGCTTAGAAGCTTCAACATCCAAACTCCTCAGCATTCAACTGCCACTGCTACTTTCCAATCAACTGCAAACCACTGCATCACCACTCAACTGCATTACTGCCACATTTTGATACCACCCTGTACATCACTGCAAACACTACCCAAACTTGTAACAACTCCTCACCGCCATTCACTTCAACCTGCATCATTCCACAACCTGCACATCAACATCCACCTCCATTCAATCACATCAACTCCTCTAACCACTACCTTTCCCTGACTTCCATTCACTTCAACCTCTTAAACTTCAACAATTATCCAATTTTGTCATCACAATGCATACTACTTGCCACCACTCAACCACCTTCAACCACTTTCTACAGTAACTTCACCATTCAAAACCCGCTCATAACCAAGCTTCAACCACCCTCAAACCAAATTGCATCTGCATCACAACCCACTCCTGTCGTCAACTTCTACAATGAAACTACTCCATCTTCAACATTTAAACTGCAACTTGCACCTTCAACTAAACTTCCCCACTGCCTTAACTCTTTTTCACAGTGCAACTTCCTCCATCTCAGCCTACAACACTTTAAAACCAATAGACCATCATCACCTTGTTGCCATAACTCCAACAACTATCTCTTCCTCCTGATCACCATCCCCTGAATACATCAGCAACCACTGCCTTCTTCATATAACAGCACCACCATCTTCAACTTCCATCAACAACCCACTATCATCCTCTACACTGCATTTCCTTTCTCCATCACAAAAAACTTACACTATTCTCCTCCTACAACTCACCAACATGCATCCCCACTTCACGGCATTACCGCCCTACCTCCAGCATACATCCCTCCGTAAGCATTTCTTACATCTACCACTTACCACCCTACCTCACTGCCCAAACAACTCTTTGGCAAAACTTGCCGTTGGAACCTGCTCATCCTCTACTGCTACCCTACAAACAACACTTAGTAATCCAATGCCATCTTTTGCCTGCACCTTCATTACCTCACTGCATTCATGAATTCCATCGGCTTATCTCCTCCCACTGCCCATAATCAAGCCACAACCCTTCACCGTAAATTCCACTCGACTCCAGCAATTCGCCTCTACCAAATCGCCATTCAGGTCCACTGCCGAATTACTCCAAACACACCATCTTATCTCAGCAACGTGCACATCATACAGTTTTCAATTTCGACTCCAAACACGTCATCGCCACCATGACCAAACAACGTGCATCACCCACCTTCGTCACCTGAAGGAAACCCTATCGAATTGGAATTTTGATTCCACTTTCAAAATTTGAGTTTGGAATTTAGTTTCAAAATCTTTATTTTGGGAATTCTGAGGGAGAGTTTTATCAGTTGATTTGTAGTAATTGTTCATTTGGTAATTTGCGTGAGTTTGGGATCATAAATTTGATTGGTAAACTTTATAAATGTGTTAGGCCTTTAGTAGGCTTGCGTGAGAAAGTGTTTTCTAATTTTTTTTAGTTTACCCTAATTTGTTTTAAAATTTTCTTTTGCTTAACTTTCTTTCCACAATAAAAAAAAAAGAAATTTTGCTATTACTTTCTATCCAATCTTATATATAAAAGAAAAATTGTTCTCGAAGCTTTTTCAGATTGCAAAAGTAGAAGAAAAAGGAATTGCTTGCTAAGTAACAGCGCTACTCGACTTGCTTGCTTAATAATTAAAAAAAATTGCCGCTTTAAAATAAATTCCTAATAATTCTGCACGCTCTGGTATCGTGCTCTTATCACTTGTTTTTAGTTTCATTGCATTGTTGGTTGCTTGCATTTTAAAATTTTCAAAAACAAAAATAAAAATCAAATATCATTTGTAGTTGCATTGTTAATTCACGTTTATTTTTAGTTTTGCAATCATATCATCTTATTTTCTTTTCTAAGGGCAACACCCAAATCCACATAAGGTGGGAGATTTCATCATCCGTTCCTTGGCCCACATATTACATATCATCGTAGAATTTGTTAATAATAATGATTAGAATTTAGACTTAAGGGAGTCACGAGCTTACCTAGGGCTTAATTGTATCTTGACAATTTGTCTTCTTTCGACAATTTATATTTTTGGTGTCTAGGCTATAGCAGAGCAATAATCATATATAAATATTACGGTGATTCGTGTAAATATTATAGTGATTGTTTCTCTGAAGTTATTTAAACCTTCGGCTGCATTGCTACGGTGATTCATGGTGCACTGATAACTCATGTCCATTACCTGGCTAAGAACTATTTTGTTGAATTAAGACAAAGTGTGATTATACAATTTTGGATTAGGAGCTACTAAGGATGAAAAATTTATAATTAAGTCCTTGCATTCATTTAGTTGGATTAGTTCATGCATATATAAAAAAAACCAAAATCCAAAACAAAAAAAATTGGACATTTTACTTAGCTTAGTTCTTTTTAAAAAAATCCAAAAAATATTTTTATAATCTTTTCCTTAGAAAAAAATTTCAAATAATTAAAAAAAAAGCATTTTATTTAAGTTAGTTTTTTTTAGAAAAAAAATAATCTTTTCAAAAACTAAAACTAAAACAAAAAAAAGAAAAAGAAAAAAAAATTGAAAATCCAAAATCGAAAAACAAACAAATCTCCCTTGTGAAAAATAAATTCCTTTTGGTAAATAATTTTCCTTTAATATATATATATATATATATATATATATATATATATATATATATATATATATATACGAGTATGGTGGCACGTCCGTTGGACGTGTACCAAGAAGGAAGTGAGAAAATTTTGTGTGCGCTATAGTTATGGTAGTGATATATATACACACAGAGACACATACGTACATATGTACACAGATATGTGTGTGTGTTTGTGTATGTGTGTGTCTATGTTGTACATTTTCCCTTCTTTTCTGTACAATTGCAGTAGTGTACAGTTATATATTAATTTTGGTCTAATTATATAGGCTGGCCAGCACTGTCGGGATGGAAAATGGGAAAAGGCGAAGTGGAAATGTTTTCAACGGTGAAGAAAAGTGAGGAGGAAAAAGGAATGCGGAGAGGAAAAAAGAAAGAGAAGGGACAGGAGTACTTTGGCACGTGCGATGGATGTGTACAAAAGGAATTGATATTAAAAATACTGTTTGTAAGATTTGTTTGGATTTACAAAATGACTTTGACATGTACGTAATATTGCAATTTTTTATGTGTGTACATGCATGAATTAAACTGAAAGATGAAGGTATCATATATGCATTTATCTATCTTGTACAGGCTGAGCCATTGGTGAGATAGGATTACATATTTGAATAGCACAACTGTAAACGATAATTAATCAAAAGACAGTCGAAGCTTGAGTAGAGCTAGTGAGAAAATCATTTTTATAATAGTAAAAATGTTTTTGAGTACAAAAATCATATTAAAGACGGTGACAAATAAACTTATGATCCACATATTGTATATAAAGATTCACACATCTTTTGTCCATAGATGCACACGTACAGTAATAATTTTCTTTTCACAAATTAAACTCAATACGAAGTATCACTTTATACGGTAATATTTACAATACTTACAGTAATAATTCGAATAGTAATTTATAATTCATATATTGTATAATAATACTCATCAATCTTTTCAATATGAAGCAGTAGTTTGCATTGTAGTAATAATTTTATTACTAATAACTTTGGATAATAAACTTATAGTTCACAATATCTGAATAAGCAGCGGTAGCATGTACGATATGAGCAACGGTTTGTAAGTCACAATTTGAATACTTACTAAGAAAGTCATGAGCTAATCTTCACCTTGCGTCTCATGGTCAATAATGTAGAAATAAACAATACGTCAACATAGTTGCCATTGCATCAGGTTGTGTGTTCATTACTATGAGCTATGCAAATGAAAGTACATTTGTTTTCATTGTGATGAAAATATAGAAAACTGAAGAAAAGAGCCAATTGAGTAACATATTAGGAGAAGACATGTTAGTTTTCTAATTTACATTCAATTGGATTTGACCAAATGAAACTTCCAAGTAGATATTTTACAGCATGCACACATACGTTCAACATTTGTTTTCAGTGTGATAAAAAAGAATTCATTTTGATGGAATTATCAAAGGTTTTGCTTCATAGTAAGTACACGTATATAAGTATACACACTCAAACATGTATATACATATCATAGTCACCCCTTCCTTCAACGATCCATCAACAACATCCATCAATCTATCTGCCTCCACTCTCCTCCCCACATATACTGCCAAATTCACATCATCCATCCCCTCCCAAAATCAATCACCATCTTCAAAATCAGCAGCTCCAAAAGCACCACTCCATAATTGTACACATCGCTCTTATCAGTCAGTCAGTAATTCCTATAAGACTCAGAATTGAGGTCAAGCGTCCCCTGTGCATAGGTTGACGCTTGGCTGAGTCCTGGCTCGGCCAGTCTAGAAAGCCCAAAATCTGACACTTTTGCATTGAATTTATCGTCCAGTAAAATGTTGCTTGATTTTACGTCCCTGTAGTAAATCGGAGGCACTGTAAATGAGCGCAAGTAAGCTAACCCTTTTGTTGTTTCATATGCTAATGCGAGTCTCTTTTCCCATGTTAAAATGGGTGATTGAAGGTTCCCATGAAGATGGTTATGTAGTATACCTATTTAAAATGATTCCAATCAAAAATCTCAACAGAAGGTGTTTTATAGAGATTATTCACTGAATAAATTATTCGGACACTTAAAACTCTCTACTGCATATGTACTAAATTAATGGCTGTAATAAGTAAATCTCAATAAAAGGTGTTTTATAGTGATCAGACTATACTTATAGCGTGGATCAATGTAATACATACCATTGGAAATGAATCAATTACTACAAAATAATGGTTGTAATATCATTAAAAAGAACTGTAGCTGCTCTTCTATGATATTGGTATACATAGAAGTGGAACGATGGCTTAAACCCAGAAACATATATATATTATACGATCAAAATTGAAAGTATTGGGCTACTAACGTTTCAACAAATTTGTAAACTTAATCCAAATTAAATACTTACATACACACGCAAAAAATATAACAGTAAATTAACAATTAAAAATTTGGTATTTATTCATTGGCATCCAGTTGTTTAAAAGTAAAATACTCTTGTAATATGTAAAATGAAAGAGAGAATGATAAGTACTTACATTAAACAACTCAAAAATCTCAAGCATAATGGACTTGTTCTTTCTTCTACAAAGCTACAGGAAAGAAGAAGAATAACAAAAATCATAGTGGTAATAGAGGATAAGTTATTGAGTTCTCCATCTTGCCTAAACTTCAAACATATTTTAACATTCTAAATATATGAATATTTATGCAACATTTCATTTCTCAAATCGTTCACTAAACAGAAATAAATAATGAATAGCCCTTGAGATGTATGAAACAAACGTATATCCTAATAAACAGAAGAGAATATAAGGGGAAAATCTTACATTTCAAATCGGGAGTACTTATACCATTTCAAAAAACGAAAAAAATAAAAAAAAGAAAGTAAACTAAAATATTACCTTCAGATCACCTGTTCTTTATGAGGAGACAGACTATGCCATAAGAAACAGCTTTCAAACTCTGAAAAAGGAGAGAAGAACCAAAATTAATCTATTAATTAATTACCAACTTCAATATAGATATGAAATTCTCAGTTTTAATGTATTTCCTCCCCTTTTTGTAGGTTCAAAAAGTGACGTGAGGAAAAAAGAAAGAGAAGGGGAGGGAATTATATATATAAATTATATATAAAAATATAATGATAGGTATACCTAACAGTGCTAAGGTCTGGTCTCTCATTCATGATGGAAAAATCCTTCTTCCTAACTCTAGCAACACTCAGGTTCAACAGATTTGGAACCATATTATGCAACAACAATACAGAACCACTGAAAACACAATACTTTGGACTGCTACGAACAAATTACATTCTATCAGAGATATATACAAAGCCCTGAAACAAAACCCCTTCATCCGAAGTATCCATGGGCTAAGCGCATCTGGTGTCATGCCGACATGCAATGCGATAATCAGTTGCTCTGAAAAGTCCTCAATAAGGGCTTATTCACCAAAGACAGACTACTACTTCTTGGTCTCACTCAAAATGCTTCATGTACTTTCTACCAAAACAACAATGAAACTATCGAACATTTGTTCTTTGAGTGCATAATTATACATGATGCATGGAGAATTATTTTTCAAAAACTCAGGCTCCACTCCCCAACTAATAACCATGATGACCAATAGCGCATAATATATGACAGTTCTAAAAGGAAGGATGGAAACTGGAAACTATTTGAAAACTATATGTAGATATCAAAATCAGTTAGAGCATGGTTCATAAAGCTAAAATAAAATAAATAAAGTACAATGATTTCTTAACCTTTGGTTATGTTTAAATAAAGAGCAGTCAATCGAGTTATTAGACAGTTAATGTACGATTTAAATAATAGAAGACTTTAAATCAAAAAATGTAAATGATGGAAGGTGTATTATCTATTCTTTTATATTCACTATTTAAGAAAGGACATTTATATAACATTTTATGTCCATAGTAGCTTTATATCCGATGTCTCTTTTGGCCAGACTTATGTATAAAACCAATAGGTAGACATGTAAGCGAGCAAAACTATAGTTTGACGTCGTTCTAGCTACAAAAAGTAAAGCTCTAGTTACTTTTATCTAATACATTTGCTAAGTTACTTGATCATATATTTTGCTAGAATCTTCCTAGTTGGTAATTCTATTAATTAACCAAAAAGATTAACTTATTACTAACTCTAAAGTTCAGAGCATTGATTTTCCCTTCTCAAAAGTTCTGTATGAGATATAATCTGTGACACTAAATTTAGATTTAGTCCAACATATTAAAATATATTAATAATTATGCAATCAATATAAAGAAATGATCAGATGTAAAAATAGAAAGTCTATACAAATGACACTTGATTATATAATGTGAACACTATTATATGGGAGTTAAGTAACATCAGCATGTAAAGAAACTACTATGAAAATTTTCTTTTTGCCTCTCACAAATTATTGAAACTTTTTTTAATCCAAAACTAATTCTTGTAAAAAATGTTGCTGGTAGCTAGTTAATTTAATGAAACAGCCAATGGGTCATCATTAGTTTGATTTCTATTAGAATTCAATTTATCATTCATGAATGCTAAAAAAATTAATGTTTAATTATTTTACATAATCAACCACACAGTTAGTATAGAAACAGAATCTGTAATGCAAACACACATCCATTCCTCTCAGTTAATTTTTTCTGTTAAGGTATTAAGGTTGAGTTACTCCAATATTACTTTGCATGTGAGAAGAGAGCAAGTATAAATAACAAAATATTCAAGAAGCAAGCAGTATCTCTAACATAAAATGATTAATAAAACTACTACTATTTGCATGGTATAAACTTAGGTAACATGATAATCACAACCGTTATCTCAAACTCTGAAATTTGTATAGCATAAGGTTAAGAAAATTTATTATGTACAGCCTGTCTAATTTTTTCAAACTGTTTTTCTTTACTGGGATTCTTTATCAAATTTTAAGAAACCAGAAAAAAAAAGAATGTGTTTTTGAGGATTAAGTACAACGGGATTCAAGATAAAAAAAAGAGTTAGTAGTAGAAATAGAATATGGCTAATATTTTTATCCATTTTATTTTGGATCGAATTTGGCGGCATGGCCAAGTGGTAAGGCGGGGGACTGCAAATCCTTTATCCCCAGTTCAAATCCGGGTGTCGCCTGATCAACCAAAGATTTTTTATTTCTTATTCTGCCGATCTAATTCGATGAATTATTGCTCCGCAAGAAGTGGAGGCGTGGACGTGTCAATACTTGATTTTTATAAACACTACAGACGTTTACAAAATCGACATAATTCCACGAAAGATGTACCTACTCCGACTAATAAACTCTGACCTTAATACATAACTCTTCTTCTCAATGCAGTCTACAACTGAAGAACTTCAATTCAGCATTATCATATCATCCATATTGCAAAGCACAACTTCTATAAGTACTTACAAAATCTCAGTCGAATTCATTAGTAGTGAGTTCAAGGCGAGTTCACAATCCTCACTATATCATTATTAGTATAAATCAGCAGCAGGCTTGAAGCTCGAAAATAGAGGATGCAAACAGAACAAACACACTAATGCAAACATACAAATTAGGGCATATAAATGCTTGAAGGAAAAAGGGGTTACCTGAAACTCGGCGATAAGAAGAACACTCAGATCCAAAGCACGGAAGAATAAAACTATCGACGAAAGCATAACCGCATTAAAATATATTCCTGTATACAACTTTCTAATATGTATTGCAAAAAAGATATCAATTAGTAGAGAAAACCCAAACAGAAAAGATGAAAAATCAAAATTGAAAGCAAAAGGATGAAAATTTATACAAATCCAAAGTCGGGATCTTTGATTTTAGCAAAGCTACGTAGTTTGCGCCCATCACGATAGACTGAGGAAGAAAGATCGCATGTGTTTGTCGGTTGGAAGAGGAAAAAGTGGCGATTGTGTTTATGAGAAATCGATGAGAACGTGCAGATCTGTTGCTTCCACGACCTTTAATTTAACGGACAGAAATAGCCTTATAGTAATGTTTGAATTTTTGTAGCAAAAAGGTTATTTTGGAGAACTCAAAAAAGGCTTCACTTTGACCGGTTTGACCAGGTATTTGCATTATAGTATAGATATATATATATATATATATACAAAATAATTTTTCACTTCATCTTCTAAACCTTGCTTCAATCTCTTAGACTCAATTCTCACTTCTTTCTATTCTTGACTTTCTCTTGTGCATGAGTACTTGGACTCGTGACACAACAACTAATGTTTAACTAGGATAAACGATCCTCCAACAATGGAAAACGAAAATGCCCCGTGAACTCACATGGATAGAATCTTTCCTAATAGAGTTTCTATCCCTTCTTGTATCACGTTACCCACCCCCAACGGGTAACCATTTCGAAATTCATTCCAATCATATTAACATGCCCCTAAAATTTGGCAATTTTGATCATGATGACCCATACATCTTCTTAACGAAATTCAAACAAGTTTGTGCAACCATTAAGCTCCAACAATTATGTGATGATTGAATCAAACTTCGGTTAATTCCATTTACTCTTACCGATCATGCTGAAAAATGGTTTGTATAGCTTACCATCTAACTCAATCAAAACTTGGGAAAAATTTGTTAAAGTTTTCTTAAAAAAGTTCTACCCCTTGGAAAAAATGACCAAAATCCAAAACGAAATTGTAAACTTTCATCAATTTAGGGGTGAACCTTTCGGCAAATATTTTATAAGATTTAAAGAGCTTTTGATAAATTGTCCACACTATAGTTTCGAAAAATGGACTCTTTGCAAAATCTTATACAATGGACTTGAAAATAACTCATGAACCATGCTTGAATCAATGCGCCAAGTCAATTCTCTCACTCAACATCACAACAATGCTTGGCAATTTCTTGAAAACCTAGCTGAAAAGTCATCCCAATAGGAATGTTCTAATAAAAAATCCATTTAGTCATGATCGAGCGCACGCCCGATAGGATCATCTTTGGCTTTGGAAGCTAAAATTGATGCAATGATCAATAAATTCGACAACATTTTCTCGTCCAAACAAATGAACCATGCTTCCCAACCAATGTGTTATAAATGCAACGATCTGAATCACATAGCCGATCAGTGTCCTAATTCGATAAAACAACTCAATGCTTTCAATAAGGTTAAGAATGACCCGTTTTCTCCAACATTCAATCCTAGTTGGAGAAATCATCCAAACTTTGCATGGAACCAAAATAATTCCAACATGAATTTGGTTTATCCCAATTTTCAAGCATTTCTGAACAATGCTTCGAATCCTCCCTTTCAACCCAATCATTTTCAACAAAATTTTGCGGGTCCATCTCAAAATCAACCGCAACAATCTTTTGCTCCCCAAAACGATAAACATTTGACTTCACTTGAGAAAAGTCTTTAAACTTTGGCTAAAGCAACCACTCAAAGCCTCCAATCAAATAGTAATTTGCAAAATTTGTTAACCTCGTACATAAAAAATACAAGTCAATCGATTGCTAAACTTGGAATGCAAATGAGTCAATTAGCCACGTCTGCAAGTGAACGTGAACAAGGCACATTTCTAAGTCAGCCAGTTCTGAATCCCAGAAATCAAAACACGAATTCGAATCAAGCCTAGGCTATTCAAGATAGCAACACAACCCAAATGAATACTATCACAACTTTGTGTTCCAGTAAATAAATCGATAATCAAGTTATTAATCCAACGATTTACCGAAAACTACACTTGACACATAAAAAACGACAAGCGAATCTGAACAAAACATTGAGTCAAACATCAAATCAAATGCCAGTCCAAATTCTTCTTCTACTCAAATAGACCCACCTACTGAGTATCGTGTTCCATTTCCACATCGTCTTTGACCCAAGAAACATTCTGACCAAATGGAAAAGATGTTGGAAATTTTTAAACAAGTCAAAGTTAACATCCCTCTTCTTGGTATCGTTCAACAAGTCCCAACTTACGCTAAGTTTCTCAAGGACTTGTGTACTCAAAAACGACACACTCATGTAACCAAGAAAGTTTTCTTAGCCGCCGGACTTAGCAAAGTCTTGTGCCAATCAATTCTTGTTAAATACAAAGATCCTGGATGTCCGGCGATCTTGTGCTTGATAGGAGACATAACGATTAATAAGTGCTTACTCGATTTGGATGCGAGTGTCAATTTGATTCCTTATTATGTTTACCAGCCACTTGGCTTGGGTGAACTAAAACCAACAAAAGTAACCCCTCAATTTGCTGATCGTTCGATAAAGAAACCCTTGGGAGAAATAGAGTATGTACTCATCAAAATCGGTCAATTCATATTCCTTGTCGATTTCATTGTCCTTGAAACACAACCTGCGAATAATCCAATGAGTCAAATTCCGTTGATTTTAGGCTGACCTTTCTTGGCTACTTCAAATGCTTTAATCAATTGTTGAAATGGTTCAATAAAAATTTCTTTTGGAAACATGACTTTGGATCTTAACATTATCAATCTCGAAAATCAACCGAACGAACCACATGACAAACGCTGGAAATTAGCTCCATTCAAGAAAATTTCGAAAATGAAACAGTTGATCTAAACCATGAACACAAGACCGAATACAAACAATTATTTCAAGACGAGCCTAACGAAATCGAAAATGCGCTTCCGTTTGAACCCCTTACCGTTGAATCAGAACTTCCACCTAATTCTTTGACTGAGCAACCCCTTAGTTGGACCTCAAACCCCTTCCCGGTCACCTTAAGTACGCATACTTAAGTGACAACTAAATGTTTCCCGCTATAATCTCAACTCTCTCTTGATCAAAAAGCTTTGCTTCTTTCAATTCTATCGAAAAACAAAGAAGCAATTGAATGGTCAGTCACCAATATAAAGAGAATTAGTCCCTCTCTTGTTTAACATCGAATCCATTTAGTTGACAATGCCAAGCCTATTCGTGACGCGCAACGAAGGCTTAACCCAAAAATGAAGGATGCAGTTCATGATGAAATTCTTAAACTCCTCGATAATAGAATCATATACCCAATCTTTGATAGTTCATAGGTTAGCCCAATTCATGCCATGCCTAAGAAGTCTGGACTTACCGTTATCAAGAACGAATCTAACGAACTCATTCCAACTCGTACTGAAACGGGTTGGCGTGTTTTCATTGATTATCGAAAACTAAATGCTGCAACACATAAAGATCACTTCCCTCTTCCTTTTATCGACCAAATGCTTGAATGTTTAGCCGGCTACGAATTCTGTTGCTTTCTTGATGGTTATTCTGGCTATAACCAAATTCCAATCGCTCCCGAAGTTCAAGAGAAAATGACTTTCACGTGTCCCTTTGGCACCTTTGCGTATCGACATATGCCATTTGGCCTTTCAACGCTCCTGCTACGTTTCAAAGATGCATGGTCAGCATCTTTTCTGACATGATTGAATGCTTTCATGAAGTGTTTATGGATGATTTTTCCATCTTTGGAAACACTTTTTTCGAGTGTTTACACACCATCTTGAGTTTGTTTTTAAATGATTGCAAGGACAAACACTTCACATTAAATTGGAAAATTTTCCATTTTATGATCAAACACGACATTGTCATTGGGCATGTCATTTCAAAAAAGGCACCGAGGTAGATAAAGCAAAAGTTGACGTAATTGCGAATCTACCCATTTCCAAATCTGTCAAGGACATTCCTTCATGTCTTGAACACGCTATTTTCTATCGATGCTTTATGAAAACTTCAGTAAAATCGCTCGACCTTTGACGACTCTTGTTGGAAAAGACGTTCCATCTAACTTCAATTTTGATTGTGTTTCTACTTTCAAACATCTCAAAAAAGAATTCATTTCCGCTCCCATCATTTGCTTACCTAATTGACATCTTCCTTTCGAAATAATGTGTGAAGCTTCTAAATTTGCAGTTGTTGCTGTCTTAGGACAATGCATCAACAAAATTCTTCATGTCATCCAGTATATTAGTATGACTCTATGATGCTTAACTCAATTACACAACGAGCAGCTAGCGGTAGTCTTTGCGCTCGAAAAGTTCCGACCTTATTTGATTGGCTCATACAATACTATTTACACCGACCATTCCACTCTTAGATACCTTTTTGCTAAAAAGGATGCTAAGTCTCGTTTGAGCTGTTGGATCCTTTTACTCCAAGAATTTGACCTTACGATCAAAGACAAAAAAGGATCTAACAATGTCATCGCCGATCATCTGTTGCGTCTTCCAAACGCACCATCTTCTTGACCGATCAACGAGAACTTTCCTAATAAACAACTCCTTTCTGTTTCTGTCGATCGATGACATGCCAACATAGCGAACTATCTAGTCACTAAGGAAACTCCTTCATTTTGGTCGAAACAAGATAAATATAAATTTCTTTCCCAAGTCAAGTACTTCTATTGGGATGATCTATACTTGTTTAAATACTGTTCCGACCAAGTCATTCGATGTTGCATCCCGGATTGCGAAATCAAAAGTGTTCTTTCATTTTGTCATGACCAAGCTTGTGATGGTCACTTCGGTCCGAAGAAAACCGTGAAAACGGTGTTCAATGTGGTTTTTACTGGTCTACGCTTTTTAAAGATGCATTTGAGTTTTCTAAAACTTGCGATCGCTGTCAAATGCTAGGAAGAATCTCTAGATGAAACATGATGCCTTTGAACCCCATTCTTATGATAGAAATCTTTGATGTCTAGGGTATTGACTTTATGGGACCGTTTCCCAACTCTTTAGAAAATTTGTACATTCTTCTTACTGTTGATTACGTCTCTAAATGGATTGAAGCCATTCCTTGTAAACAAATGACTATAAGGTTGTTGTGAAATTCATAAAAGAAAACATTTTTTGAGGTTTGGAACACCTCGCACAATAATAAGCGATAATGGAACTCATTTCTGTAATTGTTCATTTGAAACTTAAATTAAGAAATACTTGATAACCCACAATTTATCCACTCCTTATCATCCTCAAACTTGTGGCCAAGTTAAAGTTTCAAATCGTCAAATTAAACAAACTTTGGAGAAAACTATGTGAATAAAAATCGAAAAGATTGGCATAAAAATTGATAATTACGCTTCGGGCTTACATAACTGCATATAAAACAATGGGATGTATCCTTTTAGACTTGTATATGGTAAAGCGTGCCATTTTCCCGTTGAACTTGAACATAAAGAATTATGGGCAATTAAGAATATAAACTTTGAACTTGAAAAAGCTGGCGAAAACAGGAAATTGCAAATCAACGAATTAGAGGAGACTGGGAAAGACGCGTATGGAAACGAAAATTTTTACAAAGAAAGAAAAAAAAAATTTCATGACAAGAAAATCTTAAGGAAAAAAATTTCGCCAAACCAAAAGGTTCTGTTGTATGACTCTCGACTTCATTTGTTCCCTAAGAAGTTAAAATCAAGGTGGACAGGACTATATATCGTACGTACTGTTTTTCCACACGGTGCCATTGAAATAGAAAACCTTAAGGATGGTTTGATTTTTAAAGTCAACGGTCATCGTTTGAAACCTTACTTTGAATTGCCTAGCGATCTAGAGGAGGAGCTCATGACTCTTCATGAGCCATACTACGTCTAGTAAGAAATGTTAACCCTTTCTTGTAAATATGTATATATTTTTTCCCCATTACACCCATTATATCATGCATTGACTATAGGGTACAGTCAAAATTAAGTGTGGGGGGATTCTCATATTTATTTTTGATTTTTCATGGTTTATTTTTTTTGCATTTTCCTTCTAACACTCTTCATAAAAAGAGAAATTTTTTTTAAAAACAAATTTAAGTGGTGCTAAGATGATTTTTCAAAACTATATCTTCATACAAAAAATAAAGAAAAAGAAAAGGCTTTTATTAAATAAAAAACACCTAGAGTCAGGTGTTCACACATAAGTTTGTGCACTCGCCGTGCTCTGTACCCTTCTGGCCGAAAGACACTGCATGATCGGTATATCTGGCCTCAGTTTATCTGAGTTAGGTGTATGTAGATAGATTTAATAAAAATAACCACCTAGAGTCATGTGTTCATACGCAAGTGTGTACACTCGCCACGCTCTGTACTCTTCTCACATAAGCCCGAAAGGCAGTGCATAGTCAGTATATCTGAGTTTGTTGTGTAAATAATAATAATGTTAATACCTTTAAAAAATATAAAGAGAGCAAGCAATTGAAATCCAAGCAGTATTTTCACTTATTTGATTCGACTTGTTATCCAAAAGAAATAAAAATACCACTTTGAAAAACTTTGATAATCAACTAAGGATCCATTTCATAGTTGCATTATGTTATCAACTGAAACAACTAGCCAAACTAGAGTCTAATTTGTGATGATAACTCAATTTTTGTTGGAAGTTTTAACGAGTAAAAGGGCATAAATTTCTTGATAGTGACCAGAACTTATATTTAACTTACTCATGTTAATTTAAAAGTAAATTCTTCATTTGTAAATATTTTTGAAAACTTGCATCATGTAGAATCTGCATATCGCATTTGGATTTTGTTGGTAGTATCCGCTGAAAACCTTCACGAGACAACACTCGTCCTACTAGGGACACTTAAAGGTTTAACGGCTTGTTGCACATGCTCAATGCAATCGTGTTTCCTATGAAAACAGATTTATCTTAGTTTTAGTTTATTCGAGAATGAATAAAAGATAAGTGTGTGGGTATTTGATGTGCACGTAAAAGTGCATATTTTCACTTCTATATTTAATCTACTTTTATTTAAATAAATGAGCATATTAGGGTATTTTACATGTTTAAACCAAAATTTAATTTGTTTTAAAATCATCATTTATTCATCTTAATTTGGGGATAAAATGGTAAATTTGTGTATGATTTAATTTGAGAAAAATTATTTGCACATTTTTGTTTTTAATTGTAGGAAATAGAGAGCAAATATGAAGAAACTTTCATGGATAAATGCATACACATATGTTGAAGGCAAATGAAGATTGGAAATAAATGAATTCATGCAATATAGAGGAGTCCACTAACCCACTACCATATGGTCCACAATTAAAAGCACATGGACATGTTAATGGAGGTTTAAAGGCATGTTAGTGGGGATTAATTAATTCCTAATGATTACTTTGAGGTTACACTTCCTAAAGGGCATTTTAGGTAGTCCCCTAAAATATGAATTAGGGTTTTAAGCATGTATAAATAACCCTTATGGCTTATGTAATTATCTTCTTACCTTTCATGCAAGTTGCAATCACAAAATCAAAGATAAATAAAAGTTCCTTTTATGGCTTCTTAGCCTTGTTCTTACTTTCATGCAATTTTATTTATGCTTTCTTTTATGCTCTTTTATTCTCTTATGCTCTCTTTTAATTCATGCAATTAGTTTAGATTTATTTTATGCAAGTAGTTAGTTCCTTCTTCTTTTAATTAGCACTTCTCTTTATTTATGTTTATTTTGAAATCACTTTATGTTAAAATGTTTTCAAATATGAGTAGCTAAACCCCTTCAATTTAGGGGTGATGAAGCTCTTATGAAACATATTAAATTAACATAATGATTTCATTTGTGATCTCTTTTATTTATTTTTGATGGAAACTATGAATGATGGGACAAGCATCATTGTCCCAATGGTTAAGTGATTCGACTTTGGTGCGAGAGGTCACAAGTTCAAAACTTGCGTAGCGTGATTTAAACATATATTGACATGTGAGTTGTGATATGTTGTCCCAATGACATGTTGTATCTAAGTACTATTTCAAAAAAAAATATGAATGATGGTAGTTTATGTTTCTATTTTATTGAATTTTGATAGCATGTTGACATCTCAAATAGACTATGCTTATTCCATAGTAAACATAAGCTATTTGTTCATTTGCCTAAGTGGTTTTGATTACAAAAGTTAAGCTAGAATCAAAATTTAATGGTCTATGTTACTAATTAATAGTAAATAGATAATACTTAAAATAGATTTTATTTTTAATTTCATGTCATGATCATGGGAGTTGATCAGTGGATTTTAATGATGTGTTAGAACTTGATGGTTTAAGTTGTGCTAATTAATAGCTCAAATAAACCATACTTATAATAAGTACATTAATCATTTCTACTTAATATTTTTAAAGAGAGGTTACAAGTGAATTTTGTGGTTATTTATATGAATGATTGAAAGTGGATTTGCCTCTTAATTGCTTTTATTACCATAGTTTATTCACCTTGCTCTAGTTTAATTTTTTCTATTTTTCTTAGTTTAAAACAAACTTGAAAACTTGGGTTAATTTGATTGAGTATTATTAAAATTTAATTCATTCCCTACGGATCAATCCATACTCGCATACGTACTACAATTGTACGTTGTGCGCTTGCGGTTTATAACAATAATATTTTTAATGATGATTTTCTAATCGATAGAAAATCCACCGTTATCAACAGCAAGGATGCCATACTCAGTGTGCTAACCTAGGTCAATCCAGCTAGGATGGATGCTAGCTCTATCTAATATAGCACTCATTGATCAATCTACAATATTTAATATGTTTCAAAGTGTATGTACTATAGTAATTCCATCTAACTATCATCAACTTGATGTCACTGAGGGGATTAATATATTTAAATTACAATATGGAAGTAATATTAACTAACTGTTGTTAACCCAATATTTACTAAGGGGTTTATCACTTTTCACCATATTATATGTGATAGTAATTCTCACATAACTAATGCGTAACCAGTGTCACCAAGAGTTACAAGTTTGAACTAATTTCTTAGTTATACAAATAACATACACATCAACTATTCTTAACGGTATACACATATAATTAAACATTTCATAGCTTATTTAAATATGCGGTGGTTCTAGAACCTACCTTTACAAAAATAAGATAATAGATGCAGGATGGCAGAGCCTACCTTTGCAAAAATAAAACAACAGAATGCATTGGTAGTAGAGACTACTTTTTCAAAAATAAATAACAACTGCGGTGGTAGAGCATACCTTTGCAAAAATAAAATAACTAAATTTATTGGTGGCAAAGCCTACCTTTACAATAAAAATACAACTAAATAAATAATAGCATAGCAAAACAAGATAGGACACACTACCATTGATTTCTACACAATTCTATGGTTTATGCTTTAATTTCAATTATGTAGAAGTTTTTATACTTTACCTTATGAAGGAAACGAAATAAGGTTTTTAACTGAAGGAAGTAAATAGTAGAGGCCGAAGAAATTTACTTACTGAATGACGCTTCTACTTACTCTTTAGGTAGAGTGTTTTAATGGAGAAAAAAAAAGATTGACGGTGATCGAATGAATGAAATAAAAGGAGCGGATTAAAGGTTTATATATAAGCAAGGCATAATCATACTATTTTGTTTTCTTAGGCTAGTCATTATACAATTTCGTTTTATTAGGCTAGCCATTATATTATTTTATTTTATTAGGCTAAACATTATACTATCACTACACCAGAAATGCCATTTAGGAACGGTTTTGGACCATTCCAAAGTTGTTTTGGAACGGTCAAAAACTGTTCCTAAATGAGGAGTGGCAAAAATTTTGGAACGGTCCCAAAATGTTCCAAAATTTGTTCATAACGGCCCGAATTCACCATTTAAAAACGGCTAAAAACCGTTCCAAAATTATAGTCAAGCACGGCTCAAAACCGTTCCAAAATCATAATAGTATTTTTTCCATGCTCTTTTTAGCACGGTTGTAGACCGTTCCAAATGTTTTTACCACGATGTCCGAAAACCAGATACTATATTTATCGTAAAATAACCAAATACAAAATTCTAATTTGATCAAGACATAGAAAAAATACATAATAACCACAAACATCATATCCAAACAAGTATAACTACACAATATTCATCATATAATACTCAAAATGCACACCCAAAAAGGATCGATATATAAAAAATATCAAGTAAAAGTAATGTTGTAAAAACTATTATACTTTTAACCTCTATTATTGGTATCAGCATAGTTAAATACATTTAACCTCTTTCTTAGTACATGTAAAATATTATATTTTTCACCTCAATACATGTAAATGAATGAACTGTCATTTAAAGACAATACATGTAAAAGTAATGTTTCAAAAACTGATTTCATATAACTATCCTGATCCTGATCCACAATCCTCTAATGTAACTTCAGCAGCCCATCAACCTGAACAAGAAATTGCAGAGAATGAGCACAATGACACAAATACTGAAAAGACTGCACATAAATAGAGACTAAACAACAAAGTGGAGACCGCCACTCCCCATTAAGCATTACAGACTAAAATAAGTGGTTCAGTAAAACTTGAAGTAAAACATTAAAATTACATCCATTTAAAGGAATTTACATAAAATAAGTGATGCATAGGTCTGAAACAATGAGAAACATGTCTGAGAGATGATGTCTACTGAATGTTACAATAACCAGAGGCGGATTGTATAGGTAGTCGATGTAGTGTAGTGAATATACATGTTAATAGGTGTTTAATGGAGAATTATCAAAGAAGTTCAGTTTTGTAGCCTCATATTGAGGCAACATTACGTAACATATGTGCTTCAGATGTGGAGATTTTGTCCAAAAAATTAGGTTTGAAGTGGCTAACGATGCTTCAGAGTGGAGTTATAATCACCTGTCCACCTAGTTGTGTAACATATGAGCTTAAACAGAGGTGATGCAGCTTATAATGCATGTCCTAGTCTAAATAGTTGAAGTTGAAGTTGAAATTGGGTGTGACTAGTGTAGCAGTACCACCCATGACCATAGGCAGTTAATCTACATTTAAAAACTAAACACTTAAGTTGAAACAATTTTTTTTTAAATGAAAATTGATTTGCTGAGGCATATTTCAGTTTGAAGTCACAGTAAAAACTATAATCTAGATATAAATCCTTATCAAAAATGCACCTGAACTTATTTCTTTCTGTAATCGCCATGATTCCTTGTTCAAAGTCCCCCCTAAAGCATCGAATAAGGGCATAAACAGGCAGAAATTAGAGTTCCTTTCGCTGTGATGTAGGCTGTGATAACTGCAAAATCAATCAAAATGATACTATTATTAGAATTCGCAATTAGGTGGATAAAAATACGACTATTATGAAACTAAACTTAAATTACCGAGTATCTATTTTAGCTAAGACATATTATTGAAGAAAAAAGCTAATGATTCCTTGACTATTAGTAGTATTATGCAACTTCCTAATCAAAAAAATGACACTTCACCTCTAATGTCATAAATAACCGCACAAGCTCATATGATAATGATATATCTATCATTGTGTAAGACCATAAATAAATATGCATTATATGAATAAAACATATATAAGTACTTTTCATTAATACATGTGACTAAATGTTGAATATCAGTGGATCATTGTAGTAAAGCCACTATATGTCCACAAATGAATTGAGAAAAAAAAATGCCAGGTTATATAAAAATAATAAGTTTTTCCTTACAATTTATTTTGCACAGACAAACCAATTTTAAAGTTACATTGTACAGGTCTACTAAAATCAAATCCATATGGAATTGAAGTGTAGATATAATTAAAAAAAAATAAGATGGAGAAATCATATTTAAAGATAATGTAAGATAAATTAGTATATTCAGTTACATGGCTGCATGCATAGTACAAATTTTATTTATAGTCACAGTAATAATAAATCAGTCAGGTGTATGAGTATATTATACCCGTAATACACCTTAGAAAATAATGATATATGAAGTAAAATTTCTTCACATCAAAGTATATGTTCTCACATTTTCCCTAATTATCTGTCATCAACATAATTAAACTCAAGAAATTTAAACTGAAAGTAGTAGTGTTTTATGGTGATAAATAACAAACACTAGAGTTACTTTATCACTATTTTAAAATAAAGGGAACAAAAGTTCAATGTCATAGCAAGCTTTATCTCTTTAGCTCAACTGCAGCACAATGTGAACAAATTCCACATACCTTAAAAATTAGACTTTTACCAATCCTCCCAGCGGGATGGTTGGATGCATACTGCTCAACACTTTTGTTAAATGATGCTTTAAATCGTGTAGAACAAACTAAAAATCAAATAGTTCAAATTGACTGAGGGAAAAAATGCAAACAATAAAGTACACACATCATCATGACTGAAATATACTATGATCAGTAAAGAGTTTGCAATCGTTAAATGGAAGAACCATATATTTTGTAGGTTGGATTCTGCATTTCGTACTGCCCAATATTTTTTAATGTAGGAGTGGTAATTTTATATTATCCAGTGCAAAACGAACTCGCCATTCTTGTACAATTTACTGTTTAAAATCGCATAATCATGCCTTGCATACAAAATTACAAAACTGCACTTATTTCATCATTTTCACAGTGGGTTTATTAAGTTGAGCATGCAAGCTACATTTCACTATCTTGTTAGGTAAATTCTGACAATTAGTCTACTGGGTTATTTACAGAGTTTAGCAATAAAAGAACTGTATAGTTTATGAAATAATCTGATCCACTTGGCATGCATAAGTAGAGATAGTTAGGCATGAGAAAAATTAATATCTGTTACAAAGCTTGCATCTCCATAGTTAAAGAATAGAGCTTTGGTGATCTAGGTAGAGTTACACAACAATCCTACAAACTCCTTGCGCTGAAACAGATGATACAGTAGTAAAAAAGCTATTTTTTAAGCATTAATAGGCACTGATTAAAGAAATTTAATAAATATATCAGCACAATCAAATCAGCATATTTCATGCAAAGCCACACTAAAACAATGACAGGCGAAAAAAAAATTAAGCTTCTTTGTCAAATTGGAACCATGCGTGCCCACTTTTTCAACATGTCAGGCATGTAGCCACTTTGTAATATGTCAGATCACATTATTTATTAATATACCCAACATGTACTACAATATATGTCAGCTTGCATATAAATAACTCATGTAGCTTGCATAAAAAAATGAATACAATTGTTGGGCATCAAAGCAAAACGTATGCTTGAGTGTGTGACAAGTTTTCCAAACATTTATAAATTGTGACAGGCAATTTTCGAAACATGCTATGTTTTATAAAACATTTACAGGCAAGCACTTATATTTATACTTACAAAGTGATGTCCAGTGTTTACAAGCATACACAGGCAGTCAGGTAGAGGCGAAAAAGATTTAGAAACAAAAGTGCTTTTTAAAAAAAACAAAGAAACGATGCTTTAAATTGTGTAGAACAAATTAAAAATCAAAGCGTTCAAATTGACTGAGGGAAAAAATGCAAACAATAAAGTACACACATCATCATGACTGAAATATACTATGATCAGTAAAGAGTTTGCAATCGTTAAATGGAAGAACCATATATTGAAATAACGAATATTGAGGATCATCCAAATTTGTACTTAACCAATATTGAGGATCATCCAAATTTGTACATGAACGGAGGCTCTACAAGGCTAATAGAGAGAACTGAAACAAAAGGGCAGCGATGTAGAGTAAAGATGAAGGAGAACAAATTATATTCTAGAGCAGAACTCAATTGAAAACAAACATGTTAATGCATTGACAAATCAAGAACATAAATAGAGTTTACCACAACTGGATCGGATTGTGTAGAGGATGTTTGTGCAATCGAACGGGGTGAAGCTTCTTCCGGTGTTGACATTGTTATCTGCAAATGATAAAAAGAAAAAAAACAAGTGAAACTTTTATTATTTTACACTATTTTTAAGTTTTAGAATGAAGATGGGTTAAAATCAATGAACGATTTAAAGGTGATACAGCTATGAATACAAGCCAAAGATAACCTCCTCTGATCGCGAAAAAAATTATTTTACAAGTAGGTGCATATATTATTTCAAACAATCTCTTTGCTACTATATTATTCAATTTGATAACAGCACATAATTACCCGGGTTGTTAGGTTCTATTTCAAACAATCTCTTCACTACAATCTCACCAAGTTCCATATCATAATGTTGTCACTGCCTGCATTGCTCTAGCAGGCTTTGATTACTCATTAGCTATCTCAAAATATTTTGTTCATCTATCGATATATTGTATTTAGAATTCATGTAGTTTTTTAAATAAGCTGACATACCAGACTGCATTTAATAGTAAATGTTGGTGGCCAATCTCTGAATGAAATACAGGAAACATAAAGTTAAAATTAAATATAAGGTTTAAGAAACATAAAGTATATGCAGTTAAAATTAAACATAAAGTATATGCAGCAAGAAATTCCGAGATTTAAAAAATAAAGTATAAGGTTACTTCTGTGGTTTATGCTGATAAGTGTGTTTATTTTTAGGCAGGATGAGGATATGTTTCTTAATCAAGGCTCACATCGAACAAAGAGTTCAAAAAAATAATTAAGGACTATTAAATTAACAAAAGGACGATAGAGTCTTAGTACAATTTTTCAATGTGTCAACATTACTACATGTCTGGAGCCAGAACACATCCAAATTTAAGTTGCGTACACAAATCCAGATGCCAAATGTGAATTAGATAATTCAGAAAAATAGCGAAGAAGATAAAACTAAACCTGCCTACTATGAATGCTTATTGTTTTATCTAATAACCCTTGCTGCTTGTATTTGTTCATAATGCAAAGACTCAAACTTGTTTGTAAAATTACAGGTTAAATTGAAAATATACATGTTCAATCATATATCTATTATAATTGCATCAAATTTGATGTTTGACTATGAGATAAAATGATAATTATATCCAAGTACAAAGAAAAATGCATAGATCTTTTAGTTAAAACTTTGTAAATACGTATTTAAATAAAATGTAATATTAAGAGCTAGTATATGGCATTACTTCTATCACTTGCGTAAAAAATTAAGACACAAATGCTAAATAGCTGTTACGTATGCTCCTCTGCAATGTCTAAACAAGCATACTGCCATATATAGAATATACAATAACGATGCTTCATACACTTCATCGAAATGTATATTTTATTGCTAGCTAACGTGAGCTAGCTGCTAACTTCATGTTTGGGTGGCAGGGCATAAATACGTCTATTTAGTTGAAATCAAACAATCATCTCCCAATCACTCGGTGTACGATTGAATGATTGATTAGTGTTTTTGTGAACAGTATGAAGTAGCTTCATCATTCATATTAACTGATATTCAATAATACTGTAAGTAATTGCATTGCCTAACATTAACCAAATATACAACTTATGATAAAGGGAAAGAAATCAATTGCTGACCTGATTAGAAACTAAAGTGAAGAGAAACAAGTACCTAGATTGATGGCGACTGTGATTATCAATTGAGGGGGTTAGCCCAATTTCTGGAATCAAGGAAGTGAGTTGTGGCAGCGGCAGCCTTTTCGACTTGCAGCGGCGGCGATTCTTGAGTTTCGATGGGGGTTCGAGGAAGTGAGTTGAGAGGTTGCGGACGACTTGAGATCGAAGAAGAAAATTGGGGACGTACTTGAGATCGAAGAAGAAATTTGGAGACGTACTTGGGTCGAGTTGTGGCGCTGTAAGTGGTTTTAGGTTATTATGGAGGAAATAGAAATGGGGGAAATGAAAATTTGGAGGGGAAAGTAAAGTTTCGTGCTAATTTGGTGGGAGTCTTCGCGCCGAGAACGTGTTGAGGCAGCTTGGGAAGATTCGAGCAAGCAATAATATTGTAATGGTCCATGACCGTTCCTAAGTATAGCGGAATGGCTACAAGCCATGCCAAAATTGGAACGGTCCAGAACTGTTCTAAAATTTCCGCATAGCGGTGTTCCAAAATAGCTGTTATGGTGTAGTGTATCTTGTTTTATTAGCCAAGTCAGTACACTATTTCGTTTTATTAGGTTAGTTATTATATTATTTTATTTTATTACACTGGTCATTATACTATTTTGTTTTATTAAGCTAGTTATTATACTATTTTGTTTTATTAGGCAAGGTTAATAATTCTTTCTTGTTTTGTTAGACAAGATTAATAATTCTTTCTTCTTTTATTAGGCTTATTATTTTTTTAATTTCTAAGAAACAATCATTCTAATTTGACTTATTAGGCAAAGAAAATCACATTCTTTTTAATTTATTTCTTAATATTTAAGTAAATACAAAATTAAAACAATCACGTGCATTTGAGGTTATCTTTCTTTGTCATTTCTAACACCATCTCTTTTTCAAACATAAAAGTACAATTAAATTCCATATAAATATTAAACCATTTTTTAACTTAATATTACTTTCTTTTGCATATAAAAATCATTTTTCACTTTATTTTCTCGAATTAAATCACAATTATTTATTTTGTTAATATTTGAGAAAACAAAATCTTTCTTTCTAAATCCTAATTTTTTTTTCATTATTAAATTTAAAATTATTTCCAAAAGCTTTTGAAATGTCAAATTGCAATATTGCCAAATTTCAGGTTGTTACATTAGACTCCAATAACTTGGAGAATATATAAGAATCTCATCTCATTAATTTTTTATTTTAAGACTTATTTTAAAGATCTCAACTTGAATCTATTGAAGTTCTCAACTTGTTGTACCACGTAGATGGCAGAGTCTTATACTATTGGAATCGGGTTAGTCAAAAGCAAGTGAAATAGGTAGATTTCAAAGATTTCCCTATTTTGGATCTATTAGGCCTATGAAGTCTAAAGGTATATTAGATCGAATCTAATAAAGTTTTAAATAAATCTTATTTTATATTATTTAGTTAAAAATAAGTTTAAATTTATTCGATTTCGAATGAATAATAATGGATGTATCAAATACATTCATATGTGTAAAGTCTAAGTGCAGCATATAAGCAGTGTACATGGTTAATGTGTATGTATATAGGTGTTGGGATTTACACCACAATAGACACATTCGCCCATTATATATATGCCTGTGTGGTCCATACTATTATTTATAAACATATAAATAATAGTAACATATGTATATATAAAGTCTACTTACACTTATACATAATATGTTAAAATGTATTTTACTAAAAGACATGAGTTAACTTATATTTATATCATGGCAGTTAATGAATTAAAGTAGACATTTAGGAAGAAGTCAAGGTGGAGGATTTTCCTCCTTCCTTTACTCATTCATTCAATGCCATTTCAAACAAGCAATTAAACTCTTAATCATATATGCATACAAAATTAATTTTGACCATTCTTATATTTTGATATCTATAATTAACAAATATGAATCAATTTTCAACCCAGGAATAATTATAAAGTTAAAATTGTGATTTTACACAAAATTATATTTTATAAACTTTGAATTAAAACAATATATAGTCATACATATACATATACCTATACATATAATTAATTAGAAACTATGTTTTAAAATTAAAATAACAATTGTATATGTAAAGTTTGTAATTTAACATATTTGTTAGAATTTAAAATTAACAAATTAAAAGGCTAACATTTAATCAGGGAAGATTTAAAAGTTTATGATATTTACATAAAAGTCCACTTGTGGGTTTTTTAACAACTTTCAAAAAAAATTATACAACAATCAAAAGAATTATATACAAATAACAATCATATAAAACTTATATTCAATTTCTAAATGATTTAAAATTGATAACATATGTAATTTATTCAAGTTGAAACAAAATAAAATCATATCAATAAATTTAAAGTCAGGTTTCAATCAAAATAGTGGCTAAACAATAATTTTAAAAACAGGAACAAAAGGAACAACCTAGGAACATATAAATTCATGGTAAAATTTCAGATCTAAACTATATGAACAACAGGAATAACCAATTAAATAAGATGTAATATGTCATAGCTCTAATGTTAAGAAGATGAATACGCAATAAAAAGGGGGATATAACAAAATGGATATAAATCAAATTAACATTATGAACATATATATTATTAAAAAAGGTGTGACAAATGGGGATTTTTTTAAAGTTAAATAAATAAACTTATATTCATATGTGGTATGCAAAAGATCTTGATCGTATAAACTAAATGTATATAAGAATAAATAAAACTATGATCTTACCTTAAAATGTAGCTAAAAGAATGCACCTTGAATGATGAATAATAAACACCTAGTGTGACGCCCCACCTCTATACCCACGCTAGCCAAGAACACTACGGTGTAGTGCTGTCAACTAGCACGGAGAATAAGGCTGTTGAGGAGCGACCATCCGTGTAATTGCTCTGTGCGAGCAACGATATGCCAGATAATAAAACATTGCATTTCATCTTTAGAGGAAATCCGACATACCGATACAAACTCAAAGCTACTACACAGTGGCTATAATAGTTTAGGACAATAGATATAAAAATAACATAGATAACATAAATGCGGAATAAAGATGGAACGAAAAGTCTCATATATACAATAACTGATATCAGTTACAATACATTTGACACAATACAAATGATACAACTACAATTGTCGACTCAAGAAGTTATATATACAAGTACATTATCGACTAATATACATGAATACATTATCATCTTAAAACAGACACACAGACTACTACAACAAGACGAAGACCACTTCAAATGATATAAAAAAAATCTTCATAGCTCTAGCAGCAACCCAAAGCTAAAAATCTACAACCTGTAAATACTCGGTCTGACCCGAGTATTACATTCAAAAGAAAATAATACTCGGATCAGTCTAATTCAAACTCAGTTATTAGTTCATAGAAGCAATATTAATCAATCTCAATATAGATGACAGTCACAGAAATCTCGTATATCCAACTCTCGATACGAGAATTGGATAACGGCAGAAATAACACTAAACAGTGTTAATCCACAAAACAGAAATCCAAAGCAGTTTAAGCAATTGAAATGTCAATTTAAAAATATCAATGCTAATTGGCTGCAGTACACGCTAACGTGTACTGCCTCGCCAATACAGCCTACGAATTACGCAACAGGTCGATGAATTAAGGATAAAAGAAATATCGATTAAAATCTGTCCATTCTGGGTGGCTGCAGTGCACGCACGCGTGCGCTGCCTCGCCACCACCGAATATAAAGTCACCACCACAATGAAACTGCAGTGGCAAACAGGTATAAGGACGAAGGCAGGCTGCAACTAAACTGCAGAAAAGTCATCAACAGTTCAAGCATACACAGCAATAGAGACGAATTCGAGTACATCGTGAAGCAGAACCAAGTGCAGTTCAACTGAGATGGACAACTCGAGAATAAACATTTACAAATGAACGAGTATGTGCACCCAAATAAGGCCACAGCAACGACTAAATCATTTAAGCATAAGAATGCAAGAGGAATGTCACTGAGAAGGAATGTTTAGTATACATATAAATAAATTTCATATGTACAACAAACATAAAAGACTACTCAGCAATGCAAGTGGATGACAGTCTCAAGCAACATCAACTATACATGTTCGAACAGAGCAAATGCTCTAATAGAGCAAAGAAATGGCAAAGTGACAGTGGATCCAGGAGACAACTCAAGTGCAGCTATAGCGAACAAGTACAAGACAAGTTAGCAAAGTGCAGATACAAGTAAAGTGCACAGTGTTCCAGATCCAAACAACATGAAAGTACAAGGGCAGTTGAACAAGGGCAAGTGCATCTCTCCTAAATGTACATAAATATTTGCAACAAAATGGTGCAACATGAACCAACAGTATGAAAGAGGTTCGAACTCATGTCAGTGCACAAATTACTACACTAACATGCAAAATGAAACCGAGATTTGGCTGTCTAAACCAATCCAAAGAAATGAACTGGTAGGAGCAAAGACAGTACGCAAGTCAAAGATTAGAGACCAGTGCACCAGACCTCAAACAGGCCAGAGTCAATTCAACATGCAAATGAAACTGTCCAAGGAACATACACCAGTCAGATGTATGCACTGGGAAATCAAAAGCACAACATGCACAAGTACCAGAAATGAAATGCAGACACATGAATGCACCAAACTCAACAAGACCAATATCACAGAAGCATCAACATGAAAACAGTGCTCAAGATGAATCAACAAACATGACTCAAGTGTACAAAGACCAGATCAAAGAAATATCAGACTTCAGTGAGACTATAATCAAATGCATCAAAGTTCAAGCAAATGAAGTTCACCAATGCTCAGTGCTACTACAAAACAAGTACGGGTGATACTATTGACAAATACACCAAGTAAATGAAAGCTGCAGCAAAACCCAAACAATAATTCGAATGTGCTACAAGAGTGAACACATAAACAATACCCAATGAACAAGGAATCATGATATAGCAGTACACACAGGTGAAAGCAACTGAAATGTCAAGACTCAACCAAGATCACAAGCAATGCAACCAGAGTTAACTGCAAGCTTCAACATGAATAACGCATATATACATACAATGGCAACTGACTCAACAAGGCAAAGGTTATGGAGGCCAGAGCATAGGAATGTGCAGACTCAAGCTACAAGTTCAAATGTCAACAAAGCACATCAGTATGGCAACACGACAGCATGCACATATATGATGACTGCACAACTTCAAATGCAATGCAAACATGATCAAAGATCAAAGAAACGACTGCGGGGTGAAGAATAGAGCAAAGCAAGAACTATCGAGTTCAAGCATGAATCAAAGGAAAAGCAACGGAACACTAATCAGAGAAACCCCAAAATCACGAAAATCGAACAGAACAAAAATTGAAGCCGTGAGTCAAAAGGGATTACCAAAAATATCGAAATCTGACTTAATTATAAACCCAGAAATCATCATAGACTGCGAGGTGGACAACAGAGCAAAGCAAGAACTATCGAGTTCAAGCATGAATCAAAGGGAAAGCAACAGAACACTAATCAGAGAAACCCCAAAATCACGAAAATTGAACAGAGCTTCGAACTCTAATAACTCAAAGCATGAATTAGATGTGAGCGGGGGAGAAACCACTCACCTTGTCCGAAGTGAAGAGCACGCTTGATCGGAGGAGCAAGCAACAAGGATCATCTCGAAATCGATCGAACCAATCACGTGCTTCGACTTTCAAAGCCCACAAACCAGAGCGCAAGAGGAACGAAAGCCCTAGCAAGCATCGAAAGAACGAACGAGGCCAAGCCCTAGTCTGATCGAGAAAACGAAGAGGAGATCGTCGCCATTTTTCGTTTGCTTTGTTTTCGGTTAGGGTTTGAAACGCGATTGAACGAAGAGGGGAATGGGGATGGGTTTTCTTTTGGTGAATACGACACCAAGAAAGAATGGACCCAGATGATTTGTTAAGCCCACAATCCTTTTAACAAAAATCTTATAATTGAATTTCAATCCAATTTGAAAAGAATTCAAACCGGCTAAGAAGAGAATTTCAATTCGATCAAAATGCCAATAGCTTATTAGCAACCAGATTAGATCGTCAAGAGGCGATAATTAAATGGGTACGAAATGTCGGGTTGTTACAGACTCCCCTCCTTAAAGAAATTGCGTCCTCGCAATCCTAAGAGATAAGTGGGAAAGAGGTAACAACCATAAGAACATAACAATGTCGAATGCATAAGCAAAGCAAAGATCAATAGGGAAGTGTAGGAATTATGGAAGTATCAGTCATAGAATCAAAAGGTTCGACTGATTCAAATCAAAAGAATCAACATCGTGGGGATCAAGGAGTCAAAATCAGACGACTATCGAAAGCAAGAATCAATCGAGTTCTAGCAATTGAAAGAAAAGGAATCAGAGCAGAAATCACGTACTGCACGAATTGAATGCGAGTAAATCAAATTACTCACCTGAATCGACAGAGAAAAAGACGAAGCTCAAATCTCAAAATCGCAAATATTCAATCATCAAAAATGATAATCGAATTTCACGAATATCTAAATATCAAAAACGATAATCAGAAACATAAACATTCGATTAATCAAATCGAAAAATATTTAATTATCTCAGACGATAATTAAATTTCACAAATATCTGATTATCAAAAACGATAATCAGAAATCACAAATATTCGATTATCAAATCGAAAAATATTTGATTATCTCAAACGATAATCAAATTTTACAAATATCTGATTATCAAAAACGATAATCAGAACCACAAATATTCGATTAATCAAATCGAAAAATATTTGATTATCTCAAACGATAATCAAATTTCACAAATATCTGATCATCAAAAACGATAATCAGAAAATCAAAAATATCCGATTATCAAAAACGATAATCAGAAACACAAACATCTGATTATCAAAATGATAATCAGAAGTCATCAATATTCAATTAACGAGTCCGGAATTAACCGAAGTAGTAAAAGTATGGTTCCATACTCCTTACTTTTGCTAAATCGTTTAAATCTCTTTATCGTTTCTTTGAAAGTGCAGAATTGTGTGTTTTAAAAAAAAAATAACATTTCACATTCTCAAACGGACAAGTCCGGAATTAAGCGAATCAGCAAAAGAAAGGGGTCATAGTCCTCGATTTTTCTGAAACGTTTAAATCGCTTCCTCGTTCTTTTGAAAATGTAAACTGTAAAAAATTTTGAAAACAATTTTAAATTTATATTTTTGAAACAACTTTTAAAAATAAAGAATTTTGAAAACACGTGATTAAATTAGCAATATCAGTATTGCGGGAGAACCGCTTGTAAATCCATTTCAAAATTGACGGTTACTGAAGTTAACACGTCAAAATTTCATCAAAATAACTGGCATCAAAGTATAATACCAATGAATTTTCATTTATAAGAAAATGTCACAAGAATCTTCTCAAAGATAGAAAGGGATATCATACCCTAAACTTGTATTCATAACAAGTCAATAACACATGAATTCACCAATGCACAAAAATTGATAAACATATCAATAGAAATCACGAAAATTGGTGAAGCACAAAATTTCAGAAATCATCATAAGAAATTCAGAAATCACAAGTTCTAGAAATCTACACACGAAATCCAGAAAACACAAATTCTAGAAATCTACACACGAAATCCAGAAAACACAAATTCTAGAAATCTACACACGAAATCCAGAAATCACAAATTCTAGAAATCTACACACGAAATCCAGAAAACACAAATTCTAGAAATCTACACACGAAATCCAGAAATCACAAATTCTAGAAATCTACACACGAAATCCAGAAAACACAAAGAAGGGGAAGTCCGAGCACACGGACGAGAAACTATCCATTTAATTTTTCCGAACACACGGATGGGAAGCTATTCATTTAATTTTTCCGAACACACGGATGGAAAGCTATCCATTTAATTTTCCGAACACACGGATGGAAAGCTATCCATTTAATTTTTCCGAACACACGGATGGAAAGCTATCCATTTAATTTTTCCGAACACACGGATGGAAAGCTATCCATTTAATTTTCCGAACACACGGATGGAAAGCTATCCATTTAATTTTTCCGAACACACGGATGGAAAGCTATCCATTTAATTTTCCGAACACACGGATGGCCCGAAGGCAAGTCCGACACACGGATGAAGAGACATCGCACAATCGCTAGTCTAAATCACAAAAATGATCGTCATGATCATAAGGAAGTGTCAATCACACCAAGCTAGTAAATATATGAGTTTAGCTTCATGTCCCATAACCACTTGCTTAACATTAATATTTACGAACAAGCTGTAAATCTTCACTAGGAAATTGTCACAAAAAGGGTTCAATCGAACAAGTCCAAGAGCTAACCGACGAAGTAAACGCAAGCGTTTCATACCACTTGTTTTACTAGGCCGTTTAATTCAATTTCTCATACGAGTGAAATAAAGGCTTGTATATACTAATAGATTGGAAAACGGTTCAAGAAAAAGAACTTTGTAGTAAAATAGTTTTGAAATCGTTTGGAAAAAAGGGATTTTAATATTTACTACTAGTATAGAAAACCTTTATATTTTTAAAGTGACAAATCACAAAAATGATTGTAGAAACAATCAATCACAAGAATTCACATACGAAGATGTGAATGGAATCCAGAGAAATCGATACTGAATCCATCAGAAAGTATGTTCACAAAAATCCCGAAGAAAATGTCATCAAAGTTGCTAATAAATGATAGCAACAAATCGGGGAAATAATCAAGAGTCGATTAAATTTGGAAACAAAGTCAATTCACTAAAATTTCACATTCGAAGACGTGAATAAAATCCAAAGAATCCGATTCCAAATTCATCAAAGTAGGAATACCAAAAATTCCAGAAATAGAAGTTATCAAAATCGACAAAGGTGATAACAACTAATTAGAAAAGAAGAATCGATTATCAACTGGAAAAACAAAGCAAAACGAGCAGAAATGCATAAATGACTTCAACAAAAGTAAGAATCAAGTCAATGTCGAAGCCAACGATTAATGGCCGCAGCCGAGTGCAAAATGAATCAATCATTATCATCAAAGAATCCAACAGCAAATAAAGTCAGAGTCTTGAAAATCAAGAAATTAGCAATTTCTCATAAACAAAATGACCGAAGTCGAATGGAATTCAAGACGAGGAAAAACACAAAATATCAAGTTCAAAATTGCTGAGATCCAAACAAAATCCACATCGGCTAAATCAATTCAAAGCCGAAAACAAAAGAACAAAAATCCTCATCATCGAAAACCCAACTTAAGTTCGCAAAGTAAACGGAGGCAGAAGCCAAAAATACTTTCACGAAATCAAAACCAAATACACATGAATAAGCGTTAGGAATTCATACCTAACAGTCAAAAATAATCATATGTAAAGATGAGAGATAAAACGTCGACAAATAGTTGTAACACATGCTCCATCTAAGTTATGTTTTATAATTGTCCTAAACCCCAGGCTATGATACCAAGCTGTGACGCCCCACCTCTATACCCACGCTAGCCAAGAACACTACGGTGTAGTGCTGTCAACTAGCACGGAGAATAAGGCTGTTGAGGAGCGACCATCCGTGTAATTGCTCTGTGCGAGCAACGATATGCCAGATAATAAAACATTGCATTTCATCTTTAGAGGAAATCCGACATACCGATACAAACTCAAAGCTACTACACAGTGGCTATAATAGTTTAGGACAATAGATATAAAAATAACACAGATAACATAAATGCGGAATAAAGATGGAACGAAAAGTCTCATATATACAATAACTGATATCAGTTACAATACATTTGACACAATACAAATGATACAACTACAATTGTCGACTCAAGAAGTTATATATACAAGTACATTATCGACTAATATACATGAATACATTATCATCTTAAAACAGACACACAGACTACTACAACAAGACGAAGACCACTTCAAATGATATAAAAAAAATCTTCATAGCTCTAGCAGCAACCCAAAGCTAAAAATCTACAACCTGTAAATACTCGGTCTGACCCGAGTATTACATTCAAAAGAAAATAATACTCGGATCAGTCTAATTCAAACTCAGTTATTAGTGCATAGAAGCAATATTAATCAATCTCAATATAGATGACAGTCACAGAAATCTCGTATATCCAACTCTCGATACGAGAATTGGATAACGGCAGAAATAACACTAAACAGTGTTAATCCACAAAACAGAAATCCAAAGCAGTTTAAGCAATTGAAATGTCAATTTAAAAATATCAATGCTAATTGGCTGCAGTACACGCTAACGTGTACTGCCTCGCCAATACAGCCTACGAATTACGCAACAGGTCGATGAATTAAGGATAAAAGAAATATCGATTAAAATCTGTCCATTCTGGGTGGCTGCAGTGCACGCACGCGTGCGCTGCCTCGCCACCACCGAATATAAAGTCACCACCACAATGAAACTGCAGTGGCAAACAGGTATAAGGACGAAGGCAGGCTGCAACTAAACTGCAGAAAAGTCATCAACAGTTCAAGCATACACAGCAATAGAGACGAATTCGAGTACATCGTGAAGCAGAACCAAGTGCAGTTCAACTGAGATGGACAACTCGAGAATAAACATTTACAAATGAACGAGTATGTGCACCCAAATAAGGCCACAGCAACGACTAAATCATTTAAGCATAAGAATGCAAGAGGAATGTCACTGAGAAGGAATGTTTAGTATACATATAAATAAATTTCATATGTACAACAAACATAAAAGACTACTCAGCAATGCAAGTGGATGACAGTCTCAAGCAACATCAACTATACATGTTCGAACAGAGCAAATGCTCTAATAGAGCAAAGAAATGGCAAAGTGACAGTGGATCCAGGAGACAACTCAAGTGCAGCTATAGCGAACAAGTACAAGACAAGTTAGCAAAGTGCAGATACAAGTAAAGTGCACAGTGTTCCAGATCCAAACAACATGAAAGTACAAGGGCAGTTGAACAAGGGCAAGTGCATCTCTCCTAAATGTACATAAATATTTGCAACAAAATGGTGCAACATGAACCAACAGTATGAAAGAGGTTCGAACTCATGTCAGTGCACAAATTACTACACTAACATGCAAAATGAAACCGAGATTTGGCTGTCTAAACCAATCCAAAGAAATGAACTGGTAGGAGCAAAGACAGTACGCAAGTCAAAGATTAGAGACCAGTGCACCAGACCTCAAACAGGCCAGAGTCAATTCAACATGCAAATGAAACTGTCCAAGGAACATACACCAGTCAGATGTATGCACTGGGAAATCAAAAGCACAACATGCACAAGTACCAGAAATGAAATGCAGACACATGAATGCACCAAACTCAACAAGACCAATATCACAGAAGCATCAACATGAAAACAGTGCTCAAGATGAATCAACAAACATGACTCAAGTGTACAAAGACCAGATCAAAGAAATATCAGACTTCAGTGAGACTATAATCAAATGCATCAAAGTTCAAGCAAATGAAGTTCACCAATGCTCAGTGCTACTACAAAACAAGTACGGGTGATACTATTGACAAATACACCAAGTAAATGAAAGCTGCAGCAAAACCCAAACAATAATTCGAATGTGCTACAAGAGTGAACACATAAACAATACCCAATGAACAAGGAATCATGATATAGCAGTACACACAGGTGAAAGCAACTGAACTGTCAAGACTCAACCAAGATCACAAGCAATGCAACCAGAGTTAACTGCAAGCTTCAACATGAATAACGCATATATACATACAATGGCAACTGACTCAACAAGGCAAAGGTTATGGAGGCCAGAGCATAGGAATGTGCAAACTCAAGCTACAAGTTCAAATGTCAACAAAGCACATCAGTATGGCAACACGACAGCATGCACATATATGATGACTGCACAACTTCAAATGCAATGCAAACATGATCAAAGATCAAAGAAACGACTGCGGGGTGAAGAATAGAGCAAAGCAAGAACTATCGAGTTCAAGCATGAATCAAAGGAAAAGCAACAGAACACTAATCAGAGAAACCCCAAAATCACGAAAATCGAACAGAACAAAATTGAAGCCGTGAATCAAAAGGGATTACCAAAAATATCGAAATCTGACTTAATTATAAACCCAGAAATCATCATAGACTGCGAGGTGGACAACAGAGCAAAGCAAGAACTATCGAGTTCAAGCATGAATCAAAGGGAAAGCAACAGAACACTAATCAGAGAAACCCCAAAATCACGAAAATCGAACAGAGCAAAATTGAAGCCGTGAATCAAAAGGGATTACCAAAAATATCGAAATCTGACTTAATTATAAACCCAGAAATCATCATAGACTGCGAGGTGGACAACAGAGCAAAGCAAGAACTATCGAGTTCAAGCATGAATCAAAGGGAAAGCAACAGAACACTAATCAGAGAAACCCCAAAATCACGAAAATCGAACAGAGCTTCGAACTCTAATAACTCAAAGCATGAATTAGATGTGAGCGGGGGAGAAACCACTCACCTTGTCCGAAGTGAAGAGCACGCTTGATCGGAGGAGCAAGCAACAAGGATCATCTCGAAATCGATCGAACCAATCACGCGCTTCGACTTTCAAAGCCCACAAACCAGAGCGCAAGAGGAACGAAAGCCCTAGCAAGCATCGAAAGAACGAACGAGGCCAAGCCCTAGTCTGATCGAGAAAACGAAGAGGAGATCGTCGCCATTTTTCGTTTGCTTTGTTTTCGGTTAGGGTTTGAAACGCGATTGAACGAAGAGGGGAATGGGGATGGGTTTTCTTTTGGTGAATACGGCACCAAGAAAGAATGGACCCAGATGATTTGTTAAGCCCACAATCCTTTTAACAAAAATCTTATAATTGAATTTCAATCCAATTTGAAAAGAATTCAAACCGGCTAAGAAGAGAATTTCAATTCGATCAAAATGCCAATAGCTTATTAGCAACCAGATTAGATCATCAAGAGGCGATAATTAAATGGGTACGAAATGTCGGGTTGTTACACCTAGATTCTTGAATCAACCTACAAATTTTGCAAAGATTAAGAGATAGGAACCACCTTTTATTTTAATTTAAATTTGGAATTTTTCTTATGCCTTGAAGGCCATTATTTTGGCTGGAATAGAAGAGGAAGATAGTGGAGAAATTAATTATCTGTAAAAGGATTCATGAATGAAATGAAAGAGATTTTGTTTTAAGGAAAATACTAAAATCTTTCCAATTCCTCCCTTAAAATATTTCCACTTTTATTGCTCATTAATCCTCAATCAAATCAAATCAAATCCCCTTTATATACATGTATGGATAGCCAAAGAAAATGCCTAGATAAGCCTTTAAAATTTCCAAATCCACTTAGTAATTAATTGATTTAAATTAGATTTAAATTAGATGTTTATCGATGCCGTCTATCGATATGTATGTATACAACTTTTATAAATGCACTTTATTAAATACTAATGGCATTCAGATACAAATAAAATTTAATAACTAATATTTCATAAATATTGATTAATTTAATTAATTTACAATAAATATAAATGTAACAACCCTGGTTTTAGTGATTACCTATTAATATTAAATTATAATGGTAGTTATAATTTAATATTGAGAATTAATTAAAATTGGAGTTTTAAATTGTTTATTTGAAATAAACAATGAATTTTGGGATTTAATTGTGAAAATAAAGTTATAAAACACATAATATCTTCATATTTCTCATTTTAAATTCAATAAAAGATGAAATATTGGTTGAAAATAATATTTTAATGATTAAAAAGAGTTAAAATGATTTATTGTAATTTATTTGATAAGAAAACAATTTTTGTAAAAATTGTTGTGGTAAAAATAGTGTTTTGTAATAAAATTGTGTAAATTGTGAAATATAGATAAAAATAAGGTTTTATTTATAAAAATAACTTTTTATTGTTGAAATAAATTTTATTTTGTTCAAATAGCAATTTCATTTTCATACAAATGGTTGTATACATTTTATTTTGCTTTAAAATGAAAATGAATTCTAAAGTTTTGTTTACAATCAAACTTCTTAAAGTTACAAGGTGCAAAAAGGCTCAGGATAAAAGGCCATCAGCTCTTATACTTGGGCCTGCAGGGGTTGACCCAGCCTTAGGGCCGGTCGATCGCTAGGTCGACTGCTTGGTCGACCTGGTGGGTGCTGGGTCGACATCCCTATCGACCCAGGCTACGGATTTGATTCTGGTGTATTTTCTGGCTCGTATTCGACTTTGAACAACAATTTGGCATAGCAAATGATCGATTTTTGTAGTGAAAATTGACATGCATATAGTTTAACAACTAAACTACAATTCGAAAAAGGTCCGGCAGCAATTTGAGGCAAAATCAAGAAGTTATGGCCACTTAAAGTGGAACCCAGAAATAAGAAACTCTTTAAAACAACAATAGAGAAAGATACGTAAGCAGAAGCTTTTACAGAGCAATTTCTTTGCAGCAGCACTTATTCTAGTTAGCATTTGTGAGTACTAAACTCACCTTAGCAATTTGGCAAGAATTCGATGGCAAGTTGCGAGCTTTGGTGAAGAAGAGAAGCTTCAAAACCCTGTAAGGCTAGAAAAGAAGCATGTAGAACAAATAAAAGAAGTTATAGACAATTCATCTCAAGTTCTAAGATTTTTATGAATTTTTTTTGTATTGGATGGAGATTACCTTTCTATTCTTGATTGATATGATTTCTCTTTGAAATTTGCAGTAAAAGTTGAGTAGAAATTGATTTTAAAATTCCGTTTTCTCTAGAAAATTATTTTATAAATAATATACAATATTTTTACACTTTTTGGACGTATGAGAAAGAGAATTAAACAGTTTAGTAAAACCCGTGGTATGGGACATGTGAGTTTACTTTATCGGTTAATTCCGGACTTGTACGATTGAAACTATCCGGGTTATTGATTTCTGAGTTATTTAGCCAATTTATGGCGGGTTATTGAGATTATAATTCCTATCTTTAGGAATTATATGGGAAGGCCAATATTTGGCGGGTTGTGGTTCGATATCTCCTATTCTAGGAGTATAATCTATGAGAACCCATTATAGTGCTTTACTTACCGATGAGATGAGGCAAGTCTGAGTTTTCCAAGTTTTGAGATTTTATGATGAATTCTGTTTTCTAATGTGGCAACGACTAGTGGTTAGTAAACCGTTAAGTGCGAACATGTGGTATCGGATGCATGTTAACACTTTTCAGTTTCCTATCTGAGAGTTGTGACACATTCTGGGATTGCCAGTACTATAGGCCTTCGGGTCATCTGGGATTACGACTTCGGTCGTCTGAGATTTAAGACTACGGTCGTCTGGGAGAGGTACCTAATATATATAGTACTGGGGGATGGCAAGTGCAGCATCGCTTCGGCATGCAAATGGGATTTGGCCAATCCGGGGAATTTTTATGAGTTTTTTATTTTGATTTCACCAATTTGAGATGATGAATTTACTTATAGCCTTGAGTTAGAGAAAGGCTTGTGTGTGTTCATATATATATATATATATATATATATATCTGTGTGTGTGTGTTTTATGGTGATTTCGATATTGGGATTATAATCTCTTATTGAGTTTCATGAGTTTTGATTTGGAGATTTTGATGATTTCACATATGGCTTGTATAATATGTTCACTTACATTGTATAGCCCTTTGAACGTGAAACATCTATGTCATGATAAATCTTATCATGTGATTAACTTTGAGCCTTTATGGAACACCTATTCTTAGTTGTATCTATAGACTTTACCTATATCATTTCTTTATCTTTAAAGCAATGTCTCCCTTATGCACTTATATTCCTTTATCTTTTGCTAATATCAAGATCTACTTAGCCTGACCCGTGTATTTATTACTCGGGTCCGAGTTGAAGGTTAGCTTTTGGATCTTTGCTAGCTTTACCTTTTGGGCTTCTTCATCGACTTTGGTTATGGCATAGTTTTTGTGTAGTAGTCTTTTGTTTGGGAACCTTATGATGTATCTATTCTTTTGTGGGGATGTATGTATATATTGTGGTTGGATACCACTTGTGGCATGTTGTATTATATTTGATGTAAGTGTATATGTATATTATCTATGTTGCTGTTCTGTGACTTGAGATTATATTGTTATCATATTTTGTTTCTGAATCGATCATGTAGCCACTATAGTAGTGTATTCGAAAGGAATTAAGTATGTCGAATACTCGAGATTAAATGAAAAAAAAATAAGTGCTAAAACCGACATACACTACAACAAAAAAGACCTTTTGCAGCGTTTTAAAAATGCTGCTATACTCATTAGCAGCGTTTCGAAGAACGGTGTTTAATGGCATGCTGCAATAGAGTTTGGAGATACCATAGCGTTTTCAGAAATGTTGTGAAAAAAAGGATACTGAAGCTTTTATAAAATGCTGCTGTTAATTATCTGTGCAGCGTTTCTGAAACGTTGCCAACTCATTTAGCAGCATTTTACAGAATGTAGACTAAAACCATGCTTCATTAGGACCAGTCCTATAACGGCAGTTTTGAAATGCTGCAAAAGGAATTATAGCAGCAAATTAGATGATTGTTTAAATAGTTGCAGCATTTCCATTTTGTTGCGGCTTGTTTCTCTTCAACATTTTGCAGCACTTTCGTAACGCTACAGTTTTAAAACAATTGTAATAGCCATGAAAAATGTATTCAAAAACAAAATGCTTAATTCAAAAAACACCAATAGATATAATCTGATAATATAAGCAGTTATAAAGATTAAACATAATCAAAGCTACCTTAATTTCATACACAAATTTTTTTAGTCATATACAATATTTCATGAGCAATGTTTTAAGCAAAAATGTTAGCAACATATTCTAATAAAAAGAGCTTGCTAAAAGGCAAATAAACCGTGGAAAGTCCAAGCCCGTCTTCTTCACGAGTCCAATATGCCTATAAGGAAAAATGCAATTAGAAAGCGGTAGAAGAGAGCAAATATGGATTTATTTAGCATCCAATATAGCAAGTTCAAGTTCAAGTTAATTTGACATAGATGCTTGCAATCCTATTCTATTTCATCTCATTATTTTTCGATGTTTCTTATCAAAATTTAGAAGGAACTAAAACTCTTGCTGTTAGCAGTCAAATATAGAACTGCTTATCATTTTTAGCATGTAAATCTCATTATATGTATTTCAAATAAGCATTAGCAGTCAAGTATTTTTATCAAAATGAAATACATGCGTTAGACTGTCAAATTTAAGAAGAATAATTAAATAGGAACTGAAAAAATAGATTTATAAGCAAGTTGAAGTCACTAGTTCAGGAGTTAGTTTCTCAGCTGATTTTGCAGCTGCGGGATGAGGAAATGTTAGGGTTCAGGCAAAGAATAGAGTGTGCTAGATTATGATTGATAAAATTCTTACATGACTGGAAATTCTTGTTAAAATTTCCAGATTCCTTAAAAAGCTGGTCAAAATGTGGCTTGCAGTAGAGGACACCTTCCATCGAAGAATAATTACTTAACTGAAATAAGACGAATGTATTAAAACTTCAATTTAGTTTTCTCTGATGATAAAGCATATGACGATGATATGTAAATGTGTATAGCTATATTGAAACATATACGTGTACCATCATATAAGATAATTCCATGTGCAAATAATCTCTGAAACAAGTGTGAATGATACCACAAATCTTGGTAAGACGGGGAAAAATGTTTTCATATTTCTTCACCTAACACTTTGAAGAAGGCCATAGTCAAAATATGTGGATGATGTCAATAAAGAGGCTCAAGGTTTCTAACTTAAAATTTAAACCAAGTACATGTAATTTGAGTTTACCAAGAGGAGCTTAGTGGCACTGACGAACGAATACATGCTAGTATTTTTTAAGGTCCAAGATACGTTATCTAGAAAGTAGTAGCCATAGCAACCAAACATAGGGAACATATTCTACAATGAAGATTATTAATTATTAATTGGATAAGAAGACAATGGCCCAATGCTTGCTTAATTCTACAATGAAGATTGTTAATGACAATGGCCCAATGCTTGATAAATTAATTTTAATTAAAATCAGTTTATCAGTTTTCACCAGCACTTTTACTTCTTCTGTTTTTTTAACCCGGATTGAATTTCATACATCTCTTGTGTTGATCCAAAACTATTCATGTAGTATATATAATGGACTAGTTTGATATTTATATAGTTGTTGTGCCAGTAAGAACTCAAAGTCCAGATTTGATCAAGAATTAAGAAGCATGAAACATGCAAGATAATAGTTTTCATCAATCAGTATTGGTTTATAATTAGTGAATTACTATCCATATCCTTGATCAAGTGAAGTGTTCATAAACATGCAGTAACAACTTAACAATTATCTAGGGGCTCGTAGTGTTGATTTACGTCAAAAGATCAGCGGTGCTGCATATAGCAGCAGCGGTATAGGCAGCAGAGTATTGAAATAGGAGATGAGGGTAAAAAAGTACATACCTTTAAACTGTATTATTAGTAGATAGTAAATAGAGTGAAATAAGTGTTAATATACAATCAGCATGTTATAAAGTAGGTAGGAGAGGTAAAGAGATTGATAAAGCAAAAGAAAAATTAGGAGTGGAAGTTCTGATATAATATATATAGTGAAGTATAAATAGTGATAAACTATGAATAGATAGAGACTCATACCACAGTATGTAACATAGAAATCTCAAAAAGCGAATGGATAGGAAAAAAACTGTATTTAAAGTCAAATATGGAAGGAGATACCCAAATCGTTGTAGAGACCAATCTGTTCACATCTTTGATTTATTTCGTTTCTCTTTCACAATCACTGTAGATAACCAAATTGCTGTAGAGACCAACTGTATTTAAAAACAAAAACTGTAAATAAAATTTTGAATGTAAAAGTAGTAGTTTAAGAACATGCGACTGAAGTAAAATAAACGAATTAGGACGAAAAAATTCCTTTTTTTATTCTATATAATCGATATCTGCATCATACTCAATAAACAATATTGAATATAAATGGACCATTGTTATCATCAAATAAAGTCATCAATTTACAGAAGTAACAATCATAGTTACAGATCTGGGTTATGGAAATATATTAAAGACGAAGTTAATGAAATCAGATAGCCATGCCTGATGGTGGGGGGAAATCAACAATGTATTGCTAGCTGAAGACAGGGTGGGTGGAAGCTGCAGTAGCATGAATCAAACTCAAAATGATTTAACTCTTCAACTGTTTAATATCAGCTGGTCATTGCCGCTAGTCATTGCCACATTAGAAAACAGAAATCATCATAAAATATCAAACTCAGAAACTTAGACTCGCCACATCTCATTGGCATGTAAAACACTATAACGTGTTCTCATAGATCATACTCCTAGAATAGTAGATCTCAAACCATAACCGGCCAAATATTGGCCTTCCCAGATAATTCCTAAAGATAGGAATTATAATCACAAAAACTCGCCATAAATTGGCTAAATAACTCATAAATCAATTACCCAGATAGTTTCGATCGTACAAGTCTGGAATTAACAGATAAAGTAAACTCACGTGTCCCATACCACAGGTTTTACTAAACCATTTATTCTCTTTCTCATACGTCCGAAAAGTGTAAAAATATTGTATATTATTTATAAAATAATTTACTTGAGAAAACGGGATTTTAAAATAATTTTCTAAAATCATTTTGAAGGCATTTTATTGAAAATTCAGCTTTAATACTTTAAAATAATTTAGTAATAATCTAAAAATATTTTATAATAAAGATTTCAAAAACCCAAATTATTTAGAAATTTTCTCCAAATTTATTTAGAAGAAATAGTGCTTGAAATCGAGGAAACACAGAGAAATTACTCCAAATCGATATTTGAGTTCAGTTCGAATTTAAATTAAAATTTTAAATTCCTAATTCCTCTAAATCTTAGCTAACCCATTGATGGATATCATAGCCCATACTTATCATAAAAATCGTCTCAAAATTTGCATAAGAATTGTCACAAAAACCATAAATATAGGTAAGCAACAAGGCAAAAAGGCTTGGATGAAAACACAATAGGCTCACGTACCTGGACCAACAGGAGCCGACCCAGGCCAGTGGCCAGGTCGACCGCCCGGTCGACCGCCAGGTCGACCTGGAGACTGCTGGGTCGACCTACCTGTCGATCCAGGCTACGGAATTTATTCCTAGATGATTCTTGCTTCGTATTGAACTTCCAGATAATATTTTACATAACAAATAGATGAATTAAGGACTGAAATTTGACATGCAACAAGTTTAACAACCAAACAACACTTCGGAAAAGATCCGGCGGCAATTCAAGAAAAAATCAAAGAGATATTGGTGCTCAAAGTAGCAACCAGAAATCAGAAAACTAAGAAACGACAATAGATAACAATATATATACAGAACTTGTTTCCAACAACCAATTTTTACAAGCAAAGCGATTTTTAGCTAGCAATTGTGAGCTTCTACACCCACCTTAGCAATTTAGCAAGATTTTGTGTGATTTCTAGGTGAAGATGATGGCTTTTGGTGGAGAAATTGATCCTCGGTAACCTGTAGAAGCTAGAAAAGACACATGCAGGAAGAAACAAAGTATTACAGACAATTCATATCTCAAGTTCTAAGATTTTTAAGAAAACTCTTTTGTATTGGATGGAGATTACCTTTGTATTCTTGATTGAGATGATTTCTCCTTGAAATTTGCAGTAAAAGTTGAGTAGAAATTGATTTTAGTTGAGAGTGGCCATTATTTTTCTTTGTTTCTTTTTACTGTAATTTACTTTGAGAAGGAGGAGATGAAACTAACGTACTGTTAGTTTTTCCCCCATCAGAAGCCTCGAGATGTTGGGTTTTGGATTCAAACCTTACCCAAAAAGCCCAACTTAAAATACTTAGAGGAAATTACAAAGGAATGTATATAACCATTTGTATGAAAATGAAATTGCTATTTGAACAAAATAAATTTTATTTCAAAAATAAAAAGTTATTTTTATAACTAAAACCTTAATTTTATCTATATTTCACAATTTACACAATTTTATTACAAAACACTATTTTTTCTACAACAATTTTTACACAAAATTGTTTTCTTGTCAAATAAATTACAATAAATCATTTTAACTCTTTTTAATCATCAAAATATTATTTTCAACCAATATTTCATCTTTTATTTTAATAAAACACATAATATTTTCATATTTCTCATTTTAAATTCAATAAAGATTAATATTGACAATGTTTTCCAACATTGTTGTATTTACCCAAATAAAATTGCAATTTGATTATTTTCTACTCAAATTCTCAAAATAAAGTTTTTAGAACTTTATTTTCATACTTTATTTTCATTACTTTAGATTTATTTCAAAAATTTAACATTGAAATACATCACCTAATTAATTTATTAGCTCCAAACTAATAAATACCCAATATTTCAATTTATTTAAACCAATACTTATCTAAACCATATTTTATCCCATATTTATTCCCAATTAAACAAAATAAAGTTCCAAACTTTATTTTTCCCATTTTAATTACAAAATTCATTGTTTATTCCAAATAAACAATTTAAAATCTCTAATTATATTTTAATTTACAACATTAAATTATAACCTCCGTTATAATTTAATATATACAGGAAATCTTCAAACCAGGGTTGTTACAGACCCCCCCTTAACAAAATTGCGTCCTCGCAATTTCTAGAAAAGAGTTTGTATTCAACACATTTATTTCATCATTCAAAGGAAGGATAGATAAGCACGAGATCAAAATTCCTCACTCTCTACTCAAAGAAGACTAAGATGTAAATTGCTTGGTAAATTCAATGATTTTCCTAAGTATAATTACTAGGATTTGCAGCCATTGAATTTATTTAAGCTATACATCATGATTTCGAAAGCATCTCGCTTTCGAAACAAAAACACAACAGGGTGCTATTCAAAAATCTATCGAAGGAGAATAATTCCTCAAAAGTTTCTCGAATAGAGTTGGGATTTAGCATCGCTTTATCTGAACTTCAACCACAAACTGATGATTTTCCGTATGCTACTACGGAAAGCCATACTGATACTAAGATAACAAAAATTGAGGTAAGAACACCCGATGAGAGATGGTTACTACAAAGACCACCCTACTCAAACGATCGCAAAATGCTAGTCGTTAGACTATTGCACTAAGGCAAGACAATTTCGAGGAATACAATAGATATTAATTTTAATTCATAATTAAAATTAATTAGAGTTCGAAATTTATTATCTTCAAAACCATAATCTAAATTTTTGTTTACAATCAAACTTCTTAAAGTTCCAAAACTTATTGCCTTTAAATTCAAAGTCCCAATTTTCAACACTTGGAAATTTTCCAAACTCCTTCCTATAGTTCTTATAAAAAGATGACAAATAATTTCAAACTCATATTCCTCTTTTTATTCCAAAATTAAATTTTTGAAAGAATTTTATAATTTCATCTCAACAATCCTTAAGATAAAATTTTAAGATTTACTACTCTTAATTTTCAAATACCCAAATTCTCATAACAAACTCCATATTTAACATGTATAATTTATTTTAAAATATTCAATAACCATTTATTTTTCAAATTTTGTCTCATTAAAACTCAATTTATCGTGTCTGATTGTCTCATCGCAGCGTTTAGGAAATTCCTATCCATAATGTTGATCAGGCGTAGAATTCTTAAAGCACTTGATGGACAACCCAACACAAAAATCATCTTCTATAATAGAAGTATCTCATATTTAGTTCTCAAAATGTTCTTTATTTATCCCAAAAACCAAATCCAATTTCTCTTAGAAATATATCTTCAATTTTTGAAAAATTTGAAAACACAAATCATTACATATACACAAAATCAAAAACACAAAAAGAGACTCATCGAGATGTTGCTTGAATATACTCGATTCACAAGATTGAGTGAATAGATTGGAGTGTTCGTCATTCCTAATGGTATAACGAACTACTCACAAGACTCATAACGAGTGCAGAATGCGGTAAAAGAACTACTCACAAGACTAATAACGAGTGCTTTAAGAATTCTGGTTGATACGCCTGATCAACGTTATCGATAGGAATTTCCTAAAGCACTTAATGGATAATCCAACACAAAAATCATCTTCTATAAAAGAAGTATCTCACATTTAGTTCTTAAAATGTTCTTTATTTATCCCAAAAAACCAAATCCAATTTTTCTTAGAAATATATCTTCAATTTTTGAAAAATTTGAAAACACAATTCATTACATATACTCAAAAATCAAAACCACAAAAAGGGATTCATCGAGATATTCCCAGAATACTTGATTCTCAAGATCGATGGAATAGACTGGAGTGTTCATTCTTTCGAATGGTATAACGAACTACTCACAAGACTCATAACGAGTGTGGAATGCGGTAAAAGAAATGCTATCCTTTGCAACTCGTAGCTAATGAGAATTAGTGTTGGGTCAAACTGAAGAAAGACCCAAGCACCACACAGTAGATCGAATAAGGTATCAATGAGATATAAGGGTAAAAGTAGAATATCTTCTCAAAATGAGAAGAAGAACACAAACGGCAAATCATTACTTTGGGTGAAGTAATATTACTAAGCCTATAAATGAGTATCCAAAAAGGTTATCTCAAAAGAGGTGAGAATGGCAATATCAATTAAATTCCAAGGATCACCTCATTTCCTTAGCGGGCATCCTCGTGGAAGAATGACCGAAAGGTTAAGAACCGGGAATGAGGTCAATACAATATTCGTTGCCCGATTGGGTGTCATACCTGAACGGACTTAGAGAAATCAACAGAGTCACACTGACGGGAATTTGAGATATATCATCAACATCTCGATAGTCAAGAGTGAATACAGAGACTTCGAAATCATAATCAATATTCTGAAGACAAGAATTAACCAACCCACTGAATCAGGATACTAAATATAGGGCCCTTCTGTGATGCCCCACCTCTATACTCACGCTAGCCAAGGACACTATGGGGTATTGCCGTCGACTAGCATGAAGAATAAGGCTGTTGAGGAGTGACCATCTGTGCAATTGCTTTGTGCGAGTACCGATATGTCAGAAAATATAACTTACATTTCATTTCAAGAGGAAACCCGACATATCAAATACAAACTCAAAGCTTCCACACAGTGGCTATGTGGACTTCGAAAACAAATATAGAAATAAACATAACACAAATCAGTCATAGATATTCATATCACAAAGGCGGAATCAGATATGAATATATCACATAAAAGTGTACATCGAAATAGTGATCATAGAAGATCCACTATATCACAAAAGAATTGATACAAGTGCTAGACAAAAGAATAATTATACATCAAGGAGTCTCTATCTCAAATGTACAACAACGAAAACTACAAATCTAATGTAGTTAGACAAAAGTCAGATAATGAGGATCCCATAAGGAGTCAAGCAGAAGCACCTGAAACATCTCGTTCTGACCCGAGTATTATTTAATAAGAAAATAATAAACGGATCAGTCTAGCTATAAATATCAGACAAAATGAGATAGAGTAAGAGGTATGACAAAAACATGTGATAACAATAATGCCATACTGAGATAGTATATATTTGAAAATCAACCATTAATCATTCAATATCACAAGAATCTTCTCAAAGATCAAAGAAAAATGAATATCATATTCTTTATTTTTATTCGCCAAGTCACAAATGTTGGCAAACATCTCAATGCCAATCGTAAAAGTTGGAGAAACACTAATTCACCAATGCACAAATATTGATAAATCTTATCAATGAAATCACAAAAATTGGTGAAACACAAATTCTAGAAATCATCAATAGAATCAGAAATCACAAAAAGGGGGGAGGGAGGCCTATCGCAAAACGGGAGCATGAAAACTCACCAACACGTGTATCACAAAACAGAATGCTATTCCATGGTTGCTAACCATTAATTTTGAGCCGAGGCTCCACAAAACGGCCCGAAGACCATGGGTCGCTACCCCACCAATTTTGAGCCGAAGCTCCACAGAAACGGGGTTTAGTCTCCCTCGCAGACAAAGAGACATCGCACATTGCTAGTCTAAATCACAAAATGATCATCATCGATCATCAAGAAGTGTCAATTACACTAAGCTAGTAAATAAATGAGTTTAGCTTCATGTTCCATAACCACTAGCTTAACTTAAATATTTACGAACAAATTGTAGATCTCCACTCGAAAATTGTCGCAGGAGTTTTAATTGAACAAGTCTAAGAATTAACCGACAAAGTAAACGCAAGCATTTCATACCACTTATTTTGCTAAGTCGTTTAATTGGATATCTCGAACGAATGAGGAAAAGGTTTGTATATACTAATAGGTTGGAAAAACGGTTTTATAAACGATCTTTGTATTTAAAATAGAGTTGAAATCATCTTTGTAAAAGAGTTTGAATATTTACTATTAGTATAGAAACCTTTGTATTTTAAAGTGACAAAGCATAGAAATGATTGTAAAAACAATCAATCACCAAAATCCACATACGAAGACGTGAATCAAATCCATAGAAATCGATATCAACTCCATCAAACGGATATTCCCAAAAATCCAAAGAAAGAAGTCATCAAAGTCGATAATAGTGATAACAACTAATCGGATCGACAAAAATCGATTAACATTGGAATTTTACTCAAAATTAGGCAAATAGGAAAAACTGGGAATTTCTAGATGTCTGAGGGGTTGTTCCAAACGTCTAGATTTGGTTTCTGGAAATATTCCAGAAAACCATCCAGACGTCTGAAGCCTAAAATCAGACGTCTGAAATCCTTTCAGACATCTGGGGTTAAATCCATACGTCTGGTTTTGGTTTCTGGAAATATTCCAAAAAACCAACCAGACGTCTAAAATCACAAATCAGACGCCTGACATCCTTTCAGACGTCTGGAACGATAATTCAAACGTCTGAAATTAGTCGCTGCCCTTTTTATTTTTCTGACGTGTATTATTTTTCTCCAAGAGGCAAAACCAGACGTCTGGCACTGGTATCCAAACGTCTGAACACCTGGTAAAGGCAACAATTTGCCTAGGCCATAATGGCCAAATCGATTCAGGAGCGATCGAGCAAGCAACGACGACTAAGGATTTAAGCCAAACGACAACCCGGCCTTATAAGCTCTTCGATACACCCCAAACAACATATCCAGACATCCTTAGTAGGATTTTCATAAAAATTGGACTTCAAATTCAAAAATTGGTAAATCAACCATATCAATTCAAATCAAAAGCAAATGATCATGAATAGATGTTAGGAATTAATACCTAACAACAAGGATACATATAGACATAGACGTGAGATAAAAATCTCACCTTTTACACAAAAAACAAGGAAGAAGAAGCTTGAAAACAAATGAGGATCAACCACTCTTCAATCTCAACTCTAGAAGCTCCCAACTAAGATCAAAAGCAAGTATTTCCTAAGTTAGGTTATAGGAAATTTCTAAAATTGGAGAGAGGTTGAGATGGAGAAGAAAAGGAGATACCTACCTAAGCTTCACTTTGAATTTGGAGCTAAAACTTGGATTTGCTAAAGAAACTAGGGTTTAGGATTTTAATTTCCCATCTCCATCACCATTTTTGCTAAAGCTTAAGTTGTAGGAAATATTATGAAGTAAGGAAGAGGAGTGGAGTGGAGTTGGGTTGATATGTTAGGTTAATGGGCTGGAACCCAAACCCAAAGCCCTAAGTGAAAAGGTCGAAATTTTAGCTAGCTCCAAACATATCAATGTTTATACTCAAAAAGGTTGCGAACGCCATTTTGGGCTCAATGGGAGTGGTCTCGAGTCCTAATTCAGCTATTTGCAAAAAGTAGCTTTTCGGACTTTAATCCGACTAACGATGCTATATTTAAATATAGAATCGTAAAATATGCGGATTGTTACACCTGTTTGTACCAAAAATAGGCACAACACTCTTCGGGAGTTATTTGAAGAGATAAAATGAAGATTGTAAATATAAAACAGAGGTTATCTAACAAAAACTCCAACAAACAGAAATGTAAAATGCACAGACAAGCAATTTAGAGTGGTTCGGCGTATTGCCTACGTCCACTATGAAGTTTTGATGATTTTATTGATTCTCTTCCAATGGTTACAAGTGATTACAGCAAACAACAGCGGATTACAGAATAGAATTCGAAATTAACAACAAAGGTATGATGCAAGTCTTGATCCGGCAGAGTCTGGACGCTTAAGAATCCAAGATCCCCTTTTCTGTATGCTCTGGGGCTCTATTTATAGGCGTAGGAGGCTCAGATCTCGCTCAAACTTCGGGAGACTTGGTTTTGCACGTGAGGGGGCCCACGTGACCATTTCCAGAAAGTTTAGCCTCGATCTGCGATCGATACGAATCCATTTTGTATCGATCAAGATGACGTCCAATTAAGCTAAAATTTGGTGGAGACCTTCTTTAGTGTGTATGCAAGCTTCCCTTAAAATTTCATTGGATTTGGATTAGTAGATCACGAGATATGGTCGATACGAACTGAAATTTTTCGAAGGCTGTTTGGTTCGTCTCCATGACTTCGACTCCATCACTTCGTGTCGATGACTGCACGTGCTCTCAAGATGAGGTGGCGTGCACGCTTCGCCTCGATCCGGTCTTCACTCCGAGTCGACCGCGTCGACTCCATATATCTCGGCACGTTCGCATCGAAGGATGACACGTCATCTTGGCTTGATGGCTTGATGGATTCAAATAAAGCGTTACTGCTGGATTCGAGAAAGCGATGGTCGATGGATACGAACAACTCTTTCTCCCATGGATACGAGGCAGACACTAGCTGATGGATACGAAGTGCTCCATCTGATGGATTCGAACTCAACCGTTCCTGATCGATACGAACCCATGGGAGTTGGCCGATATGAAGTAGGCGATCTGCCGATGGATTCGAATGAGGCCGAATCGAACCTAGGTACTTCGATGGATTCGAAGTTGATCGATACGAAAATGATCGATTCGAACTAGAAATTGGAGATGGACACGAAATCACACATAGTGATGGATACGAAATCTGGGCTTTTCCCTTCAATTTGAATTGATTATAACTTGAGCGTGTGAACCCGGATTGACCCAAAATTTGAGATGTTGACTTCTATGATCTTTCTTGTCATGTCCTATCAATTGTAGCTCAATCCGGACCCGGACAAAATTCATCGATATCCACGATGAGCGATATTTGGAATCCAACCAATGCCTTGGTGTCCTGGCCTTGCCAAAAGGCGGGATAACATTTGCCCCCCAAAGTACATCTTGTGAAAACATGATGTGCTTTGAAAAGCTGCAGGTCCTCTCTGAACAATTTGAAAGTTGTACTTTGTATTGTTGTAATTGACTGCTGTGTGATGATGATTAGCTGACTTTCGTTAACGTTGCAAGTTCGCGAGTCATTGTCAGTTTGACTCATTATTGAACTTTATATAGATTTTCCTTCGAATCGATTCAAAATTTGTATCGAAACGATGTCTAATGACTGCCTTTAGCCAACCTCTTGTGTCGATCCTCTTATGAATCGATGTTATAAGTTGGAAAGCTTTCCTTCATATCGATGCGGGTAGACTTGATGGATGCGAAATGATTATTCGTACTGATGAATTCTAACAGATACGAATTCTGTGATCGTATCGATAAGCCTGCCCCGTTGAGGATTGATGCCCACAAAACAGATGCTTCGAAACGATGGAGTCTGGCGAATGTTTCGCCTCGATGAATGCACGGCTTGATGGATTCGAAGAGAGCGTTTGCACCGATCCATCGTCTTCAAGTGGCTTTCCTATGCGCTACGAACCGATGAAGTCTGGTGGGTTCGAAACGGGCCTTCGCTTCGATGTGCCGTTTGACTGGTTGCGACCGGTCAGGTTGACTGGGAGTCAAAACGACTCGGTTCTACCCTAGACTCCATATAAATACCTGGGACTTAGCCCATTTTTCACTTTTACTTTTTACTGTTGCTCTCTGTTCTCTTTGCGATCGATCCAGGGAGAGATAATACCTTCGTACCTTCGACTCGATCAAAATCATTTCTTCGGATCTTTGAATCCTAATTCTTAGGTAAGCGACCTTGAATCTAAATGATATGGCCGTCACGAACCCATTCTTTCTCCATCAATCTTATCTTCTGGTAACTGGTAAAACCAGATCTGGCTCAAATATATGATGGCCATGGCGATCTCTGCAGATTGGAGAAGAAAGGGTGGAATGGGTGATTTCGGTTCGATTACGAGAGTCATGTTCGTATTGATGAGATCAATGGCGTTTTTCTGGATCTCGTACCGATTCTTGGGATACGTTAGTGGAGACGATGCGATTTCGAATTGATAGTTGTGGTGATGGGTCGTGTCGACACGAAGTAACTGATAACCAGTCAATTACTATTCTAAAGTCCCTAGCTCTAGATCGATATGAGTTTCGCCACCGCGATCGATACGAAAAGGATCGACTCGAGCGTTATTGATGCAAAGCTAAGGCCCTCCTGCTCGACACGAACCAGGCCACCAATGATCGATACGAAATCGCACCCGTTGTGATCGATACGAACCATGATATCAACGATCGATTCGAAGCACGACGCTTGGTATTGACTCGAACTTATAACCGGATGGATTCGAACGTATCTACTGGGATCGATTCGAACTTTTCCTTTGATGGACATGAAATCCTAAGCACTTGAAAACATGATTCCGATAATCTTCATTCCTGCATATCTTGACATGATAATTAAACTACACACCTGATTCCTACGAGCTTTCGCATTGCAAAATCGAAATTGAACACAACACTGCACATCTGATTGCCCTTTGAAGCTCGTAGATGGAACCGTAACTCAGCAAAGTATAACGAACTTTTAATCTGAACCGAACGACGGTCTCTGGAAGGCGCGGTCGTGACGGTCAGCGATGACGGTCATTTCCGGTCTGACTTCCAAAGTTTCGTCGTTTGCATATTTCCTTTAATTCTGTAGCATTTGCTTAAATCGTGCACAACACTTGCACTGCACAACTCATTCATACACTTTACACTGGGGAATGCACGGGCTTTTTGTCGTCTAATGATAGTTTCTCGTGAGTTAGCCAGTTATGGAACCGTCAAGTTCGCAGCAACAAGAAACTCAGAATCCAATCCCTTTCAGACTTGAGATTCCGGATATCGAGGCCGAAGTTATCGGTCCAGCTCTGGACGAGTTGCCTGACGCGTCCTTCATCAATAGTCCACCTGATTATGTTCCGTCGAATATCTCCGAAGATATGCTAGGGAGAATATGCTTGAGGCATGGCCTGTCGTTGGACGATGTAATGTTGCCGGGGCCGGACGACAGACCGCATAATCCCCCGGAGGGGTATACTGCTTTTAATCGACATGCATGCGCAGCCAGTACACTTCCTCCGTTCAACGATTATAAAAGAGAAGTGTTGGCTTACCTGGATATTGCTCCATCTCAGTTACATCCGAATGGATATGCTTCACTCAATGGCTTGTTCATCACATTTATGGAATACCTCTACCGACCTCCCCGTCCGACCGAGATAAGATACCTATTCAACTTCAAAAGTCGAACTGACAGCCCATCTTTTACATTCTTGGAGTCTGTAAGAAACTGCCAAGTTGTCACGGGGTCGTGGACTAGGCTGAGCTACTTCAAGTCGGAGTGGTTCTATGTCCGATGTACTCCGGGGTTTGCCAGAAGATTGCTGTTCAGACGTGAGTATTGTCTTTTTCCCAAGTAATTGACAGGGCAATTTTCGAATGAAATTAAACTCATATCTTCTACTCCTTTTCTTTCAGCAATAATCCAGCGACCTGAAGGTGGCCACTATAAAGAGATAGTTCGGGTCCTTCAAGAAATCCCTTGTGAAGAAAGGAATATCGAATTGCTACTGACGGACCGGAATCTTAGAGTTCTTGGGTTGATTGGGCGGAGGTAGAGCATAAGGCTCAATGGCGCATTAAAGACTATCTCCAGAGAAAAGGTCAAGCGGAAGAAACCCAGGGTCGTAATAATTGAGGAACCCGATTCCGAGAGAACTCATACCGACGAGGAACCGTTGGTCGGACCTGCCAATGCAACCCCGGATTCCGATGAAAAGAGAAAAGGCAAGGTAGTGGCCTCCAAACAGCCTAAATCTGGGAGGCGGAAGTCTGTGGTTTTACACCGCCCCCTTTCAGGAGTTAGAATTTCGGAGGCACCCTCCCTGCAAGCTTAAAATCAATTCGAAGGGCTCGCTGTCCTTCCAATCCCGGACATCGAGTCTGAGCAGCATGACGTTGAATCAGGTGAACTGCGACATACCCTTGACGTTAGCGAGCCTCTTCTCGCTAGTGCGATCGACACTTCTGGTTGGTCCGGGGGGTTACACATCCACACATTCTTCACGGCACAACACAGTTTCCTAACCATAAACAGCATATCATGAATGGTTGTTAACTTTCCTTGTTTTAATTTTCAGGTACGATGTCTGGACGAGGTACCGTGTTGAGCAGCCTGCGCAACAAGCGTCGCTATTACGAGCCAAGTCAGAGAGAGGGAGAGAGGGATTATGATTCCGGACATTCAGGTCAGGAGAGGTCCGACAGAGACAGGGGATACGTGCATCGATCCCGATCTCGCTCTCCTCCTCCCAGGACTTCTGCACCGCCCACGGTAATAGCTGCTCGTCCTCCTGAAGCTTCACGGCCTACGCCATCTTCTCAAGCTCCGAGATCTGACCCTCCTCGCGGGACCGAAATGACCGTCTCCTCAACTTCCACGCCGGTCGCGACTGATTCGACCAGTGAAGGAGCGCTTAAACTGGCACAGATGAGGAAGGAATTCCTTGATATCTGCTTTGACGGCTATGTCTTTCCTCCGCACTTGAAAAGAATTCCGCCAACAGTTGAAACTACCATTCATGATTACGTCACGGACATATTTTTTCAGTACAAGGAGTGGTCAAGGGTCGTGAGGAAAGCATCCAAAGTAGCATTCGATCGGGGTGTTGTCATTGAAAAGTTGGAGAAGGAGCTGGGTCGTAAAGACCGAATCATGAAAGTGCTCAACACCGAGGCCGAGTCTTCCCGTAAATCTGAAATGGAAGCTCTTAAAAAGGTCGATGAGGTAAACTCGGCCATGACCAGGATGAAACAAGAACACTATACCGCAATCGAGGATATGGGTCACAGGAACACCACCATCACCGCCGAATTAGACGCCGCTCTCAAGGAGCTTAACGAGCTAAAATCAAAGTTCTCTGAAATGGCAAAAGAGAAAGATGTAGCTAATGTCTCTGCGCAGGAGGCCTGTGATCAGGCGGTGGTGCTTCTGAAGGAGAAGGAAGCGGCTATGAAATGAGCTTGCGAAGCTGAAGCTGGGGTTGAGGAGAAAGTACGGCAAGCGGAGGCTAGGATTGAGGCTGAGATAGAAGAGCTACTTGTCACTTATAATGCCAACGTGTCAAGGCATCGAGATCTGACATGGCTTGATGATTATCCAACGCACCTCTACAACGCCTGGAACCAACTGGTTGAGGAGGAAAAAACTGGGCACCCTGATGAAGCCATCGACGAATTCGAGCTGGAGAACCGCATACTTAATGATGACGAAAAGAAGGTTCTCCATGGCTCCGTGATTTCTCATGAGAAGGAGAGGCTTGGCGCCCAGTACCGAGAAGTTGGAGAAAGCTCCGGTGCTGAGCACCATATTGCGAGTTCCGAGATTGTCGTGTCATCTCAACCTGAGCTAACTCCAACGATTGTCTCCCATCCTATACCGGCTTATGATCCAGACCGACCACACTTGTCTCCTATTAGGGAGCATTCCTCTGAAGCCGTTCAAACGATCCTGACCCAAACCGAGGAAGGTATTCTGAAGTGTATAGAAGTGTATACTAACAGACGCTTCCTTTCTTTGTTTAGTGATTGGAGTCGCGCCAGCTGCGCCTCCCGTAGCCCAGGAATCGCACCAAGTGCCGGAGGCTATCATCTCTGAGGAGACCTCCGTTGTGACAACAGTGCCGGAGGAAGTAAATCAGGGGAGCTCACTTTCTTTCGATGAACAGATGATAAATGAGCTCCTTGGCCGACAGGGTGATCCCTTTACAGATTTACCATTCAGCCTGGGCGGATTCTCGTCTACTTCTGATACTTCCACTCAGGCCACTACGGCACATAGTGAGGCCAGAGCGCGGCGAGAGGCAAGGATTGAAAGTGTTCGTGTAGTACTAAGGATCGTGTAATATGGTATGTTAATGCGAAAACTGGTAATAACAGTAAAGTACAAATTAAAGTAAGCACACCAGGAATTTTTATACTGGTTCGAACTTCCCGTTCTACGTCCAGTCCCAGAATAACCTCTGGATTTAAACTAAACCCCTCACTTAACCCGGAGGAATAGGTATACGACACCTGAGCAGCCGAACAGGAATTTTTCCGCCTCAACAACCGAAGAGGACTTCAACTTAATACAAATAGTTTGTTGACGAATGTGTTCTGAATAACACTGATTGTCTTTTGATAGTATAACTTTCCTATAATCAAATCCTCTAAAGTATATATGTGTGTGAAGATTTAGAAGGAAGATAATCACGTAGAATCGAAGTATATGAATAAATTCAAGGATTCTAGTGATATTAAATAAGAATGAATGCTTTTATTTGCAGAAATGAATAGAGATTAGATTTCAGAAATATAAACAAGAATCGGTGATTGTAAAAGTGAATTGAATATGTTTATATAGTTGTAGAAGAGTTGTAATCTTTCATGAAGAGTTTTAGTTAACAGTTGTGTCCATACCTCTTGAAATAGAGGACATTCCTCTTCATGAAATGATCGCGTCTCTTCAGAAAACTAGCCGTTTTTCTCTGGTCGGTCGACCGGAAAACCTGGCCGGTCAGCTGAGTTTAAAAACGTATACAAAACAGAAAGTCATTGTGCACATGATACAGGGTCGGTCGACCGAGGATCCTGGTCGGTCGGCCGACCTGATGTTATATGCACAGTGAACACTATTTTGATATAAAATGTTTTGTGTGCTTGTGTAACTATTTGAGGAATGATTTTAACATTATTCTAAGACTCAATAAAAATAAAATATCCATACTAATCTCTGGATTGTAAGATTATCTCCTTTGTAGTGCACGGTATGCACTTATTCTCTTTTTGTCGCTTTCATATAGTATTCTCGTCATATGATCTCTGAAGCTTGTGTCATGAATCAAAACTCATGAATCAACAAGGATGTTGGCTGAGATTAACGCTGAGATGGCGGCAGCTGCGCATGGTGGCAACGCGGATGGCGGAGTAGTAGCGCAGTGCCCCACTCCCCTTATGATTGTATCTCCCGGGGGCACACTCATTGATACTAGTGCTTCAGTCCCATCTCCGGTGGTTGGTTCCGTTCCCCCAATTCCTCCTGCGGGAAGCATCCCCATAGATTCCAGCTCGGAGGATGATGTCGACATCATGCCTTCATCCGAGGGGAGCCCGCCTGAGGGGAAAAGCTCTAAACGAAAGATCACTGGTGGCTCCAGTAGCTCCTCGAAGAAGAAGAAGAAGCTGAGGAGAAGGAAGGATTAGATAGACTTTTCTTCTTTATTTTAGGCCTGTGTTTCCCTTTTTGTTGCAGTCAGGAATTTTGTTATCTTATTCCCTTTTGTAGGTCGTGTTTAGATGCGGGTTCGGCCCCTGCTAGTAGGAATATTTTGGAAAGGCTCGTGTATGAACCATTGCTTTTGATTTAGTTGAAATAAAATTTTGTCTTCTTTTTTCAACTTATATTCCTTTTTCACTTGAATACTGAAGTGTTCGAACTTCGGTCCGGTGTACTTGCATTATGTTAACGTTCAAGCATAGCTCGTTTTGTCTACCAAGTCCGGAAATCTCGGACTTGAGTTGTGAACGGAGACTGAATCGGATTTAAACATTATGCAGTTTCGGGTAGTGATTAACACTTGAACCTGCCCCCAGTTCTGAGGTTAAGTTATGATGATCGGCATGGGATTGCAAGGAGTGAGGATCGAACGAGCGGGCTACACTCACTTCCTTATGAATAATGCCATCCACACTCTGGGGATACAAGTCATCTCATGAACGGTTGTTCACGTTCTGGGAACTTTAAAATTGACGGTATTACTTCGACTCATATCCCGGGGAATTTGAGTTAGCGTTCACACTCTGACTCGCGCTTCGGGAGTTTGGAGTGGACTGTTTATACTTCGCTTCGCACGTTGGGAAAACGGAGTTGACTATTTATACTCCGCTTTGCACTCTGGGAATACGGAGTTGAATGTTTATACTCTGCTTCGCACGTTGGGAAAACGGAGTTGAATGTTTATACTCTGCTTCGCACTCTGGGAATACGGAGTTGAATGTTTATACTCCGCTTCGCACGCTGGGAAAACGGAGTTGAATGTTTATATTCCGCTTCGCACCCTGGGAATACGGAGTTGAATGTTTATACTCCGTTTCGCACTCTGGGAATACGGAGTTGATTGTTTATACTCCGCTTCGCACTCTGGGAATACGGAGTTGAATGTTTATACTCTGCTTCGCACTCTGGGAATACGGAGTTGAATGTTTATACTCCGCTTCGCACTCTGGGAATACAGAGTTGAATGTTTATACTCCGCTTCGCACTCTGGGAATACGGAGTTGATTGTTTTATACTCCGCTTCGCACTTTGGGAATACGGAGTTGAATGTTTATACTCCGCTTCGCACTCTGGGAATACGGAGTTGATGCAAGATTGTCGTGTGTCAATCCTATCAATATTGGTGTAACGGCTTGCCCCCGAGCTCGGGTTTCACTTAGCGAGTGGCCGGTCGTATCATAGCCACTCTCCATTTGAATAAGTCCCATTGCATGATGGGATTTAGCTCTTCGTGCATCGTGATGTCGTATATTGTACTTAATGAATCACAGCTCTGGCTCGAAGAGATGGCATTTTATTGCTGAAATAAGAAAGTGCGGCAAAGTCAGTTGCCTTATTACAAAATTCAAATTTCGAAATGCAGAAACAAATTGCTAAATAGAATGAAATAAATAAAGCCTGTCATGTGTAATAGCGACGGAGACTTTCGCTGTTCCAAGCCCTTGGCAAATCGAGACCGTCAACGGTCGACAGCTTGAATGTGCCATCTCCGAGTCTTTGTGTAATTACATATGGTCCTCCCCAATTCGGCTTCATGTGTGAAGGAACTGGGTAGATTCTCTTGAGCACGAGGTCACCGAGTTCAAAGGTTCGAGGTCGAACTTTGGTGTTGTACAGTCGGGCGACCCGATTTCGATGAGCGGTTGCTCTCAAATCAGCCTCTTCCCGTTTTTCATCCAATATATCCAACGATTCGGCCAGTAGTATAGCATTCGTTTTCGGATCATAGTAAGTCACGCGATGAGAAAACACTTCTGTCTCGACCGGAATAACTGCCTTTGAGCCATAAGATAGGGAAAACGGAGTGTGTCCGGTCGCGGTTTTGTGAGTCGTTCGATAGGCCCATAAAGCCATAGGAAGTTCGTCCACCCATTTGCCCCCGGCCTTTTCCAGTTGTTTCTTCAGGATGGATTTTATAACTTTATTGACGGCTTCAACCTGTCCATTCGCCTGGGGGTGTGCGACAGCCGAGAACTTTTTATGGATATGAAACCGTTGACAGAAATTCTTGGATTCCGCACTTTCGAATTGGGCTCCGTTATCAGTGATGATGGTATGCGGGAGTCCAAATCGACAGATGATGTTGCGAACCATGAAATTTATCACTTTCTTTGTCGTAATGGTTGCAAGGGCTTCGGCCTCAGCCCACTTTGTAAAGTAATCAACGGCAACGATGGCGTATTTCGCACCGCCTTTCTCCAAAGGTAGAGCGCCGATGATATCGATGCCCCACATTGCGTATGGCCAGGGACTGACCATTTGGGTTATCTCGGTAGGCGGGGCTCTTGGAATTCGGGCGTGTATCTGGCATTTATCGCACTTTCTGGCATAGTTCGCCGCATCTTGGTTCACTGTCGGCCAGTAATACCCATATCGGAGTATCTTCTTAGCGAGAGCTTGCCCTCCGGTATGATCGCCACACTCTCCTTCGTGCACGTCATGTAACACTCGTTTGATTTCCTCGTGGGCGATACATCGGAGGAGAGGAACGGAATAACCTCTCCTGTACATGACTCCGTTCTGGATAACGAATCGTGAAGCTTTCCGTAAAATTTGTCTCTTCTCATTTCTATGCTCAGGCAACGTCCCGTTCTCAATGTAATTTCGATACAGAGTCATCCAAGACTCTCTACTAGGAGCGGTTTCAAACACAAAGTTCATTTCTATTCGATCAATGCTCGGGGAGGCCAAAGTTTCAATGGGGACAAGTCCCATTTGCTGCGCTTCACCCGTGCTGACTAACTTTGCCAGTGAATCGGCTTTCTGATTGTGTTCCCGAGGCACATAATAGATGGCATAATAATCAAACTGATTCAGTATTTTCTGAACTTGAGCCAAGTAAGCAGCCAGCCTTCGATCCCTTGCTTGATACTCTCCCCGTACCTGACACACAACTAACTGCGAATCGTAGTAAATTTCCACAGCGATAATTCTCAAATCTCTGGCAAGTTTTAGGCCGGTCAAGAGGGCTTCATATTCAGCTTCATTATTAGTTGCACGAAAATCGAACTTCAAAGCATAACATATGGATCGGCCCTCGGGAGTTTCAAGTACAACCCCAACGCCCGAACACCGGTCGTTTGACGCACCGTCAGTATACAGCTTCCAGATGTATTCGGGGGATTCACTGGTCTCGGACAAGTCTTCTGGAACGGTAAATTCAGCTATGAAATCTGCTAGGACTTGTCCTTGAATGGTTCTCTGCGGAGCGTATGTGATATCAAATTGGCTTAGCTCAATGTTCCATTTGAGTAACCTACCGGACGTCTCAGGCCGCGTGAGGACCTGTCGTAACGGCTGGTCGGTGTACATAGTAAGAGGATGAGCTTGGAAGTAAGGGCGGAGCTTTCTTGAGGCAATGACCAAGCAATAGGCCAGTTTCTCCAGTCTCGGATAATTTCTTTCAACTTCTGTTAGCCACTTACTAACATAGTAGACTGGGTTTTGCACTTTGTCTTCCTCCCGTACTAGAGCGGCACTGATCGCATGTTCCGATACTGCCAGGTAGAGGTACAATTGCTCGTGGTCGACTGGTTTTGACAAGATCGGAGGTGTGGAAAGATGCTGAACTAGTGATCGGAACGCGCCCTCACACTCCGTGGTCCATTCAAAGTTTCGTTTTCCCTTCCGGATCAGATCGAAGAAAGGAATGCATTTATCGGTGGACTTTGAAATGAACCTGCTCAATGCTGCGACCTTTCCGTTGAGACTCTGGACTTGCTTTATGGTTCTAGGGGTTTGCAAATTTCTTATTGCCCAGATTTTCTCAGGATTCGCTTCTATCCCTCGAGCATTGACAATAAACCCAAGGAACTTTCCGGACGCGATGCCGAAGTGGCACTTCAATGGGTTGAGCTTCATTCCATACTCTCGAAGGATGCTGAACATCGAATTTAAATCTCTGACGTGATCCGTGGAGAATCGGGACTTCACCAGCATGTCATCCACGTAAACCTTCATGGTCTTCCCGATCTGATTAGCGAACATCCGGTTGACTAAGCGCTGATATGTTGCTCCGGCGTTTTTCAGACCAAATGGCATGACCTTGTAACAGTAGAGTCCCAGATTGGTTACGAAGCTGGTATGTTCTTGGTTAGGCAAATGCATAGGTATTTGATTGTAACCAGAGTAAGCATCCATAAAACATAATAATTCGTGTCCGGCCGTCGAATCTATGAGCTGGTCAATTCGAGGAAGCGGGAAGCTATCTTTCGGACAAGCCTTGTTTAGGTCAGAGTAATCAACGCAGGTTCTCCATTTTCCGTTTGGCTTTCGAACCAGTACAGGGTTGGATACCCGTTCTGGATACAAGGCATCTCGAATAAATCCGTTCGATTGTAGTTTATCAACTTCCTCCTTAAGGGCGGCAGATCTCTCTGGATCCATACCGTGCATTTTCTGTTTTACTAGGACATGTCGCGGATCTATATTCAGGGAGTGACTTGCAATGCTCGGTGAGATTCCGCACATGTCAGAGTATGTCCAGGCGAAGACGTCGAGATTCGCCCGGAGAAATTCAACCAATTCCTGCTGTGTCTGATTGCTCAGTTGAGACCCAACTTTCAGCACCTTCGAATCATCATCCTCACTGATTGGGACATCCATAGTCAGTTCGGCCGGAGAATCTTGACTCTCCGTAGAATTGTCTTTATCCTCATTGTCCCTAGGGTCAAGGTCTTTCAGGAATTGGTTGTGGTGCCCAGGCTGAGGCCCGGGCATCAATTGTCAATTATCAATAGAATGGACGCAGAGAGATTCCTCTACGCCCTTCCCCTTCTCTTTACGTTGCGCCCCGCGCAGCTCAGCAACATAACAGGCCCTTCCCATGGCCTGATCTCCTTGAACGACTCCAATCCCATAGTCGGTGGGGAACTTCAGAGTCAAACACCAAGGGGCGATGGCTGCCCTGAACTCGGCCAGGGCCGGTCGGCCCAAAAACGCATTATAAGGCGAATCAATCTCTAAAACAACAAATTGTAGCATCCGGACTCTCCGGCGTTCTCCAACCCCCAACTCAACCGGTAGTTCGGTTACCCCAATGGGTATCGTGGCGCTCCCATTAAAACCGTGGATTCGGGACAGGCAGGGTTTCAAATCCTTAGTCTCCATCTTCATTAAGTCGTAAGCTCGTTTAAGCAAGAAATTCATAGAGCTCCCACTGTCAACCAGGATCCTCTTCATCCAAGCAGGACCTACCTGGGCAGATATGACTAGTGGGTCGATTGTAGGGGCTTCGACCCTGTCAGCATCTTGGCCCCTGAACACGATATCATCAGATATCATCTTTTGCTGTTTAACTGGAGTTCCGTCTTCACAATTACTACAACATTCGAAGTCCGCATGCCTGATAGAACTAGCATACGGCTCCATTTCCCCCCAGCTCTTGTCTGCTGGGTGGGGACCACCACTTATCGTGTTGATAACTAATCTCCCGCCCGCACGCGCGGGTTCTTCCTGTCTTTCCTGATTTTGTGAACGATTCTGATTTGAAGGGCCCGCTCCACCAGATTGCGGCGCCCGTACAAACTGATCCAACTTCCTTTCTCTGATCAACTTTTCGATGAGGTCCTGCAAATGTCGACACTCATTGGTATTGTGGCCGTAGCTTTCATGGAATCTACAGAACTTCCCCGTCTAAACCTGCCTCTCCGATGAGGGTTTCGGAGCAGGCTTCTTATACTGTACAGTGTTGCAAGTTTGTAAGTACACGTTTTCCAGTGACGTATTTAACGGTGTGTAATTGTCAAACATTTGAGCTCTGCGCCATGGACCTCGGTTCTGATCTCTTTTCTTATCCTGGCCATTGTTTCCTCTCGGCTGGGCTTGCTTGTTCTGTATATTCAGTTGAACTTTTCCGGAACTCTCACCGGACTGTTTAACTGCTACATTACTCTGTATTCCCTCAATATTGGGCCTCACATCGTCTTGCTTCCTAGACTGTTTCGTGTCCTCTTGCCGTAAGAACTGAGCGGCTTTGGAGTAGAAACGGTCCAACGATGCGGGTGGTTTTCCAGCTAGCCAATTCCCAAACTCAGAATCGGGATCAATTCCCTTGGTCAAAGCCATCAAGATTGAGTTGTCGTTGGGATTAGTGATCTCGACACATGCTGCGTGGAACCTCTCTAGGTAATGCCTGAGCGTCTCTCCATGAGCTTGAGTGACACTGGACAGGGTATTAACGTCTTTGGGCCTAACAACATGCATACGAAACTGTTCTACAAACCTCTTTGCCAGTTGATCGAACGAAGAAATGGATCTAGGTGGTAGGCGTGTAAACCACATTGTCGCGATTCCCCCCAGAGAGATGGAGAAACTTCGACACTTCACTGCATCTTCAGCCCTTGCAACACTCATTGACCATTCATATTTTAAAATATGTTGATTAGGGTCACTATTTCCTTCATACATTGGGAGAGTTGGCATTCTGAATCGCCAAGGGGGTTCAACGTGTAACACTTCGTCTGTGAAAGGGGTATGACTACGAGAGATTCCCCAATCATCATTAGTGAGCCCCTGACTCTCGCATATCATCTGACGTATCATGGTTGATATATCCGACACTGGCAAATTCTGAGCATGCTGAGCTAAGGTGTGGTCGTGTTCCACAATGCGAGTCTGGACCGGGCGCTGTCGACGGTCCGTATCTCGCCTCCTTGGCTCAGCGTCTTCTAGGACATATGGTTCAGGAGTGTGTCCACGCTGTTGATTATTCGGCTCTGACTGATTCCGGGTATCAACCCTTGTTTCCACCGCGGCGGTTGTAGTGCGGTTATCCGTGGTGTACTGTGGGGCAGTGCCTCCTCGTGTCGAGGGTCCTGTTTGGAAGCTGGTCGACGGTCCTGCCCTCAATTGCCCAACAGTCAAGGCGGGTTGATATCCAGTAGTTTGAGCACGACTCCCCTCTAACCGGGGACGGGTAGACCTGTAGTGATAGTCAGATGAAGCTGAGCTTTCGGTAGATGCCCTGGAGGCATCATCCCTTCTAGACCTTCTGTGGCCCCGGCGGTTTAGCTGGTTGGTCAGCTCGACATTGGCGCGCAACTGTTCGGCCAACTGCTGATGGCTTTGGGTCAGCTCCTGGAGCAATACTTGAAACTCTTGTCGGGTGACTGGCCCTGACGGATCCGAGTGAGCGGTATTGTCCTGGTTGGAAGAAGGCTGTTGCGCAGGATTCTGTCTCTCTCGGCCTTCTTGATCAGCAGCGGTAGCGGTGGTTCTTGTGCTAACCATTTTTAGCGGTGGAGTCCTTTCCTAGACTTTGAGCAAATCTGAATAGAATGGAAAGATTCCGGACTGGATATCTGGATCTTCCTCTTGGATTTATGCAATCCGGTATCGACGGCAGATCCAAAGAGGAGGAGAAAAACTTGAGTTCAGCTCTCAGTGAAAGCACCAAATTGTTTGTACCAAAAATGGGCACAACACTCTTCGGGAGTTATTTGAAGAGATAAAATGAAGATTGTAAATATAAAACAGAGGTTATCTAACAAAAACTCCAACAAACAGAAATGTAAAATGCACAGACAAGCAATTTAGAGTGGTTCGGCATATTGCCTACGTCCACTATGAAGTTTTGATGATTTTATTGATTCTCTTCTAATGGTTACAAGCGATTACAGCAAACAACAGCGGATTACAGAATAGAGTTCGAAATTAACAGCAAAGGTATGATACAAGTATTGATCCGGCAGAGTCTGGACGCTTAAGAATCCAAGATCCCCTTTTCTGTATGCTCTGGGGCTCTATTTATAGGCGTAGGAGGCTCAGATCTTGCTCAAACTTCGGGAGACTTGGTTTGGCACGTGAGGGGGCCCACGCGACCATTTCCAGAAAGTTTGGCCTCGATCTGCGATCGATACGAATCCATTTCGTATCGATCAAGATGACGTCCAATTAAGCTAAAATTTGGTGGAGACCTTCTTTAGTGTGTATGCAAGCTTCCCTTAAAATTTCATTGGATTTGGATTAGTAGATCACGAGATATGGTCGATACGAACTGAAATTTTTCGAAGGCTGTTTGGTTCGTCTCCATGACTTCGACTCCATCACTTCGTGTCGATGACTGCACGTGCTCTCAAGATGAGGTGGCGCACACGCTTCGCCTCGATCCGGTCTTCACTCCGAGTCGACCGCGTCGACTCCATATATCTCGGCACGTTCGCATCGAAGGATGACACGTCATCTTGGCTTGATGGCTTGATGGATTCGAATAAAGCGTTACTGCTGGATTCGAGCAAGCGATGGTCGATGGATACGAACAACTCTTTCTCCCATGGATACGAGGCAGCCACTAGCTGATGGATACGAAGTGCTCCATCTGATGGATTCGAACTCAGTCGTTCCTGATCGATACGAACCCATGGGAGTTGGCCGATATGAAGTAGGCAATCTGCCGATGGATTCAAAAGGTCGAATCGAACCTAGGTACTTCGATGGATTCGAAGTTGATCGATATGGAAATGATCGATTCGAACTAGAACCTGGAGATGGACACGAATTCACACATAGTGATGGATACGAAATCTGGGCTTTTCCCTTCAATTTGAATCGATCATAACTTGAGCGTGTGAACCCGGATTGACCCGAAATTTGAGATGTTGACTTCTATGATCTTTCTTGTCATGTCCTATCAATTGTAGCTCAATCTGGACCCAGACAAAATTCATCGATATCCACGATGAGCGATATTTGGAATCCAACCAATGCCTTGGTGTCTTGGCCTTGCCAAAAGGCGGGATAACAACACCTTCAAATCAAGAATGTGGCATGATAAAAATGCAAGCTACTCCCTCTCAAATTATTCCAAACTTAAGATAGAAAATAGCGTGCTAATACGCACGCAAAGATAAACTACAAGGAATAAATCCCAAAATTCTCACGTCAAGTATTGCGGATCCCATTTTTATTCCAAAATTAATGCCCCACCCCGAGACTCACATTAACAAAGAGAATTGCATAGTAATTCTATCTGCTAATGCGGAGAATAGGGCTGGTTAAGGGCGACAATCATAGTCTTGCATTAGATAAGAGCTAAGTATCACTACAAGAAAATTCATTTTTAGCAGCACCAAATTGCAGCGTTATACAAAATGCAATTTATTATATCTCAACTCATACCTCAAATCATATTTAGTATAGCTAAAACACTGCTTCTCATGACAATATATCACCTGCGCTTTCTTTTTCACCCGCGTTCACTTCCGCTCTTCCATAAAAAAATTCCCTCCTGAAATTCTTCTCCCTCTCATTCCACTTTTCCCCCAATTTCTTTTCACTCTCAAATTCCCTAATTTCTTCCCCATGTGGATCCTTTCTTTCCTTCTTTCAATGCTACTCCTCTTTTCCTCCACATCTGAACATTGCGTCCTCCTTTCAATTTGTACCACTTGAATTAACTAGCCTACCTTTCAAATAACTCCTCGAATTATTTGAAGTTAACTTCAGTATTCTCCTCTTCCATTACTGCTCTACCACCGAGATCTAGTACGTTCGCTCATTCCAAAACTCCTCCATTCACCACTGTATTCACCCAAAAAGCTCCACTATGGTGCAAGCCAGAGGCTAAGTCATTCGTAATGGCTATAGGGCAACGTTTCTACTCAAGTCAGGTGGTCCTTTGCTTATGGTCGATGCATGCTGATGATGTATAGTTCTGCTAGTTTGGGGATGCCTATTGGAGTATCCAACGTCAAAAAAGATACGTTCTTTGCCCTTGATCTCATCATATTTAATGCTTGCTTATTTGAGTAGTTATCTAATATCTTGTATGATTAATTCCATATGAAAATTTGAGTAGAGGTGAAGTAGGGAAAATGTCTTTTGTAACGATTCTATGGATGTAAATTATATTCACCCGCAATCAGCAGTTCATAAATATATTTTTGTGCCTGTGTTCAATGCAACAGTCAGAAATAAGGTCTAACTTGTTAAGATGTTGCACGCTTGATAAAATACCATTGAGATGCAATCAAAATATGATGAAACATAAAACAGGTTGCACATAGTAATGGTATACAATACCTGATCAATAGAAACTCATGATAGAAATTATGCTGCATGTACAATTCCATTTGAGAAACACAAGTAGACTATTTATATGTACTAATAAAGTTACTCCATCTGCTATACATGAATACAGAGCATACAGAAAAGGAATAATTTAAATTAAGAATAACCTATATGTTCAGCTAGATTAGTAGAAATGTTCATGGGCTCTGATATGCAGCCTAGCCTGCACAAATAAAATAGGCAAAAGACAGTTCTAGTGTAATTTTATTGTAAGTTTGGGTGAGTACATAATGTTAATGTAAACCACATTATACAATATGTGAGAAGCAACTAGTCATGAATAATTTGAGGATTGCATATGAATTTTCTTGATATTAAAGTTGATATATTGTTACTACTTAGTGGCAATCTAATAGCAAAAATAAAATGAAGACTAAAATGCACATGAAGAACATACCTGGATTAGTTTGCAAACTCTGTAGACGAGGTATTGGAAGATTATATCTAGAATTAAGCTAAACTTTTAACATTAGCATCAAGCTTCCTTTTCCTTTTTTCATTTATGATGAACAAATTCATATGTTATTTAAAGAGCCAAAAGTAGCAATAAACATAAATGCTTAGCCTAATAGGATTCCAACAAAGCTAATCATAACCCCACCATTGCTTTTGGCCTTTTCTTGCAGCTGTTGTTTTATTAATTGAATTATATTTGTTAGCATTATTATTGAATTCTAAGTTTTTTTGAAACTTACAACACAAAATAAATATGTTCCCATAGTAATTACGAACATAAGCCTATTTTTGTTAGAAAAAGGATTAGCCTAGCAGATTTTCAAAAGGCATCAGATTATGTAACCGCTGACAACTTTTGAACATGCAAAAAAAATTAAGTACTTGTAACAGCCCGCAAACCCGTACCCCTTGAATTGACATTAATCTCCATCAAATCGACTCAAGAAGAACAGTAATACGAACCATTTGGGTTAAAGAAGAAAATAGAAAAATCAACATCAGAATCTCACAATCGCAGCGGAATAATATATAATAATTAATAACTGATCTTTACACAAAAGAATCTATATCCGTTATACATACATCATCAGAGTACAATACAATCAGAAGCAAACATAGATCAGTTATACTAACTTGTCCCACAAACAGAATACACAGTATGCACAACACAGCGGAATATACATCAAGTACGAGTGATACGTCTCGCCATCCTGCTCGTCTCGTGGGCTCCACATCATCCTATCCTGTATCTGTAATACTCGGTCTGACCTGAGCATTATAATAAAATAACACCCGAGTCAGTCTGGAAAACCAGCGTGAGAAAACACACTCAATTGGATTATTAAAGTTTTCCAAACCCTTTGAAATCAAAAGCATCTCGTAAGACCACGCCACAAATAAACATGTCGGGTTTTTACCTTACGATAGCCAAAACACTTTTTATCAAATCCGTCTGATATTATAATAGTGTCTATATACAAATACTTATTCAAATAGCCGAAATTGTTACATCTATTAAATTCTAGCTAATAGGTATACAAACAAAACCATAAAGGCACATAGGGAGAATGGATTTCCAACTAATGACTAGGCAGTGGGGTACCACCTGTCACAGTACCTGGTCTAGATCAGCGTACCGAGGACCACGCCCGATCCCCTGCAACACAATACCGGAACTACCCCTTACTGGATAATTCCGAGTAAGATCACCCCACAGTTGGGATCAGTAACCGCACCACTAAACCGAATAAAAAGGAACATCTAGACAGGGATGACCTCACCCTAATGGGTGCTACCCACTTAGCCTTGCTGCATAACCCCTGATTTTCAGTCATTCCCGGTTGATGAGGCTTGAGGCTAAGCGTTACCTTTTAAGAACGTTTCACTTAGAATGCCCATCGTCCACCTGACGATGTTCCGAAAACATTCATCCATACAAGTCTGTCTCGGGTTCGAACGGAACCGAAGGCACTACATCCATTTTGGAATCATCCTCAGGATTAGTAGCGACTAGTCCTTGCACTTCACTGCTCCATCTTCGACTACAAACTCGTTTTCCCTACGAAAACGTACAAACCGGATCGAAGTGGTTTTCGAGAAATTAATCTTGATCCCGGTCTCTTCAAACGATCAGCGCATTGGCCAATATTGATAGTCGGTTATTTAACTATCAATTAACATTCACAAACATCCATTAAACAATAAATAATTTTCCAAATTATTTATTTACTTGACAATTATCTTCGCAAGATATATTTCCATTTTCAACCCTTTTGAAAACGGTTTCAAAAACCACCTTTCTCTCACATCTTTAAAAATAAATCACTATTTATTTTTAAAACTAATTTACCCATCCCTTTAATAAATTCCCACCGTGAATTTATTCTTCCAAATATCCACTGATATATTACTTCACCTTTATAAACCCAGTTTATATATTTCTTAGCCCCATCTTCCTTTAAAATTTCAATTTCCAAACGCTTAAATCAATTTTCAAATTGATTTCCAATTTACTTCACCTTGAAATAAATTCCTTTACTTACTCCATTTATCTCAAAATCCATTAACTTTAGCTTTTCTTGCTTTATTATGATTTAAAACCCTTTTTATCTGAAAATACCAATTTCATTTTTTTTTCCAAATTCCTTATTTATCCTTTTTAAATAAATTTAAAAGCTTAAATTTTAAAGTAAATTCTTTATTACTTTAAATAATATCACTTAAGTTTAAATTTCCATTATTTCTCTGTTTGCTCAAAATCCTCTTTTCCCATACTCGGAATTTATTTATTAGGATTTTAAAATCACTTATATTCTTTTCCAATTCATTCTTAAATTTATTCAAATTCTCTATAATTATTTTTCTTAAAAATTTACTCTTTTATTTCTTTCCAAAAATCCTATCTTTTTTTTGATAGCTCAGAGTGTCGAAATATATTCAAGCAAACCATAGCATTCAATCTCAATTGTCCATATAATCCATCATAGAAAATCAAATATCCATAACATAGAATATTAAACAATCTAAATAATTTTTAGGAATCCAGTTGGACCCCTCCAACCTATTTCCCTGCAACCACAGAAGTTAGCACAATACCAATTCCACTTCGAGGTGGAATATCGCGATATATGGGTTTATAAAATATCATCCGCTATTATGCGACGCATAGGGTCTCATTCGCTATATAATGCGGGAAATCAATCACTCCAATATATACTATATACTACTATATAATATACCACATCCAATCAATTCAATCATTCAACCAAATATTTAAATTTAACTATTTAAATTTAAAATTATAACCCAGATGAGTGAGATTAACTCACCTTTGATTTTTGTTTGCAATCCCCACTTCCATCTCGTCTTGTTCTTCTCGATTTTGACCTTGTATAAACAATTCACGATTTATTACTATTTGAATTATTAAATCACCATTTACTTATTCAATTTCTAACTTATAATTTGATTTAAACTAATTTCCCTTTTAATAAAAATATTTTTAGTAACAAAAATAATTAAATAAGTTTGTTAAACTGATTAATTACTACTTACCTATTTAATTTAAACTAAAAATTTGGTTTTAAACTAATAATTTAATTTTAAACTAGTTTTCCAAATATAAATAATTTTTAGTAACTAAAGTAATTTAATAAGTAAATAAAATGAGTAAATTACTATAATACAATTTCCTAAAATAAATTAGTGGGTTTAATATATATAAGTAATATCCTTTGAAACTACATATATACTAAAACAATAATCTATATAGATTTGAAAACTTTTCAACATTAAAAATTCCTATTATATTCTCTTTTCAAATCCTTATCTATATATACATATTCTGTTTAAACAGTTTATAACTGAAAGTATATATATATTCTAATCTAATAAAACAGTAATTTCCTAGACTGTATAAACTTTTCTTCCAATATATATATATATATATTTGAAAAAAATCCGGTTTTAAATAACTCATTCAGAAATTATTATTGTTATTATGTTTACTGTATATATATATATAAATTGAAAATCTGCTTATAACTGCACTGACATAAATTTGCTCCCTCTAATATATATATATATATATATCCTAAAATTGAAAATAGACCTATACCTCACTAGTAACCTCAACAGCGACTCGCACGCACTTCTCGAATCGCGTCACAGGCCGCAACCACCCAGCACGAGGTCGCCAAACATCGCCCCTCCATCGAACTCGACTCGACTTCGAACCACCACACCTCGCGGTCGACGCCGCTCGATACTCCCCCTCCGATATGTCAACGAGCCCTAGCCAAAGAAGCCGACCACAAAATTCAGGCTGCGAAACTCGATTTGATGATTATTATTATTGAATCGGCCATTCGAATTTGGGAGGAGTCGATAGCCTGCCTAATGAAACATGGAGGTATTTCATTTCGCCTCTTCTTTTTTAGAGAAGATGAAGGGAAGTGAAGAATTAGATGGGGTATGCGATTTTCCCTGCTTTGATTAGTTTCTCCTTCAGCCATTTCTATATTCTTATTGTTTTTCGTGACTGGAAATGAAGAGAAGAAGGAATAGGCAATGCAAAAGGAACTGGAAGCGTGAGATTAAAGATAAGGGTAGCGTGTGAAAATTAGCTTGCGTGTTTGAATGAGTTAGCTACAGTGATAGCAAAAAGCCCTGATGTGAAAAGTATTTCAACTGATGGTTGACCAAAATGTAAATATATATATTTTTAATTAAATTCAAATTGTCTCGATAAATGCAACTCAAAATCTCGACCTCCTATCGAGACGTGACGCTAGGCGTTCATAATGTTATACCCCTATTCCTAACGCAATGGAAAAGGTTTCGAGTCCTAATTCGATCGTATGGAGAAGGTAGCTTTTTGGACCCAGTTGTTATATTAAATTTTCGATAAAAATCTCAGCACGTTTATCTACCGTACGATCACACGACAACTCCAATCACTACGAAACTTGAAATTCGATAATAATACACTATTATGGATCCAATGGAACTGGTTTCGTCAAATTCCGAGACTGTGCCTCGGAAGGCTATTTTTAAATATCGATTTAAACGATATATTTTCAAAACTGAATAAAACACTTTTAAATTCATTTTTAAAAGTTCCATTATCTCCAATATTATCAATATAAATTTTACAAGCCTTCAACTTATTTTTAACAAGCTTGAAACTCCAGATTTCATATTCTACCCAATTTCCAATTGTTTAAATTCAATAATTTAAGTTATCCAAATAAATAGTGATATTTGAAATTCAAGTTAAAAATTAACTTCTAAATATTTAAAATCAATTAAATATTCCAATTTCAAACATCCTAAAAATTACGGGTCATCACATTCCTCCCCCCTTAAAAGAATTTCGTCCCCGAAATTACTAGTTAGGAAGAGTGGTCCATAACCCGTTAACCTTTCTCCCAAAACCAAACGGTTTTCAATGACTTCCCAAAAAAATCTTTTTATTAAAGACACACTATCCCTCTTTCTAACTTCCAACTTATCCATAAGTTCCAAACAATATTACTTACTTAACAATTCAAATTTAAATTTAAAACCAAATTTTGAATTATCAAAATTTTCTCAAAATTTTTCTAACTCCTTAAATTTTCGAAAAGTTTCGCCAGCGTCTCCTTTGCGCGGCTAGCTCGGAACAACTACAAAATGCCTCAACAGGCCCCCAAATTTCAAAAGAAAACAAAAAGGCAAGTGGCTAGACAATAAAATCATCAAATTTCATACAGGAATTTAAACGCATACCTTTGCCGAGCAAATTTCAATTTATCTCCTGAAATCAAAAATCAATTTTCCTTTTGCCTTTAATTACCTGTATTCTACTAAGCAATAATATCCAATCACAGAATCCAAAATCATTTTATTCACTTCCTTTCAAAATTTTCGATATCTACTTTACTTAAGCCCGTACGATGCACATATATCATCCGTACACAATACCAAATCTGATCGCTCACCCGATCACACAATTTCATTTCCGAACTAGTATCGTCCACCCGACTTCCTAGTGCGGACTCAGATCTGGTTTCTTGATCAGAAACCATCATCCTCCTTGCATAGCCACAAACTATGATAGAGAATTTCCAGAATCAATCAAAATCCATATCCAAGGTTCGCCGTCGAAAATCGAGTGAAAAACCCTAACTCGGATCGGTATAACTATCTCGAAATTCTGTGCTCGAATCTGGATCAAACCGCTATGTGAATAAAATAATATACGTACATCTTACGTATTTATATCCATTGATTATTAACTATATCAATTTCACTTTTATTCACATTTATTTTGATTTATATCCACTTATCCACAATTATCCCCTTTCACAACTTTACTTAATCTCCATTCCAAACTTACTTAGTATATTTCCAATACCAAATTTACTTAAGAGTTTCATCCTTCATTTCTTAAGTCCAATATATATATATTTCTTATATTATTGCTCTACCACTTTAGTCTTTATATCACTTATTTTTAAACTGGATCTCCAATTCCATATGAATTCAATTTACCTTCATTTTAGATATTGAATTCTATTTACCTTATCTCAAACCATATTCAATCAATCATTTCTGAAATTAGTCTTATTACTAATTTATTTAAATCCCAATGGATTTATTTCCAAATTTAAATTATTTTTAGTCTACTACGAATTTATCTTTATCTCAAATACCAATTTGAAATCTTTTGTCGTTAGAAAATTTTCAAAAATTTTCTAACTCCCAAAATTTTCGGAAAATTTTGGCAGAGTCTCCCTTGTACGGAGGAGCTTTTGCAATTTGACAAGAGATATAAATATATATACATCGACCCACACGGTCGGAAAACAAAAAAAAATTCATATTTCCAATCTTTTATTGCGTAGGCGTACCTTTATTTAACGTTTTTAAGCAAGCGGCTTATTATTTTAGCAATTAGCGCAACCAAATCCAGCCACACGGCTTCCCTATACCTGTACTTACTCAATTAAACATGTAAGTGCTAAATACATACAACTCACTAGTATTTCACTTATTTAAAATAGCTAAAACATGCATTTGATAAACAATGCATACTAAACAGTCCTTCAGAAGCAATTGCCAATGTTCCAACATTAAGTTTAATTGTTGACAACCAACTCATATACTATTTCAATTGTTTCAATTCATCCTATATACTATTTTCATTTAATTTAAATAGTTTACAACTTAATTGCTTAAATTCAATTCATTTTTAGCCCAAACAAATCACATTTATTTCAATTGATTCCAAAAATCAATTTTATTTACTTCTACCAAGTCATAGAATTTTTATTTACTTCCGTTTAAGTCGAATGACTAATTATTTCTGCGCAATTCGACTATATTCATGTGAATAAATTATTACTTAAGCTTATAACCATTTTAAATTGATTCCAAATCAATTTATATTTAATTCTATTCAATTTCAATTTTATTCACAATCCATTTATTGCATTTTCTTTCATATTTAAAAAGTTTGATTCCAAACCATTTTATTAACTCGACAACCAATATATTAAGTAACCATCTCACAATTTACTTAAGTTATTTTAACTCCATAATAATTCCATTTCTGAATTTATTTTATTAATGACAAGGCCATTTCAATTTATTTCTACTTGGATTTTATTTGCAAATTCAAACCATCACTATTATAATCCAACTCTGTTTTATTTAACAACATTTCCAATTATATTTAATTCACCAATAATCCAAGTTGAATTTTATTTATAACTCGAGTTCATTTCCAATTCCATTACTAACTCACAATTCAACTTTCATTTAACCAATTCAAGTTCCATTTCCATAAACATTTTAGTTAAACCTCCAGAGTTTAAACCATTACTTAGACACTCAAAAGCATTTTAAACCAATTCCAGAGTCTTTAATAATCACTTAAGTATTTCAAAAATCATTTGAAGTCAATTATATCCAAAATCCTTTGCATTCCTAAAATCAAACCCAACTTTTGCAAACAATTCCAATTTAAAACAATTTGGTAGCAATTCCTCTCCTAGAAACTCGAAAATGAACATCGATGATGCTGCAGTCATCACCGAAGTTATTTTCCAGCGACCGAAAGAGAGTTAAATGCTTTTATCTCTTTAAAACCCCTCCAAATATTTTTAAATTCCAAATCTCTCCAGATTTCAAATCCAATTCAAAATATTTCCAAAATAATATCACTGTTATTCCTTCAAAACCTTTGAAAACTATTTTCAACTCAAAGGAATTTAAAATTCCCAAAATTCCAAATTTCAAATCCATCCAATTTATATTCAAACATTACTCTAGAATTTTTATTTCATCTTCAATTATATATCACATTTATAATTCACATTTATAAATTTCATTTTGTTAATGAATTTATTCCTTAATCTTTGGTTATAATTTCAATTCTTCATTCAACTTTCACTTAACAATGATAATAATTTAATATTATCATCTCCTAACAACCAAGAAACCAATAATTTACAAAAACTTTTCCTTTTACATTCGAAAATAATTTGGGGTAAAATTATTTCATTTACCCTATTTGAAAACCATACTGTCGATTTATCTCATTCAAGAGTTTAAAAACCCCTATCGATGACATGGCGTCCCACATATCGACCAGAATCCATAAACACCCAACCGATAAATCAACACAGTATAAAAACAAATTTTATATTCACTAACAAATACGCGCTTATATCATATTAATACACTCAAACTCATTCTAGAGTACTACGGACTCTATTGAGTAATCCCCACCAGATCCAAGGTTCTCGCTTAACCTTCAGCTCTGATACCAACTGTAATAGCCCGCAAACCCGTACCCCTTGAATTGACATTAATCTCCATCAAATCGACTCAAGAAGAACGGAAATATGAACCATTTGGGTTAAAGAAGAAAGAGGTAGAAGAAGAAAATAGAAAAATCAACATCAGAATCTCACAATCGCAGCGGAATAATATATAATAGTTAATAACTGATCTTTACACAAAAGAATCTATATCCCTTATACATACATCATCAGAGTACAATACAATCAGAAGCAAACATTGGTCAGTTATACTAACTTGTCCCACAAATAGAATACACAGTATACACAACACAACGGAATATACATCAAGTACGAGTGATACGTCTCGCCATCCTGCTCGTCTCCTGGGCTCCACAGCATCCTATCCTGTATCTGTAATACTCGGTCTGACCCGAGCATTATAATAAAATAACACCCGAGTCAGTCTGGAAAACCAGCGTGAGAAAACACACTCAATTGGATTATTAAAATTTTCCAAACCCTTTGAAATCAAAAGCATCTCGTAAGACCACGCCACAAATAAACATGTCGGGTTTTTACCTTACGATAGCCAAAACACTTTTTATCAAATCTGTCTGATATTATAGTAGTGTCTATATACAAATACTTATTCAAATAGCCGAAATTGTTGCATCTATTAAATTCCAGTTAATAGGTATACAAACAAAACCGTAAAGGCACGTAGGGAGAATGGATTTCCAACTAATGACTAAGCACTGGCGTACCACCTATCACAGTACCTGGTCTAGATCAGCGTACCGAGGACCACGCCCGATCCCTTGCAACACAAGACCGGAACTACCCCTTACTGGATAATTCCGAGTAAGATCACCCCATGGTTGGGATCAGCAACCGCACCACTAAGCCGAATAAAAAGGAACATCTAGACAGGGATGACCTCACCCTAATGGGTGCTACCCACTTAGCCTTGCTGCATAACCCCTGATTTTCAGTCATTCTCGGTTGATGAGGCTTGAGGCTAAGCGTTACCTTTTTAGAATGTTTCACTTAGAATGCCCATCGTCCACCTGATGATGTTCCGAAAGCATTCATCCATACAAGTCCGTCTCGGGTTCGAACGGAACCGAAGGCACTACTCCTACTACATCCATTTTGGAATCATCCTCAGGATTAGTAGCGACTAGCCCTTGCACTTCACTGCTCCATCTTCGACTCCAAACTTGTTTTCCCTACGAAAACGTACAAACCGGATCGAAGTGGTTTTCGAGAAATTAACCTCGATCCCGGTCTCTTCGAAACGATCAGCGCATTGGCCAATATTGATAGTCGGTTATTTAACTATCAATTAACATTCACAAACATCCATTAAACAATAAATAATTTTCAAAATTATTTATTTACCTCACAATTATCTTCGCAATATATATTTCCATTTTCAACCCTTTTGAAAATGGTTTCAAAAACCACCTTTCTCTCACATCTTTAAAAATAAATCACTATTTATTTTTAAAACTAATTTAACCATCCCTTTAATAAATTCCCACCGTGAATTTATTCTTCCAAATATCCACAGATATATTACTTCACCTTGAAATAAATTCCTTTACTTACTCAATTTATCTCAAAATCCATTAACTTCCGCTTTTCTTTCTTTATTATGATTTAAAACCCTTTTTATCTGAAAATACCAATTTCATATTTATTTTTTCCAAATTCCTTCTTTATCCTTTTTAAATAAATTAAAAACCTTAAATTTTAAAGTAAATTCTTTATTACTTTAAATAATATCACTTAAGTTTAAATTTCCATTATTTCTCTGTTTGCTCAAAATCCTCTTTTCCCATACTCGGAATTTATTTATTAGGATTTTAAAATCACTTATATTCTTTTCCAATTCATTCTTAAATTTATGCAAATTCTCTATAATTATTTTTATTAAAAATTTACTCTTTTATTTATTTCCAAAAATCCAATCTATATATTTTGATAGCTCAGAGTGTCGAAATATATTCAAGCAAACCATAGCATTCAATCTCAATTGTCCATATAATCCATCACAGAAAATCAAATATTCATAACATAGAATATTAAACAATCTAAATAATTTTGAGGAATCCAGTTGGATCCCTCCAACCTATTTCCCTGCAACCACAGAAGTTAGAACAATACCAATTCCACTTCGAGGTGGAATATCGCGGTATATGGGTTTATAAAATATCATCCGCTATTATGCGGTGCATAGGGTCTTATCCGCTATATAATGCGGGAAATCAATCACTCCAATATATACTATATACTACTATATAATATACCACAACCAATCAATTCAATCATTCAACCAAATATTTATATTTAACTATTTAAATTTAAAATTATAACCCAGATGAGTGAGATTAACTCACCTTTGATTTTTGTTTGCAATCCCCACTTCCATCTCGTCTTGTTCTTCTCGATTTTGACCTTGTATAAACAATTCATGATTTATTACTATTTGAATTAATAAATCACCATTTACTTATTCAATTTCTAACTTATAATTTGATTTAAACTAATTTCCCTTTTAAAAAAATATTTTTAGTAACAAAAATAATTAAATAAGTTTGTTAAACAGATTAATTACTACTTACCTATTTAATTTAAACTAAAAATTTGGTTTTAAACTAATAATTTAATTTTAAACTAGTTTTCCAAATATAAATAATTTTTAGTAACTAAAGTAATTTAATAAGTAAATAAAATGAGTAAATTACTATAATACAATTCCCTAAAATAAATTAGTGGGTTTAATTAATAGAAACATTTTTTCCCTTCTTTCATGGCAGCCTCTCTCCCCTGTCACATCCCCACCATTCCTTCTTCGTACCTCAATCCTACCTCGAGCCATGCTCCTACCAGCCCATCTCCGTCCCAACTCCCACACTCCCCACCTAGGCCTCCTGACCCTACCTCAGACCACTCGTTCGCCTCTACCTTGTTCTTGGCCTCCAACCCCTCAGCAGCTCTCTCCACATCCACCCCATCCCAACCAATCTGGACTTCTTTGTTCAAGCAGAAACCCAAGAATGCTGGGAAGTACACGCCGGTTGAGATGAAGCCTACTTACTCTAACGGTGCCTTAGACCTTCCAGCTAGCATAGTTGATGCAGGAACCCAAATCTGGAGTGAGTATCTCGTGGGTTTCTTTTTAGACATGCCGCTGTCCTTTACTACAGTGGTGCAAAAACTCAAGCAGGTTTGGAAACTTAAAGGATCCGTGAAGATCAAATCTGATGGTGTCATCTTTCTTTTCCTCCTTTCTTTTGAAGAGGACAAGCTAAGTATCTTAAATGGGGATCCAATTATTATGAAGAACAAACTTTTTATTGTCAAGCCTTATGATTCCAAAATAAGTAATGTTTGTGGTTCCGTACACTCTGTTCCAGTTTGGGTACTGTTCCACAACATCCCCATGTTTGCCTGGACTCATGTTGGTATCAACTGGCTTTCAAGTAGGTTAGGAAAACTACTGTGTATTGACACGATGACTGAAAGCCTGGAGAGACTCCATTTCGCTAAATGTGTAATTGAAATTCGACCAGACAACGCTTTAGTTGATGAGTTTCTAGTTAAGCTTGTTGATGGAGGAACCCAAAAAAATCAAAGTAACTTACATGTGGAAACCTTTAATCTGCACAAAATGTGTTTCTTTTGGTCACTCTAATGAAAACTGTGAAATGCAAGTGCCTCCTGACCCTCACACAACTCAACTGAATCATAACAAGCACGACAAAGTTGAAGTTAAAGCCCCAGTTAAGCATAAAGAAGTGTATAAGGAAAAGGCTCCTTTAAGGTGGCATAAAGTAGGTAGATTTAATGGTAGAAAAATGCATGTTCCTCCTACTTTCTCTGCTAATCCAGTAGTGGTTACTGGTAGAAGTCCATCTAAGGCTATTAACATGGTTGGAGCCTCTAAAACATTTGAAGTTGTCGATGAAGAAGTTTTCTTGGAAACCAATAAGGAAAAACAGAAGAAAGAAGTCATCACAACTGGAATAGAAAGAATAGAAAACAGTTTAGTACAAAATGCGAAAACCTTAACTCAAATGCTAAAAGAAAGCGCACGTGCAGAGGAACTCATGATCATAACTCATAAAAAATTTGACATTTTGAATGAGCATGGTACTGTGGAAACTGAGGAATTAATGCAAGTTGATACACTTAAGGAAAATGCAACAGAAAGTTTGTTTTCTCCACAAAAAGCAGTAGCAAATTCATTATATAAACTGGGTAATGTTACAAATCATGAAGAACATGATTCCTATGCAGTGCATCTGCATGAATCTGCTGAGTATGGACCAATCACAAACTCGCTTTATATTTCAAGCTTCACTGATGCTACCAACTCATCAACCTGTGTCTTTAATGCCATCCCCGACCATATCCCACCTGTCACATTCACTGAACCACATAGTCCTACTCGTCTTGTCTCCCCTATCAATACAAGTGAAAAACAAACAACCATGCAAACTTCCCCATGCAACTCACATTTCAATGTCACTTCAATCCCCAACTCAGTTCTCCAACTCAACGAATCAGCCACGTTACCTCCCTTAGCTTCTGATGCTAAATCTCTCACGAAAGAACGTGTGCACGTGCACACAATAAATCCTATCTCTGTTGACACAGCTCCCCTTGTCCTCTCGCAAGCTACCGATACTTCTTCCACATCGGTGCCTCATCACAATGTGATTGAAGTTCCTCAAATCAACGCGAATGTAGTCCCCCAACTAATCCCCTCCCCTACCGGTAGGCCTTCAACCAACGCTGTGTTAATGCATGCTGTGCACGCTGTGCCTAAACATAATAACCCCTACAGTCATATCATCCCTCCCAAAGCCTACTACCCACTGCCTGATACCTCCTCCTCTATACTTGGCCCCCCTCCAACCTCATCCAACTCTGTCCCAACTGTCAACATCATGAATTCCCCCCTTTCTGCGTCCATCCCTGACTTTACTAAAACCTCAGGTGCCTTGACAAGGCAAATGAAGAAAGCATTAATTGAATCTCTCGAGTTTACTCAATGACACACAATATATGCGTTTGGAACGTCCGTGGAGCTAATAATGACTCTAAACTCCATTATTGTAAAGAACTGATCACACAACATGACCTGAGTATCCTTGCAATTCTTGAAACCAAACCGAGGTCATCTCTTTCTCGCAGAGCAGCCCATCTAATTATGCCAACCTGGAAGATAGTTCACAACCTCGATCAAGCTCCTTATGGTCGCATCTTAATCATCTTTGATCCGTCTGTCCACCTCCTAACCTCCATCGTCTCCTATTCTCAATTCATCCACTGCCATAGCAAGTTCATCCCCAGTAATACCTCATGCTACCTCACCTTTGTTTACGCTGAGAACGCTGCTAACTCCAGGGGCCCCTTCCTTGCCACCCTCCCTAGTTTAAGACAGAATACCCACCCCTGGGTGGTGTGTGGTGACTTTAACTGCTCCCTTAGCCTTATGGACAGAATAGGCGGCTCTCCCCTCTCCCTTGCTGAAAATAAACCTCTCAATGACGCAATCCAAGATGCTGATTTGATTGAAACTAAAGTTTCTGGCGCTAGATACACTTGGAACAACAAGAGAAGACAAGGTGTTAGAACTTATTGTAAAATCGACTATGCATTCTCTAATCATGAAGCTTTGATCGCCTGGCCTACCTTATTTAACCACATCCCCAACCCTATCCTGTCTGATCACTCGCCCTAAATCATCCACATGGGTGGTGTTGTCATGAGAGGAAGACCTCATTTTAAATTTTTTAACTCTTGGACTAAAGAACATGACTTTTTTGATATAGTGCGCAAAGTTTGGTCCTCACCTAACTTTGGTAACCCTATGTTTGTTTTACAGAAAAAGCTCAGGGCTACGAAAAAGGCTTTGAGAGCACGGGCCAAATCCAGATTTGGGAATGGCAGCAAGCAATCGAACATCTGGAAACATAAACTTCTGGAGATTCAATCAGAAATGCAACGGAATGCCAACAACGATAGCTTGGCTTCTCTTGAAACTTCCATAGCAAGGCAGTATCAGCTGGAACTTCAGAAGGAGCTGTCCATGATCAAGCAAAAGACGCGCACTCGTTGGAATGATGAAGGCGATCTAAACACTGCATATTTCCATGCAACTCTTAAAGTGAAACACAACCGTGACAACATCCATAGAATTGTGGACTTGAATGGTAAAGAGCATACGGACAGACCTGCCATCGACAAAGCGTTCATTGATTTTTTTGCTCAGCTCCTTGGTAACGATGAAAACTTCAGCCCTCGTATTATTGATATAGATCCCCGGATTCTTCCGAAGCTTAATCAACATGACCATGCCTTTCTTTGCAATACAGTTTCTGAAGTTGAAATTAAAGACGCCATGTTTTCTCTTAACACATTCTCATGCAGTGGTCCGGATGGCCTCAACTCCTTTTTCTACACTTCTAGTTAGAGCATTGTTGGTCCCGATGTGTGCCGTGCAATTAAATCCGTCTTCATGAACTCAAGGATTATGGACACATACAACAACACTAATATCGCTCTCATTCCTAAATCTGCCACCGCTGAGACTGTTGCCGATTTCAGGCCAATCTCATGTTGCAACGCGATATATAAGTGTATTTCGAAGATTATAGCCTCTTGCCTGAAGGCGGTTCTCCCTAACATTATATCTCCTAATCAATCTGCGTTTCTCCCGGGCAGAAGCATATCAGACAATGTTTTACTCTCTCATGAACTTCTCAGAGGGTACGGGTGTAAAAACAAGTCTCCTAGAGCGATGCTGAAGTTTGATATCAGAAAAGCTTTTGATTCATTACAGTGGGATTCGCTGGTCAGAATTCTTGGTTACATGAACTTTCCGCCCCATTTTATTGCTTGGATATATACTTGCATATCTACAGTTAACTACTCCATCGTTATTAATGGTTCAGCAAAGGATATTTCAAAGGTAAGCAGGGCGTTCGTCAAGGCGACCCAATGTCCGCATATCTTTTCATTACAGTTATGGAACTCCTAACCCGTATGCTTGATAACTTAGTCACCTCTGGATTGCTCCACCTTCACCCAAGATGTAGAAACCCATGCATAACCTCCCTCATGTTCGCCGATGATCTCGTTGTCTTTTGCAAACCCGATCATATTTCCATTCATTCCATTATGCATGCCTTGGATGCTTTCTACACACAAACTGGTTTGAAAATTAACCTGGTCAAATCAGAGATTATGCTAGCTGGCCTTAATGTCGAGCAAACTCTTACCATTCTCAACTCCACGGGACTGCAGCCCAACTTTAACACGGCAACTTATCTCGGTATCCCTCTTGCTACTTCCCGGATTACTTCCAGACAATGTTCCCCACTTTTTGCTAAAATCATGTCTAAGCTGGAGTGTTGGACCTCCGGATCTTTGAGTCAGGCGGGCCGTGCAACCTTAGTCAAATCGGTGATTTTCGCAATGCAAGTCTATTGGGCTAAGACCTTCATTCTTCCTCTGAAACTTATCAACATGATCAAAACTGCTGCTATGAGATTCATATGGAAAGGCTCCATTCACGGGCGATTCACTACCCTGATATCATACAAGCTTATTGAGAAACCTCTGAGCAAAGGTGGTCTAGGTATCTATAATATCGCAGTTTGGAATAAGGTAGCTCTAATTAAACACTTTGATAACTTCATAAACAATCGAAACAGTCTCTGGGTCCTCCCCTATGTCCAATGCGGCATAACAAGCAGTGCCCAATTCTGGAATGACCGTGGCTTGCCCACGGTTGCATCCTTCGTACGAAGCTAACGTATAGCGACATCATCCAATCTGGCATTCACCCAAATTACAAGGTCATGGACGTGTTTAGCAACGGTCAGTTTACGCTCCCTAACTCATCGAATCAGGCTGTTCGTTGCATATGGAACCAGATCTTAGCCTCCGAGGTCCCCCTAATCCGCAACCACATCATTCACTGGAAAGGCATAGGTAGCATTTTCAAAAACAAGCCTATGTACATGTACATGAATGGCCTTGACAACCTGGATGATTGTAAATGGCATAAAAGAGTTTGGTACAGGGATAACAATGCTAGAGAAAACCTCTTGTTCTGGAAAGTAATCAATAACGCTTTGCACACTCGTGTTAAGTTGTTTACCCGAGGGATGGACGTGCCGATCCACTGCACTTTCTGCAGCACTGAACCTGAAACTAGAGATCATATATTCTTCGAGTGCTTTTTTGTCTTAGGGATGTGGACTAAGTTATTAAAAAGGTTAGGTTACTCGGATGAACAGCTTTGGAGTGGTAATATTTGGAATGCTCTTCTCAAAGTTTCTGACATGAAAGATAGCAGGAATAGGTTTCTCTTCTTTGTTTTAAAGAAATTCCTAACTTTTCTCTGGAAGGAAAGAAACCAGCGTATATTCCAGCCGGAGAGTGTGCGGAATGAAGAACTAATCTTTTGTCATCTCTTCTTCGATATAAAAGCGGGGTTGAGCACTGCGAAGTATACTATTGACCCGGGGATACTAGCTGCTCTTTGATCGATGCGCATTCCCATTCATGCACTTTATGTTTTGCTGTTTGTGTTTTTTTCTTTTCTTTTCACTCTCTTTCTCTGTATTGGTGCACTATGTTGTCTTTGTCGTTTGCTTTGTTGCTCGTTTGTGTGTGTGGCCTGTCTAGTTTCTTTTTGTATGTTTTCTCTTCAGTGCATTAATAAAGTGGTAGGGGACCACTCAACCCCGTCGGCTATGCTAAAAAAAATCTATACAGATTTGAAAACTTTTCAACATTAAAAATTCCTATTATATTCTCTTTTCAAATCCTTATCTATATATACATATTCTGTTTAAACAGTTTATAACTGAAAGTATATATATATATATTCTAATCTAATAAAACAGTAATTTCCTAGACTGTAAAAACTTTTCTTCCAATATATATATATTTGAAAAAAATCTGGTTTTAAATAACTCCTTCAGAAATTATTATTATTATTATGTTTACTATATATATATATAAATTGAAAAATCTGCCTATAATTTCACTGACATAAATTTTCTCCCTCTAATTTATATATATATATATATATATCCTAAAATTGAAAATAGACCTATACCTCACTAGCAACCTCAACAGCGACTCGCACGCACTCCTCGAATCGCGTCACAGGCCGCGACCACCCAGCACGAGGTTGCCAGACATCGCCCCTCCATCGAACTCGACTCGACTTCGAACCACCACACCTCACGGTCGACGCCGCTCGATACTCCCCCTCCGATATGCTGACGAGCCCTAGCCAAAGAAGCCGACCACAAAATTTAGGCTGCAAAACTCGATTTGATGATTATTATTATTGAGTCGGCCATTCGAATTTGGGAGGAGTCGATAGCCTGCCTAATGAAACATGGAGGGATTTCATTTTGCCTCTTCTTTTTTTAGAGAAGACGAAGGGAAGTGAAGAATTAGAAGGGGTATGCGATTTTCTCTGCATTGATTAGTTTCTCCTTCAGCCATTTCTATATCATTATTATTTTCCGTGACTGGAAATGAAGAGAAGAAGGAATAGACAATGTAAAAGGAACTGGAAGCGTGAGATTGAAGATAAGGGTAGCGTGTGAAAATTAGCTTGCGTGTTTGAATGGGTTAGCTACAGTGAAAGCAAAAAGCCCTGATGTGAAAAGTATTTCAACTGATGGTTGACCAAAATGTAAATATATATATATTTATTTAATTAAATTCAAATTGTCTCGATAAATGCAACTCAAAATCTCGACCTCCTATCAAGACGTGTCGCTAGGCGTTCATAATGTTATACCCCTATTCCGAATGCAATGGAAAAGGTTTCGAGTCCTAATTTGATCGTATGGAGAAGATAGCTTTTTGGACCCACTTGTTATATTAAATTTTCGATATAAATCTCGGCACGTTTATCTACCGTATGATCACACGACAACTCCAATCACTACGAAACTTGAAATCCGATAATAATACACTATTACGGATCCAATGGAACTGGTTTCGTCAAATTCTGAGACTGTGCCTCGGAAGGCTATTTTTAAATATCGATTTAAACGATATATTTTCAAAACTGAATAAAACACTTTTAAATTCAATTTTAAAAGTTCCATTATCTCCAATATTATCAATATAAATTTTACAAGCCTTTAACTTATTTTTAACAAGCTTGAAACTCCAGATTTCATATTCTACCCAATTTCCAATTGTTTAAATTCAATAATTTAAATTATCCAAATAAATAGCGATATTTGAAATTCAAGTTAAAAATTAACTTCTAAATATTTAAAATCAATTAAATATTCCAATTTCAAACATCCCAAAAATTACGGGTCGTCACAGTACTACTAAGTTCAATGGTTGGTAAAATACAAAAAAAATTAATGAATATAACCACTCACTCAACTACTACTAATTTTAAAAAGTTGAAACTACATGAGTCTATAGCAAATACACTGATCTAGTATCATACAACTGGAGTAATAGAAAATCCAAATTAAGCATATTTTGCACAACAATCAAAAATTTAGGGTAGAAGAGAATACTTGTACAAAAAATTAAGCCCTATTATCGTAGAACATCAGCAGAATTTGTTATCGGACAAACATACTGTAAGATCAGGGTTGAAAATATTCATTAGAATGACAAATCTTTTAACTATAAAACTTGAAATGAACAATGACATAGTTGACTGCATACTGACATGATTACCTTAGGAGAAACAGTGTGTTAACGTCGCAGAATTAGGAGAAGCAGAGCAGTTGTCTAATGTCTTGTATGATTGCTTATTTAATTTTAGTGTTTAGTTTGTCCAGTTTTGCTAACAGAGCACACATTGGCATTTTTGGTACCACTTGATTTCAGTTTGCTTACTAAGTTTAATTTCATTGTATTTAGCTTATCTACCTAATAGATATATTAGTTCATATGAATAAACTTGCATCAATTGTCTACACGCTGTAGCGGATGTAGTACTGTCGTATTATTGAATTTTGGATTGTTTAAATTCAGATGGATGCTTTATTAACATTTTATTTGTTTCTATTATTTCAATTGTTTCAGTATCAATTTCACTTGTATAACTAATTACTATTTCTACTACACATAAAAAGATACTTGTTTTTTTAGATCCAATTCTGCCTGTTTTGAAATGACAAAATTATCTTTTCTTGTATCGAGTTATTTCCACTTCCCTCATTATAATTTATTTTTATTAAGATGTTTCATTTATTTTTATTCTAAAGTTGTAATTTTATACATTATGATCTGAAGTTATTTGTAGTTGCAACAAAATTCTCTTTGCAAATGACTATTTAAATTAAATCCCTATTTTTGAGATAGAAAACACAAACCAAATTGTTCTTGAAAGCTAAACTCCTACAAAAATTTGCTAATGATGAAAAATGATGTTATTCAATAATAACATACTTAAATAACAACCACTCATAATTATGTAATGCACAAATCAATTTTTAACTTTAGAAAAAGGTTCCAAAGTGCAAGTTGGCCTGCATTGCATGTTTTCAAAAAATACGGACCTGAATTGGCATATTGATTTTCTTACAATCACATCAGAAATATGATTTGGTACTCAAATCCCAATAGTCATCTTTTATTCGCAAAAGCTGGCTTTGTTAATCAGATAAGCTACAATTTCAAATATAAATTGTATTTGAACCAGTAGTAAATATTTAAACAGTATCAAAAACCGTATAAATCAGTTGTATTTAGTTGTTAATTTCTTATTATATGTATATTTTATATTAACTGGGTGCCTAGATTTAAATAAGCCATGACTATTTTATTTAGCTTAAAATATATGTATGTTTAAGATTTTATTTATTTATTTACAACACATGACAAGTGGTGCATCTGTCAATTTTTTTTATATTAGAACCTGAAGTCGAACCTAACACCATGGAAACTGGATAAATTAACTTGACCACTTCTATTAACTTCTACCAATCATTCTAACTTGAACACCTATATTAGCTTCTACCAATCGTTCTTCATTTCTCTAAAATTTTGTTTAGATTTTTTCCAATCATTCAATCTTCTTATGAGGTATCTGCGGACCTCTAACCTTGCTTTATTTTCATCCATGCAACTTAATTCAATGGCGTATTTACGCAATAAATTGGTAACTTTTTAACAAAATGTGTATTTGATTTTAAGTGCAATGGTGGATTTAATAAGAGTAACAGTAATAAAGACACTGTGAATATCTTTTCGCCCATTCATTATATATAGGATGTACACACATATTTAAGCACACACACGTGAAGGATACACAGAACGAGTTTACACTTGCTTGAAGCAAATTTTAATAGAATATTTATAATTTTTGGTGTAAATTTTTTGTTAATATGTATTGTCATGTATGATTTTGATTGCTTTAAATGGGTTTATGATAAATGAATTTCCTGTAATGACCTTATTAGGTAAGGGTCATCAATACAGACCTATTTTGATTGCTTATACCATTGTTATCGATATTGTGATTACAAATGACATTATTCCAAATGATAACTGAAATTCTGTTTTTGATGGTTTCTGTTTGATTTTTATTTTTTATTTTTTACTTTGATGAGCAGGGACCAATTGAGAAGGTAGCAACACAGGAGCAGCAAAACTAGCGGAGTAAGAAATTAGTCTACTTCCCGCATGATTCCTGATTTTTTTAATCTAATAATATTATTTAAAATTGAATTTGTGTTTCAATTATTTCTCAGAGCACCTGATTTGGGTTTAGACTAGTTTCCAGTCCTTGACAAAGAGAGAATCAAATATTTACTTGCATGTCAATAATAGAGATCTACTCAGTTTGAATAGTAAAAAAATATCACACAAATGCAATAAGAACTAACATACTAAGTCGTCGTGTATTTGAAACAAGTGTGCTGTATAATTTTTAATTATGATGAATTTAACTAAGTGAATCATACATATATTACAGGCGTGCAAGTGGTGTTGTCTAGATTCACGAACAAAGTGAGGATATTTTTTGGAGTTCTTTTCTAGATGTCATTATTCTTTTGGGGCACCCCGATATAACAAATTTATTTAAACTTGTTTATACTAACAAGTTCAATTTTTATAAGCTAACAAGTTTTTGAATTTGCACTTGTAAGAGCATCCCAATATATAACAAGTTTATAAATAGCTAGTTAACTATGTTTTATAAAAATTAAACGAGTCTATAATAATAATAATAATAATAAATTAATTAAGTTTATAAAAGTTAACCAAGTTTTATAAAAATTCAACAAGTTTATAAAAATTAACTAAGTATTATAAAAATATAACTAAATAATAATAATATTATTAAATTTTATGATAAATTAACTAAGTAGAATAATAATAAATAATTTTATAAAAATCAACTAAGATTTATAATACTAATAAATTAATTAAGATTTATAATAATAATAATAATAATAATTAAACGAGTCTATAATAATAATATAGTAATAATAATAAATTAAACAAGTTTATAAAAAGTAACTCGGTTTTATAAAAATTCGATAAGGATGTAAAAATTAACTAAGTATTATAAAAATATAACTAAATAATAATAATAATAATAACTTAATAATAATAAAAAATTTATAAAAAATTAACTAAGTACAACAACAACAATAATAAACTAAAAATTAACTAATTATAGTAATAACAACAACACCAATAACAACAATAAATTTTATAAAAAATTAACTAAGTATAATATTAATAACAATAACAATAAGTGAACCCCGAAGGTCTGACAGCTGCATTTGGCAAATGGGCATCCACTGTGGCATCTCGGTTACAAAGAGGTCACTTCTGCAAGGTATGAGTTTTTTTCTTCAATTTTAGGGTAAACGCATCTTGATTAACTGATATAAGTTCATCCATATACCCCTTCATTCTACTAGAGAGCAGATTAGTTATGATTTTATGCAAGACATTGCAACAGACAACAGGCCTAAAATCTGAAATATTTCTAGGATTAGATACTTTTGGGATGAGTGTAATTAAGGTGTGATTACTTTCCTTCACCAGTTTACCACACTTGAACACGCTCATCATAGCCTCGTATAGATCAGCCTTAATAATGTCCCAATGGAATTTATAGAATTTTTCTTCAAATCCATCTGGTCCAGGCTACTTTCATCTTTGGTTTTAAAGGTTTTTTCTTTATCTTCTTCCATAATTACTGGGAAATAACATTATATGCACTTTTATGTGTTAATACCTTTTTTACAATAACATTGGCTGGTCTTATATTGTCATGGTTTGTATTATTGTACAAATCAGCGAAATATGTAATAGCCTCTTTAGCTGACTCATATTCACTTTGCATCAAAGTCCCACTTTCATTTATGAGTTGATTGATCTTGTTTTGGTTCCTCTTTTGGACATATGAACATAAAAGAATTTTGTGCATTTGTCACCCTCCAATAGCCATTTAAACTTTGGTTCTGTCTAAGCTCTTATGCATGGGTACTTAGTATATGTTGCAAGCTAACTCTACTTCTTTTGTGCTATGTGAGCAATTGTTCATCTTCAGGGTTCTAAATTAGTCTTATGTATATTGCATTGTTATGCTCTCTAATCTTGTCACACCTCTGTTTAACTAATTATCTGTCTTTGCTCCACTCCCTGAGTTTGTTTTTGACATTCTAGAGTTTTTTAATAAAAGTAAATAATGCATTGCCTTTATGACCTATGCTCCATCCATTTGCAATTATATGAGAGTGATTTTCCATGCTGACCCATGCATTGTTTTATTCATATGGTTTTCTTTTGTTTGTCTTATTCAAATTTTCCAGAGAATTCATTGTTGATGAAAATTCGATCAATTATGCTTCTGATCATATAGTATCTACCACCTCTCCATGTTAATTTTTCACCTGTAATACATGGTTCTTGAAGACCAGCTGATATTAAACAGTTGAAGAGTTAATCATTTTGAGTTTGATTCATGCTACTGCAGCTTCCACCCACCCTGTCTTCAGCTAGCAATACATTGTTGATTTCCCCCCACCATCAGGCATGGCTATCTGATTTCATTAACTTCGTCTTTAATATATTTCCATAACCCAGATCTGTAACTATGATTGTTACTTCTGTAAATTGATGACTTTATTTGATGATAACAATGGTCCATTTATATTCAATATTGTTTATTGAGTATGATGCAGATATCGATTATATAGTATAAAAAAAGGAATTTTTTCGTCCTAATTCGTTTATTTTATTTTAGTCGCATGTTCCTAAACTACTACTTTTACATTCAAAATTTTATTTACAGTTTTTGTTTTTAAATACAGTTGGTCTCTACAGCAATTTGGTTATCTACAGCGATTGTGAAAGAGAAATGAAATAAATCAAAGATGTGAACGGATTGGTCTCTACAACGATTTGGGTATCTCCTTCCATATTTGAATTTAAATACAGTTTTTTTCCTATCCATTCGCTTTTTGAGATTTCTATGTTACCTACTGTGGTATGAGTCTCTATCTATTCACAGTTTATCACTATTTATACTTCACTATATATATTATATCAGAACTTCCACTCCTAATTTTTCTTTTGCTTTATCAATCTCTTTACCTCTCCTACCTACTTTATAACATGCTGATTGTATATTAACACTTATTTCACTCTATTTACTATCTACTAATAATAAAGTTTAAAGGTATGTACTAGCTTACCCTCATCTCCTATTTCAATACTCTACTGCCTATACCGCTGCTGCAATATGCAGCACCGCTGATCTTTTGATGTAAATCAACACTACGAGCCCCTAGATAATTGTTAAGTTGTTACTGCATGTTTATGAACACTTCACTTGATCAAGGATATGGATAGTAATTCACTAATTATAAACCAATACTGATTGATGAAAACTATTATCTTGCATGTTTCATGCTTCTTAATTCTTGATCAAATCTGGACTTTGAGTTTTGACTGGCACAACAACTATATAAATATCAAATCTGGACTTTGAGTTTGGACTGGCACAACAACTATATAAATATCAAACTAGTCCATTATATATACTACATGAATAGTTTTGGATCAACACAAGAGATGTAGGAAATTCAATCCGGGTTAAAAAAATAGAAGAAGTAAAAGTGCTGGTGAAAACTGATAAACTGATTTTAATTAAAATTAATTTATCAAGCATTGGGCCATTGTCATTAACAATCTTCATTGTAGAATTAAGCAAGCATTGGGCCATTGTCTTCTTATCCAATTAATAATTAATAATCTTCATTGTAGAATTTGTTCCCTATGTTTGGTTGCTATGGCTACTACTTTCTAGATAACGTATCTTGGACCTTAAAAAATACTAGCATGTATTCGTTCGTCAGTGCCACTAAGCTCCTCTTGGTAAACTCAAATTACATGTACTCGGTTTCAATTTTAAGTTAGAAACCTTGAGCCTCTTTATTGACATCATCCACATATTTTGACTGTGGCCTTCTTCAAAGTGTTGAATGAAGGAATATGAAAACATTTTTCCCCATCTTACCAAGATTTGTGGTATCATTCACACTTGTTTCAGAGATTATTTGCACATGGAATTATCTTATATGATGGTACACGTATATGTTTCAATATAGCTATACACATTTACATATCATCGTCATATGCTTTATCATCAGAGAAAACTGAATTGAAGTTTTAATACATTCGTCTTATTTCAGTTAAGTAATTATTCTTCGATGGAAGGTGTCCTCTACTGCAAGCCACATTTTGACCAGCTTTTTAAGGAATCTGGAAATTTTAACAAGAATTTCCAGTCATGTAAGAATTTTATCAATCATAATCTAACACACTCTATTCTTTGCCTAAACCCTAACATTTCCTCATCCTGCAGCTGCAAAATCAACTGAGAAACTAACTCCTGAACTAGTGACTTCAACTTGCTTATAAATCTGTTTTTTCAGTTCCTATTTAATTATTCTTCTTAAATTTGACAGTCTAACGCATGTATTTCATTTTGATAAAAATACTTGACTGCTAATGCTTATTTGAAATACATATAATGAGATTTACATGCTAAAAATGATAAGCAGTTCTATATTTGACTGCTAACAGCAAGAGTTTTAGTTCCTTCTAAATTTTGATAAGAAACATCGAAAAATAATGAGATGAAATAGAATAGGATTGCAAGCATCTATGTCAAATTAACTTGAACTTGAACTTGCTATATTGGATGCTAAATAAATCCATATTTGCTCTCTTCTACCGCTTTCTAATTGCATTTTTTCCTTATAGCATATTGGACTCGTGAAGAAGACGGGCTTGGACTTTCCACGGTTTATTTGCCCTTTTAGCAAGCTATTTTTATTAGAATATGTTGCTAACATTTTTGCTTAAAACATTGCTCATGAAATATTGTATATGACTAAATTTTTTTGTGTATAAAATTAAGGTAGCTTTGATTATGTTTAACCTTTATAACTGCTTATATTATCAGATTATATCTATTGGTGTTTTTTGAATTAAGCATTTTGTTTTTGAATACATTTTTCATGACTATTACAATTGTTTTAAAACTGCAGCGTTACGAAAGTGCTGCAAAATGTTGAAGAGAAACAAGCCGCAACAAAATGGAAATGCTGCAACTATTTAAACAATCATCTAATTTGCTGCTATAATTCCTTTTGCAATGTTTCAAAACTATCGTTATAGGACTGGTCCTAATGAAGCATGGTTTTAGTCTACATTCTGTAAAGCGCTGCTAAATGAATTGGCAACGTTTCAGAAACGCTACACAGATAATTAACAGTAGCATTTTATAAAAGCTTAAGTATCCTTTTTTCACAACATTTCTAAAAACGCTGCGGTATCTCCAGACTCTATTGCAGCATGACATTAAACACCGTTCTTCGAAACGCTGCTAATGAGTATAGCATCATTTTTAAAACGCTGCAAAAGGTCTTTTTTGTTGTAGTGTATGTCGGTTTTAGCACTTATTTTTTTTTCATTTAATCTCGAGTATTCGACATACTTAATTCCTTTCGAATACACTACTATAGTGGCTACATGATCGATTCAGAAACAAAATATGATAACAATATAATCTCAAGTCACAGAACAGCAACATAGATAATATACATATACACTTACATCAAATATAATACAACATGCCACAAGTGGTATTAAACCACAATATATACATACATCCCCACAAAAGAATAGATACATCATAAGGTTCCCAAACAAAAGACTACTACACAAAAAATATGCCATAACCAAAGTCGATGAAGAAGCCCAAAAAGTAAAGCTAGCAAAGATCCAAAAGCTAACCTTCAACTCAGTCTGACCCGAGTAATAAATACATGGGCCAGGCTAAGTAGATCTTGATATTAGCAAAAGATAAAGGAATATAAGTGCATAAGGGAGACATTCCTTTAAAGATAAATAAATGATATAGGTAAAGTCTATAGATACAACTAAGAATAGGTGTTCCATAAAGGCTCAAAGTTAATCACATGATAAGATTTAACATGACATAGATGTTTCACGTTCAAAGGGCTATACCATGTAAGTGAACATATTATACAAGCCATATGTGAAATCATCAAAATCTCCAAATCTAAACTCATTAAACTCAATAAGAGTTTATAATCCCAATATCAAAATCACCATAAAAAAAACACACACACAGATATATATATGTATATATGTGTGTGTGTGTGTGTGTACACACACAAGCCTTTCTTTAACTCAAGGCTATAAGTAAATTCATCATCTCAAATTGGTGAAATCAAAATCAAAAATCATAAAAATTCCCCGGATTGGCCAAATCCCATTTGCATGCCGAAGCAATGCTGCACGTGCCATCCCCCCAGTACTATATATATTAGGTACCTCTCCTAGACGACCGAAGTCGAAAATCTCATATGATCGAAGCCGTAATCCCAGATGACCCGAAGGGCTATAGTACTGGCAATCCAGAATGTGTCACAACTCCCAGATAGGAACCCGAAAAGTGTTAACGTGCGTCCCATACCACACGTTCACACTTAACGGTTTACTAACCGCTAGTCATTGCCACATTAGAAAATAGAAATCATCATAAAATCTCAAACTCGAAACTCAGACTCGCCACATCTCATTGGCAAGTAAAACACTATAACGGGTTCTCATAGATCATACTCCTAGAATAGTAGATCTCGAACCACAACCCGCCAAATATTGGCCTTCCCAGATAATTCCTAAAGTTAGGAATTATAATCTCAAAACCTAACCATAAATTGGCTAAATAACTCAGAAATCAATAATCTAGATAGTTTCGATCGTACAAGTCCGGAATTAACCGTTAAAGTAAACTCACGTATCCCATACCACGAGTTTTACTAAATCGTTTAATTCTCTTTCTCATACGTCCAAAAAGTGTAAAATATTGTATATTATTTATAAAATAATTTACTTGAGAAAACGGGATTTTAAAATAATTTTCTAAAATCATTTTGAAGGCATTTTATTGAAAATTCAGCATGAATACTTTAAAATAATTTAATAATAATATGAAAATATTTTATAATAAAGATTTCAAAAACCCAAATTATTTAGAAATTTTCTCAAGATTTATTTGGAAGAAATAGTGCTTAAAATCGAGGAAAATGGAGAAATTACTCCAAATCGATATTTGAAGGGCTAACCCATTGATGGATATCATAGCCTATACTCATAATAAAAATCGTCTCAAAATTTGCATAAGAATTGGTCATAAAAACCATAAATATAGGTAAGCAACAAGGCAAAAAGGCTCGGATGAAAACACAATATGCTCACGTACATGGGGCAACAGGAGCCGACCTAGGCCAGTAGCCAGGTCGACCGCCTGATCGACCGCCAGGTCGACCTGGAGACTATTGGGTCGACCTACCTGTCAACCCAGGCTACGGAGTTTATTCCTGGGTGATTCTTGCTTCGTATTGAACTTCCAAATGATATTTTACATAACAAACAGATGAATTAAGGACTGAAATTTGACATGCAACAAGTTTAACAGCCAAACAATACTCCGGAAAAGATCCAACAGCAATTCGAGAGAAAATCAATGAGATATTGGTGCTCAAAGTAGGAACCAGAAATCAGAAAACTAAGAAACAATAACAGATAACAATATATACAGAACTTGTTTCCAGCAACCAATTTTTATAGGCCAAGCGATTTTTAGCTAGCAATTGTGAGCTTTTACACTCACCTTAGCAATTTAGCAAGATTTTATGCGATTTCTAGATGAAGATGATGGCTTTTGGTGGAGAAATGATCCTCAATAACTTGTAGAAGCTAGAAAAGACACATGCAGGAAGAAACAAAGTATCACATACAATTAATATCTCAAGTTCTAAGATTTTTATGAAAACCCTTTTGTATTGGATGGAGATACCTTTCTATTCTTGATTGAGATGATTTCTCTTTGAAATTTGAAGTAAAAGTTGAGTAGAAATTGGTTTTAGTTGAGTGTAGCCATTATTTTTCTTTGTTTCTTTTTACTGTAATTTACTTTGAGAAGGAGGAGATGAAACTAACGTACTGTTAGTTTTTCTCCCATCAGAAGCCTCCAAATGTTGGGTTTTGGATTCAAACCTTACCAAAAAAAGCCCAACTTAAAATACTTTGAGGAAATTACAAAGGAATGTACATATTTTAACCTATATTATTACTATATGCACACTTTTTTGATTTTAAAGCAAAATAAAAGGCATACAACCATTTGTATGAAAATGAAATTGCTATTTGAACAAAACAAATTTTATTTCAATAATAAAAAGTTATTTATATAAATAAAACCTTATTTTTATATATATTTCACAATTTACACAATTTTATTACAAAACACTATTTAACTACAACAATTTAAAAAAAATTGTTTTCTTGTCAAATAAATTATAATAAATCATTTTGACTATTTTAAATGATTTATTGTAATTTATTTGACAAGAAAACTGAAATGACCCATTTAAAATTTTTTTTTTCCATACAAACATTCAGTGGCCATTTTTAATCAAGAAAAATATTTAATTCAATTTTTCTTCTATCCAGGACCTTCCTGCCAATAAATATTGGTTTAATCATTTTGTCTTGAACTTATATATATGGAGATATATAAGTCATCTTCTACCTAAATCAGAGTATAGAAATTTTGAAGGTAGAAACCTGTTTGAGTATTGCTTAAAGAAATACTCTCTACATAGCAATGGTGTTCTTTTCAAAATTAATTCTTTCTTTTCAAATGACTTGGGTTAATGCATTACTATTGATTTTATATCTCAAGGCTATAAATTCTTCTGATATTCTTACTGGGCAACTTTACTTTTACTTGTGCATGTGTGTGTGCATGTTTCTGTGCAGGTGTGTTCAAACTCAGGCTATAATAAAGTGGATCCTAAGTGAACACAAGCAACATCTAGGCGTAATGGAAACGCGCCTAACTTATACATGAGAGGTCACAAGTTCGAGTGCTATGCTGGTCGGTTCAACCCAATTTTTGTTTTTTTTTTCCCCTGTTTACATAATTGCCTGAGTCTACCCTGTATTTGGCTATGAAACAGATCTAAAACTTAATTAAAACACTTGGGTGCTGTCTTAGCCCAGGCTTAAGAAAATGGCTATGTTAGCCTTGTTCTGGTTTGCACTACTCTGATACAAAGTATCTGCCATATCATTTTGTTTTCAAAGCAACTCAAACCCTTTTATCAGATTTTTATTTTTGACTTGAACAAGGATTCACTATGCCAGATCTTTTGATATATATACAAACCACAAATTCTTTCAAATCTCAGATTTTCTACCATTTTAGCCTAACTGTTCTTGAAACTTGAAATTCATTTTCTTAACAAAGCATTTAACAAAACAAAGCACATAGTTCAGCTATTACATGTAAGTTCAACACTTACAAAACAGTGAATAATAATACATTGGTTTTTCTAGACAACTTAAACAAATATCTTAACATAGTTCAACATGAATATCTAATTTAACTTCAGCAAAGACTTTTAAAAACATAGCATCCAAATCTTAAGCAGTTTAACATCCAAAGCTTGATCAAAGCAATCCCTATTTCCCTGCAAAATCACCATGAACTGCCCCATATAAATATGAGACACCCAATGGTGCATGAACACAAAAGGGTCAGACTATTTGTCTGGTGTGAATAATCTAACTGAAAACATGATTTATTTCAATTCCATTTATATTCCTGTACTTTGCAAGAATAAGAAACTCAATATCTTCTGTGTGCATGTTTTTGTGAAGCATGTGCATTCATATTAGTGCCAAACAGATTATATATGATCACAATGTTTTAGTTCATAGAAAACAACCACAAGATTCACCAATAAAGCATCAAAACAACCAAATACAAACTTCAATCCAGTTATCATCTCCTTTTCAACTTTACTGGCCATCAGGGATTTTGCCCAGACCTCTACTGAATCTATTCCTAGAATTCATTATCAAATTTATCAGGGATTTTAGCTACTTTCTTCTTTTTAAACACACACTGCCTGGGACATCTCTCTGTTAACCCAGCACACTCAGGCCCCTGGGTATAAACATACCATGTGTGAACTTGCAATATTCCCCTTGCCAAGCTATACTTTGGTAGCCCTAAGATCCCAAGTCCTTAGTTAAATTACTAAGTGTTTTAATATTTTTCATAGCAGTGCTAATCCCTTCTACATCTCACTTCTTAATCAGAGAAACATAAATGATGCAAGCAACATATATTCATCCAGAGTTTGGTAAGTTAAATTCTTAGAAGCAACCATTTTATCATAAAAGAGTGAGGTGACTTCTTAGCACATTATTTTGCCTATGGGTTTCATTGGATCAAGATGTAAGCATATGGTCCTGAGTAATTTTCCAGATATATATATATTCTCCCTTACCTCTGGTTCAATCAGATTCATGATCTGGCTAAACCACAAGTATATTTGATTTGGGTATTTCATAAAACATAGAAGCTCAGCACATGTACAACATTGCACTTCTACATTTTCTTTTGTTTTAATTAATATGAGGCATAAGCAACAACACAATGTCACAGCCCATATTTCTTTCTACCTTTAGACCATATACCCACTACTTGAATCCGGGGATTTTACAAACAACTTACAAAGAAAACTTATAAAAGAAAACACCCAATCTCAAAGTTAACCCATATCTCAGACAAACATTTTAGTTCATAAATCCATGACTCTTATTTTTCCTGGGTAAATCAGATAGAGGTTTTACCCTTAAACAAATCATTAACAAGCCAAAGTCATCCAATCATAAAACATAACTTGTAAAAGAAAATTAGTTCAAACTGGCTGCCTCAATATTCAGGTCTTAATGCCAAAGTTTTCAGTGAGATTACTCACATTAATCCTTCATCTTCCTATGCCTTATGAACCCCTTTTTAGTCTTCTGCCTTCTCCTATTTTCTCTGGTTTATACCTTGTATATTTTCTTTTTAAGAGGTAGAGCAAACATAAAACCTTACCACACCAGGTCTTCTTATATGAACTCTGGCTGCTACTAGGGTTTTAGGAAATTACCAAATGCCAATTTTACCCTACCAACTATGATCTGCCTCTTATTCTAACATTTTAGAGAAAATGGGTAAATAGTCATGGTATATTTTCCAGAAAATATACCTCATTGCCCCGGTCATGTTATTTGCATGATTTCTTCTCTTTTCTTTTTTTTTTCTAAAGTAAAAAGGAATTGCTAAAAATGGATAAAGTACTTGTCCAAGAGCTCATACCATTTTCATGCAAATGTTAATTTTTCTTTTTATTTCTGCAGTATTATTTTGTGCACATGTATAATACATGTATGCCTACCCTGGCCTAAGTCTCTTTTTTTCTTCAAGGCTTGATGATTTCTGCCTACATGCATATATACTTGTAATTCATATATCCTATTATTTCTATTGATTGTTGCTTATTTTATCACACAGAAAATTGTGTACATGTTTGTGCACTGCCTTGTGCACCTGTACATGTTTTATACTTGGTATCTGCAAATCAATTTCCTATTCCTATTTTTTTCAATGCAATTTCAAACAAATACAAACTAAATTAAATCATGAAATTACTCACAAAAATCAGGGTTATCACAAAAACCATAAATATAGGTAGTGAACCGGACAAGCACACGGAATAACTCGCGAATTCGAAAATCAACCAAATTCAAACAATAAGTGTCAAAGCGAAGCAGCTGAGCACGGATTAATAGACGAAGCTAAAACAGGAATTGATGGAAACAAATCAGAACTGGATCAGTGAAGATAATTGATATAAGTGAACATATATATAACTATATATAACTATTTACATATATAAACATATCCTAAATTCAAACACAATTTAAATAAATAAATAAATATACATTTCAATATTATTGTTTTATATTAAAACACATAAAATAAAATCAATTATATGTATACATAATATTTTGAAATAATTACTTAGGTAGATATACAAATATATATCACTTTATATATATATACAACACAAAACACAACTTATATAAAGTATATATAATTGATGCATATGAACGGATATACAACATATATATAAACTCATATACCTATTATATCTTTAACAATATTTATTATAAACAATACAAACACATTTTTAAATTAAATATATATATATAAGTGTAAATAATGTATGAAGCTAATATAAACTATCAAAGTATTAATATAACCAATATACATGTATATATGTCATAATATATACTAAATCTGGAAACGCATATTAAGATTAAACATATATGTATATCCACACATTAAAATCAATATCAAGTTACTAAATACATATAAAACAAAATCTGTACATCTCGTACTTTATCAAAAACATACTTTTTTGTACAGGACTTTACACGATCATGTATACATACTGTAAGCAAAATATAAACATTATACATTCGAGCGTATATATATTTTACATTCTATATCTTAAAACCAATACTACATATACTTATGTCTATATAAAGACAGACTAAAATCTTTGGTAAACTAATATGTATAAGATTTAAATGGGGACCATCCCCCCTTCAATTTTTTCTCCCGCCTCTCAATCTCTTCCCTCCACTATGTCCCGTCCTTTCTCTCCTATCATCGTACCTTCTTCCGCCGAACCTTCTTCGTCAACCGTCCTTCCTTCTGACCTTTTGTCCTTTGTCCAAATTACCTCGCCTTCTCCACCAGTTCCTGTCACTTCGTCGCCTTCTTCTGCCATTCCATGCCCTGTTCCTCCTGTAGCTAATCCGTCTCCCTTGTTGTCCCCCATCCTTCCTCCTCCTCCATGCCCCCCTGTAGCTTGGTCATCCCTGTTTAAGTCCAGACCAAACAACGCTGGTAAGTATGTCCCTCGTGATATCAAGTTAGTGTATGATGGTGATGCAATTGTTCCCCCTACTGATGTTGTTCAGGCTGGCAACATGAAGTGGAAAGATTATCTGGTCGGTTTCTTTCTTGATAAACCCCTGTCATACTTAACGGTCATATATCATCTAAAGAGAGCCTGGAAACTGCAGGGCTCTATAAGTGTGAAATCAGATGGCTTTCTTTTTTTATTTAGGTTTACTAATGTTGAAGACAAGATTAGAATTGCTGAGTCTGACCCTATTGTTATGAAGAATAAATTATTTATTGTTAAACCCTGGGATGAAAATATTGGTAACTCTTGTAGTAGCATCAAAGCTGTTCCAGTGTGGATCAAGCTTTCCAATATTCCTTTGTTTGCCTGGTCCACAGTGGGTATCAATTGGCTTGCATCCAGAGTGGGCAAACTCTTATGTTTGGATGCTTCAACTGAGAAATTTGAAAGAATCTCGTATGCTAAATGTATGGTTGAAGTATCCCCTCATTCTGAACTACCAGACTCCTTTGCTGTCAAACTTCTTAACGGCACTGAGCAAATTGTTGTGGTTGAATATCTGTGGAGACCGGCAATTTGTACTAACTGTGAGGAGTTTGGTCATATGACAAGTAGTTGCCTTAAAACGGAATTAGGTAGTGAAGGGGAAAGCAGGAAGAGAGGTAGTGATGATTCAAAAATCCAGAATGAGAATGTCCAAAGTAAGGAGGGTTTAGGCAATAATCAGGTGAAGGCAAGTAAAATGAAGAAAGTGTGGCAAATAGTTAACAATAACAGGGGGATTAAAACTGATGTATCTGCTGAAGACAAATCAAATGCTTTGGCAAGGTCGGATAGAAAAGGGAAATCATTAGCTAAATTGGATAAGGAAGAAATCCTAGCACCACATGTTGTTCAATTGCCTATCTGTGATGGTGTCAGAGAGAATGATGGGATTACTGACAACAACAAGTTCAGTCTGCTTCAAGACATGGAAAATGATGAAGGAATAATACAGCTAGATGATGTTGAGGAAGGCGAGATATCTATTGAAGTGAACAACATAGTTGCTAATGTTTCTCTGTCTTCTGAAAACCTTTGTCATGAAAAAGCTGGTGCTAACATTGATCTTAGTCCGACGAAATTAAGGAAGGAGTCACATCCCCCACCTGGTAACTTAGGAACTGCAAGTAAAGGTGGAACTGAAGCATTGTCCCTTGATAAAACTGTGCACGTGCACACTGGTGTACCTGAAACTGATGCTATTTGGTGCCAGTCATTTCAACAACAAATAATGCAAGTCATTCTTAGTGCGCACCATGAAAACGAAGAAAAGGACCGTGCATTACCCGCTGATTACAACTTTAATATTGAATTACCAGGTTGGCCTGACTGTGTCCTCACTTCAGATCATCATACTTCTCCAATTTCCCCATCTCCAGTTCCCAAATGCTCTGGTACATCCTCCCTCCCCTCTCAGCACTTGTCTGGTGTTGAAACAAGATCTCTTTCAGCAAAGAGAGGAAACAAAATACACCAATCCCTTTAATTTTCCATGTTTAAAAAAATAGCTTCGTGGAATATTAGGGGTGCTCATTCGAGCCTAAAACTTGATCAAGTCAAAAGCCTCATCAACAAGTATGAAATCTGTTTGTTTGCCATTCTCGAAACCAAACTCAACTTCGCCTTATCCATTAAAGCTGCAAACTATATCAATCCCCAGTGGAGCTTTCACCACAATCTTGACTCTGCATGCTATGGTAGAATCCTTGTAGTTTATGACCCAACTGTTTTGACCTTATCTCCAATCCTATCCAGTAGACAATATATTCATTACCATGTCCTTCTCTCCCATACTCAAACCTCCTTCTACTTAACTCTTGTGTACGCTGATAACACTTCTATCTCCAGGATCTCTCTTTTCAATTCCCTCCCCCCTCTTCGTCAGAATTCGCATCCCTGGGTTGTCCTAGGTGACTTTAATTCATGTTTTAGCATTGATGATAAAATGGGAGGAACTCCTCTTCTTCCCAAAGACATAGCGCCTTTCAATATTTCCATTTATGACTCTGACCTGATTTTGGTTAATAAAGCAGGTGCTAAATTCTCCTGGAACAACCGTAGCCGTAGTGGGGTGCGCACTTTCACCACTATTGATCATTGTTTTTGCAATATTCCCTCCCTTAGTCTATGGCCATCAATATCTGTTTACCTACCTCACCCTATAATGTCTGACCATTCTCCTCTAATCCTTTCACTTGATCCCCATTTAAGAAGAGACAAAAGAAGTTTTAAATTTTTTAACGCTTGGGCTAATCATGTTGATTTTATTGATATAGTTACATCTGCTCATAACACTATTATCTGTTTTGGTAACCCAATGTACAAGTTTTGCAGGAAACTAAAAGCCATAAAGCAATCTCTCAAAACTTGGGCTACCTCCATCTTTGGGCATGGCAGTTTGCTTTCAACCACTCTCACTGAACAACTAAAAGCAAAACAAGACCACATGATGGAGTTTCCTGATGATGTCATTGCTGCCAATGAAGAAGGTCGTTTATTCTTGGAAGTGAATCAAGCTTTGCAGATGGAAGCTAGTATGAAAAGCCAAAAGCTTCGAAACAGATGGTATGAAGAAGGAGATAAGAACACAAAATTTTTCCATGACACTCTTCGGGTCAAACATGCCAGAGAAAACATATACAACATAATGGATGACCATGGTAATGTTTACTCTTCTCCTGAAACAGTTGATCAGGCATTTATTGATTACTTCAAAAATATTTTTAGCAACAGTTCTGGCTTCACTCCTAACCTTAACCTCATTTCCTCCCTTCCCTTAACAAAAATTTCAGTTCTGCAAGCCCAAACCTTAGTAAACCCTGTCACTGATGAAGAAATAAGAACAGCCCTATTTTCCATGAACCTAAATTCAGCTGCTGGGCCTGATGGTCTGAATGTTAAATTCTACATAGCTACATGGTCTGTGCTTGGACATGAATTTTGTAAAGCTATCCACAATTTCTTCAATAAGTGTAAAATGCTCAGACAGATAAATGCAACGAACATTGCATTAATTCCTAAAGTTTCCCCCCCTCACAAAGTTTCTTCCTACAGGCCAATTTCGTGTTGTAATGTTCTGTACAAATGTATATCGAAAATTCTTGCAACTAGGATTGTGTGTGTCCTTCCCTCTATTGTGTCTCACAACCAAGCTGCCTTCATCCCCTCAAGAAACATTCTTGACAATGTTCTCATTGCTCATGAGTTGATGAAAGGATATGGAAAATGTAATGCTACCCCTGCAGCAGCTCTAAAAATTGACATATCTAAAGCCTATGATTCTATTCACTGGGAATCAATTGTGAGGATTATGGCTATCATGGGCTTCCCCAAAATCTTCGTATCCTGGATATACACTTGCATATCATCCCCATCATTCTCTGTCATTGTTAATGGTAGGCCTGTTGGTTACTTTGGCTGCCAAAAAGGAATAAGGCAGGGTGACCCAATTTCCTCTTTTATTTTTCTCTTAGTCATGGAAGTGCTCACTGTTCTTCTTAACTCCAAATATTCTCAAGGTCTGATTAAGTATCACCCGAAGTGTTCACTGCACAACATATCCTCCATTATGTTTGCTGATGATGTGATGATATTCACAAAGCCTGAGGCATTCTCCATTACTGAAATTCTGAGTGCTCTCAATTCCTTCCATCTTATGACTGGGTTATCCATCAACAAGGCCAAGTCCTCCTTGCTGTTTGCTGGTATAACTGAATATCAGGCAACTTGTCTGTATCAGCACAGCGGGTTTACTAGTATGCAGGATGATATGAAATACCTAGGCTTGCCCATTATAACCAAAAGAATTACCATAGCAGACTGCCTCCCCCTTTTTAACAAAATAACTGATGTTATGAATGCTTGGGAAAATCGTACTATGTCTCAAAGTGGTAGGCTTGTGCTTATTAAATCAGTTGTTTTCCCATCCCTGGTGTATTGGGCCCGCTTTGTTATTCTCCCTACCAAACTTCTGCAACTCGTTCGCTCTGCCATGATTAGATATTTTTGGACTGGAAGCATGTTCAATAAGAAATTGTTGCCCTGTTCTTTTGCAAAATGTGAAACTTCTCTTCAGTTGGGAGGTCTGGGGATCATTAATGCAAAAATATGGAACAGAGCTGCAATTAGCAAACACTTCCATGATGTAATAACAAAGAAGGACAGTCTGTGGGTCAAATGGACATGGACGTACAATATTAAGCATGCCAAGTTCTGGATGATGGATATAGCTCAAGGCAGCAGTTGGACATGGAGGAATATCCTCAAGCTCAGGGATGAGTACCTTCCCATGATCCAATATCCTATGCAGTTCAACTCAAATACAAGTTTTTGGGATGAACCCTGGGTACGTTCTGGGTTCATTCTATCTACAATCATTGATCATGCGTTGATTATCCAATCTGGGGTTCACCGTGAAGCCAAAGTTAGTGAGTACCTAACTGATGGTAGAATCAACCTACCTTACAATAGTAGCAATGTTATTCGGCAACTATGGAATACTATCCAGAGTTCAAAGTACAATACTGACCAAGCTTCAATCGTGACTTGGGGTAATAATCCCCACAGTATAAAGCAGGTAACAAAACTCTTGAGTACTGACACTGAACATCCTGCAGCTAAGTGGTTTCCTATTCTTTGGAGCAATGATTCACCTCCGAGAGAAAATTTAATGTTCTGGAAGGTTGTTAGCAGTGCTCTCCTCACCAGAGATGTTTTAATTGGCTATGGGATTAGTAGTTCCCCTGACTGTGTTTTTTGTGACCAACATGTCGAAACTGTTGATCATCTTTTCTTCGAGTGCCCCAGTTTAAGTGCTCTTCTTGCCTTGCTTCTGAGTAGTCTTCAGAGAACAGCCCCAATCTCTGCGATAGATTGGAACATAATTCTCATTGCAACGAAGTGGAAGAGTAGTGCATACCGTGTTTTAATCATATGCATTAAAATTTATATGGATGTAATTTGGAAAGAGAGAAACATTATAGTTTTCGAAAACAAGAGAAGAACCGTTTGTTCTCTATGGTCTGACATGAAGCATCGTGTGTGCATGCAATTAATTAGGAAAGAGTGCCAGTTCCCTGACATTGTGATTGATGCTTGGCGATAATGTCTCTCCTTGTTTTTTCTTTGATCTTCTTTGTTATTCCCAGTAACTTTCCTTTTCTGATTCAAAGCATGTTTTGAATCATTTTTTATTGTGTTGCAATAAACTGGTAGGGGCCCAGTTAACCCCGCTGGCTTTGCCAAAAAAAAAAAAAAAAAAAAAAAAATATGTATAAGATTTACAAAATCTAACATATATACTAGCAATTCATATGGGCATTAAACATATGACCGAGTGTATACATATACTAACATATTATCAAATAAACCTGCATATATACTAACAGCCTATATATATAGCTAACCCATAATATAAAAATCTGAGATATATATTTCATATAATATACGTTACTTAGTAAATAAAATGGTTCGCATATAATATAAATACTGAGAAAATAAAATATGCACATTATATATATAAAATACTAACACAGATTTATATCCATACCAATTATATGCGGCTGCTATGCTAGAGAAGGCGGAGTGACTGGCTACACGTGGAGGCCGAGTGTGAGGTGGAGAAAGGTGGTCTGGAGTGGAGGCAAAAGTCGGCTGTGGTAAGGCAAAGCATGGGAAGTCTGTGCATATGGTGAAGGGCGAAGGACAAAGCGGCTCTGGGTGGCTTGCTGTCGTTAGGTGGATCAGAGGGGGAGGATGCGAACAGAGGGGAGGCGTTGGCTGCCGTGGATGAGGAAGGTTGCGCGAGTATGGGCTGGAAAGGAAGATGATGAGAGGAAGGGAAGAGCATTGCAAAGAGACGTAGACGTGGAGATGGAGATGCTCGAATAAAATATTTTTTTTAAAAACAAAGCATAGCCGAAACAGAAATGAACCAGAAATATGGAATGGTAGGAATGTTGAAAGCCAAAGGTCATATGTTATATTTATGGGAATATTAAACAAGTGGCTATTTGATTCCACGTGGATAATGAAAGGACAAAAGAAACCAAAAGTCTCGAATGCGGAACCGGTACGACTGATCATTTCACCGATTTTGTCGTGTCCCGAACTCCGAAACACACGAATGAATATACCGCACAGATCAGCGCGACGAGACGATCAAAACGGTATATAGACATCAGTGGTACGATCATCCTATCAAAAGTCGATAATCGGTACCGAAAATGCTGCTAATTTGCCAAAAATAAGATAAACGGAGCAACAACTTTCCACATTTGACGAAACGAAATATGACGTCTCACTCAGAAGATGGTTTACAAATTTATTATGTAAAAATATTCAGGTTTGGAAAACATTTTATTATCATCAATTTTAACTGATTTGAATTTAAATAAAATTACACAATAATATTTACTTCCATATTATCAGATGAAAATTTACCATTTGCTATGTTTAAATATACGTATTCCAAATATCAAATTTTTTATTTCCAAATTCAAATATTTAGAATTTCACAAAAATTCAATTAACAATGTTATTAAAAACCGGTTAAATTTACGGGTCGTTACACTCTCCCCCACTCAAAACTTTTCGTCCCCGAAAAGGAACGAGGTAGGAGAATAGAAACAACCAGAAAGAAAACAGATTTGAAATAAAAAATAACAATTAATTTAAACCATATAAATTCAAATTTTTAATTAATTGATATTCAATAATTGATTTAATCCATTTGATTTCACTAAAATCAATCTCAACTATTTCTAAATTCATTATCTTATTATCCAATTATCTCAAATTTACAATTTCTAAAACCATAAATTTGAATAGTCTTTTATTATAATCATATTTTTTTCAGCAATTTAAGTTCTTCTTTATTCCAAATTATTGTTAAATTTATTCTACTTAATATATCTAATCACATATATTTAACCCATATAAATTAATTTAAACCATAAAAGTTTCGATTTAAATTAATTTATATTTACTAATTGCTTTTAAATTCAAGGTATTTTCATAAGTTGATCAAATTTCAATTTATTAATTCTTTCAAAACAAATTTATTAATTCTTTCAAAACAAATTTATTTCATTATTAACTGAGTTTTACTTGTTATCCTATCTAACTCTATTAACATCTTTATAATCAAAATTTAGTGTATAACATTTATTATAAACACTCAAATTTTATTTATAAAGGCATTTTTTATTGTACATTATCCAATTACATTTTAACTTCTGAATAATTTAGGGAAGTTATATTGAAATGAAATTGAGTATTAAATTTATTTTTCAATCCAGTTATTTCAAGTTAAATACTTATCCAAGAATTTTGACTTCAGTTTATAATTGAAATCATCTTTAACCTAAAATTTAAGAATTTAAATCTCCGATTTACTTCAAACAATTTAGAGATATATCTATATATTTATATCAAATCAAATTAAATTTTTAAAATAAGATACCTATATATATATAAATCAAATTTTACTGAAGAAATTCAAATCAAAATATATTTTTTCAAAACAAAACCGTAGCAAAGCTACAGAATAGTCTCTCCACTTCGAAACTCGAAAATGAACGTCGATGATGCGGCCGTCATCACCGAAATTATTTTCCAGCGACAAAGAGAAGAGCACTTGATTAAACATCTAAAATTTCTATGAAATGATTTTTATTCGAAAATACTTTAGATAATACATTTTAAAACCTTTAAAACCAAGGTTTGAAATTTTCGGAAATTAAATTCTCAAATTCTTGATTTAAATACATTTCAAATTTCAAATTTCAAATCAAATTATAGCCAAGTTTATGAATTCATTTATTGATATTGAAATAGTAAATTGTTTACAAAACAATAAATGATAATCAAATATTATCATTCCAACAATCAATTTATTAGCAGTTTGGTTAAAGAAAATTCATACTTATATATATAGTAAAATCATACAAACTTTATTTTTATTTTTCCAAATTTGAAAACAATATTGTGTCAGCTTGCTCTGCTCATGTGTTTTGGAAATCCTATCGATAGCGTTGATCAGACGAATCGATCGGAAATCCAAATCAACATCAACAACTCAAACAACACAGCATATATTAAAACATTTATATATTAGTTTACAAATACATTTCTTTGCTCGACGATATAGGAATAAATTTTCAAAGCAAGAATAGAGATTCAAATTTGATTGAAAATCAAAGAGAATTTTGATTTTAATACAAGTTCGAAAGAAAAGATAAGATGATTCAATTAACAGAATCAGAAGATGGATAAGCTTATTTAATTTACAGGCAACCTTAACCAGGCCGACCGTGACTTAAAAAAAATAAGATCGATGCAAAATTCCGAGGCAAATCGACATTCGATCTCGCGAAATAGAATTCAGACATAGCAGGAGATAGATAGCATCATAAACCGAGGATACAGAAATCTCCGGTAAATCGATACCCATTATAAAGGAGTTTTGATCCTTTACGAATCATTCGAAGATTGGCAAGACCGCCGATCTATTATAGATATCATTCAAAATGGAGTTATGGGGTGCTACAGAATTGAAAGAAGACGAATAGTGAAGGACATGAATGAATTTCGGAACCGATGGGAACGTTCCAAAATTCATAGGAATTGAGTCAAAGGAAGAGATTGAAACTCAAATGAGAGTGATTCTGTAGATACATTTACCCTATATGCTGAGTTTTGCCTAGAGCTACCAAAGCTCTGATACCACTATAACGACCCGCTATTTTGGACTATTCGCATTCGCACATGTCGGACTTGAATAATTCAAAATACCGCGTTGTTAATTTAAATTTGGCAAAACTGAACATATACAGTAAATAAATAATCACAGATCACAGACATAGAGTAATAAATGCAGCGGAAATAAAAGAGATAGTAGTTCATGAAGCTACTATATAAATGTATAAGTTACATCAGAGTTAAACCAGATACAACGGAAGAGTAATACGATACATCAGATACAAATCAGAATACATCACCGGAATCATCGAATACTGAAAGCAGAATAGATGGCTGGATCTTCAAGCAAAGCTCCAACTTCAAAGGCGAGTCTCGAATACTGGTACACTCAGTCTGACCCGAGCGTAAAGCAAAACACAAGACACTCGAGTCAGGATTAACATTCTTATATCAATAAATCCAACTCAAGTGAAATAGCAATTGAAATACAAGTAACTCAAAGGATGTTTGGAATAACCATTCTTTAAGGATCCGTTAAACTATCTACTAGGTAGTAATGAACGCTAAGTAGATAATGTCTATCAGTAATATAAGGTATCAAAATAGTGTTAAGGCATTACCATTATCCCCCTTAACACATTTTATACAAGCGTTATAGTCTATACAGCACTGTAAACTCCACCGTAAACTAGTGGGATATCAGGGAGTACTCCATAGGTATAACACAAAATAAATTCGTAGTGGTCGCGTATATAGGGATCCAAGTATGACAAGGCACATGAGGCAATACCCAAGGTAGTGAAACTACCATTTGCCTGATCCGGACTGGTGAGAACCCATCACCGCAGCGATCGCAACACCGCGAAACAACACTCCCAAAATCAAGGGTGCACCAATCGACAACAAGTAATGAGTAGTTTTCGAAGAAGTGTGTTCGCTCAAGGTAGCTAGCCCCCATTTGGCCCGGCACGGCTCCTGTTTTAGTCATTTCCAATTTGACACAAGTGTCAAGGCTATCCATCATCGTTCTCTTTCTTCAGTCATCACGTACATCATTCCAACCACTTCATTCTGGATCACACTCTGCGTATAGTTATTAAAGTGGTTTTCGGTTTAGACAGTGAGTATGTCCCTAACCGATTCCGGTCTCTTTAATAACTTTCATAATTATTACATCGATTGGTCATTTGATAAATTTCAAAATCAAATCAAATTCAATTTCAATTAGAATTTGTAAATCAACACTTAATTTGTCTTTCTAAACCAATTTCAAAAATTTACGTTTCAAAACTTCCACATTCATAATTTCAAAATCTTATAATTCAATTTCAATTTATTTTAAAACAATTCAAATATTGATTCAAGTTCGTATATAAGTTTCATTCCGAAATCATTTAAATTAATTTAATTTAACATTTAAATCAATTTAAATTCATTTATCGATTTCATTCAATATTCATTAAGTAAATTTGCCATTCAAAACAATTTCTATTAAATTTCCAATTCATTAAATCCATTATTTAAATTCAACTTCATTATATCAAAACTTACAAATTTAATTAAATTAAATTCATCAAACCAAATTCTTTAAATTTCAAGTCTTACATTAATTTCAATAAATCACATTTTATTTCTTGTTAAAGAAATTCAATTTCACTTATTTACTTACTTAAATAATTTTCCAAAATCTTAATTAATAAAGAAACTCAATTTCAATTATTTACGAAGTAAAATTCACTTATTCAAAAGTTCAATTTTACTTATTAAAGAATCCAATTCAATTTAATCATTAAATAATTCAATCTTATTTAATTATTAAATAATTCAAAACTTAATTATTAAATAATTTCAAAGTTTAATAATTTCAACTTAATTATAATTTCAAACTTAATTATTAAATCATTTCAAAGTTTAATAATTTCAAACTTAATTATAATTTCAAACTTAATTATTAAATCATTTCAAACTTAATTCAATCATTTCTCAAATTAAACAACATTCTTTCATCAATTACATTGTTAATATTTTGTTTCAGATTATTAAATATTAACATTTTCCTTTCATTAAAAAATTCAAATTTCAACTTCATTTCAAAACCTTATTGTTTATTTGAATAAAATCTTTATTTTATTTTAAATCAAATTATTTGACCAATCGGTTTTTATTTAATTCTCTATCCTAAGTCAAAGTTTAATTTTGGGTATTTATCATTTCAACCCGATTCCAATTCAATTCAAAATCAAAGCATAGCAAAGGGAACTTGCAGTGTGATAACTGGGATGTTGTCAAAGTAAATAAACAAGCAATACAACAATCAATATCAATCTAATAATCAATTCAAATAATCCCGAAATAATCGTATTAATTCACATTGTTGTTTGTGCAAATTAATATAATTATTTCTAGAATCTACACTATCATTTCATGTAGATTAAAGATTATTACACTAATATTAATACGGTTCTTAATTTTATATCAATTATTCAATTTCAAACTACATTGATTTAAACAACATACATTTAAATGGTTCAAGGTGTAATTAACCATATTACTACGGGTCAAGTAATTAAACATTCAAGGGGTCATATTATACAATTTTAACAAATCAAATTCAACACATATGTCGATTCAAATTTTTAACTATCCCTTGTCAAATTCAATTTCATACTATTTATTCACTTTATACATTACAATTTTAACGTCCAATTGTAAACATCAAACAATCAATCATTTAACAACCAAATTGGATTATCATTGCATATATAACAGATAATGGTGTCAAATGTCACAGGTGAACTGATACAGGTAATAACAGTGTAAATATCTAACGGCAGCATATTTCAATTGTCGTTTCAATTGAAATCAAATTTAATAAATAAAAGAATATTAATCGTGAATGATTGCTCACCTTTCGAGGCTAGAGATGAACCGGACAAGCACACGGAATAACTCGCGAATTCGAAAATCAACCAAATTCAAACAATAAGTGTCAAAGCGAAGCAGCTGAGCATGGATTAATAGACGAAGCTGAAACAGGAATTGATGGAAACAAATCAGAACTGGATCGATGAAGATAATTGATATAAGTGAACATATATATAACTATATATAACTATTTACATATATAAACATATCCTAAATTCAAACACAATTTAAATAAATAAATAAATATACATTTCAATATTATTGTTTTATATTAAAACACATAAAATAAAATCAATTATATGTATACATAATATTTTGAAATAATTACTTAGGTAGATATACAAATATATATCACTTTATATATATATATACAACACAAAACACAACTTATATAAAGTATATATAATTGATGCATATGAACGGATATACAACATATATATAAACTCATATACCTATTATATCTTTAACAATATTTATTATAAACAATACAAACACATTTTTAAATTAAATAAATATATATATATACGAGTATATACGCACGTCCAGATGGGCCTGCATCTAATCATAATGTGTATGCATAATTCAACAATGTGAATTATCCTATTTGGCGGATATAGCCAAGTTTGCAAGTATCAAGCATTTTAAAGGAGTCAAGGAAATTCTTATTTCTTTAAAATGCTTCATGGAGAAATGAAAGAAGTTTCCAAAGGTGTTGAATATAAGCTGCTTTTTCAGGTTGCAAATGTTAACAAAAGAACTTAAAAGTATGAACCTAAATGTTAATAAATTTTATTATCTTTGTGTGGCCATGAAATCACCAAATTAGAACTCCCTATCGTAGCCGCCCTAAATGCCATTTCAAAGCTCTATAACAATGGAACTCATCAAAGCAAGTACAATATAAACACGGATGATGAAATGTTTGTTGTCCTATCGAAATGGTTATTGAATCTCCTAGTTATGAGTATATCAAAATAGTTTTTTTTCATTGAATACTAATTTTGTAAATTCACAAAATATTCAAACATAAAAATTTATTTCTACCCTTACTACTGGGGAAAATAAGGTAAAATAGGCAATTCCATTTGGATGATTTGAGAATCAACAGAAAGTAACTGTTGATGTGAAAATAAACATAACAAAAATTAGGCCTAAAACCATTGCAAAAATCAATAGAAGGGAAATAAATGCTGAAGTGTACTGGCGTAAGCTTTATAAAATAAGAAAATTGAAGAACTTCAAATCTTTTCACTAACCGCTATCCTAATAATAACCCCTTAACAGAATGGCTTTCTTATACAATCATAACAATTGGTGAAAAAATAAAAGATATTATGATTTATGATTGTTCAGCAAACATCATCGTATGTTAACATTAGCCTAAAGTTGAAGCTGTACCAAAATAAAGTATAGATATTAGAAAAGATTCTAAGATTTTTCAGCATGTAATTATTCCAGATTAAAGAATTCATAAATCAAGTGATATATGCAGACCAAAGTAGTCAATTAAAGGGAGCGCAGCAAGACGCAAGGCTGCCTTGAGCGTCTAAGCGCCCACTATTTTGTGCAGAACTGTAAATACTATTTTATATTCCTATTTGTTAAGTTTATCCTGATTAATCAAAGTTTATTGTTTTATATGTTAATTTTATACAATTCTTTCTCCAAACATTTCAAGAATTCAAATCTGAAAATAAACTATATTAACATTCTAAATCGGTGGTTAATAACATTTTGAGTCATCTAGAATTTATTATAACCAGGTTCCGTGAGCACGATATCAGACGCACTCCTAGCAGCATCAGTAGCATCATCGACTGCAATTCCAATATCAGCTTTCTTTAAAGCTGGGGCATCATTCACACCATCTCCAGTCATACCACAGATGTGCTTCCGCTCCTGCAACTTCTTAACGATTTCATATTTGTGCTCTGCTCAAACGACATGCATCATATATTAAACCCACCATAACTTCATAAACTGTAATACATTGAGAGTATGATCAGGTGCGCAACACTCACCTGGGAAAACACCAACAAACCCATCAGCTTTTTAGATCAATTCATCAACAGGAAGAGAAGCAATTGATGCATCTTTATTTTGTCCAAGCAAAGAAGAGGAAGGATACATGTTAGTTCCCATTCCAAGTCTTCGGCCAGTTTCCTTAGCAAATAGCAAGCTGATCCCCTGAAAAGAATTGAAGCATGTACATGTATATCATCAATTAACGAAGCTAAAAATCGGTTGTAATATGATAGGGCAACTTACCAGTGATCATCTTAACATTGACACCAAGATTCAAAGCTCTACGGATTGTTTCGGCACTATCATGCCTTGGTGGATCAAAAAGTGGCAACAGCCCAACAAATAGCCATGGTCCCCTTGGACTGTCCTTGCTCTTTTCAGAGACCTCTTGTCTAGCCACAGCCAATGATCGCAAACCACGTTCAGCATACTTCTCAGTTACAAAATCAGATCAGAGAAATCAAAAGTATTATCAGCTCTACTCTCATCGACCTCTCCCTTCAACTCCAACCCGAACTCCTCCTCCAAATCATCCGAAGCCGATATAAGCAGGAACTTGCACCCTTCATAGTTCAAGAACTCTAGAGGATCTGCAGGGTCGTACCCTTTACTGCCAAAACGCCCTTGCAAGCTCGCTGGAAAAAGATCCCTGCGCTTGGTTTGAAGCCCTAACATTGTGAATTAAAGAAGTCAAGCATTGTAATAGTAAAAAAATATGAAATGCTCACAAATAAATAAGGGGTATATTATTCATTGCAATAAAAAAGTCAAACGGTATAATATGTATTATAGTAAAATAACTATTCACAGAGTCTCTCTTAGCTAAAGTCACTTATGAAGGATGCAAGAAGATATGATAAGATTCAATGCATAATTAAGGAAATCTCTTTATAATTAGTTTCTGTAAAGGACAAAGTTCACCTTCATAAGTATGATAAAAAATTAGTTGATTTAGACTGAGAAACCAATTCGCAAAATTGCATATTTTGCTATTAACTAAATATGCAATTTGAAACAGGTTACAATTTACATGTCCAATGCATGTATGTATGTTTATGTATGCATATATGTATATGTATATATATGTGTATGTATGTATATACGTATATACGTATATATGTGTATATACATATATGTCTATTACTGCAAATTTACATGTATGTGGAATAAGACATGTTAAATATTTATTAGCTTCATTCGAAAACATTGGAAAATGAATAAGCTCGTGAAGATGAACAATTTAAAGTAAGTGACAAACATAACAACATCCAAGATCCAATTATATGAAGGGAAAATTAAATGAAAATAAGCAAAAAAAATGTTAGATCTAATATTGCATTAACAAATGCTACATCTAAGAGTTTTGCAGATTGAAGCATTGCATATCACTTCCCTTTAATAATTTTATCAATATTTGAAGCACCAAGGGCTGCCTGATGCATATAATTCATAAGAAGTATATGTAAAATGCTCAATTAAGAGTCGCATATAGGTGTATAATTATGGTAAACATATTCAAAACTGACCTATTAAAAAATCGTTGTTTTCTTTTATATATACTGTGTTGCATATAAGTTTAACTATACTTACCTTGGAAAATGTCAAACGCTGTAATATTTACTGTACAGAATGATAGATATTATAAACTTATGACTTTCAATTATTTCAATTAGAGATCAAAGCACAATCTATAATAATAATAATGTTATTATAGATGACAAAAACCCTGAAACATTGATTTTGAACTCAGGATTGCTGCTACTAATTGCGAAACTACTTCGTTCAAGCATTTTGATCCCTCGGGGTAATATAAGGAAGAGTGTTTGCATTAATTGCATCTCCACAGTTACTATTTAGATGTTGAAATTTAGTATGCATATATCATTTAAATCACAACAAAAAAGGAAAAGGAAAAAAAATGCAATCATGATTAAATATGTACCTGCTTTAAAATCATAAGCTAATTTAAAATCAGCATCATAATACCTTAATTTATCATAAAACAATAAAGACTCCTTATTTACATCCCTTTTTAGTGTTTGTCAGAAACAATAAAATTAGTGTGATGCATTAATTAATGATATAAAGACTTGCATAAATTAGTGTTTGTTTTTTTGCATTTATTCGTAGCTACAGACGGCAACTAAGAGAATTTTGGGCTTACATACATCCCTTTTTCTCCCTATTCTGACACACTATGCCGCAGATATTTTTATAAATCCCTAACTGAAGCAAATCAAAAGAAGTCTTTTACAAATAGTAATAAATGAGTACATTATTGAAACTGAGAAAAACAATGGTTTGATAAGCCCAGCATGCAATAAAAAGAAACATGTATGAGGAAAAGCATTTGAAAGGTAATCAGCCTTTAAGAAATAATTTTTATCAAATATAAATAGCAATATTTATTATACAATGCCATATGTATTCGTTATAAACATATTATAGCATACAATAAAAAGAAAACGCACACTTTGTTACACTTTTAGATAAACATATTATAGTATAAATTTAAGTAAAGCAACATATAAATGGAAAATGCTCGTTATATTGCATTTTCAGAAAATGTATACTATTATTGTATTATGTACAATACAAAAGAAGTGTACTGTATAAGTTTTTAGAAATAAATTAAAACTAAACAACATATAAAAAATGCACATTATATTATTCAGAAAATGGGCACGGTTGCTCAAAATATGCACACTATGTAGTCATACTATATTTCACTCTATATTGTACTTAGTAAATAAATGGAAGTAAAAACTGTATAAAGAAATGCATAGAGAATTGCACTTTTAGAAAAGAACTCATGAAAAATAGCATATATAAAGGAAATGCATATTGAATAACACTTTCTGAATATATACACTATACTGTATTTTCGTAAAATCCACTGTATATAAAACATAAACTGCATTTTTAAAATATATTTCATTTCAGTTTCCTAGGCCAGATGATACAAATAATATAATGCTACAAATACATCTCCTACATGTTTATGAGAATTTGCAGTTAATGTGCCGGCAGCTAACTTCACTGTAATTAGTAATTTATTATAAATGGATTAGAAGTGCCTAGAAATGCCTCAGACAATTCAAAATTAATTTATCAGTAACGATTTATGAATCAAATTCCAAATTCTAAACTACTGAATATAGTACAATGAATTAGTATAAGAAAAGGAGGAACAGAAGTTCAAATTCCCAATGCTAATAAATCAAATTAAGCATGAGAAACACATGGTAAACGAACTTAGGTTGTAAATAAATATAGTTTTACATAAGCAGGAGGAATAGATTTTGCATAAGCATTTTTTGAACACTAAATGTGTAGTAAAGGATTTTCAGGTCATAGCTGTAGTCAAGACAATTGATATCAGTGTTCAAAATCATAAAACAGAAAATGTTACATCATGGTTACAGTGAAATGTGTAATCTAATGAAAGGAAATTGTTATTGGTGGTAAATTATATAATAGGACTGAACACTAATGATTTCATGAGTTATTTATTTCAAGGATTGCCTAGGTAAAAAAGTGAGGAGGAGCTTTTTTGCAGGAAGAAAGTAGGCTATGCCATTCAAGTAATTAGATGAAATGTACACATTCAAACTTTGGCATGTATTACTTTTCTAGAGACTATGTAGATGAATAGCTCAATTAATCAGTACTCGTTAATTACAACCAACTAAATTGCCTTCTTCATTGAGATCTAAAGGTAGATGATATCCTGCTAATTTGATTTGACATAGTAGAGCTACAGTTTACATATATTCTAAACCTTTTATGTTTACCATTCTTAGTGTTTAAAAATATTCTTTGGAGAAGGATGATGATAATAGACCTGGTAAGTGATATACACAATACTAATCTTTAAGTACAGGAAGAATAACACTGGAGACTGATATAAAAGGATAAATTTAGAAAATGTAACATGGTAATTTGTTCACAAACTGCTGGTTGTACTAACAGAGGTTGATATTAATAAACATACGCAGTGATGTTCAAACAGAAATTAAAGTACATAAAGCAAATTGTCAGTTCTTTTAAAGAAAATGAAAGCATGCACTAATTAAAACACAGAATTTGCAAAAAAACAAAGATGACGAAGGGCACTATGCAGATTAAAAAAAATACAAATAATTCCATTTTGAAATGGAAATTCAAAATTATACTAATAAAAGTTATTTTGATGTTTACCTGATAAATTAAATAAACTTTTTTTATAATTTTATTTTATTTTCATATAGCTCAATTTTAACAAATTTGGGAAATAAATTAAATTAAACTTTTAAAAGAGCAGCTTAAATTTGGGCATATCTTGCTTTTAATTATTTAATCATCTAGTATAAGTGGAGCATCTACATCCTTGGCATAATTGGATTTCATTTTCAATGCCATAAACAGAGCCTAAGGAAGTGGAATCCTTCAAATTTGATTTGAAAATAAATTCTACAGCACATAAGACAAAGAGCAAAAGGAAATCAACATAACGTTAGGTCTTTACATCATTTTCATTTCCGTATATAACTAAACAATTACAAATTATGTGAAAACATAACTTATATCATGCAAACATATTGTTATTTTTTTTTGGGATACCCTGCAAACGTGTCCTTTTAACTTTCTTTAAAGGAACAAAGCACACAATATTAATTCACGAATCTAAAATAGACATTAGTCTCAATTTAGAAAAGAAACATAAAAACTCTCGGTTTAGGTGATTGATGTATTTCCTAGAATCATAAAAACAATATGATAGAAATAACATAATCATAACTTGCTTGAACTATATTATTCAAGTCCAGAGTGGAAGTACATCATGGATATTTCTGTGTTTATCTAGCTGTACACCTAAATTTTACTATACTATTGTCATTGAAATCAAGTTATACACCTATTTATCTACCTGTAAAGAGCAAGTAATTAAACACTTCACTATGTCTCAAGAAGAAACCAACATTTGTTCATTTCATAAGTAAATAAATGTAGAAGTTGTCAAAAAGTAAACATGGTTTGATATTAGAATTTGGTTAACTTGAAAGTGGATATGGAAATGCTGCAAAATAGAAAATACAACCATTTTTACATGTTATTTCGTCGATGCTAAAGATTAATTACTAATTTTTAAAAGCAAGAATAGGTGTCACCATAAATGGCTATACAGTATATACCTCAGAATATTTCTAACCTTAATTAGGCACTGCACTCCTTTCATTACTTCAAATTGTTATGACCACTTTGAATGAGAAAAGGCACTCAACAATCAAGGCCAAAGAGATTTAACAAAGTAAGGTCTTCTCTTGCTGCTGTTTCTGATATTGGCTAAAAATAGCAATAATATCAGTTAATAGAATTAACTATCACATTTGCTACAACACAATGCATGTATAGATGCATTATTCATTATCATAATGAATTTGAACTGAAATAATAATTAACATGCAACCACAAAGGTATTATGACTGATCCTCCTAAACAATCTGATTATGGGAAACTAAAATAATTAGTTGGAAATATCAGAGAAAAATGACTGCAATTTGTATACATGAAAATATATTGATAACCCATTTAAGTATCTCATTCTTCAATGTTAGTCATAGATGATCTGACCATTAAGTTTTTATAAATGCATGTAACAAATATTACCGATAGCACATCCTAAATTGTCACACATGAGAATAATGCAAAGTAATGAGCAATGCATATACGACTATCACAAATGTTCCACCTAAAATTGATATATGTGATATTGTTCAGTACGGTCAATTAACAAAGTAAACTGTATTAATAGTTAACAAAATAAAATTGATTCCAATTGCATTGGGTAAAATCGGGGAATACCTAAAAAGAAACGTTGAATAGATCTTTTGACAGCTCCGGCTTTAACGATCCAAAAATCGACGACATTTGTGTAGATCAGATCCACTCCAACCTATGAATTCGTTTAGTATCACTGGGACTCATATTGAAATCGAAATCAAAGTCGATTCGATTATGTTGTGACGGAGTTGAAGTTGACAACCGGTTCGACTGTCTTTGTGGCAGAGGTGAGATTAAATCGAGGAAAGATTAGAAATTTAGTCGAGGATCATTTGGAACAATAATGATTAAAACTATAAGGAGAAAGTTTTTTTTCTTGGTAAAAACGTGGAATGAAATTAGTTGTTATAAGGGTAAACCGTTTTGAGGAAGAACATGGACGATTATCGTGAGTGGATGTGGAATCGCTGTGGACTAATCATCGGTAGGTCGTCGGAGAAGACGTTGGGGAAGAGGATGGATGTTGAATTGGGTTGGATGTGGAATCAGATCTATATCCTTAAGCGAGGGAGATATGAGAACTGCGGCTTTTTAGGTTTATAATTTTAGGGGAGAACGATGCGAAAAGAATAAGATGCGGGATGAAGAGAGAGCGAAAGGAACATGAGCAGAAGGGTAATTCGGTCATTTCAAAAAGACACGGTTGAAATCAGTTCATGGAACTATCATTATTAGTAGTAGAGATAAGTGTAAATAATGTATGAAGCTAATATAAACTATCAAAGTATTAATATAACCAATATACATGTATATATGGCATAATATATACTAAATCTGGAAACGCATATTAAGATTAAACATATATGTATATCCACACATTAAAATCAATATCAAGTTACTAAATACATATAAAACAAAATCTGTACATCTCGTACTTTATCAAAAACATACTTTTTTGTACAGGACTTTACACGATCATGTATACATACTGTAAGCAAAATATAAACATTATACATTCGAGCGTATATATATTTTACATTCTATATCTTAAAACCAATACTACATATACTTATGTCTATATAAAGACAGACTAAAATCTTTGGTAAACTAATATGTATAAGATTTACAAAATCTAACATATATACTAGCAATTCATATGGGCATTAAACATATGACCGAGTGTATACATATACTAACATATTATCAAATAAACCTGCATATATACTAACAGCCTATATATATAGCTAACCCATAATATAAAACTCTGAGATATATATTTCATATAATATACGTTACTTAGTAAATAAAATGGTTCGCATATAATATAGATACTGAGAAAATAAAATATGTACATTATATATATAAAATACTAACACAGATTTATATCCATACCAATTATATGCGGCTGCTATGCTAGAGAAGGTGGAGTGACTGGCTACACGTGAGGCCGAGTGTGAGGTGGAGAAAGGTGGTCTGGAGTGGAGGCAAAGGCCGGCTGTGGTAAGGCAAAGCATGGGAAGTCTGTGCATATGGTGAAGGGCGAAGGACAGAGCGGCTCTGGGTGGCTTGCTGTCGTTAGGTGGATCAGAGGGGGAGGATGCGAACAGAGGGGAGGCGTTGGCTGCCGTGGATGAGGAAGGTTGCGCGAGTATGGGCTGGAAAGGAAGATGACGAGAGGAAGGGAAGAGCATTGCAAAGAGACGTAGATGTGGAAATGGAGATGCTCGAATAAAATATATATTTTTTTTTAAAACAAAGCATAGCCGAAACAGAAATGAACCAGAAATATGGAATGGTAGGAATGTTGAAAGCCCAAGGTCATATGTTATATTTATGGGAATATTAAACAAGTGGCTATTTGATTCCACGTGGATAATGAAAGGACAAAAGAAACCAAAAGTCTCGAATGCGGAACCGGTACGACTGATCATTTCACCGATTTTGTCGTGTCCCGAACTCCGAAACACACGAATGAATATACCGCACAGATCAGCGCGACGAGACGATCAAAACGGTATATAGACATCAGTGGTACGATCATCCTATCAAAAGTCGATAATCGGTACCGAAAATGCTGCTAATTTTCCAAAAATAAGATAAACGGAGCAACAACTTTCCACATTTGACGAAATGAAATATGACGTCTCACTCAGAAGATGGTTTACAAATTTATTATGTAAAAATATTCAGGTTTGGAAAACATTTTATTATCATCAATTTTAACTGATTTGAATTTAAATAAAATTACACAATAATATTTACTTCCATATTATCAGATGAAAATTTACCATTTGCTATGTTTAAATATACGTATTCCAAATATCAAATTTTTTATTTCCAAATTCAATTATTTAGAATTTCACAAAAATTCAATTAACAACGTTATTAAAAACCGGTTAAATTTACGGGTCGTTACAGATATCCATCAATGGGTTAGATGAGATTTAGAGGAATTTGGAATTTAAAATTTAAATTCGAATTGAATTCAAATATCGATTTGGAGTAATTTCTCCGTTTTTCCTCGATTTCAAGCACTATTTCTTCCAAATAAATTTTGAGAAAATTTCTAAATAATTTGGGTTTTCGAAATCTTTATTATAAAATATTTTCATATTATTATTAAATTAAAGCTGAATTTTCAATAAAATGCCTTCAAAATGATTTCAGAAAATTATTTTAAAATCCCATTTTCTCAAGTAAATTTTTTATAAATAATATAAAATATTTTTACACTTTTCAGACGTATGAGAAAGAAAATTAAACGGTTTAGTAAAACTCATGGTATGGGACACGTGAGTTTACTTTATTGGTTACTTCTGGACTTGTACGATCGGAACTATCTGGGTTATTGATTTCTGAGTTATTTAGCCAATTTATGGCGAGTTTTTGAGATTATAATTCCTAACTTTAGGAATTATCTGGGAAGGCCAATATTTGGCGGGTTGTGCTTCGAGATCTACTATTCTAGGAGTATGATCTATGAGAACCCGTTATAGTGTTTTACTTGCCAATGAGATGAGGCGAGTCTGAGTTTCGAGTTTGAGATTTTATGATGATTTCTATTTTCTAATGTGGCAATGACTAGCGGTTAATAAACCGTTAAGTGCGAACGTGTGGTATGGGACGCACGTTAACACTTTTCGAAACCTACAAGTTGTGACACATTCTGGGATTGCCAGTACTATAGACCTTCGGGTCATCTGGGATTACGACTTCGGTCGTCTGAGATTTACGAATTCGGTCGTCTGGGAGAGGTACCTAATATACATAGTACTGGGGGGATGGCACATGCAGCATCGCTTCGGCATGCAAATGGGATTTGGCCAATCCGGGGAATATTTATGAGTTTTGAATTTCGATTTTACCAAATTGAGATGATTAATTTACTTATAGCTTTAAGTTAGAGAAGGGCATATATATATATATATATATATATATATATATGTTGTGGTGATTTCGATATTGGGATTATGAACTCTTATGGAGTTTCATGAGTTTTGATTTGAAGATTTTTATGATTTCACATATGGCTTATATATTGATTATGTTCACTTGCATTGTATAGCTCTTTGAATGTGAACATCCTTGCCTCGTCATACCTTATCATGTGATTAACTTTAAGCCTTATGGAATACCTAATGCAAGACTATGATGGTCGCTCTTAACCAGCCCTATTCTCCGCATTAGCAGACAGAATTACTATGTAATTCTCTTTGTTAATGTGGGTCTTGGGATGGGGCATTACTCTGTAACAACCCTGGTTTGGAGATTACCTATATATATAAAATTATAACGGAGGTTATAATTTAATATTGTAAATTAAAATATAATTGAAGATTTTAAATTTTTTATTTGGAATAAACAATGAATTTTGTAATTAAAATGGGAAAAATAAAGTTTGGAACTTTATTTTGTTTAATTAGGAATAAATATGGGATAAAATATGGTTTAGATAAGTATTTGGTTTAAATACATTGAAATATTAGGTATTTATTAGTTTGGAGCTAATAAATTAATTAGGTGATGTATTTCAATGTTAAATTGTTGAAATAAATCTAAAGTAATGAAAATAAAGTTTTAACAACTTTATTTTGAGAATTTGAGCAGAAAATAATCAAATTGCAATTCTATTTGGGTAAATACAACAACGTTGGAAATCATTGTCAATATTGAACTTTTATTGAATTTAAAATGAGAAATATGAAGATGTTATGTGTTTTATTAAAATAAAAGATGAAATATTGGTTGAAAATAATATTTTGATGATTAAAAATAGTTAAAATAATTTATTGTAATTTATTTGACAAGAAAACAATTTTGTACAAATTGTTGTAGTAAAAATAGTATTTTTACACTAAAATTGTGTAGAGTTTGTAATATAGATAAAAATAAGGTTTTATTTATAAAAATAAGTTGTTATTGTTGAAATAAATTTTATTTTGTGTATATAACAATTTTAGTTACATACAAATTGGTTGTACATATTTCATTTGGTTTTAAAATTTAACAAACTAGTGTATATGTTGATAATATAGGTTAAAAGTGTGCATATCTTAATATTTTCTCTAAGTATAAATGGAGTTGGGCCTTTTGGGTTAGGTTTGGATCCATTAACCCTTAATCTGGATACTTCTAGTAAGAGGAAAACATACGATACGTTGTTTTCCTTCTTTCTTCTCAAAAACAGAGCTTCACAGTAAAAGAAAATAAGAGAAAATATTGGCTTCCTCAAATAAATCAAATGAATTTGAAATGAATATTTTTCAAGTTGGGATTTTTGGGTAAAATTATAACATAGAGTGATTACCTGTTAATATTAATTTATAACGATAGTTATAATTTAATATGGAGAATTAATTACAATTGGAGTTTTAAATTGTTTATTTGAAATAAACAATAATTTTGGGATTTAATGTTGAAAATAAAGTCAGAACTTTATTTTGTTTAGTTTGGGTTGTTAATAAATGGGAAATGATTTGAAAGAAATTGGTTTTAAAATATTTTTTGGTTATAAATAAGGTTTGGAAATGGTTTGAAATATTTTTATAAGTGAGAAAAGTATTTTTGTTGAATTTTAAAAGTTAAAATTGAAGACTTTTACATTTTATTTGTGTAAATAGTGTATTTTTGGAAATTAAGGGTTTGATAATAATAGAAGCATTTTAAAAATAAAAATTAATCTTTTTATTTGATGGAAAATATTTTTTGGCATGTATATAAATTAACACATTTTATTTGAGTGAAAGGCTTGAAAATATTAGTTGTTTGAATTCTTTTCATAAGTGTACATTATGCATTTGTGTATTTTGTGTTAAGAGAAATAAACATAGGCTAATTATTAAATTTGGGTCTTAAGACCAATTAAAACATTTAGCCTATAAGAGTGAGAAGGAGATACTCTCCTTCCTTCTACGTTCATTTATTTTCACTTACTGTAAGTTTTACAAACTTTAGTAGCTTTAAAAAGAAAATAGAAACCCATTCCCTCCTCAAACCCTAAGCTATAATCTTCAAATTAAAACTCAAATCTTGTGTCTTTAAAATCATATTGAAGCTAAAGCTACAGGTAATCGAATCTAAAACCTAATATTTCATCAAAATCCAAATTTTGTGAATGATAGTCTGTTAATTGCTTTCCTCTATCTTGCATGTCCCTCTTCATTAGTTTTACAGGTTTCTGAGGCATAAATTCGAGCAAAGCTCCAACCTTTCAGCTAATAATCCGGGTTTTTGCTTTGATATAGCAAGGTGAGTTAATAACTCATATTTTCTAGCTACTGTAATGCTCAAAGAGAAGTTCTGTGCAAAAATACATACTCTGTAAACCAATTTTGTTTCAGTTTTTCTCCATTATGAAATATGATCCGAGTCTCTACTTTGCATGCTTGTAACTTCCAATTCCGGCAATCAAATGCTACCGAATTTCTTTCAGTTTGTATTTTACACGTTGCTCTATATGTCTGCAAAATTTGGTTGAAAAATAATCTCGTTTGCTATGTTAAAAGTTAGCTTGAAAATCAGTTCGTGGCTTGCAAAACGTCTGGAACAGAATTCGCGTGAGAAGACTTCATAGGTCGACCGCTAGGTCGACCTAGCCTATCTTTAGGTCGACTGTACGATCGACCTAGGGACAAGTGAGGTCGACCTGGCGGTCGACCTGGGGAGCTTTCATTTCCTGAGTTATTTGTGTGTGCTTCCTTTTGTTCCCAATTTCGTTCTTGCTTGTTTTTTAACTTTTGCTTCTCATTTTCAAGATGTTTTGAGATGTTTTGTAGTGCTATGATGCCTATCAATAGGCTAGCTAAATTTTGAGAATTTGAAATTCAAATTTAAATTGAAGTTGAATTGATTTTGAGTTGAATTGAATTGATTTTGAATTGAATTCAAGTTATCAGGTTTGAGCTATAATCCTTGTTTTTCCTTATTTTCGAGCACAGTTTTCTCCAAACCTTTTTGAAATAATTTTTGAAATAAATGTACATTTCAAAATAATTATGATATAATATTTTAAAGTATTTTCAAATATAAAATCTATTTATTTCCTATAATAAAAGAATTTCAAAGATGGGTTTCAATAAGCGTTTTCGGAAAATAGTTTAAAAAGCTAGTTTTCTCTAGTAAATTATTTTAAATATTAAATACACATTTTTGCACTATTCGAACATATGAGAAAGAGAATTAAACGATCTAGTAAAACACGTGGTATGGGACACGTGCGTTCACTGTTTCGGTTAATTCCGGACTTGTACGATCGAAGCTATTAGAGGTTATCGATTCTGAGTTATTTTGCCATTTTATGACGTATTATGAGTTTTATAATTCCTATTTATAGGAATTATCTAGGATGGCCAACATTTGGTGAATCTTATGGTTTGAGATCTCCTATTCTAGGAGTTATGGTTGATGAGAGCCATCAAGATGTTTTTATTCTTGCCGATGATATGAGGCAAGTTTTGAGTATGTGATTTCCTATTTTGAGAATTTTTGGTTCATGAGGAACCGTCATGAGGTTTAATTATACTTGTCAATGAGATGAGATAAGTCATGAGTTTCCCAAAGTGGCATTTGACTAACGGTTAGTAAACCGTTTAGTGAGAACGTGTGGTATGGGACGCTCGTTACCGCTTTTCGGGTTCCTAGATGAGAGTTTGTGACACATTCACGAGTGAATGTCAATATTTAAGCTATTGGGTTCTACGTGTACATATACTTATATATATAGCTGAGGAGATATTTAGGGGCTGTTGGGTCCTAAAAGAGGCCGGGGTTCTCTAGTACACGCTACTTGGAAGGCTGTTGGGCCATAGATTGGGCTATTGGGTCCTTTCATATTTTATAGCTGTTGGGCTTTTTGTTGGGTTGTTGGGTCCAATCTGGATTTATGTAGCTACAAATGGGCTGTTGGGTCCTTTCTCTTTTTACAGTTGTCAGGCTATTATTGGGCTGTTGGGACCATATTTTATTTATAGCTGTTAGGTCCTATTTCTGAGATTGAGATTATAGTCTCCTTTTGGAGATATCTGAGTTTTCCATTTTGGCATATTTTGTGTTTGAGGTTTCTCCATTTTGAGATTTATCATTTGAGTTTTCTTCTATTTAAGAAATAAGGTTAGAGAAACCCTTATAGCTAATTTTGGCTATTAACGGGTTTTACATTGACTAAAATTGCATATAGTTATAGTATAGTCTATGTTATATAGTGATATTATTTTCTATGTACATATTCTCATTGGTTGTTGAGTGATTAGTAAGTGCGGATGGCATATGCTTCGCTTTTGGAGCTTGCTTTTGCATTATATGGGTTATATATTGCTAATATTAAAATAAGGTACACATCTCGGATTACATACCGTATTTTTATATTTTTCTCTATAGGATGCCTCATCCTCGACGATGAGATGTATATTTGTGATTATATATATTGTAAATTTTTACGATCGAGTCGTGCAAAGGAGACACTGGTGAAATTTTCTGTAAATTTAAGGTGTTGGAAATTTTTTGAGAATTTTGGTAAAAAAAATTTAATAACTAAAATTTGATTTTGAATTATAACTTGAAATGATATCAGTTGATTTCTAGAAAGGTATTAGTTAATAACTATGAATGAATTTGAAGACTTAGAAAAAGTTTTTATAAGATGTTACAACTATTAGATTTTTGAAAAGTTAAATGACTTAGAAGAATTCGGTAATCTATTTCAGCTACTTAGTTTTGAAAGGTTAATGAGTTTGGTGCATTTTTCTTATCTTGGCAATCGGGGATGAAATTCTTTTAAGGGAGAAAGAATGTAACGACCCAAAATTTTAGCCATTTGAATTTAGAATATTTAATTGATTTTAAATATTAAAAAGTTAATTTTATAATTTGAATAACTTATATTTCAAATATAGCGATTTATTTGATGATTAAATTGTTTAATTTAATATTCGGAAATGTTTAAATAATTGAATCTTGAATTCAATGTTAACAAAAACGACTTCAAAAGTTGATTTTCGATTCTATTTGAATATGAATGAAGTTAGTATACTTTTAAATTTGAATTAAAATTGATTAAACTAATTTTGTAAATTACTCGTTTTAATTAACGAGTAAAAATAGTCTTTCAGGGCACTGTCTCGGATTTCGATGAAACTAGTTTCATTGGATCCGTAATAATGAATTATTATACGCCGCCGAATTTCGTGGCGATCGGACGTATCGTTTGGTCGTGTGAGATCAAAACGCATAGAAATTTATTAAAGAAATTTAAATTAATATAATTTGATTTTGAAAGCTAACTTTTGTATATGATGGAACTGACTCGCGATATATATTCCATTGTGTTCAGAATAGAGGTATAACATATAGAATGTCAGGCGAAACGCTTCGTTTGTAGTCCAAAATTTTCACGGATGAATAGTGCTTTGGAAAATTTGCTATAAAAGGACATCCATTCCTTCATTTGCAACCCTAAAAATTTACAACCGCCATTAAAAACCTAGAAATCAAAGGCCCGTATTTCTCTAGCTGATCTAGGCATTTTTAGGCTTCGACTTCAACATGGAAGTTGGAGAGCTCAACTCCACGAACAAATCCATACAAACCGATCGTCGAATCGATGCTTGACGAGGCAGAAAAGTTTCCACGTTCTCGTACAACAGACGTTGTTTTTTGGGTTTCACGATTTTTCGTGCGCGCACACGACGTTGGCGTGGTGGTAGGATGGTAAGGTGGTCGGCGACGACGCTGGTGCGGTGGCCCACGATGGAGGAGGATGGGCTAGCGCGATCAAGATTCAAAAAAAAAGAAAAATGCTCGAGCCTGGAACGTGCGTACGCGAGGAAGAGGGAAGAAAGGTTAACTGTTAAAACTTAAATTAGTTTAAGTTAATTATAAAATTAATTATCTCGAATATTAATTAATTCATAACTTTCTCGTACGAGGTCCAAATCGAGCGCGACAAGTTGCGTTGCGTTCGTATCAGCGAGTACTATAATATGGAGTTGGATTGGATGGAATCGAAGCTAGTGGAATTTTGGGTTAAAATTGAACGATTGTTCAATTTTAATTCAAAATGGAATGTTTTGGCGACTATTAAATCAAAGTGAGTTAATCTCATCTTTTTAGTTAATCAAAAAATTTATATAGTCAGTATAAATTATTTATTGGATGTGTGGATATTTATTTATTGATTGTTATTAACTGTTTGGATGGATTACTAGTTTATATTGTTGGTTTGGATATATTCCCGCCTATTGAAGCGGACGAGACCCTATTACGTTCTCGTGTAAAAGCGGATGACCTTTATACGAATCCCGCATCGAAACGGTTGATTTATATTTTTATGATTATATAATGTATGTAATGAAGGGGGACAGGTTGTAGGGATCCAACGGGATTCCTCATACTGTTGGTTTTATTTTTATATATATTGTGATATATGATATGATGGATGCCATATTAGTGACATGTATGTGATTTTTCTTATTTAGTGCTTTAGTAGCACTGGGTCTTATTTTTTGTATTTTAAAATATTATAAACTAATGATTTGATTTAAAAAGGAATTTCAAGGTGATTTTGGAAATTTTATATGTTTAATAATTTTTCTAAAGTAACAGTGTGATTTTTAGATATTATAAATTAGTAGTTTTATGAAATGTTTTAAATAGAGGTTTTTGAATTGTGAAATAAAGATTTTTTAAAATCTTAAAATAAGTCTGTCTTTTATAATTAAGGGATATGTTTTAAAGGAAAAATAGAAATATTTTGATATGAATATTTATTAACCATTTTATACAAAATGATATATATATATATATACATAGGTACATATATTATAATCTATTTATAAAAGTGAAATTTACAAATATGATAATTTATAAAAGTGATATTTTACAAAGAAAGCGAAGATTTGTAAAATCGTATTTTCGTTACTAAAAGTATTGATTTATAAACGGTGTTTATAAATAAAAGGAAACTATTATCATTGGATAGATTGGAAAGAAAAATAAATCAAGTGGTGGATTTATTTTAAGATGTGAAATGGTATTCTAGAAATAGTTGATTCTATTTAGGAAATGAAAGGTGAGGATAAAATTGGGATTGTTAAAATGATATTTTATATGTTGAAAGAAATTTATACCTATGGAAGCAAGGTTAAAAACAGTTGAAATTAAGTTTGAATGAGACTTTATGAATAAGTGAGATTTATAACGAAATGGAGTTATAAATGGAGTTTAGAATTAAATGGATTTTATGAAAGGAAGTTTCATAAAATAGAGGAGATTTTTGAATATATAGTTTATATTAATGGAAATGATCATGTTGGAAGTTAAGTATGGATTTTTATCATGGAAATATAATAATGTTTAAAAAGTTGTTTATTAATATTAGTATTGTTTAAAAGTTGTTTATCAATATTTTAAATATTTTGAAGGGTTATTTAAATTATTAATATGGTTTGAAATTAATTATAATTATTTGTCAGTAAAGTTTTGGAAATTAATTATTACTATTTATGAAAATGTTGAAGATAAATTATTATTGTTTTATTTAGGATGTTTTGGAATTTATTAGTTATTATTTTAAATGTTTAAAAGTCAATATGTATTTATTTATAATGTTGCTACTTTATAATAGTGTTTTAAGTAAATGATTAGAATTTATATTATAAATGTTTATGAGATTTATAAATAGGGTTTTATAAATAGATGTGGATTATAAGAGGAATCTTATAGTATGTGTTTTTGAAAAATGTAAAGGAAGATTGGTTAAAAGATAAGAAGGTTTTATAAATGGTTTTATATATTTATAAAAGAACTTTAGAAGTAGGTTTATAGATTTATAAAAGGAGTTTTATAAATGGTTTTGTGGATTTATAATGGAGTTATGAATGATTTTAGAATTGAATAAAAAGAGGGAATCTTCCCAAATGTTGGTGAATATACTTATACCGTTGAGATAAGCATATAGATATTTTTCCAAGTATTGAGAATAGAGATTTGCGGGTATATATGTATATATTTACAAAAGTATTTTTGTACAAATATTTACAAAGTGTTTTTGGTTAATCGAAGGATTTGTTAGATGAGGCTTAGTGCTACTTGGTGCTTAACCAATGTTGGTTTTCCCTATGGAATTAAATTCCTGATTGAATGATTGTTATTTGGTTGTTAAATAACCGACTATCGAAATTGGACCTAAACATAACTTTGGAAATATCTAGGAGAATCACGTGAGTTATATGGCACAGTCATCTCCAATGATGTTGTACTACGCGTATAAATCCCGTTTCGTTCTCCTTGGACGATGATAAGGAAATCCGTCCACTAACGGTTAGGAGGTGATCACCGCTCTTATCTTTGACTGTTTATTTCCTAAAGAATCGAGGTTGAGTTTACTAGAAATTATTGAAAAGTTGTTTTCGAAGAAATCGGGATCGGATATGTTATCCGAAAACCACTTCGATCCAACAAGTGCGTTTCGAAGTGAAGATATCTTGAAGATGATGGAATTGAAGACAGAGCTCTCAAGTGTTTCATTCAGTCCCAGGACGAACTTGTATGGATGAATGCTGATATTGCATTGTTGCCCGGAGGGCAGTGTTAGCATTCCAAGTGGGAAGTGCTATAAAAAGGTAAACGTAGCCACGAACCTCATCAACCGAGAAATGAAAAAAATTAGGCATGCAGTAGGGCCAAGTGGGTCAGTCCCAAGTAGGGTATGGTCATTCCAAATCTAGATCGGTTACTATCTATTCTTATATGCTTCGGGGCCCAAGCGGGGTTATCATATTCGGTACACAAAAGATTCCCTTTTTCTGTGGAAAAGACCCGTATCGTTTGCAAAGTCGATAATTTTCTCTTCAACATTGCTGCATCACTATCCAGTAAAGGGTAGGCGGTCCTATGTTGGTAGGGGATCCAGGCGAGGTCCTTAGTTTTACTTTATCTATAGATACACCATGACGGGCGGTACCCCAGTAGCCCAGTCATTATATGAAATCCATTCTCTAATACGAGCCTTTACGGTTTTAGTTGTATACCTATTATGCTGGAATTTAATTAAGGGATAGTTTGGCTCACATCCCTATTAAGTTTTAAAATAGAGAAAACATCCTCCATAAAATAAACTTACGTTTCTAGTTCCTATTTTCAAATCCACCAGCACCAAAAGACCTAAATACCCTTTACATTTTTAGCATTTCAAACGTGCATAACTTTCTGTAGAAACATCGGATCGACATACCGTTTTCACCAAAAAATCATAAATTTTACAATCTTTAAAATAAGATCCATTATTGATACCAAAAATTCATATTTGCAGTAAGGCTGCAATTATTCCATATATTTGTAGGGAATTCTGCAATTTTTGAAAAACATCAATTTTTCTTCATATGTCAGCAATTGTTCCATATAATTGCAGACTTTATGCAATTATATGGAATAATTGCAGACTTCTCTGCTATTATTCCATATAATTGCCGACTTTTCTGCAATTATTCCGTATACTTGACATTTTCTACAATTATATGAAATAATCATCAATTTTTCTTCAAATATCAGCAATTATTCCATATAATTGTAGACTTTTATGCTTATATGGAATAATTGCAGACTTTTATGCAATTATGTGGAATAATTGCAAACTTCTCTGCTATTATTTTGTATAATTGCCGACTTTTCTGCAATTATTCCGTATACTTGCCATTTTCTTCAATTATATGAAATAATCATCAATTTTTCTTCAAATGTTAGCAATTATTACATATAATTGCAGACTTTAATGCAATTATATGGAATAATTGTGGACTTTTATGCAATTCGGCGGAATAATTTTAGACTTTTCTGCTATTATTCCATATAATTGCGGACTTTTCTACAATTAAATGGAAAAATTGTAGACTTTTCTGCAAATATTCCAATTAATCACAGGAAAGTGCAGATATATCATATAATTACAGACTTTTCTGCAATTATTGCATATAATTGCTGAATTGTCTGCAATCATACCGTATAATTGCAGAAAATTTGAAAAACATCGATTGCGAATAACTTGGCTTGCCGTTGTTTTTACATATGCATAATGCCACTCATTAGAAAGATGATAAAATTTGTGATTTAATGGTGAAAACGATTTGTTAATTCGTCGTTTCTAAAAAAAGTTATTGCGTTTTAAAGATTGATTATTAATGGGGTGGAAATTTTAATTTTGGATGTGAGAATAACATCCACATATGAAGAACCAACGTTCAGCCATGTAGCAGAGGGGTATTTTAGGGAAGAAAATGGCAGTATTTGAAAATAGGGATGTAATTTATATATTTTTTTGGGAGGATATTTTGTGTATTAAATTTGATTATAGGGACGTGTCCCTTATTTTCACTTTTATTAATGTAACAATTTCGGCTAAGATTAATAAGTATTTGTATTTAGACACTATTATAATACCAGAGAATTTCATATGAAATGTTTTGGTTATCGTAAGGTAAAAACCCATCCATGTTTATGTGCGGAGTGGTCTTACGAGATACTTTTGATTTTCGAAAGGTTTTTATATATTTTAAAAATCCAGTTCGGTGTGTTTTCTCACACTGGTTTTCCAGACTGACTCGGGTGTTATTTTATTATAGTGCTCGGGTCAGACCGAGCATATTTACATATTTGCTTTGGATGCATTGGATCTCAAGAGACAGGTTGGAGGTCTTCAAGTCGTATTTACGCTATGTTTTATTTCCGCTGCTTTGTTGTTGAAATCATCACCAATTGTGAAGACAGGTTGTTATAACTGCCCAGGCCAAGGATTGTGATTTGTTGTACTCTGATGGATGTATGTATATAACAGTTTCTCTTTGTAAAGATCATTGGTATTATATTATATATTATTCCTCTGTGATTGTGAGATTCTGTGTTTTTTTAGTTTCTTTCTCTTCCTTCTTCTTCTCTACTTCTGTCCTCATTCTTTACCATAACCATCCGTCTTTCCATTCGATTTGGGTTGGACATTTGTGGTATATTGTCAGCTTGAATTGTATAGATTGGTGGGTCGTTACAGGAGACATGATTTTTTTGTTTGGATTTTAAAAATTTTATCTTTTTTTTCCTCAATGGAAAATATTTAAAAAGATTTTTTTTGAATTTTTGTTTAAAAACTAAGTTAAGTAATATGTAAAAAAAATTTACTTTTGGACTTTTTTTTTATATATGCATGAACTAATGCAACTAAATGAATGCAAGGACTTGATACGAATTTTCTACCCTTAGTAGCTCCTAATCCAAAATTGTATAATCACACTTTGACTTAATTCAACAAAATAATTCTTAGCTAGGTATCAGACAGGGGTTATCGGTGCACCATGAATCACCATTGCAATGCAGCCGAAGGTTTAAGTACCTTCAGAGAAACAATCACTATATTATTTACGAATCAACGTAATATTTATAAATGATTATTGCTCTGTTGTAGCCTAGACACCAAGAAATTAGATTGTTGAAAGAAGACAACTTGTCAAGATACAATTAAGCCCTAGACGAGCTCGCGACTCCCTTAAATCCAATGTCTAACTGTTATTATTATTCAAGTTCTAAGATGATATGCAATTTATAGGCCAAGGAAGGGGTAATGAAATCTGTAATGCCCCTGAATTTTAATTAACATTATTCGGGATATTTAATTGAATAAATTAAATAGAATAATGTGAATAATTAGGGAGACGAGCTTAATAAATCCAATGGCCATGTCTTAATGAATGAACTAAAATAAGACTTAACTAAATCTAGAATGAGGAATTTTCCTAAGGGGTAAACTTGGAAATGGGGCTACATTTCTTAGTATAAAATCTCTTCCTCCACCTTAATAAATTCTCACTTTTCATTCATAACTCCTCACCTACTTTTGGCCATCCATTAAAGTGCTTAGTGAAGAGCATAAATTGAAGAAAAAGCTAAGGAATTAAAGCTAGGAAATTATCTCATTCTCCAATCAACTAATCAAGGTGGATAATCATGTTTTTCATCTCAATTTCTATGTTTGGTTCGGCTATGGGTTTGTATCCGATTCCTGTGTATGTTTTGGTTAAGATATAATCATTTAAACCTTTGTTTGGATAAGACATGAGTGTTTTTGAATGTTAATGAGCTAATTAACACATTTTATTCGGTTTTGGTTAAATTCCAAGTTGTTTTGATCTTCATATGCTTTGAAATTTTTATATGTTAGAGAGAACATATTAATTGATTTTCTGGAATTTTTCTAAGGTGAATTAATAGTTATATAAAATTATTTAAGGTATGGAACTTAAATGTTTTATATGATTATAAAGGAGAAAGGGGCTTTTTCAAAATTATTTAAATTTCCAAATAAGGAAAGTCGGCAGCATTTTTGAATATAAAATTCTGGCAACCAATCAGATTTAGACAAACAAGGTAGGTGGGGTACAAAAGAACTATTTTAAAATACAATTTTCACTATTTCAACTCTTTCGGCAAGAGCTTCCGCCTTCATTCCAAACCTTCTGACAAGGTCGAAAGGTATCAAAACTTTCGACTAGGTCAATAACCAATGCATATGGTATCAGGCAATTGGTACATAGTGAATTGGAAGTGGTCGAAAGGTTCAGGGATGAAAGGTTAGAGCTTTCGAAAGAGATGAAGTTTTGTTCTGATTTTAAAGAAAATACGCCTACTAGCTTTCGACAAAGAGCTTTCGATATTGTCAAATGGTTTAAAAGAAAAAGGTTTCGATTGGTTTGCTTTCTTATTTTAATTGAGACCTTTCGACAAAGTCGAAAGGTATAGCTTACGACAAGGTCGAAAGCATAGTTGCCGCTTCCAAACCTTTCGACTCAGACGGAGTCAAAGGTAATCTTTTATTTTCTAAAATTTGCCGCCTATCCGTTGATTTCGAAGGGTTGGTTCCAACACCAACACTTCATTGTTTTCAAATGGTTTCGAAATGTTTTAGGTTTTGAAGGGGTTACTTTCAATGATTTCGAAAGGTTTTTATTTTCAATGATTTCGAAAGGTTTTGAGTTTCATTGAATTTGAAAGGTTTTGAGTTTCATTTCTTTTGAAAGGTTTATAACTAGTTTTATAGGGGGCATACCCTAGGCTTTCGACTAGGTCGAAAAGAAACCTTCCGACAAGGTTGAAAGATAGGACCTTTCGACAAGGTCGAAAGGTATGGTTTTCAATGCTTTCCAAACGCTAATGTTTATTTGCTTTCGAATGGGGCTTCATTCGAAGGGGTTTAAAGGGCTGTTATAAGCCATTTTTCTAAAATTTTGCTAATTCGAAAGGGGTTACTTCGAAGGGTTATAACATAAAATACTTATCTTTGTTTGAATATGTAAGGGGGATCCTTATATAAATAAATGTTATTAAACCTTGAGGACATCGAGGTGGGTTTAATGTTATCGATACATAGTATGGGGTTACAAACAAAAATATGCTTTTGAAAATATATATTGGGGCTATCAATGTGTTTTTAATTAATTTAACCTAATTAGGGCTATCAATGGGAATAAGTTAAACATATGGAATACATATAAAAAATGAATAAATCAAGGGGATCATGATATTTTAATGGGCCAAGTGGTGGGTTCTTGGTTAACCTAGGAAAACCATGGAATGTGCGGTGGATAGCCCACATCAAATTTCTAAAGTAAAGAATGTTTTTCTAGAGGTGGTTAGCCTCGGGATTTGGCACCCAAGGGTTCATAGTCATCCTTGGAAAACTATGGAATGTGCGGTGGATAGCCCACACCAACTTTTATAAAACAATGTACGATGGATAATCTGCATTTATTTTAATGAATTTGGGATAGATAGTCCTATTAAAGTTTTGATGGATAGTCATTTTAAAGATTTTTAGATGGGATATCTAATAAATGGGTGGATGGGATATCCAATATATATGGGTTATGGTTTTATTTCATATTATGTTAAGACCAATCATTTTGGGTGCAGGGGCATAATAAATGATTTGCATGTTTTGTTTTTGGATACTAGTGAAGGGAAAACCCGTTCTGCTAAGCGACATGATCTCACTAGATATCTATTTATGGTAAGAGATGATAAAGGATTATTCATACTAGACTTATTGTCTAACTCGAAGTTTGTGTTTCTCCACAAACTCTCGGGTACTGAAAATTAATTTGAGTAGTTTGAGAGTGGGAGACTTTCATGTTCTTGACAAATAATCTTCCGGTGACTTGCAGGAGGCAGGGTTAGCTATATAGGAGCTATTTTGTGTATTCTGTTGTGATGTACTAAGAACTATAAAGTTCATATTTATTAGTTCTTTGATCATCATGAGGGAACATCTTCATATGTCGCTCTTATCGTATTTTGTACATGTATATGTGATCTGAACATGGTTAACGTTTGGTATTATGTAATTAAATCTTAAATTGTAATTTGCATGAAATGAGAAATTTTGTTTAATTGAAAGTTTAAAATTTTCTTATATTCATGTGTTCCTGTGTATCAATATTAACAATGCCGCATTCGGTCGCCAAGAAATAACAACTACGGATGACTTCAGCATCAGTAGCGTTTAGTTTTGGGCCTCAGAAGGCGGGATGTTACAAAATCCCCCACCTTATGTGAAGTTGGGTATTTCCCTTAGAAAAGAAAATATGATGATATGAATGCAAAACATAAACTAAACGTGTATTAACAACTACAAATGAAAATTTACTTTGTTGTATATAAATGCAAGCAATCAACAATGCAATTAAAATAACAACAGGAGATAAAAACACGATACCAGAGCGTGCATAATTATTTGCAATTTTATTTAAAAGCATCGATTTTTTTATTAGCGCATAATTTAGCAAGTAGAACATAAATACGATTCAGAAGGAAAAAAAATGAAGAATCATAAAAAAAAGGCATTTTCAAATCGAGATTAGACTTGAGATTAGGTAAGGGTGATTCAGGGAGGTAGAGTCGGGTTGCGATTCTGATCGTAAGTGGATATGAGCGGAGGCAGATTTTGGTAAGGAGATTGGTCGGAGTGGAAGAAAGGAGATGTTTGTTGGTTGATTGGATGTCAGAGGAGGAGATGTTGCAGTAGTGGTAGAAGGCAGTGAGTTGAAGAAGGTTGAAGTGTTGATGTGGGTGGTGCTGTAGGTGACTGTTGGTGAATTGCAGTAATGGAGAAGTTGTTTGACTTGAAGGCTTTGGTTGGTTTGCAGTTGTGTGAGGCTCCGGTGAAGGTTGTTCTGGTGGAAAGTTAGACGTTTGTTGATGACTGCTCTGGTGGGGTTGTGGTGTAGGATACAGTGTTTCAGGTTGTGGCTGAGAGGTAAGCGAGGGTGATTGATTAGGCTGGTCGGTTATTGGATGGACTTGGGTGAGTTGTGATCGAGGTGATGGGTGGATGGTTTCCGTGTAGTGAGGAGATGAAGAAATGTAAAGAAAATTTGCTTGCGGCAAGGCAAAATTTGTAACAGAGAATGAAATGTTTGTAGTGAATAAAATGTATAATGAAATGAATGCACAATGCAAATGTAAACACATAAAATAGTGAATAAAATGAAATGTTTGTAGCAAATGAAATGTAGATTTTTTTCTTTTGTTTTCATTTTTTTAACTAGAAACCTAAAGAAATATGAAAACTAAAGTCTAAAGTAAGAACTAAGAAACTGGGAATGTAATTCACAAGTTAATAGTATGGACTGCTAGAGAATGAAATGCACACCAAAATTTGAACAGAAGTGAATCAACTAGAAATGAAGAGAAGTATATACAGCAAAAAGAAAACTAAGAACAAATACACACAAATGCAGTTTTAAACTGAAAATAGAAAAGTAAAATGTGAAATGCAATTTTTTTTAATACAAAATGTAATCAAAAGGTAACAAATGTAGCAACAAAAAATGAATAGCAAAAAATGCAACAAAGGGAGTGTGGATATTTTTTTGAATAAGAAGATAATGCAAACAAAAGGAAATTAATTCGAATAGTAAAGTAAAATTAAATGTCTTCTCTGGCAATGGCACCAAAAACTTATTGAACGACGTAGAATTCTATCTATTAGAAAATCGTCGAAAATATATCGTTATAAAAACCACAAGCGCACAGCGTACAATCGTAGTACGCGTGCGAGTACGGACCGATCCACAGGAAAAGAATTAAATTCTAATATTACCCAATCAAATTAGCCCAAAGTTTTGAAATTGTTTTAAACTAAGAAAATTGTAGAAAATAAACTAGATCTTAAAGGTGGATAATACTATAAGATTAAGCAGCAATTTAGAGGCAAATCCACTTCCAATCATTCATATAAATCAACATAAAATTCATCTATAATCGCTCATTTAAATTTTTAAGTAGAAATGATTGACGTGTTTATTATAAGTGTGGTTTATTTGTACTATTAATTAGCACAACTTAAACCATCAAACTCTAACACACCATTCAAAATCACTTGTCAAATCTCATGAAAATGACATGAAATTAAGAATAAAATCTATTTTAAGCATGATATATTTACTATGAACTAATAACATTGATCATCAAATTTGATTCTAGTTTGACTTTTATCATCAAAATCACTTAGGCAAATGATCAAATAGTTTATATTTATATTGGATTAAGCATAGCCCATTTGAGTTGTCAACATAGGCTATCAAATTGATTAAAAAAGAAACATAAGCTATCATCATTCTTAATTTCCATTAAGCACCAAAGAGAGATCATAAATGAAATCGTTTTGTTAATTTAATATGTTTCATGATAGCTTCATTACCCCTATTGAAGGGGTTTAGCTTCTCATATTTGAATACATGTTAACATAAAGTGATTTCAATATAAATAACACGGAAAATAAGAGCTAATTAAAAGAAAAGAGAGCTAACTACTTGCATGAAATAAATCTAAACTAATTGCAAGAATTAAATCTATGCTACTAACATGAAATAAGAGAAGCATAAACTAAATATGAGAGCATAAAATGAAATAGCAATAAAAGAAAGTATGAAATAAAAATGCATGAAAGTAAAGAACAAGGCTAAGAAGCCATTAAAGAGATATTTTATTTATCATTAATTTTGTGTTACAGTTGCATGAAGAGAAGATCTATTTACATGAAACATAAGGAGTATTTATACATGCTTAAAACCCTAGTTCCATTTTTAGGGGACTATCAAAAATGCCTTTGAGGTTGTGTAATCTTCAAGTAATCATTAGGGAATTAATTAATCCCCACGGTATGCCTTTAAGTCTCCATTAACTTGTGCATGTGTTTTTAATTATTGTCCATTAGTTAGTGGGCATGTGGGCTCCTCCATGTTGCATGAATTCTTTTATTTCCTTTCTTCATTTGCTTTCAAAATATGTGCTTGCATACATCCATGAACCTTCATCCAATTTGCACTCAATTTCCTACAAATAAAAATAAAAATGTGTAAATAAATTTTCTCAAAATTAATTCATACACAAAATTACCATTTTGCCCCCAAATGAAGATGAATGAATGATGATTTGAAAACAATTTAGATTTTGGTTTAAACACGTAAAATACCCTAATATGCTCACTTAATCTAATATATCAAGATTAAATATGGGAGTAAAAATATACACTTTTACGTGCGCATCAATAAAATATTTGATTTGAAAAAAACATTTGAGGTGTTCGTTGAAAAGTATTTATTGAAAAGATATTTTAATTGGAAAACTTTATTTGAGGACTGTGAGGCTAGACGAGTGGCATGGGGTGTGAGACAACTGAATGATTCTGAGTTTTTCCAACACCGAATGCGATGATATAACCTTTATGCCTATTATATGTGATTTTTCCCTGATGATTTGTAAGGATGTCAATTTATTCTCTTCCGTGGAGGGAGCTGGAACATGATGTAGGGACTGCTCATTTTGGTGTATGGGATAGTGACATTTTCCTTGTATTTTCTTACTTTGAGTTTTTTTCATTGTTCTACTACTTATTAAGATGGGGCTTTGCATGAAAGGTCCCTATTTCTGATGGTGTTACAAGAAAAGTCCCTCTAGAAATAAGTATGTAAATTTAGTCCCAGTTTTTTCTAATCAGAAAACGCAAGTTAGCTTGCACTTTTTAAAATTTCAAAATTTTCAAAATCAGAAAGTGCAAACCAGCTTGCGTTTTCCTGATAGAAAGCGCAAGTTACCTTGCACTTTTCAAAATTTTTAAAATTTTCAAAAAAAATTCAAAATTAAAAAGCGCAAGTTACCTTACGCTTTTCAAAAATTTCAAAATTAGAAAGCGCAAACTAGCTTGCACTTTCCTGATAGAAAGTGCAAGTTAACTTGCGTTTTTCAAAATTTTCAAATTTTAGAAAATTTTGAAAATTTTGAAAAATATTTCAAAATTAGAAAAGTGCAAGTTGTCTTGCATTTTCTGTCAGAAAAGTGCAAGACGCTTTGCGTTTTTTTTATTTTTGAAAAATAGGGACCAAATTTACAAATTCATTTCTGCAGGGACTTTTTGTATAACAACATCAAAAACAGGGACATGTGACTCTTATCTTATTAGTTACAATTAGGAATGTTGTACTTCATGTTTGACTATGTTTGCTTATTAATTTATGTCATGGTTGTTTAAATTAATGACTTTTAGTTACATTGTATCGTTGTTAGTTGCCTATTTTGTCGTGATCTATTTTAATTGTTTATTTATTTAGCTGGTTGCATTTTTGTTTGCATTGTTGTGATTGTTTCTCTTATATGCTAGGTTATATTTCCTGTTATGTATGATAATTTTGTAAGGAGGTGGTTATTAAATGTTGACTTTTAGTATGGTGTACAATGGGAAAATCAGTGAACTGTTAAGAGTTATATTTGGTTTATTCATAGTGGGATTGGTGGAACTGGGTCCATTCGACAGTAGGTGAAATGGGTAAATTTCACCAAAATTCCTATTTGGATTTTAATGAGCCAATAAAGTCTATGAAACAACAATAAATCCAATACATATTAAATGAAAATCATATTTCATTTAAAATATCTTATATTTATTTAATTGGTCATATTAATCAAATTTATTTTGGTGATTGTTTTGAATATACCATATACATATTCATAATCTAACATAATAACATGTAGACATGTGAAAGGTCTAATTATTGTTTATGGGATTTGAATTGATAGATCATAAACGAGACAAGGGTGTAATTAAATTGGATTTTGGTATTTTATTGATTAGTTAGGTGAAAAGTCATATTCCTATATATGGGTATAAATAAAAGGTCATAAATGTGACATAAGTGTGCAATTAGTTGGGAGTTTTGTTTTGCAAATTTTCATATATGAAAGGTCATATTATATGGTGTATATTGCAAAATGGAACATATGTATTACGTGATAATATACTAATAAAATGAACATATGCATATATATATTTATGTATAGACACACACATATAGATATTATGATTTATATCTATTTTATATACATATATATTATACTTACTAGTATAAAACGCACGTACGCGCATCTAATAGTTGGAGATGTTCAATTTTTATTTAATAAAAAATATTAATGGATGGATGTGTGTTATAAGTGCAACTTTCGGTAGTCACAACACTTTTATTTGAAGTAATTTTGTTGATTGTGTTGGTGATAAATTGATAGCAAAAATTTATTAATGGATAGTCGGAAAGGGGATTGTGGTGTATGTTGCAAATTGATGATAATATAACTTTGATAGATAGGGGTATTTTTGAAATATAAAAAAGGCACCGTAAAAATCTATTCATTGAATTCTTTTTATTAATAGGAGAGATATATACATAAGATAATTCATATGCATATCAGTAATATAAATGCCTAAGTAGATACGTATGTTTAGGTATACTATAATATATATATGATTTGTATACACATTAATAATACTATATACACATAGTTTAGACATATATGTGTATATCCAATATATATATATATATATAGCTATGTAAGTAAATTAGGTTTTTTATGTGAGTGTATGTATGTATGTAATGATTCGAAATCAATTAATCAATTCAAGTTTCAAACATATTTGGTTGAATAATTGAACATTCGAGTATGTTTTAGTTTGAAATTAGGATTAACTTAACCAAATATTTCAATTTATGTGTTTTACTATTTCAAACAACATAAAGATATTTATATAAAGTTCTAGTACTTAAACATACATTAAATATACATTAGTGATCATTTTCTCAAACATGTTTATGAAATTGATTTCATATTTTCTAAACGACAAGCATAAACAATTTTGGCTCAAATATGGTAAGTGGCAATAAAATATTTACATATATATGAACATGGGTCAAGGTTAAACATTGTTAATGAATGATATGAAATACAATTAAACCTGAATAAATCTTACCCTTTATAATTCTTGATTTGTGAATTGTCACCTAGATTGCATGAATCACCACCCGATATTGCTAAAATGGAATGAACCACTTTTATTTTATTTTATGTTATTTAGGTTTAAATTTTAACCATGAATAGAAGGAGGAAGTCGTGAATGAGGAAAGAAGGAGAAAGGAAAATTTGAAACGATAATCTTTAAGGAAAGACATTGCAAAAATTTCCCGTATGTATAATTGCCAGCCAAGCACACTAAGGCTCGACCCAAGTCCAAGTTAGCTAACACTCAGCTCGGTCCAGTTTCAACTACCCCGCATTTAATCTAAGCAAATCTAGCAAGCAAGCAAATCATAAATGAGATGCCTCTTATGACTAGACCCAGCTCAAAGCGACTAACCAATGGCCTAGATCTCTCGACCCGCCTACAACTAGTCCCGAGCAGTCTGTCTCATCACAATATCTCAGCTCGTCCTTTCATGCTCCAGCCTTAGCACTTTAACCTTTATTGTAACGACCCGTATTTTTCATATCGGATGATCATAAAATATTAATATTATTTTCATATAGAGCCATATGATTTTATAACTTTGGAAAATGACGACTACAGAAATTTTCCATCTTTAGAATTTTTATTGGACGATTTTGACCCTAAAAATCTTGTACGACCTATAAATTTTTATAGGTTCCAAATTGGGGTCCGAAATCAAATCCATTAAATCTAAATGAAGGTTTCTCTTTCCATAGAGTGGTCATAATAGGAAAACGGACTAACTGTTTGGAAGATACGACCGTTTGATGTTTTATTTGATTTTGAACAGCTTAGTCGATAGTTAATGGGATTAGTGGCTAAGCCCAAGGCCCATTTGGGATTAGCACGAAAAAGGGCTAATGGGACATATCCTTGTCATTTCGTACTTCCTAAAATAGTAGAGAAGCTACCATTAAATTTCTCTAGCCTAAAAACCACTCTAAACCCTACTTTAATTAGCCGTCTAATCATTAGAAGAAGATTAGCGAGATTAGCACCTGAATAGGGGAATTTGCTATTGGAGACATCTTAGATTTGCTGTTCATCTTGGGACTTGAGCTCTTTTGGACTACTTTGGATTCTAGGTGAGTGGTTAGGACCTCTCATATGCTAATTAGTCATTATACACCTTAAAATGATGTTTTAAATTGATTTTTGGGTCCTAAAACATGTTTTAATCCCTAACTAATCATATATGTTAAATTGAAAGGATTTTACAAAGTTTACTGAATTTTTGTTCTTATGGATATCTCTTGTTCTTATAATTCATCTATCTTCTTACCCATTGATTTATGCTCTAATTTGATGTATATGAATGTTTGTTTGCTTAAATATAGTTTATACATCAATTGCTTGAATGTATGATGTGTTAATACTTTAATTATTGCAACAACCATATAAAATGTAGATACTAAAGTTCTGGCAAGTTATATTGTATATAGTGCAGAATAATACACAGATGCTGAATCAAAGACTATACAATATAAAGACTCAAGATAATTGTTTGAGGACTCATAAGTTCAAAGACAAAATATGAAGAGCTCAAGTTTATAATTTAGTGTGTAGAGTCATTAGAATATATTGTTAAAGTCCTTGACAGTAATTTTTGATCTTTGATCTCTTAAAACAAAATTAATTATTTTGAATTTCATATTTTTAAATATTTTACAAAAGTTTTTAAAGTTCAAAGATATTTAAAAATTATGTTCAAATTATTTTACAAAGTATAGTATTTTCAATACAATTTAAAAGAAAAACATTTTTCAAGTTTAACTAGCATATGTCGACATACTTATTTTTATATATCGACATATATGCCGTTAAATTTTTTAAAATTTTGAATGGAAGTGTCTTTTGAACATAACCCTTCACGAATGTATACATTTGTTTATTCTTTGTATAAAAGGGGCAAACGAATTTTTAATAATTTAATAACTTACTTTCTTCTCACTCCTTACTCTCTTGAAAAATCTCTTGAAAAATATACTATACTCTCTTTAAAATCATATAGAATCAATTCATACTCTATTGTATTGATTCTCTACTATTTACTTACTATTTTGGAAGCATCCCTCTCTCTCTCTCTCATTTCAACGATGAAAATGCTATCGAAAATCTTATAGGATCCATTGTATCCAAAGTCCAACTATTTGTCTTTGGAAAATCATCAACTCTACTCTTGTTTGTGTGGGTGTGCTTGTAACCCATTCGAATATAGTGGGTGTGCTTAGTAGCCCATTCAAAATCTAGTGGGTGATCTTGTAGCCTGTTAAACCAAGAGAGTTTGCCCTGGACTCGGAATACAGGAGGGTGTGTTTCGTAGCCTTGAAATCGAGATTGTAATTGGTTTGCTTGCTATCGTATAAAGTAGGCGCTTGGAAAGAAATCTGTACAAGAAATTGTATGGGACTGGATGTAGGAGAAATCCAAACCAATATAAAATCTTTGGTGTCATCTCTCTAATCTTTACTTTTTTCTTTACTGCTTATATTTATTTCTGTGATTGCCTGTAAGTTTATTTATCTTTGATTGGTTATTTGTGTTTTGATTTGATTGTTAAACAAGTTCAAAAGATTCATAAAAGTTATAAAAAACTATTCACCCCCTAGTGTTATAATAGTTTTAAGATCCTTTATTCCACAATCCACATTTGGTCTCAGAGCATTAGGTTTTCAAAAGTTCGTAACTTGTTTTTTGAAAAAGTATAAATGGCTAGTAACAATGCTATTTCACTTTTTAACACTTTTGTAAAAGGATAATCTATTGTTAGACCCCACTTTTTAATGGTGGTAATTACACCTTTTGGTCATGTAGGATGAATATTTATTTACAGTCTAATGGTTTAGATATTTGAAATATTACATGGAATGAGTACACTGAACCCCAGACTGAATTTTCAACATAGACACCAGACTAAAAGACACAAGCACTTCATACTTCTAAGGCTATGAATAATTTATTTTGCTTATTAGATAAAAATGAATTTAATAGAGTTTCTATTTATGAGTCTGCATATGAAATCGAGAGAACACTGCAAGTTACACATGACACTAGTAAAGTTTACCGGCTAAAATTTCCATGTGAAATAATCAGTTTCAATTATTTAAAATGAATCAGAATGAGTCTAATTCTGACATGTATTATAGGTTTCAAGATATAGTACACTCTTTAGTATCATTAGGTAAAAGTTTCTCCAAAGAGGATCAAGTTAGAATAATCCTTAATTCACTACCTTCGGAATGTGATCAAAAGACATTAGCAATAGAAGAAGCTAATGGCATTAGTCAATTAAAAATTGAAGAGTTAATAGGTAATTTAATGTCCTATGAAGCACAATTGCAGGTTATAAGAGAAAACAAGGCAACATAAAAGAAATTCGTTGTCTTTAACGCAATAACTGATGATCAAGATTTAGACGATGACAATGATGAGGAGATTGCCTTCATGACCATGAATTTCAGAAATTATTTGACGTATAGAAAGATGAACAACTTTTGAAGACCTAAAAACAAAACTCTTGGAAATGGAACTGCAATTAAATGTTTTAACGGTGCTTAACTTAGTCATCTGCAAAGAGACTGTTCACATCAAAAGAAATCAAGAATCTTGCCAATCACTGATTTATTTATTTTATTTTTGGATTATTAAATTTAGGAGTAAAATATAGATTAATAATAATGGATGCATACAAGTGTGTGTGTGTGTATAGGAACCTTTTGTCTTAGTTTTATTTTTGGATTTTCTGGTCCATATGTCGACATACCCAAATCCATATGTCAACATACTAGCCTAAAGTTTGAAATTTCTTTTCAAATTGAAATTTGAAATTTTCCTCTCTTTTGCATTTATTCCAAAAACCTGAAAAGGCATCTTTTGACCTGAAACATGTTGGTTCACTCTTTATTAATTCACCTCAATTATATCCATTCATCACTCACTTTATTTCAAAATTTCAAAACATCTCTTCACACTCTTATATCCTAAACTACTCAAAAATGGCCTCCTTAAGCAAATCACTAAAAACCATTAGGCTCTGAATCAAAGGATTTCATTTCAATGAAAAAGAAGCCATCGACACTTATATTGAATATGCTACTTTTGGAAAAGTATTTCCCAGAAAATTTGCAAAATTTGATGATTTTTCTTTTTATGGTCTACAAGTTCTTTGGTTTCAAAATAATATTCTTTGTTTAGTCGACTCATCTCAAAATGATTTCATTTGTTATCCGGATCTAGTAAAAATGTTTTATGCGGGTTTAAATATGAAAAATTTTGAAGGAGAAAAGGGACAAATTTACAGTAGTTTAAAGGCACTATAATTGTTTTAGATTAAGAAATTTTGGGTCAAATACTTAGTTGCAAATATAATGGAATTGACCTCTTCACTTTTAGAATTGATGAACTAAATCGAGAAGTTTTTCATGATATTTTTTAAAATGACGAAGATTTTGAATTCAAGTACAAAAATCTTAGACCTAAATCGAGGCTTATGAAGTCTCATTTTACAATAGAGCATCATTCCGAGGATGGGTAATTATAATAACCTGACTCAAAAGGTTTTCAAGTCTCTTTTTGCCATTTATGGAAATTACAATATCAATTCGGCACAAGTCATCTTAGATGATTTTGTCCAAAAGAATATTTCTGGCCATGTAAACACACTTTACCGCGGTGTGTATCTCACTAGAGTTTTTGAATACTTTGGTGTTGATTTAAAAGGAGATTCCACTTTTCCTCGAAAAATTTTCAACAAATCCAACATTTCTCTCATGCGTATTCCTTCTTACTTTGAACCTTATGAGACTCTTCCCCAAAAATAAAAAAGACTAGTGACGGAAGAACAACAAGAAATTGAAGAAGAAGAAGAAGAAGAAAAAGAAGAAAGTTAAGGAAGTCAAGGAGAAGATCAAGAAGAGGAGGAGGAAGAAGTAGAGACTTCTCTTGAATGTTTTGAGAGACCATCTCAAAGCTCAACCAAAGGAATCCTCAAAAATTAAGAGAAAATCATCAAAAATCAAAAGAAGCTAAGTAGGAAATTTATTAATGTTTCCAACAAAGTGGATAAGTATTTGGGAAGATTATGATAAGCTTGATAGGAGCTCATCTCCTTAATTATCTTTTAGTTCTATGTAGTTATCCATTGTATCTTTTCATAGCTTTTATTTTCTTGCATTTCCTTAGTTTATTTCATGTTATCTTCTTATATTTTCCTTTTTCCAATGTATCGTCTTGTTTTAATCAATGAAAATTTGTTCTTACTATTACATATTGTCCTATTGGTCTATGCAAATCATTGAACTATAATGGTATTAATTAGAAACTAACAAAAATTAAAAAGCAATTTCAAGAACATATGTTGGCATACATATTTATATATGTCGACATACTATAGCCATTTGGTAAAAAAATTTAAACTATATAATATTGTACCTACTTCAATTCAATTATTCCAAATGTCTTTTCACTCCTATTTAAGCCTATTTCTTTCAGAAAAAGTGACTCGTTAATTCAACCTTCTATCCTCTTTCATTCTTAACATTTTTCTTCATAAAATGACTTCTCCTCACCAAAAAATTTGTAAAAACCTTGAAGTGAGACTACAATGATTCAAAGGTGTACTCTCCTTCATACTAAGAAATCGGAGGCATTTGGAACTGAGCAAAATACAGATGATTAAAGAATAGGAGAAGCATTTTGATGCTCTTTATTGGTTGATTTCCTCCCTTAGATCAAACCAATAGCCCTAAATGCTCAAACACCAAGGATAATGAAGATTAGGATGCCATCAAAGCAAATCCAGTCTTTGATTTTGAAGGTTAGGTTGAAGTTCCTAGGAATATCTAAATTTAGGTTTATTTGTAAGTGTGTATATTAAACTTTTTTTTAATTTGATTAATATGTACATAATTAGGTTTGGATTGATTACCATAGATTTGATTTAGTGTGATTATATAATAGTATGGATTTTATAATAATTATGTTTGATTAAGTTAGGTATTGAATTAGGTTTTAATTTGTTTATTATTATACTATAATGTGTAAATTGAATAAATAAATAATGTTTGCATTTCCTTATTGTTCTTAATATTTAGTATGTAACTTAATCATTATATATGTTAATATATGTCATATACAATATTTTCTTCGTTTAAGTCTCACATATTACATCTTGGTATGCCACATTTAGCATCTTTATTTTATGCTTTAAATATTTCATCTCTGTCCAATCACAATTATGTAGTTAAACCCATATTGATTAGCATATTACTTAATTTTCAATTATTGATTTTGACTCTATTGTTTATAAGTATATTATTTAGGGTGAGTTTTATTTTCACCCATTTTTGTTGATGAAAAAGGAGGAGAAAAATATAAAATGTATACATGCATATAATTAGAGGGAGTTATGTAACTCGGGGGGGGGGGGGGGGGTTATATCATATTTTATATACATGAATATTTAATGGCTGTCATCATCAAAAAGGGGGAGATTATTAATACCTAAATTATTGATTTTAATGACAACAAAAGTATAAAATATACTCTGCTCTCTTCAAAATCATATAAAATCAATTCATACTTTATTGCATTGATTCTCTACTATTTACTTATTATTTTGGAAATGCCTCTCTCCCATTTCAAAGATCAAAGAACTATCGAAGAGGCTACAGGATCTATTGTGTCAAAAGTATAATTATTTGTCTTTGGAAAATTATCAAGTCTACTTTTGTTTATGTGGGTGTGCTTGTAGCCGTTCAAATAAAGTGGGTATGCTTAGTAGCTTGTTCAAATCTATTGGGTGATCCTATATCCCGGTAAATCAAGAGAGTTTGCCATGGACTCGAAATACAGAAGGGTTAGTCTGGAAGCCTTGAAATCGAGATTGTAATTAGTTTGCTTACAACTATACAAAGTAGGTGCTTGAAAAGAAATCTGTAAACGAAATTGTATGAGACTAGATGTAAGAGAAATCTGAACTAGTATAAAATCCATGGTGTCATCTCTCTAACTCTTTACTTTTTACTTTACTGCTTATATTTATTTCTGTGATTGCTTGTAAGTTTATTTATCTATGATTTATTATCCGTGTTTTGATTCAATTGTTAAACAAGTTAAAAAGATTCATGATCCTTTATTCCGTAACCCATATGATGTTTTGATGTGCACGTAAATGTGCATATTTTTACCACCATATTTAATCTATTTAAATTAAATAAATGATCATATCGGGTATTTTAACTTGTTTAAACTAAAATTAAAATTATTTCAAATTGTCACATATTCATCTTCATCCATGGGCAAAATGGTCATTTTTGTGCATATATTAATTTTCTAAAATTTAATTGAAAATTTCTATATTATTTTGTAGGAATTTGAATTCATATACAAGTGGTTTCATGAAGACACGTGCATGCACAAGAGTGAAGAGAACAAATGAAGATGGAAATAATTCAAAATGAAGATAATGGAGGACCCCACCTACCCACCTACCTTAATGTACAAATTAGAGGCTAATGCACATGCTTTTTTTATGGAATTAATGGCTTCATGTACACTTAAATGAGGATTATTTGAAGCTAATGATTACTTGGCCTCCACACTTCCTAAGAGGGTATTTTGGGCATTCCCCAAAAATATGAATTATTTAACACATGTATAAAATCCCCTTATGTTTCATGTAACCTTCTCCTCTTTTAGTCTCTCTTACTTAGTTTTTAGCTTAGGAAATAAATCAAAGATTTTCTCTCTTCTTTTTCCATGGCTACTTAGCCATTTTATTTCATGTAATTTTTCTTTCTTTTATGCAATGTTAATTCTCTTTTATTTACATGCTTCTTCTCTTCTTATGTTAGTAGTGTAGTTTACATTCATGCAAAGTATATTAGTTTTAATTCTTGTTAATTAGCTTCTCTTTTTCATTAGCTTTCATTTTCCTTTCTTTTTGCTTTCATGTTGCTAGCTACATTTGTTAATCAAATGACAAATATGAGAGGCTAAACCCCTTCAATTCAGGGGTAATGAAGCTCTCTAATTAGGTAGCTTCAACTATTTGTTAATTCATGCTCTCTTTTTGTGCTTAATGATGATCAATGAAGTGTTTTATTTGTTGTTCTTGCTTTGAATTTGATAGCCTATATTGTTGACACCAAATAGGCTATGCTTAAACAAACATTAACACAAATGCCTCTTCATCAAAATATGATTATGGCATAAGAAAATGATTTGAAATTAAAATTTGATGGTCTATATTTCTAATCAATAGTTAATAGGCCATACTTAAAATAGATTTCATTTTCATTGTCAATTTTCATGAAAGTTAGTAAGTGGTTTAAGGGGTGTGTTAAAGTTTGATGGCTTATGTTGGCTAATCAATAGCACAAATATGCCATACTTACGATAAGCACATCAATTAAAGCACTAATGACCATAAAAGAGAGATTATGATTTCATATGTGTTGAATTACATGATCTAGAGAGTGGATTTATTCTCTAAATTGTCATTTAACTCTTATATTTGCATTTCTTTTCTTTTAGTTAGTTAGTTCATTCTCTAATTCTCTAGCTTAACTTTCACTCGACTTTGGTTTAATTTGATTGAATAGATTTTTAAAATCATCAATTCCCTGCGGATCGACCCGTATTCGCCACGTACTACAAGTGTACGCCGTACGCTTGCGGTAAATTTTAGTACAAAATTCGTTCGACGGTTTTCTAACTCGATAGAATTTCCGTCGATGAACATGTTTGTTTGGTTGAAAACGCCGATCGAATGACGACTTAGAATTAGAAACAAAGTCTTGGATCAGAGATAATCCAAGAATTTGACTTCACTCAAATTTGATGCGAACTGTGTGGGAAATAAGGAAGGCCTCATAAAGCTAGCTTCAAGTTTCAAGTCGTTTGGAGTTAGTTTTCTCAAGTTATGGGAAAATGAAGTTGTATCAACGATGGTGTGTAAAGGGTTGGATTGGTGGTGAATGCTTTGAGTTATGCTCAAGACATATGGAGGTTTCGATTGGGCCATACTTGGGGCTTTGCTTCAAGTCGCACAGGGGATGGGTATTTAAGTGTTGGGTCGGTGGTGAAGTGGAAAGATTAGATCGGCACCGAGTCATGAGGTGGATGGAACGAGACTTGCTTCGAGCCGCCTATATGGTTCTTGGGATTGCACTTTGGAGAACAAATTTGCTAAGTGTCCGTTCGATTATACCATGGATCGGTATTGATCCATGGGGTGGCTAAGATCGTTGGTGTGTCTTGGTTGGTCGGATCAGTGGTGGTGGTTCAGGTAGAAGGAATGGAGTACTTCAAGTTTTTCATGTGTGGGCTTTGGGCCTAGGACATGGAAACTTCAGGCCAGTGTAGTGGTTGCTTCGAATTGTTGTGGCATTTGCTTCGAGCCTTCACATTTGTACTTGCTTTGAGTCATACCTTGTTTACTTTGGGCTAAGGCATGGGTCGGCACCGAGTTGTGAACTCCATAACGAATTTTCGACGATGACGATGCATGATTTGGTAATGATAATTATGTGTTAGGTAGTGATAGCTTCAACGGTGGGATGATTGTACTTCAAGACATTAGAGGACTACGAATCAGATTAAAGGAACTGTTGGAGGAAGGTTATAGGGAAAAATATGATATTCTATGACTGATGATGATTGTCGACAATCGTCCCAAAGCCACGATGACTTTAGACGGGAGCTGTAGGAACGGTTCCAGGATATGCTCTGCTACGAATGGTGTATGCAAAGGTATCATTGATATTTGGAGGTTTCGAGTTGTACTCGTAATGTAGGGGTATGTGAGGATGCTCACTTGGGCATACGGAGAGCCCAGGATCACACAATGTTTCGATCCATTTTACCTTGGGCTATCTATAGGGGTGCAATCTAGTTCTTGGCATATTGAGTATCATGGATTCAAGTACCAAGAAATCGGGACGTTGGGTAGTCCATGACTATATGGGGAGGTCATACGAGTATCATATATCCAACACACTTAGTGATCGAACGTGAGGATAGATGATGGATCCTAAGTTTTCCTTGGTCGTATATCACCGTAGGGATGTCACACGACGTAGATATCATTGGTGTAGATATATAAACACCCATTCATACTATGATGTATAGTACACTTATGATATAGAGTAGCATATATCCTATGTTATGTTTTAACGTTGTGGATGCAAGAATAGGTCAAGTAAGATTCTGCATACCATTTGTCTTAGTATATTGAATTTATAATAGTTGAGATTTTAAACCGCTCACACCAGACTATTTTTTGACTCGGGATATTATGCTTTGCTTCCTATTATTCTATATACTCATAAATGAGTAGATTAGGAATATCAGGTCTGGTAAGCATGTGGAGTAGGATAGGGGGAGAGCAGGAGGCTACGTTCTCACATAATACTATATTTAGCTGTTATTGCTTATTATTCCTCTATGCAGCAATATGGAGCTTACTAGTGCTATTATCTATTTAGAGACAATTACTTATTTGAGTTTATTATCGGTTGTATACACTATATCACTTATATTGTATAGTTGTATGGATCAGTGTACTCTGATTTCTATGGTTCATTCAGTTATTACTATCTCATCCATTTTATATCTATGATGACTATTATATTTTATTTGATGTGCTATAAGATGTGTAATAGGTTATGTGATGTTATTTACTTTTCAACCTTGACAACCATCCTACAATGGTTGGGCATCGTGCATCACACTATATAGGTATATTGGGTGCCGGTGGTGTAAGGTGGTCATCATATTTGGTATCATAGCTTATGTTGCGTAGTTTAATCTAAGGGATACCATAATCTAGTAGAGAAGGGGTTGGACTTATCACCCTATGCTGGATCAAGAGTGTATATATACAATAAAGCGTACTTGTTTTGGTTTTCAAATTTATGTAGTAGTGTGTGTGTGTGTCTATATAGTATGAAGTCGCACTACACGCATGAGTACTACTAAAGCATAATTCCCTATAGAGAGACTGACCATCCTTATTGAAGGATGAGTCGTCACATAAGGAATGCTATTGGGAACTCCATCTTTGGAGTCGAAGAAGGAGCTGGCCCTGGAGCTACTAATCCCAACCTGCAGGCAATGTTCAATACCATGATGTGAAACATGCTGCAATATGCCCAAGTACCTACTTTGAATGTTGCTATCGATGGTGGTGCTCTAGTGCAAGCATCCAGAACCAATTTTGCTAAGCTAAACAAAGACTTTGCTAGCCTTTGTGTAAAACCGTTCTAAGGAACAGAGTGGGCGATGGAAGTGTTGGATTGTCTTAACAGCTGCAAAAGGATCTTTGATGACTTAGAGCCAAATGATGCTATGAAAAGACGATTGGCTTCCCGATAGTTTCTAGGACAAGCCATGAAGTAGTGGAATGCAGTGAAAGCTGCTATACCCGAGGATCAGTTTACTTGGGACTTGTTCAAAGTTATATTTGAAGAGAATTTTATTCCAGCAGCTTAGAAGTCTGTTCGGTTCTATACGTTAGCGGATCTAAAGCAAGGGGATGTGACTATCTTCGAGTATGTTGCCGAGTTCAATGTTGTTGAAATATAGGATGTCTTTCATCAACACTCGATTAAAAAAGAATTAGAAGTTTATTATTGCTTAGATGACTACTTAGGGAAGCGAATCATGGGTTACATTGACGAGCCTTTTAAGATGATAGTTGAGAAAGCCCTGAGGCATGAGGGTCTTTATCCAAAGTCGAAGGCTGTTATTTCGAAAGAAGAGCTATAACTGCAATCTGGCGGAAACAGCAAGAAGAAATTGAATAATAACAATAAGAGAAAGCAATTCCTGAACAAAGATGGCCAAAAAAAGAAGATCAAGTAGGTACTAACTTGCTGCAACTGTGGACAGAAGGGTTACTTTAGTAGAGACTACAAAGACGAGGGGGAAAGTGCTACAACTGCGATAAGGTTGGGCATATCAAGAAGGACACTCCTTCGTAAGGAGTTCACTTATGAAGTTTGAGTTTGAACACTCCTTCATAAGGAGTTCATTGTTTCATTAAACAATTCCTTAGTATTTACAATACTTGAGAATACTCTTGTCTATCATTTAGTGATCTCAATTTAGATTTGATAGTCACTCGATGTACCAAGTATATGAGAGAAATGGGATATATTAAACAATACATCATACATGATAATTCCTATTATTGATGTATAAGGAATCCATCTCATATGCTCCACATTAAACATTTTCACATGGCGTGTGTGTGTGTATATATCATTAGGGATAATCCTAGCATCCTTTTATACTGATTATAAAAGATGTTATGTTGAAATCCAATATCTAGGATTAAAAAATCAGACTAAAATTATTAACATGGGCACATCATTAACAATCGATATTATGTTGTTTACTTATATTTTTAGAAATATTGTTAGCGTCAAGAATGGCACCAACACCTGTAAGATTATGTAGAGAAATAAAAATGATTAAAAGTAAATTGTAAATGAGAAATAAACAGTAGACAAACGATTTATAGTGGTTCGGCAAGGTGTGCCTACATCCACTTAAAAATTCTTCTCGTTTTATTACTGAAAGTACAATAGGTGTTCTTATGGTTCATCGTCGAACGATAAGTGATTACAAGAAATAAGTACAAGTGATGAAAGGTGAAAAGGATCCCTCAAATGAAGCCTCTTATGGTCTATTTATAAGTGTAGGTCAGTAGGAAAGTCTCGGACATGTCCATTCCCACGTTCTCTATGATCTCCCGGTGGTTGCTGAAGAAGAAAACATGGTCTGCTCAGCAATCTGTATGGATCGGTACCTAACCATAGCTATGGGTCGGTACCGACATCAATTGTTGTTTTGGACTTCCGGAGATTGGTCGCTTTACCATTAGCTTTATGGTTCTAGAGTTGTCTAAGCAATTATTTACTTGCTTCTGAGTCTAATTGATGGGTTTATGAATGGGTGAAGTTGCTGATTTGGAGAGCTTGAGGAGATCGAGGGAGTAGAGCATGCAAACGGTGTTATGGATCATGGAATGTTATTCTAGGATCTTGGGCATCAAGTAGTAGGAAAATGGGATCGAACCCATGAAGTAACATGGTTCAGTACCAAACCATAGATGGCTCGATACCGAGCCATGTACTTGGTTAAGTATCGTCCTATTTTTTCCATGGTAGTTGGGCTTGGCTTTCCAGACTTGGTTGAACCACTCTCCTAAGTCTTCCGGCTGTCTTTCCAGGTCGCTTGCCTCGGTCATAACACGTGCGACTTATACAATCTGACTAAATATTATCGGGTTAAAAGGCCAGATAACACTTGCCTCCAAAAATGCATCTCGTTTCAAACTGATGTGGTTTGAATCGAGTTAGGTTAGAGTCATTGTGTCGTATCTCAATTCGTATTTTAAATAGTTATTATCCTCTCTTAGATCCGTTCTTATGAATAGACATGTCTTTTCTCATTTGTCGTGACGCTTCAACAGCATCTAGGATTATAAAATTGGAAACTAACTCAAGGACTTGTCATTCTAAGTTCATCATTCTTGAATATTTCCATTTCCAGAATTTTCAGGTTTGGATTTTCCGTTAATTGAATTTTGAAATTAAATGTTCTGTACACATAGGCATACATACATATATGCACATGATTGTTAGGGTGCAGGAACACGTGAGCAAAAATGGACATGTATATGCGGTCGAGCTTCTCCCCTTTTTTTATATGATCGTTCGGTACTAACTATGATAGTTCGGTACCGACCCATATACTTAGGGATAGAGCAGGTCTTCAGTCGAGAATCTTAGTTCAGGTTCTACTAAACAAGGACGGCCCTTACCTTCTCCTCACTTTTATTTGCTATCTCCCCTTGAGTTCTAGTTCAACCATTAGGGGACCTTAATCCTAAGACTAACTGGACCTTTCCACCTCCGCCTTAGCAACCAAAACTCGTCATCGCCGCTTTACCAATGTTGCTCCAACCGCCTCCCAACCCGATCTGAGCTTGATCTATACGAACGTGAGCCATCTCCTCAATTTGAGAACATTGTTTCGAGCATATTCGGTTGACTTGATTTCGTACACACATTGGTAGGTGATAAGGACTGAGTGTCGACCAAAGGCAAATGGCGTTGAAGCACATGCTTGGAGCTAGGGATGGATTTGTGAAGTTCGAGCCAAAGGGGGAGAAGAAGAGAGGAACTTGTTGTTTTCCCCAAGGGGTATGGTTCAGTGCCGAACCATACGCTTAGTGGGATTTTTGATCTTTCTCCTTTTTAGCTCGAGCGCAAACAAACTCCGATTAATTTTGACTTTCCAAGTTTCAAGAAACTACCAAGGCATGCGCATCAGCGCCAGACTTGTTGGGACGATCAAAAACGACGGTCGCTCCAAGCAATCTCTGATCTTTCATATGAACAGTTGCACTATATCAGACATCTGTTTTTCATGACACTGCATAACACTGCACTAGATTAAATATGGCACAGGGGTGTAGATTTGTAATCTATCTAATGTTGATTGTATATTGAGTTTTGATAATTATGGACGTCGGACATTATGGGCGTCTCTGGTCGAAGGTCCATCGACTATCCTTTATTACGAGTCTAATATATATCTAGCTCAACGAGAGCTTCTTCAAGACAACAAACTCCAACACAGCCTGTCGTTCAACCTGGTATTCCTTAAAAAGATCAGCATACTCAAGGAATTCGAGGTGAGGCTACACAAGAACTAGAAGTGGAGCCCACTCCTGATGCACTTGAGGATGCTGTTATATTGGAAGTTCCTGTTGATTCTGTTGCCTCCAAAGTTGATGAGGCATTGCTTAGGAGAATTTGCAAGAAGCATAACACCTCGCTTGACGATGTGATAGTCTCGAATCATCAACAGTGGGAACATCGCTCTCCCAAAGGATATACGGCTTGCAACAAATAGATGTGCACACTGGGGAGAGTTCCACCGTTCAACCTATTCATAAGATAGATTTTGCATCAAATGAAACGGGCTCCTACTCAAATCCATCCAAACAGCTATGCTTTTCTCAATGCTTACACATCATCTTTGCTCGTCACTTCCAATGAGTCCCAACTCATCAAGAGATCCGATACTTATATGGTTTCAAGCGTCATAAAGGGAGTCCTTTCATATCTTCTTAGAGTCATCCAGGATGTGTAAAGTCATGATTGGAACTTGGAACAAGCTAAGTGATTTCAAGGAGGAGTTCTTTTTCATTCGCCGTCCTCTTGAAATCACACAGTGATGGTTATCTGAATGTAAGTCTTTGGCCCAACCTTTCCGATATAAGTCTATATTATGACTTTGTGGTTTCTAATTAACCTTTCACATTTTGTAGAAGTTCCACGCAGAGCCAGTAATGCTGCTTTGGTCGTGATTGTGCGGAAACTTCAGGCACTCCCAATAGCATAGATAAGAGCCAAATGTTGCTTGCTAACGAAAATCTTTTGGCTCGCCACTTATTGGACCCTAATCGTAGTGTTAGTCCTACTTTGATTATCACAGATGGCGAGGAGAATGAACCGCCAGCCAAGAATGAACAAGATGAATCACAAGTGTCCCCTGTTCAAAGCCCTTGAGACTGGCGATGTACATGAGCACATTGAAGAGGGCAAAATTAGAGGTGGAGAGGAAGAAGCAGGAGGACATGATGAAGAAGGTGACGACGACGACGATTAGAAAACTCTTCAAAGAAAAAGTTTTAAGATTAAGCTTCCTAAAAAGAGGACTCTGGCTGCTACATCTATGTTTGAGACTCCTGTACAGACTTTGGAGGATCCCTTTTCCAGCCTTGGCCGATTTTAGATAAAATTAACTCTTTCGGCATTGCCAATATGAGTATTGGCGATATTGGGTCGCCCATTTGCTTCCAAGAAGACTTGCCTTCTACCAAAGCATGGGAGATTACCCCTGTCAGCAAAATCCAAACCCACGGTCCATCGAGGCGAAATTAGGACATTTGCATGTACACATACATGCACTACACTCCACATAGCTTATACAGTGCTCTTGTTTCATCAAATCTAATTTATCTTCATTTTACTTGCAAGTTACATGGAGCGACATGGACTATATGAAGATTTCCAAGATCAAATGGGATATCAACCGAGGCGCAAACAAAATATGCGACCTCATAAACCCAGCCATGAATCTGATTCCAGTCGACGTTTAAGCCATGATCGTTGAGGTAGAGATTAAGACTACAAGCCACATGATTCACCATTTAGGCATTATTCTAGATCTAGATCTCCCCTATCTAGGAGTTTGGAGAGGCATTCTAGTCATTTAGACGATCGTCCACGCGATGACACATCTCACCCTTCTCTCTCCACCAAGCAGCCAACATCATCCCATACTTCCCAACAGTCTCAACGTCCATCAAAATCTACTACATCCGAATCTTCTCGATGAAATCACGATAAAGCACCCATTGAGAAGCCGGTTGAACAGCCTTTTACTGAAGAGGGACGACTAATCGCTTCAAACCCTCAAATTGTTAAATTATAATGTCATTTCCCAAGGATTAACTTTAAAGCCTGCAAATTTGTTCCCAATCTAAAGGATATCCCGCATGAGGACAAGGGTCAGACGGTAGCATACATTGGGGATATGTACAATCAGTACCTCACTTAAAGGAGGCCGTCTGAGGCAATCTTGAAATACTCTGAGAACTTAGAGGCTGAGATTGCATGAATGAAGCTTACAACGAATCAGAATAACGAGATCATCTCTCACCTCGACAGAGAAGTTGCTGAGTTAAAGAAGCCAAAGAGGAGGCCGATCAAAAGGTCAGGGATTTGAAGGCTAAAATTGATCAAGAAAGGAAGAATCACATGATCGAAGTGGAGTCCATTCACAACAGGAATCATGATTAGGCTGAGAAAGTAAGAGCACTCGAAGCATATCTTAAAAGTGAGCAGAAAGAAAAATATGAGGCTCTTCAGACCGCTCAAACTTACTGCGAAGAATTGCTAGGTGTTTGCAATGAGAGATAAAATGCATGCAAGGAAAGAGATGACACATTAGACAAGGCGAAGAGAGTGGAAATGTTGGTGGTTTCCATGGAAAGACGAATTAAGGATAGTTTTGATTTACTCATTACCAACAACAATGCCAATGTCCTTAAATTCTAGGAATTGGCGTGGCTTGAAAAAGCTTATCCTTGCACCTTTATGATGGCATGGGAGAAAATCATGTGGGATAAGCGCGAGCACTCTGAAAGAGCCGAAATAGACTTGGTGGAGCTGGAGAATGAGATTTTAAGCATAGTGGAGATCGAGGCGCTCAAAGCAGGTGAATTTATCTTGCATCCAAAATTGGCTGATACAGTTCAGAGGGATCAAGCTGAAGGTTCCGTCAACACTCCTCAGAATGTTACAACATGTCTTACCTTTGGGCCTCTAGCCGCTACGGTTTGTTCATTAGATCTTGGGTATGATCCGGATGCACCACAACTTCTTAAGCCTGGCATGCTATCTCCATTCTTGGAGGGAAACTCAGGTGGTATGCCTGCCATGTGGAATCTCTATCTTGTAGAGGTATGTCAATAACCTCACCCATATTTGAGAAGGCACACATGACACTGGTTGACATCGCTAATCTCTCATTTCATCTATCTCAAATTGTAGGTCAACCTGCGACTCCAACTCTTCCTAAGGAATGCTCCCAACCAGGGGTAACTGCAACAATAATGGATTCAATGGTCGTGACTATCTCTGGAATGATTTCAACCATTCCAGTTGGTGATGCCTTCTGTCCTAATACGCAGAAGATCCAAGCTCTAGATAAAGATGGGACCAGTGAGTTCCAAGAGATCTAGATTGATCAAGATGTTTTGAAGATGGTGTCTTCGGGGCCTCTACAATGCCCACTTTGCAGGAGATTCATGATCAACGAGCTTTAGACGTCACCAAGATCAAGCAAGAGCTGATTGATCCCATTCCATTTTCGTTGTCTATTGCTTCGCCCACCAATTCTATTTTCTTCCCAACTACGCTTCCTATGGCCGGGAGCCCTCGGAGTGTACCCACCACTTCACCACAAAGCACTCCAGTAAATGAAGTGGAGGGCGAGAAAGTAAAAGGAATATCAAAGCAAAAGGAGGTGGATAGTCCTATGGTGATGGAAAGAAAGGAATAAAGCACAAAAAGAAGTAATCATTCATTTCCTTTTTTTTTGTTCCGCGGCAGTAGTTTGACACTTTTGTCTTTTCGCTTTTTTAGCAAGTGTTGTGCGGATTCGGCCTCCGCTTTTGCTTTTGGCTTCAATGTTAATAACACTTGTAGTTATTTTGGCTGTGAAATAAAAGACTTTTGTTTTTGGATTAAGTCTTGTGTGAATAATTTTTAAGTGTTTGAGAAATGCGCTTTACATCCAATGTTTTTTGTGATCCATTTCTCATTGTTATTGTTAGGGTAACTCATCATCTTGTTCTGTTCTTTACGAGTAAAGAACAATTGTCCAAGTCCTTATCTGCACATAACCATGTTTGGTTCTGGAACAAGGTATCAATTAAGGTAATTCGGCGTCGGACGTCTGTTTGGACGTCCAAGATCATGCCAAACTTTGAGCACCGATCGAAGTTAACCACTTAACATAGCTATCTAAATATCCTCTTCCAGGATATTTGTAAGTAAGATCTTTCTTATCTTCGGGTGTAGAACTTTTGTCTTACCTAGTTTGGATAAGACATGAGTGCTCTGCCAGATTCTGGGCGTAAACAGTAGAGGCGAACTATCTTGTTCAACCTTTGATTTTTTTATATATATGCTCTTGCCCCCAAGAAAAGACTTGAAGGAGTTGTTTGGCGTCTATTTTTGAATGCCAGATGCAATTGTACATTGCATGTCTAATCATGGACTACGAAAGTTTGATTGGCACCTACTTCCGGGTACCTGCATACCTGCAATTTTCACATGCAAATATAACACCATTTGTGGTGTTAGATCGGTTATAGACAGATGTATGTGCTCCGGAAGTCATTTCTTTTATAAAACGTCAAAAATGATGAATTATGTCTGGTTACACGGAAAATATGTACAAATTTACATTCAAGTGAAATAGCATCGCAAGTGTTCGCTATTCAACGCCCGTGGGACTGGGATCCCGTCTACAGTTGCTAGCTTAAATATGCCATCTCCAAGTTTTTGCTCTATTGCGTACGGAACTTCCCAAGTCATACCCAAGTTCTCAGGGCCAGGAAAGGTCCGTTTAAGAACTAGATAACCAATTTCAAAGGTTCGATTTCTAACCTTGGTGTTTTAATGTCAGGCAACTTGATTTTGGTGTGCATTTGCGCTCAACTCAGCTTCGTCGTGCTTCTCATCGATCATATCGAGCGACTCTAGAAAGAGTTCCTTATTTATTTGTTGATTATAATGAGTCACGCGATAAGAAGGTACTTTTAGTTTAACCAAGATCATAGCCTCTGATCCATAAGCTAAAGCGAATGGAGAATGGCCAATTGTTGACTTGAGTGTAGTTCAATAACCCCAAAGTGCTAATGGTAATTCATCGACTTATTTTTCCCTTAGCCTTGTCCAATCGTTTCTTAAGAATGGACTTGATAATCTTATTCACTGCTTTGACCTATCCATTCGCCTGGGGGTACGCCACTGGGCAAACCTTTTCTCAATACGATACCTCTGGTAGAAAACTTTGAACTCGATATGAATTGGTATCGTTGTCGGAGGGTACCATTGTCAGAGATAATCATCTTTAGGACCCCAAAACGATATATAATATTTCTAACGACAAAATTGATTACTTTCTTTGTAGTGATCGTGGCTAATGGATCCGCCTCAGCCCATTTGGTGAAGTAATCAACTACGATAATGACATACTTCGCACCACCCTTGGCTATTGGCAACACACCAATGATATCGATTCCCCAAACTATAAATGGCTATGGAATAACCATTTGAGTAATCTTTGTTCACGGGGCTCTCGATATTTTAGCGAATCTTTGGCACTTGTCACATCTTCTAGTGTAAACAGTTGCATTCGATTGACAATAGGACATAAATACCCGTAACGAAGGATCTTATTCACTAGGGTCTGCCCTCCAGTATAGTCGCCACAGGCTCCTTCATGAACTTCCTTCAAGACTTGCTTGGCCTCATCATTGGCGACACACCGAAGCATGGGAACAGAGAATCCCTTCCCGTATAGTGCTCTTTCTTGCATGATGAATCTTGCAACTTTACGAAGGAGCTTGCGTCATTCATTCTTCCTATTCGGAAGTGTTCCTCTCTATTGATAATCCTTTATTGGAGTCATCCATGACTCCTCAAGTTCAGCCTCTAAGATCCAATCGACATCCATCTCATCGATGCTCAGAGCTGATAGTACCTCCATCAGAATGAGACCTATGAGCTTTGCATCTCCTAAACTGGCCAACTTAGCTAGTGAATCGGCCTTTGCATTCTCCTAAACTGGCCAACTTAGCTAGTGAATCAGCCTTTGCATTCTACTCTCTAGGAATATGCGTTATCGTGTAGTATTCACTATCACTGAGCAGCTCAAGGGATCGATTTAGATAAGGAGCCAGTCTTGCTCCTTTTTCCTGAAACTCTTTCCGCTCTTGGCACACCACCAGCTGGGAATCAAAGAAAATGTGTAAAGTTTTAACTCTTGGTTGTTTAGTAATCTTGAGTCTTGCAATCAGGGCTTTGTATTATGCTTCATTGTTTATTGCAGGAAAATTGGGTTACGGGGCGTAGCAAATCAGATGTTCCTCAGGAGTGACTAAAACAACTCTGATGCTAGAACATCGTTCGTTAGATGCATCATCCGTGTACATCTTCCATCTTGCATTCTACTCTCCACTGCTCTCCGGAGTGTCATCTTGCGCAGTGTATTCGACAATAAAGTCCACCAAAGCTTGTCCTTGAATTGCTCTCCGAGGTTGATAGGTTATATTGTATTGACTCAATTTAATGTTCCATTTCAACATCCTTCTAGCAGTCTCGGTTTGTTGTAAGACTAGTTGCAAAGGCTGGTCGGTAAAAATTTGATAAGATGAGCTTGAAAGTAAGGACGGAGATTCCTTGAAGCGATCAACAAACAGTGTGCAAACTTTTCCAGCTTCGGGTAATTTCTCTCTGCTCCTATCAATCTCTTATCGATATAATAGACCGATCGATGGTTGCAGGATTCCTCTCGCACGAGTGTGGCGCTCAAAGCATGCACCGATACTGCCAAATATATAAACAAATCCTCACCATCCAACGGTTTTGAAAGAATGGGGGTCCCTCCAAGTAATTTACCAGATCCTGGCATGCGTCTTTACACTTCTACATCTAAGTGAAAGTTCCTTTTCCCTTTGGACTTTTCCCTTCTTAATTATGTCAAAGAAAGTGATGCATTTGTCAGTGGCTCTGAAGATGAATTGACTTAGGGCGGCAACCTTTCCATTCAAACTATGGAACTCTTTGACTGTCCTTGAGGCCACTATGTCCCTTAGCGCCTTTATCTTTTCTGTATCGGCTTCAATCCCACGGGAGTTCACAATGAAGCCCAAGAACTTTCCTGACACAATGCCAAATGAGAATTTCAAAGGATTGAGATTCATTCCATATTTTCAAAGAACACTGAGCATCTCCGCCAAATCATCAACATGGTTCCTAGATTGCCGTTACTTCACTAGCATACCGTCCATGTAAACCTCCATCGATCATCCAATTTGACCTTTAAACATCATGTTCATACCCTTTGGTAAGTTTCTCCAGCGTTCTTCAATCCAAAGGGCATGATACAGTAACAATACAGTCCTAGATCGATTATGAAGCTGGTGTGTTCCTGATCTGGTATGTGAATGGGTATTTGATTGTAGCTAGAATATGCAACCATGAATGATAACAATTTGTGTCCGATTGTGGAATCTACAAGCTGATCAAACTTCGTAAGTGGAAAGTTGTCCTTTAGGCATGCCCTATTCAAGTCAGAATAGTCGACACATGTCCTCCACTTCCCATTCAAAATTTTCACCAAAATAGGATTTGATACCCACTCCAGGTATTGGGTGTCACGTATGAACCCGTTATCCTTCAACTTCTCCACTTCCTCTTTAAGTGCAGCGGATCTCTCCAGACCCAGGCTGTGGCATTTCTATTTAAAAGGAATGCACTTTGAATTTATATTCAATGCATTGCTCGCTATCTCTAGTGATATTCCATACATGCCTAAGTGGATCCAGGCAAACGAATCTAGTTCACTCGGAGAAAACTAACCAATTCTTTCATCACCCTCGTGCCAAGTTGCGATCCGATCTTTAGGACCTGTGTGGGATCATCCTAGTCGACCAGGATGTTGATCGTTACCTCGACCAGTGCAGCCTTTCGTCCAACGGCTCTTTCGTCGGATCCATATCCTTATGGAACCGATTGTGCTACCCGAGCTAGGGCTCAGGCGGTGGTTGCTGTGCGTCCAGAGCCTTGAAGCAGAGAGTCCTCTTTGTACTCTTTCCTTTCTCTCTCCTCCTCATGACATTCAATTCGATGACATAGCACTTGCGACCAATCCCTTGCTCACCTTGAACTATCCTCAGGTTGTTCCTGATCGAGAATTTCATTATTAAGCGCAAGATGGCGGCTCTGAATTCATCAAGGGCTGGTCTGCTCAAAAAAGCATCATAGGCAGAGTAGATATCCAACACAATGGAAGGCATGACTCACACTTGTTTGGGATTTTCCTCTCCAAGAACCATCAGAAGATCCTTGTAACCCACTGGCTCAGTAGCTGTCCCTTTAAATCCCTGGATCTGAAATTTACAAGGCTTTAAATCCTTCGCCTCTAGAAGCATCTGGTCATGGGTTTTCTTAAACAAAATGTTTTATGAACTCCAACAGTCAACCAAAACCTTTCTCAAATAGCAGGGCCGATTATGGCCAAAATAACAAGCGGATCAATAGTTGGGGCTTCCACCCTATTTGCATCTCGATTATGAAAAACAATATCATCAATCACAGTTCTAAACTTTTTTGCCGAAGTGCTGTATTCTACGGCAAAACAACTCTCATTTACCGCATGCTTTAAAGCACCAGCATATCACTCCATTTCATTCCAATTCTTCTCAGTTGGATGCGGTCTACCAATAATTGTGTTAATGACAAGACGTTTCTCAATCCCATCTGGGCTCATCTACACTAGGCCCGGCTTGCCGCTGCTCGGGGTTAGAAGTTCCTTGCCCGCCATCCTATAGGGCTTGCACAAACTATTGTAATTTCTATTTCATGATTAACTCCTCAATCACATCGGGAAAATGTCTGCACTCGTTAATGTTATGACCATGCATTTCATGGAACCTGCAGAATTTGCCAGACCTTTTTTCTTTCTCAATCGACTCCCTTGGAGTAGGCTTCCTATATTGTTCTTTTCCTTGAGTAGCCAAGTAAATGTTTTCAATGGAATTGTTCAACGGGGTGTAGTTGTCAAACTTCGGGATTCTCAGATGATTCCTCGAATCTATTTTCTTATTTTTACTCCTATTATTGTTCTTCCCCTGTCAACCACTTCGGTTCTCTACATCAACGTCAATATTGCCAGAACTCCCTCTGGACTATTTCACTGCGACATTGCTTTGTATCGTTTCAACTGCATGCCCAACATCACCTCTTTTGGGATAGTATTGTGCTTTTTCCAAGTGAAAATACTAATTAGCCTTCCTATAAAAGATATCCATCATTGACGAGGGTTTCATTTCCAATCATCTCTTGAAATCGGTCTCGAGATGAATCCCCCTGATCAACACCGTCAAAACAAAATCCTCCTGAGCATTACTCACTTTTTTCATTGCAGTATAAAACCTATGCAAAAAATCCTTCAATGACTCCCACTCCCTAGAAGACATTAGAAAGTGTCATAACGTCTTTCGAATGTGTAGTATGCATGCAGAATTGTTCTATAAACTTTCATGCCAATTGGCCAAAAGACGATATGGATCTCGACGGCAGCTGGGTAAACCATATCATCACCACTCCTTCCAGAAAAATCAGGAAGCAATGAAATTTCATTGCATCCGAAGCTTTGAAAGTATCCATATGCCAACCATACTTTATCAAATGTTGCCTCGGATCAGTCTTCCTATCATATGATGGCATCGTCGGCATCACAAACCTTTGTTGGTATTCCTCATGTAGAATATTCTCTGTAAACGGATTTCGACTCAGGGAAGAACCCCAATCATCATTAGTACGATGCTGGCTTTCACTAATAAACCTTCTGACCATCTCGGTTAAATCTAGTTCAGCTGGTTATATCGAACAATGGTAAATATGATCCGCTCCAAGTATTTGGGTCGGCAAATGCTCTTGGGTTGTTTCATAATACCTGGGTTCCTATGACTCCGGAAGAACCGTTTGTTCAACAGTCTAATGATTCCTTCAAGGCGGATATGCAGCACCTGCTTGATCTCCAATATTTTGATCGTTCGTAAAATGTCCAAAAGTCAATCCAACAGCATCTCTCAAGAGTTGACTACTATAAACCATATTTGATGGTTCGGTACCGAACGGCCTTGATGGTTCGATACTGGTCCATAATCCTTTGTCATGACTTTGGCCTGACTTTCGTTCCAATCTCCTGGGATCTTTCCTTGGCATCTTCTACTTTCTGTTCCTCTACTTATGCTTCGATGATGAGGAACTATCCGACTCTAAATCAGAAGGCGTTCCATCCCACCTATTTCTCCTGCGATTGTTGGTTAGTTGATTCAACAAATCTAAACTTTGCTTCATCTGCGTATTTATCTCATTGTGAATTTCCTGGAGCTTGTCCTCCATTTGTTTCATCACGTGGTCCATCTCAAACCTAGTGACCACATCAGAAGGGTTCTAAACTTTTGTAGCGGTTGGCTGCACAACCTCTCCAGCAAGTTAAAGATCGATCTCCTCGACATCTTCTGCAGCACGTGAAGTGGTGGAACTGTCTCTTTTAGGTGCCACATCAGTAAGTACTTATGTAGATTCTTGAAAATCTGAGTAGTTAAAAATTCCGAAAATCAAAGGAAACTGGATCTATCTCTTGGATTTAGATGATCCAATAGTAGATGATGGATCCAAACAGGTCTAGGAATCGGCTCATAGTGAAAGCACCAAAACGTTAGTGTCAAGAATGGCACTAACAACCGTAAGATTATGTAGAGAAATAAAAATGATGAAAAGTAAATTGTAAGTAAGAAATAAATAGTAGACAAATGATTTATAGTGGTTCGACAAGGTGTGCCTACGTCCACTTAATGATTCTTCTCGTTTTATTACTAAAAGTACAATAAGTGTTCTTATGGTTTGTCATCGAACGATAAGTGATTACAAGAAATAAGAACAAGTGCTGAAAGGTGAAAAGGATTCCTCAAATGAATTCTCTCGTGGTCTATTTATAAGTGTAGGTTAGCGGGAAAGTCTCAGGCACATCCATTCCCACGTTTTCTATGATCTCTCGGCGATTGCTGAAGAAGAAAACATGGCCAGCTTAGCAATCTGTATGGCTTGGGACCTAAGCATAGCTATGGGTCGGTACCGACATCAATTGTTGTTCTGGACTTTTGGAGATTGGTAGCTTTACCATTAGCTTTATGGTTCCAAAGTTGTTTTAGCCATTATTTACTTACTTCTGAATCCAATTGATGGATCTATGGAAGGGTGAAGTTGCTGATTTGGAGAGCTTGAGGAGATCGATGGAGTATAGCATGCAAACGGTGTTATGGAGCATGGAACATGCATCTAGGATCATGGGATAGGAAAATGGGATCGAACCCATGAATAAACATGGTTCGGTATCGAACCATAAGCGATTCAGTACCGAACCATAAATATTTCGATCTTGAGCCATGTACTTGGCTGGGTATCGTCCCATCTTTGTGTGGTAGTTTGGGCTTGGCTTTTCGAACTTAGTTGAACCACTCTTCTGAGTCTTCGGCTATCTTTCTATGTCGCTTGCCTCGATAACCTAACACATGCGACTTATCTAATCTGACTAAATATTGCTGGGTCAAAAGGCCGGATACAAATATATTAGTACCTTTTAATATTCTTTCTTATAGACACACGCTTCCTCTACATTTTGACTGAAAGTCAAACCATTAGATTTCTCTATCAAAATATTTGCTCAATTTTGATGTTTATCGAATGATATTGACTATCAGTTCTTGAATCCTATCCAATACTTATGAACTTAGTTATCACTCCCATTGACTTCGTAAAATTTTGGTTATTATGTGCAAATAATCTATAGTAACTCATTATTCGGAATTTTGTTTCAACATAGATGCACCAAAACTAAAATTCATATTGGATGATAATTTTGTGAGTAGAATGCAAATTAATTCAATCACATTGGCTAATGAATCTATCAAGCTAATTTTAACAATTGAAATTTATAAGGTTATTCATATCAATGTTTCTTACTATATTCCAACTGCGTCAGTCTTCCTTTCAAAGGTGCACTATGGCCAATGAATCATATCCCTTTGGGTACAACAATTAAAATTATATTTTGGTAATTTACTTGGAATCCATTTTAGATTTTAAGCATTGTGCGATATGACATAGTCCATACTCTTAATGTCTTATTGACAATCGAGGATATTATTATTAATAACAATTCTTTTTCTCAACATTGATAAGAAACTCAAAGTTTCTCTTTAAATGTATGACAATTGTTATCCGACATTCTAATAAGTTGTGTCTATTTTAGGCTTAATTAATTTTATTTCAACTTATGTAACCAGTTTCCATGTTAGAGTCTTTGGATCGCATCCAAGTCCATTGTAGCGCCACTAATTTTAACTACTGATTCATCTCAAACTCTTTTTGTATGGCCCACACAAGACCCTTATGAGTGAAGTCAACATGCCTCTCGGCCCACACAATGGTTTATTTCTTGAAACAATAATTGTTTCTCACTGTAACAAAATAGGAATTCAAAAACATTTTATGAAATTCTTTTATATTTAAATAAAAATAGATTAGTTTTGAGTTTACAAAACTTACTTTCATAACACAAATTAGTCAACCACGCATCTTGAACCATTCAAGATTGGGGTTTTTTAATTAATTCATAACTTTTATGATTTCATAAACTAAGCTTTTAGATGAAATTAAATTTAACATATGTACTCACTTTTAAATATATATTCTCATAGAAATAAGTTAAATCAACTTCACTCATCATCAATCATTCTTTGTCCAAGTAAATCCAATCACTCCTTATAGATACATCGTTATATGTCATAAGAAGGAGTGACTTTGAGATTAAATCTCATTCGTTTAAGGTACTTTTGGAATCTTTCTAATATATACTCACCTATTTGATCAAATCGAATTGTTTTATTTTCCATAACGCCCCAATTCTATACCCATACTACTAAAGGACGTTACTAAGTAATGTCGTCTAGTAATACAGAGAATAAGGTTTGCTGGGAGCGACCTTATGTAAATCTTCCCTCAAGCTAACACAGATATGTCATTCTTACCATAGTCTGAATCAATCTCAAAATTTGACATATGCTATTTGCACGAAGGAACACTTACGTAGGTTCATAATAGCAGAACAATATATAATAAATATTCACAGACACAGAATCGCATGCGGAACAAAATATGATACACATCCCATAATATAAAGTATGTCTCAAAAAAGAGTGCAAATATCATAACTCAGAAAATATACATCATAGTGGCATCACAACCCAAATCCAAAATATCATACATATATATACAATGTGCAAAGGTCACACACTACTGGAGAGATAACTAATGAAAATCTTACTAAGCCTAATGATGAGATAACAAAAGGCTGCATAATGCAAAATCCCTTCAAATTCCAAACACGCGCATGAATCCATGGTCAATGTCCCTGAACCTGAAATGTCTCGTTCTGACCTGAGCATTATAATAAAATAACACCCAGATCAGACTATCTCTAAATATCAAAGGGTAAGATCACTATAATAAAGATATCAATCAGATATCAATTAAAATAAGATATGTCTAACTATAATTAACACACAAGTGATCTGGATACTACTCAAGTCTATTGAAGGCTATCATATACAAATATGGAAACTCATATATAGCCAGTTCAAATCAATAAATCAAATAAATCCATAAAATTCTATTGCTAATCAAAGGTATTGTCCCCCTATGGACTAAACATAGAGGTACAGTCCCCTTTTGGACAATCATAAAACACAAACGAATCACACCATTTCACTAAATAATATCATGTCTCTCACGGACTATCATCTTAATATGGTGTTAACTTATCAAAATCTTTGAGGCACGAAGAGGCAATTCAAATCCAAAACTAAACGCTGTGAAGAACATGCGGGAATGGATATCCAAAAAATACTACTAAATAATCACTAGCAGTTTTAATCGGTTTCTAACATTACGCTAGCAATTCAGTTGGTCGCTAACACCACACCAGCAATTTAATCGGCCGCTAACACCATACTTACAGTTCGGTCGATCACTAACACTGTAGTAGCAGTTTAGTCGGTCGCTAACACCACAATAAATAAATCGACCTATAAGATATTCTTAGTGCGAATTACTCTCTTCCAAGGGGAGACCGATAAGAAAAGCTCTAGAAGTTTAGCCCGTTAAACTCCTACAGTCCACTGAACTTCTACAGTCCAACAGTACTTGATATCCACAACATATGTTCAACCTAACATTGCACCGCTGAGGTGCCACACCTACTAACGGATGGCACAATTATTATGATATCGAATATAGCCTATGGTACAGACTACTGGCTCAGTGGTATAGGGCTAGAAACTAACCGAATACCATGACTCAGGGTGCGACCTCCAACGTCAAGCCGCTAGGTCAAACAACTAGCATGTAAGGTCAAGCTAACAAATGCACTAACGAATATACCGAGTTATACAATAACTCATATCCCCAAGATACTATTTATCCTGAAGTGTTATAAACTTCTCAAATAGTAATTACTATAGTAACACTATGTGACCCATAACCACTCGATGTTACTAAAATATTTACTATTAGTTAGTAAATTCCATTACCAAATACTCTACGCAAACAAGTCTTATAATTAAACAGTGGAGTGATAATTAATGTCCCATAACCACTTGTTACTATCATATTGTTTAAGTATATTTCCCGTTTCATAGAAAAAGCAAATAATTAACTCAAAAGCTAATTTACATGAAAAGTCATTAAAATTCACAAAAGAAATCCCGAATTGGTGTGTATAGTTTTGAAAGCAAGTACTTCTAATTTGTCACATATGAAATGATTTCTAATACAATTTGTACAAGTCTATTTCCATACTTTTCCTTTAAAATCCATAAACTCTTTTATTGCTCATCTTTACATATCTTTTTAATACTAGGAGAATTAAACGGCAAAACCTGAATTGATATAAAAATGTATTTATATGTATATATGGTTGTTCTAAATTTTCTTTGAAAAGATTATGAGAAAATGGTTTGATTTGGAAATCATTCTTTTGTAAACTCAAGTTAATATTGTGCCTTAAAACTTGTGGTTAAAATCATATATTCATAGAGCACTTCTATAGAATATAACTCCAAGATGAATTCACAAATTCATAAATCAAAACCCCAAAATATCATTGAAATCAACATGAAATAGGGCACACAAAACAACAATATCAATCAAAGAAACATCCGGGCAAACAAAAGGTCGAATAGGCGATTGCGAGGCACACAAACATCACCTAGGGCTTTGCCCAAGTGCATGACCGGTGCAGCGGTCCTTGAGGACTGATCCACTGGTGGCGTCCCCTGGGTAACGTTACTGGTGCCTTTCGGTGGTCCATCGACAGGGTTTTCCAACTGTGGATGCTTCTAACTCCTAGGGCACTAATTTAGCAGACATGCAAGCATACAGACGACTACATTTTGATGATTTAAATGATCATTTGATAATGGTTTTAGTAAACAAAAAATAAGGTTTCATATGGTAAAATTAGCATACAAGATTGAGAACAATTCAATCCTGAATTCAATCAATTACTAAACAGGGGATAAGCTTTCATTTGGATATAGTAGCCTAAGATAAACTCACCTATTAGCCTTTTAGCAACTTGCCTTAGTTTCCTATGCTTGCAACTCCTCTTCTTCTTCTCCATGCCTTAAATTCAAAAGTCACAAAACACAAAAACTAAAATTCTAGACAACCAAATCACAAACGAATTGGAGATAGGGTGTAGTTTGGATTGAGAGATTACCTTGATGATTCCTGGATTTTTTTGGAATTTATTTAGATTTAAATTAGATGTTTTTGCTCTCTAACCTAGGTTTGCATTTGTGAATTTTTTTAATGAAAGCTTCTGTGTGTTTTAAATGAACGTACAAGGAGATGTTTCTCAACTTAGAGAAGTTCACTAATCCCCTTAAATGGGCTTAACTAAATACCTATGTCCAAACCCTTTTTAATTAAATAAACCATAAATTAAATTAATCTCATTTTTACACAACTCTAAACACCATTTTCTAAATGATTAAAACATAAAAAAATTAATATGAATGTTCTGAAATTAAATTTACTACCTAATCTTGATAATCAGATGATGAAACAAAATTTTAATAATCACAGCCCTTTATTTTTCTTATTGAAAATGAGGCATTTTTGCATTTTCTAAAATAAGAAAACATACCCATAAATCATTTTAACACCGAAGTTTATCATTTTCTCTCTAAATAAAATTACTTTTTATTTGGAAAGTACTGACATGATTTGTACAAGAATTTACACACTCAAATCCCTTTTACATAATATTTTCTCTAAATTCCTTTATTAAAGAAAATACACAATTTTATTAACTTAACTTGTTCTCTAAGCTTATTAATTTTATAAATAAATTCTAACACTTTATAAATCCCCATTTAATCTTTAAAAGATTATAATACTCTAATTTACACAAATACTAAATTTAAACCCAAATTTCTCAAACACAATTTATCCCAAAAATCCAATTACACAATTCCTCAGTTATTAGATCTTTAATCTTACATAATTAAATTAGATTTGTTTAACTAAATAAACGATAAACAAGGTGAACTCAATCGAGTTGTTACATTTCCTTTGCACATTTTATTTTCCACCCGATTTGTATTCAATCAACTTATTATAGATATACTACTTGTATATTAAATACATATGTTTATGTACGTGATAATTCATCAATGAATTTAACGAAGTAAGTGGATCCATTTTAGTATCACTAGACCATGGATTCTATGTGTGTATATCAATTTGAAGAGTTCATTAACTCTTTTGTCACTCCCACTGAATGGGGATTTTATCTTAATCGTTTGAGATACAATTCATCATTACCCCATGATTTACAATTATATGATTAAAGAATTATTCCTCAAAGATATGGCTTAATTTACATTTACAAAATAATTAAAAAAAAGTTAGATACTTCTGTATTTTCTATAGCTACTGCATCACTTTTGTTATGAATACAAATACCATCATTATAGATTTATCGTATAACGAATATTAATAATATTCATAAAATAAAACTATACCTATTTTCGATCAATACTTTAAACAATTATTATTTCATATGTAATACATGGTATATATGTAAAGACATTCTTTTGTAACTTGATGCATCCAATAGTAAGTGTCATACATTATGCTCTCGCTATGTACACCATTACAATAACATCGCGTGAAATACAAAAAACCATTCAGTCACTTGTTACGTGCAATTTATTTCATCCACTGTAATTAGTCTATAGTCGAGAATTCTAGATCAAATATCTTGAACTCGATGAAATGACTCCCAGAGAAAACAAATTTTCTAGATGAAAATACATTTGGAATAAAAACCACATTTCTCATTCCATATTAATTATCTACTATCATTTTATACAATTCTCATTTTCAGTGTTTCTTCATGAAGCAGAGTTGACTATTCACACTCTTCATCCCAACTGTTCCTATGTTGCATCCACTCTTGGAGATTATATTTCTTTTTCCAAATTGTTGAACCATTTAAACAAAACCCTTACTATAAGACTGTACCAAAATCTTTACAAAAGTGCATTTGGACATCCTTAACATTTTAAGGATATCTTATAAGTTGCAGTAAAGTAAACTATTCAAACTGAGATTTCAATGACTGAATTCCAAGGTTTATGTAGTAGTCCTTGGTATGTATTGCTTCTAACATTACAAGATCCACATAGTATTCAATTGTATTGGACACATGGTCTTGCACCATGGTCTATTTTCTTATTTCAAATGAGTTAATTTCATTGACATTTCATTTATTATGAATGTGAACATTCACCATGCAACTTTGATATGCGCTCGAATATGGATCAGCCATCCATATTCTTGTATTGTTTTAGAGTTCAAAACTTATAGAAGACAACACACAATATTAGTCAAATAAAAAATTAAGCGACCAAGTTACTAATGTATTTTATAGTTGTATAATTTGACTGTTGCATTGGTCTTGAAGTGACAACATGCCAAAGGATATATCGGTAAGTGTACATTATATTTCTTTGTTAATCCTAATTTAATTCACTTGTATATTTTAATAGATAAAAATTTTAAGAATAAAAGTAGGTACACAAATTTAATGAAGTATATAATTTTAATTTTGTATAGAAAGTGTTCTTACAATATTAGGAAGGTTAAACGATGTCATTTCATTTTTCTAGTAAAGCCCCCACTTGATTTTTATATTCTTTAAAACCCTAAGAGAAATATAGAAATCTTTCAGTTTCTATATTCAGTGTCAGGACTGGCTTCCCTTGGGATTTTGACCTTGAGTTTACTCAACAAATCACAGGCCCATAAGCGATGGATAACTTTTCGTAGGTTCTAACTTATATAACTCTTAACCATAGTATATGCCATAATCTCGACCTTGACCTTGAGTTTGCTTAATAAATAGAGATAGGTTATTCACTCCTACTTATCATTTCTCGACACCCTAAGTATAATTCATTAACCTTGAGTTTGCTCAACAAATACAAGCATGTATCTTACCTTATATAGGCAATATATTAATAGTACTACACAAAACAGATCTAGCTTGTGTTTTCTCAATAACCAGCGCATATTCATGTAATCTATCAATATATAAATGATAGATGACAAATATATTAAAGATTTATAATCCCTAATAAATTTTAAGTGGTATAGATTTAAGGAATAATGTATTTCTAATGAAATACATGCGTGATTCAAGTATCGGACACATCTGAAATCATGGTATACATATCCAACCTACACATTTGTTCCTAAAATCTCTTTGGATTTCTTATAATTCCACATATATTATGTTTGTACATATATAATTATATATGTTTAATTTATTTATAACTATTATAATTTAATTAACTTATATAATATTTATACGTGTCATACTAATTAAATCATATTTACAATTTTAATTCTTAATTAAAATAATGAATTTAACTAAATTTTGTTTAAAAATTTTTGAAATTTTATTTTGTTCATCTTAAACTATTTATGTTATCCAGCCGTTTAGCCGGGCTATATTCAGACTGACCAGACGAGTTAGACCCGACGATTGTCAAGGCAAGAAGCCCAGAGAGATGATCTCAGGGTCCAGGAAACAAGTACAGACAAGACCACAAGACGACGATCGGACAAGCTTAGAAGTGAAATACCATGGAATACACTAAGTATAGATCAATGTTCCATCCTACATAGGGGATCGGTACCAATCCCTAGGGGCACACCCAAAGTGGCCCCCACTCCTATGGCACTCGTCTCAATCTACATAGAGCCTGATTCAAGTGTTGTTTTAGAATTCCTATGTGTTGTATTGGCAATCTCCATATACAGTCTAAAGCTGCAGTTCAACCTTTTGTGGATCCATCGCTTGGACCAAAAAACATCTATGCGACTATGCAAAACAACCTTGGAATCCTGAAGCCAACACCAGGACAAGCCAACATAAGAAATCACAAGACCCTATACTACGTATATAGGGATCAGTATCGATCCCTCTATAGGGATCGATACCGATCCCCAACCATATGTGATATGGAGTTGAGATTTTCTGGGAGACTTGGTTTTGGCGGAGAGGTTCTACAAGAGAAGTTTTAGCGAGTTATTTGATCGTTTACCCCTATAAATACAGAAGGCATGGTTCATTCTAAGGATCTTTATGCTACCATTACAGTCTTACTCTCTTGTATTCAAGGATCTATTTCGATTTTACTCTCTTGTAATCACAAAAACTAGTGCAAAAGCAATAAAATCATTCAAGTGGACGTAGGCCAAGATTGCCGAACCACTATAAATTTGTGTATGCTTGTTTTCTGGTTGATTTCCTCTATTTTTCATTTACTTTCTTCATTTAATCTCTACTACTTACTTTTCTAGGCACTAATTTTGGTTCAAAATTTTGGTGCTTTCATTGAGAAGGATATTCTTAGGCCATTTGGATCCATCATCTATTATTGGATTCCTATATCCAAGAGATAGATCTAATTTCTCTACCTTTTGATTCTACAACTCAGATTTTTCAAAGGTCTACCAGAAGCTTTCTGCCATGGCCCTACCAAGAAAAGAAACACGTACCATAACAACCAGAACTACCTCTAGTGATGCCAAGAATCAGAATCCTCAACATGTGGATAAAGTTGTGTAACGGGGACAAACGGAGATCCAGACTCCAACTGACGTCGTGACCAGAATGGAGATGGATAGGATGATGAAGCAGATGGAAGATAGATTTCAGGCTAGTCAGCAGGAGATGAATCCAACAATCCAGTAGAGCTTGAGACTATTGAATGAACTGACTCAAAATAACCATAGATGGAGTATAAGGGATCCCAACTCAGAGCCAGAGAGTTCTTCTTCATCCAAGTAAAAGCGTAAGACTTGAAGGCGGAAGTGGACCCAATATAGTGCTAGGACATCATACCAAAGGAGAGCGCTGACCAATGGCTCAAGTTAGGGATCAGAACTGACTCCTGAGGAGGGATCAGTACAGAACCCCATTGTGGTGGGCTTGATGCTCAACAATTGGAAGGTGGGGTGAATGTGGCCTCTGGGCGTGCTGCTGATGTTCAGAATATGGAGTTTTGGACTGCTACTGATAATACAACTCACGGTAATCAACCAGGGAGGGACTGCTGGATGAATGGATCCCCATAGTTTGGAGAGCCTAGGTACCGAGCACTTTCCCAAGTGTGTTTATTGGGCCAAACACTCGAGACATGACTCAATTACCGCTGTTTAGTTGAACCTATTAACTCAGACTATCTGGAAGATATGGTCTAGAGATTGGTGAGTGAAAACAAATTCAGAACCAATGATAAATGGGGTACCAATGCGAGTTCGAACCCATTCACAGAAGACATTCTTCACGCAAGATATACCCAGAGATTTAATATGCTAATGATGTCGTTGTGCGGAGGAACAACGGATCCTAGGCAACACTTATTGAGATATGAATGGCAAATGGATTCAACCAAAGCTTCAAATGCTGCGAAGTGTCATTGTTTCCTAATTTTCCTAGAGGGAGTGGCTATAATGTGGTTCACTCGGCTTTCGTCAAAGTCCATATCGTCTTTCGTAGAGCCGTTGCGAAAGTTCATGGAGCAATTCCGCTTACACGCTTCACGTCCAAAGCACATGAAGTTAGTATCCAACATTTATCAAGCCGAAGAAGAGTCGTTGAGGGACTTTTTGAATTGGTTCCACACGACTGTAACAAAAGTAATGGATCCTAAGGAAGACATGGTACTGATGGCACTATGTAGCGGAGTTCACCTGACTCGGATTTCAAAGACTGGTTGGAAAGGAAGCAACCATTGATAATGGATGCTTTTTACAAGAAAGCCAACAAATATTTGTGTTAGAAGGATGCGCGCAAGCATCCACGGAGGACCATTGCTGGATATTCATATGAGATAATACAAAGTAATGTCGCTGTAAAGCAAACTGGAGAAAATTATGGGGACATAAACGTGAATGTCAGAAATCAGAATGAAGGTCAGAAAAGAACAATGATGGGGCCAAGAAGCGTAAGCCAGATAATCAGTATCGTTTCCAGAGTCCTAAGTACGACAATGTAATGACTCACCCATTTGGATGGTTTAAATTGACAATAAACCACACATGTCGAACTTAAACCATTCAAAAGGAAGGATTGTTATGGGGTAAATAAAAAATGAAGAGGAAAGAATGAAAAAAATACAGAATCTCACAGCAGAATGACAAAATATAATAATCAAATAAAAAGTTTATGAAGTTGTTTTACAAATAACTTTGATTACACTTTTACCATATATCAGAGTATACATACAAATAATAAATAAATAATGAAGCGGAACAACATGATGCAGTGGAATATATATATAAGATAAATAGCATACAAATCTCCATCTTCGTCCTCCAGAAATAAAGTCTTTAACACTGAAAAGCTCAGGCTGACCAGAGCGTAATGAAAAGACAAAACACTCGAGTCAAAACTAAAAGATCTTATGTAAGTTAAATCACAGTAAATAAATATGAGTGTAATGGCTTTAGAGATGTTTACAGGATTTTACATCTCCTATCCAGTGTCTAACGTGCGTGCAATAACTTAAGAGATGTTCGGGATTACCACCTCCTAAGGATCCGTTAAACTATTTACTATGTAGTAATATACTCTATTATAATATGTCTATCAGTAAAGTAAAGTATTAAAATAGTGTTAAGGTGTTACCCATATCCCCCTTAACACATTTTTATATATTCCCGTAGTCTATACAGCTACTATAAGCTCCACCAAACCGGTGGTTTACTCAGTGAGCACTCCATAGGTATGGTACAAACCAAACTCGTAGTGGGCGCGAAAAGACATATGACAAGGCACACGAGGCAATGTCAGGGTAGGATTCTACCGTTTGCAGAACCGAGCTGGTGGTAACGCATAGCAGCTACTACCGCCCACCTCGGAACACACCCCCATAATCAAAATAGAGGGTTGGCCACCAAATCAATCACAAAGTAATAAATATGGTATCGAAGAAGCATGTCCGATCGGAGGTGCGACCTCACTTGGCCAAGGTATAGCTCCTGTTTTAGTCATATCAAGCTGACCCGAGAGTGTCAGGGCTGCATTCATACCTCATACAGTAATGTTCGCCAAACCATCCTACTTCATTCTGGATTCTCCACCACGTGCACAGTTGTTAAAGTGGTTTTCGGTATTGGCAGAGAGTGTGAAAATATCCGATCTCGGTCTCTTTAACAACCAAACGCTTATTTCACACCAGTTGGTTCTTTTACATTTCCAAAACCATTTCATATTGATATTAAAATATCATATTCAATTCAAATCATATCACTTTCAAAATCATTATTTACTTCAGAATCATATTCACTTTCGAAATCATTATCATTTCAAAATCATATTCCCTTTCAAAATCATAACCACAAGAATAGGTTAAACCATCATATCAAAATATTCGCTTTTAAATCAATTAAATCTAAATCATAACAGTTCCAACTTAAATAGTTTGAGTATTTAAAAGTAGTATATATATTGGAATAGTTATACATTAAAAATAGTTTATATTTTAAAAATAGTTTATAGATTAAAATAGTTTATATATTAGAAATAGTTTATATAATAAACTAGGTTATATATTAAAATAGTTTACGTATTAGAAATAGTTTATAATAGTTTAAAATAGCTTAAAAATAGTTTTTTTAGTTTAAAATAGTTTAAGGGTTTAAAAACAGTTAAAATAGTTTAATATAAAATGGTTTGGTTATTGGAAATGGTTTTATATAGTAAATAGTTTGAAAATTTAAAAAAATCTGAAATTTAAATATAATAGATTTTTAAACAGTTTACATTAAAATAATTAATTTGAAAATAATATCAAATCAAACTGTTTCTTTCATTTCAACAAATCTGGACCATATCCAGATAACGAATTCAATTTTAACTTTTCAATTTAAATTCTCATTAAAACCATTTAATTTATATCGATTTCAAATCCATGTTTGAACTACAAATTTAAACCACTTCAAATTCAATAGATGTCTAAGTTTAAATATTCAAACGTTTACAATAACTCAATTTTGATAAATTTCAATTATATTCAAAATTCAACTTTAAAATTTCAATTCAAAATTTTAAACAATTCATTTAAAAAAAATTCAATTTCAACATTTTAAAGCTTGGATTTTGAAAATAATTCAGTTCATATAAATCAAATTTTATTTCATAATATCATTAACTGGATTCAAAAATTAAAGATTTAAAAATCATTTCATTTAACCAATCCGGTGTCCGTATATAATTTTCTACCCTATGATCAAGTGATACAGATATATACCATTTCAACCCGCAATAAATTTTAAATTTACGGGTATATATCATTTCAACCCGCAATCCCGAATTACAATTCAAAATCCATAAAATCGCTCGGGTTTATCATTTCAACGCATAACGATTTTTCCCTAATCTATAAGATCGTTCGGGTATGTATCATTTCAACCCACAGTGATTTTCCTAACAACAACTAAGGGAACTTGTAGTGTGATAACAACATATAAAATAAATATAATATCCAATCATCCAAATATCAACAATTAAACATCCATCAAAATCATCATTCAAACCAACCAATAAATCACAACAAATAAACTGGTTATCATTTTCCAGTATTCAATTAACAATTTAAATTCAATATTAAATTAAATGGCAATTAAATTCAAATTAAATTTAAATGAAAAATTAAATATACCAAATAACAATCAATTAATTTCTAATCACGTCATAAATTGCTGCACCGTTGGATCGAAAAACCACCGTTGGATCGAAAAACCACCGTTCGACGAAGATCCACCGTTGGATCGAAAAACCCCAATATGGACGGTCGAGGTTCTTCGTCGATTTCTAGTCAAACGATGCACCAAATCGAAAAACAAATTGCTCTAGTAGATTAAGCTTATTGAGAGCTTTCCAACGATATATAATTTGCTACGTTTGAGGAGTTTAAATTTTTGAAATTGATTTTGAATTGAAATTGAATTGAGATTTAGGGTTTTTGCCATTGGAAGGAAGGAAAAGATAAGATGTTGATGTACGTACAAACTAAACTGAAAGGCTATTAGGGTTTGAGAAACAAAATCTATTTATTTGAACGAAGATGGATAAGAATGAATAACATATCAAATTGGGTTGAATCAACAACAACGATCTGAAAAGCCCGTTTCGTTCCCGAAATGAAAATAGGTCATCCAATATATCGAAATATAGGTTTTCGGTATTTTTAAACTCAATGGAACTAGTTTCAAATCCAAATTCCATTGTATACAGAAGTTAGCTTTTAAAATCAGCTTATTTTAAATTGATTTCTACGCGTTACGAGCCCGCACGATCAAACGACAAGTCTGATCGCTACGAAACTTGAAATCCTACAATAATTCACTGTTACGGATCCGATGAAACTAGTTTCGTCGAAATCCAAGATAGTGGCCAAAATGGCTATTTTCACGTTAATTAAATAAATTATTATTAAACTGATTAAATCACTTTTCAAATTCAAATTAAATAGTTAACAATTTTCATCATTTTTGATTACCTTGAAATTTAAAATCTTTTAAAACAAATTTCCCATGTCAAATTCAATATTAAATATTGCACTAATTACAGCGTTCAATTTCAATTGCAATAAATTCATTAATTATAATTTAAATTCCCATAATTCATTTATTTTGATTTCACTCTTATTATTTAATCAAGTATTACCTTATGAATATAATTAACATTAGTTTACATTTTTATTACATCAATATTCTACAGTTATCATTTTAATTCATATTTACAGCAATATTTAATTTACATTAGATTTTTATTGATTTCCAAATTATTTCAATCATATAAAGAAAATGAGATGATAAATAAACAATTATTACTTAATCATATTTATAATTTTATTATTCACAAACAAATGTTATAACTACTTACACATCACTGATTTTCATATTCAATTTAATTACATACAATCTCACCGTTTAATACAATATTTAATTTATTTCCTTACATACAATTCCTAACCAAATTAACTTTACAGTAATTTCAATTAATTGAAATTACATTAAAATAGTTGTCAATTATATTAAATTAACCCTATTAAATTACATTCCAATTGTTTTCTCATTGCAAATCGTAAATTTTAATTTCTTCCAATATTAAATCCCAAAATCTTATTACATTTACTATTTTTAATTATCAAAAAAATGCGGGTCGTTGCACTCTCCACCACTCAAAACTTTTCGTCCTCGAAAAGTGAAAAGAAGGGATTAAGAAACTAATATATTTTTATTTAAAATATTCAATTTATAAACTCTTTAAACTTAAATAATTAAGTATTTTAAATAAAGTATATCAATTTATAAGCAATTAATTTACATAATTTAGTTTAATAAGAATTTGAAAATAACTCAACTTTTACCAAAAAAATCTAAGTCTTAAATTCACGAAAAATTTCGACAGACTCTTCTTTGTATGGATAGGTCCGGAAAATAATAATATCAATAATAACAATATATATATATCATATTTAAATAATATAATATCCCCAAACCATGGGAAAAACAATAAAATATCGCTATAAAACCGTAATCCGAAAACGTATCTATTTTTCGGGCAAACAATGCTTTATTTATGAAACCAAAAGCGATTGCTATTGCTTCCATAAACCTGTATTCCACTTATACAATCCAAAGTAGTGAAAATTATGTACAAGAGAAATATTTTAGTTGTTTTCAATTAGCAACAAAAGCAAATCAACGCAAAATATATGCAAGCAAAACAACACGACCATCGCATGAAATCAAAGGAATCAATCATACGTCCATAGCAACCAAAACTAATGGTTTGTTCAGGTTTAGAAACTTTTAATCGTACAAGGTGATAAATAAACTATCAAGTGTATCCTACGCTCAACAGCCTTAGATAATTACTTAATAGATTATTTATACATCCTTAAACAATCCAAAGTATCATTCCCCAAACTTCCCATCAGCCAAACAACAATGAATTGTAAATATTATTTGAGTTTACTCTATTGGTTCCTTTTCACATTATTAACCTCGGATTTATTTTAAATTTTCGTTTATTCATACAATACTTACATTAATTATTTCACATTCAATATTTAAAATAATCAATGAATTCATTATTTAGGTATTACATACATTTTGTTGTAGTTTATTTCACATTTTATTATTTACTTATAATCCTTGATATCCATTTTAATATTAATATTCATCAGTAAATCATTTCTGTCATTTCTTGAGTTTATAATCATTTACTTAAACAGTATGTACTTTTTACTATTTAATTTAATTACAAGCATTTCACAATATTAACCTATGTTTATAACATTCATAGTACATCAAAATTCTTATTTATAGAAATAATTTCATTTGAACACTTTCATTACTTAAGTTTTACTTGTATAATATTCTATTACATATTCCTATTTAACATCACAACTTTTAAACATTTCAGGTAAGTTATATATATATATATATATATATATATATGTTTTAAGAATGTAATTGAATGCTACACAAGCTTATCTTATTCATTTTAGTTAATAAATGTCCAATAGTTATATCTTCTAAAGTTTTCATATCTTTTGATTTGCAAGTTACGAATTTCCAATTTCTTATATATTTCATTAATCACTTAGCGTCCAATTCCTTATTTTTCATTTTAGAAGTTTCCAATTATTAAAATAGTTAAGATTTCAAATTTAAGAACTAAATACCGGGTTCCATTTTAAATCATTTTAAAATAATATATATTCATATCCTTTATATATCAAATCATATTTATGAATTTAAAGTCAAGATTTGGTAATCAAAATGAATGTGTAGTAAAACTACTATAGTAGTCTTCCCACTTTGAAACTCGAAAATGAACGTCGATGATGCGTGCACTCATCACCGAAATTATTTTCCAACGATAGAAAAGGAGAGTACAGAACTTATTTCCTTTAAAATTCATTTAAACATTTTTTTCAAATCATATTGAGAATATTTATCCGAAAATACTTCCAAATAATACTAATATTATATTCCAAAACCCTTTGAAACAAATTTCAAAACCCCGGAACTTAAGTTCTCAAATTTCTAATTTATATTTACTTTATTTGTAAATCCTATTTTTCAACCAATATTTATAAAATTCACTACCTAACAAACATATCACTTAGCTTTTAAAATCAGCTTATTTTAAATTGAATTCATTAAATTGATTTCTACGCGTTTCGAGCCCACACGATCAAACGACAAGTCTGATCGCTACGAAACTTGAAATCCTACAATAATTCATTGTTACAGATCCGATGAAAATGGTTTCGTCAAAATCCGAGACAGTGGCCAAAATGGCTATTTTCACGTTAATTAAATAAATTATTATTAAATTGATTAAATCACTTTTCAAATTCAAATTAAATAGTTAACAATGTTCATCATTTTTTATTACCTAGAAATTTAAAATCTTTTATAACAAATTTCCCATGTCAAATTCAATATTAAATATTGCACTAATTATAGCGTTCAATTTCAATTGCAATAATTCATTAAGTATAATTTAAATTCCCATAATTCATTTATTTTGATTTCACTTTTATTATTTAATCAAGTATTACCTTATGAATATAATTAACATTTGTTTACATTTTTATTACATCAATATTCTACAGTTATCATCTTAACTCATATTTACAGCAATATTTGATTTACATTAGATTTTTATTGATTACCAAATTATTTCAATCACATAAAAAATGAGATGATAAATACACAATTATTACATTTAAGTACTTTAATCATATTTATAATTTTATTATTCACAAACAAATGTTATAACCACTTACACATCATTGATTTTCATATTCAATTTCAATTAATTACATACAATCTCACCGTTTAATACAATATTTAATTTATTTCCTTACTTACAATTCCTAACCAAATTAACTTTACAGTTATTTTAATTAATTGAAATTACATTAAAATAGTTGTCAATTATATTAAATTAACACTATTAAATTACATTCCAATTGTTTTCTCATTACAAATCATAAATTTTAATTTCTTCCAATATTAAATCCCAAAATATTATTAAATTTAATATTTTTAATTATCGAAAAAACGCGGGTCGTTGCAGACAATTACACTAAACTGAACAATAGAGAGCATCTATCTGGCTACTCAGAACACTAAACCATATAAGAAGCCGGCTCTCGGGGATTCAACCAAGAAGGAGAGTATGTCGGGCAAGTTTTGCATATTTCATGAGACTCGCGATTATAATACCAATGAGTGCAGGTACTTGTGCAACATAATTGAAGATTTGATTAGATAAAAGAAATTGTAGCAATATGTGAAAGCTCCGTAGGGTGGCGGGGAAGGAACTTCTAAACCCCTAGGTCATCTTCCCAGCAGGGGCAAGCTTAGCCTGGTTCTAATCCACCCAGGCGACCGAAAAGATGTTTGGTGATTAACACCATCATCGGTGGGATTCATCCAGTGGATAAAAGCTTTTGTGGAAATGGATAGATACATTAGAGCTACAAAACATGCTGAGAATGAAAGTTGCTATGCTGTTGAGGATGGAGCTCTGGCAAAACAATCTTAAACCATGACAGATGATATTGTTTTCTAAAATAGAGAGGCTAACAGAGTGGAAGCTCCGACAATCGACCCACTCGTGATTTAAGCTACGATTGGTTCTGCTGTTACACGGAAGTTGCTTGTCGACTGCGCGAGTTTAGTCAATATCTTATTCAAGAAAGCTTATGATCAAATGATGTTGGAGGAGAAAGATTTGAATCCTTGTAGGTCACGAATACAAGTGTTCAATAGGATGGCTACTTAAACAATATGATTTGTTGAATTACCAGTGGTACTCAGTGAGGGCGACTCCCAACGAGTGTGGATCGGGCCTTTTTGGTATTGGATATCTATTCTGTGTATGATGCCTTTTTGGGTCGACTGGTCCTAGCTGAATTTAGAGCGGCCATCGCTCCCTAGTGTTTAACTATGAAGCTCTATACAGATAACGGAGTAGGAATTATGCATGGAGATTAGGTGGCTGGCCGCAAGTGCAATGTCATCGAGCTGAAGGAGGCAAGGTGAAAGGAGAGAGGAAAGTGTTAAATTTTGGTGATACAAAATCACAATAGAAGGAAACAAATATGCAAAAGGGAAAGTAATCACATTTGTTCATTATGGAAATGCATTAATAATTGGATTGCATTTGAATGAGATGGCAAGGAAATTTATGCATGCGCACGTTATGGAATAATATATATGCAAAAGATATGCATATTATTTCTTTCTTCGTAATCGCATTGCTTAGGGATTATTTTCTTCCATCTTTGGAACGAGTGAATTACTTGCTATGTTTGCATGATTTGTTACCGTTGTAATTTGCCTCCATTATCTTCTTACCATATTTTGGTAATTTGATTGATGACTCACATGAATTTATATTGGCTATATATTGAGGGTAGACTTCATTGTAAACCCATCCTGGTATTCAGCCAGCGATCTCCAGATAGAGTGTCTCTTCTTGTTATCCCTAATTTGGGGCTTTGGTATGTAAACTCTTATTTTGTAATCTCTTGTAATTCTCTCAAGTGTAATAAAATCTCTCTCCTTTAGACTGGACGTACACTATCTAGATGATAGTGGAACCAGTATAAATATTGTGTGTCTTCTTTTTCTTTATAGTTATTTACTATTTATTTGGAGTAATAGAATAACTGCTACTAGATTAAGTGGTGTTCAAATTGGCAAATCTAGATCCTGTTTATTGTCTTTCCGCATTGGTGCAATTTTCTGCACAACAGATTGGTATCAGAGCTAGGCGATTTGTTCAGATTTGTGCATCAATGGCTTCTAGAAAGAACGGTAGATCTGGTGGTGATTATGCTATTACTCATTTGGATGGAAAAAGGAGATTTTGTGCAATATGGAGTGGAGAAGATTATGTTGAGAGAGAAGAGTGTTCCAGTCTTGGAAATTTGATGATAAGGAGTTTACTGTGTTGAAGAGACATCTGGATTTGGAAACTTGTATCTGCTTTATGGCTCGATGTTGATGTGAGAGTCTTATGTTGATTTCCATGGGAAATTTGTTGTTTGGCAGATAAGTGGATTTGGAAACTTGTATCTGCTTTATGGCTCGATGTTGATGTGAGAGTCTTATGTTGATTTTCATGGAAAAATTGTTGTTTGGCAGATAAAGTATGTGGAAGGAGAGAGATTTGTCTTGTATACAGAGATTTGGATTAGCCTTGTCTATTGGCTTTTGTTTTTTGGCTCTGTATTTAGATTGGTGATTGAGAGAATATTTTTTGGCCTTGGTGGCTTTGAGATTAATTTGGTATCTACCTTCTTTTGATTTTGGATATTTGCAACATTTTGTTGGTGGGCGGGGACATAGTCTGAGCTCGTTAGCAATGTGTGATGGGGGGTGGCTTTGTCGGAACCCATTGGGTAAATATTCATTTTTGGTCTGTATCTCGTTAAGAGATTTTGGTTGAAGGTAGAGTTTGATTTGATGAGTTTTATGTTGAGAAGAGAATTTGACTCGAGGTGGAGTGTTGGAAATATGTGATTTTGCATCAAGGTGGAGTGTTAAATTTTGGTGATACAAAATCACAATAGAAGGAAACAAATATGCAAAAGGGAAAGTAATCACATTTGTTCATTATGGAAATGCATTAATAATTGGATTGCATTTGAATGAGATGGCAAGGAAATTTATGCATGCGCACGTTATGGAATAATATATATGCAAAAGATATGCATATTATTTCTTTCTTCGTAATCGCATTGCTTAGGGATTATTTTCTTCCATCTTTGGAACGAGTGAATTACTTGCTATGTTTGCGTGATTTGTTACCGTTGTAATTTGCCTCCATTATCTTCTTACCATATTTTGGTAATTTGATTGATGACTCACATGAATTTATATTGGCTATATATTGAGGGTAGACTTCATTGTAAACCCATCCTGGTATTCAGCCAGCGATCTCCAGATAGAGTGTCTCTTCTTGTTATCCCTAATTTGGGGCTTTGGTATGTAAACTCTTATTTTGTAATCTCTTGTAATTCTCTCAAGTGTAATAAAATCTCTCTCCTTTAGACTGGACGTACACTATCTAGATGATAGTGGAACCAGTATAAATATTGTGTGTCTTCTTTTTCTTTATAGTTATTTACTATTTATTTGGAGTAATAGAATAACTGCTACTAGATTAAGTGGTGTTCAAATTGGCAAATCTAGATCCTATTTATTATCTTTCCGCATTGGTGCAATTTCCGCACAACAGAAAGAATGTAGAGGAAGCCCTCTGCATAAAGGCTTTGGATGCATAACAACTATAGCCTGAGCCCCGGCTCGGGAATACTAGTTGGTTCTATGATGATGTGGACCAACGAGATGAGCCAGAAGGTGGACATGCAGCTCTCGTCGAGTTAATGATCGTTGTTTCAGTCAGTAGGGATGATTCAAGCAAAGTCCTGAAGGTCGGATCTCAATGCGGCGGTAGTGTGATGAAGGGGTTGGTTGGCATTCTCCGGGCGAACCTGGATGTGTTTGCCTGGACACACCCGGATATGTGTGGGATCTTGCCCGGGATAACGAGCCATGCATTAAACATCAATCCTAAATGTGTTCCTATAAAATAGAAACGCCATAGCTTGGGTCCGGAGAGATCCGCTGCACTCAAAGAAGATGTGGATAAGCTAAAGGACAATGGCTTCATCCGCGTGCCTTATACCCGGACTGGGTACCAAACCTTGTCTTTGTGAAAAAAGCAAATGGAAAGTGGAGGAAACGCATCGACTATTTGGACTTGAATAAGGCATGCCCGAAGGAAATCTTTTCGCTTCTGAGGATAGATCAGTTGGTGGACATGACCGTTGGACGCGAGCTACTTTCATTTAAGACACATACTCCGGATATAATAAAATTTCAATGCACATCCTGGATCAGGAACATACTCGCTTCATCACCGACCTTGGACTCTATTGCTATCTAGTCATGCCCTTTGGATTAAAGAACACATGAGCGACTTGCTATAGGTTCGTGAATCGGATGTTTAAAGACCAGATTGGACGATCGATGGAAGTTTACATGGACAACATGCTTACAAACTCACGACATTCAAGTGACCAGGTTGATGATCTGGCAAAGATGTTTGGTGTCCTCCGACAATACGGGATGAAGCTCAATCCCTTAAAATTCTCTTTTGCAATTGCATCGGGAGTTCTTGGGCTTCATTGTCAATTCCCCTGGAATTGAAGCCTATCCAGAAAAGACCAAGGCTTTGAGGGAGATCGAAGCCCCGAAGATGATCAAGGAGGTCCAAATCTTAAATGGGAAGGTCGCTGCTCTGAGTTAGTTCATCGCCATAGCCACTGGCAAATGCATCCCCTTCTTTGAAGTGACCAGGAAAGGAAAGAGAAACTTCAATTAGAATGAAGACTACAAAGATACATTCCAAGCTCTGGTGAATCACTTGAAGAAACCTCCCATTCTCTCGAAACCGGTGGATGATGAGGATTCGTTCTTATACCTGGTGGTGTCGGTGCATGCCCTGAGCGCCGCACTTGTACGTGAGGAATCTCACATCCAGCAATGGTCTACTAAATCAGCAAGCGGTTGAAAGGAGAAAAAAGAAACTATCCGAGACTGGAAAAGCTCGCTTATTGCCTATTGATTGCTTCAAGAAAACTCCACTACTATTTCTAGGCTCATCCGATCAATGTCCTTACCAACCAGCCTTTGCGACAAGTCTTACAACGACTTGAGACTTCTGGAGGTCTGTTGAAATGAAACATTGAATTAAGTCAATACAACATAACCTACCACCCTCGAGGGGAAATACAGGGTCAAACCTTGGTGGATTTCATAACTGAATTCCTTGCACAAGATGATCCTCCAAAGATCAGTGGATAAAAAGAATTTGGATGGGATGGTGCATCTAATGATCGGTGTTTCAGTGTTGGAGTCGTACTTGTCACTCCCAAAGAACACCCGATCAGTTACGCATTGAAACTCGACTTTTTGACGATAAACAATAAAGCTGAATACTAGTTAAGACTCCAAATCGCCAAGGAACTCGGAATAAAGACTTTGCACATTTTCTATAACTTCCAGCTCGTGGCATGCCAAGTTCAAAAAGAGTATCAGGTGAAAGGAGAAATGCTAGCTCCTTATCTAAACCAGATTCTTGAGCTGCTTAACAACTTTGAATACTATACGATAATACATACTCCCAACGACCAGAATGAAAAGGCCAGTTCATTGGCTAAGTTAGCTAGTTTTGGAGATGCATAGCTCATGGGCCTGATTTTGGTGGAAGTGCACTCAGCTCCGAGCATCGACCAGATGGATGTTGACTGGATCTTGGAGATTGAACCTGAAAGGGAGTCATGGATGACTCTAGTTTGGAATTATTTACAAAGAGGGATCCTTCCAGAGAGGAGGAATAAATGACGAAAAATCCTTCACCAAGCTTCGAGATACATTATGCAAGAAGGATTATTGAAGGAATTCTTTGTCCCTATGCTTTGGTGTGTCATACACGACGAGGCCAAATAAGTCCTAACAGAAGTTCACAAAGGGGCTTGTGGTGACCACACTGGGGGGCAAACCTTAGCGAAGAAAATTCTTTGATATGGATATTTCTGGCCAACCGTCAATCGAGACGCAGCTGATTATACCTGGAGGTGTGACAAGTGCTAGAGATTTGCCAAAATTCCAAGAGCCCCACCGATGGAAATTACTCAAATGGTTAGTCCTTAGCCATTTGCAGTTTGGGGAATTAATATCTTCGGTGTTCTACATATATTTAAAGATGGCGTGAAGTACGCCATCATGGCAATTGATTACTTTACCAAATAGGGTAAGGCAGAGCAATTGGCCATGATTACCACAAAGAAAGTAATCAACTTTGTAGTTTGGAATATTATCTGTCACTTTGGAGTCCATAGGCAATCGTTACCGATAATAGGACCCAAATCGACAATATAGAATTCAAGGATTTCTACTGTCAAAATCGCATAGAGAAGAGATCTGCAGTGGTAGCACACCCTCAGGGAATGGATATGTCGAAGCTGCAAACATAATTATCAAGTCCATTCTTAAAAAGCGATTGGAGAAGGCCAAGGGCAAGTGTGTAACACCTCAGATTTTTGGTAACATTATTTAGGATATTTAATTAGCTAAATTAAATAAAATAATGTGTTGATTAGGGGATGGAGATTTGATTTAATTAAGGGGTAGCCGTGCCATTTAAATAATGAATTAAAGGAAGAGTTTAAATTGAAATAGAGGAGGGGTAAAATAGGAAAGAGGCCATTCTTATACCCTAAACCCTTGGCCGTGTACCCCCTACATGTCCATTTCATTTTATGAAAAAAAAATAAAACTAAGGTCGGCCACCATTAACAAGGAAAAGAGGAAGAAAAGTTAAGGAAGAAGCTAATTCAAATCAAATCCATTCACATCACAATCTCTTTAATCTCTAAAGCTAAGGTGAATAATGTTTACATCTCGTTTTTTATTATGTTTTCGGTTTTAAGATGAATTCTGAATATTTTTCAATGATTTGCCATGTTTTTGAATGATGGAATGAATATATATATACTTGTTGATGAATTATGGTTGTTCATATTGAATTATGATATGTTTTAAGGTGAAAACCCTATCAAATGACATCCGAATGCCTTGCGAATTTTTATGAAGGTCATAAATATAATTTTGGAGATGGGTTTCAATTTTTAGAATTTTCTAAACTTATGTGGAATTTATATGAATTTTCTAGTAAAGAAAATGTTAATTTGGATTATAAATTATTTACGGTTCAATAATAAAAGAATTGGGTCTTAAATTTTTATATGTTGGAAAACATATTAAAAGAGATTTGGAATTTTTGTAGAATTTTCCTAAATGTTTTAATGGTTATATGAAATTTTTTAAGTTATGAGACTTCAATGTTTTATATAATGAAGAGAGGAGATGGGGATTTTTGTAAATTAATTTAAATTACTAAATCTGGAAAGTCGGCAGCACTTTTGAAAAATTGTAGTACTTTTTATTGGTAAAGAAAGAGGCAACCAATTAAAATTAGACACGTAAAGCAAGTTAGGTGAAAAGAAATATTTGCTACATAATTTTCACTATTTCGATGCCTTCGACGCCAGGTTCCGCCTCCTTACCTTCGCCTCCGACACTGTCGAAACCAATGCACATGGTATCAGTTTACTAGTACGTAGTGAATTGGGTGTAGGCGGAAGGTCTAGAGTCGAACCAGGGGTTCTAAAGGGGTTGGGGCTTTACTTTGATTTTTAAAGGAAAATGTGTCTGCTTGCTTTCGACTAAGATGCTTTCGACTTGGTTAAATTTTGACAGGGTCAAATGGTTTTAAAAGGAATGGTTTTGATTGGGTTGCGCTTTTGTCTTAAATGATTTCTTTTGACTGAGTCAAAGCCTTTAGCTGCCGCTTCCTACCTTTCGACCCAGATGGTTTCGAAAGGGTTGTTTTGTTTTCTAAAAACCTGGCCACCTCTCCAATGCTTTCGAAGGGATGGTTTCGACACCATCACTTCATTACTTAGGAAATGGTTTCGAAATAGATGCTTTCAACTTCAATTTTTTTAAGACCCTTTTTCTATGATTGAAGTAAAACCCAAATTAGTTTCGAAAGAGATAGTTTTAACTGGTTTCGAAACAGATGCTTTCGACTTTAATGGGTTTTTGATCCTTTTTCTCTTCTTGAAGGCATAATCCAAATGGTTTCGACCGAGACGATTTTCAAAGGTTTCGAAGGGGTGAAATTTTGAATGGTTCGAAAGGTTTCCACATTTGTAAATTGAACCCAAAGTGCTTTCGAAAGGATTGAGTTTTGACTGTTTTGAAAGGTTTTAATGAATGATTTCAAAAGGGGTGGTTCCATAGGGTTTCGAAAGGATTGAAAGGAAAGGTTTTTTCCTATGTTTTCGAAAGGCAATATTAAAAGGTTTTAAAGGAGGATGTCTAATGTTTTGAAGCTTTCAGTGGAAAGAAAGGATAGGTTTTTCCAATGTTTTCGAAATGCTTTTAATGGTTTCGAAAGGGTCACTTCCAATGGTTTCGAAGGGGTTACCTTCAATGATTTCGAAAGGGTTGTTTAAAAGGTTTTAAACAAAGTTTTCGAATGTATTAAATAGGCAATATAGCCTAAGTATTTTCAAGTTAAAAAGGGTTTTAACTTGTTTTGGAAGGATAGCTAATCCTTATTAAAATTCATCAACATGATTTTGAGTAAAGTGTGTATGTGTGTGTGTGTGTCATGGCAAAAATAGCTTAGAGTAAATCTAAGAATATATTTTCCTTGTATAAGTATGATTTAAAAGGTTAAATCATTTTGAAAAGGTTTTCAAGGGAAAAATGAAGGGTAGTTAACCCTAAAAAAATGACTCGGACAGTTATTCCATTTTGATCCAGACAGTTAGTCCAGTTTGCAGGCAGTCGGCCTAGTTTATGAACAAATAGTCCATTTGTTAGCATAACGGACCTTGCAATTATGTTGTGGACAGATAGTCAACTTATTACCTATTTTATGGGCAGATAGTGCACTTATTAGCATAAAGGATATTTCTATTTTGATATAATCAGTTTGATTAACCAGTTTGGTTGTAGGAAAGGATTTGCAAAATATATGTTTTAAAGAGGATATTAGTGAGGGGAAACCCGTTCCACTAAGCGGCGTGGTCTCACTTAATATCAGTAAACCGAGATGTAACAGAATTATTCACACCAGGATTTACGTCTGACTTGAAGTTTTTGTTTCCCCTTAAACTCTCGGGTACTCAAAATTGATTTGAGTAGGCTGAGGGTTAAGGTTTTCAGGTTTTTGAAATTTTGGCAAATAAAGCTTCCAGAGACGAGCAGGTGGCTGACGGATAGCTAATTAGGATTCACGGTTTAATTTTGTTTTGATTCCGCTGTGTATATTAAGTCAGATATGATTATATTGAATCTGATCAACCAAGGGGGCATCGTCATATGTCGCTCTTGGCCTATTATTGTAATTATAATTGATCTTTACCTGGGAAACGATTATGGGGTTATGTAATTTGGATATGAATTTGTTTGAAATGTAATCAGTAAAATGTTATTTTTGGAAATCTATGATTTTGTTCATATTTAAGTGCTTCTGATATTATGGATACCATTAGCATTGCCGTATTTTGTCACCAGAAGTTTATACTATGGATGACTGCAGCATCTATAGCACTTAACTTTTGGCCTCTAGATACGAGATGTTGCAACTTTGTATCATAGCATGGTTTATGAAAAAATTTAAACTAAAAATGATTTTTTTAAAATATAATCCTAAGGAATTAGAGTAAGATTGGGTATGGGATAACTCTATAGTAACGTACTTGTATTTGCTATATATAAGTATACGCTTTATCTCTAGTCCCCTATCTTTGTTAGGATATTTTTCTGTATCTCATGAGGTTTGAATACAAATATGGATGGTAGAAGAGGAAGTGTTAACCTAGGAGGGGAGGGAACTAATGGGAATGCCAGGCCTAATGTGAGAAGAGGTCAAGGTCAGGCACAAGTAGAGAATGTGGGTGATGGAGTCCCGCAAGTTGGAATGGAAGCTATGTATCAGTTTTTCAGAAATATGGTGTAGGTGGGAGTTGCAGCTGGAGTGTTAGGAGGAAATGTTGCAGGAGCAGGGGTTCCGGAAGTTCCGGTAGTTAACCATTATGCTAAGCTGAGTGGAGATTACCAAGCTTGAAGGGAAGCCGTTTGTTGGAACGGAAGATGCCACTGAGGTAGAGAATTGATTGCTGCATTATGTGAGGATCTTTGCAAACTTAAGGCTCAATGATGAGCTAAAGAAGAGGTTGGCATCTAGACAACTTCAGGGAGCAGCTTTATTCTGGTGGAATAGTGTGACCGTGGCAGTGAATGAGGAGACTATGACCTGGGAAGATTTTAATAGGAGGTTCCAGGAGAGGTTCATGTCTGGAATGGCACAGTCAGCTCTGATCAGAAGGTTTACTGATTAGAGCAGGGAGAGATGTATGTTTTGGAGTATGCCAGAAGGTTCGAGGAGTTGGCCAGATATGGGTATGCTTCAGTGGATACATTAATGAAGAGGAATGAGAAGTTTATCAGGGGATTGAAGCCTGAGTTAGCAAGGGCTACATTACCTCATATTAGAGATCCTTCTAATTTTGTAGTGGAGATGGCCTTAAGGCATGAGGAGTTGCTTGATTCTCTAGAGAAGAGTAAGGCTAAAGAAGTCCAGGTTGGGCAGAATCAGAATCAGAATTTCTTTTCTAAGAAAGTTGCTCAGAAGGGTGGAGCAACTAAGAAGGGGAAGTTTGAGATTGTCTATTTCAAGTGCGATAAGAAGGGGCACTTTGCTAATGAGTGTCGTGCTGGGAAGGCAAAGGAGGTAGCTGGGAAGAAGTGTGTCGGGTGATTCAATTGTGACCAGATTGGCCATTATAAGAGCCAGTGCATGGAGCTTGCTAAGGATGGAAAGGGCAAAGTGTATGCATTGGAGCCTGCTGCTTCAAAGCCAACAGCTCAGGAGAAGGGAAAGGCAGTATTGGGAGGTATGCTTCAGATTCATGGTATTTCTATTAGCATTCTATTTGATACTAGTGCATCGCATTCTTTTATCTAGATGTTTGATAGATACGCTTAACATAGAACCCACATATTTAGTTACTTCCTTATGGGTTGTGAATCCAATAGGAGGGTATGCAACTCTAAGGTTGAGATGTGACGAGTTAGAGTTTGACTTGTTAGGTCATGCTTTTGTTTGTCGTTTGCATGTGTTTGATTTTGGGAGGTTCGAAATCATTCTTGGTATAGACTTGTTAAGTGAGTATGATGCTAGGATATTTTGCCAGGATAGGAAAATATCGCTTAGGCACCCAGATTGTAGTGATGGGATTGTTTATACCGTAGAAGTTTCTAACGGTGAGGTAAATTCTTTGTTGGGTGTTATGGAAGTCGATGATGAGTTGAATCGAGTTTTCGTGGTTAGAGAATTCGCATATGTTTTTGAGGCTGTAGTAGGATTGCCGCCGAAATGAGCCATTAAGTTTTGGATAGATTTGGTTCCGGGAGTAGAACCAGTGAGTAGACCACCGAGCAGGATGACCCATACAGAGATGAGGGAGTTAAAGGTGCAGTTGATGGATTTGGAAGGCAAAAGTTTTATCAGGCCGAGTAGTTCACCTTGGGGAGCAGCTGCGGTGTTTGCTAAGAAGCCGGACGATCGTTAAGGCTATGTATCGATTATCGTAAGTTAAATGAGAGGACGATAAAGAATCGATATCCATTGCCAAGAATTGACGATTTGTTCAACCAGTTGAGTGGAGCCAAGGTATTCTTGCAGTTGGATTTAGCGATAGGTGTCCATCATCTCAGAGTAGCAGAGGATAGTATACCTTTGACGGCGTTCAGGACCAGATATGGATCGTACGAATGGTCAGTTATGCCATTCGGACTGACTAATGCACCGGCATTCTTTGTGGATTTGATGAACCGAGTCTTCCGAGAGCACTTGGATAGGTTCATACTGGTTTTCATAGATGATATCTTGATATACTCTAAGGATGAAAGAGAGCATGAAGTTCATCTTAGAGTGGTGCTTGTGACGCTGAGGCAGCATCAGCTGAAAGCGAAGTTTTCGAAGTGTCATTTCTGGAAGAAGGAAGTGAAGTTTCTGGGTCATGTAGTCTCAGAGAAAGGATTGTCAGTGGATCCAACTAAGATTGAAGCGGTGAATAGTTAGAAGAGACCTGAGACAGTGACGAAGACAAAGAGTTTCCTTGGGTTGGCTGGTTATTATTGGAGATTCATTAAGGATTTTTCGCGGATAGCGGCACTGATGACAAAGCTAATGAGAAAGGATGTGAAGTTTGTGTGGACCGATAAGGGTAAGGAAGCATTCCAGAGTTTGAAACACTTATTGACCCATGCACCTGTGTTGGTTGTTCCATAAGGGAATCAGGATTTGTTGGTTTATACCGATGCGTGTGGACATGATTAGGAGCTGTGCTGATGCAGAGAGGTAAAGTGATTGCCTACGCTTCTAGACAGCTTAGACCGCATGAGATCAAATATCCGACACATGATTTAGAATTGGCTGCGGTTATTTTTGCTTTGAAGGTATGGAGACATTACCTTTTGGGAGAGAGGTTTGAGTTATATATAGATCATAAATCGCTGAAGTATTTATTCTCTCAGTAGGAGTTGAACATGAGACAACTGAGGTGGTTAGAGTTTATTGCCGCTTATAATTTTGGGATTGAGTACACACCGGGGAAATGCAACAAGGTTGCAGATGCACTTAGCAGGAAACATCAGAATGCAGTGTTGGCAATGATTATTGAGTGGAAAGATTTAAAAGCATAAGTAGATTGCAGAGTGCAGTGGAGATTCGAGGCTGGATCTATTGGAGATACAGTTGTACTATCTTGTTTGGAAATTCGACCAATGATGATCGAAAGGATTGCTTCTAAATAGATAGAGGATCCAGTGTTGGCTGAACGGATCAGGAAGTTAAAAGATGGAACCAAGAGCAATGACTTGAAAGATTTCAGTCTTGACCAGAATGGGTAGTTGAGAAAGAAAGGAAGAATATGTGTTCCAAGTGTAAGGAACATAAGGAAAGAAGTCTTGGAGGAATTCCATCGTTCGAAATTCTTTATTCATCCAGGAGGTACTAAGATGTATCAGGATATGAAGAGGAGTTTCTTTTGGGAAGGTATGAAGCAGGATGTTGGTATGTGTGTAAAGCAGTGCTTGATTTTCCAGTAGGCAAAGGCCGAACACCAGAAGCCAAGTGGGTTGTTTCAGCCATTAGACATTCTGGTATGGAAGTGGGATTCTATTTCCATGGATTTTATTGACGGGTTGCCAAGGTCGAACAGAGGAAATGATAGTATATGGGTTATAGTGGACAGACTGACCAAGAGTGCCCACTTCATTCCAGTTAAGTCAACCAGAACAGCGCCTGTTTTGGCAAAGTTGTTCATGAAGAATGTGGTTAGACTGCATGGAATTCCTAGTAGCATAGTAAGTGATAGAGATCCCTTATTCACTAGCGAGTTCTGGAAGAGTCTCTAGGAAGTTTTGGGAACCAAGCTTAAGATGAGTACCACTTACCATCCACAGACAGATGGGCAAACGGAAAGAGTTAACAAAATCTTGGAAGATTTGTTAAGAGCTTGTGTACTAGATTTCGGGGGATCATGGGAAGACCATCTGCATTTAACCGAGTTTTCATATAACAACAGTTATTAGGCTAGTATTGGGATGGCACCGTTTGAAGCTTTGTATGAAAGGCCATTCAAATCTTCTGTATGTTGGTTAGAGACAGGGGATAGGTTGGTTCTTGGTCCAGATTTGGTTAGATAAGAGATGGAAAGACTTAGAGTTCTCATTTGGAGATCAAGTTTTCGTCAAAGTGTCACCGATGAAGGGGGTGATTAGGTTTGGAAAATCGGGGAAGTTGACACCAAGATTCGTTGGACCTTTTCCTATTGTTGAGAGGATTGGGAAACTCGGATATAGAGTTGAGTTACCGAGCAGTATGGCAGGAGTCCAAGATGTTTTCCATGTTTCTCATCTCAGAAAGTGTGTTAGAGACCCGAAGAGTACTATTGCACCGACTGTGCTAGATGATTTAGTAGTAGAACCGGATTTGACTATAGTGAGGAAGCCTATTCGTATTGTTGCGAGAGATGAGAAGAGCTTAGAACCAAGACGGTCAGATTACTCAAAGTCCAGTGGAGCGACGAAGACAAGGACTGTACTTAGGAGATTGAGAGCAGGATTAGAGATACTTATCCTGACTTATTTGATGGTATGTTTTACCTTCTTGTTTTATTTGTTGTGTACCTTATCGTAATTTCGAGGACGAAATTCTTTAAAGAGGGGAGTCTGTAACACCCTAGGATTTTGGTAACATTATTTAGGATATTTAATTCGTTAAATTAAATTAAATAATGTGTTGATTAGGGGATTAAAATTTGATTTAATTAAGGGGTAGTCGTGCCATTTAAACAATGAATTAAAGGAAGAGTTTAAATTGAAATAGAGGAGGGGTAAAATAGGAAAAAGGCCATTCTTATACCCTAAACCATTGGCCGTGTACCCCCTACGCGTCCATTTCATTTTATCAAAAAAAATTAAAACTAAGGCCGGCCACTATTAACAAGGAAAAGAGGAAGAAAGGCTAAGGAAGAAGCTAATTCAAATCAAATCCATTCACATCTCAATCTCTTTAATCTCTAAAGCTAAGGTGAATAATGTTTACATCTCATTTTTTATTGTGTTTTCAGTTTTAAGATGAATTCCGAATATTTTGCCATGTTTTTGAATGATGGAATGAATATATATACTTGTTGATGAATTATGGTTGTTCATATTGAATTTATGATATGTTTTAAGGTTAAAACCCTATTAAATGATATCTGAATGCATAGTGAATTTTTATGAAGGTCGTAAATATTATTTTGGAGATGGGTTTCAATTTTTAGAATTTTCTAAACTCATGTGGAATTTATATGAATTTTCTAGTAAAGAAAATGTTAATTTAGATTATAAATTATTTACGGTTCAATAATAAAAGAATTGGGTCTTAAATTTTTATATGTTGGAAAAAATATTAAAAGAGATTTTTTGGAATTTTTGTAGAATTTTCCTAAGTGTTTTAATGGTTATATGAAATTATTTAAGGTATAAGACTTAAATGTTTTATATAATTAAGAGAGGAGAAGGGGCATTTTGTAAATTAATTTAAATTATTAAATCTGGAAAGTAGGCAACACTTTTGAAAAATTGCAGTACTTTTTATTGGTAAAGAAAGAGTCAACCAATCAAAATTAGACACGTAAAGCAGGTTAGGTGAAAAGAACTATTTGCTATATATTTTTCACTATTTCGATGCCTTTGACGCCAGGTTCCACCTCCTTACCTTCGCCTCCGACACTGTCAAAACCAATGCACATGGTATCAGTTTACTGGTACGTAGTGAATTGGATGTAGGCGGAAGGTATAGAGTCGAAACCAGGGGTTTCGAAGGGGTTACCCAAGGTTTCGAAAGGATTGAAAGGAAAGGTTTTTCATATGTTTTCGAAAGGCAATATTTAAAGGTTTTAAAGAAGGATGTCTAATGTTTTGAAGATTTCGGTGAAAACAAAGGAAAGGTTTTTCCAATGTTTTCAAAAGGCTTTTAATGGTTTCGAAAGTGCCACTTTCAATGATTTCGAATGGGTTACCTTCAATGATTTCAAAAGGGTTGTTTAAAAGGTTTTAAACAAAGGTTTCGAATGTATTAAATAGGTAATATAGCCGAAGTATTTTCAAGTTAATAAAGGGTTTTAACTTGTTTTGGAAGGATAGCTAATCCTTATTAAAATTCACCAACATGATTTTGAGTAAAGTATATATATCATGGCAAAAATAGCTTAGAGTAAAGCTAAGAATATATTTTCCTTATATAAGTATGATTTAAAAGGTTAAATTATTTTGAAAAGGTTTTCAAGGAAAAAGATGAAGGGTAGTTAACCCTAAGAAAATGATTCAGACAGCTAGTCCTTTTTGATCTGGACAGTTAGTCCAGTTTATGGGCAGTCAGCCCAGTTTATGGACAAGTAGTCCATTTGTTAGCATAACGGACCTTGCTATTAGGTTGTGGACAGATAGTCCACTTATTACCTGTTTTATGGGCAGATAGTCCATTTATTAGCATAAAGGATATTGCTTTTTTGATATAATCAGTTTGATTAACCAGTTTGGTTGCAGGAAAGGATTTGCAAAATATATGTTTTAAAGAGGATATTTGTGAGGGGAAACCCGTTCCGCTAAGCAGCATGGTCTCACTTAATATCAGTAAACCGAGATGTAGTAGAATTATTCACACCGTTTTTTATGTCTGACTCGAAGTTTTTGTTTCCCCTTAAACTCTCGGGTACTCAAAATTGATTTGAGTAGGCTGAGGGTTTAGGTTTCCAGGTTTTTGAAAATTTGGCGAATAAAGCTTCCGGAGACGAGCAGGTGGATGACGGATAGCTAATTATAATTCATAGTTTCATTTTGTTTTGATTCCATTGTGTATATTAAGTCAGATATGACTATATTGACTCTGATCAACCAAGGGGCATCGTCATATGTCGCTTTTGGCGTATTATTGTAATTATAATTGGTCTTTACCTGGGAACGATTATGGGGTTATGTAATTTGGATATGAATTTGTTTGAAATGTAATCAGTAAAATGTTATTTTTGGAAATATGTGATTTTTTTCATATTCAAGTGCTTCTGATATTATGGATACCATTAGCGTTGCCGTATTTTATCACCAAAAGTTAATACTATGGATAACTGTAGCATCTGTAGCGCTTAACCTTTGGCCTCCGTATACGGGATGTTACAAAGTGGGTCAACGAACTTCCGTTAACTTTGGGCTTATCGAACCACCAACAAGTCAGTGACTGGTCACTCCCCATTCGCCTTGGCATACGGATTGAAGGCTATGGTTTCGATCGAACTAGAAGTACCTTCTCATCAAGTGACGCATTAGAATCCACAGATGAATGAGTAGCTCCTTTTGGGGTCCCTCAATATGATGGATGAGAAGTGGAGTGAAGCTGGGTTGAGAGCAGCTGCACACAGACACCAAGTCAGTCGATATTACAATACCAAAGTTAGAAGTTGAACCTTTGAAATCGATGATTTGGTCCTCAAATGAATCTTCCCTGGCCCTACAAACTTGGGCCTGAGTTAGGAAGGTCCGTACGTAATAGAGGAAAAGCTTGGAGATGGCACTTTCAAGCTGGCAACTATTAATGGGATCTCACTTCCGAGGGCATAGAATAGCACCACCTATGATGATATTTCACTTAGAAACAAGCTTGTAAATAATTGGCTAGAGCCGTGTAATAAGATAGATTCTGTCATTTTTTGTCTTTTATGAAATAAAAAGGCTTTTTTGCTCGAAAATCTGTCTCTCCATTACTTTAGAGTCGTGACTTGACCAACTTGAATGAATTTGCATATGATTAATGCAAGTGTCCAGGTACCAGAGAAAGGTGCCGATCAAAGTTCTATGGCCCATGATCAGGCCCGTGATCTCCCTTTTGGTGTTCGGAGATCAATGCCAACCAACTCTTGCCTTCAGATTGGAGATAGGAGTATAAACTCAAGCCAGACATGACATGACTGCTGCATGATAACTCCTATCCCTGGACTGGGGGTAGGAGTATAAAGGAAACGAACATGATACAACCGTCCGTATGCAAACTCTCATCCTCGGATTTGGGGCAGGAATATAAACTCAAACCAGACACAACATGACCATCTATATGCTAACTCTAACCCTTGGATTGAAGGTGGGAGTATAAATCAAAGCAAACGTGATATGACCGTTCACTTACTCAACTCCTGTCCTTGGACTAGGGGCAGGAGTATAAACCGAAGAGGATGTGATAAGACCGTCCAACTCTTAACATCTTGCCTGAAGATGGCAAAATGAAAGATCCATTCCCGAAGTAAGGTGGGATCCAACTTTCAAGCCTTTAATTGACGCCTGAAGTTAGGTGTGATTGAACGTAAACATCCTAGATGAGGATTTACGAACTATGATCTTGAGTGGTTAAACCTAAATAAGCGCCCGGAGGTTGGCACTATCGGCAATCTTAATCTGGAAGAGGATGTTTAAGTCGATGGTCCTAAGTGTATAATCTCAACCAATGCCCGGAATTTGGCATTTCAACAATTACCTTATGTTCTCCAAAGCAGCGAAAGGAAGGTTAATTACAAAACAAGCTAAGGACTTAGTCCGATAGCGGTAACGAAGAGAAGTAAACTGCGAGTACATTGAATGGAAAGCATACTTCAAAAGTACATAGACAATTTTCACACAATGATTTAACAAAAAAAGGACTTTTGCAATTCACGCGAAATACAAAAAGCTAAGTACAAATGCTTATTAACACTAGAAACAAAAAACAAAAGTCGGGGGGGTGGGTGGGGAGGATGGGGGGCGAGCCTGCACAAATCCGATCAGCAAACTAAAATAGACTAATATTATTTCAAACCAAAAGAGAGTCTACACATACAAGATAAGCCTACTGCTACTTCTTCGGCGTTTTTCTCCTTTGATTCTTCTTCCCAGAGCTGAGGGGAAACATCACTTGAGATCTCTCCTTGCCTTTTTCCTCCTCTCCCTCTGCCTCTTTGGCCTTTGACTGGGGTACTCTAAAATGAACCAGCATGTGCACTTTGAGCACTTTCAGGAGGAGGAACTGAGGCTGGGGTACTCTGTAAGGATCCAATACTCACGCTCTGAGGACTCCTGGGCAAAAGAATATAGACTGGAGCATAAATGGTCTGCTCGGACAAAGCAATGGATAAAGGAGGAGGAATGACTTCTAACTTCTCTTGCTTGATCTATGTGGCAAGGAGGATATCCGTACCGAGTTTCTGCTCGAGTCCGGCCATGGTGCGGCCCGATGAAGACTCAAAAACCTTAGTGATAGTCACATCGTCATCAGACTGGGCTCCCTGTAAGTCATCAGCTTCCTCACTTTGAAAAGCATCAATCGGTTGCTTGTCAAGGCCAGGAGTCACTTCAGCCGGAGCATTGAGGATCGTTGTCAAAGTAGTGATGGTTACTGACTCCGTCATAGGATTTTTTGCCCCAGTTGGAAATCTTTAGGAGGAAGTGGAGCGATTGCAGGCTGACTTGAAGCTAGAGAAACAAAAAAAGAGATATTAGCGATGTTGATCGGCGATATGTAGACTCTCTGAAATACTGGAGAAGTCAAGGAGATACCTTCTTCATTCTGGAGCTCTACAAGAGCCGGAGTGCCACCGGAGGCCCCCTCTGGAATAGAAGAGAGAGCAGTAGATTGTTGAATCCGAGGCCACTCCGGATCATACCCAGAATCAACGGTGGAGTCAGGAGTAGCTTGAGTCCCAAGAGTTTGACTAGCCAAAACATCGTGCTACGCTAGTCCAGAACCTTCGCCTATTTCCTTTTGTGTGGTTGTGGCAAGTTCCAAATAGATAAGAATCAGGCTGTCGTGTAAAATCTGGGACTCATCTTTCACTAGGATCTCCTTCTCCAACTGTTCCAGATCCACCTCAGCACCTTGGAGAAATTCCTTCTCTTCCTCAATGATCTGCTCCCAGATGTGTGCAAGGAGTCTGGGATAATAACCTTTTAGCCACTCTAGATTTCTAAACTTGAGCACATTAGCATTGTATTTAGTAAACAACGACTCTAACCTCTCCATAACCCGCTCCTCTTCTGGTTGCTCCGTAGTTTAAACTTCTCTCTTCATAATAGCCTCAACATCCGAAGCTTGTTCGAGCGCTTTGTCCCTCTATTCCCTCATGGTGACCAGCTCGTGACATGAGTCCTAAGCTATTTGTCGCGCTTCCTCTTATTCCCTTGACTTACGATCGAGCTTGGTCTTTGACTCAGCCACATTCCTTCTGGAGGCATCTCCTTTGAGTACCAACTCACGTTTTTGGTGATGCACCCGCTCGATTTCTTTAATATGCTTGGAATTTTCATTTTCGAGTGCTTTGATAGCCTCCTCTGCTTTCTTCTCTACTTCAGCCTGGGATTTTCTTAGATTCTCGAGCTCAGCATCAAGGGCGACTATGATTCTTTTCTTATCGGCCTCGATAAGCTTTTGATTCTCGATCTCCTACAGCCTATCTCTCGAGACTTTAGAAATCTTTTCGACCACTTTCACCCACTCATTTTACTGGTGGTGAATGTCGATGATGCAGGGCATAGTCCTTTCTTGACTTCCATTAGAACTCTCTTTAGGTTGGGCACAAACATAAGTCCGTCAAAACAGATGTTTGAAAATTGATCCTTCAGTTCGGCCATATGAGTGTCGGTTGCAAGCTGTTCTGCTGGGTCGACCGAAGTGACATCAGTTTCTTTATCAAGCCTTTGATGAGGAGTCTCGGAGCCACCTTTATGATGTCTAGGCTCGGAAGACTGGCTGGAATGGGATAACATTGTGGGCTGTACAGGAATAGAAGTAGGAGGTAGAGCTCGAGAAGTGTCAACCGGTGAAATTTCATCGCAGCGATCAAGTTTCCTATCCAGACCTCTAGAAGGAGGTGTTCTAGATCTAGGCCGGCACTTAGAACCAGAATCATGTAAAGAACGATCCCTATCGTAGCTACTGTTGTCTCGGTCATCCTTGTCGCATCTAGAGCGGTGGCTTGAATTGTAATCTCGACCACTCTCTTGGTGGTACAAAGCCGACCGGGGCCTTTGAGCTAGATACGCTTTCTCTTCCAAGGATCGGTATGTATATTTCCTCTTCTCCATAGAACCAACAAAGGAAATAGGAATGGGTTAGATTTGTTAAAAAAGGATACAAGTCAAGTGCGAGTGTCATGAAGTGCACGTGCAAGTGAGTGTCCTAGTGTCCCCCTAACGGACCATGTACTGGAGGCTTGTTCATAGGAGTAATCCCTCCCACACTAGCAAGAATGGTGTCATCATTAAAACGAAGGGGAGAACCCTTTAAGATCATGTTTCCTAAATTAAAGGAACCAAACTTAGTAGGAATTGGTTCCATCTTTGAAAATATATCCACAGAAGGAAGAGATGGAGTCTACTCTGCTGTTGTAATTGGCGGAGGCTGTTTAGAAATTTGCCCTTTATGAAGCTTAATAACAAGCTTCCTCCTGCCAGTAAGTGGTTTCTCATCTAAAGACTGCTCAGCAACTAGTTCGTGACATGAATGTATGTCATCATTGCTAGCCTCATTACCATCGCTTACTATTTCACCTTCCTCGACATTTCCTTGAGCCTCCTCAACTTCCTAGCTAGGGACTAGGGGCACATCAAGGCCGACATGACCTGCTTTCGGCTGAATACAACCACCTACTACTACTTCATCGTCATCCCCGGCCTGGCCGGTGCTATGACTCACTTTTAGCAAGTCGAAGACCAAGAGATGCTCATCAATGATAAGGGACCTGATCTCCCTACCTTCCTCTGGAACGTTTCTGAGTGACCTCATGGTGGTTTGATAAGCATCACCACCGGGTCTCAAAGGAACATCTGCACGATTTAGAAAATTGAGTTAATTAGAATGCGACTTGACTAAAGCTTTCTTGCTATGGTTTGGAAAAGCAGTTACATCCTACTAACCACCGTTGTGCAAGTCCAGTTGGACAATGCACATAAAACCATTCGCATTTAAAATAGCTAAGCTTATTCCAAGCACCGGTCACAACTTGACAACCGCTGACTGGATCAAGATAAGTGAACGATAGACTTCCTTTCACCGCTTGAAGTTGTAGATAAATCAAATATCTTCTTAGCTTAGCTCACTATTTAAGAATTCAATGAATATCATGTATGTGCCCTGGAGAAATGCATAGCTGTTCGGATGCAATTGAGCTAGGGCAAATCTCATAAAATGGAGCATTCGACGGATGAACATATTAAATGGTGGTACATCCCAAGCTAGGCATATATATATATATATGTTACAAGCGGTATACCCTTCTAAAAGAAGAAGAGCCCTCTGGTGATGAGACAGGATCAATACGTCATTATGTGGAATTCCATGCTTAATGCAAATTCGATGAAGAGATGCCTCGTTAACCTTCGAAGTGGTCGAATCCATTGGATCTTCCAAAAATATAGCAACCTTAAGTGTATCAGGAGATGGCTTTATAATATCATTTGCTCCCAGATTTAAAGAATTAGTTGGGGCATGGTGTGAGCTTTTGGGTTGTTCCGATTCTTCACCCGAAGTGTATCGAGTAGAAAGTGACGCTGAACTCGACTTTGCATCTGATTAAGCATATGTAGAGGTTTGATCACCAGTCATTATAGCAAAACGCTCGAAGCGTCCGGAACCCATAACTATTAAACTAAGAAGATAATCATAGTCAAATGGATAAACTTGTCCCCCCGTGCTAAGTGTTATCTAGTGCGGTGTTGTGCGGTGCAGTGTTATATAGTTTGGAATTATACAATAATGATGATGGGATTCGGGAGTTTGACCAGAGTGACCGTCATCGCTGACCGTTCCAACCAGTTTTCACATTAATGGTTGTACATAAGGTTTAGTCCAAGTTCAGGGATTAGCTATTGGCATATAGGGGTATGATGTCCGCATTCGAGACATATGCATTCATCTAGGTTCGTCTTTATACACACATGCATGTGCGTTCAAGTTCAAGTCCAAAGTCATACGAGATCATTCATGTATGTGCATGAGTTCGCATTGGCATACGAGTGTTTGCGGCCAAGAGTCCCAGTCCATAGTAAGTGTACAAGGTGAAAACACAAAATTTGCCTAAGTATGGAATCAATACCGATCCCATACCTAGTGGACTTTTGCTCCCTTATGCAAATCAAACTCCATCTTTCCACGGCCGATCCCTGAATCTATCTCCATCAACATGAAGTGATCCTAAACTTGAATCTAACCAACATGAAATCACCTGCAAGCCAGCCTTGTCTCCACCATACTTCGACTCACCATCTACCTAAGATCAAAAACCCACCTATGTGTGAAATTGCAATCAAATAAATTTAGGAATCGACCTAGGGTGGATCTAGTCTCGAGACTCAGGGGGATTCGACCCTAAAATCTAGGAGATTGTAATGGGTATTAATGGGTTTGAATTGTGGACAAGCGACGACGATGTAGAAGGCAGGACTTGATCAGATTGATGATGGGTTTAAGTGATTGGGTAGTTTTATCAATTTCAAGCTTTTAATGGCAGACGAGTGAAGAAGGGGTTCAGTAAGCAAGTAAATGAAAGCAAGTGGGGAGAAAGAATGGAGGCTATGCATTATATACCCCTTCGATGTCCAATACTCTCAGGTCAAAAAATGAAAGAAATGGTCTAGGTGTGGGATCGATACCGGATCCCTTCCTATAGGGACCAGTACCGAATCCCACCATATACCTAAAAAAATGATGGACTTGTGACTATCACTCAAGGGAAGTTGGCAATGACCCATAGGAAAATGAATGTGTTATGAAGCCAATGACAACAGTGTATACATGTACGTGTGAGCATGCATACACCTTTAACATTCGATTTCCTGAATCGATGGAATTGAATTTTTACCTAGGATTTTCAGAAAAGAAATTAGTTCAAATGATCGATATCTACCAACTCAATCAGTTAGCCCAATGAAACCAAGCACTACCAATTATCAAGGGACTATACTACGGTACTTATATTGTCGGATGTGAATAGAACATTGCAATGGGTCACCATGGACATAACTTTCTACAGAAATGATTCAGAGGAAGGATAACGACCATTCGGAATGTAGAGCGGAATCCTCCGCAGTAATTTTGACTTTTCTTGATTTAAAGCACATCATGTTTGAAACAAGATGTACTTTTAGGGCCAAGTATTATCCAGCCTTTTAGCCTGGCTATATTCAGATTGATCAGACGAGTTAGACCTGACGATTGTCAGGGCAAGCAGCCTAGAGAGATAATCCTAGGGTCCAAGAATCAAGTAAAGACAAGACCACGAGACGACGATCTAACAAGCTTAGAAGTGCAATTCTTTGGAATACACTAAGTATGGATCAGTGTTCCACCCTACATAGAGAATTAGTACCGATCCCTAGGGGTACACCCAAAGTGGCCCCCACTCCTATGGCATTCTTCTCTATCTACATAGAGCCTGATTCAAGTGTTGTTCCAAAATTCCTATGCGTTGTATTAGAAATCTCCATATACGGTCTAAAGTAGCAGTTCAACCTTCTGTAGATCCATCGCTTGGACCTAAAACATCTAGGCGACTATGCAAAACAACCTTTCCAGAAGCTAATAACAAGATGAGCCAACACAAGATATAACAAGACCCTATACTACATATATAGGGATCGGTACCGGTCCCCCTACAGGGTTCAGTACTGATCCCCAACCATAGGTGATATGGAGTTGAGATTTTCTGGGAGACTTGGTCTTAGCGGTGAGGTTCTACAGGAGAAGTTTCAACGAGATATTTGATCGTTTATCCCTATAAATATAGAAGGCATGGTTCATTCTAAGGATCTTTACGCTGCCATTGAACTCTTATTCTCTTGTATTCAAGGATCTATATTAATCTCACTCTATTGTAACCATAAAAACTAGTCCAAAAGAAATAAAATCATTCAAGCGGACGTAGGCCAAGAGTGCCGAACTACTATAAATTTGTATGTGCTTGTTATTTGATTATTTCCACTATTTTTCATTTACTTTCTTCATTTAATCTCTACTACTTACTTTTCTGGGTGTTTGTATCAATTTTGGTTTAAACGATTTAAGAGGGGTATATATATATATATATCTCTGTGTGTGTGTGTTAATTAAATAATTAGTTAGTTAATTATTCAATTAAACATTTAATTAAATATTAAATAAAGTTTGAAAATTTATTTAGTTTAATTTCTCAAACTATTTTGAGAAAACTAAAACATTTTAAATCATCAAACTATAACCTTTATAATTTTTTATTAATATACATATCAACATATATATTTTGATTAATTAACATTTAATGAATTATTTATCTAATTAAACATTTTAATTAAATATTCAATAATTTTTCGAAATTTTAATTGGTTTACCTTAATTGATTTTGAGGTAAATTTTAAACTATAAAATTTATAGTTATATACATATATTAATATATACATTTTTTATTAATTTTTTTTTTTTTTTGGCAAAGCCGACGAGGTTAAATGGACCTCGACCATATATTACCACACCAATCAGAACAATTACAACAAAAGAGGGATAGAAAAACAGGGGTATACTTGGCGCAGCAAGCACAGGGAGAACAAAGAAACATTAAAAGCAAACACCAAAAAATAAAAAACAGAAACAGTTATATCCTCACAAAGGCAGCACTTAATCCAGGGTCTATAGCAAACGTAAGCTGTCGTAATGAGTCTCTAATCTCTTCCATAATCCATCGTTTGAAGTTGACATCAGTTTTGGCATTCGAAGGGTTAAAAAGCCTATTGTTTCTTTCTCTCCATACCGAGCTAATGAAGCTTTTAAGCACCACAGAAAATGCTCTTCCGCTTTCCTTTTTATTCCCAGCGTTTGTATAGATTCTGCCCCATTCCACAGCATTATCTTGTGAGACGTTACGTCTCTGCATTTTGCCCATAACAGCGACCCAAATACGATTAATACATGAACATTGAAAATACAAATGCTCAGTAGACTCAGGCATATTGCGACAGAAACTACAATTGATGCTAACATTCATTCCCATGCTAACGAGCTTCACTCTAGTTAACAAAGCACCGTTAAGCACCTTCCACAGAGTTAAGTCATGTCTCATACTGCTGTCCTTTCCCCAAGTACGTTTCCACCATTTCCATTTTGGACGAGATTTATTCTTCATCAGCTGCTCATAAGCTACACCGGTCTTGAATGAAGTTTTTGTGTCGCCCCATACTAACCTAGCAGCAGAGGAGACAGGAGAAAACCTTCTAATCTTGCTCCATATCAGCTGAAGACTTTGATTGGAAAAGGAATTTCTTGAAGACTGAATAGCATGCAACACATCTCTGACTAAGGTGGCAGAGTGCAATCCTTCCAGCTGCATTTCACTGTAAGATAAATGTTGTTGAATAATGAACCCAGCTTCAATCCACGGTTCCTGCCAGAAATTCACTTTGTACACTGGATTGGAGTTCAATTGAATGAGGGGAAGGAACGACTCCCTCAATCTAAATATGCACTGCCAAGTCCAACTTAGATTTTGGGGCTTGTTCATGCTCCACAAACATCTCCCCTTAATAACATTCTTCTCCGACCATTGAGCCCACAGGCTATCAGTGCTATTATAGAATGTATCAATGTGCTTGGCAAATGCAGCCTTGTTCCACTGAGTTAGGTTGTGTATACCCAATCCCCCTTTATCCAAAGGCCTTTCTGTCTTTTCAAATTTGATAGGAGCAATGTATCTACCATTCACTTTTCCCTTCCATAGATATCTCATTAATGCACTTCTTATCAAGCTAATCAATTTGCAGGGGAGTATAAAAGTTTTAGCCCAGTAGACCTGCATAGAAAAAATCACTGATTTAACAAGAGTTAATCTACCTGCCTGACTGAGCAACATGGAAGTCCAACAACTTAGCTTGGCAGTAATCTTTTCGAAAAGAGGGAGACAGTGGTTCACAGTAATTTTTGAAGTTGTAAGTGGGATGTCCAAATATGAGATTGTGCTCTGGTTTTGTGTCAGCCCAGTGATTTGAGTAATAAGATTAATCTGTTCATGGCTAACACCAGCCAGCATGATGTCAGATTTTTGAAGGTTAACTTTAAGCCCAGTCATAGCGTAGAAATCATCAAGCGCATGCATTATGTTCCTGAGGGTGGATAAATGAGGTGTGCAGAATACCACTAAATCGTCAGCAAACATAAGAGCTAATATACGTGGTTCGTTACATGCTGGATGAAGCGCAAATTTTCCCTGTATTATTAACCTGTCTAGCAATCGAGTTAGGAGTTCCATAACAAGAATAAATATGTATGCAGATAGGGGATCCCCTTGCCTTATGCCTTGCTTACTGACAAAGAACCCCTCATTCTTGCCATTAATATTGATTGAATAGGTGGGGGAGGAGATACATTCATAAATCCAAGCCAAGATGTGTGGTGGAAAGTTCATATACCCCATTATTCTCACTATACTATTCCACTGCAACATATCGAAGGCCTTCATAATGTCTAGCTTCAACAGAGCTCTTGGAGTAACATTTTTGCGTTTGTATCCCTTAATAAGTTCATGGGATAATAAAACATGATCAAGAATGCTCCTACCCGGAAGATAAGCTGCCTGGTTGGTGGAAACAAGGGAAGGAAGGACAAGCTTCAATCTAGAAGCTATGACTTTGGAGATACACTTATAGATGGTATTACAGCAGGATATGGGGCGATATTCGTTCACACAGTGGGCATTTTTTATCTTGGGTATAAGAGTTATGTTGGTATAGTTGAAAGATCTAAATATTTTTCCTTTTCTGAAGAATAGCTGAATTGCATTGATTACTTCGGCAGAGACTATAGGCCAGCAGGTGGTGTAGAACTTAGCATTAAGCCCATCAGGACCTCCACAAGATTCGGAGTTTAAAGAAAACATAGCATTCTTAATTTCATCAGGGGTGACTTCTTCGCAGAGTAATGAGTAGTCATTAGGGTTTAAGGTGGGTAGAATGTCAGTGGGAATTAAATCTACGTTGGGCAAGAAGTTACTCACGTTGGCATACAAGTTAGTGAAGTGGTTAACAACAGCGCTTTTGACCCCTTCAGAGGTGGTGTGAAGAACACCATCAGCATCATAGATTGACGAAATATTTTCTCTCCTTTGCTTATTCTTAAGGCTAGCATGGAAGTAAGCAGTGTCTCTGTCTCCTTTTTCTCTCCATTTCATCCTCGTTTTCTGTTTGATCATTTCATGTTCTTTATTTAATGCTTGATAATATTGAATAGACAGAGTTCTCTCAGCTTCAGACAGGAGCAGATCATTCACAGAAGACATCATAGCTGTTTGAACTTCAATAAGCTTGCTCTTAATCACAGTGCTCATTTTGTCGCCCTGGCCAAACTTGTTGAACGCCCAGTGCTTTAAAACTCTTCTCGTCTCTTTGATTTTCTCCTGCAAAACAAACAAATGGTTTCCATTTTTAGGTATTTTCCAAGCTCCCGTCACAGTAATTTTAAAATCTGGTTCCGATACCCAAGAATTAAAAAATTTAAAATTTGAGTTTCCTCTCATGTCCGCTTCACGAAGATGTAAGATTTGTGGGGAATGGTCAGAAAGCAGAGGTGGAGGAATGAGATTGTAGAGAAGAGGCCATTTAGATAAGGCCTTATGGTTGGAGAAAGCATGATCAATAGTGGAAAAGGTCCTGCAACCATGTCTCCTTTTGTTGTTCCATGTATATTGCATACCCATTGTCTTGACTTTAATAAGCTCAGCATTAGATAGGGTATCAACAAGCGGCTTAATTTCATTGAGAGAGAGGGGGTTACTTTTTCTCACAATATTAATTTTTTAATTAGTAAAATTAATTAAATATTTCAAAAATATTAAACTAATTTCTCACAATATTTTGAAAATTTTCAATTTATTTTATAACAATTATAGAATTTACTTTTTTATTTTAAACTTAATATTTAAGTTTAAAATATATTTTAAATTTAAAATCATAATATGAAAATCAGTCCAAGGCCCAAAATAATTTTGGGCCTTACATTTGGGCTACCCATTTGGGCTTACCTAATCATTGGGTCAGGCCACTAGTCAATAAGAGGTGTATACTTTTTATCGAATTCCAAACCTAGACAATACTATCATAGACACCGGTCACATAACACTTGTATATGTTTAATTTATAGCATTAGTTAAGTTTATTTAATGGTTATTTTGATACATTTAACATATTCATTGATAACATAATAAAGAATGAGCATGTGTATACATATGCACATATAGGTATTATGATTTATATCTATTGTATATACATATATATTACACTTACCTATACATATGATAAATTCAAATGCATATTAGGAATATAAATGCCTAAGCATACGTATATTTGAATATATGATAACATATGTATATGGTTTGTATACACATACTAATAGTACCATATATACAGTTTAGACATATACATACATATAGATATCAATGAGTATATGTATGTATATGTGTAGCGACTCAGAATTTCGAACACTTTGTATTTAAATATTTGAATCTTGGATTAAATAATATAAAAGTGAATTTATAGCCTTGTTAACCACCTTTTTAATTAATAACTAATGAAGGAAAACTTGTTTTTGAATTTTTTTTACAAAAATAACTAGTTCGAAGAAATATCGATAATATGACCGAAATCTTTTTATCGATAAACGCAACTTAAAACACTTAAGTTAATAACAAAATTAACTAGATTATGTATGCTTATAGAAGGGGACACAGATGGGTGATTTAAGGAGCAAAAGGTGGAGTGATTTAAGGAAGGCATGGTGTGCATGTTCAAAGGAGAAGGTGGGGAGTTTGACCGACCAAGAGAGGGGCAAAGGAAATATTTGCATCACTAAATTACTCTCCTTTGTGTATCATTCATTTCACTTTTCATTTGTAAAAGTTTTAGAGCAAAAACTAAAAAAATTCTACACTTCTTTCTCCTCTTCTCTCTCTTCCAAAACACATTCAAACCTTCTCCGAATCAAACCAAACTCTAGTATGATCCTTACAACGTCATTACAGCACCTCTAGCAAGTCGAAGTTGAAGAAAATGGAAAAAAGGTAACCTCCATGAGACCGTGAGCAATTATAGGGGAAGGAAAGATAGACGTGAGCAAATGAGGGTGAAGGTAGAAAGATTGGGTGCTGGCAAGGTTGGGGTAGGAAGTTGGAGCTTTTTCTTGGTTGTTTTCCTATTGAAGGGTGAGTTCACTCACCATTCAAATGAATATAAAGTTTATATGTTGTTTCTTAAACCATATATATGTTGCTTGAATTTGGGTTGTGATATTTGTTGTGATTATTGCTTTGGAAAGAAAATGGCATATGTAAATGATGTGTTTGGACTGGTAGACTTCTAATCACTTGTTGCATAGCCTTAACATGAAGCATATAGGGTTCAGTTGGACTTTTATTTGAATCGGACTTGAATTGAAATGATTTTAAAGCGACTAGTCACTATAGAAGCACTTAGGAATTGCTTTGTGTTCAATGATTTCTATAGAATTTATAGGGAGATCCTTAGGGGTTTCTCGCCATAGTTATAATGTATTATGTTTTTATTGCTTGCTGTATAAAAAATTAGACTCTAACAAGTTTGATAGCTTTTCGGAAATTGACAAAACTTTAATGTGTGTAAAATAGCCTATTTCAGAGCTTATTGTAGCATAAAAATAGCATTTTAAAAACATTGTAATTTCTATTCTTAACTTTAAATGCTTCAAAATGACTTCAAACTTAAGTATTCTTCTCCAATATTTCTACAAGTTTTTTATAACATATATTAGTGTGATTTAAAAGTGGTTTTGAATTTTTATATATTTTTAATAATTTATTATGAATTATTAAAGCAAGAGGTTTATTTTTATAAAAGAAAACATGTCTTTTTAAAGTTTTAAAATGAATTATAAATAAGTATTTTTATGTAATCTTTTAAATAAATGTTTTAAAAAATATTATAAATATTTTTAAGTATATATAGTTTTTAGAAAATTTGTTAAATATTTTACTAAAATTAGTAAAAGCTTATGTAATATAATATCCTTTTAAATTGTTTATATTATTAAATATTTTATCTTATAAATAAATTAGTGTGTGTGTATGTGTGTATATATATATATATCTATATGTGTCTGTATCATTCTTAAATGGTTTTTAAACTATAAACAAATGTTTTACACAGTGGTTTAAGATTGCTTAGTGGCTTAAGCGTGTTTATTTGTTTAACTTGTTTATGGAAAGTTATTAATACTTTACTTAATATTAAAAGCCGATGAACTAGACCAATCTATTTATGAGAGTTAAGATTGATGATCCAGTAGGGATAGAAGCAGTAGTGCTCTAACTTATGGCTTCCCAATTGACCAAGGAATAGTTTAGTTGGGAAGGTCGAAAACGTGTTAAGTATATGAACCTTGATTTCTATAAGCAATCATTTTTAGAACTAGATAATCGATTAGTCGACTATTGAACTTGACCAAATAATATGAGTAAATGGATTTAGGTTATACTAAACAATGTTTAAGTAACATTTGTTTTTAACCCTTATTATTTACACTTAGGAATATAATTAGGACTATAATTAGGATTATAATTATGATTATAATTAAGACTATAATTAGGAAAATAATTAGGACTTTAATAAGGAATACTTTAAGGATAATTATAACTGAATAGTTCTTGATTTGTTGTGATAATGTTTAAGTAACATTTGTCTTTAACCCTTGTAAGTATAATTAAATCTTTAAAAATAAAATTTTAAACATAATGTTTAAAGTATGAAATGCTTTGGGTTTTGTGTGACAATGTGTAAGTAACACTGGTCTTAATGTAATTATATCTTCAAAAGAGAGGTTTAAAGATAATTATTAAGTGTGAAATGTTTTGGGTTTGTAGTGGACAATTTTTAAGTAACATTTGTTTTTATACCCTTGAATTATATTTTAAAGTGGAAAAACATTGTTAAATGATTATGAATATACCTAGATCTTTTATAATGGAATCTTAAAGATAAATAACAAGTATGGAATCTTTTGGAATAAAGATAGAAAAAGTATATGTTTAAAATATAAAAGAGATAAGGGGTTTATAGTAACAATGTTTGAGTAACATTTGCTTTTAACCTCTTTAATTATATTTTAAAGTAAATTTTTTTAAGTAATTTGTGAATATACTTATACTGTTGAGATAAGTATATGAATACTTTTTGAAGTATTGAAAAGATTATAAATGAATAGTGAAATAGTAGAATACAAATATATATCTTTTATAAAGAGAAATTAAATTTATATATATATACAAGTATATAAAGGAAGTCTAATTAATAAAGGAGTATTAATTAACAAAAAGTATTAATTAATGAAGGAAGTTTTAATTAATTGAGAGTTTAATTAGTTAGGAGCTTAATTAATTAGGAGTTTAATAAATTTGGAATTTAATCAATTATGGATTTAATTAATTAGGAGTATAAATAATAAGAAAAGCTTTAATTGATTAAAGAAGTTTTATTAGATAAAAGAAGTTTTACTAATACAAGAGGTTTAATTAATAAAGGATTAATTAAATAAAAAGGGATTAGAAATCGTTTAGGCGACTTAATCATGCTTTGTGTGTTTATTTTTTTATGGAAAGTATTTAGTCGTGTACTTAGCACTAAAAGCCGATAAAGTAGACTTGTTTCTATCCGTGAGTGTTAAGAATGATGTTTCGAGTAGGGTGTAGAAGCAATTGTGCTCTAACCTACCAAGCTTCACTCTTGACCGAAGGATAGCAAAAATTGAGAAGGTCGGAAATGTGATAAGTATACAAGAATTAGTTTCCATATATGATCGTTCTCGTTGGTGTTGAATTATACCAAAATCAACTTAGGAAATATCTGTTATTCACTCGGTGAAGATATAACCTACGTATAAACTCGTTTTGCTCTTTTAGAACAAACGATAAGGAAATTTGTCTGGATAGGAGATAATCTCCACCCTTATGTTTGTCTGTTTATTTCAGAAAGAACTGGAGTTAAGTTAACCGAAAATATATCGATTGGTTATGGAGCGCCCAGTAGCAGGGGAGTGTACTTATATGAGATGACTAAACCATAACCACTTCAAAACCATATACATGATCTATGTTCGGGAAGCGATTGTGAAGCCAAATTTTATAGAGTTGCACTGTCTATCCTAAGGTTAAGTCCAAGGGAGAGGTCAGCGTGAACATATCGAACGATGTTATCATGAGGGATTGTCTATCTTAAAGGCGATTCCAAGAGAGAGGACAATGTTATCATTCTTTGGTGGACTTATGCTGGAATCTATATGGAAATTCGAGATATGATCAAGATGCTCGAATCCATATAGAGATCCATGATCTATTCAGGATGGAAGAATCCTCGAGTGGTTCTGAGATCTATTGAGATGCTAGAATCAATTTGTGGTTCCGAGATCTATTCAAGATGTGGCTCGATGTTGGGATACTGAACGTTACTTTACCATCGGTTGTGACAAAAACCAGAGATAGGATGCATAGCCAATGATTTTAGCTAACCCAAGGATTTAGACAACTCCATTCTAATATTGCTTACGGATATGCATGAGGGAGTGATGTCACCCGATGTCACGTATGTATGGAACAACTATTTTTTCCTATGGTATATTCCCTAAAGATATACACTACTTGAAAGGATATCTCTGATCCTTGTGCAGAAGAACCTTTCTCGATGTCTTGAGGGCACCTCCATGGAAATCCTACACAATTATGCGAACATACCTTAGCGGTTTTGATACCATACCTAATATTGTTATGGTGTAAATGCATCATAACTATTTCTTACTTATATTCTACACCCTAGATATTATCTATTATATCACAATATGTACTTATTAGATGGTTGGCACTTTTGAGGGGAAAACCAATCCGGCGATTCGGTTGGTCTCAAAAGTTGCAGTCATATGTCATATTTTCTTAAGTTTCTCACACTAGACTTATGTCTAACCCACAGTTTTATATTTTCCTTATTTCCATGGATGCTCTTTCAAGCAATCCAGGAAAGGTGGGTTTTCATTGACGTTCATTGGAGCTCTTGGAGAGGAGTTGGATGTTTTTTCCTATCGTAGCATTTATTTCCACTGCATTACTTTATGTGTATGCATGTGTCAGTAATTGTAAGGATAGGCTGTTATAACTGTCCAAGATGATGATAGTACTTAGATTAGTAACTCAGAAATGCTATGCACATTAAAGTAACACTATGTACTGTCTTTTGAAAGTATCTGTTATCATTCCGTTGTGAGATTCTAATGTTTTTGTTCTCCTCTTTCTTGCTCCTTTTCTTTTCTTCCTTTTCTTTTGCTCTAACAATCGATCTTTCTGGTACTTGGATGCTCGGTACGTGAATAACATGGATGTATTAGTTTTGACATTCAAGGGTCTAAATGGCAGTTGTTACAATATGTATGTATGTAATATATACATATACATATACATATATATATATATATATATATATATTGCCATGTTATTATAAAATTATCTTTATGTGAAATATGTAAATAAGTTATTAAGAGAGAAAACTCCCATCAATTTCCTTTTAAATGCCAAATCAAATAATCTACAAATCTTATTTAGATCTACAAAAGTTCTAATTTGTTTATATTCCATATATGTATTGCATATCAAATCATATATATATATATATATATATATCTGTGTGTGTGTATAAAATTACACATTTAAATTATAGACAAGACAAAAGGAATTTATATATATATATAAGGTAATTAAAATTTAGTATTAAAACTATATATGTATGTATGTATATATACATATATATATTAAAAATGGGTTAAAGCTTTATTGATTTGGGCTTTGCGGCCCAAGCTGAATTATAAAAAGTCGAACAACAAGGCAAGGAAAGGATACACAAACCTTTATATCATCACTAGCCGACATATACTTACTTTTACTAATATTCTTTTCTATATAGAACTGGAAACAAAACAAAAATTAGATCTTGCGAGACAAAATCATGGCGGCTCCTTAACAGATTGAGCTCCCTTGCTTGGTAGTGAAAGGTACAACTTCTGCACTACCTCTAGTTCTTCTCACATGGCTCCGGCAAGAACCTTCTTCCTTTTTCTTTTTAGAGAAATTTGCATGTCCGATTTTATGAGCTTACTGACTAATCTTCGTTTTTCTTGACTTTTTGGAAAAATATATTGTTACATTACTTTCAAACGTGCCAAACTACAGACGTAATGGCTATGTTAGAGATTTTAGACATTAGATTCGCATTGTGCCAATGCTACTTCAGGGAATAAAATCTTTGAACTTAGATTGGTTACATTGTTGTCACCTACAAGTTTGATTTTGAAGTTTGCCCAAATTTTGCTGTTGAAATCACACTAAAAAAAATAGGTGCATGGGGCTTTCTTTGTTGTTGTTAAACAAAACACTTATTTTTCAGTTAAGATCCCATATTTTAATAGTTTGCCCATAGTTGCTAGCCTCCCCAAGATCGCTTTGTAGGTTGCAAAATCCATTTTGGGTATGCATGCTGTGTCCTAAACCAATTTAGCCCACTCCACCACTGGGTTAGATTTTCTGACCTCTTCCCAAGCCGAATTAAAAGTAAAACCTTTACCTATTGGTTTCCAGACCTAGATATCACTTTGCATACCAAAATAGATAGGAATATATTGAATCTGTTAGTCAAATTGCATAATGATAAGGATGTTACTAGTTTTCCACTAATGGTCTTCAATTAGATCACTAGCTGATGAGTCTCTTGCCCCAAAAGATGAAAAAGAATCCTAGCCAAGTCTCTGTACCAGACTTTTACGCTCCAACCATGGGTCAAACCATAGGCTAGTATCATTCCCATTTGCAAAATGTCTTTCAACCAAGCTAGCTAGGTCATCCCTACATTTGAGAATTGCTTTCTAAGTTATGGAGGCATTATTGTCTGATTTCATTTGCCAAAAGCTACCTTTCATGTATTTTTGTCTCATCCATTTGGCCCATAAATTATTAGAGGTAATCACTTTCCATGCTAACTTAAGAGCAGCAGTTCTCTTCAAGTATGAAAGGTTTTTGAGCTCATCCCATCATTCATTCTTGGGTCTACATAACAAATCATAACTCACCTTATGGAAATCCCCTTTCCATATGAAGTTAGCACAAGCAGAATTAATTTTATAAATAGAAGCTTCTAGTATATGAAATGTCTGAAGCAAAAATCTAACATTAGAAGTTATGACTATGTGAAGTAGCTCAATTCTGCCTATAAAGGACAATAGTTTAGCTCTCCATCCCTGTAATTTATGTTTCATTTTATTGATTAATTCCTTACTTCTCTATCTGTAATCATATTAGATGATAAAGGGACTCCTAAATATTTGACAGGAAGCTTATCTTCACTTACATTTAAAATTTGTAGAATCTCTTCTCCGCCTTGGGCAAATTTGCAAAAATAGCATTTAGTTTTCATTTCATTAATCTTGAGGCTTGCTATAGTTTTTTGCCTTTTAAAATATCCTTTAGGAAGTGGGATGCCTTTTGATTAGCTTTAACACAATTAAATAAGTCATTTGCATATAACGAGTGGTTAAGGCTGGTTGGAACTTATAAATTTGATCAATTTGCTTGTTGTGGCAAGCTAATTCCACTTGAAGGGTGAAAATCTCCATGGCTACAGCAAATAGATAGGGAGAGAGAGGGTCTCCCTATCACAGACCTCTATTGTTGTGTATAAAACCCTTAGGGACACCATTAATCACCCATTCAATTGGTTAGGAAGTCTTGACTCATTCATCCGGTCTTGTTCCAGGCTCTCTTGGATGATAAATCATATGATCACATTTGACGATCAGAGACCATTCAACTGTCTCCATTCAAAGTGCTCGAATCTGTGCCACTTTCGATGGTTAGTAAGTAGACCCACGTATTACAAGGTCCAGCGAGCATCCTCTCATATCCCTCTTTACGAGCACACATCGAAACCTACGAGTTACCAACAATCCCTTAGAGCACGTCCTAATAGTAGAATACATCATACATTCCACTGCATAAGTTTACATTATCTAACTTGCCTTCTCATACCATCATTAGATGCTACAATTATTTTCTATTCGATCCAAATCACTCCTATCATCGAGTCGTAAAAGTCTGTATATTTCTGGTCACTTCACTAGAATCCCTTGGTATGCATCCACATCGAAATCCTTCTCGTTTCAACCTTCAGATCACATTGAAGACCTGATTCAAAAATCCTCTTATAGTGATTCCTTCATTTGATGATGGCCATTACTCCCCGAAAGAGTTAGTAGCATGCCCTAGGAGCAATTATATAATTTATTGCATATATCTAACTCCACAATCAATCATGTATGTAATAAAGGTGTTTGTTTTCTTATTTATACTTTATTTTATTGCGATATAATTAATTAACTAATTTAAAGTATATTAATAAGAAAATCCTTAAAATGTTATGTGATTGTAGTTGCAAATAGTTGTAGTCGCGAGTAGTTAGTCATAAAATAACATATTGCTCTAAATAATCTCGGGCAATATGTTTCGAGAATGGATACTAATACATTCATCGAGACTAGAGTATGTAATTCTCTACAAATATTGGGCATTATATTACATATGACTGGTAAAGGCACTAGGGGTTATGTACTTGTAGTTATTGGATAACTCTGGAATGACTCGTTTGGGAGTTTCCTCTTGGTTGGTAACAACTAGATCAAATAGGGAATCTGAGTGTGATGACTTAGGAATATCGCAGAACCTCAATGCGGTAAATACACTTTGATTATGGTTAAATCATGACATGACATCTGTCGACTGACTATTGTTGGGTCTCAAATGAAGCATTGGAAGTGAAGCACCGTTGAATAAAGAATTCATCTCCTCGGTTGTATGAGGTTACCATCACAGTCAATTGTAGTCAACTCAAAGTCAAAGAAGGAGAAAAAGGTTTTAAAGAGTGGAATGGGAAAAGTTTTCATTCACCCCACACAAAAAATCTTCCTCACTAATTCATTGATTGATTTTATCCTTTTTCCTCCGTTCATGGCCGCCATTTTCACTCTCCTTCCTTCCATGGTTAAAATTATTTTTCACACAAAACAACATCAATCAAAATAAAATAAAGGTGTTTCATTCGATCGTTGCAACTTTGAGTGGTGATTCAAACAATGTAAGTGTCAATTCTCAAATCGAGGTGTCATAAAGGAATAGATCTGATTAGGTATAATTCTTGTTTTATGTTACATGATGTTCAACCATGACCTAAGTTGATGTATGGTATATTTTTTTTCCATTGAGACTGATTTGATTTAAAATTGTTATAAATGTCTTTTTATAAGTGAAATTCAAAATAATATATATACGCATGCACACACATACACACACATGCATATGTAATAAATTTTGTTTTATTCTTTTGTGTTGATTTATGTAATTATGTTAATGATGTTATATAAATTATTTTTTATTTCATGTCAAAGTTTATATGTGTGTGTATATACTAATTAATTATTCATTTAGTCTATGATTTAAAATGTGTAAATTTTGTACATCTAAAATCGTTTATATATATAGAAGGAAAATTTTTAGCCATGTATACCATTGCTCAATTTTCTCGTAAGTAGTCAGTAGGCCAAGTGAAGACCGTCTGGCCAATCAAAGCTATCCCAATTGATTTGCCACTAGCCCTAAATGCAGCCCAAGCACACCTTGGTCTGAAACCACATTTCTACTAGGCAAAACACCAAGATAAGGCCCAGCATCTCATCTCAAAGCAACCTTCACACTTAAACAAGATTTTGACCATGTCCGGCATGGTCACGACCATTTCCTCTATATCAAACTACTTCCAACAACAGCTGAAAGCAACACAATTCGCTTGGCATAACATCAGTCGATGACTGGCTTCTATCCAAGCCCATCCTACTAGATAGCACATCAGGCAAGAATGGCCCTAGCATGGCCCATCTTTAGCCTGACTTCAGTACAGGCAACTCCAACCGCATCAAGTCTCCGTCCCAACTGCCTTGCTCTTGGTCATTGGACATCTTCCCCACATAATCCTCTAAAGCATTTCAAGTCTCTTTCATGTTACCGACAACCGGTCGGCCAAGTCAACCATGTAGACACTCAAGTGAATGATAAAGCTTTCCATCCATCCTAAGCACCGTAGCTGGGTAGCTGAACCGATATGGCTTACCATCAGCATTAAATGTATATTTAATGCAAGCTCACGCCTGGTATAGAGAGGTAATGAGTATATTCTCATCCACCACATATCTTCTGGCATACTTTACAACTGTCGACCATTCACCTCTCCAGTCAGAGTAATAGTTACGTAGTTTTCCTACTAATTCTACAGCGTGATCTCAAATGTCCTCCATCCACTTCAGCTATTATAAATACCCCTTGCTTTTAAACTTCAAAGGGGTTGAGCTCTAATTGAAACATTCAAGAATCCTGAATACTGTGCATAATTCAGCGCTCTTAATATCGCATAAGTTCTTAAGATTTCATAGCTATGTTACTCTTAAGTGCCCCCTTTTCCTTATTATTCTCTTATAATTCCCTATGCTGGACAAGAAATATATAGTAAGAGAACTTAACATGGACGTAGATAACTTTGCTGAACTACTCTATATCTTGTGTTATTTACCTTTTAGCTGCATATTTAACTCCTTGTTTTCTCTTTTTTTAAGCCTAGTGATTAGCAACTAACCTTTACTTTTCTCAATGCACCTATATCATTTCGAGGTTGGCTAGAAAACTAGTCAACATTTTGGCGCCAAAAGGAGGGCCTTAACCTAAAAGCTCTCCTCTTTCAACACCTCTCAACTCCATAAAACCTGATCTGACTTGTTACCATGGACAATCCTCCACCATGCAAAAGTAACAACTTAACAAGCACCAAACCAACGACAACACTCTCGCCAATGCTGCCCAGCCCAACCTTGGCTCTAACGAAGAAATATGGTGTGCTATACTATTATAGCTATCAAATGTATGTCAGCTAGCCTACAAAGTGAATAGCGTGAGGATGCAGATAGATGCTCAAGCCACTACAAACTTTGTTCCACCAGCTCCGTTGACAGTCGACCTGCCCGCTTGCAGGCCAATTCCACCCTATGGTTACGATCTCCTGAACATTGTTAAGCCCTGGGAGAGGGTGGTGCTAAAAATGCATGTTCTTCGCTAACAGGTCAACAAAATGCTAGCCTGCAATGCTGAAGGCGAGGCATTCTCAGATGGTGAGAAAGGGGAATCATTCTCCCATATAATCTAGGAGACTTACATCCATCGGTGGCATGCCTTACTGCCAGTTAATAAGTAAGATGGAAGTGCAGACCTATCTGACTACATCGTGGTATTCAACTCCATCACCTATGCCGAACAGCTCTCCGGCTCATCAAAGTGCTTTCCCTTTCCCTCCACTCACCCTTGTAGGACAGGCCTCGCTGGTTCTTGCACCTACGGTTAGGCGGTATCCAATCCTAGGCCCAACTATGCGGGGACTTCAAGACTTATTTCTTCACGTCTCGTACCCATGTCATATTGGCCAGCAAGCTAGGCGATATTAGACATAGTCCTTTTGAAAGCTTGCGGTCGTATGTTAGCTGCATTATCAAAGGGTCCACCCTAGATAGGGGTGCAGATGTGGGCAGCTTGGCAATGGCCCTATGGTCAGAGATCAGGTACAAGTCCAGGATATGGAGAGAGCTCCAGAAATAGCTGACTCCAATCAACGAGAGAATAACATGATGATGATGGAAGATGTAGATCTTTTAGATAGGGATAACGAGGCAAAGCGCCCCACCCAAACTGGCCCTCGTAACAACAAGGATTGTTGTAATGGTAGTCGTTAAGCTAATATCAGAAGATATCAAGAGGCTGGCCCTTTCTATAAGCCCAGGTATCATATTTATTCACAGTTGAAAAGGGACATCGCTACCATCTACCTCGACCTTGGGAACCAAGTGCAAAATCAAAGGCCCACCACCATCAGAGACTAAAAGTAGAAAGTACCTCGCCTCAATGCCAAGTACCACGAGTTCCATCGAATTAATGATCATTCCACAATAGACTATTGTGTGCTCAAGGATGAGATCAAAAGGCTTATCCAGGAAGGACTACTCTTGGAATTTATTCGAAATCAAGTCAAGCAAAGAGAAAATCGCGAAGGATGGAAGAATCGACCACCTCATCCCAATAACACCAAGGTTCAAGCCATCATTGAGGTCTTGACTATATGTGGGGACTGCATATGGTCGGCAGCAGCCGAGAAGCTCAATCCCGGTATCAAAGAGAAGTAGGCACTATCAGACAGGTTTACTCATAGGAGTCTATGGTGTCCAAGGCGCCTCGATTGAAAATAGAGCCACCGATCAGCTTTACGGCCCATGATTGGGAAGTAGTTTCTTACCCTCATCATAATTCATGGTTGTTACCTTGCTTTGGCCAAATCCAATATGCATCGATCCTTCATGGATGGGGCAGCTCGATCAACGTCATGTTCAAGAACATTTTTGAAGCTCTTAGGCTTCCAGCCTCCAGCCTCTTCTCATGCGCCTTGCCCATTTATGGCTTTGGGGGTATGAGCATTTTCCCAACAGGCACAACCTCGCTTGTAACAACATTCGACTAAGAGCCCCTCGATGCAAAGTTGATGTAAATTTTGTAGTATTTGATTATCCATCTTCTTATAACCTATTAATAGGATTATCGATGCTTGCCGAGCTGGATACCATCGTCTCTTATAACTGTCTCGTCATGAAGTTCCCCATCCAAGACATGGTCAACGAAATCAAGAGCAGCCAGTAAAAAGCAAGGGAATGTCATAGAACTTCCCTCAGACAAACAGAGAAGGGTGTTCACATGTTGCAGCAAGAACATTTCGCCATTAATGTTGTGTTTTTTAACAAATCCAATAGGCCGATCAACGCATTGGTTCATTCCAAGACCTCCACCAATCCTGAGGCTATAGTAGCGGCCCTACTCTGTCGTAACCAGCCGTCTCATCTAAAAGCCGGGGGCATCATAACCTTAGTTCTTTAAAAAAACATAACATAAATACTTTTTCATCTATTTATTTCTTGTAAATGGACTACATATAGCCCATCTCACCATCAAGTCCTTGTGAGCGGGCTACATATAGCCTACCTCACCATCACATGACTCACTTGCACTAGAGTGTCTGAGCTAAGCAAGTGTGCTCTATTTCACTTCGGGATTAACCATCGTCTCACGATAGGCGACATGTCACTTGATTTTACCTCACAGCCCCATGCGCTGGGTTCCTAGGCTCATCCACCACTCTACACTTGACCGCTTACCACCCAAGAGAACCCACGAGAAAATTTACATTTTTTCTCATGCCGGAAAAACCACCACTCTACATCCGATCATCACTTAGCTACATTAACAGTCGTATCTAACTCGTCTTATTATAGCATTAATAGTTAGCATAATCCTAAAAAGAAAGAAATTTCTACATAATAAATACAAGGACTATTGGATACTCAAGGCATCCTGCTTAACAAGTCGCACAGATGGTCAAGCAACACCATAGTTTTTTCAAATCAGATTGTGCAACGAAAGATCTATTTCATTCAGTTCAAAAGAGTGCAGAAGCACAATGTCCTCCTTGCTAGGCTTATAATGATATTCTTATCACTTAGTTGAAAAGAAGAAAAAAGGCAGAGAAGAAGAAGCATGTCAACAACTCATTTGAAGTAGGTTAGTCCTCACTCTTATTACTGACTATAAAGCCCCTCGGCTTCGCTAGAGAAGCACTTCAAATGATCAAGAACCTGTTGAAGAAAACTGAGCAAGCTCCCATCTTTGAAGCACTTCAGATACTTCGACCGATCTAGAAATTTTTTAAAGAAGGGGAAGTGTGCTACCAAATCCAACGCCCTTGACCTTGGAAAGCTTCAATACAACCTCACCAAGGAGCATACCAAGGCTTTGGCCATGATAGAGGAAGTAGAGGCCACAGCCCTTACTCCTTCTAAAGAAACGCAGAAGCGTCCTAACTGACCTAAGGTCAGGAGTGTCAAAGCATCAAAGCAAAGAAGAGCCCTAGCTTCACCTAGATCACTAGTCTGAGACTGACATCTGACCACTATCTGAACCTTGGCCAGGAGGAAAGGGTCCTAGCCAAGCGGCAAGGCATAGTCTGCCCCAAGCGGAAGTTTCCTGCCAATGGTTTGAGCTGCAATCAACAAGCAACCGTTCAAGCACTAAAGAGCTTTCTCCTTTCTCAACATCCCAACCAAGGTTTCAAATCTCGAATTTTGGAGAAAAACTCGAGTTGATATCTCGGTTGAAATGAACGAGATTTATAACTCTAATAACTAATCAAGCCGTCAAATCTCGAATTTTAGGGAAAATCTCATATTTCTATCCCGGGTGAGATGAAGGAGATTTAAAACTTTGATCCCAACTAAATTTGATAAAAGGACATGCATGCAAAAGTGTTTGGAAAGAAAATAGATGATGAAGCCAATAGCTTTTTATTAGTAAAGAATTGCAAAAGATTCATAAGCTTTGAAATTTTTTCATGTATAGAGAATTTATAGGCTTGGGGAAGAAGAAGAAGAAGGGGTATTTATATGCCCTTGCTTTCAATCGCATGTGTTGAATTCAGAAGGAAAAAAGAATCCCAAACGTTTAAAAGAAATTAGTATTAATCATGCACGTAGGGATATGTAATGCACCTCCTTCCACGTCTGAAAAAACGAATCATCATAGCCGATTGCACAAAGCCATGTGGAAAGTGCATTAAATGCATTGCAGAACCGTTAGTCAGCAAGATTTAAGTCATTTTCCAAGCCCATATCCATAAGCGAATATAGATTTAGGGGGCAAAATGTTGCTCAATTTTCTCATAAGTAGTTAGCAGGCCAAGTGAAGACTGTCTGGCCCAATCAAAGCCAATCCAATTGATCTACCACTGGCCCGTAAAGACCGACCCAAGACCATGTTGATCTCAAACTAACCTTTCTACTTAACAAAGCACCAAGATGAGGCCCGACCATCTCATCCCAAAGCAACCTTCATAGTTAGACAAGATTTGGACCACGTTTGGTTCGGTCCTGGCTAGTTCCTCTATGTCAAACTACCATCAACAGCTGAAAGCTAATATAATTCGCCTGGCATAACATCAACCGACGGCAGACCCCTATCCAAGCCCGCCTTAGTAAATAACACATCAAGCAAGAATGGCCCTAGCATGGCTTATCTTTAGCATGGCTTAGACAACTTCAACAGGAATCAGCCTTCCCTCCTAGCCACCTCACGCCCGGTCATTCACCATCTTCCCCACATGATCCTCTATAGGATTCCAATTCTCTTTTGTAACCGATCGACCAACTCAATCATGTGAACACTCAAGTGAATGACAGAGCTGTCCATTCATCCTAAGCATCGTAGTCAGGAGGTTGAACTAATGTGATTTACCATCAACATTAATGCACATTAAATGCACTTTATAGATCGACCATTCAGCTCTGCAGTTAGATCAGCACTTTCAATACCAGTTCTATAGCATAATCTCAACCCTCCGCCATCCACTTCAACTACTATAAATACCCCTGCTTTGCAACTTTAAATGGGTTGAACTCTGGTTGAAACATCCAAGAATCCTGAATACTATCCATAATTCAGCGCTCTTGATATCGCATTAGTCTTTAAGATTGCATAGCTTTATTAGTCTTGAGTGTCCCTTTTTGTATTATTCTCTTGTAATTCCGTGTAGTTGTAAATATATATAGTAAGAGAACTTTACATTGAACATATGCAGCTTTGCTTAAACACTCTATATTTTGGATTATTTACCTTTTAGCTGTGTATTTAACTCCTTATTTTCTCTTTTTTTAGCCTAGTTATTAGCAACTAATTTTTGCTTTTCTCAACACAGCCGTATCATTCTGAGGTTGGCCAGATAACTAGTCAGCATATACATTTTAATATATATATATATATGCGTATATATATATAATTTTATAACGTAAAATTAGATTTAAGATATTTAATTATTTTACTAAATTTTAATTACCTTATATCTATACTATAATAAAAAACCTTTGGTCAACCGGTCAAAGTGAAGCCTTTTTTGGACTTCCCATACTGCCCTAATTCAATTTAAAAACAGAACATTCCACTGGGGAAGTTCAGTCTTTTCCCCCACCCGCTCCTACGTTGTCCAGCAGTTTCTCTCACACGTCTCTATACCTACCTCTTCCGTTTCCCTTTCCTTTTCCTCTTCGTTTTCTATTTTCCTTCAAATCCACTTTCCCCTCATTCACAAAAAATGGCAACTCTCCTCCTTCACTTCCCTTATCGCCACCCCCATATTGACCTTACTTTACTTCCCCTTCTCCTTCCTTTCTACTGTCTACAGCCAAAGCCGATTCGGCCGCGCCTACTGTCGGCCGTCACGATCGTCCACCAGCGTTACATCCACTTTCCACCTGCAACGAACGCCGACACCATCTCCGTGGCCGATTATTGTTCACACCTTCCACCATCGGCGGTCTTCATTTCCCAAGGTACGATCTCCACCTCTCTCCCACTTTTGATGTTTTGATTTTACCAGATTTATCGTCCCCTCCCTAATTGAACGTAACTCCACCTCGAATTCTATTTCCTTCCGCCTCTACGTCCACCTTCACCTCCGTCACCTAACTTCCTCCTACTATGTCCCACTGTCTTTCTGCTAAAATCCACCCATCTTTACTGAATTTACAGCAAATTTTAATCACTTCCTACCACTATTTCTCTTTAAACTGTTATCTTTTAGCAAACATCGATAGTCAGATTTCAACCACGGAACTCTACGAAGCCCTATTTTTAGTTTTTTTTATCAGTTCATCTTTTATACATTCGGTTTTGATGGTCGTAGTAAATTTGTTTCCACTGAATCTCAAAGATTTGGTTACTCAACTGCTAACTTTATATTTTGATTTTCGAAAATTGTTTTGCGTCTTCTATGTGTCTAATTGTTTTACGTTTAAAATAACAAATACTCACAACTATTTGATTTCTCTGGCCAGACTTTTTTCGATTTAAAAGTTCCTAAATAATTAGATCCTTTGTTAGATATTATTATTATGAAATTTGTACGAAAATAAATAATTATCTAGATGACGTTTTGGCTTTTCAAATTACGATATGGATCTATGCTATATGGATTGGATGTTTTTTACAGTTATTTTTGGTTTAGTATACTGTTGATTTTATGGTTTAGGAACCTCTGACAATGAAAAGAGGATCGATTTGTTCTGGGACTGGCAATTATGTCTACATGTTGGGGATGCTAGATTTCTATTCCAACTCAAAACCAGGTATTCACTTTCTTTCCATATTTTTTTCATGCTAAGTCTGACATTGGTTAGTAGCAAACAAAACAAATACATTTATCACAATAAGCACTGAAGCATTAGACTTTTAAGAAATTTGAACACTGAGCAACTTCGCTTTTGATTTTATCATCTGCAAACTTTCATAACTATTAAGTAGTGAGAAGTCCAATGCAATTTAATATGCGTATAAAATGATAGTAGGGGCTATAATCAACATTTTACCCATCGAATAAATGCTGACATTATTCTTCATGCCTGGAGCCCTTTCCGTATTCCATCATATTGAAATGCATGTACCTATAAGAACTTATTCTCAGTTTTCAGTAAAATCTAAGAAAGAAAAAAATAGGCAGAGAGATGTTTATGGACAAGTGCCCTCCCTTATCTCACTTATGTCATTGTCAGGTGCTCATTATAATTTGAAAGAAAATGCAAATTAACTGAAGTGGAGAATAATGATTATTTCGATTAAGTAAAGTCACAATAGAACAAGCACGGTGATGATCTTTTTCTTTATTAATTTTAACAAATGTAATTCAAATTTGGCAATATTAATTTGTTGGTTTTCTACCCTCTTTAGACGTTTCATTATAAGGCTACTTACATGATATCAAGGGAAAGAAAAAATAATATATCACTGCAAGTTTGCAATGCTTGACAAAAAATTAATTTAATTAGTGCACTGACTTTAAAGTATATATGATCGTTAATCCTGCACAAACTCAAGCAAATGTATTTGACATTCCCATCGTAATTTGCAACAACAAGGATATCATTATGCTCCTTTGAGGACTTGCTCTGTATATTTTTTGAAAATAAACCTCTGTTTTTACTCATCCATTGTGATTTGTGTATGTTCATATGCAATTGATTTTACTGTTCACTTTTTAACATAGGTTCGTGCCCTTCACATATCATTCATGAGTATATCTAAGAGCATGATAGCACTGACTAAGATTTGGAAAAGGGCAACTTGGTCATGTAGGAATTGTACTGTTTGATTTAGTTGGTTTTTTTTATTTTGGAAAAGAATCCTGGAAGGATATTGGAGCTTTTGCAAAGGTATAACAAAGTAGTCGTGCATGAAATTAGGGTAAATAATGTGCTTTGTAGATTGTATTATGTGTCCGACTGATATTTATTTTATTCTTTATTAAGGTTTTGGCTATCAAACAACATAGATTAACTTTGCATTTGTACATATTCTTTATTAAGGTTTTTAACTTGCTATGTTTCATGTTGGTGTTTAATTGTTCTTCCCCTTTACTTAGTATATAGGCTGTTTGACTATGGAAATCTAATTCTGTTTTTCCCTCTTGCGTTACATGTGCATGATTAAAAGTTGTTCATTGTGTATGTTTACATTTTAGTAATCCATTTTTTGGACTGGATTATTGGAATACGATCTACATTAATTTTCAGTGACCACTAAAATAGAGTGAAATGCTCTATATAATCTAGAGTTCTTTTACTGTTCTTTAAGACCACATATATTACTGATTTTTGAATACTAATGAATCAGACTATGTACATTATTGATTTTTTGAGTAGAAGGAATTAGGCTATGTGTTATATTGATTTTTTAGTATCTTACTACATCTTTTAATTTTTTTCTACTTCTCATTTAAGTGTTGGATGGATTTTTCATTAGCTTTATGGATTTTTTTTGAATATTTTTAGGTATTCTATCCAATTGTGGCAGCTGATGGAATGTCAGAGATGTTTGTATGAATTGGTTCAAGTTGAGGAAAAGGTTGGATGAAATATTAGATAAGGCAATTCAACCACCATTCAAGGTAAAATATTCACTTTTGTGATTAAACTAGCATCTCTGAATTGTAAAAAATATTCAACTAGCCTAAAAAAACCACTGTTAGAGAAAAAAAGTAGTTTACTCCTATTTTGGTTTATGTATGATGTGTACACCTGCAGTTTTGTATACACTGAGTATCAAAAGCTAAAAGCTTTAAATATATAGAATTGGGTTCGTAAAATAAACTGTTCTGTATATTTGGAATACATGTCAGTGTTGCATACTGCAAGTCCTAAGTATATAAGAAGTTTTAATGGATACAGTTTCTTATATGCATGAATTTAGATGACTGTTCAGGGTTTAAAACATATAAGACATATGGGTCTTATCTGCGATTTCAAATGTACTAAGTTTTCAAAAATGCAAAGTTTTGAATATATATACAATAGTTTTCACATATACGGACCTTATATATATGGCTTCAAACTTTTAATTTTCTAACATCTATAAGCTTTGAATATATGATAGATTTTAAAAGTATCAATTTCGTACAAGTAAGTTTTTGAGAATATATAGGTTCACGTATGTTGTTTTAAACACATACAGGGTGTTGTAAAAACAAAATTACATTTATATGGTTTGTGAACACTAAATTTTGTATACGCTTGGGTTGCAAATATAAAGTGACTAATGAATGATTTCGAAAATGCAAGGTGTTTCATGAGACTGAAGTTAAAAATATATCATGTACAGATTTATAGGTACTTATTTTGGTTAAAAATAGATATGTAATATGTATGTTCATCCTCCATTTCCTTGAAGTTACTGTTTCTGGACATCCTCTATTATCGATTTCATTTTCTGCAAGTAGTATAATTTCTACTTGATGATTAAATCTGTTGGAAATTTTAAATAAATTCCAATTGTCCTCATGACTTCTTAGATTTGCTGCAATGGTAGAGGTTTAACTTCTACATTGCTAGCATGGGTAGTTAACATAAACAAAAGTCTACATTCACTTAATTAAAACTCCACGTAATGCACATATTAATGTTATCACTTATCAATCTGTATGAGCGTGTATATATTAACTGCCGTTCTTTAAATACTTAATTAGATTTGGAAGAACAGTTGCTTGCTTCCGGCATGCATCTATTAATGTTCACTCAGTATATCTGCCACCTTCAAAACTGGACTTTAATTACCAATATCAATCTCTTAAACTACAAACTTAATAGATTTTGATTCTATGGATACAACTAATTTGATCCAATCTAAGCAGTTTGCCTTAAGTTAGTAATGAAATCAAGTTGGTTTAATATGCCTATAATCTATTCTAATTGTGCTTATCCATATTGTGATCTTTACAATTCATTTCGTGTTGCATTTTCAGGTTAAAAAATAAAATATGATACTATTATCTATTTTATCAATTTTGATTCTAACAGAGAGTCTTTAAAAGAGAGCAATAAATATCCTATTTGAAGGCAAAGGAATATATGTTAGATAGATGCTTATTCAAAAGAAGAAGCTGATGGAAGCTTTACAAAGAAACAATAATTCTTCATGATTTATTGGAGAAATTTGGCATGAGAATTAATGAGGTTATAGTTTTTACCATATATTTACAATTATTTTACAGTTGTTTGATTTTAGTCGTTCTATAAGCTGAACTTACAATATTAAAGCTATGAGTTATTTAAGCTTGCTAATTAACAATTGCTTTGTATTGGCACCATCACACAATGTGTTACACTTAATTATGCAATAAGTGGTTGATATTTTGCTAAAATTAAAGAAAAACATTATTCCATGAAAGATTTTCAAACATTAGCTCTTACCTTTTATAGTAAATAAACTTACCTTTCCAAAATTGTTGAATTCTCATATTAATTGTTACTTATATTTATTTGTTCTGATGTCGAGGTTGTTGGGTTATTCTTTTCTATTTTGAGACATTATGGTTACTAGAATAATGGTCATATTTATATGAGGTTTTAGTTTTAGTTTTATTTTATTTCATACATTCTAATGTTGCCAAAACTGAAATCTCAACTCTGCTTATACTAAATTCCCTTCTTTCTTTATTTGTTGTTATATATTATACTAAAGGCATTCGAAGAACAACTCACATAATTTTATTCTTATTATTTTTTTGAGTGTCTAGACATCATGAGTTCGATCCAAACAAACCAAGTGAAGATTCACATAAAATCATTTTTTTAATTCTAGGACTTCGTTACTTATCTCAAATTGGGCAAATTTTAATAGCATTTGATAATTAAAGAAGAAACATATCTACTAGAAATTTCAAATGGTCATTTACGGCTCATATTTTAAGGCAACCAATCCTAATTTTAACATAAAAATGACTTAAATTTACAACATGTTTGTAGTAACATTGTCAACATTTGTTAGATTATTGCTATAGACTTAATATTTTATTTCTTTTCTCTTATTTGATTAGCTACTACAAGGTAATATATATACACACTTAATGACCTAGGAAGTTAGTTATGATTATCAAAAATTTGTTTTAATTGCAAAAATATTTATTGTGTTTGCTGTAATTAAAAGTTAGTCAAAGTCCACCTACGTAAGGATAAGATACATTTACTTCTGATTGATATTCGCTTCCTTTATAGTTGGTGGATTTTCAATGCTCTTATTGTACTAACTACACAACAATGTAGCAATCTGACAAAACATTTTCGTTTGACGCTGCATGGATCTACAGATTATACTGATTGATTTGATAGCCCATTTGTCGTACATATACACTTCCCCCTACTTGGCTATTGGATACCATCTCCCTACACTCAATACCATACCCGAAATCAGGCTTTATGCTACTTTCATGAACAAATCAGATTGCTCTGGCTATCACCTATATCGGTGCAGCTGTCTTCAGCCCTTTCCTGCCTCCATTTGTCTCTAAATTGAATTGCGTCGGGTACCACCATGGAACTACTGCTGGGGGTACACCTTATGGGGCATTTCCATAAATCCACAATGACAGCAGGTATATAAAAGAAAAAAGAGTAGTATATCGCATATTTTTAAATGGGCTCTAAATAAATATATATTAGCAGGCTATGATAAGAGAGCAGCAGCATATTGCTTAGAAGCTGGCAGCCACAGCAGCAACAACAGTAGGGAGAGAGCATGAGTTGATGATGGCAAACAGTAATAGAGTAATAATGTTCTGATGGCAGAGCCACAGTGGGGACTGGGCTGGTGCATGAGGGTTTGGGGCTGAGCCCATTGCAGTTTCATGACGGTTTCAATATGCATGGTCAGAAGGTCAGAGTGAGCTACAGCAGCAGCAGCAAAATGTTCAAATACACTATCTGAATGTGGATGTATCAGGTAATCTTGGGATCCGCAACCCGTATCCGCATCAGCAGCAGAATCATTTTGGGCAACATCAAAGGACTAGCAGTGATGAAGGGAGGAGTGGTTGAATTATTTTGTTATACCATGGTTTCTGGCCAGCTTTTAGTATGTACATTTTCTACATATATGTTTTACTGGATATTAGATATTCATTCAATTTCATATGAACTTGAAAAAAAATTAGCATACAATTCATGACTTAAATCTATTTTCACACACGGCGGCTCTTCTTGGTACTTCCTTTTTCATCCATGCACAACTTAGCATTATGATTAACTTATTTAATCAACATTATGCAGTGTTCTTGAAATTGTACTTTATCTGACTACAAGTAAACAGGAAATCTTCTTTCTGGCATCAAATGGTATATCTTATTTTCATAATACTGATATAAACAATATTTATTACACTCATATTCATGGGAAGCCTTAACACAGGCCAATATTGTAAGTCTATGCATTATGATATTTGTCTCTTTCTAATGTTTTGACTCTGAGTACTTGACTATTTTGCATATCACTTCACATGGATACTTCCCTTAGTAAGGAATTGAAATATCTATTGTCATGTTGATATTTTATATTGTCCATAATCTCTACACTCTTGACTACATGCTTTTGATATTTCCTAATTTTAAGGTTCATATTTAGTTTAATATCCTGTACGCACACTTTTAGTTACTATAGGAATCTCATTTTTCATCTTCAATTTTATATAATAGATAGTTCCCAATATGAAGTCAATATTCTGTGATTATTTCTTCAGGATTCTTAAACCGCTCATGCTTATGTTTGTTGACTATCGTTGGACAAGAGGGTCTAAAGAGGGTCTAGCTCAACATTGAAAGAGTTAGAAACTGGCATACTTGCTTCATTAGCAATTTTTCTTGGTGTACTTAGTTGAGCTGTTAGCTTCTCTCGCAAGATGTATTTTAGTGATACAAATCTGCCACCTTCAGATAGGATTGTATTCGACTATTAAAGGTTGAAAAATATAGTTAATTTGAGTACCAATTTAGCTATACCCACTTGAGTAATAGTTGATTACTTTCTTTACATATTTAATCATTTTCTAAAATAACGTAGTCTCATTTACGTTTTGATAAATGGTTGATATGTGCATGTACATGCATAAAAATGCAACATTACTTACACGTCAAAGTCATTTTGTAAGATCCAAAAAATCGTACAACGGTATTTTAATTGCAAGTCCCTCTTGCGCACATAATTAACGAAAACATTACTATAATCTCTCACAATATTATAATTGTAACAAATACAAAATACGTCACTTCCTTCTTTGCACACGTCCAAGGGACGTGCCACCATACTTGTATGTATATAAGCGATCCTTTATTTTATAACATATGTACTCATTGATATTTAAAAGATATTAATTATTGGCATATTTGATGTTTGAGGTCTTATTAGTAAGTTGGGTAGCTTCAAGAAATATTCTGGGTGATATTAGTAATTATTTAGATGTGTATATAAAAGTTATATATGCGTGTATCAATATATATATATATATATATATATATATATATATATTTAAATAAGCTCTAAATATATTAATTACTTGACTAGGCTTTGGGATTTTCTGGTACACATAGGACACATGAAATACAGGACACATAAAATATATTGCCATCGATTTTGATTCGTTTTAAAATGTTTTCTAAATGAAATTCAAAAATAAACGCACACATACACGTAAAAAAAATTATTTTATTCTTTTGTGTTGATTTATGTTAATCATGTTAATGATGTTATAAAAACTATATTTTATCTAATATCAAATTTTATGTACGTATAATAATTAATTATTCATTTAGACTATGGTTAAAATCTGAAAATTATGTACATCTAATGTTGTTTATATACATATATTTAGAAAAATATGTTAGCCATACATACATTTATATATATATATATATATATATATATATATATATTAAATTTCTGTGTGTATAAATATATACAAAAATGGCGACACCTAACCCTAACCCTAGAGACCAAGCGGCGAACAAGGAGAATTCTAAGGATAAAGAGGAGGATGAAGGGTGGCAGGAGGTTAGGAGGAAAGCAAAGAGAGTGATTTCAGTTCAGAGCAGATCCAAGCGAACCCTAAAGGTAAAAATTCCTATCATTAAATCATGGATTGATGCGATTGGGAGTAAATAGATTAAGATTGATAAAGAAGTCCCATTTATCTACTCGATGCAACATGAGGAGGGAGATTTCGTAGAACTAGATAACAAAGATTATAAAGAAGTAAAAGGGATGTAGAAGAACTCGGTGTACATTTATTTGGCAGGAAAACACCCTTACTATTTTCACTTCAATGCCTAAATATTGGATGGAAACCTAAAGGGAGATGGGATATCTCTTCTAGGGAGAATGGTTTCTATCTGGTGAAAATTGAAAAAGAGGAAGGTTGCTAATTTGTTCTTAATTAAGGACCATGGTTCATGGACAGTAGACTACTATCTATCAAGCAATGGGAACCTAATTTCAGATTGGAAAGAGACATGCTGGAAATCCACCCTATTTGGGTCAGATTCATCAACCTAGTTCTAGCGCTATAGAACTCCTATGCCATAAGTAAAGTTGCATGCATGATCAGTAGACCATTGAAACTAGATGATCACACCAGAAACATCATAAGACTCAAATTTGCTAGGGTTCTGATCGAAATCAATGCAGACTCAAAATTTCCGAAAAGCATTAGAATTAAGGACTATGATGATAACTTTTACATGCAAGCAGTTAAGTATGAATTCAAACCACCTAGATGCCTAGAATGAAAATGTTTTGGGCATAATGAAGCACAATGCAATGTTACAAGCAAAGAAATTCAGAAATTTTTTAGAGTCAAGATAAAAAATACCAATTCCACCACAGAGTGTGTGTCAAAAAATAATGTAGACCCTGAGTGTTCAGGAACAGATCATGCTAATTTACAAGAGTAGCCAGTTAGTTGTAGTTCAGCTCAAAAAACTACAAAATCAACTGAACCTTCTACATCTACATCTACATGTACATCTCCAGAAACTATTTCATCTGAAACTAGCGTGGTAGAGGAGCTACCACAAAAGAAACACCAGAATGAGGCCCAGCCAAAGCCAATCCTTCAGAAGCAAGCTCCCCTAGAAATGCATTAGAAAGTAAAGAAGTGGATGGACCCAGCTAGGTCTGTAGTGGAAGAGAAGGAGGTATCATCAGAGAATAAAGAGGAGGTACCGAAAACAGTAGAGGCACTCCAACAATTAGACATTCAACTTGAATCCTCTTTTTTTTTTTTTAGGCATGACGCCCAAACAGACGTGCTCTCAACCTAACGGCCTCGAGCGAACTAAAGAAGTGTAACATTGCATAACTTGAATCCTCTAATGAAGAGCAAGAGAGAACTAATGAAAGTAGTAAAGAGTCATTCACTAAACCAAACCAAACCTACAATGATCAATTTAATAGTAGTAAAAAGAATACTAAAGAAGTGTAGCCTGCCCCTAGGTAGTTGAGGAAGGGGAGAAAATATCAAATTTCTAAATGACAATTATTAGCTGGAATGTATGGGGGTTGAATAACGAAACTAGAAAACTTAACCTCCTTAATTTCAGACAAAAGCACAAACTATCTATTTTTAGTGTGCTAGAGAACAAGATGATGAGTAATAGTGCGGAATATTTTAAACTAGCCTTAGGCAGTGACCGGGATTTAATCCACAATAATGAATGCAATACTAAAGGGAGAATCATGATAGTTTGGGATACAAAGATTTGGAGTTCAAAAATCATTTAAATTGAAGAACAACAAGTAACCGTGGAAGCTTGTAACATAATAGGCCTTTAGATCTTTATTACTTTTTTATGCAAGAAATTTAGCGTCAGTAAGGAAGGATCTTTGGAAGCAGCTCATAAAGTTATCAAAATATGTTCATCAACAATGGATAGTGCTTGGAGATTTTAATGCAGTGCTGAAAAGATCAAAAAAAGAAGTGGTCTTACCCTCAAAGTATCCCAACTGGCAAAGTTTAATGACTGTGTGGTTGGTGCTGGACTAGTGGAAGCATTCCAAACTGGGCTGAAATTCACATTGAGGAGTGGTCAGGTAAAACAACTATCAAGTAAGCTATATATAGTGCTAGTTAATGCAGATGCATAAATTTGTTCCCAAATCTAAAAGTTATTGCATTATCTAGCTCTAGTAGTAATCACTGCCCACTATTAATAGAACTTAATGAACTATTTAATGAATCTGAAGGCAAGCCCTTTAGATATGCTAACCATGGTGTAATTGTAAAGATTATCAAAAATCTACTAACTTTGATGAAGTGAGTGCAGTTGAAGGCAATGATATAAACAAACTAGTAATGACAGTAAAGGCTATCAAAAATCGATTAAAAGAATGGAATAAACTTAAGAATAAGGAACAAGGTCAAATAAATGAAGTGCAAAAACAATGTGACACAACCCTGATGCAATTAGATGCAGAGCCCAATAATGCTCAACTGTTTGATCACTACTGCCAGTTGTAAAGCAACTTGAAGGACATGATGCAGACTCGGGCTAAAGAACTGAACCACAAAGCCAAGGAGAGGTGGCTGATGGAAGGGGATGATAGTATAAAATTCTTTTACACTAAAATGTCAATCAGAAAGAGTAATAACAACATTACCAGCAGCATTGATGAAGATCGGAATCCTAATTACAATCTAAATGAACTGGAAGACAAGGCTACCAGGTATTACACTGATTTATTTTATGGTGAGTACTTACCTGATATACCTAAAATTCAACGCAGAGCTGTTGTGAATGAGGCTGGGCTGAAACTCCTGAACAGTAGAGTCCAATGTAAAGAAGTTGAAATTGCTTTGAATTCCATTCATGTGGACTTAAGTCCATGTCCAGATGGAATGTACTCCAAGTTCTATAGACTTCATTGGGAGAGCCTAAAAGAGAAATTGGTTAATGCTATTCAAGAAGCTTTGGATATAGGAAAAATCATAAAAGAAATCAATTATTCTTTTATGCATCTTAATCAAATTGAAAAACCCACAAGAATTAAAGAATATAGGCCTATTTCTGCTGTAATGTAGTGTACAAGATTCTGAGTAAAGTGTTGTGCAACAGAATGCTAAAATCCTTCCATATATAATAACAGAGTAGCAAAGTGCCCTCAATAAAGGAAGAAGTATTGCAGAAAATTCCCTACTCGCTCACGAGCTTGTCCGAAAACTTTAACAATAAGGGCAGTGATAAAATGTGTTTGAAAGTAGCTTATGACAAAGTGAGTAGAAAAATTATTATACATATGCTAAGTCGAATGGATTTTCCTGCTAAATTTGTAGCCTTGACTAAGGAATGTATCAGTACCCTCCACCTTTTCTATTCTTGGGAATAAAGGATCGGTGTAGCTGCAGTATGAGTTGTTGGATATATTATTTCAAGGATGTAGATATGAGTAGGCAAATATATATTTTGGAGGAAGTGTGGATGGGATGATACATCGATTATTTTAAGGACGAGACAGTGATGGAGTTCATCGACAGTTTTGAGGATGCACATATTATGGCGGATGTGTCGTCAACATAGGGACAAACACACATGTGCCATTTGTTGGTAGGTATCATGTTACTTTGAGTATGTGTGCTTATTTTAATGAGATATGCTGATTTTTTATTTATATATATTTATTTGTGCATGGACGTTTGGATCAACCTGAGTTTTGTTACGAACTTTTATCATAGGCAATTTTTGTTGGACTATTGAGATGCATGATATGACTTGTAGACAAAGTTGATCTACGATTGAGATTATCTCACCTTTGTTGATGGAGTAATAATTTTTAATGTTATAGTTTTGACTGTGTGGTTATAGAAATTTATGTGTTACAGTAGTATGTGTATGTATAAAATTGCATTCATTGTTGTGAATGAGTTTCACCATGCCATGGTTAATTGTATTGTGCGCTTGTGGAGTACTACTTTAGAGGTAGTTAGTTTATGATTAGTATCTTTCCCATGTTTTGTGATTAAGCCCGTAATGCTATTTTGTTGATTTGGTTGAGGGTTGTATTTAGGGAATTGCAGGGACGCAATTCTTTTAAGGGGGAGAATGTAATGACCAACAAGTTTGATGCTATTAGTATTAAATTAAAAAATAGATATTTAGTTGAAGGTTTATTTGGGTACTATATTTACAATCGTTGTGTATATCCTTTTGAGTTGATCGGTTTCGATAATAAATCTGTTAAATTTAGAGTCACAATTTGGGAAATAGGGTTTTACAAGTTAGAAACAACATACTTAACAATTTTGGGCCAAACTGGGTAAATGACCCATAACCCAGCTAAGTGATTGTATAAATGAGGCCATGGAACCATAGGAATAACAGCCATCTTCATTTTTCTTCCCTAATCCCAAAATTGCTTTATTACCACTAATGGCAAATAATTACCTTTCAAAAGTGCCTAACACCCATCAAATTACATATTAAAATGATTGTCTCAACGAGGAGAATCAATAGCAAGCAGTCATTTGTCATAAAAGTACTCGAGTTAACCAGTATTGATGGTCAAAGGTGATGGTGGTTGTAACAACCCGATAGTTTTGACCCTCTAATTAACACAACTCATGATATGTAAACCTCGAAAAATGGAAAATGACATGCCGTTAGTGATTTATAATAAGAGACAAACGACGGGTATATTCTAACTACCTCTTTCAGAACTCATAGCAGAAGGTAACAACACTCAATATAGTCAAATATCATTATATTTCAAACCAGTAGATCCATCTATATACATAATCAATCTAATCCAATCCAGACACACATATATACAATTCAGTATCAAATGTCAAATGATTATTTATGTAGCACTCCTAATTTTTTATTACATTATTCAAGAGAATTAATTAGATAAATTAAACAGAATAATGTAAATGTTAAGTGATAAGGGGATTGAGACTTGAATTAATAAATTAAGGCCGAGCCTAATATGATAATTAATGGGCTAAAGAAGGGTTTTTAGGTTAAACAAATTACATAAGGGTATTATTGAAAATTTCCACCCAATGGCCCTTACATATATATATATATATATATATATATATATATATATATATATATATTCGTTCCTACCTTATTCTTCTCATTCATGTCATTTTTAAAATTAAAAAAACGCAAGAGAAAGGAACGACCGACCATTAAGGAAGAAGAAAAATTCAAATTAAAGCTAGAAAATCAAGCCTAGGGGAATCAATCTCAATCCAATCTCCTTATCTAGATCAAGGTGAATAATAATTCCATCTCTATTTTGTTTTGAATCATATATTTTTGGATTTAAGGGTAAATTCGTTTTTATGATATATTGGATGATGATATGCTTGATTTATGATTTATATGATTTAAACAAGATTGTTTAAAAGAGTTTTTGCACGGTTTTAGGTCAAAACCGAGATTTAATGTTGATTAAATGCCATGGGAAAATTTTATGTTTTGAGAAACATGATTTTGGAGTTGGATTTCAATTTCGATAATTTTCCAAGCTATGGAAAGATTATTATGAATTTTCAAATGAAAATATGGTTATTTGGGTTTATATATTTATTTTGGAAATTATATGGAGAATTTGGGTCTGGAATTTTGATACGTTAAATAACATGATTAAAGTGAATTTTTGGGATTTTTCCAAAGTGATTTGCTATGCAAAATAAATTGTTTTAGAAGAGGGACTTCTTTGCAAAATTGGTTTTGTCTAATGGAAGGGCTTAATTGATTGACTTAACCATGGTTTTGATCTGAGTAGCGGCAATTATTTTTGAAAAAGAATTTGAAAAAGTTAAGGCAACCAATCTGGTGTTGACACGTGGCAGGTTAGTTAGAGAAAAGTTTACTTTGACAAGAATTAAACCTGGTTTGCTCAAAAATTGGTTTTGCCTACTTAGGAAAGCACCTTTCGACACAGAAGCTTCCACCTTTATCTTAGTCGAAACCTACCCTGCCGAAACCAATACACAAGGTATCACTAAGATGGTACGTAGTGGATTGGAAGAAGGTGGGAGGTAAGCGTCAAATGCATAGCTTCCTAAGGAGTCGTAACCGTGGTTTATTTTTAAAAGAAAACGCGCCTGCCTTTGTTTTGATTTAGCCTTCGACAAAGTCAAAGCGTTTGGTTTCGAAAGAGAATTTAAAGAAGGTTTCGAAAGGGTTTCCATTAACTTAAGATTTCTTTTGACTGGGTTCCTTTACTTATGAAAGAATGTTTTAAAAGAAGGGGTTCCGACCTAGTCGATACACTGATGCCGTTCTTTGACATTTCGATGGCGTTGAAGATATCAATGCTGTCAAAAGGATGCTTTGTTTTATAAGCTAAAGCCACTTTCTATAGATCTCGAAAGGGGTTAGGGGTTTCGAAGGTGATAGTTTCGGAAGGGATTTCGACACCAACCTTCTAATATTTTACCCAGATGTTAAATGCTTTCGAAAGAGAAGGTGCCGACGCCATCAAGTTTTCCCCAGTATTTTTAAATAATAAAGGATGGTTTCGAAAGAGTTGCTTTCGCCTATATTCACTTTGACCCAAATAATATTTTAAGTATAAACCCAATGCTTTCGAAAGGAGCACTATCAAAGATTTCGGAAGGGTTACTTCCATTGGTGTCAAAAGGGGTACTTTCAACTGGTTTCGAAGCTAAGCTTCTAAAGTTAAATGCTAATACTTTAAAATATTCGAAAGGTTTCGAAAGGTAGAATTTAAAGTATTATAAGGAAGGAGCCTAATGTTTTTAAGGGCTTTCGAAGGAGGTCATCCTATGAAGTCGAAAGCTAGGTTTCGAAGGTATCGAAAGGTTTTATAACCCAAACTCTATTTTTAAAGGAAAAACCCTTGGCTATATTAAAGGAGTTTTTATAATGGTTTTAAGAAGATGCCATCTTTGATAAATTTAAACCCACGGGAGTGGTATTGCTATGTTGTTATGTTGCTTCTTCAAATATGAATATATTCACTTTTAAATGGACCCATCACTTCATTTTGGGGATAAAGGGTAGAAGAACCAGTTAGGTTAACCCGGTAGTGAATATAAATTGATAAAACTCCTTAATGAGTAGAATTGCATCCAGAAGGTTAGGAAGACCAGAATATAGGATGCTAAATATAAAAGAAAGATATTGGCAGGAGCCAATAGGTTCTCGGTAAGCCCATGAAAACTGTGTAAACGGAAAGATATTGGCAGGGGCCAATAGGTTCATAGTTCATCCATGTAAACTATGTATAATGGAAGATGTCAGATATACATGTTCATAGTTAGCCCATGAAAACTATGTATAAAGGAAGATGTCAGATAGACAGGTTCATAGTAAGCCTATGAAAACTATGGTTGGATACTAGCAGGGGCCAGTAGGTTTGTAGTTTGCCCATGAGAACTATATCTGGATGAAATATTGACAGTTGTTAATAAGTTCCTAGTCAACCCATGAAAACTAGGGTAATAAGAAAGGATATTGGGGTTACCAATAGGTTCCTAGTCAACCCATGAAAACTTGGATAAGAGTAAGATATAGGAGTTACCAATAGGTTCATAGTGATCCCATGAAAACTATGTAAAATTGGACAGGGAGTCCTTAAATGTTTAACCAGTTATTAGTCAACCCATGAAAACTAATAGGTTAATTGTAATCCTAGAAACTATAATTGAGACAGATAGTCTAAAATGAATGGGTATGGGTAATCCAGAATTGATTCATTTGTTTTGCATATCATCATATTATACTGTTTTGAATTTTTTTAACCATTGTGGATGCAGGAGCACAGTATATGGTTTTATAAAAGGTTTTGAGATACTAGTAAGGGGAAACCCATTCAGCTAAGCAGCGTAGTCTCACTAGATATCTAAATGATTTGAGATGGTAGATTATTATTCATATCAGGCTTCATGTCTAACTCAAAGTTTATGTTTTTTCCTTAAACTCTCGGGTACTCAATTGATTTTGAGTAGTTTGATAGTTGAGGTTTTCAGGTACCTCTTAAGACGAATAAGCTTCCGGAGACGTGCATGAGGCATGATAGATATTTAGAGTTCTCTTTTCTTTTGATTCCGCTGTGTTGTTTGTAATGGCAAAGTTGTTATATTGCCTGTATATACTTTGATCATTCAATGGGGATCTTCATGTGTCACTCTTGGGCGTATGTTGTAATAAATATATTTTCTCTAAACGTGATTTGCGAATTTGGGATTATGTAATGAATTGGAAATTTTTTGGAATGAAATGTGATTTTGCTTGAAGTTTAATTTTTTTCCATATTCATGTGTTTCTGTGTATCAATGAATCTAACACCGCCGTATTTGGTCCCCGAGGATTAATAACTGTGGATGACTACAGCATTCATAGCCATTAGTTTTGGGCATCCAAGTAGGGGGATGTTACAATTTATATACAGAATTATATACACTAGTAACGCCATTGTCAAATGAACCTTCAAATGTTACTAGATACATCATACCAAATCCATCAACCTTGTGATGAAAAAAGGGAAAAACATAAAGAGGATTGAACCATAGTCTAGTTAGTGATGTACATCTATTTACCACATGCTAATCATTCCCGAATAATACTAAGATAATTATGGTAAATATCATACCTTAGTCATGTTTCACGTGCAACCAACAAGTTAGTCCAGCTATACAACAAATATGACTATCTCATGAAATAGGGTCTTAGTTCAGCACAACTACAATGGTCAATGATATGGTATAACCCACATACAAAGCCTACTTACCCTATTACATTAACAAAAGGTTGAATCACCGAATGGACACATTTCCATATACGAGTTACGGACCCATTTCCATACTACAACACGCACCTCGGAAATACTTGGATAAATGAGCGTTCGTATTACCATGATAACTAATAGAGTCACAATAATCAATAGTCAAATAACCACTAACAATAGGAATCCAATATCCATACGTATGTGTGTGTGTATATGTCACTATATATATATATGTGTATATATATATATATCCACCATTCCATCAAATCAAACATGGAGAATCACATCAAAGCAATGCTCAGACAACGCCCTAAAACTCCCAGAAAAGCCCCACATTGAGCCATATCGGGTCAAGTCAAACCCGACTCAACAGGCTTCCATCGGTGATGGATGGGTTGACAAGAGCAACGCTCTTGACAAATTTCCTAAAGCTATATATTTTTTCTATGGTTTTTGGTTGCACTTTTCTTCCATGTATTTGATTTGTTTTCTAATCCATTCTCTTTTAAATTTTAGTATGATCCTATACTATCATTCCACTCTAATTTCATCAAAGATTTTGAATCAAAAATGTATTACTTAGAAAGTCGGAGTTTATAAAACTAGTTTCCACAATTCGACAATATCACTTTTCACCATATATACTTAAAAATACTTCTATAAAACATTATAAATTCAGAATAAATTTATAATATGACCTAAAGTACCATTTATGAGTTTAAAGACATTTATATATAATTTTTATATACATTTTATATGTGTATTATAATTCATTTTCTTGTTTGAAAACATTGTTTTTTTATTTCTTACAAAAACAAGCATATACATTATTAAAATTCATATTAAAAATCACATTTAATTTCTAAAATATGTAATCTTACTACAGAGATCATTTCATAAATTTTTACTACGATTTATCATATTATTTGTAATGCATTGTACATATATATCTCGTAAATGCTCATATTCAGCCCACATTTTCAATATATATATATATATATATATATTATACATACTATATATATATTAACTTTGAAATTTATTATTCTATTAACATAATTTATTATCACTAAATTCAGTTTCGATTAGTTCATTCATTCATATAGGAATTTAAACCAAAATCCATGAATATTCATCTCAATTTAATTATTTGTTCACTTGTTTAACCAATATCAACATTCTATCAATTTCATTGATTATTAACATCAAATCGTCATTTAATTTTTTATATCATCATTAATTTACTATTTGAAATCAGTAACCATTCGATCTAACCCAAATTCTACCCTCTTCCATAATTATCTAAGAATTAAGCGAGATTGAATAGTTATATGTTAGAGAAGATGAATACACTCGCATTCCCTTAATCCTGATGGTTTTGGCCCCCTATTCTTCAAGCACTTCTGGACCATTATCAAAAATGACATTTTTTGCGCCAAAATTGGTTACAAACACCCAATTGCTGATGAAAGCACCCGTTCACAATCACAGATCACAGATAGCAAGCATGTAGAGAATATAAATATGACGGACACTCAAAATTTAAAAGAAAAGCGGTAGAAACACAAAATTTATAGTGGTTCGGCATTGTAGCCTACGTCCACTTTGAAGAGTTGCTGTTTTATTGATGATAACTCGCTGGTTATAGAGGTTTACAATAGTGCAACCGAGTTACAACAATGATTCCGGCAGAGTATCGGCGTAGAAGAGCCAGAAGATCCCCTTTTCTGAAGCTCTTGGACTGCTATTTATAGGTGTAGTCTACAAATATCTGGCCCAGATCTCGGAAGACTCCTTCTCTCACATGGGTGAGCCCATGTGATCGATCCCCTAACATTTTGACTCGATCCATGATCGATACGAACCAAATTCGTATCGATTTAAAATTGCAAGTTTTGGGTTGAGATCGATCATGGACATTCTTGAGATTGTACGGAAGCTCCTGTGAAAATTTGGCGGCATTTGGACTTGTAGATTATGAGATATGATCGATGCAAGTTTGGGTTTGTTGGTTGGATGTCACGTTCGTATCGATCCAAGGCTCTACAACCATCCCTCTTCGTGTCCATGCAACTCACATCGATGACGTGGCTCGAGAATCCAGTGGAGATCCACTTTTCATGCTCGTTGACCGCTTCTTTTGTCTGACCATGCTTTTCGTACCCATCACGTGCCATTCATTTCGTATCGATGCGGGCGTATACATTTCGTATTGATCACCTAGTGTTGGCTTCATATCGATGGAATAGTTTCGTATCGATCATCTGGTTGACGATACGAAACATACATCGATGTGATCGATACGAAGCAGACAACTGTGGGCTACTTCGTATCAATAGGAAGAGATGGGTTTTCATATCGATCATCTGGTTGATCGATACGGAACACATATTAACATGGATCGATACGAAATGTATATCGATACAAAGTGAATAACCTTGGTCGATCTGAGAGATGCATGTATCCGATGGATATGAAATGAACAAGTGCAAACTTGATGGATACGAATAGCATGGATACGAAATTGATGGGGACCTAGATTACTGATCGATTCCTGGCTATGAGTCGAAGTAACCATCTCCTTGGCCCAAAGTAGACCCTCTTGTGACTCGAAGCAGGTGCTGCGATGACTCAAAGTAACTTGCGAATGTGCTAACCCATCAAAGACACAAAGTAGACCCTTCCCTGACTCGAAGCAAACTGCCTAGAAACTCGAAGTAATCAGGAAAGTGACTCGGAGCAAATTCCAAGCAACTTGAAATGACTCGATTTTTGTTGAAACTATGTTTTAAACGTCTTGTGTTGTTTGTTCATCGACTATGCTATATTTTGGCTTCGTAATCATGTTTATTATCGATGAAAATCCAGCTTTGATCATTGTGTTGTCGATTGGGTTAAATTCGCCTGCATGCTGCCTTGTCAAAAGGCAGGTTAACACTTTTCCCCCTAAAACATGCCTTGCTATAGTAAGGTGTGTTTTGTAGTGCCATAAGCTGGATGTCCGTATCCTGTTGATGACCTGTAAAGAGATTGATAATATTACCTGACTGTGAATAGCGATCGTTCGAGACCATATGCCATTCGGGGCGGTATGTGACCAATCGGGGGCGGTATGTGACGTTCGAGGCGAATGGTGACCGTTTGTGGTCGGGGTGCCGTTTGTGGCGAATGGTGACTATTCGTGGTCGAGGTGCCATTTGAGGCGAATTGTGACCGTTCGCGGTCGGGTGTCGTTTGAGGCGAATTGTTTATGCCCGAGGGGACTTAGTATCATTAATGTCAGATTTCACATTCGAGTGAGTTTCTGAATTGTTTGTTATGGCGGTTTATTGCCAAATCAGAGCATGCCTGAGGACCGTTCGCGATCCCGTGCATGTGTAAGTGACTTAGCCGTTATGGAATTACAAATACTAGATTTACATTCAAAATGAGTCTTACAAACAAAATGTCCAACCAAATCAAGTCCAGATGCAAAAAATAGAAAACAAAAGCAAAACAGAGACGTCAAAGTGCAAACACCTACACTGATGCAGTTGATAGTCGTCTAAGAGCACGCCTCGATTGTCGTTCATGATCCTGTACATGTGTAAGCGACTTAACCGCACTAGTGTGGAATTTTCGACCTATTCGTCATTATTTCAATCAGTTGATGATAAGCTGATGCCTGGATCCTGAGCCGTCCCCAGTTGATGCAGATGGCGGTCGTTCTTGCTCCACCGTTGATGCTCGCCTCCTCACGTATTGTAATAGCATGCCGTTTTGGATATGCCCTTCTATCTCATCCTTCAAGTGTCTGCAATCATTCGTATTATGGCCTCTTAACTCATGGAATAAACAGTACTTGTCTGATTTTCTCTCATTGTTGGTCGGATCCCTCCTCATTGGCCTCCGGTAGGGAACCTACCCTCTAGTGTCTTGGTAGATTCGTCCAAAGTCTCACTCAGCTCCGAATAAGAGGTGAATCACGGCTCTTTTCGCGGCTGCCTCGACTTGTCAAAACTATTCTCTGCCTTTCATTTTCCTTTGTCCTTATTCGAATCTTTTCCAGGTGGGTCCCCGCCTTTAACTGCATACACATCAACTCCCTCTCCTTCCTCTCTCTCAGCATTTGCATCCTCTTGTCGCAGAAACCTTTTTGCCTCATGGTAAAACTCTCCTAGATCCATGGCTGGATCCCTTGTCAATGAGTTCTTGAATTCTGTTCCATCAGTTATTCCAGACACAGCTGCCATTAAAACCATAGATGGATCTGGGCGATCCACTGATGCTGCTGCTGTGTAAAATCATGTCAAAAAATTCCTCAGAGACTCCCCGGTTCTTTGCTTCAGTGTTGTCAAATTCATCACATCCTTAGGCCTTTATATATGAACTCTGAACTGCCTCATGAACTTTTCAATCAACTCGGTCCATGTTCCAATCGAACCCCTCTCCAGTTGCCTGAACCACAGTGCTTATATGTCCGTCAGATACAAGGGGAAACACCGGGCCATGACCTCCTCTGATGCCCCCAGTACCTCAAGGTGCCTCATATACCTCGTCAGATGAACCGCAGGATCCGTCCTTCCATCATACGTCTCCAGTGTTGGTAGCTTGAATTCTGGTGGATTCCTAGACTGCCTAATTGCGGGAGCAAAGGGGCTCCTGTTCACATTTTCCAGATCTTTATTCACTAATCCGCCTCTCATGGCTCGTCTGACCATCTCCGCCAATCTATCACTATCGCCAAGCTGTAGTTCTTGTCCGTTGCCTCCGATCTGCCCCCCGAGTTCACGAGGGAATCCTGAGATCTGCTCTCCTGGACGAGCATCCATCCCTTTATCAACGCCGTGTTGAATAGCTCTGCCTGGCATCCTGCCTGAGGCTGGATCAACATGCTCCTGAGGAGTGCCCCCAGCTCAAGGGTTGCTCCTAATGGTCCTTCTCTATTCGATCGCCTATTGAGTCTTTCTGGTCCAGCTTCGGGGATCTGGACTCTAATTTCTCCTGCTATTCCAGCCTGTCCTAACTGTCTGAGAATATTATGCATCATCTCCTCCTGCCTTTTCAACAATTCTTCATGCATAGCCCCCATCATCATCTCCATCTCATCCCTAGCGATGAAAGCCGAAGTCTGATTAGCTCCTGAGGATGCTTCCTAGCTTCCTTCATGTTGGCTTCTCTCTACTCTTTGTCTCCTTGTTGATTGCTTCGTCGTAGCTTTCCAGATCCAAGTCTTTAATCTTTCAGATCCAAAGTCCAAGTTGTAGAATCCCTGAGTTCATTTCTCAGTGAAAGCACCAAAATGTTTGCGCCAAAATTGGTCACAAACACCCAATTGCCGATGAAAGCACCCGTTCACAATCACAGATGGCAAGTATGTAGAGAATATAAATATGAAAGACACTCAAAATTTAAAAGGAAAGCACTAAAACACAAGATTTATAGTGGTTCGACGTTGTAGCCTACGTCCACTTTGAAGAGTTGTTGTTTTATTGATGATAACTCGCTGTTTATAGAGGTTTACAACAGTACAACCGAGTTACAACAATGATTCCGGCAGAGTATCAGCGTAGAAGAGCCAGAAGATCCCCTTTTCTAAAGCTCTTGGACTGCTATTTATAGGTGTAGTCGGCAAATATCTCGCCCAGATCTCGGAAGACTCCTTCTCTCACGTGGGTGGGCCCACGTGATCGATCCCCTAACATTTCGACTCAATCCATGATCGATACGAACCAAATTCGTATCGATTCAAAATTGCTCCTTTTGGTTGAGATCGATCATGGACATTCTTGAGGTTGTACAGAAGCTCCTGTAAAAATTTGGCGGCATTTGGACTTGTAGATTGTGAGATATGATCGATGCATGTTTGGGTTTGTTGGTTGGATGTCACGTTCATATCGATCCAAGGCTCTACATCCATCACCCTTCGTGTCCATGCAATTCGTATCGATGACGTGGCTCCAGAATCCAATGGAGATCCACTTTTCATGCTCGTTGACCTCTTCTTTTGTCTGACCATGCTTTTCATACCCATCACGTGCCATTTATTTCGTATCGATGCGGGCGTATACATTTCGTATTGATCACCTGGTGTTGGCTTCGTACCGATGGAATAGTTTCATATCGATCATCTGGTTGACCGATACGAAACATACAACGACGTGATCGATACGAAGCAAAAACCTGTGGGCTACTTCGTATCGATAGAAAGGGATGGGATTTCATATCGATCATCTGGTTGATTGATACGAAACACATATTAACACGGATTGATACGAAATGTATATCGATACATAGTGAATAACCTTGGTCGATCTGAGAAATGCATGTGTCCGATGGATACGAAATGAACGAGTGCAAACTTGATGGATACGAATAGCATGGATATGAAATTGATGGGGACCTAGGTTACTGATCGATTCCTGGCTATGACTCGAAGTAACCATCTCCTTGGCCCGAAGTAGACCCTCCAGTGACTCGAAGTAGGTGCTGCGATGACTCGAAGTAACTTGCGAATGTGCTAACCCATTGAAGACTGGAAGCAGACCCTTCCCTGACTCGAAGCAAACTGCTTGGAAACCCAAAGTAAACAGGAAAGTGACTCGGAGCAAATTCCAAGCAACTTAAAATGACTCGATTTTTTTTGAAACTATGTTTTAAACTTCTTGTGTTGTTTGTTCATCGACTACGCTATATTTTGGCTTCATGATCACGTTTATTATCAGTGAAAATCCAACTTTGATCATTGTGCTGTCGACTGGGTTAAATTCGCCTGCATGCTGCCTTGCCAAAAGGCGGGTTAACAGACATTATCAACATGTTTGAAGAACTCTACTGCAACCCTTCCCTTATTACCAGAATCAATTATGCCAACATCGTTCTAATTCCAAAGATGTATAGTGCCAATTCTGTCTCTAATTTAGTCCCATTAGCCTCCTTAACACCACCTTTAAACTCATCACTAAAGTCCTAGACAACTACCTCCAATTCACATCTCCTCCCTTGTTGAGCCTGAGCAATCAGCGTTCATCCACGATAGATCTATCCTCGACTGTGTTGCTGTCACCCAAGAAGTTATTTCCCATTGCCATAATGCTAAATCTCCATGCGCTCTTCTCAAGCTCTATTTTTCCAAGGCTTTCGATTCCATCAACTGGAACTTTATCCTTGACACCCATCGTCATCGTAGCTTCCCCGATAAGTGGATTTACTAGGTGAGCAATATGCTTCACTCCAATATGTCCACTATTCTGGTCAATGGTAATGGATTAATCAAGTCTGCCCGTGGTCTTCGTCAAGGTGACCTTCTCTCTCCTCTTCTCTTTGTCCTTATAGCTGATGTGCTTAATAAAATGAACAAACTCGCAGTTTCTCACCATCTCCTCGCTGGAATTGGTCAATCTAACTCTAATATGAAGATTTCCAACATCCAATATTCAAATGACACTATCCTCTTCTCTTCTCCTACTCCTTCCAATATCCACAACCTCAAACTTCTCCTTTACTCTTTCAAACTCATTTCTAGCCTCACCATTGACTTCTCCAAAAGTTCGGTTATCATTATGAGGGGGCTGAGCATCTTGGCCCCTCCATTGCCTTAGCCCTTAACTGCAAACTCAACCAATTCCCTATCTCTTACCTTGGCATCACCATCCACCCTACCTAACTACTGCATGATGATTAGCAACTGGTTATTTCCAAAGTTTCCAACCGCCTTGCAACCTAGAAAGCCTCTTTGCTCTCTAGGGCTAAGAGGCTCATTCTTATTAACTCTGTCCTCCCTGCTATTCCCACATATTGGCTCTCCTTCCTTAAATTTCCTACTTGGGTCATCTGTAAGATTGATCAACTACAGCGTAACTTTCTTTGACATGACTCTCCTATCAACAATCTTGTAAGTTGGAACATTGTTTGCAAATCTCCTTCTCAGGGAGGCTAAGGGGTCACTGACCTTAAACTATTCAACTTGGGTCTCCTTGCCAAATGGATCTAGAGATGCATCTTAGAGGAAAGACATGATTTAAAAATGTTGGATTCTTCACAAGTACTATGACCTATAGCCCACTTATATCCTCCACTCCATTACCAAATGCAAGCCTTCCCCTTTCTAGTTTGGTATCCTCTCCTTATCTTTTTGGATCCAATCTTATGCCTCTGTCTACATTGGTAATGGCGACAACTGCAGCCTCTAGTGGGATATCTAGATGAATGACACTCCCCTTTGTCCCTCTCTCCCTAGTCTCTTCTCCATTATTGACAATCATTCCATCTCGGTCAGTGAGGCTCGTAGGCAGGGAATCAACAGTTTTCATTCCAATCAGGCTATCACTAGTCCTGCCTTCACCCAACTCCAAACTCTCCTTTCCTGGCTCCATAACCTGCCCTTATCCCCCCTCCTCCGGTAGCTTCATTTGGGGCTTTCAGTCTAGCGGCCAGTTCACTATTAGGTCTCTTTACAGTCATACGATTGACTCTCGTAGACACTTCTCTTATCTTAGACTTTGTAAGTGCAAGATTCCCCCAAGAGTGAAATTTCTCATATGGCTTCTTGTTCACGAGAAGATCAACACCAAAGATCGCTTGATCGCAAAGGCCTTAGCATCGCTCCTACCTATCTCATGTGCCACTCCATCCCTAAAAGCACCAACCACACAATCTTCGACCGCGACCTTGCTTTCTCTGTCTGGGCCTCCTATGTTGCTCACCTTCTCCCCTCGATTCCCCCTTCACATCCTACTTTGATTACTGGCAATATAACCATATCTCCCCATAGGTTGACACTCTCCTCTCTACCTTTAGCTTCGTTATTTGGGCAGAGAGAAATGCTAGTTGCTTCAATAACAATGCATGTTCTACGCGTAACCTATGTTATAAAGTTTTACACCTATTCTCTTTCTAGCAGGTTGTAGTTACACTCCGCTTCATCCAAGACTGGGCAGCCTGGAGCTTAATAATGAGTCTGTCAACAGCTGTAATGTGTTCCAGGCTATCATTCCTAGAAATGTGGATCCATCGAATGTCGACTAGCTTGTGGTGGCTATGGTTTCGGGCTCTCTGGACTGCTACCATGCCATTATCTATTTTGCTTGGCTACTTGTTTATGATGTTTATTACTATTATGCTATTTGTACTTATCTATTCTCGTAATATCTTTATCATAATAAACACTTATCTTAGTAGATTTTGTTCCACTAATCAGGCATGTTGATCAAAAATATTTTTTTATTTTCTAGTTATGCTTTTGGCTATGTAGTACCGCACTACACATCTGTTTCCTTAGAAAAACCACTCACGTTGACCCGATTTGCTCCTCAATTGCTCACTATACGGAAATGTATTTGCCCTTAAATCTATGTATACTCTACAGAAATTAATAATAAATTGTAGCCTATGTCAATCCCTTTGATTTGAGATTAATTTGTAGATTTTGGTGGAGATTTGGGGTAAATTTGGTCGGTAGAATTGATTTGGAGCTTAAGTTTCTCTAAGAGACAAGAGGAAGAAGAAAACAACGTATGGAGTAAAAAGTTTATCATTTGAAATTTCATACGGCCTACTTGTAATAAGGTGAAGTGTCCATTTAGTTTTAGGCTAGGCTAAGCCAATTTTAAAATTCAAATTCTCGAATCATTAAAACATTGATATATCCATCATCCGAACTTTGATTTAGGTAAACAAATATACGGCGCACATCAGAAATACGAGACGGTCAAAATATTGCCAGTTTCTTTTCAAAATTCAAATTGAAAAATGATGATTTTGCACCCAAAGTAAAATTATTGAAATTATTTATAATTATAAAAATACGGGTTATTACACTCTTCCCTTTAAAAGGAATTTCTTCCTCGAAATTACTAATGTTTTCCATCAAAATCGAACAATCTAGCATCCATTCAAGATCAAGCATATCAATGAATACATTAGCAACCATTTAAATAATCATTTGTAAATATCACATACCATTCTATCACCAAAATTCTTTAACAACGTATACTTTATGAACATAATAACAACACTTATGTATATGGATGCATGATCATGACATATATGATACTAAGTTAATGCAAAAATACAATTGGTGGTCATCCTCCTGCACTAGTCGGCCTCTTGGAATGTGTGCACATGATATGACATATCAGGCATGATGCAATACATCCTAGTATGAGCATATAATTTCTATACGTATGCAACAGTCACTTAATGCATCATATCAAAAAATAGATAGGCAGCTTATGTAAACCAAAATAACAGCATAATCAAAGGTCGAGCAACATAACCTATAGCCTAGAAAACAACAAAATGAATCAATTATACCTAGAAATTCTAATTACACTCGCAAACAAACAAGAAAATATTACAGAAGTGAGTCAAAATAAAAAGATCTGATTTTCTCCTCCAAGTTCCAAATACTCATAACAATATTGTTTTTCCAACTCAACTTATAAAGATTTTACTAATGGTACACACACTCATCCTGAAACACTAATCTCAAATGTACATGCATGTCTGTAACTTCTGCAATCCATGTTATTTACATAGATAAACCGACGCCAAATTATGCCGTAACCAGTAATCATGGCAAAGACATGCCTAAACTAAAATGCAATCTCATATAATTCCTAAATGCATATACAAAACATCTAATCATCCCAATAGTATATACATCATTTCGCCTTTTGAATGCTTGGGTAAGACAACTCAAATGCGGATGATGTTGCACCCAAGCAAACCAATAACTTGAATCACTATATGATTCCTCCTTTCACTTAAGAACATCGAAATCAAGTGATTCCTTAACCTAGTGAACATAGCATAGCATTTCTTTAAAATTTTAGTCCAACTTAAATGGTATCATCTCACTTATGATATTTCTCTTCAAATTTTCCAACAATCACGATATCAAAGTACCATGCCCTCAATCTACTTAATTTTTCAAATTTTATTCCAAGTCCTAAAATGTACAAACAAGCAATCAAACAAAGCAATCCTATTCTATACAGCCATTCAAGCATAGCAAACGAAATCCTAAATCTAAGTGAAGTCCTAAATCAAGGTGAGATTCTAACTTAAAATTGTGTTTGTGTAAAAAGTGATCGACTAAGTGATACATTATTCAAGTTATGCCTAGTATTAAACATAAACCATGCTCTATTAAGTCAATACTTCACAATAAGTTCCTTGAATAGATAATTTCTCTTCAATCCGACGGATGATTGAAAAAAATCTACCTAATCCTTTCTCCAAACCATGTCCAAATTTCCAAATTTTAATTTTCACCAAAAATTTCCTTCGCATCTCAATGCTTGCAATTCAGGATATATTTTCCTCGTTCCTTCAAGTCACTCTTATCCAAATATCTTAGAATGCTTGTTATACATCTATTGAAAATACCATTGTTATATAATCTTAATACCACTCAATTCGAAATATCCTTTACCAATGAAGCCAAAGGTTTCTATCATTCTATGATTTTCCAAACCAAGCATTAATACAACTTAATTGACTTCATCCAACAATGTCGATAATACTAACATATAAAATCTTTGTACCAACTTATGGTGGAGTATCTTCTGTATATCCAAAAAATGAATTCCAATACTTCTCTTCACACAACCACACTAATGGTGCTTCTTTCTAACATCTTTATTGATCATCGGTAACACCATCACCAAAGATCTTAGCACTAACTTAATCTGGGCTATCCTTTACAATTTGGAATCCAAATTAAATCATTTCTCTATAAATCCCATTAATGTATAATTTCTCGGTCATAACTTCTCATCATTTTACTTTTACCATATTTTGGTCAAGACGACTCAAAGTAGGATGTGCTCGCTATACCAATCAAACAAACAACCAGTATAACATCATACAACTAAATCATATCTAAGAAAATCGGAAATGGATGATAACCTAGCATAGTCAACATGATATGAACTCATGTCATATCTAATCTAAGCAATATACTTTCAGCTGCAATGGCAATATGAGTATCAATGCTTTATAAATATCACCACAAAGCATATACAGTATGTGAAAACTAATTTTCTATGACCTATAATCACCCAATCTGAACAAATATGTATTGTGCAATGCTATTCGAAACTTTGGATAAACGACACCCATCCATAACCCAATCCAAATCGTCTACTTTTACCGATGATGTCAAATAACAAATCAATTATACATTATTTGCCTTCATCGCTAACCGTTACCACAATGAATACTGTGAAATAATGCGAATATCAATTATTTTAAATTTTAGTTTATAGACCGATCACTGAGTCGGATCACATAGAAATAATATTGGGTCACCAGGAACCATGTCACATAACAAGCTCTAGGCCCTTCAACGAAAATTTCTAACCTTATCTTAGATAATTTTCAGTCGACTGGTTAATGGGGTCCAATCAATTGAAATTCCAGTACCACAAATGCCACTTCTACTATCCAGCTTTCAAAATGAAATTCTAGTTCAATCGTATTTTCAAAGCTCCCAATAATATATGAGTTTAAATTCAGTGAAATCTCCTTCGCGTAAATCTTAACCCATTTATTTTATTACTAGGTTTGTGCTACTTCTCTATGTTGTTTCACCAAAATAATTTAGACTTATTTTTCTTTAACCAAAATATGATCTCCACTTATTACCTTGGAATTTTCCTATCCAACTACCGACTCTCTTCTAGTGTCATATGACTAAGTAGCATGCCAACATGCCAAAAGAGTCTTTATTTATTTAGGGAGCAAGATTGAAAAACAAAGGCTTATGTGATTCTTATGTTATAAGATTGAAAAAATTCATCATTTTGGGACTACTTGGATGATGACATACAATAAGGTCATGCCTATTCCATTCTCCTCATCCGATCGACATTCTTATCTCCATCCAACATCATCCCATAATGAGTCACTCAATCTATTTCACAATCAATCATACTCCAACAGACTCAATACATACGTGTCACAAAAGGACTCCACGTCGTAAGTAACAGATTCTAAATCATGGCAATAATAGATAAGTGATTCGATCCATTGGATGGATTCAATACCACCACAGATATAAGCATTTTGTGAGATTTAAGGTCTAAACTATCAATTATGACAATCTATACCCAAAAGCGGCAACTCTTTTTCCATCATGGTCTGCTCCTATTTCTCCTAGGTAGACGATGATACGCTTGCACCTAGGACCGCTTCCACTGCATTAGATTCAACTACCAACCTTCCTTATTCAATTACTACTTTAAAGATGACAAACTTAACAGTTTGAAATTTCCTTCAAACATTTGAAAAAAAGACAAAAGATAAAAGATTTATCAAATTAAAACTTCCATTCTCCTTTAAATGTATTATTTCACAAAACAATTCATATACTAGAAAACCATAAAACAATCGTTTAATCAAATATTTCATTTATTAGTCACTCAAAATACATTTGAACATTAAATAACTATATTTATTTTTTGATATACTTATACTTCAATTTTACAACATCATCTCATATAACTATAGAGCACACTATGTACCATAGACTTGTTGATATACGCTCGCCTCTCGTTGATCATGAGGACGGAAATGCACAAGTCAATAGTATAGACTACTCCCTCCTAGGTATCATAGGTGCCTTGTCCTCCCGTTGGTTGAAGTGTACTGGAGCTCCGTCTGTAAGAGCTCGCCTTCCGTCTAAGTATTATACCTCACTAGAGCTACGCCTTTACATTTTCGCTCTACCAGAGAGTTTCTTTTTATACCTTAAGCATATATAACGGTTGTGATTGTCATTATAGCGACAGCCTTGAATGAGGGGTGAAATCCTCTAGCCAATTACCAGAGCGACTACATATCAATCGTATTGGCCCAATTCTAGATCAATAGAATGGAATAATATACAAAAAATTCCTAAGGCCTCTGCCTATTGTGTTATTTTCTACCGATTGCTTGTATCAAGCAGGACGTCCACATAATCATTTTTTCATATATATATATATATATTTAGTATATATCATTTTATTTTACAAATAGCCAAATTCTTATACTTCTAAACAATACGTACTAGAATATACAAAAATAAATTTTCAAAATTTGTTTCGGCTACCAACTATATCTATATCAAATCTAGAGATCATTTCCAAAATTTTAAATCATAAATTTATTTATTTAAAATCTTGTATCACAAGCTCTCTAATTTTTAAATTCTCTTATGAACGGATAGTATTATTCCACATTCAAAAGTAATTCCCTTTACTTTTTAGATACCCTTTCATAAAAATATTAAATTTCCATAACATGGTTCTTTAGAGAATTTCATCACCTCCTTATCTGATATATATATATATATATATATATATATATATATCAATTGAAGTCCAAAAGGTCGAATAATTTCTCACAAGTCCCTAGCCACGCCCACATCACTAAATAGAGCTCAATTCCAACATATGGTTTCCTCCCAAATTAGAGAAATTCCTACATCACTTTGAGAAATCAAAAATCATGTGGTCAGAGAGGAACCACTCATTATATAGTAAGTGCAGGTTCTATGGGGTTTACTGTGGTCTGGCTTATCTCTTATAGATATATTGGTAGAACCAAACGTGAATGTTTACACCGGAATATCGCTAATATCGATTTAATATCATTTCCAATTCTGGTTTATACCCCACTAGTATTTATCTCTGTTCCAATTTCTACCTCCGCTAATATACTCAACCTTTGCTATGTACAAGTATGCACCCACTATATAATATATATATCTGTGTGTGTGTGTGTGTGTGAGTGTGTTTAGAAAAAATACAAATACGCTCTCTCAATACATTCCTAGTCTTTAATTTACGAAACTTTTAGTGTGATACCAAATATAATAACCTGCCATTTTCGACCCTTTAATTTAACACAACTCGCAATGCGTAAACTCCAAAAAATCAAAAATGATGTGTCATTAATAATTGATAACAAGAGACAAACAACAAGTATATTCTAACTATCTCTTTTTAAACTCACGCAGAAGGTAACATCATATAATATAGTCAAATATCATTACATTTCAGACCAATAAATCCATCTATATACATATTCAGTCCAATCCAATCTAGATACACATATATAAAAATCACTATCAATGTTAGATGGTTATTTATATACAAAATTATATACCAGTAACGCCATTATCATCTGCACCTTCAAATGTTAATAGATATATTATACCAAATCCATCAACCTAGTGATGAAACAAAAAGGGAAAAACATAGAGAGGATCAGACTACAGTTTAGTGATTGATGTGCATCTACTTTACCACATACTCTAATCATTCCCAAATAATACTAAGATAACTATGTTTAACATTGTACCTTAGTCCTTTTTTTACCTACAACCAACAAGTTATTCCAACTATATAGTAGATATGCCTATCCCGTGAAACAATGTCTTAATCCAGTATAGTTACGATGGCTAATGATATGGTCTAACCCACATATAAAGCCAAGCCTACCATATTGCATTAACATATCGTTGAATCATCAAATGGACGTAGATCCATATACATCTGATAGATCCATTTCCAAACACAACACACACCTTAGAAAATACTCAGATAACTAAGTAATCGTGTTACCATGGTAATCAATAGAGGTCACAACAATCAATGTCAAACAATCACTAATGGTAGAAATCCATTACCCACATATATGTATGTATGTATGTATGTATGCATGTATGAATATCACTATATATAAGTCCAAACATTCAATTAAATCAAATTGGGAGAATTAGATCAAAACTTAGTTCAAACATCACTCTAGAACTCCTAGAAAGCCCAACAGCCATTGAGAAAATCCTACAAAACTGACCCTATTGGGTCAAGTCAAACTTAACCCAATAGGATGCCACCGGTCAACCGGTAGCTCCACCATCGGTCGACTGATGGTGGAATGGCTGACTGGAGTAATGCTCCTATAAAATTTCTTAAAGCTATATATATTTTTGAGTTTTTGTTTGCGCTTTTCTTCCTTATTTTTGATTCATTTTCTAATCTATTTTTTTCAAAATTTGGTATGATTGTCTACTATCTTTCTACTTTAATATCATTAAAGTGTTTGAACCAAAATAATTCCAAAATTGCTTAGAAAGATAAATTTTGTATAACTAGTTTTCAAAAATTAACGATATCAATTTTCACAATATATACTTAAAAATAGTTCTATAAATCATTATAATTTCGAAATAAATTTGTAATATGACCTGAAATATCACTTAGGACTTTATAAACATTTTTATATAATTTTAATATACATTTTATATGTATATTTGTATATAATTCATTTCTTGCTCAAAAACATTGTTTTCCCATTTCTTACAAATACATTCATGTAAATCATTAAAAATCATATTAAAATAATGTTTAATTCAAAAAATATGTCATCTTACTTTGGAGATCATTTCATAATATTTTACTATGATTTACCCCAATATTTATCATGCATTAGACATACATACATATATTTATATGTATGTATGTATCGAATGATCATATTCAACCCACTTTTTTCATTTATACCTTTACATATAAAATATATATTTATATAAGTTATACTAATTTTGAAATTTATTCTCTGATTAACATAATTTATCATCACTAACTCCAGTTTCCATTAACTCATTCATTCGTAAAGGAACTTAAACCAAAATCTCAGAATATTCATCTCAATCTCAATTGTTTATTCACTAGTTTAACCAATATCAACAATCTATCAATTTCATTGATTATCAACATCCAAACGTCATTTAATTCTTATTATATCATTGTTAATTTATTGTCTGAAATTTGTAACCATTTAGTTTAACCCAAAATCCATCCCGGGTTATAATTATCAGAAAAAGCAAGCAAGATTAAATATTTATATGTTAGAGAAGTTAAAAACCACCCACTTTAATTTGATTTGCTCCTCAAATGCACACTATGCAGAAATGAATCTACCTTTAAATCTATATATCCTCTCCGAAAATTAGTAGATTGTAGCCCTTGTCAAATCCTTCAATTTGAATATTATTTGTGGATTTTGGTGGAGATTTGGGGTTGATTTGGTCGATAGAATTTATTTAGGGCTTAGGCTTCTCTAAGAGATGAGATAAAGTAGAAAACAACGTATGGACTAAAACGTTTCTCATTTGAAATTTTGAAAATCCTATTTATATAAGATTAATTGTCCGTTCAATCTTAGGTCGGATTAAGCTTATTTAAAATTCGAACTCCCGAATCACTAGAACATTGATATCTCCATCATTCGGACTTCGATTTGGAAAAAATACGGTGTGCATTGAAAAAATGAGTTTGGTGTAATGGTACCAGTTTCAATTCCAAATTCAAACATTTAAAAATGAAAAATTTCCCCCTCCCTCATGAATCAAAACTATTGAAATTATTCATTTTTAATTACCGAAGATGAGTTATTATAGCAGCATGTTAAGGGGAGGTGAATTGGGCATTTCTTTCTCATGAAAAATTGGACGTCGGGGTTAGTGACAAATGGTCGAGGTTGAGATGTAGGGCTCAAATATGGCAGTAATTAGACGAATGAGTGGTTGTAATAGCTGAAATCATTAGAAAATCATCACAACATGACCCACGATGTGGTGATTTAAAGCGACAAAGGCACAGAGCTTAGTTAGATCTGAATGGCTATGGCACTAAGAGCTAAACGGTGGTAGCAATTCATCGGTCAAAGGTCAGGGGTGGGAAGAAGCAGTAGTTAAAATTGGCCAGCGATGGTCGGATTTGATTTGAGGAGAAAGTATGTTTTCAATTTAGATGCTAAATTTTTATTATTTACAAGTTAGACCATGAATCTTCTAATCGTCGTATCTTTTGCATATGAACTCCGTTTCACGCGCAGTTTGTTTAGTTAGACTTATGGCGAAATTCCAGCCAATTTGGCTTTTGGTGTATTATCATTTGGAGCTATTTATAAAAGCACATTGGTATGGTTGAATAATCTTAATTATATATATTTTGAAAATATTAAATAAACGCCGATTAAGGATATTTACATTTGTTGATATATTATGTGATATATTAATGATTATTTTGTTGTAATAATGTTTTGACGTGATTTTGGCTACTTATCTATTTAAATTGTTGCAGTGTTGAACAACAATATTTCATAGTAATTAATTGTTGGTTTAAAATGATAATATTTAATTAGTAGAAAGTGTGTAAAATTGTGTAGTTATGGAAGATAGGATTACTTTTTGAGAAAAGTTTTTAAATAACGATGATTTAATAATTTATACCGTAACTAAGCTGAAAATTTTAATTAGGTTATTATTTATGATTTTTTAGGAAATTTATAAACAATAACAAAAAATCTATTTAAAGTAATTTCGGAAAATTTAATGTTATTTGTAAATTTATGTATAATTTGATGAATGATAATGTCATTTCACAAAGACTATATTTATGACAACCCATACCCTTCGACATACCGATCCAAAGTCTAGAGTGACTTTCGGACTTGCATCATTGCCGAGAAGTACGAGCTATCGGGTTTTTATATCATTACAGTGACCAAAAATTAACATATATGATCTAAGATATGCTACACTTTCAGACTCACAACGGAATGAAACAAAATATAAATATAGAAAATAATCATCCTAGAAAATATTTCAAAACACGGTCATAGAAAAACAGTACGTAGTCAAATACAGAGTACAAAGAAATACCACTCATAGTTTGATAAAAGAAATACTAAGTACTGATAAGATAGAGAGTTACATCGAGAATAAATAAAGGATAAGCAACTCCTATGATAAGCTTACCTCTCCACGAATCGAAATCGAGCCAAATCACCTACAGCTTTGTCCTCCTGTGATGGGGAAAAGAAAGGAAAAACGATGGGTCGGGAAAAAGTCAAGTGAATGAGTACATATTTGATGTATGATGATCATGTGCAATTGACTTTAATTCTACTCTAAGCTAGGGTGTCCAACAAGTGTTTGTGTACTCCTAGCGTCCTTTACTTAAGGGTCTTTATTTAACACACACCTACACTACAACTTATGCGGGCTCCTACAAGGATCGAACCTCAACAACTAATGATCGGCCACTACTCCTAGAGCTACTCAATATGGAAACCTCGCTACTAGAGCTACTCAATATAGAAACACCGCTACTGGAGCTACTCAACATAGGACCATCCTACAACTCTCCTATATAGGACTAGATATCACATTACGCCTACGTGTAACCACCTCACATAGGTTTCCCTACAATTACCACATGAGAATAAATTTCCCACGACTACGACTATACGTAACCCAACTACGCATCGAAAGGAAACCCACAATGCTGACTCATCGGTGTGTCTATCGTCTACATTCGTGTTCACCTCTCGATCGTAGTATACACCTCTTATTGCATGCACCGGAATCCATCAACAACACAATATCATGCCGCATCAGAATTGTGATTACCAAGGAGTCTCATTGTGATAGGCCTACACACTTCAATAGGTATCAATTAGAGTTGCGTATCCACCGTAGAACCTCCTATGATTGCTATTTGCGATAGAATTTCCTACAGTCGAATAATCAACCCCATTGGGTAAAGCACATTTACTGAACCCCGCAACGTCCTAGCGTCATCTCAGGGAGCTATCTTCTCTACTATCTCTATCATCCACACATATGTATACAATATGGTTATACATTCTATTATTATTTTTATTTCCAACCTAGGCCTAAGGCTGAGGTTCAGATTATGCATTTCAGTCATCAACCGGCTGACTGCTACATCCTATCGGTCGACCACTTGCGTTCGATGATTTGGGGTGAATGGTTGATTGATCACAGTGTAAATTTTAGGGTTTTCAATTTTTAATTATTCAAATTTAATTATTTGTTAATGTGATAGATTCTGGACTTGCACAGTGAATCCTAGGCATCGATTTACACTAACTAGTCTTTGCAATTTTACCCTACTTTTTACAGATCTCAAATTTATTGATTTATACCAGTTCAATTATCCTTGTTTAATTTTGGATTAACCAATTTTTTGTAGTGTTTCTATTCAACAATAGAAAGGGGTTTAATTAGGGTAAAATGATATTAGCCAATTTATATGAATTTCAATTTCTAATTCAAATTTTAAACTTAAACAATTAGGGTTTACAGTTTGATTACTAACATCTTAGATCAGATAGAATATATTAAAATTAACTGTAAATAATCAACTTATGAAACTTGCTCCCACTCAAATAGGATCCAAGCTCTAACTCTATGCTTCGTCGAAGAATAGTCACCCACTAGCTTACCCCTCCTTGATTCGATTTACTAGTGCTCTCTTACTTTGTCTTTAATTTGTTTTTTTCCAAAGAAATTTTTGTAAGTGGAGAGAAGAAATTTTGACGGAGTTTTAGTATGAAGTAGTTTTCTGATTTAATTAGGGTTGGGTTAGGTGTTTATTTATAGGGGTTATAGATTGACATGGAGTGTTAGATTGACCCTAGAGAATCTTTGTTATCATCACAGATGCACATCAGAAACTTGGATCGGAAGAAAAATACTTGGTTCAATCGTCTCCATCTGATCGTCGCTCTAGATCATCAAAAGTATACGTTAATGTTCGACCTCTAGGGTATATCGATAGACCGCTTCATGTCGACCGGCACACTCTAGAGTGTTGACTGGTGATAATGTTTTGTTAGGAAACTTTTTTTCATCTGTTTTTTCATATTTCCAAACATTTGTAACTTCTCCGTATTAACTCTAATTTCGAAGTGTTATATATGAAAGTTGGCCAAAAAATTGCTAAGAGTGCAATAGTTTAAGTTTCGTAGCCAAATTCGGACATTTCTGAAAAATCCATTTTAGACCTTACTATATTTAAATTTAATTTTCTTATTAAATTTTTTGGTATTACATTCTCTCCATTAAAATGATTTCATCCCTGAAATATCAAAGGATGGAAAAATATAACTCATACGTGCAACGATTTACAGCTACCACCATCTACTAATCCATCATCCATAGGCAATCATTGTCCTTAATAAATTTCTATTACGGTATATGTATATGGAAGCGTGAAATGCACATGAACCTATACTAATGCAAAGAGTAGGCGGTCTCCTAAACTAGTCAACCTCCTATTGTGCAAGTGCTCATGCCATGAATCCAAAATGTATGCAACATCCTAAGTAAGTTTACTAACACTTCTACATATATATGCAACCATTCAATCCATATGCATAATGCTCAACAGATAAACAAATAAATAATAGATGATGTGAATATGTATGTCCTATCTAGAGGATTATTGTGCTAAATATGTAGCAAAAAATCCAACCAATACATCCACTATCATCCATCATCCATAACATGTCCTAATGACACATTTACAACCATCCATATCATAGAATGGTCGCTACCTAAAGGGTATACCAAGCTAAGTCCTAATGCATAAGTAATCTCTACTTATTATATTTTAACTGGAAACGTACTAGAAAAGAGGTTTGGGTGAGTAGCTCGGATCTTCTCCTCGGGCTCCCATGTACTCTTTTCTGGATCATCTCCCTATTGGACCTTAACCAGTTTGATTTCCATGTTGCTGAGTCACTTCGTACCATGCTTAAGAATACAAGTGGGTACATGGCGAACAAGTGACTCCCTTCTACCTCTACCTCCTCTAATTGACTTGGCTCAACTATGGTAGCTAAATCATGCAAGCACTTTCGCAAGTGTGACACATGGAAAACATCATGTACTCCCGCCAACTTCTTAGGAAGCTCTACTCATGCCAACTTCCATATTCTCCCCGTAATAAGAAGAGGTCCTACGAACCTTGGTGCTAGTTTCCCCAAACTACCAAACCTCATGATGTGCCTAAGCGATGAGACCTTCACAAACACCAGGTTGCCCACTATGAACTCTAACTCTGTACATCTCCTGTCAGCATAAGATTTATGTCTATCTTGCATGATTTTCATTCTTCCATAGATCAAATCTACTTTCTCCGATGTCTCCATCACCATGTCTGATCCAAGAATAATCATATTCGTAGTGTCCCACCGACACGACGGTGATTTACAAGGTCTACCGTATAGCACCTCAAATGGTGCCATCCTAATGCTTGCTTAATAACTGTTATTATAGGTAAAATCCACCAACGACAAATGATCCTCCCAAGAGCCTCCAAAATCCAAGATATACATCCGAAGTAAGTCCTTTAACACTCGATTCACCGTCTCCATCTGTCTATCCATGTGCGGATGAAAAGCGGCGTTCAAGCTCAACTCGGTGTCCAAAGTCTCATGTAGACTCCTCCAAAACATGCTGGTGAAAAGCGGATCTCGGTCGCTAACGATGCTAGTAGGAACTCCATGTAATGTAACGATCTCCCTCACATATAGAGTCACCAAAGATGTCGTCGTCCTTGTACTCATAACCGGTATAAAATGAGTGCATTTGGTTAGCCAATCAACTATGGCCTAAATACTTTCATTCTCTCTCCTACTCCTTGGTAAACCATTGAAAAAATCCATAGAAATACTCTCCCTCTTCGACTGAAGAATATCCAATGGCTGCAACAAACCTCCCGGCTTCTTCTACTTCACCTTTACCCTCTAACAAGTGATACATCGAGTTACATACTCTGTTGCATGCTTCTTCATACTAGGCAAATAAAAGACTCTCTTCATGTCCGGTATATTTTGTCTCCACCGAGATGAATGGTCATCCTCGAACAATGAGACTCGGCTAATACCAGACCAATTAACTCCATAATAAAAGGAGTACATAGCCTACCATCTCTCCATCACCATCCCTTTAAGTCAATGGCATAACGCCTCAAATGACTCGACTGCTCTCCTCCATCAAGCTTCTCAAAATATCTACTAGCTCCTTATCTTGCTTTTGACTGGATCCAATATGTTCCATAAGTGTAGGCTGCATATCTAAAGTTGCTAACAATCCTGGGGTAATATCTGATGATGGTCGAAAACCTAATTTAGAAATAAACTGCAAATGCCTCCACTCCAAGAACAAAGGACTCAATACTGCATGTTGTCTGCTCAAGGCGTCGGTTACTACATTGCCCTTGTCTGGAGTATATGATATACTGAAATCATACGATGCCAAAAATTCCATCCACCCATGTTGCCTTAAATCAAGTCATTTTGGGAGAACAAGTATTTAGAGACTTATGATCCTTATACAGCTCAAACTACTCTCCTAGTAGATAATGCCTCCATGACTTTCGCGTAAAGACAATGACCGCTAACTCAAGATCATGGGTAGGGCAGTTTCTCTCATGGACCTTCAACTGTCGACTAACATAGCATACCACCCTTCCTTCTTGCATCAAGACCACGCCCAACCTTGTACCACATGTGTTGGTATATACTATGAATGTCTTCGCACCATCGGGTAATAACAGAATTGGTGCACTAGTCAACACCTCTTTAGCTTAATAAAAGCATCCTCACACTACGCGTTCCACAAGAAAACTAGATTCTTCTTGGTAAAGCAGGTCAGAAGGGTAGAGATCTTCACGAAGTCCTTAACGAACTTTCAATAGTAGCTCGCCAAACCAATGAAACTCCACATTTCCATGACATTCTTCGGTACACGCCAACCCTGAACTACTGCAACTTTACTAGGATCAACCGCCAGCCAACTTTCTAAGACAACGTGTCCCAAAAAGTGTACCTCCTCTCGCCGAAAGCGGCACTTCAAAAACTTTGCCTTTAGCTTATGCTCACGGAGTATATTGAACACTTCTCCTAAATGCAATGTGTGCTCCTCCTCGCTCTTCAAATAGACTAAAATATTATCCACAAATATCATGACAAACTTGTTAAGCAACCCACTGAAAACTTGGCTCATTAGATTAACAAAGTAGGCAGGTGCATTGGTCAGTCCAAAAGGCATGACTAACCAAACATAAAGTCCGTTGGATGTATGAAAAGCAGTCTTCTAGATACTATCCTCAACTACACGTAACTGGTGGAATCTAGTAGCCAAATCAAGCTGTGAGACCACCTTTTCTCCAACCAACTGATCGAAGAGATCGTCTATATAGGGTAGTGGATACCAATTCTTCTTTATCAGTTTATTCGGCTCCCTATAGTCAATGCAAAGTCTTAGAAATCATCCATCGTGGTGTCAAAGATGACTGGTGCTTCCCTCTTCGAAATGCTCCTCTGAATGAAGCCTTTCTCCAATAACTCGTTTACTTTCTTGTTCAACTCACATCTCTCCATTGGAGCCATATGCCTTAAGGGTAAGGCAACAGTTCTAGCGTTCTCCAAAAGGTAAATTTGGAACTCGATCTCTTACTGTGGTGGGAGACCAGTAACCTCAAAAAATACATTTGGTTAATCTCTAACTATAGGCATCGAATCTAGCTCATCATGTGATAGGTCTAAAGAATATATGTAGCTCAATATAGCTAATCCTCGGGGATCGCAATGAACCTCCAACTAATGTCCACTACACGTACTCAACCTAACAACCTTCTTATCACAATCTAGTATAGCCTCATACATCATAATCCAATCCATGCCCAATCTCAATCCAAACCCAGAAAATCTTAAGACAAAAGCATTGCAATCGAACTCGACCCCCAAAATAAATAATTTGAAACCCCTACATATCATAGACAAATAGGTCGATCCTCCTACAAGGTTTGACACAACTATAGGTTCTGTAACTATGCTAGTGTCTTAGTGTAACTCATCCACAAGTCTGCTAGAAATGAAAGAGTATAATGCCTTTATGTCAAATAAAGTGTGAATGGATAAATCAGATAAAGTCAATACACCTTCAATCATGACCTTCTTTCCCTTGTCTGTAATTGGTGGTGCACTCGAGCTAGGTACTTCATCCAGTGCATATGCTATAACTACCTGGATAGAAGTCTTCTGAGGTGCTGGACACTCCCACTTCATATGCGCAAACTGATTGCAATTATAACACTTGACTTTGAACCCTCTATCCTACACTCCTTTGCGAAATGCCCCTGTTTCCCACATTTCCTACAATGCATATCCTGTTCTCAAAAGAAACTTCATCTCAAAGCATCTTAGAAACTCCCCCAAGTGATCTCTCCTCCCTTAGTCTCTACCTCAACTACCTCCCACCAACTAAGAGCCTCACCCTGCAACTTCCAAGTAGCTAACTGTCTTATCATCTCATCAATAAGACACATCAACCCAAAGATTCTCTCACAAGTATGAATCCATGTCCTTGAATCTATATATAACTCGGTCCCCACATACGGGTTTCCTCCAAGGCTAGTGAAATCCTTACATAACTTAACAAAATTGACGGCAGGTGGGTGGACAGGAACTGCACCTGTCGCTCTCTCCATGTTCCTCTAGTGGGATTAAGCTCGGCTTGTCCACTCGCCTGAAGTTACGGGTGGAACCAAATTGGAATGTTCACGCTCAAAACCTCATCTGCATTACCTGAGCCCAAACCTATGGGATCGCTCATCTTCTATCTGTGATTTTAAAGACTATCATTAGCAACATTTCACATATAGTATAGGAACGAATAAGAGATAGCATAGGCACGAATAAGAGAGAGATTATGGTATATAAAAAATTTGGAAATTTTTTTGGAAACTTTTGTATATATACACACTTTGGAAACCCATTCTGAAAACTTTTTAAAAAAAGCATTTTCTTTTCAAAAGCTTTTCGATTACGTTCCCTTAATACGCTCCTAATCCCTAAGGAACTTTAAACCTAGGCTCTTATACAAAATGTTATGACCCGCTCCCTTTGACCCACCGATCCAAAGTCTAGGGTGACTTTTGAATCACGTTAGTGCTGAGAAGTACGAGCTGTCGGGTTTTTATAACATTACAAAGACTAAAAATAAACAGATATGATCTAAAATATGCTACACTTTCAAACTCACAGCGGAATGGAACAAAATATGAATATAGAAAATAATAATCTTAGAAAACATCTCAAAACACTGTCTTAGAAAAAACGGTACATAGTCAAAAAACAGCACATGGAAATGTCGCTCATAGTCTGATAAAAGAATGCTTAGTGCTAATAAGATAGACAGTTACATGGAGTGTAAATAAAGGATAAGCAACTCCTGTGATGAGCTTACCTCTTCACGAACTAGAATCAGACTAAATCACCTACTACAACATCCTCCTGTGGTGGGGAAAAGAAAGAAAAAAGGGTGGATCAGACAAAAGTCTGGTGAATGAGCACATGTTTAATATATGATAATCATGTTTAGTTTACTTTAATTCTACTCTACGTGACCCGCCGTTCGTAGCTCGGTTGGTTTGGGAGCTGGGAGATGGGAACCAAAGGACTGTGTCCGGGCAGGTTCGAATCCCAGCGCCAAACCATCAGTGGGAGTTTCAACGTTAAGCATCCGTGTGCGACGACTAAATAAAAGCGGGGTAGACACACGGCGTGGTTTACTTAAGTGAGTATCAATGAATACCATGATCTTAAGGTTCCCCATGATCTCAAAAAAAAATTCTACTCTACGTGAGCTATGGTATCCTACAAGTGTTCGTGTATTCCTAGAGTCCTTTACTTAAGGGTGTTTATTTAACACACACTACACTACAATTGTGCAGGCTCCTACAAGGATCGAACCACGGATCAAACCTCAACTACTAATGATCAGCCATCGCTCCTAGAGCTACTCAATATGGAAACACTACTACTAGAGCTACTCAATATAGGAACACTGCTACTAGAGCTACACGACATAGAAACATCTTACAACTCTCACATATGGGACTACATCTCACATTACACCCACGCGTAACTATTACATAGGTTTCCATACAATTATCACATGGGAATAAATTTCCCACAACTACGACCACGGGTAACCCGACTATGCATCGAGGGGGGCTGCAATACTGACTCACCTATGTGCCTCATCGTTTGCACCCATATTCAAATATGCCTTTTATGGCCCACACACTTCAACAGGCATTAGGTATTTGGCATTAGTCAGTACTGCATGTCAGCTATAGAACCTTCCACGAGTACCATTTGCGATGGAATCGCCTCTAGTCGAATAATCAACCACCATTGGGTAAAGTCCATTTATCCAACCCCACAACGTCCTAGCGTCATCTTATAGGGAATTAGCTTCCCTACTATCTGTAACATCCACATATATGTATACAATATAGTTATACATACTATTATTATTTTCATTTAAACCGGGATTTAGGCCGAGGTTCAGATTTGATCGACCGCTACACCCTATTGGTCGACCGCTTGTGGTCGACCGATCAAGGTGAACGGTCGACCGGTCGTAGCGTAAATTTTAGGATTTTTTATTCTAATTATTTGTTAATCCAGTAGATTCTGGACTTACACATTGAACCCTAGGCATCAATTTACACTAACCAGTCTTTGTAATTTTACCATACTTTTTATTGATATCAAATTCATAGATTTATACCAGTTTTTTAATTCAGGGAACCAATTTTTTGTGTGTTTCTATTCAATAACATAAAGGGGTTTAACTTGGGTAAAAAAGATTTTAGCCGATTTATACCAATTTCAAATTCTAATTCAAAATTAGATTTAAACAATTAGGGTTACAGTTTGATTACTAACATCTTAGATCTGATAGAATAGGTTAAAATAAAATGTAAATAATCAACTTATTAAACTTATTCCCATTTACCTCAGATCCAAGCTCCATGCAATCTGATATTGTTTTTAATTTGTTTTTTTAAAGAAATTTTTGTAAGTGGCGAGAATAAATTTTGATAGAGTTTCAGTATACAGTAAGTTTTCTAATGAAATTAGGGTTAGGTTAGTGTTTCATTAAGGGGTTATAGATTTATTGGAGCATTAGATTGACCCTAGAGAATCTTTTCTCCCATCACAATTGCACATCAAAAACTTGGCATGGAAGAAAAATATTTGGTTCAATCGTCTTCGTTCGATCGTCGCTCCACAGCATCAAAAGTATACGTCCATGGTCGACTACTAGGGTAGATCAGTCGATTGATTCATTTTGACCGACACACCTTAGGGTGTTGACCGATGACATTGTTGTATTAGGAAACTTTTTTCCTTATCTATTTTTCAAATTTTCAAACGTCTATAATTTCTCCATATTAACTCCGATTTCGAAGTGTTACATATGAAAATTGTCTAGAAAATCCCTATGAATGCAATGGTGCAAGTTTTGTAGCCAAACTCAAACATTTGTAAAAATTTCATTTTAGCCTTTACTATGTTTAAATTTAATTTTCTTATTAAATTTTCCGCTACGTTTCTGGGGCGTTATAGTATTATTTTGAGAAAATAATAGTATAATTACTTATAGAGTTTATGGAAAGATATTATCATTATTGTGGTAAATAATAAAAATGGAATTTGTGAAATATAAGAGGAATATTATTATTTTTGGAGTAAATAGTAAAAAAAATTGCTTATGAAAAGTAATAAAGTGGTTTGAGAATATGTCGTTATATTGATGTATATATATTAACTTTTGAAATTAATTTTATTTCAATTATTATTTTGATTAAATTACAATGTTATGAGGTATATGAAGTAATAAATGTATACATGTAAATACTTAAAAAGGAAATTAATACTTGTAAATACAATAGATCGGTTTTTTTAATAAAGAAATAGAGATAATTTTATACTTAAAAAGGAAATTATAGTTGTAAATACTTTGTATTGGATTGTTGTTACATATATGATTAACTTGTAGACTGAAATTATTATATATGTTTTTTGAATGATAATAGAATCTTATTAGGATGAGGCTGCAATATTTTACCATTATCATCACTAGATGAAGGGTAGTTAACTATGGTTTTATTATGTGGGTGGATTTGTTATTTGTATTACTAATGTCGAGTAGTTAGTACACGTTTGATGGATTTGATATTTGTGTTACTAATGTTAAGTATTAAGTACACGTTAGATGGATTTGATGTTGTGTCACTAACATTGAGTACTTAGTACATATTTGATGAATCTTATTTATACCCACATTATGCTACTTATCATGTGTTACTAGTAGTGAATGATTAGTACACATTTGAGGATATTTGTTGTTGTTGATTTATTTGATGTTTAAGGTTTATATTGAGAATTATTGAATTTGAGCGATGTTTAATGGTTGTGCATTTCTATTACTGTAACCCATACTTATGATGTTTGATGGTTGTGGCATTGTAGAATACCATGTTTTCTACTTATATTGGATGCTTGGTTGTTATTGTTGTGCAATATTATATGCTAATAAATATTTGATGTAAGAGAAGAGCATGTAATAGAACTACGTGGGCTTGATTCTGAAAGGGTACGCATATAATCTTTTCTATGCAATAACTCTTGAGCCTATGGTCGAAGTGTATAGGGAAACGCGCAGTCCAAACATAGTAGATCCCCATTTCTATTTATATTATATATATATATCAATGCATTTGTAGAGTTTGCAGGTTAAAGAAAGGGAAAGGGAAGAAGACTAGTTGCAGGTTACATCTAGAGGTTATTTAATTTGTGTTTCTTCTCTATGGTAATTGTACTATTGATAAATTGTTAATAGTTGATATATGCAATAGAGATGTGTTTATATTACTGGGATGATGTATGCGTTGATTTTTAATTCCACCGTGAGGTTTTCCACTTTTGTTTATTGTTTTAGATTTTTAATTTATATAATAAACGACTTGCTATTTTTAATATCTAGAATTAGTGCGCAAGCATATGTTGATGTGTTTGTCAATAATTTTAGATGCTAAAAATAATGGAGTGTCACAAATGCCTAAGTAAACATTGGATTGCCTCATGCTTCACCTTTTAGTTCATGGTTCAATTCATACTATTTGATATTCCTTTTAGATTGAATTTGATTTCTACATCCGATGCTTTTCTGGTTTGTACTTGTCTTATGGACATTATTTTGAGAGGATTAAAAAAGAAAATTAGAATTCTCAATATTTAACACCATCCTTTACTATTCCAATAGGTTTATAATCCTGCACATCTTCGTAGATATATAATTTTTGGATTCTACTATTGACTAAAGCAATTAATATGGTTGTCTTTTGTTCGAATTTTCGGCACCACCTCGCATATCTACTATATGCGCACTTCATTTAGCATAGAAGAAACAAAACCATTGAATGAAGCTCTTTTGGTGCCGACACCATGATTGGATATCTCGACATTCCCCTTGGAGTACATATATGTTCATGGGAACATTTGTTGTAACAAAAGGAATCCCTTGTTCTTACATGCTACAGATCCCATATATATGCTTATCTCTTTTGGGTTATCTTGCGATGTAGGATTGATTGTAGTCCAATCTACTCATCCACTTTAATACAATGCGAGCCACACCTAACAGATTTCCACATTTGCGAGCATTACTTAATTTAACTTGAAGTTATAATGCATCCTCACAACACTTAGATAAGATGATTAACACCTCTCAGAAGTTCAAATCAGGTTGCTACCATCTCTTAGCAATTTGTCCAAGCTATTTACAAAGAGTCCTATATTTCCATAGTTGAAGCAGGCCATGTTTCTAACATACAACTCTACTATAATGAGCATCCCTAGCTCAACCAACATCCTCGAGCATACTTAGGTCAACGCTGCATCATATTGATCCCCTTAAACCATCGGCTCCTATACCATGTTGAAATTTTAGGCACCACTTGCATCTCTACTATGCATGCACTTCATTTAGCATAGAAGAAACAAGACCATTGAATGAAGCTCTTTTGGTGCCAGCATCACGCTGAGATATCCTAACATCCCCTTGGAGCACATATATGTTCATAGGAACACTTGTTGTAACAAAAGGAATCCCTTATTGTTACACACTACCAATCCCATATATATATATACATGCTCGTCTCTTTTAGGATATTTTGGAATGTGACACTAATCATAATCTAATCTGCACACACTTTAATACAATGCAAGCCGCACCTGACAGATCTCCACCTTGGTGAGCATTTATTAATTTGGCTTAAAGTTATACAGAGTCCTCACAACACTTGGATAAGGTCACTAAAATCTCTCAGCAGTTCAGATCTGGTCGCCACCACCTCTTAGCAATTTGGCCAAGTTGTTTACAAGGAGTCCTCTTTTCCGTAGTTGGAGTAGGTCATGTTTCTAAGATATAACTCCACCTTAACGAGCATGCAAGCTTAAGCCACATCCTGGAGCGTATGTAGGTCAACGCAACATCATATTGGTCCCTTGAACCGTCGGCTCTGATACCACATTGAAATTTTTGACACCTCCTCGCATCTCTACTATGCACGCACTTCATTTAGCATAGAAGAAATAAGATCACCGAACGAAGCTCTTTTGTTGCTAGCGTCATTATTGGATATCCTTGGAGCACATATACGTTTATGGGAACACTTGTTGTAACAAACGGAATCTGTTGTTGTTAAATGCTACTAATCTCATATAAACACTCATCTCCTTTAAGATATCATGCAATGTGGTACTAATCATAATCCAATCTATGCACCCACTTTAGTACAATGCGAGCTACAGCTAAAATATCTCCATGTTAGTGAGCATTTCTCAATTTAACTTGAAGTTGTTTAGAGTCCTCACAACACTTGGATAAGGTCGTTGTTGTTTTCTTCAACCTTGGAATTGCACCATGAAAAACAAAGTCCACTTGCTAATCGTTCGGTTTAAGAGCTAAAATGAGCATTCAATTAGTAAATGATACAAGATATAGAGTGGTCCGGTAGAGCTGCCTACATGCACTATAAATTCCTCTTATTATACGACTCTCTTACAATCACATGGAATTACAAGTGATACAAAACGATAAAAGGATGTGCTTAAGACAAATTCTACTTCTGATCTTGAGGGCTTGTTGAGCTTAGAAATGCAAACGGTGAGCTATTGTGAAAATCTGTTACTTGAGGCTAAGCTGAGGACATGGGATCGTGAGTGGCTGATGGATCCTTTGAATAAATCGACCCTTGGCATTTCTAGACCAACCTTGAAATAGTTGACCCTTGGCGGGTGGCAACCTACCTTAAAATTTTTGACCTTTGGCCAATGATAGTCAACCACTTGAAGTTGCCATGCATGGGGTATTTTTAGTTATTGAAAATTGGGATGGTTGAGATGACGCCCTAAAACCGCCAAGAAAGACACCACGCTGTAGATCTAGTTAAATGGGTTTGATAAGGGACAATTGGCGAAGTGAAGGGAATCAACGGCTGAGGTGGACATTAATAGATAGGAAATGCCTTGTAAAATACATGCCCTGCTCTTACTGTTCGGGTAATGTTCATGCACAGTGGCAGCATGTTTCACAACATGCCCTGGATAGAAGTGGACTCACTTAGTTGTACTTCTTTGTTAACCTTGCTTGGGTGCTGATGTGGAAAGATGGACCAGGTAGGCCAACTTTTTCCCAAGGATATGGAAAGAGGTGGGAAACTGCTAAGGGTAGTGCTGAAGGAGCGGGTTGAGCCTGGTATGTCTTGCTGCATTGCTCAGAATGATATGAAGGATCAATTGTATGGTTGCCTATAGGGTTGTATCGGTGCTGCATTGGCAATCGGCCATGCCTAAGGCAATCTAGAGACACATTGATTGGTGAACTACTAAGGAAGGTTGAGTAGACAGACTATTTGGGAGCTAGCTAGTTATAATAGGGGGTCGGGCAAATGGGGTCGAATAGTGCAGATGCCTTGCTTTGCTTGATAAGCTGGGTATTGTCGTTGCTTTAGGGTACACTGGCCAAGGGCCAGCCTAAAGTAACATGGAGAGTATGGGCTGATAGAGTTTCAACTTGGATGGTAATCGAAGGAGACTTGTTGGCCTATATATGATTCTCAAATACATGGTACACGATACAGTGGAAAGTTGAGAATAGATAACTATAGACAAAGGACCCTCTAGTCTTTATATTTTAGGCTCCTTCCAAAATGCTCCCAGATAACTGACTATTTGACTGCTTTAAAAACAGGGCACCCAGAGTTTAAGGGAAAAGAAAAATAAACTCCGGGTCAGTCATCGGACTGGTGTGAGAAACTCAAAATACAGATGTTTGAAAAACAAAAGGGTATCTCACAGGACCATGTCGCACATAAACACAATACGGGTTTTTACCTATGATAACCAAAATCTTTGATACATAAATTTTTGAAATATTAGTTTTAATGATTCTTTTAAAAACATTTTCAAATAAACTTATAAATCTTAGCTGAAATGCTTGCATCTCACATTCCAGTATTTGCACAACTAAGTCTGTACGGTGCTTACTGGGTATTGGATTTCCAACTAAATAGCGAGGTAAGGGACTACCTCCCCTACAGTGCATTTTTGGAGGAATACACCCGAGGCCCCTATGTTGGTCCTCGTGCAAATTAAGACCGACCTATTCGAAAATTACATGAATAACACCAAGTATTACATCACTCGGTTGTTACCGACCTATCCGGGATCCCAAGCATACACCACATAATTTAAACCTGACGTTATAGTGGGTAGAAATTTTATAGATCTAGAAGGTGATTTCATACCCTGATTTGGTTGCGAGCTACTTAGCCTTAAAGCATCCCCTATTTCACCATTCCCTGATGTGTGGCTTAAGATAACGATTATGTTTTTTACATAGCACATCTTCCACTTTGAATGCCACTTTTCCATTTCACAGTCACACAACTGATTTCTGCAAACGTATAACTCCTAACCTCATTCGTCTCAGGAAAGGGTATTAAGCTAAGAGAAGTTGCCTTCTCCGCCACCAAACAGATGATACGTTCATAGAGATCAATCAATATGATCTAGAAATGCAATATCAGACATTCGTCCATACTAGTTGTCCAGGATTAGGACAAACCGAAGGTACTTTACTACCACATCCTGTTGGGAATTATCCTTAGGGTTAGTAGCGAATAGTCCTTGTGTTTCGAAGATTTCCATAACAAAGGGCCACTGATATTTATTTATCTCGGGAGCTACCCAGAGATTATCAATAAGCAGTCCTTCTGAAATAAAGATCCCCTATCTTTTAAAATCATGGTTTTCAATATATCTTCTTCACTTTCAAACGTGTGAATTGGTTCGAAGTGGTTTTCGGATAGGGATTACCCAAATCCGACTTCGGTTTCGATGAACCAATCATCGATAAAAAGATGTTAAGTGGGTGGATAATAAATATTCCATTTATTTATTTTCTTGTTATCCAAAGATATCTTTTAGAGATTTTTATCTTTTTTAAAAACCATTTCTTTTCAGTATATACAGAATTCACTATACCTCCTTATGAAAATTTACTAAATCATTTTCATAAATTATTCTAGTATACATTATTGAGTAAAATAGGGTCAAATAAAAATTGTACTACTTTTACTTAATTTTAATTTATGTATTCAATAGGTACTATGGGCAGAATAATGGTGAAATCACTTTTTAAATTCCACGAATAGTATTAGTTCTCTCCTTGGAATTTAACACCAAGTATAAGAAGATTATTTATATACGATCCAAGTTGTTTAAATTTGAAAAGTGTAATCTATTATACTTAACTCATTTCTAACATTTCGACCTTATCTATCCCTTGTCTAGGGGAGGCTAGGTGAGCCAGGGCACGGGTTAGTCCTGAACATCTCCTTATTTTAAGCACCTTAACTAGATCTCATGAATAGAGAAATCAAATGTACTCATCGGCTTATTAGAGCCAAGATTAAATCATTTGCTTACAGCAGCTTTTCTTCAAATTAATTTATTTAAACTTCTTTAAATAAATTATAAAACCTTTAAATAACTTTTAAAACACTTACTTATTTATTAGAAAACATTTATAAAAGTTTGGAAAAGAATTGTGAAGTTTGAAACCATATTTTAGAAGTTATTGAAAAAGTGCTACAAAAAGTGCTTCGAAAGGTGTTTTAAAAGCTATATTGATTAAAACAACTTTTATATCATTTGGAAATTTATATATATATGACTCAAATATCTTTTAAAACATTTTTTTACAAGATTTATTTTATAATTTTAAAAATTTAAAATATCCATTTTAAATCATTTTTAAACTTTGGTCATTAAACTACAAAATTGCAATATTTTTGAAAACTTGTTTTGGACTTATTTGAAAATCTATAAGATGAAAACTTGATTTTCTTTCTTTGATCAAAAACTATTGATATAATAGTTTGGAAAATTCTTACTATGAAGAATTCCGATCTATATTCCACTTGAAATTGCTAAGTACCGTTACACGACGCGTCTAGTTTTGACTCGATTATTAATTTTCATTTAAAACTTGTCGAGACACGTTCAAATGATTATAAGATAAAATAATAATAATTTTCAAGGGGTTTAATGATTCCATATTTACTTTTATAACTTGATTCAAAAAGTGATTTCCTTGTGTAATATCGACGTGTATTTAATGTGACTTGTTAAACAACCATTTTCAATAATCAATACTTGATGAACAACATATAAATAAGCATCCATGGTAATCATTTCAAATCATCATAAATAATAAAATAAAGTTTCTCACCTTGGAATAAAACTATTAACTAGAAAATGGATTATACTTTCTAACTCGAATCGAAGCTCACGAACACTCGTCCTAAAGCTCCAATAAGGCTCGACCTAGCTTTTGAAGGGGTAAGTGTTCATGGCCTTTGTTTGTGAGGGTGGTAGGCTCGACTAGGGTGGTTGGCCGTGGGTGTGAAGAGAAAGAGGAAGGGTTTGGGTGAGCTTTGAAGTGCCATATGTATATATATATAAACTACATAAATTTTGATATATTTTCTATAATTTTCTTTATATTTTTATCTTAGATGGAAGCCATTAAAATGTGGAGGAATCTTTTAGAAAAATGAAGAAGAAGATGAATGAAGTGAAGATGTGAAGTGGTATTTATAGGAAAATGGAAGACTGTAAACATATCCTCCTTACATCACCATACATCATCACGCCACCTCCTCCTCCCATCCCTAGGTACGGCCGTGGTCACATCATGTAGGGGAAAGGCCATGTGCCTCTTTGATTTGACATTTGATGGCGATAATATGTGATAATTAGCTTAGATTCTTACTCCACCACCACATGCTCCAACTCCTTCCATCATTACCCTATGCATGGTACCTCCTTCCACCACCACTTTAGCTCGGCCATGTCCCCTCCATCACCTCCTAGCTCGGCCATGTCACATTAAGGCATGTGCTTGCATAGATGTGATGTTTGATGGTAAGGGTTGGTTGCTTAAGTGAGAAGATCTGTTTATATCTTATATGTTTATATATTTAGTACATATGTATATGTGTGTGTATAAGTGTTCATGTACATATGCACATGTTTATTAGATGGGTATATGTATGTGTTCATTTGGATGTCACATAGAATTCACAACGTTTTACAACTTCTATATGTTAAATCATTATGAATTTCGATTTCCGGTCATATTTTCACTTCTTATTTAATATACATATTTTTGTAAACAAAGTTTGAAAATAATATTTCTATTATTATTTATTAATAAAAAGAGCTTAATTTGATTTAAAAAAACATTATTTTAATCATTTAAACTAAAAATTTTAAATTCAATCATATTTTTATAAGTGATGAATTTACCAGGTCGTTACAGACTCTCCTCCTTAAAAAGAATTTCATCCTCGAAATTGAAGATGGGAAGAAGATAACTAAAGAGAAATAACATATGATGGAATATATACAAGATATGATAAGTGACTACACTATAGATGGTAAATACACAACATCGATACAATATATATAATCTATTCATCCATGCTAAAATCGGGATAGGCTTTCTTCATTCTATCCTCCGTTTGTCATGTACAATCATTAGCATCACCACTCCATTGTGCTTTAAATAACCGCACAACCTTTCTCCTTAATCATTTCCCGTTGCGATTGACGATTCGATTGGGTTGTCTGATGATAGTTAAATTTGATTCTACTTCCAAGTCTTATTGGGCAGCTATTTCTATGACTTGATCTGGATCATACACATACTTATGTAAATGAGATACATGGAAAGCATTATGTATGCCTGACAACCTCTCCGGTAGTTCTACTCGATAGGCTAATGGGCCAATTCGCTCAAGAATAGGAAAAGGTCCATATATCGAGGGGCCAACTTACCAGTTCTTCCAAATCTTACCACTCTCCTCATTGGAGAGATTTTCAGAAATACTAAGTCTCCAACTGAGAATTCCAAATTTCTACACCTTCGATCGACGTAAGTTTACTCTGCCCCTCCTTTAGCTTCTTTCTGATCAGATCTACTTTCTCTGTGGCTTCTAAAATCATGTCAGGGCCAAGTACTAACCGATCTCTGGTTTCGATCCAACATGTTGGGGATCTGCATGGGTGACCATACAAGGCTTCATAAGGTGCCATATTTATGCTAGTATGATAGCTTGCAAGAGAACTCCACTAAGTGAAGGTAGTTTTCCCAAGAACCTCCAAAGTCTAATACACATGCTCTTAAAAGATCTTCCAACACCCTATTGACTCTCTCCATTTTCCCATCAGTTTGGGGATGATATGCGATGCTTACATCTAGCTTCATTCCCAAAGCTATCTATAAGGCATCCCAGAACTGACTGGTAAAGTTTGGGTCTCGATCGCTTATGATGCTGGTAGAAACTCCATATAGTCTGACAATATCCCTCATATATATCTCAGCCAAGCTTGCGGCTGTTCCTGTGGGTTTAACTAGGATGAAGTGTGCGCTTTTAGTTAATCTATCTATGATAACCCAGATGCCTTCATTCCCTTTCCTTGATCAAGGCAAGCCATCGATAAAGTCCATAGATATCTGGTCCCATTTCCACTTTGGAATCTCAAGTGGTTAGAGTAGTCCAACAATCTTTTGTTGGTCACTCCTTATCTGCTAATAATTTGTGCATCTACTCACATGGATGAAAATGTCTCTCTTTATACCCTCCCACCAGAAAGTCTTCTTCATGTCCGTATACATCTTAGTAACTCTAGGATGTATTCCGTGTGAGGAATTGTGACATTTTGTTAAAGCTTCTTGTCTAATCCCATCAACATTGGGAACACATAACCTTCCATTCATCCTTAGAATTCCTTGCTCATCCACTTTAAATCCTAACCATCTTCCTAGTATTTCATTCTCCTCCACTTCCTTGTCTACTCTTGTAAGAATCGGATCCTTGAGTAGATTTTCCTTGATGTGATAAATCAACGCTAGATGCACTACTATATAAGCTATAATAGCATGCTTTCTGCTTAGCGCGTCTGCCACAAAATTAGCTTTTCCCAGTGTATATAGAATACCCAAGTCATACGATGCAAGGAATTCTAACCAACATTGTTGCCACATTTATAAATCTTTCTGAGTGAAAAGGTATTTCATAGATTTACGATCCGTGAAGAGATCAAACTTTCCACCCATCAAATAATGTCTCTACATTTTTAATGCAAACACCACGGCTAATAACCCCAAGTCACGTGTTGCATAATTTCTTTCATGGATTTTTATTTGTCTACTCGCATAAGCAATGACCTTCTTATATTGCATTAAGACTGCACTACATCATTCTCCATAGGCATCAGTATAAACGGTTAAACAACCACTTTCATCAGCAATAGTTAATACGGGAGTAGTGGTTAACCTCTTCTTGAATTCTTGAAATGCTTCTTCACATTTCTGCGTCCACTCAAACTTAGCATCCTTCATAGTGAGTTTTGTCGAGTGAAAAGAAATTTTAGAGAAATCTTGTATAAATCTTCGATAATATCCAGCTAATCCTAAGAAGCTGCGAATGTCCTTTGGAGTCTATGGTTGCCTCCAATCCTGTATAGCTAAAATTTTCCTTGGGACTACTAAAACTCCATCTTCTGACACAATATGTCCTAGGAATCTAATCTCTTTTTCCTAAAAATGAAATTTTGAGAACTTTGCTTTCAGTACATTCCTCCTCAATATCTCCAACACGACCTCCAAATGTCTTTCGTGTTCTTCTTCAGTCTTTGAGTATATGAGAATGCCATCAATAAAGACTAACACGAATTTATTGAGTACATCTCTAAATACTCTATTCATCATGTTTACGAAATAGGCAGGTGCATTGGTTAGTCGGAATGTCATAATTAAACATTCATAGTAACTCCCTAGCCCTTGGAATGCAGTAAAGGGAATGCAGTCTTTTGCTATTCTTAACTGATGGAATCTCATAGCTAGGTCCATCTTTGAGAATACCCGAGCACCATGTAATTGATTAAACAAGTCATTTATGCGAGGTAGAGAATATTTGTTTTTAATCATTTGCTTATTTAGGTCTCGTTCGTCTACACAAAGTCTAAGGGAACCATCTGACTTTGCTACAAAAACTACAACTGTGCCCCAACTTGAGTGACTGGGTCCAATTAACTCTTTTTTTGAAAATTCATTAGTTTGGTTTGCCAACTCAACTTTTTCCCTTGGAGCCATCCTACGAATAGGATGTATAACTGGTCTGGCACCAGGGATTAAGTCGATTCGGAATTCTATTTCCCGATGTGGGGGAAAACTCTTTACTTCCTCGAAAACATCTTGAAAGTCTTTAACGATAGATATCCTTTCTATGTCCATTTGAGATGAATCCAACACATATATGGAGCCATCTCTTAATGCACTAGGTCATTCATATATTATTTTGTCCAACATTCTTCTGGTTGTGGTTTTTAATATGACTACTCGATTGTTGCGGTCTAGAATAGCTCTATACTTGGATAGCCAATCCATTCCAAGTAAAATATCGAACCCAATGAAATCAAGGACGAATAGATTGTAAAAGAATAGATGAGTTTGGTAGGTAACTCTTATATTTTCAAAGGACATACAGAGATTAGTCGTACCGCCTATGGGATTAGATACGCAGAGAAGGGTTTCTACTATTTCTGGGGTAAGGTTTAATTTATCAACTAACTTCATAAAAATAAAACTATGGGGAGCTCCAGTATCAAATAAAACTCTAACTAAAATATCATTAATGCATATATTACCTTCTATGACTCCCTTGCCCTTTACGTCTTCAGCGGTCGAAGGCTTGCCTTTTATAACATAGACCTTAATCTGTTCTCCCTTCTTCATCAACGGGCACTTGTTCTTCCAATGACCCGGCCGATGGCAATGGTAACAAAGACTCTTGTGAACCATAGGAGAAACGGTTTCCTGCTTCTGCATTTTGGGAGTCTTACACTGTTTTCAGAGATGACCTTTCTTATGGCAACTGAAACAAATAACATCCTTATAACGATTCTCTTGGGACCCTCCACCTTTCTTTCCCTTCCATGGCTTCTTCCTCTTGTTCTGATTGTTGCTATTTCCTTAGGCTACCGCCAGATTTCTTTTATCCAATGCTTCATACCGGAAACCCATGTCTAGTAGGTCCATAAAGGTTCCCTTCACGTGGCTAGTCTTTCCTGATATTGCTCTTTCATTCCCGCAATAAAAAATTCATTCTTCTTTAAGGGTGTGTTTATTAGTCCCGGCCTAAAACAAGATAACTCAGTGAACTCATTTGAGTACTCCTCTACAGATATATCTTCTTGTCTTAAGTCCATGAAATTTCTGTAAAGATGGGATTTTCCAGCTGCAGGTACATACTGCTCCTCGAATACTTCCTTTAATCTAGCCCATGAGAAGTTATCTTCAGATTCATTCAAAGTGATGGATTCCCACCACGCGGGAGCTCCTTCTTGCAATCGCCAAGAAGCTAAGAATCTCTTTTGCTCATCCCTTACATTCAATCCTTTGAATATCCTCTCACAAGAGCGGAGCCATGCTTGTACTTCAATAATAAAATAGGTTCCTTGGAATAGTTTCCTTCCCAAGTTAGTACAATTCTTGCAAAGGGTAGCAAAATTTGTTTGAGCCTGTACTGGAATTACTACTTCTTCCACAGTTGTAGCATTATGATCATTAGTGCTTGTCGTGTTGCTGCTTCCCCTTCCTTGTCCTCTACGACTGCTCATTTCTTACTATCTGAATATAGTAAAGAGACAATTTAGAACATACAAACGAGATTGTCTTAGGGAATGGGTATTAAGCTTTCAAATGATTTTGGATGGATTTATTTTGATAGATATGCTCTCGCATTGACTAAACTCATTCTAGGGTATTATTAACCCTATCTCTAATGAGTATACCCCAGGCATAGGTACTCACTAACCTAAGCTCTAATACCAACTTGTGACGACCCACCTTTTCAACCCTTGAAGATTGACAATAATACATCCATGATATTCATATGCCGCAAATTCAAGCGCCGGAAAGGCAGATAATTAGGGGTTTATAAGAAATAAAGGTAGAAAATAGAATAACAACAGAATCTCACATCGTATTAAACAAAATAATTATACATGTGGAAAGTACATATAATCACTCCAAGTGATTCATTAGAGTTACGATAAGTACTAACCCAGCCTAGGATATTTATAATTGCATATCCTTGTATGGGTTGGTAGATACAGAATACATGGTACACGATACAGCGGAAAGTTGAGAATAGATAACTATAGACAAAGGAACCTCTAGTCTTCATACTCTGGGCTCCTTCCAAAATGCTCCAAGCTACCTGACTACATGACTGGCCGAAAAATAGGGCACTTGAGTTTAAGGGAAAAGAAAATTAAACTCTGGGTCAGTCATAGGACTGGTGTTAGAAACTCAAAATACGGATGTTTGAATAACAAAAGGGTATCTCATAAAACCATGCGACACATAAACACGGAACATGTTTTTACCTTATGGTAACCAAAATCTTTGATACGCAAATTTTTGAAATATTATTTTTAATGACATTCTTTTGAAAACTTTTAAAATAAACTTATCAATCTTAGCTGAAATGTTTGCATCTCACATTTCAGTATTTGCATAACTAAGTCCATACAGTACTTATTGGGTATTCGATTTCCAACTGAAGAGCGAGGTAAGGGACTACCTCCAGTACAGTGCATTTCTAAAGGAATGCACCCGAGGCCCTTATGTTGGTCCTCATGCGAATTAAGACTGACCTATCCAATAATTACACAAACAACACCGAGTATTACATCACTCGGTCGCTACCGACCTACCTGAGATCCTAAGCATACACCACATACTTTAAACCCGACGTTATAGCGGGTAGAAATTTTATAGATCTAGAAGATGATTTCACACTCTGATTTGGTAATGAGCCACTTAGCCTTAAAGCATCCCCTGTTTACCATTCTTGAGTATGAGGCTTGAGGTAACGATTACCTTTTTTACATAGCACATCTTCCACTTTGAATGCCACTTTGCCATTTCATAATCACACAATTGATTTCTACAAACGTATAACTCCTGAGCTCGTACGTCTCAAGAAAGAGTGTTAAGCTAAGAGAAGTTGCGTTCTCCGCCACCAAACAGATGATACATTCATGGGGATCAATCAATATGATCTAGAAATGCAACGTCAGACATTCATTCATACTAGTTGTCTAGGAACAGGACAAACATAAGGCATTTTCCTACCATATCTTGTCGGGAAGTATCCCTAGGATTAGTAGCGAATAGTCCTTGTGTTTTGGAATTTCCAGAACAAAGGGACAACTGCTATTAATTTATCTCGGGAGCTACCCAGAGATTATCAACAAGTAGTCCTTCCGAAATGAAGATCCCTTATCTTTTAAAATCATGGTCTTCAATATATCTTCTTCACTTTCGATGCTTAAATTGGTTCGAAGTGGTTTTCAGATAGGGATTACCCAAATCCGATTCTGGTTTCGATGAACCAATCGCCGATAAAAAGATGTTAAGTGGGTGGATAATAAATATTCCATTTACTTGTATTCTTTTTATCCAAAGATATCTTTTAGAGATTTTTATCTTTTTTAAAACCATTTCTTTTAAGTATATCTAGAATTCACTAAACCACCTTATGAAAATTTACTAAATCATTTGAATACATTATTGAGTAAAGTAGGGTCAAATAAAAATTATACTACTTTTACTGAATTTTATTTTCCATATTCAACAGGTACTATGGGTATAATAACAGTGAAATCAGCTTTTAAATTTCATGAATAGTATGAGTTCCCTCCTCGGAATTTAACACCAAGTATAAGAAGATCATTTCTATACGATCCAAGTTGTTAAAATTTAAAAAGCATAATATTTTATACTTAGCTCATTTCTAACATTTCGACCTTATCTATCCCTCGCCGGGGGAGGTAAGGTGAACCAGGGCACTAGCTCATTTGCTTATAGCAGCTTTTCTTCAAATTAATTTATTAAAAGTTCTTTAAATAAATTATAAAACCTTTAAATCACTTTTAAAATACTTATTTATTATAAAACATTTATAAAAGTTTGGAAAAGGATTATGAAGTTTGAAATCATATTTTAAAACTAATTGAAAAAGTGTTGCAAAAAGTGCTCCAAAAGGTGTTTTAAAAGCTATATTGATTAAAACGACTTTTATATCATTTTGAAATATATATATATATAACTCAAATATCTTTTAAAACATTTTTAAAGGTTTATAAGATTTATTTTATAATTTTAAACATTTAAAATATCCATTTTAAATCATTTATAAACTTTGGTCATTAAACTGCAAAACCGTGATAATTTTGAAAACATGTTTTGGACTTATTTAAAAATCTATAAGATGAAAACTTCATTTTCTTCCTTTGACTAAAAACTATGGATATAATAGTCCGGAAAATTCTTACTATGAAGAATTTCGAGCTATATTCCACTTTATATACTCATTTGAATTATACGGCACGAAATCGTGAACTACCGTTACACGATGCACCTAGTTTTGACTCGATTATTAATTTTCATTTAAAACTTGTCGAGACAAGTTCAAATGATTATAAAACATTTCTAATAATTTTCAAGGAGTTTAATGCTTTTATAACTTGATTCGAAAAGTGATTTCCTTGTGTAATACTGACGTGTATTTAACATGACTTGTTAAACAACCATTTTCAACAATCAATACATTATAAACAACATATAAATAAGCGTCCATGGCAACCATTTCATATCATCACACACACACACACATAAATATATAATAAAATAGAGTTTCTCGCCTTGGAATAAAACGATTAACTAGAAAATGGATTATCCTTTCTAACTCGAATCGAAGCTCATGAACACTCGTTCCAAAGTTCCTATAGGGCTCGGCCTAGCTTTTGAAGGGGGTAAGGGTTTACGGGCTTGGTTGGTGAGGGTGGTAGGCTCGGCTAGGGTGGTTGGTCGTGGGTTTGAAGAGTAAGAGGAAGGGTTTGGGTGAGTTTTGAAGTGCTATATGTGTATATATATACAGACACACACATACACTATATAAATTCAGATATAATTTTCTTTATATTTTTTTCTTAGATGGAGGCCATTAAAATATTGTGGAAGCTTTTAGAAAAATGAAGAAGATGATGAATGAATGAAGTGGTATTTATAGGAAAATGGAAGAGTGTAAACATCTCCTCCTTACATCACCACACATCATCACGCCACCTCCTCCTCCGACCACCATGCACCGGCCACCTCCTCTCTAGGTACAGCCGTGGTCACATCATGTAGGGCAAGGCCATGTGCCTCTTTGATTTGACATTTGATTGTGATAATTTGTAAAAATTAGCTTAGATTCTTACTCCACCACCACATGCTCCACCTCCTTCCATCATTACCCTATGCAGGGCTACCTCCTTCCACCACCACCTTAGCTCGACCATGTCACATCAAGGCATGTGCTTGTGTAGATGTGATGTTGATGGTAAGGGTTGGTTGCTTAAGTGAGAAGGATTTATTTATATCTTATATATTCATATATTTAGTATATATGTGTATATATATAAGTGTTCGTGTACATATGCATACGTTTCGTGGATGGGTATATGTATGTGTTCATTTGGATGTCACATAGAATACACAATGTTCTACAACTTCTATAAGTTGAATCGTTATGAATTTCGATTTTGATTTCCGACCATATTTTCACTTCTTATTTAATATACATATATTCGTAAACAAAGTTTGAAAATAATTTTTCTATTATTATTTATAAATAAAAAGAGCTCAATTTGATTTAAAAACAATTATTTTAATCATTTAAACTATTTTTTTTAATTCAATCATATTTTTACAAGTGATGGATTTATAGGTCGTTACACACGGTGTGACACGGCATTTATCATCTTTAGACGATCGAGATTTCTCTTGCTTTTTTAGTAACAATGGCTGCAATTGAAGGAAGAGGCCTATAAATACCCCTTCCCTTTCCAATTTAAAATAATGGAGTTTTGGCCATGTAGTTTTTCTAAAGATTTGAACTCTATATGGTTTCCTCTTAGTAAAAAAACAGTTGGCTTTCACCACCTGCTTCTTTCGCATTGCTCTTGAGCATTTAGCTTTTTGTCGAACTTGTTTGGAATTGTTCTTGGATTTAGCGGGTTTTAGAAAGGAGGCAGCCTTCTTGGATGTTGAACTGTATTTTTCAATGGCATTTCATACCGTTGCTCATGGATTTTGGTTGCTTGAGATGGACCTTGCCTTTGGTTGGGACCAGGTTCCCCTAGCTAAAGTTTTGACATTGATCGAACATAGGTCCCAAGCTATGGAACTGGGCAAGGCTAGGGTGCTTCCTTTCTTTGATGTCCTATTTTCCTGACCTTAGGTCAGTTTGGCGCTTCTGTGCCCTTTTGGAAGGAGTAGGGGCTGATGCCTGTGACTCGAATGTCACTACTAAGGCCTTAGATTTCTCCTTAGTAAAGGTTACTTAGGAGTTCTTCACGTTCTCTTGTAAGATTCGACGTAGAAAGTGTTGGTGATGATAGCACACTCCTTCTTCAACAAGTTCTTGATCATTTCCTTTACTGGGTGCTTTTTGGGTGGTGTTAAATACACCGGTTGGCCTACCTTGGAGGAGCTATTGGTGTGATGCTTCTTCCCTTTCTTTTTCTTCTTTGCAACTGGTTAGTGATTGAAAACTATTATAAGCCTAGTGGGGCGGGCATTATGTCCCCGTGCACTATTGAACTGAATAAAATAAATTATTTATTGCAAACTTGTTGTTTGAGAAACTAGCTGTAGTAGTTTGTTCTTGCATTCGACTTATAAGGTAGCGTATCCTAAATAGCTAGCATTCTTTTATGCCGGTCTGACCAAATTTCTTTGGTTGTCTGCCTAGGTAGGTTGAGGGACTCATAAGCGAGCATTGACGATGCTACACGGGTGCTTGTTAGGTGCTGAGGTCGATCTGTAGCAGTTGAGCTCCATTGTATTGCTTTCTCGATAGGCGGTCCTAGTTCGAACCTAAGCACTAGAGGCTTGGAGGTTCTCCTAGGTGATGCACTACCCTAGGCATTCCTGTATTATTTTTAGTAAAAACTATGTTTAAAGTGTTCTTGGTAATAAGATTGTCATGTGATGGGTTATGCCCGATTGTTCGTTCATACGAGCCAAGTGCCTACCAAACATCGAGTGGCGAGTGGCACTACGCCAAGTGGGAGCGCATGCTTTCTCATGGGTTCTCTTGGGTGGTAATTAGTCATGTACATAGTGGAAGACGGGCCCTAGATTAAACTGGAGCTTGCAAGGCTCGAGGGTTCTCCAAGGTGACACGTTGCCTATTGCTTAAAGGACTGCAGGGCACGGTTGGACTGGGGGTGCATGGCTGGCTCGAGCACTCTTATATGATGGAGTGATAATGGTAAGATGGGCGGTTAGCGCTACCATTCACAAGAACTTAGTAGAAATAAATTATTAAAAGTGAACTTATCTATGCGTTAATTCAATGGTAGGTGGTCCTAGTTTGAACCTAAGCATTGAGTGGCTTGAAAGTTCCCTTGGGTGACATGTTGTAACCAGTGATCGAATTGACTTATTTTGACGTCGGCACACTATGGATGTCGAACTTCGGCGTCACTTTGGGTAACATCATCGGTCTATACAATAGTGTCCCATCATGTTCGAATGATGAGCGACATCATGGACGAGGGGTACGGACCATTGCGACCGTACATGTAGTCGTTGATGCACCCTAATGCACAAGGGAGAGACATCTCACCAAACTCTTGGAGGCAGTGGGGAAGTCCCCAAACAAAGAAATGAATGCATGGTGATTCAACCTTGTTGGATAACCTGGCAGTCCTCGACAAGGAAATGAATTCTCGGTAATCATCCTCATGGATAGCCTGCCAACTAGGAGGGAAGCTACGGTTCATGCGGTCCTAGGCAATGAAGGCCAGCAGTCCCCAAACAAGGTAATGAGCATATGAAAACTAATCCTAGTTGGATAGCCTAGATGTTGTTTGATAAGGAAATGAATGCTCTGTAATTCATCCTCGTAGATAGCTCATCGACCAGGAGAGGAGCAAGGGCTCATGTTGTCCTAGGCGGCGAAGGGCGGTGGTTCCTTAACAAGGTAATGAGCACATAAAAACTCATCCTCGTTGGATAGACTGGACATTCCTCGATAAGGAAATGAATGCTCATTAATTCATCCTCGTGGATAGCCTGTCGACTAGGAAGGGAGCAACGGCTTATGCGGTCCTAGGGATGAAGGATGGTGGTCCACAAATATGGTAATGAGCACATGAAAGTTCATCATTGGTTGATAGCCTTAACAGTAATGTTGAACAATGTGGGCTCTGAAGACATCAATGCTTTCTTAATAGGAGGCCGTGGGATAGGAAGCAAGCTTGAGAAAGTCGTTGACTACTGACCTTGGATGCCCCCAACATGTAGAAGGGCATCTGGTTGGTCTCGGGGACCTTTAAGGGCGAAGATGAAGGAAGGATTCAATCAGCAGCTTGCGGGGACCACCTCGGATATTGACATGAGGGTTGGTCTTAAGGATTTTCTTGGAAGGAGCGAGGTGGAGTTCAAGATCATTGACGATGGCCATCCCGCCCCCGGGTTTAGTCACGCGGCTAGTTGATCAGGGCATCTTGCAGAGACATTCTTGGTGAGTAGTGGAGGCTCGTTCCCCATGCTCGTGGGTCGCCGAAGCCTACACCCAATAGGAGCTAGGGTGCAGGAAGCTTTTTCGACCATGTGGCATGATCCTCATGCAACACACATGTGTACAACTATTATGGATTGGTCGATATCAGTAGTGAGGTAAAGAGGTAAGTAGGCATGCACCATGACTAAGCGCAGTGCGAGGCAAAACTAAGACCATTGGGGGGTCCTTTCGGTGATCGAAGGGGCAAGTGTGACCAGATTTGCAGTTGTTGTAGTTCATACTGGATGCGGGATACCAAGTGCGAAAAAAGCTGGCACATGTGGCTACTAACCATAAGACCGGATGCTCAGCCCTCCTTCTAGCACTAAAATGTTGACTGTATTTTTCTTTAACCTTTGAATTGCACTAGAAAAAGCAAAGGTCACTTGCTAATTGTCTGGTTTAAAAGCTAAAATGGGTATTCAATGAGGAAATGGCACAAGATATAGAGTGGTTTGGCAGAGCCGCCTACATCCACTGCGGATTCCACTTATTATACGGCTCTCTTACAATTATTGGGAATTACAAGAGATACAGTAGGATAAAATGGAAGACTCAAGACTATTGTTGTCGCTAATCTTGAGGGCTTATTGAGCTTAGAATTGCGAATGGTAGGCTATTGTGAGAATCTGCTGCTTGATGCTAAGCCGAGGATGCAAGATCATGAGCTGGTTGATGGATCCTTTAAAAAAATAGACTCTTGGAGAATGGCGACCAACCTTGAGATAGTCAATCCTTGGCGAGTAGCAACCAACCCTGAAATAGTCTACCTTTGGTGGGTGGCGACCAACCCTTTTGAAGCCATGGATGGGGTATTTACAGTGGATGAAATTAATGTTAGGATGGTTGAGTTGACGATTTAAAACCGACTGGAAAGGTGTTGCGCTGTAGATCTGATTAGACGGTTTGATGAGGGATAGCCGGCGAAGCAAAGGGAATCAGCGGTTGAGGTCAACATCAATAGGAAAAACCTTGTAAGATACATACCATGCTCTTACTGTTCAGGTGTTGTTCATGTATAGTGGCAGCATGTTGTACAACATGCTCTATTTCAAAAGAGGCTACACTTTGTTGTACTTCCTTGTCGGTCTTGCTTGTATGCTTATGTGGCGAGGGAGATTAGGCAGGCCAGTGTTTCCCTAAAGATATGGAAAGAGGTGGGAAACTGGCAGGGGTAGTACTGAAGAAGTGGGAAGAGCCCGACGAGTATGGCTACATTGCTCAGAATGATACCAAGACCAACTGTAGGGTTACCTAAAGGGGGCTGCATTGTTCCTAGGTCAGCGATAGGTCATGCCAAAGGCAATCTGGAGACTCGTCGATCAATGGATGGTTGAGGGAGGTGCTCGAGTAGATGGACTATCTCGGAGCCAGCTAGTTATAAAAGGGGGTCAAACAATAGGGGTCGGGATGAGTAGTGTAGATGCCTTGCTTTGCTTGATGAGCTGGTTGTTGTCATTGCTTCGAGGTGCACTGATTGGGGAGCCGACCTGAAGTGCCACAGATAATACAAGCTGGTAGAGGTCCAATCTAGATGATAGTCAAGGGAGACTTGTTGGCCTTTTCTAATTCTCGAGTAGCTTATGATAGGTTGGCCTGGACCCAAGCCGGCCCAGAGCGAAGTGGGTTAAGCTAAGAAACCTTGGTTATCCTATATTCTTACTTACAAAAAATTTGAGTAATAGTCGCTAACACCTCTCAGCATTTCAGATCAAGCCGCTACCACCTCTTAGTAATTGGGCCAAACTATTTACAAAGTGTCCACTTTTTTCACAATTGGAGCAGACTGCATTTCTAATGTATAACTCCATCTTAATGAGCATCCCAGCTCAAGCTACATCCTGAAGCGTATTTAGGTCAAAGTTATATCATATTGGTCCCCTCGAACCATTGGTTTCGATACCATGCTGAAATTTTTAACACCCTCGGATCTCTACTATGCATGCACTTCATTTAGCATAGAAGAAACAAGACCACTAAACGAAGCTCTTTTGATGTCAGCCTCATGATTGGATATCCCAACATCCCCCTGGAGCACATATATATTCATAGGAACACTTGTTGTAACAAAAGGAATCACTTATTGTTACATGCAACCAATCTCATATACATGCTCATCTTCTTTAGGTGCGATATGGGACTAATCATAATCTAACCCACGCACCCACTTTAATACTATGCAAGTCACACTTAACCTCTTTTCCCTTCAAACTTAATTTAAAATGGATTAAAATTATTTTTTCTTCCAAGCGATTACCTTTCATTTCTGTAGTTCTCTATAGTATTTATTCATGATTATTCATAAAATAGTTTATTGTTTTTGAATGCCTTCCACCTTCAAAAGTTACGCTTTTCCCTAAATCGCAATTCTTCTACTGTTTTTTATTTTTCAATTTTTATGCTTTCACGCTACAAATCCCAACATTGTGTCACTTCTACATGCAGATTTTGCAATCCACTTCTTTTTGCTCTTAACTACTATAGGCAATTGTTTGATGCTAATTGAATTTTACCGGATTGTTTTTTTAGTATTGGATTTTTTGTCATAGAGAATTGAATTGTCCTTTACGATATTATATAGGGTTCTGCTTATATTTAAATTATATTCAATTCAAGTAATCGAAGCTTGCTTAATATTATGCTCTTTCAATTTTTTGTGCATTGTTTTATGACGTTTACATGAATTTTACAATAGTTTAAACTAAATGCATAAGAAAAACATCATAATACCGTAAAGACATAGCTCTTCAGCAAAGACAGATATCATTAGACATTTTATAATATTATGATTACAAACTTGACATTCTTCTTTTAAATGAATATATGATCAAGTAATTTTGATTTAAATACACGATTTACCTTTAGGCCTTAATTTTTCTTACATTCAATCATCATAATTGTCATGCTTGTGCATAGTCATATGAAAATAATGAAATAACTATTTCTTCATGATTTTAGTTTAAAAATTATTTTCAATAGATTTAATTATTTTTCCTTCATCGCATCGTGATCAATGGTCAGAGGGATTTGATTTAATGTGGTGGAGAAAAGTTGCTTGCTAAGAACTAGTTACCCAACCGCTCAAAATGGTAAGTAATTTTGCAGAAACATTTTTTGTTTGTTTTTTATGTAATATAAAAGTCTTTATAAGTAACAACCCAAAAGTTTAGGTAGCGTTTGGTTTGAAAACAAGTTTTATATTTTGCGTTTTCAATATTTGTGTTTATGGGAGTGAAAGAGTTGGAACATCCAATTCAGTCCAACAATGGGAAGAATAAATGAAATAAGATGGATTTTAATATTTTCCAAAAAGAGGAAAACAAGAAAAAATTATTTTTAATTTTATATGTTAAAACCATTTTTCAAATTGTCCGTTTTCCACTCGCTTCAACTTTTCTGTGAATTTAAAAGTACACATTGAAAATGCAATACACAAAACCTAATTTTCAAACCAAACATAAGTGTTTCGTTTGTATTTTATTCTCTAGTATGGTATAACTTATTCACTTTTCCATAAAGAATCCACATTTAAAATTAAGTTTTCATCACGTATTCTTCAATGATTAATGGCTAATTTGTTACATATATATGTAGTATTTAATTATTTGAAGAGATTTTCTATTTACTTTTAATACCATAAGTGATTGTTTGATTATAAATGAATTTTACCCGGCATACTCTTTTAGTTTTGGTTTTTAATTATCATCAAGAATCGAATTCTCATTTACAATTTTATAATGAACTTTTCTTATATTTAAAATATTCAATTCACTTGATTAATGCTTCCTTAAAATTATGCTCTATTAATTCTTTTGTGCATGTTTTATTTAGTTTTGTAAAGGAATTTGATTATATCTAAAATATTCAATCCATGTGATTAAAGATTGCTTAATACTATGTTTTTTCAATTTTTTGCGCACTATTTTATGATGTTTACATGTATTTTAGAATAGATTTATTTTTCTTCTAGTTTGAGGAGTTTGATCTAAATATAATAAGCAAAGTTGCTTATTGAGAATTAGTTATCAAACAGTTTAACGCGATAAATAATTATGAAGAGTTTTTTTAATTTTGTTTCAAATGTAACATCAAATTCATTATAAGTAACAACTCAAAATTTGTGTTTATTCTCTACTATGCTATAGCTTATTCGTTATTTCATAAATAATTTGTATTTAAAATATGTTTCCATCCTTACCATAGACAATATTAAGTGGGTGAAAAATGTTTTGTTTGAATTGTGAATATTTTGATCAGTATGTGAAAATACATTATTTTTAGCATTTTTTAGAATGAAAGGAGAGCTTACTCTATATTTTACAGTTAAAGGCTTGTAGGAAGTTGCTTGCTAAAAATTAATTGCCAACAGATTTAAAATGGTAAATAATTAGTTAAAGAACATTTTTTTAACAAAATTTTGAAGTTAATATGAACAATTAACAAAAAAATAGTGTTTTATTCTCCAAGGTGCCATTATTTATTCACTTTTCCATGAATATTCCGTATTTAAAGTTAAGTTTCCATCTTTTATCACAACCAAAATTAAGATTTTAAAACATTATGTGTATGAATACTGAATGCCTAGCTCATCATGTGAATATTCAGTATTTATATTAATTGCAAGAACAAAAGGGCAGAGAGGCTGTTTTTCAAATTAATGAAAATAGTTCTCCCAGTCTAGATGGTTTCAACTCTAAATTTTATAAAGTTCATTGGGATAGCATTAAAATGGATATCTGGGAAGCTATGAATGGAATTCTATAATCTGGTAAAATCATCAAAGAAATTAATCATACATTCATTTGTTTAATTCCTAAAAACCCAGATGCTACTATCATGTCAGATTTTCGACCAATCTCACTATGTAATGTTACTTACAAAATTCTAGCCAATCTTCTTTGCAACCGAATGAAAGTATACATGAATGATTTAATATCATATAACCAAAATGCTTTCATACCAAATAGATCAATTTCAGAAAATTTACTTCTTGCTTATGAGATGGTCAGAAGTTTTAACAGGAAAAATTCAAATAATGTTTGTATGAAAATTGATTTACATAAGGCTTATGACAAAATCAATAGAGAATTTATTCATCATATGTTGATCTCCATGGGTTTCCCACTTTTTTTTGCCAACCTCATATATGAATGTATATCCACACCATCGTTTTCTATTTTAATAGAAGGTTCCCCTTATGGTTTTATAAATAGCTCGAGAGGCCTCAGGCAAGGGGACCCACTATCCCTATATTTATTTTCTATTACTATGGAATTCCTGACTTTGAATTTGGAGATTGAATTCCTTAAAGGAAATCTCAGCCCTATTTATCAAGTTGAGTCAATTATTACTCATTTATTGTATGCTGATGATATTCTGGTTCTGGCGAAAGCTACTACTAATAATGCAGAAACCATCCACCATGTATTTCAGAGCATGAAAAATCTTACAGGCCTTGAATTAAACTCAGGAAAAAGCAGCTTATTTTTCAATAAAGGGGCAAAATTTAAGCAACAAATAGTTGACATTATTAAATCAAGCCATATAACCTGCCAATTAAATATCTAGGAATTCCTCTTTCAAGTAATTCTTTGAAAGCTAGAGACTTTGGTTTGCTCATAGACAAAATCAATAAAAAAATTCAGCAACTGGCATAGTAGGTTTCTTAATATTAGTGGCAGGGTAGAACTCATCAAAACTGTTATTCACCCTATATTACATTTCTGGTTACAAATTGCTCAAATCCCTGCATCTATTATCTAAAAAATCAACTCAATGTGTGCAAATTTCTTGTGGAAATCAAAATCTCACAAAATGAGTTGGGAAGAGGTATGCAAAACAAAAAGAGAAGGGGGTTTGGGAATCAGAAAAATTGAAGATATATCAAAAGCCATTACTGCAAAGTTGCTATGGAATTATATTAATGGAGACTCTTTATGGGCAAAATGGATGCACAACAAATATTGCAAAAAAGGAAATTTCTGGGTAGCCAGAATGGATAATAATGCATCACACACCTGGAAGACTATAATGCGTGCTAGACCATGGTGCAAAGGTCATATAGACAGAAAAATTGTTAACGGCTCAAGCACTGACATATGGTTTGACCCATGGCTTTAGGGTTCCAACCTAATTGACACATATGGGTGGAACACCATGAACACTTTGGATGGTTATGACAAAACTGTTTCAAGGCTAATATCTAATTACAGATGGAAACATAGACTCAATTTCATCCCTATGAACTCACATGCAGAGGTTAGAAAAGTTTTCATACATCAAAATATGAAACATGATTTCTGGTGGTGGTTGCCTACTAATCAAGGCCAATTTTCTTTAAAATCTGCTTGGAACATATTCAGAACCAGACATAACGAATTTGAATGGTCCACCATTATATGGGACAAGGGCTGTGCCCCTAAAATGTCTACATGTTCTATGATGGCCATAAGAGACAAGTTGCAAACCAAGTTCAAAATCAGTAAGTGGTCCCCTAATATAGATCAAAATTGTGTGCTTTGTGCTAATCAAAATGAGGATAAAAATCATCTGTTTTTTCAATGCACATACTCGCGACATGTTCTGGATGCGATTATGCCCAAGCTTAACATAAAGCTAGATATGAACTACGACATCAATTTTTTACTGAATCTGATTTTACAAGCTCAGGAAAAAATTAAATCGCCGATAAAAAGCATTCTCAGTATTTTCTTTACAACTATCATATGGAATATTTGGTGTGAACGAAATAACCGTGTATTTAAAGGTCTCGAACAACCTTTCGGATTAAGAACCAAACAAATAATTATTGAAAGCAAACAACTATTCCAGCTAAGATTTCAAGCTCATAAATTAAACGAAGAGGAAAAACTTATCATTATGAAGTTCGATCCTGAGATTGGACTCCAAAACTGTTTTCGCCCTCCCTGATTCCGCTCTGATGTTGGTCAAACATCTGCTTCTAGTACTCTTAGTTTTGAAGAGAATCCTTCATCCGTTTCTGACATTAATTTGGTGGAGTTAGAACTTATTACGGTGCTGTTGGGCTCTTCCTTCTCTCTCCTCGTTTCGGATGTGTCGAGAAGAATTGACGCCTTTTTTGTTTCCTTTTGGTCTATAGTTCTTATGTTGTAGCTTCAAGTTGTTGCGTTTATTTTTGTTTTTTTTTCTTTCTGTGCAAGTTGATCGTACGGATGGTTTTGAGTGTCCTTTATTTCAATTTTACTCCTCCATCTGTTTGACAGCTTTGCAAAGATCTTGGTCTGTTGTACTGTTAATATACGGAAATGATATGTACTCTTTTTCCTTCTCCAACGTACCCATCTAGGTTAGGGGGGTTGAAAGGTTTTAACGAGGCATATCATAGAAGTATATGTTACTCTGTTAATAAAGTACCTTTTTCCAAAAAAAGGGCAGCTTACCATATACTTTACATTTTAAGGATTGCTAGGATATTATTTGTTGTTGCTAAGAATCAATTGCTAAAAGGCTTAAATGATAATATAGAATATATATTTTGTTTGCTTTAAATGAAAGGTCTAAAGTCATCATAGCAATTAATCTACAATTTTGTGCTTTATTCTCTAATGTATTACGATTTATCGCTTTTCGTATAGATTTTACATTTAAAATTATGTTTCCATCCTTTTTCATTAGCAATATTAAGTAAGTAAAAATTATTTGTATAAATAGTAGATACTTTGATTAAATACAACACCATATTAGCTATTGTGAATTTTCTGCAATAATAAATATTAAAAGACGCATATAAAGTTTTAGAATATCAATAATACACAATTATGGAGGAGGCTGTGCAATTAAAGCGCTCGGAAGATTCAATACGGTGGAGGTGCAAAAAGTCATAGCGGGGATACAGCGAGGATATAGCGGGATATAGCGGATGACTCTAAAATAACATATAAAACTCATACTTAATGTTTTTACAAATATATAAATGGTAATTAAATGAAATATTAACATTTAATTGAATTATAATTAATACATAAATAATTTTTAACAAAAACATGTGCGAATATATTGTAAATAAACGTAAAAATATTATATAACATAATTGAATTTAGTATAATATTAAAGTATTTTCATCTTTGAAAATATATTAAAAATTAAATTAAATAAATAAATTTCATAATTTTTATAATGTATAAATGTCATTTTTTAATCATTTCTTTTAAAGAAGATATAGCGGAATATAGCGGGAATAACGGGATATAGCAGAAATAACGGGGCTTAAAGCGGAAAGGCTATATGGAAAAATCATAGCGGTAGAAATCCGCTATGAGATATAGCAGGGTTATATCGGGGTAATAGTGGGGCATTAACTGCATAGGGAGGAGGTAGACATCATACTAATGTATATTTTTGGATTTCTGGTGAAGTGGCACAGCGATGGTAAAATCAAATATGTAGAGATCGCTCCAAGGCACTTCGATGATGCTTTTCTTAAGACGTTATTTTCCCTTACCACTCAGTTGAACAAACAAATGGGAGCTGTGAGTTTAGGCAAATCGTCTTCCAAGATACAATGAAGATGAGATGATTAATCTCTTTGATCGATTGCAATAGCACTATCGAAATCGATTCAAACTATCTGTTGAATTGTCTGCAGTAACAAAAGTATCGAATTTGTGATCTGTAGTATCACAAACCTGAAATGATTTGAAAGAAAGAATAGAGAAGAAGAGAAGGAGATCCGAAACCGTTTTTAGACGTTTCTGATTTGAAACATCTTTTAAGCGTTTCTGATTGCAAAGAGAAGGAAAAATTGTAAATTGAAACGCTTTTCAAGCATTGCTACTTATAGTTACAAAGAGGTGTCTTTTTGTTTTGAAATGTTGCAACTCTGCCAAACAGCGCTTCCTTTAGTTTGAACACAAACGTCCCACTATTTCAAACGGTCGTGTCTGCCGCCAATTCCGTCCACTCAATTTTGATTTTTAGGTTTGATAACGGTTTTAAATCTGACCAGTTTTAACCAAAATAATTATATCCAAAATTATATTTCAAACCCAAACCCGATCCGACACGGTCGGTCGGGCGAACGACACGGTGGCGTGCGTGGTCGTTATGCACGGCCTTCCTCCTCACAAAAAAGAAAGCATTGGGTGCCCAAAGGGCCCAACCTTCTCTTGAGAAACCTATATTTAAATTAATATAGTGTTTTATATTCCAACATGTGGGACTAATCTAATCCCAAATCATTCCTCTTCTCTTTCTCTTCTTCTTATTTAAGAACAAAACAACTCAGACTAAAATTTTATGAAAAAATTTCACTAACAATCCTCCACCAAATTTTAATAAAATTTCTCTTGTCATATGTTGTAGAAAAAACTTATGCATAGGTATAGATGTTTTGTGGACTTGAATCTATACATAGTGATAACCTATCAGCGCATGCTAGGATAGAGTGGTTGATTAAGCATTGAACCAACGATCCTATGTGACGTACCAGATGTGTTTTACACAGTCGTTTTCTTTTCTTCGAATAGTTGATAAGCCGACACGTGGATTGGCCATGTGTCTATATCTTGGTTTCATGAAATACCCTTAGAGACTTAAGCCATAATCTCGCAGAAGGTGGCACCACCTTCATGCATTTATATAGGTAGGTTTATTTCAAATGCCCTATAACTATACACTTCAACGGTACTTCTGTTACAAACCTATTAAGAACTAAGTGGTATAACCTCCACCATATCATTATAGGTACCAAGCACTATTCTTGGAATGGATATAATATTAGTTGTTTAGACTAATATTATAGTGCTTCAAATCACATTTTATAATGTACTTTATCTCATTGAACTCAAGATAATGAATTTCATTAGTTGTGTTGAGTTTCCATCATAGGTGATTTCTATATTGGCTTTAAAACCATTCCTTTTGATGTTTTCAAACCAAATCTCTTGCAAGTCCATTTATAAATGGATCAACCAAGTTTTTGCTAAACCTCAAGAAATCTGTGGTAATTATCCCATCAGTAAGCATTTGCCTCATTGCACTATGCCTTAGGCCAATATTCCTAGATTTGCTATTGTATACCTGGGTATATGCTCTTGATAGTGTTGCTTGATTATCACAATGCACAAATATCAAGGACATTGGTTTTGGCCATATAGGAATTTCTAATAGCAGATTTCTTAACTATTCTGTTTCTTTACTACAAGAAGCCAGTGCTATAAATTCAGCGGCCATGGTAGAATCTACAATACACATTTGTTTCTTTGAGGCCTAGGATATTGCTCCCCTACTAAGAGTGAATATCCAACCACTAGTTGATTTATTATTATCTTCTCTTCCAATGTTCCAACTAGCATATGGGTATCCTTTAATTACATTTGGATACCCACTGTATAATACCGTAGTACATGATTCCTTCCAAATATTTTAAAATTCTTTGTACAGCTAGCCAGTGAATATATGACTAGGGTTATTGGTATATCTTCTCATTTTGCCAACATCATAGGAAATATCAGGTCTTGTGCATGTCGTGGGATACATTAGACTACCAATAACTTTAGCATATTCTAGTTGATCTATTGATCTACCAGTATTAGAATATAGTTGCATATTTGGGTCAAATGGGGTGCTTACCCGTTTGCAATCAAATTGATTAAACCTTTTTAGCATCTTCTCTATGTAATATGAAACTGAGGTAATGACTAACCCTTCCTGTTTTTATGGTTCTTATTCCTAGACTCGCTTCAGCTTCCCCATATCTTTCATGTCAAAACATAAAGATAGAAATTTTTTCGTTTCTTCAATACTCGAGGTATCAGTCCAAATATCAAAGTATCATCAACATAAAGATATATAATTACACCTTTACCAGCATGAAATTTGTTATAGACATAATTTTCTGATTCGCAAATCCTAAAACTATTTGATACTATAGTTTTATCAAATTTCTCACGCCACTGTTTTGGTGCTTGTTTAAGATCGTAAAGTGATTTAATAAGTTTACATACTTTATATTCTTGTCCAGGCATCACAAAACCTTCTGGTTGGGACATACATATACATACATACATACATACATACATATATATATATATATCTTTATCAAGTTCTCCATTTAAGAATGCAGTCTTAACATCCATTTGATGAATTTTAAATTTATAAATAGTTGCTAATGAAATTAATGTCCTAATTGTTGAAATTCTAGCAACAGGTGCATATGTATCAAGATAATCTATTCCTTTGAGTATATCCCTTAGCAACTAATCTAGCCTTAAATTTTTCTATCTTATCATCCGCTCTTAATTTCGTTTTAAATATCCACTTACATCCTATCAGTTTAGAACAAGGAGGTAAGTCTACTAGTTTCCATGTTTGATTTCTCATAATATAATCCATTTCATCATTAATGGCTTTTTGCCAAAAAACTGAATCCTGAGACTTTATGGCCTTAGTATATGTTAAAGGATCAGAATTTATTGTTATAGAAAGCATGACTTGATGTCTAATACCATCTCTTGATCTTTCAACCAAATAAATGGTAAAATTTGGTCCGAGTGACTTTTCAGTCCTTATTCTTTTACTTCTCCTAAGAGTTTTACCAATTTCATCATTATTTTCTTAAGTGTTCTCAAATTCACGAATAGTTTCAGTGGCCTCCACCATTTCACGAATAGGTGTATTAATCTCCACCGTTTCTCCAATAGATGGATTGGGTGAAATAGATGTGAATTTATTTTCATAAAACACTGCATCCTTAGATTCTATTACTATGTTTACCTCAATCGAATTATTAGTTTATATTACTAGAAACCTATAACCCTTACTGTGTTGAACGTATCCTAAGAAAATACACTCAATGCCATTGTCCTAATTCCTAATTTTTGGTTCAGGTAATCGAACAATGGCTCTACAGCCCCAAACTTGATAATAATCAAGACTTGATTTGCGTTTCTTCCAAAGTTCATAAGGTGTGACTTTGGTCTTCTTATGAGGTATTCAGTTTAAGAAGTAACATGCAGTGAGCAAAGCCTCATCCCAGAAACTAGTATTGAGACCAGAATTACATAACATAACATTAACCATTTCAATAAGGGTCCTATTTTTATGTTATGCTACTCCATTTTGTTGTGGAGTATAAGCTACAGATGTCTCATGTATGATTCCTACAGATTCACAAAATATAGGGAAATGAAATTCACCTCCCCCATCAAATTTAAGGATCTTAATTTTAACATCACATTGGTTTTCTACTTCAGTTTTATAGGTCATAAACGAATTTAATACTTCATCCTTAGTATGCATTAAATAAACATAACAATATTTTGAATAGTTATCTATAAATATGCAAAATATTACTTTCATCCTCTAGTAGAAGTACTATGCATATCACAAACATCACTATGAATCAATGGTAACATATTAGTGATACTAACATATTTCAATGGAAACAGTTTTCTAGTTATTTTGGTTACTGAGCATATCCTACACTTATCTTCAAATTTATTATCATATTTAGGGATCATATTTAATGAAATCATATTATCCATACTTCTAGTATCAACATGTCCTAATCTACTATGCCATAAAGAAAAAGAGTCTACAATATAAGCAGAAGCAACCACTTTATTAATATTCAATTTGAATATTCCATCACACATGTACCCTTTTCCAACAAACATTCTGCCTTTGGTCAATATATATTCATCTGATTCAAAGACTTGTTTGAAGTCAAACTTATTTAATAGACTGCTAGAAATAAGGTTCTTTCTAACCTCGGGTATAATATATATATCATTTAATGTCAAAATTTTCATGGACTTGAACTCCAAGTCTATTGTCCCCTTCCCCATGACCGCTACTTTCACTTTCCCACATAGAGATAATTTTCATCATCAAACGGTTCAAAATTCTAGAACAAGCTCTTTTCATTGTAGACGTGCTTAGTAGCACCACAGTCAATCCACCAAGAATCCTCTCTTTCAATCATGTTGATTTATGAGATTATGGCTGCCAAGTTTTCTTTTGTCGATTGAGGTTTTTTTCAAGAAAATGACAATCTCTTTTAAAGTAACAACATTTTCCACAATTGTAGCATCCATTCACTTTCTTGGCCTTCTTTTTATCGAAATTTATCTTATTGTGAAATTTTCTCTTTTAATTAAAAGTGGTCTCAGATGTTTTATTTTCGTCTTTTTCCTCCACCACGTGGATCTTAGATGGCAACACTATTGGTTCAGTGATTTCTTTTTGTCTAAGTTGTTCTTTCACTTGTTAATAATGTGCAAGATTATGTAGACTCATATCATCCTTCTTGTGTTTAAGGATTTTCCTTTGATCTTTCCAAGAAGAGGGAAGTTGTCTATTATGGATGAGACTTTTATCTCCTCATCCATATTCATATTATGATAGTTGAATTGGTTTAGGATATGCATATTATCATTGAATTGCTCCACTACTGGCCTAGTATCAGTTATTTTATAATTAAAAATTTTAGTAGCCAAAAATTTCTTACTTGTTGCATACCCCATTAAATACTTGGCCTCCAATGCATCCCATACTTATTTGGTAATTCATTTACTGTAGTACATATCAAATAGAGTATCCGTCATTGCACTGCATATGTGCCCCTTGCATAGGTAACCATCTTGTTACCATTTTATTTTTGATCATGCTTGCGCAATAGTCTCATTTTCTATTTTCTTTAGCTTTGGCATCATAAGAATATAAACCACTTTTAGTCCAGCCAATAGAAAATACATCTTCTTTTGCCAATGCACGAAATTAACGCCATCGAACCTTTCCAATTTGGTGAAATCAGAAGCGAACTCCCTTAAACTGTGTGGTGTCATTGTCAACTAACGTCTTAAGATTCTTGATGTATATTTTTGAATTTCTGATGAAGTGGCACAGCGGTGGTAATATAAAATCAAATCTATAGAGATCGCTCCAAGGCATGATGATGATGTTTTCCTTAAGATGTTATTTTCCCTCACCACTCATTTGAACAAACAAATGAGCACTGTGAGTTTAGGAAAATTGTCTCCCAAGATACAATGGAGATGAGATGATTAATCTCTTTGACAGATTGCGATAGCACTGTCGAAATCGATTCAAACTGTCTTCTGAATTGTTTGTAGTGACAAGAGTGTCAAATTTATGATTTGCATTATCACAAACCTGATTCAATTTCGAATTTTAGGTTTGATAACTATTTTAAATTTGACCCGTTTTAACCAAAATAATTATATCCAAAATTATATTTCAGACCCAAACTCGACCCAGTCGGTCGGACGAACAGCGGTGGTGTGTGCAGTGGTTATGTATGGTCTCTCTCTTCACAAAAGAGAAAGTATTAGATGCCCAAAGGGCCTAACCTTTTATTGAGAAACCTATATTTAAATTAATATAGTGTTTTATATTCCAAGATGTGAGACTAATCCAATCCCTCATCATTCCTCCTCTCTTTCTCTTCCTTTAATTTAAGAACAAAACAACTCACACTATAATTTTATTTAAACAAATTCACTAACACATCGGGCATAAGGAAACAAATAGAGGAAATATACATTAGAAAAAAGATACACAAATGTTGATTTTAACTTTCAAGTATTATTACTTTTAGATAATTGATTAAACATCATATGCTCCTTCAACTTGCTACATATCATTTTTCTTTATTTGGTCACTATATAACTTCTTAAAATTGGTTTTGGTAATTAGTTCCTATCAATGTCCATTTTTCTCTTCTAATGCATTTTCATTCTATTTACATCTATATTCATGGTAGCTTACCATTTTGATACACTACATTTCGAGTGATAACCGGAACTAAAGCTCAACCTTATTGTTTCTTCTAATCCCTTCGATCAGGTTATTATATACCTTTTTTTTAATTTGTATTGTTATGACCGTTTTACTTAATCTTTGGTATTTTTATTACTTCTTACAAATTTGTGTGTATAATTTGAACCTCACAAAGGTATAGATTGTGACTTTTGGAGCCTAATATTAGAATGGAATGGTTGCAGCTACATTTACCATGTAACAAAATTGAATAAAAAAGGTAAGTTTATACATGATGTGGGTTTTTTGTCAATAAACATACATGATTAGCCATGAATTCTCCAAAACTATTAGACTTCTTTGTTATGATGTGGAAAAGATACAACTAAGGAAACACCAACACTTGCTCATTTGGGAGCTTAATAATCTAATGTATTTAGTCTCTATATCTTTAAGGTATAAATAAAGTATAACAGGTTCACTATGGTAGATGTTATCGATTAAACTTCATTATTTATGCAACAAATAAAAGTTGTAGACAAACAAGCTTAGATTTATGAGATGCTAACAAATTCATCATGGGCGCTTTGAAAATGTTATTTTTGCTTTAGGTACTTGACATACGTTATTTGTTTGGCCACCAATTTGATGTTTATTTCACGTCATTGTTATAAGCATTCATACATCATTTATATCATGTTTTCAAGCTTATAAAGCCTTTTTGCATAATATAATCATGGAGTTTCAAAAGTAAAACAACCTGTACATAATCCTCAAAGGTAGCTTGGCCAATTAAACTATTGAGTGTTAAAGAAGATGTGCAAATGTTGGATTTCAATGATTATTGCTAATTAACTTCAGTTTGTGCTATGTTCTTTTTGAGACATAAGCATATATTATTCAAGCATGAGTAAAACTATTCTATAAGTAAGTATATACATACATATGGAAAACTAAAAAATGGTAATAAAATGGAAAAAAATTGATATTGCTATTGTACTAATTGTTGAAAATTAATTAATTATTATTTAGTTTCCAAAGTTAGGTAAATTAATATATTACTTTTTAAATCTTTTGAAATTCCACATTAATGTAATTTCCTATTATGTGGTCTTATTAATTAATAGGGCGCATGAAAAATATTTAATAACATATTTTAGGCTAAATTTAGGTTCACATGATGATTAGTGAAATAATGATTAACTCGTAACGTCTTTTGAGTCATTAATGCATTTGAATAAAAAAAGACTCGTAATGTCTTTGAGTCACCAATGCATAATATTTTAGCCCTCTCCACTACATAAGTAGAGATATCTTCACCAAATATATATACTCATAACAGTTTATTTTAGCAAGGGAGGGAAATTCCAAAATTATAAAACACAATTCCTGGATGTTTCTCAAGAGGAAGAAGAGCACCATTCCAAAGCTTCAAATTGGTTATTAGCATGGAGAAAGGTTATGTAAATAAAACTAACTAGTGGTATCAGAGCAAGGTTCTAACAATTTCATGCTATCCATAAACGAATAATTTCATCATGAATCTGAAAGCAGTAAAAGGTTTTCGGTTAATTTTTTGTTAGGCAGTTAATATTTTTTTGGGCCATCCGAGTTTTTTAAGCCCTCAAAATCTCGATTTTTCCATTCAAGGAAATAATGTTAGGGCTTATGAATTTTAACAGAAAACTGATATTAAGATTCATTAAAAGGTGTTGAATTTATGACATAATTCTCTTTCATTATCTGGTGAAAACTCAATTTTTGGTAAAATTCATGTATTTTGTGTTCAAAAATATATATGTCCATGCAATTCTGATTCAAGAATATTTGTTGATGTCTGTATATAGTTTAAAATATGTTGATCCCATATAAATTATTCATTTTAATGTTTGATTGAATATATTAAGTCATATAATGTAAGAAATTATCATTATGATTTAAGCCCAAGGCCAAACAAAGGCTATGACTGAATGAGCAGATAATATACTTACATTAATTATAGTCTATATTTGTTGTAATTTGGGTTGAAGTGCAACAAATGCTAATATTCAAATTAAACAAACATTATAAATATTATAAACCTAAATAGTTGATATTAACTGTATTAGTCATGGAATTTAATGTTTAGGCGACAAATAAAGTTTCCAAACTTATCAAGTCATGAAAAATAAATTAAAGAGAAAATTTCTTTAGAATCCAAATATTATATGATGATTAACAAAGATTTTATAGCTTTTGTATTCATTAAGAAATTTAGCCAATTATGAATCACTCAACAATTCATTATCGACCCTTACTATTATAGTTGTATGTAAAAATTTAATTTTATGAACATTGCTAAAAATTTATAGTTCCCCTCAACGAGTTATCACAAGCTCAATCCTACACCAAATTTGATGGCACTAACCTTTCTGAAAGAAATGAGCAAATATTGTTCAGCCTGGGAATTCTTGACCTAGACATGTCTATCATGAGTGATGAACCCACTGCAATTACTGATACAAGCAGTGAGGATGAGATAGCTGTTCATGATGCATGGTCACAATCGAATAGACTGGCACTTATGTTTATGTGTATGTGCGTAGCACCTAACATCAAGACATCCCTACCTGAAACAACGAAAGCGAAAGACTTTCTGAACAACATCAAAGATCGCTTCCATTTTGTTGATAAATCCTTAGCCGGGAAACTGGTGGCAGATTTGACCACAATGAGGTTTGATGACACTCAAACCAAGAATGAGCACATAATTGATATGACTAATCTGACTGTTAACCTTAGAGTTTTGGGTATGACCTTGGACGACACTTTTCTTGTCCAATTCATCCTTAACTCCTTTCCTTCTGAATATGGGCCTTTTTAAATCAATTAAACACTATAAAAGACAAATGGAATGTAAATAATTTGCCAAGCATGATGATTCAAGAAGAAGGAAGCCTTAAGTAGTAGGGTGGCCATGTGACTAAGGACATGTGGCAAATCTGACAGCTAAAGGAGCTGGTTTTAAGAAGAAGACTGGAAAGGGCCTTAACAAAGGTCTTGGACCATCTCATCAAGGAGAACCATCATTATCTGCTAGGAAGAAGGAAAAGAACGATAAGTGCTTCTTTTGTAAAAAGAAGGGTCAATTTTAGAAGGATTGTCATAAGAGGAAAGCTTGGTTCGAGAAAAAGGGTAAACCTTTTATTAATGTTTGTTTCGAATCAAATCTTATAAATGTTCCTTGTAGTACTTGGTGGATTGATTCTGGTTCTATGTGTAATGTTTCGAGTTCGATGTAGGGATTCATTATGACCCATAAAACAAACCTAAATGATCATTATCTCTACATGGGAAATAAAAGGAAAGTAAAAATTGAAGCAATTGGAGTCTTTCGCTTGCTTTTGAGTTCTGGAGTGATTTTAGATTTAAAAGAAACCTTTTATATTCCTACCGTTTCTAGAAATTTAATTATCATGTTCAAACTTGTTATCGAAGGTTTTATGGTTGAATTTAAAAACAATGATTTTGGTTTATTTAAGAATAAATGTTGGCTTTTGAGTTTTGTGTGATGGTTTATACAATTTAAATCTAGATAAGAATTTTATAAATGAAACCCTTGTTACCTTGCATCCTAATATTGATACGAAATGTACACTTAATGAAAATAATTCCACATACTTGTGGCATAACAGATTGGGACACTTATCCAGGACAAGAATTGAAAGCCTAGCTAAAGATGGAATACTCCATAACCTAGATTGGGCTAGATATGATGTTTGTGTGGACTGTATTAAAGGCAGATAGTCAAAACAAACAAAGAAAGGAGCTACGAGAAGCACCCAGCTACTTGAAATTATTCATACAGATATTTGTGGACCTTTATGATATTCCTTCCATTGGTAGAGAAAAATATTTTATTGTAACGACCCGCCATTTTGGACCATTCGCATCCATTATAAGTGTATAGGTAGACACTCATGCCAGAATTGAATTGCTCAAAATACCGCGTTGTTAATTTAAATTGGCAAAGCTGAACATATACAGTAAATAGATATAATCACAGATCACAGACACAGAGTAATAAATGCAGCGGAAATAAAAGAGATAGTAGTTCATGAAGCTACTATATGAATATATAAAAATACATCAGAGTTTACAACAGAAGAGTAATACGATACATCAGATACAAATCAGAATACATCACTGGAATCATCGAATACTGAAAGCAGAATAGATGGCTGGATCTTCAAGCAAAGCTCCAACTCCAAAGGTGAGTCTCGAATACTGGTACACTCAGTCTGACCCGAGCGTAAAGCAAAAACACAAGACACTCGAGTCAGGATTAACATTCTTATATTAATAAATCCAACTCAAGTGAAATAGCAATTGAAATACAAGTAACTCAAAGGATGTTTGGAATAACCATCCTTTAAGGATCCGTTAAACTATCTACTAGGTAGTAATGTACGCTAAGTAGATAATGTCTATCAGTAATATAAAGATATCAAAGTAGGGTTAAGCAGGGCCCATACACCTCTTAACCTGTTTATTCCCAAAAGCATATACAAGACCGTAGTTTCCCCAAAACCGGAAGTCACCAGAGGGCAATCCATATACTAAAGGTACAAATCAAAATCGTAGTGGTCGCGAATAGGATAATCAGTATGACAAGGTACATGAGGCGATACCAACTAGGATACTAGTAGTTGCCTGATCCGGACTGATGTTGGGCATAGCAGCTACTACCCCAACACCGCGAAACAACACTCCCAAAATCGAGGGGTGCACCCAAATCGAATCACAAAAGTAATAGATATGGTATCGAAGAAGTGTGTCCGCTAGAGATGGCGATCCTCAATGGCCCGGCGCGGCTCCTGTTTTAGTCATGTCAAGGGTCATCCAAAATCGTTCTCTTTCTTCAGTCAACGCGTTCATCAAAACCATCCACTTCGTTCTGGATCAACACTCCGCGTATAGTTATTAAAGTGGTTTCGGTTCAGATAGAGAGTATATCCATTACCGATCCCGGTCTCTTTAATAACTTTCGTAATTATTACACCGATTGGTCGTTTATATATTTCAAAACCAAATCAATTACAATTTCAATTAGAATTTGTAAACCAACATTTCATTTGTCTTTCCAAATCAATTTCCAAAATTTTCGTTTCAAAACTTCCAAATTATCATTTCAAAATCTCATAATTCAAATTAAATTCTATTTAAAACAATCCAAATATTGATTCAAGTTCGTATATAAGTTTCATTCCGAAATCATTTAAATAAATTTTATTTAACAGTCAAATCACATTTAAATTCATTTATCGATTTCATTCAATATTCATTAAGTAAATTTTCCATTCAAAACTATTTCTATTAAATTTCCAATTCATTAAATCAATTTCTTAAGTTCAACTTCATTAAATCAAAACTTACAATTTTGAATTAAATTAAATTCGTCAAAACAATTCTTTCAATTTCAGTCTTACATTAATTCCAATAAATATCACATTTCATTTTTGTTAAAGAAATCCAATTTCACTTATTTACTTCCTTAAATAATTTTCCAAAACTTAATTAATAAAGAAACTTAATTTCTGTTATTACGAAGAAAAATTCACTTATTCAAAAGTTCAATTTAATTTAATCATTAAATAATTCAACCTTATTTAATTATTAAATAATTCAAACTTAATTTTAAATAATTTCACAGTTTAATAATTTCCAACTTACTTATAATTTCAAACTTAATTATAAAATCATTTCCAAGTTTAATAACTTCAAACTTAATTATAATGTCAATCTTAATCCAATCCTTTCTCAAATTAAACAACATTCTTCCATCAATTTCATTGTTAACCTTTTGTTTCAGATTATTAAATATTAACCTTTTCCTTTCATTAAAATTCAAATTTCAACTTCATTTCAAAACCATATTATTTATTCAAATAAAATCTTCGTTTATTTTTAAATCAAATTTTTGACCAATCGGGTTTTATTTAATTCTCTATATCCAAGGTCAAAGTTCAATTTGGGTATTTATCATTTCAACCCGATTCCAATTCAATTCAAAATCAAAACATAACAAAGGGAACTTGCAGTGTGATAAACTGGGATGGTGTCAAAGTAAATAAACAAGCAATAACAACAAACAATAACAATCCAATAATCAATTCAAATAATCCCGAAATAACCGTATTAATTCGCATTGTTATTTGTACGAATTAATAAAATTATTTCTAGAATCCACACTATCATTTCATGTAGATTAAAGATTATTACATTACGGTTTTCACTTGTCATCTATTTACAATTTCATACATCATCAGTTTAAGCAACATACAATTGATGGTTCAAGGTGTAGTTAACAATCCTACGTGTCAATAAATTTAACAGTTAAAGGGGTCATATTATACAAATGGTCGTTAATCAAATTTAACATTTAATTATCCTATATCAAGTTCAATTTCATACTATTTATCAATTTAACATTAACAATTTTAACGTCCAATATAAACATCAACAATCAATCAATTATCAGCCAAACTGTATTATCATCGCATAAATAATTAACAGATAATGGTGTCAGATGTCAAAGGTGAACTGATACAGGTAATAGTATATATAACAGTGTAATTAACTAACAGCAGCATATTTCAATTGTCGTTTCAATTGAAATCAAATTTAATAAATAAAAGAACGTTAATCGTGAGTGAGTGCTCACCTTTCGAGGCTAGAGAGATAGGCAATGAATTGAGTTACGAATCCAAGCACCGATTTCAAAACAAAGCTAGACGGACACGATTCGACGGTCAAAGCTAATAATAGGAATAAATGAATTCAAATTAGGATTGGTCGAGAAGGATAAATAGGATGCATGAGCTTAATTTACAACTATATATAGATAAAAATGATATTCTAAATTCGAACATATTTATATTAAATATACATGTATTATATCTATTTTACAAATAATTTAAACACATGCTAGCTAATCATTTATATTCAAATCATTGTTTTAAATCAAACCTATTATACATAGAAAAATCTGAAGTAATACTTATATATATATACTCTGAAATCAACTATATGTTTATCACTAATACGTAAATTATTATTCATTGAAACTAACAGATCCACGCTTACACATATACAGCTTACTTACTGTAAAAGAATATATACTATAACCCGCTATATGACATAAGGCAACCTGTTTTTAACTTTTATATAAATAGGCGTTTATACTTTACACCTATAATACTAACGTATATGTATACCATATACAAAACTGCAAAACTTTTTATTTTATTTTTAATTTTTTTTTAGCTACAGTATAGGTACAGAGACACAAAATATAATTAAAACTGATCTTACCTAATATATATATATATATATATAAACTAACATTATATCACTTACATACGTATGATGCTTAAGAAAAAAAAATGCATGCAAACCATATGCGAAGGCACAGATCTAATACAATCTATATGTACAAACACTATACAAATTTTATTTGGAATCTAGATTAATATCAGCAGATATAAATAATATATTTAGATCAAAGCTTATAATATTCATTCCATAATATATGTAGGTTAGACATACTTTATACATGTACTTTGTAACATATCAAATAGCTGTTATATCCAGCAAATATATTGTACTAGATTAGCTGTAAACATATGTATCACTGTGACATATAAACTATATTCATAAACTTACATGCCTAAAACAACTTACACTAAAACAACTTACACGTATAAATATCAAAATACATTACCTTTATAGTCCTAGACTCCTATAACTCATATTTATATTTAAACCAACTATAATATTGTTTGAAACTTTTATATGGGTCACAACTAACCAAGCTCCTAAGTCCTATATATATAATAACATACATGCGTAAAATACAACACTGTAATATATACAAGCAGGTGCCAACAACCAATATTTATATCAATATAAACTAATATGTATAAATAAATTAACATATATATGCTCACCTAGAAAATTGCACAAGGGAGGAAAAGATGCGGGTTGGGCTTTACGAGCTGGACGTGGAAAGTGAGTGGGTGGGCGGCGAAGCAAGGCTCGGTTAGATTCAAGGAGGGAAGACCGAGCAGTGGCTATGGTGGGATGACCAAACGTCAGGTGGAAGATGGTCGCGGAACCGAGGTGGAAGTATGGGAGGCCGTGGTTGTCAGGGCAAGGGAGGAGGGAGGCAGCGGAGCCAAGAAGCTGGAAAGGAGGGGTTCTCGGCAGTAGGCGACGATCTCGGTGATAGGCGGTGGAGACATTGGGTGGCGTGAGAGGGGAACTGAAGCCGGTAGATCAAAGGTGGAGGATGCATGCCGAGGTGGAAGGGAAGGGCATGCGACAATGTATTGGTGCAGAGAGGAAACAAAATAGAGAGGAGAAAGAGATGGGTAGCTTGGATTCCAGGCAATATTTATCACGAGAAACGAATGGTCAGAGCAAAATATGTACCGGTTAACAATTTTTTTGGAACCAGTGCAATAGAAAAGTCACACGCGAATTCAGTAGTAATAAAGAAAATGGCTGTTGAGTTGTACGATGTGAAGTTGAATGGACAAAGAATTCAAAGGATTTCAGAAACCAAACGTTACACAACCGGTATTGATACGGTAGGCGTTACGCAAAATGCAACGTACAACGGAACTCCGAATTTTACAATCGAATATACCATAGAGATCGGCCCGATGAGACGATCAAAACGGTGTATAGAAATCAGTGGTACGATCATCCGATAAAAATCGATATCGGTACCAGAATGCTGCTATTTTGCAGAAAATAAGAACGACGGAGCCAAAGATGTCCGAATTTGGAAAAACGACAAACTGAAATCTTGCTCAGAAGATGGTTTAGAATTTTTCTATGTAAAAATATTTAGGTTTCAGAAACATTTTATTTTCAACGCTTTTTAACTGATTAAATTGAAGTGAAATTACGCGCAAAATAAATTTTCATATTTTCGGACGAAAATTTACCAGTTGCTATGTTTAACTAGACGTATTCCAAATATCAAATTTATATTTCAAAATTTTATCGTTTAAAATTTCACAAAATTTTAACTAATTACGTTATTAAAACAGTTGAAATTTACGGGTCGTTACATTCTCCCCCACTCAAAACTTTTCGTCCCCGAAAAGGAACGAGGTAGAAGAATAGAAACAACTAGAAAGAAAACAGATTTGAAATACAAACTAACAATTAATTTAAACCATATAAATTCAGATTTAAATTAATTTATGTTCAATAATTGATTTAATCTATTTGATTTCACTTAAGTGAAATCAATCTTAATTATTTCTAAATTCATTATCTTTTTATCCAATTATGTTTAATTAACAAATTTCTAAAACCACAAATTAGAATAGTCATTTAATAAAATCATATTTATTCATCAAATTTAATTCTTCTTTATTCCAAATTATTATTAAGTTTATTTCACTTAATATATCTTATTACATATATTTAAACCATATAAATTAATTTAAACCATATAAATTTCAATTTAAATAAATTTATATTCATTAATTGATTTTTTTAAATTCAAGGTATTTCCATAAGTTGATCTAATTTCAATTTATTAATTAACCTTCAAAACAAACTTTATTTTCAATTATCTTATTATTTTATTCATCTCTATTAACATCTTTATAATCAAAATTTAGTGTATAACATTTATTATAAACACTCAGATTTTATCTAAATTCAATTTATATTATATATTATCCAATTACATATTCAACTTCTGAATGAGTTAGGTAAGTTGTATTAGAATGCAGTTGAACAATATACAAATAAAATTTTCCCAAATTCAATTATTCAAGTTTAAATATTTATTCCAAATTTTGTTTTTATTTATAATTAAAATCATCCTTTAACAAAATTTAAGAATTAGATTTCCGATTAACTTTAAACAATTTAGAGATATGTATAATATATTTATATCAAATCAAATTAAATTTTAAAATAAGATACCTATATATATATATATATATAAATCAAATTATACTGAAGAAATTCAAATCAAATTTTTTTTTTTTTCAAACAAAACTGTAGCAAAGCTACATAATGGTTTCTCCACTTCGAAACTCGAAAATGAACGTCGATGATGCGGCCGCCATCACCGAAATTATTTTCCAGCGACAAAGAGGAGAGAACTGATTTCAACATTAAAAAAAATTCTTTGAAAACGATTTCTATTCGAAAATACTTTCAGTAATATATACTTTGAAATTTTAAAACCAAAGTTCGAAATCACCGGAAACTAAATTCTCAAATTCCTGAATTAAATTCATTTCAAATTCCAAATCAATTTATAAACCGTATTTATAAATTTATTTAGAACAATAAATGATAATCAAATATTATCATTTCAAACAAACAATTTAATTAACCTATTAAATTCCAAAAATTTTACTTATATTTTTACAATATAATCAAACAAATTTGAAAACAATATTGTGTCAGTTTGCTCTGCTCAAGTGTTTTGGAAATCCTATCGATAGCGTCGATCAGACGAATCGATCGAAAACCCAAATCAACATCAGCAACTCAAACAACACAATATATAAACATTTTAAAATTAATTTACAAATACACTTCCTCACATAACGATACAATAATGGATTTCAAAGCAAGGATAGAGATTCAAATTTTTGATGGAAATCAAATCAAAGAGAATTTTGATTCGAAAATAAGTTTGAAACAGAGATAAGACAATTCAATTACCACAATCGGGAGATGGATGAGTTTATTTAATTCACGGGCAACCTTAACCGGGTCGTCCGTAACTTCAAGAATAAGATCGATGCTGAATTCCGAGGTAAATCAACACTCGATCTCAAGAGATAGAATTCAGGTATAGCAGTAATAGATAGCATCGTAAACCGCGGATACAGAAATCTCCAGTAAATCGATGCCTATTATAAAGGAGTTTACTCCTTTACGAATCATTCTAAGATTGGCGAGACCGCCGATCTATTATAGATAACATTCAGAATGGAGTTATGGGGTGCTCCATGATTGAAAGAAGACGAATAGTGAGGGACACGAATGAATTTCGGAACCGAGGGGAACGTTCCAAAATTAAAAGGAATCGAGTCAAAAGGAAGAGATTGAAACTCGAATGAGAGTGATTCTGTAAATACATTTACTTTATATGTTAAGTTTTGCCTAGAGCTACCAAAGCTCTGATACCAACTGTAACGACCCGCCATTTTGGACCATTCGCATCCATTATAAGTGTATAGGTAGACACTCATGCCGGAATTGAATTGCTCAAAATACCGCGTTGTTAATTTAAATTGGCAAAACTGAACATATACAGTAAATAGATATAATCACAGATCACAGACACAGAGTAATAAATGCAGCGGAAATAAAAGAGATAGTAGTTCATGAAGCTACTATATGAATATATAAAAATACATCAGAGTTTACAACAGAAGAGTAATACGATACATCAGATACAAATCAGAATACATCACTGGAATCATCGAATACTGAAAGCAGAATAGATGGCTGGATCTTCAAGCAAAGCTCCAACTCCAAAGGTGAGTCTCGAATACTGGTACACTCAGTCTGACCCGAGCGTAAAGCAAAAACACAAGACACTCGAGTCAGGATTAACATTCTTATATTAATAAATCCAACTCAAGTGAAATAGCAATTGAAATACAAGTAACTCAAAGGATGTTTGGAATAACCATCCTTTAAGGATCCGTTAAACTATCTACTAGGTAGTAATGTACGCTAAGTAGATAATGTCTATCAGTAATATAAAGATATCAAAGTAGGGTTAAGCAGGGCCCATACACCTCTTAACCTGTTTATTCCCAAAAGCATATACAAGACCGTAGTTTCCCCAAAACCGGAAGTCACCAGAGGGCAATCCATATACTAAAGGTACAAATCAAAATCGTAGTGGTCGCGAATAGGATAATCAGTATGACAAGGTACATGAGGCGATACCAACTAGGATACTAGTAGTTGCCTGATCCGGACTGATGTTGGGCATAGCAGCTACTACCCCAACACCGCGAAACAACACTCCCAAAATCGAGGGGTGCACCCAAATCGAATCACAAAAGTAATAGATATGGTATCGAAGAAGTGTGTCCGCTAGAGATGGCGATCCTCAATGGCCCGGCGCGGCTCCTGTTTTAGTCATGTCAAGGGTCATCCAAAATCGTTCTCTTTCTTCAGTCAACGCGTTCATCAAAACCATCCACTTCGTTCTGGATCAACACTCCGCGTATAGTTATTAAAGTGGTTTCGGTTCAGATAGAGAGTATATCCATTACCGATCCCGGTCTCTTTAATAACTTTCGTAATTATTACACCGATTGGTCGTTTATATATTTCAAAACCAAATCAATTACAATTTCAATTAGAATTTGTAAACCAACATTTCATTTGTCTTTCCAAATCAATTTCCAAAATTTTCGTTTCAAAACTTCCAAATTATCATTTCAAAATCTCATAATTCAAATTCAATTTCTATTTAAAACAATCCAAATATTGATTCAAGTTCGTATATAAGTTTCATTCCGAAATCATTTAAATAAATTTTATTTAACAGTCAAATCACATTTAAATTCATTTATCGATTTCATTCAATATTCATTAAGTAAATTTTCCATTCAAAACTATTTCTATTAAATTTCCAATTCATTAAATCAATTTCTTAAGTTCAACTTCATTAAATCAAAACTTACAATTTTGAATTAAATTAAATTCGTCAAAACAATTCTTTCAATTTCAGTCTTACATTAATTCCAATAAATATCACATTTCATTTTTGTTAAAGAAATCCAATTTCACTTATTTACTTCCTTAAATAATTTTCCAAAACTTAATTAATAAAGAAACTCAATTTCTGTTATTACGAAGAAAAATTCACTTATTCAAAAGTTCAATTTAATTTAATCATTAAATAATTCAACCTTATTTAATTATTAAATAATTCAAACTTAATTTTAAATAATTTCACAGTTTAATAATTTCCAACTTACTTATAATTTCAAACTTAATTATAAAATCATTTCCAAGTTTAATAACTTCAAACTTAATTATAATGTCAATCTTAATCCAATCCTTTCTCAAATTAAACAACATTCTTCCATCAATTTCATTGTTAACCTTTTGTTTCAGATTATTAAATATTAACCTTTTCCTTTCATTAAAATTCAAATTTCAACTTCATTTCAAAACCATATTATTTATTCAAATAAAATCTTCGTTTATTTTTAAATCAAATTATTGACCAATCGGGTTTTATTTAATTCTCTATATCCAAGGTCAAAGTTCAATTTGGGTATTTATCATTTCAACCCGATTCCAATTCAATTCAAAATCAAAACATAACAAAGGGAACTTGCAGTGTGATAAACTGGGATGGTGTCAAAGTAAATAAACAAGCAATAACAACAAACAATAGCAATCCAATAATCAATTCAAATAATCCCGAAATAACCGTATTAATTCGCATTGTTATTTGTACGAATTAATAAAATTATTTCTAGAATCCACACTATCATTTCATGTAGATTAAAGATTATTACATTACGGTTTTCACTTGTCATCTATTTACAATTTCATACATCATCAGTTTAAGCAACATACAATTGATGGTTCAAGGTGTAGTTAACAATCCTACGTGTCAATAAATTTAACAGTTAAAGGGGTCATATTATACAAATGTTCGTTAATCAAATTTAACATTTAATTATCCTATATCAAGTTCAATTTCATACTATTTATCAATTTAACATTAACAATTTTAACGTCCAATATAAACATCAACAATCAATCAATTATCAGCCAAACTGTATTATCATCGCATAAATAATTAACAGATAATGGTGTCAGATGTCAAAGGTGAACTGATACAGGTAATAGTATATATAACAGTGTAATTAACTAACAGCAGCATATTTCAATTGTCGTTTCAATTGAAATCAAATTTAATAAATAAAAGAACGTTAATCGTGAGTGAGTGCTCACCTTTCGAGGCTAGAGAGATAGGCAATGAATTGAGTTACGAATCCAAGCACCGATTTCAAAACAAAGCTAGACGGACACGATTCGACGGTCAAAGCTAATAATAGGAATAAATGAATTCAAATTAGGATTGGTCGAGAAGGATAAATAGGATGCATGAGCTTAATTTACAACTATATATAGATAAAAATGATATTCTAAATTCGAACATATTTATATTAAATATACATGTATTATATCTATTTTACAAATAATTTAAACACATGCTAGCTAATCATTTATATTCAAATCATTGTTTTAAATCAAACCTATTATACATAGAAAAATCTGAAGTAATACTTATATATATATACTCTGAAATCAACTATATGTTTATCACTAATACGTAAATTATTATTCATTGAAACTAACAGATCCACGCTTACACATATATAGCTTACTTACTGTAAAAGAATATATACTATAACCCGCTATATGACATAAGGCAACCTGTTTTTAACTTTTATATAAATAGGCGTTTATACTTTACACCTATAATACTAACGTATATGTATACCATATACAAAACTGCAAAACTTTTTTTTTTTTTTTAGCTACAGTATAGGTACAGAGACACAAAATATAATTAAAACTGATCTTACCTAATATATATATATATATATATATATATATAAAAACTAACATTATATCACTTACATACGTATGATGCTTAAGGAAAAAAAAATGCATGCAAACCATATGCGAAGGCACAGATCTAATACAATCTATATGTACAAACACTATACAAATTTTATTTGGAATCTAGATTAATATCAGTAGATATAAATAATATATTTAGATCAAAGCTTATAATATTCATTCCATAATATATGTAGGTTAGACATACTTTATACATGTACTTTGTAACATATCAAATAGCTGTTATATCCAGCAAATATATTGTACTAGATTAGCTGTAAACATATGTATCACTGTGACATATAAACTATATTCATAAACTTACATGCCTAAAACAACTTACACTAAAACAACTTACACGTATAAATATCAAAATACATTACCTTTATAGTCCTAGACTCCTATAACTCATATTTATATTTAAACCAACTATAATATTGTTTGAAACTTTTATATGGGTCACAACTAACCAAGCTCCTAAGTCCTATATATATAATAACATACATGCGTAAAATACAACACTGTAATATATACAAGCAGGTGCCAACAACCAATATTTATATCAATATAAACTAATATGTATAAATAAATTAACATATATATGCTCACCTAGAAAATTGCACAAGGGAGGAAAAGATGCGGGTTGGGCTTTACGAGCTGGACGTGGAAAGTGAGTAGGTGGGCGGCGAAGCAAGGCTCGGTTAGATTCAAGGAGGGAAGACCGAGCAGTGGCTATGGTGGGATGACCAAACGTCAGGTGGAAGATGGTCGCGGAACCGAGGTGGAAGTATGGGAGGCCGTGGTTGTCAGGGCAAGGGAGGAGGGAGGCAGCGGAGCCAAGAAGCTGGAAAGGAGGGGTTCTCGGCAGTAGGCGACGATCTCGGTGATAGGCGGTGGAGACATTGGGTGGCGTGAGAGGGGAACTGAAGCCGGTAGATCAAAGGTGGAGGATGCATGCCGAGGTGGAAGGGAAGGGCATGCGACAATGTATTGGTGCAGAGAGGAAACAAAATAGAGAGGAGAAAGAGATGGGTAGCTTGGATTCCAGGCAATATTTATCACGAGAAACGAATGGTCAGAGCAAAATATGTACCGGTTAACAAATTTTTTGGAACCAGTGCAATAGAAAAGTCACACGCGAATTCAGTAGTAATAAAGAAAATGGCTGTTGAGTTGTACGATGTGAAGTTGAATGGACAAAGAATTCAAAGGATTTCAGAAACCAAACGTTACACAACCGGTATTGATACGGTAGGCGTTACGCAAAATGCAACGTACAACGGAACTCCGAATTTTACAATCGAATATACCGTAGAGATCGGCCCGATGAGACGATCAAAACAGTGTATAGAAATCAGTGGTACGATCATCCGATAAAAATCGATATCGGTACCAGAATGCTGCTATTTTGCAGAAAATAAGAACGACGGAGCCAAAGATGTCCGAATTTGGAAAAACGACAAACTGAAATCTTGCTCAGAAGATGGTTTAGAATTTTTCTATGTAAAAATATTTAGGTTTCAGAAACATTTTATTTTCAACGCTTTTTAACTGATTAAATTGAAGTGAAATTACGCGCGAAATAAATTTTCATATTTTCGGACGAAAATTTACCAGTTGCTATGTTTAACTAGACGTATTCCAAATATCAAATTTATATTTCAAAATTTTATCGTTTAAAATTTCACAAAATTTTAACTAATTACGTTATTAAAACAGTTGAAATTTACGGGTCGTTACATTTATTACCTTTATCGACGATTATTCCCCTTATTGTTTTTAGTACTTATTGCATGAAAAATCTCAAACTGTCAATGTCATTGAAATATACATAAATGAAGTTAAGAGGAAATTAAACAAAAAGGGGAAAATCATTAGGTCGGATAAGGGTGGTGAATATTATGAAAGATATGGAAGATATGATGAGTTGGGGCAACGCCCTGGCCCTTTTTCTAAACTCCTTGAAAACTTTGATATATGCGCCCAGTACACAATGCCAGGATCACCTTGGAAGAATGGTGTAGTTAGAAGGCGTAATAGTACCCTTATAGAAATGGTTAGAAGTGTGATTAGTAGAACTACACTACCTACATTTTTATGGACACATGCCTTGAAAACCGTTGTACACATCTCAAATCGATTTCCTAATAAGCCAGTTCCAAAAACTCCTTTTGAATCATGGATAGGAAGAAAACCCAGTTTAAGACATTTACTTGTGTGGTGATGCCTAGCGGAAGCTAGAATTTACAACCCTCATGAAAAGAAATTAGACCCGAGGACATTATCACTTTATTTTGTTGGTTATCCAGAAAGATCGAAGGGATATAATTTCTATTGTCCTAATCATACGACCAGAATAATAAAAACTGGACGTGCTAAATTTATTGAAGATAGTGAAGTCAATAGGAGTGTAAAAGAAAGGGAGGTGATCATTTAAGAAGTTCGTATAAAAATTCCTGTACCACTAGTTCATATTAAACATGTTCCTAATGTAATTGTTGAACCGGTCATTGACCAAATCAATAATTACGAACAACAAGTGAATGATCCACCAACTGAACAAATACATAACAAGACTATAAGTAATGAAGTTATTGAAGAACCATAAGAAATGCCATTAAGAAGGTCTTAAGGAGAAAGGAGATCGGCAATTCATGATGATTACGTGGTATGCCTTTAGAGACTGAATTTAACACATAAAACATTGAGGTTCAGTTTCTTATAAGAAAGCTGTAGAAAGCAATGATTTTGATAAACAGATTGATACCATGAAAGAAGAAATAAAATTTATGCATGACAATAAAGTTTGGGAGTTGGTCGGATTGCCAAAAGGATAAAAATAGAATTGGGTGCAAGTAGATCTTTAAGACCAAACTTGACTCAAAAGGCAATATCGAATGAAATAAAGCTAGACTTATTGCAAAAGGTTTCAATCAAAGAGAAGACATTGATTATAGTGAGACCTTCTCTCCAGTATCAAAGAAAGACTCATTAAGAATCATATTAGCTATGGTGGCTTGTTATGATTTAGAGTTGCACAAAATGGATGTGAAAATAGCTTTTCAAAATGGAAGTTTAGAAGAAGAAGTCTATATAAATCAACCATTAGGCTTCATAAAAAAAGGAATAGAAAATATGATCTGTATGTTAAAGAAATCATTATATGGTCTAAAACAAGTTACTCGGCAATGGTACATTAAGTTTCATAATACCATTATGTCATTTGGGTTCAAAGCAAACATTGTTGATCGACGCATGTACCTAAAGATCAATGGGAGTAAGTTTATGTTTTTGGTACTATATGTTGATGACTTTCTTATTGCTAGCAATGATCTTGGTTTACTATCTAAAGCTAAGAAATACCTTTCTGAAAACCTTGAAATAAAAGATTTAGGCGAGGCGTCCTTCGTGATTGGGATAGAAATATCTCGAGATATATCATGAGAAATGTGGGGATATCTCAGAAAACTTACATCACTAAGATTTTAGAAAGGTTCAAGATGCACAATTGTAATTCTGTTAATGTTCCACTTCAAAATGGAGATAAGTTCAGTCTAAATCAATGCCCTATAAGTGATTTGGAAAAGGTGCAAATAAAAACTTTGTCTTATACTTCGCTCGTAAGGAGCTTGATGTACACACAAGTTTGTACTTGACCGGACATTAGTTTTGCAGCCGGAATGTTAGGCAAATATCAAAGTTAACCAAGTTATTATCATTGGAATGCTGCAAAGAAAGTGTTGAAGTATTTGCAAGGTACCAAAGACTACATGCTCACGTATAGGATAACTGATCACCTTGTGGTAATTGGTTACTAAGACTCATATTTTGGTGGATGCACTGACAGTAGATAGAGCACTTCGGGTTATGGTTTCCTTCTTGCTGAAGGAGTCATCTCATCGAAAAGTGCTAAGCATAGCTTAATTGCATCATCCACTATGGAGGCTTAATTCATAGCTTGCTCTGAAGCTACAAATCATGGATTATGGCTGCAAAATTTTATTTCGCGGCTTAGAATTATGGGCGCAATATCTAAGACGTTGAAAATTTATTGTGATAACATTACAACAGTCTTCTTTTTGAAGAACGATGGGTATACTAAAGCAGCAAAGCATATTAGGATGAAATACCTATCAGTGAAAGAAACATATCAGTATTGATGATGATATAGCAGATCCTATTACGAAAGGACTGTCTTCGAAGTCCTTTTTAGGACATGTCAAAGAGATGGGTCTCTAATAATTTTATTAAGATTGCTATTTGGATTAGTTGTATAACACTTCTTATTTTGATATCAATGAAGATGTTTCCGATTTCTATCATTTCCATCCCTTAAGAAATTAATATGAATTATTATTGGACAGAGATAGTCCCACATTAAAAGGGATATTATGAGGACATTAAGATACCCAATATTAAAGGCTTGGATGAATTGAACGTTGATGTTGTAGTACATGGAAGGGACCATACTCTAGAATAGCATGGAACCACCATGACTCACATTTGTGACTCGTTTAATTTAAGCAAACAACATTTATCAAATATTGTACAATTAAGGATGCCTAATATAATTATAAGACCAAGTGGGAGACCGTTGGAAATTAATTAATAATTGTTTAGTTTTCAAAAGTTATGTAAATTAATATTTATTACTCTCCAATTCTTTTGAAATTTCATATTACTGTAATTTCTCATTATGTGGTCTTATTAATTACTAAGAGCGCATGATAAATATTTAATAACGTATTTTGGACTAAATTTGGATTCACATGATGGTTAGTAAAATAAAGATCGACTCGTAACACCTTTGAGTCATCAATGCATTGGAATAAAGAAAGACTAGTAACATCTTTTAGTCATCAATACATAATATTTTGGCGCTCTCCCACTATATAAACAGAGATATCTTCACCATATAGATATACTCATAACACACAGTGTATTTTAGCAAGGGAGAGCAATTCCAAAATTATAAACACTATTCCTGGCTGTTTCTCAAGAGGAAGAAGAGCATTATTCCAAAACTTCAAATCGGCTGCTATCATGGAGAAAGGTAAGTGATTCGTTTGATTATTTAATTGCAATTGCATGAAGATAAAAGCCATTTTCTTAGATAGTTTTGTGTAAATAAAACTAACACGAATCTCATGGAATAGTGTTACAACATGAATTATGCTATCAAGTAAGCAACAATGCTGTTGTGCACATTTTAATTAAGTTGCTCTAATTCCAAACTTGATGTGGAATACTTAAGCGCGGAAGCAATAAAATGATATAGATTGTTGATTAGTTATCAACCGCCAGTTCAATGAACAATAATCACCAAACAAAGGGAAAAAATAGTAGTATAGAGAGCATAAAAATTTAACGTTGTTCGGCTGAATTGCCTACGTCCCCGAACCCAACAACTATTTTTTATTTTACTGAAGAAAGAGAATACAAGAGAGAGAGATTACAAAATTATAGGTGGTAAAGTGGAGAGACTAACCTATAACTACAAATTTAACAATCAATTTCTCCAAAGAATTGTTTGTGCTCAAAACCCCTAATTTGATTTGACTGTAGAAATTAGAGCTTACTGTAGAAGAGGATAATGGTGGATGCTCTCTCACACACTTTAATATAAAGATGAAATTCCTTCATTTAAATAGATTTAAGAATAGAGAAATTACTTATAGATTAAGTAAATTAATTACCAAATTGCCTTGAAACCTTTCCAAATGTCCATGATTTGATTTCAATGCAAATAAATAATGGTGATCCTGGTTTCCATAATTTCCCTTGCTTGAATTAATCTCCATCAACAATCTTTTCTTTCTTTATATCATAAAATCAATTAATTCACAAATGGACTTCTTTTCTCATTATAAATCCACTAACTAATTAATTGATTGACTAAATAATTAGTATCCTTCCAACATAAATTATCCTTTTATAACTTTCCTTTTATTCTTTCCACATACAACCTAATTGATTGATAATATCAATTAGCTAAATTATTTTCTTCTTTGGCTAAATATTTGAATTGCCTAAATTTAACACTCCAATTCAAATATAACACTCTCTCTTCATCACCACATTTCAATAAGTTGTTGGGTCTACGCCATATGGCGCCAAACTCAAGGTGAACAAGTTTGGGCATTGTTTCCTAAACACAACTTCCGAATCTTTCCCAAGCACAAGAAAGATAATATGCACATCAACAAACAACATGCATATGAGCAAATACCAAAATTCTTCAATATATCTGATGTAGGAGACGAACATGTTGATACTAAACTCCGTGAGACCAATGGAGATTTAATAGCATACTTCACCTTCTCCATTCCAAATTAAGTGAGGACATACTCAATATTATATACTCTAATCTCCTTCACAAGAATTTTTCTAGACTTTCCTAAATCAACACCAATAGACTCACTAACAAGCTCCACATCATTTAAAGCATATGACGAGGAATCATCATTACAAATATGCTCACAAATAAGGCAAACTGAACCAAAAGACCTTTCCTGTAACTGAGCTTCACCTAGAGTCTGAACCTCTGAAATATTGTCATCAACTATGGTATCATCGAAAATACCAATATCTCTTCAAATATTGAAACAATCTGATGACTCCAAACAGGTTTGAAAATTTCGTCCCCCTAATATCATCACCTGATAGAGGCTCCACCTTCAATAAAGACCTCTCATCAAATATCGCATGTCTGCTAGTCATAATTCTCCTAGTTGTTTTACACCATAACCTATATCTCTTCACTCCTTCTCTATAGCCTAACAAAATATGCTTGCTTCCCTTAGGCTTCAACTTATCATGTATCTCATCATCTAAATAAGCTGAATAACCAAACACTTTAAGAAATGAAATACTCACAGGCTTACCTTTCCATATCTCATTAGGAATCTTCATATCTGTCGAAATGGAAGGTGTGTGGTTGATGAGGAATACTGCCATAGATATCGCTTCTGTCCAAAATTCCTCTTGTAGATCAGCGGTCATTCTCAAGCCCATAGCACTCTCCCATAATATCTGACACATGACCTCTGCCGCTCCATAACAATGTGACTCGACAGAAATAAAAAATCTCTAACTACATACTTGGACTCACAATAGTTAGAGAATTCTTGTGACACAAATTCACTATTATTTTCAACTTTGAGGGCTTTTAAATGCTTCTTCGACTGCTCTCTACCAAGATCTTCCACTTACAAAACTGGACAAATATTCATCTTTGGCCTCTAAGAAATAAACCCATTCCTTATGTGAGAAATCATCCACAAAAAAGACGAAGTAACTGGCTCCACCTAAAGATGCAACTGGGGTGAGTCCCCACACATAAGATTGAACATGCTCTAGTAATTTTGTACCTTTAGGCCTCCTAACATCAAATGTGACAAGCTTCTTCTTTCTAAAAGAATAATCTCCGTGAGAGCTAGGGTTCGACCGACAAACACCACCAATCAACCTCGGTTATTTAATACTTCAAGACTCTCCTCATAAACATGAACCAAACGAAGATGCCATAACTGAGTAGAACTAGAATACTATAATCAGTAGAAACTACTAACTCTTCCAAGACTCTCTCCCCATGAAGCATATAAATATCATCAACTCGTGCCCCCTTCATCACTACCAAGGAACCCTTCACCACTTTCAATTTCTTTCCATTTACTATTATCCTCATACTAAGTCTACTTAAAGCTCCAACTGATAACAAACTCCTATGCAGCATCGGAACATGTCTAAGATCTGTGATAGTCCTAACAACACCATCAAATATTCTAAAGCTCACACTTCTGATGCCCACAACATGACAAGATGTGTCATTCCCTATATGGACTGCTCTTCCATCAATCTTCCTATAACTAACAAAATAGCACCTATCTAGCGTCATATGACAAGAGGCTCCAGAATCAATCATCCAACTTGTACTTTCTAAAGGTGAAATACTGGATGAAAATAATGATGTATTACTATCACTACCATCTACAGCTGATCTAACTACTGTCGAAACTGAAGTTTTTTCCTTTTTTTCTCTCTTTTTTCTATGAGCTGAGTATTCCTATATAAAATGCCCCTTCTTCTTACAGTAATAACAAACACCCCTTCTAGGATTCATGAAGTGGGACCTATACAAATCTCTCCTACCTCCAAGGTACCCTCTTATCTCTTCTTCTAAATAAATTAAGTTGTTATTGAAGAACACCATCATTAGTCTTCACCTTTCATATCCCAAAAACTCCTTTTCTAGCGAACTTGGTGATGATATAATTTTTGTACCACTACTAGGAGAATTTGCCATTGATAACTAATCTAAAATAAGATAACTAGATCTAATACCAATTTGTTGTGTAAATTTTAATTAAGTTGCCCTAATTTCAAACTTAATGTAGAATACTTAGGTGCGAAAGCAATTAAATGATCTAGCTATCGATTAATTAACAACCACCAATTTAATGAACAATAATCTCCAAACATAAGAAAAAAAGAAGAGTAGATAGCACAAAGATTTAACGTGATTCAGCCAAATTGCCTACGTTCATTGACCTAACAACTATTCTTTATTTCAGTAAAGTGGAGAGACTAACCTATAATTACAAATTGAATAATCAATTTCTCCAAAGACTTGTTTGTATTCAAAACTCCTAATTTGATTTGACTACAGAAATTAGGGCTTACTGAAGAAGAGGATAATGGTGGATGCTCTCTCAAACACTCTAATATGAAGATGAAATTCCTTCATTACTTGGAGACTAAGTAAATTAGTTGCCCAATTGCCTTGAAACCTTTCCAAATATCCATGATTTGATTTCAATGCAAATAAATAATGGTGATCCTGTTTTCCATAATTTTCCATGCTTGAATAATCTCCATTGACTAAATAATTGGTATCCTTCCAACATGAATTATCCTCTTATAACTTTCCTTTTATTCTTTCCATATACAGCCTAATTGATTGATAAGATCAGTTAGCTAAATTATTTTCTTCTTTCATGAAATATTTGAATCACCCAAATTTAACAAATGCACTAATCATATATTGATACCAATTATGGTTATTTTTGCACACATAAGAACATTATTTAGAAGAATGTAACTTTATACAAAATCGGTACATAACTTAAATAAGTTCATTGCATGTTTAAACACTTAGTGCCAACTAAATTCAACATAAATAGATAACACGTCGAAAGAAAATGTTCTACATTTAATATTTTGCACTAATTAAATTATTGATAATGCTAGAATGAAAGAAATTAGGTAGGTAAAAATCTATGAATCTTAATATAAAAGATCTTAATACTAATCTTTATTAATAGTTGGAATAGAAACACAATTTTTGGTCTGACCGTGAAGTTCCAAAAAAACCCTTACGTGTAAAGAAGAGGTCATGAGTTTGAATTCCACAAAGAACAAAAACTAATATTTATTTTGAAATTGAAATTATTATCCAGTCTTTTGACTAGGCAATAGTGGGATAGGCTGGATGAGTCAAACTTGGAGTTATCAAGGCAAGAAGCCTAGAGAGATAGCCCAAGAGTCTGGCAACCAAGTGCAAGCAAAGCCACGGGACAAACCAAAACCAAAACAAGAGACCAAAAGACCAGATCCACCAAAGTGGTGGATCGGTACCGATCCAACTCTCTTCCTCCAAATGTGCCCGGCTCTTCCTATCTACTATACATGATCTTAGAAGCCTATTCCAAGTGTTATTTCGTTGATCCCATGCAATTCTCTGTCGATCTCCACAAGCTCTTGAATTAGCAACTCTACTTCTCCACCGATTCATTATTTGGACTCAAAAACAAGCTAATAATGGTGGAAACAACTATGGAATCACAAAGCTAACAACAAATCAAGCTAGGAAAAGGAGTTCATGAAGATCCATACACTAAGTTTATGGATCGGTACCGATCCATCCCTTTGGATCGGTAGCGATCTAGGGAAATTGATGATGTAGCCGCCATTTTCTCCAAAGGGGCATGATCTTGCCGTGGAAAATGAGGTAAGATTGTAGAGGCGAGATTTTAGGCTTCCTACGTCTGTAAATAGAGGGGTGGAGCTCATTTTTGAGGACCTTTTGGCACTCTCTTTCTCTTACCCTATTTTTTTGTAATCACACTTGGATCTTTATCGATCCATAAGGACAACTTTCTATAATCAACAATCAAAGCAATAAAATCACCAAAGTGGATGTAGGCCAAGTTTAGCCGAATCACTATAAATGCTGTGCGTTCTTTCTTTGCTCATTTTTCATTTACTTTCTTCACTTTTTATTCTTTACACAACCTCTTGAGTGTTTTTGCCATTTTTTAGTTCAAACATTTTGGTGCTTTCACTGAGAACGATATTCTTAAGCTACTTGGATCCATCATCTACTATTGGATTTCTTAGATCCGAGAGATAGATCCAATTTTCCAACCTTACAATTCTATTATTCAGATTTTCAATAATCTAAGAGAAGTTATTCGCCACGGCCCCATCAAAGGGAGAATGTGCTATGACTTCTAGAGCTACTAATAATGCTAAGAACCAAGACACTCACTGTATGGATGGAGTTGCCCAACTAGAACAAGCTGAGATCCAGAACCCAACTGAAGTTGTGACCAAAATGGAGATGGACCGTATGATGAAGAAGATGGAGGATAGATTCCAAGAGAATCACAATGAGATGAATCAACAGATGTAGTAGAGCTTGAGACCGCTGAATGAATTGACTTAGAACAGTCGTAGGAGAAGCAGGAGAAATTGAACACCTTTCAAATCAGAATCTGAAAGTTCCTCTTCATCTGAGCAGAGATGGAGGAATAGGAGGTAAAGAAGACTCAAAACACAGCTGGGACTTCATATCAGGAGAAGAGACCGACTTACTGCAAAGAACCGTGGATCAGTAAGGATCTAGCTTATGCTGGCTCCGGGGGTCGACCTCTGGAGGGTGGCATGGACTTGACCTCTAGTCGTGCTACAGATGATCAAAATATGGAATATCGAGATGTTGCTGACGATTTGCCGCCAGTTATCAAATAGGGGAGACTAATAGATGAATGGATCTCTTGGAGTCTAGAGAGGCTAGGTATCGAGAACCTACCTAAGAGCGTTTGTCGGGCCGAATACTATGGACAGACCCCGATTATCGCCATTCAGTCGAACCTATAGATCGAAGTACTTAGAAGTTATGGTCAAGAGACTTGTAAGTGAAAACTGATTTAGAAGCAATGATGAATGGGGGTACTTCTCCTAGTTGGAATCTATTTACTGAGAACATTCTGCATGTGAAGTATTCATGGAGGTTTGTAATGCGAATAATGCCACTATATGGTGGAAAGACTGATCAAAGGCAGCACTTGATAAAGTCGTGTGGCATATGGACTCTGCTAGAGTGTCTGATGCCGTTAGATTTTGTTGCTTTCCAATTTTACTGGAGGGAGTAGCGACGATGTGGTTCACTTGGCCCCCACTGAGATCTATATTGTCTTTTGTTGAGTTTTCGCAAAAATTTCTGGAGCAATTCCCTTTACACACTGCAGGTTCGAAAGATGTGATGTCATTATCAAACCTCTTCCAAGGAGTAAGAGAGTCGTTAACAGATTTCTTGAACTGGTTCCATATTGTAACAACCCGTAATTTTAACGATCGAATATTTAAATGGTTAATTTATATATTTAATCATTAAGCAACGGAACGCCTCTTATACTCGATTTTTACAAACGAGCGAATTAGGACTCGATACACCCATGGTTGAATTCGCTTTTCGACGCGAGTAAAATGAGTTTAAACTTGTCTAATTTTAGAGTTGATGTATTCTGACTATTCTGTACTGATATTTATTTGTCAGTTGCTTCCACTAGTGCGATCTCTTATATATCGTTATTCTATTATGTTCATATATATTTAGTATATTATATGTTGTCATTCCGTTATGAGATCTTATCGATGACTTGGTTTAGTGTTTTATTTTAATTTTACCCCAATGGTCTGTCTTTTTTGGTATTCAAAAGTCGTGTGATGATGTAAGGCACATGCTTTTGGGTACATTGAATGGAAAGCGCATTTCTTAAATACTTAAATGAATTCCAACAACTGAAATAAAAAAGTTTTTGCTATTCACATTCATAATGAAACTTGGAAGGAGAAGTACAAGTTTTATTCACATCTACACTGAAGAGCAAAAGCGAAGGTCGAATCCACACAACACTGGTCGGAAAAACAAAAAAGGGAAAGCTAGAGAGTGCCTAAATGTACAACCAAAATAAAACAAACTAACAATCACTTTTTATGCTTCTACTTCTTGGATTTTTTCTTCTCCCTCATAGAAGTAGGTGTAACTTGATCAGGTTTCCTTTTGCCTCTTCTTGAACCTTTAGATGAAGTGCTTTGCGATGATCCAACATGCACACTCTGGATGCTCTTGGGCGGAGGAAGAGTGATAGGAATCAAGATAGTCTGACTGGACAAAGGTATGGATAGAGGAGGAGGAGGAAAATTATTTATTTTCTCCAGATTGACCTCCTTGACTAGGACAAGTTCCTCCTCAAACGTACTTATGGTGGGACCCCGTAGGGGTTCGAAGGACCTAATAACAACCTCATCGCAGTCTAAGCTCCCTAAAGCTCACCAGTCCTTCATCCTATAGTGCATCTATCATTCGCTCACCAGGCCCGTGGGTTTGACCAATCGGGATACTTGGCAACATCGTCGAAGTGGTCACAGTCACCGATTCCATTGTAGACGCTTATTGTCTCGCTTGGAGACTTTGTTGGAAAGCAGGATGACCTGAGGCTACCCTAAAACTTAAGAGATATAAAAAAAGGGATTAGCATCATCAATTGATGACATATGGACTCTCTAAATACAAGTGAGGTCAACGAGATATCTCCTTCAGTTTGGGATTCGGTGTTGGCCAGAGTGCTGCCGGATTTCCCTTCCAAGATAGGAGAAAGGATGTTGGATTTTTTCATTTGGGGTTGATCTGGATTATATCCCAGAACCATAGATGAATCATGAGCAGTTTTAGGTCCAGAGGTGTCCCCAATAGCAGCGTCTTGGGGTGATGATCCGAAGCCTTCATCTAAGTCTTTTTGCACTATATGTGGATAGGTCCAAATGGAGAATAAGCTGGCCCTCTTTTAGCACCTTGTGCTCATCTCCTACTAAGATCTCCTTCTCAAGCTGTGCCAGATCCACCGCACCACCAATCAAGAATTACCTTTCTTCCTCGATGACATGTTCCCAAGCAAGGGCAAGAACTCTAAGTTAATCACGGCCGAACCATTCTAAGTTGCAAAATTTGGGTACGTTGGAATTGTACTTGTTGAGCATTGGTTCAAACTTTTCCATCATCTGCTGCTCAGCGGCCTCAACCTCCTTCTTGACAAGTGCATCCATGTCTTAAGCACGTTCAACCGCCTTGTCCCTTTCATCGTGAACGGCAAGCAGCTCTTCACAATAGTCCCGAGCTTGTTGGAGAGCGTCATTCTTCTCTTTTGTCTTGCTTTCGAGTTTGGCTGACAGCTCAATCACCTTCTTGTTTGAAGTATCTCTTTCTAGCACTAAGACATGTACGCAATCTCAATCTCATCATGATGCTTATTCTCTCATCTTCAAGTGCCTTGATGGCTTCATCGGCTTTCTTCTCGGCTTCAACTTGAGATTTCCTTAAGTTTTCAATCTCAGCATCGAGATGAGTGGTGATTCTTTTATCCTGCAACTCTATTAGTTTCAGATTATCAATCTCAAGTTTCCTTTCCCTCGAGACCTTAGAGACTTTCTCAGCTACCCATGCCTATTCGTTAGATTGATTGTAGGTATCAGCCATGAAAGCAACGATGCTGTCTTTGACTTCTGGCATAATTTTCTTCAAATTGGGCACAAACATAAGGCCACCAAAGCATATTTCTAGGAACTGTTCCCTTAGTTTGGCCATTCAAGCATCGGTGGTGAGTTATTGCTTTGCCGTGACGACCGGAGCTTCAATCGATTTCTTGTCGGCCTTGTGATGGGAAGTCTCAAAGCTACTCTTGTGGTGCCTACAGTTAGAAGACTGACTGGAATGAGATGGCACCATGTGCTGTACAAGAATGAAAGCTGGAGAGGGTGCACATGAAGCGTTGCCCGATGGCAAGTTATCGCAGCGATCAAAATGCCTATCTGAACCGTCGACCGGAGGTGATCTAGATTTAGAACGATATCCAGAAGTAGAATCATGAGATGGATAGTCTCTATCGTGACTACCTCTATCGTGGCTAGACTGGTACCCGGATTCAAAATCTCAACCACTGCCTTGATGGTATGTACTTGGACGATGCCTATGTGATCGAGATACATTTTTCTCAAGAGATTGGAATATATACTTCTTCCTTTCCCTAGACCTTGTGAAAGAAAAAGGAACGAGTTAGATTGGATGAATAAGGATGCGAGTCAAGTGCAGTGTAGTGCCGTGAAGTGCACATTTGCATGAGTGTACTAATGTCCCCTCCGACGGACCAAGAGCTTTGCTCATGGGAGTGATCTCTCCCACACGGGTAGGAATGGTGTCCTAATCAAAGCGAATGGGAGATCGAGACCCTCTAAGTCATGTTCCCAATACCAAAGAAGCCAAACTCAATAGGAATTGGCCCTAAAGTAGTGAAAGTGTATGTTGAGGGAAGAGAAGGAGTTTTCTCGGCTGTTGTAACCGATGGAGGCTGTGTACAAGTCTGGGATGTGGATTTCATGGCTAATCTCTTCTTCGGAGCAGACTGTTGGTCATCTATGGGTTGCTCAACCAAGGACTCGAGGCCCACATCAATGCTGTTTATTTCCACCTATAATTTTACCTTCCTCGGCGTATTCTTTCCTTTCTTCAACATGTTCTTTAACTTCTACCCTTGGACTTAGGATTGGGGGCACATCTGGATTAACCTCGCATCCTCCAGGTGAGTTATTGTTGTCATCATACTCATTGTCGTCATCGAAAGACACTTGGACTTGACTAGTACTACGACCTTCTTCTAGTAAGTTATGAGCCAATAGATTCTCGTTAGAGAGGATAACTCCAATATCTCTATCTTCCACCAGGAGTGCTATGAGAGTTCTAATGGTATCTACAAGCATCGTGCTACTAGGCCTCATCGGGACATTTGAATGGTAAAAAGAGTATAAGTTGAGCTTGCAAATTATAAGGCAAATTCGTATAAATCACATGGAATGGAACTTACGTCCGTATAGCCATCTACGTGCAAACCCGGGTGGATAGTGAACATAAAACCATTTACTCTTGAAATAGCTGAGTTTTTTCCATATGCTAGTGACAACTCTACAATTCTCAGTCGGTTCCATGTAAGTCAAAGAAGGACTTCCTTTTTGGCTTTTGAAACTATATATGTACCAGATCTCCTCGCCATTGGGTACTCGATGTAAATGTTGGACAAAGACAATGTACATGTCAAGAAGGAAGGTGTAGCTATATGGATGTAGTTGAGTCAGAGCTAATCTATTGAAATTCAGAAATCGACGAATGAATGGGTTGAATAGTGGAGCACATCCCACCAGACACATGTATCTATTACAAATAGTATAACCCGTCAAGGGATAATGAGCTCTCTGGTGAGAGAAGGGACTAGTACATCCTCAAATGGAATTCTGTGCTCATCATGATTCTATGGAGCGATCCTTCTTCTATTTTGAAGCAATGGAATCAATGAGACCATCTAAAAGAACAGCATCTTCGGGAGTGTCAGGAGCCAGTTAAACATCAGGCCCTTTTGTAGGCCCTATTGATTTTCTGAAACCTATTGTTCGACCTATGGATTTTCTTGTTGATGTGCTAGCTGTATCGGTTCATGTCACGCAGGAGCCGTAGTTGAACATGACTCAGCATCAGATTCAATGTATTTGGAAGCAGATGGACCTACAGCTTGAGTAGCAAGATGCTTAAAACATTTGTGCTCCATTTTCTATAAATACTCAAAAGATAATCATTATCAGATTAATTATAAGTCATGCCCCCCATGCTAAAGTGAAACCTAGTGTAGTGTCGTGTGATTTAGATTTCCAATATTATATGATAGTTCATTTTAAGAATTTGGAGATCGTCCAAAGTGACTGTCATCGTTGACTGTCCCGACAAGCATCACGTTGTCGGCCATGCTTTAGAATTATTTCAGAATCAAGAAGAGGTCATTAGTCCACAAAGGCAACTTGGAGTTCGAGAAATCCATCTAAGTGTTGTATTTATGCCGATCCAACTACTTAGGAGAATTTCCTCCTCCTCTTCCCTCTTGCCTCCGATTCCCAATCACGACTGCCAGCGTCAATCCCATCCATGTCCAAGTCCAGCTTTGTCCATGTGTAATTCCAGGCCATCACCTACCTAATGCGGTTCAAGAATTGATCTAGAGTCGGGTTTGGTTGCAAAGCGGAGCTATGGGTTTGGATCGGTGAACTGAGTTCGACTATGGCAAGGCGAGCGATGTAGGAGTTAGGCGAATGACGGGCGATGGCAGGTCTGGATTTGAAGGGAGGTGGAGTTCAATTTGGTGGCATAGGTTCTTTAATGGCAAGATTATGTTTGGTTCGGTGAAAAACACAAGTGAAGAGGGAAATAGGAGAGAACGGGTTATATAACCCAAATCCCATATTTCCAGGCACTAAAATTGGAGATTCTCTTCAAGTTTCGGATCGGTACCGATTTAGGGATTTGGATCTGGATCGGTACCGAGTCTAACTTTTTAAAGAAAAAAATACAAAACTATGATGATGATGATCCATGTATATGCATGTGTACACATATCAAAAAATTGTTCAAGAATGTCCACGTGTATACGTGAGCATGTAAAAATCCATTCCCGACGACTAGAGTAAAAAAAATCAGATTCAAACTTGGAAAATTCATGAGAATAACCGGTTCGAAATTACTGAGTTCAGAATGGCAGATCGTGAAAACATATTCAAGATTTATAGTTCTAGATGTTGGCAAAGCATCGCGACAAATAACTGTGGACGTAACTCTTTACAGAAGCGATTCGCGGGAAGGATAACTACCATTCGAAACACAGAGTGGAGTCCTTCACAGCAATTCCAACTTGTCTCGATTCAAAGCACATCCTGTTTGAAGCAAGATGTACTTTGGGGGCAAGTGTTATCCAGCTTTTTGACCAAGCAATATTTGACCAGATTTGACGAGTCGAACTTGGAGCTATCAAGGCAGAAAGCCCAGAGAGATGGCCTAAAAGTCTGAAAACCAAGTGCAAGCAAAGCCACGAGGCAAACCAAAACCAAAACCAAAACAAGGGACCAGAAGACCGGATCCACCAAAGTGGTGATAGGTACCGATCCAACTCTCTTCCTCAGAATGTGCCCCGGCACCTCCTATCTACTCTACATGATCTTAGAAGCCTATTCCAAGAGTTGTTTTGTTGATCTAATACGATTCTCTATTGATCTCCATGAGCTCTTGAATCAGCAACTCCGCTTCCACACCGATCCATCATTTGGACTCAAAAGCAAGCTAATAATGGTGCAAATAACTATGGAATCACAAAGCTAACAACAAATCAAGCCAGAAAAAGGAGTTCACGAAGGTCCATACACAAAGTTTATGGATCGGTACCAATCCAGTGAAATTGATGACGTGGCCGCCATTTTTTCCAGGGGACTTGGTCTTGGCGTAGAAAACGAGGTAAAATCGTGGAGGTGAGATTTTAAGCTTCCTACGTCTATAAATAGAGGGTCGGAGCTCATTTCTGATGATCTTTTGGCTCTCTTTCTCTTACTCTGTTTTCTTGTCATCACACTCTAATTTATACCGATCTGTAAGAATAACTGCCTTTAATCACCAATCAAAGCAATAAAATCGTCAAAGTGGACGTAGGCCAAGTTTAGACGAACCACTGTAAACAATGTATATTTTTTCTTTGCTCATTTTTCATTTACTTTCTTCACCTTTTATTATCTACACAATCACTTGGGTGTTTGTGTCATTTTTTGGTTCAAACAGAAATTTTGAAACATAAATAAGATTACAACTTCAAAACCTTATTTGGATGAAATGATTACAGTTTTTTTATCAAAACTACATCAAAAATTTAAATTTTATAGGAATTTTTTATATGTACGTGCGTTGCACGTACTATAAAACCTCATGGCAAATAATAGTGGCCGCTCTAATTTTGTATGCTTAGGATTTAGTCTGCATGGACCGGGTTATTAATTTCCGAATAAAACAAAAATGTTGTTAAATTTTTACATAATACCGTCTGCAATCTAATGTCACGTGATAGTTGTCACACCTCCTCCAAACACCGTTTATAAAGACAACAACTCTTCAAGGTCCGGAAATTAGGGTAAGAAATAAGGCAAATTCTATTCCAACCCATATTTTCGATTAGTAGTCCCCCAAAATGTAAAAAAGAATGTAAACCCCCAAACTTACTTAGTAGCCCCCGCTTCTTCCAAAATTGCCCCTGACATTATCTCACGTATCTTCCTTACACGATTATTCCTCACGCGATTTTCTTCTCCTCACGTATCTTCCTCACGCGATTTTCAACGCGGTTATCATCTTCAAGCCAGTGACTTTCTTCCTCCTCCTCATCACGCGCGGCTTCAACCTCAGTGGAGCAATAAAGGTAAGCTTGAACGTTAGTGAATTTAGGGTTTATTTGCAAATCGTGTGAATTTCTGATTGTAGTGAGTTATAGTTTGTTTGCAAATCGTGTGAATTTTTTAGCAGTGTTGAATTTAGGGTTGAAACTCGATTACACTTGAACGTTAGTGAATTAGATTTTTTCTGGTTTCAGCGTACCAAGCAGTGATATACTGCATGGAAAAAATAGCATCCACGAAGAGGCTCAACATGGGAAAAATGCCATCCACGCATAGGTCCTGCGTGGAAGCATTTTTTTTCATGCAAGAGCACTCCGTGGATGGTATTTTTTCCACGTAGTGTTACTGCATGATAGCCATTTTTTTCACGCAGACTCCCTGCGTGGAAAAAATGCTATCCACGTAGGTTATTTATAATTGTTGTTGAAAACAGCAATAACTTTTTTTTGCTTCGTTGTTTGTTTTTGTATGTGTATTGTCGTGCTAACTAGATTTTTGTCTGACGGCTTCTGAAAGAAAGCGGAGAATGGAGAAAGCAGCCGAAGGTACTAGTGCGGACGTGAATGAGGAGCATGAGACAGACGTAGCTAACTTTCAGATTGTTGTAAGGCAAGATGAGGAGCAACATGAAGAAGGAGATGAGGGAGATGAGGAACATGGAGATGGTTTAGACTCATCGGGAGAAGAGGGAGATGACATAGAGAATGATTCGGAGACAGATGCTGACGGCGAGACAGATGATGAGCCCTAGGGAGAAGGTGAAGCCGAAGAAGATGTAAATGAGAAAGGTGGACTAAAAATCAGTGATGCGATTAGGGAGTTTGATACTCATGTTGCTTCTATGATATGGATTGGCCAAGTATGAAGCTATTATTATTCTAAACAATAGATTTGGAATTACTGTGTTTATTAAATGTAAATTTTAGTTGTGTAGGAACGATCACCGATCACATGTGTCAACCATGCATAGAAGGTATTGGAGTGGAGGATACCATATAATGCTACCAGATTCAAAGCCATTATTGACTCGTCTGGTTTGTTTCCCATTGTTAGCACTTGCTACAAGAGTGTTAACAAGAATTTAATATCAGCTTTTGTAGAACGATGGTATCCTGAGACTAATACCTTCCATTTACCATTCGGTGAGATGACTATTACTCTTGATGATGTAGCTTCTTTATTACACATTCCAGTCGAAGGTAAACCTGTACAGAGTATGTCATATGAAATGGAACAAGCAGTTAGTATTGTTTCAAAGTATCTTGGCCTTACTAAAGCAAAAGCTAGGATGGAAATGAATGAGAGGGTTGGATATAAACTAAGTTTGTCAACGTTAGTTGATAAATTTAAAGATGTGAGCGACGATTGGACTGATCAGGCAATTAGGCACGCCGATCGTGCTTATCTTTTATTCTTGCTTGGCAACACATTATTTGCCGACAAAAGAAAGTCTCATGTGCACATATCACTGCTGGATCCATTAATTTTTTTGGATATTGTCAACTCTTACTCTTGGGGTTCAGCAGCACTTGCATTTCTCTACAGGCAGCTTGGATTAGCGACCCGCATGGGTGTGAGACAGATTGCAGGATTTCTTTGCTTACTGGATTCATGGATATTTGAGCATTTCCCATGCTTTCATCCTTCCACAAATATGTACTATGAGAATTTACCCCATGCTACTCGATGGAATCCATCTTCAGATAGTGGTGCATCAGTCATCGATCTACGTATATTCCATGATACTATTCAAATTGAACAGGTAATTATCTTCATTTATTATGTATATCAATAATTATGATGAGTTGAATGCCATGAGTAACCAGTCCATTTATTAGCACTAATTTTGATTTATTACATCTTTGAACATGTTATTTTTGATCCGTACATCTTTGCACGGAACTATCATCCATTTCATGCTATATCTTGGTACAACGGTTGCATTCTCTACCTTAACGTTGTGGAGCCGTATCATCCTGATAGAGTACTTAGGAGTTTTGCAGAGTTCAGAACATTCCTATGGCTCCTATTCCTCCAGTAGCAACAAATGCATGTCGAGGTACAACTTCAACTACATACACTCGGGTGCGTTAACAGTTTTTGGAAAGTATATGGGAGAATTGGTACCATCATGTAATTGCAGAAGGGCATAGATCAATACCACTGTAGCAGTCTTTTCTGAGTTGCACGGATGATTATATGGAGTGGTACATGGATCATAGTGTTTTACGGGTTCACAACCCTGTACGCTTACCTGTTAATGTATTGATTGGAGCATCACATTTTCAGCCTACCTATGACCAACTGTACTCGTTATGTTACATTTTACTTCACCATTTAATTTCACTTCACTTAACTATATAATTTCATTTCAGTATATAAATTTAGTTCACTTCACCTAATTGAGCAGTACATTGTGAAGTAAATGTAGTAGTAAAATTGCATCTAACGGTACATTGTAATATTGATCATTAAACCGTAATATTGAGCAGTATTGGAGAAAGCAAGTTAGAAATTGTACATTATGAAATATTTTAATTTTACAGTTGGAAGTTAGAAATTGTAGATATCAGTTAGTAAAAGTGTGGGCTTAATTTTTAGTAAAATTGAAAACTTAAATAGGAAGTTAGTCTGATTGCTAAAATTGAATGTTAATTTAGTAGTAAAAAACATTCAAAATAATAGAAATGGCTCTCTTTGAAAGAATTTGCAGGTACCTAACTGTAATACTAATTTTTTCTCCAGACTCTACATGATGTGCACGGCCTTTTGGATGAAGCTAACCTTCATGTTGCTAGTGCCCGAGTAGCTAGTGGATGCTACATACGTCGTCAACTTTAGTGTGTTGTCTGGTTGTATTTTGGTGCATGTTTGACTTCAAGTATGTTGACATATGTTATGTGGACTGGTTGTATTTTGAGGCATGTTTGATTTCATGTATGATGTCATATGTTATGTGGGTTTGACATCGGAATTCGTTGTTGTAATGGGTGAAAGGACGGCTATGTTGTATGTATATCAACATCATATGTTAATGGTATTTTGTTTGCTAGTGCCAGGTCTGATATTTTAATTCGAGGTTGTAATTGTTGTCTCAACTATCTGTTAATTGCTTTCTACTGCCAGGCTTGCTTATTTGAATTCTGGTTTATTTTTTTAATTCTCTGTATGCACCACGCACTGACAAGACGTGGTAAAAGACCTAACCACATATGGAAAATGCGTGGTTATTCCTCTGACCACATTGAAGGGAAACGTGGTTTTATATCTAACCACATTTCAACACCGCATACTGGAATAACATTCATGTTTAAAACCTACGTGGTACTTCAAAAATAGGCAAAAATGACCATTTCTTCATATTCGTTTATTATATGTATCTTCACATCATATGTTAATTGCTTGCTAGTGCCAGATTTGCTAATTTGAATTCTGCATATATTTTTTTGATTCTCTGTATTCACCACGCACTGACAAAACATGGATATGTACTTAACCACGTGGAGCCAATTCGACAAAACCTCTTTGTATATTTTTTTTTGAGTTTCTTTTTTCACCACGCACTGACAAGACGTCATTATGTACCTAACCACGTAAGGCTTGTGCATGGTTTGTCATTTAGCCACGTAGGCCTTCAACGTTGTTTTGCTACTACCCACGTTTGATCAGCCCGTACTGGAATAACATTCACGTAGTTACACTACGTGGTACTTCCAAAACAGTAAAAAAACACTACTTGTTCATTGCCGCAAACAAACACAGTTTAAACTTAAAGATTCATGTTTTAATCCACATTTCATTTAAGAAAATTCAACACAGTGATACACATTGTAATCCAACTAGTTGCGAACAAAGATATTTGTAGTTACTAAGCAACAACAATTTGCAAACATTCACTCAAGTTTACCATACAATATAACAACTACAAAATGGTGCCACGACTAATTCCATTCAGCATATTCAGTTCTTTCATTCCAACCTTGTCTTCGATCGGTGTAAATGTATTCCCATTTACTTGCATTCGTATCGCGAGCTGTGAACCATTTTGAATATATTGGTGGTACCAGATGTTTAGGCTCTAGTTTTACCTGCGATTGGTAATGTGTAATTTGTAGAATATGCTAGTATATGATTTTTGTTTGATGATAATAAACGTATATATATTCGTTTAAATGTATTTGTTATTGTACTTTTTTATTTTTCCACGTAATTAAATAAATATTTGTTGAATAAAAGAAATAACTCGGAATTCATATTTAAAAAAATATTTTATTCAAACAAATATTTTATTACAAATTCAAATAGTACAGATTTGAGCTCTCACTACATTTACACAATTTCAATTACAACACAATATTCAAGTTACATATTGCACCTCACTACATATTCACTCTCACTTATATTTGATCTTCAACTCTGTTCCAGACCGTATCCAACATATGAACTATCTGCAAAATAAACACCGACTTGGTAAAACTGAAAAAGAAATTATTTTGCAGTGCACAATAAAGTGTGTGTTTTTGAAAATATTATTTGCCTCGGTTATTTGGGTTGTTCATCATCATTTATTTTTTAATTCATCTTACACGAACAACTTGTGATATGCACAGTGTATCACTATACATGCCATAAGGCCGTGCACATCGATATACACTTGCTTGTTAAAATCGCAGGGATAGGTGAGCACAAGGTCAAACCCAAGTTGAGGCTGGATTCAACACAGGTGCAATCCAAAATACAAAACAAAACCAGTTCATCAATGAAAGTACACAAGACATGGTCAGGCTTTCGAGTTCAAGTGCATAAGCAGACATGAACACAAGCAAAACCATAATGCAAAACAATATGTGCAGTGCAAAACAACATGAATGCAAATGGGACAATAGTGCAGACTCAAAGTGGTGAACCAGATCAACCACACCAGATAGACTCAAATGGATACAAGGAATTGGACATGGAATGCAACCAAAGCACCAAGTTTATCAACCCAGTTCAACGAAATACTCATGAACACAATGCAACATCAAAGTATCCACATATGAAACCAAACTACAAGAAGATGTACATATGAAGTCTTGACCAAAACTCAGACCAGACCAACAACATGTGAAACCAAGTGGACCAGACCATCAACACATGAAGCTCAAAATTTGCTTAAAAGGAGGGATCAAAAACATGCAATCAGGTGTTCAAAGGACAAGCCAGTGGAAAAGACTTCCAACACCACAAATGTACACATCAACTCAATATGAAGAACAACCAGACTCAACCAATATTCAACTCAAATGAACACATGAATGCAACATTTCAACTCAACCAACATTTCAGACATGCTCTGGTTCAACCAAAGCAAAGACACGAGACAAGACTACAAGTGCAAAGCACAAATGGAACCGGACTCAAATGCAAAAGCAAAATCAACCAAATACAGCAGTATGTTCAAACTTAACTAAACTTCAAAAACAAAACAACAAGTTACAATGTAACATGATAACATAAATGTAATGCAACAGCAATGAGTAGTGGAGATATCAAGTTAACCAAGTGGATAGACACAAAAATCATGCACACACACACACACACACACACACATATATATATATATATGTTAAAAAAATTTGCAAGTTGCAGTTCAAAGCATAGGAGCAAATAGGATGGAACTGACTCCAAGCAACTCAAGCAAAGTCATACGTTTGAACAAATCATATCAAGTGGCAGCCGTGTTTCTTAGAGATGCTACAAGCAAAGTGAGAATCACACACATACATACATACATACAAACATACATATATATATATATATATGTATGTATGTATGTATGTATGTATATACATGGAGATGACCAGCAGTTTTTAACAAAATTAAGTAACCAGAGAGTCGTTTATATCAAAATAGAACAAGTCAAAGAAATCAATTAGAGAACATAAGGAATTGTATGAAACAGAGAAATTCAAGTCAATTATATATATCAAATTCAAATGCCAAAAAGAATGGAGCAAATTCAAACTCATGGAGCAACGCATATACACTGAACAAGTCAAAAAATCATCTCATCATTCAAGCAAAAATCCATGGCCGAGAAAAGCAACTAAAAGATTCAAACCAATATATACGAACGAGAGTATAGGGTGTTCGACCCCAATAAATAAACCCAAATTCATCATCGGCATTCCAATCGAGTACGAGCCCAAGTAAATAAACAGAGTATAAAGTCGAGCACAATCAAAATCAAAAGGTGCAAAAATCACATATCGATTCTATTCCAATTCGAACTCGACCTTGAAGCAGCCATAAGAAAATTGAAGAAGCAAGCGAAGCGAATTAAAGAACGAAAGATAATTAATTTGGACTCTAAGCTGCGACTTCAAGGGATTCAACAAAACCCTAAATTCCAGAACGAGAAGCTAAAGGGAGCGGCCACGAAAATAAGAAAGGGGGGAAACTTTCTCTTCATTTAATTATTTAGTGGGCCGGTGCTTTTAATTCTATTGGGCTTCAAATTATTAATATACAGGGTTTTGTTTGTTCTTATTTTATTTTGTAATTTTTTCTCTTTTAAAAATTTGTGAATTTCTAGTTGTGTAACTAGGTACAAACTACGGGGTGTAGTTTGAGAATTCGCAACTCAGTGGCTGAGTTGTGGCAGGGTTTTGAGCTTAGAGTTAGGTTAGTCAAGTTAGCGGGTGTCGTAAGTTTACATGTGTAAGCATCTGACTACTCAATTTTTAGTAGAAACCTTGGGGCAGTACGTAGGTAGGTTATTGCCGAAGCTGGGTAAATTTGTGTGTGATCTCTAGTGCATTATTTTTTGTTATTGTTTTTATTTCTGCATTAATTATTATTATTATTACACCCTATTCACCCCCCCTCTAGGGTGAAAACAATCCTACAAGTGGTATTAGAGCAAGGTTAATAGCACAGATGTCTAACCCTAGTTGCAAATCTAGTGAGAGTCAGTCCAGTATTATTCTCCCTATTTTTGATGGAATGGATTTTTTAAATTGGAAATTAAAAATGGAATTTTATTTAAAATCTATTAATTCTAAATGTTGGGATATAATTGAAAATGGGTGTGATATAGTAGACAAGAAAAATACTTCGATTAATGCTCTTGCTATGCATATACTATATTCTCATATTAATTGAGATAATTTTAACCATATCTCTCATTGTGAAAGTGCATAGGTAATCGGGAATACTTTTGATGCAATATATGGTGCAAAAGTCAACAACGGTGAGAAATCCTCCACAATCGACTCGGTTAAAGAAATGTGCTTGACAGGATTTGCAAAAGACGGCGGTGATGAAGATTCAATAGTCGATGAGATAAGTGATTTTTCATTCAATGATTTAATTCTTATGCCAAAAATTAATTAAAAATAATGAAGCTCTTGAGATGAAAAATAATAAGTTGATAAGGGAACAATCTAAACGGTGTCAGAAAAATAATGATTTGGAAAATAAGCTTAAAAATATTAAGAAAAATAAAAATTCTAATTGCAAAAGGTGTTTGGACTATGAAAAAGAATTTTCCCGTTTTCATGAAAACTTTAAAAGTTAGAAAATGAAATTTTAACTCGGGAGAAAACAAAACTGAGTTAATTTGTAAAAATAATATTTTGCAAAAAGAGTTGGATAGTTTTAAGAAGTCGGAAAGTTCTAAATGTGCGATTTTGAAAAGAAATTAAATGAGGTCAACGAAAATTTCAAAACCCTTGAAAAAGAAAACGTGATTTTAAGCAAATCTAAAATTATTCAATTAAATCATGAGTTTGAAAAGGAGATTGAAAAAATCAAGGATTTTGAAAAAATTGAATTTAAAAAACTCCAACTCTTTGAAACTGAGATGCTAGAAATTGAGACTAAAATTAGAGAGCTTGAAAATGAAAATATGGGCTTGAAAATGAATAATTTTGAAAAGAGAGATAGTACCATTAGTTGTTGTTCGAAGCTAATAAATGAAAATAAAATTTTAAAATCCAAAGTTAATAAACTTGAGTTGATTACTCGGAAATTTTTCACTAGAGAAAAATCATTTAATATGCTCTTAGAAAATCAACTCTTCGTGAATAAAAGGAAAGGATTTGGATTTGCGAAAGTGTCAAAATATGAACAAACGACTAATAACACTGTTAAGGGGAAAAGTGTGATACCCAAATATGTAAAGTGTGAAAATATTGGACATGGCAAGAATAAGTGTTGAAATATATACAAACACAAAACCGTTAAACAAATATGGATTCCAAAACGTACGAATATAAATGGTTTGAAATTTAAACAAATTTAGATTCCCAAGGGTACAATTGTAGATGCTAACGGTTTGTTATATAGACAAATTTGGGTACCAAAGATTTCGATAGATAATAATAGTGGTCCTACATCCTCAGTTAGACCACTTGCCTTCTCCAAAATTTAGACACATAAGTGGGCTAAGGAACAAATTTGATGGAGATAGATTTCGACTTTTTCTAGGTGATTGATAAACAAAAATTTAAATGTTCCTTAGCCTATAAAGATTAGATGGAGATCATCGCATTTTGGATATCACGGCATCGAAGGAAAGTGAGGTATGATCTCTTAATTCAATTTTGTTCACATATTGTTAATTATGTTTTCATCGACATTGTTGAAGTATTTTTGCCATATCTTGAACATCCAACTTTGATTTTTGAAATTCTTGAAGTTCTGGAAAGCTAACTGATAATGCTACAACTTTTATGTTTTTAGTTTTTATTGATTCACTTTGGAATGTCATGAAAAACTGCAATAAATTCAATATATAACTCAGAAAGCATATCTGTTTTACACAAACAAGTTGTGGTAGTTCAAGTATAATTTTTGATTGATTTGACAAACCGACTTGAAACCAATTTTGGCAAGTAGCATTTTTGAACATCTAAAACTCTCGTGTTATGAGCCAAATCAAACTTCAAACTTTTATCAGCCAAATAATGGTTTCAAATTGAGTGAGTCTTTGAAACAAAGATTGTCAACTACTTTGAAACAACAATCATTATTGACTCTCTTTGTGTCTATCAAATCAATTTTCAAAACTGCTTTGATGATTTTTTGAATGTGTATTTTTGCTCAATATAGATTACTTTACTCGTGCTTGATATAAATGGACGTGCTGAAAATTTCAAAAAACAATTCAAGTGTTGAGGAGTACACGTTTTTCTTATATATCACCATGGATACCTCAAATACAAGTGATATCTGATATCATCTCATGTTGAAATCATTTTTACAATTATTTAATTATTTATATTGATTTTCGACTAGAAGTCATTTTCACAAAACCCCTTACAGAAAATTGATTTTCACTACTTTTAATTTTTGAAACTTGGGTTTTCATCATGTTAAAAATACTCTAGTTTATTTCGGTAAGAGATGTACTCTAGAAAAGATAACCATTGACTAATTGAATCGTTTGGAACTCATCAAAATTATTATAGTGCTTGAAAAGTGATGGATAGTGATTAAATTATATTTCATAACAAGAGGAAGTATAATTTTATAATTTCATGAAAATTAAACAAATTTTATAATATTTTTAGATTAGTACTTATTCCATGATGATTTCTATCACTTTCACCTTTCTATCAATCCATACATCTTAATATAGTGTGCAGAATTTGGTATTTCAAAATAAGGAAATATTTTTTTTAAAATAATTATATCCTAAAATATTCACTCTCATTTAAAAGTCCTTGTGGTTATCCATGGGTAAATTACTTGATCTTCTATATATGGGCTTCCATTCTCATTTAAAAGTCCTCGTGGTTATGCATGGATGGGACGCATATAAGAAAGGGATAAATATCAAGTATATTATAATCTCATTTAAAAGTCCTCACGGTTATGCATGGTTAGAAAATACTTGACATATTTTTTTTTAAAAAGTGGGTAACTACTAACCTCATTTAAAAGTCCTAACGGTTATACATGGTTAGTAAGTGCTTCACATTTTTTTGTATAATATTTGAAAAGAGAAAATGCACAAATTATTCCTTTATTGAAAATATCAAACTCTTGTCACTATATAAAATTTTCCATAATCCTACCATTTCTCTAAAGTGGAGTTTGTTTCTAATTAATAAAATATTATGATTTTTGTTTGATTAATTGGAATTTGAAATTAATATTTCCCACTTGATTGATTTTATATTTTTAATCAAAATCATAGCTATTTCAATTACTATTATTATTTTTGATGATAACAAAAGGGGGAGAGAGGTTAAGATTTTGATTTTTGAGCAATATCCTTACTAATATTCGAGAGTGTTTTTATTCAAAGTTATTTTTAATTAATTTTTCAGTTTTAACTACACGCATTTGCGAATGGGGAGCTTTAATGTAGGTGGAGCATTCAAATAGGAGGAGCAAATAGAATTCATCAAGACCAAATACATTTAATAAAGTCAAAATCTTAATATATGTTTGTTATCATCAAAAGGGAGAGATTGTAGAATATGCTAGTATATAATTTTTGTTTGATAATAATAAACATATATATATTCGTTTAAATGTATTTGTTATTGTACTATTTTATTTTTCCACATAATTAAATAAATATTTGTTGAATAAAAGAAATAACTCAGAATTCAAATTTAAACAAATATTTTATTCAAACAAATATTTTATTACAAATTCAAATAGTACAGATTTGAGCTCTCACTATATTTACACAATTTCAATTACAACACAATATTCAAGTTACATATTGCACCTCACTACATATTCACTCTCACTCATATTTGATCTTCAACTCTATTCCAAACTGTATCCAGCATCTGATCTATCTGCAAAATAAACACTGACGCGGTAAAATTGAAAAAGAAATTATTTTGCAGTGCACAATAAAGTGTGTGTTTTTAAAATATTATTTACCTCAATTATTTGGGTTGTTCTTCATCATTTATTTTTTAATTCATCTTACACGAATAACTTGTGACATGCACAGTGTATCACTGTACATGCCATAAGGCTATGCACACCGATATACACTTGCTTGTTAAAATCGCGGGGACAAATGAGCACAAGGTCAAATCCAAGCCGAGGCCGGATTCAACACAGGTACAACCCGAAATACAAAACAAAACCAGTTCATCAATGAAAGTACACAAGACATGGTCAGGCTTTCGAGTTCAAGTGCATAAGCAGACATGAACACAAGCAAAACCATAATGCAAAACAATATGTGCAGTGCAAAGCAACATGAATGCAAATGGGACAACATCGCAGACACAAAGTGGTGAACCATATCAACCACACCAGACAGACTCATATGGATACAAGGAACTGGACATGGAATGCAACCAAAGCACCAAGTTTATCAACCCAGTTCAATGAAATACTCATGAACACAATGCAACATCAAAGTATCCACATATGAGACCAAACTACAATAAGATGTACACATGAAGTCTTGACCAAAACTTAGACCAGACCAACAACTTGTGAAACCAAGTGGACCAGACCATCAACACATGAAGCTCAAAATTCGTTTAAAAGGAGGGATCAAAAACATGCAATCAGGAGTTCAAAGGACAAGCCAGTGGAAAAGGCTTCCAAGACCACAAATGTACACGACAACTCAATATGAAGAACTACCAGACTCAACCAACATTCAACTCAAATGAACACATTGAATGCAACATTTCAACTCAACCAACATTTCAGACATGCTCTGGTTCAACCAAAGTAAAGACATGAGACAAGACTACAAGTGCAAAGCACAAATGGAACCGGACTCAAATGCAAAAGAAAAATCAACCAAATACAGCAGTATGTTCAAACTGAACTAAACTTCAAAAACAAGACAGCAAGTTACAATGTAACATGATAACATAAATGTAATGCAACAACAATGAGTAGTGGAGACATCAAGTCAACCATGTGGACATGCAAAACAATCGTACACACACACACACACACACATATATATATACATATATTAAAAACAGTTGCAAGTTCCAGTTCAAAGCATAGGAGCAAATATAATGAAACTAACTCCAAACAAAGTCATACGTTTGAACAAATCATATCAAGTGGCAGCCGTGTTTCACAGAGATGATACAAGCAAAGTCAGAATCACACACATATATACATACATATATATGTATGTATATACATGGAGATGACCAGTAGTTTTTAACAAAATCAAGTAATCAGAGAGTCGTATATATCAAAGTAGAACAAGTCAAAAGAAATCAATCAGAGGACATAAGGAATCGTATGGAACAGAGAAATTCAAGTCAATATATATATATATATATCAAATTCAAATGCCAAAAAGAATGGAGCAAATTCAAACTCATGGAGCAACGCGTATACACTGAACAAGTCAAAAAATCATCTCATCGTTTAAGCAAAAATCCATGGCCGAGAAAAGCAACTAAAAGATTCAAACCAATATATACGAACGAGAGTATAGGGTGTTCGACCCCTATAAATAAACCCAAAATTCATCATCGGCATTCCAATCGAGTTCGAGCCAAAGTAAATAAACATAGTATAAAGTCGAGCACAATCAAAATCAAAAGGTGTAAAAATCACATACCGATTCTATTCCAATTTGAACTCGACCTTGAAGCAGCCATAAGAAAATTGAAGAAGCAAGCGAAGCGAGTTGAAGAACGAAAGATAATTAATTTGGACTCCAAACTGTTGCTTCAAGGGATTCAACAAAACCCTAAATTCCAAAACGAGAAGCAAAAGGGAGCGGCCACGAAAATAAGAAAGGGGGAAGACTTTCTCTTCATTTAATTATTTAGTGGGCCGGTGCTTTTAATTCTATTGGGCTTCAAATTATTAAACATATAGGATTTTGTTTGTTCTTATTTTATTTTGTAATTTTTTCTCTTTTAAAAATTTGTGAATTTCTAGTTGTGTAACTAGGTACAAACTACGAGGCGTAGTTTGAGAATTTGCAACTCAGTGGCTGAGTTGTGGCAGGGTTTTGAGCTTAGAGTTAGGTTAGTCAAGTTAGCGGATATCACAAGTTTACGTGTGTAAGCGCCTGACTACTTAATTTCTAGTAGAAACATTGGGGGCAACACGCAGGCAGATTATTGCCGAAGCTGCGTAAATTTATGTGTGATCTCTACTGCATTATTTTCTGTTATTGTTTTTATTTCTGCATTAATTTTTATTACTATTAGTACACTCTATTCACCCCCCCTCTAGGGTGAAAACGATCCTACATAATTCAGTTTAAATGAAAAGAAATGAAATAGTTGTTAAGTTTAATAATCTGTAAGTTGCGTACCTGAACAAAATGATCTTGGTTAACAAAAGCTATTGCAATTTCAGTGCGCTGTATTGGTGGAGGCACTTTTCCTTTCAACGGAGGTATTGTCAACTGAAGTCTTTCACTAATGTTGAATACTACAACATTATATCTAGTTGCAATAATATAACCAACCTCGGGCATTGACATCCACTTTTCCCTCGGCGCAAAACCTTCATCTTCATGCATAAGGCTTTTAAGAAGACAAGCACTTCTATCGTGCTCTATGAAAATGCGATCGAATAAACTCCGATTTTCATATAATTCTTCATATAACTCCCTCCTAATTTGACTCCAACTTGATTCTCCCAAACCAAGCAAAGCCACCACACACCGATATCCATAGTTACCATCTGATCGAACGTCAATAATATCAGTAACAAATGCCTTCAACTCTAATGATATTTGATGCAAATAAGTTCTCATGCCCACAGTTAGTTCTTCCAACTGGAAAAAAATATGATATAGTAAGTTAATATAGTACTTATATGTGTACGAAAATAATATTTATTATACATACCTTTTTTGGTTTACGAATAGGAAGTTTATGGTACGAGCTTTTTTTAAGGTATACGAAATTTGAGAGTACACACTTTCAACAAGCTCAAATGACGAAGGCATTCTTTTAGTTGAAGTATTAGCACTTTTTTTGCTTTCTCTTCCACGTGTTTTTATTTTGCTTTTTGGAGATGCGAGAGATGACGTACGTGGTTCAACAACTTCCAACATCTTCTTATAAATTTGCATTTGGTAAGGAGTATCCATCCTTTTCACATCGTTTAATAGTACTTCCATTTTTTCTACTACCCTCACATCTTTCTTTCCACTTATTTCAACAAGATGAAGTCTTGTCCAATGAACATCAATCATATCAAGCGATATTGCGATACCAGGTCCAAGATGAGCTAACTCATGCGCACAAGGCAGTCCGTGTGTTCTACGAACGACACATCCACATACCAATTCTTCCTTACCAACATCTTTTATTCTCTATATTTCTGAGTGAATCAAATCAAGTGCCTTGATAGAAACAAATCCTTGTAAATTTCTAAACTCTCGTATATGAAATATGTGCTTTACTTTTGTTAAACTTTGCTCAAAGGATGCTTTAAGTTCGGTAAACGAGAGCTCCAATAGTGAATGTATCTTCGTCCAAGCTTGTTCAAAATTACATTGACAACTAGCTAAATGTTTCTTTAATTTTGAATCAGCGGACTCGGCCCTGTATATGACACAAACATATGAATACTAAAACAATAATTACTAGTTGGAATAAATATTAACATGATTATTAAAAAAAATACCGATTAGAAGTATAATTTCCGAATTGCTTGTAGTCATCCGTCCATGCTTGAACAAATCGGTCTTTGTACGTATCCAACCATGTCTCGTGAATATACTTCAAGAGTGAAGTATGCTTCGCATACTTTTCATGTAACACTTGCAGAATCTCATTGTATACAACTAATTTTTTTGAACAAACAAGTTCATTCCAATCAAATAAAAATGACTTCTTCTCTTCAACTCCATTTCTTTAATTTTTTTTGCATATACGTAAGAACATTATTTTTAATGTGCCATGTGCATAACATATGTGCGGAGTTTGGAAAAATAAATCCAATGGCATTAACTAGTGCCGTTTCCCTATCAGAAATGAAGACTGATGGCAATTCAACTTCACCGTCAACCAAAACAGATTTCAACCGTTCTAAGGTCCACATATAATTTTTCTTGGTTTCAGCAACTAAGTACGCAATCGCGATACAGAATGCAAGATCTGTGCAAGTAACGCCAACAATCTCAAGTAAAGACATTCTATACCTATTGGTTTTATATGTGCAATCTAGTATGATAACTCGGGGAAATGTACGTAGAAAATCCAAGTCGGTAGGGTGCGCCCAAAAAATATCATTAATAATATTTATTCCATCTAACGTTTTACGGTGCCATTCAAAATAACCAAACTCTTTCAATTTACTAAACAAATATTGAACTTGAGACCGCCCTGCTCGCTCAATAGCATTTTGTGCTCATATAACATTGTAAATTGTTTTGATGGTGGTACAATTTGTAGGATCATTTCTTTTAAGCGTGTGTAAAATTTCTTTTGCTTTTACCATGTTCCTATGCATCTCAATAACTAACCTGGTCTCATCTTTAGTTAGTCGACCAATATACGAATGTCCTTCAGTATTTTTTAATTTCGAATGATTATGAACACCATCAACAACATGCAATCGCCAATCATCTAAAGTAGGAAGTTTCTCACCTTTAAGTCTAAATGGGCAATTGCATTTTTTTGTACCGGTCATTCAGAGGTTCTTCGGGCTTTTGTCTTTTCGCTTCTTGTACACACCACTTCGTTCACTAGCAAACATAATTCTTGGTTTTTTGGTTGAAGCACCAGTATCCGATTTTATAATTATGATAACAAAACCAAGACGTTTTTCTGTATCATGAATCCAATCAACCAATTTTTTTTCTAGAAGGAAATATCTGCATTAAAAATGTTTAAAAAAATGTAAGTAATATTTGAACAAGTATGGATTTTTTCCTAGTATGGATTTATTCGAACGTTAATCAACGTAAATTTACATCATAAGTCGTAAACTCATTTGAATAATCCAACATCATTTCGTCACACGTTTCTTCATCACTTGAAAATGGTACAATCTGCAGAAAATAAGTATCATAAGTATTGAACACTAATAAGGTGAGTAGAATTTTTTTTTTGAACTACCACGCAGGGACGCTGCGTGGTAGTTGTCAAAACCATGCAACAACTGAGCACGGTCAGTTTCACTACCACGTAGAGCGTGGTTTTACAATAATCACACTGTCCCCCCGCTACGTTTGGCCTAAAATTTAGTAGTGTCTATACGTGGATTGTCGCAAATCCCACTGATCGAGTGGATTCGATCGTACTTGCAAAAATTAACAAGCCTAACAATTTTTTTTGTTGTTGTCGAATTAACTGTTGTGATTGGAACAGAGATTCACCCTCCTCTTCAAAATCCATCATCTACTAGTTTCAAAAAGAATTTTTTTTCAATAATAGAGTTTTGAAGCTTCGATGTTTTTACTATGTGAATATACGGTTGGAATAGAATTTGACAACAAATAGTGCCAGAAAGATCATGACCATATTGAAAGAACGCGGCATATTATAGCCGCCTGAAAAATTTTCAGCGTAGGATCACAAATTCGTTCATTTTGACAAACAAAAGTTTGGAAATTCGTTCATTTTGACAAATAAAGGTTTGGGCTTTCTGGCGGCATTCTTCTAAAGAACACTTTTCTATTTGGCACAGAAGTTGAAGAGCGGGAATTAGCAAAGAAGATCTGCACCATCAAAATTTCAAACCTCCCACTATTTCTCCCATCTAAAATTGTAGGGTTTATAATAAATCAGGTTTCAAAAGTTTAGTTTCCATGGCCGAAGCAAAGAAGACAATTGTCTTGAGAACCTCGGATGGGATCGATTTCGAGGTAGAGGAAGATGTAGCAAAAGTATCAAAGACGATCGGAAACATGATCAATGATGGCGTTCCCGAAGGCGGAGTTCCGTTGCGTGATGTCACCGGAAAAGTCATGACGAAAATCATCGAGTATGCCAAAAAACATGTTGGGTCTGAAAAAGAGGGTAGATCTGACGGTGATGATCTGGAGAATTGGGATGCTGAGTTTGTTAAGTTCGCTAATGTTGATAAAGCCATGCTTTTCGACATGATGGAGGTATGTAATTTTTTTATAAGTATAAAAAGGTTGGATTCTTATTGAGCAATTTCGATTGGTATGCTATTTAATTAGATATTTAATTGGTTTGGTAATTCTGTTATTATTTGTCGATTAATTAGGGTTAAAGCACACGACATACGAAGCAGCAGTAATTAACAAAATGAAATATGGAGACCTGCAGATTTTCTATAAGTAACCTGTTATTTACTCTGTTGACCGCGTTGTTCCAATGTCGTTATTATAAATAGATAAATGGATTGAGAAGGAACAACTGTATCTGTGGGTTTATTACACCGATATCAACATCATGTTAGTTAGGCTATAGCTACAACAATTTATAAGTTACTTGTTTATTTAATAATCTCATTTTACCAATGGCTTATGATAATGCAAAATAAACTGCTTAGACGTTGATTAGTCCAGCAAATATTTAGTTATGGCTTATTTCAAGTTTTATAACCAAATTTTACTTAGGCACCGTTTGTTTGAAATGCTGAATTCTGAACTCCGAACGCTGAATTCTGAATAATCACTTACTTGTTTGTTTGCATTCAGCATTCAGAACAAAAAACAACATTCGGCATTTGGAACAAAAAATAAACAATAAAAAAGTTCTGAATTATTTTGTCTGAATAGATGACTTTATTCAGAACACTGATAAAAATAAAACAACGTAGAAAGTTCTGATTTTTAAATCAGAACTTGGATTCAGAACTTTTTATTACAAACAAACGCAGCCTTAGTGCTACCCAAATGTTATCATTAACATAGGCGAAGCCACATCTAACCTTGGTGTGCTCCCTTGATCAAGCCACCATTTATCTTCTTTTTTTCATCTTATGGTGTCTGAGTGGAGCCTTGATGCAACGGTTAGGTCACCCGCATGGTGATCTGAACGTTTAGGTTCGAGTCCGCAAATAGTCTCTTCGCAATGCGAAGGAAAAGCTGCGTACATTATTGACCTTATCAGAGCCCGCTATCGTACGGGAGCCTTGTGCACTGGGTTCCAACTTTCATTTTATGGTGCCTAATGTGTATATATAAATACTTGCAATTTCCATCTAAAACGTTTAATCCAAATAATTCTTGACTATGTGTTGTGTTATATTTATCCCTTCTCATAGAGGCATATGCTCTTAAAATACATGTATTTACTTAAATAACATATTTTGAATTAACAGTTTAAGTTATTGCAGTATGAACCGGTTCAAAGTTATTAAACTATTTGTTCAAGTGACTTACAACTTTGGATAACTGGAAAAAGAAATAAAGATTCTAGTGTTATCGGCTTCGTACCTCCAAGCCTTGTTAAGTTATGACATTTTCATCCTAAATTTCTGATTATGCCACTAACCGTTGAGAACTACTTTTATGTTGCCATAAAAATAAATTGTTTCTAAAGAACTCTAAGCAAGTGCTTTTGTTATAGTACTAGTGTCTAACAGGTGCGTTGCACCCGTTAATGTAATTAAAAATGATACTTATATTTTAATTATTGTTAAAAAAATAATTTTATTACGCAATATATGATAAATTTATTGACATTGATGAATTACGAATTAAAATGAAATAACGCTCAGATGTAAGGTAGAGCGTTCAACCTTTCCTAACTGCATATCTATGCGAGAATTAATTTCCTAACTCAAATATACATTATTATATATGCATTTTTTTAATATATGAATGAAAAAAACCTTTACTACTTCTGTTAATATGAATGTTATTTATATAATTGTTTTTTTAAGGATTTATAAATGAATATTACATAATTATATTCATTTAAATAATTTACAAGAAGTTGAATGTAAAAAAGTAGAAAAAAATGGAGAAGATGCTCTCTACGTAATTGTAGATGGAAGAAGCATCTTATGGCTAGCTTATCCACATGTGAACCATTATCCATTATTTGAGATTTTAATTATTAAATAATTTTAACTTTGCTACAAATCATGGATTTCATTTTTGTGCAAGAGGATCATGTTTACTATTTTGATAATTGCAAAATAATGTTATGTAGCATTGGTTGAGTTATGAGTTCGGTAAGGTTTAATACCATCATGTTAAAAACTATAACTTTGTATAACATAATTTTTACTGTGTAATCCGTACGTCCACTTTATAATGTACAGTGGTTTGAATCACGCGTTTCACGGTATTCGAACTTGTGACCTCATAGATCAAGGAGAGCGCCTAACCATCGGGATAGTGGTGTTGGACAAACTATTAATTATTATTTATATATATTATGTGATTGTATTTCTTTACATTTGATTAGTGCTCTCCTTGAGTAAAATATTGCTCTTGTTATCAAACAAAAATATCTTTACATCTAAATAAAAAAATATATCATTTTTGTTCATATATACGAGTACCATATACATATTTAAATTGTTTTTTTAGAATTTGTCAAATGAATTGATGAATATTAGTTAACTAAATTTATTTAAATATCTTAAATTTAAGATTATATAATTAGTTAAATATATTTACTTTAATATAAAATATTAGGAGAGAATTGAGAAGAGTTTTCAAATAGTTGTAGAAATTTTAAAATGTAGGCATTTGAAGTCAAAAATAGAAATTGGATGTACAATGCAAAATAACTTCGTTGAGACAAAAAAATTATAACGCATATAATTTATGTTATATGATTTATATATTTTTGTATCTAAATGAAAAATTAATTTTACCAATTTGTTGATGCGACTATGTTGTACGTATTGAAATTGTCATCTTTTAGGATTTATTTGATGAACTAAATGATAGATCAAGGAGTGCGATGTTGGATGAATTTAATGCTTTAATTGACAATAAGACTTGGGAATTAGTGCCTAGGCCGCCTAATGTTAGTGTTATTCGGTCTATGTGGATTTTTCGTCATAAATATAAGTCTGATGGCTCTTTTGAGCGTTATAAAGCTCGTCTTGTAGGTAATGAAAATACACAGCAACAGGGCATTGATTGTGATGAAACGTTTAGCCCCGTGGTTAAACCGGTCATCATTAGAGCGGTTCTCAGCATTGCTCTTTCTAAATCTTGGCCCATTCATCAAATGGATGTCAAGAATGCTTTCTTGCATGATCATCTCAATGAAGCAGTTTATATGCATCAACCCATGGGTTTTCGTAACAAAAATTATCCGAATCATGTTTTCCTTTTAAAGAAATCTTTGTACGGATTAAAACAGGCTCCTCGAGCTTGGTACCAAAGATTTGCTGATTTTGTTGCTACCATTGGGTTCTCTCATAGTACATCAGATCACTCTTTATTCATCTACAAGAATGGTTCTGATATTGCTTATATTCTGTTATATGTGGATGACATTATACTTACAGCTTCTTCTGATCGTCTTCGTAAGTATATTATGACTCTCTTAGCTTCTGAATTTGCTATGAAGGATCTAAGTCCTTTAAGTTTCTTTTTGGGTATTGCTGTCACTCGTCATACCCATGGTCTTTTCTTATCTCAGACACAGTATGCTGCAAAAATTATTGAACGTGCCGGAATGTCTAACTGCAGTTCATGTCCTACTCCTGTTGACACTAAGTCCAAACTAAGTGCCACCGCAGACACTCCTTATGATGATCCGACTAAGTATCGTAGTCTTGCAGGTGCTCTTCAGTATCTTACATTCACTCGACCAGACATTTCATATGCCGTGCAGCAGATCTGCCTTCATATGCATGCCCCGACTAATGAGCATATGAAAGCTCTTAAGCGTATCGTACGCTATCTCCAGGGTACCCTTTCTTTTGGTCTCCACTTGTACAAATCCAATATTAATCGTATTATCTCATATACAGATGCAGATTGGGGTGGTTGTCCTGACACCCGTCGCTCTACCTCTGGTTATTGTGTATTCCTTGGAGATAATTTGATTTCTTGGTCTTCGAAACGGCAACCTACTCTTTCCCGTAGTAGTGCTGAAGCGGAGTACAGGGGTGTTGCTAAAGTTGTTTCTGATTCGTGCTGGATCAGAAATTTGCTTCTAGAGTTGCATTGTCCTATTCAAAAGGCTACTCTAGTTTATTGTGATAATGTGAGTGCTATATACTTATCTGGCAATCCTGTTCAGCATCAATGCACTAAACACATTGAGATGGATATTCATTTCGTCCGTGAGAAAGTAGCTCGTGGTGAAGTGCGTGTGCTTCATGTACCGTCCCGTTACCAAATTGCTGATATTTTTACAAAAGGGCTTCCACGCGTATTATTTAATGATTTCAAGGACAGTCTAAGCATACGAGAACCTCCCGCTTCGACTGAGGGGGTGTGATAGAATATATTTTACATATATTCTAGACGTTAAAATATTTCCTGATATTATTTGCATTTATTCTTTGATATTTCCTGCATTTATTATGTGATTTGACTTACTCTTTATTTGAGAAATATTTATTTAGTTGTCTTTCTTTTAGCAAATCAGTTGATTTGATGATATATGTATTTAGGAAGTATTTATTTACTTACCTTTGTTTTAGCAAATCAATTGGCTGATTTGTAGCCTATCTTAACTCTTGTAAACCATATATATATATGATTGAAAGTGGAATAGAATGGCAAGCAAATTGATTTCTAAATAGATTTCTTTCACTAAATATTAGTTAATTGAGTTTATTAAAATGTTTAAATTTTGGATTATGTAATTAGTTTAAACTTATGGGCTTGAATGTAGAATATTAGAAGAGAATTGAGAATATATTTATAATTAATCGTAAATTTTGGTGAGAAGTTGGTTTTGAATGAAAAATAATTAAGAAGCGTAGTAAAATAACTTTAAAATGATAAATTATAAAAGTTTGAAAATAAAAATGTTAAGAGAAGTAAGGAGAGTGGAAAAAACTCCTAGAATTAACAAGAGGACTATAAATTCTTCTGCTTTGATATTATTAACTAATAGATTATAACATCGATGATATGTATTTGTATGCTGCATTACTGATGAGATGTTGAGTGTTTTTTGATTAATAAACAGGCAGCACATTCTCTAAACATCAAAAGCTTGTCGAATCTCCTATCCATGACTGTGGCGGACATAATTAAGGATATGACTGTTGAACAAACCCGCAATTATTTCAATATTACTTTTACTCCAGAAGAGGAAGAGGAGCTCCGCAGGCAAAATGAGCAGACTTCTCTCGAGTCCGTGCGCCCATTTGATTTGAATTAGTTACTGAACTTTTGTTAATTCGAGATTATATTTTGCATAGCAATAATTACACAATCAGTTCAAACCATTGGTCTTTTTCCGAACAATATTAAGCTCAGTCAGTTTATATAATCCATCATTTAGTAAAGAATAATATAACGACTTCTTGCTTTTAACTCATGTCCAAAATTTTGTCAGTTATTTTAGATTATTTGGTAATTCTGATCAAATATATTAAATGGTTCTCTATATATGAAACTTGTGAATGATTTGTATTGCAAATTCTAAAATTCAAATGAGTTCCTACATTTGATTTATGTACTGATTTAACCACGTTAAACTGTAAATTTGTGTATATATTGAATATGATATACTGAATTATGTTCTGTTTCTACTTAAGCTACAACATACACTTGAGTTGGTTGTAAAATGTAAAGTTTAGATCCTTATTTGTTAGTTATTGTAAAAGGTTTGATATGTATACGGAAACCTTTTCTGAAAATGCCTTTAGTGTACCTTTTCTATTTATTGATTTTGTCACGGTTACCCTACGGACAATTTGATGCGGGTAAATGTGACAGTTTTAAATTGTACCAAAGCAAATGAATAGAATTAGGAACTCTAGGTATATACTTCATCATATGATTTATATGGCTTTGGCATGCGGATTCTGGAGTGTAGTTCAAATCATGGGTAAATTAACTCTTTTTTTTTTTTTACATATGGTTGAAAATATCACCTATAGGATATTATGTTGAAGAAAGTATCGTGGTGAAATAATACTTAATCCTACTCTGGTTAGCAAAAGAAGTTTTATTGTGTACCAAGGCATAAAATCGAAAATAAAATTTTCTTGATTTCCTCTTTTTTTTTAAATATCAAACTTCATATTCTTGCTTTCCTCTTTTTTCTCTCTGTCTCTCTGTTTTTTTTCTTCTTTTTCTAGATTCGTTGTATTTTTTCTCTGTGTCTGCGTGTACAAGTAACGAAACCCAAGTATGCAGCCGTGCGTGGGAAATTGCATGTGTGCACATATTAGAGTATACGTACGTGTTGACTTGTTGAAATCTGCCTATTTTGCTTTAAAAGCATGCAACTGTTTTATTTATTCATCTTTTCGTGCTCATATGGGTATGAGGCTGCATATGTTTAAGTTTTGCTCGTTTAGTATCTAATTTAGATTAAATGCATCTTTAATTCAAGATTTAACTATAGTTTAAAGGGCTTACCAGTTAAGGCAGCGATCTTCAACAGTTGAGTCATTTAAGACGCAGACCTCCAAATGGGTTGAACGTAGCATAAATGAATTTATATGGTTAATTAAGTTAATCCAAACTCATTAGTCCTCATCTCTATACCCAGTTTCTACTATCTTTTTCATTGTATCCCATGTGAACCGTAGGTAGAGAAAGCATATTAACGATAGAAACATTTAAATCCATAGAATCAGAAATAGATTTAGCATTAGGTGCAAGAGGCAAATTGATTGACCTACACAAGAGTGATGTAAATTGAAAGACTGATGGTCGAAAGAGTTGTTGAAATTCGATGAAGGGCTTGGATGGATCTAGGCTGATCTTGGAAGGATTTGACATTGTGATTGACTAGATGTGGGCTACAACTCACTCAAGATCTTCTATTGTATTCTCAAGTTATGCTTTTATCTAATAGTAATTTCGGCCCACGTCCTTACAGTCTAATCCATAGTTTCGAAGACCAAATCGTGTTGATACAAATCGTGTTGATACAGATAAAAGGTTTTAGTGGTTCAACCGGTTGGACCGTGAGATCCGAGTTGATCGTTATTATATATTTATAGATTTTAAATATAAAATTACTTCAATTAATGTTAAAATTTAACCAATATTGCTAATGACACCTCATTTTTTATCTTTTTAGTACTATTGCTAAAAACTACCATAAATTTTTATATTATACTTTTTCTAGTACCAGACTTTTTAAGGGGCTATCAAAAATAGCATGTTCTATTATTTTTTGCATGACGAGCAACCGCCGACCGACACCATTTTCCACGGCGATTAACCACGGAACAACTGTAGTTCGATGTTTGAAGGTTGTGGCAAATTGTGTTGGTCGACGGTTGTTTACCATGCAAAATGACTTTACGCGGTGTTTGATTGCCTTGAGAAATGACTTTGGTGTGAATAAACATGCAAATTTTATTGCATTTATTATTTTTTATATGGTATTACAAAGAGGGAAACTTGATGTCCTTAGCAATACACTATAATTATTATATTGTTATTTTTGAACATTTGATAACAAATATTAATTGGAATCGTTATATAACATTTTTTTACGCAAAAATGTAAATTTCCTAATTTTTAACAATAAAAGAGGATCGTTTCAGTAATTATTCATAAAATGTATAGTGATAATGTATCATGTCGTCAAAGATTGATGAGATAATCCAATAATTTGATGGCTAAAGTCATGAAATTATTTGTTAATTGATTATGTGAAAAAAAGGGTGAAATGATAGTTTTTTTCTCAAATTTGAAGAATCGTGAGGTTTAAAAAGGTTGGTCGAGAGATTTATTCAGGGTTTTAAGGTTAGACCGCGAGCTCATGTATAACAACAACAACAACTAAGCCATTATTCCCAAACAAGTTGGGGTCGGCTAAAGATGGAATCCAAAACTAAATGAAAAAATCAATTTAAAAGTTATAACAATAACAATAATAAAATAAAGTCAAATAAGTAAATTAATAATAATAACTAAGTAAAAAAAAAAAAATATATATATATATGTATATATATAAGAGGAATGATAATAATAATACTAATAGCGATAATAATACTAATAGTAATATTGGTCAAAGACCAAACCTACATCTTAGGCTCAAGTTCCCTAGTCCTATAATCTAAAACTTATAGAACTCAACGCTCATGGTTCTGGTACGTGAATCGCTAACTTCCACTCGCTTCGATCCGTCACCAGCTCTTCGGATACACCCCAATCCTTCAAATCCCTTTTTACTACTTCCTCCCATGTCAACCTTGGTCGACCTCTACCTCTCTTTGAGCATTCAACGCGGCCTATAATTTCAACACGCACAGGTGCCTTGGGCGGCCTTCGTTGAAGATGTCCAAACCATCTTAAACGATGTTGAATTAGCTTCTCCTCAATTGGTGCTACTCCAAGTTTATCACGTATATCATCATTTCTAATTCGGTCTCTTCTTGTATGACCGCAGCTCCACCGCAGCATACACATCTCTGCTATGCTTATCTTTTGAACGTGTTGGCTTTTAGTAGGCCAACATTCTGCACCATACAACATCGCATGCCTGATTGCCGTTTTGTAGAACTTTCCTTTAAGCTTTTGTGGGACCTTCCTGTCACAGAGAATCCCAGACGCTTGTCGCCATTTCACTCATCCCGCTCGAATTCTAAAACTAACATCTTCATCAATCTCACCATTATACTTCAACATTGATCCTAGATATCGAAATGATTCCTTCTTGGGAACTATTTGTCCGGCCAGAGTGACATCTCCATCCTCCGACCTGACACCGCTGAACCCGCACTTCATATACTCTGTTTTAGTTCTTCTAAGCCTAAATCCCTTTGATTCTAAAGTCTGTCTCCACAGCTCCAGTTGTTTATCAACCCCAATCCTACTTTCATCAATTATCACAACATCATCAGCAAATAGCATACACCAAGGAATCTCACCTTGTATACCTTTCGTAATCTCATCCATCACTAGAGCAAAAATGTAGGGACTCAAAGCCGACCCTTGGTGTAATCCTATGTTAATGAGAAAGTCACTGGTTTCACCATCGCAAGCTCTGACACTAGTCACAACATCATCGTACATATCCTTGATAAGTGTAATGTACTTTGTTGGGACTCTCTTCTTTTCCAGGGCCCACCACATCACCTTTTGCGGTACCTTGTCATAAGCTTTCTCCAAATCGATAAATACCATGTGTAGATCCTTCTTTTACTCTCTAAACCTCTCCATAAGTTGTCTTATCAAGAAAATCGCCTCTGTGGTCGACCTCCCATGCATGAAGCCAAATTGGTTTTTTGAAACACTTGTCATTCTTCTTAATCTATGCTCAACGACTCTCTCCCAAAGCTTCATTGTATGACTCATAAGCTTAATTCCTCTGTAGTTTGTGCAACTTTGGATATCTCCTTTATTATTAAAAATTGGAACTAGTATGCTTCTCCTCCACTCATCTGGCATCTCGTTTGATTTGAAAATATTATTGAACAACTTAGAGCCAAGCTATCCCTGCATCTCCAAGGCATCTCCACACCTGAATAGGGATGCCATCAAGCCCCAATGCCTTGCCTGCTTTCATCCGTTTTAGTGCCTCCTTTACCTTGGATTCTTGAATTCTTCGAACAAAATGTCTACAGGTGTCATCAGAAGAGTCATCTATCTCGATCTTAGTGCTACCACCTTCTTCATTAAATAGCTTGTCGTAATAATCTCTCCATCTATTTTTTATCTCCTCGTCCTTCACCAAAAGTCTATTATTGTCATCTTTGATGCATTTAACTTGGTTGAAGTCTCTTGTCTTCCTCTCGCGGAGCTTAGCTATCCTATAGACGTTTTTTTCGCCCTCCTTCGTACTTAGGTTATGATATAGATCTTTATACGCTCGACCTCTTGCTTCATTCGAGCTCATGTACGCACAAGGTTATTTCATTTTCAAAGCCATTGCACTTTAACATCGAAGGTTAATCGCGGTCGAATTGTGGTTGGGTCGGGTCTTCAAAACACTCTAATCCCTTCGACATTTAATTTCTAAAATAATCTCTTCTTTTAAATACTTTGGTAAACTTTCCCTTTTACCCATGAATAACAAGTTTTTCATCATGGCAAAAATAACCGTTCATATTCCAAAAGGAATGCGTAAATCATTTCGAACGACACATTATACCGAAACCATCTTTCAAAAACTTAAATAGATTTCGTCAGCATCAATTACACCAAAATCCATCTTCAGATTCGAAATAGAAATTAAAACATCTAAATCTGTTGTATTTTTCAAAAAACTAAATCGAAATTGTAGCAATGAAAAACACATGAAAATTAGTTCATGAAAATAAAACTTGCAACAAAATTTCTACAGAAGGATAATTCTACAATCAACATAGAGCAGCAAAAAATCAAAATCAAAATGAAATTTCAAAACCAGAAAAAGAGCAAGTATGATATTCCTAAAATATTATTCTATGCAAAATCTTGGGAAATATTAAGTTAAATTTTATCACATTGCAAGTCTAAATAAAGATATTCGACCGTGGTTTCACATTCCACGTACAAAATAGCATTAGGGTTTGTTTGCGAGCTTATTTTACCCCATTACCATTCGTGATGCGTCGGACGCGTGGGATGCGGTGGTAACGGTAACAGGGCATATGCCCTATTTGGATGAAAGCTTCAAAATGCTGCGTTGGAGAGTTAATTAATAAAAATTATATTTTTACTAATTTCTAAAATTAATAACTTTTGTAAATGAGATCCATTTGAAATGTGATTTTTTGTGTTGCAAGCAAAAATACTTTACATTATGGAGAGGGTTTGAACTAAATCGGAGCAATTTATAATTTTACAATTTATTTATCTATTTTTGCAAATTATTGACACATATTATTCATTAAAAAACAAATAATTAATTAATTAAATATAAATCAATTTTATTTTAAAATATACATTTTAAATACTCCGCTCAAATATCTTGTTCAAAGCTAAACACATTTCCCGTTCAACCGATTTCCCCACTCAAATTCTCCGTTCAAATTCTTTGCTAAAATGCCCCGTTATCGTTCTTCGAGAATGCACCCTTTAGTTATAACGATAGATTGTAGAAATAGACAAGACAATGATAAAATTTTGCCAAATATCTGCCAATGATATATTTGTCAAGAAAAGCATTTTCTTGGTAAAAATTTACCTAACAATTATTTTGAAGTACAAATGTTTAACATGCAATAATATTTGATAATATTCTCGATAAAAATATTAGTTAGTTGCCATGCAAATGTTTAATTTGAAATACAACTGTTTAAAATGCATTAATTTTTTATATTACTCTATGTAGTCACTAAAACAAAATACCTCTATCGCAACTGGCAAAAACCATTGTAATAGGTCTATTACAGTTGTAACGACCCGATTTTTCTATGCCCGAAAAATCGAACCATTAGGGTTAAAGAAGAAGAAGGTAGAAGAAGAAAATAAAACAACAACAGAATCTAACCATCGCAGCGGAATAAAATATAATAGATAATAAATGATCATTACACAAAGAAAATACATCTGTTTATACATTACATCATCAGCGTACAGAATCAGAGTATAATACAATCAACATCACGATTCAGGACAGTTATAATAACTTGTCCCACATACAGAATACTCAACATACTCAACACAGCGGAATATTTAAAACAAATACGGGTGATACGTCTCGCCAACCAGCTCGTCTCCTGAGCTCCACAGCATCCTATCTTGTATCTGTAATACTCGGTCTGACCCGAGCATTATAATAAAATAACACCCGAGTCAGTCTGGGAAACCAGCGTGAGAAAACACACTCAATTGGATTATTAAAGTTTTCCAAACCCTTTGAAATCAAAAGCATCTCGTAAGACCACGCCACAAATAAACATCTCGGGTTTTTACCTTACGATAGCCAAAACACTTTTATCAAATTCGTCTGATATTATAATAGTGTTTATAGAAAGTAAAATAGAATCTAGCTGAAATGCTTGCATCTCACGTTTCAGCAATAGTTGGGCACAATCAAAACCGTACAAGCACGTAGGGAGAATGGATTTCCAACGAATGACTAGGCACTGGGGTACCACCTGTCACATTACCTGGTCTAGATCAGCGTACCGAGGACCACGCTCGGTCTCCTGCAACACAAGACCGGAACTACCTAAGGGTAATTCCGAGTAAGATCACCCCACGGTTGGGATCAGCAACCGCACCACTAAGCCGAAATAAAAAGGGACATCTAGACAGGGATGACCTCACCCTCATGGGTGCTACCCACATAGCCTTGCTGCATAACCTCTGATTTTCAGTCATTCCTGGTTGATGAGGCTCGAGGCTAAGCGTTACCTTTATAGAACATATCCCTTAGAATGCCCATCGTCCACCCGACGATGTTCCGAAAGCATTCATCCATACAAGTCCGTCCCGGGTTCAAACGGAACCGAAGGCACTATTCCTACTACATCCATTTTGGAATCATCCTCAGGATTGGTAGCGACTAGCCCTTGCACTTCACTGCTCCCTCTTCGACTCCGAACTCGTTTTTCCACGAAAACGTACAAACCGGATCGAAGTGGTTTTCGAGAAATAAATCTCGATCCCGGTCTCTTCGAAACGATCAGCGCATTGTCCAATATTGATAGTCGGTGATTTAACTATCAATTAACATTCACAAAGTTCCATCAAACAATAAATAATTTCCCAAATTATTTATTAATCTAAAAATATCTTCGCAAGATATATTTCCACTTTTCACCCCTTTGAAAACAGTTTCAAACCATCTTTCTCTTCACGAAATAAGTTTCCCCAAATATTCTATTTCCACTGAAATTACCTAGTACAAATACTTTAGATCTTAAAAATAATTCAAAACACTTTATTATAAAACATACTTTAAAACACTTAAATTAAAAACTACTTTAATACTTTATTCAAAAATTTATACTTTAAGAATATTTAAAATAAAGCTACTTTATAAACTATAAAACTACATTTTTATCCTTTAAAACACAATACCCAGTTACCTTTAAATAATTACTACTAAATTAAATTTGAGAAATACTTACATTTAACCTTTAAACATTTAAAAATAATAAATTTTCTAAACATACTTTAAAAACAACTTTAAATCCTTTAACTTATACTTAAAAGTTTGCTTTGGAAACGTACTTGGTTATCCAGGGAAATTCACTTCTCTTCCACATCTTTAAAAATAAAACACTATTTATTTTAAACAAATTCACATTCCTTTATAAATTCCCACCTTGAATTTATATTTCCAAATATCCACCGATATTATATTTCACTTTATAAACCCAGTTTATAAATTCCAAAATCTCACTTCTCTTTTAAAATTCCAATTTTAAACTCCTAAATCAATTTCCAATTGATTTCCAATTTACTTCACTTTGAAATAAATTTCCTTACTTACTTCATTTATTTCAAAATCCATTAACTTTAAATTTCATTTCTTTATTATGATTTAAAAATCTCTTTTAACTAAGAATACCAATTCAGATTTTTCCCAAATTCCTTTCTTATCCTTTTAAATAAATTTAGCCTTTGAATTTTAAAATAAATCCTTTATTTCGTTAAAATAATAATGCTTGAGTTTTAAAATTCATTATTTCTCGGTTAATTCAAAATTCCCTTTCCATACTCGGAATTTATTTACTAGAATTTAGAAATCTCTTTTATTCTTTTCCAATTCATTTTTGAATTTATTCAAATTCTCTATCATTATCTACTTAAAAATCTTCTCTTATATTTCCTTTTTCAAAAATCCGATATATATATTTTTGGTAACCCAGTATACCCAAATATATTCAATCAACCCGTTGCATCCAATATTCCATTCATCAATATAATTCATCACAGGATAACAAATAACCATAACAGAGAATATTAAACATTCTAAATAAATTTTGAGGAATCCAGTTGAATCCCTCCAACCCGTTTCCCTGCATCCACAGATGATAGCACAATACAAATTCCACTTCGAGGTGGAATATCGTGGTATATGGGTTTATATAATATCTTCCGCTATTATGCGGCGCATAGGGTCTCATCCGCTATATAATGCGGGAAATCAATCACTCCAATATATATATACTATATATACTACTATATAATATACCATATCCAATCAATTCAAGCATTCAACCAATTATTTAAATTTAACCATTTAAATTTAAATTAAACCCAGATGAGTGAGATTAACTCACCTTTAATTTTTGTTTGTAGTCCATTTGAAACTGGCTTGTTCCATGATTTAAAACCTTGTATAAACATTATACAATTTATTAATACTTGAATTAAACCAAAAATTGATTAACATTTACTTAGTTATTTTAACTTATAATTTAATTTAAAAATTTTAAACTAATAATTTAACAAATTATCTTTGGTAGCCCAATAATTTAATAAGTTAATCAAAATAGTTCAATCATCAACCCACCTCTTTCAAAATAAACTAGTAGGATAAAAATAATTTTAGCAACTAAAATAATTAAATAAGTTCATTAAAACAATTTAATCTCCAAATCTGATATTTAAAAATTAAACTAGTAGATATAGAATGTGTATCTTGTTTCCTTTGGAACTATATACTTAAATAAATAACTAGTTTATTTAAAACAATTTTTATATAAAATCTTTCAAACTTTTTTTTTAGAATTTAGTTAACAAACAATTTAGTTACCTTATTTAGCATTTTAAAATCAAATTGAGAGTTTAACAATCAAGTACATATTTTTCCTTTCAGTGAATAGCAGGGTAAGAATTTATTTTACTGTCCTTTATATATATACAGCTGATTCTATTTTTAAACTAGACTATTTTGAAATCCACCAAAAATTTAAAACTTACTGTAATAAATCTTTTCTGTTAATATCCAAAACAGTCTTTTACCCTACTGTTCATTTATATATAAATTTGAAAAATCTGTATATATATACATATCACTGTATAAGTATATATATATTCCTTGATCTAGATATATGTATATAGATTAAATTTAAACAACAGTTTAAAAACCTTACTACTATCGAGCAACCCAGTTGACCCCAATCGCCAGCAGCCTCCTCCGTGACGTCCACCGATGCTCGAACACCACAAAACCCCGCGATCCCCAAAGACGACTTCACGTCGTGTCTGAACCCAGATGCGACAGCCACCGAAACCCCTATCTTTATCCCACGACTCACATGACTCCAAGCCATGTCGCGACCACCCCGTCGTGACGCCCTAACCGTCGCGCCTCAATTCTAAAAACGAGGCGGCAAAAAGAATCGAACGGGATTCGAGTTCGATCGAAGTGAAACTGCCATTTGCTTTGTATTTATTATTATTATTATTTTATGGAGAATCGATCTTGAATTAGTTTTGAACAGAAGAAGAGAAAGGGGACTCGAGATTTATAATAAGAGGAATCGAATTTTTAATCTACCCTGATGGGAGTGAAAAGAACAACGTGACTTAAAAATGGAGGCGACGTGATCTTTGCGTGTAGTTGAAAAAGGCTACAGTGTCGTGATGGAAAGAAAAGGTGGCTGACGTGAAAATATCTGACCAGTCAAACCATATATGGGTATTATATTTAATTTAAATTCAAATCGTCTCGAATTCACAACTAAAATCTTGATCTCCTATCGAGGTGTGCCGCCAGGCGTTTATAATGTTATACCCCTATTTCGAACGCACTGAAAAAGGTTTCGAGGCCTAACTCGATCGTATGAAGAAGATAGCTTTTTGGACCCAGTTATTATATTGAATTCGATATAAATTTCAGCACGTTTATATGTCGTACGCTCACACAACAACTCCAATCACTACGAAACTTGAAATCCGATAATAATACCATGTTACGGATCCAATGGAACTAGTTTCGTCGAATTCCGAGACTGTGCCTCGGAAGGCTATTTTTAAATATCGATTCAACCGATATATTTACAAAACTGAATAAAACACTTTTAAATTCATTTTTAAAAGTTCTATCACCTTCGGTATTATTAATATGAATTTTATAAGCCTTCAAATTATTTTTAACAGGCTTAAAACTCCAGATTCAACATTAGACCCAACTTCAGATTATTTAATTTAATAATTAAATTACTCAATAAATAGTGATATTTGAAGTTCACGTAACAAATTCACATTTGAATATTTAAAATCAATTAAATATTCCAATTTCAAATATTCAAAAATTACGGGTCGTCACATTCCTCCCCCCTTAAAAGAATTTCGTCCCCGAAATTACTTGTTAAGAAGAATGGTACAATTTCCGTTAACTATTTCTCAACCCAAATAGTTTTTAACAACTTGTCAAAACGAATCTTTTTATCAGAGACACACTAACCCTCTTTCTAACTTTTCAAACTTATCAATACGTCCCTAACAATATTACTTACTTAACAATACAAATTTCAATTCAAATTTAAAATTTAAATTATCAAAACATTCTCAAAAATTTTCTAACTCCTTAGATTTTCGAAAAATTTCGCCAGCGTCTCCTTTGCGCAGCTAGCTCGGTACAACTACAAAATGCCTCTACGGGCCCCCAAATTCAAAAGAAAATAAAAAGCCAAGTGGCTGGACAAGAAAATGATCAAATTTCATACAGAAATTTAAACACATACCTTTGCCGAGCCAATTTCAATTTATCTTCGGAAATCAAAAATCCCAATTTCCTTTTTGCTTTTTAAACTCCTGTATATCCTACTTAGCAATAATATCCAATCATAACATTCAAAATCATTTTATTGACTTCTTTACAAAATTTCAATATCTATTCATTCGAACCCTTACGACGTACATATATCATCCGTACGCAATATCAAATCTGATCGCTCGCTCGACCACACAATTTCATTTCCGAACTAGTACCGTCCACCCGACTCTCTAGTGCGGACTCAGATCTGGTTTCTTGATCAGAAACCGTCATTCTCCTTGCATAGCCGTAAACTATGATAGAGAACATTCAGAATCAATCAAAATTCCATTTCCAAGGTTCGCCGTCGAAAATCGAGTGAAAAATCCTAACTCGGATCGATATAACTATCTCAAAATTATGTGCTCGAATCTGGATCAAACCATTATGCGAATAAAATAATATACGTACACCCTACGTATTAATTCCAATTGATTATCAACTATATCAATTTTCTCTTTTATTCACATTTATTTTGATTTCCATTCACTTATTTACAACCATCCCATTTCCCCATTTCCAGTTTAAAATCTTCATCCAAATGTTAACTTGGAACATTATTCTCAATATCAAATTTTACTTAAGAATTTCATTTTTTCATTTCTTAAGTTCAGTATAAATATTTTATATACTTCTTAAATTTATTTTTACTTCACTATTGAAGTTTATATCCATTCCTATTCACTTTGCCTTCACAATTCCATTTGAATTCAATTTGCTTCAATTTACAAATTATTTCAAATCTAAATACTTTTTCCTAATTTTCATTCAAATTTTCATTTTCAATTCTACTAGAATTCAGTTTGTCTTCAAACTCTGAATATTGAATTTTATCCACTTTACTTTATATACACAATTTTAGATTAGATTTCAATATTCAGTTTCAATTCTATTTGCTTACCAATTTTAAATCATTTGTCGTTAGTGAAAATTTTAAAAAAATTCTAACTCCAAAAATTTCTGAATTTTTTTGGCAGAGTCTCCCTTGTACGGAGGAGCTTTCGCAATTTGACAAGAGATATAAATATATATACATCAACCCACACGGTCGGGAAAACAAAATCAGTTCATATTTCCTAACTTTGTATTGCGTAGGCGTACCTTTATTTAGCATTTTTAAGCAAAGCAGTTATTTATTTAGCATTTTTAAGCAAAGCGGTTATTTATTTAGCATTGTACGCGACCAAATCCAGTCATACAGCCCCCGTACCTGTACTTACTAAATTTAGACATGTAAGCACTATATATATGCAATTTGTTAACATTTCACTTACTTTCAATAGCTAAACACATGCATTTCATAAGCAATATACACAAAACAGTTTTCATAAGCAATTAATAAGGTCTCAATATTAATTTAATTGCTTTTACTTGATTTTTATATCATCCTATCCAATTCGGAATGTTTTCAACTCATATTCTTACATTCAATTCATTTGTAATCCAAAAAAACTTGTATTCATTGTAATTGATTCAAAAATCAATTTTATTTACTTATATTTAACCAATTTAAATCTCATTAACATATTCAATCAACTAATTTATTCCAAATTAGTTTATTTCCCACTTTTAATTCAATATTTGATTTTTATCTTCAAAAATTACTTTATTACTTTACTTGAATTCAATTCTATTTTATAATTCAAGATTGGATTTTTATTTTATTCACCAAAATGTCAGACAATTCTATTTTGGCCTTTATTTCTCTCTTTTCTCACTTATAAGTCATACACTTATATTCCCATACTTCCTTTCATTTTAGCTCAAATATATTCACTTTCCAATCTTTATAAGACACACTTATATTCTTTTCATAAATTCCAACTTTTACAAGCCATCGGATTTATTTTTTTTGTTTCCAGTTCAAATTTTTATTTAACTCGTTTCCAGTTAAATCTAACTTCTTATTATTCTTTTAAGTTCATTTGAATAAGAATTCAATTCTATTTAATATTCTTTATAACTCACTGAATTTTAATTCAATTCCAAAATCCAATCCCCATATTCCTCATCAAAATCATTCACTATTTATAAGTTTATAACTTATCTTCTGATGATCTTTAAATTATTTAAATAAGGATTTTAGGATTTTTAAACACCCGGCTATTGTTTCAAATCATTTCGAAAACACCAATATCTCAAAATCACACTTCCACAAATTTCCTTTGAAATTTCAAAAACAAAACTAATTTTTTTTGAACAAATCAATTAGGCAGCAATCCGTCACTTAGAAACTCGAAAATGAACATCGATGATGCTGCAGTCATCACCGAAGTTATTTTCCAGCGACTGAAGTGAGCTAAATGCTATATCCCTTCCCAAAATTTATTTGAAACAATTTCTTTTCAGAAATAGCTCCCAAAATAATAATGCTATTATTTATCTTCAAAACACTTCGAAAAACACTTCCAAAATCTCCGGGATTTTAAATTTACCCATTTGATTAAATCAAATTTTAACTATAATTCATTTGTATAATTTATGCTTATACAAATTTCCATTGGTTATACAAATCATTCCAATTTTATAATCTTATTTGTTTAAAATACTATCATCCAAACATCCAAGTTATATAACAATTTAAGGAAATATTTCTTTTATATCAAAATACATTTTTGGGTAAAATTATTTCATTTACCCGCTTTCGAAAAAAATATTGTGTCGAATTTTCCTATTCAAGTGTTTAGAAACCCCTTCGATATAGTTGTCCAGACTATGCCGATGAAGGTTCTTATGCCACTCAATAAATCAACCAACACAATATAAAACCATTTTATATTCACTAACAAATACGCGCTCATATCTATTATTACACTCAAACTCATTCTAGAGTACTACTGACTCTATCTCTAATGAGTAATCCCCACCACAGCCAAGGTTCTCGCTTAACCTTCAGCTCTAATACCAAATGTAACGACCCGATTTTTCTATGCCCGAAAAATCGAACCATTAGGGTTAAAGAAGAAGAAGGTAGAAGAAGAAAATAAAACAACAATAGAATCTAACCATCGCAGCGGAATAAAATATAATAGATAATAAATGATCTTTACACAAAGAAAATACATCTGTTTATACATTACATCATCAGCGTACAGAATCAGAGTATAATACAGTCAACATCACGATTCAGGACAGTTATAATAACTTGTCCCACATACAAAATACTCAACATACTCAACATAGCGAAATATTTAAAACAAATACGGGTGATACGTCTCGCCATCCAGCTCGTCTCCTAAGCTCCACAGCATCCTATCATGTATCTGTAATACTCGGTCTGACCCGAGCATTATAATAAAATAACACCCGAGTCAGTCTGGGAAACCAGCGTGAGAAAACACACTCAATTGGATTATTAAAGTTTTCCAAACCCTTTGAAATCAAAAGCATCTCGTAAGACCATGCCACAAATAAACATCTCGGGTTTTTACCTTACGATAGCCAAAACACTTTTATCAAATTCGTCTGATATTATAATAGTGTCTATAGAAAGTAAAATAGAATCTAGCTGAAATGCTTGCATCTCACGTTTCAGCAATAGTTGGGCACAATCAAAACCGTACAGGCACGTAGGGAGAATGGATTTCCAACGAATGACTAGGCACTGGGGTACCACCTGTAACAGTACCTGGTCTAGATCAGCGTACCGAGGACCACACCCGATCCCCTACAACACAAGACCGGAACTACCTAAGGGTAATTACGAGTAAGATCACTCCACGGTTGGGATCAGCAACCGCACCACTAAGCCGAAATAAAAAGGGACATCTAGACAGGGATGACCTCACCCTAATGGGCGCTACCCACATAGCCTTGCTGCATAACCCCTGATTTTCAGTCATTCCCGGTTGATGAGGCTCGAGGCTAAGCGTTACCTTTATAGAACATATCCCTTAGAATGCCCATCGTCCACCTGACGATGTTCCGAAAGCATTCATCCGTACAAGTCCGTCCCGGGTTCGAACGGAACCGAAGGCACTATTCCTACTACATCCATTTTGGAATCATCCTCAGGATTGGTAGCGACTAGCCCTTGCACTTCACTGCTCCCTCTTCGACTCCGAACTCGTTTTTCCACGAAAACGTACAAACCGGATTGAAGTGGTTTTTGAGAAATAAATCTCGATCCCGGTCTCTTCGAAACGATCAGCGCATTGTCCAATATTGATAGTCGGTGAGTTAACTATCAATTAACATTCACAAAGTTCCATCAAACAATAAATAATTTCCCAAATTATTTATTAATCTCAAAATATCTTCGCAAGATATATTTCCACTTTTCACCCCTTTGAAAACAGTTTCAAACCATCTTTCTCTTCACGAAATAAGTTTCCCCAAATATTCTATTTCCACTGAAATTACCTAGTACAAATACTTTAGATCTTAAAAATAATTCAAAACACTTTATTATAAAACATACTTTAAAACACTTAAATTAAAAACTACTTTAATACTTTATTCAAAAATTTATACTTTAAGAATATTTAAAATAAAGCTACTTTATAAACTATAAAACTACATTTTTATCCTTTAAAACACAATACCCAGTTACCTTTAAATAATTACTACTAAATTAAATTTGAGAAATACTTACATTTAACCTTTAAACATTTAAAAATAATAAATTTTCTAAACATACTTTAAAAACAACTTTAAATCCTTTAACTTATACTTAAAAGTTTGCTTTGGAAACGTACTTGGTTATCCAGGGAAATTCACTTCTCTTCCACATCTTTAAAAATAAAACACTATTTATTTTAAACAAATTCACATTCCTTTATAAATTCCCACCTTGAATTTATATTTCCAAATATCCACCGATATTATATTTCACTTTATAAACCCAGTTTATAAATTCCAAAATCTCACTTCTCTTTTAAAATTCCAATTTTAAACTCCTAAATCAATTTCCAATTGATTTCCAATTTACTTCACTTTGAAATAAATTTCCTTACTTGCTTCATTTATTTCAAAATCCATTAACTTTAAATTTCATTTCTTTATTATGATTTAAAAATCTCTTTTAACTAAGAATACCAATTCAGATTTTTCCCAAATTCCTTTCTTATCCTTTTAAATAAATTTAGCCTTTGACTTTTAAAATAAATCCTTTATTTCGTTAAAATAATAATGCTTGAGTTTTAAAATTCATTATTTCTCGGTTAATTCAAAATTCCCTTTCCATACTCGGAATTTATTTACTAGAATTTAGAAATCTCTTTTATTCTTTTCCAATTCATTTTTGAATTTATTCAAATTCTCTATCATTATCTACTTAAAAATCTTCTCTTATATTTCCTTTTTCAAAAATCCGATATATATATTTTTGGTAACCCAGTATACCCAAATATATTCAATCAACCCGTTGCATCCAATATTCCATTCATCAATATAATTTATCACAGGATAACAAATAACCATAACAGAGAATATTAAACATTCTAAATAAATTTTGAGGAATCCAGTTGAATCCCTCCAACCCGTTTCCCTGCATCCACAGATGATAGCACAATACAAATTCCACTTCGAGGTGGAATATCGTGGTATATGGGTTTATATAATATCTTCCGCTATTATGCGGCGCATAGGGTCTCATCCGCTATATAATGCGGGAAATCAATCACTCCAATATATATATACTATATATACTACTATATAATATACCATATCCAATCAATTCAAGCATTCAACCAATTATTTAAATTTAACCATTTAAATTTAAATTAAACCCAGATGAGTGAGATTAACTCACCTTTAATTTTTGTTTGAAGTCCATTCGAAACTGGCTTGTTCCATGATTTAAAACCTTGTATAAACATTATACAATTTATTAATACTTGAATTAAACCAAAAATTGATTAACATTTACTTAGTTATTTTAACTTATAATTTAATTTAAAAATTTTAAACTAATAATTTAACAAATTATCTTTGGTAACCCAATAATTTAATAAGTTAATCAAAATAGTTCAATCATCAACCCACCTCTTTCAAAATAAACTAGTAGGATAAAAATAATTTTAGCAACTAAAATAATTAAATAAGTTCATTAAAACAATTTAATCTCCAAATCTGATATTTAAAAATTAAACTAGTAGATATAGAATGTGTATCCTGTTTCCTTTGGAACTATATACTTAAATAAATAACTAGTATATTTAAAACAATTTTTATATAAAATCTTTCAAACTTTTTTTTAGAATTTAGTAAACAAACAATTTAATTACCTTATTTAGCATTTTAAAATCAAATTGAGAGTTTAACAATCAAGTACATATTTTTCCTTTCAGTGAATAGCAGGGTAAGAATTTATTTTACTGTCCTTTATATATATACAGCTGATTCTATTTTTAAACTAGACTATTTTGAAATCCACCAAAAATTTAAAACTTACTGTAATAAATCTTTTCTGTTAATATCCAAAACAGTCTTTTACCCTACTGTTCATTTATATATAAATTTGAAAAATCTGTATATATATACATATCACTGTATAAGTATATATATATTCCTTGATCTAGATATATGTATATAGATTAAATTTAAACAACAGTTTAAAAACCTTACTACTATCGAGCAACCCAGTTGACCCCAATCGCCAGCAGCCTCCTCCGTGACGTCCACCGATGCTCGAACACCACAAAACCCCGCGATCCCCAAAGACGACTTCACGTCGTGTCTGAACCCAGATGCGACAGCCACCGAAACCCCTATCTTTATCCCACGACTCACATGACTCCAAGCCATGTCGCGACCACCCCGTCGTGACGCCCTAACCGTCGCGCCTCAATTCTAAAAACGAGGCGGCAAAAAGAATCGAACGGGATTCGAGTTCGATCGAAGTGAAACTGCCATTTGCTTTGTATTTATTATTATTATTATTTTATGGAGAATCGATCTTGAATTAGTTTTGAACAGAAGAAGAGAAAGGGGACTCGAGATTTATAATAAGAGGAATCGAATTTTTAATCTACCCTGATGGGAGTGAAAAGAACAACGTGACTTAAAAATGGAGGCGACGTGATCTTTGCGTGTAGTTGAAAAAGGCTACAGTGTCGTGATGGAAAGAAAAGGTGGCTGACGTGAAAATATCTGACCAGTCAAACCATATATGGGTATTATATTTAATTTAAATTCAAATCGTCTCGAATTCACAACTAAAATCTTGATCTCCTATCGAGGTGTGCCGCCAGGCGTTTATAATGTTATACCCCTATTTCGAACGCACTGGAAAAGGTTTTGAGGCCTAACTCGATCGTATGAAGAAGATAGCTTTTTGGACCCAGTTATTATATTGAATTCGATATAAATTTCAGCATGTTTATATGTCGTACGCTCACACAACAACTCCAATCACTACGAAACTTGAAATCCGATAATAATACCATGTTACGGATCCAATGGAACTAGTTTCGTCGAATTCCGAGACTGTGTCTCGGAAGGCTATTTTTAAATATCGATTCAACCGATATATTTACAAAACTGAACAAAACACTTTTAAATTCAATTTTAAAAGTTCTATTACCTTCAGTATTATTAATATGAATTTTATAAGCCTTCAAATTATTTTTAACAGGCTTAAAACTCCAGATTCAACATTTGACCCAACTTCAGATTATTTAATTTAATAATTAAATTACTCAATAAATAGTGATATTTGAAATTCACGTAACAAATTCACATTTGAATATTTAAAATCAATCAAATATTCCAATTTCAAATATTGAAAATTACGAGTCGTCACAACAGTGGTTTTGAAAAAGCCATATTAGACAAAGTTGTAATAGAGTCAGAGCTTTCTGCAACTGTTTTTTGTCGTCGTATGTGACAACCGTTGTTATAGGTCTTTTACAATTAGTTTTGCCCATTGTAATAGGTCTTTTACAATTTTTTTGCCCGTTGTTAATAAAATATCAAAAAAGACACTATTGCACGCACATATATGTTTAAGATCATTTTACAATTAAAACCAATATTGTACTAATGACAATCAAAATTATTCACATTTACTAAAAATAACATGAACAATTCACATTTATAACAGCCAAAACGATTCATATATTCATACCATTCGTAAAGTCTTAGCATTGATACAAAACATCGTAGTTCAAGTCTAAACTAACATAAACAAATAGTATAATTCAATTATCTTATAGTTTTATGAAACTTGTAATAAACAAATAACAAAAATGGTACATTTCCCCTAGATTAATAAATTAACTATTTTTGTGATAATCAAGCTGTGAAGTTGATGTGTAAGAGCCATAATGCACCTCTTTGCTTGACAATACCTTTAAAGCTGCAAAGAATGAACGAACCTAAAATACAATAAATTAATCATAATGCCACAATTAATCAAAAAAAATTCTGATGGAGTGGAGAAGAAAAGATAATTTTCTAAGAAAAGTTCTTACTTTCTTAACAACTAAAGTAAACTTAAATGTATTGGTCTTTTGTGCTACATATGAGTTAACATGGGCTTAACAAGACAAAGAAAGAAAGCTGCATTGATAGACACTTTTCTCGCCAAGTCCACTGCAGCTCATGTGATTCATGGCAAAGATTAGTCGGGTAGAAAGGAAAATAAAGGGTCTCTACTAGTTTCAAATTTGCAGTCTGAGAGTGGCCAATCAAATGAAATTGCATAATGTAAGGAGGCATGATGTTATCAACTTGAAGAGGAGATAATTAACAAAGGTATAGTGCTAGATAGAATGCCCAATGCATTTTTGTTTGCCTCAGAAGTTATAAAAAAGCTATCGGCACCAAACTCATGACCCCATTCGTCGTAGGTATTCAGTGGAAACAGTGTGAAAGAGATGATTCTCCATTCTATGTTATTAGTCGATCCAGAGGAAGAAAAAATGAAAATACACGCAACTTGATATATCATTCAGGAGATGTATAATAAAGGACAGCTGCAAATATCAAGTACTTCCTATGCCTCCACTTGACACAACGAGTCAGAATTTCTTAGAAATTATGACAGCATATACTAACCTTCTGCAGTGATTTGAGGTTGATCTCAGGATGACCACTATGATAATATACACACACATATGCATCCATCTACTCAAAGATAGAGAACAACACCATATGTAGCACCATTCAGGCTAATGTTCACCAACTACAAGCAGCTCCACCTCCAATATCATTTCAGTTGCTCGGACAAACCGTTTAAGTACTTGTATTAATAGAATGATGATTGAAAGAAACCACAAAAAATTATGAATTATCATGTGGAGAAACATCCTATGGTTATGGAATGCGGTTTAATGACACAAAAATATATATAGCCACATGCTACTTTTCACTAGTTTAGAATAAACAAACTCATATATTAATTTCCAAGAACTATAAATGTATAAGAGCACCTCCAAGCTCCTCTGTCTTCCATCGAACGGTACGTCTAGCAATTTTGGTGAATCATGGCGGCATTTGGACAGTTTTTTAAAGAAAAGGTGAAAATAAGAAGTTTAAAAGGGGAATTTGTAGGGTAATATGGGCTGAGCGTGGGGTTTATAGGCACCCAGCGCCCAATATAGGGCCCTGATTAAATCAGCGTCTACGACATGCCGTTGATTAAATCAGCACCCTACCGTTGGCCAACCCTTTAATATTAAGGGGGTAATATTTAGGGACTGAATATTATCCCCTTAAGCTATTGGAGATGCTCTTAGTGTACATTGATATAATATTCAAAGTTTCATTCATTCATCAAAAGAAGCTCGTGTAAATGTTAACATATAATTCAAAATTGTAAACTCAAAAAATCCATGTCATATAAGGTTGATTTTCTCATGACTCTTAACTTCTTTTCTACATGGAATAACTTCAGGAATGATGGACTTTGGGAGAATAGATGTACATGATACTAACTCGAATACTTATTACAAACTAAAGGAAAAACAACCTCACTTACCCATCTTCATCAAACTCTCGAAGTCGACTAAATATGCAAAGTTATACCCCAAATCAACAACATCATTATTTGCATCTCCATGCGTATCATCCCCCATACAAAAGAAAAGCCTAAACCCTCAATTGAAATCACCTCCTCGATCCTTGTCGCCCTCAACCTCTCCTCCAGTCCTGACCGTTGAAATGTGTCGTACATCTCCTTCTCCACTAAAGAATCGTCCGGATCTCAATCTAAGGTTGGAAGAAGTTTGGATTTGAAGGTGTCGTCCACTACGAGGTCGGGCCACCACTCGACGAGCAAGTTATAGGTTCGGGATTGGGGTGAATAGAGGGTAAATTGGCGGTGGTGGTGAAGATGATGGTTGTGAAGGGATAAGTAGTTATATCTAATATTTGATAAAATCCGCTCCAATATTTAATGTAAAATACCCGATATTTTTTAAGAATATAGTTCATTATTGTATGTGATGGAGAAAATATTTTTACAAATAAATTTCTTCACATTCTTAATATTTGTTTTTTGTATATGGTAAATGACAATTTGTAGACCATATTAGAAATCTCAATGCTTTAATTTTTTATTTTTAACCATACGGTTTAATGCTTCTTCGTTAGTCTTTCAATAAAGAAAACTCTACTTATTCCTTTATTTTATATATTTTATTTTCCTTAAAAACTTTACCGCTAAATATAAGATCATGAAAGAGCTACTTCTTTTTTTAGTTATATTATGTTCATAGTTTTTAATTGGTAAGTTAGCTTATGAAAATTTATTTTATTAGTTATTATCATGCACCCAAAACTAAAAGTAGAAAAGCAGTAAATTTATATATTTAACATATTGATAAGAAACAAACAAAAATAGTAATAGATATCAAATCAACATTGCTTATTCGATAAATTAAATGAAAACGATGAAAGTTTAAATATGGAAATTTTGGGAAAGTAATATACATCATTAGATAACCGACGAAATAATGAATATGGTATAAAAATGAAAAGTTGAAATAGGTTATTTTATTGTAGTGGGTTTTTGTTTAATACTAAGTTTAACTTTAGTGGATTGCAATTTTGAAAAATGATATTTGACCACAAATAGTTTTTACAAGGTAGGATTAACGTTAAGATAGACTGTAGAAATAAATCTGTCAATGACAAATATTTGTCAGTCATAGATTTGTCTAGGATAACATTTGCCTAACAAATATTTAGCAAGCAAATGTTTTGAAAGACAAATGTTTAACATGCAATAAAATTTGATATTATTCTCCACAATAAAATTAAGTACTTGCCAGAAAAATGTTTCAAAATACAATTGTTTAATGCAATAATATTTGATATTATTCTCTACAACAATATCAATAATTTAGCAAGCAAATATTTCGAAAGATAAAATTTTAACACGCAATAATATTTGATGTTATTTTCTATAGCTTTGTTTAATATTAAGTTATGTTTTATGGATTTTATTTTAAAACAACAATATTAGATCACAAATGTATAATAAAAAATAGTATTAGCATTAAAGATTGATTGTAAAAGCAGACTGACAATGGAAAAATATTGTTAACTAAAAATCTACCTTGTAATATATTCCAGTCATAAGACGGTACGGTGGTTTTTATAGGAATGTAGAATAATGTTTTTTTGTTTTAACCATCATAAGACGGTACTGTGGTATTTATAGAGTGAAAAATGCTTTACAACAGCTAGTGCATGTTAGGAGATCAATTCCTTAAGAGTAGGTAACTTATGGTTACCGCTAGCTTGACTAAGTATTCTTATCATTCCCAAGCAAGATTAGGGTTCTACGGTGAACATGTGACAAGCCACAACTCCAGATACATCGATCCAAAGCCTATGATGACTTTCGAACTCACATCATGCCAAGAAGTGCGAGTTATTGGGTTTTTAAGCACTACAGAGACTAAGAATATAAGGATAAAATCTAAGACAATCTACAGATTCAGATCTTACAATAGAAGGCAGTAAAATATAAATATAGAAAATAATTATCTTAGAAAATATTCCTGAAAACATATTCTTAAAAAATACATAGTCATAGTCCAGAGTTTACAGAAATACATCATATAGTCTGATAAGTACCAAGTATAATAAATAGTTACATGGAGAGTAATGGAAAATAATAAGTAATTTCAATGCCAAGCTCACCTCTCTATGTACTATATACGGACCAATCACCTACTGCCCTATCCTCCTTAGGTGGGGAAAAAAAGAAAAGGAGCGGGTCAGACAAAAGTCTGATGAATGAGTACATCATTAATATATGGCGATTACATGCAGTTAATTTCATTAATACTCTATATGATCTAGGGTGTCCTACTTGTGTTTGTGAACTACTTACTAAAATAAGGTTTGTTAATCTAAGAGTATAGTTTTAAATACACTTACACCGAACATCTTGTTAAGGTTTATACAGAGGGTCGAACAACTAATCGAACATAAAAAACAATGGCGGATTGGGCTAATAACTACTGGAACAATTCAAACATAGGATCGTCTACAATATCAACCTTGGGACTATGTTCCAAAACAACGACTACACGTACTTTATTTATGCATTGAGGAAGCGCCCACAACGCTGACTTATGCCAAAGACGTCTTAGGTCTGCTGCATCCATGTCCAATCTCATTGGTAACGTAACGACACTTATTGTGCAGTGCTGGGCATCTTACAACTGTATCTTGCGATACATCTAGGTGCCTCCCATTAGTGTCGGGCCAAACACTTCTCCAAGCATCCTCATAAGTATTGCACATACACCATTGAACCTCATAAGAGTGAAATTTGCAATCGAATCGTCCTCATCGGATACCGACTTTGCCGAATAAGTAGTTTCTAGGCCTGATTGCCCGCGTACACATCTATCCAGTCCCGTAACGTCCAAGAATCGTAAACTTAAGGAACAAATTTCCCTACTAATATATTAATATTCATATATATAAAATATATATAAACTATAACCCGAGCCTTAGGCCAAAGTTCATATTGCGCCTGCAAACCGTTAACCGGTTGACCGTCAGCTTTTGGAACGGTCGACCACTTGTTGTTGACTGGCTCTAGTGAGCCCGTCGACAGGTCAAAGTTGATTTTTTTTCTTCATTCTCTGTTAATTACATTCTCTTTCAATTATTCTCTATTAATTGCAATAAACATCTACTTTGTTGATCTACGATTTCTAATGTCCTCAATTTCAATTTCTAACTATTTTAAAAGCATGTTTGTCATCAAATCAAATTAAATCAAATTTAGAATCAATAGGGTATTGATATATCACTCTATATTCAATATAACAACAAGAGTGTGTTTAACCTAAACCAACTTCTATCCAACAAATTTACTTTAACCAAATTTAGATTGCACAAAGATCATATTCATATGAGCTAAAATCTCATCAAATTTTCAATTTATTACAATCACTGGATAAACAATATTTATGATTAAACCAAACCAATTCTAGATCAAATAGGATATAAACAAATTTAATTACATATATATCATCATATTAATTATGAACCACTCACCTCTACAAAGCTATTCCCTTTTTAGTTCGTTCGGAATTGCCTCCACTGGGTTTGTCAATCTCTCCTTGATTTGATTTGATTCCCCATTCTTCAACCTTTTGAATTATATTTTAGTTTTTTTGAAGAAAATTGATTTGGAGAGAAAAAGGGTTGAGTTTTGGAAGAGAACGGAGTTTTGTTATGGTTGGTATGAAATTAGGGTTTTGAGTATTAGGTTTGAGTTCTATTTATAAGGGTTCAGATCGTCATCAGCCGTTATATTGCTTTACATAAAACCCAGGTCGTTAGGCCTACCCAAACCCTAGCCTCGAATGCTCAACCGGTCGACCGCTTGGTCATGGGCTGTCGACCGCTAGGGGTCGATGAACCAAACAATGGCGTCAACTGGTAGAGCTTTCCTCTTATAAAATATTCGTTTAATTATTTAATTATTCTCGATTTCGAACTTTTAAACATTAACAACCTTTTTATATGAACTCCGATTACAAAACATTATACATGAAAATTGTCCAGAAAATTGCTACGAATGTAATGGTGTAAGTTTCGTAGCTAAATTCGGAAATTTGTAAAAATTCCATTTTTACCCTTATTATATTTAATTTATTTTCTTTTGTTAAATTTTCGGTTAATTTTATCGGGGTATTATGGAACTTCAATCTTGTAACGTTGTCAAAGAAAGGATTGACGTGAGAGTGGTTTAGACAACGCGTTAGCAAGTCAATCTGCAAGATGGATATGAGAGACATAAAGTTGATTTTTGCAACTTGATTGTAGACGAAATAAAAGTCGATAGCTATATGTTTCATCCGGGAACGAAATACTGGATTGTAGACGAAATAGAAGTCGATAACTATATGTTTATTTAGTGCTTTAGTAGCACCGGGCCTTATATTTTGGTATTTTAAATTACCTTAAAATAGTGATAAATTTTGAAAAGGGATTTCAAAGTTATTTTGGAAATTATACATGTTTTAAATAGTTATTCTTGAATTACTTGATGAATTAATTTATTTTAAAATCAAAGGTATGATTTTTGGATATTATAATTTTATAAAATATTTTTAAATGGAAATTTTGAATTGGGAATAAAGATTTTTAAATCTTAAATTAAGTCCGTCTTTTAAATAAAACAGATATGGTTTTAAAAGAAATTAGAAATATTTGATATAAATATTGTTAATCATTTTGTATAAAGTGATGTTTTACAAATGAAGTAAAGATTTGCAAATATCATGTTTTGTAAATAAAAGAGTGGATTTATAAACGGTGTTATAAATCAAAGGAAAATTATTATTATTTAGAAAATGGGGAATAGATCAAATGATGGATTTATTATAAGATAGGGAAGTTGGTTTTAGAAAATAATTGACTCTATTTTGGAAATTGAAAGTGAGGGTAAGAATTGGGATTGTTAAACGATATTTTATAAATTGAAGGAAATTTATAAAAAAAGGTGTATACCTATTGAAGCAAGGTTAGAACGGTTGGAATTATGTTTGGATGTGGTTTTATAAATAAGTAGGATTTATAAAGGAAGGAAGGTATAAATGAATTCATAAATAAAGGAATTTTTATTAAAGGAAATTTTATGAAATGGGAAGAGATTTATAAACATGGTTTATAAATATGGAAATGATTATATTGAGTTAAGTATGGATTTTAATCAAGAAAATATATTTATATTTTAGAGGTAGTTTATTTAGATTAAAATTGTTTATCAATATTTTAAATGTTTTAAAAGGATAATTATTTAAAAATATTAATATGGGTTGAAATTAGTTTTAAATTATTATCAATAAAGTTTTGGAAATTTATTATTATTATTTATAAAAATGTTGAAGATAATTTATTATTGTTTATTTAAGAATGTTTTGAAATTTATTAATTATTATTTTAAGATGTTTTAAATTTACTATTTATTTATTTATGATGTTACTAGTATATAGTAGTGTTTAAAGGTCAGTGATTGGAATTTAATTATAATTGTTTCCGAGATTTATAAATGGAGTTTTAAAAATGAGTTTATACATTTATAAAAGGAGTTTTATAAATGGTTTTGTGGATTATAATAAGGTTTATAAATGGTTTTTGAATTGAATAAAAAGGGTAATCATCCAAATTGTTCGTGAATATACTTATACCATTGAAATAAGTATATGGATATGTTTTCAAGTATTGAGAAATAGTGATTGTGGGTTATGTTAATCTTTGTAAAAGAATTTTGATTCAAGTATTACAAAGTGAATTAAATTAATAAAAGATTTATTAATAAAAGGCTTACTGTTGCTTGGTGCTTAACAAATGTTGTTTTTCCCATGGAATGAAATTCCTGATTGAATGTTTGTTATTCGATAGTTAAATAATCGACTATCGAAATTGGACCCAAAACGTAACTTTGAAAATATCTAGGAGCAATACGTGAGTTATATGGCATAATCATCTCTGATGATGCTGTACTGTGCATATATATATCGTTTCGTTCTCCTAGGACAATGATAAGGAAATTCATCCACTAACGGTTAAGAGGTGATCTCCGATCTTATTTTTGACTGTTTATTTCCTAAAGAACCAGGGTTGAGTTTACCTGAAATTATCAAAAGTTGTTTCGAAGAGTCTGGGATCGGATATGTTATCCAAAAACCACTTCGATCCAATGAATGCATTTCGAAGTGAAGACACCTTGAAGATGATGGAGTTGGAGACGGAGCTCTCAAGTGTTTCGTTCAGTCCCAAAACGAACTTGTATGGATGAACGCCGGTATTGCATTGTTGCTTGGAGGGCAGTATTAGCATTACAAGTGGGAGGTGCTATATAAAAGGTAAAACGTAGCCTCAAGCCTTATAAACCAGGAATGACTAAAACAGAGGAGATGCAGCAGGGCTAACTGGGTCGCTGTAATAGCCCGCAAACCCATACCCCTTGAATTGACATTAATCTCCATCAAATCAAGTCAAGAAGAACGGAAATACGAACCATTTGGGGTAATGAAGAAAAAGGTAGAAGAAGAAAATAGAAACAACATCAGAATCTCACAACGCAGCGGAATAATATATAATAGTTAATAAATGATCTTTACCCAAAAGAAAACACATCTGTTTATACATTACATCATCAGAGTACATAATCAGAGTATAATATAATCAGAATCCAATACTGGTCAGTTATATTAATTTGACCCACAACAGAATACACAATACACAATACAACGAAATATATACCAAGTACGAGTGATACATCTCGTCATCCAGCTCGTCTCCTGAGCTCCACAACATCCTATACTGTATCTGTAATACTCGGTCTGACCCGAGCATTAAAATCAAAAAACACCCGAGTCAGTCTGGAAAACCAGCGTGAGAAAACACACTCAATTGGATTATTAATGTTTTCCAAACCCTTTGAAATCAAAAGCATCTCGTAAGACCACGCCACAAATAAACACGTCGGGTTTTTACCTTATGATAGCTAAAACACTTTTTATCAAAATCCTCTGATATTATAATAGTGTCTATATACAAATACTTATTCAAATAGTCGAAATTGTTACATCTATTAAATTCCAGCTAATAGGTATACAAACAAAACCGTAAAGGCATGTAGGGAGAATGGATTTCCAACTAATGACTAGGCACTGGGGTACCACCTGTCACAGTACCTGGTCTAGATCAGTGTACCGAGGACCACGCCCGATAGCCTGCAACACAAGACGGAACTACCCCTTACTGGATAATTCCGAGTAAGATCACCCCACGGTTGGGATCAGCAACCGCACCACTAAGCCGAAATAAAAGGAACATCTAGACAGGGATGGCCTCACCCTAATGGGTGCGACCCACATAGCCTTGCTGCATAACCCCAGATTTTCAGTCATTCCCGGTTGATGAGGCTTGAGGCTAAGCGTTACCTTTTTAGAGCGTTTCACTTAGAATGCCCATCGGGCACCTGACGATGTTCCGAAAGCATTCATCCATACAAGTCCATCCCGGGTTCGAACGGAACCGAAGGCACTATTCCTACTACATCCATTTTGGAATCACCTTCAGGATTAGTAGCGATTAGCCCTTGCACTTCACAGTACCATCTTTGATTCCAAACTCGTTTCCCCATGAAACGTATAAACCGGATCGAAGTGGTTTTCGAGAAACAAATCTCGATCCCGGTCTCTTCGAAACGATCAGCGCATTGGCCAATATGATAGTCGGTTATTTAACTATCAAATAACATCCACAAACAACCATTAAACATAAATAATTTCTCCCAAATTATTTATTAATCCTCATAGTATCTTCACAAGATATATTTCCACTTTCAACCCCTTTGAGAACAGTTTTCAGACCACACTCTTCTCATGGAATAAATTCCCAAATATTTATTTCCACTGAAAACACCAAGTACATATACTTTAGATTTAAAATAATTTAAAACTCTTTATTAAAAAATATACTTTAAACAAAACATTTAAATTAAAATTACTTTAATATTTTATTCAAAGGTATATACTTTAAGAATATTTAAAATAAAGCTACTTAATAAAATATAAAACTAAATTTTTATCCCTTTAAAACAAAATTTCAAGTCACCTTTAAATAATTACTACTATAATAAAATTTGAGAAATACTTACTTTAAAATCTAAACATTTACTAACGAATTTTCTAAAACATGCTTTTTTTAACAACATTAAAACTTTTAACTTATATTTTAAAATTTGCTTTGAAAACAAACTTGGCTATCCAGGGAAATACACTTCTCTTTCACATCTCTTTTTTTCTAAAATAAAAACAAATCATTATTTATTTTTACCAAATTTGCCCATTCCTTTAATAAATTCCCACCGTGAATTTATTCTTCCAAATATCCACTAACATTTTACTTCACATTATAAACCCAGTTTATAAATTCCAAAATCTCGCTTCTCTTTTAAATTCCAATTCCAAGCACTTAAATCAATTTACAATTGATTTCCAATTTACTTCACTTTGAAATAATTTACCTTACTTACTCCATTTATTTCAAAGTCTATTAAATTTCAGAATTTATTTCTTTATTATGATTTAAAATCTTAAACTGAAAATTTAAAATTCCAGTTTTCCCGAATTCCTTCTTTTTCCTTTTTATTTAAATTTAAACCTTGAATTAAAATAAATTCTTTATTCCTTGATATAATATCACTTAAGTTTTAAAATTCATTATTTTCCTTTTTATTGAAAATCTGCTTCCCACACTCGGAATTTATTTAATAGAATTTAAAAATCTCTTTTATTCTTTTCCAATTCATTCCTGAATTTATTCAAATTCTCCATCATTATCTACTTAAAAATCTTCTCTTATATTTCTTTTTTCAAAAATCCAATATATATATTTTTGGTAACCCAACATACCCAAATATATTCAATCAACCCGTTGCATCCAACATTCCAATCATCAATATAATTCATCATAGGATATCAAATAACCATAACAGAGAATATTAAACATTCTAAATAAATTTTTGAGGACTCCAGTTGGATCCCTCCAACCTGTTTCCCTGCATCCACAGATGTTAGCATAATACCAATTCCACTTCGAGGTGGAATATCGCGGTATATGGGTTTAATATAATATCATCCGCTATTATGCGGCGCATAGGGTCTCATCCGCTATATAATGCAGGAAATCAATCACTCCGATATATATATATATATATACTATTATATCACATCCAATCAATCAATCAATAATTCAAATTCGAACTATTTAAATTAAATTCTGGAAATCCAGATGTGAGTGAGATTAACTCACCTTTGATTTTGTTTTGCAATCCATTCCATCACGACTTGTTTTCCTTACGATTTCAGACTGTATAACATTAGATGGTTTTTTATTAATATTTGAATTAATCAAATAATTAATTACCTTTTTAAATAAATTCAACTTAACTAATAAATTTTATTTTAAACTAATGATTTAATTTTAGACAAATAATTAAGTGGAAATTAGGGAGACATCCCTATCATACTTTCATATTGTAAAGCGGGTCCCTGCCAAAGTTTCATTGTAAAGCGGGTCCCTGTTTTCTGGAAACGAAGAAAAATTATTGCTGAAATGTCAGCAACTTTTATAAATAAGTGCTGATATTTCAGCAACTATCTGTGTCAAAGTTTTATTGTAAAAACAAAGAAAAATTATTGCTGAAATGTCAGCAACTTTTATAAATAAGTGCTGATATTTCAGCAACTATCTGTGTCAAAGTTTTATTGTAAAAACAAAGAAAAATTATTGCTGAAATGTCAGCAACTTTTATAAATAAGTGCTGATATTTCAGCAACTTTAATAAACTGTGTTCACAGTGTACAAAAATGTTGCTGAAATATCAGCAACTTTTATAAATAAGTGTTGATATTTCAGCAACTTTCATACACTATGTTCACAGTGTACAGAAATGTTGCGGAAATGTCAGCAACTTTTATGAAATGTTGCATCATGCTCTGCAATAATCGTGAATAAAAAACAGGGACCTAATTTACACTGAAATTTAGTGAAGGACTTTTCGTGAATTTTGAAACTTAATAAGGACCTGTGCCAAAAGTACCCAATAATTAAATCTTAAACTAATTTTCCTTTAATTAATAATTTTTAGTAACTGAAATAATTAAATAGATTAATTTAAACCAACTAGTAAATTTAAAATGTATATATCTATTTTCCATTTGAAACTATATATATATACTATTATAAAAATAATCCATATACATCCCATAAAATTCCTATATCCTTCAACTTTATTTATAAAAATGATTTTTTTGTTTTACCCATGTATATACATATATATTAAATTAAAATAGAGCAGAGTTGTTATGTAAAACTAACTATATATACATATGTGTTTTGTTCCTATAATATATTCATATATAAAATTCAAATAAGATAGAATGGAAATATCTTACTATAAACTATCTGCATATACATATTCATATATATAAATTAATTTAAAAAACACAAATACGTTACAGCAAATCGAGTAAACCCAGGCCTCGCCCGAGTTCGCACGCGAACTTCACCCTCGTGACTGCCCACCCTGGAATCATCGACTCGAGCTTGCAACCCTCAATCCAAATCACGACGAACGAGATCCTATCGGCCTCCACTGTCGCCGATTTCCCCTTATGCTCCGCCCCTTCCAGAAATCGTTGACGAGTTCACGTACGCGAGCAGTTGCGATCGACTCGAATTCCCAAAAGAAAACTCGATCCTTCGCCACACAAAAACGTCTCGGCCTCATACGAGCTCCCCTCTTCGTCGCGTGCTTCTCTGTCATTGAACTCGATTCGGTTCAATTTAGATAAATTGGAGGAGAGAGGTGAGAGCTTACGACTTCACTTCCGCGATTTGAATTCAAGGAGAACGCGGCGTGTTTTGATTTTTTTTTTGATACGAATTCATTCAAAGGAGAAGGGGGATTTGAAATGGCGGCCTCGAATTGTAAAGAGGGAAGGAAGAATTCGCGGCCATTATTTAATTTTATTTTCGTTCAGCCTTGTTTGAAAATGATCGCTGCGAGCATTTCTAAAAAGAAACGAGAGAGACAAGAAGAGATAGTTGCGTGTTTGAACGTCTCTGCTACAGTAACACGAAGTGAATAGAAGTACAACTAATGTGAAAGAATTTCAACTGATGTTCGACCAGGATATAAATATATATATTAATTCAACTCAAATCCAAATTGACTCGATAACCGTAACTCAAAATCTTGACCTCCTATCAAGGCGTGCCGCTAGGCATTCATAATGTTATACCCCTATTCCGAACGCAATGGAAAAGGTTTCGAGTCCTAATTCGATCGTATGGAGAAGATAGCTTTTTGGACCTAGTTATAATATTGAATTTCGATATAAATTTCAGCGCATTTATATATCGTACGCTCACACAACAACTCCAATCACTACGAAAATTGAAATCCGATAATAATACACTATTACGGATCCAATGGAACTGGTTTCGTCAAATTCCGAGACTGTGCCTCAGAAGGCTATTTTTAAATATCAATTTAAACGATATATTTTTAATACTGAACAAAACAATTTTAAATTCAATTTTAAAAGTTCTATCACCTTCAGTATTAACAATGTAAATTTCCCAAGCCTTCAAACTATTTTTAACAGGCTTAAAACTCCCGATTCAACATTTTACCCAACTTCAAATTATTTAATTTAATAATTAATTTACCCAATAAATGGTGATATTTAAAATTCAAGTTAAAAATTAACTTTCGAATATTTAAAATCAATTAAATATCTCAATTTCAAATATCCAAAAATTCCGGGTCGTCACATTCCTCCCCCCTTAAAAGAATTTCGTCCCCGAAATTACTAGTTAGGAAGAATGGTCCAATACCCGTCAACTATTTCCCAAAACCAACCAGTTTCAACAACCTGCCAAAACAAATCTTTTTATCAAAGACACACTAACCCTCTTTCTAACTTTCCAGCTTGTCCATAAGTTCCAAGAAATATTACTTACTTATCAATTCAAATTTAAATTTGAAACCAAATTTTAAATTATCAAAATTTTCTCAAAATTTTTCTAACTCCAAAAAATTTCGAAATTTTTTGCATGTGTCTCTTTTGCGCGACTAGATCGGTACAACTACAAAATGCCTCTATGGGCCCCCAGATTTCAAAAGAAAACAAAACGCCAAGTGGCTAGATCAAAAACCCAATCAAATTTCATACAGAAAATTTAAATACATACCTTATTGTCGAGCAAATTCAAATTTACCTTCGAAATGAAAATCCAATTCCAGTTTTCTATAGCCTTTATAATCCCTGTATACTTTACTTAACAACAATGTCCAAATTTACTTAAGAATTCCACCATTCATTTCTTAATTTTAATATAAGTATTTCATATACTCATATTATTACTCTACCATTTTAGTCTTTATATCCACTTATTTTAAAACTGGATTTCCAATTTCATATGAATTCAATTTGCTTCATTTTAGATATTGAATTCTATTTACCTTATCTCAATTTCAAATTTGAAATCATTTGTCGTTACTGAAAATTTTCAAAAATTCCAAAAAAATTTCTAACTCCCAAAATTTTCGGAAAATTTTGGCAGAGTCTCCTTTGTACGAAGGAGCTTTTGCAATTTGACAAGAGATATAAATATATATACATCGACCTACACGGTCGGAAAAAAAACAAACAAAAGTTCATATTTCCTATCTTTTTATTGCGTAGGCGTACCTTTATTTAGCATTTTTAAGCAAGCAGATTATTATTTTAACATTTTGCATGACCCAATCCAGCCAAAACGGCTTCCCTGAACCTGTACTTACTCAATTTAAAAATGTAAGTACTAAATATATGAAATTTATTAACATTTCACTTACTTTCAATAGCTAAACACATGCATTTCACATATAATGCATGTTATAAAATTTCCATAAGCACATATGCAAGGGTTCGACACTAGCTTAAAATTGTTTGCAACCACATCACATACCATTCCATTCAATCCGAATAGTTTCCAACTTAATTTCTTACATTCAATTCATTTTTTTTAACGATACGAACTCAAATTCATTTCAATTGATTCCAAAATCAATTTATTAAACTTCTATTGATTCATATAATTTTATTTACTTTTGTTTAAGTCGAACGACCAATTTTCTTACAAAATTCGACAATATTCATTCGAATAAACCATTGCTTTAGTTCATAACCATTTTAAATTGATTCCAACTCAATTTATATAAATTCCATTCCAATCTAACTTATTTACAAACCATATAGTTGCATCCCATCCCGTTTCACATTGGTTTTGTTCAAACCACATTGTTATGCTCAACATCATCCATGCTTATATATTAATAACCATTTCCAAATTTATATAAGCCCATACTTCTATTAACTTTAAACTTAAGTTAATTTACTTCAATTCACTCCCATTTCATAACTTAAGTTCATTCTCATTTTAATTTGATTGTCATTTAATCAAATCCCGTTAAATTCTATTAGCCTTTCACTTAATCCATTTTAAATTTTAATTCACATTCATTAAAATAATATCCAAAGCCATAATTAATTTATTCATACTCGAATTGGATTTATTTTCATCACAAATCATTTATATTTTAATCCAACTCCATACAACTTCAATTTATATTTACTTTACTTGCAATTCCAAGTTGAATTTCTATTTATAACTCAAGCTTCATTTCCAAACTCTATTATTTATTCACAATTCAACTTTAAATTAACAAATTTCGAGTTCCATTTCCATATTTCATTAACTAATTTATTCCAAATTTAGTTTATTTCCCACTTTTAATTCAATATTTGATTTTTATCTTCAAAAATCACTTTATTACTTGAATTCAATTCAATTTTATGATTCAAGATTGGATTTTTATTTTATTCACCAAAATGTCAAACAATTCTATTTTGGCCTTTATTTCTCTCTTTTTCTCACTTATAAGTCATACACTTATATTCCCATACTTCCTTTCATTTTAGCTCAAATATATTCACTTTCCAATCTTTATAAGACACACTTATATTCTTTTCATAAAATCCAACTTTTATAAGCCATCAGAATTTATTCATTCCAGTTCACATTTTTATTTAACTCGTTTCCAGTTAAATCTAACTTCTTATCATTCTTTTAAGTTCATTTGAATAAGAATTCAATTCTATTTAATATTATCTATAACTCACTGAATTTTAATTCAATTAAATTTTATTTAACTTAACTTCAGTTTAATCTAGCATCATACTATTCTCTTTAATCCACCCAATCACTTGATTTTTAATTAAGTAAGGGCTTACTTTCACTTAATGTCATCTACGTTTCAATTTATTTCATTTCAATTCGATTTCAACTTAATTCAAATACAACTGGATTTTGTTTCCAGTTTAATTCAATTAATCTCAATCCAAATTTAATTTCTATTTTCCCATTCCAATCACATTCAAAATTTACCGATTTGTTTCTTCCAAGCGTCAATTTTATCTCAAAGTTTAATCTTAATCCAAGTTAAACTCTCATTTTTACTTTCACCTTTAATTTCAATTCCAAAATCCAATCCCCATATTCCTCATCAAAATCATTCACCATTTATAAGTTTATAACTTATTTCCTGATGATCTTTAAATTATTTAAATAAGGATTTCAGGATTTTTAAACACCTGGCTATTGTTTCAAATCATTTCGAAATCACCAATATCTCAAAATCACACTTCTTAGATTTTTAAAACAATCCTGGCTTTATTCCCGACAAATTTCCTTTAAAATTTCAAAAACAAAACTAATTTTTTCTGAACAAATCAATTTGGCAGCAATCCGTCACTTAGAAACTCGAAAATGAACATCGATGATGCTGCAGTCATCACCGAAGTTATTTTTTAGCGACTGAAGTGAGCTAAATGCTATATCCCTTCCCAAAATTTATTTGAAACAATTTCTTTTCAGAAATAGCTCCCAAAATAATAATGCTATTATTTATCTTCAAAACACTTCGAAAAACACTTCCAAATTCTCCGGGATTTTAAATTTACCCATTTGATTAAATCAAATTTTAACTATAATTCATTTGTATAATTTATGCTTATACAAATTTCCATTGGTTATACAAATCATTCCAATTTTATAATCTTATTTGTTTAAAATACTATCATCCAAACATCCAAGTTATATAACAATTTAAGAAAATATTTCTTTTATATCAAAATACATTTTTGGGTAAAATTATTTCATTTACCCGCTTTCGAAAACAATATTGTGTCGAATTGTCCTATTCAAGTGTTTAGAAACCCCTTCGATACAGTTGTCCAGACTGTGCCGACAAAGGTACATATGCCACTCAATAAATCAACCAACACAATATAAAACCATTTTATATTCACTAACAAATACGCGCTCATATCTATTAATACACTCAACTCATTTCTAGAGTACTACAGACTCTATTCCAATGAGTAATCCCACCAGAGCCAAGGTTCTCGCTTAACCTTCAGCTCTAATACCAAATGTAACAGCCCGCAAACCCATACCCCTTGAATTGACATTAATCTCCATCAAATCAAGTCAAGAAGAACGGAAATACGAACCATTTGGGGTAATGAAGAAAAAGGTAGAAGAAGAAAATAGAAACAACATCAGAATCTCACAACGCAGCAGAATAATATATAATAGTTAATAAATGATCTTTACCCAAAAGAAAATACATCTGTTTATACATTACATCATCAGAGTACAGAATCCAACACTGGTCAGTTATATTAACTTGACCCACAATAGAATACACAGTACACAATACAGCGGAATATATACCAAGTACGAGTGATAGGTCTCGTCATCCAGCTCGTCTCCTAAGCTCCACAACATCCTAACCTGTATCTGTAATAATTGGTCTGACCCGAGCATTAAAATCAAATAACACCTGAGTCAGTCTGGAAAACCAGCGTGAGAAAACACACTCAATTGGATTATTAAAGTTTTCCAAACCCTTTGAAATCAAAAGCATCTCGTAAGACCACGCCACAAATAAACACGTCGGGTTTTTACCTTACGATAGCTAAAACACTTTTTATCAAAATCCTCTGATATTATAATAGTGTCTATATATAAATACTTGTTCAAATAGCCGAAATTGTTACATCTATTAAATTCCAGCTAATAGGTATACAAACAAAACCGTAAAGGCACGTAGGGAGAATGGATTTCCAACTAATGACTAGGCACTGGGGTACCACCTGTCACAGTACCTGGTCTAGATCAGTGTACCGAGGACCACGCCCGATCCCCTGCAACACAAGACCGGAACTACCCCTTACTGGATAATTTCGAGTAAGATCACCCCACGGTTGGGATCAGCAACCGTGCCACTAAGCCGAAATAAAAGGGACATCTAGAAAGGGATGACCTAACCCTAATGGGTGCGACCCACATAGCCTTGCTGCATAACCCCTGATTTTCAGTCATTCTCGGTTGATGAGGCTTGAGGCTAAGCGTTACCTTTTTAGAGCGTTTCACTTAGAATGACCATCGCCCACCTGACGATGTTCCGAAAGCATTCATCCATACAAGTCCGTCCCGGGTTCGAACGGAACCGAAGGCACTATTCCTACTACATCCATTTTGGAATCACCCTCAGGATTAGTAGCGATTAGCCCTTGCACTTCACATTACCATCTTTGATTCCAAACTCGTTTCCCCATGAAACGTATAAACCGGATCGAAGTGGTTTTCGAGAAATAAATCTCGATCCCGGTCTCTTCGAAACGATCAGTGCATTGGCCAATATTGATAGTCGGTTATTTAACTATCAAATAACATCCACAAACAACCATCAAACATAAATAATTTCTCCCAAATTATTTATTAATCCTCATAATATCTTCACAAGATATATTTCCACTTTCAACCCCTTTGAGAACAGTTTTCAAACCACACTCTTCTCATGGAATAAATTCCCAAATATTTATTTCCACTGAAAACACCAAGTACATATACTTTAGATTTAAAATAATTTAAAACTCTTTATTATAAAATATACTTTAAACAAAACATTTAAATTAAAATTACTTTAATATTTTATTCAAAGGTATATACTTTAAGAATATTTAAAATAAAGCTACTTAATAAATATAAAACTAAATTTTTATCCCTTTAAAACAAAATTTCAAGTCACCTTTAAATAATTACTACTATAATAAAATTTGAGAAATACTTACTTTAAAATCTAAACATTTAATAACGAATTTTCTAAAACATGCTTTTTTTTAACAACATTAAAACTTTTAACTTATATTTTAAATTTTGCTTTGAAAACGAACTTGGCTATCCAGGGAAATACACTTCTCTTTCACATCTCTTTTTTTATTTATAAATAAATCACTATTTATTTTTAACCAAATTTACCCATTCCTTTAATAAATTCCCACCGTGAATTTATTCTTCCAAATATCCAATAACATTTTACTTCACTTTATAAACCCAGTTTATAAATTCCAAAATCTCACTTCTCTTTTAAATTCCAATTCCAAGCACTTAAATCAATTTACAATTGATTTCCAATTTACTTCACTTTGAAATAATTTTCCTTACTTACTCCATTTATTTCAAAGTCTATTAACTTTCAGAATTTATTTCTTTATTATGATTTAAAATCTTAAACTGAAAATTTAAAATTCCAGTTTTCCCGAATTCCTTCTTTTTCCTTTTTATTTAATTTTTAACCTTGAATTAAAATAAATTCTTTATTCCTTGATATAGTATCACTTAAGTTTTAAAATTCATTATTTTCCTTTTTATTCAAAATCTGCTTCCCACACTCGGAATTTATTTAATAGAATTTAAAAATCTCTTTTATTCTTTTCCAATTCATTCCTGAATTTATTCAAATTCTCTATCATTATCTACCTAAAAACCTTCTCTTATATTTCTTTTTTCAAAAATCCAATATATATATTTTTGGTAACCCAGTATACCCAAATATATTCTATCAACCCGTTGCATCCAACATTCCAATCATCAATATAATTCATCACAGGATATCAAATAACCATAATAGAGAATATTAAACATTCTAAATAAATTTTTGAGGAATCCAGTTGGATCCCTCCAACCTGTTTCCCTGCATCCACAGATGTTAGCACAATACCAATTCCACTTCGAGGTGGAATATCGCGGTATATGGGTTTAATATAATATCATCCGCTATTATGCGGCGCATAGGGTCTCATCCGCTATATAATGCGGGAAATCAATCACTCCAATATATATATATATATATATTTATACTATTATATCACATCCAATCAATCAATCAATAATTCAAATTCGAACTATTTAAATTAAATTCTAGAAATCCAGATGTGAGTGAGATTAACTCACCTTTGATTTTGTTTTGCAATCCATTCCATCACGACTTGTTTTCCATACGATTTCAGACTGTATAACATTAGATGGTTTTTTATTAATATTTGAATTAATCAAATAATTAATTACCTTTTTAAATAAATTCAACTTAACTAATAAATTTTATTTTAAACTAATGATTTAATTTTAGACAAATAATTAAATCTTAAACTAATTTTCCTTTAATTAATAATTTTTAGTACTGAAATAATTAAATAGATTAATTTAAACCAACTAGTAAATTTAAAATGTATATATCTATTTTCCATTTGAAACTATATATATATACTATTATAAAAATAATACATATACATCCCATAAAATTCTATATCCTTCAACTTTATTTATAAAAATGATTTTTCTGTTTTACCCATGTATATACATAAATATTAAATTAAAATAGAGCAGAGTTGTTATGTAAAACTAACTATATATACATATGGGTTTTGTTCCTATAATATATTCATATATAAAATTCAAATAAGATAGACTGGAAATATCTTACTATAAACTATCTGCATATACATATTCATATATATAAATTAATTTTAAAAAAACAAATACCTTACAGCAAATCGAGTAAACCTAGGCCTCGCCCGAGTTCGCACGCGAACTTCACCCTCGTGACTGCCCACCCTGGAATCATTGACTCGAGCTCGCGACCCTCAATCCAAATCACGATGAATTGATGACTATGTTGAACAAGAAAATAAGAGTTCAACAACAAATAAATATGACTGTACAAATTGATTCAAAAGAAACAAATGAAATAATAGAAGAATATGTAATACTGGAAAATCTGACGAGACAAATTATCTCTAAAAGAAAAAAATACAACATGAGCAATCAAGAAACAGAAAAAAGAGCTGGAAAAGAGAATGCAGAGAGCTACATAAGTAGTTTAAAATCTTTTATTGCTTGATTAAGAAGTTGATCAAGACAAAAAACTTCAAAAAAATATCAAAGAACTATAATTAACTTCATTCTTCAACTATATCAACTTATTCATTGAAGGAGAATCAATAATGATGATATAACTAAAAAAGATATAACAAAAGAATCAGCTTCAGTAGATATGATTATAAATGCATTTGTAGTTAAAGAAAATTGTTTTCCTCTAGGAGATACGAAAGGAATTTTGAAAGAAAATAATATTGGAAAATAAATTGGATGGGAAAATTAAGGGGTAACAATCAACAAAATTTTCCACTTAAAAGATTTTGAATTGAAGCAGATATATAAAATTTCAAGAAAAAAAAATACTTCTTGACTCTAAATGGTAAATGTAAAAGATATTGATTTCGGAATTTATGAAGCTTTAAAAGTAAAATCCGATGATGTAATATATGCAGTAAGGCTGATCATCATGTACTTACTTGCAATATACTTGTTCTTAAATGCTAGCTCCGCTTCCCATAAGTTCTACTGTCACACATATATAGATTGAAACTAATGACATTAGTTTCTGTAACAACTTGGAATTTTGAGCACTTCGTACTTAAATACCTAAATTATTTAAATCTTGGATTTAATGTGATTAAATTAATTTAATAACCATGTTAACCTCCTTTTAAATAATAACTAATGATAAGAAATTTGTTTACAAAATAAAAAGTTTGAATAAATATCGATAATTTGACCGAAAATCGTTTTATCGGTAAACGGTCTCGTAATGCATGAAATTATCTTCCTGGGACACTGTCAGATTTGGACAAAACTAGCGCTATCGGAACTGGAATAATAAAGAGATGTATGCCGATGAGTTTCGTAATGATCCGACTTCCCATGTGATTGTATGACCTCGAGACGTGTAATGTTTTGATTAGAGAATTAAAATATTATATATATTTATTATAAATAAACACCCACACACTTTTCTTCTCTCCATCACTTTTCCTCTTCCTCCTCTTTTACATTTTCTTGTAAAATAAAGCATAGTTGCCTCCTCTTCCTCAATTAAATCCAGAGCTGTGGTTAACGAAATTCAACAACGTTGGATCTGTTGGACTCGTATAAGAGAGAGCTTTAAATTCGTGTGTGACGTTGGGTATGCAATCGACCTTGGCCATGCTCCAATTTTAATGGCCGAACTAGGGTTACAGTTAGATGGTGAATGAGGCAGAGTTAGGAAAGTCAGAGGGTAACGTTGAACATCTTATGCAAAAGCGAGTAGGTTATGGGACTCGAAGGGGGGTATGACACTTTATTGGTGATCGCGACTTTTGCCTTGGTCATGTACAATAGCATATCGTGATGAGGCACTGGTGGCCGGAGGTCGATTCGAAGGCATCGTTGGACATGGCTCACAAAGTGGAGTGTTTTGGCGATAGTCGAAGGAGCTAGAGATGGCCGTGGCAAATCGCTACCTGGTGATGTTGAATAGGGCAAGAAACTATAATGATTTGAGGGAGATAATCGAGCAAGTCATGTTGATGTGGGATACGAAGCTCGTACGAAGTGGAGTTTTGGGGAAGAAAGGATCGACAATTAGGTTTCTATGTACGTATATCGTGCATAGTGCACGACCTATTTTGGGTAAGAAGGGGGTTTTATTTATTAAGGTAATTAGTAGTTTAATTAAGATAAATAATTATTTTAATTAATTCAAAATTTTATAAAATCAATAACTTTTGCATACGACGTCCAATCAAGACATCGTCTTCGCCGTTGCACTTATAGTGAGATTATCTACGTCTTGGTTTGACTTGGGCTCGGGTGAGTTAAATCATCATTTAATTTGTATATATTGTATTTTTGTTGTTAAAATATAAGTTAAAATAGAAAACAATGCAAGATATTACTTTTGGACCCCTCCTTGCTTTTGAAAGCACGTGACAACATTATATGTACTATAATTTCTCTTGTAATCCCTCTATAATATGTGACATGGCTGAGACTTGTTGTCTACATTTTTGATAGTGTGTTATATATGGTTGAAGCAAAATAGTCACTATGCACTTTGAAATCCCTTGTATTTGCCATATGTTTAACTGTTAAATTTTAAATATATTGTGGAAATATATATTTGGTTATTCATTACACAGTTTTTGGTGTGTTTGACATAAAGGAATTAGTTTGGGATGCTATAGAACTTGTGAATGAAAGTTGTGATAGTTAGAAGCGAAAAGGTCGCTATGAATGCACTTTGGAATCGCTTTATATACGACGATTTTTAAAGTTAACTTTGAAAGACATCCTAAGACTTCATTAGATTTTTAATAAATACTATAAGTGTATTTATATTGGAAAAATATCAAAGTTTAAATATATTTTTAATAGCTACTTCTGAATTTTTGAAGTAGAGGGTTTCAAATTATAAAACTTGTTTTTATGGTTTTTAAATAAATTGTAAATAAATTATTTTTAAGTAATATTTAAAATAATGTTTGAACCACTGTATAAGTATTTTTAAATACATAGTTTTTAGAAAATTAGTTAAAGGTTTTATTAAAGTACTAAAAATCTTATTTAATATAATATCTTTTAAATTGATTTAGAATTTTATTAATTATATTAGCTTATAAATAAATTAGTATACATATAAATATATAAATCATTTTAGAAAGGTTTTTAGTAAATATATATATATGTTTTAAACAAAAATGAAGTGTTTATAAATGTAGTAAAGGAAGTCTGGATTTTAACACTTAAGTTTTTCTTTGAGAAAAACAAGTGATCCTCTATTAGTAGAGGAGTGCACTCATGTAATTTTATTCGACACTTAAAAAATGATGTTGTCGACATGCTTGACAGGTAGCGATATTCACCCCGTACAATATGAAAAAAATCCATTCCTAAAGTGATAAAGTCCATAATATAATAATACAGCAGTAAAAACCACTATATAAAAATGACTAATCATATCCTCAAAGTAAGCTACATCCATCCAATTCAATGAGCAAATTTGTAGCTGCTAAGAAAACTAGAAAAGAAATGTGTAACGACCCATACTTTTAACTATTTTAAATTATTAAATTTAATATAATTATTGGATAAAATGGTTAAAAATAAATATTTAATAATTTATTAATGTAAGTTATTGAATATGAACTTGAATAAAATTTTGAAATAACTAATTTCGAAGATTTTAGCGATACCGAGTAATGAAATGAAATTCTATATATTGAATGTTTTTATAATCAATAGTTGGGATTGAATAATGAATACTGAATTACTGTGAAATGAAAGTAGTAGTTTTGTTATTTTAATTTGTTTTAAAATTGAATTTTATAAGTTAAATGACTTATACTGAAATATGGTGATTCATTGAATAGTTAAATTGTTAAATTTAATATTGGAAATTGTTTAAATAATTGAATTCTGAATTTAATATGAATGAAAATGATACCAGAAGTTGATTTAAATTTTATTTAAATATGAATGAATATTGTTAACTTTTAAAATTGACTTTAAAGGTGAATAAATAGAAATCGAAAATTTTATATATTAATTAACGTGTAAAAATAGCCATTTTGGCCACTGTCTCGGATTTCGACGAAACCAATTTCATCGCATCTGTAATAGTGAATTATTATAGAATTTCAAGTTTCGTAGCGATCAGACTTGTCATTTGGCCGTGCGAGCTTGAAACGCGTAGAATTTAATTTCAGAATTTAATTAAAATAAATAGATTTTGAAAAGCTATCTTCTGCATATGATTGAATTAGGCCTCGAGACTAGTTCTATTATGTTCTAAATGGGGGTAAACATTATAAACGCCAGGCGACATGCTTCGTTTGAAGTTCGGAATTTCGGGCGTTTAAAAGCGAGATATCTTTTTAAGTATAAAATAAAATAAAATTTTCAAATTGTAACCGCCCTACATCTGGTACGAGCCATCCTACCTCTTTAAATCGCCACCCTATACTCTGAATAGCCGCCATCCCCAAATTTTAAAACCATGCATCTCTCTTCCCTTTCTCCTTAATTTCAAATGAAATCGTTTTAGAAGAGAAATGAACGGAAAAAAAAGCACGACCAAGCGACGTCGTGGGTAAGGGGGAGAGGGTAGCGGCAGCACATGTTCGCGAACTTGGCAAGGTGAAGGTGGCAAGTGGCTAGTGATCGCGATGGAAGGCAATAAAGTCTTGCTCGTTGATCGAGCATCAGGAAGTCGCTATTTTGAATCGCGTTGGCAGATGAAGGGGAAGTCGAGAGGGAGGACGAACCCTAGATACATGCACGCGTAAGAAGGAGGGCGGTGGCCTAACGCCTGTAGCGGCGACGAGGAGACGAGTCAAACTCGCGACTGGTAGCTGCCTGATATCACGATTTTGGGGGAAGATGATTATCGGCCTGGGTTTTTTAAGGGTAATTACAAATTAAGCTAATGATTTAATTAACTGTTAATTTTATAATTATTAAATCGTTATCTTATTTACGCTGTAACTTCTTCATATGAGGCCCGTTTTGGACGAAACAAATTGCACTGGAATCGTATCGGCGTTGTCTACGCATTGGAATCTATTTCGAATATTTGAAGCTAGAAAAATTTTCAGTTTCAAATAAAAGGTGAGTGTTTATACGCCCATGATGAACTAAATATTTTTATGCTAGTTAAATTTATATCATGAAGTAATTTAATTTTATTGACTGTTGTTGGTAAATTTAACTGACATTCAAATTGATATGAATTAAAATGATAGGAATTTGAATTGACAGTTCAAATTTGAAATGGAAATTAAATTGCTAGTTAATTCCCCGATTATTGATAACTAGTAAATTGTTATGATATTTTGACTGATTTGGATGTTGATTGTGATGGATGCTATTGATTGATATTTGGATGATTGGATATTTATTTATTTTGATATATCCTGTTATGATCCTATATATTATTTACAGTATATAAACTGTTATTTGAATTATTTTGAATGAAATAAGAAATAGGTTGAAATGATATATACCTATGACATCGTGATTCGGATTGAAATGATATATATCCATCCCTGAAATTTTATCGAAATAATTATTCACTTGGCCATAGGATAGAAAATTATATACGGATACCGTGTTAGTTAAATTAAATGATTTTAAGATTTGATTGGAAATTATTTAAATTGATATTGATTTTAAGAAATAAAATCGAACTTATGGAAATGGAATCATTTTTGAGCTCGAGCTCGAAATGTTAAAAATGAACTTGTCAACAGGAATTGTTTAAAGAATCGAGTTTGAAACTTTGAAGTTATAATTGAGAAACCATTTGGATGATGGAAATGATTTGTTTAAGTGATTTGAACTTTCACTCGAACTTTGAAATAAATCCAAGTAAAAGCAATTTAAATGAATATTTTGAAATTTGAGATCGGGATTGAATTATTTTAAAAGATTTGAATCTTAAATTGAGTATTGAAGTTAAATTTAATTTAAGAAATTTAAATTGATATTTTAATCGAACTCGAATTTATATAGATCGAAATGGTTTAAAACTGAGAATTGAATTGAAATTAATTCAAATTGGAATTGAATTGAAATTAATTGGAATTGAAATCGAAATTGAATTATTTGGAATCGAAATTGAAATTGATTTGAATTAAAATTGGAATCGAAGTTAATTCGAATTGAAATCGGAACTGAATCGATTTAAATGGAAATTGAGATTGATTTGAATTGGAAGATTTGGAGTTGAATCAGTTTGACTTTGGAACTATTTTCAAATAAATTATTTTAATATAAACTATTTAAGACCTATTTTTTAAATATCTAAATTATTTCGATCTCCAAGCTATTTTATTTTATAAACCATTTTAATGCTCAAACTATTTTATATTAAACTATTTTAACTTTTTAAATTATTTTAAACTATTTAAACTATTTCCTAAAAAATTACATCTGGTCAAGGGTGGAAGTTTATTTTTAAATCATGGATTTAAATACGAATTGGGTTAAAATGAAGTTAGAACCCAAATTGAAATTCGAAACAATTTTGGAATTGAAATCGAGATATTAAGGCGAAAATGATTTTGATTGAAATACTATATTTTGAATAAATATGATGATTTCGAAATAAATTTGATTTTGAAGCGAATATGATATTGATATCAAGTACGAAGTGTTTTCGAAATATAAAAGAACCATCCGGTGTGTAAAATGACGTTCGGTTGTTAAAGAGACCATGGCCTCTTATTGGCATACAGTTTGTTAATATTAGAACCACTTTAACAACATATATGCGGAGGAGACTCTAGAACGAAGTGGTTGCATTTGGCGTCGTTTGCTGGATTTGAAGAAAGAGAGCGATAATGGATTGGCCTGACACTTGTGTCAATTTGTAATGACTAAAACAGGAGCTGTACCGGCCAATGAGGTTAGCTACCTTTAGCGGACACACTTCTTCGTGTTACTATCATGACATTGTCATCGATGGTGCGCATCCTCGGATTTTGGGAGTGTTGGACGCGATGGGCCGTTAGGGGTTACCACCAGCCGGGAAGGGTAAACTAGTGGTATCCTACCTTGGGCATTTCCTCATGTGCCTTGTCATACTTTTATCCTTATTCGAGACCACTACGATTATGGTTTAGTGTTATCGTATCACGGTGCATCCCTGTCCACCGATTTTGATTTAGAAACTCTTTAAAACTTAGATTTTTATTCAATTTATAGCTGGGGTTTGAAATCCGATTAAAATAGAATAAAGATATAACAAAAATTAAAATTTCCAAACCAATACTAGTATTATTAAATACTCGTTGATTTCTTTCAAACCAAATATACCAACAAGTTATTGTGTATAAAATGTCGTTTTCATTATTAATGTTATAACGCTCTAATTTAGCACACAATAATGCAAATTGTGATAAAGTATTTCCTACTAATGAACGGTTAAAACTAAATTCCCATGAATTTTTTTAATTTGGCATATAAATTTTAGACATAAGTACATTTTTGAAATTACAAATATCATACAAATCACGAAATTCCACTTTAAGTGGAATACTTGATAACTTGCCAAAAAAAGTGTTGTTACCAAATTACACAATATTATTTATTCCTAATTTATAAACATTAAATTTATATTATCGGTTTTCATAAATGAGATACATTATTTATATTATTAATAGTAATGTGATTTAAGTTAAATGTACCTCCATACCATTGATTTGATACTAATTCTTTCCATAATAAATTTTCATTACAATCATTAAACTCCTGTAACCATTTACCCAATAAAGATATTTTTAAATTATGTAAGGTTATAATTCCTAACCTCCTTATTTTTAGACTTACAAACCATATCCAATTTTACCAAACACTTAGAGTTATTATTAGAATTGTCTTCACTCCATAAAAAATCTCTTTTAATTTTATCTATTTTATCGATTACCCATTTAGAAAAAAAGATAAAACGACAACCAATATATAGGTAATGCGAATGAAACAGAACCAACGAGAACTATCCTACCCACCTTGATAAATATTTACCACTCCATTTGGGTAATCTTCTATTAATTTTATCTAATTATAGTTATCCAATCATCATGTTTTAGTTTATGTGGTATTATTAAAAATCCAAAATAATCTATAGGAAATATCATCATATTACAATTCAATGTGCATTCAATTTGGCTTTCTATATTATCAATATCATTTAATACTAGTACAGAGGTTTTGTCAAAATTAATCTTTAAATCGGATAGTAATTCAAAACTATATAAATTGGATTTAAGCACAATAATATGTTTTAGCAAATGGGATGTAAAAATCATAGTATCTTCCCCAAATTGGAGAACTGAAAGACCATTACTTATGATCTCATTACTTATATTATCTAATACTCTATTACTAATAGCTAATTTGATAATTCTAGCAAACACATCAGCTACTAAGTTAAACAATAAAGATGATAATGGATCTCCTTATCTAAGTCCACATTTCGACTGAATTTTATTACCAATTATACCATTAACCATAATACTTGAATTGCCGGTTTTAAGTAAAGACATAATCCATCCGACCCATCTGTTAAAACCTCTAGCCACTAATAATTCCTTAAGAAAAACCCAATCTATTGAATCAAAATCATTAGCAAAGTCAAGTTTTAAAAGCGCACGCGTGATATTGATTTTACAACAATAATTATTAATTCTTGAATTACACCAACTCCATTTATAATATTTCTACTTTAAAATATGATGTTTGGATGTTATCAATTGAATCATTCATTTTAGTATTCAAACTATTCGCTAAAACCTTAGGAATATTTTTAAAAAAATAGTTTAATAATGAAATAGGTCTGAAATCTTTTAATTGATTAGCATCAACTCTTTTATGTAGAAAAATTGCATTTGCAAAATTAAGCCTACCTGATTGTAAGGAACCATTATAAAATTCATTAAACATTTGTATTATATCTTTTTTTAAACACTCCAAAAATTTCATAGAAAAGAATAGGAAAAACATCCGGACTCAGAGATTTATCATTAGGCATATCCTTAATAACTTTCAAAATTTCTACTTTCGTAAAAGGGCTACCTAAATCTACTAAATCCACCCGAGTATCTACACTATACAACCTATCCTAATTAGCCCCATTTGAATGCCCTTTCTTAGTACCAAAATCTCTTTATAATAATTAGTAAAATCTTTATTACATACATTTTGATTAGTAATCTCAACATTATTTATTAGAATGGAATGAATGGTATCACTACATTTCCTGCGTGTAACAACCCGGCTTTTTGACCCTCGAATGTCGATACTAAATACATCCACGTTATTCGTATGCCGAACACCCAAGTGCTGAAATGACAAAAAGTTAAGGTCAAATAAAAAGAAAAGAAGAATATAATAAGAAAGAGAGAACACAACATCAGAATATCACAACAGAATGATAATATATAATATCAAAGGAACGGTACAAATGGTTACTCCGAATATAGAAATTTTAGAGTTAAAACATAAGAACTATCATCAACCTGGACAATCATAACTACATGTCCTCATAATGCTGATATATACCATACAATGATGTAGCGGAAATAAAAATACTATGGTAGGTAATCATCCAGCTATTCTTCATAAGCTCCAAAGCATCCATAGCTAAATCTGGAATCATACACGGGGCTGACCAGAGCATTATAAGAAAATAACACCTGGATAATTCTGGTAAACCAGCGTGAGAAACTCAAGAAATAAGTGTGACATATATAATACCTTTTGAGACCATATGGATTACCGTAACAGTTTTCCCCTCAAATAAAACTAAAAATTTATTAGGTTTAACATATAGTGATATGATAGATACTATCTAGTGTGTGGCACATAAATCTTATCAAACAGCTGCCGCGTGAATGCCACAACAATAATAGGTATACAATCAATAAAGATATCGCATGGGTGTAAGGATTTCCATGGAGCTCTCCTTGGATCAAGCCGAATCCGAACTTCATGGCCAGGATTAGAAACTTCCTTTCGAGCATCGTATATCTGTAGATAGGATATACTCTAAGGTAAACACAACTGGCATAATGATGAACTGCGTGGTACTAACTATCAACAACTTCCCCATGCAACATACCGATAAGCATACTCTAGATCTAAAATTTATATACCCTCATGGGTAAGCTAAATGCGAGATTATGCATCTTACTCTGATTTTAGTCATTTTCGATGTCGAGGCTACGTTTCACATCTTTAACACGAGTCTTCACCACTCGAGCAGCACACGAAACCCTAATTGGATTCCTTCATCTTGAACAAATCACGAATCGCTACATGGATTCGAGCATCTCGAACAGATCTCGAACCTCCACAAAGGTTCACCGTATATGTCCTCTTACGAATGCTAATGTTGTCCTTTCTCTTGGAATACTCCTCGAGGTAAATGGTCCTACACGATAGCATCGTTTGAAATGTTAACGTTTACCTCTCCCTTGGACTTAACCTTAGGATAAACAGTTTAACTCTATAACATTTCATTTTACATCTGCTTCCAGAACATAGATTTCATATATGGTTTTGAAGTGATTACGAGTTTTAGTCATCTCATATAAGTCCACTCCTCCCGCTTACCAGACTCTCCAAAACCAGTCGATGAATTTTCGGTTAACTCAATTATGGTTTTCTTAGAAGTAAGTGAAAGCCAAAGATGTTTTGTACCAATATTCCTCCTAGGAGGTTCTCATGGTGTGAAATCGTGAAGCCTTTCGATAACTTCTTAAGTCATATTTGGTCAAGTTCGATAGTTGACTAATCGACCGTCTAGTCAAAAACATGTAACGATCCAGTATTTTGGACCATTCAAATCGACAATAAATCCACACATGCCGGACTTGAATAATTCAAAACAATGGATTGTAAATAAATTTGGCAAAACTCAGCATATACAGTAAATAAAATAATCACAGATCACAGACACAGAGTAATATAACAATAATGCAGCGGAAACAAAAGAATAGTACTTCATGAAGCTACTATATATATATATAACAGAGTTAAACAAGATACAACAGAAGTCTCGAATACAATAGTCAAATACAAGATCAGAATACATCACTGGAATCAACTGAATATCTGAAAGCTGGATAGATAGTTGGATCTCCAAGCGAAGCTTCAACTCCAAAGGTGAGTCTCGAATACTGGTACACTCAGTCTGACCTGAGCGTAAAGCAAAACACAAAACACTCGAGTCAGGATTAACATTCTTATATCAATAAATCCAACTCAAGTGAAATAATAACTGAAAATACAAGTAACTCAAAGGATGTTTGGGATAACCATCCTCTAAGGATCCGTTGAACTATCTACTATGTAGTAGTGTACGCTAAGTAGATAATGCCTATCAGTAATATAAAGTATCAAAATAGCATTAAGGCGTTACCATTATCCCCCTTAACACATTTTATATAAGCGTCATAGTCTATACAGCATTGTAAACTCCACCGTAAACTAGTGGGCTATCAGGGAGTACTCCATAGGTATAACACAAAACAAATCGTAGTGGTCGCGCATAGAGATACGAATATGACAAGGCACATGAGGCAATACCCAAGGTAGTGAAACTACCGTTTGCCTGATCCGGACTGGTGAGAACGCATCGCCGCAACGATCGCAACACCACGAAACAACACTCCCAATTCAAGGGTGCGCACCAATCAAAACAAGTAATGAGTAGTTTACGAAGAAGTGTGTCCGCTAGAGGTAGCTAACCTCACTGGCCCGGCACGGCTCCTGTTTAAGTCATTTCCAATTTGACACAAGTGTCAAGGTCATCCATTATCGTTCTCTTTCTTCAAATCCAGCAACGTCATCATTCCAACCACTTCATTCTGGATCACACTCCGCGTGTAATAGTTATTAAAGTGGTTTTCGGTTTGGACAGAGGGTATGTCCCTAACCGATCCCGGACTCTTCAATTACTACGTAATTATTACACCGATTGGTCATTTAATAAACTCTCAAAATAGTTTATATTTCAAAACCGAAATATCATTGCCATTTCAAAACCATATCCATACGATATCAATTTCACTTCAAATAAATCCATTTCCAAAATCATATCACTTTCCAAAATTATATCGCTTTCGAAATCGTAAGTCATTTAAAATCAAAACACTTTGGAAATCAAAACCTTGAAATTCATAACACTTTGAAACTATAGTTTGAAATCATAACATTTTGGAATCCATAACACTTTCCTCTTAAACAGTTTAGATATTAAAATTTGTGTATAAAATAAAATAGCTTATAAAATAAAAATAGTTTATATAAAATAGTTATAAGTTAAAATAGTTTATAATAAAATAATATATATTGAAAATGATTTATATTAAATAATTTATATTAAAATAATTTATAAAGTAAAATATAAATAGTTGTAGATATAGTTTTAAAAACACTTTATAAAATAAAATAGCTTCCACAAATTCACAAATCGATTCAAATTAACTCGACTTCCAAATTCAACTTAATTCAATCTCAATTCATAAATTTCAACTCAATTCAATTTCTCAATAAATCATTTTGAATTATAACGATTTCAAATACAGATTTGAAACACAAAATAAACCATTAAATTTCAATATATTTCAAAGCTTTAATATTCCACATTTCAAAAACTAAATTTGATTTCTCAATTTAATTTCATTTCATTTAGTTTCTGAGATATTTATTTAATCATTTCAATACATCCAAATACAACTTCAATTTACAAATTTATATAAACAAAATATCTTATTTAAATTTATATAAGTTTGAAATATTCATTTAAGCCACTTTTTAATCAAATTCAAGTTATAAAACATATCTTAAAATTTCAAATTTAATAGATTTCAAATCAAACTTATTTAAGTATAATTCTTAAATAATTAAAATTCCAAATCAATTTCAAATTTATCTATCCACCTGAAACATTATAAGCTCTATATTTGAAAATATAAATTTTACATAAATACTTAAACATTATTTTATATTGATTAAATCGACTTTATTAAATCAACTTTATTAGATCTTTAAAATCAATATTTATTAAACCATTTATTTCCTTCAAAACCATAGAAATCATTTTCAAATATTTATATATAGACCAACTGTGTCTGTATATAATTTTCTACCCTATGGTCAAGTGATACGGATATTTATCATTTCAATCCGTAATTAAAATATATATACGGGTATATATCTTTTCAACCCGTAACCCCAAATTCAATTCAAATGAAAATCGCTTGGGTTTATCATTTCAACCCATAACGATTTTCTCATATTCTACAGATCGTTCGGGTATGTATCATTTCAACCCATAGTGAATTCTATACTAATAGGGAACTTGCAGAGTGATAACAGATATGATAATAATATAACAGACATATATCATCAATATAAATAACAGATAATGGTGTCAGGTGTCACAGGTGAACAGATACAGATAATGGCATATATATAGCAATATAAATAACAGCTAATGGTGTCAGATGTCACAAGTGAACAGATACAGATAATGGCATATATATAGCAATGTGAATAACTAACAGCAGCATATTTCAATTGTCATTTCAATTGAAATCAAATTTAATAAAATAAGAACGTTAATAGTGAGTGATTGCTCACCTTTCGTGGCTAGAGAACGATGGAAACAAATACGAAAAAGAGCAAAGTAACGGACACTGGCAAGAATCAGGCACGATAAGTCAATTTGCTGCAACAAGCACGGAAGCGGATTTTAGCACGATGATAAAAAAATAAAAAATAATAATAAACGAATATATAAACATATATATTATGTAAATACCTTTGTTTAGATAATAGAAAGGCAAATATATAAATATATAACACATACGATATCCGTCGACAAATACTAACATGGCATATAAATTTTTGTCGATTTTGCATATGTGTGTTATGTACCAATCATGCCCAGATTATAAAACATATATCTCTACTTCAAATTTTTTTTCGCACATGGTATATAACACTATTATGTATAAGCCATAATGGTCTCATGTTCTACAGCACACGTGTAAACGTGTAAGCACCAATATATTAAACAATATTTATATTTGTCACCTTTCTTATACAACAGCAACAAAGAAAAGGGTATGGGCTGTCATACTTTTGGGCAAGAATAAAGGTCAACAAAGCACCACATAAGTTTGAACAATGAACAAGGTCAGAGCAACAGTGGTAAATATGTACATATATAACGCAGCACACATTATAGACTCTGTAATAATATGGGTACAGAGTACACATATGTGCATTTTAACGAACAACACGCGTGCAGCAACCAGGGACCAAAAACAAGAATAGTTGAAAGAATTTAGTAGTATACAAAATCTCTACATACATGCATATACACATATGCGATATCCTGCGTGTATATACTATGCGACTATCATATACATATACTTTGCTTATGAAATTCATCTACAAATACAAGCAACGAAAATTGGATCTAGCAAGATTAGCATGCATAATATACACTGTATTATCCATATTGTACTTTATAAACTTACTTTATTAAAACTAACGTAAGCTATACTATATCATAAACTTACTTATGTAACAATACACATGTTGTACTATATATTCACCTATATTGACCAAACAATATACATGCGCCTATGTATATACCAGTAGGCTTAACACATCAAACACGCCATATATACAAGATATATATACTTTCAAATTTATCCCTTGAATATGCGATCTAATATATATGGTCCTATGCATACTGACACTACAAATATTGACACTACAAAAAGGAAATCAATACATTTTTATACTTATCTATATGTAAAAAAAATTGCAAACTAGGCTTCTAGAATTTAAACAAACACAAAACTTGCTTCAGGCAAAATAAAAATAACAATGTCACATGCGAAAAATCTGATCAACAATAAACTAACTCATACATACGTATATGTATTTAACTAATACGTAAACAAATACCTTATAAATGTTTTCAAAATCAATGTTTAAGAGGAGAAAGCCAGATGGTTTCGGCGACTGGTTCAAAGAAGTGATGAGCAGGCTTCTCGCATGCAAATCTGTATAACTTTATAAACTGACAAAACAGACCCAGAAGAGAGAAAAAAAATGAAGAAGAAGGAATTACAAACCGAAGCAGGCAAGGTGGTGGAAAAATGGAGGGCTCAGGTCATTTGCTGCCGAGCAAGGGATGGTGGTCGAATGCGGGGCTCGGTGTCGGAGGAGGAGAGGGGGAGAGGCGGAACAGAGGGGATGTTCGGTGGTAGGGCTGAGCACTGTAGGGTTTCGGCAGAGGAGTCACACGTAAGGCTTGGGTTTTGCAGCACAAGAAGGGACGAGAGCAGTTGCATGGAGAAAAATGGAAGTAGCAGGCTATCTTCATGAAATAGATATTTATTAAAAATTGAGGTAAATGACGTGCAAGGTTTCCTTATCAATTGAAACGGACATGATTTCAGCCTTTCAGACGTGAACAGTTTCACAAAGTTTACACGCAGCCACTTTTCTATTATTATATTTAATTTCAATAGCTAGTAGCTGACAGCTTTACATTGGGAAATGAATAGACAATGGAAATGAAAGGACTCAGAAACGAAAGGACTCAAAACAGGTACCGATATGATTTACCATTTCGTGGTTTCCGCCACGTACCGGTCACTGAAACACACCAATGAAAATACTGCAGAGATCAGCACGAGGAGACAATCAAAACGGTATACAGATATTAGTGGTATGATTGAATTATAAAAATTCGAATTTTCTACTAGCGAAAAATGCAGCAAAAACGCAGAAAAATAAGATCGACGGAACTAAAGAAGTCCGAATTTGGAAAAACGAAAATGACGTCTTAGTCAGAAGATGAATTAGAATTTTTCTATGTAAAAATATTCAGGTTTGGAAAACATTTTATTATCATCAATTTTAATTGATATAAATTGGAATAAAATTACACTAGAAAATAAACTTCCAAATTATCTGATGAAAATTTACCAGCTGCTATGATTATTTAGACGCATTCCAAATATCAAATTTTTATTTCAAAATTTTATCGTTTAAAATTTCACAAAATTTCAACTAATTACGTTATTAAAACAGTTAAAATTTATGGGTCGTTACAAACAGTTGCTTATACAAATCAATATTCGTATACTTAACTCATTTTCGACATCCAACTTAACTATTCCTCGCTCGAGAGTAAAGCTAGGTAAGCTAGAGCACTGGTTACATCATATTCTTACATAGAAACTTGATTCTTGAATCTCACAAATAGATAAGTCTACCTCGTCAGCATTTAGGTTAGGTATAGTATTAATGATTTCCATAAATAAGTAAGAAATCAACACAATTAACATGTTTCCGGTATTTTCCGACTTACTATTCCTCTATCAAGAGAGAAGTCGGTAGGTTAAAGCTCTATTGCTCCATCCCTACTCGAACATCAATCTTAACTCTCACAAATAGATAAGCTTGCTTCGCCGGCTTTTAGCGTTAAGCATATTTAATTACTTTTTAAGCATTAATTAAACAATTAATCATTTGGACACTAAGCAATTACTAACTCCTTTCTAAACCTTTTTTATACCTTTAAAACACATTTTAAAATGATATATATATGTATGTATGTATGTATATAATTATGTATGTATGTATAGTAATTAGCTTACCAAAACTTAATATATGAATAAACAAGTTAAAAGATATTTTATTACATAAGATATAAAATAGTAAACATATGTTCTAAAAACTATATATACTTAAAAATACTTTTAAAATACTTTATAATACTTATAATAGGTTTTAAAACATTTATCCAAAATATTACTTGAAAATAACAACTCTATAATTTTCTTAAAAACTTGGAAAAACAAGTTTTTATTTTAGCATCTTTTTTTTTAAAATTCACAACTAATTCTTAAAATTCATAAAACATCAAACCATTTTTGAAATACTCTAATAAGAGTTAGTAAACACTTGTAAAAATAATGAAAAAAATACTTAAGTTTTAAATATCTTTTCAAATCTTTAAAGTTCAAAAATCAATTCTAAATTGAGCAGTTTTGCACAAGTGAAGTTTTTGCCACTTTTCGAGATGTTAACTTTTTACTATCCAAACTTTTTATGGCAACAAACATACAAATAAAACATAAATAGAAATCCTTAAGGATCTCTCTACAAAGTTCCATTGAAATCGCAAAAACAAAGCAAGTCCAATGTGCATCCACAGCGACTATCGCTGTAAGTGAACTTTCAAATCCGAGTCCAATCTAAACCAAAGTCCATCTATAATCTATGTGCTTTGTTCCATGGCTATGCCACATGTTATACAGGTCCATTCCAAGCCCATAGATATGGATCACATATGATTCTCGTTTTCAAAACAAGAATCAAACCAACATTTTTAACAATGTCAATGACAATTTAACAACTTAAACACAATCAAAACACAACATATATATGTTATATTTTCTATTCAAAGAGGTGTGTTAACTCACCTTTTATACAACAAACAACCAAGATCAAAGTACCTACTTCAAACCTCCACCTTGCAACCAACTTTCCTTCCTCCTCCTTGCTTTCACTTGTCTTTTGCGTCCTCTTCCCACTTATTGCTCACGACCATTCAGGATAGGGGGAGTGTGGCTTTGTTTCTTAAACTTTTAACCAGGTAGGATGTTTTGCAATGTTGTCCTAAGGCTTCAATCCAAATTTGGAGTTGATTTGCAAATATTTTGCTTTAGGAAATTATGAAGAGGAAAAAGGAGAAGACATGGAAAGAGAGCTCACTTTGCTTTGTAAATTTGTGATTATAAACTAAGGTTATGCCTCTCCTTTTATAAGCTCAAGAAGGTGTTGCCTAAGCTTGCCTTCACTCCCTTCCCACCATGCCATGGAAGACTCACCTCCCATCACTTCTCCTTTGCATCACTTCTCCTTTATGCTAATTACCTTATACCCTTAAAATGATATGTCCCTTATCCTAATGGAAGCTTCTAGAATATTCCATGCTTTATGAAGAGATATGTGTTACTTAGTTGCTAATGTGTTTATTTGATCATTAGACAAGTGAACAAAAGTTCGAACAACTTATATCGATTGAAAAGTTGTTTATCGATAAACTGATTTCGGTTACATTATCGATTTTTCTTTGAAGAATATATTTTTTGTAAAAAAAAATTCAAAAACAAGTTTCTTATCATTATCTATTAATTAGTTGATGTCTAATATGGTTATAAAATCATACCTATAACACTTAACTATATTTTAAAAATTTTAATATGCAAAGGCGAAGTGTACGAAGTTATGGGTTGCTACATTCTTCCCCACTTAGAACATTTCATCCTTGAAATTCAAATAAGAACGATAACAAAGAAGATACACGAAACAAGATACATTTATAAAGTACTGTTGAAACTATATACAAATTAAGCTGCAAACCAAAATGCATACTAAGTGACTCCACCTTGAGGGATGAGTACACTACAAAAGATATACGATACTAAGATAAGAAGGAAACCCTAGTCTATAAGCGAATCTGGTAGAACCCCTTCAAACCGTCCTTCATCTTCTTGGCACCACCTGAGCTTCCTCACTCCATAACCCTTCTAACCATGAAAAAGGAACAAGCACACAAATTGTTAAATAACATTCATAATCACTAGCAAAACAAAGCTCATGGTTTGCTCAGGTTTAAAACTATCCCATCGCCCGAGGACGATAAACAATGTATTAAGCATACCTTGTGCTCAACAACCTTAGGTTATTACTTAGACAATTATTCATTCTACCTCATAACAATCGAAGAGTCATTCCCGAAACTCTTCATAAGCCAACATAACATACCATACAAATGTACTCAAGTCCGTCTGATATATATATCATCCGTACACAATATCCAATCTAATCACTTTTTCAATCATATAGATTTCACTTCCTAACTAGTATAGATCGCTTGACCACTCTAATATGGACTCTGATTTGGTTTCTAGATTAGAAACCTCCGTTCTTCTTGCATAGCCATATACTATGATAGAAAACATCAGGATTGTATCAAGAACCCATATCAAGTGTTCGTCGTCAAGAATCAAGTGAAATTTTTTTGTTCGGACCAATGTGAACCACCTCAAAAACATGTACTTGAATACTAGATCAAGAATATTTATGCGAATAAAACGATCTACGTACAATTTACATTTTATCCTATAGGTTTCTTAACTACACCAATTCTTTTTTAATCACATTCATTTATACAAATTGTATGTCTTTTAATACTAAAATCATTTATGAATCATTTTGATAAAACATAACTTCAAATTTATCCACATTTTAAAACTTAATTTCATACTTGTATGATACTCCATTGCATCCTAAGAGTATGTACAAACATCTAATTCATCTTACTTAACAAAGATGATCAACAATTTGAACTCATTTTAACTTACTACCTTTTCAAATTTAAGTGCTATAGGACTCAACTTTATATTTTCAAAAACACTTAGTTTCAAGTTTTATAAAAATACGGAAGTTCTCGACTGTCCAAAACTGTCGAAAAATTCCATTTCATTTTAACAACTGAAAACTATCGAACAACATATCATATCATGATGCACGTACCATACTTTCCTAATGCATAGGCTACATGTGTCCATGAATTAACTTAACAGGAGAACTTTAGAACTAACACCGGTTTTTATTTCAAATCATTATGAAATAATATATACATATAAATTTTGTATATCAAATCTTACTTTAGGATTAAATCAAAATCTATTTTACCAAAACCACTTTGTAGCATCCCACACTTAGAAACCCAAAAATGAACGTCGATGACGCTGCAGTCATCATCGAAATTATTTTCAAGTGACAGAAGTGAGTTTAGTACATCCAAACCACACTTTTGGTATCTAACCAAAATCATTTTAAAGCGGTAGCTAATACTTTGTATAATAATACTAAGTATCTGATCTAAATCAATTCCCAAATATTTACTTTCAAAAATACTAATACTATTTTCTCTAATATCTTGAAAACATTTTCAAAGACACAGGGATTTAAGTTCTCAAATTCTCTATTTAAATCCTTTTTATTTATAAACCACATTTTATAAACTATATTTATATAGAATCATTTCCTTATATAAATCTTTTCACAAATATTTATTTCCAAAATATTATATTGTTCCTTTTGTTTATAGTAAACATCATTTACTAAATTTTAACTTCTTACACAACATTATCATCGAACGCCTTATAGTCAAACCGTGAAACTTAATTCACAAGGTGTTTGTTCAATGTACCCACATTTACTGTCTTCCAAACCCATGATGTGGAAAGGTAAAGCTATTCATATACTAGTTGAACACAAATAAATAACAAACAATACTCAATGTTCCAAACATGTCGAGCACGACTAAACAATTAAGGTTATAGGATATTAAACTATGAGAAGCACTAATACCAAACCAAATCGAATAGGTAAACTATAAGCAGATAGTATACCCTTAAGAATCTGCTTCCCCTTCGCAGTTGCAGAAGTGGAAGGTGCTAAAGCAAGTGCAAAAGCTCTAGGATACTCCCTTTTCTTGAGCATAGGACAATCTCTAACAAAATGGCCAGGCCGATGGCAGTTGTAGCAAGTCCTCAGTGCAAACTGTGCCTTTACCGTCTGTGACTCAATCTTCGGAACCTTTGTGATCGGTGCTTTAACCATCTACCCTTCTCCACCCAACCTACACTTCCTAGTAAAATGACCCTTTTGTCCATATACATGGCAAGTTAAACCAGAAATATCACTCGACTGTTGAAACTTCTGCTTGCTGCCCTCGGTCGGTGTAGATATAAACGGCCTTGGAGCCGAACCCTCGAATTGAAAAGCCATACTTATAATATCCTTGAATGCTCCTGGGATATGATTGGTCATTTCCTTACATACCACGTTGCACAAACTAATCCAAGCCTAGACCTTCACAATAGTCTCGGTGCCATTGGACCTCTTTCTGCGCAACACCTCAAACTCATGCCATATCGAAGCAAGGTCTTTCTATGGTCGAACCTACACCACTTCTTCTCCTACATTTCACTCAGCATCGAGAGCCCTAGCACCCATAGTTCTTACTACATAATCAAAGCAAAACAACTTTAGGGAACTAAAGGATAGAGTTTTCAAGTAATAGATACCGAGAAAGGATTACTTAGAAGGAAATATTCCTAAGGAATAATTTTAAAAGTCTAGTTTTCAATACACAAATACGTTGTCATATGTATAGTGCACTCGAATCATTTAAGGGTGTCGCTTATTCTATCTCCAATGAGCCATACCCTACCAAAACCAAAGTGTTTGCTCAACCTTGAGCTTTGATACAAAATGTAACGACCCAACATTTCGACCCTCGAATGTCGACACTAAATACATTCACGACATTCGTGTGCTAAACACCCAAGTTCCAAAAGACAGAAAATTAGGGTAAAATAAAAGGAAAAGAAGAATATAACAAGAAAGAGAGAACACAACATCAGAATCTCACAACGGAACGATAATATGTAATATCAAAGGAATAGTACAAAGGGTTACTTCAAATACAGTAATTTTATAATTACTAAAACCAAAGTATTATCATCAGCTTGGACAGTTATAACTCCCTGTCCTCACAATGCATATATATAATATAGTGATGTAGGGGAAATCAGAATACTGCAGTAGGTAATCATCCAACTCTTCTCCATAAGCTCCAAAGCTTCCATAGCTAAATCTAGAAACATACATGGGGTTGACCTGAGCATTATAAGAAAATAACATTCGGATTAGTATGGTAAACCAGCGTGAGAAACTAAAGAAATAAACGTGACATATATAACAACTTTTGAGATCAAATCGATTACCGTAATGGTTTTCCCCTCAAATGAAACCAACCATTTATTAAGTTTAACATATAGTGATATGATAGATAATGTCTAGTGTAGCAGATAAATCATATCAAATAGTTGTTGTGTGAACGCCACAACAATAATAGGTATACAGTCAATACCGCTAAGGCACGTTCACATAGATGAAAGGATTTCCATGGAGCTCTCCTCAGATCAAGACAACTCCAAGCTTCATGACTAGGATCATAAACTTCCTTTCGAGCATCGTATATTTCTAGATAGGATATATTCTAAGGTAAACACAACTGGCCCAATGATGAATTGCGTGTTACCAACTATCAACAACTCCCACGCGCAACATATTGTTAAGCATACTTTAGATCTGAAGTTGATATACCGTTATGGGTAAGCTAAACCCAAGATTGTGCATCTTACTCCGGTTTTAGTACTTTTCGATATCGAGGCTACGTTCGATATCTTTCACACTAGTCTTCACCACTCGAATAGCATACAAATCTCCAATTAGATTCCTTGGTCTCAAATAGATCATGAATCACTATATGGACTCGAGCATCTCGAACAGATCTCGAACCTCCACGTAGGTTCCCCGCAAAAGTCCTCTTACAAATGCCAACGCTGTCCTCTCTCTTGGAATACATTGCAAGATAGACAGTCCTACACAATAGCATCATTCGAAATGTTAACGCTTGTTAGTCCCTGAGAAGTTGGTTTTGATGACAACAACCTTAGAATAAGATTATAAAATATAAATACTAACATTATTGTTTAGATATATATGTATATGCAGGATATATATACAGGTACCAAAGAATGAAGACTGTACAGTATAGAGATTCAAGAACTGATGAACTCAAGATCGAAGATATCAAGATTCAATACTCATGAGTATCAAGATTATCAAGAGTTCAAGATTTCAAGATAAGTAATTTAGTTAGGAATTTTGTTAAAACTCCTAGAAAAGCACTGACATCTTAAAATCCATTTTATTCGTGAAATGGAATCCACTTCGAGCCCATTAAAGGGATGGAACCCTAAGTAGGATGGAACCTACGAAAAATCTAGTGGAACATTGTTTTGTATCCACTAACCTTTATTCAAATGTTTTACAAAATTATATCTTGTTTTCAAAATGATTTCAAAATCTTCCTTTTTAAATCAAAAACATCTATCCTGGTTTTAAAATACTTTTAGCCTCAAAATAATCTTTATTTTCAATATCAAATTATCCTTGGTTTTAAACTATCTTTTAATTATAATATATTTAACTTTTAATATTTATACCTAGATTTAAATATAAAATCGTAGTAAAATTTTATATATACCAAAATATTATTCTCTATACTTATTTATGTATTTTAACTATAGTTAAGTATATTTATAAAGTTTAAAATAGTTTTAATACAAGATAGAAGTTATTTTCAAAGAAAAACAAATTACCAAAAATAACTTAGGCTTGTCGACAACTCCAAGGACCCCATGTCGACAAGGTGACAGTTTATTTCAAAAGTTTGAATTTCAAAGGAAGTGTCTATTCGTCATATCCTTTCACGAATGGACATGGCTGTTGTTCTACTATAAATAGGGGCTGTTTAAACGAATTTATATTCATATTTTCTCTGATTTCACTCCTCTTCTTCTTCCACATTTCTTTATATACATTTTTACCATTACTCTGCCGAAATCACCATTGAATCTAACTAGATCATCTCTGGTTTGATTCTCTATCACTTTCTCAACAAGATCCCAGTGCTATTCAGAGTTATAGACTTTTTTGTATTCAATCGAGCGAGAAAAGGTGTGATTGTAGCCTGGAAAATCAATCGGGTGAACTTGTTGCCCGTAAAATCAAGTATCTCTACCCAGAGGATTGTGAATCTGGAGCGGTGTACCTCGTGGCCTTGAAATCGAGGGTGTAATTGTAAGAATTGATTTTGAAAGAAAATCCATACTTGTGTTGCGGGACTGGATGTAGGGTAACCCCGAACCAGTATAAAATCCGGTGTGTTCTTTCCTTTATTGCTTTTACTTTATATCTGCATCTGTGTCTGATTCTGTGATCATATCTATGTCTGAATATTGCATACATTTGTGCTCAAATTAATATAAACTCAAAAAGAATTAGTAATTCCTTAAAACACTATTCACCCCCCCTCTAGTGTTAATTCTAGCCTTAAGATCTGTAATCCGCATTTCTCACATTTGGTATCAGAGCAAGGTTTTCAAAGTTTCATAATATGAATTTTGAAAAAGCTTTTAAAATTGCTATGTTTGAAAAACTTGTTAATACTAGTTTAGAAATATTCAGATCATCATTGTCTCATGAGTCTGCATATAATCGATATTCAAATTCAAGTTGTCTACCAAAATTGTATGATGTGCAGGAAACATGTTTTATGGGTGTTGAGGAATCAATCCACAATGGACAAATTGTGCATATCAAAAAGAATAAATAGATACTCGATAGTGGATGCTCTAGACACATGAATGGTAATCCGGATATGCTGAATGATATAATATACAAAGACGGAGGACTGGTTAACTTTGGAGACAACTCAAAAGGATATGTGATTGGCATCGGCAATGTCGGTAACTCTGAAACTCCTATTATTACTAATGTTTTGCTAGTTAAGAATCTGAAACATAATCTGCTAAGTATTAGTCAAATTTGCGATAAAGGATATAAAATTAAATTTGAAAAAGATAAGTGTCACATTGAAGATAATAATTCAACCATAATATTTGAGGGAGTTAGGAAAAAGAATATTTATATTCTTAGTATGAAAGTTTCAAATGATAACCTGTGTCTTTTGGAAAATACAAGTGACCCTTGATTTGGCATAATAGATTTGGGCATTTAAACTTCAAACTCTTATCTAGACTGTCAAAACATGATCTAGTAAGAGGTCTCCCTAAAATGAATTTTAAAGTAGATAGTTTATGTGATGCATATCAATTAGAAAAACTTAGAAAAAGTTCCTTTAAATTAAAAGTTATGATTTCAACTTCAAAACCTCTTGAATTACTTCATCTTGATTTATTTGGTCCATCTCAAATTCAATTAATAAATCACAGTAAATATGTTTTTGTAATTGTAGATGATTATTCTAGATTTACATGGACAATATTTTTGAAACATAAAAGTGATACTTTTGAAAGTTTTAAGAACTTACAAAAAGGATTCAAAATCAACTTTCTGTAAAAATTATAACCATCCGTAGTGATCACGGTGGTGAATTTGAAAATGAAAAGTTTGAGGAATTCTACAATAAAAAGGGAATAACTCATAATTTTTCATTTCCAAGAACTCCACAACAAAACGGAGTAGTAGAACGTAAAAATAGGACGATTCAAGAGTGTGCGAGAACTATGCTTTCAGATAGTAAATAACCAAATCATTTTTGGGCAGAAGCAGTTGCTATTGCCTGTTATATTTTAAATAGAATTTTAATTAGACCTTTAACTGATAAGACATCTTATGAACTTCTTCATGGAAAGAAACCTAAGGTATCTTATTTTAGAATTTTTGGAAGTAAATGTTTTATTTTAAATACAAAAGATAACTTAGATAAATTTGATCCTAAATCCGACAAAGGTATCTTTATCGGATATTCTAATATAAGTAAAGCATACGGAGTGTTTAATTTAAGAACTAACACCATCGAAGAAACAATGCATGTTTCATTTGATGAAAATCTCAAAAATTTTGAAGATACAAATGATGAAGAGGATTTAATTACTCAAAATCAGGAGTCAACTGAAACTAATATTGAAATTAATCATCCTAATAAAAAGATTAAAATTTTAAAAGATCATCCTATAGAAAATATACTAGGAGATATGCAATCTGTTGTTATAACTAGAAATCAACTAAGTAAAATGAGCAATTTAGTCTTTATATCAACTATTGAACCCAAAAATCCAAAAGAAGCATCAACTGATGATTCATGGATTTTGGCTATGCAAGAAGAACTAAATCAATTCACTAGAAATGATGTTTGGGAACTTGTTCTTAGACCTGAAAATAAAACTATAATTGGAACTAAATGGGTTCATAAAAATAAAATGAATGAACAAGGTGAGGTCGTTAGAAATAAAGCCCGGTTAGTCGCTCAAGGTTATTGTCAAGAAGAAGGAATAGATTATGATGAAACCTTTGCTCCCGTAGCAAGATTAGAAGCCATTAGGATTCTACTTGCTTTCGCAAATCATAATAATTTCAAATTATTTCAAATGGATGTTAAAAGTGCCTTTTTAAATGGATCTGTAAAAGATGAAGTATATGTTGAACAACCACCACTTTTTGAAGATGAAAAATTACCAAATCATGTTTACAAACTTAAGAAAGCTCTATATGGTCTAAAACAAGCTCCTAGAGCCTGGTATGATAGACTAAGATCTTACTTATTACAATCAAACTTTGAAATTGGTAAAGTAGATAATACTCTTTTACTAAAAGAAATAAAAATGATATTCAACTAGTACAAGTTTACGTAGATGATATCATTTTCGGATCAACTAATTTTGAAATGAATAAAGAATTTTCTGAAATAATGACAAAAGAGTTTGAGATGAGTCATATGGGTGAATTAAACTTCTTTCTAGGATTGCAAATAAAACAATTAGATAATGGTATCTTTATCAGTCAAGAAAAATATGCTAAAGACCTTGTTAGTAAATTTGGTTAGACTACTGCAAGTGGAAAACCCACTCCTATGGCAACCAATGAGTACCTAAGTAAAGAAGATCTCTTGAAAGATGTAGATCAAAAATTATATAGAGGAATGATTGGATTACTACTCTATATCACTGCTAGTATACCTGATATCATGCATAGTGTTTGTCTCTGTGCAAGATATCAATCCCAACCTAAAGAGACGCACTTAAAAGCTGTAAAACATATCATAAGATATGTTAAACACACCTTTGATTATGGCTTATTTTACCCTAAAAATGATTCTTTTGAATTAATATCTTACTGTGATGCTGACTGTGCTGGTTGTAAATCAGACCGAAAAGGTACAAGTGGAACTTGTCACTTTTTGGGGCATTCTCTAATTTCTTGGTTTAGTAAAAAGCAAAACACAGTTTCTTTATCAACAACCGAAGCAGAGTATATTTCTGCTGCTTTGGCTTGTTCTCAAGTAATATGCAACAAACTTTAAAAGATTTTGGTTTAAATATCTCAAAATCACCAATTTATTGTGATAATACTAGTGCAATAAATTTATCCAAAAATCCTACTCATCATGCTCGAACTAAACATATTGATATCAGACATCATTTTCTCAAAGATAATATAAGTAAGGAAGTAATTACTCTCGATTATTTCAATTCCGAGAATCAAATTGCTGATATCTTAACAAAACCCTTAAATGAATCTATATTTACTAAATTAAGAAGAGAATTAGGTATTTGTTCAATAACTGAAATATAGAATATAAATATATAAAAAGTATAATTAGAATTAAATTAAAATAAATCAAATAGCAAAAATATAAGTACCTTATCGATAACCCTCCTTTACCCCTGTCGACATATAACGATTTTTTTCTTTTGAAATTTTCCCACCAAAATTCAAATGGGTGGTTATATATTCTTCTTATTTCGAAATTTTGTTCATTCTTTCTGTTCTTTCTCTGTTCTAACTTCTGAAAACAATAAAACAATGGCCTCCTCCTCCAAATTAAACAAAAATTCAACCTTTTCGTTCCCTTCTTCTTCTACCGGACCATTTCAACGAACTACGCTTGCACGAGTGATGAAAATGGAGGTTTCCTTGAAGGATGCACTGCAACTTATGACTGAAATTCAAGTGGTGCAAATCAAAATGGCCAAAGAACAAGAATGGCAAGGCAAAATCCTTAGAAACTTGCAAAAGTTTCTAATGGACAATCACGCCAAACCCATCTTGATCGATGAAGAATCCTCAAGTGTTCAAGTGCAAGAGGACAAAGAGGAAGAAGAAGAAGAATCCCCCATGGAAGAAGAGCACGTTGAAGATGACGACAAAGTTGTTTGCGTTGGCGAAGTGTGCTTTGACAAGGATGGAAATCTAGTCGAACAACGTGGAAATTTTTGTTTCCACTACCCAAATTGCTCGGTTCATAGATCTCCCATTGTCAAGGATACACATTAGTTTCTTTTCTCTCTTTCTTATCGTTATTTGTATATGATCTTACTTACGTTTTCTATGCAAATGTAAATATAACATTATATAATTAATAAATGATTTATGTTCTCATATTTGAATTCTCACATTATCATTATTATAAATATTATCATATATGGATTCTTAGTTAGGATAGTTAGTTAGTAAGGGCTAAGTTTTAGTTTCAGAATTAAGTGTTGATTATTTATGGTAACACTATCATTATAATCAAATGTAATATAGTATTAGATTAAGGGGGAGTTGTATAGATTTAAACTTTGTTTTTGTTGATGACAAAGGGGGAGAAGTATAAAATAGGATAGCTAAGCATAGATTAAGGGGGAGTTATTACTTTTAGGGGGAGTTATTAGGATAGAAGTAATATTTTATAAACAAAGTTGTCATCATCAAAAAGGGGGAGATTGTTAGTCCCTAAGAAGTTGGTTTTGATGACAACAACCTTAGAATAAGATTATAAAATATAAATACTAACATTATTGTTTAGATATATATGTATATGCATGATATATATACAGGTACCAAAGAATGAAGACTGTACAGTATAGAGATTCAAGAACTGGTGAACTCAAGATCGAAGATATCAAGATTCAAGACTCATGAGTATCAAGATTATCAAGAGTTCAAGATTTCAGGATAAGTAATTTAGTTAGGAATTTTGTTAAAACTCCTAGAAAAGCACTGACATCTTAAAATCAATTTTATTCATGGAATGGAATCCACTTCGAGCCCATTAAAGGGATGGAACCCTAAGTAGGATGGAACCTACGAAAAATCTAGTGGAACATTGTTTTGTATCCACTAACCTTTATTCAAATGTTTTACGAAATTATATCTTGTTTTCAAAATGATTTCAAAATCTTCCTTTTTAAATCAAAAACATCTATCCTGGTTTTAAAATACTTTTAGCCTCAAAATAATCTTTATTTTCAATATCAAATTATCCTTGGTTTAAACTATCTTTTAATTATAATATATTTAACTTTTAATATTTATACTTAGATTTAAATATAAAATTATAGTAAAATTTTATATATACCAAAATATTATTCTCTATACTTATTTATGTATTTTAACTATAGTTAAGTATATTTATAAAGTTTAAAATAGTTTTAATACAAGATAGAAGTTATTTTCAAAGAAAAACAAATTACCAAAAATAACTTAGGCTTGTCGACAACTCCAAGGACCCCATGTCGACAAGGTGACAGTTTATTTCAAAAGTTTGAATTTCAAAGGAAGTGTCTATTCGTCATATCCTTTCACGAATGGACATGGCTGTTGTTCTACTATAAATAGGGGCTGTTTTAAACGAATTTATATTCATATTTTCTCTGATTTCACTCCTCTTCTTCTTCCACATTTCTTTATATACATTTTTACCATTACTCTGCCGAAATCACCATTGAATCTAACTAGATCATCTCTGGTTTGATTCTCTATCACTTTCTCAACAAGATCCCAGTGCTATTCAGAGTTATAGACTTTTTTGTATTCAATCGAGCGAGAAAAGGTGTGATTGTAGCCTGGAAAATCAATCGGGTGAACTTGTTGCCCGTAAAATCAAGTATCTCTACCCAGAGGATTGTGAATCTGGAGCGGTGTACCTCGTGGCCTTGAAATCGAGGGTGTAATTGTAAGAATTGATTTTGAAAATAAATCTGTACTTGTGTTGCGGGAATGTATGTAGGGTAACTCCGAACCAGTATAAAATCCGGTGTGTTCTTTCCTTTATTGCTTTTACTTTATATCTGCATCTGTGTTTGATTCCATGATCATATCTGTGTCTGAATATTGCCTACATTTGTGTTCAAATTAATATAAACTCAAAAAGAATTAGTAATTCCTTAAAACACTATTCACCCCCCCCTCTAGTGTTAATTCTAGCCTTAAGATCCGTAATCCGCATTTCTCACAACGTTGACCTCTCCCTTGGACTTAACCTTAGGATAGACAGTTCATATTTAGAGCATTTCACTTCCCAACTGCTTTTAGAACTTAGATCACGTATATAGTTTTGAAGTGGTTACGGTTTTATGTCATTTGATATAAGTACACTCTTCCCACTTATCGGACTTTCTAAAACTAATCAATGAATTTTCGATTAACTCAATTCTGGTTCTCTCAGAAGTAAGCGAAAGCTAGAGACATTTTGTACCTATACTCCTCCCTGGGGATTCTCATTGGTATGAAATCGCGAAGACTTTCGATAAATTCTTAAGTCATATTGGTTAAGTTCGATAGTCGACTAATCGACTATCTAGTCAGAAACAATTACTTGTACAAATCAATATTCAGATACTGAACTCGTTTCCAACATTCCAACTTAATTATTCCTCGCCCAAGGGTGAAGCCAGATAAGTTAGAACACTGGTTGCATCAAAGCCTTGCCTAAACACTTTATTCTTGAATCTAATAAATATGTAAGTCTACCTCATCGACTTTTAGTGTCAAATATAGTATTAATGATTCCATAAACAAGTGAGAATCAACACGATTAACATGTTTTCAACATTTTCTGACTTACTATTCCTCTGTCAAGAGGGAATCAGGTATGTTAGAGCTATATTGCTCCATCCCTGCTAGAATATCAATCTTAACTCTCATAAATAGATAAGCCTTACTTTGTCAGCTTTTAGCATCAAACATAGTTAATTACTTTTCAAACAGGTAATTAAACAATTAACTATTTGTCCATTAAGCAATTACTAACCCCTTTCTTAGCCTTTGGTTTATACTTTAAAAACCCTTTTTAATGATATATATGTATGTATGTATGTATGTATGTATGTATGTATGTGTAGTAATCGTTTACCAAAGCTTGATATATAAACAAACAAGTCAAAAGATATTTTATTACATAAGATATAAAATAGTCAACATATTTTCTGAAACTATATATACTTTTAAAATATTTATAATACTTATAATAGGTTTTAAAACATTTACTTAAAATATTATTTGAAAATAACAACTTTACAACTTTCTTAAAAACTTAGTAAACCAAGTTTTGCACAAGTGAAGTTTGGCCACTTTTTGAGATTTACTTAACTTTTTACTGACAAAATTTAATGGTAATAAACATACATATAAACATTATAAATATGACAAGAAATCCCTAAGGATCACTATACAAAGTTCCATAGAAATCGCCAAAAACAAGGCAATTCCAAAGTGCATACATAACGACTATCGCTATAAGTGCACTTTCAAATCCGAGTCCAATCTAAACCAAAGTCCATCTATAACCTATGTGCTCTGTTCCAAGGTTGTGCCACATGTCATACAAGTCCATTTCAAGTCCATAGACATGGATCACATATGCTTCTTGTTTTCAAAACAAGAATCAAACCAATGTTTTTAGCAATGTCAATAACAATTCAACAACTTTAACACAATCAAAACACAACATATATATGTTATATTTTCCATTCAAAGAGGTGTGTTAACTCACCTATTATCCAACAAACAACCAAGATCCAAGTACCCAAGTCAAACCTCCACCTTGCAACCAACTTTCATTTCTCCTCCTTGCTTTCACTTGTGTTTTGCCTCCTTCCCTCACTTATTGCTCACGACCATTCATGCTAGGGGGAGTGTGGCTTTGTTTCTACAACTTCTAACTAGGTAGGATGTTTATTGATGTTGTCCCAAGGCTTCACTCCAAATTTGGCTTGATTTGCAAATATTTGGTTTAGGAAATTATGAAGAGGAAGAAGAAGAAGAAAATATGGAAAATGAGCTCACTTTACTTTGTAAGATTATAAACTAAGGGTATGCCTCCCTTTTTATAGGCTCAAGAAGGTGTTTCCTAAGCTTGCCTTCGCCTCCCACCTTGCCATGGAAGACTCACCTCCCATCACTTCTCCTTTATGCTAATTACACTTATACCCTTAACTTGATATGTCCCTTATCCTAATTGAAGCTTCTAGAATGTTCCATGCTTTATGAAGAGGTGTGTGTGTCAATTAGTTTCTAATGTGTTCAATTGATCATTAGACAAGTGCACAAGAGTTCGAACAACTTAGACCGATTGAAAAGTTGTTTATTAATAAACCGATTTTCGGTCACATTATTGATTTTTCTTCGAAAAATATATTTTTGTAAACAAATTTCAAAAAAAGTTTCTTATCATCATCTATTAATTAATTAATGCCTAAAAATGTTAAAAAACCTACTTATAACACTTAACTATATTTCAAAACTTTTTGATATTCGAGGACAAAGTGTTCGAATTTCTGGGTTGTTGCACTACCATTAGCTACTTTATGAAAAAATTTAGTATTCGTATCACCCACATCCATCCATTGAACTCTATATCTTTGCTTCCACATTACTTCTTCTTGAAAAATAATTTTATTTAATTCTTCTTTTAAATTTGGTGGCATATTTTTTTCTGAAATATTCAAAATCCTTGATTCTTTAATTTTATTTAATTTTAGGATCTCGTTTAATAAATTTTATTTTTAATTCTAATATTACCAAAAATATCTTTACTCCATTTCTTTAGAAAATATCTAAAGTCCCTAAGCTTACTAACCATTACTTAAACTATGTTTCTCGAATATCTGTAATTATAATTATTCATAGAGAATCATTTTTTTAACTAAATATTTAAAATTATTTTCTAATAACCACATTTTTTCAAATCTGAAAATTTTATTTCCAAAATTAAGATTAGTATAGGATAGGACAATCGGACAATGATATGACAGAATACTCGAAAGACCAACAACTTTACAAGTAGGAAATTTATCTTCCATCTCGTCGCTAAAAAATCTATTTAAAAATGTCATTGAAGGGTTTTCTGTACCATTTGACCAAGTAAACTGCTTATTACTTAATTTTAACTCGATTAAATTAGAATCAACAATAAACTGGTAAAATTCCTCCATAGGGAAGAAATCCTCTTCCCTAGGGGATCTTTCACCTAAGAATCTAGTTATATTAATGTAACGACCTACCTTTTTGGACGATTTAAATCGACAATAAACCACACATGTCACTTCAAACCATTCAAAAGGGAGGATTGTTATTGGGGTAAATAAGAAAATAAGAGAAAAGAAAGGAAAAAACAAAACACAGAATCTCACAACGGAATGACAAAATATAATAATAAAATAAACAGTTCATGAAACTGTTTTACAAATAACATTTGATTACACTTTTACAATACAGATCAAAGCTATACATACAGCAGGAATAAATAAATAATGCAGTGGAACAAAATGATGCAGTGGAATAAATATAGTAAATAGTAATAATATACTAAATCTTTGTCTTTGTCCTCTAGAAAAATAGTCTTCAATACACTGAAAAGCTCAGACTGACCCGAGCGTAATGAAAAGACAAAACACTTGAGTCAGAACTAAAAGATCTTATGTAAGTTAAATCAACAATAAATAAATATGAGTGTAACGACTTCATAGATGTTTATGAATTTTACATCTCCTATCCAGTGCCTAACATGCGTGCTATAACTTAAGAGATGTTCGGGATTCCATCTCCTAAGGATCCGTTAAACTATCTACATACATAGTACAATACGCTATTATAATATGTCTACAACAAAGTAAAGTATTAAAATAGCATTAAGGCATTACCCATACCCCCCTTAACACATTTTATATAAATGTCGTAGTCTATACAGTACTGTAAACTCCACCGTAAACTAGTGGGCTATCAGGGAGCAATCCATAGGTACGACACAAACCAAACTCGTAGTGGGCGCGATAAGGCATATGACAAGGCATGAGAGGCAATGCCCAAGGTAGGATACTACCGTTTTGTGGATCCGGATAGGTGGTAACGCATAGCAGCTACTACCGCCCACCTCGGAACACACACCCATAATCAAAACCGAGGGAAGGCCACCAAATCAATCACAAAGTAATAATATGGTATCGAAGAAGCGTGTCTGATCGAAGGTGTGACCTCACATGGCCCGGCATGGCTCCTGTTTTAGTCATATCAAGCTGACCCGATGGGGTCAAGGCCGCGTTCATACCTCATACAGAATCGTTCGCCAAACCATCCTACTTCTTTCTATATTCTCAACCATGTGCACAGTTGTTAAAATGGTTTTCGGTATTGGTAGAGAGTATGACAATATCTGATCCCGGTCTCTTTAACAACCAAGAGCTTATTTCACACCAGTTGGTTCTTTTACATTTCTAAAACCGATTCATAATTAATATCAAAATATCATATTTAATTTAAAATTTTCCTCATTTCAAAACCATCATATTTACTCAAAATATGCCATTTCACCAGAAAATATCATTTTCAAATTCCAACATAGGTTATAACATAAGTTAACCATATTCGCCTTTAAATCAAGGATTTAAATATAAACAGTTCAACCTTGTACGGTTTGAATTTTAGAAAATAGTTTGGATAGTCATAAATAGTTTTAAATAGTTTATGATAGTTTAAAATAGTATAAGATAGTTTAAAATAGTTTAAAACAGTTTAAAATAGTTTAAAATAGATTAAAACAGTTTAAACATTTTAAAATAGTTTAAAATAGATTAAAATAGTTTAAAATAGATTAAAAAAGTTTAAAATATATTAAAATAGTTAAAATAGTTTAAAATAGTTTAATATAAAATGGTTTGATTATTGGGAATGGTTTACATAGTAATTAGTCTTGAAAATCTAAATAATAGATTTTTAAATAGTTTATATTAAAATAATTAATTTGAAAATAATATCAAATCAACTATTTCTTCTATTTCAACAAATCTGGACCATATCTGTAAAAGACCCAAAAACTCGGCCTTCGAAAATCGGCATCCGTACTTCACTTGTACTCAAAAATGTCGTAGATTCAAATGCCGAATCTGGTTCTCCAGAGCTTATAACACAGTTAAGTAAATAACACAGCGGAAGAAGAAGAATAATCAATATATATAACATTGATACGATGACAGATACAAAATCTGATACAATATGATACAACAGAATGATACAACAGAATGATACAACAGATATCAATATACATCAGAGATATGATACAAGAAATAGCAGCGGAAAGAAAATAGATAACACCAGCAGTGGATAGAATATCTCCAATAGAATGCTCCAATCCATAGCTAGCGGAAAGCAAGGTCAGTCGTCCAAGGACTGACTAGCTGCAGATAATCTACTCAACCTGAATATCTGAAAACCCCAACTCTAGACTGCTCGTGTAGAAATTTATGAGCACCCAGAGTTTAGGAAAGGAATAATAAACTTCGAGTCAGTCGTGGGACTGGTGTGAGCAACAAAAACACAGTTTATATTTAAAACAAAGTAAGATTGAATTTCGCAATGCTTTTTGAAAATGAAACTACCATAAGGCCTCCCGCACACACACACAATGCAAACGCAGAATCGGAGGAGATTTCTCCTTATGATAGTCAAAGATGCTTACTACGCAAAACAAATCATTGAATATTATTACTAGTGCATAGTGCAGAAAACATTTCGAAAGTATAATATTAATCTTAGCCAGCATAGGCATTCCGCACTTATGCCTACTATAGCTACCATGTTCAATAGCAGGTTACCGCCACATTCCATAGCAGGTTATACAATTGCAATCGTAAAGGTTCGTATTGTTTCTTTGGATTTCCAACAAATGGTTAGGCTAAGGAGCTTCCTTTCCTACTGCCGAATGGGATCGCCTCTGGCTGGATGTCCCGAGAGACAAACTGCTCTCTGCCAACACAAGGCCGGGTTACCCCTATAACAGGTAACTCACGAATATGCCACCTCCCGGTCCTTTGGGACCTTTATCTGAGGCGCCTCGATAAACACACAATCACAATAAATGAGATCGGAGTATCCACATAGGTTAAATACCAGGGCTCCATACCTGATACCACCATTTTCCAGAAGGAAATGACACACCCTAAAGGGTGCGACCCTCATAACCTTGCAGCATATTCCTGTTTCGACCATTTCCGGGTTGTGAGGTCCGAAGAGGTCTCGTCCACAAAGCTACGCTTTGGCACAAAGCCATGCTTTGGGTCAACAGATGATCAAAGTAATGATCACAAAGATAAATGATCAAACAAATGATCATATCACAAATGATCAAATGATAATCATCACACAGCAACACTCAGCATGTCACATTACCAAATTGGGAATATATTGCTGATAACCTTCAACTACATAACCTCTGAGCTCGTACGTCTCAGAGAAGGGTGTTAAGCTAAGAGAATAAATTCTCCGCCACCAACAGAAATGTATTTGAAAGAAATCTGCTTTATATCTCAAAGTGTAATGTCAGACATGTAACCATACAAGTCTGTTCCGGGTTCGAACAGAACCGAAGGCACTTCCGAAGAAGCCCTTGCAAATCCGGGTATTCACAATCCCGATCGGACTTCCCATCACTTAGGGAATCTCTATACCGGGCACTACTCGGTGCAGAGACAATCGATAGGTCATCCTATCGGTATCGCAAATACCCGGTCTTCAACACCGGTCTTCAAATGCTATCCATATACGACGTATCACTTATTCGGAATGGGTTATATGACCCAAAGGTCCTCTCCCGGCTGAACCGAATAGTGAGCGTATTACTTTAAAACATATGGATATTGGGATTTCAGTTAAGTCACAACTTAAACCCAGACTTTCTTTTCAAATGGTTTAACAAATTACCATTTCAAATCTTTTAAACAAAAAGATTCATTTTACCAACCGTCAACGGTTTAAATAATTTCCACACTTTAATCTTTTAAACAAAAGATTCATTCACAGATTTTCCAAATTAATTTCCATTTCAATTTGATTAATTTGTTAAATCTTTAAATCAAAGATTTAACTTATAGCTTTCAAAAACAATTCCATTTCAGATGGTTTAAACAAATCATCATTTTAAATCTGTTAAAAATAAACAGATTTAATTCATAGCTTTCAAAAAACAATTCATTCGTAACTTGGAAAACCATTTTTCAATTCAAACTTGAAATTCCTTTAACTTAAATTGGAATTTCATTTTCTTATATGAAAGCCTTTATCATTTGAAAACAACCAGTTTCATTTCAGAAAATCTGATTCATTCATACGAGTTGAAATCCTTGGGTTAAATTCAAATTTCCAAAATTATACTTTTAAAATGGTTTAAATTCATATAACTTTTACAGCATCTTAAATCCCTAGTTTCGAATCATAGAATTCAATTTCAAACTTGAATTCAAATCAAATTATTTAAATTTCAAAACTTAATCAAGTTATTCGAAAATAAGTTTTATCTTTGAAATTCCATTTCAAAAGCTTTTCACTTTAAACCCAAATTTCCAATTTCAAAATCAATTGAAATTAAAATTTCAATTTCAAAAACATCAAATTTAAATTATCTGTGACTTAACCGATTTCCACGTGAAATCCATATTTGTGTGTGTAAAGGTGTAGTCCAGGGGTTTTACACAATAGTGCAACATCATCAGTCATTACAGATCAAAATACAGAAATATAGTTGATAAGCAGTATAAACTATAATGCTCATCTTTCATTCATAGATTCACAGATAGATATATAAATGCATCACAGATAATGAGTCACAAATCACAGTTTAAACATACAATTCATATCACATAATGGCACATATCAAAAGATATTAAACAATACAAGACATGTCATATAATTCAAACATCCAAGCATTCGATGATCATTTATAAGCAGGACTAATTACTTATTTAATTCTAAATTAATTCAATATCAATTAATTACTCATGAACTAATTACTCCACCCTGGTTATATCTTAATTTAACTAGATTGATAAATTACTAACCCTGTTTATTAACATTAATTTATAAAAAATCATTTTAATTAATCTTTAATTATTTAATTACTCTTTTGTTAACTATTCCTCAATTACTTATCATTATTCATTAAATAAATTAATCTTTAATCATTTATTCTTAATTAATACAATAAGTGATTATCCTAATCACTTATATTATTGAATTACTAATTAATATCACTTGATTAATTAATTATTAATCATAAGTTAATTTAGCCCTCAACAAATTAATCAATCTTTAATTTATGCTCAATTAAACTCTGATTAAGTAATTATCCCTAGATATTAAAATTAATAATCTTTTAAAATAACACATTTATCTTAATTAATTTCATAAAATTTAACTTAACACTTTTTAAGTTAATTGATAATCAAAATCGTAATTTCAAATAAACCATTTTTTATCATTGAAACCTTATTTTAAATAATCTTAAAAAATGGATTATCATCAACAAACGAGTTAACTTTATACCTTCAAGTTATTCTTATCTGAGCCTAATTCCATTTATTTTCCCGAGCAAAATACAGTTCCTCTTTCTTTTTCCCTTTTCTTTTTAAACTTTACTGGTTTAACTTCCAAACTGTTAACAATCAAATGAATACTTCGAGTTGAACCCGATCCTGCCCTTTCTTCCCCACCGCCCCAAAACCATCAGACACACGCGATGACTTCGTGCACGTGCACAGTGACGCGGTGGCGCTCCGGTCAACATCCCCGATTCCGGCAAGTCGTAAACCATCCTCACAATCGAAAGCAACACCCAATTCGACATGTAATACTCGAAATCGAAAACTACCCATCTGTTCGAACTGGAGCTCGAACACACCCAAAGGCAATCGCCTCCACCTACTAACGTCGACCACCTGACGCCACGAAACTCTGGCCAGACCTCGACCCTGCCCTCCTCTACCTTCACCTAGAATCGCGACGAACTCGATCAACTATAGGGACCGTGGTGGTCAATCCATTCGACCTAGTAAAAACTAGGTCACCAGACTTCATCAACCTCCCCTTGCCACCACCAGCCTCTGATCGACACTTGGCTATTTTCCTCCAACCTCCGATCATCCCTCTAACATCTCCAAGAGCCCCGACCTCCCTCGATCTCGAGATCACCGGAAACACTCAAAGCAAAGATTTTCAGACAAACCCAAATTCCTCTCCAACCTTTATTCTAAAATCTAAATCTTTGTTTTTAAAAATCATGATTAAGTGTAAGCATTCGGTCTGCGTATCTGAATTCATGTTTTAAGGAGTTTGAATTTTGACAAAAATTAAAGCTTGCTCAGTTCTTTGATTCCCAGAGGCAAACCAATGTAGTTTAACTTAAAAAAATTTGTTTAAAAACTAGTTCGTGATCAAACATACATCTTTTGTTTTGGTCCTGAGTCCAAACATTAAGGAAATCAAGCAGAAATGATTTTTGGAAGTAAGGCATGAGCTTGAAAATTTATCAGACGTAAATTTTTACAGGTTATCAATAAGCAGATATAAATTTTCACCATACACAGAGCAATGCACATATGAATATTCACACAAACATACTTTTAGATATTAACATGCAACTATATTTAAAACTCAAGTTATTAAAAAGTGTTACTCACATGAAGTAGGAAGGAAGACAGAGTTTTGCCTGTAGACAGAAAGCTCCTGATGGTTTTCTAAAATAAGAATGAAGCCTGGCAACTTTTCTTCCTTTAATCTCCTTTTATGTTTTGTTTTTATTAAATGAATTGAACTTGTTTAAGATTTAAGATGATGCTTGCTTTAGATTCTCAGCTTTGATTTTCTTTAAAGACTGAAATGCTTTTGCTTGCTTGATGATCGAAAAATGAAAAAGGAACTTTGATATAAAATAAAACAACGCAGAGGCTAAGTTGTATTAGTACAAAGAAAATAATCTTAGCTGGTACAAGATTGTATGTTTTGATCAGAGATCTTTTTTCATACATGGGCTGAAATGAAACATTTGGGTACACGCATTAATTAGCAATGTCATACATATCCTCTTATTAAATTTCGTATGTACTTATGTGATCTTTACTTTATTTCTTGCCTGCAAAGCTTCATTACCATGGTACATATATTTATTTAACTCTGTACATCTTGAGTATATTTTTTACTTCTTTTTGCCTGCCAATCTAGACAGTGCCATAGTACAAATATTTTTACCTTAACTTAAATCTTCTTATTACAATTCATGTACACATATCTGTACAAATAAAGGAAGATATCTTCCTTGTGATTCAGCCTAGCATATCTACAAGTTTACTAAACCATTCATTTGCAGGTACAATCTTGTATATCTTTTATTTTGTTTTGACTTTGTTACTTTGCATATATATGATGATAGTTTATACATGTTACTTTCTTTTCTTTACTTTGTCTATGTTCTTGCACTTGCCTTACTTTTATATTTACATATGCATTTATACTTGCAAAAGATATACACATATATTTAAAACTTTCATAAATTATTATTTACATTTTAGTTTGTACTTAATACAATTCTATAACAAATGATATGAAATCAAATCATTCATTACTAACAATTAACTATATATAAAAGTTTAATGAATCCAATATTATTCTCAATATATTCATTTTAGCGATTTCAAATCAACAATATTCATTTCTATTTCTATTTCTAACTCAGATATTATTATTTTACTTTAATACTTATCGTCTTGTATTTATTTCATAAATTCAAATCGTTATTAACCATTTACTTGAAATTTAAATCTAAATCACATATATACAATATTTTAGATTTTAATTGATTTAACATAGAATTTATTTGAATGCGGGGAAACTCGTTTCAATTTACAATGAATTTTACAAATTTAATTCAAAAATTAAATAAATTATAAATTTAAATTTATATAAAATTCGGGGTCATTACAGACTTCCCCCTTAAAAGAATTTCGTCCTCAAAATTGCCAAGGAGACACAAAGATAGATGAAGAATATTTCATCAAATCGAATTGAACATCTATTCTGCATTTGGCTTACCAAATCAAAATATCGATAACAGATACAAGAAAGAATCTGTTTAACACTTCACAAAATACTCGGGTTATCCAGACCTACGAAATATACAGTGGCATCGGTTAGTTCAAAGGGATAACTAACCATTCGTAGAACATATCGGGACCTAAAGAATAGATAGATACATGGATACGATCTCAGAATTTTAGTTTAAAACTAAAGTATACCTATCAACCATAACAAACAAAGCAATCAATACATCCAAACAAACAATTTTGGTTCATCCGGAGTTTATGTCCCATATTAATATATCGAATCTCCTTCCTGGATCTACCAGGAATTATCGAAGAATTGAAAAGATATGCTGAACAAAGAGATTGATAGAGAAAATTTGTTTCCATTGTTGTTACAGGGTATTGACCATTTATAGTCGTATTTCCATGTCCCCTATCCCATCCTCTTCTTGCACTCATACTTACTATCAATGGATAGCAAGAGAATTTACTGAGGCATACAGACGGATATTTGAGGAATACTCATTCTAGGGTTTACTTCACCCTATCTCTAATGAGCTACTTAATGTGTTATACTCCTGAGCTAAAGTTTTACCCTCAGCTCTGATACCAAATGTGAAGGTCCGAAAACAGCAGTCACAACCGGTAGGCTTTGCAACCATCCTGGTCCCACCGTGGCTCACACTGGCACCTCGCATTTACTTTTACGGCCAGCCTCTCGACTGTCACGGCCTCTGCCTAACCAACCCATCCCTCTCAAGGACATGTAGGGGTAAGAGTCTCCCGTTCGCCACTAAACCGCGAAGCGAGAACCCCCTATCATGTTGTAATATAGCAAATGCAATCCATATACGACGTATTACTTATTCGGAATGGGTTATATGACCCAAAGGTCCTCTCCCGGCTGAACCGAATAGTGAGTGTAATACTTTAAAACATATGGATATTGGGATTTCAATTAAGTCACAACTTAAACCCAGACTTTCTTTTCAAATGGTTTAACAAATTACCATTTCAAATCTTTTAAACAAAAAGATTCATTTTAACAACCTTCAACGGTTTAAACAATTTCCACACTTTAATCTTTTAAACAAAAGATTCATTCACAGATTTTCCAAATTAATTTCCATTTCAATTTGATTAACTAGTTAAATCTTTAAATCAAAGATTTAACTTATAGCTTTCAAAAAAAATTCCATTTCAGATGGTTTAAACAAATCATCATTTTAAATCTGTTAAAAATAAACATGTTTAATTCATAGCTTTCAAAAAACAATTCATTCGTAACTTGGAAAACCATTTTTTAATTCAAACTTGAAATTCCTTTAACTTAAATTGGAATTTCATTTTCTTATATGAAAGCCTTTATCATTTGAAAACAACCAGTTTCATTTCAGAAAATCTGATTCATTCATACGAGTTGAAATCCTTGGGTTAAAATCAAATTCCCAAAATTATACTTTTAAAATGGTTTAAATTCATATAACTTGTACAGCGTCTTAAATCCCGAGTTTCGAATCATAGAATTCAATTTCAAACTTGAATTCAAATCAAATTATTTAAATTTCAAAACTTAATCAAGTTCGAAAATAAGTTTTATCTTTGAAATTCCATTTCAAAAGCTTTTCACTTTAAACCCAAATTTCCAATTTCAAAATCAATTGAAATTAAAATTTCAATTTCAAAAACATCAAATTTAAATTATCTGTGACTTAACCGATTTCCACGTGAAATCCATATTTGTGTGTGTAAAGGTGTAGTCTAGGGGTTTCACACAGTAGTGCAACATCATCAGTCATTACAGATCAAAATACAAAAATATAGTTGATAAGCAGTATAAACTATAATGCTCATCGTTCATTCACAGATTCACAGATAGATATATAAATGCATCACAGATAATGAGTCACAAATCACAGTTTAAACATACAATTCATATCACATAATGGCACATATCAAAAGATATTAAACAATACAAGACATGTCATATAATTCAAACATCCAAGCATTCGATGATCATTTATAAGCAGGACTAATTACTTGTTTAATTCTAAATTAATTCAATTAAATTAATTACTCATGAATTAATTACTCCACCCTGGTTATATCTTAATTTAACTAGATTAATAAATTACTAACCCTGTTTATTAACATTAATTTATAAAAAATCATTTTAATTAATCTTTAATCATTTATTAATTAACTTTAATTAATAAATCGATTAACCCTTAATCATTAAATAATTAATCTTTAATTATTTAATTACTCTTTTGTTAACTATTCCTCAATTATTTATCATTATTCATTAAATAAATTAATCTTTAATCATTTATTCTTAATTAATACAATAAGTGATTATCCTAATCACTTATATTATTGAATTACTAATTAATATCACTTGATTAATTAATTATTAATCATAAGTTAATTTAGCCCTCAACAAATTAATCAATCTTTAATTTATGCTCAATTAAACTCGGATTAAGTAATTATCCCTAGATATTAAAATTAATAATCTTTTAAAATAACACATTTATCTTAATTAATTTCATAAAATTTAATTTAACCCTTTTTAAGTTAATTGATAATCAAAATCGTAATTTCAAATAAACCATTTTTTATCATTGAAACCTTATTTTAAATAATCTTAAAAAATGGATTATCATCAACAAACGAGTTAACTTTATACCTTCAAGTTATTCTTATCTGAGCCTAATTCCATTTTTTTTCCAAGCAAAATACAGTTCCTCTTTCTTTTTCCCTTTTCTTTTTAAACTTTACATGTTTAACTTCCAAACTATTAACAATCAAATGAATACTTCGAGTTGAACCCGATCCTGCCCTTTCTTCCCCACCACCCCAAAACCATCAGACACACGCGATGACTTCATGCACGTGCACTGTGACGACCCGGCTTTCCACTCCCGGAAAGTCGCATCGACAGTAAGAAAGAAAGGGGTGAGAAGTAGAAAAGAAAAGAAGAGAAAGAAAACAAACACAAATACTCACAGCGGAAACGAACAAAATATATTATATCACATAAATATTACATAGTATCATATACAACCCTTATCAGAGTTACACAGATTACACATCATATACTAGACAGTTATAAACATCTGTCTAGTTATTACATCTCAATACAAAACAAAGATCTAAACAAAGATCAACACAGCGGAAACTACTATCTATATCTACAACGCTGAAGCCTCCTGCTCCATTGCTCCTCCAGATTACTCGTCAAAGCTAAACCTGAATCCCTTGGCTACTCGTAAAAATTTGAGTACCCAAGAGTTTATAAAACAGAAATAAACAACTTGGGTCAGACATGGGTCTGGTGTGAGTAACAGGTTAAACTTGTTTAACTTCAAAACCTTTTGAAAGAAAAGGTATCACGTAAGACTCCCCACAAATAAACATGGGTAAGTTTTTACCTTACGCTAACCAAAACATTTGATAGGAAATTCGATTGTATTATAATAGGGTCTAGGGTTTTCAAGTAAAATACAGAAATAGCTGAAATGCTTACATCTCACATTTCAACATAGTTGGGCACAACTAATACGTACGGCACTTATTGGAGTTTGGATTCCATACAATGGCAGGGCTACCGGGGTACCGCCCGTCACAGTACGTGGCCTAGATCACCGTACCGAGGATCACTCCCAATCCCCTGCAACACAAGGTCGGAACATCCCTTACTGGATAATTCCCGCACAAGATACCTCACGGTTGGGATCAGCAACCGCACCACTAAGTCGAAAATAGAAAGGGACATCTAGACAGAGGTAACCTTGTCCTACTTGGGTGCTACCCACTAACCTTGCTGCACCTCCCCTGTTTTAGCCATTCCCGGTTTGTGAGGTTTGAGGTCACGATTACCTTAGAAAAGAACACATCACTTAGAATGCTCATCGTCCACCTGACGATGTTCTGAAAGCATTCAATCCATACAAGTTCGTTCCGGGTTCGAACGAAACCGAAGGCATTATCTCGTTACACTCGTTTTGGAATCACCCTCAGAGTTAACGACAATAACCCTTGCACTCTGAATCTTCATCTTCACTTGATTCACGACCTATCGTTAATTTGGATCGATGTGGTTTTCGGGTCTCCAGACCTGGTATCCCGGTATACGGAAACCCGATCCCGGTCTCATCGAAATCCAAAGCGTATCTTTTAAGGCCAAGTTGTTTTAAAGGTTAAAACAATTCAATTCATTATCTTTATACACAAAGAAAGATAATTCACAATAGATAATCAACATTATCAGATAATCCATATTATCATCACAATTCAACTAAAGCATCCAAATCACATAGCATATATCTCATCAGAGATATCAATCAAATGCAAAGCATTCAGTATTATCATCCATCCATAAGTAATGATCTATATCATCTCTAATTAATTTAAAGTTAATTAAATTAATTACTTTTATTTTATAAATCCTTCTTACTTAAACATTAATTAATTACAAATTAATTAATTATCCTCTAATTACCTTTTTCAATTAATCATCTTTGATTAATTATCTTTTAATTACCTTCAAGTAATTTATCTTTAATTAATTACTCAAATTAATTAACCTTAACCACTTATAGTAATTAACCTTTAATTACTTCATTAATTAATTAACTATAATTAATTAAATTAATCACTATAATTAATTATATTAAACCTTAATTAATTACATTAATTAATCACTTCATTTATTAATTATACTTAATTAATCAATCTTAATTACATCATTAATTATATTAATTAATGATCCTTAATTACAAATTAATTACTTAATTAAATTAATTACATTAAGTAATTAACTTTATATTAAACAACATTTATTAATCACCTTGATTAATCTTCAATCAGTAGTTAACTACCCTTAATTACTTTCATTTACTAAATTAATTCTCCTTAATTAATTTCTTAATTAATCCCTTGATTAATTATTCAAAGTAATTAAACTTAAATTACTTTCCTTAATACATAACCATCAATTAATTACTTCCAGTAATTATCTTATTATTTACTTCCTAAATAATCATACCTTAATAATTACATTAAGTAATTATTATCAAATCATTTCTTAATTAATTAATCTAACCAAATCAAATTAACTTAATTAATTACAATAAGTAATTAATTCTTAATTACTTCCATTAAGTAATTCATTTAAAACAAATTCTATAATTTATTATCTTAAATTAATTAACTAATTAATTATTAAAATAAACCACATTAATTAATTATTTAATAATCCATAGTTAATGACCTTCATTAACTATTATTTAATTACTTTTCTTAAGTAATTAACTTAGATTAATTATTATTAATTTCAAATTGATAAATCTTAATAACTAATTAATTAAACTTTAATTACTTAATAAATTAAGTGTTAACCCTACTTAATTAATCTTTAATTACTTTATTAATTAATTCTTAACCATTAATTAATATCCTAATTCATAATCCTTAATTACAAATTTATTATTCCTAATTAATTATTCTTAATCATTAATTAATTAGTTTAAACCTTTAATTACCTATTTAACTAATCCAAATGATTAATTAATCAATTAAATTAATTATCCATTAAAATTCCTAATAAATTAAATAAACACAAATCTCTAATTACTTTAAGATAAAACTTTGTTCTTATTAATAATCAAGTTATCATTTACAAAATATTTTAAATCAATTTACTTTAATTTTACCTTTAAAATTTCATTTTAAATTTAAAGATTTAAAATGAAAACAAATTATCTTATCAATGTTTTAAACATCATTTCCAAAACTCTTTTATTTACAAGTTAAAGAAATACTCATCTTATAAAAGAACTTAAAGAATTTAAATTAAATTTACTTTTAAATTCTAACCATATAATATACATTTTAAACAATTAAAATTATTAAAACAATTTAATTTAAAATCTGCTTTTATTTTAAATTTGAGATACAGATTTAAACTAGATTCTAGATTAACTTTAGATTTAAACATTCTGTTTTCATATCTCTTTACAAATTTAAATTCTGTTTAAATTTAAAACATACGGGCTTTTAAAAGTCTGGCAACACAAAAGTACTCGAGTCTCCACTAAACACTTCGAGTCGCAACCCTAAATTCCCCGAGTCTCCCCCGTAAGAAAATTCGAAAGTCACGAGACCTTCTTCTCCTAAAAATCCAGACTTCACCCAGAATTTCGATGTGCACGTGTGCACAGTGCACCACCCTCCGACCATCTTCAGCCACCTCCGGTGACCTCCCCACATCGACAATCATCTCCGCACCATCCCACGATCATCACCAGATTGTCAAAACGAAATCGAAAACAAAATCGAGCCTCACAGCACTCATAGGATTAAACTCGAACGACCAAATTTACCCATTGACGACGATCACGTTGACTGGAAACCCCGGCCTTCCTCCCAGAGCAGCACAACACTTCAACTTCGCGACTCCTCACCTCGCGTTCGAGCTCGATGCACCATGGTTGTCGAGATCATCTTGACACCATCACTGACAGAACATAACAACAAAACCCTACTTCGCCACTTCACGGCCACCACGGTCATCAGAAAAATCCTCCATCATTTTTCCTGTGATCTACATCCTCCAAGCTTCCTACAACCACAATCACGACCTTCGAACCATCACCATTCGTCGGAAATTGGCGAATAAGCTAATTCCGATCAACTTTAAATTCCTCTTTATTTCCAAACTTATAAATTATGATTTGATTTTTAAAAATCATTATTTCCTATCACAATTCATATTATAGAATCCAAATTCGAAACGATGATCATCAAATTTTGACTTATGTTAAATTTTCACTGTTATTTAACATTTTCCAGAATATTACTAAATATTTTTGCTTAAAACCATTTTCTTTATTTAAATTACAAGGTTAAAAACATTTCCTTTCGAGAGATCAAAGCCTAATACCAATTCGTTTGGGTGCTATGAAATTTATACTTGATTTAAGGAACTGTAAACCAAGCAAATGTAAATATACCTGTTTTACTGTCATGCAAATTCACCCTTTACATTTTTATAAGTATATGCAAACATATTTGCAATCATTTAGACATTTTCATCATTTAACTTCAATATCAATACAATATTAAGTCATATAAGCATATTTAAAGTTTAATGTAGAAATTTTGTTCATAGGAAAACAAAACAGAGAAGTTACAGGCAATAACAAATCAAACCATACATGCATTCAAAACCAACATAATACAGAGAATCCATCATTCCAAACATGATTATCGCAAGAAAATCAAACATCTATATTTACTTAAGTTAGTTTAGATAAAAGTTGTTACTCACCAAATATGCAGATGAACAGAGCCCTATTATTTTGAAAAGCTTTTGAAACTGTTTTGACTTAAGACTAGAATGCCCCTTTTTATTTGAGAAGTTGAGTTGTTGAAGCTTTAGATTGATTAAACTACATGCATGCAACTACCAGTGGTTGAAAATTGAATGTAGACTGGTTGCTTGAGATGATTCCAGGATTGCTTCCAGACTAAAGAAAATGCAGGCTACAGACTTGAATAAACTACATGCATGTTTGCTCTTGATTTTCAAAGTTGATTCCAGATTGAAAAAATGAAGGCAGGCTGGTTTTGAGATGAATGCAGACTGGCTGGAGTTGTTTCCAGATTACAAATGAATGTAACAGGGCTTTTGATTGTTTAGCTTGAGGGGTTTTGATTTGAAGATGAGATTATAGGGATTGATTTGGTTTGAGGCATTTAGATTTCTGATTTTAGATTTTAGTTTTAGAGAAAGATTTGAGTTTCTCTTGATTTTAAAAAGAAGAATAGAAAGAACGAAATGAAGAAAAGCAAATGTATATATGTAAGTAAATTTTGATTTTATAAAATAAAAGAAAATGAAATTAATTAAGACACTTGTCACATAGATTAATCCACTTCTTAACACATGTTAAAACAAAGCATTAGATAAAGACACATGTCTTTTAAGTAATTATTCAAAATTCTATTTATTTTAAAAGTAAATAAAAACCTTTTTCTTAATTATTAAATACTTATCCTATATATAAATTACTTTTTAAAGAAACAAAACTAACTATATTTATAAATAAAAGTTTATACAAATATTCTAAAATCCAAAACAATTTAAATATCTATTCTTTGAATTTCAAAACTTTAAATTCAAATTCAAATTAAATTAAATCCTAAGATTCAATTTAAAAAGTCAAGTTATATATATATATACTTATATAACTACTTATCAATTTAAAATAACCATTCCATAGTCTTTAAAATCCATTCATATTTATAAAAATAATACATTATACTTATTATTTGAAAATAACATATTTGATAATTTAAATAATTCATCTAAGAGATTATATTATCAAGTAATATTTTAAAAAGAAATAAAACAAACCTTTTTGTTAAATCTTATTTATTTTTAAGCTTAAGTAAAAATATCTTAAACAATTAAAACATTTATCTAAAGTATTTTAAAACTATAAAATTACTTATTTAAATATCTTTGAAAAGTCCAGATTAAATTAAATCTAAATTTCCAATTTACCAAAGCTTCTATTTACAATATATATAAATAAATATATATATTCAAATAGAAAATATCTTATTAGATTTTAAAAGATAAAATTACCAATTAATACTAATTTAATCAGATTATTAAATTAAATTCAAATTTTATTATCAAAGATCATCCATATCAATTTAATTATTCAACAGATTATTAAATTGATATTGTCAAAATTTCCGGGATATTACATTCCTCCCCCCTTAAAATAATTTCGTCCCCGAAATTTAAACAAAGGTAATTTAATAATCTTATTAAAGATTTTAATTTAAAACACAAGCATATACTATCATCCATATGCTAACAACCATAGCAACCAATTCATTCAATCAATCAAATCTAACTATCCAGACAAAATTCTAGATAGAATTCCTCGAGTTTCCCCAAGTATATATATACCGGGATACTCGCTCTACAACAATCTAAACTACTAAGCTATAGATCTCCTACTCATCTAGATCTACAGAACTAAACAGAATATCAGACTACAGACGAGTCTGACTCAACAACTAAACCTTCCAGAACTGCTGATTCTAAAACCAGAGATAGATCAAATACGTACTCCCTCAGAGATACGTAAAACTCCATGAATTTCAGTTATCCAAACTGACAATTCAACCAAGTAGACCAATTATCTATCCAAATCAGAACACAGACGAGATCCAAACATAACTCTACTTCACAACATCAGTAGATTCCAAACTTACTTCTCCTATCCAGAGATAAGAAAACTCAACCTTCAGATGCGGACAACTCCTGACTTCTCTGAAGACACTCAGAAAAACTCTGATAACCCAAGAGAACCCTCAAACTATCGCAAGTCACTTTTGCGATCAACCCAGCCTATTTCCAAAGAAAACTGTTCCTCTTAACAAATCAGAACAGCCCATACTTAACTATCCAATCCATCGAAGAAATGGATGCACCCTGCTGCTTCTGAATTTCACCTCCAGAAAAACTACTCAGCCTGACAACTTCCTGCCATCACAGAATACTCCGAGCTGCACTGCTGATACTGATGCCAAGGACTTTCTATCCAAAGATCTTTGAGAAACTCGAACTCCAAACCAAACAGAAATACCATGCTGAACTCAGCCATAACACTGGAACAGACACACTTCCTTAAACTCGTTCCAAAGAAAACATCTTCGGGAACATCCATCATCACTGTATCTCATCATACAGCTACTATTACCTGAGGTATCAAGGTACCATCACTCGCTTCTGCCTCATCGACAGATCCAACTCTACTCATCCAAACTTCTAAGATAAACTCCGAACCATTACAGTTTCCTTCGGAGATCGATGAAATCCTTCACCACAGCAAAGCTTACTCGAGACAGTATTAGGTCTACAGTCTCGACAGATACACTTCCAACCTCAACACTCAATCTCCAACCATTTGTAGTCGTGTTACACACACCACCACCCTATCTACCTTTATCTCCTATATTGGAAAACCCAAACAGGTAACCCAACAAATAGGTAGAAATATATATATTTAAAATGATACTTTTTATATAGAAATTATTTCTGGGTAAAATTATTTCATTTACCTCTTTAAAACAATATTGTGTCCGTTGGCCTGGTTCAAGTGTTTAGAGATCCCTATCAATAACGTTAGCTACTCGTATTGACCAGAATCCATATACCACTCAACCGATCAATTAACACAATATAAAACCATTTTTATATAACTAACAATTACGCGCTCTCAAGATAGACACCACTTCAGAGCCTAGGTATTCACTCAACCTACTGCTCTGATACCATATGTGACGACCCGGCTTTCCACTCCCGGAAAGTCGCATCGACAGTAAGAAAGAAAGGGGTGAGAAGTAGAAAAGAAAAGAAGAGAAAGAAAACAAACACAAATACTCACAGCGGAAACGAACAAAATATATTATATCACATAAATATTACATAGTATCATATACAACCCTTATCAGAGTTACACAGATTACACATCATATACTAGACAGTTATAAACATCTGTCTAGTTATTACATCTCAATACAAAACAAAGATCTAAACAAAGATCAACACAGCGGAAACTACTATCTATATCTACAACGCTGAAGCCTCCTGCTCCATTGCTCCTCCAGATTACTCGTCAAAGCTAAACCTGAATCCCTTGGCTACTCGTAAAAATTTGAGTACCCAAGAGTTTATAAAACAGAAATAAACAACTTGGGTCAGACATGGGTCTGGTGTGAGTAACAGGTTAAACTTGTTTAACTTCAAAACCTTTTGAAAGAAAAGGTATCACGTAAGACTCCCCACAAATAAACATGGGTAAGTTTTTACCTTACGCTAACCAAAACATTTGATAGGAAATTCGATTGTATTATAATAGGGTCTAGGGTTTTCAAGTAAAATACAGAAATAGCTGAAATGCTTACATCTCACATTTCAACATAGTTGGGCACAACTAATACGTACGGCACTTATTGGAGTTTGGATTCCATACAATGGCAGGGCTACCGGGGTACCGCCCGTCACAGTACGTGGCCTAGATCACCGTACCGAGGATCACTCCCAATCCCCTGCAACACAAGGTCGGAACATCCCTTACTGGATAATTCCCGCACAAGATACCTCATGGTTGGGATCAGCAACCGCACCACTAAGTCGAAAATAGAAAGGGACATCTAGACAGAGGTAACCTTGTCCTACTTGGGTGCTACCCACTAACCTTGCTGCACCTCCCCTGTTTTAGCCATTCCCGGTTTGTGAGGTTTGAGGTCACGATTACCTTAGAAAAGAACACATCACTTAGAATGCTCATCGTCCACCTGACGATGTTCTGAAAGCATTCAATCCATACAAGTTCGTTCTGGGTTCGAACGAAACCGAAGGCATTATCTCGTTACACTCGTTTTGGAATCACCCTCAGAGTTAACGACAATAACCCTTGCACTCTGAATCTTCATCTTCACTTGATTCACGACCTATCGTTAATTTGGATCAATGTGGTTTTCGGGTCTCCAGACCTGGTATCCCGGTATACGGAAACCCGATCCCGGTCTCATCGAAATCCAAAGCGTATCTTTTAAGGCCAAGTTGTTTTAAAGGTTAAAAAAATTCAATTCATTATCTTTATACACAAAGAAAGATAATTCACAATAGATAATCAACATTATCAGATAATCCATATTATCATCACAATTCAACTAAAGCATCCAAATCACATAGCATATATCTCATCAGAGATATCAATCAAATGCAAAGCATTCAGTATTATCATCCATCCATAAGTAATGATCTATATCATCTCTAATTAATTTAAAGTTAATTAAATTAATTACTTTTATTTTATAAATCCTTCTTACTTAAACATTAATTAATTACAAATTAATTAATTATCCTCTAATTACCTTTTTCAATTAATCATCTTTGATTAATTATCTTTTAATTACCTTCAAGTAATTTATCTTTAATTAATTACTCAAATTAATTAACCTTAACCACTTATAGTAATTAACCTTTAATTACTTCATTAATTAATTAACTATAATTAATTAAATTAATCACTATAATTAATTATATTAAACCTTAATTAATTACATTAATTAATCACTTCATTTATTAATTATACTTAATTAATCAATCTTAATTACATCATTAATTATATTAATTAATGATCCTTAATTACAAATTAATTATTAATTACTTAATTAAATTAATTACATTAAGTAATTAACTTTATATTAAACAACATTTATTAATCACCTTGATTAATCTTCAATCAGTAGTTAACTACCCTTAATTACTTTCATTTACTAAATTAATTCTCCTTAATTAATTTCTTAATTAATCCCTTGATTAATTATTCAAAGTAATTAAACTTAAATTACTTTCCTTAATACATAACCATCAATTAATTACTTCCAGTAATTATCTTATTATTTACTTCCTAAATAATCATACCTTAATAATTACATTAAGTAATTATTATCAAATCATTTCTTAATTAATTAATCTAACCAAATCAAATTAACTTAATTAATTACAATAAGTAATTAATTCTTAATTACTTCCATTAAGTAATTCATTTAAAACAAATTCTATAATTTATTATCTTAAATTAATTAACTAATTAATTATTAAAATAAACCACATTAATTAATTATTTAATAATCCATAGTTAATGACCTTCATTAACTATTATTTAATTACTTTTCTTAAGTAATTAACTTAGATTAATTATTATTAATTTCAAATTGATAAATCTTAATAACTAATTAATTAAACTTTAATTACTTAATAAATTAAGTGTTAACCCTACTTAATTAATCTTTAATTACTTTATTAATTAATTCTTAACCATTAATTAATATCCTAATTCATAATCCTTAATTACAAATTTATTATTCCTAATTAATTATTCTTAATCATTAATTAATTAGTTTAAACCTTTAATTACCTATTTAACTAATCCAAATGATTAATTAATCAATTAAATTAATTATCCATTAAAATTCCTAATAAATTAAATAAACACAAATCTCTAATTACTTTAAGATAAAACTTTGTTCTTATTAATAATCAAGTTATCATTTACAAAATATTTTAAATCAATTTACTTTAATTTTACCTTTAAAATTTCATTTTAAATTTAAAGATTTAAAATGAAAACAAATTATCTTATCAATGTTTTAAACATCATTTCCAAAACTCTTTTATTTACAAGTTAAAGAAATACTCATCTTATAAAAGAACTTAAAGAATTTAAATTAAATTTACTTTTAAATTCTAACCATATAATATACATTTTAAATAATTAAAATTATTAAAACAATTTAATTTAAAATCTGCTTTTATTTTAAATCTGAGATACAGATTTAAACTAGATTCTAGATTAACTTTAGATTTAAACATTCTGTTTTCGTATCTCTTTACAAATTTAAATTCTGTTTAAATTTAAAACATACGGGCTTTTAAAAGTCTGGCAACACAAAAGTACTCGAGTCTCCACTAAACACTTCGAGTCGCAACCCTAAATTCCCCGAGTCTCCCCCGTAAGAAAATTCGAAAGTCACGAGACCTTCTTCTCCTAAAAATCCAGACTTCACCCAGAATTTCGATGTGCACGTGTGCACAGTGCACCACCCTCCGACCATCTTCAGCCACCTCCGGTGACCTCCCCACATCGACAATCATCTCCGCACCATCCCACGATCATCACCAGATTGTCAAAACGAAATCGAAAACAAAATCGAGCCTCACAGCACTCATAGGATTAAACTCGAACGACCAAATTTACCCATTGACGACGATCACGTTGACTGGAAACCCCGGCCTTCCTCCCAGAGCAGCACAACACTTCAACTTCGCGACTCCTCACCTCGCGTTCGAGCTCGATGCACCATGGTTGTCGAGATCATCTTGACACCATCACTGACAGAACATAACAACAAAACCCTACTTCGCCACTTCACGGCCACCACGGTCATCAGAAAAATCCTCCATCATTTTTCCTGTGATCTACATCCTCCAAGCTTCCTACAACCACAATCACGACCTTCGAACCATCACCATTCGTCGGAAATTGGCGAATAAGCTAATTCCGATCAACTTTAAATTCCTCTTTATTTCCAAACTTATAAATTATGATTTGATTTTTAAAAATCATTATTTCCTATCACAATTCATATTATAGAATCCAAATTCGAAACGATGATCATCAAATTTTGACTTATGTTAAATTTTCACTGTTATTTAACATTTTCCAGAATATTACTAAATATTTTTGCTTAAAACCATTTTCTTTATTTAAATTACAAGGTTAAAAACATTTCCTTTCGAGAGATCAAAGCCTAATACCAATTCGTTTGGGTGCTATGAAATTTATACTTGATTTAAGGAACTGTAAACCAAGCAAATGTAAATATACCTGTTTTACTGTCATGCAAATTCACCCTTTACATTTTTATAAGTATATGCAAACATATTTGCAATCATTTAGACATTTTCATCATTTAACTTCAATATCAATACAATATTAAGTCATATAAGCATATTTAAAGTTTAATGTAGAAATTTTGTTCACAGGAAAACAAAACAGAGAAGTTACAGGCAATAACAAATCAAACCATACATGCATTCAAAACCAACATAATACAGAGAATCCATCATTCCAAACATGATTATCACAAGAAAATCAAACATCTATATTTACTTAAGTTAGTTTAGATAAAAGTTGTTACTCACCAAATATGCAGATGAACAGAGCCCTATTATTTTGAAAAGCTTTTGAAACTGTTTTGACTTAAGACTGGAATGCCCCTTTTTATTTGAGAAGTTGAGTTGTTGAAGCTTTAGATTGATTAAACTACATGCATGCAACTACCAGTGGTTGAAAATTGAATGTAGACTGGTTGCTTGAGATGATTCCAGGATTGCTTCCAGACTAAAGAAAATGCAGGCTACAGACTTGAATAAACTACATGCATGTTTGCTCTTGATTTTCAAAGTTGATTCCAGATTGAAAAAATGAAGGCAGGCTGGTTTTGAGATGAATGCAGACTGGCTGGAGTTGTTTCCAGATTACAAATGAATGTAACAGGGCTTTTGATTGTTTAGCTTGAGGGGTTTTGATTTGAAGATGAGATTATAGGGATTGATTTGGTTTGAGGCATTTAGATTTCTGATTTTAGATTTTAGTTTTAGAGAAAGATTTGAGTTTCTCTTGATTTTAAAAAGAAGAATAGAAAGAACGAAATGAAGAAAAGCAAATGTATATATGTAAGTAAATTTTGATTTTATAAAATAAAAGAAAATGAAATTAATTAAGACACTTGTCACATAGATTAATCCACTTCTTAACACATGTTAAAACAAAGCATTAGATAAAGACACATGTCTTTTAAGTAATTATTCAAAATTCTATTTATTTTAAAAGTAAATAAAAACCTTTTTCTTAATTATTAAATACTTATCCTATATATAAATTACTTTTTAAAGAAACAAAACTAACTATATTTATAAATAAAAGTTTATACAAATATTCTAAAATCCAAAACAATTTAAATATCTATTCTTTGAATTTCAAAACTTTAAATTCAAATTCAAATTAAATTAAATCCTAAGATTCAATTTAAAAAGTCAAGTTATATATATATATACTTATATAACTACTTATCAATTTAAAATAACCATTCCATAGTCTTTAAAATCCATTCATATTTATAAAAATAATACATTATACTTATTATTTGAAAATAACATATTTGATAATTTAAATAATTCATCTAAGAGATTATATTATCAAGTAATATTTTAAAAAGAAATAAAACAAACCTTTTTGTTAAATCTTATTTATTTTTAAGCTTAAGTAAAAATATCTTAAACAATTAAAACATTTATCTAAAGTATTTTAAAACTATAAAATTACTTATTTAAATATCTTTGAAAAGTCCAGATTAAATTAAATCTAAATTTCCAATTTACCAAAGCTTCTATTTACAATATATATAAATAAATATATATATTCAAATAGAAAATATCTTATTAGATTTTAAAAGATAAAATTACCAATTAATACTAATTTAATCAGATTATTAAATTAAATTCAAATTTTATTATCAAAGATCATCCATATCAATTTAATTATTCAACAGATTATTAAATTGATATTGTCAAAATTTCCGGGATATTACATTCCTCCCCCCTTAAAATAATTTCGTCCCCGAAATTTAAACAAAGGTAATTTAATAATCTTATTAAAGATTTTAATTTAAAACACAAGCATATACTATCATCCATATGCTAACAACCATAGCAACCAATTCATTCAATCAATCAAATCTAACTATCCAGACAAAATTCTAGATAGAATTCCTCGAGTTTCCCCAAGTATATATATACCGGGATACTCGCTCTACAACAATCTAAACTACTAAGCTATAGATCTCCTACTCATCTAGATCTACAGAACTAAACAGAATATCAGACTACAGACGAGTCTGACTCAACAACTAAACCTTCCAGAACTGCTGATTCTAAAACCAGAGATAGATCAAATACGTACTCCCTCAGAGATACGTAAAACTCCATGAATTTCAGTTATCCAAACTGACAATTCAACCAAGTAGACCAATTATCTATCCAAATCAGAACACAGACGAGATCCAAACATAACTCTACTTCACAACATCAGTAGATTCCAAACTTACTTCTCCTATCCAGAGATAAGAAAACTCAACCTTCAGATGCGGACAACTCCTGACTTCTCTGAAGACACTCAGAAAAACTCTGATAACCCAAGAGAACCCTCAAACTATCGCAAGTCACTTTTGCGATCAACCCAGCCTATTTCCAAAGAAAACTGTTCCTCTTAACAAATCAGAACAGCCCATACTTAACTATCCAATCCATCGAAGAAATGGATGCACCCTGCTGCTTCTGAATTTCACCTCCAGAAAAACTACTCAGCCTGACAACTTCCTGCCATCACAGAATACTCCGAGCTGCACTGCTGATACTGATGCCAAGGACTTTCTATCCAAAGATCTTTGAGAAACTCGAACTCCAAACCAAACAGAAATACCATGCTGAACTCAGCCATAACACTGGAACAGACACACTTCCTTAAACTCGTTCCAAAGAAAACATCTTCGGGAACATCCATCATCACTGTATCTCATCATACAGCTACTATTACCTGAGGTATCAAGGTACCATCACTCGCTTCTGCCTCATCGACAGATCCAACTCTACTCATCCAAACTTCTAAGATAAACTCCGAACCATTACAGTTTCCTTCGGAGATCGATGAAATCCTTCACCACAGCAAAGCTTACTCGAGACAGTATTAGGTCTACAGTCTCGACAGATACACTTCCAACCTCAACACTCAATCTCCAACCATTTGTAGTCGTGTTACACACACCACCACCCTATCTACCTTTATCTCCTATATTGGAAAACCCAAACAGGTAACCCAACAAATAGGTAGAAATATATATATTTAAAATGATACTTTTTATATAGAAATTATTTCTGGGTAAAATTATTTCATTTACCTCTTTAAAACAATATTGTGTCCGTTGGCCTGGTTCAAGTGTTTAGAGATCCCTATCAATAACGTTAGCTACTCGTATTGACCAGAATCCATATACCACTCAACCGATCAATTAACACAATATAAAACCATTTTTATATAACTAACAATTACGCGCTCTCAAGATAGACACCACTTCAGAGCCTAGGTATTCACTCAACCTACTGCTCTGATACCATATGTGACGACCCGGCTTTCCACTCCCGGAAAGTCGCATCGACAGTAAGAAAGAAAGGGGTGAGAAGTAGAAAAGAAAAGAAGAGAAAGAAAACAAACACAAATACTCACAGCGGAAACGAACAAAATATATTATATCACATAAATATTACATAGTATCATATACAACCCTTATCAAAGTTACACAGATTACACATCATATACTAGACAGTTATAAACATCTGTCTAGTTATTACATCTCAATACAAAACAAAGATCTAAACAAAGATCAACACAGCGGAAACTACTATCTATATCTACAACGCTGAAGCCTCCTGCTCCATTGCTCCTCCAGATTACTCGTCAAAGCTAAACCTGAATCCCTTGGCTACTCGTAAAAATTTGAGTACCCAAGAGTTTATAAAACAGAAATAAACAACTTGGGTCAGACATGGGTCTGGTGTGAGTAACAGGTTAAACTTGTTTAACTTCAAAACCTTTTGAAAGAAAAGGTATCACGTAAGACTCCCCACAAATAAACATGGGTAAGTTTTTACCTTACGCTAACCAAAACATTTGATAGGAAATTCGATTGTATTATAATAGGGTCTAGGGTTTTCAAGTAAAATACAGAAATAGCTGAAATGCTTACATCTCACATTTCAACATAGTTGGGCACAACTAATACGTACGGCACTTATTGGAGTTTGGATTCCATACAATGGCAGGGCTACCGGGGTACCGCCCGTCACAGTACGTGGCCTAGATCACCGTACCGAGGATCACTCCCAATCCCCTGCAACACAAGGTCGGAACATCCCTTACTGGATAATTCCCGCACAAGATACCTCACGGTTGGGATCAGCAACCGCACCACTAAGTCGAAAATAGAAAGGGACATCTAGACAGAGGTAACCTTGTCCTACTTGGGTGCTACCCACTAACCTTGCTGCACCTCCCCTGTTTTAGCCATTCCCGGTTTGTGAGGTTTGAGGTCACGATTACCTTAGAAAAGAACACATCACTTAGAATGCTCATCGTCCACCTGACGATGTTCTGAAAGCATTCAATCCATACAAGTTCGTTCCGGGTTCGAACGAAACCGAAGGCATTATCTCGTTACACTCGTTTTGGAATCACCCTCAGAGTTAACGACAATAACCCTTGCACTCTGAATCTTCATCTTCACTTGATTCACGACCTATCGTTAATTTGGATCGATGTGGTTTTCGGGTCTCCAGACCTGGTATCCCGGTATACGGAAACCCGATCCCGGTCTCATCGAAATCCAAAGCGTATCTTTTAAGGCCAAGTTGTTTTAAAGGTTAAAACAATTCAATTCATTATCTTTATACACAAAGAAAGATAATTCACAATAGATAATCAACATTATCAGATAATCCATATTATCATCACAATTCAACTAAAGCATCCAAATCACATAGCATATATCTCATCAGAGATATCAATCAAATGCAAAGCATTCAGTATTATCATCCATCCATAAGTAATGATCTATATCATCTCTAATTAATTTAAAGTTAATTAAATTAATTACTTTTATTTTATAAATCCTTCTTACTTAAACATTAATTAATTACAAATTAATTAATTATCCTCTAATTACCTTTTTCAATTAATCATCTTTGATTAATTATCTTTTAATTACCTTCAAGTAATTTATCTTTAATTAATTACTCAAATTAATTAACCTTAACCACTTATAGTAATTAACCTTTAATTACTTCATTAATTAATTAACTATAATTAATTAAATTAATCACTATAATTAATTATATTAAACCTTAATTAATTACATTAATTAATCACTTCATTTATTAATTATACTTAATTAATCAATCTTAATTACATCATTAATTATATTAATTAATGATCCTTAATTACAAATTAATTATTAATTACTTAATTAAATTAATTACATTAAGTAATTAACTTTATATTAAACAACATTTATTAATCACCTTGATTAATCTTCAATCAGTAGTTAACTACCCTTAATTACTTTCATTTACTAAATTAATTCTCCTTAATTAATTTCTTAATTAATCCCTTGATTAATTATTCAAAGTAATTAAACTTAAATTACTTTCCTTAATACATAACCATCAATTAATTACTTCCAGTAATTATCTTATTATTTACTTCCTAAATAATCATACCTTAATAATTACATTAAGTAATTATTATCAAATCATTTCTTAATTAATTAATCTAACCAAATCAAATTAACTTAATTAATTACAATAAGTAATTAATTCTTAATTACTTCCATTAAGTAATTCATTTAAAACAAATTCTATAATTTATTATCTTAAATTAATTAACTAATTAATTATTAAAATAAACCACATTAATTAATTATTTAATAATCCATAGTTAATGACCTTCATTAACTATTATTTAATTACTTTTCTTAAGTAATTAACTTAGATTAATTATTATTAATTTCAAATTGATAAATCTTAATAACTAATTAATTAAACTTTAATTACTTAATAAATTAAGTGTTAACCCTACTTAATTAATCTTTAATTACTTTATTAATTAATTCTTAACCATTAATTAATATCCTAATTCATAATCCTTAATTACAAATTTATTATTCCTAATTAATTATTCTTAATCATTAATTAATTAGTTTAAACCTTTAATTACCTATTTAACTAATCCAAATGATTAATTAATCAATTAAATTAATTATCCATTAAAATTCCTAATAAATTAAATAAACACAAATCTCTAATTACTTTAAGATAAAACTTTGTTCTTATTAATAATCAAGTTATCATTTACAAAATATTTTAAATCAATTTACTTTAATTTTACCTTTAAAATTTCATTTTAAATTTAAAGATTTAAAATGAAAACAAATTATCTTATCAATGTTTTAAACATCATTTCCAAAACTCTTTTATTTACAAGTTAAAGAAATACTCATCTTATAAAAGAACTTAAAGAATTTAAATTAAATTTACTTTTAAATTCTAACCATATAATATACATTTTAAACAATTAAAATTATTAAAACAATTTAATTTAAAATCTGCTTTTATTTTAAATCTGAGATACAGATTTAAACTAGATTCTAGATTAACTTTAGATTTAAACATTCTGTTTTCATATCTCTTTACAAATTTAAATTCTGTTTAAATTTAAAACATACGGGCTTTTAAAAGTCTGGCAACACAAAAGTACTCGAGTCTCCACTAAACACTTCGAGTCGCAACCCTAAATTCCCCGAGTCTCCCCCGTAAGAAAATTCGAAAGTCACGAGACCTTCTTCTCCTAAAAATCCAGACTTCACCCAGAATTTCGATGTGCACGTGTGCACAGTGCACCACCCTCCGACCATCTTCAGCCACCTCCGGTGACCTCCCCACATCGACAATCATCTCCGCACCATCCCACGATCATCACCAGATTGTCAAAACAAAATCGAAAACAAAATCGAGCCTCACAGCACTCATAGGATTAAACTCGAACGACCAAATTTACCCATTGACGACGATCACGTTGACTGGAAACCCCGGCCTTCCTCCCAGAGCAGCACAACACTTCAACTTCGCGACTCCTCACCTCGCGTTCGAGCTCGATGCACCATGGTTGTCGAGATCATCTTGACACCATCACTGACAGAACATAACAACAAAACCCTACTTCGCCACTTCACGGCCACCACGGTCATCAGAAAAATCCTCCATCATTTTTCCTGTGATCTACATCCTCCAAGCTTCCTACAACCACAATCACGACCTTCGAACCATCACCATTCGTCGGAAATTGGCGAATAAGCTAATTCCGATCAACTTTAAATTCCTCTTTATTTCCAAACTTATAAATTATGATTTGATTTTTAAAAATCATTATTTCCTATCACAATTCATATTATAGAATCCAAATTCGAAACGATGATCATCAAATTTTGACTTATGTTAAATTTTCACTGTTATTTAACATTTTCCAGAATATTACTAAATATTTTTGCTTAAAACCATTTTCTTTATTTAAATTACAAGGTTAAAAACATTTCCTTTCGAGAGATCAAAGCCTAATACCAATTCGTTTGGGTGCTATGAAATTTATACTTGATTTAAGGAACTGTAAACCAAGCAAATGTAAATATACCTGTTTTACTGTCATGCAAATTCACCCTTTACATTTTTATAAGTATATGCAAACATATTTGCAATCATTTAGACATTTTCATCATTTAACTTCAATATCAATACAATATTAAGTCATATAAGCATATTTAAAGTTTAATGTAGAAATTTTGTTCACAGGAAAACAAAACAGAGAAGTTACAGGCAATAACAAATCAAACCATACATGCATTCAAAACCAACATAATACAGAGAATCCATCATTCCAAACATGATTATCACAAGAAAATCAAACATCTATATTTACTTAAGTTAGTTTAGATAAAAGTTGTTACTCACCAAATATGCAGATGAACAGAGCCCTATTATTTTGAAAAGCTTTTGAAACTGTTTTGACTTAAGACTGGAATGCCCCTTTTTATTTGAGAAGTTGAGTTGTTGAAGCTTTAGATTGATTAAACTACATGCATGCAACTACCAGTGGTTGAAAATTGAATGTAGACTGGTTGCTTGAGATGATTCCAGGATTGCTTCCAGACTAAAGAAAATGCAGGCTACAGACTTGAATAAACTACATGCATGTTTGCTCTTGATTTTCAAAGTTGATTCCAGATTGAAAAAATGAAGGCAGGCTGGTTTTGAGATGAATGCAGACTGGCTGGAGTTGTTTCCAGATTACAAATGAATGTAACAGGGCTTTTGATTGTTTAGCTTGAGGGGTTTTGATTTGAAGATGAGATTATAGGGATTGATTTGGTTTGAGGCATTTAGATTTCTGATTTCAGATTTTAGTTTTAGAGAAAGATTTGAGTTTCTCTTGATTTTAAAAAGAAGAATAGAAAGAACGAAATGAAGAAAAGCAAATGTATATATGTAAGTAAATTTTGATTTTATAAAATAAAAGAAAATGAAATTAATTAAGACACTTGTCACATAGATTAATCCACTTCTTAACACATGTTAAAACAAAGCATTAGATAAAGACACATGTCTTTTAAGTAATTATTCAAAATTCTATTTATTTTAAAAGTAAATAAAAACCTTTTTCTTAATTATTAAATACTTATCCTATATATAAATTACTTTTTAAAGAAACAAAACTAACTATATTTATAAATAAAAGTTTATACAAATATTCTAAAATCCAAAACAATTTAAATATCTATTCTTTGAATTTCAAAACTTTAAATTCAAATTCAAATTAAATTAAATCCTAAGATTCAATTTAAAAAGTCAAGTTATATATATATATACTTATATAACTACTTATCAATTTAAAATAACCATTCCATAGTCTTTAAAATCCATTCATATTTATAAAAATAATACATTATACTTATTATTTGAAAATAACATATTTGATAATTTAAATAATTCATCTAAGAGATTATATTATCAAGTAATATTTTAAAAAGAAATAAAACAAACCTTTTTGTTAAATCTTATTTATTTTTAAGCTTAAGTAAAAATATCTTAAACAATTAAAACATTTATCTAAAGTATTTTAAAACTATAAAATTACTTATTTAAATATCTTTGAAAAGTCCAGATTAAATTAAATCTAAATTTCCAATTTACCAAAGCTTCTATTTACAATATATATAAATAAATATATATATTCAAATAGAAAATATCTTATTAGATTTTAAAAGATAAAATTACCAATTAATACTAATTTAATCAGATTATTAAATTAAATTCAAATTTTATTATCAAAGATCATCCATATCAATTTAATTATTCAACAGATTATTAAATTGATATTGTCAAAATTTCCGGGATATTACATGCACAGTGACGCGGCGGCGCTCCGGTCAACATCCTCGATTCCGACAAGTCGTAAACCATCCTCACAATCGAAAGCAACACCCAATTCGACATGTAATACTCGAAATCGAAAAGTACCCATCTGTTCGAACTGGAGCTCGAACACACCCAAAGGCAATCGCCTCCACCTACTAACGTCGACCACCTGACGCCATGAAACTCTGGCCAGACCTCGACCCTGCCCTCCTCTACCTTCACCTAGAATCGCGACGAACTCGATCAACTATAGAGGCCGTGGTGGTTAATCCATTCGACCTAGTAAAAACTAGGTCACCAGACTTCATCAACCTCCCCTTGCCACCACTGTCCTCTGATCGACACTTGGCTATTTTCCTCCAACCTCCGATCATCCCTCTAACATCTCCAAGAGCCCCGACCTCCCTCGATTTCGAGATCACCGGAAACACTCAAAGCAAAGATTTTCAGACAAACCCAAATTCCTCTCCAATCTTTATTCTAAAATCTAAATCTTTGTTTTTAAAAATCATGATTAAGTGTAAGCATTCGGTCTGCGTATCTGAATTCATGTTTTAAGGAGTTTGAATTTTGACAAAAATTAAAGCTTGCTCAGTTCTTTGATTCCCAGAGGCAAACCAATGTAGTTTAACTTAAATAAATTTGTTTAAAAACTAGTTCGTGATCAAACATACATCTTTTGTTTTGGTCCTGAGTCCAAACATTAAGGAAATCAAGTAGAAATGATTTTTAGAAGTAAGGCATGAGCTTGAAAATTTATCAGAGGTAAATTTTTACAGGTTATCAATAAGCAGATATAAATTTTCACCATACACAGAGCAATGCACATATGAATATTCACACAAACATACTTTTAGATATTAACTTGCAACTATATTTAAAACTCAAGTTATTAAAAAGTGTTACTCACATGAAGTAGGAAGGAAGACATTGTTTTGCCTGTAGACAGAAAGCTCCTGATGGTTTTCTAAAATAAGAATGAAGCCTGGCAACTTTTCTTCCTTTAATCTCTTTTTATGTTTTGTTTTTATTGAATGAATTGAACTTGTTTAAGATTTAAGATGATGCTTGCTTTAGATTCTCAGCTTTGATTTTCTTTAAAGACTGAAATGCTTTTGCTTGCTTGATGATCGAAAAATGAAAAAGGAACTTTGATATAAAATAAAACAATGCAGAGGCTAAGTTGTATTAGTACAAAGAAAATAATCTTAGCTGATACAAGATTTTATGTTTTGATCAGAGATCTTTTTTCATACATGGGCTGAAATGAAACATTTGGGTACAAGCATTAATTAACAATGTCATACATATCCTCTTATTAAATTTCGTATGTACTTATGTGATCTTTACTTTATTTCTTGCCTGCAAAGCTTCATTACCATGGTACATATATTTATTTAACTTTGTACATCTTGAGTATATTTTTTACTTCTTATTGCCTGCCAATCTAGACAGTGCCATAGTACAAATATTTTTACCTTAACTTAAATCTTCTTATTACAATTCGTGTACACATATCTGTACAAATAAAGGAAGATATCTTCCTTGTGATTCAGCCTAGCATATCTACAAGTTTACTAACCCTTCATTTGCAGGTACAATCTTGTATATCTTTTATTTTGTTTTGACTTTGTTACTTTGCATATATATGATGATAGTTTATACATGTTACTTTCTTTTCTTTACTTTGTCTATGTTCTTACACTTGCCTTACTTTTATATTTACATATGCATTTATACTTGCAAAAGATATACACATATATTTAAAACATTCATAAATTCTTATTTACATTTTATTTTGTACTTAATACAATTCTATAACAAATGATATGAAATCAAATCATTCATTACTAACAATTAACTATATATAAAAGTTTAATGAATCCAATATTATTCTCAATATATTCATTTTAGCGATTTCAAATCAACAATATTCATTTCTATTTCTATTTCTAACTCAGATATTATTATTTTACTTTAATACTTATCGTCTTGTATTTATTTCATAAATTCAAATCGTTATTAACCATTTACTTGAAATTTAAATCTAAATCACATATATACAATATTTTAGATTTTAATTGATTTAACATAGAATTTATTTGAATGCGGGGAAACTCGTTTCAATTTACAATGAATTTTACAAATTTAATTCAAAAATTAAATAAATTATAAATTTAAATTTATATAAAATTCGGGGTCGTTACAATATCCAGATTTCAAATCAACAAAACTCAATTTTAATCTTTTAATTCAAATTCTCATTAAAACCATTTCAATTTATATTGATTTCAAATCCATGTTAGAGCTATGAATTTAAACCACTTCAAATTCAATAGATTTCAAAGTTTAAATATTCAAACATATATAATAACTCAATTTTGTAAATTTCATTTACATTTCGAAATTCAACTTTAAAATTTCAATTCAAATTCTTTAAACATTTCATTTAAACCAATTTCAATTTCAACATTTTAAAGCTTGGATTTTGAAAATAATTCAGTTCATATAAATCTAATTTTATTTCATAATATCATTTAACTGGATTCAAAATTTAAGGATTTAAAAACCATTTAACTTAACCAATCCGGTGTCCGTATATAATTTTCTAACCTATGGTCAAGTGATACAGATATATATCATTTCAACCCGCAATAAATTCAAATTTATGGGTATATATCATTTCAACCCGCAATCTCGAGAAAAATTCAAAATCCATAAAACCGCTCGAGCTTATTATTTCAACCCATAACGATTTTTCCCTAATCTATAAGTCCATTCGGATAATGTATCATTTCAATCCATAGTGATTTTTCCTAACAGCAAACTAAGGGAACTTGAAGTGTGATAACAATAGATAATTTAAACATATATCCAATCATCCAAATATCAACAATTAAACATCCAACACAATCATCATTCAAATAAATCAATAAATTAAAAAAATATACTAGTTATCATTATCAGGTATTTAACTGGCAATTAAATTCAATATAAATTTAAATGGTAATTTAATTCAATATAAATTCAAATTAAATTTAAATTACAATTTAAAACACCAAACAACAATCAATAAATTTCTAATCACATCATAAATTTAATTTAACTAATATAGAATGATTTAGTATTTGTGAGTGGGTCAAAACACTCACCTTTGATTTGTCGTCGATTTAAAATCCAAAATTAGCCCAAAAATTTAACAGTCTCAGAATGCGGCCAAACCTATTCTGTAATGTCCGGAATTTCGATACGATCGCAGTGGAGAAAACCACATGTGAAACCGAGCTCGTATGAAAAAGTTATTAACGTTAGAAGATTGGAAAATTTCGATTTCGAGTCTTACTTCGGCCCGCCGCCTCATATCCCCGGTGCTTGCTCGGAGTTTTTTGCCAAAATGACCCGAGTCCTGAGTCGACTTCGAGTCTTACTTCGGTCCGCCGCCTCAAATCCCCGGTGCTTGCTTTGAGTTTTTGCCAAAATGACCCGAGACCTGAGTCATTTGGTTCCTGACCCGAAGTCGCTGTAGGGTTTTCGCCTCTGGAACCCGAAGCGCGACCCGAGACTGCCCCAGATCCGCATTTTATTTTAATTATTTTTCTGACTGAAATTGAAATTAGGGTTTTCGGCCATTGGGAAGAAAGAGAAGATGAGAAGGAAATGTATGTACAGATAATATAAAATGAAAAGCTGCTAGGGTTTATAACAGCCTATATATAGGCAAAGGTAGGTAAGAACAAATGGACAAATCGAATTGGGTCAAAACGATAACGATGACCCAAAAACCTGTTTCGTTTTCGAAACAAAATAGGTCATCCAATATATCAAAATATAGGTTTTCAATATTTTTAAACTCAATGGAACTAGTTTCAAATCCTAATTCCATTGTATGGAGAAGATAGCTTTTAAAATCAGTTTATTTTAATTGAATTCATTAAATTGATTTCTACGCGTTTCGAGCCCGCACGATCAAACGTAAGTCCAATCGCTACGAAACTTGAAATCCTACAATAATTCACTGTTACGGATCCGATGAAACTGGTTTTGTCAAAATTCGAGACAGTGGCCAAAATGGCTAAATTTCACGTTAATTAAATAAATTATTATTAAATTAGTTTAATCACTTTTTAATTCAAATTTAAAAGTTAACAAATTTACCATTCTTGATTACATATAAATTTATTATCCATTAAAATAAAATTTCCATGTCAAATTCAAGAGTTAACATTACATTAATGTCAGCGTCAAATTACAACTGTAATAAATTCCAGTTAATTATAATTTAATTCGAATAAATTCTTTTATTTTGATTTCCACTCTTATTGTTATATCAACTATCACCTTATGGATATAATTAATATTGGTTTGCATTTTATTACATCAATATTCTACAGTTATCTTAATTCATATTAACTGCAATATTTGATTTACATTAAATTTTTATTGATTTCCAAATTATTTCAACATATTAAAATGGGATGATAAATAAACAATTGTTATTTTTAAGTACTTTAGTCATATTTACAACCAAATGTATAACTACTTACACATCACTGATTTCATATTCAATTTCAATTAATTACATACAATCTCCCCATTTAATACAACATTTAATTTATTTCCTTATTTACAATTATCACCAAATTAACTTTACAATTTTTTCATTTGATTGAAATTACATTTAAATAGTTATCAATTACATTAAACCAACATTATTAAATTACATTCTAATTGTTTTCTCATTAATAAATCATAAATTTTTAATTTCACATAATATTAAATTCGAAAATCATATTAAATTTAATAGTTTTAATTATCAAAATTTACGGGTCATTACAATTAAAATCACCATCCATCACCCATGGGCCTGGAGCGAGCGATCTAAATTCAAGACACTCATTCCATAATACCTTACGATTTGTCTTGGAATTCGGCCCATAGACATTAGAAATATTAAGTTTTGAGCCATCATCGAGGTCAGAAAATATGAAATGCAATGAATAATCTTTAATAATAGATTGTAAAAGCCTAATACAATGATCTTTCCAACCCATCGTTAGACCTCTTGCACTACCCCTAGCTGGAAGATAAGACCAATGATTTATAAAATGACCTCCTAGACTCCTATAGATACAAAAATCAAGATGCTCTATTTTAGTTCCTTGTGGTAATACTATATCACTATTGTTATCTTTAAAAAAGATTTAATTTTACTACATTTTCCTAAATCATGCAAACCTCTTACGTTTCAACTAATATATCTCATAATCCAAGTGTTCTAACCCATTCCAGTTCCTTACTTTTAATATAAGCATTGTCTAGTTGAAAATACTTAGAAACAAAACCAGAATTCTTAGCTAAAAATTGCATGTCAATAGAAGATAGACTACTCAAAACACAGGGGCTATCAGATAAATTATTTTTAGAAGTTAATTAAAAATGTCTTACCTTAATCAATAAATATGGATATGTTTTGATCTTTAAAAATGAATGTCTTAAAGTTAACGATAACTATAAGCGAATGATTTTGGGTTGTAGTAAATGATGTTTAAGTAATAATTTTTTAACCCTTTTAAATATAATTAAATCTTTAAAAAGTAATTTTAAAATGAAATGTTTAAATGTGAAATGTTTTGGGTTTGTTGTGACAATGTTTAAGCAACACTTATCTTAAACCCTTATAAATGTAACTAGATCTTTAAAAGAGTGTTTTAAAGATAATGGTTAAAGTGGAAAATGATTTGGGTTTGTCGTAAACAATGTTTTAGTAGCATTTGTTTTTATCTCCTTGAATTATATTTTAATGTGGGAAAATATATTAAATATAATTAGATATTTAATAATGAAATTTTAAAAATAACAAAAAGTATGAAATGTTTTGAAATAAAGATAGAAAAGTTATACGTTTAATTTATAAAAGAGAAGGAGTTTATAGTAATAATGTTTTGGTAACAATTTTTTTTAACCTCTTTTATTATATCTTAAAGTAAGTAAGTCTTCTTATTGATTTGTAAATATATGTACATGAGATAAGTATATGAATATTTTGAAGTATAGAAAGAGTATAAATGAATATTAAATATGTAAATAGTAAAATACGTAAATAGTAAAATACAAATATATATCTTTTATAAAGGGAAACTAAATCTATATACATGTTCAAATAAGTTAAATTTTAATTAATAAGAAGTTTAATTAAACAAGTATAATTTAGTTAAATAAAGCGAAGTTTAATTAAATAAAGGTGTTTAATTAATAAAAGATGTTTAATTTAAAGAAATTTTAATTAAAAGAAGAATTTTTAGTTAAAGGAAGAGATGTTTAATTAATAAAAGAAGTTTTAATTAAAGGAAGAATTGTTAATTAAAAGATGAAGTTTTAACTAAATGAATAATTTTTATTAGATAAAAGGAGTTTTACCAATAAAAAGAGTTTTAATTAAAGGATGAAGTATTTAATTAAATAAGGAAGTTTTAATCAATAAAGGAATATTAAATAAAAGAAGGAATTTTTATTAGATAAAAGGTGTTGTATTAATAAAAGAGGTTTTAATTAATGAAAGATTAATTATCCAAAAAAAGGATTAAAAGTCGTTTACGTGACAAGATCGTGCCTTGTGTGTTACTTGTTTATGGAAAGCATTCAGTCATGCACTTAGCATGAAAGCCGACAAAGTAGACTTATTTCTATCTTTGAGAGTTAAGAATGATGATTCGAGTAGAATGTAGAAGCAATAGTGCTCTAACTTACCGGGGTTCACACTTAACCAAAAGATAGCGCAAGTTGAGAAGTCAGAAACGTGATAAGTATACGAGACTTGGTTTTCCATATGCGATCATTCTCATTGTTGTTGAGTATGACCAAATTCGTCGATTCTGACTTGAAGAGACCGAGATCGGTAAGTGTTTTACTTATCGAAAACCACTTCAAGGTTGAGATACATGTTCTATCTCTTGAAAGTGAACCTATTCGAGAAGCTGGAATCCGTTTAGGAATTCATGATTTGTTCAAATGATGATGGCTCGTGTGTAGAGATTTTGAACATGACTTCATCATCGGTATATGACTAAAGACAGTGTAGGCTGCACAATCCCGGGTTTAGCTAACCCAAGGGGGTATATCAACTCTATATCTAGAGTATGCTTATCGACATGTTACGTGCGGGGAGTTATTGATACTCGGTTTATGCTATTCATGAAAGTGTTCGGATGTCGGGCCAGTTGTGTTTTCCTTATGATATATTTTATCTAGAGATATACGACGTTCAGAAGGTAATTTACGATGCTTATCATAGGAGATCGGTTGATAGTTTACTGGAGATTTCTCCATGGAAAGTCCATTATGCAACACCATTGTTGTTTGTTTGTATACCTATAAATATTGTTGTACTGTGATCATAGTAAGTATCACAGCTATTTTCTGACTTATATTCTTCACCCTAAACATTATCTATTATACCGCAATATGTACTTATTAGATGGTTGGCACTTTGAGGGGATAACCGTTACGACGGTTTCAAAAGGTGCTGTTATATGCTGTACATATATTTCTTGATTTTCTCACACCAGACTTATGTCTAACATGTGGCTTTTGTTTTTCCTAAATTCCTCATGTGTTCTTTCGAGCAGTCTGAGAAAGGCAAGTTTTCGTTGATGTTCAATGAGCTCTTGGAAAGGGGCTAGATGTTTACCTACTATAGTATTCTTATTTCCACTGCATTACTTTATGTATATATATCAGCAATTGTAAGGAAAGACTATTAAAACTGTCCAGGCTGATGATAGTACTCTGATTAGTAACTCTGAAATACTGTGTATATTAGAGTAGCTCTGTGTAATATCTTTTAATATTATATGTTATCATTACGATGTGAGATTATGATGTTTTTTTCTTCTCTTTCTTGCTCGTTTTCTTTTCTTCTTTTTCTTTACCCTAACATTCTATCTTTCCAGCTCTTGGGTGCTCGGCACGTGAATACCGTGGATGTATTACTGTCGACATTCGGGGGCCGAAAAGGGATTCGTTACAGTTTCATGGCCAACAACAGCAGGAAATCATTTAATAAAGCAAGTAAGAAAAACCAAAGATGTAACGACCCACCTTTTTGGACAGTTTAAATCAACGATAAACCACACATGTTAGGCTCAAACCATTCAAAAGGGAGGATTGTTACGGGGTAAATAAGAAAAATAAGAGAAAAAAAGAAACAAACATAGAATCTCACAGCGGAATGACAAAATATAATAATTAAATAAACAGTTCATGAAGCTGTTTTACAAATAACATTTGATTATACATATCAAAGTTACATGCAACAGAGATAAATAAACAATGTAGCAGAACAACATGATGATGTGGAGTAAATATAATAAATAGTAATAATATATGATCTTCGTCTTCGTCCTCCAAAAGCAGTCTTCGATATACTAAAAAGCTCAGACTGACCCGAGCGTAATGAAAAGACAAAACACTCGAGTCGGAACTAAAAGATCTTATGTAAGTTAAATCAACAGTAAATAAATATGAGTGTAACAGCGTCGGAGATGTTTACGGGGTTTGACATCTCTTATCCAGTGTCTAACGTGAGTGCAGTAACTTAAGAGATGTTCGGAATTACCATCTCCTAAGGATCCGTTAAACTATCTACTATGTAGTACAATACGCTATTATAATATGTCTACAGTAAAGTAAAGTATTAAAATAGCGTTAAGGCGTTACCAATATCCCCCTTAACACATTTTATATATTCCCGCAGTCTATATAGTACCGTAAGCTCCACCAAACTGGTGGTTTACACAGAAGGCACTTCATTGGTATGGTACAAAACAAACTCGTAGTGGGCGCGATAAGGCATGTAATAAGGCCCGCAAAGCAATGCCAGAGTAGGATTCTACCATTTGCACTCCCGGACTGGTGGTAACGCATAGCAGCTACTACCGCCCACATCGAAACACACTCCCATAATCAAATCGAGGGGTGGCCACCAAATCAATCACAAAGTCATAATATGGTATCGAAGAAATGTGCCCGATAGGAGGTGCGACCTCACTTGGCCCGGTATAGCTCCTATTTTAGTCACATTAAGCTGACTCACGGGAGTTAGGGTTACGTAGATACCTCACACAGAATCGTTCGCCAAATCATCCTACTTCATTCTGGAATCTCCACCACGTACACAGTTGTTAAAGTGGTTTTCGGTATTGGCAGAGAGTATGACAATATCCAATCCCAGTCTCTTTAGCAACCGCTTATTTAACACCGGATGGTTCTTTTAAATTTCCAAAACTGTTTCATAATTGATATCAAAATATCATATTTTCAAAACCATATCACTTTCGGAATCATATTTACTTTCGAAACCTTATTCACTTTCGAAATCATATCACCTTTGAAATCATATTTCAAATCATCATATTTACTCAAAATATGTCATTTCACTAGAAAATATCATTTCAAATCATAACTTAGATTATAACATCATTTTACCATATCTGCTTTTAAATCAAGGATTTAAATATAAACACTTCAACTTTACACAGTTTGGAATTTAGAAATAGTTTGGATAGTTTAAAATAGTTTTAAAAATAGTTAAAATAGTTTAAAATAGCTTTTAAATGGTTAAAATACTTTAAATATAGTTTAAATGGTTTTTAATGGTTTAAAATAGATTAAAATAGTTTAAATGGTTTTAATAGTTTAAAATAGATTAAAATAGTTTAAAATATTTTAAAATAGTTTAAATACTTTAAAATAGTTTAAATGGTTTTTAATAGTTTAAAATAGATTAAAATAGTTTAAAATATTTTAAAATAGTTTAAATACTTTAAAATAGTTTATAATACTTTAAAATAGTTTAAATGGTTTAAATATAGATTAAAATAGTTTAATGTAGTTTAAATAATTTAAAATAGTTTAATATAGTTTAAAATAAGTTAAAATAGTTTAAAATAATTTAATAGTTTATATTCAAATAATTAATTTGGAATTAATATCAAAATTAAGTCATTTCTTTCATTTCAACACATGTGGACCATGTCCAGCTTTCAAATCAACTAACTAAAATTGGTCTTTCAATTCAGATTCTCAATTAAAACCATTTAATCAATATCGATTTTGAATCCATGTTTGAATTATCAATTTAAACCACTTTAAATTAAATAGATTTCAAAGTTGTATTCAAACATTTCAATAACTCAATTTCGATGAATTTCCTTTATGCTTCAAAACAGCTTTGAAATTTCCATTTTAATTCTTTAAAAAATTCATTAAATCAATTCTAATTTTAACGTTTAACGCTTGGATTTCAAAAATAATTCAGTTTATATATATCAAATTCTATCTCAAAATATTATTTAACTGAATTCAAAATTTAATGATTTAAAAATCATTAATTTAACAAATCCGGTGTCCGTATATAATTTTCTACCCTATGGTCAAGTGATACAGATATATATCAATTCAACCCGTAATAATTTAGAATTTACGGGTATATATCATTTCAATCGCAATCCCAAATTTAACTTCAAATCCATGAAATCGCTCGAGTCTATCATTTCAACCCATAACGATTTCTCCCTAATCTATCAGATCGTTCGGGTGTGTATCATTTCAACCCATAGGGAGCTTGTAGTGTTATAACAATATAAAAATATAACATCTAATTATCCAATATCAATAATCAAACATCCATCACAATCACCATTCAAACCAATCAATAAACAATAACAAGTGACTGATTATCAATAATGGGTATTAAATGGCAATTTAGAATTTAATATTAAATTAATGGCGATAATATTCAATAAAAGTCAGATTTAACTAGAATGACAATTTAAATATATCAAACATCAACCAATCAATTTCTAATCGCATCATAAATTCAATTTAACTAACATAAAATAATCTAGTAGTTGTGAGTGGGTCAAAACACTCACCTTTGATTTCAAATCGATTTGAAATCCAAAATAAGGCTCAAAATTCAACGGTCTCAGAATCTAACCAAACTAGTTCCAAAATTTCCGGAATTTCGATACGATCGCAGCGGAATAAACCGCGCGTGAATCCGAGCTCGTATGGAAAAGATATACAAGTTAGAGTGATTGAATTTGAATATAAAAAAGGGATTACCGTCACTTACTAGGCCACATCAGCAGTTTCTTCCATTGTTCACGCGTCCTACATCTCAACACGGTCGCTATCGACCTGCTTGACCGAAACCCTAGCATTCCCTAAAGTCGCCGCGGCCACCTCGTACTTCGCTCGCGACTCCGCCTGCGATGCCCTGAAGGCCTGCGACCACCCCTAGGCCTCAATCGGAGGTGAAATCTCCCAGCTGCCGCCCCTCTTGCTAAACCCTAGTTTAATAAATCATGCACATCCGGCCATTGATGAGACGAACAACCTACATCGATGCACTTCCCTCGACCATCTCCACAATCCTGTACCCTCGATTCGATGATCAATCGACGATGATCATCCTCCCATTGAATGGCCGAGATTAATCCCTCAAATTCTGGACACACAAAGACCCAAATCGAAAAACAAACCACAGATCTAGAATGCGCTCGTCGAGAGCTTCGAATCGGTATATAATATGTTAGGGCTTTGAGGAGTTTGATTTTGAAATTGATATGAAAATTGAAATTTGATATGGGATTTAGGGTTTCATATTCTATCGTTTGAGAAGGAGGAACTGGTAGAATAATAGTACGTACAAAAATAAGAAATGAGAAACAATTAGGGTTTATAACAGCTTATATATAGGCAGGTCTGAATTTAGAAATGAATGGACCAGATAGGATTGATCAAAACGACTACGCGACCCAAAAAGCCCGCTCTGACCTCGAAACGAAAATGGGTCATCCTATATATCAAAATAGATGTTTTCGATATTTTTAAGCTCAATGGAACATGTTTCAAGTCCTAATTCGATCGTACGAAGAAGTTAGCTTTTCAATCATCTTTTTTCAAATTGATTTCTACGCGTTTTGAGCCCGCATGATCAAACGACAAGTCCGATCACTACGAAACTTGAAACCTTACAATAATTCACTATTATGGATCCGATGAAATTGGTTTCGTCGAAATCCGACAGTGGCCAAAATGGCTATTTTCACGTTAATTAAATAAATTATTATTAAATTAATTAAATCAGTTTTCAACATTTTGAGGGTGATCAACAAATTATGGTCCGATAAATGGTGAATACATTTTAGTGGTTATATCGTATATAACTCCTAACTATTATAATATTGTTCCAAATCCTCTTCGTGACCCTGAGGAAACACAAGATTCATTAGACACTCACAACCCATCATTTCATATTGCATGAACACAAATTTATAATTCTTGAGGGCGCTTGACAAAGTAATATATGTTGATTCACCAAACAATAAGCATTTAAAACATCACTGCACATAGTATGTGGTTTGAGGGTGCTCGATAACCAAAAATATGCTTAGTACTCTATTTTGATTGTAAACGAAGGAGACCGGCTTATATTTATAAATTTCTAATTTGAGATATGAAATGAGAGATATCAATAATAAGGTTTTATACTTATTCAAGATACTCAATGAAATCAAATGTCACCGCATATATATTGTTACGAGCAAATTTTCCATAGTCTTAGAACAAACAAATTGGACTAAGGAATGGTGAACAAATAGACCCAAAGACTTGGAAAGATATCAAGATTTAAGAAATTCAAAAAGTTTGGCATAGTTTGGAGCCTACAATTCAGGTCGGTACCGACTTGAGTTAGCAACTACCGACCTTATTATTAGACTTGAAATGGCAAGAGAATGGTGGGAGAAGCTTGGAAGTGGAAGAAGAAGGGTCTTGAGATTCCCAAATTCATGTTGGTACCGACATGAATTAAGGTTGGTATTGATCAGAGTTTGAGATTCTCGTGGTTGATGCGGCATGACCTGGTCTTCATGCTAGATTATCGGATCTTGGAGTTGTGACGTTTTCAAACCTGGATGGTGAGATCTATGCTGGATTTTAGCTATAAATAATAAGTTACCTACAGCTTGGAAAGGACTTTTTGGCACTTGATAATTCTTCTATCTTCTTCTCCAAACCTTGTGAAATCCGAGATATACTAGATTGTGGTCAGATTTGAGTTGTAATCATTGTATTCCGAAGAGAAAACATAAGATAATAAAATTAAAGTGGACGTAGGCTGGAGAATTTGCCAAACCACTATAAAAATCGTGTTCTTCTCTTTGTTTATTTTGATAGATTTACATTTTTGGTGCTTTCACTAATATCGAGGTATTGTGTCAAATTTTGGCGCAACATTTTCGGTGCTTTCACTGAGAAAAAACTAGATTTGAAGCTTGGATCTGGAGTTTGAAGAGATGAAGAGGCCTTCTACCAAAGCAACCACAGGACCAAGTCAACTAGAGTATGGGGGCGGTCAGGTAGTGTCCTCAAGTTCAAATCCATCCTTCTATGTGACTAGAGAGGAGATGGAAAGGATGATGAAAGACATGCAAGATGTAATGATGTCTCGACAGCAGGAAATGCTAGAGGGATTTTTTAGAAGAAAGGATCGATAAAGAACAGCCAGAGCAGTTGGAATTCAGAACTCGAGGCCAGAAACTAATGCAGTAGCATATGGGGCTGAAGCGGAATGAACTAGGACAGTGCCCTCACCACCAAATTAGGTCGGTACTAACCTCAATCAGGCTAGTAACGATATGAACTGCAGGGGCACTATTGATTTGAATTTCAAGAGAGCTCGAATGCCAAGAGCAGACGATGCTGGAGCCAGAGACGTGAATCAGAATGTAAACGCGCAACCAAAAGAGTATGTGCCAGAATTCCCCATAAGAATGAGGGGCAAGATGAAACTATGGATCAGAGACCCCCATTACATGACAACGACCGAATAGCTGAGATAATTAGGAGAATTGTGAGAGGTGGACCTTCAAACCAGAGTTTGGAGGACGTAAACAGGAATCCATTTACCCCTCCATCCGGTATGCGAGGAATCCACTCGATTTCAAGCTACCGATGCTGGAACTGTACAACGGAAGGACATATCTGATCGTTAATTTGATGAAATGCATTCGATATACGGAGGTGTTAGGTGCTTCTAAAGAAGTTATAGGACGGTGTTTCCCTTTATACCTAACGGAGTTAGCTGCGATGTGGTTCAGACAGCTGGAAAAAGGGTCCATAAGCACGTGGATCGAGTCGGCAGATAAATTCATGAGACAGTTTAGAATTCACATTTGTCGACCGAAGAATGTGATGACGCTTTCAAGCATAAATCAAAGAGCTGGAGGGATCCTAAGAAATTATTTGAATAGGTTTAACGTAGCAGTTGTTATGGTTCATAAGCCGGATCCAACGATAGTTCTTATAGTGGCAGTGTCTGGAGTTGCGTATGACACTAACTTCAAAATTGCTTTGGAAAGGGATCTACTGATGGATCTTACGGAGTTTTTCTATGAAGGTGAAAGACATTTGCGTCAGGAGGATGCTAAGAACAAAGATGCCGAAGTTAATAACGTGCATGATGGAGGATCATTCGAAGCAGGATATAGAAAAGACAATGGAAAGCAGAAGGCTGATGATGGCTTCGATGGATCGAAGCGGCAAAGGAGGGATCCAAATTTCTCTTCATACATTGATCTAACCGAAACCCGAGAGAGGATATATCTAGATATTAAGGGGCAGATCCCCTATCGAAGGTTAGCTAAAAGAGAACGGTTCGGGGGAAATGGTCCGGAAGATTTTGTCTTTTTCAAGAGATGCATGGACATGAAACGAACGAGTGCAGACACCTTCGTGATTTAATAGAAATGTAGGTTTGGAACAACTGGCTATAACAGTACCTAACGAACCAAACTACAATGATCGACAGGAGTAGCCACCATTCACAACGAACACATCTGGATACGACCACAAAGCCGGGTTGAGAATGATTATCCCTTAATTGGGATGGACGGGAGTTAGATTCCATTCTTTTGTTTTACTTTTTGTTTTGAATAAATAGGGCAATGCTATCCTCGGACCGCTTACATGTGTATGTGACCTCGATTGGTCTTTAGGTAGACTCTGAGTTGGATGTCTGAGATGAATGCTTAGGATATTTCTTTGTTGCTTTAATCTGGATTTTACAAATGAATGTTTGATTTCAAAACCACTTGATCATGACTGATGCTGATTGAATATGGTAGTCCTGTCCGAAGAGTCGAAAAGTCCCCTTACTGAAGAGCGAGTGGATTGGACTTGTATAAATAACTAGCCCCCTTGAATTAGAGTGAGTGGATGGGTTCGCTAGGAAAGTATGTCCCCTCACCAGAGAGTGAGTAGATGGACTTGCTTGGATGTTGGGTACCCTCGCTGGCAAGCGAGCGGATATGACTTAGCATGGATCCGGAGAGATCGAACCCAAGATTGGATGTAGAACGACTCAAAGAGATCAGACCCTAGATTGGATGATGGTAACACCGTTCGAAGAGATCAGACCCTAGAATGGACGTTGATTTGACCTTAGGATCTGAACGCCATGTGATTAGACTAAGGTAGATGAACCCTGGACGAACATGGGATGGCTTTAATAATAATTTACGGTATGATAACTTCGGATGAAAACGGACTGATTATGATTTATGACTAACAATTAAGCAAGGATTAGAGTTCTTAGCTATAACGATCTAGAATGACCTCTGTTTTGCAGGTGAATCTGAAGGAACCGGATGATTCGCCACAACTTGGATCAATGGATAGCCAAAGATCTCGACTATAATAATTGATCACTCCTGAAACTTGTTCTTGAGAAAAACATACCTTACATTGAAAAGGCGTATTTTGGAGGGCAAGTGTTACAACCAAAATTTTCACAGTCTCAGAATAGACTCGAATAAATGGATTGGACTAAGGAATTGTGAACAAATAGACCCAGAGACACGGAAAGATATCCAAAATGAAGAAATAAAGGAATTCAAAAAGTTTGGTGGAGTTTGAAGCCTACAATTAAGGTCGGTGCCGACCTTAATTGGCGACCACCGAACTGATTTTTAGACTTAAAATGGCAAGAGAATGGTGGGAGAAACTTGGAAATGTAAGAAGAATGGGCTTGAGATGCCCAAATTCATGTCGCTACTGACCTGAATTCTAGGTCGGTACTGATCTTATTTTCTTCTCGTTGTTGATGCAGTATGACCTGGTCTTCATGTTAGATTATCGGATCTTGGAGTTATGACGTTTCCAAACCTGGATGGCGAAATCTATGTTGGATTTTAGCTATAAATTGTAAGACACCAACAACTTAGAGAGGACTTTTTAGCACTTGATAATTCTTCTATCTTCTTCTTCTCCAAACCTTCTGAAATCCGAGGTCTACTAGATTGTTGTCGAATTTGAGTTGTAATCTTTGTGTTCCGGAGAAAAACATTAGATAATAAAATTAAGTGAATGTAGGCTGAAAATTTTTCCAAACTACTATAAAAAATGATGTTCTTCTCTTTGTTTATTTTGATAGATTTACAATTTTTGTGCTTTCATCTGATATCGTGATATTGTGTCAGCTTCTGGCGCAACATATATAATCCCTTACATTATGTGCATAAATCCATAATATCTAATTGGGTTTGATTGTTCTTGATTTTAACTACAAAATATTAATTTTATTATACATAAATTTATATAAAATTAGCTTTATTAACTTATCTTTGATCTTATATGTATACACACACTTATCAGTTAAATTCATTTAATTAATATTTTATCTTATTATCACATTTAGTATTCTTATAAATTTAAACCAATTTAACTCTAATTACAATCTTTATAATTTTAAATCTAAAAATATTAATATATTTTTATAACCTTTATAAAATATATGTATAAAATATTCAAATAAGCTTATTTTAATCAACTTAAGGCCAAACATTTTGGTTTCCATAATAAGGGCATACTCAAGCATTTAGAGCATTGAATTGGCTAGGAAAGTACAAGGAGGATTAAGGAGGTTTTTTGTAAAAATATCCTTAATTAAGTAAACTTCATCTTTAAACACCAATTCAACATGAATATTAATAGATTGTCCTACGTGTTGATCAAGTTACTCGCAATAACATGTAACGAATTTGATATCATTGTTAGATCAAATGCGCTACACAATAGGGTAAAAGGGTGAATTTCAAAAGAATTTCTTTTTATTAAAGTTCTACAAGATCATTTTGTGTTATTTTGAATGAATATTTTGTTGTATATTAAAACATATTTAATATGTTGGAGGTTTACTTTGTAAGCTGAATTATTATTTTGTTTAAGTAATTTAATATTTAACTGAACTTTTATTAACTATGAGTATCAATATACACAATAACTTATGAGGCTCACACACAGGCATATTATAGCATAAATATCTAGGTGATATATATGTGTGTATATGTATATTTATTAGGATTCATAACTATGCACATCAATATGTTGTAACATGCATGCGCGCGCGCATATTTATTTTTTGTATTTGATATATATGCATATTATTATTTCAAATATATGTGTGTGTGTGTATGTATATATAGAGGAAGTTTCATTGGCACCCCTTCTTAGGAGCATCCCTTTAGCATCATTATCATAACTTGAGCTACGCTACTTCAGATAATGCAAAATTTTATAGATGTTTAATATATAGAATGAATATCATCTCGACAAAAGCTAAGACTATTTCATAATTCTCACTGATGCAGGCCAAGCTATAATTTTCCAAGGCTTAAGTCGTGACCGACTTAACAAAGTTCAAGGTATAAGTCGTGACCGACTTATAAAAATTAAAGGCATAGGTCGTATACGGGATACCATAAGTCGTCCACAAGATAAGGAGGTAGACTTACTTCGTCCACGACTCAAAGGAGCGCCACGAGATAACAAAGGCAATGCGCGAGTTAATGTAGCGGCATTGAGTCGTCTTCGATCTAACAGTTCAGATGAAAAGGAGCTACGACTCAACTGGGGAGAAGCCCTAACTCGTAACCGACCTAATGAAATGATAAGTCGTGACCGACTTAGTATAACTCGGCAACGACTTAGCGAAGACTGGCGAGTTAACGAGTCTCTTAAGTCGCCTAAACGACCTACTGAATTACGCAGTGAAAGGGCAGAACAAATTGGTGAAGTTTAACTCGTGAAATCCTTAAGTCGTAAGTCGCGTGAAGATGGAAACCGTTGATTCTTCTGCCGAGTTAATCTCTACCGTTGATTTCCTTAAGTCGTTGATCTGGGATGCCGCATGTTTTTATGTCGCAGAAGCTTGTTGCCATTGATTCTCTGCCGAGTTAATCTCTACCATTGGTTTCTTTAAGTCGCCGCATGCTTTTAAGTCGCTGAAGCTTGTTGCCGTTGATTCTTATGCCGAGTTAATCTAAACCGTTGATTCTTAAGTCGCGGAAAAATGTTGTTGTGTTGCTTGTTAAGTCGTCATCTATTAACTCGTGGCATTGTTAAGTCGCTATGTACTAATGTGTGTATTTCTTAAGTCGTATGACGTCTGTTTCATATGTCGTATCTTTTGAGTCGTATGTCGTATGTAGTTCTTTGAGTCATTTGTAATATACATGTATGTTGAGTCGCCTTTGTTTTTAAGTCGTCTGTAACTTGTAAGTCGTGTGCTTTGGCTGAGTCGTAAGTCGGATGGAGTGCTAAGTCGTAAGTCGCATAAGTGATGAGTCGGAACCGACTTAGGAGTTGTATTTTTTTTCTGCTTTGCGTGTTGTAGCCTATAAATAGGCAAGTTGTTTCACTTGTAAAGGTTGTTGATTTTTGAATAAAATTCTCTTTTGATTGCTGTGTGCTTTCATCTAAATTGATAGTTGAGTGTAATCTCCTATCTCCTCTTTCGGTTAATCGAGTGCGCTCGATTCAACGATTGTAGAAGCCGATTCGCGGAATCAAGTGCGCTTGATCAACGCTTGAAGAATTGAAGATCTTTGAACCCGGTATCGTGCGCGATCAACGAGTTCGGGATAGCTAGAATTCGGTATCTTCGGATCAACGAATTTGGGCATTTCAGTATCTTCCAATCCACCGATTACTACTTTCACCGATTGAAGATTGTTTTGTTTAATCCGCTGCGTCAGTTTTGGTATCAGAGCTTGTTTTAGCCAATCATAGCTAAATCGAGACTGGGAGCCTATTCATTTTGAACTTGAAGTGTTGAGCCGTGATCAAGTTGAAGTGTTTGACTTTATATTGAAGTTGTTTGATCGGATTTGAGTGGGAGGCCGAAACTTTGTCCATCGTGTTCATCGCGATTCGCAACAAAGTGGAAGTTTTCGATCCATTTCATCTGGATCAAAGTTCGAATTGTGTTTGAATTTGAAGTATTTGTGAAGATTTCAATCATGCCGCCAAGGAGAGCCAATCGACATCAAAACGTTGAAGCTTTGTATCGAAGAGAAGAAGCTGATGAGATGGAGCAAAGAATCAATGAAAACTTTAGTGAAAAGCTTAACGAAGGAATTGGTCGGTTAGAGAAGCTTATGACGGAGATGAATCAAAATCAGAGAAGGATTTCACCTGAATCTAATCATGGGGGTAGTAGAGTCTCGCCACATTCCAATCGAGACAGAAGTGTTGAAAATGATCAAGGACGTGGGAGGAACGTGAATGATCGTGAACGGAGGAATGTAGATAGAAGGGATGATGGTGGTAGACGTGAAGGTAGTAGAGATGTGGGTGGACGAGATAGACAACGATATACATCTGATTTTGAAGAGGAGTATGATGGTGGTAGTGTTCGAGGACAAGGACGAGGACAAGGAAGAAATCACTCTGAGTATGATCACAAGTGGGAGTCGGGGATGAAGACTGAAATTCCTGAGTTCAAAGGTGGTATGCAAGCGGAGGAGTTTTTAGATTGGGTGGCTAATGTTGAGGAGATTTTTGACTTCAAAGAAGTTCCAAAACATCGTAGAGTGAAGTTGGTTGCTACAAGGTTGAGGGGTAGAGCTTTGGCGTGGTGGCAGCAAACCAAACTTACACGTGAACGAATGGGGAAGTCAAAGGTTGAATCTTGGGAGAAGATGAAGAAATTGATGAAAGCGACATTCTTACCTTATAATTATCAATCGCTTATGTATCAGAGGTTGCGAAACTTGAGACAAGGAACGAAATCTGTGAATGACTATGCTGACGAATTTTATCAACTGATTGCAAGGAATGATATTATGGAGACAGAAGAACAGTTAACAGCTAGATTTGTTGGAGGGTTGCGAATGCAGATTCAGGATATGGTTAATATGTTTGATCCTAGATCTGTAGCGGAAGCACACCAGAAAGCGTTGGCTTGGGAGAAGCAGGGGCGACGAGGAGGTGGTATGTTTACAAATTCCAACAATCCATTGAAAAGTGTTAGTGGGAGTGCTAATGTTTCAAAAGCTGTTGCAAAACCAGTTGTGAATGAGGTTGGGAAGGCGAAAGTCAATAATGGTTTCAAATGTTACAATTGCCAAGAAATGGGCCACAAAAGTAGCGAATGTCCAAAGCCGAAGAAGAGAGCTATGATAGCAGAGGTTGAGGATGAGGATGAAGAAGCTGAATGTTCCAATTCACCACCTGATGAGGAGGAAGAAGAAGTGACGGGAGACGAAGGTTACAATCTTATGATGAAGAGGTCCTGTTTAACACCAAAGCAAGAGGAGGATTGTAGTTGGTTAAGGAGCAATATTTTTCAGTCAACATGTACTATTCTGGAGAAAGTTTGCAAATTTGTTATTGATGATGGAAGCTGTGATAATATAATTTCTTCAGAGGTTGTGAGGAAGTTGGCATTGAAGACTGAGAAACACCCGAAACCATACAAGCTAGCTTGGTTGAGGAAAGGCGGGGAGGTGAAGGTTAGACGAAGGGCTCGTGTGAATTTTTCAATTGGGAAGAAATACAAAGAAGAAATCTGGTGCGATGTGGTAGATATGGACGTTTGTCATTTGTTGCTGGGGAGACCGTGGCAGTATGATAGGGCAGTGCAACATGATGGGCGTACCAACAGTTACAGTTTCATGTTTGAAGGCACAAAGATTACTCTAGTTCCAAAAATGCGACAACAAGAGGAAAACAAGTTGGAGGAGATTGAGGAGCTCAAAACTTTGTTATCTTTGAAGGAGTTTGTGAAGGAAGTAGAGGAGGAGCCTGAAGTGTTCTTGTTGATTGGGCGAGAGAGTCAGGAAGAGGTTGAAATCCCAGAAGAAGTAAAACCAGTTTTGAAAGAATTTGACGATGTATTTCCAGAAGAGTTACCAACGGAATTGCCACCGTTGAGGGATATACAACATCAGATAGATCTTGTTCCAAGGGCTGTGTTGCCACACAGGCCACATTATCGAATGAGTCCGAAGGAACATGAAGAGTTGCGGAGGCAGGTAGAGGAATTGCTTGAACAGGGGCGTGTGCAGGAGAGTTTAAGTCCTTGTGTTGTACCAGCTCTATTGGTACCCAAAAAGGATGGAACGTGGAGGATGTGCACAGATAGTAGAGCATTGAATAAGATCACAGTCAGATACAGATTTCCGATGCCGAGGCTTGATGATTTATTGGATCAAATTAGTAGGTCTGTAATCTTTTCTAAGATTGACTTGAAGAGCGGTTATCATCAGATTCGCATTAGACCAGGGGACGAATGGAAGATAGCATTCAAGACGAGGGAAGGCTTGTATGAATGGCTGGTAATGCCGTTTGGTCTATCGAATGCACCAAGTACATTTATGAGGGTGATGAATCAAATTTTCTGACCGTATATTGGGAAATTCGTTGTTGTTTACTTTGATGATATTCTGATATATAGCAGGAGTACGGAAGAGCATGTTCAACATTTGAAGAAAGTGTTAATTATTCTTCGTGAAGAACAATTCTATGCTGCTACAAAGAAGTGTGTTTTTATGGCGAAGAGTGTTTTATTTCTGGGGTATGTTGTGTCGAAAGAAGGAATACAGGTTGACCAAAGTAAAGTCGAAGACATTCGAGATTGGCCGCAACCCAAGACGATAACGGAAGTTCGTAGTTTTCACGGGTTGGCTTCATTTTATCGGAGGTTTATTCCACACTTTAGTAGTGTGATGGCACCTGTTACGGATTGCATGAAGGGTAAACGGTTTGCATGGACGAAGGAAGCCGGAGTTTCTTTTGATCGGATCAAGGAACTCTTGACGTCTGCACCAATTCTAATATTACCAGATTTTCAGCTAGTGTTTGAACTACATACTGATGCATCCAAGGTTGGGATTGGAGGAGTGTTGAGTCAGAGGGGGCGTCCTATTGCATACTTTAGCGAGAAGTTATCAGGAGCAAAGATGAGATACAGTACATATGATGTGGAATTCTATGCTGTTGTGCAATCTATTAAACACTGGAGACATTATCTATTTCAGAAAGAGTTTGTTCTGTACACTGATCATGAAGCATTGAAGCATTTGCAAGGGCAAGACAAGATTTCGGCAAGACATGCATCATGGATTGCTTATCTACAACAGTTTAATTTTGTTGTAAAACACAAGTCAGGGGTGACGAATCGAGTAGCTGATGCTTTAAGTAGAAGGAGTCATTTGTTGACGACAATGAAAGTTGAGGTGACTGGTTTTGAATTATTGCCGGAGCAGATTGCAGAAGACTCTTATTTTAAGAAATTTGTTGAAAAGGTCAATGAAGGGAAGACTGATGAGTTCATGATGATTGATGGTTTTCTGTTTAAAGGAAATCGATTATGTATTCCAGAAAGCAGTTGGAGAATGAAGATTATCAAGGAGTTACACGAGGAGGGACATGTTGGGAGAGACCGTACCTTACAATTAATTTCACAATCCTACTTTTGGCCATCGATGAGGAAAGATGTGGAGAGGTTTGTGGAGCGATGTCATATCTGTCAGATTTCGAAAGGAACTGCAACTAATGCTGGGTTATATATGCCGTTACCTGTACCAATTAAACCATGGGTTGATGTGAGTATGGACTTCGTGTTGGGATTACCGAGGACACAGCGTGGTAACGATTCCATTTATGTGGTGGTTGATCGATTTTCGAAAATGGCACATTTTATTGCTTGTAAGAAGACGGCGGATGCTGTTCATGTTGCTCAATTGTTTTTCAAGGAGATCTATCGACTTCATGGATTGCCAGAATCTATTGTGTCGGATAGAGATACTCGATTTCTGAGTCACTTTTGGTTGAGTTTGTGGAAAATGGTGGGAACGAAGCTGAAGTTTAGTAGTGCTTATCATCCGCAAACGGATGGACAGACCGAGGTTGTGAACAGATCATTGGGGAATTTGCTGAGGTGTCTTGTACAAGATAATCTGAAGAGTTGGGATGTGAAGTTATGCCAGGCAGAATTTGCTCATGATCATGCGGTAAATCGTAGCACAGGGTTCAGTCCATTTCAGATAGTATATTCAAGCTTACCGAAGGGTCCGTTGGATTTAACGGTAGTGCCACAATCAAAGAAGACAGTTAAGAAAGCTGCTGATTTTGTTGATGGATTGGCGGAATGTCATAAAATCATTCAGGAACGATTGGAGCAAGCAAATGAGAAATATAAACGATCTGCAGATTTGAAACGAAGGAGTGTTGAATTTCATGAAGGTGATTTGGTTTATGCAGTATTAACAAAAGATCGTTTTCCAGTGGGCGCTTATAACAAGTTGAAAGCCAGGAAAATTGGTCCGGTGGAAGTCGTGAAACGAATTAATGAAAATGCTTATAAATTGAAGCTGCCAGATGATGTGTATACGTCTGACGTATTCAATGTTAAGCATCTCGTACCATATCATGGGGATGAGTTTGTTGGGGATGAAGAGAGCACAAATTCGAGGTCGAATTTTCTCAACCTGGGGAGGATGATGCAGGCCAAGCTATAATTTTCCAAGGCTTAAGTCGTGACCGACTTAACAAAGTTCAAGGTATAAGTCGTGACCGACTTATAAAAATTAAAGGCATAGGTCGTATACGGGATACCATAAGTCGTCCATAAGATAAGGAGGTAGACTTACTTCGTCCACGACTCAAAGGAGCGCCACGAGATAACAAAGGCAATGCGCGAGTTAATGTAGCGGCATTGAGTCATCTTCGATCTAACAGTTCAGATGAAAAGGAGCTACGACTCAACTGGGGAGAAGCCCTAACTCGTAACCGACCTAATGAAATGATAAGTCGTGACCGACTTAGTATAACTCGACAACGACTTAGCGAAGACTGGCGAGTTAACGAGTCTCTTAAGTCGCCTAAACGACCTACTGAGTTACGCAGTGAAAGGGCAGAACAAATTGGTGAAGTTTAACTCGTGAAATCCTTAAGTCGTAAGTCGCGTGAAGATGGAAACCGTTGATTCTTCTGCCGAGTTAATCTCTACCGTTGATTTCCTTAAGTCGTTGATCTGGGATGCCGCATGTTTTTATGTCGCAGAAGCTTGTTGCCGTTGATTCTCTGCCGAGTTAATCTCTACCATTGGTTTCTTTAAGTCGCCGCATGCTTTTAAGTCGCTGAAGCTTGTTGCCGTTGATTCTTATGCCGAGTTAATCTAAACCGTTGATTCTTAAGTCGCGGAAAAATGTTGTTGTGTTGCTTGTTAAGTCGTCATCTATTAACTCGTGGCATTGTTAAGTCGCTATGTACTAATGTGTGTATTTCTTAAGTCGTATGACGTCTGTTTCATATGTCGTATCTTTTGAGTCGTATGTCGTATGTAGTTCTTTGAGTCATTTGTAATATACATGTATGTTGAGTCGCCTTTGTTTTTAAGTCGTCTGTAACTTGTAAGTCGTGTGCTTTGGCTGAGTCGTAAGTCGGATGGAGTGCTAAGTCGTAAGTCGCATAAGTGATGAGTCGGAACCGACTTAGGAGTTGTATTTTTTTTTCTGCTTTGCGTGTTGTAGCCTATAAATAGGCAAGTTGTTTCACTTGTAAAGGTTGTTGATTTTTGAATAAAATTCTCTTTTGATTGCTGTGTGCTTTCATCTAAATTGATAGTTGAGTGTAATCTCCTATCTCCTCTTTCGGTTAATCGAGTGCGCTCAATTCAACGATTGTAGAAGCCGATTCGCGGAATCAAGTGCGCTTGATCAACGCTTGAAGAATTGAAGATCTTTGAACCCGGTATCGTGCGCGATCAACGAGTTCGGGATAGCTAGAATTCGGTATCTTCGGATCAACGAATTTGGGCATTTCAGTATCTTCCAATCCACCGATTACTACTTTCACCGATTGAAGATTGTTTTGTTTAATCCGCTGCGTCACTCACCCTCTTCTAAATCATAACTCAATTATTCACCACTAAAACATTTACCTAAACCATTGAATTCAAACATCAAATATATTATGTTACATATTGTAATGACCCGCCTTTTTGACCATCGAAACTCGGCGCCGAATACTACCACTGTATTCAAATGTCAAACATCCAATCGACAAAAGGGCAGATTGTTAGGGTAAATAAGAAAAGAAAAGAGAATGGAGAAAATCAGAATCTCACAGCAGAATCGGCAACATATAATATAACAATGACAGTAAAAACTGTCACTTTAAAAATACAGAATATATCAGAGTTAAAAACAAACCTTATCAGCTGGACAGTTATAAAATCCCGACCTTACAATTGCTGATATAGACACTATATAATACAGAGGAAAATAAAACACTACGATATGTGAACCTTCAGCTCCTTTCCAAGGTCTCCATAACACCAAAGACAATCTGGGAAAATACTCGGTCCGACCCAAGCACTATAATAAAATAACACTCGGATCAGTCTGGAAATACCAGCGTGAGAAAACTCAAATAATGAGGAACATGTAAAAGTTCTGTGGGACCACACCGCTAACGCAGAACGGGTTTTTACCTTACAAGAATAACATCCATACAGGAAAGAGTAGAGATAAACAACAGGAAACAAATCCAAATAAGAATGGGCATAAATAGTATTAAAAAACCAAACTTGAAAGAATGAGGATAATCCGATAAAAATCCAAACTAGACAGAATGGATAAAACAAGATAATAGTCCAAACTTGATAGAATGGACAAAACCATTAATTAAACACCGTGAAGAGTGGTTGACTCTTCCTGTTGCAATTAAAGAAAAACATATTCAAAGTTTTGAATCAAATAAGGAAATGAAAATTTCCAACAAATGAATAAGAAGGTGCACCCCCTTTGAAGTATACCTCTAGTAATACTTCTGAGAAGCTCATTTACTCTGTGACACTTCTTGGACAATACCAAGCCAGACCTCGCCAAACCTTACCGAAAATCCGAATATTTCCACATCTAAGTGCACAACCGAATCCAAAGTAGATGAGATGTGAAAATAACCTTTTAATGAGAGCAACCCCACATAGCTTGACTTCCTCTCACGCTTTAGGTTTAGTCATTTCCGTCAAAGGAAAACAAAGCTCAAAAAGCAGCAAATCGTTTTTAAGGTGACGATACACCATGAAGAAAGCTGAATCCGATAATTAATAAATCAATCATCGGAGATAATTAAAATGATTGCATATGGAAATTAAATATCATATATCTAACACTACTCATCGATTCCAAACAAGTGCTATCTCTCGGTTGAAAATGAAGCTAGGAAAGTTGAGCTACTTTACCTCTAGGCATCGCCTTGACGACACTTTTAATCTTTGAGATAGAAACGGGTCCAAGCCTCAACGTTTAACGTTAAAAGTACGACTGGATCCTTTTCATATAAGCGATATCGTTTACAGAATTACTTTTCCATAACTGAATCGAATTTTACTTTTTAAAACTGAACATGTGCTTGATTTCCATATTACAGTATTGGTAAAACACTTTTAGAAATACCTTTTAAGATGTTTTTTTAAAAGACGAATTTTTTAATACTAAGTTGATTAAAACAAGAGTCAAAAACAAATGTCATTAAAACATTTTTTTATTATAGCCCAAACAATTTACACTTAGCTTTATTTATAAATAATTCCTTTTAAAGGATTTTCTCATTTATAACCATCATTTGTAAATTTAAAACAATATTCATTACCCCTAAAGATATTAAAACAATTTAAATACCTTCATAGATTTAAAACAATATTAGTTATCCTGAAAGATAATCAATCACATTTATTATCTCTTTTAAATAGACAAACCCATAATCTTTAATAAAATAGTTAATTATTTCCAAACACTTTTATATCATCAGTAAATTAACTTTAAAACCTTTACTAAATCAGTTTATTAACTTTAAAACACTTTCATTAATTTAGTTAATTACTTTAATCAATTTTATTAAATTAATTAATTTACCTTAAATATCATTGATTAAAAAGATTTACTAAATTCAAAGAATCATTAATAAAAATGAATAATTAATCTCAAACATCATTAATTAAAATGATTAAATAATTTTAAATGCCATTAATTAAAAATATTAATTAAGTTCAAATAATCATTAATTAATTGGATTAATTAAATTCAAACATCATTAGTTCAAACGATAAATTTAATACAAAACATCATTTGTTAAAAATGATTAATTAACTATAAAACATCATTAATTAAAATGATTAAATAAATTTCAAATATCATTAGTTAAAACAATTAATTAAATTTAAAACAATCATTAATTAAAATGATTAATTGAAGTTTAAAATCATAAATTAAATTCAAATCTCATTAATCAAATAGATTAATAAATTCAAAACATCAATAATTAAAGTAATTAATTAACTCCAAAATCAATAGTTATCATGATTAGTTAACTTTAAACATCATTAGTTAAAACAGTTAATTAATTTAAATAACCATTAATTAAAATGATTAATAAATTTGAGATATCATTAATCAATATGATTAATGAATTTTAAAATTATGTTTAGTGAAAACACAAGCTCGAGTTCAAAACACACACGACAGGGTTTTGGGGATGATAATTAATAAATGACGGTATAGCGAAATCGCTATAACAACACTTAACAAATTAAATGGAATATCAAGATTTATTTAATTAAACATCAATAAAAAAGCATAAGGATGTAAATAAATAATTATTGACGAGAAACCCCTCAAGGCTTCTCTACAAATGTCCCCTGCAAAATAATGGTTATAAATAATATATATATATATATATATATATATATAATCATATGGGTTCATAACAATCAATTTAATATGTCATCCATTTTCCAAACGGAAATTCAACCAAACAATCAATCAAACAATTTAACTAACCTGTGTAATATCAATAATAATTTACAGCATCATAGATATGATATAGTAAAATTGAATGTGAGTTAAATTCACACTGATTTCAGTTTTCGCCAAAGCATTCCGGTTTAAACTAAAATCGAACAGATGTTCGATTTTAGCCCAAAATTCTACAAGTTCCAAACTCCTCCAGACTAACTCCATTGCGAAGATAATGTCGATACGAGTGCAATACAACAAACGGCGTTCAAATCCGACCTCGTACACAGAAGATATTGAATTTATAAGTTTCACAAATTAAATAATATAGCTAATTACATTATTTAATCTAATCCCCCACCTCAAACCTTCTTCCTCCTTTCTCAAGATGTGCACTTACAGTAAATGCATAAATCCACCATGGCCACAACTTCAAACAGCGATATCTCCTTCGTTTCTCAACAAAACAACCTCCCGTTTTCGCCAACGCGTCCCTCGTCGCGAGCTCTTCGACCTTGACACCATCATATCACCTCCTATGGCCCGAATAAAATCTGACCTATTGCTCCCTAAGCAGCCCCTCCCAAACGTCGCTCTCACCTAGGCTTGATCGGACGACGCCAAAACGTGACCACGGGTGTTATTCGATGCCATGAACTCAATGCCACACTCGAAACGAGCTAAAACCACGTAAAATCAAGAAGAAGGCAAACCCTAGTTCATAGCTTCTCACGTTAGACCCTCCTTCACACTGTCGCACTCAAAAAAAATACCACGGAATCGATGCTCTAACTGATATGAATCCAACGAATGAAGAATCGTGATTTTTAATTGAGTATACAATTTTATTTTGATTTTCAAAGTTTTTAAGACTTGCATTCTCATGACCAGGTGAGTATTTATAAAGGGGAGGGAGTAAGCTAAGCACGCAAGGAAGTATGGGCAGGGTGAAGGAGGTGTGGCCTTGAATTGATTGGGTATGGTCTTGGATAAAGGACCAATATTATTTTATTCGATAATATCCGGCACCATTCATGCCCGAAAATTTCGAACTCCTATCAACGCGTGCCGACTGGTGTTCTACACTAAATACCCCTATATCGAACTCAATGGAACTAGTTTCGAGACCTAATTCCAAAGTATACAGAAGTTAGCTTTTTAAATCGCAATATTTTTAAAATTAATCGCTAGGCATTTCGAGCCCGCATGACCACGTAGTACGTCTGATCGTTATGCAACTCGATGGCATAAAATAATTTATTATTCCAGATCTAATGGCACTGGTTCGTCAAAATCCGAGACAGTGCCTCGGAATGTTATTTTCACAAATTTAAATATCGTTCTATATTTTCGATCCAATTATCGATTTTATCCGATCTATTTATATTTGTAAATAAATTTACAAATTACATTCATCAATATTATTTATTAATTAAAAGAAGTTAAATAAAATTATTAAATCCATTTAATTAATATTTAATCACAATTCAAATATTTAAATGATCAACATATTTGAATTCAAATTACTAAATTCCTCAAATCTAATTATTTTTAATATTTAAAATTAATTAAAAATTTAAAATATAGTAACCAAAATTTTAGGTTGTTACCACATATTCAAATGTACTCAAATTTTGTGGAGATGATCTTCATTATGTAGATCAAACATCTACAAAATTATGCAACATTTGGAATAGTGTAGCTCAAGATATGATAGGGGGTGCTAAAAGGGTGCCACAAAATAAGGGTGCCATCGAACATTCCTCATATTTAATATTATACATATATTCCAAAAATGTAGTTTATGGCTTAAATAGATCTAATTTAAATTTCAAACTCCTAAATATTAGGATCTATACGACTCATTTATATTTAAATTACTTTTCACATTTTAATTAGTCAAATTATGTTTCAAAATTAATATATATATTATATAAACACCTAGTTGGAAAAAATTCCTTTATTTTACCAAATTAATTTTTAAACATTTTTAAAAAATTTAATTAATAAATAAATAACTTAATATACATGTATATCATAAAGATATTTTAAAACCTAAAATCATTTCTTTTAATTTTTGGAAGTCATATTGTATAGTTTTTGCAAATTTTATAATTTGTAAAGTTAAATTTGCAACATTAAAATTTCTTAGCATATTTATATTTGTATATTATTTTAGTATTACTTTAAAAATGAGTTTCTTTCCTTTAATTTACAATGGCCGAAAAATATAAAGTTTTATAGCATATTCAAAATAAAGAATTTAAAATTTATTGCCTATAATAATCAAGGCTAATTCTTTCATCTTGGACTGTCATATCGACCATCTGAGAACTGGTTCTCTACTCTAGTTGTGATTTGCAGTTTCAGAACTAAATAAGCTTTAATGGAGGGGATAAAGAGCTTTAGAAAGTATGTTTTAGTTTAAAATGAGACACCTAACATCTTATTTATAATGAGAAGTTGGAGCTGATGATGTCATCAAATCCCAAATATCTCTCAATTATCTTAGAATAAGCCTCACCCTTCAAAATAAAATATTTTGATTTGTTCTCCCTTACATATATGGTCTGCCACACCCTTATTAAAATAAATCAATACTTATTAAAAAATAGTCATAAAAAAATAATATTTTAATCTTAATATAAAAGCTCGTTTAAACTAAATAATTGTATATAATATTTATACACATTTTATTAATTAATTTAGACACTTTAGAAAACTAGTGTATATATAAACTATTTCCATAACAATTGTAATAATTATTTATCAAATTTATTTTTCTTGAATACTGAGAGTAGTAATTCTGTGACTCTTCGCTGTGAACTCGACCCTCGATAATATTTAAACAATTTAAATATTAAAGCATGTGCGAACTTTGCTTAAGTACGGTAGTGGACATGAATTCAATTACTTATAGATTATCTAAGTGAAATCCTACTTCTAATCATTTTTATAATGGCATCTTTAAGTAATGGTTTAGTGTGCATGTTATGTCTCTTCGTCATTACTATGTCATTTAGACATTTATAGATTGGTCAAAGGTCTAACACTTTAATGATATTTATATTTAATTGTGAATTTCAAACTTCAAAGTCGCTTGGTTCAATCTTATAACATTTATCGATTAATCAAATTGCTCTCGCTAAAGACTTTGACTTTGAGTTGACTTTCAATTACGATGACATCTTCTGCAACTAAAAAGATGAATTCTCTCTTAAGTGGTGTTTAACTTTATGTGTTTCAACCATACCCAATTATGGCTGTAGTGTGAACCTATATGGCTGTAGTGTGAACCTATATAATTCTCTCTTAAGATGAATTCTCTACTCTAGTTGTGATTTGCAGTTTCAGAACTAAATAAGCTTTAATGGAGGGGATAAAGAGCTTTAGAAAGTATGTTTAAAATGAGACACCTAACATCTTATTTAGTTTAAAATGAGACACCTAACATCTTATTTATAATGAGAAGGTGGAGCTGATGATGTCATCAAATCCCAAATATCTCTCAATTATCTTAGAATAAGCCTCACCCTTCAAAATAAAATATTTTGATTTGTTCTCCCTTACATATATGGTCTGCCACACCCTTATTAAAATAAATCAATACTTATTAAAAAATAGTCATAAAAAAATAATATTTTAATCTTAATATAAAAGCTCGTTTAAACTAAATAATTGTATATAATATTTATACACATTTTATTAATTAATTTAGACACTTTAGAAAACTAGTGTATATATAAACTATTTCCATAACAATTGTAATAATTATTTATCAAATTTATTTTTCTTGAATACTGAGAGTAGTAATTCTGTGACTCTTCGCTGTGAACTCGACCCTCGATAATATTTAAACAATTTAAATATTAAAGCATGTGCGAACTTTGCTTAAGTACGGTAGTGGACATGAATTCAATTACTTATAGATTATCTAAGTGAAATCCTACTTCTAATCATTTTTATAGTGGCATCTTTAAGCAATGGTTTAGTGTGCATGTTATGTCTCTTCGTCATTACTATGTCATTTAGACATTTATAGATTGGTCAAAGGTCTAACACTTTAATGATATTTATATTTAATTGTGAATTTCAAACTTCAAAGTCGCTTGGTTCAATCTTATAACATTTATCGATTAATCAAATTGCTCTCGCTAAAGACTTTGACTTTGAGTTGACTTTCAATTACGATGACATCTTCTGCAACTAAAAAGATGAATTCTCTCTTAAGTGGTGTTTAACTTTATGTGTTTCAACCATACCCAATTATGGCTGTAGTGTGAACCTATATGGCTGTAGTGTGAACCTATATAATTCTCTCTTAAGATGAATTCTCTACTCTAGTTGTGATTTGCAGTTTCAGAACTAAATAAGCTTTAATGGAGGGGATAAAGAGCTTTAGAAAGTATGTTTAAAATGAGACACCTAACATCTTATTTAGTTTAAAATGAGACACCTAACATCTTATTTATAATGAGAAGGTGGAGCTGATGATGTCATCAAATCCCAAATATCTCTCAATTATCTTAGAATAAGCCTCACCCTTCAAAATAAAATATTTTGATTTGTTCTCCCTTACATATATGGTCTGCCACACCCTTATTAAAATAAATCAATACTTATTAAAAAATAGTCATAAAAAAAATAATATTTTAATCTTAATATAAAAGCTCGTTTAAACTAAATAATTGTATATAATATTTATACACATTTTATTATTTAATTTAGACACTTTAGAAAACTAGTGTATATATAAACTATTTCCATAACAATTGTAATAATTATTTATCAAATTTATTTTTCTTGAATACTGAGAGTAGTAATTCTGTGACTCTTCGCTGTGAACTCGACCCTCGATAATATTTAAACAATTTAAATATTAAAGCATGTGCGAACTTTGCTTAAGTACGGTAGTGGACATGAATTCAATTACTTATAGATTATCTAAGTGAAATCCTACTTCTAATCATTTTTATAGTGGCATCTTTAAGCAATGGTTTAGTGTGCATGTTATGTCTCTTCGTCATTACTATGTCATTTAGACATTTATAGATTGGTCAAAGGTCTAACACTTTAATGATATTTATATTTAATTGTGAATTTCAAACTTCAAAGTCGCTTGGTTCAATCTTATAACATTTATCGATTAATCAAATTGCTCTCGCTAAAGACTTTGACTTTGAGTTGACTTTCAATTACGATGACATCTTCTGCAACTAAAAAGATGAATTCTCTCTTAAGTGGTGTTTAACTTTATGTGTTTCAACCATACCCAATTATGGCTGTAGTGTGAACCTATATAATGTGATCGACCATGGTCAAGTAAGGTTTTCACACTTAAGATTTGTGGTACTCTCAAGTCGAAGGCTACTACACATCATCACATGAGATATTCTATTTGACTCCAATATAGTAACTTAAAGAAGACCCAGTGATTCATTTTGTAAGCATTACAAATGACTACAAATACGTAACATATTGGTGCCCCTAACAATCATGAGTAATTGATTGTTCATCTTATGTATAGCATTACAGACACTAGTGTTGACGATATATCGATATCACATTCTCGAAATAATAAATGACTAGGAACATTTAACGATAAGTGTCAATTATTATGATCTAATACTCATGGTAACTAACTATTTCATAACTGCTATCATTTAAACATTTCAACCAAGAAAATTCTATTTGTATTTTATAATGTACACTTAACATGGCCTATACATATAACACATACAAAAAGTAACAAAACCAGAAAGCATAATTTTATTTCAAACAAGATTTTATTACAAGAGTAAGTTACATGATCAAATTACATAATTATTCCTAGAGCATACCCTTAACATACCCTTAACAGTACCAAAGCGATCACATGTTGAGTTATTTGAGTGAGATCAAATTAGCAATTACTTTTTAGGGTGTATTCAAGCTAGAAAGATTGAAATTGAGAGCGAATGTTTGTAGCCAGGGAGCCTAGTAGTGTAGCAACCGTATTATGGGTGACCAATAGGTCATATTTGTACGTATGATTGTTGTTTGTAAATAAGGGTTATTCATGTAGTCTACATTTGTGGTTTTCATTCTCTCTATAATTGTCCTTAGTTTTTGTTCAAGTGAGTGCAAGAATTTGTGAGGATGCAATTTCTTTAAGGATGAGAAAATGTACACCTATAGGTAGAGTTGTCGTTTTCCCCAAGTGTCCATGTATGCACAGACTTGAGTATATGTGACTGTGCGTAAAGTCATATGGATGCATGGATTACAGCATACATATTGCATACATATTTATATGTTATTATTTTTTGAACCTATTTAGGCATCTGTTTTGACGTAAAAGAGCACAGATGATGTCCAGACTAACCATTGAAGCAAATAGTCATGCTTGTGTCTTTTTTGAGCAGAAACTATATTGTAAATCTAACGGGCAACCCATACATTCCATTGAGTTGTATATCTCTAAACAGGTCGAGTGTGGCTTAAATGAGCCTTTGTGGTTAACCCAAACCCATTAGCCTTTCATCTTATACTTATGAGTGTTGCCATCCACACCAAAAAATTGATTTAATTTTACCCATCAAACCGGTCGACAACCACATGCCGATTGCAAAATAGAGCAATCGACATCTTATTGTCAATTGTAATCAACAAATCATACATTTTCGAATGATTCTTCCATTACGATCGACAACAAGATTTTGATCGTAATGAAGAGCAATTGACATGTAGTTATGCACCGATGTTGTGGCTAAGATTTAGTAAGATTTTTTGTGCGGCCAGTAACACTTATACTTAATCCCTATTCTTTCCTCCATCATCCCTCATTTAAGATCCTAATTAAAGAAAAATATGCTAATTATGTTTTAAGGAGAGAAAATCACTTATATCGACCTAATTAAAGAGAGCAATAGAATTAGGTGCAAGAGGCAAAGTGACAAATAATCTCAAGAGTTAGAGGCCAGAATCGAGAGATTTAAAGAAGATCTTTGTTAGTCAGAATTTTGATATCACAACATCAATATGTAGTAGATGTATTATTGAATGCTTATACACAACAAGCTAATTATTTGTTAAAATGCATAGTTATGTGATATATGTATTGTTATATGCTTATATAATTAGTTGCAAATCAATAATTTGTTGAAATGCTTAAGTTGGTTTAATCTAGTTTTTTAGAGAATCAAAGTAAAAATATATATAAATTTGTAGAAAAGTAAAAGACAGAAATTTATATGATTCGCATGTTAAAGAATCTTACGTCCATGGATCGGTTAATCTTTCTCTTTTCTATAATTTGGAAGTACAAGCACGTAATTGTATAAAGACCTTGACATTATTTTATAGGTTTTTAATATAAATTCTCCGTTTTTTTTCAAAAGTCTAATCCCCTTCTGCTACAGTGATCCCTTCCTTTCATAGGTGAATGATATCACATGGACTGATGACATCATTTTCGTACTCAATCATCATTATTGGATATTGTCACGTGTCCACTATCGACCTTGGGTTGTGTGCCATGGATTATTGTTTTGGTTTAGGTGGGATAATTTGGTTTTGAAATGCTGAAATTGGTGCCATGCTATCAGATTTTTCCCACCTATCTATGAGCCATGTTGTGCATCGAGGGTTTTGACTTGGCTTTCTTTTGATGGGGTATCCTTGGCGTAGTTCCGCCTTTGATCATGATTTACTGCTTTGGAACGCTTTGGTAGAGTGACGTCTAGGACAGATTTGCCTTTTTTCACGATTTGTTGCTTTGGAATACGTAAGTGTTTTATCCCCAATAGTATCGCACAGTTGAATGCTATACTGCAACAACAGTTGGTTTGTAGCATTTTGATGAATGATACCATGGTACGAGGTTCATGGTGCGATGTATGTTGTATCTGGAACATGTGTAGTTCCGGATTGTTACAGTTTAAGGTCTCATTCTTCTTGTGTTGTGTTAATCCCACACGTCGAAAACTTTGTGTAACCCTAGCTTGTACTGGCCAAGCTGCTCAGTTGTCTATGATGTTCTCTTAGCTCTTCTTTGTTTACTTGTACAGTATTTTTAATAAGAAAATGGGTGTCACAATCATCAATGGTCATCAAAGGATTTGGACCAATTTGAATATATTTAAAGTGATTAGAGTTGAGTTACAACTCACTCAATCCTCTACTTATGTTTTAATGGTCATCAAAGGATTTGGACCAATTTGAATATATTTAAAGTGGTCTCCAAAATTACGTTTTCACGTGATTTCCTAATGATTTGACTAACTTGACATGTTCTATGGTATTTGCAAGTGACTGAATGATCAGATTTATTATATAATGGTTTGTGTGAATTGGAAACATTTTAGTGATATGACAACCCATCCCTAACCAGTGTGGGTGGAGACTGATTGAAGGAGAGCTCGGTCGAGTGGATTATATGGCCTTGGGTGGCCTTCTCCAGGTTTACGAGTGTATGTGAAGAGCTGGGCTTAGTGAGGCACGTTCGTGTGGGCTGGTAGATGAATTCCACTTGATGTTTGGAGTGATGGATAGGTGATCCAAATGAGTGGTTGGGTGACACGTGTGTACTTGAAGAGCATGAAGCATTTACCCCAAATGTGTGTGGACTTCGAAGATGGGGAACTGGAGTTGGACGAAAGCTAGATGGAGATTCTTATGGTGCATTTAAGCAATCAAACTATACAAAAAAAAAAAAAATGATTCAACCATCAGCAATAACGGCTGCAACAGGAGTAGCTTCCCATTAATAGCAGTCCAAAAACCCATACTCAAAACTAAAAACGGTAAACAACCCATGTAACAAGCTACACCAAGTAAGAAGTGTAAAACAATTAGCTCATAAGGACGATCACTATATAACCACTCATCAACTGATGTTGCTTTTCATATAGGATAAAAATGCAAACCTAGAGCTGTGGCAGGAATAATGATACCAAAGTAATATTTGTTCCACAAAGACCCAGTAATAGGTTCATGAATACCATCAATATCTACATAAGATAGTCATTCGATGTTTACAAAATCAAGTAAACAATTAATGCTACCATAGATCTTCATCTCCTATGTTACTAGTTAAATATCAACTTTCAAAAATGTTGAGTTCTACAGGTTCTTTTCATTGAAAATTCGATAAATTCGTGCAACTCAGGTGTACAACCTGTACAAGTCAAAATGGAAAATTATCAGATAGCATCACGGTTATTTAATTTTCATATAACTCATCTTTATGGCTTAATGATATGAGAAATAAGCTAGAATTATATAAACATTGTGGCTTTAGGATATGAGAACAAGCTAATACCATATAAAAGAATTGTGAGTATGCCAATGCTTGGTAAGGGTTAACCACCTTTAGCGCTATCATCTTTGAAATTCTTGTAAACCAAAACACTGAAATTCATTGTCTGTGTCTTTAATTGCTTTAGCCATAATGCTATCAAATAAAGCATATAATAGCATAGGATAATGTCTAAGGTGGGTATGCAATCATAGATAGCAATTAAATCTAGGAGGTAGTTAAGAGTCGCTTCTACTCTGGACTAGTCATGTTAGTTGAAAGTATTCTCCAAACGTTTTTTTTATAAAACACTGGAATATAATTCAGGTTTTGCAAACAATTTAATATCAAGTTTCATTGGACTTGGACTAAAGCTTAAGGTGGAAGAAAAATATATCCATCCCTTACCGTGATAATAAGACGAAGATTACACTATCAAAACTAAAGGTTAATATATTATCCAGCCCTGCAGCAGTGTCCTTTATATAATAATAATAATTTAAATAATGAAAATTATATCATGTTTAATTGGACTTGGGAAGTTGCTTTATAACATACCAGCACACAGACATGCAAAATGTGCACATATATTGGTTGTCATATGCCATTTTTACCATATTTAGCAACATGTAAATGTTAGAACGTGAAATATTTGACACCTGGTCTGGAAAATTGTGTACAATGCTTGCCAATCTTAATATTAGAGGTTGTTTTGTACAATTTTTCGGTCCAAAAAGCATTAAGTGCACAAAACAAGTGATGGATATGGTCTTATTAACTCACCTAACAACTCAGCTTTAATCAGTCAGATGAAATATCGTGCGTATTCTTAGGATGCGTTCTCGTTAGGCCTATCAATGCTACAGGTTTCGGTCCGAGCCCGACCCGAACCCGTCCTATTAATACAGGTACGGGTTTTGCCTTTTACTACTCAAGTCCGACCCAGACCCAATCCGGTTACTATTAGGGTCGGGTACGGTTATATCAAAACCTGACCCGGTAAGAGTCCGACCTGGCTATTAGTTTTCCGTCGTATCAAAATATGTAAGCTATTTGTTTACCATTTTGTTTGTTTACATGTAGATGTATTTGCATATTTTTGTTGTAAACTTGACTGCATCACCGTTCAATTTATATTACAAATTTTACCAAAGTTTAAATTTTAAAATATGGTTGTAACACAAATATTCTGAGTTAGGTATACGGGTATTTACCCAGCGGGCTTTAAAAGCCCGACAGGTCGGACTCGGGTATTGGTTTGAAATACCCTACGGGTTCGGCCCGGATTCAGGTTTTAATTATTGTAATCGGCCTCAGATCCGGGTTTTATGATATGCGGACCGAACCCGACCATTGACAGACCTAGTTCTCGTAGCCTAAGAAATGGGCGCGGAAAAGAAGTATTTGAAAGGAGGATGAAAGTGGAAAGTTTGGGCAGAGGAAACTGTGTTTTTATGTGTATTGAAAACGGAATGAAAAGTGCATTTGAAAGGGGTATTAGATGTCTTGTAATTATAATTATGTTGTTAATGTATTAATTATTTGTGTTTGATAGGGCACCAAAGTATTATTATATGTGTTGAAAGCAAGGTATTAGGTTTCGGTTGGAACTACGAGATTCCGGCCATCTCGACTCGGATCCGGCCAGAGGCGGGACGAGATTATGATCTAATCTCGTCCCGTTGCTCGTCGATGAAAAAAATAAAAAAAATTCAAATTTTTTGCAATTGTTGCTTTAATTATAAAAAAAGGTAAACAACACCAAAAATCAAAGGAAAATCGAATTTAACCAAAAATTAACCTCAGAATCGACTTCGACTTCAACCGTTCGAGCATCTTCCCGGGCTTCGACTTCGACTACGTGCGACGAGATGTTTGCCTCTGACTTTCGAGTTCGAGTTCGAGTTCGAGCTCGATATTATTTTTCTTTCTTTCGTTTTTTCTTCATCTTTTCGTGATTTATTTCTTTGGCTGAGATAATTTAATTGATTGATTGGGGTAGGGTTAATATCGGTTAGGGTTTAGATGGGCTGAATGGTAATGGGCTTTGGGATTTTAGTTTAGGTCTTTGTATGTTTAAAAGAAAATTGTAACTTACAGTGTGTTGGTTAATTTATATTATGGTTAACTTATTTTTAATTTAGGGTTATTTAGGCAAAATTAAATGTTCATCCATGTTTGTTTAATAGTGTTGTATATTATATTATTATATTTGCAATTTTTATCATTACTTTTTCATTAATATACAGAAATACGATATCAGGTTCGAAAACGAAACAAGAATCGAAACTTCCGAAATTTCCGAAATTGATCGAAACTTATAAAATTTCAAATGACCGAAATCGAGTTCTTGAACCTTGGTTGAAAGAGGAACCACAGTAGAAATTGTAATTAATTAACATTGACGTCTCAAATGTCCGACACGTTGAACGCCAACGCGACAATTTTATCGGTTTATCCTAACGGAGTAAACAGGTAGGCCATAGCAATGACGCATCGGACGCGACGCGGACTTCAACCGGGCGAATAAATGCAGCGAATGGACCCTTATTCTCATAAGATTTTGCTATCTTTATATGAATATAGATGTCAAATCAAAAATGAAGGTAAATAAGACTTAGCAGTCTGCCTCTAATTAAGGAGAAAGCATTAAATTAATGTATGCACATACTAAACTAGCTGGTATTTATACATAGGAATATAAGCATCTGCATCTAATAAATTAATCTATTTATTATTATTTTTAAAATTGCCAATGACCTCCGATGGTAAGATATAATGCTTCAGCATACACAAAAACCATTTTTTGTGAAAAAACAAAGAATAGTGGAATATAAACCAGAAACCTTTCAGCTTTACATCTACAGAATTCATTATAAATTTGTTTTATGGTTTAATTACAAACATGGCTAGACTTAAAAATAATTCTTAAAGAAAATGTATAAATAAAGAAAACAAAATACCTCATGTGCATATACATTCATTGAGCATCTCTATGAGCATCCATAGAACTGGAATCATCACTACTAGTGACATGGGGGGATGATCCTGCTCCAAGTAAAATACTCCTCAATTGCTTGTCTTGTAAATGCTTCTACAGAAGTGATTGTGTAAATTTTAGCAGAGCTAGATATATTGGAAATTTAGAAGGGAAATGCCACAAAAATTAAACATTTCTGTTATATAATGCTTATGGTTTGGTGTCACACCAAGAGTTTGTATACCATAAGAACTTGGTCTAAGCTTTTTAAAATATACCAAAATTACCCTTAATTAGTCCTCTAATTATTAATTATTAAAAGGAGCTATCATGATTGATGCTACCATATAGCAAGAGAGGCTGACACTCGATCTGGGCTAGAAGAAAACAAACTTATGCAATGTTGTTTAACTTGTTGACTTTTTGAACCATCCATGAAGAAAACAACCTAAGTTGGCATACACAGTCAGGTGAGGATGTGAAGCTCAAAAGGATTTTCATTCATTTTAAGGAATCGAACTGGACCTCCCTCTCCAATTACCATGCTAAATCTTGGGAACAAGGACAGCAAGAACATTCCCTCAAACGGAGGGAAGTTAGACAACCTGAAGGCATGACTAAAGGTATTTTGGTCCACCAAAAGGATCTGTGCTTTAGATCCTTGGGAAATCTGTTCTCGTCATGCACATAGTCTTCCGAATCAGAAAACATAAAGAAATAATAGAATAGACAAAATTAATATTGTCAAATATTAGCCTTGACAAAATTAATATTGCCAATTTTTAGTCTGTTGCCAAATATTAGTCTACTTCTGCTTAAATACTTTGTAATATTCTGTCATGGTAAATAAAAGTAAGCTGACATGATTCTTGGCTTAAACTTTCCATTTATTATCCTCTAGTTACACTCGAAAGTTATTAAAGTAATGGGAGTTTTTCTGAGAATATTGTGTATTAGAAGGGACTAAAACAAAAATTATATATACAAAAATCCTCAAGGCAGTTACATCCATTAAGCAACTGCCTTTTGATATTACCATGCTAAATCTTGGGAACAAGGACAGCAAGAACATTCCCTCAAACGGAGGGAAGTTAGACAACCTGAAGGCATGACTAAAGGTATTTTGGTCCACCAAAAGGATCTGTGCTTTAGATCCTTGGGAAATCTGTTCTCGTCATGCACATAGTCTTCCGAATCAGAAAACATAAAGAAATAATAGAATAGACAAAATTAATATTGTCAAATATTAGCCTTGACAAAATTAATATTGCCAATTTTTAGTCTGTTGCCAAATATTAGTCTACTTCTGCTTAAATACTTTGTAATATTCTGTCATGGTAAATAAAAGTAAGCTGACATGATTCTTGGCTTAAACTTTCCATTTATTATCCTCTAGTTACACTCGAAAGTTATTAAAGTAATGGGAGTTTTTCTGAGAATATTGTGTATTAGAAGGGACTAAAACAAAAATTATATATACAAAAATCCTCAAGGCAGTTACATCCATTAAGCAACTGCCTTTTGATATTCGTTTGAAATTCAATATCAATTATATCCTAATGGCTGCATAAAATAATATAAATAATAAAAACTTTAATCGGGACCAAATATGATTCCGTCGTTGAATTATCATACTGAATCACACAGCCATAAAATCTTGCTTGAGAACTATGTCATATTCTTCAGATTCTAACAATAAGTTGAATCTTTTATTCTTTTCTTTTATGTTTTCATTTTGGAAAATAAGTAATTTTAAAAAAATGATGAATAAATCATTAAATGAAGAATCTTCTAGAAAAGGTCGTCTGGAATCTAATAATGTAGAATTTGGTTACATGAGCTTCCAACATTCATGAAGTCGAAAAACAAATAATTTGTCCCTAGCCTTGCAAAAATAATATCAAGAAATTAGAAATGCAATGATGTTAGTTGATATCTGTAAACATTAGAGATAATAGGAGGATATAAATAATACTGACCGAAGAAGTTTCCAAATTTGTGTGAGTTTCATATTGGTATTCAAGTAAGGATGACTTATATATGTGAAAAAAGATCAAAACGCAAAGTAGAAATTTTGAAAATATGTCTGGGAGGTCGACCACAGAGACGATTTTCTTGATAAGACAACTTATGGAGAGGTTTAGAAAGCAAAAAAAAGATCTACACATGGTATTTATTGATTTGGAGAAAACTTATGACAAAGTACCGAAAAAGCTTATGTGGTGGGCTCTGGAAAAGAAAAGTCCCAACAAAGTACTTTACTCTTATCAAGGATATGTACGATGATATTGTAACTAGTGTCAGAGCATGCGAGGGTGAAACCAGTGACTTTTTCATTAACATAGGATTACATCAAGGGCGGCTTTGAGTCTCTACAATTTTGCCCTAGTAATGGATGAGATTACGAAGGGTATACAAGGTGAGATTCCTTGGTGTATGCTCTTTGCCGATGATGTTGTGTTAATTGACGAAAGTAGGATTGTGGTTGATAGACAACTGGAGCTGTGGATGCAGCTTTTAGAATCAAGAGGTTTTAGGTTTAGGAGAACTAAAACAGAGTATATAAAATGCAAGTTTAGCGGCGTCAGGTCAGAGGATAGAGATGTCACTCTGACCGGACAAGTAGTGTCCAAGAAGGAATTCTTTCGATATTTAGGATCAATATTGCAGTATGATTGTGAGATTGATGAAGATATTAGTTTTATAATTCGAGCGGGATTGGTGAAATGGCAACAAGCGTTTGGCATTCTATATGACAGGAAAGTCTCACGGAAGCTTAAAGGAAAGTTCTACATAACGACAATCAAACCTGCGATGTTGTATGGTGCAGAATGTTGACCTACTAAAAGCCAACACGTACAGAAGATAAGTGTAGCAGAGATGCGTATGCTGCGATGGAGCTGCGATCATATAAGAAAAGACTGAATTAGAAATGCTAATATACGTGATAAACTTGGAGTAGCATCAATTGAGGAGAAGCTAGTCCAACACCGCTTAAGATGGTTTGGACATCTCCAACGGAGGTCTTTTGAAGCACCTGTGCGCGTTGAAATTATAGACCACGTCGAATGCTCAAAGAGAGGTAAAGATCGACCAAGGTTGATATGAGAGGAAGTAGTAAAAGGACCTTGAATGATTGGAATATATCCGAAGAACTGGTGTCGGACAGGAGCGTGTGGAAATTAGCGATCCACGTACCAGAACCATGAGCTAGGATTTTTTTGCTTAAGGTTGGTTTAGGGGTAGTGTTATAAGTTTTAGATTATAGAACTAGTGAATAGGAGCCTAAGATGTAGAATTGGTCTCGCTCAGTATTACTATTAGTACCATTTTTACTATTATTAAGTGTTACGACACGCGCGAAGAGTTGTTCTACAAATTGTATATGTTTCAAAACACTCAAAAAAATAATTTCCAAAAATATTTAGTCGTATTTTGCGTTGAACTCATGCATAGTTTGTTTGAATTTTTATTTTTAAGTTTCAGTATCTAATTTATTTTGGTAGTTTGAATTTATATTCCTGTTATTAGTTAATAAAGAAACAATTTGTAAAGGAATTTCATTTGTTATATCATATTTTAAAGTGACATTAAGATTTGGTTATATTTGAGAGTTCTGGATTTGTAAAAAAACTATTTATCAGGTTCTATTTTCAAGTGGTATTAATGTTTATTAATATTTGTAAAGGCACGTGTTGAATTTGTAAAATGAGTTTATTTATTAGATATAATTTTTAAGGGATTTGATAACATATATAGATCAGCGTTAAATTATATATGAGTAAATGATATTTTCAGAAGCTTGCGGTCGGATCAAAAGGCTTCCAAGCCAACTATTAATAAAGATTATCATCATCATGGTTTTTATAAATATATGTTTTAATCTTTATTTTTGCTTTATTTAGTTATTATTATTATTTTTATTGTTTACTTATTTGACTTTATTTTTTTATTATTATCATGTTTTTATTATTATTGTTGTTGTTGTTATGACTTTTAAATTGACTTTGTCATTTAGTTTTGGTTCCATCACTAGCCGACCCCAACTTGTTTGGATATAATGATTTGGTTGTTTTTGTTGTTGTTGTATTCATCGTTACCGCATCCAGTTGTTCAATACCATTACTAGTATGCAATTGGAAGAGCTAAATAATAGATTTGATGAGGAGATTACATTACTAGTGCTTTGAGTTCTATGTTCAAATCTGCGCAACTCTTTTGCTGCTTTTAACAAGCAACAATTGACTGCATTAACTTAATTTAATCTAAAATACCTTTGAAAAGCAAGCTTCTTGCATTGTTAGATCAACTTGAAATTTTCATTATGGGTATGCTTGTAATTATATTAGGATACTGCTATCTACATTGTCTTTTGTCTATGGACAGCTACTGACTATGAGCAATATTGATAACAATTTTTTTTGTCAAGGGTAGTGCAGAGATATGGAAACAAAAAATTCACTCAAAACTCCTGACTAAAATCCCCGATCAAATCTCCATTGTTCATTTCTCTTTCAACGTTATCAATATCCAATAAACACTTTGGAAACATTGTCAAAATTGAAAAAATACTAGTATTATTAAATCCAATCATTTTCAGAATTTCAAACAAAAATTAGCTAATTTCCTCTCTTCTTCCATTTCAATAAATAATTTGAGTGATGATACCATGGAATAGCTATTGAAACTTAAATTCTTTATCCCATGTTTTCTTTTAGAACAATAAATTGCATTTACTATGAAAAGAATTATGGTAATATAGTATTGACTTAATCAAACTAGTTATGTTGATTTTAATTTGTGATGTGTAGACGAAATCTGAATTAAGCAATGAAAATATTATTCAATCTGCACTTTGAACTGTTTCCGAGTCTCCGACTATTGATGTTGAACAAATAGTATCTGAATTTCTTTATGTTCATGTTCCAGGTTATGGTACTTCTAAGATCAGTTGTTTTCCTTTCATTTTCATTCTACCATTATATTATGAAGATTAAGATGAAGTTTTAAGCTGAGGTCAATATTGGAAAAATGACTATTTGTAAAAAGGGTTGTATAAGAATTTAATACTGGCAATAGAAATGTCAAGTTTAACAAAACCTTCAATGACTTTAGCTGCCCGTAAGGCCATAGACCACGTCATATTGCAAATACTAATGCCCTTATTTCAAATGTAGAATTGAAAGGAATAGGCAAGACAAAGTGACTGAAACAAAAAGAAACTTACCATAGCTAATGGTTTACAAGCATATAACTATGGCTTTGACCATAACAGTGGCAACTGGTACGGTGAAGAACATTTATGCTACAAAGATTCATCAAAAATCAGCCTCGAAATCAAATGAATGGTAAGGCCATAGACCACGTCATATTGCAAATACTAATGCCCTTATTTCAAATGTAGAATTGAAAGGAATAGGCAAGACAAAGTGACTGAAACAAAAAGAAACTTACCATAGCTAATGGTTTACAAGCATATAACTATGGCTTTGACCATAACAGTGGCAACTGGTACGGTGAAGAACATTTATGCTACAAAGATTCATCAAAAATCAGCCTCGAAATCAAATGAATGGTAAAGGGTTAAATGATATTTTAAGTGTTTATGTTGAAAAAAGACAAATTTCATAGTTTATCAATTAAGTAATCATATATCACTTCCAAAATATGATAAATTATAGGGGACAGCTGTCATTTGATATGAAACAAAGAAAATATGTAGGTGGTGCTGCATAAACTTTTATTACAATACATACATACAATCAGAAACACACACACATTAATTTCCAACATTGTATAATGACGATTAAGGTGAAATTTTAAGTTGGGGTCGATAATAACAACCTAACTACTTTCAAAAAGGCCGTATCAGAATTTATTACTAGCAATAAAAATGTCAAATTTAACAAAACTTCAAATAATTTCAGTTGCCCAAAGACAACATGATATTGCAAGTATTAATACCCTTATTTTAAACGTAAAATTGAAAGGGATAGGGAGATTAGTCAAAACAAAGTGTGTTAAACCAAAAGAACTGTATCATATCTATTGGTTTCAAGCATATAACTATAACTTTGATCTTACCAGTAGCAATTGGTACAGCGAAGAACATTTTGGCTATGAAGGTCAACCAAAATCGGCCTTGAAATTAGATGAATGATAAATGGTTAAACGATACATTAGATTTTTCGCATTGAAAAGACAAATTTCACAATTTTTATATTAAGTTATTATAAATTAGTTCCAAAATATGACAAAATGCAGGAGAAACTTGTCATTTAGTAAACAAAGAAATTACGTAGGTGGTAGTACATAAACTTATATATGGCTGTTATGGTTATGATAAATTTATCATTATCAAGCTATATTAATGTTATCGAGTATGGTAACGGTAAATTTACCATTATTAACGGTAAATGTAGCGGTAAAGAAATGTCAAAACCAGCGGTAAGGGTAAATTTACTAGTCATATTAATTTTGTTTTTTGCTATTTTAATCAATCTTAACCACAAATATTTTTAAAGGTTTATCATATTTTAAACAGATGTTTGTAGTATTATTTATGATTATATTTCTTTTTAGCTTTATTAACTTCAAAGTTTAAAATTAGTAAAATTATTATTTTACGTTGTTGTAAATAATTTGTGATGCATCAATAAGAAATGTCAAAACCAGTGGTAACGGTAAATTTACTAGCCATATTAATTTTGTTTTATCACTATTTTAATTAATCTTAACCACAAAAACTTTTGAAGGTTTATCATATTTTAAGCAGATGTTTGTAGCATGGTTTGAAATTTCGGTTTTCCATTCCGTTCCGGTCAGCAGTAAATTTTGAAATCCAAGTTTCGTTTCGGAAATTTCAGAAATTTCGTTTTAATTCCGGTTCCGGATTTGTTATATTTTAAGGGTTTTTATATACTAAAAATTTATATTTAAAAGTACTTTAGCTCAATTCTTACCCTGAAATGAAGATCATTCTACTAGAAAACAAAAGCCCAAATGCTCAAATACAGTAATAATGCTTTAGAACGCCCAAAATCCAAGCATTTTACTTTTAAAAAAAAGGTCTAACTCTTCTAAAAGCCAGCCCGTTTTATCAAAGCCCCAAAATATCTACCATTCTTAATGCTAGTAGAAATAGGTCTGTCAATGAGTACCCGAAATATCCGAAATCCGTCTGCATCCGTATCCAAAACATGAAAAATATCCGATATCCGAAAAGCGGATGCGGATATCCGATATCCGAAACATATTTCGGATATGGATACGGATATAGCTGTATCTGTATCCGATAAATATCCGTCCGGTTTGAAATTAAATATATATATTAATATGTTATTTTATATCCATAAATTTAATATAAATATACTTCATTTTACAAAAATACAACCTATGGTATTTTGCAGGGTAATCTTTTGGTTTTGGAGCATTAACCACTTCATGGAAAAAGAATGCAATATTTTAGGCTATATGTATGTTATGAAGATGATTTTTATTTTTTGGTATTTGTTACAATTAAGAAGATGTGTGATGCATGTTTGCTTTTATGATTTGCTGTGATTGAATTAACCTATGGATTTTTCGTATGGATTATATTTATATATGCAATGTTATTGTATGGATTTTGTGTGATTGGATTAGCTATTGTTAATTTGATGTAATTTATGTATTACAAGGTTTTTTATCTTTTTTTCAGCCCAAAAAAATAAAATATGCATTATATTGATTAATTTTCGGATATTTTCGGATACATTTTGAGGTTCGGATACGGATATTTTCGGATATCCGAAAATATTCGCGGATACGGATAATATTCAACGGGTATTCGCGGATATCGGATACGGATTCGGATACGGATTTTCATTTTCGGATACGGATACAGCACTATCTGTATCCGATTGCATCCGTTTACATGCCTAAGTAGAAACTCAAACCCATTTTTCTTCTTCGTGAAAGCCTGCATTTTCCAATATCGGGGAGCAGAAAAAGAGAAACTGCTGCTTTGCTTTTTCCCTTGCCATTTCATTTGCTTGCAGCTTTCAGGTATTTAACATGTTCTTTTCTCAAAAAAATTTCCATGGTGGATCTGGTACCGGATTTTTTGACCAATTCCAGCCCGGCCAGCGTCGGAACCGGACTGGAATGGCTAGAGTTCCGGTGTGCCGGCCGGAATGTCGAACCATGGTTTGTAGTATTATTTATGATTATATTTCTTTTTGATTTTATTAACTTCAAAGTTTAAGATTAGTACAATTATCATTTTACATTGTTGTAAATAATTTATGACGCGTCGATAAAAATTTCTCCATCAATTAAAATAAGTTAAATTTTTTATATAAGCATTAATGAAGTTTGAATTAGTAGCAAGATATTTACATTTTTATCAATTTCAAAATTTTGATGTAATAAAATTTTAACGTTCTTATGTATTGGTATGTTTACTATTTTCAGTCAACGGTTTACCAGTTTATTGGTATACTCTAGCGACAATAGTAAAATATTGATGGTCATTTTTGACTTACCAGTAGCATCGGTCAAGGTTCGAGAATTCGGTTTCGATCATTTGAAATTTTCTTAGCTTCGGACCATTTCGGAAATTTCAAAAGTTTCGATTTTAGATTTTAATTTCGGCAAGTCCCAGGATCGAAACCTGACTATGGTACCAAATGAAACGACCCTAGGCGTCTGCACATGAGCACCATAATCATTATCTGGAATGCCCAAGTTACTCCAAATGTTTATGGTGCTCGTGTGCAAACGCCTAGGGTCGTCTCATTAACTATTTTAGAAATTACGTTTTAAAGTTAGAAAATATTTCAAAACATCGTTTTAATACTATAACCATCATAATATGGTGAGAGACAATATCACTTACCTCAACCAAATCCGATCAAACCATCTCAAATCGTAGAATTCTCCATCACGAGTGCAGCGTAAGAAACCGTGTCCAAAACGGACCTCGTATGCCAAAGATATGGATTATACAAGTTTTTCGAATTAGTTAAATAATTAATTAATTAAATTATAATTATCTTAAATTAATCACCTTCATTAGCTTAACCTATCTTCCTCCCCTAATATCCTGTACGTGCACAACGGTGAAACCCAAAATGTCGTGCACTCCCAAGCTATAATTACGAAGCTCCGGTATGCGAAATCGAACGTCGCCTCCACCATTAAACCCCTCGTCTGAAGCTCGACTCGTCGACACCAAAATCATGGACCCCGACATCCTCTATCGAATTGCGATTTCCAAATGTCGTTCGTCGTCCTCAAATGTCGTGTTCAACCCCCCCCCCCCCAATCTCTGACTGTGTCGCTCGCAAAACCAAACCCCAATTTCGAGCTTGCGGCCACGACCATCCCCGATTTCGCCCAAACTCATACCAATGGTGCATCTCCCCTCCAGGAATCCAACGAGCCGCATCTCGTGATTTATCGTCGAGTAAATCGATCAATTTTGATTTTTGAATTAAAACGAGAGTGGCGGCCATGCTTTTCTTCATGGCAATGGAATAGTAACTGTTTGAAGGAGAGAAGGGTTTGGGTTTTATTTAAAATAATATTATATTCGCTTTTTTAATTTCTCAAATAAAACGATCGTGTGTTTTGAGCTCGCACGATCAAACGATGTGCCCGATCGCAGCGAAACTCGTCTGCGTACATCAACCCATTTTTCCGGTCCCGATAGTATAAATTTCGTCGTTATCCGAGACTGCGCTTCGGGATGATAATTTCGCGCTTTTCGAGACCGTTTCGACCATCGGAGCGTTCGATCTCCAAATATAGCAATCTATATAATTATTTTAATTCGTAACGTCGATACGTGCTCAACGGAAGTGGTCTCGAGTCCTGATTTGATCGTATGCGAAAAATCATATTTTTGAGACCGTCGATTAATTAACAATCCAATATTTAAATAAATTATTTAAGTATCAAATCGTTAAAAATACGGATCGTTACATTCTCCTATTTTTAAATGGATTTCATCCTCGAAATTCCAAGGACGAAGCAACACAACCCAACACCCTCACATAAGCAACGATACAAGAAAAATCATCACTTATCAACTCACGATAACAATCATTGAAGGCGATCACAACAAAGGGAATAGGCTCGAAATCAGCTAGATCATCATCCACGCCCCTAAGCACAATCACTATCAAATTCGAAGTCAATGTGACTAAACCAAACGTCTAAGTTACACACTTATTTCCAAAGAAACGGGCAATGGAAAACAAAAGTGCCAACTCAGTAATCGAAAGACAAGTCAACTAAATATCATATATTACTGACTCTCTCAGCTATCGGCAACATCTAATATCATATGCATTGACTTTTCTCTCAATTTGAGCTTATGTCACGAAAAAATTTGACAGCACATCCTTTGCGCGGCTAGATCTGAAAAAATATCGATACAACATAGATATATATTCATCTCATATATGAGGCATCTCGTTTCCGAGGACAACCAAGCATATATAGCCAAATCTACACTATATGTGTTACATACCTTTTTTGTTGCAAGAGCATATCCTTTAGATGCAAATATAAGCGGGTAAGCATCCAAATAGCCAACACTTGCTTCCATGTATCTGATCAAGTACTCAACAAAGAGGAATAAACACAATAGTAACATCATAATGTAAATGAACATCTAGATCATATATATGGCAATCGTCTCTAATAAACACGCTATATCAAACCATAACTATCACGCATGTCTAACAACTATATAAGCAAAAGTAATCGTAAACAATCAAACATCAAATATGCACATACAAGATCAAACATCAAAAAGTAACATTCATGCATATCCTAGCATGCAGAATACTAAACTATCTAGTACAATACATCAACCATGATATCCAATATGAAAGCTGGCAAAAAATGAAATATGACCAGGTGAAGAGCTCCGAATAAGCGGTCATCATGCTCTTCTCGGTCTCTCATATGCTATTGCCTTCGCTTTCACTCTACTGAACATCTACTACTCCATTGTCTTCCTCTTAACCTATTTTGTATCACGTCTATCGATACGAATAGGCCTATGAGGTCTCGACGTGCTTGGTTCAATCTTGATATCATATAGACAATTCGGTGTCAAATTCCAAACGTCTTTTGTAACTTCTTCCAAAACTCAATAGTGAACAACGGGTTTCGGCTACCTACAATACTCTTGGCACACAATGGAATCACACTATCCATTTCATATATAACTCGACTAATTCGGATGTCATTCTATAAATATATGTTCTCATTACTTGAGAACAAGCAATCTCTCATCCCTACGAAACCAACAATTTTGATCGGATCCGCACTATATCACCTCTACCGACGCTGTTCGTTCCTCTAACTTAGCCATGATCCCCGCTAGTCTAGCTTCATGTCTCCGACTAGTACCGATCTGCTAAATTAAAGTAGGTCCGACGGTCAAACTAGTCATCATATTTGGCACTAGCTCACATTGAGTTCTGAAGTAATAACCACCAATAAACTCAAGCAATGTCCACTCTAGGAATATCGCTTCCAAACTGGTATGTCTTCCACTCAAAGCAAACACCATCGCTACCAACTCCACTCAAGAGTCGGATGCTCCCTCTCATGCAGTTTCGGTTGTCGACTAGTATATGCGACAACCTTACCTTTTGGCATTAATACCGCACCCTAATTAAGTATCACAGGCATGTGTACTATCGACTCCTAATTCCCGCTTGGAATGAGTAACATTGATGCACTCATCAACCTCTCTGTCAGACTCACAAATGCGTGTCTGCACCTCGCGTCTCAAATAAAAAGTGTAAATTTTCTCGTCGGATCGATTAACGGTGCTGCTACCTTTGAGAAGTCCTTGGTAAAACGTATATAACATCCCATCAATCCAAGGAAACTTCTCATCACCAGTCGGTATTTTCTCAACACCCCAATACATTCACCGATCATGTCTTGTGCTCCTCTTTCGTCCATGAGTAGACGAAAGTATCATCAACAAGCACAAGCACAAACCTACTCAAGTGACCTTTCGAAACGCGATTCAAGAAATCAACAAAGCATGCCGACGCATTGGTTAGCCCAAACGGCATAACCAATCAATCAAAAATCAAAGTAGCGTACGAATGCTTTGATCGGCATACTCTTTCTAGTTACTCTCAGTGGATGAAACTCATCGCAAGGTCCAACTGAGAGAACACTTTTATGCTATAGAGCTGATCAAACAAACCATCAATAAGTGAGTGGATATTTGTTCATCATCTCACTCAGCTCACATTAATCAGCATACAACCTAAAAGAGCGATCCACCTTAATGGCAAACATTACATCTGCATCCTACTCAAATGTGCTCCTACGAATTAACCATCGCCTCAATGGGTCATTCGCTTGCACCTTTAGTCTCCTCTGCCCTTTGAGCATCATATGCCTTAAAGGCATAACTACTAGTCCAGCACATCTAACCAGATCGATACGGAACTCAATCCCTATATGGTGTTAATCCGATCACCTCATTGAATGTGTCCAAACACTCCAGCTACAGGCACAGATGACAACTCATTGTGTGGGATATCGAGCGAATATAGAAAGCTAACCATTACTTCATCATCATGTGGGCAGCCGAACACTACCTTACGCTCGTCGTCAATCCCTGTCGTCAGTAACGGCCTCTCGTAATCCACCACTATTATGTACCCCTTCAGCCAGTCAATTCCTAAACTATAAATTGAACCTAATTAAACCTAAAACAAATCAATAACAAACAAACAGACAAACATCCATGACTCGATAAGGTAAAGTCTTGACTAACCATGTTGCAACACTCCCTTGAAACTAAGCGCTACAGATATTGCAGTCATTCATAGTATTAATTTCCGATGGCAAAATATGGGATGTTACACAAGTATAGTCTGGTTGAGCCCCCAACAAGGTTCATCGTAGTTTAAAGGGCCGTTTGGATGGTAATAAATAAATTGTTTTTTTGCTTATAATAAGCAAAAGTTAAAAGGTCATTATGGATAAACAAAAGGGGAATTAATTTAAAGGACAAAAATTTATATATTTTTAGCCTCAAGGACACGACCTCAATATTTTAACCAAAAGGACAAACATTCTCCTAAAAATTATTCATAAGGACAAACATTCTTTCAAAATTATTCATAAGGACAAACATTTTTTCAAAACTGCTACCGAACTAAAAACTGATACCCAAAAACTGCTGTAAAAACTGATACCTAAAAACTGTAAAAACTGATACCTAAAAAAAGTTGTCATTCAGGCTAAAATACTGAAGGTCTGTCCTTGAGGCTAAAATGTTGAGAAATTTTGTCCTCGACAATAATTTCCTGTAAACAAAATCTACCAACTTTTAGAAGTCACTTTTCAACTTATTTCAAAAGCAATTTTTTTTTGCTTTTTAACTTACATAAGTCATTTTTTATGTGAAAAAAAATTCAAAAAATAAAATAAAATTTGTATTTTCAAAAAATTTTGAACTTAAAATTTCTAATTTTCAAAATTTGAAATTTTCGTAATTTTGAACTTTAAAATTACGAATTTTCAAATTTCAAAGTTCAAAATTTTGAATTTCAAATTTTGAAAATGTAAAATTTCATATTTTTGAACTTTAAAATTTCATTTTCAAATTTCAAAATTTTGAATTTTTCGAATTTTCAAATTTGAAATTTTAAAATTTTGAACATTAAAATATTGAATTTTGAATTTTCAAATTTCAAAGTTTTGAACTTTAAATTTTCAAAGTTTCAAATTCAAATTTCAAAATTTTGAAATTTCGAATTGAAAATTTTGGAACTTTAAAATATCGAATTTCGAATTTTGAAATTTTAAATTTCAAATTTTAAAATTCAAATTTCAGGAATTTCAAATTTCAAAATTTTGAACTTCAAAATTTCGAATTTTTCAAAATTTGAAATTTTTAATTTTCAAATTTCAAAATTCGAGTTTTTAAATTTTGAATTTTCAACTTTTTTTTTGACTTATAAGTCAAAAGTTTCCAAATATACTTTTTTACTTTTAAACTTTTTTTTTGACTTATAAGTCAAAAGTTTCCAAATATACTTTTTTACTTTTAAACTTTTTAAATAAGCAAAAGTCCTTTTGCTTTTGTTTGCCAAACGGGCCCTAAAGGTCGACGGACTATTTCGGGTCTCAATTCCAATCTATCTACAAATCACTAGATATGAAGAAATGTGAAACTTCGACGTCAAATAAAACACGTATGGAACACCATAAATGGAAAGCATATTCTAGGTAGTGATGCCCTTTCCCTTCTCTTTCATCGATGGAGCAATCGACGAAGTCAGAACAACATTCAATGCATATGCTTCCATTATTTGCCATTACTTAACTAGTTCGGGATAATCCTTCACATTGGGTCCAGGCTCTCACATCATAAAATCTTTTCGATCAACTTCTCGAAGCTCTTGTCAATACGATCAATCAATTGCTTCCCAAGATGATCGCTCAATCCAATGATGAATTCTCTATTCTTTCTGTGTGGAGTATCAATGGAAGATAGACCATACTTCGAGGTAACATCGAATTCAGTCGCATACTCCGACACAGACATGTTGTCTTACTTTAAACCGGCGAACTTCCTAAACAACACCGACTTTTGAAAAGTCAAGATAAATTTCTTCGAAGCGAACTATGAACTAATCTCAAGTAAAGTGATCCTAGGGAATCGAAACTATAAGGGCAGTCCACTAGTTCATTGTTCATCTGTGGAGTTATCTAGGCCAACTGCTACCTCACGGTGTCATCTAACTCCAAGCCATTGAAGATCCTTTCACAAATATCATCCCGTCTTGCACCTCAATAGCCGACTCCGTTCCAAGGAAGGGACTGTCTCTTAGACCCATAAAGACTTTATACAGCTCGACAAAGTCAACTCTAGGCGTTTGCACTTTAGCACCATAATTATTTGGAGTGACCTAGGCATTCCAAAATAATGATCCGCACAATCTCTGCGAACATATTCTGGAAATCGCGGCTAGTGGTTCTCGATCCTGCCCACTCTCAACCCTGGAGATGGAGTCAATAACAATATTTCTCGTATGCCAGATAGGGGTGGACATTTAACCAATTTAACCGACTAAACCGACTGAACCGACAACAACCGAACCGACTTAACCGTTAAAATCGATTAACCGACATCATCGGTTAACCGACCGACCTTAACCGAATAGTTTCGGTTCGGTTAACGGTTAACCAAAAATAGGTCGGTCGGTTAACCGTTAACCGAGCAAATTATTTTTTAATGTATTTCTCTATTTGATTATTTGATCAGCCTACAACCGTGACAACCCAATGAGCCCAGCCCACTACCCTATTCGGCTATTCCAATTGAATACCCGTTACCCACTACCCAGAAAACCTAACCCACTCTAGACTCTACTCCCCTTGTTGCCCTAGCAATAGCAAGTAGCAATCGATCGCCAATCAGTATTTCTATTTTTTGAGATAAGTTCGAATTAAAAGAAAACCCTAGATCTGTAAAATTTGTCGAAGACTCGAAGCCTCAGCCAATCAGCCTCCCAAATCCCGATTGTTCGATAATCGACAACTTCGAGCGCATCTGCCGATCTCCACTACTGCTGCACTGCGATGGAATGGCAACGCCAACGCCAACGCCAACGATTACAAACCCATCGGCATCGAGGATGACGAGAAAGAGAAAGCATGTGAGTGACAGAGTGAGCACTGAGTATACGATTTTATTTGTGTTTTTTTGTTGTTAAATCTGATTTGCTCATGTGTAGTGTTAAATCTGTGTAGTGTTAAATCATATGTAGTGTTAAATCTGAATTTTAATATCTTTGTTTGCTCTTAGATATCTTGGATGTGAATTTTTAACGATGTGTTTTCTCTTAGATATATCGGATATGAATTTTCTCTTAATGTGTTACAGTACTGTTAAATGTAGTAGTTCTTAAGTTCATAGTCTAGTTAATGTGCCATGGTTCTCTATTAGATTCAAATGTACACAGGTTGACAGTGGGATGTTTATTAGTATAAATACGGTGACTGTACATGGTTATGGGTTCCATATACATGGTTCCTATAAGCAACATCTGCATCTGTACAACAATTGTCTGAGCACCAACAATTAGTTGTTGTGAATAAAAAGTTCTGCTTGTATGTTGTATGAATAGTGAATACAATGTTCTGATCAATGTCTATATTATTATTTTTCAGATAGAAGTTGGCACTGCTGATGCTTTACTGGATGGAGATAGGGTGGAAGAAGAGACAGTTCATGAGGTTAGTGATGACGAAGAAGAACCGGTCGTAGAGGCTGTTAATGCAAGAAAGCCTCCGTTAAATCTCAAGCGCAAAGCCTCTACTAGAAAACCATCTATGGTATGGGAACATTTTACTAAAGATAATCCTTTAAATCCTTTAAATCCTAAGTGTGTTTGCAATTATTGGCATGCACAATTTGCTTGTGATGGTAAAGTGAATGGTACTTCACATTTAATTTATCATATAAAGAAAGCTTGTAGGTCGATTCCTCGAGAAAGTGATAAGAAACAAAAAAGTTTAGCTTTTACAAAAAACAGTGAAAGTGAGGGAAGTAACACCCTTATTACATGGACATTTAACAGAGATGAGTGTAGAAGGTCTCTAGCTCGAATGTTAATTATTGATGAGCTTCCTTTTAGTTTTGTTGAGGACGAGGGGTTTCTTGATTTTTGTCGAAACATGTGCCCTAGGTTTGAAGTGCCTTCACGTAGAACAATTTGTAAGGATGTGTTTAACTTATATGGAGACACAAAGGATTATCTTAAAATCATGTTTTCTTGTTTGCATGGAGTATGTCTTACTACCGATACATGGACTTCGTGTCAAAATGTGAATTATATGGTTTTAACCGCACATTTCATTGATAATGATTGGAAATTGCATAAAAGGATTTTAAATTTTTGTGTGATTACTAGTCATAAAGGGGAAAACATTGGAAAACTTATAGTTTCTTGCATTAAACAGTGGGAACTTAAGCGAATAGTGTCCATCACAGTCGACAATGCTAGTGCTAATGAAGTAGCAATAAATTATGTGAAAAATGCGTTGAATGATCATGATGGATGCAATGGTTGTGTTTTGAACGGTGAATTCCTTCATATACGTTGTTGTGCTCATATTGTTAATTTAATTGTTAATGATGGTTTGAAAGAAATTGATAGCACTATTGCTGGGATTCGTATTGTCGTTAGATTTGTAAGATCGTCTCCGGCTAGACTGGCTAAATTTAAAGAGGTTTGTGTTAATTTGAGAATTGATGATAAGTCTATGCTTGCTTTAGATGTCCCTACTAGATGGAATTCTACATATTTGATGTTGGAAGCCGCTTTGAAATATAAGAAAGTTTTTAATGAAATGAAAGAAAGCGATGATATTTATATTGCCTATTTCAATAATGAAACACAACCTCCAAATTCGCTAGATTGGAAAAATGCTGAATTTTTTATACAATTTTTGAAATTTTTTTATGACATGACTTTAAAGTTCAGCAGCTCTTTATCTATTACCTCAAATGTATGTTTTACGGAGTTAAGTGGAATTCAAAAAGAATTGCAAGAGTTGATTGAAAAAATGGATCCTAATCTTTCACGAATGGCAAGAAGTATGAAAGAGAAGTTTGATAAATATTGGGGGAATATTGGTAGTATGAACAAAGTTTTATTTATTACTTGCGTGCTTGATCCTAGATATAAATTACAATTTTTGAAGTTGTCTTGAGGACATGTATGATAAAGAAGTGGCAGAAAATATATTAGCAGACGTGAAACGTATTTTAGTAAGATTTTTTGATTTTTATGCTACTGATTCTACTTTTGGGACACAAAGTTGTGGTGAACCACAACTTGGTTCATCCATTGCTAGTGGAAGTACCGATAGTGGTGGTAGTGTTTATTCTAGAAGAATGAGTAACTTTCTAAAACAAGTTCAACAACAAGATAATGAAAGTAATGAATTGGAAAGGTATTTAAATGAGCCAGTTGAATTGCCAAAAAGTAACTTTGATATTTTATTATGGTGGAAAGTAAATAGTCCAAAGTATCGTATTTTATCTCTAGTTGCACGAGATCTTCTTGCAATTCCGGTATCTACGGTAGCTTCAGAATCTGCATTTAGCACCGGAGGACGGGTTATAGATCCGTTTCGTAGTACTTTAAGTCCAAGGATGGTTGAGGCATTGGTTACTACCCAAAATTGGCTAAGGTCTAAACCTATTTTTGTAGATCACCGAATAGAGGTCCCTTTAGACGATATGAATTATTACGATGTTGTTTTCTCAGGTAATATTTCTCTTTGGTTTATAAATTATGATTATTTAATCATCACATACTAAATACAACCTTTTGTTAACTTGTTTGGCTTTAGAGTTTGTACATGGGCGTGGTTTGAAAACTTCTTCAATTGTGGAAACGTCAACGGAGAATCTATCACCATCCATAGGCCTACATTGAATTTGAGGAGGTCATACGAGCAGCCACTCAGGTTCTTTTTCCACTCATCTTTTTTATATGTTTTCAGTTCTGCTTCTTTTTCGGTTTTTCCATTCATCTTTTTATATGGGGATGATCAAAGATAAATTAATACTAGACAATATCAATCAAAGGATTGTCTCATGTTAAAATATCAGTACTATTTTTAAATGTATGCTACATTAGTGCTTACTGATTTCATTTTGTCATGTTTTGAGTTTTTAACAATTTAACTTAGTGATTTCATTACTTCACTTCTCACTGCAGTAACGTGGAGAATCGGGGCTGGTAGTGGTCTGCTGGAGTATCGGTTTATCATGCAGTTTCGATAACTTCGAGCACATATTGTTTGTGTTATTGTATGTTTATGTTATTTATTTTGAACTTTGAAACACTTTCTTTGGGACTGGCAATTTGTTGTAATTACTAATTTGTATCTGGACTGATATTGTGTTGTATTTGTCTATTTGAATTGGGAAAATAACTTTGGACAATGTATCATACTATCATGCTCATGCTGGTGTTGTGCTTACTGCTTACTGTTGTGCTGCTATGATTATGAACTATGAAGTATGAAGTTAGTATGAACAAATTTGTATCTGATAGTTTTAGTTTGTACTTTGTAATATCATGCTGGTGTTGTGTTACAGATGAACTGATGAAGTACAGAAGTATTAACATTCCAATTTGTATCTGATAGTTTTAGTATCTGAAGTACTAAAGATAATCGTTAATTTGTATCCGATAGTTTTAGTTTGTACTATTGCAATTATTGTCATGCACATACTAGTGTGTTACTTTAAATCCTACGTATGAACTGTTCGGTTAACCGATAAAATTTGTTCGGTTAACCATCCAACGGTTAACCGAGTCACTACAATGGTTAACCGCGGATAATTTTAGGCGGTTCGGTCGGTACTATAAGATGCTATTAACCGACCAATGGTTAACTGAACCGCTCAGTTTACCACGGTTAACCGAAAATATTAACCGATCAAGTCGGTTAACCGACCGCGCCCACCCCTGATGCCAGATTACTCTTAATACATAATAAGAATGGTCAATCTCTCATAGAGAAAACTACATCAATAGTGCTCGTGTGTGCAATACAACTTGTATGCTATATGTACTACTATATGGTTTTGAAAACTAAAATATATAACAAATATGCATTCTCTCGTATATATGTATATATATATATATACACTCTAGATCTAGCCTAAGACGACAACTCCTACCATATCTTTACTGGATCACGGTATCAACTCAGATTAATCACGTAACCTAAGCTTTGATACCAAATGAGACGACTATCATGCACCTACGATGTAGAATGGTTGTCAAAGGAAAAGAAAATAGAAGTAAAGAAGAGGGATAGAAAAGAAGGGAAGAGAATAGAAGAATAGAGAAAGAAATAAAACAGCACACAATCACATAACATGTCGTATATCTCACAGCGCATCAGACAAAATATAATAGTTATCACATATATAAAGCATGCGAGACAGTAATAACTATATAAACCACATAATCAGAGTACATAGCTCATACAGTTATACAAAACAGTGATAGAGTTTATACAACTGGTAAATAAGCTCAACTGATAAACTATCTCTAATAATAGTAAGTCAAGGCTCTATAGTGTCACACGGCAGAATAAACAATAATAACTCAAAATATAAATATGAGAAAGCGTTACCATCTGCACAGTTCCAAGTGTTATTTACACATGTTATCTAGTCTACTGATTTAAGAGTACCCGAGATAATAAGAAGCAAAGCATAATATCTCGAGTTGGACAACAGTTTAGTGTGAGCGATAAATAATCTCAAAACACTATAAAAGTCGGTATAGTATATGGAACAAAGGGTATGGAGAATCATACCTGACATGTCCCTTCATCCACAGAGTTAGCACATAACACAGGATATATGTTATTCTATGATAGTCATCATGGGTGTATTATACATCAAAGTACTAAGGGTGTTTAGATATCGGCATCGGTAATATCTACATCGTGTGACATCCCTAACGTGATAAAAACAGTCAAACAAATATAGCATCCATCATTTATCCTCACATTCACTCACTCAGTGCGTTGGATATATGATACTATATGGCCACCTACATATACTCAATGTCTCGGTTCCTCTGTACTCGAATTCATGCCACTCGGTAGATTAGGAACTAGACTGCACCTCCATAGACAGCCCAGGGTACAATGGGTCTGCATCTCCATAGACAACCCAAGTGAGCGTCCTCACGGACCCTCCACTTTAGGAGTACAGTGCGAAACCTACGAGTATCAACGATCCTTTTGCACACGTCGCCCATAGCGAAGGCCATTTCGGAACTGTTCATACAACTTCCGTCTGAAGTCGCCGCGATTAGGAACTACTCTAGACAACCACCATAAGTCACAGAGTGTCATCATGCGTCCCGTAACCCGCCTCCAACAGTCCCCTCAATCTGACTTGTCATCGCCTACTCCGCCTCTCGAAGTATAGTTATCCATCATCGAAGCCATCACTTCCCATCATGGAATCATCATTGCCGATCATGGAGTCATCATGTCGAAGCGCCACATCTTCGCTTCACTGTCAAAACCACTCTCGAAGAGCCATATCATCAAAATCGAACGCTGAATGAACGAACGAACCATCACATCCTGCTCCTCGAAGCTGCTTCATCGTCCACGTCAAAATTGGCCAAATCGACCATCATCAATAGTGATAGATATCGACCACTCTAAAGTAGTCGATAACGACCACTTTGATCTTGTACTTAACAAAAATGGTTAAATACAAAACAAATGAAAATGTTTGGCACCTTCCCTGAAATCCGAAGCACATACCCAAGTTTGTCTCCTTCATCTTCAGATCAGTCAGCACGCACCGATACTCCTCCACATATTTATCTCATCCATTCGAGTTTATCATCATTTGTGTGCTCAATCAATATGCAATAAACTATATCACATCATTAGAGTTCCCATCGTGTGTGCATTCGATCAATAAACACTAAACTTTATCTAATGGGATTATCCTATATCGCCTTCAAACGACATTTTCAACCAACTAACAAACAAGCGGACATGCAACCAACAAGCATAGAAATGTCTATAATAGCCTACATACATCTATAGTAATACGATACAATACATTCAAGCTACCAATGTGGAATAAATATCAGAAATAACCTAAATCTATCAATATCGTCAAAAGAGTGCATCAATGGAGAAAAAATGTGATATTTAATTCAAAACCATTTTAAATTACTTTTAATTCTTTTTATAAAATATAAAATATAAAATAAGATATAGGTTTAACTATTTTAGAAATCACGTTTTAAAGTTAGAAAACATTTCAAAACGTTGTTTTAATACTATACTAACAATCATAGTATGGTGAGAGACAATATCACTCACCTCAACCAAATCTAACCAAACCATTGCCAAGTCATAGAGCTCTCCATCATGAGTGCAACGCAAGAAACTACGTCCAAAACGGACCTCGTATGCAAAAAATATGAATTATATAAGTTTTTCGGATTAGTTAAATAATTAATTAATTAAATTATAATTATCATAAACTAATTACCTTCATTAGCTTACCTATCTTTCTCACCCAATATCATGTACGTGCACATCAGTGAAACCCAAAATGTCGTGCACTCCCAAGCTATGATACGGAGCTCCGGTACGCGAAATCGAACGTCGCATGCACCGTTGAACCCCTCATCCGAAGCTTGATTCGCTGACACCAAAATCATGAACCCCGACATCCCCTATTGAATCGCGATATCCAGGTGTCGTTCATCCTCCCCAGATGTCGCGTTCACCACCGTGCAACCGGACCTCCCCAAAATCACGCCGTCGGTGCGCCTCTCCTCCCTCGAGCGAATGTCGATCTCCATTTTCCCCATCTCTGGTCGTGCCGCTCGCAAAACCAAACCCTAGTTTCGAGCTCGCGGCCATGACCATCCCCAATCTCGCCCAAACTCATACCAATGGTGCATCTCCCCTCCAGGAATCCAACGAGCCACGTCTTGTGATTTATCGTCGAGTAAATCGATCGATTTTGATTTTTGAATTAAAATGAAAGTGGCGGCCATGTTTTTCTTCATGGCAATGGAACAGTAACTGTTTGAAGGAGAGAAGGGTTTGGGTTTTATTTAAAATAATATTATATTCATTTTTTTAATTTCCCAAATAAAACAGTCGCGCTTTTTGAGCTCGCACAATCAAACGGTGCGTCTGATCGCAGCGAAACTCGTCTGCGTACATCACCTCATTTTTCCGGTCTCGATAGTATAAATTTCGTCGCTATCCGAGACTGCGCTTCGGGATGATTATTTTGCGCTTTTCGAGACCGTTTCGACCATCGGAGCGTCCAATCTTCAAATATATCAATCTTTATACTCATTTTAATTCGCAAGATCGATACAAACTCAACGGAAGTGATCTCGAGTCTTGATTTGATCGTATGCGAAAAATCGTATTTTTTACATTGTCAATTAATTAACAATCCAATAAAGGTGGAACCCAGTGCACGAGGCTTCCGCACGATAGCGGGCTCTGGGAAGGTCGATAATATACGCAGTCTTTCCCTCGCATTGCGAAGAGGCGGTTTCCGAACTCGAACCTGGGCGTCCAGATCACCATGTGGATGACCTAACCGTTGCGCCAAGGCTCCACCTTTAATTAACAATCCAATGTTTAAATAAATTATTTAAATATTCAATCGTTAAAAACACGGACCGTTACAGGTTTTTAATGGTTTGTTAATGAAAATGTAACAAAAATATTTGTAAGTAAAACAACAAATTAAATTTTACTAAATTATATTCAAATTAAAATTAACGGTAAATTTAGTTTAATAATAAATTATACTTAATTAAACAAGAACTTAAACTTAATAATAAAAAGTCCAGCCCAACACCAAATAACCCTACACAAAATAGCCCAAGTTAACAAAAAAACCAGCCCAATCAAACTAACAATAAACTAAATCATGTTCCTGCCACTCTCTCAAATTTTCTTCCTCTCAAAATCGATTGTCGCTCTCAAAACCAATTGTTGCTTCATTAAAAAAATCGTTCTCTAAATCGACCATTGCTCTCAAAACCAACTGTCGCTCTCAAAATCAACCATCGGGGCGCTCCTAGATAGCCGAAGATGAAGCTGCTGCTCTCAAAATCTAGTCGACGACGCTAGGACAAGGAAGAAAATCGAGTCAACGATGCTAGGACAAGGAAGAATCAAGGTCGAGTTTGCTGATTTAGATGATTTTTTTATTTCAATTTTTTTCTAACCCTAACCGAAACCGATTTTTCCTTTAGTTTTGGTTCGGTTACCGTCGATACTGGTACGGTACCACCAAAATTTCAGAGTACCGTCCGATACCTCAAACACTGATATCGGTACGGTAACAGTTTTCTTTTATCGGTGGCGGTTACCGTTACCATAATAGCACTAAACTTATATATGCGTGTGTGCACGAGGTGTACATAAATTTTTTCTATAAATATGTTGTCAAGCAATATAAGAATCAACTAAAGTGCTAAAAAGAGAATATTTGCAACATTTGTTACTACCATTTCTATCTTACATGGTGCAAAGCAAGGAGACAAAATTGCCATCTCGCTTACTGGCGCTAATTGCTTAAGCGCCGTTTAGTTTTTTATGCATGAAGCACGGTTTTTTTGCATTAGATGGAATATTTGAAAACTATATTTTAAACATAATGTGTTTTAGGACAAAAATCGCTTTTATAGTACAATACAAACCTTTTAGCTAGGGATAATTTTTGTGGTCGCCGTTTTTTGCAAGTACGATTTGTTTGATGATACCAATTTTTTGCTTAGGTAACGCCCAAGCGTGCAATTGAGCACTATATAAGTGTGTTCGAGCACTTTATCTCCTATTGACATCAATATTGGAAGGAAAAAACATAGGCATTAGACAATCAGTTTGCGATTAAGCATCACTTAAACGCGCCTTTCATAACATATATTATATCTTTTTATAACTTGTTGAAAGATAGTGATAATACTGCAATATTATCTTGATGCTTTTAGGATATCACATATCTGATGTATCACTGATATCGATATTAACTACTTACATTAGATGCAATATAAGATGTGACAAGAGAACTAGCCTTCAAAAATATACAGCCTATTGAAGAGCAGAGGTTGGTTACAATCATCGGACAGAGTAGAATAGAATCATTGGTCTAAATCAAGTAAGGAGTTGGGTTTAAAGGAAATTTTGTCTTTTTTCAGTGTTCAGTTGATAGGTTATGGAATAAGTTGCCTTTATATTGACACAAAGAAAATATATAACTTAAGCCATAAACCTAGGAATAAAATATCAATCATGTATGTCTTTGCAATGAGATTTTCCTACGCATTAACTGAAATTGTGTGTATGAATTGCCTGTGTCAAACCAGAGCGTAAGCAAGCATCAATGTAAGTAAGGCACTTTTAAAAGACTAGTCTAAAATTTGACGGGTGATACAACCTTTAGCAAGATGAGCAGTCTATATTGGACTTAGCATCATTGGTTGCCTTTATCAACAGTAAAGATATAACCTAAGCCGTATACCAAGGATCAAAGCATCCTTTTATCGTTTGTCCTATGGTCTTCTTGGCTTCTTCCAATTCAATTGTTTTCCAACACGCAGCATTAATTTCAGTCAGATTTCTTCCGCTCAAACCTTTTCGTGTAATCTTGGCAAACTTCAAACATTCAAAAGTTTAAACAATGCGGTTACAAGTATAACATGAAGCCCAATGCCAAGACTCAAGAGTAACAAATTGTCAAATTTTAGTGATAAACTAGATAAACATGAATAATGGCACTCCATCTCTGGCTTCAAATTCGTTATTTCAGTAGCAACTTAATTTTAGTAAGCATACAACACGCAAAATAGGCAAAAAGAGATTAAAAACTCACAGCAAGGCAAGCTCTATACTTGTCCCATTCAGCAACGCACTCTTCTTTGTCCCACTGCCCTTTTGAGAATTTTTCCGAATACCACCTGTGCGTCATTTCAAATATTCAAATACATGTTTTTACCAGAAAATTAACTAACGAAGCGTTACCTATTGAAACAATCGTGATAAACAGATTTGAGTTCGTCGCACGGGGAGGCCGACGAAGATGAAGAAGTTGATGCAGCTTTGTTGTCGCCGTTGCTATTTAGTGCCATATTTTTTGAATTTATCTTTGACCGAATTCGTAGGATATCGGTGTAATTTTGGGTTTCGGATCCAGTTCGATACAGACTTCAAACATAGGCTGCATTTGGTCCAGCGTTACTTACATGATGGCACACGCTTCGTATATGAATTGATTTTCTGCAAATTTTATATGTTTAGCATATTTAGATTCTATTTTTAAGTAGTATTAAGATTTGATAATATTCATAGACGGACGTTTTGAATTTGTAAACGAAATTTAATTGTTAGATCTTATTTTCAAGTGATATCAAGATTTTGTATTAAGAATATTTTTGCTAGTTCACGCTAACACCAAACAAATGTGACACCACATGTATTATAACTACAGGAAAATAGGCACAGGAAAGAAGTTGCAAATAAAATTAGTCTCAGGGACAACAAGTTTGTTTTTTAGTCTGAAAGACACTTTTTAGTGTAAACAGAAAATGATAGTTCCAACTATCATTCTGTGATTTACACTAAAAAGTGTCATTCAGTCTAAAATGCAAACTTCTTGTCCCTAAAACTAAAGTTTTCTTCAACTTTTTCCTTAACTCTAAAAACTCCTTATAACTATTATTAAAGAAGATATTTTGGCACGTGCAACACACGTGCATAGAAGCTCTTTGTTAAATTTGAAAGTTCTATGTAATTTGATAAAAAATAAACTAAAAAATATTAAAAGAAAATTGTAATTTTTTGCTGGAATAGGATTTGAAATTGTAGCCTTGTTTATGTTTTAAAATTTCCATTTGAAGATTAGACGTTAATTTTTGTTCACGGTGGAATTCGAATTCATGACCTCTTTTTTGTATGAAAGGTCATTTTTGAAATTTCATGGTCGGACCAAAAAATTATGTTTTTATTTCAACTATTAATAAAGATTAATAATGATTTATAGATTGGTTGATTTATCTAGAAAGATCTTGCGTTATCTATTTTAATGCAGCCATGTATATTTGACTCGCTCTCTTAAGTCTAATTATAATTACATTTGAACAATTCTATTTTATGAAAAATTGGAATCAAAATCTAGGTTTGAATGTCTAAAATAATTGTAGGGCGATTTTATCCCCTAATTTATTGGGTAGATAATATGAAATAACAATTCAATATTAAATATGTTATATATAGGGGTATTTTGGGGAGTTCACGGTCGGATCAAAAGATTGTGTTTCTATTCTAACTACGAGCGTTATGGCACACGTTTCGCGCGTGATAATGACATGTGCCTCGTGCATTAATTATTTTTCTGTAAATTATATATGATTAACACGTCCAAGAAAAAATGGTTTACATAAATATTTAGCCATGTTTTTATGTTGAAATAATGTGTAGTTAATTCAAACTTTTATTTCCAAATTGCAACATCTAATTTTTGTTGTTAGTTTAAATTTTATTTGTATTATTAATTAGTAAACAACGAATTTGTAGTTAATTAAAGAAAAAATGTTTATTCGTTAGATTCTATTTTTAAGTGTAGATGGACATTTTGAATTTGTAAAAAGGTTCAACTGTTAGATACTATTTTTAAGGGATATTAAGATTTGTGACATCAAAAAAGTGTGACATCAAAGGTATTACAACTATTATTAAAGATATATGAGCGTAATGGCACGCGCTACGCGCATGATAATAGCATGTGATTCACGTATGAATTGTTTTTCTATAAATTATATATGATTAACACATTCAAGAAAAAATAGTTTGCACAAATATTTAGCCATGTATTTACGTTGAAATAATATGTGGTTAATTTAAATTTTTATTTCTATGTTACAACATCTAATTTTTTTTAGTTTGAATTTTATTTATATTATTAAATAATAAACAACGAATTTATAATTAATTAAAAAAAATGTTTATTTGTTGGATCTTATTTTTAAGTATAGAGAGACATTTTGAATTTGTAAAAAAGTTCAACTGTTAGATACTATTTTTAAGGGATATTAAGATTTATAATATCTGTAGAGAGGCAAATTTAACTTTTAGATCTTATTTTTAAGGGATATTAAGATTAGCTAATATTCGTAGAAGGACATTTTTGCTAGTTCACGCTGATACCAAAAAAGTGTGACACCAAAGGTATTACAACTATTTAAGAAAAAATGGTTTGCACAAATATTTAGCCATGTATTTACGTTGAAATAATGTGTAGTTAATTTAAATTTTTATTTCTAAGTTACAACATCTAATTTTTTTTAGTTTGAATTTTATTTATATTATTAAATAATAAACAACGAATTTGTAATTAATTAAAAAAAATGTTTATTTGTTGGATCTTATTTTTAAGTATAGAGAGACATTTTGAATTTGTAAAAAAGTTCAACTGTTAGATACTATTTTTAAGGGATATTAAGATTTATAATATCTGTAGAGAGGCAAATTTAACTTTTAGATCTTATTTTTAAGGGATATTAAGATTAGCTAATATTCGTAGAAGGACATTTTTGGTAGTTCACGCTGATACCAAAAAAGTGTGACACCAAAGGTATTACAACTATTAATAAAGATTAATAAAGAAAGATATAGAATCGAACTTTATATATCGTTGCGCCTCTTTCATGTTATCCAAATTTCGGACGGTGGTATACTGCCGACTGAAGAGTTAAAAAAAGATTACACATGATCTATAGCACACCGTCGCACACCGTTGATCGTTGTTCAAGATAGTCGACGATATATTGTCAACCAAAACGTCTGGATAAAATGAAGTTGGCGCGGGGGTGTATTTAGCTCCACTCAAAATATGCATAAACAATAGCTATGAATACTAGAAAGAAGGCAGAATCTATTAACGCCCGGCAAATTACCTCATTAACCCTGTTATTTTCTTTAAAAAAATTCACAACCCACATGATCCTTTTCGCACTCAATAACTCCACAAATATCTTCTACATACTCTATTGGTTTTCCAAATCTAGAATACGCTTTTCAACTTGCTCTCTTTTAAGTGATTAATATAATTTCATTAAGAAAAAAAATCATACCTCGTGTCCATCAAAGCTAGAAGTTATACGGAGGAAAGAAAATCCAAATGAAAATTTGTTAATTTGCTATTTATTTTCACATTTGGCCTAATAAATATGTAGTATATTTGATTTGTTATTATTTTTACTAATTCAAAATTAAAACTGCTATTAATAGTTTAATTTATTTTTAGATCCAAATGGAAGTATGTAATATCAACTGTCAGTCATTCGTAACTTGTAAGCATCATATTAGTGATATTGCTAGTTTTCTAAATTGAATTGTTAGCAATTAATATTTTTTTCAATTGCATGGTAATATTATTTTATATATAACTCTAATTTAAATTGGAATTGAACTAGAGAGTTAAAAATAATAATTAACTCGAATTAATTATGATTTATTCTAACTAAAATTTAAAATGGTGAATATGTTTACAAGAATTGAAAATGTGAAATAAATGACATTAAGTCACTTCAATTTGTACATAATTATTGACATGTATCAAAAGTTTCAATACTAGTCAATGTAAAATAGGGTATCCAGGTGAGAACGAAAATACGTTATTGTTATATACAATATGAGTAAATTATGATAAAAAAATTATTATTGAAATTTGAGTTGAAACTTAGTGGAGAAAGAAATACAATTAACTCCAGTTATTACTGTTCATAACTTTTTTAACTTAATTCCAATCTAAATTAGAGAATTAATTATACATTAAATCTAAAATTAATATTCTTTGATGCTAATTAAATGACTTAATTATCATTAATGAACATATTCATTCAATAATAATCAATTAACTTAATATCAAATATGGAAAAATATGATATTATTCATTTATAACAACTAAACTAAGAAATAAATATGTTATTTAATTTTTAGATTAACTAAATTACACATTTTCTCTATTAAGTTTGCACAAAATATTTTTTTGTAATCTAAGAATTTAGGTTTAATCTAAAAGCGTAAAATGAATCAAAATTAACATTATTTTCGAAAATGAAACCATAGATGTGAAAGTTTCACCATTTGGCCTTCAAACTTGGCAGCTAGTTCATTATTTAAGTTTATAGATCATGCATAAATTATGTGTATTATGAAAGACAGTCGTTTTGTTCTTATTAATACCACTGTAATTTAAATATATCCATTTAGAATCTACTCTTTTTAATGCAGTTACATTCCATCATTTAATAATTAATTAATAGACAATAACACATAATTTTACCAACTAAAGTTCTCAAATAGTTTTCCGTCGAATATTAGAACTTTGTTAGTGAAATTCAACAATGTCCATTAAAACATTGTCACCACTCACCAATTTCTAGCAAAGTTTCTAAATAAAAAGCATCCCATTTCATAGCATTTTATTTTTCATAGTTTTTTTAATGTTATTTTGTATGGTTACTTTTTGTAGTGTTTGTTTCAGTAGCGTTTATTTAACACCGTTGAGTCATATTGATAATGTTTGTTTAAATGCTCCAGTAGAGTCTTGAGGTACACAACCATAGAGGTTTGATAAGCGCTGTATATCGACATGTTATAAAAAACTGTTGAATATTTATAACACAAAATATGCCGCTATGGTTGAGCTTAGTTTTATAACGCAAATTCGCCGCTATGGTACGTTAATTCAATAGCTCATTATAGCCGCTATAATACAGCTAAATCTCAATGGAACTGGAAATCTTTATAACACCATTTTGCCGCTATAAAATATTTATCCAATAGCTCATTATAGCCGCTATAATACAGCTAAATCTCAACGGAATTGGAAATCTTTATAACACCATTTTGCCGCTATGAAATATTTATTCAATAGCGGTCATTTCACGCTATTAAATCAACATGTTATAGTATTGATAAATTCTTTTACAGCTCATATATGCCGCTATAAAAATCGTAGATATACTTTTCAAGAGCTATGCCTATATATTACATTTTAATAATAGCAATCAAACTAAATCTTCATAAACGAATAAAGATTATAATCAACAAATATAACACAAGAGCATGCTCAGAAAGAAATGTGATATATTTTTCATTACAGTGTACAAACATTAAAGGAAGTGCATAACCATTGAATAAAACATAAGCCTGCAGCCAAGTTAACACAGAGAAACAGAAAATAATGTCAACCATCTCAACAACTACTTGCGATTTAGGCCATGCAGCCTTCTTACCAACAGCATCCACAATTCGGATCAAACCAGGGGCTGGCCTCCACAAAAAAGCTTCTGGATTTAGTGGATCATCTATCCAAACAATCATAGCTGATGGTCCAAGAGGAACATCATTAACAATTTCCTCTGAGATGTTCGAATGTAATCGTCCTAAAGCCACTAATTGCTTGCTCCCTCCCCAATCAAAAATCTTGCATTTGCATTCTAAGCTGCTATTTCTACTCTATTAGAGGTAAAAATATTTATTTAGTAAATAATGTATGTAATAAAATTGCATGTTCATTGTGAAGAATTTTTTTACCTTATCCTCTTCTTCTTCAATGTGATCGGTTGAATTTAAAACAACTTTATTCTTCGGCCACGCCACAATATTATCCTTTGCTTCCCCAATAAGTGTGAAAGAAGGTGTAGGCCTCCATAGAAAAGCATCAAGCTTGATTGGACAGTCAACTAAAACTATCATCGCATCCGGCCCTAAAGGAACATCATTGACAATCTCGTTTGGATCGTCTGACACGAATCTTCCTTCAGCAATGATCTCTTCATTCCCTCGCCAATCCAATAAATCACACTTCTTCATATTTTTATCAAAGTTGCACTACATTTAAACATAGGAAAATTATGTTACTAATTGAATAAAAAGTTAAAATACAAAGATGTGAAACCAATAAAAAAAATTTACTTGAGGTTTGTTTACTTCTGTCCCACCGTGTCTACTTTTATCCCACTTCTGTCAAAATAAAAAACATGTCATTTTGTAAGTCTGGTAATGCAAACTGTAAGCGTGTTCAAGTATGCAAGTATTCAAGTGTATAATGGTTGAAGTGTGCAACTGTTCAAGTGACTGTATGCAAGTGTTCAAGTGTGTATGCAAGTATTCAAGTGTGCAAGCAATTAGTGATCAAAATGCCTAAGTCAGGCGATGCATATATATTAAGTTGGTGAATGCTAAACAAGTAAACATGTATCCCACAAGTATTTATATATGTACCATAAGTATTTGAAAAGTATGAACTTACTATAGCATCTGCAGCAATCAAATTCACCGGTTCACCATTTTTCTTAGTGCGAGATTTGATCCAAACTTCACTTCTAGGGACAGAAGAGCGATCACCACTTTCGCTTTCATACATTCAAAAGAACACCAAACAACAAATTTCATTAACTTAAAAGTTTTCATAAATATTGCAGTAAATAAAACTACTATTTTCTTACCAAATCTTCAGCCAGTCGAGCCATTCCTCTACGACTGCATGCGTGTGGCAACTGCCTCTGTCTAATAGCTTTGTTCTTCTCACTCAAAGCCTAAAATAAGAATCATTTCAATAAATGTAAGAAAGAAAGAAATTTGTTAGTGAACTCGGATTTTGTAAATGAAGTTTCGTATGTAATGATTTCATAGAGCAAAAGATTTCGAAGGACAAAAGGTTTTGAAAGCATATAGGTCTGCCAGGTTTTAATATTATCAAGTTTCACATACGTTGAGCTTCAAACAGGGTATTATTAGTCTCCAAAATATATCTGCCCCTAAAGTATGTAACTATAACCGTGAATTCCTAAAATATAAAATTTATATGTTTAAGGCCTTAGAGACAGTTTTTTATACAAATTTCTGCTTTTTTTTAGGTATGAGTATCATATGAAGGAAATTTTGGAGTAATCATTGAACTCATAACAAAGTTCATATTTTTACAGCTTTGAATATAAACGAGTATTTTGTACACAGTGGTTATAAATATATCAAATTTTAAATACAAAATTTATTAGACATCTGATAAAAGAGGTACTTTTACTCAGTTTGCCAAATGAGACCGCTGATTTGTATTCTTAAAGGAAAAAAAGATAGAAAGTAACCTGGGTCATGTTTGGGGCGAAAATCATGGCAACGTTTCTTGCATTCATCTTGTTCAATTCTTCTTCTTCAACGACATCAGCCATTAAATTAACAGCCCAGTTCAAAAATGTTGCCTGTGTTTAATTAAAGCCTTAATTAAATTCATTACTTGGACAACATGCATTAGTGCTGTTAAAGAATCAGACATTTGATGAAAGAGGTACTTTTACTCAATTTGCTAAATGAGACCGCTGATTTGTATTCCTAAAGGAAAAAAAGATGGAAAGTAACCTGGGTCATGTTTGGGCGAAAATCATGGCAACGTTTCTTTCATTCATCTTGTTCAATTCTTCTTCTTCAATGACATTAGCCATTAAATTAACAGCCCAGTTCAAAAATGCTGCTTGTGTTGGAAGAAGAAGCTTAACCAGACCTACAAATTCTTCTTCTGTGTTACTTTCAAGAACTTGCCTAGGAGATAAACCATCAAGCACTCCTTCAGGAAACTCTCTAAACCACGCCTACAACATTATCCATTTTCAGGCAACACTTTGAAACATATGCATATTATACTTAAGATTTAAGTACGATAGCTTTATAAGTCCAACTAAGCAATGGACATCCATCTCATCAAAAACAATTCCTCTATTCGGTTGCTCTCTGACATGTTCTTCTTCGCTATCCTCTGGATTTATGCAAAAATTCTCTCTGCCTACCAAATTCAAAATTGATATTACTCTTTTCAGTGCATAGTACCATAAGTTTAGAAATTGATATAAGGGGATAGTTGGAATATACCTTGAGAACTTCTTGCATGTATAACTTATCTTACATTAGTAAAAAAATAGTTGGCACACTATTTCATCTTGAATCATAACACCACTGCATATAAACCTTGCTAATTAACACAAATTTTTCACTCATTCTTCATCCTAACATAAACCTTGCTAATTAACACAAGTATTAGAAGTTAGCTTATGCATATAAACATCCTTACATAAAGTTTTAAAGAATATACTACACTTCCTAACTAAAAATAAAAAGTTCTGCATTCATAAATAAAAATTTTGAAATACAAAATATCTGTAGTACTTAAGTACCTAGTACCGTAACATAAACAAATCAACAGAGAATTCTATGTTAGCAAATTATATTTTCAAATTTGCAACATATCCTACCTGCTCTAAGGCAATAGATAGCGTGACCTTGCATGCTAGCTCACTTGTGCATATAAAGCTCAAAGTGGAACTTTTTAGACAAAGCTACTCATGTTTTTTTAACTATTATATACTAATTCCTGAGTCAATAGAGCTCTCTTGACTTTGGTTTTTGCAACATAATGTTTGAATAGCACTATTTTGATTATCAAGACAGACAGTTTAAATTTTTAGACCATGATTCATAACCATGTGTAAGTCATTTAAAGTTGCGCACTCTTCTCTTCTTTTGTTCACTAACTTTAGCATAGCCCAATAAGATTATTTTCCTAAACAAAAGAACCGACAATATTATCAAATACAATCCCATAATTTTTTCTACATCTGTACGTGTTCACACGATGTAATTAACAAAAAGAGTATATTTGTGGCTTCATTTTAAAAGGATTATAACAACTAAGTAGTAAATCTTGACCAATGGAAAGTAACATATTGTGCATGTAAGGAACACAGACCTCTAACTTATTTACACTCATTCATGATTTAAGCGGACAATTAGCATCCACTAAAAACTTTTTATAGGGACAATATTATGACAATTATGCCATTTATTAAATACATTTCTATGATCTAGGCTAGCAATCGAAATAACAAATCAGGAAAATACTCTCTCAAAATTGTAAAATCAGCAGGAAGTAGTGGAAAAAAGAAGGTTAAGGAGTAAATTATTGGAAGGAGAAAATAAAATTGTAAATAATTTAGGGAATATACTCATTCAAAATTTCCATCATTCTTATGGCAAAGAAGGTGAAACAAATCCCTCAGAAAGTGTAAGCGTAGTTATCAACTTATCATTAAAGCTTATAATACTGTAAAAAAAAATTGTATTCAACTGTTAATTATGAAGCTATTTTACTTCGAATTATGGATTCATAGACTCCATAACATTTTAACTTTTACACACATTATTACCAGGTTTTCAAAACTACAACCTTGCATCTTTCTAGACTAGCACCTGTAAGTAATTTAAAGGAGCATTAGCTTTCTTACCTAGTGACCAAATCTGTACTATGAACGAACTACAATGATAAAATCAATATTTGTTGCGTTCTAATAACCATGCGGCTTCAAAACGTAAAATAAATTAACATCACAAATTATAGAGAAATATTCTCAAAAAAGTTGCTTCACATAAAACTTATATTAGATTAGCTTTCAAAGAGGATACTATTTATTTTTCACATATGATATTACTATTAATTCTCAAGCAATTTTACTAAATAAAAGACGGTATTCTCCTTAGTTATCATCCAATATTTTCACCCTACTAATATTTGGAATTTTTATATGAATCTATTTTGTTTTGAATATTTGTTGCAATTTAAAATATAATTTATTTGAACTTCAAAATTACCATTTCCAAACTAATTTAAAATAAAATATTTTCATTTTGAATATTTATAATAAAAAAACAAGTTTCTATAACTATTTAAAAGAAAAATTAAAAATATTATACATATTTATTTTCTTTTCTTTTCCTTATCCGTAACATTTTCTCCATTTAACAATACATTTTAAAAACACCTTACATCATATTTAAATTTTAACTAAAGGAATAAAAAATTTGGTGAAAGAACGACGCACACTCAACTAAAATCACTTCAATTTTCAACAAAAAATTAAAAAATACTCTTTAATACAAGCCTAGACACTAGACCCAAAACCATAACAATAATAGTTCAAAAGGAAAATCCATCTCTAGATGAGATTACAACTTCGAAAGGTGAACGGTGCATTTCAAATAGAACGTTATGCAACTTTTATTTCATCATAATAAACCAATCATATCCGAACATTAAAATCCACCTCCAGATGAGATGAAAGAAGTAGTATATTAAAAAAGAACAAAGAAAATCACCAGTCTCGAACCCAAGCTCCAAGTAACATCATTGAAGCAAACTACACAAGAATGCACCTACTCTGTACAATGATATTACATCCACTACTCACTAACTTCGTATCTATACAAAAATACTACAATAACACAAGGTTATGCTACCAAGAACAAAATTACTGAAAAACAGTATATTCAAATTTCCAACAAATCAAACACAAATTTCCAAGTTCCTAACCTTTCGTTCTGAAAAGCAAAATCCCAAAAGAATTACCCAAAAGCAAAAGTGTTTCAAGTTTTCATCTTAAAAAATAATTTTTAAACCAAGTATGCCCAATATGTTTTTTAAACCTTAAATCCATCGAGATTGAAAACTAAAATGAATTTAAAGCTGAAAGCAAAACAACACATTACCATATGTTTTAAATAAATCATGGAAGAGATCAACTAAAATCACTAAGGAAAAGGTAGATCGTAAAACAAAACTTAGAAACTTAGAAAATAAAGATAATGAAACAAGTTAAGTTTGACCATATAAAGTATAATTATACTTGTTCGTACTATAGGAAAGTATCATTAATCACAAGACTTACAGAATCAAAGTCACCTACCTTAGAATTATTTCTAATGCATAACAAATGTATGCCAAGTAAAATCATTAATAATTCCCATTGTTATATATATGGACTTACACAATTATTGTACAAATACCAACAAACAAATAAAGAAACATAGTTGTAGAAAAACTAGAGCATGTGAAGGTAGGCAGCAATAACAAATAAAGAACGACAGTTGTAGAAAAATTACAAGGGCAGACAGTGTATGCAATAAGTGTTGAACTATGAAAACTGTAAGCCAAACAAAATTATTAAATTCTAAGATTTGTACGATAAATAATGTAAGTCTTTGATTTGTTGGTATTTGAATTATTAAATTCTAAGATTTGTACGATAAATTCCCCCTATTATAACCCTAAATTTATCGTTATTGTTTACCTTAGAATTATTAAATTTAAGATTTGCAGTGTTTGAGCTACGAATTTGAACGCAAATATAATCGTAACCAAATGATAAAGCCGAATTAAAATAGTTTATAAACATAACCAAGAAATTTCTAACCTAAAAATCCAAGCAGATAATTTAGGGTTTTGGACACGTCGACTTGGGAACTGCTGAAGAGCGATGAGCAAAGATCGAAGGTGGCGATGGCGAGCGATGAGTGATGAGCGAAGATTGGAACAGCTTAAGAGCGATGGCGAGTGATGAGGAGGGAGACGAAAATTTAGGGCTTTAGGAAGAAGATGAGAACGGTTAAGTGTTTTGAGAGGGAAATGAAAATTTTGGGAGGGGTAATTTTGTTTTGGGGCGTTACGTGTGTAAAGAACCGAGTATGTGTTACGTCAATACAGAAGAGAACAAACCAAGTAAGAAAAATAAATAACTAAATGTAATCAATAACGCTTTAGAATAAGGCGTTATTGAATGGCATTATTAATAACATACTTTCTTGTAGTGATAGCATGTTGTTTAATAGCCGTACCATAGCTGCGAATGGACCCTTATTCAATATGAGGGATGGTTCCTACTATCCCATTCTCAAATCATGCTAAAGTCTCCAAATCTCATTTTTCATGAAAATATCCTATGTATTCTTGATGGGTGCAAACTATAATATCTCTTCCTTGATCTTTCATTTGGTTTTCCCAAATATCTTGGAACACTTAATTCCATATCATTGGTAATACCACCTTAGATAGTCTTAACTTCAACTTAATTCGAGATATCTTTTACAACCTAAAATCTAAAAAAAAATCATTTCATAATACGAACATACTAATGGAATATTTCCCAAACATAACTCCCAACCATTTTACGTCAATTATATTATGGTCGAGGCAACTCAATATGGGATGGTATCTTACCATATTAATCCAATAGACACAAAATTCAACAATTTAAATAGCATCGTTCTCAAAACCATATCTAGGAACATCCGTAATGGATGATGTCCTAGCTGAGTGAACATGGTATAAAACTCATGTCACATTTAACCTAAACAATGTAGCTGCAGTTATGATGAAAATCAAGTATGAATACTCATAAATATCGCCAAAGAACATATACAGTAAGACATCAATCTAATTACTTGATTATTTATAATCTTCCCAGCCAAAAATAATCATGTATGGTGTAATGTTACTCGAAAAATCGGATCAATGACACTATCTGCAAACCATCCTAAGTCGTTTACATTTACCGATGATGTCAAAACAATAAATCGTTTAAACGGTATTCGACAATGTCAAAACAAGTATGAATACATTTACCGACGATGTTAAAACATAATAAACTCTATGCCTCTATTTTAAATGAATTTCTAGCCACCTCCTAAATAATTTCAATCGATTGGTCAATGAGATCTGATCAACTGAAATCCTAAAATCACTGGCATCTCCTGTATTATCCAGCCTTCCGAGTTTAACTCTAGTCCAACTATATCTTCAAAACATTCAATATCACATAAACATAACTTTGGCCAAATCTCCTTCATATGAATTCTAATCCATTTTGTTGTTCAATTAATGTATCTTCTCTATGACATTACAACGAAATAATTTGGGCCTACTCTTCTCTCCAGCCACATGCACGATCCCTCTCTTCACCATTTTGAAACTCCTCTATCCAACTCCCGACTCTCATCTATTGTCGTATGCCTAAGCGATAAGGCAATGAGCCTAACAAATTTTTATTTATTTTCGTATTTTAGCTCCAATACCAATTATTTTATCTTAACTTTACCAATTCAATATTATTCACTCAAAATACAATTAGGTTCGAAATAACTACTGTTATTTTATAAATTGCCTATTTTCAACACTTTTAAATAGTACGTCTTGAATAACCTAAAATATATATTTTTAAAATTCATTTTGGCTGCTTTCTATACTCATATCTAATTCAAAAATAATTCCAAAATTTTAAATCATCTATTAATACATATTTTCAAGACTTTATATCATAAACCCCTTAATTTTCGATCGAAAATACATATATATATTAAAATAAAAGAATTCCACTAACTTTAAAAATAATAATTTTATATCATATTTACAGAAATCCTTTAAACATTTTTTAAAATCCTTGACAAATACAATATCTACTCGCAAGACCCATATAAAACAATTACAACAATGTCGATTTCACAAACTAAATTCTTTTTAACGATTCTTAAAAATATCAATTCTTAAAATATTTGATTTCTAAAACTCAATTCTCTATGACTTTACAGCAAAATATTTTTGTTTACTCTTCTCTTACTTTAAAATTAATTAAGTATCTTCTCTATGACATTACAACGAAATAATTTGGGCCTACTCTTCTCTCCAGCCACATGCATGATCCCTCTCTTCACCATTTTGAAACTCCTCTATCCAACTCCCGACTCTCATCTATTGTCGTATGCCTAAGCGATAAGGCAATGAGCCTAGCAAATTTTTATTTATTTTCATATTTTAGCTCCAATACCAATTATTTTCTCTTAACTTTACCAATTCAATATTATTCACTCAAAATACAATTAGGTTCGAAATAACTACTGTTATTTTATAAATTGCCTATTTTCAACACTTTTAAACAATACGACCTGAATAACCTAAAATATATATTTTTAAAATTCATTTTGGCTACTTTCTATACTCATATCTAATTCAAAAATAATTCCAAAATTTTAAATCATCTATTAATACATATTTTCAAGACTTTATATCATAAACCCCTTAATTTTCGATCGAAAATACATATATATTAAAATAAAAGAATTACACTAACTTTAAAAATAATAATTTTATATCATATTTACAGAAATCCTTTAAACATTTTTTATAATCCCTGACAAATACAATATCTACTCGCAAGACCCATATAAAACAATTACAACAATGTCGATTTCATAAACTAAATTATTTTCAACGATTCTTAAAAATATCAATTCTTAAAATATTTGATTTCCAAAACTCAATTCTCTATGACTTTACAGCAAAATATTTTTGTTTACTCTTCTCTTACTTTAAAATTAATTAAGTTTTGGCTAAATCAAATCATCCAATATTATTGAAAAGGTTATTAGTATTTTCACAAATTGATAGTATTAGTCACTTTTTCAATTCCATTTAAGTCAAAATCTTTGATTTCAAATATATTCTTCACAAAATTAGTAATCTCCGATACTATAAATTCTATGTTATTTTTAGCAAATGTTCCATTTTGACAAAAGTCAAGAAATTTCAATTTAAATTTTATCCAAAATGGTTCAATTTAACTTAGAAAAGTACACATGTAAAACGTATCTTTTTAAATTTTACTTTTATAAATGAGAAGTTTTCACAAAAAGGTATTTCAAAAGGAAATGTAATATTTTATTTTATTTTTCAAAGTGTGGAAGAACATTTCAAAATAAAAGACATTCAAGAAGATGCATTTTATTTATGTTAACTAGTCTTCTAGCCAACCTCGGATTGATAAGAGTGCATTGAGAAAAGCAAAGGTTAGTTGTTGTTGGAAGTAGTTCGATATAGAGGAACCGGTTGGGACCGAGCCGGACCTAGTCCAGATCTTATCTTAGTATGAAGGTTGCTTTAGGATGAGATGGTCGGGTCTTGGCGCTTTGCTAAGTGGAAAGGTTGGTTTGGGAGAAACATGGGCTTGGGTCGGCCTTTACGGGCCGGTGGTAGATCAATTGGGCCGGCTTTGATTGGGCCAGTCTGTCTTCACTTAGTCTGCTAACTACTTGTGAGAAAATTGAGCAATATTTTGCCCTCCAAGTCCATATTCACTGGCATGTACAGGTTTGAAAAATCATTCAAATCTTATCGATTGATGGTTCTACAACGCATTTAATGCGCTTTTCGCATGGCATTGTGCAATTAGCTATAATGGTTCATTTTTCCAGATGTAGCAAGAGGCATGTTACATCTTTCCACGTGTTTGACTTGACTTATTACTGATATATTTTGAACGATTTTGATTATTCTTGCCTTTTGAATTCAACACATGCGATTGAAGGCGAGGGTATATAAGTACCCCTTCTTCTTCTTTCATGAGACCATAAAATCGCTCTTTATGAAAAAAAAAATTCAAAGTTTGTGATTTTTTCATAATTCTTTACTAATAAGAGCTGCGGACCTCATCATTTGCATGTTATCAAATTTAGTTGTGATATTGAGAAAGGAAAAAAGTTCTTAGGTGCTTGAACTGCTGCTTGTTGATTACAGCTCAAACCGTTGGTTGGAAACTTCCACTTGAGGATGACTACGCCTTTCCACTTGGCTTGGACCCTTGCCTACCAGCCAAGGTTCTAATAGTGGTCAAGCGTCGGTCTCGGACTAATAATCCAAGTGAAGCTAGGGTGCTTCCTTACCTTGAGGCTCTACATTCCCGACCTCACGTCGGTTTGGACGCTTCTGCGCTTCTTTGAAAGGAGTAGAGACTATAGCATCTGCTTCTTCTGTCGTAGCATAAGACTTGGTCTACTCCTTGGCGAGGTTGTTTGGAAGCTTTTCAAGTTCACTTATCAGAATTTGGGGAGGGCGTTGGATTTGATAGCACTCCCTCTTCTTCAATGATTTCTGGATCGATCGAAGTATCTGAAGTGCTTTGAAGATGGGAGCTAGCCGGTTTTCTTCAGCAAGTTCTTGATTGTTTGAAGTGCTTCTCCGACGAAGCTAAGAGCTTTCTAGGCGGTGACAACAATGCGGGCTGGGCTGCCTCGAAAGAGCTACTGACGTGCTGCTTCTTCTTTTCTCTTTTTCTTTTTTCAACTAAATGTTAAGAATATCATTGTAAGCCGAACAGGGCAAGCATTGTGCCCACACTCTTATTTGAATTGAATGAGACAGATCTTCTGTTGCAAACTATGATTTGAGAAATTCGTTGTGTTGCTTGATCATCTATGCGACTTGTTGAGCAGAATGCCCTTTGAGTATCCAATAGTCCCTGTATTTATTATGTAGAAATTTCTTTCGTTTTAGAATTATGCTAACTATCGATGTGATATAAGGCGGGCTGGATACAATCGTTAATGTAGCCAAGTGACGGCCGTATATAGAATGGCAGTTTGTCCGGCATGGGATGAAACACAAATTTGCTCGTGGTTTATCTTGGGTGGCAAGTGGTCGAGTATAGAGTGGCGGACAAGCCCAGGACCCAAGCATATAGGTTTGTGAAGTTAAGCTAGGTGACACGTCGCTTGTTATGATGCAACCGTTGATCCATAATTGGACTCGAGTGCATTTGCTTAGCCTAGGATCTCTGGTGTAAGTGAGTCATGATGGCGAGGCAGGCTATACACAGCCTGCTTACAAGGACTTGATGGTGAGATGAGCTATACGCATCCCGTTCACAAGGAACAGATAGATAAAAACTATTTATGTTGTGCTTTTTTAAGAACTAGTCTATAACGATGAGTCTGACCGAGGGTTATGATACCCTCGGCATTCAGGTGAGATGGCCGGTTATAAGAGAGTAGGGGTTGCTGCCAATGCCTCGGGATTGGGGGCAGTCTTAAAAAGAACTAAGGCATTAATCGACCCATTATATCTGTTGATAAACCCACCATTGATGGTGGATGTTCATGTTGCAGCATGAGAACACCCTTCTTTGCGTACCTGAGGGAAGTTTCACAGCGTTCCCTTGCTTTTTGCCGGTTGCCCCTAATTTCGTGACCCTGTCTTGGATGGGGAACTTCATGATGAGGCAGTTGTAGGAGACGATGGCATCAGCTTGGAAAGCGTCGGTCGTCCTATTAACATGTTATAAGAAGATGGGAAATCAACTACTACAAACTTTACCTGGATCTTTTTAGCAAGGGGCTCTTGGTCGAATCTTGTTACGAGCGAGGTTGTGCCCATTGGGATAATTCCCATACCCCCAAATCCATAAATGGGTAAGGCGCATAGGGTGAGGCTGGAGGTAGGAAGCTTGAGAGATTCAAAGACGTTCTTGAACATGACGTTGATCGAGCAGCCCCGATCCACGAAGGTCCGATGCACATTGGAATTGGCTAAGGCAAGAGTAATGACCATTGGGTCATGATGGGGGTAAGATGCTGCTTCCATATCCTGGGCCATGAAGCTGATCAGTTGCTTTGTTCCAATCAAGGTACTTTTGACACCCAGGACTCAAATGAGTAAACCCGTTTGGCAGTGCCCACTTCTCTTTAATGCCGGGACTGGGATCCTCTACTATTGCCGACCACATGCGATCCCCTGTATATGGCCAGGACCTCGGTGATGGCTTGAACCTTGGCGTTATTAGGCTGAGGTGCCTAATTCCGTGGTCCTTTACGGGTTGCCCTTTGCTCAACACCCTTTGCTCGACCTAATTTCAAATAAATTTGAGGAGTACTCCTTTCCGATAAGCTTTTCGATCTCATCCTTTGAGCACATGATAGTTTATTGTGGAATGGGTTGATTTGATGGAACTCGCGGTACTTGGCGTTGTGGCGAGGTTCCTTCTGCTTTCCATCTTGGATGGTGGAGGGCATCTGATACTGCACTTGGTTCCTAGTGGCGAGGTAGATGATGGTTATGTCTCTTTCAAGGGTGAATAATTATGATATCTGGGCTTGTATGGAGGACAAGCCTCTGGGTGCCTTCTGACGTTAGCTTGATGACCGCTATTGCGGTGATCGTTGTTGTTGTAAGGATCGGTTTGGACGGGGCGCTTTGCCTCGCTATAACTGTTTGAAAGATCTGCATCTTCCATCCTTGTCATGTCATTCGTCTATTGATAGAAGTCGGTTAGGGACAAAGTCGGTTGTTTCTGGAGCTCTCTCCACATCCTTGGCTTGTACATAACTCCGAAGCATTGGGCCACAATCAAGCTGCTCACGTCTACACCCCTAGCTCAAGTGGACTCTTTGTTAAAGCAGCTAACATACAACCGCAAGCTTTCAAAAGGACCCTGCTTAATATTTCCCAACTCGCATGTCAACATGACATGAGTACGAGACGTGAATAAATGAGTCTTGAAGTTTGTGCATTGTGGGCCCAGGAGTGGATACTTTCCAATTACAGGTGCAAGAGCCAGTAGGAGGCCGGTCTTGCAAGGGTGAAGGGGAAGAACAAGCACTTTGCTGAGCCGGAGAGCTGTCCGGCATGGGTGATGGAATTGAATGTCGTGATGTGGTCGAATGGATTTTCACTCCCATCATACGTGTCAATTGGCAATAAGGCATCGTTGATGGATGTAAGTGTACAGAATTTCATTGGAGAATGGTTCTATGTTCTCGTTATTTGAGAATGCCTCACCCCTAGCATTGTGGGCTTACATTCTGCTGAGCTGTTGGTAGAGGAGTGCATTCCTTCCCTGAGGCTGGTATCGACCTGTTACGAGATGCTCTGGCTAACCATAGGCCAAGGGCTTAGCCTAGGCCAGGGTGAAGTAGGAGTTCGGTGACGAGGTGGAGAATAGCAAGGACAAGCCAAAGATCCCCCCATGCACTGAGGGGGGTTTGGAATGCATGGCTCGCTCTCCTCTTTGTCTGTTCTCGGCCACATCCCTATGGGATCATGAGTGCGCCAAGGGAGCCATGTACGCCCTTCTGATGGCAGGCGTAACATTTCCCACTTCGAGACTCAAAAATAGACGTTGACAATACTGTAGTCATCACTAAAGTCATTTTCCAACGACAAAGTGAGTTCAGTATTATATTCCACAGCATAAGTAAACAAAGCAGCTAAATAACTTTTCCATTACATCAATTTGAAATACATAATTTATTACATCATCTTTTACTTATTTCATTCTCATGCAGAAGCAAATACAATAGAAAATAGAGTGGTATTGTATCTGACATATGAAGATGCCAATACAATATATAACCAGTTATAATTCCTGGTTTTACATAGCGGAAATTTTATAATAAATTTTATCAGCTAGGTAAGCCTTCTGCTTTGTCTTTAGAGACTTTATCCGTCCTCCTGATAGATAAATGTATATTTCATAGACTCGTCCTACTCGAATGAGTACCCATGAGTTTATAGAAAATAATAAAAACATAGGTTGGACATATAGTCTAGTATGAGTAAAACTTTACCCAAACTAGAAAACATATAGTGAGATTATGCCGCCTAAGTACAAAACGAGTTTCCCCCTCAATATTCCAATCATCAAAATCAATTATGGAATACTTCCCCACAATATTACATTATAGACATGCAGAATCTTCAATTCATAATAAGTGTGAGATTTCTTACACACGTTAGACTAATTCCTATATTCTTGTCTTAAATTGCCACATAGGCCTAACTCTTACCAATTCGATACGGGTACATGACGCTTAGGGGTTATTATTAGGTGTTTAACCTCGATTTTATCATAAATAGATAATTAGGTTAGCACAAAGGCCTTATATCATCGCTCATGTATTTATCGTGAATAGACAATTGGATGCTACATAAGCCTTACTCCATCAGTCGTCGAATACAAAGTCGTGAATAGAAAAACAAATGCCACAATGGCCTTATACCACCAATCATCGAATGTAAGGTCATGAGTAGACAAATGGATGCCATATGGGCCTTATATCATCAATCATTAAATATAATATCATGAATAGATAAATGGATGCCACATAAGCCATATACCATCAATCATCAAATAAAATATTGTGAATAGACAAACGGATTCCACACGGGCCTTATACTATCAACCATCGAATATAATGTCATGAATAGACAAATGGATGCCACATGGGCCTTATACCATCAATCATCGAATATAATATCATAAATAGACAAATGGATGCCAGACGAGCTTTATACGATCGATCATCAAATATAATGTCGTGAATAGACAATTGGATGCTACGAAAGCCTTACTCCATTGATCTCGTATAATGTCGTGAATACACATACATATGCCGCAAAGGCCTATAGTTAATGTTACCAAATATAATGTCATGTTCAGATATATTATTACCATTAAGGCCTTAGATACATATTTTTTCCATTGTTTGTGATGGTGCAACTCTTCATCACATACCTTAGTCAAGCAAAATCACATTTTATTTCTTTAATTAAATTATGTAACACCCCAGATTTTTGATAACATTATTTAGGAGATTTAGTTAGATAAACTAAATAAAATAATGTGTTGATTAGGAGATTGAGATTTGATTTAATTAAGGTAGCCGTGCCTTTTAACTAATAAATTAAATGAAGGGTTTAAAATGAATTAGAGGAGGGGTATTATGGGAAAGAGGCCAGTCCTATATCACCTTCCTTAGGCCATGTATCTCTTCACACGTTCATTCTCATTTTAAAATTTTAAAAGTAAGGCCGGCCACCATTAACAAGGAAAGAAGAAGAGGGAACTAAAGAAAAGCTTAAGGAAAGCAAATTCAAATCAAACTCATTCAAATCTCAAGCTCCTTAATCTCTAAAGCAAAGGTGAATAATGTTTACATCTCTAACATTTTATACTTTCGGTTTTAGGATTAAATCCGAATGATTTTGCAAAGATTTGCCATGTTTTTTAATGATAAAATGATATATATATATATATATATACATGTTGATGATTTATGTATGTTCATATAGAGTTTATGGCATGTTTTAAGATAAAAACCCTATTAAATGACATCCGTTTGCCTTGTGAATTTTTATGATGATCTAAAAAGTTATTTTAGAGATAGGTTTCAATTTTTAGAATTTTTGTGGAATTGTTATGAATTTTCTACGGAAGAAAATGGTATTTTGGATTATTAAATTATTTACGGGAAAAATAATTATTGTTTGGATCCGAAAATTTTATATGTTGAAGAGAACATATTAATTGATTTTCTGTAATTTTTCCAGAATTTTCCAAGGTGTTTTAATAATTATATAAAATTATTTAAGGAATGTGACTTAAATGTTTTATATAATTATAAAGGAGAAAGGGGCTTTTTTTCAAAATTATTTGAATTTCCAAATAAAGAAAGTTGGCAGCATTTTTGAATATAAAATTCTGGCAACCAATTAGATTTAGACAAACAAGGCAGATGGTGTACAAAAGAACTATTTTAAAGTACAAATAAATAGTTTTTCTACTATTTCAACTCTTTCAACAAGAGCTTCCGCCTCCATTCCAAACCTTCCGACAAGGTCGAAAGGTATCAAACCTTTCGATTAGGTCAAATACCAATGCACATGGTATCAGGCAACTGGTACGTAGTGAACTGGATGAAGTCGAAAGGTTTAGGGACGAAAGGTTAGAGCTTTCGAAGGAGACGAAGTTTTGTTTTGGGTTTAATGAAAATACGCATGCTAGCTTTCGACAAAGAGCTTTCGACATTGTCAAATGGTTTAAAATAAAAAGGTTTCGATTGGTTTTCTTTCTTGTTTTAATTGAATCATTTCAGCAAAGTCGAAAGGTACAGCTTTCGACAAGGTTGAAAGCTTAGTTGCCGCTTCCAAACCTTTCGACATAGATGGAGTCAAAGGTTATCCTTTGTTTTATAAAACTTGTCGCCTCTCTCTATTGATTTCAAAGGGTTGGTTCCAACACCAACACTTCATTGTTTTCGAATGGTTTCGAACGGTTTTATAAAGGTTTCGAAGCAGTTTCTTTCGACTCCAATGTTTTTCTGATCCTTTTGCTCTACTTGAAGGCATAATCTAAATGTTTTAAGTCGAAACATTTTAAAGGTTTTAAAGTAGTTAACTTTGAATGGTTTCGAAAGGTTTCCACTTGTTTTAAATTGACCCAATGTCTTCAAAAGGTTTTGAGTTTCATTACTTTCGAAAGGTTTATAAACGATTTATAGGGGAGGTACCCCAAGCTTTCGACAAATAGGCCGAAAATAAACCTTTCGACAAGGTCGGAGGGTAGGACCTTTCGACAAAATCGAAAGGTCTGGTTGTAATGTTTTCGAAAGGCTGAGGTTTAAAGGATTTAGAAGGCGGATGTCATATGTTTTAAAGCTTGTAAAAGGAAGGCTTTTTAAAAGGTTTTGAAGGAGTTACCTTCAATGATTTCGAAAGGTTTATTAAAGGATATAAAGAAGTTACCTTCAATGCTTTCGAAGGGTTTTATTAATGGTTTTGAAGGAGTTACCTTCAATGTTTCCGAAAGGTTGTTTAAAGGTTTTAAACAAAGGTTTCGAATTAAATGACTAGGCAGAAAGCCTAAGTGTTTTAAGTTATAAAGGACTTTAACTTATTATTTTAAAAGGATAGATAATCCTTACTGAACATCATCAACATTATTTTGAGTAAAGTATACATAACATGGCAAAAATAGCTTAGAGTAAAGCTAAAGATATATTTTCCTTGTATATATATGATTTGACGGACTAAATCATTTTGAAAAGGTTTTCAAGGAAAATTTGAAGGGCAGTTAGCCCAGATATTTTGAAGGGTAGTTAACCCAAAAGAAAATTCGGACAGTTAGCTCATTTAAATTCGGATAGTCAGTCCATTTTGAGGGCAGTCAGCCCAGAGGACAGTTAGTCCAAAAAAGAGCAGTTAGCTCTAATATGAACAGTTAGTTCATTTATTAGCATAACATACCTTGCTACTTTTTAAGGACAGTTAGTCCACCTTTTTTACCTGTTTTGGGCAGATAGCCCATCATCTAGCATAAAAGATATTGCTATTTTGGTATAATCAGTTTTAGGACAGATAGTCCAGAATAGAGCAGTTAGCTCAGAATTTAGGACAGATAGTCCAGTAAAGAACAAATAGTTCAGATTTTAGACAGATAGTCTATTTTATTTCCTATTTTAGCATAATGGATATTGCTATATTATTATTATAATCAGTGGATAAACCAGTTTGGTTGTAGGAAAGGATTTGCAAAATATATGTTTTGAAAATAGATATTAGTGAGGGGAAACCCGTTCCGCTAAGCGACATGGTCTCACTATATATCAGTAAACAGAGAAGTAACAGAAATTATTCATACTAGGCTTTATGTCTGACTTGAAGTTTTTGTTTCCCCTTAAACTATTGGGTGCTCAAAATTTGAATTGGGTAGGCTGAGGGTTTAGGTTTTCTGGTTTTAGCAGATTTTGAAGAATAAAGCATCCGAAGGCGAGCGGGTGGCTGACGGATAGCTAATTTAGGAATTCTGTTTTAAAATTGTTTCCATTGTGTATTAAGACAGTTATGTCTATATTGCTTTGATCATCCAATGGGGCATCTTCATATGTCGCTCTTGGCGTATTGTTGTAAATTATATTTGATCAATGCCTGGGATACGTTTAGGGATTTTTGTAACTTGGATATGATATTATTTGAAATGTAATCACAGAAAATTATTGTTTTTGGAAATCTGTGATTTTGTTTATATTCAAGTGCTTCTGATATTATGGATACCATTAACATTACCGTATTTCGTCACCAGAAGTTAATACCGTGGATGACTGCAACATCCATAGCGCGTAGCTTTTGGCCTCTAGATACGGGATGTTACAACTTGGTATCAGATCATAGGTTTATGAAAAATTTAACTAAAAATTGGTTTTGAGAACAAAAATCCAAAGAAGTTAGAGTAAGATTTGGGGTTGGGTAAACGTTATAGTAACATACTAGTATTTGCTATATATATAAGTATGCGCTTTATCTTCATTCATCTATCTTTGATTAGGTTATCTTTTTGTATCTTATGAGGTTTGAATACAGATATGGATGGTAGAAGAAGCAGAGTTAACCAAGGAGGGGGAAGCACCGAAAGGAATGCCGAACCTAATGTAGGGAGAGGCCAAGGTCAGGCAGAGAATGTTGGTGCTGAAGTCTCGCGGGTCGGAATGGAAGCCATGTATCCGTTTTTCAGGAATATGACGCGGGCAGGAGTTGTAGCCAGAGTGTTAGGAGGAAATGCTGCCGGAGCAAGGGTTCTGAAAGTTCCGGTAGTTAATCATTTCGCTAAGATGAGCGGTGATTATGTGAAGCTAGGAGGAAAGTTGTTTATGGAAACGGAGGATGCCATTGGAGTTGAGAATTGGTTGTTGCACTACGAAAGGATTTTTGCAGATCTGGGGCTTAATGATGAGCAGAACAAAAGGTTGGGGTCCAGGCAGCTTCAGGGAGCCGCACTGTTTTGGTGGAACAGTGTGACAGCGACAGTTGATGAGGAGACAATAACCTGGGAGTATTTCAAGAGAAGATTCCAAGAGAGGTTTATGTCTGTGATGGCACAGTCAGCTTTGATTAGGCAGTTTGCTGAGCTGGTGCAGGGTGAGATGTATGTTGCTGAGTATGCTAGGAAGTTTGAGGAGTTGGCCCAGTATGGGTATGCTTCAGTGGATACCGTGTTGAAGCGGAATGAGAAGTTCATCAAAGGATTGAAGCCGGAGTTGGCTAGTGTTAATTTGTCTCATCTTAGAGATCCTTCTGATATTGTGGTAGAGATGGCTTTGAGGCGGGAAGAAGTCCTTGAGTCTCTGGAGAAGAGCAAGACAAAAAAGGTCCAGGTTGGGCAGGGCCAGAAGAGGAGGTTCTTTCCCAAGAAAGGTGCTTAGAAGGGTGGAGCAACCAAAAAAGCAAAGTCTGAAGTTGTCTGCTATAAATGCGACAAGAAAGAGCACTTTGCTAATGAGTGTCTCTCAGGGAAAGCGAAGGATGTGGCTAAAGGGAAGAATGGCAGGTGTTTCAACTGTGACCAGGTAGGCCATTATATGAACCAGTGCAAGGAGCCCATTAAAGATGGTAAAGGCAAGGTGTATGCATTGGAGCCTGCTGCTTCTAAGCTAACAACCCTGGAGAAGGGAAAGGCAGTTCTTGGATGAACGCTTCAGATTCATGGTATGTCTGTTAGCGTTTTATTTTATACTGGTGCATCACATTCTTTTATATCTAGATGTTTGATATATAAGCTTAACCTTAAACCCACATATTTAGTTACTTCCTTACAGGTTGCGAATCCAATCGGAGGGTATGCAACTCTAGGGTTGAGGTGTGACCAGTTTGAGTTTGACCTGTTAGGTCATACTTTTGCATGCAGTTTGCATGTATTTGATTTTGTGCGGTTCAAGATTATCCTTGTATGGATTGGTTAAGTGAGTACGATGCTAAGATATTTTGTCAGGGTAGGAAGATATCTCTTAGACACCCAGATTGTAGCGATTGGATTATTTCCACCGTAGGAGGTTCTAGAGGTGCAGTGTTTGCTTTGTTGAGTGCCTTGGATTCAGATGATGAGTTGAGCCGAGTTTTCGTGGTTAGAGAATTCGTAGATGTGTTTGAGCCTGTAGTTGGATTGCCACCGAAGTGGGCCATAGAGTTTCAGATAGATTAGGTTCCGGGAGCAGAACCAGTGAGTAGACTGCCAAGCAGGATGACCCCTTCAAAGATGAGGGAGTTGAAGGTGCAGTTGGTGGATTTAGAGGGCAAGAGTTTTGTTAGGCCGAGCAGTTTGCCGTGGGGTGCAGCGGCAGTGTTAGCTAAGAAGCTGGAAGGATCATTGAGGCTATGTATCGATTATCGTAAGTTGAATGAGAGGACGATAAAGAATCGATATCCATTGCCCAGAATTGACGATTTGTTTGACTAGCTAAGTGGAGCAAAGGTATTTTCTCAATTGGATTTGGCAACGGGTATCCATCAGCTCAGAGTAGGATAGTATACCTTTGACAGCATTCAAGACCAGATATGGATCGTACGAATGGTTAGTTATGCCATTCCGACTGACGAATGCTCCAGCTTTCTTTGTTGATTTGATGAATCGGATTTTCCGAGAGAACCTGGATAGGTTCGTGCTGGTTTTCATAGATGATATCTTGATTTTCTCTAAGGATGAAAGAGAGCATGAAGTTCATCTTCGAGTGGTGCTTGAGACGCTGAGGCAGCATCAGCTGAAAGTGAAGTTTTCGAAGTGTCACTTCTGAAAGAAGGAGGTGAAGTTTGTTGGTCATGTAGTCTCAGAGGAAGGGTTATTAGTAGATCCGACTAAGATCAAGGCAGTGAATAGTTGGAAGAGACCCGAGACAGTAACCGAGATTAAGAGTTTCCTTGGGTTGGCTGGTTATTATCGAAGATTCATCAAGGATTTCTTGCGGATAGCAGCACCTATGACCAGGCTAACGAGGAAGGTGTGAAGTTTGTGTGGACTGATAAGTGTGAGGAAGCATTCCAGAGTTTGAAACACTTATTGACCCATGCCCTTGTTGGTTGTTCCAGATTGGAATCAGGATTTGGTAGTTTATACAGATGCACGTGGAATCGGATTAGGAGCTATGCTGATGCAGAGAGGTAAAGTGATTGCCTATGCTTCTAGACAGACAGCTTAGACCGCATGAGGTCGGGTATCCAACACATGATTTAGAGTTTGCTGCAGTGATTTTTACTTTGAAGGTGTGGAGATATTACCTTTGGGAGAAAGGTTTGAGCTGTATACAGATCATAAGTCGCTGAAGTATTTGTTCTCTCAGAAGGAGTTGAACATGAGACAACATAGGTGGTTAGAGTTCATAACCGCTTATGATTTTGGGATTGAGTACGCACCAGGGAAAGGCAACAAGGCTGCAGATGCACTTAGCAAGAAACATCAGAATGCAGTGTTGGCTATGACCACTAAGTGGAAAGATTTAGGAGCAGTGGAGATCTGAGGCTAGGTCTAGTGGAAATACAGTTGTATTGTCTTGTTTGGAAGTTCGACCTGTGTTGATCGAATTGATTGCTTCTAAGCAGATAAAGGATCCTGTGTTAGCTGAATGGATCTTGAAGCTAAAGGAAGGAACCAAGAGCGATGACTTGAAAGGTTTCAGTCTTGACCAGAATGGGTGGTTGAGGAAGAAAGGAAGCTTATGTGTTCCGAGTATAGGATAAGAAAGGAAGTCTTGGATGAATGCCATCATTCGAAGTTCGCTATACATCCCGGAGGTACTAAGATGTATCAGGATATGAAGAGGATTTTCTTCTGGGAAGGAATGAAGCGGGATATTGGTTTGTGTGTAAGTCAGTGCTTGAATTTCCAGCAGGCAAAGGCCGAACACTAGAAACCGAGTGGTTTGCTTCAGCTGTTAGATATTCCAGTATGGAAATGAGATTCTATTTCTATGGACTTCATAGACAGGTTGCCAAGGTCGAATAGGGGAAATGAAAATATATGGGTTATAGTGGACAGATTGACCAAGAGTGCCCATTTCATTCTAATTAGGTCAACCAGGATGGCACCTGTTTTAGCAAGGTTGTTCATGAAGAATGTGATTAGACTGCATGGGGTTCCTAGTAGTATTGTTAGTGATAGAGATTCCTTGTTCACTAGTGAGTTTTGGAAGAGTCTGCAGGAAGTTTTGGGAACCAAGCTTACGATGAGTACTGCTTACCATCCGCAGACAGATGGGCAAATGAAAAGAGTTAACAAGATCTTGGAAGATCTGTTAAGAGCTTATGTTTTGGATTTTGGGGATTATGGGAGGACCATCTGCATCTAGTCGAGTTTTCGTATAACAACAGTTATAAGACTAGTATTGGGATGGCACCGTTTGAAGCTTTATATGGAAGGCCATGCAAATCTCCCGTTTGTTGGTTGGAGACCAGGGATAGGTTGATTCTTGGTCTAGATTTGGTCAGAGAGGCTGCAGAAAAGATTGAGGTCATTCGAGCTAGAATGAAGGAGGCTCAGTTTAGGCAGAAGAGTTATGCGGATAAGAGATGGAAAGATTTGGAGTTCCCAGTTGGGGACCAGGTTTTCGTCAAAGTATCACCGATGAAGGGTGTGCTTAGATTTGGGAAGTCGAGGAAGTTATCTCCTAGGTTCATTGGACCTTTTCCTATTCTTAAGAGGATCGGGAAGCTCGTGTATAGACTTGAGTTACCGAGCAGTTTGGCAGGTGTCCATGATGTTTTTCATATTTCTCATCTCATAAAGTGTGTTAGAGACCCGGAGATTGCTGTTGCACCGACAGTGCTAGATGATTTAGTGGTAGAACCGGACTTGACCATAGTGAGGAAGCCAGTTCGCATTATTGCGAGAGATGAGAAGAGGCTTAGGACCAAGGCGGTCAGACTAGTCAAAGTCCAGTGGAGTGACGATGACAGAGACTATACTTGGGAGGTTGAGAGCAGGATAAGAGATACTTATCCTGACTTGTTTTGATGGTATGTTTTTACCTTCTTATTTGATTTGAGCCTTATTGTAATTTCGAGGACAAAATTCTTTAAGGAGAGGAGTCTATAAGACCCTAGATTTTTGATAACATTATTTTGGAGATTGAAAATCCATCTCTATCTCATTATCATGAACATCATATCTCATTTTCAAATCATTTAATTATGATTTAATCTTGTTTTACCCTAAAACATGAACACATTTATTTCATTTAAATTTCTAAACATAACCAACCAATGTTTAATCATTACCGACATGTTTACCCATCAAAAGCATTCATTCCAAATAAAATTTGAACCTAAACGTGCTAGGAAGGATTTTAAGGAAATTTTACTCATCTTTGGATTTGATTAATCTTGGTTAGAAGTCATTTTAATGATGAAAGCCCCTTCTTTTACCTTTGTTTCCTTCACCTTCCTTTTGAATGTATGGTCGGCCTTAACTTTTTTTTCCTTTGGTTTTGTGGAAAATGGGAGAATGAATGAAAGTAGGGGGTTAGAGGGAATTAGTAGTTTGGGCTTTGGGCTAAAATCTCATTCTAGCATATTCTTATTAATTCTCCAACTTCTTCATTTTAAATTTATTCTCTATTAATTTACTTGTCTTGATTTTTCACTTCATAAATTAATTTGGTTAATCACTTACTTAATTATTTTCGTCTCATATTATGGCACTCCAAAATATATGGTGTTATGGTAGGGGACCGCTGTTGAGATGGACAAATGTAGAAGTTTACGGACGATTAGGAGCTGACGGCTATTCCATTGAAGGGGAACGACGATGGGTTGTCCTCACAAGTGAAGCTATGCCCAAGGAAAAATTAATTCGGCTAGACACACGTGCGGTGTAACTTCCAAGATGGACAAGGATGTCCAACAACGGAGTTTCTAGCACCACCCTCTCCTGGGCCTCGGCTTTGTTTAGGAGATCATAATCGTCGGGAGGCATTGGCCTGCGAGCGGGCAGATTCACCAGGTGGCTGTTGGAGGAGCTGGTAGGAGAAAGTTCACGAACACTTGATAGCAATAGCAATACAACACGCTGTATTTCTTCATTGGATCTAAGATTAGGCTAGGCAGCACTGGCGAGAGTGTTGTCGTTGGTTTAGTGCTCATTAAAGTTGTTACCTTTGAATTGCAGAGGATTGTCTATGGCAACAAGTCAAATCAGGTCTTGTGGTATTGAAAGGTGTGGAAAGGGGAAGGCTTTTAAGGGGAGGCCCTCCTTTTAGCGCCAAAATGTTAGCTGTTATGAGTGCGTTGAGAAAAGCAAAGGTCGATTGCTAATCACCAGGCTTAAAAATATAAAATGAGGATTTAAATATGCTGCTGAAAAGTAAAAAAAACACAAGATATATAGTGGTTAGCAAAGCTACCTACATCCACTATGAAATTCTCTTACTATAAATTTCTCTTATAGCTACAGAGAATTACAAGAGAATAATAAGAAAAATGGGACACTCAAGGCTAACAAAGGTATGTAAACTTAAGGACTTATGTGGTATTAAGAGCACTAAATTGTGCATAGTATTTAGGGGTTTTGAATGTTTCAACCAGAGTTTAACCCCTTTGAAGGTGCAAAGTGGGGTATTACAGTAGCTGAAGTGGATGGTGGGCGGTTTTCACTACAGAGTTGGCGGGAAAAGTGCTTGACCATTGATCTGACTGTAGAGGTAGATGGTTGACAACTGTAAAGTGTTCTATAAAATGTGACGTGGATGCGAGTGTACTCATTGCCTCTCTGTACTAAGCGTGGGTTCGCATTAAATGCACATTTAATGCTGATTGTAAGCCACATCAGTTTAGCCGCTCAATTAAGGTGCTTAGGATGGATGGATACACAGCTTTGCCGTTCACTTAAGTGTTCATATGGCTGAGTTGGCCAATAAGCTGTCCACAACATAAAGAGGCTTGGAATCTTGTAAAGGACCACATGGTGAAGACGGTTAATGACCGGGCTTGAGGTGGCTAAGAGAGAGGCCTGATGTTGGTTGGAGTATCTGTATTGAAGCCACACTTAAGACGGGTCATGCTAGGGCTATTCTTGCCTAACGTGCAATCTACATGGGCGGGCTTGGATAGAAGCCAGTCGTGGGTTGATGTGATGCTGGGCGAATTTCATTGGCTTTCAGCTGCTGCTGGAAGTAGTTTGATATACAGGAAGCAATCAGGATCAAGTCGGACTTGGTCCGGATCTTGTCTAAGTGTAAAGTTACTTTAGGATGGGACGAACATGCCTCATCATGATGCTTTGCTGAGTAGAAAGGTTGGTTTGAGATAAACATGGGCTTGTACTGGCCTTTGTAGGCTAGTGGTAGATCAATTGGGCTGGCTTTGGTTGGGGTAGATTGTCTTCACTTGGCTTGCTAACTATTTGCGAGAATATTGAGCAACAACTTAATTTTTAATTTACCTTTAATAGCAAAGTGCACCTCAAAATATTAGTACAACAATGTGCCTCAGACTGAAATTTCTTCTTTTTCAAAAATAAAAGCTTTAAAATAGTCATGGAAATTTACTTATAATTAAATTTTCTCATGTTTGAAACCTAAACCAAGGGGCTACTAATTCAATACATTAAACATACTTCAAATTTTATATTTTTCCAAAAATCTCAAACACTAAGTTTTCTAATATTTTTAGGAAAACATTTCAAATGATTTAAATACTTTAATAGGTGTAGATAAAAAACAACATAACTTACACATGCTCAACTAATTCACATAACAATGCTTCAAGTGCATAGGGTTCAAGCTTCTCTTCTACTAATAATGGTTAATTCTAGTCTCTCCTCCAATGCAGTGTCCAACTCTAATGCAGGAACACTCAACCTACTCAACCCAAGTCAAATGAAGCTTCTGCGCCTATTTTCATATAAGAATAGGACTTCTAATTTTACTGAGGAGGTTTACTCAAGTAATGATCTGTATTTTACATATTGGAGGATCGTCAAATAATATTTTAAAACCCATATTGGATCGTATGATACTATAACTTTAGGGTCTGTTGAGTAGTGACATTTTTTGCCCTTAAACTTTTAATGGATGATTTTACCCCTAAAATCTTGCAATGGCTATAACTTTTGATATGATCCAAATCAGGATCCAAGACCACTTCCATAGGAAAGGTACGATAGTTTCTCTTTCCATTGAGTGGCCATAATAGCTTTTTGGACCAACGGTTTAGGAGATATGGCTATTTAAAGTTAGATAGTTTTTAGACAGCTTAATAAGTAATTAGTGATGTTTGGGTAAGGCCCAACAACCCATTTTGGGTTTTAGGGTTGTATTACTGTCATACCCTCCACAAATAAATTTCCTATCATCCCAAAATAGATCTAAAACTCCATTAAACTTCTCCTTAACCAAAACCTTCTCCAATCTCTCCCAAATCAAGTCAAATCCATAGATTAGGGTAGTGGGTGATTTATCATCTCACATCATATGTGTGTGTGTGTGTGTATGTATGTTTTGACACGTTTTAAATTTATTTTTGAAGTCAAAACCATATTTATATGCTATTTTGAAACACAACCTAAGGTGAAAAAAATTAAAATGGTTAAGGTGATTTAATCATGTTGTCTCAATGTGTGATGGCTTATATAGATGATAGGCTATGTATTAGATGTGTTTAGAATGGATTTACCATATTTTAATGAATGAATTCATGTTTAAACGATGATTGTATGTTGTTTGATGCTTTTTGTGATGTATGTATGTTTGGATGGTTGTAAACGCTCATCGGAGCAAAATTGAGGTGATGGAATATTCTATGGTCAAGGGTCTCCATGTAGAAGGAGTAGCGATGTGCCATTCATTTCAACACACAAACGATGGGACATATATAAACATAGATTCAAACTTCGACGGATCAGCTCTAGAGTGTTAGAGTTGCATCGATGCATAAGGGATGCATGTGAGTCGGAGCATTGAGTGTAGCGATGGAATCAGCATGAAGTTGAATCATTGGAAACTAAAATGGGAGTTTGGTTTGATGGAGTTTGGATTGGCATGGACTTCGGTTTGGAGGTGGAAAGGTACGATGGTTGCTTCGGGACAGATTTTGTTTAGTAGTGGAGGATCGGACAGCGAATGTTGTGCGCTGGTGGTTCAGTTCGGGCATGGAAAGATGGTGTGGGTGCTTTAGTTCGGGATGTGCTTTGCTCCAGTATGGGACCAAAATCCATGTTCAATTATTGGGTTACCGGAAAAGCAAACTATTCTAGTGTTCCTACTTCAGGGTTGCATATACATTTCTTTAAGTTAGAACTGGATAGAGCTTGGGAAGTGAAGTCTTGGTTGTTGGCTTCGAGCATGGCATGAGGTTGGTTCGGGGCAGCCTAGGGATTACTTCGAGGTTTTTAGCAGTAGCTTGGTGCAAGGGTGTATGACCCTGGGATGAATTGAGGTGACTTTGGGGTTTATATGGAAACTAATAAAGTGATGACATTATGCTTTAACACAATAACTTCTGGGCTCCTGTCTTTTCTGATTCTGAAGTTCTTTCTCGGTTTCATAGATGATCACGCTAGAATTAGACGGCTGGCTTCTATTAGCCTGAAGCATCAGTCAAAGACCCTTCCAATTGAAAGAGATTAGGATTCGCCGCCTTCTTTGACAATGATTTCAATAGGGGCACTAATCGATCAATACAAATCTACAACATACGAGGGGTGTCTAGAAGTGGTTCGATGACGACGACTCAACGATGGGAGTTGTGATGGTGACCCATAAGGAGAAGTTCGACGATGGAACTAATGGGTAAGATAACAACCGTATTCTACTATTGAGGTAAATGATATGAAATAATAATTGGGTTCCGTTATGGAGACGTGTGCAAAGGGATCGTAATGAATTGGAGGTTTTTAGAATGTCCGTACAGAGGGGCATGTGGGGACGCCCACCAGGATTACGATTGCATCCAGATCTTACGATTGTGGATTACCCTAGACTTTATGATTGTGTATTTGGTTCCTAGACTTACGATGTGGCATGGATTCAAGCACCAATAAACCAAGATTTGATTGGGTCTTTGGCTAATGATTGGGCTATATGAGCTATCGTATATCCAATGCACCTGAGTGGTGTGAGGATTGTGTGATAGATGTTATGTTTTGCTATGATTGTTTATCACTTTAGGGTGTCACACGACATAGGTAATATCGACTTGCATACATAGACACTAGATGCTATACTTTGATTTGTAGCACACTCATATGATGATGATGATAGTAGATTAACATACACCGATTGTTATTTGCTAATGTTTTAGATGTAGGAAGAGGTCAGGTATGATTCTACATACTCTATGTCCTTATTACTATATATGATTTTTATAGTATTTCGAGATGATATGTTGCTCAAACCAAAATGTTGTCTAACTCGAGGTTTTATGCTATGCTTCTTATTATCTTGGGTACTCTTAAATGAGTAGATTAGGGATAATAGATCATGATAGCACACAGAGCTATATGGAATACGAGCAAAATGCTATGCTTTCATGTATTTATACTTTAAAGCTTACTACCGCTTATATTCCATTGCGTAGTATTATGGAGCTATATCAGTACTTGTATTATTTGAGAGATAGTTGTTAAAGTCTATTTGGAAATTTAGGATGTATAAACTCTATTATTATTATTATTATTATTTTTGTATAATACGTGAACACATTGTAGTTTTTATTTATGGTTCATTTGATTATATCAGTGTCTCGCCTATTTTACATCTATTTGATTATTATATTTTTTCTATGCACCGTGAGTTATTCTATATGTTCTGTGATTTGAATTCTCATCACTTTACACCCTTGACTATCATCCTATATTGGCTGGGTACCATAGCAGCACACTTTACAGGTCTTATTGGGTACTGAAGTTATATAGCGGTCATCACATTTGGTATCAAAGCCTTCGTTGCTTAGTTAACCATAGTTGATACTTGGATCCATCAGAGATAAGGAGTAGTTATCACCTTAGGATGGGTCAAACGATATATGAGAGAGCGTACTTGTTATATTTTGGTTTTCAAAACTACATAGTAGTACATTGCATTCACAGACATCACTTATTTCTTTTTGAGAGACTGATCATTCTTATTACTACTTATAAGGATGAATCAGCAAACGAGGAATGCTGCAAGGACTTTTCTTTATGGCATAGAGCAGTTAGCGGGCGATGAGGTGGATGTGAACCTTGATATGTAGGCTATGTTCAATAATATGATAAGGAACATGTTGTAGAATGCCCAAACATTTGCTTTGGCTGCTGTGGGTGGTAGTGCTCCGATATAAGAACCAAGGGCCGACTTTTCTAAGTTAAACAAAGACTGCTCTAGTCTTGTTGGCGAACCGTTTCTTAGAATGGAATCAGCCGTTGAAGTGAAGGATTGATTGGATACCTGTGAACTCATCTTTAAGGATATGGAGATTAGTGATGCTATGAAGATGGAGCTGGCCTCTAGAAAGCTTCAAGGGTGAACGATCGGGGTGGTGGAATATGATTAAGATTACTACTTCTAAGGAGAGGATTACCTGGGAGAAATTTAATATGAGGTTCGATAAGAAGTATGTACCAACTACTTAGAAGTCGGAGCTACTCCGTAAATTTGCTGATTTGAGGCATGGAGATATGACTTTCTCAGAGTATGTGGATGAGTTTGATATGTTATCGGAGTACAGACTATCTTTTATTATACTCCACTTAAAAAGATTCTAAAGTTTATTATGGGCTTGGATGATTACCACGGAGAGAAGCTAATTGGAGATATCGATAAGTCCTTTGAGAAGCTGGTGTAGAAGGCTCTTAGACATGAGAGTCTGTATCCAAAGTCTAGGTAGGTTGTTGATTCCAATGATGAGCCAAAGTCGCAAGCGGGCGGGTGATGCAAGAAGAAGTGGAACAACAACAAAAGGAAGCAACTTCAGAATAAGGGTGGTCAAAAAAGGGCAAGCGGGAGCCTACCTACAACAATGGAAGGGAGAAGGGCCATCTTATCAAGGACTGTAAAGCTGAAAGTAACAAGTGCTATAGCAGTAACAATTATGGACATATTAAAAAGGATTATCCATAATCATTGAGGCAAAAGCAGGTAGTACAGGCATATGCTACTAATGTTGTTTTGACTTTATTGAATGCTTCATCGGCGAAGGAGAAGGGAAAGTGCATTGTTATTCAGGGTATGCATTTTATTTTTGGTACAACTATATATGTTTTATTTGATACTGGGACTTCACATTGCTTCATACCTAGTGATCTAGTGGACAGATTGGGATTAAGACCCAAGATAGTAGACATGCCTTGATTGTGTCGAATCCTATGGGAGGTTTGGCTAGTTTGTCTATAGTTTATCATGATATAGTTTTATCGAGTCATGGATGTGCTTTCGCTTGTGATTGTTTTGTTTTGATTTTTGTGGGGTTCAATGTTATTTTAGGGATTGACTGGATAAAGAGGTACAAAGTCATGGCAGATTGTGAGAGGTTGGTGGTGACGATTGGGATGGAGAGAGTGCAGAGGGTAATGTTGGGTTGCCTACCAAATGATCGGATGATGATTAGCTTGCTATATTCGCTCGAGGTCCCGTATGATGAATTGTCTTCAGTACCTATAGTGAAGGACTATACAGACATATTCGAGGAGGTGACCATATTACCTCCACATAGGGAGATAGAATTTTGTATAGATTTGGTGAGGGATGTCAAACCAGTAATTGTGCCATTGATGCGTATGGTGCCCACAGAGTAGAAGGAACTAGAGGTTCAAGTGAATGACCTATTATAAAGAGGGTTCATTTAACGAAGTATATCTAAATGGGGGCACCTGTAGTGTTTACCACTAAAACGGATGCCTCTTCGAGGTTTTGCATCGATTACCATGAGCTGAACAAGGTGACAAAGAAGAACAAGTATCCACTTTTAGTATTGATGACTTATTCGATCAACTTCATGGTGTGAAGATGTTCTCTCAGTTGGACCTTCCGATGGGGTTTCATCAACCGAGAGTGGCAAAGGAAAGTGTGTTGGTTACTATGTTTTGTATGCCATCTAGATTTTATAAGTGATTGGTTATGTTGTCCGGGCTAACCATGTAAATCCCTGTAATTTTAACGACTGAATATTTTAATGATTAATTTAAATATCCAATCGTTAATTAATGGAACGCCCCTTGTACTCGACTTTTAGAGATAGAAGAATTGGGTCTCGAGACAGCCATAGTTGAGACAGCTTTTCCAATACGAGCAAAATGAGTACAAATTTGGCTAAGTTTGGATTCATGAATTTTTGGAGTGGATAGTGTTTTGTTGAATGAAATGGATTTTAGGCTAAAGCCCACTAGCTTGCCCCTAAGTTAGCTTATATGTAGCTAACTCCTTCCATCTTCGGTTTCATTTTTCATTCAACGTTACATTCTTCCCCAAAACCCTAATCACTTTCCAAATCTCCCGTTAATTCCTCCTTAAACCCCATGCCCTAAACCCCTCTTAAATTCAAATGAAAATCACCATAATTTCTCCCTTCTCATTCTCTACAAAAATCATTAAGGATTTAAAGTGATTTTGTGTTTGGAGAAATATCTAAACTTTAAAGTGAGCTTGGAATGGGTTTTTGGTGATTATAGCTTGATTTAGGGAAAAGCAAGGTGAGTGGGATGGTACTTTATATATATTTACTTGTTAACCTTCCTTATTTCATTTATTGATAATTTTGAGATTATTTACAAATACAAGGAGAAGCTTGGAAATGGATTTTTGGATAATTGAGTGATTATAAGTAATGTGGTAATGAATTAGAGTATAATTAGATGACATAATTAAGTGCATGTCATTTGTTAGTAATAATAAAACCAATTTAAATGATTAGAAAAGTTAGCAAGCTAATTAAGTGATTAATGAAGCTTAATTACTTATAGATATTATTCAAAGTAAAGAACTGATTTTTATAAGTAATGGTTTGTTTATAAATATTATTTATGTAAAGAAATAATTTTATAAATAAAGGTGATATTTTATAAAATAAGTGAATTTATAAACTAGTGTAAAAGTGATATTTTATAAAATAGGGATTTTATAAAATAGTATGAATGAGATATTTTATAAATAGTATAAAATTTTGTAAAATAATATGAAGGAGATGTTTTATAAGATGGTTATAAGGTTTTATAAAATATTTATAAAAGGAATACTAAATTATAAATGAAGGGATTTAGTATTTCAAAGGTTTAAATGGATTCATAAGCTAGTATTGTATTTTATAAAATGATATGAGATTTTATAAAATAATATAAAAAGTTGTTTTACTTTTATTGAAAATATTTAGTAAATAAAAGTAAGTTTTGATTTAAGTAATAATTGAATTACTTACTCGAATATACATGTATGTATATATGCATGAGCGGGTATACATATATTTAAAGTAGTATAATAATCAAGAAAATTCTTGTATTGTAACAAGAATTGTTGAATGTAATTGTGCGTATATGCTTATATGTGTGTATGTGAATACCAATATTTATATATAAACACGTGGCGAGCGTCTCACGTAACCATAGCAACTATCATATGCACTAATTTGTATAAGAAGATACCGGACTGAGTAATCGCTCCAGCGAAGTTCGAAACGTGATTTACATAATTGAAAGTGTGGTTGTGTGTTTATGTGCGTATAAACATACATAAATGGGACTATAGGTGTACACGTAGGCATCAAACAATGTAGGAAGGTCGGTTATGTTGTTTTGGTGTTTAGAGGAGGTCGGGTCGCTAGATTTTCCCATTATACTCTACACATGCAAAGAGTGGATTTCGTGTTGAAATTGGTTTTCGAACACGTAAGGAACCACTTTTAAAACATTAACCAATGAACTTTAGAGGAGATCCGATAGGATGGAGGCAGACTTCAGAAGCTAGGAATCTCATCGGACGAAGCAACGAAGAAGATAGAGCTCGGATTCGATGGTCGATGCGACTCGAAGGCAACCTACCTGGGCTTTACTGCTCGGGATGACTGGTGGTAGGCCATCGGTGGACCGGTGGTGCACTAACCTTGGCAGTAAAGCCAAGGTCAGGTGCCATTTTATCGGCGATTCTTCCCCTATTTTGGTTGCAGGTTCGGCTGCGCTTTGGGCTAACGTCGGGGAAGACTATGTGCTACTCGGGGAGGCAGAATGCAAGGTGAGGCTCGAGATCCGAATGCAAATGTTAGTAGATTCCTATAGGATCAACAACGATCATGCATGAGATGGGTACGATGATCAGTCGCATGATCGCATCCAACGATCGTGTACGACCAAGCAGAGCGATCCACATCTCTTGGTTTCAACCTTGAGTATATCTATTTGAGGAATGGTATTGGTTTTATATTAGTGACTGTATGTTGTATTGGTCTTATATTAGTATTCGTACATATAGTTTGTCTTATAATAGTCGCCATCATATATATAGACGATGATGATATACCGGTCTTTGTTTGTGATATGCATCTACGATTACATGACGTTATATTTGACATATATCTTTACGACATCAGTGTTCCTTTATGGTCCTGATGGTATATTATTCAGGATACAACCATCATTCTCTTTTGCATAGACTTTATGCGAGTTTATTAAGAAATCCATGATGTCCTAGGAGGAGATGATGACGATCATCTACGAGTGGATCATATATCACTTATGCTCGTTGAAGGGTATGGTGAGATCCACATAGGTTTCAAGTAAATAGAGTAGATCATATATCACATATGCTCACTAATGGGTACGGTGAGATCTACATAAGACCCATCCTAAGGATGTGGCTCGGGGTCTATGGTAAACTGAGGTACCGACTCTATTTATTTTGGACCCTCAATGGGAATCATTGGATTGCAATTGATGTCAAACATAGACTCAAGTTTCAAATATATAGAGTAGGTAATGTATCATGTATGCTCACTGTGGGATACGGTGAGACCTACACGAGTTCGACTACACTAGATGCGACTTGGGGTCTCTGGTACACTGAGGTACCGACTTTATTTATCTTGGGCATAAGTCTATCGCGGACTCCATTCATCAGAAATGATGAGTATTATTTTATATTCTTTGTTTATCGCTTATCGTTATATTGTGTGTTATATCAGTGCTTGACAACATTTTTTGTATTTTAGGATATGCTTGTGTCATGATATTTGCATTGTCTCTGCATTCATATATTGGGTTACCTTATCACGATATACTATTATGTATCTATCGCACTATATTAGTTGTGCTGATTCGTTGATTATAGAAGAAGAACAGGTTATGGTATGATTCCCTAATTTTGTGATGGGTTTACTTTACTTGTTTATAGACAGTCTGAATTACCCCTGAGCCATGTTTGTGGAGAGAATCGGCCGTGCCTCAGTAGCTTCTTGTTTTATTTGTATATAGTTTTAACATGTAGTATTTTGTGATAGTTACCATCACACTAAGCTTTATGTTTGATCTACGTCTTGTCTTTGTCTGTTTATGTCATAACAATTCTCGGGTATTCGATTGAGTAGATTGAGAGTTGGGTGTTTTTAGGGATATGCTTTCATTACAACTGGAGCACACTATAAAGGCAACGAAGACACTTTATATATATATATATGGTATTATAATAGAACATGACAGATATGTATTTATATATGATACTTTATGTATTGGATATTATATTCAGGACTTTGCCTGTATGGAGTTGATGTATTCCGATTTCCGTATTGCTATCTACCTATCGGTTATTTTCGCTAGTGTAGTCTCTTATATATATTGTTATCTTGTTCTATTCATGTATATTCAGTACATATTATATGTTATCATTCTGTTGTGAGATCCTATCGATGTGCCTTAGTTTAGCATTTTATTTCCTCTTCTTTCTTTCTTTTCCCAACAAGCCATTTTTGTGGTATTCGAAAGTCAGGCATTGATGTGAGGTGCTGATATTTGGGTGTTACGAAGGGCGGGTTATTACATTTGGTGTCAAAGCTTAGGCTGAACATTTGAACCTAGTAGACTCATGTGAGGTAATTAATCCGGTAAATGGAGATACATTGAGCATGCATAGTTGTATTTTTCTACTATATTATACTGTATATACCACTTGCCTTCTGGACTTTGATTTATTTCTATTACTAGATTCTATGGTATCTTCGTCAGGCTATCAATATATGTAAATGGAGTGAAAGCGTGAATGTAGATAGGCAGTCTGAGATGCCTAATTAGTTCAGAGACTATTTAGCTATCGCAAGGCAGGTTCCACTACCCATAAGCATTTCTAGTAGATGCGGTTGGCGTTAGAGGTAGTGTCGCCCATGGGGCACCAGTATTTGTTGCTAAGACACGCCTCGGACATGTGCATATGAGAGGGCTTCTATCGATATATGTCTAGAGAATATTCTCATGAAGAAGATTACTTCTCAACAATTGGAGAGGGGAGACTTTGGTTGGGTAGGACATAGTGTTAGAAATGCCTGATGAGCAGGCCTACGACTTAGGGTGAATTTAGGCATCGCTTTGGTTCTCGATCATTTCTGAGATCGAGAAGGGCATGTAGGTTGAGCACTTCATCCATTTCATGCAGGGCAGCTTGTCAATAGTTTGGTTTGATTTCAGGATTTAGATGGTCGGTACTCCATTAGTGTGGACAAAGGAGTTTGCCTTGGGTCTTAAAGCAAGTTAGGGATTCATTGCTTAGTCTTATCCCTGTTTGGGCAACTTTTGAATTCTCGTTGGTATAGTTCTCCTTCGTAAGACCATCTACGAGGTATCGTTAGAGATAGCGAAAGTGGAAAGCAAACTGAAGCTCCAACTGAAGCATAAAGACCAAGATATAAGGAAAGATCGAGCTTATGCAAAGAAGAAGAAAGCTGGCATAGTATGTCACTCCCATGGCATGTATAGGTATTTAGCTAGGAGATGTCATCCAGCTAAAGCGAAGTGTAAGTTCTTCAGTTGCGATTGGCTTGATCACTTAAAGAAGGATTGTCCTACATTGTTGAGGGGTGGGTAAGTGATGATGGCTTATGCCTTATAGGTATTACCCGGTCCTAGCAGGCCTACTGCTCAGGAGAAACAGGATGATCTTATATAGTGGGGTATGCTCAATCTTTGCGGGTACTCGCTTATGTTCCTTCTAATACTTGAGCGGTTTATATTTCTATTGCTAGTTACTCGGTAGATAGACTAAACTTGACACCTTTCATAGTAGGCAAATTCTTCAGTAAAGATAAACCTTGTATAAGTAACCTTAGTCTCAAAGCTAAGGTGAAGCGACCGAGAGTACTACCATTCAAACTTAATGCACGAGCTTTCAAGTTGAGCGGGGTTGGTCAATGAAGTGTGACTTGGATTTGTATCCAAGTAGGGTTCGGTGGATGCCCTGTAATGAGCAAAGACCAAGCGGATGACTTATAGGTGCTTCCCTAGAGTCGTTCGTATTATAATTTTTTTTTGTGTGTTAGAACACCTTAGGTAATGGGAGTAATCTCATATACTGAGAGAGATATTTTCTAAAGATTGGTCCGTTCACGTGCCAGCTCTTAACCCCTAGTTCGCACATAGAGTTTCTAGGTGATTTGCACCATTTAAAAAATGGTTTTTCACTTGATTCTTATAGACGAGCACTGAAGTCAGATTCTTGAGATGACTAGGAAATTTCCAAAGCTCGACCTTGGTCATGAAAGGAGATTTCAGTAGTTAGATCAAGGAATTGGATCATAGTTCGCATGAGAAGAGTCAGATGGCCGACCCTAATTTAACAAAGAAATCTTACGAGTAAACGAAGGGTTGGAACGGGCATCATGTCATTTTGGATGATCTTTAGTTATTATAAATTTTAGTGTAGTATAGTTAAGGTTGTTTGGGATAGTTTGGGGAAGGATTTATCGACCGGTTTTATGGCGATTCGGATAACCTTCTAAGTGATGAGATGATACTTGCCTAGGCAAGCGTCATAATGCAATTAGTACATTATCCTTATTAATATAGTGCCATTAAGGTGAGTTTGAAACCCAAGCAAATCCAAACATCAGTAGATTGGCATTTAATGATGATTTAATTAGTACAGTTTTCTCCTTTGGAGAATGAGTTATGTTTGGAAGAAATGGAAAGTTAAGGCTTAGATTGCTAGGTTTACTCGAGAGTTTCGAGACTCGATGATCCTGCATATCATGTAAGTTTTCCTTTTCGTAGCGGGAGGTGTAATAGTCTTTCATATATTGAATTCACAGAGGGGGTTACACCACTTAAGAATTTTTTTCATCCTAAATGTCGAACAGACTCATTGGAGTTTATGGTTTGACTTTTACGCTTAACTACTGATTGGTTACCGTGTGTGTCAGTACAGACTCCTTTTGTGTGCTAATTATTTTTGCTTATATTATTTGTAGTTGTTTGTTGTCATTCTTGACCGATTAATTGTTGATATTTGTTATTTCTCGTTGATTGATTATTTGTATGTTAATTATATGTTGATTTTTTATTGTGGATTGTTGATGGTTGTTGTTGCTTACTGTTGTTTGACATTGCTCATGTTTGCTTGCTACCTTTGATATTGTTTGTTGTTGTTTAATTTGTTATTGGATGATTTTGGTTGTCATTGATTTTGTTGCTTGTTTGCATGTTTGGTAGTTTGTATGCTAGTGATAGTTTCTTGTTGCTTGTTAATTAGTTATTGTTGATTGTTATGGATAGATTGTTGCTTGTCTTGTGTGTCTGATTGCTTGTCTGGTAGTTATAATTTCATAATTAAAGTTATTTGGAGAGTGATAGCAATAGCTATCTGAAATAGATCACATATCATTCATGCCCACTATGGGGTTGAGGTGGGATCTATACGAGTCTGTTGCATTTTGATGTAACTCGGAGTCTATATTTAGATACTAACTTCTTTGAGCTTACTCTCTAATAGATTGTCATGTATGATTATGGTAATATCGGTTGCTACGCTAAGGTCATACATGCATGAATTCTGTGTTGTTGTGTTGGTACATAATCCTCTTGGTATAGTACAATTTTATACTTGAAAGCTGAAGCATGGACATTAAAATGCTTATTTGCTTTGATTAGCATTTAAACGGTGAGAAGCTTTCTTAAAAAGAGGTATGTATTTTTGGTAAATATGGGATAATGTAGGTTACCTCATATTTTCTAGTTATGTGATGCATTTTAATGTGGGTGTTTTCGTAATGCTAAGCATAAGGGAAAGTACTGTTGAATTTTTTTGAAATTGAAATTCGAGAATTTTGGTTGGTCTTGTTGCTTTCTCATAATCATAGGAATTCTGGGGACGAAATTCTTTTAAGGAGGAGAGAAATTAACACCCCACAATTTTAACGATGGAATATCTAAGTGATTATTTAAATATCCAATCGTTAATTAACGGAATGCCCCTTGTACTCGACTTTTATAGACATAATAATTAGGTCTTGAGACACCCGTAGTTGAGACATCTTTTCTTAAGCGAGCAAAATGAGTATAAACTTGACTATGTTTGGAGTCATGAATTTAGAGTGAATAATGTTTGTTGGATGAAATAGATTTTAGGCTGAAGCCCACTAGCTTGCCCCTAAGTTGGCATATATATAGCTAACTCCATCCATTTTTGGTTTCATTTTTCATTCAATGTTACATTCTTCTCCAAATCCCTAATCACTTTCCTAATATCCCCTTAATCCTTCCTTAAACCCCATGCCTTAAACCCTCAAATAAATTTTCTAAGTTCATATAAAAATCACCATAATTTCTCTCTTCTCATTCTTTACAAAACCAATCAAGGATTTAGAGTGATTTTGTGTTTGAAGCAAGATCTAAACTTTAAAGAAAGCTTGGAATGGATTTTTGATGATTAGAGCTTGATTTAGGGAGAAGCAAGGTGAGTGGGATGATTCTTCGTATATATTTATTTGTTAATCTTCTTTATTTGATTTATTGATAATTATGAGGTTATATGAATAGATTTGGAGAATGTTTTGGTTGACTTAGGCTTGTATTCATGTTATGAACATGATTACATCATCACATTATTTGTTTAAGATCATGGTTACTATTTTTGAAATAGTTAGTAAGCTTGGAAATGGATTTTGGGATAAGTGAGTGATAATAGATGATGTGGTAATGTATTAGATCCTAATTAGATGACATAATTAAGTGCATGTCATTTGTTAGTAATAATAAAACCAATTTAAATGGTTTTAAAAAAGCTAGTAAGCTAATTAAGTGATTAATAAAGCTTAATTAGTACTTATATATATTATTTAAAGTAAATAAATGATCTTTATAAATGAATATTTTATTTATAAATATTATTTATGTAAGAAATAATTTTATTAATAAAGGTGATATTTTAAAAAATGAGTGATTTTATAAAATAGTATAAAAGTGATATTTTATAAAATAAGCAACTTTATAAAATAGTACGAAAATGACATTTTATAAATGGTGATTTATAACAGAGTATGAATGAGATGTTTCATAAAGAGTATAAGATTTTATAAAATAATATGAAGTAGATGTTTGATAAGATGGTAATAAGGTTTTATAAAATATTTATTATAGGAGCACTTAATTATAAATGAAGAGATTTAGTATTTCAAAAGCTTAAATGAATTTATAAGCTAGTATTGTATTTTATGAAATGATATGAGATTTTATAAAATGTTATAAAAAGATGTTTTACTTTTATTGAAAATTTAGTAAATAAAGTAAGTTTTGATTTAAGTAATAATTGAATTACCTACTCGAATATACATGTATGTGCATGAGCGGGTATACGTATGCATATATTTAAAGTAGTATAATAATCAAGATAATTCATGTATTGTAACTAGAATTGTTGAATGTAGTTGTGTATATAATCTTATATATGTGTATGCGAATACCCCTATTTGTATATAAACACGTGGGTGCGTCTCATGTAACCATAGCAACTATCATGTGTGCTAAGTTGTGTGAGAAGATACCAGGACGAGCAATAACTTAGGTGAAGTCTGAAATGTGATTTAACAATTGAAAGTGTGGTTATGTGTTGGTATATGTATAACATACATAAATGGATTTAAGAGCATATACCTAGGCATCACATAAGCTAGGAAGGTCAGTTATGTTGTTTTGACATGTTAGACCGGGTCGGGTTTCCAGATTTGCCCGTTTTACTCTACACATGCAAAGAGTGGATTTCGTGTTGAAACCAGTTTTCAAACACATAAGGAACCACTTCCAAAACATCAATCAATGAACTCTGGAGGAGGTCTGGTTGGTTGGAGGTAGACTTTGGAAGCTAGGAAGCTCACCGGACGAAACAACTGAGAAGATGGAGCTCGGATTTGGTAGTCGACACGGCTCGAAACTACTTGGGCTTTACTTCCCAGGATAGTCTACCACTGGTCGACCGATGGTGCTCTGACCTAGTCAGCAAAACCCAAGTCAGGTGCCATTTTATCGGGGTTTCTTCCCCTGTTTTGAGTGCGGGTTCGTATGGAGCTTTAGCGCAACTTCAGGGAGGACTATAGGCTACTGGGGGAGGAAAACGCAAGGCAAAGCTCGAGATCCGAATGCAAATGTTAGGTGATTCGTATGGGATCAACAACGATTAGGCATGAGATCGATACGATGATCGGTCACATGATCAGATCCGACGGGCGTGTACAATCAAGCGGAGCGATCCACATCTCTGGGTCTTGACCTTGAGTAAATATACTTCAGGAATGGTATTAGTCATATATTAGTGATCGTACGTTGTATCGACCTTATTTTAGTAGCCATATATATAATTGGTCTTATAGTAGAGGCCATTCATATAGATAGACGATGACGAGATATCGGTCTTCATTTGAGATATGCATATTTTATTACGTGATGTTATATTTGATATATATCTTTATGGTATTAGTTTTCCTTTGTGGTCATAATGGTATATTATATGCATATGCCCGTCGTTCTCTTTTATAAAGAATTTATGTGAGTTTATTAAGAAATCCATGATGGTCAAGGGGGAGATGATAACGATCACCTATGAGTGGACCATATATCGCTTATGCTCATTAAGCGGTACGGTGAGATCCATGTAGGTTTCAAGTAAATAGAGTAGATCATATATCACATTTTTTCACTGAGGGGTAGGTGGGATCTACACGAGGACCATCACCGAGGATGTGGCTCATGGTCTATGGTACACCGAGGCACTGACTGTATTTATGTTGGATCCTCAACAGGAATCATTGGATTATGATTGATGTCTAACATGGGCTCAGGTTTCAGATATATAGAGTAGGTCATGTATCACCTATGCTCACTGTGGGGTATGGTGATACCTATACGAGTTCGACCACATTGGATGCGACTCAGGGTCTATGGTACACTGCGTAACGACTCTGCTTATCTTGGGCATGAGTCTACCTCGGACTCCATTTATCATTAACGATGAGTATTAATTTATATTCTTTGTTTATCTCTTATCGTTATATTGTGTGTTATATTAGTGTTTGATAATATTGTTGTATATTCTAGGACATCCTTGTATCATGATATTTTCATTATCTCTGCATTCATATATTTGGTTACCTTATCATGATATATTGTTACGTATCAGTCGCACTATATTAGTTCTGCTGATTCGTTGATTATAGTAGAAGAGCATGTTATGTTTTGATTCCTTACTTTTGTGATGGGTTTACTTATTTATGGACAATCCGGATTACCTCCTAACCATTAGTGGACGGATTTCCTTATAATTTGTCCTCGGAGAACGAAACAAGATTTATACGCACAATACAACATCATCGGAGATGACTATGCCATATAACTCACTAGTTTCTCCTAGATATTTCCAAAGTTACGTTTTTTGGTCCATATTTGATAGTCGGTTATTTAACTATCGAATAAACACAACATTCAAATCAAGGATTTAATTCCATAAGGAAAACCAACTTGATTAAACACATAAGTAACCACCAGTCCTTTAATTAATCTTTTCATTAATAAAATTGCTTTGTAATACTTGTATATAAAATCCCTATATTTTCAATACTTAGAAAACATCCATATACTTATCCTAACGCTATAAGTATAATAAGAAAGATTCCCTTTCTATACATTTCAAAAATCATTTGTAAGTCCCTTGTGAATCTCAAAAACCATTTATAAATCATTTCTATAAATTTCTGAAACCGTTTATAAACTTTATATAGAAACCCCTTACAAAACCCAACCTCCATTTCCAATTATAAACTCTTTTATAAATTTCAAAACATTTATAACTCGTTATAATTCCATAAAACTATGTATAAAACTCTTCTTATAAATTCATAAACTCATTTCTAAAATCCTTTTATAAATATCTAAAATCATTTATAAACTCTTTTCATCTTGTAAATAATGTCCTTTTAAGTCACTAAATCACCCTAAGAAACTTCCCTTTTAAACCCAAATCTTGTTTGTAAAAATCTATTTATAAATCTCGAACATTTGTAAATAATAAATGAATCATTTACTTCAAACACTATTATATAATAATAGTTATGAATAATAAAACTTATAAATAAATAAATAATTATTATTAACCTTAAAACATCTTTAAATGATAATTAATTATTTCAAATACATTATTAATATAACACTAATAGTTAATTTTCAACCTTATTATAAATAGTAATAATTAATTTCTAAAACACTATAAATAAATCATCATTATTAGTTTCAAACCATATTAATTATTTAAATAATTAATCTTCAAAATATTAACATACTGAAAATAACCTTAAAAAAATATTAATTATAAATAAATAATTTTAAAACAATATTAAATACAAATAACATTTTTAAGCAATATTAATCATAATAAATAACTTAGGAAAAATAGATATAAAGATGGGAATAAAATAGAAATTAAATCCTTTAGAATAAAATATTTCGAAACCCAATTTCGGATTTGAAATCATTTTCTGTCTCAAAAATAAATTCCAATTCAAATGGCAATTAATGGTATTTTAAAAATACTAATTTGAGGCCAATAGCTACTAAACGCTTAACCAATATCGATACTGAATTTCTATTACTACAGGATTTTAGTTTGAACATAAACAATGTTGTAAACCATAGTGTCCACAATCGGGTTTCATATTCAGTAATCGTACAACAGGAATATTATTGAAATTTAAAATCAACAATAGCGAGAAATCCCGTTTGATCCCTCCAACCTGTTCTCCTGCATCATAACTCATATATATCACACACACACAGAGAGATATATATATATATACACATACACATATAAAATAATCAGTGGTGAGGAATCCTATTGGATCCCTCCAACCTGTTCCCCTGCATCACAAACCATATATAGTTATATAATATGGGTCACCCGCTTCTTGGCGGGTATATATAAAAGGTCATCCGCTCCAGGGGTGGGAATAAATCCAAATCAACTGATAAAAATAGTAAATCATCCAAACATCCAATCAGTAATTTTTATTAACTATATAACATTTCTGGTTAACCAAAAAGGTGAGTTTAACTCACCGAAATCTATATTGTTGCCAAGGTGTCCTGGTTTAGAACTAAAATCGAACGACGTCCGATTTTAGCCCAAATTTCAACTGTATCCAAATTCGACCAAACTAGTTCCATTGCGAAGCTTTCATTGTCACGAGCACAACGCAAATATCTGCACCACGTTTGGACCTCGTACGGATAAGTTATTAAATTTATAATTTAACGAAATTTAAATATAAATTATTTTCAGTAATTACTTTAATTATCAAATAATTACATTTAAACCTTCTTCCTTCATCATACACAACGTGCACAAAGATACCTATACAACCTATGAATGTCGCACCTTCCTCCATTGATTTTGTAACGACCCAGTATTTCGAACCGTTCACATCCGCATATGTCGGAATTGAATTGCTCAAAACAATATATTGTTAATTTATATTTGGCAAAACTAAGCATATACAGTAAATGAATCAATCACGGAATCACATACATAGAGTATTACAACAATAAGCAGCGGAATAGATAAATAGTAGTTCATGAAGCTACTATATAAACAACAGAGTCTGAAATAAAATACAATGGAAATCTCAAATACAAAGGAATCTCTAATACATACGCAAAACGACAAGTCTGAATAATCAACTGGAATAAACTGAAATAACTAAAAGCTGGATAAATAGATCTTCAAACAAAGCTCCAATCTCCAAAGGTGAGCCTCAAATACTGTAACACTTAGTCTGACCCGAGCGTAAAGCAAAACACAAAACACTCAAGTCAGGATTAACATTCTTATATTAATAAATTCAACTCAAGTGAAATGTCAAATGAAATATAAGTAACTTAAAGGATGTTTGGGATTTCCATCCTCTAAGGATCCGTGGAACTATCTACTATGTAGTAATATACGCTATTATAATATGTCTATAGTAAAGTAAAAGTATTAAAATAGCGTTAAGGCGTTACCCATATCCCCCATAACACATTTTATATATTCCCGTAGTCTATACAATGCCGTACGCTCCACCAAACCAGTGGTTTACACAAAGGACACCACATAGGTGTGGTACAAAACAAACTCGTAGAAGGCGCGATAGGGCATGCGACAAGGCACTCGAGGCAATGCCAGGGTAGATATACAGTTTGCGTATCCGGACTGGTGGTAACGCATAGCAGCTACTACCGCCCACCTTGTGACACACTCCCAAATCAAAGGGTGCACCCAATCAAATCACAAAAGCAATAGAATGGTATCGAAGAAATGTGCCTGATCGGAGGAATGACCTCACTTGGCTCGTCGTGGCTCCTGTTTTAGCCGCATCAAGCTGACTCACGGGAGTCAGGGCTACGTAAATACCATATAGAATCGCCACCAAACCATCCTACTTCGTTTTGGAATCTCCACCACGTGCATAGTTTTTAAAGTGGTTTTCGGTATTGGCAGAGAGTATGACAATATCTGATCCCGGTCGTTTTAACAACCAAACGCTTATTTCACACGTCATTTTATAATTCAAATAGTTTTACTTCATATCAAAATATCATATTCATTTCAAAAAACATATCAATTAAATATCATTATTCACTTTAAATAATATTCATTTCCCGAATCGTAACACTTTAAAAATTATAACACTTTGGAAATTATAACACTTTGGAAATCATAGCACTTTTGAAATCATAGCACTTTCGTAATCATAGCAGTTCCAACTTAAATAGTTTAGATATTGAAAATAGTATATATATTAAAATAGTTATAAATTAAAATAGTTTATATATTGAAATAATTTATATATTAAAATAGTTGTAAATTAAAATAGTTTATATATATTAAAAATACTTTATATAATAAAAATAGTTTCCTCCAATTTTGCAAGTCAATTCAAATCATCTTAAATTCCAAAAATCAATTTAAATCAATTCCAGTTTAACCATTTAAATTTTAAAGGTCAAAGATTCAATTCAAATTCTCAAAAAACAATTTCAATTTATATCAATTTCAAATCCAAGTTTGAACTATACTTCAATTCCTATAAGATTCAAGTTTAAATATTCAAACATCTAATATAAATTTCATTTATATTTCAGCATTTAATTCAATTTTATTCAAATTGGAAAGTATTCACTTAATCAGTAATATCAATTTATAAACATCCCGATTTATAGACTTAAATCAATATTAAATATCCAATCTCAATTTTTATTTAAAATTGAGAATATTCATTTAAGCACTTTTTATCAAATCAAGTTATAAATCATATTTTCAAATCTCACAACCAATATGTTTCAAGTCAATTTTATTTAAGTATAATTCTTAAACAAATACAATTTCAAATCAATTTCAATTTCTTTCCAACCCTAATTTATTATAGTTATTATAAATTTATTTTTAAGTTATAATTTTAAATAAATACCTAAACATCTTATATACTAATTAAATTAAATTTTATTAAAATAAATCTTATTATTAAATTTATTTTATATTAAATCTATTTTATATATTTTTAAAAAATAAAATTTAAGAAAAATCTTAAAATTTATATTTTGAAACTAACTTATAAATTTAAAATTTCCAAAACATATAAATTTAAAAATCTAAATTTATCAAAATAAAATATCTTTACATTATTAAAATCAATATATTTCCTTCCAAAATTCAAAAATCATTTTTCAAAATAGACCAATGGTGTCCGTATATAATTTTCTATCCTATGGTCAAGTGATACCGATATTTATCATTTCAATCCGCAATTTAAACATTTACGGGTATATATCATTTCAACCCGCAATCCTAAAAATTCAAAACCAATGAAAATCGCTTGGGTTTATCATTTCAACCCATAACGATTTTCCTCTATTCTACAAGATCGTTCGGGTATGTATCATTTCAACCCATAGGGAATTCTAAATTAACAGGGAACTTGTAGAGTGAGAACGATTATGATAAAAATATAACATATCAACAACATGCATATGTCATCGGTGATAAATTGAATAAAATATATAAAACGGGATATGGTGTCATATATCATAGGTGAACAATTGCAGATGATGGTATATCATACTTGATAATTTAATAATTAGCAATTCAAAATTAACAACTTATTTCAATTGTCGTTTCAAGTGAAATCAAATTTATTAAATATAAGAATGTTAATCGAGAGTGATCGCTCACCTTTCGAGGCTAGAGAAGGGTGAGAACAAGATGAAAGCGGGCACGAATAAACATGGATAATTGACAAATCAACGAACTGATGCGGATAAGCATGAAGTGACAACTAGACAACGACAAAGCAAAGCAAATATGCCCAAATTCGATGAAAACACGAATCAGAACAATCTTGATATAAATGGAATAAAAAAATATAAAATAAAATAAAAATATATAATTTTTTTCTAAACCCATATTAAATTAACAACCCATATTAAAATAAAATCTTTATATTAAAATTTAAAAATAAATATTTAATAAGATCCATATTCTGTAGACTTACAATACCAACAAATATTTATAAAACAATATATATATAAACATACATATCATATAATATATTTTTGGGTACTATCCTCATGTATACCGATCTGAAAAACTAATATGTAAACATATACACTTATATACATCTTGTAATTTAAAATCACTTTATATTATAAGAATTAATATGAATTTACTATATTATAATATATGTAAGATATCATATTATTAAAACTAGCGTACATATAAAACCCTGAATATAATATAACCTATATATATTCGCAGGCTGATATATGAAGATATGTATAAAATATACTAACATATATGCAGACCAAATATTACAGAATCTATTTTATACGAATACATAAATTTCAGAAGTTTTGTAAACATATATATGTGAACATACTTTATCATTATATCTACATTTAAATAAATCATAACTAACCTGTATAGGCTTGTATATACAACCAACAGATAATATAGGAACTTATGTTTTACACATATATATGAATAGATATATATAGGGTTTTTGATATTTAATGACCAATATATATTACTGTAAACAAAATGTAAACATAGATAATACCCCACCTATAATATAAATATGCTATAAACTCATATATAATAGATACCTATACAGAGAATAAGCGAAGGAGGCTCAGAACAAGCCGAGGCCGGTCGGCTGCTAGTCGGCACAAGCGGAGGTGATGGGTTCAAGGTTCGAGTGGAGAGGCTTCTCGGGAAGGGAGAGGACAGGCGGAGCAAGGCATTGTAGGCGGAGGCTTAGGTGGGGATGTCGCTTGGCTTTGGTGAAGTAAAAGGTGGTGGTGATGGCGAACTGTGGATGTGGCAAGGGGTGGCTGCTGTGGGGTCTCGTCCAGTTAGGGAGAGAGAGCAGAGGTAGACGATCGGTCAGAGCATGGAGCGGGGCGGGTAGGCAGTGCTTGGGGACGGTCGGTGGCCGTTGTCGGTTGTGGTGGAAGAGAATGAACAGTGCATGGAGGGTAGGAGATGAGCATTGGTTTTGCACATTTCATATAATTTTTCTTCGGCTGGGTGGTTGCATGGCCTTGCTTTGGCTACGGGAAAGGTTGGAAGGCGGTCGAGAAATATGGCGGACGGAGGGAGGAGATGATGTAGAGGAATGGGGCCATGGATCTTGAAGCAAGAGGAGCTGTTCACGTGGGGAAGAAGGAATGGCGGACATGAGGTGAGCAAAAGTAGTGGGAGAAAGAGGTTCAGGCAAATATATAAACTATGCATATAATAATATTATTATTTTAACGAAGGAACAAACGAAGAAGAGAAATGCAGAGAGACAAAAATGAATGGGCGAACCAGAATATAAAGTGAAGTGGTGGAATAGTAAAAGCCAGTAGTTGAATTATGAGAATTATTAATAACTAGTAGCCGTTAGCTTTCTCACAGAGAACAATGAAAGGACATAGGAAACCCAAAAGACTCAAATGCGGAACTGATACGGTCAACTGTTTTGCAGATTTTACTGTGTACCGGACGCCGAAATACAGGAAGGAATATACCGCAGTGATCAGCACGACGAGATGAACAGAATAGTACACATGTATCAACGATATGACCATCCTATCAAAAGTCGATATTTTGCTGTCAAACTGTTGCAAATTCCTCAAAATAAGATAGATGGAGCTAGAGAAGTCCACAATTGACGAAACGAATTATGACTTCTCACTCCGAAAATAATAAACATTTTTATTATGTAAAATATTCAGATTTCGAAATTTTTTATTTACATCAATTTTAACTGATTTTAAATTGAAATTGAAATTTACACAACAGAATTAACATTCATATTTTCTGATGAAAATTTACCATTTGCTATGTTTAAATAGACGCATTACAAATATCAATTTTCATTGCTAAATTTATTAGTTTATTTTCAAGAAAAAATTCAGTTAAATTACGTTATAAAAACTGTTAAAATTTACGGGTCGTTACACTCTCCTCCACTCAAAACTTTTCATTCCCGAAAAGGAACGAGGTAGGAGAATATGAACAACCAAAAAGAAAAGATAGATTGAAATACATATTATCAGATACACAACAAATTCAAACCATATAAATTTAAATTTTAAATTAATTAATATTCAATAATTTGGTTTAATCCATTTTGCTCAATCAATAGATAGTCATTCAATTCAAAAAAATTATTTGCTTTTAATTTATCAACATTTCTTTCAGACCAATTCATTTTTAAATTAACTCATTTGTTTTATCCATTTATCTTCAGCTAATTAGATTCCATTTAAAATTCAAGTTCACTATTCTTAGGTTCATATTTGTCTGCTTAAATAATCTTCTCTTTTATTTATTTAATTTATTTCACTTAACATATTTTTCAACTTATATTAAGTGTATAAACATATATAACCATATTTTATTCACCTAATTAATTCTCCTTTTATTATTTAATTCATTATTCAATTTATTATCTGTAAATTCCCTTAACAAAATATCATTTTTGGACATCTTATTGCTTACATTTATAATGTATATTATTCAATTACCTATCCTTATTAACATTTAACTATTTCTATGTAAGTTATATTAAGGTTCTGAGTGTAATTAAATACTATACAAATTTTCCTTTTATTTACGACATCTATATTAAGCCATATTTTTGTTTGAACAATTTATTACTTCAGTTTTCTTCTTGTATAACCTTTAATTTAATATTCACCCTAACATTTTAACTTTTTGAATATTTCAGGTAAGTTATATATCTTAGAATGCAATTGATTTTTATACAAATAAATCCTAGTTCAACCGTTTCAAGGTATTTTAAATTCCAATTTAAATTTTAAACATTTTAAAATTTTGATTCATTTCAATAATTGAAAACTCTAACTTAACACAGAATTTAAGAATCAAATTTCCAGTTTCACTTTCCACCATTTTGAAATAAATATATACTTATATATACATATTTTTTTTCTCAAATCAAATTTTAAGAAATTCAAAACAAATCCATTTCCAAAATAAAAGTGTAGCAAAGTTACTAAGTGGTCTCTCCACTTTGAGACTCGAAAATGAATGTCGATGATGCTGCAGTCATCACCGAAATTATTTTCTAGCGACAAAAGAAGAGATTACAGACTTAATTCTTTTTGAAATTCTTTAAAACAATTTCCATTCAAAATACACTTTAAAATAATATATTTTTCAAAACCTTGAAGACTAAACTTGAAAAGTACTGGACATTAAATTCTTAAATCCATAATTTAAATTCATTTGCAAATCAAATTTATAAACTATATTTATAAAATTTTCATTCCTTATAAAACAATAGTTAATGGTTTGGTAATGTTGACAAAACAGTAAATGATAACCTAGTATTATCATTTCTAACAACCAATAAATTTAACTATCAAATTTCATAAAATTATACCTTTATATGTAAAATATAATCATACAAAATTTACAAATTTTGAAAACAATTTTGTGTCAGTTTGCTCTGTTCAAGTGTTTTGGAATTTCTGTCGATAGCGTTAGCTAGACGAATCGATCGAAACCCAAAATTCAAACTTAACAACTCAAACGACCCAACATAAACATTTTTATTTTAAATACAAATACACTCCCTTACTCGATGATTCAAATATGGATAAAGATTCACATATAGAGGGATCTTAATTAAAGAGGATTCTAACTAATGAGATAGACTCGAAAGGAAGATAAGATAACCGAATTACAAAAGAGGAAGATGAATAGACTTATATTGATCGCGGGTGACCATAACTGGGTCAACCGAGACTCCAGGGATAAGGTCGATGCGGAAATTCAATTTTCCTGCTTGAAGGGAAGAGAAGTGACATCACCAAAACATCAGGATATTCCCTTATTATCAGGGTGTAGTCAAGATCACCAAGCTGAGTAACAACGAAAGGTAGAACTACCTACAAACCGGAGGCGTTCGACAATCAATAAGAAGAGAATTACCCGGGTTGTCCACTAAGAGATGATTCAGGCTTTGCAAGAAATAACAGCATCGAAACCGAGGATATAGAAGTCTCCGGTGAATCGACACATGTTGTAAAGGTGTTTCACCCCTTTAAAAATCATATTAGGATTGGCAGAACCTGCCGACGGGATTAATCACAGATACAGATAAGATTGTCAATTGAGGTGACAAGATGAGATTAATTTATTATAGAGATCAACCGAAGTGGAGCTATGGGATGCTCCAGAATCAAGAAGAACACGAATAGGGAGAGCCAAGAATGGATTTCAGAATAAAAGGGAATGTTTCGAAATTCAAAAGAAATCCTAATCAAAGAGGAGAAATTTCAAGCTCGAACGAAGGTGATTCTATAATTAATTTTTACTTTATATGCTAAGTTTTGCCTAAACCAGAGCTTTGATACCAACCGTAACGACCCGGTATTTCGAACGGTTTAAATCCGCACATGTCGGACTTGAATTGCTCAAAACAACAGATTGTTAATTTATATTTGGCAAAAATAAGCATATACAGTAAATGAATCAATCACGGAATCACAGACATAGAGTATTACAACAATAAGCAGCGGAATAGATAAATAGTAGTTCATGAAGCTTCTATATAAACAACAGAGTCTGAAATAAAATACAACGGAAATCTCAAATACAAAGGAATCTCTAATACATATGCAAAACGACAAGTCTGAATAATCAACTGGAATAAACTGAAATAACTAAAAACTGGACAGATAGATCTTCAAACAAAGCTCCAATCTCTAAAGGTGAGCCTCAAATACTGTAACACTCAGTCTGACCCGAGCGTAAAGCAAAACACAAAACACTCGAGTCAGGATTAACATTCTTATATTAATAAATTCAACTCAAGTGAAATTTCAAATGAAATACAAGTAACTTAAAGGATGTTTGGGATTTCCATCCTCTAAGGGACCGTGGAACTATCTACCATGTAGTAATATACGCTATTATAATATGTCTATAGTAAAGTAAAAGTATTAAAATAGCGTTAAGGCGTTACCCATATCCCCCATAACACATTTTCTATATTCCCGTAGTCTATACAATGCCGTACGCTCCACCAAACCGGTGGTTTACACAGAGGACACCACATAGGTGCGGTACAAAACAAACTCGTAGAAGGCGCGATAGGGCATGCGACAAGGCACTCGAGGAAATGCCAGGGTAGATATACCGTTTGCATATCCGGACTGGTGGTAACACATAGCAGCTACTACCGCCCACCTCATGACACACTCCCAAATCAAAGGGTGCACCCAATCAAATCACAAAAGCAATAGAGTGGTATCGAATAAATATGCCCGATCGGAGGAATGACCTCACTTGGCCCGGCATGGCTCCTGTTTTAGCCGCATCAAGCTGACTCATGGGAGTCAGGGCTACGTAAATACCATATAGAATCGCCACCAAACCATCCTACTTCGTTCTGGAATCTCCACCACGTGCACAGTTGTTAAAGTGGTTTTTGGTATTGGCAGAGATTATGACAATATCTGATCCCGGTCTCTTTAACAACCAAACGCTTATTTCATACCGTGGTCATTTTATAATTCAAATAGTTTTACTTCATATCAAAATATCATATTCATTTCAAAAACCATATCAATTAAATATCATTATTCACTTTAAATAATATTCATTTCCCGAATCGTAACACTTTGGAAATTATAACACTTTGGAAATCATAGCACTTTTGAAATCATAGCACTTTCGTAATCATAGCAGTTCCAACTTAAATAGTTTATATATTGAAAATAGTATATATATTAAAATAGTTATAAATTAAAATAGTTTATATATTGAAATAATTTATATATTAAAATAGTTATAAATTAAAATAGTTTATATATATTAAAAATACTTTATATAATAAAAATAGTTTCCTCCAATTTCGCAAGTCAATTCAAATCATCTTAAATTCCAAAAATTAATTTAAATCAATTCCAGTTTAACCATTTAAAATTTAAAGGTCAAAGATTAAATTCAAATTCTTAATAAACCATTCAATTTATATCAATTTCAAATCCAAGTTTGAACTATCACTTCAATCCTATAAGATTCAAGTTAAAATTATCAAACTTCTACAATATAAATTTCATTTTTATTTCAACATTTAATTCAATTTTATTCAAATTGGAAAGTATTCACTTAATTAGTTTAATATCAATTTATAAACATTCTGATTTATAAATTTAAATCAATATTAAATATCCAATCTCAATTTTTATTTAAAATTGAGAATATTCATTTAATCACTTTTATCAAATCAAGTTATAAATCATATTTTCAAATCTCACAACCAATAAGTTTCAAGTCAATTTTATTTAAGAATAATTCTTAAACAAATACAATTTCAAATTAATTTCCATTTCTTTCCAACCTTAATTTATTATAGTTATTATAAATTTATTTTTAAGTTATAATTTTTAATAAATACCTAAACATCTTATATACTAATTAGATTAAATTTTATTAAAATAAATCTTATTACTAAATTTATTTTATATTAAATTTATTTTATATATTTTTAATAAATAAAATTATAAGAAAAATCTTAAAATTTATATTTTAAAACTAACTTATAAATTTAAAATTCCCAAAACATATAAATTTAAAAATCTAAATTTATCAAAATAAAATAGTTTTACATGATTAAAATCCATATATTTCCTTCCCAAATTCAAAAATCATTTTTTAAAATAGACCAACGGTGTCCGTATATAATTTTCTATCCTATGGTCAAGTGATACAGATATTTATCATTTCAATCCGCAATTTAAACATTTACGGGTATATATCATTTCAAACCGCAATCCCAAAAATTAAAAATCAATGAAAATCGCTTGGGTTTATCATTTCAACCCATAACGATTTTCCCCTATTCTACAAGATCATTCGGGTATGTATCATTTCAACCCATAGGGAATTCTAAATTAACAGGGAACTTGTAGAGTGAGAACGATTATGATAAAAATATAACATATCAACAACAGGCATATGTCATCGGTGATAAATGAAATAAAATATATAAAACGGGATATGGTGTCATATATCACAGGTGAAAAATTGCATAAGATGGCATATCTTATTTGACAATTTAATAATTAGTAATTCAAAATTAACAACTTATTTCAATTGTCGTTTCAAGTGAAATCAAATTTATTAAATATAAGAATGTTAATCGTGAGTGATCGCTCACCTTTCAAGGCTAGAGAAGGGTGAGAACAAGATGAAAACATGCACGAATAAACAAGGATAATTGACAAATCAACGAACTGATACGGATAAGCACGAAGTGACAACTGGACAGCGATAAAGCCAAGCAAATCTGCCCAAATTCGATGAAAACACAAATTAGAACAATCTTGGTATAAATGGAATATATATATATATATAATTTTTTTTTCTAAAACCCATATTTAATTAACAACCCATATTAAAATAAAATCTTTATATTAAAATTTAAAAATAAATATTTAATATGATCCATATTCTATAGACTTACAATACCCACAAATATTTATAAAATAGTATATATATAAACGTACGTATCATATAATATATTTTTGGGAATTGTAACAACCCACATATTTCACGATTGTATATTAAAAGTTTTATTTAAATATAGCATCGTTAATCGGATTAAAGTCCAAAATGTTACTTTTTGTAAACAGTCGAATTGGGACTTGAGACCACTTCCATTGATTCCAAAATGGCGTTTACAACTTTTTTGAGTATAAACATCGATATGTTTGGAGTTGAGTAGAATTTTGCTATTTTCTATTTTGGGGTTTGGGTTTCAGCCCACTAACCCAACTGAATACCCTAACTCAACTCCTCTTCATTCATTTCATTCCTCATTTCCTAACATTCAAGCTCTAGAGAAAAATGGAGGAAAAGATTAGAAATTAGAATTCCAAAACCCTAGTTTGTTTAGGAAATACAAATTCAAGTCCAAAATCAAGGAGAAGCTTAGGTAAGCATCATTTTCATCTTCTCCATCTCTATCTCTCTTCAATTTTTGAAATTCCTAAACCCTAACTTAGGAAATATTTGCTTATTAGCTTAGATTGGTGCTTCTTGAGTTGAAGTTGAAGAGGAATTAGCCTTTCCTTTGTTTTAGAGCTTCTCATTCGTGTCTTTGAGTTTTAAAGGTGAGTTCTTTAACTCACATCTACGTCTATAACTTTCTTTGTTGTTAGGTATGAATTCCTAACATTTGTGCATGATCATTTGCTTTTGATTTGAATTAATTTGGTGAATTTTCCAAATTTTGGTGTTTTGGTCCAATTTTATGAAAATCCTACTATGGATGTTTGGACATTAATATTTGGGGTGTATCGAAGAGCCTTTAAGGCTGGGTTGTCGCTTGGCGTAAATCCTTAGTCGTCGTTGCTCGTCCGATCGCTCCCGATACGCTTTAGCCACTTTGGCCTAGGCAAATAGTTGCCTAGACCAGGTGACCAGACGTTTGGTGACCATGTCCAGACGTCTCTTTTGAACCTGGAGAGAAAAATATAAGCACGCAGAATATAAAAAAAAGACAGAGACTAATTCCAGACGTCTGAAATTTAGGATCAGACGTCTGGAGGGGACGTCTGACTTGAAGTTTCAAACGTATGGGGGTCCTCTGGATTATTTCCAAAGAACAAATCCAGACGTATGGATTCTAAACCAGACGTCTGGTTAGTTTTCAGACGCTTGGATTGAACCTCCAGACATCTGGAATTGAGCAGTTTGCCTATTTGCTTATGTTTTTGAGTGGATTTCCTATTTTTAATCGATTGTTGTTGATCCGGATAGTTGTCATCACTTATTATCGACTTTGATGACTTCTTTCCTTGGATTTTTGGGAATATCCATTTGATGGATTTGATATCGATTTCTATTGTTTTGATTCACGTCTTCGTATGTGAATTTTTGGTGATTGATTGTTTCTACAATCATTTCTGTGATTTGTCACTTTAAAATACAAAGGTTTCTATACTAGTAGTAAATACTCAAACTCTTTCATCAAAACGATTTCAACATTTACTTTCAATATTAAACTCGTTTTTAAATCCGTTTTCCAATCTATTAGTATATACAAACCTTTACCTCATTCGTACGAGAAATCCAATTAAACGACTTAGCAAAACAAGTGGTATGAAATGCTTGCGTTTACTTCGTCGATTAGTTCTTAGACTTGTTTGATTGAAATCTTATGACAGCTTTCGAGTGGAAATCTATAATTTGTTCGTAAATATTTAAGTTAAGCTAGTGGTTATGGGATATGAAGCTAAACTCTTATATTTACTAGCTTAGTGTGATTCACACTTCTTATTGATCCATGGTGATCATTTTGTGATTTAGACTAGCGATGTGCGATGTCTCTTTGTCCGCGTGGGGGATTGTACCCAGTTCTATTGAGCTTCGTCTCATTTTTATAGGCTTGCGACCTACGGGCTTTATGGAGTTCGGTTCATCGGGTGTACCATTATTGCACTACGTCGTTGTTCCGAATTATTTGAGTTTCGGGATCATCGGGCGTACCGTTATTGCACTACGTCATTCTTCCGAATTATTTGAGTTTCAGTATCATCGGGCGTACCGTTATTGCACTACGTCGTTGTTCCAAAATATTTGAGTTCAGGTTCATTGGGCATACCGTTATTGCACTACGTCGTTGTTCCAACTCATTTGAGTTTCAGGTTCCTCGGGCGTACCGTTATTGCACTACGTTGTTGCACCGACTTTATGGTTAGCGACCATGGGATAACATCCCATTTGTGATACATGTGTTGGTGAGTTTTCATGCTCCTGTTTGTGATAGGCCTTCCCCCTTTTGTGTTTTCTGGATTTCTGGTTGATGATTTCTAGAATTTGTGTTTCACCAATTTTCGTGGATTGGCAGTGATATGTTTTGTCAATATTTGTGTTTTGGTGAATTATTTAAAGAATATGTGATTCTTTTTGGTGTTTGAGAATATTTGAGATATTGTATGATTTTTGTTGTTATCTGATGTATACTTGTCACAGTATGGCATTATTGTTATCATACGTTTTTGTGATATCTCTTATCCTATCTCATTTTATCTGATATTTATAGCTAGACTGATCCGTTTATTATTTTCTTCTTAAAATAATACTCGGGTCAGACTGAGGTATTTCAGGTGCTTCTGCTTGACTTCTTATCTGGGTCCGTCACCTGACTTTTGGCTAACTACTTTAGCATAGTAGTTTTTGTTAGTATATATTTGAGATATAGACTCCTTGTTGTATACTTATTCTTTTGTCCAGTACTTGTATCTTTTCTTTTGTGATGTAGTGGATCTAGTATGACCACTACTTTGATGTACACTTCTATGTGTTATATTCATATCTGTTTCCGCCTTCGTGATATGAATATATGTGACTGATTTGTGTTATGCTTATTTCTATATTTGTTTTTGAAGCCCACATAGCCACTGTGTGGTAGCTTTGAGTTTGTATTTGATATGTTGGATTTCCTCCTGAAATGAAATGTAAGTTATATTATCTGACATATCGATACTCGCACAAAGCAATTACACAGATGGTCGCTCCTCAACAGCCTTATTCTTCGTGCTAGTTGATGGCATTACCCCGTAGTGTCCTTGGTTAGTGTGAGTATAGAGGTGGGGCGTCACAGCTTGGTATCAGAAGCAAACTTCGAAACAATGTAGAATAATCTAGCAAGGATCATTGTCCTAAGTCTCTCTTCGGAATCGTGCCATAGGTTTTAATTCAAATCTTTGTACCGTTCTATCCTATTTCTTTTGTGATGCCTTGTTTTATCAATCAAGTTTGTTTGATATTCATTCCGAGAATAACCTTTTCTTCTTCTTTCTTTCTTTCTTTCTTAGAGAAGAGAAATGGTTAGACCAGGCCGTCCCAGTGCCGGTCAATCTAGTGCTACTCCTCAGGATGGTGTATTTATGTCTGCTCAACAACTTTTAGATCTTGTGAACAATGCCCAAGCTACCAGACCCGTTCCATTGCCTACTCACCTTAAATCTGGATTTGCACACTTGTGCAGAGATTATACCGCTTTGGGTGGAAGGCCATTCAAGGGATCCGAAAACGTTATAGAAATCCAAGCTTGGCTTAGACCATGCGATCGCATCTTTTCCCACATGAATCTTATTGATCTACATCGACTCCAAGTGGCTTCTAGCATGGTCCAAGAAAGAGCATTATATTGGTATGAGCTTTTGATTTCAGAAATTATTGAAGCGGATCTTACTTGGGAGCAATTCCGGGAAAGGTTCGAATTGAAGTTTGTGACGGAAGCTGAAAAAGTAACTTTAGCTCGACGCTTTATTGACCTTATTCAAGGTGAATCTTCTGTGACGGATTACGTCGCATCTTTTGAATCTCTCTCTAAATATGGGGTCGAATATATTAATACCCCATTGAAGAAAAATCAGAGATTTGTCTATGGGTTGAATAAGAACCTTAAAAAACCTTTACTTCTGAAACTAGAAGTTTCTTTCGATCAGCTTGTAGATATCACTCTTCGGCTTGAAGAGGCCGATAGAGAAAGTGATGTTGAAGTTGTGCATGCCAAACAGAACTTCAACAATAACAGAAGATGCCTATTAAGTTCAAAAGCCCCAATCCCAACAAGAAAGGGAAGCAATAAGCTTCGGTGCAAAGACTCCTACCTCTAGTCGTGGACGATGCTACAATTGTGGTCTTACGGACCACTATGCAAATGAGTGCCCAAAACCTTTTTTTGCCGTTATTGCAAAAGTTCGGGTCATCTTTTATCTTCATGCCCCAAACTTCCAAACAAGAAAGAGGGAAAGCTAAATGTTGTGCAAGCCCCTAGTAACACTTCTCTTGGTCAAGGTATTTCTCATTCTATCCTTGATGGCATTATTTTATTTCGTGATCTTCCTATTTGATTTCTTTTGATACGGGTGCGTCCCACTCTTTTATATCAAAAGAACTTGTTGATACTTTTTCTTTAAATATTATGGGCTTGATGACTTCACTGAGAATTGTGAATCTGGTTGGTAGATCCGCAACACTCAGTTTACTATGTGAAAATGTCGAGATTATTTTATATGATTATTCTTTTCGAGCCGATTTGCATGTTATGCGTTACTTAGGCTTCGAAATTGATTTTTTAGGAAAGGATTGGCTTGATCATTATAAAGCCCACATCCTATGTCCTGAGAGGACTATATATCTTCGACATCCTCAATCTGTTAAGCAGATTTCTATGGTTCTTAATGATTTTGATTTCCAATTTGGTGACATAATTTTATTCTTTAAATCCACTTGATGAGGAAGATGTTATTTCTCTCACTCAAGTAATTTGTGAATTTTTCGGAATATATTTGAGCTTGTCTTAGGATTATCACCTAAGCAATCTATTGTGTGGTGCTAAGGTCTTTTTAGCTCGACCTTGCCACCGGTTTTTATCAGCTACGAGTTGCGGAGGGTAGCATTCCACTTACCGCATTCCGCACTCATTATGATTCTTGTGAGTGGTTCGTTATGTCATTCGGTTTGATGAACCTTCTACCTTATTTCATCCATCTTATGAATCGAGTATTCTACGAATATCTCGATGAGACCATCCTTGTATTCATTGATTATGGATGAAAACAACAATTTAAAATTTGCAAATCTTTTTCATAAGATATTTATAAGTATGATTGGATTTTGTTCTTAAAATGAGCAGAGAATATTTTTAAATTTTATAAGAGGCATGTTTATCATATAGAAGATGATTTTGTGTTGTTTTGCCCATTGAGTGCTTTAAGAATTCTGGTCGATGCGCTTGATCAACGTTATCGATAGAAATCTCCTAAACGCTATGATGAGACAGTCAGACACAATAAATTGACTTCTAAAACGTAAATTTTTCTAAAAAGATGATTACACAAAGTTAATTATAATTTTGAATATTTTAGCTTTTCGGGAAAGAGGATCAATTAAAAGAACTCTTTTTCGATGCTTTTATTCTTGCAATTCCCGAAGGGAACCAAGACTTTATTGTTTATACCGATGCTAGTCGTATTGGTTTGGGTGTCATTCTCTTGCAAAGGGAATGTGTTATCACATATGCTTCTTGACAATTAAAGCTTGTCGAGACTAGATATGCCACTCATGATCTAGAGCTCGCGGCTATTTTTTTCGCTCTTAGAATTTGGCATCATTATTTTTTGGGAGAGAAATTTGTTCTCTACACCGATCATAAATCTTTGAAATAATTATTTTCTCAAAAGGAACTTAATTTGCATCAACAACGTTGACTCGAGTTCCTTGCATCTTATGATTTTGGTATTCTTTATACTCCTGGAAAGGGCAATCGAGTTGCCAATGCCCTTAGTCGTAAGCAACAAGCAGTTGTTTCCATGATGATATCCGAATGGAGTGATCTCGAGACTTTGTCCACTTGTGAGATTCGAGATCGTGAATCCGATTCATGTTCATCTCTTGTTTTGTGTAGCCTTGAGGCTCATCCTTCTCTTTTGGACCGTACCTCTTTTGGCTAAACTTTATGTCAAAGAAATTGTTAAATTGCATGGAGTTCCTACTTCTATTGTTAGCGATCATGATCCATTATTTTACTAGTGGATTTTGGTAAGGTCTTCAAAAGCTTTGGGAACAAAGCTTAATTTTAGCACCGCTTATCATCTCAGTCTGATGGACAAACCGAGCGTGTGAATCAAACTCTTGAAGATCTCCTTCGTGCATGTGTTCTTGATTTTGGTGGAAGTTGGGAAGATCATATTTCTCTTGTTGAGTTTTCTTCCAATAATAGCTTCCAATCTAGTATTGATATGGCACCTTTCGAGGCACTCTACGGAAGGCCATGTCGATTTCCTTCGTGTTGGCTTGAAGCTGGTTTTAGGTCCATATTTTATTGGTATTCATTTGTGTTTCACCTATGAAGGGTGTTGTGTGTTTCAGTTGATCGGGAAAATTAACACCTCGATATGTTGGTCCATTTCCCATCACCGAACGTATTGGTTTCGTGGCTTATCGCCTTTTATTACCGGCTCAATTTTCTGCTATTCATGACGTTTTCCACGTCTCTCAAATACGGAAATACCTTAAGGATTCCGATTCTATTCTTGAGCCCGGTGTAATTGAAGAAATTGAGGTTTCACCAAATTTGACTTATGAGCAACATTCTATTCGTATCATTGCTTCGGAGGTTAAACGCCTTCGAAATAGAGATGTTTTTCTTGTGAAAGTTCAATGGTCCTCAAATCCTAAGGATTTCTCTTGGAAATCTTGAGAATTCATCGAGCGAACACATCCAGACTCACTCTTTTGTGCTCTTTATGGTGAACTTCTTATTTCAAAATTTCTTCTTTTATGTTGATATGCTTTTATGGTTGTTATTTTTTATTTTCCTCTTAATTATTGCGAGGACGCAATTTCTTTAAGGAGGGGAGTCTGTAACAACCCGCATATTTCACGATTGTATATTTAAATGTTTTATTTAAATATAGCATCGTTAATCGGATTAAAGTCCGAAATGTTACTTTTTGTAAACAGTCGAATTGGGACTCGAGACCACTTCCATTGAGTCCAAAATGGCATTTGCAACTTTTTTGAGTATAAACTTCGATATGTTTGGAGTTGAGTAGAATTTTGCTATTTTCTATTTTGGGCTTTGGGTTTGGGTTTCAGCCCACTAACCCAACTGAATACCCTAACTCAACTCCTCTTCATTCATTTCATTCCTCATTTCCTAACATTCAAGCTCTAGAGAAAATGGGGGAAAAGATTGGAAATTAGAATTCCAAAACCCTAGTTTGTTTAGGAAATACAAATTCAAGTCCAAAATCAAGGAGAAACTTAGGTAAGCAACCTCTTCATCTTCTCCATCTTTATCTCTCTTCAATTTCAGGAATTCCTAAACCCTAACTTAGGAAATATTTGCTTATTAGCTTAGATTGAAGCTTCTTGAGTTGAAGTTGAAGAGGAATTGGCCTTTCCTTTGTTTTAGAGCTTCTCATTCGTGTCTTTGAGTTTTAAAGGTGAGTTCTTTAACTCACATCTACGTCTATAACTTTCTTTGTTGTTAGGTATGAATTCCTCACATTTGTCATGATCATTTTCTTTTGATTAGAATTGATTTGATGAATTTTCCAAATTTTGGTGTTTTGGTCCAATTTTATGAAAATCCTACTATGGATGTTTGGACATTGATATTTGGGGTGTATCGAAGAGCCTTTAAGGCTGGGTTGTCGCTTGGCGTAAATTCTTAGTCGTCGTTGCTCATCCGATCGCTCCCGATACGTTTTGGCCACTTTGGCCTAGGCAAATTGTTGCCCAGACCAGGTGACCAGACGTCTGGTGACCAAGTCCAGATGTCTGGTTTGGACCTGGAGAGAAAAATATAAGTACGCAGAATATAAAAAAAAGGCAGAGACTAATTCCAAACGTCTGAAATTTAGGACCAGACGTCTGGAGGGGTCTCAGACGTCTGACTTGAAGTTTCAGAGGTCTGGGGGTTATCTGGATTATATCCAGAGAACAAATCCAAACGTCTGGATTCTAAACCAAACGTCTGGTTAGTTTTCAGACGCCTGGATTGAACCTCTAGATGTCTGGAATTGAGCAGTTTGCTTATTTGCTTATGTTTTTGAGTGGATTTCCTATTTTTAATCGATTGTTGTTGATCCAGATAGTTGTCATTACTTATTATCGACTTAGATGACTTCTTTCTTTGGATTTTTGGAAATATCCATTTGATGGATTTGATATCGATTTCTATTTTTTTGATTCACGTCTTCGTATGTGAATTTTTGATGATTAATTGTTTCTATAATCATTTCTGTGATTTGTCACTTTAAAATACAAAGGTTTCTATACTAGTAGTAAATACTCAAACTCTTTCATCAAAACGATTTCAACATTTACTTTCAATATTAAACTCATTTTTAAATCTGTTTTCCAATCTATTAGTATATACAAACCTTTACCTCATTCGTACGAGAAATCCAATTAAACGACTTAGCAAAACAAGTGGTATGAAACGCTTGCGTTTACTTCGTCGGTTAGTTCTTAGACTTGTTCGATTGAAATCTTGTGACAACTTTCGAGTGGAAATCTACAATTTGTTCGCAAATATTTAAGTTAAGCTAGTGGTTATGGGACATGAAGCTAAACTCTTATATTTACTAGCTTAGTGTGATTCACACTTCTTATTGATCCATGGTGATCATTTTGTGATTTAGACTAGCGATGTGCGATGTCTCTTTGTCCGCATGGGGGACTGTACCAAGTTCTATTGAGCTTCGTCTCATTTTTATAGGCTAGCGACCTACGGGCTTTATGGAGTTCGGTTCATCGGGCGTACCGTTATTGCACTACGTCGTTGTTCCGAATTATTTGAGTTTCGGGATCATCGGGCGTACCGTTATTGCACTATGTCGTTGTTCCGAATTATTTGAGTTTCGGGATCATCGAGCATACCGTTATTGCACTACGTCGTTGTTCTAACTCATTTGAGTTTCAGGTTCCTTGGGCGTACCGTTATTGCACTACGCCGTTGCACCGGCTTTATGGTTAGCGACCATGGGATAACATCCCGTTTGTGATACACATGTTGGTGAGTTTTCATGCTCCCATTTGTGATAGGCCTTCCCCCTTTTGTGTTTTCTGGATTTCTGGTTGATGATATCTAGAATTTATGTTTCACCAATTTTCGTGGATTGGCATTGATATGTTTAGTTAATATTTGTGTTTTGGTGAATTATTTAAAGAATATGTGATTCTTTTTGGTGTTTGAGAATATTTGAGATATTGTATAATTTTTGTTGTTATCTGATGTATACTTGTCACAGCATGGAATTATTGTTATCATACGTTTTTGTGATATCTCTTATCCTATCTCATTTTATCTGATATTTATAGCTAGACTGATCCGTTTATTATTTTCTTCTTAAAATAATACTCGGGTCAGACCGAGGTATTTCAGGTGCTTCTGCTTGACTTCTTATCTGGGTCAGTCACCTGACTTTTGGCTAACTACTTTAGCATAGTAGTTTTTGTTAGTATACATTTGAGATATAGACTCCTTGATGTATACTTATTCTTTTCTCTAGTACTTGTATCTATTCTTTTGTGATGTAGTGGATCTAATATGACCACTACTTTGCTGTACACTTCTATGTGTTATATTCATATCTGTTTCCGCCTTTATGATATGAATATCTGTGACTGATTTGTATTATGTTTATTTCTATATTTGTTTCCGAAGCCCACATAGCCACTGTGTGGTAGCTTTGAGTTTGTATTTGATATGTCTGATTTCCTCTTAAAATGAAATGTAAGTTATATTATCTGACATATCGGTACTCGCACAAAGCAATTACACAGATGGTCGCTCCTCAACAGCCTTATTCTTCGTGCTAGTTGACGGCATTACCCCGTGGTGTCCTTAGCTAGTGTGAGTATAGAGGTGGGGCGTCACAACTATCCTCATGTATACCGATCTGAAAATAATATGCAAACATATACACTTATATACATATTGTAATTTAAAATCACTATTTATTATAAGAATTAATATGAATTTACTATATTATAATATATGTAAGCTATCATATTATTAAAACTAGCGTACATATAAAGCCCTGAATATAATATAACCTATATATATGCGCAGGCTGATATATGAAGATATGTATAAAATATACTAACATATATGCAGACCAAATATTACAGAATCTATTTTATACGAATACATATATTTAGAAGTTTTGTAAACGTATATATGTGAACATATTTTATCATTATATCTACATTTAAATAAATCATTACTAACTTGTATAGGCTTATATATACAACCAACAGATAATATATGAACTTATGTTTTATACATATATATGAATAGATATATATATAGGGTTTTTGATATTTAATGACCAATATATATTATTGTAAACAAAATGTAAACATAGATAATACCTCACCTATAATATAAATATGCTATAAACTCATATATAATAGATACCTATACAAAGAAGAAGTGAAGGAGGCTCGGAACAAGCCGAGGTTGGTCGGCTGCTAGTCGGCACAGGAGGAGGTGATGGGTTCAAGGTTCGAGTGGAGAGGCTGCTCGAGAAGGGAGAGGACAGGTAGAGCAAGGCAGTGTAGGCGGAGGCTTAGGTGGGGCTGTCGCTTGGCTATGGCGGAATAAAAGGTAGTGGTTATGGCGAACTGTGGATGTGGCAAGGGGTGGATGCTGTGGGGTCTCGGCCAGTTAGGGAGAGAGGGCGTAGGTAGATGATTGGTCGGAGCATGGATCGGAGGCGGGTAGGCAGTGCTTGGGGATGGTCGGTGGCCGTTGTCGGTTGTGGTGGAAGAGAATGAACAGTGCACAGAGGGTAGGAGATGAGCATTGGTTTTGCACGTTTCATATAATTTTTCTTCGGCTGGGTGGTTGCATGGCCTTGCTTTGGCTATGGGAAAGGTTGAGATGCGGTTGAGAAATATGGCGGACGGAGGGAGGAGATGATGTAGAGGAATGGGGCCGTGGATCTTGAAGCAAGAGGAGCTGTTCACGTGGGGAAGAAGGAATAGCGGACATGAGGCGAGCAAAAGTAGTGGGAGAAAGAGGTTCAGGCAAATATATAAACTATGCATATATTATTATTATTATTATTATTTTAACGAAGGAACAAACGAAGAAGAGAAATGAAGAGAGACAAAAATGAATGGGCGAACCAGAATATAAAGTGAAGTGGTGGAATAGTAAAACCTAGTAGTTGAATTCTGAGAATTATTAATAACTAGTGGCTGTTAGCTTTCTCATGGAGAACAATGAAAGGACATAGGAAACCCAAAAGATTCAAATGCGGAACCGATACAGTCAACTGTTTTGTAGATTTTACCGCGTACCGGACGCCAAAATACAGAAATGAATATACCACAGAGATCAGTGCGATGAGACGAACAGAATGGTACACATGTATCAGCAATATGACCATCCTATCAAAAGTCGATATTTCGCTGTCAAACTGTTGCAAATTCTTCAAATAAGATAGATGGAGCTAGAGAAGTCCAAAATTGACGAAACGAATTATTACGACTCACTCAGAAAATAATAAACATTTTTATTATGTAAAATATTCAGATTTCGAAAAAATTTATTTACATCAATTTTAACTATTTTAAATTGAAATTGAAATTTACACAACAGAATTAACATTCATATTTTCAGATGAAAATTTACCATTTGTTATATTTAAATAGACACATTCCAATCAAATTTCATTGCTAAATTTATCAGTTTATTTTCAAGAAAAAATTCAGTTAAATTACGTTATAAAAACCGTTAAAATTTACGGGTCGTTACAGATTTCCCCTTCGTTTGTCGACGAAACCGACAATCGTTTTCTTCGACGAACTTCACTCCACGACCTCTCCGCCCCGGACCCTATGAATTCACGCTCGAACCACCCTAACGAAAAGTGACCGAACCCATGTTCAGCTAGAGGAAAAAAAATTCGCGTCCCCTTCTGATCAACCGCACCACCTCATCTTACCGCCGCCGAAGGTTCTTCCAGTGACAAACCCAAATCCAAGCTTCGTTTAGCCTCCCATCGTGTAAAGCTTGCTAAACCCAAAACCCTAGCTTGCAATGTATTTAAAAGCTTCACGGTATTGTTCGAACATGAGAAATGAAAGGTCGTACTCCACCATATGGATGCCGAAATGTAGATCTAAGTTTTGCTTTGGTTTTCTTTTTCTTTTTTTCTTTTTTCTTCTTCTTTGGTTTTAAAAAAATGATAAGTGGAGGGAACACCGAAGTAATAAAATTTAGAGATGGGTATGGACTTGTACGTGGAGGGTATGGTGCCTGGTATGGGTTGTATAAATGTGAGTGTGGCCTTAGGTATGGACTATATATATTATTTAAATTTAAAATATCAAGCTTTTAAATGTCCGTAAATCTCGAACTCCAAAATTGGCATGCCACTTAGCATTCTATATGAAATACCCATATTTCGAACATAATGGAACTTGTTCCGAGACCTAATTCGATCGTGTGCAGAAGATAGATTTCAAACCCAGTTATAATATAAATTTTTGAAATTAATTTATACGCATTTTGATCTCGCACGACCAAACGATACATCCAATCGCTACGAAATTCATCGGCATACAATAACTCACTATTACGGATCCAATGAAACTGGTTTTGTCGAAATCCGAGACAGTGCCCCGGAAGGCATTTTTATACTTTAGTTAATACGAATTATTATAAAAACAAAATTAATCACTTTTAAATTTAAATTAAAAGTTTATTATTGTTATTCTTATTCAACAGAATTTAAATAATCTTTAAAATCATTTTTTTGTCCAAACTAAAACTAAAGATTCAATTATTTAAACAATTCCAATTATTAAATTTAACAATTCTATTATCAACTATATTTGGAATATAAGTTATTTAACTTATAAAATTAATAATTCAATATTTAAAACCAATTAAACATTTCAAAATCAATTGACAAATTTTCTGGGTCGTTACAGAACACTTAAGTTTAAAGCCAAATTTCAAAAGTTATTAAAAGTGCTGCGAATGTTGCTTTTAATGCTTATTTGATCAAAACAACTTTTCTATCATTTAAAAATCCATTTTTATAACTCAAATCACCTTTAAAACATTTTAAAAGATTTATAAAACTTATTCCATATTTTTAACGAATTAAAATATCATTTTTAAAGAATTTGTCGTTTTGGTTTTCGAACTGTCAAACCACGACTATTTTGAAAACTTGTTATGCTCATTTTTCAAACTCTACTGAACGAAATCTTGATCCTTTTCTTTTGTTTAAAAAATATGATTATAAGGGTTCGGAAAATTCTTATTACAACGAATTCCGACTTCGGATCCATCGTATAAATGAATTTAAATTTCTACGTTGCGAAATCGCGAACTGCCGTTACATGACGTGCCTATTTTAACTCAAATTTTATATTCTTTTCAAACTTTGTCAAAACACTTTTAAATGCTTATAAAACATTTCTAAATCATTTTAAACCATTTTAAAGAGGTTTAACAATCTCATACACGCCATTTCATTTATTAAAGGAAAGTGATTCCCATTTTGATATTCGACGTGTATTGAACGTGAATCATTTCAACATCCAAATAAACATATAATCAATATCCAAAATTGATGATCAAACGTAGTAAACAACCATAACATTCATATCACGTCATATATATATATATATATATATATATATAGTTTCTCACTTGTATTGGATTCCACTTTATGAAAATTCCTATAGCTTCGTTACGATCAAATCAAAGCCTATGGAATCGAGCTTTGGATCTTGCGAAGGGCATGACCTAAGCTTGCAAATGGAATTCTGCTCGGCCTTGGTGATGGAGGTTGGTGGCCGAAAATATAGAAGAGAAGTGGTGGAGCTTCAACCTTGAATTCACAAAACTAGACCCGAAAATAGGTCATTTTGTCTTTGTTTTTTGACCATGTTGCTCTCAAAATTTGGAAATGTTGTCAAAGGAAACGTTCTTGAAAATTCTCTCCTCTTGAATTTAAAAAAAGAATTACTCAATTTCGAGTTGTTTTGTGGGAGATATGGTCAAAAGAAAAGGAGGTATTCTCGGACTTAAAATCTGGTCCCGAAAATGCACTTCAAAGAAATGAGATTTGGGCATATCTAACCCCAAAATGGGAAGAAGTGGTACACATAAAAGTTGTAGACACTAGAATTTTACATGGTTTGAAAATTAGAATTTCTCCATTTGGTTCTGATTTGAAGAAGTTATGATAGAATGAAAAAGTTAGAAAAGAGGTGGGTATTTATAGCTAAAGGAAGAGATGAAAATATCTAGATATTTTCACACCTATACATCACTATATCATCACCAGTTTACTCCTCCCTTACCTCACCATTTTCAGACAAAGTGACCCCCCTTGTGTGATGTTCTCAAGTGCATGTACTTAGGGTGAAAGAGTTGACTTTGGGTTGCTTAAGTATTAAGGAGATGGAAAATATCTTAGATATTTTCATATGTATAAGTATGTATATGTGTATATGTATAAGTATGTATATGTGTACATGTATATTTGTATGTTTATATATGTTCATGTGTGTATGTGACATTTATTTATATATATATATATATATGTGTACATGTATGTGCACAAGAGAACAAACAACGTTGCACCGACTTTGAACAACTTCCGTTCGTTAAACCGTTGAAAATCGAAAAGCTGATTCCCGGTCACATTTTCAGTTATAAATTATATTACACATAAATGTAAACAAAATTTGAAAACTAATTTCCCATCATTTACAATTATTTTAAAATGATCACATTTAATTTATAAAACCATACAAATAAATATTAAATAATTTTTTGCAGATAGTGCTATTATATCGATAAAGCGATACGAGTGTTTATATATTTTTAGATTAAGTATATATCTTTATAAAACTATTATAAATGATTTACTATCACTATATATCTAGTTAAAATGAATTATTATCATTTAAAAATAATTATTTGAATAATTATAATAATTATTAAGTCATTAAAAATCATTTTAAATTCATAAGTCAATTTTTAAATATGATGTCATTATCGATGATGTCATAAATACATTTTATTTTCTAAAAATAAAATCAGTAATTTTATTTCATATTCTTATTTAAATGGATAAATAAGAATATGTATCCAACTCTATGCATAACTTCTGATAATTATAGAGTTGTTTATTGCAAAAACGGTTTTTGGCCATTTTATCGATATTTTTCCAAAGTATATATTTTGTAAATACTTTTAGAATAAGATTACCATCATTATTTATTATTTAAGACAACATAATCTATGTTAAGAAGCCTTATATTTGAATATTTAAAAATAAATATAATTTATCAAAGTGATAAATTTGCGGGTCGTTACACACATCATGGCCCATTTTCGGCCCATGTACCCTGTGATATAACACTTTGATCACCCTCGACTAAAAAATTAGTAGCCTGCCCGTACATGTCAAGCTCCTGACACCTAGCTCACCCACATTGTATTACCCCCACCCTCCCACAGATTGGTCTGAGCAGACATGGCTCTTTTAACGTATGGTTTGATTTGGATGTATATGTATGTGTTAACGTATGGTTTAGTAGTAGACTTTTGATCAGAAGTTAAAGTAATGTGTTCGGTTGTAAAGTTAAGGTATTGTGATGTTATAGTGATGCTATGGCGATATTATTATTTGGTTTATGTATATATTATTGGATGATGGTTAAACGGTTTAGAGTTAGAACTTGAAATGTTAAAAAGGGACTTGAGATTCATTTCCAAAAATCAAATGGTTTACTAGTTTGATTTATAAAGTGTTTCCATTTTAGTTATCTAACCTTGTTTTAAGATTTCTCCTTTCTTCTTATGTGTAAAAAGAAGAAAAAGGTAAAAAGGATAAAGTTTAGATGGTAACCGAGATAAATAAATACTAAGTTACTGCACCGGTAGCGATAGTCGCTATGGATGCAGTCCAGAAATATACGTTTTCAAGTTTTTAAGCTTTCTTTTAAAATTGTTTTGAAAACTATTTTCAAACTTAATTAGTAAGAATAAAAGTTAATTATTGCTTATTTTTGGAAGTAAATTAATTTATTAATTAAGAATGATTATTTATTAACTAATTTGTAATTAAGATAACAAATTAGTGATTATTAGCATAAATTAAGTAAGTTAATTATAAATTAATTAAGGATTTTTTAATTGATAATTAATTAAGTTGAAAGGTAATTAAGTATTAATCTCTATTTAATTAAGTTAATTATTTTAAATTTAGTTTTTATTTAAGTAAAGGTTAATTATTTAATTAATTATTATTTAATTAGAGTTAAATATAAATAGTTGTTGTTTAATCAAAGATAAATTATTAATTAATTTTAAAAATTAATTAAGGTTTAATTGTGATTTAATTATGATTAATTAAGATTTAATTAAGCTTTAACTTATGATTTAATTGAGATTTATTTTAAACTGTTATTTAAACTCTATCAGTTATTTATTTTAAATTAGCCTTCTTCTTTAAGTGCATTTTTTTAAACCAAAGGATCTCTTGTCCATGCCATTAAGTAGCCAAACAAATTAAAGTAATTAGAATAAAACGTTGGCATGTTTTATTGGAAGTAAGTCGACTTGTACTTATCACAAATACCGCACTTTGGGAACGTGATTAATACAAGGAAGTTAATTTCGATAAGTAGGCCATGATAATCTAAGCATATGGAATGTATGTTCATATGTAAATATTTACAGCCTAATAGTGGAATGGTCCACTATAAACAACTTGACCCTTTAAATTATCGAATGTTGGTTTAGAGAGACCGGGAACGGATAACAGTTGTTATCCGAAAACTACTTCGAATTAATGTAAGCGTTTGAATTGGAAATAGTGAAGGCAAGGTCCAAGATGTAGACCATGAAATGTAAGGGTTATTTGCTACTAACCGTGAGGGTGATTCCAAAATGGGTGTAGTGGAAGTAGTGCCTTCGGTTCATTCATCTCATGAGCGACTTGTATGATGAGTACTGACATTATGCCAACATCTAGAAGGCAATGTTAGCATTCCAAGTGGCAGTGTTATAGTAAAGGCAAACGTAGCCTCAGGCCTTATCAACTGGGAATGACTAAAACATGGGATATGCAGCAAGGCTAAGTAGGTTGCTCCCATTAGGGTAAGGTCACTCCTATCTAGAGTCCCTACTATCAACTCATGTATGCTTCGTTACGGTTGTTAATCCCTACCGAGGGGTGATCATATTCGGTACTATCCAACAAGGGGTAGGCCGGTCTTGTGTTGTTAGGGGATCCCGATGAGGTCCTTGGTGTTATTTTATCTAGAGATGCACCGTGATGGGTGGTACCCTAGTAGCACGGTCATTATATGGAATCCATTCTCCAATAAGTACCATACATATTTAGTTGTATCCAAATATGTTGAAATGTGAGATGCAAGCATTTCAGCTATATTCTATTTTACTTTAAAACCCTAGACATTATCATAATATCACTGGATTTCTATATAAAGTGTTTTGGTTATCGTAAGGTAAAAAACCGTCCGTGTTTATGTGCGGTGTGGTCTTACGAGATACCCTTAATTTTAAAAGTGTCTTAAAAGTAATAACTCGGTTGTTTGAGTTTACTCATACCAGAACCATGTCTGACCCAGAGTTTGATTCTCTTTCCCTAAAACTCTTGGGTACTCAAATTTTATGAGTAGCAAAGTGATCCAGGTTTCTTGCGATTGCATTTTGGAGGAGCTGGAGAAGGTGGCTTGTAACACCCCATATTTTTAGTAACATTATTTAGAATATTTAGTTAGCTAAATTAAATCAAAAAATGTGTTGATTAGGGGATTGAGATTTGATTTTAATTAAGGGTAACCGTGCCATTTAACAATGAATTAAAATAAGGGTTAAATTGAAATAGAGGAGGGGTAAAATAGGAAAGAGGCCATTCCTCTATCCCTTAAACATGGCCATGTACCCCCATACACGTTCATTTTCATTTTATCAAAAATTTTAAACTAAGGTCGGCCACAATTTACGAGGAAAAGAGGAAGAAAAGCTAGGAAGAAGCAAATTCAAATCAAATCTATTCACATATCATTCTCTTTAATCTCTAAAGCTAAGGCGAATAATGTTTACACTCATTTTTGATTGTGTTTTCGGTTTTTAGATGAATGCCGAATATTTTGCATTGATTTGCCATGTTTTGGAATGATGGAATGATTAGTATACATGTTGATGATTTATGTATGTGCATATTGATTTTATGATATGTTTTAAGGTGAAAACCCAATTAAATGACATCCGACAGCCTTGCGATTTTTTTTGAAGATCATAAATAATATTTTAGAGATGGGTTTCAATTTACGGAATTTTATGAAATTATGTGGAACTTATATGAATTTTCTAGTAAAGAAAATGTTAATTTGGGTTAATAATTATTTTTGATTAAATAATAAAAGATTTGGGTCTGAAATTTTTATATGTTGGAAAGCATATTAAAAGAGATTTTCTGGAATTTTTGTAGATTTTTCCTAAGTGTTTTAATGGTTATGTAAAATTATTTAAGGTATGGGACTTAAATGTTTATATAATTAAGGAAGGAGAAGGGGCTTTTTGCAAAATAATTTAAATTTGTTAACCCTAGAAAGTCGGCAACACTTTTGAAAAATTACAGTACTTTTTATTGGTAAAGAAAGAGGCAACCAATCATAATTAGACACGTAAGGCATGCTAGGTGGAAAGAACTATCTGCTACATGTTTTTCACTGTTTTGACACCGTCGGCACCAGGTTCCGCCTCCTCATCTTCGCTTCCGACATAGTCGAAACCAATGCACATGGTATCAGGGAACTGGTACGTAGTGAATTGGATGAAGGAGGAAGGTAGAAAGTCGAAACCAGGGGTTCCGAAGGGGTTGGGGCTTTGCTTTGTTTTTTAAAGTAAAATGCACCTGCTTGCTTTCGACTAAAATGGCTTTCGACTGAGTAGCTTTCGACTAAGTCAAATGGTTTTAAAAGGAATGGTTTCAGTTGGGTTATGCTTTTGTTTTAAATGATTGCTTTCGACCGAGTTGAACCTTAAGTTGCCGCTTCCTACCTTTCGATCTAGAGGGTTTCGAAAGGATTGTTTTGTTTTCTAAAAACCTGGCCACTTCTCCAAAGCTTTCAAAAGAGATAGTTTCGACAACATCACTTCTTTACTTAGGAAATGGTTTCGAAGCAGATGCTTTCGACTCAAATGTTTTTAAAACCCTTTCTCTATAAATAAAAGTATAACCCAAAAGGTTTCGAAAGAGATAGTTTTAAATTGTTTTGAAATAGATGCTTTCGACTTTAATGGGTTTTTGATCCTTTGCTCTACTTGAAGGCAGAATCCAAATGGTTTCGACCGAGATGTTTTTCAAAGGTTTCGATGGGGAAATTTTTTGAATGGTTATGAAAGCTTTCCATATATTATAAATTGAACCCAAAGTACTTTCGAAAGGATTGAGTTTTGAATATTTCGAAAGGTTTTAATGAATGGTTTCGAAAGGGGTGGTTTCCCAAGGTTTCGAAAGGGTTGAAAGGAAGGGTTCTTCCTATGTTTTCGAAAGGCAGTATTTTAAAGGTTTTAAAGGAGGATGTCTAATGTTTTGAAGCTTTTGGTGAAAAGAAAGGAAAAGTTTTTCCAATTTTTCGAAAGGCTTTCAATGGTTTCGAAAGGGTCTTTCAATGGTTTCGAAGGGGTAACCATCAAGGGTTTCGAATGGGTTGTTTAAAGGTTTTAAACAAAGGTTTTGAATGTAACAAATATGCAATATAGCCTAAGTATTTTCAAGTTAAAAAGGGGTTTTAACTTGTTTTGGAAGGATAGTTAATCCTCATTAAATCCCATAACCATTATTTTGAGTAAAGTATATATATCATGGCAAAATGGCTTAAAGTAAAGATAAGAATGTATTTTCCTTATATAAATATGATTTAAAAGGTTAAATCATTTTGAAAAGGTTTTTAAGGAAAAAGATAAAGGGTAGTTAACCCTAAGAAAATGATTTAGACAGTTAGTCCATTTTGCAGGCAGTCAGCTTAGATTTCAGAAAGTTAGTCCATTTTGCAGGCAGTTATCCTAGATTTCGGATAGTTAGTCCAGTTTGCGGGTAGTCAGCCCAGTTGTATGGACAGATAGTCCATTTGTAGCATAACAGACCTTTCTATTATGTTGTGGACAGATAGTCTACTTATTACCTATTTTCTGAACAGATAGTCCATTTATTAGCATAAAGGATATTGGTATTTTGATATAATCAGTTTGATTAACATGTTTGGTTGGTGGAAAGGATTTGCAAAATATATGTTTTAAAGAGGATATTAGTGAGGGGGAACCCGTTCCGCTAACCGGCATGATCTCACTTAATATCAGTAAACCGAGGTGTAACAGAATTATTCACATCAGGCTTTATGTCTGACTTGAAGTATTTGTTTCCCCTTAAACACTCGGGTGCTCAAAATTGATTTGAGTAGGCTGAGGGTTGAGGTTTTCAGGTTTTTAGTCTTTTGACGAATAAAGTTCATGGCCCGTTTTTCCATACCCTTTGAATCGACAATAAACCACACATGTCTAACTCAAATTGAACAAAAAGACGGAACATGAAGGGCAATAAAGAAAAATAGAAAGAATAGAATCTCACACGAATGGAATAATATATAATATTGAACAATATCTTTACAGCGGAATTTTTTTAAATATATATCAGAGTCTAACCTAAATTCAGCTTGTACAGTTATAAACATCTGTCCTTACAATTGCTGACAAACATCAAAGTTCAAACAAATAGACAGCAACGGATAATAGAATATGTCCATACGTAGATGAATATCTCCAGCTCTCCTTTGGAAACTTCAACTGTCTTCGACTAAACCTAAAACTACTTGGATCTGACCTGAGTATTGAAAATACCCGAATCAGGCTTGATAAACCAGCGTGAGAAAAACTCAATAATAAATGACAGTGTCATATATCAGCCTTTGAATAAAATCCTTTGAAAAGAAATAGTATCTCATAAGACCACGCCCACACATAAACACGGACGGGTTTTTACCTTACGATGAGTAAAACACTTTTATATCAAAACATTTGATATTATTTTTAATGACATCTCTTTGAAAACATTTGCAAATAAACTTATTAATCTTAGCCGAAATGGTTACTCATATAGCATTTCGAGGCTATTCATTACGCCAATACAAACAAAACTGCAGGTTCTTATTGGAGAATGAGTTTCCATACAAATGACTAGGTGAAGGGACAACCTTTCGGCAGTACAACTCTAGAGGAATGTACCGAGGACCATCACAAAGGATCCTCTACCAACACAAGACCGGCCTATCTCTGTAACTAAATAGTACCGAATATATCATCCCTCGGTCGTTACCGATCTTTAGCCGAGCGTGCTCTAGCATACAAACCACATTAATTTACATCCCGAATGTCATAGCGGAAAGAAATATATCTAGAAGGGGATGATCATACCCTAATTGGGAATGACTCACTTAGCCTTGCTGCATCTAACCCTGTTTCGGTCATTTTCGGTTGATGAGGCTTAAGGGAACGATTACCTCTTCACATAGAACATCTTCTTTCACTTTGAATGCCACATTGCCATTCCACATTCACATGACTGATTTCTACAAACGTATAACTCCTGAGCTCATACGTCTCAGGAAAGGGTGTTAAGCTAAGAGAAGGTGTCTTCTCCGCCACCAAACAGATATACATTTATAGAGATCACTCATTGTGATTTAGAATGCAAGGACAGACACTCATCCATAGAAGTTCGTTTTGGGACCGAACGAAACCGAAGGTACTTTCCTTGGCCATTACTAGGCGAGAAGCCCTTGTGGTTTTGAGATTTTTCATAACAAAGAGACTAATGCTACAATATAGTGAATCGGGAGTTTATCCCCAATTAATCAACAAGTAGTCCCACATTATTATTCATTTCAATATCTCCATCTTCAAACATATTCAATCTTCGAACATGAAAACTGGTTCGAAGTGGTTTTCGGATAGGAATCACCCAAATCCGACCCCGGTTCCTTCGAAATCCAATTATCGATAAAAAGTGAATATGAGTATACAGGATTTATTTAAGTCTCTTTTCATTTTAAATTCTTTTCGGATGATTTCAAAATATCTATCTTTTGTCTTAGAGTAATTCTAAGTAATTCATTCTTTATCTTTGGATAATATCTTAATCTTCTTTTATTTTGGAAAAATCAATACAATCTTTTAGAGCATCCGGGCTTTCCTTTTGATCTGTTCCACCCCTCGTCTAAGAAGCGAAAACAGAGGCCAGGTAAGCTCAGGGCACTGGTTGCTCCATCCCTAACCTTAATTAAACACCTTGTTTTATCTTCCGAGATCTCACAAGCGGGACAAATGTACTAGTCGTTTCCACATACTCAGTTATCAACTTTACTTTGAAATTGATTATAATGATTCTAAATTATCTTTTAAACGCTTAATTTTCCTTTTAAAAACATTCATAATTGATTCTAGGAAAAATTGTTACATTTAAGCTCATATTCAAAAAGTTATAGAATTCGTAGCATAAAAGTGCTGCGGAAAGTGCTATATAAGTTTATTTGATTTAAACAACTTTTTAATATTTAAAAATTCATAATTTCCAATTCAAACCTCTTCTAAATTATTTAAATGGATTTATCGAATATATTCCATATTTTTCCATAATTAAAAACGTCCATTTAAACGGAATTCCCGTTATGGTCACTTAACTGCACTGGAGCGACTTTTCTAGAAAACTGATTTGGATATATTTCAAAATCCACTCAACGAAATTTTGATTTTCTTTCTTCGTTTGGAAGATAAGGATATACTAGTACAGAATTTTCTTATCTCGAAGAATTCCGAGCTATATTCCACTCTATACACTCATTTGAACTTTTTGGCGCGAAATCGCGAACTACCGTTGCGCGACGCACCTATTTTTACTCATTTTTCAACATTTGAAATAATCTATTCAAATTAAATTTTATTACTTATAAAATTATTACAAATCATTTTAAATCAATATTTCCACATTTTAAAGTATTTAAAATGTATTTTCACTATTTCCATATTATAATATTATTTTATTCCTATTATTTTAATATTAAATTTTAAAATCCAATTTCAATTCTAACTTCAAATTAAACTCAATTAAAACTTAGATTTTAAATCTAATTCCACTTCTAATTTAAATTTCAAACTTAATCTCAATTTCAATTTTCAAAAACGATTTCAATTTCAATTTCACTATTCATCTCAATTTCAATTTAACTATCCTTTTCAAATCCAATTTCACTTCAATTTTCAAATTCTTTTTTATTTCCTCTTTAATTTCAATTCTACCTAAAAAGAGACTTATTTTTCCAAAGTATATCATATCACCAAAATTGGGTCTTATTTAATAAAGGGAATACTTAATCAAAATGAGCATAACCAAGTTTAACATTCATCAATAACATAATTATGGTCCATACACAACTAATATGATAAATAATCACAACCATAAATACTTGCAACTATTCAAACATATCCAAACATCCATAACAACAATTCAAAGGGGTATATACTTGCATATGTAATAAGATGATTATTATAACGAAATAAAAATACGATCTTTTAAGAGTGGTGAGAATTTTCTCACCTTTATTTCCACTCCGTCAATCTTTAGGCGAATTGGCGTGTTTATGTTAACGAACTAATGCGCGTTCCTCTCTTTTCTTTCTTTACTTTCTTTTCTTTCTTTTATTTTTCTCTTTTTTTAGTGGGTGCATGAGCTTTGGAGGGGGTATGGAGGGTACAGCCTAGGCTATAGGTGGTGGGTGTGTGGGTTTTGAGGCGTGTAGATGGTGTAGGAAGGTCTTGGCCATGAGTTTTGAGGTGGGTGTGGGGTAGTGGAGCTTAGCCGTGGGTTTTGGGAGGTGGGTAGGTGGTTGGCCAAGGGGTTGAGGGATGGTGATGGTGTAGTGGTGCTTGGTTGAGATAGTGGAAGGAAATGGATGAAGTTATGGAAGTGGAAGAGAGGTTGGATGCCATGGATATGGAAGTGGAGATGATGAAGAAGAAGATGGAGAAAGTGAAGAAGGAAGGTAAAGAATGAAGTGTGCAAAAGTGAAAGGTGTGCATGCTTATTTATACATGTAGTTTCTTTCCAAATGACTACAATGTCCTTCTATACTTTTTTGACTTTTAAACCATACTTAAACACTTTTTCCAAGATGAGAAAGGATGCGCATTAATGAGAAGAGAAGGTTGGATGTGATCTTAAGTCCTTAAGTAATGATTTTGCCTCTTTTTCTTAAGTTTTAAAATATTTAATTATTCATTTGCTTAATTTCCATACAAGATAAGACTTGACATTAATGGGAAGAGATGGTTTAGTAATGATGTTGTTTAGTATAGATTTGTTTATAGGTTTATGTCAAATCATGTTACTTTTTGAATTATTTGTAAATTTTGACTTTTCAAAGTGCATTTGTTTTTATATGTTAAATGTAGCATGTAACATAGTTTGTTAAGTTCATATATGTGTTAGGAAACATATCATTTTGCAATAACTTAAAGATAACTTGTTTTGGTTGAAAACGGTGTTTTTGTCGACATATTTTACAGTCAAAATTTGACGTTTTTGTTAAATTATATATTCAAGTAAACCAAACTTAAAAATGAACTTTTTACTTCTTTTAAATAAATTTAAACATGTATATTCATATTTTAAAACCATATTTAAATAATATCAAAATCTATATTTTTACAATGTATGTAAAACTGAAAAAATCCGACAAATTTTGGTTATTTTTGTAAAACGATTATAAACATATTTTTAATCCTTTAATATACTTCTATTATCTTTATTAAATGTTTTTAATAAGATTTATATTTTTAAATAAATATTTAAACATATTTATTTAAGCATTTATTTATTTTAACAAAACTTTACTTTTGCTAATTTGTTCTAAAATCCAAATTTATGCTTTTTAATTAGCAATTATAAGAATAAATAATTTCTCTATTTTTATTTATTATATATAACATATTTATTTAAGTTTTAAATTCTTTTAAATTTAAAATAAACAAAATCACTCATTTTCGAAGTAGCGAAATTACGGGTCATTAGATAAAGCTTCCGAAGACGAGCAGGTGGCTGACAGATAGCTAATGAGGAGTTGCTTACTGTTTTGTTCCACTATGTATTAAGTCACATATGACTATATTACTTTGTTCAACCAAGGAGGCATCGTCATATGTCGCTCTTGGCGTATTTTGTAATGATTATAATTAATCTTTACCTAGGAAACAATATGAGATTATGTAACTTGGATATTATAACGACCCAGAATTTTGGTTATTTGAAATTGAAATATTTAATTGATTTTAAATATTTGAAAGTTAATTTTATATATTTAATAACTTGAATTTCAAATATAATGATTTATTGGATAAATAATTGTTAAAATTTAATAATTGAAAATCGTTTAAATAATTTAAATCTTAGATTTTTATTTGGATAAAAATGATTTAAGGGCTTATTTAATTTCTAATAACAAGAATGAAGGTAATTGAACTTTTAAATTGGGTTTAAAAGTGATTTAGCTAATTTTTAAAATAACTCATTTTGATTAACATATAAAAATAGCCTTCCAGAGTATAGCCTCGGATTCGACGAAGCCAGTTCCATTGGATCCGTAATAGTGTATTATTATAGGATTTCAAATTTTGTAGCGTTTGGAGTTACCGTTTGGTCGTACGGGATGGAAACGCATTGAATTTAATATCGGAAATTTAATATAATAATTGGGTTAAAAAAGTTATCTTCTCCATACGATCGAATTAGGGTTCGACACTTGTTCCATTATGTTCGGAATATGGGTATAACATTTGGAACGCCAGGCGGCACTCCTCGATCGGGGTTCAAAATAAATATCTAGATATTTTGCATTTAAATAATATATATTCTATTCATTTGACTATTGCATGCCCTAACACGTCTTTTCAACCACCCTACGCTGACTTTCACATTCCCACCTTCATATTTTAACGCGATATACAGGAAGAAGAAAAAAAAGAGAAAGCTTTGGTTTCAAAAAAAATAAAAATAAAAATCAAATCCTACACTTTATTAAAAATCATGAAACGAGTTTCTTTGAATTCCTTGAAGAGAGATCTACGCACCCATATATGTTCGGATGGGTGTGATCATGTTTTACGAAGCTTGATTTAGCCACAGCGAGACTAGGGTTCGTTGTAGATTTTGATAAGGAAGGAGATGGTTGAATTGGAGATGGTTCCCTAGTTCGGGACGAAAAGTAGCAGCTGTGGCCGAAGTTTGGCGACGTTCGGCGATGGGAAATGTCGCGCGACTTGCTGTACGGCCTGGGGAGGAAGATGGTCGCATTTCGTTTCGGTTGGTCGAGCTTAAATTGTAGGGGTGCATTGTGGAGAGGAGATGTAGAGGAGTTCAACGGAGAAATCGATTTGTCAAACGAAGCACCACGACTCCGTGTCCATGTTTTCTCGTGCACGGCAATGGAAGAGGTGTCTCTGTGCACGATCATTGGGAAGAAGGAGTTAGCAGGTCGGGTATGTAGTGGGCTGGGTAATGAAATTTAATTGAAATTTAGTTGTATAAATTGTTTTTAATAAAATTCCAATTCTTATAAATTACATAACTCGTTCGTTTTAGGTCCAAATCCAACGTGGTCAGTCGCGTTGGATTCGTATTGACGAAATCTTCAACATGGAATTGGATCGACTGAATTTAGATGTTCCAGAATTCTTAGCTAAATTCGAACGCCGTTCGAATTTAGTCGAAACCAGAAAATGGAAGCGACAACTGGAATCAAAAGTGAGTAAATCTAACTCCTTTGGATTGCTGGTTTTAAATTAAAATAGTTAAAATTATTTATTGGTTGATTGGATGAATTGATAAATTATTATCAGTTGGATGTTATACTATATATTATAGTATATATATTAGTAGTTGGATTGAGTATTCCCGCCGTTTGAACGGATGAGACACTATGCGCCCCGCTTAATAGCGGATGACCCTATATTTATCCTGCCTTGAAGCGGGATAGGTATTTTATGTTATATAATGTCTGTGGTTGTAGGGAAACAGGTTGGAGGGATCCAACTGGATTCCTCACAATTATTGATTTTAATTTCATATATAGTGATATATTATGTGTTTGACTAATCTGTGACAGATTACGATATGATTTGAATTTATTGGATGCTATAGTAGTACTGGCCTTAGTTTTGGTATTTTAAATACCATAAATAAAATTTTTGAATTTAAAAAGGAAATTCAAAGGAGATTTGGAAATGAATATATTTATATTAATTTTGGGATTATTTTAAAGGGAATTGAATTGGATAAAATAAATGATTGGGTTTGGATATTTATTTAGCTATTTCATAAAATGATTTCAAATAGAGAATTTCAAATTGGGAATTATTAAAATATGAATTTTAAATAAGATTCTAAAAAAAATATGAAATGGGAGTCGGAATCGAGTTTTGATTTGCTTTTGGAATATAGTTTAGATTATTTAAGAAATAGATTTATAAGTAGAATTTTAATTAGAATTCGATTTATAAATGGATTTTAGTGACATAAACCTGTTATAAACGAGAAATGAGATTATGGAATTTATAAATGATGTTTATAAATGATGTGAATGATTATCATTCAATAAATTGAAAATATAAATTCACAATAAGAATTTATAATGGGATATGTAAATTGGGTTAGAAAGAAATAGTGGATTCTATTTTGGAATTTGGAAGAGGATTATGAAATTGGGAACGTGAATCGATTTGTGATAAATCGAGAGAGATTTATAAATATAAAATTGGTTATAATGGAATTTGAAAATATATTTGTATCAAGAAGTGAAGTTGATTTTTTTAAAAGGATTTTTTTTATTAAACTATGTAGTTTTAAAAACTATTTATTTGATTAAAATATTTCAAAAAGTTAGTTATTTAAATTTGTTGGAATGAATTCTAAGTTTATAAACTAATTTGGTGAATCAATTAGAAATTTTATAAATGAATTGGAATTAGTTATTGACGTTTATTTTAAAAGTGCTTTGATATTTTAAATAACTATTTAACCATGTCTTTGAAATTTATTATTATTATGTATATAGTTTAAAAGTAGTAATTGGAATATTTATAAATACTCTCGAGATTGTAATCTAGATTTATTAAACGGTGGTGATTGTATAAGTGAAGTGTTATAATGTGATTTCTGGAAATTTGAATTTCCAAAATAGTTAGACTCGGAAACTTCGAAAATGAATTTGAATTCATTATAGGAGTTATAAAAGGTTAGTTGGATTATAAATAAGTATAATCGATAAATTTTTTGAAATTGTAATGGAATTTAATAAATAAGTCCAGAGATTTATGAGATGAATTATGAATATTTCCTAAGTTGATATAAAAATGATTTTGGAGAATATGTTTATAAATATTTTCCTAAGTATTAAAAAGAGGATTTTGGAAATATTTTAAGTGTGAAAGAATTGACATAGGAATATTTTTTTGAGTGTTATAAACTGAATTTGGAAATATTTCTAAGTCTTGAAATGGGTTGAAAATATCCTGTTATGGATAAAAGGATTTGAAACTGTTTTCAAATAGTTAGATATTGGAAGAGAATTGAATAGATATCTTTATAAAGATATTTGAAATAAATATTTTGGGAGATTCAAATATGGGCCTAGTGACTACTTATGTGTGTGATTTGATAGTTAAATAACCGACTATCAATGGCCAAATTCGTTGATCGTTTCGAAGAGACCGAGATCGGATTTGATTATTCGAAAACCACTTCGATCCGGTTTGTGCGTTACGAATTGTGATATCGTGAAGATAATGAATGAATGTTATTAGCACATTATCACTGGAGGGCAATGAGCATTCTAAGTGTAAATTTCTTGCAAGGTAATCATAGCCTCAAGCCTTATCAACTGGGAAATGACTAAAACAGGGCATGCAGCAGGGCTAATTGGGTCGCTCCCATTAGGGTATGTCATCATATTTCTAGATTACACTATATTATTATGGATTTGGTTGTGCATGAGAGATCTCGATTAAGGTTGGAAGACAGGGATGATGACATATTTGGTACTAGTTGTCAAGTGCTAGGCCGGTTCTGTGTGGCAAGTTACAAGATGTTCTTGTCAGACCCGAGTGCATTGATCTAGAGATGCACTCATCAGAGGTATTTCCTTACCTGGTCATAGTATGGAATCCATTCTCCAATACGTGCCTTTACGATTTTGATTGTAGAACCTAGTATGCTGGAATTTAATTAATGTAACAATTTCAACTATTTTAATAAGTATTTGTACTTAGACACTATTATAATATCACAAGATTTTTTATATAAAATGGTTTTGGTTATCGTAAGGTAAAAACCCGTCATGTTTACGTGTGGCATGGTCTTACTAGATACCTTTGTTTTCAAAGGATTTTGATAACATTAATAATTCAAATTGAGTGTGTTTTCTCACGCTGGTTTTCCAGACTGACTCGGGTGTTATTTTATTATAATGCTCGGGTCAGACCGAGTATTAAAGATTCAGGTTAGGATGCTATGGAGCTCAGGAGACGAGCTGGAGGAGTATCAGGCGTATTGCACGTACTTGATTATATTCCGCTGTGGGTGTATACTGTATATTCAGTACTTGTGAGGACAAGTTATTATAACTGTCTAGATTGATGTGTTGACTGTTGTACTCTGATGCTTGTATGTATATTACAGTTACAGTTTCTTGTATAAAGATCTGTTATTATGTATTATATTTTGTTCCGCTACGATTGTGAGATTCTGTTATTATTTCTATTTTCTTCCATCTCTCCGTTTTCTTTTCCCCTAACAATAGGTTTCTCGGCATTCGATTTCTCGACATGTAATATAGTGGACATATTAGTGTCGATTTTCGAGGGTCGAAAATCCCGATCGTTACAATTGGTATCAGAGCTGAAGGTTAAGCGAGAACCTTGGTTTTGATGGGGTAACTCATTAGAAATAGGGTCAGTAACACCCTAGAATGAGTTTGAGTGTATATATATGTGATCACATATTTGTTTGTGATATAAAAATGTTTTATATCATGTTGATTGGTTAGCGGAGTGGCTTATGGATTCTGGTCAATACGAGTAATTAACATTATTGATAGGGATCTCTAAACACTTGAATAGGGCAGTTCGACATGGTATTGTTTGAAATTGGGTAAGTGAAATAATTTTACCTGGATTATATTTTATATATAAAGGAATAATTTTTCAGAAATTATTATGGTGTGCTTGGTTGTTAGAAAATGATAATGTTGATTATTATCATTTGTTGTTGTTGTTGTGCTTTAATAAAAATTGTCATTATTATTGCAAACTAAGATTAAAACCAAGAAATAATTTTGTATAACAAAATGGAATTATAGCTTGTAAATGTGATTTATAAATTGAAAGGAAATGAAATTTCACAAGTATATTATAAATATGGCTTATAAAAGCAGTTTATAAATTAAAAGGGTTTAAAGGTTAGAAATTTGGAAATTTAAATCTTGTTGGTTTTGAAAATTGTTTTCAAAAGGTTTTGGGGAAATAATAGGGATATTAATTGGGAAATATTTTTGAAATATTTTTTTAAAGGGTTTTAAAGGAAATAAAAGCACTAAACTCACTTCGGTCGTTGGAAAATAATTTCGGTGATGGCTGCAGCATCATCGACGTTCATTTTTGAGTTTCCAAGGAAGGAATTTCTACCATTGGAGTTTTGTTTGGCAAAACTGATTTTGGTTTTGAAATTCAAAAGAATGATTTGATATGCCAAGGAGATTTTGTATACATATGATTTCAAAAACGATTTTAAATACTTAGAACAAAGTGTGTAAAACTTTGGGATTTTGATTTAAACTGTTTTATGGAATATGAGTAAGTTTGATAACTTGTAAAATTTGAAGATTTGCAGGTTAAAGCAATGTTTAAAATTGTTGAATGTGAATGCAAGAAGAAAAAATTTGAATTTTTTTTATGATGGAACTAATTAAGTTAATTAGTGAATTGGATATGGTTTGAAATGTTGATTTATAAAATCAAATGTTGAAAATGGAATTGAAATTGGATTTGATATAAAATGGATATAGACTTAAGTTGTGTAAAATGTTTTAAAATGAACTTAAGAAAACAAATTCTATGGAATGATGTTTAAGTGATAATAGTATTAAGAAATATACTATGTAAAGAAGTGAATGTGAGTAAATCAGGGAATGTGAATAATGCAATGTGAATGATAATTGTGAATAATATTTATTGTAAATTAAATAATGTGATTAAGAGAATTTGGGATGGCTAAGAATCAATTGTAACAAATACATAAGTTGTACGTATATTATTCTATTCGCATAACGGTTTGATCCGGATTCGAGCACAGAAATTCGAGATAATTTATATCGATCCAAGTTAGGATTTTTCACTCGATTCTCGACGGCGAACACCGGATATGGATTTTTGATTGATTGTGGGATTCTCTATCATAGTATATGGCTATGCAAGGAGAATAACGGTTTCCGATCAAGGAACCAGATTTGAGTCCACACTAGAGAGTCGTGTGAATGTGTGTTCGAGTGAGCGATCAGAATTTGATATTGCGTACAGATGATATATGTACATCGTACGATTTTAGTCAAGCAAATATTTGTAAGTGAAAATGCAGAATAATATGATTAGGAACTATAGATTGGATATCATTGGTAAATAAGATGCAGGTATTTAAAAACAAGAGCTAATTTGATGCATTTGATTTCATAAGAAAATTGGGTTACCCAACAAAAAGTTACATGTTTATATTGTTGGTTGATTTGTTGATTTTATGATTGAGACACTTGGCTTTTGATTTCTTTTGTTGATTTAGCCTGTAGTGGAAATTTTTTGTTGTTCTAATATAGCCGCACAAAGGAGACGCTAGCAAAAAAAATTGAAAATTTAAAGAGTTAGAAATTTTTAACTAAAAATTGATGAGTTATGACCTGAACTGATTGAATGGATAATATTGGTTGGAATCTATGGATAAATTTGGAAATTAGTAGAGGAAATAACAAGGTTTCAACAAATTGATTTTGGGAAAAGTTAAAGGTTTAAAAAGAATTTAGTAAGTTATTTCAACTTATTTGTTTTAGAAAAAGAATGGGTTTGGACATTTTCTTACCTTGGCAATTTCGAGGACGAAATTCTTTTAAAGGGGAAGAATGTAACGACCCAGAATTTTGGTTATTTGAAATTGAAATATTTAATTGATTTTAAATATTTAAAATTTATTTTATAGATTTAATAACTTGAATTTCAAATATAATGATTTATTGGATAAATTAATTGTTAAAATTTAATAATTGAAAATCGTTTAAATAATTTAAATCTTGGATTTTTATATGGATAAAAATATTTAAGGGCTTATTTAATTTCTATTAACAAGAATAAAGGTAATTGAACTTTTAAATTGGGTTTAAAAGTGATTTAGCTCATTTTTAAAACAACTCGTTTTAATTAACATATAAAAATAGCCTTCCGGAGCACAGTCTCGGAATTCGACGAAACTAGTTCCATTGGTCCATAATAGTGTATTATTATTGGATTTCAAATTTCGTAGCGTTTGGAGTTACCGTTTGGTCGTACGGAATAGAAATGCGTTGAATTTAACATCGTAAATTAAATATAATAATTGGGTTCAAAAAGCTGTCTTCTTCATACGATCAAATTAGGGTTCGAGACTTGTTCCATTGTGTTTGGAATAGGGGTATAACGTTAGGAATGCCGGGCGGCACGCCTCGATCGGGGTTCGAAATAAATATCCAAATATTTTGCATTTAAATAATATATATTCTATTCATTTGACTATTGCATGCCCTAACACGTCTTATCAGCCACCCTACGCTGCCTTTCACCTTCCCACCTTCATGTTTAAACGCGACATGCAGGAAGAAAAAAAAAGAGCTTTGATTTCAAAAAAAATTAAAATAAAAATCAAATCCTACACTTTATTAAAAATCATGAAACGAGTTTCTTTGAATTCCTTGAAGAGAGATCTACGCACCCATATATGTTCGGATGGGTACGAACATGTTTTGCGAAGCTTGATTTAGCCACAGTGAGACTAGGCTTCGTCGTAGATTTTGATGGGGAAGGAGATGGTTGAATAGGAGATGGTTTTCGAGTTCAGGACGAGAAGTAGCAGCTGTGGCCGAAGTTTGGCGACGTTCGGCGATGGGAAATGTCATGCGACCTATTTTACGGCCTAGGGAGGAAGATGGTCGCATTTCGTTTCGGTTGATCGAGCTTAAATTGTAGGGGTGCATTGTGGAGAGGAGATGTAGAGGAGTTCAACGGAGAAATCGATTCGTCAAACGAAGCACCACGGCTCCGTGTCCATGCTTTCTCGTGCACGACGATGGGAGAGGTGTCTCTATGCACGATCATTGGGAAGAAGGAGTTAGCGGGTCGGGTATGTAGTGGGCTGGGTAATGAAATTTAATTGAAATTTAGTTGTATAAATTGTTTTTAATAAAATTCCAATTCTTATAAATTACATAACTCGTTCGTTTTAGGTCCAAATCCAACGCGGTTAGCCACGTTGGATTCGTATTGACGAAATCTTCGACATGGAACTGGATCGACTGAATTTAGAGGTTCCAGAATTTTTAGCTAAATTCGAACGCCGTTCGAATTTAGTCGAAATCAGAAAATGGAATCGACAACTGGAATCAAAAGTGAGTAAATCTCACTCATTTGGATTGCTGGTTTTAATTAAAATAGTTAAAATTATTTATTGGTTGATTAGATGAATTGATAAATTTTTATCAGTTGGATGTTATACTATATATAGTAGTATATATATTAGTAGTTGGATTGAGTATTCCCGCCGTTTGAACGGATGAGACACTATGTGCCCCGCTTAATAGCAGATGACCCTATATTACCGCGATATCCTGCCTCGAAGCGGGATTGGTATTTTATGTTATATAACGTCTGTGGTTGTAGGGAAACAGGTTGGAGGGATCCAACTGGATTCCTCAAAATTGTTGATTTTAATTTCATATATAGTGATATATGATGTGTTTGACTAATCTGTGACAGATTACGATATGATTTGAATTTATTGGATGCTATAGTAGCACTAGCCTTAGTTTTGGTATTTTAAATACCATAAATAATATTTTTTAATTTAAAAAGGAATTCAAAGGCGATTTGGAAATGAATATATTTGTATTAATTTTGGGATTATTTTAAAGGGAATTGAATTGGATAAAATAAATGATTGGGTTTGGATATTTATTTAGCTATTTCATAAAATGATTTCAAATAGAGAATTTCAAATTGGGAATTATTAAACTATGAATTTTAAATAAGATTCTAAAAAAATATGAAATGGGAGTCAGAAACGAGATTTGATTTGCTTTTGGAATATAGTTTGGATTATTTAAGAAATAGATTTATAAATATAATTTTAATTAGAAATCGATTTATAAATGGATTTTAGTGACATGAACCTGTTATAAACTGAAATGAGATTATGGAATTTATAAATGATGTTTATAAATATGTGAATGATTATCGTTCGATAAATTGAAAATATAAATTCACGGTGAGAATTTATAATAGGATATGGAAATTAGGTTAGAAAGAAATAATGGATTCTATTTTGGAATTTGGAAGAGGATTATGAAATTGGGAACGTGAATCGATTTGTGATAAATCAAGAGAGATTTATAAATATAAAATTGGTTATATTGGAATTTAAAATATATTTGTATGAAGAAGTGAAGTTAGTTTTTTTTAAAAGGATTTTTATTTATTAAACTATGTAGTTTTAAAAACTATTTATTTGATTAAAATATTTCAAAAAGTTAGTTATTTAATTATTTAAATTTGTTGGAATGAATTCTAAGTTTATAAACTAGTTTGGTGAATCGATTAGAAATTTTATAAATGAATTGGAATTAGTTATTGACGTTTATTTTAAAAGTGATTTGATATTTTAAATAACCATTTAACCATATCTTTGAAATTTATTATTATTATGTATATAGTTTAAAAGTAGTAATTGGAATTTATTTATAAATACTCTCGAGATTGTAATCTAGATTTATTAAACGGTGGTGATTGTATAAGTGAAGTGTTATAATGGGATTTCTGGAAATTTAGGGAATTTCCAAAATAGTTAGACTCGGGAACTTTGAAAATGAATCTGAATTCATTATAGGAGTTGTAAAAGGTTAGTTGGATTATAAATAAGTATAATCGATAATTTTTTGGAAATTGTAAAGGAAATTAATAAATAAGTCCAGAGATTTATGAGATGAATTATGAATATTTCCTAAGTTGATATAAAAATGATTCTGGAGAATATGCTTATAAATATTTTCCTAAGTATTAAAAAGAGGATTTTGGAAATATTTTAGGTGTGACAGAATTGTCATAAGAATATTTTTCTAAGTGTTATAAACTGAATTTGGAAATATTTCTAAGTGTTGAAATGGTTGAAAATATCATGTTATGGATAAAAGGATTTGAAACCGTTTTCAAATAGTTAGGTATTGGAAGAGAATTGAATAGATATCTTTATAAAGATATTTTGAAATAAATATTTTGGGAGATTCAAATATGGGCCTAGTGACTGCTTATGTGTGTGATTTGATAGTTAAATAACCAACTATCCAATCTGGCCAAATTCGTTTATCGTTTCGAAGAGATCGGGATCAGATTTGATTATCCGAAAATCACTTCGATCCGATTTGTGCGTTACGAATTGTGATATTGTGAAGATAATGAAGACGGTGATTTTGGAGATTTGGTTTGTTCAGACCCAGAACAACTTGTATGGATGAATGCTATCAGCACATTGTCATTGGAGGGCAATGAGCATTCTAAGTGTAAATTTCTTGAAAGGTAATCGTAGCCTCAAGCCTCATCAACCGGGAAATGACTAAAACATGGCATGCAGTAGGGATAAGAGGGTCGCTCCTATTAGGGTATGTCATCATCTTTCTAGATTACCCTATATTATTATGGATTTGGTTGTGCATGAGAGATCTCGATTAAGGTCGGAAGACCGAGATGATGACATATTTGATACTGGTAGTCAAATGCTAGGCCGGTTCTGTGTGGCAGGGTACAAGATGTTCTTATCAAACCCGGGTGCATTAATCTAGAGATGCACTCATCGGAGGTAGTTCCTTACCTGGTCATAGTATGGAATCCATTCTCCAATACGTGCCTTTACGATTTTGATTGTAGAGCCTAGTGTGCTGGAATTTAATTAATGTAACAATTTCGGCTATTTTAACAAGTATTTGTACTTAGACACTATTATAATATCACAGGATTTTTATATAAAATGGTTTTGGTTATCGTAAGAGAAAAACCGTCATGTTTATGTGTGGCGTGGTCTCACGAGATACCTTTGTTTTCAAAGGATTTTGATAACAGTAATAATTCAAATTAAGTGTGTTTTCTCATGCCGGTTTTCCAGACTGACTTGGGTGTTATTTTTTTATAATGCTCGGGTTAGACCGAGTATTACAGATTCAGTTAGGATGCTATGGAGCTCAGGAGACGAGCTGGAGGAGTCACAAGTGTATCGCACGTACTTGATTATATTCCACTGTGGGTGTATACTATATATTCGGTACTTATAAGGACAAGTTATTATAACTGTCCAGATTGTTGTGTTGACTGTTGTACTTTGATGCTTGTATGTATATTACAGTTACAGTTTCTTATATAAAGATCTGTTATTATGTATTATATTTTGTTCCGTTGCGATTGTGAGATTCTGTGTTATTATTTCTATTTTCTTCTATCTCTTCATTTTCTTTTCCCCTAACAATCGGGTATTCCGACATTCAATTTTTCGACATGTAATATAGTGGACGTATTATTGTCGATTTACGAGGGTCGAAAATCCCGGTCGTTACAGATATGAATTTGTTTTGAAATGTAATCAACAAAATGTTGTTTTTGGAAATCTATGATTTTGTTCATATTTAAGTGCTTCTAATATTATGAATACCATTATCATTACCATATTTTATCACCAGAAGTTAATACTATGGATGACTGCAGCATCTGTAGCGCTTAGCTTTTGGCCTCTAGATACAGATGTTACATGGCTTCGTCGTTAACTAGCTACTATCTCATTCCGTTATGTATGTTTTTATGTATTTTGTATTAGTGATGTAAGGACCGGTAGTTATAATTTCCTAGTTTGTAGCTTGAATCATTAAACTCTGATGTAGTATTATAGCAGTGACTATATAATATCTTATGTTATCTATTATATGTTATTCTGATTCGTGGTGAGATTCTGTGATTCTTGAGTTCTTCTTATCTTATTTTTCTTCTACACTTAATGGCTCGTTTGGTGTAAGAAAGGCGGTTTGTTACATTTGGTATCAGAGCTTAGGTTGAGCGAACACCTAGGCTTTAGGTTGGGGTCAACTTCGAGAGGGCGTATTTGTAAATTTTTATTGGTATACCTATATATATTTTTGATAGTTAGATTAGCTTGATAGGTTTGATTAGTACCCTTCTTTCAAGATTTATCTTATCTAAGTATTCTAAGAATTATCTTACTATGTCCAGGTAGTAAGACATAAGTAATAGAGGAAGACGAGGTAGTGGAGCAGGTAGCACTGCGATTATAAATGGTCGAACCCCAAATCCTATAGGAGTTAGGATTGTCAAAGAGGCAGCACCAAAGCAGTCAAGAGTGAATTTCGCAACCTTATGAAAGGGTTACACCAATCTAGGTGCAAAACCATTTAAAGGAACCGAGTCTATCATGGAAGTTCAAGCTTGTTTGCGATCTTGCGAAAAGATTTTTAAAGGTCTTGGCTTATCAGATGAATAGAAAATTTCTTAGTAGCATGGCAACTGCAAGAGGGGGCAGCAGCTTAGTCGGACTCCCCTACTACAAATGTTCCAAAAGAAGAGTATTCTTGGGCCCGATTTAAAGAAGTTTTTGAGGACCAATTCTTGCCAACAGCAGGAAAGACCAAAATGTACAGGAACTTCATAGACTTGAAACAGGGGGATCTATCTGTAGCAGAATATGAGACGAAGTTCAATGAGCTATCTTGTTTTGGACCGAAATTGATCAAGACCCCATTAAAGAAAAATGAGATGTATTTTTTGGGTATGCGAGAAGAGTACCATGAGAGAATGACTGCTCATGTTAAGAGTACCTTTATGGATTTGATTGATATGGTTTAAGGTATGAGGCTTTGGAAAAGAAGAAGCCTACTCCAGTAGCACCTAGTGGAAATACCAATGGTAATGGTTCTAACAAGAGAAAGTTTAATCCAAATTGGAAGAAGCAAGGAAAAGGGAAATAAGGAGAAGGTCAAGAAGGCAAGCCTAAGAATAGTGGTTGTTATATTTGCAAGGAGAAGGACATATTGCTATGTCTGAATCGTGAAGCTCCAAAGCAGCAAAGTGGACCCATCTCTTCAATAGTCCAAAAGACTCTCTGTTTTAATTACCATCAGCCCGACCATATGGTAAAGGACTGCCCACTTATGAAGAAGGTGCAGCAGCTCAAGGTGTACGCTATTAAAAATAAACCGTCGACTTCAACGGATGTGAAGGGGAAAGGCGTCCTTGAAGGTACCATACAGATAAATGGTATTTTTGTTCGAGCATTGTTTAATACTGGTGCCTCACATAGCTTTATCTCTTTAGAATCAGTAAGCAAGTTTCTTCTTATTCCTAGTATTGTAGAAAACCCTATGTGTGTGTTTAACCCCATAGGTGGTGTAACTCATTTGAGTATGGTTTGTAAGGATATGCAAATTTCCTACCTCTCTTACCACTTTTCTTGTGACCTTTATATCTTAGACTTTAAAGGATTTGATATTATTCTGGATATGGATTGGTTATCGAAGTATGGTGCTATCTTAGACTATAGCAAAAGAACTATATCCTTAGTAACCAAATTGGGAAGAATTGCTAAATATCATATGAGAATCCCGGTACTCATATGTGTAGTTTCTTGCATGCCCTTGAAACATCCCAAGAGAAGTTAGGGTCTATAGAAGTTGTTAAGAATTTTCCCGATGTGTTTGAAGAGGTTTAAAGTTTACCATCGCACCGAGAGATAGAGTTCCGCATTGATTTGGTCCCTGGTACAAGGCATGTGGTTCAACCTAAGCGAAGGATGGCTCCGAGGGAGAGAGAGGAGTTGTTAAGTCAAACCCAGGACCCATTAAGGAGAGGATTGATTAGGCCCAGTCGTTCGAGTTGGGGATCAACTGTGGTGTTTGTAGCTAAGTCTGATGGATCTTTAAGATTGTGCGTGGATTATAGGGAGTTGAATAAGCTGACCATTAGGAACAAGTATCCCTTACCCCGCATCAATGATCTTTTAGACCAACTTTATGGAGCTATGGTATTTCCTCAAATGGTTTTAGCTACTAGATTTCATCAGTTGAGGGTTGCTGAAGATAATATACCCTTAACTGCATTTAGGGGCCCTAACTTTTTCTTTGAACGGTTGGTTATGCCTTTTGGGCTAACTAATGCACCAACTTATTTTGTTGATCTAATGAATCGTGTTTTCAGGGATGTTCTTAATAAGTTCATGCTAGTTTTTATCGCTGACATTCTTATCTATTCTAAGTCCAAGGAGGAGCATAAACATCATTTGTAAGTGGTATTAGAAACATTAAGGAGGCATGTTCTTAAGGCAAAGTTTTCTAAGTGACATTTTTGGCAATCAGAGGTATGGTTTATAGGGCATATTGTATCGGGAGATGGCATTTTGGTGGACCCAGTAAAAGTGGAGGCTATTCAAGAATGGAAGCGACCGTGGACTCCTATTGAAGTTCATAGTTTCTTAGGTTTGACAGGGTACTACATGAGGTTCATTCAAGATTATTCTAAGATTTCCTCACATTTGACTAAGCTAACTAAGAAGAGAGAGAAGTTCATATGGACTCCGAAGTGTGATGAATCATTTGTGGAATTGAAGAAGAGACCGACCAGTGCCACAGTCTTGGATGTTCTAGATGGAAGTAGTGGATATCGGTGTATATTAATGCATGTAGAGTAGGGTTAGGCACTGTCATAATGCTACATGGAAGGGTAATTGTGTATGCTAGTAGACAATTGAAGCCTCACGAGAAGAATAATGCTACGTGTGACCTGGAGATGCTAGTTGTTGTCTTTGCATTGAAAATGTGGAGGCACTACTTGCTAGATAAGGATCCTTCTATTCCTCTTAGTTTCTTCCTAATCTTTAGAGATTCTAGAAGTAAGTTTCTTTCTTTAATTAGGTGAAAATTCGAGCTCTTCGCGGATCATAAATCCCGGAAGTATCATTTTACTCAAAAGGATCTAAACCTGAGGCAACAAAGGTGGTTGGAGTTCCTGATGGCCTTTGACATAGATATTCTTTATACACCAGGAAAGGCTAATGTGGTGGCGGATGCCTTAAGCAGGAATGCTGTTTTGACTCTCTTGGAGGTTACCCCGACACTTCAGGAAAGGATTATGAAAATCATAGGAAGGATGAAATACTGGAAGGGTTAATTCAAGGAGTTGAAGAGGGTAGATGTTCAGATTTCAAGAAAGATAGTTGATATGCTTTAAGGATGAATGGACAATTGTGTGTTCCAGATGTGGATGGGCTGAGGCTAGAAGTTTTGTCAGAATGCCACAAATCTAAATTGAGTATTCATCCAGGACTACACAAGATGTATAACGATACGAGGTGAGTGTTTTGGTGGTCGGAAATGAAGAAAGACATCTCTATATTTGTTAGCAGGTGTGTGAGCTGTCAACAAGTCAAAGGCAATCATCAGAAGACAACCAGATTATTACAACCCTTGGAAATACCTAATTGGAAATGGGAAATGATATCAATGGATTTTATCAATGGTTTACCCAGGACCAGAAAAGGAAATTAAGGAGTATGGGTTACCGCAGATCGGCTAACGAAGAGCGCAAATTTTATTCCAGTAAAACCAACAAGAACCGCTGCTTCTTTAGCTGAAATTTTTTTGAGGGAGATAATCAGGTTGCATGGAGTTCCTGTAAGTATAGTAAGCGATCGAGACCCTATATTTACTAGTCAATTTTGGGAAGCATTGCAAACAACTCTAGGAACAAAGTTGAGCTTAAGAACAACATACCACCCCCAAACAGACGGACAGATGGAGCAAGTGAATCAGATTCTAGAGGATCTCTTGAGAGTGTGTATTCTGGATTTTGGTGGATTATGGGAGGATGATTTGCATTTAGTTGACTTCTCCTACAACAATAGCTGGTAAGCAAGCATCGGTATGGCGCCTTTTTAAGTCGTATATGGAAGACCGTGCAAGTCACCGGCATGTTGGGTTGAGATGGAGGATATACTAGTACTTGGGCCGGACCTGATTCGAGAGGCTACCGAAAAAGTTGCAGTGATTAAGAAAAGAATGAAGGAAGCCCAATATTGCTAAAAGAGTTATGTTGATAAGAGGCGAAGAGATTTGGAGTTTGTGGTTAGTGACTTGGTGTTCGTAAAGATTTCACCAATAAGAGGAGCTGTTTGATTTGGAAAAGCTTGGAAGTTAGCTCCAAGGTATGTTGGACCTTTCCATGTTCTTAAGAGAATCAAATCGCTTGCTTATAAGGTCGAGTTACCAGAGAGGTTGGCGGCAGTTCATAATGTTTTCCACATGTCTCATTTGAGAAAATATGTTCATGACCCATCTATGATTATGGAGCCATCGATTCAAAGGGATTTTGAAATAGAACCGAAATTGACAGTGGTTAGACATCCATTTCATATTGTAGACCAGGATGAGAAGTGGCTGCATAATAAGGCGGTGAAGTTAGTTAAGATTTAGTGGAGTGATGATCCCAGGCACTGCACTTGGGAGATTGTGGATCGTATGAGACAAGCTTATCCTGAGTTGATGTTAGAATAGTTGTTTATTGGTTGTATGTATAGTATATGTCTTGTTTGCTATGATTGCTTTTGTATATCTTTTGTATGTGTTTTATGTTATGAATATATGGCTTTTTGTGTAGTCTGAGTTATCCCCATGTTTGCTAATTTCGGGACGAAATTCTTTTAAGGGGGGAGAATGTAATAACCTAGAATTTTGATCACTTAACATATGGATATTTCATTATATTTTTAAGAATTAATTCATGGAATTTATAACTAAAATAAACTCTTTTTAAATAGCAATAAATGATGGTGAAATCATTTTAAAATTTGGTTTACAAAAATAATTAGTTCAAAGAAAGATTGAAAATGTGACCGGAATTCGTTTTCAAAATTTTCGATTTTTCATGGGCTAAAAGTTGTTGGAAATGTCGTGACACTTTGATATACACTCATACATACATTTATAAATATTTTGACATGGAAATGCATATGTGTACATGTATGTACACTTAAGTATATGTGTGTGTGTGTATAAGATAATATTTTACTATAAAAAGTATATAGATTATGTAATTTAAAGATGCTACTTTAGACATAAGTACAAAAAGTACTAAGGCATGCTGGCTTGGAAAAAAATGGAATAGGGACAAGGGGAAACACGTTAGCAAAGGGGGGAGACATGGGGGTGAGGTGGCGACATCTGAGAGGTGGGTAAAGTACAAGGTTGTTTTTGTAATTTCACACATGCACTTTATATAAAAACTAATTTTTATTCCATTTTCCTCATTTCTTTTCTTTATTTGCAAACTTCCTAAGCTCTTGGAAAATATTCCATGGTTTCCTAAAGTATTTCTAAGTAAAAAAAATCATAGCTTTCTACTTTAAATCCTCTTCGAATCTTGCTAGAATACTTCTGCATCCACTTCTTCATCTTATCTTCCAAATGCAAGCACACATCCACCAAAAACCATCAAGGTCATACCCATAGTCCCCTATAGTCAAACCATATGTGCTTAGGCTAAGCACATTTCCAAAGTTTCAAAGCAAGATCAAGCCTTTTCCATAAGATTTAAAAATCCTAAACATTTTCAAAAAGTTTAAAAAGATTTCGTTGAATTCGATAAGTAAACTTATAACTTTTTTTGGAAAGATTTCACCTTTGTATTTATGTGGGTTATTTGATTATTCATATATGATACGGATGTTGAATTATGGTTTGATTTGGATGTAGATGTATGTGTTAACATATGGTTTAGCATTATACTTTAGATCGGAAGTAAAAGTAATGTGTTCGGTTGTAAAGTTACGATCTTGTGATGTTATAGTGATGCTATGGCAATATTATGATTTGTTTTATGTGTATATGCTTGGATGATGGTTAAATGGTTTGGAAGTTAGAACTTGAAATGTTAAAAAGGGACTTGAGATCCATTTCCAAAAATCAAATGGTTTACTAGTTTGATTTATAAAGTGTTTCCATTTTAGTTTTCTAACCTTGTTTAAAGATTTAAAAATCCTTTCTTTTTATTTATAGAAAGAAGAAAGAGGTAAAGGATGAAGTTTAAATGGTAAAATAGATAAGTAAATACTAAGTTGTTGCACCGATAGCGATAGTCGTTATGGATGCAGTTTGAAATATACAATTTTCAAGTTTTTAAGCTTTCTTTTAAAATTGTTTTGAAAACCATTTTCAAACTTAATTAGTAAGAATAAAAGTTAGTTATTTCTTAATTAAGTATGTTTTGGAAGTTAATTAATTTATTAATTAAGAATAATTATTTATTAATTAATTAGTAATTAATATAAAAATTAGTGATTATTAGCATAAATTATTTAAGAAGTTTTTAGTTGATGATTAATTAAGTTGGAAGGTAATTAAGTATTAATCTCTATTTAATCAAGTTAATTATTTTAAATTAATTTTTATTTAAGTAAAGGTTAATAATTTAATTGATTATTATTTAATTAGAGTTAAATATAAATAGATGTTATTTAATTAAAAATAAATTATTAATTAATTTTAAAAATTAATTAAGGTTTAATTATGATTTAATTTTTATTTAATTATGATTAAGTAAGATTTAGTTAAGCTTTAACTTATGATTTAATTGAGATTTATTTTTAAAAAGTTATTTAAACTCTATCGGTTATTTATTTTAAATCAACCTTCTTCTTTAAGAGCATTGTTTTTAAACCAAAGGATCTCTTGTCCATGCCATTAAGTAGCCAAACAAATTAAAGTAATTAGAATAAAATGTTAACACGTTTTATTGGAAGTAAGTCGACTTGTATTTATCATAAATACCGCACTTAGAGAATGTGATGAATATAAGGGAGTTAATTTCGATAAGTGGGCCATGATAACTAAGCATATGGAACATTTTTTCATACATAAATATTTACACCCAGATGTGGAATGATCCACTATAAACAACTTGACCCTTTAAATTATTGAATGCTGGTTCGGAGAGACCAGGATCGGATAGCAATTGTTATCCGAAAACCACTTTGAACTAACGTAAGCCTTAGAATTGGAAGTAGTGTAGGCAAGGTCCAAGATGAAGACTTTGAAATGCAAGGGCTATTTGCTACTAATCCTGAGAGTGATTCCAAAATGGGTGTGGTGGAAGTAGTGCCTTCGGTTCGTCCATCTCCTGACCGACTTGTATAGATGAGTGCTGACATTGTGTCAACATCTGGAAGGCAATGTTAGCATTCCAAGTGGCAATGCTATAATAAAGGTAAACGTAGCCTCAGGCATCATCAATCGGGAATGACTAAAACATGGGATATGCAGCAAGGCTAAGTGGGTCGCTCCTATTAGGGTAAGGTCCCTCCTATCTAGAGTCCCTACTATCAACTCATGTATGCTACGGTACGGTTGCTGATCCCAACCGAAGGGGTGATCATATTCGGTACTGTCCAGCAAGGGGTAGGCTGGTCTTGTGTTGGCAGGGAATCTGGCGAGGTCCTCGGTGTTATTTTATCTAAAGATGCACCGTAATGGGTGGTACCCCAGTAGCCCAGTCCTTGTATAGAATCCATTCTCCAATAAGTACCGTACGGATTTAGTTGTACCCAAATATGTTGAAATGTGAGATGCAAGTGCTTCAGCTATGTTCTATTTTACTTGAAAACCCTAGACATTATCAAGATATCACTGGATCTCTATATAAAGTGTTTATGTTATCGTAAGGTAAAAACCCGTCCATGTTTTTGTGCGGCGTGGTTTTACAAGATACCCTTGATTTTAAAAGTGTTTTAAAAGTAATAATTCAGTTGTTTGAGTTTACTCACACCAGACCCATTTTTGACCCGGAGTATTATTTTCTTTCCCTAAAACTTTTGGTTACTCAAATTTTTATGAGTAGCCAAGTGATCCAGGTTTCTTACGATTGCATTTTGGAGGAGAAGGAGCAGGTGGCTTCAACGTTAGCTAGCTACTATCTTATTCCACGGTATATAGGTATGCATTTTGTATTAGTGATGTAAGGACAAGTAGTTATAACTATCCCGGTTTGGAGCTAGAATCATTAAACTCTGATGTAATATTATGGCAGTGACTATGTAATAACCTATGTTATCTATTATATGTTGTTATGATTCATGGTGAGATTTTATGATTGTTGAGATGTTCTTATATTTCCTTTTCTTCTACCCCTAATGGCTCGTCTTTCGCTGTAAGAAAAGCAGTTTCTTGCATTACTCCTCCCTTACCTCACCATTTTCAGCTGAAGTGACCCCCCTCATGTGATGTTCTCAAGTGCATGTACTTAGGCTGAAAGAGTTGACTTTATGTTGCTTAAGTATTAAGGAGATGGAAATTATCTTAGATATTTTCATATGTATATGTACACATATGTGTACATGCATATTTGTATGTTTATATATGTTCATATATGCATGTCACATGTATATATATGTACATGTATGTGCACAAGAAAATAAACAATGTTGCACCGACTTTGAACAACTTCCGTTCGTTAAACTGTTGAAAATCGGGAAGCTAATTCCCGGTCACATTTTCACTTATAAATTATATTACACATAAATGTAAAAAAATTGAAAACTAATTTCCCATCATTTTCAATTAATAAAAATTATCACATTTGATTTATAAAACCATATAAATAAATATTGAACAATTGTTTACAAAAAGTGCTATTATATCGATAAAGCGATACGAATTTTCTTATATTTTTAAATCAAGTATATATCTTTATAAAACTATTATAAATGATGTCTATCACTATATAAACTAATTAAAATGAATTATTATCATTTAAAAACAATTATTTGAATAATTATAATAATTATTAAATCATTAAACCTCAATTTAAATTCATAAGTCAATTATTAAATATGATGTCATTATCGATGATGTCATAAATACATTTCATTTTAAAAAAATAAAATAAATAATTTTGTTTCATATTCTTGTTTAAATGGATAAATAAGTGTATGTATCCAGTTCCGTGTGCGGCTTTTGTTAATTATAGAGCTGTTTATTAATAAAACGGTTTTAGGCCATTTTATAAATATTTTTTCAAAGTATATATTTTTGTAAATACTTATTCAAAATAAGATTACCATCATTATTTATTATTTAAGACACCATAATCTATGTTAAGAAGCCTTATATTTGAATATTTAAAAATAAATATAATTTATCAAAGTGATAATTTGCTGGTCGTTACGCACATCATAGCTCATATTTGGCCCGTGTACCCCCATGATATAATACTTTGATCAGGCCCGACTCAAAAATTAGTGGCATGTCCATATATCTCAAGCTCCAAGCGCCTAGCTCATCCACATTGTATTACCCCCTCCTTCCCATAGATTGGTCTGGGCAGACATGGCTCTTTTAACGAAATTCCTGCTCGACACCATCTAAGGCGTCAGACATACATCGCCTCCGCAGACACCACTGGGCGATGACGATACACGAGCAGCATGGTCCGTGAAGCATTCCCCAATGGTCGGTTGACCCACCCATTCAATTTACTACTGGATGGGTCCCTCTTGTGTCTTCAACACCATCTGCCTATGTGCACCAGTTTCTTTGGAAACACTGTCTACTACCGAGAGAAGCTTCATATGCATTGTTCCTCTTAAAAGACTAGCATAAACAACACTGTTTACCTAACAAAAACATTACTATGCATTAACCACTCCATGTTCTTTGCTGCCACTAAAAAACACCTCTGCAATAACCACTCCCTGATCTCACGTCATCCACTCCTACTCCAATTCCAAGCATACTCATGGTATGGTCCGCCAGTTATCTTCATCTTCCCCACATAGGCCATCTAGCATCATAGCTGGCATGCGTATCAACCATTTACACCTGTCAATGACTTAGAGTTATTTCTGGGCCTTAGCAACGCGTTCTCATCCATCCAAGCACTATTTCCAGTAGCTATAAATGGATCAAGGCAATAATCTTACAAGGGTTGAAAAACTTAAGCTCTCAAGCATTTACTTTCTTGTTATTATCTCTTGTAACCTAAGTTATTGTATGAGAAGCAAAGTTATGAGAAATTCCTTATAGTGGACATAGATCAACTAGATCGAACCACTCTAAATCTCATCTCTTTACTTTCATGCATTTTATTTCCTTGTTTTACATTTTAATCAAAGATATTAGTTAGTAACCTTTGCTAGTTCACCACTTAAACACAATTCTGAGGTTGGCTAGATTTCTAGTCAACATTTTGGCGCTATAAGGAGAGCCTCCCCTAAAAGCTCTCATTTTCCTTCGCTTTACTTTTCTACAAAACTCCTTTCCTGTTTGCGCTATGTCAAATCCCTATGAAAACAAAGCCGATGACTCCAATGATCGCAATGCCAACATGGCTATTGGAGCAAGTGCCGTCCACCCCATCCCTAGGTTGAGCAATGACACGTGACTCAACATGAACAATGGCTTGACTAGAATGGGTACCTCACTCATGATGTGAACAAGCTTCAGGCTAGAATGGACACTCAAGCAACTATAAACTTTGGCTCGACCGTCCACCCAGTTGTTTAACATACCGCTTGCAGCCTGTTATGCCCAGTACCTACAACATAATGCTTGACCCTTGCAAGAGAGTTGTGTTGGAAACTCCCATATGAGTTGCTCCAGTTCAACATAGGAGCATACATACTGCCCATGAATAGGAAGACGTACATGAGGTATAGAACCTGAACCGATTGTTTACCGCCTGTAACACCCCTAATTTTTGATAACATTATTCAGGAGATTTAATTAGATAAATTAAATAGAATAATGTAAATGTTTAGTGATAAGAGGAATGAGATTTGAACAAATCTAATTAAGGTTATGCTTAATTAAATGGGCTTAAGAATGTGTTATAAACTATTAAAATTACATAAGGGTATATTAGGAAATTGCCGCACATAACCCCTACCCTTATATACTTTCGTTCCTACCCTTTTACCTACCATTCACGTCATTTTGAAAACAAAAACCAAAAGCTTAAAGAAGAGCCGACCATTAAGAAAGAAGAATTCAATTAAAAGCTAGAGAATCAAGTTTAGGGGAAATCAATCTTAATCCAATCTCCTTATCTAAATCAAGGTGAATAATAATTCCATCTCTATTTTTGGTTTGAATCATATGTTTTCGGATTTAAGGGTAAATTCGTTTTTATGATGATTTGGATGATGATATGCTAGAATCACAAATTTATTTGATTTAAACAAGGATGTTTAAATATGATTTCTCATGGTTTAGGGTAAAACCGATATATGTTGATGATTAAATGCCATGAAAAAAAATTATGTTGTATAAAACATGATTTTGGAGTTGGGTTTCAATTTTGATAATTTTCCAAGCTATGGAAAGATTGTTATGAATTTTCAAAGGAAAATATGGTTATTTGGATTTATAAATTTATTTCGGAAAATATATCAAGAATTTGGGTATGGAATTTTGATATGTTAGATGACATGATTAAAGTGAATTTTTGGATTTTTTGAGGATTTTTCTAAAGTGATTTGCTATGCAAATTAAATTGTTTTAGAAGAGGGACTTCTTTGCAAAATTGGTTTTGCTTAATGGAAGGGCTTATTTGATTAACTTAACCATGGTTTAGATCTGAAATTAGCAGCAGTTATTTTAGTAAAGAATTTGTAAAGGTTAAGGCAACTAATCTGGTGTTGACACATGGAAGGTTAGTTAGAAAAAGGTTTACTTTAAGTAGTATTAAATCAGGTTTACTCAGAAAAGTGGTTCCGCCTTCTTTAGAAGTACCTTTCGACATAGAGCTTTCGCTTTCAACCCAGTCGAAACCTACTAAGCCGAAACCAATACACTAGGTATCACAAAGATGGTACACATTGGATTGGAGAAAGACGAAAGGTTAGGTGTCAAAAGCATGGCTTATGAAGGAGTCGATACCTTGGTTTGTTTTAAAAAGAAAAGCGCATGCCTTTGTTTTATTTAAGCCTTCGAAAGCGTCGAAGCATATGTTTTCGAAAAAGGTTTTAAAATGTTTTGAAAGGGTTTCCATTAACATAAGTTTGCTTTCGAATGGATTCCTTTACTTATGAAAGAATGCTTTTGAAAGAAGGGGTTCCGACCTAGTCGAAGCCCTACTGCCGTTCTTTAGCCTTTTGATGGTGTTGAAGTCATCAATGCTTTTGAAAGGTATTGTTAGTTTTTAAAGCTGTTTTAAGTCTCTTCCTAAATGCTTTCGAAAGGGTCCAAGGGTTTCGAAGGCAATGGCTTCGAAAGGGGTTTCGACGCTATCCTTCAATATTTTGTTTAAATGGTTTGAAGATTTCAAAAGAGATGGTGCCGACACCATCATGTTTTCCCCAATATTTTTATATGATAAAGGATGGTTTCGAAAGAGATGCTTTCACCTATATTCACTTTGACCTAAATAATATTTTTAAGTATAAACCCAAAGCTTTCGAAAGGGGGACTTCCAATGGTTTCCAAAAGGGGTACTTTCAATTGGTTTCGAAGCTGTGCTTCTAAAGTTAAATGTTAATACTTTAATTTAATCGAAAGGTTTCGAAAGGAAGGTTTTAAAGTATTAGAAAGGCAGGAGCCTAATGTTTTGAAGATAGATTTTAATGCTTTCGAAGGAGGTCATCCTATGAAATTGAAAGCAAGGTTTCGAGGGTGTCGAAAAGTTTTGTATCCCAAACTCATTTTTAAAGGAAAAACCCATGGCTAAATTAAAGGAATTTTGAAATGATTTTAAGAAGAAGTTTTCCTTGATAAAATTATAGGTTAAAGGGATTAACCATGTTTTCTATGAAAAGTGTTCAAGGACATTAAACCCACAGGAGTGGTATTGTTTTGTAATTATGTTTGCTTCTCCAAATATAAATATATTCATATTATAATGGACCCATAACTATACTTTGGGGATAAAGGGTAGAAGAACCAGCTAGGTTAACCCTGTAGTGAATATAAATTGATTAAACTCCTGGATGAGTAGAATTGCATCCAAGAGGTCAGGGAGACCAGAATATAGGATGCCTAAATATGGAAGTTGTCAAAGAGACAGGTTCATAGTGATCCCATGAAAACTATGATTAGGAAGTTATTGGAGTTACCAAAAGGTTCATAGTGATCTCATGAAAACTATGTTATAAAGAGTGATTGGCAGGGGCCAATTGGTTCGTAATGATCCCATGAAAACTATATCCGGATCAAGTTTTTGACAGATGTCAATAGGTTCCTAGTCAACCCTTGAAAACTAGGATAAGAAGAAAAGATATTGGCAGGGGCCAATAGGTTCCTAGTCAACCCATGAAAAACTAGGATAAGGGAGAAGTTATTGGAGTAACCAATAGGTTCAGAGGAACCCATGAATCAACTAAACCCATAGGAGTGGTAGTGACCAGTTAATTGGTAGGTTCCAATAGGTTCATAGTGCACCCATGAAAACTATGAAATAGGACAGGGAGTCCATATATTATATAAAGGTTATTAGTAAGCCCATGAAAACTAATAGGTTAATAGTGATCCTAGAAACTATAAATATGACAGGGAGTCAATTAAACAGAGGATGGGAAATCCAGTATGTTTTATCATGTTTGCATATCATCATAATATTTTGAAATGACTATGTTTTTGACCATTGTGGATGCAAGAGCACAGTATATGGTTTTATAAAGGTTTTAAGATACCGTGAGGGGAAAACCCCTTCCGCTGAGCGGTGTGGTCTCACTAGATATTCAAATGATTGAGATGGTAGATTATTATTCATACCAGGCTTTAGGTCTGACTCGAAGTTTATGTTTTCCCCTTAAACTCTCGGATACTCAATTGATTTTGAGTAGTTTGAGAGTTGAGGTTTTCAGGTACCTCTTTAGACGAATAAAGCTTCCAGAGACGTGCAGGAGGCATGATAGCTATATAGAGTTTTTCTTTTATCTGATTCCGCTGTGTTATTTGTAATGGAAAAGTTGTTATATTGCCTATATGTACTCTGATCATCCAAGGGGGTACCTTCATATGTCGCACTTGGCGTATATTGTAATAAATATATTTCTCTGAACGTGGTTGACGATTATGGGATTATGTAAAGAATGTTGAAATGATTTTTGGAATGGAATGAGAATGTTGTTTTGAAATTTAATTTTTTTCTGTATCCATGTGTTTCTGTTTATCAATGAATCTAACACTGCCGTATTTTATCGCCGAGGGTTAATAACTATGGATGACTGCAGCATCTGTAGCCGTTAGTTTTGGGCCTCTAAGTAAGGGCTGTTACACCACCATTCCCCTTTAATCAAGAGAGTGTCCACCTTTCACTGCCTTTAGACAATGGATGTGTCCTACGACCTACACTTTGAATGCCTAAGTGGCGATGGGCAAGGAAGAAATCCAAAACCTAGAGAACCATCAGTTCACTCTAGTCCACAGTTAGAGATGTCCCGGCCTAGGTCCCATGAGAGGTGCCCCTACCTGTCCAGGCCGCCTTCAGCCATCATAAGCAATTTCCTACCCCAACTAGGCATCATCTTTCCCCTTTGCCATATGACCTTCACATTTCCTCTATACTAGATAAACGGCAGAGAGGCTGTAACGAACGCGATTTTTCGACGCTCGAAAATCGACATTAATACGTCCACTGTATCAACTGCCGAGAAATCGAATGCCGGAAAACCGAATTGTTATGGAGAAAAAGAAGAGGTAGAAGAAGACAGAAGAAAAGGAAAGAAGAAACAACAGAAAAACACAGAAACAGAACAATATCAGAATCTCACATTCGCAGCGGAACAATATATAATAGATAAATGAATAATCTTTAAAACGAAGAACTATATCATTTTATACATTACATCATCAGAGTTTACAACAACAATATACAACACAACTGGACAGTTATATGAACATGTCCTCATACAGAATACACAGCGGAATAAATAATATCATATACAAGTGATACGTCTCGCCATCCAGCTCGCCACTGAGCTCCATAGCATCTCCTGAATCCAGAATGACCTGATAACCTGACTCTAGACTGCCCGTGTGGAAATTGGTGGGAACCTAGAGTTTAGGAAGGAAACAATAAACTCCAGGTCAGTCATGGTGACTGGTGTGAGAACTAAAATAGTTTTTATCTATAAAACAATAACAATAGAAAATATTCGCAATGCTTTTGGAAAATGAAACTACCATAAAACCTCCCACCACACACACAATGCAATCGCAGACTTGGAGGAGATTTCTTCTTATGATAGTCAAATATGCTTACTACGCCAAATTCTTTTGATATTATTATTAGTGCATAGTGTAAAAAAATCATTTCGAAAATACAATATTAATCTTAGCCAGCATAGGTACCATTATATTATGCCTGCTATAGCTGCCTCCTAAGGAGACAGGTTATACGAATTGCAATCGTAAAGGCTCGTATTGTTTCTTTGGATTTCCAACAAATGGTCAGGCTAAGGAACTTCCTATGCCACATGGGATCGCCTCTGGTTGGACGTCCCGAGAACTAACTAGCTCTCTGCCAACACAAAGCCGGGTTACCCCTGTCACTAGGTAACTCACGAATATGCCATTCCCCGGTCCTTTGGGACCTTTATCCGAGGCGCCTCGATCAAACAACAATCACACAATAAATGAGATCGGAGTATCCACATAGATTAAATACCAGGGCTCTATACCTGATACCACCCTTTTCTAGAAGGAAATGACATACCCTAAAGGGCGTGACCGTCATAACCTTGCCGCATCATTCCTGTTTTGACCATTTCCGGGTTGTGAGGTCTGACGAAGTCCCGTCCATAAAGCTACACTTTTTCACAAAGACACGCTTTGATCACAAATGATCAATAAATGATCATCACACAGAAACACTCAGCATGGCACACTACCAAATTGGGAGTATATCACTGATAAATTTCAACTACATAACCTCTGAGCTCGTACGTCTCAGAGAAGGGTGTTAAGCTAAGAGAATAAATTCTCTGCCACCAACAGAAATGTATTTGAAAGAAATCAGCTTTATATCTCAAAATGTAATGTCAGACATGTAACCATACAAGTCTGTTCCGGGTTCGAACAGAACCGAAGGCACTTCCAAAGAAGTCCTTGCAATCCGGGTATTCACAATCCCGATAAAACTTCCCATCACAAAGGAAATCTCTATACCGTAGCTAACGGTGCAGAGACAATCGATAGGTCATCCTATCGTTTTCACAAATACCCGGTCTTCACGATCGGTCTTCAATACGATCCATATCGCCGTATCACTAATTCGGAATGGGTTATATGACACAAAGGTCTTTTCCCGGCTAACCCGAATAGTGAGCACAATATTTCAAAACATCTGGATATGGGATTTCAATTAAGTCACAACTTATTACCTGTTACAAAATGAAGAAGAGAAAGTGAATACGAATTAACTATTTCTCTCGCTTTAACAAAGCAGAGAATACAAGAGTATATATACAAACAGTACAGCCCAATAGCCACAAAGCCCAAAAGCAAAAGTACCAGCCCAGTCGAAACAAGTAACATAAACACACCAAATGGCTAAAAAGACACACAACACAACTAACCAGCAACTAATCAGTAAAACCTTTTCAACACTCCCCCTCAAGTTGGTGCATGTACATCTACCTTGCCCAACTTGCCTCGCAAATACTCCATCTTCTTCCCATCAACAGCTTTTGTAAAAATATCCGCAACTTGTTCATTTATTCGCACATGTCTTGAACACACGATTCCTTGTTGCATCTTCTCTCTAACAAAATGGCAATCCATCTCTATATGTTTGGTTCGTTCATGAAACACCGGATTTGAAGCAATATGCAAGGCAGCTTGGTTGTCACACTTTAACACAATTGGCTTTTCCACTGTAAAACCCAGTTCAGTCATTAGATGATCTACCCACATCACTTCACATACAACTTTTGCAATTGCTCTATATTCAGATTCAGCAGATGACCGAGCCACTACACTCTGCTTCTTGCTCTTCCACGAAATTAAATTGCCTCCTACAAATACACAGTAACCTCCAGTTGACTTTCTATCTAGCCTTGAGCCTGCCCAGTCAGCATCTGAAAAACATTCATCCTTAATATGATGATAATTTGAGTACATCAGTCCATATCCAACTGTACCCTTTAGGTACCCAAGAATTTGCTCCACTGCTCTCCATTGATGAATATTTGGTGCATTCATGTACTGACTCACAACACTAACAGCATAGGATATGTCAGGTCGAGTAACAGATAAGTAATTCAGCTTCCCAACAATTCTTCTATACCTTTCAGGATCACTGAATTTATCACCTTCAGTAGCTAGATCAACATTTGGTATCATTGGAGTTTTGACTGGTTTCACTGCAAGTTTTCCAGTTTCACTCAACAAATCTAATATATATTTCCTTTGTGACAGAAATATGTTCTCCTTATTTCGAATAACTTCAACACCCAAGAAGTATCTCAATTCACCAAGTTCCTTGGTATGAAAATGTGTGTGTATGAACTGTTTTAATAATAGAATTCCTGCTTCATCACTACCAGTAATCACAATATCATCAACATATACAACCAATAATATAATACCTGAATTTGTCTTCTTGTAGAATACTGAGTGATCAAATTTGCTCTTAACAATGCCAAATGACTCCACAACCTGACTGAATTTACCAAACCAAGATCTTGGGCTCTGCTTCAAGCCATACAGAGTTTTGTTGAGTTTACAAACCAGCTCAGTCTCCCCCTTAACCTCGAACCCAGGTGGTTGTAACATGTACATTTCTTCTTGTAAATCACCATGTAGAAAAGCATTCTTAATATCCAATTGGTGTAATTTCCAGCTGTGTGTAGTTGCAAGAGATATTAGCAACCTGACTGAAGTTAACTTAGCAACTGGAGAAAAAGTCTCTAAGTAATCTACTCCATACACTTGAGCATAACCCTTCGCTACAAGTCTAGCTTTATAGCGTGCAATAGTTCCATCTGGATTTATTTTGATTGAATATACCCATTTACAACCAATGGGTTTCTTGTCATGTGGCAAAGTAACTAAATCCCATGTCTTGTTCACTTTTAAAGCATTCATCTCCTCAACCATAGCTGCATACCACTTTGTATCAGATAATGCCTCATTGATGGTCCTTGGTGTGGTAACACTGTCAAGTGATTTGAAGAATAAACATGTTCCAGGTGATAGATAATTATATGATGCATATGTTGATATTGGATATGTGCACTGACGTTTACCCTTCCTTAATGCTATGGGAAGGTTCAAATCAAGATCAACATTCAGAACTGGTTCATGGATTGGAGTTTCTGGTTGCACATCAGTGGCATTCACTTGTCTATCATCATTCAGGGTATAAACAAGAAAATCATCATTAGGTTCCTCAGGTCCAACAACAGTTTCTTCTTGAGAGCTAGTTAACAAATCTGGTGGTGCATGAAAATAAGGTATATCTTCATGAAAAACAACATCAATAGAAACAAGATATTTCCCAAGACTAGGACAATAACACCTGTAACCTTTTTGAACTCGTGAGTATCCAACAAATACACACTTAACTGATTTTGGATCAAGTTTAGATAAGTGTTGCCTCACATCTCTAACAAAACAAACACACCCAAATACCTTAGGTTTTACTGGAAATACTTGTTTATCTAGAAATAGTAACTTATATGGTATCTCCCCTTCTAATACAGATGATGGCATTTTGTTTATTAAAAAACATGCTGTCGAAACTGCATCAGCCCAAAAACATTTTGGCATATTTGTTTGAAACAATAATGCCCTTGCTGTTTCTAACAAATGTCTATTCTTTCGTTCTGCCACACCATTCTGAGAAGCTGTGTCCACACATGAAGTCTCATGTATTATACCTTTATCACTCATAAATTTCTAAAATGACTCAGACATGTACTCTTTGGCATTATCACTTCTCAACCTTTTAATCACTATATTGAATTGATTTTCAATCTCAGCACAAAACTTACAAAACACAGAGTACAATTCAGATCTACTTTTCATATGAAATAGCCATGTAGTATGTGTATAGTCATCTACAAATGTGACAAAGTATCTAAAGCCAGGTTTAGAAACAATAGCTGATGGTCCCCATATATCAGAATGCACAAGTTCAAAAACAGAATCAACCCTTCTATTTATTCTTGAATTTGAAGACAATCTATGATGTTTAGCATATTGACATGAATCACAATTTAAAACTTGTAATGAGCTATATTTTTGACACAGTTTCTTGAAAGTAGGTAAAGAGGGATGACCTAGTTGACAGTGAGCCTTGAATGCTTCATTATTACTTGTGCATGCAGTAGTAACTGACAAACACTCATCTAGCACATATAATCCATCCACTTCATGACCTCTACCAATAATCTTCTTGCTCGTTAGATCCTGGAATACACAATAGTTGGGGTAAAAGGAAATGCAGCAATTCATTCCCTTAGTTATCTGACTAACAGATAAAAGATTAAATGCTAGTTCAGGAGTATGTAATACTGAAGTTAATAATAACTTTAAGGTAGGTTTAACTATTCCAGAACCATTTGAATTCGATATAGATCCATCAGCCAAGGTAACACTCTTAGTTGATTTATTCCTTTGTAATTCAGAAAATAACAGTGAATTACCTGACATATGATCTGAAGCACCAGAATCAATTATCCACTTGTTAGATTTAGCTACTGTTGTCACTGATCTTGATGAATTCTTCAGCCCTTCTTTATACTCAACAAACTTTGCATACTCTTCTGCATTAACTAACTTGGATCCATCTTCAACTCCTTTTGCAACATTTGCAGATTGACTTGGTGGATTTTGCCATTTGTTATTGTATGGAGCACTATTTGCATTGTTCTGCCTTTGTTTAGCTAACTTCCAACAATTCTTGTATGTATGTCCAGATTTCTTACAATATGTGCATGAGTACATCCCTTTATTCTCAGTTCTACCAGCCTCTCCAGAACTCCTCTGACTAAGCAATGCACTATTGTTTGATGCAGCAGGATTTTGAGTAGAACTTGGATTAGTTACACTTTTAGATCTCAAAATACGACTAAACACTTCCTGTAGAGAATTAACATCAGATCCAGAAAGCACTTGTGCTTTTGCAGCCTCATATTCAGATGAAAGACCTCCAAGAAAGATCATAATAGCCATCTGTTCTCTCTGTTGTTTTTGAATCTTCACATCAGAACTAATAGGAAGTAACATATTAAACTCTTCATATACCTTCTTAAAATTCATGAAGTAATTCATTAACGTCAGATCTTGCTTCTCTGCGCGATAAAATGATTTACATATATCATACATTCTAGTTAGATTTCCTTTACCAGAATACAGAAACTCCAGATAATCCATTAACTCTTTTACAAATCCACAATGATTGATTAAACTGATCACATTGTTGTCGATAGTATTCCTTATTTGAAGAAATAGCCGAGCATCATCTCTAAGCCGTAGCTGGTCGTCTTTATCATCTGAATCTTCCTTAGGTGGATCTTTTCGAAGATGATCATCTTTATCTATGCTTCGAAGGTATAGCCGAATCGTTTTGCTCCAATCAAAATAATTCGATTCCCCCAATTTATAGTCAGTGATCTTTGACATCACTGGCATAATATCCATAATTGATTTATTCTCAGCCATAGTGAGAAACAAATAGGAAAAGAGAGATCGAAGAAAATTTGAAGATAATTTGAATTTGGATCGCGCTCTGATACCATGTTACAAAATGAAGAAGAGAAAGTGAATACGAATTAACTATTTCTCTCGCTTTAACAAAGCAGAGAATACAAGAGTGTATATACAAACAGTACATCCCAAAAGCCACAAAGCCCAAAAGCAAAAGTACCAGCCCAGTCGAACAAGTAACATAAACACACCAAATGGCTAAAAAGACATACAACACAACTAACCAGCAACTAATTAGTAAAACCTTTTCAACATTACCCAAATCATTTCCTTTAAATGGTTTAAACAAAATACCATTTTAAATCTTTAAGCAAAAAGATTTACTTCGCAAAGTTTACCCAGTTTCACAAAGTTTCATTCACAGATTTCCAAATCAATTTCCATTTCAATTTGATTAACCCATTAAATCTTAAAATTTAGATTTAATTTATAGCTTTCAAAACTATTCACAATTCAAGTCTTTTATAATATAAAAGATACACCTTTTGAATTACTCTTTTATTTCAAAATAAAGTTTAAATATCGTTACAAAGGTTAATTCATAGTTTTTCCAAACTATTTACAATTTCATTTCAACTTGAATTGTTTTCAATACAAAATTGGAAATCTTTTCACTTTATAAAAGCTATTATTATTTGGAAACAGATAGTTCTCATTTTGGGGAAAACTGGTTACATTTACACAGGTTAAAGCCATTCAAGTATAAACTTGAATTATAAAATTAAATTTCCCCAAGACCGTATTTTAATTGGTTAAAAAAACCATAAAAACACCTTTTATACTTATAAAATCTTTTAAACCAAAATTCCCAATTCATTGAATTCAATTTCAAAATATTGAATTCAAAATTTAAATCAAATGATTTAAATTCAAATTTTTATTAAGTTATTTAAAATAACTTTTATTTTGAAACTCGCTTTCAAAAACTTTCAATTTCAAAACAATTTTGGATTCAAAAACTCAATTTTCCAAAATTGATAAAAATCTGTGACTTAACCGATTTCCACGTGAAATCCTCATTTGTGTGTGTATTGTGTAGTCCACGGGTTTAACACAATAGTGCAACAACATTCAACCATCACAGATCAAATATAACAATATAATTTGATAAGCGGTATAAACGATAACGCTTATCCTTAATCCATAGATCACAACACAAATCAGGATATATCACAAAATATCACATATCAGAGATGTCAAACAATTCAACATCCAATATAATCCAAACATCCATAGATAGGATCAATTTAATCATCTGATTAATTTAAATCAAATAAATTTCCAAAGTTATTTCCTTTTTAAAATAAATTCCTTTATCTCTTCATATCTATTTAAAAATCCAAACTTAAATAAATTCTTCAACTTATAAATAATATTTTCGAAATCCATTTATAAAGCCTTTTTTTTCAAAATTTTGGAATTTAATTCAATACAGTTCAAAAATAAGGCTTTTATCTTTTAACTCCTTTTAAATTTATCCAATTATCGAAAATAAATTTTTTCGATAAATTTTCACCTTAAATTTCGAAAATCCAATTTTTATTTATTTCTGGTATCCAACGATACCAAAAATATATTCGGCTAAATTATAGCCTTCAACAATTCCAATCCACAAATATAATCACACGGCGATTATAAATAAATAACACACAACATATGAAATAAATTCAAATGTTTGAGGAATCCAGTTGGATCCCTCCAACCTGTTTCCCTACATCCACAGATGTTAGCACAATACCAATTTCACATCAAAGTGAAATATCGCGGTATATGGGATTTAAAAAAAACACTATCCGCTATTATGCGGCGCAATAGGGTCTCATCCGCTATATAATGCGGGAAATCAACTCCAAATACATATATAATACCAATTCCACTTCAATGTGAAATTATCGCGGTATATGTTTTTAATAAATAACCTCCGCTTAATATACGGCGAATAGGGTCTATTTAACACAACAGATAACAATTTATCAACCAATCATCACAATCAACACTATCAATAATTTTAAATCTAACTATTTAAAATTTAAATCGAAATACAATATTCGATTGAGTGAGAAGTTCTCACCTTACTTTCAATAACGGTTGCAGTATTTTATTTCGAATAAAATTAAACACGCGTTTAAATTTTACTCAAAATTTTCACTAGCTCCAATTGACTCCAAACCAGTTCCATTGCGAAGAGCTCGTCGAAACGATTCCAACGCAATTCGTTTTGTAATTTTTCGACCTCGTATGAAAAAGTTATGATAGTTTAAAGTTTGTACGAATTAAATATATACATAATTTACAAATTCTTTTTAATTTCAAACCCTAGATTCAATTGTGGCCATCCATTTCCCTTCCCCAGATCTGGGCCATGCCTCCCCTTTCTTCCTCAACGTGAAAATCATGTTCAAAACCAACCCATAGCCTCCATTTTTCCATTGAATTATACTCCACCATCGACGAACTAGAAGTCGATCGGCTAGCATCAAACGAAAGCACGTGCAACACTCCATCTTCGGCCCAAATATTATCAAGCTCGGCCATCCCTAGGTTGTGAAAAACTTGGGTGACAGCAGCAAAAACGTGGCCAATTTCCCCCCTCCACGTCGCTCCATATTCGATCATTACCGTATAGAATCGAAGGGCTCGTAATGCTCTACAAAGTTGCAGTTAAAGGTTTCTGCTAATTGTTTGTGGATTTGGAGGAAAATGAAGAAGAAGGAGGAGAATTTCTGGCCATTGAAGATAAAACTGGTGGCTAACCCTAGAAGAGAGAGTTTTGATGCATAAATGAATGTTGAGGTCCTTATATAGAAAATCTCCAAAAACACTATTCACCCGATTTTTTCCGAACTCCAAACGAAGCGTGCCGGCTGGCGTTTCTAAGGTTTACCCCACGTTCCGAACACAATGGAACATGTTTCGGGAGCTAATTCGGTCATATGTGAGAGTTACGGAATTAAACGATCAAGTTTAGATTAAACCGATTTAAAACGATTTCGATGCGTTTTGGTTCGTCCCGGACAAACCGTACATCCGATTGACACGAAATTTGAAATGATAAAATAATTTCACATTACGAATCCGATGAAACTAGTTTCGTCGAAATCCAAGACTGTTTGAAAAATGACTATTTTTAGTCATCAATTAAATATTAAAATAATCAATTGTCACAATTTAACTTTTAATTCGAATTTAAAAGTTCTATAACATTGTTATAACTCCAATATGATTTAATATAACTTTATAATTCATTTTAATACACATTAATTCAGATTTCAATTATTTACCCAATTTCAAGTATTAAATTAATAATTTAATCGCCCAATTAAATCACTATATCGAAATTAAATTAATTCGACTCTCAAATCTTACTTATTAATATTTAAAATAAATTAAATATACGAATTTCAAATGACGGAAATTCTGGGTCGTTACAGAGGCCCTTCCCCCAACATAGGGTCAGCATCATCCACGGCACATGGAAGCTAGCCTCCATGAAGAAATGACCACCCTATGCTAGCCAATGCAAAGAATCTAAACTAGAGGTATGATCAGCAAGGGTCTGTTAGATGATGTGAATGGGGATTGCTTCTTTAAAAAAAATCCTAAGCAATTACATCAACCGAAGATATGTTTTTCCTACCACGGATAAATTTGAATGGAGTACTGATCCATCTGATCACATCACTGCTTTCAACTCATTAACTCAGGCAGACTGGCTGTCTAATCATGTAAAGTGTTTCCTCTTTCCCTCCACCCAATCCGGGTCGACATCCTATTGGTTCCTTCATTTACAAGCCGGCAGCATCCAATCTTAGGCCCAATTATGTTCCAACTTCAAAGCCCGCTTCTTTGCACCAAAATAAGGGTTATGATGGCAAGTAAACTAGGAAACATACGACAAGGTTCGACGAATCCCTTCGCTGTACATCAACCGCTTAAAAAGGAATCAACCCATGCAAGGGGAGCATACAAGAATAGCTCGGTAGATGCCCTTTGTTATTGATTGAGGTACCGGTCCTGAATGCAGAAAGAACTACCAAAGCAACCCACTTCATCTCTGATTGGCTTTCTTCAATGAGCGAATGGCATAATGAGGCTGGAAGAAGCTGACATCTCTGACAATGATGAGGAAAGCAGCCAGAGAAATAAAGTTGTCCTAAGAGATGACAGTCGTCAAAAGAATGGTCGATAGGAAAGTAGAAAAATGTGTTCCAAGGATGGTGCACGCTTCAAGCCTAGGTACACTAACTATGCAATTCTAAACTATGGCATGGAAACTATCTACCTTGCAACATGTGATCGCTTACCCTTTCAACGCCCGCTCCCTCTCGATTTGGGAAGATGGAGTTGCCCAAGGGTAATGGAAAGTACTATGAGTTCCACCAATTCAGCGGCCACTCTACCAATGAGTGCCAACATCTCAATGATGAAATAGAGCGACAGATCTACAAAGGAGCATCGGTTTAGTATGTAAGACAATAAGTAGAGAAAAGTAACACCTATCAAAATCCACTCGCCCCATCCAAGCGTGTAGAAGACAATAATGTTGTCATAGTCGACACAGAGATCCTATCAATCTGTCGTGACTTGCACATGGTCGAAAGCAGTCGAGGGGCTCAAGCCCGTTATAGGGGAGAGCCTCGCCTCCATCAACTAAGTGTATTCGGTAGATCTCCAAGCCCCTAAGGGCCTTTGGTTTGAGGAAGACGTATCCGACATTGCTTTTATTGCAGAAGATAAGAGAGGGATTAGTTTCCCCCATTATAACCCTATGGTCATCTCAATTAGTGTGACCGACACTAAGGTCCACTAGGGCTTCATCGATGGGGGCAGCTAATTTAATGTAATGTTCAAAGAAGTCTTAAATAAGGTGAAGCTTCCCGCCTCTATCCTCACTCCATGTACACTGCCCATCTCTAGGTTCGGGTGTCGGCATAGTATTATTAATGATTACCTCTCACATGGTCACTTTTAGCCAAGAACCTTTGGTGACCAAGATTCAAGTACGACTTGTTGTGGTAGACCGCTCGTCCATATATAATATCTTAACATGTAGAGTAACTTTAATAGACATGGATGCAATCATGGCCTACTCACGGATAACGATGAAATTCCTCAACAAAGGGGAATAGGGTGCATCACTAGCAACTAGCAAGCCACCAAAGATTGATATAGTAGATTACTGCAATAAGCAATAAAGGAGTACTCATGCAACGATAGAAACTAGCAACACTCAATAGTGACATGCTTGAGAGAACGCATAAGCCCTTCAATGCTCTCGTTCATGTTAAGGTCACCCGAAGCCTTGAACACAAAGCATCCACAATGAACACCGCCCTCTTGAGAGCATGCGAGCCACACAACACTTACGTTCATGTTGGGGTCAAGACAACATGGTTTACCGGTATAATCTTTCCCCGGTCAGCCCAAGCAAGATAAGAGAACTTATAGCATCATAGAATGAACAATTGCACCCCCGCCTCTATGAGAGCAGAAGATATCGCCACTACTTTCCTCTTAGCGACAATGAACTCGTCTGCGAAAGCTAGGGGCAGTTATTCCTCTTGTTCGCCCATGTTTGTCCATCCCGATCAAGGACATTATTGAGCGCATGATATATGCATTAGAACCATGTGACCTAGAAGAGACTGTGGATAATAATAACATCACAACAATCCGCTCGACCCTCGTCTGGGAGACTCAAACCCGATGGTGGGCTGACAACCCCCCCCCCCCTGAGGTAATATCAATTGACAATGATGTCTAGGATCTCAATTCGTATGAAGCCATAAAACTTTCATATACTTTCTAAGTTAATTTGGTCAAGTTCGATAGTCGGCTGATCGACTATCTAATCCTAAAACAATCGCATATGGAAATTAAGTCTTGTATACTTATCACATTTTCGACCTTCTCAACTTACTATATCCCTCAGTCATGAGTGAAGTTGGTAGGTTTGAGCTTGCTACTAAACCCTACTCAAACATCATTCTTGAATCTCGCAGATAGAACACATCTATATAACATATCTATTTTGTTGGATTTTAGTGCTAAGTATAGGATTAAATACTTTCCATAAATAAGAAAACAAACAAAACACGATTAAGTTATTAAGTGACTCATAGTTCCCTTTCTAAAAAAATTGTTTATAATTTAAAGGAATTTTAAAATGATATCTATAAACTAATTTATTTATAAAGCTGATATATTTAATAAATTTACAAAACAATTTAACACACAAAATGTTACTTAAACCTTTTAATACTTTAATAAGATATTTACTAATTTTCTAAAACTATATATGTATACACACTTTTAAAATACTTATAAATATGTTTTAAATATCCATTTAAAATATTACTTAAAGATAACTACTTTATAATTTATTTATAAACTTCCAAAAAACAAATTTTACATTTATTAAACCCTCTTACTTCAATAATTCATAATTAATTACTAAAAATATATTTAAACTTAAAACCACTTTCAAAATACTCTAATACATGTTATTAAACATCCCTAAAAAGATCCGAAAAAATAATTAATTTAATTATCACTTTAACTCACTTTAAATCAAAAAAGTGTTAAAAATAACATTACACAACCAATGTTGTAAAAAGAGCCCAGAAATGCCATCGTAGGTCAAAGACAACATTTACTAGACAAAGAACACTAGGAAAATTGTCTAAATGTTTGATCCGTTTTCACAACTCAAATAAAGGTTTTAAGATTCTATTTTTTAAAATTAAGTAGCATACTTAAACTACTTAGAAACAATGCAAAGAAACCCCTAAGGATATCTTTCAAAATTATATTAAAAATTCCTAAAAACAAGCTATTTCAAAGTGCTCGTATAGCGACCTTTTTCGCTATAACTTTTGCAACTTCGTTCAACCAGTTATGAAATGATTTAAACTTAGATAATTTTACAATAAGATATAAATACAAAGTGCATATTAAAACAACAAAAAAAAACTCTAAGGCTGTATCTTAAATCATATTAAAAATCGCCAAACATAAGGCGATTTCAAAGTGCTTCTATAGCGACTATTCGCTATAGAAACCATTCCATATTCAAGTCCAAACCAAACACGATCCAATCAACCATATATGCACAATGTCAAGGCCACATTACATGTTATAGAAGATCATAAAAGTATTAATATGCCATAAATACTTGTCATTTGATTTCAAAAGCAAGTAAGGTCTAAGTATACAACATTAATTAGTTAATAACTTCACTATAATTATACAAGCAATATTATACAACTTCATTACAATCAAATGGTGAGTTAACTCACTCTTTTCCAAGTCCACGGTCAAGCATAAGCCTATACCTCAATATCACTTCTAACCTCAACCAAAGCAAGCTCCAAAGTTCAACCTTGCCTATTTATATGTTCAAGGCCTAGGCTAGAAATGCCTTTGTTCCTTATGGCCTAGAGTTGAGGGGTGTGCTCCTTTTCTTTCAAGTTTGAGTTGGTAACCTAGTTGCTATGTTTAGTTAGGACTATAGCTTGAGTTTGGTGAAGTTTCAATATGATTTGAGATTGTTTAAATGTAAAGAGAAGAGGATGAAGAGAATTGTTTCTATGTTTTATGAATTTGTAAATCCATTTTCTAAGCCTTAAGGAGGTTTAAATAGACTTCACTAAGAGGTCACCTTCACCGTTTACCTCCTAGTCAAGAACCATCGCCACTATGTGTTAGCTATCCACCCCACCTTTGATCGAAAATAAATATTTAAACATTATTCACCCAAAATACCATCTCCTTAACTATATAGTTAATATCAGATAATATCGCTGATATATCGTTGATATATCACATATCGCTTCTAAGCCGGTATTTATTCAAAATATCGCTTAAAGTATCGTTGCCAATATACCGTCCGATATTTGCAGATATATCGCTCCAATATTTAGTGTAAAATACCCGATATGTTTTAAGAATATCGTTCATTACTGCATGCGTTGGAGAAAAGGTGTTTACAAATAAATAACTTCACATTCTCAATATTTGTTTTTTGTATATGGTGAATGACAATATATATACCACATTAGAAATCCCAATGCGCTAATTTTTCTATTTTAACTATATAGTTTTAGTCTTCTTCATTGGTCTTTCATTAAAAAAAACTCTATTCATTTCATTATTTTATATGTTTATTTTTCCGTAAAGATATTACCATTAATAACAAGAGCATGAAATAGCTACTTCTCTTTTTAGTTTTTTTATTCACCATTTCTAATTGATACATTAGCTTATGAAAAATTATTTTATTGGTTATTATCAAGCACCAAGAACTAAAAGTTGAAAAGCGGTAAAGTTATATATTTGGTACAATGCTAAGGAGTGAGCTAAATTAGTGATTGGTATCAAAACAACAATGCTTATTCGATAGATAAGTGAAAATGAAAACGATAAAACTATAAATATGAAAATTTTGGTAAAGTAACATAGATGATTAGATGACTAAAGAAATAACGAATACGGTATAAAAACGAAGAAGATAATAAAGATGTACAGTGTTCGAATTTCTCGTTTTTTATTAGCCTATATTATGATTTTTATTTAATATAATATCTCAATAAATGGATTGTAATCTGTAAACTATATGTGATCGGTCTTTGATAGTAATTTTGGCATTATTTATCCAAATATTAAAAAATTTATCATCAATATGACATTATAACATTATATAATATCGTTTATAACATGTTCTACACATGTCCAATATTTCATCGATATTATTCGAAATTATCGCAAAATTTTAGAATATCTCATATCGGTATTTGATCAATACGTAGCCGATACCGATTTTAACTATTTAGCTCCTTGATCCATTTCCTAATCTTTTTACTATTCATATTTAGTTATCCATAACATAGAAAATATTATTAATTGCTAACTAATTACACAATAAAATATTAGAAAAACAAAACAAGTTCGAACAACTTTTACTAAGAAAAAATTTGTTTATCGATAAAACGATTTTCGGTCACATTATCGATTTTTCTTCTAACTATTTATTTTTGTAACAAAATTTCAAAAACAAGTTTACTTAGCTATTGATTAAAAAGAGTTTAACAAGGTTATTGAATCAATTTTATAACACTTAACCCTATTTCAAATGTTCCGATATTCAAAGATGAAGTGATCAAAATTACAGATCGCTACACAAGTGCTGACTGCTACTTGGGAAATAGATAAGAGACGGTTCTACTATTGGTACGTGTTCTATTTTTAGGTGTTCATAGAGGGCAGGGTAGTTTGAGTGTACCGTGTGGTGGTATGAGCGCATCCATGAGTTGGATCTATAAGTGGACATCCGAGTGGTCCACATCCCTAGCCATCTGAGTGGGCATGAGCTTGAGTATTGAGTACTTGAGATTTTGAGTGGTTACTGATTATCTGCATGGGTCAAATGATCAATCTAGGTGCATCCGAGAGTGTGACGGTTGTTGTAATTGCTTTTGATTGTATTGAGTGCAATGATTGTTGTATTTGCATTGATTGATTACGATTGTGATGGATGTCTTGTGATATTACTGTGATAGACATCCTAATATTCCACCATGCACTTTGAGTGTTAGTACACTATATGATGATAGTTTAGCATGCATCTGTGTTTAAGTGATAACTTGTTAGATGCAGGGATGGGTTGGGTATGACTTCTCATACCTAGTGTTCCTTATACCATATCATCTTTTATAGTATCTTAAGATTATTTATCACTCACACCGGACTTTTGTCTGACTCGAGGTTTTATGCTTTGCTTCTTATTATCTCATATGAAATTGAATGAGTAGACTAGATATCAGGTATGGTATTAGCACATGGAGTTGTTCTAAAGATGAGCAAGAGGTTGGCGCTATTATGTATTCTATTATCTGAGTCTATTTTCTTATTCCACTGTGCGGTAGTGTAGGGCTTTATCAATGCTACATTTTTATCTTAGAGACAGATATTTGAGTTTATCTATCAGTTGTATAAACTCTATTATTGTTTTTATATAACTGTATTGAACCTATACTTTTATATTGTTATATTTCTATCTTGTCTGCTTTATATTGTTATTTATTATTCTTTATTTGATGCACTATAAGATATATGACATGTTCTCTGTTGGAGTTTGTTTACTTTACCACTTGATAATCACTCTACATTGGTCAGATACTACTACAGCGCACTATACAAGTTATACTGGTACCAAAGGTGTAGGGCGGTCGTCACAATAATCATGGCTAATGTAAAATGAGATTTTCACAGCGGTTGTTTTGTTTCTAAAGAGTTAAAGGAAAATAGCTTTAGGTGTAGAAAATGTAATATAGCTTTCACGAAGAGTGGAAAAGTTGGATATTAACCTAATTTAGGTAGATATAAGAAAATGAGTTAAAATTGAGATAAAGAAATTTTTTATCTTAGATTACACTTTGTATATTATAACTTGGATCTAAGATGAATAAGAAGAGAGCTAGGGTTTATGGTTAGGGACGTACATGAACCTGAAAGGGGGCAATATGATTGTAGGATAATTGTAGGGATTGTTAAAATAAATGTTTGGAGGACAATTGGAATTTAAACGTTAGTTTGAATGAATTAGATTAGAGGTACAAAAGATGGCAGGGGAAGTTAAATGAAAACACTTTTGGGTGAAATGCAAAATGTTTGCACCAAAAATTAGCACAAACACCCAATAGATTTTATGTAGAGAAATAAAGTAAGGAACTAAAATTAAAACAGAGGAAACAAGTAGAAAACAAGAACATGCATATTTATAGTGGTTCGACGTTGATTAACTACGTCCACTTTGATGAAATTGCCTTATTAATCACTTGTTTTCTGGGTACGTGGGGGATTGGATCGATTGATCTTTGATTACAATGGAGTACAAGTAAAACAGCAACGTAAAAATCCCTCAAATAAACAATGAACTCTGTATTTATAGGGGTTGACGACCGAATATCTTTCTAAAATTTCGCCAGCAGATTACATGATTTAGATGAGGTCGCCCAAAAAATTTCATGGTCCAATTCCCAATGATAGGGGATCGGCACCTATCGGTTCATGCGGTGATGTAGCAGCTCATGATCGCTTTGGTAGGTCCCCCTCCATGCTAGTTTCATTTTTTCAAAGTTGTTTTGCATAGTCGCTTACATGTTTTTGGAGATATCGATCGATTCTCGTTGAGTTGAACTGCTGATTCAAGTTGTTCATAGCTATAGTGATATGATTTAATCCCCTACATAGCAGAAGGGATAGGTACTGATCCCCTACTTAGGGGATGCACTAATCCATGCATATAACATTTTGGAGAGCCTGTCTCTTGATCTCACTTTCTCGTTGCTTCATACCATCGTCTATGCTTGATCTCTGGACTCCATGATCACCTCTCTGCGTTGCTTGCCTTGCCTATCTTCGAGTCTAACTTGTCCAATCAGTTTGGATATAACCGGGTCAAAAGGCTGGATAACACTTGCCTCGCAAAGTACGTCTTGTTTCAAACATGACGTGCTTTGAATTGAAGCAAGATAGAGTTGTCGGAAAGGATTCCATTCAATTTCCTAAACAGTCGTTATCCTTCCATCGAATTGTCTTTTCGAAGAGTCATATCTCTCTCGGTTTGTTGTAATGCTTGGTCAATATTCGTCAGTATAAAATCGGAGTGTAAACCCCCATCTTTGTCTATGTTCAGTTCCATTGAGCTGGTTGATTCGCTCGGAGAAAGCCAGCTTATTCTTTCATCATTGTTGCAATGAACTATGGTCTGATCTTCACAACCCATGATGGATCATCATGGCTGACCGTGGTGTCAATCGTCAACTAAACGGGTGCAGCCTTGGATTCTTTGGGCCATTCTTCCTCATCTCTCGAGTCTATATCTTTATATAACCGACTGTGGTGCCCAAGCCAAGGCTCGGACGCTGATTGCTAAGCTTTGTTAGTTTTGAATGTCTCCACATCCTTTCCTTTTTTCTTTCGCTGAGCATCCCTTAACTCAGCAACATAGCAGGCACGGCCAGTCACCTGATCTTCATGAATAATTCCCATGCCACTCTCTATCGGGAATTTCAGTATTAAACACCAAGGGGAGATAGCTGCCTGAATTCAGCAAGGGCCGGTCGGCCCGAAAAGGCATTGTACGGAGAGTTGACATCCATCACAACAAACACAACACCCGTACTCTCCTACGGTTGTCGTTTTCCAATTCCACCGATAGCTCGACCTAGCCTACTGCTTCAGTAGCAATACTGTTAAAGCCATGAATACGGGCTTTGCACGGTTTCAAGTCTTTAGCCTCCAGCAGCATCTGATCGTAGGCCTTCTTAAAAATGATATTTATAGAACTTTCGTAGTCAATCAAAATCTTTCTCACCAAGGCGGGGCCTATCATGGTCAAGGTCACCATTGGGTCTATCGTAAGGGCTTCCACCATATCTGCATCTCTACTTTGAAACACGATATCATCAGTCATAGTACTTTGTTGTTTTGCCAGAGCACCGTCCCCCGCATTGAGCAACACTCCATATCAACATGTCTTAAAGCGCTCATGTAACGCTCCATCTCGTCCCGGCTTTTATCGATCGGATGTGGTCCTCCAACATTGGTGTTAATGACTAAACTTCCTCCCGCCCGTGTAGGTTCTTTAGCACTAGATGGTGCTTGTCCTCTATTGGGGTTGGATATCCTTTGCCCGCCATCCTGCGGGGCTTTAACAAACTGTTGCAACTTTCTTTTATGAATCGACTTTTCAATGATATCACGGAGGTGGCGACACTCATCCATGGTATGACCATAACTTTCACGGAATCTACAGTATTTCCCTGTTTTTTTTGCTTCTCCGTCAGTTCTTTTAAAGGCAGTTTCCTATACTACATAGTCTTACAGGTTGATAAATAGATGTTCTCTAATGACGTGTTCAACGGTGTATAGGTGTCAGATGTCGGGATCCTTAGCTTCCCTCTCCCAGAATCCCATCTTCGATCGCGGTTCCTATCACCGCCCCTTTTTTGTTCATTTTCTTTGTTTTGAACATTAATTTCAACTTTTTGGGAACTCTCTCCGGATTGTTTCACTGTCACATTACTTTGTACTCCCTTGGCATTCTGACTTGCAACACCTCTCTTCCTGGTCTGCTTCGCCTCCTCCTTCCTCGGGTACTGAGTCACCTTCGCATAAAACGGTCCAATGTAGAAGGAGGCTATCCTGCCAACCATTCGCCAAAATCAGAATAAGGGTCAACTCTCTTAGTCGGTGCCATCAGCATTGCATCATCTTTTGGATTACTAACTTCTATAACAGTTGTATTAAACTTTTCCAAATAATCTTTCAATGACTCCCCCAGAGCTTGGATCAAGTTGGAAAGGGATATGACATCTTTGAGGCAAGCCGTGGGCATGCAGAATTGCTCCACGAACTTCCTTGCTAACTCATCAAACGAAGAAATTGATCGTAGTGGTGGCTTGGTGAAAAATGAGGAAACAATTGTACATCGATGGCTCATGCGGAGTCCATGTACCACTCATACTTCAAGATATGCTGCATGGGATTGGTTTTTCCTGCATAAGAAGGAATCATAGGCATATTAAACCTTCGTGGGTACTCTGCATGTAGGATGTTGTCAGTGAATGGAGTATGACTTCTGGAGAGTCCCTAATCATCGTTGGTCGGGCCATGACTTTCTTTCACAGGTTGTCTCACCATAGTCGTTAGGCCCGGTGTTTGGAGAGCCGGTACCTGGTAGTAGTCGTGTTCCAACTTACGTGAATGGCCCGATCCACACCTTTGGGTAGCACCGCGTTGCCAGCTCAATGTATTCCTCATGTGCCTCCTGAGCAGCTATCCTATCATCGTCTCTCGATTGTGGTTCAATGACATTCGCCTAAGCTCCAGCGCCTTAGTCGATCGCGGCGCGTTCGGAGTTAGCTCTTCCACTTACCTGAAGACTGCTCCCCAAATTTGAGGGTTCGGCGTTGATCCCCCTGGGGGTTTGGTACCGATCCACGTCGTTTGACGGTAGTCGATCGTGTAATTCTCCAATGACATTCCAACATCATATGCATCCGTCTTGCGTCGTCTGCTTCTGTGATAGTCAGATGAAGAGGAGCTCTCTGATCCTGAGTATGGAGTAGGCTCCCTCCTTATCTTGCTACGTTGGTCTTTCAACTGGTTCATCGGTTCGATATTGGTCTGGATTTGCCGATTGAGCTGCTAACGACTATCAAGCAGTTCCTTCATCAAGAATTCAAAGTTAGCTTTGGTGATGTAATTAGGAGGATTTGGGGCATCAGCAGCCGCCGGTTGTACATTCTGGCCAACCAGTTGAACACTGGTATCTTCATTGTGACAACCGCCCATGACCCCTGCACTGAACCTAGAGAAAATGCACTGTAAAGTGTGCCAGGCGACCATGGACGATTGTCAGGGTAAATTAAAACATCAGAATCTATCGTATTACTCACAGCGCATGGATAAAATACAATAGAATATATGTATAGTGAAGCTTTACAGAACAAAATGTCATCATATAAAACTTCATAATAGTTGAATACAGACATCTGAATAGTCAATACATCAAGCCTCACTACATAACACTCAGAGAATATACAAACAGGGGAACATCCAGTACATATAATAAGAAGATAATATGCAACCCTCCAGCTCGTCTTCGATATCAACACCGTGGAAAGCAAGAACAGCACCTGTCACCTGCTACCTAGTCTGCCCGTCCCAAAATGGACGAACAGCCCAAGGAAATAAGAGTTAAAACATAAAGCCTTGAGTCAGACAACAGTCTTAGTGAGCAGTAAATTAACTAACAACATACCAAAAGTGTAACATCCCACCTTTTTGTATGCTTAAGCAGACAAACGTGCCAACTTAAACCATACAGAAGGGTGGATTGTTATGGGGTAAATAAGAAAAAGTGGAGAAATAAAAGAAACAAAATAGAATCTTGCAGCGGAATGATAAAATATAATAATCAAATAATAGTTCATGAAGCTGTTTTACAAAACATTTGATTATACTTATACAATACATATCAGAGTTACACATACCAGAGAATGATAATTATGCAGCGGAATACAATGGTGTAGTGGAATATATAACAAATAGTAATAATAAAATCTTCGTCTTCGTCCTTCAGAAATAGGGCCTTCAAATCCTGAAATGCTCAGGCTGACCCGAGCGAATTGAAAAGACAAAACACTCGAGTCAGAACTAAAAGATCTTATGTAAGTTAAATCAACGAAATAAATATGAGTGTAAACGGCGTCAGAGATGTTTACGGGGTTTGACATCTCCTATCCAGTGTCTAACGTGAGTGCAGTAACTTAAGAAATGTTCGGGATTCACATCTCTTAAGGATCCGTTAAACTATTTACTATATAGTAATATACGCTATATACAGTAGTGTCTAATCAGTAAAGTATAATCATATAGAAAATAGCGTTAAGGGGATGGAGAACCTTAACGCGGTCGGATCTTAAAATCATAATCGTAGTAAAGCTCGATATGGTAGGTGACACGGCACAACTAGGCAATGCCAGGGTAGATATACCAATTACGCACACGGACTGATGGAGCGCATAGCAGCCACTACCGTCCACCTCGGACAACACTCCCAAATCAAGGGTGGCCACCAAAAATCACAAAGTAATAGAATGGTATCGAAGAAATGTGTCCGAGAAGAGGTGCTACCTCACTGGTCCGAGATCGCTCCTGTTTTAGCCACCTTATGCCAACTCACGGGAGTTGGGTCCACGTATATACCTTAGGATCGTCGCCACCATCCTACTTCATTCTGGAAACTCCACCGCGTACACAGTTGTCAAAGTGGTTTTCGGTATCAACAGAGAGTATGCCTATATCCGATCCCGGTCTCTTTAACAACCAATCGTTATTATAACACCGTGGTCATTTACAAATATATATACTTTTAAAAACACAATCACTGCCCTTTCAAAACATATCCTTTACTACAAAATAGTATATACTTTAAAACCAAAATATTTTTGCCATTTCAAAACATATCCTTTACTACAAAATAGTATATACTTTAAAACCAAAATATTTTTGCCATTTCAAAACATATCCTTTACTTCAAAATAGTATATACTTTAAAACCAAAATATTTTTGCCATTTCAAAACATATCCTTTACTACAAAATAGTATATACTTTAAAACCAAAATATTTTTGCCAGTTCAAAACATATCCTTTACTTCAAAATAGTATATACTTTAAACCAAAATATTATTACTATTTCAAACCCAAATTATCAATGTATTATTTCCATTTCAAAACCCAATTCAATAATATATCATTTCCATTTCCAAAACAATTCAATAATATCTCATTTAAATAAAACCAAATTTCCAATCACTAATCTTTCTCAAATTTAGATAACTTGAAATATTCTTTTAAATCATCTTAAACCCAAACCACATTTTGAAGTCATATTTCGAAATTTTCAATTTCAATAGGTTTCAAATCCATATATTCATAGATAATTCTTAAATAAATTCTATTTCAAATAAATTCATTTTCCAAACCATATTACTTTCAAATTTATAACAATTTCGAAAACCAATACTTTGAAAACAATAATACCTTAATTTCAATAAAACATTTCAATTTTGATATATTTCAGGACTTTAAATATTCCGAAATTCCCAACCAAATCTGATAATCTTATATATACCTTAATTCAATTTACTATTATTTAGTTTAGAAATATTTATTTAATAAATTCAGTATCACTTAAATAAAGCTCAAACTTTAAATATTCGTAAATCAAACTTAAAACATCATCAAATTTTACTTAGCTTAAATTTTAGAATTTAACCATATATAAAAATATATTTATATAATATCAAAATTAGTATATATATAAACCCTTATTTTCCAAAATCCATAGAAAATCACTTTAAAATATTTTATATATAGACCACGTTGCCTGTATATAATTTTTTTATCCTATGGTCAAGTGATACAGATATTTATCATTTCAATCCGTAATTTTAAAGATAAAAGTTTACGGTTATATATCATTTCAAACCGCAATTCCGAATGGAATGAAATTGCATAATAACTTGCAGTTTATATAAAATATAGCATCCATTCATCCAAATATCAATAAACAACCATTTATTACAATCATCATCCAATTTAAACAAACATCAATATAAAGCATATAAAATATAACAAGCATCAACGAATAGTTTATATTCAATAAAAATTAATAACTGTTTAACTGGCAGTTTATATGCAATAATAAATAAATTTTACTGTCAAATTATATGCAATAATAAAATTAAATAACAATTTAATTTAAATAAATGCTATCTAACTGAGATGATGATTAAATATATGCTCAAACAATCATAGATAAATTTTAAATCACATCAAAATTTAATTTAACAAACATAAGAACATTTAGAAGTTGTGAGTGGGTTAAAACACTCACCTTTTGAATTTAAATTGAATTTAAATTCAATTTAAACCCAAAAATTTGACCGTCTCAGAATTCGTCCAAACCAGCGTCATCAGGTCCGGAATTTCAATACGATCCTAAAAAAAACCGCTCGTGAAACGGAGTTCGTATGCACAAGATATTGCGAAAATTGTGATTGAATTTCAAAATTAAAAACAACAAAAGGAGGACACATTCATACCACTGCCACGTCATCACTCATTTTCTTCCAGAACGAATGCGCACACAGTAGCCGACCGAGCATGTCACGCACGCGGACCGCCTCCACCAATTCGAACCCAATTTCGCGATTTGCCGCCAATCCGACCATCAATTCGCCTCCAAACTTCGCCAATGAACAACACGCTAGCCCCTCTACAAAACCCAGAAAGGATTTTCCGATCAGACGCACCAGTCAAAAACGCCCAATTCAATTTTGACCGCAATTTCTGGTCAAACGATGCATCGAATTGAAAAACGAATTACACCAATGAATTACGCTCGTCGAGAGCTTCAACATATATTAATTTGAGATTTTTCTGAGGACTTTGAATTTTTGACTTTGATTTTGAAATTGATCTGGATCTGAAATTTTTGTCTACCATTGAGGAGGAGGAGGAGCTGATGAAATTTTATGCGCAGACAAATGAGAATAGGCGGAGGCTAGGGTTTAGCGGGGATATATAAAGGCAAAGTCGAAATAGGATAGATGGACCCGATCTATAAACGCGCTGAACGATGAATGGCCCAAAAGCCCGTTTCGACTCCGGAACGAAATTGGATCAACCCATATATCAAAATAGATGTTTTAAAATATTTTAAACGCAATGGAAAAGGTTTCAGGTTCAAATTGTGTCGTATGAAGAAGATATGCAAAAATCAATATTTTCAAATTGATTTCAATTGCATAAATTTCAAGGCGTTTCGAGTCCGTACGATCAAACGACAAGTCCGATTGCTACGAAACTTGAAACATTATTATAATTCACCGTTACGGATCCAATGAAACTGGTTTCGTCGAAATCCGAGTCAGTGGCCAAAATTGCTATTTTTATATTAATTAAATAAATTAAAATTTATTATTAAATCAACTTCCAAATTTTAAATTTTAAACTCACAAATTTTATCACCTTATATTTCTCAATTATTTACAATGATTTAAACAAATCTTTATGTCCATTTTAGAGTTGATAAATCTATAAATTGCAGTGTCAAATCTTCTATTTCATTATATTCAAAATTATAAATTAAGTTCCCAAAATTTCTATTAAATTAAATATCAATGATTATTCCATCTATAAATTTTTAAGTATATGGATTCAATGTTGGGTTCAAAACTATTATTTTAATATTCTTGAATTTCAGTTTAAATCTCTATTAACGTAAAATTTAACACTTAATTCCAATTAAATTTCAATGACCAAATTTTCCTAATTTAAATTCAATTAAATAAACAAATCTTAATTCCCATTCTTACTATTCAACAAATTATTATCCTATAACATATTTAACCTTTGGTTATGTTTTGTTACATAAATCTTCCAATTTCACCTTTATTCGTATTAACTCTTTTATTTCCACTTTTGTGAAATAACTACCCTATCCAATATATGACGCTAAATTTATTTCCTTGCATTAATTTACACCTATTTACATTAATTAGAATAAATATTTTATTCCTGAATGTACTTCTATCAATTAAATGCATTAATTAAGGTTTTAAAATACTTTACGTTCTATAAAAATTTACAACATTAAATTTACATTCAATTAATTACTTTACATACTTTACGTATTAATTTCTCAATTAACTTAATTTGAACTTATTTCTCAATCTATCAATTACTACCTAAAGTAAATTTACGCTTCTAAAAATTTACATTCCCACTTCCGTTACTATACTATTAATTATTAGAGTAACGTTTATTATAAATAATAACATCATAATTACTTAACATTTAAATGAACTTTAATTCCAAATAAATTCGTTGACCAATTAATTAGGTAATTTATAATAGTTGTTATTACCCTTAAATTTATTTCCAAATAACGTACTACCTTATTACCTAAATTTACGAACAAATACCGTTACAATGTTTTATTGCATAAACCAATTTAATCCTTTCCTTTATCCCTTATATGCCATTACAATTAAATGTTGGCATTTATTTCCATACTACCGATGCATTCACTTATGTTCTATCCAAACATTCATTTAGATTTTATATCCATTAATTTATTCAATATTGACATCCACTTACTCAAATTTACTTCCATTTGTATAGTTGCAATTAAATTCAGTTATTATTTCATTAATACTATTTCCAATTTATTTCTTCCAGCATTAATTACACAATCAAGTTTAATTAACCAATTATAATGGTTTCCACTATTTCTTCAATTGGATTTCATTCCAATTGTCAAGAATTTATTTTATTTACCAATGCAACCTTTAATTCCTAACATTCGCTCCAATATAAATTATAATATTTTCATTTCTTTCTACATTAAATTACAAAAATCAATTTAAATTAACAAATTAAATGGTCGAAATTTACGGGTCGTTACACTCTCCCCCACTCAAAACTTTTCGTCCCCGAAAAGAAAAAGAAGGGAAAAGAAGAATTAAATAAACCATACATCCTATTCAAAATATTAACTTTATAAACAATAATTTACAAAAGTTATTACTTTAAATAAAATATACCCATTTTATAAGCACTAACTCTTTTTTATACTTAAATAAATAAAGTTTGGAAAACATTTCAAAATATTTTCTAAGCCAAAATTTTATGGAAAATTTCGGCAGAGTCTCCTTTGTACGGAGAGACTCGGGAGAAAATGTAATATCAAATATAACAAAATATCATGTATAGTATCCAAAATATTATATCCCAATACGGGAGAATATATAAAATGGCGCTATAAAACCGTAATCCGAGAACGTACCTATTTGTCGGGCAAACAACGCTTAATTATGAAACCAAAAGCAGTAGCAATTGCTTCCATAACCTGCATTTCACTTATTAAATCCAAAGGGTTAACAATTTATATAAAGTGAAATATTTAAGTGGTTTCAATCACTAACAACAAATCAATACAACAACCATCAATTTCACAAACAACATACACACACAAATACAAACAACCATTCAATCAACAAACAAATAGTTGTTCGGTTTCAGAACTTTTAAATTGTACGGAATGAAGAATAAACCATCGAGTGCATCATTTACTCAACAGTCTCAGATTAAACACAATGGATTTTTCATCCATCCCAACAAAATTAAATTTTCCTTACCCAACAACCACAACCACGACAAACAACAATTTCAGCAATAGTTTTAGTCTATTCTTATTCATTCCATTCATACGTTTGTTGTTTGGTTCTTTTTATTCATATAACGGTTTATCTTTTTATTTTCATTGTATTTCTTCCAACTTCTATTTAGAAATTACTTTAACCCTTTCAGTTTACAATTTCTCTTATTTATATTACATTCATTTATAATTGTATGACCTCATCTATTTACACTTTAATTACTTAAGTTTATAATCATCTATTTGTCATACTTACCTTTAATTATATTTACTTGGTAAAATTTCAATTATACTTAAGCTTATAACATTAAATTCCCATTTAACAGCAATTTCATTGAATACTTTCATTATTTCAAATTTTTACTTGTATAATATTCTATTACAATTTAAACACTTCAACTTTTAATATTTGGTAAGTTACATATGCTTTTAAGGATGTAATTAAAAGTTATACAAGTTTATCTCATTTCTTTCAATTAATTCATTGTTCAATACTTTTTCTTTAGTTTTTAAGTTACACATTTCAACTTTCTTTTAAACTCATTTATAATTTAGCATTAAATTTCATATTTCATTAAAGGTTCCAATTATTAATTACTTATATTTCATTTCACTAACATAATTGAAACTATTAATTAACGGAAACTAAAGAACTAAATACCGGATTTTATTTAAAAATCATTTTAAATTAATAGATAGATGTATATACTTGCAACATATGTCTCTAATTATATTTAAAACAATTTAAAATTTATATTTGTTTATCAAAATAAATCTGCAGTAAAACTACTACAGTGGCCTTCCCTCTTCGAAACTCGAAAATGAATGTCGATGATGCGTGCACTCATCACCGAAATTATTTTCCAGCGACAGAGAGGGGAGTACAGAACTTATCTCTTTCCAAAATTTTCTTTAAAACAATTCTTTCAAATTATGTTGAAATATTTATATCAGAAAATACTTCTAACAATATTATTATTATATTCCAAAATCAATTGAAAGAAATCTTCAAAAACCCCAGAACTTAAGCTCTAAATTTCCAGTTTTTATTTATTTTATTCTCAACTTAGTTTCAACGATTATTTATATTTTCATTACCTAACACCCAATCTATAGCAACCAAATATATATCTATATACAATATTTTACTTTATATATAGAAAATATAATAGGCAAAATTATTTCATTCACCTATATTAAAACAAATATTATGTCGGTCTGTCCTATTAAGTGTTTAGCAATCCCTATTGATGTTATAGCGTCCCATGCACCAACCAGAATTTATAAATACAAAACGGAACAGATTAACACAATATTAAAACCTTTTTATAACACTAACAAATACGCTCTCTCATATATATACACTCAGCGACTCCCATAGGGTATTACTACCCTATTAATAAAGGGTCAGACCCCACAAAGCTAAGGTTTATCGCTAAACCAAAGCTCTGATACCAACTGTAACATCCCACCTTTTTGTATGTTTAAGCAGAAAAACGTGCCAACTTAAACCATACAGAAGGGTGGATTGTTATGGGGTAAATAAGAAAAAGTGGAGAAATAAAAGAAACAAAATAGAATCTTGCAGCGGAAAGATAAAATATAATAATCAAATAACAGTTCATGAAGCTGTTTTACAAAACATTTGATTATACTTATACAATACATATCAGAGTTACACATACCAGAGAATGATAATTATGCAGCGGAATACAATGGTGTAGTGGAATATATAACAAATAGTAATAATAAAATCTTCGTCTTCGTCCTTCAGAAATAGGGCCTTCAAATCCTGAAATGCTCAGGCTGACCCGAGCGAATTGAAAAGACAAAACACTCGAGTCAGAACTAAAAGATCTTATGTAAGTTAAATCAATGAAATAAATATGAGTGTAAACGGCGTCAGAGATGTTTACGGGGTTTGACATCTCCTATCCAGTGTCTAACGTGAGTGTAGTAACTTAAGAAATGTTCGGGATTCACATCTCTTAAGGATCCGTTAAACTATTTACTATATAGTAATATACGCTATATACAGTAGTGTCTAATCAGTAAAGTATAATCATATAGAAAATAGCGTTAAGGGGATGGAGAACCTTAACGCGGTCGGATCATAAAATCATAATCGTAGTAAAGCTCGATATGGTAGGTGACACGGCACAACTAGGCAATGCCAGGGTAGATATACCAATTACGCACACGGACTGATGGAGCGCATAGCAGCCACTACCGTCCACCTCGGACAACACTCCCAAATCAAGGGTGGCCACCAAAAATCACAAAGTAATAGAATGGTATCGAAGAAATGTGTCCGAGAAGAGGTGCTACCTCACTGGTCCGAGATCGCTCCTGTTTTAGCCACCTTATGCCAACTCACGGGAGTTGGGTCCACGTATATACCTTAGGATCGTCGCCACCATCATACTTCATTCTGGAAACTCCACCGCGTACACAGTTGTCAAAGTGGTTTTCGGTATCGACAGAGAGTATGCCCATATCCGATCCCGGTCTCTTTAACAACCAATCGTTATTATAACACCGTGGTCATTTACAAATATATATACTTTTAAAAACACAATCACTGCCCTTTCAAAACATATCCTTTACTACAAAATAGTATATACTTTAAAACCAAAATATTTTTGCCATTTCAAAACATATCCTTTACTACAAAATAGTATATACTTTAAAACCAAAATATTTTTGCCATTTCAAAACACATCCTTTACTTCAAAATAGTATATACTTTAAAACCAAAATATTTTTGCCATTCCAAAACATATCCTTTACTACAAAATAGTATATACTTTAAAACCAAAATATTTTTGCCAGTTCAAAACATATCCTTTACTTCAAAATAGTATATACTTTAAACCAAAATATTATTACTATTTCAAACCCAAATTATCAATGTATTATTTCCATTTCAAAACCCAATTCAATAATATATCATTTCCATTTCCAAAACAATTCAATAATATCTCATTTAAATAAAACCAAATTTCCAATCACTAATCTTTCTCAAATTTAGATAACTTGAAATATTCTTTTAAATCATCTTAAACCCAAACCACATTTTGAAGTCATATTTCGAAATTTTCAATTTCAATAGGTTTCAAATCCATATATTCATAGATAATTCTTAAATAAATTCTATTTCAAATAAATTCATTTTCCAAACCATATTACTTTCAAATTTATAACAATTTCGAAAACCAATACTTTGAAAACAATAATACCTTAATTTCAATAAAACATTTCAATTTTGATATATTTCAGGACTTTAAATATTCCGAAATTCCCAACCAAATCTGATAATCTTATATATACCTTAATTCAATTTACTATTATTTAGTTTAGAAATATTTATTTAATAAATTCAATATCACTTAAATAAAGCTCAAACTTGAAATATTCGTAAATCAAACTTAAAACATCATCAAATTTTACTTAGCTTAAATTTTAGAATTTAACCATATATAAAAATATATTTATATAATATCAAAATTAGTATATATATAAACCCTTATTTTCCAAAATCCATAGAAAATCACTTTAAAATATTTTATATATAGACCACGTTGCCTGTATATAATTTTTCTATCCTATGGTCAAGTGATACAGATATTTATCATTTCAATCCGTAATTTTAAAGATAAAAGTTTACGGTTATATATCATTTCAAACCGCAATTCCGAATGGAATGAAATTGCATAATAACTTGCAGTTTATATAAAATATAGCATCCATTCATCCAAATATCAATAAACAACCATTTATTACAATCATCATCCAATTTAAACAAACATCAATATAAAGCATATAAAATATAACAAGCATCAACGAATAGTTTATATTTAATAAAAATTAATAACTGTTTAACTGGCAGTTTATATGCAATAATAAATAAATTTTACTGTCAAATTATATGCAATAATAAAATTAAATAACAATTTAATTTAAATAAATGCTATCTAACTGAGATGATGATTAAATATATGCTCAAACAATCATAGATAAATTTTAAATCACATCAAAATTTAATTTAACAAACATAAGAACATTTAGAAGTTGTGAGTGGGTTAAAACACTCACCTTTTGAATTTAAATTGAATTTAAATTCAATTTAAACCCAAAAATTTGACCATCTCAGAATTCGTCCAAACCAGCGTCATCAGGTCCGGAATTTCAATACGATCCTAACAAAAAAAACCGCGCGTGAAACGGAGTTCGTATGCACAAGATATTACGAAAATTGTGATTGAATTTCAAAATTAAAAACAACAAAAGGAGGACACATTCATACCACTGCCACGTCATCACTCATTTTCTTCCAGAACGAATGCGCACACAGTAGCCGACCGAGCATGTCACGCACGCGGACCGCCTCCACCAATTCGAACCAAATTTCGTGATTTGCCGCCAATCCGACCGTCAATTTGCCTCCAAACTTCGCCAATGAACAACACGCTAGCCCCTCTACAAAACCTAGAAAGGATTTTCCGATCAGACGCACCAGTCAAAAACGCCCAATTCAATTTTGACCGCGATTTCTGGTCAAACGATGCATCGAATTGAAAAACGAATTACACCAATGAATTACGCTCGTCGAGAGCTTCAACATATATTAATTTTAGATTTTTCTAAGGACTTTGAATTTTTGACTTTGATTTTGAAATTGATCTGGATCTGAAATTTTTGTCTGCCATTGAGGAGGAGAAGGAGCTGATGAAATTTTATGCGCAGACAAATGAGAATAGGCGGAGGCTAGGGTTTAGCGGGGATATATAAAGGCAAAGTTGAAATAGGATAGATGGACCCGATCTATAAACGCGCTGAACGATGAATGGCCCAAAAGCCCGTTTCGACTCCGGAACGAAATTGGATCAACCCATATATCAAAATAGATGTTTTAAAATATTTTAAACGCAATGGAAAAGGTTTCAGGTTCAAATTGTGTCGTATGAAGAAGTTATGCAAAAATCAATATTTTCAAATTGATTTCAATTGCATAAATTTCAAGGCGTTTCGAGTCCGTACGATCAAACGACAAGTCCGATTGCTACGAAACTTGAAACATTATTATAATTCACCGTTACGGATCCGATGAAACTAGTTTCGTCGAAATCCGAGTCAGTGGCCAAAATTGCTATTTTTATATTAATTAAATAAATTAAAATTTATTATTAAATCAACTTCCAAATTTTAAATTTTAAACTCACAAATTTTATCACCTTATATTTCTCAATTATTTACAATGATTTAAACAAATCTTTATGTCCATTTTAGAGTTGATAAATCTATAAATTGCAGTGTCAAATCTTCTATTTCATTATATTCAAAATTATAAATTAAGTTCCCAAAATTTCTATTAAATTAAATATCAATGATTATTCCATCTATAAATTTTTAAGTAGATGGATTCAATGTTGGGTTCAAAACTATTATTTTAATATTCTTGAATTTCAGTTTAAATCTCTATTAACGTAAAATTTAACACTTAATTCCAATTAAATTTCAATGACCAAATTTTCCTAATTTAAATTCAATTAAATAAACAAATCTTAATTCCCATTCTTATTATTCAACAAATTATTATCCTATAACATATTTAACCTTTGGTTATGTTTTGTTACATAAATCTTCCAATTTCACCTTTATTCGTATTAACTCTTTTATTTCCACTTTTGTGAAATAACTACCCTATCCAATATATGACGCTAAATTTATTTCCTTGCATTAATTTACACCTATTTACATTAATTAGAATAAATATTTTATTCCTGAATGTACTTCTATCAATTAAATGCATTAATTAAGGTTTTAAAATACTTTACGTTCTATAAAAATTTACAACATTAAATTTACATTCAATTAATTACTTTACATACTTTACGTATTAATTTCTCAATTAACTTAATTTGAACTTATTTCCCAATCTATCAATTACTACCTAAAGTAAATTTACGCTTCTAAAAATTTACATTCCCACTTCCGTTACTATACTATTAATTATTAGAGTAACGTTTATTATAAATAATAACATCATAATTACTTAACATTTAAATGAACTTTAATTCCAAATAAATTCGTTGACCAATTAATTAGGTAATTTATAATAGTTGTTATTACCATTAAATTTATTTCCAAATAACGTACTACCTTATTACCTAAATTTACGAACGAATACCGTTACAATGTTTTATTGCATAAATCAATTTAATCCTTTCCTTTATCCCTTATATGCCATTACAATTAAATGTTGGCATTTATTTCCATACTACCGATGCATTCACTTATGTTCTATCCAAACATTCATTTAGATTTTATATCCATTAATTTATTCAATATTGACATCCACTTACTCAAATTTACTTCCATTTGTATAGTTGCAATTAAATTCAGTTATTATTTCATTAATACTATTTCCAATTTATTTCTTCCAGCATTAATTACACAATCAAGTTTAATTAACCAATTATAATGGTTTCCACTATTTCTTCAATTGGATTTCATTCCAATTGTCAAGAATTTATTTTATTTACCAATGCAACCTTTAATTCCTAACATTCGCTCCAATATAAATTATAATATTTTCATTTCTTTCTACATTAAATTAAAAAAATCAATTTAAATTAACAAATTAAATGGTCGAAATTTACGGGTCGTTACAAATAGAGTACAAAGGAAAAAGGAATAGGAATACAACCCTCCCACTCCAACCTCTTTCTACAGTGATAGCCCCCAGACACACACTAAGCAGAAGCAAACATAGCAGAGCATACAATTTAAAGTAAAGCAAATATCACTCGAGTCAAGGGCGACGTTTTCCAAGCACAAACCCCCAAGGCCTAAACCAAGATCAGATAAGCACCCAAAAAATACCGCTCTTGAGACCGAATGACGATACAACCAAACATCCATGACTCTGGCTATCACCGTTATCATTGCTTCGATATCACCGTTAATTGAATGACCGGCACATTCTTTCAGCCGTCCGTCAAGGGCTAATGGAAACCCCGGTTCTAGACATAACTCCCGCACGTCATCGTGACCCGTGCCTAGGACTATCGAATCTGCCCAGAGTACTTGACTATCAATCATTAGCCTTCAGGGACTATCGAATCTGCCCAACGTACTCTTGCTTTGAGCATGCTAGAACCTTCAACAACGATAAGATCTCAGCCTTCTAGTCATCCTCCTCGACGACTATTTCCATACTAGCTCAAGCGCCTCTCGAGCAACCCATTATCCTCTAACTCGAACCATTTCACCGAGTTATCAACATGCTTGGAATGATCCCGTCTGGATTAGACCAAGACTATCTCATATCATACTTCGCCTCATCATCATCATAGCAAAGCTCCATCTCAACATCATCAGCAAATCTATCCATATGAGCTTCATCATCCGCTACATATGCCACGAGCAGCTTTTCCAATTCAAGAGCCTTTCTCTTATCTTTTGAATCATCTTCGACCAACTTGTCTAATTCTAATCATCAATCATCTAATTCATAGCAATCAATCAAGTCAAACATTAATCCAAGTAATCAAACATTCAAATATAAGCTAAATGGACAATTATAACAATAATGGCAATTTCGTAATTAAAGAGTCAAAAGTCTAACAAGCATGAAAATATGAGCAATATCTCTATAATCTTGATGAATGAACTTGCATAGGTTAACATGTAGAAAAATGGATGTCAAATCATCATGAACAATGGACCTATATGGATCTACACATATGATTAGGAAAATGCATGGAAATCACTATCTTAACACCAAAATCAAGCCAACGATCCGATATACTCCTTTGGATCCGTGTGAGAGATAACCACCACTCACCAAATCACCTAAACAACCCAAAAGCAACACACTTCAGATCTGGACAGCGAAGGATCTAACTTGATCTATCACCAATCCGCTTCAAACGATGAAATCTCTATTCGAAGAATGTAGATCTTCAATCTAAGCTCTTTGATCTTCGATTTGATCTTCAATATGGATGGAAGGAATCACTAGATTAGAGTGGAGGAAAGAAGTGAAGAAGTGTAGAAGTCGAGCTCTCAAAATGGCAGCACTTCGTCGCTTCGAAATCCGGATCCCAAAAATGAAGAAATAGACGAGTATTTATAGGCAGATTTTTAGGTCGTCCGCCCCTTAAGTCGTCGCCGACTTAACAAAGACCCTCCGACCTACGACCTACAGAACTCATGACCTAACCCTCTGCGCGACATAACATCCTCCGACCCAACGACTTAGCATAAGCACGCGACATAGCTACTACACGACCTAACAAACCATCCGATCTTCAAACCCACGATCTACGACTTAACAGGGTCTCCGACTTAACAGGGTAGCCGACCTAACAACTCAACAGAGTTACGCCTTAATGATTTAGCAACTCTACGACTTAACAGCTAACACCTAAGTCGTCTACGACTTAATACAGACGACCTAAACTCATGCTCGACTTAACACTTGCCGAGTTAACTTCGACCTACGACCTATCGCCTCACGACATAACAACTTACGACCTAAAATCCTTAAGTCGCTCAAACGAACTAACTTCCTAACTAGCTCAATCCCTTAGGTCGTTAACTCCTTAAGTCGTCTATGTCTTAAGTCGGTCAATTCCTTAGGTCGTCCACTACCTTAGGTCGCTCCAACACCCTACGACCTAAGCTACCACGACTTAACTTTTAAACGACTTATCACCTAACTCGCCGTCCTTAACTCGGTCACGACTTAGGACTTAAACTCAGGACGACTTATCACAAATGCGACCAAATGTCAACTGTTTTACGATGTTTCGATCCGTAAAAATACGGGTCGTTACGTTCTCTCCCCCTTAGGAATTTCGCCCCCGAAATTCCAAACAAACAAGGCAATCAAAGACTATTCTGCATGCCTACCATCCATAGCAATCAACAAACTATGCATCCAATTCTAGCTTAGCATGCAGAATTCTAAAACTAGAACAAGTTACAATATCGTGAGATGACACGACACCTTAGGGCCATACCTTGAAGAGTTCAGGATGAGATGCCTTCATCCTCTCTTCCACCTCCCACGTATAGTCGTTATCATCATCACTCCATTGCATCTTGAGCAACTTAACTACCTTTCTCCTAAGCTGTTTCGTGTCGGTTTCCACAACACGAAGCGGCTTACGAGGTCTCTTATCGACTGGATCAACTATGAAATCTTCACAGCTATCAGCAGAAACCACTGTATTCGAGTCGTGCACATACTTCCGTAGATACGATACATGAAAAACATTGTGCACACTCGACATCTTTTCTGGTAACTCCAATCTGTAAGCGAGCTTTCCAATTCGCTCGATGATCGGGAATGGTCCAACAAATATCGGCGTCAATTTTCCTTTCTTCCCGAATCGAATAACATTCTTTAGTGGAGAAATCTTCACAAAAACCATATCACCAACGTCGAATTCCAAATCCTTACGACGCTTATCGGCATAACTCTTCTGACGGTCTTGGGCTGCCTTCATTCGCTACCGAATGATCTCTATGCAATCTGAAGTCTGTCGAATCATCTCTGGCCCAAGCATCAACTTTTCCCCGGTCTCTAACCAACATGTCGGAGAGTTACACGGTCTTCCATACAATGCCTCATACGGTGCCATACCAATGCTCGACTGGTAACTGTTGTTATACGAAAATTCCACCAAATGAAGATGATCTTCCCATGATCCTCCGAAATCCAAAACACAAGCTTTAAGAAGATCTTCCAAAACTCGGTTGACTCTCTCGGTATGACCATCTGTCTGAGGGTGATAAGCTGTACTCAAACACAACTCGGTTCCCAAAACTTCCTGAAAACTCTTCCAAAATCCACTAGTGAACAATGGGTCTCGATCGCTTACTATACTCTTCGGAATACCATGGAATCGAACTATCCACTTAACATACAACTCAGCCAACTTTGATGCAGTCCTAGTCGATCGAACAGGAATGAATCTTGCACTTTTAGTCAGACGATCCACAATGACCCAAATCCCTTCATTTCCCGTTCTGGTTCTAGGTAGTCCATCAATAAAATCCATTGACACTTGCTCCCACTTCCATGTAGGAACTTCTAATGGCTGAAGCAATCCACTTGGCTTCTTCTGCTCGGCCTTTACCAACTGGCAGTTCATGCATTTGGAAATAAAATTTCCAACATCCTTCTTCATACCTTCCCAGTAGTAGGTTCTCTTCATATCCCGATACATCTTATTTCCACCTGGATGAATTGTCAACTTCGAGTGATGACTTTCCTTCAGAACTTCATTTCTCAATTCATCTATATCGGGAACAACTAGTCGTCCTTGCTTCCGAAGCCAACCCTCTCGATCGACCTCGAATCCTTTATCCTTTTCTGGTTCCAATCCAGATTCCAAATCACGGATAATCTTGACAAGCTTATCGTCTCGCTTTTGGCTCTCGCCAATCCTTTCCACAAGAGTCGGTCTTATCGATAAGTTTGCCAACATCTCAGGTTCCAATTTGCATCTGGGCCTAAAGTCAAATCCAGCTAAATACTCGAGATTCTTCCATTCTGAAAACATGGCTCCCAATCCTGTATGTCTTCGACTTAACGCATCTGCCACTGCATTACCTTTTCCCGGAGTATAAGCTATACCAAAATCATATGATGCCAAAAACTCTAGCCAACGTTGCTGCCAAAGATTCAAATCCTTTTGGGAGAAAAGATACTTCAACGACTTATGATCTGTAAACAACTCGAATCGAACTCCCAGTAGATAATGTCTCCACATCTTCAGAACAAATACAATCGCCGCTAACTCCAAATCATGAGTCGGGTAATTCCTTTCATGCGGCTTCAATTGTCGACTTGCATACGCAACAACTTTATCCTTCTGCATCAGCACTGCTCCAAGTCCAGTACCACATGCATCAGTGTAAACCACCATCTCATCATTCCCACTTGGAATAGTCAGAACAGGACCACTTGTGAATCTCTCTTTCAGGATTCTGAAAGCTTGCTCACACTTATCTTCCCATCTGAACACTTGGTTCTTTTTCGTCAATCCTGTTAACGATACAGCCACCTTGGAGAAGTCTTTGATAAACCGTCGATAATATCCTGCTAATCCAAGAAAACTTCTCACATCAGATGCATTCTTAGGTCTAACCCAATCCTGGATTGCTGCCACCTTAGCGGGATCAACCGCTATTCCATTTCCAGAGATAACAAGGCCTAAGAATCTCACCTCACTCTTCCAGAAGTGACACTTCGAAAACTTAGCCTTCAGCTGATGTTTCCGCAAAATTTCCAAAACAATACGCAAGTGCGTCTTGTGCTCTTCCTCAGTTCTGGAATAAATCAGAATATCATCCACGAACACAAGCACGAACTTGTTCAACTGATCTCTGAACACTCTATTCATAAGATCAACAAAATATGCTGGCGCGTTAGTCAATCCAAACGGCATTACCAGCCACTCAAAGAAACCGGATGGTGTCCTAAAAGCAGTCTTCGGCACACTATCCTTAGCCACTCTCAACTGGTGAAATCCCGTTGCCAAATCCATCTGAGAAAACACCCTAGCCTCGTGAAGCTGATCAAACAAGTCATCTATCCTCGGCAATGGATACTTGTTCTTCTTAGTCACCCTATTCAGCTCACGATAATCCACACACAACCTCAACGATCCATCCGCTTTGGTTGCGAACACAACTGGTGCACCCCATTCGGACACACTACGCCGAATGAATCCTTTCTGCAAAAGATCATCAACTTGCACCCTCAACTCTTGCTGTTCCCTAGGCGCCATCCGCCTAAGAGGCATCACAACAGGTCTGGCTCCTTCAACTAGATCTATACGAAACTCGATCTCTCTATGCGGCGGTAACCCTTTGACCTCGTCAAAGACATCCTCGAATCCATTCGCGATTGGCACAGATGACAGTCCATCCCGTGGAACAACCAGCAAATACATGAAGCTCATGAAGATGCCTTCTTTATGCTTACATCGTATCACAATCTTTCGCCCCTCCACATTCTCGACTGTCACCTCCAACCTCTCACAATCAACCTTTGCCGCATACTTCCTAAGCCAGTCCATGCCCAAAATAATTCCGAACCCCGCAAAGTTCAGAACAAAACAATCACAAACAAAAGAGCAACCATGACTCGATACAATCAGACCACGACATAGCATACACAAACAAGACGAACCCCCAACTGGATTAGTCACAACCAATGGCCTATCAACAATATCCGGTTCTAAACCCAACCGGCCTACAAGTTCACTACAAACAAATGAATGCGACGCCCCAGTATCAAACAACACTCTAACTGGAACACCACATATGGAAAGAGTACCTTGAACCACCACACTCTTTCCTTTCTCTTCAACGGTAGGAGCTTTCGAAGACGATGGGACAGCCCCCAAAGCATAAGCTTGCACAATCTGCTTATCCCTCCTCGGTTCTGGACAATTCTTCCTGATATGCCCCGGCTTGTCACAGTTGTGACACTTCATTGGCACCTTCGGATTCTTACAATCCTTAGAGAAATGGCCCTTCTGCTGACAATTGTAGCAAGTCACTTCGCCCTTCGGCTTCTTCTGGCCATCCTTACCCTTCTGCTGCTGCTGCTTCCTCTTCTTGTTTCCTCCCTGCTGGGGTTTAGACTCTTCCCTGGTCACAGCAACAACAGATCCTTCCTTAGGAAACAGACTCTCATGCCTGAGAGCTTTCTCCACAAGCTTCTCAAATGAATCGTCCAAATGATCCACCAACTGTCTCCCAAGATAACTGTCCAAGCCTGTCACGAACTTCTCATTCTTTTGATATGCAGATTCAATATATGACCGGGCATACTTGGACAAAGCTTCAAACTCAGAAACATACTCAAGAACTGGTCTTCCTCCCTGCTTGAGCTCCACGAACTTCTTGAACAGAACAGACTTCTGAGCTGTAGAAATGAACTTAGCTTCAAATCTAACTTGGAATTGCTCCTAAGTAATCTCTTCCTCTGGAGTATTGATGGTAATAGAGTTCCACCAATCAGAAGCTCTCCCTTGAAGCTGTCTTGATGCCAACATCCTCTTAGTTGCATCCTCGATCCCCAAATCACCAAAAATCCTTCTACAAGCATCTATCCATCTCTGGACTTCAATGGTTGATTCTGTTCCCAAGAAAACCTTTCCTCCAAGAGCAGTATGGTCCTTACACAACTTAGCAAAATCCACCGGTCTCGGGGCCTGAACCTGAACTCCAACATCAACTGCTGTCCCTGGAACTGGCATCCTTCTCATGATCGAAGTCATCATAGCTTCGAACATAGCAGCATAATCAGCAGCCCCTTCAGTAGCATGGCCTTCCCTAGCAGCTGGTCTCCCTCTTCGACTCATCCTTAATATCTATAAAAAGGAATGATTAGCACATCTAAAGAAACAACTGCATAAAGGACTCAAACTCTAATAAGCTACTATATTATATATAGTAATCATCCATCAAAATACAATTACGTCTCTCATACGTAGTTACGTCAGCGAGCGTTGGGTAAAATCGATTAACCAATGCTCTGATACCAAATGTGACGACCGCCCATGACCCCTGCACTGAACCTAGAGAAAATGCGCTGTAAAGTGTGCCAGGCGACCATGGACGATTTTCAGGGTAAATTAAAACATTAGAATCTATCGTATTACTCACAGCGCATGGATAAAATACAATAGAATATATGTATAGTGAAGCTTTACAGAACAAAATGTCATCATATAAAACTTCATAATAGTTGAATACAGACATCCGAATAGTCAATACATCAAGCCTCACTACATAACACTCAGAGAATATACAAACAGCGGAACATCCAGTACATATAATAAGAAGATAATATGCAACCCTCCAGCTCGTCTTCGATATCAACACCGTGGAAAGCAAGAACAGCACCTGTCACCTGCTACCTAGTCTGCCCGTCCCAAAATGGACGAACAGCCCAAGGCAATAAGAGTTAAAACATAAAGCCTTGAGCCAGACAACAGTCTTAGTGAGCAGTAAATTAACTAACAACATACCAAAAGAGTACAAAGGAAAAAGGAATAGGAATACAACCCTCCCACTCCAACCTCTTTCTACAGTGATAGCCCCCAAACACACACTAAGCAGAAGCAAACATAGCAGAGCATACAATTTAAAGTAAAGCAAATATCACTCGAGTCAAGGGCGACGTTTTCCAAGCACAAACCCCCAAGGCCTAAACCAAGATCAGATAAGCACCCAGAAAATACCGCTCTTGAGACCGAATGACGATACAACCAAACATCCATGACTCTGGCTATCACCGTTATCATTGCTTCGATATCACCGTTAATTGAATGACCGTCACATTCTTTCAGCCGTCCGTCAAGGGCTAATGGAAACCCCGGTTCTAGACATAACTCCCGCACGTCATCGTGACCCGTGCCTAGGACTATCGAATCTGCCCAGAGTACTTGACTATCAATCATTAGCCTTCAGGGACTATCGAATCTGCCCAACGTACTCTTGCTTTGAGCATGCTAGAACCTTCAACAACGATAAGATCTCAGCCTTCTAGTCATCCTCCTCGACGACTATTTCCATACTAGCTCAAGCGCCTCTCGAGCAACCCATTATCCTCTAACTCGAACCATTTCACCGAGTTATCAACATGCTTGGAATGATCCCGTCTGGATTAGACCAAGACTATCTCATATCATACTTCGCCTCATCATCATCATAGCAAAGCTCCATCTCAACATCATCATCAAATCTATCCATATGAGCTTCATCATCCGCTACATATGCCACGAGCAGCTTTTCCAATTCAAGAGCCTTTCTCTTAGCTTTTGAATCATCTTCGACCAACTTGTCTAATTCTAATCATCAATCATCTAATTCATAGCAATCAATCAAGTCAAACATTAATCCAAGTAATCAAACATTCAAATATAAGCTAAATGGACAATTATAACAATAATGGCAATTTCGTAATTAAAGAGTCAAAAGTCTAACAAGCATGAAAATATGAGCAATATCTCTATAATCTTGATGAATGAACTTGCATAGGTTAACATGTAGAAAAATGGTTGTCAAATCATCATGAACAATGGACCTATATGGATCTACACATATGATTAGGAAAATGCATGGAAATCACTATCTTAACACCAAAATCAAGCCAACGATCCGATATACTCCTTTGGATCCGTGTGAGAGATAACCACCACTCACCAAATCACCTAAACAACCCAAAAGCAACACACTTCAGATCTGGACAGCGAAGGATCTAACTTGATCTATCACCAATCCGCTTCAAACGATGAAATCTCTCTTTGAAGAATGTAGATCTTCAATCTAAGCTCTTCGATCTTCGATTTGATCTTCAATATGGATGGAAGGAATCACTAGATTAGAGTGGAGGAAAGAAGTGAAGAAGTGTAGAAGTCGAGCTCTCAAAATGGCAGCACTTCGTCGCTTCGAAATCCGGATCCCAAAAATGAAGAAATAGACGAGTATTTATAGGCAGATTTTAGGTCGTCCTCCCCTTAAGTCGTCGCCGACTTAACAAAGACCCTCCGACCTACGACCTACAGAACTCACGACCTAACCCTCTGCGCGACATAACATCCTCCGACCCAACGACTTAGCATAAGCACGCGACATAGCTACTACACGACCTAACAGACCATCCGATCTTCAAACCCACGATCTACGACTTAACAGGGTCTCCGACTTAACAGGGTAGCCGACCTAACAACTCAACAGAGTTACGCCTTAATGATTTAGCAACTCTATGACTTAACAGCTAACACCTAAGTCGTCTACGACTTAATACAGACGACCTAAACTCATGCTCGACTTAACACTTGCCGAGTTAACTTCGACCTACGACCTATCGCCTCACGACATAACAACTTACGACCTAAAATCCTTAAGTCGCTCAAACGACCTAACTTCCTAACTAGCTCAATCCCTTAGGTCGTTAACTCCTTAAGTCGTCTATGTCTTAAGTCGGTCAATTCCTTAGGTCGTCCACTACCTTAGGTCGCTCCAACACCCTACGACCTAAGCTACCACGACTTAACTTTTAAACGACTTATCACCTAACTCGCCGTCCTTAACTCGGTCACGACTTAGGACTTAAACTCAGGACGACTTATCACAAATGCGACCAAATGTCAACTGTTTTACGATGTTTCGATCCGTAAAAATACAGGTCGTTACATTCATTGTCTTCAATAGCATGGGAAGTAGTATACTTTTCTCTGGCTATGGCTAATACCTTCCTTTTATATCTTCTTCAAATATGAATAGAAACGAAAACTTGTCGGCAGAAATCTGGATCTATCTCGCGAATATGGGAATCTAGATGATGAGATCCAATCAAGCTGAGAATTCTTTCTCATTGAAAGCACCAAAATGTTTGCACCAAAAGTTGGCACAAACACACAATAGATTTTATGTAGAGAAATAAAGTGAAGAACTAAAATTAAAACAGAGGAAATAAGAAGAAAACAAGAACACACAGATTTATAGAGGTTCGACGTTGATTGCCTATGTCCACTTTGATGAAATTGCTTTATTAATCAGTTTTTTTTAGTACAGGGGGATCGGATCAGATTGATCCTTGATTAAACTGTAGTACAAGTAAAATAGCAGCATAATGATCCCTCAAATGAAAAATAAATTTTGTATTTATAGGAGTTGACGATCGAATATCTTCCTGAAATTTTGTCAGTAGGATCTCACGATGTAGACGAGGTCACCCAAAAATATTCACGGCCCAATTCCCAATGATAGGGGATAGGCACTGATCGGTTCATGCGACGACGTAGCAGCTCACGATCGCTTTGGTGGGTCCCCCTCCATGCTAGTTTCATTTTTCCAAAGTTGATTTGCATAGTTGCCTACATGTTTTTGGAGATATCGATCGATTTCTGTTGAGTTGAACTACTGATTCAAGTTGTTCATAACCATAGTGATATGATCCGATCCCCTGCATATGAGTAAGGATAAGTACCAGTCCACTACCTAGGGGAGGCACTAATCAATACTTAAAACATTTCGGAGAGCCTGTCTCTTGATCTCGCTTGCTTGTTGCTTCATACCATGTTTGTGCTTGATCTCTAGACTCCATGATCACCTCTCTGGGCTGCTAGCCTTGCCTATCTTCGAGTCTAACTTGTCCAATTATCCTAGATATAGCCGGGTCAAAAGGTCGGATAACACAAAACATTCTCAAAATTGTAAGAAACAAGTGTTTTATTCTCAAAGTAATAAGATCAAAATAGATAAAGGGTCGCATATTCAAATTCTTATGTAATACAATATAATATTTATCTAGGTGTATGTTGCATGGAAGAAACAAGAAAACAGAAGTGTGCAAAATGATAGTAGAAAAGTACAAAAAATTGTAGCGACTATTTTCAACAAAGTAATAGTGGACGACACATAAGTACAAAGATCTATGCAAAGAATGGATGGGATGGGAAAATCATTGTAGTAAACAAGGTTGGTTAGGATGATGCAGAAGAAACTATTTGTTGCAGCGACGAATGCTGAGTCGATCATGGGTGGGTGGACACATTTAGTTTCGCATCGTTTTAAATTTTTAACCCAAACATGCTTACTTGCAAAATTTATTATATTTTTACATGTATGCTTTTTTAACAAAGTGATACTTAATTTAAAAAAGAGTACTCATTTTGGTATCTCGGGGATCAAACCCATGACCTCTAAAACAAATATCTAAAGATCTTAGCACTTGAGCTAGTGGTCCTTGACAATGTGGGAAAATTATTTTTAAATATTGAAGGGGGAATTTGAGACTTCTCGTTGGCACACTCATTGTTTTTAGGTACGAATGCAACTATGAACAGTTGAATACGTTCGTTCTACCTAGTAAGGGACATTACAAAAGACTCCTCTGACCGTGCATTCTTTGTTTGATCGAACAAGGAATTTCGATTTGATTTTTAGTCCTCTTGAACAACAAAATATTTAATAAACTCTTTCGAAGGTTGTGGTAGTCGAAGGTGTCCTGATCAAGTAGATGGTTAGGATTATTAATATAATGCATGAGATAGACAAGAACATTGCTGTAACGACCCGAAACTTTACGATTTAAATAACGTAGTTAACTAAAAAAATTCCATGAAAATAAACAATTAAATTTGACAATGAAATTTGATATTTGGAATACGTCTATTTAAACGTAGCAAGTGTCAGATTTTCATCAGAAAATATATAAGTTTGTTTTGTTGTGCAATTTTCATTTTAGATTTAAAATCAGTAAAATTTGTTGAAAATAAAATATTTTTGAAGCCTGAATATTTTTATATAATAAAATTGTAAATCATTTTCTAAGTGAGACGTCGTATTTCGTTTAGCCAAACTTGGACTGCTCTAGCTCCGTTTATCATATTTTCGGCGTTTTAACAGCATTCTTGGAAGCGAATATCGACTTTTGATAGGATGGTCGTATCGCTCATATCTGTGTACCATTCTGTTCGTCTCGTCGTGCTGATCTCCGCGGTTATTCATTTGTGCATTTCGACGTCTGATGCGCGGCAAAATCTGCGAAACGATTTACCGTATCGGCACTCGTTTTAAACCTTTTGGGTTTCCTTGTGTCCTTTTGTTTGTTCCCGGAGAAACCAATGGTTGGTAGCCTTTATTATTTTCCTGAATTCAATTCTTGACTGTCACTATTCCCCAGGATTGATATTTATTTGGTTCGTCTATTTTCTTTCTCTTCTTATTGTTTTGCTCTTCTTTGTGAAAAAAAATATTATATAAACTAAGTTTGTATATATGCGTTGGTTTTGAGATCTGCTCATTTTTGTTTCCAGAAACCCATGCCTTTCCCCTTCTTTTCCATGTCCGCCTCTAAGGCTGCTCGTCACCTTCTCCACATGAACCCGAACCTAGTTTGTTCGCCTCCTTGCTTTTGCCTAACCCAGATCCGCTGCCCTTGGCAACCAGCCCCTTCTTTTCATCTCCGGCCTTTTTCTTCCCTGCTCCGATCCACTTCCAACCCAAACTCACGCCACAAACAGCCAAAGCCCTCTTGTTCATCAACGCTTCCCCTCTACCCTCCGCCGCCATACGCATAGCCTGCCCTGACCGCACTCGCCAACCATAGCCACCCTACTGCCCTCCAAAACCCAACCACATCGCCTCATCCCAATCACCGAACAACCTTCCACCCAAAACTCCATGCCTATCCATGTCAACCCAGCCAGAACGTCACCCTCCCACCTAGCGTAGACAACACGTACCCTCCCTTGACGCCATCATCCGACCTCATCCTTACCCCGACTACTCCGCCGAGACAGCCAGCCCGCCCACTAACTCGCTGAATCCTATCTCCAGTCACTTCTCCTCATTGTCGCGCCTACCACCTTCATGCCGCCATCCGCCATAAACCCTTCGCTGCCATCTTCCCTCAGCCTGCGGCCATGCTCCCCTCTGACAACCCGACAACCCATATCTCCACACCACAACACAATCACAGCCACCACCCGAGCTCGTGTGCAGCAACCCCTGTCGGCCGCACCATCATCTCCCCACTACAACCTGCCGAGTAGTCGAGCACAGCCACGCAAGGCTTTGATGCATAACCTGCTCGTATCCATATATATATTGTTAATATGAACAATATAAGGGATATATATATTGTTGCATGAATATTGTTTTTATAAACATTGCTTATATTTCCACCGAATCTTGTTCATTTTTCCACAAAGCCTGTTCATTTTCCCATCGAATTCAAGTGGTTCGCTTGCTTGCTTCGTCGTTGTCCAGATTGTTGTTTTGTTCTTCGCTGTCCGGAAATCTCAATGGCTTTTGATTTGCTTCGCTCATGTCTGTATCTATATGCGTGTTTGTGTCACCATCTTCGCCATCATTTGTTCTCTAGCCTCAAAAAGTGAGCGATCACTCGCGATTAGCATTCTTATATTTAGTAAATTTAATTCACATGAAATGACGATTGAAATGTGTTGTTAAATTTAATTGGTTAGTAATTTAATTGTTAAAATATGATATGTTATTATCTGAAATTGTTTACCTATATTAATTGACATATGACACCATAACCTGTTGTATATATTTAAATTGTTGATTATGATATATGCTTGCTATCGATATGTATGTCATTTTATATTATTATTTTATTGTTCTCACTATGCAAGTTCCCTGATAGTTAGAAATTCCCTATGAGTTGAAATGATACATACCCGAACGATCTTATAGATTAGGGAAAATCGTTATGGGTTGAAATGATAAACCCAAACGATTTTATTGATTTTGAATTTTGGGATTGCGGGTTGAAATGATATATACCCGTAAATTTAAATTATTGCGGATTGAAATGATAAATATCTGTATCACTTGACCATAGAATAGAAAATTATATATGGACACCGTAGGTCTATTTTTGAAAAATGATTTCCAAATTTTTGAAAGGAATATATGGGTTTTAATAAATATTGATTTGCAAATATAATATAAATATTTTATTTTAATATATGTGTAAAATTTAGATTTTTAAAATTATATGTTTGGAAATTTTAAATTTATAAGTTAAGTTTTGAAAAATATAAATTTTTAGATTTTACTTATAATTTTATTATTTTTAAGTGTTAACCGGCATCTTGGCCCGGTTACAAAACGACGGTTGAAGAAATTATCATTAGCACTAGACAAGATTCTGATCAAGGAGAGACTGGAGATGGTAGCAAGTTGTCAGGCCCACAATAAAGCAAGAGCATTCGGCCAGCCTGGCCTGGTGCGCAGATTCACCCACTATGGGCAGAGGCACCTTGCTCCTAAGCCCATGAAGGAAGTCCAACCCATCTTCCTCTACAAATAGAAGGGCAGGGGCACAATGAAATGGATCCTTTTTGGAGAACACGGCGGAGACTCTGCCATTTTTGAGACTCATCTTCTCTACTTAACAACTTCATTCAAGCATTTGATTCACGAATTGTATTTGTAATCAACTATTAAGAAGATCGATAAAGTTTAACCTCAAAGTGGACGTAGGCAATTACGCTGAACCACTATAAATTTGGTGTTCTTACTTTCTGCATTTAAATTAGCATTCTCTTTCTTGTTTAACTTATCTTCATCACTTATATATCTACACAATCTTTCTCAACGAGGTTAGTGACCAATTTTGGTGCTAACACTTTGGTGCTTTCACTGAGAATTGAATTCTCAGCCTGATTGGATCTCATCGTCTACTAGTGGATTTCCATATTCACGAGATAGATCCAGTTGTTTACTAGAAAACTTCCTATTCTACTCAGATTTGAAAGAAATCTAAAGGAAGCTGATAGCCGTAGATTGGATTCACTGATGTACGCAAGATCTGGGGATTGGACGTTGAAGTTTGCACTCAAGTTGAATGAAGGCCGACCCTCCTCTGAAGGCAATTCGACCGACCGCTCCAGAAAAGGCGTATGCCGAACGCCCCAGAAAAGGCGTATGCCGAACGCCCCAGAAAAGGCGTATGCCGAACGCCCCAGAAAGGCGTATGCCGAACGCCCCAGAAAGGCGTATGCCGAACGCTCCAGAAAAGGGGTATGCCGAACGCTCCAGAAAAGGGGTATGCCGAACGCTCCAGAAAAGGGGTATGCCGAACGCTCCAGAAAAGGCGTATGCCGAACGCCCCAGAAAAGGCGTATGCCGAACGCCCCAGAAAAGGCGTATGCCGAATGCCCCAGAAAAGGCGTATGGCGAACGCCCCAGAAAGGCGTATGTCGAACGCTCCAGAAAAGGGGTATGCGGAACGCTCCAGAAAAAGGGTATGCCGAACGCTCCAGAAAAGGGGTATGCCGAACGCTCCAGAAAAGGCTTATGCCGAACGCCCTTCCAGGCCGACAATACCTCTAGGCCGAACGCTCTTCCAGGCCGACCATACCTCTAGGCCGAACGCTCTTCCAGGCCGATCTATACCTCTATACCGAACACCTCTGTAATGCCGAACGGTATTGTATGCCGAACGACTCGGTTGTGCCGAACAAGAATGAATGCCGAACAGTGTAGATGCCGAACAGTGTGGGATGCCGAACAGTGTGGATGCCGAACAGTGTGAATGCCGAACACGTGTGGATGCCGAACAGTGTGGATGCCGAACAGTGTGGATGCCGAACAGTGTGGGATGCCGAACAGTGTGGATGCCGAACAGTGTGAATGCCGAACACGTGTGGATGCCGAACAGTGTGGAATGCCGAACAGTGTGGAATGCCGAACAGTGTGAATGCCGAACAGTGAGGAATGCCGAACAGTGTGGGATGCCGAACAGTGTGGATGCCGAACAGTCTTGTATGCCGAGCAACTTTGTCATGCCGAACGGCCCTCAATGCCGATTGAAACTTAAGTTACACCGGTCTCTTATACGACCCCTATTTACAAAAAACAACTTTTTCGGGTACGACCCAAATTTTCGAAAATGAGGCTAAAAAAAAATTTCGGGAGGAAACCCCCCCGAACCCTAGCCGCAGCGCAGTGCCTCCGGATAGTGAGTTCAAAACTCAACTTAATAAAGGAACATTCTATCCACTTCCCTGACATCCCATGATTGACCAGGGCATAGAGGATCTAGCGGCAGCTTATGAACGACATCAAGGGAACGGACAAGCAACCGCTATTCAAACAGTACTCCCAATTGTTGGAGAACATAGATTATGTGACTCTAGCAAACATCAAGATGACTCCAAGCACCATTCTTCGCTGACCCAGCACTTCGAATTTAGTGACTCCAAGCGAACCAATGTTTGGCTCTAAGCAATTTATTCCAAATACTAACAAGGGTATCATACTAATCACATTTGAGGAAAGTCGACCTCCAGATATATTTTGGCAGCTAGTTAGCTAAAGAGCCTCCTACGAATATGGATCGTTTCTTTTACAAAATGAATCAGGACTAAAGTGAGGTGGAGTGGAGCATACTAAGAAAAATAACAATGAAGGCCCGTTGGCTAAGGATGTAGATCCCATTAGCCGAAACAAGACTTCAGAATTCAGCTCATATGCTCTTTCAAAGGTTCAATTGACAACCTCTACTTGAAGACTCACGACTCGGAGTGGTACTGGAAACCAACCTCGAGAGAGTACACCAAAGTCTAAAGAAAATCAGGGGAATGTTGTATATTCTCAAATGCTCACTGATCCTAACACGGGCAATTACAAACACCTCCGAGGTGTGATCGAAAAGATGACCTAGAAAGGAAAGCTTCAATAGTATGTACAAGTCCTGCAGAATGGCGGGCAGCGAATATCCGATGCCTATTAATAAAGGGCTATGATTATCAATTGGACGGTTGACGGCCAACATCCCTTTGAAAGGAGCCAGGGGCGGAGTCGAATAGCGAGCACACGATGCTGCTTCACATATCAATGAGATTTACCATAATCTTCTTTGAATTATCTCCATTTCCATCTCTATTTCAAGTGTTCTATGAACTACAACTAGCTTGAACTAAACTACTTTCAAAACGATGCAGGTGTCCAGGTACTCAGATTTGGTTGCCAACCAATCTACGCAGACCATGATCGGACGTGTGGAGTTACATCTGGACGAGAATAATTCTATTGCTCATCATCAACCATATGCCTTTGATTTGGGGCTATGGATTAAATACAGTGTACAACATCACGATGCACGAAGAGCTGAATTCCATCCTGCAAGTGGAATTTATCCAAGTAGAGAGCGGCTGCGATACGACCAGCCACTCGCTAAGTGAAACTCGAGCTCGGGGGCAAGCCATCACATCAAGGCTAAAAATGGGTTGATACACGACGATCCTTCGCACAACTCCGTACTCCCATAGTGCGAGACGGAGTATAAACATCTACTTAACTCCGTACTCCCAGAGTGCGAGACGGAGTATAAACATTGATCAACTTCGTACTCCCAGAGTGCGAGACGGAGTATAAACATTAATCAACTCCGTACTCCCAGAGTGCGAGACGGGGTATAAACATCTACTTAACTCCGTACTCCCAGAGTGCGAGACGGAGTATAAACATTGATCAACTCCGTACTCCCAGAGTGCGAGACGGAGTATAAACATCTACTTAACTCCGTACTCCCAGAGTGCGAGACGGAGTATAAACATTAATCAACTCCGTACTCCCAGAGTGCGAGACGGAGTATAAACATTAATTAACTCTGTACTCCCAAAGTGCGAGACGGAGTATAAACATACATCAACTCCGTACTCATCCCCAAAACTGGGGGCAGAACCAAAGCAAAGCATGCTAGTTGAACATTTGTCTAAAAGAAGATTGCAACGAAACGATTAAAAGACGACTGTCAAGCAATCAACTGAATGGAAATATTCAGCATGAAAGACTGCGGTTTTTCAAAGCACGTCATGTTTACACAAGACGTCCTTTGGGGGGCAAATGTTATCCCGCCTTTTGGCAAGGCCGTGACACCAAGAACTTGATTAGAAACCAGTGACAGTTCGTCTTGGAGATCGATTACACAAAGGCTCACTATGGATATCGATGGATTTTGTCCAAGTCTGGATCGAGCCACGATTAACAAGACATAACAATCAAAGCCAGGGAAGCCAATGTTCCAAGTTTCAAGACGATCCGAGTTCGTATGCTCAACTTATGATCGATTCGAACAACCAACCATCCATCCATCAACCTCCACATTTGACTTGGAGACCTAAACTGCTTGGAATGAACATGGCCCGATCATCCACTCCAATCGAGTCATAGAACAAAGTTCGACAAAATACAGATACCCCTCATGAAGCTCAGTGACGCCGGGATCCGTCTAAAGTGGACGTGATTTGATCATCTACACATCAAATCCTACCCTGAACACGAAAGGTTGTTCGAAAGCCCAACTTGAAGTAGCTATGGTAGACTGCGTACTCGCTAACCATCGCTGTCAATATATGGACACGACTGCACCTTGGAACATATGCAACTTACTTTGTCTACTCAACAATCTATTATCCTTATTTTCTAGAAGAAGATACGGAGCAAATTGTAAGAGATTTGGCTATCTAACCCAACATGGATGTGATTCAACCATCTGTCATATACCTCCTTCCTTGACTTAATTGGAAGAGCTATAATCACCAAGCGGACGAGAATCGATCGTCCATTTTTCAAATTCCGTCCCTCATCCTGGGGGGGCAGAATCCCATTCCGTGAGCAAACGTGGCTTGATTGTTCATTCGACGACATTAGCCTCGATACAGTAGATGAATACAAATTAAAGAGTGGAAATACGACTGCTCTCAACTTAAACCTCCAAGTCCCCAGAGTGCGGACTGGAGTACTCTAAGTCCCCAGAGCGCGGACTAGAGTATAAATGACTAAAACCTCCAAGTCCCCAGAGTGCGGACTGGAGTACTCTAAGTCCCCAGATCGCGGACTAGAGTATAAACGACTCAAACCTCCAAGTCCCCAGAGTGCAGACTGGAGTACTCTAAGTCCCCAGAGCGCGGACTAGAGTATAAATGACTAAAACCTCCAAGTCCCCAGAGTGCGGACTGGAGTACTCTAAGTCCCCAGAGCGCGGACTAGAGTATAAACGACTTAAACCTCCAAGTCCCCAGAGTACGGACTGGAATACTCTAAGTCCCTAGAGCGCGGACTAGAGTATAAATGACTAAAACCTCCAAGTCCCCAGAGTGCGGACTGGAGTACTCTAAGTCCCTAGAGCGCAGACTAGAGTATAAACAACTCAAACCTCCAAGTCCCCAGAGTGCGGACTGGAGTACTCTAAGTCCCCAGAGCGCGGACTAGAGTATAAACGACTTAAACCTCCAAGTCCCCAGAGTGCGGACTGGAGTACTCTAAGTCCCCAGAGCGCGGACTAGAGTATAAATGACTAAAACCTCCAAGTCCCCAGAGTGCGGACTGGAGTACTCTAAGTCCCTAGAGCGCGGACTAGAGTATAAATGACTCAAACCTCCAAGTCCCCAGAGTGCAGACTGGAGTACTCTAAGTCCCCAGAGCGCGGACTAGAGTATAAATGACTAAAACCTCCAAGTCCCCAGAGTGCGGACTGGAGTACTCTAAGTCCCCAGAGCGCGGACTAGAGTATAAACGACTTAAACCTCCAAGTCTCCAGAGCACGGACTGGAGTACTCTGAGTCCCCAGAGCGTGGACTAGAGTATAAATGACTTAAACCTCCAAGTCCCCAGAGTGCGGACTGGAGTACTCTAACTCCCCAGAGTGCGGACTCGAATATAAGCGAATCGGATCTCCAAGTTCCGTGAATATGAACTATGACACAAATGACTTGAATTTGTCAAATCCCTAACATACGGGCTAGAAAGTATTCTAAGTGCTCGAAGCACAGAATGGGAGTTCAACGACTCCCGAAGAGTTTCCGAGTTATATGAAGATGGACTGAGAAGTCTATGTTACTCACAACTGCTTGGATTAAAATCACAATCACAAAGAAAACTGAACAATAAGAGTCTTTTGTAAGACAGAAAAAGGAACTAAACCTTATTCAGAAATGTGTTTCTATTACAACCCCTCCAAAGTTCGGGGTCGACATTCTATTTACAAGGACTAAGGAAATGGATGAAAATAATTACATGACTTAAACTAACTCTCGTTGAACGAGGATAGTAATCACTTCTTGTGCTTCTTCAACTTCTTTCCAGACGGCTCCTCTCCAGAGCATTTACCCTTGGTACTCTTCTTTGATAGAGGGGTAGCAACTGAAGGAGTACGGGGGCCTTCCATGGGCTTGGACCCGCCAGGAAGGATGATCTTCAACGGCTTGTTCAACGGATCGTCCAAGTCCACAACTCGGGGCTCTACCATGACCTTGACCGTCTCCTCCTTCACTTTCTTGAGCCGCTCCTCCATGCTCAATTCGGATGTGTGCTCAGAGGCGCTTGTAATTTCTACTTCATAACCCCCGTCGGTAGGAGAGGAGGTTTCAGACTTGTCTTCATCAAGCGCTCCGATCACCTGAGCGTCTGGACCAGGAGCCTCCCCTGCGTGAGTGGCTTCACTTGTTTTCTCCCCCACTTCCTTGGCGACATCGCTCCTCGGAGTGGGCTTGGGGTCAGAACGGCCTGCACAAAATCGTGGAAAACAAGCATTAGAATGCAATAGTCTTGCATAAAGAATAACGACTTTCGAAATCTTAAAGAGAAGGATTATCTACCAGGTTTAGGCAAACTCTCAGCCATCCGGGGGGTCTCACCCTCTGGAACGGGAGACAGAATGCGGACTAAAGTACTCTAAGTCCCTGAGTGCGGACTAGAGTATAAATGACTCAAAAACCTCTACGTCCCCAGAGTGCGGACTACAGTACTCTCAGTCCCCAGAGCATGGACTAGATTATAGACGACTTCAGAAAAATCCCTAAATCCCAGAAGCGGACCAGATTACTCTAAGTTCCCAGAGTGCGAACTAGAGTATAAACGAGTTGACAAAAATCCCTGCGTCTCGAACTGTGGACTAAAGCATAAACCGTTCGACAAATCTCTAAGTCCCCGGAGCGTGGACCGAAGCATGAACACAAATTGGGCGCGAGTCAACCGGGAGGAGAATAACACTAAGTCACCAGAATGTAGAGTGGTGTATAAACATCGATAAATAGACGAGTGGATTCCGATCATTTTCTATTCCGCAAACTTCGGCCTGGAATCGACAGGAGGATTATTAACCCGCTGAGGATGGAGTTCGACCATCCAACTAGTGACCTGGCCAAATCAATGCTGGGGGCAGGGGTACAAAACACTAAAAAGCCGAATACGACAACTTACTATAGCTCTAGCGTGGCATTCTTTATAACTTGAGGCAGCGACTGCAGGGAGGCCTCAATACAGAACCAATCGAAACGGCATCCAAAGCTACGAGCAACCTACTATATAATACCTCAGACCAAGCGTCAATGCCGATCTGCACCAAGCACATACGAATGTGACTCGAATGTTTTTTGAAAAACTATGACCCCCAGAGTATGGAAAGGAGGGTAAACCACGAATACTTGGTCAAAATTTCTCCAGCACCCTCGTTCAATTCGTCAGGAGGAGTATGAAACTGGATGAGCATAACCCGACTGCATTTGTAGCCAACTTTACCCCGAGATATGATTACAGAGCATGAACCAAAGTGGACGTGGATGACCATCCACTGTCCAAATAACGCCCTAAAACTTACGTGGCATCGAAGTATTCCTCTTGGAATGAAAAACCTCGATAAAATCCAAGATAGGCGAGACCTAGTCTCCTATCGACTGACATGATCCCACGATTCAACGGGAGAGAGAGTAAAGCTAAAGTGGGCGTGGCTGGCCTTCCTACTTATCGGTATATGCCCTAGACCTGGGGGCACGAGCGAGAAGCAAGATGAATGTGAACTGACTATTCACCAATCACCTCTATGTCTTTGGAGTTTAGGTGAAAACATAAACATAGCTAGGACGAGACTCAACCGTCCATGCAGTACATTTATCAACCCGGGACTGGGGAAAGACGCAAATAGCTCGGTATTAAAACTTATATATAGTGCTTACAGCTACTCAAGGCAACGACCGAAAGGATGCCTAGAGATAGAATCATAAAATCGATGCCAATGCTTGTGGGAAACTGACTGTCACTCCAACCCGAAGGGCGAGTGAAGGATCATGAATGCATTGAATAGAAAATGTGTTACTCGAATATACAAGAAAATTCAAACTCATAGCAAGATCCAGCTATGCAGTTGCACGCAACTCGAAGCTGGCCCCTACTCGACGTTTCCTTCAACGTGCTTTTAAGCCTGATCTTTGGCCATTTGCAGATAATTAATTAGAGCATTCAGAGCCCTTCATTATTTGACTTAACAACTCATGACAAGACTCTAGGATTCGACCAGAATAACCATCAACATTGACCGTCCCAACCATATTTCACATTGAATGTTATGCAAAATAGTTACATCTTTACTCAAAGAATCTGGGATGGCACCTGCTAAGCTGACGGTCGACATTACAGCCAGCCATGGCGACCCTTTCCGGGTGCTGAATATCGGATCACAGCTCAGTGCAGTGATGATAAAAGAATTAGTTGGATTTTTCTGAATAAATGATGATATGTTCCCTTGGACCCATTCTGACATGCATATGTGATTTCATTAACTATCGCGAGCCATGCATTGGATATCAACCAGAAGCTACAAAAGCTAGCACAATCCTATTGATTTCATCATGAAAGCTCCACTCTTACTTTTAGGCTCACCCCATCAACGTCTATGCCTACCAGCCGTTGCGACAGGGCATACAATGACCTGAGACGTCTGAAAGACTACTTAAATAGAATATCGAACTAAGCTAATTCGATATCACTTATTTCCCACGAAGGGCTATCCAAGGACGGAAATTAGCAGACCTCACACCCAAATTCACTACCTCAGATGACTACTCGAAGAGTAGCAGAGAACCAACCATGAGATGGAAAATGTACACGGATGGAGCATCCAATGATCAGTGTTATGGCATAGGAGTCATGATAATGACTCCTGAGGAACGATCGATCTGCTACGTCCTAAAACTCGATTTACCTGTAACAAACAACGATGCTTAGTATGAAGCCTTGACTGCCAGCCTCAAACTTGCTAGAGGATTTGAAGTGAAAACTTTACATATCTTTTGTGATTCTTGATTGGTAGTATACAAATTTAAGGAAGTTGATCTTGCTAGGGGGAATTGTCTTGCTCCTTATCTCAGCCAAGTCCAAGAGCTGCTAACCGACTTCACGTATTACATCATTACACACGTACTCAGCGAACAAAATGAAAAGATGTCATGGTTGACTCCTATCAAAGACTATCTACAATGAGGAATTCTTACTGAACGGAGGAATGGAAAACGACAGATCCTCCTCAAAGCTTCACGCCAAATCATCTAAGAATAAGTCGTGTGTCAAAAGGAGTCTATACATCCCCATGCTTCGGCATATCGCCCATGATGATATCTTGAGCAAATTCTATGAAGAAGAATGCGGTAATAACATCAGGGGGAAAACCATGATAAAGAAGATACTCTGCTACAGGTATTATTGGCCAACTATCAACCCAGAAGCGGTTGATCATGCTAGACAATGTGACGAGTGCAAGATGTTTGCAAAAAATCCGGGAACCCCGCCAATGGAAATTATTCAAATGGCTAGTTCATAGCCGTTTGCCACTTGGGGGCACTGAAATCATCTTCTTGTCGATCCTAAAGGTGGTGCGAAATACACCATCATAGCAGTTGATTACGTCAACAAATGGGCAGATGAAGAACTCTTAACCACGACCAAGATGAAGAAAATAATCAACTTCTTTTATCCGTAACATCATCTGTCCTTATGACCTTCCATGATCCATTATAACTGCAAATGGACAGGTTGAAGCTGTGAACAAAATCATAGAGTCTGTACTGAAGAGAGGTTTGGAAAACTCCTCAAGTGGCTGATTGCAACCCTTATTTCACAGAAAATACAAACAAGGAATCGCGATTGAATTACAATTAAACTGGATGAAGTTGGCGACGACTTATGAGCACATAAAACGCATCCGAGAGCCAATGGCAAGAACATGTACCCGAATGTGCATGTGTACATCCGAAAAAGTTCGACTTCTTGAAATCAATAGAAATTGAATTCTCACTAAGGGTTATTAAGAGAAGACTAGATCATATAGCCGAAGCTTATTAGCTCTGCAGAATCAAACACGGATGGCCACTAATGAACTACAACCCTGGATTTATAATATTGGGAATCGACCGAGCATCACGATGACCAAAGAAGGATACAACACCTTGGGAGGATAAATTGGAGGATAATGACTATTCAAGAAACATGGTGGATTTCTTCCTGAAGACAAGGAATACTCGCTGATTCAAAGCGTGTTGTGTTGCTTCACACGACACACTTTGGGGGACAAGTGTTAACCGGCATCTTGGCCCGGTTACAAAACGACGGTTGAAGAAATTATCATTAGCACTAGACAAGATTCTGATCAAGGAGAGACTGGAGGTGGTAGCAAGTTGTCAGGCCCACAATAAAGCAAGAGCATTCGGCCAGCCTGGCCTGGTGCGCAGATTCACCCACTATGGGCAGAGGCACCTTGCTCCTAAGCCCATGAAGGAAGTCCAACCCATCTTCCTCTATAAATAGAAGGGCAGGGGCACAATGAAATGGATCCTTTTTGGAGAACACGGGGGAGACTCTGCCATTTTTGAGACTCATCTTCTCTACTTAACAACTTCATTCAAGCATTTGATTCACGAATTGTATTTGTAATCAACTATTAAGAAGATCAATAAAGTTTAACCTCAAAGTGGACGTAGGCAATTACGCTGAACCACTATAAATTTGGTGTTCTTACTTTCTGCATTTAAATTAGCATTCTCTTTCTTGTTTAACTTATCTTCATCACTTATATCTCTACACAATCTTTCTCAACGAGGTTAGTGACCAATTTTGGTGCTAACATTAAATATATAAAATAATATTTTATACAATAAATTTAGTAAAATAAGATTTAATTTAATAATAATTAATTTAATAATAATTAATTTAATAAAATTTAATAAAAATTTAATTTAACTAATATATATAATATGTTTAAATATTTATTTAAAATTTATATTAATATTTTTAAATAGATTTTGTAATAACTTTAATAAATAGAGGTTGGAAAGATAAATTAAAAAAAAAATTTGTAATTTGATTTGTTTAAGACTTATATTTAAATAAAAATTTGAAACTTATTAATTTAAGATTTAAAGATATGAATTTTATAACTTGATAACTGGATTTTGATTAGAGGTGATTAAATGGATATTTCCAAATTTAAATAAAATTGAAATTGAATGTTTAATTTTGATTTAAATTTGAAATCTGGGATTTTATTTAAAGGTTATCAAAAATGATTAAGTGAATACTTTCAAATTTAAAAAAAAGTTGAATTTTGAAATATAAATGAAATTTATCAAATTGAGTTATTGTAAATGTTTGAATATTTAAACTTTGAAACCTATTAAAATTGGAAGTGGACTAAATTGTAGTTCAAACCTGGATTTGAAATCGATATAAATAAAAAAATGGTTTTAATAAGAATTTGAATTGAACCTTTAACCTTTTTAATTGATATTGTTGAACTGAATTTGATTTAAATGGAATTTTTGGAACTAAGGTTGATTTGAATTGATGTGTGAAATTGGAAGAAACAATTCTAATCTGAAACTATTTTCGATATAAACTCTTTTTAATATATATACTATTTTTAATATTTAAACTTTTTTAATATATAAACTATTTTTAACATATAAACTATTTTAATCTATAACCTATTTTTAAATATAAACTATTTTTAAGGTATAACTATTTTTAATATATAAACTACTTTCAATATTCAAACTGTTAAGTTGGAATTGTTATAATTCAGATTTAATGGATTTAAATGCGAATACTTGATATAATGGTTTATCCTATTTGTGGTTATGATTTTGGAGATGAATATGATTTAAAGTGATATGATTTTGAAAGTGAATATGATTTCAAAAGTGATATTATTTGGAAATGAATATGATATTTTGATAAGAAGTATGAACTGTTTGAAATGAAAATGACCACGGTGTGAAATAAGCATTTGGTTGTTAAAGAGACCGGGATCAGATATTGTCATACTCTCTGCCAATACCGAAAACCACTTTAACAACTGTGCACGTGGTTGAGATTCCAGAACGAAGTAGGATGGTTTGGCAAACGTCTGTATGAGGTATGAACACAGCTCTGACTCCCTCGAGTCAGCTTGATGTGGAAAAACAGGAGCTATACCAGGCCAAGTGGTGTCACTCCCCCTATCGGGCACATTTCTTCGATACCATTCTATTACTTTGTGATTTGATTGGGTGCACCTTTGATCTGGGAGTGTGTCTCGAGGTGGGCGGTAGTAGCTGCTATGCGTTACCACCAGTCCGGGAGTGCAAACGGTAGATTCCTACCCTGACATTGCCTCGCGTTGCTTGTCACATGCCTTATCGCGCCTTCTACGAGTTTGGTTTGTGTCATACCTATGGAGTGCTCTCTGATAACCCACCGGTTTGGTGAAGTTTACAGTACTGTATAGATATGGCATTTATGTAAAATGTGTTAAGGGGGATATGGGTAACACCTTAACGCTATTTTAATAGTTTACTTTACTATAGACATTATCTATGTAGCGTATTGCACTATGTATGTTAATAGTTTAACGGATCCTTAAAGGGTGGAGTTCCAAACATCCTTTGAGTTACTTTGTATTTCACTTGACATTTCACTTGAGTTGATTTACTAGCATAAGAATGTTAATCCTGACTCGAGTATTTTGTGTTTTACTTTATGTTCGGATCAGACTGAGTGCCACAGCATTTGAGACTCACTTTTGAAGCTTGGAGCTTCGCTTGAAGATCCATCTATATCTATTCAGCTTTCTGTTATTTCAGTTGTTTCCAGTTGTTATGTTCAGACTTGTCATTTGCATTTGTATTAGTGACTTCTATGTATCGGATTTCTGATGTATTTTGTTTTTGACTCTGTTGTTTATTGTAGTAGCTTCATGAACTACTATTTATCTATTCCGCTGCTTATTATTATATTACTCTGTGTCTGTGATTCCGTGATTGATTTATTTACTATATATGCTAAGTTTTACCAAATATAAATTAACAATCTGTTGTTTTGAACAATTCAAGTCTTACATGTGTGGATGATTGTCGATTTGGATGGTTCGAAATACCAGATCGTTACAATTACACAAGGGATGTCCCCTACGAATTAGTGGTATGTCTCTAGGTTGTCTATTTAGAGGTCTTATGATCAAATTTCATTGGCATCAACTAACCATGTTCAAAAAAAATCTCATACTAGTGATAGCATAAATCGAACAAATCAAATAAATATCGTATATTATATTGGAAAGTCTTCAATTTATATGATAGTTGTTCCTCGCTTTTAATAAATTGATGGATTGACCTCGGCAAAGCTTTAAACTTTATTATGCAACTCAACAAAGCTGACTTACTGTTTTGATCGACAACGTAGTTAGAAGCTAGACGACGATGAAGAATGAAAAAAAGATGGTGCAAAATAATATACCGAAAATTTCAAATGAATGAATAGGCCTTCAAGAATCATTATAAGTAATTTTTGATGTATTTCCCTAATTTGTTCATGCTTCGCTTTATTCGTAGTGTTATAATGTATTTTCATATATATTAGTATTAATCAATTATCATTTCAACATCGATTACTTGCTTGAATTAATAACAATAAATTAAAAGGGAAGTTTTGTCAAACACTTCTTAAGTTTCGCAATACACTTCCGTCCTTCCCCAACAAAAGATTTCACGAAACTCACTTAGAATTATTTTCAAGATTTTCAAAAACTGCAAACATTTGCAATTTATAATGCAGTTACTTCCGCTCTTTACTAAAAAAACACACATATTTACGAATAATTTTTTTGCTTGTTAACTCCTGATTAAGTGCGGATTTAATTTTAAGAAAATGAATAGGATAAATTTATCAAAAATAATTTTAAATGGTATTTTAAAACATGATTTTGAGAAGGTGAAAAATAAGGTGTCTTCCTAATTGCACAAATTAAAGGTCCGTTTGGTTTGCAATCTTTGGTTTTGGGTTTTCATCCAAAACAAAACGTGCAACAAATGTATTTTATGAAGAAAAAAACAATTCGAAAAATAAGTTACGTACAAAATGAAAACAAATTTATTTTGTATTTATGTTTTGGGAAATAACAGCACGAAAAACAATTCATTCTTTCGTCGTCCCTCCATTCCATTCGTTATCGTCTTCCTTTCCTTCATCCGCTTCGTCCTCATTGTGCCTACCATTATACACATCTTGTACATAATATACAAGGTAATATATGTTCATCCACATTCCACACATCATAAGCAACATGTATTATCAAAATCTGCACCATTTCAAAGTTTAAACATTGCTGTCCCTTTGCTACATACATCAGCAATCAAACATCAGTCCAACAGCATACTAGTAATACCATAAATACACCGCTTCATTCATGTACAATTATCAATATCGACGGCACTGTGAAAATACTTGCATGTACCATTTCCATTTTATTCATTGTTTTAAAAGAAACAAACATCCTAATTCAACTGCAAGCTGTCCCGAGTTGAAATAATACAATTAAACATAAATTCAAGTGATAACTTACGTAACATGTATATGCTTCATTGGTGCACGTCCCATGTTGTCGGCTCTCTCAATTGTTTTTATGTAACAATTCAGTTAAAGTCGCCTCAAGAGCTTTATCGTCAGTAATACTTTGAAGCCAACCTGCATTGTTCCTGACCCTCTCCAGGCTTTGCTTTAGTGTCCTAGCAATTGCTGGCTTTGTGCGGGTAGCAAAAAATTCTTCCACTTCTTTAGCTTTCTCTTCAGAGCAAAACTAAAGGATTTTGGAAGAAAAATAGAAGTTACATAATCAGCAGTAAAAGGTGAACTTACTTCAGTACATTATAAATTGAGGGTTGTTGTTTACCGGTGATACAATTACACTAACGAAGCTTGTAAGCAAGGATCCAGAACCCCATGTCTTGGAAATATAGTCCCAGTTTTTCTACAAATAAACCATGGATTGATATCAGAATGTATATGGAAAGTGATAATTACATATCTGTCCTGATTTCTAATGAATATTGTATTTAAACAACTGTGTAGATGATTATGACCAAATGACAGCAATTAATTTCCTTAAACATGGTGTATCCAGGAGAGAGGAGCATAAAGTATTGTTACAAGGCTAAATAATGTTTTTAGCAAGACATTTTATACAGAAGAAGCTGAGTGTTGCCAAATGATACAGAGTGGACTACACATATCTGCAAATATCAAATATGTACAACCTGATTTGGTGATTACCATTAGTTGTCTAATTTTTTACGATATTTATACCCTGATATGATCCAGTACCATTAGTTAGGTCTAATAATTGCAATATTTATAACATGATCTTGTCTTTTCTTTTTTGTCAAATCCGATTCTTTACCATTACAAGCAAATTAATTTTAATCTCCCACGCACGAAACTTAACCAAGGAAACATTCACAATATTATGTCCCAGGTCTTAAGTATCAGCATCTTTTATCTACATGCATGAAACTATTTGTAGCTTAAACTACTTTATTAATTAGATTATCCATATTAATTGTTCTCTTTGTAAAGCCATCCTTCTATTAATTAGCATATTAGAGGACCTACTACCCAAAGAACTAAAAACACTATAATCATTTGTTCAGGATGTACCTTTAACCAAGTCCATGCAACTTCTCGCCCTTCCCAACTCACTCTAACTCCATACACTGCATCTTGATTACGAACCTTAATTGAAGACATCATAATAGAATGTCATTCAGAAAAAAGTTACTGTTTATGTTCCATGGTTAGATAATCCAACAAATAATTTATTGATCACCTCTGGCGTTAGCACAAAATTCAGAACCTCAAGAACAATATCTGTATCTGGGCAAGTTGGCAACGAACCTAATGTTTTATGGAAAAGAGTGAAAAAAAAATGTTTCAAAGATGATGAAATGAATGGTTCCAACATGAGCAAAAATGTTAGTGTATAACAGTAAGAGTTGAAGCTTTTAGATGATACATGCAACAACTGAAAAAACAATAACACCATACAAGCATAAAGCAAATGGTGGCAGAACTGAAGATTCACATGCCATAAATATGCACTGCTCCTAAAAGTTTGTATAATTAGAGTATAGAAATAGAATGGACAACATACCTAAAATGCGCACTCTTTCCTCACTTTGGTCAGTTTCTCTATATATCCTTAACAGTGCATCATAGCCTGACCTACTTGAAGTGGTAACACTTTGCATTACCGCAACATATGCTGCCTGTATAACAATTTAAGTCTTGATGTACACAACATAAAAGAAAATTGACTAATATAAAACACTTCACTCGAGTATGGGTTCCACCTTTCTTATATCAGGAGGAAGAAGAGATGTGTTCCTATCATTTAAGAAGGCATCAAATCGTTTTGCTGCTTCCTTCAAAGTATTTTTATGCCCAAAACGGGCAAGAGCGGTCAACAACTCTCCTCTCAACATTGTATCTAAATGGCTTTCGTTCTCCCGAGAATCCCATCCCAGATTTCTAAAATGATTATAACGGCAATTTAGTAAGAGAGAAACATGGACCGTGCAACATAGAATATGTTGATATAATGACAAGTTTGTCATATATATTGAAAAAAAAATGTATTAGAATATTATTTAAGAATGTGAAAGTACTTATTAACAATTTAATGTTTTGTTCAAGTTCAAACATATTGTGCTTTTATGTATCATTTTTCAATTTCAAGGAACTGAGTTGGCACCAAATCATGTTAAATAAATAGTCAAGTTTTTCTCTCTTTTCATTCTGGTCGCAGAAAGGTTCAAAGGAAAGGACCTAATTTCCAAGAGTGAGTGTAGTATGTAGTTTAAAATTTTGACAGTTACAAAGGAGATGGGAAAAGCAATATGATAAATGAAATCTTTTTGTGAAAAGATTGAATTGTTAAAATGCCCCCCTCTTCTTTCAGCAGCTACAGCAAAGGCGGTGACTTGAATGAGTTGAACAAGAGAGCTACTGCAGTGGTTGAGCCCCCTAAGGCGGTGAAGCAAACGTGTAGCAGTAGGATAATAGGATTACACTTGGCATGAGTAGAGAGAAGTTCGCTACTGTTAAGATTGATTCGCTTTTCGTACATATCTGGTTTTTATCTTCACCAAAATTTGGTTTTTAATGAAAATTGTCTTTGAATTTCCATCATTTCGGATTTTAAGTATTTCAGAATTTTGATTTTTTGTGTATGATATAAAACATTGATGAGTTTGAATTTAGCATAGCTCTAGTGAAACACTACTTATGGGTCTACTTATACTTTATTTTCAATTAATATCTGATATTAATAATAATTGTAGAATTGTTTTATGTTCATACGGTAATGATGATGCATAAGCATGATGAGCATTAATAGTGTTAACAGGATTGGTGAAAGTTCAAACTTTAGTTAAAGGCAACATTGTTAGAAAACGAGCAGGTTGAGGCTTTGAGATGCATATATGGTCCGATTTGGTTCCACACTCATGCTTGTTGTGCCAAGAAGAGAAAACGCTCTAAAGCGTTCATGCATCTAGAAGCCTCGGTCGTCAATATATTCAAAATAGATATTTAATCGAAAATATAGTATGTAGTCCCCCGTTGGTAGTGCATTGACAGAGCTAGGCTAAACTCAACTTATTGATGTCAATATTGTACGTTAAAGATTAAATTTTGAAATACTTAAAAGCAAAAAAATGAAGTTCAAATACGATGCCATAAAGAAACGAGGAGGGGAAAAAAGATTAAAAAACCCAGATAAGCAAGAAAGCAGACTGAATCTCAACAGCACTGAACTTCCCTCTACTCGTGTCATCATGACAGAAGGGACATTTCTATCTTTTTTGCAGAAAGATCTCATTAAGTTGCTCCATTTTGTTGCTCTTCACTTCCACTAGTGGTATGGGTTTAGCTGACAGCCGCTTTTTCTTTCCAAAAGGATGGTAAACCATTGGATTCCTTTTCTATAAGTTTGGGGAAGGAGACAAAATCTGAATGTGATAATTTGGATAAATTTTGTATAAAGAAATTTTACCATATTATATTATCAGCCTATTGCACGTTATTACACATTTTCATGGTATTGATGTGTTTCCACTTTCCTGGTCACGAAACCAAAGCAGCTGACAGTACATATATGAAGTAAAAGGCTTCAACTTCAATTTTACATTATATATAAATGGAGAAGGCACCAAAGGAAGGGTTCTCACTATGACAAACTTAAACTCAAGAAAAATATTTCAAAAAGCTGCACCTAGGATCAGATCTATTACTGGTATTACTATATCAAATTGCATTTACCTTTATATATAAAGAACATTAATCCAAGTAATATTATGAATAAAGGCCAGTTTAGACGACAGTTGTTGCAAGTGCATTCATGTTTTTAAGTGGATGAGGAAACTTACTCTGCAGAAAGCTTGAGCAGATTGATAAAAAATAGCTTGATATCATCTAATAATTCAGGTGCTGCGTCAGCTGCTACATATACAACTTTATAGCTTATCTGCATTAGAAAAACAAGTCACCATACTGAAAAATGTTGAGAGAGGAAAAAAATGAGCATGGAAAAGAACATACAGAGATTATATGTGACATCACGGTGTACTCGTTCTCCTTCCGATAAGCATCCATCAACAAAAGCAATGATGACAATGTTTGTTTAGAAGCCACACATAAGGCATATGAATCTTCCAGAAGTCCTGGGTAAATACAATGTAAACCAGTAAGCAACACCAGAAATTTAAATAAAATATAAGCTGCCATAATTACCATATCTATCAGTTGCAAGTAGCTGGTTTTCATTTATTGCATTCGTAAGAGCAGATAAAAGCTGAGAATCATATTTCACTCTATAGAATCCTGCTTGATCAACATTGAACTTAATCCATGATCTATTTTCACCAATTATGCCCTTGATATCTATTTTCCCATATTTCTTTTCAAGAAGAACCTTTTTATGATTGTCATATGCCTTTACACAAAATGTTAGGGGAATAATCCACTCTCCATCAGCATTTGATCCATTTGCCAAAAAATGTGACTGCAATAAGAAACTTCTACGTCAAATCATTATAAAACTGAATATACCCCTTTTTTCGTCTGAGAGAGGGAGAGAAGGATGTGTAGATGAAACGCCTACGCAGCTGCCAATTGGATACACATTTTTAAAATAAAATGTTGCATTTCCTGGAAAAATATCCACATGCCAATTTTCCTTATTTGTATTCATGTCATCCCGATGAGATCATTTTTATACAATTAATTTAAGGAATACCATGTCATGGTGTTTTCTTTTCCATTTCCATCATTCCATGCTTTAGATATAATAGATAACCGCCAACTTAACTTCAGATATGCTATCAAATAAATAACCATGAAAACTTAAATAAATTTGCAGAACATTTATCGACTTATTATGTACAGTCAAAGATACATGCCCATTTCATACTATTATCATGGTTATATAATATACATAGCAATGAAACAATATTATGACTGATATCCACTTTTTCCTTCAAACATAAAAAATTGGTTTGCAAAAACACGTTAAAAAAAGCATATATTTATAGCGCATGCATGGTACTAAGAATAAATCTTCTTTCAATACAACATCAAACTCATGGTTGGAACACTAGAATTACTGAGGTCATGGATATAAGCAAACCATGTCATAGATCCACAAATAAACCGACTATACTATTGAAAAAGTTCATTGATAAATTATGAACGCAGGATAATACCACAGATTCATAGACATTGGACTAACCTGCTCGAATTCCAATTTGTCATCTTTAATTGTCACTGAAACGACAGGATATCCTTTTTGTTTAGTCCATGAATTCATCAACGTGGTTACAGGTTCACCAGACTCCTTTTCAATCACAGCCCACAAGTCTTCGGTCTTGGCATTTGAGTAAGCATATTTTTTAATATAAGCAGCTAGAGATTTCTGAACAAGCAAGAAAATTTTCATTAGAACAATAACTGAAATATAACTGAGATGGCACATTAGACCATCAGTGAACCTTATGTGTCGTAGCAAACTAAACTGATGGAATTATATTCTCATCTGCAGCATTTATTAGTTCATCCACACAAACCACACATGCTAAAATATACAGTGGATAAACTTAGAATAAGGTGTAATTATTTATTATAACATACAATTACAATTAATCAAGTAATTTGTTAGTTTTTTCCTCGAATATCTCCCATCTGAAATAAACTAATTTAAATATCCAGTTTAAAATATATAATTTAGTTTTCTTTTCAAAATACATGATTATATTTTTTATACGTACACAAATCAAATCGATTAAAAGTTGAGGAGAGAGTAAACATAACATTTGATGACAGGAATGAAACATAATTAAAAATAATAAAACTCTTTTGATACGGGAATAAAACAAAATTAAAAATAATAAAACACTCTTTTGATACAGGAATGAAACATAATTAAAAATAATAAAACTCTTTTGATGATAGGAATGAAACATAATTAAAAATAATAAAACTCATTTGTCAATTCTAGTAAAAACTCAATAAACTTAACCTCATCCATATTTTATTTTATTTCTACACTGAATTTCAATACAAGAATAATAGGCTGACTACTGCAAAAAAAGTCAGAATTTACTTTTAAGTTACCAATCAGTAAAATCAATAAATTACTGAACATCAAGTAAAATACTGTTCCACTTGATGATGTATTTTTCAAGTATACGATATAATTGATTGTGGTCTTTATTTAATTTTGGGATTTTTCTAAATCTTTCATAATATGTAAACCACCAATGTTAAATCAAGTTATTTTAGTGTGAAAATTAGAAGGAAAAAAAACTAAAATTATTGAACAGTATTATTTAAGGACCAAAAAAAAAATTCCATATTTTTTTCAGTCTGCATCCCCCACGTCTTTTGTACAGCGGATGAACCAACAATCATGGTGGATAGAAACAGAATTGCCAAAAACCGATATGCAATCTTCAAGATCTTATTATAGTGATATATAATAACTTTCTAAACAAAACCAGTTTGCAAACTTCATTGACACACGTTAAGGTCTCTAGAGCAATGCTAGCGATTTATATTTTTTCTGATAAAATAAAAAGAAAAGAAATAAAAAACAATTTGCGAATGTTATGGAATGCTTTGGATCCGTGTATGAAAAATTAAATCAACAATTTGGTCAGAATGCAGAAAAGGGCAATAACACAGGACAGGAACGATCCGAAGTCAATTTCAATTATCTGGTTTAGAACTCGTATATTGATTCAGACATTCAACTGAAATAACGACCATTTTCCATCTAACGTGCCTACGATATACAAAAAATAATGAAAATGATTAATTGACTGGAGATCTAATAATCAATATTAATGGCATTATGTTTAATTTGGTTTTTAGCATAACAATGAAGTAGTGAAATTAACATATTCACATTGACGTATGAAATGCCATTAGATCTCCAGTCATTTAATCATATTGACATTCGATCGAAATGTCTTGTTTTTTCCTTTCATTTTTACTCTATTTTCTTCTCATTAGAAGGTGAAAATCACCGATTCAACAGTTTGGTCAAAATGCAGAAAAAGGCAATAACACAAGACAGGAACAATTCCAATTCAATTTGAATTACTGGTTTGAAACTTGTATATTGATTCAAATATTCGAGTGAAATAATAATCACTTTCCATCTAATGTGCCAACAATATATAAAAAATAATGAAATTGATTAAATGATTGGACATCTAATAATCAATGTTAATGTCATTTATCTTAATTTGGTTTTTAGCATAATAATAATGAAATTAGTGAAATTAACATATTCACATTGACATATGAAATGTCATTAGACCTCCAGTCATTTAACTATAGACACATGAAATGTCATTCTTTTCCTTTTTTACTCCATTTTTTCTTCTCATGAGAAGATGAAAATCACAGATTCAACAAAAACATACATTAGCCCAAAGTTGGCTTCAAAATCACGAATTATTATGAATAATTCAGCTTCACTATGCAATGCACTGGTTTTATCTATTCTTTGAAACATGACCGGTAATGAATTGATTAGTCGGTGAATTATTCACATATAATTCAGAACATTACCAAATTAAAAAAAAACATTGGCATATGGCTGCATTGATAATTTGATACATGTAAAGCTGTGTGTACGGTATGTACTCAAATGAAAAGAAAAAAATTCAAAGTCTACTGATTATCAATTACATGTCAGTTTACGCACTAACCAAAACTTTAGGTTTTATTAAGGTACAATACATTATCAAATCCATATATTATGTCTGACCTGAAAAGGTGAAGCGCCAAGATAACTTTGCAGCATCCGAATAATAGCTGCTCCTTTGTTGTAGCTGATTGAATCAAAAATTTCATCAACCTCACTTGCATGGTTTATTTCAACCTGAAAAGGTTTGCATTATTGTTTATGTGACAAGAAAATCAGATCATCATGCAAATCCATTCAAACTCAAATTGAGCAACATTGAACTCAAGGCTAAAATAATAAACTGTAGGAATCATTAACTGCAAGGTTCATTGAAAGAAGAAATTAAAAGACTGATACCTCAATAGGATGGGACTCAGACAGTGAATCTAGACTAAGACCTGAGGTGATATCATCAAGGAATTGAGTCCAGATATTCCATTCTGGAAATAAATGATCGGCTGCCAAATAACTAATCTGTTGAACATTAAAAAAATTTAGATGGTATATAACAATCAGATTAAAATGTTTTCTAAAAGCTTATTATAATTACCCATGACGCAAATCCTTCATTAAGCCACAGATGTGTCCACCATTCCATTGTTACAAGATTCCCAAACCACTGATGTGCAAGTTCGTGAGTAACAGTTATAACCACCTAACAGCAAAATCTTTGTCAAACACAATCAAAAATATTTTTTAGAATCAATAAAAGATGTGTATTATAAAGGACCGATGGAAAGAACCTACTGATTGCTTTCCAGAGGCAGCTGAATGTGCTTCGTCATAGAGCAAAGCTGTGTCCCTATATGTAACTAAACCATAGTTTTCCATTGCTCCAGCAGCAAAATCAGGAATAGCAACCATATCCAATTTGGGAAGCACATAAGGAACATCAAAATACCTAAAGTGAACATTAAAATACAAGCACATTTTGGCAAATTTAAGAGAACAGCCAAAATAAATAAACTGAATTCATTTTTGAGAAGGAATGCAGAAAGGATGCATTATGCTTCTCTAATAAGCAGACGATTAAAATACCTTTTATAAAAATCCAATGTCTTCACGGCAACCTCTAAAGCAAATTTCCCTTCATTGCTTTTACCAACTTGGCAATATACACGTACGATCACCCCTATATAAAAAGTAGGTAATACGTGATGCAATGTGGATCTCGCATTTGAATGCAGGCTTAAAGTGAAGTTCGAGATAACTAGAGAAAATATCATACCATCTGATGTTACAGCCTCAACATAGTCAAGAGAACCAACAACTACAGCAACTAGATAGGTCGACATAATTGGTGATTCCTCGAAATAAAGAGTCTTAACAGGTCCATTAATGTTTTCTTCAATAACTGGCATATTTGATAATGCTGTAAGCTCAGAGGGTACTTCTAAAGTTATCTTAAAAGTAGCCTGAATCATAATTTTAAGAAAATGTAAGTGCATACACAATAAATCACAAGAAAAAAAATGACACGACTATCCTTAGCACTTTCAAACGATAAGCATAAATGCAGCAGGATAACAATAAGAATTACTGCTCGTTGTAAAGCAAATTGAATATAAAGATATTGATTATTTTGTGGCACACTGGTCCCTTAAGGGAATCTCCAACAAATTACATCATCTAAAACATGTGTTTTGCAATACTCTATCGCAAGCAAATGCTTATAAAATAGGTGCCTAGTTTGTAGGCAGCTATAAAATAGGTGTCAGCTTCTAGATTAGAATGGAAACGGACTGAATTCCATAAACGAGGGCCGCTATTTCACAAATAGGATTTTATTGTGTTGCTGCCACAAATAGGAGCCTAATTTATGGCTGCCTAGTAGCAGGTGGCTATAAAATAGGCGCCCCAACTAGGTTCCGTTTCCTAAACTGGAAATGGAACCTGTGTGTATCTTATGCAAGCTTCCAACCATTGGAGATGAATTTTAACTTCGTAACTAAATTTGTAGGCTTCAAAACCGTTTGAAATTAAGTCTGTTAATATATCCGAAAATCCAAAATACGGACTTATCCGTATCCAAAAAGCGGATAAATATCCGATATCCGGAAAAACGGATATGTTGCGGATACGAAGGCATCCGCATCCGCAAATTATCCGTTCGTTTTTTCAACGTTATGGTTTATATTATGTGTTATAGTACAATGACAGAAATATCTATTGTTTATTTAAGTTAATAGTTTATATTATATGCATTTAATGCATGTTAACCGTTCAAAACTATTTACGATCATATATGTTTATTTCTCATTCTGTTATAACTAATGAGAATGAAGAAAAAATTATGTTAAACCAAAATTTTCTATTATGTTCCTTGATTTACTGATCATTAGCGAATTGGATGCTTATCCGATATCCGGCCGTATCCACGGATGCGGATATCCAATAGTGATTTCGGCTACGCAAGCAGATATGGTACTATTCGCATCCGAAAGTATCCGTTGACAGACCTATCTGAGATGGCCTAACAGTTACAAATTATGGTAGTATCTTTAAATGAATGTAGAGCATACCACAACCACAAGTATCCTATAATAGTGGTGTCATTTATGAATATTTCAGAAACTGCACTTATAAGGTTATTCCATTCACGCTATACTAACAAAATGAGTCGGCTAATTTCTTTTGCAACTGATTAGTGTCATGTTACTGTTGCATTTTATAAGATTATTTAGAAGTTCACCCAAAAATTTCAACATCCATATAGCCACTAAAAGGTGGAACCCAGTGCACGAGGTTCTCACACGATAGCGGACTCTGTGAAGGTTGATAATGTACGCAGCATTTCCCTCGCACTGCGAAGAGACTATTTTCAGATTTGAAACTGGGTGCTCAGGTCACCATGCGGATGACATAACCGTTGCGCCAAGGCTCCACCTCACCATCCATATAGCAACTAAAGTGATAAATTTTGATGCCTAAATTATTCACAATGAATCAGTGGCAACAAACACTACAGTATGATTTAACCAGTGTGGTCCTAGATTATTTGGCTTGGAATGAGTGATTATTTGGCTTGGAATGAGTGATTATTTGGCTTGGAATGGGATACATTCTATTCTCATACATGACCATCGTCAGGAATACAATTGTGCATTCACATTTCACAATTATAAATCAGTACTCCGACATTTCAGTATGCCAGCAAAATTTTGAATTCAGGTAATTATACGATTCTACAAATTCAGTTTTACCTTCAGAAGCATCAAAACTAGAATAAAAGGAAGCATAAAAATTAGAAACAATCTTCACGAGTGAATGTATTAGAGCATTGTCCAATGCACAGTGGTTGGGTCCATGCCACACCTTAGGAGTTTGATGGTCCAAAATATACAATATCATGACAAGGAAACAAAATTTTAGCCAATATCTTAGTGCAGATTCATTTACAGTTTGATGGTCCAAAATATATGGCACTGCGACATGGAAACAAAATTTTAGCAAGTTATACCTTGAATGCAGGTTCATCCCAGCATGGAAAACACCTCCTAGCATCAACAGACTCAAACTGAGTGACTGCCATATTCTTAGTCTCTCCATTGTACTCGTATGTACTGCATAAGAGACCACATGTAACAATAATAAGCTGGACATGGAAGAAGAAAAAAACTTCCTAACCAAATAATTAACAACCATGCATATTTTACCTTCTATAAAATCCTCTCAGCTGGTCATTTAAAGTTCCAACAAACTCCAGCTTTAAAATTGCCTCCCCGGTCGGAAGTGCTCCATCAAAACCCAAAACCAATATTTCATCCTCTTCAACAACAACAATCTCGGAAGGGTGAAGTTCCTGTGATCATGTAATATATGATTCATTTCTTGTTTTATGTATTCACTAATTTATTTCATAAAATTTATTGATTTTGATCATAAATCATGATGAATCAACTTCACTTTTTCAAAATTAAAACATAAGCAGCACAGGTATTGTTAATATAGAACAATCAAAAATTGATTAATCACTGCAAATACAAAATATATTCTTTTATGTTATGCAGCTAGAATGTTAATGTGTAGAAATTACAAAAAATGAGTCTCTTATGTTTGCGATCAGACCTTGCAGTGCAAACATGCGAAAGTTCATTCTTTCAAGCACGTAGTAACTGTTAAATACAAGCTGATGCTTTACCTCGGATAGTTGCAGGCATTTGAAAGTAACGGACTCCTTATCGATGTCCAGATCGGCGGCGTTGAGAACGAGGAATCTAGTGGCAGCAGTGACATCGATGGTAATCTCTAGGGTTCCGGCGAACTTGAACGTGGTCAGATTCGGAATGAGTTTTAAATCATATTTTTTTGGAACAGCAAACTTCGGAAGTCGAGACTGGCCTTTGAATTGATCTATGCTTTGTTGATTATCAGCCATTTTCGAAGAAGAATAAGATATTTGCAGATTTTTATTTTCGGTCTATTTATCATGCGTGAAGTCTAATACAATTTCGACTCCCCGCTGGCATGGGCCCTGAAGCACTGCTGAGGATTTTGAGAAAACTAGTAGGCGTTTTTGTACCCGAGCGATGTTATTTGGTGGCAAGGGGAGAAGTGTTTTAAATTTGGAAACTTTTGGCACAGGTCCTTATTAAGTTTCAAAATTCACGAAAAGTCCTTCATTAAATTTCAGTGTAAATTAGGTTCCTGTTTTTTATTCACGATTATTGCAGAGCATGATGCAACATTTCATAAAAGTTGCTGATATTTCCGCAACATTTCTGTACACTGTGAACATAGTGTATGAAAGTTGCTGAAATATCAACACTTATTTATAAAAGTTGCTGATATTTCAGCAACATTTATGTACACTGTGAACACAGTTTATGAAAGTTGCTGAAATATCAGCACTTATTTATAAAAGTTGCTGACATTTCAGCAATAATTTTTCTTTGTTTTTAGAATAAAACTTTGACACAAATAGTTGCTGAAATATCAGCACTTATTTATAAAAGTTGCTGACATTTCAGCAATAATTTTTCTTCGTTTCCAGAAAACAGGGACCCGCTTTACAATGAAACTTTGATAGGGACCCGCTTTACAATATGAAAGTATGATAGGGATACCTCCCTAATTTCCACTTTAAATTTTGTCCTAGAAACCAAGGTTACATAAATTAAAATAAATTTGAAGGTTACAAAAATTAAATTAAAATAAATTTTAGGAAGCTGTTTTTACTTAAAAGAATAGCGAAACTTAAGGGTCCGTTTGAAGTTTATCTTTTGCCGGTTTTGATTGGTTTTGACGACTTTGTATTTCAGATGTTATCGTGACATTTGCTTGTAGGTTTTTTTTCACAACCGGTTGTTATTGGTTATAAAACCGGTGAAAACCGGTGCAATGTAATTTTAATGGCAATTCTCAACCATTCAAATTAGAGTGTTTTGAGAGATTATAACTTTTTTTTTAATTATACCCTCGATAATTATATTGTAGAATTAACCTTTATAAAACTGGAGAATAGATATAAGGATATATATGTAATGTTACTTTAGTGGAAAACTCTGAAAACCGGTGTATGTTAAACTCTCAAGCATGTTTTGGTCGGTTATAACAACACTTCGTGTAAATCAATCAAAATCGCTACGATCATTGACGGTCAAAAGCGGTACTCTCAAAAACTCTCGTAACCGGTATTACAAAACTCCTAAGCGGAGGGAGTTTATTTTCTAACGGTTTTGACTGGTTTCGAACGGCTCTATAATTCAGGTGTTATTATAACATTTGTTTGTAAGTTTTTTTCATACCAGTTGTTGCTGGTTATAAAATCGGTGAAAACCGATGCACTGTAATTTTGATGACAATTATCAACCCATCAAATTTGGGTATTTTGACGGGTTGTGGCTTTTTTTTGCAATAATACCTCCACTAATCATTGTAGAATTAATCTTCACAAAATTAGAGAATAAATATAAGAATATATATGTAACGTTACTTTAGTGGAAAACTCTCAAATCCGGTGTATGTTAAACTCTCAAGCATATATTGATCGGTTATACAACACTTCATGTAAACCAATCAAAACCGCTACGATCATTTACAATCAAAACTGGTACTCTATAAACCACTCATAACCGGTACTACAAAACTCCCAAGCGGAGCTTGAATGAATCGATCGAACAAACCACTTGAACCCGTTCAAAAAAACGTTTGAACAAGCCACCTTATTGTTATATTTGATATATTTTTGTAAATTTGGAAATAACACTAATAGCATTTTATTTTTACGAGCGTAACGGCACGTGCTTCACACGTTAATTATTTTTCTACTAATTATATACATGTGATCATACTTTTACGTTGAAATTTTTATTAATAGTTGTAATACCTTTGGCGTCACACTTTTTTGGTATAAACGTGAACTACTACAAATGCCCTCTATAAATATTATTAGATATTAATATAACTTAAAAATATGATCTAACATATAAGTTTCCTTATGCCCCTCTATGGATATTTTCGAAACCTTAATATCACTTAAAAATAGGATCTAACAAATAATTTTTTTCAAAGCCGTTTTTTTAGTTAATAATAGAAATAAAAATTCATACTAATAAAAAATTAAATTCATTCTTTTTTAATTAATAATAGAAATAAAAATTCAAAATAACAAAAAATTAGACGTTACAATTTAGAAAGTAAAATATAAACTAACTGCATATCATTTCAACGCAGAAATAGAGTTAAATATTTGTGCAAATCATATTTTTTCGAGCGAGTTAAACATATACAATTTGTAAAAAAATAATTCATACGCGAAGTGCGTGCCATGATCACGCGCGAAGCGCGTGCCGTACCACTCGTAATGTATAGTTAGTTTTAGTTTTTATTTCTAAATTGCGATATCTGAATTTTTGTTTATTTCAATTTTTTTCCTATGATTAATTAATAAAGAATGAAGTTTTAAAGAAAATTTATTTTTTAAATCCTATTTTTAAGTGATATGTTTTAATTTGGTATTATTTATAAAAGGACATTTTGAATTGGTGAAGAAATTTTATTCATTGGATATTTTAAGTGAAATTATGATTTGCAATATTTATATATTGGCATTTTGAATGGGTAAAGTAGGTTTATTTATTAGATCCTATTTTTAAGTGAAATTGTGATTTACTAATATTTGTAGAGGGGCATTTTGAATTGGTAAAATATGTTTATTTGTTAGATCCTATTTTTAAGTGGTAGTGAGATTTTGATAATATCTGTAGAGGAGCATTTTTGACAGTTAACGTTAATACAAAAAAAAAGTATTACCAAGGATATTACAACTATTATTAAAAAAATTATTTGATGTTGCCGTGGACCTACTCAGCTAGGTCAATCGTCGTTCATAAGGTGTCACTCTAGCACCCCAACATGTGAAGTTGTCTCCCTTTAAACTCATTTGTACCAATAAACATTTCAAAAAATCTTTTTTTCTATATGTAGAATAAAATCCACATTACACAAATAACACACATAAAATAATTTCGATAATTTTAAATCAATCATTAATGGACTAAAATATATCATTAATTTAATTACTTGACAAACATTGTAAAAGAATCATTTGTTTTTTTTATATGTAAAATAAAATTATCATATTATTTGGAGGTTAATGTTGGTGCATGTTAAGTCTTCTCCCTATATTTACTTATGTTTAGTGATAAATCACCACTGCATTTATAATCAGTTGATTGAAACAGATGAATAAATAAGAGGTCAGAAAGACACATAGGCAATTTATCCAAAAAAAAACAATGAGATGATTAAACCCACCCACTTTTCTGCATTAAAAAAGTGACATATTTAAGCAATGTTATTAATATTGAACTATGATCGATAAAAACTAAAATGGAAAATTCTACTTTACCCTAGATTTTGACTGCGGATTACGGAATGTAACTGGAGTCATTAAAATCACAGATCCCTCGATATCCACCTTACATGATTCTTTTATTTCACTGCCTTCTTTTTCGATCAAGTACAAACTCCCACTAAAATATAACAGCAGATTAGTTACTTAGGCTATGTTTGTTTCCAAAGAAAAAGTGTTGGATACTTAATTATTCAATGCAAATAATTTAGTTCTGACGGATAAATGCTCAATAACCAAGTAGGCTTAAAATTTTGATCATAATCAAAGGTTTTTTGGACTGTGTCGTGTGTTTTCTTATTTTAGTTCCTTTTGTCCCACAACATCTCGATTTTCATACATACAAAGTCTTTACTTATTACTAACAAAGTATGCCCTCTGTTTTGTTGAAACTGGGCCAACGTGTAGTGGGTTAACTGGGTAAATTTCAAAAAAAATCCATTTTTAGATTTATTAAGCCTAATTTTAAATTGATTTAGCTTCAATCTAAATAATTTCAAATAAAATCTTCATTTTATTTAATTAGTTTATATGAAGATTTGATTTTATTATGTATATAGTATATAATGTATATGTGTATAACCACACACACATTTATAGTGCCTATGCAACATATAGATATAGATGTGTAATCGTTTAATGTGCTCGCATATAATTGTTGGAATTTACATTGCAAGGGACACATATGCCCATTCTTATACATATTTGTTATCCATGGTTAATTTATTACTATATATATTTATATACATAAATGTATACACACATATATGTATGTGTGTGTCAACGCACACACATACATACATATGTGTGTATTGAAAGTTGGTCTTTTATTAAAGACAAAAAGAACAATTTAAGGTCCTTGTTAATCCACTTTTTAGCCAAACTGATTTCAACTGGACTTAGAAGGCCAAAATGAAGACGAGAAGAGTCACAAACTTGGAAACATGTTAGGAACGACTAAAAGATTGGACACAAGAAGTTTAATGGAAATTAGGACTAAGTAGACCATTCAGTATTGAGAGGAACATCTCTGTACCGGGAGTTTTTTCTTCCACTTGGCACTTCCAAATCTTCTTATACTCCAATTACTTCTTCAAGCAATAGTGATAAAGTATTTTTTCTAGAAGATAGATGAGCAACACTAAGAATTTCGGAGAAGAAAGTAGGAAAAGACAGGCGATATCGGATGGATCATCGGAAGGAACTGGATCTTCAGCAAAAAAAGTTTGGAATGCATCAAATTGGAGATAAATAGGCAAGACAAATAAGATAAAGGATTTTCACCCAGAATAAACCACCTGGTACCGAGAGGTTTTTGTTGGAGATTGGGTCAACGTGTTCGCTCCTGTACACTTGGAATGGCATTTGGATTTTATTCAATATGGGCTCCTAAGTCTACTGGCGAGTTTATCTATAAATACCAGCCATATAGCAACTGAAGAGGGGTTTCATACTCTGCAACTTCTTCACTCTTATCTCCTTCCCCAAATATACTGTAGAAACTCCATTATAAATGTATAAGATCCACTAGATTGTAGTCAGATCTGATAAAATTAGTTGTAATCCAGAGAGCAAATGACTAATAATAAAGATTAAAGTGGATGTAGACTGGAGAATTCGTCGAACCACAATAAAAATCGTATCTCCTTTTCTACTTTTACCTTTATTGCTTTTATTTGATATTTAGGTGTTGGTGCCATTTTTGGCATTAACATTTTTATGCTTTCACTGAGAAAGGACTAGATTTCATAACCTAAAGTTTGGATCTGAAGTTTGAAAAAGATAAAGAGATCTAACGATGGACCTAAGATTGGAGGAAGTCAACCAGAGCATGGAGGCAAGCAGGAGGTGTCCTCAACTTCTAATCAATACATCTACATGACCAGAGAGGAGATGGAGAAAATTATGAAGGAGATGCAAGATGGCTAATGACTCGGCAATAGGAAATGCTAGAAGGATTTTTCCAAAGATTAGGACAATAGGGAATAGTTGGAGCTATTGAAATTCAAAACCAAATACCAGGAACTATTGCATGAGCATCTGGAGTTAGAGCGGAGCAAGCTAGAACAATGCCCCCATGACCATTACTAGTTGGTGCCGAACCCAATCCTCTCGGCGCCAAAAAGAATTTACTCGGGGGCATGATCGATTTGGATGTACGATGAGCTCTTATACTTGGAACGGACGACGCTGGAGCTAGAGAGGCAGATCAGAATGCGAATACACAACAGCAGGAGCTGGAACCTGAAGCTTACCGTAGGAACGGGAGGCACGATGAAGTTATGGATCAAAAACTTCCATTGGATGATAACCCCATAATCAGGATGAACGGGAGTTAGGTTCGATTCCCATGCTCTGGTTTTCCTTTTGAATAATTAAGACAATAATATTCTCGGACCCCTTACACGTGTATGAGATCTCGATTGGTCTCTAGGCATGCTCCGAGTTGGATGTTTGAGATGAATAGATAAGATCATAATAACCTCAGACTACTTGCACATGTACGAGATCCCGATCAGCCTCTAGGCACGCTCTGAGTTGGATGTCTGAGACGAATAATCAGGACTTTTGTTTGCTCATTTGCTTTGATTTGAATATTTGATTTTTTCTGAAAAATCCACTTAAACATGATGACTGATATTGATCGTGGTAGTCCTATCCAGGGAGACAGGGCGATGATCGCAAGGTGCAAGTTCCCTTGCCGGAGAGCGAGTGGATGGACCTGTACGAAAAGTAAGTCCCCTCACCGGAGAGTAAGCGCATGGGCTTGCGTGGTCGTTGAGTCCACTCGTCAGAGAGCGAGCGGATTGAGCTCAACAAGGATCCAGAGAGACCAAAAGTAAGTCCCCTTACCAGAGAATGAGCAAATGGGCTTGCTTGGAAGTTAAGTCCCCTGTCAGATAATGGGCGGATTGGACTTAGCAATGATCTGGAGAGATCGAACCCGAGATTGGATCCTAAACGATCCGGAGAGATCGAACCCTGATTGGATGCTAAACGACCTGGAGAGATTGAACCCTGGAACGGATGTTGACTTGATAAAAGGATTTGAATGCCTTGTAATCGGAATGAGATAGATAAATCCTGGGCGAACACACGATAATTTTGATATACAAAATGATACCTTTGGATAAGAGACAAACCAATTATGATTCGTGGCTGAAACTTAAGCAAGGATTGGAGTCCAAAGCTATAATAGGTCTAGAATGACCTTTGGCGTGTAAGGGAATCCAAAGGAGCCGGATGATTCACCAAGATTGAACAATGGATGGTCAGAGAGCTTAAGTATCAAAGGTTGGCTACTGCTGAAACTTGTTCTTGAACAAAGCACACCTTACATTCCAAAGGCATACTTTGGGGAACAAGCGTTAAACCGCTTTTTAGCCAACCCGATTTCAATTGGACTTAGAAAGCAAAAATAAAGACGAGAAGAGTCATGAACTAGGAAACATGCTTGGAAAGGCTAAAAGATTGGACTCAAGAAGTTTGATGAAAATTGGGCTAAGTAAACCACTTGGTACCGAGAGGTTTTTCTTCTACTTAGCACTTCCCAATCTCCTTATATTCCAAGTACTTCTTCAAGCAACCATGATAAAGTGCTTTTTCCAAAAGATAGATGAGCAACACTAAGGATTTTAGAGAAGAAAGCAGGAAAAGATAAGCGATATCGGGTGGATCATCAGAAGGAACTAGATCTTCAGGAAAAAGAGTTTGGAATGCATCGAATTGGAGATAGAAAGGCAAGACAAAAAGATAAAGGGTTTTCACCCAGAAAAAATTGCCTGGTACCAAGAGGTTTTGTTCGATATTGGATCAACATGTTCACTTCTATACACTTGGACCTGCATATGAACATTATTCAATGTAGGCTCCTGTGTCTACTAGCGAGTTTCTCTACAAATATCGGCCATATAGCAACTAAAGAGGAGATTCACACTCTGCATCTTCGTCACTCTTATCTCTTTCCCCAAATATACTCTAGAAACTCCATTGTAAATCTGAGATCTACTAGATTGTGGTTAGATCTGATAAAATTAGTTGTAATCTAGAGAGAAAACGACTAATAACAAAGATTAAAGTAGGCATAGCCCGGAGAATTGCCGAACCAGTATAAATATTATGTCTCCTTTTCTGCTTTTACCTTTATTTTATTAAAATTGGTGCTTTCATCTGATATTTGGGTGTTGATGTCATTTTTGGCATCAACAGTCCCATCTTCTTAAAAACCTTACCAGAGTAGTAAAGAAACAAAGCACGATGATCCTTATATTATAGTTTTACATAAGTCTCTTAAATACAAAGAAATCACGGCCTAATGACTCAACCTCACACCAAAATAAACTCCTTTGGCGCAACCCAAAACAAAAACCCTAAACTTGCGCCTCATCAGCCCCATATTATCTTCTTCCTCATCCTGGATCAAATTCGATCCCCCACCTTTCAAAAATATCTCTATAATGGTGTGTTTCATCCATCATTTTAGATATCTGAATCAAGGTTTTAACATCAACCTTGGTAAGCTTTGGCTGATGTATTTTGCTGCTCGATTTCCCTTCGAAAATCCTTTTGTTTCCTTCCTTCCAGATATGCAGGCGAGGTCTCTAATGACGATTTTTGCGAGAAAGGTAGCCTATATTGCTAAAGCTTCGTTTTGAAGGTTTCCACTCTTTAGTCTTAAGTTACACTTCATCCTTATAAGGGTAATCGGGTATTTTGTATAAAGGCGTTAAGATATAAATATTCATGGTATCCATCTTCTTCATTACAAATCATGCATGTTTTTTCTACTCGCACACCCCAAAAAAATAGACATCTTTTGTAGGAATTTTTCCTAAAATTGTTTTGTATGCTCATATAGACATTTTCTTTGTAATTAGTCGATGCCATATAATGTTATTCCAGCTTATATATTGATGTTGTTGCCTGTTTTTATTCCAAACTACAAAAAACTGAAACAAATTTTTATCAGCAATTTTCCAATAGTGATGATTAAATTTAGTACAAATACATACATCCCTGATTAAGTGTGCCACTTCTATTCTCTATGGTAAAACCTCAGGATGAAATTTTTGAGATGCTACTCACTTGAAGATGCTCATGTTGACTCATATAAAGCCTATCCCAACCAAGAACTTCCATCATAGTTTTATGGTTTAGCCAGGGTTAAACAACCGAGAGGCTGTAGAACCATCTACTATAACTCTCTACTCATCACCTTTGCTGCAACATCTCTATGTTGAAGTATATGCTTCATAGTACATGAGAAATTGTTGTATATATGCATGGCCAGAAATGATTATTTGTCATATATTTATGTATCATTTATCTTGTCCATAGTATGTTTTTGATCAACAAGATCCATGTCAACTTAAGAGTATAAGTTTTCCTTTAATTAACCAGTCTCTTAAGCCAATCCCACCCTCCTTTTTAGGTTTGCATAAAATCTCCCAAGACATCTTATGTTTTGTGCCAGACCAGAAAAAATGTGAGCATATTGATTCAATCTTGTCTGGCACTAAGGTAGGATAATGGTATATTAATATCAATAAAGTACTGTTGGGGTAATAGTACTTTGAATCAATTCTCCTCTTCTAGCAGTGGACAGAAGAGAACTAACTATTCTTTGTATATTCCCACTTATTTTATACAACAAAAGAACATATCGGTCAACATTAATATAATTGGTAGATAGAGGCACCATCGAATATTTAACTGGAAAATGATCTTCAATCATACTAAGAATATTCAAGATTTCCTCTTTATTTACCGCAGACTTACAAAAATATATCTTTGACTTAAGTTGGATTATATTAAGTCCCACTGTATGTGTTATATTCCTTTACACATTAATTATCATGATAACATTAGTAGCAGTTGAAAAAGAAAAAATCATCACATCATCAACATATAGGTGTGATATTATATGATAGATTGTGGGTATAGGCTGCAACATAATAATGGAAATATTATCTTTCATAAGCAAAGAGAAATATTCCATTGCAATGCAAAGTAGATAGGGGATATAGGACCCCATGTCTTAATCCTCTTAAAGAAGGAAAAAAATCCCAAGGAACCCCTTTTATGAGTATGGAAAATGTAGGTGTGAATATACACTTCATGTATTAAATCAATTAAGGAATTTGGAAAGCCCATTTTATATAGCATGTAGCAAACCAATTCTCTGTTGATCTTTTGATATGCTTTCTACTAATCAATTTTAAGGAACATTTTATATTTTCCCTATTTTTTGAAATCTCATACTAGTTCAAGAGCTTGCAAAATATTTTCTCTAATGCTGCTTTCTGGAATAAATGTTGACTGGTTTTCAGCAATTAAATGTGGCAAAAATGCTTTATTCTTGCACAAATTACTTTTGAAACTACCCTATAAAGCATATTAGCACATGAGATAGGTCCATAATCTGAAATGTAATGTGGTTTATCATTTTTTAAAGACAAAGCTTTAAAACTATGATTCAAACCTTTAGCCAATTTCCCAGTTTGAGAACTTTCTGAAATAACAGAGAATATCTATTGTTATATCTCATACTAGTGGAGCTTAAAAAATTTAGAGGACCATGACTCTTTGCATATACATTTATATGTATATGTGTGTGTGTATATATCTACGTGTATGTTTATATGTATATATATTTGTGTGTATGTATATATGTATATATATATGTGTGTGTTGTATGTATATATGTATGTATGTGTGTGTGTATGCTAATTATAAATTTCAAATTTTAATTTAAAATGTTTCAAAATTGTTTTTAACTTTCCAAAATTATTTTTATTTTTAAATGGTTGAAAAGAAATTCATATTATATATATATGTGTGTGTGTGTGTGTGTGTGTGTTTCTTAATTCAATTTAAACATGTGTATGTGTGTGTGTATAAAACAGACACCAAATAAATATATATAAATTCATGAAAAACAAGGATTTAATCTACACATTTATGTTCACATAAATAAATTTTTATATAATAGAAAATTATTTGGAAATTACAATTGTTGTACCCTTGGATATGCACCTTAAATGTTGAATCAAAACTCCTTAGATCCAATCCAGACTGCTGTTGAATTTGCAGTAGACAAGAAGAGTATACCACTAATTAGAAATAAATTTAATCGATTTAAATTTAATTTGGAAATTAAAGGGGAGATGCCCTTGAAATTGCAAACATATGGGGGTAGAATGGAGGCTCGATGTAAACTGAAAATGAGAGGGGATGGACGGTTTATATAAACAGCGGGAAGGAGTAAAAAGAGGAGATATGGATATAATAATTTACCTCTTCTCCTTGGTAATTCAAAACATGATTTTTTACAAATAAAAATCTCCCCTCCCCTCACCTTGATGGTCGGCCATATATGTGTGGGCCTAATGGTCCCATATGATTTTCCAAATTCAATCAATATTTATTCACTTTAACTCCAATTTAAATGTTTATCAAAATCGTATATTGATATGTACATATATAAATTTTATATACGCACTTTATTAAATAATGATTTTAACTAAATAAAATAAAATTTAATACTTAATACTTCATAAATATTTATTAATTTAGTTGATTTATAACAATTATAATTTAATTAAATCGTGTGTTGTTTTGGAGTATTCAGCATTGCGTTTGTGCGACTCATAGGTGTAATTCATTTAGTGATTAATATTGAATGATTCAAATATTAACGTTCACACGTTATCTTAGCTAGTGTTGATAGTCTGACTAAATCTATCGCTCATATTTTTGGTAAAATCCAATTTTACCATTTTAAGCGGTTCATGAAGTAGAAATTATTTACACCAGTTCTCTTTATCAAAACCATATCACATTAGGACTTATGGAATTATATTTTGGTCAAAATTCCATTATCATCTATGTTCAACTTATATAATCCAACACAAAGTTCTTGGTTCAATAATAACAATTATTATTGCCAGAACTGCTTTGGCTAGAGAATTTGACTTTGAGTTAAGTAAATATTATCGTGACACTAACCTCATATAACCGAGGAGATGAATACTCTATTGTTTCACTTCCAATGCTTCAACTAAGGCCCAACTATAGTTATTTGATGGATGTCATGCCATGATTTAACTATAATAAAAATGGAGCGTACATATTGAAGTTTAAGGATATTCTCAAGTCGAGAGAACTGTATAATATCATCGATTCGACATTCTCTATTTGACCTTAGTTATATTAACCAATAGAAAACTATCGAGCGAGTCATTTCATAGTTATACAATAACTACCAGTACATAACCCCTTGGTGTCCCCAGTAGCCATGAGTAATATATTGTCCAGCATTTGGAGAGCATTACGTACTGTAGTCTCAATGGATGTATCGATATCATATCTCAAAACATCTTGAATAGAAATATTTAAAACAATATATTATTTTCGTTGTGATAATTTTCTCATGATTGAAAAAATTATAATTACTATCACAAAACATATCATTTATGCATTTTCTATAAATATACTTAAATTAAATAAATAATTAACATAATACATTATGACAAGTATATAATAGAAAAAACACATTTTATTTCGAAAGAGATTTTATTACAAATTAATAAAAATTTACAATAAATTATAGAATTGCCTTTATGTCATATCCCTAATTCTTTTAATCTTCCACTTGCACTTGGGGTCAATTATAGAATCTCAATCCCATCCCTTCGATTAGTTTGCTAATAACTGATTGTGAAAGGCCCATCGTGAATGGATTTGTTATGTTGTCCTTTATATCTACTCTCAAAATTTCAACTTCTTTCTTCTCGATAAATCCCCTAATGATCTGCATCGCAGCATTGTTGTAACAACACAATATTAATGGATCTTCTGTATTTCGTATTGCCCTTGGTTCACTCATGAATTTAGGCATTCAGACCGCTTCTTTAACTGCTTCGTTGAGGGCAATGTACTGGCCTCTATGCGGAATCAGCTATTATTTATTGTTTGGTACTTTTCTAACTAACGAACCCCCCATCTAAAGTAAAAATATAATCCAATATAGATTTACTGTCGTCGATATCACTTTGAAAGTTGAAGTCATTATACTTCTTCATAAGGAGGTCTCCATTCCCATATATGAGGAACATGTCCTTAATATTTCTCAAACATTTAAGTATGCATTTTATAGTAGTCTGGTATTTTTCTCTAGGATTAGACTGGTATTGGCTTATGCATCCTAATGCATAATCTACATCTAGTCCACTACGTAACATAGTGTACATTATGGAACTGATTGTCAATGTATATGATATCCTCTTCATACGCTATTTTCCTCATCAGACAAGAAGCATCCTTCTTAGAAAGGACGACTCCAGATTGCATCTGAACATTTTCATGCTTGGAATTCTCCATACTAAACCTTTTTTGTATGGTACTATGTACAGAGATTAAGCCAATCTCAACAACCTTTTAGATCTGTCTACATTGATCTTAATACCCAATATATAAGTTGCTTCTCCCAAATATTTAATGGAGAAGTTCTTGGATAACCAAATTTTTATTGATTATAACAATGCAATGTCGTTGTCAATCAGTAGTAAATCATCGACCTATAATACTAAGAACACTATAGCATTTCCTTGTTCTTTTAATATACACATGTTTTCTCTATGTTCTGATAAAAATAAAACTGTTTGATTGCCTTATCAAAACACTTATTCTAACACCTTAAAGCTTGTTTAAGACTATAAATGGATCTTAACAAGTTGCAAGTTTTTCCTTCACTCCCACTCGAAACCTTCAAGTTGCGACATGTAACTGGCCTCTTCTTAATCATCATTTAAAAACGCTATTTTCACTTTCATTTTCCATATTTGTAGTCATAAAATGTGGCAATGGCTATCATTATCCAAATGAATTTAAGCACTACTATGGCCAAAAATGTTTATCATAATCAACACCTTGAATTTGATAAAATCCTTTCACAACCATCCTAGCTTTATAAGTCTTTACTTATCCATTTGCATTTGGCTTTTTCATAAAAATTCATCTGCAGCCAAAGGTTTTATCCCCTCGGGTATGTCAATCAAAGTCCACACTTTGTTTTCATACATGGAATTCATTTCGAATAACATAACTCCAAGCCAAAGCTCAGAGTCCTTACTCTGCAATGATTATTGGAATGAGAGAGGAAGGTCATCTTCTAAGATGCATTCCTTTTTCTCGTCATCCAGAAGAAAACTATAGTATCTCTCTAGTGTACATAATTCCCTATCATACCTTTTAATTGGTTGTGTTTTTATATATACTTGAAGTTGATTCTCCCACTAGCTTATCCTCTATGTTTGTTTTTCGGATCTCATCCAAGCTTGCAAGTCGTTGTTAAAATTTCTTTTGTCGGAAATTCCTTTTATAAAAAGACAACGTGTGTGGAAACAATGATCTTTTTTTTCTCGGTATTGTAGAAAATATACCCCTTGGTGTTCTTGGGATATCCTATAAACTTGCATAGGGCTGACCTTACCTCGAGTATGTTGTGCCCGACATTCTTAATGTATCCAGGACAACCTAACACCTTCAAATAATTCAAGTGAGATTTCACCTTATGCCACATCTCATATGACGTCTTAGGCACAGATTTAGTGGGTATCAAATTCAACATGTGTTGCAGTGCATATTCTTAATAGGAATGAGGTAACTCAGTTCTACTCATCATGGAATGAAGCATGCCCAATAGGATTCGATTCCCCATTTCTAAAACATCATTTTGTTGTGAAGTATATCATAGAGTAACCTAAGAGATAATCTTATTATCTTTTAAATACTATTAGAGTCTTGTCCAACATATTAAACTACTCAATCAGGTCGAAGTATTTTAATCTTATGGTTCGTTCGATTTTCAACCTCCTATACTCATTAAATGTCTCATAGACATCATATTTGTACTTCATAAGATACATGTATTCTAGTCTTGAGAAATCATTAGTAAAAGTTACAAAATAAGAAGTATTTTCTTTGGTTATTATATGCATTAGGCTAATATATCAGTATATATGAGACCCAAAAGTTTATTTTCATTAACTCTCCCATTAAAGAGTGTAACAACCTGCCCCGAAATGGTCCTAAATTCTGATCCAGAAAAGACCCATCGAAATTTATCAAAATTTAGACCCAGTCCAAAGCTGGCTGTTGGTTAGTATAAGAACAATACAAAGCTATTTATCTACACATTTAGAACTCACGGCAGAAGGATAAAATATAATAACAGAAACAGTACCCATTTCATTTAAAATCCAAATGTCATAAAATCCATAAAACAATACCAATAACAACCGTTATAAATCTGTAGTACAACATTTTCAAAATACATCATTATTCTTTAATGGGTACATTAGAAAATAACATAAGTAGATAAATAGGCAAACTACCACAAGTTTCCTCCCTGCCTTCGCCTTCAGCATCGCCTTTCCAAACCCGTATTTTAATGAGGAGAGAGTCAGAACAACATATATCTTATGAATAAAAATCTCGAGCCTTGCTATAATAGGTATAATTTAAATAGGAATATGTCTTTCGCATATTAACTTTATCATAAGTCTTTCCAACTATAAGCCCTAAGGCTTTCCCAATTCTAATTCCATAACCGCTACTCTTACAATCCAACAACACATATCTATCGTTAGTACTGTCCTATCAATGTAAAAGATAGGGCCCAAGTCACTTAATACCTTTTTAATGGGAATTAGGCAGAGTCTGACCATTTAATACCTTATTTAAGGTAGGTCCCCGTCATTTAATACCTATCTCAAAGCGGACTCCTCAACGGTACTTATCTTGCTGAAATTACATAGAATCTCGTTGGTCACTTAATATTTCATATTGAAGCAGACCCTTTTCAAGATATCCACTACCATGTCTAACCATTAACCTCGACCACTTACTACTTTCTACATAGGGAAGTGGCGGCCCTCACACAACCACCTAATACCTTCAATCCCTAAAGCAGGTCCTTCGTATTATGACCCGTACCCCATTGTGTTGTCTCACATTAACCAGACTATTCTTAAGTACTGGTAGCCAGATTAGCTGGGTAGGTTTACCCTATAGAATTTGGAACTAATCTCGCATCATCCGTAGTTACTTATTATAGGCGATGTCTCACATTAGTCCCAAAGTCACATTCCTAGTAGCCAAAATAGCTGGGCAGACTTCTGTGTGCTCTTGATTGACCTCGCATCCCTTTAACTTAGTCATAATTTATAACACTCTCTTAATATATTATCACACATCTCACCGTATCCATTATTAAGGCCTTATAAGAAAAAACTTTATATTCACCTTTACAATTAATTACTTGCCTAAGGGTGATTCAATAACAATTAATAATGTATTAACTACGTAATTAATACGTTATAATTATACATTATTTATGCTAATATATATATATATATATATATACACTTAGTAAATTTCTAAGCGTCTGGAGATTACGCCCTAAACTAGCGTTTAAATGTCAAATCTTCATAAATTATACAAGTCTCATTTCCATATTAACAAATATACCATAAATCAAATATCCATAATCCAATCAACAGACTTATATAAAATATAATCTAAACCCACTTATTTTATACTAAAACAACAGAATAAATAGATATTAGAAATTTACAATTTAAATACTTTTACGCTCTATTCAACTTCTTTTTACATGAAATTAGACAAAGGGAATTTCTACTCAAATTGTTAAAATAAGCGGTGCAAACTACGAATAAGAGTTCGTGCCTTACACACATTTCCTAATTAAAACCCTTGATCAGATCCGAAGAAAAGATAAGAAGTGAATAGAAGGTAAAACATTGAAATTGCAAAATCCACACAAATTCCATTATTTTAATATATAAAAACAATTGAGATTCCAACCTAAGAATTAACATTTCATTTTGGGGGAATTTTGGGGTTTTTAGTGTGATGTTTTCGTAAACTAAAATTCTCCAAGGCATATATCAAATCCAAACTATACTGTTCAATTACTAAAATAGAATGACTAGGATTTCCACTCACAGTAGGTACTTACCTCTTCCTCTTTTTAGATTTGTCACACCTTCAATAATCTCTTTTAGATCTCCAATTTTCGATATATACAACAGGGGATTTGTATATAGATTAGATTCGGGAATTTAGGGATTGGAAAAGAATAGAATTAGAAATAAAATAATAAACATCTAGAATCTTTTACTTGAAACCCCAAGGAACTTTTCTGAATCTTTGAAGAGAAAGACTAACAAAGCTTAGCTTGGTTTCCAAAATAATTTCTGAATAAAAATGAGGGGGCTAGACTCTTATCTATAGTGGTTGAAATGCATCAGAATCGTCGGATTTAAGTTGATTAAAAATAATAAAAATCTGGTACGTCCGTATGGAAAAAACCCAAGCTGCCACCTTCGCTGATCAATCAACTGCCCCTACCCTATCGGTCGACCGCTAGCGGTTGATCGGCCTAGGTAGGCAGTCGATCGGTGTAGTTATTCTGGGAATATTATGTACTGCCATTGATTTATTTATTTCATTCTGTAGTTACACCTTTAACGTTAATTTTAACGATTACTTAACCACCATGCCTAATTACTTCTACTTGTAAATTTCAAATTTGATAAATATTTGAATTTCAATTCTAGTTAAATTATTTTGAATCGGAAAAATTTAAACATCCATAACTTTACCGTTTGAGCTCCGTTTTCAACAATTATATATGGAAATTGATTAGAAAATTGCCATGAACGCAACGACATAACTTTTTTGGTCAAATTCTAATTTTTGCAAAATTTTCACTTTTAGCCTTATTTTATGTAATTAATTTATCTATTTTATTTATTTCTTGTTAATTTTTACGGTGTGTTACATTCTCCCCTTAAAAGGATTTCGTCCCCGAAATCTTTCCAAAAGGCGGACAATGTAATGCGCAATAAACATCCAGATTACACACCAAGTTCTCTACACAAGCATCTATTCAACCAAAACTATAATGTGATTATATGTGCAGACATACTATAAGTGAGTTTAATTCTAGCGTGAGTGTAAGATCGTGACATATAGGCATGTATGCAAGTATCCTAAACATGCATAGAATTTCAACATGAGCGCAAAGTAATAGTGAAAAGTGTAGCAACCATATTCTATCATCCAATATAGCAACCATGATGCAGCCAAAACCTAATTTTGAAGAAAAAGTTTGCCAATGAAAAACTTAGGATGAGAAGTCCTCATGCTTTCTGCCGAATTTTCCCTCCATTGTACCCGAACCTGCCTAATTTTTTGGTTGCGGAGCATCCTAGTTCCATGCCCCCACAATGCATGCGGTGGCACGAGATGCTATTGGCTCCGTTTCAATGTCCTCAATTGATCATGCTCTACCACAGTGCATGTGTTATGAAGACATTTCCTCAAGTACAAAACGTGAAAAACGTCATGGACTCCTGTCAATTTATCCGGTAGCTCCACACAATAAGCAAGTTTTCTTATTATTTCTAAAGTTGGGAAAGGCCTAACAAATTTTGACTCCAACTTTCTCGACTTTCCAAATCTCATGAGCTTTCTAATAGGGGAAACTTTGATAAACACTATATCCCCTACTTCAATTCTAACTCTTTTCTTCGCTCGTTCGCATATGATTTCTTGCGATCTTGTGCGGCCTTCGTTCGCTGCCTAATCAATTCCATCTTTTTTATTTTGGCATGTTAAACACCTAGTTGAAAATTCTACTACCTTCCTCTTCATTCTTGTCCAATAGAACATTCTCTTCATATCCTTATTCATCTTATCTCCTTTGGGATGAATTGTCATTCTTGAATGGTGTCACTTCACAAGCTAAAATTTATCTTTCTCAAAATCCTAATTTTTTTTGGATTAAAGCATCCTTTATTCCTAGTTACTAACCTAATTTCCTCATTAAGTTCCAACTTACCTACAGTTTATCCCTAGTTTAAGTGTCCTTATGAAATTTCCTTATTTATGTTTTTCCTTCATATATATTTATCTGCCGGTCTAATCTTATCCATAAAATCAACCCAATGATAAAATAGGAACATATCTTATACCATATCATATGTTTGTCCAATAACCTAAGGGAGACAACTAGCGATAACAATCCCAAAAACTATATAAGAAAATTTTGCTGGAAGTTGTCATTTATCATTAACTTGTGTTAACGATGTTGGGGCCATAATACTCCTTAATAAATTAAGATGAGCATTCCTAGTATGTCATTCCACTTAATTCTCCATCGTTCTTAATTCTTCTTCGTGATTTCTAAAAAATGTGGTCCACCCATTACTTCAGTTAATATATCTGTAATAATTGATCATCAATGTCAAAGTTGGACCATCTCTAATCAATCCTCATTTAAATCCCTTTAATCTTCTTACCAGTTTTGAAATCCTATTATGCTGATTCAATTTCTCCATAAATACCATATAAAATTCCTTTTAATTATCTATTAATTACAAATTTATTGCCAATTAAATCTGTAATTAATGTCCATAAATCCTTGTCCTATAATAACTAATACAAATACCATTATAAATTACGTTATTTATATATTTCTATTTTTATACATTAAGCGTGGTTATATGTGTGTGTGTGTGGGTGTGTGTGTGTGTTTCTTATTTCTAAACTACAACATTCATTTCCACATTTTAATTTATCAAAGCTATCCTTCTAAAAAGGATTACCATTATAATTTCCATAAATTAACCAAAATTAGATCTTTGCTTCAGTTGAAATTACATTGAAATAGACAGTGTAAGCTATAAAAAAATATTCATATTTTACATGTGTTATCCCGTCTTTTGGCAAGGCCGTGATATCAAGGAATTAGCTGAAAACCAAAGACCGCTCATCCCAATATCAAGTATACGCAGGTTCACTATGGATGTCGGTGAATTTTGTCCGAGTTCGAATCAAGCTACAATTGATGTGACGAGACAAGCAAAGCTAAGAAAGCCAACGTTCCAAATTTCAAGTCAATCGGAGTTCGTACGCTCAAGATATGGATCGATCAAAATCAAAGGGGGAAGGCCTCTGTTCGTATCCATCACCCTGCAGTAGCTCTGTTCGCATCCATCAAAAAATCATTATTCGAGTCGATCTGTTCGAATCCATCCATAACTACGCTGTTTGCATCCATCCGTTCGTGTCCATCAATTTGTGTCCCTCTGTTCGTATCCATCAAATGTCCCTCTATTCGTATCCACCACATAGCCTCTATTTCGTATCCAACTGGCCTGGTTCGATTTCAAATCCATCGATGGGAGTCAATTCGTATCATCCGACCAAGGATCGATACGATTAAACATCAAACGAACGATACCCAAAATAGAAAAAGGTTTATCGAAACGAACAGCCCCCAGCCATCGATATGAACAGAGCAACACTCCGATCGATACGAACAGCGCAACAATGATTGAGTCGAACAGAGCAACATTCGATCGATACGAACAACGCAACAATGATTGAGTCGATCAGACCCACTTCGATCGATACGAACAAAGCAACAATGATTGAGTCGAACAGACCCACTCCGATCGATACGAACAAAGTCATTGTGAATCGAGTCGAACAAGTATAGATACGAAGAAAACAGCATACGAGAAGCCTAAACTTGCATCGATCATAACTCACAATCTACAAGTCCAAATGCCACCAAATTTTCACAGGAGTTTGCGTACATCATCAACAATGTTCATGCTCAATTTTGACTCGATTGGGCCAAATCTCGATCGATACGAAATTGGTTCGTATCGATCACGGACCGAGTGCAAATCACGTGGGATCGATCGTGTGGGCCCACACACGTGCCAGAAGAGGTCTCCCGAGATCTGAGCAAGATATTTGCATCCTACGCCTATAAATAGCACCCCAGAGCCTATAGAGAAAGGATTTTTTGGCTCTCTGACGTCCAGACTCTGCCGAATTCACCATCGTATTCAAATTCCACTGTTGTACTCAAGATTTACTGCTGTAATTTGCTGTAACCAGCAACCAAAAGTTAATAAAGATCAATCATTTCATAGTGGACGTAGGCAATACGCCGAACCACTCTAAATTCCTGTGTTTTTGCGTACTTTCTTGTTTGTTTTTTTAAAGTGTTTGTTAGATAATCCTCCTTTTCCATTTAATTTCTTCATTTTTATCTCTTCAAACCCTTCCGAAGAGTGTTGTGCCCAATTTTGGTACAAACACTTTGGTGCTTTCACTGAGAAAAAACCCAGTTTTTTCCTTCTGCTCATTAGATCTACTGCCGATATCGGATTGCAAACATCCAAGGGGAAGATCCAGATCTCAATTTCAGAAGTTCTTCCATCCTATTCAGATTTGCTACAAGTCTAGGAGAGAGCTTCATCATCCATCATGGTTAACACAAGGACTACTTCCGCAGCTGTAGATCCTGAAGGACGGGACAGACAGAATCCCGTGCAACTACTTCCAACTAATCAGAATGCTACCGGACCATCAGATCCGCAAGGCCCTGTCACCAGGGAAGAATTTCAGATGTTGATGCAAGAATTGACTCAGAGCCGCAAACAGCTCACTCAACAGCTCCGTACTAATGCGAAACTAACCAACCAACTGAACCGTCGGCGACGAAGGAGATCCAGGAGGGATCAGGCTTCCTATTCCTCCACCAAGAGTTCAACCTCTTCTGATTATCATCACAGATCTACACGCCCACGGCTAGACGGAAGCTACACACCGGCCACTGGGCATCAACATACATTGAATGTTGGACAACTGAGAGTTGTCCCATCAACCAGTCATCAGACTGGACCCTCCTCCCGAGGAGGCGCTACCCCACATCATATTACTGATAATCGTACTGCGACAACTACTGATTTGGGCGCTGGGACCCAAAATCGGACAGATCCGAACCATCACCAGTGTGAATACCATCATGAGCCTTACGTCCCCGAAGACATAGAACCAAGGAGGCGAGACATGGACTGTCGACAGTGACCGACCCCTCCTCGCATTGTGGAACCCGACCACACCTTGGCCCAACCTGCTCAAAATGTCCAGATGCCCGACCTGCCAGCAATGATCCGTCAAATGATCCGTGAAAGTCAGGGTCTTAGCAATGATGACTGGGGAATCTCCCGGAGTCATACCCCTTTTACTGACGAGATACTCTATGCTGAACCACCTCGGCAATTCAGGATGCCGACTTTACCCGTTTATGAAGGAAACTCTGATCCTAATCAGCATATCCCGAAGTATGAATTGTTGATGAATGCTGTAACAACCCAATATTTTTGCAATTATTTTTAATTATATTTTATTTCAAAATTTTATTTTTAAAACATTTTAAAAGTGTAGTTGTAATTTTCCAATATTAGTTCTATGTTATTTACAATTTTTAATTCTAGTTTCAATATAATAAACTATTTTCTTTATTTACTTTTTATTTTTCCTAAGAATAATTTTTTATTTTCATTTTCACTTTATTTTTGTTTGTCTTTTATTTTTATTTACTGATTTTTATTTTGTTTACTTTGAATTTATAAAGTAGAAATTCTAAGAGACAAAAAGCTTTAAAAAACCTATGACTTTTCATTGTCTAGACTCTTCATTTCTTTGGCCGTTCTTTTCTCATGTTGTAGCCATGAGTTTTATTGCCTTTTTCACGTGAGAAACTTCTCACTTTCTTCATCATTCACGGCTATCATTTCTGAAAATATTTTGGTGAGCAATGACCTCTTTTCTCATCTTCTTCTTCATTTTTTTCAATGATTTTGCCTTGATTTCTTCATATATTTGCTCGGCCTAAACCCCACCATCTCCTCCACCGACCACCACCACTTCCTTCTCCACATCATCCATGGCAGCATCACCATCTCCTCTGACCAACAGTGGCTGTGACCTCCATATGAACAAAACACCACAAAACTTTGCCTAAACTCCTTGAAAACTACATAGCCGAGCCCATAGTTCACCATCCCCTTCATTTCTAGCTACGGCCATTACCCCTAGAACCACCACCACCTGATGACATCACCCCTAGCCTTGATTCAGATCTGACCTGACCTGTAGAAGACCATGGCCGAGCCCAAACATGACCTTAGGCCGAGCCTTGGTGCAACCAAACCCCTTTCTTGCTTTGACCTTTAGCATTCCATGCTTTGTAATTTCCAAACTCCTCATCTTCTCTAGCTTAGCCGTGAGTTTTGAGTCCAAACCCGATCCATTTCCATATGAAAACATGTATGGCCGAGCAAAAGTTGTTAGTGGTCAAGCAAAATTGATTGAAAAGCTTGGTGATGTCTTTTGTAAACTCTATTTCCATTTTGTTCCAATAAATTTTGGTATTGTATTTATATTTATATATTGCTTTGTTTTATTTTTTTGTATACAAGATTAATATCTTGGCTCTCTCTCCACTTGAATCCAAAGTCGTGCTATATCGTGCTTCCTGGAATTTGTTGTGTGTTTTGATTTGCGAACTCCAGCTTAAAGAGGTGAGTTATTCACGCTTGACATTCATACTTATAGAATTTGTGAAGTGACAACAAGTGAATGTGTAGAAACTGTTATATCATGTTATACCTGCCTGTGATATGTATTATATGATGTTAAACTTTGTTATAAACCTGTCACATCATCTGCTATGTTATATTCTGTTATATTGTTTATTTTATTCTGTTTCTCACACTGCAAGTTCCCTGTAGAATAGAATCACTATGGGTTGAAATGATACATACCCGAACGGACTTTAGAATAGGGAAAAATCGTTATGGGATGAAATGATAGGCTTGAGCGATTTTTATTTATTTTTATTAACTTGGATTTTTCTTTGTAAATTACGGATTGAAATGATATATTATCTGTATCACTTGACCTAGGTTAGAAAATATTATACAGACCCATGGTTATTTTATATATTTTTCATGGAAAATTTTAAGTATTTTAAAATGTCAAAATATGATAATTTGATTTAAATTGAATTTAAAATGATTTAATAAAGGGTTAACGATTTTTCTATGTATTAAAAATGTTAAATAAATGAATGGAAAAATTGTGATTTGAAGTATAACTTAATTTGGAAATTCGTGATTTGGTTTAAAATGAAAGTTTAAGTAAAGAAAATAAAAATAAAAATTAAGTTTTATTTATGAAATGGAAATTTAAATTTAAGTGTTAAAGTAAATTGTTAAAAATGAAAAGAATGGGAATGGTACACTTGAATTTAATAAGTGAAATTATTGGAAAATTTGATTTTATTGTAAAAAAATTTCTTTATAAAAATCATAAGTTAAAGGGTATTTAAATGAACATTTTTGAAGTGGAAAAATATGATTTTTATAAGTTAAAATGGTTAAAATTGAAGTTTAATTGTTTTTGGAATTTTGGTATAAATTTGGAAATTCTTTTAGTAGCACTTCAGAAATGCTATCGTTTCTGGAATTAACTTAAAAATCTAAAGTAAAGGATACTGCAGCACTTTGTAAGTGTTGTGGTTGATGCAAGTGAACTAAAGTCTAAATTAACTAAGGGCTACTGCAGCACTTGGTAAGTGCTGTGGTTGCTTAATTAAAACTAAAACCTGAAACTAATAAAAGAGCTACAGTAGCACTTGATAAGTGCTGCAGTTTGCTGAATTGAGATTTTTCAATTGAACCTGAACTACTACAGCAATTTATAAATGTTGTCTTTGCTGAATTTAACTTGTTTTCAAATGAAACTGAACTACTACAGCAGTTTATAAATGCTGTCTTTGCCGAATTGAATTGTTTTTAAATATAACTTACCGCAGCATTTTCTAAGTGCCGCGAATGCTGAAATCTTAATGTTTTAAAGTATTTAAGTAAATAAACAAGCTTCAAAAGTGCTAAATTTTTGGGAATTGAATATTTGATTCAAAAGAATAATGACTTCACTTTTAAATGGTTTAAATGAAGTATTTTGATTTGAAATATAAACTATTTTTTAAATTTATAACCACGGGTTATAATAACGATTGGTTGTTAAAGAGACCGGGATCGGATATGGACATACTCTCCGTCGATACCGAAAACCACTTTAACAACTGTGTACGCGGTGGAGTTTCTAGAATGAAGTAGGATGGTGACGACGATCCTAAAGGTATATTTACGTGGACCCAACTCCCGTGAGTTGGCATAAGGTGGCTAAAACAGGAGCGATTCTCGGGCCAATGAGGTAGCACCTCTGATCGGACACACTTCTTCGATACCATTCTATTACTTTTGTGATTGATTGGGTGCACCCCTTGATTTTGGAGTGTGGCTCGAGGTGGGCGGTAGTGGCTGCTATGCGTTTCCACCAGCCCGGATGCGTAATTGGTATATCTACCATGGCATTGCCTAGTTGTGCCGTGTCACCTACCATATCGAGCTTTACTACGAGTTTGGATTTCTCCCGTAGCCTGTGGAGTATTGAGGGTAGCCCCGATCTGGGAGTATGTTAATACTGGATAAACTACTGGGATTATTACGTGTTAAGGTGGAAAATGTAAAGCCTTAATGCTATTTAAAAGTATGTTTATTTTATAATTAGACATTATTATAATAGCGAATATTACTACATAGTAGATAGTTTAACAAATCCTTAAAGAATGGGCGATCCCAAGCATTCTTTAAGTTACTTGTACCTTTTATTATAGTTGACTCGAGTTGGTTTACATTGTATAAGTATGTATGTCCTGACTCGAGTGTTTGTGTTTTATTTACGCTCGGGTCAGCCTGAGTATCAGCTTTGGATCTCACCTTCTGGAGCTAGGACTGCTGGAGATCATCTTTTATTTAGTTGCTATCTATTTCCATTCAGTATTTCTATGTCAGCTTTGTATTAGAGACATATGTATTTGGGATTTCTACTATGCTTATGTATTCAGACTTCTATTGTATCTGTTTTCAGACTATGTATTTTGAATCTGTTTTGAGACTTTGTAATTGTAGTGGCTTCATGAACCACTATTTATTTTATTTTCCGCTGCGAGTTATTTTGATATTCTGTGTCTGTGATTCTATGATTGGTTTTATTTGCTCCAAATTTTATTACAATCTGTTATTTTGCATTATTCAAGTCTGACATGTGTGGATTATTGTCAATTTGAATGGTCCAAAATAGTGGGTCGTTACAAATGTTGCACGAGCTGATGATGCAGTCAAGTGCTGAAGCTTCCCGATCTCACTGGGGGGCATAACGACTATGTGGTTTACCCGACTGCCACCTCGATCTATCTCATGCTTTGATCAGTTGGCAATAAAGTTTATTGAGCAATTTCGTATTCTTGTCGCGAGACCGAAGGATGTTAATACTTTATCTAGTGTCACTCAAGCTCCTGGAGAGACACTCAGGCGTTATTTAGAGAGATTTCATGCTGCATGTGCTGAGATCAGCAACCCAAATGATAACTCTATTCTTATGGCACTGACTAAGGGGATTGAGCCCGATTCTGAGTTCGGCAACTGGTTGGCCGGAAAACCCCCTACATCATTGGACCGTTTCTATTCCAAGGCAGCCCAATTCTTCAGAAGGGAGGATGCGAAATAGTCTAGGAAGAAGGATGATGCGGGGCCTAGTGTGGAAGGAATTCGAGTAATATTGTTGTTAAACAATCCGGAGAGAGTTCCAGAAAAGTGCAATTGAACATTCAGAATAAACAAGATCAGCAAAAAGGTAATGGTAACCAGAATAGAAAACGGGATCAGAACCGTGGTCCACGACGTAAAGCTCCTATGTTTGATAATTATACTCCTCTGAATACGTTGCTGGAGAAAGTATACCTGCAGACCTGCAATACCATTCAGTACAAGAAGCCTGCTCCGAAACAGTCGTCAGAGAAGCAAATTCAGATGGGGAAGTTTTGTAGATTCCACGAAAGCTACGGCCATAACACAAATGAATGCCGTCACTTGCAGGATCTCGTTGAAAAGTTGATAAGAGAGAGGAAGTTAGAACAGTTTGTGCGGGCGCCGCAGTCTGGAGGTGCGGGCCCATCGAATCAAAATCATGTACCGAATCCGGCTAGACAGAAAGAACCCGCTCGTACTGGCGGGAGGTTGGTGATAAACACTGTTAGTGGTGGTCCTCATCAAGCAGACCGAAGCTGGAAGGAAATGGCGTCGTATGCCAGCTCTATCAGGCATGCAGACTTTGAATGTTGTAGTAATTCCGAAGATGGGTCTCCGGCCAAGCAACAAAGAACGATGGCAGATGACATCATATTTCGAGGTCAGGATGCCGACAGGGTCGAAGCCCCCACTATTGATCCTCTTGTCATATCAGCTCAAGTAGGTCCTGCTTGGATGAAGAGGATTTTGGTAGACAGCGGAAGCTCTATGAATATCTTGTTTAAACGAGCTTATGACCATATGAGAATGGAGACTAAAGACTTAAAGCCATGTCGGTCTCATATTCATGGCTTCAATGGGAGCACAACTATACCCACTGGAGTGGTGGAATTTCTAGTGGAGTTGGGAATTTGTGAACGCCGGAGAGTCCGGATACTGCAGGTTGTTGTTTTAGATATAAACTCCCCATATAATGCTTTCTTGGGCCGACCAGCCCTAGCTGAATTCAGGGCCGCCATCGCTCCATGGTGTTTGACTCTGAAATTCCCTACCGACAATGGCTTCGGAGTTATTCAAGGGGATCAGGTCGCAGGGCAAGCCTGTTATGTTGCTGAGCTGCGCGAGGCGCAACGAAAAGAAAAGGGGAAGGGCATAGAGGAATCTCTCTGCATCTGCTTTGCTGATAATTGACAATTAGCGCCTGGGCCCGGGCACCCCAACCAATTCCAAAGAGATCTTGACCCGAGAGATACCAAAAGTGAAGATGAAGGTAAAGACAGTCAAGCTTCTCCAGCCGAATTGACGATCGATGTTCCAATCGACGATGATGATGACTCGAAAATGATAAAGATGGGATCTCAGCTAAGCCAACAAATGCAAGAGGAATTGGTTGAATTTCTCCGGGTAAACCTTGATGTATTTGCTTGGACGCACTCTGGTATGTGTGGGATCTCGCCAGACATCGCGAGCCACACACTGAATATTGACCCGCGGTACGTCCCGGTCAAGCAAAAAAGGTGTCGTATGGATCCAGAGAGATCTGCCACCCTTAAAGAAGAGGTAGATAAGCTTAAGACGAATGGATTCATTCGAGATGCATTATACCCGGAATGGGTATCTAATCCTGTACTTATCCAAAAGCCAAATGGGAAATGGAGAACATGTGTTGACTACTCAAACTTGAATAAAGCTTGCCCCAAAGACAGTTTTCACTTCTACGAATTAATCAACTTGTAGACTCAACGGCTGTACATGAACTTTTATCCTTCATGGATGCATACTTTAGCTATAATCAAATACCCATGCACTTGCCCGACCAGGAGCATACCAGCTTCATAACCAATATGGGACTCTATTGCTATAAAGTTATGCCTTTTGGACTCAAGAATGCTAGGGCAACTTATCAACGGTTTGTTAATTGAATGTTCGCTAATCAGATTGGAAAAACCATGGAGGTGTATGTGGATGACATGCTAGTCAAGTCGCGATTTTCCACCGATCACATCAGAGACCTGGAGTCAATGTTTAATATCCTCCGAGAATACAAAATGAAGCTCAACCCATTGAAATGTCACTTTGGGGTAGCATCCGAAAAATTCCTTGGGTTTATCGTCAACGCTCGAGGAATCGAAGCCAATCCCGAAAAGATCTGGGCGATCAGAAATCTTGAAACTCCGAAAACTATAAATCAAGTCCAGAGTCTCGACAGGAAAGTTGCAGCACTGAGCAGGTTCATTTCAAAGTCCACTGAAAAATGCATTCCCTTCTTCGATCTGATCCGAAAGGGAAAACAAAACTTTGAATGGACTACGGAATGTGAGGGCGCATTCCGAGCACTAATTCAACATCTCTCCGCACCGCCAATTTTTTCAAAGCCTATCGATCACGAGAAATTGTACATTTACTTGGCGGTATCAGAAAACGCAATCAGTGCTGCCCTAGTTCGAGAGGAAGACCGAATACAAAAGCCGGTCTACTACATAAGCAAGCGGCTAACCGGAGCTGAGAGAAACTATTTGAAGCTAGAGAAGTTGGCTTATTGTCTTGTTATTGCCTCGAGGAAGCTCCGTCCATATTTCCAGGCTCACCCAATCACCGTTTACACCGACCAGCCGTTACGGCAGGTCCTTACGCGTCCTGAGACGTCTGGTAGGTTACTCAAATGGAATATCGAGTTAAGTCAGTTTGACCTTACTTACACTCCAAGGCGAGCCATTTAAGGACAAGTCCTAGCAGATTTCATTGCTGAATTTACCATCCCAGAGGACTTGCCCGAAACCAGTGAATATACCAAGTATATCTGGAAGCTGCATACAGACGGTGCATCAAATAACCGTTGCTCAGGTGCAGGGGTTGTACTTGAAACTCCTGAAGGTCGATCTATATGTTATGCTCTAAAGTTCAACTTCCGTGCAACTAATAATGAAGCCAAATATGAAGCCCTACTGACTGGATTGAAACTTGCCAGAGATTTAAGAATCATTGCGGTGGAAATTTACTGTGATTCGCAATTGGTCGTGTGTCACGTTCGAGGGGAGTACCAAGCCAGAGATTGAAGACTGGCCGCTTACCTTGCTCAGGTTCAAGAGACATTGAATCAATTTGACTATTATGCCATTTATTACATACCACGAGAACATAACCAGAAAGCCGACTCGTTAGCGAAGTTAGCCAGTACAGGTGAAGCACAGCAAATGGGACTTGTTCCCATAGAGACATTATCTTCGCCAAGCATTGATCAGATGGAAACCGATTGGATATTTGATGTCGTTTCCGAGAAGGAGTCATGGATGACTCCGTTCAGAAATTATCTCCAGCACAGAACCCTGCCAGAGCGCAGGAGTGAAAAGAGACAGATTCTTAGAAAAGCTTCGCGGTTCACTATTCAGAATGGAGTCATGTATAGAAGAGGATACTATGTTCCTTTACTCTGGCATATCGCTCACGATTAAATCAAACGAGTATTGCATGATGTGCATGAAGGAGAATGTGGCGATCACACCGGGGGGCAAGCTCTTGCCAAGAAAGTACTTCGATACGGATATTATTGGCCGACTGTAAATCGTGATGTATCGGATTATGCCAAGAAATGTGATAAGTGTCAGAAGCATGCTCGAATTCCTAGAGCCCCACCTACCGAGATAACACAAATGGTCAGCACATGGCCATTCGCGGTATGGGGCATCGATATTATTGGCTCTTTACCTCTAGCCAAAGGTGGTGCGAAATACGCCATCGTAGCAGTTGATTACTTTACCAAGTGGGCGGAAGCCGAGCCCCTTGCTACAATCATGACGAAGAAGGTGATCAACTTTGTAGTGCGCAACATCATATGCCGATTTGGTCTCCCACGTACTATCATCATTGACAACGGGACCCAATTCGACAGTGTCGAATTTAAGGATTTCTGTCAACGATTACACATTCAGAAGAAATTCTCCGCAGTCGCACACCCTCAAGCCAACGGACAGGTTGAAGCTGTTAATAAAGTTATAAAATCCATTCTGAAGAAACGACTGGAAAAAGCCGGGGGCAAATGGGTCGATGAGCTTCCTATGGCCTTATGGGCTTACCGAACAACCCACAAGTCCACGACCGATCACACTCCATTCTCTCTCTCTTATGGTTTAGAAGCTGTTATTCCAATTGAATTAGAAGTACCTTCTAATCGTGTGACATACTATGATCCAAAGACAAATGCTATATTACTTGCTGAATCTCTCGATTTATTGGATGAGAAGCGTGAAGAGGCTGATTTGAGGGCAGCCGCATATCGAAGTCGAGTTGCCCGATTATACAATGCCAAGGTCCGACCCCGGACCTTTGAACTTGGCGATCTCATACTCAAAAGAATTTATCTGGTCCCTTCGCATATGAAGCCAACTTGGGAAGGACTATATGTTATTGAACGAAAGCTCGGAGATGGCACATTCAAATTATCGACCGTTGATGCTCTCACTCTTCCGAGAGCCTGGAACAGCGAGAGTCTTCGTCGCTACTACACATATCGGGCTTTGTTTATTTATTCAATCTATTTTTTCATTTGCAATTTGTTTTTGCACTTCGAAATCTGAATTTGTAATAAGGTGACTGATTTTGCCGTATTTTCTTATTTCAGCAATAAAGTGCAATCTCTTCGGGCCAGAGCTGTGATTTAGTTGAAAAACTTCATATGACCATCACTATGCACGGAGAGCTAAGTTCCATCGTACGGTGGAATTTATTCAAATAGGGAGTGATTGTGATACGACCGGTCACTCACTAAGTGAAACCCGAGCTCGGGGACAAGCCATCACGCTAAAGTCAAAAAAAGGATTGATACATGACAACCCTTTACCTAACTCTGGATTCCCAGAGTGCAAACTGGAGCATAAACTTACAAATACAGTTTCGAAGAGGGTGGATCCGTCCACCTAACGACTTCGCCCGTATTCGAACCAAGTTTGAGGAGGATGGACCCGTCCATCTAACGACCTCACTTGTTAACTCAGGGTGGATGTGATCAGACCATCCACGATCCCGATACATCTTTTGTTCCTGGAGTGCGAACAAAATTCAAAAACTCACAACAGATGTGATTGACCGTCTGTTTACCAACTTTGGATTCCTAGAGTGCGAACCGGAGTATAAACATCGACTAACTCTAAGTTCCCAGAGTACGAACTCGAGTATAAACATCGCTTAACTCCGGATTCCCAAAGTGCGAACCAGAGTATAAACATCAACTAACTCTAAGTTCCCAGAGTGTGAACTGGAGTATAAACATCACCTAACTCCGGATTCCCAGAGCGCGAACCGAAGTATAGACATCGAAATGATCCGGATTCCCAGAGTGCGAAGCAGAGAGTAAACGTCAACCAACTCCAAGTCCCCGGAGAATGGACCGGATTATAAAATGCTAATTGACTCTAAGTCCCCAGAGCGCGGAATGGAGTATAAACTCAGGTCGGGTATGACTGAGCACCCACGAATTTATTCAAGTCCCCAGAGTGCAGACGAAATGCTAAGTGTCAAGCGAACGTGGCTGATCGCCCGCGAAATGACTTAAGTCCCCGGAGCGTGGACGCATCCTTAAAACTCAAGCAGGCGTGACCAACAGCCGACGCACAAGTGCAATCCCCAGAGCATGGATACAATCATCGATAAAAGAGCGAGTGTGGTCCGACCACTCGAATTCTCTTTGTTTCGGCATCAATTCAACGATGCTAAGCATGATGCATTGAAGGTGAAATGCGACTGCTATCCGATCTTTTCAATTCATCCTTGAAACTGGGGGCAGAACTTAAGTGTTAATTGCTGACTGAAGCAATACAACATCAGAGTTCAACTTAATATCCAGTCATGACTTGTGGCCGTGATTTCAGGGCTTGACGGGTAAACTCAAACAAGATTCGAAAGTTGAAACTTCACAAGTGTACTGAACGAAGAATTCAAATGCTGGAACACTTAAGCAAATAAATATACATCAAGTTCAAAACAAAATGAAGTTTCATTTCAACTATTTGTGAAAAGAAATTATGTACAAGTTGATTCCAAAATTCCTAATAGCGGGGGTTGAACCCGCATCTATACACGGCCTACGAAAGAAAAACGAAAGTAGATTCCTATCTATCTACCAAAAATAAATCGAAGAAGCACGTCTACTCACTTTTCTTTTTCGGCTTCCTTTTCGGTGTAGACCCACTGGAGTTGCCACTTATCTTTCTTTTCGAGCCTTTGCCTTTCGGCGGCTAATCTCCAGTAAGGGGCATGATATCAACTTCCTCATCCGAGCTCAAGTGTACGGGAATGCTCCCTGAAGGTGGAGTCGGAGGAACTGGATCGACTATAGAAGGCAGGATAGGCATACTGGTATCAATAACTGTACCACCAGGTGATATCATCCTTAATGGGGCTGGACCAGGTGCCGCCATCCCACCTCCAAAACTACCACCATAAGCCGCTGCCTCCATTTCAGCAACGATTTCGGTCAATATTTCTTCTTTATGAATTACTTGGGCCTCGCTGGGAGCATCATTGGTTAGCATTGAAGAGCCAGTAGCAGGTGCACTTCCACCCATAACAAATGGTAGGTCCGCAAAGGGGTCGCTGTGATGACCGAAGAGTTCCTCTGTCATATGCTCATCAAAAATAAGCGTGCTTCCCTGCGTTCCATCAATCGACGCAGTTGTAGTTATGGTGGTCGCTTCAGTGATGATGGCCTCCTACGCTTGATGTGATTCTTGAGTTGCGGGAGGCGCGATCAGTATAACTCCAGTCACTGGATAGAGAAAAAAGGAGAACTGTTAGTAACTACTTCGGATGACAATTCCGATTTCGGATAAGCATAGAGAATGTTCAGAGTACCTTCCTCAATTTGACTTGTGGATGGCTGAACGGCTTCAGAAACTTGTTCTCTAGCCGGAGATAACTGCGGCTGATCCAGATTGTAAGCAGGAACTGATTGGGAATCAACCATAGGTGCATATTCAGGCTGGGTTGGCACGGGAACTTCAGCACTTGCATCGTGGGGCTCAACACCTGAACCTTCTCCGGCCTCCAAGTGTTGGGTGCCGAGCCTTTCTTTCTCATGCGAAATCATCGAATCATGGAGAATCTTTCGTTCATCTTCATTTAGCATACGATTCTCAAGCTCAAACTCGTCGATTGATTCACCCAGATGCACCATCATCTCCTCCTCAACCAATCGGCCCTAAGCATTGTATAAATGTGTCGGGTAGTTGTCGAGCCAGGCTAGATTTCTGTGCCTCAAAACGTTAGCATTATAAACAATAAGGAGATCTTCAATATCAGCATCTAACCTAGATTCAGCCATTCGGACTTTCTCCTCGACCTCAGTCTCCACCACTTGGACCTTAGCCGTGGCCGCATCTCGTTCACCCCGAAGCACAATGGCCTGTTCACATGCTTCCTGGGCGTCTTTATTTGCATCATCTTTTTCCTTGATGATTTCAGAAATTTTGGCTTTGAGCTCGTTAAGTTCTTTCAGAGCGGCGTCCCGTTCAGCGGTGACAGTGGTGTTTCGGTGGCCCATCTGCTCCACCAAGGCAAAGTGTGTCTGCCTCATCCTCTCCATGGCCAAGTTTGCCTCATCGGCCTTTTTGGTGGCCTTTATCTCTGATTTCTAAGAGGACTCGGCTTCATTATTAAGCACTTGGACGATGCGGTCCTTTTGGGCAAGATCAAATTCTAACTTTTCGATTATTTTAGCCCGCTCGAAGGCCACCTTCGATGCTTTCTCTGCAGCCTTCGCCCACTCTTTGTACTGGGAATAGATGTCATGAATGTAGTCGTGCATTGTATTCTCTGCCTCCGATGGAATTCTCTTCAAGTGAGGAGGGAAAATGTATCCATCAAAGCATATATTTGGAAAATCTTTCTTTAGCTGAGCAATTCTAATGGCCCCTTCCCAAGTGGGCTCGGTGATAGCTTGTTCAGTGATGACTGGAGGCTCAACCTCAGTTCTATGGCGTTGCGACTCAGGCCGAGAAGCTTGCGAAGATGGTTTGTGACGAGGGGGTTCTACCGGCTGTTTTCCCTGGCCCGAAGGTTGCGTAGGGAGTCGAGGGGGTAGAGAACGCGATCGGGATCGATGTCTCTGTTCTCTGTAATCCCTATCTCTATCCCTCTCGTAGCGGTCCTGATTAGAATAACCGCGATCGTGGTTTCTGTCATCCTCCCTCCAGCGGGATTCATAATACGAGCCTGACGATTGGCGTGCCGTGCGAAGACTGCTGAGCATGGAATCTCGTCCGTTCATCGTATCTGTAAAGTAAAAGGAAAACGGAGTTAGTGAATTCTTGAAACAGGCAACTTAGAGCTGGAAACCATGTAGTGCCATGAAGTGTGTATGTGTGCAACCCCCCGACCAACCGGTAGTGTCGGCCGCACTGATGGGCAGAGACTCGCTTAAATCTAGAGCGTTTTGAAGCTCCTCCAATCCGGAATCATGTGGAAGTGACACAAAGTCCGGAATCAGAATATCGGCAAGCCCTTCAAAAGGACTCTCTGTTGGCGAGTTAGGAGCCTCTGAGATTCTAACACCGGGGACCGACAAAGAGACCACAACTGATTTCCATCTCGAAGACTTAGAACGTTTGTAAGCAGCAGCCTTGCCTTTTCTTCTTCCTTCTATCGCTTGAAATCCGGCCAAAGACCCAGCAACAAGTTCATCATCCATGGGCATTCTCTCTTCGTCACCTCCCTCGGCAATTACGACCCTGGGCGCTTTACGCTTTACCCGCTTCGTCGGGGCCACTCTTAGTGTTCCTTCAAGCCTTATGCTCTGGTTTCGCTCAATGAGCCCCACGATTCTCAAATTTCTATCGGTTAGAACCGAATCGATGTCCCTCATTTCACTTGGAACTTCTTGAAGGACCCTTACTATTTCTTTGAAGTACCCGCCTTCAGGTCGTGAAATTGCAGCTACAAAGAAAAGAAGATATTAGTTTGCATCAACTACTATTATCTTGACAACTCTTGGAAAAGAATGCAACACTTACGTCTGACTAACCATCGGCTAGCAAATCCCGGGGGCATCGGACGTAGAACCATTCTGTTTTAAAGTAACTCAGCCTTTTCCAGGACCCAGTTATTACTTGACAATTCCTAACCGCCTCCAGGAATGTAAAAGATGGACTATCTCCCCTACTATTGATATTGAAAAGGTACCTAATCTCGATTGGCATCGGTGGCCGAAAGAGATGCTCCATGAATACAATAAATAAACTGTTCAGCATAGCGTATCCGTTGGGGTGTAGTTGTGATGGAGCAATTTCGAAAAAAGACAACACTTCTCTAATGTATTGGTTAAATGGAGGAAGTGTGCCTGCTGTTCATGCATGACGATTAAAGACAGTAAACCCCTTCGGGGGAGTGTGCGGTCTATCGTCTGGTCCTGGCGATAGTACATCATCCAATGACAAACCATGCCTTAGGCATATTCGTCCCAACATGTCTTCAGAGACATTGGATGGTACAGAATCTTGGGGATTACAGATGAACGTAGCATCAGGTAGTTCGTCCGGAGCGGGGTCTATGACTTCGGCTGCGATGGCCGGTAATTCTATCATTGGAAGAGGCAGACTCTGATTTTCCTGTTGTTGTGAACTTGTGGACTCCATAACTAATCAACTTATCAAAAACTGTCATTAGATGATAATAAGCCCGTGTTCCCCAGTGTGAAGTGTGTGAATGTGCAAGTGTAGTGCTACATGTTACTTGAGAAATTCTACAAAGTTAAAGAAAACATTCGAATGATGAGACTTCAGAACTTAATCGGGGTGACCGTCATCGCTGACCGTCACAACCGCGCCATCCATACTTGGGAGACCGATTCGGGTTAAAGTTTGTTAGAATTCTTGTTAAAATGCAGTTCCATCGGCGAGCTTCGAAAGGAAGTCAAATATGTGGATAAACAGTCAAGTCAAATTATGCCAGACTGAAGCTCTCCGGAGTTAGGTGTTCAATTTTTCAAAATTTTCATATCCATCAAGGTCAAGGCCTAGAACGATCACCAGAGGCTCCATTCGTACCGATTGAGGAACTAGGGATTTCGTATCGATTACCCAAGGTCCCAATTCGAATCGATTAACAAGCCTATCATCTTCGTATCGATCGTGGAGCAAGGAATTTCGTATCGATCACCTGAGGTTCTAGTTCGTATCGATAGACCAGGCCGCTACTTCGTATCGATTACATGGCTGACTTTTCGTATCGATCGCTCCAGATCGATATGAACTTCCATCATCCCCTATCGATACGAAGTCGCTTCCCCAACACTTCTCCTTTTCCAAACAAGTACCCACTAGCTCCTTCGTATCCCTTCCTCATTTCTTCTTCTTCAATCGATACGAAATTCAGGGATCAATGGGCGATACGAAGTCAAAAATCGGTGACCGATGCGAAATTTTAGGGCAAGACCGATATGGAACAAAACACTTTCTTCCCCATTCAACACGAAGGAATTCTTGACCTTCCTCAACCTCGTACAAGACTATCTCCTCTACTTAACGTTCGGCCACGAATTCGAATGGAGTGACACGAGATTTCAAGTCTCATCACGCTAAGATCGAGTTTGTTCGATGGTTTACCTAATTTCAGCAGTTCATTCGAAAGGATTAGTGCTTGATTCGATTTGAAAGCGAGAGTCTTTTTCCGAGTTTATTGAACGATACGAAGACGAAAGTTAAAACAGAAAGCAAATGGGATTTTTCTAAGTCCAGAAAGTATTTATATGGGCTCGACCCAAGTGGAGTGACGATTCGTATACCAGTATATCCGATGCGAAGCGATCCATTCGTATCCATCCATTTGAGTCCACCTAAAGAGCATCGATACGAACTGCTATGTTCGTATCCATCAGCACACGACCCATGAAGGCTCGTATCCATCGATACGAATAACACCCGAATAACTGACTGGACTATTTGTATCCATCTTAAGTCCCTCAATACGAAGAGAGACTCGACAAGCGACAAAGGCAAAGCTCGCACGATCTGTTCGAATCCATAAAGATGCATCGATGCAAAAGGAACATCAAGACTGCACTAGTGCGGCATGGTTCCATCGATGCAAAACACTTGTTCGTATCCACTGTTTTCGACTCCATCCAAGACTCATCAATACGAACTGCACTATTCATATCCATCACTTTGAAAGTTGTAGGAGTTCACAGCCATTGATGCGAAGATCATCACAGAATAATATTTAGATAATTCAACTTTATTGATACGAGATTCATGTTTATTCATCCCGAATCGATTCAGGAGAGGATCGATACAAAGGTTACTCCAAAATGACCACCAAACGTCGTTGTAACTCGAATTCCACATCGATTCAGGAGAGGATCGATACGGAATTCGATACGAGTGAACTGACAACGACTCGTGAACGTGCGACGTTAACGAGAGTCAAGTTAACATACATATACAACGGACTAATATCCAATCTTTATAATTCGTAGAAATTGAATACTTGTCCGATGATGACAACAACAAATGACAGTTCACTATCATACAACAATCAGTTACAACAGTATATGGTACAAAGTTGGCAGTCAACAATTCATATTACTGAAAGTCGGTCAAAGGTTACAGCTTTCGAAAAAAGGACAACAATTGTTCAACAAGACAGATGAAATTGTTCAGAATGAAAATGCAGCTTTACAAAGCACGTCATGTTCTCACAAGACGTACTTTGGGGGCAAATGTTATCTCGCCTTTTGGCAAGGCCGTGATATCAAGGAATTAGCTGAAAACCAAATACCTCTCATCCCAATATCGAGTATACGCAGGTTCACTATGGATGTCGGTGAATTTTGTTTGAATCCAAATCAAGCAACAATTGATGTGACCAGACAAGCAATGCTATGAAAGCCAACGTTCCAAATTTCAAGTCAATCGGAGTTCGTATGCTCAAGATATGGATCGATCAAAATCAAAGGGGAAATGCATTTGTTCGTATCCATCACCCTGCAGTAGCTCTGTTCGCATCCATCAAAAAACCATTGTTCGAGTCGATCTATTCGAATCCATCCATAACCACGCTGTTTGCATCCATCTGTTCATGTCCATCAATTTGCGTCCCTCTGTTCGTATCCATCAAATGTCCCTCTGTGCGTATCCATCAAATGTCCCTCTGTTCGTATCCGCCACATAGCCTCTATTTCGTATCCAACTGGCCTAGTTCGATTTCGAATCCATCGATGGGAGTCAATTCATATCATTCGGCCAAGGATCGATATGAATTAAACATCAAACGAACGATACCCAAAATAGCAAAAGGTTTATCGAAACGAAACAGCCCCCAGCCGTCGATACGAACAGAGCAACACTCCGATCGATACGAACAGTGCAACAATGATCGAGTCAAACAGAGCAACACTCCGATCGATACGAACAGCGCAACAATGATCGAGTCGATCAGACCCACTTCGATCGATATGAACAAAGCAACAATGATCGAGTCGAATAGATCCACTCCGATTGATACGAACAAAGTCATTGTGAATCGAGTCGAACAAGTATAGATACGAAGAAAACAGCATACGAGAAGCCCAAACTTGCATCGATCATAACTCACAATCTACAAGTCCAAATGCCACCGAATTTTCACAGGAGTTTGCGTACATCATCAAAAACGTTCATGCTCAATTTCGACTCGATTGGGCCAAATCTCGATCGATACGAAATTGGTTCGTATCGATCACGGACCGAGTGCAAATCACGTGGGATCGATCGCGTGGGCCCACACACGTGCCAGAAGAGGTCTCCCAAGATCTGAGCGAGATATTTGCATCCTACGCCTATAAATAGCACCCCAGAGCCTACAGAGAAAGGATCTTTTAGCTCTCTGACATCCAGACTCTGCTGAATTCACCATCGTATTCAAATTCCACTGTTGTAATCGAGATTTACTACTGTAATTCGCTGTAACCAGCAACCAAAAGTTAATAAAGATCAATCATTTCATAGTGGACGTAGGCAATACGCCGAACCACTCTAAATTCCTATGTTTCTAATTACTTTCTTGTTTGTTTTTGAAGTGTTTGTTAGATAATCCTCTTTTTCCATTTAATTTCTTCATTTTTATCTCTTCAAACCCTTCCGAAGAGTGTTGTGCCCAATTTTGGTACAAACAACATGCTTTTTTTCATTTTTGGTATATCCCTTGTTAATTCAAACGACACGCTTTTATACCTATTTTGGAGTTTGATAATTTATGGCATTTACTTGTAACCTGCTCCAAATAAATCGGCATGGCAGAATTGTTCGTCATAAACTATTGTTCGGCCTAACTATTGTTCGGCCTAAGTATCATTCGGCCAAGAGATGGTTCGGCCTTGATAGCGTTCGGCCAGAGTATCGTCCGGCCTAAGTTTTGTTCGGCAATCAGTCGTTCAGCACGAATACATTGGGTCGGCCTCCGGTATCGTTCGGCAAAAATGCCTCCCACGGCATTCAGGGTGTTCGGCCTCACTTCTGATCGGCATGAGGAGATCGTTCGGCATTCACACCTTGTTCGGCATTCAGCGTTCGACGTCTATGGTTCGGCATACGGAGACCACTCCATTTGGGCTGAGGTAGCTACCAGGCCCACCAGGGAAGTCCAACCCATCTTTGTCTATAAATAGAGAGGCAGGGGGCACAGTGAGGTGGATCTTCTTTCTGCTCTCTTACTTTCTCTTTTCTAAGGCTAAGGCAACTCTACCATTTTGTAACTGTAATCGATTATTACAGCAATAAAAAGCAAACTTCTGGAGTGGACGTAGGCCGGAGTTAGCCGAACCACTATAAAATCTGTTGTTCTTTACTGCTTTCATTTGAGTTTTAACTGTTCTTCACATTATTACTCTCTACATACATTCTACCACTGAGCTGTGACTGGTATTTGGTGTTTTCAACTAGATTTGGGTGTTAGTGACCAATTTTGGCGCTAACACTTTGGTGCTTTCACTGAGAACGCAAGCACTCGAGAATTTTGGAGTTAGGAACTTGGGTCCTAGAAAGCAATGGCTAGGCCACCAACAAGGAAGCAAGCAGCGGAAAGGAGCAATCAGGAAGGAAGTCAAGCGGCCTCTTCTGGAGCTAGAGAGGATCATGCATCCATCTACATAACTCGGGATGAGATGCACGCGATGATGAATTCTATGCAAGAGCAGATGATGAAATGACAAGAGGAGATGATGCAGGCTCTTCTTAGGAAATTTGGACAACCAGGAACTGCAGGAGCTCAAGTTTGTGGAACTGAACCAGAGGAACTCAACCAGCGGACAGATGGAGTGATTCAGCAGGAGGCAGCTCCCAATCAACAAACAACTAACAATCTAGATGGACCTAGACTCGGGGGCACACCACCAGGTAATGTTGGACCAGTTCATGGAGGGATACCGGAGGACGCTACGCGACCTGACGTCGATAGGAATACAGGAATACGTGACGAGGAATATGTGCCAGAATTTCCTCGGGGACTTGGTGGGCAGTCTGGAAACACTGGATTGGCTGACATTATTAGGCGGACTATTCGCGGAGGTCTGACAAACAGGGATTCAGAGGGAGTTAACAAAAGTCTGTTTACTCGGAACATCAGAACAGCTAGGAATCCGCCCGATTTCAAACTACCCACTCTGGAAGTATACAACGGGAAGACGGATCCCACCGACCACTTGATGAGGTATACTAGGCATATGGAAGTGCTGGGGGCAACGGAGGAGGTTATGGCCCGATGTTTCCCCCTGTACTTGACTGATATTGCTGCTATGTGGTTCAAACAGTTGGAGGATGGATCCATTGGAACATGGACAGAACTGGTGGACAAGTTCTTAAGTCAGTTTCGAGTTCACATAAAAAGGCCAAAGAACGTGATGACGCTAACGTCAGTCAAACAGGGGGCAGATGAATCGCTCAGGACATTCTTAACTCGATTTAATGCAGCAGTTGCTTCGGTGGATCGGCCAGATCCATCAATGGTTCTGATTGCTGCGGTATCAGGAGTCAGAGATAATTCAGATTTCAAAGTATCATTGGTATGGGACCCATCGTTGGATCTTGGGGAATTCTTTCATGAAGCTGAAAGATTTCTTCGACAAGAGGATGCATGTTTGGACATGAGGTCAAAGGAAGTAAACATGACTAAGGATGGAGGACTACCCGACGAAAGCTCGGGTGGGGGCAAGGATAAAGGGAAAAGGAAGCGCTGGGGAGAACCAAAGTTCTCCACTTACACAGGATTGAATGCAACGTTGGAGCGGATTTTCTTAGATACTCGAGATCGCCTTCCCTATCGAAGGCCAGCAAGGAGGGAACCCTCAGAACGAGAAAGGGCATCAGGAAGGCACTGTCTTTTTCATGACCTGGACGGGCATGATACTAACAGTTGTCGGCATTTGAAGGACATAATCGAGGAGCATATAAGGAATGGTCAGTTGCGACAATATGTTGGAACTCGGAATGCGGTGGGGGAACAGGAGTAGCCGCCGCCTACCTTGAACGACGAGGGCATGAGGCCCAGGAATGGTGGTCGATTGGTCATCAACTAATCTTGATGGTTTGGAATAAGTAACAAACTCCGGGCAAACGGTTAAATCACTTACTCATGTACGAGGTCGGAGATAACCCTCAGGCATGCTCTGAGATGATGGCTTACCGAGACACCCTGGTTTGTGAAATCTGTTTTTTCCTTTGACTTGGACATTTGCTTTTTCTGGTTTGGTTTTGGAGTTTGGTTTGAACTCCCTGTTTTGCTCGTTTTCTGGTTTGGATTCAGGTTTGGATGTTTGTTTTTTGGTTTGGATTTCTGGTTTTCTGTTTGGATTTGGATTACGGATTAGATTTTGATTGGATTTTCTCTGGATTTTGGCTAAAAGGTCGTCGAGTATGGACTATGCTCGGCAAGGGTTCGGAGAGACCAGGATTCGGCCTAGGACTTAGGCCATATATTATTGGTTACTATTTTATGTCGTCGAGTATGGACTATGCTCGGCAAGGGTCCGGAGTGACCAGGATTCGGTTTAGGACTTAATCCACGACATTATTCGACGTTTAGGGACACTGAACCATGAACACCATGGAATTACTTAACATAGGTCGTCAAGTGTGGATTATGCTTGGCAAGAACCCGGAGAGGTTACAGATTTGGATATTGGCTATGAATAGCTAAGGATTCGGACAAGGACCCAGAGCGGTCCCGGATTTGGATATCGACCCGGAGAGGTCACGGATATGGTTATAGGTTATTGGATATGGATGGATTGGAACTCGGTAGTCGGGTTCAGATGGATGTGGAATTGGATAAGGACTTGGTTACTGGATAGGAATCAGACATCGACTCGGAACAGTCGCGAAAATGGATCAGGATATGGTCGTGGCACTCGGATAAGATGGCTTGGTAATGGATTGGATTATGAATCGGAAAGTATGAATGTGGATAACATACATACTTAGGATATTGGACTTGAGGCTATTCAAAACACACCTTTCACAGCAAGGCATGTTTTGGGGGGCAAGTGTTAACCCGCCTTTTGGCAAGGCCGTGGACAGACGAGTTTAACTTAATCAACAGCATGTTCGTCGAGGCTATAGTACGATGGATTCAGTCGACTGGATGGATGGATGATGCAATGTGCTTGGGAGATGGAAATATGATTGGATAAAGATGAATCAACTATAATTTGGGTCTAGGAAACATGGTTCGGCATTAAACATGGTTCGGCATGATGGAGGTTCGGCACATATGGTTCGTCTGGCATTCATGTTTGAATAGCGTTCAAGAGTACTCGGCATACATAGAGCGTCCGACATACACGAGTGGTTTGGAATTCCATGAAGCATTCGGCATCCAGGTGGCATTCGGCGTCAAGATACGCTCGGTATCTTAGAAGCGCTCGGCATTCGGAAGCGCTCGGCATCAAGGAACGCTCGGCATCGAGAGACGTTCGGCAGGGTATAACGTTCGGCATGTACGAACGTTCGGCATGGCAGAATTGTTCATCATAAACTATTGTTCGGCCTAACTATTGTTCGGCCTAAGTATCGTTCGGCCAAGAGATGGTTCGGCCTTGATAGCGTTCGGCCAGAGTATCGTCCGGCCTAAGTTTTGTTCGGCAATCAGTCGTTCAGCACGAATACATTGGGTCGGCCTCCGGTATCGTTCGGCGAAAATGCCTCCCACGGCATTCAGGGTGTTCGGCCTCACTTCTGATCGGCATGAGGAGATCGTTTGGCATTCACACCTTGTTCGGCATTCAGCGTTCGACGTCTATGGTTCGGCATATGGAGACCACTCCATTTGGGCTGAGGTATTCAGCTATCAGGCCCACCAGGGAAGTCCAACCCATCTTTGTCTATAAATAGAGAGGCAGGGGGCACAGTGAGGAGGATCTTCTTTCTGCTCTCTTACTTTCTCTTTTCTAAGGCTAAGGCAACTCTACCATTTTGTAACTGTAATCGATTATTACAGAAAAAAATGCAAACTTTTGGAGTGGACGTAGGCCGGAGTTAGCCGAACCACTATAAAATCTATTGTTCTTTACTGCTTTCATTTGAGTTTTAACTGTTCTTCACATTATTACTCTCTACATACATTCTACCACTGAGCTGTGACTGGTATTTGGTGCTTTCAACTAGATTTGGGTGTTAGTGACCAATTTTGGCGCTAACAACCATTACCAAATTCCATAAGTCCAAAGTGATATAGTTTTAACAAAGAGAATTTGTGTAAATAATATTCACAACCGGGTAACTCTTAAGAAAGTAAAGTCAGATTTTACCAAAACCAAGTAAGCAATATTAATCGTTGACCAAATTTACATCTGACAAGTTACACAATCAAAAATAATGAATTCTCTTTTGACCAATGATTTAATTAATTTATAATTATTTTAAATTAATTAAATTAAATAATATTTATGAAATAATATTTATAAATTTGATTTTGATTTGATAGATGAATATTAAATGTATTTATAGAAGTTATAAATATATGAATCGATATAAGAAATCAATAAGCATTTTAAATTAAATTTAAAATGCAAAATATTAATTCGGACTCTAAATGGGTTTATGACCCATCATGGGGCTGATAAGATTGGCTAAAACATGAGGCTATGGCAGCTACAAGATGGGCTAAGTAGGAATAAAGATGGATGGATGAGATGGAAGGAGGTCAGGTAAAAGATATGATCCTAAAATCTCTCATTTCCTTCCTTTATTTAAACATCTCTTCCTCCATCTGATAGGAATCTTTTTGAGGCCTCCATCCCCATTCCTTTTCTGGTCGATCTTCCCCTTCCCATTTCTCTAGTCTTCTAAGCTCAGATGAAATCAATTTAGCTGCTATCTGATAGCTTCTAGATGACGGTCCAAGGACTAGAATTCTACTACATTGGAAATCATTTCTAAGAGCTTACATCATCATTTCAAGGTGTGCTTAAGACATTTGGCTGCAAGGTATATTTTTAATTAAATACAAACATTAATTTATATTTATAATGCTCATTATACATACATACATACATATATATAATATTGGTAGTTAGGTGACGATTCCAATATGTAGATATATTGTCATAAGTTAGATTGGTTATATGTATATGTATATACGTTTATAAAAAAATAAAAATATGATAATTAATCTATATACAATACGGCTTAGAATTTTAAAAACAAACATTTTTTTATTATTTGAATAATTTAGTATATAATATACACATATATTTATAAAATTTATAATTCAAAATACTATATTATAATTACATAAAACTTGAAAATCATATTTTATATATGATGTTTAATAAGTATATTATTTTTAATAGATAGAATATTTTTATATATTATTTTTAAATAATAATTAATTCAATTTATCATGTAAATAATTATTTAAATTCATATATGTATTATAAATTATAAAATACATTTTATATTTTATTAATTCATATTGATACATATTAAACTCATGGCAGAAATTAAAAAAAGTACTCTAAAATATTTATATAAAATCGAAAATTTAAAAATTGTTTTTTAATTTTTTCAAATTATGAAAATCATATTATAAATTTAAAAATTATAAAATTTTCGTTTAAAATTTGTTGAAGGTTTAAAATTTGAATTCTTTTGATGGCAAGAGTGATACTTCATTGAAGTAGAGCACTCATTATGATGTCTCAATGGTTTGAACCCATGACCTCTAGAACCTCTATCTAAAGCGTAACACCTCTAATCACTTGAGTTGGAGGTCCTTGACAAACTATGTCTAAAACATAAATTTAGGTTCGAATATAATATTTTTATTTTTAAATAATTATTTTCGGTTTTTTAATATATATATTTAAAATTTTAAAAGTTTATAATTATTTTATGATTTTATTAATATTAGTATATTTATTATACAGATATATATATATAAGTATTTAAATTTAACATATTTAATTATATATATATTATTGTGTATATATATGTATATATAATTTGCATTTATATAAGTACAATTTTCAACATTATAAAAAGATCAATATCTTTTAAATGATACAAACATATTTATATATTTATTAATATATACATTTGTTAATATTATATATTTATGTTTATATATAAATATTTATACAAAATTATATATATATATATAATTTTAATCTATTCATTTATTATTTATTTAAATATTTTATTATAAAAGCAAACGTGTATGTGTATATATACATATATTTAGACAATATATTTGCATATTAGATGAGCTAACATGTCTGTTATGATGTAAATCCCAGCATCTATATATGATCATATTATACCTTGCACGGATTGATATGTTACACACGCACACGTACAGATATATATATATATATATATATATATATATATCTGTGTGTGTGTGTGTGTGTGTGTATGTGATACACGCATATATTTAATATAAAATAGAATTAAATAATACAATATCATTTTAAATATTTAAATAAAATAAAAGATGTTATTTAAATAAAATTTAGAAATGTTCTAAATAAATTAGACTTCATTGGCCCAATAAAGACCCAATAGAACAAAAAAAATAAAATTCACCCATAACTTTCACTGTGGGCTGACCTAGTTTCAACAAGTAATAACAATTATTATTAACCAAACTACTTTGGCCAGAGACTTTGATTTTGAGTTGACTAAAGTTGACCATAATTCTAACTTCCTATAACCGAGGAAACAAATTCTATATTGAATAGTGTTTCATTTCCATTGCTTTAACTCAGACTCAACTATAGTCATTTGATGGGTGTCATGCCATGATTTAACTATTATCAAAGTGAAATGTTAACATTAAAGTTCAATATTATTCTTAAGTCGAGAGAACTGTATAATACCATCACTTGGACATTCACTGTTAGACCTTAGTTTGTATTAACGAATAGAAAACAATCGAGCGAGTCATTCTGTAGTTATCCAATAACTATCCGCACAAAACCACTTTGTACCCTCAGCTGCCATGTAATACACTTCCCAATATTTGGAGGGCATTATGTTCTCTAGTCTCAACGGATTTATCGATATTCTGTCTCGAAATATCTTGACTAGGAACATATGAAACAATATGTTATTTTCATTGTGATAAATTTCTCATGATTGCCTCATATTATAATTTCTATCACAAAACATACCATTTAGGAATTTTCTGTTAAATGTACTTAAATTAAATAAATATTTAACATAACACGTTATGATAAGTTTAGAATAGAAAGAAAACCATCTTTTATTTCAAACAATATTTAATCACAGAGTTAATAGTTTACAATATATCATAGAATTGCTTCTAGGGCATACTCGTAACTCTATCTTGTTCTTCCTTAGATCCCTTATTTCACTCTAATAGTATCATATTCTAGATCGAGGTCAATGTAGAGGAAATAAATGCATTTCCATAATATAAATAAGTAAGTGGGCTTACAAAACATTGGATCGTGTTACATCACTTATTATACATATCATACGGAGCCCGTTCATGCATGAAATAATTCAGACACAATAATAGAAAAATTATCCTCAAGCGAACTAACCTACCCCATGCTACATTGAGGGGTTTACTTAGTGGTTAGATGTGGAGACAGATTTTGTAATGAATTTCAATGTGTCGAATAAAACAATATATCAGCATGGCCCAATCAATAGTTCAAGTTACACTCATATAATCCATCCATCCTCCCCTCAAAGAATCCACTTTAACTGTTCTTATCAAATAAAAACTAAACTACTTCTGATTTGAAGAGGAGTATCAAAAAACATGTCTTATTTTTTTAATAATACATATTTGTAGCAATGAAATACTATTATTCCTTCGTGATAGGATAGAAATTACACATGTGTATGATTTGTTTTCTTAATAAAATATAAAGCTATGACTATAAAGGACCCCTAAATTCGTTGTTTACTTATCATTGGGAAGAGTGGTAAAAAAAATACGGTGGGGGGAAGAGGCAATACAGAAGTGTTTAAATTATAATAACGAGTCAAGGTAGATTGACCCACTCTAGTTCTTCCACGTAATAACTCTATCAAAGGAGATACTTATATAGGAATAACGTCAGGCACGCCTGACATAATTTTTATCTCTCGATAACCAATTTGGTCCTGAGGTAAGGGATAATCATTTACTCAAAAGGATGTAGTCCATATAACCAAAAGCATGCATGCAACTAAAGTTAATTCATGGGGTTTTTTAAACCCACCTGTAAGATACACATGAAATACGTGTAGAATCATCATTAGAACCATCATACTTGCCAACCAGCAATAAACTGATCTAATTAACTAGCCAAAGTTGGCTTCGGTCATTATGTATTAACTGAGGAAAATGCCTCTATAACAATTAGATAGTAGTAAAAACTCATAGCAAAACCTATAACTATTTGTACTAAAAACAAGTAAGCCTGACACCTCCTAGACAATAAAATTTGTTGATGTGAAGAGAAACATATTTACTAGTTATATCATCCACTATAACTTGAATCTCGAGACATTCCTCGAACCAATCATATGCTTTATTGAGATAGCGAACCCAAGAAGACCCCTCAGCAGAGCCATAGGAGAATTTCATCTCATACGAATCAAACAAAAATTAACAAACGGCAATTATGACGGATATGTAATGGAAAGTTCGAAACTTCTTATCTTCTCGATGCATTTTTTGCCAAAGATAGGAAGTAAAAAAAATGAAATCTCTTTTTTGCAATGCCAATGCCAAAATTATCAAGTTAGCTCATACACTTTTCATTTTCTTTATATTGATTGTTCTGGGCCTCCTGAATCTTCTCTTTCCTATTTTTGTTTGTTTTTGTTATTTAATTTGTTGTTTTTGTGCATAATGTGGGATGAATTTTGTTTTCCAGTTGATAAGAATTCCCTTGTTAAGACCCTGTTAATCAATTAAAAATTCAGATTCATATAAGAATCACGATGATTTAATCCTAAACTAAATAGAAGGGTTCTTTGAGTAAAAACCATTTGATTATCGATTATTCAATTTCAATGAGTGAAAGTTATGATTGAACAAAATGTAGAGAAAGGAGTTGTTCTTCAAATAAAATTAATTTCATAAGTCTAAAAAAAGAAGAAGAAAAATTTAATTTTTGAAATACCCATCTAATTTTTTTTAGTCTAGTTGCATGTCTAATGGATATGAATCATACTTAGAATATATTTTTATGTGATTGTTAATATTTTTATTTTCAAATAGTTCTTTCATTAAGCCCTTAAAAATGAATACGCAAAATTTTAGTGCTTATTATTAATGTTTATCGCTTATTACACTATGTTTTCCAATTATACCCGCATGTAACACAAAATTTATTATTTTCTCAATCATAATTTAGCTTTTTATAAAGTTTATCTATTATTATTATATCAAGCAATTAGAAAATTTCATTCAGTTCTATCTCCCTCTATGTTGAGGTGATTTTATTTTGTTTTGTTTTGATCTTGTTCTTATGTTGTAGTTTCCAGATCACTAGAAACAAACATATTAATAACTAATGAAATTGAAAAACAAAAACAGATAGCAACCTACCGTAACATATGAATACAATTTGAAGTTAAAATATGATAATTTATAATTGATCAATAAGAAAGAAAATGAAATAAGTTACTTTTTCACGATATATTTTTGATTCAAAAATAAATAAATGAAAATACGTAATGCAAGTACGACAAAATTATAAATAAATTATTTAGAAAAGACTAACAATATTGGTTTATTTTAAGCTAACATGAAAACTAAAATAAAATATGTAATGCATATGCGAAAAATCAGCATATTAAATAATTCTAAAGTTGAATAAAATTATGTTTATAATAACTTATTTTGACGCATTGAGCATATATTGATAATGCTCAAAGCATTAGTTAATAATATAGACACATCACAAGTTCAATTATCATAATGAAATATTTTCTTCTCGTCAAATTTTTATAAAATATAATTACATCATTAAATTTTCTTTTTTTTTCTTATATTCCATCAATCTAGTAGTAGTTAAACACGTAAGTGTTTGTTATTTTGGTTTGTATATAAGACATAAGATATAGGATAATTAAATGTGTTTTGTATGGCAGTTGCACTAAGGAATAATTAATTTTAAAATCGATGAATAAAACTGTCAAATTGTTAATTTGTGTTCCCAAAACAAGTTTTTAATCAAAATGTAAACAAATAATATTTTAAGTATTCAGCAATCAACATTCAGTGTTCAACATTTAATATTTTAAACAAACGATACCTTAATTTTCCAAGAAATTTATATCCTCATTTATCCACCCCTTTCAAACTCCAAAACATATTTTTTCACTTTCCTTGCTATGATTCTCCTTTCATTTTCTATTTCTATGTATTTCAAACTATGGTGCATTCTTTTGGCATACGGAAGATGCATGAGAAAAGGCATTTGAAAGAGGCACGAAAGGAGAATGATTAACGAAAGAATAAAGTGTTCTTGTGTTGTGAAAGGGACATTCGAAAGAGGTACTTGAAAGTGGAATTAACTATTTTGTTATTATTAATTATGTTTGAGAGCATTAATTAATTATGTTGAAAATGAGGCCAAAGTATTAATAAGCATACTTTTGATGACCGCACCATGTGTAGAACTGTAATAGTCCATATTCGAAGACTTTGAAGGTTGAACCGATTGGACCACTAAAACTGTGACAATTATATTTCATCAATATATGCATGATTAAAAATTAATACAATAATATATGAATCATCTATTAGAATATGATTAAAAAAACTCTAATTTTATTATTTTGATATAACATAGCTTTAGTTTGTATGCTTCCATATGATAATTTTATAATTTAAAAACTCAAATTGTTTATCAAAATTAATAAGCATGGTTTGTATGCTTCTATATACACAACAAAGCTTTGAGACTATGACGTATGAGATAGAATTGATGCTTTAAAACTAGAAACTATTGGAAGTTTTTTTTTCACAAAATTCTCTAAACTGGTTGCCATTACCAAGGGGTGTCCAAATTGGGCTATCAACAGATGCAAACAGATGCGGATATCGCTGAATCCTCATCTGCGTTTGAAAATTGAAATCTACATCTGCATCCAATATAAGCGGACATCTCAAAATTCACATTAGTACTCCATCCGTGAATTTTTACTAGATATCTGAATATATCTGCATCTGAAAAGGCAATGTGGATATTTCTGGATATTCGAATAATCTACATCAAAAAGTTGAATTGTATTTTTATATTGAAATTTTAAAATAAAAACATCACAATTCTTGGGGTGTTCAAAGAACAACTGGACATAAAAACTAATAAATCATAATAATTTAATTTTTCAAGTAAAATAAATATTTTAATGAGTTATGACCACATGCATATTTACTTACTTCATACAATATTGCAATTTGAATAAACGTATCAAAAATAAAGAACAAACATGCGACTTGGTAAATATAAAGTTTTTCGATTACGCTAAGTTAGGGTTTGAGTGTGATTGAGGAAATATAAAGGTGGAAGTGAATTTTTGAAAATGGAGGCGGTTGAATAATTTAGACTTAGTACGTTAAGATTTGTAATGTTAAGGGTGTTACAAGCCCTATGATTGTTTTATATGGGATCTGCAAATAGAATGAAAAACAACTTTATAAATAATGTTGAAATGAGCAACAAGTTATTTTGATTATAGTGTCTATTTCAAATGATAATAGAGTTATAAAAAATGTACTTTTGAATCAGATTGATATTTTATGAATACGAATACACTTATATCCACATCCGAATATATTTTCAGATATCGGATATCAGTATGCATTTTTTGGATATAGGATAATATTCGCACTTTCAGATATGGATTCGGATGGATTTCTAATTCTTCCAGTATCCACTGATAGGCCTTTGTCCAGGAAGGATGGTAATCCTTCTAGTTGGGGTGTGGGGACAACGCATCGGCTAACAGCGGTCGATCTAACCGGTTAGGTCATGGAGGTTCGAAGGCAGTGGCCATGGCGGAGTGTGGGGCAGTGATTGGTCAAAAAATGATATATCTCATCTGTGTTTAAATTCGAATGACAAACAGTTATGATAGTTATAGCTTTAAACATTGAGATGAATTAAAATATTCAATATATATACACATTAAACCAAATGTTGGTTGTCAATAATTACTCCTGTCGTCGGATGTGTTCGATGCATCAGACGTCAACAAATCTATTTTTTGTTTATTTCAATGCTACGTTACTATTCCATGAGAAAGTTGTATGGTGAAATCATATTCCTTTTTAATTTCTTTTTAAAAGGCTTAGCCATTATGGTTGCCACGTTAGTGTAAACCTAAGCTAGTTAGATGTAAGCTTGCATTTGTGCTTGTAAGTTTATGGAAATATAAACGTATATGAAATTAAGTTGGGTTCTGAACTCTATGAATAATCAAACGGTCTTTTAATATCTCATTCTTTCTATTCCCTAACTCCTTTTATATAATCTTGAGCCACAAACACTAAATTTGATATATATGTGATTATTAATATGATAATGATACATGAAATAGAGCAAAGGAAGCATATCGTACTTCAAATTATAGGATTGTTCCATGCGTGTTTGTGACCATGTCCCAAGAACAATTCAACAAAGAAACTCTATGAAGCTTTATCTTTAATAGCAATTGTAATTAATTTGATGTCACTTTTTTAATGTCAACGTGAACTATCACCAACATTCCTTTATAAATACTAACAAATCTTATCGCTCAAACATATGATCCAACAAGTAAATTTTGTTTCCAAATTCAAAACACTTCTCTACAAATATTACCAAATCTTAATATAGGAAAATATTCTCAAAGACAAATTTAAAGGCTTTTTTATAATATATGACAGCTCGCTAATACTTTTCCCGAACGACAAAAACGTTTAAATTCACGTACGAGCCCTAACTACAACACGCACTTTTTTTCTTCTTCTTCGAGCTTGTTCTTCTTGTCCTTCTTCAAATTTGTACGTTGAAAATATCTTCTTCGTCCTTCTATATTCTCATGTACAAATTTGTTCCTCTTATTGATTTCAACACTCGATTCTATCTTCGGCTTTGTTATTTCCAGATTTAGGTATGATTCTTTGACTTTGATTTTATAGTTTCTTCTATCAGAGTTTGATTTAGGTTATTTCTAAATTTTTTCTTATTTTTTGTTTAAATATGAAATTCAGCTTTGTTGCTATGTTTAGTTTTTTGATATTCTATGACAAATTTGGGAAGTAGGAACATGTATCTTCTGTTTTTTTATGCGGCATTGTTTTCTTATGTGTTTTAAATTAATTGTTATTTTATTTGGTTCAGTGATGTATTTCTCATATTCAATTTGGTTTGAAAGAAAATATATTGTTATCGATATGTAGTACCTCTGTTTTTTTGAATTTGTATTTGTGTTAGTATTATTATTATTTATTTATTTTGAAATGGTACTTTATATACAATATGTCACTGGGACAACATATCAGATGTCAATAAACGTTCGAATCACGCTACGTAAGTTTCGAACTTGTGCCCTCTCGCACCAAAGCCGAATCACTTAACCACTTGGACAATGGTGCTTGTGTTAATATTATTTTTAGTCTTTGTTGGTATCATTTTTCAAAGTAATGCAGTCCGGAATTGTTTTAATGTTTTATCTGTTTGATTATATAAAAAATGAAGTTGTTATAGAGTAAATATGATGATATACATCAAACATTCAATAAATGAGTGTTTTATTATTAGTATCAGATATTCAATGAAGTCTGTTTGAGTATCAACTTTACTATCAGTTTGAGGATCGGTTTTTAGATGTCAGTAGGTACTATTTTTAATATCTCTATTTTATTTATTTGTTTCTTTTTTTGTTATATAAAGTAAATTATTGTGCTATAATAAAATGATAATCTTAAGAAAACATTATTTTATTGATTTTTTTCTTGCAGTGCCGATAATAACCTTTTTGTTGTGTTTGTATTTGATGATAATACTTTCAGCACTCAATAGTCCGTTGATTAATCTTTTTATGATTTGAAGAATGAAATTTATCGTTATTGGTCTCAACTTGCTCCTTTGTATATTGAGATTTCTTATGTACTTGAGAATAAAACTATCGCGGTTGATACCAATTCCGATCTTTAAAGTATAATTTGTTTTCAATTGCATATGAGAGCGCATTATTTCATTTTACTGTTAAGGTTAAGAGTTCTTCATTGGAAAATGATGGTGGTAGTTCTATTTTCATTTCATCTAATCTTTCTAGTAATTTATCTTCTAGTGTATCTTTGTATCCTGACGTTGTTATTTATAGTAAAAGTAATTTAAAGGATATGTTGAAGAGATGTTTGAAATTATCAATTTCTGATTTTGTTGGTTTTTGTTTTGAAGGAGCTGATAGTTTAAGAGAACATCTAATGGCTTACCAAATTTAAAAGAGATATGAATTAGTGTTTCTGAAGAATTGTTCTATGAAATTATTGTTATTTGCTCATCGTCTAAGGATGGTTATCCTTCTAAAGTGCATAGTTCTTATGATTTTGGATAGCTTAATAGGTTTTTCATTAGACATTTGATTAGTGATCATTCCTGTAGGGCTGGTCTTAGAGATGTGAATAATCCACATCTTTTTAGTGTGTTTGTTCATCCGTCGATCCTTAATGAGATTCGTGATTGTCTTAGTAAAAAGCCTAAAGATATAATAGATGATTTTAGAAGAGAGTACAATCTTCATTTGTCTTACTCTTTTTCTTATTTTGGAAAACAACTTGCTTTGATGGAATTGCATGGCAATGATGCTATGTCCTACAATAATTTGAGTTGGTATTTTGAAGTATTGAAGAAGTATAATCCAAGTAGTTATATCGATATGCATGTTAATCCTTACACTAATCAATTTGAGAGGATGTTTTTGGTTTTGGTGCTTGTTTACTTGGTTTCAACCATTGTCGAGCTATGATATTTTTAGATACTACTCATTTAAAGGGACGTCCAGGTGTTTTGATGGGTGCTACTACAAAAAATGGTAACCAAGGTATGTTTTTATTTTATTTTAATGTAGTTGTATTGTTTTTTTAATAACTGTACAAAAGATTTAGTTCTAGATTTTTGTTATATTTTAGTATCAAAATTTTATAAAAGTATCAGAATATGAGAATTGTTACATTGTATGGTATTAGAAAGTATCAGAATTTGAAAAAATATATATTATATATTATCATATTTTTGGTATTGTTGTGTATTAGATTACTGCATAGTACGTTTTTAGTAGCAGAATTAAAAAATGTTATACTGTATAGTATCAGAATTTAGGTATTAGTTTTTAAGTTAACATTTGATTTAATTTTGTTTTATTACATTTTTTATTTACGGGTTTTTAGCTATGGGTATAGTTTCTTTAGAAAATGTGGAGAATTGGAAATGGTTTTTTATTCATTTAAAAGAATTCTTCATGAAGATTGTGATTTGGTTTTTATATCCGATCGCCATCAAGGTTTGATTTTAGGTGTTCATGAAGTTTTTTCTTCAGCCTTTCGTAGTTGCTGCTATCTTCATATGGAACAAAATATTCTTTCAACAATAAAGGGAAAAATGTGATTTGTCTAATGTTGATTTGTTCAAATGTGTTCTAGAGCTTCAAATGTATATGAATTTGAAGAAGCACGCTCTAAATTTTGTGAAATTGGTGGTAATGCTGCTATGAATTTTTTGAAGGATACGTCTTATGATAAGGGGGTTGATTTGTTTTTTCTGGAAAAACATTATGGTGAATATTGTTCAAATGTTGCTGAAAGTTTTAATAGTTGGATTTGGGATGAATGAGCCTTTCCTATTACCGCATGTTTAGATGGAACTCATGTAAAGTTATGGAACAAATGGCTAGAAGGAGGTGGAGTGTCGTTTGTGGAACACTACTCTTTGTCCTTCTATTGAGTTTTGTTTAAGTGAACGGATTGAAGAAAAATTTGGATGAGATATATCCAAGTCTTCAGTGTCTATTTTTGAAGCGAAATCATCAAACTCTCATCGTTTGATCTCAAAGAACAAATTTGTAGTTGCAGTCGATGGAAATTTAAAGGATTTCCTTGTGCCCATGTTATTACATGCATGAACAAGTCAAAATTGCCCGTTTATGATTTTGTTGAGTATTATTTCATCGTTGATGCTTATCATTCTTCTTATGCTAATGCTATAAATTCTATTTCTAATTTGATAAGCCTATTGTTGATGCTAGTGTTAAAGGTGTTATTAAGCCACCTAAGGAGAATCATGGTGCTGTAGGCCTTCTATCAAACACAAAGGAGGAATTGCATACTTTCAAAATAAGCAAAATAGATGTGGTGTATGCAAGCAATTTGATCACAATAAGTGTAATTTTCAAGCTTCTCCGAAGATATGATGTGTTTTTCATGTTGTTATGAATTTGTTAAGATTTATGCTTGGTTGTATGACTTTTTTTGGTAATTTTTTGTAATTAAACCTGGTTATAAAAGTATATTGGCTTTGGTATATGTTTAATTTGACATTGATTTGGTCTTTGTAATTGAACTTGGTTATATAGTACCATTTATAGTTTTAGTTTCAATATCAGTTTTGTAGTTGAAGTAGTGTCTATTTTAATATTTATTTGTTTGTAGGTTATATAGTGTCATTTGTAGTTTCATTTTCAGTATTAGGTTTGTAGTATAACTAATATCAGTTTTATTATTTATTTATTTGTAGGTTAGTATCATTTGTAATTTCAATATCAGTTTTGTAATATAACGAGTATCAGTTCTATTATTTATTTGTTTATAGGTTATATAGTATCAGTTTTGTAGTATAACCAGTATCCGTTTTATTATTTATTTGTTTTCTTGATTAAATCGAGTATTAGCTTTTTGCAATATGATTTTATCATTTTGTAATGTATCCGGTTAGCTTTTGCATCCATATGTACCTGATTAGGTTGTAGTACATTTGATTATTTTGTATTATCATTTTGTGATATTTTTTAAATGTGAAGTTGTGCTTCCATGTAGCTTTTGTATCAATATGTACCCAATTAGGCTTGACATTCAGTTAGATTTTGCATCCATACATATCTAATTAGGTTTAGCATTCAGTTAACTTCTGCATCAATAAATACCCGATTAGGTTTAACATCTGGTTAGTTTTTGCATTAGATGGTATGTTGGATTAAAAAATATATCTCAAGTATAGATTGATTTCCATTTGTACTCGATTAGGTATGACATTAGGTTAGCTTTTGCATCAATATGTACTCGATTAGGTTTGGCATCCTATTAGCTTTTGCACCATATACGTAACCGATTAGGTTTGGCATCCGGTTAGATTTTGTATTCCATGGTATGCTTGGTTAAATAATATATCCTAGGTATAGACTGATTTTCATCTGTACCCAATTAGGTTTAACATTCGGCTAGCTTTTGCATCAATGTATACCCGATTAGGTTTGGTATTCAGTTAGTTTTTGCAACCATACGCACCCAATTAGGTTCGTCATCCAATTAGCTTTTGCATTCGATGGTATATGATTTTTTTATCTGTTGCTATTTTTGCATCAATTGAAACTTAGTGAGCAAGATGAGCTAATAAGTTATGTTGTTGGTAGCTAGAAGATATAGATGACATGGCAAGTGATGAGATATTATGTGGTGATGTTGGTTAGTTTATTCAATATTAGTTTTTTAGTACTAGTAGTTGCATACTATTAGTATCGGTTTCAGTAATTAGAATCAGTTTTGATATGATATTATTATTAGTTTCAGGTATTACAAAGCATGATATTGGTTTTTGCATGTCATTAGTATCAATTTTGAATATAGCAAAATATGGTATCGGTTTTTGCATACTATTAGCATCAATATAAGTTTCAGATATAACAAAATATGGTATTGGTTTTTGCATTCCATTAGTATCAGTATTAGTTTCAGGTATGAAAAAATATAGTATCGGTTCTTGCATACTATTAATATCGGTTTTAGTTATAACAAAATACAATATCTGTTTGAGGTATAAGAAAACTTGTTATCAGTTTTTACATAATAATAGTATCAGTTTCAGGTATAACTGGAAAAAATATATATTCATAACATTGTATCACATGTAGGTAAAGTTAAATAAAGCTAATGTTTACAACATCAGAAATAAGATCACTGTTTTTACAACAAATTGGAATTTCGACAAGTGTTTATATCTACATTAAAACAAAGCTAAATTCAATTAGTTTGAACACAACCTCATAAATGTATATTAGTCGAACTTAACTGAACATCACAATAATTTTTACAACAAATTTACTTCTTTATATATATTTTTTCCTTCTAGACTTGACATGAAATCAGATAAATTTTAGCAGTGATCGTTGTCTATCAATATCTCTAACACTATTCCTACTTTAGTTTGCAACATAAGTTCAAGTCCTACCTTCATTGGAATTTGGCTTTTGTTTAGGGATATGATAAATATCATGAAATATATTCCACAATCAACCCTGTTTAAAGAAAAATATATTATTAGTATCAGTTTGCATCACTTGTAGTACCAGGTATATAACAAATATATAACATTGTATTTAAGAGACAATGGTGTTGTAACATCCCCCTATTTGGAGGCCCAATACTAACGACTACGGATGCTGCAGTCATCTGTAGCTATTAATCCTCGGCGACCGAACACGGCGATATTAGATACATTGATACACAGAAGCAGAATATGGAAAAAATTTAAACTGCAAAACAAATTCCACATTCCATTTCAAAATATTCCAAATTGATTACATAATCCCAATTCGCAGACCACGTTCAGATAACATATAATTATTACAAATACGCCAAGATGGACATATGAAGATGCCCCCTTGGTAGATCAGAGTATATAGATAGGCAAGAAAACAATTTGCCTTTACAAACAAAACCCACAGCGGAAATAAAAAAACTCTAATAACAAGTTTGCCTCCTGCACGTCCTCGGAAGCTTTATTCGGCTAAAAGAACACCTGGAAACCTTAACTCTCAGCCTACTCAGAATCAATTGAGTACCCGAGAGTTTAAGGAGGAAACAAAACTTCGAGTTAGACATAAAGCCTGGTATGAATAATAATTTACCATCTCAAACCATTTGGATATCTAGTGAGACCACGCTGCTTAGCGGAACGGGTTTTCCCCTCACTCGTATCCTAAAACACATATAAAACCATATACTGTGCTCTTGCATCCACAATGGTTAAAAACATAGTATTTCAAAACATTATGATGATATGCAAAACAATTAAATCAATTTTGGATTACCCATCCCCATTCATTCTGATTATCTGTCTCAATTATAGTTTCTAGGATTACTATTAACCTGTTAAAATGTTAAGGACTATCTGTCCAATTACTTAGCTTTCATGAGATCACTAAGAACCTATTGGTAACTCCAATAACTTATTCCTTATCCTAGTTTTCATGGGCTAACTAGGAACCTATTGGCTGACTGCCAATATCTTAATCCGGATATAGTTTTCATGGGATAACTACAAACCTACTGGCTCCTGCCAGTATCAAATCATAGTTTTCATGGGCTGACAATGAACCTATTGGCCCCTGCCAGTATCATACAGTTTTCATAGGCTTACTATAGACCTATTAGCCCCTGCCAATATATTTAATTAAAATTTTAACATCTGTTAAGTTATATTCACTGCTGGGTCAACCTAACTGGTTATTCTGCCCTTTTCCCAAAATACAGTTATGGGTTAATAACAAAGTGAATAACATTTCAAAATCTTTATTTATTTATGCCATGGTTTTTTTTCCTTAAAAATGAGAATGGGTTATTTATTTTGAAATCTTAAAACATCACTTTCGAAACCCCTAGATGACCTCCTTCGAAAGCTTAGAAAACATATTTCCAAAACTCTAAGTTTATATATATACCTTTTGAAACCAATAAGACCTTTCGATGGTATCAAGAAAACGTTCTTTAAAACTTAAGTTTCGGAAAAAATGAAATAACCTTTCGAAAGCATTGGGTTTACTCTTAAAATATAATTTGGGTCAAGATGGTTGTATACGAAAGTATCTCTTTCGAAACCAACAAAAACTAGTTTGGGGAAAAATTGATGGTGTCAGAGCCATCTAGTTCGAAAGCAAAAGACTTAAAATCAAAACTTCGAAGGTCTGGGTCGAAACCCCATTTCGACTCCATTCCTTCGAAACCCCAACCCCTTTCGAAAACAATACGGAAAAAGGTTTTGGTTTAAGGTAAAACAAGAGCAACCGCTTCGAAAGCAATATTGGACAACATGGTCGAAAGGTAGAGTAGCGGCTAGGCTTCGACTAGGACGAAACCAACCCCTTTCGAAAGCTTTTATTTAAAAGAAAAGGATCTCCTTCAAAAGTTAATACTTTCATTATAACATGGCAACCTTCTTTGAAAGCTAAACATACACTCTTTCGAAAACAATAAGTTTCGACTAAGTCGAAAGCTTTGAGCAAAATAAGGCAAGGACATTAACTTAACTTAACTTATAAAACAAAGTAGGGTTTCGACCCCATTAGAGGCTTATCCTTCGACACCAAAGCTTCCGCCCATCTTCCAATCCACTACGTACCTTCCAGGAGATACCATGTGTATTGGTTTCGCTTATGAAGGTTTCGACTTTGATGGTTTCGACTATAATAGGGCGGACCAAAGGCATCAGAAGGTATCTTTCATTAAAGGTGAAACACCTTTTTCTGATTTAAAGGCTGAATCATAGAAACTTTAAGTAATTTCTTTTTAACAACTTTCCTAGTTGGAAAACACTGATTGGCTGCCATAAAACATTTCAATTACTTTACTTCTGAAACTGCTGCATTTATTCAGATCCTAAATTAAAGGATTTAAATGTTAAAACCTTTCCAAATATCCTAAATCAGACAATTGCAGAAAAGCCCCTCTTTCAAAATAATTTATTTCCCTTAGTAAATCAATTGGGAAAAATCCCCAAAAAAATCACAGAAATTCGAATTAATCATGTAATCAAACATATTAAAATTTTAGACCTACCTGATATTCACAAAATAAATATTTAACCCAATCGTATCATATTATCCATCAAAATTCATAATAACATTTCCATAGCTTGGAAAATTCTAAAAATTAAAACTCATCTCCAAAACTATGTTTTACTTAACATAAAAGTTTTCCATGGCATTTCAAAATCAATATCTCATGGTTTTACCCTTAAAACCATACGAATTATATATAGAAGTTAATTGTTTAAATCAAATAATTCATAATTTAGGCATATCATCATCCAAAATTTCATAGAAATGAAATAAATTATAAATCCGAAATCATAGGATTATATAAACCAAAAGGAGATGGAACAAATTATTATTCACCTTAGATTTGATAAGGAACTTGAGATTTGTTGTTGATTAACCTTCCTAGCTTGATCTTTGGCTTTAGATTAAAATTCCTCTTTTCTTCTTTGATAATGGCCAGCTTTGATTTAGGTTTTAGATTTTGTGACCGTGAGAAAAATGAAACGTGAATGGACATAGAGGAGAAGTAATAGCTGTGTAAAATAAATGGCTATTTACTAATATGCCCATGTGTAATTAACCAATAATCCATTTTAAAGCCCATTTACTTTGTTAATAAGCATGGCCTTATTATGTAATTTAATCAAATCTCAATCTCCTTATCATCATTATCCTATTTAATTTATCTAATTAAATCTTCTGAATAATGTTACCAAAAATTAGGGATATTACAGGCTCCCCCTAAAGAATTTCATCCTTGAAATTCAGTAAGGACTAAATACTAAACATAGCAATCATCTACAACAACACCTAACAACCGTACTAGTCTAACTGACTAGCTACTATATATATAAATCTAATATAGACATACCCTTAAAGCAGATCAGGATAAGTATCTCTAATCATGTCCTCGTCTCCCAAGTACAGTCCTTCTCGTTGTCGCTCCATTGAAATTTCACCAACCTGACTGTCTTGTTCCTTAATCTTTTCTCATCTTTATCTACTACCTGAACTGGTTGTCTAACAAAAGTCAAATTAGGCTCTACCACTAAGTCATCCAACCCTGTCTGAGGAATAGTAGTCTCTAGATCATGCACATACTTGCAAAGATGAGATACATGAAATACATTATGGACACCTGCCAAACTGCTCGGCAACTCTACTCTGTATGCGAGCTTTTCAATCCTCTCAATAATCTAGAATGGACCTACATATCTTGGGACTAACTTCCCCGACTTTCCAAATCTTATCACATCCTTCATAGGTGATACCTTAATGAAAACCCTATCTCCAACTGAGAATTCTAGGTCCTTACGCCTCTTATTTATGTAACTCTTCTGTCTAGACTGAGCTTCCTTCATTTTCTCTCGGATTAACTCAATCTTCTCCGACGCCTCTCTAACCAAATTCGGACCTAAGACTAATCTGTCTCCCATCTCCAACCAACATGCTGGTGATTTATATGGCCTTCCATACAAAGCTTCAAACGATGCCATTCCTATACTAGTCTGATAACTATTATTATATGAAAACTCAACCAAATGTTGGTGATCTTCCCAAGATCCACCAAAGTCCAGTATACAAGCTCTCAATAAATCCTCGAGTACTTTGTTGACTCTCTCTGTCTGCCCATCTGTTTGAGGGTGATACGCAACACTTATATTAAGCTTGGTACCCATCAGTTCTTGTAGACTCTTCCAGAATTCACTAGTGAACAATGCATCTCTGTCACTGACTATACTACTAGGCACTCCATGCAGTCTAACTATGTTCTTCAGGAACAACTTAGCTAAAAAAGGTGTCGTTCTGGTTGACTTAACTGGAATGAAATGTGAAAGTGTATGTGCAGTACTAAGGATCGTGTAATATGGTATATAAATGCGGAAACTGATAATAGCAGTAAAATAAAAATTAAAGTAAGCACACCAGGAATTTTTATACTGGTTCGAACTTCCCGTTCTATGTCCAGTCCCAGAATACCCTCTGGATTTAAACTAAACCCCTCACTTAACCCGGAGGAATAGGACTACAACACCTGAGCAGCCGAACATGAATTTTTCCGCCTCAACAGCCGAAGAGGACTTCAACTTAATACAAATAACTTGTTGACGAATGTGTTCTGAATAACACGGATTGTCTTTTGATAGTACAATTATCCTATAATCAAATCCTCAAGAATATATAGTGTGTGTGAAGATTTAGAAGGAGGATAATCGCGTAGAATCGAAGTATATGAATTAATTCAGAGATTCTAGTGATATTGAATGAGAATGAATGCTTTTATTTGCTGAAATAAATATAGAATAGATTACAGAATTATAAACAAGAATCGGTGATTGTAGAAGTGAATTAAACATGTTTATATATTAGTAGAATAGTTACAATCTTTCATGAAGAGTTTCAATCAAAAGTTGTGACCATATCTCTTGGATTGAGGGTAATTCCTCTTCATGAATGATCGCAACTCTTTAGAAAAATAGCCGTTATTTCCAGGTCGGTTGACTGAAAATTCTGGCCAGTCAGCTGAGTTTAAAATCGTGCACAAAACAGTGTATATCTGTGCACTAACACAGATTCGGTCAGCCAAGCTTACTGGTCGGTCGACCGACCTAATGTTATGTGCATAGATCACATTTTTTAAAGTATAAAACAATATACAACTATTTGTATGTGTGTGTGACTACTTAAGGAATGATTTTAACAATATTCTAAGACTCAATATAATAAAATATTCATACTAATCTCTGGATTGTAGTCTTGTCTTCTTTGTAGTGCACAATATACGTTTATTCTCTTTTTGTCGCCTTTGTATAGTATTCTCTTTGTAGTTCATCTTATGATCTCTGAAGCTTGTGTCATGAATCAAAACCCATGAATCAACATTCTCCCCCTTTTTGATTGATGACAATACTTATGTGACGAAGTAGTATATACATATATATTGTAATTCTCCCCCTGAATATGTGGCGACTTTTCTACAAAAACTTGTTAGCTTTCATATATTTCTCCTCCTTTGTCATCAACAAAAAGGAATACTTATGATACATAAAATGTAAAAAAACAGTACGAAACATGTATCAAATTTAGGAACATAGAATTAAATTTACATACCGAAACCAAATAAAATGTTAATGATACCATTACTTAAAACTTCATAAAATAGAAATATTGTTCACAATGAAAACAGAATACTTGAAATAATCCAATAGCAAGACAAAAAAACAAGAAGATCACTCCTCACCCTCGTCGGTATCCCAATATTCTGGACGAATATTTTCATCAGGAGGAGCATGTTCTCTACCACGACGCTGAGTATGAGAAGTATGAGTTCCTAATGTTTCGGAACTTGTATTCTCGGAAGTTGACCAAGAAAAATTAGGTGCTGGTCTTTTTCCGGGAGCAAGATAAGTGGCACCGGCTTCAGAAGTGCATGACAAAGCATCCCAAAGATTAACAAAGAAGCCTGTGATTTTCTTGAATCTTCCATCTATTTTCCGTAGACGGGCATCTAAAGCTAATTGATTTCGAGCCAAAAGATCAATAGTCGCTTCCGTACCAAGTCCGGGAGTTGGTCTTTGAATTATGGACTGGCGAGTAAAGCGTTCCATAGAATGAGTGGTGTGCAATGGCTATGGCGTAGTTGATCTCTAGGAGTAGCACGCCATTGGTCAAATTTTAAAAATCTTGGTGGAGCATCCGACAACTTCATTAATTTAATGGTCCTTGAATCAAAATGATGAACTTTGGTAGTTTCGGATTCTGGAGCATGTACGACTAAGTCATTGATTAATCTCATTATATATTCTCCATAGTAAATATGAAGCATCTTGCCTTGGTTAAATGAGAGAAACTCATCCATAAGTAATTGTGCCCAATTGACTCAAACATTCCCACATATAGCATATAAAGCTTTAAAATTTTCAGGATACACTAAGTGGTAGGAGCCGCCTCTTGGAACTATGGATTTCATCATGAATCGATGAAAAAGTCTAGCTTTTGGACGAAGAGATGATGTTTGTCTGAAATCTATAGCATCATCTTCGAAACAGAGATGGCTTATTTGGTCGCGTCTCATTACATTGCAATCCACATCATGTAACGATATTCCACCCGGTTGAGTATTCAAGGTATGATTTATTCTATCTAGTGAAAGGAAAATTTCCGTACCACATACCGACGTCCAAACACAATTTTTAGCGTTTCTAGGAGGATTAACAAGGTTTAGGTTAGCAAGAAATAATTTGACCATAATGTGGTTAATTTTCAAATTGTTCTTTCTATGGTCAAGAAAAGTGTCAAGCCCACTTTCAATTGCGGCATGTTCAATACCGTAAGAAGAGAAATCGGGGTAACTTACGAAGGATTCCTCGAAGATCTTGGCATCTTGAAGCTTTATCCATCGTTCGAGTGCTTTATCACTCACAAGCCATGAGGCTATTTGAGAATTCACTGGAGTTGATGAAGAAGCGGCGGTAGTTTTAGTTTTCTTTCTAGGAGCCACTGATTTTGAGGAAAAATATAGAATTGAGAAAATTTTAATGGAGTTTGGGGTAAAAATATGAAATTGGAAAAGTTAAAATGAAGAGGTAGTTGTAAAAAGTAAATAGGTAGGTTAAATATTTGAAGAGGTATTAGCAGATTTATGTCGTTCGGTCGACCGAAAAGTCTGGTCGGCTGATCGACTTTGTTAACCGAAACATATGAAACTTTCGAGAAGGGATTCGGCTGACCGACTCAGTATTTCGGTCGACCGACCCTGTTGTTTTGCCCAGTTTTGCTGTTTCTGTTAAAAAATTGTATAAAGAGAAATTATATTTATTTTTGCATGATATTAATACAACTTATAGAAAATCAGCAACACACATATATATATATATATATTAAAAAATGCTTAGCCACCGGTTGTTAATATCGATGTTCCCAAGAATTTGGAGATGGGACATTCTCTATAGGTGACCACGTAGGAGCTACTGGAGATTGAGCAGGATTTGAGGAGGTTGAGGGTCTAGATGTGGGTTTAACAACGTCTTCCTTTTTCGACGAACAAATTTTTATGGCCATCCGTTCTAGAAAGCTCAAACGTCCTGCCGTAATTTTTTGTTCATAGTATAACTCCTTTTGTAGATCCAATTGTTGCTGTTGATAGTGGTGTATCTCATCTATTTTCTATTTGGTTGAAAGAGATATGACCATAGCATTCTCGCCTTTCTTATTTTCCGGTGTATAACCGGTATGAGTGTTCTCCCATGGTTTCCAGCTATGTCGGGGGTCTTTATCCGGGGAAGGAGAGAATTTAAGGACATGATTAGGTAAGGGAAAAATAAGATAGGGTCCGTTTTCAGGAATACGATCGGAATGTTCGTCCGGAGATGTATATGATAAACGAGAGTTTTCGAAATTGTAAAAATCATTGTTGGATGACATTTTCAAATAATTTTGAATATAAACTTTCTTAGTATTTGTTTGAAAACTAAACATAGTTTATATAAGAATTTGTTTACTAAAAAAACAAGTGGATAAGAATTATTATTTAATTATCATCACATGTAATTAATAGCAAAACAGTTTGTAAATGGATGATTATAAATTTTAAAACTAAAAATAGATTTTCTGAAAATACAATTTAAACTAAAAAGGAGATTGAGAGAAGAAACAACTATAGCTCAAGTGGTTATAATACACCATTTAACAAGCAAGTAAAAAAAAATTTGTTTTAAACATTTTGCATATTTTTAGTTATAACTCTTTTAGAGACGTTATTCCTAAATCTCGTCTAAGTTTGATAAAAATAATTTCATTTAATGGTTTAGTAAAAATGTCAGCAATATGATTTTCAGTATTAATAAACTCTAAATTTATCAATCCTTTTTCCAAACAATCACGAAGAAAATGATGACGAATATCTATATGTTTTGTTCGTAAGTGATTGACAGGATTTTTAGAAAGATTTATTGCACTAGTATTATCACAATAAATTATAGACTTTTCAAGATGACAATTAAAATCTTGAAGTGTTTGTTGCATGTAAATGACTTGTGCACATGCCAAAGCAGCAGATATATATTCTGCTTCACATGTCGATAAAGAAACACAGTTTTGTTTCTTACTAAACCAAGAGACTAAGGAACGTCCAATGAAGTGACATGTTCCGCTAGTGCTTTTTCTATCCATCCGACTTCCTCCAAAATCAGCGTCGCTATAGGAAACTAATTCGAAAGGACATTCTTTTGGATAAAATAGTTCGAAATCTTTGGTTTTAGTTAGATAACGAATAATGCGTTTAACTGCTCGCATATGTGATTCTTTGGGATTTGCTTGAAATCTAGCACATAAACAAACACTCATCATTATATCAGGTCGACTAGCTGTTAAATATAATAAAGATCCAATCATACTACGATATAGTTTTTGATCAACACTTTTGCCCTCCCTCGTTGTGCTCATAGGAGTTGGTTTGGTAGAAGTGTTTTCCAGACCAAATCGTTTAATTAAATTATAACAATATTTTTCTTGATTAATAAAAATTCCATTTTCAACTTGTTTAATTTGTAATCCAAGAAAATATACAATTCTCCCATATGAGACATTTCAAATTCATTTGTCATTATAGTTGAAAATTCCTGACATAACTTTTCATTTGTCGATCCAAAAATAATATCATCAACATAAATTTAAATTATCAAAATATCTTTCTTAGTTTTCTTAATAAACAGAGTTTGATCTACTTTACCAATTTCAAAACCAGATTCTAATAAATAGCTTTTAAGACGATCATACCAAGCACGTGGTGCTTGTTTTAAACTGTATAAAGCCTTTTTGAGTTTATAAACATGATCCGGAAATTTTTCATGATAAAAAAGAGGTGGTTGTTCAACAAAAACATTTTCTTCTATGTAACCATTTAAAAATGCACTTTTAACATCCATTTGACAAAGTTTAAAATTATGAAAACATGCACACGCCAATAAGATTCGTATTGCTTCAAGTCGGGCGACTGGAGCAAACGTTTCTTCGTAGTCAATTCCCTCTTCTTGATTATATCATTGTGCAGCTAATCTAGCTTTATTCCTAGTTATATTTCCTAGTTCATCTGCTTTATTTTTGAAGACCCATTTAGTACCAATGACTGATTGATCACTTGGTCTAGGAACAAGTTCCCAAACTTTGTTTCGTTCGAATTGATTTAGTTCGTCTTGCATGGCAAGAATCCAGTAGTCATCAGTTGAGGCTTCTTTTATATTCTTAGGTTCTATATTAGAGAGAAAAGCTACATGACCAACTTGATTTAATTGATGTCTGGTTTTAACATTCGTATTTACTTCTCCAATTATATTTTGTACAGGATGATCCCGTAAAATTCTAGGTGGAGATTTTATTATATTAGGAGTAATGTTTTCGGTAAGTTCATGTTTATTATCAAAATTTTCACTAGTATTACTGTTTTTATTCTGAATAGTTTCATCATCAGAATCGATAGTAATATTTGGATTTATATTTTTAAAATTTTCGTCAAATGAAACATGTAAACTTTCTTCAATAATTTGAGTTCTTTATTAAAAATTCGATAAGCTTTACTTCATTCCGAATATCCTACGAATATTCCTTCATCGGATTTTGGATCGAATTTGCCTGGCTGATCTTTAGTATTCAAAATAAAACATTTAGAACCAAAAACTTTAAGATATGAAATATTTGGTTTTCTTCCATTTAGAAGTTCATATGGAGTATTTTTAGTTAACGGTCGAATGGAAACACGATTCAATACATAACAAGCAGTAGCTACAGCTTCTGCCCAAAAATGTTTTGATAAAGTGGTTCCATTTAATAAAGTTCTTGCACATTCTTGTAACGTTCTATTTTTTCTTTCTACAACGCCATTTTGTTGTGGTGTTCTAGGAAATGAAAAATTATGGTTAATACCTTTCTTGTTACAAAATTGTTCAAAAACTTCATTTTCAAATTCTCCTCCATGATCACTTCTGATATTTTTAATTTTCAAACTTTTAACATTTTGTATTCTTTTAAAAAAAAACTTTAAAATTATCAAAAATATCACTTTTATTTTTCAAAAAGAAAGTCCAAGTGTATCTAGAAAAATCATCTACAATAACAAACACATATCTATTATGATTAATAGACTGAACTTGAGTTGGACCAAAAATATCCATGTGTAAAAGTTCAAGTGGTTGTTCTGTAGAAATTACCTTTTTAGATTTAAAAGAAGATTTTGTTAATTTTCCTAATTTACATGCATCACAAAATATATTAGTTTTGAATCTTATCTCAGGTAATCCTTTAACTAATTTATTTTTAGCTAATTTGTTGATGGTATTAAAATTGATGTGACAAAATCTTTTGTGCCAAAGACAGGAATCATTTTCCTTAGCTACTAAACACAAATTTGAATCATTATTAACGTTCATATTTAAAATATAAATGTTTTTATCTCTTTTTCCTTCAAAAATAGTGTTATGATTTTTATCGAAAATATTACATTTATTTTCTGAAAAAGTTATATTAAAATCTTTATCACATAGCTGACTAATACTCAATAAATTATGTTTTAAATTTTTAACTAATAAAACATCAGTAATGAGAGGTAAATTAGTGGTACCGTTGCTGCTGACATCGCCTTTACCGATGATATATCCTTTAGAGTTATCTCCAAAAGTGACTGATCCTCCATTTGAGTAGATAATATTTGGCAACATTTCTTTGTTTCCAGTCATGTGTTTTGAGCAACCGCTATCTAAAATCCATTTTCCTCTCCTTTTATGTGGTACCTGCAAAAATTTATAAAAAGTTGGTACCCATTTCTTTTTAGGGTCCTAAGAGTTAGATCTTAGGAAGCCAAACCCATACGGGTTCAGAATTCCTTTTATAAACATAGTTCTTGTTATTATGAACAGTTTCCATGAACATTTTGATATGTTTATTCCTTATCAAAACATTATTTGATTCTGGAATCCATATCTTAATGGTTTTAATGTTTGAACAAACTGTTTTCTTAATATCCTTTTTAATATTATTATTAATCCTACTTTTAGCAAAATTATTCTGTTTCTTAAATCCTAGTCCAGATTTATTGTTAGTGAATTGAGAATTTTCAAGTATTTTAGAAAGATTCTCTCTTCCTTTATTGAAATTAGAGACATTTTTAGAAATGTCATCAAATTTTATTTTTAGACTAGATTTTTCTAAATCTAAATCTTTAATTTTAGAATTTAAACTATTATTTTCAAAAAATAAAACATCATTTTTATTTTTTTGAATTACTAGTTCTTCAGATATTGAAGAAATTTGAGAAGATAAGTTAGAATTTGATTGTTGAGAAATTTCAAGTTCTTCTTCTAATATTTTCTTCTCATCTTTCATCATATCTACTTCTAAGACTGTCCTATCTAATTTTCTTTGTAATTCTTTATTTTTCTTTTTAAGTTGCTTTGCTAAGTCTACTAATTCAGAATTAATTTCAGTTAAATCTTCAAAACTAAGATCACTTACATCGTCTGACGAAGCCATGAAGCACGCATTTTCTTATTCATTTTCATTGTCACTTTCACTCTCTTATGAGGATGATGAGTCTGTGTCATCCCAAGTGACTGAAAAAGCTCTTCGTTTGGTTCTATCCTTCTTAAAATTGCTCTTTTTACGTTCTGGACAATCCTTCTTCATGTGACCTTTCTTGTGACATTCATAACATTCCATTGCTGAGGATGATGGTTTGCTACTGTTGGTATTGTTGTTGGAATTATTTTTGTTTCCCCTGAATTTATTTCTTTTGAATTTCAGAAACTTTTTGAAATTTTTAGCAATCATTGCCATATCTTCATTCTCTGAGTCGGAGTCATCGTTTTCTACTTGAAATGCCACATTCTTCTTTTCTTGTGCTCCATTTCTCTTTGCCTGCAAATTTACTTCGTAGGACATTAAATTACCTATCAATTCTTCTGGTTTTAATGTTGACAAATCATTTGCTTCTTCAATGGCTAGAACTTTTCTTTCCCATTCGTCCGTTAAAGAATTTAAGATTTTTGTGACAACATCAAAATCAGTAAATGTTTGTTCTAATGATAGTAGAGCATGATAAATATCCTGGAATCTAGAGTACATATCATTTATAGATTCATTTGGCCTCATTTTGAAATTTTCAAATTGATTTTTCAACATAGAGATTTTGCTTAATTTAACTTTGTTCGTTCCTTCATGTGTTACCTTAAGTATTCTCCAAATTTCATAACCAGAAGTGCACATGCTAACTCTATTGAATTCATTTCTATCTAATGCACAAAATAAAATATTCATAGCCTTTGCATTTGATATAGCATCTTGTTTTTGTGTGTTACTCCAAGTTGAGTATTCTCCAGTAGGAGTTGTGTACTCTCTTTGTATAACATTCCAGATATCGAATCCACTAGATTGCATATAGATTCTCATTCTAGTTGACCAATAATTATAATTTATACCATTAAAAAGTGGAGGTCGTGAAGTTGATTGACCCTCTGTGTAACTAGTATTAGTGTTAGTGCCAAAATCGTTAGTTTGTGTCGTTGCTATATTACTAGAAATAGATATCAAATAACTTTGTGACGGTTATAGGATAACCTTGCTCTGATACCAAATGAAAGTGTACGTGTAATACTAAGGATCGTGTAATATGGTATATAAATGCGGAAACTGATAATAGCAGTAAAATAAAAATTAAAGTAAGCACACCAGGAATTTTTATACTGGTTCAAACTTCCCGTTCTACGTCCAGTCCCAGAATACCCTCTGGATTTAAACTAAACCCCTCACTTAACCCAGAGGAATAGGTCTACAACACCTGGGCAGCCGAACATGAATTTTTCCGCCTCAACAGCCGAAGAGGACTTCAACTTAATACAAATAACTTGTTAACGAATGTGTTCTGAATAACACGGATTGTCTTTTGATAGTACAATTCTCCTATAATCAAACCCTCAAGAATATATAGCGTGTGTGAAGATTTAGAAGGAGGATAATCACGTAGAATCGAAGTATATGAATTAATTCAGGGATTCTAGCAATATTGAATGAGAGTGAATGCTTTTATTTGCAGAAATAAATAGAGAATAGATTACAGAATTATAAACAAGAATCGGTGATTGTAGAAGTGAATTAAACATGTTTATATAGTTGTAGAATAGTTACAATCTTCATGAAGAGTTTCAATCAAAAGTTGTGACCATATCTCTTGGATTGAGGGTAATTCCTCTTCACGAACGATCGCAACTCTTCAGAAAAATAGCCGTTATTTCCACGTCGGTTGACTAAAAATTCTGGCCGGTCAACTGAGTTTAAAATCGTGCACAAAACAGTGTATATCTGTGCACTAACACAAATTCGGTCAGCCGAGCTTACTGGTCGGTCGACCGACCTAATGTTATGTGCACAGATCACATTTTTTAAAGTATAAAACAATATAAAACTATTTGTATGTGTGTGTGACTACTTGAGGAATGATTTTAACAATATTCTAAGACTCAATATAATAAAATATTCATACTAATCTCTGGATTGTAGTCTTGTCTTCTTTGTAGTGCACAATATACGTTTATTCTCTTTTGTCGCCTTTGTATAGTATTCTCTTTGTAGTTCGTCTTATGATCTCTGAAGCTTGTGTCATGAATCAAAACCCATGAATCAACAAAATGGGTACTCTTGGTCAATCTATCTATTATAATCAATATACTTTCATTACCTCTATTTGTCCTTGGCAACCCGTCTATAAAATCCATGGAAATCGAATCCCATTTCCAAACTAGACTCTCTAAAGGTTGTAGTAACCCACTTGGTTTTTGATGTTCGGCTTTCACTTGTTGACAGTTTGCACACTGTCTAACCCACAAGCCAACATCCCTTTCCATGCCTTTCCAATAGAAGCTCCTCTTCATATCCTGATACGTCTTGGTTCTTCCAGGATGAATCGTAAACTTGGTTCGATGATATTCTCCAAGAACTTCTTTCCTTAAGTCCTCCACATTCGGAACACACAACCGTCCCTTCTTTCTTAGCCATCCTCTCTGGTCAAGGCTAAAATCCTTTAAATCGCTGGTCTTAGTTCCAACCTCAAGTCTTCTGATCCTCTCATCTAATACTGGATCCTCGTTCTGGTTAGAAGCGATTCTCTCAATCAATACTGGTCGAACTTCTAAACAAGACAACTTGACAGTACTCTGACTAGAACCAGTAGTCGATCTTAACTGCACATCACAACTGACTAAAGCTTCTTAATCTCTCCATTCCGCCAGCATCGCTAACACCACATTCTGATGTTTTCTACTAGGGGCATCTGCCACCTTATTACCTTTTCCTGGTGTATATTCCATACCAAAATCATAAGCAGCCAAAAACTCCAACCACCTCTGTCGTCTCATATTCAACTCCTTCTGAGAGAATAAATACCGTAAAGACTTATGATTGGTATACAACTCAAATCTCTCCCCTAAGAGATAATGTCTCCAAATCTTCAATGTGAAGATCACAACTGCCAACTCCAAATCATGAGTAGGATATCTAACTTCATGTGGTCTAAGCTGCCTAGATGCGTAGGCAACGACTTTACCACTCTACATCAACACCGCTCCTAATCCAGTTCCACACGCATCGGTATACACCACCAATCCTTGGTTTCCATCTGGAACTACTAATACTGGTGCATTAGTCAACAAATGCTTTAACTTAAGGATTGCCTCCTCACATTTTTCAGACCAAACAAATCTCACTTCCTTTCTGGTTAGCTTAGTTAAGGGTGCTTCTATCCGTGAAAAATCCTTAATGAGTCTCTGGTAGTAGCCAGCAATTCCAAGAAAACTCCTGATCTCGATCACTGTTTTTGGCCTTTTCCAATTATTCATAATTTCGATCTTATCTGGATCGACAGACAATCCTTTCTCTGAAACTATGTGACCAAGAAACTTTATCTCTTTCTTCCAGAAATGACAATTGGTAAACTTCGCCTTTAGCGGATTCTGCCTCAGTGTATCAAGTACTACTCTAAGATGAACTTGTGAGAAATGCGGATTAAGGATCTTAAGGCTAAAAATAACACTAGAGGGGGGTGAATAGTGTTTTAAGAAATTTGTTAATCTTTTTGAGTTTATCTTACTTTGTTAACAATGTATACACTAATCAAACACAGATATGAACACAGAATCAAACACAGATGCAAATATAAAGTAAAAGCAGTAAAGGAAAGAACACACCGGATTTTATACTGGTTCGGAGTTACCCTACATTCAGTCCCGCACAACTAAGTACGGATTTCCTTTCAAAATCAATTCAACAATTACAACCCTCGGTTTCAAGCCTACGAGGTACACCCTCCAGAATCACAATCCTCTGGGTAGAGATACTTGATTTCCGGGGCAACAAGTTCACCCAATTGATTTCCAGGGCTACAATCACACCTTCTCTCTTTTGATTGATTTCCAAGGCTACAATCACACCTTTTCTCGCTTAATAGATTACAAAGAAGTCTATAACTTTGAATAGCACTGAGAACCTTGTAGAGATAGTGATAGAGAATCAAACTAGAAGTAATCAAGTATGATTCAATGTTGATTTCGGCAGAGTAATGGTATGAATATGTATTAAGAAATGTGGAAGAAGAAGAGAAGTGAAAACCAGAAAAAATGATTAAAAATTCATTGAAACTGACCCCTATTTATAGAAGAACAACAGCCATGACCATTCATGAAGAGTTATGGCGAATAGACACTTCTTTTGAAATTTGAATTTTGAAACCAACCGACACTATGTCGACATGGGGTACTTGGGCATGTCGACATCCCAAAGGGATTTTTGGTGTTTTGATTTTCTTTGAAAATAACCTCTATCTTATATTAAAATTATTTTAAACTTTATAAATATACTTAACTATAGTTAAAATACACAAGTAAATATAAAGAACAATATATACATAATTTAACTATAATTTTATATTTAAATCTAAGTATAAATATTTAAAAGTTAAATATATTATTTGAAAAGATAGTTTAAAATCAGGAGTAATTTGACTTTGAAATTAAAGATGTTTTTGAGGCTAAAATTATTAAAATCAGGATAGAGAGTTGTGAATTCTTTTAAAAGGAAAGTTTTGAAATCATTTTGAAAACAAGATAATTTTGTAAAATCATTTGAATTAAAATTAGTGGATACAAAACAATGTCCCACTAGATTTTCGTAGGTTCCATCCTACTTAGGGTTCCATCCCTTTAACGGGCTCGAAGTGGATTCCATTCCACGAATAAATTGGATATTAAGATGCCAGTGCTTTTCTACGAGTTTTAACAATATTCCTAACTATATAACTTATCTTGGAAACTTGAACTCTTGATAATCTTGATACTCATGAGTCTTCTATCTCTATATCTTGAATCTCTATACCGTACAGTCTTCATTCTTGATACCTGCATGGTTAGATCCTGCATATACATATATATCTAAACTTGTAATGTTAGTATTTATATTTTATAATCTATTCTAAGGTTGTTGTCATAAAAACCAACTCCTTAGGGACTAACAATCTCCTCCTTTTTGATGATGACAACCTTTGTTTATAAAATATTCCTTCTATCCTAATAACTCCCCCTAAAACTAACAACTCCCCCTTAATCTATGCCTAACTACACTATTTTATATTTCTCCCCCTTTGTCATCAACAAAAACTAATTCCAAACTATATGACTCCCCCTTAATCTAATACTATATGACATGTGATTATAATGATAGTGTTATCATAAATAATCAACACTTAACTCTAAAAACTAAAACTTAATCTAAATTACTAACTATCCTAACTGAGAATCTATGATAATACTTATAATAGTTAAAAATCAAATATAAGACCATAAATTATCTATTAAGTATATTTCAACACACTCATCAAAACCAATCATGTCAGACAATCCAAACAAATCAATCAACTCAAACAAGTCAAACAAGTTAATCAAGTCAATCAATTCAAACAAGTCAAACAAGTAAAACAAGTCAATCAAAACATACCAAACAAATCAAAAACTAATAATCCTATATTATAAGACAATACTACAAACTCCCCCTAAATAAAATACACTCGTTACGTATACATGTATGCAATATGTAGTTTGTATTGCAGTATGAAATGTATAACATATGCAATGTAGCATGAGATAATATGCAAAATGAAGTGCAACTTGTGATGCAAATGATTATGATATGCATTGTAATTTATGATGTAATATGCAATGAAATGTGATACCAAATGTGATATGAAATATGATGCATAATGATATGTTATAAAATGATAATGAAGTAAAATAATTTGCAGAATGATATGATGATATATATACTATGGTAAGAGATATTCAGACTATAAGGTAAACATGAGTGATAAATAATATCTAATTGGCAAGCATATATATATATATATATATGTGTGTGTGTGTGTGTGTGTGTGTCTATATATGTATGTATACATATATCAAACTATTTATTATACTTCAACCAAACAAAGGTAAAACACACCAATTACTAAACCTAAGTTAAGGAAACTAATGAATGGGACAGAAAGAGTTGTAAAGTAAGAGTTTAAAGGTAATAAATGGTATTAAAACTATAACATATTCATGAAAGGTAGTAATCAAACTCAATATCAAAATTAAATTGCTAAGAAAAATGGACCTAAACTATATATATATATATATATATATATATGATCAAATATAAAAAATTAATAGCCTACTTAAATAATCATTTTAACTTGGTTGTTTTTATTTTATTTTTATTTTTAAGAATCCAAACTTCCATGTTTATAAAATACTTAACTTACTAATTAAAACCTTTATATTAAATTTTTATTGACTAAAATATTTAGAAACATGTTCAAACATCTTTTTAAAAAAAATATCATAATGAAATATTAAAAATAACAAAGATTAAAAAACTAAAATAAACATGTGTTATATTAAGGCCTCTTTCATTTAAATTTTAATTAATCACTAAAGAATATCTAAACATTAATTTTAAATATTCTAATATAAGTTAGAAAATAATTTCTAAAAAGAATAGAGAAAAATACTTAGTTTAAATATCGTTATTTTATAATTTAAAGTTTTAAGTAGACAAGACAGCATTTACAGAATGTTATAAAAAGTTTTTGTATTAAAATATATATACAAAGCATCATAAAACAGAAACTGCGGTATTTACCAAATGCTGTGAAAAGTTTCAGAAACACTACAGCGTTTCAAAGCACAGAAATGCTATAAAAACGTATTTGCAGCGTAACAAAAGCAAAGACAACATTTCAGAAATGCTATTTAAAGTTCTGGGCAAAAATGGTGATTTTTGACCCAATTTTTATAGTAGTTAATATAATTAAAGTACAAAATAAAATAAAATAATGAGAATACATGTGTAAAGATACTTGGCATTATGCATGAAAAATGCTTTTATTCAAATGTATGTCACTATATACTTATATGATAAGTATCATGTGATGTGATGCAATCTTATTAATTAAAGAAATTTATAAATAAAGTCTTATTCTAACATTCTAAATTCCTTTTATTAATTTCTTAAAAATATAAAATTAGTATCTTAAAAGAAATATAGTACGAGAAATAAAAACAACATTAAATAAGTTAAAACTACGAATGAAAGTATGCTTTCTTTCTTAATATAGTTGTAATAAATTAGTTGTAAGATTTTATTTGAAAGAAAACACATTTTAAAAGACTTTTAAAACATTAGACTTGTATATTGATATTTATACTATGGTGTGTCGATATATGGACCAAAATATCAAAACTTATAAAAGTGATAAATTTCTATACCTAACTAAATGCATAGATATATATTTCTAAATGCAACAATAAAGATGAAATAATAGTAAAGCGTACCAATTTTTGCATTCCATCTTTCTAACTTTGTCGTTCCTCCATTGTCATGATCCACGCATTTATATCTTTTTGAATTTGACGAGGAAATCTGTTCTATTGCGACGGGCTCGTTTTTCTGATCAGCGTAGTATATTCATTTGCAGAATTTGAAGACCATATGAGAAAGATACAGATGATTTAGTAGATCGACTAACTTGGCGCCAAAACTTTGAATTCGAATTTTGAATGAATGGACACTTCAACCACTATAAATAGGCCCAACGGTCACCACTTTTCATAAAAATTCTTCTTCTTCTTCCCGTTTTTCTATATACTATCAAACTTCTAGAGGGCGTATCTTCTTCGTTTCTTAATGGAATTGGATGAAACCAGCGGCAAATCGAAGAGGAAGGCAATGGCTACGATCTAGTAATAGTTTGGTTTCGAATTTGGACGGTATTTTGATGCAACAGGCCTAACAATAGAAGAAATGTAGAAGATCCCGTACATAGTTTTTCAGTTTTGAATAACCAACTTCAAACTGTCATATCTCACTCAATTTTGATCGGAATTTGATGATCCACCCATCAAAACGACCGCGAAAACAAGAACTACAATCTGGAAAGGAGTGGGAACAAAATACTCAAATCCCTGGATGCAATTTGAAGAATACCTTTGAAAGTTTTGCCTCCTTTTGCTCTTTGTCCACCAAAACTTCATTTGATCATAACTTCGTCATTTCTTGACGGATTCACATGAAACCAGTGGTATTGCGAAGCAGATGGAGAGAAGTACAGTATCAAATCAAGTTGTAAATGAGAACTAAAAGTTTTGTATTGATCTGGTACCCATTTCTTTGTCGATTTCCATTGTATATCCATTTGTTCTTCTTGATCGATGAATGATTATCTGGTATCTTTTAACCAACAGCCATTAGACATAATTCTTCTCCTGCAAAACAACATAACCTTTTAAAGAATCAAGTGACTTTTCAAAATAACTAAATATAGTTTTAAACAAAAATATCATGATGATTCTGTGTCATATTCATATGAAAATAGTTTTAATAAAATCTCCAAACATAGCCATTTTAAAAACTTTTTCAAAATTCAGATTATGAAAACTTTGAAAACCTTGCTCCGATACCAAATGTGAGAAATGCGGATTAAGGATCTTAAGGCTATAAATAACACTAGAGGGGGGTGAACAGTGTTTTAAGAAATTTGTTAATCTTTTTGAGTTTATCTTACTTTGTTAACAATGTATACACTAATCAGACACAGATATGAACATAGAATCAAACACAGATGCAAATATAAAGTAAAAGCAGTAAAGGAAAGAACACACCGGATTTTATACTGGTTCGGAGTTACCCTACATTCAGTCCCGCACAACTAAGTACAGATTTCCTTTCAAAATCAATTCAACAATTACAACCCTCGGTTTCAAGGCTACGAGGTACACCCTCCAGAATCACAATCCTCTGGGTAGAGATACTTGATTTCCGGGGCAACAAGTTCACCAAATTGATTTCCAGGGCTACAATCACACCTTCTCTCTTTTGATTGATTTCCAAGGCTACAATCACACCTTTTCTCGCTTAATAGATTACAAAGAAGTCTATAACTCTGAATAGCACTAAGAACCTTGTAGAGATAGTGATAGAGAATCAAACTAGAAGTAATCGAGTATGATTCAATGTTGATTTCGGCAGAGTAATGGTATGAATATGTATTAAGAAATGTGGAAGAAGAAGAGAAGTGAAAACAAGAAAAAATGATTAAAAATTCGTTGAAACTGACCCCTATTTAGAGAAGAACAACAGCCATGACCATTCATGAAGAGTTATGGCGAATAGACACTTCTTTTGAAATTTGAATTTTGAAACCAACTGACACTATGTCGACATGGGGTACTTGGGCATGTCGACATCCCAAAGGGATTTTTGGTGTTTTGATTTTCTTTGAAAATAACCTCTATCTTATATTAAAATTATTTTAAACTTTATAAATATACTTAACTATAGTTAAAATACATAAGTAAATATAAAGAACAATATATACATAATTTAACTATAATTTTATATTTAAATCTAAGTATAAATATTTAAAAGTTAAATATATTATTTGAAAAGATAGTTTAAAATCAGGAGTAATTTGACTTTGAAATTAAAGATGTTTTTGAGGCTAAAATTATTAAAATCAGGATAGAGAGTTTTGAATCTTTTAAAAGGAAAGTTTTGAAATCATTTTGAAAACAAGATAATTTTGTAAAATCATTTGAATTAAAATTAGTGGATACAAAACAATGTCCCACTAGATTTTCATAGGTTCCATCCTACTTAGGGTTCCATCCCTTTAACGGGCTCGAAGTGGATTCCATTCCACGAATAAATTGGATATTAAGATGCCAGTGCTTTTCTACGAGTTTTAACAATATTCCTAACTATATAACTTATCTTGGAAACTTGAACTCTTGATAATCTTGATACTCATGAGTCTTCTATCTCTATATCTTGAATCTCTATATTGTACAGTCTTCATTCTTGATACCTGCATGGTTAGATCCTGCATATACATATGTATCTAAACTTGTAATGTTAGTATTTATATTTTATAATCTATTCTAAGGTTGTTGTCATCAAAACCAACTCCTCAGGGACTAATAGAACTTCATGCCCTCTCTCATCCTTAGAGTATACTAGAATGTCATATATAAATATTAGTAGAAACCTATCCAAGTACTCTCCGAAAACTCGGTTCATCAAATCTACGAAGAAAGCAAGTGCATTCGTCAATCCAAATGGCATTATCAACCACTCATATGAACCATATCTAGTTCGAAATGCTGTCAAAGGAATACTGTCCTCCGCCACTCTTAACTGATGGAAACCTGTCACCAAATCTATCTGGGAAAACACTCTGGCTTCACTCAACTGCCAAACAGATCATCTATTACTGACAAAGGATACTTATTCTTAATGGTCCTTTCATTCAGCTTAAGGTAGTCAATATACATTCTTAACGACCCATCCGGTTTCTTCACAAACACCGCGGCCGCTCCCCAAGGCGAACGGCTTCGTCTGATAAAACTCCTTCCTTCTAGATCCACTAGCTGCCCTTTAATTCCTTCATCTCAGTTGGTGTCATTCTACTAGGTCGTCTACTTACAGGTTTAGCCCCTGGCACGAGATCTATTCTAAACTAAACAGCTCTTTTCAGGGGTAGTCCAGTGACTGGCTCAAAAACATCTGCAAATTCTCTTGCTACCTGAACCTGACTTAACTCATTTCCTACCTCCATAGCATTAAGCATAGCACTAACACTCCAATCGGTATTCTCTACTGAGAATATCACTCGATTATGACTATCAGGGTGTCTCAGCGATATTTCTCTATCCTAGCAAAATATTCAAGCGTCATACCTACTCAACCAATCCATACCCAAATGATCCCGAAATCTACGAAATCAATAACATACAAACTGCATGCAAACTTATGACCTAACAAGTCAAGTTCTAACTGGTCACATTTTAACCCTAGAGTTGCATACACTCCTATTGGATTCGCAACCCTTAAGGAAGTAACAAGGTAGGTGGGTTCTAGACATAATCTATCAACCAAACACTGAGATATAAATGAATGTGACGCACCGGTATCAAAAAGTACTCTAACCGAAATACTCTGAATCAAAAGTGTACCTTCCATCACAGTCTTTTCCTTATCTACTGCAGTAGGCCTAGCTGGTCCTATAGAAAAAACTTTTCATTTGTCCTCCCTAACTAGCTCTAGACATCGATTCTTGTAATGCCTAACTTGATCACAGTTTAAGCATTCATATTCTTCTTAGCTACAGCCTTCCTCCCATTTCCTGACCGGCATTCATTAGCAAAGTGACCCTTCCTGTCACACTTATAGCAAACAACCTCAACCTTTGACATCTTGGCAGTATCTCCCTTCTGGGTCCCCTTCTTCTTAAAGAACTTCCTCTTCTTCCCTTGAGAACCCTGGGTTTCTATTGTCCTCTATTTAGCTAAATCAGCAAGCAACTCCTCAAGGCGAATAGCCATCTCCACCACTATATTGCAAGAATCACGGACATGTGTCATTGTCATCCTAGCAAGCTCGGGCCTCAGTCTCCGAATAAACTTCTCATTCCTTTTGATGTCAGTATCTATACAAGCATACCCATGTCTAGACAGCTCTTCAAACTTGGTAACATGCTTAACTACTGACATATCTCCTTGCACTAAATCCATAAATTTCCTCATCAGCTCAGACTTGGCAAATTCAGATACAAAGTTTTTCTCAAACAACATCTTAAAATCATTCCAAGTTAACCATTCTTCCGGAACTTTGATAGCGACACTGTTCCACCAATGCAGTGCTGACCTCTGCAACTGCCTAGAGGCCAACCTTCTCTTTTGTCCATCATTCAGGCCTAAATCAGTAAATATACGCTCACAATGCAACAGCCAATTTTACACCTCTATGGCACTCTCTGTTCCCAAGAATGGCTTCCCACCCAAACTGGTGTAATCTCTACTCAACAAAGCAATATTCCCAACTGGAGCCACAAGATTAGTTCCTCCTACATTTCTAGCAACTCCAGTAGCAACTCCTGCTTGCATCAAACCGGCTAAGAAATGATACATCGCCCCCATATCTACTGCTGGATTTCCAGCACCCACGTTGGCTTAAGCATTTTGGTTACTAGCATTAGCCAGTCGACCTGGATTTCTCCTAGTAGTGGATCAAGCATTTCCATTAGTTGTGGTGCTTCCTCCACCGAGATTTCCTTTTCCGTTTCCTACTTCCATATCTCCTTTCTTGTAAATTTGCATACGAGCCTTAGTAAGATATAGAAGAACGGTCTAAGAGAACGGGGGATATTTACTTATATATATAACTATATATATATATATAATACAGGTACGTTACTATAGCGTTAACCCAAACCCCGATCTTATTTTCTGATTTATTGGATTATGTTTGGAAAAATCTTTTAGGTTTAAGTTTCTTTTAAAGTTTCATAAACCTATGCTCTGATACCAACTAGTAACATCCCCCTATTTAGAGGCCCAAAACTAACGACTACGGATGTTGCAGTCATCCATAGCTATTAATCCTCGGCGACTGAACATGGCGATATTAGATACATTGATACACAAAAGCACAAGAATATGGAAAAAAAATTAAACTGCAAAACAAATTCCACATTCCATTTCAAAATATTCCAAATTGGTTATGTAATCCCAATTCACAAACCACATTCAGGTAACATATAATTATTACAAAATACGCCAAGAGCGACATATGAAGATGCCCCCTTGGTAGATCAAAGTATATAGATAGGCAAGAAAACAATTTGCCTTTACAAACAAAACCCATAGCGGAAATAAAAAGAACTCTAATAACAAGTTTGCCTCCTACACGTCCTCGGAAGCATTATTTGGCTAAAAGAACACCTGGAAACCTTAACTCTCAACCTACTCAAAATCAATTGAGTACCCGAGAGTTTAAGGGGAAAACAAAAACTTTGAGTCAGACATAAAGCCTGGTATGAATAATAATTTACCATCTCAAACCATTTGGATATCTAGTGAGACCACGCCGCTTAGCGGAACGGGTTTTCCCCTCACTAGCATCCTAAAACACATATAAAACCATATACTGTGTTCCTGCATCCATAATGGTTAAAAACATAGTATTTCAAAACATTATGATGATATGAAAAACAATTAAATCAATTCTGGATTATCCATCCCTATTCATTCTGACTACCTGTGTCGATTATAGTTTCTAGGATTACTATTAACCTGTTAAAATGTTAAGGACTATCTGTCCAATTACTTTGTTTTCATGTGATCACTAAGAACCTATTGGTAACTCCAATATCTTATTCCTTATCCTAGTTTTCATGGGCTAACTAGGAACCTATTGGCTGACTGCCAATATCTTAATCCGGATATAGTTTTCATGGGCTAACTACAAACCTACTGGCTCCTGCCAGTATCAAATCATAGTTTTCATGGGCCGACTATGAACCTATTGGCCCCTGCTAATATAATACAGTTTTCATAGGATTACTGCAAACCTATTGGCATATTGGCCCCTGCCAATATCTTTAATTAAAATTTTAACATCTGTTAAGTAATATTCACTACTGGGTCAACCTAACTGGTTATTCCGCCCTTTCCCAAAAATACAGTTATGGGTTAATAACAAAGTGAATAATATTTCAAAATCTTTATTTATTTATGCCATGGTGTTTTTTCCTTAAAAATGAGAATGATTTATTTGTTTTGAAATCTTAAAACATCACTTTCGAAACTCCTGGATGACCTCCTTCGAAAGCTTATAAATCATATTTCCAAAACTCTAAGTTTATATATATACCTTTTGAAACCAAAATGACCTTTCTATGGTATCAAGAAAACGTTCTTTAAAACATAGGTTGCGAAACAAATGAAATACCCTTTTGAAAGCATTAGGCTTTACTCTTAAAACAAAATTTGGGTCAAGATGGTTGTATACGAAAGTATCTCTTTCGAAACCAACAAAAACTAGTTTGGGGAAAAATTGATAGTGTCGGAGCCATCTAGTTCGAAAGCAAAATACTTAAAATCAAAACTTCAAAGGTCCGAGTCGAATCCCCTTTCGACTCCATCTCCTTCGAAACCCCAACCCCTTTCGAAAACAATAAGAAAAAAGGTTTTGGTTTAAGGTAAAACAAGAGCAACCCCTTCGAAAGCAATATTGGACAACATGGTCGAAAGGTAGAGTAGTGGCTAGGCTTCGACTAGGACGAAACCAACCTCTTTCGAAAGCTTTTATTTAAAAGAAAGGATCTCCTTCAAAAGTTAATACTTTCAATATAACATGGCAACCTTCTTTGAAAGCTAAACATACACTCTTTCGAAAACAATAAGTTTCGACTAAGTCGAAAGCTTTGAGCAAAATAAGGCAAGGACATTAACTTAACTTAACTTATAAAACAAAGCAGGGTTTCAACTCCATCGGAGGCTTACCCTTCTACACCAAAGCTTCAGCCCATCTTCCAATCCACTACGTACCTTCCAGGAGATACCATGTGTATTGGTTTCACTTATGATGGTTTCAACTTTGATGGTTTTGACTATAATAGGGTGGAACCAAAGGTGTCGGAAGGTATCTTCCATTAAAGGCGAAACACCTTTTTCTGATTTAAAGGCTGAATCATAGCAACTTTAAGTAATTTCTTTTTTAATAACTTGCCTAGTTGGAAAACACTGATTGGCTGCCATAAAACTTTTCAATTACTTTACTTCTGAAACTGCTGCATTTATTCAGATCCTAAATTAAAGGATTTAAACGTTAAAACCTTTCCAAATATCCCAAATCCAACAATTGCAGAAAAGCCCCTCTTTCAAAATAATTTATTTCCCTTAGTAAATCAATAGGGAAATATCCCCAAAAATCATAGAAATTCGAATTAATCACGTAATCAAACAAATTAAAAGTTTAGACCCAATTTCTTCCTGAAATTCACAAAATAAATATTTAACCCAATCGTATCATATTATCCATCAAAATTAATAATAAAATTTCCATAGCTTGGAAAATTCTGAAAATTAAAAATTATCTCCAAAATTATGTTTTGCTTAACTTAAAAATTTTCCATGGCATTTCAAAATCAATATCTCACGGTTTACCCTTAATACCATACGAATTATATATAGAAGGTAATTGTTTAAATCAAACAATCATAATTTAGGCATATCATCATCCAAAATTTCATAGAAATGAAATAAATCATAAATCCAAAATCATGGGATTGTATAAACCAAAAGGAGATGGAATAAATTATTATTCACCTTAGATTTGATAAGGAACTTGAGATTTGTTGTTGATTAATGCTTTCTAGTTTGATCTTTGGCTTTAGATTAAAATTCCTCTTTTCTTCCTTGGTAGTGGCCGGCTTTGATTTAGGTTTTAGATTTTGTGACCATGAGAAAAATGAAACGTGAATGGACATAGAGGAGAAGTAATAGCCATGTAAAATAAATGGCTATTTACTAATATGCCCTGTAGTTTAATTAACCAACAATCCATTTTAAAGCCCATTTACTTTGTTAATAAGCATGGTCGTATTATGTAATTTAATCAAATCTCAATCTCCTTATCGTCATTAATTTATTTTATTTATCTAATGAAATCTTCTAAATAATGTTATAAAAAATTAGGGATGTTAAAGGTGCAAACAGGTCATATGCTTTAAAATGAAATAATTAACCGTTTTAGTATCAATGTTAGCATCAGTTTTAGTGCCTGTAGGTATCATTTTTAAGATCCATGATAATTGTTTTGTTTATGTTTTAATTATATACAATTTTAGTATCAATTTTTGCGTCTGTAGGTATTAGTTTTTGTGCCTGTTGGTATCAGTTTTGATCTGAAGCAAATATTTATCGAACTGATAAAACATAGCTTGTGTATAGATAGAATTCAATTCAATCTAGTAGGCATATAAAGATGTATAGTACTTTATATAAAAGATCATAATGCTAACAAGTTCTAAATATTAATAACTATCATTTCAGTATTACTATTAATTTCAGTTTTAGTATATCAGTAGATATCTTTTTTACATAAAAAATGGCTTACGCATCTTCTGCTTGCCGTGCACATTTAATTTGATGAATTTCATCTTACTTCACTTCAATATCTTTTATATTAGTTTTTTTCCACAGTTCTTAGAAGATTTCCTCAATTTCTTTTCTCTGTTCAAGACAAAACAATACAAAATTAGTTAATGTCCACTTCATTTCAGTTATATTAATTTATGTTTTGAAAAAAAAAATCATATGAATTTCATTGCTTCCATTAGACTTGGGTTGTTTCTTTTATTTGATCTTCTAGGCCGTAAAGAATCTATGTGAGACCATTGCATTATAGGATATATCAATGTTACCAACGTCCAATTGTCCTCACAATGCAAAGGGAAATACATAGCATTTGCATATTTATCTCGCATAATTTCTTTAAGTAAAGGCATGACTAAATGTCTTTTAATACTTTCTACATTAGTGGCTAATCCTTTCTGTTCAATATAGAAATTAGTTACAATTCAGTGTATGTAGCGATTATTGAGACATACCAATCTACTATATATATTAACAATAGGAAATTGTTAGTTTTTGTTATTGGTTAAGCAGTATTAAATAATAAATAATATCAGTAATCTAAACAGTGGAAGTATATATTGAAAAGTATTAGTATCGATTTTGCATTATTTTGGTATCACTTTAGTTATATATGACAATCAAAATAGTTTCTTAAATTATAGATCATCAACTTTTATCAAACAGAAACTAGGTATCATTTTTGCAAATATTTTGGTATCAGTTTTGTTATAAATTATAGTCAAAATAATTTATAAAATAACTAAGCATCAACTCTAATCAAATAGATACTAGGTATTGGTTTTGCATTATTTTGGTAACAGTTTTGTTATTCATGACAGTTAAAATAGTTTCTAAATTTACAAAGCATATACTTCTATTAAATAGAAACTAGATATCATTTTTGCAAATATTCTAGTATCAGTTTTTTATTTTAATTGAGTTCTTTTTATGAGGGAAAAATTAAAAGGTAGGTCAAAAAACTTTCTTGTTCTTCGAACGCTCTCAAATAAAAAATGTTCCATTTCATTCTCAAATGAGAATACAAGGAATTTGAGTTTCATACAATATCTTAATTTATATAGAATGATCAATCATTTTTTCTATATTCATGTGTTGAATCCTAGTAGCAATATATTTCATATATATTTGAATTGGGATTGACGAACGACTATCAATAAAACCGGAGACCTTAAAGAAAAGAAAATTGGGCACCTTATAGTGATGTCGTGTCTTCAGTTTTATTGATAGTCGACAATCAATAAAACCGAAGACACAACATCTCTATAAGGTGTCCGGTTTTCTTCTCTATAAGGTCTTTGGTTTTATTGATAGTAGACATTATGTATTAGTTTTTGTATTTATTTTGATTGAGAACAATATTATTAAGGAAACAAAATACATTTATGTACATGTCCATCTATGAAGTTTCCTTCAGAACATGTCGGAGCATATCTTTTGTTATTATGCATCCTACTTTGATAGTGTTTTTGTCATCTCATGCTACTTCACTGTTTTAACAAAAAAAAATTGAATCAATTAAATAAAGTTATTTTAATATGTAGCATTAGTATCAGTATTTATAAACTTACTTTTGTGATCTTGTCAAAGCAAAGAAAGTTTGATTATGTCTTGTTGTTTCTTATTCAAGTATGCTAAGCATTTGTAGTGTCCTAGTTGTAAATATGCAAATGTTGGTTCTATTACTGCAATTGGCTCTGGGATGGATTCTTTTGTACTTTCTTCTTCATTGTTTTTGTTTTTTTCCTTCAATTTTTGGCTTATTTGCTGTTTTTTTCACTCGCTACCATACACAAAGCTATCACTCTCTTTTCTTTTTCTTGTTCTTTCTTTGGCTTTTTTGGTTTTGTCGTTATTTTCTTCCAACTTTGGCTAGCAGGTTTTGTTGATTTCATTTCATGATATGCTTAAGATTTTTGCATTTCAAAGTCATATGAGTCATATAGTTTGAAAGACGGAGGAGTGGAGTCAAGTACTGAATTATGGAAGGGTATGATTTGGCTCTTAATAATGGTATCTTGTTCCATTGGGCTGTTTATTTCCATTGTTGTGTCCATTTTTTTTATGCATTTTCTATTTCTTTGTCACAATTGTACCTTGATTCTTTGAGGAGATTGTTTCATTTATTTTGTCCACCATATTTGCATTTTCTTTTGCTGTCCCCATAGGTGTATCTTGATTTATTGGGTGCACTTTTTCTGCTACACCCTCCATGGTTCCCTCTTCATTCTTTTCAGTTGCAGATCTCCTTTCTTCATTTGCTGCTTCTGTCTCTAAACATGTATCTTCATTCATTGTATTGTTTGTTTCAGTTGTTGTGTGGACGTTTTCTACATAGGGCTAAGTATTTATCACTTCATTTTCTTCTTTATTATTATAAGCTGTGGATTTCTTTTTTGCGTTTTTTATTTCTGTCTCTACAGCTGTATCTTGAACTAATGTGTAGTCTGCTTCATCTATTGTGTGCAGTTTCTGTATTTCGACCTCTAAATTTCTCCCTTCATTATGTCCAACTGTTGATTTCTTGTCTCAATTTTTGAATTTCTTTTTTTGCTTCTAACCTTGTTTTCTTTTCCTTTTCCTACTGCTCCTTTGTTTTTTTAACTTCATTTTCCAAATCTTTTATATGCATTTACAATACTTTGATGGTTCTTCTTCTTCAAATGTTCCAAAAGTTTTTTCCACCTCTTCAAATTTTCTTTGTTTTGCTTTGCTTTTCTCTTTCTTTTTTGCTTGATTGTCTTGTTGTCGAGGCTATTTAAAGAAACCTTGCCTCATGCGGAAGAATATTTTCTATTTTTTTCACCTATGTAATTTGCAGTGAAATTTTGTATTAGTTTTAAGCCATGATATTGTGTTGTAACTGATACAAAGTATGATATTATGTTATAACTAATATGATAAAAATGATAATTAGGAAAGTTGATACTATGCAAAATTGATACTAAGCAAAACTAATATGTTACAACTGATACTAAGTATGATATTGTGTTATAACCGAATTTTTTATAGAAGTAAAAATAATAATATTGAAACTGATACTACGTAGAGGTATAAACTGATACTATTCAGAGATAAAAATTGATATTATGCAGTGTTAAAAATGATACAAAGTATCATATTGTATTGTAACTGATACTATGCAAAGACAAAACAGATACTACATAAAGCCAAAAACCGATACTATGCAGGGACAAAAATGATATTGAGTATCATAGTGTGTTATAATTGATTTTTTATGGAAGCAAAAATTATAGTATTGAAACTAATACTATATACAGAGAGAAAAACTGATACTATGTAGAGGTAAAAATGATTATAGAAGAAATATAGTGTGAAAACCGATTCTATGTAAATAAAAATAAAATGACATTGATAAACGTAGGTAAGATAGAGTTTTAATTCACCCCACCCTCTTTAACACCCACCCTAAAGTTGCTTGACTAGTACAGGTTTTAGCTTCTGCAAATCCCATCTTCCAGATCTTGGCGAATTTTCACAATACTGCCACCTTGGTCGAATGAGCTTCATTTTCTCACAAATGCAATATTATAAATATTTGAAAAACTGATTAGATATGATTAGAAAAAATAATATTTATTTTAAATAACATATCTTACCAATGGAAGAATGAAGCATCTCGACATATTCCTTGGCTTGTGGATAATTTTTTTTACAAATTTATTGAATTTTTTATATTATTTTTGACCAAGAAACTGTCTTCAATCTTTCCAAATCAATTAAATGGGGTAGAAATTTCCATCTTAACTTTTGTTGATTATTGGGAAAGAAGAATGTCAACAAAATTTCCATTATTATCAATAAAGGCAAGTCTTCCTCATTTGCTTTATATTCTTCCCTATTTCTTACATTATATTTCTTTCAAACAAATTCCTTGTGATGAAAGCACAATTTTCAAAATTCCTTGCATTCCATTGGAATTGTTGTCTTGCCATTTTTGTTGTTGGCTTTACATTTCTTCCTTCCAATGGCAAACCAAATAACAAGCTGATATCATTTGCAGACACTATCATATTCCCTTCTCCAAATATGAAAGCTTCATGCTCTATTGAATAACAATTATACAGTGCGTCCGAATTATTTTAGTGTTTCTTGCATTAATTCATTGCAATATTGTTTTCATAAAAAAACATGGAAGAATTGGTAAAATCGTGTGTCTTTCAAAATGTCTATCAACCTTTTTGTAAGTCTATTCTTTTTTTACCAATTTTATAATCTTAAATATAGCTTGCAAGCCACATGTATAAGCAGTGTTAGAATTCATTTCTTTACCCTTTTTTTCTTCACATGTTTTTTGCTCAGATACCACAGATTCCATTTTCTTGCTTTTATAATAGTGTCCACAAAATCATCATCATCCTATTGTATAAAAAAGTGGCATTTAGTTGATTAGCAGTTATCGTTATTGAAATATATAGGTATTAGTTTTGTTAAAAATGATAGTGAAAACAATTTCTAAAATTACAAAGCACTAACTTCAATCAAACAGACTGTAGGTATCATTTTGTTAAATATTGATATCAGTTTTGTTACAAATGACAGTGAAAATAATTTCTAAAATTATAAAGTATTAATTTCAAAAAAACAGGCTTAGGTATCATTATTTTAATATATTGGCATCGGTTTTGTTACAGATGAAAGTGAAAACAATTTCTAGAATTCCAAAACATTAATTTCAAACAAATAGACCGTAAGTATCATTTTTAGTTTATGTTGGTATCAGTTTTGTTACAAATTATAGAGAAAACAATTTCTAAAATTGCAAAGCTTTAACTTCAAACAAACTGACTGTAGGTGTCATTTTTGGTTTATGTTGATATTAGTTTTGTTATAAATTACAGTGAAACAATTTCTGAAATTGCAAAACTTTAACTTCAAACAAATAGACCATAAGTATCATTTTTGTTATGCATTGGTATCCATTTTGTTATAAATTATAGTGAAACCATTTCTAAAATTCCAAAGCATTAACTTCAAAAAAACAGATTGTAGTATCATTTTTGGTTTATATTGGTATCTGTTTTGTTATAAATTACATTGAAAACAATTTCTAAAATTGCAAAGCTTTAACTTCAAACAAATGTACCATAGGTATCATTTTTGGTATACATCGGTATCTGTTTTATTACAAATTACAGTGAAGACAATTTCACAAAATTGCAAAGTTTTAACTTCTAACGAACGGATTGTACACTACACCAAAACAGAGGGTTCCAATGAGTATAAGCGTTGCCAAGAATTTCAGTAACACTTATATGTGTCGCTATAGAGGCGTGGGCATTTACTTGCAACACTTATAAGCGTTGGAAGATATTTTTCGCCAATGCTTATAAGTGTTGGGAAAAAAGATCTTCCAACACTTATAAGCGTTGGGAAACAATATCTTCCAATGCTTATAAGCGTTACAGATAAATACAAACAAATAAATACTTATCAATAATGTGAATGTTGAAAGATATAATGTAGACTATATCTAATATGAAATATTATCTTAATTTAGCAAATTATAACCCAATCAATATCAATAAAATATATTCATAATCAATAATAAAACAGAGTATCAGTTAACAAAAGAGAAGTTCAATACATAATTAAGTTATCAATACATAATTTACCAATTCCATACTAATACCAATTGCAATAACAAGAGATAATACATAGTTCATAGTTAAAGTCTATAAATACCGAATATGAAACTCTGGCCATATAACGAAGCCTCCATCAGAAAATTCACATAGCTTGTACCATCCAATTTCCTCTTTTCTTCCGCTTCTTCTATAAGTACCTACATGCATTCAATATCATATTAAATTGAAATTTATACTAAAAAGAATGACAAATAGTAATAAAGGTGATAGCACATGATTTAACAATAAAAGGACATCAAAAAAACAAGCAAATGTATGCGATAGCATAAGTGAAAAGCAATTTTTTATTAACGGACATTACATAGACATTAGAATTTTTTTTCAGTTCAAAACTGAGCCTATAGTGGCCTCAGTTGAAACTAGGACCACATGCCTCAGTTGTTTCAACTGAGGCCACTGTGGCCTTTGTTTCAATTGAGGCCACACTGACCTCAGTGCAAATGTACATGCTTAAATTGATTTTTTTCCTAACCCTTCCACTATTTGAGTTACCAGCTTTAAATAAAATTTGTAATCTGAACCATAAAATCTTATGACTATGTTGCAGTTTCATGGGGACATCAATTCAGTATTGCTAAAGAAAAAATAATACAATAAACCTTTTCTTTATTTTCATACGATGAGCAACAAAAACATGAGCAATATTGTAATCCTATACACATATAGAAAAATAGATGACAACTTAGAAAGTGTAATTTGTTCGCCCATTCCCGAACAAGACTCTCACTATAAGTTGGCCATGACCTAAGATTGATGACCCTTCCATTCATTCCTTTTCAAGACAACCATGATTTTAAAAACTATAACTAATTTAAAAGCCATATAATAGAAGAGATTATATTCCACTGCATTGATGATAGAGTTTCACTTAGTTGTATAATTAAATCTTTCTGCTTTTTATTTGAATAAAATCATACGTATATTCGATAATTTTTAATTGCTAAGTTCAACTTCGATTGTCAACATCGTACAACATGTCTTTAAAGCTTGTTTCTTTCCAGTTTGTTTCTTTCTATTGTTAAAGTTGTTTTAATATCTAGATAAAATGAATCGGGCTCATAACTCCTGTTGAAATTATTTAATTAGTTATATATTAAAGACTAATATAAACCAAATCAATATATAATTCAGTCTAGTTAGATGAGTAAATAGACTAATTTTTTGAAGTGATGAGGAGATATGAAAACATTATATATGTGAAAGTGCTGCTTTAATTCTAGTTTTAAACTACAAACAGTACTGTTTGTATAAGTCTTGCAGCAAGTAAGAATATCTAATCACCTAATAACGAACTAATATTCTTTTTATAAAAATAACAGCACAACCTTTTAAGAACTTATATAGTACATTATGTAATTTAATAAAGTGCTCATCAAATATAACCATTGCATATAAATAAAAAATAAAACATAATTGTACATATGTCTTGTTCTGCATTTTTCTTTAAATAATAATTTGTAAGCATCTGCTACTGGCATTTGAGAATGAGCTGCATATTTGCAAACATATATCTCCAAAGGGGTATAACTGGTAAATATACTAAAGCGTTATGGCACGCGCTTCACATTTTTCTTTAAAATTGAGTTTTAAAGCTATGGAACTGCTATGTTATTTTATTTTCTAAGATGGGAGAGTTAAATTAAAAGGCTCTAATTTTTGAAATATCCCATATATTTTATGATTAGAAAGGTTTCTCGAAAAACCATTTGATTAATCTATAATTTTTACTTTTGAAACATAAAGCGATTTTGTGCTTTCGGCATTTTAAACTTGGAAGAATTAAGTGTACATGGTTTCATTTCCCAACATGAACACAGTGATTTATTATAACTTATAAATATGATTTTATATGGTTGATTTGAGTTGAGCTGTAACGACCTGCTATTTTGAACCGTTTAAATCGACAATCATCCACTCATGTCAGACTTGAATTGCTCAAAACAGCAGATTGTTAATTTATATTTGGTAAAACTTAGCATATACAGTAAATAAGTCAATCACAGAATCACAGACACAGAGTATTACAATAATAAGCAGCGGAATAAGTAAATAGTAGTTCATGATGCTACTATATAAACATTAGTGTTTAAAACAAAATACAATAGAAATCTCAAATACAAAGTAATCTCGAATACATAAACAGATGACAAGTCTGAACATAAACAGGAAACAACTGAAAGCTGAATAGATAACAGAAGATCTTCAAGTAAAGCTCCAATGGTGAGTCTCAAATGCTGCGTCACTCAGTCTGACCCGAGCATAAAGCAAAACACAAAACACTCGAGTCAGGATTAACATTCTTATACTTAATAAATTCAATTCAAGTGAAATGTCAATTGAAATACAAAATAACTTAAAGTATGTTTGGGATTCGCATCCTTTAAGGATCCGTTAAACTATCTACATACATAGTACAATACGCTACATATATAATGCGTATAGTAAAGTATACTATTAAAATAGCATTAAGGCGATACCCGTATCTCCCTTAACACATTTTATATTTCCTATAGTCTATACAGTACCGTAATTCGTCCGTAAACTGGAGGGCTATCAGAGGGCACTCCATAGGTATGGTACAAACCAGACTCGTAGAGGGCGCGATAAGGCATGTGGCAAGGCACGTGAGGCAATGCCCAGAGTAGAATTCTACCGTTTTGCGGATCCGGGATGGTGGTAACGCATAGCAGCTACTACCGCCCACCTCGAGTCACACTCCCAAAATCAAAGGTGCACCCAATCAAATCACAAAGTAATAGAATGGTATTGAAGAAATGTGCCCGATCGGAGGTATGACCTCACTTGGCCCGGCGTGGCTCCTGTTTTAGCCACATCATGCTGACTCACGGGATTCAGGGCTGCGTTAATACCTCATATGGAATCGTCGTCAAACCATCCTACTTCATTCTGGAATCTCCACCACGTACGCAGTTGTTAAAGTGGTTTTCGGTATTGGCAGAGAGTATGACAATATCCGATCCCGGTCTCTTTAACAACCAAACACTTATTTCACACCGTGGTCATTTATAGTTTCAAACAGTTCATACTTCACATCAAAATATCATATCCATTTCAAAATCATATCACTTTCAAAATCATATTCACTTTTGAAATCATATCACTTTCGAAATCAGTATTCACTTTAAAATCATATTTATTTCCAAAATCTTAACCACCAAAAATAGGTTAAATCATCATATCAAATATTCACATTTAAATCCATTAAATCTAAATCATAACAATTCCAACTTAAATAGTTTAAATATTGAAAATAGTTTATATATTGAAATAGTTATAAATTAAAAATAGTTTATATATTTAAAAATAAGTTATAAATTAAAAATAGTTTATATATTAAAAAGAGTTTATATACTAAAATAGTTTATATCAAATAGTTCAAATTAGAATTGATTCCTCCAATTTCACAAATCAATTCAAATCAACTTTGGTTCCAAAATTCAATTTAAATCAATCTCAGTTCAACAATTTCAGTTAAAAAGGTTAAAGGTTCAATTCAAATTCCATTAATCCATTTTAACTTATATCAATTTCAAATCCAGGTTTGAACTACCATTTCAAATTCAATAGGCTTCAAAGTTTAAATCTTCAACATTTACAATAACTCAATTCGATAAATTTCATTTATATTTCAAAATTCAACTTTAATTTTATTTAAATTTGAAATAGTCCCTTAATCATTTATAATAACATTTAAATAAAATCTCAAATTACAAATTTAAATAAAATCAAAAATTAAATATCTAACTTCAATTATATTTAATTCTAAAATTATTCACTTAATCACTTTTAAATAATATTTAAATAAAATCTCCAATTACACATTAAAATCAAACTAAATATTCAATTTCAATTTATTTAAATTTGAAAATATTCATTTAATCACCTTTAATCAAAACCAAGTTATAAAATTATATCTTTAAAATCTTAAATTCATTAAGTTTCAAATCAATTTCTTTTTATTTAAATACAATTCTTAAACAAATACAATTTCAAATCAATTTCAATTTATCTTCCCAACCTTAATTTATTAAAGTAATTACAACATCTATTTTTAAAATATAATTTTAAATAAATACTTAAACATAATAGATATATTAAATTAAATTTTATTAAATTAAATCTTATTTTATATATTTTTGAAATAATAAAATTATCAGAAAAATCTATAAAAATTATATATTCAAAACTAACTTATAAATTTAAAATTTCCAAAACATAAAATTTCAAAAATCTAAATTCGCACATATATAAAAATAACATTTATATATTATATTTTACAATCAATATTTATTAAAACCTATATATTTCCTTTCAAAACTTTGGAAATCATTTACAAAGTATAGACCAACGGTGTCCGTATATAATTTTCTATCCTATAGTTAAGTGATACAGATATTTATCATTTCAATCCGCAATTTAAATATCTACGGATATATATCTGTTAACCCGCCTTTTGGCAAGGCCGCGGACAGACGGATTTAACTTAAACAACTTCACAACTATCGAGACTAAAGTATGATGGGTTCGGTTTAAAATGATGAAGTTCACTTGAATGTGTCGTTGGGAAAAGGAATGGAGAAATTACATGGCTCGGCCTAGGCAGTTTGGCAGATGTCGCTCGGCATTGGGATGGTTCGGCGTTGGAGGTTGTTCGGCATAGAGAGATCGTCGTTCGACATAGAGGGATCGTTCGGCATTCCAGGAGCACTCGACATTCAGTAGCGCTCGACATCCAGGAGCGCTCGGCATTTGGAAGCGCTCGGCATTAGAGGGATCGTTCGGCACTGAACGAGTGCTCGACATTAGAAGGATCGTTCGACATAGAGAAATGTTCGGCACTGGACGAGCGTTCGGCATAGAGAGATCGTTGTTCGGCATTGGATGGAGCGCTCGGTATAAATCTCGTTCGGCATCTGGAGACGTTCGGCATTGGATGGATCGTTCGGCATCAAGGAGCGTTCGGCATTGGATGGGTCGTTCGGCATACCTCACCTCGCTCGGCATTGCACCTCGCACCTCCATACCTCGCACCTCCATATCTTGGTACCTCGCACCTCCATACCTCGGTACCTCGCACCTCCATATCTTGGTACCATGCACCTCCATATCTTGGTACCTCGCACCTCCATACTTCGGTACCTCGCACCTCCATACCTCGGTACCTCGCACCTCGATACCTCTGTACCTCGCACCTCCCAACGTTCGGCATGAGGAGATCGTTCGGCATTCACGCCTTGTTCGGCATTCAGCGTTCGGCATCTATGGTTCGGCATATGGAGACCACTCCATTTGGGCTGAGGTACTCGGCTACCAGGCCCACCAGGGAAGTCCAACCCATCTTTGCCTATAAATAGAGAGGCAGGGGCACAGTAAAAGGGGATCTTCTTTCTGCTCTCTTACTTTCTCTTTTCTAAGGCCAAGGCAACTCTGCCATTTTGTAACTGTAATCGATTATTACAGCAATAAAAAGCAAACTTCTGGAGTGGACGTAAGTCGGAGTTAGCCGAACCACTATAAAATCTGTTGTTCTTTACTGCTTTCATTTCAGTTTTAACTGTTCTTCACATTATTACTCTCTACATACATTCTATCTCTGAGCTGTGATTGGTATTTGGTGCTTTCATCTGGATTTGGGGGTTAGTGACCAATTTTGGCGCTAACACTTTGGTGCTTTCACTGAGAAATTGAAACACTCGGGAATTTTGGAGTTAGGAACTTGGATCTTAGAAAGCAATGGCAAGACCACCAACGAAGAAGCAAGCAGTGGAAAGGAGCAATCAGGAAGGAAGTCAAGCGGCATCTTCTGGAGCTGGAGAGGGTCATGCATCCGTCTACATAACTCGGGACGAGATGCAAGTGATGATGAATTCTATGCAAGAGCAGATGATGAAACAACAAGAGGAGATGATGCAGGCTCTTCTTAGGCAATTTGGACAACCAGGAACTGCAGTTGCTCAAGATCGTGGAGCTGGACCAGAGGAACTCAACCAACGGACAGATGGAGTGAATCAGCAGGGGGCAGCTCCCAATCAACAAACAGTTAACAATCTAGATGGACCTAGACTCGGGGGCACACCACCTGGTGATGCTGGACCAGTTCATGGAGGGATACCGGATAACGCTACGCGGCCTGACATCGATAGGAATACAGGAGTACGTGATGAAGAATATGTGCCAGAATTTCCTCGGGCACTTGGGGGGCAGTCTGGATTGGTTGTAAACACTAGATTGGCTGACATTATCAGGCGGACTATTCGCGGAGGTCTGACGAACAGGGATTCAGAGGGAGTTAACAAAAGTCCGTTTACCCGGAACATCAGGACAGCTAGGAATCCGTCCGATTTCAAACTACCCACTCTGGAAGTATACAACGGGAAGACGGATCCCACCGACCACTTGATGAGGTACACTAGGCATATGGAAGTGCTGGGGGCAACGGAGGAGGTTATGGCCCGATGTTTCCCCCTGTGCTTGACTGAAATTGTTGCTATGTGGTTTAGACAGCTGGAGGATGGATCCATTGGAACATGGGCAGAACTGGTGGACAAGTTCTTAAGTCAGTTTCGAGTTCACATAAAAAGGCCAAAGAACGTGACGACGCTAACGTCAGTCAAACAGGGGGCAGATGAATCGCTCAGGACATTCTTAACTCGATTTAATGCAGCAGTTGCCTCGGTGGATCGGCCAGATCCATCAATGGTTTTGATGGCCGCGGTATCAGGAGTCAGAGATAATTCGGATTTCAAAGTATCGTTGATACGGGACCCACCGTTGGATCTTGGGGAATTCTTTCATGAAGCTGAAAGATTTGTTCGACAAGAAGATGCATGTTTGGACATGAGGCCAAAGGAAGTAAACACGACTAAGGATGGAGAACTACCCGGTGAAAGCTCGGGTGGGGGCAAGGATAAAGGGAAAAGGAAGCGCTGGGGAGAACCAAAGTTCTCCACTTACACAGGATTGAACACAACGTTGGAGCGGATTTTCTTAGATACTCGAGATCGCCTTTCTTATCGAAGGTCAGCAAGGAGGGAACCCTCAGAACGAGAAAGGGCGTCAGGAAGGCACTGTCTTTTTCATGACCTGGACGGGCATGACACTAACAGCTGTCGGCATTTGAAGGACATAATCGAGGAGCACATAAGGAATGGTCAGTTGCGACAGTATGTCGGAACTCGGAATGCGGCGGTGGAACAGGAGCAGCCACTGCCTACCTTGAACGACGAGGGCATGAGGCCCAGGAATGGTGGCCGATTGGTCATCAACTAATCTTGATGGTTTGGAATAAGTAACAAACTCCGGGCAAACGGTTAAATCACTTACTCATGTACGGGGTCGGAGATAACCCTCAGGCATGCTCTGAGATGATGGCTTACCGAGACGCCCGGGTTTGTGAAATCTGTTTTTTCCTTTGACTTGGATGTTTGCTTTTTCTGGTTTGGTTTTGGAGTTTGGTTTGAACTCTCTGTTTTGCTCATTTTCTGGTTTGGATTCTGGTTTGGATGTTTACTTTTTGGTATGGATTCTTGATATGGGTTTCTGGTTTTCTATTTGGATTTGGATTTCGGATTGGATTAGATTGGATTTTCTCTGGATTTTTGGCTAAAAGGTCGTCGAGTATGGACTATGCTCGGCAAGGGTCCGAAGAGACCAGGATTCGGCCTAGGACTTAGGCTATATATTATCGGTTACTATTTTAGGTTGTCGAGTATGGACTATGCTCGGCAAGGGTCCGGAGTGACAAGGATTCGACTTAGGACTTAAGCCACGGCATTATTCGACGTTCAGGGACACTGAACCATGAACACCATGGAATTACTTAACGTAGGTCGTCAAGTGTGGATTGCGCTTGGCAAGAACCCGGAGAGGTTACGGATTTGGATATTGGCTATGAATAGCTAAGGATTCGGACAAGGACCTGGAGCGGTCCCGGATTTGGATATCGACCCGGAGAGGTTACGGATATGGTTATAGGTTATTGGATATGGATGGATTGGAACTCGGTAGTCGGGTTCCGATGGATGTGGAATTGGATAAGGACTTGGTCACAGGATAAGAATCAGACAGCGACTCAGAACAGTCGCGGAAATGGATCAGGATATGACCGTGGCACTCGGATAAGATGGCTTGGTAATGGATTGGATTATGAATCGGAAAGTATGGATGTGGATAACATACATACTTGGGATATTGGACTTGAGGCTATTCAAAACACACCTTTCACAGCAAGGCATGTTTTGGGGGGCAAGTGTTAACCCGCCTTTTGGCAAGGCCGCGGACAGACGGATTTAACTTAAACAACTTCACAACTATCGAGACTAAAGTATGATGGGTTCGGTTTAAAATGATGAAGTTCACTTGAATGTGTCGTTGGGAAAAGGAATGGAGAAATTACATGGCTCGGCCTAGGCAGTTTGGCAGATGTCGCTCGGCATTGGGATGGTTCGGCGTTGGAGGTTGTTCGGCATAGAGAGATCGTCGTTCGACATAGAGGGATCGTTCGGCATTCCAGGAGCACTCGACATTCAGTAGCGCTCGACATCCAGGAGCGCTCGGCATTTGGAAGCGCTCGGCATTAGAGGGATCGTTCGGCACTGAACGAGTGCTCGACATTAGAAGGATCGTTCGGCATAGAGGAATGTTCGGCACTGGACGAGCGTTCGGCATAGAGAGATCGTTGTTCGGCATTGGATGGAGCGCTCGGTATAAATCTCGTTCGGCATCTGGAGACGTTCGGCATTGGATGGATCGTTCGGCATCAAGGAGCGTTCGGCATTGGGTGGGTCGTTCGGCATACCTCACCTCGCTCGGCATTGCACCTCGCACCTCCATACCTCGCACCTCCATATCTTGGTACCTCGCACCTCCATACCTCGGTACCTCGCACCTCCATATCTTGGTACCACGCACCTCCATATCTTGGTACCTCGCACCTCCATACTTCGGTACCTCGCACCTCCATACCTCGGTACCTCGCACCTCGATACCTCTGTACCTCGCACCTCCCAACGTTCGGCATGAGGAGATCGTTCGGCATTCACGCCTTGTTCGGCATTTAGCGGTCGGCATCTATGGTTCGGCATATGGAGACCACTCCATTTGGGCTGAGGTACTCGGCTACCAGGCCCACCAGGGAAGTCCAACCCATCTTTGCCTATAAATAGAGAGGCAGGGGCACAGTAAAAGGGGATCTTCTTTCTGCTCTCTTACTTTCTCTTTTCTAAGGCCAAGGCAACTCTGCTATTTTGTAATTGTAATCGATTATTACAGCAATAAAAAGCAAACTTCTGGAGTGGACGTAGGCCGGAGTTAGCCGAACCACTATAAAATCTGTTGTTCTTTATTGCTTTCATTTCAGTTTTAACTGTTCTTCACATTATTACTCTCTACATACATTCTATCTCTGAGCTGTGATTGGTATTTGGTGCTTTCATCTGGATTTGGGGGTTAGTGACCAATTTTGGCGCTAACAATATCATTTCAACCCGCAATCCCAAAATTCAAAATCAATGAAAATCGCTTGGGTTTATCATTTCAACCCATAACGATTTTCCCCTAATCTACAAGATCGTTCGGGTATGTATCATTTCAACCCATAGGGAATTTCTAAACTAACAGGGAACTTGCAGAGCGAGAACAAATATGATAATAATATAACATAATAACAACAGGCATATATCATCAGTAAAAAATTTAATATAATATATACAACAGGTTATGGTGTCATATGTCATAGGTGAACAATTGCAGATAATGGCATATCATATTTAACAATTAAATAACTAACAATTCACATTTAACAGCATATTTCAATTGTCATTTCATGTGAATTAAATCTACTAAATACGAGAATGTTAATTGTAAGTGATTGCTCACCTTTCGAGGCTAGAGAGATAACAAGAACAAGATTCGACAATCCAAGCACAAATTCCAAAGCACGGCACGATGAACAGGAATTCGTCAAACAAAGCAGAGCACGACAGACATGAATTGACGAAACAAAATATATACATATTTGTATAAAATATATATATATATAACTATATAAATTTTATATAAAAATCAATATTTAATTTAAAACACTTATTAAAATCAAAATCTTTGTATATAACATATTTAAAAATCAATACTAAAATCAAGCAGCTTCTCAACAATGAAAACAAACTTATATATTATAAAGATCAAAAAATTTATATATATTTTAAAACTATATATATATATTAAAAATCCAAATATCAATATATATGTTATATACATAAATAAACACGTCGACGTTTATATATTATACTTTAAAATCAAATAAGACCTTTATATAATATAATTCAAAAATCAATATATATACTACATGAAATCATTTCTTAAAGCCAATATATTATATGTATACTAACATATATACTGTTACATGTATACTAATACTACAAGAAATATATATAATATATACATCAGATCTCAAATAAAATATATACATAATATATATATATATATATATATATGACCAAAATCAAACTCATGTATACTTATATAAACTAATATATAACTTATATTAAATATATAACTTATATATATTATCATCTTTCCTTTTTGAAGCACGGCTTGCGTGAAAAAAATGGACAAGCAGGCGGATTTGGGCTCGGAGGGAAGAAGAAATGGTGGCGGATTGTGGCGAAGCAATGGTGCTTGGTCTGAGGGGAAGTGGGAGGAGTAAGGCCGGCTGTCGGAGGGGAAGTTTGGATCTGGGGCTGCTGCGCCGCAGTGGGTGATGGAGGAGCTGCATGGGGCGGAGTTGCTTCGACAGTCAGGTGGTCGGAGCACTTGCGGAGGGAACACGGGCGGATCCGGGTGGTCAAGCGAGAGAGTGAGAGGCCCGGGGACGAGCAAACTTGAAGAATGGGTAGGGACGCAGCTGAGAGGTGAGGCGAGGAAGGTTGGATGGGTGGAGAGCAATGGTTGGTTGGCATACGGTGGGTAGAGATGGGTTCAGGCGGAGCATGGGTGATGGTGTCGAAGGAAGGAAGGCATGGGTTGATGAGTACAGGCGGATGTTGACAAGGCTTTGGAAATAAAGAAAATGATGAACATGTTAGCTTTGAACAAAATATACAAAGTTATAGATATTATATTATATTTCTTTAGAATAAACAAAGGGAGAGGAGAGAAAGCGTATTGAAATGGAAGGAATATAAAATGGAATGATCCAGAAATTGTATTGAACATAGGGAACACAAAAGGTCAGATTTTTATTTCTGGGAATATAAAAAGGTAGTGACCATTGGTTTTCACGATGGTTAAATGAATGAACATGGAAACAAAAAGATTAAAGCGGGTACCGATACAGCTAGGCGTTACGCAAATTTCGCTGCGTACCGGACTCTGGAATGCATAAATGAATCTACTACGGAGATCAGCACGATGAGACGAACAAAATTGTACATGGATATCAGCGATACGATCATCCTATCAAAAGTCGATATTCGCTGCCAAACTGCTGCTAATTCACCGGAATTAAGGTAAACGGGGCTAGAGCGGTCCAAATTTGGCAAAATGAAATACGACGTCTCACTTAGAAAATGGTTTATATTTTTGTTATATAAAAATATTCAGATTTTGAAAATATTTTATTTTTATCAAATTAACTGATTTAAATTTAAATAAAATTACACAAAAAAAATAAACTTTCAAATTTTCAAATGAAAATCTGCCACCTGCTATGTTTAAATAGACGCATAACAAATATCAAATTTTCACTTCAAAAGTTTTATTATTTAATTTCAAGAAAAATTTAGTTAATTACGTTATAAAATCGTTAAAATTTACGGGTCGTTACACTCTCCCCCACTCAAAACTTTTCGTCCCCGAAAAGGAACGATATAGGAGATTAGAAACAACCAGAAAGAAAAGATTGATTTGAAATACACTGCACCGGATACAACAATTAATTCAAAATCATATAAATTTACCTTTTATTTACAATATTTCTATTAAGCAGAATTTAGTTTGAATATTTTTATTACCTAAATTTCTAACATTTAACTTATTGAATATATCAAGTTAGTTATATATATTGTTTTAAAATGCAATTGAGTATTATTCAAATAAATTTATCCTAGTTCAACTGTTTCAAGTTGTTTTAAATTTCATTCTCATTTTAAACACTCGAATTATTCAAAACTTTGCTTTATTTAAATAATTGAAAACCATCACTTAACATAGAATTTAAGAGTTAAATTTCCTGTTTTGCTTCAAACCATTTTGAAATAAATATATACATATATATATTTTGAACATCAAATTATACTCAAGAAATTCAAATCAAATCCCTTTTCCAAAACAAAAGTGTAATAAAGCTACTAAGTGGTCTCTCCACTCCGAGACTCGAAAATGAATGTCGATGATGCTGCGGTCATCACCGAAATTATTTTCCAACGACATAAGAGAGGAGTACTGGCTTACTTCTTTTAAAATTCTTTGGAAATAACTTCCATTCAAAATACTTTCAAATAATATATTTTATCAAAACTTTGAAAACCAAATTTGAAAAACATCGGAAATTTAATGCTCAAATTCTTAATTTAAATCCATTTCATTTGCAAATCTGATTATAACCCAAGTTTTAAAATTTCAACCCTTATAACATACTACAATGGTTAACAGTTTATGAATGTTGTCAAAATAATAAATGATAATCTAGTATTATCATTTCTAACAACCAATTCACTTAACTATTTAATTTCAGAAAATTATACTTTTATATATATAAAATATAATCATACAAAAATTATTTCATTTACCAATTTCGAAAACAATATTGTGTCAGTTTGCTTTGTTCAAGTGTTTTGAAATTCCTATCGATAGCGTTGGCCAGACGAATCGATCGAAACTCGAAACTAACATAATATAAAACATTTTATATTAATTACAAATACGTTCTCTTACAGGATGATTCAAGAATGGATTCTAAAACAAGGATAGAGATTCAAATTTAGAGGAACCAATTCAAGGAGAATTCCTAACTATGAAGATAGACTCGAAAGGGAGAAAAGATAATTAAATTACAAAAAAGGAAAAGATGGATAGAATTACATAAATCATGGGTGACTTTAACCGGGTCAACCGAGACTTAGAAAACGAGAATATTATCAACGGAAACAAGGTCAATTGTTTGAGAACATCGCAGAAATCGCGATTCATGAGATCAACAAGGAGAACAGGGGCATTGGTTAATCCAAAGGGTATGACTAACCATTCGTAGAAACCATTCATCCTGGAGGAAGGACAATAGGTCGAGCTCCAGGAATACATCGATGTAGAATTCAATTTTCCGCTTGAGAGGAAGAGAAGTAACTTCACCAAAACATCAGGATAATCTCTAATTATTAGAGTGGAGTCGATATCACTGGGCTAAGGATCAATGAAAAGATGAAACTGCCTGCATAATACTGAGGCAATCGACTAATCGGAAGAGAATTACCCGGGTCGCCTACTAGAGAAACAGTTCGGACTTTGCAAGAAGTAACAGCATCTAAACCGAGGACATAGAAATCTCCTGTGAATCGATGCCTGTTGTAAAGGAGTTTCACCAGTTTACAAATCATACCAAGGTTGGCAGGACCGTCGATGGGATTGGTCACACAAAATGATGAAGTTGACAGTTGAGATAATAAGATGTGCTCGAATTTATTACAAATATCGACAGAAATGGAGTTATGGGATGCTCCATAATCAAGAGGAACACGAACAGGAAAGGACAAGAATGGATTTCAGAACAAAGGGATAGTTCCAAAATTCAAAAGAAATCCTAATCCAGGACAAAGAATTTCAAGCTCGAACGAAGATGATTCTATAATTGATTCTACTCATTCTAGGATATCAATACCCTATCTCTAATGAGTTTTCACTCCATATGCTAAGTTTTGCCTAAACCAGAGCTCTGATACCAACTGTAACGACCTGATATTCCGAACTGTTCAAATTGACAATCATCCACTCATGTCAGACTTGAATTGCTCAAAACAACAGATTGTTAATTTATATTTGGCAAAACTTAGCATATACAGTAAATAAATCAATCACAGAATCATAGACACAGAGTATCAACAATAAGCAGCGGAATAGGTAAATAGTAGTTCATGAAGCTACTATATAAACATCAAAGTTTAAAACAAAATACAACAGAAATCTCAAATACAAAGTAATCTCGAATACATAAACAGATGACAAGTCCGAACATAAATTGGAAACAGCTGAAAGCTAAATAGATAATAGAAGATCTTCAAGTAAAGCTCCAATGGTGAGTCTCAAATGCTGTGTCACTCAGTCTGACCCGAGCATAAAGCAAAACACAAAACACTCGAGTCAGGATTAACATTCTTATACTTAATAAATTCAATTCAAGTGCAATGTCAACTGAAATACAAAATAACTTAAAGGATGTTTGGGATTCCCATCCTTTAAGGATCCGTTAAACTATCTACATACATAGTACAATACGCTACATATATAATGTCTATAGTAAAGTAAACTATTAAAATAGCGTTAAGGCGTTACCCATATCCCCATTAACACATTTTATATATTCCCATAGTCTATACAGTACCATAATTCCTCCGTAAATTGGAGGGCTATCAGAGGGCACTCCATAGGTATGGTACAAACCAAACTCGTAGAGGGCGCAATAAGGCATGTGACAAGGCACGCGAGGCAATGCCCAGGGTAGGATTCTACCGTTTTGCAGATCCGAACTGGTGGTAAAGCATAGCAGCTACTACCGCCCACCTCGAGACACACACCCAAAATCAAAGGTGCACCCAATCAAATCACAAAGTAATAGAATGGTATCGAAGAAATGTGCCCAATCGGAGGTATGACCTCACTTGGCCCGACGTGGCTCCTGTTTTAGCCACATCAAGCTGACTCATGAGAGTCAGGGCTGCGTTATTACCTCATATAGAATCGTCGCCAAACCATCATACTTCGTTCTGGAATCTCCACCACGTACACAGTTGTTAAAGTGGTTTTCAGTATTGGCAGAGAGTATGACAATATCTGATCCCGGTCTCTTTAACAACCAAACACTTATTTCACACCGTGGTCGTTTATAGTTTCAAACAGTGCATACTTCACATCAAAATATCATATCCATTGCAAAATCATATCACTTTCGAAATCTTATTCAGTTTCGAAATCATATCACTTTCGAAATCAGTATTCACTTTAAAATCATATTTATTTATAAAATCTTAACCACCAAAAATAGGTTAAACCATCATATCAAATATTCGCATTTAAATCCATTAAATCTAAATCATAACAATTCCAACTTAAATAGTTTAAATATTGAAAATAATTTATATATTGAAATAGTTATAAATTAAAAATAGTTTATATATTTAAAAATAAGTTATAAATTAAAAATAGTTTATATATTAAAAAGAGTTTATATACTAAAATAGTTTATATCAAATAGTTCAAATTAGAATTGATTCCTCCAATTTCACAAATCAATTCAAATCAACTTTAGTTCCAAAATTCAATTTAAATCAATCTCAGTTCAATGATTTCAGTTAAAAAGGTTAAAGGTTCAATTCAAATTCTATTAATCCATTTTAATTTATATCAATCTCAAATCCAGGTTTGAACTACCATTTCAAATTCAATAGGCTTCAAAGTTTAAATCTTCAACATTTACAATAACTCAATTCGATAAATTTCATTTATATTTCAAAATTCAACTTTAATTTTATTTAAATTTAAAATATTCCCTTAATCATTTATAATAACATTTAAATAAAATCTCAAATTACAAATTTAAATAAAATCAAAAATTAAATATCTAACCTCAATTATATTTAATTCTAAAATTATTCACTTAATCACTTTTAAATAATATTTAAGTAAAATCTCCAATTACACATTTAAATCAAACTAAATATTCAATTTCAATTTATTTAAATTTGAAAATATTCATTTAATCACCTTTAATCAAAATCAAGTTATAAAATAATATTTTTAAAATCTCAAATTCAATAAGTTTCAAATCAGTTTCTTTTTATTTAAATACAATTCTTAAACAAATACAATTTCAAATCAATTTCAATTTATCTTCCCAACCTTAATTTATTAAAGTTGTTGCAACATCTATTTTTAAAATATAATTTTAAATAAATACTTAAACATAATATATATATTAATTACATTAAATTTTATTAAATTAAATCTTATTTTATATATTTTTAAAATCAGAAAATTATCAGAAATATCTTTAAAAAATATATTTTCAAAACTAACTTATAAATTTAAAATTTCCAAAACATAAAATTTTAAAAATCTAAATTTACACATATATAAAAATAACATTTATATATTATATTTTAAAATCAATATTTATTAAAACCCATATATTTCCTTTCAAAACTTTGGAAATCATTTTCAAAGTACAGACCAATGGTGTCCGTATATAATTTTTTATCCTATGGTCAAGTGATACAGATATTTATCATTTCAATCCGCAATTTAAATATCTACGGGTATATATCATTTCAACCCGCAATTCCAAAATTCAAAATCAATGAAAATCGCTTGGGTTTATCATTTCAACCCATAACGATTTTCCCCTAATCTACGAGATCGTTCGGGTATGTATCATTTCAGCCCATAGGGAATTTCTAAACTAATAGGAAACTTGCAGAGTGAGAACAAATATGATAATAATATAACATATTAACAACAGGCATATATCATCGGTAACAAATTTAAATATAATATATACAACAGGTTATGGTGTCATATGTCATAGGCGAACAATTGTAGATAATGGCATATCATATTTAACAATTAAATAACTAATAATTCACATTTAACAACATATTTCAATTGTCATTTCATGTGAATTAAATCTACTAAATATAAGAATGTTAACCGTGAGCGATTGCTCACCTTTCGAGGCTAGAGAGATAACAAGAACAAGATGCGACAATCCAAGCACAAATTCCAAAGCACGGCACAATGAACACGAATTCGACAAACAAAGCAGATCACGATGGACATGAATTGATGAAACAAAATATATACATATTTGTATGAAATATATATATATATAACTATATAAATTTTATATAAAAATCAATATTTAATTTAACACGCTTATTAAAAATCAAAATCTGTATATATAACATATTTAAAAATCAATACTAAAATCAAGCAGCTTCTCAACAATGAAAACAAACCTATATATTATAAAGATCAAAATATTTATATATTTTAAAACTTTATATATATATATATATATTAAAAATCCAAATATCAATATATATATTATATACATAAATAAACACGTCGACATTTATATATTATACTTTAAAATCAGATAAGACCTTTATATAATATAATTCAAAAATCAATATATATACTACATGAAATCATTTCTTAAAGACAATATATTATATGTATACTAACATATATATTGTTACATGTATACTAATACTACAGGAAATATATATAATATATACATAATATATATATATATGTGTGTGTGTGTGTGAACAAAATCAAACTCATGTATACTTATATAAACTAATATATAACTTATATATAAAAAAATTATCATCTTTCCTTTTTGAAGCACGGCTGACAAGGCTTGCGTGAAAAAAATGGACAAGCAGGCGGACGTGGGCTCGGAGGGAAGAAGAAATGGTGGCGGAGTGTGGCGAAGCAATGGTGCTTGGTCGGAGGGGAAGTGGAAGGAGTAAGGCCGGTTGTCCGCGGGGAAGCTTGGATCTGGGGTTGCTGCGCGACAGTGGGTGATGGAGGAGCTGCATGGGGCAGAGTTGCTTTGACAGTCAGGTGGTCGGAGCACTTGCGGAGGGAACATGGGCGGATCCGGGTGGTCGAGCGAGAGAGTGAGAGGTCCGGGGACGAGTAAACTTGAAGAATGGGCAAGGACGTAGTTGAGAGGGGAGGCGAGGAAGGTTGGATGGGCGGAGAGCAATGGTTGGTCGGCATACGGTGGGTAGTGATAGGTTCAGGCGGAGCATGGGTGATGGTGTCGAAGGATGGAAGGCACGGGTTGATGAGTATAGGCGGATGTTGACAAGGCTTTGGAAATAAAGAAAATTATGAACAGGTTAGCTTTGAACAAAATATACAAAGTTATAGATATTATATTATATTTCTTCAGAATGAATAAAGGCAGAGGAGAGAAAGCGTATTGAAATGGAAGGAATATATAGTGGAACGATCCAGAAATTGTATTGAATATAGGGAACACAAAAAGACAGAAATTTATTTCTGGGAATATAAAAAGGTAGTGACCATTGGTTTTCACGGTGGTTAAACGAATGAACATGGAAACAAAAAGATTAAAACGGGTACCGATACGGCTAGCCGTTACGTAGATTTCGTCGCGTACCGGACTCTGAAATGCACAAATGAATATACTACGGAGATCAGCATGATAAGACGAACAGAATGGTACACAGATATCAGCGATACGATCATCCTATCAAAAGTCGATATTCGCTGCCAAACTACTGCCAATTCGCTGAAATTAAGGTAAATGGGGCTAGAGCATTCCAAATTTGGCAATACGAAATACGACGTCTCACTTAGAAAATGGTCTATATTTTATTATATAAAAATATTCAGATTTTGAAAATATTTTATTTTTATCAAATTAACCGATTTAAATTTAAATAAAATTACACAACAAAATAAACTTTCAAATTTTCAAATGAAAATCTAACACTTGCTATGTTTAAATAGACGCATAACAAATATCAAATTTTCACTTCAAAAGTTCTATTATTTAATTTCAAGAAAAATTTAGTTAATTACGTTATAAAATCATTAAAAATTTATGGGTCGTTACATGAGCTTTGGTATTTGAAGACTTTTGGCATATATTTGTAAAAGATGACGAAATATATATTATATGAGAAAGCTATATGTACCCCAATTTCAGTCCTGATGAGCATTTTAATGTTGCTATCAAAACACTTACATATGTTTCCGTGGCACATGGTAGTACTTTTCCAAATTTTCTTTTATGTCCAGCCTTCCAAACCATCGCTCTTGAAATATAAATTTAACACAAAGATTTTCATCATTACATGATCAAGTACTCAAACTTTATACATAAATTTATCCCTGTATAAATTACTTAATTCACGTTAAATTTGTTGATAATAGAAATACTGCAATTGCACACAAAAGAATTAAAACATAAATTATATACTTGCATAGAATTTTAAAAGATGTTTCTCAAGTTTTGAGATTTTCAAAGCTTTTTCATTCCCAAAAGGTGCATTTTAGATATACTTTCCTTATAAATTGTATATTTTTAAATCAGTCAAAAAATGATTTTTTTTTTGTTTTCATGTGATATTAATATTTGTATATTTGTAAAAAGTATTTTGAATTTGTAAAGGTAGTTTAATCTTAGATCCTATTTTTAGAAGCGGTTTGATATTGTAAAACATGTTTAATTGTTAGATCCTACTTTTAGGGGAGTTTGAATTTGTAAAAGAAGTGTAATATTAGATCCTATTTTTAAGTGATTAAGATTTGATAATATATAAAGGGGCGTTTTTGGTAGTTCACGTTGATACCAAAAAAGTGTGACACTAAAAATATTACAACTATTATTAAAGATATATATATATATATATTATTTTTTTGAAAATGGTAAAGATATATATATATATATATATAATTTGAGTTTTATTTATGACTAATTTCCTTATGCTAACCATAATAAATTAATGTATAGATTTTGAAGATGACTTATCTGCCTCTTGCCATTGATTTGCAGTAATTTTTCTATGCGGTTGTAGATTATTTGTTGTAATTTCATATGTGTATTATACAATTTCAATTTGGTCTTTATAATATGGTTAGACACACTCAATCTTTATACACACACATAATTGTACGTACGCATATGTGTATAATTGCTTTTTTTCTCTGTTTATATGTTATCCTTATAATTACTTATGCTACTATACACTTTGACTGTAAAAATATATGTATATGTTTAAAAAGGTTTGATCATATTCAATGAAATTTTAAGCATTTTAAGCTATTTCATTAATCATTATTTATTTACCTCGGAAAAAGTATGAAAAAGACACAAATTTTAATTCCCATCTTTGTGTATACTCCGATGTAAACCCTCAATGGTAGGATGCACACCATGAAGTCATGTCTTTTTCACCAATTTTAACTTTCTCTATAAAATTGCTCAAACCTGCCAGGTTGAAAATGCAACTGAGTGTTATGGGCACAGTGCTAAGTTGTTGTCCGAGCACTATGCTCAGTTGCATAACCGAGCTGCGCTCAGTTTTGTTGCAAATGCAACTAAGCATACCCAGCTGCATTTGCAACAGGGCATAGTGCTTAGTTGTTGCAACTGAGCATTATGTTCAGTAACTTAACTGAGCACAACTCAGTTCAATTGCTAATGAAACTGAGCACCGCTCAGTTGCTATGGTGTAGTGATCCATATTTGATAAACATATATGTAAAATCTTTCAAAAATTTCCCAACCCAACTAGCAATTAACAAGTCGAACAAATCCAACTTTTAAATAGTTCAAAAGAATTTGGCATACATAGAGCATCTTTTTTACCATAATTAGTGGCATCAAACAAGTGTAAACTGCAATTACAACCATATAGAACTGAGGATAATTTGTAATTATATGATAGTAAATATTAGAAGTAAATCCTTGATCCACCTCTTTTCCCTTCATGAAGCAAGTAAATATTTAATTTTTTATAATAAAAATACATGGATTTATCATCGAATAAAAAATTTATATACTATACTGAAATCATTAAATATAAATTTGCTAACTATTTTTAGTTCAAAACTGTAATTTCAAAACTGTAGCATTTTAAACAAATCTATTAAAAATGTTATGCCAATATTTATGGACGTGCACACATACATGGTGAAAAAAAATAGATCTTGATTTGAATGAATATGTTTTAAATAATTTAAAGAAATCACACAACAGGATCAGATTAACTTTAATTTGTAAGGAAATAGTAGTTTTCAAAAACTAGAAGAGTTAAAATATGTTTATGACTTATAAAAGTTTTCTAAATCCATCTAAATGACAACTTTTTAGAAACCAAGCTATAATTACATAAAAATCAAGGGAAAAAACCCATTCACTGCAAATCTAAACAAATGGAGAGTGAATGTTCAAGAAAAAGACGTATGACGTATTGATAATAAAAAAGGATTAGACACAGAAATGATGAAAAATTGAAAACGATGCATAAAAAATGTCATGACAAAAAATCAAACACTAATCTATGATATCAAAAAAAATTCATCATTTTCACTTCATGTGTCATATTAAATTTTCTTTCAAAACATAAAGTAAATATAGCATATTTACGCTTCCAAGTAAACTTCTAGCTTTAAAAAACCTTTCATGACCGAAATGAATTAAGAAAAACATATAAAAGATAGAAGAAAGGTCATGAATGAAAATCAAACATGTGCTATATGATATTAAAACCGGTTATCTTTGCTACTTCGTGTGTTAAATTAATTTTTTTTTGTAAAATCAAACACATTGTTAAGACTAAAAATAAAAGGCGTGATGTATGTTTTTTACTTCATTTATTACACTAATTTTTCTTTTAGAAGCAAGGAGAAACATAGAGAATATACAAGAAAAAGTATCGCATAAAGGCATTACAACTGTTATTGAAAATATTTTGATGTTTTCGAAAATTGAATTGTTTTTCTTAACCAATACCTTTATCAGTGCCTGCCTTTGGACAAAGCAACAAAGAGCTGTCTTGAACTGCAAAATTATAACTTAAAATTAGAAAAAAATTCACAAAATCAAATCTAACCAAAGCATTCAATCTGTCCAAACATAGGTCTTAATCGACTTCTACGTTCAATCTTAAGCTCACCTCCAGCAGATAGTTAGAGGTTTCAATGTATAAAATAATATCAAATAATATAAAATACAAAATCAAAATCGAACCTGATGTTTTTGTGATGCGTAGAACCTGATGTTGCAAGAGTCCTCAATGTTTCATCGAATCGCGTGTACAAATGCAAATCTTAACCCTAAATTGGATGTGATGAATCGTAAGAGCCATCGATCGATGTATAGCTGATTGATGTCGTAGGCGCTGCCGGAGGCCTCGCCATCGTTGATTCGTCGAGAAAAGCTATCGGATGCCTCGAGCGTCGTTGATTTGTGGAGAGTCCCTAAGAAGGAGAAACCTAAATTGAAAATAAATAAAATGCGGCCTAAAATGGGAATGTGAATGGATAATTGTGAGAAATGAAATGTATACTAAATTACAAATGAGCGCACTTATTAATGAATTATTTACAAATTTACCCACCATTGCAACACTTATTTGTGACACAAATCATAACCAATGAGTTGTAAAGTTTATTTAAAAAATTATTTATTTTTACTAACACTTTTCCAGTTATCTTAACACTTTTTTACTATTAGTAGTTTGTAATATTTATAAGTGTTGCAAGTCTACAATTATAAATATTGCAAAATCACTGATTTGGTGTAGTGGTAGGTATCATTTTTGGTATATATTAGTCTCCGTTTTGTTATAAATTACAATGAAAACAAGTTCTAAAATTGCAAAGCATTAACTTCAAACAAATAGACTGTAGGTATCATTTTTGGTTTATATTGGTATTGATTTCATTACAATCTATAGTGAAAACAATTTCTAAAATTACAAAGTATCGACTTCAAACAAACAGACACTGTGTATCATTTTTGTAAAATATTGGTATCAGTTTTGCTACAAATAGATAGAAAATAATTTCCAAAATTATAAGGCATCAACTCCACTCAAACAGACAGTGGGTACCGTTTTTACAATAAATGGGTATCAGTTTTGTTATACATGACAATGTAAATAATTTCTAAAATTACAAAGCACCAATTTCAATCAAACAGGTGTAGGTATTACTTTTTCAATATATTGGTATCAGTTTTGTTACAAATGACAATGAAAACAATTTCTAAAACTACAAAGCATTAACTTCAAACAAACAAACTGTAAGTATTATTTGTGCAATAAATAATATGTTATAAAGTGACACTGTTTGTAATTTTACTGAATTTGTTTGTCCCTCTTCAGATTCTTCATTTGCAATTTTTTCTCTTTTCTTGTTTCTGTTTTTCCCTGTTTAAATTTTTTGATACTATTAGAATATATTTAATAATATGATATTGTTAGTATCAGTTTTATAATTTTATAGTATCATTTACCCATTGAACTGTCTTTTGAGTTTCTTCTGATTTTCCTTCTGAATTATTTTTTTATGTTTTTTCTTTGTACGTATTTCTAATTTTTGCAGTTGTTCTTCATTTTCTTTCTCAACGGTTGTTTTTTGCCGTGTATTTTCCTCGTTGTTCTGTTAAAAAATTTCAATGCTGCTATGATACAACTATATTAACCTTTTTATACTTGATTTTATAGTATCATTTACCTTATGCGGTATGTTTTCTTTCATTTTTGCTCGATTTTCATTCTCTACATGCTGTTCGTTTTCTTCACTTTGTTTTTTTAAATGTTCGTCGTGCTACTTGTTCAACTGGCGGTTTTGTAATTTTAGCTTTCTGACTTGCACTTTCGTCGTTTGTGGTTTTGGATCATTTTGAGCTAAGTTTTCAGTTTCTCGAATTGGGTGCTGCTGTTGAATTTTTGATGGTTGTTCATCATACGTTGAAGTTTGTGGTCCGTTGGTGATAATTATTTACTTTTGGCTTGAGGCGCTATTGTTACAGTGATTATGAAGTTTGAGAGTGAATTGAAGAGTGAGTTTGAAATTAAAGAAGGATGTCGAATGAAAAAAAACAAAAAGGCAAGGAGAACGATTTATTTTGTGATGGACTTTAGTACTGTCCTTGTCGAGAAAAAGGTGCGTGTGTGCTTAATTTATACGATAATTTTGTCTTTCAAAATTTTTTTCATCTTATTACTACATCCAACAAATAAACCTTCTTTGCAAATTTGTTTTACTTAATAAATAATAGATGTAAAAACTATATATAAAATCAAATGAGTGATTGATATTCATTTAAGAAGACATGAATACGAAATCTGAGGATGGAGTATTCTTCCCAAATATATTGTTATTAACACGTAGGCTACCGTGAATTGGACTCTTATCGTCACCCACCTGCTGGGTTATCTTTGAGGCAGCGTGTTAAAATTAAAAGGAGTGGGTACATCAAGTCAAGCCTGACACATTGCTTCACGTTTCAGTACAGTACAGAAGAAACAACGTGCGATCATGAATCAGCCAAATTTTATTTTATCATAAAAGCAAAAGCCAGAAAGTCACATGTTTTTGTTTCTCGACGAAAGAAAGATGCTGCCATCTTTGTTTGGAATTGTGCAACGTGATTAGGAAGTGCGACAAGGTTGCACTCAACCGTTGTCATGTACCGTAAATTGTAAATATAATAATTGCATAACAGCATGGGCTGGACTGCAACCGTGGGTACGCGTAATGCAACGAGTCGGCAAAATTACGGTGTGCGGTCGGAAATTGGCGCTTCCTTTTGCCTCCATGGAACACACAAGTACATCACGCGCATTTTCAGTAGCCGCAGCGCGGCTCTGCCAGACAAATTGGCGCTTCCTTTCTAATACCCCGTTATCGTTGATCGAGAATGCAAACCTTTCTCTTTAAGAAGAATTATCGCTGAAGTACAGAAAAACTTTAGCTGACGCTGAAGTTGATTTTTTGCCGAATGTTTAATTTAACATACCAAAAAAAGCTTTCTAAATATAGGTTTGACTACAATTGACGCTAGATTACGAATCTTTAATGATAGATGTAATACCTTTGGTGTCATACTTTTTTTGTATCAACGTGAACTACCAAAAATGCTCCTTTATAAATATTATTAAATATTAATATCACTTTAAAATAGGATCTAATAGATAACTTTTCTTTACCAATTTAAAAGCTTATCTACAAATATTAACTACGTATGATTCAACACAAAATATGGCTAAATATTTGTGCAAATCATTTTCTTTTGAACGTATTAAACTAGAAAAACAATTCAGGTGTTTTCATCACGCGCGAAGCGCGTGCCGTAACGCTGGTTTATTATAAACGAATTTTAGCCGTTCAGTACATAACAATTGTGTTGAGTAAAAATAAACTGAAAATACTATGGGTAACCATGAAATGTGCATGTAAAGCACTAGACGCATATACTTGAATGGCTAGTAGCCTCGCACACACAACTCAAAGTTGAGCAAAATATTATGAACTTCATCGCGCAAGTCATGGTCGCTTATATACTAGGCAATTAAAATTTGCTGAGTTGGCCATAGGCTGTTAAAAATAACACACTTTGTCTTGAAATCAATTTTTTTTCCCCTAGAGAAATTAGTAGCTTCCATAAAAGATTCATCATATTCCAAAGAATAAAGGCATGGCTATTATTCATAATTTTCATAATTGGACCGTGAGTCAAACACCATGACTCAAATTTTAAGATTTTGATGGTTCAACCGATCAGACCGTCAGATGTTTTTTTTTATAGAAAATTTATACGTTTAAATACAAGTTGTACACGAAGATATTGAAATATATATGTTAGGTAGGTGAGCTATAAATATTATCAAGGTCTACAATCGACGTTGTATATTGCTGGAGTGCACAACTCCACTAACACAACTACAATTGTGTGCACAGTAGCAATGCACAACAATATAAGTTTAATGACAATAAACTGAACGAAGCTTGTGGCGGTTTCGAGAAGCATACAACGACAAAGAACGAAGTGGTGGAGCTTACTATTTAGATTTTGGAACGATGTTAATTTTTGCAGTGTAGATTTATTTGATTTTTTTCAAAACTGTACGCAAGATCAAAATGAGAGGGAATGACACGGTGAGAAGATAAGGAGCAAACAAAAAATAACAGTTCAATCAGGTAAAATGGACAGTTTGACCACTGATTCGAAGGCCCGAATTGGATTCATGCACGACTGAGAGGTCTAATTGAGTTCCGGACCGAAGTAGTACACCGTTCAGAGTTATTTGTGATCGGACCGCGGTTACGTCATGTCGTGAAAACAGTGCTATTCTCACTCCCTTATTAACTTTGCCCATTCTCCTTTTTTTTGCAAAATCACTAAACCTTATAAAAAAATTAACTCCACCTTAAATAAAATAAAGATTTTATTTAAATTACTAGATTGGATCTAAATTAATTTAGACTTCACAGGCCTAACAAGATAAAAAAATAGAATTTTTTTGAAATTCAATTATATAACCCGCTACGTACTTACCCAGTTTCAACAATGGTATCAGGCCAATAACTTACGCGGTCTAAATTAGTAGTATTATGACTACCTTATTAAAGCCTACCCATTTAGTTGGATGTCTAGAAAAGTAATGTCAAAAGTTTGGATAATCGAGTATTTTGCTCTACTTGACTAGTAGTTTGGTCCAAAAGGTGAAGTAAGCCTAAATGTTATCCCTAATATAAATGTCGAAATTAACTTGGGCCTTACGCTTATTTTCAAAATATGTTTTGAAAATATAACCAGTATTTTAAATTTCAAAGGTTAAGTTTTAAATATACAAGAAATTTTATAAATGTTATAAAATAATTTTCAAAATTGTTTAGAAACATAATAATTATTTTGAAAATTATTATAATAATTAGTTAGACTAATTAAATAAATAATTAATTAAAAGTTAGTTAATTAAATTAAAAATAGATATATAATTATATATGTAAATTTATCTTAAAATGTTTAAGGTAATTAATAGATAAATTTTGAAATTAGTTAAAATTGTTTTAATTAAATAAATTAATTAAATGTTAACTAATAAATAAAATAATATACGTTTGTTATGACACATGTGCATTACTATAAATGTTGTAGTATATGTATTCATTTTAAAATGTTTACAATGAATAAAATTATATTATTTAAAATGTTAATGAATGAATTAATTAAGATTTAATATAAGATTATACATAAGAATATTATAGAAGTTAATTAAAATTATAAATTGTTATATATATATATATATTAAACTTATATAATATGATTGTATATTAAAAGGTGGAACTGTAGTAAACCTAAATTAAATTTAGGTAATTAATACATACATATAGTAAGTATATCGTGATTTTAGATGTGTCTGATACTTAAATCATAAGGGTGTTTCATAAGAAATATATTATTCCTTAAGTTGATATCATTTACGAATCTTTAATATAAATGTTGTCATCTACCATTTATATATTAATAGATTACTTGCATACTCTTTAGTTGTTGAGCTTTCCTAAAGCTAGAGATGTTATATGTAGTGATACTAAAATATAGACTATTTAAAGTAATATACATGCACATATTTGTTGAGCTTTCCTCAAAATATGTGCACTATATTTAGATCGTTGCGAAATGGTAGGTACGAGTGAATAATCTCTCTTTATTTGTTGAGCTTTCCTCAAGGCAAAAATAATATTAGAACAAAGATCATGGGTTTGGAGTTGTATATCATACAACCGATAAGGCATTATCCATCATATGTTGGCCTATAACATGTTGAGTTTTTTTCAAAGTTAGAAATGCAAGGCATGCGAATCCTAACACCCACTAAAGAAATCGAAAGATTTCTATATTTTTCCTTAGGGTTTTGAAAAACATAAAAGTCTATAGGGAGCTTATTAGTAAAATATAATATAATATTTAACGTTAATAATATTATAAGAACATTTTCTATTAAATAAATGTCCCAATCTACTAAATTAAATTTGCAGAAAAATGTCTACACTAAAGTTGTTTTCTACAAATGACAAACTCTCAGACCTAACTACATAGACTGGCTAAGAAATCAAAATAGCACCCATATAAGAGCACTTATGGTTGTCAATAACTAAACCTTCAAGAGTTAGACCCACTAAAGATGCGGATCATGATGTAATAATTGTTTATAATAAATGGGTTGCGGACCTAGAAATTGCCCAAGTTTATGTGTTGTCTACTCTTGACAAACCATTGTAAAGACAACATGAAACTATGTTTGTCCATCAAATCTTCGATAGCTTCAAAGCACTGTTTGGGGAGTGTTATCCAGCCTTTTGACCAAGTAGTATACATACGAACCCAACAAGTCAAACTTCGAAGTTATCAAGGCAAGAGGCCTGAAGAGATAGCCGGGAAGCCCAAAACACGAGTGCAACCATGATCACAAGGCAAGTACAAATCCACCGTAAAATTCCAGGAACCCAAACTCCACATGTATGGGGTCGGTACTCATCCATCCCTATGGGTCGATACTGACCCATATACACTCCACCATTGGAGTTCATCTTCTTCCTACTAGCCCTACTTGATGTTAGAACCCCATTTCAAGTGTGTTTTGTTGTTTCAATGCAATTCTCTATCGATCTCCACAAACTCTTGAATCTGCAATTCTGTTCTTCTACAACTCCATCATTTGGACTTAGAAACAAGCTAATATTGGTGCAAACAATTATGGAATCACGAAGCTAACCACAAGACGAGCCGAGGAGAAGAGTTGAAGGCAGCCAATTTGGCAATATTATGGGTCGGTACCGACCCATACCCTTGGAGTTGTACCAACCCATCCAAGCTGATGATGTGGCATCCTACTTTTGTAGAGAACTGGTTTGTAGCAAGAAGAACAGTTTGGAGATATTTTGTCCGAGATTTTAGACTCTCTACCTCTACAAATAGAGGGGTAGGGCTCATTTTTCAGGATCTTTTGGTTCTTGCCCTCTTTTCTTCAATTTCTTGTAATCTCCATCGGAGTTATACCAACCCCTAACGGAGTTGTACCGATTCATAAGAACTCCTGCCTATAAACAATAAGATAATAAAGGAAAACTTGAAGTGGGCGTAGTGCATAGTACACCGAACCACTATAAACCTCCATGTTCTTTCTTACTCATTTTGCATTTATTTTCTTCACTTTTTATTCTTTATTTACTTTCCTTAGGTGTTTGTGTCATTTTTGGTTTAAATATTTTGGTGCTTTCATTGAGAAACACTTAAACTCATTGATTTAAGACTTAGGAAGATTCAGAATGGCTAGACAATCAACTAGAAGGACTACTATTGGAGGAAATCAACCAGGGGGTAGCCAAAAGGTGTCCTCAGGAGCTAACCCCCCATAAATCTACATCACGAGGGATGAGATGAAAACCATGATGAATGAACTGCAGGAAAGAATGATTTCTCACCAAGAAGAGATGATGGATAATTTCGTCAGGAGAATAAGACAGATGGGAACAGCGGAGTCGCTGCAATGACCCAAAGCCGGAGGGTAGGTTATTGAAAGTGGAGTAGTACGACCAGGGACAAACACCGAGCCAAATATACGGGCCGGTACCACCCATAAGCACGGGTCGGTACCGACTCCTAAGGGCTCGGGGGCATGGGTCGTCCTAGCCTAGGAGGGAATGATGTGCGTCTTAGAGATGATGCAGAGCGTATGAATGCGAATCAAAATGCAGAAGCATGACCGGAGGAGTATGTACCAAAATTCCCTCGTAGAGTCGGGGGGTAGGCTGAGAATGTAAACTTGGGAATTCATTTGAATGATGATGACAAATTAGCTGAGATGGTGAGAAGGGCTATGAAGGGCGGATTGCCTAATCAGAGCTTGAAAGATATGAGTAGGAGTTCATTCACTCCGAATATTCAGTATGCTAGAAAACTGCGTGATTTCAAGTCACATATGTTGGAAACGTATGATAGGAAGACAGATCCAACAGTTCATTTGATGAAGTACATCCGACACATGGAGGTGTTGGGTGCATCATAAGAGGTTATGGGATGGTGTTTCCCTTTATATTTGACAGGTGTGGCGACGTTATGGTTTAGACAGCTGGAGAATGGTTCCATTAGCACATGGGCTAAGTTGGTGGACAGATTTGTGAAGCAGTTTCAGGTCCATATCTCATAATCCAAGAATGTAATAACGTTAGCAAGCATGAAGTAGAGGGCTAGAGAGACCCTCAGGAGTTATCTAATTAGATTCAATGCGGTGACAGCTACAGTTGATAAGCCAGACCCTTCGATGGTTTTGATGGCGGCAATTTCAGTGATAGCCGCGAAGACGAATTTTAAGGTAGCTTTGGAACGGGATCCTCCTAGAGATCTTGTAGAATTTTACCATGAGAGACATATTTGCATCAGGTGAACATCAAGGTTGATCAGGAAGAAATCAATATTGTTGATGGTGGAGGACCACCTGGAGAAGGATCCACCATTGACAAAGGAAAGCGAAAGACGGATGACAACTTTGACGGATCAATGAGACATAGGAGGGAATTGAAATTCTCTTCTTACATGGGCTTAAATGAAACCCCAGAGCGAATTTATCTATATACCGAGGGCAGATCCCTATTAGAAGCCGGTAGGAAGAGAACCCATGGAGCATGAAAGGGCATTTGGAAAATACTTCCTATTCCATGAGATGGGCATAAAACAAATAATTGTAGGCACCTGTGGGATCTGATCGAGGAATAGGTCAAAGATAACCGATTACAACAATATATGAGAAGCCATGCTGTAGTGGTGGAACAAGAGCAGCCATCAACCACAGCGAATGAAAATGGCCCTAGATCAAGGTCAAGGATGGTCATCTCTTGATCGGGATGGTAAGGAATCAGGTTTGGTTCTCGCACACTATTTCCCCTTTCCAATAAACCATGCAATAATACATTCTAACTACATACTCGTGTATGGGATTTCGAATGGTCCCTAGGAATGTTCTGAGCTGGATGCTAGGCTGTAATGCCCGGAGAGGCGGGTATCATAATCTTTGATTTTATGTTTTTTAGTATTTGAATTCGATTCATTAGATAAATCCTTGATTATTGAAACCCACTTGAACATGATGACTGATATAAATCGCTTCAAGTCCCGTCTGAAAGGTAGGACCGGAGTGCAAGAAGCAAGTCCCCTCATTAGAGCATGAGATGGGCTTGCTTGTCGTTGGGTCCCTATGCTAGAGAGTGAGCGGATTAGGCTTAACAAGGGTCCGAAGAGACCATGGACTTGAATCACTTTAAGTCCCGTCTGGAGAGACGGGACCGGTATACAAGAAGTAAGACACCTCACTATAGCGTGAGCGGATGAGATTGCTTGTTGTTGATGCCCCTCGCCGAAGAGTGAGCGGATTGGGCTCAGCAAGGGTCCAGAGAGACCATGGATTTGATTATCAGTCCCAAATGATCATAGATTTGATTATCGGTCCCTAACGACCAAGGATTTGATTATCGGCCCCGAACGACCAAGGATTTGATTATCATTCCCGAACGCCATAGATTTGATTATCATCCCCGAACGGCCATGGATTTGACTATTGGCCTCGAATGGCTATAACCTCAACAACGATTCAAAGAGATCGTGGATTCAACTATTAGCCCTGAACAGTCATAAATTTAATTACCGATCTTGAGAGATCGTGCATTAAACTGAATATAAAATGATCCGGAGAGATCAAACCTTAAAACATATATTGATTTTGATAAAAGGATTCGATGCCTTATAATTGAAATAGAATTGATAAATCCTAGGTGAACACGGGGCGATTTTGATACGATGACTCTGAATGAAATCAGAATGTTAACGATATAAATCCCAAATGAATACGAGAAGATTTAGATATGTGGTGCAATAACTCCGAATGGAATCGGAATGACGATGATGTATAGATAACACTTAGGAAAATTGTAGAGTTTTAGGCTATAACAAGTTTGGAATGATCTTTTATTCACAATAAAATCTGAAGGAACTAGACGATTCACTGAGATTGAAGTAGACAGAGAGCTCACCTACTAAACATTAATATCTAGGATTTTTTCTTGAGCAAAGTACGCTTTCCACTCGCATGGCATGCTTTGGGGGGCAAATGTTATCCCGTATTTAACCAGGTAGTATACAGACGAACACGACGAGTTAAACTTTGAAGTTATCAAGGCAAGACGCCCAAAGAGATGGCCATGAATCCCAAAACACAAGTGCATACAAGATCATAAGGCAAGTACAAGTCCACCACAAAATTCCAGAAACCCAAACTCCACAAGTATGGGATTGGTACCGATCATCCTTATGGGTTGGTGCCGACCCATATACACTCCACCATTGGAGTTCATCTTCTACATACTAGCCCTACTTGATGTTAGAACCTCATTTCAAGTGTTTTTTTGTTGTTCCAATGCAATTCTCTATCGATCTCCACGAACTCTTGAATCTGCAACTCCTTCTGCAACTCCGTCATTTGGACTTAGAAACGAGTTAATATTGGTGCAAACAACTATAGAATTGCGAAGCTAACCATAAGACGAGCCGAAGCAAAGAGTTGAAGGCAGCCAATTTGGCAATATTATGGGTCGGTACCAACCCCTATCCTTAGAGTTGTACCGACCCATCCAAGCTGATGATGTGGCATCCTACTTTTGTGGAGAACTGGTCTGTAGCAAGGAGAACGGTTTGGAGATATTTTGTGTGAGATTTTAGGCTCCCTACCTTTATAAATAGAGGAGTAGGGCTCATTTTCAAGATCTTTTGGCTCTTGCTCTCCTTTCTTTAATTTCTTGTAATTTTTTCGAAGTTATACCAACCCCTAATGGAGTTGTACCAACCCGTAATCATGCCTGTAAACAACAGGATAATAAAGGAAAAATTGAAGTAGGTGTAGGCCAGAATACGCCGAACCACTATAAACTTCCGTATGCGCTTTCTTACTCGTTTTTCATTTATTTTCATCACTTTTTATTCTCTACTTACTTTCCTTGGTTGTTTGTACCATTTGTGGTTCAAACAAGGAGTAATCTTGTTCTGCAAGGTACGAGATTATCAAGAGATTATCCAATTCAGTATGAAGATGTCGAAGGGCATGAAAGTGGCTAGCACATCTTAATGATGAAAGCATGTAATGATAGAATAGCTTAATTCGATGTTAAGATAAACAACAAGCTACAAGTGGACTTGGTTTTAGGGTCTCTTACTTTACAGTTTGGGCCATTCATATTACACTATAATATGAACCAATTAAATGTAAGCCTCGTGGAGCTACTCAATATGTTGAGATCAGTGATGTCTTCAGCCAAAGATCAAGGCACGGTGCTTGGGGTAAAAGGGAAAGCATCATCTTTGAATAGTTCGAAGAAGAAGAGACGGTTGACAGAAAAAATAAGAAGATTGCTCTAAACGACAAAGATGAATGTCATCTCTGTCATAAGAAGGGGCACTGGAAATGGAACTATCCAGATTACATAAATGTTATAAAAGAAAAGAAACATAATGGTTTTCCCACTCCTATAGGTATATTTATGATTTAAACTTATTTTGCAATCAATAAATTAGCCTAAGTTTTAGATACTAGATCTAGAACTCACATTTGTAATATGTTACAGGGACTTAGGAGTCATGTGGCAACAGTTAAGATGGGACTTCAAGTTGCCGATGGATCTCTAGTGGATGAAACTGCAATTGGGGACTATCACTTGGCTTTGTCGAATGGGTTAGAGTTAATTGTAAATAATTGTTATCATGTTAAAACTTCATTTGTGGAATAATTTCCATGTCTAGATTGTTTGAGATTGGATATATTTTTCATTGTATTGATAATATTATGAAAATTATGCCGAATGGCAATAAAATTAATAATGTTATTTTGGATAATGGCATTTATTTTATTAATTCTAATTAGTCTGTGCTTTGAATACTTCTTCTAATGTTTAAAAATAAATATCTACGGCACTGTAGGCTTGGTCATATAAGTGAGAAACGACTACACAAATTGAAAACCAAAGGTTTTCTACCATCTTTTGATTCTGAATCATTTGATATGCGCAAGACGTGTCTTGATGGAAAAATGACCAAGTACCCCATTAGTGGGAGCAACAAAAGAGTTAATTAACTCTTGAATCTCATACATACTAATGTTTATGGCCCAATGCCTATAGCTACCAAAGATAATACTTCTTATTTTTTAAATTTACCGATGATTTCTCAAGACTAGGATATATATTTCTTATGTAGAACAAATTCGATGTCGGTGAGAAATTTAAAGAGTAGAAGAATAAGGTTGAAAATTAGACAAACCATAAGATTAAAATACTTCGATTAGATACAAGAGGTGAATATATTGCAAAAGACCTCCAATAACACTTAAAAGATAATGGGACGATCTCCTTGGTTACTCCACCCTATATTCCGCAACACAATGATATTTTGGATAGAAGGAATCGAACCCTAGTATATATGGTTCATTCTATGATGAGTAAGCCGGGTTACCTCTTTCCTCTTGGGATATGCACTAGAAAGTGCAACGCATATGTTGAATTTGATACCCATATAAACTATGCTTAAGGCACCATATGAGATGTGGCATGGGAAGAAACCTCCCTAAATTATTTGAGGGTGTGGGGATGTCCTGTCAACGTTAAGAACGTTAGCCCCAACAAACTTCTGGTGAGATCAGTCCTACGTAAGTTTAAAGAATATCCCAAGAACTATAGAGGATATATTTTCTACAACACCGAGGAACAATTGTTATTGTTTCCACACAACCCATCTTTTTGAAAAAGTAATTTCTATCGAAAGAAATTAAAATTAAAGTTGTAGACTTGTATTAGATCCAAGAAACGTACATAGAGGTCAAGCCAGTAGGAGAATCAAATTCGCCAATATACAAAAACATGGAACCTGTTAGAAGGTTTGATAAGGAATCTCGGCCACCGGAGAGATACTATGATTTTCTCGTGTATGGCGAGAAAGAGGACCATGTCTTATAAGACGATACTCCTCTCTCATTCCAACAAACACTACAAAGTAAGGACTTTGCATTTGACTTGGATCTACGAAATACTAAATGGATTACATGTATGAAAACCAAGTATGAATTTTGGTTGACATACCCGAAGGGACAAAACCCATTGGCTGCTAATGGATTTTTAAGAAAAAGCTAAATACAAATCGGCAAGTAGAGACTTACAAAGCTAGACAAGTGGTGAAATGTTTTCGTTAAATTCAAGGTTTTAATTAAGGCGAAATGTTTTCACCTATAGAAATGCTTAAGGCCATTCAAATAATGCTAGCTATCGCCGTGTTCTATGACTATGAAATGTGGCAAATGGATGTGAAAATGGTGTTTCTAAATGGTAATTTAGAAGAGACCATTTACCTGTCACAATCCAAGGGTTTCGAGATCAGTGGGAGTGGGAGAAAGACTTGCAAGTTGTTAAGATCCATTTATGGTCTTAAATAAGCTTCAAGAAGTTAGAATAAGTGTTTTCATAAAGCAATCAAATAGTTTGCTTTTTATCAGAACACGTAGGAAGCATGCTTATATCAGAAGAATAGGAAGTGCAATAGTGTTCTTAGTTCTATAAGTCGATGGTTTGTTACTGAATGGCGACGGCATTGCGTTGTTGCAATCAGTAAAATCTTGGTTATCCAATAACTTCTCCATGAAGGATTTGGGAGAAGCAGCTTACATACTATGTATAAAGATCTATAGAGATAGATCTAAGACGCTGCTAGGATTGTCCCAATCCCTATACATAGATACCATAGTGAAAAAGTTCAGTATGGAAAATTCCAAACGTGGAAATGTTCTGATGCAATTTAGAATCGTCCTTTCTAAGAAGGATGCTCCTCATAACGATGCGGATAAAGAGCATATGAAGAGGATATAATATGTATTGGTAATCGGTTCCATAATGTATGCTATGCTATATACTATACTGAATGTGGTATGCCCCTATTATGATGCGTAAGCCGATACCAGCATAATCCTGAAGAAAAACATTGGACTACTCTAAAATTTATACTTAAAGTATTTAAAAAATACTACTTATCCCTTATATACAAGAATGGAAACCTCCTTATGAAGGGGTATACAAACTCCAGCTTCCAAAGTGATATCAACGGTAGTAAGTTTTTATCAAATGACCGTTACTACAAATGTGAGTATCGAACACCTAGAGAGAGCATGTTGAGCTTGGAAACAACATGGGATGTTAAGCCTAAAGAAAGTAAAGTTATCAAGCATTTAACATTTAGAAAAGGATTACAAGTCTCTAGCAATAACAAGAAGGGTATCAAACATCTAATAGAAAAGGTTTGTCGAGCCTCTACAACAAAAATGATGTCGAATGCTCAAGTAGTTAACAGACATAGAAGAGGTGTTGAATCTCTAAGGATGCCGAACTTCAAGCGGTTAACAAGCAGTAAAGAGGTGCTAAGTCCTTAAAGGGTAATGAGCCTCTACAATCATAAGGGTTGTCGAACATCTAAAGCAGAGGAGGATGTCGAACCTTTACAACAATAGGAATGTCAAGCATCCAAACAGTTAGCAAGCCCCAACAAAGAATAAAGGAGGATATCAAATATCTAAGGACGACGAGCCTTTCCTACAAAAACTGTTATCAAGCCTCAACAACAGTAAGTGTTATCAAGCATCTACAAGTAGAAGGTGATATCGAGCATTTAACTATAAAGAGAAGGTATCGAGTTTCTAAAAGGTGATAGAGATGTCGAACCAGTGAATGCTTAGGATGTCAAAGACGTAATAAGTGATATTGAGTATCTATAGCATAAAGGATGTTAAGCCTAAAGATAACAAGGTTGGTCAAGATGTAGCAAAGGATGCCGCACCCCTAGAAGATGTCGAGCATCTAATTACAAGGGAAGGCTGTCGAGTCTCTACAAATAAGACAATATTGTTGAGCTTCTACAAATGATACCGAGTTTCTACAAAGAAATGTTACCAAGTTTTTAGGAATAGCAAAAGATGTCGATATTCTAAAGACATAAAGGTTGTCGAGTTTCTACAAGGAAGATTGTGTTGTCAAACTTCAATAAGCAAGTGATATCGAATCTCTACAAAGGAATGCCGAGATTTCATCAGGATGGTGCCATCGGAACCCTTGGATTCCAAGCCATGACACGTGTCAATCATCCCGCGTGATTGACACCTCTATAAATAGACCCCCACCTTCACTTAGGAAGGGGCGAATCATTCTTCTCCATTTCTCAAATTTTAAAGTCATAAGCCCTAAATCAATTTGGAGATTTTTAGAGCCAATTGTAACACTTGAACTTTTTGTACATAAGGACTTGGACATTTAACTTTGCTTAGCATATTTCTCATGAATGTGTATACTTGACTATTATTGAGTAATAAACATGCATATGACTTGTCTTTAGACCTGGACTTGAACAATGGACATGCATGGACTTGTACTTGAACTTAGACTTGCATATAATGCCAAGCTTGCATAAGACCACTTAAGCCCTTATTCAAACCAGCCTTGCATATTGGGTTAGCGAAGAAATTTGCTAACAATTATGTTTTTACTTTAAACGGTGGGGATGTTAGTTGGAAAAGTTTCAAACAAGATAGTAGCTAACTTCATGGTGGAGGTCATGTACACCACTCTTAATGAAACATCGAAAGAAGCGATTTGGATGCGCAAATTTTGGGTTGGCTAGAGGTGATTCCTAGCAAAGAAGATTCGATGACATTGTTTAATGACAACTATGCTGCGATGTAGATCGCAAAGAAATCTAGAGCACCCAAGCATCCAGACACGCTCTTCGAAAATTCCACATCATTAGAGAATTTGTCGTGAAGAAAGAAGTTGTCGTTTTAAGAGTAGACACAAAGGACAACATAGAAAATCCATTCATGAAACACCTGGAACTGATCGAAGAGATGGGATTGAGATTCCATAATTGGCTCCAAATGCAATTGGGAAATTGATAGAGTTAGGGGTATGCTCTATGGAAAATTATGTAATTTACTGTAAATTAGTAACTCTGTAATGAAATATCATTTGAAATGAAAAGTGTTTTTCTTTCTATTGCATACTTGTCATAGTGTGTTATGTTAATTATTTATTTAATTTTAGTATATTTAATAAAAAATCCTCAAATTATATGTTATGTGGTAGTAATTACAATGTGTTGTAATCGCGAGAAATTTGTCACAACAAAAATAGCATATCGTTTTAGATATTCCTAGTCAAGATGTTTCAAGGCAGATATCGATACATCAGTTGAGACTACAATACGTAACGCTCTCATAATGTTGAGTAGTGTATTACTTATGGTTGCTAGGGGAACCAAAGGGTTATATACTCATAGTTATTGGATAACCATGGAATGACTTAATCGATAGTTTTTTATTGGTTAATATAACTGAGGTCAAACGAGAATATTGAAGCGACACATTACATAATTCTCTCAACTTGAGTACCATTAAACTTAAATGCGGACACTCCACTTTGTTTATAGCTAAATCATGGCAGGACATCCATCGAATGACTATAGCTGGGTTTGAGTTGAAGAAATTCATCTCCTCGGTTATATGAGGTTAGTATCACGATCTACTATAGTCAACTCAAACTCAAAGTCTCTGGTCAAAGTAGTTTAGTTAATAATAATCATCATTATTAAACCAAAAACTTTGTGCTTGGATTATACAAGTTGAATGTAGATGATGTTGAAATCTTGACCAAAAAAAAATTCCACAAGTCCTAATTGATATAGTTTTGACAAAGAGAGTTGGTGTAAATAATCGTTACCACTAGAAATCGCTTAAAGTAGTAAAATTGGATTTTTACAAAAATGTTTAAGTAAAAATTGCAGTCAAACCGTCACACCACTAGCTAAGATGACATGTGAACTTTAATATTCGAATTGCTCTATATTAATCGCTAATTGAGTTTATACCTATGAGTCACATAACCAAAATGTTGAATACTCTGAAATACCACACAATTTAGTTAAACTATAATTTTTATAAATTAATTAATATTTATTGGAGTATTAATCATTAAATTTTATTTTATTTATCTAAATCAGTATTTAATAAAGTGTGCTTATAAAAGTTCTATATGTACGTATGATATCGATAAACATTTAAATTGGATCTAAAATGTATAAATATTGATTGGATTTGGAAATGAATATAGCCACCTTAGCCCATATGGTGGCCGGCCATACAAGAAGGGGGATAGTGATATTTGTTTTAAATATGAGGTTTGAATTAGTAAGGAGAAGAGGTAAACAAGGAGATTCAGGACCCCTCTTTTTACTCTTTCTTGATGCCTATATAAACTAACCATTCCCATTCATTTTCTTTTTACTTCTTCCTCCTCCATTAGCCATCGTTGGCTATAAGTAATGGGACCTTCCCCCTCTTCATTTCCAAATAAAATTTAAATCAAATTAAATCTAGTTCAAAGGTGCAGTGCTCTCTCTTCAGTTGGCTATATTTTTGGAAGAGCATGGATTTGACCTAAGGAATTTCGGATTCAATGTTCAAGTTGCATATTCAAAGCTATGGTGTTGGTAGTCTCTAATCAATTTTATTATATATATATATATATATTCATTTATATATATATATATCAAAATACATGTGTAGATTAGATCTTTGCTTTATCACGAATTTATATATTTATTTGCTATTAGATTTACATACATACATACACATTTTTAAATTGATTAAAAAAATTTATATATACATATTACATGTAACAACCCTGCATTTTATGTGGCAATAGTAAATAAATTTAATTAAATTAAATATTCAAATTCGATTTTCATAATTATTATTTTTGAAAAATAAATTTTTATTTAATGAAAGTTTATTTATAAAAGATTTTGTTCAATGAATTCTTTCCTAGAAATATATTAAAATCAAATAAAAGGTTTTAATAAATATGAAATATTTTAAAGTATAAATAACTTTTATATGATTTAAATAAATTGAAAATGAAGTTCAACTAAATATTAACAAAATCAAGAATTGATGAATATGAATAATTATTGAATTAAATAATTGGATCCCTCATCACTCGCGCCTTCGGTCATGATTTCAAAATTAGTTATGAGTTGTAGATCTATCGACACCCTCAATCGGACCTGAAAACATTATTCAAGGTGAAGCCGACTGCCTCAGGTTTTGGTCTATGAAGCTAGTATATTTATTCAATGACGAAGGTTTTCACACTTGGTAAGGTTTGCTTTCTCCTCGACTTAGTTTTGCTGATGATGTTATATCCAAGGATGCTGAGATATAAGCTAGGAGATATGAAATAGAGGGAAAAAGGTAGTGGCAATCGTGTCTCCGAAGATGATGAATGCCTCCGCATTGATCAGCCTGGTCCTTCTATTTAGTGGCCTCCTCTCAATCTGCAGCCTATTCTGATGGACTCCGATGAGAGAGACTTCTATCTAAACCAAGATATGGACTTGGATTACCAGATGAAGGTCAGTCTGGGAGTTTAGCAAGATAATGCATGTAAGATAGATATTGAAACAGGCCTACACTTGTTCAACAAACCGATGCCACATGTCCAAAATGTCCCGACAGCCCTGTCCATTGCTCTCGCACCCTCTAGTGTTTTGCCTGCTTACAGGCAAAGTGGTCACCTACTTTCCTGATCATCCCTTAGAAGGTAGTGTATTTGTTTCCAATATTCTATGTTCTCTAAATCATTCTACTATTATATCTACTGCATTTGATTTTGGTATTAGTCATTTGCCAAAAATTGTATCATCATTAAGAATTTAGAAAGGTAGAGGGCCTACGATTCCCTATGAAGTTACTGACTTGGAATGTCAAGGGGCTTGGGCATCTAGATAAGTGTGCCTTAATTAAAAAATTTATTCAGTCTCTTCACGTGGACATACCTTTTATTCAAGAATCTTAGCTTTGCAACCCTACCCTAACAAGAATTAGATGTATTGGGGGTAGTCTTTTATTTGGTTGGTCAGCCTTGGATGTCGTCGAATCCAAATGGGGACCATTAACCTTTGGGATGAGTCGAGATGGGCCCTTATGCAATCTCTTATTGGCCTCACGTCTAATGATTTCATCTTCTCTTGTGACCTTATTGACTTGCCTTTACATAATCGTGCCTTCGCTTGGTCCAATAAACGATCTTCTCCCTCTCTTGCTAAACTTTATAGATTCTATCTAAATATTTCCTACGAAGACATGCATCCTTTTTCCTCCTAGTAAGGACTTCCTTCCATTACTTTTGACCACTGTCTCATTCTCCTCAACACGGGCGATGGCTTCCCTCATCGCCCTCACTTTAAGTTTGAAAATTTCTAAACTTTCAAGCCTGGTTTTGATGACATGGTTAAAAGGTTATGGGACTTCTTCAGAGTCTCGGGATCTGCCATTAAAGTTCTAGTCACCGAGCTAAGGCTTTTATGGAAAGCTCTGACACATTGGTCTGCTAGTTTATATGGATCCATTAGGCTTAGAAAGGAACAGCTTCAAAATGACATATTGGATCTAAATATTAATGAAGAGTCCTCTCCCCTTTCTGTTGCCCACAAATCTGCTCTCAACGAGCTGAGTCTGAACTCAATAGGATCATGAGATAGGAAGAGTTGGCTTGGAAGAAAAGGTCGAGATCTCAATGGCTAAAGGAGGGAGATCTTAATACATCATACTTCCATAAAGTAGAAAATGGCAGACATAGATTCAAATGGATTTCTAGTATTTTACATGATGGCAGGGAGATTACTGATGAGAAAGAGATCCTTGTAGCTTTCACCATATACTTCAGAACTCCCCTTCAGCAGCTTAACCTCATTTTCGACATCTTAAACTAGGATTTGGTGTTGCCTACTAATTCTCATATCCACACCTCCATTGACATGGAATTTGAAATCGATGAGATCTGGACTGCACGAATGGCATGGCAAGTGACAAGGCACTGAGCCTAGACGGTTTCCTTCCTTCCTTCTTTAAGAGATACGGGGTTTCCTCAAATTTAACATCTTCATAGTTTTCAAGGAATTTCACTCTTAGCCAGACCTAATCGCCAGACTTAACTATGCTAACATAATTCCTATCCCTAAATTTAAAGGCGCTTCATCCACCAAAGATTTCCATCCCATCAGTCTAGAAAACATTATCTTTAAACTTATCACCAAGGTCTTGGAAAATCATTCCAGCTAACTTCTTAATGGCTTGGGAAAGGGTTTGTAGTCCTAAGCGGCATGCGGATCTGGGGGTCATTAATCTAACACACATCAACATGGCTCTCCTTAGCAAATGGGGATGGGCTTTGATCATGTCCTGCTCAATGCCTAAGGCACAATATCGGTATCATTATAATAGGGAATTCTACCAAGCCAACCTCAAGGCCCTCTCCTTCTCAAGCTTCAAACTTGAGGAAGAATATCCTTTCCCATTATCAACAATTACATATCAACACATTCCTTTAGGTGGGTAATGGAAATCAGATAGCTTTCTGCTCCGATCCCTGGCTCGATAATGTGGCTTTTCATTCTTTGTTCCTGGATCTCTATAATATAATGATAAACAAATGTATTACTTTGAATTAGGCTTTCACTAGAGGAGGATGCAATTTTAAGTTTTCTGGCATCATCACAAGTACCAACATCTTGACACTTATTTCATTACCGCATCTCAAGGACCCTCAGTTAAATGGTGGGTATGATTGCTTCTCCAAGGGCATTCGACGTAATGGAATATTCACTGTGAAAACTATATACCATTTCTATAACTACTATGGTATGTTTCTAAACTTTGGAAAAATCTAGACTATCAAGCCCTCCCAAGGTATAAAATCCACATTTGGCTTGTCATGATGGGCAAGCGAAACACTACTGAGTGCTTAGCTGCCAAGCAATTGGGCTCTACCTAGATTTGCTTCTTGTGTTCTGACTACACAAACCCTTGGTCCTACATTTTCTTCGACTGTGATTTTTCCTTTAAAGTTAGGGCACTCTGTGCCTCTAACCTGAATATGCAGGTTACCAAGTCAAGAGTGCATTTTGCTTCAGCTTTGGGATTCATGAACTCCTGACTCTAGTGAAGCGCTTCTGGTCTTAGCATATGCTTAGGAAATTTGGATGGAGAGAAATGAGCAATGCTTTAATTCCAAAACACATTCATAATTGACACTAGCTTACAAAACTATTTATAATGTTTGGATAGGTACCACTCCTGGGGCTCTTTAATTTTTCTTCTCTGGTGTTGATAGTCATAAATCGGTCGGAAGCAACAATAATAGGAAATGGTGATTTCGAGCGGTGGCCTCATCTATTATGTTGAAATTCCTATTATGTAGGTGTCAGTATTTTGTGCGTATGTATTATATTCTACTGTATTCAGAATAATATATGTGTAACGTTGGACCTGCTACTTTATTAGCTACCGATTAGGTTTGTTGGTTGGATATTTTACTCTATCTATGCTATGTATGGCTGTGCAGCTACATGCCGCATATCCTTCTCATCAAAAATAATAATTGGTATAATTTGCTAATATAAATTTTTTGGAGTATAATATCAACCAATTTTGGTTGAATAAGAGTTTATTTTAAATTTGATAAAACATTAAAATATATTTGTATATAAACCACGAAGAGTTTAAATGTATTGATTTTCTAAATAAAAATTTATAAATGAAATGAAGGCAAAATAAGAGTAATAGGAGAAAGCAAAGTTTAACTAATATACTTTAGATATCTCCCTTAGTAATTTTTAGAGAAAAGCAAGACCTATTTCCCCCTTTTCATTCTTGAATCCCTAAACTCCTTATACCTCAAAAATGAATTCATAAGGGAAAAAATACCAAATCATGCACAAATTCGCATGTGTCTAACAACGTCGAAGGGGGAAGGAAGACCACGACGGCAGGCATCGTGGGAGGAAGTGCATGTGCTTATGTGAAGCTTGGCGCAAGTGGGCGTGGGGGTGGTTGAACTCAACTTCGAAGGTAGCGGCTGACGGTGTTGAAGCCAAGACGATGGCTGGAGTTGAAGATGCTTGTCGTGGTTATAGTTGGCGTTGGTTGTGAGCATGGTTAATGTAGAGGAGCTGCTGTCCATTAAGGGCAATTAGGGTATGAGCTGAGGCAAAGATTGAAGGTTATGCTAGCATTTGGATTGTGGTGAGTTATTTCAACTCACATTTCTCTCTATATATGAAATTCCCTTTCGCTTGCCCTTGTTTGATTGATTGTACGATGAATCTTGGTTGTGAATGATCGAATTGGGTGAAATATAATTGCATGCTAGTGTTTAATTATTGTTGTGATGAATTTAAATTGAATTTTTGCAAAAAAATATGTTTCTAAATATAATTTCAGCACATATGAATAATTTCTTCTGATGATGGACATGAATCCTTGCTTTTGGTTTGGAATTGTATATGTCCATACTTTGTTTTGATAAGGGTCATACGTTGCATTTTGAAGTTTGATTACAAAGGGAAATTTTGATTTATCGGTTTTAGAAGTATTTTATAAAATAAGATTTTTTTTAAGTATATTATTTTTAAAATGAATAATTTTGGAATTTGTTCATATAAATGAATTATGACGACCCACCTTTCTAACCCCTGAGAACGACACTTAATACATCCACGTATTCATGTGTCGTTGCCCAAGCATCCAAAAGACAAGTTGTCTTGGGGGAAAAATAAAGAACAGAACAAGACATAATAGAAAAAACCTCACAATGGAATGGTTACACGTAATACAAAATGATATAGTACAAAAGGTTACTCCTTACATAGAGCTATCAGAGTTAAACAAAAGTACTACATCTAACTGATTTGCATCTATACATTCTGACTTGTCATTTTTAGATACAAAATACATCTTCATAATCATATAACGAAAAGGAATAACTGGATAACTAAGGAGCCCCTGCTCGATCGTCGTCTTCAAAGAGCTCCAAAGAAAACATGCTGCTCTCGGACTACTCAAATATGATTGAGTTGTAACGAACACGAGATTTTCGACCCTCAAAAATCGACATCTATACGTCCACTGTATAGAATGCCAAGCAAGAGTGCCGGAAACACCGGTTTATTAGGGGTGAAGAAGAAAAGGTAGAATAAAAATAGAAATAACAACACAACATCTCATAATCGCAGCGGAACAAAATATAATATATAATCACAGATTTTTATACAAAAGAATCTGTAACTGTTTTATACTTACAATCATCAGAGTACAACAATCAATACATCAATCTGGACAGTTATAATAACTTGTCCGCATACAGCGGAAATATGAATCAAGTACGGAAATACGTCTCTGTCATCTAGCTCGTCTCCTGAGCTCTATAGCATTCTATCCTGAATTTGTAATACTCGGTCTGACTCGAGCATTATAATAAAATAACACCCGAGTTAGTCTGGAAAACCAGCGTGAGAAAACACACTCAATTTGGATTATTTTAAGTTATCAAAATCCTTTGAAAAATGAAGGTATCTCGTAAGACCATGTCGCACATAAACACGATGGGTTTTTCCCTTACGATAACCAAAACATTTTTATCAAAATTGTATGATATTATGATAGTGTCTAAACAAAGTAAATAGAAAATAGCTGAAATGCTTGCATCTCACGTTCTAGCATAGTTGGGCACAATTAAAACCGTATGGCGCTTATTGGAGAATGGATTCCATACAATGGCTAGGCACTGGGGTACCACCTATCATGGTACACTTCTAGAAAAATGTACCGAGGACCTCTCCGGTATCCCCTACAACACAAGACCGACCCTATCCTAACCTAGATAGAACCGAATATGTTATCACCCCAGGTGTTCCCACCCTTAAAATCGAGCGCTCACTTTTCCATGCACAACCATATCCATAATTTTTATATATCCGAGGGCATCTAGAAAGGTGATAACATATCCTAATTGGGTGCGACCCACTTAGCCTTGCTGCATCTCCCCTGATTTTCAGTCATTCCGGTTGATGAGGCTTGAGGCTACGATTACCTTTCAAAAACAATTTCACTTAGAATGCTCATCGTCCTCCAATGACGATGTTCTGATAGCATTCGTCCATAAAAGTTGTCCTGGGTCTGGACAAAACGAATCACCGTCTTCACTATCTTCACGATATCCATTCGTAACGTTCAAACCAGATCGAAGTGGTTTTCGGATAATTAAATCTGATCCTGGTCTCTTCAAAACGATCAATGAAATTGGCCAATATTGATAGTCGGTTATTTAACTATTAAATAACATCCATAAGCAGTCACTAGGCCATTATTTATAATTCTTTGAACATCCATTTCAAAATATCTTTACAAAGATATATATTCAAATCTCTTTCAAATTTATCAAAATTTAAAAACATTCCTGAATACTTGTTTCCATAACAGGATATTTCCACCTATACCCCACTTCAACACTTAGTGAAATATTCCCAACTTCGATTTATAATCCATTACTTAGAAAATATCTCGATATAAATTCTTCATCTCTAAATATTTTCAAAAAACCTTCATTTACTCACTTAGGAAAATATTATAAATCCATTTTCCGAAATCATTTCTAATATCAATACTTAGGAGTTTTCTTATCCTATCTCCTACATTTCCGGAATTTATATTAATTCTTTTTACATTTTCCAAAGTTGATTATACTCACTTATAATCTCGTCTATCCATTTACAACTTTTAAAATCATATCTGTTTTTCATATCTCGAGAGAGTTTATAAATAAATAAAAATCATTTTCAAAACTCTATATATGTATAATAAGTATTTTTAAAGAATGATAATTTTTTTAAATAAAAAACACGTTTAAGTGATTATTTTAATTTTTGAATACTTTAATAAACATTGATACTTCATTCCCTTTTCCAGTTTTCAAATAACGAATTAATTTACGAAGCTTATTATAAAATTAGAAATTTATTTCAATTAATATTAAATATTTGAAAAATCCACTTCCAAAGTATTTTATTACTAAGGTAGCTTAAAATTACATAGTTTGAATAAATAAATAAATTCTTTTAAAACAATTTAACCTCTCGATAATTTTTTTTAAATCCCAATAACCAATTCAATTCATGAATCCCTCTCGATTCATAACACATCGATACCATCATGATTCCTAACCATTTTCACCTTTCAAAATAGAATCCACTATATTTCTCCAAAACTTATTCCCACATCTCGATATAAATCCACACTATGAATTTATATCCCCAATTTATCAACTTATATCATTTTCCCTTATTTATAAACATTGTTAATAAATTTATAAACTCTTTTGAGTTTCACTTGTTTTATAACTAAATCTTATTTATAAAATCTCCTTTTATAAATCCATTTATTCCACAAATCTATTTTTAATATCGATTAAAAACCTGTTATCCATATTATTATTATTTTAAATTCCATGGTTAAAAATTCGTTATATAAATTATTTTAAAAGCTCTTTTTAAAAATATTTTACAATAGTTAAGTATAAACCCAAAATCAATTTATTATTTTATCCAACTTGATTCCTTTAAAATAATCCAAATCCAATGTAAGTATATCTATAACTAAAATCTCCTTATAATTTCTTCAAATTCAGAAATAATATTTATGGTATTTAAAATACCAAAATTCAGGCCAATGCTACTATAGCATCCAATAATTTATATCACAACAATAATCTATAACAGATTATTCTAACACATCATATATTATTATATATGGAAAATAATTAATATAATTTTGAGGAATCCAATTGGATCCCTCTTACCTGTTTCCCTACATCCACAGATGTTAATACAACATAAAAATACCAATCCCACTTCGAGGGGGATATCGCGGTATATAGGGTCATCCGCTATTATGCGGGGCGCATAAGGTCTCATCCGCTCCAATCGACGGGAAATATATCCAACTACTAATATATATACTACTATATATATTATAACATCCAAACTGATAGTAATTATTAAATTCAACCAAGCATCCAATAATTAATTCTAACTATTTAAAGTTTAATTCGGTAATCCAAATGAGTGAGAATTTCTCACCTTAATTTTCTGAATTGCTAATCGTTCCAATTTAATTCCAGCTTGTATATTTCTCATCTACGAATCCAAACTCGTCTTGCGTCCATGATTTTTGTACCTCGCATATAAACGATATATAATTTATAAATTTTTGATTTTTTATTAATACGTAAATTCTCTAATTAATAACAGTAATTAAAAGGTTAATTACCTTCATTACTTAATCATGTTGCTAACTCGCTGAAATCTCGTACCAAGCAGTCATCTTCGTATATACATCTCCACTTCCAACCCGACAGCACAACAGCTCCCCCTCCGATCTCTCACGCTCAAGCGAGCGAGCTTGCGACCCAAACTCCAAACCATCGCTCCGATAGCAAATGTGACGCTGCCAAACCTACACGACTGTCGCCTACCTTCCACCACCCTTGTCGAACCTTAATTCCACCATCGCCTGCACCTATGACCGCGTTTCCTCGGTCATCACGCGATTACCCCAACATCAGCCGCCTCCATCACCGAGAACCCATCGCGACCCAACCTCCAGCCTTCAAATACGAACATCACCACTGCCAAGAACATCGCTGCTTTCAACCTGAACCACTGCCCTAGCTGCCGCTACCCCAGGTCCTCACTTGCCCCAGCCTATCGCGACCTTTGCTATCAAGCTTCCTCCTCCACCGTCGCTGCGAATCCCCACGTCAAATTGTCGCACGCAAACGAGAGATTGCGCCTCCCCTAATCATGAATCCTCTCATGATTTCTCATCGCGCGATTTTCTTTCTCTTCTGATCGATTTTTTTTTGAATTTGAAATGGATTTGAATCCTAGTGTTTCATTCGAGAGACCTCGCTACCCTAGTTTTTTTTTTTCGATTCGAGATTCAACTGAAAAGTAAAGAGAAAGATATGGCGAATTTTTTTCCTTTTGATTAATACGAGCAAATTTCATGAGGAAGAAGGGAAGAGGAACGCGGTTTTTAAACGAAGGTCGCGTGTTTGAATGGTTTTGAGGTCGCGTGTTTGAAAAGGTACAATGACTGGGTGAAAGAAAAGACAGCCCGGTCCAATCAAAGAAAATAAATTATTTAATTTTCGAAATATCTCAATCTACACAACTCAAAATCTTGAACCCCTATGGAGGCGTGCCGCTAGGTGTTTATAATGTTATACCCCTATTCCGAACGCAATGAAAAAGGGTTTGAGTCCTAATTCGATCGTATGGAGAAGATAGCTTCTTGGACTCAATTATTATATTGAATTTTCGATATTAATTTCAACGCGTTTGTATCCCATTCGACCAAACGATAACTCCAAGCGCTACGAAATTTGAAATCCTATAATAATACACTATTACGGATCCAATGGAACTGGTTTCGTCGAATTTCGAGACTGTACCCTAGATCACTATTTCAACACGTCGATTAAATCGACGATTTCCAAAATTTACGAAATCGCTTGAATTTCAGTTTTAAAAACTTATTAACTATACTAAAATTCCAAATTCCAAATTCAATATTTAAACTATTTAGATATTCAAAATCAAACGACAAAAAATCCGGATCGTTACATGAGTACCCGAGAGTTTTAGGATAAATAACTCGGATCAGACAAAATGTCTGGTATGAGTAAAACTCTAAAACAAAAGGAAACGTAATTAACAATAATATATGGGACCACGCTGCTAACGCGGAATGGGTTTTCTCCCACATAAACAACAACCAAACATAAGAATGGTAAAGAACAATAGGATACAAATCCAAACATAGATGATGGGCAAAAATAGTATAAAGATACATACTTGAAAGAATGGAAATAGTCCGAACAAAATCCAAACTGGACAGAATGGATATAACAAGATAATAGTCCAAACTTGATAGAATGGACAAAACCTATATAATTAAACATCGTGAAGAGTGGTTGACTCTTCTCGTTGCAATTACAGAAATACAATTTGAAAGTGCGAATCAAATAAGGAAAGGAAAATTTCCAACAAATGACTAGGAAGGTGCACTACCCTTGAAGTATACCTCTAGTAATATACTTCTGAGAAGCTCATTTACTCCATGACACTTCTTGGACAATAACAAGCCGGACCCCCTTAAACCGTACCGAGTATCCGAATATTTCACATCTAACAGCGCTACCGAATCCAAATCTAGATGAGATGTGAAAGTACCCTAATGGGAGCAACCCCACATAGCTTGGTTTCCTCTCGCGCTTTAGATTTAGTCGTTTCCGACAAAGGATATCAATGCTCAACGGAGCAACACATCGTCTTAGAATGACGATAATAAAGAAGCTGAAGTAACTGATAGTAGATAAACCAACTATCGAGGATATAAAATGATCGTATATGGAAATTAAGTCTTGTATACTTACCACCACTCATCGAATTCAAACTTGTACTATTTCTTGGTTAATAATAGTACCGTACAAGTCAAGGTAGTGTTACCTCAAAGTCATGCCTCACGATTATTCTTAACTTTCGAAATAGAGACAAGTCTACTTCTTCAATGTTTAGTACTAATTATATAAATAAATCATTTCCGTACAAGTGAATCACTTTATAGAAATTAATTCATTTCCATAAACAATTCAAACCTTTTCTTTTAAAAACCTGAATTCGTACTTGGCTTCACATTGCAAGTATTAGCTTTAAAACACTTTGTTAAAAGAGTTTACTAACTTTGAAACATCATTATAAAAAATATTTAACAACTTAAAACATCCTTAGTACATCGATTAATTAACTTTAAAACTTTGTTAGCTAAGTTAATTAATTAACTTCAATAACCTTTAAAGTAAATTACCTTTAAACATCATTAATTCAATTGATTAATAACATTTAAATATAATTAATTTATAAATAATTAAATCTCATTATTTAAAAATGATTCATTAATTGTAAAAAAATTTAAAGGAAAGATTAATTAACTTCTAAAAGTCATTAATTAAAAAGATAAATTGATTTAAAAACATCATTAGTAAATTGATTATTTAACTTTAATCCATCATTATTAAAACATTAATTAACCTTAAAAATCATTAGATAAAATGATTAATTAATTTCAAAACATCGTTAACCAGGTGATTAGTTAATTTTAAACACATCGTTAATAAGTTAATTGGTTAACTTTAATCCTTATTAATTAAATAATTAACTAAATTAAATAATCATTATTAAAATACTTAATTATTTCTGAAAACATCATTAATCAAAAACTTGCTAAACTTGTAAAATAATTCCAAGCACGATAATGAAACCAAACGGTTTAGATAAAAGGTGATTTTCCCGAAAGTGCCGATATAGCGACTAGCGCTATACAGGCAGTTCGAAATTCAAGTTTATGTCATTTTGAAATACAACCACACATCACATAGCAAGGGTATGAGCATATATACATGGTGACTTACAATAATATATCAAGCATTTATTAACAAAGACATAAATTTAACAAATAAATTTTTATATGTCTTACGATTCGCTTACTAACTTTTTAAAGCGACTAAGTTTCAAGCAACAAACCAATCAAACAACCAATCAAACAACCAAACTATTATTTCACCAATACAGTAAGCATTCAATAACTTTAACATGAACATAAATATAGTTTGAAAACATTTGGTTTGAAGGTGGAAGCTTTACTCACAAAAATGCAACCGAACTAAGCCGAACCCCTACAACAACTTACCAACAAACGAACTATACTTCACTCCACTCAAGCTCGGACTTTAGGTCCCTTAAATGGGCTGTTTGGGTTCGTCCATGGGCTGTTATTGTCTTGGCCATGGTTGAAATGGGGAGTTAAGGTGTTGTTTTGGTAAGTAGAGTGATGTAGAGAAGGTATAAGCTAGTTTTAAGTGGAAAATCCATAGTTTTAAGCCATGAACATACAAATGGAAGCCATGAAAATTTATGAATACATGAAGAAAATGAAAATGAATATGGAAGTGAAGATGTAAAGTGAAGAATGGTGAGAGAAGGCATGTGTTTATAGGCAAATGAGGAGGGTATTTTAGTAAATTCACTAAGGAATTAAATAATATAAAGTGTGCATGTATCATGGAGCTCCATACCTCCTCCATCCCTCATTTTACACGTGAATTGTACCCTTCTCTCCCTTTTTCCTCTTCATGAACATGGTAAGACATGGTGGTAAGGTGTAGGTGCACTTTAGGATACTTATGTGTACTTTTATAGCTTATTTTAATGCATTAAGGTCAAATCATGTTTTTTTATTAACTAAGCATGATTATTAACCCTAACCAAATTACTAACTTATCATGGCATGTGTGTATATATGTGTACACATGGACACAAATGTGCACAACGTTTTCCAATAACTTTCTGGTGTCGAAAAGTCCAAATTTCGAAAAACATTTTTCGATTACATTTCCTATTTTTATTTGAACTAATTATTTTGATAAACAAAATTTGAAAATCATTTTAATATCAAATATTTAAAATATGTTTATTTGGTTATTAAAATCCGTTATTTAAATATTTAAAAAAGATTTAAATATTCAAATACAAAGCGATTAATTTACGGGTCGTTACATGAATTTTGTAACGGAATATGTGTGTTTGTGTGAGGGATAATTTTTGAATTTTTGAAAAGATATTTTACTTATCTACGATTATAAAATTATTTGAATGGAATTTGCAGTTATATTCCCACTATGAAGTATTTATTTTATGATAATTGAACCATATGTGATGTTTTAAAAAGAATAATATTTTTGGAAATAATAATGAGTTTGGAGGTTATCTATTTACTATAGGAAAATATTATAAAATGATATTCTATTTTTACTCCTTTTCTTATTCAAATATTGTTCCAAATTTTAAAATGGATTTTTATTTAGTTACAAAATCCTTTAAAAACCAATATTTTAACTTTGAAAATGTTTTAATGGTAAATAGTATATGTTACTTTTATAAAATTTATATTATAGAAGTAATTCTTTCATTTCCAGTGATTTTGATTATAAAAGCTATTCAAATATCCTAGGAAGAGATTTCAAGCCTTGAAAAATAACGAATCCCTTTCCCAGAAATATATTATAAGGCTTTATAAATGTTTGAAATATAAATAAATAATAAAATCTCTTTCTATATTCTGAGAAGTACAGATATGGTGCATTATAGAAATAAATATCTCATTCCGAGTTATTTCTAATATAAAAGGCTATACAAGTGATTTTAAAAGTTTTCTCACACCTTTGAAAAATAAATTATCTTTCTTAGAAACAAATATAAGAACTTAAAAAGTATTTTCAATAAACAAACACCTTTTTATCTTTTCTATGGAATGAGAAATATAAATTAATGATGTAGTAATACCGAGTGCTATGGGACATTCAGTATTGCTTTATCGGTTAATTGTATGACTTGTTGTATAGAATATTCTTGGAATGAGTTATGACTACTATCTTATAATAAATGTTCAAGTAACACGGAGTGGTATAGGACCTTCGGGTGATACTCAAGTAATATTAATGGAAAGTATTTGACACTTTTTTATCAATAGAATCTTGAGATTAGCTTGCTAGCTTGTGATACTTTGAAGTGTATTTATTTGGCTTGACCTTGTAGGCTAGTTGTTTGTCCTAGCGGCCTGACTATGGTTGTCGCTCCTCGAGTCATGGTATCCTTATGTTTTATGAAGTGCTTATGCTTTACGAAGTGCTTAGGTCTAGCGAAGTGCTCGACTTAAATGTTCGATGTTTGCCCGATACCACAAAGCCAGCAGTCGGTTATCTAGGGCAATATTGGTATCATAAAATTACTCATTTTTTATTAGATGCGACATTTCAATGCACTTAGGTAGATGGGACAACATTATAATGATCGGATAACCATTTTACTATAGGAGTGTAGCGATCAGTATTGTTTTGGAGAAACTCCTATTGCTGGACAAAGTGTCCATCTGTCTCCTTTTAGAAGATGGCACCTACACTTACATATGTCCAAAAGAAGATTTCTATAGGATCAATTACTTTTCCCAACTTGCTTTGTGCTCGTCTTTTGATGTTGACTTGAGAGGTCTTGCCTTTGAGGATGACTAGCTTCAATGCTAGTCTTAGACTTGCTTTCAAGCAATCTTATATTTCTTTGATGTTTGACTTTCTTTTATGCAGTCTTATTTGTTTATTTTGAGAGTTTGAGGTTGGCTTGCAATGTGGTAGTATTTGATGTGATTTTGATGTGCTATTCACCATATTTACGATGATTGTCGATGATGGGCATGATATGACTTTAGGACATGGTACGATGATGCCTTATTATTTGAGATGTTGGCATATTATATAGTTATTACTATATCATTGAGGTTATGCATGATTATTTCTTTAATCTCACCCTTATTACATATAGAGATAGTCCGACTCGTTTATTATTTTATAATACTCGGGTTAGATCGAGACTTGATAGATACTAGGATTCAGTGACCATGGATGTGGGCTGGCTTTTGTGGAGAAAGATAGGATATATGTCTAGTTGTATCATTTTGTGTTAGTCCTTGCTTATGCTTGTATTTTTTGTAGGAGCAAGTGACTCATGATCATGTATATATTCTTTGATACTCATTGGAGTTGATGTGAACGTACTATATGTAAGTCTATTGCTCTTTTTGTCGACTCACACTATATATTGTTTTATGGGCCGTATTATACTTTACCGTTGAAACTGTGATTTGTGCTCTTTATTGTGTTATATATTGTTCTGTTTTTTTTGCAAAGCTAGCCGGCTTTAAAGTGGATCGTTAACTTTTATAAATGAATTTTGGAAAAGGTGTTCGGCACATGTGCCGAAACAACTTAACGAATACAAGCCTATGAGATAGGCATAATACCTATACTACTAAACAGACCACGCTAGTCCATTTCAAAAGAGGAGGCATCACTCCCATCCTCAGAAGAGGCAGGGCTAATGACACACATATATCTAGAAAAAAGAGAAAGTAAAGAAGGAACAAAATCCACCGAATCAGTTCCGTATAAAAACTTCCCATCCCATGTGTCATCAGCCAACACAGACTTGTTACCACCACCAAGCTCACCCAGAACACATAGAGAAACCACTTCACCATCCCTCTGATAGAACATGCGTCACTCCTCATCTTTAACTCTTACATACTTGAAAAAAGATTCCATTAGACTGCTTGTATCTCATTTTCAATGACACATGGACCCAAGCTTGCTCAGAATGACTCCGACAAAAATACTAGGTGATGGATCCGTCATCGGTTCCACTTGGGATTGAGCAGTAGTACGACTAACATGTAGAATAACCACATTCGATCCATCCATATAACAATCGAGGGTGGATCGAGGATCGAAGGCTGTGTCATAATCTCAGAAGGCGAAGCATCAACAATTGGATGAACTTTCGAAACCCACTTCATGGCTGGAGGATGAGGAAGAGGAATCCTATCAGCTAGTGGCACAAGGGCAATAGTAGACCGATGTTTACAGGCTTCTATAAGATGACCAAAAGTGTGGCATGGCGTGCAAATATCTAGTTTTCAACTGTGACTGACATCTACAATTGCAGCATGACCTCCCACAACACGTAAAGAGATTTTGGAAGGTAAAGGCTTTTTAGGTGTTTTAGGTGACACTTTAATAAGAACCTTGGTATCCACTAACTTGTTTCTAGATATAGTACTAGCATCAAAACATTTGAGCTTGCCAATAACATTCGCAAGCCAATTTAGCCCAATCATAAGTTGCAACACTGAAGGGATAGGCGAGAAATGAGCCTAAACTGGAATAGATATAATTTGTTCCTTAAATTTATCCACCGCCGTACTCTGAGAGGTGATAATAAATGGTTGATCGACAACAATGGAGGTATTCGCTTCAAGGACCCAAAGACTTTCTTCTTTTCTAGAAAACTTGAAGAAGAACATATAATTATAGAAGTGGACTTGAAGCCTACCCTTAAGATTCCAAAGTTATCGGCAATGGTCACGAACAACATGATAAGGGGATTAGAATCAAGGAAGAAGCCTACAAAGTACTCAGCCCAAAAATCTACCCCCGCTTCCAATACTTCAACCGGAGGAACCGTAGCACTGTCAAACTCCATAATGTCAAAAGATTGGGGAATGTATTTGCCCGCATTCCTTGGCAATGCGGTGAAAAGAGAAGACCACATGCTACCAGGCTTAGGGGAAGTTGAACTTAGAAGGGTAGAATTGGAAGCAGGTTTAGCAAAGTCCTCACTGACATTAATGCAAACACCTAGAATGCAAACTTTATTACTTGCGAAAACAGGTACTCCATTTTCAATCTCACTATTTGACACCACCCCTTCAATCAGATACTCACCAACATTAAGAGGCAAGGTTGACTGCCATTGGCCTCTCATGGCATAGGCAGTCAATAAAGGTGAGAGAGGCATGACCATACCTTCGGTAGCCGTAGAATTAGACAGTCCCGATAAGGGAGCACAAGCAGCAGAATTAGACAGTCCCAATAAGGGAGCGCAAGCAGGATCTATGTTGAGTAAAGAATCTTCAGGCGCACTGAAGGGGTTCACAGTTGATACAAGCTGGTCAGAAACCGCACGCATGGCTCGATTAGACTAGGACGAAGGAAGCTCCGTAAACATCATAGAAAAATTACTATCAGAAACAACCAAGGCTGGCGGAGGCAGGGAGATGACAGCCAAAGAAGAAGAAGCATTGAAGATTCGATCGGATCTCAATAGGGATGGATTTTCAGACGAAGGGTGAAACGGCAGAAGCTTGTTGGACGAAGTCGACATTAGGGGTCAAAAGCGGCTAATAGGGAGGAGAAGGAAACTAGGGAAAGAGGAGGAATGGAATTGAAGGGGAAAGTCGAACATGATTCGTAGCTATTATTAAACATTAAAGGTTCTGTTTTGAATTAGCCAACGTGTTATTACTTTGTATCACTGAACACAGTAAATATTTGTATATATAAGTTAATAGTTAAACATTTTAGTGTTAGCCCAAAGGAATATACACGGATGGTCGCTCCTAGGAAGCTTTATTCTCTGTATTACCAGACAATATTACTCTGTAATATTCTTCAGTAGTATGGATATAAAGGTGGGGCGTTACAATACGTATTAATTTATTTCTGACAATTTAAAAAAATTGAAAATTAAAAATAATTTTAACACAATTTTAAATTTGTATACATATATATAACATGTATGGGCTAATTTGTTAATTTACATTCACATACATATATATAGTTTTGAAAAATCAATATACATATACACATATATATTGTAATTAAATTCGAAGTAAAAATAATAATTTATAAATGTATTTAAAAACATTTTTAAATTTATGTATTAAATATAAATATATAATATATATTTATTATAAATAAAATACAAATGGGCTTTATAGTTTAAAAAAATGTATATGAAATCCGTGAAGATTTATGTATATATTCTTTAAATTATTCTTTTACAAATCCACATGGATTTGTGAAATGAAAAAAATTATTAAAAGGCTTCCATTAATTTTTTGAACATATTATTATTATTTTTTAAAATTAATATTTTATACATAAAATTTAAAATTATACGTGCATATATATTCGAATTTAAAAATTATATATATATATATACATATTTTTGTATACATACATACATTTATATATATCAACATTTTAAATTTGAATTATAAATTTCAAATAGATTTTTGTTCTAGATCTAGATTTGTTTTTTAAGTTTAAATCCATCGTGAAATATATTAGGTATTAATTTGAATTTTTTTTGGAAAAACACGGGTGTGTAGCGTGAGACTACACAACCGATTATAAAATAATATAAGTAGGTAGTAGTCGATCAACAAGCCTGATCGATAGCCAAAAAATATCCATGTTCAGCATACATAGAGAGAACTACCTAGTAACATACAATAGACAGCCGGATTAAGCAAAAGTATCTAGTATCAGACCCAGTACGTGCATGGCCAATGAATAGCAGGGAGAGACTTCCCACTCAGTATCCAATCAGTCGTCATTGCCATTATCGCTGGGAGGGAGGCGCATAGTGAAAGGCAACCTACGTTCTGATCCTGTCCAGAGCGAAAATAAGTAAGAGATTTTGTTACAGAATCCGTCAACCGTGCATTTGGGTTTGTTGAAAACATAAGCATTTCTTTCTTTCCAGATGCACCAACTGTAAATGGCGACGAGGGAGTCAAGTTCTCTATCAGGAGGGTTATATTGCCAGTGGTTAAAGAATGAGTGTAGGACAGGGATGTAGCCGATGAGGTTAGCACAAGTCGCAGCCCAAATATAGTAGGAGAAATCACATGTAAAAAAGAGGTGAGGAATAGATTCATCTTGCCTCGAGCAGAAAGCGCAAAGAGGGTCTAGAGGAATATTTCTACGTCGAAGTCTATCTTTGGTATTGATACGAGCGTGGATGAGGCACCATTGGAATAAAAGGATGTGGGGAGGGAGTCTGCATTTCCATACTCTTGCGAAACTGAAAGACCTGCCTGGGTGATTGAGGTAAGAGTAGCATGAGGCGACTGAAAAGCCTTTCGTAGGAGATAAGGCCCATGTATAATGGTCTGTCGAGGAAGAGAGCTGGAGTGATATGAGCAGGTGTGTGGCTAAAGTGAGTTCATTCAGGGTGCTAAGGTCAAAAAGAGTAGAGGGGCACAGGCAGTCGGGGCCAAGGGTAGAGATTTCACCAACAGATGAGTTATGATGGGATATGTGGGAAAATAGGAAGGGGAACGAGCGGGCGAGGGGAGTTTGATCGTATCATATATCTAACCAGAATCGACATCTAATTCCATCACCAACAGAAACATGGAATAGAGATTTGACCCGGGGTATGGATTTTAACATGCCAGCCCAGAAGGGGGAAGGTTTAAGGCGAGGGGTGGAGTGAAGTACCAAGTGAGGGTTGGAATGATAGTGAAGCTGAAGTATCCATTCTTTCTAGATGAAGTTGCCCGGTGTGATGATACGCCAAAGCCATTTAGATAGGAGAGCTATGTTGAATGAGCCGAGGTTAACTATTCCCAGACCACCATGGTCTTGGTGTAAACAGACAGTCTTCCAGTTGATCAAGCATTTTGCCTGAGTGCCGTTCCAGAGAAAAAAATCTTCTAATAACATCAATTCTCTTTATAACCCAATTCGGCAATTTGTGGAATGACATCCAGTAGGAGGGGAGGGTTGACAGAACGGATTTGACAAGGATAAGCCGACCTGCAGAGGAAAGAGATTTGGCTTTCCATGTTGCAAGCCGAGATTCAATCTTGGAGATAAGCGGGAGCCATTCCTGACGGGCGAGTTTAGTGGGGTGAAGGGGAATACCGAGGTAGGAGATTGGGAAGTGTTCCAGTTTACAGTTGAGAAGAGAGGCGGAAGAGGGGCCAAGGTGTAGGGAATCGCCAAGCATGATGATGGAGCTCCTGTTAAAGTTGATGGAAAGACCGGAGATGAGTTCGAAGACATATAAAAGGACTTTAAGACAATGAATATGTTCAGGTTTAGGGGAAACCAACAGGATGGTGTCATCCGCAAATTGGAGGAGACTGATAAGTTCGAGTTGGGGAGTTTAATGCCGGCAAGGAGGCTGTTGGAAATTACAAGCTTAACCATGCGGTTAAACACATCAGAAATGAGGACAAAAAGGAGCGGGGATAAAGGGTCGCCTTGTCTTAATCCTCTAGCTGATTTTATGTGCCCCCCAGCGAGCCATTGATGGAGGTTGATGAAAAACTTGTACTGAGGATGCACTAGATCCAATTGCACCAAGTATTAGAAAAACCTCTGTACTTCATATTTAACGGTTCGATTTCTTTTAAACAAATAATATTAAATATATAAGTGTTCATATGTGTGTGTGTGTATATATATATATATCTGTGTGTGTGTACGTATGTATTCATATATGTATGGATGTATGTTTGTATGTATGTATGTATAAATACATAATAATAAATAGTTGTGAACATCAAATATGTGTATAAAGGGGCAAATGTGTCCGTTCCAGTGTAAATCTCAACACTTATATACGAACACATTTAACATGTACACATTTATATGTTGCACATGCACCTTACACGTATATGTGTATTTTTTACACATATACATTATATAGTATATATGTTAAAATCAAACCTTTATATAAAATATAAAAGTAAAATAAAATTTTATTTAAAATTATTTTGATTGGATCTAAATTATTTTAGACTTCATAAGCCAAATGAGGTCTAAAAATATGATTTTTTTTTGTAATTCACCCATTTAACCCGCTAAGTGCTAACCTAGTTCCAACAACATGTACTTATTCAAAAAATTTAGTTTTGGTTTATTTCAGCTCCATTATGTTTATACATATATTATTATATAATTTTAATTTATTTATAATTATTATAATTTAATTGATTTCTATAATGTTTATGTGTATCTTATTAATTAAATTGCATTTAATTATTCTAAATATTTAATTTAATTAAATCAAATTTTAAATCTCAATTTTTTTATTTTATTCACCTTAAACTATTTAAGATGAATAAATTACTATAACCTTTATAGTTTTATCTTGTACCCATATCATTTTACATAATTGATTAATTAGCTTTCGACCGATCATTTATTTAATAATTCATTTATTTATCTAAAAATTTTAACTAAAAATTTCATTTAATTCATAAAAAAATAATTAATTTATCTTAAATTTTTGGATAAATATACAACTATAACAATTATAGTTACATAAATATTTCAATATATATATATATATGCTTCTAATTAATTAACTTCAAAGTAATTATTTAATTCAATTTAAATAATCATATTAATTAAAAATACATTAAAATTTCAAAATTAATTATTTAGTTTCTTAAAACAGTTTTTAAAATTTTTAATTTTATTTTATAACTTTTATAAAATTTCCTTTTATATTTTCAACTTAACATTTGAATTAAAAATATATTTTTAAAATTTTAAAATTTCAAATTTCAATTTGATAATTAGCCCAAGGCCCAAATGACCCTAGGCCTTATATCTATGCCAACCTTTTAGACTTACTCCACATTGTGAGTCAGGGAGGAAAGGATACTTGATTATTCAACTTTAAGCATAAATACTACTTTTCTAGACACCCATTAGATAAGTATGTTTATTTAGTTGGCCCTTAATGTTGACTAGTTTGACTGCATAGGCTACTTAGGTTCTAATACCGTTGTTGGAACTAACATGGTTTGCAACATGTGAAAAGGGTGAATTTCATTAAAAAATTACTAATTGGATTTTAGTGGGCCAACAAAGTTTAATATTTACACTAGATTCGATCCAGTTGTTTTAAATAAAATCATATTTCATTTATTTATTTTGATTTAATTAATTAACGTGTGTTACTTAATTTAATATGTATATGATTTGAGTATATCAATATGTATGCAGTGGGTGAAGTGCAACATAAGAAGGTGTACATAGTTAATGTAAATATATGTAGATACTAGGATTCATATCTACTACGTATACGTTCGCTATTTGTATATGTATTAATTGTTTCCAAATATTGTTATATATATATATTAATTTTTAAATTATTCATATAAAATAGATTTAAAATTATCCAATTCAATTTTGACAAAGTCAATAAGTTTTAACTTCAAAATTTGTATTTAAATTATCAAATCTATATTTGGTAACACATTTTCAAACTCAAATCTAGATCCTAAAATAATTTAGATATGTATATTTATATATAAAATAAGATTTACAGTGGAAAATAATTTTATTATAATTTTTTTTATAAAATACATAAAACTATTTAATGGGTATAATTATATTCAAATTTTTATTATAAAATACACGCGCGCGTACGCACACACACATATATATATAAGTTTTCAACCAGTAAATTTCTTTTAATCCGAAAACAATTTTATAATAAATAATCGTATAGATATATATAATATTAGCATAAACATTATTTTAAATAATGATTAATGTGTATATATATATATTTAATTATATTAAAATATACTTTGGCCATAATTATTTTTCGAATGTAATTTTGAAATATTTTATTTTATATAAATACATAGTTTTAATATATTATTAATGGATTTTGGTTTTAAAGTTAGTAAACAATTATTAAAAATTATTAATAATTAATTATCATATTTAGAATGTGTATACATATGCATACATACATATATATGTAGCCAAATTAAAATTATTTGCATATGTTTTTATTTTAAACTTTGAATTAAGTAAAATTGTATCATGTAAAATAATTGTTTAAAGTGCTCTATGACATAAATGATTATGGTGAGACAACAATGCATATATTAAACCGTAATGAAGGTGACTAGATAGCATATTAATGTAAATTAGATAAATTTCCTTTGAAAACAAAACCCTTGAACAAACCTTTATCGAAGGTTCTCCTAGACTCCTTGGTTGATTGTTCAACAATTGAGTGTACCATAATTTATATATTGTACAATGTAATGGTGTTATGAAGTGCTCGGCCTAGGGTGGTCGGGAGGATGGGTGTTTGGCCAGAAATGAGGAAGAATTCAATAGAATAAAAATGGGGCTTGGCTTGGTTTATATAGAGAAGGAAATGGAGACAAATCCTCTACCTTTTATTTTTCTCCTTTCACTAGGTAATTAAATCTTGATCTAAATTCAAACCACCATTTCCCTCATTTATGGTTGAACTATATTGGACCCCATATTGGCCAATAAAACTCAAAGCTCATTTGTCAATTAGTTGTATTTAGATCATATTTAAATGTGTATTGATATCATATACCGATATTTACATATCTAACTTTTTAATACCACCAAATTAATTACTATTGACATCCAAAAATTATTAATTGCACCTGGTATATCAAAAGATACAAATAATTAATATTTCATAATAATTAGTTAATTTAATTAATTTATAATTTTTTACAAACTATTGAATCATGTGACGTTTTAGAGAATTCATTAATATAGTTGTATGACTCGCAGGTGTGAAATCGATCATCGATTAAAATCAAACTATTCGAATATTAATGTTCATATGTCACCTTAGCTAATGGTGTGATAATTTGTCCGAGTATATCGCTTATAGATTTTCATCGACAAATTCCAATTTTATATTTAAGCGGTACTCTTTAGCAATGATTTTGTACATCCATTCTCTTCGTTAAAACTATATAACTGTAGGATGTATGGAAATTTAGAACTGGTCAAAATTTCAATATTATCCTTGTTTTACTTAATTAGTCCACAAACAAAGTACTTGGTTCAATAATAACATTTATTATTAATCATTCTACTCTAGCCGTAGATTTTGACTTTGATTTGACTACAGTTGGCAATGGTACTAACTTCGTATAACTAAGGAGATGAATTCTCTATTGAATAGTGTTTTACTTCTTATACTTCTACTCAGACCCAACTATAGCTGCTCAATGTCTGTCTTGCCATGATTTAACTATAATCAAAGTGGAGTATCCATATAGAAGTTCCATAATATTATTAGATTGGGAGAACCATGTAACATTTTCATACCGAGATTTCCTATTTGACCTATTTATTATTAACCAACCAAAAACTCTTGGATGATTCATTCCATAGTTATCTAATAACTATGAGTATGTAACCGCTTGGTGCCCCATCAACCATGAGTAAAACACTTCCCAACATTTAGATAGCATTACATACTCCAGTCTGAACGGATATATCGATATGCTTCTTGAAATATCATGACCATGAATATTTAAAACAATATATTATTCTATATTGTAATAATTTTCTCATGATTAAAATTATTTTTAATTATTATCACACAGCAAATTGTTAAATGATTTTCTAATTAATATACTTAAATTAACTACTTAATTAATTATATCATATATAATAAGTATACAACAGAAAAACAAACACCTTTAGTATGAAAAAAATTGATTACAATGTTAGAAAATATACAATTACATAATTTCCCTTAGGGCCTACCCCAAACTCTCTTGAGTACAACCTTGAGGATGCTCAACAAATCGTAGTGTCCATAAACGGAAAGTAACACTTTACTAATTATATCTTGTATATAATACCAAACCACATATTTATGACCTTGTGGATGCTTAACAAATCATAAAGTACATCTAGTAATCTAGATCCATTGTTTCGCGATAGCCTAAGGGTGATTTTGTAACCTTTGAGCATGCTCAACAAAGTTGCAAAATATTCTTAACAACCTAAGGAAAATATAAGCATCAGCATAAATATTTTATGGCTTGGGAGTGCACAACAACCATATGTATGTATAGAACTCTATTTATACTGTGTGTGATAGAGAGCAACATTATTTTATTTTTGTAATGCAAATAATAATAGTTGAGTATTATCAAATTTTTTAAGGGAAAATAGTATAATATCTCATGACACCATATACTACATTGTATGTTTACTCCCTTTAGTCTATATGGGTTTTAACTATTTTAATCTCCCTTTTCCTATACATATGTACACACTAACGGCGTACCTCTGAAACAGACCACTTTTATGAGCTTGGTAAGGGAAAAGAGAGGAGAGTTTCCACTCATACAAACGTTCCTTAATTAGAGTAACCCTTTTCTTAGTTAAACACCCTTGCCTTAGACACTAATCTAATTGTATTTCTCAAATGATTTCCCAACGCGTTGGTTAATTATTCAGGTTAACAACGCGAGCTTTCATGCCATTGTTGGATGAGGTGCATTGGAAACGTGGTAAAAGGGGGATATTGCAAAAAATCCTTTTATTATTTTTGTTTTTAGATGATAATTTCTTTGCACTGATTGTATTTAGTGATTATTAATAAATAAGGGGTTTATTATTTGAAATTAATTTTATTTAGTTTTACTTTTATCGCTTTAATTATATATTATAACATAATCTTTTTTATATATTGTTAGCCTTATTTTTGGTCTAGCACCTACAAATAATATATAAAATTAAAGAAATGCAAATAGAAAAGTAAATAAGAAAACACAAGATATCTTATAGTTGTTGGCTAATCGATGGCCTACGTCCGCATTATTGTTTTTATTGGTTACTTTTTACTAGAACTACCATTATTTACAAGTAATTTGAGATCCAATCTTTAGATACAAAAATGGCAGTGTTTTCCTTTAGAAAAAGTTGATAATAAATCCGAAAGTCCTTTCTTCATTGAAGAAGATGGCTATTTATAACTGATTTGGGTAGTTCCAAGCCAAAAAACTCATCAAATCTATTTTGAAATCGTCAGTCAGCAGATCCAAAATATCAGGAGAAAGATCATGTCAATTCAGGACCAATTCTCAAGGCTCGATGGACCGATACCGATCTATCCATGGTGATCCATGGCCATGGTCCAGAACTTGTACTTTTCTTTAAAAATGCCATAGTCTCCATGCTTTAGAACTCTAGAGGTAAAATGGTTTTTATGATGGATCAGTACCGTCCATTCCCCACGCCCTAAACTTGTCTTTTTCCTTCATCTTGGCCTAGATATCCATAGTACAGGAGCCTAGGGCTAAATTTGTATTTTTGACGGACCGATATCGTTCCATCCATGGATCAGAATAGATCCATGGACTTAGACAACTCTATCCTATTTCTTCCCTTGACCTTCATAGTTGATCATCTCCAAATACAAAATCCAATCCTCCATCTTTTTGTAGTCCAATACCATTGAAATGTTGCTTGTGTAAAATTCTAGATAACATTTCCCAATAACGCATGCTTCTGCGAACACAAAGAATGCTTTAAACTAAGACAACTGACCAAATCCAAATATGCACAAACACTTTTTTTACTCGATACGTTTCTGTTGAATAATGCTTCTTTACTGAGAATTTTGGCACTATGTTTCCAAACGTAATCAAGTCACCTCTTCTCGATAGATACAAATATCGCAGTCCACTATTTAGAATCTTCGTTCGTTACCGAGATTTGCTAAGAGTTGTTCCAGTTCATGGTCAGGTTGATATCTTCATCTTTCTCTAGCATTCCATTTCTGATAAAAATACGTGATAGATTGATGCCAATACATGCATGGATCGGCCTATGTAGTTAAAGCCCCGCTACGGTGCATAGCGCCCTTTGATCGCTATGCTATTTCAGTTTAGAGCTAATAAATAGTAGATCCGCTTTAAGCCCCACTATTTTCTACTATACCCGCTAAATCAAGGCTTTTTAGCATCCGCTATAGCAACATTAATATACAAAGGTTGATTTGATTAGTTCTTTTTTAAACCAAATCAACAAATTTAGGGTAAAGACCTAATTTTAGGGCATAAATGCTCAATATAAGTTAGAAATCTACTATAGTCATTAAATCTAGTCAAGATAAGTCATGATATTCTTCAGTTTTGTTATATAAGATTAAACAACACTTCTTTTCCTACATAAATGGTGTGAGCATGAGAATAAATTTACTCTAAATATTTGGTTTTATATCCAATAAAGTTTTATGCACCTCTGCTATGCTATATCGTTTTTTTATCCCCGTTATAACTTTTTGTAGCTCCACCGCTACAAAACCATAAAGTGCTTTAACTGCACAGAGATCGGTATAAATTCACACCACCCGATCCATGTAAATACTTTTGGATTTAGAAAATTTTCCACATCAAAACTCATTTGTTTTCGAACTCTTTCATCAATTCCATCACTTTAGATCTAAGCTTTGAACTCAAAGCAACTACCATCCACTCCAAATCTTGGCACTTTCTTCAAAACCGATCCAAGGTGGGTCTTCCCTCGATATTATCGATCCATCGTTGCCCTAGCTTTCATAATACCATGGTCCATCCTATCATACTGTCATTGCATTCGCTATGCCTTGCCAGTCCTCCAACGACTACCACCCAAGTCACAACCATAATCGTTCCATTCATTTCCATCGATTTTGATTGCCTTAGGAGACAAGGTGGCAACTATGGCAATAATAGAGGAGTTGGTGAAGGATTGACTTGTTGATGACCCTGGGTGGAACGGTTGTTCTAAGCAATGGATCAGATTGAGTTGACCTTGAATATAGATCTAGGAGAATGCATTCTACTTCAATGAATTTGAGCATTGATATCTCTCGGGATACGAATCCCATCAACACTCAAACTCATTTGTCAAAGATCTTTCATCTGTAAAAATAGCACTTGTAACAACCTCTATTTTGAAACTCGAAAATAGACTCTAATGATTTTTTTTAGCAAAGCTAGCCGGCTTTATAGTGGGCTGTGCCACTGTATAAATAAGGGGAAAACAGGTGTTCTGCACATACACAGAACATCTAAGAGGGTCAAAAAAACCAAAACCACAAAAATAGAAATCACAGGAGCTAGACAAAGGTGCCTAAACTACTCTAACAACATGACTAGACTCCATCAGAAGAGGAGGAACAGCCCCGGCCATCATTCGACGCTGGACCAATATCATGAGAATAACTAGAGAAAAGAGTAGCAAGATTTGGATCATAACCATCTGAAGCGGGAAAGTATATAAATTTCCTATCCCAACTGACATCAGAAAAATGACTTTTGTTCACCTCACCAATCTCGCCAACCCTAATAAGGGACAGACCCTCACCCTCAATATGGTAGATAAGATAACGACTCTCACCCTTAATATCACCGATATAGGCATAAAAAGAGTCACTCATAGGTGAGTATCTCATATTCGAAGGAGCATGAATCCAGGCCCGTTCCTTCGAATTCCAAGAAATAAAATTAGACGTTGCAGTTGAGTTAACCACAACTGGGGCTGCAGGAGGCAAACTAGCAGAGGGAGGAACGACAGGAGAATCAACAATGGGAGAAACACAAACTGGGGTGTCAAAAGAAGACGTAACAGATGTGGGAGGAGCAACCTACAGAACCCATTTCCGGGGAGGAGGACGAGGAAGAGGAATCCGGTCAGCTAGGGGAATAGTGCCAGTAGAAGATGGCGAGCACACGCATCTGTAAGATGCCCAAAATACTGACAGGACGTACATATATCTGGTGTCCAACTGTAGCAAGCTCTGACCTCAGCAAAATGGCTCTCATCTAGTCTGACTTTTAACATTGAAGGTAAAGATTTGGCCGAAGTTATTTCGATAAGAACTTTGGCATAGGCTAATTTCTTTCTGGCCACAGTGCTAGCGTCATAACATATCACCTTACCAACAAGACCTGAAGGCCAATCAATCCCGATCAGAGGCTGAAGAACAGGTAGAATGTGGGAAAAGTGGGCCCAGACGGGAATAGATAAAACTTGGTCTCTCGCCCTATCAACAGAGGGACTCCATGTAGTAATAATGAACGGTTTCCCATCTATGAGAATTGTATCGGTTCTAGAATACGCTGTCTTTCGTCACGACGCATGAATTTAAAATAAAACATTTCATTATCGTAATAGACTCTAATGATTTGCGATCATCTTTTGTATTATTTTCCAGCAATAAAATGAGATCTGTTATTGTATCATTAACATCAAAAGCACAAGAATATGCAAATTTTTAGAAAACACTTTCCATTCATCCATTCCAAATTCATTACATTTCTTTTCCATAACCCCACGATTACATTGTATAGATAAAATATACGCCCCTTGGATAATCAAAGTCATAACTACTGATAGTTAAAGTACACATCTTTACATACAACAACAAAAAAGTAGTTGTATAACACAAGGAAAATAAACTAGACTACTAGTATCTTGCCTCTTACATATCTTTGGAAGCTTCATTAGTCTGACCAGTGAAATCCTACTTTCGGTCTACTTAAATAAGTACCCGAGAGTTTAAGAGGGAATAAAAAACTTCTGGCCAGACAAAAAGTCTGATATGAATAAAATTAGGTCAACCCAATCTAAATAGACACGTACGTCATTGAGCGGAACAGGTTTCCCCTCACTATTATCTTACAATCATTGCAAAGCATAACATTTTCCTGCAACCATGATGGTTAAATATAAAATAAACATCATACAAAATGGGTCAAATATGAATTGTCCGACATTCAATAGGGTCTAAGGTTTACACATTCCCATTTCAGTCCATCCAATTGGTGTCATCGGCATAGTTTTTCCAGGGTCACTATGAACCTATTAGTTTTCATAGGTCAACTAAAAACTTATCGAGTTGACTTGAGATGAAAACAACAAGATAATTCAGGAGTCTTCTGTTCTCATAGGAGTACTAAGATACTCTCATGGTAGAAGAAAAATAACAACGGTCTTCCGTTCCCTTAAGGATATCAAGTTATCCCCATGGAAGAAGAAGAGAAATAATGGCGTGCGTCATTGCTACGAGTTCCCATATGCGTAACTGCTAAGTTTTAACCTCAATATTTGCAAAGCCCTACGCATTGAATTGCAAACCAAAATAGTTGGGGCTTAACAGTTAAAGTGTGAGACACTACCCTAACACTAGTCTATACCTTAAAGTCTGGTTTTATAAACATCGAATGAGTCGTTTCTTTTGATCAGTCCTAGGCATCAACTTAGTTTGATCTTCTTGATTTCTTGAATGAAATTCTACTCACATAGAAGTTTGCGTCGACCATTCTCACTAATGAAAGAATCCTAATTGGTCATCAGTTCCTAACCCCTAAGGTCTTAAATGTCGAGTGATATCATATAAGTGACCATGTCAGTAATTTATGTGTATAACATCAACTGATCAAGATACAAAATTGAACATAAAGCTTATCATCCACCATATAAATATGTTTTCAAGGTAGTCATTGTATACACAAAATACTTGTCATCAAATTTTAATTTTTTCCATATAAAATTAGTTAAATGGGATAAACACATCCTTTTCTTCTTTAAAAATATTATTTTTCAAATAAATAATCTAATAAAAACCCATATTTTGTTACAAGGAAAAGTCCGGCCCAATACTTAGTAAAGCGCTATTCCATGTATAAGAATAAGGCTATTTCCCCTCTTAAATCATAGTGCTATCGCACTTCCAAAACTTATTCTATCGTGCCTTAAGATACTTAGCTAATGTAAATATAAACTTTGTGTTAAAATACACATAGCTATCATAAATAAAAATATACATAGTTATCGTAAATAAAAATATACACAACTATCATGAATAAAATCTATTGTGAAACATAGCCATCGTAAATCGAGAACCAGTAGCTACATACATCAAAAACCAATAGCTTTCATAAGTCAAAAACCATAGCTACTATAAGTTTCAAAATATATAGTTATCATAAATCATGAGTTCAAAGCTATCGTATGTCCCAAATAATAGTTATTGTAAGTCTTAAAATAATGGCTATCGTAAATAAAAAAATAATAGCTATAGTAAATTAAAGAAACCAACTATCGTAAATCAAAATAAAGTGATATCGGACCTTAAATTTTCAAAAGCTATTGTGAGTCTAACATAGGCTATCGTAAGTATAGTGGCATTTCAATAATTATTCTTAAAACTAATTTATTTCCTTTAAAAGAAAATACATTTCACCAAATTATACTATATGTCTAATTTCTATTAGTTACTCAAAATCTTTATGTAAATTATTTCTCTAAATCAAAGATAATTTCTCTTGAACCAAAAATATTAATTAATACCATAATCAATTAATTACTAATTATCATTTGTAATTAAACTTTTACTTAACCAAATAATTCGTTTCAATTCAAACATGCATGGGAAAAATCCATAAAAATTTCCAAAAACTAAATATTCTATCTTTAACACTTACAAAAATTTCAAGACAAAATAACGATTTTTCTATTTTAAATAATGAAAACATAAAACTAAGCATTTTCTCAACTTCAAAAATTCAAAAAATCGAAATAAATTCAAAAAATTATGAAATCAAAAACCCTAATCTAAATTAATGTTTTAAACAATGTATCAAAATTTCATAGCATTTCAGAACACAAACTTAGTTTAAAACCGAAAACCCTTTAAATAAATTTCTTAGTTTCACAAATGATAATCACAAATCCATATTAACGATTATCTCAACCAAAAACATTTCAAACATCATAATGCTTGGATCTCATCAATCCCGAATTAGAACAAATCAAAAAGAGTAGGGATGTTAATATTATTCACCTTGTTTAGTTTAATGCAAGAGATTTTCCCTTAAACTCTTTTCATCAAGCTCAATCTTCTTCCTCTTTTAATTGGACGGAGTGGATGGACTTTTTTCCTTTTCTTTATTATGGCCAAAAATAATAAGGGAGAGCGGGGAAGGAGTTAGGGAATTATATGAGCCTTAACTTTCCTTCCACATTAGTTATACTTAAATTCTTTAAAAAAAATTTTACATATAAAACCATTACTCCATTTACATTAAAGTTTGAATTTGAAATTTATCAATATGGAAAACTTCCACATTATCACATTTTACCCACATCATTTATTTAATTACCAAGTAATTAAATTTTTGTAATAATGTGCCGTTTAAATAGGGGTGTATCTCTGAGATTCCCCAGTCATGAGTTTGAGTTGAACGTTGAGTTCCATCTGATGCCGTTAATGTTACTCCTACGTTATCGGGTAATATTTGATACACAATTTCATTGCATGCCAAATCGTTTTTTCCATCATGAGCGAGCTTTCTATACAAAGTGCTTCCATTCACTATGTCAAAGACACAAGATACACTCACTACATAGGATGTAAACACTGGCCCCAATCGATGCACAAAATCTGATGGATCAACACACATTGGCACTCATTGGATGCCATGCATCGACCATACATGGGGTCTAGATAATAATTCATTTAATTATAAATAAATTTAAAAACTACTTGACTATGTTTGTTATCCAAGATTTCAGTTTAGTAATGGAACCCTATGCTCTCTACGTATTTCCACCGATGGAGCACTCGCTTCCACATCCATATCGCTAGCGACAGTGTCTAATGCAACACTAACTTCCAGTCTAGTAACCATTGAATCTCAGAGACCTCACTGCCTTCACGGACCTCCAATTAGCATGACCCCACTTATGATCATTGAAGAACTATGTAGCGAGATTCCTTCAAACACCTGAAAAGAGTTATGGTCCTGGACACACCCCGCAATATTCTCCTGCATCTCACATATCCACTGCAAAGCTTCAAAGAACTTGCATAAGGCACATGATTCCTCTAAATGAAGTCTAACTCCCATTGGCACATGAGCGTGCACACAACGCTCCAGTTGATTAAATGGCTTGTAACAGATACATTTGTCTCTCTAAATCGGTTCCCCCTTTAATCCTTGCCTTTGAGATGTCCTTCAGTCGACGAGGCTTGCTTCTTCACGACCGCATCCAAATGCCTATGCAGTTCTCATAAGCTTGCACATGTTATTCATCCGACTCTTGGGTAGGGAGTCCGCCTTCGTCAACATTAGATATCTTAATAATTTCAAGATGCTCCTTCATTACCCCACTTACATTCCTCAAAGCCTTAAGGGATTATAGAGTCATCATTGACCTTCATAACAAGCATAGTAATTTCAAAGATGAATACTACTTCTTCTGTTGCCCTACGACTTTGCATAAAAATGGCAGACATAAGTCATGCATCTCGTATTCCAACTATTACCTCATATAGTTTTGCTTCAACTAGATCGCTAACTACTTTATTCTTTATTGCAATTATCCCTCCAAGAATAGATAATGACTGCTTGAGGTGAATGGTCACACAACTCCAAGTCATCCCCAAGGACGAGTATAGGACAACCTATCTGTCGATCGACCTTTGCCTTCTCCTTTGCCTTTGCCAGTTCCACCTCCTACACAATGGTCGTAGAGTTTATTTTGAACCAACTACTCTTACTACTCCACGATATACTCCTTAAGTTGAAGTCCTCCTCCTCCTATGACCCACCATGGAATCATCAATGAAGAAGAAGGAGAACTCGTCAATATTACATCCGATAAAGAAGAGGAAGAAGGAGAGTATGGAGAAGAAGATGAAGAAGTGGAAGAAAGGGAGTATGGAGAAGAACATGAAGAAGAGGGGGTCGGGATGAAAATAAAGACAAAAAGGATGAATTTGGAGAAGAATCCACCAAGGATAATGCCGGAAGAGAGGGCCTCCAGAAACTCCTCTCAGTCTGACTCATAGTCAAACCCCATCATAATAGATGAAGTTTTTGGCCGCTTTCTGACCTAAGACCCGTTAGCCTTCAAGGCCTTAACTTTGACCATCCTAAAGTCAATGCTATGATACGTGAGTGGGATGACGATGCTATTACCACCCTTTACAAGGACATAGCCTCTCTATTGTCTTCATAAAATGAGCTTGGTCCATAGAGTATATAAGATTGCACCACATCCACACAGCTTAGGATTTCTTCAACGTGCACTTCATATATTTTCTACTTCCACTCCTATTATCTCTTCCATTTTCGGTGCCATGGGTATAACTATTACGGAGATCGTAATACCCCATAAAATCAATCATAAATAAATAAATTGGATAACTTAAATTAAACGAGATAGGATTAAAAATGAAAATTTTGTTAAAGTTAGAATTTGACCATGAAAGTTATGTTGTTGTGTTCGTGGTGATTTTTTGATCAATTTCCATATATAATATATTAAAAACAGAGCTCGAATGAGAAAGTTATGGACGTTTGAAGTTTCAAATTCGAATTAATTTAAATAGAATTCAAATTCAAATAAATAATTAATTCCTAAATTTGAAATTCAAAAGTTAATAGTAATTATACTTAGGGGTTAAGTAAACGTTAAAATTAATGTTAATTGGTAATTAAAGAAGAAAATAATTAAAACAACGACAATAAATTAACGTTCACAAAATAAAAGGACTGGTTGACAGCTCTCCTTAGACCGGTCGACTGCTAGGGATGCGGCGGTTGATCGGTGATAGTGAATGGAGCTAGGGCTTGTGTGTTTTAATGTACTAGATTTTATTATTTTAACTGACGTAAATCTGACGATTCTAGTATGTTCCAACCACTATAAATAAGAGCCTAGCCCCTCACTTTTCTTCATAAATTATTCGAGAACACAAAAGAACTTTTTCAGTCTCTCTTCTAAAAAGACTCAAGAAATTCTCTAGGATTACAGGTAAGGAATTTTAGATGTTCTTATTCAATTTCTATCCCTTTTCTCCTCCAACCTCTTAATTTCTGAATCTAATTCATATGTTATTCTCTTGTTGTATATATCTAAGAAGAGAGATCTAAAGGAGATTGTTGTAGGCTTGTCAAAACCAAAGAGGGGCAAAGCTTAGGACTTGCAATGAGTAGAAATCTTAGTTTTTCTATTTTAGTAATTGAATAGTGTAGTTTGGATTTTATATATATATATATATATATATATATATATATATATATATATATATATACACACACCTTAGGAATTTTCGATTGCGAAAACATCACAATAAAACCACCAAAATTCCCCCAAAGAGAAATGTTAATTCTTAAGTTGAAATCTTAATTGTTTTATATTGAAATAATGGATTTTGTGTGGATTTTTCAATTTAAACGTTTAACCTACCATTCCAGTTTTTATTCTTTTCCTTTGGATCCGATTAAGGGATTTAATTAGAAAATAGTGTGTAAGGTATGAATTTGTATTTGTAGTTTACATCGCCTATTTCTGCAAATTGAATAGAATTTCTCTTGTCTAATTTCATGTAAAAGAAGTTAAATAGAGTGAAACTAATTAAATTGTAAGCTTCTGTTATTGATTTATTCCATTATTTTAATATAAAATATAAAATAAGTTGGATTTGGATTCTATATACAAGTTTGTTGATTTGATTTTGGGATATTAGATTTATGGCATATATGTTATTATGGAAATGAGGCTTGTATAATTTTAGAAGATTTGACATTAGAACGTTAGTTTATGGTGTAATCTTCACGCACATAGAAATCTATAACCGTGTGTTTATCTATATAAACTAGCGTAAACAACATACAATTATAATGTATTAATTATGCAGTTAATTACGTTAATAATTTTCATTAAATCCCCCTTAGGAAAGCAATTAATTGTAGAGATAAAATAGGAAGGATTTCCTACAAGGCCTAAATATTGAATACAGTGAGATGTGTGATAATATATTTTGAGAGTGTTATGAATTTTGACTAAGCTATAGGGATGCGAGGTTAGTCCAAAGCACACAGAAGTCGGGCCAGCTAATCTGGCTACTAGCAGTGTGACTTTGGGGCTGATGTGAGACATTATCTATAATAAGTAACTATGGATGATGTGAGGTTAGTCCTAAATTCTATAGGGTAAATATGCCCAGCTAATCTGTTTACCAGAACCTACGAATAGTCGGACTAATGTGAGACGTCTTCGTGGGGTATGAGTCATAATTAGATGGACCTGCTTCGAGGGTTGAAGGTATTAAGTGGTAGTTTGAGGGCCCGCCCCTTCCCCCATGTATGAAGTATTAAATTGTCGGGATTTGTAGAGAATATCTCGGAAAGTTCCGCTTCAATAGAAAGTATTAAATGTCTGAAGATATTTCCTTGCAATGTCAGCCACATATGCACCTGTGAGGAGTTCGCCTTGGGGTTAGGTATTAAATGATGGGGACCTGCCTCAAATGAGATCTTAAATGGCCAGAGTCTGCCTAGTTCCCGTTAAAGAGGTGTTAAGTGGCTTGGGTGCTATCTCTCGCATTGGTGGGACATAAATAACGATGGTTATGGGTTATTGGGTTGAACTGGTTATGGAATTGGATATGTCTTAGGGCTAATAATTGGAAAGACTTTGAATAGAACTAAAATGCATAAGACATATCCTTATTTAAATTATACTGCCCAAGTACTAATATAGAAAGGCTCGAGATTTTCATTCATCGGACATTGTTATTCTGACTCCCTCATTGGTACAACATAGGTTAGGGAAGGAGATGATGATCCAGTTGGAGATAACGATGAGAGGAGCTTGTGGCAATAGTCTATTTATCTATTTATCTATTTATGTTATTTTCCGATTACCCATTCAAAGATAACAGCGTATTTTTAACATGTTGTATCTCGATTATGTAAAAGCTGTTATTGACATGGAGTTATGGTTTTATGACATTTGGAATTTTAAATAAAATGGATATTATTTATGTTATTATAGTTTATTCATCCACTGTGAGTTCTGAATGAGTATATAAATAGCTTTGTATTGTTCTTTTTACCAACCAACAGCCAGCTTTGGAATGGGTATAAGTTTCGGCCGGCCTTTTCTAGGTCGGGATTTAGGCCCGTTTCAAGGAGGGATGTTATAGAGATTGTTTCCTGGAGATTTTACCAGGCAACTGAGTACTCGGCATTGGTGAGTACTCGGCATCCAGTAGTACTCGGCATCCAGGAGTACTCGGCATTCAGTAGCACTCGACGCTCAGGAGCACTCGGCGTCCAGGAGTACTCGGCGTCCAGGAGTACTCGGCATTCAGTAGCACTCGGCGTCTGTAAGCGCTCGGCATCGGAAGACGTTCGGCATGTACAACTGCTCGGCATGGCTGTATTGTTCGTCACAAACCATCGTTCGGCCAAAGGCACTACTCGGCTAAAGGCAATGTCCGGCCAAAGCTCTCGTTCAGCCAAGGAACATCGTTCGACCAGAAGCATTGTTCGGCCAGAAGCAATGTTCGGCTAAAGCCATCGTTCGGCCAGTGCCATCGTTCGGCCAGAGACAACGTTCGGTTAAGAGCTTCGTTCGGCTAAAGGTATCGTTTGGCCAGACGCTTCGTTCGGCCAGAGGCACGTTCGGCTTCAACTGATATTCGTTCTACTCTTCCCATGCACCGAGCGTATCGTTCGGCATAGAGAGGATGGTTCGGCATCCAAGTGATCGGCCTATTTTGTTCGGCATACGGCGACCACTCTATTTGGGCCAAGATGTTCGGCTGCCGAGCCCACCTGGGAAGTCCAACCCATCTTTGTCTATAAATAAAGGGGCAGGGGCACAGTGAAAAATGACCTTTTTTCGGGAACACTGGGGAGACTCTGCCATTCTTCAGACTCATCTTCTTTACTTAGCAACTCCATTCAAGCATTTGATCTACGAATTGTATTTGTAATCAATCATTAAGAAGATCAATAAAGTTTAACCTCAAAGTGGACGTAGGCAATTACGCTGAACCACTATAAATTCGGTGTTCTTACTTTCTGCATTTGAATTAACATATTCTTCTTTGTTTAATTTATCTTCATCATTTATATCCCTTCACAATCTTTCTCAACGAGGTTAGTGACCAATTTTGGTGCTAACACTTTGGTGCTTTCACTGAGAATTGAATTCTCAGACCTCAAGGATCTACTTTGAAGCTACTGGATTGAACAAATCCCCCAAAGAAGATCCGACTCATTGATAGGACATCCGTTGATTCTACTCAGAGTTCATACCAATAACTCTACAATGGCAAGACCACGTACCCGGTCAGCTTCTCATAATGCGGATGCCCATGAGACTGCTAGCGTGCAACAAGCAGGACCTAGCAATCAGCCAGCGATTTCGGGTGTAGGAATTACCGCTCAGGACCAGACTCCAGTTGTCACCAGAATAGGGTTCAATGACTTGATGAGAGAACTCAGGGAAAGCAGGAGACAACTAGGAGAGTAGATGCAAGCTAACGCCAACCTGATGGCACAACTCACTCAACAGCAGCAACAGAATGCTGGGGGCAATCCAGCTCCTTATTCCTCATCCGACAGCTCAACTTCCTCTAATGAACCTCCCAGGCGCAGACGCCGTAAGACTGAAGCTGCGCGGGCAGGTGCTGCTGTTCAAACAGCTGGAGACCGTGACCAAGCCGGAGCTGGAAACTTAGGAACTGGAGTGCAGGTGGAGGCTGGAGGCCCAGACCATCAAAACGCTAACGGTGTCGAACCTCAAGATGCACGTTTGGCAGATCGCCAGGAGAGGAGGCATCAGCATGGACAGTCGTGTAGAACAAACTCTAACCTTCCGCCTTCCATACAAACACCAGATCTGACAGCCATGGTCAGGCAATTGATGAAAGAAAATCAAGGCTTATCGAATGACGATTGGGGAATATCAAGAAGTCATACTCCGTTTACAGACATTGTGCTGCAGGCGGCGTACCCCAGAAAGTTTAGTATGCCAACTATCCCTGCTTATGAGGGAAAGACTGATCCCAGACAGCATGTCATGAGGTACGAGTGGATGATGGATTCAGCTAGAGCAAATGATGCAACCAAGTGTAGATGCTTTCCAATTACTCTATCTGGGATCGCTACTATGTGGTTCACCCGACTTCCTCCGCGGTCCGTATCCAATTTCGAGGAGTTGGCAAAGAAGTTTATTGAGCAGTTCAGGATACACACTACTCGTCCAAAGGACGTAATGTCTCTGTCAAGTGTAATCCAAAATCCTGGGGAGTCATTGAAGGAATATTTACAAAGATTCCATGTTGCGGCAACTAAAGTCAGTAATCCCAATGATCATGTAATTCTAATGGCTGTAATGAGAGGTGTGGATCCGGATTCTGAATTTGGAGACTGGTTGGCAGGAAAACCTCCGACTACGCTAGAGCGTTTCTACTCAAAGGCGCACCAGTTCATAAGAAGAGAGGAAGCTAGGTGGGTAAGGCGAGATAAGGCACCAGGACTTGTCCAAGAGTCCGTGAAAAGCAACGTTGCTGTGAAGCAGTCCGGAGACAACTCGGGAAAGGTCTAAGTCAATGTACAGAACAAGCCTGGGCAGCCAAAGGAGTTCGGAGGAAGAAATCAAGGGAAGAAGAGAGAAGCGGGGAAGTGGAAAACGAGAATTCCAAGCTACAATGAGTATACCCCACTGAATGCGTCTCTTGAGAACATTTACCTATCAACCTGCAATACTTTTCAGTATAGAAAGCCACGTCCAAAAGAGTCAACCGAGGAACAGAAGCGGACCGGGAAATATTGCCGCTTCCAAGAGACTTATGGGCACAATACGGAAGAGTGCAGACACCTACACGATGCTATAGAGAAGTTGATCAGGCAGAAAAAGTTGTAGGAATTTGTGAAGGATCCTCAGGAAGGAGGACATGGAACATCCAACCTAGGTCGTGCTCCAGCTCCGCGTCATCCCGATGAACCTACTCGGACTGTGGGTAGGCTAGTCATAAACACGATCATCGGCGGGCCTCACCCCGCGGGTAAGAATTGGCAGGAGATGGAGCGGTATGCTAGTGCCCTGAAGCATGCAGATTTCGAATGTTGTTCGAACACGAAGGATGGGACCCCTACTAAGAAGCAGCGTGTAATGACAAACGATATAGTGTTCAGAAACAGAGATGCTGACCAAGTGGAGGCTCCAACCATCGACCCGATGGCCATATCTGCAACGATCGGACCGGCGTATGTGAAAAGAATTTTGATTGATTGTGGAAGTTCTGTCAACATCATCTTCAAGAAGGCTTATGACCAGATGAAAATGGAAACAAAGGACTTGAAACCATCCAAGGCTCGCATACATGGCTTTAATGGTGAAGCGACCGATGCGGTAGGGTATGTTGAGTTACCAGTTGAACTGGGACAAGGCGAACGTCGAAGGGTGCGAATCCTGCCCTTCGTAGTTTTGGATGTGGATTCTCCGTATAATGAATTCTTGGGCCGACCGGCCCTGGCTGAGTTTAGGGCAGCACTAGCCCCATGGTGCTTGACTTTGAAATTCCCAACTGACAAAGGAGTAGGAGTTGTTCATGGCGACCAGGCGACCGGTCGTGCATTTTATGTGGCAGAGCTCAGAGAGGCCCATCGGAGAAAGAAAGGAAAGGTTGCGGACATTCCTGTCCGCATCCTCAATAATGATGATTGACAAGTAGTGCCCGAGCCCTGGCTCGGGCATAATTCTCGGATCTTCAGAGACATAGATCCAAGAGATGACGATGAGAAACCCAGGGAAGAAAAGGCAGCGCCGGCTGAATTAACAATTGACATTTCAGTCAGCCGAGACGATCCATCGCGAGTGCTGAAGATCGGATCACAACTCGGCCCCGCAATGATTGAAGACCTTAGTGATTTCCTCCGGGCAAATCTTGATGTTTTCGCCTGGGTGCATTCTGATATGTGCAGGATTTCTCCCGCCATTACGAGTCATATGTTGAACATAGACCCAAAATACGTCCCAGTTAAACAAAAGAGGAGAGGAATGGACCCAAAGAGGTCCGCTGCTCTCAGAGAGGAAGTGGACAAACTCAAGGCCAATAGGTTCGTCCGCGACGCCCTCTACCCTGAATGGGTATCGAATCCCGTGCTGGTGAAAAAGGCGAATGGGAAATGGAGAACTTGCATAGATTATTTCGACCTGAACAAAGCGTGCCCCAAGGACAGTTTCCTGTTGCCTAGGATTGATCAGTTGGTCGACTCCACTGCAGGACACGAGCTGTTATCATTCATGGATGCATACTCGGGTTACAATCAAATCCCGATGCATATTCCGGACCAAGAACACACCAGCTTCGTCACAGATGTCGGGCTATATTGCTATGTAGTAATGTCCTTCGAACTGAAAAACGCGGGAGCGACTTATCAACGTTTGGTGAATCGAATGTTCAAAGACCAGCTTGGTAGAACGATGGAAGTCTATGTGGATGACATGCTCGTGAAGTCACGACAGTCAAACGACCACATTCGAGACTTGGCTGAGATGTTCGACATACTCAGGTATTATGGAATGAAGATCAACCCTCTGAAGTGTTCCTTCGGCGTTGTGTCAGAGAAGTTTTTGGGATTCATCGTCAATGCTAGGGGAATTAAAGCTAACCCAGAAAAGATTCAAGCTATTCGAGATGTGCAAGTGCCCAGAACTATAAAACAGGTACAGAGCTTGAATGGAAAAGTAGCTGCGCTGAGTCGATTCATATCCAGGGCCACGGACAAGTGCATCCCTTTCTTTGATATAATAAAGAAAGGGAAGAGGAATTTCGAGTGGACATCCGATTATGAGGAAGCATTCCGGGATCTGGTGAGGCATTTGGAGAGTCCACCAGTGCTGTCAAAACCAGTAGACCATGAGATGCTGTACGTGTACTTGGCCGTATCCCCACATGCTATAAGTGCGGCTTTGGTTCGTGAGGAGGACCGAATCCAAAAGCCGGTGTATTACGTTAGCAAGCGTTTAAAGGGGGCAGAAAGAAATTACCTTAAAATCGAGAAATTGGCATATTGCTTGGTGATTGCATCACGTAAGCTGCGCCCATACTTTCAAGCACACTCAATCAGTGTTTATACCGATCAACCCCTACGGCAGGTACTCCAACGACCAGAAACTTCTGGAAGATTGTTAAAATGGAACATCGAGTTGAGCTAGTTCGATATCGCCTACTTGCCACGAAGAGCCATACAAGGGCAAGCATTAGCAGACTTCATCGTTGAGTTTACTGTATCTGACGAACCAGATGGTCACAACGTCATACCCCCCGTTCAATGGAAATTATACACCGATGGGGCATCAAACGACTATTGCTCCGGCGCGGGCGTAGTTATTATAACTTCGGAAAATCGATCGATTTGTTATGCTTTGAAGCTCGATTTCCCGGCCACAAATAACGAAGCGGAATATGAAGCACTAATTGCTGGCTTAAGACTCATTGGAGAACTCGGAGTCAAATCAGTTGAAATCTTTTGTGACTCGCAGTTGGTGGTTTACCAAGTGCAGGGAGATTACCAAGTGCGGGGAGATTACCAAGCAAAGGGACAGAAGCTTGCTCTGTACCTTGTTCTGGTTCAAGAACTACTGTCGAATCTTGAGCGTTATGATATTTCGCATGTCCCACGCAAACAGAATCAAGAAGCCGACTCGTTGGCTAAATTTGCAAGCACCGGCGATGCGCAACAAATGGGATTGTTTCCCGTTGAGGCCTTGCACGCTCCGAGCATAGACGAGATGAAAGCTGATTCTGTGTTGGAAAAAGGAATCGAGAGGGAATCGTGGATAACCCCATTCAAACTATACCTAACAACCGGGGTTTTACCAGAAAAAAGGAGCGAAAGACGGCAGGTGATTCGAAGGGCCACGCGATATGTGATGCAGGATGGACTAATGTATCGAAAGGGATTCTCGGTCCCCTTATTACGATGCATCGCACATAATGAGACGAAACAGGTCTTGAAGGAGGTACACGAAGGAGAATGCGGTGACCATACTGGGGGGCAAACGCTAGCAAAAAAGATCCTCCTCTATGGATATTACTGGCCGACCGTAAATCGGGACGCTGCAGACTACACAAGGAAATGTGACAAGTGTCAAAGATATGCGAAAATCCCGAGGAATCCATCAACAGAACTCACACAAATGGTTAGTCCCTGGCCATTTGCAATCTGGGGAATCGACATATTCGGCTCTTTGCCTATATCCAAAGGTGGTGCGAAATACACGATAGTTGCAGTCGACTATTTCACAAAATGGGCTGAGGCAGAACCTTTGGCCACAATCACCTCTAAGAAGGTCATTAACTTCGTTGTACGAAACATTATATGCCGCTATGGCCTCCCTCGCACCATCATTACGGACAACGGGATGCAATTTGAAAGCAGAGAGTTCAAAGGGTTCTGTTTAAAGTATGGCATTGAGAAGAAATTCGCCGCCGTTGCACACCCAAAAGCTAACGGACAAGTCGAGGCCGTTAACAAAATAATCAAGTCCATACTGAAGAAGCGTTTGGAGAAGGTCGGAGGCAAGTGGGTAGATGAACTCCCGACATTATTATGGGCTTATAGAACTACCCACAAGTCCGCGACCGGCCACACTCCATTCGCCTTGGCATACGGCTTGGAAGCCATTATACCCATGGAACTTGAAGTTCCATCACACCGAGTGACATACTATGATCCCAAGACGAATCAGGACCTCTTGTTGGAATCGCTGGACTACATCGATGAAAAGTGTGAAGAGGCCGAATTAAGGGCGGCAGCGCATAGGCACGGAGTCAAGTAGTATTACGACGGCAGAGTCCGTCCAAGAATTTTTGATGTGGGTGATCTCGTTCTGAAACGAGTTTTCCCGGTACCATCACGTATGAATCCCAACTGGGAAGGTCCATACGTCATTGAACAGAAGCTTGGAGAGGGAACATTCAAGCTAGCGACCTTTGATGGCGCGACACTCCCCCGAGCGTGGAACAGTGAACATTTGCGACATTATTACATTTAGTATGTTTCTTTCCTGTTTTAGGCATAGTTATTTCCTGTATGTTTTCGTTCAGTCGCAACTTAGTTTCTTTTTTAGCCGTGTAATCAGGAAGTTTAGTTGTTTTTCATTAATAAAGGCTTGAAGCCGTATTTTCCATGAATTTCTAATGTTTCTATATCTCATAGTCAGGTGATGAATTACTAGAACTACAATATCCTGTATGATGTATGAACTCGTATAAACAATTTCAATCTCCGAGTCCCCTGAGCGCGGACCGGAGTACTCTAAGTCCCCGGAGCGCGGACTAGAGTATAAACGATTTCAATCTCCGAGTCCCTGGAGCGCAGACCGGAGTACTCTAAGTCCCCGAAGCGCGGACTAGAGTATAAACGATTTCAATCTCCGAGTCCCCTGAGCGCGGACCGGAGTACTCCAGGTCCTCAGAGCGTGGACTAGAGTATAAACGATTTCAATCTTCGAGTCCCCGAAGCGCGGACCGGAGTACTCTAAGTCCCCGGAGCGCGGACTAGAGTATAAACGATTTCAATCTCCGAGTCCCCTGAGCGCGGACCGGAGTACTCTACGTCCCCGGAGCACGGACTAGAGTATAAACAATCTCAATCTCCGAGTCCCCTGAGTGCGGACCGGAGTACTCTAAGTCCCCGGAGCGCGGACTAGAGTATAAACGATTTCAATCTCCGAGTCCCCTGAGCGCGGACCGGAGTATTCTAAGTCCCCAGAGCGCGGACTGGGGTATAAACGATTTCAATCTCCGAGTCCCCTGAGCGCGGACCGGAGTATTCTAAGTCCCCAGAGCGCGGACTGGGGTATAAACGATTTCAATCTCCGAGTCCCCTGAGCGCGGACCGGAGTACTCTAAGTCCCCGGAGCACGGACTAGAGTATAAACGATCTCAATCTCCGAGTCCCCTGAGCGCGGACCAGAGTACTCTAAGTCCTCGGAGCGCGGACTAGAGTATAAACGATTTCAATCTCCGAGTCCCCTGAGTGCGGACCGGAGTATTCTAAGTCCCCAGAGCACGGACTGGGGTATAAACGATTTCAATCTCCGAGTCCCCTGAGCGCGGACTGGAGTACTCTAAGTCCCCAGAGCACGGACTAGAGTATAAACGATCTCAATCTCCGAGTCCCCATAGTGTGAACCGGAGTACTCTAAGTCCCCAGGGCGCGGATTAGAGTATTAACAATCTCAATCTCCGAATCCACTGAATACGGGTCAACTTACTATAAGTCCCTGGAACGCGAATTTAGAAAAAAATTCGAAGTACTCAACAAATGTAGAGAAGAAGTATGCCACTCCGAAGAATGTTCGAACAACGCGAGAATGGACTGGGAAGTATACAACTCATAAGTGCTTGAGTTTTGACCGCAATTATTTAGAAAGCTAAAAAAGTAAAAGAATCGTCCAAACGACTAAGGAACTAAACTTTATTTAATAGTCCAAAATGAGGTTACACAATTATTCCTCCAAAACTTAGAGTCAAAAACCTATCTACATAAACTTCGGAAACAAAAGATGAAGGTAGTGACAAGACTTAAGCACAATCTCGTTGAACGAGTTTAGAGACTATTTCTTTGGTTTCTTCTTCTTGTCTTCCTTTGTTTTCTCAGACGATTCCTCTCCCTCACGCTTCTTCTTGGATTTCTTGCTTGCTAAAGAAGCGGAATCAGGAGGGGGAGAAGGAACATTCAGCGGTTTGGATTTGCCAGGGAGGATGATCTTCAAAGGTCTATTCCGCGGGTCAGTGAGTTCCATAATTTCAGGCTCAACTTTGATCTCGACTTTCTTTTTCTCCTCCTCGGCGAGACGCTCTTTCATGCTCATCTTCGAGGTATGTTCAGAGGCGCCAGTGATTTCGATTTCATCACTCCCTTCGGCGCCCCGATCACTTGAGCGTCAGGGCCAGGAGTTACTCCCGCATGAGCAACATCGCTTGTTTTCCCTGCCTCCTCCTTGGCGTCATCGCTCCTCGAAGTTGGCTCGGGGTCAGAGCAGCCTGCATGAAAACATAAAGAATGAATATTATAACGAATAACCACTGCTGGAAAGTGGCAGATCTTTTAACTTCTAAAAAAGAAGAGTTTCCTACCGGGTTCTGGCTGGCTATCAGTTGCGCGTGGAGTTTCACCCTCCAGAATAGGAGATAGCACATGAACGCCGAGCCCGGGATCTTCAGGATCGTAGCCGGCATGCTGCTCGAATGGGTCAAGTGTCGGTCGACCGGCCGGTTGAGCAGTGGGAGGAGCAGCAATATGAGGAGCCGTAGTCTTAGCCCCAGATGGGCCAGCTTCATCACTTTTCTCCTTTGGAAGGGGAGAGCCTTTGCTATAAAGCGCCAAAGCTGTGGATAAATCCGTTGGCTCGTTCACTCTAAGAAACTCCTTCACCAAGGCATCCTCATCGACTTCTTCAGAGCCCGACTCGATTTTCCTAATCTTCACTAAAGTTTCCCAGGCCTCAGCTAGGGATTCGAGATAGCCCTCGCCCAAGAATGTCAAGTCGCGATGCATAAGGACGCGGGCGCCATACTCAGCAATCAACGGGTCAAACATGCACTTGACCTCTTCCCTGCCGGCCTCTGCGGCCGCCTCGAGGCGAGAGTCAATCTCCTCCGCAGCTTTTCTTTTGCCCTCCTCTCGGGCTTCGTCTTTCATTCTTTCAACCCCAGCAAGTTTGTCATCAAGCTTCGTTTTTAAGAGCCGAGTAGCAACGATTTCGTCACAATATCATCGTGACTCTTCCTGAGCAGCTACTTTATCCTCTTTCTACTTGGAGAGTAATTCTTTCAACTCTTTGACTTGTATGGCAAGTGCGTCCCTTTCTTTTTGGATAGAATCTTTTTCTAAGGCAAGGGCACCGCTGCGCTAGACTGCTTCATCGAGTTCCTTCTTATGGGCCATCTCTAAACGAGTGACTGCCTCAGCGGTATCTTTTGCACTTTGCTCAGCGGCTTCAAGCTTCGACTTATACGAAGCAAGCTCTTCGTCTTGATGCTTGATGATGTTCTTGTCACAGCCAGCCTCTAGTTTCAGACGATCAATTTCATATTGTCGCTCAACAGACACCTCCGAGATCTTTTCAACCAAGTGTACAAATGCGTCATGTTGAACATAGACGTCGTTGTTACAGGCAATGGCACTCCGCTTCACGTGCCCAGGGATATGATGAATAGCTGGGAGGAATTTCAGACCATCAAAACAAATTTTTGGGAATTTGGCCTTAAGATCAACCATCTTCTCTGCTACAGTTGGGTCAACTGCATGAGTAAGGGGAGGAGGCTTTGAAAGTTCTGCTCTTTTTCGATGCTCCCGGGTTGCCTCGTACTCGACGAACCAGAGTGTTGTTCTCGGGAAACATCGGGGTGGGACCCCTTCTGTGAAGGCTTCTCTCTATCCGGCTCAGTTGGAGGAAGAGGATCACGGGACTGTGAAGATTGGGAATATGCCTTCTTACGATAAGACGAATCGCGGGGACGGTTGTCTCGATCTTCGTAATCGTCTCTGTCCCTGCGTCTGCCCGAACCTGAATCCCGTCTGGGATGATGAAATATGGAAGAGCCGTGAAGGCGATCGAGTCCGTGGGAGCGCCCCATGTCACCTACAAAGAATAAAGATAACAATGAGTTAAGAAAAATCCGGGAAATAAGAAAAAACTTGAAGTGTATGATGGGATGCGTATATGCGTGTGTGTCCTAGTGTCCCCCCGACGGACTGGTTCTTTTATCTTTACTGATCGGAATATTGTCTCCCTGGGCTGGGAGTTGAACTCCCGCATTGCCTCTAGCGGGCGAAGAAAACTTGAGGGCTTCAGGATCGTCAAAACCATAATTAAGTATATCGTCGGGGATGGAAAGATTCGACAGACCCCTTAGAGAACTTTCCATATGCTGTGAGGAAGCCTCTTTCTCTGGCGGGATGAGCGTAACTTTTGAAGTTCCGCCAACTTTCTCCTTCCGTATCTTGTATTTTAACTTCTTCTTTCCCTTCGAAGGGGAGGATGATGTTTCAATGTCGTGTACTTCGACCGCCGGATTCCAAGCGGGACCCACATTCTCGCCTTGAGTCTCAGGAGCTTCATCCTCCTTGTGCTCACCCTCTTCGTGCGCATCGGGGGTGTGGCGTGACGACGATCCAACTTGTTTTTCCCTTTACCGGATGCTGGCTTGGGAATGGAAACGCCCTCTGGAAGGCTAATCCGACGACCAGGGGCTAGCAAGCTGAACCTTGACAATGATTCATTTGAAATGATGGTTCGGATGTCTCATTCCTCGGCAGGAAGAGCTCTAATGGCTTCAACGGCCTCAGAATATCCTCGGCCCTCCGGACGCGGGTTAATACCCGAAAAGATGAAACGAGGAGTTAGGAAAAGCATAACTCCAATTAAACACGAATGATGACTCAGCAAAGAGACTTACTGCCTTCGACCCATCTCCTCGCAAAACCAGGAGGGCAACGCACATAGAACCATTCCTGTTTGTACAGGGCAAATTTGCTACATGCTCCGGTCAAGATTTGGCATTTGTGGTACGGCTCGAGGAACATGAAGGAAGGGTTATCTTTCCGTTTCTTGATCATATAAAAGTATCTGATGTCGCCAGAAGTTGGAGGTCTAGAGAAGACGGCCATGAAGAGTAGGTAGGTCCCATATAGAAACGCGTGACCGTTTGGATGCAGCTGCGACGGGTCAATGTCTATGTACTGCAACACATCCTGAAGAAATAAATTGAATGGAGGCACGCTGCCCATCCAGCACATGAACTTGTTGCAGGTGGTATATCCGACTGGGGGCAGGTGAGGACGATCGTGTCGCGACGGGACTAACACATCGGCGAAAGGAATCCCATGGATGGAGCATATTCGCCGAAGTGCGACTTCATTAATCTTCAAAGCCTGTGAGTCGATTGGATTGTCTAAGAGAATTGTTGCCTCCAGGGCATCAGGAGCTAAGTTATGGGCAGGGGAAGTCGACGGATTTGATGTATCAGCGGCTTCTTGCCTTGATGACGGCCCAGGCCTATCAGATATAGTGGTGGAGCTAGACTTTTTAGACATCCCCAATAAATAATGAATCTGTCTAAGTGCCTGTGAAAACTATACTTGAAAAACGTTGAATGTTAGAATTAACAATACGAATATTCCCCCCACGTGGTGTGTAAACTAGTGCAAGCAATCGTGTATAAGCAATGAGAATCTAGAGATTACAAAGATACGAAAACGAGTTTCGAATCGTCGCCTTCGAAGACCGTCATCGCTGACCGTCTCAAAAAGCCCGCCTTGTGGTGATTACTGTTCCAGGTTCAGAAAACGTGTGTTAATCTAAGTTCAGATTTATGTCTGTAAAAACCAGGGAGTTAATGATCCAGGTCAGTCTCATATGCTAGCACGCCCGGGTCCTTGTCCCTGTTTTGTTAAGTGTAGTTCATGATTTGTATTGATCGGCCTTAGAATGGTTCGGCATTTATGCTGTTCGGCATTTACAATTGGTCGGCATTTGTATTGTTCGGCCTAAGTTTGGTTTGGCATTTGTAATCGTTAGGCCTAGGTTTGGTTCGGCATTTGAATCGTTCGGCCTAATTATAGTTTGGCATTTATGTCTGCTCAGCTTAAGTCTGGTTCAGCATTTGTTCTGTTCGGCTAAAATACTGTTCGACATTTATGTGGTGTTCGGCCTAAGTGTTGTTCGGCGTTTATGATTGTTCGGCATTTGTGTTGTTCGACCTTGATATGGTTCGGCATTTAAGTGTGTTCGGCCTTGACATGGTTCGGCGTTTAAGTTTATTAGCCCCGAGTATTGTTCGGCTGAAATATTGTTCGGCATTTGTGATCGTTCGACATCCCCACTAATTTCACTATTCGGCATATGATAAGATATGCCGAACCAGGGTTATGCCAAGCTGGAACGTTCGGCACTCCACCCTTGATTACAGTTCCACTCTTCTCCTTATCCATCTACATCGAACAACAAGAACAGGTCGCTCGGTGAAGATTATGCCGTTCGATACCCCATCTTTCTTTTCTTCCAGTCTCGATCGGCACGAAGGAGCTAGGCCTAACTACCATGCATTGTCCGACAACTCCAATGTGCGAGCCATTCCTACTCGCCACACATCATACAACCGTAAAGATATCCAGTTTTCCACATGACTCTCTCGGCTACGTGCAAACCAAAGTCTCGTATTGAAACTATTTAATCATAGAAGGGACAATACCTAGTTCGAAGATCGAAGCTTAGGAAGGATTGATTAGGCTTTAAGTCTGATTGACTGGCGAGGATTGCAAGTCTTTAGGGAGTGACAGAAATAAAAGTGTAAAAGGAGAAAAGGGGGGAGGATGCCTGGTTTTATAGGGGAAAGTAGAAGTCGAAAAGGCTATATCCGGTAGAACCGGTCAAAGCCGTAGCGTTCGACTTCGAAAAGTAGTGTCACTCGGAACATGAGGAACGTTCGGCTTCGAACGTATCGTCCGGCATGGATAACACATTAGGCACACACCACAACCACTGGTATTCTCAAGAAGGCATCTCCATTAGGACTTAATCAAGGAATTCAAACAAAACATGGAGGATACGTAATTCAAAGCGCATCACGTTCAGTCACGTAATACACTTTGGGAGGCAAGTGTTTCCTGGAGATTTGACCAGGCAACTGAGTACTCGGCATTGGCGAGTACTCGACATCCAGTAGTACTCGGCATCCAGGAGTACTTGGCATTCAGTAGCACTCGGCGCTCAAGAGCACTCGGCGTCCAGGAGTACTCGGCGTTCAGGAGTACTCGGCGTCCAGGAGTACTCGGCATTCAGTAGCACTCGGCGTCTGTAAGCGCTCAGCATCGGAAGACGTTCGGCATGTACAACTGCTCGGCATGGCTGTATTGTTCGTCACAAACCATCGTTCGGCCAAAGGCACTACTCGGCTAAAGGCAATGTCCGACCAAAGCTCTCGTTCAGCCAAGGAACATCGTTCGGCCAGAAGCATTGTTCCGCCAGAAGCATTGTTCGGCTAAAGCCATCGTTCGGCCAGAGACAACGTTCGGTTAAGAGCTTCGTTCGACCAAAGGTATCGTTTGGCCAGACGCTTCGTTCGGCCAGAGGGACGTTCGGCTTCAACTGATATTCGTTCTACTCTTCCCATGCAGCGAGCGTATCGTTCGGCATAGAGAGGGTGGTTCGGCATCCAAGTGATCGGCCTATTTGGTTCGGCATACGGCGACCACTCTATTTGGGCCAAGATGTTCGGCTGCCGAGCCCACTTGGGAAGTCCAACCCATCTTTGTCTATAAATAGAGGGGCAGGGGCACAGTGAAAAAGGACCTTTTTTCGGGAACACTGGGGAGACTCTGCCATTCTTCAGACTCGTCTTCTTTACTTAGCAACTCCATTCAAGCATTTGATCTACGAATTGTATTTGTAATCAATCATTAAGAAGATCAATAAAGTTTAACCTCAAAGTGGACGTAGGCAATTACGCTGAACCAGTATAAATCCGGTGTTCTTACTTTCTGCATTTGAATTAACATATTCTTCTTTGTTTAATTTATCTTCATCATTTATATCTCTTCACAATCTTTCTCAACGAGGTTATTGACCAATTTTGATGCTAACAGAGATCTTGGCCAAAAGTCGATACGACATGTTCCTATTTCCATATCCAACAAACATCACTACCACTACTCGTCTAATGAGTCCTACTAGTAGCGGGAAGAAATAGCACAAATGGAACACCGACACGGGGCTGAGTGTCGTAATCGTGAGAGCGATACCCAGGACCATCAGTGCTCTCCTAAAGGCTCCATCTCACACCAATCAAAACGTCCATCTCCCTCTTATCATTCTAAGAGCTTGCATTCCCATCGAGGTAGATCTCTATTAAAGGCAAATGCTTCCATCTCCACCTACTTATACTCTTGCTCCAGCCATGATTTTTACTCCAATCACATCTATTGCACTTATCCCAACTCAAGAATGAGGTTGATTTTGGTTTCTGCTCCGAGACCTTTTTACCAACATCTAGAGACATCTCATGCTGCTTCGATCACATCATCTATTGATCTTCAATAATGTCTGAGAAAGGAAACCATAGCCACTGCCACTATTTCTACTTCCTTCTTATCAGCTCCTGCTGCTCTTTAACTTAATACCTAGGTATGGACCTCTCCAGGGTTGTCTTCAATTATAACCTTGATGATATTCTAAATGAAGACATCCAAAGGTTTTGCACAACCTATGATAGTCTGGTAGACATATATAATTTTTGGAAGAAGTTGGTGAAATATAAATGTGATATCAATGCTAAGAATTGCATTCTCCTTCAAGAGGCCAAAACTACTAAAGCCAATGGTAAGAGAATTATTGAGGCCTTAAAGGATGAGTCAAGAATTGGTATGAAAGAAATAAGAGGTAAGACAGGGGCCCTGGTTGAAGAAAAATAAAAATACACTAAGGAAATCAAAAAGATCGAATCTAATGTGAAGGTAATAAACGAGAAAATTGCATAAGATCCCATTTGAAATGGCGATCAAGCCAAGCAAATTGGAGAATTAAAACCAAGCATCAGCACCACCATCACCTGGCTTGATGTTGCCAATGAAGAAATCGCCCAACTAAATGTCAAAGTGGAAAAAAAATAAAGGTTGAGGCAAAAGAAATTTCTAATCTCTGATCAAAGAATGTAAAGATGGAGACAATTGTTACATATTTGCAAAATCGCCTTTCCCACGCAACGATCGAGAAAAAGGCCAATGTGGCTAAGTCAGTCAGACCATATTTTGCTTCTACTTTAATATATTCAAAAAAGGGTCTGAAATGGATTGGCGATTCCTATCCATGCTTGGTCATCAATATTCATGTTCAGATAATGAAGAAGAAAAGAGAAAGGGTTGAGGATGAAGGAGCTTCATTTAATGAACCCAATATTTTAGTCGGTCTTTTTGATAGTAAGGATATGATCACTTTGGAGGCTAGTAGAGCATAACACTTTGCCAAAGAAGCTATGAAGATGCTCGTTGGGGCTCTAGCTATCTCCCAATCAAGGAGATAGACGAAGTATCACTTGCTCCAATTACTTAGAAAACATTGACATAGTTTCCTGTCATCATGGCAATTAGCTTTAAGGTTGTCATCATAGCTTCCACATCTGCCATTTCTACTTCCATCGCAGCCTCCTCCAATGAAGAGAACATTCCACATTATGTAACGATCTCCGTACCTGCCCTGGTTGCACATGCACTATCATCGATTATTGAATAAGGGCGGTTAACTTAGTCTCTCCACCATCGGACCACTCAACCAAAGGTATATTGCTCAACTCCCCAATCCCTGAAAAGATTCATATGACCCCTGAAGTCATTACTGACCTATATCAACACATCTTACTTGTTTCAAGTTAACCAATAATTGTCCCTTTGCGAGCTATCATCCATACCCGATCCTTCTGTTGGAGCCATCACTACAACTTATATGGTCTTCACCACCTTTATTGGGTATAGCCCTAGCTTGACTACTAAAAAGATCAAAGCTCTCAAAAAAGATGACAATGTTAGTGCTTTTCTAGATAAGGAGTAGGAGTTCACCATTACTAAGACTTCTGGCCTGAACCTACCATGGTTAGATCTATTGCAGAGCTGAAGATTATCCCCGTTCTAGTAAAAATTGAGAAAGATGCTATCCTACCCGAGCCCTTCGAAGTTTCTTATTTGGGCATCCACCTTCTCCTTGCCCCTTCCTAGTTCTTCCATTACTGAGGTATTGATAGAGTTAGGAGTATGTCCTAGGGGTAATTATGGGATTTGTTACATATATCTAACTTGATAATCAATCTTGTTCAAAACAAAAGTGTTTTCTTTCTATTATATACATGTTATATTGTGATAGAATTAATTATGCAATTAATCTGAAGTATATTAAATAGAAAGTCCTTAAACGATATGTTTTGTGATAGAAATTACAATGTGTTGTAATAATAAGAAATCTATCACATTAAAATAACATATTATTTTAAATATTCGTAGCCAAGATGTTTTAAGACGGGATATCGACACATATGTTGAGATTAGAGTGCATAACACTCTACAAATGCTAGGAAGTGTATTACTCATAACTACTAGGGGCACAAAGGAGTTATGTACTGATAGTTATTGGATAATTATGGATCTGACTCACTCGAGACTTTTCTATTGGTTATTATAGCTAAGGTCAAATAGAGAAACTCAAAGTGTCAATATTACGCAGTTCTCTCGACTTGAGAATACGTTGAACTTCATTATGAACACTCCATTTTGGTTATAGTGAAATCGTGGTATGACGTCCATCGAGCGACTATAGTTAGGTCCGAGTTGAAGCATTGGAAGTGAAACACTATTCAATAGAGAATTCATCTTCTTGGTTATATAGGGTTAGTATCATGGTCAACAGTAGTCAACTCAAAGAAGTCTCTAGTCAAAGCAGTCCAATTAGTAATAACTGTTATTATTGAACCGATGATTTTTTGTTTGGACCAATCAAGTTAAATGTGGACGATGTTAGAATTTTGGATGAAACCAAATTCCATAAGCCCTAATGTAATATAGTGTTGGTGAAGAAAATTGGTGTGAATAATTGTTACTACCAGGTACTGCTTATAATAAGTAAAATTGACTTTTATTGAAAAGATGTATAAGCGATAAATTTATCCAAAATCTCATGCCACTAGCTAGGGTGATGTGTGAAAGTTAATATTCGAATTGTTCAATATTAATCGCTAACTGAATTTGCACCTTTGAGTTGCACAACCATATTCATAAATACTCTGAAAAACCACATAATTGAATTAATTTACAATCATTATAAATTAACTTAAGTGATTAATATTTATGAAATATTTATTATTAGGTTTTATTTAATTTGTTTGAATATCATTAGTGTTTACTAAAGTGCATGCATAAAAGTTATAATTTCATATAGCGATATACGATATCGATATACTATATAAATTGTATTTAAATATATTAAATGCTAATTGATTTTGGAAATATTTGGGGGTTATGTGGCACCTTTATTGCCGACCATACATAATAGAAAGAGAGAGGATTTGATGGGATTTGATAAGCAATTAAATAGGTAAGGTTTTAATATTTCATTCAAAACAAATTCTCTTTTATTCATTTCTTTTTCTCTACAGTCCATACACTTTTCTTTATCTCCTATATCTTCCTTATCATGCTGAAATTCATGGCTTACATGGCTTAGAAAATTCAAAATTCAAAATCAAATCAAATAATAAAGGTGGTTGATACCTCTTGATCTTTAAAAAATCTGGAGGTTGATTCAGGAATTTAGGAGCTTTTTATTCATCATTCAAGGTTTATTCTTTTGTCTACATCCTAAGGTAAAAATCTAGTTTTATTTATTCTTTTTTTTGGCAAGGCAGTTTTATTTATTCTTATATTCAACTAAGTCATATAGTCCAGATCTTTTGCGTGACATACCTAAATGTAAACTTGTTTATTTAACTTGAACTAAATCCCCTTTTGCAGCATCTCTTTTAATAGTATATATGTTCATAATGTTAATTTGATATGGGCTTATTTACGCTATACTCCTTTTAATAATATATGTTCATAACGTTAATTTGATTTTGATCCATTTTATGTTATACCCTTTTTTGATTACATGTTCATCTTCTTAACATTAGAGCAATGGCATATTACATCTTATTTAATTAGCTATTCATTTTGTTCATATAGTTTAGATCTAAGATTTTACCATGAATTTATATGTGTTTAAGGTGTACCTTTTTGTTCCTATTTTGGAAATTATTGTTTAACCAAAAAAACAACTATTTTAATTGAAACTTGATTTTAAATTAATTGATATGATTTTATTTTGTTTTAAGTTGAATAAATTACATATCTTGTCTATTTGAAATAATTTGGAAACTGAATATAATTTTTATATGATTTTTTTGTTGAAAATGCACTCTATTTTTATATGGTTGTTTGAATATAATTCTTCTGGTCATTGTATATTTTTTTTGTTTAAAAGTTGTTTAAAAAAACTACAAGTGGTATTTATGTAAAATATCATAAATTTTTAAATCCTTCTTAGTATATTGTCAGCCTTTTAATTTGTTGACTTTAAATCCTAGCATACATACTAAATTACAAACTTTACATAAACGTTATTTTAATTTTAAAACATAGTTTGCAATTGATTATATATGTATATATGTGTGTGTATGATCCTATAATTTAAATTTTATCGAATATAATTTGTTTTAAATCATAAATTTAACTTTAAAGTCCTTCATGGGTTGAAATTGGATTCATACTTGTTAATTATAGATTTAAAATGAAAATGGTCAAAATTAATTTTATATGCACATGTTTAAGAGTTTAATTGCTGATTTGAAATGACATTGAATGAATGAGTAAAAGAAGATGGAAAGTCCTCCACATTTCATTCTTTATAAATGTCTACTTTAATTCATTAATTGTCTTATTATAAATACAAGTTATCTTTTGTCTATTAGTAAAATGCTATTTAACCTATTGTGTATAAGTGTAACTAAACTTTGCATATACATATATTACTATTATTTACATGCTTTTAAAATAATAGTATGGACAACAAAGGGATATACAAAAGGCGAATATATCCATTATGGTGAATCCCAAGACCAATATATATGCATATTAACTATGTTCACTGCTTATAAGTTACACTTTCACTTTACACATATGAATGTATTTGATACATTCATTATTATATATACTTGAATTAAATTAAAATTTAAACTTCTTTTTAACAAAATTAAGTAAAATATGATTTTATTTAAAACTTTATTAGATTAATCTAATAATCTTTTTGACTACATAAGCCCAATAGATCCAAAAATAGAAAAAAAATCGAAATCTACCTATATCACCAGCTTTTGACTATTCTGGTTCCATTAATGATATCATAGCCTAATAATCTATACAGTCTAAATTAGCGATGTTAGCCTAAATGATTAATTCTACCCATTTAGTAAGGTGTCTAGAAAGGTAGTGTCTAAGGTTAAGATTGGGTAACCTTACTTGGCTACTGGCCTAGCCCAAAGGATGAAGTAAGCCTAAAGGTTGTTTTCAATATAAAAACCCGAATTGAGTTTGAGCCTTAGGCTAATTTTTAAAATCAGTTTAAAAATTTAAAAGATATTTTGAATTTAAAAGTTAAATTTAAATAATAAAAGGGAAATTATATAAAAGTAATAAAATGCATTCAATTTTTTTAAAATTGTTTCAAAAAAATTAAATAATAATTTTGAAATTTAAAATTTACTTTATATGATTAATTTTATTAAATAAAATAATCATCTAAAAATTAATTGATTAAAACACATATAATGATATATGTGTGTAACTATAATAGTTGTAGTTATTTATTTGTTTTAATATTATTTATGATAATTAAATTAAAATTTCAAATAAATTCTTTAGTTAAATAAATTTTATTAGATAAAATTAATTAAAAGTTAATTAATTAAAATGTATACATATATTGGTATGTACATATAAACAAACTATAAATGTTATAGGTAGTTAACTAACTTAAATAGTTTAAGATGAGTACTGTAAAATTTTAGAAATTTTATATAAAATAAAGTAATTAAATATGATTGAATTAATAATTAAATAATATTTAGTTATTTTAAAAAAAAATTAGTATTTTTTGTTAAAATGAAATAACACTATATTAATTTCCCATTGCGGCTCCTTTCTTATGCCTTCTAGGGGTTTTCAAACCCTAGTTTCCTCTTTTTTATTTCACTATTATTCTCAACCCTTATTTCTTCTTTTTTCTTTCTCTTCTTAAATCGTCCCTCTTTGCTCTTTTCTTATTCATACTTTCATTTGAATATGGTAGTGGAGGTTCCTGGTGGTGGAGGCGATGAGCAGTTAAAGGATGGTTGGCAGGAAGTGAAGAGGAAAGGCAAGAGGCCAGTTGATGTGGGCCAGTCAAGCATACCTATTCCGAGATCTAAGATGTTTTCTAAATAGGCATTGTTCAGAAAGGGGAATCCTTTTCAAGCTAAGAAGCTGCTGAAGCCCATATTTTTGGTTGTAAAGGATGCAAAGTAACAATCGTATTTGATGAAGTTAGAGGATCAGATGGTACTTCCAAATTTGATCAGGAATACATTCAATCGAGAAAGGAGGATGGACGAGTTAGAGGTGTCTTATCCAAGGAGGCTATGGTGGAGGAAGACGATGGCTGGGATAACTATTTATTACTTTTATATTGTTGGGAATAGATCACATTTCAAGCATTTTGAGCCATACACCAATAGAATGTGGAAGGTTAAGATGGGATTTCAAGTGCATACTAGAGACAGTGGATTTTTTATAGCTTGATTTGAATGCAACAGTGACTGCCAAGCGATTTTGGATGGAGGTCTATGGTTTTTTGGTAGACGACTCATTATCTTGAAAAGGTTAACTCCTAATATGATAACTAATCGTGACTTGCTTACTACAATGCCTATCTGGATCTGTTTACCAAGACAGAGCTTCAAACTATAGGGAACTAAAACTATCAGTGGATTAATGAGTACTTTAGGGATACTAATCAGAATGGATGAAGCCACGTGGAACAAAACAAGAATTTAATTTACAAGAGTCTTAGTTGAGGTTGGCATGGTTAATTGCTTGCCTGACTTTGTGAAGGCGGTTGATGATAGTGGTGCAGTGTTCAAATATGAGGTTATATATGAAAATCCTCCTCCTATATGTGAAAAATATTTTTGTTTTAACCATTTTACTAAGTAATGCTTATTGAGTAAAGTATGGTTTCCCAATGAGTCGGTCCCAATGTGAGAAACCGAAAGTGGAGCAAACAAGGCGGAGGTCGAAAGAGCTTTTATGAATAATAAAGGAGTAGTAATCAATGTGGATGAAGTACTTGAAGTGGAAGATGGTCTTTAGAATGTGGTAGGAGTGGATTTAGATGCTAGCCGGGTAGGATAAGGAGTTGGATTTCCCGAATAATTCTAAGGGAGATAAAGACCATTCTCATTTGATGAACGAGGGGGAGACAGTGTTCCTGTCCAGAATGTTGAAAGTAGAGCTAGATTTGTTCAAGGGGAAATTGAGAACAGTGATACTTGAAGGACAATGCAATACTATAAATTGATGAAGCTATTGAGAATTTACCACTTGCTAAGAAGAAGATTTTGAGTGATAATTCCAAGGGAGTTTCAGAACTCAAGAAGGTGGACTCAAAGAAAGTGGATATTCTGAATGTCCTATCCTCATATAGACGTAAGGAGGGGGCAATAAATTTAGTGCTTATATTGACCCTTGTTATTGCAACCAAGGTCACTAGTGAACCCGTAGGAGCCATAGAGTTAGTACAATCGCGTAGTGGATCATCTACTGCTCCTATTACTATCCTGAAGCACCTGGACTCATCCTCAGATATGGCCGACCCAATTATGGGCCCTCAATTTTCTAATCATCCCTCTTTCAATATTTCAATGCCTAGTGATGTGAATGTTGGAAATAACAGTAGTTTTTTTATCGTGCAGGATTTGGAGTCCAAGTTGGAGAGAGATATGTTGAGCCAGGACAATGGCAATGACATCCAGAATGAAAAATTTAACAATGTCCAAGTGAAAGCATGGATAGCATCTCTAGGAACCCCTCTGGAGATATGCCGGATTAGAAAGTGGTTAATATAGAGTTACTGGTCAAGGCAAATCCTAAATGGGAAGATGATAAACAAGATAAAAAATTAGAGAGTAAGGGTGCCAAAATGTATGGCAGAGTAACTAGGAGGTTAGGAAGACTTAAATAATGTCCATTCTCGGTTGGAACGTAAGGGGTTTTCTTAACCCTAATAGATTAGGGGAAGTTAAGAAAATTATTAGCAAGTTCAAAGTGAGTTGTTTGAGTATCCTTGAGAATAAATTGAGATACAATGAAATTAAGGAAGTGAGAAGCAAGTTTGATGACAATTGGTTTAGTATCAGTAATGTTTCATGCTATTTAAATGTTGCATTTTGGTGGTTATTGATATAGAGGTTTAGGACTTCAATATTTGAAGTATGAGCGATCAACATATCACATTAGAGATGATCAATGTAAGAGGGGCTCAGTTTAATTGCTCATTTGTATATGCCCTTAATTTTGAAGGTCTCAGAAGGAAACTTTGGTTCAACCTAAAGGAAGATTGTTTTGATATTTTTAGACCTTGGATCATTTTAGGGGACTTCAATTGTATTAGAGAATCAAGAGACAAGCTAGGGGAAAGCCGGTTCAGTTTAGCAAACTGATTGAGATAGAAGAATAGATTATGCATTTGGGAATTTGAGAAATAAAAGCAAAACGTTTCAATTTCTCCTGGTGGTCAGGTCCATACAGAAATATTTTGACTAAGATTGATCGGATTTTTTATCAGTTCAGATTGATTAAAAACTTTTGAGAAAACTGAGGCAACTTACCTACCATCAAGAGTAATTGATAACACGCCAATTCATGTTTCACTTATCCAACTTAGTGAGAATTATATCAAACCGTTCAAATTTATGAATCATTGGCTCCTATGTAATGATTATTTTCGATCTTTGAAGATAGCTGGAATCATGTTTGTAATGGGTGACCTTTATTCATATTTCTCCAAGATAAGCAAAGGTTAAAAGAGTGGAGCAAGGATAAAAATGACACTAGAAGAGATGCTTCATTAATCCAAATTAAATGCTTTGTTCTTCAATGAGCGTTAGAAAAATTTGATGAATCCATGGCAAATAATCTGAGCTAAATGAAAAATGGACATAGCACTAAACAAAGAAATTATAGATGCGAGACAAAAAGCGAAATCTGATTGGCTGCTCTTAGGTGATGACTCCACAACCTTCTTCTATGCCAAAATGTCAGCTAAGAGAAATTCTAATAATCTTACGAATTTGGTTCTTGGTAGGTAGAGTAAATGGTAGGGATAAACGGGATTTCCAAAACAAGGCCTTAGAATATTATCACATATTATGGTCGTAACTTTTTGAATGATAAGATTGACCTGTATGAAATTAAGGAGGCAATTTTTAGTGTTAGTGATAACATCCCCCAGGTCCGGATGGTTTTGGATCTAAATTCTACAAAATGCATTGGGATAAAATTAAATTTCTATTGGTTGATGCGTTCAATGATGTGTTTGTAGAGGGTTAAATGTTACAAGAATGTAATCACACATTTATGCATCTGATTCCCAAAGGTCAAGATAATTTTGATATAACAAACTTCAGATCGATTTTGTGTTGCAATATGATTTAAAAAACCTTGTCTAAAGTTTCATGCAATAGACTCAAGCTTTTTTAACGACTTAATTTCTATGAATCAATGTGCTTTTGTCCCTAATAGAAAGATATGGGATGGTATTTTGTTTGCTTATGAGATGGTGAGAGGTTTTGGCCGTAAAGATAATATGGGTATGTGTGTCAAAATTGATCAGAGAAAAGCTTACGATCTGGTTAATAAAGATTTTGTTCTTTTTATGATGAGAAAGATGAATTTCCCTGAGAGATGGATTAGAATAATTAAGTTCGTGATCTATACTCCGTCTTTCTTGATTATCTCCTAAGGTTGCCCTTTCGGTTTTATCAAGAGTTCTAATGGGTTAAGGCGAGGGGACCCCTTGTCCCCATTGTTGTTTACATTATTTATGGAATTTTTTTACTTTACTCGTGGAGGAAAAGCAAAGGAAGGGAGAATTAAACCCTTATTCCCATCTTTGAACAATAATTACTCATTCGATTTATGCGGATGATATTCTGGTTTTCATTCAAGCTGACCGTGAGGGGCTTTAGTGTTGAAGGTGGTTTCTGATTTAATGTTCGAAAGCACTGATCTATCCCTCAATAGGGAACAATCAACTTTATTTGTTGGCGGAGGGGGATCCTTAACATAAAATAGGTAATTTCCTTATTAAGTACATCAGAATTCCTCTATCTATTGTCAATTTGAAAGATGTTGAATGTTCTTATTTGATAGATAAGATCAAACATAAAATCCAAGGATGGAAAGCAAAGTTACTTGTTATAACGGGGCGTGTAGAATTGTTGAAATCTACAATATACCATATTGTTCAATATTGGATGTAGTGCTTTAAACTTCCAGTTTCTACCATCAAAAAAATATAACATTTGTGTTCAAATTTCTTATAAGGGAAAATTGCCAAAAATTCCTTCGGACATAGTTTGCAAACCAAAGGAGGAAGGCGGTATGGGGCTTAAATCACTTGAAGAAATCAATGATTTGCTGGGAATTAAAATCATTTGGAAAGTTGTGTACAAAGATGGTATCCGGGCTAATTGGATGAATATTAAATACATAAAACAAAAATCTTTTTGGGAGCTAGAAATTTGTAATGAAAACTCCGAAAATTGGAAATTCTTAATGAAAATATGTTCTAAAGCAATCCTATGCATGAAAAGGAGAATTTTAGATGGTAAGTATACATCCTTATGGTATGATACATGGCTTCAAGGGGTAGGAAAGTCAATAGGCTTGAGAACGATACTGACCGAAGAACTAGAACTGAGAATTTCCTTGTCAGTGAAATCATCTCCGACGGGATGTGGAATTGGCAAAGAGTCAGTTTTCTAGGTAATGTTCGTAGGGAGATAGAAAACACCGAAATTGTGAAAAACAGAGAAAGTGATTTTTGGTGGTGGTCATGCAACACTAAAGGAAAATACAACATTAAAGATGTTTGGGATACCATTCGAACTAGATTTGATGTGAATCGGTGGGCTAGAATAATATTGAACAGAATCCATGTTCCTAAAATGTCCATTTGTTTATACAAGGCAGTAAATGGGTTTCTAAATACCAAGAAGAGACTAAGTCAAAAGGGCATCCTCGTCAACGGTAAATGTGTTATGTGTAATGTAGAGGGTGAGGATATTAATCATTTGTTTTTCAGATGCAGCTATACTTATGACATCTGGAAATGGTGTAGATCGAAATTACGCTGGCCATCCTAAACCCTGATCTTTTCAGTCTTCGAATGGAGTTAGAGTTTCTGAGCGAAGAGGTTAAGGGAAAAAGTAGAGACCTAACTATCATCGCTTTCTCTATTACTGTGTGGGCTATTTGGAATGAGCGGAATAAAAGAATTTTTAATAACGCTCATATGCTAAGTTCTACTGTTTGCTTGCAAATTAAACTTATAGTGGTATAAGAGCAACCAAATCCAAACACAGACAGTTCTGTAATGACATTGATGAGAATATATGTAATGCTTGGTTATTCTAGAGATTATACCTTTGCTGATCTCGGATCTACCTGTTTAGTTTTCGTTCTGGTGATGTTGCTAAAGCCTGATTTGACATCTTTCTTTGGATAGGTAACTTCAGTTTCCATGTATTAATTACATACTATTGTATATCTTTCGAAATAATAACATTACATGCAATGATTCAATTAAATCAAAATATGAAGAAAGTTTGGAGGAGTCAAGCGGAGATCAGATTCCGAGGCATCCTACACACAGAAACATTTTCGTTAATTTATGAATTTTCATTAGAGAAAAGGAGATAGTCTCGAGTAGTAGTAGTTTATCTGTTACTACGATTTACTACGAGGGTGAAATCTCTAGATCTCCAAAACTAAGTAATTTCTTTCGGATCCAGGTTTCTTTTCGCCATAGAGGATAAAGTGGGTAGCTTCGAATAGCTTGCACTCAGATCTATCATTTTAACTTAGTATTTTTCATTTACATGATAGGAGGAATCGAAAAGGAGGAGAATAATGTTTTCCTTCCCGCCATTTTTGGGTGAAGTTATTTTCGAAAACCTTCGAGAATGAAGTAAATGAGTTAATGAACTCTGGTTTTGGCTGCACTTTCCTTCTACACGATACTTTATTTTCTTTGTTTATTTAGAGGGTTGGGATTTGGATGGGTAGTGGACAAACCAATATCTGGTGTAAGTAATTAGTATGCATATGGAAAATCAGACATTATATATTTATCACTTAGATTTGATAGTAAGTATTTAGTTTTGCCACTTTGATTTGAGAATATTTAATTAATTTTAAATATACAACTAAGGGGTTTTAATGGTTAAATAATCCTCTTTTAATTAATAACTAATGAAAGGAAATTCATTTTTGAATTTTGTTTACATAAATAAATAGTTCAGAGAAAATTTAAAAACGTGATCGAAAATCGTTTTCCGGGATTCCAACTTTTCATCGAACGGAAGTTGTCACAATATTTTTGCACACATATGTACACACGCATACACATTTAATTAAGTTACAAATAAGACAAAAGTGATTAATTAAAAATATTAATCCTTAAGTGTTTTTTAAAAGTATTTAATTAAGTGATGTGACCTTTGCTTTTTATTTAAGTAAAGTGAGAAGATTTTTCTCTCTTATTTTAAGTGCTTTTGTGTGTCATCATTATGGAAGTATTTGATATGATGGAATGTACATGGGTTTGCACATGGATTGGAAGGGTTTGGAGGGTAATTAGGTAATTTGGCTAAGGGGTAGTAAGTGTAATTTGCCACTTTTTGAAAATCAATATAAGGAGCATACCTCTTCTCTCTTCATTTTCACTTCCATTCTCATTTTCTTTCTCTTCTTCACTCCCTTCTCTTCTCTCTTCATATTTCTACTTCAAAACAACTTCTTTTCTCCTCTAAACTCCTATAAAAGATTGAAATAATATTGCAAATACCTACCACCTCGTCAAAGTTGAAAATTTTGGAGCGCACACTACAAAACCTCTAGGGCCATGTGCATGTATGTGTTGGACGAGGGCTTGGGCGAGAGCAACAGGAAGGAAGGAAGGGTCTAGGCATGTGTGTGAGCTTCTAGGTGAAGGGGGAGGGATTTTGTCGAGCTTGAAGTGAGAAAGGAGATTGATTTGGGTCGTTGTTTGGTCGAGAAAGAGTTTGTGTATCTTGTTTGAAGTTTAGCTTTGGCAGAAAGTGAGATAATCTTGCTTTAAAATGGGTTTAGAAATTGATTGAATGTTGTAAAAATATAAGTTGTAGTTTATATTGTTTCTACTTGTGTATGTTACTTGTTTGAATTTGTTTCCCGCTTGAAATCAAAAAGCATAAGTTACCATTATATTATAGGGAACAAAAGCAAAGAAAAGGAAGTCAAAGTGTCTTCGTAGTGAATAGGTTGCTATGGAAGCGCTTCGAAGAATAGAAATTTGTAGAGGGATCCTATACGATTCCTCGCTATGTTGGTTTTGCTTTACATTAATACTTACTATGTATGATGTAATGAAGTGGATGTAGTTTCTAGTCTACTTGCTTTGATGACTTGTTTTTGTGCGACATTGAAATCCTATGCTTTCTTTTAAGTGGTTTACCACTTTGTTTTCAAAAGTATTTTTAAAAATGGTTTTCGAATTTTACTTTTGGTTTTCAAATATTTTTGGCAAAGTTACTTAAAGTGGTTTAAAATATAGAAGAAAATGGAGTTTAAAAGCTAGTTGATTTACTAAACAAAGTTTTAAAATGTTACGGTCCACATAGCGATAGCTGCTATGAATACAGTTTGAAAATCTATGTTTTTAGTAAAGTATAAAGTGTTATCTACTTTGGATATTTTTAAAATTATTTTCAAATGTATTTTTTAAAAGTAGTATAAGTATATAAAAAGGAGATTCAAGATTTAAATATATTTTTAAGAATTTATTTAGTTATTTAAACAAGAGATTTAAATTTTACTCCTTTGTTTCAAAAGTCAAGTTTTGTTTAAAAGCGACCATCTTTAAGCGGATGTCTTAAATACAAGTTTCAAACTATGGTTTAAAGAGTTTTAAAAGTATTCCAAAAGAGGAAGGAAACATGGATTACAACACTATTGTTGTAATAAATATTTTCGAGAATAAGAAAGAGATTATGGACTATAATATTTTTGTTATAGTAAACGGCTTTGGGAAATTGGAAAGAAAATTTGGTTTATAACACTTGGTTATTATTATTAAGTTTTACTTTATATAAAGAAAGGATCCTGTTTGGTTTAAATAAATGAGTTTGGAAAGTACTTCCAATAACTAATTTGAAATCAAAGACTAGTAAAAGTTTATGGAGTTGGTTTTCAGATTGTTTTAAAAAGACTTTATTTTATGCAAGGGATTTCCTTTTCGGTGCCATTATGTAACATAGAACAAATATAATAAGTAGTGCTAAAATGTTGACACGTTTATGGAAAGTAAGTCATCTTATATTTAGCTCTAACCCAATGTGTAGACTTTCCTCTATCTGTGAGATTTAGAATAACAATGTTTCAACTAATGCAAGGCCAAGTACAACCAGTGCCCTGACTTACCTGGCTTCGATTCTACGCGAGGGATACAGAAGTCAAAGTATTGGAAGTGTGATAAGTACAAGAGGGTTAGTTTCTATAAATAGGTCATGATTAATTAAGTATATGGAAGGTACTTTGTCCTATACTTGACACTAAATTTACAGGTATCGAAGCCCATTTCTATATGTGAGAGTTTAAGATTGCACGTCAAGGGAAGTTCTCTAACTTGTCCGACTTCATTGTTAATTGAGGGATAGTACGGGGAAATCGAAAAGTGGTGATAAGTATATGATGTCCGATTTTCCATATGCAAACTAATTATTACACCGGATATTCGTTTGTCCACTATCAACAACTTGAACTATTTTGACTGGGGAAGTATATAAATGCTTCGCAATTTCATGCAGGTTGAGCTTCCCTCAGGAGAACTCATTCTGGTGAAACGTCACTCGCTTAAAGGTCATATATTTGAGATCCCTTTAGGACTCTAATATAGTTCTCTTACCGACTATTTAAGTTAGTTAATCAACTATAAGATGTTGTATTTATCTACTCTTATACTCTTTAGTTATCGGTATATAGAGATGTTGTAGTTGTAGTTAAATATGATACTATATTATTTTTATTTATCTAGGAATGTATTATTAATTATTATTTTTTATTCCTTCCGCTATGAGTTTCAGAATGTATAGGATATAGTAGATAGCCCAATGACCTATATTCAAATTTTACCTTAAAGCAATCCTCTGTCTACGAGATCCTTGATGTCCGCGTCATTTTATGAGTGAATTGGGTCTTCGTGGATGGTGATTATTTCATTTGGTATCAAAGCTTAGGTTAGGTGATTCCTATTTAATTAGGGCGTATGAGAGAGCATATTTATAATTTTCCATTATATACACACACACATGTCACACCCCATATATATTGACTCGTAGCGGTTGGCTTATCTAGAAGTATACAACTATGAGTTAAATGTTAAAATTAAAAATGGTTTTGGTTTGAAGAATAAATACATCACATTTTTTATAATTTAGTTCATAAAGAATTATTGAGAGGCGGTCTTTATACTAGTTAGTAACAGAGTAGATTGTAGGGCTAAGCATGAAAAGAAGAATAGTAGTACCCTTAAGTCCATAGAAAATAAGTGTTATGTTGATAAGGCACAAAAGAAGCACTTTATGCCTTGATAGATTGCATAGCCTAGTTGAGCTTGTGTAGGTATGATTCTACTCCAATTAAAGTAATTAAAATATTAAAATATTTTACCTAAAAGGTTAAAAACGACCATGTTTGAGATTTTCGTAAAAAAATAGAAAATTGAAGTTTGTTTAATATTTTAAAAAATAATAACTCCTTAGCGTGTATTTCAAAAATAAGAAAATTTAATAAGAAGTAATTTTCCACAACTGTTTTTAAAGGTTTTATTTTTGCTTAGCGTAAGGCACATTGTTATTCTGATGTGTACTTTGCTTTTAACGAAGAATTTTTTAAAGAAAATAATAATAATAAGTAAACCTCATCTTTTTTAATGCATTTTATAAATATTTATGTTATGTTTGGAAACAAATTAAAATATTACATTTTATAAACTTTTGGGAACTTTTCTTATTTATAAAGTAAAATAAAAAAAGATACGTTTGACATGCTTAATTTTCTAAGTTAAATCGAACCACCTTGGTTAGAAATTAAATTAGTAAAAATGAGAAGATTTAAAATAATAACTTTAAAATAGTGTAATTTTTTGGTTTTAATATGTATTTATTTTTGAATGGAAATTAAAGTATTTATGATATAAATTCTTGAAAGTATGCATTAATAAATGATTTAAAATTTTGGAAATTATTTTCAGATTTGATTTGAAATTAATTAGTGGCTAAAACCGAATTTTAAAATATATTTTAATGTATATACATAATGTATTATTTAAAAGTGCTAGAAATTGGCTAATCATAAAATAAAATGATATATACTTATATATATGAAAAATAGTTATAAATCATATGAAATAATATTGTAAAAATGAAGTACAATTTTTTTAGAAAATAACTGAAGTTATTTCAAATCTAATTATATTTTGAGTAAGTAAATATTGAGTTTGGTAAAGCTATAATGAATTGATTTTTGGAAGTAAAATATTATTAAGAATTGTTAAAAAGAAATTAGCTTGTAAAATCGAAATAATTTGGGTTATGATTTCCTATTAAATGATTTAACATGAACCATCTAAATTAAAAAAAAATTGAAAATTTATTTAAGTTTAGTTCAAAGATTTAATTTGAAAAAAATATGTTATGATTTTTATTAAAGTTTATTAAAATTACCAAAGAACTTTGTAGTTCTAGAAGCTTTTGCTAATTTTATGTAAGAAAAAAAACGAAGTTAGAACCCAATGGTTTTCGATTTAATACTAAAATGAAAATACCATTGTGATTTTCACTTGAAATTTGGATTGGAGTTAGAAAAGAATTGCACAGCCTATAAGATTTGAATTAACTAAAGTAAACTAGTTAGAATAGTTAATATGCAAATGTGTTATGGACTTGTTCGTACATTATGGATTTGTGAAGTATTGGAAGATTTGGATAAAGGAAAATTTAGCATATAAATTAGTGGCCTTTTTAGTCGGCATTCGAGTTAGAAGGGTAGATTACCAGAAATTTTCCATAATAATAGGAGATAATTACCATCTCGTGTCATTTTACCTAAAATATGGTTTATGTTATCGGGGCTTGCTACAAGATGACTTGAGAAATGATAATATGTTAATGTTAAGGGCTAGGATACCCTCACATATGACATTATGAAGCATGAGAGAGCAGTTGAATGCAAAGTTCCCATAAAAGATTAAATAATAGAAGATGGTTGCATGAGATAGTCGACGATAGAGGACGACTAGACTTGTTTATGAAGAGTGTCATTAACAAACGTATCAGTTAGTGTTACGACCCTTGTTTTTTTTGGTTTATGGTACACCCACATTTCGGTTGTTGTTTCACAGTAGATACTCTAGGGTTATTATTTTACTAAGATATACTTGGGTTGTCGTTACAATCGCAAGAATGTTGCTCTTGAGTTACAACTTTGTATAGAGTACCTAAAGAGGGAAATCATTTCTATTTGTGTCATTGTTTTAGCATATGAGTGTGTAGCATTTAGGTGTGATCTTGGTATCACTTACAAGTAGTTGAATGTGACATGAGCTTAGTATCGTGTTTACTATGTTAGGATATTGGTCCATTTTCCAATGTTCCTATATGAAGTTAGTGGAATTTATGGATGCTATGTTATTTGGTGACTAAATGTCATAGTTTAAGTTATTAGGGCAAGACACCATTCGATATTGGGTTGCATCGTCTGTTCTACTTTGGAAGTGGGTCAAAGAGGGCTTTATGTTAGGGAGGACACCATCAAACAATTATATGTAAAGTATTTTTGGAGTACGATGATGTACATAAAGGTACTCTGGCCATATGTTAGTTTAGAGGACTTCACAAGTATGTGGAGTTAACATTATTTTTAAAGTATCAGGCATTGTATTTCAAGGTATGAAGTAAACACTTGACATTCACGTACAATGGTATGAAGGCAATTGTATGGAAGAAGAGATCTGGTGATTTGGAGGAGAAATTGACGAAGAGCAAAGATTGGTTATTTTCGATCATCGGTTAGATTGAAATAACTATCTTATTAAGTCAATTTTCGAAAGAAAATGACATTTTGTGCCTTACCTATTTTCAGTGCCGAATGCATGTGAAAAATAAGTAAAGAATACACAACTTAGCCTATGAGTTTGTGTTACAGTAATTACAAGGTGAATTTTAGGATATGATGAAGTGATGCCTTAGATTCTTTTATTTATGTCTTATTAGGCTCATCATTGGGTACATTTAGTTTTTTACTATTTAGATTTTCAGTTGAAGTAATATTATGTTCACCAAAGTTAAGGCATCGTCCGTCTATGACGTCCTTAATTAAATAATGAATAAGTGTGGGGTGTAGCTAAGAATCCTAAATGTTAGTCCATTAGAGAAGAGACACCATCCATTATCTTGTTGTTCAGCCTGTGGACTTAAAGAAAGAGTTTAGTGGGGTATGTCAAAGGATACGAAGAAGGTTTTCTATTAGTCAGGGATGAAAATGCCAATGGCGGAGTATGTTGCAAGGTATGTAATGATGGAGATATGCCAATAGAGCAGTCTATTTAAATTAAAGCTATACTTGGATATTATATGGTTAAGGGAATGGAAACCACATAGGACAAGTTGCATAAGGAGTTCACAATGGGTGGCACGATAGGTGAAGGACTCGCTATTGAGATATGTTATGTAGGTAAACTAGCACAATAAGTTGTGGGGCCTTTTCGGATTGTATAAACAGTAGGGAAATTGGCACGCTTGAGTTGGCTTCTTGAAAAGTTGGCGGGTGTTCACACACATTCCGTTTATCCCATTTGCGAACGTACACTGATGATTTAGCAGTTACGGTAGACCCTAGTCAGCTCGATGAGGTTAATGTAGAAGCAAAGTTGGAATAATCTATAGGTGTATTCACATCTTAGAGCTTGAAGTGATATTGCATAATAATAAAGAAATGAAATTAGTCCACGTATGATGAAGAAAGGTTAGGATAGGAGCTGTGCAGTTAAAGCACTTAACGGTTCTATAGCGGTAGAGGTGCAACAAGTTATAACGGGGATAAAACAACGATATAGTGAAAAATTATGGAGGTACAAAAAGATTTATAGGAAATAAAATTAAATCCCTAAAGTCAATTCATTCTTGTTCTCATATCATTTGTTCGTGTAGGAAAAGAAATATTTTTTAATCTTATACAACTAAACAGAGAATATCATGATTTATACAGTCCTAACTTGGTTAATAAAATAGAGTTATAACTTACGTTGAGTACTTACACCTTAAACTTAGGTCTTTACCCCAACTTAGTTGATGTGGTTTAAAAGAGAATTATTCATATTAACCTTTTTTTATTAATGTTCCTAAAGTGGATGCTAAAAACTATTGACTTCGCAAGTATAGCAGAAAGTAGCGGGGCTTTAAGTGGATCTACTATTTGATAGCGCTAAATTGAAAAAGCATAGTGGTCGAAGAGAACTATGTGCTTTAGCGGGGAATTAACCATAAAGGATGGGAGTATGTGGGAACTCCAGGAGAGAATCATAGTTTCCCATCACGAGCTCTCTTCCAATAAGTTCCTCTTTAGTTAGTTTGAGGGTTAGTTTGCTCCTTAGGTTGTTATATGTTTGCATGGTTGCTTTAAGTAGCTAGCTGTCATAGGCATGGACTCATGGCTGCTAGGATTTGTTGTATGCACGTCCTTATGATGTGTTATGATTGTTATGGTTGTCTTGTTTAAGTTGTACCAGTTTAGTTCTAACTATGTTAGATACTTATATCTGTGTGCGTTCTAATTTAGATTAGAAGAATTTATATATGTATACCATTTATCTACTTGCACTTTTACATGGATGTTGCCTATCGATGTATGGATGCACATACATATAGAAATATATATATATATGTGTGTGTATGCTTGTATTAGGATGTTTGCAAACATATTTGGTTGTCGCTACATTTGCATTCATATAGGAGGCCGATTTAGTTGCATCTGCACTCATATCACATCGTATCATCCTATTTTCATATATTATGTGTATTATATACTTTTGATTGTGTTTTTTCTTGTTTTGTATTATGGATGCTAGATGGATGTATCTATGTTTTTTTAATATGTTTGTATGTTATAAAGCAAGTTGCATTATCCATCTTGTGGAATTTCGAAGATGGATTTCTTTTAAGTAGGGAGGGGGGTGAGAATGTAACACCTCATAATTTTATGAAACTAAACAAATAAATTAAAAAGGGTAAAATTGTAATTTTTAAAAGGGTAAAATAATAAATTTTACAAAATTTGGAATTTGGCTTGGGGACATATTTCACTGTGTTCGAAATCCTATTTATAGTCAAAAAACATATGTAACTTACTGAATTTGGTTAAACGGGCCAGAAATTAGAAGAAGACAACCCCGATGACATTTTCATAATATAATGGTTATGAGATTTTATGGTAAATATGTGTTATTTCCAACCTATAAATAGAATTGTAAACCCTACTTTATAATCGTATTTCAATCTAAACACCTTACCCCTAATCTCCATCAAATCCTAAGCAAATTCAAAACAAAAATCTCATTTTTTAACCGTTTCATTTTTTCTTCCTTTTCCCTCTTCTAAACCAAACTTTGAAAATTCTTAACTTCTCCGTTGCTCAACAGATTTTGACGAAACCAGCAAAAAATTAAAAAACGTGAAGAATTCTATGATCTATCATCAATCATCATTTTGGAGGTGGATTTTGTAAGATCGAAGGTGAAATAGACTCGAATGGTGAAGAATAATATAAAACCTCATACACCATTTTCATCCTTCTCTATCAAACTTCAAAATGGCGTATATCTCACATTTGTTAACAGATTTTGACAATCTACTCATCAAAATGACCGTCGAAATGAGTAATACAATTTTTTAAAGGAATATTGGCAAATTTTGGGGGTTTCTAGGCGCAAAAGCATAGGCCGACAGAGACGATGTTGAGTTTATTTTTATTCAAGAGTTTCGATGGGCGAGACTCTTCCTATTTGGGTGCATATTAATATGACGTAGTAATTCATCCTTTATGGCATTAAATCAACTTATAACTAACAAAATTGAAAAAAGTGATTTTTTTTATATAAACACGATTAGGAAGTAGAACGTCATGGCTAAATAATTCAATAAGTGATTTTTTTTAGTTGTAATCAGTTAAAGTTTGATCTTTCCACAAATAGAATGTGTAAAACAAAAAATGCCATAAATTGGACATATTATATATCAAATATGCATATCTTGATGACATGAATCCATTGGTGGTGTCTGTTCGACGACATAAAGTAATATTATCTAGTTCAATAATTTATGAAATTATAGAAATGCCTTGAACTTTAAATGCTTATCTGTTTTGCGTAAAATATTCTTTCTACGCATGGTTCACGACATTGGGAACATGGAAAGTCGAGTAATGTTTTGGTATATTATTTGCTGTATTTTAAGGTACTTTAGAAAAAATGTCTTATTTTAGTAGGTTCATTATATAGGAGGGTTCTACCAGTGCATTTCAGTGCACATATGAGGAAATTAGTTCTTAGTTGTACTAGCGGCGTTTGACGATGATGGGTTGGAGCTTGATCCAATAGCTTCGTAAATGGTGTACCGATGATAAGTTTTGGGGTTGATCCTAATGGCGTCATGGACCGTTAGGCGAATGAATAGCATGGACTTGGCCTAAATAGTCACATGCATATGTTTGCAAAGATGGCAAATTGGGACTTTTGGGCTCAATCATATCATGGTCGTTTTTGGCATGCGAGCTGAGACTTTGGGTCCAGTCACGTGCATACGTTTGCAACGATGGCGAGTTGGGACTTTTGGCTTGGTTGTGTGCATACATTTTAGCAATGGCAAGTTAGGACTTTGGGCTTAATCATGTCATGGTTGCTTTCAGCATGTGAGCTGAGACTTTGGGCTTAGTCGTGTGCACACATTTATGTGATGGTAAGCTAGGACTTTAGGTCCAACCGTGTCGTAGTTTTTTATAATCATGTCATAGTTGTTTTGGCATATGAGTAGCGATCTTGAGCTCAATAACATGCATATGATTACACCCTGTATAAATTTTGGTGAGACCTTAGCATATGATGACTATAGTATCGTATCATGTTTAAATGACTTGTTGGGTGTGAGTTACATAGATTAAGGTTTGGGTTTCAAGCATATTAGTATTGTACACTTATATGACGTGTTTCACTCACCAGACATATGTCCGACCCCTCTATCATTTTCTTCTTTTTAGTTATACTTTGATACGTCAATCGATAAGACTGGTAGTGGCTTGAAGGCACAATGGTGCGACTGAGACGTTCGTTTTTTAATCCATTAGCTCTCAGCTATTTTATTTCAATTATTCCCAGACATTAAAATGTTTTCTTTACCAGCATAGAAAGATATCGTAGTTGGAGTTTATTTGATACTACATTGTTTTATTTGTTGATGATTGTATTATTAATTATTGTATTTTATTTCAACGACTGTGAGTTTTAGACAGTACAGAATATTGCAGATCGCTCTAATATGTTTTTATATTTTATCTTAAACCAATCTGCCATGTGCAACATCCGTAATGTCAGCGTTATTTTATGCGTGAATCGGGGCACCGTAGATAGTGGGTTGTTTTAGTTATACGAGGTTAGTATCACGATATTTGTGGTCAACTCAAAGCCATTGTCTCTAATCAGAGAAGTACAATTATAATAATTACTTTTATAATTGAACTAAGAATTTTGTGTTTAGACTAATCAAATTGAATGTGGATGATGTTAGAATTTTGACAGAAACTATAACGATTCGGTATTTTACTGCTTTTATTTAAGAATATTTAATTAATTTTTAATATTCAATTAATGGTTTTTTAATGGTTAAATAACCCTCTTTTAATTAACAACTAAAGATAGGAAATTTATTTTTGAAGTTTGTTTAGATAAATAAATAGTTTGGAGAAAAAATAAAAATATGACCGAAAACCGTTTTTCAGATTTTCGACCTTTCATCGAACGAAAGTTGTCATAACGTTGTTACACACTTATGTATACATACATACACATTTATTTAAGTTATTAATAATACAAAAATATTAATTAAAATAAAGAATCCTTATGTGCTTTTAAAAAGTATTAAATTAAATGATGTGACCTTTGCTTTTTATTTAAGTAAAGTGAGAAGGATTTTCTCTCTTATTTTAAGCGCTTTTGTGTGTCATCATTATGGATGTACTTGATGTGATGGAAGGCACATGGGTTAGCACATGGGTTGGAAGGGTTTAGAGGGTCATTAGGTACTTTGGCAAAACAGTAGTAAGTGCAATTTGCCACTTTTTGAAAATCTATATAAGAAGCATACCTCTTCTCTCTTTTCCACTTTTCATTTTCACTTCCACTCTCATTTTCTTTCTCTTCTTCACTCTTTTCTCTTCCCTCTTCTCTCTTCACTTCTCTACTTCAAAACAACTTCTTTTCTCCTCTCAACTCCTATACAAGCTTGAAATAATATGGAAAACACCACCGCCTCCTCAAAGTTGCAAAATTTAGAGTGCACACCCCAAAACCCCTAGGGCCATGCGCATGTAGGTGTTGGCATAGCTGAGAGCAATAGGAAGAGAGGAGGGGTATAGGCATGTGCATGAGCCTCTAGTTGAAGGGGGAGAGATTTTGTCGAGCTTGAAGTGAGAATGGAGGATGCTTTGGGTCATTGTTTGGTCGAGGAAGAGTTTGTGCATCTTGTTTGAAGTTTAGCTTTGGGAAAAACTGAGGTAATCTTACTTTAAAATTGGCTTGGAAATTGATTGAATGCTGTAAAATATAAGTTGCAGTTTATATTGTTTCTACTTGTGTATGTTGCTTATTTGGATTTGATTCCTGCTTGAAAGCGGAAGACATAAGTAACCGGTGTTTTACAGGGTACAAAAACAAAGAAAAGGAAGTCGAAGTGTCTTCGTAGCGAATAGGTCGTTCTGAAGCACTTCGAAGAATAGAAATTTTGTAGAGGGATCATAAAGGATTCCTCGCCATGTTGATTTTACTTTACATTATTACTTGCTATTTATGACATAATAAAGTGGATGTATTTGCTAGTCGACTTGCTTTGATGATTTTTTTATGCAACATCGAAATCTCATTCTTTCTTTTAAGTGGTTTACCACTTTGTTTTCAAAAGTACTTTGAAAATGGTTTTCAAACTTGACTTTTGGTTTTCAAATCTTTTTGGCAAAGATATTTAAAGTGGTTTGAAATACAGAAGAAAATAGAGTTTAAAAGCTAGTTGATTTACTAAGCAAAGTTTTTAAAAAGTTACGTCCATATAGCGATAGTCGCTATGGATGTAGTTTGGAAATATATGTTTTTAGTAAAGTATAAAGTGTTATCTACTTTAAATATTTTGTAAAAAAATTTGGACGTGCTTTATAAAAGCAGTATAAGTATATAAAAAGGATATTGAAGATTTAACTATATTTTTAAGAATTTATTTAGTTTTTTAAACAAGAGGTTTAAATTTTACTCCTTTGTTTCAAAAGTCAAGTTTTGTTTAAAAGCGACCGTCTTTAAAGGGATGTTTTAAATACAAGTTTCAAATTATGGTTTAAAGAGTTTTAAAAGTATTTTAAAAGAGGAAGGATGAATGGATTACAACACTATTGTTGTAATAAATGTTTTTGAGAAAAAGAAAGAGATTATGGACTATAATATTTTTGTTATAGTAAACGGCTTTTAGAAATTGGAAAGAAAATTTGGTTTATAACACTATATTATCATTAATAAGTTGTTTAATTTATATAAAGAAAGGATCTTGTCTTTTGAAATAAAGCTTTGGTTTAAATAAATGATTTAGAACGTGTTTCCAATATCAAGTTTGAGATTAAAGACTAGTAATAAGTTTACAGAGTTGGTTTTCAGATTGTTTTAAAAAGACTTTGTTTTATGCAGGGGATTTCTTTATTGGTGCCATTAAGTAACATAAAAAAAGATAAGTAATGCTAAAATGTTGACACGTTTATGGAAAGTAAGTCATCTTATATTTAGCACTAACCCGATGAGTAGACATTTCTCTATCTATGAGATCTTAAATCATAGTGTTTCAACTAAGGAAAGGCCAGGTGTGACCAGTGCCCTGACTTAAGTAGCTTCGATTCTGCGCGAGGGATAGAGAAGTCGAAATACCGAAAGTGTGATAATTATAAGAGGGCTAATTTTTATAAATAGTTAATGTTTAATTAAGTATATAGAAAGTACTTCGACTTATATTTAACACTAAATTTTGAGGTAATTAAGCCCGTTTCTTTATGTGGGAGTTTAAGAATATATGTCGCGGCAATGGTAGTTTTATAACTTGTCCAACTTCGTTGTTAATCAAGGGATGGTACGAGGTTGAAATCAAAATGTAGTGATAAGTATATGATGTTTGATTTTCCATATACAAACTAACTACTACAACAGATAGTGGTTTGTCTACTATTGAAACATAACCTATTTTGACTTGGGAAGTATATAAAAGCTTCGCGATTTCATATGGGTTAAGATTCCCTCTGGAGAACTCATTTCAATGAAATGTCTCTCCCTTTAAGGGTATATATTCGAGATCCATTTAGGACTCTTATATAGTTCACTTACCTCTAAAAGAACTAGGATTGAGTCAACCAAAAGCTATCGATTATTGGTTCGGAGGGACCAGGATCAGATAAGCATGAGTTATCAAAAAACCACTTCAAACTGGCATAAGCGTTCGAACTGGGGACATCTTGAAGATGATGGAATCAAAGATGGAGTTTTTTGAAGTGGAAGGGCTACTTGTTACTAATCCTAAGGCTGATTCCAAAAAGGATGTAGTAAATGTTGTGCCTTCAGTTTGTTCACATCCTGAATAACTTGTATGGATGAATGCTGGCATTGCATTGTTGCCTGGAGGGAAATGTTAGCATTTCAAGTGGGATTTGCTAAAAAGGTAATCGTTTCCTAGAGCCTCACACTCGTTAATGACAAAAACAGGAGTTATGCCATAGGGCTTTGTGGGTCGCACCCATTAGGGTATGGTCATCGCCTAATCTAGATCGATATTTATGGTTTTATGTATGCTTGTGGCCATAGAAACGGTCATTGATCGCAATCGAGGGGTGATCATATTCGGTACTATCTAGGAAGGGGTAGGTTGGTCCTGATTCACAGAGGTGCAGTAGGTTTGTAGCGTCGGTACATTTTCTATATGGAAGGTAGTCTCTTACGTTGTCATTGTATGGAATCCATTTTTCAATACGTTCCTTTATGGGCTTAGTTGTATACTAAATATGCTGTTAAATGTAATTAATGTTACCATTCCAGCTATGTTAAATATTTATTTTAAACCCTAGTCATTATTATAATATCACTGGATTTTCTAATAAAATGGTTTGGTTATCGTAAAGTAAAAACTCATTTGTGTTTGTGTATGGCATGGTCTTACTAGATACCTTTATTTTTGAAGGATTTTATAAAATATAACAATCCATATGATTTAAGTTTCTCCCGCTGGTTTACCTAATTGATCCGGGTGTTATTTTCTTATAATACTTGGGTCAGACTCGAGTACTTTTCCCAGATTTAGAGATGGATGTTTGGAGCTTTAGGAAACAAGCCGGATGCTAATAGGACCTAACGTATTTTATTTTTTGCTGTATTTCTTATTTTGTATTCATCAACAATTGTAAGGACGGACAGTTATAACTATCCAGGCTGGTGATAGGTTAGTTTACTCTGATTGATGTATGTATAATAAAGTTTCTTTTTGTAAAAATATGTTATCTATTATATATTACTCGTCACAATGTGAAATTATGTTCTATCTTTTCTTTTCTTTCACCCAATAATCTGTCTTTCCAATACTCAGATGTTCAGCATGTGAATACCGTGAATGTATTAATGTCGACTTTCGAGGGTCGAAATGTCGGGTCATCACAGTGGTATTAGGGCAGAAGATTAAGTAAGAACCTTGGCCTTGGTGGGGTAAACTCATTAGAGATAGGATAAGCGAGACCCTAGAATGAGTTTGAGTGTATTACATATGATAGCACATGTGTGTCAGTGCTATAAAAATGTTTTGTATTGTGTTGAAATTAATAAATGAAATAATTTTACCTAGATTTTATATTTTATATATAAAAGAATAATTTTCAAAATTTAATATAGTTATTTTTGTTGTGATTGTTTGTTAAGAAGTGATAGTATGCAATTATTATCGTTTATTGTTTCAGTAGTCATGCTCGTTTAGTTTAGGAGCATTGACTATTGGTCATTGATTCATTATTTATGCTCGGTCGGTTTATAAACATTTGTTGTTTGATTGAATTAAATACGAACACCTTGTGAATTCAGTTTCCTGATTTGACTATAAGGTGTTTGCTAATAATGCAGGTTTAACAAGTTTACTTTGTAAAAAGGGTTACTATAATAAAGGAAATTATTATATAATGATAATTTTATATATAAATTTGGTCTATAAGGTGTGTCTTATAAAATAAAGAGGATTTTTTAGAATTGAAATCTCGATGTTTTTGAAAAAAAATTCAAATGAATTTTTTTGAAATAATATTATTATTGGAAAGTATTTTTAAGTATAAATATTTCAAAGAGAATTTTAAGTAAGATACACTTTCTTTGGATAATTCGGGAAATGAGTATCGAGTAGCTTTGTAGTGATTTGAATAATCTTTTAAGTGATGATCGGATGTTTGCCCAGATGAACGTTGCAGTGCACTTAGTAAGTTATTCACTTTGTCATTGTACGTTCGAACGAGTTTGAATTCGAATGAACCCAAAGCAAGATGGCAAAAGATATTTTTGTTAAAATTATTTATATGGAAATATGTACGGTATTATTTCAAAATGGGATTCAAAAAAGAAGAAGTATGTTTATGTTAATTAGTTTGAATGGCTCGAAAGTAAAAAAAAAGGAAAGAGATGTGTTTGGATGGTAAGAACTTCTCTTAAGTATTACCCTTCTTCGTAAAGGGACGTGTGATACTATTTGGTAGGACCCAGTTCCTTGGTATTATTTTAGGGTTACTCGATCTAATGTATATTTTTTATGGATTAAAATATACAATATAACTTAAAAAGGGGTTTTGAAATAAAAACCGAGTATTTAGTTCTTAAGTTTCCTTAAAGAAAATGGATTCAAAAAAGAAAGTTGTTTTGATAAAAGAATGTGTTGATAAATGAAATTTTTAATATGGATTTTTTTCACTCCTAATTAGAGAAGAAATAATTTGACACAAGTTTTTAAATGGAGGTGATTTTAATAAACTTGGTTTTGGTAAACCGTGTCTTTTGTTTAACATCTAAGTTGTATAAACTATTTAACGTTATTGGTCGACTAATAAACATCTTTACCTTAGAGGTATCCAAGGAAAAGTGTCACGACCCTGAAATTTAAAATTATTTAAATTTATAATTAAATGAATTCTTGAGTTAAATTTATGATTAAATAAATTTTAGATAAAAATTGTGAAATTAAATTGATTAAATGGAGCGAGTTTCCCCGATAGCCAAGTATATTCTGTATAAATCATTTGAGATTAAAATATTGTAAATAGTGTATATGTGAGTATATGTGTGTATATTGAATGTATATATATATATATTTAGGTATATACGAGAAAATTTAATATATATATGTAGATATATATATTTCTATTTGAATTTAAAACTTAAATAAATGGTTTAATAATGATTGATAATAAGTATTGAGTTATAAATAGAATTAAAATGAGTAAGATAACAATAAATATTTAAAATAGGAATAGAAAATAAATTTGACCAATTCAAATAGATATACATATAAAAGATGAACTATAAAAAAATATAAAGTAACACTTATGTAAATTCCAACAAAACAACATATAGAATAAAATAGGAATAAAAACAAAGTAAAATAAGTAAAACATCTCAAGCTTAAGTGACAAAACAAAAGAAATATACATTCAAATATAAATACAAATAGTTAAACATACAAAGACAATGTTATTATTCAAGTTGAACAAATGTATATAGTTAAATATAAATTAACTTGTATAAGAAAACCAAGCAGTACAAACAAATAAAAGAAGGAAGTATATGTTGTAAACAAAGTGTTGAGGCTGAGAAAAGAAAATAAACAAAGTATCAAACCCATGACTAAAATCATCTTCCAAGCCATAACAACATCATCTCAGCCGAAGTAATTCATTTTCATCAGCCTGCATAAGGTATGGAATGAAAACATATAAAAACACAAAGTACAACATAATAAATGCAAGCACACTAAAAATTCACATCAGCCTCCAAAAAAATAAGAAAATATCTTGTACTTCTATATCCATCAGCCTGTACACAATTTTGATTCATATCAACTTCCATATTCTGGTTCGTTCAAAACACAACATAGTAAAACTGAGAGAAAGAAAAAAATATAAGTATCACCATATTTCAAAGTCAAGATCATAAAATCAAAACAAAACCAGAGGATCAAGTGCAACTTTGCAAATTTAAAAGACTTCAACTTTCAACTGGGAATTGCAAAGGCCTGGAAAGGAAAAGAGGCTCTGTCATTTGTAAACCATGATTAAGGTGAGTAGCATTTGTCTTTAAATTTTAAGAGTATAAATCTGTTATCCATCTATATATATCGGTGAATAAGCTCCTATGAATATCCATGATTCTCTGAATCTAAATTGAAAGCTAGAAGTGTTTTGGGACAGGCTTACTGTCTGATACTCTGCAAACAAAAATTTTGCTTTCGAAAATCATTTCTTCCCAAACCAATTGATATTTAGACTGGGAATTAAAAGAGTTTCTGTTTGTTTAACTTTGAATTAAATTTTAAAAATAAATTTGAATAGAAATCATTTGACATTATCTCTGGAAATAAATATTTCGAGTACAACTTCGTTTTTGACAAAAATTCGAATATCGCCATTTACGAATTCAATTACATAGCTTGAATACTTAGGGGATGACGTGAATTTTAAGGTTCATATCAAAATTTTTAGTGATCTGATTGAAGAGCAGTTCGTGATTCTTTGTTTTTGGGTTTTCGAGTCTCTGGGGTCGGCTGAGTTGACAGGGGAGGTCGGCGATTGGTCTGGAGGTGGAGGAGACTGCAGTGGGTCGGGGAAAAATGGTCTGGAGGTGGCCGGAGCATTGTGGTGGCGGTGGCGTTCATTTCAAGTTTTAAAACCTAGTTTTGGGGTAGCCGGTAGTTTCGATTCGCGTGACGTCGTCGTGCGATCGAGTGTTACGCGACTCTGGGTAATGGTAGATGGGTCGTAGATGAAGCGGTGGCGGGAGGCGTTGGTGATCTGGTGATCGGAGCTTCGAGGAAGTGGTGTTGCCAGGTTTTGGAGGGAACGGTTATCGAGTTTCCAGGTTTTGTTTTTTTTTCTTTTTTCTCGAATTTGAGTTCGAGTCTAACTGGAGAGGGTAGATGGTCGTGGGCTGATCTGAGGATGACCGTCGACTTGCTCGAGGACTTGGTGGTGACCGGAGGTGGTCAGAACCACCGTGCACGTGCACGGTGCGTTGTTTCCTGGCGAAGTGATGTTCTAGTTTGGGTTTTGAAACAGAGGGGGTTACTCGAGTTTAGCCCGGGTAATTTGAGTATTGGACCCGAAGTGGGGTAACGTTTTACTCGAAGCAAACGTACTCTGGCTCGGGAATGTTGCCTGGGTTTTTAAGTCTGAACCTGTCCTGTTTTAAATTTAAGAACTGAATTTAATTTTTTAAAAAAAAAGTTCAAACTAAGTTTTAAATCTAAGGTTAACTATAAATTTAAGTTAGTGGAATTTTAGATTAAGAGTAAATAAAGTTTTTAAAATTCTAGATTTGTTTAAATAACTTAAAAGTGTTTAAATATTTAAGTGTATTAAAAAAGAGTTGAATTCAAAATAAAATTTAAATTGTAAGAAAAGATTTAAATAAAGTTAACTCCCAAAAATTTAAATCAGGACTTGAATTTTGAAATTCTAGGTTTGGGAATAAAATAAAGTTTTATAATTTAAATTGATTTAAATAAGTATTAAGTGTTAAAGTATGCTTTTAAAACATGTGAATTAAAAAGGGGTTTTGAAAATTAGTTTTAAAACTTTATTAAGGATAAATTGGAATTTATTTAGGAAGTAATTTAAGGTAATCGATTTTAGAACATATTGGAAGTGAAGATTTAATCGATAATAGAAATAAGTTTACTTTAAGAAATGAAGATTTAAGATTATTTATGTTAATTTTCGAAATGCTTTTCAAATGGAATTTGATGATTAACCACTTAGAGATAATTACTTAATAAATGATTAAAGTTAATTAATCAAATGATTAAAGGATAATTACTCAATGCAATTGACTTGTGATTTATTTAAAAAAAAAGAAAAAGATTAGGGATAATCACTTATTATAATTAATTAAGGGTAATTAATTAAATGGTAATTATTTAATGTGATAGATTAAGGGTAAATTTATTAAGATAAATAATTAAAGGTTGATGAATTATAATTAAAGGTAAATTTATTTATTATTAATGGATAATTAATAACTGATTAAAGAATAATTAATCAAAAATGGTTTATAATTTATTAATAATTAATTAACCAGGATTAGTAATTAATTCATAAGTAATTAATCTAATTTGAATTAATCGGACAATTTAATAAATTCACTTGTGAATGTTTGGATTCTATTGAATGTTAAATTGTTTGATATCCCTGATATAGGATGCTTTGTGATATACCCTGATTTGTGTTTTAATCTGTGATGTAATTTATTATCTGTGATATTTATATATCTGTGATCTGTGCCTAAATGATAAGCGGTATAGTTTATATCGTTTATCAACTATATTTCTGTATTCTGATCTGTGATGATTCATTGTGTTGCACTATTGTGTTAAAACCCCTGGACCACACCTTTACACACACAAATATGGATTTCACGTGGAAATCGGTTAAGTCACAGATAATTTAAATTTGATGTTTTTGAAATTGAAATTTTAATTTCAATTGATTTTGAAATTTGGGTTTAAAATAAAAAGTGAAAAGCTTTTGAAATGGAATTTCAAAGATAAAAGTTATTTTGAATAACTTAACCGAGTTTTTGAAAATTTAAATAATTTGATTTAAATTTGAATTCAAGTTTGAAATTAAATCTATGATTTGGAAACTAGGGATAAAAGATGATATAAATGTGTTTGTATGAATTAAACCATTTTAAAGTATTAATTTGGGAATTTGGATTTAAACCAAGGATTTCAACTCGTATGAATGAATCAGATTTCCAAATTGAAAACTGTTGTTTTCAAATGATAAAAGCTTTTAGATAAGAAATGAAATTCCAATTTAGGTAAAGGAATTTCAAGATTGAATTGAAAAATGGATTTTCCAAGTTATGAATGAATTCTTTTTGAAAGCTATGAATTAAATCTGTTTATTTTTAACAGATTTAAAATGATGATTTGTTTAACCTATTCGAAATGAAATTGTTTTGAAAGCTATTAGTTAAATCTTTGATTTAAAGATTTAACGAATTAATCAAATTGAAAGGGAAATTGATTTGGAAAATCTGTGAATGAATCTTTGTGAAATTAAGTGAACTTTGTGAATTGAATCTTTTTTGTTTAAAAAGATTAAAATGGTAATTTGTTAAACCATTTGAAAAGAGAAGTTTGGGTTTAAGTTGTGACTTAATTGAAATCCCAATATCCGTATGTTTTTACATATTTCGCTCACTATTCGGGTTAGCCGGGAAAAGACAATTGTGTCATATAACCCATTCCGAATAGTGATACGTCGTATATGGATAGCATTTGAAGACCGGTGTTGAAGACCGGATATTTTTCGAAAATGAAAGGACAACCTGTCGAATGTCTCTGCACTGAGTCGCGCCGGTATAGAGATTTATATCACTCTTTTGTGATGGGAAGTCCGGACGTGATTGAAAGTTATCCGGAATTGCAAGGGCTTCGTGAGAAGTGCCTTCGGTTCTGTTCGAACCCGGAACAGACTTGTATGGATACATGTCTGACATTACACTTTGAGATATAAAGCCGATTTCTTTCAAATACATATCTGTTGGTGGCGGAGAATTTATTCTCTTAGCTTAACACCCTTCTCTGAGACGTACGAGCTCAGAGGTTATGTAGTTGAAATTTATCAGCGATATATCCCAATTTGGTAATGTGACATGCTGAGTGCTGCTGTGTGATGATCAGTGTTTGATCATTTGTGATATGATCATTTATTTGATCTTATATCTTTGTGATCATAGGTTGATCATTTGTTTGACCCGAAGCATGGCTTTGTGAACAAAGCGTAGCTTTGTGGACGAGACTTCGTCGAGCCTCACACCCCGGAAATGGTCGAAACAGGAAGGATGCAGCAAGGTTCTAGGGAGTAGCGCCCCTTAGTGTATGTCATTCCTTCTGGATAAAGGTGGTATCATGGTATGGAGCCCAGATACTTAACCTCTGTGGTTGCTGCAAATTTATTACTTTGTGGTTTGTTGGAAATCGGGGATCCTCGGGAAGATCGGTGACGATCGGGGGATGGCATACGCGTGTCAGTAGTTACCTATTTTTGCAGAGGTAACCCGGCCTTGTGTTGGCAGAGATCCGGTTAGGTTCTCGGGTCGTCTATTCCAGGGACGTACCCATCGTGGATAGGAAGTTCCTTAGCCTGACCATTTGTTGGAAATCCAAAGAAACAATACGAACCTTTACGATTTCAATTGTATAACCTGTCTCCTCAGGAGGCAGCTATAGCAGGCATAATATAATGGTACCTATGCTGGCTAAGATTTATATTCTACTTTCGAAATGATTTCTACACTATGCACTAATAATAATATCAAAAATGATTTGATTTTGCGTAGTAAGCATCTTTGACTAACATAAGAAGAAATCTCCTCCAAGTCTGCGTTTGCATTGTGTGTGTGGTGGGAGGTCTTATGGTAGTTTCATTTTCCAAAAGCATTGCGGATTTCAATGTTTAAATTCTTTTGTGTTGTTTAAAGATAAACTGTTTTTGTTGCTCACACCAGTCCCATGACTGATCCGGAGTTTATTGTTCCTTTCCTAAACTCTGGATGCTCAAAATTTTTCTACACGAGCAGTCTAGAGTTGGGTTTTTCAGATATTCAGGTTTAGTAGATTATCTGGAGCTAGGTCAGTTCTTGGAGTTCATGGACTGACGTTGCTTATCTTGGAGCATTCTATTGGAGACATTCTATTCCGCTGCTATTTGTTGTATCATATCTCTGATGTATATAGATATTCATTGTATCATCATTGTATCTGGATATTGTATCAGATATTGTATATCTATATTCTTTTATTTTCGCTGTGTTGTTTACTTAAATGTTGTTATAAGCTCCCGAGAACCAGATTCGGCATTTGAATCTACGGCATTTTGAGTACAAGGGAAGTACGGGTGCCGATTTTCGAAGGTCGATTTTTGGGTCTTGACAAGTGGTATCAGAGCTAAGGTTGAACTTTAGCTCAGGAGTGTAACACATTAAGTAGCTCATTAGAGATAGAGTGAAGTAAACTCTAGAATGAGTGTATCCTTAAGATATCCGTCTGAACGTCTCAGTAAGTTCTCTTACTATCCACTGGTAGTAAGTATGAGTGCAAGAAGAGGATGAGATAGAGGACAGGGAAACACGACTATGAATGGTTAATACCCTGCAACAGTGGAAACAAATTTCTCTATCAATCTCTTCGTTCAGCATTTCTTTTCTCAATTTTTCGATAGTTTCTGGTAGATCCAGAAAGAGAATTCGATATATTAAAATGGGACAATAAGCTCCAAATAAGCCAAAGTTTTTGTTTGTTTGAATGAATTGGTTGCTTTGTTTGTTCTGGTTGTTATGGTTGACAAATATACTTTGGTTTTAAAAAACTGAAAATTTTGAAATCTAGAATAATTGACCTATAATTGACCTTAGGATCTTATGTTTTGATTTTGATTTTAATTGTAGAGGACTCGTCGCATAAATAGGGGTGGTGCAATTTTCAGAGACCGAAGAGTCGGTGACTATGGTTCGTCGAGTAGAGTTCAGGATGATCAGGGAGAGTCATCGGTACAGGGGGGGGATACCAGAGGAGCCTGTGGTGCAGCCACAACCCCACGAAGAAGAACCAGAGGAGGAAGAAGAACCAGAGGAGGAAGAAGAACCAGAGGAGGAATTTGACGATACAGAAGAATTCGAGGACATGGAAGGACTCGAAGAAAACGAAGAAGAATTTGAAGATGAAGAAGAGTCTGATAGTGAGGTGCCTTCTGTAGTATCAGACGATGATGAGGCGGTTATTTGGGATTTGGATGATGGAGTCGAAGATCAGGAGGGTATAGGACACATTCCCGTAGAGTCTGATCCCGAGGAGGTCTATGAGACGGACAATGAGGCAGAGGTTAGGGAGCTATCAGGACCTGAGATAGAGAGCTCTGATAGTGATGATCTGTAGTTGGCTAGATAGACTTCTTTTGGATATGGTGTGTTTACGGATGCGTTTTGGACTTAGCATGTAGTGAATGTTGAACGTTAAAAGGGTAATGTATAATTATAACCTATGTATGAATATTTTAAGTAATGCTTAATGTGGGATATAGTGTGAATTACCTTTAAGAATTCATGTGTTCATTAGTATCGTTTGAGTTGTTCTTAAATTATTCTGTGTGGGTATAATCATGAACGTGTTGGCAATTTCGAGGACGAAATTCTTTTAAGGGGGGAAATTTGTCACGACCCTGAAATTTAAAATTATTTAAATTTATAATTAAATGAATTCTTGAGTTAAATTTATGATTAAATAAATTTTAGATAAAAATTGTGAAATTAAATTGATTAAATGGAGCGAGTTTCCCCGATAGCCAAGTATATTCTGTATAAATCATTTGAGATTAAAATATTGTAAATAGTGTATATGTGAGTATATGTGTGTATATTGAATGTATATATATATATTTAGGTATATACGAGAAAATTTAATATATATATGTAGATATATATATTTCTATTTGAATTTAAAACTTAAATAAATGGTTTAATAATGATTGATAATAAGTATTGAGTTATAAATAGAATTAAAATGAGTAAGATAACAATAAATATTTAAAATAGGAATAGAAAATAAATTTGAACAATTCAAATAGATATACATATAAAAGATGAACTATAAAAAAATATAAAGTAACACTTATGTAAATTCCAACAAAACAACATATAGAATAAAATAGGAATAAAAACAAAGTAAAATAAGTAAAACATCTCAAGCTTAAGTGACAAAACAAAAGAAATATACATTCAAATATAAATACAAATAGTTAAACATACAAAGACAATGTTATTATTCAAGTTGAACAAATGTATATAGTTAAATATGAATTAACTTGTATAAGAAAACCAAGCAGTATAAACAAATAAAAGAAGGAAGTATATGTTGTAAACAAAGTGTTGAGGCTGAGAAAAGAAAATAAACAAAGTATCAAACCCATGACTAAAATCATCTTCCAAGCCATAACAACATCATCTCAGCCGAAGTAATTCATTTTCATCAGCCTGCATAAGGTATGGAATGAAAACATATAAAAACACAAAGTACAACATAATAAATGCAAGCACACTAAAAATTCACATCAGCCTCCAAAAAAATAAGAAAATATCTTGTACTTCTATATCCATCAGCCTGTACACAATTTTGATTCATATCAACTTCCATATTCTGGTTCGTTCAAAACACAACATAGTAAAACTGAGAGAAAGAAAAAAATATAAGTATCACCATATTTCAAAGTCAAGATCATAAAATCAAAACAAAACCAGAGGATCAAGTGCAACTTTGCAAATTTAAAAGACTTCAACTTTCAACTGGGAATTGCAAAGGCCTGGAAAGGAAAAGAGGCTCTGTCATTTGTAAACCATGATTAAGGTGAGTAGCATTTGTCTTTAAATTTTAAGAGTATAAATCTGTTATCCATCTATATATATCGGTGAATAAGCTCCTATGAATATCCATGATTCTCTGAATCTAAATTGAAAGCTAGAAGTGTTTTGGGACAGGCTTACTGTCTGATACTCTGCAAACAAAAATTTTGCTTTCGAAAATCATTTCTTCCCAAACCAATTGATATTTAGACTGGGAATTAAAAGAGTTTCTGTTTGTTTAACTTTGAATTAAATTTTAAAAATAAATTTGAATAGAAATCATTTGACATTATCTCTGGAAATAAATATTTCGAGTACAACTTCGTTTTTGACAAAAATTCGAATATCGCCATTTACGAATTCAATTACATAGCTTGAATACTTAGGGGATGACGTGAATTTTAAGGTTCATATCAAAATTTTTAGTGATCTGATTGAAGAGCAGTTCGTGATTCTTTGTTTTTGGGTTTTCGAGTCTCTGGGGTCGGCTGAGTTGACAGGGGAGGTCGGCGATTGGTCTGGAGGTGGAGGAGACTGCAGTGGGTCGGGGAAAATGGTCTGGAGGTGGCCGGAGCATTGTGGTGGCGGTGGCGTTCATTTCAAGTTTTAAAACCTAGTTTTGGGGTAGCCGGTAGTTTCGATTCGCGTGACGTCGTCGTGCGATCGAGTGTTACGCGACTCTGGGTAATGGTAGATGGGTCGTAGATGAAGCGGTGGCGGGAGGCGTTGGTGATCTGGTGATCGGAGCTTCGAGGAAGTGGTGTTGCCAGGTTTTGGAGGGAACGGTTATCGAGTTTCCAGGTTTTGTTTTTTTTTCTTTTTTCTCGAATTTGAGTTCGAGTCTAACTGGAGAGGGTAGATGGTCGTGGGCTGATCTGAGGATGACCGTCGACTTGCTCGAGGACTTGGTGGTGACCGGAGGTGGTCAGAACCACCGTGCACGTGCACGGTGCGTTGTTTCCTGGCGAAGTGATGTTCTAGTTTGGGTTTTGAAACAGAGGGGGTTACTCGAGTTTAGCCCGGGTAATTTGAGTATTGGACCCGAAGTGGGGTAACGTTTTACTCGAAGCAAACGTACTCTGGCTCGGGAATGTTGCCTGGGTTTTTAAGTCTGAACCTGTCCTGTTTTAAATTTAAGAACTGAATTTAATTTTTAAAAAAAAAAGTTCAAACTAAGTTTTAAATCTAAGGTTAACTATAAATTTAAGTTAGTGGAATTTTAGATTAAGAGTAAATAAAGTTTTTAAAATTCTAGATTTGTTTAAATAACTTAAAAGTGTTTAAATATTTAAGTGTATTAAAAAAGAGTTGAATTCAAAATAAAATTTAAATTGTAAGAAAAGATTTAAATAAAGTTAACTCCCAAAAATTTAAATCAGGACTTGAATTTTGAAATTCTAGGTTTGGGAATAAAATAAAGTTTTATAATTTAAATTGATTTAAATAAGTATTAAGTGTTAAAGTATGCTTTTAAAACATGTGAATTAAAAAGGGGTTTTGAAAATTAGTTTTAAAACTTTATTAAGGATAAATTGGAATTTATTTAGGAAGTAATTTAAGGTAATCGATTTTAGAACATATTGGAAGTGAAGATTTAATCGATAATAGAAATAAGTTTACTTTAAGAAATGAAGATTTAAGATTATTTATGTTAATTTTCGAAATGCTTTTCAAATGGAATTTGATGATTAACCACTTAGAGATAATTACTTAATAAATGATTAAAGTTAATTAATCAAATGATTAAAGGATAATTACTCAATGCAATTGACTTGTGATTTATTTAAAAAAAAAGAAAAAGATTAGGGATAATCACTTATTATAATTAATTAAGGGTAATTAATTAAATGGTAATTATTTAATGTGATAGATTAAGGGTAAATTTATTAAGATAAATAATTAAAGGTTGATGAATTATAATTAAAGGTAAATTTATTTATTATTAATGGATAATTAATAACTGATTAAAGAATAATTAATCAAAAATGGTTTATAATTTATTAATAATTAATTAACCAGGATTAGTAATTAATTCATAAGTAATTAATCTAATTTGAATTAATCGGACAATTTAATAAATTCACTTGTGAATGTTTGGATTCTATTGAATGTTAAATTGTTTGATATCCCTGATATAGGATGCTTTGTGATATACCCTGATTTGTGTTTTAATCTGTGATGTAATTTATTATCTGTGATATTTATATATCTGTGATCTGTGCCTAAATGATAAGCGGTATAGTTTATATCGTTTATCAACTATATTTCTGTATTCTGATCTGTGATGATTCATTGTGTTGCACTATTGTGTTAAAACCCCTGGACCACACCTTTACACACACAAATATGGATTTCACGTGGAAATCGGTTAAGTCACAGATAATTTAAATTTGATGTTTTTGAAATTGAAATTTTAATTTCAATTGATTTTGAAATTTGGGTTTAAAATAAAAAGTGAAAAGCTTTTGAAATGGAATTTCAAAGATAAAAGTTATTTTGAATAACTTAACCGAGTTTTTGAAAATTTAAATAATTTGATTTAAATTTGAATTCAAGTTTGAAATTAAATCTATGATTTGGAAACTAGGGATAAAAGATGATATAAATGTGTTTGTATGAATTAAACCATTTTAAAGTATTAATTTGGGAATTTGGATTTAAACCAAGGATTTCAACTCGTATGAATGAATCAGATTTCCAAATTGAAAACTGTTGTTTTCAAATGATAAAAGCTTTTAGATAAGAAATGAAATTCCAATTTAGGTAAAGGAATTTCAAGATTGAATTGAAAAATGGATTTTCCAAGTTATGAATGAATTCTTTTTGAAAGCTATGAATTAAATCTGTTTATTTTTAACAGATTTAAAATGATGATTTGTTTAACCTATTCGAAATGAAATTGTTTTGAAAGCTATTAGTTAAATCTTTGATTTAAAGATTTAACGAATTAATCAAATTGAAAGGGAAATTGATTTGGAAAATCTGTGAATGAATCTTTGTGAAATTAAGTGAACTTTGTGAATTGAATCTTTTTTGTTTAAAAAGATTAAAATGGTAATTTGTTAAACCATTTGAAAAGAGAAGTTTGGGTTTAAGTTGTGACTTAATTGAAATCCCAATATCCGTATGTTTTTACATATTTCGCTCACTATTCGGGTTAGCCGGGAAAAGACAATTGTGTCATATAACCCATTCCGAATAGTGATACGTCGTATATGGATAGCATTTGAAGACCGGTGTTGAAGACCGGATATTTTTCGAAAATGAAAGGACAACCTGTCGAATGTCTCTGCACTGAGTCGCGCCGGTATAGAGATTTATATCACTCTTTTGTGATGGGAAGTCCGGACGTGATTGAAAGTTATCCGGAATTGCAAGGGCTTCGTGAGAAGTGCCTTCGGTTCTGTTCGAACCCGGAACAGACTTGTATGGATACATGTCTGACATTACACTTTGAGATATAAAGCCGATTTCTTTCAAATACATATCTGTTGGTGGCGGAGAATTTATTCTCTTAGCTTAACACCCTTCTCTGAGACGTACGAGCTCAGAGGTTATGTAGTTGAAATTTATCAGCGATATATCCCAATTTGGTAATGTGACATGCTGAGTGCTGCTGTGTGATGATCAGTGTTTGATCATTTGTGATATGATCATTTATTTGATCTTATATCTTTGTGATCATAGGTTGATCATTTGTTTGACCCGAAGCATGGCTTTGTGAACAAAGCGTAGCTTTGTGGACGAGACTTCGTCGAGCCTCACACCCCGGAAATGGTCGAAACAGGAAGGATGCAGCAAGGTTCTAGGGAGTAGCGCCCCTTAGTGTATGTCATTCCTTCTGGATAAAGGTGGTATCATGGTATGGAGCCCAGATACTTAACCTCTGTGGTTGCTGCAAATTTATTACTTTGTGGTTTGTTGGAAATCGGGGATCCTCGGGAAGATCGGTGACGATCGGGGGATGGCATACGCGTGTCAGTAGTTACCTATTTTTGCAGAGGTAACCCGGCCTTGTGTTGGCAGAGATCCGGTTAGGTTCTCGGGTCGTCTATTCCAGGGACGTACCCATCGTGGATAGGAAGTTCCTTAGCCTGACCATTTGTTGGAAATCCAAAGAAACAATACGAACCTTTACGATTTCAATTGTATAACCTGTCTCCTCAGGAGGCAGCTATAGCAGGCATAATATAATGGTACCTATGCTGGCTAAGATTTATATTCTACTTTCGAAATGATTTCTACACTATGCACTAATAATAATATCAAAAATGATTTGATTTTGCGTAGTAAGCATCTTTGACTAACATAAGAAGAAATCTCCTCCAAGTCTGCGTTTGCATTGTGTGTGTGGTGGGAGGTCTTATGGTAGTTTCATTTTCCAAAAGCATTGCGGATTTCAATGTTTAAATTCTTTTGTGTTGTTTAAAGATAAACTGTTTTTGTTGCTCACACCAGTCCCATGACTGATCCGGAGTTTATTGTTCCTTTCCTAAACTCTGGATGCTCAAAATTTTTCTACACGAGCAGTCTAGAGTTGGGTTTTTCAGATATTCAGGTTTAGTAGATTATCTGGAGCTAGGTCAGTTCTTGGAGTTCATGGACTGACGTTGCTTATCTTGGAGCATTCTATTGGAGACATTCTATTCCGCTGCTATTTGTTGTATCATATCTCTGATGTATATAGATATTCATTGTATCATCATTGTATCTGGATATTGTATCAGATATTGTATATCTATATTCTTTTATTTTCGCTGTGTTGTTTACTTAAATGTTGTTATAAGCTCCCGAGAACCAGATTCGGCATTTGAATCTACGGCATTTTGAGTACAAGGGAAGTACGGGTGCCGATTTTCGAAGGTCGATTTTTGGGTCTTGACAAGTGGTATCAGAGCTAAGGTTGAACTTTAGCTCAGGAGTGTAACACATTAAGTAGCTCATTAGAGATAGAGTGAAGTAAACTCTAGAATGAGTGTATCCTTAAGATATCCGTCTGAACGTCTCAGTAAGTTCTCTTACTATCCACTGGTAGTAAGTATGAGTGCAAGAAGAGGATGAGATAGAGGACAGGGAAACACGACTATGAATGGTTAATACCCTGCAACAGTGGAAACAAATTTCTCTATCAATCTCTTCGTTCAGCATTTCTTTTCTCAATTTTTCGATAGTTTCTGGTAGATCCAGAAAGAGAATTCGATATATTAAAATGGGACAATAAGCTCCAAATAAGCCAAAGTTTTTGTTTGTTTGAATGAATTGGTTGCTTTGTTTGTTCTGGTTGTTATGGTTGACAAATATACTTTGGTTTTAAAAAACTGAAAATTTTGAAATCTAGAATAATTGACCTATAATTGACCTTAGGATCTTATGTTTTGATTTTGATTTTAATTGTAGAGGACTCGTCGCATAAATAGGGGTGGTGCAATTTTCAGAGACCGAAGAGTCGGTGACTATGGTTCGTCGAGTAGAGTTCAGGATGATCAGGGAGAGTCATCGGTACAGGGGGGGGATACCAGAGGAGCCTGTGGTGCAGCCACAACCCCACGAAGAAGAACCAGAGGAGGAAGAAGAACCAGAGGAGGAAGAAGAACCAGAGGAGGAATTTGACGATACAGAAGAATTCGAGGACATGGAAGGACTCGAAGAAAACGAAGAAGAATTTGAAGATGAAGAAGAGTCTGATAGTGAGGTGCCTTCTGTAGTATCAGACGATGATGAGGCGGTTATTTGGGATTTGGATGATGGAGTCGAAGATCAGGAGGGTATAGGACACATTCCCGTAGAGTCTGATCCCGAGGAGGTCTATGAGACGGACAATGAGGCAGAGGTTAGGGAGCTATCAGGACCTGAGATAGAGAGCTCTGATAGTGATGATCTGTAGTTGGCTAGATAGACTTCTTTTGGATATGGTGTGTTTACGGATGCGTTTTGGACTTAGCATGTAGTGAATGTTGAACGTTAAAAGGGTAATGTATAATTATAACCTATGTATGAATATTTTAAGTAATGCTTAATGTGGGATATAGTGTGAATTACCTTTAAGAATTCATGTGTTCATTAGTATCGTTTGAGTTGTTCTTAAATTATTCTGTGTGGGTATAATCATGAACGTGTTGGCAATTTCGAGGACGAAATTCTTTTAAGGGGGGAAATTTGTCACGACCCTGAAATTTAAAATTATTTAAATTTATAATTAAATGAATTCTTGAGTTAAATTTATGATTAAATAAATTTTAGATAAAAATTGTGAAATTAAATTGATTAAATGGAGCGAGTTTCCCCGATAGCCAAGTATATTCTGTATAAATCATTTGAGATTAAAATATTGTAAATAGTGTATATGTGAGTATATGTGTGTATATTGAATGTATATATATATATTTAGGTATATACGAGAAAATTTAATATATATATGTAGATATATATATTTCTATTTGAATTTAAAACTTAAATAAATGGTTTAATAATGATTGATAATAAGTATTGAGTTATAAATAGAATTAAAATGAGTAAGATAACAATAAATATTTAAAATAGGAATAGAAAATAAATTTGACCAATTCAAATAGATATACATATAAAAGATGAACTATAAAAAAATATAAAGTAACACTTATGTAAATTCCAACAAAACAACATATAGAATAAAATAGGAATAAAAACAAAGTAAAATAAGTAAAACATCTCAAGCTTAAGTGACAAAACAAAAGAAATATACATTCAAATATAAATACAAATAGTTAAACATACAAAGACAATGTTATTATTCAAGTTGAACAAATGTATATAGTTAAATATGAATTAACTTGTATAAGAAAACCAAGCAGTATAAACAAATAAAAGAAGGAAGTATATGTTGTAAACAAAGTGTTGAGGCTGAGAAAAGAAAATAAACAAAGTATCAAACCCATGACTAAAATCATCTTCCAAGCCATAACAACATCATCTCAGCCGAAGTAATTCATTTTCATCAGCCTGCATAAGGTATGGAATGAAAACATATAAAAACACAAAGTACAACATAATAAATGCAAGCACACTAAAAATTCACATCAGCCTCCAAAAAAATAAGAAAATATCTTGTACTTCTATATCCATCAGCCTGTACACAATTTTGATTCATATCAACTTCCATATTCTGGTTCGTTCAAAACACAACATAGTAAAACTGAGAGAAAGAAAAAAATATAAGTATCACCATATTTCAAAGTCAAGATCATAAAATCAAAACAAAACCAGAGGATCAAGTGCAACTTTGCAAATTTAAAAGACTTCAACTTTCAACTGGGAATTGCAAAGGCCTGGAAAGGAAAAGAGGCTCTGTCATTTGTAAACCATGATTAAGGTGAGTAGCATTTGTCTTTAAATTTTAAGAGTATAAATCTGTTATCCATCTATATATATCGGTGAATAAGCTCCTATGAATATCCATGATTCTCTGAATCTAAATTGAAAGCTAGAAGTGTTTTGGGACAGGCTTACTGTCTGATACTCTGCAAACAAAAATTTTGCTTTCGAAAATCATTTCTTCCCAAACCAATTGATATTTAGACTGGGAATTAAAAGAGTTTCTGTTTGTTTAACTTTGAATTAAATTTTAAAAATAAATTTGAATAGAAATCATTTGACATTATCTCTGGAAATAAATATTTCGAGTACAACTTCGTTTTTGACAAAAATTCGAATATCGCCATTTACGAATTCAATTACATAGCTTGAATACTTAGGGGATGACGTGAATTTTAAGGTTCATATCAAAATTTTTAGTGATCTGATTGAAGAGCAGTTCGTGATTCTTTGTTTTTGGGTTTTCGAGTCTCTGGGGTCGGCTGAGTTGACAGGGGAGGTCGGCGATTGGTCTGGAGGTGGAGGAGACTGCAGTGGGTCGGGGAAAATGGTCTGGAGGTGGCCGGAGCATTGTGGTGGCGGTGGCGTTCATTTCAAGTTTTAAAACCTAGTTTTGGGGTAGCCGGTAGTTTCGATTCGCGTGACGTCGTCGTGCGATCGAGTGTTACGCGACTCTGGGTAATGGTAGATGGGTCGTAGATGAAGCGGTGGCGGGAGGCGTTGGTGATCTGGTGATCGGAGCTTCGAGGAAGTGGTGTTGCCAGGTTTTGGAGGGAACGGTTATCGAGTTTCCAGGTTTTGTTTTTTTTTCTTTTTTCTCGAATTTGAGTTCGAGTCTAACTGGAGAGGGTAGATGGTCGTGGGCTGATCTGAGGATGACCGTCGACTTGCTCGAGGACTTGGTGGTGACCGGAGGTGGTCAGAACCACCGTGCACGTGCACGGTGCGTTGTTTCCTGGCGAAGTGATGTTCTAGTTTGGGTTTTGAAACAGAGGGGGTTACTCGAGTTTAGCCCGGGTAATTTGAGTATTGGACCCGAAGTGGGGTAACGTTTTACTCGAAGCAAACGTACTCTGGCTCGGGAATGTTGCCTGGGTTTTTAAGTCTGAACCTGTCCTGTTTTAAATTTAAGAACTGAATTTAATTTTTAAAAAAAAAAGTTCAAACTAAGTTTTAAATCTAAGGTTAACTATAAATTTAAGTTAGTGGAATTTTAGATTAAGAGTAAATAAAGTTTTTAAAATTCTAGATTTGTTTAAATAACTTAAAAGTGTTTAAATATTTAAGTGTATTAAAAAAGAGTTGAATTCAAAATAAAATTTAAATTGTAAGAAAAGATTTAAATAAAGTTAACTCCCAAAAATTTAAATCAGGACTTGAATTTTGAAATTCTAGGTTTGGGAATAAAATAAAGTTTTATAATTTAAATTGATTTAAATAAGTATTAAGTGTTAAAGTATGCTTTTAAAACATGTGAATTAAAAAGGGGTTTTGAAAATTAGTTTTAAAACTTTATTAAGGATAAATTGGAATTTATTTAGGAAGTAATTTAAGGTAATCGATTTTAGAACATATTGGAAGTGAAGATTTAATCGATAATAGAAATAAGTTTACTTTAAGAAATGAAGATTTAAGATTATTTATGTTAATTTTCGAAATGCTTTTCAAATGGAATTTGATGATTAACCACTTAGAGATAATTACTTAATAAATGATTAAAGTTAATTAATCAAATGATTAAAGGATAATTACTCAATGCAATTGACTTGTGATTTATTTAAAAAAAAAGAAAAAGATTAGGGATAATCACTTATTATAATTAATTAAGGGTAATTAATTAAATGGTAATTATTTAATGTGATAGATTAAGGGTAAATTTATTAAGATAAATAATTAAAGGTTGATGAATTATAATTAAAGGTAAATTTATTTATTATTAATGGATAATTAATAACTGATTAAAGAATAATTAATCAAAAATGGTTTATAATTTATTAATAATTAATTAACCAGGATTAGTAATTAATTCATAAGTAATTAATCTAATTTGAATTAATCGGACAATTTAATAAATTCACTTGTGAATGTTTGGATTCTATTGAATGTTAAATTGTTTGATATCCCTGATATAGGATGCTTTGTGATATACCCTGATTTGTGTTTTAATCTGTGATGTAATTTATTATCTGTGATATTTATATATCTGTGATCTGTGCCTAAATGATAAGCGGTATAGTTTATATCGTTTATCAACTATATTTCTGTATTCTGATCTGTGATGATTCATTGTGTTGCACTATTGTGTTAAAACCCCTGGACCACACCTTTACACACACAAATATGGATTTCACGTGGAAATCGGTTAAGTCACAGATAATTTAAATTTGATGTTTTTGAAATTGAAATTTTAATTTCAATTGATTTTGAAATTTGGGTTTAAAATAAAAAGTGAAAAGCTTTTGAAATGGAATTTCAAAGATAAAAGTTATTTTGAATAACTTAACCGAGTTTTTGAAAATTTAAATAATTTGATTTAAATTTGAATTCAAGTTTGAAATTAAATCTATGATTTGGAAACTAGGGATAAAAGATGATATAAATGTGTTTGTATGAATTAAACCATTTTAAAGTATTAATTTGGGAATTTGGATTTAAACCAAGGATTTCAACTCGTATGAATGAATCAGATTTCCAAATTGAAAACTGTTGTTTTCAAATGATAAAAGCTTTTAGATAAGAAATGAAATTCCAATTTAGGTAAAGGAATTTCAAGATTGAATTGAAAAATGGATTTTCCAAGTTATGAATGAATTCTTTTTGAAAGCTATGAATTAAATCTGTTTATTTTTAACAGATTTAAAATGATGATTTGTTTAACCTATTCGAAATGAAATTGTTTTGAAAGCTATTAGTTAAATCTTTGATTTAAAGATTTAACGAATTAATCAAATTGAAAGGGAAATTGATTTGGAAAATCTGTGAATGAATCTTTGTGAAATTAAGTGAACTTTGTGAATTGAATCTTTTTTGTTTAAAAAGATTAAAATGGTAATTTGTTAAACCATTTGAAAAGAGAAGTTTGGGTTTAAGTTGTGACTTAATTGAAATCCCAATATCCGTATGTTTTTACATATTTCGCTCACTATTCGGGTTAGCCGGGAAAAGACAATTGTGTCATATAACCCATTCCGAATAGTGATACGTCGTATATGGATAGCATTTGAAGACCGGTGTTGAAGACCGGATATTTTTCGAAAATGAAAGGACAACCTGTCGAATGTCTCTGCACTGAGTCGCGCCGGTATAGAGATTTATATCACTCTTTTGTGATGGGAAGTCCGGACGTGATTGAAAGTTATCCGGAATTGCAAGGGCTTCGTGAGAAGTGCCTTCGGTTCTGTTCGAACCCGGAACAGACTTGTATGGATACATGTCTGACATTACACTTTGAGATATAAAGCCGATTTCTTTCAAATACATATCTGTTGGTGGCGGAGAATTTATTCTCTTAGCTTAACACCCTTCTCTGAGACGTACGAGCTCAGAGGTTATGTAGTTGAAATTTATCAGCGATATATCCCAATTTGGTAATGTGACATGCTGAGTGCTGCTGTGTGATGATCAGTGTTTGATCATTTGTGATATGATCATTTATTTGATCTTATATCTTTGTGATCATAGGTTGATCATTTGTTTGACCCGAAGCATGGCTTTGTGAACAAAGCGTAGCTTTGTGGACGAGACTTCGTCGAGCCTCACACCCCGGAAATGGTCGAAACAGGAAGGATGCAGCAAGGTTCTAGGGAGTAGCGCCCCTTAGTGTATGTCATTCCTTCTGGATAAAGGTGGTATCATGGTATGGAGCCCAGATACTTAACCTCTGTGGTTGCTGCAAATTTATTACTTTGTGGTTTGTTGGAAATCGGGGATCCTCGGGAAGATCGGTGACGATCGGGGGATGGCATACGCGTGTCAGTAGTTACCTATTTTTGCAGAGGTAACCCGGCCTTGTGTTGGCAGAGATCCGGTTAGGTTCTCGGGTCGTCTATTCCAGGGACGTACTCATCGTGGATAGGAAGTTCCTTAGCCTGACCATTTGTTGGAAATCCAAAGAAACAATACGAACCTTTACGATTTCAATTGTATAACCTGTCTCCTCAGGAGGCAGCTATAGCAGGCATAATATAATGGTACCTATGCTGGCTAAGATTTATATTCTACTTTCGAAATGATTTCTACACTATGCACTAATAATAATATCAAAAATGATTTGATTTTGCGTAGTAAGCATCTTTGACTAACATAAGAAGAAATCTCCTCCAAGTCTGCGTTTGCATTGTGTGTGTGGTGGGAGGTCTTATGGTAGTTTCATTTTCCAAAAGCATTGCGGATTTCAATGTTTAAATTCTTTTGTGTTGTTTAAAGATAAACTGTTTTTGTTGCTCACACCAGTCCCATGACTGATCCGGAGTTTATTGTTCCTTTCCTAAACTCTGGATGCTCAAAATTTTTCTACACGAGCAGTCTAGAGTTGGGTTTTTCAGATATTCAGGTTTAGTAGATTATCTGGAGCTAGGTCAGTTCTTGGAGTTCATGGACTGACGTTGCTTATCTTGGAGCATTCTATTGGAGACATTCTATTCCGCTGCTATTTGTTGTATCATATCTCTGATGTATATAGATATTCATTGTATCATCATTGTATCTGGATATTGTATCAGATATTGTATATCTATATTCTTTTATTTTCGCTGTGTTGTTTACTTAAATGTTGTTATAAGCTCCGGCGAATCGGATTTAAACGGTCGAATCTATGACATTCGAGTACGATGTAAAGTATGGATGTCGATTTTCGAGCGGGCAAAATCCGTATCGTTACAAAAAGTAGACTCTAGGACTGAGTTTGGATACCAGCATCCTACTTTTCTTAGCTACTGGCCTGATCGAATGGGTAAAGAGGTTGACTCGGTTTTAAGACCCAGAATTATTTGGGGCCTACATATGAATTTAAAAAGAATAATATTAAATTAGATAGTTGTATATGCTCTCAGGGTATAATAGAGTATTATACAAGTTTAAAACTTAAGTTATGTTTATATGAAATGATTTCATAAATAATTTTTGGAAGGAAAAAGAATTGTAGTAGTATAATTATCAAGTTATCCTAAAGGGTTAAAATCGTAAGTTGGACTTGGATCATTTTATTCGCATGACAATTCTTGATTCAGAGTTCAGGCACATGTTTTCCAGGTGATATACACCAGTTCGAACTAGGCATTTTCACTCAATTCCTGTACGCAAGTACTTGAGATGGATTCTTGGGATGATGTGATTGTTTTCTATCATAGTTTAGAACTATGTAAGGAAAACATAAGTATCAGATCAAGGAACCGAATCAGGATTCTGCAAGAGAGAAGTTAAGTGGAGAGATTTATGAATCCAAGCAGGTGATCGGGTTGGATATTGCGTACGGATGATTAATGCACATCGTACGAGCCTAAGTATATTTTCCAATAATGTGTTATGGTTTATGAGGAATTAGGTAGATGAATCTTTGATTTGTTATAAGGTAATGTGAATAATCGATTCAGTAATAACCTATGGCTGTTGTGTAACAACCCAGAATTGTATCGTCTGATTTTGAATATTTAATTAATTTTAAATATTGAAATAATTGGGTATTTTTAAAGTTTAATGGTGAATTAAATATTAATTAAGTGGATTTAATGGCCTTATTTAACTCCTTTTAATTAATAAATGATAATGGTGAACTCATTTTGTAAATTTATTTACAATAATAAATAGTGCGGATAAATATCGATAATGTGATCGAAAAATATAAACGATGTCAAAACGCATGAAATTATCATTCTGGTGCACTTTCTTGGATTTTAATGAAATTAGTGCTGTTGGGACTGGAACAATAAGATGATGTACGCCAACGAGTTTCATGGCGATCGGACGTTTCATGCGATCGTGCGAGCACAAAACGCGTAACAGTTAATTTTGGAGAATTAAAAATAATGTAATTTTTTTAAAAAGCTAGCTTCTGTATACGATGGAATTAGGTCTCGAAACTAGTTCCAATGTGCTAGGAGTAATGTTATTTAGCTAGGAACATCAATGTGCACGCCTCGATTGGAGTCCATGATTTTGAGGGGTATTGTGGAAGAGAGAAATCTATATAAAGACCTTCGCTCTCTTCATTTTCTAAACTTAGAAACCTAGCATAGACAAATCCAATGACCATCGTTGATCGACACCACTAGAGGCTGAATTAGGAGATGGTCCAAACATGGAAAATGTTTGTGGGGGTGAGATGAGTGTTTTGACTGGTTGGAACATCATGGGTCGAGGCGACGCAACGTGGTTCTAAATTTGAACGGCGCAGCTAGGGTTGAACTTTGTGACGTCGACGTTGACTTTCAGGTGGCGACCCTAAAGCAAAGTTGTCGGGGTTGGTGAGGGCTTCAATTTGGCAGAGTTTGACGGCGAATGGTCGCCCGTGGTGGCGTTGGAGGGGAGATGAACGGCGGTGACATTTTTTATTCTATCTTGGGTCCAAGACGTTAAGAGGAGGCGACTTAGATGGCATCATGTCGGTCTTGGCCATGGGAGTTGATTGGAGTAAGGCGACGGTGAGCAATTGAACGTGCTAACCTGGAACGAGATTATGAATATCTCAAGGGGAAAAATTGCAAATATGCATTTTTAGTTGATTATTTAGTTAATTAATTAATGAAATATGTTGTTATTCGTATCTTGCTCATACGAGGTCGGATTTGGACACGGTCAGTTGCCTTGGACTCGTAGGAACGTTAGCTATGCGTTGGAACACATTTCATAGGATTTGAAACTTGTTGAATTTTGAGCTAAAATCGAACGTCCGTTCGATTCTAGACCAAACCGAAACGCGAAAGTGTCCGTTGGAATTTTGATGAATTTACTCACCTTTAAATAAACTATATGATATCTGTGTTGCTATGTATTATTGTTGAATGTTTGGATAATAGTTGATAGTTTTAATGAAGTATAAATCAACGATAAAATTATAGTGATTTAATTTAATTGCGTTTAACGTAGTCAAATTAGTTATACTTCGTTGTGATATCTATTTAGTAGAATAAAGCACTATTCTGCGATAATTAAATCGAATAGATTATTTTGGGCATCTATCGAGTAGAATAATCCATCTTTCTACTAATTATATTGAATAGATTATTTTGGACATCTATCGAGTAGAATAAATCATTGTTCTGTACTTGCAAAGTAAAAAGATTATTTTTGAAGTTAATTAATATGTAGTAACCAATAAATGATTTGTTATCTATTGGTTGCTAATTGTTGATAATAATATGTTGCTATTATTGTTTGATTATTCGTTTGGATTGAATTCTTGCTTGAAAAGCAGATTGTTTAAATAACCATTGTTCTGCAGGGGACATCTATAGAGAGACACTAAGGGGTTTTTCTCCATGATTAATTTATCGTATATGCATCTTACTTATATTCTTATGTTTCTTATATTGTTGTTGGGTTAAAATATTTGTGACATACCGTATGAAATATCATCTCCTAAAACCCAGGTTGTGCGTTGAACTTGGGCTTGAATTTTCATAAAACAAATGTTTAGTCATTGTTGCACTTTGAAAGTCGTTTAAACTGTATTTTCAAATATTTTAAGAATTTTGAAAGTAAATGATAAATGTTGATTTAAAATTTATAAATGGAGCTATAAATTTAATTAATTATCTTTTCGAGATAATTAACACTATTTTAAATTTATAAAGAGATTATAAATTTGATTAATTATCTTCGAGGTAATTAATGTCTATTTAAAATTATAAAAGATTATAAATTGGATTTAATTGCTTAAATGTTGCCTAAATTTATAATGGTTATTTTCCTTAAATATTTTGTAAATTCTTTTCAAATGGGTTTGTAAGGATGGTATAAGTATTTGAAAAGAATTGGAGGTTTAAATATATTCTTAATTATTATTTAATTATAATAAAGTTAATTAATAAATTTATTCATGATATTTAAAGTTAATTAATCATTTTTAATAATGATCTTTTAATCAATCATATTTAATAATGATCTTTTAATTAATCATTTTAATAAATAATGATTTAAAGTTAATTAATCATTTTAAATAATGATGTTTAAGGTTAATTGATTATTTTAATAATGATGTTTTAAAATTAATTAATCATTTTAAAAACGATGTTTAAATTTAGTTAATCTTTTTAATAAATGATGTTTAAAGTAAATTAATTGGTTTAAATAAAGGTGTATAAAGTTAATTATCTGATTTAATAAAGCTGTTTTAAAGATAATTGATTGATTTATTAAAGGAATGCTTAAAAGTAACACAAAGTGTAAGTTGTTTTAGGTTTATAGTAAACGATGTTTTAATAACATTTGTTTTTGAACCTTCTTTTTAAAACGCTTAAAAATATAATTTGCTCTTTGAAAAGAACATTTTAAAGGGTGTTTTTAATTTGTTTTACAAATATTTGCGATGTGAAAACCAAGCATAAGTTTGGATTTTAAAAGTTTAAAAGTTTTGATTTGGATACGGAAAGGATAAGAAATTTAATTTTTGTAAACGGTATCGCTTATATGGAAAGGATCTAGTCATATTCTTAGCTCTAAACATTAAGGTATGGAAACTCGTTTCCATCATGAAGGTTAAAATGGTTGTCAAGGCAATGCCTAGAGGTAACACTACCTTAACTTGCCCCAGCTTCATTTTCAACCGAGGGATAGTATAAGTTTGAAATCGATGAGTAGTGGTAAGGGTATGAGATTTAATTTCCATATATGATCATTTTGATTATTCCCAATAGTTGATTTATTGACTATCAATTCAGCTTTCTTCTTGTGTATCGTCAATTTTAGTTGATTTGTTGCTCATTTGAGCATTGATATCCTTGTTGGAAATGACTAAATCCAAAGAATGAGTTGACGTTTAGCTATATAGGGTTGCCCCCATTTGGGTATCTTCACATCTACTCTTGACTGGATTTGTTTATATGCACGTGGAGATGTGAAATACTCAAATTCTTGGTAAGATTGAGGGGTCCGGTCAGTACATTTTTGAGGGAGTCGTAGAGAAAATGGCCCTCTACAGTATATTGTCAAGAGGTATACTTCCGCTAAGGGGGGCGCACCCTCCTAGTCATTGTTGGAAAACTTCCTTTTCCTTGTTGTAGATTCAAATCTTTGAATTGTTTTTTTAATTGCATCGAGAAGTGACTGGAGCTCTTCTTGATGTTTAATTATTTGTATCCATTGTTTAAGTTTGGATTTTGATATTGTTTATGCCTATTCTTTCAAGTTTGGATTTTGTTTTAGTCTATTCCGATTCATTTATGCATGGAAGTTTTTCTTGTGAGGTAAATTATGTTCCTTGTTTAGTGGCGTGGTCTTGTAGAATTATTATATTCTCATCATATTACTTGAGTTTTCTCACGCTAGTATTTTCAGACTGATCCAAGTGTTATTTTATTATAATGCTCAGATCAGACCGAGTATTTTTCCAAGTTGTCATTGGTGGGACATGGAGCTCATGGAGTAGTGCTGGATGTTCACCTGCCATAGTATTTTATTTCCGTTGTATTATTATATATACCCATCAACAATTGTAAGTTTAAGAAGTTATAATTCTCCAGGCCGATGGGGTTTGTTCTTAACTCTGATATACCATGTATTTTAGGGTGACAACTTTTACTATCTTTGTTATATTATATGTGATCGTTTCGCTATGAGATTCTATTTCTCTTGTTCTTTTCCTTTTTCTTTTCTTTTTACCCTAACAAACTGCCTTTTCGACGATTGGATGTTCAATATTTTAATACCATGGATGGATTGAGTGCCAACTTTCGATAGTCAAAAAGGTGGGTCGTTACATGTTGAGCATGAGATATGCTCAGTAGATTGTTTATCATCCTTGTTGATGAGACTGTTGTAAACCTAGATAAACTCTAAGTTTTTTTTGTTAGTCATTTAACATTTTGGGAAATGTTAAGAATTGGTATGGCTTGTTTCTGAGTTGTTTGTTTGTGACGAAATTTCGGGGTCGAAATTCATTTAAGGGTAAGAATGTAAAGACCCAGAATTTTACCGCTCTTATTTGAGAATTTTAATTAATTTTAAATATTCAATTGATGGTTTTTAATAGTAAAATAACCCTCTTTTAATTAATAGCTAATGATAGGAAATTAATTTTTGAATTTTGTTTACATAAATAAATAGATTGGAGAAAATTTTAAAATGTGACCGAAAACCGTTTTTCGGATTTTCGACTTTCCATCGAACGAAAGTTGTCACAACGTTGTTGCAAACTTATGTATACATGCATATACATTTAGTTAAGTTATAAATAATATAAATAAGATTAATTAAAGTAAAGAATCCTTAAGTGCTTCTAAAAAGTATTTAATTAAGTGATGTGACATTTTCTTTTTATTTAAGTAAAGTGAGAAGATTTTTCTCTCTTATTTTAAGTGCTTTTGTGTATCATCATTATGGAAGTACTTAATGTGATGAAAGGAACATGGGTTAGCATATGGATTAGAAGGTTTTGGAGGGTAATTAGATAATTTGGCTAAGGGGTAGTAAGTGTAATTTAAAAAAATTTGAAAATCTATGTAACGATCATACCTCTTCTCCCTTTTCCACTTTTCATTTTCACTTACATTCTCATTTTCTTTCGCCTCTTCACTCCCTTCTCTTCTCTCTTATCTCTTCACTTTTCTACTTCAAAACAACTTCTTTTCTCCTCTAAACTCCTATGCAAGCTTGAAATAATATTGCAAACACCACCACCACCTCAAAGTTGCAAAATTTGGAGAACAACACCCCCAAGCATGTAGGTGTTGGAGGAGGCTTGGCCGAGATAATAGGTAGGAGGAACAGGTCTAGGCACGTGCATGAGCTTCTAGGTGAAGTGGGAGGGCTTTTGTTGAGCTTGAAGTGAGAAAGGAGGTTGCTTTGGATCGTTGTTTGGTTTAGGAAGAGTTTGTGCATCTTATTTGAAGTTTACCTTTGAGAAAAAATGAGCTAATCTTACTTTAAAATGGGTTTGGAAATTGATTGAATGCTGTAAAATATAAGTTGTAGTTTATATTGTTTCTACTTGAGTATGTTGTTTGAATTTGATTCCCGCTTGAAAGCAGAAGGCATAAAGGATTCCTAAAGGAAGTTTTTATGTATGAATAGAAATTTGTAGCGAATAGCTCGAAGTGTCTTTGTAGCGAATAGGTCGCTATAGAAGGCACGTCGAAGAATAGAAATTTTGTAGAGGGACCCTAACGGATTCCTCGCCATGTTGACTTTATTTTACATTATTGCTTTCTATGTATGATGTAATAAAGTGGATGTAGTTGCTACTCTACTTGCTTTGATGATTTGTTTTTATGCGACATTGAAATCCTGTGCTTTCTTTTAAGTGGTTTACAACTTTGTTTTCAAAAGTACTTTGAAAATGGTTTTCAAACTTGACTTTTGGTTTTCAAATCTTTTTGGCAAAGATACTTAAAGTGGTTTAAAATATAGAAAAAATTGGAGTTTAAAAGCTAGTTAATATACTAAACAAATTTTTAAAAAGTTACAGTCCATATAGCGACAGTCGCTATGGGTGCAATAGCGACAGTCGCTATGGGTGCAATTTGGAAATCTATGTTTTTTGTAAAGTATAAAAGTATTATTTACTTTAGATATTTTGTAAATTCTTTTCAAACATTTTTTATAAAAGTAGCATAAGTATATAAAAAGGAGATGGAAGATTTAAATATATTTTTAAGAATTTATTTAGTTATTTAAATAAGAGGTTTAAATTTTACTCCTTTGTTTCAAATGTCAAGTTTTGTTTAAAGCGACCATCTTTTAGTGGATATTTAAATACAAGTTTCAACATATGGTTTAAAGAGTTTAAAATCATTTTAAAAGAGGAAGGAAGCATGGTTTACAAAACTATTGTTGTAATCAATGTTTTTGAGAAAAAGAAAGAGATTATGAACTATAACATTTTTGTTATAGTAAACGGTTTTGGGAAATTAAAAAGAAAATTTGGTTTATAACACTCGGTTATTATTAATAAGTTGTTTACTTTATATAAAGAAAGGATATTGTCTTTTGAAATCAAGCTTTGGTTTAAATAAATGAGTTTGGAAAGTGTTTCCAATAACTGGTTTAAATCAAAGACTATTAATAAGTTTGTGGAGTTGGTTTTCAGATTGTTTTAAAAAGACTTTGTTTTATGCAAGGGATTTCTTTGTCGATGCCATTAAATAACATAAAAATATATGATAAGTAGTGCTAAAATGTTGATATGTTTATGGAAAGTAAGTCATCTTATATTTAGCACAAACCTGATGAGTGGACTTTCCTCTTTCTATGAGATCTTGAATTGGAGTGTTTCAACTAAGGCAAGGCCAGGTGCAACCAGTGCCGTGACTTACCTGGCTTCGATTCTAGGAAAGGGATAGAGAAGTCAAAATATCCGAAGTGTGATAAGTATAAGAGGGTTAATTTCTGTAAATAGATCATGATTAATTAAGTATATGGAAGGTACTTCGTCTTATACTTGAACTAAATTTAGAGGTATGGAAGCCCGTTTCTATTTGTGAGAGTTTAAGAATGTACGTCGAGGCAACGATAGTTTTCTAACTTTTCCGACTTCATAAATAATCGAGGGATAGTACGGGGTTGAAATCAAAAAGTGCTGATAAGTTTATGATGTTTGATTTTCCATATGCAAACTAATTACTTACATCAGATATTAGTTTGTCCACTATCAACAAGTTGACCCATTTTTACTTAGGAAGTATATTAAGGCTTCACGATTTCAAACGGTTTAAGATTCCCTTGGAAGAACTCATTCCGGTGAAACATCTTTAGCTTTAAGGGTGTATATTTAAGATCCCTTTGGACTCTTATATTTGAGATCCCTTTGGGAGTCTTATCCAAAAACCACTACGAACTGTCATAAGCATTTGAATTGAGGACGTCTTGAAGATGATGAAATCAAAGATGGAGTTCTTTGAAGCGCAAGGGATACTTGCTACTAATCTTAAGGGTGATTACAAAAAGGATGTAGTAGAAGTAATGCCTTCAGTTTGTTCATATCTTAAACAACTTGTATGGATGAATGCTGGTATTGCATTATTTCCTGGAGGGCAGTGTTAACATTTCAAGTGGGAATTGCTTAAATGGTAATCGTTCCTCGAGCCTTACACCCGATAATGACAAAAAAAGGTTATGCCGCAGGGCTATATGGGTCGCACCCATTAGGGTATGGTCATCTCTGATCTAGATCGGTATTTATGGTTATGCTTGTAGCCACGGAAACGATTGTTGATCGTAACCGAGGGTTGATCATATTTGATACTATCTAGGAAGGGGTAAGCTGGTCCTGATTCACAATGGTGCAATAGGTTTGTAGCGTTGGTACATTTTCTCTAGAGGTGTACTGTACGGAAGGTAGCCCTTATCTTGTCATTGCATGGAATCCATTTTCCAATACGTGCCTTTACAGACTTAGTTTTATACTAAATATGTTGTTGAATGTAATTAATGTAACATTCTGACTATGTTAAATAATTATTTTTAACCCTAGTCATTATTATAATATCACTGGATTTTCTAATAAAATGGTTTGATTATCGTAAGGTAAAACCCGTCCGTATTTATATATAGTATGGTCTTATGTGATACCTTTATTTATGAAGGGTTTTATAAAATATAACAATCCATATGATTTGAGTTTCTCACGCTGGTTTACCAAACTGATCCGGGTGTTATTTTCATATAATACTCGAGTTAGACCTGAGTACTTTTCCTAGATTTAGAGATGGAGGCTTGGAGCTTCAAGGGACGAGCCGGATGCTTCCAAGACTTGACGTATTTTATTTCTGTTGTATTTCTTATTTTGTATTTATCGGCAATTGCGAGGACATGTTGTTATAACTGTCCAATCTAGTGATCGGTTAGTTTACTTTGATAAATGTATATATATAAAGTTTCTTTTGTACAGATCTGTTATCTACTATATTTTAATCGTCACAATGTGAGATTCTGTTTTCTCTTATCTATCTTTTCGACACTCGGATATTCGATATGTGAATACTGTGAATGTATTAGTGTCGACTTTTGAGGGTCGAAATGGCGGGTCGTCACACTGGCATCAGAGTTGAAGGTTAAGCGATATCGATATATGATATACAACAGTATTTATTCGATTTGGTTGGATACAATAGTATTTAATAAAAAGCATATATAAAAGTTATAAACATGTGTATCGATGTACGATACCGATACAATATTTAAATCGGATTTAAATAGATTAAATTCTAAGTGATTTTGGAAATTTTTTTAGGGCCATGTGGCTCGTTTTATGGCTGGCCATACATAGTAAAAAGCGAGAGGATTTGATTAACAATTCAATAGGGAAAGTTTTAAATTTCCGAATTGAAAGGTTTTAATATTTCCTTTCAAACAAGTTCTCTCTTTTATTCATCTCTTTTTCTCTACAAACCATTCATTTTTATTTTCTCCTCTCTCTTCCTTATCACGACCGAAATTCGTGGCCTTCATGGCTTAAAAAAATTCCAAATCAAAATAAAATCAAATAAGAAAGATGGTTGATACTTCTTGACCTTTGCAAACTTGGAGGTTGATTCAAGAATCTAAGAGCTTTTTATTCATCATTCAAGGTGCATTCTTTTGGCTACATAATAATGTAAAATTATAGTTTTATTTATATTCATCTTGTTCATATGATTTAGATCTTTTGCATACCACAACCGAATATAAGCTTATTTATTTAACTTGAGCTAAATCCCTTTTGTCCTACCTCTTTTAATAATGTATGTTCATGATGTTAACTTGATTTAGATCCATTTTGTGTTGTACTCCTTTACGATTACATTTTCATCTTCTTAACATTAGAGCTGTGATATATTACATCTTATATAATTAGTTTTCATTGTTCTTCCTATAGTTCAGATTTGAAAATTTACCATAATTTTATATGTGCGTAAGTTGTTCCCATTTTTCTTACTTTGGAAGCTACTATTTAACAAAAAATAACTATTTTGATTGAAACCTAATTTTAAATTAACTGATATGATTTTATTTTGTTTTAACTTGAATAAATTACATATGGTGTCTATTTGATATCATTTGGAAATTGAGTATAAGTTTTATATGATTGTTGTTTGAACATAACTCTTTTGATTATTGTATACTTTTGTCTGAAAGTTTGTTAAAACAAACCATAAGTGGACTTTTATGTAAAATACCATAAACTTTTAAATCCTTTCTGATTTAATATTAGCCTTTTAATTTGTAACTTTAAATCCTAACACATATCTAAATTATATACTTTACATATACATATGTTATTTTAATTTTAAAACATGTTTGCAATTAATTATGTTGTTTTAATTTAAATTTTATAAAATATAATTTTGTGTAAAATCACTATTTAACTTTATTATCCTTTCAACGTTGAAACTTAATTCATAATTGTTACTTATAGATTTTTAAATATGAGAATGGCTAAAATTAATTTTATATGAACATAAATTAAAGAGTTTAATTGTTGATTTGAAATGGCATTGAATAAATGAGTAAAGGAAGGAGGAAAGTCTTTACTTTTCCATCTTTACAAAAGCCTATTTAATTCATTAATTATCTTGTTATAAATATAAGTTAACTATTGTCCATTAGTAAAATACTTTTTTTTACATATTATGTATAAGTGTAAGTAAATTTATGTAACATATATAACTATTATTTACATGATTTAAAAATAATAGTATGGATAACAAAGGCGTATAAGTGTGAATTTTTCCATTGCGGTGTAAATTCCAACACATATATACATATACATTAACAATGTACACTACTTATATGTCACACTTACACTTTACACATATGGATGCATTTAATATATTTCATATAAATTAAATTTATTCCTTCTAACCAAATAAAATAAAATAATATTTTATTTAAAACTGAATTGGATTGGATCTAATAATATTTTAGACTTCAAACACCCAATAGATCCAAAAATAGGAAAAATATTTGAAATCTTCGTATTTCACCCACTTTCGACTAGCCCGGTTCCATTAGTTATCTCCGTACTCAAAGAGAAAGCACATTATTTCAACCGATGAGCCATCGGTTATTGGGAAGATACCACTCCTCCGAAGGGCAGCACTCCTACAATGAAGCGTAAGATGGAGGGTACAGCCTGCTATCCATCAAAGAAGTGAAGAATCTACTTATTCGCTTGACTCTATTTGGCCTTGTTTGTTTTTCCTTTTCATTTGTGTAAAAGTTACCACATATATACACATATTATCCAAGAGTATTACTATGTAACACTGTCATATAATACGGAGAATGAGGCGATATGGGGTACACACGTTAATATTCCATTGAGCTAATACTGGTATGTATTTAAAAATGAATATAACTCACCACAAAACATACATAGTATCAGCACAAAGAAATAAGCACGTGTGCCCCTAAGATAGAACAATACAAAATATACAGTATACATCAGAGATCATAGAGTCAATATCGCAGTGATAATATATAATACAAAATTATACATCGCAATTCATATATACAATGAGACTATACAAAACAAAACAATATACTACATCATAGAAAAAATGGTCTCCACTATGCCCCAGCAAAAACAAGCCGGTCTCCTCATCCTTGAACCCCAAATGTCTTGGACTGACCCGAGTACCATATAAACAACATGGGTCAGACTATATCTAAATCAAAGGTCAATAATATATAGAACTTAGTATATGCTGGGTATAAATATAATAATGTTATCTCAAACAGCCCCAAATATTATATAACATAGAACCACATAACCAATCATAAAAATATAATTACCCATATAAAAACTCGTCAAATCAGAAATCATGAAACAACAACAAATAGGTGAATCTTCTATATCCATAATCATCATCTAAATCCAGAAAACATCTAAAAAGGAGATGTCACTATGTATAATTAGGCTACACATTGCTTAGCCCAAATATATCACTCAATCTCAATAAATAAAATATCCTTATATCAATGTAAATAATGATCCATAATAAAAACATAGTAAATGGCAATACACGCCAGAGAAAGCTATAGTTGGTGACACATGCCTATGAAAAATATAGTTGGCAACACACACCGATAAAGAATAATCAACGACACATGCCTAAGAAGGATAAAGTGGCAACACATGCTAATGAATAGTAATTAGCAACACATTTCAATGAAAAAGGTATACGACAACACACGCCTGAGAAGGATGCAGAGATTGATCGTACTCTGGACACAGTCTCAGGTATAATCGCAGCTCATCTCAAGTGAAAGTATAAGTATATGTCTATATTTCACACACATTAGAACTAGACGGGAGACTGATAGACACACTTGCTCCAAGAGGACTACACACGTGATTGATGAACACGAAACATGTATTCTTCTAAAATGACTCCTACAATCGTAGTTACCCTCGGCGGATATCTGATTCATATCCCTCAATGTGATCGATTATGCGAGGACTCGGTCATGACCCTACACATGCCCTTAAATGATAACAGGCTGCTGGCCTAGGTGAAACAAGGGGACTAATGCATATACCGACACATGGTAATAAGACGACACATAGCCTTAGTTAAATAAGAAAAACATGTCATAGATCCAAGGCACGACCACTGTATTTAGGCCGCTAGGATGGATATTAGCTAATCCTGGTTCACTCCCAAATCATAAAAGGGAGTCGGACAATGAAAGTAAATATTGTGTGTGTGTGTGTATATATATATAATAGCTGATATATAGCTATATAAGCATGCCGACACATGGCTCTATACATACTGCTGACGCACGACCTTGTATATATGCCGAAAACACGGCTAAATATGTGACTCACCACAGCGAGCCCTATCATACATAAAAAATTTCCGCATGAGTGTCATCAATGAGCAAAGAATAACTGAATAAATATCATAATGACGTCCCATACCAGCGTGTGTTACCAGTCCATTTTTTCGAAGCACATATATCATACTCGCTCCTTAGATATTTGAGTCTAAAGAATAACCAGAGAAATATTATCAAAATTCCCATACCATATTGTATTAGAACTCCATTTATTCAGATTTCTCGTTATACGTAATTAAGTCTCACGAAATCATATAAGTGTAGTAAAATTGAATTAAACAAGTACGTAAAAGAAACCTCTTATACCCTTAATTATACTTATTGATTATAAAATAACTTTTAAGATACTTAAAATATTAATTAGAAAATATTTATTATTTACATAAATTATATAATCTTTAAATTATTATTTAAAGCTAAGTATAGCATTTTTTCCAATAAATTAGTAATTTAAAATGAAACATTTCTTTAATAAATTTTATATTCTAGAACTAGTAAACAAGTAAAACATAGATACATACACATACATACGTACGCACGTACGTTACATACTCCATACATACATACATAAATATATATATTATTATTTCACCTAATTTATACAAACCAAAGATAAAGATTTAACACCATAATTTACCCTCAGATCCTTGTTTATATACATATAAAACATTCAAAATCATTTAACAAATCAAATATAATTTATAGAATTTACTATATAATTTTCTATAATCAAATTCTATTTTGAAATAATTTATAACATCCAAAATATTTCTACTTTTATTTCAATCCATTAAACATAATTCAAATCCATTATTTTAAATTCAAAATATTGTAACTCAAACCATAAAATAATTTAAAAACATTCAAATATCAATTAGAAAAGTGGTTATATTTATTTAAATGTAACAAATCTTCTTAAATCAATTTTATACTATGAAAACAATAAGAAACTTTAAAACATAAATTAATATATTGAATAATACATTCATTTTATTTATAATAAAATCACAAAATAAAGATTTAAATACAAAAATTTACTTTTAAATCTTTACTTGTATATTTCAAAACATTCAAGATCACTTTATAAACCAAATATCCATTGTAGAAATCTTTCCATAATTTCTATAATTAGCTATTGTTTTAAATAAAATATAAACTTCAAAATAAATTATATTTATTTCAAACCATAGAATACAATTCAAGATCTTCACTTTATACTGAAACTAATTAAAAATAAAACAATTTCCTTTAAATTCTACCATATTTGAAATCCTCGTATTATGAAAAGTGGTTTTCATTTATTCAAATATATCCAAAACCTTATAATTATTTCATAAAAAGAATTCTATATTTTTTTCCAAGGTTTGAAAATCCCTTCAAAAATATTAAATAACCTTCATAAAAATAACCGCTTAAAATAATATTGTTATTTTCATAATATATTATATAAAATAGCATTATATTTTATTTTTCCTTTAAAATAATTCCAAAGTCATATTATATTATAACATTGATTTTAAAAGGCTTTTGTAATCGAAAGAAAAACTATATTTGTACATATAATTAAAATTAGATTTTTAAATGTAAAAATAGCTAAATATGGTTAAATTTTAGTAAATTATTTTAAAATACTTTTAACAAGACTTTCAAAACTCTTAAAATAATTTTCCAAAGCCATTCAAAATCTATTGTTTAAAACAAGTAAAATAAGCGAAACAACCATAGAATGCACTCACATCAAATTTGAATAGATATATTGTTCGATTCACAAACAAACATAGTTCCATTTATGAATAGACACTTCCAACCCAAAAAAATAATCGACCATCCAAACCAGTGCACCGACAACCCATTTCAACCAAGAATTCATTAACAAACAAGCGATGAAACTAAAATGAAATAAACAATCACTCAGACAATAGTTCTGAGTTTTGAACCGCCGAGCGAACACTACTGTCTCCGCCTTTCCCTTCATCTCCACCACCAAGTCTGCCTTTCCTTTGTCATCAAGCCCACATCTTTGCCATCAACTGCATCTCGTCAATTACCCTACCCGCGCACGTCAATCAGCCGAGCAACAACGACACCTTCACCACCTGCATCGTCTATGGCCATTTATGTGTCGCTGCCTACTAGCATGAGTCGTTGCCACTAGCGACTTCATTCACATGCGCTTCAAAGTCACGGCTTCGCTTAGGTCGTGATATCACAAGCCGCTTAATCGCAGCATCTTCCCCTCTCCAAAGCGTTTGCCTTCAACCGCCACACACACGAGGCCGCCATCGCCAAATTCCATGTGATTTTTTTTCTTTCTTTTCTCTCGCAATTTTGATTTTTTGAAAAATTAGGGCTAGGATAAATTGAAGGGGGTTTGGCATGATTTGTACAGAGTAGAAAGAAGGGGATTATTCAAGAGAAAAAGGGAGAATGGTTTAGGCTTGGGCTCGTTTATTTTCTTTGGGTTTGATTCTGAATTTTCTTTTCTTTTATTTACTTCCCTTTTAAATAATCTTTTTATCAATTTGTAAATTAATTATGTTAATTTAAATTGACCTATACTCTTTGGACAAATTATATCCCAATAATAACACGATTTTTCAATTCAATACTCGTTTATTTTATTTAATTATTTACCGTATTAACGTTAAGTAAATTTATTTTTTCAACTATTTCAATCACTTAAAAATTATTTACATTTCAAAAATATTTTATATTTAATTAATATATTTTATTCCATTTTAATGAATTGTTCAAAAAAAATTTATTAATTCAATTCATTTTATTAGAACATTTTGTTCAATTTCAATATATTATGTAAAAAGAATTTATTAATTAATTTTTTAATTTATTAAACAAAATATTTTATTAGGTCAAATTTAATTAAGTGAAAATTTATTTTCAAAAATATAGTTATTAAAATCAAATTCAAATGTTTTATTTTAATTAAATTTATTTATTATTATGCAAAAAAGCCAGACTCCTCTCTTTATGAAAATTGCGTCCTCGCAATTTCTTATAGGGTGACATCAAACATAACTCAAACCCTAAACTTTCTACGTACTTATGGTATTATATCAAACTTAAACTACATAATTCTCTATGTGGCTTTTACAGTCTAACTCATCTCATCATATACTACTATTTTAAATAGACTCAATTGACAACTTTCTATTTTTCACATACGATATATTTTGTGAAAATACTCTAAGTGTCGGAATTTTCGAATTTTTTGGGTAAAGTCTCTTTTGTACAGATAGAGTTCCAGAAAAATCAAAACATAAATATATCACAATATTTGTATATATCCCAACATAGGGCATCCCAAAATATGGGAAACATTATACCAACACAAAATCATATATTTATCACACTGCATAAAAGTACCTTTAGCGTTGCATTTTTATGCAAGTTTACTCCATTTTGTGCTAGAAAAAGAGAGTGTGCACTGAAATTCGATCCACTCTCATCTTCATGTACCTAGGCTTGATTCAAAGAAACCATGTAAAATCATGTTTACAAATGAAAAGAACTATTTCATTCATATAACAATAGATCAACTCTACATTTCAATATGTACAACTTTCCATCCAAGTTTAAGGATCAAAGGCACAAAACATTTGGATGCTTTCATAATTTAAGTTGTAGAAAATCTTATTATCTTTCCAATACATGTTTTGAATCTTGAAAACACAATGTTATTAAAAGTTATGGTTGATTTACAACATAATACAAATTTTGAAATAAATTTAAAAATGCAGGCCCACTTAACAAATGTGCATTTTTATCAAAGAAAACGTCAAAATTTTTAGGAAATGCTTAGAAAAAAAGTTGTTTCTTATGTTATTAGCTTTCCAGAATAGGCAAAATCGTCAAAATCGGATAAACCATTTGAAAGTTATAGTCAAATGAAGTTAGCGTTGTTATATGGTGTTTCATTTTTGTGACATACAATGTTTTCTATTCAAGTTCTAACTATAGTTAAGCTCAAAATTTAGCATTGTATTTCAAACAAAATTGTTCTAATGACTGAGCTTTCTAATGAAATTAAAAACATCGAAAACGGATCAATAACTCAAGATTTATGCTTAAAACAAATCATGGCTTGAACTTAAATTCTTGTATACATTATCTAATATCTTTTCTATTCAAAAAACATTTTTTACAATAACAAATTTCAAACCTATGTTTTAAATTTCAAAAGTAAAATTCCATTTAGCAATACTTTCTTCAACTACTGGCTTCAAATTTAATTTACTGAAACCTCAAAAGTAAAAATTCATTTAGCATTTATTACCTAATATCACCCCTCTTTTTTCCATGGGTTCATTTGTTTTTTTAAAATGATTTCAAACATCTTTACATTACATTACCAAATAATATACATATTTCACAAACTTTTATATATATTTTCAAAAGAATATTTAAAAGTCCTACAAATTTATAAATCGAATTCATGAAATATATACTTTGAGTTGTTTTCTAAAATCACTTCTTTACTTTATTAATACTTCACCATATTATAATACATACCTCAAACCATACAAAACTTCCTAAATTAAACTATGTTTTAAAAAATAAATCAACTTTGTTTCATAAAATCTTTTCTACTTCAAAATCCATAAAAACATTTATCTCATAAATTTATCTTCAATAAACTTTAAATTTAAACCATACCCACATACATATATATATATATACATACATATACATATTTACATACACACACATATGCATATACATACATACATATATACATACATACATACATACATACATATATATATATTTATATATATCATATTGTTCCAAACAACAAATAATTCAAACTAAAACCCCATTAGTTCCAAACCACTTTTCAATTTGTAAGAAACTAAATACCTTTCTTCCTTGCAAATTAAAATTGCTAAATAACTTGAATAAAATTACAAACATTTATTTCAAACTACTCATTATTCTTAATCAAAACGCCATAAGATGTTTTCTTTTCTAAAATATAGCTCAATATACTCCTTCAAAAATACTATTTTTTCTTCAAAACATTAGTTGCTTTCCAAAATAATATTTATAACATTTCCAAAATATTTACACCTTTTTTCCCAAAATAGTAATTCTTCATTTTTCCAAACATCATATATGTTTTTCAAAATATTGTTTTCTTTTTCAAAACATATTATTCTTTTCAAACTATTGTGCCGCAATACCTCATTCTAGTGTTTAGGTGTCCCTGTTGATAATGTTGACTAGACACATCGACTAGAATTTTTAAAGCACTTGATGGACAAATTAATACCAAATAAAATACTAAAACATTTTTAATAACTATATAAAATCAATTACAAATTTCTTTTAAATCATATGCTCATTTGAATGAAAATATTTATTTTCAAAATTCGTATATACATCCAATTCTTCAACCATTAAAAACAATGAAAATCATCACATAACATCGATAAAATCAAACAAGCACTATATAACAATACACAATTTAAACAAGCAATTGAATACCTTCAGCGGAAAACTATCTATCAGTTTCCACTGTGAAACTCTGATCACCACTAGATCCTCTACTCAAACTCGCCTTATCATAATTTAGAATTGTAAAGTATTTATAATACGAGATTCAGAATAAGACCATTTCAGCTTCCCTAACCAAACTCCTCATTCTAATTCAAGCCACACAGAAATTTAATCAGCATCAACCAACTCTACTCATTAGGCTAACCACTTCTTACTTCACTACCTCCCTCAAAAACTTCATTTCACTTGGATATAACACACAGAAGAGGTAGAGATAAGAAATATATAAAAATATAATAGGAAAATAAACAAATACGTCCCCAGATGATTATCTCTGTATTCATTGTGTACTCCTACTATCCCTTCAATATAATGTAACAACTCAGCACACCCTAGGGGGATAGGAACTCTAAGTCTCATCTAAGGTCATGACTTGTGTCTCTTATATATGATGTATTGTTCTGAACCTGGTCTGATACCAACTATAAAAACCCCCACCTCTATACCCATATTATCCAAGAGTATTACTAAGTAATACTGTCAGATAATACGAAGAATGAGGCGATATGGAGGTACACATGTGAATATTCCCTTGGACTAAAACCTGTACATATTTAAAAATCGAATATAACTCACTATAAGTTGTACACAGTATCGACACAAAGCAATAAACACATGTGTTTGTAAGATAGAGCAATACCCAATATACAGTGTATATTAATGATCACAGAGTCAATATCGCAGCGATAATATATAATACAAAATCATACATCACAATGTCATATATACAATGAGACTATACAAATCAAAAAAATATACTGCACCATAGAAAAACTAGTCTCCACTATGCCCAGAAAACACAAGCCGGTCTCATCGTCCTTGAACCTGAAATGTCTCGGACAGGCCTAAGTATTATATAAATAACACATGGGTCAGACTATATCTAAATCAAAGGTCGATAAATATATAAAACTTAGTATATTCTGAGTATAAATATAATAATGTTATCTCAAAATACCGCAAATATCATATAACATAAAAAAATAAATAACCAAGAATAAAAATATCATCATCCATATAAAAACTCATCAAATCAGAAATTATGAAACAATCTCAAATAGGTGAATCTTCCATATCCAGAAATCATAATCTAAATCTAGAAAACGTCTTTAAAAGAGATATCACCATGTATAATTAGGCCACACGTAGCTTAGCCAAAATATATAACTCAATCTCAATAAATAAAATATCCTTAATATCAATATAAATAGTCATCCATAAGCAAAACATAGTAATGGCAACACATGCCAGAGAAAGCTATAATTGGCGACACACGCCTAGAAAATATAGTTGATGACACACGCCAATAAAGAATAATCTACGACACATGCCTAAAAAGGATAAATTGGCAACACATGCTAATGAATAGTAATTAGCGACACATGCCAATGAAAAAGGTATTCGACGACACATGCCTGAGTAGGATAAGGGGATTGATCATACTGTGGACACAGTCTCAGGTATAATCGCGGCTCATCTCAAGTGAAAGTATAAGTATATGTCCATATTTCACACATACCAGAACCAGACGGGAGACTGACTGACACACTTGCTCTAGGTGACTACCCACGTGATTGGCGAACACGACACACGTGTTCATCCAATACGGCTCCTACAGTCTTAGTTACGTCGATAGACATCGCCAATGTGCTTGACTATGCGAGGACTCGGTCCTGACCCTACACATGCCCCTAAATGGTAATAGATTGCTAGCTTAGGTGACACAATGGGGCTAACACATATACCGACACACGATAATAGGCTGGCACACAGCCTTAACTAAATAAGAAAACGTGTCATAGATTTGGGGCAAGACCACTGTGATTAGGCCATTAGGATGGGTACTAGACAATCTGGTTCACTCTCGAATCATAAAAGGAGTCGAACATTGATAGACAAATACTTGATATATATGTATATATAATAGTTGACACACAACTATATACGCATGCCGACACAAAGCCCTATACATATGCTGAGACATAGCCTTCAACATATGCCGACACATGGCTAAAAACGCGATTCACCATAGCGAGCCTTATCATACATAACAAATCCCAGTATGATTGTCATCAATGAGCAAAAAATAACCGAATAAATATCATAATGGCATCTCATACCATCGTGTGTTATTAGTCTATTTATTCAAAGCTCATATATCACACTCGCTCCTTTAGTATTGGAGTCCAAAGAATAACTGAAGTTTTCAAAAGTCCCTTAGATACGGTATTATAACTTTATTTATTTAGATTTCTCATTAAACAGAATTAAATATCACGAAATCATATAAGTGTAGTAAATATCAATTGATCAAATATGTAAAATAAACCTCTTATACTCTAATTATACTTATTGATTATAAAATTACTTTTAAGACACCTAAAATATTAAGTAGAAAATATTTCTTATTTTCAAAAATTATATAATCTTTAAATAATTATTAAAAGCTAAATATAGCATTTTTTTCCAATAAATTGATAATTTGAGATGAGACTTTTCTTCAATAAATATTATATGCTAGAGCTAGTAAAACACACACACACACACACATATTCACCTCATTTATAAAATACCTAAGATAAAGACTCAACACTATAATTTACTCTCAAATCCTTGTTTATATTCAAAATCATTTAACAGAATATAATTTGTATAATTTACTATTTAATTTTCTATAATCAAATTCTATTTTGAAATAATTTATAACTTCCAAAACAATTCTACTTTTATTTCAATCCATTAAACATAACTCAAATATATCATTTTAAATTCAAAATATATGTAAATCAAACCATAAAATAATTCTAAACATTCAAATATGAATTAGAGAAGTGATTATATCTATAAAAATGTAACAAAACTTCTTAAATCAATTTTATATTCTGAAAACAATAAGAAACTTTAAAACATAAATTATACATTGAACAATACGTTCATTTTATTTATGAAATTCCAAAATAAAGATTTAAATATAAACAAATTACTTTTAAATCTTTACTTATACATTCCAAAACATTCAAGATCACTTTAGAAACCAAATATTCATTATAGAAATATTTCCATAATTTCTGTAATTAGTTACTATTTTAAATAAACATATAAACTTCAAAATAAATTATATTTATTTCAAACCATAGAATACAGTTCAAGACCTTCACTATATACTCAAACTAATTAGAAATAAAACATTTTTCCTTTAAATTATATCAGATTTGAAACCCTCATATTATGAAAAAGAGGTTTTTATTTATTCAAAGCATATCCAAAACTTTATAATTATTACATAAAAAAATTCTTTATTTTTCCAAGGTGTTAAAACTCTTTCAAAAATATTTAAATAACCTTCATAAAAATAATCACTTAAAATAATATTTTTATTTTCATAATATATTTTATAAAATAGCATTATATTTTATTTTGACTTTAAAATAATTCTATACTCATATAATATATTATAATATCAATTTTAAAAGGTTTTTTAATCAAATGAAAACTATATTTATAAATATAATTAAAATTAGATTTTTAAATGTAAAAATAGCAAAATAAGGTAAAATTTTAGTATATTATTTGTAAAATACTTTTAATAAGACCTTCAAGCTCTTAAAATAATTTTCCAAAGCCTTTCAAAATATTTTTTTAAAACAAGTAAAATAAGTGAAACGTCCAAAGAATGCGCTCACATCACTCGAATAGATATATTGGTCAATTCACAAACGGACAAAGTTGCGTTTGTAAATAGACACTTCCAATGCAAATAAACAATCAGCCATCCAAACTAATGTACCAACAAACCATTTCAACTAAGAATTCATTACCAAACAAGCATCCAAGCAAGTAATGAATTAAAATAAAAACAAACGATCATTTAGATAATAGTCCTGAGTATAGAAATTAACTCACCGAATCGTCGAGCGAAAACTAGTATCTCCGCCTTTCCCTTTATCTCCACTACAAGTCTGCCTTTTGTTCGTCATCAAGCTCGCATCTCTGTCATCAACTGCATCTCGCCAATCACCCTACTTGTGCATGTCAATCAGCTGAGCAATAGCATCACTTTCACCACTTGCATTGCCTATGGCCATTCATCATGAGCCGCCACCTTCTAGATCAAGTCGTTTCCAATAGTGACTTCGTGCACACGCACTTCCAAGTAGTGGCTTCTATTAGGTCGCGACTTCACAAGCCACAACTGCTTAAACGCAGCATCTTCCCCCCTCCAAACCATTCGCCTTCAGCCACAACACACATGATGCTGCCATTGTCAAGTTCCGTGCGATATTTTTTTATTTCTTTTCTCTCATAATTTTAATTTTTTTAGAAAAATTAGGGCTAGGATAAATTGAAAGGGTTCGGCATGATTTTGTGCAGTGGAAGAATGAAGGGGATTATTCTAAAGAAAAAAGGGAGAAAGGTTTGGGCTTGTTTATTTTCTTTGGGATTGATTCTTAATTTTTCTTTCTTTTTTTACTTTCCTTTTAAAGAATCATTTTATCAATTTGAAAATTAATTACTATAATTTTAATTTACTTATACTTCTTTGGACAAATTATATCCTAATAATAACACAATTTCTTCAATTTAGTACTCGTTTATTTTATTTAATTATTTACAGTATTAACGTTAAGTAAATTTATTTTTCAACTATTTAATCAAATAAAAATTATTTACACTTCAAGATATTTTATATTCAACATATTATTCCATTTTAATAAATTATTCGAAAATGATTTGTCAGTTCGATTCAATTTATTAAAATATTTATTCAATTTCAGTATATTATATGAAAAGAATTATTAATTAAATTTCCAATTTATTAAACAAAATCTTTTATTAAATCAAATTTAATAAAGTAAAAATTATTTTCAAAAATAATATTTATTAAAATCAAATTCAAACATTTTATTTTAATTAAATTTATTAATTATTATAGCAAAGAAAGCAGGGTTATTACAAGTTATACCCACTGAGTCGTACGGGGCTGGCCTTCGAACTCTTGTATAAAAAGCTAAGTAATACAAAGGTTCTTTTTGTAAAATCCATGTTATTTACTTTTATTGTACGTTTTTACTTTCCTACACTTATGTTATGTTCCTACAAATGTGTATATATATAATTACTAGTGATGATTTACTTATATATAAATATCATACCTACATGTGATTGCCATCTATGAACTGCATTTGTTTATTGTAGCTCTATGCATATAAATAAACTTCCGTTGTAACATAATTTTTTCCTTTTACATTTACTTTCAATTAAATTTATCTAGTTCAACCATAAATAAAACTGTAATGGCCTGACTGAAATTTCATGGATTTCCTTTCATGTCCACACGACCACAAATGTAATTTCCCTTGCTCATACCTACATAGGTTCAATTTTATATCGACACTTATCTCTGCGATGGTGTCTGTTATGCCTATCTTCAGGTATCGATCTCTAACATCACTTATCTTTGGGCATTCGTAGAAGATTAGATATGTAGGGTGAATTATTTAATTTTCCCCCTTTCCGATTACATTCCAATGAACAGATTATGGTTGGGAGGTGTCTATTGGTACCTATCTGTGAGTACCTAGACATCTGATTTTAAAAACACAGGATGCCTTTTTGTGTCACTGATTTGGCAACACAAAATTAGACTTAATGAATACAGTTCCATTAATTTAAAAAGCAAACTTCGTTCCATTAGTTCCAATAGCCAATCCCACTTTATTACATCCAATTCAATTTAAAGATCATATAAAATAAAATAATGCTAAAAAAGAATTTAAGTGAAATAGCAATACAAATGCTCACTATTCCACGCCCGTGGAATTAGATCCTCATCAACCATTGATAATTTGAAAGTGTTATCTCCAAGCTTCTACTTTATCACATAAGCCCCTTCCCACTTAAAATCAAGTGCCCTATTCTCAGGAAGACCTTATCCAAAACAAGGTCGCCAATCTCATGCTACTCTTTGCTGATGAGAAACTACCCTTAAATTCGCATCTTCTTTCTTTTCCTCTACCAAGTCGAGAGATACTAGCAATAGCTCTTTGTTCATCTTGGGGTCATAATGCATGCACTAATGAGAAGGGACTTCTAGTTCAATAAGTATCTTCACTTTGGTTCCGTATGACCATGCAAATGGCATATATCTAGTTGTGGACTTTTGTGTCATCCGATAAGCCCATAAGGCCAGTGATAACTAATCAATCCTTATCAATCCAATTTTCCTTTGCTCATTTCTGAACGGGAGTGCGGATTAAGGATCTTAAGGCTAATTTAACACTAGAGGGGGGGTGAATAATGTTTAATGGATTCTAAGACTTATATGGACTAAATTAAAATTATGACTCAAACAAATGCAGAACTTAATCACAAAACAATCACAGAATCAAACACAGATGCATAAAGTAAATAAAAAGCAGCAAAAGGAAAGAACACATCGGATTTTATACTGGTTCGGAGTTACCCTGCATCCAGTCCTGTACCAAGGCAGAACACCTCATACAGATTTTTATTATACCAAGATCGAGATTACAATCCTCAGTTTCTAAAGGCCTTGAGGTACCCTCCTGTCTCACGAGTCCGGGGCAATCTCTCTTGATTTACGGGCCACAAGATTACCCAATTGATTTCCAGGCACAACCACACCTTATAGAAAGACTCGATAAACTTTTGATTACAAATTGATCCTATAACTCTGAATAGCACTTTGATCTTCGAGAGAGGGCAGAGAATCAAACAAGAATGAGATTCTAATTTGATTCACTTGAGAATTCGGCAGAATTTCGGCACGATCTTAAAAATATGAAAATTTTAGAATATGGATTTGTGGAGAAGGAGTGAAGAAAATATGAAAATAGTTAGTTAAAAAATTCGTTTGTGAAGGCTATTTATAGACCAGTAACGGTCATAACCATTCGTGAAGAGATTTAAACGGATAGACACTTCTTTTGAAAATTGAAACTTTTGAATTTAACGGCCACCATGTTGACATGGGGTATCCCATGATGTCGACATCCCTTAGTTAAAAACAATGTAAAATTTGTTTTGAAGATGGTATTGAAAGGAAAACAAGATGAAATGATTTTGGAGTAAAATAAACTAATTTTCCTATGATTTAAAATAAAGAAGAGTAGAAAAATATATTTTTAGAATGTATATATAAATTTGATTTTAAATCTCAAGTATATATATATATTATAAAAGAATTTTTTTTAAATCAGAAGATAGTTTAAAAACAAACAAAGTTTAAAACAAGAGTTTATTTAAAAACAAAAACAAAGAATATTTTAAGGCTAAAACATCATTTTAAAAAGATAATTTTTAAAGCTAAAACATTAAAAAAAACAGTTTTGAAAATCATTTTAAAAAACCATTTTGAAGTAGTTTTGCAAGCTTCTTCCTGCAAAATATTTCATCACATCAGGACTCGAGAACTTGTACAAAACCAGGATGTTCGTGGGTTTGTAAGCCACTTGTCGTAGGTTTGTAAGCTACTTGTCGTGGGTTTGTAAGCCACTAAGAAGATAGAAATGGGTTCCATCCCAAATGAAATATGGAATGAAGATTTCCGTGCTATTATGAAGTTTTAACAATAAACTGGACACTTATCTTGAAATCTTGATCTTGATACTCACGAGTCTTCAAACTTGATTTCTTCATCCTTGATCTTTATACTGTACGGTCTTCAATAATCAGTACCTGCCTTATATATATCCTGCATAATAACATTCATATATATCTAGAAAATAGTGTTAGTATATAAGTTATAATAAAATAAGTTACAAAGGTTGTTCTCATCAAAACCACTATCTCCAGTTCCTAACTCAAGCACTTCTTTATGATGAATTTAATGATCTTATTCACTGCCTCCACCTATCAATTTCCCTGTGAATATGCTACCATCGAGAAGCTCTTCTCGATTTGATATCGAGCATAGAATTAGTAGAATTCTAAACTTTCATATTAAGTTACATTATTCTTGATGATCTTCAACGACACTTCGAATCTACATAAAATGTTTTTGAATACAAAGTTAATCACTTCGGTTGAAGTGATTTTGGTGAGTGGCCCTTCCTCAACCCATTTGTGTAGTATTCCATTGATATGATTGCATAAATTTCTCCTCCTTGGGCCATCGGTAACACTTCAATTATAGCAATTTCCCAAATAGCAAATGGCCATAGGCTAACCATCTATGTAATCTCATTGGATGGGACTCTAGGTATCTTCATAAATCCATAACACTTGCCACACTTCTTCGAATATTCAACTATATTCTAATTGATGGTTGGCCAAAAATATCGATAGTGAGGTACCTTCTTTACCAGATTTTGCCCTTGATGTGATCGCCACAACTTCGTTCATGAACATCCTTAAGGATTTTCTTCGCTCCATCCTTATCGGCATAAATTAGTAGGGAGGTTGAGATTCCTCTTCAAAACAACACTTTGGCTTGTATAATGTAATGTGGTACTTTACTCAAGAGTTCCCATTTCTTGTTACTAATTTTTGGATGAATTCCCTTCATTAAATATTCTTTTAATGGATTCATCCATGACTCCTTCTCCTTGGTCTTTAAGATATATTCACTATCCATTTCGTTGATACTTGGAGATTACAACACCTCTACAGGAATCTAACAACTACGCATCTCAAGAGCTTACCAATTTAGCTAATGGATCTGCATTTGTATTCTCCTATCTGCGATGTACGTTATCATGTAGTGCACAATATCGTCTAGTAATTCCAACACCTTTGACAAGTAAGGGGCAAGTCATGCTTCCTTAGCCTGAAATTCTTTCTTCACTTGGAAAACCGCTAATCGAGAGTCACTAAATATATGTATTATCCGTACATCCAACTCATTTGCTACCTTGAATCCCATAATCAATGCTTCATACTCCATTTCATTATTCATAGCATAAAACTCAAGCTTCATAGCATTACAGACCCTTCATCCTTCCATAATTACCAAGACTATTCCTGCTTTTGAATCCTGCTCATTGGATGCCCTGTATACATAAAACTTCAATTTCGAAAGTTCGACCATCTCATCTTCCATTATGGTCATCTCGAGTAGTAAATTCAACAATAAAATCTATTAATGTATGTCTATAAATCACCTTTCTGGAATGATATGTAATCTTATATAGGCTCATCTCAATGTTCTGCTTCAATAATATTCCACAAGTCTCAGAGCGAAGCAATGCTTGCCTAAGAAATTGATCCATCAACATTCTTATTGGATAAGCTAGGAAATATAGTCTCAACTTCCTCGACGCAACCAGCAAATAGTTGGTTAGCTTTTCCAATTTAGGATAGTGCCTTTTTGTGCTTGAGATATATTTACTGATGTAATATATTAGCCTTTCGATCTTTCCTTCCTCGTGTACCAATGCCGCTCTCAATTTTAATGATTGGATATGTAAATGATTAACTAAAATATTTAGTCGTTAAATGGTGGAACACCCAATTATACTCTACATTTCAAGATGGATGAATTAGGCCTCGATGCACCCACCGTTGAGACCACAATTCCATCGTGCGAAGTATGAGTATAAACTTGGTTGTGTTTAGAGTCGATGAATTTTTAGAGTGAATAGTGATTTCATATGGATGAAATGAATTTAAGGCTAGGGCCCATTAGTTTGCCTGCAAGTTGGCTAACCCCTTTCATTTCTTTTATTCACTTTTCATTCAATGTTACTTTACATTTTCATTTCCTAATAACTTTCCATATCTTCCCTAAAGCTCTAACCCTAAATCTACTAAACCGAGTTTGAATAAAATTCTATAAATACCGATACAATCACCATAATTCTTCTCATCACATTCCTCACAAATCCCATTATAGGTTTGGCTTGAAGTGGAGTTTGAGTCGTCGTATCAAATCTTAAGAGAGTTTGATTTGGTTTTGTTGCTTTGGAGCTTGATTTGATGAAGGAGAAGATGAGTGGAATGATTCGCTAACTATATTTACTTGTTATAATTCATATATTTATTTATTAATGATCATAAAGTTGTTTGAAATGATTTAGAGAATGCTATGTAATGATCTAGGCTTATATTTATGTAGTAAACATGATTATACCAATTCATTATTTATTAGAAACCTTAATCACTATTTTTGAAAAAGCTAGTAAGCTTAGAAATGGATTCAGGGTTAACTAAATAATCTTGCATGATGTTATGATTGATTTGAGGCTAATTAAGTGATATGATTATGTGCATATCATTAGTAAGTGTTAATTAAACGGTTTGAATGAGTTATAGAAAAGTTAGTTAGCTAATTAAGCGAGTTTTGGGCTCAACACCTATTATTAAAGTAATTAGAGACTTAATGAAGCTTAGTTGGTCTTTCAAATATTATCTATAAGAAGAAACAGTTTTACAAGTAAATGGAATATTTTATAAAATGGAGTCAGTAAGCTAATTGAGTGAGTTTTGGGCTCTACACTTATTATTAAAGTGATTAGAGGCACGATGAAGCTTAATTAGTGTTTATAAGTATTATTTAAGTAGAGAAATAATTTTATAAGAGGATGTGATAATTTATAAAATAGTATGTGATTTCAGAAAATATTCTATATGCGATTTTATAAAATAGCGTAATTTAGATATTTTATAAAATAGTATAGTATATATGAGATATTTTATAAAATAATATGAGATTTTATAAAATAGTATAAATGAGATATTTTATAAAAGAGTGAGATTTTATAAAATAATTATGAGATGAATACTTAATTTTAAATGAAGAAATTAATTGTTATAAAGGCTTAAAATAATTAATAAGCTAGTGTTGTATTTAATAAAATAATGGAATAATTTTATAAAATAGTAGAAAATGAGATTGGAGTTTCATTGAAAAGATTTAGCAAATAAATGCAAGGTTTGGTCAAGTAGTAATTAAAATACTTATTTAAATATACGTGTATGTATATGTATATGTATATGGGTAAGTATACATATACATGTATTTAAAGTTATATAACAATTAAAAAAATTTAAGGTTTGTGTGCGCCTCATGTAGCAAGAGCAAATATCATATGTGGTAGGTTACGTGAGATAATACCAGGTCGAACAATCACTTCGGTGAAGCTCGAAACATGATTGTGAAGTGATGTTTTTGTGTACATGTGTGGTATAAATGTGCATAAGTGAGTGTAATGGCACCGCATAGGCATCACATAAGGTAAGAAGGCCGGTTGAGTTCATTTTGGTGTGTTAGAGGAGGCCGTGTTGCTGGAAGTGTCCCATGTAGCTCTACGCATAAAAGAGTGGATTTTGTATCAACACCGATTTTCAAATATAAAACGAACCACCTCCAAACTACTAACTAATAGACTCTGAAAGAGGTCTGATGTGGTGGAAGCAGGCTAGAAGAGCTATGCGACTCATTGGGTGAAGTGATAGAGGAAACAACACACAAATCAATGGTCAGTGTAGCACGAGAGGTACCGGCCCAGTCTTACTACCTAGTGTAGACTACCACTGGTCCATCAGTGGCTATACCACCGGTGTACCGGTGGGGTGCAGGACTGGGCAGTAAGCCCAGGTAGAGTGCAAGTTGGAGGGTGTTTTCGTCATTTTTAGATGTGATTCGACGTGAGGCTTTGGCTTGACTTTGGGATGGCTTTGGGTTCTCGGAAAAATTGAATGCAAGGCAAAGCATGAGATTTAGATGTGAAAATAAAGTAATGTATATGTGACCAGTAACAATCAATAAGGCATTCAGGCATGCGTTCGAGGAAACGATTGAAGCGAGGGATGCGATGCATGGAATATTCCTACATGGGAATAGTAAAAGATAGAGATTACGATGGAGGAATAACCAGACGCAAGATCGATACAACGATCGGTTGTACGACCACGTACGATGAGCATGTACAATTGGAAGGAGCACATAATGTCAAGGAATCGGTTCTGGCTTTTGGTAGATGTACGTATACGTGACGGCAGTGATTGATAAGAGATTGAATGGACGTGTAGATAGACGGTTAGCATAGATTCCATGGTTCAAAGTGTTATTGTGCTTGAGAGATCCATTGGGGTTAAAGAAAGTGCACAGTGAGAGTCATGGAGTATGCAACTCGATTCAAGTCGTAGCATGGTACCAGTGCTCTGTATTCATTTATACGTTCATTTAATGGTTTCGAGCCAAGCCTTCAGGAGGGTCTGAAGCAGCGCTTAAGGGATACTTGTATCCAATAGTAGTAGCGTAGATATAGAAATTAGAAAGCACTGTAGTGATAGGTTTGTACGGGAGCACCTGTGCAGCAAAGAGGTCGTATGAGGACGCTCAGTTGTGTTTGTGGACTCACAAAATGTATATAAATCCAAAGATCACGTAAGGTGAGTTGCTTCATTGATATTTCATTCAACATAGGACAACGGTAGATATTCCCTATTTGGCACTTATCATTATGTTTTGTCTTATCAGTTAATTGATAGTATTATTATGCATTTTGCAATGGACTTGTATTGTGACATCTATTTTTCCCCTATATTATATTAGAAAAGAGGGATGTGTCCCTAATTTCCACTTTTTTTATGAAAATTATGGCATACATCCTTATGATTATAAAAAATTAGCATTAGGTCACTCCTAATTTTCTTTTATAAATTACATCCCTATTTAAAAAGTTAAAATTCACGGGGGTATTTGAGTAATTTTACTAACTTTAACATGCGCTCTTACGGTATACGTCCAATACTCACAACCGCCGTAACAAATGTCGGAGTGGTCGCTTTAAATTTGAAAACGAAAGAAGTAAAAAAGAAAGAAATTAAAAAAAAAGGGATGTAGAAATTAGTTTTTAAAAGGGAATGATGTAAAACAAAAAAGTTTAGAAAAGAGGGATGTGTCCCTAATTTCCGCTTTGTATATTGGGATACCTCAGTCATAATATATTGTTACGTATTAGTCACATTATATTAGTTATGATGGCTGGTTGATTATAGGAGAAGAGCAGGTTATGGTATGATTCTTTATCTTTGAGATGGTACTTTACTTGTTTATGGGCAGTTTGGATTATCACTAAGCCACTATTGTGGAGAGGACCGACTACTCTTTAATTATTTCCTGTTTATTTGTATATTGTTTTGTTATACAATATTCTGATATAGTTCCCCTCACAGCAGGCTTTAAGTCTAATATGCATTTTTCGTTTTCTATTTATATCATGACAACTCTTGGGTACTTGATTGAATAGTTTGGGAGTCAGGTGCTTTTAGGGATACGCTATCGGAGTGGTACGGGTAGAGCTTTGGAGGCATGGTGTCGATTCGTCGGATATATACTTGATATTGTAGTAGTACATAATAGATATGTTATTTTTATATAAGACTTGTAGTATCAGATATTCTATTCAGGACTCCATTTGTATGGGATTAATGTATTCTAACTTTCTTTATTGATATTTATTTATCAGTTACCTCCACCAATGTAGTCACCAATATATTGTTAATCATATTCCATTCATGTATATTCAGTATATTATATGTTATCATTTAGCCATTAGATTCTATCGATGCCTTGGTATGGTGCTTTGTTTTAATTTTACCCCAACAAACCATCTTTTGTGGTATTTAGGACTCAAACATTGTCATTCGACGTTGATTCAGAGTATTATGAGAGACGGTTTGTTACATTTGGTATCTGAGCTTAGGTTCAATACTTTGGACCAAGTAGACAAGTTTGAGTTAATAAACATAGTAGAAGAAGATAAATAAAGAGCGTACATGTATTTTTCTATTATATAATATTGCATACACTACTTGTCTTTTGAACTTTGATTTATTTCTATCGCTAGTTGCTAAGGTATCTTCATTCAGGCTATCAGTATGAATAGATGGGATACAAGAGAAACTAAAGATAGGCAGTCTGAGAAGCCTAATTGGTTTAGAGGCTACTTAGATACTGCATAGGATGTTCCATCGCACGTGGACATCCTAGCGGCCTAGAGTGCTACCATTCGAACTCGATGCATGAGCTTTAGAGTTGAGTGGGTTTGGTCGATGAAGTATGACTTGGATTCACGTCTAAGTAGGATCCGATGAATGCTTAGTAATGAGCAAAGACCGAGCGAATGACTTATATGTGTTTTGAGTGGATTCATTTTTGTTAGAAGTTGTTTTTTCCTTGGGTTAGTAAACCTTTGGTGATGGGGTTAATCCAAAGTGTTGAAGAAATATTTTCTAGGAACCAACTCATTCACGTACAAGTTCCTAATCATTATTTTGAGTCCAGAGTTTCTAGGTGATTTGCACCGGTTAAGAAAAGGGTTTTCACTCGATTCTTAAAGGCGAGCACTTGATTTAGATTCTTGAGATGACTGAGAGATTTCTGAAGCATGACCTTTGTCGTATAGGAAATTTCGATGGTTAGACCAAGAAACCGATTGAATTTCGCATAAGAGGAGTCAGTGGCCGACCTTAGTTTAACAAAGAAATCATACGAGAAAACAAAGGATTAGATCGAGTACTGTATATAATTTGGATGATCCTTATTCATTGTATAATTATTGGTAATATATTATAGTTTAGATAGCTTGTGATAGTTTAAGGAAGGACTTCTTGACTAGTTTTGTGAAGATTCGGATAACCTTCTAAGTGGTGAAATGATACTTTGCTATACGAGCATCGTAGTATACTTCGTTTGTTATCTTTATTAACATTGTGCGATTGAGGTGAGTTTGAATCCAAGCGAGCTCAAACATTTGTAGATTGTCATTTAATAATGATTTAATTGGTAAAGTTTTATCTTTTGGAGAATTAGTTCTCTTTGGAAGGAAAGGAAAGTTGAGACTTGGGTTGCTGGGTATATTTTAGAGTTTTGAAGATTGGTGATCCAGCATATCATATAAGTTCTCTTTTCATAGCGGGAGGTGTAATAGTCCTTCATGCATTATATTCATGAAAGGGGATTGCACCACTCATGCATTTTATTCATCTTGGTCATCGAACAGACTCATGGGGTATTATAGTTTGACATGCATGTTTAGACTATTTTTGGTTATCTTACATGTTGATATAGAATCTTTTTTGTGTGTTTGGTTTTTTTTTTGCGTTTGTTGTTGCTGCTTGTTGATTGTTGTTGTTTGTTGTTGTTTGTTGTTGCTTGTTATTGTTTGTTATTACTTATTATTGCTTGTTATAGGTTGTCTTGATTGTTATTGTTTGTTGTTAATTGATTATTGACTGATTTTTGTTGATTGCTCATTGTTGTTTGATATTGCTTATTATTTCTTATTGATTTCTTGTTGTTTCTTGTTGTTTTGCTTGCTATTGTTTGATTACCGATTATTGTTTATTTTTATTGCTAGTTGTTGTTTAATTTGTATGTTTAGTAGCATGTTGGTAAATTACAGTTGCTAGTTACAACATGTTCAGAGAGAGATAGCAATAGCTATTCAAAATAGATCACATATTACCCATGCCTATTATGGGGTCGAGGTGAGATCCATATGGGTCGATTGCGTTTTAATGTGACTTAAAATATGTGGTATATTTAGATACCGACTCATTTTAGTTTACTTTCCAATTGTTAGTCATGTACGATTGTGGTAATATCGATTACCATGCTAAAATTATACTTGTTTAAATTATGTGTTGGTGTGTAAGCCTCTTTACAAGGTATAATTAGGTACTTGAGAGTTAAAGCATGGATATTTAAATGCTTATTTTTTTAAATTTACATTTAAGTGGTGAGAAGCTTTCTTAGAAAGGGGTATGTGCTTTTGGGAAATGTGGGATAATGTAGGTTATCATGTATTTTCTAAATGCGAGATGCATTTTAATTTGGCAGCCTCCGTAACACTAGTAGCGTAAGGGGAGTGCTGTCGAAATTTTCCGAAGTTGAGGCTTGGGAATTTTGGTCAGCCCTGTTGCTTTTTCATACTCATAGGAATTTCAAAGATGAAATTCTTTTAAGGAGGGGAGAGTGTAGCTACCCACAATTTTAACGACCGAATATTTAAATGATTAATTCAAATATTTAATCGTTAAATGACAAAAACCCTTTATACTCGACTTTTCAGAGACGGATGAATTGGAACTCGAGGCATTCGCTGTCGAGACCGCAATTCCATCTGTAGAAGAATGAGTATAAACTTGACTATGTTTGAAGTCAATGAATTTTAGAGTGAATAGTGATTTCATGTGGATGAAATGAATTTGGGGTTAAGGCCCATTAGTTTGCCTATAAGTTCACTAACCTCTTTCATTTCTTTCGTTCACTTTTCATTCCACGTTACATATTGTTTTCATTTCCCAATCACTTTCCTAATATTCCCAAAGTTGTAAGCCCTCATTCCATTAAACCAAGCTTGAATAAAAATCTATAAATCCTGACAAAATCAGCATAATCCATCTCATCACATTCCTCAAAAAACTTGTAACACCCCTTCAAAATGGGAATAATAGTCCCACATCATGGAAAAACATTATGAAGTGGGTGCTTATATACCAAAGCCTTCACCTCATAACAACGTCGAGGCCTTTTGAGGAACAAAACCTCACACCTTGGCTTGGCCCATGAGGCGGAGGTGACTAAGTTAGGGACAATATCTACGTTAAGTGAGGTGTGGGCTGTTACATTGGTATCAGAGCCATACCCAGCTGGAATTGTGGTTTGTACGTATTACAGCCACGACGCTTGGGTGCTGTTGTGTTCATGAGCCAATAAGGACGTTGGGCTCTAAAGGGGGGAGATTGTAACACCCATTCAAAATGGGAATAATAGTCCCACATCACGGAAAAACACTATGAAGTGGGTGCTTATATACCAAAGCCTTCACCTCATAACAATGTCGAGGCCTTTTGAGGAACAAAACCCCACACCTTGGCTTGGCCCATGAGGCGGAGGTGACTAAGTTGGGGACAATATCTACGTTAAGTGAGGTGCGGGCTGTTACAAAACCCATCATTGTTTTAGCTTGAAATGGATTTGAATCGTTGCCTCAAATTTCAAGAGAGCTTTTTTTGGGTTTAGTTGCTTTGGAGTTGATTTGGTGGAGGAGAAGATGAGTGGAATGATTCTCTAACTATATTTTCCTGTTATACTTCATAGATTTATTTATTAATGATTATGAAGTGGTATGAAATGATTTAGAGAATATTATGTGATGATTTAAGCTTATGTTTGTGTAGTAAACATTATTATACCCATTCATCATCTATTAGATTCCTTAATCACTATTTTTGAAGAAGGTAGTAAGCTTAAGTGTTAATTAAATAATATTGCATGATGTTATGATTAATTTGAAGCTGATTAAGTAATACGATTATGTGCATATCATTAGTAAGTATTAATTAAACTATTTGAATGAGCTTTAGAAAAATTAGTAAGCTAATTAAATGAGTTTTGAGCTCAACGCTAATTATTAAAGCGATTGGAGACATAATGAAGCTTAGTTAGTCTTTATAAATATTATCTAAAAGAAGAAATGGTTTTATAAGTAAATGGAATATTTTATAAAATGGAGTTACTAAACTATAAGTGAGTTTTTGTCCCTACACTTACTATTAAAGTGATTAGAGGCTTAATGAAGCTTACTTAGTGCTTATAAATATTATTTACGTAAAGAAATAATTTTATAAGAGAAGGTGGTATTTTATAAAATAGTATGCGATTTCGTATAATAGTATAAATGAGATTTTATAAAATAGTATGAGATTTTATAAAATAGTATAAATGAGATATTTTATAAAAGAATATGAGATTTTATAAAAAAGCAAGAAGGAATAATTTATTAAAATGGCTATAGGGTTTTATAAAGTAATCATGAGATGAATACTTAATTCTAAATGAATAAATTAAGTGTTATAAAGGCTTAAAATGATCAGTTAGCTAGTATTGTTTTTATAAAATAATGGAATGATTTTATAAAATAGTAGAAAAGGAGATTGTACTTTTATTGAAAAGATTTAGTAAATAAAAGTAAGATTTGATTTAATTAGCAAATTGAAATGCTTATTTAAATATATGTGTATGAATATGTATATGCGTAAGTATTTGTATACGTGTATATAAAGATATATAACAATTAAAGCAATTTATGCATTGTAATTAAATTATTGTGTATGTTTGTATGTCTACCTATGTGAATATACATACAGACACACACACACACGTTTATGCGAATGAATATATAGATTTGTTTGTGAATATCTATGTTTGTGTATAAACATGTTTGCTAGTGTCTCATGTAGCTAGAGCGACAATCGTGTGTGTTAGGTTGCACGAGAAAATACCGGGTCGATTAATCGCATTGGTAAAGCTCGAAGCATGATTTTTGAAGTGAAAGTGTGTTTGTGTACGCATGTTGGTATAAATATGCACAAGTGAGTGTATTGGCACATGCGTAGGCATCATATAAGGCAAGAAGGCAGGTTGAGTTCATTTTGGCATGTTAGAGGAGGCCGATTGTTGGAAGCATGCGGAACTCTACGTGCAAAAGAGTGGATTTTGTATCGAAATTAGTTTTCGAATACGGAAGGAACCACTTCCAAAATACCAACCAATAGACTCTGGAAGAGGTCCGACATGGTGGAAGCAGGCTAGAGGAGCTAGGCAACTCATCGGGTGAAGCAACCGGAAATGGCGCGCAAATCGGTGGTTCGTTTCGCATGGGAGGTTCTCGTCATGGCTTACTATCTTATGCAGGCGGCCACCGGTCTATCGGTGCACCGGTGGGGTGCAGGCCCAAGCAGTAAGCCCGGGCAGAGAGCAAGTTAGGGGGTGTTTTTCCCCGGTTTCGAATGCAATTCAACGTAAGGCTTTAGCATGACTTTGGGAAGGCTTTAGACTAATCGGGAAAGTGGAATGTGATGTGAAGCACGAAATTCAGATGCAGAAGTAACGTAATGTATATGTGATCAGTAACAATCAACAAAGCGATCGGGGTGCGGTCGAGGAAGCGATCGAGGCGAGGGACGTAGTGCATGGAATATTCCTTCATGAGAATAGTAGAATATCGAGATTGTGATCGAGGAATAATAGGGCACGAGATTGGTACAATGATCGGTTGTATGCACGTCAATGAGCTGTATGATTAGAAGGAGCACATAATAAAATGGAATCGGTTTAAGATTCAGGTAGACGTGCGAAAACATGACAGTAGCAATCGTTATGAGATCGGGTAGACGTATAGATAGATGGTTAGTATAGATTACATGGTTCAAAGCATTGTTTTATTTAAGAGATCCATTGGGTTTGAAGTAAGTGCACTGCAAGAGATTCGTGGAGTATACGACTAGATTTGGGTTGTGTCACGGTTTCAGTTTTACATATTCATTTATACATTCATTTTATGGTTTCGGGCCAAGCCTTCGGGAGGGTCCTGAGCAACACTTAAGGAATACTTGTGTCTAGTAGCGGCAACATAGATATAGACACTAGGGAGCACTGCAGTGATAGGATTTGCGTTAGTGCCAGGAGAGGGGTCTAGATTTGTGCGGGGGCACCTGTGTAGTAAAGAGATCGTATGAAGACACTTAGTTTCATTCATGGACTCTCAAAGGGTAAGAATGTATATAAGTCCAATGATCACATAAGGTATAGTTGCTCCATTGATATTTCATTTAATATGGGACGACATTAGGTATTCCCTATTTGGCACTTATTGTTATGTGTTGTGTTATCATTTGGTTGATAGTATTATTGTGCATTTTGTGATGAACTAACATTGTGATTTCTATATTTCCCCTGCATTTGTATACTAGGATACCTCTGTCATAGTATACTATTACATATCAATCACATTATATTAGTTGTGATGACTCGTTGATTACGGGAGAAGAGTAGGTTATGGTATGATTCTCTATCTTTGAAATGGGTTTAATTTACTTGTTTATGGGCCGTCTGGATTATCCCTAAGCCAGGTTAGTTGGGAAGACCGACTGTGCTTTAATTGTTTTCTATTTATTTGTATATAATCTTGATATACAGTATTTTGAGATAGTTCTTCTCACACCAGGCTTTAAGTCTGACTTGCATTTTGTCTTTGTGACAACTCTCGGGTACTCAATTGAGTAGTTAGGAGTTAGGTGCTTTTAGGGATATGTTATCGGAGTGGCACGACTGGTGCTTATTCCTTGGATATATACTTGATGTTGTAGTAGTACATGACAGGTATGTTATTTATATATGAAGCTTATAGTATCAAATATTCTATTTAGGACACCATTTATATGGGGTCCATGTATTTTAACTTTCTGTATTGATATTTATTTATCAGTTACTTCCACCAATGCATTCCATTATATATTGTTCATTTTATTTTATTCATGTATATTCAATAGATTGTATGTTATTATTCCCCTATGAGATTATATCGGTGCCTTGGTATGGTGTTTTGTTCTAATTTTACCCCAACAAACCGTCTTTTGTGGTATTCGGGAGTCAGATGTTATCATTTGACGTTGATTCAGGGTATTACGAGGGATGGGTTGTTACAAAGGTAGCTTCATATTCGTTCGTCCATTGAAACTTCCCCTTTTACTTTTTGAGGGCGTTGAATAATGGTAAATTTGTCAGTTTCTTTTGAGACGAACCTACTCAAAGCGAAAATCTTGCATTAAAGCTTTGCATTCCCCTTCTAGTTCATGGGGTTGTAACTTGCTTCAATGCCCCGATCTGCTCTAGATCAGCTTCAATACCCCTTGAGTTTACAATGAACCCTAGAAACTTCCCTAATGTAACTCTGAATGAACACTTTAGATTTTATCGCATTCAATACTTTTGGAGTACATCAAACATTTCTGAAAGGTCGCCTATGTGGTTCGTGATCTCTGTGATTCACTAGCATATCATCCATATAGACTTTCATTATCCTTTCGATTTGTTCCTCAAACATTTTATTAACCAAATGCGGGCAAGTAGCTCCAACATTCTTTAAACCAAACAACATGATCTTATAGCACTACCATCCCAAGTTCATGATAAAGCTTGTATGCTCTTGATCGGGGATGTTCATCGCAATTTTTTTTATAGTTAGAGTATGCATCCATAAATGATAATAGTTCATGTCCGGCAGTCCCATCCACAAGTTGGTCATGCCACAGAAGCAAAAAAGCAGACCTTTGGACATGCTTTATTCAAGTCGAATAATTGATGCATGTCCGCCACTTTTCATTGGCCTTCTTTACCATCATGAGATTTTCTACCCATTCTGGGTAAAGTGCATCTCAGATAAAGTTGTTTGCCAATAACTTACCCACTTCTCCTTCAATGTAGCATATCTCTCCGATTCTATACCACGTCTTTTATGCTTTATTGGAACAAAATCTAAGATGACATTCATTGCATGGCATGCAACTTCAAATGATATCCTGCACGTGTCAAAATGAGTACATGCAAGCAAATCCCTATTCGCTCTCAGAAACCCAAGGATTGGTTTCTTCTTCCTCACATGAAGAGCTGAGATCCAATTTGACAATCTTCGTCAAACTTCACTTAAATCTCATACAATGGCTCCATCGGTCCCACCCTAGCCTCTTCCGGCACTTTCTTGGGTCCATAGCTTTGTACTCTCTCTATTTCACCCAAGTCGAGGCTCAAACAGTTGTTTCATTCCAAGATTTAATGCGTAGAGCCTTCTCTACATCTTTCCTTTCCCTTTGTGTCATGCTTCACATAGCTCCATAACACTCCCTTTCTGAACTTTAATCACCTTCAATTGCCCCCACTCTAAAATCTATTGGAAATTTCATCATTAAACACCATGGAACGAGCACAATTTTAAAGTCATAGGTCAGGGTCAACCCAAAAAGGCATTGTAAGTAGAATATCCGTCCACTACAACAAAGTTATGAATATGTATAACCCTATAGGGTTGTTCCCAAAAATGCAAAAGCAGCGTGATATATTTAATTGGAGATGTTGCCTTTCAGATTAAACTCTGTAAACAAGGGTTACAAGGCAACAAATCCTTCTCACTGAGTTGCATCTCATTGAATGCCCTCAAGCTTTTATTGTCAATCAACACTCGCGAATAGTAGCTAGCCCAATTAGGGTCGTAATCACCCTTGTATCAAAGGTAGGAGCTTCAACCCCATCGGCATCCCTATTTTGAAAGATAGTTTCATCATCGATCCTCCTTTATTACTAAGTGGGAGTGTCGTCCTTGATACCATAACACATTTCGAGTGGAACAAGCTTCAAGGAACACCCAAAGCATTCAATTTCATTCCGGTCCTTTTCCACGGGATGCAAACCTCCAGAAATCTTGCTGCTCTCCAACTCACGCATTGGTATTCTAGGACCCTTTTCCACTGATCCCTTTCAGGTTACCCTCCGATGGCTATCTCAGAGGTCGATTATTTCCTCGCCCGCCTTCCTGTGGTTTCCTAAGATAGTGCTGAAGTTGCTTCTTCCTGATAATCTTGTGATGCCCTACATCTATACTCACACTAACCAAGGACACTACTGGGTAATGCCGTCAATTAGTACAAAGAATAAGGCTATTGAGGAGCGACCAACTGTATAATTGATTTGAGTGAGAACCGATATGTCAGATAGTATGTCATGCATTTCATTTCAAGAGGAAATCCGACATATCTAATCCAAACTCAAATCTACTACACAGTGGCTAAGTGGCCTTCAGATTCAATATAAAATAAGCATAACACAAAATCAGTCACAGATATTCATATCACTATGGCGGAAACAGATATGAATATAACACATAGAAATGAACATCATAGTAGTGGTCATACAAGATCCACTACAAGCCAAAAGAATAGGTAGATGTACTACACAAAAGAATAAGTATACATCAAAGAGTCTCTATCTCGTATACATGAGAGACAAAAACTACTATGCTAAAGTAGTTAGCCAAAAGTCAGAAGATAGTCCCTACTTAGAAGTCAAGTGGAAGCACCTGAAACATCTCGGTATGACCCGAGAATTATTTAAGAAGAAAAATAATAAACGGATCATTCTAGCTATAATTATCATGTAAGATGTGATAGGATAAGAGATATGACAAAAATATATGATAATAATAAAAATCATACAATATCTCAAATTTTCTCAAACACAAAAAAGAATGTCATATTCTTTATTTTTATTCACCAAATCACAAATATTGATAGGGCTTATCAATGCAAATCACAAAAATTGGTGAAACACAAATTCTGGAAATCAATAATTAGAAATCCAGAAAACACAAAGGGGGAAGGCCTATCATAAACGGGAGCATGAAAACTCACAAACACGTGCATCATAAACGGGACGCTATCCCATAGGTCGCTAACCCATAAAATACGGGGTACAATCCTCCTTTGGGGACGAATGAGCCGAACATCGACGCACCTAAAAAGATACGCCCCATGCACAGACTCATTGAGCCAATTGCTCCACGAACGGTCAAAAGACCATGGGTCCCTACCCCACCAAATTGAGCTGAAACTCCACAGAATGGGGTACAGTCCCCCACACGGACAAAAAGACATTGCATATCGCTAGTCTAAATCACAAAATAATCATCATTGATAAAAAAAGAAGTGTAAATTACACTAAGCTAGTAAATAAATGAATTTAGCTTCATGTCCCATAACCACTAGATTAACTTAAATATTTACGAACAGATTGTAGCTTTCCACTCGAAAATTATCATGAGATTTCAATCGAACAAGTCTAAGAATTAACCGACGAAGTAAACGCAAGCGTTTCATACCACTTGTTTTGCTAAGTCGTTTAATTGGATTTCTCATACGAATGAGGTAAAGGTTATTATATATTAATAGATTGGAAATGGTTTTAAAAACGAGCTTTGTATTAAAAGTAATGTTGAAAATTTATTGTGAAAGAGTTTGAGTATTTACTACTAGTATAGAAACCTTTGTATTTTAAAGTGACAAATCATAGAAACGATTGTAAAAACAATCTATCACCAAAAATCCATAGTTCAATAACTTGAATCAAAACCATGGAAATCGATATCAAATCCAGAAAAGGAGTCATCAAAGTCGGTATTGATTGACAATAGCTATTCGGATCGACAAAGATCGGTAAAAATTGGAAATCCACTCAAAAATAGGCAAATAGGAAAAATTTAACAGGACCAGATGTCTGGTTGGTTTGGCCAGACGTCTGACCCTAGGCTCTGCCATTTTTTTCGGTGTTCGTTGTTATTTTTTTTCAGAGACCTCAACCAGACGTCTGGAAATTTCAACCAGACGTCTGGTTGCCTGGGCCTGGGCAGAATTTGCCTAGGCCAATGATGGCCAAATCAATTCGGAGGCGATCGGACGAGCGATGAAGGCTAGGGATTTATGCCAAGCGACAACCCATCCCTATAGGTCCTTCGATACCCCCCAAGTAACATGTTCAAACATCCATAGTAGGAATTTCATAAATTTTGACTTCAAAACCAAAATCGGAAAATTCATCAAACCAATTCAAATCAAAAGCAATTGAACATGAAATAGATTTTAGGAATTCATACCTAACAAAAATGAAAGCTATAGACATAGATGTGAGTTCAAGAACTCACCTTTAAATTCAAAAACAAGAAATGAGAAGCTCTAAAATAAGCTTAGACCAATTCTTCTTCACTACATCTCTAGAATCTTCAATCTATTATCAAATGCAAAGTTTTTCCTAAGTTACGTTATAGGAAAAATCAAGAATTAAAGACGGATTGAGATGGAGAAGATGAAGAGGATGCTTACCTAAGCTTCTCCTTGATTTTAGAACTTGAATTTGAATTTCCTAAGAGAACTAGGACTTAGGAATTTAGTTTCCTCTTCCCACCATTTTTCCTAGGGCTTGAGTGTATTAGGAAATTTGAAGTGGAATGAATGAAGAGGAGTGGAGTGGGAGGTATTTGGTAGAAGGTTTGGGTTCTTTTATTGGGTTAATGGGCTTGAACGCAACCCAAAGCCCAAATCAAAATACCAAAATCCTAATCAATTCCAAGCATATCGATGTTTATACTTAAACAAGTTGTAAACATTGTTTTGAACTCAATGAAAGTGGTCTCGGGTCTGAATTTGATTGTTTACAAAAGTCACATTTCGGACTTTAATTCAACTAACGATGCTATATTTAAATAAAACATTAAATATATAATCGTAAAATATGCGGGTTGTTACAAATCTCCCATCCTTAAAGGAATTGTTGTGACGCCCCACCTCTAAACTCACACTAGCCAAGGACACTACGGGGTAATGTCGTAGACTAGCACGAAGAATAAGGTTGTTGAGGAGCGACCATCTGTGTAATTGCTTTGTGCGAGTACCGATATGTCAGATAATATAACTTACATTTCATTTCAAGAGGAAATCCGACATATCAAATACAAACTCAAAGCTACCATATAGTGGCTATGTGGGCTTCGGAAAAATATATAGAAATAAACATAACACAAATCAGTCACGGATATTCATATCTCAAAGGCGGAAACAGATACGAATATAACACATAAAAGTGTACATCAAAATAGTGGTCAAACTAGATCCACTACATCACAAAAGAATAGATACAAGTGCTAGACAAAAGAATATGTATACATCAAGGAGTCTCTATCTCGAATGTATAATAACAAAAACTACTAAGCTAAAGTAGTTAGCCAAAAGTCAGATGACGGACCCTGATAAGAAGTCAAGCAGAAGCACCTGAAATACCTTGGTCTGACCTGAGTATTATTTAAGAAGAAAATAATAAACGAACCAGTCTAGCTATAAATATCATATAAAACGAGATAGGATAAGAGATATGACAAAAACGTATGATAACAATAATGCCATACTGTGACAAGTATACATCAGATAACAACAAAAATCATACAATATCTCAAATATTCTCAAACACTAAAAAGAATGTCATATTCTTTAAATTATTCACCAAAACACAAATATTGACAAAACATATCAATGCCAATCGCAAAAATGGTGAAACACAAATTCTAGAAATCAACAAATAGAAATCCAGAAATCACAAAAAGGGGAAGGCCTATCGCAAACGAGAGCATGAAAACCCACCAACAAGTGTATCACAAATGGGTCGTTATCCCATAAAATGAGCGAAAGCTCCTCCTATAAGCCGAAGCTCCTCCAAACAGGGTATAGTCCCCCCTTGCGGACTATGAGCCAAAGCTCCTCCTATGAGCCGAAGCTCCCCCAAACAGGGTATAGTCCCCCCTTGCGGACTATGAGCCAAAGCTCCTCCTATGAGCCGAAGCTCCCCCAAACAGGGTATAGTCCCCCCTTGCGGACTATGAGCCAATGCTCCTCCAAACAGGGTAGAGTCCCCCCTTGCGAACTATGATCCAAAGCTCCTCCTATGAGCCGAAACTCTTCCAAACAGGTTACAGTCCCCCACGCGGACAAAGAGACATCGCACATCGCTAGTTTAAATCACCAAAGGATCATCATTGATCGATAATGTAAATTACACTAAGCTAGTAAATAAATGAGTTTAGCTTCATGTCCCATAACCACTGGCTTAACTTAAATATTTACGAACAGATTGTAGATTTCCACTCAAAAATTATCACAAGTGTTCAATCGAACAAGTCCAAGGATTAACCGACGAAGTAAACACAAGCGTTTCATACCACTTGTTTTGCTAATCCATTTAATTAGATTTCTCATATGAATGAGGTAAAGGTTTTTATATACTAATAGATTTGGAAATCGGTTTTGAAAACGAGCTTTGTATTTAAAAGTAGTGTTGAAATCGTTTTTGTGAAAGAGTTTGAGTATGTACTACTAGTATAGAAACCTTTGTATTTTAAAGTGACAAACCACAGAAATGATTGTAGAAACAATCAATCACCAAAAATTCACATACGAGAATGTGAACTAAATCCATAAAAATCGATATCAAATACATCAAATGGATATTCCCTAAAATCCAAAGAAAGAAGTCATCAAAGTCGATAATAAGTGATAACAACTAACCGGATCAACAAAAATCGATTAAAATTGGAAGTTCACTCAAAAAACAGGCTAATAGGCAAAACTGAACAGTTCTAGACGTCTGGTTTAGAATCCAGACGTCTGGATTTGTTTTCTGGAAATTTTCAGAAAACCTCCCAAACGTTTGAAATTTCAAGGCAGACGTCTGAGACCCAATCCAGACGTCTGAACCTATATATCAGACGTTTGGAATATGTTTCTGCCATTTTCTTTTCTACGTGCTTATTATTTTTTCCTCCAGGTCTATAACCAGACGTCTGGACTTGATATCCAAACGTATGGTCACTGGCCTGGGCAACAGTTTGCCTAGGCCATGATGGCCAAAACGATTCGGAAGCGATCGGACGAGCAATGACGACTAGGGATTTATGCCAAGCGACAACCCAGCCTTATAGGCTCTTCGATACACCCCAAATATCATATCCAAACATCCATAGTAGGATTTTCATAAAATTGGACCAAAACACCAAAATTTGGAAAATTCACCAAATCAATTCAAATCAAAAGCAAATGAACATGCACAAATGTTAGGAATTCATACCTAACAAAAATGAAAGTTATAGATGTAGATGTGAGTTAAAGAACTCACCTTTAAACCCAAAAACAACAAATGAGAAGTTTTAAAACAAGGCAAGACCAATTCCTCTTCAATAAACCTCTAGAATCTTCAATCTATTATCAAAGGTGAAGTTTTTCCTAAGTTAGGTTATAGGAATTTCTGAAAATTGAAGAGAGATTGAGATGGAGAAGATGAAGAGGATGCTTACCTAAGCTTCTTCTTGATTTTGGACTTGAATTTGAGTTTCCTAACCAAAACTAGGGTTTAGGAATTTTAATTTCCTCTTCTTTCCCCCATTTTTACTTTAGCTAGAGAGTGTTAGGTAATGAGGAATGAAATGAATGAAGAGGAGTTGAGTTAGAGTGTTTGATAAAGGAGTTGGGTTCTCTTATTGGTTAGTGGGCTGAAACCCAAACCCAAAGCCCCAAATGAAAACATCAAAATTCTAATCAACTCCAAACATATCGATGTTTATACTAAAAAAAGTTGTAAATGCCATTTTGGACTCAATGGAACTGGTCTCGAGTCCCAATTCGACTGTTGACAAAAAGTAACATTTTGGACTTTAATCCGATTAACGATGCTATATTTAAATAAAACATATAAATATACAATCGTAAAATATGTGGGTTGTTACAGACTCCCCTCCTTAAAGAAATTGCGTCCTCGCAATACTTAAAAGAAAATAAAGAGTAACGACCATACTAAGGCATAATCAACACAAAAGAAGAAATTTTGAAATGAAAAGTTCACCCTAAGGAGCACGAAAGAGTAAGTCCGGATGTGTTCGCTTGATGAATTCTCTGGATTCCCAAGAGCAACCCTTTGGATTTGAGGACCACTGGACTTTCACAAGAGGAACATCTTTATTTCGAAGGCGTTTAACCTCCGAAGCAATGATACGAATAGGATGTTGCTCATAAATCAAATTAGGTGAAACCTCAATCTCTTCAATAACACCGGGCTCAAGAATAGAATCGAAATCCCTAAGGCATTTCCGTAGTTGAAAAACGTGGAACACGTCGTGAATAGGAGAAAATTGAGCCGGTAATAAAAGGCGATAAGCCACGGAACGTATGCGTTTAGTGATGGGAAATGGACCAACATATCGAGGTGATAATTTTCCCGATCGACTGAAACGCACAACATCCTTCATAGGTGAAACACGAATGAACACCAATAAAGTCTGGACCTAAAACCAGCTTCTCACCGGCTTCAAGCCAACACGAAGGAAATCGGCATGGCCTTCCGTAGAGTGCCTCGAAAGGTGCAATACCAATACTAGATTGGAAGCTATTATTATAGGAAAACTCAACAAGAGAAATATGATCTTCCCAACTTCCACCAAAATCAAGAACACATGCACAAAGGAGATCTTCAAGAGTTCGATTCACACGCTCTATTTGTCCATCGGATTGAGGACGATAAGCGGTGCTAAAAGAGAAGGATGAGCCTCAATGCTACATAAAACAAGAGATAAACATAAATTGGATTCACGATCTTGAATCTCACAAGTGGATAAAGTCTCAAGATCATTCCATTCGGATATCATCATGGATACAACTGCTTGTTGCTTACGACTAGGGGCATCGGCAACACGATTTCCCTTTCCGGGAGTATAAAGAATATCAAGATCATAAGATGCAAGGAATTCAAGCCAACGTGGTTGACGCAAATTGAGTTCCTTTTGAGAAAATAAATACTTCAAAGATTTATGATCGGTGTAGAGAACAAATTTCTCTCCCAAAAGATAATGACGCAAAATTCTAAGGGCGAAAACAATAGCTGCGAGCTCTAAATCATGAGTGGTATATCTAGTCTCGACAGGCTTTAATTGCCTAGAAGCATAAGCGATAACACGTTCCCTTTGCATGAGAACGGCTCCCAAACCAACACGACTAGCATCGGTATAAACAATAAAATCTTGGTTCCCTTCGGGAATCACAAGAATAGGAGCATCAGAAAGGAGTTCTTTTAAATGATCCTCTTTCCCGAAAAGCTAAGACATTCAAAATTATAATGAACTTTATGTAATCATCTTTTTTGAAATTTTTTACTTTTTACAAGTCAATTTTTTGTGTCTGACTGTCTCATCATAGCGTTTAGGAGATTCCTATCGATAACATTGATCAGGCGCATCGACCAGAATTCTTAAAGCACTCAATGGGCAAAGCAACACAAAATCATCTTCTATATGATAAACATGTCTCTTAGAAATTTTACGAATATTCTTTGCTTGTTTCAAGAACAACATCCAATTATACTTATAAATATCTTATTTAGAAGATTTGCAAATTTTAAATTGTTGTTTTCATCCTAATCAATGAATACAAGGATGGACACAACGAGATATTCAAAGGATACTTGATTCATAAGATGGATGAATTAAGGTGAAAGGCTCGTCAAATCGAATGACATAACGAACCACTCATAAGAATCATAACGAGTGCAGAATGCGGTAAGTAGAACACTATCCTCCACAACTCGTAGCTAATGAAAACCGGCGGCAAGGTCGAGCTGAAAAGACCTTAGCACCACTCAATAGATCGCTTAGGTGGTAATCCTAAGACAAGCTAAAAAATACGGGAAAATTCACAAACTACTTGAGTGAGGGAAATAACATCTTCCTCATCAAGTGGGTTTACAGAATGAGATGATGTCACAGAATTGGAATCAAAATCATTAAGAACAATAGAAATATGCCTAACAGATTGAGAATGTCGAAGATGGATAGTCCTCTTGGGACATAGGATATGGGCTTCATAATGATTAAGCCAATCCTTTCCAAAAAATCATTCCGAACCTAAGTAGCAACCGGATCGGAAAGCATAATCACATAAAATAATCTCGACATCTCCACAAAGTAAACTGAGTGTTGCGGATCCACTAATCAGATTCGCAATTTTCAGTGAAGTCATCAAGCCCATAATATTAAAAGAAAAAGAATCAACAAGTTCTTTTGATATAAAAGAGTGGGATGCACCCGTGTCAAAAAGAACTCGAATAGGATGATCATGAAACATAATAATGCCATCAAGGATAGAATGAAAAATACCTTGATTACGAGAAGTGTTACTAGGTGCTTGTATAACATTCAGCTCTTCCTCTCTCTTGCTTTGAATTTTGGGACATGAAGATATATAATGATCCAAACTTTTGCAAGCGGCAAGAAATAGGCCTTGGACACCTATTTATATAGTGGTCCTTAGAGCCACAATTGTAGCATTCTCCACGATTAGGGATTGGAGTCTTTGCTACCGAAGTTACTTGCTTCACTTTCTTGTTGGGATTAGGACTTTCGAACTTAATAAAGAGATGCCTCTTCTTATTGATGTTGAAGTTCTATTTGGCACCCACAACTTCAACATCACTTTCTTTATCCGCCTCTTCAAGTCGAAGAGCGATATCTACAAGCGGATCGAAAGAAACTTCTAGTTTCAGAAGTAAAGGTTTTTTGAGGTTCTTATTCAACCCATAGACAAACCTCTGATTTTTCTTCAATGGGGTATTAATATACTCGACCCCATATTTAGAGAGAGGTTCAAAAGATGCGACATAATCAGCCACAAAAGATTCACCTTGAACAAGGTCAATAAAGCGTCGGGCTAAAGTTACTTTTTAGCCTTCGGCACAAACTTCAATTCGAATCTTTCCCGAAATTGCTCCCAAGTAAGATCCGCTTCGATAATCTCAGAAACCAAAAGCTCATACCAATCTAATGCTCTCTCCTAGAGCATGCTAGAAGCCACTTGGACTCGATGTAGATCAATAAGATTCATGCGGGAAAAGATGCGATCGCATGTTCTGAGCCAAGCTTGGATTTCTATAACGCTTTCGGAACCCTTGAATGGCCTTCCACCCAAATCGGTATAATCTCCGCACAAGCGTGCAAATCCATATTTAGGATGAGTAGGCACTGGAATGGGTCCGACAGCTTGACCATTCTTCACAAGATCTAAGAGCTGTTGGGCAGACGTAAATACTCCATCCTGAGGAGTAGCGCTGGATTGACCGACGCTGGGACGGCCTGGTCTAACCATTTCTCTTCTTTAAGAAAGAAAGAAAGAAGAGGAAAAAGGTTATTCTCTGAATGAATATCAAACAAACTTGATTGATAAAACAAGGCATCACAAAAGAAAATAGGATAGTACGGGTCCAATGACTCGAATTAAATCCTAAGGCACGACTCCTAAGAAAGACTTAGGACAATGACCCTTGCTAGATTATTCTATATTGTTCCGAAGTTTGGCTCTGATACCAAGCTGTGACGCCCCCACCTCTATACTCACACTAGCCAAGGACACTACGGGGTATTGCCGTCGACTAGCATGAAGAATAAGGCTGTTGAGGACGACCATCCGTGTAATTTCTTTGTGCGAGTACCGATATGTTAGATAATATAGCTTACATTTCATTCCAAGAGGAAATCCGACATATCAAATACAAACTCAAAGCTACCACACAGTGGCTATGTGGGCTTCGGAAAAAAAATATAGAAATAAACATAACACAAATCAGTCATAGATATTCATATCACAAAGGCGGAAACAGATATGAATATAACACATAAAAGTGTACATCAAAATAGTGGTCAAACTAGATCCACTACATCACAAAAGAATATATACAAGTGCTAGACAAAAGAATATGTATACATCAAGGAGTCTCTATCTCGAATGTATAATAACAAAAACTACTAAGCTAAAGTAGTTAGCCAAAAGTCAGATGACAGACCCTGATAAGAAGTCAAGCAGAAGCACCTGAAATACCTCGGTCTGACCCGAGTATTATTTAAGAAGAAAATAATAAACAGATCAGTCTAGCTATAAATATCATATAAAATGAGATAGGATAAGAGATATGACAAAAACGTATGATAACAATAATGCCATACTGTGACAAGTATACATCAGATAACAACAAAAATCATACAATATCTCAAATATTCTCAAACACTAAAAAGAATGTCATATTCTTTAAATTATTCCTCAAAACACAAATATTGACAAAACATATCAATGCTAATCGCAAAAATCGGTGAAATACAAATTATAGAAATCAACAAATAGAAATCCAGAAATCACAAAAGGGGGAAGGCCTATCACAAACGAGAGCATGAAAACTCACCAACACGTGTATCACAAATGGGTCGCTATCCCATAAAATGAGCCGGAGCTCCTCCAAACAGGGTATAGTCCATCTTTGCGGACTATGAGCCAAAGTTCCTCCTATGAGCCGAAGCTCCTCCAAATAGGGTATAGTCCCCCCTTACGGACTATGAGCCAAAGCTCCTCCTATGAGCCGAAGCTCCTCCAAACAGGGTATAGTCCCCCCTTGCGGACTATGAGCCAAAGCTCCTCCTATGAGCCGAAACTCCTCCAAACAGGGTACAGTCCCCCAAGCGGACCAAAAGACATCGCACATTACTAGTCTAAATCATCAAAGGATCATCATTGATCGATAAGTGTAAATTACACTAAGCTAGTAAATAAATGAGTTTAGCTTCATGTCCCATAACCACTGGCATAATTTAAATATTTACGAACAGATTGTAGATTTCCACTCAAAACTTGTCACAAGAGTTCAATCGAATAAGTCCAAGAATTAACCGACGAAGTAAATGCAAGCGTTTCATACCACTTGTTTTGCTAAGCCGTTTAATTAGATTTCTCATACGAATGAGGTAAAGGTTTGTATATACTAATAGATTTGGAAATCGGTTTTGAAAACGAGCTTTGTATTTAAAAGTAGTGTTGAAATCGTTTTTGTGAAAGAGTTTGAGTATCTACTACTAGTATAGAAACCTTTGTATTTTAAAATGACTAACCACAGAAATGATTGTAGAAACAATCAATAACCAAAATTTCACATACGAGAATGTGAATTAAATCCATAAAAATCGATATCAAATCCATCAAATGGATATTCCCAAAATCCAAAGAAAGAAGTCATCAAAGTCGATAATAAGTGATAACAACAAACCGAATCAACAAAAATCGATTAAATTTGGAAGTTCACTCAAAAAACAGGCAAATAGGCAAAACTGAACAGTTCCAGATGTCTGGTTTAGAATCCAGACGTCTGGATTTGTTTTCTGGAAATTTTCAGAAAACCTCCCAGACGTCTGAAATTTCAAGGCAGACGTTTGAGACCCAATCCAGACGTCTGAACCTATAAATCAAACGTCTGGAATATGTTTCTGCCATTTTCTTTTCTGTGTGCTTATTATTTTTTCCTCCAGGTCTATAACCAGACATTTGGACTTGATATCCAAACGTCTGGTCACCTAGCCTGGGCAACAGTTTGCCTAGGCTATAATGGCCAAAACGATTCGGAAGCGATCAGACGAGCAACGATGACTAGGGATTTATGCCAAGCGACAACCAAGCCTTATAGGCTCTTCGATACACCCCAAATATCATGTCCAAACATCTATAGTAGGATTTTCATAAAATTGGACCAAAACACCAAAATTTGGAAAATTTACCCAAAAACAACGAATGAGAAGTTTTAAAACAAGGCAAGACCAATTCCTCTTCAATAAACCTCTAGAATCTTCAATCTTTTATCAAAGGTGAAGTTTTTCCTAAGTTAGGTTATAGGAATTTCTGAAAATTAAAGAGAGATTGAGATGGAGAAGATGAAGAGGATGCTTACCTGAGCTTCTCCTTGATTTTGGACTTGAATTTGAGTTTCCTAACCAAAACTAGGATTTGGGAATTTATTGGGTTAGTGGGCTGAAACCCAAACCCAAAGCCCCAAATGAAAACATCAAAATTCTAATCAACTCCAAAATATCGATGTCTATACTCAAAAAAGTTGTAAACACCATTTTGGACTCAATGTAAATGGTCTCGAATCCCAATTCGACTGTTTACAAAAAGTAACATTTTGGACTTTAATCTGATTAACGATGTTATATTTAAATACACAATCGTAAAATTTGCGGGTTGTTACAATTATGTCCTTGCAAGACTTAAGAAGAAAATAAAGAGTAATAACCACTCCAAGGCATAACAACACAAAAGAAAATTTTGAAGTGAGAAGTTCACCTTAAGGAGCACGAGAGAGTAAGTCCGGATGTGTTCGCTCGATGAATTCTCTGCATTCCCAAGAGCAATCCTTAGGATTTGCGGACCATTGAACTTTCACAAGCGGAACATCTTTATTACGAAGGCATTTAACCTCCGTAGCAATGATACGAATAGGATGTTGCTCATAAGTCAAATTAGGTGAAACTTCAATTTCTTCAATAACACCGGGCTCAAGAATAGAATCGGAATCTCTAAGCATTTCCGTAGTTGAGAAACGTGGAATACGTTATGAATAGTAGAAAATTGAGCCGGTAATAAAAGGTGATAAGCCATGGAACCAATGCGTTCGGTGATGGGAAATGGGCCAATATATCGAGGTGCTAATTTTCCTGATCAACTGAAATGCACAACACCCTTCATAGGTGAAACACGAATAAATACCAAATCTCCCACAGAAAATTCTAAATTCCTTCTTCAGTTATCGACATAGGATTTTTGTCTACTTTGAGCTTCTTTCATCCTATGACGAATAAGGTCAATCTTTTCTGTGGAATCACGAATAAAATCCAGACCTAAAACCAGCTTCTCACCGATTTCAAGCCAACACGAAGGAGACCGGCATGGCCTTCTGTAGAGTGCCTCAAAAGGTTCCATACCAATACTAGATTGGAAGCTATTATTATAAGAAAACTCAACAAGAGAAATATGATCTTCCCAACTTCCACCAAAATCAAGAACACATGCACGAAGGAGATGTAAGAAATGCGGATTACGGATCTTAAGGCTAGAATTAACACTAAAAAAGGGGGGGGTAAATAGTGTTTTAAGGAATTTCTAATTCTTTTTGAGTTTATATTAATTGTGTATATATATATATATATTTATTTATATAATATACTAACATTTATTCTGGAGATAAGATAAACTAGATAACAAAAAAATAATTCAATTTCATTTCATAATAGAACGATACAATGATTAAACATTAAGAACTACACGAACATTCAAATCAAAACAAACTAAAACCAATACAACATGACATGAAAAGGTAGAACTAGTTAGAGGATGACGAAGATGAAGATAATCCAAGCTTCTTGTTGACTTTGGAGAAAAACTTGTTCACCTTGGATGACATTTTATCCAATTTCTTACTAACGGACCGTTTAAGAGTCCGTTGATTCTCAACAATGGTCTTTTGATTTTTGAGTAAGGTTTTGTTGGTTGGATTAGAGGGATAGTCAATACTTTCCAAGGATGTTTCACCTTCTTCTTCTTCTATTTCCATTTCATCCCCTTCTTCTTCTTCTTCCTCCTCCTCCTCTTCCATCTCCTCATGAGCCAAACGCTCTTCCTTTTCGGTAAGAGTCTCATATGGTTGAAAAACATCTGGAATTTTCATAAGAGAAATGTTTGAGTGATTAAAAACTTTTCTTGAAACAAATTCTTTTCCTTTGAAATCCACTCCAAAATAATTAAAAATCTGAGTGAGATATATTCCATGATACAAAGTGTTTTCACCCACTTCAAATTTTTTGGGACGAAGTTCATCCAAAATAACTTGCGCCCAATTAATATCATAATTTACAAAAATAGGAAAAAGTGCTTTGCAAACTTTTGAAGTTGGATTGTTAAAACTCCCCGATCTTAGGGTCAAAGTATGTTGTAAAAGAAGATTAATAATTCTTGTTTTTGGTCGAAAGTTTCGATTTATGAATTCAAAGTTATCATCTCCTTCGAAAATGTGATGAAATGTCTCACGATCATTTTCATCGATATTAAAACTAGAAAGATCCATTCCCATGCTCTTGCAATTGAGAATGGTACCCAAAACATCACAATTTAAAATGATTCTAGTGCCTTTGACACTACTCCAAATTTCATCATCATTTCCATTATAAAATCCACGATTGAGATTTGCATAGAAAATTTTAACAAGATTTGGATAACAAAGAAAGTCATTTTGTGAAGCATCAACAAGACTAATAACTTGGTTGTTTGCAAAAAGAGAATCGATTTCATAAGTAGAGAAAACTTGAAATAAAGCAAACTTTCCGGGATGGACTTTTCCGTAGTTAGCATAGTTGATATATGCTTTTATAGCCTCCGAATTTTTGAAAAGTTGCTCTTTTATATTTCTGGAAAGTCTCATTGTGGAAGGGTTGCTTTAAGAAGCCATTAGAGTAGAGAGTAGAGAGCTTGATATTTTGAAATAAGAGTTTGAATTTGAAAATGAAAGTGAAAAGTTGTGATAAGAGATAGTAAATAAATAGATTCTCAAGGGACAGGTTCTCTGATCAAAAGGTGACTTTTCAGAGATTCGAATGAAGTGAAAAGATGGAGGGAAATTCAAACATTTGAATTCAAATTTGAATTTCAAATTTCTGTACTTTTGTCGATAACGTGGGGGGGCCTTGTTGACAGGTGTCTCTGAATTTTCATGATTTATTTCTCTTAAGTATTCATATATATATATATATATTACTTTTAATGTCTATATAATATCTGGAATATTACTAGAATTATAGTATATTCCATAAAATATTATGATACTATTTAAAAATAAAAATAATAATAAAATAATAGTAAACATATAATAAAAAAAAAAAAATTAAAATTCAAACGGCACACCAATTCAAAATCAACCAATCAAACATCCAATCCTAAGCATGCAATTTTAACCAATGTATTGTAAACGTGTACCTTTTTTTAGTCCGTTTCTCTGAATTCGTCGGAGTCGTGAACTGTCGTGAAACACATATTTGAATTATCTGTCTTCTGATCATCATCACTTGAGGACGAGTCTGAGTCATCTAGAGTAGCGGTAAATGCACGTTTTCGTTTCTTTGCGGAATCATTGTTTATAGGAAGATTTTGCTTATCTGGATGCGGACAGTCTCTTTTGATATGGTCTGGTTCGTCATAGTTGAAACATTTGATATAGTTTGGCACTACATTCTGATTACCAGAGTTCTTATAGTTGTTTCTCTTGAGATTATTCATCTTTCTGTATATCAGGAATTTCCGAAAGTTCTTGGTCATAAAGGCTATCTCTTCATCATTATCGTTGTTTGAGTCTGATCCATCGGTCAATGCATTGAATGCAATTGATTTCTTTTCAGATTCTTTGCTTTCTCTTCTCCCAAGTATTCGGACTTCAAACGACATTAGATTTCCAATTAATTCTTCTAACTTTAAGGTACTGATGTCATTTTCCTCTTCGATCGCAAGTGTCTTTTGATCCCATTCTGGAGTAAGAGAATTTAAGATTTTTCTTACTTGATCTTCTTCCGAAAATACCTTTCCCAAGGATATTAAAAAAAGCACAATATCCTGAAATCTACTATACATATCTGGAATAGACTCATTAGGATTCATTTTAAATAATTGAAACTGATTTGTGAGCATGGAAATTTTGGTCTGTTTAACTTTGGTTGTTCCTTCGTGAGTAACTTGCAAAGTTTTCCAGATTTCATATGCAGACTTACAAACTGACACTCTATTAAATTCATTCCTATCAAGTGAACAAAACAGAATATTCATAGCTTTAGAGTTATTTTGTGCGACGACCTTTTGCTCAGCAGTCCACTGTGCAAAACCAGTTGTGGGTTCAAAATATTCAGTCTGTGTGATATTCCAAGTGTCTAGTCCTACATATTGTAAATATATTTTCATCCTACATGCCCAATATGCATAGTTACTGCCATTAAAAAGTGGCGGTCTTACAGTAGACTGACCTTCTACAAATAAACTAATGATAGAGGTAATAGAACCAGTGTTGGTAGTAGTAACAGCACCATTGTTGGTAGCCATTTTGAAAATTTTCAAAATTCAGATTATGAAACTTTGAAAACCTGGCTCTGATACCAAATATGAGAAATGCGGATTACGGATCTTAAGGCTAGAATTAACACTAGAGGGGGGGTGAATAGTGTTTTAAGGAATTACTAATTCTTTTTGAGTTCATATTAATTTGAACACAAATGTATGCAATATTCAGACACATATATGATCACAGAATCAAACACAGATGCAGATATAAAGTAAAAGCAATAAAGGAAAGAGCACACCGGATTTTATACTGGTTCGGAGTTACCCTACATCCAGTCCCGCAACACAAGTACGGATTTCCTTGCAAAATCAATTCATACAATTACACCCTCGATTTCAAGGCCATGAGGTACACCGCTCCAGATTCACAATCTTCTGGGTAGAGATACTTGATTTTATGGGCAACAAGTTCACCCAATTGATTTTCCAGGCTACAATCACACCTTTTCTCACTCGATTGAATACAAAGAAGTCTATAACTCTGAATAGCACTGGGATCTTGTTGAGATAGTGATAGAGAATCAAACCAGAGAAGATCTAGTTAGATTCAATGGTGATTTCAGCAGAGTAATCGTAAAAATGTATATAAAGAAATGTGGAAGAAGAAGAGGAGTGAAATCAGATAAAATATGATTATAAATTCATTTAAAATAGCCCCTATTTATAGTATAACAACAGCCATGTCCATTCATGAAAGGACATGATGAACAGACACTTTCTTTGAAATTCAAACTTTTGAAATAAACTGTCACCTTGTCGACAATGGGTCCTTGGGGTTGTCGACAAGCCTAAGTTATTTTTGGTAATTTGTTTTTCTTTGAAAATAACTTCTATCTTGTATTAAAGCTATTTTAAACTTTATAAATATACTTAACTATAGTTAAAATACATAAATAAGTATAGAGAATAAAATTTTGGTATATATAAAATTTTACTATAATTTTATATTTAAATCTAAGTATAAATATTAAAAGTTAAATATATTATAATTAAAAGATAGTTTAAAACCAAGGATAATTTGATATTGAAAATAAAGATTATTTTGAGGCTAAAAGTATTTTAAAACCAGGATAGATGTTTTTGATTTAAAAAGGATGATTTGAAATTATTTTGAAAACAAGATATAATTTTGTAAAACATTTGAATAAAAGTTAGTGGATACAAAACAATGTTCCACTAGATTTTTCGTAGGTTCCATCCTACTTAGGGTTCCATCCCTTTAACAGGCTCGAAGTGGATTCCATTACACGAATAACATGGATTTTAAGATGTCAGTGCTTTTCTAGGAGTTTTAACAAAATTCCTAACTAAATTACTTATCTTGAAATCTTGAACTCTTGATAATCTTGATACTCATGAGTCTTGAATCTTGATATCTTTGATCTTGAGTTCATCAGTTCTTGAATCTCTATACTGTACAGTCTTCATTCTTTGGTACCTGTATATATATCCTGCATATACATATATATCTAAACAATAATGTTAGTATTTATATTTTATAATCTTATTCTAAGGTTGTTGTCATCAATACCAACTCCTCAGGGACTAACAGGAGATCTTCAAGAGTTTGATTCACACGCTCGGTTTGTCCATCGGACTGAAGATGATAAGCGGTGCTAAAATTAAGCTTCATTCCCAAAGCTTTTTGAAGACCCTTCCAAAATCCACTGGTAAATAATGGATCATGATCGCTAACAATAGAAGTAGGAACTCCATGCAATATAACAATTTCTTTAACATAGAGTTTGGCCAAAAGAGGTACGGTCTGGTTGGGCCGAACGGGAAGAAAATGGGTGGATTTTGTAAGTCTATCTACTATCACCCATAGACTATCATGACCCGAACGAGATAGGGGAATACCGTCAATAATGTCCACGGAAATTTGATCCCACTTCCAAACGGGAATGTCTAAAGGTTGCAATAACCCACCGGGCCTTTGATGCTCTGCCTTAATGAGTTGGCAAGTAATGCGGCGCTTAATGAAGTTTGCAATATCAGATTTCATTCCATCCCAATAATAAAGTCGTTTCACGTCCGCATACATTTTACTACTACCGGGATGAATGGTAAATTTAGAACGATGAGAATCTTCTAAAATGTCCTTACGAAGATCACTAATATTTGGCACAATAAGTCTACCAAATTTTCGAGTACCTCCACGAGCATCGATTTCAAAGTCTTTCAAACCATCAATATTTCTATCCCTACAACTTTGGCTAAGATGAGCCAATTCGGGATCATGCTTTTGAGCTTCAAGAATGCGGTTTAAAAGAGGTGGATGAGCCTCAAGGCTACATAAAACAAGAGATGAACATGAATCGGATTCACGATCTCGAATCTCACAAGTGGACAAAGTCTCGAGATCATTCCATTCGGATATCATCATGGAAACAACTTGCTTACGACTAAGGGCATCGGTAACACGATTTCCCTTTCCGGGAGTATAAAGAATATCAAGATCATTAGATGCAAGGAATTCGAGCCAACGTTGTTGACACAAATTAAGTTCCTTTTGAGAGAACAAATACTTCAAAGATTTATGATCGGTGTAGAGAACAAATTTCTCTCCCAAAAGATAACGACGCCAAATTCTAAGGGCGAAAACAATGGCCGCGAGCTCTAAATCATGTGTGGCATATCTAGTCTTAGCAGGCTTTAATTGCCTAGAAGCATAAGCGATAACGCGTTCCTTTTGCATGAGAACGGCTCCCAAACCAACACGACTGACATCGGTATAAACAATCAAGTCTTGGTTCCCTTCGGGAAACACAAGAATAGGAGCATCGGAAAGGAGTTCTTTTAATTTCTGAAAAGCAGCTTAACTTTTGTCTGACCAAATGTACTTAACTCCCTTCTTTGTCAAACTAGTAAGAGGTACGGAAATTTTAGAAAAGTCTTTTATGAAACGACGGTAATAGCCCGCTAATCCAAGAAAACTACGGATTTCCGTCACACTCTCCGATCTTTTCCAATTTTGAATCGCTTCAATCTTTGAAGGATCCATGGAAATTCCGGATTCAAAAATAATATGTCCTAAAACTTTCACACGAGATCGCCAAAATGGCACTTAGAAAATTTTGCTTTCAATTGATTGCTCCTAAGAGTTTCCAACACAATCCGGAGATGTTTTTCATGCTCTTCCTCGGTTTAGAATAAACAAGAATATCATCGATAAAGATGAGAACAAATCGATCGAGGAAGTCTTTGAAAACTCGATTCATAAGGTCAACGAAATAAGCTGGAGCATTCGTTAAACCAAATGGCATAACAAGCCATTCATAAGATCCATAACGAGTAATGAACGATGTCAAAGGAATGTTATCCTCTGCAATACGAAGCCGATGAAAACCGATTGCTAAGTCTAACTGTGAAAAGACTCTAGCACCGCTAAGTTGATCGAATAGATCATCAATCCGAGGTAAGAGATATTTATTCTTTATGGTAAGATCATTAAGCTTGCAGTAGTCAACGCAAATTCTAAGTGTACCATCGGATATCTTCACAAAGATAGCTGAAGCTCCCCAAGGAGAGGAACTAGAACGAATAAACTGTTTTGCTTCCAATTCGGATAATTGTTTACGCATCTCCTTATTTTCCTTATTGGACATACGATAAGGAGGACGAGTGATAGGTAGAGCTCCAGGGATTAGATTAATTTTGAAATCAATTTCATGCTTAGGTGGTAATCCTAAAATGGGCTCAAATATATTGGGAAATTCACGAACAACGTGAATGAGGGAAATGACATCTTCCTCGTCATCATTATCGTCATCATGTGGATTTGGAGAATATAAGGATGCTACCGAATTGGAATCTGAATCTTTAAGAACAATAGAAATCTGCTTAACAGATTGAGATGGATAGTCTTCTCGGGACATAGGATGTGGGCTTCATAATGATTAACCCAATCCATTCCCAAAATCATTCTGAAACCTAAGTAACGCATAACATGCAAATCGGCATGGAAAACATTATCACATAAAATAATTTCAACATCCTTACAAAATAAACTGAGTGTTGCGGATCCACCAACTAGATTCACAATTCTTAATGAAATCATCAAGGCCATAATATTTAAAGACAAAATATCAACAAGTTCCTTTGATATAAAAGAGTGAGATGCACCCGTATCAAAAAGAACTCGAATAGGATGATCACGAAACATAATAATGCCATCAAGGACAGAATGAGAAATACCTTGACCAAGAGAAGTGTTACTAGGTGTTTGCACAACATTCACCTTTCCCTCTTTCTTGATTTGAAGTTTGGGACATGAAGATATATGATGACCTGAACTTTTGCAATAGCGGCAATAAAGGGGTTTCGGACACCTATTTGCATAATGGTCCTTAGAACCACAATTGTAGCATTCTCCATAACTAGAGGTAGAAGTACTTGCTACCGAAGTTGCTTGCTTCCATTTCTTGTTAGGATTAGTTTTGAACTTATTATCGGGATGCCTCTTCTTGTTGTTATTAAAGTTCTTCTTGGCACCCACAACTTCAACATCACTTTCTTTATCGGCCTCTTCAAGTCGAAGAGCGATATCTACAAGCTGATCGAAAGAAACTTCTAGTTTCAGAAGTAAAGCCTTTTTGAGATTCTTATTCAACCCATAGATAAACCTCTGATTTTTCTTCAATGGGGCATTTATATACTCGACCCCATATTTAGAGAGGGATTCAAATGATGCGACATAATCCATCACAGAAGATTCACCTTGAACAAGGTCAATAAAGGGTCGGGCTAAAGTTACTTTTTCAGCTTCAGGCACAAACTTTAACTCGAACCTTTCCCGGAATTGCTCCCAAGTAAGATCCGCTTCAACAATTTCCGAAACCAAAAGCTCATACCAACCTAATGCTCTCTCCTGGAGCATGTTAGAAGCCACTTGGACTCGATGTAGATCCAAAAGATTCATGCGAGAAAAGATGCGATTGCATGTTCTAAGCCAAGCTTGGACTTCTATAACGCTTTCAGAACCCTTGAATGGCCTTCCACCCAAATTGGTATAATCACTACACAAGCGTGCAAACCCGGATTTAGGATGAGTAGGCCCAGGAATGGATCCGACAGCTTGGGCATTCTTTACAAGATCCAAAAGTTGTTGGGCAGACATGAATACGCCATCCTGAGGAGTAGCACTGGATTGACCGGCACTAGGACGGCTAGGTCTAACCATTTCTCTTCTTTAAGATAGAAAGAAAGAAAGAAAGAAGAGGAAAAAGGTTATTCTCAGAATGAATTCAAATAAACTAGATTGATAAACAAGGCATCATAAAAGGAAATAGGATGGAACGGGTGCTAAGACTCGAATTAAATCCTAAGGCATGATTCCTAAGAGAGACTTAGGATAATGATCCTTGTCATAATATCCTATATTTTTCTGAAGTTTGGCTCTAATACCAAGCTGTGACGCCCCACCTCTATACTCACACTAACCATGGACACTACTGGGTAATGCCATCAATTAGTACGAAGAATAAGGCTGTTGAGGAGCAACCAACTGTACAATTAATTTGAGCAAGAACTGATATGTCAGATAGTATGTCATGCATTTCATTTCAAGAGGAAATCCGACATATCCAATCCAAACTCAAATCTACTACACAGTGGCTAAGTGGCCTTTGGAATCAATATAAAATAACCACAACACAAAATCAGGCACAGATATTCATATCACTAAGGCGGAAACAGATATGAATATAACACATAGAAATGAACATCATAGTAGTGGTCATACAAGGTCCACTACAAGCCAAAAGAATAGGTACATGTACTACACAGAAGAATAAGTATACATCAAAGAGTCTCTATCTCGTATACATGAAAGACAAAAACTACTAAGCTAAAGTAGTTAGCCAAAAGTCAGAAGATAGTCCCTACTAAGAAGTCAAGTGGAAGCACCTGAAACACCTCGGTCTGACCCGAGAATTATTTAAGAAGAAAAATAATAAACGGATCAGTCTAGCTATAATTATTATGTAAGATGAGATAGGATAAGGGATATGACAAAAATATATGATAACAATAAAAATCATACAAAATCTCAAATTTTCTCAAACACCAAAAAGAATGTCATATTCTTTATTTTTATTCACCAAATCACAAATATTGATAGAGCATATCAATGCAAATCACAAAAATTGGTGAAACAAAAATTCTAAAAATCAACAATTAGAAATCCAGAAAACACAAAAGGGGAAGGCCTATCATAAACGGGAGCATGAAAACTCACCAACACATGTATCATAAACGGGAGCATGAAAACTCACCAACATGGTGTATCATAATCGAGACGCTATCCCATAGGTCGCTAACCCATAAAATACGGGGTACAGTCCCCCTTGGGGACGAATGAGCCGAACATCGATGCACCTAAAAAGATATGCCCCATGCACAGACTTATTCAGCCGATTGCTCCACGAACGGTCAAAAGACCATGGGTTGCTACCCCACCAAATTGAGCTGAAACTCCACAGAACGGGGTATAGTCCCCCACGCGGACAAAAAGACATTGCATATCGCTAGTCTAAATCACAAAATGATCATCATTGATGAAAAAGAAGTGTAAATTACACTAAGCTAGTAAATAAATGAATTTAGCTTCATGTCCCATAACAATAGCTTAACTTAAATATTTGCGAACAGATTGTAAATTTCCACTCGAAAATTGTCACGAGATTTCAATCGAACAAGTCTAAGAGTTAACCGACAAAGTAAACGCAAGCGTTTCATACCACTTGTTTTGCTAAGTCGTTTAATTGTATTTCTCATACGAATGGGGTAAAGGTTTGTATATACTAATAGATTGGAAAACGGTTTTAAAAACGAGCTTTGTATTAAAAGTAATGTTGAAACCATTTTTGTGAAAGAGTTTGAGTATTTACTACTAGTATAGAAACCTTTGTATTTCAAAGTGACAAATCATAGAAACGATTGTAAAAACAATCTATCATCAAAAATCCATATTCCAATAACGTGAATCAAAACCGCGGAAATCGATATCAAATCCATCAAATGGAAACACCAAAAATCCAGAAAAGGAGTCATCAAAGTCGGTATTGATTGACAATAGCTATTCGGATCGACAAAGATCGATAAAAATTGGAAATCCACTCAAAATAGGCAAATAGGCAAAATTTAACAGGACCGGACTTCTGGTTGGTTTGGCCAGACGTCTGACCCTAGGCTCTGCCATTTTTTCATGTGTTCGTTGTTTTTTTTTCAGAGACCTCAACCAGACGTCTGGAAATTTCAACCACACGTCTGGTTGCCTGGGCCTGGGCCGAATTTGCCTACGCCAATGATGGCCAAATCAATTCGGAGGCGATCGGACGAGCGTTGGAGGCTAGGGATCTATGCCAAGCGACAACCCAGCCCTATAGGCTTTTCGATACACCCCAAATAACATGTCCAAATATCCATAGTAGGATTTTCACAATTTTTTGACTTTAAAACCAAAATTGGAAAATTCACCAAACCGATTCAAATCAAAAGCAATTGAACATGAAATAGATGTTAGGAATTCATACCTAACAAAAATGAAAGCTATAGACCTAGATGTGAGTTCAAGAACTCACCTTTAAATTCAAAAACAAGAAATGAGAAGCTCTAAAACAAGCTTAGACCAATTCCTCTTCACTACACCTCTAGAATCTTCAATCTATTATCAAATGCAAAGTTTTTCCTAAGTTACGTTATAGGAAAAATCAAGAATTGAAGAGAGATTGAGATAGAGAAGATGAAGTGGATGCTTACCTAAGCTTCTCCTTGATTTTAGAACTTGAATTTGAATTTCCTAAGAGAACTATGGCTTAGGAATTTAGTTTCCTCTTCCCACCATTTTTCCTAGGGCTTGAGTGTATTAGGAAATTTGAAGTGGAATGAATAAAGTGGAGTGGAGTGGGAGGTATTTGGTAGAAGGATTGGGTTCTTTTATTGGGTTAATGGGCTAGAACACAACCCAAAGCCCAAATGAAAATACCAAAATCCTAATCAATTCCAAACATATCGATATTTATACTCAAACAAGTTGTAAACGTCGTTTTAAACTCAATGAAAGTGGTCTTGAATCCGAATTCGACTATTTACAAAAAGTCACATTTTGGACTTTAATTCAACTAACGATGTTATATTTAAGTAAAACATTAAATATATAATCGTAAAATATGCGGGTTGTTACAAATCTCCTCAATCATATTCCTCAAATGCCAGCACTCATTGATATTGTAACATAAGTCTCATGGAATCTACAATACTCCCTAGAGAGCTTCTGCTCCTCATTTCCTTTCTCGGAGTAGGCTTCCTATACCTAACCATGCCTTGAGAGGCAAGACAGGTATTCGCCACTGAGCCGTTCAACTCTATATGCTTTCCATCCTTGGTAAATCGAACACTTCTTAGGGTCCTACCCCTATCATTTTTATGGTTTTACTTATTCTCACCACCGTTGTCTTGGTAGTTTCCATCTTGCTTAAAAACTTCAGAACTTTCCACTATGCAACTCGGTCTAGCCTAACCGCTAGTGTTCAACGCCTTTTCCATCTTTTCATCCTCCAAGAGTAGAAATTATTTTTCCTTCTTATTATAGTCCTTAGATGTAGTTGGCTATATCATCATTAACCAACTTTCAATGTAAGTCTCCTTGCCCACTCTTCCTACCATCAACATCAATACCACATCATCCGACAGATTCTTCGAATTCGTCACCGCTGCACTGAATCATTTCAAGTAACTCTTCAATATCTTTATGTTTCTTAATGAATGTTTTCTAACTACATTGCATCCTTCGATTGTACATAATGACTCTAAGATGATTCAAATCTTGTTTTCCAATTAATCATAAGAAAATATGGATCCCAGCTCCAACCTGTAGAACCACGTCATCGTTAATCCTTCCAAAAATATTGGAAAGCATCTATATTTTATGTCATCATTTGCTCGGGCACCATCCATGTGTCAGCCATACTATAATAAAAGTTGCACCGGTTATGTCAATTCATTGTAGCTTGGCATCGTTGGGATATAGAATTCTAAAGGATGTTCGGCCACCATAATCTCCATTGTAAATTGATTCTGACTAAAGGCAATCTCCAAACTATCATCTTTCATATTTTTCTAAAGCAATTTCCGGACTGTTTTAGTGATCAATTCATCATTATCTTTTTTCACCCTCAACGACATTCATCCTGTGCACAACCGTGTGTTTAATTCCATGAGCGGCTATTATGGCCACTACCTGAACGATCACAAGTATCATAATGACACTTAGGTCTCCCTATAGATGGGGAGTCCCTTGATTCATGTCTCCTACGATGTTGATTCAGGTTGCATCCACTATGAGCATCTCTCCTTGAATTTTCTACAATTCTTCCATCCACAAGGCTCACGACTCAATCTACATCAAGGCCCAACACCTCTAGAAGCCACCCCATCGGTTTTATCTCTCCTTGATTGATTGGGCCCAATCCACGATGGATCGACACCGATCCATCATGGGTCATGTACATCGATTCCACCTCTTTTTCTTTGTCTTCCACCTATGTCAACTCCTTTCCTACTTTGTGTCTACCACAAGAATTTACTTTATTTGAGCTAGACAAATTTTTTTCTATATATTTGTGATCTCTTGGGAGATATCCTTCTCCTCATTGAGGTTGCTCTATAGAAGAAAATTGCATTTGAATTTCCACCATAATGGCTTACTGCGTTGTTTCCATCTTTTTATCTACCACAACCATTATCTTCTCTAACTCATGCTTCATCATCAAATCTGGTAGAGATTGTGTAGATTCATCATTATCTCCATTATTTGCTCCATAGGGTTCTTCATTAGTCACGCTCAATCACATTCTATAACGACCCGAATTTTTCGATAAGTAAAAATATTAAATTAAATAAGATTTTGGAAATTAATATTGCAAGAAATAAAATTTATGATTTATTAATAAGAAAATAAGTAGAATTTAATTTAATAATGATTGTTTGAATGTTTTGGCAACTACTTTAATGTAATTTCAATTAATTGAAATTATTGTAAAATCAAATTGGTTACAATCGTAAACAAGGAATAAAAATTCAATGTTGTATTAAAAAGAGGAATTATATGTAATTAATTGAAATAGGTTAATATAGAATATAAAATCAGTTTGGTAAGCAATTTATAACCCTTGGATGTAAACAATTATTTTGATTATCATCTCATTAATTAATCCGTTTGAATATTGAAGTGGTAATCAATGGAATTTAATGTAATTAAACATCGTAGTTAATTTGGTGAAAGATGATAATTGTAGAATAAGAATGTAATGAAATATAAACTAGTGTCAAATGGATTTATATGGCATTGGATGATTGTATATAAGAGTGTATATCCAAATAAAGGAATTTGATTGAAATCTAATTATAATTAACTGGGTTTTATTTCAATTGCAATTGAACTCTGAATTTATGTAATATTAAATAGTGAACTTAACATGGAAATTTTATTTTAATAAGCTATTAATTTATATGTAATCAAAAATGATAAAAATGGCTAACTTTGAATTTGAATTTAAAATCGATTAAATTAATTTAATAATAATTTATTTAATTAACATGAAAATAGCCATTTTGGCCAATGTCTCTAATTTCGATGAACCAGTTTCATCGGATCCGTAACAGTGAATTATTGCAGGATTTCAAGTTTCATAACGATCGGACTTGTCGTTTGATCATGCGGGCTCGAAACGCGTAGAAATCAATTTAATGAATTCAATTAAAATAAGATGATTTTAAAAGCTAACTTCTGTATACAATGGAATTTGGATTTGAAACTAGTTCCATTGAATTACAAACTATTGAAACCTATATTTCAATATATTGGACGACCCACTTTCGTTTTGGAAGCGGAACGGGCTTTTCGGATTCGCGTAATCGTTTCGATCAATGCAATATGTACCATTCATTCTTATCTTCTCGTGCCCATATAAATAGATTTTTCTAACCCTAGCAACCTTTTTCTGTCTGTACGTACTGAAAATTTCTGTCCTTCCTTCCTTCCCAATGGCTGAAACCTAATTCCCAATTCCAAATTCAATTTCAAAATCAATTTCATAACTTCAAACTCTCCAAACCCTAGCATATTATATATCGTTGGAAAGCCCTTGACGAGCACAATCTTCTACAACAATTCATTTTTCGATTTGATTCATCGTTTGGCCAGAAATCGATGAAAAACCTTAGCCGTCCATTTCTAGGGTTTCGTGATTAAATGATGGGTCGTCGATTATACGACGATCGGAGGGTATAGGCGTGTGGAGGAGAATTTTTGGGGTCGATCTATACGGTTACATCATGCCATAGGCGTCTCAATTTGCCAGAAATCGATGATAAGTGGCAGATTTTCGTCCTCGGCCTGGAAACTGGTGGCAGCATCAGGGGGGTTCGGTCGGAGGGTATTTGTGCGGCCGGGCTTGGGGCTTCCAGGCATGGTGTCAGATCGTGGTCACGTGGTTCATGGAGGCGGCGTTCGGTCGGTATACGGTGGTGGCTGGGTGAACGAATTGGAGGAGTCGTGTTTTTTGGCTGCTAGGGTTCTGTCTTCGTACGCGTGTGAGAAGGTGACATGTTTTTCATTTATTTTATTTTATTTATTTTAAATATATATCATATAACTTCTAATCTGATTATCTTTTACATACGAGCTTGGATTTACGCGCAGTTTTCTCCGTTGCGATAGTATCGAAATTCCGGACATTATGGAGCTGGTTTGGCTGCATTCTGAGACTGAGATTTTGGGCCTTTATTTGGATTTTAATTCGACGAGAAATCAAAGGTGAGTGTTTTAACCCACTCACACTACTAAATTGTCTTATGTTAGTTAAAGTAAATTTATGATGTGATTAGGAATTAATTGATTGATATTTGGTGTATTTGAATCATAATTCTAGTTAAATCTGAATTTTATTGAATATAATTGCCATTTAATTTAATATTGAATTTAAAGTGTTAATTGAATGCCTGATAATGATAACCAGTTTATTGTTTTAATTTATTGGCTGAGTTGAATGATGATTGTGATGGATGTTTAATCGTTGATATTGGATGACTGGATGTTATATTTATATATTGTTATCATATTGCAAGTTCCCTAGTTATTGTTAGGAAAATCACTATGGGTTGAAATGATACATACCCAAACGATCTTATAGGTTAGGGAAAAATCGTTATGGGTTGAAATGATATACTCGAGCGATTTTATGGATTTGAATTTTAACTCGAGATTGCGAGTTGAAATGATATATACCTGTAAATTTAAATTTATTGCGGATTGAAATGATATATATCCGTATCACTTGACCATAGGGTAGAAATTTATATACGGACAATGGATTGGTTAAATTAAATGATTTTAAATTCTTAAATTTGAATTCAGTTAAATGATATTATGAAATGAAATTTGCTTTATATAAACTGAATTATTTTTGAAAAAACCCAAGCTTTAAATGTTGAAATTGGAATTGGTTTAAATGAATTATTTAAAGAATTTGAATTGAAATTTTAAAGTTGAATTTGAAGTATAAATGAAATTTAGCGAAATTGAGTTATTGTAAACGTTTAAATATTTAACTTTGAAATCTATTGAATTTGGAGTAGCTTAAATTGATAGTTCAAACATGGATTTAAAATCGATATAGATTTAAATGGTTTTAATGCGAAGTTTTATTGAGAATCTGAATTGAAAGGTAAAATTTGAGTTTTGTTGATTTGAATGCTGGATATGGTCCAGATTTGTTGAAATGAAGGAAATAGTTTAATTTGATATTAATTTCAAATTAATTATTTTAATATAAACTGTTTAAGATGTATTATTTTAAATTCAGATTTATTTAGATTTTCAAAATATTTATAATATAACCATTTCAATAATCAAACCATTTTATATTAAACTACTAAAAACTATATTTAATCTATTTTTAAACTATTATAAACCATTTTAATATATTTTAATCTATTTAAACTATTTTAATCTATTTTAAACCGTTTTAATCTATTTAAACTATTTTAATCTATTTTAAACTGTTTTAACCTATTTTAAACTATTTTAATCTATTTAAACTATTTTAATCTATTTTAAACTATTTTGATCTATTTTAAACTATTTAAAACATTTAAACTATTTAAAACATTTAAACTATTTTAAACTATTTTAAAACTATTTAAACTATTTATAATTATCTAAACTATTTTCTAAATTTCTAACTGTGCAAGGCTGAATTGTTTATATTTAAATACTTGATTTAAAAGTGAATATGGTTAAATGGTGTTTTAACTTACGTTGGGATTGAAATGATATTTTCTAGTGAAATGACATATTTTGAGTAGATATGATGATTTTGAAATGAGGGTTTAACTTATTTTGTGAATATGATTTTGAAAGTGTACGATTTCAAAAGTGATATGATTTTTGAAAATATGATATTTTGATATCAATTATGAATCGGTTTTGAAAATGTAAAAGAACCATCCGGTATGAAATAAGCGTTTGGTTGTTAAAGAGACCGGGATCAGACATTGTCATACTCTCTGCCAATACCGAAAACCACTTTAACAACTGTGCACGTGGTGGAGAATCTAGAATGAAGTAGGATGGTTTGGTGAACGATTATGTATGAGGTATTAATGTACCCCTGACTCTCTCGAGTCATCTTGATGTGACTAAAATAGGAGCCATGCCGGGCCAAGTGAGGTCGCACCTCCGATCGGACATGCTTCTTTGATACCATATTATGACTTTGTGATTGATTTGGTGGCCACCCCTCGATTTGATTATGGGAATATGTTCCGAGGTGGGTGGTAGTAGCTGCTATGCATTACCACCAGTCTGGATCCGCAAAACGGTAGTATCCTACCTTGGGAATTGCCTCGTGTGCCTTGTCACATGCCTTATCGCACCATTACGAGTTTAGTTTGTGTTGTACTTATGGAGTGCTCCCTGATAGCCCACCAGTTTACGGTGGAGTTTACAGTATCTGTATAGACTACGACATTTATATTAAAATGTGTTAAGGTGGATATGGGTAACGCCTTAACGCTATTTTAATACTTTACTTTAGACATATTATAAAAGCGTATATTACTACATAGTAAATAGTTTAATAGATCCTTAGGAGATGGTAATCCTGAACATCTCTTAAGTTCTTGCATGCACGTTCGACACTGAATAGGAGATGTAAAATCCTGTAAACATCTCTGAAGCCGTTACACTCATATTTACTTGCTGTTGATTTAACTTACATAAGATCTTTTAGTTCTGACTCGAGTGTTTTGTCTTTTCATTACACTCGGGTTAGTCTGAGGTTTTCAGTGTATCGAAGACTATTATATGGAGGACGAAGACGAAGATTCAGTATATTATTACTATTTATTATATTTATCCCACTGCATCATGTTGTTCCGCTGCATTATTTATTTATTCCCGCTGTATGTAAACTCTGATTGTATTGTAAAGAGTAATCAAATGTATTTGTAAAATAGCTTCATGAACTGTTTATCTTATTATTATATTTTATCATTCCGCTGTGAGATTCTGTGTTTTGTTTTTCTTTCTTTCTCTTCTTTTTCTTATTTACCCCATAACAAGCCTCCCTTTTGAATGGTTTGGAATTGACATGTGTGGTTTATTGTTGATTTAGCCTGTCCAAAAAGATGGGTCATTATAGTTGGTATCAGAGCTTTGGTTTAGTGATAACCTAAGCTTTGTGGGGTCTGACCCATTAGAAATAGGGTAATAATACCCTAGAATAAGTTGTTTGAGAGTATATATGAGAGAGCGTATTTGTTAGTGTTATAAAAATATTTTTATATTATGTTAATTTGTTCTGTTTAGTATTTATAAATTCTGGTCGGTACATAGGACACTATGGCTTTGATAGGAATTTCTAAACACTTAACAGGGCATACCGACACAATATTGTTTTTGAAATATAGGTAAACGAAATTATTTTACCCGGTATTATATTTTGTATATAAAAGCAAAATCTATAAATTATATAGTTGGATGTGATATATTTGTTTGCTACGAAGTGAAATTCTAGGAATAATTGGTTGCGAAATGGGATTTACAAATAAAGTGAATATAAATTCGAATTTTGAGAACTTAAGTTCCGGGTTTTGAAATTTTCTCTAAAGAATTTGGAATAAATATTTTCAATGCGATTTAAATGAAATGCTTTAAAGGAATTTGAAAAATGAAATAAGTTATGTACTCCCCTCTTCTGTCGTTGGAAAATAATTTCGGTGATGAGTGCACGCATCATTGACGTTCATTTTCGAGTTTCAAAGTGGGAAGGCCACTGTAGTAGTCTTACTACACATTTGTTTTGATAAACAAATCTTAATTTTTAATTTTTAATTTCTAAATATAATTAGATATATGTAAGGTATGAGTATGTGTGTGTGTATGTATATGTGTGTGTGTATGTGTGTGTGTGTATATATATAATTTTAAAATGATTTGAAATTGAACCTGACGTTTAGTTCTTAAGTTCCTATGAATTAATGATTTCAATTATTGTAATGAAATGAAATCTTAACTATTTTAATAATTGGAAACTTCTAAAATGGAAAATAAGAAATTAGATGCTAAGTGGTTAATGAAATATATAAGAAATTAGAGATTGTAACTTGTAATCAAAAGATATGAATATTTAGAAAATGTAATTATTGAACATTTTGTTAACTAAAAATGAATAAGATAAACTTGTGTAACATTCAATTACATTCTTAAAACATATATATAACTTACCAGAAATGTTTAAAAAGTTGTGATGTTAAATAGGAATATGTAATAGAATATTATACAAGCAAAACTTAAGTAATGAAAGTGTTCAAATGGCATTATTTCTATAAATAAGAATTTAGATGTACAATGAATATTATAAACATAAGTTAATGTTTTGAAATGCTAATAATTAGATTTAACAGTAAAACGTGAACATTATCTAGGAAAATGTGTATAAACTTAAAATTTTACTGAAATGACTCATAAATAAGTTGTTATTATTTGACCCTATAAAAGAAATGGATTTAATATTCAAAGATACTATACAGGAAAGAATGAATGAAAATTTAAAGTTAAGAGACTTAAGTTGAATGATTCATTAAATTGAAATCAAACTATATAAACAATGAATGTAAATAAAGATGATTCTGTATGTATGAATGGGAGATTCATACTGTTTAGTTACTCACCTCTTTTTTTTCGTTCCCATGGTTACTTCTCCCCCCATACCTTCTGTACCCTTACCTACCTCTTCTGTCCACATCCCATCCCCTATACCAATCAACCATACCCACATCACTTCCACTGTTATCAATGATGTACCTTATCCTGCCATACCTAGCTCCACCGTCGCCGTCCAGACCCCCCTATCCACCTTCCTTATTCATCCCTCCAGTCGACCTATCATCCATCTCTGTTTCACCGTCGCCACCATTACCCGAGCCACCAGATGCTACACCAATCATCCCATGTCCGTTATCTTTACCTACTTCTCTTCCTCTGCCACCCACCGCATCTTTTCCTATTAGTGCCGCTATGAATACTGTTTCACCTGCTCCATGGGTCTCCCTTTTTAAAACCAATAGGAATGTCGGCCGTTATATTCCAAAGTTCTTCGACTTGACATATACGGGCGAGGCTCTGAAGATGCCAACGGATGTCCATGCGGCAGGTACTAAGACATGGAACAAACTTTTGGTCGGTTTCTTCCTTGATGATTGTCTGCCTTATAATGTGGTTATGTACCATTTGAAGAGGATTTGGCGCCTCAATGGATCTTATCAGGTTAAATCTGATTGCTCTAGTTTTTATTTTGAATTCTTTGATGAATTTGATAGACAGCGTATACTTGAGAGTGATCCTATTTTCGTTCGTGGTAAAATGTTTATTATATCCTCTTGGAAGCCAACGTTCAAAAATGCACAGACAAGTATAAAATCGGTGCCAATTTGGGTCCACTTTCACAAAATCGCCACTATCGCTTGGACGCTATTGGGTATAAATTGGCTGGCATGTCATTTGGGAAATTTGGTTTGTTATAATGAAGCAACAGAGAAGATGCAACATTTTGAATATGCTAAATGCCTTATCGAAATTACTCCTGATAAGGAACTTCCTGATGTAATTAAATGTGGAGAAGGTGACAATGTTGTGTATGTCGAAGTATTCTACGACTGGCGACCAAAAATATGCGTGCACTGTCAATGTTTTGGACACGACATTTCTACATGCATTGACATGATACAACTCCTATCCAAGGATGTTGTGGGTCAGATACATGCCAGTCATGTTAAGGATGATACACTTGGTACTCAGCATAATCACCATGCTGTAGGAAAAGATGGAACTCTCGGTAATCCTCAAAAAATTGGTGAGAAAGATATGTGGCAAAACAAAACACACAAACAATGGACAAGAAAACAAAAAATAGATACCAATTCAAAGCAGCGGATACAGGAAACACAGATAAAAGGAAAAATGGATGTTAGTGATATACAGGCACAGTTGAATGCTCAAGACAAACAAGAGAATACTATTCTATCCTCTAAACCTACCAATACCCCGCTACCTGACACTCTATCCTCTGACTTACACCCTATTCCCGCCGCCAAACCAAATGAACTGATTCAACCTTCCTCTAAAATTCACTTATCAAATTGTTTTGACTTACTTAGTGATACATGTATCATTCCTGACATAGAAATATCTTCCATTCCTATTGCTGCTCCTCCTGGCCTCACTTCAAACTTCACCATGCCTCCACAAACAATTCACATACCACCTCCTCCTATTACTACAGAAGAACTACAAACTGAAGAAATACATCCTCTTCCATACGAACACATCCACTTATCCCCTGACATTAACAGGATGCTTGTTGAACATAACATCATTCAGCATGATACTTTTCAAGATCAAAATACGGGCCTCAAACTTCTCTTTCATCAGGATTCCCCTGACACTGCCAATTATAAAGTTCACTCCAACAACCAGGCATCCACATCCATATCACCCACAGCAAATTTATCATCATATCCAACACAAAATAAGAAAAATAAAAACAAGAAAAATTACAAAAACAAAGTAATTAAAGACATCGATGAAATTGAGGATAATGATGAAGGGCATATATATCAAATCGAAGATATATTGAGTAAAAATTCCAGTTCAGATGAAAATGAAATACAAATAAAACAGACAAATCTCATAGGGCAGAGGAAAACAGGTAGGAAGAAGAAACGCAATGTCTCTAATGCTTGACAACATAGGTGCGTGGAATTTAAGGGGAGCACACCTCCCTTTAAAGCAACAGGAAGCAAAAAATCTGATTAGAAGCAACAATCTACATATGATCAGAATTTTGGAAACAAAACTCAACCAAGCTCAAACGCTGAAAATGTGTAAGTATATCAACCCCCAATGGAAATTCACACACAATTTAGAACATGCTGAATATGGTCATGTGGTGGTGTTATGGAACCCTCTTTCATACAACATAGTCACTATTTCAGCTTCAGATCAATACATCCACCTTTATGTTACCCACATACCAACATCCACATGTTTCAATATAACTTCCATATATGCCTCCTGTAGCAAAGATACCAGAACTCATCTTCACAACTTCATCCAATCTTAGAATAATATCAACGACCCATGGATTCTCATTAGCGATTTCAACTGCATGTACGCATCGAATCAGAAATATGGTGGTAATCCCCTTTCCTTTCACGACATTAGGCCGCTCTCCCAAACTATGCAGCTCATGGCATTGCACAAAATTCCATCCATCGGCCCTACCTATACTTGGAACAATCGGCGTAGTAGTAGACGTACTTTTTGCACCCTTGACCATTCTCTCTTCAATATACATGCCCTTACAACCTGGCCTAACCTAGTATCCAATATCCTCCAACCAGGAATCTCAGACCATAGCCCTCTTATTCTATCATGGGGATCGAAAACAATGAAATACCGTGCCTCTTTTAAAATTTTAAATTTCTGGACTAAACATGCACAATTCTATGACATTTTTTTGCAGGGATGGAACACTCGTACATATGGCTACCCTATGTATATTCTATAGGCTAAGCTTAAGAATGTAAAACAATGTTTGAAAAAATGGGCTCTTTCCACTTTCGGCAAGGGAACAACAAAATCTGATCAGCTGCGCTCAAACTTAATAAGGCTCAACAAGATTTGCTTGCATCCCCTGGAAATATTGAACTATCTGATAAAGAGGAATACATAAATAAACAAATGCAGCAAGCTCTTATCTATGAACTTGTATGAAAAAAGAAATGCTTGATAAAGACAATTTTTTCCATGGCGACAAAAAATCCTCTTTCTTCCATCAAGCTCTCAGCATCAAAAGATCAGCACAAAAAATCACATCTATTGTTGACATGGACGGCGAGCTACAAACTTACAATACTCTTATTGATGAAGCCTTCATTAACTACTTCTATGATTGCTTTTCTGAAACTAAAAATATTCTAAACCTTGCAGACATTACTAATATCAATATTCCGAAGATAGCCGAGGATGATGCTATTCGCCTCATCAAATCGGTTACATATGATGACATCAAGATGGCCTTATTTGATCTTAATCCTAACAGTGTGGGCGGACCTGATGGTTTCAATACAAATTTTTTTATATCTACGTAGTCTACCATCGATGTCATTTTTGTCAAGGCGATTAAATACTTCTTCTCCACCAATATTTTACTCGGGGGGATCAATGCCACAAACATTGCTTTAATTCTTAAAATTGATTCGCCGATTTCTGTCACACATTTTAGGCCGATATCATGTTGTAATGTGATATACAGATGCATCACTAAAATCCTTGCGAACAGACTAAAGCCTATTTTGAATAAAATCATATCTCCAAATCAAACTGCTTTTCTACACGGTAGAAATAGCACTGATAATATCCTACTCACCCATGAATTACTTAGAGGATACAACCAAAAGAATATATCCCCGCGATGTATGATGAAGCTCGATATTCAGAAGGCGTTCGACTCTGTTGAATGGATTTCTATTGTAGCTATTATGTCTAGAATGGGAATTCCGGAATCTTTCATCGCCTGGATATACAACTGCATATCCACCGCCACGTACACAGTTAAGATTAATGGCCATTCTGCGTGGTATTTCAAATCGTCTAGAGGGATTCGTCAAGGTGACCCTATCTCCCCATACTTATTTATCTTGGTGATGGAGCTACTTAATTCTATCTTCACTACCCATGCTATAAATAAGACTATAAAGACCCACCCGAAGTGTAAAAATCCTCTTATTACCTCTCTCATGTTCGCCGACGACATTGTCGTCTTTGCTAAGCCTGACACTGGAACTATTACTGCCATCAATGATACTCTTATTCAACTGCACGACATGACTGGGCTACAAATTAATAAGAATAAGTCTCATATTCTTATTGCGGGTCTTAGTGAGAATGATAACAGCCATATCACTAATCTATCAGGTCTTCTGCCCATGCCTAATAACGCTGTTTACTTGGGTATTCCTCTCACTAAAGCTAGGATAAATACTACTCAATGCATCCCTATGTACGAGAGGATCATTGCTAAACTTCGATATTGGCCCTCTCACCTTCTCTCGCAGGCAGGTAGAATTTCTATCATTAAATCAATTATCTTTGGCATTACATCATACTGGTCTCGTATTTTTATATTACCAAAAAAATTAATATCCATGATAAATGCGGCTATGAACCATTTCTTATGGCATGGTGATTGCAACTCTCGCAAGCCTATTCCCATTGCCTTCTCCAAGATATGCAGACCGAGAAAAAAAGGGGGATTGGGTATTATAAATTTATGATACTGGAATATTGCAGCGGCCTCCAAACACATCGACGATATCTTGTCTGACAAGAAGAATTTGTGGATATGCTGGATAAGAAAGAACTACCTATTTGATAAGCAATTCTGGAATATATGTCCCACTGCCACTTCAAGCTATTTTTGGAGGAACATTATTAGCATTCGTGATATCATTCTGCTGCATATTAAATACAATATTTTCTACGATCATCCCATCTCATTCTGGCACTCACCTTGGTCAGCATCCGGTATCATCCTCAATGACGTGCTAACCAATATGGAAAAGATATCCACAGTCATTCCTGACCGGGCAAATGTTAGACATTACATCAACCATGGTGTGATACAATTACCTACTGCTGCATCTATTATGGTTCAAAACCTCTGGAGGAAGATAACTCAGGCTAATCACAAAAACACTACGCACTCTATACAATGGACTGACAAACACTCTCCTCACGCCATTGCAACTATATACAAAGCCATTCTTCCGGATAATAATGCTTGTAATAATCCTTGGTATCGCCGTATATGGAATAGACTCGGCTCGGAAAAAGACAATTTTTTTCTCTGGAAAACTATACACAATTCGCTGCTTACTAGAGATAAATTACTGGAGAGGGGATTCATTGTGTCAAATACCTGTGTTTTCTGCAATAATCAACCCGAGAGCAAGGACCACATCTTTTTCAATGCATGGTGACATATCGATTATGGAATGTTATTCTACTTGCTGCTGAGATATATTACACTAATGCGCGTCGCGAGCAACAATGGTTCGAGATATTTCAACGATCCAGATGGCGAAATGAGAGGGGGGACCGTATGCTTGTTGTTCTCAGGTGTTTCGTCTCTGCTATCTGGCATGAGAGGAACACTCGCATTTTTGAGAAGAAAATGAAATCCAGGCGGGAGTTGATTGCTGAGATGAATGGTGCTTTTATCAAACGCACGAGATGGCTAAAATCTGTTGGGCTAATAAATTTCGCGGTGCATTAATTAAAATGGTATTTGGGCTATTATGGGCCCTAATCCTATTTTAATTACTACAATTCATTTACTGTTGGTTTCTATTAGTTTTTCTTCTGTATGTTCCCAATTTTTGTAATTATTTTGTATTAATCTGATCTGGTAGAGTCCAATATAAAAACTCGTTTACCCTTAAAAAAAAGAAATTAAAATAAGCGAAAAATAAATGAATGTGAACTTAATTACAAAGAAACCTGTATAATATTTTAAGAATTGATTTATTCATGTCTAAATAATTGAATGTAAATAACATATGTAAGTAAACGAATGTAAATTAATGAAAAATAATCATTGTATAAATGAATGAAAACAGATGAACAGTAAATGATGTGAAAGGAAATTAATAAGAATAAACTTAAATGATATTTGAAATTCTTGGTTGTTTTAGCTTATGGGATTTTTAGGGAAGGATACTTCAAATTGTTTAAGGATGTATGAACAATCTATTAAGTAATTATCTAAGGTTGTTGAGCGTACGTTACACTTAGTAGTTTGTTTATCACATTTGAAACGATGAGAAGTGTTGGAACCTGGACAAACCATTTGTTTTGGTCGCTATGGATGTATGATGAATTGGTTGTACTGTTTGTTTACACATGATTATTTCATAGTTTTGTTTTGTTGTGCTATAAATTGAAACAACTAATATGTTGCCTTTTTACATAATTCTAACTCTTTTGGATTATATAAGTGAAATACAGGTTTATGGAAGCAATAGCTACTGCTTTTGGTTTCATAAATAAAGCATTGTTTGCCCGACAAATAGGTACGTTTTCGGATTACGGTTTTGCGATATTTTATTGGATGTTTTGTTATTAAAATATGATATATATATATATATGTTATATATATATATGATATTATTGATATTATTATTTTTCCGGACCTACCCATACAAAGGAGACTCTGCCGAAATTTTTCGTGAATTTTAGACTTAGAAAATTTTGTGAAAGTGAAAATATTTTCAAACTTTTATTAAACTTGAATATGAAAGATTGTTTTTTTGAATTGATATATTTTATTTAAAAATACTTACTCATGTAAATTAAAGTGTTATAAATTGATTATTCTAAATAAAACTATATCGGTTCTTAACCCCTTCTTTCCCTTTTCGAGGACGAAAAGTTTTGAGTGGGGGAGAGTGTAACGACCCGTATTTTTCGATAATCAAAAATATTAAATTAAAAAAAAATTTGGAAATTAATATTGCAAGAAATAAAATTTATGATTTATTAATGAGAAAAATAAGTAGAATTTGATTTAATAATGATTGTTTGAATATTTTGACAGCTACTTTAATGTAATTTCAATTAATTGAAATTATTGTAAAGTTAAATTGGTTACAATCGTAAATAAGGAATAAAAATTCGATGTTGTATTAAAAAGAGGAATTATATGTAATTAATTGAAATATGTTAATATAGAATATAAAATCAGTTTGGTAAGCAATTTATAACCCTTGGATGTAAACAATTGTTTTGATTATCATCTCATTAATTAATCCGTTTGAATATTGAATTGGTAATCAATGGAATTTAATATAATTAAACATTGTAGTTAATTTGGTGAAAGATGATAACTGTAGAATAAGAATGTAATGAAATATAAACTAGTGTCAAATGGATTTATATGGTATTGGATGATTGTATAAAAGAGTGTGTATCCAAATAAAGGAATTTGGTTGAAATCTAATTATAAAAGAGTGTGTATCCAAATAAAGGAATTTGATTGAAATCTAATTATAAAAGAGTGTGTAAAGGAATTTGATTGAAATCTAATTATAATTAACTGGGTTTTATTTCAATTGCAATCGAACTCTGAATTTATGTAATATTAAATAGTGAACTTAACATGGAAATTTTATTTTAATAAGTTATTAATTTATATATAATCAAAAATGATAAAAATTGGCTAACTTTTGAATTTGACTTTAAAAGTGATTAAATTAATTTAATAATAATTTATTTAATTAACATGAAAATAGCCATTTTGGCCAATGTCTCATATTTTGACGAAACCAGTTTCATCGGATCCGTAACAATGAATTATTGCATGATTTCAAGTTTCGTAACGATCGGACTTGTCGTTTGATCGTACGGGCTCGAAACACGTAGAAATCAATTTAATGAATTCAATTAAATAAGCTGATTTTAAAAGCTAAATTCTGTATACAATGGAATTTGGATTTGAAACTAGTTCCATTGAGTTTAAAAAATATTAAAACCTATATTTCGATATATTGGATCACCCACTTTCGTTTCGGAAGCGTAACGGGCTTTTCGGGTTCGCGTAATCGTTTCGATCAATTCAATCTGTACCATTCATTCTTATCTGTTCGTGTCCATATAAATAGATTTTCCTAACCCTAGCAGCATTTTTTTGGTCTGTACGTACTGAAAATTTCTGTCCTTCCTTCCTTCCCAATGGCTGAAACCTAATTCCCAATTCCAAATTCAATTTCAAAATCAATTTCAAAAATTCAAACTCCCCAAACCCTAGCATATTATACATCACCGGAAAGCTCTCGACGAGTGCAATCTTCTACAACAATTCATTTTTCAATTTGATGCATCGTTTGGCCCGAAATCAACGAAGAACCTTAGCCGTCCATTTCTAGGGTTTCGTGATTCGACGATGGATCGTCGATTATACGATGATCGGAGGGTATAGGCGTGTGGAGGAAATTTTTTGGGGTCGATCTATATGGTTACATCTTGCCGTAGGTGTCTCAATTCGCCAGAAATCGATGATAAGTGGCTGATTTTTTTCCTCCGCCTGGAGACTGGCGGCGGCATCAGGGGGGTTCGGTCGGAGGGCATGCGTGTGGCCGGGCTTGGGGCTTCCAAGCGTGGTGTCAGATCGTGGTCACGTGGTTCGTGGAGGCGGCGTTCGGTCAGTAAACGGTGGCGGCTGGGTGAACAAATTGGAGGAGTCGCATTTTTTGGCTGCTAGGGTTTTGTCTTCGTACGTGTGTGAGAAGGTGAAACGTTTTTGCTTTATTTTATTTTATGTATTTTAAATATATATCGTATAACTTCTAAACTGAATATCTTTTACACACGAGCTCGGATTTACGCACGATTTTCTCCTTTGCGATCATATCGAAATTCCGGACATTATGGCACCAGTTTGGCTGCATTCTGAGACTGTTAGATTTTGGACCTTTATTTGGATTTTAATTCGACGAGAAATCAAAGGTGAGTGTTTTAACTCACTCACAACTACTAAATTGTCTTATGTTAGTTAAATTAAATTTATGATGTGATTAGGAATTGATTGATTGTTGTTTGGTGTATTTAAATCATCATTCTAGTTAAATCTGAATTTTATTGAATATAATTGCCATTTAATTTAATATTGAATTTAAAGTGTTAATTGAATGCCTGATAATGATAACCAATTTATTGTTGTAATTTATTGGTTGAACTGAATGATGATTGTGATGGATGTTTAATCGTTGATATTGGATGACTGGATGTTATATTTATATATTGTTATCACATTGCAAGTTCCCTAGTTATTGTTAGGAAAATCACTATGGGTTGAAATGATACATACCCGAACGATCTTATAGATTAGGGAAAAATTGTTATGGGTTGAAATGATATACTCGAGCGATTTTATGGATTTTGAATTTTAACTCGGGATTGCGGGTTGAAATGATATATACCCGCAAATTTAAATTTTTTGCGGATTGAAATGATATATATATCTGTATCACTTGACCATAGGGTAGCAATTTATATATGGATAATAGATTGGTTAAATTAAATGATTTTAAATTCTTAAATTTGAATTCAGTTAAATGATATTATGAAATAAAATTTGCTTTATATAAACTGAATTATTTTTGAAAAACCCAAGCTTTAAATGTTGAAATTGGAATTGGTTTAAATGAATTATATAAAGAATTTGAATTGAAATTTTAAAGTTGAATTTGAAGTATAAATGAAATTTATCGAAATTGAGTTATTGTAAACGTTTGAATATTTAACTTTGAAATCTTTTGAATTTAGAGTAGCTTAAATTGATAGTTCAAACATGGATTTGAAATCGATATAGATTTAAATGGTTTATTGAGAAGTTTTATTAAGAATCTGAATTCAAAGGTAAAATTTGAGTTTTGTTGATTTGAAAGCTGGATATGGTCCAGATTTGTTGAAATGAAGGAAGATATTAATTTCAAATTAATTATTTTAATATAATTGTTTAAGATGTATTATTTTAAATTCAGATTTATTTAGATTTTCAAAATATTTATTATATAAACCATTTCAATAATCAAACCATTTTATATTAAACTATTAAAAACTATATTTAATCTATTTTTAAACTATATTAAACCATTTTAATATATTTTAAACTATTTTAATCTGTTTTAATCTATTTAAACTAATTTTAACCTATTTTAAACTATTTCAATCTATTTTAACTATTTTAATCTTTTAAAACTATTTTAACCTATTCAAACTATTTTAACCTATTCAAACTATTTTAGTCTATTTAAACTATTTTAATCTATTTTAAACTATTTTAATCTATTTTAAACTATTTAAAACTTTTAAACTATTTTAAAGTATTTTAACTATTTTAAAACTATTTAAACTATTTAAGATTATATAAACTATTTTCTAAATTTCAAACTATGCAAGGCTGAATTGTTTATATTTAAATCCATGATTTAAAAAGTGAATATGGTTAAACGATGTTAAAACTTACGTTGTAATTAAAATGATATTTTCTAGTGAAATGACATATTTTGAGTAGATATGATGATTTTGAAATAAGGGTTTAACTTATTTTGTGAATATGATTTCGAAAGTGAATACGATTTCGAAAGTGATATGATTTTTGAGTATATCATATTTTGATATCAATTATGAATCGGTTTTGGAAATGTAAAAGAACCATCCGGTGTGAAATAAGCGTTTGGTTGTTAAAGAGAACGGGATAGGATATTGTCATGCTCTCTGCCAATACCGAAAACCACTTTAACAATTGTGCACTTGGTGGAGATTCCGGAATGAAGTAGGATGGTTTGGCGAACGATTCTGTATGAGGTATTAACGTAGCCCTGACTCCCTCGAGTCAGCTTAATGTGACTAAAACAGGAGCCATGTCGGGCCAAGTGAGATCGCATCTCCGATCGGACATGCTTCTTCGATACCATATTATGACTTTGTGATTGATTTGGTGGCCACCCCTCGATTTGATAATGGGAGTGTGTTCCAAGGTGGGCGATAGTAGCTGTTATGCGTTACCACCAGTCCGGATCTGCAAAACGGTAGTATCCTACCCTGGGAATTGCCTCGCGTGCCTTGTCACATGCCTTATCGCGCCATTACGAGTTTGGTTTGTGTCATACCTATGGAGTGCTCCCTGATAGCCCACCAGTTTACGATGGAGTTTACAGTATCTGTATAGACTATGGTATTAATATAAAAATGTGTTAAGGGGGATATGGGTAACTCTTTAACGCTATTTTAATACTTTACTTTACTGATAGACGTATTATAATAGCGTATATTACTACAAAGTAAATAGTTTAACGGATCCTTAGGAGATGGTAATCCAAAACATCTCTTAAGTTATTGCACGCACGTTAGACACTGGATAGGAAATGTAAAACCCTGTAAACATCTCTGAAGCCGTTACACTCATATTTACTTACTTTTGATTTAACTTACAAAAGATCTTTTAGTTTTGACTCAAGTGTTTTGTCTTTTCATTACGCTCGAGTCAGTCTGAGGTTTTCAATGTATCGAAGACTATTATCTGAAGGACGAAGACGAAGATTCAGTATATTATTACTATTTATTATATTTATCCCACTACATCATGTTGTTCCGCTGCATTATTTATTTATTCCTGCTGTATGTATAACTCTGATTGTATTGTAAAGTGTAATCAAATATATTTGTAAAACAGCTTCATGAACTGTTTATTTGATTATTATAATTTGTCATTCCGCTGTGTTTTTCTTTCTCTTCTTTTTCTTATTTACCCCATAATAATCCTCCCTTTTGAATGGTTTGGAATTGACATATGTGGTTTATGGTCAATTAAACTGTCCAAAAAGGCGGGTTGTTACATTCCTTTTCGGTCCCAACCTCTGTCAAATCCCTTTGGAGTTTTATACAAATTCTAGTGGCAAATTGAGATCCATCTCGATCTTCAATCTCTTAGTGAAATCACTAAAAAATGTTAGCCTTATTTTTTGACAAGCACCGCAATCAATAGAAAAGATATAAAATTTAAGAAATAAAAACAGAAAAGTATACAAGAGAATATAATAGATTTTTATAGTGGTTTGGCTAATTGATGATCTATGTCCACTTTATCATTTTTATTGATTACTTTGTGTTAGAACCTCTAATTTTCATAAGTAATTTCAACATTCAATCTCTAGATACAAAAATGGCAACGGTTTCTCTTAGAAAATGTTGATAACATATCCCAAAGTCCTTTCTTTATTGAAGAAGATGGCTATTTATAGCTGATTTGGGTTGTTCGAAGTTTGAAAACTCGTCAAATCCAATTTGAATTCATTGATTAGCGAGATTTGAAATATCAGGAGAAAGTTCAAGTCAATTTTGGACCAGTTCTTGAGGCTAGATGATCGGTACTGATCCATCCATGGCCTTGGTCCTGAACTTGTACCTTTATTCAAGGGCAAAATGTCTTTTTGATGGATCGGTATTGATACATTCCCATGCCCAAAACTTGTCTTTTCCTTCATCTTGGCCTAGAAATCTATACTACAAGAGCCTAGGTGAAATTTTGTATTTTTGATGGATCAATACCAATCCATCTGATCCATGGACATAGATGAATTATCTATATTTCTTTCCTTGACCTTCGAAGTTGATCATCTTCAAGTCCAGAGTCCATTCCTTTATTATTACGTAGTCCATTTCTTTATTATTTCATAGTCAATTCCCATCGAAATACCGCTTGGATAAAATTCCTAATAACATAAATCATTATTTTAAATTCAACCTTAATTTAGTTTGTTATATTTTATTTATGGAAATTTGCATTCACAATATGAACATTATAAGTGGTATAAACTAACCTAAGACATTTATGTGAACGAGAACATAGAGTGTGTGTGCATAACCTTTGTGATTTATGGTCATAATAGGCATGCTATATCAAAACAAAATCTCCTTAATATTATATGTTTTTATAAAGATACAGGAATATATATACATATGTATGTATGTTTGTATATGTATGTATATGTGCGTGTGCATTTGTATATCTGTGTGCACATGCATCTGTGTGTATATATTTATTTTTGGCCATACTAATATATTTAAAAAACCATATTCGGCTATATAAAAAATGCTTTTTATAAAACTTTTTACGATAATTTTAAATGGATATAATTATTAAAACACAATACACACAGGCTTGTTATTTGCGGAGACATGTAATAATTCCTTAAATGAGTTGAATATATATATATATGTACACTTTTAAAATTAAATATTTATATCTTTTATATTTTGGCAAAATATATATACGTATATATGTATGTATTTCCATATATATAATATAATATTGATATATTTTAAAGTTTGCAATTTAAATTTTAAAGTCAATCTATTCAAATATACTAACATATACATATATATATACCAGTACTAATGGCACGTCCGTTGGACGTGTGCAAAGAAAAATCTAACTTAACTTCTTTTTATTTCAAAATAGTATAAACAAAAGCATAGAAATTTAATATTGTATTTTGTGCATCCATTATTACTTGAGTCAATATTCTAGAAGTGTGTAATGATGACAGACATTCTCCAAACTATCAAAATCCATAATAAACTAATCACCATAAGAGAAATTCAATCATCACTATTTGTTTTCCTTAAAATAAAAATTGTATATGCATCTCCTCATGCGCATGTTGACCCTTTTTGGTGGCATCATTTAAGTTCAAAGAGCGTAATAAGATGGGAATGAGTTCGATATCTACATTTCTCTTTTGATTTGCATTTTGCAAAAACCTAATGTTGGTTAATCTATTTCAATACAGTCCCCATTCTATTTTCATTTTGCTTATATCTTTGTTTTTCTTGCATAAGTAGATGCCCAACACAATATACAGAAAGAAATATAGTCATGATTGTTTAAATTGTTTTACCGCCATGCGTAAAGATAATAAATGAGTTCACTTATTGTTTTTTGACAATTTTTGTTCACTCCTTCTTATCATTTTGAATCCCTCTTAAATAAAATAAATGATTTTCATTACAATGCACAATCATTACGCAAAAGAAAAGTACATAAGCTTTGGCGAATTGGAATACAATTTTAGAGATATTTTTGTAATTTGTTTCTAACACGGTGATGACATTTTGTATTATGAATTTCATCTAAAATTGTATAATATAACAATATATAACTAAAAAATTTCATTCAACTTTCTCGCCATAACTTAAAATATTTTGTAAAGAGAAGACAAATCTACTAAGAAGTAAACATAAACTATATATTTTAAAAGGGTAAAAACAATATACTGCGAATTGAACATGAAGAATGGGGATTATATTGCCTTTTATGGGAAAAAATAATAACAACAATTATGACTATTTTTTCATAAAATCCACATGCAAAACAAAAGTATCTCAAAATATTGTTATCAAACAGAATTCAACGTTTATCATCATATAATTCCTATCTAATAATTAAAAAATTATAGAGCAACAAATCATGGACACTTAAATTTTACCTATCTAACCATGATACTTTGAATTGAAAATTTAAAGCACAAACAAATTGAAAATTCATATTTCACAATTGAAACTACACAACCTCTACAATCAATTGTTCTTTATTAACTTTGAGAGCATAATCAACTTAAGAATTTAATAACTATACATTCAATTAACAAACAGATAGCAGTATTTATTTATTGAGTAATTGACTCGCAAAAAAAAACTCAAACCATTTAGAAAAATGAAGAATATTCACAGCAGTTTAGAAACTACCGCCTAAACAAATTATTTCCATTGCATTGTCCCAATTACATTTAGTAGCAGTGATAATTAAGAAACAATAACTGCTTTTTAGGGATAACCATCACAGAACAACGAAGGAAGAGGGTCCAATCTCTTATTTTATTGTAAAAAGTAATGATTCGTTATTAAATTAACTCTCATACTGCAGCATGCAATTACAGTATGCTGAAGAATATAGAAGGTTATGCATCATTTTATTGTAAAAACTAAAAGTAAAAATAAAACATGTTAAGAAAAAAATCATTTAGAATAAAAATGAAGAAATGTAATGAGGGAATAGTCAGACTGTCTCTATTGTTCACATGCAATTAAACCGATATTTAAGAAATGGTTTATTCAACAATGGTTTACACAAAATCATAATACCTGAGCAGATGTACAGGGGAGTTTGGACTTTAGCAATCGGGGAAGACGGTTTAAAGGGAAGATGGTTTAAGGAGAGCTGGAGCATGGAAAAGAAGAGGAAGGTGTATTCGGGATTTGGATGTTCTCCACGTAGAGATGAATTTAGGGGTTTGGATGTTCTCTCAACGCGATGTTGCCCTAGTCGGCCTACCCAAGAACCCGTTCTGATTGTAAATTAACTCGTTTTACAATAAAACTCAAAAATCCACTTTTGTACTGCTGGTGCTTCTTAAAGTTGAAATCTTTGATTATGCAATTCAAGAACATGACTGCATAAGTAATTGCAATCAAGTTGAAATCACAATTTCAGATTACCAAAAAGAAAACCACCAAAAAAATAATAAATTGACAATTGATAGAAAGAGTGGAAGTAAAGGGTGGACAGTAACAAAGCCATCAAAACAATTGCAAAATCAACAATAAAGAAAACACCTTTTTCAAGTTGGATTTCAGGATGTTAGAAGTAAAAAGTGCACGAAGCAGCAGCTGGCGATGAGTGGCTATGGCGGCAGATATATGAAGTTTGCGCTGGAAACAGAAACTGAAATGGCGAAGGCGACAGGATCAATAGAGGCGGCGGTAGGAAAATTCAAGTCAGAATGAATTGAAGAAGATGCCTTCAGATGGATTAAGAAATGAAGTGTTTTTCATTGCAATACAACCGGTGAAATTATCGTTCAGTTATGGCTAGATTTGCAGTTTTGGATCTTCAGTATAAATTGACAGAATTATCCACCATTTATCAGTATAAATTAGGGGTAGTGTGGTAAATTCAAAAGCTTCATATGAGTGTATTCCTATTATATATAGATATAATAAATATTTTTTAATAAAAATTAAAAGGAATTTTTATTATAAAACCCAAAAGGATTTTTTTGGCCAAGTAAATTATATACATGCATATCTATACATATATATTTATATGGTTAAAATAATGTATATATATTTTACAATTGTCGATAAGAAAAAATATAATATATATATATAATTATTAATAACATAGATGTACATTTATAAATGTTTATTTATTTTTAGAAAACTAAATTTTTATTTTTTGGTTATGGTTGAAAATAGAAGTGAAATGTGAGTGTGTGTGTTTGAAGTATATATTACCTCAGATATGTCAATTATCGGTACATTGTAATTACAGCTTTTCCTCGTTGAACTGTATTTCCTATCTCCTTTAAGCCTAATGTGGAAATCCCCGCTTCAAGGCTCCAGCTATTTTATAATGGAGGATGTGGTTGTATTGGTTTTGTTTGCTTTGAATGAAGACAGTGATGAGGCTATTTACTACCACCAGAAATATAAAATATCTCAATATTTTCTTCTCTTTTAATTCTTGATATAATCCAGATCAAAATACCCATTCAAATTCCTTCATTCCTTGCTTGGCCCCACTTCGTGGACACTCCATGGTGTTAGGCTTAATTAATACTATATATATTAAACTAATATATTCAATTCAATTAATTATAGCAAATATATATTATTTTAATTAATTTTAGGGCCTCGAATAAATAATAAAATTCCATAAAATTTTAACATGAAATTTGTACTGGTTTTTATTAATAATTTATAACATTTGTAAATTAGTTTTAACTAGTTGAATTTGGAAAATAGCTAAAAATGCTATTGTGTTGACTCCTTATTATGAACTTGGTCCTCGGTAACATTTAAACAATTAAAATGCAAAAGTCTATACATATTTTGCTGAAGTATAGTATCAGACACAAGTTCAAATGCTTATATATCGTTTAGGAAAAATCCAATTTCTAATCTTTATTACGCTACTCCTTTATAATGATATTTTGTGTATATTTTCTTTTCGTCATTAATATATCACTATGATATCTAGAGTATGGTCAATGATTAAAACTCCAATAATATCCATAGCAAATTGCGTAGCCATTTTTATAGCCCTTGATTCCGATAAAATTTATCAGTTCATTGTTTTGCTCTGGCCAAAGATTTTAACTTTAAGTTGACTACCAATTGCGGTGATACTAAACTTTTGCAACGAAGGAGACAAATCCTCTAGAGTAGTGTGTTACTTACCCAACTACGATCATGATGTCATGTGATTGACCATAATCAAAGTATAATTTAGCTACTTTAGATCAATAGTACTCTCAAATTCGAAGACTACTGCATATGGTTACATGAGTTCTTTAATTTTGAGTTAGTAGTAAGAGCGTATAGAAGACTCGCATTAACTCGATCTGTGATCGTTCCAAACAATCATAAGTACATAATCCCTTTGTGTTCCCAACAGCCATAAGTAATTCACCGTATCGTACGAAGAGTATTACGTATATTAGTCTTAAAGGATGCATAATACATTTTTCTTGATACATCTTAACTTGGAACAATATAAGGATAATTATTTTGAACGTTCGATTCAAAACTCAGTGGTTACGAACATTTGCAATTGCAGTCGATAAAGTACTTTTCCCAAGGATTTTTGGCTTATATATGTTTAATATATTTAAATCATTACTTATGTCAAAATATAACAACACATATAATAGAAAAAACAAAACGAAAAGCATACCTTATTATAAATAATATTCTTATACAAGAGTTAAGTTATACAATAAATAACATAATTACCTCAATAAAAAACCCTAACTCTGTCGGTATATGACCAGAAATGATGGAACCAAAGTGAGAGAATTGCCCCTTTTCATACTTTTCAACCAAAAATGAAGGAAGCTTCTTGACAAATTCTCACACCAAAATTCAATTATAAGTAGGAGCTTAGAATGAAGAATTGGGCAGATCAATTTCTCCATAGCAAAATACGATAAAACTCCATAACTTTCTTCACTCCACCATTTTAGTCACATCTCCTTTAATAGAAATATATTGTAACTCATAATAATTTCTTAAAGAATAGAAAATAGAAGATGATGATGAATAAGGATAAAGAGGACATAGGTAAACATTAGACCGGACTTTCTAACAATATGGTGTCTCCATTTTACTTTTACGTTTATTTATTTTTCTCTCTCCCATCTTCTTTATTTCTTGTTTTTTATTGAGACCTCGATGAGTTGATGTTTTTTAGTTTCCTTTGAATATTTTGTACATAAAAATTTTGTCCAAAAATCAATATATTTCATAAAAATTGATACATAAAACCACTGGGTGTTTGTTCCAAAAATGGGCAAACATTTTGGTGCTTTCGGTGAGAGTTTAGACAAAATTCGCTTAGATATATTTGAGATTGCCTATTTTATTTTTTCTTAAAATGAGGGTGAAAAGGAGGAGAATATGTTTTGTATTTCGGATAAAACTATTTTTTCAAATCTGTTAAAAGTTCAAATTTAAAGAAAAGGAAATAAACAAAATTTGAAAGATTGAATTATAAAGATTTTTTTAATCATTGGCCATGATGATAATGCGACAAACACAAAATATAGAAGAAGGTAAACCTAGAAAATCACATGTTCAACCATCAACAACCTGATAGATTCAAAGATTGGCCAATGTAGAATAAGCCAACATGGTTCAGAATTTATCCTACAAGTAGAATGAACGGCGAGCCCTAATCCAGGAATTGGTTAATTGACTAAAAACTAGAGGTAGACCTAACAGATTCCCTTGTGTAATCCCGCAAAATTTAGCACCAAATCAAACTGGAGACAGAACTAACATAGATCCAGATGCAATTCCTCATAACCAAGAGCAATATCAACTTAGAGATGGGCCAAAAGGGCCAGTTTAATGTGTAGATGCACCTGCAAGAGATGGTTAAGGTCATCAAGATCTTGGAGCTATCAAGGAAATAGAAGGAAGAATTCAAAATGGTAGAGGCAATTAAAGAGCAGAGATTCAGGATGGAGCTAGAATTGGAGTTCAGAACCAAGCTACTGCTAGTCGAACATTGGCTCAACGAAGTAGTCAAGTGGACATCCATAGGCGAGAAGAGGCTGAAAATCATAGGAACGATAGAAGGAAAGAAAGGCATAGTCATGATGTAAGTACACAAATAAGGTCAGCATTCTTAGATTCTGAACTATGGCCTTAGGGAGGGACCATCATGCTAGAAGGACCTAGTCCATAACATGGAGGATCTACCCCAGATGGAGCAGAAACTGGATTATAATCTCATATACTGGAAATGAAGAGATGTAATTGTTACAAACAAAAATGGATTTGTAATGACCCATGTTTTGTACGCTTTTAATCATGTCGAAGATATTAATTTAATAGGATCAATAAGATGAAACAATGGTATATTTATATGGGTTGGAGTATTAAGGATTAAGCTAAGAATAATTAATTATAAGTGAGACAACTATCATTGTTTGTTGAGAATAGAGTAAATAAGAGTGTGTGCAAAGTGGATATAATTCTTTAATGAGCCTGCACGTCGGTCAAAGCTATATGCCTATGTGTATATCTGACTTTTTCTACATTTCACATTTGTTATTATTGTTCCTAAAAAACAAAACAAAAGCTCGGAAAGTACTTTAATGGCTTCTCAGTAATTTCCAACCGATAATAAGTCCTAAAAAAGAAGATAACGAGCAACTTTAGGAAGGATAAATACGATATTTAAGTGTTTTCTATAATAGGTTTGTGAATTTAAAATGTCATCAGAAGGTTATGGGAGTGTATAACTAGATTGCGAGAAAAAGGACATCAAAACCCTTGTTTTGAACATAGAAACACTTGAGCTATATTTAAATGCAAAGCTATGATTTTTCAGAAATGGATTTAAGTGAGAAATTGAGATACATGAATTTTAAAATTTTATATAGATCCTAAAAGGTGACTAACGATTTTTAAATAAAAAATGACATATTTTTCCCCAAAATCGATTTTTTGAAGAGAAAATGACTTTATAAATTTATGAGAATTTCTAAGACTTACTAAAATGATTTAGAATGGTTTTCAGAAGAGAAAGTTGTTTCTCTCGAGCCTCTTAGGGTATGCTGAGAGTGCTAATTAAACAAGGGTGATTGTAATACCTCATAAAAATTATAAAGAATCAATTAATTAAAGTAAGGCTAAAAATGGAAATTTCATAAATGTTGGAAATTAGCCACGAAAGTTACACCATTGTGTTTATGGTGATTTTATAATTAACTTTCAAATATAAATTTTTACGATTGGAGTTCAAACGGAAAAGTTATTGTTGTTTGAAGTTTTGAAATTTAAAACAATTCAAATGAATTCAAATTATAAATTTAAATAATGTTAGCGTCTAAATTAAAATGGGTAATAAATAGTTTAACGTTAGGGTAAATTAATGTTGGGGAAAAACATTAACTTTGGTCCTAAAAAGGGAAACATATCAAAACATAACGGCAACCAATATCCATGGTCAAAGATAGAGGATCGGTCGACTCCCTTCGCTTAATCGATTGACCGCTAGTAGTCGATCACCCAAGGGTGAGTGGTAGACCGGTTAGGGCGTGATGGCTAGGGGTAGGTTATGCCACGAACGGTCCAGATTTTATTATTTTAAACCGACTTAAATCCTATGGTTTAAAAACCTCCTAGCCACTATAAATAAGAGGACAATCCTCACTTTTATTCACAAAATATTTGGAGCTCTAGTGAAACTCTATCAGTCTTCTTCCTCGATTAGGTTCAAGAATTCAAATCCGAGGGAAAATGGTTATATATATGATATTCTATTTTTATTCTTCCCTAATCTCTATATTCTAAATCTAATTTATATACAATTGAATGGTTGTATATTCCAAAAAGAAGGAACCTAAAAGTGTAGTTAGGCAAATGCATGAATCAAATCCAAAAGAAGAAGAAAACTATATATAAGGGGAAATCTTAGTTTTTCATATTTTAGTAGTTTGTGTAGTAAAAAAATTCATTTGTTTTATGCCTTGGTGAATTTTGTCTGCAAAAACCCTAAACTTTAAAACCCCAAAATTCCCTCAACTAAAATTCCAGTTCTTGGATTTATTGAAATATCCATTATTTTATGTTAATATAGTAGAATTAGATTTATTGTTTGCAATTTGGATAATTTATGTTATATTCCACTTTCAATTTCTGTTGTTGCGATAAAAGGGTTCAAAAAGAAAATTATTAGAAAACTGTACGCAAAGTATGGATTTTTATTATTTGTACTTTGCACCACATATTTCCCTAATATAAATAAATATTAACTCCTTTATCGGTTTCAAGGTTGTGTATATATATAGGTTGAACAGAATATAATGGGTTTAAATTGTAAGTTTTGTTTCCTTGAAATAGTCGAGATAATTCTATTATATTAATATAAAATAAGTTTGGTATTATTCCATTTTTGAATATTTATACAAGTCTTTTTGGTCTAGCTAAGGATATTAGCTATTTTGTAAATTATGATATGGAACTTAGGCTTTTATGGACATTGATGTTTTGAAATTTTAAAAAATAGTGTAGGAAGCGGAATCTAAGAATAAGAATATTTCTACGCACTCTTAAGAATATTTAGTTAGCCTAAATTACGTAAGTATAAATATATTAGTAGCGTATAAATATATTACTAGCATATTAGTAATAATGTATTAAGTGTATCGTATAGAATAAATAGGTTAGTAAATAGCATTATACCCTATAGGAAGGAAGTTAAAGATAATTATGGTAATTAATCCATAGTTAAAAGGCGAAATAATGAGTTTTCCTTATATGGCCTTAAGTCGTAAATGTGGTGAGACATTATATACATGTAGTGTGTGTGTGTGTGTGTGCGCGCGCGTGTGTGTATGATAGTATGTTAGGAGAGTGGAAATATGACTAAGTTATAGGGATGCGAGATCAGTCAAAAGCGTACAAAAACCTGCCCAGCAAATTTGAGTATCAGCAGTATGAATTTGGGATTGATGTGAGACACTGCATATGATAAGTATGCATGGTGGACATGAGGTTAATCCCAATTCTACAGGGTAAGTATGCCCACCTAATCTATCTCCCAGCACTTATGAATATTCGAACTAATGTAAGACATCACAGTTTGAGTTATGGTTTATACGACGGATATCCCAGTAAGGGTCTGCTTCTGGGTTGGAAGTATTAAGTGGCTGTTGTAGGATCCATCTCCTTCCCACTCAAGAAATATTAAATGGTCAAGATTATCTTTTAGACACGGTAGTGGAAAATCTTTGGTAGGGGTCCGCTTCGGGATTGAGGTATTAAGTGGATATTGTAGGGTCTGCCTCTTCCCATAAAAGAAGTATTAACTGGTCTAGTGATATTTCTTACGATGTCAGTTAGGAAGTACACGAGAGGGGTCTACTCGGGTTTAGGTATTAAATGATAGGGATCTGCCTAGGGTATATATATTAAATAGTAAGAGCATGCCTAATTCCTATTAAAGAGGTATTAAGTAGCTCAGGCGCATCATTAGGGCATGATTGACGGTAGTTGCGTTGCACCCACAAGAGCCTTTAGGCTTATAGTTGGAAGTATACTTGGTAGGCTATAGTATAGGATGCACAAGACATATTACTTATCTAAATGATACTTCCCAAATACTGTTATAGTAAGACTTGAGATTTTCATTCACCGGACATTATTGTTCCGACTCCCTCCTTATTACAACCCACATGATAAGGGGAATTGGATGTTGATTGATAAGATAAAGGCGACGACGAAGATTTGTGGTAGTTTATTTATCTATATTTCTGATATACTCTGAGGTACCCAGTTTCAAACATATTGATGTTATTTTGAGATATTATATTATGGATATTTTGGGATGTTATGTTGTATTTCTGAGATCTGAATTTTACTTGATGGGTAATTATTTTATTATATTTTATCCCTTCTGCTGTAAGGTTCTGAAAGCATATATATATATATAGCTCTGTGTATTGTTTATTGTGTCAATTTTACCAACCAACAGCCAGCTTTAGAATGAGCCTAAGGTTCGATGGTCTTTTATTGGGTCAAAAATTAGGCCCGTTCCAAAGAGGGTTGTTATATTTGGTATTAAAGCTTAGGTTAGCAGATCAACGGGAATAGGCATACGTAAGAGTGCATGTTTGTTATTTTAAGTATTTTTCAAAACCATACTATATATATATATATTATGAACATAGCCAAGACACAAGGCAAATCTTTCTTTCAGCAAAAAATACTATCTAAGGAAGTTGTAACTAAAAGATCAAACCTACAAATAGTTGATTATGGCTAAAAACAATTGCTCGGAGGCTGGCAACCCCTCCACCCAAAAAATACCCACCATTCGAGGTATGCTAGAATGGTTCAAGCAATACCTAAGTCATGTGGGGGCAAGTTCCCATTCCTCAACAAGCTGCACCCGCGGCACCAGCTACTATGCTCATTGAAGTAGCACCCCGCCCACTAAACTTCCCTAAAATGTGTAAAGACATCCTGAATATGGGAGGATGGGTGTATACATGAGTTGAAGATTTTATTGAAACAAAGGCTTGGATTAACGCATGTGAACGTATATTTTGGAGCTTGGAAGACCAGATCAAGAGGAGGACGGCTGCATGCCATTTGAAGGGGGTGGCGCTGGATTGGTGGACCATTGTAGTTGAAGAGAATGCAAGAAGGGATTACTTGGGCTGAATTAGGGCTTGCTTAAAGTCGCGATTCATGTCCAAAGCTGAGGTAAGTTTACAGTTGTAGAAGTTTATGCAACCGAGGCAAGGAGACTCCATATTGGAGAAGTATATCAATAAGTTTTCGGAATTACCTAAGTTTAGATTAAGACTGATTGATACCCTTACGAAGAAGGCTATGAAATTTGTTAAAGGCCTAAATTCTCCAATTAGGGAGCTAATTTTGACCCACATTCCTGTAGGCGGTACTTATAAGATGATAGTTAAAATGGTCTTGCTTCAGACAATTGGTACCGACTAAATGGAGAAGGTAGGACAGACGCAAAGTCAAGGTGGAGCTAATTAAATTATATGTGTGTCTCTTCCAGTTATATATATCTATATATCTGTGTGTGTGTGTGTGTGTCAATATATACACAAACACACACACACACATATGTATGTATAATTAAATTATTAAAATTTTCAAAAAATATTAAATTAGTTTCTCAAAATAGTTTTCAAAAATTTATTTTTATTTTGTAACATTTCTAAATTTCTGTTAATATTTTAAACTTAACATTTAAATTTAAAATATTTTTAAAATTTCCAGATATTAATTTGAAAATTAACACAAGGCCCAAAATAAATTTGGGCCTTGCATTTGGGCCAACCATTTTGGACTTACTCCACCCAATGGTCATGCTAATTGCCAAGGAGGGAAGAATATTTTTTATTCAACTCCAAGTCTAGATACTACTATTCTAGGAACCCATCAAATAGAAAATTTAATTAGTTGTCCCTTAATGCTGGCTAATTGGATTGCATAAACCATACAGGCTCTGATAACATTGCTGCTCGGGCCCAAACTCATTTGGACTGGCACAACAAGGCCCCTCACAAGTCAGTTTCATGTATAGGCTCTCGACTCATACAACCATTATTGGGACATATAGGGGCAAGAGCTAATGATACGCCATAGGTCACACTGTGAGAAACCCCTATCATGTTGGTCACAACCAAACCTTGGTATAATACGTTGTTGGGACTGGCATGTTTGGCAGCGAGTGAAATTGGTAAATTTAAAAAAATCCTTATTTGGATCTTAATGGGCCTATGAAATCTATCAACTAGCATTAGATCCAACCTATATATTAAAATAAAAATCATATTTCATTTTAAAATATTTTATGTTTATTTAGTTAATCATATTAATCAAGTTTATTTAATGTTTGTTTTGAGTATATCACATACATACATACATACATATATATATTCATAACATAATATGATAACATAAGATACACATCACAATCAAACTATATTATAAGTGTGATATGTATGTATAATTAAGTTAGGTGTTTTATGTACTATCATTTAGGGATGCGATGGCCATATTGTTGTTTATCGGGTATAAATTAACAAATCATAAATGTGACATGTGTCTAATTAGTTAGGAGTTTTTTTTACCACCTTTTGCTATGAGAAAGATCACATAAGCATATAGGGTGTAAAATGCGAAGTAATACATATATATGACACGACAACATAATAACATCTAAGCATGTGTATAATTATATTTATACACACTTAGATACGGGGATTTATATCTATTGTGTATACATACATATTATACTTGCATATACATATGATAAATTCATATGCATGTCAGGAATATAAATGCCTAGGTATATACATATTTTTAAATATACCATAATATATGTATATAGTCTGTACACACATACTTAATAGTACTACAAATATATAGTTTAGACATATATATTATATTACTAGTTATATGTTTATATACATACATACATATATGTATATATGTGTATGTATAAGAATAATTGTATATTTATACAAATTAAATTAAATTTGTATATTAAAAATTGCATGACTTGGTAAAGCATATATATTTGAATTAAAATTAAGATTTAAAATTTCCATAATCCAGTTCTAGCTAAGTCAAAGTTGTTTTAAATTTAAATTTTAAATCAAAAGATATAGGGTATAAATTAACATATATGTGTGTGTGTCTTTATGTGTATCTTTATGCGTGTAATTAGGTTAATATTTTATATTCTATCATTTAAGTATGTTAAAGCTCATATTGTTATTTATGGGGTATAAATTAACAAATCATAAAAGTGACAAGTGTGTAATTAATTAGGAGTTTTTTTACCGGCTTTAGGTATAAGAAAGGTCACATGGACATATAGGGTGTAAAATGCAAAGGAATACATACGTACAACATAATAATATCTGAGCATGTGTATAACTATATATAGACATATATATATATATATATAAATATTGGGATTTGTATCTATTGTATATGCATATATATTATACTTACATATAGATATGATAAATTAATATGCATATCAAGAATATAAATTCTTAAGTGTGTACATCTGTTTGAATATACTATAACATATGTATATGGTTTGTATGCATATATATAATAGTACAACATATGTTGGTTTAGACATATATAAAGTGTTCCTTTGTTGTTTGATCTAGCAAGTTCCTTGATTTTGCAGTAAGAGCCAGGGGAATTGAAGCCAATCCTGATAAGATTCTGGCAACAATATATGTAGATAGCTTGCACAGTCAAGCAAGAGCAGAATCTAAATGGGATGATCTCGACGCTCAATCACTTTGTGTCAAAAGCCATATATGACTGTTATGTACCCTTCTTTGACCTCATCAAGAAGGGCTCGCCATTTGTATTGAATAAAGAGTGCTCTAAAGCCTTTGAAGGCTTAAAGAGACATCTAGCCACACTCCGTGCTTTCCAAGCCTGTAGACGGGAAGACTTGCACATATACCTTGCAGTAACTAACAAAGCGATCAGTGCTACCTTGGATTGCGATGAAGAAAAAGTCCAATGGCCCATCTGCTATGTAAGCAAAAGGTTGACGAGCCTAGAAATGAGATATTCTAAGTTGGAAAAGCTAGCCTACTGCCTACTAATGGTGGCTCGGTGCCTATGACCATATTTTCAAGCTCACTCCATCAAATTCCTTATAAATCAACCATTAAAGAAAATAATGAGCCTCCCGGATATAGCGGATTGACTCTTGAAGTGTTCCGTAGAGCTGGACAACATCACATCACATTCCACCCCTGTACCTCGACCAAAGGCCAAGCCATGACCGATATCATAGCAGAATGCTTAAGCTCGGACAATGGCAATGAGGGGTCTATTGGAACAGGGTCAACATGTAGTGGAAGTTATGGGTAAATTTGAAAACGATTTCCCTTATTGGATCTTTATTGGGCCTATGAAGTCTAATTTATTCAGAACATTTTTAAATTTCATTTAAATAAAATCTTTTATTTTATTTTAATTTATACATTATATAGCTTTATTTAATTTATATTATGATACATGTGTATATATATATATTATGTGTGTATGTATATCTGTGTGTGTATCATATACCTACACATACATACACACACATATATATATATTTGTGTGTGTGTTCATGTGTAACATATCAACCCATGCAAAGTATAACATAATCATGTATAGATATTAGGATTTACATCGGAACGGACACATTAGCTCATCTCCAATGTGAAATATATTATCCAAATAAATGTATGTATATATATATATATTATTTATAAACAAATATTATAAATATATACATATATGTATTATAGTTTTATTTAAATAATTTTATATAAGTATATAAGTATATATATACATGTAATCATACGAATAAAATACTAATATTGAATATACATATTATATAATAAACTTATTCAAATATAAAGAAATTATTTATAAATATTTTAAAAAAACATAAGTAATGCATATATATATATATACACAAGTATATTAATAATTTTTTAAATATTTATATACATAAATATATGCACAATAAAATTATATATATATATGTGTGTTAATAAAATACTCGAAAATATTTTTGATAAGTATGAAAGACCGAGTCTTGTGCACGGCTTAGTAAATGTAATTTTTTAATTTTAAAGTATATTTTATTTAAATATCCATTCGAAAATTATTAAAATATTAATAAAAATTAATTACAAAATTTCATTTTGAATTTTAAATTTCCAACTAAATTATATTTTATGTTTTGAAAAAAAAATTCCAAAATTTTTCGATTTTATTGTAGTTTTAAAATATTTTTTCTATTTTCGGTTGCAAGTTTAAAATTAATTTAAAAATAATTTATTTTATTTTTGCCAAGAGTATCTTCACTGATAATATTATTTCATAAAATATAAAATATAATTTTCATAATATATTTGAATTAATATAATTGATTTATGTAATAAATTTATTTAAATAATAATAAAAATATATATAAATACTTTATCATTACCGAAAATTATCACAGCCTTAATTCTTTACATATAAAATTATGTGACAATATTTGACTAAAGTGTGATTTTATAATTAATTATAAAATATATTCATCTATTTAAATAATTTATATTAATTTAATAAAATAAAATAAAAATTTAACTTTAAAGCCGTATTGACCTAAATTGTTTATGATATTTTTTTAACATATACATACATATAACCAAACAATTTTGTGATAATATTATTTTCATATCAAAATCGTCACCTAACTAATAACAGTAATATATGTATATAATAAAATATTGTAATTGAGCATATATTAATAATATACCTCACTACCAATGGCTTGAAGTACACATTGAAATGATGATATCTGCCCCCTTGAAACTATTTCTAATTCAATTGAGTGCTAGTCCTTGAACTTTTGAGTACCAGTTATTGGATAGCATTTAACTTGATTTGATTTGAGCTCTAGAAAGATGAAGAGGGGACTAAAATTTTCGACCTGCAAAGACTTGTAATGGAGGCTCCAAAAGTTCTCAATCATACGAGGGTAGAGATGCTTATATAGTGGATGGAAAGGAGAGAAGTATGGATCTTATCTCTTACTCATTCTCCTTCAATCTTAGCCATCCAAAGTCAAGCCTTTCCTACTCAAAATTGAGTCGCCTATACCCTTACTTGCTGCCAAAATTATCAGCCATATAATGGGCCTTAAACACATTTAAGCAAAAATAAAATATTATGCAATTAAATCTAATTTAATTGCTTATCGGTATCGTATATCGATTGATATATTTATAAATAAATATATTTAATAATATTTATTCATCGAATCATAATCAAATTTTATAATTAATATTTAATAAATATTAATTGATTTAATTACTTTATAACAATTATAAATTAAATTAAATCGTTTGGTCAAAGGAGAATTCATTGTTTCGGTTGTGTGACTCGCAAGGTGTAAATTTGGTCAGCGATTAATATCCAACTATTCGAATATTAATGTCCACACGTCACTTAGCAGGTGGTGTGACAATTTGACCAAATTTATGGCTTAGTTAGTTTCGATAAAAAAACTAATTTTACTTTAATAAGCATTACTCGGTTGTGACTATTATTTACACCTTTTCTCTTCGTAAAACTATATCACTTTGGACTTATGGAATTTCATAATGGTTGAAATTCCAATATCGTTCATATTCAACTCTATAGTCCAAACACAAAGTCCTTGGTTCAATAATAACAATTATTATTAACTTAAATGCTCTAGCCAAAGACTTAGACTTTGAGTTGACTTGAGTTAAACGTAATACTAACCTCATATAACTAAGGAGAAGGATTCTCTCTTGAATAGTGCTTCACTTCCAATACTTCCACTTGATCCAACTATATTCACTCGATGGACTCTATGCTATGATTTGACTATAATCAAAGCGGAGCTTCATGTTGAAGATCGACGGTATTCTCAAGTCGAGAGAACTGCGTAAATTAGTCATATCGATATTTTATGTATTCAATAATTATCAAATAACTATCAGTACGTAACTCTTTGATGCCCCATCAACCATGAGTAATACACTACCCAACATTTGGAGAGCGTTACATGCTCTAGTCTCAACAGATTTATCATTATCCAGTCTCAATACATTTTGACTAAGAATATTTAAAATGGTATTTTTTTTCATTATGATAAATTACTAGCGGTTAAAACACTGTGTAACTACTATCACAAAGCATACCATTTATGGATTTTCTATTAAATATACTTTTAATTAAATTAAGTAATTAATATAACACATTATATCAAGTATATAATAGGAATAAAACATCTTTTATTTCGAACAAGTTTGGTTATCGGTTAGATATATGTAACAAATTACATAATTGCCCCTACGGAATGCTTCTAACTCTATCAATCTCGCACTTGCACTTGGTGTCAATTATGAAATCCTATTCCAACTTCTCCAGTCGGTTTACTCAGAACCAATTGGGTCAGTCCCTCAGTGAATGAATATGCTATTATGTTTCAATTATCTACTATATCAATCAACTCTCTCTGACGCTGATAAACTACCTTTATCATGTGGAACAACTCGGAGTATGTCTCTCGACTTCTAGTGAGCTCTAAGTTTTGTTATGAACTATATCGTGACATTGTTATCATATAACAATGTTATGGAATTCTCAAAGTTTCGAATCACCCTCAGCTCAGTTATAAATTTGTGCATTTATATTTATATACATTGCTTTTATTGCGACGCTATTCAAGGCGATGTACTTAGCCTTTTTTGTTGAATCAGCCACAGTCTTTCATTTGGAACATTTCTAACTTAAAGATTCTTAACTTGAATTATTATTGACATATTATACCCAATATCACTTATGAAATTTGAATTCGAACACTCCTTCATAAGGAGTTCGTTGTTTTTGTAAACAATTCTCTAGTATTTCATAAGTACATGAGAACACCTCAAACAACCGTTTAGTGCTATCTATTTAGATTTGATATTTGCTTCATGTATTAAATACATAAACAAATCAAGATATCGTAGACAACATAACATGTATGTTAATTCATATGCCAATGCATAAGAAATCCATCTTACTTGTTCTGTATTAAACATTTTAATAGGGTGTCCTTGCATATCGTTTGGGATATTCCCAATATATTTATATGCTTACTATAAAAGACATCATTTACAAATCCAATATTGAGTATTAAAACAACTAAAAGATGATTTTAATACGAGTGCATTTTTAACAATCAGCAGTGTGTTGTTTACTTATGGTTTAGAAATATTTATGTACCTATCAACTCTCTTTCCGCTTTCTCTACATTTTGATTAACAATCAAATTATTTGATATTTTGATCAAAACATTTGTTCAGTTTTGATGCTCATCGAACGACACTTTCGAATTTTTCATTGACCATATCCAAAAAACATCCAAAACTCAATACCACTCCCACTGACTTCAAGAAACTTTGGATATTATGTGTAAACAGTCTACTCCAAATCATTATTTTTTTTTTACATTTTATTTCAACACATTGATACAAAACATAAAGTCATACCATGCAATAACTTTGTGAGTAAAATCCAAACCGACTTGAGCACATCAAATGATTAATATTTATGTTAATTTCAAAAATTGAAATTCATGGTATTTTTCTTTTCAATGTGGCTCACTATATTTCAACTGCATTTGTCTTTCTCTTAAGACACATTTACGGCCAATGGATCATATTCTTTTGGATACAATTATCAAAATCTTATATTGATAATGTACTTGGAATCTTTTTCGGATTAGCGCATCATACCATATCATAGAGTCCATACTTTTAATGGTTTAATCAAACCACCGAGGATTATTTATTCTTGGCATTGACAAGAAACTCATAGTTTCTCTTTAATGTACAAGAATACTCATTAGACATTCCAATGTATTTGTGTTCATTTAGGTTTGGTCAATTTTATTTCATCCCTTGTAATCGGTTTTATCATTGGATCGTATCTAAATCCATTTTATATAAATAATTTCTTGAAGAAATTCCTTTGCTACGAAGTTGGTATTTCTTGAAACAATAATTGTTTCTTGGTGCGATAGAACAGACATTCATAAAAAGTTTATGAATTACCTTATATAAAACTAATTTTGCATTAGTTCACAATATATTTAGGTTCACAACATAAATTAGCCATCTAATGACCATCGTTCCCAAAAATTCTCTTGGGACAATTCTTACAAGATCCCTTACGTACAATTATTACGTGCAGTCTTTCCACTGGCACAATCTCCTAACTCCTTGGTCTAGGATATGAAGAGGTTTCTCATAGACCCTTATCTCGTAATGTTATGTAAACTATTCTTTGGATGATATTAGTTTTAACTTTCTGTACTAATCTTAATTATATACCTTATAGAAAGAGTTTAACTCAACTTCACTCATCATTAATTGTGCTTTGTCCAACAAAGTTCGATTACTCCTTATCAATACATCATTATGTATTATAGGGAGGAGTGACCTTTTGAGACTGAATCTTTATTCATATTAGGTACATACAAAAAAATTCTAATATACTCACCCATTCGACCAAACCAAACCATTTTTGTCGCATGATATTTTATTTACTTCCGTTTTATATTTTATGAGCATATCGTCGACTTATACGTGCGTATCAAATACACATGTCTATGTATGTATAATTCGTCGGTGAATATGATGAATTATACGGAACCGTTTTGGTATTAATATACTTACAATTATATACATTTATATGTATCAATTAGAAGAGTTCATCAACTATTATGTTGCTCCCATAAAATGAGTTCATAGCCTTTAATTATTTGAGATATAATTAACTAGTATCATATGATTCATAATCATATAATAATAATTATTTCTCAAAACTATGGCTTAGTTTGTAATTTCAAAATAATTGTAAATAATTTTAGATACTTCGGTATTTTTTAATGCACCACTTTTGTTGTGAAAACAAATACCACAATATAGTTTTATTTCATAACGAATATTCATAATATTCACTTTGAAATATGACGATGTCCATTTTTAATCGACACCGAAAAATAGTCATTATTTCATAAATAATGTTCAGTGTATTTTACGGAAACAATTTTCATAACCTAATGCAATCAATAAGTGCTATATGGCATGCTCTCACTATTTTTTCCATTACTATAATAGTATGCTGAATTCGGAGGTCCATCATTCACTTAATATAAATTATTTATTTCATATACTATAACTAGTTTACAGCGGAGTGTTCTTTGATTAAATATCTTGAACACAAAGAAATTAATCTCATATAAAATAAATTTCTATATGAAAATAAATTTCGGAATAGAAATCATATTTCTTTTTCCAATATTAGTATCAATTATTATTTTACAATTCTCATTTCCAATGTTTCTTTATGAAGAAGAAGTGACCATTCACTCTCTTTATTCCAATTGTACCTTTAATCACGTTTAATCTTGTACATTCATTTTTCTTTTTAAATGGTCAAACCATTCAAAAGTAATCCCTTATTACAATATTGTAACGACCTGCCTTTTTGGACGTTTTAAGCAGACACACACGTTGGACTCAAACCATTCAAAAGGGCATATTATTATGGGGTAAATAAGAAAAAGCAGAGAAAGAAAGAAAACAAATACAGAATCTCACAGAAGGACAAAATATAAAAATCAAATAAACAGTTCATGAAGCTGTTTACAAATAACATTGATTTAACTTTTATAATACAGATCAGAGTTACATACAACAAGAATAATAATAAATAAATGCAGCGGAACAACATGATGCAGTGGAATAAATATAATACATAATAATAGTACAAATCTTCGTCTTCGTCCTCCAGAAACCAGTCTTCGATACACTGAAAAGCTTAGACTGACCAAGCGAATTGAAAAGACAAAACACTCGAGTCAGAACTAAAAGATCTTACGTAAGTTAAATCAACAGTAATAAATATGATTGTGACGACGTCGGAGATGTTTACGGGGTTTGACATCTCCTATCCAGTGTCAACATGAGTGCAATAACTTAAGAGATGTTCGGTATTTACATCTCTTAAGGATCCGTTAAACTGTCTACATACATAGTACAATACGCTATTATAATAGTGTCTACAGTAAAGTAAAGATTAAAATAGCGTTAAGGCATTACCCATATCCCCCTTAACAGATTTTATATATTCTCATAGTTTATACAGTACCGTAAGCTCCTCCATGAGGTTTACTCAGAGAGCACTCCATAGGTATGGTACAAACCAAACTCGTAGAAAGCGCGATAAGGCATGTGAACACGGCACGCGAGGCAATGCTAGGGTAGATATACCGTTTGCGGATCCGGACTGGTGGTAACGCATAGCAGCTACTACCGCCCACCTCAGAACACACTCCCATAATCAAAATCAAGGGGTGGCCACCAAATCATCACAAAGTCATAATATGGTATCGAAGAAATGTGTCCGATCAGAGGTGCAAGCTCACTTGACTCGGCATGGCTCCTGTTTTAGTCTCATCTAAGCTGACTCACGGGAGTTAGGGTCACGTAAATACCTCATACAAAATCGTACACAAACCATCCTACTTCATTTCTGGAATCTCCACCACGTGCACAGTTGTTAAAGTGGTTTTCGGTATTGGCAGAGAGTATGACAATATCCGATCCCGGTCTCTTTAACAACCAATCGCTTATTACACACCGGATGGTTCTTTTACATTCCCAAAACCATTTCATATTGATATCAAAATATCATATTCAATTCAAACCATATCACTTTCGAAATTATATTCACAATTAGGTTAAATTCTCATTTTAAAATCATCATATTTACTCAAATATGTCATTTAAATCCCTACTTATGTTATAACATCATTTAATCGTATTCTACTTAAAAATCGAGGATTTAAATATAACACTTCCACTTTACAAAATCTGAAATTCAGAAAATAGTTTAGATAGTTTAAAATAGTTTTAAAAATAGTTTAGGATAGTTTAAAATAGATTAAAACATATTAATATAGTTTAAAATAGATTAAAATCGATTAATATAGTTTAAACAGATTAATATAATTTAAAATGGATTAAAATAGTTTAATATAGTTTAAAATAGATTAAAATAGATTAAATAGATTAAAAATAGATTAAAATGGGTTAAAATACTTTAAATAGATTTAAAATAGATTAAAATGGGTTAAAATACTTTAAATAGATTTAAAATAGATTAAAATGTTTTAGAATTTTGATTTAAACCAATTTCCAATTCCAACCTTCAAACTTGGATTTTCAAAGTAATTCAATTTATATAAATCAATTTCCTTCAAAATATCATTTAATCCAATTCAAGATTTAAGGGTTTTAAAATCGTTTAATTTAACCAATTCGGTGCCCATATATAATTTATACCGTCAAGTGATACGGATATTTATCATTTCAATCCGCAAAAATTTTAATTTACGGGTATATATTATTTCAACCCGCAATCCCAAATTCCAAATTAATGAAAATCGCTTGGGTTTATCATTTCAACCCATAATGATTTTCTCCTATTCTATATGATTGTTCAGGTATGTATCATTTCAACCCATAGGGATTTTCTAACAATAACTAAGGGAACTTGTAGTGTATGAAAATATAAATATAACATCAAATCATCCAATATCAACAATTAACATACATCATAATCATCACCCAAATCAACCAATAAACATCAATAGATAACCGATTATCATTAACAGGTATTAAATTGACAATTAAATTCAATATTAAATTAAACGATGATTAAATGCAATAAAAGTTAAATTTAACTAGAATGACAATTTAAATATACCAAACATCAACCAATCAATTCCAAATCACATCATAAATTCAATTTAACTAACATACGATAATTTAGTAGTTGTGAGTGGGTTAAAACACTCACCTTTGATTTATAGTCGATTTAAATCCAATAAAAGCCCAAAATTTCAATAGAAGAAATCGCACGTGAATCGAAGTTTATATGCAAAAGATATTCATGTTATAAGAAATATTATTAAAATAATAATTTGTACACGTTTAAATAAAATAAACAAAGTTTTAATACTTACGTTTTTCTCAAGATAGGCTTCAGGCAAAGATGGAAGAACAAACTAAGATGGGGGCAAGACATGTAGAAAAAAAAGGATGAAACTCATGTTTCATAAAAGAAAACTTTTGAATTTGCAAGTTCACATTAAAATGATTCGGGGAAAGGAAGATTTGAAATGGAGATCTAAACATAGGAAATGAAGCGGCGACAAGAAAAAAATGAAGGAACAATTTTAAAAACGTGAACAATTTGCTGATGAGGTTATAGCTTCAGCAAAGAATAATTTGAACTAAATGAATATGAGGTGTCAGGAGAAACAAAACGTAAAAGAAGAAATAAAGTGGCAGGTTGTTTAATAATAAAGAAATGAAAGTGGAGGGACAAAAATGAATGTCACGTTTCTAAAATGAAGGCTTTAGGAAATATAGGCTACCAAAATAAATAAATAAAATATGAGGTGGAAGAAGGCTACAGGAAAACAAAATTAAAAGAAATGAAGTAGCTGTAGAAATATGAAATAAGATGGAGAAAACAACAAACTCGCATTTTTTTTACTTTAGGAATTGGAGGTAGGATATGGTGTAAAGAGGTGAAGAAAGGTTAAATAAAAAAATATATGTATACATATAAAATGAAACTCACGTTTGAGAAGATGTAGCTTCAGGAAAAAGAGGAAGGAAATAAACGGAAATGAAAGAAACAACAAAAATGAGGAAAGAAATGTGGTATGTATTAAATAATGATGAAGGAATGCATGGACCAGATGTACACTACCAACAAACCTTTGGAATTCAAATTTCAAACTTATGTCTCCTCTTTATTACTTTCCTTAACTCCCATAAACCCATAGTTACACCTATTTAATTTTACATTAACACACAATAAATAAAAATAAATTCTTTACACAAATTTGTATAATTAACTAAGGCAATATACAGCATTAAGAACCTTTCATTTCTCTCTCTGTGATTAGATTAGGAATTTAAACAAACATGTTAACATTTCGATTAAACATTTTACTAGGAACGCATTAACATACATTAAACAAATATGACAGCATAAATGAGGTAATATAAACAGGTGTATAATATATATATATATATATATATATATAATATACATCTTTATCTCCACTTATGGTTTACATTCATAAATAAAAGGTATGCTACTAATCCACGTAAGGAGGAAATGAATGTAAGAGTAAATTAGAAGAGCGAAGATAGAAAGGTAAATTATGTTGCAATTAAAATCTAATCAAGTCTAAGTAAAAAGGAAATAGTCAGGTGTAAATATATTTTACCCCTTTACAGTCTCCTATTAACATTTGATTTAAAACCATACGAGATTTCAAACCTAAATAATCCTTCTTTTTATATAATTGGATCTGAAACATAAGTTTATATTTAGGTACAAACATATATGCATTAAACCAACACTAAATTTAGAAACATGAACTGAATTAATTGGAAATAAATCACCCAATTTAAATTTTATTTCAATATACATCTACAATTAACGTCTTCTCTCTTTTCAATTAAAAGGTACCAATCACATTAATTGCCATTGATTTCTAAGTAAATAAATTGATTTCTTATTCCTGTAATTAATTTGTAAGCTAAAATACATTTCAAACAAATAAACATATGTTTAATCCTTTACTAAACTTATTCACTTTTATTCTTTTATTTTTGATTTAAATGTTCTTATATTAAATCAACTATTACCTTATGAATTTATTCAACATAAGTTTTCATTTTATTTCACTCAACTCTATAGTTAACATCTTTTCTTATATTAACTGCAATATTTAATTACATTTAATTTCATCGATTTCCAAATTGATTTCAACGGATTAAATAATAAGATGATAAGTAAAACAATATTTACATTTAAGTAATTTAAACATATTTAAAAAAAACACATTTATAAATCAATTCGGTGTTGAATATTACACTAATTACAGTGTTCAATTTCAACTGTAATTAAATCCAATTAATTATATTTTAATTCCAATAAATTGATTAAATTTGATTTCAATCTTTTATTCAATCATTTATTATCAAATGGTAAAACTAACACTAATTTACATTTTATTACCTCAATATTCTACAGTTATTGCCTTAATTCACATTAACGTAACATTTAATTACATTTAATGCAATTTATTTCTAATTTGATTTCAACAAGTTAAATAAATAGGTAACAAATAAAAATTGTCACCTTTAACTTAATTTAACCACATTTATAAGTTGATTGTCTACACAAATGTTATAATTATTCGCACAACACTAATTTTTATTCAATTACAATTTATTACATACTGTTTCATTAATTATACAACATTTAAATTATCAATTACTCTTTTAATCCAATTATTAATTAATACACACATTAATTCATGAATTAATATAACATTTAAATTTATTCCTTATTTTAAATTTATAATCAATTATAACTTACAATTATTACAATTACTTGAGATTACATTCAAATAGTCATCTATTACATTAATTTACATTATTAAACTTCATTCTAGTTAGTTTTCCCATTCCTATATCATAAATTTTATTTCTTCCAACATTAAATTACATAATATTATTAAATTAACTATTTTAATTATCGAAAAGTATGGGTCGTTACAAATATCATAACGAAATCTTTACAAAAGTGCACTCAATCATCCTTAACATTTAAGGACATCAAATATGTTGCACTTTGCGTAAACTGATCAAACCGACATTTCGACGAGTCAAGTTCTTGGATCTATGTTGTAGTTTTTGTCTAGTGCTACATTTAACACAATACGATCATTATTGTAATCAGTCAAATTGAATACTCGATCTCACAATACGATTTATTATATTTGCTTCAAATGAATTAATTTCATCGAAGTATCGTACATTACGAACTGTGACCGATCACCATATAATACTTATATGTGATATTATATGGATCAAATATCCATAGTCCTATATTGCTTTTCAGTCCAGAACTCATAGAATGCAATACACAGTATCGACCAAATAAACATATAAGCAACCAAATTATGAACGTATTATTAAGTAGTTGTAAAATTAGGCACTTGAATGGGTATAGAAAACATTAACATACAAGAAGTTATTAATAGTAAGTGTGTGTGTATTATTTCATTTTGTCAATTTTCAATTCAGTTCATCTGTATACCTTAATTGATATACATTTTATCAATCATATTAAATGCATAAATTTATCAATGTAGATTTATAACGTTATATAGAGCATATCCTTATAATATTAAAAAGGTTAAGTATTACCATTTCATTTTTCTAATAAGGCTCCCACTAGTCTTTTATGTTTCTCCAAACCCTAAGATAAAACATAGAAGCCATTTGACTTCACTAGTGGATGTTAGGACTCGTATGCCTTGAAATTATGACCTCGAGGAAAGCTCAAAAAATCATAAGCCCACATACAATGGATAACTAATTATCGATTGTATTACATACAACTCTTAATATGTGGTACCTTGTCCTAATACCGTCTTTACCTTGAGGAAATCTCAACAGGTAAAGTAGGATTACTCACTCGGACCTATCATTTCGCAACGGCCTAAGTACAATGCACATACCTTAAGGAAAACCCAACAAATACATGCAGTTATTTTACCTTGTCTATTCAATATACTAATAGTACTACACATAACGTCCTAAGCTTGAGGAAAGATCAACAACTAAAGAGTATGCAAGTAATCTATTAATATGTAAATGATAGATGACAAGTATATTAAAGATTCATTATCTTCAATATATTATATTGAGTGATATCAACTTATGGAATAATGTATTTCTTGTGAAATACCCTTGTGATTCAAGTGTTGGACACTTCGGAAATCGCGATATATGTACGTTTACGTATGTATTTATTCCTTAAGTCTATTTAGGGTTTCTTAATGTTCCACCTTTAATTTATACATTCATATTATATAAGTTTTTATTATTATAGAACTTTTATATTTCATCTTACTTATATAATAGTCTTATGTATAATACTATATTAATTTAATCTTATTTAATTAATTTTAATCAACTAATATTTTAATTAATTTTATATTATCTTTAGATAACATTTATATTAAATATTTATTATATACATAACCTTTATAGTATAACACATATATCCTAAATATGTGTAATTTTTTATTTAATTAATTAACCTTTAATTTATTATTTATTAAATTAATTTATTTAATTAATTAACCTTTAATTTATTTATTTAATTAAACAATTTTAATTAAATTATATTAATTTTCAAAAATCATATTATATACATACATGTATACTTATGATATCTTAAACATTTTAAAATATCATAACATATATCAAAAAATATAAAAAACATGTACATAATTTTTATTAATTAACTTATTTAATTAATTAATTTATTTTATTAATCTTATTAATAAATTAATTTTTCAATATTATTTTTCAAACATTTTGGAAAAAATTATTATATTATAACTTTTATAATATATGTATATCTTATTTTAAATTTAACTTTTAGATTTAAAATCTTATATTTTTAATTTTCAAACAACTTTGAAATTTTGCCCAAGACCCAATTTAAATTAGGTATTTTCATTTGGATCAACCTTTGGGCTATGAGCTTAATAGTTAACCCTAACATGACTAATTTAGACCGCACATGCTATTGGGACTGAACAGGGCCACCCCAGAGCAAAAGTTATGGACGAATTTCAATTTTATTTACCATATTGGATCTTTATTGGGCCTATGAAGTCTAGTTCATTTAGAATATTTCTAATTTTATTTAAATAAAATCTTTTGCTTTATTTAAATTTATAAAATGATATAGAATTATTTAATTTATGTCATAATGTATATACACGTGTATCATATATACATATATAAGTGTGTGCATATGTAACATATTAATCCGTGCAAGGTATAGTATGCTTGTATATAGATGTTGTGATTTACACCGTAGCGAACATGTTAGCTTATCCAATATTCAAATATATTGTCCAAATATGTGTTTCTATACTTTTATTTATACATATATTAATTCGAACATGTATGTAAATATATTTTATTTAAATAGTTTTGTATAAATAAAAAATAATATTTGTGTAAACATATGTATAAAATTAACATTGTATATATGTGTATATGTGTATATATAACAATATGAATATATTTGAATCATTTAAAAAAGGGACAGTTTGGCACAGGTCCCTAATAAGTTTCAAAATACACAAAAACCCTAGTAAAAAAAAGTTTGTAAATTAGGTCCCTTGAATTAAGTTACCGAATAATGGCATACACTTATGCAATTATTCAGTGAATAATTGCATATATTTATGCAATTATAACAAAAAATTGCAGACATTTCCACAATTATTCACTAAAAAATTGCAGATATTTCCACAATTTTTTCAAAAATTTGCGGAAAATTCCGCAATTATTCACCAAAAAAATTACCGAAATTTCCGCAATTATTCACCGAAAAAATTGCATAAATTTATGCAACTTTTGGATATAATTGCATAAATGTCCGCAATTATTCAGTGAATAATTGCATAACTATATGTAATTACTTAGTAACTTAATTCTAGGGACCTAATTTACATACTTTTTTTTACTGGGTTTTTGTGTATTTTGAAACTTATTAGGGACCTGAGCCTAATATTCACTTTAAAAAATATATAAAAAGGTATTTTTTTATAAAGTCAAAAACAATACATGCAAATATGTATATAATTTTTTATTATATATATATATTAGATATTTATATATAAATTTTGTATAATAATATAATAAGCAGTATGGATTAATATGTAAAATACATAAAATATACTTTAATAAATATGTATAACTAGGTCTTGCAAAAGGATCTAGAAAAAGAATTTTCTTTAAAAAAAATTAAATATGATTTATTCCGTACGAAAAATAATAAAAATGTTAATAAAATCATTTTTGAAAATTTTATTTTAAATTTGAAATTTCCATTAATTCCTAAGTGATATTTTGTATTTTAAATATTTTCTATAAAGTTTTATAATTTAAAAATAATTTTAAAACCTAATTTTTAATTCTCTATTTTCAAATAAAATATCTTAAAAATAAAAAAATTATTTTTTTTGCCCTGAGTATATTTTATGCTAAACTGGTTTTATAAAATATAAATCATAATTTGTAATATATATATATATAATTGATTTATGTAATTAATTGACTTAAATACTATTAATATATATTAAAAATTATTTTATCATTGTCGAACACATTACATCCTTTGAACTTTACATATAAAAATTTATAACCATATTTGTTTATTGGATGTTATATTCAAATTAAAAACTACACACATATATATTAAATATTATATTATTAAAGTTAAAAAAAATATTTTTTAAATTGTAGAGCCGTACTGATCTGATACATGATAAAACAATTAGTATATGCGAACACACAACCAGTCTAATTGTGACAATATATTTGTATATCATAATTGTCACCTAACTAACAATATAATACACACACACACACATTATTTCTAGTGATAGTGATTATAAATAAGTTAGATGCATACCTTATAACAAAAGCCTAAAAGCACACCTTGAAATGATCTCCTTGAAATAATTTTCAATCCAAAAGAGTGCTACTCCTTGAACTACTGACCACAGCCTATCGAATAGCACTTGATTTGATTTGAGCTTAGGAAATTAGAGATATGGATGGGGGAATTTTGGCTAGACCAGAGGGATGTAGAGGCTAAAATAAATAACCAAATAGTATGATTAGAGATGCTTATATAGAGGAGAAGTTGGAGATATTTAGGATCAATATCATACATCATCTCTTATCAATTCTCTTCCATATTTGCCTTCCATCTCAAAGCATTTGTTGCACAATCTTATGGCCACACCTACACTTAATTGTGGCTGAACATGATCATCCCTTATACGGGCTTTAAACTCTTTTAAAACCCAACTAAAATATTATGCAATTAAATCTAATTTAACGCTTATCGATATCGTATATTGATTAATATATTTATAACTATTATAAATATATTTAACAGTATTTTTTCATCAAATCAAAATCAAATTTTATAATGAATATTTCATAAATATTAATTTATTTAATTAATTTATAACAATTACAAATTAATTAAATTGTTTGGTCAAAGGAGAATTCATCGCTTCGGTTGTGTGACTCGTTAGGTGTAAATTTGGTTAGTTAATAATGAATAATTTGAGTATTAACATTCATACATCACTTAGCAGGTGGTATGACATTTTGGCCAAATTTATCGTTTACTTGGTTTTGGTAAAATCCAATTTTACTTTACTGAGCATTTCTCGGTTGTGACTTTTATTTACACCAATTCTCTTCGTCAAAACTATATCACTTTGAACTTACGGAATTTGGTAATGGCCAAAATTCCAATATCGTCACATTCAACTCTATAGTCCAAATACAAGGTATTTGGTTCAATAACAACAATTATTATTAACCAAAATGCTCTGGCTAGAGACTTTCACTTTGAGTTCACTTTAGTTGACCGTATTACTAACCTGATATAACTGAGGAGATGAATCCTCTCTTAAATAGTATTTCACTTCCATGCTTTCAATCAATCCAACTATAGTCATTTAATGGATGTCGTGTCATGATTTAACTACAATCAAAGCAGAGTTTCCACATTAAAAATCGACAGTATTCTCCAATTAATAGAATTGCGTAATTTTTCCACATCGATATTTTCTATTTGACCTTAGTTATATTAACCAACAGAAAACTATCGAGTGAGTCATTCCATGATTATCCAGTAACTATTAGTACGTAACTCCTTGGTGCCCTCAGTAGTCATGAGTAATACACTGCCCAACATTTGGAGAGCGTTACATACTCTAGTCTCGACGGATATATCGATATCCAATCTCGATACATCTTGACTGGGAATATTTAAAAATGGTATATTTGTTTTCATTGTGATAAACTACTCATGTTTACAACACTTTGTAACTACTATCACAAAACATACCATTTATGGATTTTCTATTAAATACACTTTTAATTAAATTAATTAATTAGTATAACATATTATATCAAGTATTTAATAAAAAGAAAACACTTTTTATTTCGAATAAGATTGGTTATCGAGTTAGATATATGTAACAAATTACATAATTGCCTCTCAAGCATACCCCTAACTCTGTCATGCTCTTGGTATTGAGGGGTATGAACTTGTTATAGGGACAAACTGGTTATCTTCGTATGGGGTTGTCTTAGATTGTGACAGGAAGATCGTTTGGTTAAGGAGTTGTAAGGGGCGAGATATCGATGTTCGTTGTGCACCCCAAAACTCAGTTGAGTTTAGCTATTTATATTCACTTAGCCTGTCACAAGATGAGCTCTTATCTGTGCCCGTTGTCCGAGACTTTTCAGACATTTTGAAGAAGTCTCCAGCCCCGAAGAGAGATCGAGTTTAAGATTGATTTGGCCAAGGACCCTAGACCTATCATGCTGCCATTAAGGCATATGGCCACTAAAGAAAGGCGGGAGTTAGACAAGCAGATTTCAAAACCATAGCAAAAGAGATCTATTCATCGTAGTACTTCAGAATGGGGAGCATCAGTTATCTTCACCACTAAGATAGACGACTCTTTGAGGCTATGCATTGACTATAAAGAGCTTAACAAGCTGACCAAGAAAAATATGTATCCCTTACCTAGAATAGATGACTTATTTGATCAGCTGTAGGAGCCAAAATATTTTCTCAGTTGCACTTAGCCACTGGATTTCACCAATTGAAAATAGCTGAAGATAGTAAGCAGAAGACCGCTTTTCGCACTCCAGATGGACTGTATGAATGAGAAGTAATGCCTTTTATGTTGACGTACCCCTCATACTTTGTAGATTTGATGAGTAGAGCCTTTAGGGGGCAGCTAAATAAGTTTATCGTAGTATTCATAGACGATATTCTAGTATTCTCTAAAGTGAATGTGAGCATGAAAATCACTTAAGGGAGATACTAGGGACCTTGAGAAGGCACCAACTAAAAGCCAAATTCTCAAAGTGCCACATTTGGAAGAAGGAAGTGAGATTTCTCGACCATATTGTCTCTAAGAAGGGATTGTATGTTGATCCTGCAAAGGTGGAAGCTATTCAAGACAGGAAGATTCCGAAGAATGCCACAGAATTTCCTTGGGTTGGCAGATTACTATAGGAAATTCATGAAGTACTTTGCAAAGATAGCGGTTCCACTGGCTCGCTTAGTCAATAAAAATTTAGCTTTTGCATGGGATGAGAAATGCATGGAAGCATTTAAGAAGTTGAAAGTGTTGTTGACTAGTGTGCATGTAATTACCATTCCCAATAAGATGAATCCTTTCACAGTTTACACCGATGCATGCGGTACAGGGCTAGGAGTTGTTAATATGCAAGAAGGTAGATTGATAGCCTATGCAAGTAGGCAGTTGAAGGACCATGAGAAGAGGTACCCAACTCATGACTTGGAGTTAGCGGATATCGTCTTTGCTTTGAAGAAGTAGAGGCACTATCTTTTAGAAAAAAGGTTAGAGTTATTCACAGACCACAAATCCCTTAAATACCTGTTTTCCCAAAAAGATTTGAATCTTAGGTAGCAGAGGTGGGTAAAGTTTATAGCATCATATGATTTTGAAATATAGTACACTCCGATAAAATGGAATGTTTTTGCTAACGCCTTAGCCGGAGGCATGATACTCTTGGTGATATACATGAGTGGAGGCAGTTGGAGTTCCTCTTGAATTTCAATTTCCAACCGCCATCAGAATCCACTCTAGGTTATTTCGCAACAATGGAGGTAAGCCATCATTAATGGACTACATTGGGCAAGAATAAAAGAAAGATGCGATAATAGTAAATATTTTTTACAAACCGAGCAAAGGAGAATATTTCCCCCATGTCAGTAGATATGTAATAGAAAACAAGGAGTGGTTGAGGGGAGATGGGCGCCTTTATGTTCCAATGGTGGAGTAATTTTTGGAAGAAGTGCTAGTGGAATGTCACGATTTTGCATTCACGCTAGAATTGAGCTAACATATAGTATGTTGCATACATAATCACATTGCATTTTTGGTTGAGTAGATGGTTATGTAGATAACTTGGTTGTATAACATGGTTGTAAAGTAGATGTTACACTATCCGTCCCTTGGGGATTTTAGGGACGAAATCCTTTTTAATGGGGAGAGAATTTAACACCCCATAAAAATTAATAAGTAATTAATTAAAACAAGGCTAAAAATGGTAATTTTGCAAACATCGAAAATTGGTCATGGAAGTTACAATAGTGTGTTCGTAACGATTTTCTGACCAACTTTCATATATTGTGATCGGAGTTCAAACGGAAAAGTTATTGATGTTTGAACTTTTTGAATTTAAAATAATTCAAATCTTAAATTTTAATAACGTTAGTGCATAAATTAAAACGGGTAATAAATAGTTAAATGTTAGGGTAAATTAATGTTGGGGAAAAATGTTAACGTTAGTTGTAAAAAGGAAAACAAATCAAAAGATAACGACAACCAATATTCATGGTCCAAGACATGGGACAAGTCGACCCCCTTCCCTTGAATGATCACCCAAGGGTGAGTGGTCGGCCGATTAAGGTATGACGTCTTATTTTAAACCGAATTAAATACTACGGTCCATACGCCTTCTAACCTCTATAAATAAGAGGGTAACCCCTCACTTTTATTCATAAAATATTTAGAGTGCTAGCGAAGCTCCGTCAGTCTTCTTCCTTGATTAGGTTCAAGAATTCAAATCTAAGGGAAAATGGCAATAGATTTATATATACACACATTTTTTCTATTTTTATTCTTCCCCAATCTCCAAATTATGAATCTAGTTTATATATAATTGAATGGTTGTATATTCCAAAAGGAAGGAACCTGAAGGAACAGTTAGGCATAGGCGTGAATCAAATTCAAAGGAAGTAGGAAACTATCTGTGAGTGGAAATCTTAGTTTTTTTTACATTTTAGTAGTTTATGTAGTAAAAAAATTTAGATTTGTTTTATACCTTGGGGAATTTTGTACGCGAAAACCCTAAACCTTAAAATTCCCTCAAATAAAGTCAATTCTTGGATTTATTGAAATTTCAATTATTTTATGTTAATATAGTAGAATTAAATTTTATTGTTCGCAATTTGAATAATTTATGTTCTATTCCACTTTCAGTTTTTGTTGCTGCGATAAAAAGGTTTAAAAAAGCAAATTATTAAGAAATGGTGTGCAAAATATGTTTTTTTTAATTTGTAGTTTGTACTGCCTGTTTTTGTAATATAAATAAATAAGAATCACTTTTTCCACTTTAAGGTTGTATATATAAAGGTTCAATAGAATATAAAGGGTTTAAATTGTAATTTTTGTTTCCTTAATATAGAGGCAGTAATTCTATTATATTAATGTAAAATAAGTTTGGTATTATTCCATTTTCGAATATCTATACAAGTGTATTTCGTCTAGCAAAGGATATTAGCTATTTTGTAAATTACAGTATGGAACTTAGGCTTGTATGAATATGAAAGTTTTGACATCTTAACAAATACTATAGGAAGTGAAATCTTGGAATAGAAATATTTCTACGCACACTTAGGAATATTCAATTAGCCTAAATTACATACTTATAAGTATATTAGTAGGGTATAAATATATTAATAGTGTATTATTAATAACATATTAATCGTATCGTATAAAATAAATAGGTTAGTAAATATCATTATATCTCATATGAAGGAAGTTAAAGATAATTATAGAAATTAATCCATAATTAAAGGTGAAATAAGGATGCGAGATCAGACGAAATATGACTAAATTATAGGGATGCGAGATCAGACGAAAGCAAATAGAAGTGATAATCTGGTTACCATCAGTGTGACTTTGGGACTGATGTGAGATATCACCTATAATAAGTACGTACGATGGATGTGAGGTTAGTCCCAATGTTGTAGGATAAGTCTGCCAAGCTGATAGCTAGAGGCACCTATAAATAGTTGGACTAATATGAGGCGTCACGGTTTGGGTTAAGGGTCATATGACGGATGTCCTAGTAAGGGCCTGCTTCGGGGTTGCGGGGTACTAAGTGATTATTGTAGGATCCACCTTCTTCCCACTCACAAAGTATTAAATGGTCGAGGTTATCTTTTAGGTGCGGTGATGGAAAATCTTTAGTAGGGGTCCGCTTCGGGATTGAGGTACTAAGTGGATATTGCAGAGTCCACCTCTTCCCATAAAAGAAGCATTAAGTGGCCTGGTGAGATTTCTCGCGATGTTAGTTAGGGGGACCTAATAGGGGTCCGCCTTGGGTTTAGGTATTAAATGACGGGGATCTTCCTAAGGTATAGGTTTTAAATGGTTAAAGTCTACTTAATTCCCATTATAGAGGTACAAAATGGCTTAGGTGCTTTCTCTCACATCGTTAGGGCATGATTGATGGCGGTTGCATTGTACTAATGTTAGAGTTATGAAATTGGACTGGAAGAGACTTTAGGCTTACAACTGGAAGTATATTTGATAGGATATATTATAGAATACGCAATAAATATTACTTATCTAAATGATATTGTCCAAATACTATTATGGTAAGACTTGATATTTTCATTCACCGGACATTGTTGTTTTGACTCCCTCCTCATTACAACCTATAGGTTAGAGTGAATCGAATGCCGATGGAGAATACAAAGGCGGTGGTGAAGATTTGTGGCAGTTTATCTATTTATCTATGTTATTGATATACTCTATGTACCCAATTTCAAACAAATTGATGTTATTTTGAGATACTATATTATGGATTTTTATAGGGTGATATGTTGTATTTCTAAGATTTGAATTTTTACGAAATGATTACTTATTTTTTATCCCTTCCATCTTTAGATTCTGAAAACATAAATAGATAGCTTTGTATATTGTTCATTGTATCAATTTTACCAACCAACAATCAGCTTTGGAATGGCCTAAGATTTGATGGGCTTTTATAGGTTCGAAAATTATGCTCGTTCCAGAAAGGGTTGTTATAGTAATAAGAAAAAGTATTTATTTACCTAAAAATGGAGAAAGTAAATTTTCCTTATATGACTTACAATATTATTATTTATTAAATATATTATTTGATGAAATAATATATTGTCAATTTCAACAACATTTGTTAAAGTATAAATTTAATAATAAAATATATTCACATACACACACAGATATATAAATATTAGGCAAGGATCGGCTCCTCCTCGCTTTTGCTACACCTCAAATCACCATGATTTCAACCACATGTTCTGTTTTAAATAGTATAGTTTCTCTATCCTGAAGTGACAAGAGAGAGAAACTATATCATTTAAATTGGAACATGTGGTTGAAATCAAAGGAGGTTTGAGTTGTAGTAAAAGTGAGGAGGAGTCGATCCATACATACATACATACATACACACACGTGTGTGTGTGTGCACGCGTACACACTTCGAATATTTTAAATATTAAAAATCCTAATAAGACATATAATATGGCAATATGTGATTTTCATATTAAAAGTGTTAATACACGGTAATTTAACTAATAATTTAATATATTTATGTTCTAATTATGTTCAATGAAATTCACATTTAGTTTAGAAAAAATGTTGGTGGAAGAGGGGGATTAGGGTTTCAGATCCCTAATTCACGGATAATAAAATAAATGGGAAAACACAAGAAGCTTTCCTCCCTCTATAGAGTGCTACGTGGCTTCTGATCTAAGCTAACCATCCCCTTTTGTTCTTTGAAAAAAAACCCATTGCAACTAGTATCATTGATGATAAGGTAATTGCGAGAACATCAACAGCTACAGGCTAGTTTCGCAATGTTGATAAAGTTTCGTAGCCCTTCGAACCGGCTTTGTATGCTCATGTTGCATCATATAGCGCTGAGTTTGACCCTCTGACCAGTCCTTTAGATAAGGTAATTGCTTGCGTCTCCTTGTTGGGGGAAATGTGCTGTAAAAATTTTATGATATCGAGCAACCCCTTATTGAAAGTCATAACAAACTTCCCCTTAAATTCATAGCTCCTCGTTCGGTTATTGGTGAAGTTTAAGCATTTTTAAGAAAGAATGTTTCAAAAGACTATTGAAAAATGGAGCGGTAATCTTGTTTTTATTTAGTTAGATCAAAAACATATTATGTGCACCTTTTTTCCTACATTCATCATATTTGAAAGCTGATTGGTAATTTTGAGTTGTTTTCAAGGAAAAATGGATTCTTATTTGTGAAATTTGAGAAAGAAGAGGCTTATGGTAGGATTTTGCATGGAGGGCCATTTTTGTTTGAATCGTGTTTGATTGTTCTCCAAAAATGGAAACTCGGGATTTGACTCCCTAAGGATTCATTGTTGTCTTTACCAATTTGGGTTCGTTTTGGCTTGAACTGGAGTATTGGGAGTGAGACATCATTGACGCCATTTCAAGTATGTTGGATATTCTGAATGAGATGGATAAGCCTACCAAAATTGCATATAGATTGGGTTATGTGCGAGTTTTGGTGGAAACGCACACTTCTTCATCATTTCCCTAAATAGGCAAAATGGATCTCTTTAATGGTCAATCACACTCTGCTGGTTGTTTATGGATACAAGCCCCCTCGTTGTGGGGTGTGCAATTTTTCGATCAAGAACAAAATAAAGAATGCAAGAAGAATGATGTTGGGTATAAAATGCAAGGCCTAAGTGCAACCAGATGTTGCTCACATTGTTGCATGAGTATCTTAACTTCTATAATTTAGAAATACAGTGGAGAAAAAGAAATGGAAGAGCTTCGCTACTGCCTCCATAAAAATATGAGAAGAGAATGGAGTGTTATGCCAGGTCGCCACCGATCTACCGCCCCTGGATGACGAGTCGACCGCTACGAGTCGATCGTCCTCAATGATGGGTCGGCATGTGGGCATGGGTAATCAATATACAAATGTTAATTATTTCTTATTTAATTATTTTTGTTTCGAATTCGTTTTCCACCGAAACTTCTTCGTTTGGACTCCGATCACAAAACTCCAAATATGAAATTTGCTCAGAATTTCACCACGAACGCAATGGTGCAAGTTTCGTGGTCAATTCCATTGTCTGCATAAATTCCATTTTCAGAGCATAATTAATTAACTAACTAATTAAATAACTAACGCCAAATTACGGGGTGTTACATTCTTCCCCCTTAAAAAGAATTTTGTCCCCGAAATTTCACCAATGACTAAGCCAAGGTTTTGGCTCCTAATTATCCTAAACTACACAACCAATGAGTGTACAACAAATTTGGCAGCCAAACGTGCATAAGTACATAGTATATTGTTGTATCACCACACGGAAAATATGTATGTAGAATGATTCTAAATCGGATCCTCATATATGAATGCATTTCTTTTGAAAACATTTTTCAAACATGATGCAAACAACCTACATATATATTGGCAGTTCTACATGTATGCAGCTTTTTGAAAAATCTTTTCAACCAAAATCTCCATACTCCTGCAAATAGAAGTATGAAGCAAACAATTTTGCATCCACTTCCTATCATCCAATAATCTAACGCATCGAAAAATCGCTTCCTAAACTTTATTCGTATGCCGGAAAAAGGAATTTTGGCGGAGAATTTAACATTCTTACCACACAATAATCTTCCTATTCTCGTAGTACAGTGGAAATTTCTTTGCTGCCCTGAATTTGCTCTAAATTTTTCACGCACAAAAGGAGACTTATTTTCAAGCTTTAAAACGGAATTAAGTCTAAAAATAGACTTGCGCGCGTCGTCGATAAGGTATGGAAATAGAAATTCCAAGGCTGAAACAGTTTTTCTCTTATTACGCTTGCATTTATCGCATCGTTGACCCTAATGCGTCGCTAAATTTGCAAATTCTAACTCTGCTTCCCTTCCCTACGCTTAACATGTGGCCTTCAAAATCAAAGTTTTCAAAAAAATCTTTCTCGGTTTTCAAATTTGTACGTCATTTGGAAAATAAAATCTTAAAATATTTAGATGCACATTTTCCCTTGAAATATAATTTTGAACAAAACTCTAAAAATAATTTAAGAGTCAAAAATAACTAAAATACAAAACTTTTTCTTGCTTTTTTTAAAGGAAACTTTTCAATTTAAGGGGAAATTTTTCAAAATTTTTGAAAATGTTTTCCTTCTCAAAAATTTTGATAAATCGAGCCACACTTTCAGCATAGACAGAAGTCGGTTATGCACTAGGTGCATAAACCAAATTCCAAAATTATACAACTAACCTTTACCCAAAAATTTGACATTTTATTCAAAAACGCAAACATGTCTATTATTCAAAAAAATTAGCTTTTAAGGAACATGAGCAATGACCCGCGATATCAAAACAACTTTATCATGTCCTTCGCTAAAATTTTCAACTATTCTGAACTTCCAGTCTCATGCTGCATTTACTGTTAGTTAAGCGTCTTTATGAGATTCCCATATTTATATTATTTCTCTACTACGCATATATATATACACACACACACACATATCGGAGCAATTCGCATATCCATAAACACTAACACAGAAAATGAATAGAAACTCATAATATCGTGTGTGCCTTTTATAAAAGACAACTAGAAGTTTTACAACCCAACAACCCAAAAGAAAAGAACAAATGCTGAAACCAAAAAGATACAACAATCCTAAATAAAACACCGCCTACGAACTGTGAGAAGGTCTCGCTTCGCAGTTGGAGCTCGACACATTGCCCGACCGCGGAATGGTCGTTGCATGACGACTATGCACCCAATCTCAGGCCCTTGGCGCCGCTGCTCCGTCCTAATCTCTAGGAGCTCTGCCTGAACCTGACGGATAGCAACAAGCTCAGGACTCATGTATCCCTCGGTGCCTTGCACTATACCCTGTTGCTGGAGCTGCGGCTCTGGTGGTGGTACAGGTGTTGCGGCGATGGCAAAGGAATATTCATCCTCTTCATGGTGGTCCGATCGATGGCGGGAGGGACCTTCATCGCTATTGGCTCTCTGCTCAAATTTACCTTGTAATGCCTAAACACTTGAGTGAGAAAGTGGCAATATAGAAAGTGAGTCCTCGTGGTACCAACTCCTTGATCGACCATATAGAGCATCAAAATACGAGCCCAATTGACGGCTACGTCGCCAATTATAGCATAGGCAGCCTTCCACACTGAGTTGTAGATCTGGTCAAGGATCCCCATCTTCGGAATAATGTTATGTTGAATGATGCACAAGACAAGATGGGCCATCGGTTGCAAATTATTGGTCCTCCAATCACCGACATTCCCAGAAAAATTCATTATAGAATATCACGATCAGACATCTTTATATCATCCAAATCTGCGCCTACTGTAGATATCTCCAAGATCTTAGCGAGATCATCATCTGGCATCTCAATCCGAGCTCCCTTCACCTCGAACTCAATGTAGTTGTTACTATCATCGAAATTCTGCGCCATCTGTGCATCGAAAAGACGGACGTAGCGCGGGTAATATTCCTACTCAAAATTCTTGAAACAGAGGATCGGTGCAAGTCCCGCCGCGACGAAAATTTCCTCAAGCCCAAGAGCGGTGAAACCTTCGAACTTCATTGGTCGTCCGTGAAGGAAATCAAAGTCCACCATTCTGAGATAGGTGGCGATCTTCTGCTCACTCCGATCAAGCCAAGCGGCTTCTTGTGGAGTGAGGCCGGGATGACGAGAGGAAGAGCCGTCGGTACATGGCGGTGCCATATGCTGAGAGGCGGTTGGAAAAGGGAGAAAAGGGTTTAGATCCAAAGTGGTGGTGGGGAAAGATCTGACGTGCAAGGATTTTGGCGTCGGTTGGTGGAGGAATGGAGGAGAGAGGCCTTGGTTAAGCGGAGGAAGAGGGAGGTGGAATTGGGTTTGGCTAAACAAAATTGAAGAGGAGGAAGTGAGTGAGGTGGGGTGCAGCGGCTGATGGTTTGGACGCGAATTATAGTCGCATTCTTGGTTCGGATTCGGCCTGAATCCACCTAGCAGTCGATCACTATTAAGTCAACCGTCGACCGCTACGGTCGACCGCTTGGTCGATCGCTAGCCCAGATTTGGGCGTGGCCTGAACCTAGACCCAATAAGGCCGATTAAATTAATTAATATTCTTATGACCGTTCACACCATCTTCGGCTTAGCCTATCTAGAAAAATATGCCTTCCACATGACCGTATCCACATTTCCGTGTAGACCCTTCCTTGGCAAGATTGCTATAGCCTCTTCAAAACTGTTGCGATCAACAACACTTCCAAAAATCCAAAAATATTCCAACTGTTGTTTCGTGCCTACTTCGCACAAAAATATTTCTTCCAACAGCTGGTGGGTTCAACAACACTTCAAACTACATACCCCAATAAAGTTGAATGTCATTCCTATTTTGTTTGTACCTTAAAGAGAGAAAATATAAAAACCCTCAATTTTATAAACCGAAAAACCACTGAGCTAAATATATTCTTCTTTATTTTTGTTTCTAAATAACAGAAACCATTTCATACCAAAACTTCCCTTAAAAGTCAAACTTATATATAAATAATTCAGGGTTTCTAAAAACCATTTTAAAACACAAACTTCCCAAATTTGGAAAGTTATTTTCTTGCCAAAAATCAATATTAAGCCTTTACTGATATATATATATATATATATATATATAAGAATTTAAAGAATTAATCTTATATAAACCAAAAATTTCTTAATGTGACGACCCGGAATTTTTTAATATTTGAAATTGAAATGTTTAATTGATTTTAAATATTTGGAGAATAGTTTAACTTGAATTTCAAATATCAGGATTTATTTGGCAATTAAATTATTAAATTTAATTATTGAATTTGGGTAAAATATTATATCTTCGGTTTTGAGCTTGTTAAAAATAATTTAAAGTCTTGGAAAATTCATATTGATAATACTGAAGGTAATAGAATTTTTAAAATTGAATTTGAAAGTAATTTGTTCAGTTTTGAATTTATATTGTTTAAATCGATATTTAAAAAAAGTCTTCCGAGGCACAGTCTCGGAATTCGACGAAACCAGTTCCGTTGGATCCGTAATATTGTATTATTATCGGATTTTAATTTTCATAGTGTTTGGAGTGATCGTTTGGTCGTACGATAAGTAAACACGCTGAAATCTATATCGAAATTTAATATAATTGCTGGTCCAAAAAGCTATCTTCCCCATATGATCGAGTTTGGACTCGAAACCTTTTCCATTGCATTCGGAATAGGGGTATAACCTTATGAATGCCCAGCGGCACGCCTCAATCGGAGATCGAGATTGTGAGTTGCGATAATCGAAACAATTTAAATTTGAATTTAAATTTAAAACATAAATAATATAACTGCCTTGAAGACACTATAGCAAGCAGCCACGTAAAGAAAAAAATTAAAACACGTGTTCATTTGTAGAACACGCGTCTTCTTTATAAAAATAAAAATGAGATAAATCGATAGTAGTTTAAATTTTAAAAAAATGAAACAGATAATGGCCGAGCCTTTTGAAATCAAATCTAGGTTTCCCTCTTTTTAAAAATAAGATAAAATCAGTGGCCGCTCTCTATTCGAATCAAAATCAAATAAAATCGTTCGAAATCAATTCAATGGGAAAAGACAAGTCGGAATCGAAGCTGTCAGTATTCTCGAGCTCAAAACTCGAACGCGATGGTAAGCACGCGCGAGGAGGTGGAGCTGAGGTGTCTCTAGGTCGAGGTGATGAAGGGAGAGCCACGAATTCGAGTCGGGGCGCGTTCGATTTCGGGGGCTCTAGCACGTCAGCTACGTGGCGCAAGTAGGCGCAAGGGGCGCGTCGAAGCCACGAAGATGAAGGCGCGGCTTAGGGTTGCTCGTAGGTCGTGGATCGAGTCAATGAGTCGCGTTAGTTCTCAATCACATATGAGGTATTCATATTGTTCTTTCCAATTTAGCTTGGTAATATATACAGATATGTACAGAAAAAATAAAATACAAGTATACCTACATGCATGTTTAATGTATAGGTAGAATAGAAAAAGATATATATAGGGTTTAAATTTTACAGTGTTAAGAGAATTCGTAAATTACAGTGAACTCGAATTCCGAAGTTTTACATTAAAGTAGATCTGTAATTAATGAAACTATTATCAGTTGCAAACTGAAGAAATAAATAAATATATTAGACTAGTATTTATTTAAAAATTGTAAATTAAATTTATTAAGTGGTAAATAAATTGTTAGATTTTTCCTAACATTTATAAATGATAAAATGTTTGTTACAAGGTCAAAAACCGTGAAATCAAGCCGGAATGGAAATGGAATTGCAAATTAAAAAGCAAAGGTGAGATCTTCTCACTCAAATTAAAATAATTGAAATTTCAGTTATTGATTGATTGCCTGATTATGATAGTATATATGATAGTGTGTGTGTGTGTGTGTGTGTGTGTGTGTATTTGGAGTGATTGATTTCCCGCATTATATAGCGGATGAGACCCTATGTGCCGCATAATAGCGGATGATATTATATAATCCCATATACCGTGATATTCCACCTTGAAGTGGAATTGGTATTTAATTGTTGTGCTAACATCTGTGGATATAGGGAAACAGGTTGGAGGGATCCAACTGGATTCCTCAAATTGTTGAATTTATTTCATATGTTGTGATGTGATTATTGATAATCTGCAAATGATTATATTGGTGATTGAAATTTATTGAAGGCTATGGTTTGGCCGGATATATTCTGATATTTTTAAATACCAGGATATATAATTGGATTTTTGGAAATTAAAATAGAAATTTTTAAGTAAATTAATTTTAGAGGATTGGATAAATTTAAAAGAAGGATTTATTAATTGATTTAAATGGATCATTTTGAAATGAAAAGTGTATTTTCACTGGAAAGTCGAGTATGTTTTCAAAGTAGCTGATAAATATAAATTGAAAGTTTTAAGGATGGTTTTAAAAAGGATACTTTGGAGAAATTATTTTCTTAAGTTGTTTTTAAATCTTTAAAGTAAAGATTTATTTGGTTAATTATAGAAGTGATTATTTTAAAGATCAAATTGAGATTTGATTTAGAAAATGGATATTTAAATAATTATACTCTATCTAATAATTTCATTTTTAACATTTGTTTGGGCTTGAAGTTTATATGAGATATTAGTATAATATTTTCATAAATAATGTTTTAAATAAAGTGTTTAAAAATAGTTTTTATTCTAAATGTATCCAAGTACATATATTTTTGGATAAGTGATTTAAATCATTCTGAAGTATTCGAACTCGGCAAATTTTCAGTGGAAGTAAATAAATATTTAGAAATTTATTCCGCAAAAGAAAAGTGATTTGAAATTGGTTTTCAAAGTGTTGAAGTGTTAAAATATAACTTGTGAAGATATTTTGAAAATAAATAATTGGGGAAAAATTATTTAAAATTTGGTGATTGTTGTGAAGTGATTGATAGTTAAATAACCGACTATCAATATTGGCCTTTAAACGGCATTTGAATTTCGATGCGACAGGGGGTCGGATTCCAGATGGTTATCCGAAACCCACATCGAATCTTAATAGTGAAACTTTGTGACTTGTGTATCCATGTGTTTTTAAAAATAAATGCTCATTATTCGGATAAGCCGAGAGAGGACTTTATGTCATAAAACCCATTCCGAATAATGATACGACGAAATAGGATTGCATTTGAAGATGGTGTTGGAGACTGAGTATTTTTGAAAACGAAAGGATTACCTGTCGAATGTCTCTGCACCGATTTTCTCCGGTATAGAGATCTCCATATGTGATGGGGAGTCCGATCGGGATTGTGGATACCCGAATTTGCAAGGGCTTCTTTGAAGTGCCTTCGGTTCCGTTCGAACCTAGAACGGACTTGTATGGATGTATGTCTGACGTTACACTTTGAGATGTAAAGCTGGTTTCTATCAAATACATTTCTGTTGGTGGCGGAGAATTTATTCTCTTAGCTTAACACCCTTCTCTGAGATGTACGAGCTCAGAGGTTATGTAGTTGATGGTTACTAGTGATACATTCCCAATTCGGTAATGTGGCATGTTAAGTGTTGCTGATCATTTGTTGATCGAAGCATGGCTTTTGTGAAAAGCGTAGCTTTGTGGATGAGACTTCGTCGGACCTCACAACCCGAAATGGTCGAAACAGGAAGGATGCGGCAAGGTTGTTTTGGGGGTAGCGCCCTCAGGGTATGTTCATTTCCTTCTAGAAAAAGGTGGTATCATGGTATGGAGCCTAGATACTTAACTTATGTGGTTGCTACAAATTTATTACTTTGTGGTTGTTGGTGTTGAGGATCCTCGAATAAAGGTCGGTAACGACCGGGATGGCATACTCGTGTGTGGAGTTATCTAGTTACAGCTTCATTGCACCAGAAGCGTGAGGTAACTCGGCCTTGTGTTGGTGTAGGAAGTTCCTTAGCCTGATCATTTGTTGGAAATCCAAAGATACAATACGCGCCCTGTACGGTTTTAGTTGTATAACCTGCTATTTACTTATGGTAGTTTCATTTTCCAAAAGCATAGCGGATTTCATTTTATTCCTTTGTGCAAACACCTGTTTTAAGATCTCACACCAGTTCCATGACTGACTCAAAGTTTATTGTTCCCTTTCTAAACTCTGGGTGCCCATAATTTTCCACACGGGCAGTCTAGAGTCAGGTTATCAGTTGTTCTGGGGCGAAGTCAGAAAAGTATGCCGTGGAGATCAGGAGGCGAGCTGGATGGCGAGACGTACTTCCGTATATTATTATCATTCCACTGTGCATTCAATCATATGGGCATGATATTATAAATGTCAGTGTTGTGTGTTGTTGTTGTAAACTCTGATGATGTATTGTATGAACTGATATAGTTCTTTGTTTTAAAGATTATTCATTTATCTATTATATGTTGTTCCACTGCGAATGTGAGATTCTGTTATTGTTTCTGTTTCTTCTTCTACCTCTTTCTTCTTTAACCCTAATGATTCGGTTTTCCGGCATTCGATGGTTCGGCATTTGATACAGTGGGCGTATTGATGTCGACTTTCGGAAGTCGAAAAATTGGGTCGTTACACTTAACATGACCAATCTAGTGGTATACGTGTTTCTTTGAAAATTGAAATTTCAAAACTTTCCCAAAACAAAATTTTCAAAATAAATCCTTTGAAAACCCTTTTTCCAAAATCTAAGGAATTTCCAAAATATACTTTATAAAAGTTCCCTCATAGGTTTCAGACTAAGGAATTGACATTAACTATTCAAATAAAATCCAGTTTCCCATCTAAGAGGTGATCAATGAATGCATCCTAGCAAAGACTTGCTTCCGGACAATTGCGACATACATAATCTAATTTCCCATCCATCTAGAATAATGGTGTGTCCCCGACAGGAACTCAAAATCCAAATTCACAAGTTAGCAAGGATCTTAACCGTCAAGTCGAACACGTCCAGTCTCCGGGATTCAGCCATATGTTGTGCTCATGCTCTTCATCAATAGTGCTTTACGCATCGCCAAAACTCCATGGGTACTACGGAGTCGGCGTGAAAAATCTTAGCTCTAAGATATTTCCAGCTCATAATTGCTTTGCCCCTTCCTTCAAAGTGGAACTACAACTACTTCTATAGTCAAAACTCTTAGAATCTAGCGTAAAATATAATATTACTAGATAGGAAAGTACGAATACATTCTCACAATTTACCCTAATCCCTCTGATCTACTAACCTAGAGCTCTGATACCAAATTTAAAAACCTATACCTTAATGGGCCAAAATTTTGATAAAAATCAAAACCCAAGTCCATCAAAGCACAGATTGTTGGATTTGGTACTTGCAAATAAGCATGAGCATTATCAGAGATTGATAGAAATCTAAACTCACAGCGGAAACAGTAATAGGATGAGAATACTGACTGTGACTACTACCTTGGAATTAAGGGTATTCCTTGGATAGTAGATTGTCACATCAGCATCGAGCCTGAGAGAAAGAAGACTCTCTAACAACAAAGCACATCCAGCTCAAGTGACATGTTCCTCTAAAATCTATCATGTGGGTTGTAATGAGGAGGGGGTCAGAACAACGTTTTGGTGACTGGAAAAAATATAAACTGTCCATAATCTAAACTTATACCGATAGGTTTCCATTTAATTGTTATGTCCATTAAAGTTACCAACTCTAATCTAACCTTACATAGCACACACGGTTACATACTTACCCCTTCTCAAGGTATAAAATACTAATGAAGCCATATCAACCACCCAATACTTCCAAACCCATTAGCCACCTAGTACTTCTAAATATGAAGTTATCCCGTCATTTAAGACCTTAACTAAGGCAGACCCCGTCATTTAAGACATATCCCCAAGGCGTGCTCCTAAATGGTACTATTATTATTATTACGGCTTTAGCAATGTAAGAGTCTGTACCCAAGCCACTTAATACTTTCCGATGCAAAATAGGTAGACCCCGTCATTCAAGACCTACTACCAGAAGCGTGCTCCTTAACGGTACCATCTAGCTGAATGGCTTGGAAATCTCATTGGGTTACTTAATACTTCCTAAGGAGGACTTTATAGTCAGTTAAGACTCCATACCTAAAGCGAACCCTTCCCGAGATATCCACTCTCACTCTTTAATTATAAATATGGCATATCATTAGGTTACTTCTTTCAGTAGGGAGGCAGACCCTTCAGCCATTTAAGACCTCAATACTAAAGTAAACCGTTTTTAGAGACATCCTTATTTATTTATTTGGAATCTCACTAGGTTACTTAATATTCCATTTAGGAAAGAGGCGAACCCTTCAGCCACTTAAGACCTCAAACCAGAAGCGAACCGCTATGGAGATATCCCTCACCGCTCCTAATTCCAAATTTGGACCATTTAATACTTTCCAATTAAGAAAGCAAGACAAATCTCTCACGTCGTCATGGGTCGTTGGATTAGTGATATCTCACATCAGTAGTAAGTACACCCGACTGCTGGTAGTCTCAAAGTGAAGGGCGGTCTTCCATCAAGTGACCTTGCTGACCTCGCATCACTGACCCACTAAGTCCAATTAACCATCCTAAATCTTTATTTATGTTATCTTAGGTAGACATTGGACTTAGCTTACTAATTCCCTTTTTATTTAAGGCAATGCCTTAAATATTTATCTACTCATAAATCCCCGTTTAATGCTCATAAATTTCAATCTGTCCATAAAATCCCGACGGATATTTCCTAAGACATTTCAGTATGATTACTAATTTCAAATTAGTAACCTTTTATATCTATTCCATTTTTATCAGTCCTATTGATCCATTTACCTTATCAAATTATTGCAGCTTCCATATTTATTACCGTTTATTGGAGTTACAACCTTTTAAATCCTTTTTCCATTAGTTAATTATCCTAAACACGAATATTATGTGCAAGCGTCGTTATTAACTTTTTATTCAATAATTATAAGTGCAGTAATTACATACAATTATTTGCATTTATCAAATATTTTCTAGTTATATCTTTACTAGAATATACTTTTCCATGTTAAATTATTGGAATCATATCAACAAAGATTATCCATTATAATTTTCCTAAATCAGTCCAAAATAGAAGATTTAACTTTAAAATATAAAAGATTGCATCGTTTGAAATTAAAAGGAATAATCATTTATTTTTATTATTGAAATGGACAGTGTAAGCTACAATGAATTCATACAACATATCTCTTTCTATTTGTATATATTCCTTGTTAGATCAAACGCTATATTTTTCTAAAAGAGAAAGAAATCAAATTAATTTATAAATATTAAACGAATCTAAATTCCAATAATTATAAATATTGAAAAGTTTATGTTATAACAAGATTAGGGTAATAATCCAAATTTATAACATTATTATACAATAGATCTGGAATAAATTTCATTCAAATTAATATTCTAAATTCATACTTTTGAGACTGATTTCCAGATCGGGTTGTATACAATGCTAAATCAATTCATAAACAAGAAAATGTAGTCGATATTTATTATATTCAGATCGTATTCAATTCATTGCCTACAACTCATATATAATTATCCAATTAGGCATAAAAATCAAATAAATAATAACGGGATAATTTTCATATTATAACAATCTATAAAATTCCCACTTACCTTTTAAAAGTGATCCAAATCTCCAGATCTGAAGTAGAACCTTTGATTCATCTCCAAATCTTTTTTTAATCCAAGAGATATGTATAAAATGGTATATACATACATTACAATTATAGATCTGAGAAGAGATATGAGATTGGGAGAGAAAAATAGATATATATATATATATATTACCTAAAATACACATATGATTGATTCTCTTCTTTTCTCTTTTTTATTAGATTTCTTCTCTTCTTCGATTTGTATGAATATAGATACAAATATCTTATCTTTTATAATTTAGAAAGAAAATGGAGAAGAAGAAATGGCAGAGCTTCGCTACTGCCTCCATCAAAATATGAGAAGAAAAGGGAGGGTTAGGCCTGAATTTATAGACGTTAGAATCAACCAGAACTATTCTATCGAAATATATTAAATCCGGGCCGTTGCGGCCTTGGTTTACTGGAGCCGTCAGGTCGCCACCGATCGACCGCCCTTGGGTGACCGCTAGGGGTCGACCGTCCCCAATGATGGGTCGGGCTGTGGGCCCGGTTTATTAATATAAAAACGTTAATTATTTCTTATTTAATCATTTTCGTTTCGAATTCGTTTTTCGTCCATAACTTCTTTGTTTAGACTCTAATCGCAAAACTTCAAATATGAAAGTTGCTCAGAATTTCGCCACGAACACAATGATGCAAGTTTCGTGGTCAAATTCCATCTTCTAAGTCTAATTAATTAACTAACGCTAAATTACGGGGTATTACAGATTACTAATTTACTGCAGCATGTCAATAAGCTGCTTATAACTCAAGTTGCTACTATTTCAGATAATTTAATGCTAGTTACAAATGCTCGCCATGCCTTATCCCTTCCAGTTGCTTATGCGTCCTTTAATAAATGCTCAAGCTGGTCCTAATTTAATTGCTAATGATGTGCATATATTTTCTGATGATGCTCATTAGGATATTATAGTGCTTTCAACGCAGGCACATATGCATGGTGTTCCTCCAAGTGCACTTGATGTACGTCTATTGTAAATGAAGCTAACCACTCTTTAATTCAAGTGCGAGCCAGTTGTAACTGTTCCTAATACTCAAGCTTATGTGATGTCTTATGCTTCCTCAACTAATGCTTCATGATGTGAATTTCGTACACTTCCAGATGTGCAATCTCATGCACAGCTACATGCTTCAAAGGATACCCATATTTAAGCCACAAAAATGGGCAATCTTGATATCCCATTACCAATTCAAGTTTCACTTGATAGTTCTACATTGTCCTCTAGTGGAGGGATCAACGACTACATTAGATTTATTTGATCATCTGAGGGCTCTAAAGGCATGATCCTTCAAAAGATTTACAAAGCTTTGGAATTCAAATATGGTCCACTAATGTGTAGCTACGGTAACCGTGATTTGGATTTCAAAACTTTCATTGATACGATCAACAAGGAAGTTGGCACCTTTGAGCACTATGTCACTGATCGTCCTCGAAGTGGAAGGAAGTGAGGGTGTTCTGTTCATCGAGTTGTGCCCGATTGATATCAAATTCGTCTAGAGTAGATATTTTAATTTTTATTAAGACCCCCTTGCAAGTAGGTCGTGTTATATTGTGTATTTGTTTTTGGCCTATCCTTTCCCTCTTTTATTTTTACTATTACGTTGGGTCGGAAAGCTCACTTTTACATAATAATATACTTTTCTTTCTTTAAAAAAATAAAAAATGCCAGTGTTTAGGATTTTAACACGAACTCAATGACGCAAGCTGCATGCAAAGCGGAGTTCGTAAGTGAGAGTAATCTCGGTTCAAACGCGAAGGGGTTGGGATATAATTATAAAGTTAACAAGGACGTTTAAAATAATTTATCTCCTCCTCTAAAACCCCGGCGGCTCTAACATTTCCTTTATTTCAATTTTTCCAGCCACCCGAGATGCCTAGAAGCATTGCAAGTGCTACTGAATTTCTCCCCTCGACTAGGGCTTTTGCTCGGTACCTTATTTGCTGCCTTCGATAGTGTATTGAGGAAATCCTCATTTGCAAATCGACATCGATATCTTGGTTCTCTCGTCGTCGTTATTACCTCAAGTTGAAAAACCGCTTATGTCATCCTCAGACTTCTGTGATGTTGTTGTTAGCTCGAAGTAGGCAGCGATGGGTGAATGACCATGATCAAGAAAGAAGGTGATGTGTGTGCACGTGCACACATTTTAAAAAATTGTATTCTTTTGTATTATATATTTATAATCTAAAATAATTTTAGTTAAAAATCCTTGATAATTCTACCGGTCTATCATACCTTGAACCATTCGCTTCGCCTCCGAGAGAATATTTTTCCAACTCAACGATGGAATTGTAAAGTTCACTGTAAAAATATAATTAATGAATGGAGGGAGATCAAAAAATTGTGTATCTTAACGAGTCCTCTTATCTTATTGATAGCATATAAAAATATTGTATCACCGAAATCTAACAATCTCCACTTTGATACTATATTTCCATGCAAGCCTACCAACTCCACCTACATTATTATACTACAAGCAATTCTCGAACAAGACACCATGAATACTTTCCCAATGAGCTTCGACATGGTCGTCACGCATTGCACTTTGTCAACGAACTTTGGCAAGGCCACTGCCTGCCAACAAAGTGTTGAAAGTATCATCTCCAAGTAGGACCTATCGATCTTTGTAATGAAAACAAACGTCTTCATCTACCAACCCACTCTACCATGTACCACCATATGGCAACTTGCGCCTCAAAAAGCAGATTAAGTTCGAGCAATACTCGAACTTTGCATCATGCATTTACTTAGTAAACATATCCATTGCATTCTCCTCCATGTGAACCTTCTGAAGATGAACTAGCTTCTCCTCATTCATTGAGACAAGAAAGGACTCTCTCACCTCTATGTGCTTCGTCCTCAAGCTGAAAGCTAGATTTTCAACTAAGTGAATTGCACTTTGACTATCACAACTCTATCATGTACGAAGCTCAAATTACACATCAAACTCTTCAAGTAGAGTGCCTTCTTAGCAACTTTCTCTACCTCTGCAGTAGGCAAAATAACTATCATCTACAACCTCGCTCTTTGACTAATAGTTGTCCCTCCAAGAGTGAACACAAAATATAAGGTTGACTTCCTTTGATCTCTATCTCCAACATAGTCAGAATCACAAAATCCAACCAAGCAGAAATCTCTATTTCTACCGTCAAAAACAAGCTCATGATCTGGAGTTCCTATATGCTACCGAAAAATATACTTTATCACCTCTCAATGTGTCCTTCTTGGATTTTTCATATATCTACTAACCAATCCAACAGTCTGTGCAATATCATGCCTTGTACAAAGCATAGCGTACATCAAGCTACCAACTACACTCGCATAGGGCACCTTCTCCGTATTGGCCTTGTCATTCTCTAAGATCAGAGAGCCTTTACTAGAAAGCTGTATGTGCAAAGGCATGGATGTACTGATTGCCTTTTCTCCCTCTATGCTAAACCGCGCAAGCACCCTCCGAATATATTCCTTTTGAGTGAGCTTCAAAAGGTCAAGCTTTTTATCTCTTTGGATTTTCGTATTCAAAATCTTTTTTGCTTCCACAAGGTCTTCCATTTCAAATTCCGCTTTTAACTTCATCTTTAATTTATTTGTTTCAGCTTTATCCTTGAATGCAATTAAGATATTATCCACATACAAAAGAAATACATTCAACTATCATACTTTAAATGCTTAAAATAAAGAAATGCATCTTTAATACTACGATTTAAACCAAGTGAAAGCATAAAAGAATCAAATCTCTTGTATCACTGTTTAGGCGACTGCTTAAGTCCATAAAGAGATTTATTCAACTTACAAACCCAATCTTCTTTCCCATTTACCGCAAATCCTTCTGGTTGTTTCATGTGAATGACCTCCTCTAAGTCACTGTGCAAGAAAGCGGTCTTCACGTCAAGTTGCTCCAACTCCAAGTCATGAGTAGAAACTATGGTAAGTAAAATCTGAATTGAGGTATGTCTCACTATAGAACAAATATCTCAGTATACTTCATTCACTTCCTCTGTGAAAACCATTTTGCAACTAATCTCGCCTTGTATCTTCCATCATCCTTCACCTTGAACATCACTTGCAACCTATGGCTCGGCTTCCTTAAAGAGGTGGTACCAAATTTAAAGTCTTGTTCCTCTTCAACGACTATAACTCCTCTTCCATAGCACAAATCCACTTTGAGCTATCACTCGGCTTCGTAGCTTCTTCAAAGTCAAATGGCTCATCATGAACCACATATAGGGAAGAGTCAATCTGATCATCAAAGCTAAGATTTATAATGTCCCACTATTTCCAGATAGTATAAATCCACTTTAAGGAGAGGAAATTTTATTACCTTCTGAAAAATGAAAATTACAAGATTGATAATGAAGGCTAAGAAGAAGAATATGAAGAAAATAAAATTTGAAAGGATGATGTTAATCTTTAAAGAATGACTATCTTTATATAGGTATTATTACTTAGGATTGAAATAATATATTTATAGTAATAAATCAATGCATCATCAATTTTCCTATTCATATAAGAAACATTATATGATGACTTCTTCGTCATGTAAAACATTATATGATGACTTCTTCATCATGTAAAAATTATATAATGCTAATAAACCCAAAACAGATTAGAAGGATGGTCTAGCAAGCTTTTATCCCTAGTTGGTAGATTGGGATTAACACACACAGTCATCACTGCCATCATCATGTATTGGATGCAAGCTCACAAAATCCCAGCAAATACAATAAAGAAAATTGAAAAATTATGTGCAAACTTTGTATGGAGAAGAAAGCAACATAAAGTATCTTGGAATACAGTCTGCAAATCAAAGCAATCAAGTGGACTGGGATTAAGAAATTTTAATGACTTAAACACGGTCTGTAACCTCAAACTACTTTAGAAATTCTTGGACGGTGAATCTTTATGGGTAAAGTGGATGAAAAAGAAATATGTTAAAAACAAAAACTTTTAGGCAATGCCAGTGGAAAACATTACTCCAACACTTCGAAAAATATTCTGAATTGAAGAGAAATTTGAATTAAACTCGTTGAAAGACAATTCAAAGAGGGGAAACAAACAAGTTTTTAGTTCGACCCATGGATACATGGTAACTCACTTGTAAAACTGCTTGGTTGGAATAACATTTACCAATTTGGAAGCACAAATGCAACTATTGATTGTATTATTCAAGATCACAAATGAAATGTATAGCTAAAACCAGAAGTAACAATATTCAAAACAGCCATTGAAAAAATTACAATCAAACCCAACCAGGATAAAGACAAGTGGATATGGAAACTAAGCTTTAAAGAAAAAATTTCTTACAGAAAAACCTAGGAATTCATTAAAGGAGCAGAACCAGAGGTCGATTGGTTCACTATCATCTGGAATAGGTCTAATTGTCCAAAGATGGCACATTGTGCTTACTTTGCAATACTAAAGAGATTACCTACCAGAGATGGATGTAAAAAGTGGAATACCAATAGCGAAATATTATGTCTACTATGCAAAATCGGAAATGAAAGCATTGAGCATCTATTTTTTGATTGCATTTACTCGAGACACATTTGGTCCACTGCAAAATCGAAGCTCGAAGTTGGTCAATCTCGATCAATTCAAGACATCAAAAGCAGTATTCAATTCATTCAGGGTAAATACAAACTGAAATAAAAAAAGTTCAACTATGCATGTATTGTTCTCACTTCTGTCATATATGGAGAGAAAGAAACGCAAGTCTACACAACAACAAGGAAACAGATTCACTACAAATCTGGAAATTAATAGATACTGAAAGCAAAATTATTTCCAAAAAATCAGACAAAGTAGAAAATCACAACATAGATTCTGATCAAGCAGCAAATATATGCAAACTTGATAATTTTGAAGATCGGATCGAAGCTTACTTACAAAATGGGAAGCACTCTAATGACATTTCTCGAGGAAGAGTCTTTGGTAATAGTGGTGGTAGCTTCGGGATTGCGTCAAGAGACAGCAATCGTCATTCTTATACTAGATCTGATATCTGCAAAGTAAGCGGAAAAGATAACAAACAAGCTCAGATAATTAAGTCGATCAATGAAATTGCAGCTTGGGACACCTTATATAGAAAGAGACTATTGCTCTCCATCTTCGTAGCCGGTCGTGCTCCAGCAACTATATCACAACACAAATCTAAATGATTTAGACATTATTGCAAACGAATAGGGAATTTTCTATAGAAGTGAACTTATTCATAGAATTTTTCACTTATCTTGCTGGCAAAAAGGTGAATCGAGTAATACTAGTGCTAATTCAAGTTGGACTTGCTGTAAACCTAGATCTCAACCAATTGTCGTTAACCTTACTAGAAAACAAGAGAGGAATGAAGGTTGGAAGGAGTGGAAGCCACCTTAAAGCTTGGATTAATTGCAAAGAGAAGAGATTCCTCAATCACCGGCCGAGCTACCATTATTGAGTTTTTTTAAGCTTTGAAGTTTAAAAGTTGTAAATAATGAAGCGGCTAGGGTTTGAGAAATCCTAGTATCCTATGTTTTATGTTTTGAAGGGCATCAGGTAATCAACCCGTATCCATTTTTGTATGGGCCTTGGGCCATTTTATCGCTTTAAAAAAACTATGCATCATGAGTCATTAAAATGGCTCTATTCTTTTTATAGTACTTATTTTTAAGTAGGTTCGAACTCATGTCCTCTAAAATGCTAGTTTAGAGCATCATACCACTTAATACTTAAGCCAACAATAAAATGACTTTATTGTTAACTAACGCATCAATAGACAATAACCTTCTTTGTCTCCTTTTACTTCTAAATGACCATTGCTAAAGGAAAAAAACAAAATGCATGAGAAGCGGATTTTAAAAGGAGAGAAATTTCATTTTTATTCATTATTGAGGCTCCATGTACCTTCTTTTTGAAATCCAAATTCTCCGTCTTTCAAAACCCTAAATTTAATAAACAAGAAGAAGAAAAAAACTAAATAAAAATCCATACAAATTCCAGTTACTTGAATATTTGGTTACTGTGGCATCATTGGATTTCTTGTTCTCCTATAAATTTATAGATTGTAGATTCAATTAATTATCTTACTATCATAAATATTCTAATTTATTTTTGAAATGATTGTGCATGCATACTCTTTAAAATTAGGACCTTGATGAAAATATGTGACAAGAGATTATCAGTTCTCTTTTTTCTGGCCATCGTTGAATTGAAATGAGGAGAATCGAGTTGAGGAAAGACAAGAAGAAGAAGATGATAGCAGCAGAGAAGAAATTCGAACAGAGAAGATAAGTGCACAACTTTATTATTATCGTTTATTAGTGTATCAGTTGATACATATACAACTCACACAACAGGCCATACAATCACACTCGGCCCACTTACAAGCCCACACACATACCATGTTCGATAGAATAATTAACGCACACACCACACTAACTACTTCTTTGAACAGGTAACTTAATCAGCAATGGTGTTCATCTCTCTTGATTCTGATGGTCTGGCATGTCATAACTGCCCCTCTCTTCAATTTTTGACCTTGTCTCAAGGTCAAAGGTCGAAAAACAAGACAAGGTCGGAAAACGGGCTACAAGCTTCCAATAATCTTCCTAAGTGGCTTCTTCAACTGGTTACTGTTTTCATTTCATCAACACTTTTGTCATAGTGCCATGAGGAGTTCGAGCGGGTCTCCTAGCCAAAATTGCTTTAGGTTCAACTATTATTTCCATCTTAGTAGTGGGTAAATCTTTCTGAATAATAACATTTGTTCCCACTTTTTTCTTGAGTTGAGAAACATGAAAAACTGGATGCATAGTAGCCGCACGAGGTAAATTCAGTTTGTATGCCACTAAGCTAATTTTATGGATGATTTCATAGGGACCATAGAATTTTGGTGAATAACTTTGTAGTCTTCTGATTGCTAGCAGTTAACTATCTATATGATTGTAACCTAAGAAAAACCCAATCTCCAATTTCAAATTCTCTTTCAATTCTATGAGCATTAACATTTCTAATCATCCTTTCTTTAGCCTTGGCAATATTATCCTTCAAGAGTTGTAATGCAATGTCTCTAGCAAAAAGTTCCCCTTCAACAGCCTGAACTTTAGCTGACTTAGGCACATAAGATAGTAAAGTAAGGGGTGTCCTTCCATAGAGTGGTTCAAATGGTATTGTTTGAATAGGCAGTTTCCATGTTGTGTTATATCAAAATTCAGCAAGACTTAATCATTTGACTCATTCATAAGGTTTATGGTTACAAAAACATCTCAAATAGAACTTTAATGCCTCGTTAGTTATTTTTATTTGGCCATCTGACTAGGGATGGTAAGACGAACTCATGGCTAGGGTACAACCTTGAAGTTTGAATAGTTCGGTCCAAAAATTGCTAGTGAAAATTGAATCCCTATCACTTACGGTTGATTTTGGTAACCCATGTAGCTTATAGACCCATCTATAAAAATACTTTTGCTACTTGTTGTGCAATGTAAAGGTGAGACAATGGGAAAAAAATGTGCATATTTGGTTAATCTATCAACTACCGCGGATATGACTATAAATTTATTGCATTTAGGCAATCCAATTATAAAATCCATGCTGATATCTTCCCAAACTCTTTCTGGAGTTGGTAATGGTTGCAATAGGATTGGATATTGAACATTTTCTGACTTGTTTCTCTGACATATATCACAAGATTTAACAAATTGTTGTACTTCTTTAAAGTTCTCTCCATCTTAGAATGACCAGCCAAAGGAGTAGAATGATATTCATGTAATAGAAGTTGTTTCACTTTTTCATCTTCTGCACTAATTATAATTTTCCCTTTATAGAAGAATAATCCATCAACCCGTTTAAACTTGTTTGCATCCAATTTACCACTCTGTAACTTACTGTGTAAGTCTAAAAAATAAGGATCTGAAGAAATTCTATTTTTAACTTCCAATAACCAATCACATTGTACCATAGAAATTGCCTGTAGTTGTAATGTAGATGGAGTTAGAGTTCCATCTTGCAATATATTGTCTTTCTCCCTTCTAGATAAACAGTCGGCAACTATATTCACCCTGCCAACTTTGTACTCAATGGTATAATCATACCCATGCAACTTAGCAAGCCATTTACTTTGAATTCCCGAGTGAAGTTTTTGTTACAAGAGAAATTTGAGGCTTTTATGATCAGTCTTTATGATAAATTTTATTCCAAGAAGATATTGTGCCCATTTCTTTATTGCTAACATAAGAGCTAATAATTCCTTCTCATATGTTGACAAAAAGGTACTTTTGCCTTTTAATGCTTGACTGATATATGCAATTGGTTTGGAATTTTGCAAAAGTACAGCTCCAATTCGTATACCGAATGCATCACACTCCACCACAAAATCTGGAGAAAAATCATACATGGCAAGTATGGGTGGAGAAATTAAGCATTGTTTTAAGGTATCAAATGCTATTTGAGCTTCTTCATCCCATGTAAATGATTTTTTTTTCAATAGGTTGGTTAATGGTTTCGCAATTAACCCATAATTTTTGACAAACCTTCTATAGTAGCATGAAAGACCTAAAAAAACCCTTAATGCTTTTAAACTTCCGAGAATTGGCCAAGGCTGAATTGCCATAATCTTATTAGGATCCACTGCAATTCCCTCCTGAGACACCACATGCCCCAAATAAGCTACTTCAGTTTTTCCAAATTGACTGAAAGTTTAACAACCAACATATTGTCCTTTTAGATCCGCAATGTAAGTGAAATGCGTAGTAAGTGATCATTCGATGTCTTACTATAAACCAATATATTATCAAAAAAGACTAATAAGAACTTCCTAAGATAAGGCTTGAAAATAGAATTCATCAAGGCTTGAAATGTTGATGGTGCATTTGTAAGACCAAATGGCATCACCACAAATTCATGATGGCCCCCGTGGGTTATAAAAGCTGTTTTGTGAATGTCTTCCTCATGCATTCTGATTTGATGGTAGCCAAACTTGAGATCAAGTTTAGAGAAGAATTTTGAACCAACCAATTCATCTAGTAGCTCATCAATTAGTGGTATAGAGAATCTATCTTTGATTGTTGTTTTCTTATAATCAATACACATCCTCCATGAACCATCATATTTTTACCATCACTACCAGGGTAGCATATGAACTGAAGCTCGGTCTAATTACTCCAGTTTGTACCATGTCTTGAATCATCTTCTCAATTTCATTTTTTAAATGAAAAGAATGTCTATATAGACTGCGACAAATAGGTTTTGCATTTGGTAATAGGCGAATTTTATGATAACACTGTCTTGATGGAGGTAATGAGGAAAGTGGTGAAAATACAATAGGGAAATTGTTAATAATTAATTGTAAGTTAGGTGGAACTGAGAGTGAGTGGAAGTGGAATTTTTTGTGGAGGAGTTTTATGGGTGAGGTTGCAGAAGCGTATTTTTTTCATTTGAATAATGAAACACGTGTTTTGGCTATTCATATCTCTGCTAATAGTATGAGCATAAACAATTTGAGTTTCCCAGACTGGTTTCCTTCCCAAACTAACCATGGCCTTGTAGAAAAAATTTAACTTGAAGTTTCTTAAAATTGAAAGTAATACCATCAAGTTTTTACATGCATTGAACTCCCAAAACTACTTGACAACCCTCTAAAGGAAGAAGTAAATCTGCTCGAATTGTTCCTTGACATTTAATTTCAACATCAGAACACGTCATTCCCTAATAATTTGTCACCACTAGCAATATAAACTTCAAATGATTTAGTATGATCAATGTGCAATCCAAGATTCTTTGCTAACTCAATATTAATAAAATTATGTATAGAACCTAAATCAATGAGTATATTAAGGACTTGACCATTAATGCTTCCTTGAAGTCTAATTGTGTTATTTGCAGCTACACCACACATTGCTTATTGAGAAATAGAAGGTATATTATCTTCAATTGGAGGCTCTGGTTGTAGGTTATTGACATTACCCATACATTCATTTTCTGTCATAACTGAATGCTCAACTTGTAGTATGCCTTTTAGAACAAATACATGCTTATTTTGACACTTATGACCAGGGAGCCATTTTTCATCACATGTATAACATAATTCTTGACTTCTCCTTCTCATGATTTCAGATGAGGTTAGTTTCTTTGGTTGTAGGGAGATTGTATTTTTGGAATTAGAATCTGACATAGGATTAAATGTGATTTATTTTGGTTAAGGAGTTGATGAAGTATGTTGGGAATGAAATTTGGGAGGAAATTGGTATAGTTGCCTCATTGGTTTTTTCAACACATTAAGTTTTTCTTCACTAATTTTTGCCGAGGCAATAGCATCTCTTAAACATTTTGGTTGAGCAGATAACAGTTCATACTAAATTTCATCCTTCAATCCTTCCACAAATCTGTCTAAAATATATTAGTAATTTGTCTAATAGACTGAGAATTTTTTCAAATTTACTCAATTATTCTCTTATTGAACCAGATTATTTGATTGTCGATAAAGCTTCAAATGGTCTCTGAAAATCGATAATGCTAGATCTCTTCTTTAAAAACCTCCCAATCATAATAGTTATCCACGTTAATAGAAAGCCAATGAAACCATTGTAATGTTTCATTTTGAAAATGAAATGAACAAATTTGCACCTTCTCACTATCAGGTATATGATAATAGTTGAATATCAATTCAGTTTGTTTAATCCAAACCAAAACATCATTAGATCCATCATAGACATGAAATTCAAGCTTCATAGACTTGTGATGCAAAAATGAAGATGAAGTATGTAATGATGAATGAGAATTATGATTCTTACGTAAATCAGTATCAAAGTTAGGAGGCATAGATCCAATACCATTATTAGGAGTCGATCCTAAAATACCAGGAGAAGAATTAATTGGATGAGGAGGAATTTGTTGATCTGCATTTAAAATAACCTCATTAGCAATCTTTGATGATTGATTGTTTTTCAGATCTTTCAATTCTTGAAAAATAAGTTGCAATGAACTCTGAAATTCCTCGTACGATTTTTGAATCAGAGCGCTATTAGTAGTGATTTGCTATTAGCAGTGATTTGGAAAAGCAAAGTGTGAATTTGGTAATTCATGCTTCTGTAATTGAGCTTCTAGCCTGCTAAGAGTGTTATAAACATTCAAAGCATCATCACCCTGATTGGAATTCTACTCGATTTGGTCAGGATCATTTTGAGGCTCTGATACCACTAGTGACAAGAGATTATCAGTTCTCTTTGTCTTAGCCATAGTTGAGTAGAAATTGAGGAGAATCAAGTTAAGGAAAGACAAGAAGAAAAAGATGGGAGCAACAGCGAAGAAATTCGCTGCTGAGAAGATATGTGCACAACCTTATTATTATTATCATATATCAGTGTATTAGTTGATACATATACAACTCACACAACAGGTCATACAATCACACATGGTCCACTTACAAGCCCACACACATAACATGTTGGACATAATGATTAACACACACATCACACCAACTATTTCTTTGAACTGGTAACTTGATCAGCAATGGTGGTCGTCTCTCTTGGTTCTAATGGTCCGGCATGTCATAGAATGAACCACCAGGGAAAAATAATGGAGGCAAAGTGCTTTTGAAAAAAAAGTTGCATGAGCAAACTTATTATGTTTTCAGAAGGAAAATTTTTTTCCTTCTCCATGGTATATTTCTAATTTTAAAAATCAAAAAAACAATCTCTCTCGTCCATCCTTTTTTCCCCTTAATAATGAACATCGAAATTACTGTTATCAATTGACGAGCATTATGGTACGCGCTTCGCGTATGATGAAGGTACCTGAATTGTTTTTGTACAAATTGTATTTGTTTAATACGTTTAAAAGAAAATGTTTTCCACAAATATTTAGCCATATATTTGTGTTAAATCATATGTAGTTAATTTGAATTTTTATTTTTAAATTGCAATATCTAATTTTTTGTTAGTTTAAAATTTTATTTATATTATTAATTTATAAAAAACAAATTTGTAAAGTAATTTATTTGTTAGATCAAAATTTTAAGTAATATGAAGACTTGGTAAATACTTATGAAAGAAAATTTGAATCAGCAAAGGAAACTTAATTATCAGATCTTATTTTTGAATTATACTAAATCTTGATAATATCTGTAAAGAGAAATTTTTGGTATTTCACGCTGACATCAACAGAGTGTGACATCAAACGTATTACAACGTTTAATAAAGAAATACAAATAGGAGCAATTTAGAAGCTCGCCGTCGGACCAAAAGTTTGCGCTTTCAAGCCAACTATTAATAAAGATGTATAGGAATTTGAACTTGACAAGAAAAACTTTGTTTTGGAAAGCAACACTTGATAACAACAGCCCAATGAAAAAATTGAATAAAAAAAACCCAGAAGAAAAGGAGAGCTTGTAACTTAAAATGGAGATTACACATCCAAAACTTCGTGCTTCACACAATCCATTCACATTGGATGGACAAAAAACAACTGTTATACTGTATTGGCCGATTTTAAGTTCACATTACTGTTTAAACGTGCAATCTGAAAACAGCAAATTTCTTTTTTCTACGGTCATTCCATAAACAAGTTGTACTAAATAACACAATTCAATCCACATAGCCGCAGTGATAAAGACGAGGAGAGCAGTAAATTCCAAATGTTGTACAGCAGAGTTTATATACCATAACGCTTCATGCTATTAAAGTTCTACATGCTGGCTACGTCATTGCATTTTTTCTTCCCTCAGCAGTAAATTGAGATAAGAGTTAACGTGCATGACTAGCAGGTCGGAAAGGAAACTTTGCAAACTGGATCTTCAAAGCTGGTGAATCAGGCTTCTTATCATCAAATTTATACCCTGAAACAGAATTCAACAGTCCATGTTCAGTATGTCTGTGAACGGATATTTTTGGATGCGGATAGTATCGCATCCGCATCCAAAATCATTTTCGGAGGATATCGGATATCATTATCCCCGGATACAGACGTACATCAGATGATTATTCTATCCGCTAACAATCGATAAATCAAGAAATATAAATAGAAACTTTTGATTTGACGTAATTTTTTTTCAATCTCATTGATTATGAAAGTATGAAAAATAAACAAATATGATGAGAATAAATAGTTTTAAGCCATTAATATGCATCGAATGCATATAACATAAACTATTAACTTGATAAAATAAGTAATATATATTTTTCACCATACTAAAATACACATAATATAAATTATAATCTTGACAAAAACCGGATGGATAATTTTCGAATGTGAATGTCTTCGTATCCGCATATGTATCCACTTTTTCGAATATCAGATATTTATCCGCTTTTCGGAGATGCGAACGAATTTCTGATTTTTTTGGGTATCCACGAACAGTTATAATGTTCAGTCACTTTGGCAATCAGTTAATGCGCATGCAACTGACCAAGCAATTAGTTTTCTTTTTTATTGTGAAAGTTATATTTTGAATCTCAGGGATAAGACTTTATGCAGTTATTGATTTGGATCCAATAAAGCAAGCATTATCAACTTTGATACAATTATTGATTTGGATGTAAAAGGCGAGGTTGAATGAAAAGCGTAATAACTGTTCCACAACGGAATATCATTCCTAATCCTAGAGTAAATGGCAAGATCCTAGTCAAGTAAATTTGTATAATAAGCCGCTCATAACTCTATCCTTATTAGAAGAAAATCCATATTTTTTATACATGCACAATTAATTAGCTTTAGGCAATGTTGTTGATGGCAAACATATGCACAGTTAACTTTGAGGTGAGAAAAAGAAATCAACATTGTCGGTTATCTGCAGGTAGATAATGAAAAGAGGAGTTGGAAAGCTGTTAAGAGCCCAAAATCACGAGGAATGAAAATATGCAAATTTCATGCATTTACAAGTAAATAAATATGGTGATAGGTGGTAAGAATCCATGCTTTCGATAAAAAAATAAAATAATATGGATTTAAATAGTTGTCAAACAGAAAAACAGGATATGTGGGAAAAGTTGGAAATTTATTTCCATGGAAAACGATTTGAACATTGTGAACAAGAAAAATAGGATAGGTGGGAAAAAAATGGAAGTCTATCTCCGTGGTGAGCTTCACTATCTAAGAATCCCAACTACTTATCGATAAGATATAACCTTTCCATTCTTTCATTCCATTACTGATTGAGCAATTAGTGATAAAGAGAGAGTTAGTGAGGGATAAGGAGATCTACAAGAATTAGAGGATGGTTATTCACACAAAGCTAAATAGAATAAAAAGAGAAGCTTAATGAAGGAGAGGAGTTCAAAAAGAGTTGAATATTGAAGCTTCAGTCCTAGGAATTGGAGCTGGGTTCTTCATTCTTCTCTGTAAAAACTCATTTCGCAAGTAGAAACTATTTCTACCACATTTTGATTTGTGGTACATTAACATGGATGATTACGAGTTTGGCAATGGCATTGGGTTACTTTGGAGCGACATGCATCACATTAGTGTTAGGAACTGATTTACTTTTGATTTGCATTAATTTTGACAGTGGGTGGAAGTTTGACATTGATATTCGGGGATTTCATGGACTGTATATAAGATCGACGATAAGTTGTGTCGCTACCAGAGCTCTTGTGATATTCATCGAGAATTGTGTCATTAGGTCTGTCAACGAATACTTTCGGATGCGGATAGTGTCATATCTGCATCCGTATTCGAAATTATTTTCGGACATTGGATATCTGTATCCGTGGATACGAATGGATATTGGATATTTATCTGCTTCGCTCATTATTAATATATTCAAAAAAGTAAATGGAAAATTTTGATTCAACATAAAAAAAAATTTAACAACAATGCTAATAAACATACAAAAAATTAAAAAATACGATGATAAAAATCAGTTTTAGACAACAAATATTCATTTATACACTCATTAGATTAAATATTTCCATGATAAAAAGGTAAATATCAATCATTTTATGTACTAATATTTTCATATTCTCCATTACTATCTTGGTAAAAGTCGAACGGATAATTTTTTAATGTGGGTATCTATATCCATTTTTTGAATTTCGGATCTTTTTTTATTGTTCGGATACGGATACAGGCAAATTTCGGATTTTTCGAATATTCATTGATAGCCCTATGTCCCACTGTCAAAGCACGCACGCGAGTGGCGTTTTGATTTTGATGCTAGGGATTCTACTCGACCGGAATGTGTTGTGGCAGACAAATGATCCCTAAAATTTGCAAGGTGTATCACAGTGCGACTTGAATCATTCAATTCAAACGTAATTACGATTATTTTATTCTTTCCAACTTATTTGAAAAATAATGTGGATTTGCCTACTTGTCGGTGCCATCGCAAAGATGGTCGCACGAGCTTTGCATTGGATCAAAAATTGACAGAAACAAAATTGCCATGCGAGAGATAAGAACGAGTGGAGGAACTCTGGCTGCAGCAGTAGCCACAAACCATTCAATTAGTTGCTTGACCGATTGACCAATGAAGCGAAAATTGAATATCTATATCGATGCCCTCATGGGCCCAACATGTGCTCTATTAGTTGGTTGATTTGTATCACTGATCGGTCGAACAGTTGCAAAAATCAACCGTTTTGCATAATTTTATGTTAGGACCGTTCTCTTACATGTTTTGAGATTCGCCTGGTCTTGTTCGGAGATGGTGAAGAGGACTTGTGAAATTTGGATTCGGCTGAATGCAAGGGCCAGCGTGGATACTTGAGAGTGACTTTCCAACGTACCAGACTTTGATAATGAATGTGATTTCATGGAGGAAGTGGTAGTTGCAGATGTGTATTCGTGTCATAATTGAAAGTGTTTGGCCCGGATGAGCGAAATCCAAAATTGATCTCGTATGATGATTTTGACTGGGTATATGACCGACATCCGAAGTCAACACCGTGTGATGATTGTCAACATTTGATTCAGAATGATGGAGTTTCAGAGCTGGGAACAAGTGGGTATCACAAGTTGCTATGTTAATTGACTTTCGAAGAAGAGGTGGTGATCTGTGGAACTGTCAATGCGAATTGTCATGCCTAAGGGATCGACTTCCAAAGGCGAACATAGTCAAAAATAGGAATCATTTAGGGTTTAGGTGAACAGATGCTGTCATTGTTCGAAAAAATTGAGAAATTGAACTATCGTGATTATCTGCGCCTTGTCGTTGTCTAAAGGGCTCACATTTGAGATTGAATTGCCTAGACGTTCAACAAGGTTTCATTGTTTGGTGGTTAATTGTTCGTTAAACTCGTTATTCCCAAGGAGGTGCAACAATGGAGTATTAGCTTCCGGAATTGAATCATCACGATGATGTGTGTTTGTCGCTGTTAGGAAGGCTCACCTTCATAATCAAATTGTCACAATGCTCCACAATTCACCATGCCTGAAAAGAGGATTTGCGAATGGTCGAAATTTGAAAAGTTGACTTTCAAAATCAAACCATTGCGAGAATAGGATTCACAGGCTGTCAGTCGAATGGTTGATTTGCATGAGATGGCGTGGTTAGCGATGTCATTGTAGAGGTATGCATGATTACTTTATGTTGGTTGTTGTTATTTAGGGCATACAAAGGCACAAAATCATTCAAGAAACTCGGTGCACCCCATGGGAATGGTGTGCACGTTTTGAAACATTCAGCATTTACTAGATAATTATTTACTACATTACAAACTAACGAAACAAGTGATATAATTTATGTTTTGTTATTAGTTTTATACATTTAATTTCAATCGCGAAAACAAAAACTAAATTAGCATCATGCAAAACAATATATGCACTCAAGTATGTTATATAATATCATCAACAATTTTCAAAAATATGATTTGTTTTTAAACAAGAGTAGTTATTTGTAGTACAAGACACATGAATTCACGTCTGGCTAATTATAAAAAAACAAAAAACGTACTTTCACTTCCATTAAATAAATGAAACTTAAAAAGCCAAGTAAATTACAGCTCACTCTCCCTCCCTTCCTCCCTCCCTTCCTACGTTCTTTTGGTTATTCATAGTTCAAAAAACTCGATTGGCTCTAGGGTGAGGCTAGCAAGTTAATTGGCTAAGGCAAACCCCCACGAAGAGCAACCCTCAATTCGAAATTCATTATATAGAAAAGTTAATGATAGTAAAATGAAGTAAGAAGGTATTTAGTAGTCATAAATTTGTAGTTTAATAGATTATAAAACCTAGTTAGATTCATTTTATTTATCACTATCTATATTAGTTCTGGTATAATTATCATGCTCTTCAACTAGAATCAACATGATTGTACCTCGTCTGAAGCAACATAAATGATAGGATCATGCTCTTCAACTAGAATCAACATGATTGTACCTCGTCTGAAGCAACCTAAATGATGGGATCGGCACTGCATGTATTCCACCTTTTCCGGTAATCTTATTGATATTGAAGTCCAAATACAAGTTTTGATTACTAGTCAATACCAATGTAATAGTCATGTCCATATCTTTGAGTAGGCGGCTACCCGCCTGAGTTATAGCCACTTGCATCACTATTTATTTTGTACTGCATATTTTATTTTATTAACTTTTGTAGTTATTTGATATATTTATCGACCTATATAAGAATCGTATGATAATTTGTTATATATAGAAATATTTAAAAACCAAAACATTGTATCATTGTGAGTGATTATATGAAAGTTTTAAACCACAACATATTTATATTTGTATCTCACGTAATGCCGCTTATTTTGTAAAAACACCGGTTCGTTTAGGCCTTCACGATATATGAAAGAATAATAAATCTTCTAAGATAAGATAATATTATGTAAAATAACAAAAATACATAACCTGGTTGTGAGAATATCGCATGGAAATAATTTAGTTTTTTCACAATATGTCATTGTATGCATTAGTGTTCAAGTGCAGAGGAATCAATAATATAAAAAATCGACTTCTACAACATGTAAAAAACAATAAAAAAAACAATTTAAATATGCAATTATATAGTAAATACTAATTTTCATTTCATTTTGGATCATGGAAAAAGTGAACAAATTTTTGAAAGAAAAAAGTCAAAAATAAGAAACCGCCTTAATAATGTGCACTGTATGATGTATTTTTTCATGTGTGCCGCGCAACATGAACAATCGTGGTGATATTGCATTGCACCGTGCATTATGATGCGTGTATAATGCACCTTTCACAACTATGATATTGGCATATACTACAACAAAATGTTCACTACAAGTGGAGTAGGCAACCATCTTTTGGAAGATAGATAAGTTTAGATTGTATAGGTTTATGGTATATACACATTGTATGTGCATTGGCGTGAGATAGATCGTGAGAAGACAATGATTCATGAGTTACCTAAAGGGTTAACCTCCGAAATTAAATCATCATGACGACTTGTGAGTTATCATTGTCCGGATGGTTACACTCTAGAAATGAACCATCGCACATGTTCGCAAGTTGGCGTGGTCCAACAAAGTCCTTCCGAAATCGAATGATCATGATGTGTGATGGCATGCGAGTTGTCGATGTCCAGATTCCTTGCACTCTACATCAAAAAATCATCGCAAGAAGCATGTGTTGTCAAGATGGCTTAATTGTCCTAGATGGAAAATGATTTTGTCAATAATAGTGCAAAAAGAAGGTCCATCTCCAAGTGTTGAGGAATAGTGTCACTAGGTTACTCCAAGTATTGAACATTAGCCCATCAGAGCGCCTACAATGGTATAAGCACCAAGTAGACGGTTCGACTTACAAATGATCGACCATGAATGCCGGAGTATTGGTTGTAGTTTAATCGTTGAACAAGGGAAATTTTAGCATACACCCCCTAATAGAGAACTAGGAACCAGGAGTCATTTCCCCATAAGAGCATTCAAAGGAGCATTAGTGTGCATAGTGATGAAGAGTTATGTCGTGAGATCGTAAATGAGAGCCAAAGCACTTCTTTTTACGTTTAGTTCGATGGAAAGAAAGTGAACACTGATCTAATGTACTGTTTCATTAAGGAAATAAAAATGAATGGTTGACGAGGATGTCAACGATGTGCAAGTTTACATCATGTGAAGGCTAAGTGATGACATCCTTTAGGCTCTCAAAGCCCTTCGAGATTCCTATGTGGAATTAAGTGTCCATATCGATTGATCTTACCTTTAGGTTGCCTCACTCTAGGAAAGTCGATTGGTGCATATGGGTGATTGCGAAGAGGTTGACATAGCATTCACACTTCACTTTCATGAGTATGCAAGATACGACCGAGAGTTGGTGCAACTATACGCCCAAGAATGGAGTGTTCCTAGTAGTGGCATCCACGAGGTAAGTGATATACTTTAGGAAAAGTTGGATGGTGAGCATGGTGTTGTGTTTGATTCATTTTACATTACAAAAAGGGATCGATGCATTAACTTGTAGAAGGGTTTAGTGGCGGTGCATACTATTTTTCAAGCATCACAATAGAGAAAGTGGGTACACGATCTAATCATGGTTGTGGGTCTGGTTGAACTAGGACTAAGGAGTTTGGATTGAGACACTCACGTGATCAGGAGTTTAGAGAAGGAAAGACACAAAGTAATGGTCCACGGAGATTTAAGTATGATGCATGATGGTCACGCTTCAAGGTAGTGAATCGTAGTCGAGTGGCAATGAATGTTGGACCTTAGTAGTGATGTATGTTAGTCGCACTTCTAAGCTGATGATTCTTAGTCATGTGGCGAAGAATGTTGGGCCTTAGTGATGATATTGTATGTCCCAGGATTTGTAGCTCTCTTATCTTCATAGTGAGATTGTGGAGATGCAATTTATTTAAAAAAGAAAGAATGCAAAAATCCGAAATTATGAGGAATAAAAATGTTAATTTTCATGTATTTTATAAATGTATATGTTGTAAGAACCTGCGCAGTTAAAGCCGCGCTAAATCCCTGTAAAATCCCCATGATAGCACGTAGCGCTCTTTGACCGTTGCGCTTTTTCAATATAGCGATGCTAAATAACAGATCCGCTTTAAGCCATGTTATTTTCTGCTACATCCGCTATATCAAGGGTTTTTAGCACTCATTTTAGCAACATTAATATAAAAATATTGATTTGACCAGTTCTCTTTTAAACCAAATCAAGAAAGTTAGGATAAAGACCTAATTTTAAGATATAAATGCTCAATAAGTTAGATATATATTGTAGTCATCAAATCTGGACTCCGTAAATCATGATATTTTTCGATTTTGTTATATAAGATTAAACAATATTTCTTTTTTCTACACAAATGATGTAACGATGATGAGAAATTAACTTTAAATATTTGATTTTATATTTAATTAAGTGTTTTAGCTACATAGGTAAGAACCCATGTTTTCGAGAAAATAAAATTATACATATTTAAACATTTACTGCATGAAGAGGGAAAATAAAACAAGTAGAAAAAATAAATTTTTTATGCTCATGGTGGTGTCCACTACCCAAAAAGCACAATGCTTACTAGTTAAAAATGATCCCTTTCTCTTTTATACTAGGATGAGGCCCGTGCTTTGTGCACGGGCAAATTAGGAAACAAAAACCTCTTTTGACAGATTTTTGTTTGATAGAAGACTGTATTTCCATAAAACAATTCGCAATATTAACAAAAAGTAGTCGTAAATTTAATGGCACATGATGACTGTAATTCAAATAAGGTATACCTGATTCAATTTTATGTTACAACATGGTAAGCGAATGCAACCAATTAGCACACAACCTACTTGCTAATGCTCTTCTTTATAAAGTTGAATCTTTTCATTTAAGTAGCAAGAAGTGATGTATTTTATTTTCTATTTTATTTTCTTTGATACAACTGTTTTTTTTTCATAACAAGAGTGATACTTATTCTAGCAGAGCGCTCATTGGGATGTCCCGGGTGCTCGAATTCACGATCTCCGGAACTTTTGTGAAAAGCGTCATGCATCTAACTACTTGGCTGGAGGTCCTTGATACAACTGAATATTAGACAAACTAGTTCAAAAGCATGCATTGATTGCTGAACCAAGTAACATCAGTGTGGTATTATTCAGAATATAGAGTGCTGTTAATTAGTAAAATATATTGGACACACGGTCATGTAAACATCCCAAAGCTCTTAAAACCAAAATTTCACTAATTCCCATGTTAATTTGAGGCTGAAACTAAAAAAAAGAAGGTGAAAGCAGGATGCGAATTATCTTTAGAACATTTATCCTATCTCTGAGATAATATAGCTTAGCTCTCCTAACTTTTTTCTTGTCGATGACCTTCACTTCCTTGATATTTGGCAAATATAAAGGAAAGACATTCCACTCCAACTCGTGCTACCATTATGCGTAGTCTAAAGGTTGAATTTAAGCCAGCATTACATCTTGCTATGACTATACCTTTTAATGTTGATGCACGATGCCTGTTCTCAATATAATTTAGAATTAAATATGAGCTATGACTATACCTTTTGATACACGATGCTTGTTCTCAATATAATTTAGAATTAAATATGACTGTACCTTTTAATGTTGATACCCGATGCTTGTTCTCAATATAATTTAGAATTAAATATCATTACACATAGCTATGTACTATTATTGCAAACCTAACCCAATTTTAACGAGAAAACATACATTCGTACTATTAAGTTTTTAATTATACATAATACTGCCAACGTCCATAATTACGTAACTAACTGCCACAGTTATATTACACAGCTTTAAACAAATACAAAACAGTCTACCAACAACTTACTTTTTTAAGACAGTTTAAACTGACATGAATTTTTAACCTCAATCTACAATCCAGAAACACACATTCAGCAGAAGGAAAAATCATAATCATATATAGCAGTACACAAGTAACTAAATTTATGGGAACAAAAAATATTTTCATGAAAAATTAAATACATTACTCAAACTACATGAACATATACCAACAGCAGTTAGATGATACCATACGGTTATTCTGACAGAAATTGTTTATTATTTGAACAACTTGTTCATTTAAGAAAATGGACTGTCACTCTGAATTTTGGGCTAAGGATATAAATCAACACAGTAACAATAGGTTAACACGGGTAACGCAAAACGATTACCGAACGAACACTGCCGACCAAACGAAATCAAGATGTTGACAATGATACATAACGAAAATACGTTTAATACCTTCAAAACTAATGCTCTTTGAATTAATCCATGGCTGAATTAGTTGCTGAAAGTGGTGGTTAAGGGTAATAGGCGGAAATGATGTCGAAATCGACCTCCTCATTTCAGCAATTTGATGGAAATCGAAGTATCATATTAGATGTAAAAATGGGGTTACGGTTTTTTTCTCCACTCTAGGTCCGTTGGGTGAAATGAGAGGAGTTATTTGGACAGGGAAAAGGGGGGGGGGGGGGGGGGGGGAGAATGGAGAGTTAACAGTTTAGGCGGTTGCATGTATTGAGGGCAATAACTGTTTAGGGAGTTAAAAAACGGAGAGGAACATGATGCCGGTAGTTTGAAATAATGAAAAACCAAGAGGGTCACGTAAGCTTTGTAAGGAACCTGTTTTAAAGTTCAAGTAATATATTTCATTCTTTCATTTATACCCAACTTAAGAATTAGTTGGAAAGAGAATTAATAAGGAAACTAAGGAAATTTGAAGTTCTAGGAAGACTTGGAGAAGGCTTTTCCACACAAAGCTGGAGAGCAAGAAAAAAACTTAAACGGAACAAGGAGTTTGGGGATACTTGAATCTTTGGACCTACATTCTTAGGAACTGGAATGGAGTTCTTCCTAAAAGGTGATTATTCTTCTTTTTAAATTCACTTTTAAAGTAAAAGTCGTACTTTATCACATTTTTATATGGGATAAAGTCATGTAAGATAGTGATTTCATATTATTTTGGATTGCTACACATCACACTAATATTAGAAATTGATTTACCTTTGATTTGGATTGATTTGAATAGCAAGTGAAAGCTTGACGTTGAGGTTCATTCCAGGGTAGTCAAGATGAAAAAGCGCAAGGCGCAAGCCTCACGATTTTTCCGCTTTTTTGTGCGCCTTAGACGCGCTTTTTTTCCTGCTGTCCTACTACCAAAACTGCAGCTAAAACTACCACTAAATATGCAACTTTGACAATAAAAAATTGCATATACGTGCAATTTTGAGAATAAAACTTCATAAATTCACATCACGAACCAAAATGATTCAAATTTTCATAATAAAAAATTTTACAATTTAATTCTCTTCAAAATAAACGAAAAGCGCGTTTTTTATTGCTCTGCGTCTTTTGCGCTTTAGAGCTTTTTTGCGCTTCACTAACACTTGTGCCTTAAGTTCCAAATGTGCGTCTTCCACCTTTTTTGCCTCTTTTTGCGCCTAGGCGCGTGCCTTGACTATACTGGCCCATTCGTGGGTTTTATGATTTCACATTCCATATGTTGCCTTAAAAATTGATGGTAGTTATGTTGCTACCTAAGCTATTGGAGTAGCATTACAGGGAGGTGTAAACCTTCAACTAGTGATCCTTAATATTTGTTCAAATAAGGTGTTCATGTCTATGGTCGCAACGTGACTTGAATCACCCATTTCGAACATAAAACGAGAAAGTTATTTTTGTTCGAAATTCCCAAAACTTGTTTGAAAAATAATGTAAATATGCCTACTTAGTCGGAGTTTGTAATGGGGTTGATGCAACGGATAAAGATGTCGTTGTTGATGTCATTGCGTAAACATTTGCACGAGATTTGTGTAGGAATGAAAATCACAGAAAACATAGTTTGACTGTGAGAGACATAGACATGTTAAGAGGCAAGAAATTTGAACAACGGCCAGATTGATGTGAGGGATAGAGACGTGGTCGGTGCCATTGTGAACGAGCTTAGTGTAGATTGAAAATAACAAAAAGCATAGCATGGAGGTGAGAGATAAGGACGTGTAAAATAGCAAGGTATTTTGATTGCAACAAAGTCAAATACCAAATCACTTGAGAATAAAGCCGAGTTTCCTTTAGGAAAATTGGTCCCAATGTAGGACGGACCAAAGCCCTATCACTAAGGTGCAACCCAGTGCACGAGGCTCCCGCACGATAGCGGACTCTGCGGAGGTCGATAATGTATGCAGCATTTACCTCGCATTGAGAACAAGTTGTTTTCGGACTCGAACATGGGCATCCAGATCACCATGCGGATGACCTAACCGTTGCGCCAAGGCTCCACTTTCACACCAAAGCCTTATCGCTAACATCATGAATTTTGTACAAATATACAATGTTCGCATGAGTACAAGATTGGAAAATGTCCTTTTAAATTTGTTTTATTATCATTTAGAACATGAAGTAGAAGAAGAAAAAATATATATATAACCGTGACAGTGACTGGAAAATTCAATGATTTTTCTACTGTTCATCGATTGTTTCTCGTTCGAAAAGTGTTAGAATTTTAATCTTGATTGACCTGATCTGTTTGAAATTCCTACAAGGCAAGACTTGAAAATGTTTGTGTCAAGTTCGATCTAACAGATGTACACCACTACCAACCAAAGAGCTGACCATGAGGTTTTAAATCTTGAATTTTATTCATGTCTCATCCTGAAATTTTCACAAACAATATCTCATATCGAAAGAGACATCAGATGAGATAAGTACATACTGAGTGTACAATCTTAGATTGACATCTCCGATCTTATAGTACATTTCAAGACTATCTCAAAGTAACTACGAGTTGAAAATTGAACTTTTTTCTCAATATTAATAATAATTAATGATCGTTATCTAAGAAAATAAAAATAAGAATCGTAACCTACTCGGTTTGCATAGAAAAATATTTTTTGCACTAGAAAGAGAAGACTTTTTTTTGATGTATTTGCTTAATTAATTTGGTAGTTAGTGGAAATTTCTCTCATTAGATCGATGAGATATTCTTTTAACGAATTGCCCTAGCCCACTATAGTAGTTGCTGAAATCATTGCTATTTTCCAGTGCTCTAGCGATTGCGCTCCCTAGAACACACCATTTAGGTAGGGATAATCAATTTCTAATTATTGGAATAATGGAATGAATGAGGATAGTGGAGTTGCTTCCTAATGAGCATCAAGGCAAGACTCCCCCCCCCCCTCCCCCAAATTCTTGTTCATCGGAGTCTAGCATTTTATTGAAAATAACAATAGGAATAGCCATGAAAACATTTTCCCAATTCGTCCTAGTTGACTCCGTGTGCTGAAGAATAGAATGGAACGGTCCTAAAATAGTTTGGATATGTCCAACATCCATCTTGCTTCACTTTCAATTTCCAAAATGAATGGATTGATCCCAACACTATCGCAATAGCACCTCAAATTATCTTCTTCCATTATAGATCCCTCTTTGGCTAGTTTGGCTTGTGCTTCCCTCAATTGAGAATGATTATTCGGGCTTTGTTGATCTTAGTCGGATTGTGTGGGTAGCAATTAGGAGTTCGGGAACCTACCTAAGAGAAGAGGTTTTTAACTAGAATACAAACAAGATAAGATGGTGCCCCATTAGAGGTAGACAAGAATCGGACCCCTATAGCTCATAGGAAAAAACAGGTCTTTTACATTGTTTATTGACTTGTGTGTATAGCTCAATTGGTAGAGTATTGGGCTTATGCGATGCAAATTAAAGACTAATGCATGTTTTGTAATGAATGAGATAACTTTGGCCTTTGGCTCCTTTCTTTCTACCGAAGTTATTGACAAAGTTTAAATGCCCATTGGGGGAGGAGGGGCCAATGAGCTTCTCTTCCACGAAGAATTGGAAACAGTTGTTAAACTCATCCCCAGAGACTGACGACTCCTCCATGGTATTTTCTTTGGGAGCTAGCACATCCAATGGTGTAGTCCATTTCCCTAGCAATCCGATGAAATCATCGAAGGAAATTTTGTTGACATCATCCCCCGTCTTTTATCAATAAAAGATTTAGGGTGAATTAGTCTTGAGGACATCCCAATTCACAAAAATTTAAGTCGAAGACCTATTCAAGGTCAAAGGTTGAAATTGTCCTACAAATGGTAGTCCTTGATGGCCAGGAAAGAGAGTCAACGGGACGAGGGTTGTACGATGAGAGGAGGAAAGAGGTTGGCCTCCTTCCAGACTTCTATTCGATTTCTATCTTATCTTGTCTTTCATTATCGATCCCTTTAAATCCACTTCAACTGGCTCTTCTTTCGTAACCTTATCTTCTTTGTCTGTCTTGCTTTTCTCGTAGGAATAGGCGCCTTCTTCTTTTTCATTTATTGATTAATGCCACTCGAAAGAGAATCTTTTGCTCCTGGATCAACTAAAGAATTCTTCCTATTATAGACCATTATCATCTCGCGAATTGAATTTGAACCGATATACCTGGACGACTTTCCTTTAAACAAAGATAAATGAAAAAATATGAAATCATCTACTGTGACTTATATAATGAATTGAATTTGAACCGATATACCTGGACGACTTTCCTTTAAACAAAGATAAATGAAAAAAATATGAAATCATCTATTGTGACTTATGTATTCGTATAAAAAGAGTAAAATAGGATTAGAGAAATTGTTAAATAATAATAATTGGTACGGTAATTTCGTTCGGATTCATGTAAAACTAAAAATGTCATAAAAAAGAAAAACATATAACTTCGAATGAGTTTTCGAATTTACATCTTGATCTAGATTTTGATTGAGATTTAAATATCCCAAGCGCACTCAAATGAGATTTGAGAGCCCCACCCATGTGCAAAAATAAGATCTTGTGCGGAAATGGCAAGATTTAAAACTCTGGTTTGCCAAAAATATTGATTGACTAGCGACCAAGTCGATCGATCGATCAGGGCAAAACACCCCATTTCTTATCTTTTTGCTTTGATCCTCCTTGTTCGTGTTTTGAGGTTTATTCCAATTTGTCTGCAATAAGTAATGGGGACTTAGTGAACTTCTAAGCTCGATTTCACTGCGAACGGAGGTATGCACGAATAAAGAAAACAAACCAAAGAGTCGATAATAAGTGCAAGAGCCTTAACTTGAATGTTTAAGAGCAGTTTCCCAATGTTTTAGGCTTGATGATGGATGCAACTTAATGTAAGAAGTCATCATCATATGATGGATGATGTGCGTTTGTATAATGATTGTAGGTGTTCGGATACGGAAGAACAAGATAAGAAATCGAGACTATGTGATGATTGTAGGTTCAACCGGGATCTGGAGACGAGCCTTTATAATCATTATGAGTGCTTGTTTATAAATAAATGGGTTCTAGAACTACACACGTGAGTATCGTAAGTTGTCAATGTTTGAATGGTTGGCTTCCATATTAAAATCATCACAAGAAAAGAAGGGGGTTAAGGGAAACAGACGTTGTCATTGTTCGGAAGTTTAATCTAAGAAATAAAGAATCACGATGACCCGCATTTTGTCGTTTTTTGGAGGGCTCACTTACAAAATAGAACTATTAAGACATTCTATAAGTAGTCTTAATTTTCCAAAAAACAAACTATCGCAAGGAGGTGTGATGATGGTGAATTAAGTTTCGAACTAAACCATTGCAATGATTCACGCTTTTTATATTGTCTGAAGAGATTACATCTAGAATTGAACTGCGCAAAATTTGTTGTTGTTTGGGAGGCTAATCTTCTGAAATTAGACCTTCCACATTACCACATTACTAAATAATAACTTCTATACTCACGATTCCGATGAGCAAATGAGCGAATGTGTATGATATCTTGGTTGTGGTGTCTATACACTCCCTTTTGGCTGAGGAATGGATATAAATATATCTTGGTTGCAGTGTTTTACTCATAATTTCAACCGAGGAATGAGCATAAAATGCCTTACTTTTGGTGGTAAACACTCACAAATCCAACTGAGGAATGAGCATAAAATAACCTACTATTGGTTTAATTATATTTTATATACTAGTGCTAGGTTTATATAGCACTAACTCTTTGGATGCAAGAAGGTGTGTGGACTTATGTGGTCTTGTATCTACTCGTACGATTTTGCTTACTCATAGAGGTTCACATACGATTCTTTCAATATATACATTTACAGGTACACATGTGTATGTGTATGAAGAATGATCTTCACACTTAAATTCATACTCAAATCATTAAGATCACAATAATTACATGTAAAAACTATTATGAAGAGAGAAATAAGGGAGGAATTCAGGAAGGTCAAATTCATAACTCAATCATAAACGTTAGATTTAATTCAAGTAAGATTTTGAGTAAATAATTTAAATATAAAGATCTTTTGCATATTATATATATATATATATCGTTTTAAAAGGCAAAATAGCATCTGAGGCGTTTTTAGATCCATGAGGCGAGTCGTAAGCCTCGAAATGTTGAACTGTAAGTTTTTCAGGTTAAAAAACGCACATATAATGAAATTTAACATAAAATAACATTAAATGTCAAATATTAAACAAGAAACATAAAGCATTCGAAGCAATTAAATGTCAAAATCCACAAAGAAAGCATTTGAATTGGTAGAATCCGATAAATTTGTAACCCACATCCACACAATATATTTCTTACTCATTCCAAATTAACATATGCACAAAAATAAGAAGAAATCAAATCATTCAGGCTTTCCTACATGTATGCATTTTTTTATAAAAAAATAGCTTAATGGATTCCAATTACTAGAATCGATTTGATTCCAGCAAGTGTAATTGAGTTTGATTCCACTTACTGTAATTGAACTCGATACTGGAATCGAGTTCGAACTCGTTACTGAAATCGAAGTTGATTCAATTTACTGGAATAATTACATTAGTAAAAAAAGAAATTACCTGTGTTTTAGCTCTTGTGTTCATTTAAGACGGAACGAGGAATGAGACAGAAAAGTAAGGTTTGTGAAATAAACAGCACAATAGTAAAAAAAATTACCTAAAAGGCTTAAACCTTACTAGATTGAGGCTCTGAGTCGTACGTTTTTTGCGCCTCAAGCGTCTGAGGCGTAAGCCTCGTGAATAGATGCCTTTTGATTTGCGCCTCGGAGTGTTTTTTCTTGCACTTCGCGTGCATTTTTTAATATACTGACATATATACACATGCATACATATATATGTGCAAAGATCGGCTGCATCTCATTCACGCCGTGTTTCCATTGGTTGTACTTTCTTGTGGCTGGCGTGGGATTGCTGTAGATCTAAAGGTAGCACAGAATCTCAAAAGGGAATGTATGAGTCAGAAAAGACTCGAGTTGAACTTATGTGGAGACGAGCGACATTAACTTATTTTGGAAGAGCACATAGAGACGAATTCCTTTATGTAGCACTTTGATTTATCTTTTTCTACATGTACTAATTGTGTTGAACTTGACGTGTAGCTGATGTTACAACGTGTTCGATATAATTGTATAACTGGATGATGTATCTTTATAGTTTTTTTGTATCTCTTCATTATTATCTGGGAGTTGTGAAAAAATATTATGCATTTCACGCTTGGTTATTCAACCGTGACAGATTAATAGTTTGGTTCCGCATTTTAAACTTGAAAGATTTTACAGAAAACAAAAAACAATATATCCATCAAAAAGTAAGATACCGCAATAAGCATGGGATGAATGTTCTAAGAACTTGCTACTGATCATATGAATTTAACATATATTAATATTATAGTATTTTCTCTCAACAAAATTAAAAAATAAATATTTGAATAAATATATCTAGAGATTATCTTATATTCATTCCTTAAGCATATAAACAAAATTGAATGAGTTTTTTGCAGCACCTATAACTTTATAACTATAATTAATATGTTTAGGAAGTTGAACAGAAATATCCCAAATATCTTTTGTAGAATCAAATCAAAACGACAATAAAATAATAGTAAAGAAACTGAAATAAAATAAAAAGGAACAAACAATTTACCAGCTTCGATCTATCCAATCTAGCATTTTATATCTGTAACCCAACAACTCAGTCATTAACAGCATCGATGAATCACAATGAAGAGATCTTGCCAATCTCAACGAATTGAAATCTAAATTCCTTCCGCATGAGTTTATAGGTTTGCCTACTCTATAACTTATTACCACTTTCCAAAGAAAAGAAAAAACCTTATCAAAAGAACCCATTTTTCCCCTTGCCCTTGCCTTTTTATGTATTGAAATTTATGATGATGAAGTAGCATCCAATATATATAATATGAATCTTCAAAATTTAATTAACAATATATCTCAATTATATATATATATATAGCAAGGATCTGTTACACCTTTATTCCCCTGATTTCAACCACATATTCTGATTTAAATAATATATTTTCTCCCTTTTGTCACCTCATTACATTATTTAAATCGGAATGTGGTTGAAATCGGATGGAATAGAGGTGTTGAATGAGGTATGGTCGATTATTGCTCACACACATACACACACATACATCTATGTATATGTAATTATGTACAAGTATATCAATGTTCTAAATAGTGAAGGCGTACACAAGTCGATTTTGTTCTCCGGAGGTAAGACAAACCTTGACATGTTGAGACGTAATTTTTCAGGTAACGCTATACAAACAACATTATCAAAGAAATATACATAGAATGCAAAAACTGAACATTGAAATAGAAACATTAAACAACAACAACTACTACTAAGCCATTATTTCCAAACAAGTTAGGGTCGGCTAGAGATGGAACCCAAAAATAAATGACAAAATCAATTTAAAAGTTATAATAATAACGATAACAATAATAAAATAAAGTCAAATAAGTAAATTAATAATAATAACTAGGTAAAATAAAATAAATATATATATATATGTATATATATATAAGAGGAATGATAATAATAATACTAATAGCGATAATGATACTAATAGTAATATTGGTCAAAGATCAAACCTACGTCTTAGGCTCATGTTCCCTAGTCCTATAATCTAAAACTTATAAAACTCAACGCTCAAATTAATTATACAATAGAAATATTAAACACTCAAATTAATTATACAATAGAATATAAACAATTATAAGTTTACATTTATAAATAATGAACGGATGAAACATTTCAATACAACTTCGATGGTAACAACCAACAAGTTGCAAGCATTGTTTTAAAAAACTCGCCTTAATACTCTCCTTGAGAAGCGCCTCAAGAAAATAAGAGATAAAACGCTCCGCGACTTTCCCCAAAAGACCTTTTACCGTTAAAGCTTACGCCTCAACAACTTGAGCCATATGAAACGTACAAAGCATATGCCTCAAACTGCTGAGGCATGAGACTCAAGAATCTTTTCGCCCTTAATTGCAAATATTGGCACTAACAGAAGTTATTAAACTTTAATTATTTAATGGAAAACGGAAAAAGAACAAAATTTAAGAAAATGAAAGTTGGTGTTTTTTTTACTTTTCAATTTAAATATTAACATGCTTAAGTATGATTGTTTCTGAAACAACGATCAAGAGCTATATAATGGATTTTCTCATTATTATGTAAAAAAAATTCTTAACTTCATTGAATCTCCTTGTAAATTTTTCGGATCGATTTGAATTGGTAGAAGGAATCGAAACTGAAATTTTGTGGAATCTCCAAATAAATTTTGCAGAATCAATACAAGAATCATATGGATTCCAGTTTTTTATTTTTAATTTCTTTTTTTTTAAAGATGTATACTTGTTCCGAGTCGGACCTGAAAGATTTATTCTTTATTTTTTGCATAGGTTAATTTAAAATGTCAAAATTCATCATAAGTTTTACGTTTTATTTTTATCCAAAAAGCTTAGGCATCAACGTTTTGCGGCTTACAGTCCGCTTTATGAACTTGAAAGTGCATCATGTACGCTTTTGCATTTTAAAACAATGGCGGTAAGTAAGTTTCTTTTTCTTTGTCTTTGATTTTCTCTAATGGATTTTGAAAACAATTGTTATCGTTTTCAAAAATCATTAAAGAACTGATTTCTGAAATCATTCAAGAATCAATTTCTGAAATCGAGCTATAAATGAATTGATTTATAAAACTGAATATAAAATAAATCAATTTCGAATTGTTTCTTAATTGATTTCCAAACTCATCATGCATTAAAGAATTTAAATAATATTTTTTAGAATTTTAAATAATACCTTTCAATCAGGCAAAAAAAATACCATTAAGGCTTACACCTCCGAGATAAAATGCTTTTCTAAATGCACCTCGATGCATTTTTTTCTACTTCTCTTCTTGATGCACACCCTACATACGTATTTCAAAACATTGATATATATCTACTCACACAGAGAGAGCCAATCCTGGTGCTTTGATGCCACGAATAATTTACAGTTTATTCTTTTTAATTCTTTTTCTAAAAAGTTATTATGTAGGAAGTTCAAGCTATAAATACAAGCGCAAGCACAATATGGTGTAACCAATAATTACTTTTGTATATATATAGTGTTTGATTTTGTAGCCAATAAAAAATGCACTTGAGATGCGGCTCTAAGCGAGGCGGAGGATGTATAGCCTCTAGGGCCCTAGGCGCACTGGAAAAAAAACATACACCTCGCACACCTGCCACAAAGATAAAAATTAATTGCTACTTCGTACAAAATAATGGATCTCACAAACCTTGCCTATTTCGTTCAAAACTTCTAAAGTGCATAAAAGAAAGCTCGAAGTAGGTAAAAAAAATTCTTAAAGAAAAAGAATGGTGCTTTATTCAAACAGAACACTTATTTTGATGTCTCGGAGGTTCAAACCCAAGACCTCTAGAACCTCGGTCTAAAGCATCTTACCCTTTGTCATTTGAGTTGGTGGTCCTTGACAATTTTTTTAATTCGGTTTAAAAAATCGATTCCAACTAAGATTTGATTTCAGAAATTGATTCCCAATCGGAGTCGATTCCCAATTTGAATTGATTTCATAACTCGATTCCAAAAATAGAATTGATTTTAGAAATCGAATCCATTTCTATAGTTGATATTAAATGAACAATAAAAAAATAAAAAAAGGAGAGGAAGAAACAATTATGATTTGTATATAAATCGATATTAAATGGTATTAAATTAATTGGTCAAAAAGTAAATGTATATTAATCAGTTCTGAGTGTACATATGCATGAATATCATGATCTTAGAAAGGAGAAGAAACAATTACGGATTTAAAATCATGATATGAATGCAAATCATGGAATCAAATCCATTTCTGAAATCGATTTTAGATGGAACCAACAAAAAAGAAAAAAAAAGAAAAAAAAGAAAAAAAACGAAAAAGATAAGAAACAACTATGTAATGTATGTATATAAATTGATTTTAGATGGAACTAAATTTATTGTTCAAAATTTAGATGTATATAAATTGACTTAAATGTATACAACTATCTGTGCATAGCATGATTTTAGAGAGGAGAGGAAGAAACAATCATGCTTTTAAAATCATTATATATATATATATATATATATATATATATATATATTTGACTCAGATTAACTGATTTACATATCTCTAAATTGACTTAAATGAACTGATTACATATATCTTATATAAATTGACTTAAACGAAATGATTTACATATATCTAAATTTAATACCAATTTAGATCGATTTATAAATAAATTATAGCTGTTTCTTCCTCCCATCTCTATTTTTTTTTGACTGTTCCATCTAAAATTGATACAAGAAATGGAATCAATTTCTAAAACCAGTTCCTAGTTAGAATCGATCTCTGAAACTGAATTCAAAAATAATAATGAAAAATTGTTTACATACTTCGAGTTTTCTTTTGTACGCTTTTGAAGTTTTGAACGAAAATGAGCTAGGATTTGTCAGACCACTATTTGTACGGAGTGACAATTGATTTTTGTCACTAAGGTGCACACCTCAATCGACTAAGGCATGTGAGGCATACAAAATGTATGTCTCACACAACTCATGTGGTTGAGGCATGCATCTCGACAATATATGCTTTTTGCAATGCACATAGAGGCTATTCAGCCTCCGCTTTGCCTTGAGGCACACCTCGACCGTGTTATTTAAAACACTGATCAATACCCGATGGACATAGGTCTGTTTTACACATACATTGTTATTCTGACATTCAGCACAGTTGGCAAATACCATGCATACGCCCACTCAACGTTATTACCATAGAAGAATTGAGTTTATAGAACATGATTCCATAAAAGAATTGAGTTTATAGAACATGATTCCATATGGCAATGAGTAACATTGAGCATTTGGCAAATACCATGCATACGCCCACTCAACGTTATTAACTCAATTTATTGTTAGATCTCACACATAGAAGAATATAATAGTTTCAGATAACAATTTTTTTTAAGGACAAGGAACATGTACCTTGAAGAGCTTCCATAGCCGTCAAAGCACACTTGGGATCACTGAACTCCACAAAACACAGTACATAAGCCTTGTCTCCAGACTACATATCAAAAAGTTGCAGAATTTTTTAAAAGATAAAAAAAATAAGAAAAATGGAACAGAAACAGTAACAAAAATTATTGACATATTTGCTAGTACATCAGTTTTTCACTTGAATTTAGGTAATGATCCACGATTTAGATCATTTCCAGCACAATTCAAGTCATAAGGTGTATATTTAACAATGACAGATAGTTTTAGAATGTTTTGGAACTTATTGAGCTCATGATCAGCATGACTTGGGTTATCGGGATCTGAACCCTATCATATACGATATTGAAGTACATGATTTACAAAGTTTATCATATCACGTTTGTATTGACTATTGACATAGGGAATTGATAAAGTGAGAATTATTTTGTGTTGACAAGAAACTTGTCTTAATATAAAAAATTACTCCCCCCTCCCCAAATCACCCCCTCATTTACCATTGTCCTTTCTCGAACTCCAACACTTCACGTGAATCCTTCAAATAACAATCCCAGAAGCTCCACCGTTGCAGCGTTGCAATCCCTTCACCTCGACCGCCGTGCATCCCCTCTACAGCCGCCATCATCTCTAGAGTCATATGTTCAGTGCCCCCCCCCATTGCCCCCCCTCTTTAAACCCAAATTCTTTTAAAATCTCAAACCCTGATTTGCTCCAAAAATCATAAATTTCTATTTTGATTGGAAAATGCCTAGAATCACGAATGCTAATGTTTATTCATTCAGTGATTTACGATGGAAATCTTATGGATCTTAAAACAATTTCGATATGGAAATCAAAATCTGTGCGCATTTCAGCTGTTTCCAAGATAAGAAAGACGTTTGTAATCAACAGAATTTCGATGGAGCCAAGAACTCTATTTCTCAAATGTTGATAGGTCCATCAAAATATTCAGATAGTTCTTCAAATATATGAAATAGTCTGTAATGTCCAATATGATTTCGATGGGAAAAATTACTTGTTTTCCCAGATTTCTATATGCACATCAAAATAATCAGAAATTATGTGTTTTTTTTTACTTTCGAAATCCAAAAATCAGGTATCCATCGTCATCTTCCATTTTTAACGACTATTTTCTCAAATTAAAAGAGAAATTAGGGTTTAGGAGTTGAACTAACAAAGAAGATTTTGGCAGGATGAAAAACAATAAGTTAAAGAGAAAGAGAGAAGAAATTATAGAAAAGGCATACTGATGATTATGAGTTATTTGTATAAGAGGAGAATCAATGATTTGATTCTCCCATATCAAAAAATAATTATCTGAAAAAACAGGTTTTATTCTTTCCCCTTATCCAAAATAATTCTACTTTAGCAATTTTCATTGACATATATGAGCAAAAATTGGTTTGAAATATCTTGTTGAAATGAAACATTAAAAAATGATGATCCATTGAGAAGTTTTACATTGAGGTTATTCATTTTCCTTGTCTACATTACTCGTACCCAAATATAATACAAATCAAAATGGGTTTGATAAATGTACCAACTAACTTCGATGTTAGCGGAAAACAATAATATTTTTTATTAAAATCACCACATAACTTTCGATTGCGTGACGAGAATCAAAAACGTGATTAACTTAATGTTATTTCTTGCTAATGCAGAATGACACACATAAAATAAGAAAAGAACATTTAAAGATAATGAAGCATGTATTTCAGAACATAGTGTTTTCTTTGCTTATTTATTAATTATTACTTCGGCAAGTTCTGTGCAAGTATGATTAGTGGCAGATTGCTTTTTGTCAATTATCACTGTGTCAACAAGGACCACAACTTATGGCCTTGAACTTGAGCACAGTTCTGACTCGAACAACCAAATATTGAGGCTAGAAGATGGCAATATTCAAAGTGTAGCTCACATCAACCTAACATGCTCATTGTTTCACCTTCCTTTTATGCTAATTATAGTTTGAAAAAAAACTAGTATCACGGTATATTAGTGGAAATGACATCAAATGACCAATTTAAGTGTCAAAAAGGTATCTAGGGGAATTCTATATCCATGTATAAACTACAAATGACCACCAATGATAGCGGTAATGCTTTTTGTTGTGTAGTCATAGGTTTTGGATTCAAAACCTCTGGACAAATAATTATTAGCAATTTTCAAAACTAAATAATCAAATAACTAGCATACATTGATAGGGAAAAAAACATTAAGCCCAATACACATACCTTTCTTGCCTCTTTATGAATGACTCTAATCTCCTTGAAACCAATAAAAGGTCGGAACAGATCTTCAAAAATATGTTAAGGAAGCTCTCAAAAACGAGTATAAAATAAAATCAGTCAAAAAAAAAAAGATTTTAGGTCAAACGTTTTTGGTATGCCAGAATAGCATTGAAAATCATAATAGCTAGAAGAAAAACCTGAGCTTTTAATTTAAAATTTATACCGAATGTTCATATAAAACACTACTTTAAAAACTCGAAATTTAGCAACCTGTGGATCAAGAGCAATTATAAGTCTACAAATGATATACTAGTCCAAGCCTACAATTTGGTTCAGATTGTGGATTTCACACTTCCATCATGCGGGTTACACAGATGCAACTAATCACAATTTGGATCTGAAATAATATGTGGCATATATAATGTTTTCCAGTGGATGTTCATGATTTTTAAATGCAACACTATTTGGTTCATTCTCCTTATCATGCCTGCACTTTTTGTGGCATAGGGTACTAGTTGTCAGGAAATCCAGATGTTTAGGGCGTTTAGTTGACTTCTCCAATAATATGGCTACCCCATGAAAACAATCGGATTGACAAGTCAAAGGTACCAATAAAGGATACGACCAACTTCCCTTCTTGTACAATCTTTTGGCAAATTGTCAACAAATAGAATATGGGATTCATCACCTAATAAAGCTTCTGGTTTTTGCAAGGGATCAGGACGTTCATAATATGAAGCATTAGGATTTGCATGATGTGCAACATCACTTCGTAACAAAGCTGGATCTTCTAAAGGTGTGAAACTTCTTGCACCAATCCCTGAGGTGGCTAAACCATAATCTCCATATCGCAAAGGTACTATCTACATTTTCAATAAGTAATTAATATAAAACCATGTCAGTTTCAAGCATGCAGTTTGTATACATGTGTTTTTTGTTTTAACCTTGAATCAGGCATGTCTTATTTATTATTACCAAATAAATTTCCTCTATTTTATTTTATTCAGTTAATTTTTTATGCAGCAGGTGACAACGTTATCTATTATCCGGGCGTTGTAACAAAAAAAAATAACTTGCTCGTTGTTTCAACGACTCTGTAAAACGGTGTCGAACCATCCATTTTTTGGATCCATATTGATAGAAATAGAATGTTCTAACACACTAAGGGTTAAGAATGGTTGTACGATATAATATTCAACTTTTGAGTGGTATATATGGAATCTAATGTATATCTAGGAGTAGGCCTGGCCCACAGCATAGCCTACTGAGACATTTGCCCAGGGTAACAAATGTTTAGTTGATTGTTGGTTGTTTTCTTTTGCGCTTCCATTATTATCAGATTTATGTAATCCATTGATTGTTGACTGCATAACAAATTTCAACATAAAGAAATGACAGTTATTGAAAATAATTTTAACATTGATTGTTGCTGAAAAATGATCGCTATTGTTTGCAACAAAAAAATGTTATTGAAAAATGATTGTTACTGAGGAAGTGCAAGTTGCTAAATAATTTTTCTATCTAGTTGACTATTAAGAAATGATTGTTACTGAAAAACAATTGTTAAAAAATTTATCGAAATTATGTGATTTATTGAATTATACATTATTGATATTAAATTGTAAACATAAAGAATAAAGGATAGCATAACGGATTAGATATGAAGAATTGATATTATACATAATTAAAAATTAAAATGCATGGTCTTGTGTATATTTCGTATTATTATATTGATTAATATTGCTTCGTATCACAAACTGAATAGGAATTGAAAACAAATTCTGGATATCAAAATAGAAAGAAAAAACGGAAAGGTGAAGAAGCAAAATCACTAGTTGGCTCAATTTAAAAATTAGTTCAAGAAAGAGATTAAAAAAATCTCAAACTTCAAATTCAAGTCAAATTAAAGAAAGCAATTGCGAGCATGGGAATATTAATTTTAATATTGATATCTATGAAGAGTCTATAAATGAAAACGCCGAAGTTAAGATTGATGACCAACATATTGTAGAAGTTTTGGAGGAGGAACATAACGAAGGTGTTAATGTTAATTCTAATGATGAAGATGTTGATGATATAACTACAATAGATCTTGAAAAGGATGTTGAGATCATTTATGACCCGGGATCATGGGGAAGAACTACCAATATCAAAAGAATAATGTTAATTCAACATGGTTTAATTAAAATTTTAGAAGTAAATGATGCACGCGCTTTTCTTCTAGACATTATGTTGGTGGATATCTATGTAGAGAAGAGCACGAATGAAAATGACTTGTGTATTCAAAGGAGTGTGATAAAGTTTTTATGTTTGTTTGTAAGCTTTTTAAGCATATACATAAGGTATTCCAATTGGTTGGTAAAGGAATTGATGATTGGCATAATTTATTTGAAAAGCTAAGAGAGAGCGAAAGTAATCTCTTGCTCTATGCAAATATTATAAAATGGATTGATTTGCACAAGAGGCTTCAACAAAATAAAACAATTGATAAAGCAATGAAAACTAAAATTGATCGGGAAAGACAATGTTGGAAAAAGGTACTTGTGCGCGTGATTGGTTTTGTTAAAGCTTCTCAAAATAATTTGTCATTTCTTGGTTCATATGAGAATAATTATGAGAAAAACAATGGGCTATTTTGTCAATGTATAGAATTTGTATTCGAATTTGATTTAATCATGTAAGATTATATTAGACGTGTGGTAAATAGTGAAATAAAAAGTCACTATCTTAGCCACAGAATTCAAAATAAATTGATAAGCCTATTGGCAAACAAGATCAAAGTGACAATGCTTACAAAAATAAAGAAAGCAAAGTACTTCTCCATTAGCCTTAATTGCATCCAAATTTAAATCATAAGGAGCGAGCATCCATTATTATGAGATATGTGAATGTTGACGATGCAAATTATATCAAGGTGAAAGAATATACATAACCGTCAATGATACATTTGGACTTGGCCTTTCTAAAGAACTCAAAAATGTTTTGATTAATCTTAGTCCTAATATTAATGGTGTGAGAGGACAGGGGTATGAAAATAGTTTAAATACGAAAGTTACATAAATAATTAAATTTGACATTAAACTTGATTTTAAACTCTTAACTACAGTATTAAAGGTTTAATTGAATTTGATATAGGTAAACATCAAGGTGTAAAAAAAACTACTTGATGCAAATGATCGAGCTTTCTACATTTCATGTAGGTGTCATAGTCCAAAACTTATTTTGTGTGATACGACGAAATCATGTATGAAAGTTAGAAATTTTTTTGTATATGTGCAAAAAGTTTATAGTTTATTTTCTAGCACAACTCGTAGATGGGAAATACATCGAAGATATGTGAAAGGTTTGACTTTGAAACCATTATCGACGAGCCATTGGGAAAGTCACATCAAAAGTGTTAAAGCAATAAGATTTCAAACATTGGAGTTAAGAGATGCTTTGATTGATATTGTAAATAATTCCAACAATGATGTTGTGATGATGGAAGCAAAGGATTATGCCAAAATGCTTGACAAAATTTTAAGTTCCTAATTAGCTTGTATATTTGGTACACAGTGATAATATTAACCGAGTAAATAAAATACTTCAATGAGAGAAAATGAATATTGAAGATGCAATTACACAAATTAAAGAGCTCGTAGCATTTTTTGAAAAACTTTGAGAAGATAGATTTCAAATCATGATGAAGGGGCTAAAGAAATTGCAAATGATGTTGGTCTTGATCTTATATTTTTCAAAGAGAGGAAGGATTGTACATAGAGAAAAACAATTTGATGAAGATATCGTTGAGAACAATGATAGAAGATCTCCCGAAGAATATTTTAGAATTACTTATTTTCTACCTAAATGGATCGACTTTTAATTTACTAAGAAATCGATTTGAGCAATTTAAACTTCATGAAGAAACTTTTGATTTTTTTTTATTAAACTAAAGATTTAAAAATGTTGATGAATAAGTGAAGGATCATTACATGAATCTGGAAGGTTTTTTGAAGCATAATGAAGCAAGATACTTGTGGCAAAGAGTTATTTTATAAGGTTCGACAATTAAAAAGAATTCTACCATCGGAATTAGCTACATATATTCTTAATTTCTTGATATCTTGTCCGAAAGTAAATGGTTTTTTAAATGTATGGAATGATTATCAAATTTTACGGACTACTCCGATTATGATTGCTTTGGTAGAAAGAAGTTATTTAAAATTGAAATTAACAAAAACATATCTTCAAACTATTATGTCGCAAGAAAGATTAAGTGGATTAACTATAATTTCAATTGAAAACTATTGTTTGAATATGCTTAACTATGAAAAGATAATAGATGAGTTTGCTTCCAATAATGGAAGAACTTGTTTCGGTTAACGCGTATTGATATGGTAGGATAACATACTAACATTCGGATTTTTTGACATGCAATTTAAATGACTTAATTGATCAATATTTTGTAATCGATGTTAAAATTTATAATAGAATTTGCATTTTTTTGTACATATAAATAAATCATTGTTCATTAAAGAATAGAGCAACAAAAACAATTTTTTTGGTCTTCCATTGGGGCATTCTATTTGTTTAGGCCAGCCCTGTCTAGGAGAAAGTCTGAGCAACTAACTAATTTTATGTCATAGTAAAGAAAATACATATATTATTGCTTAGTGGTTCGGACTGCAGGGAAAGCATCTGCATTAAAAATAAACATCAAGTTTCAGAAGACCCATGCACCATGGGTAACCTTTCCAAGTTCTCAACTTCCGAAATGAGCACACAATCACTGAAATAAATATTTAGGATAAAATTGCAGTGAATCATGTAGGAAAAGTAATTGCATACATGCATCTATGTGAGTTGCACATGGTGGATCCAGGAAGGCAACTTGATTAGATCATATATACAAAGAGCTATAATTGATCAAGTGATTATGCATTTACTTCCATAGATAATGAATACCCTTAGTACATGGGTGCAATATGTACTTTTTAAACAATGAATTATACTTCTATGCAGATACATACATCATTTTTCCCTCCAACTGATGCATGCAGGTTTCCAGTGCCATCTAAATACTGACCATGGCCTAGAGTTGAGCTATAAGAAGCATTATACCCTGAGAAAGCATCCCGTGGATCCATTCTGTCTGTTAAGTGCAAAGAGTTATTTATAGTATTATTATTTTGAAGGCTGGTTAAACAGGCTTAAATCAAGAGTTGGTTATAATATTATTACTTTCAGCAACTTCGTAGGATTGGGCATTGACCCCACAGCTCAGACAGCTAAATCAAGAGATTTATACTTCTATCATGTCAAATTCCTCACTGCTTGCTTCTCATCTCGATGTTATCAATTAGGCTACATCTTGTGTGTGTGTGTGTGTGTGTGTGTGTGTATAGTGTAGAAAATTGACATCTATTCCCAACATGCAGACATATAAAGCAAGTTAGCTAAATAGATCTATTCCTATAATTGCTAAATTAAGGAGTGATTGGCAGAACTAAAATCTATGCCAAAATCAATGTAAATAAAAAATTGTCTTATATCTCTCTAATGTGTCTCTACTAAAAAACACATTGCCTAACTACAATAAATGGATGGTAACACTTGTGGTACATGACTCAAAAGCTCCTGTTGGGCTTTGCGATTTGCCAAGTGCACCTAGAATCCCAGCACATAATCTGTATGCTATGCATAGTTCATACACAACTAAAATAAGCATTCCACGGGAAATAAAACATGTACAGTCAGTGCAATAATGATATGAAAGGCATGCGCATGTGTTTTTAATCGTTAGAAGAAACTGCAAACTATTGAACCACAATTGAAATCTTGCAAGAGTAGACAAAAGTTTTAGGGTGAACAGAAGATTTATCAATATCTCCTGTGATTACTAAAATAATCAAAAAGAGCAGACAAACGTAGATATCATAGAGACCCAAAAAAACCAACAGATAGTGAAAAAAATAAACATGAAATACATACCGATCGACAGTGCTGAATGTCAGGGCTTTCCGAGGGTGGCGGAGAACCGGAGGCAGCGCAGATGATTGATGGCAGCGGTGGTCCGGTTGATGGTAGCAGGTATTTTTAATGGGGGGAGGAAGTAGAATAGAACAGGGAGGAAACGTTTGCGATGGTGTTAGGGCTATGTTTGGCAACCAGCGGGTTTAATCCATCACAAACGGGTTGGACGGGTTGGAATGTGTCGGGTTGTGATGCGTCAAAATGGGTTGGATCGACTCGATCCATTTATGATCCATTCAATTCGATCCATTTATGATCCAACTTATTTATGACTCAATCAGTTTAATAAACGTGTTACCCATTTAACCCATTTAAATATTTAAATTTGATTTGACTAATAGAAAACAAATAAATATAAAATAATTCTAATTTTTACGTTTTGAATTCCTAAAAAAATCAAAATTTAACAATTTAAATTTTTAATTCTAATTTTCATCAAAATCCAAATATGGGAATGTAGTAGCCTATTATTTTTCAAATACAACTATCAATCTCCATGGAGAACTACAATATGTGTTAACAAGATGAAGTATCTGAATGTTCCATATTGTCCGCAATTTAGGTAGGAGTTAATTGGTCGAAGTCTCGCCTGATTTCGAGTTAGTATGAAGAAGTTATTGCGGTCTGAACAAAAAAATAGCGGTTTCCGCACTAGGCGGAGTTCAAATATGGGGATGTGGTAGCCTGTTATTTTCTAAGTACAACTGTCAGCCCCCATAGAGAACTGCAGTGTGCGTTCACAAGATGAAGTATCCGAGTGTTCCATGCTGTCCGCAATTTAAGTGAGAGTTAATCGGTCGAAGTCTCGCCTGATTCCGAGTTGGTATGAAGAAGTTATTGCAGTATGAAAAAAAAACAGCGGCTTCTGCACTAGACGGAGTTCAAATATGGGGATGTGGTGTCTGTTATTTTTTAAGTACAACTGTCAGTCTCTATAGAGAACTACAGTGTGTGTTCACAAAATGAAGTATCCGAGTATTTCATACTGTCCGTAATTTAGGTGAGAGTTCATCGGTTGAAGTCTCGCCTGATTCCAAGTCAGTATGAAGAAGTTATTGCAGTCTGAACAAAAAAAATAGCGGCTTCTACACTAGGTGGGGTTCAAATATGAGGATGCGGTAGCCTGTTCTTTTCTAAGTACAACTGTCGGTCTCCGTGGAAAACTACAATGTGTGTTCAAAACTCTTGTTTTCAAAATTTATATTTTCAAACTTCAAGTTATTAATAAACGAGTAAATGGGTTACTCATTTATAACCCTTTTAAAAATGGGTCAACCCAGCCCATAACCTATTTAATAAAATTCATAACTGGGTTGACTCAACCCATTTATAAGTAGGGTAAATGGGTTTGGTCATATTTTGACAGGTATAGCAACTAGTACGGAGAATTATGAAAATTTGTTTAAGGTATCGTTGGTAGACTCCAACGCCTCCAGTTGGGATAGGAGGAGGCAAACGGGCGTCTGACGCGTCCAACTTCTAGTACCCCAAACGTCTCTTTTCTTCTTCCTTCTATTTATTCATCCATCCCCCCTCCACCTTTGCATCCCAACTCCGAAAATTTACTATTTTTCTACGTCCCAATCTGATTATCTTTTCATGTATATTTTTATATTTTTGTGTTTATTTTGTTTGGATCTACAACATATATTTTCTAATATTTTTTTGCTATATTTTGTAATTTTCAGCATGTTACACGGATATTTTGATTATGCTTCCTCTCAACCTATTGTTTTATGGACGTCCGAATGACTTGCAATTTTTATAAACTTGTGCATCGAATTTTCACCGGAAAAAAGGAATTATGGCAGCTCGATTTATGCGTCGGTGATAAACGCATTTAATAACATACTGAATCTTGACTGGTCCCAGACACAAATAAAGGATAAATGGGACAACTTGAAGCGTTCTTCAGTTGATTGGGACAAACTACTACGGCTAGAAGGAGGAATTTGGGAACCGGAGAACGATTACATGGATGGTCCCGAGAAGCGGTGGAATACGACTGCATGAAGATTCAGAAAAGAGTCCGTTTTCAGAGTCAGACAGATGAATCAACTTTTTGGAGGCTTCATAGGAAAGGAGACTTGCAGATATCTTAACCCATCCATTCAGTCTTTTACCACTGCCAATACGGATTATTACTCTGATTGGATAGCCCGTGACACTGCAGTTGCTCCCTCGTTTAGATGCAGTAGGTATACCTAGTAGGACAGTTCGAGCGAGCATGACGTTGGAAGTGTTAGTCCTTGAGATGATGGTTTTGATGACAACAACCTTAGGACTTGTTATAAAATATAAATACTAACGTTGTGGTTTAGATATATATATGTATATGCAGAATATAAACATGCAGGTACCAAGAATGAAGACTGTACAGTATAGAGATACAAGGCCGATGAATTTAAAGACTGAAGATATCAAGATTGAAGACTCATGAGTATCAAGAAATCAAGTTATCAAGAGTTCAAGATTTCAAACAATACAAGATAATGTAGCTTAGAATTATGTTAAAACTTCTTGAAAGCACTTACATCTTTATTCGAAATTTATTCGTGGAATGGAATCCACTTCGAGCCTGTTAAAGGGATGGAACCCTAGTGGGATGGAACCCATGACAATATCTAGTGGAACATATAGTGGTCCTATTTTGATATCCACTAATTTTATAAAAATGTTTTTCAAAAATATATCTCTTGTTTTTTAAAATGTTTTCAAAACTTTCTTTTCGAAAAGACATCTCTCTTGTTTGAAATATTTTAGCCTCAAAACTATTTTTATCATTTTTAATATTTTGATTTCAAAATTGTCCTTGTTTTAAAATCATCTCTTGTTTTAAATATTTAGCTTTAAAATATTTATATACTCAGATTTTAAATCACTTTATAGATTAAGATTATATATATTAAAAATTATTTTCTAAACTCTTTTATATGTTTAAACTATATTCAAATATATTTACAAAGTTTAGAAATTGTTTTGACAGATTATAGAAACCAATTTTAATAAGAAAATCAAAACATCAATTTTGCCTTAAGCATGTCGACATCCCTCAACCCTCCATGTCGACATGGTGTCCGTTATTTTCAAATTTCAATTTTCAAAAGAAGTGTCTATTCGTCGTATCATTTCACGAATAGATATGGCCGTTGCTCTACTATAAATACCAGTAAGTTCTAAACGAATTTTTACCAGATTTTCATTTATTTTCTCTCCTCTTCATCTTCCACATTTATTCTAAAGAATCCTAAACTATACTCAGCCAAAACACCAAGTGAATCAAACTTGATTATCTCTTGTTTGATTCTCTACCACTCTCTCCATAAGATCTCAGTGCTATTCGGAGTTATAGAATCTTTTGTAAATCAAACTGTTGAGTAAAAGGTGTGGGTGAGCCTTGAAATCAATTGGGTGTGATTGTAGCCCCGGAAATCAATTAGGTGACCTTGTAGCTTAGTTAAATCAAGAGAGTTGCCCTGAACTCGAATACAGGAGGGTGTACCCCGTAGCATTGAAACCAAGGGTGTAATCTGGGAGATTATTTTGAAAAGAAATCTGTACGATTGTACGGGACTGGATGTAGAGTAACTCCGAACCAGTATAAAATCTTGGTGTGTTCTTTCCTTTACTGCTTTTATTTAGTATTTGCATCTGTGTCTGATTCTGTGATTATATCTGTGTTTGTGAATTGCGTTTGTTGGTGTTTAAATTGAACAAAATTCAAAAAGATTTAAAAAATAGATAAAACACTATTCACCCCCCTCTAGTGTTATTCCAGCCTTAAGATCTGTAATCCGCATTTCTCACAGGAAGGTCGCTCGTGAATACGGATAGTTTCAACAATGTCATGTAGCGTTGCTATGGTTTACTGGCTTTTATTCTACCTATTCAGCAGCGTGAGCTTATGTTAATTTTTCGCAACGAATCCACAAACTTGGATATCGTGGAAAATCGAGTGATGAAGAAGTAACATGATTTATAATGTACGAGTTAGATTTTTTATGTGGTCGTTGTCGGTAATTTTAGTATGTTTTTTGAATGTGTTTGAATTTAAAAATGTATTAGTTCATTTTAATGAAATTGCGTAATTTATTTCTTATTATCTGCAATTATTAAACGCATATTACACAATAAAAACAAATAATTAATTAACTATAAATCAATTAAATTAAAAATCATATTTTAAATACTCAGCTCAAATATCCTTAGCATCGCCAAACACATTCCCTTTTCAGCCAACTTTCCTGCTCAAATATCTTACTCAAAGGCCCAGCCCGCTTCATAAAAAACGGACCCAAAGACTTATTAATTTTGACAAATCATTCCAAGTTAATTCTATTTAAAAAAAAGTTTTTTAGTAGACCCAACAAAACTGAAAAAGAAACCACTATAGTCATGTTTTTGCTGAGTATGCCCATTTTATCGTTAAATTTTCCCTTTATATCATTTCTTAAAAAAAATCAAATCCTTACAAAATTCAACCATATAAATAGAAAAAAAGCATTGTTAAAGGGATTCCATTTTTGGATATGAGGGGTACAATTTTGGAGGGACTCCTATCAACTTGGAATTGCTAAGGGGGTCAACTTTATAATATTACGTATGGACGGAAATACCATCGTTTCAATTAAAGGACGTGCTCCTTCATTTCATTTCCTTTTCCTTCCTCCTTTATAAAACCCTAAAAAATTTATAAACGTAAGCATTTCTACACGAAATCAAAATGGTGAGGACAAAGAGAACTGATCTACATCCTAGATGAACGGTTGAAAGGTATGTTTTTTTCGCTGAATCGGGTCGATTGTGAGTTGTACATTGGTTGTAGTGATAAAATTAGGGTGTAGTTTTTTTTTCGATTTTAAGGTTGTCGAAGATGGGAAAAACTATGGTGGTTGGAACACAAACATGTTTTGATTTCATTTGGGGGTTGTCGTATTAATTTGTACTATTAGGGGCTATCGAAGTGTCAATTTGAGTTTGGATCTCATATTTGCAAATATTCGATGTTATCGTACAGATTTAATAAATTTATATGTTATTGTCGAATAGGTGAAAATGATGGTTGTTTGAGAGTGAACGGTTTTATATTTCGATTATGGATTGTCGTGTTATGTTATAAGCTAAGTAGCTGTCGAATTGATTTTTTAGTATGGATTTTTTAGTTTCAAAGTTTTTGATGGTGTACTACCGAATTTTTATTATGATGCGATTAAATGTTATCGAATTGTAGATTGATATGGTAGTTTTTTTCGTTGGAAAATAATCGCTGACACAAACACTTTTTGGTGGTGATCTTCCCTTTTTAATGTTTTTAAACGATTTTGGGTTGTCGTTTTTAATGTTTAAACATGTCAGCGTTTTGTCAATTAAGTTGCCATGATTATTATGTTGACGTCCTTCTATGTTACTATGCAGTAAACAGTCCACTTCTAAGGCAACGCATGTTCCATGGACAACTTCGAATCGTCGGAGAATAGAATTGGAAAGGCAAAAGAAAGTATTTGAGCAAGCACCAAATGAAGAGTTTGATTTGGATCAAAATTCAAGTGATAAAGCAAATCAATCAGTAAATAGTGGTGGTGAAGTTGACGAATCTAATGAATCTAAACAAGAAGTTAGTGAAAATCAAAATTCAGATGGTGGTGATGGACATAATGAGGTGGGAGGGTTGATGAACATGATGATGAGGGAGGGCAGGATGTTGATGAACATGACGATGATGAGTATGTTGAAGAGGTAGAGGAAGAGATAGTTGAAGAGGTAGAAGTATATAGACGATGGAAAGGCAAACGATTAAAAGGCAAAAAAACAAAATGAATTAAGCTCATTAAATCGTATACCTGAAGTTGTACCTCATTACTTCTGGGATTTGAAAACCATATAGCTCATCAAATTTGGGACTCAAAGGTAAGTATATGTAATATTACTAATGCATTCAATTTTGAAATAACACATTTTTTGATATTGATTAGTTTTATTCTAAATTAAGCACCAATGGAGGATACTAGACTTTTTAGGATTCATAGTCGTATGGGTACACAAAGGTTATGGGATCTTAGTAAAGAATATGGTTTTGAAAAGGATGTGGTTAGTTTGTCCATGTTTGTATCATTAATATCGCATGCCCATGAAAAACTTATTAACGTTGTGATCAATGCATTTGTTGAAAGATTTTATCTTGAAACAAACACATTTCATCTTCCCTTTGGTGAGATGTCTATAACCATAGATGACATCATATACATTACCAATCTTCCAGTTGAAGCCGAGCTGTTACTGGACCGCTCACTGGATCTAGGGGGATTAGTTATGATAATTTTGTATGATCTTTAGATAAATGTCTTGGACTTGATAAAGGAAACGCTATTGTAATATTTAGTGGAAAGAATAAGGATTTGGTTGGAATGGTTGAGATCTCATTATGAAGGTTCTAAAGAGTCATATTCTGATGAGCGTAAAAAACATTGTGCTATCGCATATCTTTTCTATACCATTGGATGTCTAGTTTGTGGTGACAAGTCTAGAAATAAGGTGTCTGTGAATTTTTTGCAATGCCTTAATAATTTAGACGAGGTGAATTCTTACTCCTGGGCTAGTATGTGTTTGAGTTGGTTTTTTCAATAACATAGGGCAATTAACTGGAAAAGACATGCATCAAATGTCTGGGTTTATGACCTTACTATAGGTTTGGATTTTGAACATTTTTCGAGTTTAGGACGTCATAATAGGTGTGTTGATGCAAAGGAAGGTGAAGCGAGAGCAGCTTTTTATTTTTCTTTGGAACCCAGTAGTAATTTTCTATTTGACTTGGTAAGTCTAAGGGAGAGAATTGATGACTTACAAGTTCGTGATGTTGTGTGAGATTGTTACACCGATAAATGTAATAAGTACCAATTTCAACAATGTGCTTTCTATAACGGTCCTATTGTATGCTTTGAAACCATACAATTGAATCTCCTATAACATATTCTATGCTAATTTGGTTATATTCAACCCATCCCCACAAATCCATTCACTACTAGTAAAAAGAAGTTGCAATCACTCCTAGATCATTTAAAGCTTTATATCCTAATTTAAGAGATTTTGGTCGGAGTGAATGAAGAAATCACTTAGTAAATGAGAGCGTAATATCATAACGTGTCATAGATCCTTGGGATTGTGATGGGAAGTATTTGGAGTTGTACAAGGATGTATCACATTCCCTTATTGGAAATCCGAAGAAAAGAGTAACCGAGCCAATGAATTATAGTGAACATAACACTCTTATTTTATGCATTGTAAGTTTCCACTATGCATACGTGTATTATACATTGTTATGATGTATTAACACTCAATATTTTGTGGTTGATGGTATTGTATTAAAACATCTTATTTCATATGTTGGTTTTCATGTTTATGAATTATCTGTGTTGGTTTTGCAATGTGGATGAATTATCTATGATGTATGGTTCTATGAATGAATTACCTAATGCATAAATTATTTATCTAATGCTAAGTTGAAGGAATTGAAAAAAGGTAGCATAGTAATGTGTTAGCAGCAGAGTCGGTAGAAGGATACCGTGTTAGTTTCTAAAATTTGGCATAGTATCACCGTAAACCCATAATCGATGGTAAAAGCACTAGATAATGATACTACGTGATGGTTTGCTATCGTAAACTCTCGGGAAAACTTTGATATTTTCGAATTATTTCAAATAATGGCTTGACACTAAAATAGTTATAATAAGACAATGTCCTGATACTGTAAAGTCTCAGGAAAATGTTAGTATTTTCAAACTGTTCCAGACGATGGGATCCTACTGAAATAATTTGAATAAACGATGGACACTTACCATAAAGTTTCACGAAAACTTCAGTATTTTCAAATTGTTCCAAACGATGATCTCCTACCGAAACAATTTGAATAATACGGTGGTTACTTACCTTAAAGTTTTAGGAAAACTTTAGTAGTTTCAAACTGTTCCAAACGGTTGGAGACTATCGAAGTTATTTTAATAAAACGATGTACACGTACCATAAAGTTTTGGTAGAACATATTTACTGTCAAATTGTTACAGACAAAGGGGGACTACCATATTAAGTACAGTTTCGATAAGTTCTCGCCATTTTAATATATTTGTTTTGGCCTCTCTACATGAATTGGAATATATTATAAATATTTTATTATCATGGTTTGTAAATAACAAATTATCACGTTATATAAGCAAAAAATCATCGTAGTATATCAACAACAAATTATACCAATTCAAAATACATCACAACATTCCATTCAAAGCATGTCACAACACTGAACATAAATGTGTATTCATCCAATACTAGATAAAACTACCTGCATCAGAATCAAAATACATTTTCGGTCAACTATGTGCACTTTTTATAATACTCGTGAAAACATTATCATAATGTTTGAATTGGTTAATCCATGACATCACAAACATTTTCTTATACTTGGCCAACCAATTTCTCATCACATAAGTTACCAACTTCTTATGTTTGGACCACCACTCATCTCTAAAAGATTTTAAATTGCAATGATAGTCTTATTTAGTCAACGAATTTATAATATTATTCCAACCGTCCCAAAAATCACTTGATCAGAGTCATCTAGGTTTCCGGTGTATCCTCATGTGCTACCAACCCAGGTTGATCCTCTGGTTTAGGGTATTTTCATTTTGGTCCTATGCAGCTTGATCTATAGCACATTAAGATTAAGCATGCATTAAGATTAAGCATGCATTAAGATCCAAACCTGCTCGTCTTACATGATTTTACATTCAGATAAATGACCTATTGGTACCACTTTCATTTCTTAGGCAGCTTTAGCATTGGCTAACTTGGCTAAAGAGTTTGCAGAAGAGTACTCTAGAGATCTTCTCAATACTAAACGGCTTAAACTAACTTAGTAACTGCTTGGATAACTCAACATATTTCACAAGGGTTGGCTCCTTTGCTTGGTAATTTCTCTGCACTTGATTTATAACTAGCTGAGAATCACTATAAATTTGAATATTTGTCACCTTCATTATATGCGCCATTTTTAATCTAGCCGTGAGTGCTTTGTGCTCAGCCATATTGTTAGTTGCTTTGAAAGTAAGTTGGACCGTGTCGTACAACCTTTACTTATCAGGTGTTATTAGCACTTATCTAATACCCATGCCATCTTCATTTGATGCTCTATTAACATGGAGATGCAACCATTGAGAATACACTTTGATTCCCTTAGTTTGTTGATTGGTTTGTTGTGTGCACTTTATAATGAGGCCAACTAGGACGTGTCCCTTTATTGCATTTCTAGGGCAATATGAGATATAGTACTAGCTTAGTTTAATTGCCCACTTTAACAAACACCTCAAGGTTTCTGATTTGTGAAGGGTCTGCTTTAGTGGTTGATATTTTGGTACCTTAATAACATGGCCTTGAAAGTAGGGACGTAGATTCCTAATAGTCAGTAAAAGGTTGTACACTAGCTTTTCTATTAATGTGTAATTCAAATTTACACCAAATGAGCATTTGTTAGTGAAGTACAATGGATGTCACACCCCATAGTCTTTTGTAACTATAGTTATGCTAATAGCTTGATTGATTGCAACTAAGTAAACAAATAGATACTCATTTGCAACAGACTTTGAAAGGATGGCTGGAGTGGCTAAGTGACCATTCAATGTTTGAAACACAATTTTACATCCTAGGCCCATTCAAATGGGCTTCCTTTCTTTAACTGATCAAAAAAGCGATACACTTATCGATGGCTTTAGAAATGAATATGCTCAAAGATGCTAGTTTTCCATTGTGACTTATTACGTCCTTTGGTTTCTCTAGAGCTTTCATTTTTGCAATCTTGTCAATTTTTTCTAGATTTGCTTTGATTCACCTTGTGCTTACTATGTATCCCAGGAACTTCCTAGATTGAATAGCGAAGGTGCATTTATGTGGATTTAATATCATGTTGAATTTTCTAAGTGTTACAAAAGTTTCCTCCAAATCCTACACATGACTGGGTGCTTCTCTGGACTTCACAAGCATGTCATCAATGCACACCTCCACATTCCTTCTTATCCACTCTAAAAACATCTTATTTACTAGCCTTTGATATGTTGTTTCAACATTCTTTAATCCAAACAACATGACTTTATAGTAGTATAATCCCTTATTTTTTATGAAACTGGTATGCTCTTGATCTGACTCAAGTATAGTGATCTGATTATAATTCAAGAATACATCCATGAAGGTAAGTAGTTCATAACTAATGGCTGCATCTACAAGCTGGTCTATTCGGGGTAAAGGAAAGTTGTCTTTGAGTTGGGCTTTTTTGAGGTTGGTGAAGTCAATGCAGGTTCGCCATTTTCCATTGGTTTTTTTTCCTATAACTGGATTTGATATTCATTTGAGTTAGTAAACTTCCCTGATGAAGCCATTTTCCTTTAGCTTCTTCACTTCCTCATGCAAAGCATTATATCTTCCCTGATCCACTGAACATCATTTTTGTCTTACAAGATATGCATCTGGTGTTGGAACTGAGCCAGTCGGAAGTGGGTAAATGGGGAAGATTTTTAAAAAAAATCCCCTAATATAGATCTTATTGGGCCTATGAAGTCTAAATTAATTTTAGATCTAATCTAACTCTGATTTAAAAAAAAATCTTATTTTATTTAATTCATGATTTAATTAAATAACAAATTTAAATTTGAATTTAATTTAAGTACTTCCAAATATACTCATCTATGTATTGTGCATATGCAATATATATGTATTGTGTACATGGTTAATGTATATGTGTGTAGGTGCTGGGATTTACACCACAACGGACACATTGGCCCTTTATATGCAAATTATTGTCCAAATTTTCTAATACACACACACACAAAAAATATCGAATTTGTTTTAAGAAAATAAATCATTTTGACAAAGTCAATAATTTTGAAATTCAAAATTCTTTTCACAAAATCTAATTTGTTTACTTAGTAAAATAGTTTAAAACCAGATCAAGGTCTAATATATATATATATATTAAAAATAAAAATAAAAATATCAAAATACTTTAAAATAACATATGATTAACGGAAACAATATTTATATGTTTATATATTTAATTTACACTAAAAAAATTAATAAATCATATGTATAATATATATGTATATAAATAATATACTTTTTGGCAATTTCTCTAAATCTATATCTAATAAAATAAAATATAATGTTGCAAATTAAATTTATTAATTTATAAACATATATACATATTAATAAAATTATATAACCTGAAAACAATTAATAAATTTTATATTTATAAAATAAAAATAATTATCTTCAAACTTATTTACTATCGAATATAAGATAATGATATTAAATTAAAATTATTATATATATTTATATTTGCATTTAAAACAAATTTAAATCAATTAAATTAGTTTTAATTTTTTGATAAAATTTGTACACTGTTATATGTATATGAAAATATTTATTTATTAATAAAACAAAGATGCAATATATAGATAATAAAACTGGTAGACCTATATACATACGTATAAGTGTATAATAACACATTAACAAAGGGACCATAGCTATGCATATAAATTCGTTTAAATTATATTATAAATATATACTAACATGGTAGAATATAAATAATAAACAAAGGAATTATACCTAATTGAATGTCTCAATTGAATGCACTTTGATTGACTAAGCAACTCCTAGATTCATCTAGAATCACCCTCTTGAAGTTGTAAAGATCCGAAGTACTATGTTATAAAAAAAATTGATCTTGATTGGAGAAAATGTCCAGCATAAGGGATGAAAGTATATACGACTATTTGGTGGAGGCAAGAGATTGAAGAGAGACAGTGAGGGGTTAAGGCGGCTTTTATAGGGAGAGCCAAGGAGAACCATTCTTCTTAATTTTCTAATCCACCTTTTACCAAGTTCTAGATCCAAAATTCAAAATTGAACTCTTTATTTGCTCCACCTTAGGATGGCCATAACTAGGGCTATTTGGGCCCCTAATTACTTCAAACCCATTAAACCAAATTTCGGTCCAATATCAAAAATATTCTAAAAGATTATAATTCAAATAAAATTCCAAATATATCCATAATCAAAATATAAATCGTCTAAAAAATCCAAGGTTTAATTCATATTCCTTTTATATACAAATAATATATAAAATTCGAGCATGTATGTTATATTCATTGTCCAATGGTCAATATGCAAAAATACAAGCCATCTCCTTCATTATAGTCCAAAATGTCAAGAATGGAGTCAATATGCAATTTCTTACTTATAAAGGTCCTTATGTTCAAAAGTTCAAGTCATCTTCTTCTTCATCCGCCATTAGAGTAATCCTCAAGCTCTTAAGATAGCATAAAGATGTCACGCCCCAAAATTAATTTGTGTGAAGAAAGAGAAAGAAGACAGAAGCCTCTTCTTATGTGGGGGTAGATCCTTATTTATAATGGTTGAAAAAGGGCATAGCTTGCTCGTATTGGTTGCTTGAAGTTGACATAGATTGGTGGATTAACAAGATAGATGGTCTTAATGGTGTCATGTCACAATCAAAGGATTATAATAGTTCACGCGGATCACTATCTTAGTCATAGTATTAACAAAGGTGGCATGGTTATATAGAAGTGTCTTGAAGCTTTATTTCATAGAATTCTCTTCATATTAATACACTACCTCTTTACATTATTTATACTATTCTTTGTGTTGAATGTCGCACATATCTTGTCTTTTGCACATCTTTGAATTGATTTGTTTGATGTAAAACCACCAATGTATTCAAGTAATTATATCTTATTGTAGCATCCTTAATTTCTCCGTTTCTTAATATTTCTCTTCAATTTTAATAGCGTTTCTTTCTATATTTTTGATAGCTCTTTTGTGTTGATGATAGCTTTATTTTTCAGCATGCGATAGCTTAATTTCTCACTATCTGATAGCTCTCTCCTTAACACGCGATAGCTTATTTATTCTCCACTTGCAATAGCTTTGTGATATCACCATGTGGCAGCCTTGATCATATCAACTTGCGATAGCTCTGTGTTGTCACCTTGTGATGGCCTTAACTATATCAACTTACGATGGCTCTATATTGTCAACTTGCAATGGCCTTGACCATATCAACTTGCGATAGCTCTGTGGTGTCAACTCATGTCGTCCTTGACCATATCTACTTGTGATAACTTCTCTATTCTTGACTTGCGATAACATTACTATTATCAACATGCAGTGACTTGTTTATCTTCAACATGTGATGACTCTCCTTCTCAATGTTTGATAGCCTTCATTCCTTAATGTGCAATAGCTTTCAACGTGCGATGGCTTCGTACTATCGACCTTTGATGGTTTCACAACTTATTCATTCATGGAAATTTGGGTGTAACACTTGTGGCTCTATAAGAATTTTTCTTATGTTTTAGCTTAAGCAAACTTCTTTTCTTGCTTTGTTTCTTCTCTTCTCGAGTTATCATTTCTTATTACCATGCTTTTCATTATTGATTGCTTATGCACCTAAACTTACAATAATTTTTGTTCTTAAAATTTTTGGGATGTAACATGATTTCCTACAAACTATTTTATTGAAAATGTTTTTTGAAACATAGGGGCTTTTGCAATCTTTTAAATATATTTATACCTACGAAATCGTTTTTATTGGAAATGTTCTTTTTGATCAAAAAATTTATAGATAATTTTTAAAATATGAAAGATTCTCATAACATCATTTGGAAATCATCTGAAACAAAGACTGAATACATATCTTTAAAGAGTCACTTTTAAAAAAATTGATTTTTGGAAATACGAAAATCAATTTAAAAGCCTTTTGAAAATAGCTTTCATTGGAACTAATTGATTTTATTGTAAGGTGGAGAATTCCCGTAGTCTTGTGGGAAAAATTTTATTCTTGCTTGTCCATTAATTGAGAGTTTTAGTCAGCCTTTTGATGATTCTTTTGTTATCCGCACTCTTTCTCTTAGACGACTGTTCATTGGCCTGTTTGGATACTTTTACGTATAAGTTTAGATGTTCATTGAGTAAGGAGTTTAGTGATCATCCTTCCCTGGATGGTTGCCTTCAAAGACTTTATTTGATAATCGAAGGCACTATTAGCCACCTTTCTTATATGGGTGCTTTGGCCAGACCTGATGGTGGGACCAAAGGCTTAATTAGTCATCACTCTTTGGATGGGTGTTTCGGTCGGGCCGGGTGGTGGGATCGAAGGCTATTTGACCATCTCCCTTAGATGGGTTCTTTGGCCGAACCTGACGATGGGACCAAAGGCTTCGTTGATTATAACTCTTTGGATGAGTTCTTGGGTGGGCCTAATGTTAGTCGCTATGCACTGGATCGATGATGGCCAAATATATAGACATAGAGTTGACATGCAGTAATCACAGCAGTAGCAATATAAATATAATAGTAGCGCGAATAAATAGAAAAGTAAAGCAAGAAGCAACCACATCAAAGTTTTTATACTGGTTCGGACCTCCGGTCCTACGTCCAGTCCCAGACTCCTGAAATTTAACTATCAACCTCACTTCGCCCGGAGGAATAGGCACCTGAGCAGCACAACAGGATTTCAGTACACTTGCCCGAGCAGCCGAACGGGACTTCAATATTTTCTTTTACAAAGAAATAACTTGACTATATATTGTGTCTTCAATACACTAAGTAGTCGAACTGGAGTACAACTTCTATAACCTGTAAAAATGATGCAAAATGAGTGTGCAGAGGTTAAGAAGTGGATTAGAACCAGACTTGTATGTTGTGGAGTGAAATAGTATTGGTCTAAATTTGCTTTTAGAATGAATATGGAAGGTGGAGCGTTTGGAAGCAATATGAGAATGATTTGAGAGGATATGATTGTTTTTCTTTCTTTTGGGATGATGTGAGGCTTATATAGGAGCGATAGGATGCCATTGAATAGAAGTTACCCTTCAGCAATTCAGTTTGGAAGAGATGCATCCATTGGAAATTCGCAATACTTGAAAATGAGGCTTGAATAGTCACTTTAACAACTCTTTTATATTCTGCTATGTATATAACCGTTAGCACCCTTGATTCAATAATGCATATAGCATGTTGGTAAGAGCGCGCGCTATCTCCCATGCGGCCTAGGTTTGAGTACTAACACGTCTTATTTTTCAGCAATTTAGGGGCTCTCTGCTTCGTACTAATAGTTCGTGTTGAGCATGTTGTAACAAAAGTATTTGTAGCATTGTGGTGGTGTGCATGCTTTCCAATTGTGTGGTCTAGGTTCGACTCTCGCCTTTCCTCTATTTTTTGAAATATAATTTTCCCCACAATATATAGCATGTGCACTAAGTATTAACCAATAATGATCATAGTATGTTGGTAAGTAGGTGGCCTATCTCTAGTGAAGCATGGGTTCAAGTCCCAGCACCTTGCTTTTTTTTCAACTCTTTGCTTCATCTTGCTTTTGATTAAACGACGATACCATCACAACTTCAAAGTATTCTTTGGCAAAGTGGTTGGCATGTATGCATTACTTCTTGAGCGCTTAGGATCGGATATCGTTGCAGCTCTTTTTTTCTTTTTGATTTACCAACATTCCTTCACCATAGCTCGTACTAACATTTTTTTCTCCATCGTTTTGGCGGCTTGACCTAAAATCACTTAATAAATACATTAGTAGTATTATCATATAGTTGTTATCGTCAAAACACCAAAACTGTGTTTTCTACATTCTCCCCCTTTTTGATGATGACAACCATATGACTTTCTAAAATAATATTATATTGCTCCCCCCTAATATTTGCTCTTCCTGAATTCATATACCCCCCTATCAACATGTCCAATTTTCTCCCCATTTGTCATTAACAAAATGGTTGAAAATCTGTAATTATTAGCCAAGTTTTTTTTAAAATTAGTTTAACTAAATGTACATAATATTGGCTAATGTTAGGTATAAAAAAAATGATTCAAAACAATATGAAGCATAATTGTACCATTTTCTAAAAAAAATATTTACTACCTTCTAAAAATAATTTTATTTTCCTTTTTCATACTATATTTCTAGTACCTTTGAAACCGACGTATTATATAAAAAGAGTATCTAATTTATTTATTTCAAAAATATTCCTTTTTGATACTCTAATAAAAATATTTACCGCAAACCATTTTAAAAAATGAAATAGATATACCGAATTGCTGCAGTTCCATTATCTATAAATTATCGTTCTCCATCATATGTACGGAACATTTGTTATTCGAAATCCATTTCATTCTTTCATTTTTTTTTGGTACCTGCAGAAAATAAATTCTATATTTTGGTATCCACTTCCTATGTTAGGGTCCAGGGGTTAGTTCAAAGATAACCATACTCAAGAGGGTTTGGTGGAACTTTTAAAAATAAGATTTTCATTATTAACTACTGTATTAAAATAACCATTAATGTATTTTTCTCCATTATTCTGATTGAGAGGAACCCAAAAACTTAGATAATTTTTATTCATATTCCCCATTAATGATTTTGTACTTCTAGAAATATCATAAACATTATTGGTCATAGCAGTACTTGAATTTCTATAATTGGTTTTAGACTTTACTCTAAATCTAGTTCTAGCACTAACATTTTTACTATACATGAAAGCGTATCTAGTGCTATTTCTATGATCAGCTTTATTATATACTAACCATTTTTATTATTCAAAGTTCTAGAATTTGATAAAACTGAATTTATACTATTTTGACCTTTGTTAAATTTTACGACTTTTTCATTGAGCTCATCAAATTTAATTTTATATTCACACTTTTCTTTTTTTTAAAACTCATTGTTATTCTATAAAGTATCAATTTCTTTAACCAATTCAAAATTCTCATCTTTTAAAGCGCGGTTCTCTTTTACAAGAGATGAAATTTTAGTATTTGAATCGTTTAATAAAATTTGCCATATATCATTTTGATTACTTAAGTTAGCTACTTCTAAATCTTTTTCATTTAAAAAACCATTGAGTATCAAAACATTATTTTTCAATTCAGAATTTTCATTTTCTAAACTATGTTTTTCATTTTCTAGTTTTACAATCTTAATTTCATAAATTTTTATTTTTTCTAATATTATAAAGTTTAATCTTTGATACTTTGTCAAAATTATTGCACAATTTATCGTAATTGCTAGATAATTGATTATATGAATCATAAAGTACCTTTTTGCAGTTTGTAGTTGCTTCAGCAATAGCATTACTCTTTTTCTTGTTGACAATGTCTCGATTAGATCTTGTTCTGGCCATTGTTCTTGGATGTTATTACGATCGGTAGAACACCATGCTCTGATACCACTTGTTAGTCGCTATGCACTGGATCGATGATGGCCAAATATATAGATACAGAGTTGACATGTAGTAATCACAACAGTAGCAATATAAATATAATAGCAGTGTGAATAAATAGAAAAGTAAAGCAAAAAGCAATCACAACAAAGTTTTTATACTAGTTCAGACCTCTAGTACCACGTCCAGTCTCAGACTCCTTCTGGAATTTAACTATCACCCTCACTTTGCCCGGAGGAATAGGCACCTGAGCAGCACAACAGGATTTCAGTACACTTGCCCGAGCAGCCGAACGGGACTTTAATATTTTCTTTTACAAAGAAATAACTTGACTGTATATTGTGTCTTCAATACAATAGTAGTCGAACTGGAGTACAACTTCTATAACCTATAAAAATGATGCAGAATGAGTGTGCAGAGCTTAGGAAGTGGATTAGAACCAGACTTGTATGTTGTGGAGTGAAGTAGTACTGGTCTAAATTTGCTTTTAGAATGAATATGGAAGGTGGAGCATTTGGAAGCAATATGAGAATGATTTGAGAGGATATGATTGTTTTTCTTTCTTTTGGGATGATGTGAGGCTTATATAGGAGCGATAGGATGCCATTGAATAGAAGTTACCCTTCAGCAATTCAGTTTGGAAGAGATGCATCCATTGGAAATTCACAATACTTGAAAATGAGGCTTGAATAGTCACTTTAACAACTCCTTTATATTCTGCTATGTATATAACTGTTAGCACCCTTGGTTCAAAAATGCATGTAGCATGTTGGTAAGAGTGTGCGCTATCTCCCTTGCGATCTAGGTTTGAGTCTTGACGCGTCTTATTTTTCAGCAATTTAGGTCCTCTCTGCTTCGTACTAATAGTTCGTCAATTGTGTGGTTTGGGTTCGAGTCCTGCCTTTCCTCTATTTTTTGAAATATAATTTTCCACTTTTTCCTACAATTTAGCGTGTGCACTAAGTATTAACCAATAATGATCATAATATGTTAGTAAGTAGGTGGCCTATCTCTAGTGAAGCATAGGTTCAAGTACCAACACCTTGCTTTTTTCAACTCTTTGTTTCATCTTGCTTTTGATTAAATGATGATACCATTACGACTTCAAAGTATTCTTTGGCAAAGTGGTTGGCATGTATGCATTACTTCTTGAGCGCTTAGGTTCGGATATCATTGCAGCTCTTTTTTTCTTTTTGATTTACCAGCATTCCTTCACCGTAGCTTGTACTAACATTTTTCTCTCCATCATTTGGCGACTTGACCTAAAATCACTTAATAAATACATTAGTAGTACTGTCATATAGTTGTTATCGTCAAAACACCAAAACCGTGTTTTCTACACCTAACAATGGGACCGAAGGACTTTTGTCAATCTCTCTTAGATGAGTTCTTTGGTCGGGTTAGCAATGGGATGGAAGGCTTTATTGACCATAGCTCATTGGATGGGTACTTTGGCCAGGCCCAGCGATTGGACCGAAGGCTTTTTGACCATCTTCTATGGAAGAGTGCTTTGGCTGGGCCCAATGGTGGGACCAAAGGCTTAATTGACATCACTCTTTGGATGGGTGTTTCGGCCAGGCTCGACGGTGAGACCGAAGGCTTTTTGACCATCTCCCTTGGACGGGTGCTTGGGCTAGGTCTAGTAGCGAGACCAAAGGTTTAAATGTCCTCTTTCGGATAGGAGGTGTGCTACTACTCAATAAATTTTGCTAAACTCTTCAGGTTAGGAGTTACACTAAACATACTGCACCTCATTTCGAGGGGCTATTTTTTAGAATGAATCTTTCAAAATCCTTTATCTCTTATCCAAAGCAAAAGATTATGATTCTTAAATTTTTGGTATTTCATGTCCCTGTTATTACATTTCTATAAGGTTTGCTTCACCTGTAGATGTTTAGAAGAAAGATTCTTTCCAATTTGGACTTTAAAGGTAATTTGCCTTGTTTTTGTTCTTGTCGTTGAATACTAGATCATTTTCCTTAAAAGGTATCTCGAATTGTGATATGTGGTGATTCTCTGTTGATATTCTATGGTCCATAATATGGCTTTAGCTGAACCTAAGGATTTCTTTGTAGGTTCTTAGTTTGATTCATAAGCATACACGATTTCTTAGCTCGATGGAACGTTTACTTTATCTAGCAACAATACTTTAAATTTCTATGTTGATGAGAAATGATATGTCCAGTGGCAACTTTTGCTCAATTTTTATATGACCACAAGACTAGAGATAGTTTCTTTACTCAATCACCTAGCCGTATTGCTTTTTAAGGGTATACTCGATCACCTTGTTTGTTGCTTGTGCTGGCCTATCGACTTTTGGATTGGTTATTAAAGAAAAACTCTTTGCTATTCCATTTATTCAACAAAAATGATTCGACTTCTTCATTTTCAATTTAGGTCCTTATTATTAGGAATAACTTTGGTTTAGGAGTTTAAAGTGGCTAGCTATGTTTTTGATTACAAACTTCAAGACTTTTCATACGGGTAATATCTCGACTTCTTCCTATTTAGTAAAATAATTATTTGCCTTTGCTGTAAGCCTTATATTTTATAGGGTAGACAAAGTTCTTATTAAATTAATTAATTATCAATCGAAAAGGCTAAGGGATAGTGGCAGAAGCTAAATCATTCAAGGTAACTAATGTCCTCATTGTATTACTTTCTTTGTTAACTTCGTATTATTGGAATACTCTCTATGAAACCCTTTGTTGAGTCCTAATTAATTGTTATATCCACTTCTTTCAGACTTACCCCTTTTAGATATTGGATCGATTAATCCTTTCAGATAGTGCTTTTTTTATTACAGTATTGGAAGGTGCTTAACATCTTAACTTATTTGATTCATTTCTATCTCACAGCAGTGTTTCCTTTTCTAAAAATTTGATTATCAATGTTTATCCAACTATCTGTACGCTGGTATTCTTATTCTTTATCCTCCTTGAGTTACTTTGTTACAGTTTATCTTTCTAAAATCTCCTCCATCGAAATACCTTGAGGCCAAAACTTCTTGAAGATGTATATGAAGTAGGGGACTGAAATAGTATTTCATCTTGATCATGTTGAAAGAGAGAAATCTTGATGGCAGGAGTCTATCATCTAGACAGGAACAAAGATGATTGGTAAACCATAACAGAGAGATCCATAGTCACTTAATAGGTATCTTGCATCTATGTTTTGAGATTGAAGATTGAGACTTTATTATTAGAAAAAGATCCACATTTGACAAAGAAATCAAAACTTTTGTAGATTTATGCCTTTGATTGATGAAATCAAGGGTATCAAATAATGCATAATCTTTACTTATTCGAAAATCCGTCGGAAGGGGAGAACCAAGATAACACCTTTTTTAACAAACCTTATTAAACATTAGGCCGGGTGTGACACGCTCTTTAAGAAAGGCTCACTATCCGAGTAATAAAAAGATCCATCGTCACATAATTGATAATTTGAATATTGGTTTCGAAATAGAAGACCGGGACTATTTTTGAGTAAGCATTATCCAAATAATTTAGTAATTTAGAGGAAAGTATTTTGATCTTCATCATTAAATGACAGTCCACGTTTGATGAGGAAATCCAGATAATTACAAAGAACGCCAAAATTCATTGTAATAAAGAGCTCATTGTTACGTAACAAAGAGTAGTGATCCACGTATTTAATAGAAAGGTGGAACTTCATTCCTCAATACCATATTAACATTGTAAAGATAGTTTATTTCTTTTTCGATGAACATCCTCATAATTTGAAGGAAAAATGCTTTGAACTTCATTGTTGAATACTAATTGATCTCTAACCAAAGACACTAGATTTGTGGAATCTTCTTTCACATCAATAAAGCATGTAAACTTCATAACTACAAGTCATGTTATCCAGTTATAGGAGGTGAGCAGTCATAATCTGATGGCAGAATTTGTAACCTTGAATGATAAGTAGTCCATGCACTTTGACCTCTTTGGAAATTTGCCTAAAGCAAGGGACTATATCAATATCTCTTCCTAGATATCTCGTTGATCAATTGATAGAAGGGATGTACTTTAACGATAGGAGTTTTATCGTTTAAAAATAATAAAGAATATTGGAAATCCATAAAGAAACCATGTAGTAGAAAGCTCAAATTCAAGTTTTGAGATAGGAGATCAAGACTTTGTTTTTGATTAAAAACCATCCTTTGACACGATGATAGAGAAATTATAATCACAAGCTTTGGTTGGTGAATTAATTCATAAGGAGGATGTTTGGATGTCGGTAATTAGACAATGATTCATATTCGATAAAGGGAGCGAGGATATCATAGTTTTCTCCTTTAATAATAAGGTTTATAGCCCTGAATACAATATAGTCTTTGCTTTTTTCCCTTCCTACAAATTTTCTTAGAAAGTAAAGGTTTATTTGATGATAATATAGAAGGCCAGAAAACCATTCAATAAAGAAATCCACCATTGCATAGCGTTATCCAGATATTTTCTAAGGGAGGAAAGCAAAGAAATGAATGCCAAAACTAAGGATTCACGTCGAAGATTTGAAGGCTTCATGTCAAAACAAAGAAATCAATATCGAAGAATGATATCGAAGGTCTGTTGATACCAAAGGTCAACTTCATGCTCACTTAATTAGTGTTGCACTAATTCCATGCCACGCTTATTCCATACCGCGCTGATTCCATACTCCATATCATTTATGATGGCTTATCAATACTGCATTCCATCAAAGAAGGACACCGCATGTCATCCATGCCGCATCTAATCAATGATGCACTTCATTAATGTAATAAAGATAACGTCGCACTATACTTCATTAAGGAAAGAATTAATGTCACATGCCACTAATATCGCATGTCGTCAGGGCAATGATATCAGATAGCACAAAGTCGTAAGCCATCAATGTTAAAATAGCATGATATATCATCAATGTTGCATCTCATTGATGTCGCAGCCCTTCAATGTTGCCATCCAAGTAATAACACGTCTATTCAATACGCATGTTATCAAGACAAATGAATATCGGGAGGTTATGTTGAGATTGCCATATCGAATGACGCCTACATAATAATAGGCACCATGTATTAATTGATGCCGCATTTCATAAATATTGCCTATTATTGATGTCATACAATGTCGATACCATGGGAATGTCAAGAGCCATGCAAAGAAAGAGGATGAGAATCATTAACAAGAGCAAATTCAAGAGGAACAAGCCATGAACGGCTCAGTCAACGTCCAATATCCATTTCATATTCCGCTTGTTGTTTAATATTCAGTCTGTTCGTCCCACTTCTAAAATACATCCAGTTCATACAACATTAACCACCCAATATTCATTCTGCTTGTATACGACATTAATACACTTGCACGATCACGTGATCCCCCACTTTATTCCATATCCCATGATGATTTGCGCCATTCTTTCCCTTAGTATATTCATCCACTTGCGCAATCTAGCAGCTCACTCACCTTCGACATACCATCTCGCTTCCCCTTTTTATCTTGTACATATGCGGCATCAGTTCATTCTATCTCGCTCCCCCTTTTATCTCGCATATATGCGACATCAGTTCATTCCATCTCGGCTCGCTTCCCCTTTTTATCTCGCCCATATGCAACATCGGCTCATTCTGCATCTTTTTTTTCTTTTCCCCTTTTTTATTCAATAGCTCGCTCAATAAAATGCTAAGTTCATGGAAGATTTCGGGATTCAGGTGATGATCGATGTTATATTAATCAGTAACGCCGTATGGATTAGTGGTGTCGTATTAATTAAATGATGCCATAAACTTCAAGGATTTTGGGCCACGTCAAATGATGTCGTATGGCACCAATAATGTCGCATACATTAGATTCGAGCTCGAGCTTGCTTCAAGTACATGTGATTTTCAAAATATATATATTTTATTTCAAGTATAAATCAGGCTTTCGAAAATATGATTCCTAAAAGCGTATAATTTTGGAAAGTATAAGGACTCAAACACATATTAAATTTCATAAATATAAAGTTTTGAATACATATGTTCGGTTCTAAGGAACAAAGATTCAAATATTATAAGATGTGGGATATATATAAAAGTTTTGAGAATATACATCTGTGGTTTCAAAAATAAATCATATACAAGCTTTTGAGTATCTAGTATCGTATATATATGGGTTTCTCAAATATATGTAGTTTTGTAAGCTTCAAATGGATATATATATATAGCTTTGAATATAAATGGTCTTGTACATACCAGCTTCATATATGCCTAGTTTTCGAATATGGCAGTTTTCAGTACGTCAAGCTTGCATGTATGAATTTCTTGTATAAATCTGGAATATATAATATGGTATATAACAATTCCAAATATATAAAATTATGGATATAGTAGTTTCAAACACATACGAGACTTTGAATATATGCATGAGTTTCATATGTATAAGCTTTTGAATATTAGTTGAGAATATATAGCTTCATGTACATGTGTAGCCTTAAATATATGTGAACATTTTCAAATATACCACGTTTTTGAAAATGCACAAGTCCTGAATGCATGTAATTTCAAATAAATGTAAAGCTTTATATACATAAGTTTTTGAAGATATATATAGTTTCAAATATTATAGTCATTTTGAAAGTTAAATGGTTTCAAATACATAAAACTTTTGTTGGCGGCAAAAATTGACCTCCAACACCCAGTTGTATGAATGCATCAATATCCAGCCACAGATCTTAGATAGTATCTAATGTAGAGAATATGATATAAATAACAAACAAATTAAACATGAAAGCAAGTAAAAAGAGATCAGATTTATTGTGGTTCAGCTAACTCCGGCCTACGTCCACTTCAGAATAATCTTTTTTATTATATTGTAGTTTTACTGTTACAATCCAAAATTCAAGAATAAAATTGGCAGAGTGTAGCCTAGGTTGAAGATAAAGAGAAGCAGAAAGAAGATCCCTTTTTTGATGCCATGCTTGTTGTATTTATAGGGGAAGACGTGCATGGATCGGGCTGAAATTTTGACAGAAGGTTCAGAGACCAAGGCGAGGCCACCCAAAAATTTACAAGCCTATTGGGGCCCACAACATGGATCAGTACCGATCCCTATTTTGGTGTCCAAATGGGATGCAATGCCTCTGGTGGATTCCCCATTATGTTAGCTACTTGCCCTTCAAATTTCATGCCATTTTGACTTACGGTTTGTGAGATATCACATTTTCCGTGAGGTGGTGTTGTTTAAATCCTAACTTATGCCGATCCCTATAGAGGGAAGGTACCGATCCCTATGGAGAGATATCCAACTTTTTCCAAATGTTATGCGATCCCTATGGGAGCTTCTCCATGTTGTATTATGCTTAGCCTCTAAGTTTTATGCCAATTGGATTAGTAGAACTCGAGTTATTGGCCGATCTTTCTTGCAATATGGTGTTAAGGCTGATTATGGCCGATCCCTATAAAAGGATAGGTACTGATCCCTCCAACTTGCTCCAAATGCTATACAACCCTTATGGAGTGCTCTACATGTTCTAATTAGCTTGTCCTCCAAGTTTTATGTCAATTGGATGTGTAGATGTGGAAATATTGATTGATCCTTGTTTTGAAATTGGGCTTAGCCAATCTCTAGGAGGAATAGGTACCGATCCCTATTGAGGGACATATGCCGATCCCTCCAACTTCTCTAATTGTCATGCGATCCATAGGGTAGACTCTCTAGGGTCCCCTTTTCTTGTTTCCAAAGTTTCACTTTAACCTGCCTTGTGGTTGTTGAGTTATGAAGCGATCATCATTTAGTTGTGCTGTTGAGCTGAATATGATCTGATACCTCTTCTTTTGCCTATAACTCTAGCATACGTACTCCGATCGACTTGAAATTTGAAATGTAGCCTCACGAGGCATTCTCTATCACTTCATACCAATTGCACCTTGATTGGGACAAAAATCAGGGACCCGACCGAATCCGCTTGACCATCGTCCATAGTCTCGTTTATAGCCGATCTCCGAGCTTGGTAACCGTTTCTCCGGGCTTCTCACCTTGATGATCCTGTACTGCCTTGCCAAAAGGAGGGTTAACAACTTTGAACAGAATAAATGTCAGATTTCAAATATATATGTTAGCTTCGTATAAACTAAGTTTTGAGTATATGTAAGTTTCAGACATATACAAGATTTTAATATATTAGATTTAAACATACACATGAGTCATTAAATATATTGGTTCTATATGAATTAGCAAAGCCTTTTCCATATGACCATCATATGTATAAACAAAAAAACATCACTCTTAAATGCCATAATATAATCCACTGCAGCAAGTTAGTTTTGATATATTTAAAGGATTCATCTCCTCTTTAGTTGCCAAACTGTAGTGTGTATGTACATTTGCATATTCAGCTTTTAGGGCATCCATACTATAAGCACCGTACATTTATCCTTCAATAGTGTACATATTCGTTGTGGAAGGATATCCCATTACCTTCAAGAATATAGCAGCTTCTCAAGGACATCCTCCTAATATTCTTCTTTCTCTACTATTGATTTCTCTCTCTTTCCAATTGTTTTACTTTTTAATGCATTGCTTTAAGTTCTTGTGCTTCTTATAGTGTTAGATTGTAGCTACAACCAGTAAATGATAGCATATCCTTTTTATATATGAAATAGCAAATTAAAAATCAGGTTAATAATTTACTCTTATGCTCTGAATTCGAATTAACTGCCTTGGTAGAATACCAGAAAATTCCGCGTGTTACATGTCATAGACTAATTTATTTGATATAACTAATGGACATTTTATAAGTTCAGAATTATGAGTTTTTGAAATGTATAATTTTAAATATTTCAGTTTATATATACAAGTATAAAGGCACGCGCTTTGCGCGTGTTCATAGAAAAAATGGTGCAATTTCACCCTCTATTTTTAAGTGCAATTAGTTGATTGATCTTACACCTTAACCATGAAGGTGTTGTTCTATTATGTAAACAGTGGTATAACATGAGTGTTTGATGCACATAGTAAAAGATCGGACTTTCCATGATACTCACTTCCTTAGAACCATTTAAGTACTTGCTAAAGTATAAAACTACTTGGTGCTAGTGTATAGATTTCGAATTTTCCTTTACATTAATACCCTAATAAAAATTATAAGACTTAAATTGATGTAATTATTTTTTTCTATGCTTTTTCAAAGTTGATGTCAATGGTAGTAGCTTGTAACTAACCTATAAGAACTAAAATACAGTTGATTACTAACCACCATTATCATGCTTTCCACTCATCTACCAATCAACAACGCACTTGCTAATCGGATGACTGTTGGGATAATATTGCTCAGAAAAGTTAACTGCTTGTCAAAAGCGGTATATAACTCACCCTCTCTCATTAATAAAAGCTATCAAATGTATATAATGGTAACAAATTGAAGATACATGAGTAACAACGCATGGTATTGATAAATTATATTGGAATAAAACAGAATGATAGCTTGCTGAACTATAAATGCGTAATGATAAAATTCCTCAATGACCATTTTTTATTTCTTATGATACATACTTTTCTCATAGAAAAAATCTATTAACTACTTTTATTCATTCGTTAGTAGTCATATTTACAAAGTTTAATTTCTACAAATTATAGAAGGATATAAAAAATGTTACAAAAGCATAACAAACAAACCAAAATGAGCTAACTTAATGTAATTTCACATACACCAATTAACAATAGGCCTGCAAATATAACACTAACGTAACTTTTACACTATTTACATATATACAAAGGTATATACAATAAAAGTAGACATGCTGTTTCAAGCCAAGCATTCCTTCGTTGATAACAATGGTAACGGTAGCTTCATCTTGTCATTTATTGGAATTAAGGTATCACATCAGATATATGTAACAATGATAAGAGATTATGAATATATAGGTAGTTGCAGGCTGCAGCAAATAGCTAAATTATGGTTTTCCATGAATAAACAAAGTATCATTTAGAAGTCAAAAATCATAGAGTAATAACAGTTTCAAAATTCTCTAGTAAACTATGACAGTAAGAAGTGATATGAGAAAATATGTCTATACATTACCAATACGTTAGGAGTTTTGTGAAGTAGTTAAACATATGGTGAAGCATTAATTATCAGTCAGTACTTCAAATTTAACTTTTAAACAAATGTTAGAGGTTGAAATTTTAATTTGGTTTCATGATCATGTTATATTAGCTATACATTGGTTTCCGCTCAATTATATATTTCATCAACTTTCATGAAACGTATATGAAATGTATACTTTTTATTAGAAATCAATGGTACAACAGGAAGTTGTTTGCAGCAAATTACTGAAAAATTGAAGTTTATATCAAATCAATTATTACACATTCTTTTCAACAGAGTGAAGATATTGACAAACTATAAAAGCATTATATTTAATCTCGGTTTAGTTGTACCACTCATTGTAGATTTTATTGGATGAAGATGGAACTGAAAATGTACCTGTAGCACAAAAGATGAATTAAGCCCCTTTTACCTTTCTTAACTTCAACATAATTTTTGCATCTCTTTTCTTTTATCTCATGTTTCTCAAGTCTGCCCACCTGCACTGAGGTCTTTCCTTGACCTTATTAAAATTAGCTAGAATGAGTAACGTTAAAAATATTATATTACATAAAAATCATTCATTTAAAATCCATACTATGTTTTTACTCTAATTTAAAATCAAATGTAAGTAGTAATATTTTACATATAACTATTGTTGACCACTTCCTTTAAACCTAAAAGTGAAAATGAATAGAGGATGTTAAAAATTATTGGATATCATGCTTGATCTTCCTACCTGAACAATAGTACCCATCGAATATGATACTATGAAATCCAAAATCATTCAAATAAATAGTTCATAGTGGATAAAAGCTGATCAATTTTCCATTTCATTTTAAACCAAAAATCAACATAATTATTGATTTAACTCTAAAATGGATTGAATTTTTCATAGTAGCAGATGAATTGTTATGCCATTGTGCTTCTCAATAGGTTTCAATAGACAAAACCATAAAACAAAATCGAAAATAATAAAAATACTACAAAATAGAAGAAATTCACCATTTTTAGTTCCACTTTTAAGTATTTCATGTTTGTCTCCTCCAAAGTTCTTTCGCATTATATATGTATATGATTAGTTATAATATAAAGCTATTTATAGACTCATCCTCTTATGCCATAAAAAAGTGTAGTTATGCCATAACAGATAAATTAACTTCGGACAGAAGGGTCATAGTAGAGATAGAGTGAAAGAAGAGAAAATTATAGGTCAAACATAGTTATGGGAAGTGTAAATTCAGTGGGTACACCATTTAATCCTAGTAACAACTACAACACTTAAAGAATCTTTATGGATAATGGACAAAACAAATTACTTTCACTGTCAGTAAAGTCAACTTCATGCATAGGTATCACAGTCCATTTATCACTAATGTATTCAACAACATAGAACACGCATAAAAATAGCCTATGCATGCAATAGTGTAATTAAAAATTGGGACTAAATTTAAAGAATGAGAGAAATATTTGTATATATATAGCAATAAAAGCATTCCAAAATGAATTCATTTCGCAACAATAAGAACAATATGTTAAGTTAACTATGCAAGTACTTCGTACGGTCATTGGATATAACAGCATAACAATTGTATATAAGTAAAAAAGACTCAAGTAGGCTAACTAATGAATATAACTGACCAAAACGAAAGAAACTTATAATAACAACGTAGAAACAATAGATAATTCCCAAATTAGGAATTTTTCATGATAGAAATAGAAAGAAGAAACATAGTTGTAGTTATTTCTCTAAATTAAAATTTGAAAGAAAGAGAAAACATAGTCAGATTCGAACATAAATCTCCAAATAGAAAATAAAAATTGAATTTGATCCTAAGAGAACGAAAACAAAACCCTAGTAATGAAATTATGGAAGGAAGTTGAAGATCTTACCTTTGAGAAATATTTAGGCCTTTGTCGCAATTTTTCCAATATTTCCTTCGATGATTTCTTGCCGAACAGTAATTATAAACTGGGAAGCGAACAATTGATGTAATGGAGGAGAACGTGAAACCCTGTTGCAGACAGATACAGGAAAGAGGATATCCGTCATAATTAACTCAATTGTCCCATTATTAAAATCTTTCACAAAATTCATATATGGAAATGAAGAATCGGGTTAGAATTATTTTTGTAATGACTAAGCTCCAATCTCACTTTTGATAAGTTTACCCAAACATATAATTATGCACAGTTCAATGAAGTTTAGGAGTTGTGATATTTAAATCCTGCATAGTTTCCCTTTTTTGATGTCAATTTTTAAATCAATGAGCCTGCAAAGTAACTACTGGGAGGAAACCAACTTCACAAAGTAAACATTGAATAGGTGAAGAAAATGAAAATAATTGATCAGGAAATATGTCAAACATCATTGGAGCATCCATCGAAAGTACTCTGAACCATTTGGAACATTAAGAAAAATTAGTGAATATTTCATGTAAGTCACCGTTGACATAAAATCACATGAATTTTTCAATCAAAAACACTCTAGAACATGCTACTATGATATAGAAATATTTCTGTCAGTTATAATGTTTGAAAGAGCAAAAACTTCATGATTATTATAGTCGCTAAACATTTGCTAAACTAATACTAAACATATGAAAGAAAATCAAATAAAAATTCATTTACCATCACAAAAGTCTAATACAAATATTGAGTAGAGCCTAACAGACATGAACAAACTGGTAAGTAAAAAAGAGTTTGAAGTCATATTACTTTGTTACCATAGTGTCACCAACAATTGCTTTCAGTATGATAATGTTACAAAATTTTAATACAAAAAATTACTACAGCAACTGCCATACCATCTAATATCAGATTATAGAATTCCTCAGTTTTCAAAATTATAGTTCATCTTGGATAATCGGAGAAGTAGATTTGTAAATTGCGATGGTGGAAAGTAAATGAGAAAGACCAACATCAGTAGAAAGTTGAATGGTTGAAAAATTCAGGTTGACAGAGTCGGAAATCATGAACACAAAAGTAGTACGGTGGAGTAAAAAGCCTATACCTTAACTGAAACCGTCAGTTACGAACGTCGAGTTGTCGACGACATGAGCGGTGGTGAGTAGCTAATTGATTGAGGTTGAGCGACGGAGTTTGTGTTGATGAAGTTCAAATTCGGTTAGGGTTCGTAAATGGATCTGGGAAGTTGGACGATTTTCGTACTGTTTGATGATCTTCGCCGACCGTCGTTCACCCTTAGCTTGCAAGCTGCCTCGCCAAGCATCAGATCTGGATGTTAGGTGGGGAGAGCGGAAAGCAAATGGTGCCAGTGGACATGTTGGAGGGGAAAAGCAAGGAGAGGAGAAATTGGGGAGAGGAGGAAGATCAGGTTGTAGAAGAGCCGTTCGGTTTAGGTTGTGGGGGAAAGGGAAGAAAGGGAAGGATGCCAAAGGCGATTGAGGTGGAGCAGTGTTGAGGAAAGGCGGTTGAAATGTTGGGGGGGAAAACATCTGGTGGAGAAAGTGGGGATAGGAGAAAGTGGGGGGAGTGAATGAAAACAGGCTGACGTTGTGGGATTAAAATGCACGGGTAACAAAGGACGAATATGCCCTCTTCCTTTTGTGTGTACGTAGTTGTTGATTTAGTAGGGAGAAGGGGTTGTTGGGAAGTTCAAAAAAGCTTCACCAATGCAAAGTATTTGTATTATTAGTAGAGATAGGTTTTGAATATATATAAATTTCGAAAAGTATAAGGCATCACGTTTTGAAAAGTCGAGGACTTCAAAAATTATGTGGCTTTAAATATATATAAAGTATTGAGTATATATTAGCTTTAGGAACATTTGCATGGTTTTGCATAAATTTGCTTTAAAGTATGCATAAGTTCCAAATGTATAGATTTTGAAAATGTAACAAGCCTTGGAAGTATATATCATCAGGTTGGACTTGCTTGCAATATACATCAGTTTTCAAGAGTAGTTGAGCATACTAATTTCGTGCATAAAATGTTTTGAATATGTCAGACTTTTATAAGGTATAATTGTTTTGAATATACACACACACAAGGCTTTAATAGAATAAAGTTTTATATATATTGATTTCAAATCTATGATTTTGAATGTTTGCATGATTTCATATGCATATGCAGTCTAGAAAAACATAATGATTTGGCAAAAATATGATTTTGGAAATACGAGTTTCAAAGGATATAATGGTTTTGAATATATCAAATTTCAATTAGGTACAGGTTTCAAAGGTATAATATATAAAGCTTCCCAAACGTGTATACAATTGAGTTTCGGATGGATCATAGTTTTCAAAAATTTCAGATATATGAGATTCATGTACATACACATTTAGTTTCAAACACATGTGTGCACAATTTCAATGGTACATAATCTTTTGAATATATATATCAGTTTTATATATATTTAATGTCAAATACATATGTTCTATATAAGTATGATTTTAAAGGAGCAAAACTCTAAATATATTGATTTCAGATGCATATTAGATCTCCAATATTATGGTTTCAAGCTTATATGATATGTAGTTTTAAACTTATATGGTGGCCCCAAAAATATCAGCTTTGTGATTTAACATATATATGAGTTTACATACATATACCTTTAAGCTTTTATGTAAAGTTTTCTAATTTCAAATGAATTATAGATTTTAAGGGTATAAAGTTTTAAAATTATACCATCAAGTCTTAAATATATATATATTATTAAATTTCAGATATACATGATTTTATACATACATGATTTCAGATATAAATATATATATTGATTATGGATGTTATCATTTTAGTATATGTAAATATCAAATGTTATCCTATTGGCATATTAATTTCGAATTGAATTTAATTATACATGATTTATAAAGATATTTATTTTTAATTTCATCAATTCCATAAATATATTGCTTTGTATATACTTTGATTTTAAAAAAAGCCTTAACTTTGAGCATACTAATTTCAAAAAGCATAATTTTCGTAAATGTGTAATTTTATGCATATCGATCTCGAATGCGATCAGTTTCATGGGTATATAATTTTGAACGAATGAAGTTTATTATACATAAAGCTTCTTATATGAACAGATTTCAAACGTGTCGAGCTTTCAGAAAGAACAATTGTTTCAAAGAATGATTTCGAAAATTTACAGATTTCGAAAATAAAGAATATCAAAATTCATGATTTTAAAAAATTTATGTGTTACCATATTTTGGAACTCATATCATATTAGGTTAAAATGAAGATTAATCTACTATGAATAGATATCTAAGAAGCTCTGAATTTTCTATTATCAGATAATTTTCAAATTTTCTATACCAAGAGAATGGAGTTTAGAGAGATTCTTTATTTTGGGCTGGATTTAAATACCAAAATGGAAATTAAAGTTTCCATATATGATACAATGGATTTTCTATGGATTATTTATGTCCGGAGGTTAACACTTGCAACCATTGAACGACCCGGAATTTCACTGCTTTGGTTTATGAATATTTAATTAATTTTAAATATTCAAATAATGGTTTTTATAACTAAATTAAAACTCTTTTAAATGATAAATAATGATGGTGAAATAGTTTTCAAATTTAGTTTACAGAAATATTTAGTTCGATGAAAAACAGAAAATGTGACTGGAAACCGTTTTCCGAATTTTCGATGTTTCATCGTATAAAAGTTGTTTGAAATGTTGTGAGCCTTTTTTATATTTGAACAACATTTAAATGGTTAATAATGCAAATTAGTTAGTATATATTGGTATATACATAGGTATATTTACTTAAGTATATACATGTATATACTAAAAGATGCCTTAAGGGACATGATTTGACATATTGGCAATTTAGTACCTTAAGAGTACTTAAACTTGTTTAAACATGTTTTCTTTGACATGATGAGGGGAGGAACAAGGTGGTGGGCATAAATGGAATGTGTGGGGGAGGGTATTTAGATGTCAAGATAATATGCAGGGTAGAATTATAAGGGTAATTAAGTAATTCACCTTCTCTCTTGCTTATAAATAGCCCTTTCCTTCTTCAAAATTTTCCTCCTCTTCCTCCTATCATATTTTCCTCATCTTCGATCCAAACGGAGGTTTTTTTTAAACCATATGAAATTCTAGTGGCTACAACTTTTATTTGTACCACTTCTTTAAATTTTGAGCTTATCTATGTCCAAATCTCATTTCTTTCAGATCCATTTTCGGACCCATATTTTCAAGTCCGAAAATAGCACTCTTCTTTTGATCATATCTCCCTTAAAAAAATCCAAATTGAGTGATTATTTTTCTAAAATGATAGAGAAAAGAATTTTCAAGAACTTTTCTTTTGACCTCTATTCCAAATTCCGAGAGTAACATAGCCAAAAATCAAGGAAACGATGACCCATTTTCGAGTTGATTTTTTTTGTTTTCCAAGCTTTGCAAGTTCAAAAGTATTTCAAGTTTTCAAAAGAGTTTTGCAAAATTTTGGAGAGTAAACTTCTTAAATTTTGGGAAAGTTTTTACCTTTTCATTTATTGACTATTTGGTGATAAAATAATTTGATTGTTTGGTTGGATTATTGTATGGTTTGGATGTATATATATGTTGCTTATATATGTGAATGCATGTAGTTAAGTTAGTGTGTGCTCGAATGTGAATTCTAGATTTTTGTGAAAGATGTAAATGTGATATCTTATTTGTTTCGGTTTGGGGTATGAATTGGTTGTTATGGACATAATTATGTGGTTGTTGTGCAAAGAAAAGTTAACAAAGTTAGCAATTAGCTTTAGTTATCGATGAAGAATCCTTTGTGAAGAGTACGAGTTTTGGTTTGAAATCAAAATCAATTTTAAAAGTTAGAAACTTGGTTTCAAATTATTTATTTTGTGTTTTGAAAAGTTTGTAAGCTTTCTTGCAATGACCTGGAATTTCACTGCTTTGATTTGCGAATATTTAATTAATTTTAAATATTCACTATATATATTTTATAATGAAAATAAAACTCTTTTAAATGATAAATTATGATGATGAAATAGTTTTCAAAATTTGTTCACAAAAATATATAGTTCGAAGAGAAATCGAAAATGTGACCGGAATTCATTTTAAGAATTTTCGACTTTTCGTCAGCTAAAAGTTATCGTAAATGTTGTAAACTCTTTTACGTAAATAAAACACATATAAATATATAAGTTAGGGTATATATATGTGTATTAATATCTTTACTACTAATAATGATAATTCAATGAACTGAAAATCAACCGTGTCTTTTTGAAATTCCTGAAATGCCCTTTGCATCACCAAAAGTTCAAAATGACCTTCAAATGTTAGGATTTAAACAGCGCCTGAAGAAGCATTCTGGGTATTGCTGCATACTATTATTCAATTATTATGCGGTCAACATAACTTCACTTACCCTCCTCACCTCAGCACAATTTTATAGAATCTGCATGGTTGGACAACCTTATGCTTCCTCTCTTAGCTTATATACACTGATAATTAAGATATTTTTGGTGATGTAGGACTACTTAAAGTTAAGCTATTTCCATGTACAACTACTTTAATTTTTATATTGTTGATTGGTTGATGTAATGAGAAACGGGGTCCACTGTAGTAGGAGTCGGTAACGATTTGCGAAATGTAAAATTCCACCGTAACAGAAATTGCTATAAAATTCAGGGATTTTTCCCAGATATCACGTAATTTTAATTCAAAATATGGCAAATAAAAATACAAAGATGAATACCGACCCACAAAAGCAATTGACACGGACGTATCCTGAAAAGTTTAAAAGCAACAGTACAGTAGTATGTCTCTGTCATCAAGGAATATGTAAACAAAACTCACATAAATATGACGCTCAACTATATAGCCCATCACCAGCAAGATGCGACTATAATTAACAAACACTCAATTATTCCACTATAAAAAAAGGATATGACAACTCTGTTGATGATATTTTATTTTTCAATTTTTTAATCCTGCTTGCATGTTCATTTCATACTAAAAATTCAAATTCAACTTTCCCAGTCTAACCATCCTCACCGTATCTGTTCCAACATCTCTATCTCTATCTCTATTCTCTCTCTCTACTATTAATAAAGAGAATTCAATCAACATGATTTACATGGTGTCTTTTTGAAATTCCAAAATTACCCTCATTCGTTAATGGAATCTCACCACCCTTTCCGCCTACCCACCAACGGAATTTTACTATCAATTTTTCGTCGATATCACCAACAAAACAACTTGAAATGTGTTGTGACTACAAAAGGATTTGCACTTAAAACACACATCCATTCAAGGTAAACATATTTTTGAAATTCGAAAATTACCCCCATTCATTAATAGAATCTCACCACGCTTTCCGCCCATCCACCAACGGAATTTTACTATCAATTTGTTATCGAAATCACCAACAAAACAACTTGAAATGTGTTGTGACTACAAAAACATTTGCACTTAAAACACACATCCATTCAAGGTAAACATCCTTGGATATTAGTTGCACGTACGTGCGTTGTATACTAGTATGTATATATGTATTTATACTTATGTGAATAAGGTTTAAAAATAATATAAAATTAGGTAAAAAAATAAGCGTCACATCATAGGGAGACATGTTTAAACATGTCTAAAAATGGTACACATGCACATAAATGCTTATTGTCTCAAACTATTAAAGGGGGAGGACAAGATTTTCATGATTTTTAAGGATGGAGGAGACATGGTGATGAGGTGGCAAGGCTTGAATGGAGGGTGATGTTCATAGGGGTATTTTAGTAATTCATTTATACCATTTTATATAATTTTTTTTTCTCTTTTTCCATTCTCATTCATTTTCCATTCTCATTCATTTTCCATTTCCATTTTCACTTTTCTATTTTCCATAGCATCTCCATCTTCTTCTTAGCTTCATGAAACTTTTAATGGCTTCTTATGTTAGTTTTTAAGATTTTAAAAATATTTTTTTTTAATTTGTTTTAAATGTTCAAACTTGTTTTAACTCTTTCTTCTCCATTTTCCTCCCGTTTCATTCGGCCATAACTTCCTCCATACTACTCCAAATCAAGATTTTATTTTTTTCAAACCTTATATAATTCCAGTGGATCCAACTTTTGGTGGAATTACTTTTCCAAATTTCGAATATTTTTGGATCAAAATTTCATTTCTTTCTGACTCATTTTTAGACCCATATTATCATGGCTGAAAATACCACTCATTCTTTTAACCATATCTCCCTCAAAACAAATCCAAATTAGGTAATTAATTTTTCAAATATTAGAGAAAATAATTTCCTAAACTTCTCTTTTTATGACTTGTCTAAATTTCAAGAGTAACATGATCAAAAATCAGTAAGAAGATGACCTATTTTCCAGTAGATTTTTGTGATTTCCAAGCTTTCAGTGAGTAAATGTTAGTTTTAAATTTCAAAGTTTTTAACTTGATATATGTCGCATAAATTGCTTTATGATGTGTGTGAAATATGTTTGAGTTGTTATGTGTTTGGTTATTTGTGGATGTGATGATTCGAGATGGAAAAAGTGGACTTGAAACGAAGTCTACCTTAGTATTGTTGTAAATTTGTAAACTTTGGTTATGATATAGTTTACAAACTTTGGATTTGATATTGGTTGTAAGTTTGGATATGATATGAATGTGAACTTGTTTGTGATGTGGTATGTTTATAAGTTAACATTGAGATGTTAAAAAGAGATTTGGATTCTTTGGAAGGAAATGGTTTTAAAGTATTTAAGTTTTTAAAATTTTAAAGTTAAACTTTGTTTTAGTCTCCAAACTTTTCCTTATGGTTTAAAATGAAACAAAGTTAGAAGTGGAGAATTGCAAAGTAAGAAACTTGGAAAAAAAATTAAGTTACTGCATCTGTAGACTGTAGCGATAATCGCTATGGATGCAGTTTTGATAAAAAAAAATCAGATTTTTGAAATTTTAGTTTTTTATACTTAAAAGAGTTTTGAAAATGTTTTATAAAGTTAATAATGATGTTTTAGAAATTTAATTAAGTTTTCAATAATAAATTATTAATTAATTAAGTTTTGATAATCAATAATTAATTAAGTATTCAACAAGGTTTATTTAACTTAATTAATGAGGTTTAGTTTATAATTAATTATCTTCCAAATTTAAGAATAGTTTTAATAAATTATTAATTAAATATAGGGTTAATTATTTATTTATTAAATTGATCAAATTTTAAATTATTTTTAATCATTTATTAATTAAGGCTTAAATTTAATAAATTACTTATTTAAGGTTTAATTTATTAATTAAGTTTTAATTAATGGTTATTTTATTAATTAAATGAGATTAATTAATATTAATTATTAATGAAGGTTTAAATTATTATTTAATAATTAATAAATGATTAATTAAGGGTTTTATTTATACATAAATTATTTATTAAAGGTTTAGTTAATTATTAATTTATAATTAAATTAAGTTTAAATTTAATAAAGATTAATTATGATTTAATAAGATTTTATCTTGTAATTAATCATTTAAAAGGGTGTTTTAAGCTTTAAATCCTTTGTCTCCAAGAATCAAATTATTTTAAAGGTACTTCTTTTTTAGAGATGGTTTTGAACTCAAGGAATTCAAATGTTGGTACTATTAAGTAGACAAATGCTTGTGAATGAGTATGATGTGATTGTTTGATTGTGTGGACATTTGATAGTAGAATAAATCCCGTTCTACTATAATATAATTGATTTGATTATTGTGGATGTATATTCGCAGAATAAATCCTCATTCTGCTATAGATTGGTTGTTTGATTGTATGGCCATATATGTTAGTAGAATAAATCCCCATTCTATTATAAGTTAATTATTTGATTGTTTGGACATCTATTTAGCAGGATAAATCGCCATCTTGTCATTATGTTATTTGGACATGTATATGCTAGTTAAATTGTATTGACATGTTATTCCTTGATTTGGATATGAATTACATTTGCATATACGTTGACTTATGTAAATAAATGGTTAAGTAACTTGGAAGTGAAATTGATTTTAAATGGTAACTTAAATTACTACCATTGGGATTGCTAAGCTCTTTTTGAAATTATAAAGTATGGTGTTAAATTAACCTCAATTCTTCAATCAATCTTAAGGTTTAAGGTTTATAAATGATTTTTCAAGTTATATTGTTATTTTATAAAGGTATTTATAAATAATAACTTGTTTACAAAAATGGGTTTTACTAAGTAAAAAGTTTTATTTAAAGTGATTTAAAAGGATGAGTTGCAAAGGATATTTTGTGGAGTATTTTTCTTAAAGAAGAATTATCAAAGGAGTTTAAATATGAAATGTTTTATAAACGATTTAGAGGTTTGTAAAGAGGTTTTGTAAATTGACTCGTAGAATTATAAAGGTGTTTTATACATTGATTATCGAGATTTATAAATGTACTTAAATGTGAAGTTAGCTTTTAAAAGGAAACTTTTTATAAAGGATAAGTGGATCAGTTTATAGTAAGTAATGTTTTCAAAAAGGAATTTAAAAGGAGGAATTTTCCAAATGTTTTGATAATATACTTATATCCCTAAGGTAAGTATAAATGTTTTCCAAGTATAAAAGGGATGTAAGAGGTTTGGGAATAGTGTTTTGAAAAGATCTTTTGATCAAATGTTTATAAAGTGATTTTAATTAATTAAAGATTAATTAATAAAGGCTTAGTGGATCTCATATGGAATAAAATCAATGTTGAATGATTGTTTATTTGATAGTTAAATAACTGACTATCAAATCTGGACCTAAACATAACTTTGGAAATATCTAGAAGAAACACGTGAGTTATATAGCACAGTCATCCCTAATGATGCTGTACAGTACGTATAAATCTCGTTTCGTTCTTCTAGGATAAATGATAAAGAAATCTGTCCACAAACTGTTAGGAGGTGAGCTCCGCTCTTATCTTTATCTGTTTATTTCCTAAAGAACCGGGGTTGGGTTTACCGGGAACTATCAAAAGTTGTTTCGAAGAGACCTAGATTGGATATGTTATCCGAAAAGCACTTCGATCCAACTCAAACGTTTCGAGCTGAAGACATCTTGAAGAATATGGAATCGAAGATAGGGCATTGAAGTGCAAGGGCTGCTTAATACTAGTCCTAAGGGTGATTCCAAAATGGATGTAGTAGAAGTAGTGTCTTTGGTTTGTCCTTATCCTGACAACTTGTATGGATGAATGCTGACACTGCATTACAGCCTGGAAGGCAGTGTTAGCAGTCCAAGTGGGATTGCTATTCAAAAGGTAAGCATAGCCTCAAGCCTCATCAACCGGGAATAACTAAAATCAAAGGAGATGCAGTAAGGCTAAGTGGGTCGCTCCCATTAGGGTGTGTCATCACCTTTCTAGATACATCTACATATTTATGGATTGGTTGTGCATGAGATATCAATAAAAAGGGTTGCAAAGCAACCGGGGTGATGACATATCTGGTACTATCAAGTAAGGGGTAGGCCAGTCTTGTGTTGGTAGGGGATCCTGGCGAGGTCCTCGGTACATTTTCTAGATGTATACTATGATAGGTGGTACCCCAGTGCCTTGTTATTGTATGGAATCCAATCTCCAATACGTGCCTTTACGGTATTGATTGTAGAGCCTAGTATGCTGGAATTTAATAATGGTAACAATTTCGTCTATTTTCATATATTTATTTTGAACGCTTAGACATTATTATAATATCACTGGATTTACTATAAAGAGTGTTTTGGTTATCGTAAGGTAAAAACTCATCCAAGTTTATGTGCGGCGTGGTCTTACAAGATACCTTTGGTTTTAAAAGGGTTTTAACATAATGATTTAATTGTTTGAGTTTATTCACACCATACTCATGTCTGGCCCGGAGTTTTATTTTCTCTTTCTAAAACTCTTGGGTGCTCAAATTTTTATGGGCAGCTAAGTAGTTCAGGTTTTCCCATGGATGCATTTTGGAGGAGCTTGGAGCAGAAGGCTTCATCGATAGCTAGTTATTATCTTGTTTCCGCTGTATCATATGTATCTTTATGAGCTAGGTAAGGACATGCTGTTATAACTGTCCAAAGGTAGAATTTTATTAGTATGACTCTGATGTATCATTTTTGAAATGACTTTGTAAAGTATTATGTTGATTAATATATGTTATTCCGTTGTGTTTTGAGATTATGTGATTGTTTAGTTTCTTTTATCTTCTATCTCCTTTATTTCCCCTAACAATCTGTCTTTCCGGCACTTGGTTGTTCGGCATGTGAATACCGTGGATGTATTAATATCGATTTTTAGGGCTCAAAAAGGCGGTTCGTTACATTTCTAGTATTAAGTTTCCAAAAAGAAAAGCTGATACATTTGCCAGTATGACACCCATAGCGATAATCGTTATGTATGAAGTTTCAATAAAGGTCTGTTTTTTTAAAAATTCAGTTTCATACTTTAAATTTTTTTGGAAAGGTTTTATAAACTTAATAAAAATGTTTTGAAAAGTTAATTAAGTTTTAATAATTAATTATTAATTAATTAAGCTTGGTAATTAATAATTAATTAATTATTAAACAAGGTTCATTAATCTTAATTAAATAAAGATTAGTTAGTAGTTAATTATCCTTTAAAAGTAAGATAATTTTTTAATTAATTATGAGTTAAGTATATGATTTATTTTAATTTAATTACTAATAAAATATAAGGTTATTTAATTAATTAATTAAGTGTTTAATTATTTTTAATTATAAATTAGTTAAGGTTTTAATTTAAAATAATTATTTATTAAAGGTTTAATTTATTGTTTAAGTTTAAATTAAAAGAATATTTAATTAATTAATTGAGATGAATTAATAGTTAATTATTAATAAAGGTTTTAAATTATTATTTAATAATTAATTAAGGAATAATTAAGGATTTAATTTATAAAATAAATTATTTATTAAAGGTTTGATTACTTATTAATTTATAATTAAATTAAGTTCAAATTTAATAAGGATTAATTATGATTTAATAAAGAGTTTAACTTGTAACATTTTAAAAGGGAGTTTTAAGTTTTAAATCCTTTGTTTCGAGAATCAAATTGTTTTAAAGCTACTTTTTTCTTTCTAAAGATGGTTTTGAACACAAGGAATTCAAATGTCGACACCATAAAGTAGATAAACAATTATGAATGAGTTATTTAAATGGTTTGATTGTGTGGACATGTGTTATCAGAATAAATCCTCATTCTGCTATAAGTTGATTATTTATTTGTTTGGACATCTAATAGTAGAATAAATCCACGTTCTGCTATAATGTAATTGTTTATTGTGTGGGCATATGTTTAGTAGAATAAATTCTCACTTTGCTATAAGTAGTGAATTGTTTGGACATCTATTTAGTAGGACAAATCACCATCTTGCTATTATGTTATTTGGACATGTATATTCCAGTTGAGTTGTATTGACATGTTATTCCCTGATTTGGATATGAATTGCATTTACATATATGGTGACTTATGTAAATAAATGGTTAAGTGACTTAAAAGTGAAATTGATGTTAAATGGTAAATTAAATTACTACCATTGGGATTGTTAAGCCTCCTTTTGAAATTATAGAGTATGGTTTTGAATTAATTTAAGTTCTTTAATTAATTTGGGGTTAAGGTTTATAAATGATTTTTCAAGTTATATTATTATTTTATAAAGGTATTTATAAATAATAACTTGTTTATAAAAATGGGTTAGTAAAAGGGTTTATTTAAAGCGATTTAAAAGGATGAGTTGCAAAAGATATTTTGTAAAGGATTTTTTTTAAAGAAGATTTATCAAAGGAGTTTTAAATGGGGAAATGTTTTATAAATGATTTTAGTGGTTTATAAAGAGGTTTTGTAAATTTACTTGTAGACTTATAAAAGTGTTTTATAAATTGATTTTGGAAATTTACAAAGGTATTTAAATGTGAAGTGAGCTTTTAAAAGGGAACTTTTTATAAATGATAAGTGGATTGGTTTATAGTAAGTAATGTTTTCAAAAGGAATTTGAAAAAATAGAATTTTCCAAATGTTTTGATAACATACTTATACCCGTAAGATAAGTATCAATATTTTCCTAAGTATAAAGGGGAAGTAAGGGTTTTGGAAATAGTGTTGTGTAAAGATCTTTTGATCAAGTTTTATAAAGTGCTTTTATTAACTAAAGATTAAATTAATAAAGGTTAGCGGATCCCATATGGAATTAAATCAATGTTTGAATGATTGTTTATTTGATAGTTCAATAACCAACTATCAAACCTGGACCAAAACGTAACTTTGGAAATATTTAGGAGAAATACGTAAGTTATATGGCACAGTCATCCCTAATGATGTTGTATTGTGCGTATAAATCTCGTTTCGTTCATCTAGGATAAATGATAAGGAAAACTATTCACTAACAGTTTGGAGGTTATCTTCGCTCGTATCTTGTCTGTTTATTTCCTAAAGAACCAGGGTTGAGTTTACCGAAAATTATCGAAAGTTATTTCGAAGAGACCGGGATTGGATATGTTATCCGAAAACCACTTCGATCCAACTCAAGCATTTTGAACTGAAGACATCTTGAAGGGTATGGAATTGAATACATAGTTTTGAAGTGCAAGGGCTGTTTGATACTAACTCTGAGGGTGATTCCAAAAAGGACGTAATAGAGGTAGCGCCTTCGGTTCGTTCATCACCTGAACGACTTGTATGGATGAATGCTGACATTGCGTCATCACTTGGAAGGCAACGTTAGTATTCCAAGTGGGATTGCTATTATAAAAGGTAAAGACATAGCCTCAAGCCCCATTAATCGGGAAATTACAATAATCGGGCATGCAGTAGGGCCATGTGGTTCGCTCCCATCAGGGTATGGTCATCCAAAATCTAGATCGATAATTATCGACTCATGTATACTTCGGGCTCAAAGTGGGGTGATCATATTTGGTACTACTAGTCAAGTGGTAGGCCAGTCCTGTGTGGCTGGGGTACAAGTGTTCTTGTCAGACCCGGTGCATTTTGTCTAGAGATGTACCATTGGAAAGTAGTTCCTTACCTTGTCATAGCATGGAATCCATTCTCCAATATGTGCCTTTATGGTTTTAGATGCACCCAACTATGTTGAAATGTGAGATGCAATCATTTCAGCTATTTTCATATTTTACTTTGACCTCTAGACATTTTTATATTATCGGTGGATTTGAATATAAAAATGTTTCGGTTATCGTAAGGTAAAAACCATCCATGTTTATGTGTGGTGTGGTCTTATGAGATACCCTTGATTTTAAATGTGTTTTAGAAGAAATAATTCAGTTGTTTGAGTTTACTCACATCAGACCCATGTCTGGCCCGAAGTTTTATTTTCTTTCCCTAAAACTCTTGGATGCTCATATTTTTATGGGCAGCCAAGCAGTTCAGGTTTTCGCCGGATGCACTTTGGAGGAGCTTGGAGTAGGAGGCTTCATCGATAGCTAGTTATTATCTTGTTTCTACTGTTTATATGTATATTGTATCAGTTATGTAGGGACAGGCTATTATAACCGTCCTAGGGTAGAATTTGTATTAGTATGACTCTGATGTTTCATTTTGGAAATGACTTTTTACAGAGTTATGTTGATTAATATATGTTATTCCATCGCGTTGTGAGATTCTATGATTGTTTAGTTTCTTCTTATCTTCTATCTTTTTTCTTTCCCCTAACTATCGATCTTTTCGGCACTTTAATGCTTGGCACGCAATACAATGGACATATTAGTGTCGATTTTCAAGGGTCGAAAAACTTGGTTCGTTACAACTATGCTCATCACTTCCAATATAGCAACTGATTTAAGTCCTTGGATTGAAGGTGTTGTTAACCACTCCTATTGGATCAATTTCCAAAAGTTTATTTTTATGGTTATCTAATTTATTGAAAAGGCGCTTTCTAAAAGTTTCACAATTTTTGAAACCTACTATCCGACCCGATTATACATGATAATCCATCTTATTTTCATAAAATTTTATACCATCAAACAACCTGCTACCCTAAGGAAATTTGCATTCCAAAAGTATCTCATTAAATAATATATACTCTTTATCGCCATAATTTTAACCCAAAGGATATTTTGATAAAATAATTTTTAAGATTTGTAAATTATTTATATTAACCAAAAAGAGAATGACTACTTACCAAGGTAAGCTAATGGAGTGCAAGACCTAAGTTTGGAACTTCAAGCAACCAAAGAAGAATCTCTAAGTTAAGGTCATCAAAGTACCCCAAGTAGTTTTCATAAAGACGAAAAGGCATGCATCAAGAATCATGGTCATGAGCAGTTAAAAGAGGACAAATCCGTTAAACCGAAACTTTTTGAGAAAGGGATTAAAGAAAAGATTTTTATATGGATTATCTTAGCCAGGTAGAGCAAAGCAAAAGATAAAGGATCATTAGCAAGATGGTTTCTACATTGAGAAAAAATAAGTATTGAAAGAAAACCACCTTCCGACTAAAAAGGGAAAGAAATTTAAGTAAATCTATAACTTAGTAGTCAAATCATTATATAATATTGTAAGCTATGAGATTCATACTAGATTTATAAAGATCATCCGAAAATAGGATAATAAGATTGTAAAGCAGTAAGAGATATCTCGAATTATGGCTTGTTTCGAGTTCCAAAGCACTTGTTATTTTTAATCACAACTTGCTTCGAATTCCAAAACACTCGTAATCTTGATTTCTACTTGGATACAATTGTTCTACATAGACTGACTCTAGGATCGCGTGACTTAAACATTACTATGCTAATAACTTCTATCGAATTCTAAAAGCATTTATGGTTCCTACCTTAGTATGGATCCGGCATGATACAAATGCAAAGTATCCTGAATAATTATGGGATTTTCATCTACAAGTTCAAAAGTATTAATTATAGAAAGTTGATCTCTGATTACCAATGAAACCGCACGGTGTATCTGAACATGAAGTGTATTGAAAAGGACAATTACCCCTAAAAGTGTGAATTTTCAAAGGAGTACTCCCTAGCTCTTACTTCATACTTTATGAAAACAAATTGAATGGAATAACTACCATTCACGCTTTAAGCGTATCAAGCCACGGTCGGATGAATTTCATACGCATTAGAAATGATGCTTCCAATCGAAGTTGAGATTGAATCCCATCAAAAGGTTAAGAAATAAAATGAAAATCTTCGAATTTAATCAATGGAGGAATGAGATAGCCAAATAAGTGCTCGAATATTAACAAAGGACATCAAAGTGAGACGCCAGATGTTTGAAGCCATATTTCCCAATAGTGGATGAATAAAGGAAAATTTGTCAAGTATATCTATATGGTTAAGGAGTAATACTCTCCTCAAATAAAAGGAAAAGCCTAAACCACTACCTAAAATGGTAGTAAGGGGCGAAACCTTTATTCCCACCATGGTTGCCTGGTCAAAGCTGTTAGAACCTTGAATTTTGATGTTTTGATGATGACAACCATGAAAGTTTGAAAGTATATAAAAGCATATTTACTCCCCCTGAATGAATACTCCTCATATCAATCATATTCTCCCCCTTTGTCATCGACAAAAAGGAACAAATAATCGATATGAGAAATATAGATATAGAAGCATACAAATATCATAAACAATATAGACATATAAACATGTAGTTAGGAGAAGCAAATAAATATGAACATCATAGATAACAAACATACAAGAGCATGTAAATAAACAAATGACAATCTTACGTAGGAATATCAGAACACATAAAATTGTCTTAAGAGAAATAATATGACAAGATGTTCATGAGTGAAAAAAAATCTAGAATTCTTCATTATCTGGTACTTCTTATTCTTCTTCTTCTTTCGAAGTTGACCAAGTGAATGGGGCTAGATTTTCAGCAACACCGGTAGAAGTAGAGCCGGAACAAGATACTTTTTCCCAAATCTTGTTTAAAAAGCCTTTGATTGAGTTTAGCTTTTTGTTCGTTTTAGATACATTCTTTTCTACGTTATCTAAACGTCTACCAAGTTTGCTTTGATTTCAAGATAAAGTTACAAGAGCTTGATTCAGAGGCACATCAACATGACGTTCTTGAATTTCATCGTCTTCTTCTTCTTCTTGTCAAGGAGGTTGAGAGGAGGAAGAAGCAATATTCATGTCTCTCGGTTGAGGGATTCCTTGTTTACGATTGGTGGCCCATTGTTGAAAGCTAATGATTTGTTGATGTTTGGGGCATTTAGGAAGACCCATTAGACTTAGAGTCTTCGAGTTAAGCTCTTCCATGGTCATGAAATCCAAATCGAGTAAAGGAATGCGCATGATATAAGCTCCATAGTGAAGCGTCTTGTAACTTATCTTGTGATTAAAGGTAGAAATTCATCCAATATAAGTTTTCTCCAATTTACTCATTAAGATGAGTAAATAGAATATAGGGCTTGAGAATCCCGTTGTAGACCTTTTCGTAGCTTCCGGTCCGGGGTTGTAACGATCGAATGAGTGCTCGGTGAATGATTCATGCCTTCGGACGTAAGGCACTACATTTCAAAATTGTTAAATCGTCCGATAAAAAGAGATGTGATACTTCGTCACGATTATACATATCTACCCCACTCATCAGCCGGCTGAATTGTATCAAAATTGCACTATATTTCTGGGGGGTGAACTTTCCTGCACATCAGCCGGCTGATCTCTCAACAAAGCCGACTGAATGAACTTTGATGTTTTGATTATGACAACTATGTAAGTAAATTTTATACGAACTAACCACATTTGCAGGAGAAGATACTATTTTACTCGAAAAATAATCTAACAGATTGCAGACCAAATTCCAAAGAGAAGATTTAGTAATACATTTAGTCTACGGTCTGAGTCTAGTAGTTCATACATGTTAAAATCTCTTCGAAATGGTATATGCACGTACACACAATCTAAAGTATTTTCAAAAAATAGTTCATATGCTAAAGATTTCATAACGTAGTTCATATACAAAAAGTTTTTGGAAAAAAACTTTGATATGAAAAAAAACAAGTCATTCAGCCGGCTGACTCATATAGTTCAGTCGAATGAATGCCTGTGCACGTGCACAATTACACTTGAATATTCAAAGGCTGAACTATATGATTCAACCGACTGAATTGCACGATTTTTGCACTATTTTTTCTCTGATTTGGTTTTTAATCGATTCAGCTGGCTGACTTATTCCAATCAAATGGCTGAATCTTCATAACGGTTATATTTTGAAAAGGCACTTCATTTCAGCAAATAGAAACAACTCTTGATTCAAGAGTTGCTTCCATACTCTTTCATGGCTAGTTTTCACGAATGATTGCAACTCTTAAATCACTATATATAGCCATGAAATCAATTGTTTTAATCGCTTAATTCTGATTCTATTACTCATTCTTAATGTCTAAACAATCTTTCCATTTGCATTCAATAATTTTGTTCTAATCACTTGTTCATTCAAGAAAATTTCATTAGTGATTAAATAAACTGCCTATCTTCACGGATTACACTATATACCACAAAAGAGAAGATTATAGGAAGGGTGTACGTTATTGACTTATCAGTGCTACTCAAGAGCATACTCAGCCAGAAGCAATTTTACTGTTTGTATTAGAAGTCATGTTCGGTTGCTCAGGTGGTTGAAGTCCTATTATGTTGCTTAGGCGGTAGAAGTCATGTTTAGTTGCTCAGGCGGTGTAATATCTATTCCTTTGGGTCAAGTGGGGGTTTATAGTTGAATTCCAGAAGGAGTCTAGGACTCGACGTAGAACGGGAAGTTTGAACCAGTATAAAAATCTCTGATGTCATTTACTTTATTATTTACCTTTATATTTACATTCCGCAATAGTAGATAACTTAGTTAATATTCCATATTACACGATCATTAGTTACTTTCAAAAGCACATCTTAGAGGGAGGCCAGAGAAAGCCTTTGGTCCCGTCTGAAAAAGCCTGAACAGAGCATCTACAAGCCTTCATCCCTTGCTTATGCGGCCTGGCTGGAGCGCCTCCCAGAGGAAGGATGGAGTAAGCCTTTAGTCTAGTCTAAGATGGCCTAACAAAAGCACTTAACCAGCCTTCAGTACCGTTACCAAGGCCTTACTGAAGCACCTCCTAGAGAGAGGTCGGATAAGTCTTTGGTTCTACTTAAGATAACTACCTAAAACACCGGACAGTCCTTTAGTACCATCTCTAAGGCCTTACTAAAGCACCTCCACGAGGGAGGTCGGGTGGGTCTTTAGTTCTACTTAGGATAGCTAACCAAATGCAGCGGATAATAGACCTATATCATCACCTAAGACAGTGATAAGAGTTTAGATCCAAGTGAAGATCGTCACCTAAGATGGTGCAAGGAAAAGTGACTAAGACGTCCAAAGCCCAAAGAGAGGCGCAAAGAAAAGGGACCATGACGTCCAAAGCCCGATGAGAGGCAATAGAAATCAATCAAAAACAAGCCATTAGCACTCCAAAGCAACAGTCATCTAGAGGAAGGTCAATCAAAAACGAGTCTTTGAGCTCCAAAACAAAAGTAATCTTTTAGAGGAAGATCTACCAAATGTGAGCTGTTATTAGTCCAAAAGAAAGTATTATTACTAGATGAATTTTCTGGTCTTTTATTATTACCAGATGGTTTTCTGGTCTTCCATTATTATTACCAGATGAGTTTTCAGGTCTTCCTTTATTATTACTAGATGGATCTTCTGATCTTTTATTATTGCCAGATGAACCTTATGGTCTTCTATATTATTCCTGTATGGATTTTCTAGTCTTCTATTATTATTACCAGATGGGATTTCTGGTCTTCCATTATTATTACCAGATGGAACTTCTGGTCTTTTATATTATTGCTGGATGGATTTTTCGATTTTATATTATTATTGCCAGGTAGGTTTTCTGGTCTTATAATACTATTGCCAGATGAGTTTTCTGTTCTTCCATTATCATTGCCTGTCATTTCTGGTCTTCTATCATTATTGCCATATGGTCTTCCGATCTTTTATTATTTCCAGATGGTTTTTTGATATTCTATTCAGAAATTATTATTGTCAGATGGATTTTATGATCCTCTAATCAGATGGTTTTCTGGTTTTCTATTCACCAAATTGCCAGAAGAGTTTCTGGTTCTCCCTCCTATGATATTTCCTGATGGTTTTCTGGACTTCTACTTAAGAAATTATAATTCATAAATAACTTTCTAGTTTTCTATTCATGAAATCACTATTTCTATATAATATTCTAATCCTGGTTCTACGGGCTTCTATTCAAGTAAAATTGCTGCCAAATAGATTTTTGGCCTCTTCAAGTAAATCTATAAATTCCAAAACTAACATTGAATTACAAATAAGAGATCCTTTATGATCTTATCAAATCCTAAAAACTTTGCCCAAAATCAAATTTAAAAAGTTAATAATGAAAATCATGGCTTGTTTTATGTTTTGCAGGAAAATATGATTAGAAAGAAAACCTAGCAAATGAATAAGAAAAGATGATGAAATTCTTGGTTTTACACTAAAGTGTAAAAAGCTTCTTTGATATAATGAGGACGATAAACCTTATCCATATATTTTTTAAGGGAGGCAAGAAAAGAAATAAATGCCAAAACTAAGGATTCATGTCGAAGATTTGAAGGCTTCACGTCGAAATAGTGAAATCAATATTGAAGAATGATATTAAAGGTCCGTTGATACCGAAGGTCAACTTCTTACCGCACTTAATCAATGTTGTACTAATTCCATGTCATGCTCATTCCATACCATGCTGATTCCATGCCGCATATCATTAATGCTGCACTTATTAATACCACATTCCATCAAAAGAGAATACCGCATGTCATCCATGCTGCATTTAATCAATGTCGCGCTTCATCAATCAATACAATAAAGATAACGTCGAAGGCACTATACTTCATTAAGGAAAGAATTAATGTCGCACGCCACCAATATCGCATGTCATGAGGGCAATGATATCGAATAGCACTAGGTCGTAAGCCATCAATGTTAAAGCGGCATGATATATCATCAATGTCGCATCTCATTGATGTTGTAACCCTTTAATGTCGCCATCCAAGCAATAGCATGTCTATTCAATGCCGTATGTTATCAAACAAGAATATAGGAAGGTTATGATGAGATTGCCATATCGAATGTCACCTATATAATAATAAGCACCATGTATTAATTGATGTCGCATTTCATAAATATTGCCTATTACTGATGTTGCACAATGTCGATACCATGGGAATGTCAAGAGCCATTCAAAGAAAGAGGATTAGAATCATTTACAAGGGCAAACTCAAGATGATTTAATGTATTTCCTTTCATAAAGCTTCAAAGGCCTTCATGTCGAAGCCATCACCAAGATGGTACTCCAAGTCCTACATCGCTAATAGAAGCAAGCCTATCTCCTTCCAACCATGATAAATAGAGATGTACCCCTTACTGGAAAGGGATCCCAAATCTCTTTCTCACTCTTATCACTTTTTCCAATTAGGATATTCTCCAAGTTCTCTTTGTTGAGAGCTCGAGGACAAACTAATGTCATTAAGGATAACAGGGGTGAAGATGACATATTTGTAAACAAGGGCCTATGCAATTTGATAATTGCATATTTGCATATTTTATAACAAGTTTATGATTGAATAAAGAACATACTTGAGTCCATAGCCTATAGTTGTTTGGACTTGCTATTTTATCTTTTGATCTTATGAATAGTATTTCAAATAATCTTGTGAATTATCATAAAACTAAGGGGAATTATTAGAATTTCTTCAGACATGCCTCCTTGTACACACACCCTTTGAACGTTAAACCAAATTTCGGTTTAACACTTAATAAGGAATTTGAACCGATGGTCTGAAATAGTAGATGCAAACTTATTTAATTCAAATAGTCTGGTGGATGATATTCCAAGCTTCATATTTGCACTTGATTAGGAAATCCAAAATTTCATAGATTCATATCATTGCTTTTACCTGCAAATAAACTCGAATCCCCAACTAGTGAATTGTAAAAATTTTAATATAGATTATTCATATATATTCTTAATTCATGATATAAAAGGAACCAAAATCAAAATTTAATAACAAAAGTCTATTTGATGAATCTGCAATGAATGTATGTATTTTATAACTCTAGGGATTTGGTAGACTTTATAAGTCATTGTTTTTAACACCATTTTTGTTGAAGTTACTTCATTATGAAATCTTTTTGTGTTTTTATTTATTATGATAGATAAATTTTATTCACTAATACACATTCGGTCTTGAAATTTATTTGTTTTTCTTTCTTTATTTTATATTCCATTTCGCATTTGATTGTATTGATTTTTTAAAAGTCCAAAATTTTGAATTTCGAAATAGATCGTTGTTTGACTTTTCAAACTTTAATTAGCAATTTTTCTCACATACGGATAGATATGAGAGAACGGTCTTCACCATTGTTCATATTTTTCCAAGAGCTTTCCAACGATATCAATTTCATCAAAAGCTACCTCAACTTGGAATTTCATAAATAGATATGGCCAATCGTAATCGTCCATTTGCAACTTTTGATTCATGACTCTGTTCTTTAAATCAATCATACAACCTTGTGCATCTCGATGAGTAAACCACTCCATGGAGGTCGATCTCCTCAGTTCATCACCAAATTGCTAGAAATTGGATCATAAGTGAAAAAATAGGCCATGTTTGATTTTCTCCGGCATCCTTATGCTATCCGAGTTGCTACGTCTGCAGCAATTTATAGAGGAGGTGTTGAGCTTTGATTTGGTGGTAGCCGTTGATTTTTAAAAGTCGTTGTTGCTATGAATTGAGTTTCTGACCATCTAAATATTTGGTGTGAAAACATTAGTAGTTTCCAATTTTTCACGGCTAGTTTAGGCTGCAATTGAATGACGGGTGGTGGGGCATAAGTTTGACTTTGATTGCCCTTTCTTATCAACAATCTTTTGGCATCTAACATGTCACCAATCGTTGACAATGGATGTTGTCGGATGGTATATCTACGTCGATTTTTGTCTTTATCATTCAATAAAATTATATCTTACTAAAGCTTGAAGAACCGTTAATTATTTCATTGTTAACATTATCGAATATGTCCAAGCTATCGCAGATTGAAATCTTATCACAAATTAAGGAGGGGTCATCATAAGTTGACGCTGTAAGGGACTATTGCATGTTGATGAGGGAGTTACCATCATGAGTGATGGAGGAAAGAGAGGAAGTGATGCTTCCAGTTGATGGATGAAGTAGGGGGAGTGCTACTATCACAAGTTGATGGATGAAGGAGGGGGAGTGCCGTCGTAAGTTGATCAATTTTTGAATTAAAGATTTCCAAACAAACAAAAATTCGTATCTTTTTCAAAAATAAATGAGTTTGAAAAATTATTCGGTCATCATATTCACAAAAATATTTTTTATTTTTCAAAATTATTTTTTTAAATAATTAATTTTCCTAAAATCAAGGGTATTTTAGTCATTTTTATAAATTTCTAAGTTCAATTCTCAATGAAAGCACCAAATAGTAAAACCAAATTTGGTTCCAACATCAAAAATATTCTAAAAGAAATAAAATTCAAATAAAACTCTAAATATGCCCATAATCAAAATATAAATTGTCAAAAATGCCCAAGGTTTAATTCATCTTCATTTCATATATAAATAATATATGAAATTCAAGCTCGTATATTATATTCATTGTCCAATGATCAATATGCAAAAAGTATATGTCATCTCCTTCATTATAGTCCAAAATGTCAATATGCAATTTTCTATTTCTAAAGGTCCTTATGGTCAACGGTTTGACTCATCTGCTTCTTCGTCGGCCATTAGAGAAGTTCTCAGGCTCGTAAGAGACCTTAAAAATACCTAAGTCCCAAAAAATGATTTGTGCTAAGAAAGTAGAGATAAGCCCCTTCTTATATGGAGATAAGCCCTTATTTATAGTGGTTGGAAATGGGAATAGGTTGCTCGTATTGGTCGGTTGGAATTAATGTAGATTGGTGACTTGATAAGATGGATGGTCGTAATGGCGCTATATGTCATAATCCAAGGATTATAGTAGTTCATACAAATCGCTATCTTGGCCATGGTATTAACAAAGGTGGGATGGTTGTATAAGAGTGCCTTAGCTTCATTACATAGAATTTTTTTCATGTTAATACACTACCTCTTAACGTGACTTATTACTATTATTTGGTGTTGAATGTCGCATATACCTTCTTTTTTGCATATATTTGAATTGATTTGTTTAATGTAGAACCACCAATGTACTCCAGTAAGTATATCTTATTGTAGCATCCTTAACTTCTCCATTTTTTTAATATTTTTCTTGAAATTAATTTTAATATTTTTTATTGTTCTTTTTTATTGATGATAGCTTCATTTTTCAACATGCGATAGCTTAATTTTTCAATATGCGATAGCTTAATTGCTCAGTATGTGATGGCTCTCTCATTAACATGGGATAGCTTCTTTATTCCCTACTTGTGATGGCTTTATGATATCACCTATGGTAACCTTGACCATATCAACTTCCAATAGCTTACCGTTGTCAACTTGCGATAGTCTTGACCATATCACCTTGCGATAGCTCTACGGTAATGGCCTTGCCCATATCAACTTAAGGTAGATTCTCTATTCTTTATTCGCAATAGCTTTTATATACATTAAAGCGTTAATATTATCAACATGCGATGACTTATTTATCTTCAACATACGATGGCTCACTTCTCAATGTTTGATAGCCTTTACTCCTTAATGTGCAATAGCTTTCAGTGTGTGATAACTTCATATTGTCAACGTTTGATAGTTTCGCACCTTATTCATTTTTGGAAATTTGGGTGTAACAGAACTTGTTTAGTAATATATTACAATTAAATTCAATTTAAATGCGTATCGATATTATATAACGATTTGTATGTATATTACTTTTATATACGCACCCAATTAATTACTAATAGCACCCTGAAAATTGCTAATGGCATCAATACATCAAATAGATAATTAATTAATATTTTATAAAAAATATTTAGTTCATTTACTAAAATTATAAATTAATTAAATTGAGTGGTGTATTGGAGTATTCATCAATATAGTTGTGTGACTCGCGGGTGTAAATTCAACCAGCGATCAATATCAAACAACTTAAATATTAATGTTCACACTTCGCCTTAGTTAGTCTAGTGACAGTTTGACAAAATTTATCGCTTATACAGCTTTTTAGGAAAACCCAATTTTATGGTATTAGTCGGTTACTATTAGTAACAATTGTTTACGCTAACTCTCTTCATCAACATTATATCACTTTAGGACAAATGGAATTGGTTTTGGTCAAAATTCCAATATCTTCCACATTCAACTTGGTTAGTCCTTAAACAAAGTAATTGGTTCAAAAATAATATGTATTATTAAATGTACTGCCTTGGTTTGAGACTTTGACTTTGAGTTGGCTATAACTTACTGCTAACCTCGGATAACTAAAGAGATCAATTCTCTATTGTTATCCAGTTTTTTAAACCAGATTTTAACTGGAACTAGAATGTCAAGATGAAGACAAAATGATTCACGAACTTGAAAATATATTTAGAGGGACAAAAGGAGCATATTCAAGAATTATCATAGGAGATGGACTAAGTGGACCACTTGGTACCGAGCCCAACCATTCAACACTGACCCCTTTTTATCGCCCATTGGAACTCCAAAATCACTTGTATGTGAAGCTCTAACTCAACTGATCATCATGAAGTGCTTTTCTTAAGGAATAAATGAACAATTCTAAGGATTGTTTGGAAGAAAGAAAAGACAATAGAGCTGAACAAGCCGTATCAGAAACTATCAAAAATAACTTAATATCATAGGAAAAGTGATCGGAACACAAAGGATTGAAGATGGAAGATCAAGAGGAAGAAGTCAGGGAGATTTCAACCCATAAAAACAGGTTGGTACCAAGTGGTACCACTCACCAAGTGGTTTTTGTTGGAGTTTGGGCCCTATTTCATCCTTCTACATGTAGACTTGGAACTGGACCTAATGCTTTATGGGCCTTCGATTCAACTAGCTACTATAAATATAGACCATATGGCTACTGGAAAAGGACTTCTAGCTCTTTTGTTTTCTTCATCACTTATCTCTCCTCTCCATAGTCACTAAGGCAGACATTGTTGGCTACTCTAGGCTTTAAGAATTTTTCAATCCCTTGTACTAGTAACTCTCAATCAAATAATTAATAAACTTTAGTGGATAGAGGCTAAAGATTGTCAAACCACTATAAAATTCCGGTGTTCCCTTTTTTTCCTTATTGTTCTTTGCTAGATCTCAATATTACTACTGGTTTTTAGGTGTTGATTCATTTTTGGCGTCAACATTTTGGTGCTTTCACTGAGAAATTGATTTTCAAGATTAGATCTAGCTTGCTATATTTAGTTTTGAGAGATCCAGTGGTTTGATCTAGAAAATTTGCTTTAAGGAATTTGGAAACTTGATGATAGGAATCTATGGCGCCTAGGAGATCTGGAAGATTGTCTAGAGCAGTAGCGGCGATGATGAAGGAAATGTTCATTAAATAGAATTGAGTAACCAGCTGGTAGTACCAGGATCATATGCTCCGTAGGATATGGTTACTAGGATTGATTTTGACAAGATGATGTAGGAGTTGAATCAGAAGTTGGCTGACAATCAGAAAGCATTGATGGAGAAGATGGATGCTAGCATAGCACTACTGACCTAGCAACCATAGAGGACCGGGAGTAATAGGAGGGAAGTTTCTCTTTAAGGATTTGAAGAAGAGAATTCATCCATCTCTGGTCAGAATAGGCGAAAAGAAAGACAAAAACAGAAGAAAGTAGTTGCTGGAGCAACGGATGGAGTTGTTGGAGGAAGTAGGTAGACCCCTACCACCAAAATACAACTCGGTACCGACCAGAATCTGGTCGTTACCGAGAGGTTTTTTGGAGCTCCTAGGGAACAAGGAGCTAAGGCCTTGTACTTAACTGACTTGAAGGATGACCTGCAGCACGACGGTGATGATTACGAGTTGGATATTATAGTTAATGGTGCTGGAGTTCAAACTGCTATGACGAAACCAATCGGGCATCAACGAAAGATTGGATGAGTGGTTCTCCCAAAGACCAAAGAACCTAGACATCAATGGGAAAACCTAGATCATTTGCCGAGTCAAACACTTAGTGCATTTCCTGATAGTCGACCTTCAGAGTACTGTGCCAATGAGGAGTTTATAGCAAATATGGTCAAACGGTTGGTAGTGGAAAGCATAGGTAGAAAGAATGAGGATTGGGATTTCACACCAAGCAGAACTCCCTTCACAGCAAACATTCTGAGGGAAGAGTATCCTAGGAAGTTTACAATGTTGATAATATCATCATATAACGGGACTACTGATCCTAGGAAGCACTTGCTTAAGTATGACGGCACATGGATGGTGCCAGGTGGATGGACGTTGTATCGTATAGATATTTTCCTATTTTTTTAGAAGGTGTTGCATGGATGTGGTTCACTAGGATTGTGGCAAGATCTATATCGACCTTTAATGAGTTGGGTAGGAAATTCATGGAGCAGTATTGGCTCCATGCTGCTCGACCTAAGGACGTAATGTCCTTGTCGAGCTTATCTCAAGGACCTAAGGAGTCATGGAAAGGGTTCTTGAATCGGTTTAATATTGTTGTTACAGAAGTGAGTAATCTGAAGGAGGATCTTGTATTTATGGTATTGATTTGAGGCATCCACCAAGACATAGATTTCGGTAGATGACTGAAAATGAAGCAACCTACACCATGGAGGAGTTCCATCATAAGGCTAATTATTTCTACAATTGGAAGAGACGAGTCAAGCTGTAGGAAAAGATGATGATGGATAATCAAAGGAAGTTATTCAGAGCAATGTGGCGATTAAAAAAGCCGAAGAAAGCTTTGGAAACCCGACAGTTAATGTTGGAAATTCTGGTAATTAGAAGAAAAGTAATTAAAGCCCTGGGGTAGGCACAGCGAAAACAAGAAGCGCCTAAGAAAGATGAAATCGTAAGACTATACAGCCCTAGATGATACATTGGAAAACATATACCTTGCTACTCAAGAAATGGAATGATATAAAAAGCCGCCTAGGATGGAGGGAACTGAGTAGGAAAGGCACTTTAGAAAGTACTGTCCTTTCCATGAAACTCATGGACACAACACGAACAATTGCTGGCATTTGATGAATCTTATTGAAGAACTGATAAGGAAGAATAAGCTCCAACAGTACGTTAAAGAGCCACAAAACGGTGGTCAAGCCACGAGACCCCAAGAGCCGCCTCCCTAAGGGAATCAGCCTGGACCAATCGAAGAAGGGCCCAGGTGAAATGATTGAAGATTGTTTGTCAATATCATAACTAGAGGACCTCATCCAGTAGAGAAACACTAGAGGGAAATGGAACGGTACACAAGAGGATTGCTCTACCATAGAAGACAGAGCTCTGGCTAAGCAACAAAGACTAATAACGAATGACATTGTGTTTAGAAATAGAGATGCTTATGAAGTCGAAGCGCCAACTTTCGACCCTATGGTGATAATGGAAGGTATAGGACTTGCAATAGTACGTCGGGTTTTGGTTGATACTGGAAGTTTTATGAACAAAATATTTAGGAGAACATTCGATCAAACGAAGATTAACATGAAGGAGGTTATGGCTTGCACAAAAAAAGATCTAAGGGTTTACCAGCGAAGTAAAACAACCAATCGGGATGATCAAACTACCCTTGGAGTTAGGTGAATGCGATCTTAGGATAGCCCAGATTAAGAAATTATTCATTGTGGATGAATACTTGGCATACAACACTTTTTTAGGCCGATAGACCCTAGCTGATTTTAGAATAGCATTGGATCACTGGTGTTTAATGATGAAGTTCCCCATAGAAAATGGGGTTGGATCAATAAGAGGAGATCAAAGTATAGAAAAGGAGTGCTATGTTGCAGAGTAGAGGGAAGCAAAGCAACAGGAAAAAGGCAAGAATGTGGAGAAAACTCTCCACATTCGAGATTCGCAAGCATAACAATTGAAGCTCGAGCCCTGACTCGGGAACCATAGCAGGTTTTATAAGGCTATGGATCCCAGGAAGAATTCAGGGGAAGGGCGAGCAGCGCCAATTGAGTTGACGGTGAATGTTCCAATCAATATGGATGATCCTACACGGATTTTAAAGGTTGGATCTCAGCTTAGCATTAATTTAAGGAAGGAATTGGTTAATTTCCTTTAAGGGAATTTGGACGTATTTGCTTGGACGCATTCAAATATGTGTGAAATATCACTGAAGATAGCGTGTCATGCGTTTATTATTGATTCAAAGTTTACACGGGTCAAACAAGAAAGACGCAGCCTAGGTCCAGGGCGATCCGTTGCTTTGATGGAAGAAGTAGATAAGTTGATGGAAAATGGCTTTATACACGTGCTTTACACCTTGAATGGGATCCAACCCCATGTTGGTCAAGAAATCAAACGGAAAATGACGGATATGTATCGACTATTCCGATTTGATTAAGGCATGCCCGAAAGACAGCTTTCCTCTGCCCAGAATTGACCAACTTTGTAACGATCCATAATTTTCGATAATTAAAATATTAATTTAAATAAGATTTTGGGATGTAATATTGTAAGAAATTTAAATTTATGATTTATTAATGAGAAAATGATAAGAATATGATCTTAATAACGTTGTTTGAAAGTAATTGATAACTATTTTAAAAGTAATTTCAATCAATTGTAAAGTCAAATTGGTTATAATCGTAAATAGGGAATAAAAATTCAATCTTTTATTTGATGGTGAAATTGGATGTAATTAATTGAAATTGGTTAATATAGAATAATTAACTAGTATGTAAATATAGTAGCTTTCGTTTGTAAACAATAAACTTGGAAATGTGTTTGAATTTTTAATTTAATAATTTCGTCAACTATCATTTTTCTATCTAATCCGGTAAATTAATTTGGAAATCGATAAAAATTTAATATAATGGAATATTACAGTTAATATGAATTAAAATGATAACTGTAGAATATTGATGTAATAAATGGTAAACCAATGTTAACTATATCCATAAAGTAATGATTGATGGAATAATAAGGTGTAAGTCAAAATAAATGAATTTATTGGAATTTAAATTTTAATTAATGAATTTACCGTAATTGAAATTAAATGCTGTAATTAGTGCAATATTTAACATTGGATTTGACATGGAAATTTGTTTAAAGGGTTATTAATTTATATGTAACTAGAAATGATAAAAATTGTTAGTTATAAAATTTGAATTTAAAAGGTGATTAATTAATAATAATTTATTTAATTAACGTGAAAATAGCCATTTTGGTCACTGTCTTGTATTTTGACGAAACTAGTTTCATCGGATCCGTAACATTGAATTATTGTAGGATTTCAAGTTTCGTAACGATCAGACTTGTCGTTTGATCGTGCGGGCTCGAAACGTGCAGAATTCAATTTAAAATAAGCTGATTTTAAAAGCTAACTTCTATATACAATGGAATTTGGGTTTGAGACTTGTTCCATTGAATTTAAAAATATCGAAAACATCTACTTTGATATTTGGGAGGACATACTTTTGTTTTGGAAACGGAACGGGCTTTTTGGGTCGTTATTGTCATTTCGAACCAATTCGATATGTTATTCATTCTTATCCAGATCTGTCCATATAAATAGATTTTGTTTCTAAACCTACCAGCCTCTATTTTCTTATTTTTGTACGTATCTGTCTATTCAGTTTATCTGCTTCTTCCTCCCTCCCAGTGGCTGCAAATCCAAAACCCTAAATCCAATTTCAAATTCAAATCGAAAATCAAACTCCTCAAAACTATGTCATATTATATATCACCGGAAAGCTCTTAATGAGCATAATCCACTACAATGATTCGTTTTTCATTTGGATGCATAGTTTGATCAGAAATCAAGGATGAACCTCGGCCGTCAAAATTAGGTTTTCGCGATCCAACGGTGGATCTTCATCCGATCGGCGATCGGGAAGTGGCGTTGGGAAGAGGGTGGAGAGCAGGTCTTGTGGTGGTTGTCGTTCGTCGTCATGTAGTCAGAATTCGCCTGGAATGGCCTTCTTTTGTCAACGGCGGTGGTTGAGATATGTGGCAGGCGTAGGGGCGGTGGTGGCAGGCGTAGGGGCGGCTCGAGCAGTGGAGTCCACTGGCGTGGCCTGATCGATGCTCTGATAAAGGTTTTGGTGGCGATAATTGATCGAAGGTGGCAGCATAGGGTTCGTGCGTGCGATCGAGGCTATAAGGTGACGCTAGGGTTTCGACTTCTGAAAGGTGACGTGTATTATTTTCTGTATTTATTTTAATTTTAAATCGTATAACTTCTAACGATCATATCTTCTTCATACGAGGTCGGGTTTATGCGCGGCTTGTGCCATTGGGATCGTATCGAAATTCCAGACATCACGGAACTAGTTTGGTCGAATTCTGAGACCGCTAGATTTTTGGGCTATTTTTGGATTTTAAATCGACGAAAAATCAAATGTGAGTGTTTTAGCCCACTCACGACTACTAAACTGTCTTATGTTAGTTAAATTAAATTTATGATGTGATTAAAAGTTGATTGCTTATTGTTTGGTATATTTAATTCGTCATTCTCGTTAAATCTAAATTTTATCGAATTTAATTGCCATTTAATTTAATATTGAATTTAAATTGCCAGTTAAATACCTGTTAACGATAATCAGTTAATTGTTGTTATTTATTGGTTGATTTGAATGATGATTGTGTTGTATGTTTAATTGTTGATATTTGGATGATTGGATGGATGTCTATTTTATATGTTGTTATCACACTGCAAGTTACCTTGGTTATTGTTAGGAAAATCACTATGGGTTGAAATGATACATACCCGAACGATCTATAGATTAGGGAAAAATCGTTATGGGTTGAAATGATAGACTCGAGCGATTTTATGGATTTTGAATTTTAACTCGTGATTGCTGGTTGAAATGATATATACCCGTAAATTTCAAATTATTATGGGTTGAAATGATAAATATCCGTATCACTTGACCATAGGGTAGAAGATTATATATGGACACCGGATTGGTTAAATTAAATGATTTTAAATCCTAAATTTTTGAATTTAGTCAAATGATATTTTGAAATAAAATTTGATTTATATAAACTGAATTATTTTCGAAAATCCAAGCTTTGAATGTTGAAATTGGAATTGGTTTAAATGAATTGTTTAAAGGATTTAAATTGAAATTTTAAAGTTGAATTTGAAGTATAAATAAAGTTTATCGAAATTGAATTATTGAAAATGTTTGAATATTTAAACTTTGAAATCTACTAAATTTGAAGTAGTTTAAATTTATAGTTTAAACATGAATTTGAAATCGATATAAATTGAAATGATTTTGGGAATTTGTATTGAAAGAAAATTTAGTTTTGTTGAAATCTGGATACGGTCCAGATTTGTTGAAATGGAAGAAATAGTTTAATTTGATATTAATTTCAAATTTATTATTTTAATGTAAACTGTTTAAGGATATGTTATTTTAAATTCAGATTTATTTAGATTTTCAAACTATTTACTATATTAACCATTTCCAATAATCAAACTATTTTATATTAAACTATTAAAACGGTATTAAATCTATTTTTAAACTATTTAAACCTATTTTAAACTATTTAACTATTTTAATCTATATTTGAACTAATTTATATTTATACTATTTTAAAATATTTTAAACTATTGTAACTATTTAAAACTATTTTAATCTATTTTAAACCATTTAAACTATTTTGAAGTATTTTAACTATTTTAAACTATTTTTAAAACTATTTAAACTATTTATGACTATTTAAACTATTTTCTAAAGTTCAGACTATGTAAAGTTGAAGTGTGGTTAAATTATGTTATAACCAATGTTGGGATTTGAAATGATATTTTCTAGTGAAATGACATATTTGAGTAAATATAATGATTTTGAAATGAGGATTTAACCTATTTTGTCGATATGATTTCGAAAGTGAATATGATTTCGAAAGTGAATATGACTTCGAATGTGATATGGTTTGAATGGAATATAATATTTTTGTATCAATTATGAATCGGTTTTGGAAATGTAATAGAACCATCCAGTGTGAAATAAGTGTTTGGTTATTAAAGTGACCGGGATCAGGTATTGTCATACTCTCTGCCAATACCGAAAACCACTTTAACAAATGTGTACGTGGTGGAGATTCAAGAATGAAGTAGGATGGTTTGGCAAACGATTCTGTATGAGGTATTTACGTAGCCCTGACTCCCTCGAGTCAGCTTGATGTGGCTAAAACAGGAGCTATACTTGGGCCAAGTGAGGTTGCACCTCCGATCGGACATGCTTCTTCGATACCATATTATGACTTTGTGATTGATTTGGTGGCCACCCCTCGATTTGATTATGGGAGTGTGTTCCGAGGTGGGCGGTAGTAGCTGCTATGCGGTACCCCCAGCCCGGTTCTGCAAACGATAGAATCCTACCCTGGCATTGCCTCACTGCCTTGTCACTTGCCTTATCGCGCCCATTACGAATTTGGTTTGTACCATACCTATGGAGTGCCCTCTGAAAGCCCTCCAGTTTACGGAGGAATTACGGTACTGTATAGACTACGAGAATATATAAAAATGTGTTAATGGGGATATGGGTAACACCTTAACGCTATTTTAATAATTTACTTTACTGTAGACACTATTATAATAGCGTATTTTACTGTGTATGTAGATAGTTTAACGGATCCTTAGGAGATGAAAATCCCGAACATCTCTTAAGTTATTGCACTCACCTTAGACATTGGATATGAGATGTAAAATCCCGTAAACATCCCTGAAGTCGTTACACTCATATTTATTTACTGTTGATTTAACTTACAAAAGATCTTTTAGTTCTGACTCGAGTGTTTTGTCTTTTCATTACGCTCGGGTCAGCCTGAGCTTTTCAGTTTGAAGACTTTATATCTGGAGGACGAAGACAGAGATTTGTATGCTATTTATTTTATATATATTCCACTGCATCATGTTGATCCACTGCATTATTTATTTATTCCTGTTGTATGGATACTCTAATGTGTTGTAAAAGTGTAATCAAAAGGTTATTTGTAAAACAGCTTCATGAACTGTTTATTTGATTATTATATTTTGTCATTCCACTGTGAGATTCCGTGTTTTCGCTTTTTTTCTTTCCCCTGCTTTTTCTTATTTACCCCATAACAATCCTCCCTTTTGAATGGTTTGAGTCCGACATGTGTGGTTTATTGTCGATTTGAACCATCCAAAAAGGTGGGTCGTTACAAACTGGTAGGTGGGACCACAAGGCATGAGTTGCTCTCATTCATGGATGCTTATAGGTCATAAGCAGATTTTGATGCATATATCAGATCAGGAAAATATCAGCTTTATAACGGATTTATGATTATACTGTTATCGCGTAATGTCGTTCGGTTTGAAAAATATAGGAGCCACATATCAAATATTGGTAAATTCTATGTTCAAGATCTAATAGATCGAACGATGAAGATATACGTGGATGACATGCTTATGAGTTCACGAGTATCGCGAAACCATTTAGATAACCTTTTGGAGATGTTCGAGGTTTTACATAAGATTTGGAATGAAATTGAATCCGTTGAAATATTATTTCGAGGTAGCATCGCGAATATTTATAGGATTTATTGTTAATGCAAGGAGTATTACGGAAAATCCGTAGCAGATTAACGCCTTGAGGGACGTAACTTTCCCGACTACAAAGAAAGAGTTACAGAGCTTGAATGGGAAGATCATAGCTTTGAGTCGGTTCATCTCAATGGCAATGGATAAATGCATACTCTTCTTCGATGCCCTCGAGAAGGTTAAGAAAAACTTTGAATGGAATCAAGATTGTCAGAATGCCTTCAAGGAGTTGTTAAGGCACATGGAAACACCACCAGTCTTTCCAAACCATTGGATGGGGAGGATTTATATGTTTATTTAGTGGTGTCTGCTCATGTACTAAGTGCAGTACTAGTATATGAGGAGGAAGGGATCCAAAGGCTAGTTTACTATATCAGCAAGCGATTTACCAAAGATGAAAAGAACTAACCAAAGTTGGAAAACTTGTGTATTGCTTGTTGGTTGCATCTAGGAACCCGCGACCATATTTTCAAGCTCATCAAATCAAAGTACTGACAGACCATCCCCTGAAGCAGGTGTTTTACAGACCTGGGACTTTAGAAAGGTTGCTGAAATGGAACATAGGATTGAGCAAGTATGACATTACTTACCATCCGAGGAGAGCGATAAACGACCAGTCATTGGTGGAGTTCATCGTTGAGTTTACCATGCGAGATGGGGAAGAAGAAGATGACACAGACATAGTTCCTCATTGGAAGTTGTTTGTGGATAGCACTTCAAACGAGTACTATTCAAGTGCAGGAGTAGTGCTCGAAACCTTAGAAGGATGGTCGATTTGTTATGCGTCGAAGCTAGAATTCCGCGCAACTAACAACGAGGCTGAGTACGAAGTGTTGATAGTGGGGTTAATGATAGTAAAGGAGCCGAGGATAAGGATGCTGTAGATATTCAGTAATTCCTAGCTAGTGGTTTGTGAAGTAAGGAAGGAATATCAGGCTAAGGGTGCGAGACCTGCTTACCACCTGACGAAGGCGCTAGAGCTGCTGAAAGTCTTTGAGCACCACACAATTACGCATATCCTCGGGGAAGAAAACGTAAAGGCTGATTTGTTAGCCAAATTGGCTAGTTCAGGGGAGGCACAGATGATGGGTTTGGTTCCAATAGAGTTCTAAACTGCTTCGAGTAATAATTAGATGGACATCGACTAGATTCTGGAGATCGCGGATGAAGAGGTGTCATGGATGATCCCAATCAAAGACTATCTGCTCGAAAGAACTCACCCGAAATACAGAAACAAATGAAAGAACATCCTTTCAAAAGCACCTTAGTTCATGATGCAAGAAGGAGTGCTGCACATGAGAGGATTCTCTACCCTTTGCTTTGGTGTGTAACCAAGGAAGAGGCTAGGAAGATCCTCATGGAAATCCATAAGGGCGGCTATGGCGACCACATCGGGGGCAGAATTTGGCAAAGAAGATACTTTGCTATGGATATTTCTGGCCAATGATAAACTGGGATGCTGCTGATCACACGAAACAGTGCGACTATTGCTAGAGATTTGCAAAGATCTTGAGGGCCCCATCAACAAAGCTTACACAAATGGTTAGCCTATGGCCATTTGCAGTTTGGAGAATTGACATTACCGGTGTGCTACCATTGGCAAAAGGAGGAGCCAAATATGCAATAGTAGCAGTGAATTATTTCACGAAGAGAGTTGAAGTAGAGTCTCTTTACACGATCACAATGAAAAGGCGATTAACTTCATAGCGAAGAGCATCATTTGTAGGTTCGGAGTACTTCAGAGATAATCACAAACAATGGAACTCGGTTCGAAAGTACCGAGTACAAGGTTTTCTGCAACCATATAGAATTGAGAAGAGCTTCTCAATGGTAGCACATCCACAGGCCAATGGATAGGTGGAGGCAGTGAATAAAATCATCAAGTCTACCTTAAAGAAACGACCAACTAAATCTAAAGGCAATTAGGCCGATGAGCTTTGACTAGCGTTGTAGGATTATATGACAACCCACAAATTAGCAACTAGAAATTCACCATTCACTTTGGCTTATGGATCGAAAGCAATAATCCTGGTAGAACCAAAAGTCCCTTCTCATAGTAAAAGGCATTTCAATCCAAAGGTTAACGGGAACTCTTACTTAAGTCCCTTGATTTGGTTGATGAGAAAAGAGAAGAAGTGGAACTGAGGGTGACTGCTCACCAGAAAAAAGTAGCATGTCACTTCAACACCAAGGTCCAGAATTGTACTTTTGAGGTGGGAGATCTCATTTTGAAATGAGTTCTCCTAGGAATGGGGGTATTCGGTCCGAATTGAGAAGGTCCTTATACAATCAAATAGAAGCTTGGAAATGTAACATTCAAGCTGGCTACGGTTAATCGAATCCTGATTCCATGAGCATGGAACAATGACCTGCTGCATCACTATTATACTTTGTTTTTCTTAGTTTTTTTTGCAAATAAGCCACCCAAGGATTTTGGGGGTAATGTAATAAGGCAGGACTTGGCATGTTTTTCGTTTATAAATGCAATTCACTTCTTGAACCAATTGAACCGTGTTCATGCAAGAAAAAATCTTGTACTACGCGATTAGCAATATATTTGGTAACATACTCCTCTGGCCTAGGATAATGGCCGAGGAGTGTGCTCTCACTGGTCGATCGGATACTTCGATCCAATCTTTCAGGACTGATCGGATAATTCGGTCTCACCTTTTCGGGTCGATTAGATAATTCAACCCAATCTTTTTGGGCCGATCGGATAATTCCGCCCCATCTTCCAGGATCGGTCGGATAATTCAATCCCAACCTTCAAGGATTTTCCATTGCCCGAAAATAGGCAACGTCAAGAAGAGATGACCACTTAGGGATTGATCAGATAATTCCATCCCAACCTTCAAGAATTTTCCTGTACCTGAAGATTGGCAATGTCAAGAAAGAAAACTCATATAGGGGTCAATCAGATAATTCAGTTTCGACTTTTAGAAATTTGTCGTTGCCCAGAGTTTGGCAATTCCCATACGGATTAACCATACATGGGTCGATCGAATAATTTGACCCTGGCCTGTAGGTATCAGCTGTTGCCTAGATGTTGGCAGCATAAAAAAGGATCAAAATCAAACAATTAAACCATCGATTCCCGAAGACAGGAACTGGTGTACGAACTGGATTTCCATGACTGCACTAGCATTTTCATATAACACGCTTGGTCGAAGATAAGTGAGGATGGTCATTAAAAATCTAGGTATTATTATACTCTTTCAATCTAGGAATCGGATCGGGGAAACACAATCGAAATGGCAGCAATTGGATAATTTGCCCTACAATGTTCAACTCCTACTAATGCCTAGAGTCAGGCATTTGGAAAAATAAGTTCTGTGAATAGGACTTGGTTTGCGGTAGAAATATATAAATAAGAAATAAAACTACAGTTGATGCTTCCCGACGGTAGGGAGAAACATGGAACTTGAACAATTTACGATAAGAATCGGTCGAAGGAAATTCGACCTAATAAAAACATGAATATCTACGGAGTCAGTTCAATCATAGTTTGGTTTTGCCAAACAGGAACACTTTGGTAACTATAAACAAGACTAAACATAGAATATACTTAAAGCAATTGCAGGAATTTATTTATATGCACAAAGTTGCAGTAAATAAATGCAATGCGTAGAAAAAGACATATATAATGTAGGTAAATTGTGGTATATGAAGTTATATTATATAAGCATGTAGTTCTACATAAACAAGTATAGTATATAAAAATGCGGAAAAGTAATCAAAATAAAGGATAATGAACAAAAGGTGATTTTCATTACTTCAATTTTTATGTACAAATGTAGCGAGGGCCGTTCCCGCATAAACACGATCCGTTTATAACAAAAAGATACAATAAAACAGCAGCTACCACACCTACAAGCTTCAGGAGTCTCACTATAAAACACCGGCCTCTTGTGTTTCCATTCACCCTTGATTTTCCCTTCTTCGTGAGTGTCACCCTCAGATTAGGTAGTCTCACCTCCAGTTGCAGCATAGGGCTCATCAGATCTCTCGATAGGAGTCTAAAAGGATTTGATTTTTGGGGGTTTCAGCTAAGGGATGCTTGGCAGATGGGCTTATAGTCACGGAGTTGACAAACTTCTCAACTCCAGGCTCCTTTTTAATCCTAACCTTGGAAAGGTCGATCTTTGATTTCTCTGCCATTGCAATAGGATCGGTGTGGCCTGCAGTGCTAGTCATTGAAATGTCTTCCATATGGACTGAGAGATATCTTCTTGCCTTTTTAGGGCCATAATCCATTGAGAATCGGGGCCAAGTTCAGAAATAGAAGGCAGGATTGGAGCGGAAAGTCCCATAGGGATGGAGTCAATGGGATGAAAATAATTATGGTCCCCAATACTTGAGTAGTTGGAGGCGGAGGCAGAAGATGTAGAAAACCTACACGTTGGCAAACATAATGGTAAAGGTTAGTGATTGATTCGCGTGAGAACTGAAATTTCTCAAAAACTGTTAAAACAAGAGATATACCTTTGCATGAAGTCGATTGCAAAGTAGGAAATTTAGAAATCTCACCCTCCTCAAGTAACTGCTTGATAGGAGGATCGATCATGAGAGTAACATAAGCTTCGACAGAAGTGACTGTTGTGGATGCCGGAATGGTTCAGTTGGCCTTAGAACTGCCCCCCTCAATCTTAATAATATTTGTTGCAGGATCCTTGGAATTTGGAACACATGATTCAACTGGACCCGATGCACTTGGGCCAGCGGAAGCCTTGACAGTGGCAATAGTAGCGGCGACATCTTCAATGGTGAGTATGGCTTTTCCCTCAAGTTTTGCTTTGTCTTGGTGTTAAGGTACTCCCCAACCATTTTAAGTTCTTGTATTGAATCACGCTCGCAAAGAAGTGTTGGAGAGTATTATTCAGCTTTCCCTTCTCCTTGGCCCATGCCACCTTAAGGTCTTTCAGCTCCTATGCAGTGAAGGAGTAGTCAACCTCCTTATGCAGCTTCTCGGCCTTCATGAACAACAGCCTCTCCTCATGTTTATCTTTCTTCGAGTGTAGCTTTTGAATCTCGGCTGCCTTCTCCTCAATGGTTTTGTCCTTGGCCATAATAGACTCATCCTTTGTGGTGAAGGCCAGGTTATTTTCGGAAATTTAAGTTTTCATGGCAGCACCCTCCTCGTGGGAAATCTTGAGCAAGTCTTTCAGCGCAAGCTAAGCATTAGTGTGGGCCATCTTCATCTTCACTATAAGACTTTCAGCTTTGGCCTTCGATTTCAGAGCATCATCTCTCTCCACCATCATCTTCTCTAAGTCTTCCTTATACCTCATAACGAGATCGTTGTAAGTTTTCATCTTGGACTCAAAGGACTTGATATTTTTGTAGTTAATTTTATTGACCTCGAAAAGGGCGAAGGCTAGCTTTTTCCAATTATAGCTTTGGTCAACTAACTTTTGGATCTGCCGAACGTCCTAGTCTGCTTCTTCCTACAGAATATTTTGGACATCACGATCGAACTTGATGCCATGTAGAAAGAGATCTAGAAAAGTAGCCTGCATACGAGATGATGAAGTAGGAAGAGAAATCAAAGGAGCAATGACCCTTTTGAATGAGGAGAAACGATAGCGGTTAAGGAGCGAGAAGTGGGAGCTTGATGATGAGTAGGAGTTTGGGATTTAGAGTGAGGCAGAGGAATGCTGGACGAGGAGTCGCAGTGATCATATGAGTCCTTATGTCGCTTGCTAGGATTACCAGGCAACCTCTTTCAATCGGCCTTTTCTTGTCCTCTCGCCCGGTGTGGTGATCACCTTCCACTCCTCCCTCTCTTTTTGTCTAGCCCTATCCTCCTTGGATTCTGGACCTCGACAGTAACCAGAATGGGATGGATATGGATCAGGGGTCTGTCTTCTAGAATCATCCATGTTATACTGAAGCTTTTGGTATCTATCTGTAGCCATGGAACTTGAAACAAGAAGAAAAATTGTATAAGTATTGGAATTTCAGAATACAAGTGGATGCAGGGATGCGTGTTCATAATCTTAATGAAGTGTAGAGTGCCGATACCCCTATGTACTCTACAGTCCGTGTTCGCATGGAATTCAAGACGGAGTCTCACAACCTTCATACAAGATGCCCCTAGGTGAGAAACTAAAGTCTTGAGAATCCTCGGCAAGGAGATCTCCAATAGAGATATTGAAATCACTCAAACCAGCGAAAACATCTCCTATCGAGCTGGTTGGAAGAGTTGTATCGATGGGTGGCAGTGTGCTTGGTTCCTTAGACTTTTTAGGAATTTTGACAATGATGCGCTTCAGGCGGGGTGAAGAAGGAAGCTCAGTCCCTTCGGGAGACATCTCATCGCACGATTGATCTCCCTCCGAACTGGTGGCGTGCTTACTATCTTCCTCATCGGTGCTTTCTTCTTCCTCCTCTCCTTCCTCTTCCCCCGTCTCTTCCTACCCTTCTCCCCTCCCTGCAATTTCACTTTCCTCTAGGATGTGTTACATTCTAACTCCTTTATCCCCTTCCCTCAAGCTCTTGCCTGCAATTGGATTTTCTATTCCCCTTTCAATGGGCTCTTCAGCGCGCTCTATACTCGATGGACCTTCAATTTCCCCTTGAGGATTCTTGTTGAAGCTGTGAGTGGGGATAAAAGATCGGGCAAGCACTCTAGAACTGCTTGGCGGAGATGATATAGGAACAACATATTTATTGGGAAGCAGAAGACCACATTGTCAGAGGTTCTCATTTGTTAGGAGATATGCGGTGGTGCAATGCTGAAAGTTAATTTCCTTTAGAGTTATTAAAGTATCGGCATGCTTGTTGCTAATATCTTAAGTAGGAGTGTCAATGAGGATGTAACTAATAATTAATCACTTGGGAAAAAGGAACCCAAATATGGTAAGAGCAAAGAGGAAGGGATTTTACATCCGTAAAGCCAACACCGGTTGAACCCATACGGGCATCAGACGAAGAAGTACTTATTTTTGAAGTAAGAACGCTTATTATGAAGCTTCTCGATGACCTTGCACCTACAACATGCCTCAATGAATATATATATGACGACAAATCACACCTTTGTTTGAAGTTCAGAAGACAGGTTGGCTCACTGAATGTAACACCCTAGATTTTTGGTAACATTATTTAGGATATTTAATTAGCTAAATTAAATAAAATAATGTGTTGATTAGGGGATTGAGATTTGATTTAATCAAGGGTAGTCGTGCCATTTAACAATGAATTAAAAGAAGAGTTTAAATTGAAATAAAGGAGGGGTAAATAGGAAAGAGGCCATTCATATACCCTAAACCCTTATGCTTTGTATCCATATACGTTCATTTTTCATTTGAGATTTTTTATAACTCAAGGCCGGTCACCATTAACAAGAACAAGAGGAAGAAGATAGAGAAAAGCTTTGGAAGAAGCTAATTCAAATCAAATCCTTTCACATCTCAATCTCTATAATCTCTAAACCTAAGGTTAATAATGTGTACTTCTCATTTTTGGTTGTGTTTTTTATTTTAGATGAATGCCGAGTATTTTGCATTGATTCCATGTTTTTGAATGATGGAATGATTATATATACATGTTGATGATTTATGTATGTTCATATTGATTTTATGATATGTTTTAAGGTGAAAACGCTATAAAATGAGATCCAAATGCCTTGAGAATTTTTATGAAGATCATAAATATTATTTTGGAGATGTGTTTCAATTTTCAGAATTTTCTAAAATTGTGTGGAATTTATATGAATTTTCTAGTAAAGAAAATGTTGATTTGGGTTAATAATTATTTTCGGTTCAATAATAAAAGATTTGGGTTTGAAATTTTTATATATTGGAAAACATATTAAAAGAGATTTTTTGGAATTTTTGTAGATTTTTTCTAAGTGTTTTAATGGTTATACAAAATTATTTAAGGTATGAGACTTAAATGTTATATAATTTAAAGAGTGGAAGGGGCTTTTAGTAAAATAGTTTAAATTATTAAATCTGGAAAGCCGGCAGCACTTTTGAAAAATTGCAGTACTTTTATTGGTAAAGAGAGAGGCAACCAATCACAATTAGACACGTGAAGCAGGTTAGGTGAAAAGAACTATTTGCTATATGTTTTTCACTGTTTCGACACCGTCGGCACCAGGTTCCGCCTCCTCATCTTCACTTCCGACACAGTCGAAACCAATGCACATGGTATCAAGGAACTGGTACGTAGTGAATTGGATGAAGGCGAAAGGTAGGGAGTCGAAACCAGGGGTTCCGAAGGGGTTGGGGCTCTGCTTTGTTTTTAAAATAAAAAAATGCGCCCGCTTGTTTTGGACTAAAATGGCTTTCGACTGAGTGGCTTTTGACAAAGTCAAATGATTTAAAAAGGAATGGTTTCGATTGAGTTGCGATTTTGTTTTAAATGATTGCTTTCGACTAAGTCGAAGCCTTTAGCTGCCGCTTCCTACCTTTCGATCCAGATGGTTTCGAAAGGGTTGTTTTTTTTCCAAAAAAAACCCGGTCACTTTTCCAAAGCTTTAGAAAAGGATGGTTTCAACATCATCACTTCTTTACTTAGGAAATTATTTCGAAGCAGATACTTTCGACTTAAATGTTTTTAAGACCATTTTTCTATAAGTAAAAGTTAAACCCAAAAGGTTTCGAAGGAGATAGTTTTAAAAGGTTTCGAAATAGATGCTTTCGACTTTAATGGGTTTCTGATCCTTTTGCTCTACTTGAAGGCAGAATCCAAATGGTTTCGACCGAGACGTTTTTCAAAGGTTTCGAATGGGTAAATTTTTGAATGGTTTTGAAAGGTTTTCACATGTTTTAAATTAAACCCAAGTGTTTTCGAAAGGATTGAATTTTAACTGTTTCGAAAGGTTTTAATGAATGGTTTCGAAAAGGGTGGTTTCCCTGGGTTTCGAAAGGGTTGAAAGGAAGGGTTTTTCCTATCGAAATGCAATATTTAAAGGTTTTAAAAGAGGATGTCTAATGTTTTGAAGCTTTCGGAGAAAAGAAAGGAAAAGTTTTTCCAATGTTCGAAAGGCAATATTTAATAGTTTCGAAAGGGTCTTTCAATGGTTTCAAAGAGGTTACCTTCAATGGTTTCGAAAGGGTTGTTTAACGGTTTTAAACAAAGGTTTCGAATGTATTAAATAGGCAATGTAGCCTAAGTATTTTCAAGTTAAAAGGCGTTTTAACTTGTTTTGCAAGGATAGCTAATCCTCATAAAAATCCATCAATATTATTTCGAGTAAAGTATATATATCATGGCAAAATAGCTTAGAGTAAAGCTAAGAATATGTTTTCCTTGTATAAGTATGATTTAAAAGGTTAAACCATTTTGAAAAAGGTTTTCAAGGAAAAAGATATAGGGTAGTTAACCCTAAGAAAATAATTTGGACAGTTAGTCCATTTTGATTGGGACAGTTAGTCCAGTTTGCGAGCAGTCGGCCCAGTTGTATGGACAGATAGTCCATTTGTAGCATAACGGACCTTGCTATTATGTTGTGGATAGATAGTCTACTTATTACCTGTTTTTCGACAAATGGTCCATATATTAGCATAAATGATATTGCTATTTTGATATAATCAGTTTGGTTGCAGGAAAGGATTTGCAAAATATACGTTTTAAAGAGGATATTAGTGAGGGGAAACCCATTCCGCTAAGCGGCGTGGTCTCACTTAATATCGGTAAACCGAGATGTAACAGAATTATTCACACCAGGCTTTATGTCTGACTCGAAGTTTTTGTTTCCCTTTAAACTCTCGGGTGCTCAAAATTGATTTGAGTAGGCTGAGGGTTAAGGTTTTTAGGTTTTAGTCTTTTGACGAATAAAGCTTCCGAAGACGAGCAGGTGGCTGACGGATAGCTAATTAGGATTTGCAGTTTCATTTTGTTTTGATTCCGCTGTGTATGTTAAGTCAGATATTATTATATTGCTTTGATCAACCAAGGGGGCATCGTCAAATGTCGCTATTGGCGATTTTTGTAATGATTATAATTAATCTTTACCTGGGAAACGATATAGGATTACATAACTTGGATATGAATTTGTTTTTGAAATGTAATCAGCAAAATGTTGTTTTTTGGAAATCTGTGATTTTGTTCATATTCAAGTGCTTCTGATATTATGGACACCATTATCATTACCGTATTTTGTCACCAGAAGTAAATACTATGGATGACTACAGCATCTGTAGCGCTTAGCTTTTTGCCTCTAGATACGGGATGTTACAACTTGGTATCAGAGCATGGTTTTTGAAAAACTTTAAACTGAAAATGGTTTTTAAAAACATAATCTAAAGGAATTAGAGTAAGATTGTGGTATGGGATAACGCTATAGTAACATACTTGTATTTGTTATATATAAGTATACGCTTTATCTCTAGTCTCCTATCCTTGTTAGGTTATTTTTCTGTATCTCATGAGGTTTGAATACAGATAGTGAAGGTAGAAGAGGAAGAGTTAACCCAGTAGGGGAGGGCACCGAAGGAAATGCCAGACCTAGTACAAGGAGAACCCAAGGTCGGGCACAAGCAGAGAATGTAGGTGTTGGAGTCCCACAAGTTGGGATGGAAGCTATGTATCAGTTTTTTTGAATATGATGAAAGCTGGAGTTGCAGCTGGAATGATATGAGGAGATGCTGCAGGGGCAGGAGTTCCGGAAGTTCCGGTAGCTAACCATTATGCAAAGCTGAGTGGAGATTACACTAAGCTTGGAAGGAAGCCTTTTCTGGGGACAAAGGATGCTATAGAAGCGGATAATTGGTTGTTGCACTACGAAAGGATTTTTGCAGACTTGGGGCTCAATGATGTGAAGAAGAGGAGGTTGGTATCCAGACAGCTTCAGGGAGTCGCTTTGTTTTGGTGGAACAGTGCGACTGCTAGTGTGGACGAGGAAACTTTGTCATGGGTAGATTTCAAGGGGAGATTCCAATAGAGGTTTATGTCTGCAATGGCATAGTCAGCTCTGTTCAAAAAGTTTGCTGAATTAGTGCAGGGAGAGATGTCTGTTTTGGAGTATGCCAGGAAGTTCGAGGAGTTGGCTAGATATGGGTATGCTTCAGTGGATACTGTGATGAAGAGGAATGAGAAGTTTATTAGGGAGTTGAAGGCTGAGTTAGCTAGGGCTACATTACCTCATATTAGAGATCCTTTTGACTTTGTAGTGGAGATGGCCTTAAGGCATGAGGAGATCCTTGATTCTCTAGAGAAGAGTATGGCTAAAGAAGTCCAGGTTGGGCAGAATCAGAAGAGGAAGTTCTTTCCTAAGAAAGGTGCTCAGAAGGGTGGAGCGGCTAAGAAGGGGAAGTCTGAAATTATCTGTTTTAAGTGCGATAAGAAGGAACACTATGCTAATGAATGTCGTGCTGGTAAAGCTAAGAAGGTGGCTAGAAAGAAGAATGTCAGGTGCTTCAACAGTGATCAGATTGGCCATTATAAGAGCCAATGCAAGGAGCCTGATAAGGATGGAAAGATCAAAGTATATGCATTAGAGCCTGCTGCTATGAAGCCAACAGCCTAGGAGAAAGGAAAAGCGGTCTTGGGAGGTACGCTTCAGATTCATGGTGTAACTGTTAGCGTTCTATTTGATACTGGTGCATCATATTCTTTTATATCAAGATGTTTGATAGATAAGCTTAACCTAGAACCCACGTATTTAGTTACTTCCTTACGGGTTGCGAATCCAATAGGAGGGTGTGCAACTCCAGGGTTGAGATGTGACCAGTTAGAGTTTGACCTATTAGGTCATAATTTTGTTTGCAGTTTGCATGTGTTTGATTTTGTGGGGTTCAGGATTATTCTTGGGATGGTTTTGTTAAGTGAGTATGATGCTAGGATATTTTGCCAGGATAGGAAAATATCGTTTAGACACCCAGATTGTAGTGATCGGATTGTTTATACCGTAGAAGGTTCTAGCGGTGAAGTGAATGCTTTGTTGGGTGTATGGAATTGGATGATGAGTTGAGTCGAGTTTTCATGGTTAGAGAATTTGCAGATGTTTTTGAGCCTGTAGTTGGATTGCCACCAAAACGAGCCATTGAGTTTCGGATAGATTTGGTTCCGGGAGCAGAACCAGTGAGTAGGCCGCCGAGCACGATGACTTCTACAGAGATGAGGGAGTTAAAGGTGCAGTTGGTGGATTTAGAAGGCAAGAGTTTTATCAGGCCGAGTAGTTCGCCTTGGGGAGCAGCCACAGTGTTTGCGAAGAAGCCGGATAGATCGTTAAGGCTATGTATCGATTATCGTATATTGAATGGGAGGACGATAAAGAATCGATATCCATTGTCGAGGATTGATGATTTGTTCGACTAGTTGAGTGGAGCCAAGATATTTTCTCAGATGGATTTGGCAACGGATTTCCATCAGCTCAGAGTAGCAGAGGATAATATACCTTTGATGACGTTTAGGACCAGGTATGGGTCGTACGAATGGTTAGTTATGCCATTCGGACTGACTAATGAGCCAGCTTTCTTTGTGGATTTGGTGAACCAAGTTTTCCGAGAGCACTTGGATAGGTTCGTATTTATTTTCATAGATGATATCTTGATATACTCTAAGGATGAAAGAGAGCATGAAGTTCATCTTAAAGTGGTGCTTGAGACGCTAAGGCAGCATTAGCTGAAGGCGAAGTTTTCGAAGTGTCATTTCTGGAGAAAGGAAGTGAAGTTTCTTGGTCATGTATTCTCAGAGGAAGGGTTGTCAGTAGATCCAACTAAGATTGAAGCGGTGAATAGTTGGAAGAGACCGGAGACAGTGACGAAGATAAAGAGTTTCCTTGGGTTAGCTGGTTATTATTAGAGGTTCATTAAGGACTTTTCGCGGATAGCGGTACCGATTACCAAGCTAACAAGAAAGGATGTAAAGTTTGTGTGGACCGATAAGTGTGAGGAAGCATTCTAGAGTTTGAAACACTTATTGACCCATGCTCCGGTGTTAGTTGTTTCGGAAGGGAATCATGATTTGGTGGTTTATGTAGATGCGTGTGGAACAGGATTAGGAGCTGTGCTAATGCAGAGGGGTAAAGTGATTGTCTACGCTTCTAGACAGCTTAGATCGGATGAAGTCATGTACCTAACACATGATTTAGAATTGGCTGCAATGATTTTTGCATTGAAGGTGTGGAGACATTACCTTTTGGGAGAGAGGTTTGAGTTATATAAAGATCATAAGTCGCTGAAATATTTGTTCTCTCAGAAGGAGTTGAACATGAGATAACAGAGGTGGTTATAGTTTATTTCCACTTATGATTTCAGGATTGAGTACACACCAGGGAAGGCAACAAGGTTGCAGATGCATTTAGCAGGAAACATCAGAATGCAGTAGTGGCGATGATTGCTGAATGGAAAGATTTGGAAGCATTAGCAGAATGCAGAGTGCGGTGGAGATCTAAGGCTGGATCTAGTAGAGAAACCATAGTGTTATCTTGTTTGGAAGTTCGACCGGTGACGATCGAGAGGATTACTTCTAAACAGATAGAGGATCCAGTGTTAGCTGAATGGATTAGGAAGTTAAAAGATGAAACTGAGAGCGATGACTTGAAAGATTTCAGTCTTGACCAGAATGGGAGGTTGAGAAAGAAAGGGTGTTTCGAGTGTAGGAAACATAAAGAAAGAAGTCTTAGAGGAATACCATCGTTCGAAGTTCTCTATTCACCCGGGAGGTACTAAGATGTATCAGGATATGAAGAGGATTTTCTTATGGGAAGGTATGTAGCGGGATATTGGATTGTGTGTGAAGCAGTGCATGATTTTCCAGCAGGCAAAGGCCGAACACCAAAAACCAAGTGGGTTGCTTCAGCCATTAGATATTTCGGTATGGAAGTGAATTTTATTTGTATGGATTTTATTGACGGGTTGCCAAGGTCGAACAGGGGAAACGATAGTATATGGGTCATAGTGGACAGATTGACCAAGAGTGCCCATTTCATTCCAGTTAGGTCAACCAGAACATCACTTGTTTTGGCAATGTTATTTATGAAGAATGTGGTTAGACTGCATGGAATTCCTAGTAGCATAGTTAGTGATAGAGATCCTTTATTCACTAGTGAGTTCTGGAAGAGTCTGCAGGAAGTTTTTGGAACCAAGCTCAAGATGAGTACCGCTTACCATCCATAGATAGATGGACAAGCAGAAAGAGTTAACAAAATCTTGGAAGATTTGTTAAGAGCTTGTGTTCTAGATTTTGAGAGACCATGGGAAGACCATCTGCATTTAGTCGAGTATTTATATAACAACGGTTATCAGACTAGTATTGGGATGGCACCATTTGAAGTTTTGTATGGAAGGCCATGCAAATCTCCTGTATGTTAGTTAGAGACTGGGGATAGGTTGGTTCTTGGTCCAGAATTAGTCAAAGAAGCTGCAGAAAAGATTGAGGTCATTCGGGCTAGAATGAAGAAGGCTCAGTCTAGGTGGAAGAGTTATGCAGATAAGAGACGGAAAGACTTAGAATTCTCATTTGGAGATCAGGTTTTCGTCAAAGTATCACCAATGAAGGGCGTGATTAGATTCGGGAAATCAGGAAAGTTAGCATTGAGATTTGTTGGACCTTTTCCTATTGTTGAGAGTATCGGTAAACTCGCATATAGAGTTGAGTTACCGAGCAGTTTGGCAAGAGTCCACGATGTTTTCCATGTTTCTCATCTCATAAAGTGTATTAGAGACCCGGAGACTGCTATTGCACCGACCGTGCTAGATGACTTAGTAGCAGAACCGGATTTGACTGTAGTGAGGAAGCCTATTCGTATTGTTGCAAGAGATGAGAAGAGACTTAGAACCAAGACGGTCAAACTAGTCAAAGTCCAGTGGAGCGACGATGACAGGGACTGTACTTGGGAGATTGAGAGCATGATTAGAGATACTTATCCTGACTTGTTTGATGGTGTGTTTTACCTCTTTATTTGATTTGTTGTGTACCTTATCATAATTTCGAGGACGAAATTCTTTAAGGAGGGGAGTCTGTAACACCCAAGATTTTTGGTAACATTATTTAGAATATTTAATTAGCTAAATTAAAAAAATGTGTTGATTAGGGGATTGAGATTTGATTTAATCAAGGGTAGCTGTGCCATTTAAAAATGAATTAAAAGAAGAGTTTAAATTGAAATAAAGGAAGGGTAAATAGGAAAGAGGCCATTCTTATACCCTAATCCCTTAGTCCATGCATCCATACGAGTACATTTTTCATTTGAATTTTTTTATAACTCAAGGCCGGCCACTATTAGCAAGAACAAGAGGAAGAGATAGAGAAAAGCTAAGGAAGAAGCTATTTCAAATCAAATCCATTCACATCTAAATCTCTGTAATCTCTAAAGCTAAGGTGAATAATGTTTACATCTCATTTTTGATTGTGTTTTCGGTTTTTAGATGAATGCAAAGTATTTTGCATTGATTTGTCATGTTTTTGAATAAAGGAATGATTATATATACATGTTGATGATTTGTGTATGTTCATATTGATTTTATGATATGTTTTAAGGTGAAAACCCTATAAAATGACATCCAAATGCCTTGAGAATTTTTATGAAGATCATAAATATTATTTTGGAAATGTGTTTCAATTTTCGGAAATTATGTGGAATTTGTATGAATTTTCTAGTAAAAAAAATGTTAATTTGGGTTAACAATTAATTTTGGTTAAATAATAAAAGACTTAGGTCTCAAATTTTTATATGTTGGAAAACATATGAAAAGAGATTTTCTGGAATTTTTGTAGATTTTTCCTAAGTGTTTTAATGGTTATATAAAATTATTTAAGGTATGGTACTTAAATGTTTTATATAATTTAAAGAGGAGAAGAGGATCCTTGTAAAATAATTTAAATTATTAAATCTATAAAGTCGGCAGTACTTTTGAAAATTGCAGTACTTTTTATTGGTAAAGAAAGAGGCAACCAATCATAATTAGACACGTGAAGCAGGTTAGGTGAAAAGAACTATTTGCTACATGTTTTTCACTGTTTCAACACCGTCGGCACCAGGTTCCGCCTCCTCATCTTCACTTCCGACACAGTCGAAACCAATGCACATGGTATTAAGGAACTGGTACGTAGTGAATTGGATGAAGGCAGAAGGTAGGGAGTCAAAACCAGGGGTTTCGAAGGGGTTGGGGCTTTGCTTTGTTTTTAAAATCAAAAAATATGCGTACTTGCTTTCGACTAAAATGGCTTTCGATTGAGTAGCTTTCGACTAAGTCAAATGGTTTTAAAAGGAATGGTTTCGATTGGGTTTTGCTTTTGTTTTAAATGATTGCTTTTGACTGAGTCGAAGACTTTAGCTGCCGCTTCCTACCTTTCGATCCAGATGGTTTTGAATGGGTTGTTTTGTTTACTGAAAAAAAACCTGGCCACTTTTCCAAAGCTTTCGAAAGAGATAGTTTCGACACCATCACTTCTTTACTTAGGAAATGGTTTCGACACCATCACTTCTTTACTTAGGAAATGGTTTCGAAGCAGTTACTTTCGACTTAAATGTTTTTAAGACCCTTTTTCTGTAAGTAAAAGTAAAACCCAAAAGGTTTCGAAGGAGATAGTTTTAAATGGTTTCGAAACAGATGCTTTCGACTTTAATAGGTTTCTGATCCTTTTGCTCTACTTGAAGGCAATATCCAAATGGTTTCGGACGGAGACATTTTTCAAAGGTTTCAAAGGGGTGAAATTTTGAATGGTTTCGAAAGGTTTCCATATGTTTTAAATTGAACCCAAAATGCTCTCGAAAGGATCGAGTTTTAACTATTTCGAAAGGTTTTAATGAATGGTTTCAAAAGGGGTGGTTTTCCAAGGTTTCGAGAGGGTTGAAAGGAAGGGTTTTTTCTATGTTTTCGAAAGGCAATATCTAAAGGTTTTAAAAGAGGATGTCTAATGTTTTGAAGCTTTCAGAGAAAAGAAAGGAAAGGTCTTTCCAATGTTTTCGAAGGGCAATATTTATTAGTTTCGAAAGGGTCTTTCAATGGTTTCAAAGGGGTTACTTCAATGGTTTCGAAAGGGTTGTTTAACGATTTTAAACAAAGGTTTCGAATGTATTAAATAGGCTATGTAGCCTAAGTATTTTCAAGTTAAAAAGGTTTTTAACCTGTTCTGGAAGGATAGCTAATCCTCATAAAAATCCATCAACATTATTTTGAGTAAAGTATATATATCATGGAAAAATAGCTTAAAGTAAAGCTAAGAATATGTTTTCCTTGTATAAGTATGATTTAAAAGGTTAAATCATTTTGAAAAAGGTTTTCAAGGAAAAAGATATAGGGTAGTTAACCCTAAAAAAATAATTCGGACAGTTAGTCCATTTTGATTCAGACAGTTAGTCCAGTTTGCGGGCAGTCAGCCCAGTTGTATGGATAGATAGTCCATTTGCAGCATAACGGACCTTGCTATTATGTTGTGGATAGATAGTCTACTTATAACCTTTTTTTGGATAGATAGTCCATTTATTAGCATAAAAGATATTGCTATTTTGATATAATCAGTTTGATTAACCAGTTTGGTTGCAGGAAAGGATTTGCAAAATATATGTTTTAAAGAGGATATTAGTAAGGGGAAACCCGTTCCGCTAAGCGGCGTGGTCTCGCTTAATATCAGTAACCGAGATGTAACAGAATTATTCACACCAGGCTTTATGTTTGACTCAAAGTTTTTATTTCCCCTTAAACTCTCGGTTGCTTAAAATTGATTTGAGTAGGCTGAGGTTAAGGTTTTTAGGTTTTAGTCTTTTGACGAATAAAGCTTCCGAAGACGAGCAGGTGGCTGACAGATTGCTAATTAAGATTTGCAGTTTCATTTTGTTTTGATTCCGCTATGTATATTAAGTCAGATATGACTATATTGCTTGGATCAACCAAGTGGGCATCATCATATGTCGCCCTTGGCGTATTTTTGTAATGATTATCATTACTCTTTACCTGGGAAACGATACGAGATTATGTAACTTGGATATGAATTTGTTTTGAAATGTAATTAGCAAAATGTTGTTTTTTTGGAAATCTGTGATTTTGTTCATATTCAAGTGCTTATGATATTATGGATACCATTATCATTATCGTATTTTGTCACTAGAAGTTAATACTATAGATAACTGCATCGTCTATAGCGCTTAGCTTTTGGCCTCTAGATACGGGATGTTACACTAAACGTTGAAGGCCATTGAGACTGATTCGCAAAGAGCACAAATAGGGATGTCAAGAGAGCGTACCTATTGAGATCAACTTGGGATAGAGCCAGACCAGCACTTGAGGGATCATGCACATGAATGGGTTAAATGGCTGAATGGCACCACCCAGACACATGTATCGATAGTATGTTGTATAAACCACATGAGGGTTATGAGCTTGTTGGATTTGAGTAGGAAGCAACACGTCATCCTTCGGAATCTCGTGCTGTCGACATATGTTATGGAGCATCTTGGTAGTAAGAATAGATGGCACTTGTTCGGTGGATCATCTAGAATCCAAAGGCTTAATGGAGGTGGTAGCTCTTGAATTGGGACACCTATCCTCTATAGTTTAGCGATGATCGTCCGTATAGTGGCGAAAGGTGTAGGAGTGGTAGTTTGTGCCATGGTAAATCAAGCTTCGGGAGGAGTAGATGTCCTGACACCGGTTTGAAAACGTGGAGGTTGAAGATTAATTTTAGATAAGAAAATCTGGAGTTTAACATGGTCAGATATGTTTATTTCGAATATTAAACTCATATGACTGACGCCCAAAACCCAATGGATGTCAATGTGTGTTAACCAATCGATCGCCCAGAGCAAGTGAAAGTGTTAATCTATGCAGTGCGAGTCCTGCATACCGTACACAAAGAATGGACTATCCTGTGTAGATAGCTCGCTCAGGCTAGAAAAACGAGTCACATCGTATGATGGAACTAGGCATCAGATATTACCCGTTATTGTCGGATAATCAATAACGGAACCGTTGCTTGGAGTGATGCGGAAGTTTATCTTTTACAGGAATGTTAGAAGTGCAACGGTGGAGAATGCCATGCAATGAAAGTATTCAGATAGAAGAAATGCTGAGCGATAGAATTATTTGAATGATAGAACCCATATAATATGATCGTTCTCTTAACCGTCATATCGACATTCGAATGATGACTTGAGATTGGCTGAGTCTTGACAGGGGTTTGCCATAACGATTTAGGACTTGATGGAAAGGATATAGCTCGGGCATGAGCACTTCTCCAAGGTGTTCAAACCCTAACTTCAACCAACCCCTCATTAAAAGCAACCAAGATCACCGTCGCCAGCACCTATCATCATGCCAAAGGAGCGCCACCAACCTCGGAAGATTTAGGTCTATTCTTATGCTAGGAAATGGGATTGGTGATGAGCTGCTCGTCTCGATGGTGCCAAGCGCCGGCATTCTAGCAACTGTCGGTGGCGATCTCTTGAGGTGGCGACATCGTTCGAAGGGCAGTGGCAGCTTTGGGTGGCCGGTGGCGATCCGATTGAGCTTGGAAGATTGAAGTTTAAGGGACTCGGCAAGGAAGCAATCGGTAGGAGTAAGAAGTGAAAAAGCGAGGAAAAACTTTCTGAGTCTCGAGTACTTATAGTATTCAGGGATGAGCAAAAGCACTCGGTACCGAGTGCTACCACTCTATATCGAATGGTAATTTTGGGCCAAAAACCTAAGAAAAATAAAAAAAGAGGAAAATGCAAGCTTGACTATGGCGTGGAGCTATCTCTAGAGCGTAGATCTTGTTCTTGGTGCGGAGAATTGAATTTCAGTTATGTAAAGCAGTCGAGAGGATATCTATAGAACAAAGGTAGTGCTTCAGAGAAATTCTTGGATCACCAACCAGTAGGGAGATAGTAAGTCGATACTTGTCTTATTCTAGAGCATGCTTTGTTCTCTACGAAAGCATACTCCGAGGGCAAGTGTTATCCGGCTTTTTGAACCAAGCAGATTTTTATTGGAATATAACATTAGGGTGAAGGCGAACCAATTCACGAACTTAGAAACATGCTTAGAGCGATAATATGAGCATACTCAAGAATTTTCATAGGCGATGGAATAAAGTGGACGACCCCTTTTTGTTGCCCGTTGGAGCTCCAAAACCACTTACATATGAAGCTCTAATTCAAGTGATCATCACAGAGTGCTTTTCTTAAGGAATAGGTGAACAGTTTTAAAGATTGTTTGGAAGAAAGCAGAGATGAACAAACAGTATCAGGAACTATCAGACAGGAAAAGTGCTTGAAACAAAAAGATTGAAGATCGAAGACCAAAAGAAACAAGTAGGTGAGATTTCCACCAAAAATAACCGATCGGTACCGAGTGGTTTTTGTTGGAGTTTGGGTCCTATTTCACCCTTCTGCATGTGTGGACTTGGATCTCGACCTAATGCTTCATGGGCCCCTAGTTCTACTGGTTAATTTCCCTATAAATATAGACCCTATGGCTACTGGAAAAATACTTTTAGCTCTTTTGTTTTATTCATCCCCTATCTCTCTTCTCCACAGTCACTAAGGAAGACGTTGTTGGTTGACCTAGGCTTTAAGAACTTGTCAATCCCTTGTACTAGTGACTCTTAATAAAATAATTAACAAAATAATAATGGATGTTGAAAGTGACTGTGCTATAGGATCGTGTAATATGGATAAACTACTTGTGCGAAATAAAAATAAAGTAAGTAAATAATTAAAGCGGTAAAGAAATTGACACCAGAGATTTTTATACTGGTTCGAACTCCCATTCTACGTCCAGTCCCAGACTCCTTCTGGAATTAAACTAGCAACCCTCACTTAACCCGGAGGAATAGGTTTACACCGCCTGAGCAACCGAACATGACTTCTACCGCCTAAGCAGCCAAATAGGACTTCTACTGCCTGAGCAACCGAACATGACTTCTTTACAAATAACAAAAGTATCTAAATGTAGTGTGCTCTTTGAATATCACCGATAAGTCAATTAAGTATAATCTTCCTATAATCTTCTCCTTTATGATATGTAGTGTAATGTGCTTGAGAATTGTGGAAGATAGAGTGATCAACGATAAGAGAATGTAAGCATTTTGAGTGTAGTTTGAAAATAGAGAATAAAATATAAGAATTCAAGAATATTAAAATCAGTTATTGTTTTTGTTTGTTGAATTCTGAAATCTATTTATAGAGATTAAAAAGTTGCAACCATTGTTGAAAGGTAACAACGAAAAGAAACAGATGCAACTGTTGGTTTGAAGATGTTTCTCTTCGATGAAGAGAAGTGTCTTTTCATGAAAAATAGCCGTTGAGAATATTCAGCCGGCTGAATGGATTTATTCAGCATTCTGAAATTTAAAAATCGAAAAACAGCAAAGAAATAGGCTATTTTTGGCCTAATTTAGCCGTTTGAATAAAGTCATTCAGCTGGCTGAATATTGTGAAACTATAGAATAGTTTCAGCATTCAGACGGCTGAATGATCTCATTCAGCCGGCTGTTTCAGCCTATTGTGCAGGGTAGTGCATGCGTGTATATGTTTATATATATATATATATCATTTCAGGAGAGATTTTAACATATTTCTAAATAATATAAAGACTTTAGACAAAGGACTATCAGCTTCAAAATACTCTGAATGAGAATCTGTAACGAATCTCCTGCATAATTGATTAGTACACACAAATATTTATTTATATAGTTTGTCACAATCAAAACGATGTAAAATTGAGATTCCAACATTCTCCCCCTTTTTGATGATGACAACTATATAATTATAAATAATATATTTACATAAAAAACTTACATTAGCATTGCTACTCCCCCTGTCAATATGCACAAATATTTAACTAACTTTTCTCCCCCTTTGTCATCGACAAAAAGAAAGATAAACTATATGCACAGAATCATTTGTTAAAAAAGATTATATTATATAAATAACTCATACTTGAGATGTCATTACTAAAGAAGAATAACAATATTCATTACAACATTATATAAATAACTAGATAGAGCATCATAGAAGTTTGATACAAAAAGTAGAAATCTGAAAATAATTAAAACTGGGTATAGAGAGAAGGCTCATCATCGGAATCCGAACTCGAAGATGACCATTGAAATGGAGATGGGTTGTGAACTTCGGTGGATGTAGAACCGGAGCAAGAAATTTTATCCCATATTTTATTAAGAAAACCTTTTATGGAGTTGAATTTCTTTTCCGTCTTCTTTTTAAGAGTCTTAATATCCCGATGAAGTTTGGATTGATTTCGGAAGAGAGTGCCGGGCCAACAACTTGAATGGAATCATCGTCCTCTTCTTCTTCTTCATGTTGAGTACGTGAAGAAGAGGCAATACTAGTGTCACGAGGTTGAGGAATACCTTGTTGAACATTGTGAGACCATTGTTGAAAAGAAATGATTTGTTGTGAAGGAGGCCGGTGAGGAAGACCCATCAATCCTAAAGTTTTTGCGCCTAACTCACTAATGCTTGAAAACTCAGAGTCGGGCATTGGAATGCCGAAGTTGAGAAGGATACGCATAATATAAGCACCATAATGAATGGTCTTATATTTTTTTCGGACTGTGATGTCTTGAAATTCATCTAAAATGATTTTTCCCCAATTTACTTGTTGGTTGGAGTAGATTGAATAGAGGGCTTGAAAATCTCTTTTATAAACTTTTTCATAACTTCACATTCGAGGTTGTAGAGAGCGAATGAAGGCACGATGAAGAAGACGTGCTTGTGGCCTTAAGGTGCTAGATTTTAAAGCACTTAAATCGGTAAGGTGATCAGACAAGAAACGATGCGAAACTTCATCTCTATGATCCATATCAACTTCGATATCATCTATATCAACACCTTGAAATGGACAATTTAAAATATTGCCTAATCTTTGTAAAGGCAAGAAAATTTTAGTGCCACAAACTATAGACCAAACACAATCTTGTCAATTTTGAGGATTATGGTGGTCTAGATTCAGATTTGCAAGAAAGAGTTTGATCAAAAGATGATTAATTTTAACATTACCAGGAGCATACCCTATGAGATTATCGAAGTGGAATTGCTCTGCCAATTCTCTAATCCGGTAAGCCGTGAAATCAGGGAACTTCATGAAAGCTCCTTCAAAGACATTGTAATTTTTCATGGAATTGAAATGGGAGACTGCAACATCATTCCAAAGCCATTGACGAATCTGATCTTCGGAAGGACCGGCGGTGGATTCCCTTGTTCGTTTTGATCTAGGAGCCATTAGAGAGTAAAAAGAGGAGTAAAAGGTAAAAATATGAGAAAGTTGTGCTAGGGTTCTGAAGTGAATGGGTAAAAGGTGAAAAGATGAATTTATAGGTAGGTGAAAAGCAAGAGTAATATTGGAAGAAAAATTTGTAGGACCTAGTTAAAAAAATGCCTCAGGAAGAATTCAGCTGGCTGAATAACTGTAAACAACCGTCTGAATTACTTCCCATAAGAAAATAGTTCATTTTTGAACTAATTCAAACGTCTGTTTTAAAATATTCAGCCTTCTGAATCTGGAAAAAATATATATTCCCTGGATAATATTCAGCCGTCTGTTTTATTACAGACAGCCGGCTGAATTCTGAGAAAACTTAATGTAGCTTTGTAACAAGATATATTATAAGCACAAAGTAAATATTTTTAAATAAACAAACAAGATTACAAAAATAACAAGAAAACTTTTAAATAGATTTGGAAGAAGAGCTTGGAGTGTGATATTCATCCGGTTCTATTTTTTTGTTCTCTTGATATGGCCTGAGTGGTGACCATCTATTGCCGCGTTCCCATGAATTCGGAGATATTGGTGGACGCTGTGGCGATAGTTCCCAAGTATTGCGTCGGGATGGAGAACAAACAGGAGACAGTTGATGAACCGTGCTTTTGGATGAAGATCCACAGAATTTCAATGCGACTTGTTCTAAAAAGCTTAAACGCTTAGCATTAACTTTTTATTCATAATAAAGTTCGTGTTGTAATTCTAGCGATTCCCTTTGGTAATGACGAATGTCATCTATTTTTTCTTTGGTAGATGGTGAACCAAAAAATAGAGACCTTCTTTTTCTTTTACCAGGTGGAGTATAACCTATGTGAGTAGACGGAGGAACAATTGGTACTGGTTCATAAATCGATGTTGGAGTAGGTAAATTCACCGATCTCGAACTAGGAGAAGAAAAAGATAGAGCAGGGGATTCAGAATTATGCTGGGAAGACATTTTTTAGTAGGAGAGTTAAAACTATTTTTATTATAATTGAATGCAAAAGAGAGAAAATGATTAGAGGTATTTATATGTAAACTTTCATATAAATAGAAAGACCATTGGTGGTTAGGATTTTAAGAACCAGAGAAAAAATTGGTTGAAAAAATTATAAGGTAAAAAATAAACAATAAAATAGAATGCAAACCAAAAATAGATGTGAAGAAAAGAGTAGTGTAGTGGTAAAGCACCAGATTTTCAAGTAAGAGATCCCGAGTTCGAGTCTTGAATTTTTTATTATTATTATTGTTTTTATAATTTAAAAAAATAATATAAATCCTTGATGGAAACAATTCCTAATTCTCTTCTTAATTTTATAACGATATTTTCATTTAAAGGTTTTGTAAATATGTCTGCCAATTGATTTTCAGAGGATACAAATTCCAGTCTGACTAAATCCTTTTCAATATTATCATGAAGAAAATGATGACGTATGTCAATATGTTTTGTTCGTGAGTGATTGACAAGATTTTTGGATAAGTTTATAGCACTAGTATTATCACAAAAAAATGTTAATTTAGATAAATTAATACCAAAATCTTGAAGTGTTTGTTGCATATAAATGACTTGAGCACAAGCTAAGGCAGCAGAAATATATTCTGCCTCACAAGTTGAGAGTGAAACACAATTTTGTTTCTTACTAAACCAAGAGACTAAGGATTGTCCAATGAAGTGACAAGTCCCACTAGTACTTTTTCGATCCGTCCGACATCCTCCAAAGTCAGCATCACTATATGAAACTAACTCGAAAGGACATTCTTTCGGATAGAAAAGTTCAAAATCTTTGGTTTTGCTAAGATAACGCAATATGCATTTTACTGCTCTCATATGTGATTCTTTAGGATTTGCTTGGAATCGTGCACATAAACAAACACTCATCATTATGTCAGGTCTACTAGCAGTTAGATAAAGTAATGATCCAATTATACTTCGATATAATTTTTGGTCAACACTTTTGCCATCTTCATCTCTATCGAGATGAACTGTTGTACTCATTGGAGTTGATTTAGCAGAAGTATTTTTCATATTAAAGCATTTAATTAGATTATTACAATATTTTTCTTGATTAATAAAAATTCCATTTTCTATTTGTTTAATCTGTAAACCAAGAAAATAAGATAATTCTCCCATATGTGACATTTCAAATTCTTTGGTCATTATTTTTGAAAGTTCCTGACATAATTTTTCATTTGTAGAGCCAAAAATAATATCATCTACATAAATTTGAATAATTAAAATATCATTTTTAGTTCTTTTAATAAAAAGAGTTTGATCAACCTTCCCAATTTCGAAACCAGAATCTATTAGATAGCTCATAAGACGTTCATACCAAGCACGGGGTGCTTGTTTTAGACCGTATAAGGCTTTCTTAAGATTAAAGACTTGGTCTGGAAATTTTTCATGTGTGAATAATGGAGGTTGTTCAACAAAAACATTTTCTTTTATATAACCATTTAAGAAAGCACTTTTAACATCCATTTGATAAATTTGAAATTATGAAAACATGCAAAGGCCAGTAAGATACGTATTACTTCAAGTCGTGCAACTGGAGCTAATGTTTCTTCGTAGTCAATTCCTTCTTCTTGATTATATCCTTGTGCAACTAATCTAGCTTTATTCCTAGTTATATTACCTTGTTCATCTGCTTTATTTTTGAAAACCCATTTAGTACCAATGACTGTTTGATCACTTGGTCTAGGAACTAGTTCCGAAACTTCGTTTCGTTCGAACTGGTTTAGTTCTTCTTGCATAGTTATAATCCAATAGTCATCAGTAGATGCTTCTTTTGCATTTTTAGGTTCGATTTTAGAAAGAAAGGCTACATGGCCCATTTGATTAAGTTGATTTCTAGTTCTAACATGTGAATCAATTTCTCCTATGACATTTTCTACTGGGTGATCTCGTAAAATCCTAGGAGGAGATCTTAATTCATTTTCATTATGAACAATGTTTTAATTTTCTTCAAAGTTATAAATAATGTTTTCATCTTCTTTAAAATTATTTTGAGTAACCGTATTTGTGACCGTCTTAGGTATATCTTCATCATATTTAAAATTATTATTAAATTTGAAATTTTCGTCGAATGAAACATGAAGTGTTTCTTCGATTGTTTTTGTTCTTTTATTGAAAATTCGATAAGCTTTGCTTCGTTCTGAATATCATATGAAGATTCCTTCATTGGATTTTAGATCGAATTTTCCAAGCTGATCTTTTGTGTTTAAGATAAAACACTTTAAACCAAAAGTTTTAAAATATGAAATGTTTGGTTTTCTTTGATGAAAAAGTTCATATGGAGTGTGTTTTGTTAAAGGTAGGATGGAAATACGTTTAGAACATAGCAAGCAGTTGCTACAACTTCTGCCCAGAAATGTTTTGGTAATGTGTTTCCATTAAATAAAGTTCTTGCACATTCTTGTAACGTTCTATTTTTCCTTTCTACAACTTCATTTTGTTGTGGTGTTCTAGGAAAAGAAAAGTTATGGTAAATTCCCTTTTTGTTACAAAAATGTTCAAATACTTCATTTTCTAATTCACCTCCATGATCACTTCTAATATTCTTAATTTTTAAATTTTTGAAATTTTGAATTTTCTTTGCAAAATTCTTGAAATTTTCAAAAGTATCACTTTTATTTTTTAAGAAAATAGTCTAAGTATATCTTGAGAAATCATCTACTATAACAAACACATATTTACTATGATTTATAGATTGAATTTGTGTTGGACCAAAGAGATCTAAATGTAGTAGTTCTAGTGGTTGTAAAGTAGAAATATTTTTCTTTGATTTAAAGGATGATTTTGACAATTTTCCTAATTGACAAGCATCACATATATTGTTTACTTTAAAGTTCATTTTTGGTAAACCTTTTACTAAATTATTTTTAGATAATTTATTTATAGTTTTGAAATTAATATGACAAAATCTTTTGTGCCATAACCAAGGATCATTTTCTTTGGCTATTAAAACATATTTGTATTATGATTTATATTCATATTTAAAACATAAATATTTTATCTCTAAAACCTTCAAAAATAAGATTTTTATTTTGATAAAAAATGCTACACTTATTTTCAGAAAAGGAAATATTGAATCCTTTGTCACATAATTGGCTGATACTAAGTAAATTATGCTTTAAATTTTTAACTAATAAGACATCTGTAACAAAAGTGAATTAAATATACCGTTATTTCTCACATCACCTTTGCCGATGACATATCCTTTGGAATTATCTCCAAATGTGACAGAACCTCCATCTGAGTAATTAATGTTTGTTAGCATCCCTTTACTTTCTGTCATGTGTTTTGAGCAACCACTGTCTAGTATCCATTTTCCTCTCTTTTTGGATGGTACCTGCAAAATATAGAATTAACATTGGTATCCACCATTTTATTTTGGGTCCTAAGAGTTAGGTTTTAGGAAGCCAAACCCAAGAGGGTTCCGAATTCCTTTTGAAAAAAAAATCTTTGTTTTTATGAACAGTTTTTATAAAAGATTTTATATACTTATTTCTAATTGAAGAATTATTTGTTTTAGGAACCCAAATTTTAGATGATGTAGTAAAATTTGAAATTTTAGAACTAAGTTTTTCTAGTTTATTATTCCTTTTATATGAAGAATTGTTTTTCTTTGGAATAATTTTAGAGGACTGTTTATATCCTAGTCCTCTTTTATTTGAAACAGTTTGAGAATTTTCTATAATTTTGGAAAGATTTTCTCTACCTTTATTAAAATTAGAAACATTTTTAGTAATGTCTTCTAACTTTGTTTTAAAGCTAGAGTTATCTAACTCTAAAATCTTGATATTTGATTTAAGATCATGATTTTTAATTAATAAAGCATCATTTTTTTTCTTTTTGAGTTTCTATCTCTTGACTTAGCAGAGAAAGTTGAGATGTCATATTAGAACAAGATTCTTGAATAACTTGAAGTTCTTATTCTAAAATTTTCTTTTCATCTCTTAGCATTTCAACTTCGATTTCAGTTCTATTCAATTTTTCAAGAGTTTCTTTGTACTTTCTATTTTTTCTCTTTAGTTTGTCAAGTAATTCTGAATTTATTTCCAAAAGGTCATTAAAAAGTTAGATCACTTACCTCGTCTTTTGTGGCCATAAAGCAAATATTGGCTTGTTCCGAATCACTGTCATAGTCACTTTCTGATGATGAAGATGATTCTGTATCATCCCATGTGACAGAGAAAGCTTTCTTCTTGAATTTGTCCTTTTTGTGCTTATACTTGTCTTTCTTTTTCTCAGGACAGTCTTTCTTGATGTGACCTTTCTTGTGACATTCATAACATTCTAGAGCAGATGATAATGGTTTGTTGGTGTTGTTATTGTTGCTGGAGTTGTTCTTACTGTTTCTAAATTTGTTGTTCTTTCTAAATTTTAAAAAATTGAAATTTTTAGCAATGAACGCCATATCTTCTTCATCTAAATCTGATTCATCGTTTTCTGCCTGGAATGCTATATTTTTCTTATCTTGAGCCTGTATACATTTTGCTTGGAGATTAACTTCGTAAGACATTAGATTTCCAATCAACACTTCTGATTTTATGATTGAAATGTCGTTAGCTTCTTCGATTGCTAAGACATTTCGTTCCCACTCATCCGTTAGTGAGTTGAGGATTTTTGAAACAATATCAAAATCTATGTAAGTTTCTCCTAATGCTATCAAAGAATGATATATATATTGAAATCTAGAGTACATTTCATTGATAGTCTCATCTTGCTTCATTTTGAAATTCTGGAACTGATTTTTGAGCATAGAAATTTTACTTTGTTTGACTTTGTTAGTTCCTTCGTGTGTAACTTTAAGTGTACGCCAAATTTCATGAGCAGTTTTACACATGCTTGTTCTATTAAACTCATTTTTATCTAATGCACAATATAACATGTTATAGCTTTAGCATTTGCAGTAACATCTAATTTTTGCGTGTTAGACCATGCTGAATATTCAGTAGTAGGAATAATATAATCAGATTGCATAATGTTCCAGGTATCATAACTACTTGCTTGTATATAGATTCTCATTCTAGTAGCCCAATAGGTATAGTTCATTCCATTAAATAGAGGTGGTCGTGCAGTTGATTGACCTTCTGTAAAGGTAGTGTTAGAAATAGTGCTGGTGTTGTTTTCCATATTAAAATAATATCAGATAACTATGTTACGGTTATATGAAGTCCTTGCTCAGATACCAAATGAAAGTGACCGTGCTATAGGATTGTGTAATATGGATAAACTACTTGTGCGGAATAGAAACTAAGTAAGTAAATAATTAAAGTAGTAAAGAAAATGACACCAGAGATTTTTATACTGGTTCGAACTCCCGTTCTACGTCCAGTCCTAGACTCCTTCCGGAATTAAACTAGCAACCCTCACTTAACCTGGAGGAATAGGTTTACACTGCCTGAGCAACCGAACATGACTTCTACCGCCTAAGCAACCAAATAGGACTTCTACCGCCTGAGCAACCGAACATGACTTCTTTACAAATAACAAAAGTATCTGACTGTAGTGTGCTCTTTGAATAGCACTGCTAAGTCAATTCAGTACAATCTTCCTATAATCTACTCCTTTATGATATGTAGTGTAATGTGCTTGAGAATTGTGGAAGATAGAGTGATCAACGATCAGAGAATGTAAGCAGTTTGAGTGCAGTTTGAAAATAGAGAATAAATGGTAAGAATTCAAGAATATTAAAATCAGTTATTGTTTTTGTTTGTTGAATTCTGAAATCTATTTAAAGAGATTAAAAAGTTGCAACCATTGTTGAAAGGTAACAATGAAAAGAAACAGATGCAACTGTTGGTTTAAAGATGTTTCTCTTCGATGAAGAGAAGTGTCTTTTCATGAAAAATAGCCGTTGAGAATATTCAACCGGCTGAATGGATTTATTCAGCCTTCTGAAATTTAAAAATCGAAAAAAAGCAAAGAAATAGGCAATTTTTGGCCTAATTCAGCCGTTTGAATAAAGTCATTCAGCCGGCTGAATATTGTGAAACTATAGAATAGTTTCAACATTCAGACGGCTGAATGATCTCATTCAGCCGGCTGAATATTGTGAAACTATAAAATAGTTTCAGCAATCAGACGGCTGAATGATCTCATTCAGCCGGCTGTTTCAGCCTATTGTGCAGGGTAGTGCATGTGTGTATATGTTTATATATATATATATCATTTCAGGAGAGATTTTAACTTATTTCTGAATAATATAAAGACTCTAGACAAAGGACTATCAGCTTCAAAATACTCTGAATGCGAATCTGTAACGAATCTTTTGCATAATTGATTAGTACACACAAATATTTATTGATACAGTTTGTCACAATCAAAACGATGTAAAATTGAGATTCCAATAGATGTAGGCCAGAGATTTCCGAATCAACATAAAATTCTAGTGTTCTCTTTATTTTCCTTATGTTTTTGCTATATCTCAATATTATCATAGTCTTTGGATGTTGATCCATTTTTGGCATCAACATCTATTGAATGGTGTTTCATGTCCAATGCTTCAACTCAAACCATACAATATTCATTCAATGGATGCCATGCCACAATATAGCTATAATCAAAGTGGAGCATCCAAATTAGAGTTTAATAGTAATCTCAAGTCACGGGAAATATGTAATATCGTCACCTTCTCCTGTTTGACCTTAGTTTTTATCAACCAACAGGAAACACTCGAGTGAGTCTTTCCATACTTATCTAATAACTATCGGTACATAACCTCTTGATGCCCCTACAACCATGAGTAATACACTATACAACATTAGAAGAGCGTTTCATACTCTTATCTCCGTAGATGTATCGATATCCTTTCTCGAAACATCTTGATCAAAAATAATTAAAATAACTTGTTATTTTATATTGTGATAATTTTCTCATGGTTACAACTCTTTGTAACAATTATCACATAACATATTATTTAAAGATTTTCTAATTATAGACTTTAAATTAATTATCCCGACTGTAAACATCATAACAATATAAAGCCAATAAAATCCATCATCATAATACATAACATTCCAAACATATGGAGGTGAAATGATATAACATCCTAAAATAACATGTTTCATATGCAATATGAATCTAACATGTCCACATACAAAAATACACGATAATCATAGTTGTATAAAGCTATGCCTCCATAAACTTGTTCTAGCTAGCAATGTCCATCATATCTCTAGTCCATACCTACTCATGAAATAGATAAATTATAAAACATAGAGAGGGTCAAACATAAAGTCTATTGAAAAGGAAACATCATTAATAAACATGATATCTAATACATTAATATGACATAAATAATGTACTAAGTGGTACCCCGGATTACCACCCTTATGTAAGCCAAAAATACATAAAATAAATAAGCAAGGGCTCTAAAGAAATGTCGTATCTTACCTATCCTTGTTCTTCTTCTGCATCCAACAAGTTAGCACAACTAATAATAGTGCTAAAACAAACTTCAAACAAGTCATACAAAGGTACATGTAAATTCATGCGCACAAATAATGAGTCGAAGCACCAACGAAATGTCATATCATACCCATAATCGAAACATTGAGAAACATCATATTGTTTACCAATCTAGACTCGTAGGTAATGCTATATCATACTTACCTGTTACCAATGTATCTGAAAATGATACTCACTAGTCTATGCCTTCCCTTGGAACTACCATAGGTTAGAGAAAACAAAGTGGTAATTGCCACCTCATGGAAATTACCGGTATAGATTAGTGTCCCTATTTCTCTTTGACAATAACACTCGATGAAAGGTGTGGCCGATCCTCAGTAGTATGGATGGAAAATAACAATGTCTAAGCCATAACTATAAGCCCCAGGTGTGAGTAGCATCATATCGTACTCAACCCCCATCTACATGTCTGATGACTAGGTACAAAAATCATACCTAATACTAGAACCGCGTAGAAGTCATGTGTAACACCCTACGTTTTTACGTTAATTAATTAAAATAGAAATTAATTATTAAATAATAAACAGTAAAAATGTAATTTTTACAAATGTGGAGTTTTCCCACGAGACTTATACCATTGGATTTGTAGCGATTTTTTGATCAATTTTCATTTATGAACATTTTCAATCGGAGTTCAAACGAAAAAGTTATTAGCATTTGAATTTTCGTTGTTGGAAATAATTATATACGTAATTAAGGAAATTATTTAAAATAAATTAATGATTGACTAACACCTTTAAATTTAATGGTTAAGGAAATTTATTAAGGTAGGATATACCGTTAATTAATGTTAATTGAGTGTTAAAGGAAACAAATCAACCAGAAATCAAACGAGATCGAAATGCACCCAAATTCATGGGTCAATCGACCATGACCTATCTACGATCAACTGTGAGCAGTCGACCTCGGCTTGGGATGGTTGACACGCCATGTCTTGGAGGTGGCAGTTAATGGAGGCCGTGTGGCCCAGAACTTATTTAGTTCCCATCCAATGGTTAACACTGATTTGAACCTTTATAAATTAGGACCAAGGGCTTCACTTCTAGCTCATAATTTTTCTAATGAGCACGGAAGCTCTGCCATTTTCCTTTCTTCTCCAAAATTTATAAATACATTGAAATAGATTTAGATAGCACGGATACACTTTGAAGAAGCATAGAAAAGAACGGAGGATAGAAAATAGGTTCAAATCAGATTGCTACATCAAAGGTAAACTTTTAGATCTAGTTCTAATTAATAAATCTAAATTCAAATCTCTTCTCTCTAATCCATTCTCTAATAGATCTATATAAAATATTATCTATGGATCTGAATATGGAGTCAAAAAGTGGATAATACAGATAATAGGATCAGATCTAGATTAAATCTAGAGATTTGAGAGCGCTAATTAAAGGTGAGTGGGAATATTAGATTATATCGTTGCAAATCTATTCCTATATGCCTGAGTCTGATAATTTAGTTTCAAATGAATTCATATATATGAAATGTTGAAGTCTATAAAGTTGCTTATAAATTTGTAGTGATAATTACAGAAGTATAATAATTAGTTTTAATTCTGCAATTATGTAATGATTAGTTTTATTTCTATAACTATGTAATGATTAGATTTAATTCTGTAATTGTGAAATGATTTTAATTATCAGTTTTACGTTGGATTAATTAACTGACAACATAATGAATTGAGATTGCATTTTATTCGATGAATGAGACTGTATAAAATAAAGCTAACTGGACTTTTGGTATTTATTTTAGTTTATTAGAATGTATATTATTAAAAGTGTATTTCCATACATTATCAATTTAAACTTAACAAAAGTGTTATGTTTGAAGTGACAAGTAATCAATATATCTTATAAAAGAAGAGATGTATAAAATAGAGATGATTACTATATTTTATACTGTCTATTTCAATAAATAAAAGAGAATTTTGGTAATTACAAACATCGCACAAACCAGCTCCTTAAGATAATATATGGAAATTTACCGTGTAACAGTTAAATTTTTAAGTTTGATTCCAATTTATTAAAATATAGTAAACTCCAAAAATGGAATATTGAAATAAGAATGTAATTTAAAGGTTAATAAAGTGAAACTAATGAAAATGTAAGTCTAGATTATAGGCAAGGAAAAGAAATCAAAGGCTGAACTAATGAATGTTGTAGCAACGATATTGATGTCTGAATTTGAGAAGCGATAAATGAAATTAATGAAATAAAATAAAAATGCATAGTAAGACTAGAGACTTAAAGTCAAGCATAAAAGGCGTTGAGGCAATAAAGAAAATAAAAGAAGAATAAGTATACCTAAGTCTGAATATGTATATAAGTAGCCTCAGATATGCGTTTATGATGGGTGTGAATAATTATAAATTGATTGTTATAATTATGATGGACCAATGTCTGAAGGTCGTTAGAGTAGGTTGGGATGCTAAAACCATATCTAACCAATAGGACCATTGGTGAGTGTATGATTTCGTGCTAGAGGGGTACCCCTAGGTCTGTACTGTGCTTATTGGCTTGATTATAAATTGTCTGTCATAATTATAAATATCTGTTATAATTATGTCAAGGTCGAAGATGCATAGTCAAATTAAGTCTGCTTCAAAGTTTTTAAGTGGGGTTATTGCCTTGATTGCACAAAGCAATCTAAATAGAGGGTGAGTGAGACCGGACTTATGCAACATGGCATGGAATGTCTGGTGTACCTAGGTACCAAAATGAGTAGCAACAAGCGTACATAAAAGGATGGCATACTTGGGTTAGGGTAGGAGTTGCATATTTCTCAAGTTCGGCATCGGTCTCTTACGGTCGATGGGAAGGACAGGATTACACCTAACTGATCTCCTCAGGCTACGAGGATTGGTTCAGTTAGGTCATTCAGTGATACAATTGTTTGTTAGTTTGTTTGATAGGGTAAGGCTGGTTAACCCACATAAAGGTTCCTTCAAAACATAGACGAGATGGTGGTACGTGGAGCTGAAAATCCTGGATAAAAAGCAGACGAAGGTACACAAAAGGCTGGCGTACGTGATGAAAAATCCCCAAAGCATTAGGACATTATGAACTGGAGGTCGTGGACTAGAGGTCATCAGTGCGTAGGGCAGGATTTCCTCGGTGATACAATAGTGATGGATCTTCACGAGGAGTTGAGAGAATGATACTAGTGGAGATAGTATCTAGGTCCATTAGTGGACTTGGGGTGTATGTGTGTATACACCTATATAGACATAGATCTACATGGTTTAGATGGGTACGGTTCGTACATAGCAATGGAGTCGTAGTTACTAATAATAAAATATAACATAACATGAAATAGTGAACAATTGGCATAAGCTAGTTTTATGTATAAGATGTATAATTTACTCGTCACTAGAACTTTGTTTTGACCCCTTCCTCAATACAACCCATAGGATTTAGAAGGGCTGTTACTGGTGTTGATTTGGAGTAGTTGTCTGGGAGGCTCTTGACATTTGAGATGTCGATTTTTGTTCAGTAATTATATTGATCTATTATATTTTCTTATTTTCCCTGTGATTTATTATCATTAGTGCTCGGATATACCTTCCTTTTTACAAGATACCAAACTATCGATCCATATTTTAGTGGACTTGGGTTTTCGAATTAGCGAAAATCTGGGTCCATTGTAGTGCGGGTTGTTGCATTTGGTATTAGAGCTTACGTTAGTTGATTTCTGAAAAATTAGGAAGCAATGAGTGAACCTATTTGTATTTTGACTATAAATATAAATCAGTATGTGCTAAAGTCCTAAGAATTCCATCTATAGAGTAGTTGCATATGGAATATCCCTAGAATTGGATGGTAATTGACTCCCTATTCAGGCTTTGATAGCCAAATGATTGTTGATCCCCATTTTTGATTGCTGATCGATGATGTACAATAAATCTAGATAAAAGAAAAATAAGAGTCCATATGTTATAGAAAGTGGAAGACGGAGAAGTCTCTGAAAAGGGTGTAAAATGGTCACTCCTAATTTATGACTGGATTTTTGGATCTTTGAAAATTGAACGAAGGATGTGCTTAAGAGAATAGTCAGAAGTCCACTTTGAGTCCAACCCAATAATAAGAAATTTTTGGAAATTGTGGAAAAGTACGAATGGTATACTTTAAAAGTACTTTTAATGAAAAAAATTAGTCAGTATTAAATTTTGAGAATATATATATATATATATTAAAGGTTTTATAAGAAAAGATATATTTAGGTTTCAGTTAAGGAAATTTTTGTTTGGGGGTTGTATTCTTTTGAAAAGAAATGATGGAGCAATATAGCTCGTGAATTGTTCTATGTAATGAAAGTTTTTTTAGGATGTAAAATGTTTGTATAGGTGGACAATATAAGCAGTACGGATCTGGAATAGAGTAAATGGTTTAGAAAAGAAGATTTAGAATCTCAAAATTTAGCCGTAAGTGGCTGCACTGCCGCACCCGCAATAAAGAGATGGTAAATTAAGAAAAACAGTTGGAGTTAGTGCAATTTAGGCTGAAGGGTTAATTAGTAGGAAGTTTTGAAATTAAATAAAAGAGATTTAATTTATTTTAATTAGATTGGCATCTGACATATTTTAATTCATTGGAATGAAGAGGGATAACAAAATAAGTTTCTATGAATTAATCAAGTTACAAATAAAGGTGTTTTGCTTAAAATAATAAGGAATATAAATGCAAAGGAAGAGATGTCCAAAATATGGAAACCCGTATTTTTTACTGTTTATTTCAATAAAGAAAATGAATCATAATTCCTTGTAATTTCACACAAAACATGAATCCTCTTTTAAGCGATTCATAGAGAATTATAGCGTTAATACTTCCCCTTAAGGGAGAAGTAGTTCTAATGCATTAAAATATAGAATCCTTAGGTGTAATGATTAGAAGTAGTTTTAGTAAATTATACTAAACAATGCTAGTAATCGAATTAAAGATGCTAAACAAAGGAATACACATTTTTCATTATTATGCGCATTTAATTTAGGTATCTTTTAAAAGTACCCCTTTTATAATAATTGAGACTCTGCCCAATATTGGATGTTTAGGAGAGTATGAAATGTAAAGGAATTGACAGGATGAGAGTTCTTGTTATCTACTACAGTTTTTATAATTTAAAAGTTATGAAAGGTGTTTAGAAACATGTAAAGTATGTTTTTGGAAGAAATGGTTTAGTGAAATGAATAAGTTTTCGAAAGAAGAACTTAATAAATGAATGAATTAAAAAACCCAGATTTTTATGAAATAAAACTCTTTAAAAGAAAAGGTTGATTTGATTTAAATTTAGAATCGCTAACATTCACTTTCAATTTTAGGGAATAAGTTAAATTCAAAAATCTTAAAATGTAAGTTTTGAAAAGAGTTAAAAATACCAAGTATTTTTGAATTTAATAAATGTTTCTAAGTAAGACTTTTAAAGATAAGAGTTTTGGGATTAGATATTTCAACTTTTTTTTTGAAGTTTTCATTTTTGAAGAAAAATGATAAAGAGCAAACCAGGATTTTAAATATGAAGTGGATAGGAATTAGTGCCTAGGTGAGACTGGGAAAAAGAATAAGGTCATAAAGAAGAAAGCGATGACTACTTTTGAAACAATAACAAGGAATCCCCATAGAGCGTGAGGACACAAGAAAAAGGCTAGGAATATTATGTTTATATGTGTGTAAACCATAAAGATTATATTAAGATGCTCTTCTATAAGTTTTGGAATATGCTTGTAGGAGGCTTATGAATAAAAGGAAATACTATGGATTGAGAATACTATCAAAAGAATGAGATTAAGAGAAGATAGTAACAGATGGTTATGAGATGGTAAACACACATGGAAGATATTGGTAGACTTAAGTTGGGAAAGCAATAGAGGAAATGAGAAAGATTATTTCCCCAAGCGTAGTTGCCATTTAGCATGAAAACTGCATATATTGTATTTCTTATCCATTGCAGTGAAAGGAGGCATGGTTATTCTATAATTGGGTATGGAATGGAAGAGATGAATGAACCTTAAAAGAATAATATTTGAATTTTTTTGTCGAGGGATGACCTGTTAGGAAGGTCCATTCTAACTAAGGTAGCAGATAGTAGTGCCGTGTTTTCTTCCAGTGTAAGGTTTTCTTTTCGTGGGTTGTAAGCATTAGTTGTTACCTGTGCAGTTAATGCCCCACTATAACCCCGCTATATCTCATAGCGGATTTCTACCGCTATGATTTTTCCATATAGCCCCAAAATATAGCCTTTCCGCTTTAAGCCCCGCTATTTCCGCTATATCCCGTTATTCCCGCTATATTCCGCTATTTCCGCTATATCTTCTTTAATAAAATGAATTGAAAAATTGCATTTATACATTATAAAAATTATGAAACTATTTTATTTGATTTAATTTTTAATATATTTTTAGAAATGAAAATACTCTAATATTCTACTAAATTCAATTATGTTATATAACAGTTTTATGTTTATTTAAAGTATATTCGCACGTGTTTTTATTTAAAATTATTTATGTATTAATTATAATTCAATTGAATGATATTCTTTCATTTAATTACCATTTATATATTTGAAAAAACATTAAGTACGAGTTTTATATGCTATTCTAGAGCCATCCGCTATATCCTCGCTGTATCCCCGCTATGACTTTTTGCACCTCCACCGCTTTGAATCCGCTGAGCGCTTTAACTGCACAGGTTGTTACAATGGATTGCATATGTATAGGGAAATGTTCCTTTTTATGAGTTTTCTAGGTAAACCGCTATGATTTGAGAAAACAGTGAAAAGGAGATTTCATGAAGTCACTTAACTAATGCAAGAGAAAAGAAATAGTTGAAACTGAAGTTAAGTAATAAATTGAGAAGATTTATTTAACCAACAACTAAATAAAAGTAAAATGAAAATATAAGTTTTGAAAAATAGAAAATTTTCGGATGATAAATTTCAAAAGACAAAGGACAGGATTACAGAGAGGTGAGCCATAGGTCAAGGTTCCTGTTCCTCAAAGACTGAAATTTAAAATTCAACATGTTTGCTGGTTGATATTAATAAGAAAAAAGTTTAAAAAAACTTAGAAATTTACCGCGAAATCAAGTGGGGTCCATTATGGACAATGGATGGTTGGCTAAACCCTGTGTCTGAAATGTTGAAAATTATTTATAAAATGTAATTATGCATATATTTTGAAAAAGAAAAATTTTATGTAAATTTATTTTTGAAAAGTTTTTATTATAAGTAATATGACCTTGAAAAAAAATACACATATATTTGGAAAGTTTTTTAAAGTTAAAGATTTTGAGTTTTAGAAATTTAAAAATACCGTATGCTGACATTGGGGAATAGTCGGTAAGTTGATTAGTGTAGATTTTACTACATAGCTGTATATGTAGTAAAATGGATACGGTGATTGACAAGGAAGCTGTTTTGTCTGTGGAAGGTTTTCTAAGATACCTTGTCGATGAGTGAAAAATCTAAAAGATGGTTTTTAAAACAACAATGTTTTTGAACTTTAAAAATAAAAGTTATTTATGTAAACTGTACTTGAGAAGGTAGAAAAAAGGATTGGGGGCAAAGGAGTAGATTTCTTGGTGAAATGGAAAAAGGTTAAGTAAAAAAATGGTGGAAATATGAAATTTTCCATCTAGACCCTTTCTAAGCATAAGAAGATAGGTTTAGAAAACTGAATTTTTATAAATTTGGATATTAGCAATGGTGTTCTAGGAATTTGGATGGTAAGGATTGGATGGAAAATTGGCTGAACTATGCTTCTATTTATAGGAATGTGGAAAAGTTTGGATGAAAACCCGTTTTGATTTTACAAAAAGCCACATTCATGTAGAACTGACAGAATATTTAGGATGTTAACATCATATTTTGAAGTTGATTTAAAAAGAAATCATTCGTATAGGAGACGTCAATTAAAAATTATTGTTCATGCATATCATATGTATTGTGACGCACTATGCACATGTGCACGGATTGTTGCACAATTGGTTGTACATTAAATGATTGTTAGTGTAGAATGGATGTGCGACGGTTTACATGATCGAACACTTGTGGAATTGCGGTGACAAAATTCTTTTAAAGGGGGAAGGATTAACATTCCACATTTTTACATTTCTTAATTAAAATAAAAAATAATTAATAGATAATAAACTATGAAAATGGAAATTTTAAAATGTTGGTATTTTTCCACGAGACTTTTACCATTGAATTCGTGACGATTATCTGATCAATATTCGTACATAAACTTTTCCAACCGAAGTTCAAACGAAAAAGTTATTATCATGAATTTTCGTAGCTGGAAATTATATATGTAATTAAAGAAATAATTTAAAACAAATTAATGATTGACTAATACTGTTAAAGTTAACGGTTAAGAAAATTTATCAAGGCAAGTGATAATGTTAAATAACGTTAATTGAGTGTTAAAGGAAACAAATCAACCAGAAATCAAATGAGATCGAAACGCATCAAAATCCATGGATCAAGTTAAGTGGTCAACCTAGGCTTGGAGCAGTCGGCCCGCCTTGTCATGGAGGCGACAGTTAATGGAGGCCGTGTGGCCCAGATCTAATTCAGTTCCCATCCGACGATTCGCGCTGATTTGAACCTTTATAAATTAGGACCTAGAGCTTTACTTCCAAAACTTATTATTTTTCTAATGAGTGTGGAAGCTCTGCCATTTTACTATCTCCTTTAAGATTTCTAAATACACAGAAATAGATCTAGATAGCACTGATATAATTTGGAGAAGAATAGAAAAGAATAGAGGATAGGAAATAGGTTCGTATCGGATTGCTACATTAAAGGTAAGCTTTTAGTCTGGTACTAATTAATAAATATAAATCCAAATCTCTTCGATCTAATCCAATCTCTAATAGATCTGTATAAAATATTAACCGTGGATTCAAATAGGGAGTCAAAAAGTGGAGAATGTAGATAATAGGGTTAGATCTGGATTAAATCTAGAGATTTGGGAGCGGTAATTAAAAGTGAGTGGAAATATTATTGTTAACTGGATTTTTAATGTAGCAGAATTCAACAGAAGTTAGAATATCCAGACTAAACCAGAATGACTTGAAACTTGAACAAGGCATCTAAAAGAACAAGCCAATGGAACTTAAGAGACACAAGCCAAAAATCCACTAAGTAAATGGATTGCTAGCGATCCATCATCCATGGATCGCTAGCGATCCAAGAGGAAGCATCATGAGTTGTCAAAGCCTCTTGCATCATTATCTACTACCTCTTCTAAAAATACTTACAAAGTTTCATAGCATTCCAAGCAGCGTTGTTCAAGAAGTAAAGACTCATCCGATTCAAGTTGTTTTGACCAAACCAGTTAGGTTAAACTGGCCCTAGAGAACTCATACAGAATCAGATTGACTTGAAATTTGAAGGGAACACTTAGAAGGCATAAAATAAGGCTCATAAAAAAAGAGCATGACTGAAGAAGATTTGATGGATAGTTGGCAATCCATCTTGTTGGGTCGCTAGCGACCTATGTAGGTTGGGCCCCACCACCTAAAATTCATACGGTAGGTCCACACACCCTCTAGACGTACCTGCAAATTTTCGTCTGATTTTGTTAAATTTTGAGCGAGTTATGGACGATTCTTCTGGACCAGATGACCCATGAAGATGGATGATCAAACTAACTCCAAACGACACTATATTTGGATAACACACTCAAAAGAACAAGTGAATGGACCTCAGGAAAATTGAGCCAGAAATATGCTAAGTGGATGGATAGCTAGCGATCCATCATGATAGGTCGGATCCCCCTACAACTTTCCAAGCTCCTTTGTAGCACTAAGTAAAGGCTTTTGGTAGAAAAATATGCTAAGTTGATGTACAACTAACGATCCATCCCCTATAGATGGCTAGCGATCCATCCCCTATGGATAACTAGCGATCCATTGAAATGACTCAAGTTGATTTGATATTTTCAATGATGATTTGGCATAAAAACTGGACTCTCCCGCACTTGGACTTCTGGCCCAATACTCACTGAAATCCTCTATAAGTACTCAACTATATGCAATATAAAGAGGATCTTCTGGACTGGCTGCTGGAACTCTGCAGAGATTATTCTTCACTCTTCTCCTCCCATATAATAGTCACCTAGGGGTTCACTGTGATTCTCCAGTGAACTCTTGTACTTGTGACTTGATCTAACTTAGAAGATTCAATCATATTGTAATTCGATTCAACTTGTAACAGCGGTCAGTTAATAGAAAGTTATAAAGTGGACGTAGGCTTCATTAATAGCAGAACCACTATAAAAATCTTCTTGTTTTTTTACTATTTCTGCTCTTTTTACATTTATTTTCTATATTATTACTCTGTAAGAACAAGGCTGGTTCTTTCACACTCAATCCAGGGTGTTGATCCATTTTTTGAGTTAACATTTTGGTGCTTTCACTAAGAACCCAACTCAGGCTTAGATCTAAGTATCTACTTTGGATTAAATAGGTTCAGAAGTTAGATCCTTAATATCTGCTTAGAAGATTTGCTATTGAGAATCAATGGCACCAGGAAGAAAGAGAACTACCTCCGAAAGATCCAAAGGAGCTACCATCGCCGGAGAAGAAGCAAACCCTTAGCAAATTGAAGTCAACAACCACAACAATATGCTATTAGGAGCTAACTCTGGAGATAAGGTTTCAAGATCCTCTACACAGCATGAAGTTGTGACTAAGGGAGAATCGAACAAGATGGTTGATGAAATTAACCAAAAAAATGACAAACAATCAAAAGGCTCTTATGGAAAAGATAGATGCTCTCTTAGTGCTCCAATCACTAATCGCAGAATGGTGCCTAAAGCCGTGGCTGCTATGGAGCAAGAGAATTCTTCTGTTTCTGGCTTGAATGGAAGAAACAGAAGGAAAAGGCAAAAGGAAGTAGTGGGCGGAGCTCCAAGAATCATGACGAAAGAAAACGTTAACACTCCACCGACTGCAAAAGCACTTGCTACAAACCCGAACTTAGGGGTGAAAACCCCATGAGGAGATATAATGATTGCTCTTTTTGGCTCTGAAGATGACAAACAATTTGAGGAAGACAAATTGAATGAAAATGCTAACTTGCAAAATCCTAGAAGAAGCTCTAAAACCCATGCCGCAGCATAGTGCCAAGCATTGGATGAGAAATTGCTACTCAAAACGGTACTCCTAAAGGCAGGAGAACCAAGAAGATATGACACAAATCGATATTGATGACAAGGCCAAGCTCCCGTGGTATATTGTTCCACTCCCAACTAACCAGCTTCATATTCCATGATGGAGCTCCCATCGTCGAATCACGAATGGACGATGTCGAAAATCATCAAAAATCGTCAAAATGGTCGTTGAAAAACTCACTTTAGGGTTGACTCGAAGTCAAACTCGGGTGATCGTCTATTTGACTCGATTCGGATTCTGGAAGTCCTGACTTGAACTCGAACTTAAGTAATCACCCATTTGACTCGAAGCAAACCTGGGAAATTCTGTTATGAAATCAGACTCTGGTAAAACCAATATTTTCTCCAAGCAAACATGCAAATGACTCCAAGCACCATTTGTCACCATCCCAGCACTTCAAAGTCCATGACTCCAAGCGAACCATGTGCTGACTCTAAGCAAATGGCAAGTTTTCTTGAGTAAGACTCCAAATACCACCGATCCATCTTCTTTTGCCCACAACCGAACATGCAAACTCCAAATGCCTTGAAATTTAGAATGCAACCTTACGGGCCTTCCTTGTCGCCCCAGACTGATCTCACATAGTTTGAATTTTTTTTGGGATCGTCACTGATCCATGACCCCATCCTAAGTGATTCGCCATTCAATCGGCATTTCCAGTCATTCCAGCATAGGACAATCATACATATATCATTCTCAAGCATTATAAACAAATGTTACTTAAAAATGGTCCGGGCAAACAATGATTAGAGCATCTTCCCCAATCGAAACTCATTCATCGAAGCTATTCAACTTGCAGAATATCCAAAGTATGACTAGCATATGGACGAAGTGAAGGCGACAGATTCAGTCTACTATAAGGCCCTCAAGAATCATTAAAGGATGCAACAACCTACTACCCTAGAAGAATTCTATAGGAAGGAAAACCAGTTCTTGAGACTAGAGGTAGTGCAATTGGCAGAAGGCAAACCCGGCAATTTGCCAAAGAACATACCAAATGGTGAAGGAGCTAAAGGACCTCAGGGACCTTCTGCCCAAGCAAGGCCACTAAGACCCAGTAGAAAAACGCCCCGGCTAACTGACGAAATCAGACAAAAGGATGATTATAAAATAACACTGCGGCTAGCTAGCTACTGAGGAATGGGGCAGCATCGAGAAGGCTTTTCTAAAGGATCGTCGAACAGACAGATCCAACCCCTAGTCTCCAGGAACCAATAAAACTGTGTTCCCGCGGGCCGAATCCCAAAACTTTCTCTTGAAGTCGATGAATCATCACATTAAGACCGCCGGGCCGTTCGGACGCATGACCCAAAACTCTTCTTGGAGTCAATGAATTATCGCTCCAATGTCGTCTAGTCACCGGACATCCGACCAAAATTCTCCTTGAAGTCGATGAATCATCACTTTAAGATCGTTGGGCCGTCGGACACATAACCAGAAACTCTTTTTGGAGTCGATGAATAATCGCTCTCGGGCCGTCTGGTCGCTGGACATCCGACCAGAATTTCTCTCAAAACCGATAAATTATCAGTCCAAGGCCGTCTGGTCGTCGGACATCCGAACACAAAAACTCCTTCATGTACTAAAGCATCATGAAGGTCCTTTACGAACCAAAGTGTCGTGAAGGCAAACCGGTAGATCAGCGGTCATCTTATCCAAAAACCCTTCACGAACTAAAGTATCGCGAAGGCCAACTGGAAGAGCAGCGGTCATCTCATCCAGAACTGCTCGAAGTCAGTGAAGTCATGCTCCGGAGCCATGAATTGACAATCACATCAGTCACTCCGCAAAATTAACAGAATCGCTTCCAACGACCAATGAGACAAACAGTGCTGAATTCCAGTGCTTCAAAGTCGCTCAAAGAAACTAAGCCAAAATTGAACCGACCTTGTGATTAATAAGAGGCCGACTCAAATCAAGCTAAGATTCGACACCTGGAGAACCAAGTGTGTCAAATCCCTAATATATAAGTCTATGAAAATAGAGGCTTTCCCATGCTTTAATCATCTAGAAGACACAGTTGCATCCACTGGACTATGTGCAACCAAACGGGTTTTGGAGAAACCCCAGATACAGCGCGCGAACAGACCTGTGGCATGGGAGGGCACCACACATACTTGAATAGCTACAAAGAAAGCCAAGATTAATCATACCACGGTTCTGTGACACCCGATCGAAAATTCTGGCATTCTGACAACTCAGGACTTAACGACCTAGCTAGCGCAACAAAAGAAATAGAAGCATAATACTTGCTTACTTCTTCCCAACTCCACCTTTACCACCCTTGGCTACCAGTTCCTTTTCCTCTTAGACTGTATGCCAGTTGAAGACCAATTCTCTAAAGGCAGTTTGGACCAAAAACTGAGAGTCTTGCCCTGAACAGCTGAACTCCCACAAGCTCTTTCTTCATAACCATCTCCATGCAATCGGCTGTAGATCTCTCCACCATGGCAACCTTATCTGTTTGGTTGTGCACATCTTTCTAAAATACGGGAGGATATTCCAAGCCACGATTACGCAATCCAAAAACCACTTATCTCTTAGAACTGACGAAATCGCATTCCAGCGAAGTCAAATCACTAGATTGATGGGAAAACTCGATCCTTACCTTCAAAGAACTAGTATCGCTCCTCTAGCATCGGGAAGGCCCAAACTATTGTGTGCATCCCTTTAGCCATGCCTAGCTTCTTGAACTGATAAAACCCTGTTCAAGAAAATAACCTGCCAAGTCGATGGGGTCAAATCGATCAAACTGTTGGATCGACGGAACTCGATCCCTGTCTCCTCCAAAACCGATATGGCTCCGCCAACACCGAGAAGTTTCAAACCATTCTGGATCGACGGGTATTATTGATCTCATAAGCCGCGCGCTCCTATAAGCCGTGCATCACTTCTTGAGCCATGGAACCACGCTCTCGAAGCATGAACTCCTCACGTTAGCCGAAAATTAGCAACGTCAAGAAGTTCCAAATTGTTCTGGATCGATGGGTCGTATCAATCCCACAATTCGCACACTGCCATAAGCCGCACATCACTTCTTGAGCCATGGAACCCTGCTCTCAAAGCATAGACTCCTCACGTTACCCGAAGATTGGCAACATCGAGAAGTTCCAAACCGTTTTAGATCGTTAGGTCGTATCAATCTCATAAGTCGCACACTCCTAGAAGCCGCACACCACTTCTTAAGCCATGGAACCACGCTCTTGAAGCACAAACTCCTTACATTACCCGAAGATTGGCAATCTCGAGAAGTTCCAAACCGTTCTGGATCTACCAGTTGTATCGATCACATAAGCCGCGCACTCCTCCCATAAGCCGTGCATCACTTCTTGAGCTAAGGAACCACGCTCTCGAAGCACGAACTCCTCATGTTACTCGAAGATTGGCAACATCAAGAAGTTCCAAACCATTCCGAATTGACGGGTCGTATCGATCCCATAAGCCGTGCATTTCATAAGTCGCGCACTCTCAAAAGCTACGAAATTCGTAAGTCGCGCACTCTCAAAGTCGTGCATTTCATAAGCCATGCACTCTCAAAAGCAGTGCATTTTGTAAGTCGCACACTCTCAAAAGCCGCACATTTCATAAGCCGTGCATTTTCATAAGCAGCACATCTGATAAGCCACGCAAACACTGCTTGATGTTGCTCTCGCATCATCAACGAACCGTTAAAATTTTCTAGGTACCAGTGTTATATCGACAACACCAGAAAACCATTTTATTGCAGGATTAACAAGGATCAACTCCCGCTACCCGAAAGAATCAACATTACTTCGATAGTGCTGCAAAGTTCATAAACCAAGAAGTCGGCAAAAAATTCTGATCTTTGACTAAAGTTAATGTACAAAATGTCTAAATTCAAGACATCCAAGTCACGAGTTCCCAAAGATAGGAGCCGTGACACACCTTTGATTAGGGGCATCCAAGGAGCCATCTAGAACATCAAGTCTCACATAAATTGTTCAGAATAATCAGACCTTGGACTGATGGGCACATAACACATTTACACTTGGTCAGGATAAAAAATCGCTCCAACTTGCAATAAAAGGAGGAACTTACAGTCGTTCAGAGATAGATGTTGACGGAAGGCATTTCTATAATCAAATTATCAACGCACTAGTTTCCAAAGACAGAAGCAGGTGCTCGACTGAGGTCTCAAACCCCAACTTACAGAAAACCAGCTATTATTCGAAGATAGACAACGGCAAGGAGAGAACGCTCGAAATTGAGCTGCTAAACTATTTATTCCCGAATGAAACCAGCGAATAAGGTTGATATCCACAACAGTGCTATCAGCCTAGCATAACGCATATGGTCTGAAGCAAGCAAGGTTAAGTGTCATAGATTCAAGACAAATACTACCGAACTCTACCGATCCGTGATCAGGATAGGAATGAGCGCGGTCGTACCGGGGGCAATGTGATGACTGGCTCCACAATTTCTAATTTTCTATAAGAACTTGGAATTTGACACCTAGAAATGAATGGTTTTGCCTAGAAATTAAGGGTTCCACAGATAGAAGTCAGATCATAATAAAAACGGTTGGAGGAAATCTGATTTTTCGTGAATAAGAATAACCATGAAATTGGTTAAGCAATATCCCGACATTTCCAAGGGTAATACTTGACGGTGATAAACAAGGCTAGGCAACATAAACGCATGGGACTCCCATCCTTCTAGAAAATGGCGTATCCCAAAGTTAAGCAACGTTGAGAAAAACATCAATAATGGGTTGAAAGGGAACTACTCAACTAACAGGATTGGATAAATGATTCAATCCTAACCAACATGACTTTAATATTGCCCAAAGACAGGCAGCACTAATAAAAGACTTCTACAATCTAATCATCAAAGTGTAAGTTTTTGAAGATCGAAACTAGTGCCCACCTAGATTAAAAACATTGTCAGATCGGCGGGGAAAATCGTTCCCAACCTCCTGAGTGTCGGTGTTGCCCCGGCAATGCTAAGGCCTTTTCTCATTTTTAAGTACCAATGTTGCCTCGGCAACATCGAGAAACTTTCTATTTCATAAGTATCAGTGTTCCCCAGGCAACGCCGGAAAATCCTCTATTTCCTAAGTACCAACATTGGCCTGGTAATGACGAAAAATTTGCTATTCACTATGTACCGGCATTGCCTCGGCAATGTTAGGAAAACTTTAATCTACAGGTTCGATGAGAAACACTCATCGTAGTAAACCATCAATGCACTAGCTTCCGGAGAATGAAGTTGGTCCTGAACTGAGATTCTATCATTGTCTTCAGAAAACTACCATTCCCTAAAAATAGGCAATAACTGGAAGACATAACCTTTCATAGGTTAGCTGGATGGTTCGACCTTTCATCGCAGGAATCGGCCACTGCATAGGAATAAAGCAGCGTCGAAGGGAAATCCTAGGATTGAATTGTTCGTGTTTTAATTTCTAGGGATGAAAGCTGGTGCACAACCGAATTTCCTGAATTCAACTTAGAAAGAATTTAGATATAGCCAAAAGATAGGCAGCCTCGAGGAAATGTTAGTTGGAACCAAGCAACTAGGTTATCAATTCCCGAAGACATGAATTGGAGTACGAATAGAACTTTTGTAACGATAGCAATCAAGCAAAGCATGCACAACTAAGGACATGTCCATGCACAACTAAGGACTTGTAGGGACAATCATGAAAGTTCGAAACTAAAACCATCAGACTTCCTCAATCCTAGAATAGGATTGAGAGCCAGACTAGGAGCAATCGAATCATTTGTCCCTAACCTCTCCATCTCTCACAATTTCCCAAATACAGGCGTTTGAAATAGCTAGTCCCTCGAGCAGGGATGGACACACAAATACTTGATCGAAAGAAATGTTGCAAAGTCCAAACACGAATAACCGCGAAGTTGGTTAGATAACGGTTCTGTTTTGCAAAATAGAGAATTCTGGCAACAAAATTACAAATAAAGGAAATAAAGGATTTAACGTTCAGAAATCAACCATCGCTAGCAATCTGGCGACGACGAGAAGGATCGATGACATACTTATGGTCTAACTAGATCATTTGGTTCCAACTTGCAAGAATATGCCATTACTCGAAGTTTGGTGATGCTAAGAAGAAACCCCCAGAATGAAACTATCGATACACCGGCTTTAGAAAATAGAAGCAAGAGTTTGATTGAATCCGCATCCCTTCCTTTTGGCCTCTCATGCTATCCGAAGATTCATAACATCAAGGAAAAATCCATAGAGCTGAGTCATCCAAGCAGGAGTTTCTGGAGATAGAAACCGATACATGATTAGGGTATCAACGCTGGACTTGGAAAAATTCACTCTAGCAAAAGATGATAGCGACGCATCTTTCTAGTACATGTACCTAGAATGACATTAGATGACGATGTCAACTTAGAGGAATTCAATTATAGTCAGGAAATAGACATCATTGAAAAAATCAGAGCTTGGAATCAAGCAGCAAAGTCCCAAGTTCCTGGAGATAGGAGCTATCATGCCAATCAAACTGGGGTAATCGAACGTATTGCCCAGAACACCTAGTTTCCCAAAAACATATAGACTTAGTATTTAGAGAAATCAGCCCTATGGAATAGGGCAGATACACCAAAACTTTGTTGAAACAAACTTAATTGAGCATAAGTAGGGATTAGCTGCAGAACTGGTTAGACCAAGCTACCTCATAGTTCTGAACAAAGCTATGAAATAGAATATGCCGAAACGACCGCAGAAGTATTACTCACATGTATAGAATTATAGTAAATGAGTATGCTGCACATGAACACAAGAGGTGCAACAGCGAGAAAAGTAATGCTCGAAATCGAGCAATTAAACCAATAGTCCCTAGTTCCTATGTCGTGCGTCCTCTTACCGACCTAAACCCTTGTGTAAAATATAGAGCAAAAATTGCATCGTCAATAGCAGGAATTGAAATTCAGATCAGAATAAAAAAAAGAACGTTTATCAAAAGCTAGTTAATTGAAAACAACATCTAAAGATGGACTCCGACGATTCACTGAAATTCACACAATAGTAAGCTGAAACTTGTCTTGTTTCGAAGCACACTTTGTTTCCAACGAAAGCATACTCTGGAGGGAAAATGTTAACTAAGTTTTTAACCAGCAGAATTTAATAGGAGTTAGAACATCCAGACTAAGCGAGAATGACTTGAAACTTGAACAGGGCATCTAAAAGAACAAGCCAATGGAACTTAAGAGAAACAAGCCAAAAATCCACTAAGTAGATGGAGTGCTGGCGGTCCATCATCCATGGATCACTAGCGATCCTAGAGGAAGCATCATGAGTTGTCAAAGCCTCTTGCATCATGATCTACCACCGCTTCTAAGAATACTTACCAAGTTTCATAGCATTCCAAGCAGCATAGTTCAAGAAGTAAAAACTCATCTGATTCAAGTTGTTTTGACCAAAGCAACTAACTTAAACTGGACCTAGAGAACTCATACGGAATCGAGTTGACTTGAAATTTGGAGGAAACACTTAGAAGACATAAAAGAAGACTCATAGAAAATATGAGTATGACTGGAGAAGATTTGATGGATCATTGGCGATCCATCTTGATGGGTCACTAGCGACCCATGTAGGTTGGGTCCCACCACCTGAAATTCATACGGTAGGTCCTACACACCCTCTAGAGTGTAATTGCAAAGTTCCATTTGATTTTGTTAAGTTTTGAGCGAGTTATGGATGATTCTTCTGAACCAGATGACTTATGAAGACGGATGATCAAACTAACTCCAAACGACTTGATACTTGGACAACACACTCAAAAGAACAAGTGAACGGACTTTAGAAAAATTGAGCCAAAAATATGCTAAGTGGGTGGATAGTTAGCGATCCATCTCCTATGGATAGCTAGCGATCCATCATGATAGGTCGGATCCCCCTTAAACTTTCCAAGCTCTTTCGTAGCACTAAGTAAAGGCTTCTGGTAGAAAAATATGCTAAGTTGATGGATAGCTAACGATCCATCCCCTATGGATCGCTAGGATCCATCCTTATGGATAGCCAGCGATTCATTGAAATGACTCAGGTTGAATTGATATTTTCGGTGATAACTTGGCATAACAACTGGACTCTTCTACACTTGAAATTCTGGCCCAATACTCACTGAATTCCCCTATAAGTACTCGCCTATCTGCAACATAAAGAGGAACTTCTGGACTGGCTGCTGGAACTCTACAGACATTATTCTTCACTCTTTTTCTCCCACACAATAGTCATCTAGTGGTTCACTGTGATTCTTCAGTGAAATCTTATACTTGTGACTTATCTAACTTAGAAGATTCAATCATATTGTAATCTGATTCAACTTGTAACTGTAGTCAGTTAATAGAAAGTTATAAAGTGAACGTAGGTTTCATTAACAGCCAGGACCACTATAAAATCTTCTTGTCTTTTTTATTGTTTTTCCTCCTTTTACATTTATTTTCAATATTATTGCTCTGTAAGAATAGGGCTGGTGCTTTCACACTTAATCCAGGGTGTTGATCCATTTTTTGGGTTAACAATTATATGTTTTTATATTATACTAGATTATATCATTGCAGATCTATTCCTATATGTTGGAGTCTGATAATTTGATCTCAAATGAATTCATATATATGAAATGTTAAAGAATGTAAACTTGCTTATAAATTTGTAGTGATAATTTCAAAAGCGTAATGATTAGTTTTAATTCTATAATAATGTAATGATTAGTTTTATTTTTATAATTATGTAATGATTAGATTTAATTCTATAATAGCGAAATGATTTTAATTATTAGTTTTATGTCGGATTAATTAACTGAAAACATAATGAATTAAGATTCCATTTTATTCGATGAATGAGACTGTATAAAATAAAGCTAACTTGACTTTTGGTGTTTTAGTGATATTTTAATTTATTGGAATGTGTTTTATTAAAAGTGGATTTCCATATATTATCAAATTCAAACTTAACAAAAATGTGATGTTTGAAGTGACAAGTAATCAATATATACTTATAAAAGAAAGAGATGCATAATATAGAGTGATTACTGTATTTTATACCATCTAATTCAATAAATAAAAGAGAAATTTTTGTAATTACAAACATCCACTACAAGAAAAAGAGTCATCCATAGCGGCATAAGACCGCTATAAAAGATAACTACATTGGTTTGATAAACGTTCTATATCGACATGTTATAAAAAACTAATGGCGTATTTATAACAAAAAAAATTAGCCGCTATAAAATAGTAAGCTTTCATAGCGCATATAAACCGCTACAATATTCTTTTTCTATAGCGCTACCTATCCGCTATTTACATATTACTACAACGTGTATATGCTGCTATAAAATGTGTAACTACAATAGTGCGTTTATTTCGCTATTCTTCAACGGTAAGCACTTGCATTATTGTACTTTTTTTATAGCGCTTATATTATATAACTACAGTGCTTTTCTAGCGCTATGGTTTATTTTTCTATGTGTTTGATGCATTTTGCTATATATTACAGTTTAGTAATAGCATATAAAAAATGAATCTTTTTCAAACACATAACAATATTAACAATGTAAGAGTCGAAGAATATAATAATCAGAAAATATAATCTATTATATCAAACACAACAAATTCCACAGATATAGTATTAACCATGCTCAAACATACACATAATATCATCACATATGTTTTCAGCACATATAAAAAAATAGCAGCAAATGTTTTAAGTACACCCTAAAAAGATTTCACATTGCCAGTTTAATGCACACGCACATGGAGCATCTTTCATTTACAAAAGTTGCCTATCACAAAAGAACAAAAAAACATGATTAGTTGCAACAAACTTGAATTAACCACCTGAGCCATAAATTCTTTTAGTATCCAAAAGAGACAAACCTACAACATCAATATTGCCAGCCTGATCCAAAACTTTGTGAACAATTGCAAACTTGAAAGGTTCATCCAAAGGAAAGAAAGGAGCAAGTATGCAATTTTTTATGCACTTTCTTCTCAAAAATTCATCCATAATATCAAATAAATAACTATTATAACATGGAGGAAATGACCACTGTATTGAATAAAATTATCCTTTGCCTGCTCTAGGGCTAGTGCATGTAGTAATTCTAGAGACTGTAAAAATTATAATGTCTACATAACTACTAAATCAAACACCCAAATATGACGGCTAGTGCATTAGGAAATAGTATACCATATCTAAACGTGTACGATCTTCCATAATTATTCTCATATACTATGACTGATTCAGGGATCCAGCCATCATAACCTTGTCTACGTAGGTATAGGTAACAAAGGCCATATCCACAAGGTCCTTGCACATTGAACATGTCTGTTGAGCATCGCTCGAATTCCCCGCTTGCTAGATTGTCCAGTCTTGGAATGTAAACATGATATGTCAAGCACATTTGAACTGAACTAGATGCAAAATAATGTTAGTTTTACAATTATTTCATCTATTTTGGTTGAAATAAGAGCACAACTTCAATTAATATGGCTTGAGTTCATTGGATAGGGTCATCTATTTTATGATTTTAACCCGAATATGGAAACACCAGCTATATATAATGGCTTCAATAAGCGGTGCACTTTAGTAAAACTGAATTTGCTAAAATTCATCTTTGGACAACACCTTCAACTGATCCAGAGCTACAATATTCCAGCTTTTCTTTGGGATACTTTTCACCACAAAATGAAATTCTTAAATGCGAGATGACAGTAGTTTATTAACTCAAACATTAAAGTTAACCTTTTTCATGTAATATTTTTAGACCACATTGAATATATGTATGGTTTGTTTAAAAGTGCCAAGCTTTTGCTGAACTTATAGTCTATACAATGGCCACAATCCATGACTCCAACAAAAAAATAAGTAATCTTAAGTCTGAAACAAATTTTTTTTGGATGCATAACTAAGTGTTAAAATATAGTTGAACTCAGCCCCTCATACAAATTCGATAACTGAAATAAGAATCATGGTTCGACGTTTCTAACACAGCTACTGCAATAGGAGCAAGGATGTAGCTAGTTAAAACCAAGAGCTTGGGATGAACCTTGACATTAAGTTACCAACAAGTGTAAAGTGCTTAACACATTGTTCAGTTATATAACCGTTTGGGAACAACTTCATTTATAACTGTGTAAAAGTAGTTCCGAATAATGATTTTTTAACCTTTAAGTGAACAAAAATTAAAAGGTAAAAGTAATTAGAAAAATAAGTTGAAATTATGACATATTTAAGCAGTAAAAGTTAAAATGAGCCATAAGTAAATATTTATTGCTACTGACTTATCTTATGACTTATCAACTTCAAAGCAATTTATTTTACCATCTTATAAATTATGGGCCAACATAGAAACAGTAATATAAGCACCTTACAGCTGTTTTAACTACTTCTAAGTACTTGCCAAACATGCCCATAATCCAGCCCTAATCCACTTATTCAAGTGTTTCTATTTAGTGATAACCACTTATAACTTATTATAAACAAAAATTGGTTGATATGTGCTTTGGACTTGTAGATCTGGAATGAAAAATATTTCATGTTTCATCTTGTTACCAATATTTCAGTTGAGAATATCCTTCATATTCTAATTTCTCAACCAATGTTAGTAAATGTTTGAATCTGAATCTTTTTAAACATCTGAACTAGTGTGTGGATGTTGCCTATAATAAGTCCAAGTACGGACTAATTATTTCTTTCCCAACAATACAATTTCTACTATATTCTTCAAACGCAACTTTTACCAAAACTATACCAAACAACTAACAAAAGTCTCTATGACAAATCCATCCAAACAATGAACACATACAAAGGTCAAATCTTCATAATAGAAATCATACCTCATTCCTTTAAACATCCCCAAAAGAAATACTAATGTAATCTCTAGTATATCTAGACGAAGAGCAGCTAGTCTTTATCCTCAAAGTATATGAGCATGCTCCCTGCTGCAGATTTTCCTGCAAGATCGGAAAAAATTACACAACAAACCGATATATGTTTAGAGCTTCAAATTTCACTGAACGAAGCTATGCACTTAGCATACACCCAAATATGACGGCTCATGAAAAACTTGCACGACCTTACTAGTTGACTTATTAGACGAACATGTCTATGTAACTACTAAATCAGACTACAATTGATTTCAGTCAACAGATATGAAGCAATTCTAAGCCTAACACGTAATACAAGCTAGAGTGTCACTATTATAGTAGTTTACTATTTGCAAATTGTTCTTGCTTTCTTACTCTAGTATTTTTGGATTCATTACTATATTACTTTTTAGAGTTAGAGTGTCACTATTTTTATAAACTTAATTAATTTATTATTTTTATTATCATTGGATTCATTACTATATTACTTTTTAGAGTTAGAGTGTCATTATTTTTATTAACTTAATTAATTTATTATTTTTATAAACTTAGTTAATTTATTATTTTTATTGTTATATAAATAAATTTAGTTAATTTTTATAAAACTTAGTAAATTTAGTTAATATTTTATAAAGTATTATAAGTGTTAGTATTATTATAATTTTAAACATGGTTAATTTTTAAAACGTAGTTGTGATTTAGTTAATTTATAATTTATTACTATTATTATTCAAAAATTAGTTAATTGTTGTCATTTAGTTTTGGGTTCCATCTCTAGTCGACCCCAACTTGTTTGGAAATAATGGCTTAGTAATTGTTGTTGTTGTTCAAAAATTAGTTAATTGTTATCAAACTTAGTTAAATTTAAAAATTTAGTTAACTTGGTTAATACTTTATTGATTTATAAAAATTTATAAAATTAGTTAATTTATTGTTGTTGTATATATAGTTAATTTTTATAAAATTTAGTTATTTTGGTTAATATTTTATGATTTATTATTAATATTAATATTATTATATAAATTTAGCTAATTTTTATAAAACTTAATTAATTTGGTTAATATTTATAGTTTTTTATTATTATTATTAACTTAGTTATTTTTTTATAAAACTTAGTTAATTTAGTTAATGTTTTATAATTTATTATTATTATTGTTATTGTTATTATTATTATTATTTTACATTGTTAATTTTTATAAAACAAAGTTAATTTATTGTTATTGTTGCTATTATGATTGTTGTTGTTAGTATTATTATTATAAACATAAACATTAATTTTTTTAAAAAATTAGTTGAATTATTATTATTATTATCAACTTATTTAATTTTTATAAGCTCATTTAATTTTTATATAACTTAAAAAGCGAAGTTTTATAATTTTAGTTAATTTATTATTGTTGCTGTTATTATTCAAATTTAGTTAGCTTTTATAAAACTTAGTTAAATTGGTTAATAATTTTTAATTTATCATTATTATTAGTCAAAATTTAGTTAATTGTTATCAAACTTATTTAAAATTTTATACACTTAGTTAAATTTTAAAACTTAGTTAACTTAGTTAATACATTATTAATTTATATAAACAGATTTAATTTTATAAAATTAGTTAATTTATTGCTGTTGTTGTTACATATACATATGGTTAATTTGTATAAAATTTACTTAACTCGGTTAATATTTTTTATTTTATTATTATTATTATATATAAATTTAGTTAACTTTTATAAAACTTAGTTAATTTGGTTAATATTTTATGGTTTATTATTATTATTATTATTAACTTAGTTAATTTTAATAAAACTTATGGTTAATTTATTATTATTATAAACTTAGTTATTTTTTATAAAATTTAGTTAACATGGTTAATACTTTATAATTTATTATTCTAAATTTAGTTAATTGTTATGATACTTAGTTAATTTTTATAAACATGGTTTATTTATTGTTATTATTACTATTATGACTGTCGTCGTTGTTGTGGTTATTAGTATTATTATTATAAATTTAGTTAATTTTAACAAACTTAGTTAATTTGTTATTATTGTTATGTAAACTTAGTTATATTTTATAAAACTTGGTTAACTTGGTTAATATTTTATAATTCATCACTTTATTATTAGTATTATTACAAACAGTTCATTTTCATAAACTTAATTAACTGGCAAAGTTGGTTTACGGTGCCTCTAATCTTTGGGGTGCAATCTCTAATAAGTACAGTAGAACTGCCTGTTTCCATTAATGTACATAGTTACTTAAATATATATATATATATATATATAATTAATATTATGTGCACTTTTGTTTGAATAAGTTTTATACATAAGCGGACAGAAAAAAAGAGGAGAAAATGAATATGAGCATTTTAGAAATGTGCAAATTCAAATTCATAATCTTAACATGCATACTTTGAAATGCTCGGGTTTTTGCTTGGTCCTAGGGAAAATCTAACATATTTTTACAGTAAGTTTTGAATGAGATCTACTATCGCAGTTAGTTTTTTGCCTCTCAGGCTTGTGTATATAATTTGTTCTATTTGTCTAGGATTTTAGGAAGATAACGTAGCTGAAATGAAACCTGACCTAATTTAACAACCGAATACAATTCAAGCTTACATTCATCTAGAGAAACTCATTAACAATAATAATAAACTTAATTAATATTCATAAACTTAGTTAATTTTTATTAACTAATTTACTTTTTATAAAACTTAGTTAACGAATAAGGACAACAATAACTTCCAGAATCAAATTTATTTTGACATAGTGTAGCAATTAATTGTACTAGCAACTCGTAATGATAGAAAGTAAAAAATAATAATAACAATACCTCATTTGATAAAACATCACTTGCAAGAACGAGGAATTCAAGTGATCCATCAACTACCTTTTCCAACATTAGCACAATAAAAATCCTTTACTCCCAGAAGTTACTCGATAATAATCAGTATATGTGCTTCAATTGCAAAAATGTGCACAACTAAATAATAACATGATGAAGAAAATACCTTAAATTCAGGCTAAGCAACAACATTTGCTTTACTTTCTCAAATACGAAGAGAAGATAGAGTGCGAAAAAGAGGTGAATTTTTCATTACTTTCTTGAATGCAATTATAAACTACATTTTGGTTTTGAAATCCTAAATCTAGCAGGGACATTAAAAGCACATAATACAATGCACATCAACCACACTAAACCACACTAAGACCAAGTTGTGGTGAAGTGTAAAACTAAAATTTTCTAAGAATCATACAACATGGACACTCAAATAAGTTTAAAAGTAGAACAATCGATTATTGTGTATATCTATAAAACAACAACAGTAACCTGAAAATGCATTGCAGATTGGCTTAATATATGGATCGATGCCTAAAACATCTTATCAGGATTCAAAATGCACTACAGAGGCTGGAAATCAGTTTACTATCTACCAAACAGACCAACATTCAAAGTTTCTACTCCTATAAATCTTCCAAACCAGCATTGAAACAGGCATGTCAGCTTTGGGAGAAAACATAAATGCTAAATGTGTTTATGATCGTCATTTCCATTCAGATAGAAATGCCTTGAGGTTATCATTAGCTAATTCTCAAATTGAAGAGTATCAGAAGTATACTTCTGCAAAATTCAATAGCCGAGAGGATAAATTCCATTGAAATCATGGTGAAGAAAATGGTAATACGATCTCAGATAGCAGCAGGAGCTAACTATTTTGAGGGTGAAGATCACTATAGCTAATAGATATTTATTGAATTGAATATTATTAAGAAACTATTTGAAATATTTCAAGTTTTACATTTTCCTCTTCACTATAATTTATGTTCTAAGCATAATAGGTTCATTACATTATTGTTTGGATATCTAAAAATCATTATAACTTTGTGACAATAGGATAGCATAAGAGTTCAACATATTTATTTTAGTTAATATTATGAAATTACATATAGTAATATAATCGTCATGGTAACCATTTTATTTTTGGGATATTTTAAGTATTACTGTATGACACTGGAATTATTTTAGAGCATCTCTAAAAATTTGAAGGTTTTTCAAGTGGGAGAAACACATAGAAAATGCGGCATTGTAATGGAAAAATAGGTGCAGTGGTTTATAGATAATTGCGTAAGCACCATGGGTTTACGGTTTCCGCTCACTCACCTCACTAATGCATGAAATCTACACTATTATTATATTTGGTTTTTTAATAGTTCTCATTTAAACATAATGCATGCACATGACTATATCATTAAAAAAGGTACATTGTATCGTAATAGTAATTATCGATGTGATTTATTTTATCACTAAATAAAAGGAAAAGGCACAAGTTCTCGTGAATTGTTTAAAATTAAGCATACCTTTCAAGATTTCAAGGGCATGAGTTCTCAGATAGGCTCATGGATCTGTTGATTTTCAAGTCAGCATTGCCCTATATGGTATGGATACGGTGGCAACTTGAATTGTTTAGAGAGATTTGGCATATACAAACACAATTGTTTATTCATTCACATCCATTGCTTTTCTTGCTTACTGCATTATTCAGATGTCTACTTGCTTACTAGAAAGTTCATCATTTCTAGTGTAAGTTAAATTATACTCATAAACTGATTAGAGGATTTTATTTTTATTGCACAAAATAACGATTAATAATGCCATATCAAGCAGCACAATCTTGTTATTCACCAGTTTATCATTTGCTACATAGTCTGATAATAATAAAATGCCCTAAAGATGCATTCTAAAGAGCTAAATTCATTATTTAAGGGTCTGATTGTCAACTACTTATAAATAATCAAAATACTTTATATATTATGCAGTTTTACTTTAGCATGTTTAACAATTGACAACAGCTTACAAGAAGGGAAATAAGTTAGAAGCTGAAAAGTCATGAGCAACAAACAATGTTGCAATCATGAAATTTCAGAAAACATCGTGCAAATTTTAGGGCTTACCAACTGTAAACCTTGCAGCTAACCAACTTTGCCAGCATTTGGTTCATGGTAATCTTAATCTCCATCAAAGCCACATGCATCCTCAAGCTAAGATGGAGCAACATAAGCATCTAAGACTAGGTGGCAAAACTAGCAATTCTATGTCATAGAAGGCATCTCTGCTCACCTCATCGCAATATTCCAAGGCCTCTAAAAATTCCTAGCTGTAGTTTACACAAACTTCACGGTCATCTTCAAATCTGCAAATAATAAAGGAGAATATCAATTCGGCGACCTTTAGCTATTCAAACTACTCTTCTCATTCCGCCTACCACATTGTCGATCATTAATATGGTCAGTGTGGCCGCTGGCATCTCTGACATGATTAACAATAGCTTTGACATGATTTGATATTTTGGGTTTATGAAGGAGGATTTGAAATAGTGATTAGGGGATTTGTTAGAGAGTGAATTAAGGTTTCTTTGGTTTGAGACATGGAAAATAATGGAATGAGAAAAAGGGAAGAGTGAAATAATTTGAGGAATTGGCGGCCGTCGAAAGTAGTTGGGGGCAGTAAGTGTTACATAGATAATTTCTATTGTAAATAAAATTAGACAAATTAACATAAACAATAATGCTATGGAATAATGTGTTATCGGTTAGTGTTATAAAAATTAATTTTTCTTGTAGTGATCACACAAACCACCTCGTTAGGATAATATATGGAAACTTACTATGTAACGGTTAAATTGTTAAGTTTGATTCCAATTTATTAAAATATAGTAAACCCCAAAAGTGGAGTGTTGAAATAAGAATGTAATTTAAAGGTTAATAAAGTGGAAACTAATGAAAAAGTAAGTCAAGATTATAGGAAAGGAAAAGAAATAAGAATTGGAATAGAATCAAAGGCTGAACTAATGAATGTTGTAGCAACGATATTGATGTCTGAATTTGAGAAGCGATAAATGAAATCAACGAAATAAACGATAAACACATGGTAAGACTAGAGACATAAAGTCGAACATAAAAGGCATTGAGGCAATAAAGAAAATAAAAGAAGAATAAGTATACATAAGTCTGAATATGTATATAAGTAGCCCCGGATATGCATTTATGATGGGTGTGAATAATTATAAATTATCTGTTATGATTATAGTGCACCAATGTCTAAAGGTCGTTAGACTAGGTTGGGATGCTAAAAACATATCCAACTAATAGGACCCATGGTTGGTGTACGATTTCGTACTGAAAGGGTACACCCAGGTCTGTACTGTTCTTATTGTCTTGATTATAAATTGTTTGTTATAATTATAAATATATGTTTGAATTATGTCAAGGCCGAAGGTGCACGATCAAATTAGGTCCGCTTCAAAGTTTTTAAGTTGAGGTATTTCCTTGATTGCACTAGGCAATCTAAATGGAGGGTGAGTGAGATCAGACTTATGCGACATGGCATGGAAAGTCTGGTGTGCCTAGGTACCAAATGAGTTGCAACAAGTGTACGTAAAAGGTCGACGTACTTGGGTTAGGGTAGGAGTTGCATATTTTTTGAGTTCGGCATTGGTCTTCTACGATCGATGGGAAGTACAAGGTTACACCTAACCGATCTCTTCCGCCTATCAGGATTGGTTCGGTTGGGTCATTCAGCGCCACAATTATTTGTTAGTTTGTTTAATAGGGCAAGGCTGGTTAACTCACACAAAGATACCTTCAAACATCAACGAGGTAGTGGTGCGTGGAAGTAAAAATCCATGATAAAAAGTAGACAAAGGTACACAAAAGGCTGGCATACATGATGAAAAATCCCGGAAGCATTAGGACCTTATGGACTGGAAGTCATGGACTAGAGGTCATCAGTGCGTAGGGTAGGATTTCCTCGGTGATACGATGGCGATGGCTCTTTATGAGGTGCTGAGCAAATGATACTAGTGGGGATAGTATCTAGGTCCATTAGTGGACTTAGGGGGTGTGTGTGTATACACACACCCCCCATATAGACAAAATCTGCATGGTGTAGAAGGGTACGGTTCAAACATGGCAATGGAGTCGTTGTTCTGACCTCCTCCTTATTACAACCCACAGGATTTAGAATGGCAGTTACTGGTGTTGATTTGGAGCAGTTGTCTGGCCGAGGCTCTTGGCATCTGAGATGTCGATTTTGGGTCAGTAATTATATTGATCTATTATATTTTCTTATTTCCGCTATGAGTTATTACCACTAGTGCTCTTATATGCTTTCCGTTTTACAGGATACCAAACTAACAATCCGTATTTTAGTGGACTTGGGTTTCGGGTTAGCGAAAATATAGGCCCACTGAAGTGTGGGTTGTCACATCACGCCAAGCACAACTACCTAGTCGCTTCCACCTAGAACATTTGAATACCCAAATCCATGGCTCACTCCCTAATCGAACTTCCGGTCGTCTTTTAGTCACACTACATCATAGTATGTGCCTAATGTCTTGGCCCCAAGCCACGCAGGCATATATGTTGAAGAATTCCAAAACACCGCTTTATAGTCATTCCAGACCTACAGGATCCTCGCTTTAGTCATCAAAATCCCACTACATTTGCTGGAGAATATCAAAACAGTCCCCATATTGCAAAGGGATAGTTTGGCTCACATCTCTGTTAAGTTTCAAAATAGACAAAACATCCTACCCAAAATAAACTTATGTTTCTAGTCCCTATTTTAAAATCCGCCTGCGTCAAAAGACCCAAATACCCTTTACGTCTTTAGCATTTCAAACACGCATAACTTTCTGCAGAAATATCGGATCAACATACCGTTTCCACCAAAAAATCATAAATTTGACACTCTTTAAAATGAGATCCATTGTTGATACCAACAAAATCATATTTGCAATAAGGCTACAATTATTTCATATATTTGTAGAGAATTCTGCAATTTTTGAAAAACATCAATCTGCAATCAAATGTCAGCAATTATTCCATATAATTGCAGACTTTATGCAATTATATGGAATAATTGCAGAATTTTATGCAATTATATGGAATAATTGCAGACTTTTATGCTATTATTCCATATAATTGTAGACTTTTCTGCAATTATTACGTATACTTGTAATTTTCTACAATTATATGAAATAATCATTAATTTTTCTTCAAATGTCAGCAATTATTCCATATAATTGCAGACTTTTATGCAATTAAATGAAATAATATCAGACTTTTCTGCAATTATTCCATATACTTGCAGACTTTTATGCAATTATATCAAATAATTGCAGAAAAGTCTGCAATTATTCCAACTAATCGCAGAAAAGTGCAACTATACCATATAATTGCAGAATTTTCTGCAATTATTGCATATAATTGCTGAATTATCTGCAATCATACCATATAATTGTAGAAAATTTGAAAAACATATGCATAGTGCCACTCATTAGAAAGATAATAAAATTTGTGATTTAATGGTAAAAACGGTTTGTTAATCCGTCATTTCTATAAAAAGTTATTGCGTTTTAAAGATTGATAATTAATGGGGTGTAAATTTTAATTATGGATGTGAAAATAACATCCACATATGAAGAATCAACATTCAGCCATGGAAGGAGGGGTATTTTAGGGAAGAAAATTATAGTATTTGAAAATAGGGATGTAATTTATATCTTTTTTTTGGGAGGATGTTTTGTGTATTAAGTTTGATTTTAGGGATGTGTCCTTTATTTTCACTATTGCAAATCCAGTCAATTGAACTACCCTTACCGGTCGACTACCACCAATTTCAATCGACTGGTTATGGGTTCAGTCGACTAAACTAGGAATTTTTAGCCTATTTTCTTGTAGGTTGGATACCCTATATTTCGAACCCAATCGGTTGACTTACTTTAAATTCAATCAACTGAAAACCTGTAGGGTTGACAACCTAAACCTTGATGGGGTGAAATCCCCTAAGGATACTCATACCACCTCTTCAATTCACACAGCCACCGTCCCGGCCTTCTTCGTCTCGATGTCGTGTTTCATGGAATGGCGACCTTGCAACCACCCACTTCTTTCTATACTCAAGCTTGTATCACTTATGATCCTCCATGTGAAGAATACACCTAAAGGCAATTTGATGAACCACCCTAGAACTCCAATGCTTTACAAGCGAATAACAGTTACGAAGTGTGTAAGCAATCCCAACACAACCATAAAACCATACATATATCATACTCAAGCAATGTTAACACGCAACATCTTCATCCAATGATTTCATTCATGTTAACTTCATTTATTCAATTCATAACTTGGTTCACTAATCTAACTCAATGTTTTATTCAATCTAACTTACACACTTCATCAAACAATCAATTACCTACCATTCAATCAAGGGACAGTGCACTCATGGCTAAGCCCTAACCTAACAAAGCAATTAAACAAGCATATAAGCAGTAAATGAGATCATATATAGCAAAGAATCATTCTCACTCACTTAAGCTAGAAGAAAAGCCCAACCTTACTTGAAATTCACTCCTTCAAATCTCTGTTTCAGAATTCTGAGATAAATGCTTCAGTTCTAGGGAATTTCGGTTCACGGATACTATAGGGGAAGATCTAACTTAAATTTAGAAAAAATTTGGGTGATTTTTGGTGAAGACATGAAGGGTCTATGGAGATTGGAAGCGGAGCTAGGGCTTGAGGAAGATGAAGAAGAGGAAGAAGGATATAAAAGTGAAAAATGAGAAGGTGAGGCACTAAAATTTGCTTTAAAATGCTTTTCCTCCACTTATTTAAAAGTTTGTCCCTCCTAACACAATTTCTTCCGTTCTCCAATTCCTTCGAGACTTATGTGTCTTCTAAATGTAAACGACATTCCAAACATAATGAAATTAGTTTTGGGTCTCGATTCCATCATCTTCAAAATTTTCGACTTTTATGCCAAAAATTACACTAAACTCAATTAAACCCATTTAATTCATTAAAATGATTTTAATCATATTCATTATACTTCTTAGAAAATTGGGATCGTTATATTCTCCCTCACTTAAAAGGATTTTCCCCCGAAATTCTCAAAGGCGGAATGATGTAAAGTTCAACACAAACATAGTAAGCATACAATAACAACAAGCAAGCATAAATCAAACAAGTCCTACCCAATCCCATGAGTATGCTAAAAGGAGACAAATTCTAACATGTAGGGTGAATCATACTAGTAAAGAGCTCTGAGTGAGAAGTTCGAACTTCTTCTTCTGGTTTCTAAGTGTTATCCTGTAACATCCCTCTCGGAAAGTTAACACAATGACCTTTTAGCATAGTGGTTAGTGTGTGGTGTTGCTTTCCGGAAGGACAAAGGTTCGAATCCCACGGTCGTCATATTTGGTATCAGAGTCCCAACCAGAATTGTGTTATAATGCTGCAGATGTTAGTCAATGTATTACTGATGCGGTTTACAAGCATAACATATGGGCAATGCGTGATGATGAGCCAACGAGGGCATTAAGCTCTTTAAGGAGGGTAGTCTGTAACATCCCTCTTGGATAGTTCACACAATGATCTTTTAGCACAGTGGTTAGTGCATGGTGTTGCTTTTTGGGATGGTAGGGGTTCGAATCCCACGGTCGTTACATATTCCCAACGTCAACACTCCGTTGAACTTGCATAATCTTAGCTACCTTCCTTCTAAGCCTCTTCATACTATGCCCAACAATGCAGATAAGCCCTCTAGGCCTAGTTGCCTTTGGTTCAATGCTTAGATCTTCAAGTTGACTCATCTCCATGATGACAGTAGAACCATGCACGCACTTACGCAAATGAGATATATGAAAGACATTATGTACCCCAACATCATCTCAGGAAATGTGTCTAAATATGCAAGCTTATCGATCCTCCCAATAACAGGGAAAAGGTCCAACAAATCTTGACACCAATTTTCCTGATGTACCGAAACAAATCAATAGAGAAACTTACACAAAAATTAAATATCCTACCAGAAACTCCAAATCAGCGCATCTATTATTGGTATAACTCTTTTGTCAACCTTAAGACACTTTCATTCTCTTACAAATCAAATCAATTTTCTCCAAAGTCACCCTAATCAAATCTGGCACAAGTATCAATCAATCGGTCATCTCCTACCAATATGATGAAGACTTGCACGACCTCCCAGATAGAGCTTCAAACGATGTCATGCCAATACTCAATTTAAAAGTATTATTGTACACGAACTCCACTAAGGGAAAGCGGTCTTTTTAAGTTCTCTTGAAGCTTAATATGCAAGATCTCAACAGATCCTCAAGTACTCTATTAACCCTCTCTATTTTCCCATCGATTCACGGATGGTAAGCGTTACTCTAATTCAGTTTAGTGCCTAAAGTGAGTTGCAAGCTTTGCCAAAACTCACTAATGAATAGTGGGTACTTATCATTCACAAAACCTTTTGGAATCTCATGCAATCACACAATTTATTTCACATATAAAGTGGCTAGAGACATAGCTGTTCTTGTAGATTTAACCGACATAAAATGAGCACATTTAGTCAACCGATCAATAATGGCCCAAACACTCTCGTTACCTCTTCTACTTCTTGGTAGCCTATAATAAAATACATGGATATCTGCTCCTACTTCCATTTTGGAACATCGACTGGTAGTAATGAGCCTCTTAGCTTTTTTTGCTCTACCTTAGATCTTTGGCAAGTCATGCACTTTGTAATAAATTTCGAGATGTAATGCTTCATGCTCTTCCAATAAAATGAACGCTTCATATCATTGTACTTTTTATTACCACCAGGATAAATAGTCATCCTAGAGCTATGGTACTCCCGAAGCACTTCATCTCTAAGCCCATTAACATCTAGTACATACAACCTCCTGTCTTTACAAAGCCAACCATTCCTATCAATACCAAACCAGGCCAAATCACTAGAATCTACTTCGCTTTCGAGCTGCACAAAAACTTCCATCCATTATGCCACAAAGTGAATCAAATAACAGTGATCACACAATATAAGGTAGATTTTCTGTTATCCCGCTTTTCCACACAACACATGACAAAACCATTTGTTGTCTGAAGAGCCACATAATCTTTCATCTGTTGTCTGAATAGCCCATGAAATCTCTATGAACAAGCTTGTTATTTAGACAACATTTTATATGGCGTCTGATTTAAGTTATCGAAATTTTTATTTTTGGCTCCATCCTTTCCCTCTCAATTATATCATGGCCGCTCTTTTTATTTTGTTTCCCCCGTGTATATTTTTATTCCCCCTTTATTTCTATTGTATTTTTTACTCGTTTCTTTCTTTCACTTAAAATTCGACCGTTTCTGGAGTTAGGGTTTTAGTCGCTTTGAAATTCATTTGAATCGTCTTCTCCTTCAATCGCCTTTCTTCTTCAATCGCCTTTCTTTGCAGACTCGTTAGTAAGTTGATTGCATGCTTTGATTTAGGGTTTCTGATTTGAAACCACCGCTTTGAAATTGTTGAAATGAACCGCCTTTTTCTTTAATCGATGCTCGCGTTTCATCAATTAGTAGGCAATTTATGGTTGCAGCTACTTCTTGTCGAGAGTTCTTCGATTTAAGTTGGTACTATTTCTGCCCCTTTCGATTTATATTGTTTGCGACTTCTATGTCTAAAGAAAATGATGATTTGGGTATATTTATAGGGTTTTATTTCCTATATTTTCGGTTTTGAAAATTTCATGCTTTGATTTCTGTTGTTCCATGTCCACACTCGTGTGTGTTGCTTATACTTGCTGTACAATATTGTATTTCATGCTTAGTTGATGATGAAGGCAGTTTGGTTGGTCTTGCTTTGATACTTATGTTGGTTTTTGTTTGAGTTGTTTGCTGTGTTGAATTCGATTTTCCTGGAGCTTGCTTATGTGTGAGTACATTTAATTATGTTTATGCTTATGTTGGCTATTGTTTAGATATATTTACAGGATCTTTCTCGGCTGTGGATTTCTCTGCTGTTTTAATTTTCTTGTTCATATTGGTTCATTTTGATGGTCCATGTTGCTTTTGTTGTCTTGGTTCATCCATACATGTTGTTGAGTTGCATTTCTACTCACTATGTACATATATACATGTATATACACATGTGTATATATGTATATTAGTGTGCCTGGTTATGTCGAAATGTGTGTGCTTGGTTATGTCGAAACTGTCCTTTGTTTACTGCATTTGCACTGGCACTTGTATATACATATGTATATATATGTATGTGTATGTTTATATCTGCATATCACTACATATTTATATATCACTACATATGTGTGAAATTCCATGTATATACATACATACATACATACATATGTATGTATGTATATATATATGTGTGAATGTTCTTATATCTGCATATATATGTTTTAATTTGCGGCACTTGCTTTTGCACTGATTTCTTGTTGCACTTTCAATTTTCTGTTTTAATGTGTGAACTTCCATGCTTGAACCATTTTAAGGTTTAGTTGAACTTGTTTTCGGTTGTGAACCATTTTGAATTGCATTTGAGTCAATGTGTATGCTTGGTTCAAGGCAGTGTTGAGATACTTTTGATACTTTTGAGCTGAACCAATTCTGAATTACTTGAGCTTGAACTATTTTGAGTATGTACATATATACATGTATATACATATGTGTATATATGTATATTACTTGAGCTATGAAGCTTGCTATTTGGTTTGCTTGTACTTGTATATGTGCCTGGTTTATTTTGATTGACTCCCTGATGCTTGCTGTTAGTTGAATCTTTGAACATGTGTTGCATATATACATGTATATACATTTGTGTATGTATGTATATGTGTGTTGCTACAACACTTGTTGTTTTGCTTGAGCTTGTTTGTATGCACTGTGATTTCTTGTTACACTTTTAGTTGCAAATCTATTTATGTTTAGTTCTTGTATATACTTATATGTACTTGTATGTGCTTGTATGTGCTTGTATATACTTGTATGCATTTGTATATACCTGTATACACTTGTATATACTTGTATGTATACTTGTATATTCATATGTACACTCGAACTTGTATATACTTGCTTCAACACTTGTTTTTCTTGAGCTTGTTTATATGCACTTTGCTTTATAGTTTGTTCCAGTGCATTGTCCATGTTGCACCTGAGTTGAATTATTTTCTGCATATACATGTATGCTTACTGCATAAACATGTGTATATGTGTGTGCTTTGAACTTGCACTTGTTGCACCTGCGCACTTGCACTTGAATTGTTTCCTACATATACATGTATATCCATGTTGCACATGAGCACTTGCACTTGTTTACAGCATATACATGTATACTTTGAACTAATGCATGTATGGTTTGTTGTTTGGTTTAAAACTCAAGTTATCCTTGTTTTCCTTATCTGTTTTGATGCTTGAACCAATTGTTGAATTGTTTTGCCTGAGCTTGTTTGTTCCACTTTGCTCTATGGTTTGTTCCACTTTTCTTTTCTGGTTTAAAATTGGGTTTAGCCTTGTTCATGCTTTGTTAAAGGCAGTGCACACTGGACTTATTTGTGCACTTATTTGTGGCCTATGAAGTTGAACTTGAACCATTTTGAACCGTGTTTCTTCCTTTAGTTTGGTTTTCTGATTTGAATTGCATTTCCTTATGCACCTGAGTTGAGCCTGAGGAGGCTTGGGCTTGACCTTGTGTGCATTTGCACTGTGTTGAGCCTTCGAGCTTGACCTTTGCAATAGTCCATGAGATTTAATCGATACCCGACCTTGTGATATTCATAATGATACAATGTGCATAGCATTAGTTGTCCGTGTATATTTATATTTGTCCTTGTCTAAAACATGAAGAGAAAACAAACCCATAAACTGAGGCAATATTCATATTATATTCAATTTTATATTTGCAATTCGGGTTTGTTTCCTTTTCCATTTTACTGCGTTGTTTATTTGACATGTATAGGAGATTGCTAGACACAAGATGGATCAAGCAAATCAAGAAAAACATCAAAAACAAACTCGTGTGAGTGTGAGTGAGAGTAAAAAAAATGTTATATATGAGTGTAGAGAAATGTTGTATATATAAAAATGATAGTGAAAGTTGTATTTGAAAATGTAAGTATAGTAATAGTGAAAGTTGTATTATATTTGAATTTGATTTGAAATAAAATATTTGTTTAAATAAAATATTTGAATTTCATTTTGTGAAAAATTATTCATATTAGACAATATTTATATGTTGTATAATAGGAATTTCTAGAAATGATACTATAACATTAGACAACATATGGTGTGTTTCTTTTGTTGTGCAAGTGCATATCAGACGACGGGGCATCGCTGTGGTCTGATGTGCAATGAGATGGCATGAGATTTAATGATATATAGGTATGCAATCAAACAATGGAGCATATTTGTCGTCTGATGTGTTTTTTCCATAGTGATCTACTTAGCATCTCGCTTTTAACAAGACCCAACTCGCTCAACCAGAGTATGCATCACCTCCATGTTCACTAAACATCTAGCCTCAAATTCACATATGGGTTGAAAATAAAATCCCACAATAAATTCCAACCAATTTCATTCCATGAACATAGACCCCAACTGGACATGCCTTTTACTAAGTGCATCCGCCACCACATTCCCTTTACCGAGACTGTACAATATACCAAATGATATGAGGCAAGGAACTCCAACCATAATTGTTGATGAAGATTGTGATCCTTTTGTGAAAAGAGATAATTCACAACTTGTGATCTGTGAACAAATCAAACTTCTCAACTAACAAGAAATGCTTTTAAGTCTTCAGCGAGAACACGATAGCCGCCAACTTCAATCATGAGTCGGACAATTCTTCTCATGTAGTTTTAGTTGATGACTTGCATAAGCTACAACCTTTCCCTCTTACATTAATACCACCTTAAGACCCATGCATATGCATCCTTTGCTCCCTCTAGAATGACAAGGAGTAATGCACTAGTCTATAATCCTTTCAGTTTAGCAAAAGCATGCTCACAATGGTCGTCCTAAATAAATGGTTGATTCTTTTTGGTCAAGTGAGTATGAGGAGTAACCACCTTCAAAAAGTCTTTAATAAACTTATAATTCCCACCCAATTCGAGGAAACCACGGATCTCCATAGCCATCTTTGGCACTTTCTAATCTTGCAATGTGACTACTTTACTTGGATCTATCGAGATCCCATGCTCGGACATGACATGATCCAAGAATAATACTTTTCGCCTCCAAAAGTGACACTTAGAAACTTAGCCTTCAACCGATGTTGCCTTAGAACTTCTAACACCACCTTAAGTTGTGATTTATGCATCTCTTCATCTCTAGAATATACCAAGATGTCATTGACAAACATAACCACAAACTTATTAAGTTGCTCAAGTAAAACATGACTCATCAAGTCTATAAAATACGTAGAGCATTGGGCAACCCAAATGGCATGTTCTTCCACTCAAAGGACCCATCATGCTTCCTCAAAGCCATCTTCGATGCTCTATCCTCCCCTACCCTCAATCGATGGAACTCTGTTGCAAGATCCAATTGTAGGAAAATCTTTATGCCACTAAGTTTGTCGAACATGTCATCTATGCACGGTAATGGATACTTGTTCTTTTGGGTCAACTTATCTAACTCTCTATAGTCGACGCAACGCCTAAAAATCCATCGATCTTAGTAACAAATATACTTAGTGCATCCTACCATAAAGTACTTCTTTGAATAAAGCTCTTCATAATCAATTCCTTGGTGTGCACTTCCAATTCTCTTCGTTCCCTCGATGCCGTACGCCTAATTGGCATAATCTTTACTTAGCATTCATCTCAAAATCAATATAGAACTCAATTTGTAATACCTCGAAATTTGGTAAATATTATAATTAAATATTAATAATATAATAATTAGAGAATAATTAAATTTGCTGCATTAATAAAATAAAATTAAAAATAAGGAGGAAAAAATGGTCATTTTTTCAACTTTGTAATTTGACGAATTCAAGTGTATGTATGTGATGGTTGATTATTATTTGTGATGGGTTCATATATTTTATGGTATGAAAACATGATACAATGGTAATATGAACGTGGACGGGCCCGTGGTGCAAGTAGACGACCAAAGGTATGGATATAGACCTATGACACAAGTAGGTGATCAAGTATTGCATTGCTCCCATGTAGTGATTTCGATGGATCGATGTGCAGGAAGGATGGGAAGAAACCTGTAGTGTAAGAGGCAAGTCTAGGGAGGTAGTCTAGTTTGTGTATGAGGACAACATGCAACCATGTAGGGCCTAGGGCTAGTTTAGGGAAGTGAGTCCTATATGCGATTCAATCATGTTAGTTAGGATGCGATGTGACTGAGCATTAGACTCATATCATACTTAGTATTGTTTTTGTAGTATATATAGAGCAAAGCATAGCTCACTGGCCAAAATTATGTCCGACCCACTCCTATTTTTCCCCCTATATTTATATATCCAAGTTGACGCATTTTGAAGATGAGATGACATGGAAGACAAAGATCTATTGTACATGGTGTTTATGATGTAAATAAGTGCAGTGACCTAGATTTGACTATGTGTATGGTTGGGTTTGACTTGTATTTTACAAACATATGTAACTGATGGTTAGACATGTTATAGTGATATGATTATGATTATTGTTGTATTATATTTTATTTCCTTCCGCTATGAGACTCTAAAAGTTATAGTTTTAAACAATATTTATTTATATTATTTTACCCCCAACGACTCATTCTTTTCAATTTTGGAGGTGTTGATGTCGATCTGGGCGTTGAACCCGGGAGTTAAAAAGGCGGGTTGTTACATTTGGTATCGTAGCAAACATACCTTTAGAATAGGAAATAGGTAAGCCGAGCTCATCCTGAGGTCCAACCCCGTGTTGTGGAACATAAGGTGAAATGACTTAGGAACAAGTGGCGAAATTGGTTAGAGTACAATGAGGGAACAACTTAGCGGAGAGTACATGAGAGCCTGAAGAGAAGATAAAGACTACTTATTCTCAACTCTTTTCCAATACATTCCTTATTTTAGTCTTATTTCTTTAGCTTAGATTAATCTAGGATTATGATTGGATGCTTTGGATGATCTGGTATTTAGATTGTGTATTTTTGGATTTGCATTCATATAAAGATATATGCTTATGTTAGGGTGTTATGCATCCATGCCTGATATGTCAGCTTGCATTCATATAAGATGATTAGCTGCATTTATGCATCATAGGTATAGAAACTGCAAGTTCATGACATCATATATATATATATATATTAGTTCATATCATTCATATCTATATGTACTTTACATAAATTGGATGCTATGATTCTGTACTTGATTGATATATGTTGTGCAAACGAGTGAGTGTTATATTACATTTTGCATTCCTTAGAAATTTCGGAAATGAAATTCTTTTAACGGAGGAGAATGTAATACTCTGAAATTTGGTATATATTATAATTAAATATTAATAATATAATAATGTGGAGGATAATTAAATTTAGTGTGTTAATAAAATAATAAGGGGAAAATGTTATTTTTTCAACTTTGGAATTTGATGATGAAACCAACGCCATTACAACCACCTTGTTTTTTTGATTCACGAGGTATTTGGTATACTTCGTCTAAAGTCCGTATGAAAGAGTTATGGCCGAAACCGTGTTGAGCTGACTGGGAGCCAAAATTTAAAATTTAAAATTTGAAATTTAAACGACGGTTATTTCCCTCCTTCTATTTTAATAGATCTACGCGCTCTTTTTAGTTTTTTTGAAACCGATGCTCGTTCTCTCTTTGTCCTTCTTTCTCTTTATAGATAAAATTCAAACGACCATATCTCCCTCAAATCTTAATAAAATTACACGAAATTAATGACATAACGAAGCTATTGGAGAGGGCTACGTATATGTAATAATTTGGAGATGAAATTATTAAGGAAGAAAGCACAGCAGGCCAGACAATGAAGATCTTGGTAGTGGAAAGCATTTTCGATGAGTGATTCATTGTTTCCTCTTCATTTAATGTAATTTTGATCCTATAACGATGATATATAGACTATATAGTGTAGATAAATATTTATAATCAATTAAGTTCGGATTTAATATGGATTTATGAGGGAATTTGATATAGACGGTAAATAAACTAGGTTTCCACTCAATCTTGTAATTTAAGGAATATATCACTAAAATGATGAAATAAAGTGTAAAATCGGACTTAAAACATAAGGACAAATGCTAGGGACATTCTCAAGCGACCAAAGGCGAAACGGAGGCGGATGGAGGCGAAACGACTTAGTGGAACGACAAATTCCACGTCTAGAAATCCTTCATTTTTCACATGCACCGATCCATCGGTGCATCGGTGGTCTATTTTGGGTTCAGGTTAAACCTTGCCCATATGAACCAATATATAACAGCGCTTACTATAGTTTGAGCCTTGTTCCTCTTATTTTCTAAAGGCGTTTGGAGAATATTGACGAGGCAAGCGAGGACGTTACGAATTCACACTATAAATAATATATACAAGTGCTATTAGAAGTTATTAGAAAGCAAAACTTATAAATATAAACCGGTATACGTTTTCTTGGGTCGACAATAATATTTTGCGCGCCAGTTAATATTTTGCACTTGCCTACCCCAAAACTCTCGCTTGAGTCGCTTCCTTGTCCATTCGTCCCCGTGAAAAACAGAAGAAGAAAAAAGCCTATTCCATCCCCAAGTTATTTCAATCTCGATCGAGATATGAAATTTTCATAAATTCCCTCTAGAAAGCTCACTCGGACCCTATATCTGCTCTGATCCGTTCAATCAGTCGAACCCTAGATCCATCATGAATCCATCTGAAGTAAGAAAAAACTGGGTCAAAACCTAAATCCTTTCCAAACCGTCCATTCACTCAAACAATCTCGATCAGTCCCCTCCAGAAATCCGATTTTAGGCAATTTTTATCTATAACAATTATAATTTTCTATAATTTTTTTAATTATTTGGTCAAATTAGATTTGAGGATGAGTTAGGAAAAGCAACACTAAAATGCTGCAACTTTGTAAATGTTAGTAACAAATTTTACAGTAATTTGTTATTTTTCTTGACAAGGCAGCTTGTACAGGAGTTAAATAGGTTAGCTTGCCTAGATTTTGACATATCTTACTTGGATCTAAAATCCTTTGGGCATTAGTATGACTATAAACATGATCTTTGTTGTCTGCAAATTGATTGGATTTAAACAATACGTTTGGTATTTCTGAAAACTCTAAATTTTATGCAGCATGCTGTTTTTGTTTTTTAAATTTAGAAGCCATAACTATGCAATTTCTATCAAATAAATATTGGAACTTAATATTTCCTGATCTCTTGCATTTTTTCTTTGGCTTGAAGACTGTAGTAAAAAAATAAAGTAATTTGTGTAGCAAATTCATATGAATAGTTATTAGATGTTTTTAGGCTCAGGGAAAAAGTTAAAAAAAAATTTAGTCTCAAGGACAACAACTTTTTTTTTAGGCTAAGGACACTTTCTATTGCAAATTACAGAATAATAGTTGTAACTATCATTTTCCATTTATACTAAAAAGTGTCCTTCAGACTAACAAGTAAACTTGTTGTCCCTAAGACTAAATTTTTTACAACTTCTTTCCCGTGTCCATTTTTCTGTAGTTATTATTACTTTTGATTCCTGTAGGTTGGAAAAAACAAATTGTATATATATGTAGAAGTTTATTCTGTCTAAAAGACAAAAATTTATATTTTTTTTAGCCTCAAAGATACAAACTCAATATTTTAACCGCAAGAACAAACATTCTTCCAATATTAGTGAAAATGACAAATATTATTTCAAAATTAATCATAAGGACAAACCGCCAATATTATCAACCACCACTCGTAGCACCACCACCCACTACCACCACCTGCACTATCAACCTCGCCGCTGCCCCCAACACCACCCGTTGTCATCACATGCTACCGATAACTCTTAACTTAAAAACCGGTAACTAAAAACTACTACCGGTAACTAAAAACTGATACCTAAAAACTGCTACATAAAAACTGATACATAAAATCTGCTACCAACAACTAAAACTGACACTAACAGCTGATATTTAAATAAACCACCAATAATCATTATTGTAGAAAATCAGTTCATCATCATGTTTAAAACACAAATTCAAAAATAACAAATATTTTCGAAAATTATACCTACAAACTGGAAAACTGATACCTAACAGCTGATACCACTTTTTTTCCCTCAATTCTTCCATGACTTGCTCTTCTTTTTTCTCGACTTGCTCTTCTTCTTCCTCGAATTGTTGTTTCTTCTAAAATACCACTTCACCATGGCGTCCGTGACATCAGAGTCATCAATTTTCCATCATCAAATGGCTTTAAATCGAGCTACTTCAAAATCCTAGCCTTGTCATCCACCGTCGAGCCAACCACCATCGCAGCCAACATTATCGCAGCAACCGCTCTCGCCGACAATGCCGTCTAAGCTTAACGTACTCCAGACTCATTTGTGTATTTGTCATAATCGCTAATTTCTTATCCTGCATTTGAATTGAAATTCAAAAGTTGTCCTTCACGCTAAAACATTGAAGGCTTGTCCTTGAGGATAAAATATTAAATTTTTTTGTTCTTGACACTATTTTCCTGATATATGTATATGTGTATGCGTGTTAAGTTAGGAAAATTCTTTTTTATTATTTGGATTTGTAGTATACAATAGAAGCTTGGGGATGATAATGCTTCATTTTTCTGGTTGATCATTATCATGTTTAGTTGGAATTCTGAATAGTGGTTGCGTTGTGTTGATGGGTTTATAGAATGCTAAAGTGTAACATGGTGGAATTTGGGCGGACCTAAAAAAAACTTAGACGCATGGACACACTATTATAGATTTATACATGTTAAAATTTGATTCATGATAAAACTTGTTGGCCACCATCTAATGCACACGTTTCATTTAGCAAATGAAAATAAGAGGATAAATATTGGGATTTATATCTAAAATTTGAATTTTTTTTAATAAAGTGTATCTTATCTATTAAATAATAGTAAAGCAGAAGAATTTGAAGCTCTCTCATTAATTCTAGGAGTTATCTGTGTTCTCCTTAATTCTCTCTAAGTGGATATTTTATTTTTAAAATCCTATGATTACTACTTTACAATTATTCTACTAAATTTTTCACACTATTTTACATTTGAATATCTATTATTAAAAGAATCTAGAATTATTTACAAATATTTCACGGTTCTTTCTCAAAATTTTACATTATAGTCCACATATTTAAATTAATTACATAGTCTAAAGTTTAAACTAATTGATAAATTTAATCAACTAATATTTATTAATAAACCTTAAAAGATGAAATTTTCAATATGTATATTATAGGTGCATAACAAATTGGTAAAAAAATTGATTTAGATGCAAATATGTATAAGTTACATAATAAAAATCATACACATTAATAATAATAACAAATTTATTCTATAATTTATTTACTAAATGAATTTATCATACATTGCACTGTAAAATTCTATTAACTTCAAATACCTAAAAAAAATTTTTTTACAATTACTTAGAAACCTTTTTCAATTATCTTTTAATATTTTACATTTAAGTCTATATATTTAACTAATTGTGTAATCTAAAATTTAAACTATTGAAATAAATATGATTAACTAATATTTATTAATCCATCTAATAAATCCTCAAAATAAGAGGATTTCAATATATACAATATTCCTGTATATGAGAAAAATAATAAATTTATTTCTTCTTTATTCGGATATATGAAGATATATAAATCACATAATATAAATGTATACATAAATAATAATAACTCTTTTATTCCAATTCATTTATCTCAAAAAAATATCATACATTACATAATATAATTTCATTTTAACAACTTTTAAAAGATAAATTTATATTTTACAACATTATGATATGAACGCACAGATTAAACCGATAAAAATTAGATTATACAAACATTCTCACCTTCAACATCTTATCAAACCGTACCCAACTCATAACTCAACTAAATGCTACATAACATTATTTTGCAACTATCAAAATTGTAAGCATGACCCTTCTACAAGAACATGAAATTTATGGTTAACTACAAGGATAAAATTGTTTTAAAATGAAAACTTAAATATGAATAAAAGTTCACGTCTGATTCAAAAAAAGTTTACATGCAGATAACCTAACCATAAGGTCTATGCTCTTCTCAATTACAAATTTGTAAAAAGCTCTTTCAAATTTTAACTTTTTTTACATTTAACTCTTTATATTTGATTAGTTATGTCGATCATTAATTCAAATTATTCAAATAAACTCAATTTAATTAAAATATAAATAATATTTTTTAACAATATTACCGTGTGCAACGCACGGGTTACACACTAGTTAAAAGTATAGTTAGGACTGTCAATGGATATCCGAAAAATTCAAAATCAGTCCGCATCCGCATCCGAAAAGCGGATAAATAACCGATATCCAGAAAAACGGATGCGGATGCGGATACGAAGACATCCGCATTCGAAAATTATCCGTCCGGTTTATGCCAAGATTATAGTTCAAATTATGTATATTTTAATGCAGTAAATGATATTAGTTTATTATTTTATTAAGTCAGTAGTTTATATTATATGCACTTAATGTTTATTAACTGCTCGAAACTGTTTATTAGCATTATATTTGTTAATTTTTAACACTTTTATAATCAACGAGGTTGAAAAATATTTGTGTTAAACTAAAATTATTTTTTTGTAATTCTTGATTTATCGGTCGTTAGCGGATAACATAATTATTCGATATCCGTCTGTATCCGTGGATGCGGATATCCGATATCCAAAAATGATTTTGGATACGGATGCGGATATGGCAATATCCGCATCCGAAACCATCCGTCGACAGGCCTAAGTATAGTGTATGACTTCAGTAGTTCTGTTTACATTTTTATTTCATTTGGTTGAGCATTGAATTCGTGTAATTTTGGATCAATTTTCTGCGAGTTCGTTTATTTGAATACAACATCACATTTGAATGGAACTATGAAAATGTTAGTTCCATCGCATATGTCTGTCCATTATTTTATCTACAATTTATCATCATGGTTATCTGTCCTTCTAGAATCAGCTATTATATATACTGTGCACCTCGAGCTGAAGCTCATTGGTTTATCAAATTTCTCCGATCAATATGCATAGGGTCTTTTTTCTCATTAAGACATGTCATAAGTTATTAAGTTACTACTTTTGAATTTTGATTCACGGTAGAATTAGTACTTTCACAATTCTTTTATAGTTCGGCACCACTTCTACGTGTACAGAGCATGTTAGCTATACAAAATTGCTTTGTGCTAATTTAAAAGAATCGATTCGAGTCTAATTTTATTAAAGCACAGTAAAATAATAATTAATCATTTGTTGTCAAAACATTTCATAGAGATAGTTCAAGCTTTCCAATTATTAACCAAAAGTTTGCATATGTCTTCCTAGATATTTGTCAGATTAACTTCTACAATCTTATATTATAACACTTTCATGATAAACTTAATTTATAACACCTTCATAATACCCGAGCTTTAATTTCATGTTCGTCAATCTGGTTGAAATTAACATCTATTGCATATACGCGCGTTCCTTCACTAAATATATATTATATGTATTTCATGGATTTCATACAGGTCTCTTTCGTGGAAAAACCATGCCAAATAACAATGACGGTTAGGACATTACTTTTCTTTTCCCATTCTGAGATAATACTTGATTAATTTCATTATTTCTGAAGTAGTGTAATTGTGTAACTTAAAAGATGGGAGAGAAAAGAGTATGAAGAGAACGGCCTTTGCTGTTAACGGATACTTTCAAATACGGATAGTGTCATATCCGTATCCAAAATTATTTTCGGATATTGGATATCCATATCCATTTAATTTTCGGATATCGGATATCCGTATCCGCTTAATTTTCGAATACGGACGGATATTTGATATTTATCCGCTCAGTCCATAATCAAATAAATTTAGAAGTATAAAAGAAAAAGTTTGGACCAACATAAAACAGTTTTTTACTAATGTTCATAAAAAAACCAAGGAATAAAAAAAGTGTTGATAAAACATTGTTTTATACTAATATCCATATGCGTATCTAAAAATATTCCAAAATAAAACACTAAAACTGTCCGTTTTCACTAAAAATGAGCAAAAAACCATATCGTAGTAACATTCAATAGTTAAGAAATAGTTGGAAAATCATATATTAATTAAATATAATTTTAATTAAATATATATATATATATATGCATTAGTTAATCAGACAGATATTTACTGATACGGATACCACAATAATCATATCTGTATCCGGAAAGCTTTTCGGATATCGGATATCCGTATTCGCTTTTCGAATAACGGATATTTTTCATATTTTCAGATACGGATTCGGACAGATATCGGATTTTTCGGGTACCCATTGACAACCCTACCTTCCTGTACATAACACCTTGAAAATTTAGCGGAACTTTCAATATGAAAATTAAATTTAGATAAAACAAGGGTTAAAATGGAATTTTCACAAACGTCCAAATTTGACTACGAAATTTGCACCATTGCATTCGTAGTGATATTCTGGACAATTTTCATATAGAACCCTTTGAAATTGGTGTTAGCACAAAAATGTTACAGACGTTTGAAAATTTGAAAATAGAATAAATTTAAAATAAAAACTTACCAAGAATTAACACTACTAGCGGTCGGCCCCTAGAGTACAACGGTCGACCGGTAGCGATCGACCGACCCCCAAAGACGGTCGACTGGTTGATGCGTTAATTTGAGATCTTGGAGCGTGAGTTGAATGACTGAGATGCAACGATTTTTCTTTGTTGTCAAATTTCTGATGTACGGTTGAGATGAGAACAAAGATTCTCTAGCGCAAATCCAACACTCAAAATCACTCTCTAACCCCTATAAATCAACACTTAATCTATCCCTAATTTCATTAGAAATTTTATAGCCTACCGAAACTCTGGAAAATTTCTTCTCTCCACTTCTAAACTTTCTTTCAAAAATAAATTAAAATCAAAACAAGAGGACACTAGTAAATCAGATCAAGGAGGGGGCAAGCTAATGAGTGATGATTCTCCGACGAAGTTTAGAGTTAGAGCTTGGATCCAAGGTGAGTGAAAACAAGTTTAATAAGATGGTTATTTACAGTTAATTTTAACCCGTTCTATATGATCCAGGATGTTAGTGCTTAAACTGTAAACCCTAATTGTTAAACTTGAGATTTAAATTAGATATCTAAATCGGTATAAATTAATTTATATCATTTTTGTTTTAACCCAAGTTAAACCCCTATGTTATTGAATTGAGACCCTAAAAATTTATTTAACCTAAATCAAACTATTAAATATAAATTTGAAACCAATAAAAGGTAAGGAAAAATTTAAAGACTGACGACTTTAAATGATGCTTAGGGTTCACTTAGCAAGGCAGAATTGATGAAATTAATAAGTAATTAAAATCGAACAATTAAATCAGAAAACTCTAAATTTTACACTGCGGCCTATCGACCGTTCACCCTAAGTGGTCAACCGATAGGATGTAGCGGTCGACCGGTTATAGGCTGAAAAGCATAATCCGAACCTCAGCCTGAGGCCGAGGTTAAAATATAAACTGTTAATTGTATGTATAAGTATGTTTTATACATATGTGTGGACGTTAGGGATAGTAGAGAAGCTAGTTCCCTATGAGATGATGATAGGACGTTGCGGGTTTGGGTAAATGCACTTTACTCAATAGGGACGATTCTATCGCAAATGACACTCACATGAGGTTCTACGGTGGACATGTAGCACTTGCTGATGCCTAATGAAGTGTATAGGCCCGGGACAACGGGACTCCTTGGTATTCGCGTTTTTGATGGATCCCAACGTGTGCAATAAGAGGCGTATACTATGATCAAGAGGTGAATACGGATGTAGACGATGAGACACACCGATGAGTCGGCATTGCGATTTCCCCCTCGATGCGTAGTTGGGTTACGTGTAGTCGTAGTTATGAGAAATTTATTCCCATATAGCTCTAGAGTGGTGTTCCTATATCGAGTAGCTCTAGTAGCGGTGTTTCCATACTGAGTAGCTCTAGTAGCGGTGTTTCCATATCGAGTAGTTCTAGAAGCGACGTTTCCATCTTAAGTTGCTCTATGAGTAGTGGTCGATCGTTAGTTATTGAGGTTCGATTTGTAGTTCGATCCATGTAGTAGCCTGCAGAAGTTGTAGTTTAGGCGTGTGTTGGATAAAAACCCTTAAGTAATGGATCCTAGGAATACACGGACACTTGTAACACACCCTAGAACACTTAGAGTTGAATTAAGTCTACTGGACATGATCACTAAAAGTTCATCATTATTGGTTCAACAATACTTACGAATATATGTTGTCCAATTCATATAGCAACACATGCATATATTAGTTCCTCATTAATGTACTCCTATCCTTTGATGATGCAGTTCTTGCTCTCAAGTTTGGTGAGATTTAGTTACGTAGACAGCGAATCATAATTAGCATACTGATGGATATATAACCATTGCCCGTGTTGCAACTTTTTTGGAATACTATTTTGGTATGTTATTCCTTTTTGGATGATTATCATAATTCTCTTACCCTTTTCTTATTTTAAAATATACATATCCTAACATCATACCATTTCTTGTTAATCGGCTTCAAAGTAGGTGGACAATTATCTCCATGTTGGTGTTATAATCCACTTGCAATTTGATAGGAAAGAGGTTATGTTCACCGCGAACACATGTGCATTCCAAAATGGAAACATGTTATCAAGGTAACTGTCCTACTCCATAATTTTATCCATACTATTTTAGAGTTTTGTCTAAATTATTATTTAAAAAATCCTTTAAATTTGTTCTAGTTTTTAGAATTTACTAATATTAACAGAGTATATGTTGAATCGATGGATTTTCTATTGGTTAGAAAATTGTCGAAAAATTGTAATAAAAATAACTGCAAGCGTATAGCGTACAATTTTAATACGTGGCGAGTACGTGTCGATCCATAGAAAAGTGAATTGATTTTAAATTCTACTCAATCAAATTCAACCAAGATTTGAGATGTGTTAACTACAAATTTCTAGAAACTAACAAAAACTAAAAGTGAATAAAAATATGAGAGTAAAAGGCAATTTAGAGGCAAAACACTTCTTATGATCACATAAATCAACATAATGAAATTATGAACTCTCTTTTGGTCATTTGTGAATTTAGTTGATTTGTTTATCATAGGTATGGTATATTTATGCTATTAATTAGCCCAACATAAACCATCAAACTTTAACACACCCACCAAACCACTTGTCAACTCTCATGAAAATGATAATGAAGTTAAAATAAAATCTATTCTAAGCATGATTTATTTACTATTGGTTAGTAATAAAGACCATCAAATTTCGATTCTAAAGTTCACTTCATTATCAACATCATATGCAGATGAAGAAGTAATTTGTGTTTATGAGCATAGCCTATTCGGTGTCAACAACATAGGCTATCAAATTCAAAGTTAAACAACAAAATTTATCACATCCAAAAATTCCATTAAGCACAAAAGGAGATCATAAATTAGCAAATATGTTGAATCTACATGATTAAAAGAGCTTCATTACCCCTAAATTGCAGGGGTTTAACTTTTCATATTTGTTATCATTTCAACAAATGTAGATTGCAACATAGAACAAAAACAAAAGAAAAACGAGAACTAACTAAATTGCATGTAAATAAATCTAATCCACTTGTATAAAATAAAACTACACTAATTGCATAAAGTAAAGAACAATAATTAAAAGAGCATGAAACTAAATTGCATAAAAAATTACATAAGAGTAAAAAGGCTAAGAATTCATGAAATAGAGAAAGAGAGTTTATGATTACAATTTGTGGCTACCACTAAACTAACCAGAAGGTGGTGCTAAGAGCTTCATTACATGAAGCATAAGGGGTATTGACAAGCACCATTGTTCCAGTAGCTAAGTGATTCGACTTTAGTGCAAGAGATCATAAGTTCGAAACTTGCGTAGCGTGATTCGAACATATATTGACATGTGATTTGTGTTATGTTGTCTCAGTGACATGTTGTATCTAAGTACCATTTCAAAAAAAACATAAGGGATGTTTATACATGCCTAAAAGCATAATCCATATTTTAGGGGACTACCCAAAATGTCTCTTTAGGAAATGTAACCTTCAAGTAATCATCAACATGAGCATAATCCTCCATTTAAATGTCAATGTAGTTTTAATTTCCACTAACATATGCATTAGCTCATAATTGAAGTTTATGGTTAGTGGGTAGGTGAGGTCCTCCATGTTGCATGAATTGATTTATTTCTTCATTACTTTGTTCTTCCATCCTTTGTGCATGCATACATATATGAAGCCTCTTTCAATATTTACTCAAATACCTACAAAACAACATTAAAATGTCCAAGTAAATTTTCTTAAATTAAACCATACGCAAAACTGACCATTTTCCCCCATATGAAGATGAATAAATGATGATTTGAAAATAATTTAAATTTTGGTTTAAACATGTAAAATACCCAATATGCTCATTTATTTAATTAAAATAAGATTAAATATAGAAATAAAAATATGCACATTTACGTGCACATCAAATACCCTCACACTTATCTTTTTATTTGTCCTCGAATAAACTAAAACTAAGATAAATCCGTTTTCGTAGGAAACACGATTGCATTGAGCGTATGCAACAAGCCGTTAAACCTGTAAGTGTCCCTAGTAGAACGAGTGTTGTCTCGTGGGGGTTTTCAATGGATACTACCCACAAAATCCAAATGGAACATGAAAAATTCCTAAATGCAAGATTTATTTACAAAGAGATGAATGCAAGTTTTTGAAAATATTTACAAATGAAAATTTTATTTTTAAATTAACATGAATAAGTTAAATATAAGTTTTGGTCATCATCATGAAATTTTAGTCTTTTTACTCATTGAAACTTCCAGCAAAAATTAAGTTATCATCACAATTAGACTCCAACTTGGTTAGTTGTTTTGGTTGATAACATAGTGTAACTATAAAATGGATCCTTAGTTGATTATCAAAGTTTCGCAAAGTGGTATTTTTATTTCTTTTTGAATAACAAGTCAAATCAAACAAGTGAAAATAGTGCTTGGATTTCAATTTCTTACTCTCTCTTTATTTGAAAATTTTATTAATATTAACAATATTTACATATGCCTAACTCAGAAAACTGAGGCCAGATATACCACCCATGTACTGTCTTACGGGCTTACGTGAGGGGAATATAGAGCATGGCGAGCATACACATAAGTATGTACACCTATCGACTGTAGGCGGTATTAATGGAAGAACTTTTATATACATACACCTAAATCAGATAAACTGAGGCCAGATATACCGATCATGCATTGCCTTTCGGGCTTACGTTAGAAGGATATAGACCATGGCAAGTGTACACACTTGCGTGTGAACACATGACTCTATTTACAAAATATATACATATATACAATTTTTTTTATGAAGAGAGAGTTTTACAACATCATCTAAGCACTACTTAACTTAGAAGATTAAAAATGTTATCGCCTTTACTTTAAATCAACCACTCTTTTAAATAAAGATTACAATTAAGATATACTTCATAATGATCACCCATGAAACTTCCTATATACTAGTTAAACCACCGTTACTTGTAATCAAACTTTATTTTTATTTTTGTTGAGACAAATAAATTTTCAAAATTTTCAATTTTTTAACCAAAAACCTATACTTATCCTATAGTGTTTCTTCAAAAATAAATCAAAATGTTAAAATGAAAATTTGTTTTGAGATTTTTTTTATAAGTTTTGGACAGAAAATGAAAAAAATAAACCATGAAAAATCATAAATGATATAAGACTCCTCCCACGCTTGATTTTGACCGTGACCCCACAGTCAACTCAAGTGAAAGGAGAAAAATAAAATAAAAATAAAAATATGACATATATTTACATGAAAATGAAACGATTATTATTTACACGACATCAGAAAATATACCGTTAAAGAGTAAATGAAATGGTCTTCCATAGACCAATTCATTTGTCTCGTCAAGTACGAGAGACATAGCTTAAGCTCAGAAAACCAAACCATAAAAGATTTCAAAGTTGAATGTTGATTGAAAAAATGAATGTCGTTTTATTAAATATCGTAAGAGTTGTTTTATTTTCAATGATTTTTGGGGTAGGTAGAACATTTGGTTGAAGTTCAAGTTTATTTTCATCAAATTTAAATTTAAACACATCAGTGACAAACTCTTCAAAATTATTGATTTTAAAATCAAAATGGTGATTGAAGTCTATCCCTTCAGAATTCAACAATCCATCTTCGAAAAGTCCAAAAAGTTTGTGTTCATAAAATTCATCTTCCTCTATTGGATTATCAACAACTTCATTGCATGTATCAATTTCAAAATCTAAAGTTGTTGCATTCAATATTTCAAAATCAAATAAAGGAAGATCGAATTTTAAATTTGGTTCCACACTCTCAAAAGAATTGAAATCCAACTCAATTACCGCATTTTCAACGACTTCATTATGATTGTCATTTTCAATTTCAAAAGTTTTTATTTGAAAATCATCAATTTTGGTAAAAGATGGATTATTACTTGACTCGTCACACGTTGGGAGTTGATTTTGTTGCTTACGTTGTTTCATATATGTTTCAAACAACAAATCCGTGTGATCTTTGTGAATTTCTTCCATTTGCTTAACAAAATCAATTTTATAATTATTAATTTGAGAATTTTCAATTTAAAATTGTTGAGAACAAAAATTGTCAATTGCACCATAGTCGAGATTATTCTCATTGCCAAAATCACTTAAAAAGTGGTTCACATTTCCATTTTGACTTTGAAATTCATTTTGGAGTTCGAAGTTGTATTGGCATGAGTTATAATCAAAATCATTTGAATTTTAAAGTGAATTCAAATTTGATGATTTTGAAATCCTTGACTTGAGTTATTGCATAGATTATTCAAATTATTTATCATTTGATTTCGTTGTTCAAGTAAAGACCAAATTGTTTCAATACTATTTTCAAGAGTTGAGGGTTGGTTATCATTTTGAAAACTTTATGGTTCAAAATTCGAATGGTTTGTACAATAGTTGTTATTAAAATATTCATAGAGTTTGATGTGAAAGTATATGGATTACATTGATTTTCACAACTATTGTAAAATTCTTGCGAATAAGAAAATTTAGACATTTCCAAAAAAAATTTTAAGGAAAAATATTTACCAAGGAGAATTTATTTTTCAAAAGGAGGATTTGATTTTTGTTTTGTTTTTGAAAAGATTTTTTTTTTTTGCTTTTCTTAAAAAAACTAACTTAATTTTTTTTAGATTTTTGATTTTCATTGAAAAATTTCAAATGAAAAGATTTAAAAAACTAAGTTAAGTAAAATATACAATTTTTTAAGTTTTGGATTTTGTTTTTATTTTAATATGCATGAATTAATGCAACTAAATGAACGCAAGGACTTAATTACAAAATTTGTTGTCCTTAGTAGCTCCTAACTCAAAATTATATAATCACACTTTGTCTTAATCCAACAAGATAGTTCTTAGCCAGGTAACAGACAAGAGTTATCGGTGCACCACGAATCACTATAGCAATGCAACCGAAGGTTTAAGTACCTTCAGAGAAACAATCATTATAATATTTACTAATCACCATAATATTTATAACTGATTATTGCTCTGTTGTAGCCTAGACACCAAGAAGATAAATTGTTCAAAGAAGACAACTTGTCAAGATACAATTAAGCCCTGGTGAGCTCATGACTCCCTTAAGTCTAATGTCTAACCGTTATTATTGGTCAAAATTCTAAGATGAATTGCAATTTGTGGGCCAAGGAAGGGGTGATGAAATCACCCACCTTATGTGGATTTGGATGTTGCCCTTATAAAATAAAAACAAGATGAGATGAATGCAAAACAAGAATTGAACGTGAATTAACAATGCAACTATAATAAAATTTATTTTTGTTTTTAAATTTTTGAATTTTTTTATATAAATTCAAATGCAAGCAACTAAAAATGCAAAGAAAATAAAAACAAGAGGTGAGAGCATGATACCAGAGCGTGCAGATTTATTAGCAAACTATTTTGAAGCAGCGATTTTTTTAGCAAGCAGAGTAGTTATTTTTAGCAAGCGGCTTCTTTCCTTTTTTGCTTTTGCAACCTGAAAAGGTAAAGGTGAAAACGATTTTTTTTATAAGGATGGAACACAAAACAAAAGCAAATAATTTTTTTTAAAGGAAAAAACAAAAGACAAAAGAAACTTCACAAAACAAAAGGAAAACTTAACTCGAAAAGTTTTAACAAAAGAAAACTTAAATGGAAAATTTTCTCTTCTCTTTTTTTTGGATTTATATAAAAGAAGAAACTAAATGAAAACAAAACAATTGAAAAAAAAATGCTTGCTTGCTTTTTTATCTAACTCCACTACGACCCGGCCCGATTAAAATCACCTACTACACAATAAATCCCAGAGAAATCAATTCGCAATTCACTAAACCAGATTTCCAAAATCACGAATTCACAATTCACTAAACCAAATTTCCAAAATCAAAATCAAAAAGGAAAGGGTGAAGTAACGAATTAAATTGGGTAGAGGTCGCTAATCAGGTATGTTAAAATCGCGATATGGTTGCGGATTTGTGGGTAAGGCGTTGTAGTCGAAGGTTGCGGTGTAGGAGATTGAGGTGATGGAAAATGGTTTATGGCCAGAGGAATTTGATGTAAGTGATGGATGTAAATGGTTGTTGTAGAGTTAAGGCAACAGTAGTTGACAAAGGGGTTTGATGTTGACTGCACTGTTGCAAAGAGGAGTTGGGAAGTTGGCAGTGCACATAACTGGGATGGTAGTGGATATGATATGCACAGAACTGGGATGGTAGTGGATATGGTTGTTGTAGAGTTTTGCTGCAGTAAAGTGGTTGAGTGGATGTGGATATGGCTTTGGGATATGTAAGAGTGGCTTGTAAGCAGTTGATGGTTAGGGGTTTGTGTTGCTGATGCTAGTTGCAGTGGGAATGAATGTTGACTGTGAGTATGGTTATTGTTGGAGGTAGTGTTATATAATTAAGTTTGACAGTTGATCAGCAGAGGAAGGTTGCAAGGAGGTTTGTGGCACTGTATGTTTGAAGATTTGACAAGTGTGATGTATGAAGTGGGCAAGGCAGTAGATGTATGTGCAGGCAGTGGTTAGAAGATGTATGTGGTGGTAGAAGTGCACAGTTGTTAGTGGCGGTCAGGGGATGATGATGGAGGAAGGAATTGACTGTGGAGTTTGAAAGGCAGTGGATTGAAAGGCAATTGTATGTTTGGTGAAAGGCAGTGGTTTATGTATGTATGAGTGGTTTGTAGTGACAGTGTAAATGAAGTTGAATATGGTATTTGCAGAGTAGATGTGAAGTTTGTATGGGAATGGTTGTTGACAGTAATGATTTGTACTGGTCAGAGAAGTGGTTTGCGATGAAGTGATGATGGTTTTGTGGTGGTATGTGAGTGTGACAGAAGATTGAGAGTTGCTGTGAGGTTGGAAGAAGCAAGGGGATGTGGGCACTGTGCAGCAGTTTGGGTTAAAGGGGATGGTGATGTTTGATGAAAGAGTATTATCAGCAGTTTTTTAGCAGCACTTTGATGGTGGATTGATAGAAGAGCAGTTTAGGTTAAAGGGGATGGTGATGTTTGATGAAATAGTATTATCAGTTGGTTTTTTAGCAGCACTTTGATGGTGGATTGATAGAAGAGCAGCAGTAAAGTGTGGTGAAAAACAGTATGAAGTATTGTTAGTGATGGCAAGGGGTTCGGGCAGTGCATAGTAGTTGATGTGCACAGCGATGAAATATTGACAGTTTGGCACTATGATGAAGGCAGTTGGATGGAGATAGTAGCAGTGGAATTGAAGTATGTTGATGTGTATGTTTGTGGAAGTTTTGATGGTTTGGTGATATGAGATAGTGGAAGGATTGTGAAGTATTATTGCTAGTTACAGTTGCACAATCGCAAGGGATGGCAGTTGATGCAAGGCAGAAGGGTGGGTTTCTGATCAGGTTGTTTCTGAGGGCTGAAGCTGGGGTAAAGGGGAGATGAAGATGAAGTTGTTGTGTTATGGCAGTGGAGTGGTAAATTTGCGATGTGTGTTTGGTTTTTTGGATGATGAAGTGAAGATGGTGAGGGGAAATTGATGCAGGGTGATTAATGAGGTGATAGCAGGAATGTTTGAAGTATGATGGGGGATCAGAAATGTTTTGAAGTATGGGGTGTGGGTATAAGGAGCCGTAACCAGTAACTACGAAGTAGTGGGTATTAGGATGTGCACAGAGAGGATATGCAGTGGATGCACAATAAATGTATGTAAAACAGAAAATGAGTGCAGTAAAAATGTTGAGTGAAATTTCTTTTTCGTAAAACAGTGAATAAAATGTAAACAAAATTGCAATGAATTTTTTTGTTTTCGAAATGAAATTATGGATGTTTTTTTTATATACAAAGAGTGCAAATGCAAATGAAACTAGAAAACAAGAGATGCACACAAACAAAATGATAATTAAATTAAACACAAACACAACACTAATTTTTTTCTTTAAATGCAAATTAACACATAATAAAATCAAACAACTAATAATTCGAAGAATAAAACTAAAATCAAATTCAAATCCCCGGCAATGGCGCCAAAAACTTGGTGAATTGTCGGATTTTCTATTGGTTAGAAAATCGTCGAAAAATTGTAATAAAAATAACCGCAAGCGAACGACGTAGAATTTTAGCACGTGGCGAGTACAGGTCGATCCATAGGGAATTGAATTGATTTGAAATTCTACTTAATCAAATTAAACCAAGAATTTGAGATGTGTTAACTACAAATTTCTAAAAACTAACAAAAACTAAAAGTGAATAAAAATATAAGAGTAGAAAGCAATTTAGTGGCAACCCTTCTCATGATCACATAAATCAACATAATGAAATTATGATATCTCTTTGGTCATTTTGTGAATTTAGTTGATGTGTTTATCATACGTATGGTCTATTTGTGCTATTAATTAGCCCAACATAAACCATTGAACTTTAACACACCCACCAAACCACTTGTCAACCCTCATGAAAATGATAATGAAGTTAAAAATAAATCTATTCTAAGCATTATCTATTTACTATTGATTAATAATATAAACCATCAAATTTTGATTCTAAAATTCACTTCATTACCAACATTATATGTAGATGAAGAGGTAATTTGTGTTTATGTTTATTTAAGCATAGCATATTTGGTGTCAACAACATAGGCTATCAAATTCAAAGTTAAACAACAAAATTTTACCACATTCAAAAATTCCATTAAGCGCAAAAAGAGATCATAAATTAGCAAATCTATTGAATCTACATGATTAAGAGAGCTTCATTACCCCTAAATTGAAGGGTTTAGCTTCTCATATTTGTTATCATTTCGACAAATGTAGATTGCAACATAGAACAAAACAAAAGGAAAACGAGAACTAACTAAATTGCATGTAAATAAATCTAATATACTTGCATAAAATACAACTACACTAATTGCATAAAGTAAAGAACAATAATTAAAAGGGCATGCAATTAAATTGCATAAAAAAATTACATAAGAGTAGAAGGCTAAAAAGCCATGAAAGGGAGGAAGAGAGTTTATGATTACAATTTGTGGCTACCACTAAACTAACTAGAAGGTGGTGCTAAGAGCTCATTATACAAAATATAAGGGGTATTTATACATGTCCAAAACCCCAATCCATATTTTAGGGAACTACCCAAAATGCCCCTTTAGGAAATGTAACCTTCAAGTAATCATTAACATGAGCATAATCCTCCATTTAAATGTGCTTGTAGCTTTAATTCTTACTAACATGTGCATTAGCTCCTAATTGAAGTTTATGGTTAGTGGGTAGGTGAGGTCCTTCATGTTGCATGAATTGATTTATTTCTTCATTCCTATGAAGCCTCTTCCAATATTTACTTAAATACCTACAAAACAACATTAAAATGTCCAAGTAAATTTCCTTAAATCAAATCATACACAAAAATGACCATTTTACCCCCATATGAAGATGAATAAATGATGATTTGATAATAATTTAAATTTTGGTTTAAACATGTAAAAACCCAGTATACTCAATTATTTAATTAAAAGAAGATTAAATATGGAAGTAAAAATATGCACATTTACGTGCACATCAGTAGATCCGTGGAAATTTTTGGAAAATTTTTGGTTCGAGACAAGGAAGATAACGATAATGCCATACTTTTGACTTCAAGGATCTAGAGTATAGATTCTTTAGACAATAGTTCAACCTATCGAGTACAAATGGGTTATCAAACTATTGACTTCAGGATTCAATGAAGCCTTGAAACAGCATAACCAAATTCAAGATTTGTACGTTCCTGATCTGGCTAAGAACACTTTATTATATTTTATGATGATGCAAATTTGTACAGAATAGAATGGAGAAGAAGAGAACAGATTTGCAGCGCTTCTGCGTTTGCAACACCTAACAGGCGTTGCAAAATCTAGCTGTGATGAAAGTGTTCTATAACACTTTCTGGCGTTGCAAAATCTGGAAGAAGAAGATAATTTGTTGCTGTTTTTTTTTTGAAATAGCAACATTTCTGGACGTCGCTATTTATAATGTTGGAGAGATGTCTATTCGTCTAGAGATGCATCTGTTCAAAACGTTGCATCCCTTCCTAACGGTTTAAAACTATTACTAACGATCTAGTCCATTTATTCAAATATCCCGCCATCGCCAACTATCACATCTCCCACCAAATCTGTCCGTTTAAATTTGAATTTAAATCTGGCCCGTTTCAACAAAAAATTAATTCTGTCAATTTAGACCCAAACCCGGCCCGGCTCGGTTCAATCGGATGGACGGTGGTTGTAACGACTCGACTTTTCGTCGCTCGAATATCGATCGAATGCCGGAAAATCGAATTGTTATGGAGAAAAAGAAGAGGTAGAAGAAAACAGAAGAAAAGAGAAAGAAGAAACAACAGAAGAACTTTTTAACATTGAAATCCGCAATGCTTTTGGAAAATGAAACTACCATAAGACCTCCCACCACACACACAATGCAATCGCAGACTTGGAGGAGATTTCTTCTTATGATAGTCAAAAATGCTTACTATGCAAAACAAATCATTTTTGATATTATTACTAGTGCATATTGTGGAAATCTTTTTGAAAATATAATATTAATCTTAGCCAGCATTGGTACCATTATATTATGCCTGCTATAGCTTTCAAAACTATTCACAATTCAAGTCTTTTATAATATAAAAGATACACCTTTTAAAATACTCCTTTATTTCAAAATAAAGTTTGATTGTCGTTACAAAGGTTAATTCATGGTTTTCCAAACTATTTACAATTTCATTTCAATTTGAACGGGCAGTCTAGAGTCAGGTTGTCAGGTTATTCTGGATTCAGGAGATACTGTGGAGCTTAGTGGCGAGCTGGATGGCGAGACGTATCACCTATACTATGTATTATTCCGCTGTGTATTCTGTATGAGGACAAGTTTATATAACTGTCCAGTGTTATATTGTTGTAACCTCTGATAATGATGTAATGTATAAATGATATAGTTCTTTGTTTTAAAGATTATTCATTTATCTATTATATGTTGTTCCGCTGCGAATGTGAGATTCTGATATTGTTCTGTGTTCTCCTGTTTTTTCTTCTTTCTCTTTTCTTCTATTTTCTTCTACCTCTTCTTTTCCCCCATAACAATTCGGTTTTCCGGCATTCGATTGCTCGGCAGTTGATACAGTGGACGTATTAATGTCGATTTTTGAGCGACGAAAAGTCAAAACATTACATTTGGTATCAGAGATTAAGAGGAGAAAGATCGATCGTTTTCGGCCATTAAAATTGTATTTTCGAAAGAATTTTACACTATGCACTAGTAATAATATCAAAAATGATTTGTTTTGCGTAGTAAGCATTTTTGACTATCATAAGAATAAATCTCCTCCAAGTCTGCGATTGCATTGTGTGTGTGGTGGGAGGTCTTATGGTAGTTTCATTTTCCAAAAGCATTGCGGATTTCAATGTTAAAAATTCTTTTATTATGTGTTTTAAAGATAAACTGTTTTAGTTCTCACACCAGTCACCATGACTGACCTGGAGTTTATTGTTCCCTTCCTAAACTCTGGGTGCCCACCAATTTCCACAAGGGCAGTCTAGAGTTAGGTTATCAGGTCATTCTGGATTCAGGAGATGCTATGGAGCTCAAGTGGCGAGCTGGATGGCGAGACGTATCAATTATACTATGTATTATTCCCCTGTGTATTCTGTATGAGGACAAGTTTATATAACTGTCCAGTATTGTATTGTTGTTGTAAACTCTGATGATGATGTAATGTATAAAATAATATAGTTCTTTGATTTAAAGATTATTCATTTATCTATTATATATTGTTCCGCTGCGAATGTGAGATTCTGATATTGATTCTGTTTCTGTGTTCTTCCGTTGTTTCTTCTTTCTTTTTCTCCTGTCTTCTTCTACCTCTTCTTTTCTCCATAACAATTCGATTTTTCGGCATTCGATTGCTCGACAGTTGATACAGTGGACGTATTAATGTTGATATTCGAGCGATGAAAAGTCGAGTCGTTACAGTGGTGGCGACGCGGGCATGTGTGGTGGTTATGCATCACTTCCCTCCTCACAACAATGCAAACATTTTGATGCCTAATGGGCCCAACCTTCTCATGAGAATCTATATTTAAACAAATATAGTTCTATATTTCCCAAGATGTAGGACTATTCTTCCTTTCCTCTTCTTTTCACTTTAAAATAGAAAAAACTATGGTGGGAATGTTGAAAATATCCAACATTCTCACCCTATTTTCAAGATTGAATATTTTAAAACATTTTAAGTTTAAAAATGGAATGGCCGCATTACTTGAGTGATTACCTACGTACCCAAGTGGGATTAAGCCTAACGTAGTTCAAGGTCAAGGAATTGCATCATCGTGAAAACCAACACATAAATGAAAGATATCTTTTGGATTTGAACCTTCACTTAGTGTAAACTATTCAAAGCCTTATCAGGATTCTATGGTGCACGAATATTGAACCAAGTATCTCTAATGATAAAGCCGGAACAATCACACATGTTGATTTTCTTAGGTAAAGTGTTCGTATTGCTCAACACGTTAATATCCATGTGCTTTTAATCCTGGGTTCATGAGTCTACTTAGAAATCAGTCTTACTTTCTTAGAAAACTACCTAATTTCCATACTCATATAGGTAAGTCTCCTAGGTGTTTCTACGATACACCTTTTAGTTATCTAGACCAATTAATGATATTTTATCCATCCTTTGTTCTTGCAGAATCCAACACTAAATATAATTGGAATTTTTGATTTAGTGTTCCATAATCATTCTCTTAACTTGTTTGTACCCATTCAACCTTGTTTATCATTTTCAAAACATAGGTTGGGTTTCTGTTAAGGATGATCAACTTTCATTCACAGACCTTAGTCTCATTTCCTTTGATTTTATGGAAACCATTGCCTTTGGAAGACTCTTAGTGAGTGGGTCAACCAAATTTTTCTTTTTTCTATGTAGTCAACGGTTATTACTCCTCTTTTGAGTGATTGTCTTATCATTTGATGTCTTAGACTTACATGTCTAGACTTCCCATTATATGTCTTATTAGAGACATTGTGTATCGTAGCCTGATTATCACAATTAATCAAGACTGCTGGAGATGGCTCCTTCCGCAGTGAAATTTCTATTAATAAATTCCTAAGCCATTATGCTCCCTTACATGTATCTGCTAATGCAATCAACTCTGACAACATTATTGAGTTAGATATACAGGTTTACTTCTTGGAACCCCAAGACACATCAGCATCTCCTAATGTAAAGATCCATTCAGTCGTAGACTTGGATTTGGATTCTACATTGTTTCAGGTCGCATCAGTATATCCTTCTATTACAGCAGGATATCCTTTATAAGATAAACCATAGTTAATGGTTCCTTTCAAATAAGCTAGAACTCTGGAAATTGCATTCCAATTTACGTAACCTGGATTACACGTAAATCGACACAACATGCTTATAGCATGTGCAATGTCGGGTCTAGTGCAATGCATAACATACATAAGACTCCCAATAACACTGGAATACTCAAGTTGAGAAGTGATACGCTCAGTGTTCTTACTAATTTAATACTAGTATCTAAAGGAGTTGGTGTTGGTTTGTCATTATAATGACCATAGTTTTTGAGGAACTTCTCATTGTAATGAGATTGGGTTAGTAACAACTCCCCCTCTTTCCTAATGATTTTAATTCCTAAAATTATGTCAGCCTCTCTTTGATCTTTCATATCAAACTTAAAAGATAGAAACTTCTTAGTTTCATTCACACATGATATATTAGAACCAAATATTAGCATGTCGTCAATGTATAAACATATTATAACATAACCGGTGTTATCCGATTTGCTATAATACATTTATCAACATCATTAACAATGAATCCATATGACAATGCTAATTTATCAAACTTATCATACATTGCATGGGAGCTTGCTTCAGGCCATAAAAAGACTTTACTAATTTGCAAACTTTCTTTTCTTGGTCTGGGGTTTTGAAACCTTTAGGTTGTTCCATATATATCTCTTTTTCTAAATCTCCATTTATAAAAGCGACCTTTACATCCATTTGATGTATGACCAATTTATGAATGGATGCAAGTGCTATTTAACAGTGTATAGAAGATATGCGAGCAACTGGAGCATATGTATCAAAATAATCTACTCCTTGTCTTTACTTATAACCCTTAGCAACTAATCTGGCTTTGAACTTATCGATGGATCCATTTAGTCAACTTTTTCTTGAATATCCATTTACATCCTATAGGTTTAGCACCACGAGGTAAATAGTTAAAACCTAAGTTTGGTTTGACGGTAGGGAACTCATTTCATCATTGGTAGCATCTTTCCAAAAAACGAAATCTCTAGAATTCATAGCCTTAGAATAAGTTTTAGTATCATCATCCATATTCATTACATATCTAGTCTCATTAAGGACTTTTGTCCTTATTGCCTTCTGCAAGATAAGTTATAAAGTCAGGACCATAGTCCTTCTCTATTCTTGCTTTTTACTTCTCCTTTGTTTAGCACTATTAGCTGGTACTGATACATCGCTGTTTTGAGTAGGAGCATAGTCATCGTCATTGATATCATTAGTCGTATTAGGTTCTGGACTATATGACCTCAATGTAATCTCAACTGTTTGATTTTCAAAGAATTCTACATCTACAGATTCTATAACTTCTAAGGTGTCAAGAATTAGGAACCTATAAGTTATATTGTTAAGGGAATAACCTATGAAAACACATTTAAATGCCCTATTACCTAATTTTGGTCGTTTAGGGTCTAGTTTTCTAACATATGCTAAACAACCCCAAATTATAAGTCTTGTAAGATTAGGTTTCATATTAAACCATAATTCATAAGGGGAAATATTATTCCTTTTTAAGTGGTACTCTATTTAAAATATAACATGCGAATAACATAACATCACCCCATAAGTTATTAGGTAAATTTGAAGTTATAAGCATGACATTAACCATTTCTACAAAAGTTCTATTTTTTCTTTCAGCAACACCATTTTGTTGTGGTGTATAAGTGGCGGTGCATTGGTGAACTAAACCATGTTGTTTACAAAACAAGGTGAATTCATTTGAGAAATATTCACCACTACGATCTGAATGTAATACTTCGATTTTAATTCCTAATTATGTTTCCACTTCAGCTTTGTAAATTTAAAAATCATTAAAAGCCTCATCTTTAGTTTTCATTAGATACACATAAGTATATCTAGTATAATCATCAATAAATGTGATATAGTATTGGTTACCACCATAGGTGATATGACTTTTTAGGTCACCCACATCACTATATACCGAATTAAGCAAACCAGTTTTCTTTTCTACAAATTTAAAAAAAATTCGGTGTATTTTTACGTGAACACATATTTCACATTTAGAGATAGAATCGAAATCACAATCAGAAATTAACCCTAATTTATGCATATTTTTAAGGGAATTATAATTAACATGTCCTAATATACCATGCCATAAACTAAAAGAATCAACAATATATAAGCAGAAGATTTCTTTATTAAATTCAACTTAATCATGGTGTTACAAGAGTATTCCTGTCCAATGAAATTGCCATTCTTGGACAACACTAACTTATCAGACTCATACATCATCTTGAATCCTCCTTTGTTAAGAAGGTATCCAGAGACCAAATTCTTACATATGTCTGGTACATAAAATACATTGACTAGTGTAAGAACTTTTCCAGAGGCGAGTGGAAGTTATAAAGTGCCTTTTCCCATAACTTTGCTTCGAACCTTATTTGCTCCAGTAACTTCGTTCCATTCTTCATTGTTTTCTTCGTAAGTCTTAAACAAAGTATGGTCTTTGCAAATATGAATAGTTGCTACAGTATCAAGCCACCAATCATTATCTATGCCACTAATGGAGTTTGCCTCTTGCACTACGGCCAAAAGTGAGTCTTTGACCATATTCACTTTTTGTTGTTTCTTCCGCAGACGGTAGTCTCGGGCAAGGTGGCCAGGCTTCTTATAGAAATAACAAGCACCTTTTTTCTGTTGTTTTTGGGATGATTTTTCCTTTTAAACCGTGTCTCATTCTTAGGCTTTAACTTTTCAGTTATTTCAACATTATTTGCCTTAAAATGGAACTCAGTTTGCAGATTATCGTCTAGTTCTCGTTTATAAGAGTCCTCTTCAATACAAAGATGACGCTGTAAACCATCTAAATCATAATCTGTTTCAGCATGCTTCAATTTTTTCTTATAATCATTCCAAGAATTAGGGAGTCTAGAAATTATGACTCCTATAACAAAAGATTCAGGGAGATCTATTTTAGCATCTTTAAGTTGATTCACCAATAGTAAGTTTTCACTTACTTGTCCTATTATGGACTTATTGGCAACCATTTTGAAATCCATAAAATTGGAAATAAGAAATTTCTTGTTACTTGCCTCTGATATGCGATATTCGCTTTCCAGTGCAGTCCAAAGAGCCTTCGCAGTTTCCAAGGTCCTATGTGCATTGTTGATAGAAGTAGATAGTGCATTCAGAATGTGCCCTCCACACAGAAAATCATCTTCTTTGTGCTTTGCACGTTTCGCTTTTAGAGCAGCATCATCTATTGCAGTTTCCTACGATATTACCTCTAAGCCATCTTCCAAAATGTAGAACAATTTGACGGTGATAAGGAAGAACTTCATCGTCTCTCTTGCCAACGAGTAAAATTATCCCCATCAACACGCTCCAATCGAGTTAAGTGTTGATTCATGATTTGCAGGGTGCTCGAAATTTCCATGGTTGAAAGTTATTGTCTAAAATCTATTGGAAAATTTGTGGTTCGAGAGAAGGAAGATGATGATAATGTCGTACATCTGACTTCAAGGATTTAGAGTACATATTCTTTTGACAATAGTTCAACCCACCGAATACAAACGGGTTATCAAACTATTGACTTCAGGATTCAATGAAGACTTGAAACAGCGTAACCAGATTCAAGATTTGTACGATCTTGATCTAGCCAAGAACACTTTATTATAGTTTCTGATGATGCAAATTTGTAGAGAATAGAATGGAGAAGAAGATGAGAACAAATTAGCAACGTTTCTGCGTTTGTAACACCTTACGGGCATCACAAAATCTGGTTGTGATGAAAATGTTCCACAACACTTTCTGGCATTGCAATATCTAGAAGAAGAAGAAGATAAGTTGTTGCTGTTTTTTTTTTGAAATAGCAATGGTTCTGGACGTCGCTATTTATAGTGTTGGAGAGATGTCTATTCGTCTAAAGATGCATCTGTTCAAAACGTTGCATCTCTTCCCAACAGTTCAAAACGGTTACTAACGGTCGTATCTGTTCATTCAAATATCTCGCCAAATCTATCCATTTAAATTTGAATTTAAATCTGGCCTGTTTCAACAACAAAACTAATTCTGTCACTTTAGACCCAAACGCGGCCCGATTCGGTCGGACGGACGACGTGCGCGTGTGTGGTGATTATGCATGACTTCCCTCCTCACAATAAAGCAAACATTTGGTGCCCAAAGGGCCCAACCTTCTCATTATGAATCTATATTTAAACAAATATAGTTCCATATTTCCCAAGATGTGGGACTATTCTTCCTTTCCTCTTCTTCTCACTTTAAAACAAAAAAAATATGGAGGCAATGTTGAAAATATCTAACAGGAGTTGAATGTTATTTTTAGAAAAAGTTGTTTTCTACTACAAAGTGATGATACTTTTGAAAATACTTTTGCAATAGGCTTTTAATTAGCTGACGTGAATTTAGTGAAGCCTTTGATCTTGCCATCTGAAAAGTTGTCAATCACTTAAAGGGAGGTCAGACAACAAACGAATGAGCCTGGGGTTAGAAGAAGCAGCAGCCTACGGAACAACTGTAGGAGATGTTCCTAGGACAACATGCGAATCATTGAGTGATGCGGAGAGGGCTTGAGCAGGCACAGAGCCTGAAAGAGACTGCTACAATGCTTGTACATGTGTGGGAGAGTGAGCACGAAATACATAAGATACATAAGCCTGGTCATGTGACACACCTGAAAAATGTTTTGAAGAGTACGGAGCAACATGAGCATTTGAATTTATTAGTCGATGTACATGAGATGCACTAAATAAAACTGTAGGAGCATGTGCATGCGGAAGTGCACACAATTATGCAAAGCCCAGGATGTTCAAAATTAGCTACTGCATGAGGCTGGACAACAAGCTCATGCAACTGGACAAGCATGCCTGAGGCAGTTGAGGTAGATGATGGCAACGACGAGGAAGGAAAATGCAAATAAGCCTGAGCATGAGAGGGTAGAACTGAAGCAGGAGCATGTGAATGCAGAGAGACCACTAAAGAATTTGCATGTGTACATAATTGTGCACGCCTGGACTCATCACCGACATGAATTACTAGTGCACGACCTATTGCACAAAGGTTAGTATAAGTCTGAGTAAGAAGGGGTTTGGAAATAGCTTGAGAATTAACAACTTCTGAAGATGCAACTAAGGTAACACTTACAACAGCAAGTAAAGATGCATCAGTTAGTGGACATGCAGATGAATTATGTGCCTCATTATATATGGAGTGAAACATATACAGGTAATATTACATATGATTTCGATATTTCATTATACGTGTTATTATAGTATGCATGTATAGGCGAGGTTTTATTTCAAAAGTATCATTACATAACTTTTTTATATATTTGGAAGCTAATCATTCCCTTTACTTTACTGTATAGCTAAACAAAATGCTACTTTTCTATATGGTAGATTGATAGCTAAAATTGCTAATGAAAGATATGTTTAATGTATTTAAATGTGGATGCTATCATGGAGTATATTTTCTTGTATATGATATGATCCAAACTTGTTTTGGTCATGTAAATATATATTAAATGGGAGTGTGTGGGAAAGCACTAACCGTGCAAAGGAGTTGTTGTTGGAATTTTATGAAATCTGATAAGTATATAGAAAGTAACTACGTTTTATACAAATTTAACTAAGTTGATTTTTTTATAAACAGGAACTAAGTTTACAAAAATTAACTAATTTTTATAAAATATAACTGTGTCGAGCAAGTTTTATAAAATTAAACACATTTATAAAAGTTAATCAAGTTTTACAAATAAATTAACTAAGTTCTTAAAAATTAACTTGTTAACTAAGTTCATGAAAATTAACTAAGTTTTATATAAATTAATTATATTTATAATGATAATAATAATTTAACTTTATAATAATATAAAAAATTATAATACATTAACTAAGTTAAGTTTTATAAAAATAACTCAGCTTATAAAATAATAATAATAATATTATTATTAATTTAACTAAGTTTATAATAATTACCCAACAACAACAACCACAATAGTAATAATATCAATAAACAAGCTAAACTTTATAAAAATTAACTAAGTTTATAACAATACTAATAATAATAAGTTAACTTTAAGTTTTATAAAAATTAACTAAGTTTACAATAATAATAATAACAAATTAAAAATATTAACTAAATTAATTAATTTTAATAAAAATTAACTAAACTCATATAATAATAATAATCGTAATAATAATAGATTAACTAAGTTTATAAAAATTAACTTCGTTGATTAAATTTTACAAAAATTAAATAAGTTTATAATAATAAAAAATTTACCAAGTTTATGAAAAATAATCAAGTTTATAATAATAATACAACTATTATTATTATTATTGTAAAAATAAATTATAAAATTAACCAAGTTAATGTCAATTTACCAAGTCTCCTCATTTGCATTTTTATTCGCGGTAGGTACTTCATTTTTCAATCTTATTCATATTCATATTTATATTCATTTCTAATGTAGATATTTGTTACATTTGCAGGTGTGAGAACGAAGCACTTAAGGTGGTTCTTTTCTTTAATGCAAACAACCAACTACTTGTTTTTAGTGAAATATTAACTCCTACGTTTTGGTTTGAGCTTAAAACATATATAATGGAATATTATGTGATTAAAACCATGGGAATTTATATGTATGAATATTTGGTTACGTTTAATATAATGTGGTACATGTTTATGTTTATTATTTTTCTACGATTATTCATTGATTAAATGGATTTATGTTTTAAAATATTTTTAGTGTAGCATTTTGATGTGGTAGATTATCCTAAGTTATAGGGATGCATTGGATTGTAAAAATGCAAAAATAAACCATAGCGCTTATAAAAAGCTATAGAAAACTTACAATAGTGGATAAAAGCATCATCGAAAGTAAATTTTTTTTTAGCGTTTTCTGTGTATTAAATAATCAAATATATATAATAGCATGTTGATATAAAACATTACTAAAGCGCTATTATAGGATTTACAGTGGTTTAACTGCACTATATAAGTAAAGATAACACATAATGCACCGTGTAAAAAAACTTACAATAGCGGATAAAAATCGCTATTGAAAGTAAACTTTTTATAGCGCATAAATAGTCCAGTATCTATTATAACATGCCGATATACAACGTTTATTAAACTACTATTATAGGCTATTATAGCATTTTCTATGAACTATCGTAGGCTGTTTTTTTTAAAGAAATGTATGTGATGGTTGATCATTGTTTGTGCTGGATTCATCTGTGTTTGTGACATAAAAACGTGATACAATGGTGACATGAACGTGAACGAGCCCATGGTGTAAGTAGGCGGCTTAGGATATTAATACAGACCTATGACACAAGTAGGTGATTCAAGTATTGCATTGCTCTCCACTAGTGCTTTAGGGGACCAGTGTAAATGATAGATGGTAAACGACAGTGTAGTGTAATAGGAAAGTCCGGGGCATAAGTCCAGTTTATGTACAAGGACAACAAGCGATCATGAGGGCCTAGGGCTAGTCCATGGAAGTGAATATTATATGCGATTGACTTGGTGGTGGACAACAAGCAACCCTATAGCACATGAGGTGAGTCCAGGAACTAAGTCCATATAAATGTGGCATGATATGACTAGATGTATATGATAGTCAGGTATGACACGACCAATAGGATGCGAGGTGACCAAACATTACTTATATCACGTTGTAGTGTTATTGTTATAGTACATATAGAGTAAAGCATGGCTCACTCACCATATTTATGTCTAACCCTCTACTATTTTCCCCTTTATTTATATATCCAGGTTGATGGAGTTTGGAGACGAGATGATATTGAAGACATAGATTTATTTGTATATAGTGTATATGATGTAAATAAGTGTTGTGACCTTGTAACGACCTAGAACTTCGAACACTTCATATTTAAATATCTGAATTATTTAAATATTTGAATCTTGGATTTAATGTGATTAAATTGATTTTATGACCTTGTTAACCACTTTTAATTAATAACTAATGATGGTAAACTTGTTTTTGAAAAATATTTACAAAAACAAATAGTTTGAAGAAATATCGATAATGTGACCTAAAATCATTTTATGCATTTTGAGTTTTAGGCCCCAAATAGTGTTTAATGATGTCACCCATGATGTCATAAGAAGGTATTTTGGAGGAGGGATATTTTGGGAAGGCGTCTTAAGGGCTAAGCAAGGAGATAATAAGGTGGAAATGTGGGAACATGGAGGGGGTTGAGTTTTGGCCAGTTATAGGAGGTGGGAAGGAGTGTTGGTGACCTATCGTTAATGTCTTTAAGTAGCCTTCATGTGTTCACAAGTCCTTTTGCCAAAAATAACACAAAAACCAAATGCCTTCATCTTCTTCTCTCTTCTCTTTAACCTTTTCAAATCAAAACAAATGAATTTCAAACTTGACAAAAATTTGGCCAAGGGCCTAAGGCATCATAGGAACAAGGAATTGCAAGTCAAAATTGGAAGGAAGTTAACACAAAGGGGTGCACCATTCTAGGCCATGAGAAATTTATGGGCAAGGGAAGGAGGCCGGGTACTAAAGTGGAGCAAAGGTGAAAGCTTTAGATGTTTGGTGATGGTAGGAAGTGGTCATGCGTTCTTGGTAGTTTGTGCTTGTCTTAGTTTGGTGTGGGATGAGCTTACTCACAATTTGATTATATATTGTGATATATATATATATATAATGCAAATATAAAGTTAAGTATTTGACTAATGAAATTATAACTTTTGACCCTACTTGCCATTGAAAGAAAATGACAATTCTATATTGTATAACATTACTTCTATTACTCTCTATAATATGTAATGTTGCCTTGACTTTTTGTTTACATGTTTGGTGTAATTGTGTGTGAAGTTGAAGTGTGTTTGAAGCGAAAATAGTCGTTATAAGTGCACTTTGCATCCCTTATGTTTTAACTTGTGTTAAATGGTTATATGTTAATATACTATGAAGAAATGTACTTGGTTGTTATTTACACTTATAATAGTGTATGGGACAACAACGAATTGGTTTGGAAAATTACAGAAATGATATAACAAAGTTTGTAAAAGTTAGAAGCGAATTAGTCACTATAGATGTACTTTGAAAATGCCTTGTGTTCGCTGTTTTTAATATGATTTTGAAAGACATCCTTAGGAGTTCCTTTACAGTTTTAATAAGTACTATATGTGTAAGTCTTACTTTGAAAAAAGTAAAGTTTAAAACCTTTGTTTGAGTTATGAAAACGGGTCATACAATTATGCAAATTTTCTAATGTTCTTGGTCCAGACTTTTAACAACACTTATAATGTTGTCTTTGACCTACGACGGTATTTTTGGGCTCTTTTACAACATTGGTTGTATAGTGTTATTTTTAACACTTTTGTAATTTAAGGTGAGTTTAAATGATAATTAAATTAGTTATTTTTGTGAGATAATTTTAGGGATGTTTAATAACATTAATTAGTGTGTTTTAAAAGTTGTTTTAATTTTAAATATATTTTAAAGAATTATTTATGAATTTTTGAAATAAAGGTTTTAAATATAAAACATGTTTTTATTGATTTTTGTTAAAATTATAATATAGTTATTTTTAACTAATATTTTATATGTATGATTAAAATGTATTTATAAGTATTTTAAAAGTATTTATATATAAGTTTGGAAAAAGTAAGTTAAGTACTTTATAAAAGGATAAAAGTGGTTTTGTTATAACCTGAAGTTATAATGAATGGTTTTGAGAAGTTAATTAAAAGTATATTACCTTGTTAAATAACTATACATGTAATTAGATCTCTAAAAAGAATGCTTTAAAGATAATGTTAAGTATAAAATGGTTTTGGGTTTATAGTAACAATGTTTTTAGTAACACTTGTTTTTAATCCATTTAATTATACTTTTGAAAATGTGAAATATTGTTGAGAGATTTGTTAACATTCTTATACCTTTGGGATAGGAATATGAATACATTTACTGAAAAGAGTAGAAATGAATAGTGAAATAGTAGAATACATATGTATATCTTTTGTAATGGTATTTTAAATATATAGACTAGTATTTACAAATAAGTTTTGAATTAATAAAATAATTAAATAAATAAGGGATTAGAAGTCGCTTATGTGACTTAATCGTGCTTTGTGTGTTTACTTGTTTATAGAAAGTATTTAATCCTATACTTAGCATTAAAAGCTGACAAAATAGATTAATTCTATCTATGAGAGTTAAGAATGGTGTTCGAGTAGGGTTTAGAAACCAACAGTGCTCTAACCTACTGGCTTCACTCTTAATCGAAGGATAACGTAAGTTCAGAAGGTTATAAACATGATAAGTATACGTGACTTGGTTTCCAAATGCAGTTGTCTCATTTCTACTAGGTAGTCGATAATCGACTATCAAACTTGACAAAAATTAAGTTAGGAAATATATAAGAGCTTCGCGGCTTCATACGGTTTGAGATCCCCTAGGGAGGACTCATTGGTAAGAAATGTCTCTTGCTTTATAACATATATATATATGAGATCTTCTAGGGAGGACTTCTTTGTATTGTTTGCTTATTTCTAAACGAACCGGAATTGAGTTAACTGAAAATTCACCGATTTAGTTTTGAAGAGTTTGGGATCAGATAAGTGTATTATTACTTACCGAAAACCACTTCAAAAATGATACGAGTTTGATGCTTTGAAAACAGTTGCGAAATGGAATGTAATTGAATTGAACTATTTATCCTAAGGTTATAACCTAGGGAGATGTCAGCGTTATTCGTTATTGTGCATGGAAGTTGATGGAATTCGGTCCCACGTATTTGGACGTGGATCAACTATGTTTACCTTTGTGATATATTTTTCTAGAGATATACATGGTTTCGAAAAGTACTTTCCGACCATTGTCAGGAGGTCGGCCTTAACGTACTGAGGAAACCTCCATGAAAACCCATATGCAAACATACCTTAGCAATTTTAGTTGTACTTCTAATATTATTGTGTTGTGAGATGCAAGCAATGCATCTATTTTCTAATTTATATGCTACGCCCTAGACACTATCTATTATATCGCCAGATGTACTTATTAGATGGGTTTTGTTCATTTGAGGGGAAAACCATTTCAGTGATTCGGGTGGCCGAGAAAGTATGTTCGACTTATGTTTGATCACATATTTCTTGAGTTTCTCACACCAGACTTATGTCTGACGCGTGATTTTATCATTCTCTTAATTCCTCAAGTGCTCTTTCGAGTAGTTTAAGAAATGCAGGTTTTAACTGGATATTCTTTGGAGCATAAGGAGTCGAGCTGGATACTTTCACTTACCGTTGTATTTTATTTCCGCTGCACTACTATTATGTATATATCAGCAATTGTGAGGACGGCTGTTATAACTGTCTAAGCTGATGATAGTACTAAGGATTGTAGCTCTTAAATTATAACATCCCATAAAATGAACCATAAATAAATAAATTAAAATGAATTAAATATGATAAGGATTGGACAAAGAAATTTTATAAAAGTGGAATTTGACCATGAATGTTATTCTGTTGCATTCGTGGTGAAATTCTGATTTGTTTCCATATATAATATGCTGAAAACGAAGCTCAAACAAAGAAGTGATGAGCATTTGAAGTTCTTAAATTTAAATTAATTTAGTTTGAATTCAAATTCAAATGAGATATCAAATTTAGGATTTAAATTTCAAAAGTTAGCTTGAGGGCTAAGTAAACATTTAATTAACGCTTAATGTTAAAAAGTAATTAGAGAATAATATAATAAGGCAACGGAAACAAAATAAACACCCTTGAATAATTGAGCGATCGACCCAAATAGGTCAACCGGTCGACCGATCGCCCAAGGACGGTCGATGTAACGACCCGCCATTTTGGACCATTCGCCTCCATTATAAGTGTATAGGTAGACACTCATGCCGGAGTTGAATTGCTCAAAATACCGCATTGTTAATTTAAATTTGGCAAAACTGAACATATACAGTAAATAGATATAATCACAGAACACAGACACAGAGTAATAAATGCAGCGGAAATAAAAGAGATAGTAGTTCATGAAGCTACTATATGAATATATAAAATACATCAGAGTTTACAACAGAAGGGTAGTACGATACATCAGATACAAATCAGAATACATCACTGGAATCATCGAATACTGAAAGCAGAATAGATGGCTGGATCTTCAAGCAAAGCTCCAACTCCAAAGGTGAGTCTCGAATACTGGTACACTCAGTCTGACCCGAGCGTAAAGCAAAAACACAAGACACTCGAGTCAGGATTAACATTCTTATATTAATAAATCCAACTCAAGTGAAATAGCAATTGAAATACAAGTAACTCAAAGGATGTTGGAATAGCCATCCTTTAAGGATCCGTCAAACTATCTACTATGTAGTAATGTACGATAAGTAGATAATGTCTATCAGTAATATAAAAGATATCAAAATAGCGTTAAGTCATGGCCCATTCCACCCTTAACACATTTTTATTCCCACAAGCATATACAAGACCGTAGTTTCCCCAAAACCGGAAGTCACCAGAGGGCAATCCATATACTCAAGGTACAAAACAAATTCGTAGTGGTCGCGCATAAATGGAATACAAGTATGACAAGGCACATGAGGCTATACCCAAGGTAGTGATACTACCGTTCGCCTGATCCGGGCTGGTGAGAACGCAACGCCGCAGCGCCCGCAACACCGTGAGACAACACTCCCAAAAATCAAGGGTGCACCAATCGACAATAAGTATAAGTAGTTCGAAGAAGTGTGTCCACTTGAGGTATCAATCCTCCATTGGCCCGGCACAGCTCCTGTTTTAGTCATTTCCAATTTGACACAAGTGTCAAGGTTATCCATTATCGTTCTCTTTCTTCAGTCAACACGAACACCATTCCAACCACTTCATTCTGGATCATCACTCCGCGTATAGTTATTAAAGTGGTTTTCGGTTTAGATAGAGAGTATATCCATAACCGAATTCCGGTCTCTTTAATAACTTTCGTAATTATTACACCGATTGGTCGTTTATTTATTTCAAAACCAAATCAATTCAATTTCAAATAGAATTCGTAAACCAACAATTTATTTGTCTTTCGAAAACCAATTTCCCATAATTTACGTTTCAAAACTTTCCAATTTACCATTTCAAACTCTTATAATTCAATTTCAATTTCCTTTAAAACAATTCAAATATTGATTCAAGTTCGTATAAAAGTTTCATTTCGAAATCATTTAAATCAATTTAATTTTAACATTCCAATCAATTTACATTCATTTATCAATTTCATTCGATATCGTTAAGTTACTTTTTCATTCAAAACAATTTCTATTAAATTTCCAATTCGTTAAATCAATTCTTAAGTTCAACTTCATTTAATCAAAATCTACAATTTTGAATTAAACTAAATTCGTCAAATCAAAATTTTTTCATTTCAAGTCTTACATTAATTCCAAAATATCACATTTCATTTCTTGTTAAAGAAATCAATTTCACTTATTTACTTTCTTAAATAATTTCCCAAAACTTAATTAATAAAGAAACTCAATTTCAATTATTACGAAGTACAATTCACTTATTCAAAAATTCAATTTAATTTAATCATTAAATAATTCAATCTTATTTAATTATTAAATAATTCAAAACTTAATTATTAAATAATTTCAAAGTTTAATAATTTCAACTTAATTATAATTTCAAACTTAATTATTAAATCATTTCAAAGTTTAATAATTTCAACTTAATTATAATTTCAAACTTAATTATTAAATCATTTCAAAGTTTAATAATTTCAACTTAATTATAATTTCAAACTTAATTATTAAATCATTTCAAAGTTTAATAATTTCAAACTTAATTATATCATTACTCAAATTAAACAACATTCTTTCATCAATTACATTGTCAATATTTTGTTTCAGATTATTAAATATTAAAATTTCCTTTCATTAAAATCCAGATTTCAATTTCATTTCAAACCCATATTATTTATTCAAATAAAATATTCGTTTTATTTTTAAATCAAATTTTTGACCAATCGGGTTTTATTTAATTTCCTATCCTAGGTCAAAGTTCAATTTGGGTATTTATCATTTCAACCCGATTCCAATTAAATTCCAAAATCAAAGCATAGTAAAGGGAACTTGCAGTGTGATAACTGGGATGGTGTCAAAGTAAATAAACAAGCAACAACAACAAACAATACAATCCAATAATCAATTCAAATAATCCCGAAATAACCGTATTAATTCGCATTGTTATTTGTACGAATTAATATGATTATTTCTAGAATCTACACTATCATTTCATGTAGATTAAAGATTATTACATTACGGTTTTTACTTGTCATCTATTCCAATTTCATACATCATCAGTTTAAGCAACATACAATTGATGGTTCAAGGTGTAGTTAACAATCCTACGTGTCAATAAATTTAACAGTAAAAGGGGTCATATTATACAAATGTTCGTTAATCAAATTTAACATTTAATTATCCTATATCAAGTTCAATTTCATACTATTTATCAATTTAACATTAACAATTTAACGTCCAATATAAACATCAACAATCAATCAATTATCAGCCAAACTGTATTATCATTTCATATATATAACAGATAATGGTGTCAGATGTCACAGGTGAACTGATACAGGTAATAGCATATATAACAGTGTAACTAACTAACAGCAGCATATTTCAATTGTCGTTTCAATTGAAATCAAATCTAATAAATAAAAGAACGTTAATCGTGAGTGAGTGCTCACCTTTCGAGGCTAAAGAGAATAGGAGAGGGCACGGATGCGAACACAGTTACGGACGCTAAAATTGAGTTACGAATCCAAGCAACGCTAGATGGACACGATTCGATGAATGAACTGGCACGACGGACAAAGCTGATAAATGGGAAAACGACGAGGACTAATCAGAATCATCTTTGATAGAACTGAGGATACATACATTATATATCTAGATATATATATATAAAATCATATGTATATAATAAAAATCATTGTTTTAAATTAAAACATATATATTAAAATCGACCATATAATTAAAATAATACGTATATACATTTATTTTCAAATTAAGGTTATTATAGCACACCACCTTATACTTTAAGCAACAGACTGCGTACAACCCCTTATACATTTTTTCTTTTTTCCGAAAGCCAGGAAACCTTTATTTACAAAATCAAGGTTTACAAAATCTGCACACATAAACATTTGAAACCAATATACACACAGTTTATTATTACGTTGTTTTGCAAAACCAATACATATAAATGCCCTGAAGCTAATATACTCAACATACAAAATTATATACTTTATAAACAATATATACATTACATAACATACTCTAATATATAAAACATAATACAACTTATACATACTAACCTAAGTAACCCACGTTTATACTGTTATAATTTGTACAATGCAGCAACTTAATTATACATAAAGAAAACTTGTATAGTAAAATATATAAACAGATATATTAGAAATTTATTAACAGCGTACTTTATACTCACATCAAATATATACTTTATAACTGCATATGTATACTCTACAGAGATCTATATATATACCCGTGAAGCAGAACATATGAACAACTCGTTAAATAAAATATACATAGATATAATACCTTTAAAAAAATACAATAGTGTACTCGAGTATATATATCCTCGCCTTGCCTAATTCTATCAAAACCAATGCAAAACAAAATATAAAATAGGCGTGTATAGATACAAGGACTGATTTTGTAAATAATAAAATATATTCAAGCTACATATACACGCAACATACTTTATTTTGGAATCTGTCCTATACATAAACTTATAGCCTGTATACTTTCCTTTCTATAAAACCAACAGGAACTCAAAACTCACGTATGCCTAAAACTACTAGAACAGCCTATATATCTTTTATTATATATAACATATACCCTTACATAAAAACTTACCGATATAAACTATATATATGTAAAACATATAAGTATACTGCCATGTACAAGAGCAGGCAAAACTTTTATACCTTTCACAACTTAAAATATACCGTTAAACATAATATAATATATTATATAACTTAAAATAACATTTCACAACTTAAAATATACCGTTGAACATAAACATAATATAATATACCTTTCACAACTTAGAAGGCTGCAATACAGTGAAAGGGACAGCAATGCAAAGGTGAAGGAAAAAGCTCGGCAAAGATGATGGAGGGATCGGCCACGCTAGGGGGAAGAAGGCTTGCGCTCGGGTTCGGCATGAAGGCAACCAGGGGAGGTCGGCGTGTGTCGATGGGCGAGTTGGTCAGAGGGTGGTGGCAAGCGGAGTCAGGGATGTGGGTGCGAGTGTGGTTGCATGCGGTATGAGTGGCGGAGGGAGAGAAATGGCTGTAGGTTGAAGAAATAAGAAGAGGAGAGAAGGGAAGGAGGTAAGGTGCCTGGAATGTGAAGAAGTGGGTTTGTGGAGTTGTACATGCACGTTACATATTCTTTTTCTTTTTAAAAAAATATCATTGTCTCCATTCTCTTTGAAACAAGACGTGAGAGGGAGAGCTAAGGATAACCATTGAATGTTTGAAGGGTGTAGAATGAGGCTTTGAAAAATTAAGCAGACGAGAAAAGAAAATATGAACAGGCAGAGGACGTTTTAAACTTTAATATAATTGTCTTTCAAAAGCAAACGAAGGAACCGGAAATTTAAATTGACAGTGGGAATAGTGAATGTTAGGTATAAATTTCTGGGAATATAAAACAAGTGGCCATTCATTTTCAAACGTTTGATGGATGAATACGCACAGAATATTATAGAGACTCAAATTGGTTATCGGTACGGTAGGCGTTACGCAAAGTGCAACGTACAACGGAACTCCGAATTTGACAATCAAATATACCGTAGAGATCGGCACGACGAGACGATCAAAACGGTATATAGAAATCAGTGGTACGATCATCCGATAAAAATCAATATCGGTACCAGAATACTGTTATTTTGTAGAAAATAAGAACGACGGAGCCAAAGATGTCCAAATTTGGAAAAATGACAAACTGAAATCTTGCTCAGAAGATGGTTTAGAATTTTCCTATGTAAAAATATTTAGGTTTCGAAAACATTTTATTTTCATTTCTTTTTAACTGATTAAATTGAAGTGAATTAACGCGCGAAATAAATTTTCATATTTTCGGACGAAAATTTACCAGTTGCTATGTTTAACTAGACGTATTCCAAATATAAAATTTTATTTCAAAATTTTATCGTTTAAAATTTCACAAAATTTTAACTAATTACGTTATTAAAACAGTTGAAATTTACGGGTCGTTACATTCTCCCCCACTCAAAACTTTTCGTCCCCGAAAAGGAACGAGGTAGGAGAATAGAACAACCAGAAAGAAAAACAGATTTGAAATACAAAATAACAATTAGTTTAAACCGTATAAATTTCAATTTAAATTACTTGATATTGAATAATTGATTTAATCCATTTGAGTTCACTAAAATCAATCTCAACTATTTCTAAATTTATTATCTTATCATCCAATTATCTTAAATTTAAAATTTCTAACCATAAATTTGAATAGTCTTTTATTATAATCATATTTTATTTTCAACAGTTTAAATTCTTCTTTATTCCAAATTACTATTGAATTTATTCTACTAAATATACCTAATCACCTATATTTAACCCATATAAATTAATTTAAACCATAAAAGTTTCGATTTAAATTAATTTATATTCATTAATTGATTTTAAATTCAAGGTATTTTCATAAGTTGATCAAATTTCAATTTATTAATTCTTTCAAAACAAATTTATCTCATTATTAACTGAGTTTACTTATTATCCTATCTAACTCTATTAACATTTTTATAATCAAATTTAGTGTATAACATTTATTATAAACACTTAAATTTTATTTATAAATTCAATTTATCTCATATATTATCCAATTACATATTCAACTTCTGGATGATTTAGGTAAGTTGTATTAGAATGCAGTTGAACAATATACAAATAAATTTTTTCCAATTCAATTATTCAAGTTTAAATATTTATTACAAATTTTGGTCTTATTTATAATTGAATCATCCTTTAACCAAGTTTAAGAATTAGATCTCCGATTAACTTTAAACAATTTAGAGATGTATATAATATATTTATATCAAATCAAATTAAATTTTAAAATAAGATACCTATATATATATATATAAATCAAATTATACTGAAGAAATTCAAATCAAAATATTTTCAAAACAAAACCATAGCAAAGCTACAGAATGGTTCCTCCACTTCGAAACTCGAAAATGAATGTCGATGATGCGGCCGCCATCACCGAAATTATTTTCCAGCGACAAAGAGAAGAGCACTGATTTCAACATTTTAAAATTTCTTTGAAATGATTTCTATTCGAAAATACTTTCAATAATATATACTTTAAAATTTTAAAAACCAAAGTTCAAAATCACCGTAAAATTCTCAAATTTCTGAATTAAATTCATTTCAAATTCCAATCAATTTATAACCAAGTTTATAAATTCATTTATTTATATTATGCACTAGTCAATGGTTTACAAAACAATAAGTGAAAATCAAATATTATTATTTTAGACAACAAATTCATTAACAATTTAACTTCAGAAAACTTATATTTATATATAATATAATCATTCAAAACTATTTTGTTTTGTTTATCAAATTTGAAAATGATATTGTGTCAGTTTGCTCTGCTCAAGTGTTTTGGAAATCCTATCGATAGCGTTGATCAGACGAATCGATCGGAAATCCAAATCAACATCAACAACTCAAACAACACAGCATATATTAAAGTATTTATATATTAGTTTACAAAACATTTCTTTGCTCGACGATACAGGAATGAATTTTCAAAATAAGGATAGGATTTCAAATTTGATGGGCTCAAACCAAAGAGAATTTTGATTCGAAGGTAAGTTCGAAACAAAGATACGATAATTAAATAATAAAGTAAGACGATGGATAAGTTTATATAAATCGCGGGCAACCTTAACCGGGTCGACCGTGACTTCAAAATAAGATCGATGTAGAATTCCGAGGTAAATCGACACTCGATCTCAAGAGATGGAATTCAGATATAGCAGGGAATAGATAGCATCGTAAACCGAGGATACAGAAATCTCCGGTAAATCAATGCCTATTGTAAAGGAGTTTTGCTTCTTTACGAATCATTCGAAGATTGACGAGACCGCCGATCTATTATAGATATCATTCAAAATGGAGTTATGTGGTGCTCCAGAATTGAAAGAAGACGAATAGTGAGGGACACGAATGAAATTTGGAACCGCAGGGAACGTTCCAAAATTCAAAGGAATTGAGTCAGAGGAAGAGATTGAAACTCGAATGAGAGTGATTCTGTAAATACATTTACCCTATATGTTAAGTTTTGCCTAGAGCTACCAAAGCTCTGATACCAACTGTAACGGACCGCGTCAGTGGGATAACGCCCACCGTAGCATACAGCAGTACCTGTGTTCTGCCTTTACAGCCAGCCTCTCGACTGCACCAACCCTGCAGGGACATGTAGGAGTAAGAGTCATCCGCTCGCTACCAAACCAAATGCGAGAACCCCCTATCATGCTGCACCCGCCAAGTGCATAGGCAGACACACATGCCGGAGTTGAATTGCTCAAAATACCGCATTGTTAATTTAAATTTGGCAAAACTGAACATATACAGTAAATAGATATAATCACAGAACACAGACACAGAGTAATAAATGCAGCGGAAATAAAAGAGATAGTAGTTCATGAAGCTACTATATGAATATATAAAATACATCAGAGTTTACAACAGAAGGGTAGTACGATACATCAGATACAAATCAGAATACATCACTGGAATCATCGAATACTGAAAGCAGAATAGATGGCTGGATCTTCAAGCAAAGCTCCAACTCCAAAGGTGAGTCTCGAATACTGGTACACTCAGTCTGACCCGAGCGTAAAGCAAAAACACAAGACACTCGAGTCAGGATTAACATTCTTATATTAATAAATCCAACTCAAGTGAAATAGCAATTGAAATACAAGTAACTCAAAGGATGTTGGAATAGCCATCCTTTAAGGATCCGTCAAACTATCTACTATGTAGTAATGTACGATAAGTAGATAATGTCTATCAGTAATATAAAAGATATCAAAATAGCGTTAAGTCATGGCCCATTCCACCCTTAACACATTTTTATTCCCACAAGCATATACAAGACCGTAGTTTCCCCAAAACCGGAAGTCACCAGAGGGCAATCCATATACTCAAGGTACAAAACAAATTCGTAGTGGTCGCGCATAAATGGAATACAAGTATGACAAGGCACATGAGGCTATACCCAAGGTAGTGATACTACCGTTCGCCTGATCCGGGCTGGTGAGAACGCAACGCCGCAGCGCCCGCAACACCGTGAGACAACACTCCCAAAAATCAAGGGTGCACCAATCGACAATAAGTATAAGTAGTTCGAAGAAGTGTGTCCACTTGAGGTATCAATCCTCCATTGGCCCGGCACAGCTCCTGTTTTAGTCATTTCCAATTTGACACAAGTGTCAAGGTTATCCATTATCGTTCTCTTTCTTCAGTCAACACGAACACCATTCCAACCACTTCATTCTGGATCATCACTCCGCGTATAGTTATTAAAGTGGTTTTCGGTTTAGATAGAGAGTATATCCATAACCGAATTCCGGTCTCTTTAATAACTTTCGTAATTATTACACCGATTGGTCGTTTATTTATTTCAAAACCAAATCAATTCAATTTCAAATAGAATTCGTAAACCAACAATTTATTTGTCTTTCGAAAACCAATTTCCCATAATTTACGTTTCAAAACTTTCCAATTTACCATTTCAAACTCTTATAATTCAATTTCAATTTCCTTTAAAACAATTCAAATATTGATTCAAGTTCGTATAAAAGTTTCATTTCGAAATCATTTAAATCAATTTAATTTTAACATTCCAATCAATTTACATTCATTTATCAATTTCATTCGATATCGTTAAGTTACTTTTTCATTCAAAACAATTTCTATTAAATTTCCAATTCGTTAAATCAATTCTTAAGTTCAACTTCATTTAATCAAAATCTACAATTTTGAATTAAACTAAATTCGTCAAATCAAAATTTTTTCATTTCAAGTCTTACATTAATTCCAAAATATCACATTTCATTTCTTGTTAAAGAAATCAATTTCACTTATTTACTTTCTTAAATAATTTCCCAAAACTTAATTAATAAAGAAACTCAATTTCAATTATTACGAAGTACAATTCACTTATTCAAAAATTCAATTTAATTTAATCATTAAATAATTCAATCTTATTTAATTATTAAATAATTCAAAACTTAATTATTAAATAATTTCAAAGTTTAATAATTTCAACTTAATTATAATTTCAAACTTAATTATTAAATCATTTCAAAGTTTAATAATTTCAACTTAATTATAATTTCAAACTTAATTATTAAATCATTTCAAAGTTTAATAATTTCAACTTAATTATAATTTCAAACTTAATTATTAAATCATTTCAAAGTTTAATAATTTCAAACTTAATTATATCATTACTCAAATTAAACAACATTCTTTCATCAATTACATTGTCAATATTTTGTTTCAGATTATTAAATATTAAAATTTCCTTTCATTAAAATCCAGATTTCAATTTCATTTCAAACCCATATTATTTATTCAAATAAAATATTCGTTTTATTTTTAAATCAAATTTTTGACCAATCGGGTTTTATTTAATTTCCTATCCTAGGTCAAAGTTCAATTTGGGTATTTATCATTTCAACCCGATTCCAATTAAATTCCAAAATCAAAGCATAGTAAAGGGAACTTGCAGTGTGATAACTGGGATGGTGTCAAAGTAAATAAACAAGCAACAACAACAAACAATACAATCCAATAATCAATTCAAATAATCCCGAAATAACCGTATTAATTCGCATTGTTATTTGTACGAATTAATATGATTATTTCTAGAATCTACACTATCATTTCATGTAGATTAAAGATTATTACATTACGGTTTTTACTTGTCATCTATTCCAATTTCATACATCATCAGTTTAAGCAACATACAATTGATGGTTCAAGGTGTAGTTAACAATCCTACGTGTCAATAAATTTAACAGTAAAAGGGGTCATATTATACAAATGTTCGTTAATCAAATTTAACATTTAATTATCCTATATCAAGTTCAATTTCATACTATTTATCAATTTAACATTAACAATTTAACGTCCAATATAAACATCAACAATCAATCAATTATCAGCCAAACTGTATTATCATTTCATATATATAACAGATAATGGTGTCAGATGTCACAGGTGAACTGATACAGGTAATAGCATATATAACAGTGTAACTAACTAACAGCAGCATATTTCAATTGTCGTTTCAATTGAAATCAAATCTAATAAATAAAAGAACGTTAATCGTGAGTGAGTGCTCACCTTTCGAGGCTAAAGAGAATAGGAGAGGGCACGGATGCGAACACAGTTACGGACGCTAAAATTGAGTTACGAATCCAAGCAACGCTAGATGGACACGATTCGATGAATGAACTGGCACGACGGACAAAGCTGATAAATGGGAAAACGACGAGGACTAATCAGAATCATCTTTGATAGAACTGAGGATACATACATTATATATCTAGATATATATATATAAAATCATATGTATATAATAAAAATCATTGTTTTAAATTAAAACATATATATTAAAATCGACCATATAATTAAAATAATACGTATATACATTTATTTTCAAATTAAGGTTATTATAGCACACCACCTTATACTTTAAGCAACAGACTGCGTACAACCCCTTATACATTTTTTCTTTTTTCCGAAAGCCAGGAAACCTTTATTTACAAAATCAAGGTTTATAAAATCTGCACACATAAACATTTGAAACCAATATACACACAGTTTATTATTACGTTGTTTTGCAAAACCAATACATATAAATGCCCTGAAGCTAATATACTCAACATACAAAATTATATACTTTATAAACAATATATACATTACATAACATACTCTAATATATAAAACATAATACAACTTATACATACTAACCTAAGTAACCCACGTTTATACTGTTATAATTTGTACAATGCAGCAACTTAATTATACATAAAGAAAACTTGTATAGTAAAATATATAAACAGATATATTAGAAATTTATTAACAGCGTACTTTATACTCACATCAAATATATACTTTATAACTGCATATGTATACTCTACAGAGATCTATATATATACCCGTGAAGCAGAACATATGAACAACTCGTTAAATAAAATATACATAGATATAATACCTTTAAAAAAATACAATAGTGTACTCGAGTATATATATCCTCGCCTTGCCTAATTCTATCAAAACCAATGCAAAACAAAATATAAAATAGGCGTGTATAGATACAAGGACTGATTTTGTAAATAATAAAATATATTCAAGCTACATATACACGCAACATACTTTATTTTGGAATCTGTCCTATACATAAACTTATAGCCTGTATACTTTCCTTTCTATAAAACCAACAGGAACTCAAAACTCACGTATGCCTAAAACTACTAGAACAGCCTATATATCTTTTATTATATATAACATATACCCTTACATAAAAACTTACCGATATAAACTATATATATGTAAAACATATAAGTATACTGCCATGTACAAGAGCAGGCAAAACTTTTATACCTTTCACAACTTAAAATATACCGTTAAACATAATATAATATATTATATAACTTAAAATAACATTTCACAACTTAAAATATACCGTTGAACATAAACATAATATAATATACCTTTCACAACTTAGAAGGCTGCAATACAGTGAAAGGGACAGCAATGCAAAGGTGAAGGAAAAAGCTCGGCAAAGATGATGGAGGGATCGGCCACGCTAGGGGGAAGAAGGCTTGCGCTCGGGTTCGGCATGAAGGCAACCAGGGGAGGTCGGCGTGTGTCGATGGGCGAGTTGGTCAGAGGGTGGTGGCAAGCGGAGTCAGGGATGTGGGTGCGAGTGTGGTTGCATGCGGTATGAGTGGCGGAGGGAGAGAAATGGCTGTAGGTTGAAGAAATAAGAAGAGGAGAGAAGGGAAGGAGGTAAGGTGCCTGGAATGTGAAGAAGTGGGTTTGTGGAGTTGTACATGCACGTTACATATTCTTTTTCTTTTTAAAAAAATATCATTGTCTCCATTCTCTTTGAAACAAGACGTGAGAGGGAGAGCTAAGGATAACCATTGAATGTTTGAAGGGTGTAGAATGAGGCTTTGAAAAATTAAGCAGACGAGAAAAGAAAATATGAACAGGCAGAGGACGTTTTAAACTTTAATATAATTGTCTTTCAAAAGCAAACGAAGGAACCGGAAATTTAAATTGACAGTGGGAATAGTGAATGTTAGGTATAAATTTCTGGGAATATAAAACAAGTGGCCATTCATTTTCAAACGTTTGATGGATGAATACGCACAGAATATTATAGAGACTCAAATTGGTTATCGGTACGGTAGGCGTTACGCAAAGTGCAACGTACAACGGAACTCCGAATTTGACAATCAAATATACCGTAGAGATCGGCACGACGAGACGATCAAAACGGTATATAAAAATCAGTGGTACGATCATCCGATAAAAATCGATATCGGTACCAGAATACTGTTATTTTGTAGAAAATAAGAACGACGGAGCCAAAGATGTCCAAATTTGGAAAAATGACAAACTGAAATCTTGCTCAGAAGATGGTTTAGAATTTTCCTATGTAAAAATATTTAGGTTTCGAAAACATTTTATTTTCATTTCTTTTTAACTGATTAAATTGAAGTGAATTAACGCGCGAAATAAATTTTCATATTTTCGGACGAAAATTTACCAGTTGCTATGTTTAACTAGACGTATTCCAAATATAAAATTTTATTTCAAAATTTTATCGTTTAAAATTTCACAAAATTTTAACTAATTACGTTATTAAAACAGTTGAAATTTACGGGTCGTTACAGTCGACCGCTTGGCAACGACAGTTGCTACTGGCAGCTAAGGTTTTACATTATGTTCTATTCGGTGTGCGCTCCATATTTAACCGTTTCTTACCTATTTTCATCCTACGGTTCCGGTATGTTTAAACTCCTATAAATAGAACCCTATCCTCTCCACTTTTACTCATATTATTTTGTGGAACACGATGAAACTCTACCACTATCTTTCTAATAAGATTCAGAAACTCCGTAGAGAATTCAGGTAAGGATTCAACCTATTTCCAATTTGTTCCTTCTTCCTCCAATATATTCTTATCCTATTCTTCTCTAAATATTATGAATTTAATGAATATATATACCTCTTCCCTATTGTGTGTGTATCAAAAGAGAGAGAGATTCTAAAAGAGATCGGAATGCTACAAATCCATTTAAGTAAAGCTAAGGCTAATCTGTGAGTGGAAACCTTAGTATTTCTTTTCAGCAATTGTTTAATGTATTTCTTTTGGATTTGAATATGCCTTAGGGATTTCAAAAATATGATAGATAAAATCTCCTCAAATTCCTTTTTATTTCAGAATGTCAATTCTATATTGAGATTCTCAATTATTCACATTAATTTGATGGAATTTGTTTCGTTTATGCAATTTTTGATAATTTCATAGTCTATTCCACTTCTCCTTCTTCTTTGGTCAAGTTATGATCCTTTAATAAAATAAGGGGTTTATAATACGAATTCTATTCGTAGTTTACACCACTTATTCATATCTATGTCTTTGTAAAAAGAGGAGTTGAATAGAATATGGGGTATAGATTTCAATTCTTATTGTTTAAGATATTCCATTGAATTGGTGTAATAAATTGAGTTTCTATTTCATTTATAAGTTTGTTATTGCAGTTTTAGTTATGAATATTTATTCCCTGTTTTGGACATTAAAATTCCATGAAATCTTGGGAAATTGAAGAAAAAGGACTTGTAATAATAATTAGTTAGGGAATTGACATTTAACGTTAGTTTAGAGCATAAAATCTGTGTGCTTGGAACTTATTACGCATGGATATTTATTTATTTCTATTTACGTAATTAACGTATAACTATTGTGTATATGGCGTAGTTAATTATGCATTTGTGTACATTTATTTCCCTCATTAGGAAGGTTTTGAGACGAAAATAAGGGTAAACTCTTATATAGCCTAATTATTAATTTAAGGCGTAATAAGGACGATTCCTTATAAGGCCTTATTTATGAAACGGTGAGATGAGTGTGTGTGTGTGTGTAGAGTAATTAATTTATGGCTAAGTCATAGGGATGTGAGGTCAATGGAGTTACATGATAGAAGTCCGTCCTTCACTTTGAGGCCACTAGCAGTTGTGTGCACTTTTATTGATGTAGATATCCTTATGATAAATATTTTTAATAACGCGAGGTTAGTTTCAAATTCTGTAGGGGAAATCTGCCTAGCTAATCTGGCTACCAGTTCCTACAAATAGTAGACTAATGTGAGAGTCATTATGGGTATGGACCATAAGACGAAGGGCCGGCTTCAGGGTTTGAGGTATTAAGTGGTTGGATCCTCCTTTTTCTCTAGATGAAGTATTAAATAGCCAAGGGGTTACGTTAGGTGGTATCTCTGCAGGGGTCTGATTTTGAAAATAGGTCTTAAATGATGGGGTCTGCCAATTTTCCACTTGGAAGTATTAAGTGGCCTATGAGATTCCATATGATGTCAGCAAGATAGTACCATTGAGGAGCACGCTTCTGGAAATAGGCCTTAAATGACGGTATCTACCTATTTTCCACTTGGAAGTATTAAGCGGCTTAGGTATCGTCTCTCATATTACTAGCTATTTATGATGTATGATTGGGATATGAGATCAACTACTGGAATGGAAGGTATTAAGTGGTTAGACCTGCCTCCTTTCCTTATAAAGAAGTTTTAAATGATTTTAATGGTTTTATGTTTGTAGACGTATTTTTATTTGAAATATACTGCCCAAGTACTGAAAATGTAAGACTTGAGGTTTTTAATCACCGAACACTTGTTGTTTCGACTCCCTCCTCATTACAACACAGGTTAAGGACGGAGTGATGGAAGTGACGATGCTTAAAGATGAAGAAGCTTGGCAAGTGGCAGTATTCATTATTATTATTTGCTTTCATGTGTACCTATGGATTTATACAATTGTTGTAACAGATATTATATTACAGTTTTTATGGGACTTTGTGTTATGACATTTTTTCTGGTTTTGAAATAAATGGGCATACTTTACTATTATATTTTGTTCCATCCACTGTTAGTTCTGAAAGCTTAGTTATGGCTCTGCAATGTTATTTCTTTTTACTATCAATAGCTTGCCTTAGAATGGATCTAAGTTTTGATGGGCCTTTTCTGGGTCAAAATTTAGGCATGTTCCGATGTGGATTTTTACATAGATGTTATATATCTTAAAGTGATAGTTTGTACCAACTTTTGATATATATGTTATCATTTCACTATGAGATCCTGATGTTGTGTTCTTTCTTCCTGTTCCTTTCTTTTTATTTACCCTAACAATCTGTCTTTCTAGTGCTTGGGTGCTTGGCACATGAATACCATGGATGTATTAGTGTTGACATTTAAAGGTTAAAAAAGCACATGGATACCATGAATACCGTGGATTTGATTACATGTATGGCTTGGGTTGGACTTGTAATGTACAGACATATGTATTTGACAGTTAAACATGATATGGTGATGTGATATGAATATGATTAATATTTTGTTTTTTCCACTATAAGACACTAAAAGTTATTAGTTAGAATTTTATTTTACCCCGTATGACTTGTCATTTTCAGTTCTCAAGGTGTTGACGTTGGTTCGAGAATTGAACCCAAGAATAAAAAGGGTAGGTTTTTTAAACAGTCTCTTTATGGGGAGGTAAATCCATAACCTCCTCAAACATAACGGCAAAATCCCAAACAATAGGGATCAACAACAACTCGTCGTCCATGCTTAAGATAAGACCATGGCCCTTCACAAGGTGCTACTGATAATGACAAAATCTAAAAATATCTAATAAATAATAATTGCTACTCGTGATGTAGCTTTCCAGCTCACAATACATGTGAAACCCTAGTACTTTACCACTTCCTCCTCGAACCCATCGCCCTTCACAATCAAGCATTATCCTTTGTTCGCTCATCCAAATCATACTTAAGATAAGTCCATACCCCAAAATCCAAAGAACAAATGCAACTCAAGAAAACTCAAACCCGTTTTTCTCTAGTGGAATATTTTAGCAAACCAAATTCAAATAGGTCGAACCCTCAATGGGATTCAACATAATAAGAGGTCTATAATTAAATTCTAGAACCAAATGCAAGCAATCAACCAAGTGTTATGATCTAAAACAATGTTAAGCCCCCATATCATAAAGAACTTGAATATGTGTGTCATAAATAGAAATCAAACCTTCCAAGATGACATTCTTCTCCTTTTCTTGAGCCGGGTCCGCTAGAGCTCGAAGCCGCTCCAATAGCGTAGAACTTTGTCAGACCTCCCCTAGAAAGCAAGGACACTCCCTTTTATAATGTCCCACTTAATCACAATTAAAGCACTTGTACTTTGCGAGACCTACCTTACAATCCTTGGCAATATTCCCCTTAAATTTGCATCTTCTACATATGACCTAACTTCCTTTAGTTGCCTTTTATTGCTCATTCTTACCTCCTTACTCCTTGCACTTCATCGGGAACTTAGGTTTCTCCTTGACTTTCATCACCACCTCAACCACCCACTTAGATCACTAATAGAGAAGAGACATCTTAACAAGGTTTTGGAAGCCACTCCCATTGCAATTTGACCAAGAACTTGACTTTTAAGAATTGGGTTTAAAACGCTTGCAAACTTGGATGCTTTCTTTATTGGACTGTTGATAGGATATATCCCAAACTTGACTAGAGATTGAACTTTCTCACACAATCCCTTACATAAAAATTCCCTTGGCGAAATTTGACAAACCCTTCAAGCTTAGTTCCTCTCTCTACCTCCGAAATGAATCGAGCCTCAAATCGACGTTTGAAATCATCCTAAATGATTTCCTCCTCGTGTACCTCGATAACTATTTATCACCAACTAAAATCCTCCCTTCAAAGATGCTATAAAGTAAGCATATGCCTCGTTTCACCCTCGAGTGCCATGTTATTGAATGTATGGTCATAAGATTTGATTGGTCTTGGAAAAAGTGATCGTGCCCATCTATGGCTTCTTTCCCAAGTCTACAAATCCTTGGCACATCCTTAAGAAGTCTAGCATTGGTGCATGGGAAAAACCATGACGACACCACCTAAATCACCTACCAGAACATTTGAAACCGCTTCACAAGAGGGGTAGCTCATGTCATAGCTATGGGGTATTATTGGAACCAAACATGCATCTTGGCTTCACCGGTGGCATTTTCATTGGCCTCACTTGTTGCTCCTGTATGTCATCTCATAGTTGCTTTTATGTAAAATATATGATTTAGCAAATTCCTTGATCCTTGAAATACATAGGATAATTAATCATACTTAATAGTTATATGATATAATTATACAAATACGCTCTTTCAATGTTGTCTAAGTATCTTATTGGGTAACCTAAGATATGATACCAAATGTAAACCGCCATTTGTAATACCTGAAATCCATGCACTATGGAATCCATATCTCCAAGTACCATAATTGACGATTCTTTAGGAAGGTAAAAGAAAACAAATATAGCGTCTACCATAGGTTCGCAGAACTTACAGAGAAATGATAAATTATAATACCCTCCCACACACATAGATATATATATATATATACAAAACTGTAAATATCATGACAATATGAAGACAATAGGATCCATCATCATAACACAATACACTCCAAACATATGGAGTTCAAATGATACAATATCATTAAATAACATGTCACGTATATAATATAAAGTCTAACATGTCCATATACAAAATACTAGATAGATAATCATAGCAATATAAAGTTATGCCTCCATAAACTTTCTCCAGTTAGTAAGGTCCCCTAAATCCCTAGCTCGTACCTACTCAAGAAATAGATAAAAAGGAAAACATAGAGAGGTCTAGACATAAAGTTTGGTGAACGGAAAATACCAATGCTAAACATGATATCCAATAAACTAATATGGCATGAATAATGTACTAAATGGTACCCTTGGATACCACCCATATGTAATGTAACACCCCACCTCTATACACATACTGCCAAAGAGTATTACTAGGTAATACTACTCGATAATATGAAGAATGAGGTGATATGGGCTATCACACATGAATATTCTCTTGGGCTAACACTGGTACGTATTTCAAAACTGTAAACTACTCACCTATACATTACCGATATCACATAAAGCAATAAACACGTGCGTTTTCAGGATATAAAAATATACAATATAAAATAAAGAATAGAGAACATAGAATCATCAGTGCAACAATAACATATGATAGATGAAATACATAAGTTCATGTAGGTCTATGAAAGAGCCAAGTACCCACCATTAGTTTAATATACAAACCATGTCCAATACATACATCCCTTCAACATAAATACATAAGTGGTTACATAAAAAAATAATGGAACGCTAATCTACAAATATACTAGCCTCTAACTTTGCCCAACAACCACAAGCTGGTTACATCGTCCCTGAACCCGAAATGTCTCAAACTGACCTGAGTATTATACAAATAACACATAGGTTAGACTATGTCTAGAATGTATTTGTCGATGTATAAAAACAATTGGCATGGTATAAACAAGTGTAACTCATAGTGTCATGTGTACATCCCAAGTGCATCAACATAACATAAACCATGCACATGAAAGATCCCCATCACCAAGTATATTCAATCAACACATAAAGGAGGCCATAATCAAGCGGGTGAAGCTAACACATAATTATCCATATTAACACAAGAATTGCCACATGTACTACATGGCATGCACTCAACAATGCCAAGGTTATCTCTCAGATATCCTAAAGTAGACATACACGGGGTCCATCTTACTCAACGTGTAAAATAAACATGACCCAATATCCAAGCCAAACATGTATCAAATACAGACAAGGTGTGTTCCCGATAGCCAGTCACCCCGATACATGAACTCTTGGTCCCATAAATATCCTCTATCACATATGATAATCATCTCGACCTTAGTCTCATAACTAGTCGCTAGTCTCTCAGCCTCATGAACAATCAAGTGAGCTTTCGGCTTCTCGATCAACCCATTCAACTCATAGTCGTATAGGTAACCATCTAGACTCTTAGTCCTATGGATAATCATATGGCTCTTAACCTCATAAATACTATTTTGGCATCAATCTCATCAGACGATCAAATTGACTCTCGGTCTCATAAATCATTCCACTAGCTCTCAGCTACAAATAATAGTAGAAGTACAATAGAGGTATAATTGTAGTATCATATGTCTACCATAACCAGGCGAGAGACTAACAATTCTCAGCTTACCCTAAGAGTCTCCTTCATATGCTCTTAGTGCTACTCTTACGGTCTTTTGTTACCTCAACGACCATCGTGATCCAATATCCACTGGGTGCAAGTCTACGCTATACAATGGTCACGACCCTACAAGTGTCCCAATAGTAGACTACTAGCGTATGTGACATAGGGGAAGTGGCTCTTAACTTGACTCTCGGCCATACATGAAAATGTATGTCATGGATTTAGGGTGCGACCCCGCAATCAAACCGCTAGGATGGATACTAGCTTAGGCTTGTTTTACTCCTCACAAGATAATAGGAGTATACAATTCAATCACTAGATACACATATGACTCTCAGCATGACAACCCTCAATTGGTTACCTCTAAGTAATAATTTTGAATAAAACCTGATAATCCCCTATACAAGTGACATTTATTCACAAAAAGTAATTGAACAAATGCTAGCTCTAGCGTTTCATACCATCGGCGTTACTTGTTCATTTACTCACTGTTAGTAAATTACACTCACATGACATAATTATTTCCATATAGTAACTTTAAAAAATAACCAAAGAAATATTACGAAACGTCCCATACCAAACGGTATGATAACTCTGTTTATTAAGATTCCTTATTACAAAGGAATTAAGCAAATGAGCACAAACCATTTAGGGAAGTGGTACTAGTTATGTAAAATTATTTATTTATTTCTTGTTCCATTGTAATATTTTAATGGTTATATACTAAAATTTTCTTTTTTTATTTAAAACCCAAAAATTAGAATCTAAGGCATGTAAATAATTTCTAAAATCTGCTTTATATTTTAAAATCATGGAAAAATATATTTGATAATTACAAAAGCCTTTTTATAATTTATTAATTAGCATTACAATCTTTTTTCACCATTTATTTAAACCTAAATTATGAATTTTACACCTTGGAAATAATTTCCAAATCACTTTAGATATTCAAAAATATTAAAAAACCTATTAAAAATCTTTTGTTGTTTGTCGAAACTTCCATAATTTTCTAAAATCAAATTTGATTTTTAAATGAAGTTTAAAGCCCCGAAACAATTCTTAGTTATTTTTAAAACACAATTAATTAAATAGTTAATAGTTAATTAATATGAAACGTTTTCACAAAAATAATTTCATATTTGGAATGCATCAAATTTATTTCAATATGTCAAAATTTCATTGAAATCGAAGAAAGAATTTTTTTTCTTCTTTGGTTTTTTTATAAACTACAAGGGTCCAATGCCAGAAAATTACTGCCCCAAGCATGTGCCTACTAGTCGACTACCCCCCTAAGGGTGTCGACTGGTTATGATGTGGCTAAGTCAGTATTGCCTCAGGCCGTGGACTATTTGAGCTCCTTCAAGCTCTCATCTTCTCTGATTTATCCACTATTTCAACAAAACAAGCATCAAACTTCATGAACCATTGGCCATAGAAATTATATAATGCTTACAGTATATGGGCTCAAGCCTCGCAATGAAACACAAATCAACTCAAATCACAGACAAGGAATTCAACAAAGCACTCATACATTAAAAACATAGATTCATGAGTAATGATTTTACCTTAGCTATAATATCCAAAGATCGTAGTTAGTACTTCATAACTCTTCCAATCTTCTTCTTCTCCATTTACTATAAATTGCAACTTGATTCCAGACTCAATCAAAGTCCAATTTTGATTGCTTCTAGAGGCGTAGATCCTTGTTGAGAAGCATACATCTATTCTTTTGGATTTTATTAGAATTATTAGGAATATTTGAAAATGGAGCTAATACCAGAATTTTGTTAGAGGATAGCGAAAAACGATATAATGGGATTTAGGAGATTTCTTTGAAACAATTAAACAAAGTCTCTAGACTTCTCATGAAAAATGAAGTGGAAAAAATATCTTAGCTCCTCTTTTCTTTAATTTGGTTAAATGGGCTTCATTATAAAACAATTTTTTTCATTCTCTTTTCCTTGCCTATATAAATTACTTTTCTACTTGTTCAAAATAATTCCAAAACTCAAATAAAATCATTTTTGCTTTCTACTGGTGTTTGGTCATCTATTTTTTATAAGAATTTATTTTCCCACAATTTCTTCATTAAAAATAATTATCTCATAATTACATTATTAAGCTCATTTATAAATAAATTCCCAATTCCACTTATAACTGGAATAAAAATTCATCTCTTATGAAAATAAGTTTCCAAACTATTTTTGTTCATCTTTATTTAACTTTATAAAAATTATTAAATCATTTTAATTCACTTTAATAATCAATTCTACTTATAAATGCCAATAGCACTTCAAAAATCTCAAAAAAACATTAATAATCCTTTGCTTCAAAGCATTTAATACTAAAATAATTCATGTAATACTCTGCTTAACAAATAACACCTTCCATTATAACTAAATATCACTTATTAAACCATCTTTTCCTCAAATCTCAGATATTATCAAAATTCTCAACTTAACAAAATACTTCATCATTTAAATCCTAAATAAATTTTTATGTTTTCAAATCATCTCAATTTTCTAATATTTATAATCTTATCTCAAATTATCCACATTACAATTAAAAACCTTTTAATGTTTAATCAAACACAATCGTTCAAAATGTAGAATAATGATAGTTAGGGTTTACTGCCTCCTCCGTTTCGTCTCTTTTATTCTTCCCTCCCGTTTATAATCGTCCTATCCCTATCTCCTCTTCCATATCGAAATTTTCTTCCAACCACATCATCTGTTCTTATCCCCTTTTTTGTTTAACCTAGCTGTCATTTTCTGCTCCGTGCTTCTTCTTACCCACGTCACCCAAGAGATGGTTTTCTCCCCTCGAATGAGAACTCTTCTTGCTAGATCTGGTTTTCTTGTGCCTCCTTTTCTGCCTGCTCCTCCATTTGCCTCATGTTTCTAGGCCAAATTTCCAAGTGATCTAGAACTTTTAGAGTTTCACATTGGCTGGCGTACTCCAATGCTATGTTATTTATGATTTCTTGTTCACTGCCTAGATGTGATGGAGGTTTCGTGTGGGCGCTTCAGTTCTGGTTGGGTTTAGAGTTCTTTGTCATTGTGCTCTATTTTTGGCTGTTGGTTTTGCCTTGTTCTGCTAGCACTGGTTGAGTTGTATGGCATTTCTGGCGGTGAAGATTGTCTCTTTATGTGATCAGTGCTTTAAAGCTAGTATGCTTCTGCATTTTGATTTTGCTGCCAAGTGTTATGTTTAGTTGTCCATCTTTTATGTTCCTTCTTTATCCCTCTTTCTCATCTCCGTTAGCCTCCTTGTGACTGCTTGGCAGTTTTTGTGTGGTTTCTGGTTTTGTTGGCTATTAAGTGATGTTATTCATTTGCATGTGATATTGACTTTTCTTATAGCTAAAAGGAAAGGTAATCCTTATAGTCATTTTTTGTATGTTGGTAATGTGTTTTGGTTTGTTTAGTTTTGTAATAAGGCTATGTGTAACATCTCCCATTTTAAGATCTGAAACAAACCGTTGTGAATACTGCAATCATCCATAGTTATTAATTTCCGATGCCAAAATGCGATTATGTTAATCATATCAATAATCAGAAGCACATGAATATACAAAAATTAAAACATAATTTAGAAACAACTTTTACATTCCATTTTAAGATATGATTTCATATTCATTACATATTTCTATTTTCAAACCCACATTCAGCGAAAATACAATTATTACAAAATACTCCAAGAGCGATATATGAAGATACCCCCTTGGTTGATCATAGTCTAACACTTGGCACTTATATAACATTGTCATTACATCCAAACAACACAGCGGATAAGATAAGAGTTCCTAAATAGCCAGATTGCCTCCTGCACGTCTTCAGAAGCTTATTCGTCGATCTGAATAACTTGAAATTCTTTACTCCCGACCTACTCAAATGAGAACCCAAGAGTTTAAGGGGAAAAACAAAAACTTCGGGTTAGACAAAAAGTATAGTGTGAATAATAACCTTCCATCTCAAACCAAATATATACCTAGTGAGGCCATGCCACTAAGCGGAACGGTTTTTCTCCTTACTAGCATCTTAATCAAAATACATTACCCATATACTATGCTCTTGCATCCATAATGGTTAAAACATAATAATATATGATTATATGCAAGCATGCAATATACCGTGGATTAAGCTTCCTAATTTATCTGACAATCTGCCTCAATCTATAGTTTTCCTATGACCACTATTAACCTATTAGTTTTCATGGCCTGACTAATAACCTGTTTTAGACCTTAGGAACAATCTTCCCTCTATCATAGTTTTCATGGGATCACTAAGAACCTATTGGTTTTAACCAATAACAGTTTTCAATCATAGTTTTAATGAGCTTATTATAAACCTATTGGATTCTACAATAACATCTCTCCATTCATAGTTTTTATGGGATCACTAAGAACCTATTGGATACCCTCCAATAACATTACTCATGGCATAGTTTTCATGGGATGACTATGAACATATTGGACCCTTCCAATAACCTGTCTAAATCAATAAACCATTTTGGTCGGTTATAGGCATCCTATACTCTGATCTACCTGGTCTCCTTGATGCAATTCTACTCACTCGGGAGTCAACTCTGTTTATACTCACTACTAGGTCAACCTGGCTGGTTATTCTGACCTTAATACCCTAACATGCATGTTATGGGAAATAAATGGAGTGAGTATGATAATAACAACCATGCTTAATAATTGATCAAATAAACACAAGAACATATAGCATCCATCATTCAAATATGTTCACTTATGATCTTTTATGCCTCGTGATTACTTAATCTTAAGTAATATTCACTTTGGTAAGTTTAACTCAAAACTTAGCCTAGTCCATTATTAAATTCCCTGAAACCTTTTCGAAATGATAAACGATTAATCCCCTTGATTCATATTTAACAGAAGGAAAGATATAGCCCTTTATATTACCAAACTCTTATGCCATTTTATAAATCACTTTTTGTATTGCCATGTTTATGTTCGAAAATGATATGAGGTTGCCACCTTTAAATATATTAATGCAGATCAGTGTTGACGTCAATATAATGTCGACAAAGAGGCTTAAGGCTCTCTGCCTTTAGTAAGATAATCATAAAATACACGACATTAAAACCATTGTCGACCTCTATCCAAGGTTGAAGACCAAAAACTTAAATCCTTTTTAGTATTAAAACTCTCGTCGAAAATGATGGTGTCGACTAACATGACCTATAGGTTATCCGCCTATTAAAACAAACGTGACAAGGATTACATGCGGCAAGGATTGCATGAAGCGTCAATTTAGAACCAAATACATGCAACAAAATTCAAAACATAGGTGAAGAGGTGGTGCATCAATGACCTCGTCGTGAAGCTTTAAATTCTTAAATGAATTATAAGGACGTGTTGCCATCAATAATGGATTGCCGCCTAGGTTGACATCGACATGGTTGGAATCACTCCACAACTACGTAAGTAGTTATCATGTGTTTCCCTCCTCGTCAACGTCGACACTCATGGTTGTGGCACCACTGATTAGGGTGGCATGGACGAATGTCGGTATGGGTTAGTGCGACATGGCAGTTTAGTAATTAACGCAAAAACAATTTTATTGTTAATAAAGCACATACGTTTTCTAACTCCTATAGTTTTTGTCAAAATCTTATTGGTTAACAATTTTTCTTTTGAGTTTTACAGTAGTAAGAACATTTTCTTTCCCCAAAATATTTAACAATCCTTAATTGCTTATTATTTAATTAAGGTTTATCATAAGCTTTTCTAGCTTATAAAATTCACAATAAAACAAAAACCCTTTGGAAAAATTCCATAAATTTACAAAAAATAAAAAATAACATATTTTATATCATACCTTTAAATATTTTGGGGCCAAAATAATTACTTAATTATTTTTAATAATCAAAACCCGAAATAAATGCCCATTCTTCCTTAGGAAATTCATAAAATATTCCTATAAATTTGAAAATTTATGAAATTAAAAACCCATCTCCACCATTATGTTTTACACAACATACCCAAAAAAAATTTATTTGGAGATTAGAAGCTCACGTTTTCACCCAAAAGTCCATTAAAATAATTATATAAAAATTCCCATAAACCATTGTTTTATCCAAACAATGATACAATCAACATGGCGCAACATATCATTATAAACGAATCAATCCAACCAAGATTCGAAAGCAAATGGGTACAAAAATAGATGGTCTATCATTATTCATCTTGATTTGATAATGTGATTTGAGACTCGAGTGTATTGATTTTATTCCCTTTAGCTTTAATTTGATTTCCTAGGTTTTCTTCCTATTTTCTTCTTGTCTATGGCCGACCTTGGTTTTTCCTTTTTTTTCTTTGATTGTTTTTGTTGAAAACGTGAATGATATGGGAGGGGAGGGTTTAAGGGATGAAAGGTTTATCTATTCCTTCTTTACCCCTCTCATATATATTCTTTTATGTTTTAAGTTTTAAATTATTAAAACAATCTTATCGATTAGTTAGCAAAGGCTCAACCTTATCAAATATTAATTCCCTTATCACATTATGCATCACATCATTCTATTTGATTAATCCAATTAAATCTCCTGAATAATGTTAATCAAAATTAGGGGTGTTACAGGCTCCCCTCCGCAAAAAAATTCATCCTCGAAATTCAGTAAGGACTATAAAAATAAGCATATTAAACATGCAACCATTTGTAACATCCAATGCTAGTATACCCTACCAGCTACTAAGTCTATATAAAAATACAAAACATATCATCATAACAGCTCGGGATGAGTAGCTCTGATCTCATCCTCTGTTTCCCAAGTACAGCCTTTCTCATTGTCGTTCCACTGGACTTTCACTAACTTGACTGCCTTGTTCCTTAACCTTTTCTCATCTCTGGCCACAACATGAAATGGTTGTCTCTCAATTGTCAGATCTGGTTCTACCACTAAATCTTCCAATGTAGTCAGGGTAATATAGTTATTGGATTATGTACACACTTTCTAAGATGAGAAACATGAAATACATTATGGACCCGGGCAAACTGCTCGGTAACTCTACTCAATATGCAAGTTTTCCGATCCTCGCTGTAATAGGGAATGGTCCAACATATCTTGATGCTAATTTCCTTTCTTTCCAAATTGTACCTCACCCTTCATTGGTGATACTTTAATAAAAACATGATCTCTGACTGAGAACTCCAAGTCCTTACGCCTCTTATCTGCATAACTTTTCTATCTAGATTGAGCTTATCTCATCCTAGCTCAAATTAACTCAATCTTTTCCATGGCCTTCCATACAAAGCTTCGAAAGGCGCCATTCCTATACTAGTCTGATAACCATTATTACAAGAAAACTCAACCGAGTGCAAATGGTCTTCCCATGATCCGTCAAAATCCAGTACACAAGCACTCAACAAGTCCTCGAGTACCTTATTGACTCTTTTTGTCTACCCGTCTGTTTGAGGGTGATAAGCGGTACTCATCTTAAGCTTGGTACCTAACATCTCCAATAGACTCTTCCAGAATTCACTAGTGAACAAGGTATCTATGTCGTTGACTATACTACTAGGAATCCCATGTAGTCAAATAATATTTTTCATGAATAATTTGGCTAATACAGGTGCCATCTTGGTTGATTTAACAGGAATGTAATGTGCACTCTTGGTCAGTCTATCCACTATGACACAAATACTTCCATTCCTCCTGTTTGACCTTGGCAACCCATTAATAAAGTTCATAGATATCGAATCTCATTTCCAAACAAGTATATCTAAAGGCCGAAGCAATCCACTCGGCTTCTGATGTTTGGCTTTCACTTGCTGGTAATTTAAACATTTCTTTACCCATAAGCCTGCATTCCTTTTTATATCTTCTCAGAAAAAGCTTCTCTTCATATCCTGATACACCTTAGTCCCCTTAGGATGAATCATAAACTTCGATCGATGACACTCCTTAAGATCTTCCCTCCTTAGGTTAGTGACATCTGGAACACATAACCGTCTCTTCTTCCTTATTCATCCCTTCTGGTCAATACTAAAATCTTTTAGATCATCGATCTCGGTTCCTCCTTCCAACCTTCTAATCTTCTCGGTTAGTAATGGATCATCTCTTTGCTTAGAAGCAATTCTTTTGATCAATATTGGTCAAACTTCCAAGCAAAATAACATGGTTGTACTTTAACTAGAACTAGCAATCGATTTTAACTGCACATTACAAGTAGTCAATGCCTCTAGATCCTTCCATTCTGCCAACATAGCTAACACCAAATTCTGATGTTTTCTGCTAAGGGCATCCGCAACTTTATTTCCTTTCCTTGATGTATACTCAATACCGAAATCATAAGCAGCTAAAAACTCCAGCCACCTCTGTTGTCTCATATTCAACTCTTTCTGAGAGAATAGATACCTCAAAGATTTATGATCCTTATACAACTCGAATCTTTCTCCTCAGAGGTAGTGTCTCCACACTTTCAATGCGAAAATCACCGGCGCCAACTCCAAACCACCGGTTTGAGCTGTCGAGAAGCATAGGTAATTACTTTACCCCTTTGCATTAATGCAGCTCCTAATGCAGTTTCATATGCATCTATATGCACCACTAAATCCTGGTTCCCATTTGGAATAACTAACACGAGCGCATTGGTCAATAAATGATTTAACTTAAGGAATGCTTATTCACATTTTTCGAACCAAATAAACTTCATCTCCTTCCTAGTTAGTTTAGTCAAAGGCGCTACTATCCACGAGGAATCCTTAATAAATCTCTAGTAATAACCAGCTAGTCCAAGAAAACTCCTTATCTGGGTCACCATCTCGGGTCTCTTCCAACTAATAACAGCTTCGATCTTAGCTGGATCTACTGACAACCCTTTCTCAGAAACTACATAACCAAGAAACTTCACTTCTCTTTTCCAGAACTGACATTTCAAAAACTTCGCTTTAAGTTGATTCTGCCTCAATGTCTCAAGGACTATTCTAAGATGAATTTCACGGTCTCTTTCATTCTTAGAATATATCAGAATATTGTCTATAAATACTAATACGAATCTATCCAATGATCTCGGAAGATCCGATTCATCAAGTCTACAAAGAAAGAAGGCGCATTAGTTAATCCGAATGGTATTACTAACCACTTGTAAGAACCATACCTCATTCGAAATGCCATTAAAGGAATACTGTCCTCCACCACTCTCAATTGAAGGAATGCTATCACTAAGTCCAACTGGGAAAATACTTTGGCTCTACTCAACTGATCGAACAAATCATCGATTCTCGGCAAAGGATACCTATTCTTTATCATCTTCTCATTTAGCTTACGATAATCAATACATAATCTCAACGACCTGTCGGGCTTCTTCACGAACACCACAGCCACTCCCCAAGGCGAACTTCTTAGTCTAATAAAAATCTTTCCTTCTAAGTCCACTAGCTGTACCTTTAATTCCTTCATCTCAGTAGATATCATCCTGCTAGGTGGTCTACTCACGGGTTCAGCTCCAAGTACAAGATCTATGCGAAACTCAATAGCTTATTTCGATGGTAGTCCTGTAATAGGCTAAAACACATCTGCGAATTTTCTCATAACCAAAACCCGATTTATCTCATCTTCTACCTCCATGGAACCCAATATAACACCAACTTCTAAACTAGAATTCTCAACAGAGTATATGTTAGCTCACTACTATCAATGTATCTCAACGATATTTTCCTATCTTGGAAAAATATCCTAGCATCGTATCTGGTCAACCAATCCACACCCAAAATAATCCCAAAGCCCATACAATCAAACACATACAAACTGCAGGTAAAAGCATGACCTAACAATTCAAGTTCTAACTGGTCACATCTCATCTCTGGAGTTGCATACCCTCCGATTGGATTCGCAACACTTAAGAATAAGGTATGATTGTTCTTGATTAAGCTTATCTATCAAACAACGAGATACAAAAGAATGCGATGCTCCGATATCAAATAATACTCTAACTAGTATCCTATGAATCAAAAGCGTATATTCCATCACTGACTTTCCTTTCTCATCAGCATTCAGTCTAGAAGATGATGGTTTTGAAGCAAAAACCTTTCCTTTATTAGCTTTGACCGGCTCTGGACACTATTCTTGTAGTACCCTATCTGGTCGCATTTTAAACACTTCTTGCTTTTCTTCCCGTTGCCAATTCGGCACTCATGAGAAAAATATCCCTTCTTGTCACACTTGAAGCAGATAAGAATAGTCTTCCCTTTCTTAGCGGATCCAGCCTTTTGAGCTCCTTTCTTCTTAAAGAACTTTCTTTTCTTATTCTGAGAATTCTTTTTCTCCACTGACTTCTCTTTCCCAAAATTCGCTAACATCTCCTCATTTCTGATAGCCATTTCCACCACTACATTCGATGGATCCCTTAAATCTAGCATGGTTTCCTTAGCAATCTCCGGCCTCAACCCTTGGATAAACTTCTCATTCCTTTTAATCATAGTGTCAAAGGTGGCATATCCATACCTAAACAACTCATCAAACTTAAAAGAGTACTCCAACACTGACATTTTCCCTTGCTCCAATCCCATAAACTTCCCGAGCAAGGCGGACTTGGCTACCTCAGATAAAAATCTTTCCTCGAGTCTTCTTCGAAATTCTGCCCAAGTCAATTCCTCTTCTGGTACACTAACGGTTACTTTGTTCCACCGGTACAGTGTAGCCCCTTGCAACTACCTTGAAGCCAATCTCCTTTTCTATTCGTCATCCAAATCCAAATCAGCAATAATTCTCTCATGACATAACAACCAGTTCTCCGCTTCAATAACATCTTTAGTTCCCTGAATAGGCTTCCCACCTAGATTGCTATAGTCTCGACTCAACTTGGCATAGTTATTACCAACAAATGCCATGGGATTAACTCCTCCCGCATTAGCAGCATTTCCTCCAACTACTCCCACAGCTGCTCCAGCTTGCATCATATTAATGAAGAACTGATATATAGTCCCCATATCTACTGGTGGAGTTCCAACACCTACATTGGCATTTGCATTTTGATTAACATTTGCCTGCCAACCCGGATTCCTTCTAGTGTTGAATCGAGCATTTCCATTAGTCGTGATGCTTCCTCCAATTAGATTCACTTTTCTGTTTCATGCTTCCATATCCTTCTTTCTCATAATCTGCACACGAGCCTTAGTAAGATACAAAAGAATGGTCTGAGAGAGGGGAAAATACATACTTATATATAGCAAATATAAGTACGTTACTATAGCGTTATCTCAAGCCCAATCTTATTCCCTGATTCATTAGGATTATGTTATCATAAACTCTTTACGTTTAAAATTCTTTTAATCATAAACCTATACTCTAATACCAACTTATAACATCCCCCATTTTGTGACCCGAAACTAACTGCTACGGAAGTTGCAGTCATCCATAGTTATTAATTCCCGATGAAAAAATATGGCTACATTAATCATATCAATAATCAGAAGCACATGAATATGAATTTTTTTTAAAATAATTCAGAAACAACTTTTACATTCCATTTCAAGATATGATTTCATATTTATTACATAATCCCATTCGCAAACCCACGTTCAGCGAAAATACAATTATTATAAAATACTCCAAGAGCGATATATGAAGATGCCCCTTTGGTTGATTATAGTCTAACACTTGGCACTTATATAACTTTGCCATTACATCCAAAACAACACAGTGGATAAGGTAAGAGTTCCTAAATAGCTAGATTGCCTCCTGCACATCTCTAGAAGCTTATTCATCTAACTAGATACCTGAAATCCCTTGCTCCCGACCTACTCAAATGAGCACCCGAGAGTTTTAGGGGGAAAATAGAAACTTTAGGTCAGACAAAAAGTATAGGATGAATAGTAACCTACCATCTCGAACTAAATAGATATCTAGTGAGACTACATCATTGAGCGGAACGGGTTTTCCCTTACTAGTATCTTAACCAAAATACATTAACCATATATTGTGATCTTGCATACACAATGGTTAAAACACAATAATATATGATGAAATGCAAGCGTCCAATATATCATGGATTACCTATCCCAATTTATCTGACAATCTGTCTTAATTTATAATTTTTCTAGGATCACTATTAACCAATTAGTTTTCATCGGCTGACTAATAACCTGTTTCAGACCTTAGGGACAATCTGCCCTCCATCATAGTTTTCATAGAATCACTAAGAACCCATTGGTTTCAACCAATAATAGTTTACAATCATAGTTTTCATGGGCTTATTATAAACCTATTGGATTCTCCAATAACATCTCTCTATTCATAGTTTTTAAGGGATCACTATGAACATATTGGATACCCTCTAATAACATTACTCATGACATAGTTTTCATGGGATGATTATGAACCTGTTGGACCCTTCCAATAACCTGTCTAAATCAATAACCCTTTTTATCAGTTCCGGGCATCCTATACTTCTGATCTACTTGGTCTCCTGGATGAAATTCTACTCACTCAGGAGTTAACTCTGTTTATACTCACTACTTGGTCAACCTAGCTGGTTATTCTGCCCTTAATACCCCAACATGCATGTTATAGGACATGAATGATGTGAGTATGACAATAACAACCAAGCATAAAAACCGATCAAATAAATATAAGAACATATAGCATCCATCATTCAAATATGTTCAATCATGATCTTTTATGCCTCATAATTACTTAATCTTAAGTAATATTCTCTTTGGTGATTTTAACTCAAAACTTGGGCCAGTCCATTATTAAATTCCTTGAAACCATTTTTATAATGATATACGATTAATCCCCTTAATTCATATTTAACATAAGGAAACATATAGCTCTTTATATTACCAAAGTCTTATGCCATTTTATAAATCACTTTTGTATTGTTATGTTTATGTTTGAAAATGTATGAGGTTGCCACCTTTAAATAGATTAATGCAGATCAGTGTTGACGTTAATACAATATCGACAAAGAGGCTTAAGGCTCTCCGTCTTTAGTAAGATAATCATAAACACATGACGTTAAAACCATTGTCAACCTCTATCCTAGATTGAAGACCAAAAACTTAAACCCTTTTAAGTATTAAAACTTTTGTCGAAAATGATGGTGTCGACTAGCATACCCTATAGGTTATTCGCCTATTAAAACAAATGCGGTAAGGATTACATGCGACAAGGATTGCATGCGGTATCAATTTAAAACTGAATACATGTGACACCATTTAAAACATAGGTGAAGAGGTACATCGTCAATGACCTCATTGTCAAGCTTTAAATACTTAAATGAATTACAAGGATGCCATGTCGTCAATGATGCCACCTAGGTTGACTTCGACGTTGTTGGAATCACTCTACAACAACCTAAGTAGTTATTAGTTATCATGTGTTTCCCTCCTCGTCGACGTCGACACTCATGGCTGTGGTGCCACTGATTAGGGAGGCATGGACGATTGTCGATATAGGTTAGTGATGACATCACAGTTTAGTAATTAACGCAAACACTGTTTTATTGCTAAACAAAGCACATTCTTTTTACTAGCTCCTATAGTTTTTGTCAAAATCTTATTGGCTAACAATTTTTCTTTTTAGTTTCGCGGCAACAAGAACATTTTCTTTCCGCAATAATATTTAACAACTCATAATTACTTATTATTTAATTAAGGTTTACCATAATCTTTTCTAGCTTATAAAATTCACAATAAATCGAAAACCCATGGGAAAAATCCCATACATTCACCAAAAATCAGAAATAACATATTCTTTATCATATAAAAATTTTGGAGGCAAAATAATTATTTAGTTATTTGTAATAATCAAAACCTGAAATAAATGCCCATTCTTCTATGGGAAATTCATAAAATATTCCTATAAATTTGAAAAATTATGAAATTTAAAACTCATCTCCTAAATTATGGTTTACACAACATATCCAAAAATCAAATTATTTAGAGATTAAAAACTCATGTTTTCACCCAAAAAACCCATTGAAATAATTCCATAAAAAATCCCATAAACCATTGTTTTATCCAAATAATGATACATACAATCAACATGGCATAACATATCATCATTAACGAATCAATCCAACCAAGTTGAAAGCAAATGGGTATAAAAATGAGATGGTCTATTATTATTCACCTTGGTTTGATAATGAGATTTGAGACTTAAGTGTATTGATTTGATTCCCTTTAGCTTTAACTTGATCTCCTAGGTTTCCTTCCTCTTTTCTTCCTGTCTATGGTTGGCCTTGGTTTTTTATTTTTTTTCTTCGATTGTTTTTGTTGATAACGTGAATGATATGGGAGGGGAGGGATTAAGGGATGAAAGGTTTATCTATTCCTACTTTACCACTCTCATATATATTCTTTTATGTTTTAAGTTATTAAAATAATATTATCAGGTAGTTAGTTAAGACCCGACCTTATTAAGTATCAAATCTCAATTCACTTATCACACTATGCATCGCATCATTATATTTAATTAATCTAATTTAATCTCTTGAATAATGTTAATCAAAATTAGGGGTGTTACACTATGTTTGTATTTTCTTTTGCTTTAATGTAGGTTCTTGTGGTGATAGCTTCAGTGGGTGGAGATAGTGTGTAATGTTAGAGTTTAAGTCAGTGCATGTGATATTTCATTTAGCAAGGAGGTTTAGTGTGTGATTGTGTGATTGCTTTATGCATCTGGTTGTGAGTGCTTGTCTCTTAGGTTTATGTGCCAAAGTTGTTGAGGTATTCAACCTTATACTTGTACTAGTGCTAAAAAACTAGCTTGCCTTGTAAAAAAACTCTTTAATCATTTAATAAGTTAGCATAACTAATAATAGTGCTAAAAAAACCATCAAAAAGTCATACAAAGGCACATGTCGATTCATGCATACAAATCACGAGCCGAAACACTAAAGTAATGTTGTATCATACCCATAACCAAAACATTATGTAACATCGTATCGTACTCCAATCCCGACTCTTGGGTAATGATGTATCGTACTAACCTCCATATCTGAAACTAATACTGATGAATCTACGTCTTTCCATCGAACTATCATATATTGGAGAAAACAAAGTGGTTATCGCCACCTCAATAGCGATTACCAGTATAGAAGAGCATTCCAATCTCTCTCCAATAGTCTCGATGGAAAATAACAACACCTAAGCCATAGCTATAGGCCTTGGGTGTGAGTGGTGTCGTATCTTACTCAACCTCTACATGTCTTCGATATCCTAATGACTAGATACCGAAGTCGTACCTAATGCTGAAACTATGTAGAAGTCGCATTAAGCATAATCGTTTAGTCACCTCCCACTTAGATCATTTGAATAACCTAATCCATGGCTCACTCCCCGATTACACTTATGATCATCTTTCGGTCACTATAAATCATATTATGTGCCTAATGTCTCGACCCCAATCCATGCGGACCCCTATGTCAAAGAACTCTAAAATATCGCTTATAATCACACCAGACCTCACAAACCTTGCCCGAGTCATCAAAGTCTCACCAAATGTCACACACCATAGAATATGAAATAGTTCCCCTACATTGCAAATCCACTTGATTGAACTACCTAACCAGTCGACTGCCACCGATTTCAATCGACTGGTTATGGGTCTAATCGACTGAACTATGCCATTTTTGTCCAATATTCTTATAGGTTGGAAACCCTGCAAATTTTGACCCCATTAAATCGATTAACCCCAAATTCAACCGATTGAAAACTTATAGGGTTGATAGCCTAAACCTTGTTGGGGGTGAAATCCCCAAAAGAAACTTATCCCACCTCCTTACTTCACATGACCACTGTCCCAACCTTCTTCGTTCTAATGTTGTGCTTTGTGGTATGGCAACATCGCAACACCTACTACCTCCTGTACTTGAGTTCGTATCACCGATGATCCGCCATGAGGCGAACGCCACCAAAGGCAAATTGATGAACCATCCCAGAACTCCAACACTTTACAGCCAAATACCAATTATGAAGTGTCTAGACGATCCAAACACAACCATAAATTCATAAATTTTTCATACTCAAGCAATGTTAACACACAACATTTTCATCTAATGATTTCATTCAAGTTAACTTCATATATTCAATTGTTCAATAATCCAACTTGATGTTTCATTTAGTCTAACTTACACAATTCATCAAACAATCAATTACCCATTATTGAATCAAGTGACAATGAACTCATGGATAAGCTCTAACTCAACAAAGCAATTAAACAAGCATAAAAGTATTAAGGGAGATCATGCAGAGTAGAGAATCATTCCTATTCACCCAAGGTAGAAGAAATTTTCCAATCTTGCTTGGAACCCACTCTCCAAACCTTTATTTCAGAAATTTCGAGATGAATGTTCCAATTCTTAGGAAATTTGATTTATGGTTACCGTAGAGGAAGATCTAACTTGAATTTATAGCACTTTAGGTGATTTTTGGTGACGAGATGAAGGAGTTATGGAGAGTGGAAGGAAAGCTGGGGCTTGAGGAAGATGAAGAAGAGGAAGGAGGAAAAGGTGAAAAATGAGAAAGTGATACCTCAAATTTTCAGAATTTGCTTTTAAAATCTTTTTTCCACTTATTTACAAGTTTTCCCCTCTCGATGCAATTTCTTCTGTTCTCCAATTCCTTTGATTCTTATGTATTTTCTAAACATAAAGGACATTTCGAACACAATGAAACTAGTTTTGGGGTCTTAATCTCGTCGCCTTTAAAATTTTGAATTTATGCAACCTATTTTAACTCATTAAAATAATTTTAATCGCAATCATAATATTTTTAAAAAATTCTAGGTCGTTACACTCCATGTATCTGAACTCACGCTTATTAGTCCTTAAGGGAAAAATGGGTGTAACAATTTATACTAATTTTATTACTAATTTATAACATTTGTAAACCAGTTATTAATTGGTTGAACTTGGAAAATAGCTAACAATATGGTTGTGATGACTTGCTAGTGTGAACTTGATCCTTAGCTAATATTTAAACAATTTAAATACTGAAGCATATACGAACTTCGCTAAAGTACAATATCGAGAACAAGTACAATCGCTTATAGATTATTTAGGTGAAATCTAATTTCTAATCATTATTAAGCTACGCCTTATAATAATATTTTAAGCATGTTTTCCTTTTATCATCACTATATCACTAAGATATCTAGAGTTTGGTCCATGGTAAAAAAACTCTACTAATATCCGTCGTTGACTACATAATCTGCTATAAAATCATTGGTTCAATCCGATAACATTTTATCCATTAATCGATTTACTCCGGCAAGAGATTTTGACTTTAAGCTGACTATCAACTATAGTGATACTAAACTTCTACGACGAAAAAGACAAATCCTCTTTTGAGTAGTGTTTTACTTCAAAATGTTCAGGACATACCCAACTATGATTGTAACGTGATTGCTAATGTCATGTGATTGACCATATTCAAAGTATAGTCTAGTTACTTAAAATCCACAATACTCTCAAGTCTGAAAACTATTGCACATCATTACATGAGATATTCTATTTTGACTTAGTTTTATTAACATATATAAGATTTTCGTTGAGTCATTCTGATGATTGTTCCAAACAAGCACAAATATGTAATTCTTTGATGTTCCCAGTGGTTATGAGTAATTTATCGTCCATCATATAGAGACTATTATACACTAGTCTCAAAGGAAGTATTGATGTCATTTTATCTTTACATCCTCACCAAGAACATTTAAGGAATAAGTAATTAAATATCGATTCAAAACTCATGGTTACGAACACATTTGCAGTTACAATCGATAAAATACTTCTCCAAAGAATTCTCTACATATAAATGTTTAATGTATTAATATCATCAGTTATATCTCTATATAAAATAAACATAAAATAAAAATAAAACCGAAAGCATAGTTTGTTTCAAATAAGATTATTTACAAGAGTTAAGTTACATAACTATTTACATAGGTGCCCCTAGTGCACATCCTTAACCCATCGAGGTGCCGCTATGTGACACATTAAAGATGAGATAATTTCAAGTTGATTGGAGGATTTTCTTTTCCTTCATGCTTGGTGATTAGAGGATTTTAGTTTTCTACTTGTATTATTGGGATTGATTTGGTACTACTTGACCTGTATTGATTCTACCTTTTTGGGTTAGGTACTTGCAACACATCATCAGTCGGCAGCTCGTTGGAGCTTGTTAGCAAAGAGCGATGGATGGTGGCTCTATCGAAGCTCATTAGGTAGTAATGTTGTTCTTGTTCTTATTAACTCAAATTTTGGAGTTGGTTTAGATTGTGAGATATGTTATACCAAGGTAGAGTGCTGAAGTATATGATACAGTATATCGAAATTGATGAGAATTTCATCATGATCATAACAATGAAGGTGATTCGTCATTTGGAACTATAGAGCGAAAGATATAAAGTGTTGAAGTCTCAACCTTAGTGTGTGGGTTACACACTTGAAACTGGAGCGAAGTCGAGAAGCTGAAGCAAGTTGGTTGATTGAGTAGCAAGAGCCAATCACTTAAACTTGGGTTTCTTGAACGGTGGAAAATGCAAGTTGAAGGCAAAACCAAAATGGTTAATTTTACTCCTATTCAAGTTGATTCACAATTCTTTGGAAGTTGACTGAGCTACATAACATTTGACTGGTAAAGAAAGGTTAGTCGATGGGAATCGACGATAGTTGCTTATTTGAGCCAATTCTAATTTGATTTGAAGGGACAGTCTTGTCTTTTGGCATTTGGACTTTACATTTGAACTTTTGGATCTTCCAAAAGCAAACCTAATAGTCGGAACCTGTTGGAGCCCTTATATAAGCATCTTGTATGCTAGAGCTTTGGTGAAACTTCAATTGAGATTGGTATTGTTGGACTTGAGATTTATCTCTCATTGTTACTTCAGTGTTTGTAGCTTCCATTGAAATAGATATTATCAACCTCTTATACTCCTCTACAAAATTAGTAAGTTACCATGAAACCACTATAAATCCATATATAATTTATTTCCTTGCAATTGTTCTCTTTATTTTGAGATTGTAATTGGCTAAGCGGGTTTGTGTGAAACATCATTTTATTGTCTGTTTGTTTTGTTAGATCTACACTCTACAGCCAATTCTATAAAGGCTTGCACCGTGTTTGGAATGATCAATCATTCTAAATGATTTCCTCTTACATTACGTCATCTTATTACAAGCTCATATTCTCTGTTCTAGAATCCGTGTGTCCATGTTCTATGTAATCTACACCATTCATTTATTAATTTAATCATTTAAATCTGATAATAAATTAGACAAATTAAGGGATATGATTTAATGGGAGCACTAGACATATAAAAGTTTGGGACAAGTGATCTCATGTGCAGGACCGGTCCAGTATAGTTTGGGGTCCAAGCTGAAAAAAAATTAGGTCAAAAAAAAAAGAACGGAAAAACAATAAGGCAAAACGTTCCAAAAAACACTGAACTGGAGGATACATGAATTGAACCCAGATCTTCAATCAAACATTGCTTGCCTGTACCTACACTACATTCACTTATATTTATTGTCAAATAACATAACTTATAAATACAGAAGATTGAAATTTTGAGGCCCCTAGATATCGGGGGCCCTAGACCACCGCTTAAGGTGGCCAATGCCCAGGGGCAGGGTCGGACTTTCATGTGTCTTGCTACAACCTACGTATACAATGTTATAATTCTTTATCATCCTCTAACTACTTTGCAACAACACTAATTATATACCAATGCAAAACACATATTTATCCCTGTATTGATATAAAAAATGCTATAAAGTTAGTAGGTTATGACCTTGATATTTGGTGAAGGATGCATGATTTTTCATCTCTACATTCCCTACCTCTATTTTAACAGTTGGGGAACAATCTAAAGAAGTGGCCGTGGGGTTCCCCATTCATTGCAATGGTAAAGGCATCCCCTCATTATGTGCACACTCACATGCTTCAGCAGTTCAGTTACACCAATCTTATCTTCAACTACTTTACTTGCTTCATTTTCCTGCAAATTCAATTAATTTTGCACAACCAATTACTCTTATTTTGTGCATTCTTCATTTTTACCAAGTATATAGTGATAAGATTAAGATGAAGGAAAGGTGAGGCGGTCAAGATATAAATTGCAGTCATTAACTTCTACACAAATATCCACATGATCAACCCCTGTCCATCTTCTATAAATTAATACACACGCAGGTATAGGTATATTCACATGCATATACCAACTCTTTTAGCAGCCATGGACAACACTGAGGCAAAAACAAAAGCATTTTTTCTTTTAACTCTCTCATTATTTCTTAGTCTTGGAAATGCACAATCATCAACAGCACTAGTTCCAGCAGTTATAACATTTGGAGATTCAACCGTGGATGTAGGAAATAATGACTATCTTCCTTATACTGTTATCAAGGCCAATTTTCCACCTTATGGCAGAGATTTCATGAATCACAAGCCTACTGGGAGGTTCTGCAATGGCAAACTTGCTACTGATTATACTGGTATTATTTTTCATATTTATTTTCGGTTCTTTGTGATTATTTTAAATATCATTAAAAGAAGTTTTAAATATTAACTTTTAAGTAGTTTTAAATTTAAATTGAATATCAGTAAACTAAAACACGTAACTCAAATTTTAAATCGAAATAAGTTAAATTTGGCGTTTGAAAACTATGATTCAATGCATACCAAATTATATAATTGGGAATATCCATATAAAAGATGATGAATATTAAGTAGTGACATTCTGGATGTAAAACATTTGAAAAACCAGACTATATATGTCAGCCATTTATTTAGTCAATTTTGAAAACATCCTATGTTATAAGTGAAAAATAGTTGCTTCTCATGTATTAACTTCTAGGTTACTTATGATATCTTCAAATAAAGAGTTTACACAAACTGTCAAATAACCTACTTCCAAGTAATTTTGATTATTCATAAGAAATTATCAAACATCAATAGTGTGCCATTTTCCTAGTCGCTTATTTTACTTGAGTAAATTTCTAACTGTTGTGGTTAACTTTGCAGCTGAGACACTAGGATTCACAAAATTTGCCCCAGCATATTTAAGCCCACAAGCATCAGGAAAGAATCTCCTGATCGGAGCTAATTTTGCCTCTGCTGCATCTGGTTATTATGATAATACTGCATATTTATATGTAAGTCCATATGTTTACATATGTTTCAATGTATATACATACATTGACATATTTTTATATTTTGCAGCACGCGATACCATTGACCCAACAGCTATCATACTACAAGGAGTACCAGTCGAAACTATCGAAAATAGCAGGCAAAGCGAAAGCCAAGTCCATAATTTCAGGTGCACTGTACATAATAAGTGCAGGCAGCAGTGACTTCGTCCAAAATTACTACATTAACCCTTACCTAAACAAGGTGCACACTCCTGACCAATTCTCTTCAATGCTCATTCATAGTTTCTCAGACATGGTAAAGAAACTGTACGGTATGGGAGCGCAAAAATTTGGAGTAACATCTTTGCCCCCATTAGGATGTCTTCCTGCATCGATATCTTTATTTGGATCAGGAAGCAATGGCTGTGTTTCCAGGCTTAATAATGATGCACGAAGATTTAATAAGAAGCTCGATGCAGTTGCAAATTCCCTGATGAAGAAGTACCCTAAGCTTAAGATTGCTGTTCTGGATATTTATACACCTTTGTATGATCTGGCTACTGCTCCTGCAAAGCACGGTGAGTATTGCATTTTATCCGATCTACACTTTAAACGGTGAGTATTGGATGATGATGTGTTTCATAAATGATCAGGATTCTTAGAGGCAAGAAAAGGGTGTTGTGGAACGGGGACCGTGGAAACATCCGTTCTCTGCAATCCAAAATCACCAGGCACATGCTCAAATGCGACAGGATATGTGTTTTGGGACAGTGTCCATCCTTCTCAGGCTGCTAATCAAGTCATTGCTGACTCTGTCATCCTTCAAGGCATTACTCTTATTGGATGATTATTATCATATTGTAAAAATTAATAACTGTGTTTGTGATTCTACTATGTGTATGCTATGCAAGATTATAAGTTATGATGGTATGCATTTGCACTTTTCATTTGCCAAAACTCAAAAGGTTAAAGCATTATTTGTCGACCAAATGTACACTGCAGACCTTATACATAGATTTTACATTTCCAGTTTATTGCCAGCATTTATAGGCATTTATGACTATAACAAAATGAACTTTTACTTATGGTTATGTTACTTGAAATCATAAAGAGACAGACTCTGATTGGAACCGTCTGTGGTCGATGAACTAGCAAACATTTCATCAGGAAAAGTCAGAGGAAAGTCTTCTGTGAATGCATAGTTAAGACCAAACGCAGCGTTCATTGAATCACTCCATGGAAGATACAGGTCAGAATATCTTGCCCTTGCCACAGCAATATCTGGCACAATAGCATCGAAAATTCCTTCATCAACGGGAGTAACTGCGATTGCTTCCTCTTGCGTTTTCGCTTTAGATTTTGCACGAATTATCTAAAACATAGTGAGCAGATTTATTTAAGTTCAGAAACATGTTATTACTTTTTTGAATGTAATTATTCAAGGAAAAATTATTAAAAGTCATACATATCTATCATGTTGATCGTCCTTGTAGAGCATGATGCAATCACCAAATTTGAGGTTGTGAGCCTTGACAAAGTCCCCTGAATTAAAATCAATATATAACAAGAAGTAATACAAATTGAGATCCCGAGGGAGTTTGGCAACTACTTATTCTAATCTTCTTAAAGGTGTTTGGATATAATTTGACTTTTAAACTAAAATAATTAAATGATTTGATATTTGACTGTGATGACTTATTAGTAAAAAAATGTCTACCAAATTAAAAATTTGGACATATTCATGTAAATAGATGGTGAACGTTAGATAGTGATATTTCTTTTATCCTTTTTGAAAATAATGAGGCTACTTACAAGCAACAAATATTTCTTCTCCGATTTTATTTTCTAACCTTCTTATGTTACCTCCTTATAATGATTTTCCAAACATTCAAACTCAAGAAACTACTTATAAGTAGCGTAGACTATTTATAGAGAGTTTGCCAACTACAGCTTTACTATTAGTTACTTAAAAAGTACAAATATTCTCAGGCTTACCTGTGTTTTCTAGTATGTACATTCTGCTTTTATTGTTGGGCCAGTACCTATTGTAAACAAGTAATGTAGAACAAGAGAGTCAGTTTAAGGATATTTAATCTAATAATATTGCTCTTACATATTAAACAAGCATGACAGACCTATACTTGAAGGTCCAAACTCGAGGGAACTCCATATCGGACATTGTAAGCACGACACCATCTCTTGCTGTCAGCACTGGAAGATGAGCCTCTGCCTGTTTCTGTATACCATTATAACAATTAAATGTTACAATAAAATGAGTGTATATGTAAGTTATTACTTACATATTTATTGCATATATAATGTGTCTTTTAATTTACAAGTAGTTAATGTAGACGGATTGACCTTCGGAAGCACAACCCTGCCAAGAGAACTAACATCGCTGTTCTTAAGCTCTTTCGCCAAAAGAAACCTCACATTCTCTCCAATGCGCTGCACAAAAAACATAATGAATTTGATTTTAATGATAGTATAATATGCAAGAAATAAGAAACTACAGTAGTGGCCAAGTTGTAACCATACATCAGTGTCAAGTGCTTGGGAAACCAGACCAAGAGACGTTACCTGTTATGAAAGAAATCATGTTTGGATACTATTTTTTGGAAAAGAATTATGTATTAGAGATTGATAACAGAAGACAGGAAAGCAAAACTACATTTTTTGGTCTACATATCTGTCTCCTATATTAATTCACTAGTATGTTATAAGAAACTCCAAAATCAAGTAAATATTGAAATTTAGGGAGATAAGTAAATTTGGTAGAATTTGGAATACAGGTCATCTTTAATGCACTTGTCTGTTCTAATATGTGCTGCCCACTGAAACCAAACTTCACCAAAAAATAATCAGTGTGCAAATGTTGATTTTATCTATTTGAACCTTATTCGTGATGGCCACTCAAATCAAACAACTAACAGTGTCAAAAAACGAAGCAATATGCTCTGTAAGATTCATACTTAGCAAGGATATCAAACAGAAGACTCAAAATAGACCAAACTACTATTTTACCGATGCTGATTTTTTTCCCTTCTTAATTTACTTCTTTTACTGAAAGAAGAAATTAATAATTGATATCTAGGAGACTAGATACGAGAACCTCCAGATTCATATATCCTCATTAGCAATGCTGAAAATAGTTAAAATTGGTGACCCTCTTATTGTGTAGAAAGAGGTTTGGATTAATTCAAGAAAATAGGTAGAAGCAAGATAGAAACAGGTTTATATTATAGGGTGGTCCACCAAGATAAATTCCTTATTCATGTTTGAACCATTTTAGAACTATTTGATATAAATATGAAGTCAAGGGGTAATATTCTATGGGTGGTTATATTGTGACAAATAAATAAAAAACAAAACAAAATAAAATCAATCTTCTTCTCTCTCAATGAAAACATTGTTTTATTTTTTCCAAACTTTTATCATGATTGTTGTTCCATGTCTACCTTTGCACCTTGTTATAACTGTTTGATATCATTAAAGAGTATGATTATGTGTAAACATATTTGCATTTGTTTGGTAGATTGAATTACTAGTCGATATTGTTGATACTCAAATACTTTAGCATAATAAACAAATCTTCCTTCTTTTGGGATTTATTGCTCTATGTATGTATTGGTTCCCAACTGTGTAATGCACGTGTCCATACCGACACTAACATTGGTGATTCCATTCATCTTTGAGCTCGATTTGTCGTTAAGCGTTGTTTAACATGAAACTTAATATCATCCAATTGGAAATTCGGATCTTCGTTTTAAGGCTTGAGAAAATGTTCAAAATTCATTTCCAAACAAAGATTTATAAAGTAATCAGTTCTAGCGACCCTTATTGTACTATCATATAAGGACTACTAGCGATAGACCTACTACTACTACTAGCGATACATATAAATGCTATATAAAAATTATTAAAATAACGGTAAAATGTTTAGCACCATTCTTCCTTAAGTAAAGTTTTGCAACACTATCCTTCTCATTGGAGGAGAGTTTTTGCATTTAACTAGACTTATCTTTTGATAATCAAAATATATTAAATGCAAAGACATGAGAGTATCGTTCCACATTTGTCGCCTGTATCTTGTTTTAATTGTTTGATATCAATGAAGAGGATGGTTATGTGAAAATCTTATCTGTATTTGTTAGATTGATTGATTTCGTAGTTTGTTGAGGTTATCAACTTTATTGATAATTAAATGCTTTTACCATAATAAACAAATTTACAATATATTGGGATTTATTGCTCTATCTTGTGCATCGATAACCAATCGTGTAGTGCACGTGTACCATAGCGACAAACTACTAGCATTGTCCAATCCATTCATCGTGTTTGAGCTTGATTTGTCGTTAAGCGTTGTCAAACAAGAAAATTAATACTATCCAATATAGGAGATTTTGATCTTCATCCTAAGTCTCATGAATACGTTCAAAATTCGTTTCCAAACAAGGATTTTGAAAGCATCAGTTCTGTTAATCCTTACTATACTGTACTATACTATCTTATAAGGAAATTACAGACATACTACTAGCAATACATACTAATAATACTAATAATATAAAAACGTATAACATATTATGAAAATTATTAAAATACTTGAAACGTATAATCTCCCTTAAAGGGAGCGTATTGCTATCATATCTCCAAATACGTGTATTGAAATCTATAATTAGACTCGTATTGAAGTCTACATTGAGATCAAAATATAGTAAATCTATTGATTATATCTTTATATATCTCATTCACACCAGATCTGATTATTTTTAGTGATATTTCTCATGCAGATCATGGACCCCAGTCCCAATAAGTTCACCCAAACCAAGATCAGCCATAATAGGCAATAGTCAGTAACACTTGACAGTGTACACATATAGCAATACAACAAGCAATAATTAATAACATTCAACATAATTACTAGTGTTTATAAGAGAATTTAGACCAAGTAACATTTTATAACCACTGTTCATACGATAAACTGAAACCATAACAATCAGACGCTCTAACAAACAACGGATCATAGATCAAACTTGCCATCTACTAAACAAGAACAAAATTTGAAACATACCCAAGTAAAGAAATTAACCGACTAGCATAACTTAGTTGAAAAGTTAAGAACTTGATCAGCTTACTCGTGGCAGCTGTAGGTGCTGCAAGCCACTTGTCAAGTGCTGGCGTCGGAGTCTCTGACCAGAACGTCGACGGCGGCGAGCGTTGATGAATCTGGCCTCGGTCCTAAGATCGGGAACCACATTAGTAAGGGATGAAGAGGAGCTTTTGTTGTTTTTAGTATTGACCACAGTAGCCATTTGATGGGTTAAAATGTTGAATATAAAAGGGTGTAGCGGAGTAATTTAGAAAAGCAGTGTATTGGGATTGATAGAGAAAAATGTATTGGAAATGGCAAGATATATAATGGTAGGAGAGAGAGAGAGAGAGAATGGAAGGGGAGGAAAAAGCCATGGGAGGCTAAAATTGTTATTTATTGGTGCAATGTGCAATTAAGTAATAATGCTGGGATGAATTTGAAGTTTGTTTTGTGAGTGGTGGAGTTTTCTGAAGTTTAGTCATTACAAGTGTTGCATTTTCTCTGAGTTTTTTTGATTTTTAGTTCTGAGGAAGAGAGAGAAAACAAGGATTTAAGAGTTAGTTTTACTTCTTTTGTTGAGGTCTCCCGCCATTTAAGTTTTAAGGTTGGTTGTATTGGATCGGTGCGGTTAATATATGCTATCAAAAAGCTTCCGCCTCAAAACTGAATTTTTTATTTTTTTTATTTTTTTGTAGTAGTATATAAGTATTTAATAGAACAGTTTAGTAATTTTTGTATTTTATGTTAGATTAAATCAAGAAGTACCGCTCAAAGAAGTAAGCATAAGAGAACAGAATTTAATTAATGTAGTGGAGAGAGCTGCATGTTAGAAAGGATATATTTTTCATTCAAGATGATTTGTTTCTCGTTTCTACATACATCATGCTATATACTTGAGCATAATTGCAACACTTATTTGGTATATGCCCTCACTTTGCAAAACCAACAACAAAAATTCCTGCTAGTAATAAAGAAAATTCAATGAATATGATTTTCACGGTGTTTTTTTGAAATTTTAAAAGTATCTCATCCATCAACGGAATCTCACCACCGTTTTGCCACCTTCACCACCATCCCCTTCTCAATTATTCATCAACGGAATTTTACAACTAATTTGCCACCGACGTTACCAACAAAACAACTTAAAATAAAAGTGTTGTAACTATCAAAACTTTTGTATTTTTTACGCACACACCCACTCATTTTTTTCATTAAATAAAAAGTAAATATTTTTATCTATTAAATGATTATGCATGCGTTTTATACTAGTACACCTAATGAAAACTAATTACAAAACATGTACCATGTTTACGATATCAAATCCTGATAGGGTAAATTTATTTTTTAAGGGAATAACATTAGTATAACCATACATGGCATTAGTACACACGCGAGAGATTCTACATTTTTTAGTAGAAAAATATTTTTTACCCTAGCATAATCCTAAATCGCTCTGGCGTGAAATGATTCTTTTTTCTTCCACTACCACCATTTAAAATCATGCGTTTGATTTAGCACCAAAGTGACGGAAATATGCTTGTATATAATCAATTTTTGAATAAATCAGTTTCTTTTATTAATTTTCAAAGTGACTTATACAACAAAATTTTCACTCTTCTTTAACAATACATTACGATAATTGCCTCATTAGGACTTGCTTTAAAAAATAGTGAAATAAATTATAACGAAGAAAAAAACATCTAATATTTACAATATTGATAGTCTTCCTAATTAGGTACTGACTATTACAATGGTGGCCTTTAGATGTCAATACCTAAATTAAATTTTTGAATGCCAATGCCAACAATGTTTTAAACTTAATAGATCATCGTTATACCAATATTTTGGAGATACTCGGAAGATTTGTATTTATCAGAAGATGGGACTTCCTATCTAGAGACGATAGATCAAGTAAAGTATAATTTACGGATACAGTTACTTTGGTTTTTATTGGAAGATTGATTGACTAAAGAGAAAATGAAGTACGACTCAAGAATTAAATGACAATCAAGCAAAAATCAATTCAGATATAGACACTTCTCTTGAGATCCAACTAATGACGACACTCAAGACGTTTAAAAACGATGAGAAAATCGAAGAAATTACAACCTTGGCCGAGACTTGAAGCACGCTTCAGGTCATTCAAAATATAGTCAAAGTTAGATTCTGCAGCATAGCTTTTAAGTGAGAGGCAGTTTAACCTAGGTCATACTCGAAGAGCGCTTCAAGGCTAAGACCGCTCGAGCCCTATGAAGAAAAATTACTTGAAACGCCTTGTAATCTCCTCCAATCACTCGAAGCATTTAACCTCACACCTCTTAGAACCCCCTCGAGTGCCAACAGATCTAGATGGTCAAAACTTAAGTGCCCCAAATTACCCGAAGTCAGCTTAGGGTCAACAAACATTTGACCTAAAGCAAGCTTCGTGTCAAAACCTAGAGCTTGACTAGAGTCGTCAACCACTAAAACCCGAAGTCAACTCAAAGCACTACCAACTTGATCGATAACCCACTCAAACTCGATTTGAACAACCTCTAACCAGTCGACTCGAGCCCTACAACCCTGGACCGGTCAAGTTCAACTGGTTCATGCCATATCACTCAAATTTGACCCCTATTTTCATCCAAAATTGAAATAAATCTGAGACGAAACTTCCCAACAATTATAAAGTGCAGTTCAAGGGAAGAATTCAACCAAATCTCAACTACAATGGAAGACCACTGGATGAAGAAATCAACAAGTCACTCTTCACAATCTACACGATAACCCTACAATATTCTAATCTCCTTCATTTAGATATATTCAACTCCTCCATTCAAAGTCTCTTGTACCTCCAACCACTTCTTACATGGAAATATAGTGCAAAAAATAATGAAGATAACATGGATCTAGGTAAAAACTACGTCGAACCACTTTAAAATTTTTGTGTCTCTTTCTCTTTTCAGCTTTCTATTTATTTTTTCTATTTTTTATGTTTTGTGTTTTTATCTATCTGTTATTTGAATTCTCCTTTTATTATAATAATCATTTATACATAAGAAAACTCAACCGATAAAGTCAATTATCGTATCCTTTAAATCTAAAGATTAATCTAAAGTACATAACTTTGGTATTTTTGCCGAAAAATAATGAAAAATTTGGTGGTTTAACAAGAAGGATCTGATACACTCGAAATACTTTTTAGATATAAAATTTTATATATTATTTTTCGATCTAAACTCCTATTTAGGAATAATTCAATTTCATATGCAGAAAATTTTCATTAGATTCAAGTTTTTATATTAAAGTGTTATTCTTATAATTTTTATAAAAAGAATTTAGATCTATTTTTCTATATGGAAATACTACATGTCTAATTTTCTGTATAAAGGTAGTACCTTTTCAATAAACGATGTTGTAAAGATAGAAATTTTCCTTATAACAATGTTTTCTATAGTTTTCTATGTATACAAAGCATCACGTTATTTAAATCATATCCAAATACAATTATTTAATCATCTGATGAAATGAAGTTGTAATCTTTTAGAATAATTTGAATTGGTAAGGAAGTTTAGATTTGTTTTATTTTACTTTGAAATTTGCAGCTTTTAGATAGAATTTTTTTCTTAAAGAATTTGTATTCTTAGATTGAAGTTCTTTGTAAAAGCTAGGTGTTATTTTTGTAAAGATTGAATTTTCAACTGAAGTTCATTTAAATTAGTTTAAGCTTATTTCCTAAAACCTTATCAGCTTTTGATTTATACGTGCATGCATACGTACATATAGACATGCATATACATACATACATACATACATACATATACATACATACATACATATATATATATATATATTTGTGTGTTCTATTTATTTTGAATACTCGGAGAACCAAGCTTCGTTTGTAAACTTTAAGCTAATATATACTGAATTCGTGTTTAGAGCATTGCATTGTCTGAGGTGCTTGCGCGGGTGAGTAAGCAGCGCCTACCAAGCTAAGCTTTCCTTTCGTCGAAAAGGCTAGACTGGTTCCTTTTCGGCGCCCGCCCTTGATTTAGATGTTGGGGAAAGGCAGGCCCTAGGCGAGCGAAGTGAGCGGGAGGCGACGGCCAGTATACTCAAGTTAAATCATAGGTATATGCAATAGGCAAGAACTTTTTTATATATAGCAATTTATTGCATTTTCCTAATTTTACCATTTATCTGCATATTGAAAAGGAAGTCTTATATTAATTGTTTAGTTTGAATGATTTATTAATTATATATGTGTTGTTATTTTTGTCTAATTGCATTTAAGTAAATACAGAGTAAAGCAGCTGCTTTATTCTATTTTTTTTTCATTTTTGTTGACTACACAACTCTAATGCAACATATTATTATGTGTTTGTATTTTGGCTTATATTTTTGTTATACTACATTATGAAAATGTAGTCATCTTCAGATAATAATTTTTTTATTACGAAATATTTTTATTATTTAAGTGCAATTAAAACAACAAAATATTTTATTACGTTTTGATATATATATATATATATATATATTATTGCAGTAAAATGTACCATCGGTGTAAAATAAACGTAGTTAGTTTCTCAAGAGATAACAAATATATTTTTAATTAATAAACATATATATATATATATATATATGTATTATTTTTTCATTTTTACATGCATTAAGATATAGTAATTGCATAAGTAACAGAGTAATTAATGCATAATTAAAAGCAACTATAATAATAACAATTCATATTTTACTATATTAAAACAATTCATATTTTACTATATTAAAATTGTTCATTACAACATAAGTTTAATATTACTAAACTACGATCTCAAACATTAAATTGTTGACATGTCCTGTTATTACGCCCATAATTTTGACATAAACCACATTCTCTTTTCCTTTATACAACTCTTTCTGTGACATTTAATTTACGACATATGGACGGTATAGCAGGTTGTCTTTTATATTATGGAGGATACAACAAGATAGTTTTTCGAATTTCATTAATGTTTTGTAATGTTAGAATTGGATTGATATTATGAGAATTAGCTAAATGATAACATAGTGTTTTAAAGTAATCTTTTATGTAATCAGAAGCATTAAGATTTTGACCTAATATAATTAAAGTGCATGGTCAAATGAAAAGTTGTTAAATACACAAAGTATTGCAAGAGCATGTACAAAATTTAATATCCAAAACTTTTGAAGCTTAACAGATAGGTAAGCTTCCTAAAGTTTGAGGGAGGATTCAATCGCATCATAAAGAGGATTACAAGGAATTGAGTACGGCATATGAATTTGGGTGCACCTGCGTCGGAGCCAGCCCTATCTTTCAAGAAGAATTTATCAAAGCTCCTAGACTTAGGAAAAATGTTTATGCAAAATAATTTGAATTACCAAGCGGGCTTTATCCCTCAAGAACTCTAGTTTCCACTCTATACCAAAATCTCATGCAAAATAGGTTTTTCATTCATAAAAATATTCTGAAGTCATTTCCATTCACTAGAAATATCTAAAGTGGCACCGAAAACACAATCTTCTAACACCATATTAACCCCTTCACACTCGAATGCATATATAAATCTATTTTGATCAAATTCAAGTTCCAAATTAGCATAAAACATAGTCATGCATATCAGGTATATTGCGAATTCAAAATCATTTTGGTCAATTAGGGAAAATCTTCCGTTCTCAAATAAATCTCTTAAATTATAAGAATTAAAGTCATCAAATTTTATTGGGCATCCCGCAAAAAATTATTGAAAACAATTGTCTTCTTATACATCTCCATGGCATCATCATTCCTTAACTAATTCAGAGCTCTTGAGAGATTATGACTGACTTTGTAGGGTAAGGGGTTTCCGGTGTTTCTCTTTTCCTTATAGACATGGTTTTGAAGTTGAATTTATGATAAAAAAAACCAAGTTAGGGTTGTGAGAATTAAGGCAAATTTATTTCGACCGTCAGAAATATGGTTTGTAGAATGAAAGTGGATCTCATGAATTATATATATTTATGTGTGTGTGCATTTGTATGTTTATGTATATGTATATGTATGTATGTATATACACAAAAATAATCTCATGTCGGCCTAGATATGGCCTTTAGGATACAATTGATTAACCCGTTAAGGTACAAGCGGTCGACCGTTTGTATCATGTTATGCCATTTGTGGACTGGTAGTTTAGGAAATGTGAGTTAAATTTTTGTTCTTAAGTTATAATTATGAGTCAACTAAGGCACAAAATAAAAGATTTTATTCATTGTTCATATGATAGCATAAATGAAAGTAAGAAGGCTATGAGTGTACATTATTCTCACAACATTCAAATTCAAAGCCCGTTCATGCCCAAAACATTTTTAATTTTTCCTTGTCCAATTTTTTTCTTATAAGATCATTTTTCATTGAAAAAATATAGCTCGTCAAAAAATTATTTTACTAAATTTTCCATTAGGCATTAGTAGTCGACTAACCCAAAACATCTCACTTTAGGCATTATTAAATTTTTCTACTAGCCGACTATTTATAAAACGAATATAACCTTAATAAAACAAAATTGTTTATCTTCTTAAACTGGCCGACCGATTTTGTGATTCGTTGACCAACCCAAAATGTCTCACTTTACATATTTCACTATTTTGCATAAGGAGGCATTTTGTTGAGGCATGAATATTCATAAAAAAAATGTAAAAGCTTTCGTTTCCAAAAAATTAAAAAATAATCTATTTTCTTAAAAGAATGTTTGAATTAAATCTAGAAGACAACAAATTCTAAGTTTAGCTCGAAATTTTAAATAAGTATATTTACGTAATGGTTTTGTAAAAATATCTACAGTTTGATTTTACTGTTTACAAAATCAAATATGGTATTTTCTTTTGCGACATAATTTCATACAAAGTGATGTCGAATATCTATCTGTTTTGTTCTAGAATGATTTACAGTATTTTTAGATAAATTTATAGCACTAATATTATCACAATATATGGGCGATTTGTTAATGTTAAGTCTAAATTTTTTTTATAGTTTATTGCATGTAAATTACTTGAGCACAAGACGATGCAGATGAGATATATTCTCATTTGCACGTAGGTAATGAAACACAATTTTCTTTTTACTGAACTAAGAAACTAAAGATTGGTCTATGAAGTGACATGTGTTGCTCATGCTTTTTCTTTTCATATCCAACCTCCAAAATCAGCATCAATATATAATATTAACTCAAATAGATAACCATTCGGATATAGAATTGTGTAATCTTTAATTCTGATTAAGTAATGAAAATTTTGTTTAACTGATCTTAAGTGTGATTATTTGGGATTTGATTAAAATCGTGCACATAAACATACATTCATTATTATGTCAAGTCGACTAGCGGCCAAATAAACGAACACTTGCACTCATCGGAGTTGGCTTACTAGTCATATTTTGCGCACTAAATCTCTTAAGAAGGTCTTTACAATTTTTTTGTCGATAAACAAAAATTCCATTTTCAAGTTATTTAATTCAAGGATCTAAGGAAATATTGATTTACCTGTATATGACATTTCAAATTCACTTTTCATTACGTTAAAAAAATCTTTGCAAAGTTTATTATTAGCTGACCAAAATTTTTTAACATCTACATAAATTTGAACAATTTAAAATCATTATCATCTCTTTTAATGTAAATTATTGTGTCAACTTACAAATTTCAAAGCCAGAGTTTAAAAGATAGCCTTTTAGCCTACCATACCAAGCACGTGGTGCTTGTTTAAGATCATAATACGTATTTTAAAGCTTATAAATATAGTATGGAAATTTTTCATGCTTAAATAAAGGTGGTTTCTCAACATGTACATTTTCTTTTATATAACCATTTAAAAAAGCACTATTTATATCCATCGATATAGCTTAAAGTTACGATGACATGAAAATGATTATAAAATTCGTATGGTCTCCAAACGTGCTACAACATCAAAAGTTTCATCGTAGTTTATTCTCTTCTTCTTGATTATATCCCTAAGCTACAAGTCTAGCTTTATTTCTAATTACGCTACCATTTTCATCAACATTGTCTTTATAAACCAATTTTATACCTATTACTTATTCATCTGAAGGTGTCGGTGCAAGTTCCCATACATTATTTTTTTCACATTGGTTTAGTTCTTCTTCTACTGCTAAATTCCAATATTCATCCTTTAAGGCCTCTTTATAATTTTAAAGTTCAAAATTTGATATATAAGCTACATGCCCCATTTGATTTAATTGACTTTTGGAAACAATAATAGTATTTACGTCACTTAATATATTTTCAAGTGGATGGTCTCCTAATATTTTTGGTTGCGATTTCAAAATATTACCTCGAACTTGATTTTAGTTTTTGGTATTATTTTCAACTATGTTATTTTATTGTAAATAATTTTGTTGTAAATAGCGGGTGTGTTTGTATCTCTATTTACTAAATCAACATCACCTGATTTAAAATAATCATCAAACGATACATGAAGAGTTTCCTTTATAATATTTGTTCATTTATTTGAAAATTCTGTGGGCTTTACTTCTTTCCGAATATCCAGCAAGCATGCCTTCATTGGCTTTCAGGACGAAACTACATAATTAATCTTTAGTATTTAAGATAAACATTTTAAACCGAAAACACATAAAATATGATACTTTTAGTTTCTTTCCATTGAATAATTCATAGGGAGTATTTTTAGTTAAAGGTCTAGCAGAAATACGATATAGAACATAATAAGCAATAGTAATAGCTTCAACCCAAAAGTTTTTAGGTAGAGTACCACTGCTTGAAAAATCATCAACAATTGCAAAACCATATTTATTGTGGATAGGAAACAATACTTGAGTTGGACCAAATATATCGAGGTGGAGCGATTCGAAGAGTTTTTTTTGTAGAAATTTCATTTTAGACTTAAAAGATGATTTCTTAAGTTTTCCTTCTAGACAAGCTTCATATAGAATTTTGACTTAAAAAATTATTTTTGGTAAACCTTTACAATATCATTTTTAGCTAATTTATTTAAATATTTAAAGTTGATATGATAGAAAATTTATGCCAGAGTCATGGATAATTAAGATTTGAGACCAGACATGTGTTATTGTCATAGTTAACATTCATATTTAAAATACAAATTCCATTACATTTTTTATTTCCTTCAAAAGTAAGTTCACCATCTTGGTCACAAATATTGCACTTTATCCTTTTCAAAAATTAATTTTAGAAACTTTATCACATAGTTGACCAATACTTAATAACTTATGTTTAAAGTTTTCAACCAATGGGACATTAGTGATCAAGGGTGAGTTTAGATTATGACATAACCATTTGAGTGTCACTAAATATAATGGTACCTCCTTCCATATATTTTATATTGGTTAACATGCTTTTATTGCCCATCGTATGTTTGAAACATCCACTATCCAGAGTCAATTTATCCCTTTTGTTTTGGAGTACCTATAAAAAAATTAAAAAAATTCATTGGCACCCAGTTCCTACATTAGTGGCCTAGGGGTTATGTTGAAGGTTACCATACCCAAGAGTGGGTTTGATAGAACCTTTAAAAACAACATTACTATTGTTATATGTATTTCAAAAAGGAATTTGTCTATGTATTTATTCCTAATCAAGTGATTATCGGTTTTTGGCATCCAAATTTTAACAATCTTGTTATTTTTAATTTTTGGTTGACTGTTAGAATTCTTTGGTTTTCTAAAATTAGTATATAATAATCATAATTTATTTTGAACTAGGTTTATTAATTTTAGAATATTTAAATCCTAAACCATTTTTGTAGCTAGCAAGCTTAGAAATACTTATCAAATGAGATAAGTTTTCTTTACATTTATTAAACTTAAAAACATTACATGAAAGTTTTTCTAACTCGCTTTTCAAATTTGTTATTTCTGATTTTGTAGCTTCTAAGTTAGTTTTAAATTCATATACTTCTAGAAAGCTTGACATTTTCATCACTATAAGTTTTTAATTCATCGTTTAATATAGAATTTTGAGATGTCAAAATTTCATAAGACTGTTGGGGCTTTATTAACTTTCTTCTAATACAGTTTTATCATTTTTAAGCATGTCTATTTCACTTTACGCTCTTATTATTTTTCCTTGAGTAACTCCATGGGTCCTTTTTTTAGATATTTTAGCTTATCATCCAATTCCATGTTGATTCATCATAAGAAAGCTCAGGTTGTACCTCTTTTTTAGTAACCATAAAATATAAATTAGCTTCCTTCGAGTCACTTTCACTATCCAAGGATGAAGAAGAATCAAAAGCATTCCATGTCACTTGGAAAGCTTGCTTTTTCTTCTTGTTGAATTTATCATATTTTTCTTTCTTGCTCTTATTCAACATTGGCAGTCCTTCTTCATATGTCCAAATTTTCACATTCGCAGCACATAATGGAGATTGTATCATTATTACTACTTCTTATGAACCTTTGTCTTTTCGCTAACTTTTTGAGTTTTTTGAACTTATTAAAATTCTTAGCAACAAAGACAATGTCATCTTCATCTAATTTTGAGTCCTCTTCTACTTAGAATGCAATAGTCATTTTCTCTTAAGCTTGTTTCTATCTTGCAAATTAGCTTCATAGGACATTAACTTTCCGATCAACCCTTCAATCTTGAGTGGGGAAAGATCACCGGTCTCTTCAATTTCGAAGACCTTCCTTTTCCATTCACCTGTCAATTTGACATTAAATCAAATTCTATGAAATTAACTCCAAGTGATATTAAATCATGTTAGATACTTTGAAATCTTGCATACAGATCTGCTATAATTTCATTTTGCTTCGATTTGAAAAACTACATTTGATTTTTAGGCAAATTTATCTTAGTTCGTTTAATTTTGTTAGTACCTTCATGAGTGACTTGCAACGTATGTCATGTAGCAACCCGTACCTTAATGTGCCTAAATTTTGAAAAAAAAACCTAAGTCCATCAAAGAACAGATCGTTGGATTTGGTACCTACAAATAAGCATGAGCGTTATCAGAGATTGATAGAAATCTAAACTCACAGCGGAAACACTATTAGGATAAGAATATTGACTATGATTGCTACCTTGGAATTAATGGTATTCCTTGAATACAGATTGTCACATTAGTATCGAGCAGGAGAGAAAGAAGACTCTCCAACAATAAAGCACATCCACCTCCAGTGGCATATTCCTCTAAATCTATCATGCATGAAGTAATGAAGAGGGGTTAGAACAACGTTCTTGTGATTGGAAAAATATAAACTGTCCATAACATAAACTTATACCGATAGGTTTCCATTTAATTGTTATGTCCATTATGGTTAGCAATTCTAACCTAACTTTGCATTGCACACACGATTACATACTTACCTCTTCCCAAAGTACGAAATATTAATGAAGCCATATTAACCGCCCAATACTACCAAACCCATTAGCCACTTAATACTTCTAAATATAAAGCAGGCTTCTATAATACTTTTAAAGAGAAATAGGCAGACTTTGTCATTTACGACCTTAATTGAGGTAGACCCCATCATTTAAGAACTATTCCTAAGATGATTTCCTAACAATGTTGTCAATGGTCAGTGGGTCCTAGCTACAAGACCTCTAACCACTATTTAAGGTTTCTGACATTTAATGTCCAACTAATACCACATCAGTCGTCGATAATATCGTAATCATATAATAAATAGTACCCAACCCACTTAATATTTTTTTATTAGAAAATAGGAAGACTTTGGTCATTTAAGACCTTAACTAAGGCAGACCCCATCATTTAATACCTATCCCCAAGGCATGCTCCTAAATGGTACTACTATTATTTCGGGTTTAGCAATGTAAGAGACTATATCCAAGCCACTTAATACTTCACAGTGGAAAATAAGCAGACCCCGTCATTTAAGACCTACTTATAGAAGCGTACTCCTCGATGGTACTATCTAGTTGTCATTGCTTGGAAATCTCATTGGGCTACTTAATACTTCTTTTATAGAAAAGAGGAGGATTTTATAGTCACTTAAGACCCCAAATCTGAAGCGAACCATTCCCAAGATATCCACTCTCACTCTTTACTTATAAATATGGCATCCCATTAGGTTGCTTCTTTCGGTAGGGAGGCGGACTCTTCAGCCACTTAAGTCCTCAACACTGAAGTAAACCCTTTTTTGAGACATCCTTATTTATTCATTTGGAATCTCACTGGGTTACTTAATACTTCCATTTACGAGAGAGGCAGACCCCCCAGCCACTTCAGACCTCAAACCAGAAGTGAAATCCTATAGAGATATCCCTTACGGCTCCTAATTCCAAATTTGGACCATTTAATACTTTCCAATAAAGAAAGCAAGCACAATCTCTCATGTCGTCATGGGTCATTGGATTAGTGATATCTCACATCAGTTGTAAGTACACCCGACTGTTGGTAGCCTCAAAGTGAAGAGCAGTCTTCCGTCGAGTGACTCTACTGACCTCGCATCGCTAACCCACTAAGTCCAATTAACCATCATAAGTCTTTATTTATATTATCTTAGGTAGACATTGGACTTAGCTTACTAATTTCCTTTTTATTTAAGACAATAGGATTTATCTTAAATATTTATCTACCCATAAATCTCCGCTTAATGCTCATAAATATCAGTTTGTCCATAAAATCCTAATGGACATTTCCTAAGACATTTATGCATGATTACTAATTTCAAATTAGTAACTTTTTATATCTATTCCACTTTTATCGGTCTCATTAATTCATTTACCTTATTAATTTATTGCAACTCCCACGTTTATTACCATTTATTAGAGTTACAAGCTTTTAATTTTTTCTTATTAGTTAATATCCTAAAGGCGAATATTATGCGTAAGTGTCGTTATTAGTTTTTATTTAATTATTATAAGCATAGTAATTTCGTAGAAATATTTACTTTTATCAAATATGTTCTAATTATATCTTTACTAGAATATATTTTTCCGTGTTAAATTATTGGAATCATATCTAAAAGGATTATCCGCTATAATTTTCATAAATTAGTTTAAAACAAAAGATTTAACTTTAAAATATAAAAGATTGCATTATTTGAAACTACAAGGAATAATCATTTCTTTTTATTACTAAAGTAGACAGTGTAAACTACAATAAATTCATACTTTACACATCTCTTTCTCTTTCTGTTGTATCTATTCCTTATTAGATCAAACGCGGTATCTTTCTAAAAGGGAAAGAAATCAAACTAATTTACAAATATTAAACGGATTTAAATTCCAACTATTCCAAATATAGAAAAGTTTATATTCTAACAAGATTAGGATAATAATCCAAATTTATAACACTAATATACAACCTATTTCAGATCTAGAATAAATTTCATTTAAATTAATATTCTAAATTCATACCTTTGAGACTGATTTCCAGATCAGGTTGTATATAATGCTAAATCAATTCATAAACAAGAATACATAGGCAATATTTATTGTGTTCAAATTGTATTCAATTTGTTGCCTACAACTTATATATAATTATCTAAGTAGGCATAAAAATCAAATAAACACCAATGAATAATTTTCATATTATAACAATTTATAAAAATTCCCACTCATTTTTAAAAAGCTATCCAAATCTCTAGATCTAAAGTAGAATATTTGATTCATCTTCAAATCCAAGAGATATGTATAAAAGGTTATTTACATACAGTAGAATTACAGATCTGAGAAGAGATTTGGGATTGGATGAGAAAATAGATACTGATATACAAATATATAAATGACCTCAAATACACATATAGTTGATTCTCTTCTCTTCTCCTTTTTATTAGATTTCTACTTTTCTCCCTATTTGTATGAATATAGATACAAATATATTATCTTTTATAATTTAGAAAGAAAGTGGAGAAGAAAAAATGGTAGAGCTTTGCTACTTCCTTCATAAAAATATGAGAAGAGAATGAAGGGTTAGGTCTAAGTTTATAGACGCTAGAATCAACCAGAACTGTTCGATCGAAATATATCAAATCCGGGTCGTTGCTGCCTAGGTTTATTAGAGCTGCCAGGCCACCGCCAGTCGACCGCTAGGGGTCGACCGCCCCCAATGATGGGTCGACCTGTGGATCTGGGTAATTAATAAAAAACGTTAATTTATTTTTATCTAATTATTTTTATTTTGAATTCGTTTTTCGTTTGTAACTTCTTCGTTTGGACTCCAATCGCAAAACTCCAAATATGAAAGTTGCTCAGAATTTCTCCACGGATATAGTGGTGCAAGTTTCATAGTCAAATTCCATTATTTGCACAAATTGCATTTTCGGAGCCTAATTAATTCACTAACTAATTAAATAACTAACGCCAAATTACGGGGTGTTACATGTCAAATATCAAGTGTAAATTTGCACATCAAAACCCTAAAAATTCATTTTATCGAGTGCATAAAAGATAACACATTCAAAACTTTTTCATTGTTGGAAGCAAGCGTTTTTTGAGTGGTTGTCCAAGTACTCAAATTAGTACTAATAGCTACGTATTGAATTTGAGTAGTTTGATATATCTTAAGTCCACTAGTTCCAGATAAATTATTATATATGTTGCGTAATATCATTACAACAAAAATAACTTATTACAACGTCGTGTTAACAACGGTCTTTAAATGCACGTTGTAGTAGAAACCTATTACAATGGTTTTTTAGGTCCATTAAAATAGATACTACTTTTTAAAAACTCATTTCATTTGCACGTTGTAATAGACACCTATTACAACATCTTCAGTTTGCTCGTTGTAATATATGTCTATTACAACAGTTTTCTACCCGTTGTAATAGATATCAGTTTTCATACCTCTTTGCTCGTTGTAATAGATTCCTATTACAATAATTTTCTTTTGCCGTTGTAATAGATGCCAATTTTACAACAGTCATAAAATGCCCGTTGTAATAGATGCCCACTGTCAATTTTTGATAATTAATAATTAATAATGGATTATTACAATGATTTCTTCAAAAATATTGATAATAATTATTTATTAGTATTTAATGATTATTATTAATAGTATTAATGTTAATCATAGGTTAATTTTTTATTGAGGAAATGTTCACTGTAGGAGAGAAGACCAAATTATGTTAATTTTTTTGAATATATTTACTATTGCTTTAAATATTATAATAATTAATAACTTGTAATTTATAATTAATAACCAATAATACTTAAATAATAACTATAAATATAAACTTTTATAGGACATTATTAATATTTTATAATAATTAATGATTATTGATAAATAATTCATATTTACTAATTATTATCTATAATCAAAATTAATTTTTAATATTTAATTATTTATTATAGCTAATTATTAATAATTAGTAAATTACATTTAATATTTACTAATTACATTTAATAATTAATAAATATAACTAATAATTGATATTAAATAATTACTAATTAATATTAAATATTGCTACAAAAAATTAATAATTAACTTTTAATAATTAATACTTAATAATCAAAGTTTAATATTTACTATTTAATAATTTTACAATTTTAATAATTATTATTTAGTAATTTACTATAGTTTAATAATAATCGAATTTTAATATTTAATAATTATAATCAATGTTTAATATTTAATATTTAATATTAGTTAATTTTCAATTTTAATAATTTATTATAGTTTATAATCAATTCTCAATAATTACTAATCAATGATAATAATTAATTTACCATTTAATGATTAATAATTAATGATTAATTATTAATAATTACTATTAATAATTAATAACTAATAATATTAACATAATAATTAGTATTAATAATTAATAACTAATAGTATTAATAATTAATATTTAGTTAATTATGAAGTAATAAGTACAACTGATAATTAATAATTAAAAAATAAGAAGTAATATTTAATAATTAATTTTTATTAATAAAAAATATGGGAGACTACATTATTGGATAATTTAAAATAATAATATGTAAGTAACAATTTACTCTAATAATAATATACTAAAGCTTTCAGACCCCTGCTCTTATTTCCTCCCAAAAATTTCAGTTCCCGCCTTTTGTACCCAAAAATCTATTTTCTGTATCCCTTTCTTCCCACTTAAACGCAAAACTCTCTTCCTAAAACCCTAGTTCCCAAACCCACCTTTCACATTCCCAAATCTACCTGTCACGTTCCTAAACCCTCATTTCCAAATCTCTCCTCTTGTCTCCCAATTGAAATCAAATTTTCAAAGCTTTATCGAACCCACCTATACACCGCGCCGCCACCCCACCATCTCCCACCACTATCTCTGATTCCGCTATCAGCTACCGACTCCGATTCCGCTATCTTCCATCGCGCCGCCAACCATCCTACCATCATCAGAGTCGGCCTTTGCCCAAAGCTACAAAAGTAGCTGCTTTGGGCCATAAAAAAAATCGGGGCACCAGTGGCGAAGCCTTATACATCCCCTAATAAACCGCGTATTCCCTAGGACCGTGGCTCACGAAGTTCGACTTCGCTTCAATCCCTTCCCAAAACCCTAGCACATCAACTTTGCCTCAAACGACAACTCCATCCACTGCTTCGTACATCTGGCTTTTAACAAGTAATTGGAGAATCAATTTTGTTTGCGCTCCCAATTTGAATTATATTGGGATTAATGTTATTTGAGTTTATTTGAATTGAGTTTGATATTTTTTAAGTATTTTTAGCATGTTGCTTGAACTGATTTCAATGTATATCAAATATGAAACTGGATATGGGTAAATTTAAGGTTTGTTGTAAGAGTTTTGGTAGTTTGCTATTGAAACATGAAGTACAGTTTGCTGTTAATGATAAGGTATGGTGTAGTTTGATGTTGGAGGTTGGGTAAATTGAGTTTGATGCTTCAGCTGAATTCATTAAAAGCTCAAATGAGGTATATGAACTTCATCAGATTTGCGTTCCAAATTTCCTGTACTATGTAATAGTATGATAAAGAATGCATTATCCCTTTTAGTCTAATATACTTGAAAATAACTATATTAACATATGATATCATACATTCTAAATTTTCACAATTATTATTCTAAGCAGGCAATGATTTAATATACCAATACACTTACACAGCAGTTGGATTAGAACCAATAAATTCTCACATGGGTATATTATCTAAAGGCACCCAACTATTTTCTTTTGTCTCAAACTTCAAATTGATTACAACTAATACAAAAGCTTATCTTCAATCTATTAGCACAAGTATGGTTGTCATAAACTTGTAAAGTTTCTCCCAACTGAAACTGGTTGTTTCACATAGTTTGCTTTTAATATGCAATTATTTAAGATTTACATGTTCTTATTCCTATTTTTGCTGGAAGCTGTGAAACCAATATAATTCTCTGTATGCTTCTGTTTTATTGCTACAATGCTACTATAGTTAATTAACAGAGGAACTATGGAACTGTTATTTTATGCCCTGGCTTCTGCACCTTTTTTATATAAAACTTTTATGCTGAAAATTCCAGAGAGTATGTCCAATGAAATGTACAACACGATTGCTCGTGTAAATGATGGAATTTATGAAGGTGTTTCTTTATTAATACTGTTAAAGTGCTATTACATCTTTAACACTGATGCATAATTCAACCACATAAATATTGCAGGCATTGAATTGGAGGGGATGTTTTTCCTAGATCAACCCTTTCAGATCATATATTACGTTTCAACAATATACCATAGGTAATTACTAGTTTTTGCAGCTAGTGTTTCAAGCAACTTGTGACTCTTTATGTTGTTAAAACAGGATTTGTTTTTTCAATATCTCACTATAATTTCTCCAACTTAGATTAAAATGATGGTTGTACTTGGAGAGCTTGGTGGACACGATGAATACTCTCTTATAGAAGTTTTGAAAGAAGGAAAAGTTCAAAAACTAGTTGTTGCATGGGTCAGTGGAGCTTGTGCTCGCCTCTTCAAGTCCGAAGTGCAATTTGGTCATGTTGTAAGTGCTTAAATGATTTTACTCTTGCATTTACAGGTTCTTATGTTCCATTGCACATATTGATTTAAAATAAATATAGGTATTTAAATTTTTTGAGAAAATGTTAATTATCTATGTTCATGAACATATTAATGATTCTCTACTTTATGAGCATTACAAATAATTTCAATAAGCAGCACACATACAACACTCTATTAAACATTGCAAATATTAATAACCTATAAGTGAATCATATCATAGTTCGTCCACATATTGATATTTGGATATCATAGTTCAGCCTAGTTACATTTTAAATATAAGCATACTTAACAGAAAAGAAAATAAATGCAGACAATAAGATTGTCACATATTTTTTTGAATTAAGAAACAAATAAAAATTTGAGTTTTAGAAATGCTAAACAAATCTCATTAGTGTATGTTAGTTATGAAATGTGAATGTTAGTTTGGATTGACTTGTATTGTTTAGACATATGTATCCGATAAACAGATATGTTATGGTGATGTGATATGACTATGTTATTATTGTATTATATTCCTTTCATTGTGAGACTCTAAAAGTTGTTAGTTAGAATTGTATTTGTACATATTTTATCTTTACATAACGACTCATATTTTCAATTCTCGGGTTGTTGACGTCACTTTTGGCATTAGACCCGGATGGTCTAAAAGGTGGGTTGTTACATTTGGTATTAGAGTGTACACAAGAAAATAGGATAGGAACTAGGAACATACTGAATGAACGCATTTGCATTTTCTATTTTATATATATAGGAATTATTTACATATGCACACACTAATTATTATTCTACTTTTGTTCACTATCTATTTGGGAGTTGCTAATGAATCTCATTTTTACAAATAGCTAGAATGAGTAATTCAGTCAAAACTAGAATAGAGACCAACACAGCCAATGCTGGTGGGGTAGAGACTAAGGGGACTAGCACACGAGTAGATGTACTGGATATTCCAAGAGTTAATATTCTAGTATAGTTCAGACATTATATCTAAGCGACAAGCCAAGCTTATGCCAACCCCATAGAAACTATGGCCACCACTACTACCACCAACCGAGGTGTGATTCAAGCCTTAGTACCACCAACTATTGACTTTCCAAAGCTGAGTAGGGATTTCTCCATCCTTGGTGGGAAGCCTTTTATCAGGATGGAACCATATTCGATGACTTGGGTATGGATTAATAATTATGTGAAGATTTTCAACATGTTAGGACTTGGAGATGTTACTAAAAGATGGTTAGTTGCTTGGCATTTGCAAGGTCAGGCAGCATGTTGGTGGGAGGTGGTGACATCAGAAGTGGATGAGAATACTATTACTTGGGAAATGTTCAAGGCAAGGTTTCAGACGAAGCTCCTTTATGGTATTGAGAAGGATCTATTATTGGAGAAGTTTATTCACCTCAAGCAAGGAGAGATGACAGTTGGTGTGTATGTAAGTCGGTTCAATGAGTTAGCCAGATTTGGTTTTGAGTTAGTAAACATCCAGGAGAAGAAGGCATTGAAATTTGCATAGGGATTGAATTCACCTCCGAGAGATCTTGCATTGAATCAGATAACATATAGAGCAACTTTTGAGGGACTGGTAGTGGCAGCATTATTGAATTATTTGAATGGAGCTTTTGTTAAGGATCAGGCTAAGGAAGGAGAGGGCTAGCAACAAGGTAAGCACAAAGGAAATGGACAATAAGGAGGGTAAGGGAAAAAGCAGTCGGTTACTTGTCATAGATCCTAGAAAGTGGGATATGTCGCAATGAATTGTAAGACAAATCTTTTGAAAGTAAATGCTATAACTACAACCTAGTGGGACATATAGTAAAGGATTATAAGGCAGCCCCAACTTAGAAGAAAGTAAAGTGTCATAATTGTGATCGGTTTGGATATACAAAAGGAGACCGCCTAGCTTTGAAGAGTGAAGGTCAAATACTGAAGGCATATGTTTTGGATATCGTTTTCTAGTAAGGCACCGGGGTCAACTTAGAAGAAGGAGAAACATAATGTGATGGAAGATGTGTTGATTTAATTTGATTCTCCTATTCATACTTTATTTGACACCGGTGCATCTCATTCATTGGTAGAAAGTGCATTGGTCAGTAGTTTAGCCCTTAAACTTGACATCGTGCACAAATCTATTTTGATGTCGAATCATTCGGGGGATCGACCTATTTATCAATGTTATATCATAGATTAAAGTTGTTCATTTGTAGTGTGGAGTTACCTTGTGATGCATATGTACTAAAAATTTTGGGGTACAGGTAGATTCTAGGAATGGGTTGGATGTCTCGCTATGGGGTAGTGTTGGACTGTGATAGGAGGATGGTTCGATTGAGGAAGAGCAAAGGAATTGATTTGATTCTATGTTATGAGCCTGATATTTCTGTTATGGGGACGTATTTGTATTCACTTAGCCTGTCGTAGGAGAGCTATCGTTTGTACCCATAGCGAAGGATTATCCAGATGTATTCAAAGAAGTTTTTGGTCTTCCTCCGCGGAGAGAAATCGAATTTCATATTGATCTCAAGAAAGATAAAAGACCGGTAGCGATGCCTCTTAGGCATATGGCTCCGAAGAAAAGGAGAGAATTGGATAAGCAGGTTTCAGAATTGTTATAGGAAGGCTTTGTTCAAAGGAGTATTTCGGAATGGGGAGTGCCTATCATTTTTACTACTAAGGCAAACTATTTCTTCAGGTTATGCTTCCACTATCGAGAATTGAATAAATCGATGAAGAAAAACCGCTATCCATTGCCTCGCATTGACGACCTCTTTAATAAGTTAATCAGGGCGAATGTCTTCCCTCATCTTGATTTGGCAACCGGGTTTCACCAGTTGAGAGCGGCTGAAGATAATATTTCAAAGACCGTTTTTCATATGCCTGATTGATTGTTTGAGTTGTTAGACATGCCATTTGGGTTAACTAATGCTTTAGCTTATGTTGTGGATGTGATGAGTAAGATATTCCGGGAGCAATTAAACAAGTTTATTGTTGTCTTTTTGGATGACATTCTTATCTACTCCAAAAGTGAGGAGGAGCATGAGATTCATTTGAGAGAATTGATGGATGTCTTGACGATAAATCGATTGTAGGCTAAGTTCCTTTAATGTTACTTTTAGAGGAAAAAATTTGCTTCTTTGGGCAAGTGATATCAGTGGATGGATTGGCCATAGACCGAGGGAAAGTAGGTATTGTTAGATATTGGAAGAGTCGAAGAATGCTTCATAGGTTCATAGTTTTCTTGGTTTAGCTAGATTCTATTAGAAGTTTATTAATGATTTTGCGAAGATATCGACACCTTCGACTCATTTGATGAAGAAGAACCTGATTTATACTTGTAATTTGGAATGTGAAGCGGCCTTTAATCGATTAAAGGAGTTTTTAATGAGTGCATCAGTTTTGGTTATTCTTGATGGTTCCAAAACTTTTGCTATGTATATCGATGCATGCGGTACTGGTCTTGGTGATATCTTTATGCAAGAAGGCAAGGTAGTGGTGTATATGAGTCAAAAATTGAAGAATCATGAGAGAAATTATTCGACGCATAACTTGGAGTAGCTGCTACTGTATTCGCATTGAAGTCGTTGTGGCATTATTTGTTGGGTGAGAGATTCGAGTTATTTACAGGCCATAAATCTCTCAAATACCTATTCTATCAGAAGGATTTGAATTTGAGACAGTAGCGGTGGTTGTAATTCTTATCAACATATGACTTTGGGATTTCATATTCTCTAAGGAAGGGAAATGTAGTCGTCGATGATTTGAGTAGAAGGCAGGCTAAGGTGAATGTCACATAGCTAGAATGGACGAATTTCGAGTTTATATCGGGGTTTTATTTCTGACTCTGATTGGAGTATGCGCCGGGATTGTTAGCGGTAATGGAGATTACACCAGTGCTAATGGATCGTATTGGGTTAGGTCAAGTGCAAAACACGTCGTTAGTTGACATTATGGAGCAGTTAGGACGGGGTGAATGATCGAGCTAATTGGATCGTTGCTTCAAAGACCTGATCACCAGAAGGGTTACTTGAGGACAGACGGGAGGCTATATGTCCCATAGGTAAAGGAGTTGATAAAGGAATTCTTGGATGAGTGTCACTATTTTAAGATGACTATTCATCCAAGAGGAGATAATATTTATCGAGATGTTAAGAGGATATTCTATTGGTTAGGCATAAGGAGCCAAGTAGTGGAATACGTAGCATAGTGTATGACATGCCAAAGAGTGAAAGCGGAACAGTAAAAGGCAAGTAGGCTATTATTTACGTTAGACGTGCCATTGTGAAAACAGTAGTGCGTGTCTGTGGATTTTGTTGATGGATCATCTTGGAGTATAGTAGGAAATGAGAGTATATGGGTTATAGTAGATTGTCTCACAAAAAGCGCGCCTTTTATTCTTGTGAAGAGTACGAGAATAGTGGCGGCACTAGCGACACAGTATATTAAAGAAGTGCTCCGACTACATGGAGTTCCAACTAGTATAGTGAGTGACCAGGATCCACTTTTCACGAGTGATTTCTGGAGGAGTCTACAAGAGGTATTAGAGACAGTTGAATTCGAGTATGGTATATCACCTGTAGACCGATGAATAGAAACAGAGAGTAAAACGAGTGTTGGAGGACTTATTGAGAGCTTGCAAATTGGATCATGGAGGATCTTGGAAGGATCATCTTCCTCTTGTGGAGTTCATGTATAATAATAGCTACAAGGCTAGTGTAACTCCCACTATTTTCAACATCTAAAATCAATTAAAAACACCATAAAATACGATTGCAACTAATTCGGATATTAAAAACAGTGGACCGTTTGTTTTGTAATTTAATTTGTCAATAACTAAGAAAGGAAAGAGAAACCTCGCAGCGAAATCAAACATCAACATTAACTCAATAATACATTTATTTTACAACATTATCACGTCAATTTACATTTCAATACATCAATTATCATTAACTCATAAATGATATAACCATAGTATAAAAGAATATAACAAATCAGTTATTCGCGATATAGCCTAACAACCCACACTTCCATTTCCTCTTATGTGCCTACCTGTAACTTCACAACTATACAGATATATATATAACAAAGAGGAAAAAGTGTCATCTATTTTTGGACTGCTCCTAATCCTATAACCTATGGCTGGGGCTGTTAACGAGTACCCCAAAAATCCGAAATTCGTCATATCCGTATCCGAAATATGAAAAATTATCCGAATTTGAAAAATGGATACAGATACAGATATGGCCATGTCAACATTCGATAATTATCCGTTTGGGTTTTATCAAGGTTATAGGTACTTTTTGTGTATTTAAGTATATAAAATGATTGTCATTTACTGTTTTGTCAGGGAAAATTTAATATGTGTATAATAATCAATATTTTTGCTTAAAATGATTTTTCTTAGTATATTTATTATTTTTTATATTTTTAATACTAAAATGGATTAATAATGATTATTTATTTGTATAGATTTGTTAGTTGTGAAGGTCGAAGAATATCCAATAAATATCTGATATCCGTCCTCATCCTCGGGTAAGAATATTGATACGGCACTATCCGAATACTATTCAACCATTTACAGGCCTAACAATGACCATAGGCTCGATAGTTATTGCATAGAAAAAGCTACCTACATACACCTTTTGGAGGATCAAGCCCACGTAGTTGTATTTTATGCTCTTCTACCGCATCTAAATAATCTTTAGCACATAACAACCATAACATCCGTGCAGCCATCACAACCAATGCAACAACTACAACCAAAACAATCAATGCAAACAAGAAACTGTACTCCTACTAAACCATTCCAATCAATCATCATAAGTATAAGGTAACAAAAATAATAACATACTTGGTCATTAAACATTACAAACATTTGAAAACACACAATGTCAACCCCAAACATCAAATAAGCTAATCACAACACACACACATTCTTACATATACCAATTATCAACCATTAGTTGTACACCATAGATGTAAGTATAAATCAATCGAATGTGTACTAAACCACTATATTAGTAACACAAACACCAGCATAATAAAACTATAGTTAACTACATGCATGTGGTAGTAATGACAAAATATCGCACACACATCCAAATGTAATCTCATCGTCATAAAACAATACATGTCATAAATAAAATCAACCGTTAATCACATATTGCATCCATTCAAAACATCATATTCACGACCATTGTTTTCTCTTAAGTATAAAATCATTTAATTATTATTTATTATAAAAGCACCTTTTATTTTTTTCAAAACAATAATATTTCTTCCATGGTGATAATATACTTCAAAATACTTTATTATAATCTCGTTACCTCAAATCTCTTTTAACGTCGCATTTTACATCAAAATACCTTTCAAACCAATAGTATTATTGTTTTACGTTAAAATGATAATATGCATATTAAAACTCTTTAATATCTTCTAAAGCCGGTTTATTACTAAAATAGTGTAATTTTCACAAAAACCATAATATTATTTATGAAATCCCATTTTATCTAAATTATAATAATTAACTTTCCAATTTTAGTTTAAAATATGTTTTTCATTAGTATTTATGAATCTTCCTAGAAATTCAAAAACAATAACCTTATCAAAAAAATTTCCATTAATTTCATTTAATTCATTAAACTACTATTATTTACAAACATTATACAGAACTATAAATAACCTTATTTATCACTTATTTATCTAGCTTTTCTTTTATTGCACAATCTCACATATTCTATTTTAATTAATTACATTCATTTCTTAAATACATAATTAATTACAATTAAAAAATTAATAATAAAACGATCAACAATAAACTGTTAAACCAAGGCATAACATATCCAAATATCCACAACGTCTAAACAATCACTAATATATCACAACACATATAAATAATTATAATTTTTCATTAATGTATATGCATTTAGAATTCAAAATTCAATTAATTAAATTAAATTAACTATAGCAACACACTTTTGCAAACAGCCTCCAAACTCAGCAAATCTTATGCCAAATCGTTCAAAATTCCATCGTAAGTCCAACGGAAGAAACCACACGTGAGTCGGAGTTCGTATGTGAATACGAAGGTTAGAAGTTTCAGGGTTTAAAATGAAATTAAATATAAACCAGGGACTAGTTAGAAAATATACCACCTTCCCTGCCACCATTATACCCATCAATTCCAAAGTTTGACCGCGATTCCTCTACCGTCCAACCATTAATCACCGTCGAACAACCACTGTTGGACTCGGCACCTCTTCCACTTTCCAGCCCCGGCCGCCTCTTCGTCTCCTGGTCGCCATCCTTAGCAGGTCATGAGGATTTTTAAACCCTAAAACACAAATTTTGACTATCGTGGATCATTTTGTGGCATGCCACCATCACCAATCGACTTCTCTCGATAAGATGTACAATCCCCTCTAACAATTTCACGAATTGCTACCAATCAAATTCGCCTAAATTGACAGTTAGGATTTCACGGTTTAAGAGTTTGACCGTGATTTTCCATTAGCCTGAGCATTATTTTAAAAAATGAACACTTGTCTTTGACTCCATCCGTCGAGAGCTTCGCAACGATATACAATTTGATAAGGTTTGAACACTTTTATTTTTAAATCAACTGCTAGGGTTATGTAGCCTCTCTTATATAGTTGTTGGGCTGGGTTATGAGTTATTTAGCTGCTTTGGCCCGAAATAGTTACATGAGCTATTGAAACACTATAACGCCTATATTTTGCAAACCGTAACTCCGAATGCATTGAAATGGTATATCAATCCGATTAGCTCGAAAAGACTTTCGCAGTGGTTATAAAAACAATACCCAATTCACCATTTTATTAAAAATTCTTCTTCAATTACTTTAATGACTTGTAGTGTAAAATTTGCAGGTTATTACGTTCTGCCCCTTAAAAAATTACACCCTTGCCATTTCCCAGATACAACCATTAATCACATCAACAAAGTCTCATAGCAGGTCTAATCACAAAATACGGAGAAGCATATTAATCACAATCAACCATCTTTAATATAGTACACGACATCCACATAATATAATCAATCCGAACACACAACAATTTATTCACAATAATGAATTCTGCATACATACTATAGTAACACTTATAATTCCTCAATCATGCATCCAAACTATAGTATAAAACAATAGCACTCCATCAATAATAGGTGAAATAATTCCAACCATATATCAATTCCATACACAAGTCAGAACATGTACCTTAGCAATCCAAACGCCACGTCTGCAGCGAAAATACACAACAAAATATAGGTCGGTCCAAACATGCATGCATAACAAGAATATACAAATCAATATTCAACATAGCTCATTAAAGTAAAGCATGCACACGCTCAAAAATGGTAATCATTACATCATAATACCAACAGATAACACATGTGTGCTAATTTCTATGCTGACTACACTTCCACCATAATATGCATACCTTCCGACGGAGAGTACGTAGGAGCCTAAAGAGAAGGCAAAGACTGCTCGTCCTCAACTCTTTTTCGGTAAGTTTCCTGATTTTGTTTAATTTCCTTAGTTTTGATTATTCTAGGGTTAGGATTTGGATGTCTTTGGATGATTTGGTTATTAGATTGTATATTGTTGAATCCGCATTCATATAGAAAAATATATGCATATATTAGGGTGTTATGCATCATACTTAATATGTCATCTTATTGCATTCATATAGGTTGTATTAGCTGCATTTCTACTTCGTAGGTATAGAAACTACAAGTTCATGACATCATTCATTTCAGTATGCTCATATATATGTGTTGTTTGTAGAAATTGGATGATACAACTGTATAATCGATTGATATGTGCTTGACGAATGAGCGAACATTATATTACATTTTCCATTCTTTAGGAATTTTGAGGATGAGATTCTTTTAAGTGGGGGGGAGGGGACGTAATACCCCGAAAAATTAGTAAATATTTTAGTTAAATATTAATAATATAATAATGTGAAAATAACTAAATCTAATATGTTAATTAAATTAATATTCAATACGGAGGAGCGAAATGGTAATTTTTCCAACTTTGGAATTTCACGACGAAACCGACGCTATTGCGAATGACTCATTCTAGTTCACACAGTATTTTAGTTTGCCTCGTGTGGAGTCCACATGAATGAATTACGGTCGAACATGTGTCAAGTTGATCGAGTGCCAAAACTTAGTTTGAAATTTTGAATTACCGTTGCCAGTCGCTTTCCCTCCTCTCCACTTAAAACAAATTCACGTATATTTCAGTTTTAGAACAAATGCAAGCTCTTTCTCTCTGTCTTGTTCTTCCTCTATACCAAATAAACTATAATTTTCATATCTTTCTCAAAATTCAATGAAATCGTGTGAGACCGCCGACATCTCAAAGCTAGCAAAGAGGACGCACATGCATCAACTTGGAGGCAAAATTCTGAAGCACGGACGTGCAGCAGGCCGGACAATGAAGATTCGGGCAGTAAACTTGAATTTGGTGAGTGATTCATCCTTTCCACTTCATAAAATGGAATCACGATGCTATATATATATATATATGATATGTTGGCTATAATAGTGTAGATAATCATTTATAAATAATGAAATTCAGATTAGATTGGGTTTTGGGAGGGAATTGGTTATGAATAATAAATTAGAATTAGGTTTACACTAATTTATAGTAATTTGATGAGCATATACACAAAAATTGATGGAATAAACTATGAAACCGAACTAAGAAACGTAGGGCTAAGTACTAGAGATATTCTCATGAGGTTGAAGGCGGAATGGAGACCGATGGAGGTGGAACGAAGTGGCAAAAAGGCAAAATCCTCTTCCTGGCAATTGCCAGGAAAACGTGCACACCAGCACACTAGTCTTGCAAAACTGTTTTCCGGTGGCCTATTTTCAAGCCAGGTTGAACCTAGACCAGTAAGGGCCTATATAAGATAATAATTATCAATTCGAGTCATGTTTATCTTGTTTTCTAAAGGCGTTTGGAAGCTAATGATGAGGCAAATGATGGCGTTATGGGCCGAGTGAATGTGTGTGATGATTGGCTGCTCTTTTAAATGGATATGTGTTGTTAATGATACAGGAATGTAATACGATGGTAAAGTTAACATGAATGAGACTGTGGTGCAAGTAGGTGGCCTAGAGTACGGATATGGATGTGGATACGAACCTATGACAGAAGTAGGTGATTTAGGTATTGTGTTGCTCCCCTATAGTGCTTCGGTGGACCAGTGTGGAGGTAGATGGTAAGCGACCCTATAAGCTATGGGCGGCCCAGGGCATGGGTCTGGTTAGTATGAGGACAACGGGTAACCATGTAGGTTTTGGATGGTACAGGGAAGTAAGTCCACATAGTGATTATGTGGTACGAATAAAGGCAAGGCATGATCGGTAAGACATGAGGTGACTGAGCGTTAGACTTATATCATGCTATAGTATTATTATTGTGGTATATGTAGAGTAAAGTATGGCTCACTCGCCAGACTTATGTATGACGCGCTCCTTTTGCTTCCTTTTTATTTATATATCCATATTGATGGAGTTTGGAGACGGGATGGTAATGGAGATAAGGATTCATTTGTGTATATTATATACGATGTAAATAAGTGTTATAACCTAGATTTGACTATGTGTATGGTTTAGGTTGACTTGTATTATTTGGACATATGTATTTGACAAATAAACATGTTATGGTGATGCGATATGACTATGTTATTATTGTATTATATTTTAGTTTCTTTAGCTATGAGACTTTGAAAGTTGTTGGTTAGAATTATATATGTATATATTTTATCGTAACCCAACATCTTGTTTTTTGGTTCTTCGATTGTTGACGTCGGTTCTTAGTTAGATCCGGGACTAAAAAGGCCGACTGTTACACAAAGCGCTCCATGAAGCATCGAGCAGTACTTCCCTTTCACAACTTGAATATTTAAATCTAGTAACTTTTGTATCTTCAAATATTGATTTGCCAATTACAGTATAGTCAAGTAACCCATATGAAACTTTGAATTTGAGTAACATGAGTTAGTAGGATTGAATATAATTAGAGAATAAATAAGAATTGGTATGAATGGCGATAAAATTAAGGTTTTGAGAATATCAAAAATTGAGAGCACTTAAAACAATAGAGATTAAGAGTAGAATTGGTGATCGAAGTGATGAAGTGCATTGCTTTTTTATATTGGTGTAGAGTTAAAAACTAGAGTTATGAATTTCTTAAGAGGAAGAAATAAAAGACACGACTACTAATACAAACTTTTAAATAAAAACAATTTTTTGCATACAACCCAAAATCCTCAATAGAATGTACAATCGATCGATTGATTAAGGTATAACGGTCGAATAATTATACCTTAAACTTGATTCTGAACTGCAGTTCTAAAACTATGAGTTATTAATATTACTAAAAATTGTATAAAAATTAAATAATATTCTAGAACTTAGTGAAATATAATGAAAATGGTTTATGAGGAGAAAACAAAAACCGTGTGGATTTTAACAAAATAGATTATGCTAAAGTACAATGGACACGACATTACAAATTCATATACTTTTATGTGATTTCTTAATCTTCACATTTGCCTCCGTTTTGTTGAGTCACGCTCCATATACCTTGTGTTCAAACCTGCAAGTCTTAGAATACTTATGTACTAACTACTTTATATTAGTTACCTAACATCAAACTCATCAAATGTGTATTAACTACAATATACTAGTAATACAAACATCAACAACTTCACCAGACCTAAAACCATAATAAACTACACAATGTCTGCATCCAACCACTTCTAATGTAATGTGGTTCCATCTTAACACAACAATCCAAATTGTGCACTCACATATATTATTTCTACTTAAGTATAAAATTTCCTTATTAATTTTTATTACAAAAACATGATTATTTCTATTTTTCTCAAACAATAATGCTCCCCAAAATGATAATATACTTCAAAATCCTTCATTATAAAACTATTACTTTAAATATCTCAAGACAGCGTTGTTTAATGAAAAATAGTTATATACGTCCAACTACTTCCAAAGTAATAATATTATCACTTTATATCAAAACAATAATAAAATTTGTTTATTTAAACCACCTTATTAATCTTCACAACCACTTTATTAATATTTAACTCAAAAGTAATGATATCCTACATTAAATCTCAAAAATCACTTTATTATTGTTTATCTCAAAAATAATAATAATTTAAATTAAAATATTTTTGTAAAATACCTCTTTTTTATTATTGTTATTGCTATTATTCTCAAAATGTATCAAGTTTTCATTATTGCTTAGATAATAATAATATCATTTCTCCTAAAACTTTGTAAAACAAATCATATTATGATTTTACTCAAAAATAATTACAACTTACCAAAAACCATATTAATATTTGTTAAAATCTACTTTACTTTAAATAATAATAATTCCTTTAAAATTAACTTTAAAATGAATTCTTCGTTATTAGTTATGAATTTTCCTAGAAATTCATTAATAATAACCGTATCAAAATTTACATATTAATTTTAATAAAAATTATTAATTACGATTATTTACAAATATCGCCCCAAATTTCATAAGAGATCCTATTTACTCATTCTCAATTAATTATTTATTAATCTGAAATCTATAAATATTTACTATACATTATCATCTATAACGGGGGAATAATTAAATAGATAAAAAACCCAAACAGAACATATATCATTTTAAAAACATCAAAACGATCGAACGATCATCAAAGGGGTATAATGTATCTCAATTGATGTACTTACATACACAACTATACACACAAACTTACATATATATTGATGAATACCTATTTAATATGTTAAATTATAAATACTTATGACCATCGTATCCCACCAAGGAGCTTTTATAAACATCTCTAAAAGTTGACAAACCATGTACAAAAATGTCTAGAATTTCACCAAGAATTCAATGAAATAAACCGCATATGATAATGTAGGTAGTATGCAAAAGTTTTAGCATTTAAAAGCTATAATGTTTAATTTGAAAATAATGTGACAGGAGCTTAATAGAAAATTTGCATTACCCGAGTCATCGGTCTTTACAGCTACCTGCTCAATTTGGACCATGAAATTCCTTCGTCTCTTACCATCTTAGATTTCACTTCCCTCACCAACGCCCTCCTTGTGACGTGCACTATAGATTTATAGCACCGCTAGCCCCTATAGTGCCTCTAGCAAACGTCATGATCTTGTGTTTGGAGAGCCCTAAAAAAAATTTAACCGCCATAATCCATTTCAGGCCATGATACCACCATTGATATCCTCTACTCTGTAAACCTGATCTATTGCCATCGCAGTCATTGCCTAATTCCTCACGGATCGAAAACACCTAAATTGTAACATCTAAATCACCACTACCATCTTTGACTACTGATTTTCATCAATCCAATCATTATTTCAGAAAATAAATTATTGATTTATCTTCGTCTTGTCAAGATAAAGAGTTTGATATATAATTCTATGGGTTTTCACCACTTTAAATTCCGGTAATAATTTGTAGCTAGAGAAGTTTGTCTGCCAATAAGATGTGACTAATGGGTATTTCAAGGTTAGAGAGATGATTCTGTTCAGATGGTAGGTAGAGATAAGGTAAACTCATACTTATTACAAATGTTCAGGTATTTTGGGTCTAAAGCAATTGGGGCCTTAAAATATGCATTTCAGCCAACGTATTCATATATATCAAAATGTATTTCTCTAACATTCCAAATAAAAGAAAATATCAAAACTCCCAAAAAGCCAACTCTGGTCAAAATGTTCTTCCATCGTCAATTTGTCTTCAGGGGCTAAAGATTATGAATTGGTAATAAATGTGTTAAATTTGCAGGTTGTTACATTCTCATCATTTAAAAGAATTGCACCTCCACAATTACCCAAAGAATAAACACACAACTCAATGTATAAAATATCATACCACATCATACGATTAGGTATACAAACATTCACAAAATATGAGGAAGTATATCAGTCACAAACTAGCTACTTCTAAAGTAGCATACGAGAACCGCATAGGACTTATATATATATAATTAATTATAAATATAGATATAATTAATTTTATATCAAACTACATTTATATATACACACATTTATTTTATTATGCATATTGAATTCTTAAAAGTATAATATGAATATGTATATATGGTTATGTATATATATGATTTTTTTCTAATTTTTTGGAAATATATGCAATTTATTTAAGATTAATATAAAGTAATTTAAATTATAATTATAATTTTATATATTTGTATATATTTATATTAAAATGTATATGTTTTGCAAATTGCATTTTATAATATTTATTTATATATAAGTATTTACACACCCATATATATACTTACATATTAGATGGAAAATATGCATATCAAGGGGCTAATACGTCCTTTGCGATCCCAACATCTATATACGGGCATGTTAAACCATGTATACCATTTTATTTTGCGTATGTAAGTATGCACATATATGTATATGGTAAACATATTATTTATATAATATAAAGTTTGATAGAGTTAGTGGTATGCCTTAGGGGCAATTCTATAATATATTGTAAATTAATTAACTTTGTAACCAATTCTCATTCATAATATAAGGTGTTTTTCTTTCTGTTATAATGTGTTATAAATAATTAAATGCTTAATCAAAATATATTTAATAGAAAATCCCTAAATGGTGTGTTTGTGATAGTAATTAAAAATAGTTGTAATCATGAGTATTATATTACAATATTATAAAAACACATCATTTTAAATGTTCCTAGTCAAGATGCATCAAGACCGGATATTGATGTATCCGTTGAGACCATAGTACGTAACACTCTTCAAATATTGGACATTGTATTACTCATGACTGCTACGAGAACTTAGGGGTTACGTACTAATAGTAATTGAATAACTATGGAAAGACTCACTCGATGGTTTTTGGTTGGTTAATATAACTACGGTCAAACATAAAATATCGATGTGACCGATTTATAAGTTCTCTTGACTTGAGAATATTATCGACCTTTAATATGAAACCTTTTCTTTGATTATAGTCAAATCACGATACGGCATCCGTCGAGTGACTATAATTGGGTCGAGTGGAAGTATTGGAAGTGAAGCGCTATTCAAGAGAGGATTCGTCTCCTCGGCTATATGGAGTTAGCACCAAGGTCAACTCAAAGTAAAAATCTCTGGCCAAGTGGTTCGCTTAATTATTATTATTATTGAAACAAGGATTTTTGTTTGGATTATGGAGTTAAATATGGATGATATTGGAATGACCATTCCCAAATTCCATAAATCCAAAGTGATATAATTTCGACGAAGAGAATTGGTGTAAATAAAAGTCGCAACCGGGTAACGCTTAACAAAGTAAAATTAGATTTTACCAAAACCAAGTAAGTCATAAATTTAGCCAAAATGTCACATCACCTGCTAAGTGACGTGTGAACGTTAATATTCACATAGTTCGATATTAATTGCTGACCAAATTTACGCCTAACGAGTCACACAACTGAAACGATGAAATCGTCTTTGACCAAATGATTTAATTAATTTACAACTGTTATGAATTAATTAATATTTATGAAACATTATTTATAAATTCTATTTTGATTTGATAAACAAATATTAAATGTATTTATAAAAGCTATAAATATATTAATCGATATACGGTATCGATAAGCGTATTAAATTAGATTTAAAATGCAAAATTATTTGTTCGGACCATAGATGGGTTCATGGCCCAAGAGAGGGGCTTGTAAATTCGGTAGTAATATAGGGTTATGGGTGGCTAATACATGTAGAGATAGGCTTATTTTTAGACGGCTCGAATGGAAGGAGATCGAGTAAAAGAAGAGAACCCAAATTCTCTTCTTCCTTTCCTCTATTTAAGCACATCTACCCTCATTTGCTATATTTTTTTTGGAGCCTCCATTCCTATACTTTGCTGGCTGAACTCCCCTTCTTATCTCTCTATTATCTCTAGCTGAACTTAAATCAATTCAACTACTAATTAATAGTTGGTGGTCAACGGTTCAAGGACTAACACTCTTTTGGGTTGAAAATTGTTTCAACGAGCATACTTCATCATTTCAAGGTGTACTTCAAGGCTTTGAAAGTAAGGTATATTTCTAACCAAAATATAATTATCCATGCCTATATATAATGTTTTATTATATATGTATATATTTTATATTGTTAGTTAGGTGACGATTCTAATATGCAAATTATATTATCACAATTTTTTGGTTATATATATGTATATATATATATAAATTTTTTTGCAATGTTCATATCTTTAATGGCATGATTCAGAAATATAAAAACAAAATTTTATATCCTAATAATATATATTGTAAATATATGCATATAAATTTAATTTATAATTAATTCATCATACTTAATATATAAATGCCATATAAATTTTATATATAGGGTATTATACATATATTATATTTGGTAGTAATAAAATATTATATATATATATATATTATTTAAATAATATTTAAATCATTTAGTTACATAAATAAAATGTATTGATATATATATATATATATTATATAAAAATATGTTTTTCATATTATAAAATATATTACCACAAAATACATATATTTTATTATTATCTAAAAATAATTTAAATATAAACCAAAAGTCAATAATTAATTATAAAATTATTTTTGAATCATAAAATTATGAAATAAATTTTTCTAAGTATATAATATCAAGCATAATTTTACTGGAAATTTAAATTTTGAAATTATATTTTGAAATTATTTTATATTAATCTTTTAAATTAAAACCGTATGAAATTAATTATAATAAAATTAAAATAAATAAAAAATTATTTATGAGTCATTCGCAAGCCCAGGCAAATATTTATTTAAAAAAATTATTTTTTGTATTTATAAATATTAATCTATATTTTTAATATATATTTATAAATAAGTAATTAATATAATATGTATATTAAAAAAATTATTTTATTTACATATGTATGTGTTGTTCTCGGTTTTAAACAAAATAAAATTTAATGTGTTTATTATTGATTTAAGCATATTCATATTCATATTTATATGAAAAATTAATTAAGTTTAAATATAAATATAATATTTTATAGATATGTAAACAAAAGTATATATATACATACATACATTCGGACAATATATTTACATATTAGATGAGCTAACGTGTCTATTGCGATGTAAATCCTAACATCTATACATGGGCATGTTATACCTTGCAAGGACTAATATGTTATACATTCACACACATACATATGTGTATATGATACACGTGTGTGTGTGTATCATAACATAAATTAAATAAAACTATATCAATTTATAAATTTAAATAAAATAAAAGATTTTATTTAAATAAAAATTAGAAATGTTCTAAATAAACTAGACTTCATAGCCCTAATAAAGATCTAATAGGGTAACAAAGATTGAAATTTACCCATAACTTCCGCTGCTGACTGGCCCAATTCCAACAATGGTATCAGAGCCTAATACCATATGCGGTCTAACTTAGACATGTTATGGTTAACTATATTATAAAAGTTATAACATGATAAAAAATTACAAAATGTTTGAAAATATAATACAAAATAATTTCAAAATTCCTAAAATTTATTAAAAAGATTAATAAAATAAATAAGTTAATTAATTAATAAATGTATACATGTATTATATATTATGATATATGTTACGTCGTTTTAAAATGTTTAAAATAACATAAATATACAAGTATGTATATGAAACGAATTTTGAAATTAATATAATATAATTAAATAAATTAATTAAAGGATTAATTAATTAAATAACATACACATATATATGATATATCTATAAAACTATAAAGGTTATAGTATATTATAAATATTGAATATAAATGTTATATTAAGATAATACAAATTAATTAAAATGTTAACCAATTAAAATTAATAAAACAAGATTTAATTAATATAATATTACACCTAAGATTATTATATAAGTAATAAGAAATATAAAATTATGTAATAATAAAACTTGTATAATATGAATGTATAAATTAAAGGTGGAACATTAAAGAAACCCAAATAGACTTGAGGAATAAACACCTACGTAAATGTACATATACCGAGATTTCCAATGTGTCCAACACTTGAATCACAAAGGTAATTCATAAGAATTACATTATTTTATAAGTTGATGTCACTTAATTTGATATATTGAAGATTATGAATCTCAAATATAATGTTGTTCTTTACCATATATATGTATTAATAAATCACTTGCATACTCCTCAGTAGTTGAGCAAACTCAAGCTAGATATGTTATGTGTAGTATTATTAATATAGGGGCATTTCACCAGAAGGACAAAATTTGCAGTCCAATTAGTTTCTAGGACACACATTCAAAGAAATTACTTTCAAGGCCAAAGTTAGTAGAATAATTACGTTCAAGGACAAAGTCGGCAGTCCAATTACTTTCAAGGACATAATTTCATAGGTTTTTAGGCCCTAGAAACTAATTATTTTACGTTTTGTCCTTGAAAGTAATTATTTCAGTTGTGTGTCCTAGAAACTAATTCCACTTGCTAAAGAGGCCCTTGTGGCTAATTTTCACATTGATATATTTAATAGACGATGAAAGATAACTATATGTATTTGTTGAGCAAACTCAAGGTACATATAATATACTTAGACTGTCGTGATATGGTAGGTTCAAGTGAATAATTTCATTTTGATTTGTTGAGCAAACCCAAGATCGAAGTGAAAGTCGGACAAGGTACCAAGGGTTGGAGTTTGATACAACCGATAAGGAGTTATCCATCGTCCATGGAGCTATGATTTTTAGAGAAAACTCAAGGTCATAATTCTAAGACGGACAAGTCCTAATGCCTACTAGTGAAACTGAAAGACTTCTATGTTTCGACTTAGGGTCTAGCGAAACATAAAAGACTAGTGGGAGCATATTAGTAAAATGAAACACACAGTTTAACCTTACTAATACTATAAGAACATCTACTATGATTTGTCCTAATAATCTACCACTTAAACTTGCAGATAATGACAACTTCAAAACTATTTTATGAAAACGACAAGCTTAGTGGACCTAACCACACTGACTAGCCAAGAGCAATTAAAATAGCATCGACTTACGAGCGGCTTTGGACTACTATTACATGTGAACCTAAAGAACAACCTGTTGATGATGCAGACCTCGAATTATGAATTGCTTATGAAAAATGGGTATCAGACCTAAAGATCACCCAAGTTTTTTTTCTATCTACGTTAAACAAGCTGTTATAGAGGAAGTATGAAAATATGTCCGTCCGTGAGATATTTGATAGTCTCAAGGCTCTTTTTGGTGAATAGTCAAGTTCCGTAAGGTATGAGCTTATGAAGATGTTGTTCAATTACAAGATAACCAAAGAATAGAAAGTGGACGATTACATGCTAATGATGAAGTGCTATATTGATAAGCTTTCACAATTGGATGTATAAATAAGAAACGAATTGTAAGTAGATTTGATCCTTGGTTCATTTACTCCTCAGTACGAACCGTTCAAACTGAATTATAACATGAAACAATTTAATGTGAATCTCGTAGAGCTCCTTAATCCGTTAAGGTCGGTCGAGTCACAATCCAGAGATTAAGGTGTTGTACTTGATGTAAAGGGTAGTGCATCATCTTCGAAGAGTTCAAAGAAGTGGAAAAGTGAGGGTAAGAAAAAGAAAACTAAGAAGACTGATGACAAGGGTGAATGTCACTACTGCCACAAGAAAGGTCACTGAAAAAGGAATTGTCCTGACTACTTTAAAATTATTTGGAAAAGAAGCAGAATGTTATGTGGCTTCAACAGATATATTTATGATTCGAAATTGTTTTGTAATCAATAAAGTGTCTTGGATCATAGATACTAGATCTAGTACTCATATATGTAATTTGTTACAGGGGCTTAAGAACTGGCACAGTGTGGCAAGAGGAGAGATGAGGCTTCAAGTCGTTGATGGATCTATGGTAGATGCAACGGCAGGAGATTATCATTTGAATTTGCCTAGTTGATTAATATTAGTATTAAATAATTGCTATTTTGTAAGAGAATTTATTTGTGGGATAATTTCTGTTTATAGATTGTTTGAGACTTGATATATATTTCACCGTGAAAATAGTGTTATGAACATTAGTTTGGATGGAAATAAAGTCTGCAATGGTATTCTTGAAAATGGAATTTATGCGATTGATACTAATTATGTGTGTTCTATGAATAATTCTTTTAACAATATAAATGACAATTATCTTCGATATATTAGGCTAGGTCATATAAGTGAGAAACGATACACAAATGAAAACTGAAGGTTTTCTCCCATTAGTTGATTCTGAATCATGTGACATGTATGATCGTGTATCAAAGGTAAAATGACCAAGCACCCCTTCAGTGGGAGCAATGAAAGAGTTGACGAACTTTTAGGGTTAGCGCATAGTGATGTATGTGGCTCGATGCCTGTAATTACCAAAGATAATAGTTCTTACTTTGTTACCTTCACTGATGATTTCTCAAGGCTAGGACATGTGTATCTTATGAAGAACAAATCCGATGTCTGTGAGAATTGTTTAATACAAAAATGTAGTAGAAACCAAATGGGCCATAAGATTAAGATTCTTTGATTAGATCTAGGAGGTGACTATGTTGGACAGGATTTCTACTAATGCTTAAAAGATAATGAGATGATTTCTTAGGTTACTGTACCGTATACTCCGCAATACAATGGTGTGTAGGAGTGAAGGAACCAAACTTTATTAGACATGGTTCGTTCCATGATGAGTAAGACTAAGCTACCTTTGTCCTATTGGGGAAATGCGCTAGAAACCGCGGTTCATATATTGAATTTGTTACCCACTAAATCTGTGCTTAAAACACCATATGAGATGTGGTATGATAAGAAATCCCAACTCAAATATTTGAAGATGTGGGGCTGTTCGACATATGTTAAGAACGTTGGTCCAAATGAAGTAGAGGCAAGATCGATACCATGTAAATTTATAGGATATACCAAAAACTTGATGGGATATATATTCTACAATATCGAGGAAAAAAAGGTCATTGTTTCTCGACATGCTTTTTTTAGAAATGGAATATATATCAAAGTAAATTAACATCAAGGTTGTAGAATTGGATGAGATCCAAGAAGTTAATACCAAGGCCGAACCAGTGGGAGAATCAAGTTCACCTATCTACGAAAAACACACAACCTATTAGAAGGTCTGATAGGGAATCTCGCGCATTAGAGAGATACTATGGTTTTTTTGTGGATTGAAAGAAGGAGGACTGTGTCTTAGATGATGACACTCCTCTATCCTTTCAACAAGTACTACATAGTAAAGACTCTTCAATCTGGCTTGGAGCTATGTAATCCAAGGTAGATTCCATGTACAAAAACAAAGTTTGGACTTTGTTGGACGTACCCAAAAGAATAAAACCCATCGACTGCAGATGGATTTTTAAGAAAAAGCTAAATGCAGATGGAGAACTAGAGATTTATAAGGCAACGCTAGTTGCAATAGAATTTCATCGAATTTAAGGTATTGATTATGACAAGACCTTTTAGCCTGTAGCCATGCTTAAGTCCATTCGGATTATGTTAGCTATCACTACATTGTATGACTACAAAATATGGCAAATGTATGTAAAGATAGCTTTTCTAAATAGTGATTTAGTAAAAATCATTTATTTGTCGCAGCCTAAGGGTTTTATGGTCAGTGGGAATGAGGGAAAGGCATGCAAGTTGTTAAAGTCCATTTATGGACTTAAACAAGCTTCAAGGAGTTGGAATAATGTTTTGATATAGTAATCAAACCGTTTCGTTTTTATCAGAACATAGTGGAAGCATGTGTATACAAAAAGAAACAGGGCAATGCCATCGTATTCTTAGTACTTTATGTCGATGCTCTATTATTGATTGGTAATGACACTTTGTTGTTACAATCAGTGAAACCTTAGTTTTCCAAGAATTTCTGCATGAAGGATTTAGAAGAAGCAGCTTATATACTTGATATAAAGATTTATAGAGATAAATCTAAGAGGCTATTGGGATTGTCTCAATCCCTATACATAGATACCATACTGAATAGGTTCAGTGTGGAGAATTCCAAACGTGGCGACGTCCCAACATAGTCTGGAATCGTCCTTTCTTAGAAGGTCGCTCCTTATACCGATGAGCTGAAAGAGCATATGAAGAGGATCCCATATGCCATATCCATATAATCCATAATTCAAGCTATGCTATGTACTAGAGTAGATGTGGCATACACATTAGAATGCATAATTCGATACCAATCTAATCCCGAAAAAAACATTGGACGACCGTAAAATGTATACGAAGTATTTGAGAAATACTCGGGACTTATTCCTTATATACGGGAATGAAGACCACCTTGTGAAGGGTTATACATATTTGGACTTTCAAAGTAATATAGATGATAGTAAATTGGTGTCAGGTTATGTCTTTACGCTTAAAGGTGGAGTCGTTAGTTGAAAAAATTTAAAGTAAGAAATAGTTGTCGATTCCATAACAAAGGCCGAGTACATTGCCCTCATTGAAGCAGCTATATAGGCCGTCTAGATTTGCAAGTTTTTGAGTGAGCCCAGAATGATTCCCAATACCGAGAATTATGTGGCATTGTTATGTGATAACAATGCAACAATGCAGATCGCAAAGGAGCCCAGAGTACACAAGAAGTCACGACATATTCTTTGGAAGTACTAATTAATTAGTGAATTCATTGAGAAGAAAGAGGTCGTGATACAAAGGTTAGATACCAAGGGCAACATAACAGATCCATTCACCAAGGGTCTAGCTCGGTCGACTTTCAAGAAGCTGATTGAAGGGATAGGATTGAGATTCCATAATTGGTCCCAAGTGCAAGTTAGAGATTGATAGAGTTAGCGGTATGGCCTAGAGACAATTCTATAATTTATTGTAGGTTAATTAACTCTGTAATAAATTCCCATTCGTAATAAAGGTTTTTTCTTTATATTATATATTCATTATAATGTGTTATAAATAATTAAATGCTTGATTATAATATATTTAACAGAAAATCCATAAATGGCGTGTTTGTGATAGCAATTACAAATAGTTGTAATCATGAGTATTATATGACAATATTATAAAACACATCATTTTAAATGTTCCTAATCCAAAACACAGATAACGGTAACAAACAACAATAATTTACAACTATACTACAAAACATACAAAACAAACAATAACAATAAATCAACAAGATCAAAATTAATTAATAGCAAACAACAACAACAACAATGGGAAGCAATAACAGACATCAACAAACAACAACAAGAAACAACAAAAAACTACAAACAATAATAAAAAAACAACAAATAATGGTAAGCAACAACATACAACAACAAACAACAACAAACAATAGCAAGCAATAAGAAATAACAACAAACAATGGTAAGCAACAAGAAATAACAACAAACAATGGCAAGCAACAACAAACAATAACAAGCAACAACAAACAATGACAAGCAACAAAAAAAACAACAAATAATTGCAAGCAATAACAAACAACAAAAAACAATGGCAAGTAACAACAACCAATAAGCATACAAAACAACGAAGCATACTAAAGAGTCTATACCCACACACACGGTGACCAACTAAGGTCAAAACATGCATGGCAAACTACAAACTCCAATGAGCCTATTCGACATCGAAGATGGACAAAATACTCAAGTGGTTAACTCCTTTCGTGAATACAATACATGAAAGATCATTACACCTCCTACTATAAAAAGAAAAACTTATATGATATGGTGGATCATTGATCCATAAAACTCTCAAATATACCTAGCAACCCAAGTCTCTATTTTCCTTTTCCTTCAAATATAACTCATTCTCCAAAGGAGAAAACTTTAATAATTATATCATTATTAAATGACAATTTACAAATACTTGGGCTCGCTTGGATTCAAACTCACCTCAATCGCACAATGTTAATAAGGATAATATACTAACTATACCACAATGCTTGCTTAAGCAAGTATCATATCGCCACTTAAAAGAATATCCGAATCATCATAAAACTGACCGAGAAGTCCCTCCCTAAACTATACCAAGCTATCCTAAATGACTATACTATACATAACTTTATAATGAATAAATATCATCCAAAATAATATACGATACCGGATTCAATCCTCTATTCGCTCATATGGTTTCTTTATCAAACTAGGGTCGGCCATCAGACTTCTCTCATGAAAACTCCAACCCAATTCCTTGGTTTGACCACCAAAATTTCCTCGCACGACTAGAGCCGCGCTTCAGAAATCTCTCAGTCACCTCAAGAATCCGGCTTAAGTGCCCATCTTTCAAAATCTAGTGAATAACCGTTGCCTCACTAGTGAAAATCACCTAGCAATCCAACACCCAAACTAGTGATTAGGAACCAGGATGTAAATGGACCGATCATTAGAAAATATCTTTTTAGCACATAGGATTATTCCTAATATCTAAGGTTTACTAATAAAAGGAATAACAATTCTAACACAGACGACTCTAGGAAAACACCCATAAGTCGTTCTCTCGGTCTTTGATCATTACTGGGCATCCAATAAACTATACTTGGATGCAAATCCAAGTCACACTTCATTGACCAAACCTACTCAACTTGAAAGCTCGTGCATCAAGTTCGAATGGTAGTATTCACGATCGCTCACCTTAGCTTAGCAACTAAGGCTACATATACAAGGTTTGTCTTTACAAAAGAACTTACATATTATGAAAAGTGTCAGGTTTAGCCTATCTACCAAGTTACTAGCAATAGATGAATATACAGCTCAAGTATCGAAAAGAACATAAGTGAGTACCCCAAATACAAAGCATAACTCTCTACATAAGCTCCTTCCAATTTTCTAGAGACGTAGGCCTACTAGGATCCAGTAATACCCCTAATGCATTAGTCATCATCACTTGCCCACACCACTGAATTGTAGGACAGTTCTTCCTCAAGTGATCAAGCCAATCACAATTGAAGCACTTATGATTCGCTTTAGCTAGATGATATTTCATAGCGAAATGCTGCATATGCACTAAAGTGACATACTAGGTCGGCTATCTTCTTTGGATAAGCTTGATCTCTCCTTGTATTCTGGCTTTTGCGGTTTAGTTGGAACTTCGGTTTGCATCCCACCATTGCTAGCTCCATTGGTACCTCATGAGCACTCTCACAGGGAAGAGCTACCACCACTAGACTCTCAAAAGTTGCAAGGTAAGAATCTTGTTGTGTTGTTACATAATCCTCTTTGTATAGTACGATTTTGTACTTGAGAGTTGAAGTGTAGCTATTTAGATACTTATTTACTCATTTGTTTAAATTTACATCTAAATACTGAATGGCTTTCTTAAAAAAGGGTATATACATTGGGAAATATAAGATGATGTGTGTTATCGAGTGTTTCCCAAATGCGTGTTGCATTTTAGTTTTTAGGGTTTTCCATAACACAAGTTGCATAAGGGAAGTACTGCTGATATTTTTCAAAGTTGATGATTCGGGGATTTTAATTAGTATTGTTACTTTACCCTACTTATAGAAATTTCAAGGACGAAATTGTTTTAAGGCGGGGAGAATGTAACAATTTGCACTTTAGTGACTCGGTATTTAAATAATTAATTTAAATATTAAGTCATTAACTAATGGGATTCCCCTTGTACTTAAATTTTAGAGACAAATGAATTGGGTTTTGAGACACCCGTAGTTCAGACCGCTTTTCCGTTGTGGGTAATGAGTATAAATTTGACTATGTTTGGAGTCGATGGGTATTTCGAGTGAATAGTGTTTTTGAGTGGATGAAACAAATTTGGGCTAAGGCCCATTAGCTAGCATATACGTGGCTAAACCCCTTCATAATTCTCATTCACTTTTCAGTCCACGTTATTTCTTTTCCTTTCTCCTAATCTTTTCCTTAATTACTCCTTAATCCCCTAATCCTAAATCCACTAACCTAAGCCTAAATAAAATTCCTAAATTCATTAAAAAAAATCATTATGATTCTTCTACCTATTCTTCACCTAACCTATCAATGAATAAGCTTGAATCGGAGTTTGGAGCTTCATCTAAGATTTTAAGAGAACCATGAAACGAGTTTTTGTGATTGAGCTTAGTTTGGAGAAGAAGAGGCGAGCGAGATGATTCTCAAACTCTATTTACTTATTAAACTTCATTACTTCATTTAGTGATTATTATGGAATTATATGAAGTGATTTAGATAATGCTTGGGTTGATTTATGCTTATATTTATGTAATAAACATGATTATATTAACTCATTGTCTGTTTGAGACCTTTATTGCTATTTTTGAAATAGTTAGTCAGCCTAAATTTAGATTATGGTCCAAGTAATTGATTTTGTATGATGTTATTAGTTATTAGAGACTGATTTAGTGATATAATTGTGTGCATATCATTAGTTAGCAATTATTAAACCATTTGAATGGATTTTAGGAAAAGTTAGTAAGCTAGTTAAGTGAATCATGGGCTCTGCACTTATTATTAAAGTGATTTGAGATTTAATGAAGTTTAGTTAGTACTTATAAAGATATTATTTTCAAGTAAAGAAATGGCTTTTATAAGTGAACGGTTTATTTATAAGTATTATTTATGTAAAGAAATAATTCTATAAATAAAAGTGATAATTTAAATAATAGTGATATTGTTAAAGAGAATAAATGTGATATTTTATAAAATAGTGATTTTATAAAATAGTGATTTTATAAAATAGAATAAATGTGATATTTTATAACATAATGATTTTACAGAATAGTATAAAGAGATATTTTATAAAATAGCATGATATTTTATAAAATGGTATGAATAAGATATTTTATAAAGAATAAAAGATTTCATAAAAAAATACAAAGAAGTTATTATATAAAATGGTTATAAGGTTTTATAAAATATTTATGAAAGGAAAACTTAATTTTCAATGAAGAATTTAGTATTTCAAAGGCTTAAATAGATTTATAAGCTAGTATTGTATTTTATAAAATGGTATGAGATTTTGTAAATAATATAAAAATGTATTTTAGTTTTATCAAAAAGTTTTAGTAAATAAAAGTAAGGCTTGGTTTAGTGATAATTGAATTACTTATTCAGATATCCATGTGTGTGTGTGTGCACGAGCAAGTATACGTATATGTGTATTTGAAGTTATATAATAATTAAGATAATTCTTGTGTTCTAGCTAGAATAGTCACATGCAGTTGTGTGTGTGTAAGTGAATTATCATATATATATATAGATATATATATATATATAGATATATATGTATGTATGTATGTATATGTGTATATACATATGCGAACATCTTTATTTGTGTGCAAGCACGTTCCAAGCATTTCATGTAGCCATAGCGACTATCGTGTACGTTAAGTTGCATGGGAAGAATACCGAGTAGAGTGATCGCTCCATTAAAGTTTGCAACATGAATTGTGAAACAAATGAGTGTTTGTGCATACGTGTGTGCATAAGGGTGCACGAATAGGTGCATCAACACATGTGCGAGCAACACAAAAGGTAGGAAGCCTGGTTGAGTTCATTTTGATGTATTAGAGGAGATCGGGTCGCTAGATTTCTCCGTTGAACTCTATACGTGTAAAGGGTGGATTTCGTGTCGAAATTGGTTTTTGAACACATAAGAAACCACATTCAAAATATCAACCAATGGGCCCCAAATGAGGTCTGATGGATTAAAGGCAGGCTAGGGGTGCTTAGAGACTCATCCGGCGAAGCATCAGAGAAAAAGGAGTTCGAATCGATGATCAATGGCAAGGTTAGCACTTGCCCGAGGCTTCACTGCCTGGGATAGGCCACCACCGGTAGCTTACCACCAGTGCACAGGTGGTGCACCAGCCTGGGCCATAAAGTCCAGGCGTTCAAACTAGGATTCTCCCCGATTTCGAATGTGGGTTCGTGTAGAGCTTTGGTGCAAGTTTGGAGAATACTATGGGCTACTCGGGGAGGAGGAGTGCAATGCGAAGCTCGGGATTCGAATGTAATGTATAGTGATATATGTGCGATCAATAATAGTCTGATACGATATTGGTGCAGTGATTGGTTATAGGGCCATATCCATATCCAGCGAGCGTGTGCGATTGAGCGGAGTTAGTCCATACCTCTTGGTTTCGACTTTGGGTATATGTGTTCGATGAATGGTTTCGTTCTTAAGTTTGTGGTCTTACCCTATGTTGGCCTTATATTAGCGATCATACCTCATGTTGGCCTTATATTAGTGGTCATGCCTGTTATTAGTCTTATAGTAGAGGCCATTCGTATTGATAGACGGTGATGAGATATCGATTTTCGTTTGTGATAGACGTATTTGATTACATGCTGTTATATTTGATATATCTATACATACATACATACATACATACATACACATATATATATGGCATCGGTGTTCCTTTGTGGTCCCAATGGCATATTATATGGGATACGCCTATCTTTCTCGTTTGTTGAGATGTTATGCAAATTTGTTAAGAAATCCATGATGGTTAAGTGGGAAATAATGATAATCATATATGATTGGATCACGCATCACTTACGCTCACTGAGGGGTACGGTGACATCCATGCAGGTTTCAAGTAAACAGAGTAGGTTAGATATCACCTATGCTCACTGAGGTGTACAGTAAGGCCTACAAGAGTTCGATCACTAAGGATGAAACTCGAGGTCAATGGTACACTAAGGATACTGACTTTATTTATCTTAGGAAGAGTCTACCGTGGACTCCACTCATCAGCAACGATGGGTATCTATTTATATTCTCCGTGTACCGCTTATTGTTATATTGGGTGTTATATTAGTTGGTCGATAACATTGTTGTGTATTCTTTGATATGCTTATATTGTGATATTTATATTGTCTCTGTATTTATATATTGGGTTACCTTATTATGGTATACCATTACATAATAGTCACATTACATTAGTTGTGTTGATTTGTTGATTATAAGAGAAGAGCAGGTTATGGTATAATTTCCTACTTTTGAGATGGGTTCACTTTACCAGTTTTTGGACTGTTTGGATTACCATTGAGCCACGATTATGGAGAGGACTGGGCATGCTACAGTATTTCCTAGTTTATTTGTATATAGTTTTAATATACAATATTTTGATAAAGTTCCCCTCACACCAAGCTTTATGTCTGACCTACTTTTAATCTTTATCTGTTTATGTCATGACAATTCTTAGGTACTCGATTGAGTAGTTTATGAGTCATTGCTTTCGGGGCTATGCTATCAGAGTGGAGAAGCTGAAGATTTGGAGGGGAAGACGGTACTTGGATATGTGTGTGTGTGTGTACACACTTAATATTGCAGTAGTACATGACATATGTATTTGTATATGAGACTTATTGTATCAGATATTCTATTCTGACTTTCTGTATTAATATTCACTTAGTAGTTACTTCCGCCAGTGCAGTCTCTTAATATTGTTCATGTATATTCAGTATATTATACGCTATCATTCCGTTGTGAGATTATATCATTATGCATTAGTATAGTGTTTGTTTTTAATTTTACCCTGATAATCTGTCTTTTGTGGTATTCGAAAGTCGAGCGTTGATCAAAGGCATTGATTTTTTGGCATTATGAAGGACGAGTTGTTATAATTCCTCTTAATCCAATGCATTAGAACCAACGGGAGCCCTAATAGCTCCCTTCCCTGCAGGTACATCCTGTGCCACTAAGATAGCCTTCCATTCTCCAGGGCCATGATGTCCTCCTCATCGAAGAAAAGTGATTTCATCTCATCTTTAGTAATGTCATGGCCAGCTTTGTCGGCCCTACAAAGGATCTCTTCCCAAGCATCAGCCAGTGTGGTCGGGTAGTTCTTGCATAGCCATTTCAGGTTCTTGTTTTCGATTACATTAGCAAAGAGCTGCTGGAGAGTGGCTTCCACCTCCTCATTTGTTTGAATAACCTTCTCTTTGAGACAGTCTTCTCTTCTCTAGCTCTAAAGAGATCAATCCGAGCCTGGACATTTGATTCTAACTCAGCTTTTACATTAGCTTTCAGCTTTCTTACTTCAGCCTTAAGCGCTACGAGTTGCTTACCTTTAGCTTTGAGCTATCCTTTATATTTATCATTCGGAGCATGGGCTTTCTTCAATTGGTCGTTCATGACATTGGTGGCTTTAGTGTGGACATTACACAGCTCGAATTCTGGCCTTGGAGCACTTGGCTGACTTTAGTGCTTCATTTCTTTCTTTGGTGATGTCAGCCAATTTTATCTTGTAGCCAGCCTCTATCTTCTCATGGTTGGCTCTCTCTGAATCAAAAGAACAAATAAGCTTTTGATTGATCTAGTTAACATCAAAGAGGCCCTTGGTAAAAGCTCCTTAATTACATTATTCTTTTTTTACTTCTAAGCGAGTAATATTTCTAACATTGCAATTAAACTCCTTAACCCTCGTTGGGTAGTAGTTAGGCACAGCCGCTTGCATCCTAGTAGTGATAGCTATAGACGAGCCTACGGGGGTAGGGTTGAGCAAATGGTCGGTCCGGTTCGGTTCTTGCTAAAATTTTGAAAATCAAAAATTTTAAATTGTAAATAATAACCGAACCGAATCGATTTCAATTTAAAACCAAAAATATAACAGTTTAATTTGGTCGGTTAAACCGGTTACAGCCAAATAATTGAGTCTGCCTAAAAGTCAAAACTAAGCTATTAACACTAGTGTAAATCGCATGTATGTGCATCCAATAGCTAGAAATATTTATCTTTTATGTAATAAAAAATTTATATACGAATGTGTGCTATAAGTGCAACAACTTTGGTGGTCACCTCACTTTTATTTCAAGCAAAGTCATAGTGAATTACGTTGATGGGTGGTTGAAAAGTGGGTAGTGGTGGAGGTTGCAAACGATGGTGAAATTATGTTGATGAATGTAGGGTATTTTAGGAATTTCAAAAAGACACCGTGGAAATCTATTCATTGAATTTTCTTTATTAATAGTAGAGATAAGTTATACTAATATACAATTGAAGACTAATTAGAGAAACATCATTACAATATGAAGTAGTAACAAAGATTCCCTTACGTTTGCTTATTTTGGAGAAATAAACAACTGAACGTAAAGCAAGGAAATACATAAACAAAACTAAAGAAATTCTATTACACATGTATATAAGTAAGAAAAATTAAACAAGATGTATGCAAATTGAAAGCATAAGAAATCTAAAACAGTACATTAGAGCACAAGCCAAACACATTAAAAAAAACTACAACATATTACATATATAGCTAATAAAATCTCCTTCAGTGCAATTCTAAAGCTAGAGCATGTCCAAAGATGACTTGACTTACTTGTAGCTAAGAGGAAACATCAGACGTGTTAAAAGAAAAGATAAATCACATACTTAAATTGGTTTAGACGATAAACTTCATGCTCAGTGATCAACATAATAAAAACATTTGGTGTATGAAATCTAATACAAAATCAGAAGATTGGAACTGTAAAATATGCATTAAGTTTTGAATTAGATAGTTTTATAAGGTACTTAACATTAATATAATTAAAAAAGATTTATATTATGGAAAGGATACATTGATGCATTTATACAAAATTAGAAAGTATGTACTAGTTCAAAATTTGAATTTTCAAAGTTATTATATTGAATCTATAAAATTAGTATAACAATATGAAAGAACTGATATATCACATAGATCTAATGTTGAATCATGAAGCCAAAATAAGAAAGAAAACTGCAATGAACACATAATGATGAAGTTTGACATTCTAATAAATTAATAAATAGGAAATTTATTTACCGACTAATGATTGATTTTGTGCAGCTCGATAAAATTTGTAAAACATTCTAGTAATGTAAATAATTTCCAAAGCAACTAATAATTAAGTGAGAAATTCACTCATGTATTTAAAATATGGTAAATTTTGAATTAGTAATCAAAGTGCATTCATTTTACTTCCATGTAAATAAATCATTGATGAAATTTTAAACAAGACCGGGAAATATATGACAAAATAAGCATGATTACTAATTAGTGCATATAAAGGAGGAAACAAGATGGAGGCAATAAAAGATGGATGGAAATTGCATTAATTAGATTGCATTAGATTACATATTAATAAAATATGGTAAAACACCTACTTAAATTGCATTAGATAATGATTAACATGGTCAGTAATCAATTTAATCAACATACATTTAGGGAATTAGAGTACTGAAATTGGAAAGTATACATTGATATATCTAACACAAAATTAGGAAGTTAAAATCAGAATATATGCAATAAATTTAGAATTAGATTGTTTGGTAAGTTACTTTAACATTGTATGCTCAACAATTAAAATAATTAATATACATCTAGAGTGTGGGAAGTAAACATTGTCCATTGATACATCTTATACAAAATTAGAAAGTTTATAATAATTAAAAAATAAAAATTTGAAAGTTATTATACCGGCAGTCACTATAATTAGTATAAAAGCATAGAAGAACTACTATATATATAGTATTGAATCATGAAGCGAAAATTGAAAGGAAATGGTGATGAATACATAATTGAATGTTTGAAACTCTAATGAATTAATAACCAAGAAATTTATTTACTAACCATATTGAGTAACTTGATTATGAGCATGATTGCTAATTTGAAGCAAGTGTAATTTATGGGAAAAATTATAAAAAATATGACTAAAGAATGCAAAAGATACTTGAATCACTTTAAACTAGTAATATACCACTACAGATTTGTCGAAGCAAATGCTACATTTCTGTTACAGGATCAAAAGCTAATTTCTTCACTTCTGCAGATAAAAAAGAAAAGAAATCACTTCATCATGTTATTTGAAAAAAAAGTCAAAATGTAAAATAATAATGTAGAATAAATAAATATTTCATATTTCATACCAGATTCTAATTGTTTCAAGCTTTGCAAGTCTTCTTCTATATTTAATTTAGATGAAGCAAATGAAGCATAAAGCCAATCCTCCATGCATATAAGTGACTGAACAATTTTAGGAGTTAAGAAACTCCTAAATGAATCAAAAATACGACCTCCGGTGCTAAATGTAGATTCTGAAGCTACCGTGGATATAGGAACAACCAATACATTATGGGCCAACAGTTAACTTTCCAAAAATTTAAAATGTCAAATCCTACCGAATCAGGTTCATTTTCCACATTGAGATACTTTTCGACTTTGATTTATTCCTCTAGTGCTATTCAAAGCTTTCATTCTTTTAAAACAAGCTCTTAAATCTATCTCATCATCCTCATTAAATGTACCAACTATATCATTAGATTGATTTGAGCCTCCATATTTTGCTTTATAATCATCAAATAATCGAAAGGTAGCATCTTTAACCAGCTGGATTTTTCAACACATGTAATGTTATAAAATGTTTCTAATGAAAACTCAATAAATTCGAATATCCTACGTGGATCAAGCACAACAACAATGTATGTCAGCATATTCATATTGTCCCAACAACCTCAGTACTTTTCGTATTTTTCTTTCATTCTTGTTGCCATATAGCGTAAATTATTATCACCACTCAACTATAGTTTTCCTTAACTTTCAGCAACTTTACTTATTTCATGCAAATGACAATTGCTAGTAACATAAGATGAACCCGTTACAAGTAATGCAAGTTCATAGAATTTGTTTAGAAAGCTTCATAATTTTCGAGCATTCTCCCAATCAATTTCAGTAGGTACTGCTAAATTCTTTTCTAACTCTGTTCTATAAAAACGGTCTTCAATATCGAATCTTTCAAAAGCCTGCTCATATTGTTGTGCTACATTAAGCACTAAGTAAGTAGAGTTCCACCTAGTTGGCACATCTAGGCATAATCCAGTTTTATATTCTAGTTTTTCATTGCAACACAATTTTGGAAGTTTTCATACTTTGAAGGAGATTGTCTAACATAAAGCATTGCAGCACGCACATGAGTAATTGAATCCCCCATATCTTTAAGTCCATCATTAACAACTAAACTTATTATATGGGCAATACAACACATATGTAAATATTTCCCTTCGAACATTGTTCCTTTCGAATTGTTAAGTCTATGTCTCAAGTAAGCAACCATATTGTCATTTGAACTAGCATTATCTACAGTAAGCATAAATACTTTACCAATACCCCAGCCTAATAGGAAACTTTCAAGTGCTTTACCTAAATCTTCGCCTCTATGACTTTATATAAGGCAAAAAATTAAAACTCTCCTTTTCAAATTCCATCCATTATCAATCCAATGAGTAATAAGACACATGTAGTTTATTCTTTGTATTGAGGTCCGTGTATTAGTCATAAGACACACCGTTTGACAAGCATCTTGCAACACTAATTTTAGTTTAGCCTTTTCTATTAAATATATATATCATAGCAATCTCTTTGAATTGTAAATCATGAAGCACAATGAAACTGAAGTCCAAGTGCAGTGGATAAAAAATACTTAAAACAAATACCCTCAACAATTTTAAATGGAAGCTCATCAAGGATTATGTAGTAAGAGATTGATTTTCTTACCTCATTTACATCAAATTTCCAATTACCTAAAGCACTTCCTTTACTATTTTCACCAACTCTAAGGTTTTACTGTGTTTTGTAGTGTCCATGCCATGTGGAATTTCCTTGCAATTATTAGTATAAGTTTTCAAACTTGAAGTACCATTTCTATTTGGATCAAAAAATACTTCTTATTACAATGCTTGCATTTAGACTTTATGTTACCTTCTTCATCTGTAAATGGATCAGAGTGGTCCCAAACCTCCGACCTTTTCTTAGTGGGCTTTCGTTTTGCTCTAGCATTCACTTATTTGCTATGATCATCTTTTGTTGCTCCCAAAGTGGAATTTTCTAGTGAGACAACCTACACAATTGTAATAAATGATAAGATTTATGTACATATTGAATATGAATAAATTAGTCAATTTTAACAAACATAGTTATATTGAACTGTAATGTATAAGTAGTAAATTTTTGTTTTGATATTTTCTATAAATAATAAGATAACTTAACATGAATTATACTTGTTTTAAAGGATCGATCTATATTTTCTTAATCATTCATTTCAGGTAAATAATTTTTTTACTAATTAAATGAATATTTTATCTCACTTGCCAAAGTACATACTTAGTCATGCATGGTAAAGGTCAGGATATACTAACATAGAAAGCAAATCAAATTTCATGAATAAGCAAGAAATCAATCAAAATTCATTAAATATAACAAATTTTTCTATTTTACTTACTAAAAAAGTAGCATAAAAATTCCCCATTCTACACACATAATTCCTAGCAACATAGTGACTTTTAATAGGTATCCTTAATAGCAATCTAAATACCAATCTATTTTGCTTGCTAAAAAAATAGCATAAAAATTCACTTTTCTACTGTTATTTCATTTAAATACCAATCTAAATACCTTTTGAGAATGTTGAGTTGCAAAAATATATTTTGAAGCTATAGTTTTTGTAGGATGAGTAAACTGCTTCTAAGTTGTCATGGTTGTTGAAACAAATCAATTTTTCTTCAATCAAATAAGGAAAAATGGAATAAATTATTGATTTTCTGATAAAGTGAGCGATGTTGGAATCCTATTATGCTGAGATAAAATGAGGAGATGTGATTTTGATTCATGATTATATCAGATTTGGGATTAAATGATTTAGGTTTTGGAACTAGAGAAAAAGCTAAAAAGCGAGGTAGGCTTAGGAACATGAAACGTAAGAATGAATAGGACAAAGAAATGAAACTGAAATGGAAACTATACGAGCTGGATAAATTTGATTAACAATTTAAATTATCAATAAATGATAGCTTTTCAATAGGAAGGGCAGAGGTGCATTAATTATGAAATATATGGTATGTAATTATGATGACATACATATTTATATTAGGAGTGATAAATATACATTATTCGGTTTAATCGGTTTAACCAAAAATTCATCACTTAAAACCAAAACCGATCGAATTAACCATTTTATTCAAAAATAATAACCGAAAATGGAAAAGTAATCAAATAAACCAAACCAAATTAACCTAATCTATTCGGTTCGGTCGGTTTTTCTGGTTTGAACTAAGAATTACTCAGCCCTAACGGGGGGCGGAGGTGGAGCAGCATGACTTATAACTTTTTTGGATTTGGGGGAAGAAGAGATGGTGGTGGTAAAAGGTTGATTCGACAAAGGTTTTCATTGAGAAGGTTGAGAGTGGGTACGCTGCTGAGTAGGGTCAGATTCACACTCGGAGTGCTCACATGAACCCTGCGTTTTATCTAAATGGTGTTGTCTTTTTTCAACATCATGGCACTCTTTCTCTACATCTTGGTGTCTCTGTATATCCACCTCATCTCGATGCTCTTTATATTTTCTTCCTTTTCTTTTAGACTCGTACCCTTGATGTAAGCTATATGGGTGATAATAAGCTTACGAAGTTGAGGAGCGGTGTTGGCCTACACCCGAACAGAGGCTGCAAAACGATCTCCGCCCATTGTACCTGAAAGAAGAATGGATAATCAAAACTAAGACATTGGATTGCTCGATGATGGTGCTCATGATCCTAGAAGTGTGCATAGTGCTATTATTTCCTTAAGTAATCTACAGAACGTGCTCGAGGGGCTCAGTGAAGTTACATCACCCGCCAAGAATATCCCCAACAGGGAAGTTGAATTCATAGAGGATGGTGTTGAAGATACCTTCGAAGCTTACTCCCCTAGAGCCAAAAGTAGACGGGTTCCCAAGATCACCCAAGGAACCGAATTTTTCTCAAAGGAGCCCACAGGAGGAGTGACTTCTTCAACTTATTCAAGGCTTGGACCGGTCACGAGTTGTGAAGACTTGATGATCAATCACTTCGGTCAGGAAGGTACCATTATAGTGGTGCCTTCAGGAGACATCTCTCCATATGACTCATCCCTACCGAGATTGAAGTCTTCGTAGTCGTCATCCTCTTCTTCCTCTTTGTCTCCTCCTTTTTCCTCTCCACCTTCACCTCTCTCCTAAATGACATTCTCTTCTCCTCTTATTTTCTCCTCACCCTTATTTGTGTCGCCATTTTGACCCTCTACATCCCCTTGATTTTCATCATTAGAATTGTGAGTTGGGGAAAAGAGACCAATGGTGGCTTGAGATTTCATGGTGTGAAGTTTGTTTGGACGACTCTCTTGCCATTATATAAAATGTGTACTAATGGAGGCGAGTGTTCGTCAGAAGATAAGAAGTCATGTAGTGTTCGTACTCAAATCCCTTCAAGGACTCTAATGTATGGTTATGTTCATCGGCAACCTCTCGTTCTGGTGGATCTTTGGAGGATACAGAAAGAAAGTTGGATGCTTGGGTAAGGAAAACCCAATTACAAAGGAGATTTCGGACAAGAAGATTTACATCCAGTCAACCAAAATCGTTTAAAGCCTTCAGGACAGCGAACAAAGAAATATTCGCTCTTGATGTAACTTCGCTTGTTGTGAATCATCTCAATGGCCTTGCAATGATTATATGCCTCGACTAGTAGCAAAGACGGCAAATCCTTCCTCTTCTTCAAGATCAAAAGGAAAGTCAGCTCCCCGAAGGTGGGAGGACAGTTCAATCGCATCATGAAAAGAATATATAGAAAATTGAGCGGGGCGTAACTATTGGGATATATTTATATGGAAGACGACCTAATCTCTTGAAGAAAAAACATAATGAAGCCATTGAATGGTGGCAAAGTTCTGGATAAGCAAATATATTTGTTGCATGTTGTTTAAACTAAAGGCGGGAGATGACCCCATTGGTCAATTATTGGAAGGAGAACTTCATCATAAAGAATCCCATGCTTGAGGCAAATCGAATGGATCCAACAACATAAATGATGTCTGATCTTGGGGATTGTCCAAGATCATCAAAACATGTTTTTCATCTATTGGAGGAGCTTAGCCTAGAGGCTCTATAGCCAAAGGAGCATGTAGTTGGACTTTATGAGTTATAGAATGTCTAGATCCAGATAGAGTAGACGTAGAAGCCTGAGTTGTAGAAGAGACAGCCTCAGGAGGAGTAGAAAGGTCAGTGCCAACCTTAAAGCAAGAAAACCATCTAGTCATTATGAACCGAAAAGCTTTATAATGAACACGGTCAAGTATGTTTTACTTTAAAGACTTACTTTAATTAGAATCCGTGAAGCCGATTTACAAGATCCAATGGATGTCGACGTATGTTGAACAATCGAACTCTAAACATTGATCGAGGCAGTGTAAATGCCCATCTACATAGTATGCATCCTGTGTTCAGGGCATGGTGTATGCGAACATCTTTTGTAGATAGCCTGCTTATGCTGGCAAACAAGCTCTGTCTCATGATAAAACTGTGTGTCGAATCTTACTCATTATCACAGAGTAAATGATAACGGAACCACTACTTGAAACGACATGGAGCTTTCTTTTTAGGAACATAGGATTGTGGTATATAACTTAAAGTTTGACTTGTATATTCCATTTGGATGTTGGAGTGCATTCGATGCAACCGTTCTTTGAACCGTCTCTATAATGCCCTACTATTTTCAAAATTTGAAATCAATTACAAATGCCACAAAATACAATTGCAACTAATTTCCAATATTAAAAGGATCATATCGTTTGTTTTATAGTTTAAATTTTCAATAACTAAGAACAGAAAAGAGTAACCTCGCAGTGGAATCAAACATCAATATTGATGATCATCAACTCAATAATATAATTATTTACAATATTATCACATCAATTTACATTTTAATAAATCAATTATTATTAACTCATAAATAATGTAACCATGGTAATAAAGAATATACCAAATCTGCTATTAGGGATATAGCCTTCATCCACATTTCCATTCCATCTTCTGCTCCTACCTACACCCTCACACCTGTATAGATACATATAAAATTAAAAGGAAAAAGGTTTCAACTATGTTTGGACTACGCCTAAACCTATACACTATGGCCTTTTACCTGATAGCTATTGCATAGGAAAAGACTACCTACGTACCCCATTTAAGGGATCAATCCCATGTAGTTCTGTTTCCCGCTCTTCTCCAGCATCCAAATACTTATTGTACATAACAACTATTTGTGCCAAAATTTGGAAAAACACCCAATTAGATTGAAGTAGAGAATACAATGAAGAAATTAAATTAAAAACGACACACGACAATTTATAGTGGTTTGGATAAACTGTGATCTGGATCCACTTGAACTTTGTTAATGATTTTCAAAGATTTTAGAAACTGTGTTTTTACAACTCGGTGCCCACAACTCAGTGAGAATTCAATTAAGTAATAGAGTAAAATTAGAAAGTTCAGAAAATAGAAAAAAAATCTTGAATTAGTGCCCCCTCTCCTCCTATTTATAAAAGTAGATCAGCGAAATAGGCTCTAATATTTGCTACCCACGTTTCCCATGTTCAGAAGGAGGTTCAGGAAGAAGATCGTGGCCATGTTCATAAGTCGTGTGTCTAATCGTTACCGAGATGGGCTTCACAACTTGGTGTCAACTTTTAATTTCGTCATTTTTAGACTTCAAATCTCCAATCTCTTGTTTCTTTTAATGGAATGCTCATGGCCAATCTCCTTTAGTTTGTGTTATGCACTATCCATGATTTGTCCTTCAATCATCTATAAATTTCCTATTTGGCTTGCACGCAGGGATCGGTACCAAGTTGCATGGGTCAACTCAGTATTGATTTGTCACTTTATTCATTATCTTCCAACTTCTCTCTATACCACTTGCTTCCTTTAGAAGATGGTTAGCTTCTCTTAACTTATAAGAAAGATTCTATACCATTCTTCGAGCTTTGGTTGAATTCCGACATTTCGAGTTATAATTTTGGATTTCTAGCTTGTTGTCCGACCATTCAATGGTTCTGACTTGTCTAGCTATGGCCTAGATCAAAGGCAGTAGAACACTTAACCCCCCTCCCCCAAAGCATGTATTGTTGTCAACAAGTCATGTTTGGATTAAGACGAGCTAGTGATTTCAAATCCATCTTTGAGTGGATGTTTCCATTCTCCGAACTGTTTTCAAAAATTAGTGTGTCTTCTTTGGATTGTCATGTCACTTTAAATAGTTTTTGGATTCACATCTCTTGGGTAGTATAAATGTTGAAGCTTGTAGTTTAAGTTAGTCTTTGAAATTCTAGAAGTTCTAGAGGTTCTTTCTTTAGACCAGTTAGGTAGAACATTCGAGATCTATAGTTTGCATTGCTTTTGCATCCCAAATCCCACTTTTCTCTTTTCTCTTTTTTTATTCATAGATTGGTACCAATCTGTGCTCTTTAGTTCGTTACATCTTTTTTTGCCTATTTTCTTGGGCGATCCAGTATTTAAGAAATTTAACTTTCATTCTCTTCTTCACTTGCTCATTTATTCATCTACATGCTTTTGGACTAAAGCTCTCTATTGTCGAACCCTTTCATTGACTTCAACTTGCTATTTAGCCACCATCGTCACTTCAAATCGCTATTGCTAGTTATTGCTATCGTCGCCTTCAAATTAGATACATGTAACTCAATCCTTAACTCGATTTGAGTTTCAGGCCTCCCTTAGACCCATACGAACTCAAAATATGAATCCCTCCAATTTGACTTAGGTAGGTGGAGCCTCCTATGGTTCGTCGGCATTCGACGTTGATCATCATTCTCCACTCGACCATGTTTCGAAACTTTGGATTCTCCTCCCCTTGGATCGGTAGGCGAACTAGGACATAAGAAATTTTTGGAAATGTTTTCAAAACTGGATTGGTTTTGAGAAACTAGGATTAACTCGAAGAAAATGCAAGAATTTCCTAGGCATGACTTGAGCCACTCACTTGCGCAATTTACTTCGGGTCGGCTCTAGGTCGTACTTGGGTTGGACTTGAGTTTCTTGGGTAACCAAGGATTTTTCGAGAAACTTTTCAAAAATTCTCTAAGTTCAACAAGGATTTGGAAAGTAGTGTATTCAAACAACTTATGGTCGAGTTATGATCAATGATTGTGCTCATTGGGACAGTTACTAATAATGGTTACATTGAATGGGCTCCGATAATTGAATGGACCTTCTACCATCACTTTAAGATGACACTTCACTCAGGTGTCCCTACAAAAAGAAATCCCACATTGCTCTAGACAATAGTTCTTGAAAAGTACTAGTGGATCATATAGTAGAAGTATGGCTAACTAAACTAAGCTAATAATAGTAATTATGCTAAGTAAAGTGAGTAAAGGAAACATACTAAGATTTTATACTAGTTCGAAGCACCTCTCCAACGTCCAATCCCTAAGCACCTCTTAGGAGTTTCACTAGCCACGCCCTCGCTTAACCCATAGGAAAAGGTATAGTATAAATTGTCTTGACCTTATGCCTAAAGATCTCCAATAGGACTTGATACAATAGAACAAAAGAAATTTGACTTTGTGCATTCTTGAATAACACATATGAGTCAATATAATACACCCTTCCTATAATCTCTGCAATATGATGATTTGAAAGTCCTAATATAGGAAATTGAAGAATTGAAGGCTTTTTAAATCATAAGTATATAGAAGGTATAGAGTTTGTAAGAAAGTAAGAATCGATGATTTAAAAACAAAAATTTCAACTCTATTTATAGCGTTGAATAGTTCTTTACCGAAATATTGCAGCCATTGAAAAAGTTGCAACCCTTAGGAAAGAAGATATCACTTCAAAATTTGATTAACGACGAAGAGACACTTCTTTTCATCCAAGTCAGATGGCTGATTTTAAAATCTAGACGGTTGAAAATGTGCAGGAAGAAACAAAAAGTTTCAAGTGTAATTTCAGTGCTTTCAGACGTTTGGAAATAAACCTCAGACATCTGAAAATATTTCAGACGGCTGAAAGCCTGTATATTTGATTATTTTTTAACTTGCCGCCATATTTTGTTTGAATTGCTTTTGAAAACCTTTTATTTCGAATTATATAAGGAATGTACTTTTCATAAAAAATATTTTCAAAGCAATATTCATGTGTATGCATGAAATCATCATATAGGAGATTTTACAAAAGTTAAAATACAACTAACCTTGTCTTGGATCTTCAATCTTCTAGCTCGATTCCACCGTTGATCATTATTCCTCCATATGTGAATTTCTGTGTAAGTAATATATATATATATATATATGAAAATATGTAGTTCTCTCATTAAAACCTATAAGGGTGGGATCTAACAATCTCCCCCTTTGTCATCAATAAAAACAAAAATGTGACAAAAAATAAGAGAGAAGAGATAGATAAAAATTCGCACAACATAACACAAAAAGGGTAATTTCATCACATATAGGATCATTGTACTAAGCACAAACATTGGAACATATATTAAAAAGACATAACCCATAATGTTTTGTAGAAGAGAACTTTGGAACATAAACAAATACGACATAAGCACAAACATTGGATAACGATACAATGAACGAACATACAAAACCACACCATGCAATGTGTAATGACCCTAATTTTGAGTAACATTATTTAGAACATTTAATTAGATAAATTAAATGAAATAATGTGGACAATTAAGGGGTTGAGATTTGTTAATTTAGAAGGAGTTGTGCCTTAATGAATGTTCAAGCAAAGAAAATTTAAAATAAGTAGGAGGAGGAATATGGTAAGGGTAAAATGGGAAAATCCTTCATTATAATACCCTAAACCCTTCGCATTTCTTATTCATTTTAACATTCACAAACAAAACTAAAAAACCTATTGAGCTCGGCCGGACACCATTAAGGATATTAAAGAAGAAGAAAAGCTAGGATTCAAGTAGAAAGCTTAAGCAAATCAATCAAAGGGAAAATCTCAACCTTCTTAACACAAAGCTAAGGTGAATAATTGATTTACATCTCACATTCGATAATGATCTCGGTTTCAAGGTTTGATCCGAACTATTTTTAAAGTAATATGCCATGTTATGTTTGTTTAAATGGAAATATATGCTTGTTGACTATTTATGTTGTTTCATATAGATTTTATGATAAGTTTAGATTGGAAAACATATGAAATGACATTCATTTGATTTGTGATTTTGATATATGGTTAAGAACATTATTTTAGAAGCAGGTTTCAAGTTTCATAATTTTCTAAGTAATTGCGGATTTATTATGAATTTTCTATGAGAGAAAATAGTTAATATTGGGTTTAAATTATTTAAAGCAATTATATAATTATTTAGGCTCTGAAATTTATATATGTTAGAAAACATATTAAAAGTGAATTAGTATGATTTTTGGGGAATTTTCCTAAGTATTTTACTATGGTTTAAAATTATTTAAGTTAAGAGACTTAAATGTTTTACATGTTTTGTTAAGGAGGATGGCTTAACTATTAAAATGTTTTTAATTGTAAATTTTGAATTCGACAGCCTTTTTAGAAAAAAAATTGATAAAGAGTAGGCAACCAATCATATTTTGACAAATTGGGCAAGTTAGGTAAAAATAAATTACTTTGAAAGTTAATAAATCGGTTTTGTTTTGAACTAGTACTTCGCCACTATCATAGCTTGCTTTCGGTCACCATCCCAGTTAGACCATTCGCACCTATTCGAAACTAATGTTCATGATATTAAGCAACTGGTATGTAGTGTATTGTAGAAAGGCAGAAGGAATGATGGTGTCGAAGGCATGTTTTCGAAGGGGTTGAAGCCACTTTTAATTGCTTTCGAATCAATCAACTTGCCTTTGTTTTTAGAAAGGAGCTTTCGAAAGAGTTACCGCTTGTTTTTGCTTTAAAAGAATCTTTCGAAAGGGTAGCCGCTTTTGAACCTATTTGATACCCATGCTGCCACATTCATAACTGTTCTTTATGACCCTTTTGTTATATTAAAGGTTAAACCCAATATTTCGGAGGGAATAATTTTAAATGGTTTCGAAGCTATGTTTCCACAAACTCTTACTTGAATCCAATGCTTTTGAAAGGTATGTTTTTAGTGTTTTGAAGGGAAGGATTCCAATGCTTTCGAAAGGTTTATTTTAATGTTTCCGAAAGAGGATGCCTAAGGTGTAAGTGATGATTTCGGAAGGTCTATTTTCAATATATTTGAAAGGTATGTTTGAGCCTTTTGGCCTAATGTTTTCAAGGATAAAGTAGTTAACTTATTTTGAAAGGGGTACTTTAAATGAATTCGAAAGGGATTGTTTAAGGTTTTAAACAAATGTTTCGAAGGTATTGTTTTGGCATTATAGCCTAAAGCTTTCTAAGTTAAAAAGAGGCATTGACTTATTTGAAGGGGATAGATAATCCCATTGATTAGATTTCATCAACATTGTTTTGTGTAAAGCATATATCATGGCATGAGTATTTTGAGTAAAGCAAAGAGCATGATTTCCTTGTTTTATAAAGATATGATTTCAAGGGTAAATCATTTGTAAAGATTGTTTACAAGAAAATGAAATTTTAATAGGGTAGTTAACTCTAAGTATATAACTCAGATATTAGAAGACCGGATGGGACTGGTATGGGGTCGCGCCCTATACTTTAGTTAATAGCCCCTAGCTAATATAAGTCCAAAATTCTAGTGTATAGGGCTTTGTCACAGAAGGTACTAAAATGATGTTACACAAAGAATGGAATATACAAAGTACAGATATGTTATTGGTCAGCCCGCAAAAACATTAGGATCAATTAACCCTAGAAGAAGATAGTTAAGGGTAGATATCCCAATATTGTGTCTAACGGAAGTTAGAATGTTTATTATGTCCAGTAGGCCCGATTCAGTCAGTGATTAATAGTTAGCCAGATAAAATTATACTGTGGACAGATAGTCCATTGATTACATGATTTATGTGCATGTATGTTATTGCTATTATTGTTATAATCAGTTTGATTGCAGGAGTTTGATTTGCAAAGATATGCTTTTAAAAAGATATTAGTGAGGGGAAACCGGTTCTGCTAAGCGGCATGGTCTCACTTAATATCAGTAAACCGAGATGCAATAGAATTATTCACACCAGGCTTTATGTCTGACTCAAATTTTATATTTTTCCCTTAAACTCTTGAGTGCTCAAAATTAAATTTGAGTAGATCGAGAGTTAAGGAGGTTTAGTAGGTTGGAAGAATAAGCTTTCGAAGACGAGCAGGAGGAAAACTAGCTATGTAGGAGCTATTTAGTATTATTTCCACTGTGATTTATTTATGACTGATATGTCTATCTAGTACTCTGATCATCCAAGGGGGAATCTTCATATGTCGCTCTTGGCATAAATTGTAATAATTATATTTGATCAGAACCTGGGAATTGTTTTGGGATTATGTAATTGAATATGAAATATTGATTCGAAATGTAAGTAGAAAAGCTGTTTTGAAATCTATGTTGGTTTTATTTCATATTCGTATGCTTCTGGTATTATAGATACCATTAACATTACCGTATTTTGTCATCGGAAGTTAATACTATGGATGACTACAGCATCTGTAATGCTTAGCTTCGGGCATCAAAGTAGAAGATGTTACAACTTGATATCAAAGCATGGGTTTATGAAAACTTAAAAGAAAATTTAAACTTAAAATGATTTTTGAAACATAATCCTAAGAAATTAGAGAAAAGATTGGGGTATGGGATAACACTATAGTAACGTACTTGTATTTGTTATATATAAGTATACGCTTTATCTCTATTTCTCCCATCTCTCTTATGATATTCTTCTCTTATCTTACAAAGGCTCGAATGCAAATTTTAAGGAAGTAAGATATGAATGTTAGGAATGGAAGAGTTAACATTGGTGGAGGAAGCACCACACTAATGGAAATGCCAGACCAAACACTAGAAGGAATATGGGTCGGGCACAAATTGCTAATGTGGGTGCTAGAGCGCCGCAAGTTGATATGGGAGCTATGTATCAGTTCTTCGTCAACATGATGCAAGCTGGAGCTGCTGCGGGATTAGTTGGAGGAAATACTAGAGAAGTAAATCAGGGAGCTCCGGTGATCAATAACTATGCAGTCCTAAGCAGAGATTATGTTACACTTGGAGGAAAGCCGTTCATCGAGACTGAGGGCGCAATTGAAGTGGAGAATTGGTTGCTTCATTGCGAAAGGATCTTTGCTGATGTGGGACTCAACGATGAGCAGAAAAGAAGATTGGCATCCAGATAGGTTCAAGGAGCAGCACTGTGCTGGTCAGTGTTACTGTAGGAGTAAATGAAGAGACCATGACTTGGGCAGAATTCAGAAGGACATTTGAGGAAAGATTCATGTCAGAGATTGCCAAGTTAACTCTACTGAGAAAGTTTGCTGAGTTGGTGTAGGGAGACATAACAGTGCTGGAGTATGCTACCAGATTTAAGGAGCTATTGAGATACGTATATGATACGGTTGATACGGTTATCAAAAGGAATGATAAGTTCATCCGCGGATTGAGACCCGAGCTTGCTAAAGCAACTATACCACATTTTAGGGATCCGTGCGATGTAGTTGTTGAGATGGTTTTGAGGCATGAGAAGATGCTTGTTCTCTTTAATGATAATAAGGCAGTGGATACCCAAGGTGGGTGGAACCAGAAGAGAAAGTTTTTCTATAAGAAAGGCGCTCAGAAAGGAGGAGCAGCCAAGAAAGGGAATGCCAATGTAGTCTGCTACAAGTGTGATAAGAAGGGATACTATGTTCACGTATGTTGGATAAACACAACAAAGAAGGCTGCTGACAAGGAAGGTGTAAAATGCTTCAACTATGATCAGATCGGACATTATAAGAATTAGTGCAAGGAACCAGCCAAGGATGGAAAGGGCAAAGTGTTTGCATTGGAACCGGCTACCTCAAGACCAACAATAAAGGAGAAAGGAAAAGCTATGTTGGGAGATACACTTTTGATTCATGTGTACCCATTAGAGTTCTATTTGATACCGGTGCATCACATTCTTTTATATCTCATTGTTTGGTAGATTTGCTTAACCTAGAACCTTCATACCTAGTTACTTCCTTAAGGGTTGCAAATCCGGTAGGAGGGTATGCGACTCTTGGGATGAGATGTGACCACTTAGAGTTTGAATTATTAGGTCATGTATTTGCTTGCATTTTGCATGTATTTGATTTCGTAAGGTTCGTAATTATTTTGGGTATGGATTAGTTAAGTATTATGCTAGGATATTTTGTCATGATACGAAAATATCACCTAGACACCCTAGTTGTAGTGATCGGATTATATACTCCATAGAAAACTCTAGTTTTGAGGTTAATGCTTTGTTGGGTGTTATAGAGACAGAAGACGGGTTGAATCGAGTTTTCGTTTTTAGAGAATTCGTAGATATCCTTGAGCCCATGATAGGACTACCATTGAAATGATCCATTGAATTTCGGATAGATTTAGTATTAGAAGCAGAACCTATGAGTAGACCACCAAGTAGAATGACACCTACCGAGATAAAGGAGTTAAAGGTGCAGTTGGTGGATGCAGAAGGAAAAAATATTTCAACTATTTTTAAACTGTGCCTAAACCTATACACTACGGCCATAAGCTCAATAGCCATTGCATAAGTAAAGACAGCCTACATATCCCTTTTGGGGAATCAAGCCCATGTAGTTCATTTTCCTGCTCTTCTCTTACATCCAAATAGTTGTTAGTACATAACAACCATATCACCCATGCAATCATCGCAACCAATGCAACTAATGTAATCATTACAACCAATGCACCCAATGTAATCAAAACTGGAAACACAACTCCTACTAAATCATTCCAACCAGTTATCATAAATATAGGGTAACAATAATAACCATTAAGCATTACAAAAGTTTGACAATACACAGTGTCAACCCCAAACGTCAAATAAGCTAATCACACACACACACACATGTATGTATGTATGTATACACATACGGACATACACACAAACATACTCACTCACATATACCATTATCAACCATTAGTAATCCACAGTCGATGTAAGTATAAATCAATCAAATGTGCACAAAAATACTATATTAGTAACACAAATACCAACACAACAAAACCACAGTTAACTACATACAATGTAGTAATAACAAAATATCACACACATACAAATGTAATCTCATCGTCATAAAACAACATATGTGATAAATAAAATCAACCATTAATCATGCATTACATTCATCCAAAATAACATATTCATGACCATCATTTTCTCTTAAATATAAATCATTTTATTATTGTTTGTTATAAAAGCACCATTTATTTATATCAAAACAATAATAATTCTTCCGAAATGGTAACATACTTCAAATTATTTCGTTGTAGTCTCATTACTTTAAATCTCTCCAAACATCGTGTTTTATATCAAAATTACCTTTCAAACCAATAGTATCATTATTTTACATCGAAATAATAATATACATATTAAATCCCTTTAGTATTCTACAAAACCAGTTTGTTACTATTTATCTCAAAATAGTGTCATTTTCACAAAAACCATTTTATTATTTATGGAATCTTATTTTATTTAAATAATAATAATAAACCTTTCGATTTTGTTTAAAAATATATTTTTCTTAATTATTTTTCGATTTAAAAAAAAAATATTTTTCTTAATTATTTATGAATTTTCTTGGAAATTCATAAATAATAACCTTATTAAATTTATTCCATTAATCTCATTTTAATTCATTAAACCACTATTATTTATAACATCGCTCAAAATCTATAAATAACCCTATTTACAATCTATTTATCTAATTCTCTCCTTATTACACAATTTTACTCACATTATTTTAATTAATTATCTTCACCAATATGAAAATCAATGATAAATTATCAACAAGGCATAACATATTCAAATATTCGCAATTCCTAAGCAATCATCAATATATGCAACACATATCAATAATTATAATTTTTCATCGATGAATATGCATTTAATATTTTAAAATTCAATCAAATAAATAAACTATACCAACGTGCTTTTTCCAATAGTCTCCAAACTTAGCAAACTAAGTGTCATATTGTCCGGAATTTCGCCATGAGTCCAACGAAAGAAACCGCATGTGAATCGAAGCTCGTATGCAGAAATTTGAGTAATTCAACGATATCGAATTTAAATTAAACAAATTAACTGAATAAAAAAGTTGTAGATAACCTCATCATTACCTTGTCACTACCACATCACACTAAACCTGATCCCTGTTTCACGTTGCCAGCCACCATCTTCTTTTCGAAATCGCCACCACCACCTCGCCCTACGACAACATCCGAGACCAGTGTTGAGAACCCCTCGCCATTTTGCACCACTCCACCCTGCGCGGCCATGTCCGAAGTCGCCACTTGGCCAGGAAACCCATTGTTGTCGTCGATTTCCATTCCAATTTCTAGCAAACTCAAACACATCTAGCATATTCCAACCATAACAATGAACTTCACTTGTCGTCCTCTATAAACCTGCACCCTTCATTTTCATATCATCGTAGATCTACTGTCAATCACCAAGCCTTAAAACGAACAGCCGAGGTTTAATCGCTAATTTCCAGCTGCCTCGAATGTCATACTAAAAAATGAATGCTTTCCATCTGTTCCATTCATTGAGAGCTTTCCAATGGTATATAATTCGATACGGTTTGGACACTTCAGATTTTAATCTTTTTTTTAATTATTTTGCAAGTCACTGTTAGGTGGTAATTAAGAAGTTTTAGGATTAGGGATGAAGATTGAGAATATAGGTGACTACTAGGGTTCCATAGTCTCATTTTTATAGTCGTTAGCCTAGATTATGGGCTGTTTATCCAGTTTGACCCAAAACAACTACATGCGATATTTAAACACTATAATGCCTCTATCTCACAAACCGCAACTCCAAGTGCATCAAAACTATATATCAAATTGATTGTCTTGGAAAGATCCATGCAATGGTTATGAACATGATACTCAATTCACCCTTCAATAAAAAATTCATTATTAATTAATTAATTTAATATTTTGTAGTATCAAATTTGCGGGTCATTACATTCTCACTAAAATCGGGTCGTCAATTCCCATTCAACCAAAGTTTGACATAATTGATCGCACCACTATCGCTTTTGGGAATTCATCACTTATGCAAGTTCAGCCCTAGAAGAAACTCGGGTGGTAGCCTTGGGAACTAGAGAGCTACACCAAGCGAAAGAAATCTTGGGCTTGCACCCAAGGTTGCTTGGAGCTAATCTCACGAAGCATGAGCCATTCTCTAACACCATCACCCCCAATTTGGCCTAGCATAGTGAGACAACCATGTTAACTCGGCTTTGGTTAAATGGTGGCATCCACATTGTTAATCTCGGTGGCTACGGCAATACCAATGCCCCCACAATGTCAAGATCGAGGCCAATAAACCACTTATGTTTGTTTTATCTAGATTTGGAAGAAAAAGGTCGGGGCGAACAAACTCAAACACTGAACTGAACTTGACAGCAGTCAAGTAGGTGGTGGCGATATTGTAGGGGTAACGACATTGTTGGTGATAGCATTGGCGATGAAGGAAACGGAATGGCAATGGTTGCAAAGTCAGATCTGGAAGAAAATGGTGTGCTATGCAACTGATTTGAGGTAGAGAAATATCTAAGTGTTAAGCTATTTATACGACACTCCAGAAATCATGTTGGTACCAATATGATTTTGTTGGTACCGACATGTTTTAGTTTCCATATATATATAATACAGAAAAAGAAAAAAAGAAAAGAAGAGAGAAAGAAGAAAAGGAAGGGAAATGGGAGAGCTTACTTGTTCGAGATACGATGTAGCTTCCAAAATAATGAGAACTTCCACTTGATAGCCGAAGAAAAGATTGGTACACCAACTATTTGAAGTGATGAATAGATGTTCTTAGAATAGATACGACGCTTCAAAGATTTGGCTAAACAGTGACCCTTATGAAACATAGTCTATATCGCTTGTCTTGATCCAAAGCATACTTCATTTCACAAAAGCATACTTTGGGGGTAACTATTACCTAGCATCTAAACCGAGTAGCTTCTGAGTGAATATGTATGTCGAGATAAAGAAAAAATGGTCGAGAATTTGTGGGCAAGCTTATAATGGCTAGAGGATGCAACACTAAAATGTTTGAAGTTAAACAGAGCAAGCACAATATGGTTAGTACCAGTTTAGAGGTGTGGCGTAATGGAAAAAGGGTGCCTAGGTCTGGTAACAGACTCAAGTTTGAGCCCTGTCTTGCATACACTTCTCGTAGAAAATAGTGCCATGAGTTGAAGCGGATATACACAACTTAATTCCTCCTCAGGTGTTTACCAATTTGTCGGATTCTCATGAGTATAATTTAAAAACTAAAATATGGTTGGTACCGACCACTATTACGGTTGGTATAATTAAACCGGTTTTGAACCAACATCAAAATATTTTGAAAATATATAATTCAAATAAAATTCTAATTATGCCCATAAGAATAATAATGTATAAATAACCAAAACGTCCAAAAAAATCCAAAGTTCAAGTCATCTTTCTTTTAGATCTAAATGATATAAAGTTAGAGTACATATGCAATATTTAATGGTCAATATGCAAGAAGTACAAGTCACCTCTCTTGTTGTAGTCCAAAAAGACAAGAAAGGATTCAATATGCAATTTCCTATTTCTAATGGTCCTTATGTTCAAAAGTCCGAGCCATCTTCTTTTTCATCGGCTATTAGATGAGTACTTAAGCTCTTAAGAATGCTTAGAAATATCAAGCCCAAAAATGATTTGTGCTACGAAAGAAAAAGAAGAAAGGAGCCCCTTCTTATGTGGAGGTTTGCCTCCATTTATAGTGGTTGAGGAGGGACTTGGCCAATTGAAGTTGACGTAGATTGGTGACTTGGCAAGATGGATAGTCTTGATAGTGCCATATGTCATAATCTTGGGATTATATTAGTTCATGCGGATTTATATCTTAGCCATGGTATTAACTAAGGTGGCATGGTTGTATAGGAGTGCCTTGAAGCTTTATTACATAGTATTTCCTTCATATTAATATACTACCTCTTCACATGATTCATTGCTATTCTTTTGTGTTGAATCTTGCTCATATCTTCCTTTTTGCATATCTTTGAATTGATTTTTTTGATGTGGGTACACCATTGTACTCCAACTAATATTCATTATTTTGGCATCTGTAACTTCTGCTTTTATTTAGCATTCCTCTCCAATTTAACAGTGCTTTCTTATATATTTCTGATATCTCTTCCGCATTGATGATAGCTTCACTTTTCAGCATACTATAACTTAATTCCTTAACATGCGATAGCTTCTCCATTCTTGATTTGCGATAGCTTCTCTTTTTTATCGACTGACGACAACATCTTTATTCCTGAATTGTGATGCATTAACATTACAACATGTGGTGGCTTGTAATTCCTCAACATGTGATGGCTCTACTTGTGATGGTGTCAATAAGCGATTGCCTTGACTTGTCAACTTGCAATAGCCCGGTTGCTCCAACTCGCGATAAATTATTGCTATCAACTTGCGATAGTTCATTTCCATAAAATTTCGATAACTTTAATCATATTAACTTGATATAGCCCACTGTTTCAACTTGCAATGGCTCATAGCATCAACTTGTGATGACTTATAGCATCAACTTGTGATGTCTTATAACTTCAACCTATGATAGATCTACTTGCCAATGTGTGATGGCTTATTCTCAATGTTCGATAGCCTTTATCCCTCAATGTGCAATAACCTCGAAGTGTGGTAGCTTTCAAAGTGCAATTATCCATTTTTGGAAACTTTTGGTATAACACTTTCCGATCCCCCATAAGAAGTTTTCTTATGTTTTAGCTTAAGTAAACTTCTATATTTTCTTTGCTTCTTCTCTTTTCGAGTTGTTATTCCTTGTTGTCATGTTTCTCATCATTGATTGCTTGTGCTTCTTGGCTTACGATAACTTTTGGTTTTAAAAACCGTGATTTTCCTGCAAATTGTTTTATTGAAAACGTATTCCCAAAAATAGAGATTTCTGTAACCATTCAAATATATTTACATCTGCCATAATCATGTTTACTGAAAATGTTCTTTTTGGTGAAGATTTTCCATAAATTTGTTCGAAGATATTTTTTGAAATATGAAAGACTTTCGTAATTTTATTTGGAAATCATTTGGTACATAGACCGAAAACATATCTATTAAAGTGTGATTTTCCCAAATAGATTTTTGAAGGTTGGGAAATCCTTTTAGAACCTTTTGAAAATAGTATTTATCAAAACCAATTGACATTATTGCAATGTGGAAATTTCCCATAGTCTAGAGGGAAACTCTTTATTCTTACATGTTCTGAGTTTGGTTGTTCATTGAGTCAGGATTTCAGTGATCATCCTTCTTTGGATGGTTCCTTTCAAAGACCTTATTTGACCATCAAAATCTATATTGACCACCTTCCTTGGATGGATGCTTTAACCAAGCATGGCGATGGGACCAAAGGCTTAATTGACCATCATTTTTTGGATGGGTGCTTGGGTTAGGCCTAGTAGTAGGTTTGAAGGCTTCCCATCAATATCCCTTGGATAGATGCACTGGCCAAGCCTTGAGACAGGACCAAAGGTTTAACTGACCACCACTCTTTGAATGAGCGCTTTGGCCAGGCCTTGAGGCAGGAACAAAGGCTTAATTGACCACCACTACATGTATAGGTGCTTTGGCTAGGTCTTGCGACAGGACTGAAGGCTTCTCATCCATCTCCCTTTGATGGGTGCTTTGGTTGGGCCTTAAGGCAGGACCAAAAGCTTAATTGACCATCACTCTTTGGATGGGTGCTTCGGCTAGGCCTTGCGAGAGGGATCGAAGGCTTTTCATCCATCTTCCTTCGATGGATGTTGTGGCTAGGCTTTGAGGCAGGACCAAAGGCTTAATTGTCCTCTTCTGGATATAAGGTGTGCTTCTATTTAATAAATCTCGCTAACCTCGTCAGGCTAGGAGCTACGTTAAACATATCGCATCTCAGATTGGGGCCCATTTGTTCGAGCGAATCTTTCTAAATTCTTTATATCTTTGATTCTTAGATTGTTGGTAGTACATGTCCTTGTTATTGCAATTCCATTAGGTTTGCTTAACCAATTTATGTTTTTAAGTTAAGATCCTTTTTGATTTGAACTTTGGAGGTCGTTTTCCTTGTCTTTGATACTTGTCCTTATCTTTTTGAATACTATACCAACTTCCTTATAAGGTTTCTCAAACCGTGATACATGAAAATTCTCTATTATCTATGAACATTAGAGCTTTTTCGATGGATAATATCTCGGCTTCTTGCTATTTGGTAAAATAGTAAATTGCTACTATTCGCAAGTCTTACATCTATTTTGGGGTTGGAAAAGTTCTTATTAAAATGATTATGATTATTTATCGGTAGAAAAAGTCAATTTCTTATTGTGGAAGCTAAATCACTCGGGATAACTAAAGTCTTCGTCTCATTACTTTCTTTATCATCATCATATTATCACAATACTCCCTATGAAATGCTTTATTGATTTATAGTTAATAGTCATATCCACTTCTTTCGGACTTACTCCTTTTAGATACAGGACCAACTAATCCTTTCCTATAGTGCTTTATTGATTATAATGTTGGAAGGCGCTTAACATCTTTAACTTCTTTGATTCGTATCTATCTCACAACAGTGATTCCTTATATCAATGTTTATCCAACTATCTATATGCTTATATTTACGATCATTTATTCTTAATCTTCTTTAAGTTACCTTGTTACCATTTACCTTTCTAAAATCTCTTTACCGAAATATCTTTACGTCAAAACTTTCTGAAGGTGTATATGAAGCTAGGGATCGAAATTCTATTTCATCTTAGTTATGAGGTGATAGAAGTTCACTATTCAGATATGAACAAAGAGGTCTAGTAATCCATGTTTCGAGATTGGAGATTGGGACATTATTATTAAAGAAGGATCCACATTTGATAAAGGAATCCAAACATTGTAGATTTATGCCTTTCGGTGATGGAATCCAGGGTACAAAATAACAAAATTGTTATTTATTCAAAAACATTTCCATAGGAGAGAACCAAGATAACACCTTTCCTAACAAAGCTTATTGATCATTTGTTTGGGAGTGGCATGCTTTCATAAAATGTATTTTCCATTCAAAAATCCATTGTAATGATGACTTGATTCTTATTTTTGAAATAGAAGATTTGATCTCTCCTAATTAGACTATACGAAAAGATGGTACATTTGAATCTCATTATTAGACAAGGACCTAGGGTTATTAAGAAAATCTTTTCATCACATTGACTATGAAAATATGGACTATTTCTTTTCTGATGATTACCATCATAATATGAAGGAGCTATGCTTTGAACTTCATCATTGAATAATAATTTATTCCCAATAAAAGAATCCAGAAATTTATAGAGTCTTCTTTCACATTAATGAAGTACGTAAAATTCGTAAATAATTTTAATGGTACACGCTTAATCAAAAACCTCAATACCCATTTATGTAGAATGAGTACTCGTATTCTAAAGATAGGATTTGCGAGTTTGAATAGAAAGCAATCCATGCTTTTATACATTTCTTGGAGTTTTTCCAAAACAGGGGTTGCATCGATATTTTATTTTAGAAATTCTGTTGATCTTCACATTATGAGGTATGCATTTTCATAGTAGGAGTTTTATCGTCCAAGAAATAACAAATAAGAATAGAAGCCCGTTCAATAAAGACATTCACAATTATTTAGTAGGAAACTCGAGCTCGTGTTTAGAAATCGCAGTCTAAGACCTTATTCGATTCAGCAACTCGAAGAATGATATTCTGAGCTCTAATATTAAAAAATAATTTGCTATTGATAAGGTAAACTGGAACTTCATTAATTCACCACTTTGATGACAGGGTATATGACCTTGAATAATGGATAGTCCTTGCTTTCATTTTATTGGAAATTTCAATAGCATGAGTTCTATCATCCAAATAACAAGAACAAGGAAACCAAAAGTCCATATAATAAAGAAATCCATCATCGCTTAATAGGAAGCCCGAACACATACCCTAAAATAGAAGATTTCTTTCAGGAATTTGTTTGAAGTAGGAGATCATAATAATTTCTTATCTCAAAAATCTCATTAATCATGATGGAAGGAATACACTCCGATAGTAAGAGCTTTATCTCTAAATAGTAAATAAATAAATAAATAACCAGAAGTCAAAAAATAAATCCATTATCATATAGAAGAGAGCTTGAATCCAAGTTTTGAGATAGTAAACCATAATTTTATAAATGAGAAGCCATTCTTCATCATGATCATAGAGAATCCTTAATTTTGAACTTTTGTCGGCGAATTAGTTCAATAAGAAGGATATCTTGGCCTCCATAATTAAATAGTGATCCATAATTTGGTAGCGAGAAAAATAATATCGTGATTTTTCTTTTGATAACAAGATTCATAGCCTCAAATAATATATAGCCTTTGCCTTTCTCCTCCCATGAATTTTCTACAAAAGTAAAGGTTTATTTGATAATAATAAAGAAGGTCAAAAAACCATTCAACAAATAAATCCACCATTGTTCTGCAAGAAATTCAAATCCATGTTCAGACATAATAGATGGAGACTCCTTAGCTTCATTATTTAATTTAATAATTCAGAAAATGAAATTTCAAGTTACATTATTTGCGCAAGATGGGAAAATGCAGAATTTCATAGTTTCATAGTTTCACATCCATGCTTTTACTTGCAAAGAAACTTAAATCCCTGATTGGTGAATCATAATTTTTTAATACAGTTATCTATATCTATTCTTAATTCATGATATAAATGGAACCAAAAGCCAAAATTTGATAACAAAAGTCTATTTGAAGAATCTACAATGGGCGTATGTAGTCTATAACTTTAGGGATTTGGTAGATTATATAAGTTAATTATCATTATCACTTTATTTTTATTTCTTTTAAAACCATCTTTTATCAAAAAAAATTATCACAATTTTTTTATAATGGATTAATTTTATTTATAAATACACATCTGTTTTTGAAACTTGCTTGTTCTTCTTGCTTTATTTGATATATTATTTCACGTTTGGTTGTATTGAATTTTTTTAAACATTCAAAATTTTGAATTTCAAAATTGATCGGTGCTTGATTTTTCGGACCTCAATTGGCAATTTCTCCCACATACGGATAGATATAAATGAACGGTCTTTGCCATTGCTCATATATTTTCGAGATCTTTCCAACAATACCAATTTCATCAAAAGCTACCCCTTCTTATATTTTCATGAATAGATATGGCCAAGCTTAGCCGTTGATTTGCATCTCTCAATCCATTAGCCCATTCGCCAATTGATCTTATGGGCTTGTAGATCTTGATGACTATTGTTTGCACCCAAAATGGTTACAAACAGGCAGGAATAGTTTTGTAGAGACGTAAATGAAGATAAGCGAAATTAAACTGAGTAAATGAACAAATAAGCAATAGAGAACAAGCAGTAATCAAAGACACATGGGTTTATAGTGGTTCGATGTTGTATGTCTACGTCCACTTTGAAAACTATCCTTTGTTACTTTCTTGTGAATATGATTACAATAGTAGAACAAAGCTAACACTTGATTACAATAGAGTCTCGGATAATCAACAGCGTAAGGATCCTAAAAATGAACCTATAGATCTGTATTTATAGGGTGAGATGACGAGATATTTCGCTAAGATTTTGGCAGAAGGCTCTCCAGTTCCATAAGGGCCCACTATAACGATCAATGAACATTACTTGTTGTTTTAGAATGATTGGTATAAATTATACCAATCGTTATTTTTATCTCTGATTGCGATGCGATCGTTTGTAGGGGGTCCCATATGCGATCGTTCACTGAGCTATACGATCATTATGAAGGATCGATATAAAACGATCGACATAAAATGATTGGCATTTCTTTAATCTCAAAGTTTTGACTTGCGATCGTTTTTGTGGGCTCCACTCTTCAATATACTGATGCTCTAAAAGTTTCAAGTGAATTGGCCTTGTGTATTTTGAGATATTGATCGATCTTTGATGATTTGAGTTGTTTTATGGATCATTCCCGATCAATCCATTTAAATTCTTGCTTTGTTCGTAACTCGAGCCTGTGAACTCCAATCGACTTGAAATTTGGAATATAGCTTCATGGGGCTATGCCTGTCACTCCATACCGATTGCACCTCGATTAGGTCCCGGTCCAGATCTGCTCGACCATCGTCCATAGTATCATATACAACTGATTCTCAAGGCTGGTAACCATTCGTTTCTAGCCAAGTTGATGATATCTTAACATTGCCAAAGGCGGGATAACATTTGCTCCCCAAAGTACATCTTGTTCGAACATGACGTGCTTTGAAAAGTTACAAACTTCAATTGTCAAAGAAGGATTCCATTTAGTTCGTTGAATGGTCGTTATCCTTTTGTTGAGTCGCTTTCTTGTTGAGGGTCGTGTCTCCTTTCATTCATTATGACTATGGTCGATTCTAAATAATATAAATATTAGATCAAGGCTTATCAATGATCATCTTGTTTTTTTTTTGGTGATTAGCAGGCCACAATAATTTGATTTTTGATCTTCCTTTGGCCGATTTTAGGTGCGAGTTCAATTTCTGTTGATTTCAAAAATTGAAATTTAGAACGTATATTGGTTTGTATACGTGTCCATACCTGACCCCCGATCACGATTGCACGTCCACGTCAAGTTTCAAAGTTATTCGTTGTCTTGTGTGAACATCCACGACCAATCATTATTCATTAAGTGGAAAGTTAGATTGCCTTTGTACGATCATTTTTTTAAACTAATGATCGAGGCCGATTGTTTTTTGAGTGGATTTTCATATCCATCTACCTCGATCGTCTTTGTATGATTGTTGCCACTTTATATATATATATATACATATATATATACATATATATATATATATGTTCTTTAATGATCACCACCGATCGTTAGTTGATATAAAGGAGCTTCAGATCATTCTAGCTGGTGGAACGATCGGTAGGGATTCTAACTTGAACGATCGGCATTTCTCATGGGTCGAACGATCGGTAGATGCTCTTCCTATAAAATTTCATCCTTAACCATATTTTTTGAATCTAGGCCGATTGTTCTTGGGTTTGCAAAATCGTGGATCATTTTAGAACAATCGGTTCTACGTTTGGGCCATAAAGGGTCGACCTTCCTCTTCATATAAAAACATTTCAGTTAGCAACTTCTATCTTCACTTCATACTTTCGTATCATTCAAGATTTTAACCAGAAAGAAAAAGAACGAATCGTTCTCCCTCCTTTCTTCCATCGCTCCAAATAACGATCGGAATCCTTCAACTAAGAAACATCTTTCCGTTCAAGCTTTAGTATATCGTTCTCTTCTCCTTTCCATTGTTGTTGCTTTAGATCTCGCTTCGAATCGAGTTCGAGTTTCCTTTTTTTCCTCAGATCTCACACTTAGGTAGAATGATTTGAACCTGCTTTATGATCCAAGGACGAGACTTCAAGTACCTTAAATTTCATGTTATTTAGTTTAGTTGGTGGAGTCGTTCGATCTAAATCAATTTGGAGAGGATGGAAATTAGGGAAGATGGTGTTGCTGAGTATGGGAAATGCAGATCGATGCATGACAATCATTCTCGGACGATCGGTAGATCTTTGGACTTAGTGAATTTTGAAGCGAATGGATCGTTTGGCAGAACAATCGTACGAATGTAGTAGAGACACCGGTCGGTTTAGAAGGCCAAATTGGAACGATCGGTGGGAATGAATCGATCAGAAACGATCGGTGGGACTAGCATTAGGAACGATTGGTTGGGACGAAGCTCGAACTATAGGTAGTGAGACAATGGGAACGATCAGTGATGCTAAGGTGAATGATCGATTGCCCGCACATGATAATTCAAAGTGAAACCTAATTAAATAACTTTGAACCCAATGATGAGCTTCGGCCTTGCACATTCAAGTGACTTCATATAACTTGCATAGGAATTGAACTGCATATTCGGTAAATTTGAACTTTAACATGAACTAATGCCTTTGATTGTTCCCTTGGAGCTCATTGGTGACTTGAATTTAAAAATTGGACCTTCACACTTCGACAATCGATTGTGAAACTCAAACTACATTGTTCCCCAGTGACACAAAGAAATGGTTGAGACGGTCAGGAATGACGGTCTCTCCGGTCGAACCTCGAAGTCTTGTCGTCTTTTTTTATTTTAATTCCATACAACTTATTACCTTATTGTATAGCACTTCACCGCACCACACTAGCACTCACTATGCACTGTGGGGGTATGGATTAATTTATCTAATCCTGATTTTTACTGAGTTTAATAGCAATGGGTTCTAGACGTTCTGGACGTCTTGCAGCTATGCCAGCTAGACCATCTTCTCTGCAGGATGATCCTGACGTGGAATCAAGTTCTACAATGAGTTCGATAGTCCGTCTTCTAGTCATCATTCAGAACAACCGGAATGCCTAGGCCCATAGTTTGATTTTTCTGATGCAGTTCCCATTCTTCCACCAGAAGTTGTTGATCCTGCTCCCGACACTCTTGAGGATGCAGTTATTCTGGAGAACCCTGTTGATTCCATAGCCTCTAAAATTAAGGAAGATGCTCTTCGCCGAATCTGCGTAAGTCATGGAATTCTGTTTGATGATGTATTGATTCTGTCGCGGGATGATAGGGCTCATAGACTCCTAGAACGATATACGGCGTGCAACAAATTTATGTGCTGGGCTGGATGCATCTCAACATTTAACTCATACACTTGGGAAATTCTCTATTATTTAAGGACAGCTCCAGCTCAGCTTCATCTGAACGGCTACGCTCTTCTCAGTTGTATGTATATGGTATTTATGTAGTTCTTGCATCATCCTCCAACCATCGATGGCATTCGGTACATATTCTCTTTCAAGCGACGGACAAGGAGCCTTTCGTTTGCATTTCTTGAGTCGGCGAAGAAGTGTCAGATTCTAACTGGCGCATGGAATAAATTAAGTGCCTTTAAAAACGAGTGGTTCTTTGTTCGATGTCCGCCTGCTTTCACTTGACAATGGCTGGAAAGACGTAAGTGTTATCCACCATCTTTATATTAGCATGGAAAACTGATATTTAGGTCGTATTCCTGACTAAGTAATTCCTTTTACAAGCACCGTCACTCAGTCCAGCGGTAGTCTTTATGAGGAGGCGGTCGCCACTCTCAAAAATGCACTGCCTGAAGACAGGAACATTGAATATCGTCTTATGGACGAATGCCTTGTTACTTTTTGTTTGATAGAAGAGGGCCTCGGCGTAGGGCTAACTAAAGTCGCTCAAACTACAAGGATAAGACCATGGGCTGCAGTCAGTCAAAGGGGCAATCGAATTGATCCCGTTGTGCCCCCAGCTATGGGTGCTCAGGAATTTACTAGTATTGATGTCGAAGGATATAAAGGCGATGTGCCCGGTCGCAATGATGACGAATCTGGTCTTGGAGTCGAGGTCAGATCCTCATAGACCTTACAGCCTCCGATTCCCGATAGAAGAAAAAAAAACATTTGTTTATAAATTTTCAAAAAGTCGGCTTTCTGATCAACTCAAACCGTTGATGGCTCCTAAGGTTGTTCAAGATGAATCCTCTTCTCAACCGTCAGAGCGTTCAAGTCTGCCGCTTGATTCTTTGTCTGGTCTGCCAACACTGCATGACCTTGATGCTTTCCACTTTACTGGCGTGAATATTGATGGGTTGGAATCTCCCACTAGAACTGGCACTGAAATTTCAACTTCTAAAGGAGAAGTTATTCCAATGAGCAAAGCTCTTGCACCTGGTTTGTCGGGGGTTAACACAAGGACACTAGCACACACTTGCACCCCTCAACATTGCATTATGTTCCACTTATGCCTTTTAATGCTTAAAATTGATTAACTTCTGTTTTCCTTTGCAAAAACGATAGTGAAGAAAAGGAACATGTTTGATTCCCTCCGGGATATACACCACCAATCCTCTAGTTTACGCTCTAGCTCTTACATCAAGGTGGTAGTCAAGAGTATTATAATTCCAGTTATCGCTCCAGTCGGGACCGTGGTCATCAAGATAGGGGTGATAGGGATAAGTCACCTCAAGGTAAGCATCAATCAAGGTCTAAATCCCCTCCTCCAAAGGGTTTTGATAAGCAATTGATCGTCATGATCCACCTATCGATCCCTCTCGTGGTCCCCCGGCCCTCCCGTTTCAGCTCCTCCACAGGCTTTAGTTCCTTCTCACTCTCAGCGGCCCAGTGATCGTCGTCGCTATAGCGAACATGTTGCTGCTCATAGGCCCTACAACGAAAGTATAGAAGTCGAAATTGCTACTGAAGAGCCTATGATCGATCCGGTTGCTCACATGGCAGAACTTTGAGAAGTGTTTCCAAATATATGCTTTGAAGGGTTCTTTTTCCCTCTTAATTTGAAGAGGGTCCCAAACCATGTTCAGAAAATGACTATTAACTTCATCAATGATATCCATAAGCAGTACCGTGAATGGATGAAGGTAGCAGAGAAGATGTCGAAAGTATCTTTCGAGCACGAGGCGAAAATTGAAAAGTTAAATGCCAAAAAGCTTAAAATAAAAGAATTATCGATACTTTGACAAACGATTTAGAGGGTTCTAGGACTTCCCTAGCAGAGGCCAATGGAAATGCTAATGCTGCCGTCAAATCCATAGATGAGATGAAATCTAGTCATCTTGATATGGTATAGGTGTTGATCATCGAAATCAAGAAATAGCAATCGAGAAAGATACATCTCGAAGTAATGAATCTGCAGACTTGAAGGAGATAGCGGAACTCAAAGGTAAACTCGAGTACGCAAACAAGCAGAAATATGATGCTCATAAAATCGCTCAAGATGCTTGTGACTAGCTAGTGAATGTTAGACTTGAGAGATATACGACCGTTGAAAGGGACAAAGATGTTGATGCACTTATTCAGCGCGAAGTAGAAGCTACCAAGGATAAGGTTAGGAAGGAGATAACGAACGAGCTCGACCCACTTCTTATTCTTTACAACGCTAATGTTCTCAAGCATAGAAATTTAACATGGTTTGGTGATGCTTATCCCTACCAACTCTGGAGCGCGTGGGAATTTCTCGTTGCAGAGGAAAAAAGACTCCTTAATACCGAGGAAATCGACTTTTCGAGACTTAAAGGTGAAATGCTATTGGGTGATAAACCCAAAACATTACATGATATCCAACTTACACTTTAGAAAGAACCACTGGTGCCTCTTCACATGAAGTGGGTGAAGGATTCGGATCGGCACAACCCGATGTTACAACTAAATTGCCCCCCAACATCCCAGGCTATCCCTATCTCCATGGCAGATTCTTCAACCATCCCTAAGTATGATCCTAAAAAGTCTCGGCTTTCTCCAATTCCTTAACGCGGTTTTGAGGATATTTTAGCTCAACTTGGAAGCCACACCGAGGAAGGTATTTCGCCTACATCTTCCGTCTTTCAAAAAGTTGGGTGTTATCAGTTGATATTTCTAATCTTTGCATCTATTTTCTCTCAGCTTTAAATCTGTCAGGTGTCGTTCCTCCTCCCCCACAAGAGCTTTAATTGGGATTACAAGCGGCTGTGACAGAATCCATTAAAGTTACAACTTCGACCGCTGCTTTGGGTGCTCAAGAAGAAACCATCGTTATTGATGACCAATTCATGGAGACATTGTTCGAGGAAGGAGGCGACCCACACCATGAAATTCCCTTTGATGAGGATATTGTAATCACGGGCTCTTCTAACCCTACTGATGAACTTAGCATGAAAGAGCACGTTAAGAAGGAAGAGTTATAGAAAAAGAAGGCAAAAAAATTGGCCTATTGATATGGATTTCAATGAGCCGATTCCTATTCCGCTCCAATGATCCCTCCTGGCGGGACAATTCCCCGAGATGAGATCCATATTACTTCTAGTGTTGAAAGTGCCTCAATCCCTCCTTCTTCTAAAGATGATGTCGCCTCGATCCATATAACCGAAGATGTTTCTTCGAAGAGAAGCCGAGGCGGAAAAGGGTCGAAGAGAAGATCGAGTGGCAGTTCGGATAAGGCCACTCCCAAGAAACAAAAGAAAGACAGGAAATCGAAGAAATAATCATTGGGTTGGTGTGATGTGTAAATAGCTTGAATGGCTATGTTTTCTTTTTGTTGGTCGTGTTTGTTTGGGTACGATCCCCACTTTTACTTCTCATTTTGGATAAACTTGTACTGTGAACATCAAGTTTAGTGTGAATAAGAATTCTTTTATTTTTGTGTAGAATTATCGTATATGCTTGTTTAAATGACCTATCACGATTTCCATTTAATGTATTTGTGATTCATTGCTCGTGGGGTCGGATATTGATCCAACTTATCCATTCCAAGTCCTCCTTGAGATCGTGGCCTCGAGTCGTATCAAACACTGGGCTCAAGCCTTAGTGTTGCGCCATCGAATTCAACGGTTTTAGTAATTATACTCCTGCCACCAGTCTTAGGTTAGAGGAGTTAGATGGTGGACGGTCGAACTCCATCCTTAGTGGATTTATACTCATGTCGATTTCAGGCCAGAGTTAATGGATGGTCGGATCACACCCTTTTAGTATCTATATTCATATCCGCACTCTAGGGACATGAGTGATTTCAAAGGTGATCATCCACACCCACTAAACATTTATACTCATATTCGCACTCTGGGGACGTGAGTTATTTGGAAAACTATCAAGTTCGGTTCTCTTTGTTCAATTGTTCTGCCCTCAAAAATGGGGTCTGACTCATTGAGAGAGCAGTCAAATCTCTATCTTTTAAAAACCAAATGCTAAAGTAAATCCTAAAATCAAATACAACTGAATGAAAAAGGAAAACTAAGTGAAATAACATCATAAATGCTCGCTATTCCATGCCTTTGGAATTATGATGCCATCAACGGTCGCTAGCTTGAAAGTTCCCTCTCCAAGCCTCTGCACAATGACATATGGTCCTTCCCAAGTTGGATTCATATGCGACGGGATAGGAAAAACCCATTTTAAAACAAGATCGCCGACTTTAAAGTTCTAGGTCGAACTTTAGTGTTGTAGTATCGAGCGACATGGTATCGATGTGTTGCTGCCCTCAAATCGGCATCCTCACGCTTCTCATCTATAAGGTCTAGAGATTCAAAAGGGAGATCTTTGTTTATTCTGGGATCGTAATAAGTTACTCGATGAGAAGGAACTTCAAGCTCAACAGGAATAACGGCCTCAGAGCCGTAAGCGAGGGCGAATGGAGTATGGTCAGTCGTAGACTTTGGATGGTTCTGTAAGCCCATAGTGCTGTCGGGAGTTCATCCACCGACTTTCCTCTAGCTCTTTTCAAACGCTTTTTTAGAATGGATTTTATAATTTTGTTCACAACCTCAACTTGTCCATTCACTTGAGGGTGAGCGACTGCCGCAAACCTCTTTTCAATATGATACCGACAGCATAAATCTTTAAATTCGGCACTATCGAATTGAGTCTCGTAGTCTATTACAATAGTTCATGGAAGACTAAAACAACATATGATAATCCGACAATGAAGTTAATTACTTTCTTAGTCATGATCGTGGCCAAGGGTTCCGCTTCGGCCTATTTGGTGAAGTAATCAATTGTGACAATAGCGTACTTTGCACCGCCTTTAGAGATTGGTAAGGAACTGATAATATCTATACCCCACATAGCTAACAGCCATGAGCTGACCATTTGTGTAATTTGGGTCGGTGGAGCTCTTGGAAATTTTGCATATATCTAGCACTTGTCGCATCGTCTTATATAATCGGCAACATCTCGATTAACGGTCGACCAATAATACCCATAACGTAGTATTTCCTTTGCTAAGGTTTGCGCTCTAGTGTGATCGCCAGATTCCCCTTCATGAACTTCCTTTAAGACTCGTTTTATTTCACCATGAGCGATACACCGAAGAAGGGGAGTCAAGAAACCCTTTCTGTACATAACTCGTTCCTGTATAATATACCGTGAAGCTTTGCAAAGGATTTGTCACTTTTCATTCCCTCGTTCGGGAAAAACTCCCTGTAGCAAATAATCTTTAAACTAATTCATCCACGATTCCTTCTCAGGCTTCATCTCTAGTACTTGGTCAATTTCCATCAGGTTTATACTCGGGGCATTTAATATCTCGACTAGAACCAAGCCCATCTGTTGTGCATCCCCGGTGCTAGCAAACTTTGCCAATGAATCGGCCTCTCTGCTCTGGTCCCTAGGAATGCGTGTAATGTCATAATATTCAAAGTCAGTCAACAACTCCTGCACTTTGGTAAGGTATGGAGCAAGCCATTGTCCTTTAGCTTGGTAATCTCCCCTGATTTAGTATACTGCCAATTACGAGTCGCTAAAGATTTCAAGAGATTTTATTCCCAGTTCTTTGGCAAGCTTAAGTCCAGCAATCAAAGCCTCGTACTCGGCTTTGTTATTTGCTGTAGGGAAATCAAGCTTTAAAGCATAGCAGATTGATCGGCCTTCTGGAGTTACAAGCAAAATCCCAGCTCTAGAACAATAATCGTTGGATGCTCCATCTATATACAACTTCCATCTTATGGTAGGGATTTCACTGCTCTCTGGGAAATCATCCTGTGCAGTAAATTCTGCTATAAAATCTGCTAGTGCCTGACCCTGGATAGTCCTCCGAGGATGATAAGTGATATCGAATTTGCTAAGTTCGATATTCCACTTGAGTAACCTTCCAGACGTCTCAGGTCGCTACAAGACCTATCATAATGGCTGGTCGGTGTAAACATTAATAGGGTGTGCCTGAAAGTAGGGGCAAAGTTTTCATGATGCAATCAACAAGAAGTATGCTAGTTTCTCTATCTTCGAATAGTTCCTTTCAGCCCCTGTCAATTGCTTGCTAACATAATAGACCGGTCTTTGAATTTGATTCTTTTCTCGAAGCAACGCGGCACTTATTGCGTGTACCAACACGGCTAAGTAGACATATAAATCTTCATGACCCACTGACTTTGATAAGATGGAAGGTCTCTCCAAGTGGTTCACCAAAGCTTGAAATGCATCTTTACAATCCTATGTCCATTCAAAATTCCTTTTTCCTCTCCTAATCAAGTCAAAGAAAGGAATGCATTTATCGGTAGCTCTGGAATTGGATCGGCTTAAGGCAGCAACCTTCCCATTCAAGGTCTGTACTTGTTTGATAGTCTTTCGCGCTTGGATATTTCAAATAACTTGGATCTTCCCAGGATTAACTTCGATTCCATGGAAATTAATAATGAAACCCAAGAACTTTCTTGATGCAATGCCAAAGGAACATTTCAGAGGATTAGTCTTCATTTTGTAACGTCGGAGGATGTCGAACATTTCTGCCAAGTTTTTAATGTGGTCGCTAGACCGTTGTGAATTCATGAGCATATCATCCACATACACCTCCATCGTTTTCCCAATCTGATCTTTAAGCATTCTGTTAACTAGGTGCTGGTAGGTCGCTCCTGAATTTTTTAGTCTAAATAGCATCACCGCATAGCAATATAAACCAACATCAGTAATGAAACTGGTGTACTCTTGATCGGGAATGTGCATCGGGATTTGATTATATCCTAAGTACGCATTAATGAAAGATAGCAATTCGTGTCCTATGGTCGAGTCTACCAGCTGGTCGATCCTCGGAAGAGGAAAACTGTCTTTTGGGCATGCCTTGTTCAAGTTTGAGTAATCAACGCATGTTCTCCATTTCTCGTTTTCCTTTCTCACAAGTACAGGATTAGATACCCATTTAGGGTAGAGGGTGTCGCGAGTAAACCCATTGTCTTCGAGTCTATCCACCTCCTCTTTAAGAGTGGCAGATCTCTTCAGGTCCATACCACGTCCTTTTTGTTTCATCAGGATAGACCTCAGGTCGATATTCAACGCATGGCTCGCAATGTCAGGCGAGATCCCAAACATGTCTGAGTGAGTCCAAGCGAACACATCAAGGTTCGCTTGGAGAAATCCAGTAAGTTCTTTCATCATCGGGGGGCTGAGCTGTGATTCGATCTTTAAGATCCGTGATGAGTCATCGTGGCTAACTTTAATGTCAATTGTCAGCTCAACCAGTGCAGCCTTGGCCTCTTTAGGCTTGTTTTTGTCATCTCTTGGATCTATATCTCTATAGAATGACTGTAGCGTCCGAGCCAAGGCTCAGGCGCTAGTTGTCAATCCTCGGTGGCTTGGATGCATACTGACTTGTCCACACCTTTACCTTTCTCCCTCAATTGAGCATCCCTCAATTCAGCTACATAATAGGCATGTCCAATCACCTGATCGCTGTGAACAACTCCCACACCATTATCTGTTAGGAACTTCAAAGTCAAACACCATGGCGCAAGAGCTGCTCGGAACTCAGCTAGGGCTAGTTGGCCCAAAAAAGTGTTGTATGGAGAATCAACATCCAAAACGACAAAAGGAAAAATCCGGACTCTCCTATGGTCACCTTCTCCCAACTCTATAGGTAATTCAACATAACCAACAACTTCAGTTACAACACCGTTAAAGCCATGAATGAGGGCTTTAAACGGTTTCAAATCCTTTGCTTCCATCCTCATCTGATCATAAGCTTTCTTGAAATTATGTTTACGAAAACCAATATCCTTCTAACAAAAGCAGAGCCGATCATGGCCGAAATGACCATTGGATCAATTGTTGGAGCTTCCACCTTGTCTGCATCTCTATTTCTAAAAATGATATCATCTGCCATTATACATTGCTATTTTGTCGGAGCTCCATCCTCCGTGTTTGAACAACATTCAAAATCCACATGCTTAATCGTGCTAGCATAGCACTCTATCTCATGCCCACTTTTATCAGCCAGATGTGGTTCTCCAACTATTTTATTAATCACTAATCTTCCACCGATCCGCACGGGTTCCTCAACCTTGTGCGGTGCTTGTCCTGGTTGAGGTTGGATGTCCCATGTCCACCATCCTACGGGTTTTTTTACGAACTGCTATAACTTCCTTTCTCGAATAAGCTTTTCAATAATATCCTGGAGATGCCTGCATTCATTGCTGTTATGCCCATAACATTCGTGAAACCAACTATATTTCTCAGTTTGTTTTTGCTTCTCTATTGATTCTTTTGGAGGTGGCTTCCTGTACTGCATAGTATTACAGGTAGAGAAATAGACATTCTCCAGGGACGTATTCAGTGGCGTGTAAGTGTTGTACATCGGAGTCCTAGGCTTTCCACTTCCAGAATCCCTCTTTCGTTCTCGGCTCCTATCTCCGCCTTTCTTTTGTTGATTCGGTTTGTTTTGGACATTCACTTCAACTTTTCCAGAGCTTTCATCAGACTGCTTTACTACAATAGTACTCTATACTCCCTCTCCACTTAGTCTTGCAACATTCTTCTTTCTATGGATCTGGCTTCCTCCTTTCTTAAATATTGAGCCGCCTTTGTGTAAAAACGTTCCAATGTTGCAGGTGGCTTGCCGGCTAACCAATCGTCAAAATCAGATTCTGGATCAATCACTCTTGTCACGGCCTTCAATATTGCATGGTCATTCAGATTACTGATTTCAGTAACAGCTATATGGAACCTCTCGAAATAACCTTTCAACGATTCTCCTAGAGCCCGGATTACGCTAGACAGGGACATTACATCCTTGGGGTTAGTTATATGCATTCGGAACATCGCCACAAACTTATTTGCCAAATCATTAAATCTAGATATCGAGCATGGGGGTAACCTTGTGAACCACATCGTTGCTATCCCAGGGAAATTTATGGAAAAACATCTACACTTGGTTGCATCATATGCTCGTGTGGAATCCATCAGCCATTTCTATCTCATGATGTTCTGCCCGGGGTCGGGTTTTCCCTCATAGGCAGGCATCGACGGCATGTTGAACCTTTTTGGATACTCTACATGCAGGACATTATCAGTGAATGGGGTATGGCTTCTCGAGATCCCCCAGTCATCATTGGTCAAGCCTTGGCTCTCCCTCACTAACCGTCTGACCACAGCCGACAAGTCCGGCATTTAATTAGTTGGCACCAAGCGGTGGCCGTGTTCCACCTCACGTGAATGGTCCGATCGATGTCTACGAGCCATTCCACGCCTTCTTGGTTCAACATCTTCTCGATGTGGATCTCGTAAATTCACTTCATCATCATTCCGAGGAAGCATTTGGTCAACATTTAACTGAACTCCATCATCCAAATCAGCTGCAGCAGCTCCAGTTTGAATCTCAACATGCATAGGTAAGTTCCCATCTCTGGTGGAGGGATCAACACTGATCGTTCCTAGAAAACCATGATGGTCTTCCTGTTGGCTCCACAAAGTTTCTGCATGATATCCGTCTGTTCTGCGACGTCTATGCATGTGATACTCATCTGCTGAACTATAACTCTTTGATACCGAGTAAGGGGTAGGGTCCCTCCTAGCTTTTACTCACTGTTACTGAGTGAGTTGGTTCATTAGGTTGATATTGGCCTGGATCAACTGATTTAATTCTCGATGGCTATTCATTAGCTCTCTTATGAGATTCTGGAATTCTCATGATAGAATTAATTGGATTATAGACTTCAACTGGTTCAGCATTCACATCCATTGGTTGACTGCTCGGGCTTCCTTGCTGGATAGTAGCATTTTCGTTTCCTTCCACGTTCTGAGAAGTAGATCTAGTATTCCTCACCATTATTGATAGATGTGCTTATATTTTGCAAATTTGAGTAGAGCGAGCATACTTCCTAAAGGTAACTATGGATCTCCTTCAAGGGATTTATGCAATCCAGCAGCAATAAAGGGATCCTAATAAGCTGAGAATCAAGGCTCTCAATGAAAGCACCGAAATGTTTGCACCCAAAAAGGTTACAAGCACCCAGGAATAGTTTTGTAGAGAAATAAATGAAGAAAAGCAAATTTAAACTGAGTAAATGAAAAAATAAGCAATTGAGAATAAGCAGTAATTAAAGACACAGAGGTTTATAGTGGTTCGGCGTTGTATGCCTACGTCCACTTTAAAGACTATCCTTTATTACTCTCTTGTGAATCTGATTACAATAGTAGAACAAATCTAACACTTGATTACAATGGAGTCCCAGTAACCGGCAACGTAAGGATCCTGAAAATGAACCCATGGGTCTGTATTTATAGGTGAGATGACGAGATATTTCATAAAGATTTCGGCAGAAGGCTCTCCAGGTCCAAAGGAGCCCACCATAGTGATCGGTGTACATTACTTGTTGTTTAGAACGATCGATATAAATTATACCGGTCGTTATTTTTATCTCTCATTGCTATGCGAATGTTTGTAGGGGGTCCCACATGCCTCTATGCCTTGCTCCTAAAATATGAAGTCATTTTGAGTTGTGGATTGCGAGATATGGATCAATCTTTGTTGCATTTGGATCCTTCACTGAGCTACACCGATCGTTATGAAGGATCGGCATAAGACGATCGGCATAAGACGATCGACATAAGACGATCGACATTTCTTGAATCTCAAAGTTTTGACCTACGATCATTTTTGTAGGCTCCACTCTTCAATATGCCGATGCTCTGAAAGTTTCAAATGAATTGGCCTTGTGGATTTTGAGATATCGATCGATCTTCGCTGATTTGAGCTGTTTTATGGATCGTTCCCGATCGATCCATTTAAATCCTTGCTTTATCCATAACTCGAGCATGTGAACTCTGATCGACTTGAAATTTGGAATATCGCTTCATGGGGCTATGCCTGTCACTCCATACTGATTGCACCTCGATTGGGTCCCAGTCCGGATCTGCTCGACCATCGTCTAAGTATCGTACACAATTGATTCTCAAGGCTGGTAACCATCCAAATCTAGCCAAGTTGATGATATCTCGACCTTTCCAAAAGGTGGGATAACAACTATATCACATCCACGATGGTTGATTATCCTAATTCATTATTGTTTGGCCAGAATTTAATTCGAAAGTCTCAAAATCCACTTTGCTTATTGATTTTACCCATCGCCTCAATTAGATTATCGGTCATACCGCCACCTACGCAAGATGGAAGGGAATTAGGGTTGCCCTATGGTGGTGTTGATTGAATTTCTAAGGCTATGGATGACAATAATTTGGCCTTCGATCATGGGAAACTTTGCCAACGAAAACCCTAATTTGCTTCTACGTTTCATGGCAACCATGTTGATTTGAGGCAGGCAGATGTTAGGGCTTAGATTCATAAAGGATTTCTCTTCGATTTGGTAATTTTCCTATGCTCAAATCCTTAAGCGGACATTGGTCATCGAGTTGGCCGGAGTTGATGCCGTGGATGAACTTCGCATATTTATTAAAAAAAAGGATTATTCAATGCTTCTAAACATCGCAGGTTGATGATGAACGAGTCTGGTTTGTCAATGGTTGCTCGCAAGCTATTAGAAGTTGGTAATGAGTTATCGCAGAATGATGGAGAAAGCGGATATCGCTGGTTGGTCAAGGAGTTATCGAAGGTTGAAGAGTTGTCACAGGTTGATGAATGATATGAGAGTGGTGTTGTCCTAAGTTGCTGAATGTAGGAGAGCTATGTTGCTGCAAGTTGTTGAAAGGAAGATAGTTGTCGTAAGTTGATGAGTGGTTATTGTAAGTTGATGAGTAGTTGTCGTTGGTTGAAGTAGAGCCGTCGCAAGTTCATGGATGAAGGAGGATAGTTGTCATGGAATGATCAACCTACAATAATTAATTTTTAACTTTAAATTTAAAAACTTTTAAAATTCACATCATTTTAAAAAATAACCGAATTTGAAAAATTCCTGGACCATCGTACCTTAAAATATTTTCTATTTTTTCAAAATTATTTTAATTTTTTTGAAATCAAGAGTGTTTTGGTCTTTTTAAAAAAAATCCCCGAGTTTAATTCTCAGTGAACAAAGCAAAATGTTAAATAGGTTTTTGGTCCAACATCAAAATATATTGAAAATACGTGATTCAAATATACTCATAAGAAAAATAATATATAAATATCCAAAATATCCTTAAAAATGTCCAAAGTTCAAGTCATCTTTCTTTTATATGCAAATGATATGAAGTTCGAGTACATATGCAATATTCATTGTTCAATGGTCAATATACAAGAAGTACAAGTCATCTTCCTTGTTGTAGTCTAAAAAGTCAAAAAAGGAGTCCATATGCAATATCCTATTTCTAAAGGTCTTTATGTTATAAGATCCGAGCATTTTTTTATTGGCCATTAGAGGAGTATCAAGCTCTTAAGATATCTTTAAAATGTCAAGCTTAAAAAATGATTTGTGCTAAAAAATATATAAAGAAGAGAGTTGTCCCTTCTTATGTGGAGGTAGACATCTATTTATAGTGGTTGAGGAGTGACATAGCTTGCTCTTATTGGCCGATTGAAGTTGATGTAGATTAGTGACTTGACAAGATGGATGGTTTTGATGATGCCATATGTAATAATATCAGGATTATAGTAGTTCACACGGATTTCTATCTTGACCATGATATTAACCAAGGTGGCAAGATTGTATAGGAGTGCCTTGAAACTTTTGTACATAGAATTTTACTTACATTAATATACTACCTCTTCACAAGATTCGTTGCTATTCTTTGGTGTCTAATGCTATCTATCTTTTTGCATATCTTTGATTGATTTGTTTGATGTGGAAACACCATTGTACTCTAATAAGTAGTCCTTATTGTAGCGTTCTTAACTTCGCCTTTTATTTAACATTCATCTCCATTTTAATAATATTTTCTTTTAAATTTCTGATAGCACTTCTGCATAGATGTTAACTTCACTTTTCAGCATACGATAGCTTAATTCCTCAACATGCGATAACTTCTTCATTCTTGACTTGCGATAGCTTCTCTCTATTCTTGACTGGCGACAGTTTCTTTATCCTTGATTTGCGATGGCATTAACATTACCAACATGCGATGGCTTGTAATTCCTCAATGTGTGATGGCTCTACTTGTGATGGTGTCAATCAACGATGGCATCGACATTGTCAACTTACGATAGCCTGGTTGCTCCAACTTGCGATAACCTTAACATAATAACTTGCAATAGCCCACTGCTTCAACCTGCGATGGTGTATGGAATCGACTTGTGATGACTTATAGCATGAATCTGCGATAGCTCTACTTCTCAATATGTGATGGCTTATTCTCAATGTTTGGTAACATTCATCCCTCAATGTGCAATAGCTTCGAAGTGTGATAGCTTTTAAAGTGCAATAGCTCCATAATGCAAACCTTCGATAGTTTCATACCTTATCCATTTTTGGAAAATCTAGGTGTAACAAGTACCGAGTTGATTTTCGAAGGGCGACCCACATATGAACTTTAGAGGCTTGAGACTTATGGAAGTGTCGAATAGCCCGTACCATTGTGACGACTTGTGTGGTCGGTACAGACCACTTGGCTTGGTGCCGACATGATTCTAGTGTTTAAAATTGGTTCATTCTCCCTCCCTATCTTCGTGGATTGATATCTTTCCCGGTCTTCGGTGATCTAGTGACTATGATGGAGGATTTCAGCTATAAATAGCGAGGTAGAGCAGCATAGAAATGATCTTTTGGTCCATGCTCTTCATCCGCTTGTCTTTAGTCGAAACCATCATCACGAAGTGCTGTCAAATCTGAGCGCACTTTGTTTCTATAATTGAAAACCTGATAAAAACGCTTGTACTTGCGGCGAATTTATAATCGAGAAAATTAAGTGGGCGTTGACACTCGATCTGCCCGAACCACTATAAAATTTTGTGTTCTTGTTGTTTTGTACTTATTTTAGTTAGATCTATTCTTGTTTTATTTCGATTTGGGGTGTTGTGTCACTTTTTTATCCAAGAGGAAGTTAACTTGCACTTTCTATCAGAAAAGTGCAAACTAGTTTGTGTTTTCTGATTTAAAATAATATGAACTTGATTTACATATTTATTGCTACGTAGACTTTTCATATAGCAGGATTAGAAGTAGGGACTCAATATGCAAAGGCCTTTTATAAATTTGATTTCTTGGGTTCTTGTTGTGTTTTGATTATCAACGGGGTTTGTCATCTAATTCATCTTAAAAATTTTAGCTTTTTTTTCAATCACCTAAAGAACCAAGCTTCGCCTGTAAACTCCAAAGTAGTATGTGCATGATAAATATATACTTCGGATACTTGTTATAGAATTGTCATTTTTGAAATTTGAAGTCATGACCTTTGTTCCTGCAGTCTGGAACATTAACTAACCGTCTCAACTCTCCTTTTAAAGCTACTAGGGTTAATATTTTTACCAAATTTATTTGTAGCATTTATATGGACAATATGTAACATACTGTTTTTACTTATTTATCAACAGAGCTAAACCCTTTAGAAACTCAAGTATTAGAGGTTAAAATGGAAACAAAATTTCTAACAAGATCAGGAGTCCAATCATATAGGTCATTCTGGTTTAGTGTCGGTGTAGCGTGTCAAGTAGATAGAGTTTGTAAAGAAGCCTGTACAAGTGGCAAAGTAGACACAAATAAAGGTAATCGAGTGTGCTTACAGTTCACAATCGTTCGTGTCCAATCGAAGTCCGGATCGAATCTGGAATATAAAACAAAATAAGAGAAGTCACACTTTGGCAAAAGTTCATAAATTTGGCAAATATGCAGCTCCTATTTCAGGCAGATGCTTACATTTGGCGAGTACAGTTTGCATGCATTGGCCCTAGTAACGTAACAGCAACACTTGTCAAACATGCAATATTTGTCACCTTCTTTATTTCATTCACTGCAATGCGTAGTGGGCTTTGTATGTAATTGCTGGTTGGTTACTCCAAACCCAAGGTAGATTTTACCTATTTTAAAGATATTCAAGTCTTTTGCCTTGATTTGATTACCCAACCAACCATCTATCACCTTGCTATTCTGGATTGGATCTGTACTCATTGCTGAGTTTGAATTTGTTTTGTATTTGAGTTTTTCTTCTTCTTTGAAATCAGTCACGCTGTAAATGTATTTTGATACAACTACTGAATAGTAAATATCATAGTAATCATTTGTAACCAGATCAGAAAAAGCGCATTTGTACATACTGTTTTAAATATAGACCAAGCTCACAATATTTGCTTCAGTAGACAGCTTCTACAATGCAGAACAAAAGCAACGTACAATCATCAATCCGTCCTTTGTGTGTTTTTATTGCAAAAGATAATGCACTTTTTTCATTCGTAGGCCTTATGGATGGTACGGCTTTGATCCAAGCTAAGCCCACACTCGCCCTTTTATCACGGGTACGGGCTCAACTTCGACAATCCATGTCTGAATTCGGTCTGATCTAATTCTTATTTGGGTTAGACACCATCCAGTCCGATTTGGACTTGATCTTCTTTATCATCTGTCCCTTGTACAGAACTCATTGTACCAACGTTAAATTCTAAAACAGGTAAATTCTAAAAATGTGTACAGATCAAATTAAACGTTATATTGTAACAGACAATTATATATGTTTCTATCTAGCATTATGTAGTCCAAACTGACACATGATTTCACGAGCATGTGTCTTCGTTTAAAATCAAATTGTATTCATGTTTGTTGTTGTTTGAGGACTAGTGAAAGTATATCAATCCCTCATCCCCATTTCTCTTAGATCCAACTGTCAAACTCATCTCAAATATTAACTTGTGTATTATTCAATTAATTAATCAAACCATTTGATGGACTATTGAAATTAAATGGACACAGAAGACACTAAATTAAGTACAGACTAATTAAGCTGCTTCTTCAATTATTATATGAATAAGCTAATATTGCATATTTACATTACAATGTAATTTATCATTGGAGTTTTGGCCAACTACTTTTGATTAAGCACGTTATCCAATCTACTTATGAAAAGTTTTTTGACATTTGCTGACAATAAATCAAATTACTATTAACCACTTACGATAAATCATAATTAACAATATAAAAATTCTTAAAATAAACAACCCTTCAGGATATTAGTAAAAAAATTCACATATAAATATCATCAACGAACTTATAACATATTTCCACTCCACATTTTCACTGATGAATTTTTCTATAGAATGATAAATCGGCAATCGATATCTTATAGTAATTAATCAGTTTTATATTATCTGATTAAATGACATTAAATGACGCCGAGAAGCGGGATGTGGAAATGTCATCGGAAAATTGTAAGACAAAAATATGACATTGGAAAGATATCGGAAAATACTGATATCATTCCAACACCAACTTTATATCTGACAAACACAGTTTGAGACATCGACAAGGAGTCGTTATCTTCACACACATTTTTGATCATCCAACGCACATTTTATGGTATCGGGAAAACGCCAGTAATTTCCAACGTCTTTTATTTACTCTTTTTTGTTTACTTTTTATTATTTATTTACGTTGTTTTAGACATCACATAATTTTAGTAAATAATATTACATAATTTTCAAATTGTATATATTTCAATTATTTCAAATTACATATTTTAAACTTTAATAATATATTTTATTATATTTTAAACTTTTCTAAATTTAAATATTATAATTTTAGTTTCTACTTTTATCCAAATTTATGAAATCGGACCGTACACATTTGTTAATACCGTTTGAGAAACTTAAATATATTATTTTGTGTAATTCTGAGTTAGTTTGAACATCCATCTTATCTAGTTGATTATTGAAAACAATCAATTTACTTACGGGATCACGGATTAAACTAACTCACAACGGCACAATTTCATACTTAAGCATTTAAGACAACAATGTCGATTCTCAATAATTAGATTTCAAAAAATTGTAATGTCTTTAGGTTCAAACTGATCATTTTCCATACAAGTTACATAGAGTTCTATTAGAAACGACCAATACTAACTGAAATTCTTGCAAGAATTGGGCCAGCACGCAGCTGGGTAATTGGGTAAAGTCCATTTTTTTTACCTTTTTGGATCATTATTGGGCTTATGTAATCTAAATTTATTTAGAACTTTTTTAGATTTCTTATAACTAAAATCGACATTTTATTTAAATTTATAAATAAAGTTTTATTTTATAATTTGTATTATATTATATATATGTGTATACGTGCACGTGCAACATGATAATAGGCACATGGTTTGATATGTCCGCATATAAATATTGGGATTTACACCGCCACGAACATATTAACCATTTTGTATATATGTGTGTTGTCTACACACAATATATAATATAATGTATATAAATATATGTGTATAATTGTTTATATTATAAAGTACTACATAAAAATAAAATTTACAAAATACACTTACATACACACACACATTTATATAATATAATTAGAATGGAAAATATTTGAATATAAATATACAAAGTAATTTTAAATACATGTTATAATTATATATATATACACTACAAGGAGTACTGTTTATTCCAACGGGGGGGGGGGGGGCAACGGCCGCCAACGGCATTGACCAACGGCTTCCAACGGCAAGTATTTTCCGGATTATAACCAAGAGAATAAAAAGTTGACCGTTGGACGCCGTTGGAAAATGCCGTTTGCGGCCGTTGGAAACCCGAGCCAAAATAACCTGCAGCACCTTCTTCCTCCCCACTTCGTTTTTCCCCAAATTATTTCCAAAAACCCTCCATCCCCCTCCCCAATTCGCCAACCACTTCCATTCAAGCCTCCAACGTCACTCGGTAGCATCTTGAACCCCTCTCCAACCCCTAATCTTCTCCAATCAAGGTATAAACCATAATTCCCTTTTTTTATTAAATTAGGTAATTTAGTGTTAATTAGGTAATTTAGTGTTAGATTTGCAATTTATATGTTTGTATTGACTATTGTATGTGTAGTTTAGTTTATTGATGTTTAATTTTTATTATTAACCTATGTATTGTAAGTTAATTGTATATTATAGGTTGGTGTATAGTGTATTGTGTGTATAGCGTAGTATAGAATGCTCCTTGTATGAAAGTATAGTGCGATAAGTTGAATGATGACATTAGATTATAAAATATCGAAAATGATATTTAATTTTATAATATACGGTTACTTTGATTATTTTTAATAAGTAATATAGTGTAGTAATTTTATAATGTACGGTTAAAAAATATCGAAAATGACAGTAAGTATAGTATCGAACGTCAATTTTTTTTATAAATATAATATGTTACAGAATATGTAATATATTCGAAAACCCTTAGAATGTTTTTCGGCCCCGTCTGATAAGTACTGTATATGATCGTTATGTGGATATTCGTTTTTTTAACAGAACAGACATCTGTATTCATCTTATACAGTATTTGTTGGATTTGTCCCTGTATTGGACAAGTTACGAATACAATAACGTAATTAAATCGCGTAAATTATTTCATTTTAAATGGTTCACAAAATTTCGACAGCGCTTCGTTTATGTTCCCTGTGTACACGCAAATGTGTACTGTTCAGGGAACTAAAGCGAAGCGCTGCCGAAATTTTGTTGAATCATTTAAATTGAAATAATTTACGCGGTTTAATTACGTTATTGTATTTGTAATGGGAGGTAGGACGACCCATCACCATAGAGTCAATGATCAGTTATTATAAAATTCACCTATAAACTGTTTTAATAATATGTCAATGCAAATTAATATCGTACTTTTTAACTATATACGTAGGTTAATGGACAATTATTTTACTGATCGGAGCTGGATGTACAAAAAAAGAAGAGTTGAAAGTGAAACGTCAATTAGTGAACATTTTAATAATGGTGTTCGCGTATTTATTGATTTCGCTTTAAGTAATAACGGAAACGACAAAGAAATCCGTTGTCCATGTACTAAATGCAAATTGTTAAAGCATTTGGTACCAGAAATGGTAAGAGTTCATTTGCGTCAGTTCGGTTTCGTGTCGAACTATTTGGTTTGGGATCGTCATGGAGAACCGTTAGCATCTAATCGTGTTGAAGCTGAGAAGGTATTGCGTAATGAAATTGATACGACAAATCTCGTAGAACATATGGTTGAAGATGCTGCACGTTCAATGTTCCTTGTTTCTCAATTAACCGATGACGATGGTAATACTGAAGACGAACCAAATATTGGTGCAAAAAAAAATATGATTTGTTAGAAGCGGCGAAGAAACCCATTTGGGAAGGTTGCACAAGCGGAACCCAATTGTCAGTGACTGCTGAGTACATTACGATGAAATCTAAATACAACCTCACAGAATCTGGATTTACAGCTGTTGTACAAGCTGCGAAACGGCATATGCCTCCCAATAATTTAATGTGCGAAAATCATTATGAAGTAAAAAAACTAATGTCGGCTTTTGGTTTACCATATCAAAAAATAGATACATGTCTAAACGGTTGCATGCTGTTTTGGAAGGAAGATATCAATCTTAGACATTGTAAAATATGCAATCAGGAAAGGTACAAACCAAGAAAGAAAAAGGGAAAGGAAGTCCCGTATAAGCGTATGCATTATTTACCAATTACTCCTAGACTTCAAAGGTTATATGCATCTTCTGTAACTGCGCAACATATGAGATGGCACAGTATGAGAATACGAGAGGAAGGTACGTTAACACACCCAGCTGATGGGGAAGCATGGAAGCATTTTGACCAAAAGTATCCTGATTTTGCATCCGAGAGTCGTAATGTTAGACTTGGTTTATGTACGGATGGATTTTCACCATTTTCTCAATTTGGTTCTAAATATTCGTCCTTGCCTATAATTGTCACACCTTATAATTTACCTCCTTGGATGTGTATGAAAACTCCATACATGTTTCTTACAGTTGTTGTTCCTGGTCCTGATGATCCGACATAAGGAATCGATGTTTATTTACAACCTTTGATTGAAGAATTAAAAACATTGTGGTACGAAGGAGTAGAAACATATGATATTTCTAAAAAAAAAACTTTCGCATGTATGCTTCTTTGTTATGGACAATCAGCGATTTTCCTGCGTATGCAATGCTTTCAGGTTGGAGTACGGCTGGTCGCCTAGCTTGTCCTTACTGCATGGAAGAAACAAGAGCATTTCCTTTACCTCATGGAAATTTTTTTTCGTGGTTTGACTGTCATCGATGTTTTCTTCATGTTAATCATCCATTTAGAAGAGATAAGAAAAACTTTACAGCTAATAGAGTTGAAACTTTAAGCGCACCTACGGTTTGGTCAAGCGAAGATATTTATGAACTTGTAAAGGATTATCCAAAAATACATGAAACCGGAAAGCAAATTGAAATTCAAGGTAAATCATCGATTCATAACTGGTGCAAAAAAGCATATTTTGGGAGTTGCCTTATTGGAAAAATCTCCTGATTCGTCATAATATTGACGTGATGCACAATGAGAAAAACGTGTTTGATAATGTGTTTAATACAGTTTTGAATGTCAAGGGGAAGACGAAAGATGATTTGAAATCAAGGCGTGATATCGAAGTATTATGTAATCGTCCTGAGCTTCATATGAAACCAAATGAAATAAAAAAGCCAAAAGCATGCTATGAGCTAGACAATAATCAAGTTAAAATATTTTTAAAATGGGTGGAAGGATTAAGATTCCCGGATGGTATATCTTCTAATCTTCGTAGATGTGTGGACTATAAGAACAATAAACTTAGCGGGATGAAAAGTCATGATTGTCATGTTATGATGGAAAATTTATTACCCGTCGCTTTTAAAGAACTATTGCCCGTAAAAGTTTGGACTGTTTTAACAGAACTTAGTCTGTTTTATAAAGAGATTTGTTCTACTACATTAAAAGTTGATCGTCTACGTAAACTTGAGGAAGAAATCCCGATATTGCTATGCAAATTGGAAAAAATATTTCCTCCTGGTTTTTTCAATGTTATGGAGCATTTACCTATTCATCTTCCATTTGAAGCACGTCTTCGAGGGCCTGTGCAATATGGATGGATGTATCCATTTGAAAGGTATATTCATATTTAGTTCATTAAATATTGGTTTAATTATATGTATAAAAAAATTGATTTAAAATAATTTGAAATAGATATTTAAATCATCTAAAGAAAAAAGTGAGGCAGAAAGCTCGAGTTGAAGGCTCGATTTGGAAATCATACATTGAAGAAGAAGCTTCATTTTTTTTCTCTCATTATTTTAGTGACCATGTGAACATATCATTTGAAAGTGCTCCGCGTAATGATGAAGGCAATGATCAAGATGATTGTCAATCGACTATATCTATTTTTAAAAAGCATGGTCGGCCTTCTGGTAAATGTGTGGAAGTATGGTTGGATGACAGAGATTATCACGCAGCACACACATATATTCTTCTCAACTGTATTGAAGTTGCACCATTTGTTAGGTAATATACTTATATATGTAACATTTCTTGTATCTTAATTAATAAATATACAAATATGCACACATGTATCTTAATCAAAATATAACATTTCTTGTAAATTGGTCGGCTGTTTTTAAAACAAAGGCAAGATTTACATTTGATGGACGGAACATTCCCGATGAACAAGCTTACCAAGCAGATATCGAGGAAAGTAGATGAATAATAATAACAGATGATCAAACAAATTTTGGACCTCTAAACGATGATTCAAATGCATTAATTGAAGCATTTGAGAGTACAGAGGAACAAAATATAGAGTACGAAACAGAGTCTGAAACCGAAACTGACGAGGACTGATCAATAATCTACATTTTGAAGGTAATTATATTTAACATTATAATATTTTCATTAAAAATGTTATGCTAATGTATGATATGTGTCACGTACTCTTCTTATGTTATGCCATAATGTATGTTTTACATATAGTCATTTAATGTTCTCATATAATGTTTGTCTGTAACATGTTCTATAGATATGTCTTCACGTAGACGATCTAGGTCTACACATTCTGGGTCTCCCTCCTCTTCACAGAGAGGGACTATTCGTCCTGCAGATCGTGATCGCGCTGGTCCATCAGAGGAGATGCCACGCACTGCAATTTGGCTAAAGCCAAAAGCCGACGGATCTGGGTAAGTATTAAGTTTCAAAATTAAATTTTATTCTCGTACAGTCTATTATAAGTATAGTAGTCATAAAATAGTAAATGCTTTTTTTTCTTGTTAAACACAGTGGTTTTACGTTAGAGCCATCAAATATAGTTCTTTCATTATCTAAGCGTGCATACCAGAGTCGGATGAATGAATGTTGGCCCAAATGGTCCTTGATTCCAGAGAACGTGAAGGAAGCTATTTGGCAGGACTTTTTGGTATGAGTGATATTACTTGTTAGGTTTAAATATCTAATCATGTTTACAGTACGCATAAAAAATCTTATTACTTGTTAGGTTTAAATATCTAATCATGTTTACTTGTTAGGTTTAAATATCTAATCATGTTTACACTACGCATAAAAACTATATAACTCTTATGTAATCAAACGTGCAGGGCCATGTGGACATCCAAGATGCAGATCTTTCCGTTGTACAGCGTCATTGGCAGAGTAAAATTGCAAAGAACTACAGGGAGACTTTAAATGCTGTGAAATCAAGTGGAAGCAAGCCAAATTGGATGAGCGCTGGTGTGTGGGAACAGTTTATGCGCTGGTGGGCCAATGAGGAATTTCAGGTAAATTTAGCATATATTTAAGTTAAATTGTTCTACGCAAATAATATTTAAATTAAAACTATAAAACAATTTTTTTTTCAACTTAAATTTGCAGAAAGAGTCAACTAGGAATTCTGCTAACAGGAGCAAGAATCCCGTCACACATCGCGGTGGTTCTAAGTCATTCCAGCATCACCGCGAGGACTTGGTATATTTATTAATTAACATAAACATTTATATAAAAATATTTAATATATATATATTTATATGTGCATATTTCAGGAAAGACAGCGTGGTGGTCCTGTCAGTCGTTGGGATGTATTTGCGCATACGCATGCGGTGACTCAGATTGACGATTCAGGCTCATATTCGTACACCTGGGAAAGTAATGACAAAGCAAGGACCGCATATGTAAGTATAAGATAATGAACTAAAAGTTTTAAGTCTATTAAAATAGCATTATCTAAATTCAATTGTATTTTTCATACTAGGAAAAGTTTCAGGACGCACGGACATTGATGCTCCAGGACACCGGAAGAGCAGAGTTGACCATTGATGAGGAGAACGCAATATTTGAGTCTGTCATGGATCCAGTGACCCACGGAAGGCGCTTTGGATTTGGAAGCCAATCGGTATTTTAATTTCAATTTAAAATAATTTTTATGAAGCATGTTCATTTCGATATCATATATATAAACACTTTAGATGTGAGCTTAGCTAGAGTAAATATTTAAACGTATTTACACATATACTTACACATATTTACTAATATTTACAGGTTGACGTAGTGCAGAAGAACTACCAGCGGGCTCAAGATAAGGAGGAGATCGCACAGCTACGAGCCCAGATCGCCACGCTTCAAGACCGCGATCGCCGCCGTGAAGAACAAATGGAGCAGCTAAACAATAAAGTGGCGGAGTTCATGGAGCAATACGGGCGGTTTCCTTCCTCCGGTGGTTCTGCTGGCGAGTGAGTTGAGGTATGTTTGAGATGTTTTCTTATGTGTGGAGTGGTGATGGTTTGTATTTATTGTTGTATGGTGTTAGACATTTGGTGATGGTTTAGATGTGTTAGGCATTTGGTGATGTGTTTGGATGTCTTAAACATTTGGTGATGGTTTGGATGACGATTGGTGACGGCTTTTTATGTGTTGTTTGTATATATGATGACGGTTGGTTTGGATGACGTTTGATTTTGACGTAGAAACTAATTTGATGGATGTAGAATTTAGTTTGTTTTGATGGTTTGGTTGTTTATGTGTATGATTTGATTATTATATTGTGTTTGGTTATATATATGTGATTGTTATTGGATATACGCTCAAAATGGAGCAGTTTTAATATTTATGATATTGTGTGCGGCCGGAGGTGAGTAGGAGCAGCCGAGTAAAAAAAAAAAGTTTCAGATTTCCAACGGCTTCCAACGGCTACCAACGGCAAAAACCAACGTTTTCCAACGGCGAACCAACGGCAAGTTGGTCAACGAAGTTTGCCACGTGGCCAGATGAGCCGTTGGTAAGCGTTGGTATAACGCCGTTGGGGGCGTTGGGAACCATTGGAAGGCGTCAAAATGTATTCCAACGCCCTTTCCAACGGCTCCCAACGGCTTACCAACGGCCGCCAACGGCTTGGAGCCGTTGGAAAGAGCTGTTTGCCTTGTAGTGATATATAACGAAATTTAAAAACATTATTATATATATAATATACATATTTAAATATATACTAGTAAATATATATTATAATGTAAATAATAATAATAAAATATTTGTATATATACAATAAACTCTTTTGATTGGCCCTTTATAAAACCATGCTTAAAATGGCAGAAAAAAAACGCTTTCAATCTAAAAAATTGTTTTTTCGGTTTAAACTTATTATCAACTGAAAAATGTTTTTTTATTAATTCAGTATGGAATAAGTTAAAATTATTAATAACTTCCAAAAACTAACATGATATCATAATTTATATTAAAATTATGTACTTACATATTACATTATTTATAAATAAATAAATATATTTATTGTTTGTATAAGTTAATTTTAAATCAAATAATATATATATATAATGTAAATGCGAATTAAATATGAAATTTTTTTAATGCCGAAATCTTATATAAATAAATGAAATTTTATGAACTATAGATTACTTAATACGATGTTATTTCTTATGAATTTGGTTTTTAGTTAAATAATATATATATATATATTATATTTTCAAGAAAAATTTAATCAAACTCATGGGCATCCATGCATGAATATTTTTTATATGTACATATGTGTGTACACACACAAACATATAAATCCAATATGTGAACACAAAGATGTACAAATTCATGATAAATTATTCTATCTAAACTAATACAAGATACAATAATTTGTTAAGCATTTATATAACTGTAATTAAGTAAAATTACCTTTGCTTATGCCTAGAATTCGCACTTTGAAACGAAGAACCAAGCTCCTTGAATCCAATTCCAAATCTAGAAGTTGCTAGCTCTTGAATACGGCTACCACCGACAATCAAACTGTAATTAACTTGATGTGTTTTAGGCTTGAAATTTTGAGTGTATGGAAGGGGTATGGTCAGCCTTCATAGATCAAGAGGAGAGGCAAAAAGATCAAATCAAAAGAGAGTGTTAAGGGGATTAAGTAAAGGAGATACAAGAGAGTAAAAAGTTGATCTATTTCCTTTTATTCTCTAAACATTTCTCCCTTCTTTTAATTCTAAATCTCCTGCACATGTCAGACATGGCCGACATCACCTCGCTCTCATCATAGCCGCACTCTACCGAGAAATATATGAGCCTCAAAATCGTTTCAAGTCCAATCAATAATTAGCACATTTAAATTCAATTTAAATGCGTATAAATATCGTATATCGATTAGTGTCTTTATAACTATTATATATACACAATTTTTAATATTAGTTAATTCACATCTAATAAAACTTTATAATTAATAATTCATAAATATTAATTAATTAACTAATTTATAACAATTATAATATAATTAAATCGGCTGGTAACAGGAGTATTCAACGTTTCGGTTGTGTGACTCTTAGGTGTAAATTTGGTCAGTAATTAATATCGAACAATTCGAATATTAACGTGCATACGTCACTTAGCAGATGGTGTGATATTATGGCTAAACTTATCATTTACTTAGCATCGGTAAAATTCAGTTTTACTTTATTAAGCGTTACCCGATAGTGATAATTTTTTTTTTGAAAACCCAGGAGAATCCGGCGGGCCGGTAAACTCCTGAGAAGGTTATAGTAAAGCCGTCCGCTGATCCAAGCCCCCATACCCCTGGTAAATTTATATAGGATAGGAAAGCGCATGGTAGGAATCGAACCTGAGTCTTTTTACCAAAACTCAAGCCTTCTTTCCACTATGCCGTACCCGCGAACCCCGATAGTGATAATTATTTACACTAATTGTTTTGATCAAAAGTATATCACTTTGGACTTGTGGAATTTGGTAATGGTCAAAAATTCCAATATCATCCATGTTCAACTTTATTGTCCACACACAAAGTCCTTGGTTCAATAATAACAATTATTGTTAACCATACTGCTCTGGCCAAAGATTTTGACTTTGAGTTGACTTCAGTTGACTGTGATATTAACCTCATATAATGAGGAGACAAATCCTCTTTTGAATAGTGTTTCACTTCCGATGCTTCCACTCGACCCAACTATAGTCGCTCAATGGATGCGGTGCCACGTCTTAACTACAATCAAAGTAGAGCTTCTACATTGAAGATCAACGGTATTCGCAAGTCGATCAAGAGAACTGTGTAATATTGTAACATCGATATTTTCTGTTGGACCTTAGTATTAACCAGTAGAAAATTATCGAGCGAGTCATTCCATGGTTATCCAATAACTATTAATATGTAACCCCTTGGTGTCCCAACAGTCACGAGTATTACACTACCCAATATTGGAAGAGCATTATGTACTCTAGTCTCAATGGATGTATCGATATGTAGTCTCGATACATCTTGACTAGAAATGTTTAAAACGGTATGTTTAATTCAGTATGATAAATTACTCACGGTTACAACACTTTGTAACCGCTATCACAAAATATACCATTTATGGATTATCTATTGAATACATTTTTATTTAAATTAATCAATTAGTATATACTATGTCAAGTATATAATAGAAACAAAACACCTTTTATTTCAAAAAAGGTCGAATATCAAGTTAGATATATGTGATAATTACATAATTGCCCCTATACCCCTATCTCTATCAGTTCCTACTTATGTTCCACAATTATTAAATCCGACTATATGCATTCATTAATACCTTACAAGAAGCATAAATATACGGCTTCATGTAATTCTGAGTCAGTTTGGTCATCCACCTTATCAAATGTAAATATTCCTAGGTGTTGGTCGATTATTTAAAATAAACGATCAACTTACGAGATCGTGGATTAAACTGACTCATAACAACATGAAATTTTATATTTAAGCATCCAAGACAACAATGTCGATTCTTAATGATCGGATTTTAAAAATTCATAATGTAGATGGGTCTGTTGGTTCAAACTGGTCATTTTCCATACAAGTTACTTATGTTCTATTGGAACAACCAATTGTAACTGAAATTTTTACTTACTTTCCACATTTATTAAATCTAACCAAAGTTTCGTTAATACCGCATGAGAAGATTAAATATTCAATTTCGTGTAATTCTGAGTCAGTTTGACTATCCATCTTATCGAATTAAGAAGTATATAAAAATTATAATAATTCTATATAAAAAACTTTTAAAAAAATTCTTATTTCCTACACTATTAAAAATATAAAATTCTTAAATTCTTAAAAGTATAAAATTTTCAAACTCTTATAAGAATAATATTCTTGAATTCTAGAAATATAAAATCAAAACAAAGAAAATCCCAACGCCTTACTGACGACTTATTCTCCTATAACCCAAAGTTCGTAACCACATTTTCATCCCCATTCAAGGAAAAACTAATTCTAAACACCACCACCATGTGTTGTTCGCGTCATTTGCGTTTATCGAAGTTGGAGCCATCATTCGCAGGCGAATCGAAGCCAAAGTTGTCGCCATCATACGCAAGCCCCACACCACCTTAGTTGTGCTGCCACCGTTAATTGTAAACCTACCACCGCCTTAGCATTATTGTCGTTGGATTTCGCAATCACCCTGCCTAATCAACCATGATGTGAGTAGAATAATTTTTCCGTATGTAGAATGTTGATTGATTATTAATTATTGATTTTTTCTAGATTATTATCGAGAATATTGATTGACTATACACGTATATGCATCAATAATAAGTAATCACCTGCAACAGATTCATAACAAATGCCAAGTATAATTCGAAAAGTTATTATATTTTAATTATAATTTAAACTAAAATTTATAAGTCATGTAATCTAACTCTAAAAGTTAATATAACTTAATTTAAATAGTTATATAATTTAAATGTATTTTTTAAAGTTGTTATATTGTAATCCTAGTTTAAATTAAATTTAAAAATTTATATAATTTTAGTTTATTTAATTTTAAAACTTTTTATAATTCAATTAATTAAATTGAAAATATTTATATAATCTAAGTTTAATTCGAAAGTTATTATATTTTAGTTTAAATTTAAATCAAAATTTAGAAGTTATATAATCTAATTTTAATTTTAAAAGTTATTATAACTTAATTTTAACAATTATATAATTTGAGTTTAATTTTTAAAGCTATTGTAATTTAATTATGTTTATTATGTTGTTTTGATTCAGATCCACCTAGTTTTTATCTCTATATATTACGAGTGTATATGCACGCCCAGGTGGGCCAGCAAATCATCATGTGCATGCATTTATAGTTATACCCCTAAAAGTAAATTTGACGGAATCATTGTCTGCATAGACTGAACCTAAAGCAGCATTTGAGAAGACTAAAACAACTAAAGAACAGCCATGGACCAATTTTATTATAATGCTAAAGTTTTATTATTCGTTTCTTTTGTTTTAATTTATTTATGCAACTGGAAATGAAAATGATACTTGTACTTATACATCCATATGCTCTTTTAGCTAATATGGAAACATATTATATGCATCCTCACTTCACAACATGGCTTCATTTCTTCTATCTCTTCTTCTATCTAGTCTAGTAATAGGGAGAATTCAATGCATAAGACTTTCACCATGGCTTTTGTTATACATATGAACTTCTATCCGTGGTTTTGACATTTGACTCTTGTTTATAAAAATATTTTTCAAAAAAATGAAACAAAATAAGAAGCGAAACTAAACTGCTATCCGACTTTACATCAACAAAGTAATTGAGCCTTAATAATTAGGAAAGGTGCACTGGTTGATATATTCCTAGGAAAACTCTACATTTGGTTGCATTGTGCTTATTTGCCGAATATGAAAAATCTCAGCTTTTTTATAAAGTATATATGACCATGAAAGTATATTTGCTAACAAAATAGTGCAATTTCCGTTAACTTACATGTTATACCATGAAAGTATAACTCTGAGATGATTACTTAAATGTGGTTAAAACTTATTTACCGTAACATGCTAGACTAACATGCTCCACCTTTTGCTTTCCCTTAGTTGAGGAAGTTGAGTAGTACGGGAAGTAAGGTTAACATTTAGAATTAACACTATAAATAGCAAGTAATTGTAGTCACTGGGATACAACATCGTACATATTATTTCAGGATTCAACTGTGTTTGAATCCACAATCAAAGTTATTGAAGTTATTATGGTATTGCTGGAAGGAGAGTTCTAACAATTTATTTCGTATAATAAGTCAGTGTTTTGTCAACTGCTTGCACTCTTTCGGAACTATTATTGTTAATCAAGATTCATAAACGAAAGATTTGTGATGGTCTGTTCATTAACAAACTTGAGTTTTAAATAAAACACTCATCGTACATCTATTGCAATGTAATTTTATGATGAAAAGTTTCCGAATGATCATAACATATTTAGCTTTCACATTGGCGCTGTTTTGATAGAAAAATCCAAATTTGAAATCAGTTCTTGGACATCCTCGATGTCCAGTGATGATTTCAGCATCAATGCAATTCTTATTCAATCTTTTCTAACCGCTGATAGAATAGCATGGTATAAATATGTTTTTCCCGTCCCTCCAAGACCATCTATAAAAAATAACATTTTTCTTTCTTTACAATTGCATTCATAATTGTATTGTATGCCTTCAATTGTTCCTCATTCAATTTTTTAATAGCTAGTAAATCATCCTCGGAAATAGGAATCGCTAACTCTTCTTCTATTAGCTCTGAAATTTTACCACATTCATCACAATCATATGCTCTTGAGATATTTGGAAAATCATAATCAGTTGTGCTTTTGTTGTGTTGAAGAAGTAACATGTTTAAATCTTTCAAAAGACGATTTGTTAGAAGCATTTGGTTAGTAGTACTTGAATTTCGGTAATCTTCTACCATATGATTGAAAAACTGATCTTATAACCTTGAAGGCAATGAAAGTCCACGACACCATGATTTAAGTCACAATGGAATGCATAACATAAAATTGAATTACCTTATTTTTCATAGCTGAATTTTGCCTAGCTTGGGAAGCACGGGAAGGAGCAAGATGACAGTTAGCATTTTGAGAATGATTATTTTCGTATTATCGTTCCATTTGTGTGTTCTCCTGGCTAGGCCGTAAACAAAGAAACCGAAAATGAATCCTTCTTAGTTTTTGGTGTAGCCCGTTTTGTAAAATGGGTATTTTTAAAATGAGTTTTTCAAAGTGGTCAATCAAATAAACAACCACACAAAAGTTAAGATCAATCGTAATTATATCAAACATATGCCAATCTTTTTTTTTCTTATTGATATTTAACACATGCATGCAACTTTAATTTGTAAGCACGTTTATATACAGAGTATAAGAGCTGTTTGGTTTTATTTTGTGTTTTGCGTTTCAACATTTATAAGAAAAAATGATGACAACGGAAGATAAATATAAAAAATGATGACAACGGAAGGAATAGGTTGTTTTTCATTTTTTTGTTATTTCTCAAAACACGAAACACAATACAATTTTATTTTCTATTTTATATGTAGTCATTATTTTCGAATTGATTGTTTTTCAAAAATACATGCATCATGTGTACCTTTTTAGAACGAAAACACAAAACTAAAAATCGAGACTTAAATATCTTAATAAATTAAAGACAAACAAATATTCCAAAATCTTTCATGCATTCCAAGTAAGTTACTCTTTTTCCTTGAAAAGAAAAGCAAGTTTACCTTAAATACACCCTTGGTTCCAAAATCTTTCTTTTAAATACAACATCACATGCATCCGATCTAGTGTTCCCCAGGTATGTTTTGAATGCATTGGCACTTGTATCATCTTTCAAATCTCTCTAACATTAATACACACTTGAATGAGGCTGTGCATTTGTTTGTGTTGTGCAGGCTAGTGTACGTTACAACTGAACAACAAACTCAGAAACGTTCTGGGGTAAGTGAAGATATCCTTGTGAAAAACAAATATATAATTTGAACACAAACATTACACAAAAGCACCTACTGTATATTGCATACCAATTAAAGATTAATTGCTAAACCGAGTAATAAGATTACATTGTGCTGTAAGTAATACATACCAAAAACTTTTATACTTGACATTGACAGCTACAATTAAAATTGCTGAGATAGCACAGTAGTATAAAGAACAGAGTTATCATACAAATTGCTGAAAATTCAAAAGAACACAGCACAATCCAAGTATTGTAGGCGAGGTATGTGTGCGAGTTTTGGAAATTGAATGTTAAGGCTTGCTGCTTGCCATTTTTCACCTTCTGTTTATGATGTTTGCGCAAGTAATAACCAAACATCAAAATTATCATCTATATATCTGTGAACTGTTGACTGAACAAATGTTACATATCTGTGATTGTCAACCCCATCTATAAACATGTTCATACACTTCTTCTGATGTGAAGATTGGAGTGTGTGTGAAATCCTGTAAAAGAAGCTAAGATCTTATGGATATATCTAACAATACTTTTAGCTGCAATGTATAACTAATTCTATTGTAGGATAAGGAGTCAACAATTGCACTGTGATGATGAGTTTAATTTCATCAATTTTATCGGCCTCACTTTGGACCTGAAACTTTTCAATTTTACCTTTTTAAGCAATTCATATGAGCAAAAATTGAGCAGCAGTCTTCAAAAGATGAAGGGTAAAAATTGGCAGCACCTCATCAAATTTAATTACAAAGCTATGATTTGTTTATTTCCCAATTCCTCATACGTGTCTGTGTGTGTATTTGAAAACAACCCCCCCACACACACGACTTTACTTTTTAGCTTAACAATGTGGAATTCTTGCAAGTCAAGTAAAAATGGACAATATTTAATTTGAGCATTCTTTACAACTATTAAAACATTAATTTCAGTACTTAGAAACCAAATCAGGCTAGGCTAGTGCCCGATTAGTAGAATTTATCATTAATGACTTAGAACCATCAAATCACACTATAGAGCTATCAAATTGTAAATGAAATCCTTTATTTTTCTGAAACTGATGTTGTATGTTCTACTAAGTAATCAATAGGTCTTTAAGCGCAAATATTTCTATATATCCTATAAGGTTGCCTTTTGATTGAAATAAATTTGAAAAAACTCTATAAATGTCATTTGGAGGCACGGAACTGATCATATTACAGAAAAATCATACCTTTGTAGCTCACCAAGGTAGGTTCGACTTTCGAGCATTTTCAATGGTAGATGGACATGCACTTAACTCATTCAATCTGAAAATAAAGATTTGGTTTTGTTAACCTATGATTAAGTCATTTCACACTTCATTTATTATCCAGAATTAATAAAGGGAAAAAATATCAACCTGAAAATTATTGGGTCGCCTATTGCTTTAGTGATTCTAAATGCTATTTAAATTCACTTGCAGAAGCTTCCTCGCCATAAGTATGCGATCAATCTTGCACCACTAAGCTACGTGGCGTTTCCAATCCTAACTTGACACCCTACCTGCTGCAAGAGTATATGTATACAAAAATATTAGTTATAAATTTACACATGTAAATAAGGATTTATTTTAAAAAAAATACCTTGTTTGCAATGATGGTCAATGGTAAACACAGTTATTGGTGGATCTACTCTCTACACTAATCAAAAAACGAAGAATGCAGTGTAGCTAGCATCTCTTAACTAATTATTGGTGGTTTTTGTGAGTCCCAGTATCTAACATAACGTGAAAAGTAACCAATTCAGTTTAATAATAGTTATATTTAACATTCACAAAATGACATAATGTGAAGGATACCAATTGTTAACCATGATAACGCAAGCATACAAAAATGACTATGTCGATTTAGACTAATCTATAGTTGATGTGTGTGTGTGACATTAAAAAGATGGTTTTAATGTATTATCTCACTAAACATATCACAAACTTTACTTCTTAAGAAATTGGAATTACATAATATAACAAAGCTCTATTCGTACTCATAGTCAATAATATGAACTTGGTCCATAGATTAAAAAAAATGAGTCATATGACACAGAACAATAACATGGTTTCTATTTGAAAAAAGTGGAAATGGAAGAGAATTATACTTTCGCATGACTATTATTAGGTAATAGGTATGCAATGACTGCTATACATGTTATTATTTATGAGGGGATATTTTGATTTGATTTGCCCTTAAAGCCTACCTATTCTGACAATACCCTAAATACTACCATTAATGAAGGCCAACTACAGTCACGTATCCCTGATATCATAACAATAGAGTATCCAAAATAGCAAACCTATCGGCTAAATCTACAGTGAAAATAAACAAAAGAAAGATACTATGGACGAAAAATTGTTGTTACGTGGTAAATGAACTGATCTGCAAAATGAAGTAAGAAAACACATACATAATCTTCTCATTTGCATCAATCCAATAGTTAAAAAATGAAAAATAATCAAGGATCATCTGAAAGAGGTTGCTGGAATAATGTTTTTTGAACCGCATGAAAACAATACTGTATACAGCAATGTCAAAGGTAAGTAATTAATTTCTGCGTCAATTTCTCCAATCCATAAAGGAATTGAGTAACTAATATAACTTCTTATGTATCTATTACTTTCACCATTGATGTTGGTAATTAATTAGCATTGTAATTAATCTTATTACTTGTGTTCCATTTCTGTAGTAACACTAAATTATTATGCAACCTTTAGAAGCCGGTAAGAATAATAACAATTCAATAATCATAAACTTACTCACATTAGATATCAGGGAAGAAAGCCAACTGACATTAATGACCTTTAGGTCAATATCTAACACCCAATCGCTCTACTTCCACTGCTAAATTAATAGAGAAATATGAAGGTAGTAAGTGATAAACAATAGCTTATAGTAATAAATAATTAGTTTACCTAGCAATACATATATGAAAGCATTATGAATTAAATTTAATCAGCAATAAGATCGGTGTAAAAACATGGTAATTGTATTAAATACATCGGGTTTTTTATGATCCAACTAAGTCAAAAGATAGAGAAGTAATAGCAAAAAAATTAAAAATGCACATTGCTATAAATATACCAATTGAAATGTCGATTAGGATGGGTAGCAGCATAGAACAGTAAATACCTTTGTACATACAGATCATGTGACTAAATTTATAATTAAATTTCATTTGAACATATAATATAACTGTTAAAAATTGACAGTGAGTATGAGATAGGTAGTAAGTTATATGGTCATAAATTTAATCAATGGTTTGACATAATGAATGAACAGAAAAAAGTGTATTCCAAACAATGAGTCCGGTAAATTATGTTTTGTAGCATGCTCCATAAACTATTCCGGATCAATTAAACAATTATTAGTAATTAAGAAACAACTTTAAAAGCATATCATTATCTGAACAATTGTTGAGCATCTTTTGTAACATAGAACATTTAATAACCTATCTACTAATTTTAGTTAGGCATGTAGACGGTCAGATATGGATTCAGATAGTGTCATGCCCGTATCCGTATTTTTCAAATATCGGATATCCGTATCCGCGGATGTGGATAGATATCGGATATTGACCGGATATTCTTCGATCAGTTCACAACCAATAAATCTAAACAAATAAATACAAAATTTTGATTTATTATAAATGCATTTTAGTATTAAAAATATAAAAAATAGCAAATATGCTAACAAAAATAATTTTAAACACAATTTTCTATACATATTTTTTTTACCAAGAGAAATAATAAAGACAATCATTTTATGCACTAAAATACAAAAAAACTATAATCTTGATAAAAACCATACGCATAATTATCAAATACGGATATAGCCATATCCGCATCTGTATCCATTTTTCGGATATTGGATAATTTTTCATATTTTGGATACGAATACAAACGGATTTTGGATTTTTAGGATGCTCATTGACATCCTTAATTTTAGTATATATAACATATCTTAATAGTTTTAATATTTGATCCAGCACCGCTTATTAATATCATAAATTTATACCATCTCAATGATCCTAAGGCATCAACGAACTCTCCGCTATGGACTACAAATAACATTCACATATATCTAGGCCTGAGGTCAAGTTGCCATAGCAAATGCATGTGGTTAGAGGAAGTGAGATAAACTCAACAACCCAAGGAAAACAAATCTAACATGAGTTTCAAAGTTGATTATTTATTAAAATTTTGAGAAACACCATTTTTGTCTTTATTTCAAGATAAAAATAAGAAACTTTATCTCATTTTGGGTAATCAGTAAATTTTACTGAGAATGACAATTCATGCAAACTTGAAGATATCAAATACTCCTTTAATTAACCAAGAAATATTATGGAGAATGAAATGGTTCCTTGTGCATGTGAAATAATAATTCAAACCGGATGTTATCTTCAATGAATAAATAAGTAATATAGGCAACTGATCCTACCTAAGATACCATCCAAAATAGTTCTAAAGATTTTAGCAAAGTGTTTTCCGTAGCATCACTAAAGGATACCTGTATTAATTAAAATTAGGGAACTATTTATGAATGATAGAAAAAATGTTTGAAAGAACAAAAACTAATAGTAACTAATCAAGTAACTATTATACAAAGCAATCCTTAAATTAATATACAATCCTTAAATTTATATTACAATCAAGTAACTAATCTAAAAGCATAACATATTATCAAAATTGACATCATGGTACATAGATTTTTTTACAATTCATTCCAGGTGTTGGGTTCGCTCTTACAATAGGAGCGGAATATAATCTTTAGTTAAATTTCATAGTTTTCCTATCAGTAGACTGCTAATTGATTTTGATCAGGAGTGACAACTTAAAACGACAATGTGCTTATTTGTTTTTTCGCAGCCGATGGTTTACCTGGGGTGTTCTTGGGATTCTAATCTTGTTATTTATGGACTTTAATGTTGTAGGTAGTAACATGTATTGAATATTGATAATAAATTTAATATTGCTTTCTTGCAGCTTCAATGTATATTCTTTATTTCTTTTAAACATTCTATCTCCTGTCTGCTAAGTTGTGTACAATAAGTTAAAATAAAACATTTCATGAAAAATGGGTTTGCACTTTGAGGTTCTGCAAAATCTGCACTATTTTTCACCTGGTAGTAAAACTGGCATTATAAACAAAAATTGTGAAGGCTATTTGAGCAATGTTTATGTTACCTGCCTCAAGATATTTGGATTAAGGTGCATCAAAAAGTCAAGTTAACACAAACTCATTAACAGTATCTTTCATTAGTTATCATTCCTAAACTTTTCTTTGATTCTACTACACTCTAGAGTTTTATTGAATACATTATGAAAGTTTGTTACAGTATAATAACTTCAAAAAATTAAAAATTAAAAACATACAGTAAGTAGTACCTTTGCAAGTTTCAATGCCCTAGCTGTTGCTGTCTAATTAGTGTTTCTCCTCGAGGTAGATTGGAGACCTAGAGGAGTTGCTTCACTGTTGATTAATTTGGAGAAGATGATGCCGAGATGGAGTCGTCGCCGCCTATGCCTCCCCGTCCGTTGCAATCGCTCGCGAATTTATTTTTTCTATATCGCGATTGTCGTTTTCTTTTGCTCTTGTCTACGTTGGGAAGACGGTGCCCTAGATTTTTTAGGGCCTAAGCGAAAGCTTTTGCCACTTTGGGGAAGGGCTGGGCCTGATTGGAATCGCCTTGGACGTAGGAGATGGAGAAGATGGAGCGTGTGGAATTGCCTGGATCTGGAATGGAATTAGGGTTTTTTAGGTTTGTGCAAGAAGGCAGAAGTAATAAAGCGAGGAAAAAAATGCGAAGGGTAATTCGGGAAATTCGAAAAGACACGGTCAATTTGTGTTCACTGAACTGTCATTATTAATAGTAAAGATATGTCAATTATGATTCATATAATATAGTTCCTCTATCTCCTATGATATTTTGTAGCTATCTCTATATTATTTTAATATGAATATTCTATCACAAATTTATATATGATTAAACCGTCCAATATCTTATTGTTTTGCCTTTTTGTTGCTTAAAAAAAATTTGGTTGAAAACCATCTTTGCAATCTTATAGTATATATGTTAGTCATGAATATTTGCTTGAAAACCAATTTGTTTTGTTATATCATTGATGTTTTGAATACAGTTGTTTCGGGTATTGCTTTTAAAAAATGAATTTTTTAAATTCATGGGTTAACTTTTATGTAAAATCCAATAATTTTATTTCCCTTCTAAATTTAAAGTATTATATAAAATATATATCTGTTGTTTCCCTTCTAAATTAATGTTTGATTCAAAATTGTTACCTTAAAGTTCAAACAAATACGTACACATATATTATAAATTATATGTTTACATATATAAATTGATTTAAGATCTAAAACATCACATGTTATTATATATATATATATATTAATAAGATTTTATGCATTAATGTAATTCTTGATCTTTCCCTAATTGAAAGTAAATTCATTAACGTAATTTTAGATTTCAAATTATATAAGTTTACAAAATGTAATTTCTATATATAAATATAAACACACACACACACACACACATATATATATATATATATATTTGCATACTATTGTACATCTTTTATTATGTATGTTTTTCATTTCAAAACCCTAGACAACAAAGGCATATGTAAAGAGTAAATGAGTCTGTTGCGGTGTAAATCACAACATCTACATATAGTAACATTAACTATGTGAATTTCTTATCTGTAGTATGTGCACTTCACACAAACAAATATATTTGATATACTCGTAAACTAAAAAAACAAAACTTTTTGAACATATTAAATAAAATGAAGATTTTGTCTAAAATATTTTTGATTTCATCTAAAATACATTTAGGCTTCATAGACTTAACTAAGATCAAAATAGATAAAATAATTTTGAAATTTACCCATTTAACCCGCTTCCGGCTAGTTCGGTTCCTTCACCAAGTACATATGGGTAAATAATATTTGATTTTGAAATACGTACTTGTGTTAACCTAAGAAAATATTCAAATGTGTCCGTCCAATATTGCCTCATTCTCTGTATTATCAGATAGTATTACCTAGTAATACTCTTTGGTAGTATGCGAATAAAAGTGAGGTGTTATAACCTTTCTCATGGCTATTCCTATAGGGACACCTATGTGTACTTATACTCATATGCTATCTTTATATATGTTGAGCTAATATGTTAATTTAAGTATATGAGCCACTCGCACTAGGCTGTTGTTTAACCGAAATTACAAGGGTTGTCCCTTCACTTGTAACTCTCAAGTGCCCTCACGAGTAGGCTGAGAGATGGGTTACTATTACTACCCATGGTAGTTGATAACTAGAGAAAGTGTGAGACCCGTGGATTAGTTATTCTATTGGATCTTTACTATATATATCTCCTTGAGCAGTGCTTCGAGAAGTCAACACTTATTATGTTTGTAACGACCCTAGATTTTAATTTAATTTAAATTGATAATTTATTTAATTTTTGAATTTAAAATTGTATAGTTAATTGGGAATTTAAGCGAGTTTCCCCGAATCCAAATAAATTCTATGTTAAATCATTTAAAAATTTAAATATTGTAAATATTATATATATGTGAATATATATGTGTTTGAACATATATGAGTCAATTTGAAGTTATAAATATATGTATATATGTTGTTTTGAATTTAAATTGTAAATAAATGGTTTGAAAATAAAAACTACACATAATATAAGATAAATACATTGGGTAAAATCCAATAACAAATTAAAAATCTAGAAGTGCACCTATATTATATAATGAATAAATTGCATAGTTTTATTCCACATGAAGTAGATATATATATATATATATATATATAAGACAATAAGTATTAAAGTAAAATTTATAATAAGTATTTGAGTTAGAAATAGAAAAAATAATACTTGATAGTTAAACCATAAATAGAAATCAAATTTAAGAATTTATGTTAATAATAATAATATTTTATGGTTATAAGACAACATTAAACAGAATCAAACTACAAAATAATACATATACTTTAGGCAAGCAAGTTTAGAAGTCATTTCAGCAAACAAAGGAAGAATATAAATACAAAGCAAAACTGTACCTACATAAACAAATAGTATAAGCTTGTAAACAAAATAGGACATTGCATTTATTACCCCATCTCCTTAGTACAAAATATAATCCTCTCAGCCGAGATCTTGTATATGAAACAAGTAAACATAGACAAATATATTCAAAATGCAAGGACAACAAATATATTTAAGTAGGAACATAAAGTACTTAACAATAAATGCAACATACCTATAGCCTATCAAAGCATCTTCAGCCATGACTTGTTGTACAAAATGAAAACACCCTATATACTTCTTCTTATATATCCATCCTCATCACATTCGATCAGTTCTTAGCTAAGAAAAAAAATTTGAAGTGAGTATCATTTACAATTTAAACAAAAGAAATTCAACTTTAAAAACAACAATTCAATCAATGGAAAACCAGAGATGAAGAAATGATTTCAAAGCAAGCAAAAGAAAATATAGAGGCATCATTCAACTCAAAGTAAAATAACAAGATTCAGAAGAAAAAAAATCAACTGTAGTTTCAAAACAACAATGTTCTTCTTTGTTTCAGTTCCAGGCAAACTCTCCGCTTTCAAAACCCTTCAAGGTGTGCAAACTTCTAAACAAAATCCTTTTATCAGTGAGTAACATCATTTTTAAACTTAAGAATCTGAAACTATTTGCAGGATTGTGATTTAAATTAAGCATGCTGGCATATATGGTTCTGTCTGTGTATATAGATGATGTTTGTGTACCCTGTTGTAGCCTCTGAACAAAACTGTTTTGATTTCAGGCTTGAATATTCATCAAAATGCATTTGCTCTAAATCCGAACTTTGATAAAACTTAAGTTCTGAACATAAAATGTTTGTTATAACATGCACTTGAATCTAAAAATTTGTTAAAAGAAAAACAGTTTGCACCAGTTCTGGAAATTATAAAATAACAATGGAAACCTTAAACAAGTTAAAACTCAATTCTTATAAATCAGGGGTTCAGGCTCATGAATCAAATACTCAAACAAAAAAACTTGATTTTTGAAACTAAAATCTCTATTTTTAGATTAAAAGATGAAGAGCAGTTCGTGCTTGATCAATTTGGGAGTTATAGGTTGCCCCTGATGATCTGAGCGACTGGAAGGGTTGGGGTTTTTCCTGTTGGTGGAGGAGCAATCAGCGATGGTAGAAAAAATAGAGGAGGAGGCGGATAATCATTGCGTTGATGATGGTGGAAGTTTTCTGTTCTTAACCCTAGTTTAACTGGGTTTGGTTGTTTGACCGACCGCGAGTACTACGATTGATCGAGTGCTTTGAGGTTTGGGGTGATGGTAGCATGGTCGTAGTCGAAGACAACGCCGGAGTTTCAGACGTAACGGTGGTCGGAGCGGCGGGAACGGCGCATTGACAGGTTTGAGGGGGCGATGCTGTTTGTGTTTTCTAGGTCTGAGTTTCGAACTCGATTTCGACTGGATATGCCATAGTGGGTTTGGGTGTTTGAGATCATGCCGAAGGATGATCGACAATGTTTTGGAGGCCAGGGTGGTGGCCGAAGCTATGGTGCACGTGCACCGTGCACTTTTGTATCTGGTCATTTCTTAGGTTGAAGTTCTGGAGTTTGGTTTCGAGACATTCTCGAGTAGTTCGAGTATGTGGCTCGAAGTAGGGGGTGTTTTGTCTCGAAGTGTTTTGCTTAGGGCTCGGGTAGATTTTGTTTACAGGTTTTAAAGCCTGTAAGTTGGAAATTTTTAGAAAAATGTGCAACAGAAAATTTAAACTAAGTTTAAATCTAGATGAAGTTAGATTTCAAAATGGCTTTGAAATTTTAAAAGCTTTTAAATGTTTAATTAAGTTGAACAATTAATATCAATAAATTATTTTAGAAAGTAATTAAGAATAATTACTTTACAATTGTAATTAGAGATGAATTAATGATTAAATGATTAATTTATTGGTAATTAACTACTTAACGTTAAATAAATAAATGATTTATAGTTAATTAATTAAGTAATTTAATTAAGAATTAATGATTGATTAAAGATAAATTAAAGAGTAATTAATTAAAGCAATTAATTTAAAGATAATTAATTAAAGATTAATAAATTAATGTGAGTGGTTAGGGATGATCACTTATTGGAATTTTATTAAGTAAATGGTAATTAATCAATTAAGGGTTAAATTATTAATTAATGGATAATTTATTTAAATGTTGAATTAAATAATTAAAGGTTAATTATTTAATAATTAAAGGTTGATAATAATAATTAAAGGTTAATTAATTTATTATTAATGGTTAATTAATAAATGATTAAAGAATAATTAATCAAAATGGTTTATAATTTATTAATGATTAATTAACCAAGATTTGTAGTTTATTCATAAGAAATTAATCTGATTTAAATTAATCAGACAATTAACTGACCTTACTTATGGATGTTTGGATTCTATGGAATGTTGAATTGTTTGATATCCCTGATTTGTGATGCTTTGTGATACATCCTGATTTATGTTGTGATCTGTAATTTACTTATCTGTGATATATATTTGTGATTTGTGAATGAACGATAAGCGTTTTAGTTTATATCGCTTATCAACTATATCCTGTATTTTTATCTGTGATGATTCATTGTGTTGCACTATTGTGTTAAACCCCTGGACTACACTTTTACACACACAAATATGGATTTCACGTGGAAATCGGTTAAGTCACAGATAATTTAAATTTGATGTTTTGAAATGGAAATTTTAATTTCAATTGATTTTGAAATTAGAAATTTGGGTTTAAAGTGAAAAGCTTTTGAAATGGAATTTCAAAGATAAAAGTTACTTTGAATAACTTAATCGAGTTTTGAAAATTTAAATAATTTGATTAAATTTGAATTCAATATTTGAAATTGAATTCTATGATTTGGAAACTAGGGTTTAAAAAGGCTGTTCAACTTATTTATGAGTTTATATGAAATTAAACCTTTTTAAAAGTATAATTTTGAGATATAAAGCCGATTTCTTTCAAATACATTTCTGTTTGGTGGCGGAGAATTTATTCTCTTAGCTTAACACCCTTCTCTAAGACGTACGAGCTCAGAGGTTATGTAGTTGAAGGTTATCAGCGATATATTTCCAATTTGGTAATGTGACATGCTGAGTGTTGCTGTGTGATGATCATTGTTTGATCATTTGTGATATGATCATTTGTTTGATCATTTATCTTTGTGATCATTACTTTGATCATCTGTTGACCTAAATCATGGCTTTGTGCCAAAGCGTAGCTTTGTGGACGAGACTTCGTCGAACCTCACAAACCGGTAATGGTCGAAACAAGAATTGTGCGGTAAGGTTTCAGGGGTAGCTTCCCTAGGGTATGACCATTCCTTCTGGAAAAAGGTTGTGTCAGGTATGGAGCCCTGATATTTAACCTATGTGGTTACTGCAAATATATTTCTTTGTGGTTGTTGGTGTAGAGGATCCTCGTTTAAAGGTCCCAAAGGACCGGGGGTGGCATATCTGAGGTTTTGTATATTCCCCAGGAAGGGGGGTAGCCAGCCTTGTTTGGCAGAGAACAGTTTGGTTCTCGGGACGTCCTTCCAGAGGCGTTTCCATGTGGCAATGGGAAGTTCCTTGGTCTAACCATTTGTAGGAAATCCAAAGAAACAATACGAGCCCTTTACAATTTCAATTGTATAATCTGTCTCCTCAGGAGGCAGCTATAGCAGGCATAATATAATGGTACCTATGCTGGCTAAGATTTATATTCTACTTTCAAAATGTTTTCCACTATGCACTAGTAATAATATCAAAAGAGTTTTCTTTTGCGTAGTAAGCATGTTTGACTATCATAAGGAGAAATCTCCTCCGATTCTGCGTTTGCATTGTGTGTGTGCGGGGGAGGCCTTATGGTAGTTTCATTTTCCAAAAGCATTGCGAATTGACTTTAAAATCCTCTGCTATTTGTTTTTAAAAGATAAACTGTTTCTGTTGCTCACAGCAGTCCCATGACTGATCCGGAGTTTATTGTTTCTTTCCTAAACTCTGGGTGCTCAAAATTTTTCTACACGAGCAGTCTAGAGTTGGGGTTTTCAGATAGTCAGGATTAGTAGATTTTCTGGAGCTGGTTCAGTCTTTGGATATGGACTGCACTTGCTTATCTTTGTGCATCATTATTGAGAGTTCGAGCTATTTCTGGATTGGTGCTTTGAAGATGGAGATTATCCGCTGCTGATGATATCGTTTTCTTTTCCGCTGCTATTTCTTGTATCATATCTCTGATGTATATTGATATTCATTGTACCACTCTGTTGTACCAGATATTGTATCAGATATTGTATATCAATGTATTATTCTTTTTCTTCCGCTGTGTTATTTACTTAACCGTGTTATAAGCTCCGGCGACTCGGATTTGAACGGTCGAATCTATGGCATTCGAGTACGATGTAAAGTATGGATGTCGATTTTCGAGCGCGAAAAACCCATGACGTTACATTTGGTATCAGAGCTAAGGTAAAACTTTATCTCAGGAGTATAACACATTAAGTAGCTCATTAGAGATAGGGTGAAGTATCCCTAGAATGAGCATATCCCTAAGATATCAGTTTGAACGCCTCAATAAATTCTCTTACTATCCACTGATAGTGAGTATGAGTGCAAGAAGAGGACGAGATAGGGGATAGGGGAATACGACTATAAATGGTCAATACCCTGCAACAGTGGAAATAATTTTCTTATCAATCTTCTTTGATTCGTTTCCAAATTCTTTTGATTGCTTCGTACCAGCTACAAGAATAAGTTTCGGTGTGATGATGGTTCTACGAATCGTTGTAGAAAATTCTTACTTCTTATCTTCATCGGTTTCTTATCAGCTTTTCCATTTAAACTTTAATGAGTTGGAAATTTTAAATTGAGTTAAATTGATTAATAGAATATGAAGCTAAATTTGAATTGTATCAATAAAACGATATCGTTTAAAAACAAATTTGGAATTCTATTATAATTTCTTGTGAAGACTGAAGTCCGAAGAGGGACAAATTGGTATGTATTCTGAGATATTCCGACTTGAGTTTGGAATTCTTATCTTAAGTTTGAGGAATTATAGGAGATCGAATCTGTCTATCTCTGTGTTGTTTTCGTGCCTGCGAATTTCGAGGACGAAATTCTTTTAAGGGGGGAAGTTTGTAACGACCCTAGATTTTAATTTAATTTAAATTGATAATTTATTTAATTTTTGAATTTAAAATTGTATAGTTAATTGGGAATTTAAGCGAGTTTCCCCAAATCCAAATAAATTCTATGTTAAATCATTTAAAAATTTAAATATTGTAAATATTATATATATATGTGAATATATATGTGTTTGAACATATATGAGTCAATTTGAAGTTATAAATATATGTATATATGTTGTTTTGAATTTAAATTGTAAATAAATGGTTTGAAAATAAAAACTACACATAATATAAGATAAATACATTGGATAAAATCCAATAACAAATTAAAAATCTAGAAGTGCACCTATATTATATAATGAATAAATTGCATAGTTTTATTCAACATGAAGTAGATATATATATATATATATATAAGACAATAAGTATTAAAGTAAAATTTATAATAAGTATTTGAGTTAGAAATAGAAAAAAAAATCAAAGAAAAAAAAACAATACTTGATAGTTAAACCATAAATAGAAATCAAATTTAAGAATTTTTGTTAATAATAATAATATTTTATGGTTATAAGACAACATTAAATAGAATCAAACTACAAAATAATACATATACTTTAGGCAAGCAAGTTTAGAAGTCATTTCAGCAAACAAAGGTAGAATATAAATACAAAGAAAAACTGTACCTACATAAACAAATAGTATAAGCTTGTAAACAAAATAGGACATTGCATTTATTACCCCATCTCCTCAGTACAAAATATAATCCTCTCAGCCGAGATCTTGTATATGAAACAAGTAAACATAGACAAATATATTCAAAATGCAAGGACAGCAAATATATTTAAGTAGGAACAGAAAGTACTTAACAATAAATGCAACATACCTCTAGCCTATCAAAGCATCTTCAGCCATGACTTGTTGTACAAAATGAAAACACCCTGTATACTTCTTCTTATATATCCATCCTCATCACATTCGATCAGTTCTTAGCTAAGAAAAAAAAATTGAAGTGAGTATCATTTACAATTTAAACAAAAGAAATTCAACTTTAAAAACAACAATTCAATCAATGGAAAACCAGAGATGAAGAAATGATTTCAAAGCAAGCAAAAGAAAATATAGAGGCATCATTCAACTCAAAGTAAAACAACAAGATTCAGAAAAAAAATCAACTGTAGTTTCAAAACAACAATGTTCTTCTTTGTTTCAGTTCCAGGCAAACTCTCCGCTTTCAAAACCCTTCAAGGTGAGCAAACTTCTAAACAAAATCCTTTTATCAGTGAGTAACATCATTTTTAAACTTAAGCATCTGAAACTATTTGCAGGATTGTGATTTAAATTAAGTATGCTGGTATATATGGTTCTGTCTGTGTATATAGATGATGTTTGTGTACCCTGTTGTAGCCTCTGAACAAAACTGTTTTAATTTCAGGCTTGAATATTCATCAAAATGCATTTGCTCTAAATCCGAACTTTGATAAAACTTAAGTTCTGAACATAAAATGTTTGTTATAACATGCACTTGAATCTAAAAATTTGTTAAAAGAAAAACAGTTTGCACCAGTTCTGGAAATTATAAAATAACAGTGGAAACCTTAAATAAGTTAAAACTCAATTCTTATAAATCAGGGGTTCAGGCTCATGAATCAAATACTCAAACAAAAAAACTTGATTTTTGAAACTAAAATCTCTATTTTTAGATTATAAGATGAAGAGCAGTTCGTGCTTGATCAATTTGGGAGTTATAGGTTGCCCCTGATGATCTGAGCGTCTGGAAGGGTCGGGGTTTTTCCTGTTGGTGGAGGAGCAATCAGCGATGGTAGAAAAAATAGAGGAGGAGGTGGATAATCATTGCGTTGATGATGGTGGAAGTTTTCTGTTCTTAACCCTAGTTTAACTGGGTTTTGTTGTTTGACCGACCGCGAGTACTACGAGTGATCGAGTGCTTCGAGGTTTGGGGTGATGGTAGCATGGTCGTAGTCGAAGACAACGCCGGAGTTTCAGATGTAACGGTGGTCGGAGCGGTAGGAACGGCGCGTTGATAGGTTTGAGGGGGCGATGCTGTTTGTGTTTTCCAGGTCTGAGTTTCGAACTCGATTTCGACTCGAGATGCCGTAGTGGGTTTGGGTGTTTGAGATCATGCCGGAGGATGATCGACGATGTTTTGGAGGCCAGGGTGGTGGCCGGAGCTACGGTGCACGTGCACCGTGCACTTTTGTATCTGGTCATTTCTTGGGTTGAAGTTCTGGAGTTTGGTCTCGAGACATTCTCGAGTAGTTCGAGTATGTGGCTCGAAGAAGGGGGTGTTTTGTCTCGAAGTGTTTTGCTTAGGGCTCGGGTAGATTTTGTTTACAGGTTTTAAAGCCTGTAAGTTGGAAATTTTTAGAAAAATGTGCAACAAAAAATTTAAACTAAGTTTAAATCTAGATGAAGTTAGATTTCAAAATGGCTTTGAAATTTTAAAAGCTTTTAAATGTTTAATTAAGTTGAACAATTAATATCAATAAATTATTTTAGAAAGTAATTAAGAATAATTACTTTAAAATTGTAATTAGAGATGAATTAATGATTAAATGATTAATTTATTGGTAATTAACTACTTAACGTTAAATAAATAAATGATTTATAGTTAACTAATTAAGTAATTTAATTAAGAATTAATGATTGATTAAAGATAAATTAAAGAGTAATTAATTAAAGCAATTAATTTAAAGATAATTAATTAAAGATTAATAAATTAATGTGAGTGGTTAGGGATGATCACTTATTGGAATTTTATTAAGTAAATGGTAATTAATCAATTAAGGGTTAAATTATTAATTAATGGATAATTTATTTAAATGTTGAATTAAATAATTAAAGGTTAATTATTTAATAATTAAAGGTTGATAATAATAATTAAAGGTTAATTATTTAATAATTAAAGGTTGATAATAATAATTAAAGGTTAATTAATTTATTATTAATGGTTAATTAATAAATGATTAAAGAATAATTAATCAAAATGGTTTATAATTTATTAATGATTAATTAACCAAGATTTGTAGTTTATTCATAAGAAATTAATCTGATTTAAATTAATCAGACAATTAACTGACCTTACTTATGGATGTTTGGATTCTATGGAATGTTGAATTGTTTGATATCCCTGATTTGTGATGCTTTGTGATACATCCTGATTTATGTTGTGATCTGTAATTTACTTATCTGTGATATATATCTGTGATCTGTGAATGAACGATAAGCGTTTTAGTTTATATCGCTTATCAACTATATCCTGTATTTTGATCTGTGATGATTCATTGTGTTGCACTATTGTGTTAAACCCCTGGACTACACTTTTACACACACAAATATGGATTTCACGTGGAAATCGGTTAAGTCATAGATAATTTAAATTTGATGTTTTTGAAATGGAAATTTTAATTTCAATTGATTTTGAAATTAGCAATTTGGGTTTAAAGTGAAAAGCTTTTGAAATGGAATTTCAAAGATAAAAGTTATTTTGAATAACTTAATCGAGTTTTGAAAATTTAAATAATTTGATTAAATTTGAATTCAATATTTGAAATTGAATTCTATCATTTGGAAACTAGGGTTTAAAAAGGCTGTTCAACTTATTTATGAGTTTATATGAAATTAAACCTTTTTAAAAGTATAATTTTGAGAATTTGGATTTAACCAAAGAACCTTAACTCGTATAAATGAATTAGATTTCCAAAATGAAAACTGTTTGGTTTAAAAGAATAAAAGCTTTCAGATAAGAAATGAAATTCCAGTTTAATTAAAGGAATTTCAAGATTGAATTGAAAAAATGGATTTTCCAAGTTATGAATGAAATTGTTTTGAAAGCTATGAATTAAATCTGTTTACTTTTAACAGATTTAAAATGATGATTTATTTAAACCATTCGAAATGAAATTGTTTTGAAAGCTATAAGTTAAATCTTTGATTTAAAGATTTAACGAGTTAAAACTGAAATGGAAATTGATTTGGAAAATCTGTGAATGAATCTTTTTGTTTAAAGATTTGGAAATGGTAATTTGTTAAACCATTCGAAAAGAGAAGTTTGGGTACTAAGTTGTGACTTAATTGAAATCCAAATATCCATATATTTTTAAATATTACGCTCACTATTCGGATTAGCCGGGAAAAGACCTTTGTGTCATATAACCCATTCCGAATTAGTGATACGTCGTATATGGATAGCAATCGAAGACCGGTGATGAAGACCGGATATTCACGAGAATGAAAGGATAACTCGTCGATTGTCTCTGCACTGGGTAGCTCCTGGTATAGAGATCCCCTAAGTGATGGGAAATCCGATCGGGATTGTGAATACCCGAAATTGCAAGGGCTTCGTAAGAAGTGCCTTCGGTTCTGTTCGAACCCGGAAAAGACTTGTATGGTTACATGTCTGACATTACACTTTGAGATATAAAGCCGATTTCTTTCAAATACATTTCTGTTTGGTGGCGGAGAATTTATTCTCTTAGCTTAACACCCTTCTCTGAGACGTACGAGCTCAGAGGTTATGTAGTTGAAGGTTATCAGCGATATATTCCCAATTTGGTAATGTGACATGCTGAGTGTTGCTGTGTGATGATCATTGTTTGATCATTTGTGATATGATCATTTGTTTGATCATTTATCTTTGTGATCATTACTTTGATCATCTGTTGACCCAAAGCATGGCTTTGTGCCAAAGCGTAGCTTTGTGGACGAGACTTCGTCGAACCTCACAAACCGGTAATGGTCGAAACAGGAATTGTGCGGCAAGGTTTCAGGGGTAGCTTCCCTAGGGTATGACCATTCCTTCTGGAAAAAGGTTGTGTCAGGTATGGAGCCCTGATATTTAACCTATGTGGGTGCTGCAAATATATTTCTTTGTGGTTGTTGGTGTAGAGGATCCTCGTTTAAAGGTCCCAAAGGACCGGGGGTGACATATCTGAGGTTTTGTATATTCCCGGGAAGGGGGGGTAGCTGGCCTTGTTTGGCAGAGAACAGTTTGGTTCTCGAGACGTCCTTCCAGAGGCGTTTCCATGTGGCAATGGGAAGTTCCTTGGCCTGACCATTTGTAGGAAATCCAAAGAAACAATACGAGCCCTTTACAATTTCAATTGTATAACCTGTCTCCTCAGGAGGCAGCTATAGCAGGCATAATATAATGGTACCTATGCTGGCTAAGATTTATATTCTACTTTCAAAATGTTTTCCACTATGCACTAGTAATAATATCAAAAGAGTTTTCTTTTGCGTAGTAAGCATGTTTGACTATCATAAGGAGAAATCTCCTCCGATTCTGCGTTTGCATTGTGTGTGTGTGCGGGAGGCCTTATGGTAGTTTCATTTTCCAAAAGCATTGCGAATTGACTTTAAAATCCTATGCTATTTGTTTTTAAAAGATAAACTGTTTTTGTTGCTCACACCAGTCCCATGACTGATCTGGAGTTTATTGTTTCTTTCCTAAACTTTGGGTGCTCAAAATTTTTCTACACGAGCAGTCTAGAGTTGGGTTTTTCAGATAGTCAGGATTAGTAGATTTTCTGGAGCTAGTTCAGTCTTTGGATATGGACTGCACTTGCTTATCTTTGTGCATCGTTATTGAGAGTTCGAGCTATTTCTAGATTGGTGCTTTGAAGATGGAGATTATCCGCTGCTGATGATATCGTTTTCTTTTCCGCTGCTATTTCTTGTATCATATCTCTGATGTATATTGATATTCATTGTATCACTCTGTTATACTAGATATTGTATCAGATATTGTATATCAATGTATTATTCTTTTTCTTCCGCTGTGTTATTTACTTAACTGTGTTATATGCTCCAGCGACTCGGATTTGAACGGTCGAATCTATGGCATTCGAGTATGATGTAAAGTATGGATGTCGATTTTCGAGCGCGAAAAACTCGTGACATTACAATGTTATTAGAGACAACTTGTTTATTTGTAGTCATTTATGCATTTGAGAGACATTGGCTCGTTTATTTCCTATGGTCATTTTACTCATTTGAGAGATTATGTACTTTGATATGTTTTGGTTTATTCATGAGTAATTTATTTTGATCATACTGTTGTCTCATCGGTTTTATATCTATGTTCTATTTATTTTATCTTTGCATTGTAAGATGTACGATAGATTTTTGGATGGTCAATGAACTCTCCATGGATCGCGTACTTATTAGCCCATGAGATTCATTTATAGGCAATGAACATAGCTTATATATATACATCACATATTTGATTCTTAACAATATACTATGATGTATAGATCCCAATAATCATAGATGCACACAACTATACATATACATTTTGTTTTACATAGTAAATATTCCCATGCCCTATGACATTATTATCATGTACATCATATGTGCAAAATATGGTTCAACAATAATTATAATGAAAAATAACCAAAGATTTTTTTAGCTAAAAAAAATTTTAAACTACAAAATATTCATCATCCAAATAACATTAACTATGATTTAATGTGCCAAAATTATTCAGATAACAGAAGCTAAAGATCTAATGCAATAATAAACAAATGAACTTTTTTGAAAATCCCCCCTTTTCTCCTCGTTGCTAATGCACCAGATCTAACGTAGGTTTGGTAAAAAAATGAAATCTAAAACACTTTAAACTTCTTGTTTTTTCTCTTTGAATTAAAATAAAAAAGTGAAAGTTGTATAATTTTAAATGGAGTCACCTTTTCATTTGTACTGGGATGTGTCATTACATCATGTTTAATGTAGTTTACAACAATGTTGTTATTGTGATGGTAAATTTCCCATTAAGATAACATTATCGATCAATTAGTTACCAAGTTTGAGCTAAGTCGGTCTATTGGTACAATAATGGTGAGTTTACCATTTTTAATATGAAAACATTTGTAATTCCTTTCAAAACCAAACACAGTGGTAATTTACCAACCTATTTATAAGGTCAAATTTTATCTTGAAATTTAGTTAAAATGATGCTAATATTTTGTTTTCATTTCCAAGTGCCTTTTACTAAGTGACAATATGAGATGCATACATGAAATAAAAGTACAATACAAAAAACAGTAAACATTTTGATTTTTTCACTAAAAGGTAATTTGCGAGTACCACCATAATGTTACTAGTTTATTTTTATATTGGTAGGAATATAAGATTTAGAAAAACAAGATGGATAGCGGTTAACATGACAACCTTAGTTTACGGTATATTAGATTTATTGTCATTTTGTGTTTATTTTTTGTATAAAGTTTATTATACGAATATAATAGTTGTTTGAAATGTTCTTTATTAATAGTTGAAATAAATTTCCCAATATTTGGTTCGGCGTGACCTTTCGAAAATACTCTTACTATTTAAATATAACATCATAAATTCAAATCCTGATCATGACGTAAATTAGTGTTCACTTTCGGTTGGAAATTTTGGAATAATACTAAGAACATGGTCGAATCCCATGACAATCTTATTCACATAATTTTTAAAATTTTTGGAAATTTTTTTTCTATTTTTAGTATCTATAAATCATTATAATTCTTCATATATACCAGATTTATGTCAAACACACCCTTTATTTTGATTTTTGTGTAATATGAGCTTATTTTATGAAAAAATGTTCTTGTTTTATCAAGGACTACTAGCTCAACTGCCAAATGATATGACAGTCTAGATAGATGTTCTAGAGATTATACGTTCGAACCTTCGAAATATCAAAATGAGTGCTTCGCTTAAATAAAGTATCACTCTTATCATATTTTTTTTAATATTTGAAGCTAAAAGACAATTCCATTTATTCATAAGTAAAAGTCCTTTCCAAATAGCATTTTGTATTACATTCTTATTTTTATACTTAAAAGCCATTTTTAAAAGAAATAGTATGGCTAAAAATAAGATTATATAATTCTAGCTTTACATTTTACCAATCCTGAATTCAACCTTCAGGAATCATTTCTAATTATATATATATATATATATATATATATATATATATATATATATATATATGCGCGCACACATTATCTATCATTTTTTTATTAAATTAACAACCAATACCGATTCAAAAGGTTGATTATTTCGATTAAATATACATTTTGTGTTATCAAATTTTTTTAAATGCACATGCAGGTTACCCATAATTTAATAGAAAATGTTGACATATTTTTCAATCTCGTTGTAGTTTTGCTTTGATAATTAATAAATAGCTCTAACCTATAAAGCTAGGTTTAATCAAATGAACAATAATCATTAACTTAAAAAGTCTAACAAGTATTACGAGCTTATGTCGGAATGTACCAAATATATAACCTAATAGAGGTTGGTAGCAAAACAATAATAAGAGGAAAAAACAATTGTTACAATAATAATTAACATTTTTTTGTCATCTGTTAGATTTACGTGGTACAAAGTCTAATATTAAAGAGAAATTAAGTATTATAATGTTGCATACATGAATATGCATATTTTATAATAAAATAAAGAAGATTGCTGTATTTTTAATTGGAACACTCAATTTATTTGTTACCATATACATCTAACATTCAAAATATGTGGAAAAATATTTGGGATTTTTTCCATCTTCCAACTTAGCTCTTATTTTCAAAACACTAAGAAGCCACTGATATTTAGATAAAGACTCCTTTCTCAGCTAGGTTATTGATTATGTTTTGTGTTTAGTTTACTTTTATTTAATAGATAATTGTACACAATTATTTTTTAAGGATCAATAAAAAAAATTTGGTCGAATCTTGTATGTTGTTTCTTATTAGTTTATATGTTTTGAAACTATTATGACTATTGTTATGTTCAAATATTATTATCTTTTTTTAGTATTATCCTCTTGTGACTTGAGTGATATAACATAATCTGATAGAGTTTCTTAATATATTTATCTTTATTAGGTTTTGCATAATGGAAATACTAACAATCCTTATCAGGTCATATATGTCTTATGGTATCGTTCAACACTTTTTCTTGCTCCGCTCCCATTCGGGACGTGTTAGACGCTGCGACGAGCCATTTTCCACAAATGGCCTATTATAGAAGTAAAGGAAAATGGTGTGTTTATATAAAAGATCATATTATACATAAATCATTTTCTAATTATACCCCGCTCAACGAACTTTCCCTTTCAACCAAACTTATTCCTCTTTCAATCAACTTCGCTGCTCAAATATCTCATTAAATGCCCTGCTTAAATGCCCAGTTTAAATGCCCCACTCGCTTCGTAAAGAACGAACCCCATGTTCCATACGTGGAGAATGCGTCATCTATGTCCATCATTTTATCTCGCATGGATCCAATGCTCTATAGCTACTATTTTGCCTTGCCCATTAAATCTCGCCATCCAATCAAACAGACCATTAGGGAGATTTGCCTATTGTAAGTCACCCAAAATAAATTTCTCTAAATCCCAAAAAACATGTCTTCCCATGTGTGTTTTCCGTCCTAATATCCCTCCGTTTAACTAGCGTACCAGATATTTTTTTCCCTCTCTCCACCGAAGAATCCAAATCCCAATTACAAAATCAGATAGCTCGAACCACCAAAACCAATGAAACCAAAACCCTACCCATCGACCTAACTCCCAAATCAACGTCACCCCACCTCCTCAATACCCAAACACCTTAGTACGCGAAGCCACATCCAAATTTGCACGGCTGCAACCAACCTCTTGATACTTGAACCTGCGACCAACCTCTTAATACATGAATGCACGGCAATCTTCTCCACAAACAATTGCGATAAGGGAATTTAACTTTAGCTTTAGCTTTCAACATTTACCAAAATTTTAAATTTTATTTCTCTCATGTAGAATTTTTCATTTTTGAGATAGATTGAGCGAATACAAATTTGGCAAAAAAGTTGATCTTCATTTTCCTATCTCACCTTATATTATATGGACTCACCTTGATTTGATGTATCTAATATAAATGTTACCCGTACAATATGTAACAACATATTTATTTAGGGATTCAAAGTTAATTAATGAATAAAATAATGTAAATTTGACATAAATACATACCATTAAACTTCAATATTTGTCACACATAACTTGGTTGCTTTTGGTTGAATTAGTCAGGTTTATGGTAGACATGTAAATGTTTGCAATATTATTTATATAAGAATACAAAGTCATAAATATAGCCATTTCATACAATATATAACGCAATTAAGCCATGAATGCAACAACCCAAAATTTCGGACACTTCGTATTTAAATATCTAAATTATTTAAATATTTGAATCTTGAATTTAATGTTATTAAAATGATTTGATAAGCTTTTTAACCCCCTTTTTAAATCATTAGTAATAATGGTAAACTTGTTTCGGAAAAATGTTTACAAAAGTAAATACTTTGAAAAAAATTAATAATATGACCGAAAATGAAATAAAAACTTTTTGCCATTTATCGAAATAAATTTTTGGATGATGTCATCAAAGATATTTAGAAATTGAGCTTAAATGGAAATACTTAAGAATTAAGAAGTGATAAAGAGGATGTGATGGGAGGTAAGCCTTACATGACATATAATTGGGGTGAGAACAAGCTTATGGTACACCATTTATAGCTTATAAAAGGAGGGGCAAACCCTTGTTAAATAATCACAAATTCACAAAAGGTTGGAATGAAGTATGAAAATAAAAATGGCGGAAGTGGTTAAGCACCAATCCACTAATTCTTCTTTAACCTTTTCATGTTTTAACCAAATTATCTCCAACCTCCTCTAAACTTTGGTTATAGGCCTAAGACACATGGGAAGCATGATTAGCAAGTGAGAAGTGGGAGAAGGTGATAGGAAGAGGGGGTTTCATAGAGGTGCCGGGAGCATGGGACGAGGAGAGGAGGTGTTACGTTGGTTTGGAAGTACTAAAGGTTGGATCTTTAGGCTTTTGGTGATGGAAAGAGGTGGTTCTTTCTTCTTGTGGCTTTATGCTTGAGTTTGGAATGAATCTAAGTGAGATTTCTCACTATCTTATAAGTATATATTATGTATATATATGTTGTGTAGAAAGTTTAAAAATAAAGTGACATTAACTGATTAAAGTTATAAACCTTGGACCCCTCTGGCTTTTGAAAGTAAATGATAACTTAATATTATATAACGTCACTTCTGTTATCCTCTTAAAGTGCACTTCTGAATCCCTTATTTTCATGAATTTTAAAAAATAAATGTGAAGATATTCTTAAGGGTTTCTTTCCATGATTTTTAAGCATAAGGGTAGTACTTAATATAAAAATTTCAAGTCTAAAATTATTTGTTAAAGTGGTTAAAACTAGTCGCAAAGATCATGCTTTTCAATGTTGTTTTTAATAAAGAGTTTTAACAGCATTTATAAATGCTATGGTAAGTTTCTTATGGTTTTAAGTGTTTAAAAATGTTATTTTAGTTTGGTATTTTTCTCTAATATTTTTAGAGATGTTTTCAAACCAGTTTTGAAGTATTTTAAAGTATGTTTGAATTTTAAATATATTTTTAATAATTATATATGTATTTTCAAAGCAAAGAGGTTTTGTAATATAAAACATGTTTTTCATCAAATTATAAGTTAGTTATTTCCAATTAATATTTTACATAGATATTTAATCAATTTATAAGTATTTTTAAATTTTTCAAAAAAATTGTAGGCTTAACACTAAAAGCTGATGAAGTAGACTTTTCTATTTTTGTGAGTTAAGATTGATATCGAGTAGGGACGGAGCAATAGAGCTCTAATCTACTAGTTTCCCACTTGAACAGAAAATAGTTAAGTCGGGAATGTCTGAAACATGTTAACCTTGCAGTTTACTTATTTATTTGAAAAGTAATTAACTTTGCTTAATGCTAAAAGCCGACAAATTAGGCTTATCTATTTGTGAGAGTTAAGATTGATGTCGAATAAAGATAGAGCAATAGAGTCTAACCTACTGGTTTCCCTCTTGGCCGAGGAATAGTTAAGTCAGGAATGTCGAAAACATGTTAATCATATTGTTCTCTAACTTGTTTATGGACATCATTAATACTATACTTAACACTAAAAGCCGACGAGTATGCTTGGCTATCCGTGAGGTTCATGAATGAAGTGTCTTGGTAAGGCTTTGATGCAACCAGTGCTCTAACTTACCTGGCTTCACTCTTGGACGAGGAATAGTTAATTTAAAACGTTGAAAACGAGTTAAGTATATGAACATTGATTTATATAAAGCACTTGTTTTGACTAGATAATCGATTAGTCGACTACCGAACTTAACCTATTATTAAACTTAGACATTTAAAAAGAATATTTTGAAGATAATATAAGTATGAAATGGTTTTGGGTTTGTTGTGAAAATGTCTTAATAACATTCATCTTTAACACTTTTTGATTATACTTATGAATGTGAGTAGATCTTTAAACGAATGTTTTAAAGAAAAGCATAAGTGAAATGATTTTAGGTTTGTAGTGACAATGTTTAAGTAACATTAGTCTTAGACCTTTTAAATGGATTTGTTAAAGTACTTAGATCCTTAAAATGGATCTTTTAAAGGAAATTATAAGTAATAAACCTTTTGGGAAAAAATAGAAAAAGAGTAACGGTTTTAAGTAAGAAATCTTATCAATGATTTGTGAATTTAATTATACCATTTGAGATAAGTATATAAATACCTTTTGAAGTATAAGAAAGTAAAGGTTTGTTGTAACGACCTAGAATTTCACTGCTTTCATTTGCATATATTTAATTAATTTATAATATTCAATATATAGGTTTTATAATGAAAATAAAACTCTTTCAAATGGTAAATAAGGATGGTGAAATAGTTTTAAAATTTTGTTTACAAAAATATATAGTTCGATGAAAAATAGAAATGTGACCGGAAATCGTTTTCTGAATTTTCGACATTTCGTCGGTTAAAAATTATTGGAAATGTTGTGAACTCTTTAGGATAAGTATACACATTTGTAAATAAGTTAATATATGTCTATATATGTTTATTAGTGTATGTGTATGTATTTATACTTAAGTATACATATAAGATAAGATAAGTTTTAGTTATAAAAAGGTATGTATATATATATATGTATATGTATATGTATATATATATATATATGTATATGTATAACAAAGATGCTTCTTTAGACAAAAAGTACAATTAAGTACAAACATGTTTTAACATGTTGGAACTTGAAGTGTTAGGAGAGGGACAAGCTTGGTGAGGTGGCACAAGGTGGTGGAGGGTAAAGGGCAAGGGTTGTTTAGGTAATTTATTTTTTTCTTGCTTTTAAATAGCTCTTTCCTCCTTTAATTTTCCTCCTCTTCTTTCTATCATATCTTCCTCTTCTCTGATTCTAATGGAGAAATTATTATTTTTAAACCGTGTAAAATTCCAGTGGCTAAACTTCCATTTGTACCACCTTCAAATTTTGATCTTATCTATGTCAAAAATGCATTTCTTCAGACCCATTTTTGGACTCGGATTTTCTAGTCCGAAAATAGCACTCCTTCTTTTGGCCTTATCTTCCTCAAAACAAATTAAAATTGAGTGATTATTTTTTCAAAATGATAGAGAAAAGAATTTCCAAGAACTTTTCTTTTGACAACTTTTCCAAATTCCGAGAGCAACATGGCCATAAATCGAGGAGATTATGACCCATTTTCGAGTTGGTTTTGTGTTTTTCCAAGCTTTGCAAGTTCTAAAGTATTTTAAGTTTTCAAAAGAGTTTTGCAAAATTTTGGTGAGTAAACTTCTTAATTTTTGGGATAGTTTTTCCTTTGCATTTGTTGACTATTTGGTGGTAAAATAATTTGATTGTTTGGTTGGATTATTGCATGGTTTGTGTTGACGCCAAAAATAGGCATCAACGTCCAATAGAATATAGGAGAGATTAAATGAAGAATGAAATTAAAATAGAGCAAATATCATAAATGAACACAAAGATTTTTACAGTGGTTCGGCAAATTGGCCTACACTCACTTCACATTTTTATTGATCTTAAACTTGATTATGATTACAAGAATGTTTGGATCAGCTAGGATCCATTAGTACAAGAATGAAGAATAAAAATGGAAGAGCCTTTTCAGCAGAAAGAAGGATTCCTATTATAATGTCATGCCTACTGTATTTATAGGGGAAGACGTGCACGAATCAGAATTAAATTTCGGCAGTAGGTTCGGGAGACCAAGACGAGGCCACCCAAAAATTTCCAGGCCCATCAGGGCCCACAATAGGGATCGGCATCGATCCCTATTAGTGTGTCCAAATGGGCTACGATCCATATTAGGATGTCCCATGATGTTAGCAACTTGTTCCCCAAATTTCGTGCAATTCTGACGTACGGTTTGTGAGATATCGCATTTTCCGTGAAGTAGTGTTGCTTGAATTCTAATTTCTGTCGATCCCTCCAAAGGGAGTTATGTTGATCCCTCCAACTTCCTCGATTTGGAATGAGATTCCTAGGGGGTGTTCCACATATTGTTGTAAGCTTGTACTCCAAGTTTCATGTTGATAGCATGTGTATATTTTGAGTTACTGACCAATCATTGCTGCAAAATTAAGTTGTGGAATCGATACGATATGATCCATAGTATTGAATATGGATCGCACCTAATCATCTTCAGGGAATAGTGAGCTTTCATGCTTCTTGTTCGTCGACGGAAATTCTATCGGATTAGAAAACCGTCGAACGAATTTAAATTAAAATTAACCGCAAGCGCACGGTGTAAGAATGTAGCACATGGCGAATACGGGTCGATCCGTAGGGAATTGATGATTTTAAAATTCTATTCAATCAAATTAAACCAAAGTCGAGTGATTGTTAACTAACTAAAAAAAGGTAAAAACAAACTAAAACTAAGGAGAATAAAAAAATGAGATTGAAGATCAATTTAGAGGCAAATCCCCTCTCATGATCATATAAATCAACATAATGACATTATGATCTCTTTTTGGTCAAGTGTGAGTTTAGTTGATGCATTTATCATAAGCATGGCCTAATTGTGTTATTAATTAACACATTTAAACCATCAAACTTTAATGCACCCTCTAACCCACTTACTAACTTCAATGAAAATGATATGAAATCAAAAGTAGAATCTATTTTAAGCATGGTTTATTAACTATTGAATTAGAAACATAAACCATCAAATTTTGATTCTAAATCCACATTCATTACCATGATCATATGTAGATGAAGAGGTAATTAATGATTCATATGACTAAGCATAGCCTATTTGTTTTTAGCAATATAAGCTATCAAACTCAATATTAAACACAAAACCATACAAACATCTACTTTCCATTAAGCACAAAAGAGACATAAAAGAAATTATGTTGCATCTACATGATTCAAGAGAGCTTCATTACCCCTAAATTGAAGGGATTAGCCTCTCATTTTTGTTGTCAAATCAACAAATGTAGAAAGCAACATTAAACAAACAAGAGGAAAAAGATAGCAAATGGAAAAGAGAACTATTCTAATTACATAAAAGAAAATCTACACTACTTGCATAAATAAACAAATCTACACTACAACATGAAAGTAAATAAAAAAAGAAAAGAAAAAGAACATGTATTAAATTGCATAAAAAAAAGAATTACATAAAAGAAGAAATGACTAAGTAGCCATGAAAAGAAAGAGAGCTTTCATTTTATTTTCCTAAGAGAAGTGAGCCTAAAAGAGAGACTAAGAGGGAGAGAGAATACATGAACATAATGGGTTATTTATACAAGCATGAAACCCTAATCCATATTTTTGGGGAATGCCCAAAATACCCTCTTAGGAAGTGTGGAGGCCAAGTAATCATTAGCTTCAAATAATCCTCATTTAAGTGTACATGAAGCCATTAATTCCATAAGCATGTGCATTAGCCTCTAATGTGTACATTAAGGTAGGTGGGTAGGTGGGGTCCTCCATGATCTTCATATTGAATTATTTCCATCTTCATTTGTTCTCTTCACTCTTATGCATGCATATATCATCATGTAACCATTTGTAAAATTCACCAAATTTCCTACAAAACAACATAGAAAATTCCAAGTAAATTTTCACAATTTAATAAATGCATAAAAATGACCATTTTGCCCCTATATGAAGATGAATATGTGACGATTTCAAATAATTTGAATTTTGGTTTAAACAAGTTAAAATAACCAATATGATCTTTTATTTAATTTAAATAGATTAAATATGGTGGTAAAAATATGCACATTTACGTGCACATCACTTCTGCTTCATATTATCATCTATGCTTGACTTTTGGATCCCATAATTATCGCTCTGGGCTATTGGCCTTGATGACAGTCGAGTCTAACTTGTCCAGTCGGTTCGGATATAGCTGGGTCAAAATGTCGGATAACATATTCCCTCCAAAGTACGCCTTGTTAGGTAGATGACGTGCTTTGAATTGAAGCAAGTTAGAGTCGTTGGACAAAAATCCATCCAATTTCCTGAATAGTAGCTATCCTTCCGTTGATTTATCTTTCCAAAGTGTTGTATCTCTCTTTGATCATCATGACGCTTTGTCGATTTCCAATAGTATAAATTCAGGATTGTATTCCATTAGTTGCTATTTGTGTCCGGTTTTACAGGGCTAGTAAGTTTTGGCAATCTGATCCAGTCTTTTCTTTAATAACTCCAGGTAAAAATTCAATTTCTGTCGATTTCAAGAAATCAAAATTTTTTAATATACACATGCACGTTTAGGTACACGTTCTTGTCATTGGCTACCGGATGCTTTTGTATGCTCACGAGTCGTCACCAATTCCTTTTAGTTTAATTGCAATTGGATTGTAATTCCTTGTTTATATATTATTTTATAATGAAATAGGGGTTGTAATAAGTCATTCGATGAGAAGGGACTTCAAGTTCTACAGGGATGACGGCCTCGGAGCCGTAAGCAAGGGCGAATAGAGAATGGCCAGTCGTGGACTTGTGGGTGGTTTTGTAAGCTCATAGTGCTGTTAGGAGTTCATTCACCCACTTGCCTCTAGCCTTTTCCAAACGTTTCTTCAGAATGGAGTTTATGATTTTGTTCACACCTTCAACTTATCCATTTGCTTGAGGGCGAGCAACTGCTACAAATCTCTTTTCAATATGATGCCGACGGTAGAAGTCTTTAAATTTAGCGCTGTCGAATTAGGTTCCATTATCAGTTATAATGGTTCGTGGAAGGCCAAAATGACAGATGATGTTCCAGATAATGAAGTTGATTATATTCTTCGTCATTATCGTGGTTAAAAGTTCTGCTTCAGTCCATTTGGTGAAGTAATCAAGTGCTATGATGGCGTATTTCGCACCACCTTTAGAATCAGCAAGAAACTGATGATGTCAATACCCAAAGTGGCAAATGGCTATGGACTGGCCATTTGAGTAATTTCTATCGGTGGGGCTATCGGAATTTTTGCACACATCGAGCACTTGTCGCATTGTTTAGCGTGATCAGCTACATCTCGATTGATAGTTGGCCAGTAATACCTGTAGCGGAGTACTTTCTTTATCAGGATTTGCCCTCTAGTATGATCGCCATATTCTTCTTCATGGACTTCTCTCAAGACTCGTTTGATTTCATCATGGACGATACACCAAAGCAAGGGAATGAAGAAACCCTTTCTATACATGACTCCTTCATGGATGATGTAGCATAAAGCTTTGGGGAGGATCTATCGTTTTTTATTCCTCCGTCTAGGAAGGATCCTCCATTGTAGATAGTCTTTGATAGGAGTAATCCATGACTCCTTTTCAAGATCCGTCTCTGAGATCTAGTCGATCTCCATCTGTCAGTTCTTGGAATGTTAAGTACTTTAACAGGGACAAAGTCTGTTTGTTGTGCATCCTAAGAACTGGCCAGCATGGCCAGTGACTCGGTTTTTTTTATTTTTTTCTCTGAGGATGTGTGTAATGGTGTGATACTCGAAGTCGGCTAGTAGCTCCTGGACCAGACCAAGATAAGGAGCAAGACGTTGCCCTCTAGCAAGATAATCTTCCTTGACTTGGCATACTACTAACCAGGGATCACAAAAGATATGTAAAGTTTCCATTCCCAGTTCTCTAGCAACTTTGAGCTTGGTGATCAAGGCTTCATACATAGCTTCGTTACTTGTTGCAGGGAAGTCGAGTTTCAGGGCGTAGCAGATCGATCGTTCCTCAGGATTCATTAACACAACTCCGACGCCAGAACACCGATTATTGGAAGCTCCATCCATCTACATTTTCCATCGGTTGGTCGGTTCTCCATTACTCATTGGATGGTCGTCTGATGTAGTGAATTCAGATATGAAGTCTGCTAATGTTTGTCCCTGGATAGCTCTCCCAGGGAGATAAGTGATATCGAATTGGCTTAGCTAGATACTCCATTTGAGCAACCTTCCAAGCATCTAAGGTTGATGTAGGACCTGTCATAACGGTTGGTTGGTGTAGACATTGATGGGGTGAGCCTGGAAGTAATGAAGAAGCTTTCGTGATGCAATCAATAGGTAGTACGTAAGCTTTTCCAGCTTTGGGTAGTTTCTGTCAGCACCTATCAATCGCTTGCTAACATAATATACAGGCCTCTATATCTGATTCTCTTCACGTAACAGTGTGGCACTTATGGCGTATACCGACACCGCTAAATAGATGTACAAGTCTTCATGATCTAGTGGCTTGGATAGGATGAGAGGTCTCTCTAAGTGATATACCAGAACTTGAAACACATCTATGCAATCCTGCGTCCATTCAAAGTTCCTCTTCCCTCTTCTGATCAAGTCGAAGAAAGGAATTGTAACATCCCGGAATTTTGTTAAATTAAATTCGTTAAATTGTTTGAACTTTTGAATTTAATTTGTGAAATTTCAACAGGAATAAAATATTATTAAACAAAAGAAAGTTATATGAATATAAATAAATAAATAAATAAATAAATAAATAAAATAATAATAATAAAAGAAAGCAACACTTATCAACAAGAAATTGTTTAAAATAATAAAATAAAATATGAACAAATTTAATGTTTTTTTGTTAAAACCTTTAATAGAACTAAAACAAATATTGTAATTAAACCACATAGTTACTAAATGTTAATAACTAAAACAACTTTTCTTTTAACAAAGGAAAATAAGAAACAAGTTAACCAAATAAAACAAGTTGCTGTAAACCAATATGAAGACATAAGAAAACCAAACTCTTTCAATTAGCAATGTAAACAAATGAAGGACCAGGAAAATAAAGTATGCAAGCCTCAATATAAAAATAAAACAAATCAATGAAACAAAATTTAGTACTTATAAAAATATAAAGCATGAAACACGGCATGCTGTAGATTTACAAAGCAACATGCTTCATTTAATGCTTGCATTTAATGCTGTTACTCTCCAGCATGGGTTTATTCATCTTGTACTTGTTTTAGTAAGCCTTAGTTTACACACAACCTTTTTATATATACCTTCAATCCCCCTCTGTTTTAAAGTTCGTTCAACAATCTTAGCAGAGAACATAAATTTAAAAGAAAGAAAAACATAAGTGTCATTTATTCACAAACTCAAATCCATTCAAAAAAAGAAAAAGAAAAGAAGATTTTCACCTTGCAGATTCAAGTCTTTGTCATTCCTGGAAATTTAGGTGAGTAACAACTTAAAAAGAAACTTAAGTATAACTGTTTATTGTTGTTAATCTGAGGTTTGAAGTCACTTTATCATGCATATATATATATATATATAGTTTCCTCTGTGTATAAATATTTGGAAGTGGAATGTCTGTCATGTTGAAATCACCTCTGTCTCTGGTTTCAGAGCCCCAAACATATTCAAAACCCAAATCTTTCATCATGTAATCATTGTTAGACTTTGATCTCAAAATGAAACTTGTATGTTTAGGGATGAACTATGATTTAAAAATAGATTTCAGAAGAAGAAGTATACACAGTTGGAAAACAAATGATATTTACAGTAAACATACAATATTTTGATAAATTCGATTGTTGAAAAAATAAAAATAATTCAAGTTTATAATCTGAATCTATACTTTAATTCATGATTTTTAAAACAAAGATGAAGATTTTTAATGGAGTGTTTCAAGGGTAGTTTGAAATTTTGTTCAATGTGCATTTCTCTAAATTCCTGGAAATCGAATCATTTATAAATTCTGAAATTTGTACTAAAGCATCCTTGAACATCTAGGATGTTGGGAAAAATGCTAAAAGAATTTTCTATTTCGTAAATTGATGAGTCGAGAACGAGTTAGGGTTTAAGAACCCATTCTCGTTCGTGTTAGAAAAGATGGTGCTGCGCCATAAATAGGCGATCGGACTTCGAGCCTCCGGTGGGGATAGGAGCATCTGGTCAAGGCGAAGCTTCAGCCGAGTTTTCGCGGCCTCTGATGGCCAGAGGCGGTGGCGCGGGTTCGATTTCTGGTGGTGAGCTGATGGGTTCATACGAACGTGATACCTCATTTTGTTTGCGAGCTTCATTTGTGTTTCTTTGTATTTGGGTAGCGAGAGTGGGTCGAAACTGATTTGCTAGGGATGGTGGAGTTCACCGGAGTGGGGCGAACCACCGTGCACGTGCACGGTGGTGATGATGTGTCAGTGGATATTTAAAACTTTGTTTCCAGGTTGCACTTAAGTTTTGAAAAAAAAGAAAAGAAAAGGGTGGGGAGAAGAACGTTAGTTAGGCTCGAGTACAGCCTGTTTCACTCGAGTGTGAATTCAATGGGTTAAGCCCAATCTAAAAATTTTAAATCACATAGTTAAGTTAATTTCTTCATTCACAAAGTAAACAATGTGGATTTGGTTAAGTTAAACTATTTAACAAATGTTTTAGAATTCGTTAATTCTTTAATTAAGTAAGGAAAGTTTAAAATAAAATTTAATTAACCCTTTAATTAAATGATTAAATTTTAAAACAAGGATTTAAAATTAATTTACATTAAAATTTCAATGCAACAATAAATTAATTTCTAAAAGTGTAAAGTAGATTTTCAAATGATAATTTAAGTAAATAATTTGTATTGATAAATGATTTTAAAGAAATTAAAAATGTTATACAATTTGAAATTAAAATTAATTGATAAATAATTAAGTGTTCAAATTAATTTAAATAACTAATTTTGAAACAATAAAACGAGTTAATCAAGATTTAAATTTTTATCCAAATTCCTATTGTTGATTTAAATTATTTTTTTTTGTGGTAAATTTATTTAAACCACATTTGAAAATAAATTAACTATGACGGTGCACGATATTGATGTTCTGTTTGTGATACTGTGTGATGTAAATTGCCATGTTCTACACTGTATTGTGATTTATTCTGTATTGATGTGAGAACCCTGTTGCCCGTAGAACGACATTTAAACTTCGATGCGACAGGGAATCGGATTTCAGTTTGTTATCCGAAACCCACATCGAACCTCTGAATTTTTGTGAATGACATCCCCACATTTTAAAATTTGACACTCACTATTCGAATTAGCCGGGAAAGGACCTTTGTGTCATATAACCCATTCCGAATATGTGATACGACGTTATGGATAGCATTTGAAGACCGGTGGTGAAGACCGAGTATTTGCGAGAGCGATAGGATGAGCTATCGATTGTCTCTGCACCGAGTAGCTACGGTATAGAGATTCCCTAAGTGATGGGAAATTCGATCGAGATTGTGAATACCCGGATTGCAAGGACTTCTTTGGAAGTGCCTTCTGTTCTGTTCAAACCCAGAACAGACTTGTAAGGATTGTATGTCCGACATTTCAAATTGAGATATAAAGCAGATTTCTTTCAAATACATTTCTGTTGGTGGCGGAGAATTTATTCTCTTAGCTTAACACGCTTCTCCGAGAAGTACGAGCTCAGAGGTTATGTAGTTGAAGGTTATCAGCAATATATTCCCAATTTGGTAATGTGGCATGCTGAGTGTTGCTGATCATTTGTTGATCAAAGCATGGCTTTGTGAAAAGCGTAGCTTTGTGGACGAGACTTCGTCGAACCTCACACCCCGGAATGGTCAAAACAGGAAAGATGCAGCAAGGTTATTGGGGGTAGCGCCCCTTAGGGTATGTACATCTCCTTCTGGATAGAAGTGGTATCATGGTATGGAGCCCAGATACTTAACTTATGTGGATGTCGCAAATATATATATATATCTTACTTTGTGATTTGTTGCTGGGGCCCCGGATAAAGGTTGGTTACAACCGGGGGATGGCATACTCGTGTCAGTAGTTACCCAGTTAGGGGTAACCCGGCCTTGTGTTGGCAGAGATCCGGTTTGGTTCTCGGGTCGTCCCTCCAGAGGCGTACCCATGTGGCCCAGGAAGTTCCTTAGCCTGACCATTGTTGGAAATCCAATTCCTAATACCAAACCCTGTACGGTTTTAGTTGTAGAACCTGCCATTTACTTATGGTGGCGCCCCACTGTTTAGATGGTAGCTATAGTAGGCATAGTTCGAAATGTCTATGCTGGCTAAGATTAATATTCTATTTTCGAAATGTTTTCTACACTATGCACTAGTAATAATATCAAAGAAATTTCCTCGTACCAAGCATTTTTAACTATCATAAGAAGAAATCTCCTCCAGTTCTGCGTTTGCATTGTGTGTGTGGTGGGAGGTCTTATGGTGGTTCCATTTTTAAAAGCATACCGGAAAATTCTTTTATAAATCTTGTTTTATTTAAATGCAACTATTTTTGTTTACTCATACCAGTCCCATGACTGATCCGGAGTTTATTGTTTTCTTTCCTAAACTCTGGGTGCCCATTATTTCTACACGGGCAGCCTAGTAGCAGGTTTCCGTATTTTGGAGTTAGCTGTATTTTGGAGCTTTTATCTTGGAGATATTCTTAGGAGCTTTTTAGTGATCTCAGGTGTTTAGCTTTTGGGAGTCTGTTATCACTTCTTTCATCTGAAGACTTTTGGATATATGATCACTGTTGTATTATCATGATGTTGTATTTGGAGTTGTAGTATATGTATTAAATACTCTGATGAAGTATGGATTTTATGTGGATGTTGTATCTGTGATGATATTTATGATATTGATTATGTTCCGCTGTTTTATATTCATCTAATTGTTGTTATAAGCTCCATCCGAACTGAAATTTGACGTTTGAATTTTGGCAGTCGAATACAAGTGAGGTATTTAATGTCGACTTTTGAACAACGAATTTTGGGTCGTGACAAATTGGTATCAGAGCTTCTGGTTGAGTAAAAACTTTAGCTACGGAGTATAACACATTAGAGGGCTCATTAGTGATAGGGTGAAGTATACCCTAGAAAGAGTGTAGACAAGACTGAAAACTCTAAATTTTCCTTAGTCTATTTCTTTTTACTGCTGATATTCCTTAAGATATTTCGTCCGTATATCTAAATCAATTTTCTTACTAATTTCAGAAAGTAAGAATGAGCGGAAGCAGAGGAAGAGCTAGCGATCAAGGGAATGCCGCAGCACCAAATCAAGATCCAGCAGTAGTAGCAGCAATAGATATCCAGCAGCAGCCAGACCTGGCTGATTTATATAAGAAATTTGAAAAGCTTGGTGGTAAACCGTTTATCGGCAAAGAGTCAATTGTTGAGGCTCAAGCTTGGGTAAGATCGTGTGAGAAAATTTTTAAAGGGCTAAAACTGCAGGATGAGCAGAAAAGACTTATTGCTTCTTGGCAACTCCAAGGAGAAGCTTCAGCCTGGTGGGAAACAATCATTGTTGATGAACCCGAGGAAGAGTTTACTTGGGATCGTTTTAAAGAGGTGTTCGAAAAGCATTATATACCGTCGGTGGGAATTCCCAGAATGTATCAAGAATTTCTGGATTTGAAATAGGAAAGCTTGTCCTTTGAAGAGTACTTAAATAAGTTCAATGAGCTATCCCGTTTTGGTCCGGAGTTGTTAAACACGCATCTTAAGAAAAATGAAAGGTTTATCCGTGGGATGAACCAGAAATATCACGAAAGAATGACAGCACACGTCAAGGAATCTTTTTCTGATCTTATTGATATGGGATATAAGTATGCCACATTGGATATGCAGGAGATTCCAAAGGAAGGAGGAAATTCAAATAATCAGAACTGAAAGAAAAGGAAGTTTGGGGGAAAGAGGCCACAACAAAACAAAGATAAGAACAACAATCAAGGAAATTCGGCAAGCAATATAACTTGTTACAACTGCCAAGAGAAGGGCCATTATTCAAACAATTGCACAAAACCGAAGAAGCAAGTTAAAGAATGCTATAATTGTCACAAGCCTGGACATGTTGTTAAGGATTGCCCAGTGATGAAGCCAGCACAGGTAGCCAATGTTTATGAGATAAAGAAAGACCCTTCAACTTCGAAAGCAGATAAAGGAAAAGGTGTTCTGGAAGGTAACCTTACTATTTATGATAGAACTGTTAGAGTTTTATTTGACACGGGAGCTTCACATAGCTTTATTTCCCAACAAATCGTAAGTGAATTAGGACTTAAAACTAAATTTGCTGATGATCCTATTTGCGTGAAAAATTCGGTTGGAGGTCCCGCAAATCTTTGTTTGTATTGTAAGAAAGTTCCTATTTCATATGCTCGCTATCAATTTCCTATCAACCTTTATATCCTCGAATTTAATGAATTTGAAATCTTACTCGGAATGAACTGGTTATCGAGATACGAAGCTATATTGGATTGTAATAATCGTACAGTTTTAGTCAAAACAAGCCTTGGAAATTTTATTGAAATCTCTTGTGAGGATCCGAGTCCAAAGAGAGATAGATTGATGTATACTTTGGGATATCCTGAACCCTGTTTGCAGTCTATACTTGTTGTTCGGGAATTTTCCGACGTATTTGAAGAAGTAAATTCCTTACCTCCACACAGAGAAATAAATTTCCGAATTGACTTAGTACCCAATGCTCGTCCTGTTGTTCACGCAAGTCGCAGGATGGCACCAAGGGAAAGAATTAAATTAGTCAATCAGACTCGAGATTTGCTAAAGAAAGGATTGATTTGCCCTAGTGTTTCCGAATGGGGTTCAGCCGTTGTATTTGTAGCTAAATCAGACGGATCTTTGAGATTGTGTGTAGATTACCGCGATCTCAATAAACAAACTCTCAAGAACAAATTCCCTTTACCTAGAATTGACGATCTATTTGATCAACTTCATGGCGCTTGATTCTTTTCTAAGATGGATTTAGCTCAGGGATTCCATCAGCTGCGAATAGCTGAGGATTGTGTTCATTTAACTGCTTTTAGAGGTCCGGACATGTTCTACGAGTGGTTAGTTATGCCCTTCGGACTGACCAACGCTCCCGCATACTTCGTGGATTTAATGACCCGAGTATTTCGAGAAGTACAAATTTGTCCTTGTATTTATTGATGATATCTTGATTTACTCCAAAACTATAGAGGAGCATGCTGAACATCTTAGAATTGTTTTGGAGATACTGAGGATGAATGTCTTATTCGCTAAATTTTCTAAGTGTCACTTTTGGGTCAAAGAAGTCAAATTTCTTGGTCATATTGTTAATAAAGAAGGAATTTTTGTTGATCCAAGCAAGATTTCTGCAATTCTGGACTGGAAGCAACCCACTACTCCTAGAGAAGTTCGAAGTTTTTTGGGTTTAGCGGGATATTATAGAAAGTTTGTACAGGATTTTTCTAAGTTGGCTAGCCCATTGACTAAGCTAACAATGAAGAATGCTAAATTCGTTTGGACTCCAAGATGTGATGAAGCTTTCCAGGAATTGAAAAAGAGATTGACTAGTGCTCCTGTTCTCGTTATTATTAACGGGAACCAAGGCTTATCTGTCTATACTGACGCGTGTAGTGATGGGGTAGGTGCAGTATTAATGCAGAATGGGAAGGTAGTTGCCTACGCGAGTAGACAATTACGTCCGCACGAGAAAAACTTCCCAACACATGATTTGGAACTTTTGGCTGTTGTTTTCGCTTTAAAAATCTGGCGACACTATCTTCTGGGTAAGAATCTTTTCAGCTTTCTTAACAATTTACGAAATTAATATAACTTAAAACAATATACTTAATAAACTCTCTTTGTTTTAGGTGAAAAATTTGAATTATTCACCGACCATAAATCCTTGAAATATCTCTTTACCCAGAAGGATCTGAATCCGTGACAACAACGTTGGTTGGAATTTCTGGCATCTTATGACCTAGATATTCTGTATATGCTGGGAAAAGCCAATGTGGTTGCCGATGCGTTGAGCAGAAGACATGTTGTTCTCGCATATCTTGTTATCACTCCTACTCTTTTAAGAAGATCGCGAGCAGGCAAAATGAAGATGAGTTTCTTCGAGGAATCCATACAAGAATATGCCAGGGTGAGGATACTAGTTTTGAAATAGATAATAGAGAAGTTATAAGGATGAAAGGCAGAATTTGTGTTCCGGACATTCCAGAGCTAAAACGTGAGGTATTGGACGAATGCCACAAGTCCAAACTCAGTATCCATCTAGGAGTCAACAAAATGTATTGTGATATTAAAAGAACATTCTGGTGGAAGACGATGAAGAGAGACATATCGATATATGTGAGTCGCTGTGCTACTTGTCAGCAAATCAAAAGCGATCAAAAGAAAGTGGCCAGTTTACTTCAGCCTTTGGAAGTACCGAAATGGAAATGGGATCAGGTATCGATGGATTTCATCGATGGATTGCCACGAACTAAAAAGGGAAATGAGGCGATTTGGGTTATAGTGGACCGTCTAACCAAAACTGCTCACTTTATTCCAGTGAAATCCACTCGGACTGCAGCAAGCTTAGCAGGGATATATATAAAGGAAATTGTTCGTCTCCATGGTATTCCCAGCAGCATAGTGAGTGATCGTGACCCGATCTTCACTAGTAGATTTTGGGAGGCATTCCAAGATGCATTGGGAACCAAGCTGAATTTCAGTACTGCTTATCACCCGCAATCTGATGGGCAGACAGAAAGGATAAACCGAATTCTAGAAGACCTATTGCGTGCTTGCGTTCATGATTTTGGTGGTTCTTGGGAGGACCATTTACATCTGGTTGAATTCTCATATAATAACAGCTATCATGCCAGTATAGAAATGGCTCCTTTCGAAGCTTTATATGGTCGTCTGTGTCGATCACCTGCAAGCTGGATCGAATCAGGTGATAGACTCGTCCTTGGACCAGATATGATTAAAGAAGCCACAGAGAAGGTAGATTTTATTCGAAAGAAATTAATAACTCCTCAAAGTCGTCAGAAGAGTTATTATGACCGCCGAAGAAGATATTTGGAATTTCAAGTTGGAGATTCTGTATTTCTGAAAGTGTCTCCGATGCGGGGTGTATTGAGATTCGGGAAAACTGGAAAGCTAGCACTGCGTTATATTGGTCCTTTTCCTATTCTGGAAAGGATTGGTTCTCTAGCATATCGAGTGCAACTACCCAACTGGTTGTCTGGCGTGCATGATGTGTTTCACATTTCTAATCTTCGGAAGTATGTGCACGACCTAGATGATATTATTGAAGAAGCCGCTCAGCAGGATCTAGAAATCACTCCTAACTTGGCAGTAAAGAGGGAACCGATAAAAATTGTTGATCGTGATGACAAGCGATTAAGAAACAAAGTTGTGAATATGGTCAAAGTTCAATGGAGTGGCGATCCAAAGGACTGTACTTGGGAGACTGAAGATAATATGAAGAAATCATATCCCAACTACAGAATAAACATCTCGGCTTAAACTGTAAGTCATTTCCTTGTTTCTGAATTGTATATTCTTTGTTTGCGTTTCTCTCTCTTTCAATTTCGAGGACGAAAATTTCTTAAGTAGGGGATATTGTAACATCCCGGAATTTTGTTAAATTAAATTCGTTAAATTGTTTGAACTTTTGAATTTAATTTGTGAAATTTCAACAGGACTAAAATATTATTAAACAAAAGAAAGTTATATGAATATAAATAAATAATAATAAAAAAAATAATAATAATAAAAGAAAGCAACACTTATCAACAAGAAATTGTTTAAAATAATAAAATAAAATATGAACAAATTTAATGTTTTTTTGTTAAAACCTTTAATAGAACTAAAACAAATATTGTAATTAAACCACATAGTTACTAAATGTTAATAACTAAAACAACTTTTCTTTTAACAAAGTAAAATAAGAAACAAGTTAACCAAATAAAACAAGTTGCTGTAAACCAATATGAAGACATAAGAAAACCAAACCTTTTCAATTAGCAATGTAAACAAATGAAGGACCAGGAAAATAAAGTATGCAAGCCTCAATATAAAAATAAAACAAATCAATGAAACAAGATTTAGTACTTATAAAAATATAAAGCATGAAACACGGCATGCTGTAGATTTACAAAGCAACATGCTTCATTTAATGCTTGCATTTAATGCTGTTACTCTCCAGCATGGGTTTATTCATCTTGTACTTGTTTTAGTAAGCCTCAGTTTACACACAACCTTTTTATATATACCTTCAATCCCCCTCTGTTTTAAAGTTCGTTCAACAATCTTAGCAGAGAACATAAATTTAAAAGAAAGAAAAACATAAGTGTCATTTATTCACAAACTCAAATCCATTCAAAAAAAAAGAAAAGAAGATTTTCACCTTGCAGATTCAAGTCTTTGTCATTCCTGGAAATTTAGGAGAGTAACAACTTAAAAAGAAACTTAAGTATAATTGTTTATTGCTGTTAATCTGAGGTTCGAAGTCACTTTATCATGCATATATATATATATAGTTTCCTCTGTGTGTAAATATTTGGAAGTGGAATGTCTGTCATGTTGAAATCACCTCTGTCTCTGGTTTCAGAGCACCAAACATATTCAAAACCCAAATCTTTCATTATGTAATCATTGTTAGACTTTGATCTCAAAATGAAACTTGTATGTTTAGGGATGAACTATGATTTAAAAATAGATTTCAGAAGAAGAAGTATACACAGTTGGAAAACAAATGATATTTACAGTAAACATACAATATTTTGATAAATTCGATTGTTGAAAAAAAAATTCAAGTTTATAATCTGAATCTATACTTTAATTCATGATTTTTAAAACAAAGATGAAGATTTTTAATGGAGTGTTTCAAGAGTAGTTTGAAATTTTGTTCAATGTGCATTTTTCTAAATTCCTGGAAATCGAATCATTTATAAATTTTGAAATTTGTACTAAAGCATCCTTGAACATCTAGGATGTTGGGAAAAATGCTAAAAGAATTTTCTATTTCGTAAATTAACGAGTCGAGAACGAGTTAGGGTTTAAGAACCCATTCTTGTTCGTGTCAGAAAAGATGGTGCTGCGCCATAAATAGGCGATCGGACTTCGAGCCTCCGATGGGGATAGGAGCATCTGGTCAAGGCGAAGCTTCAGCCGAGTTTTCGCGGCCTCTGATGGCCAGAGGAGGTGGCGCGGGTTCGATTTCTGGTGGTGAGCTGATGGGTTCATACGAACGTGATACCTCGATTTTGTTTGCGAGTTTCATTTGTGTTTCTTTGTATTTGGGTAGCGAGAGTGGGTCGAAACTGATTTGCTAGGGGTGGTGGAGTTCACCGGAGTGGGGCGAACCACCGTGCACGTGCACGGTGGTGATGATGTGTCAGTGGATATTTAAAACTTTGTTTCCAGGTTGCACTTAAGTTTTGAAAAAAATGAAAAGAAAAGGGTGGGGAGAAGAACGTGAGTTGGGCTCGAGTACAGCCTGTTTCACTCGAGTGTGAATTCAATGGGTTAAGCCCAATCTAAAATTTTTAAATCACATAGTTAAGTTAATTTCTTCATTCACAAAGTAAACAATGTAGATTTGGTTAAGTTAAATTATTTAACAAATGTTTTAGAATTCGTTAATTCTTTAATTAAGTAAGGAAAGTTTAAAATAAAATTTAATTAACCCTTTAATTAAATGATTAAATTTTGAAACAAGGATTTAAAATTAATTTACATTAAAATTTCAATGCAACAATAAATTAATTTCTAAAAGTGTAAAGCAGATTTTCAAACGATAATTTAAGTAAATAATTTGTATTGATAAATGATTTTAAAGAAATTAAAAATGTTATACAATTTGAAATTAAATTTAATTGATAAATAATTAAGTGTTCAAATTAATTTAAATAACTAATTTTGAAACAATAAAACGAGTTAATCAAGATTTAAATTTTTATCCAAATTCCTATTATTGATTTAAAATAGAAAAAAATTGTGGTAAATTTATTTAAACCACATTTGAAAATAAATTAACTATGACGGTGCACGATATTGATATTCTGTTCTGTTTGTGATACTGTGTGATGTAAATTGCCATGTTCTACACTGTGTTGTGATTTGTTCTGTATTGATGTGAAAACCCTGTTGCCCGTAAAACGGCATTTAAACTTCGATGCGACAGGGAATCGGATTTCAGTTTGTTATCCGAAACCCACATCGAACCTGTGAATGACATCCCCACATTTTAAAATTTGACACTCACTATTCGAATTAGCCGGGAAAGGACCTTTGTATCGTATAACCCATTCCGAATATGTGATACGAAGTTATGGATAGCATTTGAAGACAAGTGGTGAAGACCGAGTATTTGCGAGAGCGATAGGATGACCTATCGATTGTCTCTGCACCGAGTAGCTACGGTATATAGATTCCCTAAGTGATGGGAAATCCGATTGGGATTGTGAATACCCGGATTGCAAGGACTTATTTGGAAGTGCCTTCTGTTCTGTTCAAACCCAGAACAGACTTGTATGGATTGTATGTCTGACATTTCAAATTGAGATATAAAGCAGATTTCTTTCAAATACATTTCTGTTGGTGGCGGAGAATTTATTCTCTTAGCTTAACACCCTTCTCTGAGACGTACGAGCTCAGAGGTTATGTAGTTGAAGGTTATCAGCAATATATTCCTAATTTGGTAATGTGGCATGCTGAGTGTTGCTGATCATTTGTTGATCAAAGCATGGCTTTGTGAAAAGCGTAGCTTTGTGGACGAGACTTCGTCGAACCTCACACCCCGGAATGGTTAAAACATGAAAGATGCAGCAAGGTTATTGGGGGTAGCGCCCCTTAGGGTATGTACATCTCCTTCTGGATAGAAGTGGTATCATGGTATGGAGCCTAGATACTTAACTTATGTGGATGTCGCAAATATATATATATATATATATCTTACTTTGTGATTTGTTGCTGGGGCCCCGAATAAAGGTTAGTTACAACCGGGGGATGGCATACTCATGTCAGTAGTTACCCAGTTAGGGGTAACCCGGCCTTGTGTTGGCAGAGATCCGGTTTGGTTCTCGGGTCGTCCCTCCAGAGGCGTACCCATGTGGCCCAGGAAGTTCCTTAGCCTGACCATTGTTGGAAATCCAATTCCCAATACGAAACTCTGTATGGTTTTAGTTGTAGAACCTGCCATTTACTTATGGTGGCGCCCCACTGTTTAGATGGTAGCTATAGTAGGCATAGTTCGAAATGTCTATGCTGGCTAGGATTAATATTCTATTTTCGAAATGTTTTCTACACTATGCACTAGTAATAATATCAAAGAAATTTCCTCGTACCAAGCATATTTAACTATCATAAGAAGAAATCTCCTCCAATTCTGCGTTTGCATTGTGTGTGTGGTGGGAAGTCTTATGGTGGTTCCATTTTTAAAAGCATACCGGAATATTCTTTTATAAATCTTGTTTTATTTAAATGCAACTGTTTTTGTTTACTCATACCAGTCCCATGACTGATTCGGAGTTTATTGTTTTCTTTCCTAAACTCTGGGTGCCCATTATTTCTACACGGGCAGCCTAGTAGCAGGTTTCCGTATTTTGGAGTTAGTTGTATTTTGGAGCTTTTATCTTGGAGATATTCTTAGGAGCTTTTTGGAGATCTCAGGTGTTTAGCTTTTGGGAGTCCGTTATCACTTCTTTCATCTGAAGACTTTTGGATATATGATCACTGTTGTATTATCATGATGTTGTATTTGGAGTTGTAGTATATGTATTAAATACTCTGATGAAGTATGGATTTTATGTCGATGTTGTATCTGTGATGATATTTATGATATTGATTCTGTTCCGCTGTTTTATATTCATCTAATTGTTGTTATAAGCTCCATCCGAACTGAAATTTGACGTTTGAATTTTGGCAGTCGAATACTAGTGAGGTATTTAATGTCGACTTTTGAACAGCGAATTTTGGGTCGTGACAGGAATACACTTGTCGGTGGCCCTGGAGATGAAGCGGCTTAGGGCATCAACCTTCTCATTTAAGCTCTGTACCTGCTTAATCGTCTTTGGCACTTGGATGTTTTGAATTGCTTGAATTTTCTCGGGATCGGCTTTAATTCTGCGAGAGTAAACAATGAAACTCCGAAATTTTCCTGACACAACACTAAAACAGTATTTCAAGGGATTTAGTTCCATTCCATATTTTCGTAGATCACTGAACATCTCCGCTAAGTCATCGATGTGGTTATTTGATCGTCGTGACTTCACGAGCATGTCGATCACCTGATCTGGTCTTTGAACATCCTTTTGACCGGTCTCTGGTAAGTAGCTTCAGCATTATTTAGTTCAAACGACATCACAACATAACAATATAGCCCTAGATCGGTAATGAAGCCGGTGCGCTTCTGCTCGAGGACGTGCATCAAAATCTGATTGTATCCAGAGCACACATCAATAAATGAAAGCAGTTCATATCCAACGGTTGAGTTTACTAGCTGGTTGATCCTCAGAAGTGGAAAGCCATCTTTCAAGCACGCCTTGTTTAGGTCTGAGTAGTCGATGCATGACCGCTACTTTCCATTAGCTTTTATCACAAGAACTGGATTGGAAGCCCATTTTAGGTAGAGGGCGTCACGGTTAAACCTATTGTTTTTGAGTTTATCCACCTTCTCTTTAAGTTTAGTAAATCCGTCTAGATCCATGCCGCGTTGCTTTTGTTTCACCAGGACATGCCTCGGGTCGATATCCAAAGCATGGCTCGCAATAGTCGGTGAGATCACAGGCATGTCAGAATGGGTCCAAGCGAACACATCAAGATTCATTTGGAGAAAGCCAGCTAATTCCTTCATCATCGTTGCACTGAGCTGTGATTCGATCTTAAGTACATGTGATGGGTCGCCATGGCTGACTGCAATGTCGATTGTCAGCTCAACAGGTGCAGCCTTGGATTCCTTGAGTTCAAACGTAATTATTTGGCATAACAATCAACGTGAAATCTAGTTGGGACGATCAATGATGACGGCTACTCCGGTCGAATCCTAGAGTCTTGTCATGAGTTATTGAGTTTGATAGTGAAGGGATCTAAAAGCTTTAAGCGATTATCTGCAAATGGCCGAAGATCAGGCTTACAAGCACGTTGAATCAAATGTCGAGTAGGGTTCGGCCTCGTGTTGCGCGAAACTGCATAGCTGGCTCTTGCTTTGAGTTTGAATCTGCTTGTATATTCGAGTAACGTGCTTTCCATTCAACATACTCATGATCTGTTACTCGTCATTCGGGTTGGAGTAATGATCAGTTGCCCATGAGCTTCAACATTGATTCGATGATTCTATCTCTAGGCATCCTTTTGGTCATAGCCTCAAGTCGTTGTAAACACTAAGTATGAATCAAGTATTGACCTATCGTAGTCAGTCTTTAGATGATCCCACTTCCACCCCCCGTCTCAGGTTGATAAATGTACTGCGTGCATGGTCGAGTCTCATCCTAGTCATGTTTATATTCCCACCTAAGCTCCAAAGACTTAGAGTTGATCAATAAATGGTCGGTTCACATTCATCTTGTTTCTCGCTCGTGCCCCCAAGTCTGGGGCATACATCGATAAGTAGGAAAGCAAGTCATGTCCAATTAGTGATTGATGCTCTCCCTACCGGACCAAGGGCAAGGATCAGTCTGCGGACATCAAGCCACGTCCATTTTGTATTGCTCTTCTAGTCGAATAATGGTAAGAGTCAACGAATGAACGGTCGTGTCGCATTCATTCGGAGCTAGACGGTTAGTCGCATCCATTTTGATTCATATTCTCTCGCCAGATCTAGGGATAGAGTTGGCTTAGGTGCAGTTGAGTCATGCTCATCCGGTTTCATACTCCTCCTGACAGATCGAAGGAGGGTTCTGGAGAATTATTGATCAAGTCACACTCATTCGTGGTTTAGTCTCCTATCCATGCTCTAGTGATCGAAGTTATTTGATGGACGTTCGGGTCATATCTATTTGTGGTTGGTGCAGATGGATATTGACCCTCGATCTGATGGTATGATCTAGTCGGTCACTCGTAACTTCGGATGTCATTCTGTTTGGTTTTGTATTGAGGCCTCCTTGCAGTCGTTGCCTTAAGTTGTAAAGATCACCCAACCGGAGCTATAATAAGATGTCGTACTCAGCTTGTAGTAGTTTGTACTCTCATTCCCATTCTTGGGTTAGCAGAATTAGTTCATGGACGGTCGAATTCCACCCGTAGTGAGTTTATACTCCTCCTGTCGAGTTTAGGTCAGAGTTTATGGAATATTGAGTGGTAGAACCGCACTCATCTATTTGTTTATACTCATATCTGCACTCTGGGGATAAGAGTTTGTTAGCGAGTGGTCGAACCACACCCAATTTGTGTTTATACTACAATCCACATAGGGGGGCCAGAGTTTTTTACTGGACGGTCAAACCACATCCATGTCTTGGTTTGGATTTTGGGCTTGCCGATGTTCGGGTAAGGCTTGGATAGTTCACCGTATCTCAAGCACAAACAAGGCCGTGGATGGACGTATCACATCATCTATTGATTGGGCGGTCAAATCACGTCCAATTTAGGCTTGGGCTCTCAAACTTCCATTTGGAACCTATTTCTGCCGAGCCTTAGGAGTAAGATTAGTGTTTTGAAGAACTTCGAGCTTGAGCAGGTGAGGAGATGGTTAGATCGCATCCACTTTGAGTCATGTGTTTGCCCCCAAGTTAAGGGCAAGAGTTAAGGAGTGGATGGTTGAACCATGTCCACTTTTTATGGTATTTATACTCCAGACCACGCTAAGGGACCAGAGTTGATCGATAGACAATCGAACCGCGCCCATCTTTTTCTGTTTATACTCCGGTTCACGCTCCAGGGACCAAAGTTTTATAATGGGTGGTCAGTCACACCCATTTGATGTTTATACTCCAATCTGCGCTTTGGGAACCAGAGTTGGTCGATGGGTGGTTAGTCACACTCGTCTGGTGTTTATACTCCAGTCCGCACTCTGTGGACCAGAGTTGGTCGATGGATAGTCAGTCACACCCATCTGGTGTTTATACTCCAGTCCGCGCTCTGGGGACCAGAGTTAGTCGATGGACGGTCATACCGCATCCAATTTTTTTGTGTTTATACTCCAGTCCTCACTTTGGGGACCAAAATTAATCATGGTGGTCAGTCACACCCATTTTTGATTTATACTCCAATTGTCAGGTCGAGGTAAGAGTTGTCGAATGAACGATCGAACAACGTTTATCAATGGAATGGAATTTTTCCTCCAGTATCAATGACAAAACTGGAAAAAATGGACGATCGATGCACGTTCACTTGGTGATTGTAGCTCATCCAATCAAGTCGAGGAAGGAAGTAAGCGATGGATGGCTAGATCCCATCCATGCCTGTGTTGGACAGTCGGGTCTCTTCCAATTTTCTTAGTGCTCCTCCCAACAGGTCAAGGGAGAGAGTTGTTGGGTGGACGATCAAGTCACATCCAATTCAAGCTGCAGTTGTGTCCACGTGTTGAGGGTGGTGGTTGATGAGTAGGTAGTCAGTCACGCCTACTTTAAGTCGAGCTTTTATATTGTTTCTTGTTTCCATGGCATGAGTTAATGTGTGGATGGTCAAATCGCGTCCACTTTAGTTGGACCTCGGTCGTGTCGAGCTTCAGGAGAGGCATAAGTATTTTGGCGAACTTCAAGAATGAGATGGGAGTGGATGGTCGGGTTGCATCAACTCCAAGTGTTTCTTCGGTCTTCAAGTCAAGCGTGGAGGTTGATGAGTGGACGGTCAATCGTGTCTACTTTGTATGAGATTCTGACCTTATCGAGCTCTAAGTAAGGCACAGATGTTCTGTCAAAATTGAAGCACGAAGTAGGAAGTGGATGGTCGAGTCACACCCACTTTTGATTTCGAGTCCTTACCCCAAGTAAGGGGCATATGGTAGCTGATGAGCGGTTGAATCATGCTCGTCTTGATGACCCTCCAAAGGTCCGATCATGGTCCGTGGAGTTTGGTTGGCACCCAAATCTAATTACTTGGTCACTTGCATCGTTTGGAAGTAGTTTAGTTCAAGTTGGTCATAGTTTGCAGCATAATTGAAAATGAAATAAATCTTATTGATAGTGAAGCAGAGTCGAATGCTCGCTGTTCCACTTTGTCCAACCCTCCTCAGTTGGAAGTCGACCGTATGTGGTCCAATTGATAATAAAAGCTCATTATTGGTAAGGGTTGGATGTTCCCTACCCCCCATTCTACGAGGATTGCATATATTATTGAAGCTTTCCTTTCCGGATCTGCTTTCCGATCACATCTCGGAGTTGTCTGCAATCGCCGGTGTTATGACTGTGTGTATCTTGAAATATACAACATTTCCCGTTTTTCTTCTGGGTTTCGGTGGAATCTCTCGAGGTTGGTTTCCAGTACTGCTTCGAGTCGTGAGTCTCAAAGTAGATGTTTTTGATTGAATCGTTCGAAGGAGTATATGAGTCGAATTTTCGGATTCTAGGCTGTCTCTTAGAATTCGAGTCCTCATCTAAGGCCTCAATGTTGCCCTTGCTCTGAATTCCTTTAGCCAACGGGCCTGCATCGTTCTTCATCTTAGTACGCTATACCTCCTCCTTGCTTAGGTTCTAGCTCACTTTGTTACAGAAACGATCCAAGGTCGATGGAGGCTCTCAAGCTCACTGATCGCCAAAGTCTGTCATGGGGTCGATTCCCCTTATCAACGCCATCAGTATGATATTCTCACTGGTATTACTCACTTTAGTGATAGCGGTGTTAAATCTCTACCAAAAGTCTTTGAGCGGCTTGCCTGGTGCTCGGGATAAGTTGGATAACGACATTGCGACCTTGGGGTGAGTAGCATGCATTCTGAATTACTCGATGAACTTCTTAGCCGGTTGATTAAATGAGGAGATGGACCTGGGTGGTAATTGCGTAAATCACACAATCGATCGCTACTCCCCTGAGGAATATCGGAAAGAATCAACATTTAATTGCGTTCATCGCTCTGGCGGAATCCATGTGCCCTTCATATTTCATAAGATGCTCTCTAGGGCCTATGTTTCTCGAAAACGCTGGCATGGTTGGCATATTGAATCTCCTGGGATATTCTGCATATTGAATGGATTTAGTGAATGTGCTTCGATTGAGGGAAATGCTCCAGTCATCATTAGTCCGGTCCGTTTTCAAGTTATGGCCGTTTGTAATGCTTGTGAATGTTGTATGCATGATTTCCAATGTATGACGGATTGGTGATTATTTACTTGAAGTCCGACCTGGGAAAATTTGCTATTTTCTTGGAGTCAGCCCCTGACTCGCTTAGAGTCGCCGAATTTGAAGTGATGGGTTGGTGATGAATGGTGCCTGGAGTCATACTGGTGTTTGCTTGGAGAAAATATTAGTTTTACCCGAGTTTGACCTTGGGCTAGAACTTCCTGGGTTTGCTTCGAGTCGAATAGGTGACTACTTCGGGTTTGACTTTGATGATGGATAGCTATACTTTGAGATGGCATAATAAGCTGTGTAGGGCGGTCTTCACACAAGCTATTGTACCATAGCTGGCAAGTCAGGCGTTTGCAAGCTGGTCAGTTGAGAGCAGTCGTAATCTACCCTAGAAGCCTGATCCAGTAACCAATCCCAGTTCGTATCATATCATCTTGGTTCTCCAGCCTTTGGGTGTACCATTTAAATAGTAGTTCCTTGTCCATTCCTTGGCTGCAATTCAACAACTGCCACTTGATCCCCTATTTCCTAGTTGGTCACAGGATGTAAGGGAAGCGGGTAGAATGCACCGTCTTTAAGTTAAGTTCCGAATCCAGAATGCAAAGGCACTGCACTGCGGCACGGGTTCATATTTTTTAGATCATTTAAAAAAAATTAGATCGTACCTGATCCATATTTTTTATGTACGATAAGAAGGAGGGATCGGTCCTGATCCTTTTTTGCCCCTAGGAAAGAGGGTACGGTTACGTTCCCTTTTTGAATGTGAAAGGGATCGGCTGGAGGTATCGGTTATAGTTGAGTGTGGTGCAGGGATCGGTTGAACAAGGGTTTGGTTCTGGACAAATGGGGCACAAGGGTTGGTATTGAATGTAGGAATCGGTTATAAGCAATCGACGGGAGGGGTCGGTCATGAAGACGATTGTTGGCATGCGATCGGTTGCAGCACTAAGAAGGGATCGGTGGTATAGGGATCAGTATATAGACCTTGCAGAGGGATCGGTTTATACACCTTGAAGAGGGATCAGTATATATACTTTGCAGAGGGATAGGTATATATGCTTTGCAGAGGGATCGGTCATATGAGGGATCGGTCATATGGAGGGATCGGTCATTTTGGCCTTTAGAGAGGGATCGACCTTTAGCTAACTTGAATCTAAACTCCAACATTTAATCCTAAGAACTTGCATACTTGAGTGAATCTTATCCCTTCCAAATGGACATGAACACATGAACAAGTCCAAACAAGAACACTAGCATCATCATTTCCTTCAACTCCACACGAAGTTGATTTAAGTCTTCTAACCGTGGCTATCAGCTTCTTTTAGATTCCCTTCAAATATGAGTAGAATAAGAAGTTTACCGGTAGAACGCTGAATCTATCTCGTGAATATGGGAATCCACAAGTAGATGATGAGATCCAATCAAGTTGAGATTCGATTCTCAGTGAAAACACCAAAATGTTGACTTCAAAAATGGGCATCAACACCCAATAGAATCTAGTAGAGATTAAATGAATAATGAAATTAAAACAGAGCAAACATCATAAATGAACACACATATTTTATAGTGGTTCGACAATCTTGCCCTACGTCCACTTCACAGTTTTGTTGATCTTGCACTTGATTATGATTACAAGAATGTTTGGATCAGCTAGGATCCGTTAGTACAAGAATGAAAAATAAAAATGGAAGAGCCTTTCCAACAGAAAGAAGGATCCCTATTCTGATGCCATGTTTGCTGAATTTATGGGGGAAAAGTGCACGAATTGGACTGAAATTTTGGCAGAAGGTTCGGGAGATCAAGATGAGGCCACCCAAAGATTTCCAAGCCTATTGGGTCCCACAATAAGGATTGGTACGATCCCTATTAATGTGTCCACATAGGCTCCAATCCCTATGAGGGATGTCCCATGATGTTAGCTACTTGATCCCCAAACTTCGTGCAATTCCGACATACGGTTTGTGAGATATCGCATTTTTCGTGAAGTAGTGTTGCTTGAATTCTTATTTTTGTCGATCTCTCTAAAGGGCGTTATGCCAATACCTCCAACTTCCTTCAATTGGAATGAGATCCCTAGAGGGTGTTCCACATGTTGTAGTAAGCTTGTCCTCCAAGTTTCATGTTGATAGCATGTGTATATTTTGAGTTATTGACCGATTATCGCTGCAAAATTGAGTTGTGGAATCGATACGATGCGATCCATAGTGTTGATTATGGATCACACCCGATCCATCTTCCGGGAGTAGCGAGCTTTCATGCTTCTGCTTCATATTATCATCTATGCTTGATTTTTGGACCCCACAATCATTGCTCTTGGCTACTGGCCTTGATGACAGTCGAGTCTAACTTGTCCGGTCAGTTCAGATATAGCCGGATCAAAATGCCGGATAATAGTTTGGATGCATATATATGTTGCTTGTATATGTGAATGCATGTGGTTAAGTTAAGTTAGTGTGTGTTTGAATGTGAAGTCTAGATTTTTGTGAATGATGTAAAAGTGTGATCTTGTTTGTTTGGGTTTGTGGTATGAATAAGTTGTTATGGACATAATTATGTGGTTGTTACGCAAAGAAAAGTTAACAAAGTTAATAATTAGATTTTCTTATCGATGAAGAATCCTTTGTGAAGAGTACGAGTTTTGGTTTGCAATCAAAATCGATTTTAAAGTTAGAAACTTGGTTTCAAATTATTTATTTATGTTTTGGAAGGTTAGTAAGATTTGTGGTGTTAAAATTTCAAAGAGAAAAGCCAAAACATTTGCAAGTTATGACATCCATAGCGATAGTCGCTATGGATGCAGTTCGATAAAAAGTTTGATTTTTGAAAAGTTAAGTTTTTATACTTTAAAGTATTTTTGAAATGTTTTTAGAAACAATAATAATGATTAAAGAAATTTAATTAAGAATTTATTAATTAATTATTAATTAATTAGTTGTTATAATTAATAATTAATTAAGTATTAAACAAAGTTTATTAATTATAATTAAGTTAAGATTAATTACTAATTAATTATCTTTTAAAAAGTAAGATTAATTTTAATTAATTTTTGATAATCAGGATTTATTTTTTGTTAATTATGAGTTAAGTATATGATTTATTTTAAATTAGTTTAGTATAGCGTTAATTATTAATTAATTATTAGTCAAGTGTTTAATTATTTTTAATTACAAATTAATTAAGGTTTTAATTTATAATTAATTATTCATTAAAGGTTTAATTTATTATTTAAGTTTTAATTAAAATATTATTTAATTAATTAATTGAGATTAATTAATAGTTAATTATTAATAAACGTTTTAAATTATTATTTAATAATTAATAAAGGATTAATTAAGGGTTTAATTTATAAATAAATTATTTATTAAAGGTTTAATTATTTATTAATTTACAATTAAATTAAGTCCAAATTTAATAAAGATTAACTATGATTTAATAAGAGTTTAACTTGTAATGAATCATTTTGAATGGAGTTTAAGTTTTTAATCCTTGTTTTCCAAGAATCAAAGTGTTAAAGGTACTTCTTTTTCAAAGATGGTTTTGAACACAAGGGATTCAAATGTCAATACCATTAAGTAGACAAACAGTTGTGAATGAGTTATGTAAATGGTTTGATTGCATGGACATGTGTTAGCAGAATAAATCCACGTTCTACTATAAGTTGATTATTTGATTTATTGGACATGTATTAGCAGAATAAATCCCCGTTCTGCTATAAGTTGATTGTTTGATTTTTTGGACATCTGATAGTAGAATAAATCTTCGTTCTACTAATGTAATTGTTTATTGTGTGGACATATGTTTAGTAGAATAAATTCTCATTTTGCTATAAGTAGTGAATTGTTTAGACATCTATTTAGCAGGACAAATCAGCATCCTGCTATTATATTATTTGGACACGTATATGTTAGTTGAGTTGTACTGGTATGTTATTCCTTGATTTGGATATGAATTGCATTTACATATATATTGACTTATGTAAATAAATGGTTAAGTGACTTAAAAGTGAAATTGTTGTTAAATGATAACTTAAATTACTACCATTGGGATTGCTAAGCCTTTTTTTTGAATTTGTAAAGTATGGTTTTGAATTAACTTCAATTCTTTAATCAATTTTGGTTTAAGGTTTATAAATGATTTTTCAAGTTATATTATTATTTTATAAAGGTATTTATAAATAATAACCTGTTTATGAAAATTGGGATTTACTAAGTAAAAAGGTTTATTTAAAGTGATTTAAAAGGATGAGTTGCAAAATATATTTTATAAAGGATTTTTATTAAAGAAGATTTATCAAGGAAGTTTTAAATGGGGAAATATTTTATAAATGATTTTAGAGGTTTGTAAAGAGGTTTTGTAAATTGACTGTAGACTTATAAAAGTGTTTTATGAATTGACTTTGGAAATTATAAGTTATTTGAATTATGAATTGAGCTTTAAAAAGGGAATTGTTATAAAGCATAAGAGGTTTGGTTTTATAGTAAGTAATGTTGTAAAAAATGAGGGAATTTGAAAGGAGGAAATTTTCCAAATGTTTTGGTAATATACTTATACCATTGAGATAAGTATATAAATGTTTTCCAAGTGTAAAAGGGATGATAGGGGTTTTAGGAATAGTGTTTTGGAGAGATCTTTTGATCGGTTTTGCAAAGTATTTTAATTAATGGAAGCTTAATTAATATATGCTTGGTACATCCCATATGAAATCAAATCAACGTTGAACGATTTTTTATTTGATAGTTAAACAACCGACTATGAAATCTAGTCCAAAACGTAACTTTGGAAATATTTAGGAGAAACATGTGAGTTATATGGCATAGTCTTACCCAATGATGTTGTACTGTGCATATAAATCTCATTTCGTTCTTTTAGGATAGATGATAAGGAAATCTGTCCAGAAACAGTTAGGAGGTGAATTTCGCTCTTATCTTTTATCTGCTTATTTCATAAAAAAACCGCGGTTGAGTTTACCGAAAATTATTGAAAGTTGTTTCGAAGAGACCGAGATTGGATCTTTTTCCATTGGTTGAACTAACATGATAGGGGGTTCTCGCTTTTTGTTTGGTGGCGAGCAAGAGATTCTTACTCCTACACGTCCCGGAGAGGTAGTATAAGGCCTTGATGGGTTGGTTTGCTAGATGCTTACAGTCATCAGGCTGGCCATAAAAGCAGATTCGAGGTACCAGTGTATGCCACGGTGGTGCTGGGATGGTTGAAAAGCCTACCAGTTGTCACTGATGGATGATTGAAAAGCCTACGTTCGTTACATTTGGTATCAGAGCGCAAGGTAAAGTGAGAACCTTGGCTCTGGTGGAGTAAACTAATTTGAGATTGGGTAAGTAAGACCCTAAAATGAGTATACGTGTATTATCTATAATAGCACGTATTTGTTAGTGATATAAAATGTTCTATATTATGTTGTTTGATCTGTTGAGTGGCTTATGAATTTTGGTCGACGTGCTTGATCAACGTTGTCGATAGGGATTCCTAAACACTTAAACAAGACCAATGGACACAGTATTGCTTTGCAATTGGGTAAATGAAATAATTTTACCCAGGATATATATTTTATATATAAAGAATGATTTTCAAAAAAATAGTATAGCATTTTGAGGTATTGTTGTTAGGAGATAATTGTAACAACCCGGTATTTTGTACCGATTAACTATCGTCTTTTGACGATTTCTTTTCCTGGTTAATCGCTGTTTGGAAATTTTTAAAGCTATTGGAATTCTTTTAAACTATTAAATGTTGAGCGTTTTAATCAGTTGTGATTCTTTTACAATTTGGTTAAAAATGTTAAACGAGCTTTAACAATTTGTTAAGTGTAGTGGGACATTTAAAAATTGAATTTAATCCATGATTCTTTGTGATGTGTTATAAACGTTGAAGGGTACAACCCCATTCCCTCTTTGTTCAGTCAAAAAGAAAACCCGTCCCCCATTCTTCAATTTTAAAACCCTAAATCAAACATTCAAACGAAAGAGAAATTATAATGGCGACGATTTCCTCTTCGTTTTCTCGATCAGATTAGGGCTTGGTCTCGTTCGTTCTTTCGATGCTTGCTAGGGCTTTCGTTTTTCTTGCGCTCTGATCTGTGGGCTTTGTATGTCGAAGCACGTGATTGTTTCGATCGATTGTTGGATGTTTCTGATGTTGCCTGGTTCGATCGACTTCGTGATTCCTTTCTTCCTCCGATCAACTTAATTGCGTTCGTTCCTGCGAGGCTTGCTAGGGCTTCGACCTTGCTTCTGCTTCTTTGAGATTTCGAACTTCGGCTACTTCATTCGTGGCTATGGTGAGTGATTTATTCACCACATCTAATTTAAACTCTGCTTTGTTCGATTCGAATATATAGAGCTTCGGCCATTTGATGATTTTCGACTTTGTCTATTGTTTTCAGTGTGCTTCCGTGATTTCTTGATTTTGGGTTGTTATAGGGTTTGAATCCCTGTATATTCGTTCGAATAATATTATTTGAACTTGTCAAATTATTTTTCTGACCTGAGGCACTTTACTTGAATTGTTGTTGTGATGATTTTCTGCTTTGCCTTGGTCCATATTGTCGAACTCTGTTATACTTGACCATTTCCGTTCATTCCTCACCTCTGCATTCATTGTAGTGCACCCTGGTTTATACTTTGATTCACTGTTTCGATTTTGAACTGAATTGCATTAAGTTGTGGTTGTGTCTACATCTCATTGGCTTCATCTTGTTCAGTAGTACAGCAGAGTTTAACATGTCTCTGTTATTTACTTTTGCCATAAAAGCAACATTATAGTGTCTGGCCGTTTACATTTATCCTTTTGAACGTGCGTATGGGTTTTAAAACCCAAAACTAGAAATGAGTTCCATGCATGCCCATATTTCATAAGTGTAGTATTGTATTCATAAACAAAAATGAGTTCCAGGTTGCTATTTCTTAGCAATTCTTTCACGTGCCTGAGCCAAAGAAAGTATAGCCAAAGTGTTTTATTCATTTGCAAATTTTACACATAAGAGTATAAATGTTGTTTAGGCTAGTGTGCAAAGTGTGGTTCTAATTATTTATTGATGCGTGTGTGAAGAAATTTTTAGGCCCAGGCCATTTTTTTTGTTTATCTCATTTTGTAGTACATGTGATATACGAAACAGGTTCGATTTTTAAAATCGTTATATACGAAGAAAAAAATTGGTTCTGGTAAAGAATGCATACAAGTGTAACATATTTTAATGTCTGCCCATGTCAACACTTTGCATACAAGATGTACGAAATGCATAATTGATGTGTCTGCATCTCACTGGCTTCATCTTGTAGTCGATTTCTTTGTTGTTGATGCTTGTTGCATGTGAGTTTGTTATCTTCCAATCTTTGCCATTTCAGTAGTCTTTGATGTTGGCATCTTGTAGTTGTTGTGTCATGTTTGTATTGTTGCAGTTGACCATCATGTAGCATGATATTTCGAACAGTTGAGTCTGCACATGCTTGGATTGCATATATGTACTGCCCTTGTACATGCTTCACTGCATCATCTTCTACCTGTTGCACTTGCAATGATGTTCTCCATTTCATGTTTGAATTCCTACTTGTCTGCACTGATGTTCATCTGTTCTTGTTGGCATTGGATTCACTTGTGTACTTTGACTCTGGCCTGTCTTCATTTGTGATATTTGTTCATCTGATTACTGTTCTGGTCATTTGTGACTGTTTATTTGTTCATGTTTGGTCTTGACCTCCTCACCTGACTTTTGATCTTTACTGAAACAGTTTGTACATGTTTATTCTCGAGTTGTCCATCTCAGTTGAAATGCACTTGGTTCTGCTTCATGATGTACTCGAATTCGTCTTTATTGCTGTATATGCTTGAACTGTTGATGACTTTTCTGCAGTTTAGTTGCAGCCTGCCCTTGTCTTTGTACCTGTTTGCCACTGCAGTTTCATTGTGGTGGTTGCTTTGTATTCGTTCTGTATATTTTGACCAGGTCTTGCTATCCAGTTGAGTTTGACACTTGAGTTGTCATTGTTTGGCTGTTTAGTTTCCTGGTTAATCGTTTGTTTCAACTGTAGTTTTATTGTGGCGAGGCAGTACACGCGTGCGTGTACTGCAGCCACACAGAATTGATAGACTTTAGTTGGAATTTCATTCGTTCTTGATTCATTGATCTGTCGCGTATTTCGTATGCCGTATTGGCGAGGCAGTACACGTTAGCGTGTACCGCAGCCAATCAGAATTGGTAATTTTGTGGTTTTCTAAATTATCTTCATCGATGATCTTTTTATTTATCTCTGCTGATGATTTAAATTTGCTGATTTTTGTTTAACACTATTAAGTGTTATATCGACCGTCATCCGATTTCTTTGTTTAAAGAGTCGGATAGACGGGAATTATTGTGACTATCGTCTATTCGATATTGATTATTATTGCTCCTGTGCATTAATAACTGAGTTTGAATTAGACTGACCCGTGTATTATTTTCTTTTGAATTTAATACTCGGGTCAGACTCGAGTTATTTTAGGTTGTAGATTTCCTTCTTGAGTTGCTGCTAGAGCTATGAAGACTTTTTATATCATTTGAAGTGGTCTTCGTCTTGTTGTAGTAGTCAGTGTGTCTGTTTTAAGATGATAATGTATTCATGTATATTAGTCGATAATGTACATGTATATATAACTTCTTGAGTCGACAGTTGTAGTTGTATCATTTGTATTGTGTCAAATGTATTGTAACTGACATCAGTTATTATATATATGAGACTTTTCGTTCCATCTGTATTCCGCATTTATGTTATCTGTGTTATTTTTATATCTATTGTCCTAAACTATTATAGCCACTGTGTAGTAGCTTTGAGTTTGTATCGGTATGCCGGATTTCCTCCTGTAATAAAAATGCATGTTATTCTATCTGACATATCGGTGCTCGTACAAAGCAATTACATAGATGGTCGCTCCTCAACAGCCTTATTCTCCGTGCTAGTTGACAGCACTACACCGTAGTGTTCTTGGCTAGCGTGGGTATAGAGGTGGGGCGTCACAATAATAATATTCTATTATTATCATTTAGGGTTTATTTAGTCTTGCTCGTCCAGTTTGAGCATTGAATATTGTTGGTGTGTATAGGTAACTTCTCTTTTTAAGATTTGGGTTGGGTAAATAGAAATAGGGAAAACACTGAAGCGAACGCCTTATGAATTAAGTTTCACAGTTTGACTATAAGGCGTTCAATTGTTAAAAATTTGATTTAATAGGAAATGTTTTTATAAAGTTAGAATATTTTGAAATAAATATTTTGAAAATGTTTTATAAAAATTGATTTATAAAATGGATTTATAGGAATGTGTGTTGGATTAAAAAGAATTTAAGTTGAAAACTTGAGAACTTAAATTCTGGGGCTTTTGGAAAATATTTCAAGGTTTTGAAAGATAATAATAGTATTATTTGAAAGCAATTTTGGTTCAAGAATAAAATTTTAGGGATGAAAATGTTAAGTAAGAAGTGTTTTCTTTGGATTAGTTAGGGGGAATGAGTCTTGATTGTTTTGTGGTGATCTGAATAATCTTCTAAGTGACGATCAGATATTTGTCTAGACGAACGTTGTGGTGCACTTAGTAAATTATTCTTTTTATCATTGTACAATCGAAACAAGTTCAAATCCGAATGAACCCAATGCAAGTTGGTCATAAATGTTTTGTTCGAAAAATGAAAAGTATTGTTTGAAAAATAAGATTTGAAATAAAAGTAGTATTTTTAAGTTAACTAGTTCGAGTGGCTCAAAACAACTTAAATTTGGGGAAAAGATGTGTTCGGATGGTAAACACTTGTCTTAAGTATTACCCTTCCTAGTAAAGGAGGGTATGATACTGTTTGGTAGAACCCAGTTCCTTAGTATCATTTTGGAGTTACTCAGGATATGCATTTTTTCTATGATTTTAATATATTGTTTCAATTGAAAAAGTTTTTTAAATAAAACCAGGTATTTGGATCTTGAGTTTTCTTAAGGAAATAAATGCAAAATTGAATAGTTGAATCAAGTAGGGGTATATACTCTTAGGATGTAGTGGAGTAGTATCCAAGTTAACCTAAGTTTAGTTTTATGAAATGTTTTCATAAATAATTTAGTGGAAATAGAATTGGTATTGGGGGAACCAATTAAAGAAGCGTGTAGGTTGGATGTAGATCATTTCTCGTTTCCATATAGTTTAACCTAAGATTCGAGTACATGGCTTTGAGGTGATTCACACCATTCCAAATAAGGATCTATTACTCAATTTTTAACGGCAAGCACTTGATGAGGATTTTTAGGATGGGACCAATGTTGACTATCATAGTACATGGCTATACAAGGAGAACAGAGATTCCTAATCAAAGAGCCTGATCAGAGTCCGCACTAGAAATTGGGTGAGCGATACTAGTTCGAAAGCGAAGTTATGTAGTCGAGTAGTGATCGAATAATATTTTTATATATGAATGATCTATGTACATCATACGAATTGACATATAGTGTTAATTGTTTTCTAGGATATGTTGAGGTGTAATTTCAGGGACGAAATTCTTTTAAGGGAGAAGAATGTAATGACCAGGAATTTCACTACTTTGATTTGTGGATATTTAATTAATTTTAAATATTCAATATATAGGTTTTATAATGAAAATAAAACTCTTTTAAAAGATAAATTAGGATGGTGAAATAGTATTAAAAATTTATTTACAAAAATATATAGTTCGATGAAAAACAAAAAATGTGACCAGAATTCGTTTTCCGAATTTTCGACTTTTCGTCAGTTAAGAGTTATTAGAAACATTATGAACTCTTTAGCATAAGTATACACATTTATAAATAAGTTAATATATGTATATATATGTGCATTAGTGTATGTGTATGTATTTATACTTAAGATAAGTTTTAATTATAGAAAGGTGTGTGTGTGTGTGTGTTTATATATAAAACAAAGATGCTTCTTTAGACAAAAAGTATAATTAAGTGCAAAACATGTTTTAACATGTTGGAACATGAAGTGTTAGGAGGAGGACAACCTTGTTGAGGCGGCACAAGGTGTTGGAGGGCAAAGGACAGGGGGTGTTTAGATAAAAATTTTTGTTGCTTATAAATAGCTCTTTCATCCTTCCATTTTTCCTCCTCTTCTTTCTATCATATCTTCCTCTTCTTTGATTCAAATTGTGTGGACCCATTTCTTTGACTCTCGGAAATCAACACTAATATATCCTCGGTATTCCCGTGCCGTAAATCCAAGGGCCGGAGAGGCGGATTCTCAAGGGTAAGAAAGAAAATAAAAACAGAATAGAATCTCACATATATTATTTCAACAAATAATCTTTACAGCGGAAATTTAAATACATTTATCAGAGTTTAAAAATGGTCAGTTATATATATATGTCCTTACAAAGGCCGAATACAATACTACTCAAGTGTGGTGGAAACAATCTTTAGAAAAAATCTTCTAACTCCATGCTCCAAGCTCTTCCAGTTTTCTTCGAACTAAACCTGACTACCAGGCTGCCCGAAAGAAATTAGGACACCCAGAGTTTAAGGGAAAAGGAAAATAAACTCCGGGTCAGTCATGGGAATGGTGTGAGAAACTCAAAATACATGGATTGAAAAGAAAAGGTATCTCATAAGACCATGCCCACACATAAATACAGACATGTTTTTACCTTATGATAACCAAAACATTTAATACGCAAAATCATTTGATATTATTTTTAATGACATTCCTTTGAAAACATTTGCAAGTAAACTTATTAATCTTGGCCGAAATTGTTACCATTACTAAATTCTGGATATGTTAGGCTCTACAAACAAAACACTTACAAGGCTCGTTCGGAGAATGGATTTCCATACAATGGCAGGTAAGGGACTACCTTCCGTATAGTACATCTCTAGAGTAATGTATTGAGGATACAAAAACAATCCTCCGCATCTGGAAAGATCGGTCTATCCCTATTTGGCACTCATACATGACCTGGATAGAAACCAAATATGACATCTCCCCGGTCGTTACCGACCTATCCGAGGCCCCATAGCATACACCACATACTCGACGTATGGAGAGTAATCTAGAAAGATGATGACCATACCCTAAAGGTTGCGAACCACATAGCCTTGCGGCGTACCCTGTTTAAGCCATTACCGGGTGAGGCCTGAGGTAGCAATTACCTTTCACATAGCATATTCCACTTTGAATGCCACATTGCCATCCCATAGTCACACGACTAATTTCTACAAACATATAACTCCTGAGCTCGTACGTCTCAAGGAAAGGGTGTAAAGCGAAGAGAAGTTGCATTCTCCGCCACCAAATAGATGATACGTTCATAGAGATCAATTTATGTGACTAGAAATCCAACGTCAGGCATTCGTCCATACAAGTTTCCCAGGAACAGGACAAACCAAAGGCACTCTCCTACCACGTCCTGTCGAGAGTTACTCCTAGGATCAGTAGCGAGAAGTCCTTGCGTCAAAGATCTTAAATGAAAAACTACTGCCTCATAATATGATATGGGAAATTTCCCCCGAGGGTCAGTGACAAGCAGCCCTACATTCCATCTTCCAAATCAAATCCATGTCTTTACTTCGAATACGTAAATTGGTTCGAAGTGGTCTTTTGATAGGAATTACCCAAATCCAACCTCGGTTCCTTCGAACCAATCATCGATAAAAAGATGTTCTGTGAATAGGGAATCATTCTTTAATTGATTAATTTTTTTATCAAAATACCTTCAAGGGATATATCTTTTAAAACATTCTTTCTGGTATATATGGAATCATTAAACCCTTCTTATCAAATCCTTTGATTACTTTAAACCTTTTTTAAAACTAGGAATAATTCGAAATCATTTCATTTTTCACTTAGGAAAATATTTCCAAATCATTTCTTTTAAATCTTAACATAAATTTCTTAATTCAAAAATCAAAATTTTGATTGAGTTAAAACCATGTTATCTAGGATGTTCATCCAAAACCAGTAAATATTAAGTGAGCGGAATATATAGAAATCATCAAATTCTACTCAATATATCAATTCCCGTATTCAACAAGTACTATGGGCGGAATAACGACGAGATCACCTTTAAATTCCACGAATAGTACGAGTTCGCTCTTCGGGCTTTAATACAGAGTACAAGAAGATTATCTCCACAAAATCCAAGTAGTTTAAATTTGGAAAATTTAATCTTTTATACTTAACTCGTTTTCGACATTTCGACCTTATCTATCACTCGTCAGGAGAGGCATGGTGAGCCATGGAACTGGTTGCTCATGAATATCTCCTTAGTTTAAGCACCTCACTTAGATATCATGAATAGAAAAATCCAGTCTACTCGTTGGCTTTTAGAGCCAAGATTAAATCACTTCATTTTTGACAGCTTTTCTTTAAATCATTTACTTAAACTTTTTTTAAATAAATTATAAAACTTCCAAATCATTATTAAAACACTTAATTATTTATTTGAAAACATTTATAAAAGATTTGGAAAAGAATTGTTATGTTTAAAACCATATTTCAAAAGTTATAGAAAAGTTGCTGCGAAAAGTGCTTTTCAAGCTATATTGATCAAAAAGACTTTTCTATCATTTTGGAAATTTATTTTTATAACTCAAATCACTTTTAAAACATTTTAAAGGATTTTTAGAATTTATTTCATATTTTTAAACAATTTTAAAATATCATTTTTAAAGAAATCCTTTTATGGATTCCAAACTGCAAAACCGTGATTTTTCCAAAAACTTGTTTTACTAATATTCCAAAATCTACTTATCGAAATCTCTATTTTCTTTCTTTGTTTGAAAACTACGGATATAATAGTTTGGAAAATTCTTATCTCAAAAAAGTTCGAGCTATATTCCATTCTATATACTCGTTTGACTTTTATGGTGCGAAATCGCGGACTGCCTTTACGCCAATTTACGTAACGAGGCCGGACTTGGGTAATTCCTATTAAACAACCATCATCAACAATTAGAGATCTTAATCAATTCTTAACAGCATATAACATTATACTTTAGGAGTTTCTCACCTACATTTTTCCCACGGGCTAGTTTAAAATCGGCTATAGTTCCGCTATGATCGAACCAAAGTTAATGAAATCGAGCTTGAGACCTTTAGGATGGCTCCACCTAGCCTTGTAGATGGTGGAGCTCATGGCCTTGGTGAATGGAGGAGGTGGTCGTAGGTTTACGAAGAGGTATAGAGGAGTTTTGAGCTTGGTCTGAAGTGGATTGATAAGTTATATGTATTATATGATTTTAATTTTCTTCTGCTAAATATTTGTCATTATTTTGTTAAGCATAGAAGTCATGATAAGAAGCTTGAAGTGGAGAAGAAGATGATAAGAATATGGTGAAAAAATACGAGAAAGTGGATGGGTATTTATAGGAAAAAATTTGGAAAAAATATCGAATGGTAGAATTACCATTTTGCCCTTGACCCACACCCCTCTTAGCCCTCCTCTACACGCATGACAGCTCCTTCCCCTAGGCGATGGTGATGTTGAGGTGATGGTGGTGATGATGGTTTTGTATGGTGAGTTGATGTTTTCTTTTTGGTTGCTTAAGTATTAAATCTTAGGAAATTATTTTAATATTTTGTAATATGTATATATTTAAGTGTACATGAGCATATATATGTTATGGTGTGTATGTGACATGTATATACATGTACATGTATGTGTACAAGAAGATAACAACATTTCTAATAGCTTCGAACAACTTGTGTTCGTTAACCATTGAAAACTGGAAAACCGATTATCGGTCACATTTTTACTTATTAATTTATATACATGTATTTGTAAACAAAATTTGAAAATAAATTTCTAATCATTTTTAATTAATTAAAATGATCATATTTGAATTATAAAACCATATTAATTAATATTAACAATTATTTACAGTAATTGATATTATACCCGATAAAGCGATATCGATTTTTTTTCTAATATTTTCAAATCATTTATATGTCTTTAAAAAATTATTATAAATGATTTATTAACACTTTATAACCATTTAAAATGAATTACTATCATTTAAAAATAATTATTTGATAATTATAATAATTATTTGATAATTATAATAATTATTAAATCACTAAATCTCAATTGAATTTAATAAATCAATTTAAGGGCATTACTAACAATGTCATAATTACATTATTTCAAAAATACAGTAAGTTATTTTATTTTAAATTCTTGTTCAATTATAAGCATATGTATCCAACCCTATGCGTGATGTTTTATGATTACAGAGCTGTTTATTGACAAAATGGTTTTCGGCCATTTTATCGATTTAAATCTCGAGGAAAATATTTTTTTAAATATTTATTCAAAATAAGTACTATTATTTATTATCACTTAAAACAATATTATTTGTATTATCAATCCTTTATTTAAATAATTTTAAAAATAAATATAATTTATCGAGGTGATAAATTTGCAAGTTGTTACACAAATGGAGAAATTCTTTTTTCTGGACCGGGTAAAAATCCAGTGGATACAACTTCCATTTATACCACTTCTTCAAATTTTCATCATATCTATGTCAAAAATGCATTTATTTCAGACCCATTTTTGGACTCAAACTTTCTAGTCCAAAAATATCACTCCTTCTTTTGACCATATCTTCCTCAAAAACATCGAAATTTACTGATTCTTTTTTTAAAATGATAAAGAAAAGAACTTCCAAGAAATTTTCTTTTGACAACATTTCCAAATTTTGAGAGTAGGCCATAAATCGAGGGGAAGATGACCTATTTTCGAGTTGATTTTGTGTTTTTCCACGCTTTACAAGTTCCAAAGTATTTCAAGTTTTCAAAATAGTTTGGCAAAAATGTTTTTATACTTTAAAGTATTTTTGAAATGTTGGCAAAATAGTTGGTAGTTCGATAAAAAGTTCGATTTTTGAAAAGTTAAGTTTTTATACTTTAAAGTATTTTTGAAATGTTTTTAGAAACAAAAATAATGACTAAAGAAAGTTAATTAAGAATTTAATAATTAATCATTAATTAATTAGTTGTTATGTTATAATTAAGAATTAATTAAGTATTAAACAAAGTTTATTGATTATAATTAAATGAAGATTAATTACTAATTAATTATCTTTTAAAAAGTAAAGTTAATTTTAATTAATTTTTGATTAAGCAAGAATTATTTTTAATTAATTATGAGTTAAGTATATGATTTATTTTTAATTAATTAAGTATAAGGTTAATTATTAATTAATTATTAGTCAAGTGTTTAATTATTTTTAACTATAAATTAATTAAGGTTTTAATTTATAACTAATTATTTATTAAAGGTTTAATTTAGTATTTAAGTTTTAATTAAAAGATTATTTAATTAATTAATTGAGATTAATTAATAGTTAATTTTAAATAAAGGTTTTAAATTATTATTTAATAATTAATAAAGGATTGATTAAGGGTTTAATTTATAAATTAATTATTTATTGATTTATAATTAAATTAAGTTCAAATTTAATAAAGATTAATTTTGATTTAATAAAAGTTTACGTAACGACCTGCCATTTTGCCCATCGAAAGTCGACACCGAATACAACCACTTTGTTCAAATGTCATGCATCCAATCGACAAAAGGGTAGATTATTAGGGTAAATAAAAATAAAAGAACAGAGAATGGAGAAAATCATAATCTCACAGTAGAATCGACAACGTATAATATGACAAGGACAGTAGATCTGTCACTCCAAAAATACTGAGTATATCAGAGTTAAAAACAAACCTTATAAGCTGGACAGTTATAAAATCCTGACCTTACAATTGCTGAAAAGGATACTATATAATACAGCGGAAAATAAAACACTACGATAGGTGATCCTCCCGCTCCTCTCTAAGATCTCCATAACACCAGAGACAACCTGGGAAAATACACGGTCTGACCCGAGCATTATAATAAAATAACATCCGGATCGGTCTGGAAATACCAGCGTGAGATAACTTAAATAATGGAGAACATATTAAAGTTCTGTGAGACCACTCCAGTAACACAGAACGAGATTTTATCTCACAAGAATAACATCCATACAGGCCAGAGCAGAGATAAACATCAAGAGACAAATCCAAATAAGAATGGGCATAAATAGTATTAAAAACCAAACTTGAAAGAATGAAAATAATCCAAGCAAAATCCAAACTAGATAGAATGGATAAAACAAGATAACAGTCCAAACTTGCTAGAATGGATAAAATAAGGTAACAGTTCAAACTTGATAGAGTGGAAAAAATAAGGTAACAGTCCGAACTTGATAGAATGGACAAAAACAAATAATTAAACACCACGAAGAGGGATTGACTCTTCCCGTTGCAATTAAAGAAAAACAGATTCAAAGTTTTGAATCAAATAAGGAAAGAAAAATTTCCAACAAATGACTAGGAAGGTGCACCCCCCTTGAATTATACCTCTAGTAATATACATTGAGAAGCTCATATACTCTGTGACACTTCTCATAAATGTACCAGCTGGACCCTACCAAACCTTACCGAGAATCCAAACATTTCCACATCTAAGTGCACAATAGAATCCACTCTAGATGAGATGTGAAAATACCCTAATGGGAGCAACCCCACATAACTGGGCGTCCTTTCACGCTTTGGGTTTAGTCATTTTCGGCAAAGGATAACAAAGCTCAAAAGAGCAGCAAATCATTTTTAAGGGACGATACACCATAAAGAAAGCTGAATCCGATAATTAATAAATCAACTATCGGGATAATTAAAATGATCATATATGGAAATTAAATATCATATATTACCACTACTCGTTGATTCCAAACAAGTGCTATCTCTTGGTTGAAGACGAAGCCAGGAAAGTTGAGGTAGGGTTACCTCTAGGCATCGCCTTGACGACATTTTTATCCTTCGAGATAGAAACGAGTCCAAGCCTCAACGTTTAACATTAAAAGTATGACTAGATCCTTTCATATAAGCGATATCGTTTACGAAATTACTTTTCCGTAACCGAAATCGAACTTTACTCTTTAAAAACTGAACTTGTGCTTGATTTCCATATTAAATATTGGTAAAAACACTTTGGGAATACACTTTTAAAATGTTCTTTTATAAGACAAAATTTATAATATTAAGTGTATTAAAACAAGGGTCAAAAATATATATTGTTAAAACATTGTTTACTATAAACTAAAAAACAATTTATACTTAGCTTTATTTATAAATAATTCATTTTAAAGGATTTTCTCATTTATAAACCATTATTTATAAATTTAAAACAATGTTAACTATCCCAAAAGATGATAAACAATTTAAATACCTTTATAAATTTAAAACAATATTAATTATCCCGAAAGATAATTAATCACATTTAATCTCTTTTAAATAGGCAAATCCATTATCTTTAATAAAATAGTTAATTATTACCAAACACTTTTATATCATCGATAAATTAATTTAAAATCTTTATTAAATCAATTTATTAACTTTAAAAACACTAAATCAGTTAGTTAACTTAAAACGGTTTTATTAAATTGGTTAATTTACTTTATTCACTTTATTAAATCAATTAATTAACTTTAAATATCATTAATTAAAATGATTTATTAAATCCAAAAAATCATTAATTAGAATGAATTATTAATCTCAACCATCATTAATTAAAATGATTAAATAATCTTAAAAGTCATTAAGTAAAACAATTAATCAAGTTCATATAATCATCAACTTAATTGGATTAATTAAATTCAAACATCATTAGTTAAAATGATAAATTAAAAACATCATTTGTTAAAATGATTAGTTAACTATAAGCCATCATCAATTAAAATTATTAACTAAATTTCAAAAATCATTAGTTAAAACAATTAATTATATTTAAAACAATCATTGATTAAAATGATTAATTAAACTTCAAAGTCGTTCACTAAAATAACCTAATTAAATTTAAATCTCGTTAATAAAATAGATTAATAAATTTCAAACATCATTAATTAAAATGATTAATTACATTCAAATATCAGAAATTAGGAATATTAATTAAAATCAAATATCGTTAATTAAGATGATTAATTACTTTTAAATATCATTAATTAAAATGATTAATTAAACTCCATTATCAATAATCAAAATAATTGATTAAACTCAAAATAATCATTAGTTAAAATAATTAATTAAATCCAATCTTATTTAAATCAAAGATAAACCAATCATTAATTAAATTGCTTAATTAATCTTGAAATCATTAGTTCAAATGATTAATTATATTTAAAACAATCTTTAATTAAAACGATAGATGAATTTTAAAATTTTGTTTAGTGAAAACACTAGCTCAAGTTCAAAAACATACGATAGGGTTTTTGGGATGAAAGTCGATAAACGACGGTATAGTGAAAATCGTTGTAACTATATTTAAACAATTTAAATGGAATATCAAGATTTATTTCAATTAAACATCAATATAACAACATAAGGACATAAATAAATAATTATTGGCAAGAAACCCCTCGAGGTCTCTCTATAAATTTTCCCTACAAAACAATGGTAATGGATTTTATATATATATATATATAATCATATGGGTTCATAACAATCAAATTAATATGTCATCCATTTTCCAAACGGAAATTCAACCAAACAATCAATCAAATGATTTAAATAACATCCAAGTAATCGGTAATAGTTTATAGCATCGTATATATGATATAGTAAAATTGAATGTGAATTAAACTCACATTGATTCCAGTTTTCGCCAAAGCATTTCGATTTGAGCTGAAACCGAATGGCCGTTCGATTTTAGCATAAACTTCAACAAGCTCCAAATCCAACCAAACCAATTCCATTACGTAGCCATCGTCGCTACGAGTCCAATGCAAAAGACGACATTCGAATCCGACCTCGTACGTAAAAGATATTCGATTTATAAGATTCCAAATAAATCACAACGATTAATTATTAAAATAATCCACTAATCACCTAATATTCTCTAATCCATCTTATTCTCCTTTACAAATCCCCCCTTCTCCTGTACATGTCCAAAGACATGGCCGTGCACACAATTTCCATAACACGGAGCTCTGCTTAGCCGATTGACGAATGGACAACGTCGTCGGCTCCCCTTTCTTGATCTCGACCTACCCGACACCTCCAAACAACGCCCCCACTTCCCAAACAAAATGCGATCAGGCCTCCCCCTCACAACCTCCATCAGGTCATGATCCGCAATGTAGCTCTGAACAACCCAAAAAACTCAACACTGAAGCCTAATGTCTTCACATACTCAAATCCAACCTTCGTTTGTTGAATCGTCGACCATACAATCCAAAGTCTCCAACCCTAGCTAAATCCAAAGCTCGACCATGACAGCCACTCACCCCAAACCCATAATTTTTAAAGTTTGTTTTCTGATTTTTAGTTTAGTATATCACCATAATTTGATTTTTTGAAATCTTGGCTGTAAAGAGGAAGCTCTGATTTGTTTACAGTGAAGAATATGAAGGGAGAGGTGGTATGGATAATACGTGGGTAGTAAGGGGATGAAATGATTGGGTATAGGGTTGAATTTGAAAAGATTTGATTTTTCTTATTATTTTATTCGAAAATATTCGACATTACATAACTAAAAATCTCGAACTCCAATCAAAGCGTGCCGACTAGCATTTTTATACTTAATACCCTATTCCGAATCCAATGGAACTATTTTCGGGACCTGATTCCAAAGTAAACGGAAGTTAGCTTTTTTAATCGAATTATATTTAAAATTAATCACTACGCGTTTCGAGCTCGGACGACTAAACGGTACATCTGATCGATACAAAACTTGATAGCGTATAACCATTTATTATTCCGGATCTAATGGCATTGGTTTCGTCAAAATCCAAGACAGTTCCCTGGAATTATAATTTCACCAATTTAAACATCGTTTTATATTTTCTATCCAATTATTTTGTAAATAAATTTACAAATTGAATAATCAATATTATTTATTAATTAAAAGAAGTTAAATAAGATTATTAAATCCATTTAACTAATAATTAATTCACAATTCAAATATTTAAAATGAATCGCAATATTTGAATTCAGATTATTAAATTCCAAAATCCAATTATTTAAATATTAAAATTAATTAAACATTTAAAATCAAATGACAAAAAATTTGGGTTGCTACATTCTCCCCTCTAAAAGAATTTCGTCCCCGAAATTCCCAAGGAAGAAAATGTTTCCAAACCCTTAAGTTTAAAGCTATTAATTAAAATGAGTTATTAAAATTTACTAATTAAATCTCAAAATTTTATAGAAAATTCCAACAGCGTCTCCTTTGCACGGCTTGATCAGAACAACTATAAATTGCCTCTACGGGCTCTAAACCAACCAAAAAAACAAAAGCCAAGTGGCTACCCATATTTTGGGCATAAAACCATCAACCGATTTAAATTTCTAAATCTATTATGTACCTTTTTGTGTTTGCTACATATTTTAGATAAGCAATTTATTATCTCTATGCAAATGCAGGTGTAACGACCCGTAGTTTTCGATAATTAAAAATATTAAATTAAATAAGATTTTGGAATTTAATATTGGAAGAAATAAAAATTTGTGATTTATTAATGAGAAAAATAACTAGAATGTAACTTAATAATGTTGGTTTAATTTAATTGATAACTATTTTATTGTAATTTCAATCAATTGATATAATTGTGAAGATGACTTGGTTATAATTGTAAATAAGGAATAAATTCAACCTTGTATTAATAATGACATTGTATGTAATTAATTGAAACCTGGTTAATATAGAATAACTAATTAGTATGTGAATTTATTAGCTTTGTTTGTAAACAATAAACATAGAAATGTGTTTGAATTATTAATGTGTAATAATTGTTCAATTATCATTTCATTATTTAATCCATCGAAATTAATTTGGAAATTAATAAAATTTAAATGTAATTAAATATTGCGATAATATGAGTTAAGATGATAACTATATAATAAGAATGTAATAAAAAGTGAACTAGTGTCAAACGAATTCATATTGGTATTGGATGATTGAATAATAGGATGTAAATCGAAATAAATGAATTTATTGGAATTTTAATTTTAATTAATGAACTTATTGCAATTTCCATTGAATACTGTAATTAGTGCAATATTAAACATTGAATTTAACATGGAAAATTTATTTTAAGATTATAAATTAATATGTAATCAAGAATGTCGAAAATGGTTGACATCTGAATTTAAATTTTAAAAGTGATTTAATCAATTTAATAATAATTTATTTGATTAACGTAAAAATTAGCCATTTGACCACTATCTCGGATTTCGACGAAACCAGTTTCATCGGATCCGTAACAGTGAATTATTGTAGGATTTCAAGTTTCGTAGCGATCAGACTTGTCGTTTGATCGTGCGGGCTCGAAACGCATAGAAATCAATTAAAAGGATTTAAATGAATATAATCTGATTTTAAAAGCTAATTCCTGTATACAATGGAATTAGGGTATGAAACTAGTTCCATTGAGTTTAAAAATATCGAAAACCTATATTTCGATATATTGGATGACCCATTTTCATTTCGGAAACGAAACGGGCTATTCGGGTCGTTGTTATCGTTTCAATCCAACCCTGCCTATATATAGGCTGTTATAAACCCTAGTTGTTTCTCATTTCATTATTTCTGTATGTACATCTTCTTCCTCCTTTTCAAACGACAGAACATCAAACCTAATTCCCAAATTCCAAAACCTAATTTCAATATCAAAAAAAAATGCGGATCTAGGGCGACTTCGGATCGCGTTTCGGGTTCTAGAGGAAAAAACCCTACAGCAACTTCAGGTCAGGAACCAAATGACTCGGGTCTCAGGTCATTTTGGCAAAAACTTAGAGCGAGCACCGGGTATTTGAGGCGGCGGACCGAAGTAAGACTCGAAGTCGAAATTTTTTGAGCTTCTAATGTTGATAACTTTTGCATACGAGCTCAGATTCACGCGCGGTTTTCTCCGTTGCGATCGTATCGAAATTCCGGACGATAAGATACTGGTTTGGCTACATTTGAAGACTGTTGGATTTTTGGGTTTTATTTGGATTTTAAATCGACGACAAATCAAAGGTGAGTGTTTTTAACCCACTCACGAATGCTAAACTATCTTATGTTAGTTAAATTTGATTTCTGATGTGATTAGAAATCTATTAATTGTTGTTTGATATTTTTAATTGTCATTCAAGTTTAATTTGAATTTACATTGAATTTAATTGTCATTTAATTTAATATTGAATTTAAATTGTTAATTGCATACCTGATAGTTATGACCAGTTAATTGTTGTGATTTATTGGCTGATTTGAATGATGATTGTGATGGATGTTAATTGTTGACTTTTGGATGATTTGGTGTTATGATAAATTATATGTGTTATCACAATGCAAGTTCCCCTAGTTTGTTAGAAAATCACTATGGGTTGAAATGATACATACCTGAATGGTCTTATAGATTAGGAAAAAATCGTTATGGGTTGAAATGATAAACTCGAGCGATTTTATGGATTTTGAATTTTTCGGGATTGCGGGTTGAAATGATATATACCCGTAAATTCAAATTTATTGTGGGTTCAAATGATATATATCTGTATCACTTGACCATAGGGTAGAAAATTATACACGGACACCGGATTGGTTAAATTAGATGGTTTAAAGTCTTAAATTTGGATTTTATTAAATGTTATTATTTTAAAGCAAATAAATTATAGATCCATATGGATTTAATTATTTTTAAATTCAAGTTTTAAATGTTGAAATTGAAATTGGTTTAAATGAACTATTAAAAGATTTTAAATTGAAATCTTAAAGTTGAATTTGAAATATAAATGAAATTTATAAAAATTGAGTTATTGTAAACGCTTGAATATTTAAACTTTGAAACCTATTGAATTTGAAGTGGTTTAAATTTGTAGTTCAAACATGGATTTGAAATCGATATAAATTGAAATGGTTTTTAATGAAAATTTGAATTGAAACCTTTAGCCTTTTTAATTGAAATTGTTGAATTGAGATTTATTTAAATTGAATTTTGGTTGATTTGAATTGATTTGTTGAAATGGAAGAAACAGTTTGATTTGGTACTATTTTCAAATTAAATTATTTAATATAAACTGTTTAAAAATCTATTATTTAAAAATTTAGATTATTTAGAATTTCAAAACTATTTACTATATAAACCATTTCCAATAACCAACCATTTTTTATTAAACTATTTTAATTGTTTTAAAATCCTCAAACTATTCAAACTAATAAAACTATTTTAAACTAATTTAACTATTTAAACTATTAAAATTATTTGAAACTGATAAAACTATTTAAAAGCCATTTTAAACTATTAAAACTATTTTTAACTATTAAAATTATTTGAAACTATTAAAACCATTTAAAACTATTTTAAACTATTTAAACTGTTTATGACTATCTAAACTATTTTCTAAAATTTAAATGGTGCAAGGTTGAATTGTATATATTTAAATCCTTGATTTAAAAGCGAATATGGTTAAATGATGTTATAACCTACGTTGGAATTTGAAATGATATTTTCTGGTGAAATGGCATACTTTGAGTAAATATGATGGTTTTGAAATGAGGAATATTTTGAATTGAATATGATACTTTGATATGATGGTTTAAATCTATTTTGTGGTTATGATTTTGAAATGATTATGATTCGGAAGTGAATATGATTTCGAAAGTGAATGTGATTTCGAAAGTGATATGATTTTAAGTAAATATGATATTTTGATATTAATTATGAATCGGTTCTGGAAATGTAAAAAAACCACGGTCTGAAATAAGCGTTTGGTTGTTAAAGAGGCTGGGATCAGATATTGTCATACTCTCTGCCAATACCGAAAACCACTTTAACAACTGTGCACATGGTGGAGAATCCAAAACGAAGTAGGATGGTTTGATGAACGTTGCTGTATGAGGTATGAACGTAGCCCTGACCCCCTCGAGTCAGCTTGATATGACTAAAAGAGGAGCTATACCGGGCCAAGTGAGGTCGCTCCTCCGATCGGGTACCTTTCTTCGATACCGTATTTATTACTTTGTGATTGATTTGGTGGCCACCCCTCGATTTGATTATGGGAGTGTGTTACGAGGTTGGCGGTAGTAGCTGCTATGCGTTACCACTAGTCCAGGAGTGCAAACGGTAGAATCTTACCCTGGCATTGCCTTGCATGCCTTGTCATCTACCTTATCGAGCCCACTATGAGTTTGGTTTGTGTCGTACTTATGGAGTGCTCCTTGATAGCCCACCAGTTTACGGTGCAGTTTACAGTACTGTATAGACTACGACATTTATATAAAATGTGTTAAGGGGGATATGGGTAAAGCCTTAACACTATTTTAATACTTTTCTTTACTGTAGACATATTATAATAGCGTATTGTACTATGTATGTAGATAGTTTAACGGATCCTTAGGAGATGGAATCCCGAACTTCTCTTAAGTTATTGCACACACGTTAGACACTAGATCTGAGATGTAAAATCCCATAAACATCTCTGAAGCCGTTACACTCATATTTACTTATTGTTGATTTAACTTACATAAGATCTTTTAGTTATGACTCGAGTGTTTTGTCTTTTCATTACCTTCGGGACAGTCTGAGCTTTTCAGTGTATTGATGACCATTTTATTTAGAGGATGAAGAGGAGATTGGTTTACTATTTATTTTATATGTATTCCACTACATCATGTTGTTTCGCTGCATTTTTATTTATTCCTGTTGTATGTATAACTCTGATGTGTATTGTAAAAGTGTAATAAATTGTTAATTGTAAAACAGCTTCATGAACTGTTTATTTGATTATTATATTTTGTCATTCTACTGTGAGATTCTGTGTTTTTTTTCATTCCTTTCTCTCTTTTTTCTTATTTACCCTATAAAAATCCTCCCTTTTGAATGGTTTGAGTTGACATGCGAGGTTGATTGTCAATTTAAACCGTCCAAAAAGGTGGGTTGTTACATTTGGTATCGAAGCTTTGTTTAGCGATACTTAGCTTTGTGGGGTCTGACTCATTAGTGATAGGGTAGTAATACCCTAGGATGAGTTTGTCTAAGAGTATATATATAAGAGAGCGTATTTGTTAGTGTTATAAAATGTTTTTATACTATGTTAATTTGTTCTGTTTAGTATTTAAAAATTTTGGTCGATACATAGGATGCTATGGCATCGATAGGGATTTCTAAACACTTAATAGGGCAGACGGACACAATATTATTTTGAAATATAGGTAAATAAAATAATTTTACCTAGTATTATATTTTGTGTATAAAAGAAAATTTTATAAATGAATATAGTTGTATATGATATGTTTGTTTGTTAGGAAGTGAAATTTTATAAATATTAGTTGCAAAATAGGATTTACAAATAAAGTGAATATAATTGAGAACTTAAGTTCTAGGGTTTTGAAATTGGTTTTCAAAAGATTTTGGAATATAATATTAGTATTATTTGGAAGTATTTTCAGATATAAATATTTTCAATGTGATTTGAAAGAAATGTTCTAAAAGGAATTTTAAAAGGAAATAAGTTCTGTACTCCTCTCTTTTGTCGCTGGAAAATAATTTCGGTGATGACGGCCGCATCATCGACTTTCATTTTCGGGTTTCAAAGTGGGAAGGCCACTGTAGTAGTTTTACTACACATTTGTTTTGATAAATAAATCTTAATTTTTAATTCCTAAATATGATTTTATTTATAAAGGATATGAATATATATATTATTTTCAAAAATGATTGAAAAATGAAATCCGGAATTTAGTTCTTAAGTTCCTGTTAAATAAATGATTTTAGTTTATAAACAAAGTGAAATTTTAATAGTTGAAACTTTTAAAATGAAAAATAAGAAATTAGATGCTAAGTGATTAATGAAATATAAGAAATTGGAAATTTGTAACTTGTAAATCAAAAGATATGAAAATTTAGAAGATGTAATAATTGAACATTTTGTTAACTAAAATGAATAAGATAAACTTGTGTAACATTCAATTCCATTCTTAAAACATATATATAACTTACCAGAAATGTTTAAAAGTTGCAATGTTAAATAAGAATATGTAATATAATATTATACAAGTAAAATTTAAGTAACGAAAGTGTTCAAATGGAATTATGTTTATAAATGAAGAATTAAGATGTATAAGAATATTAAAAACTTAAGTTGATGTTTGAAGTTATTTATAATCAAAGTGAATAGTAAAAGTGAATACTATATAAAGTAAATGATTATAACTTCAGAAAATGTTGAAATGATTCAGAAATAGATTAAATATTCAATAATACTATATAAGAAAAGATGAATGTAAATTAAGAAGTTAAGAGACTTAAGTTGAATGATTCCTTAATGAATACTAATATTAAATTGAAATCAAGTTATATATAATAATGAATGGGAATTAAACTGCAATGAAATGAATGTAAATTAATAAGAAATAACCTTGTATGAATAAATTGGAAATAAATGAAATGCATGAAATACTTGAATAATGAATTTATTGATTATTTTAAATATTGAATGGAAAATAATTTATGTAAGTAAATGAATGTAAATAAATAAAAGATGATTCTGCATGAATGAAAGAGAATTTAAAATAAATTAAAAGTAAATAATGATGTGAAAAGAAACCAATTGAATAAACTTGAAGAATATTTAAATTCTGGATTGTTTGGCTAATGGGATGTTTGGGAAATGATACTTCGAATCGTTTAAGGTTGTATGAGTAATTTGTTAAGTAATTATCTAAGACTGTTGAGCATATGGTACACTTAGTAGTTAATTTAGCACCCTTGTACGATTAAAAGTTTCTGAACCTGAACAAACCATTAGTATTGGTTGCTATGGATGTATGATTGATTACTTTGATTGCATGTGATGATTGTATTGTTTTGTTTGCATATGTTTTGTGTTGATTTGCTTTTGTTACTAATTGAAACAACTAAATATTTCTCTTGTACATAATTCTCACCGTTTTGGGTTTTATAAGTGAAATGCAGGTTCATGAAAGTAATAGCTACTGCTTTTGGTTTCATAAATAAAGTTTGTTTGCCCGACAAATAGGTATGTTTTCGGATTACGGTTTTTATAGCGATATTTTATTGTTTTCCTATGGTTTGGGATATTTTATTATTGAAATATGATATATATATTGAAATTATTGATATGATTATTTTTCCGAACTTAACCGCTCAAAGGAGACTCTGCCGAAATTTTTCGTGAATTTAGGTCTTCGAAAATTTTGTGAAAGTGAAATATTTTCAAACTTTTATTAAACTTGGATATGGAAGATGTAATTTTTTATAAGTTTATATATTTTATTTAAAATACTTAATTATGTAAGTTTAAAGTGTTTATAAATTGATTATATTGAATAAAAATATATTAGTTTCTTAATTCCTTCCTTTCCCTTTTCGAGGACGAAAAGTTTTGAGTGGGGGAGAATGTAACGATCCGTAATTTTCGATAATTAAAAATATTAAATTAAATAAGATTTTGGAATTTAATATTGAAAGAAATTAAAATTTGTGATTTATTAATGAGAAAAATAACTAGAATGTAATTTAATAATGTTGGTTTAATTTAATTGATAACTATTTTATTGTAATTTCAATGAATTGATATAATTGTGAAGATGACTTGGTTATAATTGTAAATAAGGAATAAATTCAACGTTGTATTAATAATGACATTGTATGTAATTAATTGAAACCTGGTTGATATAGAATGACTAACCAGTATGTGAATTTATTAGCTTTGTTTGTAAACAATAAACATAGAAATGTGTTTGAATTATTAATGTGTAATAATTGTTCAATTATCATTTCATTATTTAATCCATCGAAATTAATTTGGAAATTAATAAAATTTAAATGTAATTAAATATTGTGATAATATGAGTTAAGATGATAACTATATAATAAGAATGTAATAAAAAGTGAACTGGTGTCAAACGAATTCATATTGGTATTCGATGATTGAATAATAGGATGTAAATCAAAATAAATGAATTTATTGGAATTTTAATTTTAATTAATGAACTTATTGCAATTGCCATTGAACGTTGTAATTATTGCAATACATTGAATTTAACATGGAAAATTTATTTTAAGATTATAAATTTATATGTAATCAAGAATGTTGAAAATGGTTGACTTCTGAATATAAATTTAAAAAGTGATTTAATCAATTTAATAATAATTTATTTAATTAACGTGAAAATTAGCCATTTTGGCCACTATCTCGGATTTCGACGAAACCAGTTTCATCGGATCCATGGCAGTGAAATATCGTAGGATTTCAAGTTCGTAGCGATCGCACTTGTCGATTGATCATGCGGGTTCGAAACGCGTAGAAATTAATTAAAAAGATTTAAATGAATATAATCTGATTTTAAAAGCTAACTGTTGTATATAATGGAATTAGGGTTTGAAACTAGTTCTATTGAGTTTGAAAATATTGAAAACATATATTTCGATATATTGGATGACCTATTTTCGTTTCGGAAATGAAACATGCTTTTCGGGTCGTTGTTATCGTTTCGATCCAACCCTGCCTATATATTGGTTGTTATAAACCCTAGCTGTTTTTCATTTCATTATTTCTGTACGTACATCTTCTTCCTCCTTCTCAAACGACAGAACATCAAACTTAATTCCCAAATTCGAAAACCTAATTTCAATTTCAAAAAAATAATTGCGGATCTAGGGCGACTTCGGGTCGTGCTTTGAGTTTAAGTGGCAAAAACCCTACAACGATTTCGGGTCAGGAACCAAATGACTCGGGTCTCGGGTCGTTTTGGCAATAACTCAAAGCGAGCACCGGGTATTTGAGGCGGCGGACCGAAGTAAGACTCAAAGTCGAAATTTTCCAATCTTCTAACGTTGATAACTTTTGCATACGAGCTCGGATTCACGTGCGGTTTTCTCCGTTGCGATCGTATCAAATTCCGAATGATTTGAAACTAGTTTGGCTGCATTTGGAGACCGTTGGATTTTTGGGCTTGGATTTTATATCGACGACAAATCAATGGTGAGTGTTTTAACCCACTCGCGAATGCTAAACTATCTTATGTTAGTTAAATTTGATTTCTGATGTGATTAGAAATTAATTGATTGCTATTTGGTATTTTTAATTGTCATTCAAGTTTAACATGAATTTACATTGAATTTAATTGTTAATTAATTTAATATTGAATTTAAATTGTTAGTTGCATACCTGATAGTTATGAGAATGATGATTGTGATGGATGTTAATTGTTGACATTTTGGATGATTTGGTGTTATGTTAAATTATATGTGTTATCACATTGCAAGTTTCCTTAGTTATTGTTAGAAAATCACTATAGGTTAAAATGATACAAACCCGAATGGTCTTACAGATTAGGAAAAAATCATTATGGGTTGAAATGATAAACTCGAGTGATTTTATGGATTTTGAATTTTTCGAGATTGCGGTTTGAAATGATATATACCCGTAAATTCAAATTTACTGCGGGTTCAAATGATATATATCCGTATCACTTGACCATAGGGTAGAAAATTATATACGGACACCAGATTGGTTAAATTAAATGGTTTTAAAATCTTGAATTTGGATTTTATTAAATATTATTGTTTTAAAGGAAATAAATTATAGATCTATATGGATTTAATTATTTTTAAATACAAGCTTTAAATGTTGAAATTGAAATTGGTTTAAATGGACTGTTAAAAGATTTTAAATTGAAATCTTAAAGTTGAATTTTGAAATATAAATGAAATTTATAAAAAATTGAGTTATTGTAAATGCTTGAATATTTAAACTTTGAAACCTATTGAATTTGAAGTGATTTAAATTTGTAGTTCAAACATGGATTTGAAATCGATATAAATTGAAATGGTTTTTAGTGAAAATTTGAATTGAAAACCTTTAGCCTTTTTAATTGAAATTGTTGAACTGAGATTGATTTAAATTGCATTTTGGAACTAAAGTTGATTTGAATTGATTTGTTGAAATGGAAGAAACAGTTTGATTTGGCACTATTTTCAAATTAAATTATTTAATATAAACTGTTTAAAACTCTATTAATTAAAATTTTTAGATTATTTATAATTTCAAAACAAATTACTATATAAACCATTTCCAATAATCAAACCATTTTATATTAAACTATTTTAACTGTTTTAAAATCCTCAAACTATTCAAACTAATAAAACTATTTTAAACTAATTTGACTATTTAAACTATTTTAATCTATTAAAATTATTTAAAACTATTAAAACTATTTTAAAGCCATTTTAAACTATTAAAACTCTTTTAAACTATTTTTAACTATTAAAATTATTTGAAACTATTAAAACTATTTTAAACTATTAAACTTTTTTTTAAACTATTTAAACTGTTTATGGCTATCCAAACTATTTTCAAAAATTTAAACGGTGCAAGGTTGAATTGTTTATATTTAAATCCTTGATTTAAAAGCGAATATGGTTAAATGATGTTATAACCTACGTTGGAATTTGAAATGATATTTTCTGGTGAAATGGCATTTTTTGAGTAAATATGATGGTTTCGAAATGAGTGTAGGAAATGCGGATTACGAATCTTAAGGCTGGATTAACACTAGAGGGGGATGAATAGTGTTTAATGGATTTTATGGATTTTTTGAAATCTTTTCAAATTAAACACAAACAGATGTAATCCACAAACACAGAGACAATCACAGAATCAGACACAGATGCAAATAGTAAATAAAAAGCTGTAAAGGAAAGAACACGCCGGAATTTTATACTGGTTCAGAGTTACCTATATCTAGTCCCACACAATTTTTTGTGCAAATTTCTTTTCAAATTTAATGTCGATATTACAACCTCGATTTCAAGGCCATGAGATACACCCTCCTGTCTCCGAGTCCAGGGAAAACTCTCTTGATTTAACCAGGCTACAAGATCACGTAATTGATTTACGGGCTACAATCACACCCAATTGATTTACAGGCCACAATCACACCTTTTCCAATCATACTTTGATAGAGAGTGACTCGATACACTTCGATCTTTCGATATTTGACTACAAATGATCCTATAACTCTGAATAGCACTGAGATCTTTAGAGAGAGTGACAGAGAATCAAACTAGAGATGATCGGGTTTGATTCACTCAGGATTTCGGCAGAGTTTTGTTAAAATATAAGCGAATATTTGAGTGGAGAAGAAGGAGTGAAGAAATGAAGAAAAACTAACTTAAAATTCATTGAAAACAACTGGTATTTATAGAAGAACAACAGTCATGTCCATTCGTGAAAGGTTATGAAGAATAGACACTTCATTTGAAAATTTGAAATTTTAATTCTACGGCTACCATGTCGACATGGGAGATGAGGGTTGTCGACATGCTTATGTTAATTTTGAAAATAGATTTTGTTTTAAAACGATTTCTACTCTAAAACTTGTAAAAAAAATTCTAAACTTTGTAAACCATTTTGAATATAGTTTAAACTTATAAAAGAGATTTAAAAAGTAATCTTAAAAATATATAATCTATAACATAAATGTAATATTAAAAACTAAGTATATAATATATTTTTGAGATTTAAAGCTTATAATATTAAAACCAGGAGATAGTTTAAAAACAAGAGATGATTTGAAATCAAAACATAAAAGATAATAAAAATAGTTTAAGGCTAAAATATTTAAACTGAGAGAGATGACTTTTAAAAGGTTTTTTGGAAAAATATTTAAACTAAATCATTTTGAAAATTTCGTGGTTTCCATTCCACTAGAGAAGGTCGTGGGTTTCATCCTACTATTATAGCGAGAAGGTGGATTCCATTCCACAATTAAAATCCAAATAAAGATTTTAGTGCTATTATGAAGTTTTAACATAAATCTAAACTCTATTGCTTATCTTGATATCTTGAACTCTTGAACTTTTGAAACTTGAACTCTTGATACTCATGAGTCTTCAGTCTTGATTTCTTCAATCTTGAATTCGTCGGTCTTGAATCTCTATACTCAGTCTTGAATCTTTATACTGTACAGTCTTCATTTTTCAGTGCCTGCATATATATCCTGCATATACATATATATATATATATATATATATCTAGACAGGAATATTAGTATTTATATTTTATAACAAGTCCTAAGGTTGTTGTCGTCAAAACCATCATCTTTGGAACTAACAATCTCCCCTTTTTTATGATGACAACCTATGTTTATAAAATATACTCCACCAAACTTCGATTCTACTCTGACACCCCCTTATTCCAACAACTCCCCCTTAAACTACTAACTCCCCTTTAATCCAAGCCTAACTAACCTATTTTATAATTCTCCCCCTTTGTCATCAACAAAAACTAAGCCTAAACTACATAACTTCTCCTTAAACTAATACTATGGAACTAAATGCTAATAACAAAGTATAATAAGCGAAAACATAAATCTAATTTTATTATATATGTTGTTATATTACACAAACATATAAACAAATATATACAAATACACAATATATAAAAAAACATTATCATAAAAACAATCTAATGGGAGTCCTTGGCAATTGGTGACTTGTGAATCGAACAATTAGGGTAATGGAGACAAAAGTTTCCACGTTGTTCGACCAAATTACCATCTTTGTCAAAACAGACTTCCCCAACGCAAATAACTTTATCGTCCTCGTCCATTTGCGCTTCATCCTCTTCTTCTTCTTCGTCATCCTCTAATGGATTATGAATACGTATGTTAGAGGAATCATCTTTAATCATGATAGGATCTGCATGATTATCCATTAGAGATTTTTGCAAATTTCTAAGGATCTTGCCTTGTTTCTCCTGTTCCTTTGCCATCTTTATTTGCATGACTTGTAATTTAGTCAACATTTGTAGGGAATTCTTCAAAGTTTCCTCGATCTTCATCACTCAAGCCAATGTAGTTCGTTGAAATGGACCAAAATTAGGAAAAGGGAAGGAAAATGTTGCAATATGGTTTGATTTGTAAGAGGAGGCCATTATTTTAATTTTCAGAAGTTTATAACGGAGAAAATGAAGAGAGAAGACAGAAGAATTCGAAATATTATGGTTTATATAACCACCAAACTGATTTTAGAGGGAAAATCAAAATTCAAATTTTACCGTTGTATGTCGACATGGGAGGTAGGAGTATGTCGACATTCTTAAGGAAATTTTGACAATTTTATTTTTCTTTAGTTATTTAAATATATATGTTACAATATCTATATTCTATATCTCAGTTATAGAGCAAATACCTAGTTCTCTTCTAAATTTAGTAAAGATTGATTGATTCAAGGGTTTGGTCAAAATATCAGCTATTTGATTCTTAATATTGATAAATTCAAGAGAAATAATCTCTTTACTTATAGTATCTCTAAGAAAATGATGTCTGATATCAATATGTTTGGTTCTGGCATGATGAGTAGGATTTTTGGATAAATTCATTACACTTGTATTATCATAATAAATTGGTGATTTTGAAATATTTAATCCAAAATCCGTTAGGGTCTGTTGCATAACTTGAGAACAAGCCAAAGCAGCAAAGATATATTCTGCTTCAGTTGTTGATAGTGAGACAGTATTTTGCTTTTTACTAAACCAGAAAACCAGAGAATGTCCTAAAAAGTGACAAGTTCCACTTGTACTTTTTCGGTCTGATTTACAACCAGCATAGTTAGCATCACAATATGAGATTAAATCAAATGAATCATTTTAGGGTAAAATAGGTCATAGTCTAAAGTGTGTTTAACATATCTTAGGATACGTTTAACAGCTTTTAAATGGGTTTCTTTGGGTTGAGATTGGTATCTTGCACAAAGACAAACACTATGCATGATGTAATGCCTACTCGCAGTTATATAGAGTAGCGATCCAATCATTCCCATGTATAGTTTTTGGTCGATATCTTTCGACATGTCTTCTTTATTCAAGGCTTCATTGGTTGCCATAGGGGTGGGTTTTCCACTCGCAGTGGTCATACCAAACTTATTAATTAGATCCCTAGCATACTTTTCTTGACTAATGAAAATACCACTATCTAATTGTTTTATTTGCAATCCTAAAAAGAAAGTAAGTTCACCCATATGACTCATCTCAAACTCTTTTGTCATTATTTCATAAAACTCTATGTTCATTTCATTGTTTGTTGATCCAAAAATTATATCATCTACATAATCTGTACTAATTGGATATCATTTTTGTTTCTTTTAATAAAAAGAGTATTATCTACTTTACCAATTTCAAAATTTGATTGTAATAGGTAAGATCTTAGTCTATCATACCAGGCTCTAGGAGCTTATTTCAGACCATATAAAGTTTTCTTTAATTTGTAAACATGATTTGGAAATTTTTCTTCTTCAAAAAGTGAGGGTTGTTCAACATAAACATCTTCTTTAACAAAACCATTTAAAAAAACACTTTTGACGTCCATTTGAAATAGTTTTAAATTGTTGTGATTTGCGAAAGTAAGTAGAATTCTAATGGCTTCTAATCTTGCTATGGGTGCAAAGGTTTCATCATAGTCTATTCCTTCCTCTTGACAATAACCTTGCGCGACTAACCGAGCTTTATTTCTAACAACCTCACCTTGTTAATTCATTTTATTTTTATAAACCCATTTAGTTCCTATTATATTTTTGTCCTCAGGTCTAGGAACAAGTTCCCATATATCATTTCTGGTGAATTGATTCAGTTCATCTTGCATAGCAAGAATCCATGAATCTTCAGATGATGCTTCCTTTGGATTTTTTGGTTCAACAGTTGATATTAAAGCTACATTACTCATCTTGTTTAGTTGATTTCTAGTTCTAACAACAAATTCAGTATTTCCTAGTATATTTTCTACAGGATGATCTTTTAAAAACCCGATCCTTTTATTAGGATGAACAGTTTCACAATTTGTTTCATTTGATTCATTATTTAAAGTAACAAAATCATCTTCATTATTTATTTGAGCAAAATCTTTGAAATTTTCATCAAAGATACATGCATTGTTTCTTCAATGGTGTTAGTTTTTAAATTGAAAACTCTGTATGCTTTACTTCTGTTAGAATATTCGATAAAGATTCCTTTATCGGATTTAGGATCAAATTTATCCAAATTGTCCTTTGTATTTAGAATAAAACATTTACTTCCAAAAACTTTAAAATAAGATACCTTTGGTTTCTTATTGAAAAGAAATTCATATGGTGTTTTATTGGTTATTGGTCTAATTAAAATTCTATTCAAAATGTAGCAAGTTGTAGCGACTGCTTCAGCCCAAAAATTTCTTGGTAATTTACTATCTGAAAGCATAGTTCTTGCACACTCTTGAATCATCCTATTTTTACGCATTACCACTCTATTTTGTTGTGGAGTTTTTGGAAAGGAAAAATTATTAGTTATTCCTTTTTTATTACAGATATTCTCAAAATTTTCATTTACAAATTCTCCACCGTGATCACTACGAATAATTTTGATTTTTAAAGAAAGTTGATTTTGAATTCTTTTTGCAAAAGTTTTAAATAAATCAAAAGCATCACTTTTATGTTTCAGAAAAATTGTCCATGTAAATCTAGAATAATCTTCTACAATTACAAAAACATATTTACTGTGATTTATTGACTGAATTTGAGATGGACGAAATAGATCTAAATGAAGTAACTCAAGGGATTTTGAAGTTGAAATCATATCTTTCAATTTAAGTGAACTCTTTCTAAGTTTTCCTAATTGACAAGCATCACATATACTATCTACTTTAAAATCCATTTTAGGGAGACCTATTACTAGATCAAGTTTTGAAAGTATAGATAAGAGTTTGAAATTCAAATGCCCAAATCTTTTATGCCAAATTCAAGGGTCACTTGTATTAGCCAAAAGACATAAGTTATCATTTGAGATTTTCATACTGAGAATATAAATATAATTCTTCCTAATTCCATCAAAGATAATATTTGATTTATTATCTTCGATGACACTTATCCTTTTCAAATTTAATTTTGTACCCCTTATCACATGGTTGACTTATGCTAAGTAAATTGTGTTTTTGATTCCTAACTAACAAAACATCAGAAATAGTATGAGTTTTAGAGTTACCGACATTGCCGATGCCAATCACATATCCTTTTGAGTTGTCTCCAAAGTTGACATGTCCTCCATCTTCATAAATTATGTCATTCAATATCTCCGGATTGCCAGTCATGTGTCTCGAACATCCACTATCAAGTATCCATTTATTTTTCTTGATTTGCACCATTTGTCCATTGAGTGTTGATTCATAAAAAGCCATGTAACACATATGTTCCTGCACAACACACCAATTCGGTAGATAAATTGATTTTCTATAATAACAATATGCGGATTACAGATCTTAAGGCTGGATTAACACTAGAGAGGGGTGAATAGTGTTTAATGGATGTTATGGATTTTTTGAAATCTTTTCAAATTAAACACAAACAGATGCAGTTCATAAACACAGAGACAATCACATAATCAGACACAGATGCAAATAGTAAATAAAAAGCAATAAAGGAAAGAACACACCGAAATTTTATACTGCTTTGGAGTTACCCTACATCCAGTCCCACATAATTTCTTATGCAGATTTCTTTTCAAATATAATGTTGATATTACAATCTCGATTTCAAGGCCATGAGATACACCCTCCTGTCTCCGAGTCCATGGCAGACTCTCTTGATTTAACCAGGCTATAAGATCACCTAATTGATTTACGGGCTACAATCACACCCAATTGATTTACAGGCCACAATCGCACCGTTTCCAGTCACACTTTAATAGAGAAAGACTGGATACACTTCGATCTTTCGATCTTTGATTACAAATGATCCTATAACTCTGAATAGCACTGAGATCTTTGAGAGAGAGTGATAGAGAATCAAACAGAGATGATCGAGTTTGATTCACTCAGGATTTCGACAGAGTTTTGTTAAAATATATGAGAATATTTGAGTGGAGAAGAAGGAGTGAAGAAATGAAGACAAACTAACTTAAAATTCATTAAAAACAACTGATATTTATAGAAGAACAACAGTCACGTCCATTCTTGAAAGGTTATGACGAATAGACACTTCATTGAAAATTGGAAATTTGAATTCTACGGCTACCATGTCGACATGGGAGATGAGGGATGTCGACATGCTTATGTTAATTTTGAAAATAGATTTTGTTTTAAAATGATTTCTACTCTAAAACTTGTCAAAACAATTTCTAAACTTTATAAACCATTTTGAATATAGTTAAACTTATAAAAGAGATTTAAAAAGTAATCTTAAAAATATATAATCTATAACATAAATGTAATATTAAAAACGAAGTATAGAATATATTTTTGAGATTTAAAACTTATAATATTAAAACCAGGAGGTAGTTTAAAAACAAGAGATGATTTGAAATTAAAACATAAAAGATAATAAAAATTGTTTAAGGCTAAAATATTTAAACTGAGAGAGATGACTTTTAAAAGGTTTTTTTGGAAAATATTTAAAATAAATCATTTTGAAAATTTCGTGGATTCCATTCCACTAGAGAAGGTCGTGGGTTCCATCCCAGTAAATAGGTCGTGGATTCCATCCCACTATTAAAGCGAGAAGGTGGATTCCATTCAATAATTAAAATCTGAATAAAGATTTTAGTGCTATTACGAAGTTAACACATAAATCTAGACTCTATTACTTATCTTGATATCTTGAACTCTTGAACTCTTGAAATCTTGAACTCTTGGTACTCATGAGTCTTCAGTCTTGATTTCATCCATCTTGAATTCGTCAGCCTTGAATCTCTATACTCCGTCTTGAATCTTTATGTTGTACAGTCTTCATTCTTCAGTACCTGCATATATATCTAGACAAGAATATTAGTATTTATATTTTATAACAAGTCCTAAGGTTGTTGTCATCAAAACCATCATCTCAGGAACTAACAATGATGAGTATTTTGAATAGAATATGATACTTTGATATGATGGTTTAAATCTATCTTGTGGTTATGATTTTGAAATGATTATGATTTGGAAGTGAATATGATTTCGAAAGTGAATATGATTTCGAAAGTGAATATGATTTCGAAAGTGATATGATTTGAAGTAAATATGATATTTTGATATAAATTATGAATTGGTTTTGGAAATATAAAATAACCATCAGGTGGAAATAAGCGTTTGGTTGTTAAAGAGGCTGGGATCGGATATTGTCATAATCTTTGCCAATACCGAAAACCACTTTAACAACTGTGCATGTGGTAGAGAATCCAGAACGAAGTAGAATGGTTTGGCGAACGTTACTGTATGAGGTATGAATGGAGCCCTGACCCCCTCGGGTCAGCTTGATATGACTAAAAGAGGAGCTATACCGGGCCAAGTGAGGTCGCTTCTCCGATCGGGTACATTTCTTCGATACCATATTTATTACTTTGTGATTGATTTGGTGGCCACACCTCGATTTGATTATGAGAGTGTGTTACGAGGTGGGCGGTAGTAGCTGTTATGCATTACCACCAGTCTGGGAGTGCAAACGGTAGAATCTTACCCTAGCATTGTCTCGCATGCCTTGTCATATGCCTTATCGAGCCCACTACGAGTTTGGTTTGTGTTGTACCTATGGAGTGCTCCCTGATAGCCCACCAGTTTACGGTGGAGTTTACAGTACTGTATAGACCACGACATTTATATAAAATGTGTTAAGGGGATATGTGTAACGCCTTAATGCTATTTTAATACTTTACTTTACTGTTGAGATATTATAATAGCGTATTGTACTATGTATGTAGATAGTTTAACAGATCCTTAGGAGATGGAATCCCGGACTTCTCTTAAGTTATTGCACACACGTTAGACACTGGATAGGAGATGTAAAATCCCGTAAACAATCTCTGAAGCCGTTACACTCATATTTACTTACTATTGATTTAACTTACATAAGATCTTTTAGTTCTGACTCGAGTGTTTTCTCTTTTCATTACGCTCGGGTCAATCTGAGCTTTTCAGTGTATTGAAGACCATTTTATTTGGAGGATGAAGACGGAGATTAGTTTACTATTTATTTTATATGTATTCCACTACATCATGTTGTTCCACTGCATTTTTGTTTATTCTTGTTGTATGTATAACTCTGATGTGTATTGTACAACTGTAATCAATTGTTAATTGTAAAACAACTTCATGAACTGTTTATTTGATTATTATATTTTGTCATTCCGTTGTGAGATTCTGTGTTTGTTTTTCATTCCTTTCTCTCTTTTTTCTTATTTACTCCATAACAATCCTCCCTTTTGAATGGTTTGAGTTGACATGTGAGGTTTATTGTCGATTTAAACCGTCCAAAAAGGTGGGTCGTTACAGCAGGTGCACAAGAATCATATAGCAATCTCTTGCATACATGTACTTTCGAAATCTAAAAGAAGCCAGGCTGACAAAAAGCAATATGATGTAACTCTACATGCAAAAACTAGCCCGATATGAATCTACATGCAACCAACAACAATATCACAATCATAGGCGATAAAATACAGAGAATATTTTGTAATAAATAATATGCTTCTAATATCTTCAAATGATAAATTTAGATCTAAATGTCCGGGTTTTTAAGTTTAAATTTTATTTTTAAATTTCTCAGATGGGAATTAAATCAGAGATCAAAAATCAAAATGATAAGGAGGGGATTCCTCTTAATAAAGTATTTTGAAACTCTAGAATCAAAGTAACATGGAGCATCTAGTGGTATTTCGATTCCTCCAAAAACATCGATTAAAGTGAATAAATATTATTACTTTTACAAAAATTTCAAAAAATCTCTTGTTTTCCCAAATCACCGGGATTTAGGTCATAATAACAACCATTCAAGATCCTTTGTCTATAAATTTAAACTTTATAAGCAATAGTATATAATATCACACAATCAATCAATTAACTTCAATCAAATGAAATCAATCAAGTTCCATAAGGGAAAACCTATCACTTAACATTGTTTCATATGTCAAATGACTAACATCAAATGACTAACAAACAAATCTTAATCTAGGTACAAAACTTTCTCGATTGTACCAAAAATATAGATAATTATCTAAGCGTACCGTTTTTCTCATTAACCTTTGGCTATTGCCTAGAAGATTACCCAAATTCATTCGGACAAAATTGAAAGTTATACTCTAAAATTATCGGTTTCTTAACTACACGAATTTTTTTTCCTTTGAATCACTTAAATTTGCATTTAGTATTTTATTCACTACTAAAACTATTTATGAATTATTTCATAAATTTTCACCTGTTTGAAAAATATTTTATAAAGTCGTTTCTTTATACAACCTAAAATAATAACTTATTCTACTTTATTTAATTGTATAATACTCTTCTATATCTAAGAGTACATACAAATTTTATTTTACTTTCCACAATTTAGGTGAAGACCAAATCAAAATTTGGATCTTTTAAAACTAACCCAATCAACAAATAGTTTACACTACTTAGATGTTTTAAACAATTATATGGTTTAAAATATAACAATGTTTATCAAAACCTTCCTATTCAATTTGTCCCAATTTAAATCTGTGTTAAATTATCCCTACTTATCTAAGGGAAAAATCTCATTTATCAAAACAATCTCTTATCAGAAATACTTTTTATTTTGAAACCAATCCCCTTTAAGGGAACTTAAAATTAAATACTCGGTTTTAAATTTCAAAACTCATTTTTCTTGAAAGCATACTACATATATTTTTATATATAATAACTTCAAATGATTTGTTTACTTTAAAACTCACTTTGGGTTCGTTTGGATTTGAACTCATTTCGATCGCACAATGATAAAGAGAATAATTTATTAATTACTCTACAAGGTTTGCCTAAGCAACCATCCGATCAACACTTAGAATATTATTCGGATTACCACAAAACTAATCGAGACAATTTCCTTTGAATTATCCCAAGGAAAATGCATTCCATTTAGAATTTTACTTACCAAATATTTTTACTTTTAAATACTTCCAAAAAATACTGCTATTTCATTTCTCAAAATTCCTTTGAAATTATTTTCAAAAATAGGGATTTAAATTCAAAAATCCTTTTTAAAACACATTTTATAAACTAAATTTATATAAAATTTCTCTTATATAAATCATTTTATATTATAATAACTTTTCTTTATTACAATAGAATTTTCTCAAATATTTATTCTCTAAATGTCTTATCATACCATTTAGATTATATTAAACAACTTTTTATTAAAGTTTATCCTTAACTCATCGTTATTAAAAGGTGAATTTTAACTTAACATTTTATCCAAACACCTTATAGTCAAATTGTGAAAATTAATTCATAAAGGGTTCATTTAAAATTAAAGCGATAAATGCTCCTAAATAAACCGAGCACAATTTAACAACTAACAAACGACAGTCAATGCTTCTAATTTAATTAAGCATAACTGAACCAACAATAGTGATAATAAATAAATATTATCACATTCAAACAAACACACCTGATATCTATATAAAGTTTTTAAAATTATTCATTTATATATATATATATAATATAATCCTAGGCAAAATATTTAATTTTTCAAATTTTCAAAAATCAATACCACGTCCGTTGGCCTTGTTCAAGTGTCTAGAAATCCTTATCGATACTACGGCGTCCCATGTCTCGGCTAGAATTCATAAAAACTCAATAGACCAATTAACAAAATACGTTTTTATAACATTGACAAATACGCACTCGTATATATAATACTATCAAACTCATTGTAGGGTATCGCTTACCCAATCTCTAATGATCCAGACCCTATCCAAACCAAGGTTCTTGCTTAACCTTATGCTCTAATACCAAATATAACGATCCACCATTTTGACCATCGAAAGTCGACACCGAATACTACCACTGTGTTCAAATGTCACGCATCCAATCGACAAAAGGACATATTGTTAGGGTAAATAAAAAGAAAAGAACAGAGAACAGAGAAAATTTGAATCTCACAGCGGAATCAACAACATATAATATTACAAGGATAGTAGATCTGTCACTCTAAAAATACAGAGTATACCAGAGTTAAAAACAAACCTTATCAGTTGGACAGTTATAAAATCCTGACCTTACAATTGTTGATAGAGACACTATATAATACAACGGAAATTAAAACACTACGATAGGTGATCCTCCAGCTCCTCTCCAAGATCTCCATAACATTAGAGACAACCTGGAAAATACTCGGTCTGACCCGAGCATTATAATAAAACAACACCTGGATCAGTCTGGAAATATCGACGTGAGATAACTCAAATAATGCGGAACATATTAAAGTTCTGTGAGACTACGTCGCTAACGCAGAGTGAGTTTTTACCTCACAAGAATAACATCCATATAGGCTAGAGTAGAGATAAACATCAGGAGACAAATCCAAATAAAAATGGGCATAAATAGTATTAAAAACCAAACTTGAAAGAATTTAAATAATCCGAGCAAAATCCAAACTGGATAGATTGGATAAAACAAGATAATAGTCAAAACTTGATAGAATGGACAAAATAAGGTAACAGTTTAAACTTGATAGAGTGGACAAAAACCAATAATTAAACACCACGAAGAGGGATTGACTCTTCCCGTTGCAATTAAAGAAAAGCAAATTCAATGTTTCGAATCAAATAAGGAAAGGAAAATTTCCAACAAATGACTAGGAAGGTGCACCCCCATTGAAGTATACCTCTAGTAATATACTTCTGAGAAGCTCATATACCCCGTGACACTTCTTGAAAATGTACCAGCCGGACCCCACCAAATCTTATCGAGAATCTGAATATTTCCACATCTAAGTGCACAACCGAATCCATTCTAGATGAGATGTGAAAATACCATAACGGGAGAAACCCTACATAGTTGGACATCCTTTCACGCTTTGGGTTTAGTCATTTCCGGCAAAGGACAACAAAGCTCAAAAGAGCGGCAAATTGTTTTTAAGGTGACGATACACCATGAAGAAAGTTGAATTCGGTAATTAATAAATCAACTATCGGGGATAATTAAAATGATCGTATATGGAAATTAAATATCATGTATTTACCACTACTCGTTGATTCCAAACAAGTGCTATCTCTCGGTTGAAGACGAAACCGAACAAGTTGAGGTAGGGTTACCTCTAGGCATCGCCTTGACGACAATTTTATCCTTCGAGATAGAAACGAGTACAGGCCTCAACGTTTAGCGTTAAAAGTATGACTAGATCCTTTCCATATAAACAATATTGTTTATGGAATTACTTTTCCATAACCGAAATCGAACTTTACTCTTTAAAAACTGAACTTATGCTTGATTTCCATATTACAATATTGGTAAAAACACTTTGGGAATACTCTTTTAAAATGTTCTTTTATAATGCAAATTTTATAATACTAAGTGTATTAAACAAGAGTCAAAAACGAATGTTCTTAAAACATTGTTTACTATAAACCCAAAAACAATTTATACTTAGTTTTATCTATAAATAATTCCTTTTAAAGGATTTTCTCATTTATAAACCATTACCTATAAATTTAAAATATGTTTATTATCCCAAAAGATAAATAAACAATTTAAATACCTTTATAAATTTAAAACAATATTAATTATCCCGAAAGATAATTAATCACATTTATAATATCTTTTAAATAAACAAATCCATTATTTTAATAAAATAGTTAATTATTTCCAAACACTTTTATATCATCAGTAAATTGACTTTAAAATCTATCAATTTGTCAACTTTAAAAATACTAAATCGGTTAATTTACTTAAAACACTTTTATTATATTGGTCAATTTACTTTGATCACTTTTATTAGATTAATTAATTAACTTTATATATCATTATTAAAAAGATTTGTTAAAGAATCATTAACTAGAATGAATGATTAATCTCAACCATCATTAATTAAAATGATTAACTAATCTTAAAAGCCATTAATTAAAACAATTAATTAAGTTCAAATAATCATCAAATTAATTGGATTAATTAAATTCAAACCTCATTAGTTAAAATGAAAAATTAAAAACATCATTTGTTAAAATGATTAATTAACTATAAACCATCATCAATTAAAATGATTTACTAAATTTCAAAAATCATTAGTTAAAATAATTAATTATATTTAAAACAATCATTGATTAAATTGATTAATTAAAGTTCAAAGTCGTTAACTAAAACGACTTAATTAAATTCAAATCTCATTAATCAAATAGATTAATAAATTTCAAACGTCATTAATTAAAATGATTAATTACATTCAAATATCAAAAATTAGGAAGATTAATTAAAATCAAATATCGTTAATTAAGATGATTAATTACTTTTAAATCTTATTAATTAAATAGATAATTAGTTTCAAATATCATTAATTAAAACGATTAATTAAACTCCATTATCAATAATCAAAACAATTGATTAAACTCAAAATAATCATTAGTTAAAATAATTAATTAATTCTATCTCATTTAAATAAAAAATAAACCGATTATTAATTAAATTTCTTAATTAATCTCAAAATCATTAGTTAAAATGATTAATTATATTTAAAATAATCATTAATTAAAATGACTAATGAATTTTAAAATTCTATTTAGTGAAAACACAAGCTCAAGTTCAAAAACATACGACAGAGTTTTTGGGATGAAAGTCGATAAACGACGGTATAGCGAAAATTGCTAAAATGACATTTAAACAATTTAAATGGAATATCAAGATTTATTTCAATTAAACATCAAGATAACAGCATAAGGACGTAAATAAATAATTATTGGTGAGAAACTCATCGGGGTCTCTCTATAAATTTTTCGCTGCAAAACAATGGTTATGGATAATATATATATATATATATAATCATATGGGTTCATAATGATCAAATTAACATGTCATCCATTTTCGAAATGGAAATTCAAACACATAATCAATCAAACGATTTAACTAACATCCAAGTAATCAATAATAGATTATAGCATCATATATATGATATAGTAAAATTGAATTAGAGTTAAACTCACATTGATTCTAGTTTTCGCCAAAGCGTTTCGATTTGAGCTGAAACCGAATAGGCGTTTGATTTTATCATAAATTCCAACAAGCTCCAAATCCAACCAAACCAATTCAATTGTTTAGCCATCATCACTATGAGTCCAAAGCAAAAGAAGGCGTTCGAATCCGACCTCGTACGTAAAAGATATTCGATTTATAAGATTCCAAATAAATCACAATGATTAATTATTAAAATAATCACTAATCACCTAATATTCTCTAATCTATCTTCTTCTCCTTTATTGATCCCCCATTCTCCTGCACATGTCCAAAGACATGGTCGTGCACACAATTTCCTTGGCACGGAGCTCCGCTTAGCCGATTGACGAACGGACAGGGCCGTTTGCCCCTCTTCTCGATCTCGACCTACCTGACACCTCAGACCAACGCCCCCACTTCCTAAACAAAATGCAAACGAGCCTCCCCCTCACGACCTCCATTAGATCGTGATCCCCAATGTAGCTTCGAACACCCCAAAAAACTCAACACCGAAGCCAAATGTCCTCACATACTCATACCCAACCTCCGTTCATCGAATCGTTGACCATACTATCCAAAATCACCAACCCAAGCTAAACCCAAAGCTCGTCCATGACAGTTGCTCACCCCAAATGCGTGATGCAACCAACCAAAAGCATCTCGAAATGAAGCTCTCCTAAAATCGAGATTTTTAAAGTTTGTTTTCTGATTTTTAGTTTAGTATTTCACCACAATTTGATTTTTTTGAAATCTTGGCTTTAAAGAGGAAGCTCTGATTTGTTTAAAGTGAAGAATATAAAGAGAGAGGGGGTATGGGTCATATGTAGGTAGTAAAGGTATGAAATGATGGGGTATGGGGTTGAATTTGAAAAGATTTGATTTTTCTTATTATTTCATTCGAAAATATTCAACATTACATACACAAAAATCTCAAACTCCAATCGAAGCGTGCCGACTGGCGTTCTATACTAAATACCCCTATTTCGAATCCAATGGAACTATTTTCGGGACCTAATTCCATAGTATACGGAAGTTAGCGTTTTAAATCGAATTATATTTAAAATTAATCGCTACGCATTTCGAGCTCATGCGACCAAATGTACGTTTGATTGTTACAAAACTCGACGGCGTACAACCATTTATTATTCCGGATCTAATGGTATCATTTTCGTCAAAATCCGAGACAGTGCCCCCGGAAAGATAATTTCACCAATTTAGATATCGTTTTATATTTTCGATCCAATTATTTTTGTAAATAAATTTACCAATTGAATTCATCAATATTATTTATTAATTAAAAGGTGTTAAATAAGATTATTAATCCATTTAACAAATAATTAATTTGTAATTCAAATATTTAAAAAGAATCGCAATATTTGAGTTCAGGTTATTAAATTCCAAAGTCCAATTATTTAAATATTTAAAATTAGTTAAACATTTAAAATCAAATGAACAAAAAAATTTGTTTGTTACAGTTTAATTTGTAATTAATCATTTTAAATGGATTTTTAAGTTTTTAATCCTAGTTTTCTAAGAATCAAATTGTTAAAGGTACTTCTTTTTCAAAGATGGTTTTGAACACAAGCGATTCAAATGTCAATACCATTAAGTAGACAAATAATTGTGAATGAGTTATATAAATGCTTTGATTGCATGGACATGTGTTAGCAGAATAAATCCTCATTCTGCTATAAGTTGATTGTTTGATTTTTTGGACATGTGTTAGCCGAATAAGTCATCGTTCTGCTATAAGTTGATTGTTTGATTTTTTGAACATCTGATAGTAGAATAAATCCCCATTTTGTTATTATGTAATTGTTTATTGTGTGGACATATGTTTAGTAGAATAAATTCCCATTTTGCTATAAGAAGTGAATTATTTGGACATCTATTTAGCAGGACAAACCTGCTATTATGTTATTTGGACATGTATATGCTATTTGAGTTGTATTGGCATGTTATTCCCTAATTTGGATATGAATTGAATTTACATATATGTTGCTTATGTAAATAAATGGTTGAGTGACTCGAAAGTGAAAATGATGTTAAATGATAACTTAAATTACTACCATTAGGATTGTTATGCCTCCTTTTGAATTTATAAAGTATGGTTTTGAATTAACTTCAATTCTTTAGCCAATTTGGGTTTAAGGTTTATAAATGATTTTTCAAGTTATATTATTATTATTTTATAAAGGTATTTATAAATAATAACTTATTTATAAAATTGGGTTTTACTAAGTAAAAAGGCTTATTTAAAGTGATTTAAAAGGATGAGTTGCAAAAGATATTTTATAAAGTATTTTTCTTAAAGAAGATTTATCAAGGAAGTTTTAAATGGGGAAATGTTTTATAAATGATTTTAGAGGTTTGTAAAGATGTTTTGTACATTGAATTGTAGACTTATAAAAGTGTTTTATAAATTGACTTTGGAAATTTATAAATTATTTGAATTATGAAGTGAGCTTTTAAAAAGAGAATTGTTATAAAGGATAAGAGGTTTGGTTTTATAGTAAGTAATGTTGTAAGAAAAAAGGGAATTTGAAAGGAGGAAATTTGCCAAATGTTCTGATAATACACTTATACCGTTAAGATAAGTATATATATGTTTTCCAAGTGTAAAAGAGATGTTAGGGATTTTGGGAATAGTGGTTTGAAGAGATCTTTTGATCAGTTTTGCAAAGTATTTTAATTAATTGAAGATTGATTAAGCTTGGTATATCCCATATGAAATCAAATCAATTTTGAATGATTGTTTATTTGATAATTAAATAACCGACTATCAAATCTGGACCAAAACGTATCTCTAGTAATATCTAGAAGAAACACATGAGTTATAAGGCACAGTCATCCTCAATGATGCTGTACCGTGCATATAAATATCATTTCGTTCTTCTAGGATAAATGATAAGGAAATCCGTCTACAAACGGTTAGGAAGTGAATTCCGCTCTTATCTTTTTTCTGCTTATTTCCTAAAGAACCGAGGTTGAATTTACCGAAAATTATCGAAAGTTGTTTCGAAGAAATTAGGATCAGATATGTTATCAGAAAACCACTTCGATCCAACTCAAGCATTTCAAAATGAAGACATCTTGAAGAGTATGGAACTGAAGATGGAGCCACTGAAGTGCAAAGGTTGCTTGCTATTAATCCCGAGGATTATTCCAAAATGGATGTAGTAGAAGTAGTGCCTTTGGTTTGTCCTTATCTTGGACAACTTGTATGGATGAATGCTGGCACTGCATCACTGCCTGGAGAGCAGTATTAACATTCCAAGTGGGATTGCTACTCAAAAGGTAAGCGCTACCTCAAGCCTCATCAACCGGGAATGACTAATACAGGAAAGATGCATTTGGACTAAGTGGGTCGCTCCCATTAAGGTGTGTCATCACCTTTCTAGATACATCTACATATTTATGGATTGGTTGTGCATGAGATCTCAATAAAAGGGTTGCAAAGCAACTGGGGTGATAACATATTCGGTACTATCCAGTAAGGGGTAGGCCGATCTTGTGTTGGCAGGAGATCCTAGCGAGGTCCTCGGTACATTTTCTAGACATGTACCATGATAGGTGGTATCCCGGTGCCTTGTCATGGTATGTAATCCATTCTCTAATAAGCATCGTACAGTTTTGATTGTGCCCAGCTATGTTGAAATGTAAGATGCAAGCATTTCAATTATATTCATATTTTACTTTAAACACTTAGACATTATTATATATCACTGGGTTTTCTATAAAAAAGTGTTATGGTTATCGTAAGGTAAAAACATGTCTGTCTTTACGTGTGGCGTGGTCTTACAAAATACATTTGATTTTATATGGGTTTTAAACATAATAATTCAGTTGTTTGAGTTTACTCATAACGGACCCATGTCTGACCTAGAGTTTTATTTTCTTTCCCTAAACTCTTGGGTGCTCAAATTTTTATGAGCAGCCAAGTAGTTCAGGTTTCCCACAGATGCATTTTGGAGGTGCTGGGAGCAGGAGGCTTCATCGATAGCTAGTTATTATCTTGTTTCTACTATTAATATGTTTATTATTTCAGTTAAGTAGGGACAGGCTGTTATAACTGTCCAAGGGTAGAATTTGTGTAACGACCCCGAATTTTATATAAATTTAAACTGATAATTAATTTAATTTCTGAATTAAATTTGTTAAATTAATGGATAAATGGACGCGAGTTTCCCCGAACTCAAATAAATTTTGTATAAAGCATTTAAAAATAAAACTATTGTATATATGTGTATATATGTGTGTATATATGTATTTGAGCATATGTGAGTAAATTTGAAATAGTATATATATATATATTTGATTTGAATTTCATTTGTAAATAAATGGTTTAAGAATATAAATATATAAGATACAAAATATAAAATAAATACATTAGAAAAATTTTAACAACATATTAAAATAGAAATTTATATTATAAAATAATATTATTAAAGACAAAGTTAAAAAGAAAGAAAACATATTTAAGTATGAAACAAGGCAATATAAAACAAGACAAAAGAAATTTATACAAGTATCTTTAGTACCCTTAAACTAGAAACAAAACCGCATATGCATTTGAAATAACATAAGACAGAAAATATCTCTAGCACACAATCTCTCAACCGAGTAAAAAGAAATGCATGGGATTAGAAAATCTATGTACAGGGTATTGATACAGGAAGATAAACACAAGTATGAAATAAAAATAAATAAACAAAGTTGCTATGTACATAACATCACCTCCAACACATACAATATCATTATCAGCCGAAGTCAACAAGTGTGCAAGGTAAGAATAAAGCAAATAAAATAAGGCATGTTTGTACATGTTAATTAATGCAAGGTACTATCAGCCTCCAAATTAAGGTAAAAATCCCTAGCCAAAGTATAAACAAATTATATCAATCGTACAAGTTCTATCACTAGTAAATTCATTTTCTTTATACCTCCTCCTCACTTCAATTTCGTCCATTTTCACTGAGAAAAACAAAAGCAAGTGTCACTCAAAAACTTAAAAAAAATTCAAACAAACAAACAACTTAAATCAATTCAAACTGAAGATTAAAAAGCTTCAGCAAGCAAAGAACTCAAGCATGTTCAACATTATCAAGCTCTATTCTTCCTTTCTGTGAAAACCAAGGTAAGTAAACAACCTTAAAAGATGATTTTTTTTAGAATATTTATTTGTTGTTGTAAATATGAAGATTTGAAACTGTTTTATTATGTACATGTATGCAAAATTCTTCCCAGTATATAGATATTAGTAGGTGTGAATGTCTGAAACCATCTCTGCCTTTGTGTTTCAGAGCATCAACCTTGTCATTCGATCAGTGTTAGGCCTTGACTTCAAAAGAAATTATGTGTAATTAAGTATAAAATGAAATTTAAAAATAGTTTCAAACATGTTAAGTTTATACAGTAAAAATCATTGTGTGATTACAGAGTAAGATTCAAATTTGGAAAATTTTGAATATAATGATTTGTTACTCCAATCATATAACATGAATCCTTAATCAAAAATAGGATTTTTAAGATGTAAATGGTGATTTTTAAGTGAGTGTTTAATGTGTAGTTCGAAAATCAATCAAATGTGTATTTCTACAAATTTCTGATGATTGAATCAATTATAAATGCTGAAACTTGTTACATAGCAAGATTAATTCTCCACGAACCCAAGAAAACTGCTAAAGAATTTTTCTAATGCGAGGATTTTGGGGTCGATTCGAAATTAGGGTTTTGGGTTCAGAATTTTTGGTGTTCTGTAAATTGGGTTTTCGTCGCCGTCGCTCGATCGAGTGGCACGTGGATTTAGGTGATGGAAGCTGGGGTGTAGACGAGGCGGTGGCCGGGGTTGCACGAATTCCGGTGGTTGGAGTGGCGCGAACGAAGCGTTGACAGGTTTCGAGTGGAAGTCCTGTTACTTGTTTCCAGGTTTCGAGTTTATACTCGAATTCGATTTCGCGTGAGTGATGGGGATTTTGGCGATCTAGAGTTGATACGTGGGGGATTGTCGACTTGCTCGTTGATGTGGAGACGACCGGAGGCGATCATCGGTGATGTACACGTGCACGATGTCAATGTTGTGCACCTGGTTTCTGGTTGGTGAAGAAGAAGTGGCCGGGTTTTCTTCGTGCTTTCACTCGAGTGTTTACTCGGAGTCGATACGTGTTAACCCGAAGCAAGAAAGGGGCTGACTCGGGTAGGATACTAGTTAGAGGTTTTAACCTGTCCAGTTTTCAAATTTAAAAAGATTGAATGTAAATTTATAGATCAAGATTTGAATTGAGTTTTAAAATTAAAGTTAAACAATAAATTCAAGTTGTCTGAAACTTAGTTTGTAAATAGCTCAAGTTTTAAAATTTTAAATTGTTTTAAATCAAAGTGTTTAAGAAATTAAAGTATGTCTTAAAGAATTTGAAATTAAAATGGAAATGGGAAAAAACATAAAGAAGTAAATTCTAACAAAGATTTAATCAAAGTTTAAATCTGGATTTAAATCTAAATTTGAATTCAAGATTTTGAATAAAATAAAGTTTTACAACTTTAAATGTTTGAATAAGTTTTAATGTAAAAAAGTATACCTTAAACATGTGAATTTTAAGGTTTAAAATTGGATTTAAACTTTATTTAAGATAAATCGGTACTTCATTTTAAAAATCTTAAAATTTAAAATGAAATTTAGAAGTAAATTTGGAAATGTATGACGATTAAACCATTAATAAGAATGAGTTCTACCTTAAGTAATAATGATGGTAATCCATTAGTTTTTACGTTGATTAAAATGGATAAATTATTTATTTAATTAATTAATGATTTGGATTTAATTAAGTAAGTAATCAAAGGGTGAATTAATGGGTTTATAGGTTGATTTAAGTAATATGATTAATTAAGGATAATTGAATTAATTAAAGTGTTTGATAAATTAATTTATATCAAATGATTTGTAATTAATAAATCAGGATTGGATAATTAATTCATAAGTAATTAATTTACTTGGAAATAAATTGAATTGTTGAGGATTAAACGATTAATTAATCCTGCTTATAAATGATTATTAAATGCTTGACCTTACTCGTGAATGATTGCATTGTACGAGATGCCTTGAATTGATTGTCCTATCTGATCTATGATATTTTGTTCTGTGTGATTGTGCTGTGTATAATGTATTCATTTATTTACATTCGTATATTATCTTGCGATATATATCTGTGATCTGTACGATAAGCGTTATAGTTTATATCGCTTATCGACTATATTTCTGTATTTTAATCTGTTATGATTGAATGATGTTGCACTATTGTGTTAAACCCTGGACTACACTTTTACACACACAAATATGGATTTCACGTGGAAATCGGTTAAGTCACAAATGATTTAAAATTAATGTTTTTGAAATTAAAATTTTAATTTCAATTGATTTTGGAAATGGATTTGGGTTAAATGTTAGCTTTTGAAAGGAGTTTAAGGATATTTTGAATATCTTGAAATTTAAATAATTCAAATTGAATTTGAATTCAAAATAAAGGAATTGAATTCTATATTGAAGATTTTGATTTAAAAATGTGATACAAGTTAGAAATGTGTTTATATGAATTAAACTATTTTAAAAGTATAATTTTGGGAATTTGAATTTAACCCAAGGAACTTTAACTCGTATAAATGAATCAGATTTCCAAAATGAAACTGGTTGTTTTCAAATGATAAAAGCTTTCATATAAGAAAATGAAATTCCAGTTTAATTAAAGGAATTTTAAGATTGAATTGAGAAATGGTTTTCCAAGTTATGAATGAATTCTTTTAGAAAGCTATGAATTGAATCTGTTAACAGATTTAAAATGATGATTTGTTTAAACCATTCGAAATGAAATTGTTTTGAAAGCTATAAGTTAAATCTTTGATTTAAAGATTTAACGAGTTAATCAAATTAAAATGGAAATTGATTTAGAAAATCTGTGAATGAATCTTTTGTTTAAAAGATTAAAGTGTGGGAATTGTTTAAACCGTTGAAGGTTGTTAAAATGAATCTTTTTGTTTAAAGATTTGAAATGGTAACTTGTTAAACCATTTGAAAAGAAAGTTTGGGTTTAAGTTGTGACTTAATTGAAATCCCAATATCCATTTGTTTTAAAGTATTACGCTCATTATTCGGTTTAGCCGGGAGAGGACCTTTGTGTCACACAACCCATTCCGAATAAGTGATACGTCGTATATGGATGACATTTGAAGACCGGTGTTGAAGACCGGGTGTTTGCGAAAACGATAGGATTACATATCGATTGTCTCTGCACCGAGTCGCGCCCGGTATAGAGATTCCCTAAGTGATGGGAAATCCGATCGGGATTGTGAATACCCGGATTTGTAAGGGCTTCTTCGGAAGTGCCTTCGGTTCTGTTTGAACCCGGAACAGACTTGTATGGTTACATGTCTGACATTACACTTTGAGATACAAAGCAGATTTCTTTCAAATACATATCTGTTAGTGGCGGAGAATTTATTCTCTTAGCTTAACACCCTTCTCTGAGACGTATGAGCTCAGAGGTTATGTAGTTGAAGGTTATCAACGATATACTCCCAATTTGGTAATGTGGCATGTTGAGTGTTGCTGTGTGATGATCATTGTTTGATCATTTGTGATATGATCATTTGCGTGATCATTTGTCTTTGTGATCATTACTTTGATCATCTGTTGACCCAAAGCATGGCTTTGTGCCAAAGCGTAGCTTTGTGGACGAGACTTCGTCAGGGCCTCACAACCCGGAAATGGTCGAAACAGGAATGTTGCGGCAAGGTTATGAGGGTCGCGCCCTTTAGGGTATGTCATTTCCTTCTGGAAAAGGGTAGTATCATGGTATGGAGCCCAGATACTTACTCATGTGGACACACTTTATTTATTATGTGTGATGTTGGTTACCGAGCGCTCGGATAAAGGTCCCAAAGGACCGGGGGTGGCATATTCGTGAGTTACCTATTATAGGGGTAACCCGACCTTGTTGGCAGAGAGCAGTTTGTCTCTCGGAGCGTCCAGCCAGAGGCGTTTCCTACGTGGCATAGGAAGTTCCTTAGCCTGACCATTTGTTGGAAAATCCAAAGAAACAATACGAACCTTTACGATTGCAATTGTATAACCTGCTATGGAATGAGGCGGTAACCTGCTATTGAACATAGTAGCTATAGTAGGCATAACGTGAAATGCCTATGCTGGCTAAGATTAATATTATACTTTCGAAATGTTTTCTGCACTATGCACTAATAATAATAATCCAATGATTTGTTTTGCGTAGTAAGCATCTTTGACTATCATAAGGAGAAATCTCCTACGATTCTGCGTATGCATTGTGTGTGTGTGCGGGAGGCCTTATGGTAGTTTCATTTTCCAAAAGCATTGCGGACTTCAATGTTTAAAATTCTTTTATTGTTGTTTGTTTAAAGATAAACGGTTTTTGTTGCTCACACCAGTCACATGACTGATCCGGAGTTTATTGTTCCCTTCCTAAACTCTGGGTGCCCACTATTTTCCACACGGGCAGTCTAGAGTTGGGTTTCTTAGATATTCAGGTTGAGTAGATTATCTGGAGCTAGTCAGTCCTTGGATGACTGACCTTGCTTTCCACTAGCTATGGATTGTAGCATTCTATTGGAGATATTGTTCCGCTGCTGATGTTATCTTTTCTTTCCGCTGCTATTTCTTGTATCATATCTCTGATGTATATTGATATTTATTGTATCATTCTGTTGTATTAGATTTTGTATCTGTCATTGTATCAATGTCATATATATATTGATATATTCTTTTTCTTCCGCTGTGTTGTTATACTTAATGGTGTTATATGCTCCGGAGAACCAGATTCGGCATTTGAATCTACGGCATTTTGAGTACAAGTGAAGTACGAATGCCAATTTTCGAAGGCCGAGTTTTTGGGTCTTTACAACGTGGTATCAGAGCTGAGGGTAAAACTTTAGCTCAGGAGTATAACACATTAAGTACCTCATTAGAGATAGGGTGAAGTATCCCTAGAATGATTAATCCTTAAGATATCCATCCGTATGCCTCAGTAAATTCTCTTGCTATCCATTGATAGTAAGTATGAGTGCAAGAAGAGGATGAGATAGGGGACAAGGGAATACGACTATAAATGGTCAATACTCTGTAACAACAGTGGAAGCAATCTTTTCTCTGTCAGTCTCTTTTGTTCAACATCTTTTCTCAATTCTTCGATAGTTCCTGGTAGATCCAGGAAGAAATTCGATATATTAATATGGGATGTAAACGCTAGATAGGCCAAATTGTTGTTTGGATGTATTGGATGAATTGTTTGCTTTGGTTGCTATGGTTGATAGGTATACTTTAGTTCTAAACTAAAAGTTTTGAAAATTGTATCCATATATCTATCTATTCTTTGGGTCCCGATATGTTCTACAACTGGTTAGTTACCCTTCGAACTGACCAATGCCATTGCATATTTCGTAGATCTGGATAACCCGAGTATTTTGTGAAGTGTTAAAACAGATTCGTTCTTGTATCTGTTATTGATATTCTGATTTGGTAAGCCAAATGCAGAATATATATTCAGTTGATTTGATGAAATATTCTTCATCTATCTTTTTGTCTCCTTGGCAATTTTGAGGACGAAATTCTTTTAAGGGGGGAAGTCTGTAACGACTCCGAAATTTATATAAATTTAAACTAATAATTAATTTAATTTCTGAATTAAATTTGTTAAATTAATGGATAAATGGACGCGAGTTTCCCCGAACTCAAATAAATTTTGTATAAAGCATTTAAAAATTAAACTATTGTATATATGTGTATATATGTGTGTATATATGTATTTGAGCATATGTGAGTAAATTTGAAATAATATATATATATATATATTTGATTTTTAATTTCATTTGTAAATAAATGGTTTAAGAATATAAATATATAAGGTACAAAATATAAAATAAAGACAGTAAAAATTTTTTTAACAACATATTAAAATAGAAATTTATATTTTAAAATAATATTATTAAAGACAAAGTTAAAAAGAAAGAAAACATATTTAAGTATGAAACAAGGCAATATAAAACAAGACAAAAGAAATTTATACAAGATCTTTAGTACCCTTAAACTAGAAACAAAACTGCATATGCATTTGAAATAACATAAGATAGAAAATATCTCTAGCACACAATCTCTCAGCCGAGTAAAAAGAAATGAATGGGATTAGAAAATCTATGTACAGGATATTGATACAGGAAGATAAACACAAGTATGAAATAAAAATAAATAAACAAAGTTGCTATGTACATAACATCACCTCCAACACATACAATATCATTATCATCCGAAGTCAACAAGTGTGCAAGGTAAGAATAAAGCAAATAAAATAAGGCAAGTTTGTACATGTTAATTAATGCAAGGTACTATCTGCCTCCAAATTGAGATAAAAATCCCTGGCCAAAGTATAAACAAATTATATCAATTGTACAAGTTCTATCACCAGTAAATTCATTTTCTTTATACCTCCTCCTCACTTCAATTTCGTCCATTTTCACTGAGAAAAACAAAAGCAAGTGTCACTCAAAAACTTAAACAAAATTCAAACAAACAAACAACATAAATCAATTCAAACTGAAGATTAAAAAGCTTCAGCAAGCAAAGAACTCAAGCCTGTTCAACATTATCAATCTCTATTCTTCCTTTCTGTGAAAACCAAGGTGAGTAAACAACCTTAAAAGATGATTTTTTTAGAATATTTATTTGTTGTTTGTAAATCTGAAGATTTGAAACTGTTTTATTATGTACATGTATGCAAAATTCTTCCCAGTATATAGATATTAGTAGGTGTGAATGTCTGAAACCATCTCTGCCTTTGTGTTCAGAGCATCAACCTTGTCATTCGATCAGTGTTAGGCCTTGACTTCAAAAGAAATTATGTGTAATTAAGTATAAAATGAAATTTAAAAATAGTTTCAAACAGGTTAAGTTTATACAGTAAAAATCATTGTGTGATTACAGAGTAAGATTCAAATTTGGAAAATTTCGAATATAATGATTTGTTACTCCAATCATATAACATGAATCCTTAATAAAAATAGGATTTTTAAGATGTAAATGGTGATTTTTAAGTGAGTGTTTAATGTGTAGTTCGAAAATCAATCAAATGTGTATTTCTACAAATTTCTGATGATTGAATCAATTATAAATGCTGAAAATTGTTACATAGCAAGATTAATTCTCCACGAACCCAAGAAAAATTCTAAAGAATTTTTCTAATGCGAGGATTTTGGGGTCGATTCGAAATTAGGGTTTTGGGTTCAGAATTTTTGGTGTTCTGTAAATTGGGTTTTCTTCGCCGTCGCTCGATCGAGTGGCACGTGGATTTGGGTGATGGAAGCTGGGGTGTAGACGAGGCGATGGCCGGGGTTGCATGAATTCCGGTGGTTGGAGTGGCGCGAACGAAGCATTGACAGGTTTCGAGTGGAAGTCCTGTTACTTGTTTCCAGGTTTCGAGTTTATACTCGAATTCGATTTCGCGTGAGTGATGGGATTTTGGTGATCTAGAGTTGATACGTGGGGGATTGTCGACTTGCTCGTTGATATGGAGACGACCGGAGGCGATCATCGGTGATGTACACGTGCACGGTGTCAATATTGTGCACCTGGTTTCTGGTTGGTGAAGAAGAAGTGGCTGGGTTTTCTTCGTGCTTTCACTCGAGTGTTTACTCGGAGTCGATACTTGTTGAACTGAAGTAAGAAAGGGACTGACTCGGGTAGGATACTAGTTAGAGGTTTTAACCTGTCCAGTTTTCAAATTTAAAAAGATTGAATGTAAATTTATAGATCAAGTTTTGAATTGAGTTTTTAAATTAAAGTTAAACAATAAATTCAAGTTGTCTGAAACTTAGTTTGTAAATAGCTCAAGTTTTAAAATTTTAAATTGTTTTAAATCAAAGTGTTTAAGAAATTAAAGTATGTCTTAAAGAATTTGAAATTAAAATGGAAATGGGAAAAAACATAAAGAAGTAAATTCTAACAAAGATTTAATCAAAGTTTAAATCTGGATTTAAATCTAAATTTGAATTCAAGATTTTGAATAAAATAAAGTTTTACAACTTTAAATGTTTGAATAAGTTTTAATGTAAAAAAGTATACCTTAAACATGTGAATTTTAAGGTTTAAAATTGGATTTAAACTTTATTTAAGATAAATCGGTACTTCATTTTAAAAATCTTAAAATTTAAAATGAAATTTAGAAGTAAATTTGGAAATGTATGACGATTAAACCATTAATAAGAATGAGTTCTACCTTAAGTAATAATGATGGTAATCCATTAATTTTTACGTTGATTAAAATGGATAAATTATTTATTTAATTAATTAATGATTTGGATTTAATTAAGTAAGTAATCAAAGGGTGAATTAATGGGTTTATAGGTTGATTTAAGTAATATGATTAATTAAGGATAATTGAATTAATTAAAGTGTTTGATAAATTAATTTATATCAAATGATTTGTAATTAATAAATCAGGATTGGATAATTAATTCATAAGTAATTAATTTACTTGGAAATAAATTGAATTGTTGAGGATTAAACGATTAATTAATCCTGCTTATAAATGATTATTAAATGCTTGACCTTACTCGTGAATGATTGCATTGTACGAGATGCCTTGAATTGATTGTCCTATCTGATCTATGATATTTTGTTCTGTGTGATTGTGCTGTGTATAATGTATTCATTTATTTACATTCGTATATTATCTTGCGATATATATCTGTGATCTGTACGATAAGCGTTATAGTTTATATCGCTTATCGACTATATTTCTGTATTTTAATCTGTTATGATTGAATGATGTTGCACTATTGTGTTAAACCCTGGACTACACTTTTACACACACAAATATGGATTTCACGTGGAAACTGGTTAAGTCACAAATGATTTAAAATTAATGTTTTTGAAATTAAAATTTTAATTTCAATTGATTTTGGAAATGGATTTGGGTTAAATGTTAGCTTTTGAAAGGAGTTTAAGGATATTTTGAATATCTTGAAATTTAAATAAGTCAAATTGAATTTGAATTCAAAATAAAGGAATTGAATTCTATATTGAAGATTTTGGTTTAAAAATGTGATACAAGTTAGAAATGTGTTTATATGAATTATACTATTTTAAAAGTATAATTTTGGGAATTTGAATTTAACCCAAGGAACTTTAACTCGTATAAATGAATCAGATTTCCAAAATGAAACTGGTTGTTTTCAAATGATAAAAGCTTTCATAAAAGAAAATGAAATTCCAGTTTAATTAAAGGAATTTTAAGATTGAATTGAGAAATTGTTTTCCAAGTTATGAATGAATTCTTTTAGAAATCTATGAATTGAATCTGTTTATTTTTAACAGATTTAAAATGATGATTTGTTTAAACCATTCAAAATGAAATTGTTTTGAAAGCTATAAGTTAAATCTTTGATTTAAAGATTTAACGAGTTAATCAAATTAAAATGGAAATTGATTTAGAAAATCTGTGAATGAATCTTTTGTTTAAAAGATTAAAGTGTGGGAATTGTTTAAACCGTTGAAGGTTGTTAAAATGAATCTTTTTGTTTAAAGATTTGAAATGGTAACTTGTTAAACCATTTGAAAAGAAAGTTTGGGTTTAAGTTGTGACTTAATTGAAATCCCAATATCCATTTGTTTTAAAGTATTACGCTCATTATTCGGTTTAGCCGGGAGAGGACCTTTGTGTCACACAACCCATTCCGAATAAGTGATACGTCGTATATGGATGACATTTGAAGACCGGTGTTGAAGACCGGGTGTTTGCGAAAACGATAGGATAACCTATCGATTGTCTCTGCACCGAGTAGCGCCCGGTATAGAGATTCCCTAAGTGATGGGAAATCCGATCGGGATTGTGAATACCCGGATTTGCAAGGGCTTCTTCGGAAGTGCCTTCGGTTCTGTTCAAACCCGGAACAGACTTGTATGGTTACATGTCTGACATTAAACTTTGAGATATAAAGAAGATTTCTTTCAAATACATATCTGTTGGTGGCGGAGAATTTATTCTCTTAGCTTAACACCCTTCTCTGAGACGTATGAGCTCAGAGGTTATGTAGTTGAAGGTTATCAGCGATATACTCCCAATTTGGTAATGTGGCATGCTGAGTGTTGATGTGTGATGATCATTATTTGATCATTTGTGATATGATCATTTGCGTGATCATTTATCTTTGTGATCATTACTTTGATCATCTGTTGACCCAAAGCATGGCTTTGTGCCAAAGCGTAGCTTTGTGGACGAGACTTCGTCAGGGCCTCACAACCCGGAAATGGTCGAAACAGGAATGTTGCGGCAAGGTTATGAGGGTCGCGCCCTTTAGGGTATGTCATTTCCTTTTGGAAAAGGGTAGTATCATGGTATGGAGCCCAGATACTTACTCACGTGGACACACTTTATTTATTATGTGTGATGTTGGTTACCGAGCGCTCGGATAAAGGTCCCAAAGGACCGGGGGGTGGCATATTCGTGAGTTACCTGTTACAGGGGTAACCCGGCCTTGTTGGCAGAGAGCAGTTTGTCTCTCGGAGCGTCCAGCCAGAGGCGTTTCCTACGTGGCATAGGAAGTTCCTTAGCCTGACCATTTGTTGGAAAATCCAAAGAAACAATACGAACCTTTACGATTGCAATTGTATAACCTGCTATGGAATGTGGCGGTAACCTGCTATTGAACATAGTAGCTATAGTAGGCATAACGTGAAATGCCTATGCTGGCTAAGATTAATATTATACTTTCGAAATGTTTTCTGCACTATGCACTAATAATAATAATCCAATGATTTGTTTTGCGTAGTAAGCATCTTTGACTATCATAAGGAGAAATCTCCTACGATTCTGCGTTTGCATTGTGTGTGTGTGCGGGAGGCCTTATGGTAGTTTCATTTTCCAAAAGCGTTGCGGACTTCAATGTTTAAAATTCTTTTATTGTTGTTTGTTTAAAGATAAACGGTTTTTGTTGCTCACACCAGTCCCATGACTGATCCGGAGTTTATTGTTCCCTTCCTAAACTCTGGGTGCCCACTATTTTCAACACGGGCAGTCTAGAGTTGGGCTTCTCAGATATTCAGGTTGAGTAGATTATCTAGAGCTAGTCAGTCCTTGGACGACTGACCTTGCTTTCCGCTAGCTATGGATTGGAGCATTCTATTGGAGATATTGTTCCGCTGCTGATGTTATCTTTTCTTTCCGCTGCTATTTCTTGTATCATATCTCTGATGTATATTGATATTTATTGTATCATTCTGTTGTATCAGATTTTGTATCTGTCATTGTATCAATGTCATATATATATTGATATATTCTTTTTCTTCCGCTGTGTTGTTATACTTAATGGTGTTATAAGCTCCGGAGAACCAGATTCGGCATTTGAATCTACGGCATTTTGAGTACAAGTGAAGTACGAATGCCGATTTTCGAAGGCCGAGTTTTTGGGTCTTTACAACGTGGTATCAGAGCTGAGGGTAAAACTTTAGCTCAGGAGTATAACACATTAAGTAGCTCATTAGAGAGGGTGAAGTATCCCTAGAATGAGTAATCCTTAAGATATCCATCCGTATGCCTTAGTAAATTCTCTTGCTATCCATTGATAGTAAGTATGAGTGCAAGAAGAGGATGAGAGAGGGGACAAGGGAATACGACTATAAATGGTCAATACTCTGTAACAACAGTGGAAGCAATCTTTTCTCTGTCAGTCTCTTTTGTTCAACATCTTTTCTCAATTCTTCGATAGTTCCTGGTAGATCCAGGAAGAAATTCGATATATTAATATGGGACGTAAACTCCAGATAGGCCAAATTGTTGTTTGGATGTATTGGATGAATTGTTTGCTTTGGTTGCTATGGTTGATAGGTATACTTTAGTTCTTAACTAAAAGTTTTGAAAATTGTATCCATATATCTATCTATTCTTTGGGTCTCGATATGTTCTACAACTGGTTAGTTACCCTTCGAACTGACCAATGCCATTGCATATTTCGTAGATCTGGATAACCCGAGTATTTTGTGAAGTGTTAAAACAGATTCGTTCTTGTATCTGTTATTGATATTCTGATTTGGTAAGCCAAATGCAGAATATATATTCAGTTGATTTGATGAAATATTCTTCATCTATCTTTTTGTCTCCTTGGCAATTTCGAGGACGAAATTCTTTTAAGGGGGGAAGTCTGTAACGACCCCGAATTTTATATAAATTTAAACTAATAATTAATTTAATTTCTGAATTAAATTTGTTAAATTAATGGATAAATGGACGCGAGTTTCCCCGAACTCAAATAAATTTTGTATAAAGCATTTAAAAATTAAACTATTGTATATATGTGTATATATGTGTGTATAGATGTATTTGAGCATATGTGAGTAAATTTGAAAATATATATATATATATTTGATTTGAATTTCATTTGTAAATAAATGGTTTAAGAATATAAATATATAAGATACAAAATATAAATAAATACATTAGAAATTTTTTTAACAACATATTAAAATAGAAATTTATATTATAAAATAATATTATTAAAGACAAAGTTAAAAAGAAAGAAAACATATTTAAGTATGAAACAAGGCAATATAAAATAAGACAAAAGAAATTTATACAAGTATCTTTAGTACCCTTAAACTAGAAACAAAACTGCATATGCATTTGAAATAACATAAGACAGAAAATATCTCTAGCACACAATCTCTCAGCCGAGTAAAAAGAAATGAATGGGATTAGAAAATCTATGTACAGGGTATTGATACAGGAAGATAAACACAAGTATGAAATAAAAATAAATAAACAAAGTTGCTATGTACATAACATCACCTCCAACACATACAATATCATTATCATCCGAAGTCAACAAGTATGCAAGGTAAGAATAAAGCAAATAAAATAAGGCAAGTTTGTACATGTTAATTAATGCAAGGTACTATCTGCCTCCAAATTGAGATAAAAATCCCTGGCCAAAGTATAAACAAATTATATCAATTGTACAAGTTCTATCACCAGTAAATTCATTTTCTTTATACCTCCTCCTCACTTCAATTTCGTTTATTTTCACTGAGAAAAACAAAAGCAAGTGTCACTCAAAAACTTAAACAAAATTCAAACAAACAAACAACTTAAATCAATTCAAACTGAAGATTAAAAAGCTTCAGCAAGCAAAGAACTCAAGCCTGTTCAACATTATCAATCTCTGTTCTTCCTTTCTGTGAAAACCAAGGTGAGTAAACAACCTTAAAAGATGTTTTTTTAGAATATTTATTTGTTGTTTACAAATCTGAAGATTTGAAACTGTTTTATTATGTACATGTATGCAAAATTCTTCCCAGTATATAGATATTAGTAGGTGTGAATGTCTGAAACCATCTCTGCCTTTGTGTTTCAGAGCATCAACCTTGTCATTCGATCAGTGTTAGGCCTTGACTTCAAAAGAAATTATGTGTAATTAAGTATAAAATGAAATTTAAAAATAGTTTCAAACAGGTTAAGTTTATACAGTAAAAATCATTGTGTGATTACAGAGTAAGATTCAAATTTGGAAAATTTCGAATATAATGATTTGTTACTCCAATCATATAACATGAATCCTTAATCAAAAATAGGATTTTTAAGATGTAAATGGTGATTTTTAAGTGAGTGTTTAATGTGTAGTTCGAAAATCAATCAAATGTGTATTTCTACAAATTTCTGATGATTGAATCAATTATAAATGCTGAAACTTGTTACATAGCAAGATTAATTCTCCACGAACCCAAGAAAAATGCTAAAGACTTTTTCTAATGCGAGGATTTTGGGGTCGATTCGAAATTAGGGTTTTGGGTTCAGAATTTTTGGTGTTCTGTAAATTGGGTTTTCGTCGCCGTCGCTCGATCGAGTGGCACGTGGATTTGGGTGATGGAAGCTGGGGTGTAGACGAGGCGGTGGCCGGGGTTGCACGAATTCCGGTGGTTGGAGTGGCGCGAACGAAGCGTTGACAGGTTTCGAGTGGAAGTCATGTTACTTGTTTCCAGGTTTTGAGTTTATACTCGAATTCGATTTCGTGTGAGTGATGGGGATTTTGGCGATCTAGAGTTGATACGTGGGGGATTGTCGACTTGCTCGTTGATGTGGAGACGACCGGAGGCGATCATCGGTGATGTACACGTGCACGGTGTCAATGTTGTGCACCTGGTTTCTGGTTGGTGAAGAAGAAGTGGCTGGGTTTTCTTCATGCTTTCACTCGAGTGTTTACTCGGAGTCGATACGTGTTGACCCGAAGCAAGAAAGGGACTGACTCGGGTAGGATACTAGTTAGAGGTTTTAACCTGTCCAGTTTTCAAATTTAAAAAGATTGAATGTAAATTTATAGATCAAGGTTTGAATTGAGTTTTAAAATCAAAGTTAAACAATAAATTCAAGTTGTCTGAAACTTAGTTTGTAAATAGCTCAAGTTTTAAAATTTTAAATTGTTTTAAATCAAAGTGTTTAAGAAATTAAAGTACGTCTTAAAGAATTTGAACTTAAAATGGAAATGGGAAATATTATAAAGAAGTGAATTCTAACAAAGATTTAATCAAAGTTTAAATCTGGATTTAAATCTAAATTTGAATTCAAGATTTTGAATAAAATAAAGTTTTACAACTTTAAATGTTTGAATAAGTTTTAATGTAAAAAAGTATACCTTAAACATGTGAATTTTAAGGTTTAAAATTGGATTTAAACTTTATTTAAGATAAATCGGTACTTCATTTTAAAAATCTTAAAATTTAAAATGAAATTTAGAAGTAAATTTGGAAATGTATGACGATTAAACCATTAATAAGAATGAGTTCTACCTTAAGTAATAATGATGGTAATCCATTAATTTTTACGTTGATTAAAATGGATAAATTATTTATTTAATTAATTAATGATTTGGATTTAATTAAATAAGTAATCAAAGGGTGAATTAATGGGTTTATAGGTTGATTTAAGTAATATGATTAATTAAGGATAATTGAATTAATTAAAGTGTTTGATAAATTAATTTATATCAAATGATTTGTAATTAATAAATCAGGATTGGATAATTAATTCATAAGTAATTAATTTACTTGGAAATAAATTGAATTGTTGAGGATTAAACGATTGATTAATCCTGCTTATAAATGATTATTAAATGCTTGACCTTACTCGTGAATGATTGCATTGTACGAGATGCCTTGAATTGATTGTCCTATCTGATCTATGATATTTTGTTCTGTGTGATTGTGCTGTGTATAATGTATTCATTTATTTACATCCGTATATTATCTTGCGATATATATCTGTGATCTGTACGATAAGCGTTATAGTTTATATCGCTTATCGACTATATTTCTGTATTTTAATCTGTTATGATTGAATGATGTTGCACTATTGTGTTAAACCCTGGACTACACTTTTACACACACAAATATGGATTTCACGTGGAAATCGGTTAAGTCACAGATGATTTAAAATTAATGTTTTTGAAATTAAAATTTTAATTTCAATTGATTTTGGAAATGGATTTGGGTTAAATGTTAGCTTTTGAAAGGAGTTTAAGGATATTTTGAATATCTTGAAATTTAAATAATTCAAATTGAATTTGAATTCAAAATAAAGGAATTGAATTCTATATTGAAGATTTTGGTTTAAAAATGTGATACAAGTTAGAAATGTGTTTATATGAATTAAACTATTTTAAAAGTATAATTTTGGGAATTTGAATTTAACCCAAGGAACTTTAACTCGTATAAATGAATCAGATTCCCAAAATGAAACTGGTTGTTTTCAAATGACAAAAGCTTTCATATAAGAAAATGAAATTCCAGTTTAATTAAAGGAATTTTAAGATTGAATTGAGAAATGGTTTTCCAAGTTATGATTGAATTCTTTTAGAAAGCTATGAATTGAATCTGTTTATTTTTAACAGATTTAAAATGATGATTTGTTTAAACCATTCGAAATGAAATTATTTTGAAAGCTATAAGTTAAATCTTTAATTTAAAGATTTAACGAGTTAATCAAATTAAAATGGAAATTGATTTGGAAAATCTGTGAATGAATCTTTTATTTAAAAGATTAAAGTGTGGGAATTATTTAAACCGTTGAAGGTTGTTAAAATGAATCTTTTTGTTTAAAGATTTGAAAAGGTAACTTGTTAAACCATTTGAAAAGAAAGTTTGGGTTTAAGTTGTGACTTAATTGAAATCCCAATATCCTTTTGTTTTAAAGTATTACGCTCATTATTCGGTTTAGCCGGGAGAGGACCTTTGTGTCACACAACCCATTCCGAATAAGTGATACGTCGTATATGGATGACATTTGAAGACCGGTGTTGAAGACCGGGTGTTTGCGAAAACGATAGGATAACCTATCGATTGTCTCTGCACCGAGTAGCGCCCGGTATAGAGATTCCCTAAGTGATGGGAAATCCGATCGGGATTGTGAATACCCGCATTTGCAAGGGCTTCTTCGGAAGTGCCTTCGGTTCTGTTCGAACCCGGAACAGACTTGTATGGTTACATGTCTGACATTACACTTTGAGATATAAAGTAGATTTCTTTCAAATACATATCTGTTGGTGGCGGAGAATTTATTCTCTTAGCTTAACACCCTTCTCTGAGACGTATGAGCTAAGAGGTTATGTTGTTGAAGGTTATCAACGATATACTCCCAATTTGGTAATGTGGCATGCTGAGTGTTGCTGTGTGATGATCATTGTTTGATCATTTGTGATATGATCATTTGCGTGATCATTTATCTTTGTGATCATTACTTTGATCATCTGTTGACCCAAAGCATGGCTTTGTGCCAAAGCGTAGCTTTGTGGACGAGACTTCGTCAGGGCCTCACAACCCGGAAATGGTCGAAACAGGAATGTTGCGGCAAGGTTATGAGGGTCGCGCCCTTTTGGGTATGTCATTTCCTTCTGGAAAGGGTAGTATCATGGTATGGAGCCCATATACTTACTCATGTGGACACCCTTTATTTATTATGTGTGATGTTGGTTACCGAGCGCTCGGATAAAGGTCCCAAAGGACCGGGGGGTGGCATATTCGTGAGTTACCTGTTACAGGGGTAACCCGGCCTTGTTGGCAGAGAGCAGTTTGTCTCTCGGAGCGTCCAGCCAGAGGCGTTTCCTACGTGGCATAGGAAGTTCCTTAGCCTGACCATTTGTTGGAAAATCCAAAGAAACAATACGAACCTTTACGATTGCAATTGTATAACCTGCTATGGAATGTGGCGGTAACCTGCTATTGAACATAGTAGCTATAGTAGGCATAACGTGAAATGCCTATGCTGGCTAAGATTAATATTATACTTTCGAAATGTTTTCTGCACTATGCACTAATAATAATAATCCAATGATTTGTTTTTCGTAGTAAGCATCTTTGACTATCATAAGGAGAAATCTCCTCCGATTCTGCGTTTGCATTGTGTGTGTGTGCGGGAGGCCTTATGGTAGTTTCATTTTCCAAAAGCATTGCGGACTTCTATGTTTAAAATTCTTTTATTGTTGTTTGTTTAAAGATAAACGATTTTTGTTGCTCACACCAGTCCCATGACTGATCCGGAGTTTATTGTTCCCTTCCTAAACTCTGGGTGCCCACTATTTTCCACACGGGCAGTCTAGAGTGGGTTTCTCAGATATTCAGGTTGAGTAGATTATCTGGAGCTAGTCAGTCCTTGGACGACTGACCTTGCTTTCCGCTAGCTATGGATTGGAGCATTCTATTGGAGATATTGTTCCGTTGCTAATGTTATCTTTTCTTTCCGCTGCTATTTCTTGTATCATATCTCTGATGTATATTGATATTTATTGTATCATTCTATTGTATCAGGTTTTGTATCTGTCATTGTATCAATGTCATATATATATTGATATATTCTTTTTCTTCCGCTGTGTTGTTATACTTAATTGTGTTATAAGCTCCGGAGAACCAGATTCGACGTTTGAATCTACGACATTTTGAGTACAAGTGAAGTACGGATGCCGATTTTCGAAGGCCGAGTTTTTAGGTCTTTACAATTTGTATTAGTATGACTCTGATGTATCATTTTGGAAATGATTTTGTAAAAAAATTATGTTGATTAGTATATGTTATTCCATTGCGTTGTGAGATTTTGTGATTTTTTAGTTTCTTCTTATCTTTTATCTTCTTTCTTTCCCCTAACGATCTGTCTTTCCAGCACTTGAATGCTCGACACGCAATATAGTGGACATATTAGTGTCGATTTTCGAGGGTTGAAAAAGCCCGGTTCGTTACATTTAAAGTAAGAAATCTTGTTAATGATTTGTGAATATACTTATAACATTTGAGATAAATATACGAATACTTTTTAAAGTATTGAAAGAGGACAAATGAATAGTAGTTATTGATAAATGAAGTTCTATTAGGTAAAAGAAGTTTTACTAATAAAAGAGGTTTTAATTAATAAAGATTATAATAACATGTGAGATACGTATATGAATAGTTTTTGAAGTATTGAAAATAGTACAAATGAATAGTAGTTATTGATAAATGAAGTTATATTAGGTAAAAGAAGTTTTACTAATAAAAGATGTTTTAATTAATAAAAGATTAATTAAACTAAAAGGGATTAGAAGTCGCTTATGTGACTTAATCGTGCTTTGTATAAAGTCGCTTATGTGACTTAATCGTGTTTTGCATGATTTGATCGTGCTTTGTATGTTTACTCGTTTATGGAAAGCATTTAGTTATATACTTAGCACTAAAAGCCAATGAAGTAGGTCTATCTGTCTATGAGAATTAAGATTAATGTTCATGTAGGGATACGAGCAATAGAGCTTTAACCTACCGGCTTCACTCTTAACCGAGGGATAGTGGTAGATTAAAATATTGAAAACGTGATAAGTACACAAGACTTGGTTTCCATATGCGATCGCTCTCATTATCATTGAATGACCAAATTAGTTTATTTGGACGTAGAGAAACCATGATCGGTAAGTGTTTTACTTATTGAAAATCACTTCAAGACTGAGATACTTATTCTATCTCTTGGAATTGGATTTGTTCGAGATGCTGGAATTCATGTGTAGTTTCGAGATCTATTCGAGATATGGGAATCCAGTTGGGGATTCGTGTTATATTTGAGTGATGGAGACTCGTATGGAAGATGCCCAATGTGACCTCGACATTGAAAATGGGTAAAGACATAGTAGGATGCACAACCTGAGGTTTAGCTGACCCACGTCAAGGTGTTGTCAACTCCATATCAAGAGATACCTATCGATTGTTGACCGGAGGGAGTTAATGATATTTGGTTCCACGTTTTTCATGTTTATGTTCGGGTGTGGTCCGCTTGTATTTACCTTATGATATATTTTATCTAGAGATATACAGCGCTTGGAAGATATTTTATAATACTTGTGCATGGAGATCCGCTTTAGTTTACTGGAGGCATCTTCATGAAAAATACGTTATACGAACGTTCCTTGTCGGTTTTGATTATACCCTCTAATATTTTGTTGAATGTAACCAATGTAACCATTTAGCTATATTATAAAAGTTATATTCTACACCCTGGACGTTATCTATTATATCACCTTATGTACTTATTAAATAGTGGTTCTTTTGAGGGGATAACCGTTATGGCATTCCATGCGGTCTCAAAAATACTGTTATATGCTGGCTACATATTCCTTGAGTTTCTCATCACGGACTTATATCTTACATGTGGCTTTTGTTTTCGCTAAATTCCTTATGTGCTCTATCAAGTAGTTTGAGGGAGGCATGTTTTCGTTAATCTTCGTTGGAGCTCGAGAAGACAAGTTGGATGTTTCATGTATCGTAGTATTCTTATTTCCGCTGCATTGTACATATCAGCATTTATGAGGACGTGCAGTTATAACTGTTTAGGCTGATGATCGTACTTAGGTCTTGTAACTCCGAAGTTTCTGGATCAGGGCAACCCTTTGTACTATTCTTTTAATATTATATATTACCGTTCTCCTAGTGAGATTCTGATGTTGTGTTCTCTTCTTTCCTTTTCTTTTTATTTTACCCTAACAATTCGTCTTTCCGACACTTAGGTGCTCGGCACGTGAATACCATCCATGTATTATTATCGACATTCGAGGGCCGAAAAGGCTAGTCATTACACTTGGTATCAAAGCTGAAGATTAAGAGAGAACCCTGGCTTTGGTGGGGTATAACTCATTAAGAGATAGGGTAATGGAATGCCCTTGCATGATTTCAGTGTATTATACATATGAAAACGTAATTGTATTTGTTATAAACGTATACCTTAAAGGTAATAATAAATGAGGAAAATTAAAGATCTAAGGTAACTTATATAAGTGAATTGTTAAAGTATAATTTAATTAATGTAGGGATTAATGATGTTCATTTGTTACTCCTCATTAATTTTTTTAGTCCTGCTCAACCAGTTTATAGACATTGACTTTCATTTGTTGATTATTGATTTGTGCTTGACCACTTTACGAGCATATTTACTTTTTACTGCATGGGTTGGGTAAACAATATTTGTAGGTACATTGAAATGAACACCTTATGAATTAAGTTTCACAATTTGACTCTAAGGCGTTCGATGATAATGTTAGGTTAAAACTTAACTTTTATAAAAATTGAATTTAGTAAAAGATGTATATTTTGATTTAAAGGAAGATAAGAAATTTAGTAAATAAACATTTGTGAAAATATTTATATAAGAAAGTGATTTTTTATAAATATGGTTTATAAACAAAAAGGATTTAACTGATATTTTGAGAATTTAGATCCTGGTGTCTTTGAAAATGTTTTTCAAGATTTTAGAGAAAATAATAGTAGTATTATTTGGAAGTACGTATTTAGGGAATTGGATAAGGAAGTTGAGATCATGGTACTTAGTAATACTTATGAAATATTTGATATAGCTTTGAAATAATTTTGGTTAAGTTCGAAAGGCATGATTTGGATGTACTGAACTCACTTCTGCTACTTGAAAATAATTCTGGTGATGACTTTAGCATCATCGGCATTCATTTTCCAGTTTCTAAGTAGGGGATGCTACAAGGTTGTTTTAGTAAAATAGATTTCATTTTGATTCCGAAAGTATGATTTGTTATACAAAAGATATTTGTATGTATTATTATTTCAAAGCAATTTGAAATAAGACTCGGTGTTTAGTTCTTAACTCTTCTTTGGAAAGAAATTTGATATGAAAATTTTAATATAGAAAAGTTTTATGTATATACCAAGTATGGTGCCCGAGTGATAATGGCATAGCCTAGAATAAATGTTAGAATTTTTCATGTTGTCCCTATTTTTGGGTAAAGTGTGTTTAATAAATTTTAAAAATATGTTAAGATATTTTATGGACACATCTAGCCTATGCATTAGGATTGTATGGTATGTGTATCATGTTATGATATGCTAGTCGGTAGTTTTCATCTGTTAAAATGAAATGAGAATTTCTATGATTTTGGACAGCTGAAAGCTTCCGAATCGTTATAGAACTTGAAGCAAAATGTTTTTGTGTGAAAATATAAAGTTGATTTTATATAACAATTGAAATTGAGAAGGTAGTAAGTTAATACAAGTTTTGAATTTGTTGAACATGCTTGTTAAGTAAAATGAACTTGATATTTTTGTATATACGCTTAGGATGTAGTAGAGTATTATACGATTATGAACTTAAGTAAGTTATATTTTATGAAATATTTTATAAATGATTTTAGTATTGAATGACATACTATTTGAATAAAAAACGTGATAAAAGATATTGGTATAGTTAAGAAACCAATATGATAAATACGTAAGTTGTACATAGATCGTCTTATTCAAATGACTGTTCTTGATCCAGTATTTAAGTACCTAATTCTAGGTGGTTTACACCAGTCCGAACAAGGATTTTTCACTAGACTTTTAACGGCAAACACTTGATACGGATTCTTGATAAGATCCCAAAGGTTTCTATTATAGTACATGGCTATGTGAGGAGAACGGAGGTTTCTAATCAAGGAACCTAATCGGAGTCTGCACTAGAAAGATTAAGTGATCTATACTAGTTAGGAAGTGAAATTTATGCGATCGAGGAAGTGATCGGATTTGATATTGCGTATGGATGATCCATGTGCATTGTACAGGGTTTAGTATATGCATACTATGTTTTGTTAGCTTATGGAGAGTTTAGGTGATGATTTGTTATGAGGTATTGTAGATCGTCGACTAAGTAATATCCTAAGGTTGTTGAGCATAAGGTACATATAGTAAGTCGTTTTTCATCCTTGTGCGATGAGAAGGTTTTGAACTTTAGCAAACCATGAGTTTTTTTGCTAAGTGATTTTGAATGATGTATAGTATTGCTATGTGATTGTTTCTTTTGTTGCTCATGCTGAAATTTCGAGGATGAAATATACTAAATGGAGGAGAATGTAACGACTCAGAATTTCAAACACTTCGTATTTAAATATCCAAAATATTTGAATCTTGGATTTAATGTTATTAAAATAATTTAACAAGATTTTTAACCCCCTTTTAATTCATAAGTAATGATGGTAAGCTTGTTTTAGAAAAATGTTTACAAAAATAAATACTTTGAAAAAATATCGATTAGGTGACCGAAATTCGTTTTATTGATAAACAGCTTTTTAGCCGTCAGAAGTTGTTCGAATTTTTTTTACATTTATTTGCTTAGGTAATTAATAAAATGAAATAATTTTTTTCCATTTATGGAAATAAACTTTTTGGATGATTTCATGGGTGATGTCATCAAAGATATTTAATAAATGAGCTTAAATGGAAATACCTAAGAGTTAAGAAATGATAAAGAAGATGTGAAGGGAGGTAAGCCTTACATAACATGAAATGGGGGTGAGAATAAGCTTATGCTACACCATTTGAAGCTTATAAAAGGAGGGGTATACCCTTGTTAAATAATCACAAATTCACAAAATTTTGGAATGAAGTATGAGAATAAAAATGGTGGAAGTGCTTAAGCACTAATCCACTAATTCTTATTTAACTTTTTCATGTCTTAACCAAATCATCTCCAGTCCCTTCTAAACTTTGGATATAGTCCTAAGACATCATTGGAAGCATGATTAGCAAGTAAGAAGTGGGATAATGTGAGGGGAAGAGGGGGTTTCATGGAAGGTCCGTGAGCCTGGGAGGAGGAGAGGAGGTATTACTTTGGTTTGGAAGTGTTAAAGGTTGGATCTTTAGGATTTTGGTGATGGAAGGAGATGGTTCTTTGTTATTGTGGCTTTGTTCTTGGATTGGGCATGAATCTAAGTGTGTTATCTCACTATCTTATAAGTATATTTTGTGTATATATATGTTGTGTGCAAAGTATAAAGTTAAAGTAACATTAACTAATTAAATCTATAAACCTTGGACCCTTCTTGCTTTTGAAAGCAAATGCTAACTTTATACTATATAATATCACTTCTATTACCCTCTCAAACATGTGGTGTGACCTTGAATTTATGGTTAAATGGTTGTTTAACTTATGTGAGAAGTAAGTTTGAAAGTGTTTGAAACGAGAATAGTTGTTATAAGTGCACTTCTGAATCTCTTCTTTTGGGGAATTTTTATAAATAAATGTGAAGATAACCTTAGGGATTTCTTTCAATATTTTTTAAGTATCATAAGGGAAGTACTTTTTATAAAAAATTCAAGTCTTAAATCATTAGATAAAGTGGTCAAAACTAGTCGCAAAGATCATGTTTTCAATGTTGTTTTTAACAAAGACTTTTAACAGCATTTATAAGTGTTGTAGTAAGTTGCTTATGGTTTTAAGTGTTTAAAAATGATATTTAAATTTGGTATTTTTATATAATCTTTTTAGAGATGTTTTCTAACTAACTTTGAAGTATTTTAAAGTTTGTTTGAAGTTTAAATATATTTTTAATAATTATATATGTATTTTCAAAGTAAAGAGGTTTTATAATATAAAACATGTTTTTCATCAAATTATAAATTAGTTATTTTCAAGTAATATTTTACATAGATATTAAAAATCTATTTACAAGTATTTTTAAAGTTTTGAAAAAGGTAATTGATTAGGCTTAACACTAAAAGCCAATGAAGTAGACTTTTCTATTTTTGTGAGTTAAGATGATATCAAGTAGGAACAGAGCAATAAGCTCTAACCTACTGGTTTCCCTCTTAAACGAGGAATAGTTAAGTTGCGAATATCGAAAACGTGTTAATCTTATTATTTAATTATTTTTTGAAAAGTAATTGACTTGTGAGTACGAAGTAGGCTTATCTATTTGTGAGAGTTAAGATTGATGTCGAGTAGGGATGGAGCATTGTAACACCTCGTAAAATGAACCATAAACAAATGAAGTAAATTAAAATAAATGTGATATGGTGGAAAATGAAAATTTTATAAATGTTGTAATTTGACCACATAACTTTTACCATTACATTCGTGGTGAAATTCTGATTTATTTCCATATATAATATGCTGAAAACGAAGCTCGAACAAACAAGTTATGAGCTTTTGAAGCTTTTAGATTTAAAATAATTTGAATAGGATTCAACTAAATAATAATTCCATAATTTGGAATTTGAAATTAATTGTGATTAGACTTGGAGGTTAAGTAAAGTTAAATTAGCAATTAATGTTAAAATTCAATTAGGGTATGAAATCAACAAATAATCAAGCAACGGTAAAATAAAATAAACACCTTCCCAAACTAAGAGAAGAAGTCGACCTAGCACTTCAAAGGGTCGACCTAAAGGTCGACCGTATGGGTCAACCACTTGGAGTATGGGGTCGACCACTTCCATGTTGTGGAGCCTATTTTGATGAGTTGTACGTTCCAGATTTATCAGTTTTTAGTCTATTCTCGTTCAACGGTTCTGGTGCATTTCCCACCACTATAAATTAGACCCTATACCTTTCACTTTTATCCACCAATATTTTTGGAACAATAGAGAAACTCTGTCATTGTTATCTCTCAAAATTAGATTCAGAAACTCCGTAGAGAATTCTGGTAAGAATCCAATTTATTTTCTATTTATTTATTCTTCCTCCAATCTATTCTTATTCTATTCTCCTCCAACTATTCTGAATCTAATAGATATATTTTCCTCTTCCCTATTGTGTGTATATATATCAAAAAGGAGTGATTCTGGAAGAGATTGTGAGGCATGTAAATCCAATAATGGCGAAGCTAAGGGTATTTTGTGAGCGGAAACCTTAGTATTTCTTTTCAGCAATTTTTAGTGTATTTTTTTGGATTTGAATGTCTTAGAGATTTTGGGATTCCGAAAATATTATAGATGAAATCCCCCAAAATTCCCTATTATTTTGAAATGTCATTCTAGATTAGGATCCTCAATTATTTATATTAATTTGATTGAATTTATTTCGTTTATGCAATTTTTGATAATTTCATAGTCTATTCCACTTCTCCTTCTTCTTTGGGTCAAATTGTGATCTTTCAATAAAACAAGGGGTTTAGATTACGAACTATATTCGTAGTTTACACCACTTATTCTTATCTAATTCTTTATTAAAAGAGGAGTTGAATAAAATATGGAGTTTAGGTTGCAATTCTCATTGTTTAAGATGTTCCATTGAATTGATGTAATAAATTGGTGTAATAAATTGATTTTCTATTTTATTTATAAGTCTGTTATTGCAGTTTTGGTTATGAATATTTATTTCCTGTTTTGGACATTAGAATTCCATGAAAATCTTGGAAAATTGAAGAAAACGAACTTATAACAATAATAATTCAGAAATTGACATTTAACGCTAGTTTAGAGCGTAAAATTTGTGCGTTTAGAACTTATTTTGTGCGAATATTTATTTATCTCTATTTACGTAATTAACGTATAATTATTGCGTATATAGCATAGTTAATTAGACATTTATTTTCATCTATTTCCCTCATTAGAAAGATAATTGATTGTTAGGTGAAAACAAAAGGAAACTCTTATATAGCCTAATTATTATTTTAAGACGTAACAAGGAAGACTCCTTATAAGGCCCTATTTATGAAATGGTGAGATGAGTGTGTGTGTAGGGTAATTAATTTATGGCTATGTCATAGGGATGCGAGGTCAATATAGTTATATGACGAAAATCTGCCCTTCACTTTGAGGCTACCAGCAGTTATGTACACTTTTATTGATATGAGATATCCTTAGGATAAATATTTGTAATGATGTGAGGTTGGTTCCAAATTCTGTAGGGGAAATCTGTCCAGTTAATCTGGCTACCCATTCCTACGAATAGGGGACTAATGTGAGATGTCATTATGGGTATGAGCCATAAGACGAAGGGCCTACTTCGGGGTTTGGGGTATTAAGTGGTTGGACTCGCCTTTTCCCCCAGATAAAGTATTAAATGGTCAAGGGGTTACGATTAGTGGTATCTCCATATAGGTCCGCTTTTGGAAATAGGTCTTAAATGACAGGTTCTACGTATTTTCCACTCTGAAGTATTAAGTGGCCTATGGTATTATATATGATGTTAGTTAGATATTACTATTGAGGAGCACGCTTCTGGAAATAGGTCTTAAATGATAGGGTCTGCCTATTTTCCACTGGGAAGTATTAAGTGGCTTGGGTACCGTCTCTCACATTATTAGCTATTTATGATGTATGATTGAAATATGGGATCTACTTTTGGAATGGAAGGTATTAAGTGGTTAGACCTGCCTCCTTTCCTTATAAAGAAGTAGTAAATGATTTTAATGGTTTTATGCTCGTAGACATATTCTTGTTTTGAAATATACTGCCCAAGTACTGAAAAGGAAAGACTCAAGGTTTTTATTCACCAAACACTTGTTGTTCTGACTTCCTCATCATTACAACACAGGTTAAGGGCGGAGTGTTTGCGGTGACGATGCTTAGAGATGGAGAAGCTTAGCTTGTGGCAGTATTTTCTATTATTACTTGGTTTTATGTGTACCCACGTATTTAGACAATTGTTATAACGGATACTATGTTACGGTTTTATGAAATTTTGTATTATGACATTTTTATGGTTTTGAAATAAATGGGTACACTTTGATATTATATTTTGTTCCATCCGCTGTGAGTTCTGAAAGTTTAGCTATGGCTTTATACTGTTATTTTCTTAGTTCTACCAAGAGCTTACCTTAGAATGGATCTAAGTTTCGATGAGCCTTTTCTTAGTCAAAATTAAGGCATGTTCCAGGGTAGGTTGTTACATTTAATATCAGAGCCTAGGTTACCTGATCAACGGGGAAAGTATACTATACGCATGAGTGGTATACTTATTATTTTTGAAAAGGTTTTCAAAATATTTTTCTAAAACTCATACCATATATATACTTATTTTTGAATTTATGCATAAATATATAAATTCTAACTATAGAAGTAGTTGCAACCATATTCCTAAAGGATAGGCGGGGCGACTATGAGTTGGAAGAATAAATAGAGGAAATTTCTACATCTACTCTAATTACCCATGGAGCGGAGATCATATCTTTAGGAGAAAACTAGGGAGAACACGACCTCAACTTATGGAAGCACCCTAGAAACTGGATAGTAATTGACTCCTTGATAGGGCCTAGTCTTCCTTATCATTATGGACTCTATAGACATATTTAATAATAGGGGTGACCGTAGAGGGAAAGGTTGATAGAAAATAAATGACCTTAAGGAAACATCCGTTAATAATTAGTACAGACAAATTAACGTTTATGGAGGTAACAAATGAATGTGTTATGTATTAATAAAATACGGAAGTAAGGAAAGGAGAAAACTTACGTAAGAGGGAATACATTTATCACCACAAGGAGCAAATTAGACTTTTAAATGGTAGAATACAAAGGTTTAAAAGAAAAAACAAATTTTAATCCTACCTTTTGGGACATAATTTGATAAAAAGGTTTCTTTGAAAATCCCTTGAAAATTTCGAAAGTGCTTTTTAAAAGATTTTGAAATGAAAAATCTTATAAGTTAGAAATTTTTGATAAAAAGTGATTTTAGATGACTTTTAAATTATATCACCGACTGTTTTGTAAAAAGTTTGAAAAGAGGTTGTAAATTTAAAAAAGGTGGTAAAACATTTTTGTTAAGTGATTTTAATTTAAAAATTTGGTTGCTTGAGAAGTTGAAAAAAAAGTTTTCATTTATTAACTTCTCAATTTAAAATTTGATTGGATTAGAAAGCTTTTAATTTCATTGTTTTTGTATTCTTCTATTTTTCTATGTTATATTTCCTATGCAATAAATTTGAAAGTCCTCCCTCTACAACTTCCTAAAGGCTGGATAATTTTAAAAAAAATTAAAATATAAATATGGTTTTAGACAGCTTTGGAAATTTACCACCATTAGTTAGAAAAAGTTTGGAAAGGTAATGCAATTTTTAAAAGTAGTGAATTTCTTTATGACAAAATGGTGGATGGTTTTAATTGTAAATTTATGACTTGATTATTCATTTGTTAACCATTTTAATTAGATTAAAAAGATTTCAATTTTTTATTCTTTGAATTTTCTATTTTTCCTTATTTAAAAACTTAAAATTTCATTCCTTAGAACTCTTTTTAGGGGTTTATAGATAAAAATAACACATATTTTGGGATACAGAAATAGAAAGAAAGGAATGTCCAATAGTATAGGAAGAAGAGCATTCCCATATAATGTGATGAAGAAAATAATGACTGTAGGTTAACTAAAAATAAATTTGTGAATTCTGGTAAATGAGACATTGAAAGGAATAATAGAGTAAGATAGAAGTTATCTTTGTCCACTCCATCTATTTTTCTATCATATGAAGTTATAAAAGGTATTTTTGACATTAGTTGGATTTAAATGATGATTGATAAATAAGTTAGATGTTTTTGTATAAGGAGAAGCAATTATGCAAAGATGACAATGTTATATGTTTTTCTAAATTTGAATACAAAATTTATTTCAATAATAATGATATTGGATTTGATATAGAAAAGTGTTGCCAGAGATTTCAAGAGTTTTTGAGCAAAGTTATGAGATATATTTTATCACATAACAGTATATTTTGAGTAATAAGGTAATCAATATTATTGTATACTTTAAAGGAAATAAATGTTATTTTGAAATGATGATTGTGAAAATTTTACTATTTTGTAAACGATAATTCTTGTAGCTAGAAAACTTTTTGAAACAAAAATGATCTAACATATTATTTTGGAAAAATAATTAAGTTTGAATCTTTCCTGTTAAAAATCCTATTTTCAAAAAGCAGTGAATCCTTGTTTTAGTAAGTTATTGAAAGGAAAGTTTTTCAGAAGTTCCTTTTTAAAAAACCAAGAAAATTTTAAATGCCATGAATTAGAAAGTCTAACTTTTAAGGAAAAAAAATTTTGATAAGGAAAGTTTTAGAAAAGGGAGATTCTTTTATTCCTATTTGGGAACAAAGAAAATTTGAATTTTTGGTAAAGGTTTTTATTAAAGTTTAAATTTTCAAAGATTGAGATATTGAATTTGATAATTCATGTTTTAAGTATTGCAAGAAATGAAGTAATAAATGCTTATTTTTAAATAATTTTATCTGTATGAAGATATTTTAGTTTATGTGCGAAAGTTATGGTTTTATAAAATTTTATGGAGTAGATAAGGATCATGACCTAGGTGGGATAGACTAAGGTTTTTAGGATATGAATAAAATAGAAATAAAATGTAAAACCTGATCTGGAAAGTTGAAGTCAGTCCCAAACCTCTATTAGAAGAAGTTGGTAAAGTGTAATGATGTTCTAGATCTATAATGGGCTATGAATTAAGTTACCCATAGAATATGAATTTCTATATTTTAATTTTGGAGCAATTTCCACATAATTTCCATAAATTATCCAATTCCAAAATACATGTAAAAGTGCGTTGTTTGAAGTAACAAGAAATACAGTAAAAGGGAAAGAGATGTCTAAGAGATGGATATTCCTTTCCATAGTTTACACTGTCTATTTCAATAACGGAAAAGAAATGGTTCCTTGTAATTTCAAACAAAGCAACAATCTTAATTGTGGTTAATTTATTGTTGTAATCTTTTTGGAAGGATAACTTTGATGAATTAAAATATGGAAATGAGTATTCTAGTTGTACAATTAGTAGTTAGATACAGATATCGTACATCCACGCTAAACGAATAGAATATATATAGAGAGCATAGATTACGACTAAATGTGTATTAGTTAGTAATTGACGGATTAGGATTTATAAGTGTTAATTACAAATTTAACAGGCAATAAATTTGTAATTAATGAGAGGAAAAGTAATCTAATGAGGACTGCTTAAGGAAACTTGATATTGCATTTGTGGAAGAAATAATTTTAAGTAATGAATGGATTTTGGAAACCTGAAGAAGGATAAAAAGATTGAAGAAGGATTAATTGAAAATGGTGCAATTCTGATAGTAATGGTCGGCTGCTATGAATATTAATTGAAGCAATAAATGGACCACATTTATTAAAGACCAAAAAAAGGAGAAACTAAGAAAATAGGTAGCCATGGAATGAAATATTAAGGATAACCCATTTTAATTTAGAAAGAAGTAGTAGGATCTCAACACCATTTATATTAACTGATAATAAATCGCAACTTCAGTAAAAATTTCTATTTCGAGTTCTTGGATTATAGTATCTAGTTGTCTTCCTTAGTTATTGGAAAAGTGGATGGTGTGGTATAAGAAGTATTCCCATTTTCTTTCTATATAGCCTTTACGAACGGGATTTAAACCACTTGATATATGTTGGGAAGCAAAGTAAATAAGAAAATTTTATGAGAACACTTAACTAGCGATAGACCATAGGTAAAACTATAGATTAACGAGGAAATTAGGTTAGTAGGCTAAAGTCGGTAAATGTTTTGATCTCAAAACTTTAGATTTTGGGAAACATAAGAGATTTATCTCATAAAATTCCACCATGCAATGAAAAGAGAAAAGGTATAGGAATGAGAATGGAATTTCCTATTGATCAAGAATTAAGAAGAGGATGGCAGAAATTTTCCATTAGAAGCAGTAGAACCGCATCTCTCCAACACAGCTTTATGGAGTTGTGCTTTGTATCGTTAGTGATAGGGACCCTTAGTTTATTAGCAAATTTGGAGGGGTTTGCTAGTAGCTTTAGAAACTAGCTTTAGGAACTTCGTTTAATCGGAGCATTGCTTAACGACTTAAGACCGCTGGAAAAATTAGAGGAATGGACGGGAACTTGGAGGATTTGTTGAGAGCTTGCATCTTGGACTTTGGAGTACCTTAGTAGCAGTGCTTACCCTTAATAGAATTCAGTAATATTGTAGTCAATAATGGATGATCAGTATGGCACCCTTGAAGCATTTTTTGTTGGAAGGCCATGCAAATAGTCAAACCGTGAGTGGGAAACCACTGACAAATTCTACTCAGACCAGATTTGTATTACAAGACTTTGAAAAGTCAAAATTGATAAGGCAGCATATGGTTGGATAGTTGGAAATTAGGCATTAGATTTATTGGGCCTTTTCTCAATATGGGGAAAAACAAGAAAACTTTTATGCTGGCCGGAGTCCATGACATTTTTGCATTTGAGGAAATACCTTCATAGCATAACAATTGTTGTAGAGCCTAATCAATTGGAGGATTTTAATATGGAGCCGATAGCGTCCCGTGCCACTACATGCATCGTGGACCATGGAACTCGGAAGCTCCACAATAAATAATTAGATTGGTTTGAGTGTGATGGTGAGAAAACCTGATGGGAGGCATGAGGATTATTCATCATAAACCTTTCTCTAAAAAAATTGTTCCCAAAATTAGCATTTTGGTTGCATCATGGTTGCTAGATTGGATGGTAGGAGACAGTTGCTACATTTTTTACAACCACTTTACACTTATGTAGAAATATTTATGCATGTTTGGGGTATTTGCATACATACTTTCATGACACGACTACACACTCACGCTAGGACTGACTAGGATTAAGCTCATTTTAGTATGTCTGCAGTACATAATAACATTGCAGTATTTATTGAGTTGATGGTTATGTAGATAACTTGGTTGTATAACATGAATGTTATTGTGCATTACGTTATTCGCCCCTTAAAAGATTTCGAGACGAAATCCATTTTAAGTGGGGAAGAATGTAACACCCCGTAAAATGAACCATAAATAAATGAAGTAAATTAAAATGTGATATGCTAGAAAATGGAAATTTTATAAAAGTTGGAATTTGACCACGAAAGTTATACCGTTGCTTTCATGGTGAAATTCTGATTTATTTCCATATATAATATTCTGACAACGGAGTTCGAAAGAAGAAGTTATAAGCGTTTGAAGTTTTTAGATTTAAAATAATTTGAATAGGACTCAAATAAATAATTAATTCCCTAATTTGAAATTTGAAATCAATTGTGATTAGACTTGGGGGTTAAGTAACGTTAAAAATTAGCAATTAATGTTAAAAGCCAATTAGGGTATGAAATCAACAAATAATCAAGCAATGGTAAAATAAAATAAATACCTTCCCAAAATAAGAGAAGAAGTCAACCCAACACTTCAAGGGGTCGACCTAAAGGTCAACCGTAGGGGTCGACCGCTTGGAGCATGAGGGTCGACCACTTTCCTGTTGGGGAGCTTATTTTGATGAGTTGTACGCTCCAGATTTATCCGTTTTTAATCTATTCTCATTCAACGGTTCCGGTGCATTTCCAATCACTATAAATTAGACCCTATACCTTTCACTTTTATCCACAAATATTTTTGGAACAATAGCGAAACTCTGCCGTTGTTATATCTCCAAATTAGATTCAGAAACTCCGTAGAGAATTCAAGTAAGAATCCAATTTATTTTCTATTTGTTTCTTCTTCCTCCAACCTATTCTTATTCTATTCTCCTCCAACTATTTTGAATCTAATAAATATATATACCTCTTCCCTATTGTGTGTGTATATATCAAAAGAGAGAGATTCTGGAAGATATTGCGAGGCATGCAAATCCAAGAAAGGCGAAACTAAGGCTATTCTGTGAGTGGAAACCTTAGTACTTCTTTTCGGCAATTATTTAGTGTATTTCTTTTGGATTTGAATATGCTTAGGGATTTTGGGATTCCAGAAATATGATAGATGAAATCCCCCAAAATTCCCTTTTATTTCGAAATGTCAATTCTAGGCTGAGATCCTCAATTATTTGTATTAATTCGATCGAATTTGTTTCGTTTATACAATTTTTGATAATTCATAGTCTATTCCACTTCTCCTTCTTCTTTGGGTTAAATTGCGATCCTTCAGTAAAACATGGGGTTTAGATTACGAATTCTATCCGTAGTTTACACCACTTATTCTTATCTATTTCTTTGTAAAAAGAGGAGTTGAATATAATATGGGATTTAGATTGCAATTCTTATTGTTTAAGATGTTCCATTGAATTGGTGTAATAAATTGAGTTTCTATTTTATTTTCAGTCGGTTATTGCAGTTTTGGTTATGAATATTTATTCCCTGTGTTGGACATTAGAATTCCATTAAATCTTGGGAAATTGAAGAATAAGGACTTGTATTAATAATTGGTTAGCGAATTGACATTTAATGCTAGTTTAGAGCATAAAATCCGTACGTTAAGAAGTTATTAGGCATGAATATTAATTTAGCTTTATTTACGTAATTAACATATAATTATTGCGTATATAGCGTTGTTAATTATGCATCAGTTTTCATTTATTTCCCCCATTAGGAAGATAATTGATTGTTAGGTGAAAATAAGAGGAAACTCTTGTATAGCCTAATTATTATTTTAAGGCATAATAAGGAAGATTGCTTATAAGGTCTTATTTATGAAACTGTGAGATGAGTGTGTGTGTGTGTGTGTGTGTATACATACATATATATATAGAGAGAGATAGAGTAATTAATTTATGGCTAAGTCATAGGAATGCGAGGTCAATAGAGTTACATGATGGAAGTCTTCCCTTCACTTTGAGTCTACTAGCAGTTATATACACTTTTATTGATGTGAGATATCCTTATGATAAATATTTGTAATGCCGCTAGGTTAGTTCCAAATTCTGTAGGGGAAATCTACTCAGCTAGTCTAACTACCAGTTCCTACGAATAGAGGACTAATGTGAGACGTCATTATGGGTATGGGCCATAAGATGAAGGGCCTACTTCGAGGTTTGAGGTATTAAGTGGTTGGACCCGCCATTTCCCCCCAGATGAAGTTTTAAATGGCCAAGGGGTTACGATAGGTCGCATCTCTACAGGGGTCCGCTTTTGGAAATTGGTCTTAAATGATGGGATCTACCTATTTTCCACTTAGAAATATTAAGTGGCCTATAAGATTCTATATGATGTCAGCTAAATAGTACCATTAAGGAGCACGGTTCTGGAAATAGGTCTTAAATGACGGGATTTGCCAATTTCCATTGGGAAGTATGGCTTGGGTACCGTCTCTTGAATTATTAGCTATTTATGACGTATGATTGGGATATTGGATCTACTTCTGAAATCGAAGGTATTAAGTGGTTGGACTTGCCTCATTTCCTTATAAAGAATTATTAAATGGTTTTAATGGTTTTATGCTCCTAGACATATTCTTATTTTGAAATATACTGCCCAAGTATTAAAAAGGTAAGACTCGAGGTTATTATTCACCAGACACTTGTTGTTTTGACTCCCTCCTTATTACAACACAGGTTAAGAGCGGAGTGATGGCGGTGACGATGCTCGAAGATAGAGAGGCTTAGCTTGTGGCGGTATTTGTTATTATTACTTGCTTTTACATGTACCCATGTACTTAGAAAATTGTTGTAACGGATATTATGTTACATTTTTTATGGAATTTTGTATTATGACATTTTTATGGTTTTGAAATTAATGGGTACACTTTGCTATTGTATATTGTTCCATCCGCTGTGAGTTCTGAAAGTTTAGCTATGGCTCTATACTGTTATTTTCTAAGTTCTACCAACAGCTTACCTTAGAATGGATCTAAGTTTCGTTGGGCCTTTTCTTGGTCGAAATTCAGGCCTATTCCGGGGTGGGTTGTTATATAACAGTAGATTCTAACCTACTGGTTTCCCTCTTGGCCAAGGAATAGTTAAGTTGGAAAGGTCGAAAACGTGTTAATCATATTGTTCTCTAACTTTTTTTATGGAAATCATTAATACTATAGAAATGGATCAACACTCTGGATTGAGTGTGAAAGCACCAGCTCTGTTCTTAAAGAGCAATAATATCGAAAATAAATGTAAAAAGAGCAGAATTAGTAAAGAGACAAGAATATTTTTATAGTGGTTCAGCGGTTAATGAAGCCTACAACCGCTTTATAACTTTCTATTAACTGACTACTCAAGTTGAATCGGATCACAATATGATTGAATCTTCTAAGTTAGATCAAGTCACAAATACAAGAGTTCACTGGAAAATCACAGTGAACTCTTAGATGACTATGGTATGGGACGAAAAGAGTGAAGAATAATAACTGCAGAGTTCCAACAGCTAGTCCAGAAGATCCTATATATGTTCCAAGCAGAACTGTATTTATAGGAGTTGGGGAGTTATTGGGCTAGGCCAACAAACTTAGTGGATTGCTAGAGATCCATAAGTGATGGGTCGCTAGAGATCCATAGGGCATGGATAGCTAGCGATCCATGTACTTAAGAGATTTTTGAGTGATCTCCATTTGGTTGTCTTCCTATCTTCTATTTGAGTGCTTTATCCAAATATCAAGTCGTTAGGAGTTAGTTTGATCATCCATCTTCATGGGTCATCTGGTCCAAAAGAATCATTCATAACTCACTCAAAACTTAACGAAATCGGATGAAACTTTGCAAGTACTCTCTCTAAGGTATGTGGGCCTACCATAAAAATTTGAGGTGGTGAGGCCCATTCTACATGGGTCATTGGCAATCCATCTAGTTAGGTCGCTAGCGATCCATCAAATCAACTCTTAATTATCTCATTATTTTCGTGAGCCTTCTATTATGTCTTCTAAGTGTTCTCCCAAATTCAAGTCAATCCGACTTCGTATGAGTTCTGTATGTCCAATTTAGGTTAGCTACTTTTGGTCAAACAGCTTGTATCAGATGAGTCTTCAATTCTCGAGCTAGAATGTTTGGCATGCTCTGAAAAATGGCAAGCGTCATTAGGGAACATATTAAATCATGATGCAAAAGGATTGGAGGATCCACGAGCGAACCTTATGGATCGCTGGCGATCCATTGGTGATGGATCGTTGGCAATCCATCATCTTGACCAAATTTTGGTTTCCTCCTCTTAAGTCTTTCTTCATTCCTTCTTCTGGTCTTCTTGGTTGATTCTTGAGTTGTTTCAACTTGTCATAGATGTTCTGACTTCCTTTGAATTCCATTGGGTTAAAAAATCCAGTTAACACTAGCCCTCCAAAGGACGCCTTTTGGATGAAAGGCGTGCTTTGCTCCAGAACAAGTTCCCGTCTCCAGTCTTCGATAATTAAGCTTTCCAGCTGCTTTAACCTTGGTGAATCGTCCAGTTCCTTCGGATTCTCTTTCCAATCACAAGTCGTTCCAAACCTATTATATCTTAGGACTCTAACCCTACTTAGGTGTAATATATACATCACAATCATTTCGATTTCATTCGAAGTTATTACATCACATATCTCTAGTTAAATCACATGTTTCCAATTGCATCACATATCTCCATTTACATCACATATCTCTAATTGTCCCATGTTCATTTGGGATTTACATCACTATCAATTTTTGCTTCTAATTCAGAATTGTCACATCATATATAAAAATCACATTACATATGAAAATCACATCATATATCGAAATCACATCATATACCAGAATCACGTCATATATTAAAATCATCCTATGTTCATCTATGATTCATCAGTTTTATTCTGTTTATAGGGCATTCAAATCCTTTTATTAAATCAAATCAGTTTTAAGGCTCAATCTCTCTTGATCGTTTAAGTTTAATGTGTGATCTCTCCGAATCATTTAATGTTTAGTTTAACACGCGATCTCTTCGGATCGCTTAATGTTTTAAGTTAAGGGGACGATCTCTCCAGACTGTTTGTTTGTTAAGTTAGGGGGATGATCTCTCCGGATCATTTGCTTATTAAGTTAAGGGAGATTAAGCAAGCCCATTCGCTCACTCTCCGGTGAGGGGACTTACTTCTTGCACTCCGGTCCCTTCTCTCCGGTCGAGACTCTATTGCATTCGATATCGTACAAGTCCATCCACTCGCTCTCTGGCAAGGGGACTTGCACCTTGCACACCGGTCTCATCTCTCCGGTCGGGACTCTATGGCGTTCAAAATCAGTTATCACATTAAATATCGATTTTACAAAATTCAAATTTCAAATCAAAGCAAACAAGCAGAAATTAAATAAGCAAAAATAATGAATGTCTATCCCAGACATTCGACTCAGAGCGTGGCAAGGGACCAATCTAGGTTTTGTGCAAGTCCATGCAGTCTGAGATTATTATCCTAAGCAATTATCCTGGATCTTTGACTTAGAGCACGACTAGGAACTAATCTAGGTTTAACACACGTCTAAGCGGTCTTGGATCATTATTGTTTTTACCGCTAATATACGAAAAGAAAAGTGCAAAAAAGAAACTAAAGCAAAGAGTTGCAGCCAGATCTAACTTCCCATCCATCCCGGTTATGGGATTATCTATCTTGGCCCAAATCCCTGGGCATTCCTTGAAACCTCTACTGTGGGTGGTGGTTGCTCCGACTGTGCTATCGCAGCTCTGTTCCTCACGTACTGTGGCAACTGGTCATTCCGAACCAGTTTTCTATCAGATCACGAAGGTGTCGGCACTCATTCGTTTCATGTCCGCCCATCTCATGGAAGATGCAAAACTTTCTGGATCCTTTCTCTCGATCAGTGGGCTCTTTTCTCGGGGGCTTTCGATAGGGAGTTTGCCCCTAGTGTCTAGGTATATCCTTTCCAGGGTTTTAGTTAGCTCAATGTAGGAAGAGAATTTGGGCTCCCTCCTTTTTCGTTTTGGTTCCCTAGAATCATCATCAGCTTCTCTTTTCCCTTTATCTTCTCCAAATCCTGTTCTGGAGGATCCCTTGCCATCCAGAGCATAAATTTTGGCATCTTCAGCTTCATTTTCAGTGTCAGCATCCTCTTGATGTAAATATCTCTCAGCTTCATAGTAGAACTCAGCAAGATCCATTAGATTCTTCTTAACTGCAACCCTGAATTCGGTCTTGCTCGCGACTCCAGACACCGCCTGCATCAAAATCACTGATGGATTCGGTCTATCGACCGTAGCCGCTGGTGCATTGAATCTTGTTAAATAACTTCTCAAGGTCTCCCCGGGCCTTTTTTGACATTTTCCAATGTCATCACATTCTTCAGTTGTGAGACGTGAACTCAGAATTGTCTTAAAAATTTGCCTACTAACTCTGTCCATGTGCTAATGGACCCATTCTCCAGTTGTCTAAACCACATCACCGCCAAATCCGTCAAGTATAATAGGAAGCACCACCCCATTACTTCCCCAGAAGCACCAAACGCCTCTATATGTCGGAAGAATATTACCAGATGAATCATTGGATCGGTCTTTCCGTTGTACATTTCCAGCGCAGGAACTTGAAATCGGGAGGATTTCTCGCGTTCCAGATATAAGCAATAAACGGGTTTCTGTTCACATCTTCCAAACCCTGATCTGTGGGTCCTCCTCTAACCAACCTCCTTACCAATTCAGCAATTTGATTTTCACCATCCAATGAAGGTCTTCATCCAAAAGTGATGTTATGCCCCCTGCCTTGGTATAACATCCCTCACTTGGAGGCCCAAAACTAATGGCTATGGATGCTGCAGTCATCCATAGTTATTAATCCTCGACGACCAAATATGGTAATGCTAGATACTTCGATATAAAAGTAACACATGGATATGGAAAATTTTAAAAATCATAAAAAAAGTCTCAAATTCTATTTTAAATCATTTCAACATTCGTTACATAATCCCATATTCGAGAACCACGTTCAGAGAAAATATAATTATTACAACATACGCCAAGAGCGACATATGAAGATGCCCCCTTTGGATGATCAATGTCTAAACATAGGCAATTAAACAACTTTGTCTTTCCAACAAAACACAGCGGAATCAAAATAGAAAAGAACTCCTACTAGCTACCTTGCCTCCTGCATGTCTCCAAAAGCTTATTCGTCTAAAGAGGTACCTAAAAACCTCAACTCTCAAACTACTCAAAGTTAATTGAGCACCCGAGAGTTTAAGGGGAAAACATAAACTTTGAGTCGAACATAAAGCCTGCTATGAATAATAACCTACCATCTCAAACCATTTAGATATCTAGTGAGACCATGCCGCTTAATGGAACGGGTTTTCCCCTCACTAGTACCTTGTCCAAAACTTTTTAAAAACCATATACCGTGCTTCTGCATCCACAATGGTTAAAACATAACAATTTAAAATATTATGATGATATGCAAACAAGTAAATCAATTCTGGATTAGCCATCCCCATTCATTTTGACTATCTGTCTCAGTTACAGTTTCTAGGGTCACTATTAACCTATTAGTTTTCATGGGCTTACTAATAACCTGTTTAAAATTTATGGATTCCCTGTCCGGTTTCATAGTTTTCATGGGATCACTAAGAACCTATTGGACCCTGCCAATAACTTCACTGTTTCGTGGGTTCTCTCAGAACCTATTAGTATCTCCAATAACTTTCCCCATATCATAGTTTTCATGGGTTTACTATGAACCTATTGACTTCTGTCAATAACTTAATCCAGATATAGTTTTCATAGGTTCATCACAAACTTATTAGCCCCTGCCAATAGATCTTTTTAAATATATTTTCATGGGTTTACTATGAACCTGTCTATCTGACAACATCTTTAATCAATATTTAGACATCCTATATTCTGGTCTACCTGACCTCTTAGATGCAATTCTACTCATACAGGAGTTAACTCAGTTTATATTCACTACTGGGTCAACCTAGCAGGTTATTCTGCCCCTTCTCCCCAAAATACAGTTATGGGTTCATTTAAAGTGAATATATATATTATAAGAAGCAAACATAATAACACCAACACCTATGGTTTAATATCCTTGGAATCATTTTCATATTAAACATGGTTAATCCCTTTAACCTATTATTTTATCAAGGAAAGCTTTTTCAAAAATTCCATACTTAAAAGTCATTTTAAAACTCCTTTATTTATGCCATGATTTTTACTTTAAAACTGAGATTGGGTTCTTTGTTTTGAAAGCTAGGGCTTTCGAAACCTTAAACTTTTACTTTCGAAACCAGTGGATAACCTCTTTCGAAAGCATTCAAATCTTCTTTTCAAAACACTAAGCATATGCCTCTTGAAACACTTTAAATCATCTCTTTCGAAACCCTTAAAACATACCTTTCGAAAGTATTAAATTATTACTTATTGACTCTTAGAAGCATAGTTTCGAAACCATTGAAAGTACCCCTTTAGAAACCATTTGAAAGTACCCCTTTAGAAATCATTGGGTTTATTCTACAAATATCTTTTGGGTCAAAGTGAATATAAATGAAAGTACCCCTTTCGAAACCATTATACTTCATATAAAAGTGTTTGGGGGGGAAACTGATGGCTTCGGAACCATTCTTTCGGAAGCATTAATCATATAAATTAAAACACTTGGAAGGATAGCTTTGAAATCTTTTTCGAAGCCATTGCCTTTGAAACCATTAATCCTTTCGAAAGCTTTAGGAAGTGGCTTACTTTATTTATAAAACAAAAGCTACCTTTCGATCTAGTTGGTGACTTCAATCCATTCAAAAAGCATAAGGTCGGCAATAGGATTTTGACTGGGTTGAAACTACCCCTTTCGAAAGCATTGAATTAAAACAAGGCAACTCATTCGAAAGCATTCTTTTCGAAACAAAAAGGCAGCAACATTTTCGAAAGCTATTTAAACAAGTTTCAACCCCTTCGAAAGCATCCTTTTGAAAACAAGGCAAGCAAATATCTTTGGAGAGTAAAACAAAGGCTTTGACCCCTTCGAAAGCTTGCTTTCGATACCATACCTTCCCCCATTCTCCAATCCATTACGTTCCAACTTATTGGTGCCTTATGTATTGGTTTCGACTTGGTTGATGTGGAAGTATAGGGTCGAAAGGGAGCTACCGAAAGAGGCAAAACATAATTTCTAGGTAAAGAATGTTTTAATGCCTTTTTAAGTAATTGCTTTTCAACTAACCTGCTTATTTGTAAACATTTAATTAGTTGTCAAAAACTTTTCAAGTTCTATAAAACTACCATAATTATTTCAGATCTAATTAAAGTTATTTAGCAAATAAACCCTTCCTTAAGCTAAACATATAAAACATTTAAGTCCTTCTTCTAAAATAATTTAATTTCCATAATAAATTACTTAGCAAAAATCCCAAAAAATCATAAAATTCACTTTTAATATGTTATCTAGCATATAAAAATTTCAGACCCAAATTCCTTCATATAATAGCCGAAATAATTTTAAACCCAATTTATTCATTTCTTCCTTCAAAAATTCATAATAAATTTTTCATAGCTTGAAAAATTATAGAAAATTAAACCCATCTCCAAAATAATGTTTTAGATAACATATAAATTCATTATGGCATTCGAAATCCAAAAAATACTATTTTTGCCTAAAAACTAAATTAAACAATTATCAAACAATCTTGTTTGAATCAAACATATCACAAAATTCATGCATATCATCATCAAAAATCATCATAATGGATTTAAACTTAAACCCAAAATCAAATGATCATTAAAAAAATAGAGATGGTTTTGATTATTATTCACCTTGATTAGGATAAGGAATTTGAGATTTGTTCTTTGATTAATTCCCCTAACTTGATTCCTTAGCTTTAGATGAATTTCTCTTCTCTTTTCCTCCTAAGTAATAGCCGGCTTGAGCTTTAGGTTTTATGTTTTTGTGATTTGCAAAATGAACGTGAAAAGGAAATGAAACGAGAATTTTAAGGGTAATAGGATCACGATGGCGGCAATTCCTATAATACCCTTGTGTTAATTGTTTTCTTATTAATTAACATATGACACCTATCATATCCCGTTCTTTTAAAATAAAATTTAATTAAGCTCGGCCTCTAAATAAATTTTCAAATCTCAATCCCATTATCACTCTAATATTTACATTATTCTATTCAATATATCTAATTAAATCTCCTGAATAATGTTATTAAAAATTAAGGGTGTTACACTTGGCTAGGGAAATCCGGTGCATACTCCACAGGTTGCACACCAATGTTCTGCCCTACTCTTCTAGTCTCATTCTGTCCTCCGCTCCTTCGGGTAGCTCTGTCACATATTCCTCCGCTGGTTGCAACCTAGTATTCATATTAGCTCCTATACCACCAGTTCCTAGAGTTTCAATAGACACCCCATTGTTGGCCCTCTCGGTGCCAGCTCCAATATTGATCCATCAGCGTTGATCCCTAGGTTGACTCCCGTGTTGGCCCTAAGTGTCGGTTGCTCTGGACATGGAGGAAACGTTCTGTCACATTCTATTCCAACTTTAGCAGCTCCTATATTGTTCCCTAGGGTCTGAATTCCTACAGCTCTTACAATTATTTGTTGTTCCATCCTTTGGAAGAATCCCTCCATAATCTCTTGTTGCCTACTCAAGATTTCATCCTGCATCTCCTTCATCAGCCTTTCCATTTCTTCTCAACCTACATAGTTAGATTGGTGGGAATTTGAGGATACTTCTTGACTGCCTCCAGGCTCTGATTGACTTGCTCCAGTTTTAGATCTGGTGTTAGGCCTCTTCATTTTTCCCCAATCACAGATTCAAGCTCCAAGTTTTCGGATCTACTTTCATTCTCAGTGAAAGCACCAAAATGTTGACCTAAAAAATGGATCAACACCCTGGATTGAGTGTGAAAGCACCGGCTCTGTTCTTATAGAGCAATAATATAGAAACTAAATGTAAAAAGAGCTGAAATAGTAACGAGACAAGAAGGTTTTTATAGTGGTTCGGCTGTTAATGAAGCCTACGTCCACTTTATAACTTTCTATTAACTAACTGCCATTAAAAGTTGAATCGGATCATAATATGATTGAATCTTCTAAGTTAGATCAATTTACAAGTACAAGAGTTCACTGGAGAATCATAGTGAACCGTTAGATGACTATTGTTTGGGAGAAGAAGAGTGAAGAATAATCTCTGCAGAGTTCCAGCAGCCAGTCTAGGAGATTATGTTTATGTTGCAAGTAGGACTATATTTATAGAGGTTGGAGAGCTATTGGGCTGGCCGCTTTGCCAGAAGCCTACACTTGATGCCACGAAGGAGTTCAAAAAGTTTGAAGATGACCTAAGCTGACCTGGTGGATCGCTAGTGATCCATTTACTTAGGGGATTTTTGAGTGATCTCCATTTGGTTGTCTTCCTATCTTCTATTTGAGTGTGTCCAAGCATTAAGTCGTTTGGAGTTAGTTTGATCATCCGTCTTCATGGGTCATCTGGTCATAAAGAATTGTCCATAACTCACTCAAAACTTAATGAAATCAAACGAAACTCTGCAGATACTTTCTCTAAGGTGTGTCGGACCTACCATAAAAATTTGAGATGGTGGGGTCCATTCTGCATGGGTCGCTAGCGATCCATCTAATTAGGCGCTATCGATCCATCAAATCAACTCCAAATGAACTCATTTTCTTTGTGATCCTTATATTATGTCTTCTAAGTGTTCTCCCAAAATTTCAAGTCAATCCGACTAGGTACGAGTTCTGTAGGTCCATTTTAAGTTAGCTGCTTTTGTGTAACATCCCCCTACTTGGAGGCTCAAAACTAACGGCTACGAATGCGGCAGTCATTCATAGTTATTATTCCTCGGTGACCAAATGCGGCAATGTTAGATACATTGATACACATAAACATATGAATATGGAAAAAAATTAAAACATCAAAACAAATTCCACATTCCATTTTAAAACATTTCATGTTCATTATATAATCCCAACACGCAAACCACGTTCAGATAAAATATAATTATAACATACGCCTATAGAGACATATGAAGATGCCTCCCTTGGTTGATCAAAGTATATAATAAGGCAATAAAACAAGTTTGCCTTTACATCAAAGACACAGCGGAATAAAAAGAACTCTTATTAGTTTGCTTGCCTCCTGAAGTTTTTGGAAGCTTTATTCGTCTAAAAAAACCTGGAAACCTTAACCCTCAAACTGCTCAAAATCAATTGAGCACCCGAGAGTTTAAGAGGAAAACAAAAACTTCGAGTCGGACATAAAGCCTGGTATGAATAATAATCTACCATCTCAAACCATTTTGATATCTTGTGAGACCACACTGCTTAGCGAAACAGGTTTTCCCTTCACTAGTATCTTAAAAACATTATAAAACCATATACTGTGCTCCTTCATCCACAATTGTTAAAACAATTCAAAATAATATGATGATATAAAAACAAGTATATTAAATTCGGATTATCCATCCTAATTTATCCTGACTATCTGTCTTAATTATAGTTTCTAAGGTTACTATTAACCTATTAGTTTTCATGGGCTTACTAATAACTTGTTAAATGTTTATGTACTCCCTGTCCGATTTTATAGTTTTTATGGGATCACTAAGAACCTATTGGTAACTCCAATATCTTTTCACTTATCCTACTTTTCATGGGCTGACTAGGAACCTATTGGTTAATTGTCAATATCTTGATCTGGATATAGTTTTCATGAGTAACTACAAACCTATTGGCCCCTGCCAATATCAAATCATAGTTTTCATGGGCTTACTGTGAACCTATTGGCCCCTGCCAATATCTTTTCCTACGCACAGTTTTCATGGGCTTACTGTGAACCTATTGGCCCCTACTAATATCTTTTCCTTTATACAGTTTTCATGGGCTTACTATGAACCTATTGGCCCCTGCCAATTTCTTTAATTAAGATTTTAGCATTTCTTAAGTTATATTCACTACTAGGTCAACCTAGCTGGTTATTCTGCCCTTCCCCAAAGCACCGTTATGGGTTAATTACAATGTGAATAAATATATGAAGAAGCAATCATAACAAAAAAATAATACCAACACCTGAAGTTTAATATCCTTCAAATCATTTTATATAAAACTGGGTTAATCCCTTCAACCTATTATTCAAGGAAAACTTCTTCAAAAACTTCATTTCAATGCTCTTTCTTTATGCCATGATTTTTCCTTTAAAATGAGATTGGGTTATTTATTTTGAAAACCTTAAAACATCTCCTTCGAAACCCCTGGATAACCTCCTTCGAAAGCAAAGAAAACTTCTCTTCAAAACACTATGAATATACCTTTCAAAGCCCTTGTTAAATAATCTCTTTCGAAACCAAATATACCTTTCGATGGTATCTAAACATTACTCAAAATCTTTAGAAACATAGCTTCAAAACAAGTGAAAGTACCCCTTTCGAAAGCATTGGGTTTTACTTTTAGAAACATCCTTTGAGTCAAAGTGAATATAGGCGAAAGCATCTCCTTCGAAACCATTGATAAAATTGTTTTGGGGAAAATTTTGATGGTGTCAGAACCATCTATTCGAAAGCTCAAAACCTTTGAGTAAAACTTAGAAGGATAGAGTCGAAACCCCTTTTGACACCATTGCCTTCGAAATCCATGACCCCTCTCGAAAGCAGTTAGGAAGTGGCTTAACATAAGTTTAAAACAAAACACCCTTCAAAAGTATTGATGACTTCAATATACTCGAAAGGTAAAAGAAAAGCAGCTGGGTTTCGATTGGGTCGGAACCACTACTTTTGTAACTACCCGATATTTTGAGAAGCAATAAATTTTAAATTAAATGTATAATCAATTAATAATAGAGCTTATTAATAAGATATATGATGAACCAGCTTCTAAATAATAAGTTTTATGATTTTAGTAAGGAGTAATCGAGTGGTAGACTAAATTGGTGAAGTATAATTTTTTTGAAAGTAGTATAAGTAAAGAAAACATTATTAGTAAAGTGATTAAGAAGCAAACAAGAAATAAATTGAAATGAAGTGGGTAACACAAACACTTGGCCCAAGCCCATTTATGCATATTCTTTAATTATCAAGAATATTCTAGTAGTTTGCTTCACCACTTATCATCTACAAAACCTTCTTCTTCTCTATTTTTGTTTTTCAGCATGAAACCCTATAATGGCCTCTCTTTCGAAATTAAATAAAAATCAAATAAATATCAAAAAATTATGAAACTTTAAATAGAGCTTCGCAACACTTATTTACACCGCTACAAGTTGTCAAAGTCCAATGTTGATAAAGTTTGGATAGTGAAAGAATTGATAGATTAAGATATATTTTCTGGTTTATAAACAATGGAAAAGATGCTTGTTCAAAGAGTGATTTGTGTATCAAATTAAATTATTTTGGCTTCAGATTTTTCTAGTGAGTTCCATAGACTCTTATCTTTGTTCATTATGAATATCTTTTGTTTATATGGTTGAAAAAATAATTGGTGATGGTATTTGGTTGATAGGTTATGCATAGAACCCACATACCTTGTTACTTCCTTAAGGGTTGCAAATCCAATAGGAGGGTATGCAACTCTAGGGATGAGATGTGACCAGTTAGAACTTGATTTATTAGGTCATAAGTTTGCATGCAGTCTGTATGTTTTTTATTTCGTAGATTTCGGGATCATTTTGGGTATGGATTGGTTGGGTAAGTGTGAGGTTAGGATATTTTACCAGGATAGGGAAATATCGTTGAGACATCCAGATAGTCATAACCGAATCATCTTCTCAGTGTAAAATTCCAGTAGGAGTGTTTGGGCTTTGTTAAGTGCCATGGAGGTTGGAGAAGAGTTAAGTCAGGTTCGGGTGGCAAGAGAATTTGCAGATGTCTTTGAGCCGGTTACAGGATTACCACCGAAACTAGCTATTGAGTTTCAGATAAATCCTGTACCGGAAGCTGAACCTGTGAGTAGACCACCTAGTAGGATGACACCGACAGAGATGAAGGAATTGACGGTGCAGCTAGTGAATCTTGCAGGAAGAAATTTTATTAGACCAAGCAGTTCGCCTTGGGGAGCGGCCACGGTATTCGTAAAGAAACCAGATGGGTTGTTAAGGATGTGCATCGACTATCGTAAATTAAACGAAAGGACGATCAAGAATAGGTACCCTCTACCAAGGATAGATGATTTGTTCGATCAGTTGAGTGGAGCCAAGGTGTTTTCCCAATTGGATTTGGCGATGGGGTTCCATCAGTTGAGAGTAGCGAAGGATAGCATTCCTTTGACAGCATTTCGACCTAGATATGGTTCGTATGAGTGGTTAATAATGACATTTGGATTGACAAATGTACCTGCTTTCTTTGTGGATTTGACGAACTGAGTCTTCCGAGAGTATTTGGATAGATTTGTGTTGGTGTTTATAGATGACATTTTGGTATACTCTAAGGAAGAGAGAGAGCATGAAGATCATCTTAGAGTGGTGTTGGAAACGCTGAGGAAGAATCGGCTGAAGGCGAAGTTTTCCAAGTGTCATTTTTGGAAGAAAGAGGTTAAGTTTCTTAGTCATGTGGTTTTAGAGAAAGAATTGTCATTCGATCCAGATAAGATCGAAGTTGTGAACAATTGGAAGAGACCAGAGACGGTGACCGAGATTAGAAGTTTTCTTGGACTAGCTGGCTATTACCGGAGATTTATTAAGGTTTTCTCGCGTATAGCAGCGCCTTTGATTAAGCTTACCATGAAGGAAGTGAAGTTTGTTTGGTCCGACAAATATGAGGAAGCATTCCTTAAGTTAAAGCATTTGTTGACCAATGCACCCGTGTTAGTAGTTCCAGATGGAAACCAAAGGTTGGTAGTATACATCGATGCATGTGGAACTGAATTGGGAGCAGTATTGATGCAAAAGGGTAAAGTTATTGCCTACGCATCCAGACAGCTTAGACTGCACGAAGTAAGATATCCCCTTAGCCATTCACGTTCATCTTAAGCAAATAGGAGCCGGCCATTAAGGAGCAGGAAGAAAAGAGAAATCAAATTTAAAGCTTAGGATCAAGCTAGAAGATATCCCCTTAGCCATCCAATCTAAAGAAATAATAATCACTACATCTCTATTTTGATTTCTATAATCATATGGTTTTGGATTTAAGGGTAAATTCGTTTTTTATGATATACTGGATGATGATATGCTTGATTTATAATTTGTTTAGATTAAACAAGATTGTTTCAAGGGAGATATGCATGGTTTTAAGGTAAAACCAAGATTTAATAACTTTTAAATGCCGTGGAAAAATTATATGTTGCAAGAAACATGATTTTGGAGTTGGGTTTCAGTTTTTATAATTTTCCAAGCCGTGGAGAATTAGTTATGAATTTTCAAATGAAAATATGGTTATTTGGGTTTCTAAATTTATTTCAGAAATTATATTAAGAATTTGGGTCTAAAATTTTGATATGTTAGGCAACATGATTTAAGTGAATTTTTGGAAATTTTGGGGATTTTTACTAAGTGATTTAGTATGGAAATTAAATTATTTTGAAAGGAGGACCTAAATGATTTAATTGCTTTGTTAATTGGAAGGGCTTATATGTTAATTGTTAATTGGTTTTAGATATGAGAAAATGCGACAAATATTAGCCAAATTATCTGAAGGTTTATGATAGCCAATCAAGTGTTTACGAGTGGTCAAGTTTGTTATAAAAAGTTTACTTTATTTAGTTAAAATAGCCTTTAGCTCAGAAAAGTGGGTTCCGCCTCCTTTGGAAGGAGCTTTCGATGCAGAGCTTCCGCCTCCAACCTAGTCAAAACCTTCTAGGTCGAAACCGGTAAACCAATACATATAGTATCAGTTAGCTGGTACGTAGTGGATTGGAGAAAGGTGGAAGGTAGCGTGTCGAAACGTAGCTCCTGAAAGGGTTGGTTCCTTTGTTTTATTTTGTTTTAAAAGAAAAGCGCTTACCTGTTTACAAAAGGGTTTCGAAGTAGTCGAAACCAATGGTTTTGAAAGGGTATTTCTAAAGAAGCTTTTGAATGAGAGCTGTCGCTTTTGTTTTAAAGTAGTAGCTTACGAAGAAGTTACTTAGATTTTTATTGAAGCTTTCGGAAGGGGTAGTTTCGACCAAGTAGAAACCCTTCTATGACTTTGATGCCTTTCGATGGTATTGAAGACATCTATGCTGTCGAAAGGTGCTGTTTATTTTATAAATATAAGCCACTTCCTACCACTTTCGAAAGAGGTTAGGGGTTTCGAAGGAAATGGTTTTGAAAGGGGTTTCAAAGCCAGCCTTCAATTGTTTTACCCATATGTTTTAATGTTTTCGAAAGGATGGTTTCGACACCGTCAAGCTTCCCCAATACTTTTGAAATAAAGAATGGTTTTGAAAGAGATGCTTTCGCTTATGTTCACTTTGACCCAAAAATGTTATTTTAAATATAAACCCAATGGGCTTCGAAAGGTATTGGTTTCGAAGGGTAACCTTCAATGGTTTCGAATCTATGCTTCTATACTTATATGATAACACTTTAACAAGGTCGAAAGGTCTTGAAAGAGATGTTTTGAAGTATTCGAAAGGCAGGAGCCGAGTGTCTTAAAGTTAGAATTTAATGCTTTCGAAGGAGGTTGTTCTATGAGGTCGAAAGCAAAGGTTTCGAACGTGTCGAAAGTCTTTATAAACCTAAACTCAAAATTTTAAAGGAAAAACCCATGGCTAAATAAAGGAGTCTTGAAATGACTTTAAGTACGTAAATTTGGAGAAGTATTGCCTTGTTAAAAATATAGATTAAAGGGATTTACTATGTTTTACATGAAAAGTATTTCAAGGTCCTTAAACCCACAGGAGTGGTATTGTTAAGTTGCTATGTTTGCCTCTTCAATTATGAATATAGTCACATAATAAAGGACCCATAACTATATTTTGGGGGATAAAGGGGGTAGAAGAACCGGTAGGTTAACCCAGTAGTGAATATAAATTGATTAAACTCTTGAATGAGTAGAATTGCATACAGGGAGTCAGGGAGACCAAAATATAGGATGCCTAAACCTTGAAGTTGTCCAAGAGATAGGTTCATAGTAAACCCATGGAAACTATGATTAGGAAGTTATTAGGAGTAACCAACGGGTTCATAGTAAACCCATGAAAACTATGTATTAAGGATGGTTGGAAGGGGACAATTGGTTTGTAGTAAATCCATAAAAACTATATATGGATTAAGTATTGACACTAGTCAAAAGGTTCCTAGTCAACCCATGAAAACTAGGATAAGAAAGAAGTAAATGGAGGCATTAGTAAGTTCCTAGTCAACCCATGAAAACTAGGCTAAGAAGGGGGTTACTGGAATAATCCATAGGTTCCTAGTCAACCCATGAAAACTAGGATAAAATATGAGTTATTGGAATGACCAATAAGTTCAGGGAGACCCATGAATTAATTAAGTTAAATTGGCAGAAGTCTATAGGTTTTTAGTGATCCCATGAAAACTCTAAGATAGGACACGGTGTCTATAAATTATAAAAAGGTTATTAGTAAACCAATGAAAACTAATAGGTTAATAATGACCCTAGAAACTGTAATTATGACCGGGAGTCCGGGATGGGAAGTCCAAGATGTTTATATATATATATATATATATATATATATATATGCATATCATCATAAATGTTTTAAATGCTATGTTTTAACCATTGTGGATGCAAGAGCACGGTATATGGTTTTGAAAAGGGGTTTTAGGATACTAGTGAGGGGAAAACCCATTCCGCTAAGTGGCGTGGTCTCACTAGATATCCAAAGGGATTGAGATGTTGGATTATTATTCATACCAGGCTTTATGTCTGACTCGAAGTTTTTGTTTCCAATTAAACTCTCGGGTACTTAATTGATTTTGAGTAGTTTGAGGTTTAGGGTTTCCAGGTTCTCTTCTTAGACGAATAAAGCTTCCGGAGGCGTGCAGGAGGCAGTTAGTTATTTAGAGTTATTTTTTTCCGCTGTGTATTTTGGATATAAAGGCAAACTTATTAGCCTTATTATATACTTTGATCAACCAAGGGGGTATCTTCATATGTCGCTCTTGACGTATGTGTAATAATTATATTTTTCTGAACGTGGTTAACGTTTGTGAGATTATGTAATGAACATGAAATGTTTTAAATGGAATGTGGAAATGTGTTTTCAATTTGCTAAAATTTTCCATATTCTTGTGATCTGTGTATCAATGTATCTAACACCGTCGTATTTGGTCGCCGAGGATTAATAACTATGGATGACTGCAGCATCCGTAGCCGTTAGTTTTGGGCCTCCAAGTAAGGGGATGTTATAACTTTCGAAAGCATTTTTTATAAATAAAGTAACCCCTTCAAAAGCATGTACCTTTAAAACATAAAATGGCAACCTCCTTTGAAAGCTATTTTGAAAAACCCCTTACGAAAACATATGCTTCGACGACGTCGAAAGCTTTAAGTAAAACAAAGTAGGCACTTAACACTTGAAAACAAAACTAAGGCTTCGACCCCATCGAAAGCATTGCTTTCGACGCCATGGCTTCCACCTTTCCTTCAATGCACTACGTACCATCTAAGTGATAGCTTGTGTATTGATTTCGACTAGGTGGGTTTCTCGAGTTGGAGCTGAAGCATTGGAGTCGAAGGGAACTACTAAAGGAGACGGAACCAATTTTTCTGAATATAGGCTATAATTATGCTACTTTTAGTAATTGCTTAACTACCTGCCTATTTGTAATCCCTTGATTGGTTGCCTTAAAACTTTTCAAATACTTTACAAAATAACTGCCACATTTATCAGATCTAAATCAAGGGAAAAATTAACGTTTAAGCCCTTCCATTGAATTAAGCAAAACCAATAATGCAAATAAGTCCTTTTAAAATAATTTATTTTCCATAAAAAATCAATTAGGAAAAATCCCCAAAAATCACAGAAATTTCACTTTTATCATGTTATCTAACATATTAAAAATTCAAACCCAAATTCTTCCTGAAATAATCGATATTAATTTTATACCCAATTTTATCATATTTTCCTTTGAAAATTCAGAATAAATTTTCCGTGGCTTGGAAAATTACAAAAATTGTAACCCATCTCCAAATCACGATTTACCTAACATATAATTTTTCCATGGCATTCAAAATCAATAACTATCAGTTTTGCCCTAAAACCGTGCAAATTCATATGTAAATGAATTGGTTTAAATCAAACATATAATAGTTCAAGCATATCATCATCCATAACATCGTAAAAACAAATTTTGTCTTAAATTCGAAAACATACGAACATGGTATAAAATAGAGATGGAATAAAATTATTATTCACCTTGGATATGATAAGGAATTTGAGATTTGTAGAAGATTGATTTCCCTAGCTTTGATCCTTAGTTTTGATTTAATTTTTCTTCCACTTTTCCCTTGTTAATGGTTGGCTTCTCTTAGGGTTTGATTTGCATTTTAGGTTTTTAGAATGAACGTGAAAAATTGAGAAAGTGAAACGTGAAAGGGCAATTGAAAATGCATAGCCGTGTATAATACGGCTATTTAGTAATATGCCCATTTCTAAATTAATTAGCTCAAAACCATTTTAGCTCATTTATCTTATTATTAAGCACGACCTTAATTTATATTTTCAAATATCAATCCCCTTATCATTCTAATTCTTACATTATTCAATTTAATTTATCTGATTAAATCTCATGAATAATGTTATCAAAAATTAGGGGTGTTACAGGCTCCCCCCTTAAAGAATTTCGTCCTCGAAATTCAGTAAGGACTAAATACTAAATATAGCAATCATCTGTAACAACTCCTAACAACCATGCTAGCCTATCTGACTAGCAACTATCTATATAAATCTAATATAGACATACCCTTAAAACAAATCAGGATAAGTATCTCTAATCTTGTCTTCTATCTCCTAAGTACAGTCTTTCTCGTTGTCGCTCCACTGAACCTTCACTAACCCGACTGTTTTGTTCCTTAATCTTTTCTCATCCCTCGCCACAACCCGAGCTGGTTATCTTACAAAAGTCAAATTAGGCTCCACTATCAAGTCTTCCAACCCTGTCGGAGGAATAGTAGTCTTTGGATCATGCACATACTTGCGAAGATAAGACACATGAAATACATTATGGACACCTGCCATACTGCTCGGTAACTCTACTCTGCATGTGAGCTTCCCGATCCTCTCTAAAATATGGAATGGTGCAACATACCTCGGGGCTAACTTCCCTGACTTTCCAAATCATACCACACCCTTCATCGATGATACCTTGATAAAAAATTTATCACCAACGGAGAATTCTAAGTCTTTACGCCTCTTGTCTGCGTAACTCTTCTGTCTGGACTGAGCTTCCTTCATCCTTCCTCGGATCAACTCAATCTTTTCTGACGCCTCCCTAACCAAATCCGAACCTAAGACTATTCTGTCTCTAGTTCCCAACCAACATGCTGGTGATTTGCGTGACCTTCCATACAAAGCTTCAAAAGGCGCCATTCCTATACTAGTCTGGTACTATTATTATAGGAAAACTCAACCAAATGTAGGTGATCTTCCCAAGATCCACCAAAGTCTAATACACAAGCTCTCAATAAATCCTCGAGTACCTTGTTGACTCTCTTTGTCTGCCCATCCATCTGAGGGTGATATGCAGTACTCATATTAAGCTTGGTACCTAATACTTCCTGTAGACTTTTCCAGAATTCGCTAGTGAACAAAGCATCTCTGTCACTTACTATACTACTAGGAACTCCATGTAGTCTAACTATGTTTTTCATGAACAACTTAGCTAAAATAGGTGCCATCCTGGTTGACTTTAGTGGAATGAAATGGGCACTCTTAAGTCAATTTGTCCACTATGACCTATATACTTTCATTTCCCCTATTTGACCTTGGCAACCCATTATAAAATCCATGGATATCGAATCCCATTTTCAAACTGGAATCTCTAAAAGTTGAAGCAACCCACTCGGCTTCTGATGTTCAGGTTTCACTTATTGACAGTTTGCACACTGTCTAACCCACAAGCCAACATCCCTTTTCATACCTTCCCAATAGAAGCTCATCTTCATATCCTACTACATCTTGGTTCCTCCAGGATGAGTTGTAAACTTGGATCAATGACATTCTCCAAGAACTTCTTTCCTCAAGTCCTCCACATTTGGAACACACAACCGTCCCTTCTTCCTCAACCATCCTCTTTGGTCAAGACTAAAGTCTTTTAGATCACCGATCTCAATTCCACCCTCAGTCCTTCTAATCCTCTTGGCTAACACTGGATTCTCTTTTTTCTTAGAAGAAACCCTTTCGATCAGCACTGGTCGAACTTCTAAACATGACAACATGGCGGTACTCTGACTAGAATTAGCAGTCGATCTTAATTGCACACCACAACTGGCCAAAGCTTCTAAATATTTCCACTCTGCCAACATAGCTAACACCACATTCTGATGTCTTCTGCTAAGAGCATCTGCTACCTTATTACCTTTCCCAGGTGTATACTCTATACCAAAATCATAAGTAGCTAAAAACTCCAGCCACCTCTGTTGTCTCATATTCAGCTTCTTTTGAGAGAATAAGTATCTTAAAGACTTATGGTCTGTGTATAGCTCAAATCTCTCCCTTAAGGGATAATGCCTCCAAATCTTCAATGCGAAGATCACCGCAGCCAACTCCAAATTATGAGTAGGATATCTCACCTTATGCGGTCTAAGCTGTCGTGTAGGCAATCACTTTACCCTTCTACATCAACACAGCTCCCAATCCAGTTCCACATGTATTAGTATACACCACCAACCCTTGGTTTCCGTCTGGAACTACTAACACCGGTGCATTGGTCAACAAATGCTTTAACTGAAGGAATGCTTCCTCACATTTGTCGGACTAGACAAACTTTACGTCTTTCCTGTTTAGCTTAGTCAAAGGCACTGCTATCCGCGAGAAACCCTTAATGAATCTCCGGTAATAGCCAGCAAGCCCAAGGAAACTTCTAATCTCAGTCACCGTCTTTAATCACTTCCAACTATTAACAGCTTCGATCTTTTCTGGATCGACTGACAACCCTTTCTCTGAAACCACGTGACTAAGAAACTTAACCTCTTTCTTCCAAAAATGACACTTTGTAAACTTCGCATTTAGCTGATTCTGCCTCAGCGTCTCACGTACCACTCTAAAATGAACTTCATCCTCTCTTTCATTCTTAGAGTATACTAAAATGTCAACTATAAACACCAGTACAAACCTATCCAAGTACTCTTGGAAAACTCGGTTCATCAAATCCACAAAGAAAGCAGGTGCATTCGTCAATCCAAATGGCATCACTAACCACTCATGCGAACCATACCTAATCCGAAATGTTGTCAAAGAATTACTGTCCTCTACCACTCTTAACTGATGGAAACTTGTCGCTAAATCCAATTGGGAAAACACTCTGGCTCCACTCAACTGATCGAACAGATCGTCTATTCTTGGCAAAGGATACTTATTCTTAATCGTCCTTTCATTTAACTTACGATGGTCGATACACATCCTCAATGACGCATCTGGTTTCTTCACGAACGCTGCGGATGCTCCCCAAGGCGAACTGCTTGGCCTAATAAAATTCCTTCCTTCTAGATCCACTAGCTGCACCTTCAATTCCTTCATCCCAGTCGGTATCATCCTGCTAGATGGTCTACTCATAGGTTCAGCTCTGGGAACAAGATCTATATAAAACTCAACTGCTCGTTTCGATGGTAGTCATGTGACTGGCTGAAAGACATCTGCGAACTCTCTTGCTACTCGAACCTGACTTAACTCATCTCCTATATCCATAGCACTAGGAAAAGTACTAACACTCCGATCAGAATTCTTTATTGAGAATATTACTCGTCTATGGCTATCAGGGTGTCTCGGTGATATTTCCCTATCCTGGCAAAATATTCTAGCCACATACCTACCCAACCAATCCATACCCAAAATGATATTGAAATCCACGAAATCAATAACATGCAAGCTGCATGCAAACTTATGACCTAACAAATCAAGTTCTAACTGGTCACACTCAACCCTAGAGTTGCTTACCCTCCTATTGGATTCGCAACCCTTAAGGAAGTAACAAGGTAGGTGGGTTCTAAGCATAATCTATCAACCGAACACTGAGATATAAATGAATGCGATGCACCGGTATCAAAAAGTACCCTAACTGAAATACTCTAAATCAAAAGCATACCTTCCATCACAGTCTTCCCTTTATCGGTTGTAGTAGGCCTTGCTGATCCAATAGCAAAAACCTTTCCTTTGTCTGCCCTAACTGGCTCTAGATACAGATCCTTGTAATTTCCAACTTTATCACAATTGAAGCACTTCACATTATTCTCATTTGCAGCCTTCTTCCCATTACCTGACCAGCACTCATTCGCATAATGACCCTTCTTGTCACACTTATAGCAAACTAACTCTGCCTTTGCCTTCTTGGCGGTATCTCCCTTCTGGGCTTCTTTCTTCTTAAAGAAATTTCTCTTCTTCCCCTGAGAACCCTAAATTTCCATTGGCCTCTCTCTAGCGCAACTAGCAAACATCTCCTTATAGAGAATGGCCATCTCCACAATTAAATTACTAGGATCGCGTAGATGTAGCAGGGCCGTCCTAGCAATCTCGGACCTCAGTCCTCTAGTGAACTTCTCATTCCTTCGGATGACGGTGTCTATAGTATTATGTCCATAACGGGACAATTCCTCGAACTTAGTGGAATACTCAACAACCGATATCTCTCCCTGCACCAGATCCATAAACTTCCTCATCAGCTCTGACTTAAAAAACTCACACACAAACTTTTGCTCAAATCTCCTTCTAAAATCTGCCCAAGTCAACTGCTCCTCCGAAACTTCAGCGATAACACTATTCCACCAATGAAGCGCTAACCCTTGTAACTGCCTAAAGGCCAACCTTCTCTTTTGTCCATCATCTAAACCCAAATCCGCAAAGATACGCTCACAATGCAATAGCCAATTCTCTACCTCAATGGCATTCTTTGTGCCCACAAATGGCTTCCTACCAAGACTAGTTTAGTCTCTACTCAGCTTAGCATAATTATTCCCAACTAGAGCCACAGGATTAGCTCCTCCAGCGGAAACTCATGCTTGCATCATATTGATGAAGAACTAATACACCGCCCCCATATCTACTGGTGGATTTCCAGCACCCATATTGGCATCAGCATTTGGGTTAGCATTAGACTGTCGACCTTGGTTCCTCCTGGTATTAGGTCGAGCAATTTCGTTGGTTGTGGTGCTTCCTCCACCGAGATTTCCTCTTCTGTTTCCTGCTTCCATAACTTCTTTCTCATAGATTTGCATACGAGCCTTAGTAAGATATAGAAGAACGGTCTAAGAGAGAGGGGAATACATACTTATATATATATCAAATACAAGTACGTTACTATAGCGTTATCCCAAACCTCGATCATATTTCTGATTCATTAGATTATGTTTCAAAAAGCTTTTAGGTTTAACTTTTATTTTAAATTTTCATAAAACTATGCTCTGATACCAACTTGTAACATCCCCTACTTGGAGGCCCAAAACTAACGGCTATGGATGCTGCAGTCATCCGTACTTATTAATCCTCGGCGACCAAATACGGCAATGTTAGATACATTGATACACAGAAACATATGAATATGAAAAAAAATTAAAACATCAAAAAAAATTCCACATTCCATTTCAAAACATTTCATGTTCAGTACATAATCCCAAATGCAAACCGCCAAGAGCGACATATGAAGATACCCCCTTGGTTGATCAGAGTATACAATAAGACAATAAAATAAGTTTACCTTTACAACTAGTAACATCCCCTTACTTGAAGGCCCAAAACTAATGCTACGGATGTTGCAGTCATCCATAGTTATTAATCTTTGGTGATCAAATACGGCAATGTTAGATACATTGATACACAGAAACGTATAAATATGGGAAAAAAATTAAAACATCAAAACAAATTCCACATTCCATTTCAAAACATTTCATGTTCATTACATGATCCAAAATGCAAACCGCGTTCAGATAAAATATAAATACAACATACGCCAAGAGAGACATATGAAGATGCCCTCTTGGTTGATCAGAGTATATAATAAGGCAATAAAAGAAGTTTTCCTTTACATCCAAGACATAGCGGAATAAAAAGAACTCTTACTAATTTGCTTGCCTCATGCACGTCTTCGGAAGCTTTATTCGTCTAAAGAAACCTGGAAACTTTAACCCTCAAACTACTCAAAATCAATTGAGCACCCGAGAATTTAAGGGGAAAATAAAAACTTTGAGTTAGACATAAAGTCTGGTATGAATAATAATCTACCATCTCAAACCATTTTGATATCTAGTGAGACCACACTGCTTAGCGAACGGGTTTTCCCCTTACTAGTATTTTAAAAATTTTATAAAACCATTTTGATATCTAGTGAGACCACGCCGCTTAGCGAATGGGTTTTCCCCTTACTAGACTAACTGTCAATATCTTGATCCGGATATAGTTTTCATGGGCTAACTATAAACCTATTGGCACCTGTCATTATCAAATCATAGTTTTCATGGGCTTACAATGAACCTATTGGCCCATGCCAATATCTTTTCCTATACATAGTTTTCATGGACTTACTGTGAACCTATTAGCCCCTGCCAATATCTTTTCCTTTATACAGTTTTCATGGGCTTACTGTGAACCTGTTGGCCCCTGCCAATATCTTTAATTAAGATTTTAGCATTTTTTTAAGTTAAATTCACTGCTGGGTCAACCTAGCAGGTTATTTTGCCCTTCCCCAAAGCACTGTTATGGGTTAATTACAATGTGAATAAAAATATGATGAAGCAATCATAACAAAAAAATAATACCAACACCTGTGGTTTAATATCCTTGAAATCATTTTATATAAAACTTGGTTAATCCCTTCAATCTGTTATTCAAGGAAAATTTCTTCAAAAACTTCATTTCAAAGCTCTTTCTTTATGTCATGGTTTTTCCTTTAAAATGAGATTGGGTTATTTGTTTTGAAAACCTTAAAACGTCTCTTTGAAACCCCTGGATAACCTCCTTTGAAAGCAAAGAAAATTCCTTTTCAAAACACTATGAATATACCTTTCGAAGCCTTTGTTAAATAATCTCTTTCGAAACCAAATATACCTTTCGATGGTATCAAACATTACTCAAAATCTTTAGAAACATAGCTTCAAAATAAGTGAAAGTACCCACTTCGAAAGTATTGGGTTTTAATTTTAGAAACATCTTTTGGGTCAAAGTGAATATAGATGAAAGCATCTCCTTCAAAACCATTGATAAAATTGTTTTGGGGAATATTCTGATGGTGTCGGAACCATCTATTCGAAACCTCAAAACCTTTGAGTAAAACTTAAAAAGATAGCGTAGAAACCCACTTTCGACACCATTGCCTTCGAAACCCATGCGCCCTTTCGAAAGCATTTAGGAGGCGGCTTAACATAAGTTTAAAACAAAAGCACCCTTCGAAAGTATTGATGACTTCAATATACTCGAAAGGTAAAAGAAAATAGGATGGGTTTTGACTGGGTCAGAACCACTACTTTCGAAAGCATTCTTTTATAAGTAAAGCAACCCCTTCGAAAGCCCGTACCTTTAAAACATAAAATGGAAACCTCCTTTGAAAGCTATTTAGAAAAACACCCCTTTCGAAAACATATGCTTCGACTACGTCGAAAGCTTTAAGTAAAACAAAGCAGACACTTAACACTTGAAAACAAAACTAAGGCTTCGACCCCATCCAAAGCATTGCTTTCGACACCATGGCTTCCACCTTTCCTTTAATCCACTTCGTACCATCTAAGTGATACCTTGTGCATTGATTTCGACTAGGTGGGTTTCGTGAGTTGGAGCAGAAGCATTGGAGTCAAAAGGCACTACTAAAGGAGGCGAAACCAACTTTTCTGAATAAAGGCTGAAATTATGCTACTTTTAGTAATTGCTTAACTACATGCCTATTTGCAATCCTTTGATTGGTTGCCTTAAAACTTTTCAAATACTTTACAAAATAACGGCCGCATTTATCAGATCTAAATCAGGGGAAAATTTAACGTTTAAGCCCTTCCATTAAGCAAAACCAATAATGCAAATAAGTCCTTCTTTTAAAATAATTTATTTTCCATAGCAAATCAATTAGGAAAAATCCCCAAAAATCATAGAAATTTCACCTTTATCATGTGATCTAACATATTAAAAATTCAAACCCAAATTCTTTCGAAAATAATCGATATTAATTTTAAATCCAATTTTATCATATTTTCCTTTGAAAATTCAGAATGAATTTTCCATAGCTTGGAAAATTATAAAAATTGAACCCATCTCCAAAATCACGGTATACATAAATATAATTTTTCCATGGCATTTAAAATCAATAACTATCGGTTTTGCTCTAAAACCGTGCAAAATCATATGTAAATGAATTGGTTTAAATCAAACATATAATAGTTCAAGCATATCATCATCCAAAACATCAAAAAACGAATTTGATCTTAAATTCAAAAACATATTAACATAGAATAAAATAGAGATGGAACAAATTATTATTCACCTTGGATATGATGAGGAATTTGAGATTTGTAGAAGATTGATTCCCCTAGCTTTGATCCTTAGCTTTGATTTATTTTTCTTCCTCTTTTCCCTTGTTAATGGCCGGCTTCTCTTGGGGTTTGATTTGCGTTTTAGGTTTTTAGAATGAACGTGAAAAATTGAGAAAGTGAAATGTAATGACCCAAGATTTTAGGAATTTATTTTGAAAAATATAAATAAGTTTAAAATAATTTTTAAACCAATTTTAAAGGGGAATTGATATAGCTTGATATGGTGTATCTGTATGTGTGTACATGTGTGCATAGGAAATACACATGAACTAAAGCTTAATTCCTGAATGCTAAGAATGAACACACGTTGATGTGTATGAAAATATTATATATATATATATATTAAATCCTTAAAAGCTATATGCATAAATAAATATATATATGGATGCAACTGAGTATTTTTGAGTGTACATGTGCAGGTGTGTCAGCACAAAATAATGTATAAATATGTATATAGGTGTACTAATTATTTCAGTAAGACTTATATACATATATATATATATATGTTAATAAAGTACAAGAGTTCAAATCAGCAAAATAAAATATACAAACATATTTTAAATTATAGGCAGAAAGAAAAAGAATGAAGATTTAAAAAGGAGTAATCCTCTTATAAATAAATAAAGGAAGTACATACTATTTAGATGAAAGCTAAAAATAGAAAAATAAGATAAAACAGAGAAATGCTTGGTATAGGTAGAATTAGGAAGAATATTTGATAAATAATAAAATTAAGTCACACTTTTAGCATGATAGTAGACAAGAGGAAAAAGTATTTTTTGGAAAAGCAAATTTCTGAAATTAACCAAAAAAAAGATATAACCACTTTTCTCTTCACAAACTTGAGCCGGGGAGGGTAAGGTTTTGGGTTTAAACAAAATGCAAATGGCATGATTTCTGATGGGCAAAAATGACTTTAGCCAACACCTTAAACCATAAGAAAAACCCTGCATAAATAGGCAGTGAGATGAGGAACCTTCTCTTCTTCCTGGATAGCTCTTGAGAAAAATATATAGATATTATATAAATATAATACAAGTGAAGAAAAGGGTTGAAGGCAGAAGCTTACCAATCAACTAGGAAGTGAAAGAGAGCTAGGTGAGAAAACTCACTCATAAAAATCTAAGGCATTAAGTCCTAATGTAGGCAGCCAGTTTATAAGTTAATTTTTCTTACAAATGTATTTTCATATGTGATTGTCTATCTGTGATTTCAGAGATGAAATTTTTTTGATTTATACATGGTTGTTCTGTTTGTTTTATTATCTGAATGTTCTAGGTATTAATAGTATATATATATATTTTATAAACTCAGATCTCTCTGATATGTTAATGTTTAGAAACATAAGCAAATACCCAGAAAATAAAAGGTTGAATATAGGCAAGTAGTATTGGTCTTGGCTCAACCCAGAAAAATGTAAACATGTTGAGCTGCAATATACTCATGTATAAGTGCTAAGGCTTGAGACAAAAAGGAATTAGGAGTGCAATAGGGTTGCCTATGTGCTGATGCTCCTGATTCAAAGAAAATATATAAATATTTAAACACATAGCAAATAAATTTTGCGATTCAGTAAAACTTGGTTATTCTGAGTTTAACTAAAGCATAGAAGTTTGCAAAAGAAAAACTCTCTCAAAAGCCATAAGCCAATGTTAGTTGTCTATACCCCTTTTTAAAAAATGCAAGAACATATATGTATATATGCAGAATCTATTTAATTGACACCTATATTTAATTGCCTGATTGCCTCTGGTTGGTTATGAATGATGTGGAATGCCATGACATGAATGATTGTTCACTGAATGGTTTAGTCATGAAAATTCAGAAGTATTATTATTAATTTAAATCTGATTAGGAAATGGGGTCAAGAGCACTGTAGGAATGACTTGTGTTCTTGAGTAATACAAGTTGACACATGGCTTGTTTAAGTCCTGAGATCTTTGTGTAATGGAGTGAATTAGTCCATTACAGTGTGTCCATGATTCAATTAATTGCAAATGAGACCAAGATAGGTAAATATATCAATGTAGGAGAAGTTGATATAAAGAGGAACTAGAGTCTTCCTGAAATGAAATCTGAATAGTGAATAAATGATTTAATTCATTTTGGTGATTTCCCTGTTTTGTATGGATGTTTATTTGATTTATGATTGAATTATATGAATGTATGAATGTACCATATCTTCTTGAGGTTTCTAGAAAGGCAGACTTAAGTATGCACCTACACACTGACACAGAACATGCACACATGAATTACTTGTTTTCTAAAGGCAGAGTTATATACATATATCCATGTTTTAACTTTAACTTGATTTACAAATTGTTTTAGTGGATTTTCTCATACCAGACATGTGTCTGACCCTAGTGTGCTAATGGCATATGGGGTGTCTCATTTAAAATGGGGCAGCTTCAAATGCATTTTCAGGGACTGCAGCAACTAAGTAGGAGTAGGAGCAAGGCTTTGAGAAGAGGATTATAGCATGCTAAACTTAGTTAGATAAGAACCTAAATGATGAAACCTGCATGTATTGATAATTTAAGTTGCTACCTGTATTGAGTATTGAATATTGGATGGATATTTTGCTAAGTATTTTGCAAAGAAATTGACTTGTAACTGGGATTTATAAATCTGGATATTATCTGATATGTTGAAGAAGTTAATCTAAATCTTGTAAGTGAATTGAGCAAGAATACTATGATAAATAGGATGGTTACATTTTATAAATGTATTAGTCAATCTTGAGTCTTTGAAAAGGGATAAGTTTTGGGAAATCTGGAAGTTGAGTCTCAGTAAATTAAATGGTTTTATTTTTCTAGCATGACATATGTATACAAGAGATGATAAGCATAGGGAGAATGTATTATGTGTCTGTAATGTTTCCATAATTCAACTTGTTCTACACAAATGTTTTTATACCTTATTTTTAAATAAAAGAAGAATCTGTAATATAGGAGTTGAAAGCAATTTAAACATGTTTTGTACAGATATTAACACACCTGTTACCTTTGTATTTTTAACATGAATCTGAATTCCATTTCACTCAAGTTTTGATCAAAATGCATTTTTAAGACCCTATGGGTTACACTAGAATAAAGAGTCTGGTTGAACCATGATATGGATACCCATGGTTACAGGAAACCCACTTAAGTTTGCATTTCATTTAGCTTAGCATCCTGGCATCAAAGAATTAAGCCTTGGAAATATGATATCTCACTTAAAAATATTCCAGAAAAGAGTTAGTACTCTAAACAGATTTTATAAGAAAATTCAACATAGATAATGATAGAAACTTATATCATTTTCCAGAGCACAAGCACTACACCATTAATTTATAGATAGTCATAGCACAATTATCTGGTTTCTAGGAATTATACTCCATAGAGAACTTAGCAAGGAATCAGGAGTTTAAAATATATATTGATACATATATGGATGGAATTTTATTGTATGAAATAAATTGAACTATGTGTAGATTGATTAAATTTAATCAATCAAATTATCCTCTTGTTTACCAGAACTCTGATTCAAACAAGAGAGGCACATGCATCATCATATGTATGTGCATATCCTTATGAATACACTGATATATTTATATTGGTAAAGATTTTGATCCTGGATAAGTTGTATTGATAGAAAAAAATGACTCTGGACTTCAGAAATATATACACACACACACACACATATATATATATATATATATATATATATGTAAAAAAAATCCTTACAAATTCAGGTATCTAAAATAAAGGGTCATTTCATTTGGTATCAGGGCTATGTTACTAAAACATAGTTGAAAAAAAAATTGAAATCAAATCCTTCTAAAAAAACTAACCAGCTATGTAAATTATTATTAGCAAACTATGGTAAGGAGACCACCAAATCAGGGAGCAGGATCCTCCAATGCACCACCAATGGTCAATCTACAAGATTTGGTGAATGCATTTAGAGATGGGGCAGGGCAAAGGCAAGAAAATCCCCATGAAGAGCTCTCAAAATTACTCAAGACTTATACTCATTTTGGAGGCAAAAGCTTTGAAGGGATAGAAAGTATTATGGAAATTCAAGCATGGTTGAGAACATTGGATAGGATTTTCAATGACATGCAGCTTGATGATCAAAGGAAGAGGCAAGTGGCTTCAAGACAGCTGAAAGGAGTAGCTTTAAGCTAGTGGGATGTAATCATTACAGGGAGAAATGAGAATGAAATCACTTGGAATCAATTCAAGGAGATGTTGGAAGCAAGATTTGTACCAGCATCAGCTAAGACCACTTTACTAGAAGAATTTATTAGACTCAGGCAAGGAACTTTGAGTGTCACTGAATACACTCAAAAGTTTGATTGGCTTTCCACATATGGAGCAATGCTAGTGGCAGATGAAGCATCCAAGAATGATAGATACATTAAAGGTCTGAACCCAGGACTTAGCAGAGCCATGTTACCTTATGCTGACAGAACATTTGATCAAGTAATAGACTTGGTTTGAGGTTAGAGCAGCATGACAAGGAAAGGGAAAAGTTCAGAAATTTTAAGAACAATAACACTAAGAAGGGTAAGGGGAGATATCACCCTTATGATAAGAAGAAAGAAGAGGCCGGTAACAAAAGCACTGGAGATGTCAAAGCTAAAGAAACCAAGAAGAAAATTGTGTGTCATCAATGTGGAAAGGAAGGACATATCAAGCCAAGGTGCCCAGAATTGAAAAGAGGAGCTTTCAAGTGTTATCTATGTGGGAAAGAGGGGCATATGAAGAGGAATTGTCCTGAGTATAAACAACAATGAAAATTGGAAAATTTGGAAGGCAAAGGCAAATCCACAATGGAGATTAATGCTGAAAACCATAGCCAAGTGGAAGGTACATTACTTATTTGTACCATACCCATAGCAGTAGTATATGATACTGGGGCAACTCACTCTTTGATTTCTTATGAACTAGTTAAAATGCTAAAATTGAATTGCATATTGGTTGAAACCCCATTGCATATACAAAGTCCTCTGGGGAGTTCTGGTGTTTTAGATATGATTTGTGTGGATGTGGAATTAAACATAGGTGGAAACATCTTTATTTCCAATTTATATGTTTTAAACTACCCAAATATAGGTGTTATATTGGGGGTAGACTGGTTAAGGCAATTTAAAGCCATAATTAACTTAGAATCATCCACCATATCATTGCAAAATCTTAGGGGCCAGAGAATCATAATTTTGTGTGAAGTGGCTAAAGAAAGGAAATTATATCATTTAATTGACTTGGAAAAAGATTCCAGTGAACTTACTATTGAATAAATTCCCATAGTCAATAAATACTTGGATGTGTTTGGGGAGGTTATGGGTGTTCCACACCATAGACCAGTAGAGTTTCAAATCAATCTTATTCCAGGAGCAAGTCCAGTGATTAAAAAGCCAACTAGAATGGGGCCAAATGAACTAAAGAATTAAAGAAATAGTTAGAGGAATTGGAAGAAAAGGGTTTTATAAGACCAAGTAATTCTTGCTGGGGAGCACCAGTGGTATTTGTTAAGAAATAAGATGGTTCCTTAAGACTTTGTATAGATTACAGAGAATTGAACAAAGTAACTATTAAAAATAAATACCCATTGCCAAGAATAGATGATCTTTTTGATCAATTAGCTGGGGCAAGAGTATTCTCTAGACTAGATTTAGCATCTGGATTTCATCAAATGAAGGTGGAGGAGTCAAGTGTTAAGTACACTGCCTTTAACACTAGGTATGGGTTGTATGAATTTCTGGTTATGCCATTTGGCTTGACTAATGCACCATCATACTTTGTGGATTTAATGAACAGAACCTTTAGAGATTATTTAGACAAGTTTGTACTTATTTTTATAGATGACATTTTAATTTATTCCAAAACAGTGGAAGAACATAAAAGTCATTTGCACCTGGTTTTTTCTAGATTAAGGGAAAAGGATTTAAAGGCAAAATTTTCAAAATGTGCATTTTGGAAAGAGAAGTACATTTCCTTGGCCATGTCATTTCTGCCAAAGGAATTTCTGTGAACCCCAATAAAATAGTGGCTATTCAAGCATGGAAGAGGCCTAGCACGGTGAGTGAAGTGAGATCATTTATGGGGATGGCAAGATATTATAGGAGATTTATAAAAGATTTTTCAAAAATTTCTACACCACTTACTAACCTAACCAGGAAAAACCAAGCTTTTGTTTGGTCAGAGAAGTGTGAGAAGTCTTTTGAACAGTTGAAGAAGGCATTGGTGAATGCTCCAATCTTGAAAGTACCCCAAGGAAATGAAGAATTAGTTGTATACACTGATGCTAGTGGGTTTGGCTTGGGTGCAGTGTTGATGCAACAAGGCCAAGTCATTGCATATGCATCCAGACAACTAAAACCCCATGAAGTAAGGTATGCCACACATGATCTTGAATTAGCAGCTGTGATCAATGCTTTGAAACTTTGGAGACATTATTTGTTAGGAACTAAGTTTGAACTTTACACTGACCACAAGTCTTTAAAGTATTTATTTTCACAAAAAGATTTAAACATGAGGCAACATAGATGGGTGGAGTTCTTAGCTGCTTATGACTTGGACATACTCTATACACCAGGTAAAGCAAACAGAGTTGCTGATGCTTTAAGTAGACAACATGCTAAATTAGCTATAATGATGATAGAAGAGTTTAAGGACTTGCCTTTGCTTGCGGAGTTAGAAATTGGGGAGAATGGCTGTGTACACATGGATGTGCATGTGCATGGTGCACAGGAAAATAGAGGGAAGTTGAGCTTGATAACACTTCAACCTGAACTAATTTTGAAGGTGAGTAAAATGCAAGAACAAGACACAAACTTATTGGAGAATAAAAATCTCATATCAAAAGGGGAGGAAGTGATAAATTACCATATTGATAAAAATGGTTATTTGAGAAACCAGAATAGAATATGTGTGCCAGAAAACATAGAGTTGAAGGAGGAGATATTGAATGAATACCATAGAAGTAAGTACTCCATACACCCTGGCAGTACGAAGATGTATCAAAATTTGAAAAGAGACTTTTGGTGGAAGGGAATGAAATCAGATGTAGCCAAACATGTTGCAAAGTGTATGACTTGCCAACAAGTCAAGGCAGAAACACAAAAGCCATCAGGGTTGTTGCAACCTCTTACCATACCATAGTGGAAATGGGAAGATATATCTATGGATTTCATAGATGGACTGCCGAGATCTAAAAGAGGAAACACAAGCATATGGGTGATAGTTGATAGGCTAACTAAAGTGGCACATTTCATCCCAGTCAAATCAGAAAGGAATGCACCAAAGTTAGCACAAGTATTTGTGAAAGAAGTGGTAAGATTGCATGGCATTCCCAAAACTATTGTGAGTGATAGGGATACCATCTTCACCTCAAGATTCTGGAGAAGTTTTCAAGAAGCCATGGGAAGTGAATTGTGCTTAAGCACTGCCTACCATCCATAATCAGATGGGCAGACTGAGGTGGTGAACAAGGTTTTAGAGGACTTGTTAAGGGCATGTGCACTGGATTTTGGAGGTAACTGGGAAGACTATCTCCATTTAGCTGAATTTACATACAATAACAGCTATCAAAGCACCATAGGAATGGCTCCATTTGAAGCCTTATATGGCAAGCCATGCTTGTCACCTGTATGTTGGGTAGAAGCAGGGGAAAGAGCTATTTTAGGGCCTGAGTACATACAAGAAACTAAAGAGAAAATTGAGTTGGTAAGGAGAAGAATGGCAGCAGCTCAAGACAGGCAAAAGAAATTTGCAGAAATGAAAAGGAAGCAAGTGGAATATGAAGTAGGAAATTTTGTTTTCATCAAAATCTCACCTATGAAAAATGTACTGAGATTTGGGAAACAAGGCAAGTTAACCCCAAGATATATTGGGCCACACAAAATTCTGGAAAGAATTGGTCCCTTGGCATATAAGTTGGAATTACCAGAAAACATGCAAGGGATGCATGATGTTTTCCATGTATCACAATTGAGAAGGTGGGTTCATGACAAGGCAGAAATTCTTGAGACCCCAACCCAAGTGCAAATAAATCCTAACTTGGTTTATGAAAAGGATCCAGTGGGAATTTTGGCAAAGGATGTGAAGAAGTTGAGGAATAAATCTCTAAAACTTGTGAAGGTACAGTGGAGTCTTGATCCAAGTGATTGCACATGGGAATTAGAAGACAAAGTTAGGATGAACTACCCTAAGCTATTTTCAGATTAAAGGTAATTCTGATTTTTAATTTGCTTTCCTTTTTGGATGCATGCATTTTTAGTTATTATGATAGAACTAAAAATCTATTTGGTTGAGAATGTACTTGTTCTCTGAATTAAGTTTAAAATTTATTTAAGCTTAGGAAAATTAAGGGACACAATTTCTAAAAGGAGGGGTGTATGTAATGACCCAAGATTTTAGGAATTTATTTCGAAAAATATAAATAAGTTTAAAATAATTTTTAAACCAATTTCAAAGGGGAATTGATATAGCTTGATATGGTGTATTTGTATGTGTGTACATGTGTGCATAGGAAATACACATGAACTAAAGCTTAATTCCTGAATGCTAAGAATGAACACATGTTGATGTGTATGGAAATATTATATATATATATATAGATTAAATCCTTAAAAGCTATATGCATAAATTGTAACGACCGTGATTTTCGAATTACTGTCGGAGCAAATATTTTAAGTAAAGATTTTAAATTAACAATTTTGAAAAAAATAAAATAAAAATAAAAATATATATATTAATAAATGTTGCAAAGTCAGGTGAATACTTCCAGTGGTAGCAGCTGAAATGAACTGCAAAGGGCCTTGTTGCGTTGAAAAATATAACTAAGTTAAGTATAAAATTCCTTCATTTTGCCTTTCACGTGTATGAGATGAATAGTTCCAATTCAAAATCAAAAGTTTGAGTACACTTTACAGCCATCATCATTTTCCTAGTTGTGTCCTTTTCCTTCGCTTGTACACGTCTCCCTTAAATGCAAGTGTACAACTCTTGCCAGCACTTCGTTTTATTTGACTTATACTCAATATTTGAAAAGAAAAGTATAAGCCTGCATTATTCTTTTGTTCATTCTTCCTAGTAGCTCAGTGAAATATTAATGGCGGTTCATAAATTTCTTGCTTTCTGTTGGATCTTGTTAACTGATTTTTGAGGCAATTTAAGGTGAGTAATTACTCACATTTCTAATTCTTATTTGTGCCCAGATGCTTGTTTTTATTTTTGCTTCAACTTGCTCTTTCCATTGCCTGACTTTGGCAATGGTTACTGCAATTAGTTTTTTTTTTCTCTACATGAAAATTTAGGCATCACTTGTTCTAATCTATTCCCCTGCACATGCATACTAACACAGTTACACCAGACTTTAGAGTGTGAACATATTTGCAAGTTGTATGGATATTGAGACGTGTGTATGCATGTTTTACATTGTATTGCCAGGGTTGTTCACATGTTTTGTTCGGCCGCAACTTGTATAAGTGGGCATTTGTTTCGGCTTCAGTTCCTAGCTTGAACATAAATTTTGTTATTCATTATACAAGTAGCTATACTTAGACCCTGTATATATGACATAATAATCAAGTGGTTTAGTCTTTTGGTGTGTTGGATTACCTGTAAGAGTGGGTTACATGTAAATGTGAATACAATGTGTGCGTTCAAATATAGTGCACGCATTAAAGTACCTGCGTGCGTTGAAAAATGAGTGTATGTTTGCCTTTTTCTTATTTTAGTACCTGCGTGCATTGAAAAGATGAGTGGATGTTGCCTTTTGCTTATTTTAGTACCTGCATGCATTGAAAAAAATGGGTATATGTTTCCCTTTGCTTATTTTAGTACGTGCACGCATTTCTTTTGTTATTTTTGCATTGGTATGTTTTGCAAAGTACACATTAATTTCAAGTTGAGACAGTGCAATATTTTAGTGGTAATATAGAGGAGCAAGTCCACTATTTAATTTACATTGAACAGTCATTACGTTTTAAAGCGTATTTTGTTGCCGTTATTTTATAACGGAAATTTTACGCCGGTATGGTATTTTTGAAACGTGTTGTTGTGGGGATATTTTTGGCAAATAAAATTACTGTTATTTTAACGTCGGTAACCATTAATTTAAAGTGACTTTTCAAGCGGTTAGTCGCAGCACTGATTTGGTATGCGTTTTCACGGTGTTTTGTAAAGCGCAATTTCCTCGTCGAAATTGCTATAGTTGTTGCTATTTTAATCACGCGTTTTAAAAATCGTTTTAAATTGAAATTGTTTTCAAAAATTCTACAGTTTGCGCTTTCAAAAGAATGAGGAAGCGATTTAAACGCTTCAGCAAAACTGAGGACTATGAACCCTTACTTTTACTGATTCGCTTAATTCCGGACTTGTCCGTTTGAGAACGTAAAATGTATTTTTGTAAAATGCACAATTTTGCACTTTCAAGGAAACGATGAAGAGATTTAAACGATTTAGCAAAAGTGCGGAGTATGGAACCACACTTTTACTATTTCGGTTAAATCCAGACTCGTTAATTGAAATATTTTTTGTTTGATGATTTTGATGATTTTGTGTGCTTTCGAGCTACTATGTTGGACCTTCGGGTCATATGTTGGACCTTCGGGTCAAATACCAGTACTAGACCTTCGGGTCATATGTTGGACCTTCGGGTCATATGTTGGGCGCCAAAATTATGTTGACAGTACTTGGTAGGCTTCGGCCATATGTTGATGCACGTGCGGCGTAGCTAAAACTCGCCATTTGTTAGGATCGATCCACTTTTATGTTGATTTTTCTAGATATCTATTTTTGATTTCTAGATTTTGTAAATTGTTGTTTTGAATTCAATTGTGAATTTGAATGTTGATTTTGATGGTGTTTGATGTGATTTATTCATTTAACTATGTTGATTTCTTATGTTGAATAGTCTCATTCGAGATTATTATTATTTTGCTTTGATGTTATTTATGATGCACTCACATCTAAGAATAAATTAGACTGATCCGTTTATTATTTCTTTTTGAATAATACTCGGGTCAGACCGAGTTATTTCAGGGTAGTCTCTATCTCTGATTCTGTAGCAGCTTCAGCTTTTGGGATATCGCATCATCTTTTGTCTAGCCTTCGAGGAGTTCTTTTGGTTATTCGACTCCCATCTTATGTATGTTGATGTATATGTTTATGTACATTTGGTTCATGTGAACCATCGACTGTTGTAGCATATATTCCAGACTTGTCTTCCGCTATATATCTGATATTTCTGTTCTGATGTGATTATACTATCAGTGTTGTTGTTATTATGAGTTGTTCTGAATTTTTCTTTAGCCACTGTAGTTTCGTTTTAGATTTGGATTGAAAATATATCTTTGGGAGTAATTTACACAACTCCTATCGATGTAATCAATACTCGTCTAAGGCATAACTTACGGATGGTCGCTTCTCACAAGCCTTATTCTTCGCAATAACAGACGTTATTCCTTATAATAACCTTTGTTATTGTGAGCATAGAGGTGGGGCGTCACAGCTTGGTATCAGAGCTGGAATTCAGAATAAATTGTAATAAACACAGAACAGAAAAATAAAAATAAAAATGGAACATGTGTTACAACAATTCGGGAATTTTATTCGTGCCTTTCTAATCTATTCTTTCCACTTAATATGTGGAGTACGTCTAGGAATAAATTTTATATTCCGTAGTATTCCATTTGTTAAACTTCTTATCAATTGTGTATTGTTTTAACTAATCCTTGCCTTCTCTTGTCTTTCAGCCTATGGCTGGAAGAGGTAGAGGGAAGCATTTTTCTGCAGGCCCGTCTAGTGGTTCTCATCCGGACGGTGTCTATATGTCAGCTGATCAGTTTATGGAGCTATTTCGAGGTACTCAGCCTCCTATTGCTACTCCCGCAGCTCCTAATCACAAGTCTGCCTTCGCCCGCATGTGTAGTGACTATTCCCACCTTGGAGGTCAGCCTTTCAAGGGATCAGAAAGTGTTATGGAAGTTCAGACTTGGTTGCGCACTTGTGAGCGCATATTTTCTCGGATGGATCTTTCGGATCATCATCGCGTTCTCGTGGCATCTAGTATGTTGCAAGAGCGTGCGCTTGATTGGTATGAGCTCTTTATTTCGGAAGTTGATGAGTCCGCTCTCTCTTGGATTCAGTTTAAGGAACGTTTCGAACTTAAGTTCGTTCCTGAATCAGAAAAGGCTAATCTCGCTCGTAGTTTCCTTGAGTTGAAGAAAGGAAATTTCTCTGTTTCTGATTATGTTGCATCTTTTGAGGCTTTATCCAAATATGGAGTTGAGTTCATTAATACTCCGCATAAGAAGAATCTTCGTTTTGTTGATGGTTTGAAGAAGTATCTGAAGAAAGTTCTTTTGCTTCAGCTTAAGCTCTCTTTTGAGGAGCTTGTTGATTCGGCTCTTTGTCTTGAAGCTGTTGAAAAGGAACGTGATAGTGGTGATGATGTTGAGGTTTCTAAAAACCCCAACAAGAAGAGGTTTCCATTTCGTAAGCCAAATTCTAATCATAAGAAGAAGAAGCAGGTTGCCTCTAGTTCTCAGCTTAGTAGTGCACCTTCTGTTCAGAAGGCGTGCTAAAATTGTGGTTCGTTGGATCATCTTCTTCGCAATTGTACTAAGCCTCGCATTTGTCGTTATTGCAAGAAAGAAGGTCATTGGGTTTTTGATTGTCCTATTGCTCCTAAGGGTTTCAAACCGGGGAAGCTTAATGTTGCTAAAGCTTCTGGTGATTCTTCTCAGCCCAAAGGTATTACTTCTTCTGTTTTGGAAGGTTTCCTTTTATTTCATGGCCGTTCTATTAGAGTTCTTTTCGATACGGGTGCATCGCATTCATTCGTGTCGAAGGAGCTTGTTGATATTATTCATTTGGATGTTGTTACTCTTTGCGACCCTTTGAGGATTGTAAATCCTATTGGTGGATCTGCTACTCTTGGTTTGTTGTGTGTTGATGTTGAGATTATTCTTTGTGGTTTCTCCTTTCATGCGAATCTGCATGTTATGGATCATCTTGATTTTGATATGATATTGGGTATGGATTGGCTCGTCCGTTATGAAGTTCAAATCTTATGTCCCGAAAGAACTTTGTATCTCAAACATCCTGATGCTAGCGAGCGATTATCTATTATGTTTCGAGACATGGATCATGCTTCTAGTGCTCTCATTTCTTCCTTCGAATCTGAGGATGACCTAGATAATATTCCAGTTATTTGTGATTTTTCAGATGTTTTCGAGCCTATTTCTAGATTGCCGCCAAAAAGGGCAATTGAGTTCCGTATAGATCTTATCTCCGGTGCACATCCTGTCAGTCGTCCTCCCACGAGGATGTCTGCTAAGGAAAATGAGGAACTCAAGCAACAATTATCTGAGTTGGAAGCCAAACATTTTATCCGTTCTAGCTCGTCTCCTTGGGGCGCCGCCGCTGTCTTCGTTAAGAAACCAGATGGTACTCTTAGGCTATGCATTGATTATCGCAAGCTTAACGAGCTTACTATCAAAAATAGGTATCCATTACCTAGGATCGATGATATGTTCGATCAATTAAGTGGCGCTAAGCTGTTTTCCCAACTAGATCTTGCTACCGGTTTTCATCAGTTACGAGTGGCGGAAGATAGCATTCCTCTCACTGCATTCCGTACTCGTTATGGTTCTTACGAATGGCTTGTTATGCCGTTCGGTTTGACGAACGCTCCGGCGTATTTTGTAGATCTTATGAATCGGATATTCCGGGAATATCTCGATAAGTTCGTCTTGGTTTTCATTGATGATATTCTTATTTATTCCAAATCTGAAGCCGATCATATTCAGCATTTGGAGATTGTTTTGAGTACACTTCGTCAGCATCAGCTTTATGCCAAATTCTCCAAGTGTCACTTATGGGAGAATAAGGTGAAATTTCTCGGTCACATTGTTTCTTCCGATGGTATTTCTGTCGATCCTTCCAAGATCGAATCTATTCAGAATTGGAAGAGGCCCGTGACCGTTACTGAGATCCGTAGTTTCCTTGGATTGGCGGGTTATTATCGCTGATTTATTAAGGACTTTTCTCGTATTGCTTTACCGCTTACCACTCTCACGAGAAAAGCTGTTCCTTTTATTTGGTCGGATAAGTGTGAGAATTCTTTCTTGAAGTTAAAAGATCTCCTTACTCATGCTCCTATCTTAGTGGTTCCCGAAGGGAATCGTGATCTTGTTGTTTATACCGATGCCAGTGGTTTTGGGCTTGGTGCTGTTCTCATGCAAAAAGATAGAGTAGTTGCCTATGCTTCTAGACAACTAAAGCCTAACGAGATTCGTTATGCTACCCATGATTTGGAGTTAACCGCCATAGTCTTTGCTCTAAAGATTTGGCGACATTATTTATTGGGTGAGCGTTTTATTCTCTTCACTGATCACAAATCTCTGAAGTATTTATTTACTCAGAAAGAGCTTAATATGAGGCAACAACGTTGGCTCGAATTTCTTGCTTTATATGATTTCGATATTCTGTATACCCCTGGTAAGGGTAATCGAGTTGCTGATGCGCTTAGCCGCAAGCAGCAAGTTGTTGTTTCCATGATGCTAGCAGAGTGGAATATTTTGGAAGCTTTATCTCTTTGTGATATTAGAGACCGTCCTTCAGTTTCTGATTCTCCCGTGCTTTTATTTAGCATGGAAGCTCGTCCTAATTTGTTAGATCGCATTGCCGATGCCCAGAAGCAAGATCCAGATCTTGCTCATCTTATTCAGAGTAGTAAATCGAAATCCCGAAGTGATGATCTAAAGGATTCCGATATTGATATTCGTGGTTGTATCCGTAAGAAGTGTAGATTGATCGTGCCTGATATTTCTAATCTTAGAAATGACATTCTTGAGGACTGTCATCGTTCTAAGTATACTATTCATCCGGGCAGTAGCAAGATGTATGCTGATATGAAACGCTTATACTATTGGGAAGGTATGAAGCGTGATATTGCAAGTTATGTAAGTCGTTGCATGACTTGTCAGCTTGTTAAAGCAGAACATCAGCGTCCCAGTGGTCTTTTGCAGCCTCTTGAGATTCCATTATGGAAATGGGATCAGATTTCCATGGACTTCATTGATGGTCTACCTCGTTCGAGGTCGGGCCATACTAGTATTTGGGTGATTGTTGACCGATTGACTAAATCAGCCCATTTTATTCCTATCAAGTCCAATCGGACTGCTCCTTTGTTGGCTAAGCTGTTTATTAAAGAAGTCCTTCGACTTCATGGTGTGCCTAGTTCTATTGTTAGTGATAGAGATCCACTTTTTACTAGTGGTTTCTGGCGGAGTCTTCAGAAAGCTTTGGGCACTAAGCTCAGTCTCAGTACAGCTTATCATCCACAGTCTGACGGTCAGACTGAAAGGGTGAATCAGGTTTTAGAGGATCTTCTTCGAGCTTGCGTTCTTGATTTTGTTGGTAGTTGGGAAGACCACTTATCTCTTGTTGAGTTCTCTTACAACAACAGTTTTCAATCCAGTATCGGTATGGCTCCTTTCGAGGCTCTTTATGGAAGGCCGTGTCGATCACCATCTTGTTGGTTAGAATCGGGGGAAAAGTTGGTTCTCGACCCCGATTATATTCGTGATTCTTCGGAGAGGATTGATGTTATTAGACAGAGAATGAAAGAGGCTCAGAATAGGCAGAAATCTTATGCCGATCATCGTAGGAAGCCTTTGGAATTTTCTGTTGGCGACCTCGTATTCATTCGTGTTTCCCCGATGAAGGGTGTGGTGCGTTTTAGTCACTCCGGGAAATTGGCTCCTCGATATGTTGGACCGTTTCCTGTTACGGAACGCATTGGCCCAGTTGCTTATCGTGTTTTGCTACCTTCTCAGTTTTCGGGAATACATGACGTATTTCATGTGTCTCAACTTCGTCGATGCCTTCGAGATTCAGATTCTATTATTGATCCTCCTATGTTGCAAGATCTTGAGATCTCACCCGACTTGTCTATTGTGCAAAATCCTATTCGTGTGCTAACTACGGAGGTGAAATGCCTTCGGAACAAAGAAGTTCCACTCGTGAAGATTCAATGGTCCGCAAACCCCAAGGATTGCACTTGGGAAACCAAAGAATTCATCGAGCGTTCTTATCCCGGTTTTCTCTCCTCTTCGGGTGGGGGTAAGCATTCTTATCTATCTTTTCTATTTTGAATCTTTGGTGGGATGAATTATTTACGTTATTGACTACTTCTAGTATGAAAATTGCGGGGACGCAATTTTTATAAGGGGGGAAGTCTGTAACGACCGTGATTTTCGAATTACTGTCGGAGCAAATATTTTAAGTAAAGATTTTAAATTAACAATTTTGAAAAAATAAAATAAAAATAAAAATATATATATTAATAAATGTTGCAAAGTCAGGTGAATACTTCCAGTGGTAGCAGCTGAAATGAACTGCAAAGGGCCTTGTTGCGTTGAAAAATATAACTAAGTTAAGTATAAAATTCCTTCATTTTGCCTTTCACGTGTATGAGATGAATAGTTCCAATTCAAAATCAAAAGTTTGAGTACACTTTACAGCCATCATCATTTTCCTAGTTGTGTCCTTTTCCTTCACTTGTACACGTCTCCCTTAAATGCAAGTGTACAACTCTTGCCAGCACTTCGTTTTATTTGACTTATACTCAATATTTGAAAAGAAAAGTATAAGCCTGCATTATTCTTTTGTTCATTCTTCCTAGTAGCTCAGTGAAATATTAATGGCGGTTCATAAATTTCTTGCTTTCTGTTGGATCTTGTTAACTGATTTTTGAGGCAATTTAAGGTGAGTAATTACTCACATTTCTAATTCTTATTTGTGCCCAGATGCTTGTTTTTATTTTTGCTTCAACTTGCTCTTTCCATTGCCTGACTTTGGCAATGGTTACTGCAATTAGTTTTTTTTTTCTCTACATGAAAATTTAGGCATCACTTGTTCTAATCTATTCCCCTGCACATGCATACTAACACAGTTACACCAGACTTTAGAGTGTGAACATATTTGCAAGCTGTATGGATATTGAGACGTGTGTATGCATGTTTTACATTGTATTGCCAGGGTTGTTCACATGTTTTGTTCGGCCGCAACTTGTATAAGTGGGCATTTGTTTCGGCTTCAGTTCCTAGCTTGAACATAAATTTTGTTATTCATTATACAAGTAGCTATACTTAGACCCTGTATATATGACATAATAATCAAGTGGTTTAGTCTTTTGGTGTGTTGGATTACCTGTAAGAGTGGGTTACATGTAAATGTGAATACAATGTGTGCGTTCAAATATAGTGCACGCATTAAAGTACCTGCGTGCGTTGAAAAATGAGTGTATGTTTGCCTTTTTCTTATTTTAGTACCTGCGTGCATTGAAAAGATGAGTGGATGTTGCCTTTTGCTTATTTTAGTACCTACATGCATTGAAAAAAATGGGTATATGTTTCCCTTTGCTTATTTTAGTACGTGCACGCATTTCTTTTGTTATTTTTGCATTGGTATGTTTTGCAAAGTACACATTAATTTCAAGTTGAGACAGTGCAATATTTTAGTGGTAATATAGAGGAGCAAGTCCACTATTTAATTTACATTGAACAGTCATTACGTTTTAAAGCGTATTTTGTTGTCGTTATTTTATAACGGAAATTTTACGCCGGTATGGTATTTTTGAAACGTGTTGTTGTGGGGATATTTTTGGCAAATAAAATTACTGTTATTTTAACGTCGGTAACCATTAATTTAAAGTGACTTTTCAAGCGGTTAGTCGCAGCACTAATTTGGTATGCGTTTTCACGGTGTTTTGTAAAGCGCAATTTCCTCGTCGAAATTGCTATAGTTGTTGCTATTTTAATCACGCGTTTTAAAAATCGTTTTAAATTGAAATTGTTTTCAAAAATTCTACAGTTTGCGCTTTCAAAAGAATGAGGAAGCGATTTAAACGCTTCAGCAAAACTGAGGACTATGAACCCTTACTTTTACTGATTCGCTTAATTCCGGACTTGTCCGTTTGAGAACGTAAAATGTATTTTTATAAAATGCACAATTTTGCACTTTCAAGGAAACGATGAAGAGATTTAAACGATTTAGCAAAAGTGCGGAGTATGGAGCCACACTTTTACTATTTCGGTTAAATCCAGACTCGTTAATTGAAATATTTGTTGTTTGATGATTTTGATGATTTTGTGTGCTTTCGAGCTACTATGTTGGACCTTCGGGTCATATGTTGGACCTTCGGGTCAAATACCAGTACTAGACCTTCGGGTCATATGTTGGACCTTCGGGTCATATGTTGGGCGCCAAAATTATGTTGACAGTACTTGGTAGGCTTCGGCCATATGTTGATGCACGTGCGGCGTAGCTAAAACTCGCCATTTGTTAGGATCGATCCACTTTTATGTTGATTTTTCTAGATATCTATTTTTGATTTCTAGATTTTGTAAATTGTTGTTTTGAATTCAATTGTGAATTTGAATGTTGATTTTGATGGTGTTTGATGTGATTTCTTCATTTAACTATGTTGATTTCTTATGTTGAATAGTCTCATTCGAGATTATTATTATTTTGCTTTGATGTTATTTATGATGCACTCACATCTAAGAATAAATTAGACTGATCCGTTTATTATTTCTTTTTGAATAATACTCGGGTCAGACCGAGTTATTTCAGGGTAGTCTCTATCTCTGATTCTGTAGCAGCTTCAGCTTTTGGGATATCGCATCATCTTTTGTCTAGCCTTCGAGGAGTTCTTTTGGTTATTCGACTCCCATCTTATGTATGTTGATGTATATGTTTATGTACATTTGGTTCATGTGAACCATCGACTGTTGTAGCATATATTCCAGACTTGTCTTCCGCTATATATCTGATATTTCTGTTCTGATGTGATTATACTATCAGTGTTGTTGTTATTATGAGTTGTTCTGAATTTTTCTTTAGCCACTGTAGTTTCGTTTTAGATTTGGATTGAAAAAATATCTTTGGGAGTAATTTACACAACTCCTATCGATGTAATCAATACTCGTCTAAGGCATAACTTACGGATGGTCGCTTCTCACAAGCCTTATTCTTCGCAATAACAGACGTTATTCCTTATAATAACCTTTGTTATTGTGAGCATAGAGGTGGGGCGTCACATAAATAAATATATATATGTGGATGCTACCAGTATTTTTGAGTGTACATGTGCAAGTGTGTCAGTACAAAATAATGTATAAATATGTATATAGGTGTACTAATTATTTCAGTAAGACTTATATACATATATATATATATGTTAATAAAATACTAGAGTTCAAATCAGCAAAATAAAATATACAAACATATTTTAAATTATAGGCAGAAAGAAAAAGAATGAAGATATAAAAAGGAGTAATCCTCTTATAAATAAATAAAGGAAGTACATACTATTTAGATGAAAGCTAAAAATAGAAAAATAAGATAAAACAGATAAATGCTTGGTATAGGTAGAATTAGGAAGAATATTTGATAAATAATAAAATCAAGTCACACTTTTAGCATGATAGTAGACAAGAGTAAAAAGTATTTTCTGGAAAAGCAAATTTCTGAAATTAACCAAAAAAAAAGATATAACCACTTTTCTCTTCACAAACTTGAGCTAGTGAGGGTAAGGTTTTGGGTTTAAACAAAATGCAAATGGCATGATTTCTGACGGGCAAAAATGACTTTAGCCAACACCTTAAACCCTAAGAAAAACCCTTCATAAATAGGCAGTGAGATGAGGAACCTTCTCTTCTTCCCGGATAGCTCTTGAGAAAAATATATAGATATTATATAAATATAATACAAGTGAAGAAAAGGGTTGAAGGCAGAAGCTTACAATCAACTAGGAAGTGAAAGAGAGCTAGGTGAGAAAACTCACTCATAAAAATCTAAGGCATTAAGTCCTAATGTAGGCAGCCAGTTTATAAGTTAATTTTTCTTAAAAAAATATTTTCATATGTGATTGTCTATCTGTGATTTCAGAGATGAAAATGTTTTGATTTATACATGGTTGTTCTATTTGTTTTATTATCTGAATGTTCTAGGTATTAATAGTATATATATATATATTTTATAAACTCAGATCTCTCTGATATGTTAATGTTTAGAAACATAAGCAAATACCCAGAAAATAAAAGGTTGAATATAAGCAAGTAGTATTGGTCTTGGCTCAACCCAGAAAAATGTAAACATGTTGAGCTGCAATATACTCATGTATAAGTGCGGAGGCTTGAGACAAAAAGGAATTAGGAGTGCAATAGGGTTGCCTATGTGTTGATGCTCCTGATTCAAAGAAAATATATAAATATTTAAACACAGCAAATAAATTTTGTGATTTAGTAAAACTTGGTTATTCTGAGTTTAACTAAAGCACAGAAGTTTACAAAAGAAAAACTCTCTCAAAAGCCATAAGCCAATGTTAGTTGTCTATACCCCTTTTTAAAAAATGCAAGAACATATATGTATATGTGCAGAATCTATTTAATTGACACCTATGTTTAATTGCCTGATTGCCTCTGGTTGGTTATGAATGATATGGAATGCCATGACATGAATGATTGTTCACTGAATGGTTTAGTCATGAAAAATCAGAAGTATTATTATTAATTTAAATCTGATTAAAAATTGGGGTCAAGAGCACTGCAGGAATGACTTGTGTTCTTGAGTAATACAAGTTGACACATGGCTTGTTTAAGTCCTGAGATCTTTGTGTAATGGAGTGAATTAGTCCATTACAGTGTGTCCATTGATTTAATTAATTGCAAATGAGACCAAGATAGGTAAATATATCAATGTAGGAGAAGTTGATATAAAGAGGAACTAGAGTCTTCCTGGAATGAAATCTGAATAGTGAATAAATGATTTAATTCATTTTGGTGATTTCCCTATTTTGTACGGATGTTTATTTGATTTATGATTGAATTATATGAATGTATGAATGTACCATATCTTCTTGAGGTTTCTGGAAAGGCGCACTTAAGTGTGCACCTGCACACTGACACAGAACATGCACACATGAATTACTTGTTTTCTAAAGGTAGAGTTATATACATATATCCATGTTTTAACTTTAACTTGATTTACAAATTGTTTTAGTGGATTTTCTCATACCAGACATGTGTCTGACCCTAGTGTGCTAATGGCATATGGGGTGTCTCATTTAAAATGGGGCAGCTTCAAATGCATTTTCAGGGACTGCAGCAACTAAGTAGGAGTAGGAGCAAGGCTTTGAGAAGAGGATTATAGCATGCTAAACTTAGTTAGATAAGAGCCTAAATGATGAAACCTGCATGTATTGATAATTTAAGTTGCTACCTGTATTGAGTATTGAATATTGGATGGATATTTTGCTAAGTATTTTGCTAAGAAATTGACTTGTAACTGGGATTTATAAATCTGGATATTATCTGATATGTTGAAGAAGTTAATCTAAATCTTGTTAGTGAATTGAGCAAGAATACTATGATAAATAGGATGGTTACATTTTATAAATGTATTAGTCAATCTTGAGTCTTTGAAAAGGGTTAAGTTTTGGGAAATCTGGATAGTTGAGTCTTAGTAAATTAAATGGTTTTATTTTTCTACCATGACATATGTATACAAGAGATGATAAGCATAGGGAGAATGTATTATGTGTCTGTAATGTTTCCATAATTCAACTTGTTCTACACAAATGTTTTTATACCTTATTTTTAAATAAAGGAAGAATCTGTAATATAGGAGTTGAAAGCAATTTAAACATATTTTGTACAGATATTAACACACCTGTTACCTTTGTATTTTTAACATGAATCTGAATTCCATTTCACTCAAGTTTTGATCAAAATGCATTTTTAAGACCCTATGGGTTACACCAGAACAAAGAGTCTGGTTGAACCATGATATGGATACCCATGGTTACAGGAAACCCACTTAAGTTTGCATTTCATTTAGCTTAGCATTCTGGCATCAAAGAATTAAGCCTTTGAAATATGATATCTCACTTAAAAATATTCCAGAAAAGAGTTAGTACTCTAAACAGATTTTATAAGAAAATTCAACATAGATAATGATAGAAACTTATATCATTTTCCAGAGCACAAGCACTACACCATTAATTTATAGATAGTCATAGAACAATTATCTGGTTTCTAGGAATTATACTCCATAGAGAACTTAGCAAGGAATCAGGAGTTTAAAATATATATTGATACATATATGGATGGAATTTTATTGTATGAAATAAATTGAACTATGTGTAGATTGATTAAATTTAATCAATCAAATTATCCTCTTGTTTACCAGAACTCTGATTCAAACAAGAGAGGTACATGCATCATCATATTTATGTGCATATCCTTATGAATACACTGATATATTTATATTGGTAAAGATTTTGATCCTGGATAAGTTGTATTGATAGAAAAAAATGACTTTGGACTTCAGAAATATATATATATATATATATATATATATATATATATATATATCTATGTAAAATAATCCTTACAAATTCAGGTATCTAAAAGAGAGGGTCATTTCATGAAACGTGCATGGGCAATTGAAAATGCATAGCCGTGTATAATACGGCTATTTAGTAATATGCCCATTTCTAAATTAATTAGCTTAAAACCATTTTAGCCCATTTATCTTATTATTAAGCACGGCCTTAATTTATATTTTCAAAAATCAATCCCCTTATCATTCTAATTCTTACATTATTTTATTTAATTTATCTAATTAAATCTCATGAATAATGTTATAAAAAATTAGAGGTGTTACATTTTGGTCAAACAGCTTGAATCAGATGAGTCTTCACTTCTCGAGCTAGATGGTTGGCATGCTATGAAACTTGGCAAGTGTCTTTAGGGCATATTAGATCATGATGCAAGATGATTGGAGGATCCACGAGCGTGCCTTATGGATCGCTGGCGATCCATAGGTGATGGATCGCTGGCGATCCATCATCTTGGCCAAATTTTGGTTTCCTCCTCTTGAGTCTTTCTTCATTCCTTCTTCTAGTCTTCTTGGTTGGTTCTTGAGTTGTTTCGACCTATTACAGATGTTCTGACTTCCTTTGAATTTCATTGGGTTAAGAAATTCAGATAACAAGTATATGAATTCTTTTTGAAGTATAGAAAAAGTAAAGGTTTAAAGTAAGAAATCTTATTAATGATTTGTGAATATTCTTATACCATTTGAGATAAGTATATGAATACATTTTGAAGTATGGAAAAAGTAAAGATTTAAAAAAATAAATCTTATAAATAATTTGTGAATATACTTATACCATTTGAGATAAGTAAATGAATACTTTTTGAAATATTGAAAAGAGTACAAACGTTGGTAGTGATTGGTTAAATGAAGTTTTATTAGATAAAAGAAGTTCTACTAATAAAAGAGGTTTTGACTAATAAAAGATTAATTAAACAAAAATGGGATTAGAAGTCGCTTATGTGACTTAATCGTGCTTTGTATGACTTGATCGTGCTTTGTATGTTTACTCGTTTATGGAAATCATTTAATTGTATACTTAGCGCTAAAAGTCGATGAAGTAGGCTTGTCCATCTGTGGGAATTAAGACTGATGTTCGTGTAGGAATATGAGCAATAAAACTCTAACCTACCGGCTTCACTCTTGATCGAGGATAATGTGAGATTAAAATATTGAAAATGTGATAAGTATACGAGACTTGATTTCCTTATGTGATCGCTCTCATTATCATTAAATGACTAAATCAGTCTATTCAGACTTGGAGAGAATGGGATCGGTAAGTGTTTTACTTATCGAAAACCACTTTAAGACTGAGATACATTTTCTATCCCTTGGAAGTGGAATTGTTCGAGATGGTGGAATCCATGTGTGGTTTTGAGATCTGTTCGAGATATGGTAATCCAATTAGGGATTCTTGTTCTTTTCGAGTGATGAAGACTCGTGTAGAAGATGTCGAACGGGTCCTTGACATTGGAAATGACTAAAGACAGAGTAGGATGCACAACCTGGGGTTTAGTTGACCCATGTCAGGGTGTTGTCAACTTCATATCTAGAGATACTTATCAATTATTGGATGGCGGGAGCTAATGATATTTGGTTCCACATGGTTCATGTTTATGGTCGGACATAGGCCGCTTGTGTTTAGGTCATGGTATATTCTATCTAGAGATATACGGTGCTCGGAAGGTATTTTCTGATCCTTGTGCATGAAGATCCGCTTCAATTTACTAGAGGCATATCCGTGGAAAATTCGTTATGCGAACGTTCGTTATCGGTTTTGATTGTACTTTCCAATATGTTGTTGAATGTAACCAATGTAACCATTCCAGCTATATTATAATATTCATATTCTATACCCTAGACATTATCTACTATATCACCTTATGCACTTATTAGATGGTGGTTCTTTTGAGGGGATAACCGTTATTGCATTCCATGTAGTCCTAAAGGTACTGTTATATGCTAGCTATGTATTTCTTGAGTTTCTCATATCAGACTTATATCGACTGTGGCTTTTGTTTTCCTTAAATTCCACGTGTGCTCTTTCGAGTAGTTTGAGAGAGATAGGTTTTCATTGATTTTCACTGGAGCTCGAGAAGACGAGCAAGATGTTTCACGTACCATGGTATTCTTACTTCCGATGCATTACTATATTTTACATACCAGCATTTGTGAGGACATGCAGTTATAACTGTTCAGGCTGAGGATCATACTTAGATCTTGTAACTTCGAAATTTCTGTATCGAAGTGACCCTTTGTGTTGTTCTTTTGATATTATATATTACCTTTTTGCTAGTGAGATTTTGATGTTGTGTTCTCTTCTTTCTTGTTCTATTTTTTTTATTTCAACCTAACAATTCGTCTTTCCGGCACTTAGGTCGTCTGCACATGAATACCGTGGATGTATTAGTGTCGACATTCGAGGGTCGAAAATGCTAGTGTTACAATGAATATTCACACTATCTAGTAGGAATTTAACATTTCAAATGAATTTTAATCATGGTGAACTATTGATTAGTTTTAAAGTGTTAATGCCCTAAGCACTGCTTCACATGTAATAATTAAAAAGTTTACTGCTCATGTGGCTATATGTTACATAAACCTGATGCTATACTTATGCCCAGGTTGGTGTTTCTAAATTTATTTAAAAGGAATTATCATGGAAAAGTTATATTGGCATCATTTTTATAAATTAATTAGATATTCTGCGCTGAAATTTTCATTCTTGTACTATGCATGAAAACGTGACTTGTAGTTATTAGTTTTTTAATTTTTCATTCCTTAATTTTTATTCTAATATTTGAATTATAAGATTTTTTTTAAAAGATCAATTTGTTCCTTTAGTTCCTTGATATTCAAGATTTTGTGAGCTTAATCTGGTAATAGTGGAATAACTATTTGTTTGTATATTTTTGACTTGGTAAATTTGGATTAGTTGTCTAAAAATTAAGAGATGTAATATAAACATCTTAATCATAAGAGTAAAATCGAAGGAAATGAATTATGAGTAGATATGCATAATGATTTGAGTTATGAGTTTGTTTTTTCATATTTCTACTTGTGTATTGGTATGATTCGAAGATCTCTATGTTGAAGTTTACTCAAATGTGTTTATGTTAAGGAGGATTACAACTAGTTTGCAAGGCCAATCCAAACACTACTAGAAAGGCTTTGTATAGCGGCGGAGACTAGCGACGGTTTGCGACGGCTAAAAAAAGCGGCCGTCGCAAACCGTCGCTAGCCATCGCTATACGCAATATACAGATCTACCGAGAGCAACAGCTCCTTCATTCTCTCTTCCCCAATTTCTTCCCCCAAATCACTTCCTCCTTCCCCCCCGACGCCCCCCGTCACCATAGCCGCCGCTCCAGCTTTCAACGCCTCCAAATCACCCAAATTTACGTTGGTATGCTTCTAATCTCTTGTTTGAATGTAAATTTGATATTTTTAGGTTTAGTTTAAACCCTAAGTCAATTATGATTTGTTGTTAAATTGGGTATTAGTAGTGTTGTTAAATTAGGTATTAGTAGTGTTGTATGTTGATTTGATAAATTAATTAGTTTATTATCATGAACTTGAATTATTTCGTATTACATTAACTAGTTTATCATGATCAAGTTGAATAAATGGTTGATGTAGAATGATTAGTGTTGGCGATTAACATGGTTAGTTGTTTTAGGTGAAAAAATAGTGTATATTAATGATTAACTTGGTTATTGATAAATTTACATGAAAGTATTTCATAGTTTATGAAATTGATAAATTACAAATTTAAGTTGTTAAAATCTAAATTCTGCAAATATGAGTATTACAAATTACAGTATTGTACAAAAATAAAGTTTATATAGTATTGTACAAATTTAAGTTTGATAAATTACAAATTACAGTATTGTACAAAAATAAAGTTTATATAGAAAATTAAAAAATGAATATGAGAGCCTTAAAAATTCTACAAATATCTAATTTTTTTAAAAAAATTAGGAAATGACTTTAAAAACAACTGATATTGTACTGAAATCTATTTTGTAATGAAATTAAGAAATGAATATAACAACAACAAAGATTACGCTAAAATCTATGTCGTAAAATAAAGAAATGAATATTGAACTAAAATTGTTAATTGAATGTTGAACTAAAATTTAAATATACAAATTTATTAAATAAAATTTAAATAGTTGAAACATTGTCAAAATTTGAAAAGAACAACAATATTTGATAAAATTTAAAGAAATTTTTTTATCTCTTAGATTGGCTTTGGCCCCGTCTGGCAAGTGTTGTATATGATCGTTATATGGATGTTCGTTTTGGTAACGGAACGGACATTTATATTCATCTGATACAATATTTGTCGGATTTGTCCCTGTATTGGACAAGTTACAAACACAATAAAGTAATTACATATTATAAATCATTTCATTTTAAACGGTTACAAAATTTCGATAGCGCTTCCTTAACGTTCCCTGTGTACACGCATTTGTGTACGATACAGGGAACAGAAGGGAAGTGCTGCCGAAATTTTGTTGAACCGTTTAATCTGAAATAATTTATAAAATGTGATTACATTATTGTGTTTGTAATGGGAAGTAGGATGATTGACCACCGAAGTGAAAACCAAAATACTAAAAAATTAAAAAATCCCATGAAGTTTTTATTTTGAATTTTCTGCAACGGTGAACTGTTTACAATGGAGAATGGTTGAAAATTAATGATTTAAACTGTCTAACATACATTTTCAAATCAGGAAAAATGTTCAATTATTTTCTCGACCGTACTTGGATGTATGAAGTCAGAACTGGAAAGAAGGGGTCAATAAAGCAACATTTCTACAACGGTGTACACGAATTTATTAGATTTGCTAAATCTAATAACCGAAACAACACAGAAATTCGTTGCCCGTGTAGTAAGTGCCAACATTTGAAGCATTGGAAACCGGATATAGTTGAAGTACATTTGTATCAATATGGTTTCGTGCCTGATTATTATTTCTGGGATCGTCATGGAGAACTTGTTGAACCTACACCTAATACTGAACTATTAGAGGACGGTAATATGATGACGAATCCGATAGAAAATATGGTGGATGATGCAGCACGATCAATGTTTCCTACAACTGAAGCTGTCGATGAAGACGAAAATGTCGAAGAAGAACCGATTGCGGGAGCTAAAAAATATACGATTTGTTGGATTCTGCTAAGACGCCATTGTGGGACGGATGTAATAGCGGAACCGAACTTTCAGTAACCGCCGAATACATAACTATGAAATCAAAATTCAACCTTACGGAAGCTGCATTTACAGCAGTTGTACAAGATGCAAAACGACACATGCCACCCAATAATCTGATGTGCGATAGTCATTATAAAGTTAAAAAATTAATGTCCGCTTTCGGTCTACCGTACGAGAAGATAGATGCATGTGTGAAAGGTTGCATGTTGTATTGGAAAGATGACGTTGACCTCAGAAAATGCAAAATATGTAACGAAGAAAGATACAAACCAAGAAAGAAGAAAGGGAAAGAAGTCCCGTACAAGAGAATGCATTATTTACCCATCACTCCCAGACTTCAAAGATTATATGCATCTTCTGCTACGGCCTGTCATATGCGATGGCATAGTGTGAGAACGGCAGAAGAAGGAACTTTGATACATCCATCCGACGGAGAAGCATGGAAACATTTTGATAAGACTTATCCCGCATTTGCTGCGGAAAGCCGTAATGTCAGACTTGGTTTATGTACGGATGGTTTTTCACCATTTTCACAGTTTGGTAGTAAATATTCATCCTGGCCAATTATCGTTACTCCGTATAATTTACCTCCATGGATGTGTATGAAAACACCATATATGTTTCTCACCACTGTTGTTCCCGGCCCTCATGATCCAACCCAAGGAATTGATGTTTATTTACAACCATTGATCGACGAGTTGAAGAAACTGTGGTATGAAGGAGTCGAAACTTGCGATGTATCAAGGAAATTTTTTTTCGTATGTTCGCTTCTTTGTTATGGACTATTAATGATTTTCCTGCATACGGGATGCTTTCTGGTTGGAGTACGGCCGGTCGTCTAGCATGCCCTTATTGTATGGAAGAAACACGAGCATTTTCGTTACGATATGGGAAGAAAGTTTCGTGGTTTGATTGTCATCGGTGTTTTCTTCATCCCAATCATACTTTTAGAAGAGATAAGAAAAATTTCATAGCTAACAGAGAAGAGAATCTGAAACCACCCAAGGTTTGGTCAGGCGAGGAAATATATGAAATTGTAAGGGACTATCCAAAGATACATGAAACTGGAGTCCAGACTGAAATCCCAGGAAAGTCAGACATTCATAATTGGTGCAAACAAAGTATATTTTGGGAGACCATATTGGAAAGATCTCTTACTCCGACATAATATTGACGTGATGCACAACGAAAAGAACGTGTTTGATAATCTGTTTAATACAATTTAGAATGTAAAGGGCAAAACCAAGGACGATTTGAATTCAAGGCTTGATATAGCAAACTATTGTAAGCGGCCGGAACTTCATATGAAGCCTAATGACAATAAAAAACCAAAAGCGTGCTATGAGCTAGACAATAAGCAAGTAAAACTCGTGCTAAAATGGGTGGAACATTTAAGATTTCCTGATGGGATTTCTTCCAATCTTCGTAGATGTGTTGACTTCAAAAATAGTAAACTGAGTGGGATGAAAAGCCACGATTGTCATATCATGATGGAATATTTACTACCCGTGGCTTTCAAAGAACTGTTGCCCGTAAAAGTATGGAACGTCATAACAGAGTTATGTTTGTTTTATAAACAGCTTTGTTCGACAACATTAAAGGTGGATCGTATACGTAAACTTGAAGTAGAAATACCCATACTGCTATGCAAACTGGAGAAAATACTTCCGCCTGGTTTCTTTAACGTAATGGAGCATTTACCTATTCATCTTCCATCCGAAGCACTTCTTCGAGGTCCTGTGCAATATGGATGGATGTATCCGTTTGAGAGGTAAAACATGTGCAATGTTCATGTCAATTTCAAATTCAAATTTGTATATCCAAATATGTAATAAATATCTTAATAGGTACTTGAATCATCTGAAGAAGAAGATTCGACAAAAAGCCCGAGTAGAGGGTTCGATATGCAAATCGTATCTTGAAGAAGAAGCCTCATTTTTTTTCTCTCACTACTTCAAGGACGATGTGAACTTATCGTTTGTAACTGTTCCTCGAAATGAGGAAGTCGTTGAACAAAATTCTTCTCAAACAATGTTATCTGTTTTTAGACAACATGGTAGACCTGGTGGAAAATGTGTGGAAATATGGTTGGACGATAGAGACCACCATGTAGCGCACACGCATGTTCTTTTAAATTGTGTCGAAGTCGCACCATTTGTCAGGTAATAATTAATTCACTTGTAATTTACTTGTACGTACATAATAATAATAACACATATTACATATATGCAGTATCTACGAATCACAGTATCCAGCTGGCGATCTCAGTAAAGAATTTGCCAAATGGTTTTTGAACTATGTTTATGAGCCAAGAAACTGTGTCGTTAATGAAGGCTTAAAACATCTTGCGATTGGACCGAAAAGAAATGTGAAGACTTATCTAATATTCTTCGTCAACGGGTTTAAGTTCAACACGAAAGATTACGGTGGTGAAAAATTAACATATAACAGCGGGGTATTTGTCAAAGGCGGTGATGATCCAGATGAGCATTTAAAAGATTTTTACGGCGTCTTAACACAGATTGTAGAGTTGACATATTATGTTGAACCTTTAGAAAAGGTTGTTTTATTTAAGTGCAATTGGTTCAGTAACGTTCCTGGTTCCGGAATCAACGTGCATAAAGAGTACAAACTTATTGAAATAAGGCATACATCACACTACTATAAGTACGATCCTTTTGTATTAGCCAAGCAAGCGTTACAAGTTTATTTTGCTCCGTATCCATCTTTGAAAAGAGATAAAGCGGATTGGTCCGCTGTTTTCAAAACGAAACCAAGGTTTACGTTTGATGGAAATAATATTCCAGATGAAGCAGCATATCAAGCCGATCTTGAAACAAATACAGAAATAATAATAACTGATGATATTGATGTAGGGCCTTTGAATGATGAATCGAACGTCCTATTTGATGCATTCGAAAGTACCAAAGAAAATGAGATAGAATACGAGACTGAGTCTGAATCAGAAAACGATGAAGACTGATCGTTATTAATATAATTGTTATGTGATAATGATTGAAACATGCGATGTAATAGTAAATTTCTGTAATTGTTCTGTGATGATCATTTAGTTAATTTTTATCCATGTTTTGTACCAGTAAATGTTTATAACTGTTCTGTGAAATTGATCGAAACATGCTATGTAGTAGTGAATTTCTATAATTGTTCTGTGATGATATTGTTTTTCTATAGTAGATATGTCTGGCAGGAGACGAAGTATGACAGGCACGCCATCCCCATCTCCCGGTGCAGGTAGCAGTGGCACTGCACCGGACTTACGTCCGATTGCAGAAGTTGTTCCTAGAAGTGCTGGGTAAGTATCAATTTTATTTAAAGTATAATTTTTAAAATGCACTAAACATGTATATCATAACTTTTGCAGTGGCTTTGAGGTGGAACCATCGGATTATATTTTACAGGTTTCGAGAAAGGCATTTCAGAGCCGCATGGATGCTTGTTGGCCTCGCTGGGACGACATCCCCCCGCACGTCATTAACGCAATACAGGCGGATTTACTTGTAAGTAGTAGTTTCAATTTCAGTTGTAAATTAATATACTGTATATAACTTAAAATAATTTTAATTTACAGGCTGCAGTCCGCGTTGACCCTGACGACTTAGACTTTTTTTTTAAATCACTGGAACAAGCGAATGAGAAAAAATTACAGGGATACATTGTCTAAGGCTAAGAATGCAGGGAAAAAGCCGAACTGGATGGGTGAGAATGTATGGAATGAATTTCTTCGGCTTTGGGACAGTCCGGCAGTAAAAGTAAGTAAAATATGTTTTCTTTATTATTTAAATGTAATATAAATCTCGCAAGATATATACGTGATAATTTATCTTAATTTGTAGGAGTTATCTGCGCGGAATCGGGCAAACAGGAATAAAAATCCTGCATTGCACCGTGGTGGCTCCAAATCCTTTCAGGAGCACAAGAGAGAGCTGGTAATTAAATTTATAAACTGTGTTTACATTTTATTACAATTTTTTATAATCAGATTAGCAATAATATTTATATATTTTCAGGCCGTGAGATATAACCGCGATCCCACTATGGCGGAGCTGTTCAAGGCCACGCATGCCGTGGAGAGGACTGACGAAGAGGGCAATGTTTCGTACGAGTGGACGGATGACAAATCACAATCTGTAATGGTAAATTAATTTGGTGTTAATAATAATATTTTGTCTTATTTTATTTTCAAAAATTTGAAGTTTGGGGTTTATCGTGTAAAACAATTGTTTGTAATCGCAGGAGAGGTACGAAGCAGAGCGGGCTCGTGTAGCACAGTCCACTGGTCGGGAAGAGCTTACGTTAGAGGAGGAGAACCATATTTGGGATGCTATTATTGACCCGCCTTCTCGGACCAGTCGACGGTACAGCTATGGAAATGTGGAAGTAAATTTTGACATGTACTAATATATAAATTTACTTATGCATATGAATAGTTAAATAATTTTAATAATATTACTAATGCATATGAACTATTTTACAGGCGATGAGAATGCAGAGTGCATACAGGAGGTCGCAGCAAGATGCGGAGATTGCTCAGTTGAGGGCGACGGTGGAAGAAATAAATGACTGGAGGAAGAGTTTCTTTGAGCAACAGCTGGATGAGCGGATTGCGGCTTATTTGCAACAGCATGGGACGATGCCTGGAGAGGACGGCAGCGATGGCGAGGAGTAGGTATGTTTGTTTGCTCGTGTTATAGTTTGGTATATACACATTTTGGTTGGTTTGGTGTATAATATTTCAGGATATTATGTACATATTTTGATAACTTCTAGTTTATGGATTTGGTTGGTTATTATGTATATATATGTCGGGATAACTATGTACATATTCTTGGATTTGGTTGGATGTTATATTGTTTGATTTGGTTGGATTTGAAAATGATATTTGGTTGGATTTTATATTATTTGAATGTATAGTGATGTTATATGATGGATATATGATGGCTATAGTTGATGAATATGGTGTATATTGGCTGTGATGATGTTATATGATGGTTGTTGTTTGAAGTGGGGAAATGCTCTGGGAATACAAAAAATTTGCTTCAGATTAGCGATGGTTTGCGACGGCTAGTGACGGCCTGTAGGTTGCCATATTGCGACGGTTTGCGACGGCTAGTGACGCCTATTTTGCCAAAAAATTGTGTCGCTTAGCGACGCCTAGTGACGCCAGTTAAACGTTGGAAAATTTCCACGTGTCACATTTGCAGTCGTGAGCCGTCGCTATTTTGGTGACGGAGCCGTCGCTAAAACCGTCGCCATACTATTGGGCGACGAGGCAAATAGCGACGATAGATAGCGACGGCTTGCAACGGCCGGCGACAGCTAAAAGCCGTCGCTATCTGCTGCCGTCCTTGTAGTGAAAGCACTTTTTGTTTTTTGACATTTTTCATATAAAGAATTTTCTATCTGGAATGTAAAAATCATTTCTTGTGCAATATATTTTTGTCTTCATCGGATTCTCAAGGACCCATCAAGTGAAACTAAATCGGCACAAATAGTGGAGACAACACTAAAACAAAAGATCAAGCCTTTTCCAACTACGTTGAAACAAATAATTTCCTAATACTTTGAAATCAAAATCTAAAACAATGTAATATATTTTGTAGAATAATGCTATTTTATCAAATTTACCATCATCTAGTAGTGTGTGCATGCATTTCTTTGAACAAATTCTAAATGCCTACGATTTTTTTAACATTTTTTCAACCGTTTCCTTGATGAAGCATAAAGATGGGATATATTCTAGTCCTTAAGGATACTGCCCTATAAAGTACAAATGATAAAGGAACAAGGCTTATAGAAAGAAGAGAAAAATTGATTATTGGAATTTTAGTAATACAGACAATAATAACTGAAGTGGTGGAGTGACTTATATTTATTACAGAAGTTCATCGGTGAACACAGTAGTGGCTTAAATGTTTTTTGTTCCATGACTATAAAAATTAGTGAAGCAAGCTCATAATCAATAAGTGGTACTGCTTTCCAAAACTCTTAACCGTGAAGGATGCCACTATTAATACTTTTGACTCTCCTATCAAGGAAACATACCACATTTACATGGAAAGGTGACAGTTGCTTGTTTATAGAAATTTCTAGACTGATAATGGGTGGAGGCAAAGATTCTCATTAAATTTCAATAGGTTACAGAGGTCGCTAATTCTTGGTAGAGACTTTTGGAAGGTTGCTTGGATACAAAAACATAGTAGATGGCACAGAAAGATGCAATAAATCAAAGGTAACTATATAGCCAGGAGATGATCATGTAAATAATTATGCAAGAGCTTAACAGAATAATGTTTATCTGGCAATATAGGTAGCCAATGACTATGTAATATTGGATAGAGTTAGGGGTATGCCCTAGTGGCAATTACGTAATTTGTCATGTATATCTAACTCGTTGACCAATCTTATTCGAAATAAAGGTGTTTTCTTTCTATTATATACATGATATAATGTGGTTATGTTAATTAATTAATTTAACTAAAAGTGTATTTAATAGAAAATCTATAAACGATATGTTTTGTGATAGTAGTTACAAAGTGTTGTAACCGTGAGTAATTTATCATGATGAAAATAATTATACCATTTTAAATATTCCTTGTCAAGATGTTTCGAGACCGGATATCAATACATCTATTCAGACTAGTGTATGTAACGCTCTCCAAATGTTGGACAGTGTATTACTTATGAATGCTTGGGGCACCAAGGGGTTATGTACTAATAGTTATTAGATAACTATGGATAACTCATTTGATAGTTTTATGTTGGTTAATATAACTAAAGTCAAGTAGAGAATATCGATATGACTAATTTACACAGTTCTCTCGACTTGAGAATACTATTGATCTTCAATATGGAAGCCCCGCTTTGATTATAGTTAAATCTTGGCATGACGTCCATCAAACGACTATAGTTGGGTCAAGTGAAAGCATTGAAAGTGAAACACTATTCAAGAGAGAATTCGTCACCTCAATTATATGATATTAGTATCATGGTCAACTTATGTCAACTCAAAGTCAAGTTCTCTGGCCAGAGCAGTCCGGTTAATAATAATTTTTATTATTGAACCAAGGACTTTGTGTTTGGAATATAAAGTTGAATGTGGACGATATTGGAATTTGACCGTTACTAAATTCCATAAGTCCTAATGTGATATAGTTTTGATGAAGAGAATTCGTTAAATAATTGTCACTGTCAGGTACCGCTTATAATATGCAAAATTGAATTTTACCAAAAGATGTGTAAGCGATGAATTCAGCCAAAATGTCACACCACCTACTAAGTGACGCGTGAATGTTAATATTCGAATAGTTCGGTATTAACCGCTGACTAAATTTACTCCTTTGAGTCACACAACCGTAATGATGAATACTTTGAATGAACCACATGATTTAATTAATTTATAAATTATTGTAAATTAATTAAATTAATAAATATTTATGAAATATTAATTATTAAACTACATTTGATTTGTTTGAATTAGTACTTAATAAAGCGCATCTATAAAAGTTATAAACGCACATATTGATATTCGATACCAATAAAATATTTAAATTGAATTTAAACAGATTAATTGCTAAGTATTTTTGGAATTTTTCATTGAGTCCACATGCATGGTGAAAAAAGGAAGTGGTTTCAAATATGATTTGAAAACTTAAAGAAGGAATTTAAAAATAAAAAAATAAATCTCCTCTTTATGAACCGCTTAAATTTTATTTATGATATGAACTTTGTCCCTTTCTCTTTATTTTATTCTACCTAAAAAACGAAGAGGATAGAAGAGAATTTGATTATTTAATTTTGGAATTAAATAAGGAAGGTTTTAAAGAAGGAAATCGAAAAGGTTTTAATGTTTCTTTTAAAACATACTCTCTCTCGTCCTTATTCACGTATTGTTTTAGACAGATAATTTTTCCTTCTTTCTTTCTTAAGCTCTCCTCCTCTCCCTTAATGGCCTCCATGAAAATAAAAAATTCCATAAAAAATTCAAACGAAACAAATAAATTCAAGGTGGTTCTTGTCTCTTGATCCTTACAACATCTGGAGGCTGAAATTTGAATCTAGGAGATTAAATTCTCGTTCAAGATATGATTCATTGGTTACATCCAAAGGAAAAATTCAATGTTTTAAGATGTACTTAAGGATTTGGAATTAAGGTATGATCTTTTTATTCTAGTAATTTTGATATAATATATTCATGAATAAATTTGAATATCATAATTTATATGTGTATAATATTGTCTTATTTGATTTGAAAATGATTATGTAGTTTGAATTGTTTATTATATAAACTGATTGGTTTTTATTTAGATCAATCAAAACTAAAACTTGTATATGATTAAACAATATTTTAACCTTAGATCTTTATTTAAACATTCAAATCAAAGTGTGATTCTTTTGATTTGAAAGTTTATATGTTCTTATTGTTTGTATTTTTATTGTAATAAAACTTACATAAGATTAAAGGATGTTTTGAAAGTAAATTATTAGAATAAATTTCTAATTTTGTTACCCTATTTAACATCACAATTATCCTTCTTTAAGTATTCAAATAATTTTAACATATTGCTTAGTTCGGTATGTATCACCTTTTGTTTATAACAATAATGAAAAAAAATTATATTCATATAGGTTGATTCTGCTTCGATTTGAAAGTTTATTTGTTCTTAGTATCTGCATTTTATTGTAATTGAAACCCACACATGATTAATGATGTTTTTACAATAAATTTATATATTGTTACCCTATTAGACATCACTAATATCTTCCTTTAAGTATTCAAACGATTGTTAATATATTGCTCAGTTTAGTATGTTTCACTTTTGGTTTAAAAAAAACATTTTTCATATAGGTAGAATCCCTTGATTTAATTGTAAACACATATATTTTGTTAACTAATTTAAGTTTACATAAGTTCATGAATGCATCAAAAAATTTAAATGTAATATGGTTTATTTTGAATTAATTAAGAAGTTTTGGCTTAATCTTTATATATACAAATAATTACATCTATATTTATATGTACATATAAAGCTTAATGTTTATATTTCAAATTGCATAATTTAAATGCTTTATTAATGTCAAAACAACTTAAAATGAGGCAGTAATATATGCATATGAATTATTATTGGCTATTCCTATTCTTATGCCATAATGATTCATTAATTGTTAATTGAATGCTGCATAAATCAAGTTTGTCAAAAAGGGAAAGATGAATCAATCATCTTTGTGATCTTTTATTTCTTTCCCTTTTGTTCCTTATGTGATTGCCTTTAAACTTATTCTTATTTATTCATACATAATTTTATCAATTGATCATACTTGCTTTATATTTAACTATTCGTTTATACAATTAAGGAATGAATTTATTTGATATATTCAAACCTTATTTTTATATCCCATTCTTGATTGTTTTAAAATTAAATTAATAAATGGTAATAAATAAAATATTGATTTTATTTAAAATAAATTTAGATAAGATCTAAATACATCATAGGCCCATTAATGATCCAAAATGGTAATTTTTTTGAAATGTACTCATTTCTTCCGCTACCGACTGACCTAATTCCTGCAGTGGTATCAAAGCCCAATACCCTATGCAGTCTACATTAGTCATGTTAGAGCTAACTAATTAAGCTTGCGCACTTAGTACGATGTCTAGAAAGGTAATGTCTAGGATTAGAATTGGGTAATCAAGTACTATGTTCTACGTGGTTATATGCCTAGCCTGAAAGGTGAAGTGAGCCCAAAGATTGCCCGTGATAGAAAAAGGCTTAGTTTGAATTGGGCCTAGGCTAATTTCCAAAATATTTTTGAGAATTAAGACAATATTTTAAATTTAAAATAAAAGCATGTTTATTACAAAAGGTTATAATATAACATAATTCTTTAAATTGTTTGAAAATGTAATGAAAGGTTCAAAATGTTTGAAACTATTTAAATATTAATTTCAAAATTTAAAATTTATTAATAAGATTACTTAATTAAACGAGTTAATTAATTAATACTTATATGCATGTATTATATATGTTGATATATGTTATGTTATTTTAAAGTGTTTAAGATAACATAAGTATACATGTATGTATATAAGATAAATTTTCAAAATTAATATAATTTAATTAATAATTTTTAATTAAATTAATTAATTAATGGTTAACTAATAAATTAAATTAATTAAAGGTTAATTAATAAATAAACATACACATATATAAGATATATGTGTTACACTATAAATGTTATAGTAGATATGTCTAATATGATAGTTGTAGTGGAATACTAGTTTAAAATTAATAAAAGAGTTAATTGATTAAAATTAATTAAATAAGATTTAATTAATAAAATATTATACATAAGACTATTATATAAGTAATATGAAATATAAAAGTTATATAATAATAAAACTTATATGATATGAATGTATAAATTAAAGATGGAACATTAAAGAAACCCTAAATAGACTTAAGGAATAAATACATATGTAAATGTACGTATACCGTAATTTCCGATGTGTCCGACACTTGAATCATGAAAATATTTCATAAGAAATACATTATTCTATAAGTCCATATCACTCGATATAATATATTGAAGATTATGAATCTTTAATATAAAGTTGCCCTCTTCATTTATATATTAATAGATTTCTTGCATATTCCTTAGTTGTTGAGCTTTCTTCAAGCTAGCAATGTTATGTGTAGTACTATTAATATATTGAATAGACGAGTTAAGATAAATGCATGTATTTGTTGAACTTTCCTCAAGGTACATTCATTATACTTAGACCTATGCTAAACGATAGGTCCTAGTGAATAGTCCCACTTTACTTGTTGACCTTTCCTCAAACTAAAGGTGGGACTAGGACAAGGTACCAAAGGTTAGGGTTGTATGTGACACAACTGGTAAAGAGTAATCCATCCTATGCGGTCCTATGATTTGTTAAGCTTTCCTCAAGGTCAGAGTCCCAAGGCATATGAGTCCTAACACCCACCAGTGAAGTTGTAAGATGTAACGACTCAGAATTTAGGCCATTTGATTTTTAATATTTAATTGATATTAAATATTGAATAATTGGTTTTTAAGGGTTTAAACTTGATTTCAAAGAGCAAAATGTTTAAAATATTTGAGTTGTGAATAAATATCTGAATAGTGTTTCAACTAATTGAATTTATAATTTAATATTAATTTAATAAATTAAATAGCTTTATTTAACTCCTTTTGATTAAATAAACAATAACGGTAAATTCATTTGTAAACTCATTTGCAGTAACAAACAGTTCAAATAACCCCTCGGACTTTCGGGCAGGAGAGACGAATGTGGTTCTTTCATTACTGAGGGCAAAGCCGAATGAGTTCATGCAGATTTCACATCTTTGATTAAATATAATAATCAAATATTTTATTTTATTTTTACAACTTGAATTTTATTGATGTATTTTTAGTTTAAATTATTTGATTTTCGCATCATTTTTAATTTGGAAAATATTTAGATTATTCGTTTGACGATTTATCGCCAAATAGCAGTGTTTCTGGATTCATAAAGGGTTTATAAATGATTTTTAGAAATATATAAAAAGAGTTTATAAATTTTTTGAGATCTATAAAAGAGATTAAATGATTTTAGAGATTTATAAAGGAACTTATAAATGATTTTTGAATTGTATAAAAGGAGAAATCTTTCTCGGTCTTGTGAATATACTTATATCATTGAGATAAGCATATGGATATTTTCTAAGTATTGAAAATATAAGGGTTTGTGAATGGATCTTCGTAAAAGTATTTTGATACAAGTATTTACAAGATGAACTTAATCAATGGAAGGACAAATTAAGGAGGCTAGTGGTTACTTATTTGCTTAACCAAAGTTGGTTTTCCCTTTGGAATTAAATCCCTGATTTGGATGTGTGTTTGTGGATAGTTAAATAATCAACTATCAAATATGGATCCAAAACGTAGCTTTGAAAATATCTAGGAGAAACACGTGAATTATATGGCGCGGTTATCTTCGGTGATGTTGTACTGTGCGTATAAATTCGTTTTGTTCTTCTAGGACAAATGATAAGGAAATCTGTCCACTAATGTTTAGGAGGTAACCTCCGCTCTTATCTTTGTCTGCTTATTTCCTAAAGAACCGGTGTTGAGTTTACTAGAAATTATCGAAAGTTGTTTTGAAGAGACCGGGATCGGATATGTTAGCCGAAAGCCACTTCGATCCAACTCAAGCATTTCGAAGTAAAGACATCTTGAAGATGATGGAAGTGAAGACGGAGATCTTTGAAGTGCAAGGGCTACTTGCTACTAATCCTGAGGGTGATTCCAAAATGGGTGTAGTAGAGGTAATGCCTTCGGTTTCATTCAGTCCCAAAACGAACTTGTATGGATGAATGCTAGCACTGCATTGATGTCTGGAGGGCAATGTAGCATTCTAAGTGGGAAGTGCTAAATAAAGGTAAAATGTAGCCTCAAGCCTCATCAATCGAGAAATGACAAAAATTGGGCATGCAGCAGGGCTAAGTGGGTTGCTTCCATCAAGGTATGGCCATTCCAAATCTAGATCGATTAGTATCTACTCATGTATGTTTCGGGGCCCAAAGTGGGGTGATCATATTCGGTACTACTAGTCAAGTGGTAGGCCAGTCCTCCGTGGCAGGGGTGCAAGATGTTCTTGTCAAACCCTGGTGCATTGTATCTATAGATGTACCATCGGAAGGTAGTTCCTTACCTTTTCATAGTATGGAATCCAATCTCTAATACGTGCTTTTATGGGTTTGATTGTAGAACCTAGTTAGCTGGAATTTAATTAATGCAACAATTTCGGCTATGATTAATAAGTATTTGTACTCTAGACATTATTATAATATCACTCTATTTTCTATAAAAAAATGTTTTGGTTACTGTAAGGTAAAAACCTGTTCGTTTTTATGTACAGCATGGTCTTACGAGATACCTTTGATTTTAAAAGGGTTTTAAACATAATAATTCAGTTGTTTGAGTTTACTCACACCAAAATCATGTCTGACCCGAAGTTTTATTTTCTTTCCCTACAACTCTTGGGTGCTCAAATTTTTATGGGCAACCAAGTAGTTCAGGTTTTCCTACGGATGCATTTTGGAGGCACTTGGAGAATGAGGCTTCATCGATAGCTAGTTATTATCTTGTTTTCGCTGTATTATATGTATCTTGTATCAGTTAGGTAGGGATAGGCTGTTATAACTGCCTAATGGTAGAATTGTATTAGTATGACTCTGATGTATCATTTTTTAAATGACTTTGTAAAGTATTTTGTTAATATATATATATATATATATATATATATATATATATATATATATATTATTCCATTGCGTTGTGAGATTATGTGATTGTTTAGTTTTCTTCTTCCTTCCTTCTTCACTTCCCTAACTATCCGCCTTTCCGTTCAATTTGAGTGGGTCATGTGCGATTGATTGTCCACTTAAACTGTACGGAAAAGTGGGTTGTTGCATTTTTGGTATCAGAGTGCGAGGTTAAGTGAGAACCTTGGCTTTAGTGGGGGTACTCATTATAGATAGGGTCAGCAGCACCCTAAAATGAGTTTGAGTGTGTGTGTGTATGAGCGCATATTTGTTAGTGATACAAAAAATATTGTATACTGTGTTGATTGGTCAGTTAAGTGGCTTATGGATTCTGTTCAATACGAGTAGCTAACGTTAGTGACAGGGATTCCTAAACACTTGAACATGGAAACTCGACATAATATTGTTTTGAAATTGGATAAATGAAATAATTTTACCTAAATTATATTTTATATATAAATGAATAATTTTCAGAAATTATTATAGTTATATATTGTATGCTTGGTTGTTAGAAGAATGATAATATTCAGTTGTTATCATTTATTGTTGATTTGGCATGCTCACTCAGTTAGAAGCATTGACTATTGTAATTGATTAGATAATCGTGCCTGACCAATTTATAGGCACCGACTACTATGCTAGGTACAAGCAATTTTATCCTATTTACTGCATGGGTTGGGTAGATCAGTGATTGTGGGAACATTAAAACGAACGCCTTGTGAATCCAGTTTCACAATTTGACTATAAGGCATTTGAAGATATTGTTGGGTTAAAAATTTAATTTTAATAAAGGTTGTTTATTTTAATTTAAACAAGTAACATTTGTGAATTAATTTTCATAAGAAATGTGAATGGTGTGAATATGATTTATAAATAAAGTAATTTAAGTTGAGGATTTGAGAACTAAAAACCCAATGTTTGTGGAAATGGATTTTCAAAATTTGGAAATTATTTTTCAAAAGTTTTGAGAATATAATAATAGTATTATTTTGAAGTATTTTGAATATAATTATTCTAAAAAGGATTTTTTAAAGGAGATAAAAAGAACTGAACTCACTTCGGTCACAGGAAAATAATTTCGATGATGACTGCAACAATATCGACGTTCATTTTGAGGAATTACTACTGTATAAGAGTTGTTTTGTAAAACAGGTTTTGATTAAATCCCAAATATTATTTGTTATATAAAAAGAGATATATATTATATTATGTGTTATTTCAAAATAGAGTTGAAATAAGACAGAGTGTTTAAATTCTGAAAATATTTATCCAAATATTTTGTTGAAATTATAAGAAATCAGTTATGTAACTTATAAATTAAAGAATAATAAGTTAAAACAAAGTTTTAAATTGTTAAATATGTATGTTAAGAAAAGTAAATTTGAAATTTAGCAATGAGATGAAATTTAAGTTAAGTTAAACAAAATGAATTTTGAAAAGAAATTTAACTTAAGTAAAGTTAAATGAAATTGAAATTTGATTTATAATGAATCAATGAAATAGATATGAACTTGAGTGATAAAATTAAATTCAACTTAAGTTTTAAAATGAATTGAATATGTTTTTAAATGTTGTTTAATAGAATTGGACGTGAACTTAAGTTGTGAAGTGATAATAAACATTAGTGGTTGTATAAAAGGTCTATAAACTTAAGTAAAATTTGAACGAATGGTTCTTGGGTGATGTTAGAATTGAAAAAAATATACTAAGAAATAAATGAATGTAAATAAAAGAATCTAAATAATAAGAGATTAATTGAAATAAACACGTAAGTTGTATGTATATTATTTTATTTGCATACCGTTTGATCCAGATTTGAGTACATGATTTCGAGATGATTTACATTGGTCTGAGTTAGAATTTTTCACTTGATTCTCGACGGCGAACACTAGGATGCATTTTTGATTTATTCTGATATTCTCTATCATTGTATCTGGCTATGCAAGGAGAATAGCAGTTTCTGATCAAGGAACCAGATCTGTGTCCGCACTAGAATGGTCGGTAAACGATACTAGTTCGGAAGTGAAATTGTGTGATCGAGCGAGAGATCAGATTTGGTATTGCGTACGGATGATATATGTACATTGTAAGGGCTTTAATAAGTAAAATATTGACATTGGAAAATGCAAAATAATAAGGTTATAAACTACAGGGTTGGATATTACTAGTAAATAAGATGCAGGTTCATGGAAGCAAAAGCTAGTTTGATGCCTTTGGTTTCATGAGTAGAATTCGGTTGCCCAATGTAACGACCCGATATTTTGGACCATTCGCATCCATTATAAGTGTATAGGTAGACACTCATGCCGGAATTGAATTGCTCAAAATACCGCGTTGTTAATTTAAATTTGGCCAAACTGAACATATACAGTAAATAAGTAATCACAGAACACAGACACAAAGTAATGATTTGCAGCGGAAATAAAAGAGATAGTAGTTCATGAAGCTACTATATGAATATATAAAATACATCAGAGTTTACAACAGAAGAGTAATACGATACATCAGAGTTAAACCAGATACAACGGAAGAGTAACACGATACATCAGATACAAATCATAATACATCACTGGAATCATTGAATACTGAAAGCAGAATAGATGGCTGGATCTTCAAGCAAAGCTCCAGCTTCAAAGGTGAGTCTCAAAAGCTGAACCACTCAGTCTGACCCGAGCGTAAAGCAAAACACAAAACACTCGAGTCAGGATTAACATTCTCATATTAATAAATCCAACTCAAGTGAAATAGCAATTTGAAATACGAGTAACTTAAAGAATGTTTGGAATGACCATCCTTTAAGGATCCGTTAAACTATCTACTATGTAGTAATGTACGATAAGTAGATAATGTCTATCAGTAATAATAAGATATCAAAATAGCGTTAAGTCATGGCCCATTCCACCCTTAACACATTTTTATTCCCAAAAGCATATACAAGACCGTAGTTTCCCCAAAACCGGAAGTCACCAGAGGGCAATCCATATACTAAAGGTACAAATCAAAATCGTAGTGGTCGCGCATAAATGGAATACAAGTATGACAAGGCACATGAGGCAATACCCAAGGTAGTGATACTACCGTTCGCCTGATCCGGACTGGTGAGAACGCAATGCCGCAGCGCCCGCAACACCGTGAAACAACACTCCCAAAATCAAGGGTGCACCAATTGACAACAAGTATAAGTAGTTCGAAGAAGTGTGTCCACTTGAGGTAGCTAATCCTCCATTGGCCCAGCACAGCTCCTGTTTTAGTCATTTCCAATTTGACACAAGTGTCAAGGCTATCCATTATCGTTCCCTTTCTTCAGTCATCACGTACATCATTCCAACCACTTCATTCTGGATCATCACTCCGCGTATAGTTATTAAAGTGGTTTCGGTTCAGATAGAGAGTATATCCATTACCGATCCCGGTCTCTTTAATAACTTTCGTAATTATTACACCGATTGGTCGTTTGTTTATTTCAAAACCAAATCAATTTCAATTTCAAATAGAATTCGTAAATCAACATTTCATTTGTCTTTCAAAACCAATCTCCAATAATTTACGTTTCAAAACTTCCAAACTATCATTTCACAATCTTATAATTCAATTTCAATTTCTATTTAAAAAAAATCCAAATATTGATTCAAGTTCGAATACAAGTTTCACTTCGAAAACATTTAAATTAAATCTTATTTAACATTCAAATCAATTTAAAATCATTTATCGATTTCATTCAATATTCGTTAAGTTACTATGCCATTCAAAACAATTTCCATTAAATTTCCAATTCATTAAATCCATTATTTAAATTCAACTTCATTTTTATCAAAACTTACAAATTTAATTAAATTAAATTCATCAAATCAAATTCTTTACATTTCAAGTTTTACATTAATTCCAAAATATCACATTTCATTTCTTGTTAAAGAAAATTCAATTTCAATTATTTACGAAGTAAATTCACTTATTCAAAAGTTCAAATTTTACTTATTAAAGAGTTCAATTCAATTTAATCATTAAATAATCCAATCTTATTTAATTATTAAATAATTCAAAACTTAATTATTAAATAATTTTCAAAGTTTAATAATTTCAAACTTAATTATAATTTCAAACTTAATTATTAAATCATTTCAAAGTTTAATAATTTCAAACTTAATTATAATTTCAAACTTAATTATTAAATCATTTCAAACTTAATTCAATCATTTCTCAAATTAAACAACATTCTTTCGTCAATTACATTGTAAATATTTTATTTCATATTTATTAAATATTAACATTTTCCTTTCATTAAAAATTCAAATTTCAACTTCATTTCAAAACCATATTATTTATTCAAATAAAATCTTCGTTTTATTTTTAAATCAAATTATTGACCAATCGGGTTTTATTAAATTCTCTATCCTAAGTCAAAGTTCAATTTTGGGTATTTATCATTTCAACCCGATTCCAATTCAATTCCAAAATCAAAGCATAGTAAAGGGAACTTGCAGTGTGATAACAGAGATGGTGTCAAAGTAAATAAACAAGCAATAACAACAAACAATAACAATCCAATAATCAATTCAAATAATCTCGAAATAACCGTATTAATTCACATTGTTATTTGTACGAATTAACATAATTATTTCTAGAATCTACACTATCATTTCATGTAGATTAAAGATTATTACATTACGGTTTTCACTTGTCATCTATTTACAATTTCATACATCATCAATTTAACAACATACATTCAGTGGTTCAAAGTGTAATTAAACAAATCCTACGTATCGATAAATTTAACAGTTAAAGGGGTCATATTATACAAATGTCATTTAATCAAATTTAACGCATATATCAAATCTAACTATCCTACGTCAATTTCAATTTCAAATTATTTATCACTTACATCGTTAACAATTTAACGTCCAATATAAACATCAAACAATCAATCAATTATCAGCCAAACTGTATTATCATCGCATAAATAATTAACAGATAATGGTGTCAGATGTCACAGGTGAACTGATACAGGCAATAGCATATATAACAGTGTAATTAACTAACAGCAGCATATTTCAATTGTCGTTTTAATTGAAATCAAATTTAATAAATAAAAGAACGTTAATCGTGAGTGAGTGCTCACCTTTCGAGGCTAGATAAATTTGATACGGGAATGAGCTACAGATCCAGCGCAAAGTGAGATGGGTACAAATTCGATGAAGAAAAACAGACACGACAGACCAAAAGCTGATAGATAAAGAATCGACAAAATCAAATTAGAACCGATCGATGATGACAAATGGTATAAGTGAATATATATATATATATGAACAAATAATTTTAACTTCATAAGTTTTACAAATATGAAAATTGAGTCATATACACTATCTCTATGAATAGCAGCTCATATATAAAATAAATGTATATGTATTTCAAAATCATTGGTTTAAATAACACATAGAATAAAACAAACATATCTATATATACATAATCATCAATATACATTATAACATCATTTGTATATAAATCAACTTATATCCATTTATATATACAAATTTAAATTTAATATTATAAATTACTGTCGATATATAATACAGTAAAATTATATATATACCACACAGATTCTAACTCTTTTTTTTATATATACTTTATACTGTAACAATATGGCTAGAAAATATATATTTATTTAACTTAGTATACTGTATATGTAACTAACACCGAAAGAAATCAACCCTGAACTTATATAAATTTCACCCTTATATACCTATATCCCAGATCAGGTTTAAAAACCATATGTCTAACTACCTTTATAAAATATATTTACACGCACGACCAAAATTTAGAATTCTATATATACATACTAAATTACTCACAGTCCACTAACAACACCTATATATACATAACATCTTCAAAAGGATTCTACAGTCAAAATTTATACAACTTAATATACGTATAAATCATGCCTATAAACCTGAATTAATCTATACTATATCTTAAAGCCAATACTGCAACCCAATATGTAAACAAATATATCTCAACTTTTAAAAAAAAACGTGTACATATGTTTATATGGCTTTACCAAACACCAACTGTATGCTTATAAAATAGCTTACTTAACTATGTACGCAGCAACAATTCCTATATGACTACTAACATATGATATTATACATATTTCAACTAGATATATGCAATATTGTAAATACTGTTTAAACTTAAGTTGTGCACGTACTACCTATATGTTATAATGTTGTACCCATAAACACTTTAACTTAAGTATAATATTCAAATTTAAAAAAAATATTACTGAACAACTTACTAACATTTATTTTAGTGGACATATAACAGATTTATGCATATTAATACATATGCAAAAATATAAACCATAAACCCATTCAAAAATGCAGACAAGGCATACATATAGAAAATATAAGTTCAGGCACTATATATGGATAAACAAATATAATATATTTTAAAACATCAATAGCAGTTTCTACTTACCACCATATAAAGATATATGCATCACAACCAGGCGGGAGTAGCAATAAAGAGAAGGACGAGCTCGCCACAGAGGAAATGCGGCTGTAGTTAGGCATTGCTCGGCCAAAACTGGAAGCATGGCAAATGGGCGAGGAGACGTGGAAAAAGTGGGGAAAGGCTGACGCACGCGGGTGTGTGCTCACGTAGCTGAGACAGTGGGTACGGCCATGATGAATGAGGGTAGTTGCTGGCCTTGGAAGAGGGTTGCGACAAGGTGGCGAACCAGAAAAGGTGAGGTTGCGTGAATGAAGAGGGTAGCAGCAAAAATGTTGACCGCGTTCCATGTGGTTGCGTGCGTGGGCTAGTGGAGCGGCACTGGAGCTTGGAGGCGAAGGAAGCGAAATGGCTGTCGGCTGAAGAAATAAGAGGAGGAAAGGAAAGGTGCCTGGAACATGAGGAAGCAGGCTTGTACATGCCATGCACGTTACATTTTTTTTTGTAACAGATCGAGATGTGTTTTGACGAAGGTGGAGATGTGTTTTGCATTGTTTCAATGGGTGGGAAGAAAGTTGTTTACGAATAGAATCATCATTTTATTCTATTTATTTCTCCCAGAACAAGTAAATGGCCAAAGCAAAATATTGGAACTAGTGAAATGCTAACAGGCATTTAAAAGTCAGAAGCTTCATTCATTCTAGGAACTGATATTATTATTGGGTGGAAATAGAAGGGTCACGTTGATTTTTGAAAACAATGAATCCTAGTGTACATTGGTAAACACGGTGTAATATTTAAGTCATAAAGACCAAAAGATTTAAAAGAAACCGAAACCGATACGATATCGTTTTCCATGGATTTCGCTGAATATCAAAATCCAAAACACAAAATCGGACATACCGTAGAGGTCAACACGACGAGACGATCACAACGATATATATATATCAGTGGCACAACTGAATTATAAAAATTTGAATTTTCTACTAGCGGAAAATGCAAGAAAAACGCTGAAAAATAAGATCGACGGAGCCAAAGATGTCCAAATTTGGAAAAACGACAAACTGACATCTTGCTCAGAAGATGATTTGGAATTTTTCTATGTAAAAATATTTAGGTTCCGAAAACATTTTATTTTCATTACTTTTTAACTGATTAAATTGAAGTGAATTTACGCGCGAAATAAACTTTCATATTTTCGGACGAAAATTTACCAGTTGCTATGTTTAACTAGACGTATTCCAAATATTAAATTTTTATTTCAAAATTTATCATTTAAAATTTCGCAAAATTTCAACTAATTGCGTTATTAAAACAGTTGAAATTTACGGTTGTTACACTCTCCCCCACTCAAAACTTTTCGTCCCCGAAAAGGAACGAGGTAGGAGAATAGAAACAACCAGAAAGAAAAACAGATTTGAAATACAAAATAACAATTAATTTAAACCATATAAATTCAAATTTAAATTTATTGATATTCAATAATTGATTTAATCCATTTGATTTTACTAAAATCAACCTCAACTATTCCTGAATTCATTATCTTATTATCCCATTTTCTTAAACTTACAATTTCTAAAACCATAAATTTGAATATTCTTTTATTATAATCATATTTTCTTCAACAATTTTAAATTCTTCTTAATTCCAAATTACTGTTAAATTTATTCTACTTAATATCCCTAACCACATATATTTAACCCATATAAATTTATTTAAACCATAAAAGTTTCGATTTAAATTAATTTACATCTACTAATTGCTTTTAAATTTAAGGTATTTTCATATGTTGATCAAATTTTAATTTATTAATTCTTCCAAAACAAATTTATTTCATTGTTAACTGAGTTTACTTATTATCCTATCTAACTCTATTAACATCTTTATAATCAAAATTTAGTGTATAACATTTATTATAAACACTCAAATTTTATTTATAAATTCAATTTATCTTATATATTATCCAATTATTTTATATTGCATAATATTCAATTACATAGTTAACTTTTGAAAAATCTAGGTAAGTTATATATATAATGCAATTGAGTATTATACAAATAAAATTTTACAATTCAGTTATTTCAAGTTAAATATTTATTCAAAATCTTTGCTTCAATTTACAATTTGAAATCATCTTTAATCATAAATTTAAGAATCAAATTTTCGAGTAACTTCAAATTTATTTAAAGACAAATAAATATATATTATATATAAAATCAAGTTTTTTTCTCTTTACATTCATCTATATATTACAAATCAAATCATTCTTTAAGAAATTCAACTGGATTTATTTTCAAAACAAACCGTAGCAAAGCTACAGAATAGTCTCTCCGCTTCGAAACTTGAAAATGAATGTCGATGATGCGGCCGCCATCACCGAAATTATTTTCCAGCGACAAAGAGAAGAGCACTGATTTCATCATTTTAAAAAAATTCTTTGAAAACGATTTCTATTTGAAAATACGTTCAATAATATATATATTTTAAAATTTTAAAACCAAAGTTCGAAATCACCGGAAACTAAATTCTCAAATTTCTGAATTAAATTCATTTCAAATTCCAAACCAATTTATAAACCGTATATATAAATTTATTTAGAACAATAAATGATAATCAAATATTATCATTTCAAACAAACAATTTAATTAACTTATTAAATTTCATAAAATTTTACTTATATATATATATATATATTCATACAAATTCATTCCATTTTTCAAATTTGAAATTTATATTGTGTCAGTTTGCTCTGTTCAAGTGTTTTGGAAATCCTATCGATAGCGTTGATCAGACGAATCGATCGAAAACCCAAACCAACATCAACAACTCAAACAACACAGCATATATTAAAACATTTATATACATATATTAGTTTACAAATACATTTCCTTGCTTGACGATACAGGAATGAATTTTCAAAATAAGGATAGGGTTTCAAATTTGATGGACTCAAATTGAAGAGAATTCTGATTCGAAGACAAATTCGAAAGAAAAGATAAGATGATTCAATAACAGAATCGGGAGATGGGTAAGTTTATTTAATTCACGGGCAACCTTAACCGGTTGTCCGTAACTTCAAGAATAGGATCGATGCTGAATTCCGAGGTAAATCAACACTCGATCTCAAGAGATGGAATTCAGGTATAGCAGGTAATAGATAGCATCGTAAACCGAGGATACAGAAATCTCCGGTAAATCGATGCCTATTATAAAGGAGTTTACTCCTTTACGAATCATTCTAAGATTGGCGAGACCGCCGATCTATTATAAGAGTCATTCGAAGTGGAGTTATGTGATACTCCAGAATTGAAAGAAGACAAATAGTGAGGGACACGAATGAAATTTGGAACTGTAGGGAACGTTCCAAAATTCAAAGAAATCGAGTCGAAAGGAAGAGATTGAAACTCAAATGAGAGTGATTCTGTAAATACTTTTACCCTATATGTTGAGTTTTGCCTAGAGCTACCAAAGCTCTGATACCAACTGTAACGACCCGATATTTTGGACCATTCGCATCCATTATAAGTGTATAGGTAGACACTCATGCCGGAATTGAATTGCTCAAAATACCGCGTTGTTAATTTAAATTTGGCAAAACTGAACATATACAGTAAATAAGTAATCACAGAACACAGACACAGAGTAATGATTTGCAGCGGAAATAAAAGAGATAGTAGTTCATGAAGCTACTATATGAATATATAAAATACATCAGAGTTTACAACAGAAGAGTAATACGATACATCAGAGTTAAACCAGATACAACGGAAGAGTAACACGATACATCAGATACAAATCAGAATACATCACTGGAATCATCGAATACTGAAAGCAGAATAGATGGCTGGATCTTCAAGCAAAGCTCCAGCTTCAAAGGTGAGTCTCAAAAGCTGAACCACTCAGTCTGACCCGAGCGTAAAGCAAAACACAAAACACTCGAGTCAGGATTAACATTCTCATATTAATAAATCCAACTCAAGTGAAATAGCAATTTGAAATACGAGTAACTTAAAGGATGTTTGGAATGACCATCCTTTAAGGATCCGTTAAACTATCTACTATGTAGTAATGTACGATAAGTAGATAATGTCTATCAGTAATAATAAGATATCAAAATAGCGTTAAGTCATGGCCCATTCCACCCTTAACACATTTTTATTCCCAAAAGCATATACAAGACCGTAGTTTCCCCAAAACCGGAAGTCACCAGAGGGCAATCCATATACTAAAGGTACAAATCAAAATCGTAGTGGTCGCGCATAAATGGAATACAAGTATGACAAGGCACATGAGGCAATACCCAAGGTAGTGATACTACCGTTCGCCTGATCCGAACTGGTGAGAACGCAACGCCGCAGCGCCCGCAACACCGTGAAACAACACTCCCAAAATCAAGGGTGCACCAATCGACAACAAGTATAAGTAGTTCGAAGAAGTGTGTCCACTTGAGGTAGCTAATCCTTCATTGGCCCAGCATAGCTCTTGTTTTAGTCATTTCCAATTTGACACAAGTGTCAAGGCTATCCATTATCGTTCCCTTTCTTCAGTCATCACGTACATCATTCCAACCACTTCATTCTGGATCATCACTCCGCGTATAGTTATTAAAGTGGTTTCGGTTCAGATAGAGAGTATATCCATTACCGATCCCGGTCTCTTTAATAACTTTCGTAATTATTACACCGATTGGTCGTTTGTTTATTTCAAAACCAAATCAATTTCAATTTCAAATAGAATTCGTAAATCAACATTTCATTTGTCTTTCAAACCAATCTCCAATAATTTACGTTTCAAAACTTCCAAATTATCATTTCACAATCTTATAATTCAATTTCAATTTCTATTTAAAAAAAATCCAAATATTGATTCAAGTTCGAATACAAGTTTCATTTCGAAAACATTTAAATTAAATCTTATTTAACATTCAAATCAATTTAAAATCATTTATCGATTTCATTCAATATTCGTTAAGTTACTATGCCATTCAAAACAATTTCCATTAAATTTCCAATTCATTAAATCCATTATTTAAATTCAACTTCATTTTTATCAAAACTTACAAATTTAATTAAATTAAATTCATCAAATCAAATTCTTTACATTTCAAGTTTTACATTAATTCCAAAATATCACATTTCATTTCTTGTTAAAGAAAATTCAATTTCAATTATTTACGAAGTAAATTCACTTATTCAAAAGTTCAAATTTTACTTATTAAAGAGTTCAATTCAATTTAATCATTAAATAATCCAATCTTATTTAATTATTAAATAATTCAAAACTTAATTATTAAATAATTTTCAAAGTTTAATAATTTAAAACTTAATTATTAAATCATTTCAAAGTTTAATAATTTCAAACTTAATTATAATTTCAAACTTAATTATTAAATCATTTCAAACTTAATTCAATCATTTCTCAAATTAAACAACATTCTTTCATCAATTACATTGTAAATATTTTATTTCATATTTATTAAATATTAACATTTTCCTTTCATTTAAAATTCAAATTTCAACTTCATTTCAAAACCATATTATTTATTCAAATAAAATCTTCGTTTTATTTTTAAATCAAATTATTGACCAATCGGGTTTTATTAAATTTTCTATCCTAAGTCAAAGTTCAATTTTGGGTATTTATCATTTCAACCCGATTCCAATTCAATTCCAAAATCAAAGCATAGTAAAGGGAACTTGCAGTGTGATAACAGGGATGGTGTCAAAGTAAATAAACAAGCAATAACAACAAACAATAACAATCCAATAATCAATTCAAATAATCCCGAAATAACCGTATTAATTCGCATTGTTATTTGTACGAATTAACATAATTATTTCTAGAATCTACACTATCATTTCATGTAGATTAAAGATTATTACATTACGGTTTTCACTTGTCATCTATTTACAATTTCATACATCATCAATTTAACAACATACATTCAGTGGTTCAAAGTGTAATTAAACAAATCCTACGTATCGATAAATTTAACAGTTAAAGGGGTCATATTATACAAATGTCATTTAATCAAATTTAACGCATATATCAAATCTAACTATCCTACGTCAATTTCAATTTCAAATTATTTATCACTTACATCATTAACAATTTAACGTCCAATATAAACATCAAACAATCAATCAATTATCAGCCAAACTGTATTATCATCGCATAAATAATTAACAGATAATGGTGTCAGATGTCACAGGTGAACTGATACAGGCAATAACATATATAACAGTGTAATTAACTAACAGCATCATATTTCAATTGTCGTTTCAATTGAAATCAAATTTAATAAATAAAAGAACGTTAATCGTGAGTGAGTGCTCCCCTTTCGAGGCTAGATAAATTTGACACGGGAATGAGCTACAGATCCAGTGCAAAGTGAGATGGGTACAATTCGATGAAGAAAAACAGACACGACAGACCAAAAGCTGATAGATAAAGAATCGACAAAATCAAATTAGAACCGATCGATGATGACAAATGGTATAAGTGAATATATATATATATATATGAACAAATAATTTTAACTTCATAAGTTTTACAAATATGAAAATTGAGTCATATACACTATCTCTATGAATAGCAGCTCATATATAAAATAAATGTATATGTATTTCAAAATTATTGGTTTAAATAACACATAGAATAAAACAAACATATCTATATATACATAATCATCAATATACATTATAACATCATTTGTATAACAATCAACTTATATCCATTTATATATATAAATTTAAATTTAATATTATAAATTACTGTCGATATATAATACAGTAAAATTATATATATACCACACAGATTCTAACTCTTTTTTTTTATATATACTTTATACTGTAACAATATGGCTAGAAAATATATATTTATTTAACTTAGTATATTGTATATGTAACTAACACCGAAAGAAATCAACCCTGAACTTATATAAATTTCACCCTTATATACCTATATCCCAGATCAGGTTTAAAAACCATATGTCTAACTTCCTTTATAAAATATATTTACACGCACGACCAAAATTTAGAATTCTATATATACATACTAAATTACTCACAGTCCACTAACAACACCTATATATACATAACATCTTCAAAAGGATTCTACAGTCAAAATTTATACAACTTAATATACGTATAAATCATGCCTATAAACCTGAATTAATCTATACGATATCTTAAAGCCAATACTGCAACCCAATATGTAAACAAATATATCTCAACTTTTGTAACGACCCGTATTTTTACGGATCAAAACATTCTAAAATGATTGACCTTTGGTTGTATTGTTGTTAAGTCATTTCAGGTTTTAGCAGAATTTTTCTTAAGTCTTAAGTCGTAGCCGACTTAGGAAGTTTGGACGAGTTAAGAAATAGATCTGGTCGGGTTAATGACTAAGTGTTAAGTCGGCTGACGAGTTAAGATAGTGGTCGACTTAAGACCTGGACGACTTAGTAGTTAGCATGTCTGACAAGTTATTTGTTAAGTCGTTGCCGAGTTAAGGAAGTGGGGTTGACCGACTTAAGAGGTTAGGGCGACCTAAGGAAGAATAGTAGGCAGCGTAAGTATTCTGGAGTAGAGTTAGGTCGGCAACGACCTAAGGACATGTTGTGAGCGACCTAAGTGTTTGGGTGTTAAGTGTTAGGTCGGCAGTGTGTGTTGAGTTATGAGTCGGTAGGTCGTCTCCTGTGTTAAGTTGTTGAGTCGTCAACCGACTTAGGACTTGGGTTTTGCGGCAGTATGATAAGTCTGCTTCGTTGGGTCGGTCTTATGGTTAAGTCGTTAGGTCGTATAGGCTGGTTAACTCGGCATAGCAGTAAGTCGTAAGTCGTCTAACTAGTTAAGGCGCGTGTGCATTAAGTCGTAGGCAGGATTCGTATATGCGCATGTGTTGAGTCGGAGGTTGCTAGGTCGGCAGAGGCTTAAGTGTTAAGTCGGCACCGACTTAAGAAGATAGCCGAGTTACGACTTAAGGACAGATTTCAGCTATAAATAGGAGGGGTTGTTCTCACTTTATGGGATCCGGATTTTTGAAGCGACGAAGTGCTGCCATTTTGAGAGCTCGACTTCTACACTTCTTCACTTCTTTTCTCCACTCTAATCTAGTGCTTCCATCCATCCAAATCGAAGATCAAGATTGAAGATTCAAGAGCTTAGATTGAAGATTTTCATCTTTTCAAGAGAGATTTCTTCATTTGAAGCGGATTTGTGATAGATCAAGCTTGATCCTTCGCTGTCCAGATCTGAAGCGTGTTGATTTGGGTTTGTTTAGGTGATTTGGTGAGTGGTGATTATCTCTCACACGGATCCAAAGGAGTATATCGGATTGTTGGCTCGATTTGGTGTTAAATTAGTGATTTCCATGCATTTTCTTCATACTATGTGTAGATCCATATAGATCCATTGTTCATGATGATGTTACATCCATTTTATCATATGTTAACCTATGCAAGTTCATTCATCAAGTTTGTAGAGATATAATCCATGTTTTCATGCTTATTGGACTTTCAACTCTTTAATTACGAAAATGCCATTTTTGTTATAATTGTCTACTTAGATCATATTTGAATGCTTGATTGTTTGGATTGATGATTGATTTGATTGATTGTTATGAACTAGATGATTGATGACTAGATTTAGATCGAAGGTGATTCAAAAGCTAAGGGAAAGGCTCTTGAATTGAGAAAGCTGCTCGTGGCATATGTAGCGGGATGATGAAGCTCTTATGCATAGATTTGATGATGTGAAGTTGAGATGAAGCTTTGCAAGGATGTAATGAAGCGAGGCATCATATGATGAAGACTTGGTCTAATCCAGACGGGATCATTCCAAGCATGTTGATAACTCGGTGATATGATTCGAGTTGAGGATAATGAATGGATATGAGAATAGTCGTCGAGGAGGATGACTAGGAGGCTTGGATAGCATCGTTGTTGAAGGTTCTAGCATGCTCTAAGCAAGAGTACGTTTGGGCAGATTCGATAGTCCCAACGGCCAACTGTTGATGGTCGAGTACTCTGGGCAGATTCGATAGTCCTAGGCACGGGCTGCGACGACGTGCGGGAGTTATGTCTAGAACCGGGGTTTCCATTAGCCCTTGACGGACGGCTGAAAGAATGTGCCGGTCATTCAATTAACGGTGATATCGAAGCAATGATAACAGTGATAGCCAGAGTCATGGATGTTTGGTTGTATCGTCATTCGGACTCAAGAGCGGTATTTTCTGGGTGCTTATCTGATTTAGGCCTTGGTACTTGGAAAACATCGCCCTTGACTCGAGTGATAGTAGTTTTACTTTAAATTGTATGCTTTGCTATGTTTGCTTCTGCTTAGTGTGTGTCTGGGGGCTATCACTGTAGAATGAGGTTGGAGTGGGAGGGTTGTATTCCTATTCCTTTTCCTTTATGCTCTTTTGGTATGTTGTTAGTTAATTTACTGCTCACTAAGACTGTTGTCTGACTCAAGGCTTTATGTTTTAATTCTTATTGCCTTGGGCTGTTCGTCCATTTTGGGACGGGAAGACTAGGTAGCAGGTGACAGGTGCTGTTCTCTTCTCACGATGCTGATATCGAAGACGAGCTAGAGGGTTGCATATTTTCTTCTTATTATATGTACTGGATATTCCGCTGTTTTGTATTCTCTGAGAGATATGTAGTGAGGCTGGATGTATTGACTATGTGATGCTTGTATTCAACTATTATGGAGTTTTATATGATGTCATTTTGTTCTGTAAAGCTTCACTATATATATATGTTCTATTGTATTTTGTCCATGCGCTGTGAGTAATGCGATAGATTCTGTTGTTTTTAATCTTACCTTGACAATCGTCCATGGTCGCCTGGCACACTTTACAGCGCTCTATCTCTAGATTCGGTGCAGGGGTCATGGGCGGTCGTCACATTTGGTATCAGAGCATTGGTTAATCGATTTTACCCAACGCTCGCCGTCGTAACTACGTATGAGAGACGTAATTGTATTTTGATGGATGATTACTATATATAATATAGTAGCTTGGTAGAGTTTGAGTCCTTTATGCAGTTGTTTCTCTAGATGTTCTAATCATTCCTTTTTATAGATATTGAGAATGAGTCGAAGAGGGAGACCAGCTGCTAGGGAAGGCCGTGCTACTGAAGAGACTGCTGATTATGCAGCCATGTTCGAAGCTATGATGACTTCGATCATGAGAAGGATACCAGTTCCAGGGGCAGCAGTAGATGTTGGAGTTCAAGTCCAAACTCCGAAACCAGTTGATTTTGCTAAGTTGTGCAAGGATTATACTGCTCTTGGAGGGAAGGTTTTCTTGGGAACAGAATCGACCATTGAGGTCCAGAGGTGGATAGATGCTTGTAGAAGGATCTTTGGTGATTTGGGAATTGATGATGCAACTAAGAGGAAGTTGGCATCAAGGCAGCTTCAAGGGAGAGCTTCTGATTGGTGGAACTCTATTACCATCACTACTCCGGAAGAAGAGATTACTTGGGAGCAATTCCAAGTCAGATTTGAAGCTAAGTTCATTTCTACAGCTCAGAAGTCTGTTCTGTTCAAGAAGTTTGTGGAGCTCAAGCAGGGTGGAAGATCTGTTCTTGAGTATGTTTCTGAGTTTGAAGCTTTGTCCAAGTATGCCCGGTCATATATTGAATCTGCTTATCAGAAGAATGAGAAGTTTGTGACCGGCTTGGATAGTTATCTTGGGAGACAGTTGGTGGATCACTTGGACGATTCATTTGAGAAGCTTGTGGAGAAAGCTCTTAGGCATGAGAGTCTGTTTCCTAAGGAAGGACCTGTTGTTGCTGTTACCAAGGGAGAATCTAAACCACAGCAGGGTGGAAACCAGAAGAGGAAGCAGCAGCAGCAGAAGGGTAAGGATGGCCAGAAGAAGCCGAAAGGTGAGGTGACTTGCTACAATTGTCAGCAGAAGGGCCATTTCTCGAAGGATTGTAAGAATCCTAAGGTGCCGATGAAGTGTCATAACTGTGACAAGCCGGGGCATTTCAGGAAGAATTGTCCAGAACCGAGGAAGGACAGGCAGGTTGTGCAAGCTTATGCTTTAGGAGCTGTTCCGTCGTCTTCGAAAGCCCCTACTGCTGAAGAGAAGGGAAAGAGTGTGGTTGTTCAAGGTACTCTTTTTCTATGTGATGTTCCAGTTAGAGTTCTGTTTGATACTGGAGCGTCGCATTCGTTTGTTTGTAATGAACTCGTAGGCCGGTTAAGTTTGAAGCCGGATATTGTTGATAGGCCATTGGTTGTGACTAATCCAGTTGGGGGTTCGTCTTGTTTGTGTATGTTATGCCGTGGTCTAGTTGTGTCGAGTCATGGTTGCTCTTTTGTTTGTGATTGCTTTGTTCTGAACTTTGCGGGGTTCGGAATTATCTTGGGTATGGACTGGCTTAGGAAGTATGCGGCTAAGGTTGATTGTGAGAGGCTGGAGGTGACAGTCGAGAATGTGGAAGGGCGAAAGATTGTGATACGATGTAAGCATGAGGAAGGCGTCTTCATGAGCTTCATGTATTCGCTAGTTGTTCCACGGGATGGACTGTCTTTAGTGCCAATCGCAAATGGATTCGAGGATGTCTTTGACGAAGTCAAAGGGTTGCCGCCGCATAGAGAGATCGAGTTTCGTATAGATCTAGTTGAAGGAGCCAGACCTGTTGTGATGGCTCTTAGGCGGATGGCGCCTAGGGAACAGCAGGAGTTGAAGGTGCAAGTTGATGATCTTTTACAGAAAGGATTCATTCGGCGTAGTGTGTCCGAGTGGGGTGCACCAGTTGTGTTTGCAACCAAGGCAGATGGATCGTTGAGATTGTGTGTCGATTATCGTGAGCTGAATAAGGTGACTAAGAAGAACAAGTATCCATTGCCGAGAATAGATGACTTGTTTGATCAGCTTCACGAAGCTAAGGTGTTTTCTCAGATGGATTTGGCAACGGGATTTCACCAGTTGAGAGTAGCTAAGGATAGTGTGCCGAAGACTGCTTTTAGGACACCATCCGGTTTCTTTGAGTGGCTGGTAATGCCGTTTGGATTGACTAACGCGCCAGCATATTTTGTGGATCTTATGAATAGAGTGTTCAGAGATCAGTTGAACAAGTTCGTACTTGTGTTCGTGGATGATATTCTGATTTATTCCAGAACTGAAGAAGAGCACAAGACGCACTTGCGTATTGTTTTGGAGATCTTACGGAAACATCAGCTGAAGGCTAAGTTTTCGAAGTGTCACTTCTGGAAGAGTGAAGTGAGGTTCTTAGGCCATGTGATTTCTGGAAATGGAATAGCGGTTGATCCCGCTAAGGTGGCAGCAATCCAGGATTGGGTTAGACCTAAGAATGCATCTGACGTGAGAAGTTTTCTTGGATTAGCAGGATATTATCGACGGTTTATCAAAGACTTTTCCAAGGTAGCTGCACCATTAACAGGATTGACTAAGAAGAACCAAGTGTTCAGTTGGGATGCTAAGTGTGAGCAAGCTTTCGGAATCCTGAAAGAGCGATTGACGAGTGCTCCTGTTTTGACTATTCCAAGTGGGAATGATGAGATGGTAGTTTACACCGATGCATGTGGTACTGGACTTGGAGCAGTGCTGATGCAGAAGGATAAAGTTGTTGCGTATGCCAGTCGACAACTGAAGCCGCATGAAAGGAATTACCCAACTCATGATTTGGAATTAGCGGCGATTGTATTTGCTCTGAAGATGTGGAGACATTATCTGTTGGGAGTTCGATTCGAGTTGTTTACGGATCACAAGTCGTTGAAGTATCTTTTCTCCCAAAAGGATTTGAATCTTCGGCAGCAACGTTGGCTAGAGTTTTTGGCATCGTATGACTTTGGTATAGCTTATACTCCGGGAAAAGGTAACGCAGTAGCAGATGCGTTAAGTCGAAGACATGCAGGATTGGGAGCCATGTTTTCAGAATGGAAGAGTCTCGAGTATTTAGCTGGATTTAACTTCAGGCCTAGATGTGAATTGGAACCTGAGATGTTGGCAAACTTATCAATAAGACCCACTCTTGTGGAAAGGATTGGTGAGAGCCAAAAGCGAGATGATAAGCTTGTCAAGATTATCCGTGAATTGGAATCTGGGTTGGATCCAGAAAAGGATAAAGGATTCGAGGTCGATCGAGAGGGTTGGCTTCGGAAGCAAGGACGACTAGTTGTTCCCGATATAGATGAATTGAGGAGTGAAGTTCTGAAGGAAAGTCATCACTCGAAGCTGACAATTCATCCAGGTGGAAATAAGATGTATCGGGATATGAAGAGAACCTACTACTGGGAAGGTATGAAGAAGGATGTTGGAAATTTTATTTCCAAGTGTATGAATTGCCAGTTGGTAAAAGCCGAACAGAAGAAACCAAGCGGATTGCTTCAGCCATTAGAAGTTCCTACATGGAAGTGGGAGCAAGTGTCGATGGATTTTATCGATGGATTGCCTAGAACAAGAACGGGAAATGAAGGGATTTGGGTCATTGTGGATCGTTTGACCAAGAGTGCAAGATTCATTCCTGTTCGATCGACTAGGACTGCATCAAAGTTGGCTGAGTTGTATGTTAAGTGGATAGTTCGATTCCATGGTATTCCGAAGAGTATAGTGAGCGATCGAGATCCTTTGTTCACTAGTGGGTTTTGGAAGAGCTTCCAGGAAGTCTTGGGAACCGAGTTGTGTTTGAGTACAGCTTATCATCCCCAAACAGATGGTCAGACTGAGAGAGTCAACCGAGTTTTGGAAGATCTCCTCAGAGCTTGTGTTTTGGATTTCGGAGGATCATGGGAAGATCACCTTCATTTGGTGGAGTTTGCATACAACAACAGTTACCAGTCAAGTATTGGTATGGCACCGTATGAGGCGTTGTATGGAAGACCGTGTAACTCTCCGACATGTTGGATAGAGACAGGAGAAAAGCTGATGCTTGGGCCAGAGATGATTCGACAGACTTCGGATTGCATAGAGATCATTCGGCAACGAATGAAGGCAGCCCAAGATCGTCAGAAGAGTTATGCTGATAAGCGTCGAAAGGATTTGGAATTCGACGTTGGTGATATGGTTTTTGTGAAGATTTCTCCACTAAAGAATGTTATTCGATTCGGGAAGAAAGGAAAATTGACTCCGAGATTTGTTGGACCATTCCCGATCATCGAGCGAATTGGAAAGCTCGCCTACAGATTGAAGTTACCGGAGAAGATGTCGGGTGTGCACAATGTTTTTCACGTATCATATCTACGGAAGTATGTGCATGACTCGAATACCGTAGTTTCTGCTGATAGCTGTGAAGATTTCGAAGTTGATCCAGTTGATAGAAGACCTCGTAAGCCGCTTCGTGTTGTTGAAACTGACACGAAACAGCTTACGAGGAAGATAGTTAAGTTGCTCAAGATACAATGGAGTGACGATGATAACGACTGTACGTGGGAGGTGGAAGAGAGGATGAAAGCAGCTCATCCTGAACTCTTCAAGGTATGGCCCTAAGGTGTCGTGTCATATAACGAAATTGTAACTTGTTCTAAGTCTTAGAATTCTGTACGCTAAGCTAGAATTGGATGCATGGTTTATTGATTGTTATGGATGATAGGCGTACAGAATAGCTTTGATTGCCTTGTTTGTTTGGAATTTCGGGGGCGAAATTCCTAAGGGGGAGAGAATGTAACGACCCGTATTTTTACGGATCAAAACATTCTAAAATGATTGACCTTTGGTTGTATTGTTGTTAAGTCATTTCAGGTTTTAGCAGAATTTTTCTTAAGTCTTAAGTCGTAGCCGACTTAGGAAGTTTGGACGAGTTAAGAAATAGATCTGGTCGGGTTAATGACTAAGTGTTAAGTCGGCTGACGAGTTAAGATAGTGGTCGACTTAAGACCTGGACGACTTAGTAGTTAGCATGTCTGACAAGTTATTTGTTAAGTCGTTGCCGAGTTAAGGAAGTGGGGTTGACCGACTTAAGAGGTTAGGGCGACCTAAGGAAGAATAGTAGGCAACCTAAGTATTCTGGAGTAGAGTTAGGTCGGCAACGACCTAAGGACATGTTGTGAGCGACCTAAGTGTTTGGGTGTTAAGTGTTAGGTCGGCAGTGTGTGTTGAGTTATGAGTCGGTAGGTCGTCTCCTGTGTTAAGTTGTTGAGTCGTCAACCGACTTAGGACTTGGGTTTTGCGGCAGTATGATGAGTCTGCTTCGTTGGGTCGGTCTTATGGTTAAGTCGTTAGGTCGTATAGGCTGGTTAACTCGGCATAGCAGTAAGTCGTAAGTCGTCTAACTAGTTAAGGCGCGTGTGCATTAAGTCGTAGGCAGGATTCGTATATGCGCATGTGTTGAGTCGGAGGTTGCTAGGTCGGCAGAGGCTTAAGTGTTAAGTCGGCACCGACTTAAGAAGATAGCCGAGTTACGACTTAAGGACAGATTTCAGCTATAAATAGGAGGGGTTGTTCTCACTTTATGGGATCCGGATTTTTGAAGCGACGAAGTGCTGCCATTTTGAGAGCTCGACTTCTACACTTCTTCACTTCTTTTCTACACTCTAATCTAGTGCTTCCATCCATCCAAATCGAAGATCAAGATTGAAGATTCAAGAGCTTAGATTGAAGATCTTCATCTTTTCAAGAGAGATTTCTTCATTTGAAGCGGATTTGTGATAGATCAAGCTTGATCCTTCGCTGTCCAGATCTGAAGCGTGTTGATTTGGGTTTGTTTAGGTGATTTGGTGAGTGGTGATTATCTCTCACACGGATCCAAAGGAGTATATCGGATTGTTGGCTCGATTTGGTGTTAAAATAGTGATTTCCATGCATTTTCTTCATACTATGTGTAGATCCATATAGATACATTGTTCATGATGATGTTACATCCATTTTATCATATGTTAACCTATGCAAGTTCATTCATCAAGTTTGTAGAGATATAATCCATGTTTTCATGCTTATTGGACTTTCAACTCTTTAATTACGAAAATGCCATTTTTGTTATAATTGTCTACTTAGATCATATTTGAATGCTTGATTGTTTGGATTGATGATTGATTTGATTGATTGTTATGAACTAGATGATTGATGACTAGATTTAGATCGAAGGTGATTCAAAAGCTAAGGGAAAGGCTCTTGAATTGAGAAAGCTGCTCGTGGCATATGTAGCGGGATGATGAAGCTCTTATGCATAGATTTGATGATGTGAAGTTGAGATGAAGCTTTGCAAGGATGTAATGAAGCGAGGCATCATATGATGAAGACTTGGTCTAATCCAGACGGGATCATTCCAAGCATGTTGATAACTCGGTGATATGATTCGAGTTGAGGATAATGAATGGATATGAGAATAGTCGTCGAGGAGGATGACTAGGAGGCTTGGATAGCATCGTTGTTGAAGGTTCTAGCATGCTCTAAGCAAGAGTACGTTTGGGCAGATTCGATAGTCCCAACGGCCAACTGTTGATGGTCGAGTACTCTGGGCAGATTCGATAGTCCTAGGCACGGGCTGCGACGACGTGCGGGAGTTATGTCTAGAACCGGGGTTTCCATTAGCCCTTGACGGACGGCTGAAAGAATGTGCCGGTCATTCAATTAACGGTGATATCGAAGCAATGATAACAGTGATAGCCAGAGTCATGGATGTTTGGTTGTATCGTCATTCGGACTCAAGAGCGGTATTTTCTGGGTGCTTATCTGATTTAGGCCTTGGTACTTGGAAAACATCGCCCTTGACTCGAGTGATAGTAGTTTTACTTTAAATTGTATGCTTTGCTATGTTTGCTTCTGCTTAGTGTGTGTCTGGGGGCTATCACTGTAGAATGAGGTTGGAGTGGGAGGGTTGTATTCCTATTCCTTTTCCTTTATGCTCTTTTGGTATGTTGTTAGTTAATTTACTGCTCACTAAGACTGTTGTCTGACTCAAGGCTTTATGTTTTAATTCTTATTGCCTTGGGCTGTTCGTCCATTTTGGGACGGGCAGACTAGGTAGCAGGTGACAGGTGCTGTTCTCTTCTCACGATGCTGATATCGAAGACGAGCTAGAGGGTTGCATATTTTCTTCTTATTATATGTACTGGATATTCCGCTGTTTTGTATTCTCTGAGAGATATGTAGTGAGGCTGGATGTATTGACTATGTGATGCTTGTATTCAACTATTATGGAGTTTTATATGATGTCATTTTGTTCTGTAAAGCTTCACTATATATATATGTTCTATTGTATTTTGTCCATGCGTTGTGAGTAATGCGATAGATTCTGTTGTTTTTAATCTTACCTTGACAATCGTCCATGGTCGCCTGGCACACTTTACAGCGCTCTATCTCTAGATTCGGTGCAGGGGTCATGGGCGGTCGTCACAACTTTTAAAAAAAACGTGTACATATGTTTATATGGCTTTACCAAACACCAACTGTATGCTTATAAAATAGCTTACTTAACTATGTACGCAGCAACAATTCCTATATGACTACTAACATATGATATTATACATATTTCAACTAGATATATGCAATATTGTAAATACTGTTTAAACTTAAGCTGTGCACGTACTACCTATATGTTATAATGTTGTACCCATAAACACTTTAACTTAAGTATAATATTCAAATTTTAAAAAAATATTACTGAACAACTTACTAACATTTATTTTAGTGGACATATAACAGATTTATGCATATTAATACATATGCAAAAATATAAACCATAAACCCATTCAAAAATGCAGATAAGGCATACATATATAAAATATAAGTTCAGGCACTATATATGGATAAACAAATATAATATATTTTAAAACATCAATAGCAGTTTCTACTTACCACCATATAAAGATATATGCATCACAACCAGGCGGGAGTAGCAATAAAGAGAAGGACGAGCTCGCCACAGAGGAAATGCGGCTGCAGTTAGGCATTGCTCAGCCAAAACTGGAAGCATGGCAAATGGGCGAGGAGACGTGGAAAAAGTGGGGAAAGGCTGACGCACGCGGGTGTGTGCTCACGTGGCTGAGACAGTGGGTACGGCCATGATGAATGAGGGTAGTTGCTGGCCTTGGAAGAGGGTTGCGACAAGGTGGCGAACCGGAAAAGGTGAGGTTGCGTGAATGAAGAGGGTAGCGGCAAAAATGTTGACCGCGTTCCATGTGGTTGCGTGCGTGGGCTAGTGGAGCGGCACTGGAGCTTGGAGGCGAAGGAAGCGAAATGGCTGTCGGCTGAAGAAATAAGAGGAGGAAAGGAAAGGTGCCTGGAACATGAGGAAGCAGGCTTGTACATGCCATGCACGTTACATTTTTTTGTAACAGATCGAGATGTGTTTTGATGAAGGTGGAGATGTGTTTTGCATTGTTTCAATGGGTGGGAAGAAAGTTGTTTACGAATAGAATCATCATTTTATTCTATTTATTTCTCCCAGAACAAGTAAATGGCCAAAGCAAAATATTGGAACTAGTGAAATGCTAACAGGCATTTAAAAGTCAGAAGCTTCATTCATTCTAGGAACTGATATTATTATTGGGTGGAAATAGAAGGGTCACGTTGATTTTTGAAAACAATGAATCCTAGTGTACATTGGTAAACACGGTGTAATATTTAAGTCATAAAGACCAAAAGATTTAAAAGAAACCGATACGATATCGTTTTCCATGGATTTCGCTGAATATCAAAATCCAAAACACAAAATCGGACATACCGTAGAGGTCAACACGACGAGACGATCACAACGATATATATATATCAGTGGCACAACTGAATTATAAAAATTTGAATTTTCTACTAGCGGAAAATGCAAGAAAAACGCTGAAAAATAAGATCGACGGAGCCAAAGATGTCCAAATTTGGAAAAACAACAAACTGACATCTTGCTCAGAAGATGGTTTAGAATTTTTCTATGTAAAAATATTTAGGTTCCGAAAACATTTTATTTTTATTACTTTTTAACTGATTAAATTGAAGTGAATTTAAGCGCGAAATAAACTTTCATATTTTCGGACGAAAATTTACCAGTTGCTATGTTTAACTAGACGTATTCCAAATATTAAATTTTTATTTCAAAATTTATCATTTAAAATTTCGCAAAATTTCAACTAATTGCGTTATTAAAACAGTTGAAATTTACGGCTTGTTACACCCAACAAATAGGTACATGTTTATATTATTGTTTTAATTTGATGGTTTTATGATTGAGTCACTTGGCTTTTGTTTTCTTTTGTTGGATGGGCCCGTAGTGGCGATTTGTTGTTGTTCCGAGCTAGCCACGCAAAGGAGAGGTTGTCGAAATTTTTAGTGATTTAAGGACTTAAAAAATTTTCATAATTCATTTCAACCAAATTGATTTCGAAAAAACTAGCGGGTTTAGAGATATTTTTTTTACTTAGAAATTTCGAGGACGAAATTCTTTTAAGCGGGAAAGAATGTAATGACCCGAAATTTAGGTCATTTGATTTTGAATGTTTAATTGATATTAAATATTAAATAATTGGTTTTTAAGGGTTTAAACTTGATTTTAAAGAGCGAAATGTTTAAAATATTTGAGTTGTGAAAAAATATTTGAATAGTGTTTCAAATAATTGATTTATAATTTAATATTAATTTAATAGATTAAAATGCTTTATTTAACTCCTTTTAATGAAATAAACAATAACGGTAAATTCATTTGGAAATTCATTTGCAGTAACAAACAGTTCGAATAAATAATCAAATAATTTATTTTAATTTTACAACTCAATATTTATTGATATATTTTAGTTCAAATTATTTGATTTTTCCATAATTTTTAATTTGGAAAATATTTAGATTATTCGTTTGATGATTTATCACCAAATAGCAATGTTTTCGGGATTTTACGTAATCTAATAAACAACGTATATTATTATTGCTTTAGGGTCGCATCGTTGTTTTGAGCACGATCGTATTTTTGTTTTGGCGATTCGGGATCCGTACGCGAACGAAAAACCGTGAAGCGAAATGCTGATAAAATTAAATTATAAACTAACCCTAGACAATACGTACACAACAGTAGATATTTTCATCCCTTTGTCGTTCTCTTCTCATCCTCATTCAAAATCCATGTCAGTAACAAAAAACAAGCTTATTCATTTTTCAAAAAAAATTCACATCAATTCAAGTACTCAATATAAAAATCTAAAAGTTGTTTCTTTGGGTTTTACTTGGCGGGATCTTCACGTCGAGGTGCTTAGTGGAGGGTGCTGCAATGTTTTGGAGATGGCCATGAACTGACGCGAGCTAGGGTTGTAATTTGGTTGTGATTTAGGACGAATGAAGTTAGGCGAGTATGAATGGGAGTTTGTGGTAGCGTATGGCTTCAGGGAGCCTGGATTTGGTGGCGTGCGGTGGCTTTGGGGAGTTCGTGTCGTTCAGACAGAGGGGGTGGAAGGTAAACGTCGCGATTTAGGATGGTGGTTCGGGTGGTGCAATGTTTGGTCCAGGTGAGGGAGTTGTTGATGGGAAGTTCGCCGGCATCGACAATTTCAAGTTTCGTGGGAAATGGAGCATGGAAGGGAGAGGGAAAGCATCACAATGGTGAGAACGGAAGCAGGAAGGTGCGGGAATTGTTTTGAGAGGGAGATGATGGTTTAGCTTAATAACAGGGCCCAAATCAAATGTCGTCAGTTGCGTTGTGCTCGTAAGAATAAAATATACGTTTTGGAATTGGATTGGTGGAATTTGGAGCTTGTAGAAATTTGCGCTAAAATCGAACGCCGTTCGATTTTGACGAAAACTAGAACGTGAAAGCGACAACTGAGACTCTAGTGAGTTAAACTCACCTTTTTGGTTAACCAGTATGTTATATAGTTGATAAAAAATTGTTGATTGGATGTTTGGATGATTCACTGTTTATTAGTTGGTTTGGATTTATTCCCGCCCTTGGAGCGGATGACCTTTCATATATATCCGCTTAGTAGCGAATGACCCATATTATATAATTATATAATGTTTGTGATGCAGGGGAACATGTTGAAGGGATCCAACGGGATTCCTCACCATTATTAATTTTGATTTCAATAATATTCCTATCATATGAATTATTGGATATTAAACCTGATTTTTGGCTATATTGATTATGACATTGCTATATGTTCAACTTAAACCCTACAATGATAGAAAATCAATATCTATATTGGTTAAACATTGGATAGCTACTGGCCTCAAATTAGTATTTTGAAATACTATAAACTGTCATTCGAGTTTGAGTTGGTTTTTGAGACGAGGAAATAATTTTTGATCAGAAATTGGTTTTCAGAAATATTTTTGTTTTAAAGGATTTAACTTCTATTTTACTCTAACCTTTTTATCTATCTTTTCTAAGTTATTTAATTATATTTAATACAGTTTTTAAATATCATTTATTTATAATTAATATTGTTTTTAAGATTATTTATTTATATTTAATGTTGTTTAAAAGTTATTTATCAATATTTTAATATTTGGAAGGTTAAATATTTAATATTGTTTAAATCTAATAATAATGATTTATTAATAATATTTTGGGAATTTAATTATTATTATTTATAATAATCATGAAGATTAATTATTATTGCTTTATTAAAAATGTTTTGAAGTTATTAATTATTATTTTTAAGATGTTTTGAAATTAACAATTATTATTAATTTAAAATGTTTATTGTTAATTATTATTATATAATAGTGATTGAAGTAAATGATTAGAGTTTATTTATAAATGTTTTCGAGATTTATAAATAGAGTTTTATAAACATACTTGGGTTTATAAGAGGGGTTTTATAAAATGGTTTGGAGGCTTAAAGGAAGATTATTTACAATGTATAAGAAGAGTTTTATAATTGTTTTTAGACATTTATAAAAGAATTCTATAAATGGGTTTATGGATCTATAAAAGAAGTTTTATAAATAGTTTATGGATTCATAAAGGGTTAATAAATGATTTTTAGAAATGTATAAAAAGAGTTTATAAATGTTTTGAGATTTATAAAAGAGATTAAAAGATTTTAGAGATTTATAAATGATTTTTGAATTGGATAAAAAGGGAAAATCTTTCTTAGTCTTGTGAATATACTTATACCGTTGAGATAAGTATATGGATATTTTCTAAGTATTGAAAATATAAGGGTTTGTGAATGGATCTTCGTAAAAGTATTTTGATACAAGTATTTACAAGATGAATTTAATCAATGAAAGGATAAATTAAGAAGGCTAGTGGTTACTTATGTGCTTAACCAAAGTTGGTTTTCCCTTTGGAATTAAATCTCTAATTTGGATGTGTGTTTGTGGATAGCTAAATAACCGAGTATCAAATATCAACCCGAAACGTAACTTTGGAAATATCTAAGAGAAACACGTGAGTTATAAGGCATAGTCATCTCCGATGATGCTATGTTGTGCGTATAAATTCGTTTCGTTCTTCTAGAACAAATGATAAGGAAATCCGCCCACTAACGGTTAGGAGGTGATCTCACTCTTATCTTTGTCTGCTTATTTCCTAAAGAACGGCGGTTGAGTTTATCGAAAGTTGTTTTGAAGAGATTGGGATCAGATATTGGCTTATTAATTGCATCAAAGTAAGAAAATTGTTTTCGTAAAATGTACCACACATTATTTGTGAAATAATGACTATTTTTCAGTATCGACTATAAGGTAGACATGAATATATTTCAATATGAATATTTATTATGGAATAAAATTGTAATATGGTATCTGTTATCATAAAAAAGGCGATGCACTAGTAAATATAGAAGTATCTAATATTGTTTATAATTATTTTGGGTTTATAGACTAAGCCGTAGTTTTAGGAGATAGTATTGTTATATGATTATGAATCATACGATACTAGTTTATTATATCTCAAACAATTAAGGGCTATGCACCCATTTAGTGGGAGTATCATTTGAGTTAATAAACTCTTTGGATTGACACATATTGATGTATGCAATCATAGATCTATTAATACCAAAACGGTTCCATATACTTCATCATATTCACCGATGAGTTATCACCAACATGGATATGTGCATTTGATACATATGTAGTATTTTTATGGTAAACTCATTTAGTATAAAACAGAAGTAAGTAAAATAACATACGATAGAAATGATTTGATTTGATTGAATGAATGAGTATATTGGAAAGGGTTCCGAACGTACTTAAAAATTAATAAAGATCCAATCTTAAAAGTCACTCTTCCATGTGATACATAATGATGCATCGATAAGGAGTAACCGAACTTTGTTGGATAATGTACGATTAATTGTGAGTAAAGTCGAGTTACTTTCTGTAGATAAGGTCATGTACTTTAATAGTAGCATACAAGGTTAATATTATTTCATCTAAATAACAGTTTACAAAATCACACAAGATGAGGTTATAAGAAACTCCAACAATCCTAACCAAGGAGTTGGCTGGTTGTGCGAGTCCAAAGATTGTATGTAATAATTGTTCGTAAGGAATTTTGTATGAACCTCCCCAAAAGAATTTTTGGAAGAGTGTCATTGGATGACATATTTATGTTTTGAATATAACTTTTGTAAATTAAAACCAAATCAGTTTTATAAATAAAGAAATTCATAAAATATTTACGAATACCTATTCCATTGCACTAAAAAAACAATTGTTGATTCAAGAAATACCACCTTCATTGTGAAGAAATTTCTTTGAGGAATTATTGGTATAAAATGGAATTGGATACGATCTATAGATATAACCTATTAGATGAAATGAAATGAAATTAACTAATCTAAATGAACATAATGCATTAGAGTGTCTAATAAGCAAAATTGGATTTTACCAAAAGATGTGCAAGCGATAAATTCTGCCAAAATGTCACACCACTTGCTAAGTGACGTGTGAACGTTAATATTCGAATAGTTCGATATTAATCGCTGACCGAATTTACACCTTTGAGTCACACAACCGTAATGATGAATACTCTAAATGAACCACATGATTTAATTAATTTATAAATTATTGTAAATTAACTAAAATTTATGAAATATTAATTATTAAACTTTATTTGATTTGTTTGAATCGGTATTTAATAAAGTGCGCCTATAAAAGTTATAAACACGCGTATTGATATTCGATATCAATAAAATATTTAAATTGGATTTAAATAGATTAATTGCTAAATATTTTTGGAATTTTTCATTGAGGCCCATATGCATGATGAAAAAAGGGAGATGTTTCAAATGTGATTTGAAAATCTAAAGGAGGAATTAAAAAAAGGAAATAAATCTCCTCTTTATGAATCGCATAAGTATCATTTATGAAATGAACTTTATCCTTTTCTCTTTATTTTATTCTGCCGAAAATATGAAAAGGATGGAAGAGGATTTGATGATTTAATTTTGGAATTAAATAAGGAAAGTTTTAAAGGAGGAAATTGAAAAGGTTTTAATGTTTCTTTTAAAACATATTCTCTCTCATCCTTATTCACGTTTTGTTTTAGAGAGACGATTTTTCTTTCTTTCTTAAGCTCTCCTCCTCTCCCTTAATAGCCTTAATGAAAATAAAAAATTCCATAAAACAAATTCAAACAAAACAAATAAACTAAAGGTGTTTCTTGTCTATTGATCCTTACAACATCTGAACACTAATTTCTGAATCTAGGATATTTGATTCATCGTTCAAGGTATGATTCATTGGCCACATCTAAAGGAAAAATTCAATGTTTCAAGATGTACTTCAAGGCTTTGGAATTAAAGTATGATCTTTTTATTTTAATAATTTGATATGATGTTTTAATGAATAAAATTGAATATCATAATTTATATGTGTATAATATTGTCTAATTTGATTTGAAAATGGTTTATGTAGTTTGAATTGTTTATTATATGAGTTGATTGGTTTTTTATTTAGATAAATCAAAACTGAAACTTGTATATGATTAAACGATATTTTAATTTTAGATCTATGTTTAAACATTCAAATCAAAGTGTAATTCTTTTGATTTGAAAGTTTATATGTTCTTATTGGTTGCATTTGTGCTGTAATAGAAATTTACACATGATTAAAGGATGTTTTGATAATAAATTGATTACAATAAATTTTTAAATTTGTTACCCTATTGACATCACAATTATCCTTCTTTAAGTATTCAAAGGATTTTAACATATTGCTTAGTTTAGTATGTATCACCTTTTATTTTATAATAATAAAGAATTTTTTTTTTATTTATATAGGTTGATTCTCCTTAGATTTGAAATTTTATTTTTCTTATTATCTGCATTTTCTTGTAATTGAAACTCACACATGATTAAAGGATGTTTTGATAATAAATTGATTACAATAAATTTCTAAATTTGTTACCCTATTTGACATCACTAATATCTTTTTTTAAGTATTCAAAGGATTATTATATATTGCTCGGTTTAGTATGTTTCACTTTTGTTTAAAAAAACAATTTTCATATAGGTTGAATCTCTTGATTTCATCGTATACATATATATTTTGTTAACTAATTTAAGTTTACATAAGTTCATGAATACATTAGAAAATTTAAACGTAATATGGTTTATTTTGAATTAATTAAGAAGTTTTAGGTTAATCTTTATATGCAAATAATTACATATATATGTATATGTACATATAAAACTTAATTTTTATATTTCAAATTGTATATTAATGCTTTATTGATATCAAACAATTTAAAATGAGGCAGTAGTATATGCATATAAATTATCGTTGGCCATTCCTATTCTTATGCCATAATGATTCATTGACTACTAATTGAATGCTGCATAAATCAAGTTTGTCCAAAAGTGGAAGATGAATGAATTATCTTTGTCATATTTTATTTCTTTCCCTTTTGTCCCTTATGTGATTGCCTTTAAACTTATTCTTATTTATTCACATACATCATGTTATCAATTGATTATATTTGCCTTAAGTTTAACTATTCTGTCACACAATTAAGGAATAAATATATTTGATATATTCAAACCCTATTTTTATATCCCATTCCTTATTGTTTTAGAATTAAATTAATAAAATTAAATATGGTATTAAAAAAATCTAGATTTTATTTAAAAGAAATTTAGATAAGATCTAAATACATTTAGACTTCATAGGCCCATTAATGATCTAAAATGGTAATTTTTTTTGAAATTCACTCATTTCTTCCGTTGCGGGCTGACCCGGTTCTTACAATATTATGATGCCAATACGCATATGTTATGAAATAAGCTGGGTATGAGATTGTACTTTTGTATGGGATACATGCAACTAATGAATTTGTACTTTAGCTCTTTAATTGAAAATGGATTGTGTCTGAATGATATGAAACTTCCATGTTGAGATATGAAAACTCCAAATGCATTCAAATTTTCAATGCTATAAAAAAATTCATATTTTATGTCGGTAACCTATATTTTTTAAGTACTCTGTGTTGCTTGATTTTAGTACAATTTTATTTAGTAATTTGTTTGTTTGGCTTAATGATTATTCTCGTACCAGACGACGATTGCTTGCGTCCTCTTTAAGTTTGAAGTAGTTAAGATCTTAATAAATTTTAGTTTTCACTGTTAGTTTTTTTAACAATAGAAACATGTTTGGTTGATTATTGAAAATTGTTATGGAATAATCAGTTTGAATTTTTTTTATGTATAACAATCGGTTTCGATAAGTATTACAAAATACGATAAAGCGAAAGAAATGATATTAAATTCTTAGCCATTATGATAATGAATGGACGACAGAGGGAATAGATTGTTCACATGCTTTTGTTATGTCTCAAAATATGAAAATCAATGTTCTGGAAAAGAAACAAAAGCCTATCCCTTTCGATGTCCATCCATCGTCGTAATCGTTCCGCTCTCTTTATATTTTGTAATGCATGTTGAAAACGCAAAAGAAAAACTCAAAATGAACGGATCTTAAGTTCTCCTTCCCTTTTCTTTCCTTTTTTGTATTGGCTAAGATTTCCTGTTTCTCCTCCTTCTGCGCCTTTTGGAATAATTATGAAAATCCAAAATTTCAAATATGAAAATACATATTGATAACACAAATATGAAAATCTGAAATTTCAAATCAAATAGTTCCTAATAGTTATCATTTACAATTTGTGGTTTCTAGGAGCTCAACCTCCTTAGTTAACAATTAACAAATAAAAGTATCCAAGCTTTGATTATCTACTGCAGGAGAAAAAATAAAAAAGCTTTGATCTTGGTGAGGGTTTAAGGCTAATTGTGAAATCTGCATGTAGATATGTAACAACCGTGATTGCAATTACCAAATAATAAATTAAAATTATGATTTTAATTTAATTGGAGCTATTAATGAATTTTTAATGTGGCTAATTTGTTCAAAATTTAGTTATTTTGAATAAATTAATACTTTTGGGCTTAAGTGTAAAATGGAGCATTTTATGGAAATTAATTAGGGAAATTTGAAATTTATAATATTGCAAAATTTTATATGTGTAAAATAGTGCAATATTTGATTTGGGAATTTAATTTGCAATTTATTTGCAAAATGGTGATTTTTGGCTAATATTAACTATAAACGGTGTTTTGGGGAAATTAGGGGTTAAAATGTAAAATATTGTTGATATAGGATTTTATGAAATGGCTAAAAATAATTGTTAACATCTTTTCATAATTTTCTATGGTTTGAAATGTATTTAGTAATTTGTATGTAGATGGTACTTGGAGAAAATTGCCTATCTATATACACATGAATACTAAGTCCTAATGGGTATTAGACCCAATAACCCAAACCATTAGCCTATAAATTATCTTTTACTCTCCCATTTCAGCCAACACTTCATTTCATAACCGCTAAACCCTAATTAGAAAGCCCATAAACCTAGCCATGGCCTCCTAAGCAAAACTTCAATCTACATCAAATCAAAGAGAGTTAATCCAAACCATTAAAAGAGGTAATAGCAATCACAAAACCCACCTCTAATTCATTCTTTGATTTCTGAAATAAATTAGTAATCATTGTTTTTGTGCATTTTCATTGACACAAGCTCATTGATCTTCATCTTTTTGCTTGGGGATTGCTAGTCTTTGTGTTTGATCATTCTCTTGCTTGGTGAAAGGTAACAAATGCTAGCTAGAAACCCATTTGATATTTGCTATGGTTGGAAAGCTGAGATCATGATCTTCAACCCTACAAAATTTGGTTAAGATCTGGGTGCGTTTGATACTTCATTTTTATTGCCAAAGTAGCACCCAGAAACAGTTTTGAAAAACAGTGATTAATTTTAGTTCAAACATCCAACTTCGCGACCTCGCTGCGAGCAGGTCCGATATCAGATTTCATCGATTTCGGTCTCGTTGGAAAGATGATATCATGATCTTCAACCCTAAAAAATTTGGTTAATATCTGGGTGAGTTTGATACTTCATTTTTATTGTCAAAGTAGCACCCAGAAACTGTTTTGAAAAACAGCGATTAATTTTAGTTCAAACGTCCAAATTCGCGACCTCGCTGCGAGCAGGTCCGATGTTGGATTTCATCGATTTCTATCTTGTTGGAAAGATGAGATCGATATCTTCAATCCTGCAAAGTTTGGTATAGATCTGGGTGCGTTAGATACTTCGTTTTATTGCCGAAGTAGCACCCAGAGACTGTTTTACAACAGCGATCATTTTCAGTTATCGTCGGACCAACTTTGAGACGTTGCCATTTCTTCGTTTCAAGTCAGAACCAAACGATTCTTGTTGCATATCAAAGTAAGTGTACTGTACTATGCTCCTGCAAATTTGCATCAAGATCTGGGTTCATATGACCCTTCGATCATGTTGTCAAAGTTGGACCTTTTCACTGTTTTGACACAGCAGAGTTTTGTGATTTTTGTCCGACTTTGAGACGACGCCGTTTTTTCGTTTCAAGTCGGAATTGCCCAATTCATTTTGCAGTTTGGAGCAGGGATGTTGGTCTACATTCCTGCCAATTTTCATGCCATTTGGACTCGGTTTGCAGGTTCAAATCTGCCGTCGAACTAGTGACTTCGTCTTGTTTTCAACGATTTATACTTGGTATAATTTCGACTATTTTTCTGAGTTTTTCCGATTTCTTTGAGATTTGTCTCTAGGTTTCGTGCACGTATTTTATAAATCATTTTAAAGTGATTTTCCATCAAATTAGCTTTTGAAACTATTATTTAGTATTATTTTAAATATTAAATTAATTACTCCATAATAGGAGGATTTCAAAGGCTATTTCTAAAGAGGTTTTCAAACGATTAAAAATCTGCTTTCTCCAACTATTTACTAATTAAAATATACACTCTTCTGCACTTCGAGCGAAGTGGAAAGGTGATTAAATGGTTAGGTAAAACACGGACCATGAATCCGCGCGTTTATCTTTCCGATTAATCCCCGACCTATTCGATTAATCGTTTTGGCCTTTTGGCCTAGTTTACCGATGACATAAGGTGAACATTTTACTTCTTTGAGTGTGGAAGCTTACGATTGGTTAGTAAACCGTTTAGTGCGAACGTTGGGGTATGGGACTCACGTTACTACTTTACGGGTTCCTTACTAAGAGTTCGTGACACATTCCTACCGTTAGTGGTAAACGAGTACTGAGCCTAAGAGCCTTTACCACACAGCGTGTTTCCTGAGTGATACCTCTGGGATAGTGTCTTCGGACTGTCTCCCTTGGGTTTATTTGCCTTTGGGATAGTGTCTTCGGACTGTCTCCTTCTGGCTCATCACCTTCTGGATAGTATCTTCGGACTATCTCCTTTAGGTGTTGCCTCTTAGCTAAAGTGATGGGTGTGTCACTGGGGTATATTTCCTGTGTGATTGAGTACAGTACTAGCGCGCTAATGTTTTCCTGTGTGATTTATATTCCCTCGTGTAGCGCCATTCGGTGATGGTTTTATGCAGCCACATGATATAAGCGCGACTACCTTGTGGAACTTGTTTTATGCCTACACTGGCACTTGTGTTTATGTTATGCCGATGATATGAGGCTTGTTATACATCTCTACTTAGATGTTTGTTTCTTCTCTATGTGAGAGATTTTGGTCTTTATTACCATGATATATGTTTCTCTTTTGGAGATTATTATGTTATATGTTGCCTCATTATCTTATCATGATTATTGTTCAGTTTATCTAACTGATTTGTTTAGCTAGCCTGACCCGAGTATTTTATGCTCGGGTCAGACCGAGTTGTTTCAGGTTAGGTCGCTTTGGACTTAGCTTGCTTCGGTGCTTCCGCTTTGGATATATCTGCTATACTATAGATAACTTTACTTGTTATCCATCCTTTATGATACTCTGATATTATGACTATCTTGTGTATATTCTTTTGACTCACGGATGTGTGAGTAGTGGCTTTGTACCCACTTTTAAATTTGGATCTATACTTGATGTTGTATTGTGCTGAGACTATTTGCTTATTATCTGATGTTGTTCTGTGATGATGTTCATTTTGCTATTATGCTTTGTTCTGATAGATCTTTTAGCCATTGTAGTTTTGCTTTAAGTATTTATTGAATATGTCGAACCACATGAGATGATAAAAAATAGATTCCACTTTTTGATGTGTTCAGTAGATAGTTAAAGTAAGATTACACATGGTCGCTTCCATTATACTCCATTGTTCGCATTAGCAGACGGTATTATCCATATAATACTCTTTGTTAATGAGGCTCTCGGAGTGGGGCGTTACAAGATAATTCAAAATTTTAAAAATATAAATAAGTTTTTCTTTTTTTGTAATACAAGTATTATTTTCAAAAGGTTCGGTTACATTGAAAGTAATAATTATTTTAAAAAGTAAGGATCTGTTTGATTTCATTTTGTGTTTTACGTTTTCAACATTCAAGGACAATGGAAGATAATGTTGGGAATAATGAAACTTCGGCTGAGTCGTGTATGTTGTCACTCTCTTGAAAACGTTTCAGCGTTCTGCTTGAAGGTGCAAAACAGTTCTGAAAAAACAAACGTTGCTGCCTCTAGGATAAAACAGCCTCTCTAATCTGAAAAATATCAACATGTTTGCACTGACAAAGTTAATTCTGATTTGCACTCTGAAATACTACTCAAGGTGTTTAGTTTTGTTGAAGGAAGAAGAAAAAGAAAAATGTCTGTTATTCTTACCATTTCTCTTCTACCTCTCTATCATTTAAATAAGCAGAATGGAAATTGTATACGTTACTAAAGTGATGGATTGTTAATGGATTTTAATTTATTCTCATTTAAAACAATATTGTAATACCATTAGCTTTTGTAACGACTCAATAATAATGTCACATAAATATATTACTGTTGTGCAAGTATAACGACTCAATTATAATAATGATTCATAAATATATTGCCGTTATAAACTTGCAACGGCTCGATTATAATAATGATTCATAAATATATTACCGTCATAAACTTACAATGGCTCAATTATAATAATGGTTCATAAATAAATTATCATTAAACTGTCTTTTATTTAATTTTTTAACAAATTCACTTCATAAACAAAAACATTTCCAACAATCCCCCACTTGAATTTTTTTTAAATATTTTTCGAGCAATTTCTGAAAACATAAGATTTTGCATAAACAAAGGTGTCTTTCGACTTGAACCTTTACATAGTGGATAAGATTCAGTTTTTACTAGAGTGAAACGTAGTCTTAAACTCTATTCCTAACATCAGACCGCACACAATCTTTCTAGAGTGCAATCAAATAAGCCCGTGCATTTATGGCCATGCAAGTCTATCCCAATTTAAAGAATGCTCTAGGAATTTTGCCCAAAACTCCATAGAAAATGGCCACATTTCCATATTCACATAGGTGAGTCTATCAAGAGTACTCCTAAAGGTAGGTACTCCACTCCAAATAGAGTATAGATCTCATTAAGAGTTTCTATTAACTCATCCTTTAATCACTTCGGGAATACATGCTTCTTAATATAAAAATAGCATGTTCAACTAATATCATTTCACAACATGTTCTTACCCATTGAACCCAGTTCTTGGGATCTCCAGCCATTAGGTCGGGTTACCATTGTGCGTGACTCAACAATCTAAGGGCAATAGTCTCATTCTGATGCAAGCCAAGTATTAGGTCGTGACCGACCTAACGAAACCTTAAGTCGCTCGGAAATGTTAGGTCGTCTACGACCTAAGAAAGTAGAAACCGGCGAGGAAGCAATGCAAGCTAACAAAGCCTTAGGTCGCGAACGACCCAAAAACATGGTACAAATGGAAGAAAGTATAGGTCGCAACCGACCTAACTCGACAACACAAACTAAGGTAAAATTAGGTCGCGTCCGACCTACGCTCCAGGTCGCTGAAGAAGAGTTACGACCTAACTACTTAGGTCACAAAATCTTAAGTCATTCCAGATCTTTAGGTCGCGCACGACATAACTCAAGGGAATTACGACCTAAGATAGATCGCGTGAGAAGAGCAACTGAAGCTGTTTCTTAAGTCGCCGCCGACTTATGATAAGTCGTAGGTCGCTCCATCTCAGTTAAGTCGTATGAAGCTGGTTGTCTTTTATGTCGTTGTGTTGTTGAGTCGTTTGTCTTTTAGGTCGCTGCCGACCTATGTGTGCGTAGGTCGTTTCTTTTATAACTCGTGTGAAGTGGTAGGTCGCTGCCGATCTATGTGTTGTAAATATTTGATATTTTGTGATATATATTGTTGTATTGTAATCTGTTAGGTCGTTAACGACCTATAGTAAGTCATAAGTCGTGGGTTTTTAGGTCGTGTTGTCTAGGTTGTTGCCGACCTAAGAGTTGTACAGTTTTGAATCGCGTGTGTTGTAAAGCTCTATAAATAGCGGGCTGGCCTCATTTGTAATGGTTGATTTTGAATAAAAACTTTTGTTTTGTTAGCTTTATGCTTTCACCCAATTGGTAGTTGAGTGTGATCTCCTATCTCCACTTTCGGATAATCGAGTGCGCTCGATTCAATGACTGTTGAAGCTGATTCACGGTATCTAGTGCGCTAGATCAACGTACGAAGAATCGTAGATCTTTAAACACGGTATAGTGCGCTATCAACGTGTTTGGGATAGCTAGAATTTGGTATCTTCGGATCAACGAATTTGGGCCATTCAGTATTCTTCATTCCATCGATTCCTACTTTCACAGAATTATCATTTTGTTATTCCGCTGCTACATCATTTGGTATCAGAGCTAGACTTAGCCAATCATAGCTAAGCTGAGTCTTGGAGCCAATTATCATTCTAAGAAGTTCAAGTCGTGTTCATCATCAAGAGCAACAAGTTTGGAGTTTTCGATCCTTTTGATTTTCGGAACAAAGGTTGAAAAGTGTTTGAATTTTACGGGGAAGCTTTGTGCGCCAAAGATTGAAGTAGAAGGCCGTGCATCATTTAGTATATTGAAGTATTTGACATTTTGAATCATGCCGCCAAGAAGAGCTAATCGACATCAAAATATTGAAGTTTTGTATAGAAGAGAAGAAGCTGATGAGATGGAACAAAGAATAAACGAAAATTTTAGTGAAAAGCTTAATGAAGGGATTGGTCGATTAGAGAAGATGATGTTGGAGATGAATCAAAATCGGAGAAGAGTTTCACCTGAATCTAACCATGGAGGAAGTAGAGTCTCACCACATTCCAATCGAGAAAAAAGTGTTGATAATTATCATAGAAGTATGAGTCGAGATTGTTATAGAAATGATGATGATCAAAGACGTGATAGGAATGTGAATGATCGTGAACGGAGGAATGTAGAGAGAAGGGATGTTGGTGGAAGACGGGATGGTAGTAGAGATGTTGGTGGTCAGGATCGACATCGATATACATCAGATTTCAAGGAGGAGTTTGATGGTGGTAGTGTTCATGGACGAGGACGAGGACAAGGAAGGAATCAGTCGGAGTATGATCACAAGTGGGAATCTGGGATGAAGACTGAAATACCAGAATTTAAGGATGGTATGCAAGCTGAGGAATTTCTTGATTGGTTAGCATATGTTGAAGAAATATTTGACTTCAAGGAGGTTCCGGAGGATCGTAAAGTAAAGTTGGTTGCTACTAGGTTGAGGGGAAGAGCTATGGCATGGTGGCAGCAAACCAAACTTACTAGAGAGCGGATGGGGAAGTCAAGGATTGTAGCTTGGGAAAAGATGAAGAAATTGATGAAGACTACTTTCTTACCTTACAATTACCAATCACTAATGTATTAGAGGCTGAATGTTCTAATTCATTACATGATGAGGAAGAAGAGAATGTGTCGGGAGATGAAGGGTATTCATTGATGATGAAGAGGTCGTGTTTAACACCAAAACAGGAGGAGAAAACTAGCTGGTTGAGGAGTAACATCTTTCAATCAACATGCACTATCTTAGGAAGGGTTTGCAAGTTTGTCATCGATGCGGGAAGCTGTGATAATATTATATCTATAGAAGCTGTGAAAAAGTTATCATTGAAGACAGAGAAGCATCCAAAACCTTACAAGTTAGCTTGGTTGAGGAAAGGTGGGGAGGTGAAAGTTAGACGTCGAGCTTGTGTTAATTTTTCAATTGGAAAGAAATATAAAGATGAAATTTGGTGCGATGTGGTAGATATGGATGTCTGTCATTTGTTGCTGGGAAGACCGTGGCAGTATGATAGGGCGGTGCAACATGATGGGCGTACCAACAGTTACAGTTTCATGTTTGAAGGCACGAAGATTACTCTAGTTCCAAAGAAGTGGCAACAAGAAGAAAACAAACTGGAGGAGATTGAAGAGCTGAAAACTTTATTATCCTTGAAGGAGTTTGTTAAGGAGGTTGAAGAGGAGCCTGAAGTATTCTTGTTAATTGGACGTGAGAGTCATGAAGTGGTTGAGATTCCCGAGGAAGTGAAGCCAGTGCTGGGAGAGTTTGACGATGTATTTCCTGAAGAGCTACCAACGGAGTTACCGCCATTGAGAGACATTCAACATCAAATTGATCTTATTCCAGGTGCTGTGTTGCCACATAGACCACACTACAGAATGAGTCCAAAAGAACATGAGGAGTTGAGAAGGCAAGTGGAAGAATTGCTTGATCAGGGGCGTGTGCAGGAAAGTTTAAGTCCTTGTGCTGTGCCAGCATTGTTAGCACCGAAGAAGGATGGGACATGGAGGATGTGCACTGATAGTCGGGCTTTGAATAAGATTACTGTGAGATACAGATTTCCAATGCCGAGACTTGATGATTTGTTGGATCAATTGAGCGGAGCTACTATCTTTTCGAAGATTGATTTGAAGAGTGGCTATCATCAAATTCGAATCAGACCAGGGGATGAGTGGAAGACAGCATTCAAGACGAGAGAATGATTATATGAATGGTTGGTCATGCCATTTGGTCTTTCGAATGCACCAAGTACATTTATGCGAGTGATGAATCAAATCTTTAGACCATTCATTGGGAAGTTCGTGGTGGTGTATTTTGATGATATACTAATATATAGTGGAAGTCCGGGAGAACACTTGCAACATCTGAGAGAAGTGTTGATGGTACTGCGACAGGAACAATTTTATGCTGCAACGAAGAAATGCGTGTTCATGACGCAGAGTGTTTTATTTTTGGGGTATGTTATATCGGGGGGAGGTATACAGGTGGATCAGAATAAAGTTGAAGCAATCAGAAATTGGCCACAACCCAGGACGATAACCGAAGTTAGAAGTTTTCATGGTTTGGCATCATTCTACCGAAGATTTATTCCACACTTCAGTAGTGTGATGGCTCCAGTGACTGATTGTATGAAGGGGAAACAATTTCTATGGTCAGAGGAAGCAAGGGTTTCTTTTGAAAGGATCAAGGAGCTTTTGACGACATCACATATTCTAGTGTTGCCGGATTTTCAGTTATTGTTTGAATTACATACTGATGCATCAAAGGTTGGAATTGGAGGGGTGTTAAGTCAGAAGGGACGTCCTATTGCATATTTCAATGAGAAGTTATCAGGAGCAAAGGTGAGATATAATACTTACGATGTGGAATTCTATGCTGTTGTGCAAGCTGTGAAACATTGGAGGCATTATTTGTTTCATAAAGAATTTGTTTTATATACTGATCATGAAGCACTGAAGCATATGCAGGGCTGTGTAGTTAATGCCCCGCTATTACCCCGCTATAACCCCGCTATATCTTATAGCAGATTTCTACCGCTACGGTTTTTCCATATAGCCCCAAAATATAGCCTTTCCGCTTTAAGCCCCGCTATTTCCGCTATATCCCGTTATTCCCGCTATATTCCGTTATTTCCGCTATATCTTCTTTAATAAAATGAATTAAAAAATTGCATTTATTCGTTATAAAAATTATGAAACTAATTTATTTGATTTAATTTCTAATATATTTTTAGAAATGAAAATACTCTAATATTCTACTAAATTCAATTATGTTATATAACGGTTTTATGTTTATTTAAAATATATTCGCACATGTTTTTTGTTTAAAATTATTTATGTATTAATTATAATTCAATTGAATGATAATTTTTCATTTAATTACCATTTATATATTTGTAAAAACATTAATTACTAGTTTTATATGCTATTTTAGAGCCATCCGCTATATCCCGCTATATCCTCGCTGTATCCCCGCTATGACTTTTTGCACCTCCACCGCTTTCAATCTACCGAGCGCTTTAACTGTACAGATGCAGGGACAGGACAAGATTGCGGCAAGGCATGCTTCGTGGATTGCATACTTACAACAATTTACATTTGTGGTGAAGCATAAGTCGGGAATTACGAATCGAGTGGCGGATGCATTAAGTCGAAGGAATCATGTGTTGACTACAATGAAGGTAGAGGTGACAAGGTTTGATGTGTTGCCAGAAATGTTTGTTGATGATCCTTACTTCGCGAAGTGTATAGATAAAGTCAAGGAGGGAAAGACGGATGAGTTTGTTATGGTGGATGGTTTTCTTTTTAAGGGAAATCGATTATGTATACCGGAGTGCAGCTTACGAATGAAGATTGTAAAAGAGTTGCATGAGGAAGGTCATGTGGGCCGAGATCGTACTTTGCAATTGATTTCTCAATCTTATTATTGGCCTTCGTTGAAACGGGAAGTTGGGAGGTTTGTGGAAAGATGTCATATCTGCCAAGTTTCCAAAGGAACAGCGACAAATGCAGGATTGTATATGCCGTTACCCGTGCCGATTAGACCATGGGTTGATATCAGTATGGATTTTGTTTTGGGATTACCGAGAATGCAGAGAGGGAATGATTCGATATATGTTGTAGTGGACAGGTTTTCTAAAATGGCACATTTCATCGCATGTAAGAAGACAGCGGATGCCGTCCGAGTCGCTCAGTTATTCTTTAAGGAGGTGTATCGATTACATGGGCTACCTGAATCGATTATTTCAGACAGGGATACTAGATTTCTAAGCCATTTCTGGCTAAGTTTGTGGAAGATGGTGGGAACGAAGTTGAACTTTAGTAGCGCTTATCATCCGCAGATGGATGGATAGACCGAGGTCGTAAACAGATCGTTGGGGAATTTGTTGAGATGTCTTGTGAAAGACAATCTAAAGAGTTGGGATATGAAGCTATGTCAAGCAGAATTTGCTCATAATCATGAAGTGAATCGAAGTACTGGATTCAGCCCATTTCAGATTGTATATTCTAGTGTGCCAAAGGGACCGTTGGATTTAACGGTAATACCACAACCCAAATGGACAGTTAAAGGGGTTGCTGATTTTGTTGACGGGTTGACAAAGTGTCATAGAATCGTTCAAGAACGATTGGGAAAGGCGAATGAGAAGTACAAACGATCTGCAGATCTGAAGCGAAGGAGTGTTGAATTTAATGAAGGTGATTTGGTTTATGCAGTGTTAACAAAGGATCGTTTCCCGGTGGGAACGTACAATAAATTGAAAGCGCGGAAGATTGGTCCAGTAAAAATTTTGAAGAAAATCAATGAGAACGCGTATCAATTGGAATTGCCGGATACTGTTCATACTTCTTATGTGTTTAACGTTAAATACTTAGTTCCGTATCATGGGGATGAGTGTGTTGCGGAGGAGGAAGATGCAAATTCGAGGATGAATTTCTCTTAACCAGGGGAGGATGATGCAGACCAAGTATTAGGTCGTGACCGACCTAACAAAACCTTAAGTCGCTCGGAAATGTTAGGTCATCTACGACCTAAGAAAGTAGAAACCGGCGAGGAAGCAATGCAAGCTAACAAAGCCTTAGGTCGCAAACGACCCAAAAATGTGGTACAAATGGAAGAAAGTATAGGTCGCAACCGACCTAACTCGACAACACAAACTGAGGTAAAATTAGGTCGCGTCCGACCTACGCTCCAGGTCGCTGAAGAAGAGTTACGACCTAACTACTTAGGTCACAAAATCTTAAGTCATTCCAGATCTTTAGGTCGCGCACGACATAACTCAAAGGAATTACGACCTAAGATAGATCGCGTGAGAAGAGCAACTGAAGCTGTTTCTTAAGTCACCGCCGACCTATGATAAGTCGTAGGTCGCTCCATCTCAGTTAAGTCGTATGAAGCTGGTTGTCTTTTATGTCGCTGTGTTGTTGAGTCGTTTGTCTTTTAGGTCGCTGCCGACCTATGTGTGCGTAGGTCGTTTCTTTTATAACTCGTGTGAAGTGGTAGGTCGCTGCCGATCTATGTGTTGTAAATATTTGATATTTTGTGATGTATGTTGTTGTATTGTAATCTGTTAGGTCGTTAATGACCTATAGTAAGTCGTAAGTCGTGGGTTTTTAGGTCGTGTTGTCTAGGTCGTTGCCGACCTAAGAGTTGTACAGTTTTGAATCGCGTGTGTTGTAAAGCTCTATAAATAGCGGGGTGGCCTCATTTGTAATGGTTGATTTTGAATAAAAACTTTTGTTTTGTTAGCTTTGTGCTTTCACCCAATTGGTAGTTGAGTGTGATCTCCTATCTCCACTTTCGGATAATCGAGTGCGCTCGATTCAACGACTGCTGAAGCCGATTCACGGTATCTAGTGCGCTAGATCAACGTACAAAGAATCGTAGATCTTTAAACACGGTATAGTGCGCTATCAACGTGTTTGGGATAGCTAGAATTCGGTATCTTCGGATCAACGAATTTGGGCCATTCAGTATTCTTCATTCCATCGATTGCTACTTTCACAGAATTATCATTTTGTTATTCCGCTGCTGCATCACATTCTTTTAGAAGTTCTAAGGACTTTATCTCTGGCCAGTCCTTTCGTCAATGGATCTGCCATGTGATCCACTTTAATAGCACCTGAAGAGAGTAGCTCTCTAACAGTATTGCGCTTACGACGTATCTGTCGTCTCTTACCATTGTAATAACAGTTCTGTACTTTTGCAATAGCCGCGGTACTATCACAATGGATCAACACAGCTGGTATCAGTTTTTCACATAAAGGAATCTCAACTAGCAGATTTCTTAAGTACTCTACTTCTTTACTAGTTGTGGCTAGTGCTATCATCTCAGACTCCATAGTAGACTGAGCCAAAATAGTCTGTTTCTTGGATTTCCAAGAAACAACTCCTCCAGCAATGCCAAAGATATAGCCACTGGTTGCTTTTGAATCATCAGATAACGTATTCCAGTCTGCCTTGGTGTAACCTTCAAGGACAGTTGGAAATTTTTGATAATGTAACTCAAGGTTCATAGTTCGCTTTAGGTATCTCATTACCCTCTCAATAGCGTGCCAATGCTCTATACTAGGTCTACTAGTAAACCTGCATAATAATCCCACGACATAGGCAATGTTGGGTCTAGTACAATTAGTCGCATACCAAATGCTGCCAATGATGCTCGCATAATCAGACTGTCTTACACGTTCACCAGTGTTTTTAAATAGCTTTACACTAGGATCATATGGTGTACATGCAGGTTTACAGTCAAAGTAATTGTATTTCTTTAGAATCTTCTCAATACAATGAGATTGATACAAAGAAGGTCCCTTTTCGGACCTAGTAATCTTAATACCAAGGATTACACTTGCTTCACCTAGATCTTTCATATCGAAATTGGCACTTAACAAAGATTTAACATAGTTTATGGCATGAATATTTGACCCAAAAATAAGTAGGTCATCTACATACAGACATATGATAGTACAAATGTCATTCTCAGATTTATAGTAAATGCATTTGTCACTTTCATTAACTTTGAAACCATGTGGGATTATTAAGTTATCAAATTTTTCATGTCATCGTTTAGGTGCTTGTTTTAAGCCATATAATGATTTATCTAACTTGCAAACTTTATATTCTTGACCATGAACTACAAATCCTTCATGTTGGTCCATATAAATTTCTTCTTCTAATTCACCATTTAAAAAGGCAGTTTTAACATCCATTTTTTGTATTATTAAATTATCAATAGATGCAAGTGAAATTAGTACTCGAATGGATGTAATCATAGTTACAAGTGAAAAGGTGTCAAAAAAGTCTACATTTTCTCTTTGCTTAAATCCTTTAGCTACTAAACGGGCTTTATATTTATCAACTGTGCCATCAAGTTTTAATTTCTTTTTAAGTACCCATTTACAGCCTATAGAATTACAACCAGGTGGTAGATCTACTAAGTGCCAAGTCTTATTGGATTCCAAAGAATCCATTTCATCATTTATAGCCTCTTGCCAAAAATCGGCATGTAAGGAAGATAAGGCCTCTTGGAGGTTTAAGGGATCCTCCTCTATAGTAAAAGCATAAAAATCTGAACCAAAATCTTTTGCGGTTCTTGCTCTTTTACTTCTTCTAGGTTCATTTTCAAAAGACTCATCAAGTTCTGTTCTAATAGGCATGGTGTTATTTGATGTGCCCTCACTATTTCTCAATTTAAAAGGAAATCTAGATTCATAAAAATCAGCATCATTAGATTTTATTATATTAGGTGTATTCAGGTCATAAAATCTATATGTTTTGCTATTAATAGTATAGCCAATAAATACATTCATATGCTCTACTTGCTAATTTTATTCTCTTAGGATCTGGTATACGAACAGATGCCAAACATCCCCAAGTTCTAAAATAAGACACATTTGGTTTATAATTTCTTAAAATTTCAAATGGTGAGATTTTACCTTTTGATTTAGGGATTCTATTCAATATATAGCATACAATCAATAAAATATCCCCCACCTGTGTTTTGCTGCACCCGAATTCAATAAAATAGCTACAACTAATTCGGTAAAGGTACTATTTTTTCTTTCAGCTTTACCGTTCATTTCAGGTGAATAAGGTGCAGTTCTCTTAAGAATTATACCATGCAATTTATAGAAATCAAGAAATAAACTAGACTCATATTTTATTCCTCTATCACTATGAAGTCTCTTAATTCCCTTATTAGATTGATTCTCAATTTCAGTGTTAAATGATTTACACATATCAAATGCATCACTTTTATTTTTCATAAGGTATACATAAGTAAAATCAGAACAGTCATCAATAAAAGTGATAAAGTAACGTTGTACATGTCTAGTCAAAGTTCCATTAAGCTCACATATATCAGAATGAATCAAATCTAAAGGTTCAGAAACTCTATCAACTGATTTATGTTGTTTCTTAGTGATTTTTGCTTGACTACAGAATTCACATTTATCAAAATCAATTTGTGACATTTTAGGGATAAGATTTAAGGTGCTCATGTTATGAATTATACGTTTATTCATATGACATAATCTAGAGTGCCAGATATTAAAATCACACAACATATAAGAAGAAGCAGACATTTTATTACATTCAACATTTAGTTTAAACATACCATTAGTTGCAGCAGAAGTCATTGTTGTCTGGACGTCTTCAAATTGTTGGGAACAATGAAACTTCGGTTGAGTCGTGTATGTTGTCACTCTCTTGAAGATGTTTCGGCGTTCTGCTCGAAGGTGCAAAGCAGTTCTGGAAAAACAAACGTCGCCGCCTCTAGGATAAAACAGCCTCTCTAATCTGAAAAATATCAACATGTTTGCACTGAAAAAGTTGATTCTGATTTGCACTCTGAAATACTGCTCAAGGTGTTTAGTTTTGTTGAAGGAAGAAGAAAAAAGAAATATGTCTGTTATTCTTACCATTTCTCTTTTGTCTATCTATCATTTAAATAGGTAGAATTGAAATTGTATACGTTACTAAAGTGATGAAATGTTAATGGATTTTAATTTATTCTTATTTAAAATAATATTGTAATACCATTAGCTTTTGTAACAGCTCAATAATAATGTCAAATAAATATATTACCATTGTGCAAGTGTAACGGCTCAATTATAATAATGATTCATAAATTCCGTTATAAACTTGCAATGGTTCAATTATAATAATGGTTCATAAATAAATTACCATTAACCTGTTTTTCATTTAATTTTTTTAATAAATTCACTTCATAAACAAAAACATTTCCAACATATAAATTTAAAATTTTAGGTCATTACGACGATGAAGGATGGACGATAGAGAGATGGAGAGACAGTGGATGGTTGGATTGTTGTTCATTCTTTTGTTATTTCTTAAATACGAAAATTAAAATAAATTTGTTTTCTATCTTATTTGTTAGCTTCATTTTCAAAATTGGATGTTTTTGACATGCGTCGTGTGCACGTTGTTTGAATAAAAACACAAAATAAAAAATGGCAAACCAAACATGGTCTAAGTGTTTTGCCAAAAATACATTTTTCAAAAGAACTTGAAACTTCTCTAAAAAATCTAAAAAACCTCAATTCTTTTACATAATAATGAAAGATTTAGTTCTATCAATGAAGACCACACAAAAAATTCAATTTTTTTAAAAAAAGTTAAAAATATATTTATAACACGGAAAATAAATAAATAAGGAAAACTATTGCATAGAAAGTCAATCATGTTAACATTTTAAAATTAATTTTCTTCGTGTTTTAAAGTAATAAACAAATGATGAAACTATTGATAGTATAAGTCCTAAATCGGGAAATATATAAACATGATCCTGTATAAATAAATATAAAGAGACTTTATTAATAAACCAATTAGTTTTGTGAATAACTAAGTAGTTGGCTCAAATACGCCACATGCGAAGAGGGCGTGTTGAAAATATAAGTCCCACATCGGGTAATATATAAATATGATCATGTACAAATCTTTATTAATAATTGGAATAGAGCTGCGGTCCGACCGTAAAGTTCCAAAAATACCCTTATATACAAACAAGAGATCACCAATTTGGATCCCGATCAAAGCCAAAATAACATCTATTTCTTTATGAATATTTTGATACATAGTTTATGTCACAATGTCAAATTCTAGTTCCAACATAATTTTTAGAATGTTTTTCTTTATAGTTTTGACTTTACTTGTCAAATATATATAAAAAATTAACGTTTTACGATTTTATATCATTATGAAAGGGTTTTTTATATGCAGGTGCATTGCACGTATCAAAAAATCTCGTAAATATAAAGAGACTATCATTCACACTAATCAATTGGTTTATGAACAACTAAGTAGTTCTCTAAACTAAAAACATGCTAACAAAAACAAATCTTAATGGGTTTGTGCTACTATGCACTCACAAAATCAAAGTAAACCAACATAATATGCATTTTTTCTCTTTTGTTAATCCTTGATATGTTTTCTCATATTTTATTCTATTTTCCATTTATATTACATCAATTTCACCTTCTTTTGCTAATCAATTAATATGATTTCTTCTTCATTTTTAGGATAACGCATATTCTACTATATGTTTCTTTGATATTTTTATATTTTATTTGTAATAATAATGGCAATTTTTTATCAAACATATTATCAACAAGAACATGGCGTCAAGGACAAAATTTCTCAACATTTTAGCCTCAATGACCAGCCTTCAGTATTTTAGGGTGAAGGATAACTTTTGAATTTCAATTTCGAAGGTAGGACAAGAAATTAACGAGCAGGACAAACACAAAAATGAGTTTGGAGCGGCGTCAAGGCGTTGTCGACAAGGGCGGTTGCTGCGATGGCGTTGGCGGCAAGGATGGTTGGTTAGACGGTGGATGACAACGGCTAGGGTTTTGAAGTAGCTCGATTTGAAGTCATCTAATGATGGAAAATTGATGGTTCTGATAGTGGGACACCGTGGTGAAGTAGTGTTTTAGAAGAAACAACAATTCGAGAAAGAAGAAGAACAAGTCGAGAAAGAAGAGTGGAAGAATTAGGGAGAAGACGTGGTAGCAGCTATTAGGTATCATTTTTCCAGTTTGTAAGTATCATTGTCGAAAATATTTGTTATTTTTGAGTTTGTGATTTTTATTGCATAACAAAATTATCAGACGGTAATAAATTCACATTTTGAAGCGAACATTTTTCAATTGTTATTTTTTTTTTGCATTCATATTGGTTTGATTGATAATGTATTACTGTGTTAAGTTTAGTGAGGATCGGTTTTTAGGTATCGTTTTTGTTTTTTCTAAGTATCATTTTTTTTAAAATAATGCAGCACGTAAGTTTTTAACCATTTTGTTTGTTTGATTATATAAAAAATGAAGTTGTTACATAGTAAATATGACCATCATTGAGTTGAATTAGTGTTGTTAGTATCAAATATTTAATGAATTTTGTTTGAGTATCAGTTTTATTATTAATTTAAGGATAAGTTTTTAGGTATCAGTTTTAGTGACAGTAGATATCGTTTTTATAGAAACTGTTTTATTTTTACCTAGAGATGAACCGCTGTCGTGCTCGCCATTGTGCATACTACCTTAGTTGAATGGAATCCATGCTTATGCTAGAGTGGAGCCACTCGATCTAGCTTGCATCGGAGAATGAAGATGTTTGAGTCAAAGCATTATTATATGAGATAACGATGCAATTTCATGAGTTTGATAGATATTGATTATGGGTGGTCTATTTGTGCTTTAAATATGATAATGGACTGATTTTCTACAAGGATGATTGTTATGATTGAAATACTTGTTTAAGAAAAAACTGTAAACTTTGATAATGGTGATCAAATTTGATAAATTTGAGAACCTAGGAGATTATGGGTGGTTTATTTGAGTATCAGCTGCTAGGTATCAGTTTTAGTTGTCGGTAGCAGCTTTTAGATATCAGTTTTTAGATAGCAGTTTTTAGGTATCGGTTTTAGTTACCGGTAACAGTTTTTAGGTATCAGTTTTTAAGTTAAGAGTTATCGATAGCAGGTGATGACGGTAGGTGGTGTTGTGAGCGGCGCCGAGGCTGGAGGTGCAGGTGATGGCGGTGGGTGGTGGTGCAACGGGTGGTGGTTGATAATTTTGATGGTTTGTCCTTATGACTAAATTTAGAAGAATGTTGTTTTTATCACTGATTTTGGAAGAATGTTTGTCTTTGTCGTTATTTTTGATAGAATGTCTGTCTATGTCGTTAATTTTGAAAGAATGTTTGTTCTTGTGGTTAAAACACTGAGACTGTGTACTTGAGGCTAAAAAATACAAATTTTTGTCCTTTTACACAAAAAACCCCTATTATCAGTATGTTTTTTTTAAAGTATACAACTGAACGACCATCGATGTACGGTTGTACTAGTAGAACAATCTTTGGATTACATTTCTAGTCTAGTCCATGATAATCCAACAAAATACATAATTCCGTATACGTTTCTGAAATGCCTAACATTTAACTTGCACATTCCTACCACTGCTTCTATCCATTAATGATTCCCCAAACGTATTTGAAGTACAGGTACTAAAACCAATTTTTGTCTGGAATAAATCCCAAGAGGTCTAGCTCTAGCTTTCGCCATGGCATCTTCACTAACCTCACTCTCCCTTAATTCACTATTCCTTTTCCAAAACCCTAACAACAAAATACCGTTCGTCAAATTCCTAAACGCTAGCCCTAAAATGTCATTCAAAACCTCATCATCTTCTTCGTCTCCTGCTGACATTTCATGTCCAGTCCCACTCGAGCAGCAACCCATCAATGAGTACCAAAGTTTAACTACATCTGTACCTTTCTCATGGGCAGCCGGTGACGTGGATACGTATGCTTCCCGTCTCATTTCAGCTGGCGCAGCCGCAGCTTTGCTTATTGGTCTTCCTGTTGCTGTCTTTGGGACACGTGGCGCCATTGATCTTCAGGTAATTTTGTTTATTTGGAATTATAATATTTAGCTGAAGGGTTACAAATCGGTTCCTTTTGATCCGTTGAAAACGAGGGTCTGTTCTTTACGGAGGGCAAACGATATGACTAATTGATAACAATTGGACTTAAATGTAGATTCGTGTGCAGTAATCTACTTGTTAATGATTTGATGCAGGCAGATGGATTGAGGTGGTCAATTACATCAGTTTCAACTGGGATTCTTGCAGCAACTTTGGTAGCAGTGAGGATGTATTTGGGGTGGGCATACGTTGGAAACAGATTGCTAAGTGCAACTGTTGAGTGTGGGTTCTCGCTTACTGTTTATTTTTTTTGTGTTGGGGGAATATTTGATGTTTGGATTTCTAATGACCTGTATTAAATTGCAGATGAAGAAACGGGTTGGTATGATGGACAAGTAAGTCCTCCTAATGTTATCATTTCTAGTTTTCAGTTTCATTGAGTTTGAATATTGAAACCATGTTACTGTTAGTGTATGTGCATAACATTCTGTAGTCTTTTGCTAATAATATATTAAACATGGTAGTCATTTGGATGATTTTTTTGCCATTTGATTAGTTTTGATCTAAATAGTGCCAAGCGCTAATTATAATGAGAATCGGATAACATATATTAGTGTTGTTTGACAAATAATTCTGAGTAACTACCCAGATCTCGCATAAAATTTGGTTCTTGAGCGATGATGCTAGTGGTTAGACTAATATTATAAATTTTTTGAAGCTAGAATATGTATATTCTTCATTTGTGATAGGAACAAAGTAGCCAAGGTGCAAGGCCTGCACCTTGCTCTTTGTTGCACCATGTGCTTTTTGGTGCGCTTGAGCATCATGATTTTATATTTTCTGCACAAAAAGCTGCAGTTAAAAACTCTATTGAAACTAAGTTTTGAGCTTTTAAAAAATGCATATACACGTAATTTTTGGAACAGAACACATGTATTCAATGCAAAACAAAATAAGAAGTCATTACGACATTCAATTTTAAGTCTACAACAACAAAAACGCAGAAATTATAGTATAATCAAGTGAAATGCACCTTTTTGGGCTTTTTGCTACAGGCGCCGTTTGCACTTTATGCGCACCTTGTGCACCGCTTCCGTCTTGGACTACTGAAAGGTGCACCATCTTGCACCTAGATGTGCCTAGACGTGAACCTTGATGAAACTTGATAGGAAGAGCTGCAGATTACATATGTTGTAGCATTCTTTTCTTGAAAGTATTTGTTATGTCCTTTGATTTTATGGACAAATGGTATTCCAAGTTCTATATGGATTTCACATTTTTGTTTTTGTTGAAAAAATGTACCATTACATGGTTGAAGCTACTCATGCTATGACAATTCAGGATTTAATGGCACACTCTCAGCGCTTGGAAGGAAAAGCAATTTATTACATAGGGTACATGTTCCGTACATCAAGATAAAATGATTATTACAGTTGATAGACATTTTGCACATAAAAGCAACATTAATGGTACAAATGGCACACCCGTTGTGTGAAAGACATAATAATTAGTACAAACGACACATGCAACACAATGTGTGGAAGATAAAATGTTACAATTTGAATTTTGAAAACTTAAATGTCAACTATCAACCTAATAACATCCATTCAATAAATGTTAAAACTTGTAGAGAAGTTTAATATAAACGTACGGTGGTTCAACGCATATCAAATATTATTGTAGCTGTTGTTTTCCCTTATTTTTCTAGTCATGACACCAACATCAGCAAGAAAAGATTATATATGGCAAAGTTAAAACATTTTTAGAGAATTTTTTTGGCATGACTCACGATCTTAATTAGTCTTTCAAAATCAACTTGTAATTTTCGTTTAATAATATTTAGATTCATAGTTTGTTATTGTTTATTGATTGTTAACTAATTAACTAAAAATTATGTGTGGATGAAATTGAAAGACATGTCAATATTTTCTTTTAGGGTTCTGTGTACTTTAACATGTGCTATGTACATGAAAAACAATTCTTTGAGCAAACTACATATTAAACTGAAATAATCAAAAGTTTCATGTGGTATCTATTATTTTTTATTCGATAAATTTTTTGATAAAAATGTATAGTTAGAATTCATTTCAAAACATTGAATTCTAGATCTAGAAAATGTAATGATACAAATATCTATAGTCTAGATTTTCAGTTGTAATAATATATTTTTTGAATAATTGTTAACTTCAAGAAGAAAAAAATTAATATCATAACAAAATGTTATTGGAGGAAATAAATTTATAGATAGATGAAACTGTCATTTATTTTCAAATATTTAAAACAATATTTTTCTTCGAAAAACAACCTCAAATTATACTAAACTAAAATGAAGACGGTCGATGTAAAAGTGAAATAAATGAAGAATGCATACTTGTTTGTTGATACTGAGAAAATAAAAACATTACAAAAAGGAGAAAAAGTTAACTATGTGAAAAATTGGTAGCATCGGAATTTGAATATATGTTCTTAAGAATATTTCGAACTTTCCAAACAAAAATAGTGTTCAATTTTTGCCATGATCGAGATTCCAAATCGTGACCTTATATGCACATGGTAAGGGCATTTTGAGGAGTTCTCATTTGGAACATAAAATTGTAGATCTGATTTAAATTTTTTTCAACTAAGCATATATGCTATTTTGGTTTAGTTTCTTTATCAAACTAGCCTTTGATTTTTATTTTTTTTGACCATATAGATGGAAAACAAAACTCACATGAAATTAGGAACTGAATTTCTTTTGAACTATCAATTTGATCCTGTTATTATTAAATAAAAGTACCGTAAATATTTCTAAACAATGGTTTCAAAAATCGCAAAATCGTACGATTTGAAACACTACATGAATCGACCTGCACCCAGTATGTTTTAAACTTGAATTTGATTTGCAACCTGTAAAAATAGTTCGATTCAGTAGATGGATGGACTGTCGGTTCTAAATGATTTGAGTAGCTCACAGGCCAGGCAATAATAATTTATTTTAACTTAAGTAACAAAAGTGGTGAGACTTTTATGAACACATTTCTTTCACAAGTTTTGCCTGCAGAGTTTTTTTTAATAAATTGAATATTCACTCCGCATATAAAATCAGAAAATATTCTTTTTAATAATCATAATATAGAATTTTAACGTTTTCTAAAACCAGATCTTTTTACAGATAAAAATATTTGTTAAATCATTTTTTTCCCTTTGAGAAATTAAACTTTTTAAAAATCAGAATTTGAAAAATAGAAAGTATGAACAAATTGATTATTTTTCATACAGATCAGTATGTTTCAAAATGGTAGAAATATCAATGAAAGTTTAACACTTAAAGGTACCTTTTTAAATGAAATATAAATTTACAAAAGAATTGACAAAAAATTGTGATATAAATCAACGATGTTTACATTTTAGGATACTTTGGAAAAAATAATAATATCTAAACTGCAACTATAAAAGCACATAAGTAAAATATATCATAACTTGTTTGCAGTTAACGATGGTAGAAAATCCTATGCAAACATCATATTTTATACAAGTTTTACTCATATGAAACTAAAATTTTCTACTTAGTTAATCATGTATTTATTTCTATAATTTCTTCGAAAATGCTGATATTTTCTAAAAAAATTCACTACCTAAAAAAAATTAATAATTTTAAACAAAAGCTTACGATGTCAAATTTTCTTTCTAAAGAAACTGAAGTTGTTCAAAATAAAAACGTTTTAAAAAGATCAAAATTTGCAATAAAAATATAAAATTCAAAAAATAACAGATCTTTATGCTCGGCTTAGGAGTTTATTTCCTACTGGTTTGGACGGCTCTGTATTTCATGTGTTATCATAACCGTTGCTTGTAAGTTTTTTTCACACCATTTGTTATTGGTTATAAAACCAGTGTAAAGCGGTGCAGTGTAATTTTAGTGGTAATTTTCAACCCATCAAATTGGGGTGTTTTGAAGGGTTATAATTGTTTTTCTAATTATACCCCACTAATTATATTGTAGAATCAATATTTACAAAACTAGAGAATGAATATAATGATATATATGTACTGTTATTTTAATGGAAAACTCTCAAAACCGGTGTATGTTAAACTCTCAAGAATGTATTGATCGGTTATAACAACACTTTATGTAAACCAATCAAAACCGCTACTATCATTTACGGTCAAAACCGGTACTTTCAAAACCTCTTATAACCGGTATTACAAAACTCCCAAGCGGAGCTTTAAAAAGAAAGAAAATTCCAAACCTCTTATAACCGCTACTATCATTTTTGGTTAAGAGAAGAGCATGATTTTGAAAGAGATCGTAGAAGATGAAGAGGCATGAAGAAGAAGGCGTGTGAAGTAAGATAAGGGTTTTAATCAAAAGTTACTCTCTTTTTACATCATAGGGCCTTGAGTTATATTGAGTTAGTTTGTGAATTTAATTAAAAGTCTATATCTAAAACAATTAAGTCTGCTTTTATCACTATTTCAAAATTTTAATAAACAAGTGCATGTTATGTGCTCAAGAGTTCTGCAAGAATAATTAGTAGGATGATTTTTTTTCACTAAAAATCAACATATTTAGTATCTAATGATTTACGGTGCTAATAGTGCATGATGGAAAGACGTATCAAATGACGCGGATGACACTAATAGCGCATGGTGGAAAGGCGTATTGAATGACGTAGATGGCGCTAATAGCGCATGATTTAAATTTAACACTTAAAACATAATACATTTACTTTAGATGCTAATATAAAACACATGCAGATATAACATGTTACCAAATGTAAAACATAACTACATAATAAATACTAATTTTTTAATTTCGTTTACAGCCTAAAAAGGCACATCATTTTTACCTCATGTGGTAAGTTGTGAAATATTGCATTCAAACATCAAGTTTAATGATTTTTTATTTTATTTTATTATTATTTATGTTTTTGCTTCTAGAATAAACTTTTTAGCTGTAACATACAACGGAAATATTTTCATATGATTTGCCCATAAATAAACATTGAATATTTTAAAAAAGTGTATGCCGAGTATTATGCCATGCGCCAAAGCTTTAGAGACCCTTATTGCTTTCACGCTTCCTGCGCTATTGATAACTGCGGGAATTCATATGGTAGAGTAAGTTGAATAAAAGAGTAAATTATAATTGATTTTTGTCAGAACTCTTTCCAAAGTGTAATGAGTCTTTTGACAGATGCCGTGAAATATTAGTTTCGTCGAACTTGACAGATCTATGATGTTGGCGAACTATATAACCATCTCTTTTGATTTTACATGTGGTGACTGCCACAGTATGAAAAATATCCACATTCTTCTCCTTTGTAAAGACATCTTGTTCCTGGTTTATAAATTGTAAAAAAGAAAAATCTTATGTTTTTTTTTTGGTTGGTTTGTGATGAGTAGATCTGATATTTATCCAAATTACTTGAAAAATGATTTTACTTGGGTATGGATAATTCGAGCTTGCTGTAAACATTTGCATGCGATAACTTTCTCCTTTTCCCTTTTCATTGTTGACGCTAGCAACCTTAGCATAATTTATGTTGCCTGATGAAATCCAAATATTGTATGTAGTGCCATATACAAAAAATTTATCTTATGTAACATTATACTTGTTATGTGTTGACAGATATGGGTGAAGACGCCGGAAGTGTTGGCACGTGATCGTCTATTAGGTTCATTTTCTGTAAGTTTACTGCAACAATTTCATTCATTATGATTAAGCTACATGGGATCTCTTTCCTTCACAAAAGGTTTTTGTACACATTTCAAGATACTGTTTCACATTTTAGTAATCAGAATCTTCAACTATAGGTTAAACCCGTGCTAACCAGAGTGAAGAATACATTAATTGGTCTGGCTGTAACGTTGGGCTTATGTGCTCTTCTTTTTGTAAACGTGGAGAGCCCTAAGAATTCATACGAAAATAGCGGTGGGCGAGCTATACCGGGGGTTTATAACGATGCTTCTGCAAGGTCATTTGAACCTGATGCATTCTGTGGCGAGCCTAATTTATCGTAATCTTCGTGCAGAGCACCGCATAGCTATTTTTCTGCCAGTCTTCCACAACCCAATTGAAGCGTCTGTGGAGCACATTTTCTGCCTGTACAGTTGACTTAATTAATAGATGTGTCTGTTTATACATGTTGTATAGCTGATTATATTATGGGAATGGTAAATATATATATGTACATAATAGAAGCTAATAATGTCGTGTAAAGAATTCTTTGCTTGAAAATCATGCGATATAAGTTTGATGATAGTCATTTGTAACTATATAATCTTAGTTTGGGTATTGTTATCATACGGTTTTTAAGAGAGGGCTACCCTTTTTTCAGAAAGTTATTTTCTGTTAGTTTATCGTTACATATGCCATCTCCAATACAATAGGGTCCACTAAAACCGTAATGTTCACCAGCTTTTGTTTGTCATTCCCACTTTAATAGTGATCTACAGCTTCTTTGGCCACAATCAGTTGATTATTTGTTGAAGTCCCCACCTTTCAGTGCCGAATTAAGCTCCAGTCGCCATTCGTGGACGATCAAATTTCATTTTCTTTGGCTGAACGTTAATTCTGATCATCACAGATGTTACACCACAAGACCGCCACATTGACTCCCCATCGAGGGCCGCACTTGCCGACATCCTTTGTCGTCACTGGAGATGTCAAATCGGAGATGAATTATACCACAATTAGTTAGAATTTAGCATACACCATAAATATTTATCTTGTAACAAAATTGTAAAAAATATGATTTTTTTGCACAATAATAATGTATGTTGTTGTGCAAATAACTGAAGTGTAACACAATAAATCGCACTTATTTTATTCTATTCCACAACAACAAACGTTGGTAGTGCAAAAATAAATAATTGCACTGCAAATTTTTTATATGAAAAATATTTGTCAGACAATTAGCTTGCACTTTGCACAGACAATTATTACGCATGGTGAATATTTGGACTGCAAACTGAAAGTATTTTTGGGCCTATATGTAACTTTTTTAGATGCATCTATAAAACACTCAAAAAATTATATTAGATTCATTAATGATTAGAATAAATTTTCAAAATTATTTTTAATATCATTTTTAACATTTATTTTTTGCATATAAAAAAAGAAGTTTGTTTTACTTGGTTCGTTGATTTTATGAGAGGGATGTATTTTCAAAACAGGAACCTAATTAAGCAAAATCCCCCAATAGAAAGACAGAGACTGACGAAAATATCGTACAAATAGAAAGGAAGTATTCAAATATGTGTGTATCATTTCTTCTATGTTTTATTTTAGGTTAATTTTAGTTTTAGTTACTTTTAAAGTTTATTTTGGGTCTGAAGTTTTATTTTCATGTGGTCTTTGACAACATATTTAATCAAGAAATATGTCTTTTAACTTTTAAGTCTCTGCAATGTTATTGTTCTTTCCACAAATATTTTTTTTACATATCTTCAATTCCAACAAATTCCCAACATATTATTAGTAAATGTTTACCTAAAATTAAAGAAAAACAAATTAGATATTTTTTTTTTTGAAATTATGTAATCGAACGATCGATTTTCTAAGCAATTGTAATAGTATAAGAACCAATTTGTACTTTAAAATACATTTCAATGTTTGATATGGAAGTGTAATTTGAAAAACGTCGACTGATGGCTTCTTTGCAACTTTCTGAATCAATAAATTATCCACGTATTATCACTACAGAACAGGCTCCATATAGCGATAGACATCAGCGTCGGCTAGCGACGGCTAAAGAAGGCGGCCGACGCTAGCCGTCGCTAACCGTCGCCAATATCGAGTATACAGAAAACCGCGCGAGCCTCCTTCTCCCATTTTCACTTTCCCTCCATATTTTCCCCAAACCCTACCTTTTCCTGCCTCCAGCCGACGCCTGACCCCGCCTCCAGCCGCCGCCTTGCCCCCTCCAACCGCCGTCTTTGCTGCCTCCATCCGTCGCCTTGCCGCCTCCAACCGCCGCCTTTGCTGCCTCCATCCGCCGCCTGCTCCGCCTCAAGCCGTCTGAATCCGTCCGAATCTCGATTTCAATTAATTTGGGTAAATTTTTATCCCTAATTGTAGATTTGGGGCTAATTGGTATGGTTACGGATTTGAAATTAATAATTATTGCATATTAGTTGGTGATAATAGTTATTAATTGATTTGGGTATATTAATTCCGAAAATTAGTGTATATTTGTCGACTATTATGCATATATCGATTAGTGTAAGCGATTGTTATGTTATAGTTTGGATTAATTTTAGCGTTAATATGTTGCTTGCGGTTAAACCTAATTAATTTATGTTAATTAATTAGTGGTAATTATAAAATAGACTTCAAATTTTAGTATGCAGAATAGTTAAAATAAAAATTAAAAAAATATTCTACTAAAATCGATTTTGTAAAAAAATAAGAAATGAATATAACAACAACAAATATTCTACTGAAATCGATTTTATAAAAAATTAAGAAATCAATATAAGAACATTAAATATTCTACTAACATCGACTTTGTAATAAAATGAAGAAATGAATATAACAACAACAAATATTATACTGAAATCGATTTTGTAACATAATTAAGAAATGAATATAACAACAACAAATATTATACTGAAATCGATTTTGTTTAAAATTAAGAAATTAATATAATAACAAATATTCTACTAAAATTGATTTTATAAAAAACTAAGAAATGAATACAAGAACAGTAAATATTCTACTAAAATGGATTTTGTAAAAAGTTAGGAAATGAGTATTACAACAACAAATATTGTACTGAAATAGATTTTCTAAAAAGTTAATAAATGAATATAACAACAACAAATATCTACTGAAATCAATTTTCTAAAAAACAAAGAAATGAATATAAAAACAAATAAGTGTTTAGTATTATTTTAATAAATACGACAACAACAATAACAATTTAAAGCCTTTAGTCCCAAAATGCTTTAATTTATTTAGAAATACAACAACATACTCCTTGGATGCAAAGTTATGCGTAGAAGAGAAGTAAAGTGAAGTGCTGTCGAAATTAGACAGAAGTGTGGTGTGTGAAACTTTTACTCCTAAATGGCTTTACTTTATTTTAGAAAATAGAACAACAATATACCATTTGAGTGCAAGTTATGTGTAGAAGAGAAGTGAACTGAAGTGTTGTCGAAATTACTAACATATATTTTTAAATTATGAACAATGTTCGATTATTTTCTCGACCGTACTTGGATGTATGAAGTCGGAACTGGTATGAAAGGTTCGGTGAAGGAACATCTCTACAATGGTGTACACGAATTTATTAGATTCGCTACATCTAATAACAGAAATAATAAAGAACTTCGATGCTCTTGTAGTAAGTGCCAACATTTGAAGCATTGGAAACCAGACACGGTTAAATTACATTTGTATAAATCTGGCTTTGTGCCAAATTATTATTTATGGGATCGTCATGGAGAACATGCTGCACCTACACCTAATTCTGTAGCGTCAGAGGACGATCATGTTATGACGAACCCAATAAAAGATATGGTGGAAGATGCAGCACGATCAATGTTTCATACCGTCCAAGTGGATGATCAAGACGTAAACATCAATGAAGAACCGAATGTGAGAGCGAAAAAAATTTATGATTTACTGGATGCTGCTAAAAGGCCGTTGTGGGATGGTTGTAAAAGTGGAAGCGAATTATCAATCACCGTCGAATACATCACTATGAAATCAAAATTCAACTTTACAGAAGCTGGATTTACATCAGTTGTACAAGCTGCAAAACGACATATATCACCTAATAATCTGATGTGTGATAGTCATTATAAAGTGAAAACACTTATGTCGGCTTTCGGTCTGCCATACCAAAAGATAGATACATGTATAAAATGTTGTATGTTGTATTGGAAAGATGACATTAACCTTAGAAACTGCAAAATATGCAATGAGGAAAGATACAAACCAAGAAAAAAGAAAAGAAATGAAGTTCCGTACAAGAGAATGCATTATTTACCCATCACTCCTAGACTTCAAAGGTTATATGCGTTTTCAACTACGGCATGTCATATGTGATGGCACAGTGTGAGAACACAGGAAGAAAGAACTTTGACACATCCATATGATGGAGAAGCATGAAAACATTTCGATAAAACATACCATGTGTTTGATGTAGAGAGTCATAACGTGAGACTTGGTTTATGTACGGATGAATTTTCACCATTCTCTCGGTTTGATAGTAAATATTCATCTTGGCCTATTATCGTTACTCCGTATAATTTACCTCCATGGATGTGTATGAAAACTCCATATATGTTTCTAACTGTCGTCGTCCCTGGCCTTGATGATCCAACACAAGGAATCGATATTTATTTACAACCATTGATGAAGGAGTTGAAAACACTTTGGCATAAAGGAGTTGAAACATACGACATTTCGAGAAAAAAGAATTTTCGTATGTTCGCTTCTTTGTTATGGACTATTAGTGATTTTCCTGCATATGGGATGCTTTCAGGTTGGAGTACAGCCATTCGTCTAGCTTTTTCTTATTGCATGGAAGAAACACGAGCATTTTCTATACGGTATGGGAAGAAAATTTCATAGTTTGATTGTCATCAGTGTTTTCTCCATCCCAATCATACTTTTAGAAGAGATAAAAAACTTTAAAGCTAACAGAGAAGAGAATATGCAACCACCAAAGATTTGGTTAGGCGAAGAAATATATGAGATTATGAAGGACTATCCGAAAATACATGAAACCGGAGTACATATTGAAATTCCAGGTAAATTGGACATTCATAATTGGTGCAAACAAAATATATTTTGGGAGTTACCATATTGAAAAGATCTCTTACTCCGACATAATATTGACGTGATGCGCAATGAAAAAAACGTATTTGATAACGTGTTTAATACTGTTATGAATATAAAGGGAAAAATTAAGGACGATTTGAATTCGAGACTTGATATAGCACACTTTTGTAAACGTCTCGAACTTCATATGAAGTCCGATGATAATAAAAAAACCCAAAGCATGCTATGAACTAGACAGCAAGCAAGTAAAACTCATACTAAAGTGGGTGGAAGGACTAAGATGTCCTGATGGGATTTCTTCTAATCTCCGTAGATGTGTTCACTTTAAAAACAATAAACTTAGTGGGATGAAAAGTCACGATTGCCATATCATGATGGAATATTTATTACCGGTGGTTTTTAAAGAACTATTGCCCGTAAAAGTATGGAGTGTTATAACAGAATTAAGTATGTTTTATAAACAGCTTTGTTCGACGGCGTTAAAAGTTGACCGTATACAAAAATTTGAATTAGAAATCTCTATACTGCTGCAAACTGGAGAAAATATTTCCGCCAGGTTTTTTAATATAATGGAGCATTTACCCGTTCATCTTCCATCCGAAGCACTTCTTCGAGGTCCTGTGCAATATGGATGGATGTATCCATTTGAGAAGTAATACCGACTATCTGTAATATTTATGTTATTCTAAATTGAATTGAATTAATTTTCTAATAGGTCTTTGTTTGAGAGGTAATTCAGATTTACATAAGAAAATTTGAATTGAATTAATTTTCTAATGGATACTTGAATCGTCTGAAGAAAAAAGTTAGATAAAAAGCACGAGTTGAAGGTTCGATTTGCAAATCATATCTTGAAGAAGAAGCTTCATTCTTTTTCTCTCATTACTTCAGTAACCGTGTGAATATATCATTTGTAAGTGTTCCTCGTAATGATGAAATCGTTGAACAAGATTCCTCTCAAACAATGTTATCTATTTTTAGACAACATGGCAGACCTGTTGGAAAATGTGTGGAAATATGGTTAGACGATAGAGATTACCATATAACGCACACATATGTTCTTCTTAATTGTGCTGAAGTTGCATCATTTGTTAGGTAATAATAAATTCATACTTATTTCAGTTATACTTACATGATACTTATAATGGAACATATTACATATATGTTCGTAGTATATACGAATCACGGCATCCATCTGGCGATCTCAGTAAAGTCTTTGCTAAATGGTTTTCGAACCACATTTATGATTCAAGAAACAGTGTCATTGATGAAGAATTACAACATCTTGCACTCGGACCAAAAAAAATGTCAAGGCTTATCCAATATTTAAATTCAACACCGTAGATTATGGTGCTGATAAATTAACATATAACAGCGTTGTATTTGTCAAAGGTAGTAATGATCTAGATGAGCATATAAAAGATTTTTATGGTGCCTTAACATAGGTTTTAGAATTGACATATTATATGCAACACGCAGAAAAAGTTTTTTTATTCAAATGCAATTGGTTCAACAATGTTCCTGGTTCTGAAATCAACGTGCACAAAGATTATAAGTTTATTAAAATAAAGCATACTTCACATTATTATAAGTATGATCCTTTCGCATTAGCCAAGCAAGCATTACAAGTTTATTTTGCTCCGTATCCATCCTTAAAAAGATATAAAGTAGATTGGTCGGCTGTTTTTAAAACAAAGGCAAGATTTACATTTGATGGAATTAATATTCCAGACGAAGCAGCGTATCAAGCGGATCTTGAGCCAAATGATGAAATAGTAATAACTGATAATATTGATGTAGGGTTGTTGAATGATGAATCAAATGAATTAATAGAAGCCTTTGAGAGCATAGAAGAAAATGACGTAGAGTACGAGACCGAGTCTGAATCAGAAAACGGCGAAGACCAATAATTCTAAATGATGACTATGTTGTGAGCTATCTATCGGTTGTTGTATATTGTGTATTCTGAGTTTCCGATGTTATATGTTAATAACGATGATTATGTTGTGAGCTATGTATCGGTTGTTGTATATTGTGTATTCTGAGTTGTTGATGTTATATGTTAATAATGATGACTATGTTGTGAGCTATGTATCGGTTATTGTATATTGTGTATTCTGAGTTGTTGATGTTATATGTTAATAATGATGACTATGTTGTGAGATATGTATTGTTCAGTTTTTTGAATTCTATGAAATGATATATTTTAGCACTATATGAAATGATTTGTTTGTAGTAGATATGCCTTTCAGGAGGCATTCCAGTAGATCTCAGCCTCTGCAGCCTTCGCCTTCTCCTTCTCCGAGCGCGAGTGCCAACGGCACAGCGCCAGATGTACGTTCAGCGGTAGAGGTTGTCCCTAAGAGTGCGGGGGTAAGTATCAAATTTAATGCTTGTTTTAATATTTAAAATTATACTAATTAAATTCCTACATTAAAATTTATACATGGGATTTGACGTTGAGCCTTAGGACTGTTGGAATAATTCAACATAATGGGACCACATATTTTAATGTTTGAATGTGTGGGCTATCTTGTAATCAAGTCTAATTATGTGATCTATTTTTGGAATAAACATATCATGACTTAAGGGATATATTCGTCATGTAAAATTATAACGTATAGATACCGGAGTGACAATTTTAGTTTGTTGAAGGGCCGAACTGAAAAATGTCACACACTATATATATGAGGTTATGGTCCCAAATTACATAAGTCTTATCATATTCTCTCTACCCTCTTCTAAAGAGAATTTACAGATCTAAGCTTGTGTCAATTTGGAAAATCCAATCCAAAGTAATCTTCACATCAATTAAGAATCAATAGATTCAGGTACGCCTTCCGTTGTTAATTTCATATACTTGTTTCTTAATTGAGGTGTGGAGATGCCTTGAAGATACAGGGGATAACCTGGCTAACTAAGCTGTTCAATAATATTTTCAAATCAAACAAGATGCCAGATGAGTGGAGGAGAAGCATACTAGTTCCAATTTTTAAGAATAAAGGAGATATTCAAAGTTGCACAAACTACAGAGGAATTAAGCTTATGAGTCATACAATGAAGCTTTGGGAGAGAGTCGTTGAGCATAGACTAAGAAGAATGACAAGTGTTTCAAAAAACCAATTTGGCTTCATGCTTGAGAGGTCGACCATAGAGGCGATTTTCTTGATAAGATAACTTATAGAGAGGTTTAGGGAGCAAAAGAAGGATCTACACATGGTATTTATCGATTTGGAGAAAGCTTATGACAAGGTACCACGAAAGGCGATGTGGTGGGCCCTGAAAAAGAAGAGAGTCCCAACAAAGTACATTACACTTATCAAGGATATGTACGATGATGTTGTGACTAGTGTTAGAGCATGCGATGGTGAAACCAGTGACTTTCCCATTAACATAGGATTACATCAAGGGTCAGCTTTGAGTCCCTACATTTTTGCTTTAGTGATGGATGAGGTTACGAAGGGTATACAAGGTGAGGTTCCTTGGTGTATGCTATTTGCTGATGATATTGTGCTAATTGATGAAAGTAGGATTGGGGTTGATAGACAACTAGAGCTGTGGAGACAGACTTTAGAATCAAAGGGATTTAGGCTTAGTAGAACTAAAATAGAGTATATGAAGTGCGGGTTCAGCGGTGTCAGGTCGGAGGATGGAGATGTCACTCTGGCCGAACAAATAGTTCCCAAGAAGGAATCATTTCGATATCTAGGATCAATGTTGCAGTATAATGGTGAGATTGATGAAGATGTTAGTTTTAGAATTTGAGCGGGATGGGTGAAGTGGTGACAAGCGTCTGGGATTCTCTGTGACAGGAAGGTCCCACAAAAGCTTAAAGGAAAGTTCTACAAAACGGCAATTAGGCCTGCGATGTTGTATAGTGCAGAATATTGGCCTACTAAAAGCCAACACGTCCAAAAGATAAGCGTAGCAGAGATGCGTAAGCTACGATGGAGCTGTGGTCATACAAGAAGAGATCGAATTAGAAATGATGATATACGTGATAAACTTGGAGTACCACCAATTGAGGAGAAGCTAATTCAACATCGCTTAAGATGGTTTGGACATCTTCAACAAAGGCCGCCCGAGGCACCTGTGCGTGTTGGAATTATAAGCCATGTTGAATGCTCAAAGAGAGGTAGAGGTCGACCAAGGTTGACATAGGAGGAAGTAGTAAAAAGGGATTTGAAGGATTGGGGTATATTCGAAGAGCTGGTGACAGATCGGAGCGAGTGGAAGTTAGTGATTCACGTACCAGAACCATGAGCGTTGAGTTTTATAAGTTTTAGATTATAGGACTAGGGAACATGAGCCTAAGACGTAGGTTTGGTCTTTGACCAATATTACTTTTAGTATCGTTATCGCTATTAGTATTATTATTATCATTCCTCTTATATATACGAGTCTATATGCACGTCCAGATGGACCTGCATCTAATCACAATGTGTGTGCATTAATTCAATAATGGGCTATTGTTTGATGTGTAGAAAAATATTAATAGTTGTTGTCACATAGGTAGTTATTCTATACTATGCAATCAAAGTCGTACGAAGTACATTTTGACTGTGATTGCTTGTAACATCACATTTCTAATGACTTGCACAAAATGAAATGTGAGTAAATAATATCATAGATCTTTATTACTATTACATGGATTTCAAGTTGTGAAGTGTTTCATCGTTTTATGGTTTTTGAACTTCATAAATATTAACACCATTAATAACCAAATATAATTTTAATATTACAAACCAAAATGTAATAATAATACTAATCTATACTATATTATTATTAGTGAGTTGAATTTCAAGTCACACAGGCCCCCTTGAAATTTGGCAACTGAACAGTCGCATTTTTAATTTCTTTATATTCCAAACTTTAAAATGTGATAACTTTTTCTACCGTGATTGGATTTAAGAATCGTTTTCACTATTAAATCTCAAATTTAATATGCTTTCCAATGATATCCATTGTTGATAGCTAAAAATAAATTTTTTAAAATCATAATTTTATATAGCAGCTTTAATTGCACAATTATTTTGTGTCACCGCTGTGTACCGCGTTTCTGTAACAGCATTATTATGATGATCATAAACATTACATAGTAGTTTTACCTAGATTATTATAATGTATTTATTATCCTTTAACATATTTAAAAGGAATATTTTTTTTGAATTATACAATTATGGTTGCCTTTGAATATTGTAACTACATTATGTAATAAAGTAATAATCTTGATTGTGTTTGATAGTATTCAAACTTAGTGCAGTTACAATTTAACCCCATCAAAAAATGGTGTAATAATTTATAGGCATTTTTTGAATTAATTTAACTACGTTAGCATTTTTTTATTGCATTTACTATTGATGATTTTGACTATATTTGATAATTTTATTCAATTTTAAAACAGTTATAAATTAATGAAAGTAAGAAAATGCAATTATAATTTACCAGCAAGTTTTGGGTAAATTTAACTATATTTGAAGATTTTTAATCACATTTATGTGATGAAGTAATAAATTTGGCTACATTTCAGGAATTTATTCAATCTTAATACAATTAAAATTTAACTACATTAATAAAATGCAGTTATAATTTAATGACAATTTTGAATTATGCATGGTAGAAATTGAATATTTCAACTATATTTATATGATGCAGTAATAATTTTGGTTGTACACGATGATTTATTCGAGCTTACTGCAGTTAAAATTTAAATGCACTAAGCAAAAGCGATTATTATTTTGCTATCCTCTAAATAGTCTGTGAACTTTAACATATTCACGGTAATTGTTTTGTTCGATTTTAATTGTGATTATCATAACCAAATATATCTATGTATTTTTTATCCTACCAAATTGTTATTCATGATGTAACACTATCATTCAACAATGTTTTTTCATTACCACCGTATTAAATTTCTTATACATTTGGATATGACCTATGCAACAACAATATTTTTTCAACATCCGTGTGCGAAGCACGGGTTCGCACTAGTATATCATATAATTTGGTAAAGATTTCATTGGTGCAAATACTTTGCAATTTGAAGCATGAGTTACATTACATGCATTTGCAATTTACATTCAATGGACAAATCATTGTTGAAACATACAACACAGAAAACCATAAAGGTCATAGCCATCCACATGACAATAAGCCTTAACATGAAATAACATACAACAAAGACCAAAAAGTAAACTGCCTATAGATTACGAAGTTCCTCCACAATAGACTCATAAGTTAAATAAGAGCCGTCATATAAGCTATAGTCAATGTAGTACATAATTTCATCCTTTAGTCCACATCAGAGCATCCAGATGTATAATAATAACAATCACCATAATCAAATTCAAATGACCTTATTTAGTATGTGAAAAAACCCGATTTAATTAAAAAAACATGCATAAATAAGGTTGGTGATGTCGAAGTGCAATATTTTAACTGTCATAGTGCAAAAATATACATATGGGATGACTTACTAAAGAGGGGTAGAAATAACCACGAACCAATAGAAATGAAATTGGAGCCACTATTCAAAAAAAATTGAACTCCATTTGCTAAAATGATGCCGACCAAGTGCGATATAAAGCGGAGAGTATAGACTATTTTATAGGAATAGTCTGAAAACACAATGGTTCTGGCATAATATAGCATGAAGAAACATATTATACGAATATATATTTAAAGATAAACCATCATGATAAATTATGTACAAAGCTTCCAGATGGGAAGAAATTTACGTCCTCTCTTACGCATACTGCCGTCTTCTAAGATTAAACCCTTAAGGTTCCTTCAACCCAATTTAAGATAGACATGGTCATAAGTTTCCAAAGAGTTATTAGATATCTAGGATGGTCCTATTGCTGTACTCCAACAATGGAATAAGAAGATGATTCCTCCTTTGTTGTAGCTAATCCTTCTTCTCACCTTTTCCTGTTTGTATATGTAAAAGAAAAACCCATAATTCAGTAGTTATCAAAAAAGTTAATGTTTATGTTCGAAGGCTATATTTATTTTATTTATTCAATTCAAACATAAATGATTGTTATATATAAAGAAATAGATTTTCAACAATGAACTCCATACTTTGGAGACATGCTGACTTTTTAGAAAACGTAGGACACAATCCAGTTTTACTCTAATATATTTAGCACTTTGAAACTGCTCAAAATATGCATCTTAAATGAGATTTGTCTTTATGGATAGATAAATAGAGAAGTTATCAAACTCTTTAGGTTTATATTCTACAAAGATTTTAGTAAAGTTGACATTCTACCCTTGAAACGTTCATATTAAGTAAGTTAAAGAATATGCATAGTTGACATTAAAAACTTGCAGTTATATATTTATAAGTTATGTCAAAGAGAGAGAAACCAAAATGTTAACATTTGTGTCATAAAATTGATAAGAAGATGATATCGTACCCACTAAGTTAAAAAACTGAATTCAGGATTTTCATTAGAAGAATCAGAAAACAATCTTTGTGCACCTAACACTATAATAATTGTAGCTTAAATTCTACAAACACTATAATAAGATGACATCATACTCGCTAAGTTAAAAACTGAAAACAGGATTTTCAAAACCCCTTTTTATGTTACATTTTTTGTCAACAACATACATGTTTCATGTTTGCATATCTCTTTGAAATATTTTAATAACACAAATGATTCTAGGGAAATCATTAACAGTGCTAACATACGAACCGGTAGTTTTCAAACCTACGCTGATTATAAAGAATAAAATCTAGCTGGAAGTAACATCTCACTTTATATCTTTAATCGAATGAATATGGTCTCATTGATTCAAATGTTGATCTTAGTTTGCAGGCCTACTAAGCACACATACTTATTTTATGAACATAGGCTTTATCATATCTATACATTTTGTGACAAATGTGTATTAATTTTAAGTATGGATTATAAAAAATACGACTGATTGGCGCAGTGGATGTTTTTATAACTATGTTCTATAGCCGTAATTTTTTTCTCTCTCTTTAGAAGTACACAATACACAAATATGCATCAAAATGTCTGAGTTAATGGCCTAATGGATATGTCATATGGTTTGTTCAAGGGCACACCAATAAATGTTGATACACATTTAGTAGAGAACAACAAAGACATCATCACTTAATAATATAAGGATAGCTCCCCATATAGATTTTTAAGAACGGTACGTACTTGAATTTACAACTTGACCTACGTTTAATGAACGTAATACCAACTACAAATATAGAATTAGCAGAGAACTACAAAAGCATCACTTAATAATATGATAGCACTACATATTGATTTTCAAGAACAGTACGTACCCAAATCTACAAACTGATCCAATCGATGTGTCATATGGTGTGTTTTGAGTGCATACCAATAGATGTTGATGCACTATTAGAAAACAACTACAAAGGGATCAATTAATAATGTAAGAATAGCATTGCATACTGAATAGTATGTACCCGACTACAAAAATTAACCCCTTTCAATGAACCTAATACCAACTATAGAAGATGGTTATGACCATAAGGCTCATTTGTACAACCATAATAATAAGATATAAAATTACCTACTACGCTTATACTATGCGATTCTTGTTGATTGAAGAAATTAGCCTATCAACTTGAAAAAATTATATAAACCAAAAATCCGTAGAATGCAATAGCCAAATTAAAATCGAGAATCGACATGCAAACTAAAATAACATATGCTAAAATAAAAGTAGAATATTATCTAAAAGTTTGTCCGGTATTAGGAGTAAGCATTGAAAAGAAGGAAAAAATGTAGGTCACACTAAGAAATCAAGGCATAGTGTAAGTAAAATACCTAAATCGCGGTCAAAGTTTGAGAGGTTAGATCTGGATTCGCTATATCAGGAATCAATTGATAATCGTTGGATAATCGCAGTTTGGGACGTTTGGGTATCGAAGTGAAGTAATCGATTTTGTGTGAACGAAGGAGATGAAATCGATTTACTTAATTCTGCAGCGATGAAGGAATGAGAGCTAGGGTTTTTTATTTCGTGTAGTAAACGGAGTGGAAAAGGTGCGAAGGGTATAATTGGTACTTCAAAAAGACGCGGTCAATTTCCTATAGTTGGAATTCTTATATTAGTAGTAAAGATATACACACATGTATATTTTTATTTTATTTCATTTTACTTAGTTATTATTATTAATTGACTTATTTGACTTTATTTTATTATTGTTATTGTTATTATTATAACTTTTAAATTGATTTTTTTATTTAGTTTTGGGTTCCATCTCTAGCCGACCCCAACTTGTTTGGGAATAATGGTTTAGTTGTTGTTGTTTCTTAATTGAATCAATATGGGTTATATGTATTCAGATCTAATATAGATTAATCACCAACAAGTGGTATCAGAGTCACCCATCATTGATTTTATCGAGAAATTTCCTGATTTTAAGTATATATGAAATTAGGGTTCTGAGATTTACAATTTTTTGATTCATCCGATGTATTTATTTCGGATATGTGAGATTTGCTCTTTTCTTATTGATTCATCTGATACCTTTGTTTCAGATCTATATAAATAATTCATGAATTAATTCCGCTTGTTCGGATCTGATGCATTTAATTGTTGCTGCTCATATTATTTATATTTTATTGTCAGTAGTATTGCGAATGTACAATTTTATTACTATAGATGGTTACCATGTTAAGTTTTGTTTCATTCACACATACGGAAGCATCTTCATGCCTTTTAATGTTCCTGTAATACCGTATTGGACCACATAATGGTCAATTGCATTTATTTTTATCGTAATTACATTAAATGTGGTTGTTATAGTAATAAATAAATTAATTTATTATCATAAATGCAGTAAATGCGTTAGTTGCAATAAATTTAACGATGCAACATGTTTGTATTTGGAATAAGAAAAGACATATTGTTTATTATTTAATGCATTTATATTTTATAGATATATATATTTTATATGTATGGTCCGCTCATTAAAAATAAGTTTCACTTTCTGTAATATTATAACACATGTATTCATATTTGCTTATTCAAATAAGCTTTCATCGAAAGCTAATCACCTGCCGCACTGATATAATAAGCTATTTTGACATGGACTATTTATTTTCGTTGCTTCCCACTATGTTTGGGATCTACCACTGCTACAGTTTCAGCTATTCATTTTATAGCAATATCACATGTATGGACCATGCTATGTTAAAATTTATTTTATCTTCTGTCTTGAATATTGAAAGTTAAATAAAGTATGCAATGTTTTATCATTAATTGTTATTGCAAATATCATTTGTTATGTATTGTTACAGTTTTAGTTAATGTTAATTTTTTTTATTACGGCTATGAAACCATATTTTCAATATGTATAAAATAAAAAAAAATATGGAATACGCATAAACGAATGAGTTAAAATAAACCAATTCAAATACTATTTGGTGTCGTTTTGCAAACTAACTGTAAATATCCTACATTACAAATGAACTAATTGAAATAACATGTCACCAAAGTGACCTCTCTTATTTTAGTTATTCATGAAAATGTTTGATGTTTGTGTGTATTTATTCATGAGAGTATTAACCAGCCCAAAGGAAGACTAATATTTGGCCGAATCATTTTACATATGTGATGATAAATATGTGATAATCATATAGTTTTGCAAGTGAATATCTAATCGGCCCAAAGAAAGATTGAGATTTGACTTGAACTTATTGTCAATGTTTGATCATTACAACAAGACTACCACTTACAATTAATATTACTGTCCAAAGACTTGATATTGATGTTGTGCTAAGTATCTCGAGAAGAGACTTGCCAATTATTTGAATTTACTACGGTTTTGGTTTTACAATGTGAGCATATTTGATTGATCCTTATGTTAAAATTACAGCTAATTTAACTACGGTATCTGCAAATCTTAACAACATTCCTATTCTGACTGGAACAAACTTTAAAGATTGGAGGAGAACATATTGCTTGTTCTTGGCTGCATGGACCTTGACCTTGCACTTAGGACGGATGCACCCATCCCTCTTACGGATGAAAGTTCTTCTGATGTTATAAAGAACTTTGAGAGGTAGGATCGTTCAAATTTCATGAGTCTAATGATAATAAAGCGCAGCATTCCAGAGGCATTTAGGGGTGCAGTATCTGAAAAGATAAGCAATGCTAAAGATTTTCTTGCTGAGATTGAAAAACGTTTTGCTAAAAACGATAAACCGAAAATAAGCACGCTTTTGCAGCGCTTGATTTCCATGAAGTATCAAAGCACAAAGAACATAAGTGAGTACATTATGGAAATGTATAATGTTGCTTCAAAACTTAAGGCACTTAAGCTTGAGCTTTCGGATGATTTGCTCGTGCATTTGGTACTAATCTCTCTTTCTTTACAATACAACCAGTTTAAGATCAGTTATAATTGTCAAAAGGAGGAATGGACTCTTAATGAGCTCATTTCGTATTGTGTACAAGAAGAAAAGAGATTGAAGCATGATAAGACTGAAAGTGCTCATTTGACATACACCCCTAAGGGAAAAGACAAAAAGAGAAAGAAGGATAAGGAAACTGCTAAGGGTCTAAAGGAAAAGAAACAACATAAAGAGGCTGATGGTTGTTACTTTTGTAAGGAGGTTGGCCATTTAAAGAAAGATTGTACCAAATATCACGCATGGCGTGTTAAGAAAGGTACATTCTTTGTTTTGGTCTGTTCTGAAGTAAATTTAGCTACAGTACCTAGAAACACTTGGTGGTTAGATTTCGGTGCTTCTACTCACATAAGTGTTTCTATGTAGGGTTGCTTGAGCTACCGAAATCCAACTAATTCTGAAAGATACATCTATGTGGGTGATGGAAAATCGGTTAAAGTGGAAGCTATTGGGCATTTTAAGTTGTTATTGAGAACTCAGTTTTATTTGGATTTATTTGATACTTTTGTTACATCGTCATTTAGACGGAATTTGGTTTCTATTTCTAAGTTGGACAAATCTGGTTATTCTTGTTCATTTGGAAATAGTATTTTTAGTTTATCAATAAATTCAAATCTTGTTGGAATTGGTTCTCTCAATGTTTATGATAACTTATATATGCTTGATATTAATACCTTTTGTTATTAAGTTTTGCATGTGGAATCGCGTAGTACTAAAAGAAAAGCCAATAAGGAAAATTCATCCACTCTGTGTCACAAGCGCTTAGGTCATATATCTAAAACTAGAATTCAAAGGCTTGTGTCAGATGACATTTTAGAATCTGTTGATTTTTCAAACTTCGATGTCTATGTAGAGTGCATCAAGGGAAAACAGACCAAACATAAGAAAATAGGTGCCATTAGAGCAACCGACGTCTTAGAATTGATACATATGGACATTTGTGGACCATTCCCTATGGCATCATGAAATGGTCAACAATATTTTATCACATTCATAGACGACTACTCAAGATATGGCTACCTATATCTTATACATGATAAATCAGAATCCTTAGACATGTTCAAGAAATTTAAAGTAGAAGTTGAGAACCAACCCAACAAAAGAATTAAAGCTGTCAGATCTGACCGTGGAGGTGAATATTATGGTAAATCTGATGGATCGGGTGAACAATGTCTAGGACCATTTGTCCAATTCCTAGAGGAATGGGGAATAGTCCCACAGTACACCATGTCAGGTTCACCTAGCATGAATGGTGTTGCTAAGAGACGAAACAGAACTCTCAAAGACATGGTGAGGAGTATGATTAGTCATTCTACCTTACCAAAATCACTCTGGGGGGAGGCATTAAAGACACCAGTTTATATACTTAATAGGGTACCCACTAAAGCAGCTGCCAAGACACCTTATGAGCTTTGGACAGGTAAACAGCCCACTCTAAAGCATTTTCATATTTGGGGATGTCCAGCTGAGGCAAGACCTTATAGGCCAAATGAAAGAAAATTGGACTCTAAAACAGTGAGCAGCCACTTTATTGGTTATTCTGAGCGATCTAGGGGCTATAAATTTTACGATCCCACACTAAAGAAATTTTTTGAGACGGAAACTGCAACATTTTTTGAGAATGTTGAGTTAAGGGGGAGAAATGAAGTAAGGAACATTGTTTTTGAGGAGGAATCATCATCTATGATTCCTACTACAGTTACTTTTTCTTACAATGTACAGATTATCATTCCTTTCATTAATGAAGAAGTTGATCCAGAACCACAACAAAACAATGTTGAAGAAAACCCTCTTCAAGATGAGGACAATGTTCCACAAGAACAAACTCAACAGCCTCAAAATGAATTGCCACTAAGAAGATCAACTAGAGAGAGGAAAGATGTCATTCCGGATGATTATGTGGTATTTCTTCAAGAAATAGAGGATAATAATAGATTGGTGGAAAATGATCCTATCAACTTCACCATGCCATGCAAGATGCTAATTCTCAAAAGTGGATTGAAGCTATGAACGAAGAGTATAAATCCATGCAAGCAAATAAAATTTGGGATCTTGTCTCATTACCTGAAGGTAAGAAACTCATTGGTTGTAAATGGATATTTAAAACCAAGAGGGATGCAAAATGTAATGTGAAAAGATATAAGGCTCGTCTTGTAGCAAAAGGTTTTACTCAGAAGGAAGGCATCGATTTTAAAGAGACTTTCTCTACGGTTTCATCGAAAGAGAGAAAACTCCTAAAATCAATAAGAGAGATAGAAATCCTTACGCTTTACTATTATTTAATAAATTTCGATTGCATATTTTGTTTAAAACCTTTTTCCTTTAAAGTAAAAGGTTATGCATTTCTAAGTATGATGTTGTACTACTATCTTTTATATATTTATACACACGCACACACATGGAGACACACACACATGGAGTCAATAAAAGTTCATTTCATACATTTGCATCTGTCCCAAATTTTGAATGGGATGGTCCTAGGGCTGTTATGGTAATGGTTACCATTACCATTTCACAAATACCGTTACCGTACCATTTTTACTGGTTAGCGAAAATTGCTTACCGTTACCGTTACCGATAGGCTGGTATAGTGAAGACTGGTATACCGATAATCTGGTAACCGTTACACTGGTAATGGTAAATTACCGTTTGTCTAAAAAAGGTTAGTAACATAACACGTATTCACATTACGGTGCTTCATTATACAATTTATAGTGTTAAATAATAAAAGACATAAATGAGAAAGAAGTGAAGTGTATTTAACTTTATTTCACCTGGTTAATAAACTAAATTTAATCATTTGCTTGGTTTTAAATGCCTATAATAAAACATGTTACATGAATATACATGTATTATAAATTGACTGGTAAAAGTATCGTTACCGCTGGTATTGAAAAAATATTACCGATAATTTACCGTAGAAAATGATAAATTTACCGTTATCATACCAAACAAACTGGTATACCGATCTCACTCGAAAATGGTAACCGATTGGCTGGTAATGTTATGAGAATGGTAAATTTAACACACGGTGAGTTCCGTTTCTAAAAGATGCAAAGATCATCAAAAAATCCGTGAGGCCTGAAAGCAAGGGCAGGGAGTTGGCCCGAAGTCATCTGAGCCACTCAGGGCCTCAACAATAAATTTGCCACCCTGAAATCCACCGTTCAAAGCAAATTCACTTCTCAAAAGGTGTGTTGGACTAGCATCGTCTATATCTTGATTCGTACTTTATTTCACCTTAATTTGTGGTTCGACCAACATATCAGTAGTTTAACGTATATTTTAATAGAAAAATAATAATAATCAACAATTTGTATGGGAAAGGGTTCCTGCATGCCTACAAATTGTTAACCAGTGATAGATTTTTAGTTTGTTCTGATAGGGTGTGAAATTAAATGTTATTTTTATTTACAAATTGGTATCCCTAGATTCTAGATTCAAATAGATTGGGGAATCAGGTTACATATTTAATCAAATAATCATGGATTTTAGTAATTTTTATGCTTGGGTTTTTGAAATCTCATGGTTACTGTTTTTTTTTCTTCTTTCCCTATTGTCATATTAGTTTTATAACTAATGTAGTACATTGCATCTTCCTGAAATTAACTTACAATCGGTATTAATTAATAACTTGATTAAACTGTATTTTAGTTTGGTTACGCTACTCCGAGATACTTTTCCTAGTGCTAGTATTAAAATTGTAGTTTGTTTGATTTATTGTCTCTGTATTTGAAAATAAAGCTAATTTTTTAAGTTATTTGTTTTTGACTAAACTGTGCACGACACTAATTATTGATGTTTAACATTTTGATGTCGTTTATGATTATTATTATTATTTACTTTAAGATTATTATTATGTGGTTTGATGTTATTTTATGATGGGCACTCGATGGTGCAAAACTAAACCATGTTTGGATATTCCTGAGCAACCTAAAGTCATTGAGTATTGATGGAGTTTTCTTTAAAATTTCTCTGCCAGAAGCATTTTTGTAGAACGTTCTTATGCTTTAGTCTGAAACCATACAGGTGTTTTGATATTGAAGTACGGATATTTATTAAGTAATGATTTTGCGAGAATTTGTAAAATACATAAGCTTGAGACAAAGAACATAAAGTTCCAATAAATAGTAGAGTTTCTACTGCTAATACTAGACTTAGTATTATAAAGATGTCTGGTCGGGAATATGCAAACATGATTTGCTGTGCTCGATTTTGTGATGTGGGGTATATTTTTGTGGTGGCAACAATTTTATGTTATGCTTTGTTTGTAATGGACAATATGTATTTAATGAAGTATTTTGCCGAGTTTTAAGGATTGCTGCAGTTGCTCAACCTGTTTGAAACTTGTCTTTTTCCCTTTTTTTTTGGTTAAAGAATGGTAAGAATAAATTCTGTTGAAGTGTGATTTTTATTCAGTTGTTGAACTCGTTATTAGAAGTAGATTTACCCATTATCAAGTTGCTATCAAGATCAATTCTAGATGCTTTTTCTATAGTACTTATTGGTTTTGACTCTTATTTTTTTGATGAGTACTCAGTTGAGCATACCAAATCTACAAACTTCGGAGAAAACGTCAAATAGAACCTTTTGATTATGGATGTACTTTCTTTTGAAATTTCTGTGCTTTAGAAGTGGTATTCTATTGCATTGCCCTCGTAGTGGCATTGTTACACACTAATCAGTTTGGTTTTTTTTTGTTCTTCCTCATCGTTTGCTTATTTGTTTATTTATAAAATATAACCATTTAGAGATTTATGTTACTATAGTTGAAGATAATATACATGTAAAATATCATCATATATGATCATAATGAAGCTATTCACAAAAATAAATATTTGTAGATGCTTTCTGTGTCAATATTATTGCTTTTAACTTGTATGTTTTTTGACGAGTACTCAGTGGAGCTTACCAAAACCATGTTTGCATATTGAAATTTCTTAGTTTGGGTATTCAAAATTTCAAATATAAGGATGTGGTTGGAGTAGAAAATAATAGGAATGTAATGAATATGTTACTTTAAACCACCAAAATGTGGGTAGTTATCAGATGGGTTGGAGAAGACCTTAAGAGTGTTTCTTGAACCTCATATGTGTATGTTTTATTTTGAACCTCATATGTTTACACATATTCTGTCATTTGCTGTCGCCTGTGGGGTCATGATTGTTGTATATTTTCAAACCACCCGTCAACAGGTGGATTACCACACCACTGGTGGTGCTACAGGAAACACAATGAACAAAGGTCGCGAACAGCCATGTCTGTTCGAAAAGGTGCAATTCTTCTTGATGGATGTTGCTCTTCGTCCGGTACCTTTTCTAACAGTTTTTCCAAAGAAAAGCAACTCCTCTTCGCATCTCTCGTCATCTATATAAGCACCGTTATTCTCTGCTTTTAATACACTTAGATTTTGAGATTCAATCTTTTTCTTTTTTCTCCACTCTTGGCAATTTTCAGAAACTCTATACCGTGTTCTTGGCTTGATCAAAATGATACAAAACTTTGAATTAAGTAACGTCGTTAGAAGGCTTTGTTGAATCCCGACGGGAATAGTTCGATAGTCTTTCTGTACTCGATAGAGCTGAACTATTTTTTGAAAGAATCTGTAACAGATCCTCAAAGTCAGAAGTACAACAACGGTATTCACACTATAAGGGGCCGTAGTGAATCAAAACGTGTTTGCAAAATAAGGCGGATTCATTCGAAAAATATCCACCGTCTCGATCTGAATGTAACACTTTAATTTTAATTCTAAATTTTGTTTTCACTTCTGCCTTGTAAAATTTGAATTTATCAAACACTTCGTCTTTGGTTTCATTAGATATATATAGGCATATCTAGAGTAATCATCAATAAATGTGATCGTATTTATTTCCTCCGTATGTTGTGTGACTTTTAAGATCACCAACATCGCTATAAACTAAGTCAAACAAACTAGTGTTCTGACGGATTTACCTCCTGGTGTTAAGCCAATAGGATGTAAATGGGTATTCAAGAAGAAATTGAATACAGATGGCTCCATTAACAAATTTAAAGCCAAATTAGTTGCAAAGGGTTATAAACAAAGATAAGGAGTAGATTATTTTGACACATATGCTCATGTTGCTTGCGTTACTTCTATACGTTGTTTGATAGCGCTAGCATCCATACATAATTTAATTATACATTAAATGAATGTAAAGACAACGTTTCTAAATGGTGTCCTAGAAGAAGAGATATATATGGAACAACCCGAAGGTTTTACATTGCCAGACCAAGAAAGGAAAATTTGCAAATTAGTCAAATCTCTATATGGTCTGAAGCAAACTCCTATGCACTGACATGAAAAGTTTGATGAAATAGCATTATCATATGGACTTAAAATCAACAATGCAGATAAATGTATATATAGCAAATCGAATAAAAACAGTTATGTTATATTATGTTTATACGCCAACGATATGCTAATTTTTGGATCTGATATATCTTGTGTGAACGAAACAAAGAAGTTTTTGTCCTCGAAATTTGATATGAAAAATTTAAGAGAAGCTGATGTTATCTTAGGAATTAAGATTCTAAGAAAACCGAGAAATTTGTGTTCACAATCTCATTATCTTGAGAAATTTCTCAATAAATATGGTTATTATAATGACAAACCCGCTCCGACTCCTTTAGATCATAGTATTAAATTAGAGAAGAATATTGGACGTACTATTTTTTAATTAGAATATTCAATATTATTGGGAGTCTTATGTATACTATGTATTGCACAAGACCTGACATAGCACACGCTATTAGCGTATTATGTCTCTTTACGAGTAATCCAGGTACGGAACATTGGAAAGCAATTTCAAGAGTTCTAACTTATTTGAAAAGTGCCATTGACTATGATCTTTCTTATAAAGGATATCCTGCTATATTAGAAGGATATAGTGACGCTACTTGGAACAATATAGAATCCAAATTCAAATCTGCGACTGGATGTATATTTACATTAGGAGGAGATGCCGTGTCTTAATGTTTGAAGAAGCAAACCTGTGTTTCTAACTCAACTATGTTGTTAGAATTAATAACTTTAGTAGATGCATGTAAAGAGGTGGAATGGTTAAGGATATAGATGTTTTCGTATGGACCAAGCCATCTCCGACAGTCATGATTAATTGCGATAATCAGACTACGATATATAATGTGTCAAATAAGACATATAATGAGAAGTCTGGACATGTGAGTCTAAGACATCAGATGATAAGACAATTACTGAAGCAAGGAGTAATTACAATCGATTACATAGAAACAAAGAAGTACATGGCTGATCCGTTTACAAAGAGTCTTCCAAATGCAAGTGTTTCTATAAAATCAAGAGAAATGAGATTAAGATATGTGAATGAAGGTTGATCATCGACTAACGGAAACCCAACTTATGTCTTGAAAATGATAGACAAAGTTTAATGAGTATCAACAAGTTAAAGGAATGATCATGGAACACTACACCAAATTTCCATAAGTAGCGTTGGGTATTTTGCATGAATGATGATGAATTATATTCCTTAATAAATCTATACACAAGTGTATCGCAGAAGCACTTAAAGACTTACCTATATGAGTGTGGAAATCAGACTATTTTCTAAGAAAATAAGACCGCTTTCTAAGTAGACTCATGAAAAATCAAGGTTAGAGCACGTAGCCATTAATGTGCAGAGCATACAGAACACAGTAATCTATAAAAATCAATATGTGTGATTCTTTTGGTCATATCACTAGGGTACTTGGTTCAAGACTCGTTCACCATTGAGCCTTGATACGGCTTTGAAGAGTTTACACTAAGTGAAGAGTTCAAACCCAAAATGTGATATATAATGCCAATTTTGTCCTTGAACTACGTCGGTTTGATCACACTTGGATACGTAGACAGTCACTCAAGTGATGCACACATTCCAAATGTTTTAAACTTTGAAAATAGAGAGAGAATATTGTGTATTTTCAAACCACTTGTCCACAGGTGGATTACCACCGATCCACTAGATACCACCGGTCGACCGGTGGTACTATAGAACGCACAGTGAACAAAGGCCACGAATACCCATGTCTGTTCGAAAATGTGCAATTCTTCATGATGGATGTTGCTCTTCATATGATGCATTTTCTAACAGTTTTTCTAAAGAGAAACAACTCCTATTTGCATCTCCCGTCATCTATATAAGCACCTTAGTCTCTGCTTTTAATGCACTTAGATTTTGGGATTAAATCTTTTTCTTCTTTCTTCACTCTTGACAATTATCAGAAACTTTTTATAGTGTGTTCTTGGCTTGATCAAAGTGGTATAAAATTTTGAATCAAGTAACGTCGTTAGAAGGCTTTATTGAATCTTGATGGAAATTGTTCGATTGTCTTTTTGTACTCAATAGGGCTGAACTATTTTCTGAAAGAATATGTAATAGATTCTCAAAGTCAAAAATACGGCAACTGTATCCACACTATATTCCAACAATGATGATATATAATTTATATTGCATAGTTCGTAGTCTAAGAGCATGGTTGTTCATTTTTTCACAGACAAATTTTTAAAACAGGCTTGCATAAAATACCTATTCTACTTATAGGCCTTTCTGAAAATTAATTGTAAAAGTAGACCTACTTTTATATAGTTTGCGCATTTATGCAATACGCAAACTGTATTATTTTTTTATTATTATTAAAGCTTGCGTATTTCATAAATGCGCAAGTTTTAAAATTGCATTTGCACATTTATGGAATGCAAATACAATTTCAGCTGTGTAATAAAACATACAATACTTTAATTTTTTTTAAAGCTGGTGCATTTATGGAATGCGCAAGCTTTAATTTAAAAAAAAAAAATATAAATGCGCATTACATAAATGCGCAAGCTATATGTAATGCGCAAGCTATATTAAAACCAGGCCTAGTTTTACCATTAGTTTTCTAGAAAGCTTATAAGTGGAATAGGCTTTTTTTGCAAGCCTATTTTAAAATTTTGTCCTTTTTTTACTCTAGCATTTTTCAAAATTTGGTATGGATATGCAATTTATTTGTTTTCAAGGTACTTATTTAAAATTATACAAACACATGCTAGTCAGCACACATGTTAATCACTGTAAAGCATATGATGTTGCTGCAACTCCTCCAAATTTTTTGAGGTGGTATAGGTTTCTGTACTTTAAGTTAATAAACTAAATGGCAAACACGTATACAGATGCTGTTAATTTGAGATGATGGGAGTCATTTCAATTATGCAAGTTAGATTAGATGACATACTTATTTTTTGTTGTTGACATAATTGAGTTCACTTGGTACCTGTTATAGGGAAACAAAGCGACTTAAATCAAATCCTTGGTCAAAGATGAAAATTATTCATCAACTAAGTAGGCTATATGTTGGATTATTGTTTTAGGAAGCTCTTATACCTGAAATACTGTTTGATTTAACTACTATTGTCTGACTCATGGTATATGCCACTTATAAATTTATTTATACATATTGCTAACTACATGATGCAAACACTGAACTTCCATGAGTTCCAAAACTTTCTCTAGCTTGTGTCATCACTTCATTCTACAACTCTGCATAAGCATATGATTTTAGTTCACAGTTATTGCTGTTTTTATACGTTATCTGTTGAAATTACAAACCTATAGTTACAGCTTTCACTTTGCCTTATTCTATTTAGATAACTTAGGATCATTAAAAGTTGCTTATGCTAGTTGATAACATCTTTTATTGTCTCAGTAGAGTAATTTACTGTCTCGCAATTTTGATCGGCATTCTCCCTTTCATTTTTACAGTTGGGAAGTTTACTATGTGGTCTTCCTCTGCATCCCACCTGGATTTCAAATAATTTTGATGTTAATATGCAATTTTTGGACATGCATACACCCGTACAAACAGATGCAAATATGAATTAAGTACTTACATTGTCAATAATTCTTTTTTGCGAAAAGCACGATGTTCTTATTGTGGTCTAAGTTTGAAAACACAACCTAAGTTCGAAAATTCATGTATGATTTTACTTCATAGTTCATACTGAACTTGAGCTTTAAACTTTTCTCGTTTGAGAGACAAATACAATGCTATTTCTGTCATCTATTGGTATGGTTGATAAACAGCATAGTTATACGGTGTATATTTTTTCTTACTCTATGCAAGTGACTAGTTGGTGGAGGAAGATGGAAGCTATTAGTCTAGCGAGATCTATCCCAGGACAAAGTCTTTGACCGCCTCCAAATGGAGTAAAGCTACTTGAAGCTGTTACATCCTTATCCTGTCAATTTCAAAATATACATTGAGGTAAACATTACAGATTACAGCAGTTTTTTTCCTTGAATGGGACAAGAGGTAACACTTTCTTCCACTTACTTTCCACCTCCATGGATTGAATTTGAAAGGATCATCATATAAATCCCCATCCAAGTGAACTGATCTGAAGTATGTAAACACACACCAGTCTTTAGGTATGATCTGTCCTTTTATCTCTACCTCTTTCACTGCTTTCCTCATTATTCCAGATATTATGTTACCTACCCTTAAGGTCTCTGTTATAACCTGTTTACAAGTACAGAGCAACATTTTATAGCAATAACATACACACACATACTTGGTTAGCAAGGAATCCATGCAAAAGTGATAAGTGTCGCATGAATGAGTAAGTGAGAATAAGGGGAGTGTGTATAACATTTTTATAATACTTGCAAACATACGTTCTGAGTGATTGACAAGGTCATGTAGTCCATCCACTGTAAATCTTCTCCACTGAGGTATTTTTTCTGTTTCAATTGCATGTTTTCTTCCTGTGCACATCATAAATCTTTGTTAAACGGAAACTAATTAATATTTAATTTTATGTATAATTGTCTCGTTCTTTTGTACCTTTAGTTGCTGGAGAGCCATTGGGCAGTTACTGAGGTAATATATTGCCAGTGTTATGAGTACAGGTACAGAGTCTTCTCCGGGTATCATTAAATCGATTACATTGTCGGCAATTAGATCATCACTTAGTTGATTACTTCCATCACTGAGCAATACATTGATAATGTCAACTGGTGCACACATGCACTTGTTCCTTCTCTTTTCTTGAATGATATCATTGACAAGCTTCATCATTTTCTTTTTTGCCTAAATTTCGGAACAAAGGCACTGTCAGTAAATCAGGATGATACAAATGGCCATAGTTCAAAGATAAGTTAAGTTTTACCTGAAGTGATCTGTAGAATTTACTTCCAGGTATCTTGATGGGTATGGACATGATGCCTGAAATGAATACTTGAAATTGATGCTTCATGAACTGCATTTTTTCTCCTGGTTCTAAACCCATCAAACATTTCACAAGTATTTGAAACACCATCTGAAATGATATTAACCCAAAAGGTCTATTAGGATACACGTAACATAATTTAGTACTGTTATCAGTTATACTGAGTCAAACTACCAAAAGAGGACCCGGTTCAATCTCTTACATCATGCAGGTGATCTGTCCACAATGTATCTTACATATTTTAGATCTCAACTGTTATAACCATTTCTCTCAGTTCTCTTTTCTACTATGTGTTTGTTTCTTCATTCATTTTACTATTTTCTATTCATTTGCAGCAAAAAGTTCAACTCACAGATTTGGTGATATCTTGTATGTGCACAAGCTGGTCATCTTTCCAACCATGCATTAGTTCCTTAAGGTAAACCTGCATGTCCGTGGTAACCTGAGCTTTCAAACTTGGGGATTTGAAGAAAGCTCCGATAAGTCCATGCACCCGTCTTTGTAAGCTTCCATTAATCAGAAGTATTGATGATTCTCCTACCAATTCAGTTAAAGATCTTGGGTAGAACGGGATGAATGCTTCAAAAGAGCTATGCATAACATATCTGTTGACTTCTGGGTCCGTCGAGACTATTGTTTTGTTACCAAAGAGGTGCGACTTGAAAACTTTACCATACCTAATGCACATATTATTACAAATCATGTTTATTTTATGCAACCTCAAATGTTGAAAATAGTTTTGTGAGGTTAAAATTATTGCGAAACACGTTTCAATTCATCATATTGTACTACCACTGACAGTTAGGTCCTATATAAAATTCATACACATTCTTGGGAGTTCTATTTTTCCTACTAGCTGTGTTTGATGCTTCACCCAAATATTACTTCCTTGTGCCAGGCTCTGACCCCAAGGCCACTAAGGTGGGCTTCTTGGTTTAATTTTTGAGTAGATTTTCAAGTAGATTTTTGTTACACTTATTTAAAGAATTGTCAGTAAGTCATACTTACAAAAGAGAGAATATGAAACATTATGGATCCCACGCATCACAGAAATAAGGTTTACTAATTATTTCTTTATTTAAGTAATGGTTTTTTGTCTTAAATAAGGAAAATTGGAGTTAATAGGTTCAACCCAATGACTACTCTTCATTCTACTTATAGAAAAAATATATTCTTTTTTCTTACCTTTGCTTTAGATTTTGTTTTTGTTCACACAAAATATGTGACAACTTCTTATAAATAACATGGAAAACTAGAACAATATGAATTTCATGTACTGTGTAAATGTAATGTAAAATGAAATATTTCATACATTAAGTGTGCTCACACTTCACAATCCTCTGTAATCACATCCCCCATCTGACATGTTGGACATGTGAATGGAGTTATTCCCCTTCCAGACCCTGCGAACGGAAGGAGCTGAAAAGCTCCGTTTCGTTCGCATGCGACGCATCTGACACGTGCTCCATTTAACAACAACAATTGTTGTCGTCGTCATGATTATTATAGTTAATAAAAAAGATAATTAATAATAGTTGGAGCAGCTACTGAGACGCAAAATAAAATACAATTCGACACAATATATCTTGATTGTTGGACCTTATTGTGTTTACATTTAAGGTTTAAATCGGGGAGAGATATAAAAGTTGAGATAAATTGTGTCAAATGCTGTTGCTATAGTATTTTTATTTGATCTTTTAATAATTATGTTAGTTTGTAAAAATGTTTATCTTTTATAAAAATGAAAAATAACACTAATAAACATATATTGGTTTTTCGACGGAGTGCTACGCTACACCTTAATTGGTGGTATTGAACTTTAAACTCCCATAGCCTAACCGGCCATGTCGATGTCATTTGCAGATGCATTGCCCCTGCAATCCAACTAGAGGGTTGTTGAAGAGGACCCAGATGTGTACTTGTAAACAATAAACAATTTGTTGTTCAAATTTTATTTATTTTTACACGAAATTAGAAATTACCATATTGCAAAAACAACACACATGAAATAATATTGAACTAATTTTTAATAAAATTTAAACTTATCCTAGAAATCAAACATTATAATTTTTTTTCAAATTCTTTTATACATGCGTAAAATAAAAAAATACCATATTATGCAAAGAGTACAAATTAATTAGAAGTACAAAGTTGGAAAAAATTTTGAGCCAAGGACACCACCTCGAAAGTGTAGTTCGAAGGGAAAACATTAAAAAAAAGTTATATTAATATAACATTATCTGTGTAAATGCTAATTAAATTAGTACTATATTTACAACAAAAGTACTATATTTACAATATATACATATAGTATTACTTTTAAACACATGTTATATACATGTATTATTACTTTGTCCTTCAGCCTAAAATTTTTGATCACTTCCTTGTTTCAAAAAAAAAAAATCCTAAATTATTTTCTCCAATCTATTTCCTATTACACAAAATACATACATACAAAATTATTGCTAATATTAAACTAACCACTAATAAAAATTAAAATGTATCATTAGTTAAACATTTAAGTAGTGTTTAGTTGGAAAATGAGTTTTATATTTTGCGCTTTAGACGTGTATTTTAAAATGCACGAAAGATGAGAGAGGGTAAAAAACAGTCGATTTGCAAAATGATTTTAACATCTAAAATTAAAAATGACCTTTTCATATTTTTTACATTTTGGAAAATGCAAAAAAATTTCTCCCTTCCTATTCCCCTTTTGTTGAAATGACTTTTCCTCTTTATTTCTACGCCGTCTCGTTTCAAACAACGCTAGTCTAATTGTTTAACTTCTTTTCCAATCCTTTTTCGGGGTCCTTTCAAATTACAAAAATAAACTACCCTTTCAACTTCATAACCCTTTCCAAAAGTTCACTTTGGATCTCAGACTTAACCCTATCCGTCTTCCCCATGATCACTTATCATTATATATCTCCTCAAAAAATAAAACTAATGAGTTAAAAGAAAGAAAGAAGAAGAAAAAATGAAAATAAATTATCCCCTTGTCACTTAGTCATTTTATTTTCTAGTTTTGCTCTGGAGTTTGTTTTTGCCATATGAAAGATATACCAACTGCTTATAAATAATATGTAAAACTGAAACAATATACGAGCTTTATGCATTATGAAATGCATCTTTTTTCATATAATGATGCGCTTTAAAAAAAAATTACTGCCTTAGATCTGAAAGCTGAACTCAATTCATCCTAAAAATGCGATGGTTAGGTTGTAGGATTTGTCTCAAACAGCTAAATAGACGATGTTTTCAAGGCATGCATTTGTTAATTTATATTAAGAAGTAAAACGTCATAATTTATCATGCATATCATTGCTGAACCAGAAATTTTTTCTGTGCATGTTACTTGTGTAAAATATATTAAATTAACCACATTATTGCCAATAACAATAATAATAATGCAAGAAAAATGAAATATGAAACTAGGAACTAACTTGTCTCTGCGTTTATCAATGAATCTCTCAGGGCAAGAAGAGTTTACAGACGACACAAATTCAATAGTCTCACCGACAACTGGCCAACCAAGGCTGCCTAGAGGAACTCTGCCCTGCAAATTTCGTGCTTTTCTCAAATTCCAGCAGCTAACAACCATGATGGTCAAACCAACTACTGCAATCACCTCACATACTACCGTAAAACTACCCATCGTTGGAAGCTTTGTATTGTAGTTCACAAGAGAAACATACACATACTTGCAGTTGCATCTACTTATATGAAATGGTGTACTGCTCTATGGTGATGTCCATTAATGAATATTGAACTCAACCAACTTCCCATCATCATGAGACTATATACTATTTAGCTTTAGGCATTTTGTCATAGTGTGTATTATATAAATTCGGAATGATAAAGTTGATCGATCTATATCCTTTATTGTTGGACCTTTGACCTGCATTCTTTTGCATTGCTTTGGGTTAAGTGCCCCTACGTGCGGCTGTGGTGCCCATGTTTGTTCTTCAAAATTTCAGCTTTAATTGAGTGAAGCCCATGTTCTATTTTTTATTTTATATAATTCGCTGTTTTTTTTTAAGTGCTACAATAATTCCCACGCATAGTTATCATTGCTGTTTTTGCCAGAGTGCTGCCTTAACTAAATCATTTTTGTTCTCTTTATTGGTTGTTCAACTGAATCGCAATGCATTTGTGTTCTCTCTGGGACGTTACTATGTACAGTACACATTTTTGCATGTTTATGGCAAGTATGAAGTTGTACAGTAGAATTGGAGGATGAAATTCAACATTTCCCCATGATGACATATCTGCACTGAGATTTTACAAGGTTCTGCTTTCATTCTGCAACATATGAACTTTCACATGTTCTGGAGATCCGTTGAAGTTGCTAATTTACTGTAACACTCACTGAGCATGTGAAGGTTATACCGGATTAAGCTCGTCAATGGATACAAAAAATTCGAAATCTGTTCAAATCCGTATCAGTAAAGCGGATAAATATTCGATATCCGGAAAAAGTATACAGATGCTGGTATGAAGGCATTCACGTTCGAATATTGTCGGTTCAATTTTTATCAATATAGTTTATATTATGTGTATTTTAGTATAATTAAAATTTTGTATTTATTATCTTATTAAGATAGTAGTTTATATTATATGCATATTAACCACGCAAAACCTTTTATTATTACCATACGCTACAACAAAACTATCCTTTTACAACGTCCGTTTTACAACGGGCCATAGCGTTGCAATAGATACCTTTTATAACCGTTTTCTTAAGGGGGTTTTGGACCAAAGGTCCCTATTCTCAAAGCTCGTACATAAAAAGTCCCTACTCATAAATCCATGTAAATTAAGTCTCTGTTTTGTTATTTTTTACCAAACTGTCCCCTCCGAATGAATTATCCATAAATCTATTTTAGGGTTTAGGAATTGAAAGATGATGTAAGAAATGCCCCCCCCCCCCGAATAAGTTATGAAAATTATGTCGCTATTTTTAGATTTTGACTAATTTATACTGTTTTTCCCCTGAAAAGGATGCTTAGTCGATTTTCTTAAAGATGACAGTTTGATAAAAAATAACAAAATATGGATCTAATTTACATGGGTTTATGAGCAGGGACTTTTTGTGCAAGAGCTTTGAAAATATGGACCTTTGGTCCAAAACCTCTTTCTTAAGCCCGTTGTAATAAGTGCAACTTTTCATCATCCAGTACACATATTCCAACGTTGTCAACTTGCCCGTTATAATATGGTCCTATTACAACGGTTTTCGGTCCGTTATAATGGATAGTAGTTTTCAACTTTATTACAACGGTTTTGGCCCGTTGTAATATAGTTCTATTATAACGGTTTTCGGCCAGTTGTAATATAGTCCTATTATAATGGTTTGTAATATAGTTCTATTACATTCGACCCGTTGTACTAGATACCAGTTTTCATCTCTATTTGCCCGTTGTAATAGATGCCTATTACAAACATTTTCTTTTGCCCGTTGTAATAGATGTCAATTTTCACAACTCTTCGTTTTTTGCTAGTTGTAATAGATACATATTACAAACTTTTTAATTTACCAGTTGTTAAAGGTTGTAAAAACATTATTAATTTATAACCAATGATTATTAATAAATAATTTATAATTACTAATTATTATCTGTAATCAATAATTATTTTATATTTAATACAACAACAACCACAACTAAACCATTATCCCCAAATAAGTTGAGGTAGTCGGCTAGAGATGGAACCCAAAACTATAGAAGATTCCTAAGAGGCACCCTCATTTTACTACTAGAATAAAAGATTATATAAAAGACTAGCATATCAAAATCACTTAAACAATTTTTAATTTTAAATAGCGTCTCATGATTCTGTTGGGTATTAAATTAGATTGGATACAATGATGGAAAATAAATTTAGGGCTTGTAGAAAGGCACGAAGATACTTTTGTACCAGATATAATGGTATCTCCAATTATAGCCCCTTTGGGGTGTAAAATATATCTTTTCTCGTCATCCCCATAATGTATGAGACAAATGTATGCATTTCGATTAGGGTCATATTCTATGGTTACAATTCTACCACATATGTCTTTTTCATTCCGTCGAAAATCGATTTTACGGTATAGATGCTTATGACCTCCCCTTCTATGTCTTGCGGTAATGATTCCTCTGGCATTACAACCTTTACCACAATGATGTTGTCCACAGATCAAATTATTTCGTGGATTAGATTTCATTTGACTGTCTATGGCTCTATTACGTGTGCTCGGGGTAGAAGTTTTGTATAAATGTATTGCCGTGTTATTAAGTATTTTGCTTTAAGTTCTTTTCTCTATAAGAGGTGGAATAGAATAACCTGGTTGAAGCGTAATGATCATACGTCTGTAATGCATTTCGAAGTAAGGAAACATGATATATATGTTTGGAACAGATTACATTTTGAGAGATTTGAAAAAGCACTATCTCGTTGAAAGGTTCTATACATCTGCCCTTTCTCAACGTATTTCTTTAGACAAAGACTCTGTTTTTTCCTCTTTCCGGATGGTAAATATTTCTCAGAACATAGAGTGTGAGTCAAACTCATGTTTGAATTGAAACTAAGATAGTGATGCAAGTTTTTCCCTTCTGAATCAGATAGATTCATATCTGAAAGAGGCCGACAATAAGTTCTTTCAAAATTGACTATCCGTTCCTCTTTTAGAAATGTTGCAGAAATGTCTGTGATCGAGTAAATAGCTCTACGAACGACCGGATCAGATCGAATTGGAAAATGGAAAGATTGTCAATCCCAATTCAAATATATATGAAATATATTACTGTTAGGATTCAACACATGAAAATATAGAAAAAAATGATTGATCATTCCATAAAATTAAATTAAGATATTGTATGAAACTAAAATTCCTTGTATTCTCATTTGAGAATGAAATGGAAGATTTTTGATTTGAGAGCGTCCGAAGAACAAGAAAGTTTTTTGACCTACCTTTTAATTTTTCCCTCATAAAAAGAACTCAATCAAAATCTAATTTTCTAATCTACAAGAATGAAATGTTTGTTATGTTCTATAGACTTGTATGTAACTATTGAGACTCAGGATATTCTACATAGTGTGAATATTCCTCCCACAAGTTTGATTTAGTTCAAAATAATCAATATGTAGAATCTGAACAAGTTATTGCTGAGATTCGTACTGGAACGTCTACTTTTCATTTTAAATAGAAGGTCCGAAAACATATTTATTCTGAATCAGAGGGAGAAATGCACTGGAGTACTTGTGCCTTTGAATCCAGAAGTACCAGCGGAGGCCCAAGAAACCACTCGACCTCGTACATTTGTAACAGTTACAATGGTATTGTTGAAACGGACTTGAACATGAATAACTCTTTTTGGTATTCTACGTCTAGTCTTACGTAAATTAATACGGCCATTCCTACGCGAACCAATTCTTTGTATAGGTTTTGCCATATTTTATCACAATAAAGCTTTCGAATAGGCATGAGTGATCAAATGGAATAAAGCAGCCCTATAAGAACCTATACCCAGAGCTAATATAATATAACCCAATTGAGACATGGTAGAATAAGCTAAACTTCTTTTAATATCTCTTTGAACAAGAGCCAAAGTAGCTCCTAATAATATTGTTATTACACCTATTAAGGAAATAAGATTCATTATGTAAGGTATGACTATGAAAAGAGGAAGAAGACGAGCTATAAGAAAAATTACTGCTACTACCATAGTAAGAGGCCGACAATAAGTTCTTTCAAAATTGACTATTCGTTCCTCTCTTAGAAATGTTGCAGAAATGTCTGTGATCGAGTAAATAGCTCTACGAACGACCGGATCAGATCGAATTGGAAAATGGAAAGATTTGTACAAGTTATACGTTTCATCACCACTTTGTAGAAAATCGTTAGGTATTATCAGATACCTGTGACTCGATTAGTGAAATAGTCTCTCTCTCCAAAAAAGTGGAACGCATTAGCTGTCCGCTCTCCGGTTGGGCAGTAAGAGTCGGAGAAGGGCAATCAATCGTTCTTAAAATAAAACCAGCATTCTTAAGACCAAAGAGTCGGGCGGAAAAAGAGAGAGAGCTCTCTGTTCCTGGTTCTCCTGTAGTTGGATTCTCCGGAACCACAAGAATCCTTAGAATGAACGAGATTCCAACTCAGCATTTTTTGAGATTTTGAGAAGAGTTACTCTTTGGAGACAGTACGATGAAAGTTGTAAGCTGTGTTCGAGGGGGGGAGTAATTGTCTATCATTGGCCTCTATGGTAGAATCAGCCGGGGAGGCCTGAGAGGCGGTGGTTTACCCTATGGCGGATGTCAGCGGTTCGAGTTCGCTTATCTCCAGCCCGTGCACTTAGCTAATACTATGACAACACCCATTTTTTTCAATTCGGCAATAGGGAAAGGTCCTTCTCTTTTGGGCTGATTGTGGGCGAGGAGGGATTCGAACCCCCGACACCATGGTTCGTAGCCACGTGCTCTAATCATCTGAGCTACAGGCCCCACCCCGTCTCTACTGAATCTGTTCCCGAAAGTACCCTAAAAAAGGAACCTCTCCTCAGCCATTTCGTTTTGGGTTAAGAAGATGTGAAAGTGCATTTCTTTCTATAAGAATAGTGCGTTCTGAGGTGTGAAGGGGGAGAGAAGAGATATCATTCCGAATTACGTTAATTTTTTTGAAGATATTTACTATCGCTTTAAATATTGTAATAATTAATAATTTGTAATTTGTAGTTAATAACCAATAATACTTACGTAATAATTTATAAATGGTAATTTATAAATAATAATTATAAATGTCAACTTATATAGGACATTATTTATAATTTATAATAATGAATAATTATTAATAAATAATTATTAATTATTAATTATTATTTATAATCAGTAATTAATTTTTTATAGTTAATTATTTATAATTAGTAAATTACATTTAATACTTATTATTTACATTTAGTAATTAATAAATATAATTAATATTAAATAATTAATAATTAATATTAAATATTACCATTAAATAATTAATATTAATAATTAACTTTTAATTTAATAATCAAAGTTTAATATTTTACATTTAATTAATTTACAATTTTAATAATTATTACTTAGTAATTTACTATAGTCTAATAATTAATAATTAATAATCAATAATTATTGATTAATTTACCATTTTGTAATATATTCGGTAATTAATGATTAATAATTACTATTACTAATTAATAATATATATACATAATAACTAAATGAATACTATTACTAATTACTATTACTATTACTAATTAATAATATATACATAATAATTACTATTAATAATTAATAATTTTAAATGAACAATGTCATTATTTGGTAAAAATTAGAAAAAATAGAATAAAAAATAGGACAGTTCAAAATGTTCAAAAGCAGTATATCCCGTTTGAATTTGAATAAATATATTCATATCGTATTTTTTTTAAAGTTTAGTTCAAATGTATAGTACTTCAAATTATACCATTCATATTCACTTAAATATTTTCATTTAATAGTCTGCTTTAAAACTTAATATGCTTCAAATTGTATTCTAAACAAATTTTGACTATAACCTCTAAAGCTTTGGCTCTAACCTCTGGAATTTTTAATCCAACCTCTAAAATTTCTTTAAAAGTTTGGCTCCATACTCTAAAACTTTGGCTCCATCCTTGAAATTTCTATGAAATTTTGGCTCTAACCTTCTATTACCTATCCCTCCATTTCACTCACCGCCCAATGTTCAAAGACCTGCCTCACCGTCGTAGCATCGAACTCCTTCTAACCATCACAACCTTAATAAACACAGAATCAAGCAATCCCATCCCTCCGCCTCCCTTCGCAAATCCTTCCTCGCCGTCCGATCCTTTCCTCGATTTCTATAACTCTAATGAGTTCGATCCGTGAGCTGTGTGTTAGGGAGGGAGTGGGTTGCAGAGGAGCTTGCAGTTGTTACTAAAACTAAGGAGGTTGCTGGTGATTTGATTAATGAAGCTGTGCCTGATCAGGTATTTTGGCCTAGTGGGTCAAGTTATCTATTTGCAGATTCTGGTACTTAATTACAAAATTTTGGCTTCCTTAACAAATGGAATTGTATACCATTATATAAATTGATACCTAAATCTAAGACTATAAAATTTATATATAATCCTTTTTCCTTTTGAAATTTAATCAGTTTAAATCCTTAAAATTGGTAGTGGTTTTGTTGGTTGTTCCATACATTTTTGCAAGTTAGGGGAAACTGATTCTCAGTTTCAAGGAATGCATAGTAGTTGATACAGTAAGGTTTGAAAACAAATCTTAAATTACTATTTAGCTCACTTGATTCATGTTTTAATGGTGTTTCATATGTAGTTTCCATATAGCACACTTGGTAGAACAAATATGAAATGATCATCAAAATTATTACATTCTATCTATTAATTAAAATATTTATCCATGTGAATATCAACAAATTGTATGAATAAATTTAGTTAGTAAAATCAGCAATTTTCCTACAAGAAATATCCTTGAAACTAAATTTTCTCCTATCCCAAGAGTTGAAACATAAGTTGACAACTGTAATTGGAATGTATAAATGATAATTTTTTTAGAAAATAATACTAAATAAATGGTTCTTTGTTCTTATTTTTCCTCTGTTTTGAGGCAAAAACTATCCCATTTCAGGTCTGCTATTCATGGCGGGTACTCTCAAATTTGATATTAATTGACAGAGTGCATTGGATCAATAAGGATCAACTTTTTTTTTTGAAAAATGGTACTTTATTAACAAACAGAGAAAGTAGCATATATTTTCATAATATGTCTCGTTAAAACCTCGCAACCCCCTATTCTAAATGAGTACATTGCTAGAAAAAAGAGTACATATTATGTTCATATATTAACGGTATAACATAGCTTAGTGCCAGAGAACCCCATTGTCAAATAGATGGAGGAATAATAACAAATAAAAATACACTCAAAACCATCCGTACGAGCAACAAGGGGCGGCAAACAGTACAAAGCCAGAAAGAAACACGATAAAAAAGAGAACTTAAAAAATTCATCAACAGATGACACGTCACTCAGCTCAAAAACCATACAGGGAACAACAACTCACGAAATCGCTTTTGAGCAGCATTATCGAAGTCTCTGGAGAGATAAAGTCGAAGTAACTTTACCAAACTTTATTAGATCTATTTTCTCCAAACAAATGAAGGAAAAATGGCTAGGCTATCCAAGTTCAAGAATCAAGTTAATTGGAAAGGAGCTATGTTTCGAACAAATCAGAGAGTCCTTGCAGAGGTTATGGTGGGCGAAAATTCATGCAGGAAGAAGCATCAATACCAAATTTTTGCAAGATAAGTTATGCTTCTTTAGTAATCTTTGTAGGCTCCAATTTATGCTTAATTAGATAGTTGCAGTCTTGTTGAATAAGGATGGTTCTTAGTTGAATTGGCATTTGTATACCCTTGAAGACCCGATCGTTTCTCTCACTCCATATATGCCAAATCATGGTCGTGTAAGCATTGTCGCATTTTTATTCTGTTGTTGCCATATAATTTCCAGTATTTGTGAAATATCAGAGACAGTACCAATGTTGATGTTAAGCTTTTGCATCATGTCTAAAAGTATTTGCTTTGAGTAAGCACAATTAAAAAATAAATGTTCTCTATCTTCATTTTGAGATCGACAGAGCACACACAACCTGTCTATATTATTGTTCCATCTAAACACCCTATCTTTTGTGTTCAGTTTGTTTAATTTAGCTAAAAGAGAGCATGTGGACATTTTAGGAGCATAATATTGATCCCACACTACCTTAGTCCAATTTTGTTCCGTATATTTTTTCCTAATTTGATTCCACGCAGACTTTAAAGAAAACTGACCATCTCTGCTAGGAATCCAATACCAGTAATCTTGCTGTATATGATTATGAATTTTGATGTTTTTCACAGTGTTGTGAAATTGTGTAGGAACATGTTCAAGATTATTTTTCCAATTATTATTAGAGATCAGAGTATGCACTTTTCTATTAATAGCACCAGTTACATACATATCATTGCACCCAAACTTATCCATCAGAGAATATTCATTTAACCATGGATCTGCCCAAATATCTGTGTCGTCACCATTAGCAATTTTTCTATTTATTAATCCTTTGCACCATTGCCTAGTTCTAAGAAGTAATTTCCATGTATATGATGTATTGTTGTTCAATTCTGCAGACCAAAAATTTGTTTTGTTGCAGTATTTTCTATGCATCCATTTGGCCCATAAAGTATCTCCCTGTATAAGTTTCCAAACCAATTTGATGGCAACTGCTTTAGGTATTTCCTCTATTTTTCGAATGCCAAGTCCTCCTTCACATTTAGTTTTACAAACATCATCCCAACATTTTATGTGCTTTCGACTTCCATATAAAGTTAGCACATATAGAGTTAATTCCCTAGATTACAGATCCAGAAATTTGGGAAAATTGTATCCAAAATTGGATCATGGGATGTATAACTGTGTGAACTAACTCAACTCTACCACTTATATTTAGCAATTTGTTTTGCCAGTGATTGAATTTTTTATGAATTTTGTCAATAAGTGGTCCAAAATACCTTGCTTTAAGTTTATTGTTCGATAGAGGGATTCCTAAATACATCACTGGTAGACTTCTAATACTGATATTTAAAAAACTAGCTATCTGCTGTTTGTTCGAAGCCCCTTTACTAAAAAAGATAGTAGATTTGATTTCATTTAAATCCAAACCAGTAAAATACTTTAGTTGCTGAAAAGTATGCTGTATGCATTCTGCATTCTTTATAGTGGCTTTAGCCAATATTAATATGTCGTCTGCATACAATAAGTGTGTAATTATAAGGATCAACTTTGCTGATTCATTCTAAATTGCCAGGTTAGACAATCTTATAAAATTCAGATTATAAAACCAACTGTTCATTTACACAAGCAAAATTTGCAATCCAATACTCACAAGTCATCCCTGTCGCACTTAAGTTGTTGTGAAGGTTTTCGATATTAAATTCGTGATGTATGCTGGGTTTAGTTCATATTCTTACATGCTCGGTTCATTATTTATATGGATGTTGCTTATGAATCCTGCAATAGAAAATATATTATTCATTTGGTGGTCAGTGGCTGAATTAATGGCTATAAATGGTATTTCAGGTTTCTCATGGTTGCATCAGTGGTTTGCACATAGATCGAACAAACACAATTTATTAAGATGGCATTTGAATTTTAGGTTTCATTTCTTCCTCATATTGTTATAATATTATTGGTACATGCATCAAATTTCTTATGTCTTCACATTTTTGTAGTGCATATCTGTTGTACTTAACATATCAGTTGTTTTTGTTTTTTTGTTTTTGTTTTGTAACCACTCAAACAGTTTAGTTAGCATAGATTTGAAGAATTAAGTACATTTGGACTAATTGCGCTTAAGTAGTCATCTCTATGTGCTAGGAGCATAGGCGTTCTTTTTTCAGAACTTTAGATTACTCTATAATTAGAAAATTATCTTAATTTGATTATTATTCGTTTGTATAAATAGTGTGTAATATGGAATATTTGGTGTTTTAGTTATTGTATTTTTGTAAAGGTTTGACCATGTGACTCAGCAAGACAGAAGTGAACTTAAGGCGGCTTCATGCATCTGATCCTCTGCAACAAAATCAGGCAAAGCTTATACATGTGTCCATATTTGTTTCCCAAAACTTTAGCCCTCAAACGCAAATCAAAAAAGGAATAAATCAAAATGCAATCAATTTTTTTTGTCATGTTAAAAGTGAATCAAATTTATAATGAAATCTTTGAACCATCAACATGAATATCTTGTGATATCTCCAGTCTTTGTTTAAGCTTGTCCACTACATATATTCAGTTCTTGATTTATTCCTGCTTTTGATTTTGTGCTTTATACTTTTCAGGGTTTCAACAATTGGATCTATTTTGGAACCGTAGGGGTGCATACTCCAACCCCAGATAGCTGCTCATGTCCTACCAGAGAAATCCATGAATTGGAAATCTAAAAGGTTTTTTTCCTGTATATTCTTATTGCATTTTTGAAAACTAATGATAATTTCGTGTTGTCTCTGGAGTAGGGACAAATAACCATTGCATTAATTTCAGGAAATAATTTATTTATACATTGATTTTGAGAATGGACCTTCTAAAAGTTAGGGTGGATGTAAATGATGGAGCATTCAACAGAGCAATGTTACGTTAGATGTGATAAAAGGTAGCAATGATGCCAGTTATATTTGATTTATTTATAGCATCCTACAGTAAAAAGCAGAAGAATATTAGAATAGTTCATTTATTCTTATATTATTTTGGACTGTAATTAGGAATACATACTTCTTGACTAAGCTCATTCAAGTCATGTCTACATAAAACTTCATATATCAAAGCACACTTCTCTAGCTCATGAGTATCACATATGAGCTTCTGATACTTACCACTCATGTTATTAAACTTTGATTCAAGGTAAGTTTCTTGACTCATCATTTTCTTGTATCGTAGCATTTTAGGTAATTCAAGAAAATACTGAACCATCATTATAGCTTCATGCATATTTGGCTATACTTCAGGTTCTGCATCGGAAGGTCCATAAACAACTGCACAAGCTTCCACATCGTATAATGTTGTATGTCATCGACTTTCTTGAATAACCCTTTTCTTTATTTTTTTAAGGTAGTACGCCTCTTAACATCATCAGTGGTAATTGATTGATTGATCTTATTCCTAGCCATTGATGTAAGAATTCTTATTTGAAGTTTAGAGGTTTTGAGGTATATCAAAAGGTTGTATATGTAGGCAAAGAAAATAGAGATCTTGAATGTGATTCAGTGTTGAACATTGATTTGGTAATCAATATATGGATAAGAGAATTAATGTGTTGTACTGGTCAATTAATTTTTAAGATAAAAACGATGACATCATTGTTATTATCATTTGTATTGTTTTTATTCAGCTTCTTTTACATTAGTTTTGGCTTGAACGACAATGATTTGTAATTATATTAAGACTTTATAAATGATGTGAATGTATAATTTGTTTTGGCTTTATATCAATTGTGAGTACGATATGTATACATGCTTCATTAATGCTCCATTTTTTTTAAATTTTACATCTTTTTTAACAATGGACAAAAACAGTAATATAAGACATCTATTATAATGGTCAATGCCTATTGTGGTTGTGCGCATTGCAACAGTCAATGTTTGTTGTAAAAGACCCTATTGCAACGGCTGTGGATCGATTTAAATATATTTATTACAACGGGTTTTTACAACGGTTTTAAATCGTTGTAAAATCTTTTGGGTCTATTACATCATCGCTTAATAAGACGGGTGCTGGTCCATTGCGAAACCTCTATTACAACGAGTATTGTCCGTTGTAAAAAGGGTATTTTGTTGTAGTGCTATTTGTTTATTTTTCATACTTTTATATTCAACTATTGAAAAAATAATTATGTTATGTCAAAATTCTCTATTTGTATTTCTTTATTTATCAATAATTAGCGGATAGAATAATAGTTCGATATAGTCAGTATCCATGGATGTTGGTATCCGATATTAAAAACGGTTTCAAATATAGATGCAAATATGAAACTATCAGCATTTAAAGTATCCGTTAATAGACTTATATCAGATTAAGATCTTTTGGTGACGACACAACAAAGTTGATAATTGATTATACCTGAGTGGGCACAATAATGATTTTTATGGTCACTGGATCCTGAATTTTAATATCTAAACTCGTACGATACAATAATAAAACTGCATGTTCGCTGTAATCAAAACTAACTTGCCAAAATATGATCTGGCCCATTAAGACTACCCAATAGTGGGTTTTATGATCATTTAATAAAAGGATCATAAATGTGTGATCCTTTATTAAAAGGATTATAGATTGATACTTATTTATTAAAAATATAAAATTAAAAAATATAATTTTTGTACATTTGAAAATTTGAATATCGAAAATTAAAAAATTAAAAATTTGAATTTTAAGAACTCAAATTTTGAAAATTTAAAAATTTCCACTAGAACGATCAGGAGAAAGCCATTGTTACTTCGTACAAATCCAATATATTCTTCGTACCGACTTAGAGCTAGAAGTTTTTGGCTAGTTAATTTAAGTTAACATTGTGCATAATATGGAACAGTTGGATACTTCATATTCTGAACCTGTGCAGTTAAAACGCTTAGCTACTTATAGCGGTAGAGGTGTAAAAAGTTATAGCGAGGATATAACAGAAAATAGCGGAGGAGCAAAAAGCTTCATTAAATATAAAACTAAATATTTAAAGTTAATTTATTCTCATTCTTACGTCATTTGTGTAGGAAAAAGAAATATTGTTTAATCTTATATACTAAAATCAAATAATATCATGATTTATGTCGTCCATATTTGGTGGCTACAATAGATTTCTAACTTATATTGAGCACTTATTCTTCAAAATTCGGTATTTACTCTAACTTTATTGATTTAGTTTAAAAGAGAACTAGTCAAATCCATCTTTTTATATTATATTGCTAAAGTGGGTGCTAAAAAAACCTTGATTTAGCGGGTGTAGCGGAAAATAGCAGGGCTTAAAGCAGATCTACTATTTAACAATGCTAAATTGAAAAAACATAGAGGTCGAAGAGCGCTACGCACATTAATGGGAATTTTGTAGGGCTTTAGCGCGATTTCAACCGTACAATTCTGAACATACGTTGTAGTTCTCCATAGTAAACAACAGTTGTAGTTAGCAAATTATAGGTTTCATCCCCACATTATACTTTAATTCGAACAATACTTCAATGATCCATTCATGTCTAAATCATTAGATAGGCATGCGGAAATTTACTCGTAACAATTTTAAAATTTAAAATTTATACTTGAATTACGAGAGAGAAGTCGCTATTTTCTTCGTTCAAACTGCCATAACTTCTTCATTTTGATTCAAATTGGGTGAGTTTTTGACCAGTGCATTCGAATCAATGTTACAGACATTATGGAACACTCGAATACTTTATACTTCGAACATACCCTATAGTTCTCCATTTTAAATAATAGTTGTACTTAGCAAATAACAAACTACATCCTCCACATCTGAACTCTGATTCAAGTAATAATTTAATGATTCATTCATCTCCAAATCATTAAATAGTCATGTGGAAATTACCCATAATGTTTGAATTTTGAAAATTTTGATTTTGAATTGAATTTTGAAACTTTAATTTTGAAAATTTGAAGTTCAAAATTTTGAATTCTAAGTTTCAATATTATAAATGAAAATTTGAGAAACCAATTTTGAAAGTCTGCATTTTGACTTTAAATTTGAAAATTTGAAAATCTTAAATTGAAAATATTAAAGTTTGAATACCGGTGAAAACTAAAATTAGATATCGAAATCTTAAATTAGGCATTTTTATTATCTTAGGAATTCATAAAGTAAAAAAGCAGAATATGAATTTTTTGTATATTTTCTAAATATTTTAGCAGTCAAATATAATTTAAATTGTTAAATAGGTCTGATGGATAACCCATGTATTTGTGTTGGGTCAGATTGAATCTCATACTAAATAGGTGAAATGAGATGGATCATAAATGGGTGGAATTGATTTTTACTCAACCCTTTTATGGCCCAATCCGACACTATGCTTTTGATAGGTCTAATCGGAGCATGTCCCGAGTACAACTTTTCTTTTTCCAGTAAATTTTAATGGCAGAACTATGAGTTTCTGAAAAAATTTGATAATACCATGCTTAAATTCGAATTGCATATGTAAAGTCTTAATTCCAAATTCGTTGAATTAAAGCTGATTGGGTTAAACAACTTATTTTGATAATGGGTTTGTTATATTATTTTGCTAAGAGATGTGCTAACGAGAGCTGTGAATTTGGATTTAACGGCAGAATTCAGGGTAGAATTTTGCTAATAAGTTTTTTTAGTAGTCTATGTAAGAAAATTATCCCAAGGAAAAAATTTCGAAAAATGTTGCTAAACAACAAGAAAGCACAAGTTTCATATTACGAACAATGATATAGAGTATGAAAATAAGTTTTGAGATGTTGAAAATGAGAAAGTAAAAAGTTCATGATTGAAATGATTACACCAATAGTTGAAATCAAGTGCCAGTGAATGTTGCCAAGCTCAACCACCTAACTACCACCCAATTTAAAAGTACCCTAGTCTAAATATTTTTTTTGGATTTTTAGTATAATTTTCTTTTTCCTCCCCATTATAGAAGTAGAATACCACCATCTTCTTGATTTATTCTATTTTTAGGTAACATTCAAGTTTGAATCTCAAAACCTTATATTATCCGCAGTATTTGTTAGAATCACTCAACTTTTTTGATTCACTCTATTCTCAAACAATATTTGAGTTCAATTCTCATTAACTTTATTTCTTTTAATATATTTTAGAATTACATAGTTCACTAGGAAGGCTTTACTTTTTTTCCTTTTAAGTTGCCGCTTACTTTATAATTTCTATCAAAAGTCTAATCCGAATCCAATGATCAAATTTATTAGTTAATTTAAATAAGTATGTTCCATTTTCAAAATTTATTTGTTCTCTTTTCTAAAATCATAAACTTTATTGATAAAAAATAATATATTTTCAGTCACTCATTCAAATTAAATTAAATTTCTTGAAAGATCAACGTTCAACCATGATTTTTTTTCTTGCATATAAGATATGAAATAGATTATATTAATTTATAAACATCCAATAATTGATATAAACTTATTTTTTTTAAATACTCCAGATAAATTAACATGGTACACATTAGAGAATTTTAACAGTTATGTTTATTGAAAATATAAACTTTACTATTAAAAAAAAAGATATTCTCAAACATGCATGATAATATTAATAAGAATGAAAAAACTAAAACTAGTAAGTAAATTAAAACAAAAATAATAATAAAAATTAGTACCAAAATATTATATATATATATATATATATATATATATATATATGGTGTGTGTGTGTGTGTATATATATATTCTAAATAAATAAATAAATATGTATGTATGTATGGTGTATGTGTGTCTATATATGTGTGTGTGTATAGACACAACGCACACACACATATATATACATATATGCGTGCGTGTGCAAACAGATACATACATACATACATACATACATATATATATATATATATGAAACGATTACATAATCAGATGGTGACGATGTGGAGGTTCCAAAGTCAGGAACGCATGATGGCGAAAAAGAGGGAACAAAAATCAATCACGTGAATAGTAAGATGTTAATTACAGGCCATAAATGGTTATGGCATAGATTCTGCATATATATTTTAGTATAATATTTTTTGGCCTCCCTTCTTAAAATAATTAATTCATATACTATGCTACATAGTTTTATTTATTTAATTTGATGATTCATCATTTATGATATTTGAGAGTTCAATGTGGTATTTTAATGTCGACTTTGGACAATGTGGACGTCAGGTCCTCACATTTGTATCAGAATCTAGGTTATGCAATTAACTAAATTTAGGATATTTTGAGAGAGTGTACTTGTATTTTTGTTATTAAACTACATAAGCATACACTATACACCCGTGTATTTAGAATCTCTTATGGTTGCTAATGTAATTCCTTTTCAAGTAAGGAATTATGAGTCATAGAAATACGATGCATTGTTATGGATGAGAGCAAGATTGCACATGGTTCCATCAGTATCACAGTGTAACGACCCGATATTTTGGACCATTCGCATCCATTATAAGTGTATAGGTAGACACTCATGCCGGTGTTGAATTGCTCAAAATACCGCGTTGTTAATTTAAATTGGCAAAACTGAACATATACAGTAAATAAATAATCACAGATCACAGACACAGAGTAATAAATGCAGCGGAAATAAAAGAATAGTAGTTCATGAAGCTACTATATATATATAACAGAGTTAAACAAGATACAACAGAGGTCTCGAATATATAGATATCTCAATACAATAGTCAAATACAAGATCTGAATACATCACTGGAATCAACTGAATAACTGAAAGCTGGATAGATAGCTGGATCTCCAAGCGAAGCTCCAACTCCAAAGGTGAGTCTCGAATACTGTATCACTCAGTCTGACCCGAGCGTAAAGGAAACACAAAACACTCGAGTCAGGATTAACATTCTTATATCAATAAATCCAACTCAAGTGAAATAACGACTGAAATACAAATAACTCAAAGGATGTTTGGGATAACCATCCTCTAAGGATCCGTTAAACTATCTATATATACAGTAGACTACGCTAAGTAGATTATGTCTAATTAGTAAAGTACGATATCAAAATAGCGTTAAGTCATGGCCCATTCCACCCTTAACACATTTTTATTTCCAAGAGCATATACAAGACCGTAGTTTCCCCAAAACCGGAAGTCACCAGAGGGCAATCCATATACTAAAGGTACAAACCAAAATCGTAGTGGTCGTGAATAGGATAATCAGTATGACAAGGTACATGAGGCAATACCAACTAGGATACTAGTAGTTGCGTGATCCGGACTGATGTTGGGCATAGCAGCTACTACCCCAACACCGCGAAACAACACTCCCATAATCGAGGGGTGCACCCAAATCGAATCACAAAAGTAATAGATATGGTAACGAAGAAGTGTGTCCGCTAGAGGTGGCGAACCTCAATGGCCCGGCGCGGCTCCTGTTTTAGTCATGTCAGGGGTCATCCAAAATCGTTCTCTTTCTTCAGTCAACGCGTTCATCAAAACCAGCCACTTCATTCTAGATCAACACTCCGCGTATATTAGTTATTAAAGTGGTTTCGGTATCGACAGAGAGTATGTCCATATCCGATCCCGGTCTCTTTAATAACTACGTATTATTACACCGATGGTCATTTAATAAATTTTCAAAATAGTTATATTTCAAAACCGACATATCATTGCCATTTCAAAACCATATCAATACTATATCACTTTTCCTTTAAATAAATCCATTTCCAAAATAATATCACTTTCCAAAGTTATATCGCTTTCGAAATCATAAGTCTTTTAAAATCATAACACTTTGGAAATCAAAACTTGAAATTCATAATACTTTGAAATCCTAACACTTCCCTCTTAAACAGTTTATATATTAAAATTTGTATATATAGAAAAATAGTTTATAAAATAAAATAGTTTATATAAAATAGTTATAAGTTAAAATAAAATAATTTATATTGAAAATGATTTATATTAAAATAATTTATATTAAAATTTATAAAGTAAAATATAAATAGTTTTAGATATAGTTTAAATACTTTATATAAAATTAGCTTCCTCAGATTTCACAAATCAATTCACATAAACTCAAATTCCAAACTTAATATTTAATTAAATCTCAAATCATCAATTTCAATTCAATTTAGTTTCTCAATAAACCCTTTCAAATTTTCGATTTCAAATGCCTATTTGAACCATAAATAAACCATTTCAATTTCAATATATTTCAAGTTTAAATATTCGACATTTCAAAACTAAATTTGATAATTCCATTTATATCTCAATTTAATTTCATTACATTTTGTTTCTGAGATATTTCTTTAATCATTTCGATACATCAAAATACAACTTCAATTTACAAATTTATATAGACAAAATATCCCATTTAAATTTATATAAGTTTGAAACATTCATTTAAGCCACTTCTTAATTAATTCAAGTTATAAAACTTATCTTAAAATTTCAAATTTAATAGATTTCAAATTAACTTATTTTAGTATAATTCTTAAATAATTAAGAATTCCAAATCAATTCAAATTTATCTTTCAACTTGAAACATTATAAATTCTATATTTAAAAATATAAATTTTACATCAATACTTGAACATATTTCATATTGATTCAAATCAACTTTATTAAATCAACTTTAATGAATCTTTAAAATCATTATTTATTAAAACCATATATTTCTTTCAAAACCGTAGAAATGTTTTTCAAAAACATTTACATATAGACCAACGGTGTCTGTATATAATTTTCTATCCTATGGTCAAATGATACGGATATTTATCATTTCAATCCGCAATTTAAAATATATTCGAGTATATATCTTTTCAACCCGAAATCCCAAATTCAATTTAATTTGAAAATCGCTTGGGTTTATCATTTCAACCCATAACGATTTTCTCCTATTCTAAAGTCCGTTCGGGTATGTATCATTTCAACCCATGGTGATTCTATATTAACAGGAAACTTGCAGAGTGATAACATATATGATAATAATATAACAACGGTAACAGGCATATATCATCAGTATAAATAACAGATAAGGGTGTCAGATGTCACAGGTGAACAGATACAGATGATGGCATATATATATCAATATAAATAACAGATAATGATGTCAGGTGTCACAGGTGAACAGATATAGATGATGACATAGATATAGCAATATAAATAACTAATAGCAGCATATTTCAATTGTCGTTTCAATTGAAATCAAATTTAACAAATATAAGAACATTAATCGTGAGTAATCGCTCACCTTTCGAGGCTAGAGATGCACGAGAAGATGACACAGATACGCACACTGATACGGACATAGAGATTGAGTTACGAATCCAAGCAAAACAAATCGGCACGAATTCAACGATCAAAACTGATAACAGAAATCGATGAAATCAAATCAAAACATTCAACATAGCAACAAATAAAACATGCCTTGCGTCAAAGTTTAATAATATAATTCTATGTGCTACCGAGATCGAAATGGTCTGAAATTTGGTATGAATAAAGATCAAAACTTGTATTTTAAACTGCAAAAGATTCACTTGTTTTGGACAAGAGACGAGAAAAGTTACGACGTCACGAACATAGACTCAGGTCATGTTTGCAGCAGCGTAAAATAATTTCTAAGTACAAAAGAATAGCTGCCTGAGTCTAACTTCCAGATCCTCGACCACTAATCAAACGATGTCGGATTTGGCTGAAATTTGACAGGCATAAACTAGGTAACTTTGAATTCTTTTTTAAAAATAAAATCAACCAATTCCGACGTAAGACAGAAGAGATACGATGCGTCAAACATAAACTCAGGTCGTGTTAGCAGCAGCGTAAAATAATTTCTAAGTACAAAAGAACAGCTGTCTGGGTCTAACTTCCAGATCCTCGACCACAAATCAAACGATGTCGGATTTGGCTGAAATTTGACAGTCATAAACTAGGTAACTTCGACTCCTTTTTAAAAATAAAATCAACCAATTCCGACGTAAGACAGAAGAGATACGATGCATCAAACATGAACTCAGGTCGTGTTAGCAGCAGCGTAAAATAATTTCTAAGTACAAAAGAACAGCTGTCTGGGTCTAACTTCCAGATCCTCGACCACAAATCAAACGATGTCGGATTTGGCTGAAATTTGACAGGCATAAACTAGGTAACTTCGACTCCTTTTTAAAAATAAAATCAACCCATTCTGATAAAACATGAGTAAGATATGATATCGTGAACATGAAGTCTAACTGCTGTTCAGAAAAAAAATAAACAAAAGAAGGCAAAGCTGCATACGAGTTCAAATATAAGTATATACATTTTCTAATATATATACTACAATATTAAGTTAACGATATACAAAAAACTAAAAATAAAAAATTAAGTTTAAAAATTCCGAAAATTTTAACATAATTTTTTTACAAATTATGTTTAAAGCAAACTAATTGAAGTAGTGCGAGGTAAAGAGATGTTCTTACAAAGAGTGATTATAATTGAAGGTTTACGTCAAAGAAGACAGTAAGGACTAACAATACAGTTGTATGTTCGGTCTACTAAATATTGGTCTATGAGGGTATACTTTTGTTAATTTTAAAATTTTCTTTATGTGATGTTTGTAATTCAGTTGCCGTTTTTTTTACCTCATCTGATCAATATAACAATCATTTCCAAGTGAACATAATTCAACTTTGTTTTCAACTTCTGTAGGTGATTGGATGGTCGACGTGGTTTACAGAATATTGGCATATAATAAGAATGGGTACATAATTAGTTCCACAAGAGGAAGAAAATAAAAGGCAAACGTCCAACTTTTAATTTAGGCATGTCAAGGAAGAAAATATCGTAGCCAGAATTTTTTCTTCTGATGCTGGGGTAGGCACGTGCCTACCCCATATGCAAGTGGGCTCCGCCCCTGCAGACAGCATGTATATATTTATATAAACAACCTATAAGTATATTTAAAAATACATATATACTTGTACGCTAATTATATATAAACAGATAGTTTATATAAACTTATATTTATACCCATTAATTTGTATTCAAACATATCTTATAGTAAACGTAGATTAAAATATATACCTATATACACAACGTACAAACCATTATATACATATAACATATACAGGAAGAAACATCGATATATATATACCTCATCTAAGCTAAAACTACCCCGGTACGAGCATGAGAAGACGAGGTTTGCGGTAGCATGCGGGAAGAATGTGGGAAAAAGGTAAGGCACGGTCGGTGAAGTGGAGCTGACGACGATGGTGGTTCGCTGGTGACTGCCTCGGCTGGGACATGGAGCTCAGTCAAAGGCAGTGCTCGATGATGTAGTCACGGCTACGGGGAAGCGCGTGTGCGATGGCCGCTGGAAATGCTCGATTGCCGAGGCCATGTGGAGGAGATGAATGGTTGAGGTGAGTGGAGCTGCTGCGGCCGTGGAGGGAGAAGGTGTGGAGTTGCGGACTCGGAGGGGTGATCGGAAAGGAGACGGGTCGGGGATGAGTGCGGGTCCGAGTGTGGAAGTGTGGCGTTCGGCAGGGCATGTGGTTGCGGCATGAAAAATGGAGGTGGAAGGTAGAAAGGAGAAGTGGCAGCCAATAGGTAGAATGGAATAACACGTTTGTATTAATAATATATGTTTCTGACCAAAGGTATAACTAGGAATAAGGAAGAGAGAGGGCAAAAGAAACGTACCACAGTAAATAGGAGGAATAGAAAAGAAAACAGCTGTCAGCAATAAAAGAAAAATATAAACGTATATTATATCATACGTTTCATCACGTGAAATGTGCAGAACCAAATCTGAAAAGCTGAACAATGTATGTGAAAGGACAAGTCATAAAATATTATATTGAATACAGAGAATATTAAAAGACAGAGGCCGAAAATATTAATTGTTGATGGACCTTCGTATTGCACGTTGGATAACGAAGGGACACAATATATAATGGTACCGTTACTGCGAACCATTTCACGGATTCCGCTGTTTATCGGACTTCAAAACACGGAAGTAAATATACCATAGAGATCAGCATGGCGAGACGGTCAAAACAGTATACAGATATCAGTGGTATGATCGAGTTATAAAAATTCGAATTTTCTAATAGTGGAAAATGCAAGAAAAACGCTGAAAAATAAGATCGACGGAGCCAAAGATGTCCGAATTTGTAAAAACGACAAACTGAAATCTTGCTCAGAAGATGGTTTAGAATTTTTCTATGTAAAAATATTTAGGTTTCGGAAACATTTTATTTTCATCGCTTTTTAACTGATTAAATTGAAGTAAATTTACGCGCGAAATAAACTTTCATATTTTCGGACGAAAATTTACCGGTTGCTATGTTTAACTAGACGCATTCCAAATATTAAATTTTTTTATTTCAAAATTTTATCGTTTTTAAAATTTCACAAAATTTCAACTAATTACGTTATTAAAACAGTTGAAATTTACGGGTCGTTACACACAGGCTATGGAATAGGCTATCCATTAATCCGGAAGTTTTGGTGGAATCAAGGGTTGGTGAAGTCGTTGTTCTCTTCGCACCACTGGTAGTGGACTTTCCAAAGTTGTGCAAAGACTTACTTAGCCTGGAGGGAAATCATATTCGGGCGTAGAGTCATTTGTTGAGACTCAAGTATGGATCCGAGCTTGTAGTCATATCTTTGGGGATATGGAACCGTTTGGCATGATGAGAAGGATGATCACTTCATGATACCTTTAATTGGAAGTGCTAAGATGGTGGAATATTGTTGTAGGAGAGGTGGATGAGATGAGATCACTTGGGATGACTTTTGACATTGATTCGAGGCTAAATTCATTAAATTTAAGGGGATATGCTCTAGGGGAAATTATATAATTTGTTACATATCCTAATTTTATAACCAATCTTGTTTGAAATAAAGTGTGCTTTTGTTGTTTGTTTTCTACTATATATAATGTTATATTATGATATAAATAAATGATCAGATAATCACTTAATATATATAAATAGAAAATCCTTAAATAAAGTATTATATGATTGCTGCAACCATGGGTATCAAATCGTAAGTCTAAAATATTTTGGTTTAAATAATCCTAGTCAAGATGATTCGAAAGAAGGATATCGATACATTCGTTAAGACCAGAGTATGCAATGCTTTCCAAATGTTGAGGAGTGTATTACTCATGGCTGCTAAGGGCAATACGTGGTTACACATTTGTTATTGGATGACTACAGAATGACTCGACTGAGAGTTTCCTATGGGTTGATAATAATTAAGGTCGTATAGGAAATCTTTGTTTGATGATGTTACGTAGTTCTTTTGACTTGAGAATACCATAGAACTTCGACGTGAACACTCCACTTTGATTATAGTAAATCATGGTATGACAACCATGAAACAACTATAACTGGGTTTGAATTTAAGCATAGAAAGTGAAACGCTACTAAATAGAGAATTTGTCTCCTCTGTTATTAGAGGCTAGTATCACGGTCAATTGTAGTCAACTCAAACTCTAAGTCAAATAGTTGTATACGAATATTGTTGTGGTTTTGATCGTGACAAAACTCCAGATATCAGAAGTGATATAGCGGTGATGAAGAGAATGTGCCTATAATATATTGTTGCTTAAAGATGCCTCCTAAATTAATTTAAAATATGATTTTATTAGAAGGATCTATAAGCAACGAATTCGATCAAACTATCACACAATCAGCTAATGTGTGGTATGGATGTTAATATTTAAATGGACAAAATTTCAAAGTATGCTACTTTTCGGAACAATTTGGTGATCGGTGTTAGTATTCAAACTTATTACCAAACAGGGCTAGTTTCAACCCAGTCAGCAGTCCAGTCTGTGTTTGTCTAACTGCCAGACCAATGCGCAACCGTTAGTCGCGCCTATCAATTAATCCTTTTCTGCTGCGCAACTATGAGTTGCGCAAATTCCATTATGAACAATATTGTAAAAGGCGCAATTGTTGGTTGCGCACGAGTGTTTTATAACTTTGCGCAATCAACAGTTGCACATAACAATATAATAAGTATGCGCAGCTCATAGTTGCGCCTACTTTAACATGGTGTAGGCGCAACTATGAGTTGCGCCTACACAGCCTACTGTTGTTAAAACAGAGGCAGCAACAACATTTGGCTCCAACCCCTTCAAATCATTTCCCAACCTCCATCATCTTCTTCATGGCCGAACCCAACATCCCCAAATCTATTTTTTAGCCAATTTGCATCAAATTATCACAAATTTTCCAAATTTCTTCTTCATTCTTCGATTAAACCAAAACTACAACAATCCCTTCACCCCACACTCACATTACCATTCATTTATATGGATAATTAGGAGATTCTAGATGAAGTATTGATGAAATATGTTGAACGGATGGAAGCTAAAAATGAATTTGTTCTTGAAACTCAGTTTGAAACAGTTCCTGAAGCTCAATTTGAGATAGTTCCTCCAGTTAATGGTGTTGCTGTTCAATCTGCTTTGGATAATCAAGTTTTCTTAGGCGAACCGAATCAAAGACCGGGGAAACAAATTAGCAGCGAAGGTCGAGTGAGACAAGATACACATCCACTTTGCCACCGTGGAGATGTTTGTTAGGTCGTTGTATGCAAGACTCAAACAAATGTTGGATGTCGGTTTTACGGATGTGCCGGTTACCTTAATCATATAACTAACCCGAAAGGTGTTGAGTGCTGTAATTTCTTCAAATGGCCAGATTGTCCGTTGACCCCTAAGGGAGTGGAGTATGCACTAGATATGCAAGCGGAAGTGAGATGTTTGGAAAAGGAAAAAAGTCTGCTTCGACATCAAGTAGACTATTTGCAGTCCGTAAATCCAATTTGGAAAGGGGTCTAGTAAACTGGGTAGTGCAACTGTAATGTAACGGATCTGTATCGGACTTGTTTAATTGAGTTATGTATGCTTTAGTTTTAATGAATGTTGTATTACTTGGTTGTTGTAATGGATATGCAATAGATGATGTATTATTGTTTGTCTGTTATGTTTATTTGACGGTCGATGTAAAACTGTGGAAAACTTATACAATAGCCGCGTATAAATTAAATCAAAGTAACATAACATAGCAAGTAACTTAAATGTTTGACATAAGATAACCTTTGATAACAAAGTTGCGTACAGAATAAAAATATAAGTTATATAGTTCACGAATGAAAGAAGTAGTAGAAACAAGTAAAATATTTATTGCTTCCCACACGTTCTTCTCTTATGACCCAAGTTACCGCGTTGTCCACATCTGTCCTATCTTCTGTCCCCCATTTCGTCCATGACTCCCCTTATTCTTGTAGACCTCGGTCTTCCTGTATTCCTTCGCGTTGGCGGCGGGAGTATAGTGGGGCCTTCATGTACATCCCAATATCCACTGTCGGGCACTGGATGAAAAACCGGAGAATAACTATGTCTATAAATGTCAGCCATAAACCAGGACGAAATAAGATCATGGTAAGCTCTGTTCGTTCCTCCTTTACATCGTGCGCATGCAGCTAAAACATGGGAACATGGAAAATGGGCTAGAATAGGAATATTGCATGAACAACTGCAGTTGTCATTGGCAATATTTACTGTGTAGTTGCACACGTTTGTGTCTGTTACTTGCCACTCCGTTAAGCTGAACCTGTTAATGCTCATATTATGTGTTTCTGCTGAATATTTTTTCATCATTTGGCGTAAGAGAAGATGCGTAATCCATTCCATCGGTACGTCTTCTGTAGAAGTAGCTATTAAGACGATGAAAGGTACGTGCCACTAACGCCTTTACTGGTAATGATCTTGCACCTTTACAAACTCCATTGAACCTCTCTGAAGCATTGGTAGTCATCATACAGAAACATTCACCGTTGTCCTTGTAAAGAGCCCACTGTTCATCCTTATGTCGGAGACTTCAATCAATCCATCTATCAGCAGCCGGACTCACATTTTTTGTTTCTTTCTGAGTTCTTTGTATGTTAACTCATCTCTTGCTTCAGCATAAGCATGAAATAAGTTTTGGAAAATCTTACTACCAAAAACAGTTTTTTTAAAGTTTGCTTTCAAATGGCGAAGGCAGAAGCGATGATGATGTGGTCTTCTCCACTTCTCTTGTAAGGCGGTTGGAATTCCTTTCATTCTATCGAAAATGAATGTAATGCATCTTACATTTAAAGATGGAATTAAGTGTACCATGCATGAAAAAAACCAACCCCAGGTTTCCGTCGACTCGGTCCGTACAATAGCGAATGCCAAAGGAAAAAAGAGAGTTGTTTGCATCAACTCCTGTAGCCACAAGCAACGTACCTTGATATTTACCATACAGATGTGTTCCGTTAATAGAAAGAACCGGACGACAATGCTTGAAACCTTCAATGCTCGGTCCAAATTCTCAGAAAGCCCCCCAAAATTGTATTCCTTCTGTATGTACATGATAAACAATACCTGGATTGCATTTCTGTATAGCACGAAGAAACCGAGGCAAGTCATTGTACGAAGATTCCCAATCGCCAAATATTTTAGACACCGCTTTGCTAAGTCATTTCCAGGCTCTCATGTAGCTTATTTGAATTTTGTAAGTGTTTGTCATAAGCTCTTGTGTAACAACCCTGAATTTCCAATCCGATTTAAAATTTTAAATCCATTATTTAATATAAAATTTGAAATTTATATACGATCTCAATTAATATCCAAACTTCGTTTATAGGATGCGTCCAGTAAGTTATGGATATGGATAAAGTTTCATCGTAAAATATCGCAGTAAATTTCGTTCGCGTTTTATTGTATATCAGTTTATTTTAAAGTGTGTAAATTTTATCTTCCGAACCTAAATATTTTTACATAGAAAAATTGTAAATCATCTTCTGAGCAAGACGCCGTTTTTCGTTTTCCAAATTCGGACTTCTTTAGCTCCGTCGATCTTATTTTTCTGCGTTTTTCCTGCATTTTCTCGCTAGCATAAAATTCGAATTTTTATAATTCAATCGTACCACAATTATCCGTGTACCATTGGAAGCGCCTCGTCGCGCTGATCAAAACGGTATATTTATTCGTGTGAATTGGAGTCCGACGTATAGCGTCGCGTTGGTTTAACCGTTCCGGCCGGACCAGTTAAACCATTTTCAGCCCAGCAATATTCAGCCGTATACATTCAAAAAAATTTGAAAATAAAAATCACAGCTGGTAGAAATAAATGCGGTAGTTGGAAGATGGGTTTAACTTGGAAATGTGTGTGGCTTTTCGTAGTTCTAAGCTGAAATTTATTGCTGTAAATTTATAAAATTAAAATAAACAAACGTATCATTTCATTATCTTCACTGTTCAATTCATTTCATTCTCTCCTAAACGTCTACAGGTACACTCTTCTCTTCTCTTCATCTCAGATCCTCTTCTCTCTTTTATTTTATTTCCTTCACCATTTAAAATTTGCAAAAGAAATTGTAAACTCCTTCTTCACCTCAGCCCCACGCCCAACGTCCGCCTTCCCCTTCATTTTGCCCCACCGTCCGACCCATCACCTTTAGCCGTAAGTCCATCCTTCGGCCATCGCAACCACACCGCGTCACCTCCACCTAATTAACGGCAAATCCTCCACCAACACACATCCCCACCTCGCCCAGACGCACACTCCAGCGCCGTTCGCCACTTCCCCAGCCCATTCGCACTCGGAACCCACCACCCTCCCAGCCTCCGTCGAAGCCTACGCCGAACCCAGCTCCGCCGCTCCCTGACCTGGACCCGCACCACCTCCCCGACCCCAGCGCGTATCACCTCACTCCGTCGCCCTCCTCAGCCACCTGTGCGTCACTTCCACCCACTTCGACCAGATGCGCGCAACCTTCCCTTCCCAGACCCGATGCGCCGCCGCACTCCAGCCGTTCCTTGCCTCGCAGCACATCACTACCCTAGTCCCTGACCTTGCCGTGTGCATGCATATGTTTGGAGCTGTGTATGATGTGTGCATGTCATGTGCATGTGTATATGGGCGCAAGGGTGTGTTTGAGTCCATTGTGAAGAAGTTGGGTTCTGTGTTATAAGAAGAAAAGGTCTCGGTTCTATAAAAAAAAGAGTGTACAGTGTTGCTTTCAATTTGAAAGTGAACAGTTTGCTTTATAATAAAGGAAGTGTACTGTGTTAATTTGCAGAAGAGAATATACGCAGTGTGTATATGTTGTTACTGAATAAATAGTAACCACCTTTCTTTTCTCTGTTGTTGCAGCAACCGATTGAGTTCCTTTTTGCAGCAGCATCGTTTTCTCAGCTTTCGTTCTTTTCTCCGTCATCGGTAAGCGCATCTATATAATTTTATAAATTATATATGAACGTTCATTGAATTAATATCGTCTTTCTTTTGTCGATAATTTCAGTGTCCGTTTGTTCGTGTTGTACCGACTCCATTCGTACTTCTCCGTGCCTCGTGTCAATTCCTTAAACCACGAAAGGTGAAATAAATTTTCACGACTTATATTCTTATACAAGTTTCGTTTATAACTGATTGTTATGTTGGATGCTAATTGTTATTGTTAAAGTGATAAATAATATGCAAGTTGAATTTGATATAGGATAGTTAACAAATTTAAAATGGATTTATACGTTGAATATTGATTAGTTAAATTTGACCCCTTTAAATGTTAAATAAATCGACACTTAGAAATAGTGTAAATTACACCTTGAACCATTGAATGATGTTATATAAATTTATGTAGTATAAAATTGAATAATAGACATCAAGTGAAAACCGTAATGTAAAAATCTTAGTCTACATGAAATGATAGTGCAGATTCTAGAAATAATTATATTAATTTGCATAAACAATAAATGTAAATTAATACGATTATTTCAGGATTATTTAAATAAATTATTGGATTGTTATTGATGGTTGCTATTGCTTGTTTATTTATTTTGACAACATCCCAGTTATCACACTGCAAGTTCCCTTTGCTATGTTTTTTTTAATTGAAATGGAATCGGGTTGAAATGATAAATACCCAAATAAACCTTGACTTAGGATAGAGAATTAAAATAAAACCCGATTGGTCAATAGTTTGATTTAAAAATAAAATAAAGACTTTATTTGAATAAATGATAAGTTTCTGAAATGAAGCTGGAATTTGAAATTTTAATGAAGGAAATGTTAATATTTAATAAGCTAAAATGAAATACTAACATAATAGTTGATGAAAGAACGTTGTTTTGAGTTTAATAAATAATTGAGTTTTGGAATTATTTAAAAATTAAGTTTTGAAATTATTTAATAATTAAATAAGATTGAATTATTTAATAATTAAATGAAATGGAATTCTTGATATGTGAAATTGAACTTCGTAATAAGTGAAATTGAATTTCTTTAATAATTGAAATTGAGTTCTTAGTAATTAAGTTTTGAGAATTTGATTGGACAAATCTAATTTAATTAAATTTGAAGTTTTGATATAATGAAGTTGAACTTAAGTAATTGATTTAATGTATTGGAGGTTAAATAGAAATTGTTCAAATGATAAATTTACTTAGCGAACATTGAATAAAGTCGATCAATGAATTTAAATTGATTTGAGTATTAAATTAGATTAATTTAAATGATTCCGGAATGAAACTTATATACGAATTTAAATCAATATTTGAATCGTTTTAAATGAAATTTAAGTTGAATCATAGCGTTTTGAAATTATGAATTTGGAAGTTTGAACGTAAATTATGGAAATTGATTTAGGAAGACAAATGAAATGTTGTTTTACAAATTCTAATTTAAATTGAAATTGATTTGGTTTTGAAATATATTAAACGACCAATCGGTGTTATAATTACGAAAGTTATTAAAGAGACCGGAATCGGTTAGGGACATACTCACTGTCTAAGCCGAATACCACTTTAATAACTATACGCGGAGTGTGATCCAGAATGAAGTGGTTGAAATGATGTACGTTGATGACTGAAGAAAGAGAACGATAATGGATGACCTTGACACTTGTATCAAATTGGAAATGACTAAAACAGGAGCCGTGCCGGGCCAAATGGGGTTAGCTACCTCGAGCGAACACACTTCTTCGTAAACTACTCATTACTGGTTATTGATTGGTGCGCACCCTTGAATTAGGAGTGTTGTTTCGCGGTGTTGCGATCGTTGCGACGATGCGTTCTCACCAGTCCGAATCAGGAAAACGGTAGTTTCACTACCTTGGGTATTGCCTCATGTGCCTTGTCATACTTGTATCCCTATACGCGACCACTACGAATTTTTTTTGTATTATACCTATGGAGTACTCCCTGATAGCCCACTAGTTTACGGTGGAGTTTACAGTGTTGTATAGACTATGATGCTTATATAAAATGTGTTAAGGGGAATAATGGTGACGCCTTAACACTATCTTGATATTTTACTTTACTGTTAGACATTATCTACTTATTGTACACTACTATGTATAAATAGTTTAACGGATCCTGAAAGATGTTTATTCCATTCATCTTTGAGTTATTGTTATTTCCAATTCCAAATCATATTATCTGTATAAGAATATATGTCCTGATTCGAGTGTTTGTTTGTGCTTATGCTCGGATCAGACTGAAGATTTCTGTTGCTATTCTACTTGGAGCTGAAGACCGAAGACTATCATTATCTTCACTTTATCTGTATTACTCTTTCTATTTGGACACTATTGGACATCTATGTTGTTCTATTTCATTTTATTTGAGACATTGTTGTATTTATGGGTAGCTTCATGAACTACTCTTATGACTATGTTGTAATTCCGCTGCACTATTATGTTATGATGTATTTTTTATGATTCTGTGATGATTCTCATTTATATACATATACTCCATTAATGATTCGTGTTTTGTACTATTTAAGTTGACATGTGTGGATTATTGTCAATCTAAATGGTCCAAATATACGGGTTGTTACAGTTGGTATCAGAGCTTTGGTTCCCGAAAACCTTCGCCTGTGGAGTCGTAAAGCTCATTAAAGATATGGTAACTATACCCTAGAATGAGGAGAATTATTTCAGAATCCATATCCTTTTTGATTCCATCCTTCTCATTGAATTCGTTTGATTTGAATTTTCTTAAGTTCTATAAATTTCTATCCTTGATTCTAAATCGCTTTTGGTATTCCAGGATGAGTGCCAGAAGGAATGCTAGAAGTGGGGGTAGAGGAAATGCTTCCGAACCACGTGCCCCAGCTCCCGCAGTCAAGTTTTCTACTCTTAGCAAGGAATACACCCAGCTTGGCGGCATAAAATTCTCTGGATCCGAGAGCATCATTGGAGCACAACAGTGGCTGAAGAGCCTAGAAAGGATCTTCACTGGCCTGGAGATTACTGATGCACAAAAGCGTCAATTGGCCGCTTCAGGATGCGGCACATGATTGGTGGGAGTCAGTCACCTCCCGTACTGACGAGGAAACTTTCACCTGGGCTCAGTTTAGGTAGAATCTATCTGAATTACATCCAAATTTATTCCTTGTATCTCGTCAAAATTTTGACTCATCTTATATCGCTTGTAAATAGGGATTCCTTTATGGCTCAGTGGATGCCAGCTGCCGGAAAGGCTCAGCTCTATCGATCATTTATGGACCTCAAGTAGGGTAACATGACTTTCTCCGAGTATGAAAGAAAGTTTAACGAACTCTCTAAGTTCGGACCTGGCTTGATTGATACACCACTGCTAAAAAAAGAGAAGTTCATCCATGGAGCACGTCCAGAGTATTACGATCTCCTCACAACTCATGTCCATGGCACTTTCACCGAGTTGATGGACTTTGCTCTTAGGTATGAGGGAAAGCCGAAGGGAACATCAGCCACCAAGGCTCCAGTTACTCAACCATCTTCTAGTCTGGCTGGGAAGAGGAAACAAAACTTTGAGCAACAGAAGAAGAACTGGCAGAAGACAACCGGGCTTGGCTATTCTCAGAAGAAGCCCATTGACTTATCGTCCATCACCTGTTTCAAGTTCGACCAGAAGGGTCACTATGCCAACAATTGTCCAACATCTATCGGTGCCGCCATCCCTCTACCTCAGGATACCAGGAACAACCTCTGCCATGTTTGTTTGCAGCCTGGCCATTTCAAAAAGGATTGTCCCTTGTATCAAAAGGGAAAGACAGCTGGAGTATTTGCTATGACTTCTTCCACCCGTGATCCACCTACCCCACCTGCTCCTAGTGATACCCAAGGTACATTACAGAGTACTTTTATGTTGCATACTTTACCTGTTAGAGTTCTATTTGGCACCGGAGCAACACATAGTTTCATATCTATTGATTTATGTAATAAACTTGGATTGGAACCCATTCTTGCATCTACTTTCTTATGTGTATCAAACCCGATTGGAGGACCCGCTAACCTCAAAAGGGTATGCAAATATGTCATGCTTATGTATGGCATGCACCGTTTCACTTGGGATTTCTATGTCCTTGGATTCAAGGCATTTGATATTTTATTAGGTGTTGATTGGCTACGAAAGTTCAAAGCCATTATCTCTTGCAAAGCTCGAACCGTCTCTCTTATAGACGACAAGTGTATACCTTTAGTTATTAAAGGTAAATCACCTCAAGAATGTGCTGGGAGTTTTATATTCTCTCTTGACTCTCATCTGAATGTTCTAAGCTCTAATACAGTTGTTCAATTCTTTTTTGATGTGTTTGGAGAAGTCAATTCTCTACCACCTCCATAGGAAATCGAATTCCGCATTGATCTTATCCCTAGTGCTCGACCAGTAGTTCTCCCTCCCAGGAGAATGGATCCTAGAGAGAAGGCTGAACTGAATGCTCAAATTGAAGATCTATTTGCCAAAGGCTTGATTCGGCGAAGTCATTCAGAATGGGGTGCTGCAGTTGTATTCGTCACAAAATCTGATGGTTCTCTCAGAATGTGTATGGACTATAGAGAGCTAAACAAGCTCACACACAAGAACAGATACCCGATGCCCCGCATCAACGAACTATTTGACCAGCTCCATGGAGCTAAAGTTTTCTCCCAACTTGATTTGGCTATCGGCTTTCACCAACTCAGGATTGCCGAGAAGAGTATTCCTAAAACAGCTTTCCGCATTGAAAATGTTTTCTTTGAATGGCTGGTTATGCCGTTCGGTCTTACTAATGCTCCATCTTATTTCGTCGACTTGATGAATAGAGTTTTCTGGGATGTTCTTAACAAGTTCGTTCTTGTTTTCATCGATGATATTCTCGTTTTCTCTAAGGATGAGAAAGAGCATAGGTCACATTTGGCTTTTGTTCTTGAAACTCTTCGCAGTCATCAGCTTAAAGCCAAGTTTTCGAAATGCCACTTTTGGAAAGATGAAGTTCGGTTTCTTGGCCATATTGTCTTGGAGAATGGGATTTCTGTCGATCCAGCTAAGATCGCCGTAATCAATGTAAGTTCTATCCTTACTTGTCATTTCTATCCAAACATCTTATCTCTATCTAGACTCAAATCCTTTGAATTTGTAGGATTGGGAGACTCCCAAAACTCCTACGGATATCCGCAGTTTCTTGGGTTTGGCCGGCTATTATCGCAGATTTATAGAAAACCTTGCTATTATTGCCGCACCACTTACCGCACTGACCAGAAAGAATGTAAAATTTATTTGGAGTGAAAAGTACGAAGCAGCTTTCAATGAGATGAAGCGAAAGTTGACCTGTGCCCTAGTTCTCACGGTTATTGACGGTAGCGAAGGATTGACCGTCTATACTGATGCTTGTTGTGATGGATTAGTAGCAGTTTTAATGAAGAAAGGAAAGGTTATTGCCTATGCTGGTCGTCAGTTAAAGACCCATGAAGCAAATTACGCAACACACGATTTAGAGCTTATTGCGGTTGTATTTGCTCTTAAGCTATGGAGGCACTATCTATTGGAACAAAATTCGAGTTATTCACTGACCATAAGTCATTGAGATATATTTTCTCACAAAAGGATTTGAATCAGAGACAAGTCCGATGGCTCGAATTCTTAGCTGCATATGATCTTGATATTAACTACACCCCGGGGAAAGCCAACGCCGTAGCCGATGCTTTGAGCAAAAACCAAGCTATGGTGTGTTGTAATATTGTCGAGGGAATGTTATTCCAGCTCGTCGTCTCCCCAGCTCTTATGGATCGCATTATCGCCAAGCAATATGAGGACACGTTGCTCTATCGCATTAAAGAAATAGTTCTCGGAAGAGTTGGAAATGCTGATAATAAATTGGTTGCACGAGTTGATAGTAATGGAGTCTTGAGAATTGACAATCGTATTTGTGTTCCTAATGATGATGGTCTAAGACAGGAAGTGCTGAGAGAAAATCATCAATCCTCGCTTTCATTTCATCCAGGAGTCACCAAGATGTATCAAAATATGAAGAAGCTATATTGGTGGAGTGTGATGAAGCGCGATATTTCTACCTATGTTAGCAGATGCACAACTTGCCAACAAGTTAAAGCTGACCACAGAAAGACAGCAGGTTTGCTTCAACCACTAGAGATTCCAGGTTGGAAGTGGGAGCAGATTTCTATGGACTTTATTGATGGGCTACCAAGGACTAGAAAGGGTAACGAAAGCATTTGGGTGATTGTCGATAGACTGACGAAATCCGCTCATTTTATTCCAGTCAAGACCACTCGTAGTGCTTCGAGTTTGGCCGAGATATACATGAGAGAAGTGGTTAAACTTCATGGTGTACCATCTAGTATCGTATGCGATAGAGATCCTATTTTCACTAGTAAATTCTGGAAAGCATTTCAGGATACCTTGGGCACCAAACTGAATCTGAGCACAGCATATCATCCTCAAACAGATGGCCAAACAGAGAGGGTAAATCAGATTTTGGAAGACCTTCTCCGGGCTTGTATTATAGACTTTGGTGGATCCTGGGAAGACCATCTCCATTTGGTTGAATTCACGTATAATAATAGTTACCAGGTAAGGAAATTGAAATTTCAAATTTGAATAAGTATATTTGAATTTCAATTAATCATCTTTAATAAATCAGGCAAGCATTGGTATGGCACCGTTCGAAGCCTTATATGGACGGCCGTGCAAATCGCCAGCTTATTGGATTGAATCTGGAGACCGATTAGTGCTTGGTCCAGAAATAATTATGGAAGCTTCCGAGAAAGTTGAAGAAATCAGGAAGAAAATAAAGACGGCACAAGACAGACAGAAGAGCTACGATTACAGAAGAAGAAGAGATCTCGAATTCAGTGTAGGAGACGAAGTATTTCTAAAAGTGTCGCCTTTGAAGAATGTTATCCGATTTGGAAGAAGAGGGAAGCTTGCTCCCAGATTTGTTGGTCCGTTTGAGATTATGGAAAGAGTTGGAACCTTGGCCTATAGAATTGCATTACCAGAAAAGTTCGCCGGTGTGCACAATGTGTTCCACGTCTCACATCTTCGCAAAGTTGCACACGATCCATCTATGACCATTCCCACTGCTCAGTTGGAAGAGTTAGTTATTGAGCCTGACTTGACTATTGAGCGAAAGCCACTTCGGATAGTCGATCATGAGAAAAAGCAACTTAGAAGGAAGTCGGTAAATCTCGTCAAAGTACAGTGGAGTGCAGATGAGCGAGATTGCACATGGGAAACTGAGGATAATATTCGGGATTCAAACCCCGAACTACTAATTTCAGATATAATTCAATTTTCTTAAATCTATCTTGACTTTTCTGCTTACTTCATTCCTACTTCTCTCGTCTCGTTCCTTTTCGAGGACGAAAAGTTTTGAGTGGGGGAGATTGTAACAACCTTGAATTTCTGACCCGATTTAAAATTTTAAATCCATTATTTAATATAAAATTTGAAATATATATACGATCTCAATTAGTATCCAAACTTCGTTTATAAGATGCGTCCAGTAAGTTATGGATATGGGTAAAGTGTCGTCGTAAAATATCGCAATAAATTTCATTTGCGTTTTATTGTATATCAGTTCATTTTAAAGTGTGTAAATTTCATCTTCCGAACCTAAATATTTTTACATAGAAAAATTGTAAATCATCTTCTGAGCAAGACGCCATTTTTCGTTTTCCAAATTCGGACTTCTTTAGCTCCGTCGATCTTATTTTTCTGCGTTTTTCCTGCAATTTCTCGCTAGCATAAAATTCGAATTTTTATAATTCAATCATACCACAATTATCTGTGTACCGTTGGAAGCGCCTCGTCATGCTGATCAAAATGGTATATTTATTCGTGCGAATCGGAGTCCGACGTATAGCGTCGCGTTGGTTTAACCGTTCCGGGCGGACCAGTTAAACCATTTTCAGCCCAGAAATATTCAGCCGTATACATTCAAAAAAATTTGAAAATAAAAATCACAGCTGGTAGAAATAAATACGGTAGTTGGAAGATGGGTTTAACTTGGAAATGTGTGTGGCTTTTCGTAGTTCTAAGCTGAAATTTATTGCTGTAAATTTATAAAATTAAAATAAACAAACGTATCATTTCATTATCTTCACTGTTCAATTCATTTCATTCTCTCCTAAACGTCTACAGGTACACTCTTCTCTTCTCTTCATCTCAGATCATCTTCTCTCTTTTATTTTATTTCCTTCACCATTTAAAATTTGCAAAAGAAAATGTAAACTCCTCCTTCACCTCAGCCCCACGCCCAACACCCGCCTTCCCCTTCATTTTGCCCCAACGTCCGACCCATCACCTCCAGCCGTAAGTCCACCCTCCGGTCGTCGCAAGCATACCACATCACCTCCATCTAATTAACTGCAAATTCTCCACCAACACACATCCCCACCTCGCCCAGACGCAGACTCCAGCGCCGTTCGCCACTTCCCCAGCCCATTCGCACTCGAAACCCACCACCCTCCCAGCCTCCATCGAAGCCCACGCCGAACCCAGCTCCGCCGCTCCCTGACCTGGACCCGCACCACCTCCCCGACCCTAGCGCATACCACCTCACTCCGTCGCCCTCCTCAGCCACCTGCGCGTCACTTCCACCCACTTCGACCAGACACGCGCAACCTTCCCTTCCCAGACCAGATGCGCCGCTGCATTTCAGCCGTTCCTTGCCTCGCAGCACATCACTACCCCAGTCCCTGACCTTGCCGTGTGCATGCATATGTTTGGAGCTGTGTGTGTTGTGTGCATGTCATGTGCGTGTGTGTATGGGCGCAAGGGTGTGTTTGAGTCCATTGTGAAGAAGTTGGGTTCTGTGTTATAAGAACAAAAGGTCTCGGTTCTATAAATAAAAGAGTGTACAGTGTTGCTTTCAATTTGAAAGTGAACAGTTTGCTTTATAATAAAGGAAGTGTACTGTGTTAATTTGCAGAAGAGAATATACGCAGTGTGTATATGTTGTTACTGAATAAATAGTAACCACCTTTCTTTTCTCTGTTGTTGCAGCAACCGATTGAGTTCCTTTTTGCAGCAGCATCGTTTCCTCAGCTTTCGTTCTTTTCTCCGTCATGGTAAGCGCATCTATATAATTTTATAAATTATATATAAACATTCATTGAATTAATATCGTCTTTCTTTTGTCGATAATTTCAGTGTCCGTTTGTTCGTGTTGTACCGACTCCATTCATACTTCTCCGTGCCTCGTGTCAATTCCTTTAACCACGAAAGGTGAAATAAATTTTCACGACTTATATTCTTATACAAGTTTGGTTTATAACTGATTGTTATGTTGGATGTTAATTGTTATTGTTAAAGTGATAAATAATATGCAAGCTGAATTTGATATAGGATAGTTAACAAATTTTAAATGGATTTATACGTTGAATATTGATTGGTTAAATTTGACCCCTTTAAATGTTAAATAAATCAACACGTAGAAATAGTGTAAATTACACATTGAACCATTGAATGTATGTTGTATAAATTTATGTAGTATAAAATAGAATAATAGACACCAAGTGAAAACCGTAATGTAAAAATCTTTGTCTACATGAAATGATAGTGTGGATTCTAGAAATAATTATATTAATTTGCATAAACAACAAATGTAAATTAATACGATTATTTCAGGATTATTTAAATAAATTATTGGATTGTTATTGATGGTTGCTATTGCTTGTTTATATATTTTGACAACATCCCAGTTATCACACTGCAAGTTCCCTTTGCTATGTTTTTTTAAATTGAAATGGAATCAGGTTGAAATGATAAATACCCAAATAAACATTAACTTAGGATAGAGAATTAAAATAAAACCCGATTGGTCAATAGTTTGATTTAAAAATAAAATAAAGACTTTATTTGAATAAATGATAAGTTTCTGAAATGAAGTTGGAATTTGAAATTTTAATGAAGGAAATGTTAATATTTAATAAGCTGAAACGAAATACTAACATAATAGTTGATGAAAGAACGTTGTTTTGAATTTAATAAATAATTGAGTTTTGGAATTATTTAAAAATTAAGTTTTGAAATTATTTAATAATTAAATAAGATTGAATTATTTAATAATTAAATGAAATGGAATTCTTGATAAGTGAAATTGAACTTTATAATAAGTGAAATTGAATTTCTTTAATAAGTAAAATTGAGTTCTTAGTAATTAAGTTTTGAGAATTTGATTGGACGAATCTAATTTAATTTAATTTGAAGTTTTGATATAATGAAGTTGAACTTAAGTAATTGATTTAATGAATTGGAGGTTAAATAGAAATTGTTCAAATGATAAATTTACTTAGTGAACATTGAATAAAGTCGATCAATGAATTTAAATTGATTTGAGTATTAAATTAAATTAATTTAAATGATTCCAGAATGAAACTTATATACGAATTTAAATCAATATTTGAATCGTTTTAAATGAAATTTAAGTTGAATCATAGCGCTTTGAAATTATGAATTTGGAAGTTTGAACGTAAATTATGGAAATTGATTTAGGAAGACAAATGAAATGTTGGTTTACAAATTCTAATTTAAATTGAAATTGATTTGGTTTTGAAATATATTAAACGACCAGTCGGTGTTATAATTACGAAAGTTATTAAAGAGACCGGAATCGGTTAGGGACATACTCACCGTCTAAGCCGAATACTACTTTAATAACTATACGCGGAGTGTGATCCAGAATGAAGTGGTTGAAATGATGTACGTTGATGACTGAAGAAAGAGAACGATAATGGATGACCTTGATACTTGCGTTGGAAATGACTAAAACAGGAGCCGTGCTGGGCCAAATAGGGTTAGCTACCTCGAGCGAACACACTTCTTCATAAACTACTCATTACTGGTTATTGATTGGTGCGCACCCTTGAATTGGGAGTGTTGTTTCGCGGTGTTGCGATCGTTGCGACGATGCGTTCTCACCAGTCCGGATCAGGAAAATGGTAGTTTCACTACCTTGGGTATTGCCTCATGTGCCTTGTCATACTTGTATCCCTATACGCGACCACTACGAATTTTTTTTGTATTATACCTATGGAGTACTCCCTGATAGCCCACTAGTTTACGGTGGAGTTTACAGTGTTGTATAGACTATGATGCTTATATAAAATGTGTTAAGGGGAATAATGGTGACGCCTTAACACTATCTTGATATTTTACTTTACTGTTAGACATTATCTACTTATCGTACACTACTATGTATAAATAGTTTAACGGATCCTGAAAGATGTTTATTCCATTCATCTTTGAGTTATTGTTATTTCCAATTCCGAATCATATTATCTGTATAAGAATATATGTCCCGATTCGAGTGTTTGTTTGTGCTTATGCTCGGATCAGACTGAAGATTTCTGTTGCTGTTCTACTTGGAGCTGAAGACCGAAGACTATCATTATCTTCACTTTATCTGTATTACTCTTTCTATTTGGACACTATTGGACATCTATGTTGTTCTATTTCATTTTATTTGAGACATTTTTGTATTTATGGGTAGCTTCATGAACTACTCTTATGACCATGTTGTAATTCCGCTGCACTATTCTGTTATGATGTATTTTCTGTGATTCTGTGATGATTCTTATTTATATACATATACTCCATTAATGATTCGTGTTTTGTACTATTTCAGTTGACATGTGTGGATTATTGTCAATCTAAATGGTCCAAATATACGGGTTGTTACATCTTGGATAGATTTTGTAGTGTAACTTAGGTTCGAACAAACATGTGGAAGGACTTTGGTGCAAATGAATTTGGCTGTTGCTTGTTTGTGGTTCGAGTTAATGATTGGATTTGAGCAAGTGTGATCACCACCGTATTTTTTTATCACCCACCACCTAGCATGATCTCTTTTAGAAACAATTGCATGAAGCCTCCATGGATAATTTGCATCAATATCACATATAGCAGTGAACTCTCTAGCACGGGACTTTATGTTTTTAAATGAAACCGAACACTTTATCGACCATTCACTTATATGTTCAATTAAAGATTCCTTTGATTTAAAAATCATACCAACTCGAGGGCCTTTCTCCACACATTCCAGTCCGAACATTTCGTCGGTAAATTGAAATTCTTGCATAACAGATCTTTCCATGATTGTATCATTGCATTGGTCATCTTCTAACGGTTCTTGCATCTTGATATGCTAATCAGTGTCATCAACTTCCTCTGGAATATCATCTAAAGGAGCGTCATTGTTAACATTCATAACATCGATCCATGTTTCATCGTCGTCAAGTGAAGCAGCGATTTCCATGCTATCCAAATGAGAAATTTCAATATCAGCATTTCCACCCTCCATATCCTCAGTGTCAACATCTTCATCTTCAATTTCATGCAAGTAGTCATTTGAATTCGGGGTTGGAATTGACTGTGGAGGATACGATTGATATGGAAGGAAACCATACCCGGGTGACTGCGATGGATATGCCATGACACCGTAGTCGGATGACTGTGGATACAATATGTACACAAACATTTGACTGTTAAGTACAAAAAACATGAATGAAACATTCATACAGCACATAAAAGCATACCCAGCTGCTTGTGCGTAAATGTTCGGTGGCTGGTAGGAGTAGTGTGGGTAATACATTTGACTTTGCTCGGCAGTATTACTGGGTCTAGGTTGGCTTGCATAATCAAAGATTTGAGCTTGCTGTTCAGTTGTATGTACCACCTCCATCTTCTTAACATACAACTCAATTACCTTCATCCTCACACAAAACATAGAATCGACATCGTCATCATCATTTACCTTAATGGCAATTGGGCCGTCATCCGTTACCCATTTACTAACCAACGAGATGTCGAACTCCGTAGAAGCAATCTTTGTAGCTTTGTACATTGCCGTTTTCAGCTCAAGAAAATTGCAACCCCTCCTCACTTTCGATCCCTTGTGTTTTCCGCCAACATTGGTTAGCTTGCTATTTTCATCGATGACTAAATCACCGTCATAGTGACAAATAATCGGCACGGTAGTCATTAATCTATCAAAATTACAGAAAGTTAAATGTCAACACTAGATCTATCAAAATTAGTGGAATAGGGTTTCGATGCTTTACCTCAAGTGTAGATGAACATGCAATCTTTTGTTAATCTTCGTAGAATTAACGATTTTGAGTGGAATGTTGTGTTGCTAGTAGTGAAAATAATGGCAATGGAGGTTAGGGTTTCTGAAAGAAAATGTGTTTGAGGAGTTGTGTTTGTTTGGGGAGGAGTTGTAATGTTTATATGCTGTTGTTGGGTCGGGGGTAGCCCAGGTATGCAGGTGCAACTTTAAGTTGCGCCTATACGTATGAAAATACTGGGCGCAACTCAAAGTTGCGCACAATTTATTCATGAGGACACAACTAGAAGTAGCGCCTACAACTTTCCAGAGAGCAAATAATATTCATGCGTGACTGTAAGTTGCGCTTGCAACTTACCAAATTTCCAAAGAACAAATAACAGATGCAACTTTCATACAACATCAACTTTCATACAATAACAACTTATAAGTTCAACATTTCATTCAAATAGGTGAAATATTTCATACAAAACATCATATTTCATACAACAACATGTTTCAAGTCAATATTACAACATCGCAACACCTACAAACCAACAAGTTCCATGCCAATACAAATTCAAAACAAAGCAACCAAACAACAAACCAACACAACCCTATCTTCTTACGTTTCTGCAATCGCGTAGTGTTCTTTGAGTTTGCGTCGGAGGCGGTTCAGATGGTCCAGCTTCAACTATTTCCTGCCCCGGCTGGCTACCTTGTGAATGACCTCCCGTGCCTCTAAAACGTCTTCTTTGGTAGGTACGACCAAAAGCCTGGGGTAGACGAGGCACATACGGTGGTGGTCTTTCTAGCTTATGCCTACCAAGAAGCGACTTGATAATTTCCTTGATGTTGAAGCACTTTCCTTTTACTCTGTCTTCATCTGCAGTGTAACGATCGGGATTTTCGACGCTCGAAAGTCGACATTAATACGTCCACTGTATCAAATGCCGCGCAATCGAATGTCGGAAAACCGAATTGTTATGGTTAAAAAGAAGAGGTAGAAGAAGACATAAAGAAAGAAAGAAAAAGAAACAGAAACAATATCAGAATCTCACATATTGCGGCGGAACAACATATAATAGATAAATGAATAATCTTTAAATCAAAGAACTATACATTTTATACATTACATCATCATCAGAGTTAATATACAACACAATATATCAATGGACAGTTATACAAACTTGTCCTCATACAGAATACACAGCGGAATAATAATATCATATACAAGTGATACGTCTCACCATCCAGCTCACCACTTGAGCTCCAAAACATCTTCTGAATCCAGAATGACCTGATAACCTGACTCTAGACCGCCCGTGTGGAAATTGGTGGGCACCCAGAGTTTAGGAAAGGTACAATAAACTTCAGGTCAGTCATGGTGACTGGTGTGAGAACTAAATCAGTTATTATCTTTAAAACAACAACAAAGGAAGTAAAAGACATTCGCAATGCTTTTTGGAAAATGAAACTACCATAAGGCCTCCCGCCACACACACAATGCAAACGTAGAATTGGAGGAGATTTCTCCTTATGATAGTCAAACATGCTTACTACGCAAAATCATTCGATATTATTATCATTAGTACATAGTGCAGAAAACATTTCGAAAGTATAATATTAATCTTAGCCAACATACAACCATTATTATATGCCTACTATAGCTACCATCTAAACAGTGGTGACCACCATAAGTAAATGGCAGGTTCTACAACTAAAACCGTACAGGGTTCGTATTGTTTCTTTGGATTTCCAACAAATGGTCAGGCTAAGGAACTTCCTTACACCGAAATGGAAACGCCTCTGGAAAGACGCCCCGAGAGTCAACCTGCTCTCTGCAAACACAAGGCCGACGCTACCTCACGCTGTACAGCTGTGACTAGGTAGCTAACACACGAGCTATGCCATCCCCCGGTCGTTACCGACCTTTATCCGAGGATCCTCAACCACAAAGCAACAACCACAAAGTATAATAAATTTGCAGCATCAACATAGGTAAAATATCTAGGCTCCATACCATGATATCACCTTTTATCCAGAAGGAAATGACATACCCTAAGGGCGCGACCCCTAACAACCTTGCCGCAACATTCCTATTTCGACCATTACCGGGTTGTGAGGCTCGACGAAGTCTTGTCCACAAAGCCACGCTTTTTCACAAAGCCACGCTTTTCCACAAAGCCACGTTTTGATCAACAAATGATCAACAGCACTTCGTATGCCACATTATCAAATTGGGAATGTTTCACTAGTAACCATCAACTACATAACCTCTGAGCTCGTACGCATGATCGAACAGAACCGAAGGCACTTCCAAAGAAGCCCTTGCAATCCGGATATTCACTAATCACGTCCGGACTTCCCATCACAAGAAGAGTGATATAAATCTCTATATCAGAGCAACTCGGTGCAGAGACATTCGATAGGTTGTCCTTTCATTTTCGAAAATATCCGGTCTTCACAACCGGTCTTTAATACGATCCATATGGTCGTATCACTAATTCGGAATGGGTTATATGACACACAGGTCTTTTCCCGGCTAACCCGAATAGTGAGCACAATATTTAAAACATATGGATATAGGGATTTCAATTAAGTCACAACTTATTACCCAAATCCTTTCCTTTAAATGGTTTAAACAAATTACCATTTTAAATCTTTAAACAAAAATATTTACTTCACAAAGTTTACCCAGTTTCACAAAGATTCATTCACAGATTTCCAAATCAATTTCCATTTCAATTGGATTAACCCATTAAATCTTTAAATTTAGATTTAATTTATAGCTTTCAAAATCATTCACAATTCAAGTCTTTTATAATATAAAAGATACACCTTTTAAAATCTTCTTTGATTTCAAAATAAAGCTTAATCATTTTCACAAAGGTTAATTCCTAGTTTTTCCAAACTATTTACAATCTCATTTCAATTTAAAATGTTTCGATACAAATTGGAAATCTTTTCACTTTATGAAAGCCATTGTTATTTGAAAACGGATAGTTTTCGTTTTGGGAAAAACTGGTTACAATTACACAATTTAAAGCCATTCAAGTATAAAACTTGAATATACATTTAAATTTCCAAAACCATATTTTAAATGGTTAAAAACCCATATAAACACCTTTTATAATTTGTAAAATCCTTTAAACCAAAATTACCAAATTATTGAATTCAATTTCAAAAATATTGAATTCAAAATTTAAATCAAATGATTTATATTCCAATTTTATTAAGTTATTTAAAATAACTTTTATTTTTTGAAACTCACTTTCAAAAACTTCCAATTTCAATTCCAAAACTATTTTGGATTCAAAAACTCAATTTTCCAAAATTGATAAAATATCTGTGACCTAACCGATTTCCACGTGAAATCCACATTTTGTGTGTGTATTGTGTAGTCCACGGTTTAACACAATAGTGCAACAACATTCAACCATCACAGATCAAATATAACAATATAATTTGATAAGCGGTACAACTATAACGCTTATCTTTCATTCACAGATCACACACACACACACACACACACACACACACACACACATATATATATATCACAGATAAACAAATTACAGATCACACACAAATCAGGATATCACAAAGCATCACATATCAGAGGTGTCAAACAATTCAACATCCAATATAATCCAAACATCCATAGATAGGATTAATTTAATTATCTAATTAATTTAAATCAGATAAATTTCTATAAATCAATTTTCCAAAGTTATTCCCTTTTTAAAATAAATTTCTTTATCTCTTCAAATCTATTTAAAAATCCAAATTTTAAATAAATTCTTCAATTCATAAATAATATTTTCGAAATCCATTTATTAAGCTTTTTTTCCCAAAATTGAAATTTAATTCAATATAGTCCAAAAATAAGACTTTTATCTTTTAACTCCTTTTAAATTTATCCAATTATCAAAATAAATTTTTCGATAAATTTTCAACTTAAATTTCGAAAATCCAATTTTTATTCATTTTCGGTATCCAACGATACCAAAAATATATCTGGCTAAATTATAGCCTTCAATGATTTCAAACACAATATAATCACACACAGATTATAAATAATCAACACACAACATTGAAATAAATTCAAATGTTTGAGGAATCCAGTTGGATCCCTCCAACCTGTTTCCCTGCATCCACAGATGTTAGCACAATACCAATTCCACTTCGAAGTGGAATATCGCGGTATATAGGATTTAAAAAATACTATCCGCTATTATGCGGCGCAGTAGGGTCTCATCCGCTATATAATGCGGGAAATCAACTCCAAATACATATATAATACCAATCCCACTTCACGGTGGAATTATCGCGGTATATGTTTTTAATAAATAACCTCCTTTTAATATGCGGCGTATAGGGTCTATTTCAACACAATAAATAGCAACCATCATTCAATTCACACAATCAACACTATCAACAAATTTTAAATCTATCTATTTAAAATTTAAATCGAAAACAAAATTCGATTGAGTGAGAAGTTCTCACCTCGCTTTCAATAACGGTTGCAATATTTTATTTTGAATAAAATTAAACACGCGTTTAATTTTACCCAAAATTTTCACTAGCTCCGATTGACTCCAAACCAGCTCCATTGCGTAGTGCTCGACAATACGATTCCAATGCAATTTGTTTCGTAATTTTCCGACCTCATATCAAGAAGATATGATATTTTAAAGTTTAAACAATTTAAATATAATATAATTTACAAAACTATTTTAAATTTAACTTCACTAGATCTGAGCCGCACGTTCTAGCCCTAGCAAATCACGGCCAGATATTACTTCTTCTTCCCCTATGCTTTCAAGCACGCGAGAAACCCACGGCCGCCACTTTTCACGTGAATTGTGCTCCCTCCTCGTCGATCGTGATGACGATCAGAAGATGCCGTTCAACTCGCCACAACGAGCTCCCCCTACTCCAGCCGACCGCACCCCCTTATCCATGCCTGATCCTCGAGATTCGTGCATGAATGGTCGGCCATTGAACAAGAATTGTCGTCGAACCGATGCGCCATACCCCATCATCTCCGTATGGATCGAAAGATCTCGACGAGATCTTTCACTTTGTAGTTGAGTGATTCTCGTAATAACGCGTGGATTTGAAGAGATCGAGGAAGAAAGAATCGAGTATTCTCGACCATTAAAAATCTAGGGCCGACTGAACGTGTAACGACCCGGAATTTTGGACCATTCGCGTCCATTATAAGTGTATAGATAGACACTCATGCCGGAGTTGAATTGCTCAAAATACCGCGTTGTTAATTTAAATTTGGCAAAACTGAACATATACAGTAAATAAAGTAATCGCAGAACACAGACACAGAGTAATAATTGCAGCGGAAATAAAAGAGATAGTAGTTCATGAAGCTACTATATGAATATATAAATACATCAGAGTTTACAATAGAAGAGTAAACGATACATCAAAGTTAAACCAGATACAACGGAAGAGTAACACGATACATCAGATACGAATCAGAATACATCACTGGAATCATCGAATACTGAAAGCAGAATAGATGGCTGGATCTTCAAGCAAAGCTCCAACTTCAAAAGGTGAGTCTCGAATACTGGTACACTCAGTCTGACCCGAGCGTAAAGCAAAACACAAGACACTCGAGTCAGGATTAACATTCTTATATTAATAAATCCAACTCAAGTGAAATAGCAATTGAAATACAAGTAACTCAAAGGATGTTTGGAATAACCATCCTTTAAGGATCCGTTAAACTATCTACTAGGTAGTAATGTACGCTAAGTAGATAATGTCTATCAGTAATATAAAGATATCAAAGTAGGGTTAAGCAGGGCCCATACACCTCTTAACCTGTTTATTCCCAAAAGCATATACAAGACCGTAGTTTCCCCAAAACCGGAAGTCACCAGAGGGCAATCCATATACTAAAGGTACAAATCAAAATCGTAGTGGTCGCGAATAGGATAATCAGTATGACAAGGTACATGAGGCGATACCAACTAGGATACTAGTAGTTGCGTGATCCGGACTGATGTTGGGCATAGCAGCTACTACCCCAACACCGCGAACAACACTCCCAAATCAAGGGGTGCACCCAAATCGAATCACAAAAGTAATAGATATGGTATCGAAGAAGTGTGTCCGCTAGAGATGGCGATCCTCAATGGCCCGGCGCGGCTCCTGTTTTAGTCATGTCAAGGGTCATCCAAAATCGTTCTCTTTCTTCAGTCAACGCGTTCATCAAAACCATCCACTTCGTTCTGGATCAACACTCCGCGTATAGTTATTAAAGTGGTTTCGGTTCAGATAGAGAGTATATCCATTACCGATCCCGGTCTCTTTAATAACTTTCGTAATTATTACACCGATTGGTCGTTTGTTTATTTCAAAACCAAATCAATTTCAATTTCAATTTCAATTCGTAAATCAACATTTCACTTGTCTTTCGAAAACCAATTTCCATACTTTATGTTTCAAACTTTCAAATTATCATTTCAAAATCTTATAATTCAAATTCAATTTCTATTTAAACAATCCAAATATTAACTCAAGTTCGAATATAAGTTCATTTCGAACACATTTAAATTAATTTAATTTAACATTTAAATCAATTTAAATTCATTTATCAATTTCATTCAATATCGTTAAATTAATTTATCATTCAAAACAATTTCTATTAAATTTCCAAATCATTAAATCAATTTCTTAAATTCAACTTCATTAAATCAAAACTTACAAATTTAATTAAATTAAATTCATCAAATCAAATTCTTTACATTTCAAGTCTTACATTAATTCCAAAATATCACATTTTCATTTCTTGTTAAAGAAATTCCATTTCACTTATTTACTTACTTAAATAATTTTCCAAAACTTAATTAATAAAGAAACTCAATTTCAATTATTTACGAAGTAAGATTCACTTATTCAAAAGTTCAATTTTTCTTATTAAAGAATTCAATTCAATTTAATCATTAAATAATCCAATCTTATTTAATTATTAAATAATTCAAAACTTAATTATTAAATAGTTTCAAAGTTAATAATTTCAAACTTAATTATTAAATCATTTCGAAGTTTAATAATTTCAAACTTAATTATAATTTCAAACTTAATTATTAAATCATTTCAAACTTAATTCAATCATTTCTCAAATTAAACAACATTCTTTCATTGCTTACATTGTTAATCTTTTGTTTCAGATTATTAAATATTATCATTTTCCTTTCATCAAAATTCAAATTTCAACTTCATTTCAAAACCATATTCTTTATTCAAATAAAATCTTCGTTTATTTTCAAATCAAATTATTGACCAATCGGGTTTTTATTTAATTTTCTATCCTAGGTCAAAGTTTAATTTGGGTATTTATCATTTCAACCCGATTCCAATTCAATTCAAAATCAACATATCAAAGGGAACTTGCAGTGTGATAACTGGGATGGTGTCAAAGTAAATAAACAAGCAATAACAACAACCAATATCAATCCAATAATCAATTCAAATAATCCCGAAATAACCGTATTAATTCGTATTGTTATTTGTACGAATTAATATAATTATTTCTAGAATCTACACTATCATTTCATGTAGATTAAGGATTATTACATTACGGTTTTCACTTGTCATCTATTACAATTTCATACATCATCAGTTTAAGCAACATACAATTGATGGTTCAAGGTGTAGTTAACAATCCTACGTGTCAATAAATTTAACAGTTAAATGGGTCATATTATACCAATGTCCGTTAATCAAATTTAACATTTAATTATCCTATATCAAGTTCAATTTCATACTATTTATCAATTTAACATTAACGATTTAACATCTAATATAAACATCAACAATCACTCAATTATCAGCCAAACTGTATTATCACCGCATAAATAATTAACAGATAATGGTGTCAGATATCACAGGTGAACTGATACAGGTAATAGCATATATAACAGTGTAATTAACTAACAGCAGCATATTTCAATTGTCGTTTCAATTGAAATCAAATTTAATAAATAAAAGAACGTTAATCGTGAGTGAGTGCTCACCTTTCGAGGCTAGAGATGATAGGCAAATGAAGTTGAGTTACAATCCAAGCACAGATGTCAAAGTACAGCACGATGGATTCGAATTCGACGAACACTGATAAATTGGATCAATGAAAATGATCAAAACCGGTTTGGGATAAACCGAAACAAGATGCATATACATGTATTTTTAAAACAATATTAAATTTAAAGAAAAAAAAATCGTTATATGTATTTCAAATCAATATTTAAACTTAAACATATGTAAAACATAGTCTTTATTTATATACATATTCCAAACTCGTTTTATTTCCTAACCACCAAACAAAACCAAAATCAAAGCTTCTACATATATGCTATTCTAAATCCAGACTTTTTAAAGAGAGAATCAAATATCCAAAACATCAATATTATTATATTTTAGACGTCAACACTAATAACCATATCATATGTGCATACTTTACAAAACTAACATTTTCGCAGACAAGTATAAAGTAACAACAACTTTAAAATATAGTATATATACTGCTCTTTCAAAATTTTAATATATTGACTTATATATAATAAACGAATCATTTTTTTTTTAAAAACTATAACCCATATATATAAACAACAGAACATACATTATAATTATAAATTCAATAGATCAAATCTACAACCCAATTCCTATAAAATTTAAGATAGCCTGGTACGGTTTGCCTCCGAACATACAAGCGAAAACTACTGTTATGTAATATATATAAAGTACTAACATTATTACCTTTAAAATATAACCTATATGACTTAGGTACGTAAGCAATACTCGAACAAAACAGACAATTCAATGTATGATTTGAAACCAAACTATATAACCTTAGAGACTTAAAATAAACGACAGCTAATACACACTATAGTTTGAAAACATCTATGTAATACAAATATATGTATATAACCCATAGTATGTACGTATAAGCAAATATATAAATACCTTAGTAGTGAAAAGAGGCTGCATGTGTGAACAAGGAGATGTGGTGGTGGTTGAGAGGGAGAAGATGGTGGCCGTACTTGCGTGTGGAGGGGATGAAGGCCAGGGCGCGGCTGCGGTGATGGAGTGGTGGCAGAGGCGTGGGTGTTTTGAGGCGAACAAGTGGGAGGCCGATACGTTGTAGGTGGCTAAGGTGTAGTGATCTGTTCAGGGAAGGAGAGGATGCAAGTCGCGATCGGTGGAGGCTAGGGGAGGTCAGTGGTCGCACTGAGCTGCTGCGCGTGGGTTTGCTGGGGTGGTAGGCGAAGGGTCGGTGATAGGCTGTTAGGCTTGTGGTGGCTTTCATGGTGGAGGCTCGGAGGTGATAAGAGTGGGTAGTTGGCAAAAGATGGGTTCCAGATACTTGGTTTCACGTGAGGAGAAGAATGGAGTTTTGCAACTTTGCATGCTTCATGGACCAAATAACATGTTCTATATATTTATAAATTAACAGAAGGATGTGAAGAAAAGAGGGGAGGAAGAAGAGAATTGAACAGAGAGAGAAGGAAGAGGAATGGCTACAGGCTTTGGAAGGTTTAAGCAAATTGAGAAAAGGAATTATGAACAGACATGCACGTTTTATATTAATAAAGGCTATAGGTTAATTATTCTCATTGGAAAGTAAATGGACACGGGAAGCTAAAATGAATGGTCACGACAATAAATCTTTTGGGACTACAAAAACGCAAATGACTATTGGCTGATAGACGGTGGAATGTGAAAGGTAAGCAAAGCTAAGAAGTAGAACGCGGAACCGATACGAAGTCGTTTCCGTAGATTTTACCGTTTTCTAGACTTCAAAATATAGAAATAAATATACTGTAGAGGTCAATGGGACGAGACGATCAAAACGGTATATGGATATCAGTGATACGATCATCCGATAAAAATCGATATCGGTACCAGAATACTGCTATTTTGCAGAAAATAAGAACGACGGAGCAATAGATTTCCGAATTTTGAAAAATGACGAACTGATATTTTGCTCAGAAGATGGTTTAGAATTTTTCTATGTAAAAATATTTTGGTTTCGAAAACATTTTATTTTCAACGCTTTTTAACTGATTAAATTGAAGTGAATTTACGCGCGAAATAAACTTTCGTATTTTCGGACGAAAATTTACCAGTTGCTATGTTTAACTAGACGTATTCCAAATATAAAATTTTTAATTCAAAATTTTATCGTTTAAAATTTTACAAAATTTCAACTAATTGCGTTATTAAAACGGTTGAAATTTACGGGTCGTTACACTCTCCCCCACTCAAAACTTTTCGTCCCCGAAAAGGAATGAGGTAGGAGAATAGAAACAACCAGAAAGAAAACAGATTTGAAATACAAAATAACAATTAATTTAAACCATATAATTCAAATTTAAATTAATTGATATTCAATAATTGATTTAATCCATTTGATTTCACTAAAATCAATCCCAACTATTTCTAAATTCATTATCTTATTATCCCATTTTCTTCAATTTACAATTTCTAAAACCATAAATTTGAATAGTCTTTTATTATAATCATATTTTATTTTCAACAGATTTAGTTCTTTAATTCCAAATTATTATTAAATTTTATTTCACTTAATATATCTTATCACATATATTTAACCCAGATAAATTAATTTAAACCATAAAAGTTTCGATTTAAATTAATTTATATTTACTAATTGCTTTCAAATTCAAGGTATTTCATAAGTTGATCAATTTCAATTTATTAATTCTTTCAAAACAAATTATTAATTCTTTCAAAACAAATTCATTTCATTATTAACTGAGTTTACTTATTATCCTATCTAACTCTATTAACATCTTTATAATCAAAATTTAGTGTATAACATTTACTTTAAACACTCAAATTTTATTTATACATTCAATTTATCTTGTATATTATCCAATTACATATTCAACTTCTGAACGATTTAGGTAAGTTGTATTAGAATGCAGTTGAACAATATACAAATAAAATTTTCCAAATTCAATTATTCAAGTTTAAATATTTATTCCAAATTTTTGGTTTATTTATAATTTAAAATCATTTTTTTTAACAAATTTAAGAATTAGATTTTCGATTAACTTTAAACAATTTAGAGATATATAATATATTTATATCAAATCAAATTAAATTTTAAAAAAAAGATACTTATATATATATATATATAAATCAAATTATACTGAAGAAATTCAAATCAAAATATTTTTCAAAACAAACCGTAGCAAAGCTACAGAATAGTATCTCCACTTCGAAACTCGAAAATGAATGTCGATGATGCGGCCGCCATCACCGAAATTATTTTCCAGCGACAAAGAGAAGAGCATTGGTTTCAACATTCTAAAGTTCTTTGAAAACGGTTTCTATTTGAAAATATTTCCAATAATATATACTTTAAAATTTTGAAACCAAAGTTCGAAATCACCGGAAACTAAATTCTCAAATTTCTGAATTAAATTCATTTCAAATTCCAAATCAATTTATAAACCGTATTTATAAATTTATTTAGAACAATAAATGATAATCAAATATTATCATTTCAAACAACAATTTAATTAACCTATTAAATTCCAGAAAATTTTAACTTATATTTTTACAATATAATCAACAAATTTATTAACACTTTAATTTCAGAAAAATTTATACTTATATAAAATATAATCATACAAAACTATTTTATTTACTAAATTTGAAAACAATGTTGTGTCAGTTTGCTCTGCTCAAGTGTTTTGGAGATCCTATCGATAGCGCTGATCAGACGAATCGATCGGAAACCCAAATCACATCAACAACTCAAACAACACAATATATAAAACATTTTTAATATAAATTTACAAATACATTCCTTTGCTCGACGATACAGGAATGAATTTTCAAAATAAGGATAGGGATTCAAATTTTGATGGACTCAAATCAAAGAGAAATTTGATTCGAAGATAAGTTCGGAATAAGAGATAAGATAATTATATTAACAGAATCGGGAGACGGATAAGCTTTTTAATTTACGGGCAACCTTAACCGGATCGACCGTGACTTAGATAATAAGATCGATGCTAAATTCCGAGGTAAATCAACATCTGATCTCGAGAAATAAAATTCAGGTATAACAGGAGATAGATAGCATCGTAAACCGAGGATACAGAAATCTCCGGTAAATCGATGTCTATTATAAAGGAGTTTACTCCTTTACGAATCACTCTAAGATTGGCGAGACCGCCGATCTATTATAGATAACATTTAGAATGGAGTTATGGGGTGCTCCATGATTGAAAGAAGACGAATAGTGAAGGACACGAATGAATTTCGGAACCGAGGGGAACGTTCCAAAATTCAAAGGAATTGAGTCAAAGGAAAAGATTGAAACTCGAATGAGAGTGATTCTGTAAATACATTTACTCTATATGTTAAGTTTTGCCTAGAGCTACCAAAGCTCTGATACCAACTGTAACGACCCGGAATTTTGGACCATTCGCGTCCATTATAAGTGTATAGATTGACACTCATGCCGGAGTTGAATTGCTCAAAATACCGCGTTGTTAATTTAAATTTGGCAAAACTGAACATATACAGTAAATAAAGTAATCGCAGAACACAGACACAGAGTAATAATTGCAGCGGAAATAAAAGAGATAGTAGTTCATGAAGCTACTATATGAATATATAAATACATCAGAGTTTACAATAGAAGAGTAAACGATACATCAAAGTTAAACCAGATACAACGGAAGAGTAACACGATACATCAGATACGAATCAGAATACATCACTGGAATCATCGAATACTGAAAGCAGAATAGATGGCTGGATCTTCAAGCAAAGCTCCAACTTCAAAAGGTGAGTCTCGAATACTGGTACACTCAGTCTGACCCGAGCGTAAAGCAAAACACAAGACACTCGAGTCAGGATTAACATTCTTATATTAATAAATCCAACTCAAGTGAAATAGCAATTGAAATACAAGTAACTCAAAGGATGTTTGGAATAACCATCCTTTAAGGATCCGTTAAACTATCTACTAGGTAGTAATGTACGCTAAGTAGATAATGTCTATCAGTAATATAAAGATATCAAAGTAGGGTTAAGCAGGGCCCATACACCTCTTAACCTGTTTATTCCCAAAAGCATATACAAGACCGTAGTTTCCCCAAAACCGGAAGTCACCAGAGGGCAATCCATATACTAAAGGTACAAATCAAAATCGTAGTGGTCGCGAATAGGATAATCAGTATGACAAGGTACATGAGGCGATACCAACTAGGATACTAGTAGTTGCGTGATCCGGACTGATGTTGGGCATAGCAGCTACTACCCCAACACCGCGAACAACACTCCCAAATCAAGGGGTGCACCCAAATCGAATCACAAAAGTAATAGATATGGTATCGAAGAAGTGTGTCCGCTAGAGATGGCGATCCTCAATGGCCCGGCGCGGCTCCTGTTTTAGTCATGTCAAGGGTCATCCAAAATCGTTCTCTTTCTTCAGTCAACGCGTTCATCAAAACCATCCACTTCATTCTGGATCAACACTCCGCGTATAGTTATTAAAGTGGTTTCGGTTCAGATAGAGAGTATATCCATTACCGATCCCGGTCTCTTTAATAACTTTCGTAATTATTACACCGATTGGTCGTTTGTTTATTTCAAAACCAAATCAATTTCAATTTCAATTTCAATTCGTAAATCAACATTTCACTTGTCTTTCGAAAACCAATTTCCATACTTTATGTTTCAAACTTTCAAATTATCATTTCAAAATCTTATAATTCAAATTCAATTTCTATTTAAACAATCCAAATATTAACTCAAGTTCGAATATAAGTTCATTTCGAAAACATTTAAATTAATTTAATTTAACATTTAAATCAATTTAAATTCATTTATCAATTTCATTCAATATCGTTAAATTAATTTATCATTCAAAACAATTTCTATTAAATTTCCAAATCATTAAATCAATTTCTTAAATTCAACTTCATTAAATCAAAACTTACAAATTTAATTAAATTAAATTCATCAAATCAAATTCTTTACATTTCAAGTCTTACATTAATTCCAAAATATCACATTTTCATTTCTTGTTAAAGAAATTCCATTTCACTTATTTACTTACTTAAATAATTTTCCAAAACTTAATTAATAAAGAAACTCAATTTCAATTATTTACGAAGTAAGATTCACTTATTCAAAAGTTCAATTTTTCTTATTAAAGAATTCAATTCAATTTAATCATTAAATAATCCAATCTTATTTAATTATTAAATAATTCAAAACTTAATTATTAAATAGTTTCAAAGTTAATAATTTCAAACTTAATTATTAAATCATTTCGAAGTTTAATAATTTCAAACTTAATTATAATTTCAAACTTAATTATTAAATCATTTCAAACTTAATTCAATCATTTCTCAAATTAAACAACATTCTTTCATTGCTTACATTGTTAATCTTTTGTTTCAGATTATTAAATATTATCATTTTCCTTTCATCAAAATTCAAATTTCAACTTCATTTCAAAACCATATTCTTTATTCAAATAAAATCTTCGTTTATTTTCAAATCAAATTATTGACCAATCGGGTTTTTATTTAATTTTCTATCCTAGGTCAAAGTTTAATTTGGGTATTTATCATTTCAACCCGATTCCAATTCAATTCAAAATCAACATATCAAAGGGAACTTGCAGTGTGATAACTGGGATGGTGTCAAAGTAAATAAACAAGCAATAACAACAACCAATATCAATCCAATAATCAATTCAAATAATCCCGAAATAACCGTATTAATTCGTATTGTTATTTGTACGAATTAATATAATTATTTCTAGAATCTACACTATCATTTCATGTAGATTAAGGATTATTACATTACGGTTTTCACTTGTCATCTATTACAATTTCATACATCATCAGTTTAAGCAACATACAATTGATGGTTCAAGGTGTAGTTAACAATCCTACGTGTCAATAAATTTAACAGTTAAAGGGGTCATATTATACCTGTAACAACCCGAGATTTCGCAATTATCTGATCATCGTCAAATGACGATTAAAATCGTTGGTTAATTGCTATTGCAGTTTAAATCGATTTGAAATTCTTTTGAATTTGTAAATATTGAAGCGGGCTTTAAAGAAAAAAAATTGTTTTGGCCCACTCGTTGTTGCCGTGACGTTTATCGGTACCTTTCCCCTTTTATTCGTTCACTCGAGAAAACCGTCCCTCTACCTTTTATTCTCTTTCGTTTGAAATCTGTTAAGTGTTGAAGTGGGCTTTACATTTGAATCTGGCCCACGTTTGCATTGCCTGATGCCGTGATAAGGGTTTAACCCGTTCCCCAATTCATTTTGCTCTGATTCGAAAACCCTAATCAAAAATGAAACGAAGGAAAAGAAAAATGAATGGCAGCCACGAGTTCTTCTTCTTCGTCCCCAAAAAAATTAGGGCATTGACTTCGTCTTCCCCCTCGCCTTCATTCGCGACCGCTTCAAGTCAAGGTGAGTAATCATTACTCACATCTAATTCATAGCTTAGTGATTTTTGGCTGGCTCAAGTTCGTGACTTTCATAGTCGAACTGCTTCGTATATATATGGTTTATTTTGTTGATATGTTTTAATTTCCCTGATGTCGTTTTCCTTGAGCTCCACAGTATTGATTCTTGAAACTGTCAATTTGACTTCGGGGATTTGCAACTTCGATTTTGAATTTGTGTCAAATTATGCTTGTTGATTTTGACTCTGCTATGTCTTTGATGATTGTTTTGCTGTCTGATTTTTAATATCTCCGCTTGATGCTTGCGAAAATTCGAACCTGCTGTTTGGGGTTCATTCATATAGTATTGACATGGAATTAATTGAACAATTTTATTCTGAATTGCCTTCGTATTGTTTCATGCCTTTGAGTGTGTGATCATACATGAATATATGTATGTGTTGCCCCATTAATATTTCACTGTTTTCCTGAGTTTGTTCTAGTCCTCAAGTTTGTTACATGTATGTTCATTGAGGCTGCTGTTCCAGTTCGTATGTAGGTATTTTGAACTAGGATTTGGTTTGATTCCTTGAATAATTAGCTTCGTCCTTGGCTTGAGATTTCATTCGCTTGCAGTTGTTTGCAGCTGCACGCGCCATTGTCGTTCCGTTGCTGTAGCCATGACCTACAGTCTTCACTGCACCCTTATTATCATTCAACTTTGCATTGTATATTTGTATGCATGCTACTGATCATATGTTGATATGTCCACTTGATACCCTTAAGTCTGTTGATAATCTATAGTGTGTAGTAGCCTAGTTCACCTTGAACTTCATGCGTGCTCGAGTTTAGTTCCTGTATTCATTTTGTGATGCCATTTTGTAACTGACTTGAGAGCTTTTGTGTCGTAGCACTATCCACCTGAGTACAGTCCCCATTTCATTTAAGTGCTCGCGGTGTTGCCATATTAATCACTTCGACCTCTCATTGGCATGGTGTATGCACATGCTTGGCCATTGTTGAGTTCCAGGCTTCTACTGTCCTGTTTTGTGTTGAGTTCCAATTGAAACCTGGAACTGCTATATTTGACTGAGAATTCTTGTTCCTCTGACTAGTTTGCATTATCCAGTTTTGGTTGTGAAGAAGAAATATATTTTGCCTTTTTGGCTTCGACACTGTCTGCAGTGTTGTATACTCATGCAATATGTGTTCCAGCCTTTGATTGCCTACACTATGTCTGGTTGGTTCCACTTTCCACATGATTTCGTTCGGCCTTGTAGTAGCGTTGCAATGTGAAGCAGATTGTGTAGTCTTTGGTTTATAACTTACTCGATCCAGTGTTTTGACCTGCTTGGATATTGAACAGACAGTTGCATTCCTGTCTTGGATCACTTGGACTTATTTTGTTTTTAGTTGATCTCTGATGGTACTTCCACTTCGAACTGCTTGCAAACTGTCTTGTAGCCCACTGTTTGATCGGTTGCATTCAAATTGTTTGCAACTGTGTTGAGTCACGCTAGTGTGACTTGACCTTTGCAATTTCGACGTACGGTAGTGGCGAGGCAGTGCACGCGTGCGTGTACTGCAGCCACACCGAGATTTAATTTAATTTGACACCATCTGTTTCCGTTTTATTAAGCGTAGTTTGAAATGGTTCATTTTGATTTGAATTGGATTTGTTGACTCTTGGATTCATTGATTTTCTGAGTATTTGATAGACTGTATTGGCGAGGCAGTACACGTTAGCGTGTACTGCAGCCAATCAGCATTGTTGTTTTTAAATTGGCATTGTTGTTTTGTTGTTTAACACTGTATAGTGTTATATCTGCCGTTATCCGATTCTTTTATCGAGGAGTCGGGTATACGAGATTTCTGTGACTGTCATCTAGTAGACTATTTGATTATTATTGCCTATATGCACTAAATAACTGGTTTGAATTAGACTGACCTGGGTATTATTTTCTTTTGAATGTAATACTCGGGTCAGACCCGAGTTATTTCAGGTTGTAGATTTTCTTCTTTGAGTTGCTGTTCAGGATTTGAAGACTTTTCACATCTTCTGAAGTTGTCCGCGTCATTTTGTAGTAGTCGTGTCATTATATAGAACGATATGTATTCATGTATATTAGTTGATAATGTACTTGTATATATAACTTCTAGAGTCGACAGTTGTAGTTGTATCATATGTATTGTGTCAATTATGTATCAACTGACATCAGTTATATATATATGAGACTTTTGTTTTTATCTGTGTTCCGCATTTATATTATCTGTGTTATTGTTATATCTAATGTCCTAAACTATTTGAACTATCGTAGTTTGTTTTATACTGATAATTGGGTGTGTCGATGGGAGTAAATAAATGATAGATGAAAAACAAAAAGTATATACCACTCCTATCGGGATAACCAATATTAGTGTAAGGCAAATTACGGATAGTCGCTCCTATCCAGCCTTATTCTTCGTAATAATAGACAGTATTTCTTTTAATACTCTTTGTTATTATGAGCATAGAGGTGGGGCGTTACAGTTGGTATCAGAGCTTGGGGTTTATGGACATAAAATAAAACATAACTGGGATGGAACATAGGTTACAACTGTTGGTCGATGTTTTATTTGTACTTTGAGTCAAAACTAAAGTTTTGAAATTTGGATGAAATTTTTAAATATCTTTATTTAAAAATAATAGTGAAATTGTGTTCTGATGATATGATTGATTTGTGTTCTATTTATCAGAGTGCGCAGCGGAAACAGTGAAACCGTCTTCGCTGAGTACAACTGATAATCTTTTTGATTTAAAGATCAAAATACGAAATCGATATGAATTTCAATTGTTGTTTACATAGCTGTACTTATTTTGTTTCTTTGAGAATTTCGAATCCGAATTGAGGATTCGAAGGAATTGCAGATATGTGATTTTTGTTGAAATTTCCGCTGGCTTTCTTTTGGTACTAATCATCTATTGATTAGATTTTTGCTGTTTTAAATTATCTTCATTGAAGATACCTTCGAATGGTTTCTTTGTTCATTCTGTAGTACGCGCAAAAATTTGAATTGCGCGTTACTGCATTTATTTTTGCGTTGAACCGATGCTTGGTTATGAAACGTATTTTGTTGCCGTTATTTTTATAACGGGATTTTTACACCAATGCTGAATTTTTGAGGCACGGTGTTTTGTTAAAAATTTTAATGAATGAAAATTCACTGATGTCACATTTTGATGTGAATTCTTTGATGAGATATTTGATGTTTTAAAATTACTGTCGCTTTGACTTCAGTAACAGCCCAATTTTTAAAAGTGGATTTTCAAGCGGTTATTCCGCAATACTGATGTGTAACCGTTTTACGGTATTTTTAGAAGCACAATTTCCTTATCGAAATTGTTACTGATTTGCTGCTTTAACCACGTGATTGGAAAAATCGTTTTAAAATGAAAATTGTTTTATAAATTTTTAATAGTTTGCGTTTTCAAAAGAATGAGAAAGCGACTTAAACGATTCAGCAAAATCGAGGATTATGACCCCTTTCTTTTACTGTTTCGCTTAACTCCGGACTTGTCCAGTTGAGAATGCGAATTGTTATTTTTGCAAAATAAATAAAATTGTTTTCAAAAATTTTACAGTTTGCGATTTCAAAAGAATGAGGAAGCGATTTAAACGTTTCAGCAAAATCGAGGACTATGACCCCTTTCTTTTACTGATTCGCTTAATTCCGGACTTGTCCGTTTGAGAATGTAAAGTGTATTTTTATGAAATACACAATTTTGCACTTTCAAGGAAACGAAGAAGAGATTTAAACGATTTAGCAAAAGTGCGGAGTATGGAACCACACTTTTACTTTTTCGGTTAATTCCGGACTCGTTAATTGAATATCTGCTGTTTTGATGACTTTGATGAATTTCACACTTTCAAGGAAACGATGAAGAGAATCAAACGATTTAGTAAAACACGTGGTATGGGACATGTGCGTTTGCTATTTCGGTTAATTCCGGACTCGTTAATTGAAATATTTGATGCTTTCGTGTGCTTTCGAGCCACTATGATGGACCTTCGGGTTATATGATGGACCTTCGGGTCAAATACCAGTACTAGACCTTCGGGTCACTCTGCGGACCTTCGGGTCAATCTGATGGGCGCCAAAATTATGTTGAGTACTTGGTAGGCTTCGGCCATATGAGATGCACGTGCGGCGAATTAAAAACTCGCCATCTGATGGGATCGATCCAAACTTTTATGTTGATTTTCTAGTCTTCTTAATTGATTTCTAGATATTTGTTGTTTCCAATTATCTGCAGGTAATTGGATATTTGTTGATATGAGTTCTGATTATCGTTTTTGATAATCGGATATTTGTTGTTTCTAATTATCGCTTGTGATAATTAGATATTTGTTGATATGAGTTCTGATTATCGTTTTTGATAATCGGATAGTTGTTGTTTCTAATTATCGCTTGTGATAATTAGATATTTGTTGATATGAGTTCTGATTATCGTTTTTGATAATCGGATAGTTGTTGTTTCTAATTATCGCTTGTGATAATTAGATATTTGTTGATATGAGTTCTGATTATCGTTTTTGATAATCGGATATTTGTTGTTTCTAATTATCGCTTGTGATAATTAGATATTTGTTGATATGAGTCCTGATTATCGTTTTCGATAATCGGATATTTGTTGTTTTAATTATCACTTTAGATAATTAAATATTTTCTGATTTGAGATTTAATTATCGCTTTAGATAATTAAATATTTGTTGATATGAGATTTAATTATCGCTTTTGATAATTAAATAATTGTTGATTTTAGATTTAATTATCGCTGTTAGATAATTAAATATTTGCTGATTTGAGATTTAATTATCACTTTAGATAATTAAATATTTTCTGATTTGAGATTTAATTATCGCTTTTGATAATTAAATAATTGTTGATTTGAGATTTAATTATCACTTTAGATAATTAAATATTTTCTGATTTGAGATTTAATTATCGCTTTAGATAATTAAATATTTGTTGATATGAGATTTAATTATCGCTTTTGATAATTAAATAATTGTTGATTTTAGATTTAATTATCGCTGTTAGATAATTAAATATTTGCTGATTTGAGATTTAATTATCACTTTAGATAATTAAATATTTTCTGATTTGAGATTTAATTATCGCTTTTGATAATTAAATAATTGTTGATTTGAGATTTAATTATCACTTTAGATAATTAAATATTTTCTGATTTGAGATTTAATTATCGCTTTAGATAATTAAATATTTGTTGATATGAGATTTAATTATCGCTTTTGATAATTAAATAATTGTTGATTTTAGATTTAATTATCGCTGTTAGATAATTAAATAATTGTTGATTTGAGATTTAATTATCACTTTAGATAATTAAATATTTTCTGATATGAGATTTAATTATCGCTTTTGATAATTAAATAATTGTTGATTTTAGATTTAATTATCGCTGTTAGATAATTAAATATTTGCTGATTTGAGATTTAATTATCACTTTAGATAATTAAATATTTTCTGATTTGAGATTTAATTATCGCTTTTGATAATTAAATAATTGTTGATTTGAGATTTAATTATCACTTTAGATAATTAAATATTTTCTGATTTGAGATTTAATTATCGCTTTTGATAATTAAATAATTGTTGATTTGAGATTTAATTATCACTTTAGATAATTAAATATTTTCTGATTTGAGATTTAATTATCGCTTTAGATAATTAAATATTTGTTGATATGAGATTTAATTATCGCTTTTGATAATTAAATAATTGTTGATTTTAGATTTAATTATCGCTGTTAGATAATTAAATATTTGCTGATTTGAGATTTAATTATCACTTTAGATAATTAAATATTTTCTGATTTGAGATTTAATTATCGCTTTTGATAATTAAATAATTGTTGATTTGAGATTTAATTATCACTTTAGATAATTAAATATTTTCTGATTTGAGATTTAATTATCGCTTTAGATAATTAAATATTTGGTGATATGAGATTTAATTATCGCTTTTGATAATTAAATATTTGCTGGTTTGAGATTTAATTATCGTTTTTGATAATTGAATATTTGTTTTCTGACTATCGTATGAGATAATCAGATATTTGATTTGTCTTCTGATTATCGTTTGAGATTTGAGCTTCGTCTTTTTCTCTGGCGATTCAGGGGAGTAATTTGATTTACTCACATTCAATTCGTGCTCTGTACGGGATTTCTGCTCTGTTTTCCTTCTCTTTTAGTTGCTGGAACTCGATTGTTCTTGCTTTTGTTAGTCATCTGATTTTGATCCCTGATTCTCACGAGGTTGATTCTTTTAATTTGAATCAGTCGGACCTTTTGATTTCATTTCTAATACTTCCCCTGCTGACATTTGCTTTGCTTATGCACTCGTCATTGTCATGCTCTTTTGGTTGTTACCTTTTATCCATTGATTCCCTATGATTGCGTGGACGCAATTTCTTTAAGGAGGGGAGTCTGTAACAACCCGAGATTTCGCAATTATCTGATCATCGTCAAATGACGATTAAAATCGTTGGTTAATTGCTATTGCAGTTTAAATCGATTTGAAATTCTTTTGAATTTATAAATATTGAAGCGGGCTTTAAAGAAAAAAATTGTTTTGGCCCACTCGTTGTTGCCGTGACGTTTATCGGTACCTTTCCCCTTTTATTCGTTCACTCGAGAAAACCGTCCCTCTACCTTTTATTCTCTTTCGTTTGAAATCTGTTAAGTGTTGAAGTGGGCTTTACATTTGAATCTGGCCCACGTTTGCATTGCCTGATGCCGTGATAAGGGTTTAACCCGTTCCCCAATTCATTTTGCTCTGATTCGAAAACCCTAATCAAAAATGAAACGAAGGAAAAGAAAAATGAATGGCAGCCACGAGTTCTTCTTCTTCGTCCCCAAAAAAATTAGGGCATTGACTTCGTCTTCCCCCTCGCCTTCATTCGCGACCGCTTCAAGTCAAGGTGAGTAATCATTACTCACATCTAATTCATAACTTAGTGATTTTTGGCTGGCTCAAGTTCGTGACTTTCATAGTCGAACTGCTTCGTATATATATGGTTTATTTTGTTGATATGTTTTAATTTCCCTGATGTCGTTTTCCTTGAGCTCCACAGTATTGATTCTTGAAACTGTCAATTTGACTTCGGGGATTTGCAACTTCTATTTTGAATTTGTGTCAAATTATGCTTGTTGATTTTGACTCTGCTATGTCTTTGATGATTGTTTTGCTGTCTGATTTTTAATATCTCCGCTTGATGCTTGCGAAAATTCGAACCTGCTGTTTGGGGTTCATTCATATAGTATTGACATGGAATTAATTGAACAATTTTATTCTGAATTGCCTTCGTATTGTTTCATGCCTTTGAGTGTGTGATCATACATGAATATATGTATGTGTTGCCCCATTAATGTTTCACTGTTTTCCTGAGTTTGTTCTAGTCCTCAAGTTTGTTACATGTATGTTCATTGAGGCTGCTGTTCCAGTTCGTATGTAGGTATTTTGAACTAGGATTTGGTTTGATTCCTTGAATAATTAGCTTCGTCCTTGGCTTGAGATTTCATTCGCTTGCAGTTGTTTGCAGCTGCACGCGCCATTGTCGTTCCGTTGCTGTAGCCATGACCTATAGTCTTCACTGCACCCTTATTATCATTCAACTTTGCATTGTATATTTGTATGCATGCTACTGATCATATGTTGATATGTCCACTTGATACCCTTAAGTCTGTTGATAATCTATAGTGTGTAGTAGCCTAGTTCACCTTGAACTTCATGCGTGCTCGAGTTTAGTTCCTGTATTCATTTTGTGATGCCATTTTGTAACTGACTTGAGAGCTTTTGTGTCGTAGCACTATCCACCTGAGTACAGTCCCCATTTCATTTAAGTGCTCGCGGTGTTGCCATATTAATCACTTCGACCTCTCATTGGCATGGTGTATGCACATGCTTGGCCATTGTTGAGTTCCAGGCTTCTACTGTCCTGTTTTGTGTTGAGTTCCAATTGAAACCTGGAACTGCTATATTTGACTGAGAATTCTTGTTCCTCTGACTAGTTTGCATTATCCAGTTTTGGTTGTGAAGAAGAAATATATTTTGCCTTTTTGGCTTCGACACTGTCTGCAGTGTTGTATACTCATGCAATATGTGTTCCAGCCTTTGATTGCCTACACTATGTCTGGTTGGTTCCACTTTCCACATGATTTCGTTCGGCCTTGTAGTAGCGTTGCAATGTGAAGCAGATTGTGTAGTCTTTGGTTTATAACTTACTCGATCCAGTGTTTTGACCTGCTTGGATATTGAACAGACAGTTGCATTCCTGTCTTGGATCACTTGGACTTATTTTGTTTTTAGTTGATCTCTGATGGTACTTCCACTTCGAACTGCTTGCAAACTGTTTTGTAGCCCACTGTTTGATCGGTTGCATTCAAATTGTTTGCAACTGTGTTGAGTCACGCTAGTGTGACTTGACCTTTGCAATTTCGACGTACGGTAGTGGCGAGGCAGTGCACGCGTGCGTGTACTGCAGCCACACCGAGATTTAATTTAATTTGACGCCATCTGTTTCCGTTTTATTAAGCGTAGTTTGAAATGGTTCATTTTGATTTGAATTGGATTTGTTGACTCTTGGATTCATTGATTTTCTGAGTATTTGATAGACTGTATTGGCGAGGCAGTACACGTTAGCGTGTACTGCAGCCAATCAGCATTGTTGTTTTTAAATTGGCATTGTTGTTTTGTTGTTTAACACTGTATAGTGTTATATCTGCCGTTATCCGATTCTTTTATCGAGGAGTCGGGTATACGAGATTTCTGTGACTGTCATCTAGTAGACTATTTGATTATTATTGCCTATATGCACTAAATAACTGGTTTGAATTAGACTGACCTGGGTATTATTTTCTTTTGAATGTAATACTCGGGTCAGACCCGAGTTATTTCAAGTTGTAGATTTTCTTCTTTGAGTTGCTGTTCAGGATTTGAAGACTTTTCACATCTTCTGAAGTTGTCCGCGTCATTTTGTAGTAGTCGTGTCATTATATAGAACGATATGTATTCATGTATATTAGTTGATAATGTACTTGTATATATAACTTCTAGAGTCGACAGTTGTAGTTGTATCATATGTATTGTGTCAATTATGTATCAACTGACATCAGTTATATATATATGAGACTTTTGTTTTTATCTGTGTTCCGCATTTATATTATCTGTGTTATTGTTATATCTAATGTCCTAAACTATTTGAACTATCGTAGTTTGTTTTATACTGATAATTGGGTGTGTCGATGGGAGTAAATAAATGATAGATGAAAAACAAAAAGTATATACCACTCCTATCGGGATAACCAATATTAGTGTAAGGCAAATTACGGATAGTCGCTCCTATCCAGCCTTATTCTTCGTAATAATAGACAGTATTTCTTTTAATACTCTTTGTTATTATGAGCATAGAGGTGGGGCGTTACAATACCAATGTCCGTTAATCAAATTTAACATTTAATTATCCTATATCAAGTTCAATTTCATACTATTTATCAATTTAACATTAACGATTTAACATCTAATATAAACATCAACAATCACTCAATTATCAGCCAAACTGTATTATCACCGCATAAATAATTAACAGATAATGGTGTCAGATATCACAGGTGAACTGATACAGGTAATAGCATATATAACAGTGTAATTAACTAACAGCAGCATATTTCAATTGTCGTTTCAATTGAAATCAAATTTAATAAATAAAAGAACGTTAATCGTGAGTGAGTGCTCACCTTTCGAGGCTAGAGATGATAGGCAAATGAAGTTGAGTTACAATCCAAGCACAGATGTCAAAGTACAGCACAATGGATTCGAATTCGACGAACACTGATAAATTGGATCAATGAAAATGATCAAAACCGGTTTGGGATAAACCGAAACAAGATGCATATACATGTATTTTTAAAACAATATTAAATTTAAAGAAAAAAAAAATCGTTATATGTATTTCAAATCAATATTTAAACTTAAACATATGTAAAACATAGTCTTTATTTATATACATATTCCAAACTCGTTTTATTTCCTAACCACCAAACAAAACCAAAATCAAAGCTTCTACATATATGCTATTCTAAATCCAGACTTTTTAAAGAGAGAATCAAATATCCAAAACATCAATATTATTATATTTTAGACGTCAACACTAATAACCATATCATATGTGCATACTTTACAAAACTAACATTTTCGCAGACAAGTATAAAGTAACAACAACTTTAAAATATAGTATATATACTGCTCTTTCAAAATTTTAATATATTGACTTATATATAATAAACGAATCATTTTTTTTTTAAAAACTATAACCCATATATATAAACAACAGAACATACATTATAATTATAAATTCAATAGATCAAATCTACAACCCAATTCCTATAAAATTTAAGATAGCCTGGTACGGTTTGCCTCCGAACATACAAGCGAAAACTACTGTTATGTAATATATATAAAGTACTAACATTATTACCTTTAAAATATAACCTATATGACTTAGGTACATAAGCAATACTCGAACAAAACAGACAATTCAATGTATAATTTGAAACCAAACTATATAACCTTAGAGACTTAAAATAAACGACAGCTAATACACACTATAGTTTGAAAACATCTATGTAATACAAATATATGTATATAACCCATAGTATGTACGTATAAGCAAATATATAAATACCTTAGTAGTGAAAAGAGGCTGCATGTGTGAACAAGGAGATGTGGTGGTGGTTGAGAGGGAGAAGATGGTGGCCGTACTTGCGTGTGGAGGGGATGAAGGCCAGGGCGCGGCTGCGGTGATGGAGTGGTGGCAGAGGCGTGGGTGTTTTGAGGCGAACAAGTGGGAGGCCGATACGTTGTAGGTGGCTAAGGTGTAGTGATCTGTTCAGGGAAGGAGAGGATGCAAGTCGCGATCGGTGGAGGCTAGGGGAGGTCAGTGGTCGCACTGAGCTGCTGCGCGTGGGTTTGCTGGGGTAGTAGGCGAAGGGTCGGTGATAAGCTGTTAGGCTTGTGGTGGCTTTCATGGTGGAGGCTCGGAGGTGATAAGAGTGGGTAGTTGGCAAAAGATGGGTTCCAGATACTTGGTTTCACGTGAGGAGAAGAATGGAGTTTTGCAACTTTGCATGCTTCATGGACCAAATAACATGTTCTATATATTTATAAATTAACAGAAGGATGTGAAGAAAAGAGGGGAGGAAGAAGAGAATTGAACAGAGAGAGAAGGAAGAGGAATGGCTACAGGCTTTGGAAGGTTTAAGCAAATTGAGAAAAGGAATTATGATCAGACATGCACGTTTTATATTAATAAAGTGTCACGAACCGAAATTTTCGACTTTCGAAAATTCAACATCGATACTCACTTTATCGACTGCTGAGCCATCGAATGCCGGAAACCCGAAAAGTTATGGTTTTAAGAAAAAGAAAAAGTAGAAGAAGAAGAAGATAGAAGAAAAAGAGAAGAAAGAAAGAAGAAGAACAACAGAACAGCCCCAGAAACAGAACAATATCAGAATCTCACATATCGCAGCGGAACAATATATAATAGATAAATGAATATCATTTAAAAACAAAAGAATTATATCTGTTATTACATTACATCACATCATATCATCAGAGTCAATAAACAACAATGGACAGTTATATACTTGTCCTCATACAGAATACACAGCGGAATAAATATATCAGATACAAATACTACGTCTCATCCTCCAGCTTATCTCCAAAGCTCCAGAATATCCAGAATATCCTGATAATATAACTCTAGGCTGCCCGTGTGGAAATTGGTGGGCACCCAGAGTTTAGAAGGGAACAATAAACTCCAAGTCAGTCATGGTGACTGGTGTGAGATCGTAAAACAGTTATTCTTTAAAATAAACAACAGGATAATTTTAAAGTCAATTCGAAATGCTTTTGGAAAATGAAACTACCATAAGACCTCCCACCACACACACAATGCAAACGCAGACTTGGAGGAGATTTCTTCTTATGATAGTCAAAGATGCTTACTACGCGAAAATCAAATTCTTTTGATTATTATTATTAGTGCATAGTGTAGAAAACATTTCGAAAGTAGAATATTAATCTTAGCCAGCATAGGTACCATTATATTATGCCTGCTATAGCTGCCTCCTGAGGAGACAGGTTATACAATTGAAATCGTAAAGGCTCGTATTGTTTCTTTGGATTTCCAACAAATGGTCAGGCTAAGGAACTTCCTTTTCCACGATGGGTACGTCCCTGGAATAGACGACCCGAGAACCTAACCGGATCTCTGCCAACACAAGGCCGGGTTACCTCTGCAAAAATAGGTAACTACTGACACGCGTATGCCATCCCCCGATCGTCACCGATCTTCCCGAGGATCCCCGATTTCCAACAAACCACAAAGTAATAATAACTGTGCAGCAACCACAGAGGTTAAGTATCTGGGCTCCATACCATGATACCACCTTTATCCAGAAGGAATGACATACACTAAGGGGCGCTACTCCCTAGAACCTTGCCGCATTCTTCCTGTTTCGACCATTTCCGGGGTGTGAGGCTCGATGAAGTCTCGTCCACAAAGCTACGCTTTCTCAAAAAGCCCTGCTTCGGGTCAAACAAAATGATCAACCTATGATCACAAAGATATAAGATCAAACAAATGATCATATCACAAATGATCAAACACTGATCATTTTACAGCAACACTCAGTATGCCACGTTACCAAATTGGGATATATCGCTGATAAATTTCAACTACATAACCTCTGAGCTCATACGTCTCAGAGAAGGGTGTTAAGCTAAGAGAATAAATTCTCCGCCACCAACAGAAATGTATTTGAAAGAAATCAACTTTATATCTCAAATTGTAACGTTAGACACACAATCCATACAAGTCTGTTCCGGGATCGAACAGAACCGAAGGCACTTCTCACGAAGCCCTTGCATATCCGGATAATTTTCAATCACGTCAGGACTTCCCGTCACTAAGGGTGATAAAACCTCTAAATCGAAGATCAGTCGATGTAGAGTAACTCGACGGTAATCCTTCCGTTTTCAAAAATATCCGGTCTTCAACACCGGTCTTCAAATGCGATTCATAACGACGTATCACATATTCGGAATGGGTTATACGACCCCATGGTCCTTTCCCGGCTAACCCGAATAGTGAGCGCTTATTTAAAAATAAGTGTGGCATTCAATTCATCCAATTCACAACAAATACCTACTCAAGGTAATTATTGATAGTCGGTTATTTAACTATCAATAAAGATGCGCAACATCATCAGATTCCAAATAATTTTCCAAATTATTTCATCTTCAAAAATATCTTTACTAGATATAAAATTTCCACACTTAACCATTTGAAAACAATTTCAAATCAATTTTCCACACTTCAAAAGTAAATCAATATTTATTTTTAAACAACTTCGCTTTCTTTTATAAATTCCGTATTGAATTTATACTTTCGAATATCTACTGATATTCGATTTTCAAATCGTTTTCAATATTCAATTTCAATTTATCTTTAAGAAGATAAATTCTCAAAACGTTCATTTCATATTGGAAAAGTATTTCCTTACTTATTAAATAATAAGTATTTCACAAATCTATTTATTTTCAACATTTGAAAATATTCGATATACTTAAATCAAATTAAGTATATATTCATTCTTTAAGGAAATCTATTTTCTATAACAACATCAATTTGAGTCAAAACGAATGTTACGTAAAACATCGTTACGACGACTCAAAAATCACTAGTATAGGGATTCGAAATTTTGATAGATATATAAATCCCAATACTACATCAAAAACATTTCCTTTCGGAAATCATTTACTATAACAACAGTGTTATAGTCCACCATTTCCTTAAATTTCTCGAAAACGTCTATTTCAACAAGAACTGTTGAAATCTATGTTTTCGATATTTAACACATTTTTAAAACATCGTTAAAAACTATTTAACTTCATTTTTAAAATATCACTTCTTCAAAAATGAATCCATTTTATTCAATAATATATTCACTGTCCAAAATCGTGAATATATCTTCTTTACTAATCTCCCATATTTAATTTATCAAATTCAATCTATTTCGAATTTATAACCACGTTTATAAATTCTATTTCCATTTATAAAAACTACAATTTATGAATCTTCTTTATTAACTAGTTCAATTCATAACTCAATTTTTATACTAACGGTCCATCTTATAAGTTAATACTTATAATTCATTTATTTTCAGAAATCGTTCTTTTAAAACTTTACAATTGTAAAGTTCATCCCTTTATAAATCATTTTAACATCATTTCCATTTTAAATTCACATTCCCTTATTTCAATTGGATTCATTTTTCCAAATATTCACTTTTGAATCTAAAATCGGATTTCAAATTAATTTCTAATTCTACTTTAACTCCAAATCAATTACAATTTTATTTCTAAATTTATTTTCACTACTAAAATAAATTCTTATTCTTTTCAAATTATTCAATATCCTATTTTTAAAGGGATTCTTCAAATTGAGATCATTTTACATTGATTTCCCAAATTATTTCAATTTACAAATTAAATTCCTAATTGGATTTCCAACTTATCTCTTTTTAAATAAATTCCTTTTTTAAAGAAAACAAATTTCAATTGTTTCTTTCAATCTATTTAAAAATCCAAATTTTAAATTAAATTCTTCAAATTTTAATCACTATTTTACGAAAACCATTTATTTAGCATTTTCACTTTATTCTGGAATTTATTCAATACGATTTACTTTAAAAATTCCTTTCTTCAAAATTTCTTCAATTTCAAAAATTCAATTTCGTTTATCTTTGGAATCCAATGATGTCGAAACATCCATTCAGCTAAATTTTAGCTTTCAAACAATTTCCATATATCAATATGATTAATATAATCATTCACAGATTCATACCACAGTATAAATAAATTAAATCAATGTGAGGGGTCCAGTTGGATCCCTCCAACCTGTTTCCCTGCATCCAAAGACGTCAGCACAATACCAATTCCGCTCCAGTACGGAATTATCGCGGTATATAGGTTTTTATAAATCCGCTTACTAACGGCGCAATAGGGTCTCATCCGCTATACGAGGCGGGAAATCATCAATCCAATATATACATATGCCAATATGTATATACTGCTATATATATAGATATATCCTAAAATATCTAATATCAACAATCCAAACAGACAATCAGACAATAACTGAAAATTCCACTTTTCAATTTTTTTGAGTGAGAAAATCTCACCTTAGCTTTATTAGCATCCATTTCCAATCTCGACCCCATTATCTTGATTTATACCTTGTATAAAAAATTTATAAAATTTTATTAATATCCGAGATAAATCGAACCATTCATTTTTATTTAATAAAATTTTATTTTATCAAATCAATTTAATTTCAAACAATATTTCCGTTTATATAATTTTAATCATCCAATGATTTTATTTTAACCTAGTTTTTCTTTTTAATAAATTTATCTAACAAAAATTTAAATCAAAACTATTCTTCCTTTAAATAAATATCCCACTAAATAAATCATATTAGTTTTGATTTATAAATACTACTTAACATTTTAAAATTCCAAATTAACTTCTCAAAATATTATACAAGTTAAATTAACATTCGAACCCATTATTTTAATATAAACTCTTCAACATTTTAATTCCATATATTTTTTAAATTTGAAAGAGAAATAATTACAATAACTATATAAAACAAACTGCTACCTCAAAGCTCAGCGAACATGACCCAACTGCCATAACTCGCCTGAGCCACCCCATCCAGTGCTTCGAACGAAGCTGTCCTGCCGAACATCCATGGTTGCGACATCGACCCATACGCGAGCACCTCGAGAAAAATGTCGAACCCCTTCAAGTCGCGGCTGCCATTGCGACAGGCACTCGCCTATCTCCCCAAATCGTGATTCGAATCGCTGAACCACCTGCCTCGTCGTCCTCGCCACCACGAACTCGACGAACCTCCTGCCTCCATCGCCTTACTCGATTCGACCAAGGATCGAGACTTGCTCGCGATTTGATTTGAGTCGAATTCGCCCTCTTGAATTGATGACGTCGACCACCTCCCTTGTCGCGCCAACTCCATCACCTCGTCGTCGTACTGCCGTGCCGCCACCTATCGCGTCATCGCGATTTCTCTCCCCGGTCGCGAATCTCGAACTGGAATCGAATAAGAGAATCCCAGATCCGTATTTGATTTTTAAACATATTCGTGCGTTTGGTTTGAAAGGAAGAGGAATGAGTTGATTTGGATTAACAGAGAGGGATGGCGGCCATTACTTTAAATTTCGAACGAAAGCTTTTCGTTTAATTTTTTTTTTCGACTGTGAATCTTTTAACGGGGAGAGATGGTAATTTAAAATAGAAAGAATATGGGTTGCACGATCTTCTCCCGTGATATTTGGCGTGATAAAAGGGATGATAACGTGGCTGATGTCTTTAAATTTAAATTTAAATTTAAATTCAAATTCGAATAAATTCCGATGCGTTTATACGTCGTGTGCTCACATATAAACACCGAAAATTACGAAAATTGAAATCCGGCAATAATACAACATTCCGGACCCAATGGAACTGGTTTCGTCGAATTCCGAGACTATGCCCCGGAACGCTATTTTCAAATATCGATTCGAACGATATAATTTCAAACTGAACAATTCATTTTCAAATTCAATTCTGAAGCTCCAATTATCTTCAGTATCATCAATATAAATATTAAAAGCTTTTCGAAATATTTTTCTTCAACTTTAAATTGAAGATTCAAATTTTCATTCAGTTTCAATTGATTAAATTTTATAATTTAATCGCCAAATTCAAAGCTATATTCGGGATTCAAATTAAATCATCGTTCAAATATTTAAAATTAATTAAATATTTTCAATTTAATTTGTTCAAAATTCTGGGTCGTTACAGACTTCCCCCCTTAAAAGAATTTCGTCCTCGAAATTTCAAGTTAGGAAAAATGGTCCTTAACTCGTCTACTACTTTTCAACATCTAATAGTTTTATCAATTCATCAAAACAAATCTCTCTACTAAAGATTTGTTATCAATTCAACTAACTTTCTAAACCTTTCATAGTTTTCAAACATCATTGTTTTCCTTAACAATTCAATTTTAAATTCAAATTCAAATTTAAACTTTCAAAATTTTCTAACACCCGAAATTTTCGAAAAATTTCGCCAGCGTCTCCTTTGCGCGGCTAATACGGTACGACTACAAAACGTCCCTACGGACTCTCAAATTTCAAAAAGAAAAAGAAAAAGCCAAGCGGCTAGAGAGAAATCATCAAAAACTCATATTATAATTCAAATACGTACCTTTTGTCGAGCAATTCAAATTATCTGTGAAATCAAATTCAATTCCCTTTATACCTGTATATCTACTAGCCATAATATCTAGTTATAACATCCAACTATTTTGCAAATTTTATTACAAAATTTTCCAATATAAACTTCTTATACCACTTCTAGTCTACTATTGAAGTTACATATTCATTATCTTCAATTTTACACTTCAAATTTATTTGAATTCAATTTCACATTTCAATTTCTCATTTGAGTTCAATTCACAATTCCAATCTAATTTGGATTCAATTTACTTTCAATTCTGACATATTGAATTTTATCAATTATCTGTCATTTACAACTGCACTATCTTAAATTAGTTCCAATTACTAATTCATTCGTTTTCACTTTGAATTTCTTTCTAATCAAAATTCAAATATTCTATAAGTTATTAACTTATTAATATTTCGTAAGTATTTTAAATAGGATTCCAGAGTCGTTTCCACTTTTTCAAAACCATTTGAAAACAATTCAAATTCCATTTGAATTTTCAAAACAAAAACCCTAATTTTCAAACAACTCCTATTTAAAACAATTTGACAGCAATTTCTCTTTTGGAAACCCGAAAATGAATTCTAATGATGTGGCCACCATCATCAGGATTATTTTCCAGCGACCGAAAAGAGTTTAGAGCTTTTATTTCTCTAAAATACTTTTCAAAACCTTTGAAAATCACTTTCAAACCAAAAAGATTTAAACTTCCCAAATCTCCAAAATTTTCAAATTCTTTTCAAAACATCTCCAAAACTTCTCTGGAATTCCATTTTAAATTACAATTCACATTTATAATTTACATTCTTAAATTTCATTTGCATGTGAATTTATCTCTTAACTTTGGAGTTATAATTTGAATTTCTTTATTTAATTTCAATGATAATAATTTAATATTATCGCTTCTAACAACCATGCAACCATATACTATAGTAATTCATAGAAAAACATTTCTTTTCTATACAAAATAGTTTTGGGCAAAATTATCTCATTTACCCTATTTAAAACAATACTGTGCCGAATTGTTCTATTCGAGTGTTTAGAGATCCCTATCAATGATCGTTAATTACTCGTATTGACCAGAATCCATATACCACTCAATAAACCAACCATCACAATATAAAACAATTTTTATATTCACTAACAAATACGCGCTCATATCTATTATTACACTCAAACTCATTCTAGAGTACTACTGACTCTATCGCTAATGAGTAACACCCAACAGAGCAGGGTTGTCGCTTAACCATATGCTCTGATACCACTTTGTCACGAACCGAAATTTTCGACTTTCGAAAATTCAACATCGATACTCACTTTATCGACTGCTGAGCCATCGAATGCCGGAAACCCGAAAAGTTATGGTTTTAAGAAAAAGAAAAAGTAGAAGAAGAAGAAGATAGAAGAAAAAGAGAAGAAAGAAAGAAGAAGAACAACAGAACAGCCCCAGAAACAGAACAATATCAGAATCTCACATATCGCAGCGGAACAATATATAATAGATAAATGAATATCATTTAAAAACAAAAGAATTATATCTGTTATTACATTACATCACATCATATCATCAGAGTCAATAAACAACAATGGACAGTTATATACTTGTCCTCATACAGAATACACAGCGGAATAAATATATCAGATACAAATACTACGTCTCGTCCTCCAGCTTATCTCCAAAGCTCCAGAATATCCAGAATATCCTGATAATATAACTCTAGGCTGCCCGTGTGGAAATTGGTGGGCACCCAGAGTTTAGAAGGGAACAATAAACTCCGAGTCAGTCATGGTGACTGGTGTGAGATCGTAAAACAGTTATTCTTTAAAATAAACAACAGGATAATTTTAAAGTCAATTCGAAATGCTTTTGGAAAATGAAACTACCATAAGACCTCCCACCACACACACAATGCAAACGCAGACTTGGAGGAGATTTCTTCTTATGATAGTCAAAGATGCTTACTACGCGAAAATCAAATTCTTTTGATTATTATTATTAGTGCATAGTGTAGAAAACATTTCGAAAGTAGAATATTAATCTTAGCCAGCATACGTACCATTATATTATGCCTGCTATAGCTGCCTCCTGAGGAGATAGGTTATACAATTGAAATCGTAAAGGCTCGTATTGTTTCTTTGGATTTCCAACAAATGGTCAGGCTAAGGAACTTCCTTTTCCACGATGGGTACGTCCCTGGAATAGACGACCCGAGAACCTAACCGGATCTCTGCCAACACAAGGCCGGGTTACCTCTGCAAAAATAGGTAACTACTGACACGCGTATGCCATCCCCCGATCGTCACCGATCTTCCCGAGGATCCCCGATTTCCAACAAACCACAAAGTAATAATAACTGTGCAGCAACCACAGAGGTTAAGTATCTGGGCTCCATACCATGATACCACCTTTATCCAGAAGGAATGACATACACTAAGGGGCGCTACTCCCTAGAACCTTGCCGCATTCTTCCTGTTTCGACCATTTCCGGGGTGTGAGGCTCGATGAAGTCTCGTCCACAAAGCTACGCTTTCTCAAAAAGCCCTGCTTCGGGTCAAACAAAATGATCAACCTATGATCACAAAGATATAAGATCAAACAAATGATCATATCACAAATGATCAAACACTGATCATTTTACAGCAACACTCAGTATGCCACGTTACCAAATTGGGATATATCGCTGATAAATTTCAACTACATAACCTCTGAGCTCATACGTCTCAGAGAAGGGTGTTAAGCTAAGAGAATAAATTCTCCGCCACCAACAGAAATGTATTTGAAAGAAATCAACTTTATATCTCAAATTGTAACGTCAGACACACAATCCATACAAGTCTGTTCCGGGATCGAACAGAACCGAAGGCACTTCTCACGAAGCCCTTGCATATCCGGATAATTTTCAATCACGTCAGGACTTCCCGTCACTAAGGGTGATAAAACCTCTAAATCGAAGATCAGTCGATGTAGAGTAACTCGACGGTAATCCTTCCGTTTTCAAAAATATCCGGTCTTCAACACCGGTCTTCAAATGCGATTCATAACGACGTATCACATATTCGGAATGGGTTATACGACCCCATGGTCCTTTCCCGGCTAACCCGAATAGTGAGCGCTTATTTAAAAATAAGTGTGGCATTCAATTCATCCAATTCACAACAAATACCTACTCAAGGTAATTATTGATAGTCGGTTATTTAACTATCAATAAAGATGCGCAACATCATCAGATTCCAAATAATTTTCCAAATTATTTCATCTTCAAAAATATCTTTACTAGATATAAAATTTCCACACTTAACCATTTGAAAACAATTTCAAATCAATTTTCCACACTTCAAAAGTAAATCAATATTTATTTTTAAACAACTTCGCTTTCTTTTATAAATTCCGTATTGAATTTATACTTTCGAATATCTACTGATATTCAATTTTCAAATCGTTTTCAATATTCAATTTCAATTTATCTTTAAGAAGATAAATTCTCAAAACGTTCATTTCATATTGGAAAAGTATTTCCTTACTTATTAAATAATAAGTATTTCACAAATCTATTTATTTTCAACATTTGAAAATATTCGATATACTTAAATCAAATTAAGTATATATTCATTCTTTAAGGAAATCTATTTTCTATAACAACATCAATTTGAGTCAAAACGAATGTTACGTAAAACATCGTTACGACGACTCAAAAATCACTAGTATAGGGATTCGAAATTTTGATAGATATATAAATCCCAATACTACATCAAAAACATTTCCTTTCGGAAATCATTTACTATAACAACAGTGTTATAGTCCACCATTTCCTTAAATTTCTCGAAAACGTCTATTTCAACAAGAACTGTTGAAATCTATGTTTTCGATATTTAACACATTTTTAAAACATCGTTAAAAACTATTTAACTTCATTTTTAAAATATCACTTCTTCAAAAATGAATCCATTTTATTCAATAATATATTCACTGTCCAAAATCGTGAATATATCTTCTTTACTAATCTCCCATATTTAATTTATCAAATTCAATCTATTTCGAATTTATAACCACGTTTATAAATTCTATTTTCATTTATAAAAACTACAATTTATGAATCTTCTTTATTAACTAGTTCAATTCATAACTCAATTTTTATACTAACGGTCCATCTTATAAGTTAATACTTATAATTCATTTATTTTCAGAAATCGTTCTTTTAAAACTTTACAATTGTAAAGTTCATCCCTTTATAAATCATTTTAACATCATTTCCATTTTAAATTCACATTCCCTTATTTCAATTGGATTCATTTTTCCAAATATTCACTTTTGAATCTAAAATCGGATTTCAAATTAATTTCTAATTCTACTTTAACTCCAAATCAATTACAATTTTATTTCTAAATTTATTTTCACTACTAAAATAAATTCTTATTCTTTTCAAATTATTCAATATCCTATTTTTAAAGGGATTCTTCAAATTGAGATCATTTTACATTGATTTCCCAAATTATTTCAATTTACAAATTAAATTCCTAATTGGATTTCCAACTTATCTCTTTTTAAATAAATTCCTTTTTTAAAGAAAACAAATTTCAATTGTTTCTTTCAATCTATTTAAAAATCCAAATTTTAAATTAAATTCTTCAAATTTTAATCACTATTTTACGAAAACCATTTATTTAGCATTTTCACTTTATTCTGGAATTTATTCAATACGATTTACTTAAAAATTCCTTTCTTCAAAATTTCTTCAATTTCAAAAATTCAATTTCGTTTATCTTTGGAATCCAATGATGTCGAAACATCCATTCAGCTAAATTTTAGCTTTCAAACAATTTCCATATATCAATATGATTAATATAATCATTCACAGATTCATACCACAGTATAAATAAATTAAATCAATGTGAGGGGTCCAGTTGGATCCCTCCAACCTGTTTCCCTGCATCCAAAGACGTCAGCACAATACCAATTCCGCTCCAGTACGGAATTATCGCGGTATATAGGTTTTTATAAATCCGCTTACTAACGGCGCAATAGGGTCTCATCCGCTATACGAGGCGGGAAATCATCAATCCAATATATACATATGCCAATATGTATATACTGCTATATATATAGATATATCCTAAAATATCTAATATCAACAATCCAAACAGACAATCAGACAATAACTGAAAATTCCACTTTTCAATTTTTTTGAGTGAGAAAATCTCACCTTAGCTTTATTAGCATCCATTTCCAATCTCGACCCCATTATCTTGATTTATACCTTGTATAAACAATTTATAAAATTTTATTAATATCCGAGATAAATCGAACCATTCATTTTTATTTAATAAAATTTTATTTTATCAAATCAATTTAATTTCAAACAATATTTCCGTTTATATAATTTTAATCATCCAATGATTTTATTTTAACCTAGTTTTTCTTTTTAATAAATTTATCTAACAAAAATTTAAATCAAAACTATTCTTCCTTTAAATAAATATCCCACTAAATAAATCATATTAGTTTTGATTTATAAATACTACTTAACATTTTAAAATTCCAAATTAACTTCTCAAAATATTATACAAGTTAAATTAACATTCGAACCCATTATTTTAATATAAACTCTTCAACATTTTAATTCCATATATTTTTTAAATTTGAAAGAGAAATAATTACAATAACTATATAAAACAAACTGCTACCTCAAAGCTCAGCGAACATGACCCAACTGCCATAACTCGCCTGAGCCACCCCATCCAGTGCTTCGAACGAAGCTGTCCTGCCGAACATCCATGGTTGCGACATCGACCCATACGCGAGCACCTCGAGAAAAATGTCGAACCCCTTCAAGTCGCGGCTGCCATTGCGACAGGCACTCGCCTATCTCCCCAAATCGCGATTCGAATCGCTGAACCACCTGCCTCGTCGTCCTCGCCACCACGAACTCGACGAACCTCCTGCCTCCATTGCCTTACTCGATTCGACCAAGGATCGAGACTTGCTCGCGATTTGATTTGAGTCGAATTCGCCCTCTTGAATTGACGACGTCGACCACCTCCCTTGTCGCGCCAACTCCATCACCTCGTCGTCGTACTGCCGTGCCGCCACCTATCGCGTCATCGCGATTTCTCTCCCCGGTCGCGAATCTCGAACTGGAATCGAATAAGAGAATCCCAGATCCGTATTTGATTTTTAAACATATTCGTGCGTTTGGTTTGAAAGGAAGAGGAATGAGTTGATTTGGATTAACAGAGAGGGATGGCGGCCATTACTTTAAATTTCGAACGAAAGCTTTTCGTTTAATTTTTTTTTCGACTGTGAATCTTTTAACGGGGAGAGATGGTAATTTAAAATAGAAAGAATATGGGTTGCACGATCTTCTCCCGTGATATTTGGCGTGATAAAAGGGATGATAACGTGGCTGATGTCTTTAAATTTAAATTTAAATTTAAATTCAAATTCGAATAAATTCCGATGCGTTTATACGTCGTGTGCTCACATATAAACACCGAAAATTACGAAAATTGAAATCCGGCAATAATACAACATTCCGGACCCAATGGAACTGGTTTCGTCGAATTCCGAGACTATGCCCCGGAACGCTATTTTCAAATATCGATTCGAACGATATAATTTCAAACTGAACAATTCATTTTCAAATTCAATTCTAAAGCTCCAATTATCTTCAGTATCATCAATATAAATATTAAAAGCTTTTCGAAATATTTTTCTTCAACTTTAAATTGAAGATTCAAATTTTCATTCAGTTTCAATTGATTAAATTTTATAATTTAATCGCCAAATTCAAAGCTATATTCGGGATTCAAATTAAATCATCGTTCAAATATTTAAAATTAATTAAATATTTTCAATTTAATTTGTTCAAAATTCTGGGTCGTTACATAAAGGCTATAGGTTATTTATTCTCATTGGAAAGTAAATGGACACGGGAAGCTAAAATGAATGGTCACGACAATAAATCTTTTGGGACTACAAAAACGCAAATGACTATTGGCTGATAGACGGTGGAATGTGAAAGGTAAGCAAAGCTAAGAAGTAGAACGCGGAACCGATACGAAGTCGTTTCCGTAGATTTTACCGTTTTCTAGACTTCAAAATACAGAAATAAATATACCGTAGAGGTCAATGGGACGAGACGATCAAAACGGTATATGGATATCAGTGATACGATCATCCGATAAAAATCGATATCGGTACCAGAATACTGCTATTTTGCAGAAAATAAGAACGACGGAGCAATAGATGTCCGAATTTTGAAAAATGACGAACTGATATTTTGCTCAGAAGATGGTTTAGAATTTTTCTATGTAAAAATATTTTGGTTTCGAAAACATTTTATTTTCAACGCTTTTTAACTGATTAAATTGAAGTGAATTTACGCGCGAAATAAACTTTCGTATTTTCGGACGAAAATTTACCAGTTGCTATGTTTAACTAGACGTATTCCAAATATAAAATTTTTAATTCAAAATTTTATCGTTTAAAATTTTACAAAATTTCAACTAATTGCGTTATTAAAACGGTTGAAATTTACGGGTCGTTACAGAACGTTTGATTGTAGGGTTTGAGCAAATGTGAGAAAGTGAAGTCCTTTTATAGAAAATTGGCCAAAACACTATTCATCGAAAATTTTCCGAACTCCAAACAAAGCGTGCCGGCTGGCATTTCTAAGGTTTCACCCGCGTTCCGAACACAATGGAACGTGTTTCGAGAGCCAATTCGATCGTATGTAAGAGTTACGGAAATAAACGATCAAATTTAAATTAAATCGATTTAAAACGATTTCGATGCGTTTTAACTTGCCCCGGACAAACGACCACTCCGATTGCTACGAAAATTGAAATCTTACAATAATATAACATTATGGATCCGATGAAACTAGTTTCATCGAAATCCGAGACTGTTTGAAAAATGACTATTTTCACTAGTCAATTAAATATTAAAATATTCAATTTTCACAAATTAACTTTTAAATCAATTTTAAAAGTTCCATAACATCATTTTAACTCCAATATGATTTAATATAACTTTATAAATCATTTTTATACACATTAAACCTAATTTCCAATTATTTATGCAAATTTCAAATATTAAATTGTCGATTTAATTTAACAATTAAATCTCTATATTCGAAATTAAATTTATTCGACTTACAAATCTTACTTGTTAATATTTAAAATCAATTAAATATTTGAATTTCAAATGACAGAAATTCTGGGTCGTTACAACTGCAGGATCTGCCAAAACATCGTCAACTTCATTTGAAATCATATACAACCTTTGAACCTAAAACAAAAGAATCAATGACGCAAGTAAGTAAAGCTTGTTGAGGAAGTTAAAAGATTAAAACTTATGAACACGTACCAAATCATGTTCCACCGGTCCCCGTGGAGCATACCTGGGCAGTCTAGTTGACGATTCATTAAGAACAAATCACTGTGTGATATGCCAGTACCAACTATAGTATTGTTCGATTGATATTTTGGTACGCGTTCAACCTGAACGTGATCCAACCTGTGATCCCACCTTGTTACGTACGTGTTGTACAAGTCTCTATTCCAACCGTGTGGGGAATTCTGCTCGGTTGTATCCGGTATATGCTGATGAAGGCCAAATTGACTCATTACTCTATCGGGGTAGTGTATGGCTACACTTTGCAAGCAAATAGTCGGGGTCCTTGCATACCAAGTCTGCTCCTCATCCAAGCAAATAGGCGGCAGATCCTATACGATCTCAGCCATGTATGGCATCCAGTCAACATCATGCTTGTCCATAACATCGAGCTCATTGATATAGAATGTGGGATGACGGGCTGGATTATCTCTCCAACGTCTATCTCCAGTCCATCTACAGTTATAAACAAAATAGTGTTTGAATATTGGCACAAACCATAAATTTTTCAGTATAAATTTCAAGTTGCTTTTACCTTGCCCCGTACGGTAATCCCGGAGCGACATTGGCACAAACATTTGGCCGCCCAATAGAAATACGCGTCCAAGACCATACCTGCATATTATCAGTGTTAAGAAACGTCTTTCAAAATATTTCATAAAATTGGTACACAAATAAGTCAAAACCGACATACCTGCAGAAGGGTTAGGCAACCTGCTAACCTGTTCGTCTTTCTTAGCGCCACATTATCCAACTCCTTGTATAATGCGCATAAAACCGCGCTACCCCATGAATAATCAGAAATGGTGGAAAAATTCTCTAGCAAATACAACCATTTAACGCTAACTCTACCCTTTGAATGGTTCGAAAATAGACGAGATGTTATAAGAAGCAATATGACAGCCCGTGTGAACTGTTCTAGCTCCTCAACGGATGAATCGACTGAAATCTCCCTGCCGATTATAAGGTCATTTATCCATTTGACCTTCAACTCTCTTCTATTGACCATCGCTTCTAGGGGTGGAATTTCACCAAGCAAACGTTGACAAACCTCATCGACGTACATGTTACCACCGTAGTTCAACATGGCACCTTCGATAGGAAGGTCAAGCAAAATAAAAATGTCTTGCAGTGTAATTGTCGTTTCTCCAACGGAAAAATGAAAAGTGCAAGTCTCAGGTCTTCATCTATCGCATAAAGCTGTGAGTAAAGACCTGTCAAATATGATATATTTAATCTGCATGAAATACCAGAATCCCGCTTGATGTAGTAATTGTTGAACCTGTTAATCTTCAACCATCTCCATCAAATCTTTGAAACTTTGCGAATGATCGAGACAATCCACCGGTTTTACACTCTGCAAAACAAAGAATTATAACTTATAGTTAATTCAAAATGTGAAAAAGCTTATAAAAATTTACTATATTTACAAAACAAATAATATTACCCTCATTAACTCTTCAAAATTAGAGCGGTGATTATCCTACATATAAAGCACGCTACCATCTACCGGTCTGCTTTCCGGTTCTTCAAAGTTCATGCCAAAAAAACCAAATTTTACAAATCATTTACAATCAATTAGTGATTCCACGCTTCAAATTGGATTATTAACATGTAAAACAAGCTAATTGACGGTATTTCTAGCAAATACAACCAAATAATAAGCAAATTAGAACTTAATCAAAAGAACTAGGGTTTTGGAAATTACCAAAATCTAGTTGTGTTGAAGAGGATCCCGCTTCCATTGTTGTAGTTTTGGTTTAATCGAAGAATGAAGAAGAAATTTGAAAAATTTGTGATAATTTGGTGCAAAATGGCTAAGGATTGGGTTTGGAGCTGATGGGTTCGGGCATGGAAGAAGGGGTTGAGGGTTTTGAAATGTTTTTGGGTTATGAGGGGAAGGGTATCTGCTGTCTCTATTTTACAGCAGCTACCTGTGCAGGCGCAACTATGAGTTGCGCCTACTTGTTACATTGCCTTTTACGCAACTGTTAGTTGCGCACAGGGAAAAAATAATTTGCGCAACTAACAAATGCGCATAATAAAAAATTTCGGTCATACGTCTAAGCGCATCTAAGAGTTGCGCCATCGAAAATATTAAATCTATGCGCAACTAACAGTTGTGCATTGGTCTAGCAGTTAGACAAACGCTGACTGGGCTATAACTAGCCCTGTTTGGTAATAAGTTTGAACCTATTGCGAAATTGTTTCAAAAATTAGCCTACTTTGAAAATTTGTCCTCTTTAAATTGTTCAATGTTAATCGCTAATTGAATTCACACTTATGAATCACATAATCAAATCTATGCAGTCTTTGAAATATCATCCAATTTAATTAGTTTATATTATGTTATAAATTAAGTAAACTTATCAATATATAAGATATGTTAGTTACGAGTGCTTTTAATAATTAAGGTTTTATTAATTTTGGTAGCTCTCTTTAGTAATTATTTGGCTATGTATATAAACATTATACATACATATATTAATGCATATTTAATAGGTTCAGATATATAAATAAATGCACAAATAAAGGGAAAAATGGGCCGATCACATATGAGGAGGTGAAGGGGTTTTGACATTGGATTTTAAGAGTCACCGGTGGTAGATAACTTTCTAAATAACTCTTATATAAATACCATCTTAAATTCGTTCATTATTCTTCTTGGATGAGATAAAAAAGGATCTTTTTCCATTCCAAACCTCTACAACTATAGCCGGCCCCCTTTATCTATTCTAGAATTCTAAAGTCTCCTCTCTTTAATTCGTGATAATACTTTGATCCTTGCAAGATCAAGAAGGTGGAATCAAATTCCTAGGAGACATAGAAAGATTAATGTTCGACAAGCGGTAGGATCACAAAATTGGTAAACGTTGTATTTTATTTGATTTCATGATGCCTAAACCCAATATATAAACCCATGTTTATAAATTTGCAGTACAATTTTTAAAATTAATAATTGATCAAATATAATTTGTATGCATGAATCGATTTATTATAAAATTAAAACCTAATGGAAATTACATCATACTATTTATGGTTTATTATGCAAATTATATAAACATAACATTCAACATTTTATCCCTAGTATTTAATGTTTTTATCACTTTAATTGTTGGGTTTGTATGGATAAATTAGATTTTGTACTTATATGCAATTATGACTTTTGAACGTTGAATAAAATTATTTTGGATTTTATGATTTGCACATATAAATTAGATTTTGGACTTATGTGTAAATTATGATTTTGAAATGTTAAATAAAATCATTTTGGATTTTATGATTTGTATGCATAAATAAAAAAACAAAATTATGATATATTAATTAACATATGCATAAACTAAATAAAAGGTACTTTAGGTTTTATAAATTATATATGCATATTAATTTCAAAATTAATTCTAAAAAGGAATATGTGTATGTGTGTACATCATTATTGGCTATAGTTAAACCATTGTTAATAATTCCTATTGATTGATGATAAACAATTGGAACGTTAAGAGTCATAGGCTTGTCATTTGGAATTTGATGTAATTACTTAATTATTTTATCATACACACACACACTAGTTGCAAATCTCAGCAATTATATGTATGTATATAATTTTCATATGCTTTGAACTTATTGTTATGTCATCATGTTATACATATGTATATCACAGTTGTTATCTTATCGTGCTGTGTATGTCAATGCGACTTTTCACATACCTAAAATAATAAGATGTAAAACATCTAATTAAATATAACATTACTTCAAAATCTAGATAGGGTCAAATGCTAAGTAGTTGCTTGTATAAGCCTATCTAAGATCTGCTCTGGGAAATTTTTTGAAATTTACCATATTTTACCAGTTGTTAGGACCTAATACGATAATGTTATCAAAGCCCAATTGGTATATATAAATTAGTCAGAATTTAGGCCCACTGTCGGGCTTTTTTGTCTAACGAGTGTCTAGGATGGAGTGTATGAGGCTTGGTGCTAGAGCAACTAGTGCCCTACCCTCCCCTGGCTTCAAACTTGGCCTAATGGATAGTGCAAGTTTTCAAAGTTGGCCCAGCAATAAGGCCTAAAATTGTCTTTGGGGCCTTGGACTAATTCAAATAAACATATTTGAATATCATAAAATATTCTGAATATAAAAGTTAAATTTAAAATATGAAACTTTCTGAATTTAAAAGGGTTTAAATTTAAATTTTAATCATGTATGTTGTAAAGGTTATAATATACATGTACAGTACATATATTTACAAAATTGTTTAAATTTTAGATGTCTGTTGTAAGTGTCATAACACAAATTTCCAAAACTGTTTTGGGAATTTTGAATTTGAATTTAAATTTGAACTATTAATTTCTAATTTGAATTAAAAAATTTGAAATTTAAAATAAAGTTTAATTGAATTATTAATCAAAATATACATATATACTGATATATACACACATATATAACTAAATGTTATGGTTTTATGATATTTCTTAAACGTGTTTAAGAAATAATTTAAAATATTCAAATTCTAAATAAGATATTTTTATTTGTTAATTAAGATAAGTGCTCTCCTCCTTGTAAGAATCACTCATTTTCTTTAAAAAAATTAATTAATTTATTAAAATAATAATCAAAGATTAATTGAAATTATTTTGGTTAATAAGATACATATATTATGTAAGTTAATTACATTATAAAAGGTATAAATAAATTAGACTTATATGAATAATTATATATATATATATATATATAATTATAACTAAACATATTAATTCCAAAATTGCTTTGAATTGATACTTAAGGTTTTGTGAAATCCAGAATTAATTGATTAATCAAATAGTTTATTAGGTAACTAAGTTACATATATAAACTTATGTATATAATATAAGTTTTAGTTTAAATTATAAAAGTTATAAATAAATTAATATATATATATAAGTAGTATGTATATAGGCTGAAATAAACCCAATTTATATTTATGGACTAAGTACATATGTATGGTACATATACCATTATATTAGATGTGTAAGGCACTTATATCATGTGGGTACTTTACAAATTACATTATTCCTTAATCGATAGTGCTCTTAGTTATTAAAGATTATGAATTTTAATAATGTTGACGTCTATTATTTATGTATATTAGATAGATTACTTGCATACGTGCCAGTTGTTGAGCAAACTTAAGCCGAGGTGTTATGTGTAATACTATTTAGTACATCTCTATACGGGTATGGTAAATGCCTGTATTTGTTAAGCAGACTCAAGGTATGGGAATCTATACTTAGGCCATCGCGAAATGATAGAACATAGTAACTAATCTCTCTTGGCTTGTTGAGCAACTCAAGGACAAGATTGAAATTAGGGCAAAGATCACGGTTAGGAGTAATATAGTATATAACCGATAAAGTGTTATCCACCGCTTGTGGGACTATGGCATGTTGAGTAAACTCAAGGTTAGATCCCCAAGGCAAGTGGGTTCCAACATCCGTTAGAGAAATTGAAAGGTCTCTATTTTTCTCCTACGGTTTTGAAAAATAGAAAACCTGATCGAACCTTATTCGATAAATGAAATGAATCACATTTAACCAATCTAATAAGTATAAGAACAAATGTAATATTATAATATCTAATAGTATAAATTTGCGTTAAATAATTTACAAAATGTTTATTAATTAAGGTATGCATGGTGAACTAAAATTAAAGATTGCAAAAGAAATGTTATTTGTTAGAACCTCCAGTTTATGTTTCAATGACAACAACTATACAATCATATATATATATATACATTTTATAAAGATTACAGGAATATACTACAAGAAGACATCATGCTCGAAAATATTAAGACTCGAAGACAAACGAAGATCTATCGACCATACTATAGTTAGTAAGGTTATTCTACTATAAAAGAGTCTTAGATAAAATGTTGTTAAGGTCTCATTGAGTATATATGTACACATGATCATACACAAATTCAAATACTTCATAATATAGAGAAAACTACATTTACTAACCACAGACATCTGAGGTAAAATCACAGATGTTCGAGGAAATACTCAGGAAAATAAATTTCTGAAGCCAAAGACGTCTGGGGTTTACCACAGACGTTTGTCATCTGAAAAACTGCATATTTCTGAATAGACACTTCTGTTGAACAAAAAGAAATTACCTCATCATCGAAAGGTTGCAGCGATTAAAATGAATAGACCTTATCTTATAGTAACAACTCTTCATCTGCATCCTTTAGAATATATAAATACTACCATGATTGAGATTTAGAGATCAGCTGAATTGAATTAATTAAATCTATTCTCTCTTGATTTCTTATCACTCTCTTGTGCATACATTGCTTACATACTCTCAATCTATTATAACCAAAATATAATTTTGGTTAAACCACTTCCTACAACTCAAAGCATTCACATTCACATACTCAAAGGAGATCATAAGAAGATTTCTACTATCGGTCAAAAACCATGTTATTTGGAACACAAGATTATCAAAGATATACTTTTGTGTTAGCCTATTCCTTCGGGTGAAGCGAGGGTTAGTTGGTTAAAGGAAATACCGAAAGGGAGCTTCGGGACCGAACGTAGGACGGGAGGTCTGAACCAGTATAAAATATCTGGTGTGATCGTTTTTATTATTTATCTTATATTCAATTATTGTTCTCTGCTTAACATAGTTAGTAATATACACTCACACACGTATATATATAAGTTGCATTATTTATAAAGATCCTATAGACTTTCAATTGGTATCAGAGCGAGGTCATTTCAATCTACAGTAACACGTAATTGAAAAAATCATTAAATGGCAAGCACATTTCAAGAAGGTCAATCAACTGCTCGTCCTCCACTATTTACTGGTTCTAATTATGCTTATTGGTCAACATGTATGTGAATTTATATTGAACTCAATCAACTCAAAACAAATATGAAGCACCTGACACCGATATTAGCACATGGACTAATGCTCAAAAAGCAGAGGCATCTAACAATGCCAAAGCTATGAATGTATTGTTTTGCTCACTTGGCAAAAATGAGTTTTCATGTGTCATGTTTTGCAAGACTGCATATGATATATGGCGCACTTTATAAATCTCACATGAAGGGACCAATAAAGTTAAGCAAACTAAAATTTTGTTTTTACAAAAACAATTTTCATCCTTCAAAATGAAAACAAGTGAATCGATTATTGATATATATTTAAGATTTCAAACCATTCAACACGATCTCATAGCACTTGGAGGCAAATTCATAGATTTTGATTTAGTCACGCGAACTTTAAACTCTTTGACAAATGAATGGGAAAGAAAAGTTTTAGCCATCCAAGAAGCTAATGATCTCTATCAACTTAAAGTCGAAGAGCTAATAGGAAAACTGATGTCGTATGAAGCTAACTTGTAGGCTAGAAAGGATCAAAATCATGAAAAGAAAAACATATCATTCCAAGCAAGTAATAAAGATTTAGACTTAGATGAAGAGGAGATTGTCTTTATTGCCAAGAACTACAACAAATTCAAGAAGTTCAAGAAGATGACCAAATTTCAAAATATTGGCAAACCAAACTCCTCAAATCAAACATCGATTAAATGCTATGAGTGTGAAAATTTTGGCCACATGAAGAAGGACTGTCCACAGCTCAATAATGTTAAAAAGAAAAGCAAATTTGAGAAATTCAAGAAAAAGAAAAGAGCTTTCAAGTAACATGGGATGATTCTAATTCGTCTCCTTCTGCAGATAGTGATAGTGAAAGTGACTCGGAACAAGCAAATGTGTGTTTTATGGCTAACACTAATAAGGTACGTCCTGAACTTACTTATGATAAAATAATGGAAATAAGTATTGAATTAGATGATAAATATGGAGAAACAAAAAAAATAAGTAAGGAATATGTAGGAAAGTTAACTAGATCAGAATTAGAAATCAGATTATTAAAAGATGAAAAAATTATCTTAGAAGAAGAATTAGAAATTGTTCAAAAGAAATACGCAACACTATTATCTCAAAATGACAAATTATTAAATGATTTAGAAAATTATATGTTAGAAAAGGTTAATCTGGAAAAAGAAAAACAAGAATTACAAGCAAATTTAGATTCTAGAAATATTGAAATTTGTGATCTGAAAAGTAAATTAGATAAAATAACAAATAATGTGACAAAATTCAACAAAGGAAAACAAAACATTAGAAAATTTGATTATGATATCTAAACCATCTGGAAATCGAATTGGATTTGGTTTTAAAAAAACAAAATAAAAAAAGCATATTATACACAAAATTCAAAAAGCCAAAATTAGAAACTAAGTTTAAGAATTCATATACAAATATGGTCAAAATATGGATTCCAAAAACAAGTAATAAACTAATTAGACAAAAATATATTGATGAATATTTATAAAAAGTTGTATATAACAAAAATTACATTTTTAAAGGAATCAAATACTCATGGATATGGCTACCTTCCTCCACTAACATGTAGGACCCTAATCAAAGAAGGTGAATTAAAATTTTCTTATTTTGCAGGTACCCAAAATTAAAGTAAAGAATAAAGAGAAATGGATACTCGATAGCGATTGTTTTAAGCACATGACTGGAAATGCTAATATGTTATCAAATATAATATATATCGATGGTGGCACTGTAACATTGGGAGATAACTCAAAAGGATTTGTCACCGGCATTGGAGAAGTCATCAGTATCAGTATTTCTAACATCGAACCTTAAGATATTTAACAAATAACAGAGATTATGGACTTTTTTACCCAAAAGGAAGCTCGTTCGAACTCGTGTCATATAGTGATGCTGATTTCGGTGGTTGTAAAGCAGATAGAAAAAGCACAAGTGACACATGTCATTTTATTGGTCAGTCTTTAGTTCATGGTTTAGAAAAAAGCAAAACTTTGTTTCGCTCTCAACATGTGAAGCCGGATACATCTCAGCGGCTTTAGCATGTGCACAAGTAATCTATATGCAACAAACTCTTCTAGATTTCGGTAAAATCATAACAAAATCTCTTATATATTGTGATAATACAAGTGCCATAAATTTATCAAAAAATCCTATTAACCATTCTTGAACAAAATATATTGATATTCGTCACCATTTTCTGCGAGATAATGTGAAAAAAGGAATTATATCACTGGAATTTGTAAATACCGAAAATCAAATAGCTGATATTTTTACTAAACCATTAAGTGAACCAACTTTTATTAAATTAAGACGAGATCTAGGAATATGTTCTTACAATGAATTGGTTAACTAAATATGTAGGATTAGTTTTGTACACTTAAAATTTTTTGGGAAGAAAAGCTCATATAAAACTACATAGGATAAAATTTATACACTTAGATTAATACAGACCACATAAAACTTAACTGCCCTCTGTTAAAAGTTATATGGTTAAACTTATTTTCCTCAACCAAACTTCTAAGTATAGTGAAAACTTTCTCTTATAAATTAACTTATTTTCCTCCTAAATACAAATAGTTTATTAAGACAAATATTACTCAAAAAATGTCTTCCCATCACGACTCCACATATTCAACTATCGATTATAAATCACCCTCATCAGATAGCACTTACGTTTCACCAACTAAATCTACACCTCCATCAATTCGCTCAGCCTCTATAAACATTGTTGCATCACCTACGTATCACACTGGCTTTTCCTCTAAGGAAAAGAAAGCCAAACGGTCAATTGATCTGCAATCAACATCTCTCGCCGACAAAGTCGATGAAATATATCACTATCAACAAGAAATGATGGGAGTTCAATGTGAAATGTATTACGAGCAATGACGTCAAGGATCTCTTTTAAATTTTCTCGAAAAATGTATTCTAGTAAATTTGTGGTCATTCACCAACAAAAAATTGCATACATCAAAAATCTCCTCGATTAAAAGAAACTCCTATAAAAGCGTATAACATTACTCCAAGAAATCTATGCAAGCCAGGACCATCAAACAAAGATTGGATTGACACTCCAGCTCATCCAAGTTGGTCTCCACTAAAGCCATTAGTTGACAACACAAAGGTTGAACCGAATTCATGGGATATACAACAAATTAAAAACTCTGACCTCTCTGGCAAAAACTAAATTTATGCTAAGCACTTTGTCAAAATAAGTTTCTTTTGTAATTTTTGATATGTATATTGTTTTAATTCTCTTGATATTTCAATAAAAAATGATTGACATTAAATTTTAAGCATACTTTCAGAAAATACATACCACAGACGTCTATGACACTATCATATATGTCTGTCAAAAGTTATGGGAAAACATTTTCCTATAACCTCATATGTCTGTGGGAACTCACAGACATCTGTCATATCTCTCTGTTAGTTTTTTCTGAAACCACAGGCGTCTGTCATATATTTCTGTTTATTTCTAATTGAAAGCACAGATGTCTGTGCCACACCCACAAACGTATGTCACTGTTTCGAAACCCTATTTTCAGCTGTCATACATACATACATATATATATATATATATATATATATAAATAATTTCCCAGTTTTACCTTCAACCTCCAAATTACTTTCCAATTCTAAAACCCTAGCCTCCATCCAATCTCTATTTGCTTCCTAATGGCTCCCAAACCAAAAACTCCAGTTAACGAACGTTCCAAGAAAGGTCATTCATCCTCTTCTCACAATCCCTTAGTTAATGATGCTCTCATTTAAGAACGGCTTTGCAATAGCACAATTGCCAACGGGCACGAGCTAAAACAAAAGAAGCTTCATTCTAGGCCTTTCTATAGATTATGCAAGTATGGAGAATATAGCATTCAAGAACTTCCTGTTGCCTCCGAATGTCGGGATTTAATCAATTTCGATGAAAATGAAGTACAAATCGACCAATTAGCTATCTTTCTTTTCTACACCAATTTATGTAGTAGTGATATATGGACTCCTGAGAATGATGATGGTTAGTTATGGACGAGTGTCTACGGATGTGTTTTAAAAATTAGTGTCAACACCATTAGAAGTATACTTAGTTGTTCTTCGTCCGGGATCGATTTGGAAGAAATTCCCGACCATAGAAACTTGCCACAATACGAAATAACTCATCTTATTTGGGAAGACAGGATGCCCCAGTGGAAATCCGTCTACTTACGTCCAAAAGCTAGATTATTAAATCTTATGATAATAAATACGATAACTCCACGTCTAGGTAGTCATGAACAAATCTACGACAACGAGCACAAAGCTCTTTATGCTATTTTTGGTGGAATACAATAAATTGGGCTAAATTCATTCATAATGAAATTAAAAGCTTTTGGTCCCATCATCGACGCACTATTATCTAGGCTCCATACATTATGCGTCTCTTAAATGCTTTTGGGGTACCCTCCTATATCTCTCATTTTGAAGAAATCCTCGTTGAAAAAAGCGGTATACGGTTTTTATCGTTGATGCACCTTCCCCAACGACCACCCCCAACAATCTCCCTTGAACAATGGTCCTTACAACAACAACAACAACAAGAGCATCATGGTACTCCTCCCACTACTGCTCCTTAGTAGACTTACTCACCTCATCCTTCATAACAACCTACATCCTCTAGTCAGGCTACCGAATATTATCCGGATTTTAAAATACAAGAACCTTGCATTGAACCAATGCAAAACGAATCTCTTCATGATTTAGCTCATAAAAATCAAAAGCTAATCACGACCAATCTGCGGGCTTTGAATAAAAAGATGACTAGATTGGAACGTTCTTTTTCGACAAGGATGACTAAAATGCAAAGAACTTTGGAAAAAGTTGTTTCTTTAGGGAAGGTTATGAGAAATGTCCGTGGCAGATCGTCTTCTCGCTCATCATCCTCGCCTTCACTTACACCACCCCCTCGAGCATATACACCAGTTTATCGCTCTCAAGCTTCTCCCAAAGGAACTTCTCACGACAGAGGCAACAGAGGAATAACTATTGTGCAAGAACAACCAAGAAGAAGATAATGATGATATGTACGTATCTGATACTCCGCAATTTCAACATCAATTGTACATGGCATTTCAAGGATCTTTATTTAGGAAGATGAGGAGTACAATGACCAAACACAGTGGCCAGGCACATACAAGTAGGATCCTTCATCTTATTGGGAATACTATGAAAATTATAGAGGCCTATCTTACTCTTCCAATCAGTACAATTAGCTTTTTTTAGTTATTTTTTTTATTTTTCCTTCATTTATGCTTATGCTTGTCTATTTAACTATTTACCTCCTGCTACGTTTGTCTCTTTTCTACTTGAACTTACTTATTTATTTTTTAATTATTCATGATCTTATCTATAACATGCTATTAAATGTCTATTTAACATTTAAGTTTATATCTTATATCATTCCTATTTTGATAATGACAAAGGGGAAGGAATTTATGCATATACATAGGGGAGACAAAGCTTACTTTATGAATAAATATAATAATTCTTCCATTTTGATTGTATAGTTGTCATCATCAAAAAGGGGGTGAAAGTTAGAACCTCCGGTTTATGTTTCAATGACAACAACTATACAATCACACACACACACACACATTTTATCAAGATTACAGGTATATACTACAAGAAGACATCATACTCGAAGATATTGAGACTCGAAGGCAAATGAAGATCTATCGACCATACTATAGTTAGTAAGGTTATTCTACTATAAAAGAGTCTTAGATAAAATGTTGTTAAGGTCTCCTTGAGTATATATGTACACATGATCATACACAAATTCAAATACTTCATAATATAGTTGAAAACTGCAATTACTAACCACAGACATCTGAGGTAAAATCACAAATGTCCGAGGAAATACTCGGGAAAATAAATTTCTGAATCCAAAGACGTCTAAGGTTTTACCACAGACGTCTGTCATCTAAAAAACTGCATATTTCTGAATAGGCACTTCTATTGAACAAAAAGAAATTACCTCTTCGTCGAAAGGTTGCAGCGATTAAAATGAATAGACCTTATCTTATAGTAACAACTCTTCATCTGCATCCTTTAGAATATATAAATACTACCATGATTGAGATTTAGAGATCAGCTGAATTGAATTAATTAAATCTATTCTCTCTTGATTTCTTATCACTCTCTTGTGCATACATTGCTTACATACTCTCAATCTATTATAACCAAAATATAATTTTGGTTAAACCACTTCCTACAACTCAAAGCATTCACATTCACATACTCAAAGGAGATCATAAGAAGATTTCTACTATCGGTCAAAAACCATGTTATTTGGAACACAAGATTATCAAAGATATACTTTTGTGTTAGCCTATTCCTTCGGGTGAAGCGAGGGTTAGTTGGTTAAAGGAAATAGCGAAGGGGAGCTTCGGGATCGGACGTAGGACGGGAGGTCCGAACCAGTATAAAATATCTGGTGTGATCGTTTTTATTATTTATCTTATATTCAATTATTGTTCTCTGCTTAACATAGTTAGTAATATATACTCACATACGTATATATATAAGTTGCATTATTTATAAAGATCCTATAGACTTTCATTATTCACTTGAAAATAATTCTTTTGCATGCAATCACTTCAAAGCCCACGATAATAAACCAAGTGTACAATCATTTAATTTTCCGAATGTAGGTCCATTTAAGTTTTAACTTGCATAATACTGTTTATTATCCATATGAGTATAGATGTTATAAATGAAATGAGAGTGTGGATGTTTGATCCATATTTGATCGCATACAATAGTTGTATGGTGAACATTATTATTTTGCAATATACAGATTTCGAATATTGTGTACTTACTATGATTAAGTGTATTTTTATTATTGGAAATAGTTCTAGACCAAGAAATAAAGAGACACCTGATTAGTTGAAATGTCAATTTGGACTAATTAATTGCAAGATCGACGTCCTTAATTTGTTAAGGTTAAATGGTAGCAATTGAGCATTGGAATTAGACCATAATCTAATCATTTGTTTTTCGCCTAAAGGTACGACCTTTGAATGAAAACAAAAATTTAAGATGATAGTAATAGCATTGGTATCACTGGGATGAAGAGATGGTAAGCGTCAGCTTAGATTCATGAAGAGACATCGGAAGTGGAATTATACTAATATTAGAATATGATTAAAAGGAACATGAAATACAATTTCAAGTTCTTGTAAAAGGTTATCTTTTATAAGTTCTATTTCATAGAGCTATTGAATATTAGATAAAAAAATCTTGATTGTAAATTTATTACAGTAATTGAAATAGAAAGCCAATGATAAAAGGGGTAGAACTTTGCATTGTTGATGTTTCTATAGTAGTTGCAGAAATAGTGGGAGCTAATCATATGAGTATTGCTGATGGACACATCTAAGTGAAAATAGATATTTTCAAGAATACCAATATTATTTTATGAAATAATAACTACTTTTTATTTGATCGAAAATAAACACAATTTTTTTGTATATGATATATAATAAACTTGTGAAGATATGTCTTGATAATTTGTATTCTTAACTAAGTGTTGTGTTGGCTTAAAATAATATACAAGCTTCTAAATATTTAGTGTAATTAATTTTGGAAATTTAAGCTATGCCATTAATCATTGAGATATATTATACTATATATATATGTGTGTGTGTGTGTAAAGAATATCTTTGTATTTTTGTGATTATGAATCATGATGAAGTATGTATCGAGTGATTGATAGCAATGCTCATTCAGTGGGAATATGACCAGAGTTAAGACAACCTTGGTTGATATCATTGAGTATCTTAATGTGTCATACCAAATGAGTTTGGGCTCCAGCAACCATTGTTTGGGATAGACCAACAAAGATATTATTGTCTATAATTCCAAAAATAAATCCACATACTTCATTTTCATAATTGAAATGTATGAGATACAAACTTATGTATATTAATACATCGATTCAAATTTTATATTGTGCATGAAAGCGAAATTGAAAGTGTGCAAAATAACTAAAAACAATTCGATGTGATCAAATAAGGTAAGTATATTTGATGTAACACCCCGTAAAATAAACCATAAATAAATAAAGTAAATTGAATTAAATATGATAAAGGTTGGATATGGAAATTTTATAAAATTGGAATTTGACCACGAAAGTTATTCCGTTGCATTCATGATGAAATTCTGATATGTTTCCATATATAATATGCTGAAAACGGAGCTCAAACAAATAAATTGCGAGCATTTGAATTTTTCAGATTTAAATTAATTTAGTTTGAATTCAAATTCAAAAGAGAAATCAAATTTAGGGTTTAAATTTCAAAAATTAGCTTGGGGGCTAAGTAAACATTTAATTAACGTTTAACGTTAAAAAATTAATTAGGGATTAAATAATCGGGCAACAGAAATAAATAAGTGTCCCCTGAGTGAAAGGAGCGGTGGACCTGAATAGGTCAACCGGTCGACCGATCTCCTAAGGGCGGTCGACTGCTTGGCAACAACAGTTGTCAGTGGCGGTTAGGGTTTTAAGTTATGTTTTATTCGATTGTGCGTTACAGATTTACCCTTTTCCTATCTACTTCCATCCTACGGTTCTAGTGTGTTTCAACTCCTATAAATAGGACCCTATGATCTCCACTTTTATTCATATTATTTTAAGGAATACGATGAAACTCTATCATTTATATCTCTTTAATAAGATTCAGAAACTCCGTAGAGAATTCAAGCAAGGATTCAACTTATTTCCTATTTGTTTCTTCTTCCTCCAATCTATTCTTATCCTATTATTCTCCAATTATTCTAAATCTAATGAATATATTACCTCTTCCCTATTGTGTGTGTGTGTATATCAAAAGAGAGAGATTCTGGAAGAGATTGGAAGGCTACAAATCCATTTGAGTAAAGCTAAGGAAAATCTGTGAGTGAAAACCTTAGTATTTCTTTTCAGCAATTGTTTAGTGTATTTCTTTTGGATTTGAATATGCTTTAGGGATTGTGGAATTTCGAAAATATGATAGATAAAATCCCCCAAAATTCCTTTTTATTTTGAAATGTCAATTCTATGCTGAGATTCTCGATTATTTACATTAATTTGATGGAATTTGTTTCGTTTATGCTATTTTTGATAATTTCATAATCTATTCCACTTCTCCTTCTTCTTTGGGTCAAATTGTGATCCTTTAATAAAATAAAGTATTTAGATTACGAATTCTATTCGTAGTTTACACCACTTATTCTTATCTATTTCTTTGTAAAAAAAGTGGAGTTGAATAGAATATGGGGTTTAGATTACAATTCCTATTGTTTAAGATGTTCCATTAACTTGGTGTAATAAATTGAGTTTCTATTTAATTTACAAGTATGTTATTGCAGTTTTGATTATGAATATTTGTTCCCTATTTTGGACATTAGAATTGCATGAAACCTTGGGAAATTGAAGGAAAAGGACTTGTAATAATAATTGGTTAGGGAATTGACATTTAACACTAATTTAGAGAGTAAATTCCATGTGATTAGAACTTATTAGGAGCGAATATTTATTTAATTCAATTTACGTAATTAATGTATAACTATTGCGTATATGGCATAGTTAATTAGGAATTTATTTACATTTATTTCCCAATCAGGAAGGTAACTGATTTTGGGGCGAAAATAAGAGGAAACTCTTATATAGCCTAATTATTATTTTAAGGCGTAATAAGGAAGATTCCTTATAAGGCCTTATTTATGAAATGGTGAGATGAGTGTCTCTCTCTCTATATATAATAGATTTTTACTAATTTATAGCTAATTCATAGGGATGCAAGGTCAATAGAGTTACATGACCGAAGTCTGCCCTTCATTTTGAGGCTACCAGCAGTTGTGTACACTTTTATTGATGTGAGATAACCTTATGATAAATATTTGTAATGACGATGTAACGACCTAAGATTCGATCACACCAAGATATAATATTTAGTGGATTTTTAATAATCCAAATATAAGTTTTTATAACACAAATAATATTATGTAAGATGTTAAGATATATTTATACACAAAAGTATGAACTTTTGCTTATACCTGTAAAAGTGACAAAAGTTAATTTTCAGTAAAATTAAGTTTCAATGATTAAATAAATTATTTTACTTAAATAAGGCATTTTTATTATTAAATAATAATATACAAATTTATTTTCAAATTTTGTTTACAAATATAAATAGTTTAGCAAAAATGTAAAGATGTGACCGGAAATCGGATTTCGGATTCAAAACGGCTTAGCAGTCAAAAGTTGTATCCAAATATCGCAACGTTGGAAGTTAAACACATTAAAACATACTAATACACTTAGTAATATATATATAAATAAATAATTACTTTAATAAATTTTAAAGTAAGAAAAGTAAGATATTTTGGTAAAAGTCAACAAAATCTCACCAAAACCAATGCAAATCTTTTCATTAAGCCAAGATTCCATCCAAATACATCCCTTAAGAGCTAAGGAAGTAAGCAAAGAGGATATGAAGTGATAGAAGCACATGGAATTACCTTGGACTGTGCAATATGGTGTGATGGGGAGGGATAAAAGTGTGAAATACAAAGCTTAATCCTTAAGTAATTCAAGGCTATAAATACCCAAGCATCCTTCTCATTTCTTCACGCTTCATTCCATTCATTTCTAATCTTTCTCCTTCTTCTTCCTTAGAGCTTTAATGGATTCCATGCTAGCTTAAAATAATTCAAAGTAATAACGAAGTTCTATCGGAAAATTCGAAGTTAATAGTCCACTTAAGTTCAAAATCAAGTTAGTATGCTCCATTCATCTCTCCACCTAAGGCCGAGACCATTAAGAGTCATCTCCACCTCCTTTTCATCTCAGCTTCCAAGGTAGCGGAGGTATAATGGATTTCAAGAACTTATGGGAAGTAGTAGCGAAGCTATAGTCAAATCCGTAGTAACAAAGTTAGATCAGAAAGCAATTTTTTTTATAAAACTCTCTCTCTTCTCTACTCTTATTTTCTATAATGTTATGTCATGCTTCTGTACTTGTTGTATTGCTTGATATCATGTTTGGATAGATGTTAAATGATTGTTTGGTTGATATCATAACAAGTCACGATAAATTACACGTCGAAAAATCACAAAAGTAATCACTTCCTTATTTAAATTCAAAAGTGTATATGATTTGTTAACCTCTTTTAAAAACATGAGAAAATGGTTTTAAATGACTTAGAAATGTTTTAAAAGTATTTAACATGATTTTAGCAAAGATTTGAAAAGACTTGAAAATTAACTAGAAATAGGCGCGTCATGTAACGATAGTTCTTGATTTTGCGCCGCAAAAGTTAAATCTATTTATACGATGGATTCGAATCTGAATTCTTTGAAATAAGAAAGGACTCTTCCCACTATAGTTTCCAAGTGCAAAAGAAAAATCAAGATTTCATTTAAGAGAATTTAAATTATGTTTAAATCAATATTTCTGAAAAATCGCGCTTCAACAGTTAAACGACCGAAGTGGTAAAATCTTTTAAAATGATTGTTTTTAAATTCTTATAAATGGGGAATAAATTCCTAAAATTTATTTTAAATATATTAAAAGAGTTTAAATAATTTTGACTTAAAAGATGTAGAAAGTAAAAATTTGAGCTTCAGGGCTCCAAAATCACCATCCTCCACTATTTACCAACGAATTTTGGAAAATGATTTTTAAATTTAGTTTTTTTCCAAACTTTTTTTGAAATGATTTTTAATAATGAAAGGAGTATGCGAAACTACTAGTACATTTGTCCTGCCTGTGAGATCTAGAAAGGTAAAACAAGGTGTGTAAATAAGGTTAGGGATGAAGCAACCAGTGCCCTGAACTTACATGACATTCGTTGTCTCTTTCTAGACGAGGGGTGGAATAGATCAAAGGGAAAACCCGGATGCTCTAAAAAGATCCTATTTATGTTTTTCCAAAAGAAAAGATACCATTAAGAAATTATTTCCAAGGAATAAAAGAAAATGATTTAAAGAGAGGTTTAATAAATCTGTATATGTGAAATGAACTTAGAGATATATATATATATATATATATATATATATATATATATATATATATCTAGAGATATTACTGAATGAAAACATTGTTTACTAATCATCCACACACTTAACATATTTTTTCTAAATAATTAGATTTGAAGAGACCGTGATCGGATTTGGGTGATTCCTATCCGAATACCACTTCGAACTAATTTACGTTTTCGAAGTAAAATATGTTGAAGACGAAGATAATTGAAGACGAAGATCTTCATGATATAGGGCTACTTGCCACTAGACCCTTAGGGAAATTACCATATCATATATTATGGTGGCAGTAGTGCTCTATTATGAAAATCTTCGATTTGCAAGGACTAATCACTACTAATCCTAGGGGTAATTCCCGATAGGATATGGTAGGAGAAGTGCCTTTGGTTTGTCCCGTTCCTGGATAACTCGTATGGACGAATGTATGACATTGCATTTTAAAATCACATTGATTGATCTCTATAAATGTATATCTGTTTGGTGGTAGAGAAGGCCACTTCCCTTAGCTTAACACAATTTCCTGAGATGTACGAGCTCTGAAGTTATACATTTGTAGAAATCAATTGTGTTATTATGGAATGGCAATGTGGCATTCAAAGTGGAAAGTTGATGTTCTATGTGAAAGGTAATCGTTACCTCAGGCCTCGCACCCGAAAATGACTAAAACATGGTAGATGCAACAAGGATATATGGTTTGCAACCATTAGGGTATGATCATTCTCTTTTAGATATATTTCTACCCGCTATAACATTCAGGTTTAAATTATTCTGGTGTATGCTAAGAGACGTTTCAGATAGGTCGGTATTGACCGGGGTGATGACATATTCGGTTGGGCCTCGGTACATTTCTCTAGAGATGTACTGCTGGAAGGTAGCCCCTTGCTTGGTCATTTATTGGAAATCCATTCTCCAATACGTGCCTGCCATTTTAGTTGTAGAGCCTAGTATGCTGGAATTCAATAATCGTAACAATTTCGGCTATTTGAATATGTTTACTTGAAATGTGTTTTCAAAGAATGTCATTAAAACTAATATCAAATGATTTTACGTAGCAAATGTTTTGGTTATCATAAGGAAAAATCTTGTCCGTGTTTATGCGCGGCGTGGTCTTATGAGATACCCTTTATTTCAAAAGTATCCGCTCTTTTAAGTTTTCTCACACCAGTCCCATGATTGACCCGGAGTTTATTTTCTTTTCGCTTAAACTCAGGGTGCCTTATTTTTTCGAGTAGCCAAGTAGTCAGGATCATTTTAGGAGCATTTTGATGAAGAATTTTGGGAGGAGTTTTTGGAGCATGGAGCTGGAGCATCTTGTATGGATATTATCTATCTATCTTTTCTATTTTTTGCTGTGTCTAGTTGTTTGTTCCAGCAAATATAGGGACATTCAGTTATAACTATTCCTGGCTGGGTTAGTTCATACCATAACTCCGATGTACCCTTGTGAGAGTGCTTGTATGTACTATCTATTTATATAGTTTAAAAGCAATGTGAGAAATTTGTATTCCTATCTTCTACGTTTATTTTATTTTACCTCTGATAATCTGCCTCACCGGCACTTGGAATTACGACACGTAAATACCATGGATGTATTAGTGTCGATTTTCGAGGGTCAAAGGGATGGGTCGTCACACGCGAGATTAGTTCCAAATTCTATAGGGGAAATCTGCCTAGCTAATCTGGCTACCTATTCCTACGAATAGCGGACTAATGTAAGATGTCATTATGAGTATGGGCCATAAGATAAAGGGGCTGCTTCAGGGTTTGAGGTATTAAGTGGTTGGACCTGCCTTTTTCCCCGAATGAAGTATTAAATGGCCATGGGGTTACGCTAGGTGGTATCTCTACAGGGGTCTGCTTCTGGAAATATGTCTTAAATAACGGGTCTTCCAATTTTCCACTTGGAAGTATTAAGCAGCCTATGAGATTCCATATGATGTCAGTTAGATAGTTCCATTGAGGAGCACACTTCTGAAAATATGTCTTAAATAACGAGGTCTTCCTATTTTCCACTATGAAGTATTAAGTGGCTTGGATATCGTCCCTCACATTATTAGCTATTTATGACATATGATTGTGATATGGGATTCTAGAAACCTACTTCTGGAATAGAAGGTATTAAGTGGTTGGACCCTCCTTCTTTCCTTATAAAGAGGTATTAAATGATTTTAATTGTTTTATGTTTGTAGACATATTCTTATTTTGAAATATACTGTCCAAATACTGAAAGGGTAAGACTCGAGGTTTTTATTCACCAGGCATTTGTTGTTCTGACTCCCTCCTCATTACAACACAGGTTAAGGACGGAGTGATGGCGGTGACGATGCTTCACTACAAGAAAAACAGTCTTTTATAGTGGCATATAGCCGCTATTAATCACAACCATAACGGTTTGATAAGCGCTGTATATCGACATGTTATAAAAAACTGTTGAATATTTATAACACAAAATATGCCGCTATGGTTGAGCTTAGTTTTATAACGCAAATTCGCCGCTATGGTACGTTAATTCAATAGCTCATTATAGCCGCTATAATATAGCTAAATCTCAACGGAACTGGAAATATTTATTACACCATTTTGCCGCTATAAAATATTTATTCAATAGCTCATTATAGCCGCTATAATACAGCTGAATCTCAACAGAATTGGAAATCTTTATTGACAAATCATACATCTGCTTACATTTTCAGAGGAAACATTAATTCAGATAAATGTTGCTCAAAATCACAATCTCAAATATGATGAACATGACAATACATTATCCAAAAAATTCATTAACATAATAAGGTTATAAAAGGTCGTCACAAATGTCCAACCATTAAAAGAATAAGGTCAAGAATAAACCATCTTTTTAATATTTTACAAGAGCTTATGTAACCCCCTGTAAACAAGGAATAGTGAGCATCTGCAAAATTTTATTGCTTTCATCTGAAGCACCATTTCTGAGTTGCTGAAGTAGCAGAATTCAAGAAAAGGGCATATTCGACCTATCTTGTTCCACACGCTTTGATGATAACCGGCAGTTGGTGGTACATGGTACATAAGCTTCAGCAACTGAATAACATTTACAGGAAAGATGAATATATACGAATTTATGAGTTCCGGAGCACGATAATATCTTGAGCAGATATAAGAGATGTTTGGCTCTCCTTTCACCTGAACAATGTAACAAATATCATAGCAATTCATACTTAGTTCAATGGTTTTATACATATGCTTAAGGCCGATGAAGACTTACCAGAACTTTTGCACTACCAAAATCACACAATTTAAGCTGATGAGTATGTGGATTTACCTGAAACAGGTAAAGCATATTACAAACCAACAAGAGAAATAATTCACACCAAGAAATTATTATGATTATTTCTGATGGATTCTAAATTTTTAACTTTCTTTTTCTTTGTGGTTTACGATTATATTCCTTTTCTACTTCACGCTGCATCAGCTAGCACCGTAAGATTATGTTGTGTAATTGCAATTTTTATTGCTAGCTAATCAGTCATAAAATTCTAATAATACCATGGAGATTTTAGAAATAGCATCTGAAAAAAAAATTCTTTTGTGGAGAACTTGGCTACATAAGTGCCAAAGCACTGAATTTATGATTTATGACCTTATGGGGCGTTAATTAAGTTTAGAATCTTACATTTTCATCCTCCAGGTCCCTTCTTTTGTCTTTTATTCTTAACTCTAGCATCTCCCTTCCAAGCTTTTCAACTGAACTAGACGATCCTTTAACACCAGCAGACCTTCTTGAACCACCTACAGCACTTTGCCTTGTGATAAAAGATGCCATCTGCATTATATTATTTCCTCTTTAATCTTCGGTCATGAGCACCATATCACTGATTGCAAAAAGTTCAACTGGAATAAGTAACGACCATACCTTATAACTGAATCTATTCAACTTAACCTCTAAAAATGGTTATCTAAAATCAAATTCTTAACAAAACTACAGATATGCATTACTGCTTGCATAAATCAATATCTGAACACAGCATGTATATCATTGGTTCATTGCTCTTTCATTAAGGTATTGTTTTCTGATACAAGGAAAATTACTATGACTGAATCATTTGTAAATCAATTGGACATCGAAAACATTCATATCAACCCTATATATAACCAAATGAATTTTGATTTGAAAGTTGCCTTGTGTTTAACCTTCTCTGTAAGAGCACTTATTCGTTTTACTTAGTTTAATGAATTCTGAATATATTATGCACGATTCTTTTAGATCATGCAATTAAACATTCAAAATTTAGTAAAGTGCGTAAAATGTTTAGAGTGGAAATCAATTATCGATATTAGGAGAAAAAAAAAATCAGAAGTGATGATGTTACAAGCTACAGAAAGAAACAATACTTCATACAAAATCAAAACTTTGCTAGATAAATTTCATACATAAAAGCAAACTGCAAACATCAAACTACTTCTGAAGCAGATGATTGAATAATTGTACTAAAACATTCCAAATTTCCAAACAAACAGCAGAATTTCAAGTTTACGACGACTGAATTATTACAAATATTCCTCCTCCAGAAAATTTATAAACTTTTCTGCTATTGCAAGCAAAAAATATCTACGAATAATAAAAACCTTAATATGGGCCAATAACAATATTATTGCCTACAATTTTCTCAAAATAAAACTGAATGCAAGTAACCAGTCTGAATTATTACAAACCTATGTACATCTCTAGTTCAACCTCGTGTAGTCTTTACCAGCTTTGCGGTAATAAATAACAGAGTTACTCTGTAACATCTGTTTTGTAAGGTTAACAATTGTTTCTTTCTTATAATTACCGATCTTTATGTGCATCTTCTTCTCAGTGCATATTTCAATACTATTTGAATTTCGGCATGTATTAAATTTCTAATCCGCAAAAGGAGCACTTATCTATTTTTGCCTTTTTTTTAAAATTTCAGTAGTGAGGGATTTTGTATATTAACTTGTAGTGCTTGGGGAACTTGTATATTAACTTGTAGGATGCAAGAAAGTTAACTATGTAGAGGAAAGTGATTTACCTCTTTAGTTGGAATTTCAACTGTGTGCTTGCTTGTAGGCTTAATAGTGACCTCAGTAACAGGATCAACAACGGTGAAATCAGGATCGTTATCCTTGCTAAGACCTCCATATTGAACAGGAACTTGTTCTGGTGCTATGTATCTGATCGAGCATACAACATAATTTTAGTAAAGTTTGGAATACACTAAAAGAGATGTATTGTTTGATTTTCTTTTTACTAACTTGAAAAGAGTTTCGGTGGATTTGGAAGGACCGGCATTATTATCTACGATTAATATAGTGGAACAATGCAATAGTAGTGGTATGTTCCATCCAGTTACAGAGCCGGAGAGCCCGCTTGGAAACAAGGAAAGTTGAGGCCAATCAGATAGAAGTGAATGAATCGTAGGGGACTAGGACTGTCTGGTTGATTTTAGACAGAGTACCCTACAAGGTTGTGTTTTTGTTCGGTGGACCTAACAGGTGGTAGAAGAATAAGTAGTGTATGCCTATTGAAGAGTGTTCTGGTCAGTGGATCAAGTAGATCGGTCAGGGACTAATAATGTGTTTAAAGCGGCTTTGGTTTGAAAACTTTACTAAATTTTTGTCTACATATTCTCTTTCTCAGAGATTTTCTCCACAAAACTCTAGATCATCTCCAAATTTATAATCCCTTCAAAATTGCATTAGAAAATAAACAGTTAAAATGAATATATTTTTTGATTCACGCTTCACTAACCTAGAAATTTCGAAGAGCCCAAACATTTTTAAACAATTTAACTTTTACCTTAAAATGTACACAATCTAGAACTTTTGAATATGAAAAAAATGATGGAGGATAAACAAGACAATGAACACAAGAGAACTTATAGAAAGCATTTCAAACTAGTAAAAAACAAACACAGGATCTGGATACCACCGCAAATGTTGTATTGTAAATTTAGGTCTGTCAACGGGTCAGGGTCGGTCCAGATAGCTTCCGAACCTAACCTCGGTTACAATAATCAAAACCCGAGTCCAGCCCAAATCCATTGGGCTTTCAAACCAAATACCCAAGCCCTCTCCGTCGGACTTTCAAACCTATTGGGTAATATCCGTATACAAAACTCATAATTTTTACGTTAAAACGTACTTAAAACGTACATTAAGCTTGCAATATATTTTTCTTAAAGTATGCAAGAACATTTAAATGCAAACAAATAAAATGATAAACAATAACACACGCTCATATTTTGGTGCTATGTGAAACTAATACTCGAATTGGATCCAAACTGGACCGGGTTGTGACGCAACTATACCCGGCCCTACTAGTAACCAGCTCGGGCCTAGGTCGGTTCTGGAGAGTTCGAACTAAACCCGTACCCATATTAATATGGTGGGTTCGGGTCAAAACCCGTGCTATTGACGAGTCTAATCTAATTGTAATAGCTAATAACAGTAGAAGCATACCACCAGCCTTCATGCCAATCAATACATCCTTCAATCCCTGAATGATCTGCAGTAACAAAACACATAGTCCAAGCTCATATAATCCAAAAACATACAAAAGAAAATTAATTAAATTTGTAATATACAACAACAAATTACCTCTGTTCCATTCAAACGAAGTAAAACTAGCCTGCTTTCGCCACTAAATTGATCCACAGTGCTACAAGTTCAATTGGTCCATATTAACATCGTTAAGCAAGAGTTCTTCACAAAAATACAATATAATGTTATTTTGGATAACAACTACCTGTGCACAAAATAGCCATTTGAACGCCGGTAAACATAATTAAATTCAACCAAGTCCCCTTCATGCGCTTTTGGTTCTTGTCCTTCGACAACATCTTCAACCAAAGGCCACAAATATTTAGTTCCAGTGCACAAAGTTAAAGGATTGTAGCAGTAGTGTGCTTGTGATGGAGGATTATAAATGTTCCATATGTATATTAATTGTCCTTAGAAAAAGTTGTGCAAATAAAATTCAAAGCAAAAAAAATTTGAATTTGGTGAAAACATGAAAATATTGGCACTAACTAATAACTGTATTTGAATGGCTAACATGAAAGAATATTGAAAAACAGAGTTTATAGGACAAACAATTGAAGGGATGAAATTTGAAGATCAGCCACAGGTGGTCGTACAACCATTTTTATATTTTGTGTTATATAAATGCTTGATTTTTATACGAATGAATCAGATTCACGATTACGTTTGAAGATGCACAGTTTTGTTTTTCTTGAATGTATATTGTATTTGATGAAATATAAAATCAAATCAAATTCACCTTTGCGTTGAACTTCTTCTCTAGCTCCATCACAAGCCTAACATGGACCTTCTTCATAGCCTTCCTAAGTCCATATGGAACATGGATAACAATTGCTTTTTTTCCCTCCTAAATATTTTGTGTTATATAAATGCTTGATTTTTATACGAATGAATCAGATTCACGATTACGTTTGAAGATGCACAGTTTTGTTTTTCTTGAATGTATATTGTATTTAACGAAATATAAAATCAAATCAAATTCACCTTTGCGTTGAACTTCTTCTCTAGCTCCATCACAAGCCTAACATGGACCTTCTTGAAAGCCTTCCTAAGTCCATATGGAACATGGATAACAATTGCTTTTTTTCTTCATAATTACCGAAGATTTCTCATCACTGATCATCATTTTACTTGTCATTTTTTGAAATAAATGTAGCTTGGGAATGATATTTTTCAAATTGAGGCTAAAGTAAAAATTGTTGTTGATATATTTGGTAATAAAATTATCCATAAGGAATTTTAATGGCATATTAATTTAAAGCTGATTCTATCTTGATAGCTCACGACAACAAAACAGATTTGATCTTGATCTGGCGATCAACTTGTCTTAACTGATAAGTGCATGAGGTACAGTTCTCTATGTATAGATGAACATGGAACCGAGTATCGTTTTAATCATGCTATCATTCTTTATATAAACATTTAAAGTATTAAAATGTATGGTAAGTTTGGCATCTGCTTACGTCCAAAGCCAATTATTATAATAATCTATGCCCTCCTTTTATGTGTGTATTTTTTATTCTGTCTTTTTATTAAAGCAAGCGCTGTATAGCAACTTGCAATAAAATTTGTTATTTTGTCTAAACTGTCCTAATGATTGTAATATATGAAATGGCTTTAAAATGTCAAACATCGTATATTCTGTGTCAACATTTTCAAACATGATCAACTTTACGTATACTCATCCGAATCTGGCATAGAATGAGATGCATGAAAAAAGTCATAGAATGTTGGCAAAATTTGTAGTTTATTGAAGCATGCATGAACAAATTTTCCTACAGCTATAGTAGTGGTATTAAATATTTAGGATGCCTTCCTAAGTCCATATTGAACCACATTCAAATACGAGTTTATATTACTACAGCTAAATACATTAATTCAAATTTTCCTTATTAATATTGTCAGTATCTTTGTCTGGTTTGGTTGATTCTTATTATTTTCTTTTAATTCATTCATTATATATACATTGCTAGTTCAAAAATAATAATCATTAATTTTGCAATGTAATATAAAGAAGATGCAGTTCTCGGTATATATCTTAATTATAGCTTTCTTATACATTGGTAATAAATTGCAGTAAGAGTTTTAAAACTAACAGGGAGGAAGTTTTACCTAAGAAGCTTTATATATTCAACTTTACCACTTCCGTGCTTAAACATGTTTAATTTCATGTTAGGATAAATGAGTGTGTGAGTAACTCATTGTTAGTAAATACATATAATTAATTTAACATACTGCACTAAATACATAAAAGTAATTTATCATCCACATTTTCAAAAATAAAACTCATCAACTAGAATTCATTACATTAATTACATCATTAATTACCTGAGCATAAATTATATCCATCATAACCAAATGAATATGCATTAATAAGGTAATATTTATTTGGAGTAATTAAGGCTTACAATTGTTATGTTCTGTTTTTATCAGAAAAAAGTAGCTAGTCAGATTTTGAGTATTGGTTCATCTTAACGAGTAAAAACAAATGGAAGGAGAATGAAAAACAATTGGTGTCCAGGAAGGTAAGACCCAGTTATCATGAAATCTCAAGATTCTATGCTTTATTTATGCTTTAGTAAAACACATCATGGTTCTCTATTTTAGTTTGTCTAGCAAGTTTATATTTATTCATAGAAAATATAAAGATAATAAACTACCATTCTTGTAAAATAAGCATGTAGCGTGACCCAAATTGTTGTTCCTATGGTTACCCATGTGTAATTAAATATAATTTAGCTTTTAAAATTTTTAGTTTGCCAAATACTGATGCACTTGACTGAATTGACCATATCCTTCTTCTAAGCTCACTACAAGAAAAACCCAAGGAGCAATTTGAATTTTGAGAGAGGTTACAGAGTTCAAACTATTTTTGATGGAAGCAAACATGGAGTTAAGCCATATAGCGTGCAAATTGGGCCTACTGGAGAGCTATTGATTCTTGACTCGATTAATAGCAATATGCATAAAATTTCATTTCCGTTAAGTAGATGTAAGTACATTCGTACCACGCATTTTAGATAGTATATACATACCACAAACGTCTTGAACAAAAATCTGGTGGTTTTGAAGCTTGTAGGAGTTAACTTGCATCACCGTGGTACAATCACAATTAAATAACTACTCGAACAAACACTAATGCTACATCGTGGCTTCAAGATATTTGATGTACTACATCCAGTATTAGATTTTGAACGATAGTGATAGCTGAAACCAAGAATATATGGGCTGGCAATCATATCTGTATCCTTAAATAAAGAACAATCTGTCCTTTGTAATGATGCTAGTATGCTTCAGTAGAAACACCAACAGCATACACGTGTTTATAATTATGTGTGTGTATGTTATGCATCCAACAAAGGAGTGAAAATTTGAATTTATAAACTAATTGAATTCTGTATCATACTTCCAATGTGTACAGGAACTTTTGGGAAAAGAAGCAAGCAAGAAAAGTATTTGTTTCTCATTAGTGTTTGCTATTATTGTTGCATTGCTTGGGATCGTCCTTGGCTATGTAGGTAAGTTGAAGTGGCAGATGTTTCTCCATAAAAAGCCAACGCCAAGAGGAATTAACATTAGGTGTAAAGATGCATTTGAAAAATATCACCTGAAGGCTTATCGTGTCCTATACTGTGTTTCTTATTGATTGTATACCAGCCCATAATCGTGTAGTAATGCTAGGCTAGCACCAAACATTAATTCAAGGATCAATTGAAAACAACTAAACTAATAATTATGTAGCAACTCATCTGAATTGGATGACAATTTCAGAGTTTTTTGCAACTTTTATATATTTTTATTTGAAAAAAAAATGAAGGATCAATAGAGATGTGGGGTATTGATCCCCGTTGCTTGATAAAACGCTAACATGAAGAGGTATTAACATTAGGTGTAAAGATGCATTTGAAAAATATCAGGGCTCTCAACCGAAGGCCTATCGAGTCTTATAACATGTTCCTTAACGATCATATACTGGCCCATGTTAGTATCGTCTAGTATTACTAGTCTAGCACTAGCTGCCAGAGGGAAGCATTGAAGGAAGCAGTCCAAGACACATTAAATGCAAGGAAGGGTCAGATTGAAGAAACATGGTGGAAACTATAAACAGGCGGTATACATGAGAACAAAAAGAAGCAATACGAAATTAATAAACATGGATATAATAAAATCCGTACCTGGTATGAAGGTCAAGTTGAAGCAAAAGCCAGCGGTATGTTAAAATCTTTGGGTCACAAAATAGCATGTCATCACAAATTAGGTCAAATAAGCAAAACCGTAAAGATTTAGGGGAAATTTCAGCGAATATAAAAGGGGGAAGTTCAGTGGTAGAAAATTACCTCTAATGAAACGAAACTCTGGATAATAGATGAGAGAGGTTGATGAAGACAGAGTGCTGCATTATTGGTGTTTTCAAATCGGCTAAACAGAGAGAGCGTTGGAAGAAAATGAGCAGTCGGAATGATGGAGAGGGAAAAATGGAACGAAATGAAAGTGGAAAGATGGAGAGGGAAATAATTGAGAAACCCACGGCCACGAAATAATTAGGAGATTTCGCGCTCGTTATTAATAATATATTTTCTTGTAGTGCTTAAAGATGAAGAAGCTTGGCTAATGGCAGTATTTATTATTATTTGCTTTCATGTGTATCCATGGATTTAAACAATTGTTGTAACGGATATTATATTACGATTTTTATGGGATTTTGCGTTATGACATTTTTATGGTTTTGAAATAAATAGGTACACTTTACTATTATATTTTGTTCCATCCGCTATGAGTTTTGAAAGTTTAGTTATGGCTCTGTAATGTTATTTCTTTTTACTACCAACAGCTTGCCTTAAAATGGATCTAAGTTTCGATCGGCGTTTTCTGGGTCGAAATTTAGGCTTGTTTCGAGGTGGGTTGTTACATTTGGTATCAAAGCCCTAGGTTACCCGAATCAACGGGGAAAAACTATATGTATGAGAGATGTATTTGTTATTCTGAAAAAGGTTTTTCAAAAAGAATTATCAAAAGAATTCTTACTATATATATACACACCCTCTCTTCTCGAACATACGCACATACACTAGGAAAACTTTTCTTTTATTTCAGCATGTAAATACTATCTTAGGAAATCGTCACTAAAGCTTTAACCTACAAATAGTTGATATAGCTGATAATCAATCTTCTTTCGAACAAGGGAACCCTACCTACGGAAGACCACCCATCCGTGGAATGCCTAAATGGTTTAAACAATATATTATGACTGTCGAGCAGATTCCTATTCCTCCAGCTGCACCAGTATCACCCACTGTCCCGACTGCTGATGCTGCACCTCGTCCTGCCGATTGTTCTAAGCTATACAAGGACTTTCTTAATATGTAAGGGAAGACATTCTCTTGAATTGAAGGATATTTAGAAGTTGAAGCATGGATTGGTAACCGCGAGAAGGTATTTAGAGAGCTTGGTTGGGATGATCAGCTAAGAAGAAGAATGGCAGCTTGGCACCTCAGGGAAGAAGCTTTGAATTGGTGGAACTTTGTGACTGATGAGCACCAGGGATGGATATTCCCTTGGGATGAATTCAAGTACCGATTCAGATGAGATTCATGTCCAGGGCAGAGGGTAGTTGGTAATTGGAAATTTTCATTTAGTTGAGATAAGGAGATTCTACCCTTAAGGAGTACATAGCTAAGTTTACTGAATTGAATAAATTCGGGATGAGCCTGATAGACACATCTATGAAAAAGGCCATGAAGTTCGTGAAGGGATTAAATTCCCCGTTAAGAGAAATGTTGTTGACCCAAGCACCTATGGAGGCCACTTATGAGATGTTAGTAGAAATGGCAATGCTGCACGTGGCCAATAAGGAAGATAAGAGAGAGAAAGAAAAGTCTGCATAGACCCAAAAGCAAGGAGGGTCAAAGAAGGGGAGCTTTTGGGCCAACAAGAAGTCGAAGGGGAATTTTAAGAAGGAAGTAAAGGTGTGTAAGAGATGCCAAAGGAAGGGTCATGAAACTAAAGACTGTAGAGTTAGTCTAATGAAGGAAGCCTTTAAAGGAAGGTGCTTTAATTACCACGAGAAAGTTCATCACAAGAATCAATGCCCCAAGATGGCAAAAGAAGGACCAAGTGGATAGGCCTATGCTATTGAAGCTATCCATATTGCCAGTAAGCCACCAAGAGACCAAGGAAAAGCAGCTCTAGAAGGTATAACTCTTATTTTTGGGGTTACTATTCATACCCAGGGGCATCACATTCCTTTATAGCCAGGGATGTAGTAAATTCCCTAAAACTTAAAACCTAGATGGTCAACAACCCAATAGAGGTTTCCAATCCCGTTGGGGGTTCGATCCATCTTTCTCTTATTTGCAAAGACCTAGTGCTAGACATATGTGACATTGATTTCATATGTACCATGTACGTTCTAAATTTCGAGGGGTATGGAATTATCTTAGGTATGGATTAGTTGTCATATTATGGAGCCATTCTTATCTGTGATAAAGGGGTAGTACAATTAAGGGGTCGTGGAGGTCGTGAACTAGAAGTTCTTCATACACCCAAAGCTTTAGTTGAGTTAAGCCATTTATACTCAATAAATCTATCCGTTGATCGAGAATCGTTACCGGTACCCGTAGTGTGTGAATTTCTTGATGTCTTCGAGGAGGTCTCAGGTCTCTAACCCCATAGGGAGATTGAGTTCCGAATCGATTTGGAGAAGGACGCAAGATCCGTCTCTCTGCCGTTGAGATATAGCCCCCAAAGAAAGAAGGGAATTGGATAAGAAAATCTCAGAGTTATTAAAGAAAGGATTCATCCGTAGGAGTATTTCTGAGAAGGGAGTCCCTATTGTTTTTGCTACTTAGGCACATGGTTCTTTGAGACTTTGCGTTGATTATAAGGAGTTGAACAAGTTGACAAGTAAAAATAGGCACCCACTACCTAGAATATATGACTTGTTTGACCGACTTGTAGGAGCTAAAGTCCTTTTCTAATTAGATTTTAGTAACGGGATTCCATCAATTAAGGATTGCAGAGGAAAGCAAGCCGAAGACCGCATTTCGTACGCCAGATGGACTTTATGAGTGGGAAGTAATGCCTTTTGGACTGACGAATACTCCAGCTTACTTTGTGGATTTGATAAGTAGAATATTTAGAGGGCAACTTAATAAATTTATCATGGTGTTTGTTAATGATATCTTGGTTTTCTCCAAAGGTAAGAAGGAGCAAGAGGACCACATTAAGGAGGTATTGGAGACCTTGAGGAGAAACCAACTCAAAGCCAAGTTTTCTAAATGCCACTTTTGAAAAAATGAAGTTAGGTTCCTTGGGCATACTGTTTAGGAGCAAAGATTGATGGTGGACCCTACTAAAGTGGAAGCTTTCCAAGGATGGAAGATTCCTAGTAATGCATCAGAGTTTAGAAGTTTTCTAGGGTTGATAGGCTACTATAGGAAGTTCATCAAGAGCTTTGAACAAATAGCAGTCCCTTTAACCCGATTGACTAAGAAAAATCTAGTTTTTATTTAGCATGATAAATGCACCAAGGCATTTGAGAAGCTTAAGGAGTCATTGACTAGTGCACCCATGCTCACTATTCCAGATGGAACGAAGCCGTTGACGGTTTTCATGGATGCATGTGGCATAAGATTAGGAGCAGTTCTTATGCAAGAAGGGAAGGTAGTTGCCTATGCTAGTAGACAACTAAAGGACCATGAAAAGAGGTATCCAGTGCATGATGTAGAATTAGCAGCCATTGTTTTTGCCTTAAAGATGTGGAGGCATTATCTCTTGTGGGAAAGGTTTGAGTTATTCACTGATCATAAATCACTCAAATACCTATTCTCCCAAAAATATTTGAATCTTAGGCAGTAGAGGTGGATGGAGTATGTAGCATCCTTTGACTTTAGTATTCAATATACCCTTGGAAAAGGGAATGTAGTCGCCGACGCCCTTAGTAGGAGACATGCTACCCTAGGTGCTATATATAAATGGAGATAATTAGAGTTTCTCTCGTATTTTAACCTCCTAGTGTCACCAGAACCCATCCAAGGTTTTCTATTAGTTACGGAGATTAGACTAGCCTTGATGAATCGTACATGGCACGAGCAAATAAAAGATGAAGGTTAGTAGAGATTTTGGAAAAATTAAGAAAAGGTGAGCATTTTCCCCATACTAGGAGGTAATCAGTTGATGAGAAGGGATATTTGAGAAGAGATGGATGTCTTTGTATCCTAATGATTGATGACTTGATGAGAAATATGCTTATGGAGTGTCACCACTCAAGGATGACCATTCATCCTGGAGGTGATAAGATGTACAAGGACATGAAGAGAATTTTCTTTTGGAATGGAATAAAGAGGAGCATAACGACGTTTGTCGCTAGGTGTTTTACATGTCAAAAGATAAACGGGGAGCCTAGTGGATTATTATTACCTTTGGAAATTCTGACTTGGAAGTTGGTGCATATTTCGATGGATTTTGTGGAGGATTGCCTAAAAGTAAAAAATGCAATGAGGTTGTTCGGGTTTTTGTAGATGGACTCACCAAGAGTGCTCATTTTGTTCAGATTAGGAGAAATAGAAGTAGCGCCTCTCTCGTCCAGATTTATATTAAGGAGGTAGTTCGTCTACATGGAATTCCAGTAAGTATATTCAGTGATAAGGACCCCTTGTTCACTAGCTCGTTTTGGAGGAGCCTACAAACAGCTTTAGGAACTTCTTTAAACCTTAGCATGGCGTATCACCCATAAACTGATGGATAAACAGAGAGGGTGAATAGAGTTTTGGAAGACTTGTTGAGAGCTTGAGTCTTGGATTTCGAAGGACATTGGGAACAACATCTACCATTGGTTGAGTTTGAGTATAATAATGGCTATCAAACTACGATTGGTATGCCCCCTTTTGAAGCACTTTATGGGCTGTTATGCAAATCGCCTAGTTGTTGGTGGGAAACCACCGACAAATTATTGCTCGGACCCGATTTGATCTGTGCTACCACGGAAAAAGTAGTGTTGATCAAGCAAAGGATGAAGGTAGAGCAAGACCGTCAGAAATATTATGCAGATAAAAGAAGGAAATGGCTTGAATTTGAGGTTAGAGATATGGTATTCGTAAAATATCTCCCTTCTTAGAAAAGTTGTTAGGTTTGGCAAGTCTAGAAAATTGGCACCTACATTTATTGTGCAATTCATAATTCTGAAAAGAATAGGAAAATTGGCATGTCATTGGAGCTTCCTAACAAGTTGGCAGGAATCCACAGTGTTTTCCACGTTTCTCACCCGAGGAAATACCTTCATGACAACGCTAGCAGAATAGAGCGTGATCAATTGGGGGATTTTGAGATGGAACCGACAGTGGCTCGTGCCACCGCAAGTATTATAGTGCACAGCACTAAGAGACTCCGCAGTAAAATAATTATGTTGGTCTAAGTAGAATGGGGGGGACAATCCAGCGGAAAGCACATGGAATACCGAGGAGAAGATGAAAAACGCTCACCTAGATTTTTTCACCGGTAATTTTTCTCTCCAAAGTTAGGATTTTGGTCGCATCACGGTTGTTAGATTGGATAGTAGGAGATGGTTGTTACACTTTTTCACAATCACTTTACACTTATATAGAAATATTTTATGCATGTTTAGGATATTTGCATACATACTTACATGACACAATTACACACTCACGCTTGGATTGATCTTATTTTAGCATGTCTGTAGTACATAATCACATTGCACTATTGGTTGAGTAGATAATTGTGTAGAGAACTTGGTGGTATAACATGGATGTATTGCGAGTTACTTTGTTCTCCCTTTGGTAGATTTTGAGACGAAATCCTTTTCAAGGGGGGGGGGAAGAATGTAACATCCCGTAAAATAAACTATATATAAATAAAGTAATTTTAATTAAATATGATAAGGGTTGGATATGAAGATTTTATCAATGTTGGAATTTGACCATGAAAGTTATTCCGTTGCATTCGTGGTAAAATTCCGATCAGTTTCCATATATAATATGCTTAAAACAGAGCTCAAACAAAGAAGTGGCGAGCATTTGAAGTTTTCGGATTTAAATTAATTTAGTTTGAATTCAAATTCAAATGAGAAATTAAATTTAGGGTTTAAATTTAAAAAATTAGCTTGGGGGCTAAGTAAATATTTAACTTTAAAAACTTAAGTAGAGAATAAAATAATCGGACAACGGAAATAAATAAACGTCCCCTAAATAAAAGGAGCGGTTGACCTGAATAGATCATCCGGTTGACCGTAGTGGTTGACCGGTCGCCCAAGAGCAGTCGACCGCTTGGCAACAGTAGTTGCTAGTGGCAGCTACGATTTTAAGTTATGTTTTATTCGGTTGTGCGATCCAAATTTGCCCGTTTCCTACCTACTTCCATCCTACATTTCTGGTGTGTTTCAACTCCTATTAATAGACCCTATCCTCTCCACTTTTATTCATATTATTTTAGGGAACATGACAAAACTCTACCATCGCTATCTCTCTAATAAGATTCGGAAACTCCATAGATAATTTAGGTAAGGATTCAACTTAATTCCTATTTTTTCTTCTTCTTCCTCCAATCTATTTTTATCCTATCTTCTCCAATTATTCTGGATCTAATGAATATATATACCGCTTCCCTATTGTGTGTGTGTGTATCAAAAGAGAGAGATTCTGGAAGAAATCGATAGGCTACAAATCCATTTGAGTAAAGCTAAGGCTAATATGTGAGTGGAAACCTTAGTATTTCTTTTTAGCAATTGTTTAATATGTTTCTTTTAGATTTGAATATGCCTTAAGGATTTTGAAATTTCAAAAATATGATAGATAAAATCCCCCAAAATTCTTTTTTATTTCAAAATGTCAATTCTATGTTGAGATTCTCAATTATTTACATTAATTTGATCGAATTTGTTTTGTTTATGTAATTTTTGATAATTTCATAGTCTATTCCACTTCTCCTTCTTCTTTGGGTCAATTGTGATCCTTCAATAAAATAAGGGGTTTAGATTACGAATTCTATTCTTAGTTTACACCACGTATTCATATCTATTTCTTTGTAAAAAATAGGAATTGAATAGAATATGGGGTTTAGATTGCAATTCTTATTGTTTAAAACATTCCATTGAATTGGTGTAATAAATTGAGTTTCTATTTAATTTACAAGTTTATTATTGCAGTTTTGATTATGAATATTTATTCCGTGTTTTGGACATTAGAATTGCATGAAATCTTGGGAAATTGAAGAAAAAGGACTTGTAATAATAACTGGTTAGGGAATTGATATTTAATGCTAGTTTAAAGCGCAAAATCCGCACGTTTAGAACTTATTAGGCACGAATATTTATTTCTATTTATGTAATTAACATATTATAATTGCGTATATGGCGTAGTTAATTAGTTATTTATTTACATTTATTTCCCCCATTAGGAAGGTATTAGATTTTTTTGCGAAAATAATAGGAAACTCTTATATAGCCTAAATTATTTTAAGGCGTAATAAGGAAGATTCCTTATAAGGCCTTACTCATGAAAAAGTGAGATAAGTGTGTGTGTGTGTGTGTGTGTGTGTGTGTGTGTAATAGAAGTAACTAATTTATGGCTAAGTCATAGGGATGCGAGTCAATAGAGTTACATGACTAAAGTTTGCCCTTTACTTTGAGGCTACCAGCAGTTGTGTATACTTTTATTGATGTGGGATATCCCTATGATAAATATTTGTAATGACACGAGGGTAGTTCCAAATTCCGTAGGGGAAATCTACCCAGCTAATTTGGCTACCAATTTCTATGAATAGCGGACTAATGTGAGACGTCATCATTAGTATGGGCCATAAGATGAAAGGCCTGCTTCGGGGTTTGAGATATTAAGTGGTTGGATCCGCCTTTTCCCCTATATAAAGTATTAAATGGCCAAGGAGTTACGTTAGGTGGTATCTCTATAGGGGTCCGCTTCTGGAAATAGGTCTTAAATGACGGGGTCTGCCAATTTTCCACTTGGAAGTATTAAGTAGCCTATGAGATTCCATGTGATGTCAGCTAGATAGTACCATTGAGGACACGCTTCTAGAAATAGGTCTTAAATGATGGGGTCTGCCTATTTTCCACTGGGAAGTATTAAGTGGCTTGGGTACTTTCTCTCACATTATTTGCTATTTATGACGTTTGATTGGGATATGGGATTCTAGAAATCTACTTCTAGAATGGAAGGTATTAAGTGGTAGGACCTGCATTCTTTCCTTATAAAGAGGTATTAAATGATTTTAATGGTTTTATGTTCATAGACATATTCTTATTTTGAAATATACTTCTCAAGTACTAAAATGTAAGACTCGAGGTTTTATTCACCAGACATTTGTTGTTATGACTCCTCCTCATTACAACACAGGTTAAGGATGGAGTGTTGGTGGTGACGACGCTTAAAGATGGAGAAGCTTGGCTAGTGGTAGTATTTATTGTTATTTTCTTCATGTGTACCCACGGATTTAAACTATTATTGTAACAAATATTATATTATGGTTTTTATGGGATTTTGTGTTATGACATTTTTATGGTTTTGAAATAAATGGGTACACTTTACTATTATATTTTGTTTCATTCGTTGTGAGTTCTGAAAGTTTATTTATGGCTATGCAATGTTATTTCTTTTTACTACCAACAGCTTGCCATAGAAGGGATCTAAGTTTCGATAGGCCTTTTTTGGATCGAAATTTAGACCTGTTCTGGGGTGGGTTGTTATATTTGATATAGGGTTCCAATAAATACCTAAAATAAAATATGTTTTTACCTGAAATGTTACTCCTCCTTTGTTATATTAGTTGTACGAGGAGTAATCAAATTGTGATTTGATTTACATGGGTAAAGTTGAGTTAAATCTTTCTTAAAGGACATGTATCCATTAGTAGATACATATATTAATCTTGTATTATCTACAACCAAGTTTATGATTTCATATATGATATAAAATAGGAAAGGTAGCATTTTAAAAGTTCAAGATACAACTGCCACTAATGAGAATACTTAAATTAGTAAAATTGGATTTTACTTAAGCTAAATAAGTAATAAATTTGGTCATAATGTCACACCGCTTGCTAAGTGACATGCGAACATTAATATTCGAATTGTTCGATATTAATTGCTAACCGAATTTACATCTAACTATCACACAACCGAAATGTTGAACACTCCTATTACCACCTAATTTAATTAATTATAAATTGTTATAAATTAATTAATATTTATGAAATACTAATTATAAAATTTTATTCAATTTGTATTGATTAATATAAATAATATATATATATATAATAGTTATAAGTACACTTATCAATATACGATATCAATACGCATTTAAATTGGATTTAAATGTGTTACTTATTGATCGGGATTGAAGTGATTTTGAGGCCTATATAGGGACCTATTATATGCAGCTATGGTAGGCTAGAGAGGCTAGTTATACGATGCAAAATGAGGGTTCGAATTTTGAACTTAAAGAGATGAATTAGTAAGAGAGAAAGGTGGATCTAGATCATTCTTTTGCTCCTCAAATCTCCACTATATATTCATCTCTAACCCCTTATTATATTTTTTGCACTCTTTTTCTCTCCCAAACAGCCAAGGTCAGCCACACTATTCCCTTCTTCTCTAATTTTTCAAGCTTTAAAACACAAAATTAAATACAATTTAAGGATCGATGGTAGATGTATTTAGGATGGTAGCATTTTCTAAATTCTGAAATCGTTTCTTTAAGTTGATCTACGTTTCAAGGAGTACTATCTAGGCATTAGGTGAGAGGTAAAATTCTCTTTTACAATGATAAATTAATGTATATATAGTTTATTGTGTCATATACATATGTTAGGTAGTAGTTGAATATATCATGAATCTATATAACATTGTGATGTCTTAATTGGATGGATTGTAAAAAAAAAATTTGTATGTAATCACACATATATGCTCAAGGCCAGAAATTTAAAAAAATTTGAATAAAATAATATTAAATTGTTTCTCAATACAAATAATATTACATAAAGCATGAATTATATTTTTGATTTTTACTTATGTTTAAAGTTATCGGAAATTAAAACTAATTTATATATAAATATTTTAAATTCATGTGTTTGTATATATATATATTACTTACTTTAATATTGATTATATAAATAGTATATTTAGAAGCATATAGATTACATAAAATATTAAGAAAATATTTACTGTAACAATACATAATTAAAATTATTTTCAAAAATTATAAATATTTTCTATTTTATGTGCATTTATATCTGTACGGAAATTAAAAAAAAACATTGAACGACCAAGGGTATATTAATGTATATATACATATATATACACACACATATAATTATTACTTTACATTATAACATATTTATATGTATATATAAATATGTATTTATATTATATATAAAACTTTAATTTTTATTCATATATATGTGTGTGCGCGCGCGCATGCGTGTATCAATGTTATATTCGCATATTAAAAATTTTAGATTTCAAATTATATAATAAGCATATATTTATTTTGAAATTAACTTGTTAAATTAAATTTGAAATTATGTAGATCTAGATCTAAAATATTAAATTTGAAATTTAAATTTTGATTTTGGAACTATAAATTATTATATAAAAAGTTTAGAATTATCTTGCAATGTAATTATATATATATATATATTACATAAATATTACATTCATAAGTAGTGTTTTATAATATACAAAACGGTACATATATATGTATCTATGCAGTTAAAGCCTCGTTAAATCCCTTCAAAATTCCCGCTATAGCGCATAACGTTATTCGACCACTATGCTTTTTTCAATATAGCGCTACTAAACAGTAAGTCCGCTTTAAGCCCATCTATTTCCGCTACACCCGCTAAATCAATGCTTTTTAGCACCTGCTTTAGCAACATTAGTATAAAAAGATTGATTTGACTAGTTCTCTTTAAACCAAATCAACAAAGTTAGGGTAAAGACCTAACTTTACGGCATAAGTGCTCAATATAAGTTAGAAATTTATTGTAGTAATCAAATCTGAACTCGATAAATCATGATATACTTTGGTTTTTACATATAAGATTAAACAATATTTCTTTTTCTACGCAAATGATGTGAGAATGAGAGTAAATTTACTTTAAATATTTGGTAATATATCTAATGAAGCTTTTACTTATTCACTGTTTTCCGCTATATTCACGCTTTATCCCCATTATAACTTTTTGCACTTTTACCGCTATGGAACCACTAAGCGCTTTAACTACATAGATATGTATATTATTTTATATTTACACACACACACACACAGATATATATATATATATATATATATATATATATATATATCGATAGCACACACGTATACAGAGGGGGTAAATGTGTCAGTTGCGATGTAAATCCCTACATCTATGCACAAGCATGTTATACTATGTACACTATATATTGTTGCACGTGCGCTTTCACACATGTATATGATACACATACTATATTATATTGTATAAAATTAACAGTAAATAAAAATTTATTTATAAATTAAATAAAATATTGATTTTATTTAAAACAAATTTAGATAAGATCTAAATAAACTTAGACTTCATAGCTCCAATAAGATCCAATGGATGGTATTTTTGAAATTTACCTATTTTCCCCGCTGCGTACTGACCGATCCAATAATGCTATCAAAGCCGAATAACCTATGCTGTCTAAATTAGTCATATTAGGGTTAATTGATTAAGCTTTCAACCTAGTTAGTAAGGCGTTTAGAAAGGTAGTGTCCAGGCTTGGGTTTGGGCATTCAAGTACCTTGCCCTACCTATCCTAAAAATTTATGTGAGCCAAAGGTTTCCCTTAATAGAGAAGGTCGAAAAGATATATGTGTATAACTATAAAGGTTATAGTTAACATATTCAATATAAAATGTTATATTGTAAAATATGATATTAATTGAATGTTAATTAATTCAAATTAATTAAATAAGATTTATTTAATAATTATTATACATAAGATTATTATATAAGCAAATTAAAGTATAAAAGATTATATAATAATAAAACTTATATGATATGAATGTATAAATTAAAGGTGGAACATTAAGAAACCCAAAATATACTTAAGAGATAAACACATACGTATTGTACCTATATTGTGATTTCTTATGTGCTTGACACTTGAATCACGAGGCTATTTTATACTTAAGAGATAAACACATACGTATTGTACCTATATTGTGATTTCTTATGTGCTTGACACTTGAATCACGAGGCTATTTTATAAGAAATACATTATTCCATAGGTTGATATCACTCTAAATAAGTATATTAAAGATTATGAATCTTTAATATAGAGTTGGTCTCTACCATTTATATATTATGCTCTCTAGTTATTGAGCTTTCCTCAAGCTAGAGATGTTATATGTTGTATTATCAATATATGGACTAGACCAGGTAAGATACTTGTGCATATTTGTTGAGCTTTCCTCAATATATATAGTATATATAGATCATTGCGAAATGGTAGGTACAAATGAATAATCTCTCTTTATTTGTTGAGATTTCCTTAAGGTAAAGATGAGATTCAGACAAGGAACCATTGGTTAAGGGTTTTACTTGATACAACCGATAAGGAGTTATCCATCGTATATGGGAGTATGATTTGTTGAGCTTTTCTCAAGGTCAGAATCCCAAGGCATATGAGTCTTGGCACTCACTAATGAAGTCAAAGACTTCTATGTTTCATCTTAGGGTTTGGAGAAACATAAAAGACTAGTGGGAGCTTATTCGTAAAATAAAACAAAAAGTTTAACCTCACTAATATTATAAGAACATCTACTATGAACTTTTCTTAATCTACCAATTTAAAACTTATAGAGAATGTCTGCACAAAAATTGTTTTCTGAAAGTGACAAGCTTACTGAACCCAACAATATCGATTTGCTAAGAGCGATTAAGATAGCATTGACATATGAGTGTCTTTGGTCGTCTATTACCTATGATCCTAAAGAGAAACCTATTGATGATGCGTAACCCAAACTTAGGCTTGCTTTGCATATGAGAAATGGGTCTCAGACCTAGAAATTGCCCTGGTTTTCATGCTGTCTACGTTAACCATTGTAGAGGCATTATGAAAACATGTCTGTGCATGAGATATTTGATAGTCTCAAGGTCCGGTTTGGTGAACAGTCATGTTTCAAAAGGTACGAGCTTACGAAGAAGTTGTTCAATACCATAATGACTAAAGGACAAAAAGTACACAATTACGTTCCGATGATGAAGGGCTATATTGATAGGCTTTCACAATTGGACATAGCGATAAGCAATGAGTTGTAGGTTGATTTGATCCTTAGTTCTTTTACTCCTCGGTATGTACCGTTCATACTGAATTACAATACGAACCAGTTGAATGTGGATCTCATGAAGCTCCTCAATATGTTAAGGTCGATCGAGTCCACATCCAAGGATCAAGGGACCATACTTGTAGTAAAGGGTGGTGCATCATGTTCGAAACATTTGAAGAAGCAGAAGAGGGTTAGTAAGAAAAGTAAGAATACTTCAATTGCTGACAAGGGTGAGTGCCATCATAACCACAAGAAAGGTCAATAGAAATGAAACTATCAAGAGTACTTGAAGATTGTTAAAGAAAAGAAATAGAATAGTATTGTTACTCCATCAAGTACATTTATGATTCAAAAATTGTTTTGCAATCAATAAATTATCTTGGGTTTTGGATGCTGGATCTAGAACTCATATTTATAATTCTTACAGGGGCTTAGGAACCGACGTCGCATGGCAAAGGGAGAAATAAGGTTTTAGGTTGCTGATGGATCTATTGTAGATGCAACGGTGGTTGGAGACTTCTAATTGTGTTTTCCAAGTAGATTTGTGTTGATATTAAATAATTGCGTTCAAGACTTTATTTGTGGAATTATATATGTGCCTAGATTATCTAAGGTAGGTAACTTTTTTCACTATGTTAATAATGTTGTGAACATTATTTTAGATGGTAATAAAGTCTGTGATGAGATTTTCAAAAATGGCATTTATGTGTCAATGCAAATTATGTTTGTTCTTTGAGTGATTCTTCGAATAACAATAAAAATAATAGTTATCTTTGGCATTATAGGCTAGGTCATATAAGTGAGAAATGACTACACGAATTGAAAGCTGAAGGTTTTCTCTTGGTAGTTGTAACTGAATCATTTGACACATATGAGTCATGTCTAAAAGGAAAGCTGACCAACCACCCCTTCAGTGGGAGCAATGAAAGAATTAATGAACTCTTCGGTCCTGTATATAGTGATGTATGTGGCCCGATGTCTATAATCAGTAAGGATAACAATTCTTACTTTGTATCCTTCATCGATGATTTCTCAAGACTTGGGTATGTGTATCTTATGAAGAACAAGTCCAATATCTATAAGAAATTTATTGAATATAAGAATGAGGTGGAAAATATAGACGAACCAAAATATCAAGATTCTTCGGTCCGATTGAGAAGGTAAGTATATTGGACAGGAACTCCAACAGTACTTAAAAGATAGTAGGACCATCTCTTTGGTTACTCCTATACTATGCAATATAATGGTTTTTCGAAGCAAAAGAACCAAATCATATAAGATATGGTTCATTCCGTGATGAGTAAGGCCGAGTTACCTCTATCCTATTGGGGATATGCGCAAGAAACCACAATGCATATGTTGAATTTGTTACCTACTAAATCTACGCCTAAGATGCCATATGAGATGTAGCATGGGTAGAAACCCCATTTCAGTTACTTGAAAATGTGGGGTTGTCCGGCGTATGTTATGAACGTCGACCCTAATAAGCTTGAGGTGAGATCGGCCTTGTGTAAGATTATAGGACATCCAATGAACTCTAGGGGATATACTTTATACAAAATAGAGGAACAAAAAGTGATTATTTCAACACACACTGTAATAACCCTAATTTAATTAATTTACACAAATATATTTTGTTAGATATATAAACCAGTTGAATTCAATAATTATTTTATTATCATTGATTTGTTGTAACGACCTGCTTTTTCCATACTATTCAAGCAGACAATAAACCACACATGTCCAACCCAAATAAAATGGAAAGGCGGATTGTTAAGGGAAGGAAAAAAGGAAAAAGTAGAGAAGAAGAAGAGAAAAGAAACTAAAAACAACACAAAATCTCACAATCGCAGCGGAACAATATATAATATAATATCAATGATCTTTACAATTGCTGATAATTTCAATAACAAAGCAGCGGAAAATAAACATATATGAGAATACGACTTGAAGACCTCCAACTCGTCTCTTGAGCTCCAATGCATCCAAAGCAATCTGTAAATATGCTCAATCTGACCCGAGCATTATAATAAAATAACACCCGAGTCAATCTGGAAAACCAGCGCGAGAAAACACACCCAACAAGATTTAAAAGCTACAAAAACCTTTGAAACAAAAGTATCTCGTAAGACCACGCCGCACATAAACACGGATGGGTTTTCACCTTACGATAACCAAAACATTTCACATGAAATCCTCTAATATTATAATAATGTCTAATATACATATACTTATTAATCATAGCCGAAATTATTACATTAATTAAATTCCAGCATACAAGGTTCTACAACCAAAACCAATGGCTCGTATTGGTGAATGGATTCCAACTATGAAAGGGTAACTACCTACCGAATCTGTACACCTCTAGATAAAATGTACGGGAGGCTACAACACGTTGCACCTCTGCTACTCAGGACCGGCACTACCCCTTTCTCGAGTAGCACCAAATATGATCACCCCTTGGTTGCAATCATCAACCACACATAGGGATCTCGAAGCATACATGAATATCACTCTAGATTTGGGATGATCATACCCTACTTGGGTGCGACTCACTTAGCCCTGCCGCATGTCCCTACTTTATTCATTTCCCAAGTGTGAGGCTCGAAGAGGCTACGCTCTTACCATTTCCTCCTAGCAAACCATCTTGGAATGCTAATATTGCCCTCCAGGCAACCAATGCAATACCAGCATTCATCCATACAAGTTCGTTCATGGACTGAACGAAATGCTTGAGAACTCCATCTCTAATTCCATCGTCTTTAAGATGTCTTTACTTCGAATGCTTGAGTTGGATCGAAGTGGTTTTCAAATAACATATCTGATCCCAGCCTCTTCAAAACAACATTCGACAGTTTTCGGTAAACTCAACCCCGGTTCTTTAGGAAATAAATAGTCAAAGATAAGATCGAAGATCACCACCTAACCGTTAGTGGACGGATTCCCTTATCATTTGTCCAGAAAAAAGAAACTAGATTTACACGCACAATACAACATCATTGGAGACGACTGTGCTACATAACTCACGTGATTCTTCTAGATATTTCCAAAGTTAGTTTTGGGTCCAAATTCCGATAGGCGATAATTTAACTATCGAATAACAAACATTCAATCATGGATTTAATTCCATAGGAAAAACCAACATTTGGTTAAGCACCAAGAACCACTAAGCCTCCTTAATTAATCTATTTATTAATTAAAACTATCTTGTAAATGCTAGTATCAAAATACTTTTACGAAGATATATTCAAAAACCCCTTATATTTCCAATACTTAGAAAACAACCATATACTTATATCAATGCTATAATTATATTTACCAAACACTGAGAAAGATCCCCTTTTTACCAAATTCTAAAATCATTTATAAACCCCATTATAAATTTCTAAAACCATTTATAAATCATTTATAAATTATTTCTCAAGTCATTTCTAAACCCTTATAAAACCATGTAATTATTTATAAACTCTTTTTATAAATCTATAACCCATTTCTAAAATCCATTTATAAAAATCCAAGTCTGTTTACAAAACTCTATTTATGAATCTCGAAAACATCATAAATAAATAATTATTATTAACCTTTAACCTCTTAAAAATAATAATTAATAATTTAAACCCTTATGAATAAAACAATCTTTAATCTTTATCATATAAATAATAATAATAAATTACCAAAATATTATTAATAATCATTATTATTAATTTCAAACCATTTAATTTAAATAATTAACCTTTCAAAATTATTTAAATATTTATAAACAACTTTAAGCAATATTAACATGGATAACCAACTTTAAACATAATATATTTCCTTGATAAATATCCATTCTTAAATCTTCAACCCAGTCATTTCCATATTTATAAAACTACATTTAAGAATCTCTTTCCATTTTATAAAAATTTCCTTTCACAAAACCCATTTATTTATGAATTCCATTTATAACTTATTTTCTTTATGAATCTCACTTATTCATAAATCTCATTTAAAACATCAATCTCCATCTGTTTTAACGTTGCTTCCATATGGATAAATTCCTTTTATAAATCCCTTTCGATTTATAAAATATCGTTTAACATTCTAATTTACCCTCGCCTTCAATTTCCAAAATAAAGTCAACTATTTCTAAAATATCAGTACGTATCTTATAATAAATCCACCGTTTGATTTATTCTCCAATTTATTAAACGATAATAGTTTCCATTAATTTATAAACCTCGTTTATAGATTCATACTTTTATTAACAAAATACGATTTTACAAATGTTCGCTTCATTTGTAAAATATTACTTTTATAAATTTTCACATTTAAAAAATTTCACATTTGTAATTGATCTTTCATATATGTACACACACACAAACACATATATATATATACTACATTGTATAAAATGGTTAATAAATACTAATGTCAAAATATTTCTTTTTTTTCCTCTAAACATATCCCTTTATTATAAAAGACAGACTTATTTCAAGATTTTAAAATCTTTATTTACAGTTTGGAAATCTCTATTTAATAGTATTTTATGAAACTATTAACTTATGATATCTAAAAATCATACCTTTGATTTTAAAATAAATTACTCCTTCAATAATTCAAGACTAATTATTTAAGCATATATAGTTTTCAAAATCGCTTTGAAATCCCTTTTTAAATCAAATCTCTATTTTATAGTATTTTAAAATACCAAAATGAGGCCCGGTGCTACTAAAGCACTAATTAAGCAAATCATATCAGTGTCATCAATATGGCATTCAACAAATCATATATCATCATATATATGAAAATAAAATCAATAGTGTGAGGAATCCCGTTGAATCCGTACAACCTGTCCCCCTGCGTCACACACGGTATAAAATCATAAAAATAAAATCAACCGCTTTGAGGTGGGATTCGTATACAAAGGGTCATCCGCTCTTACACGGGGACGTAATATGGTCTCATCTGCTCCAATAGGCGGGAATATATCCAAACCAACTAATATATATAGTATATCATCCAAACAAGCAACAAACAACATAAATAAAATTATTCCCACTTATATTAAATATAAGCAAGCCAGAAAGGTGAGTTAACTCACAAAAATGCCAAAAATCGCCTAAGCGCTCCAGTTTGAATTAAAATAGAACGGTCATTCAATTTAACTCTAAATTCCAACTAGCTCTAAATTCATCCAATCCAACTCCATAGCGTAGTGCTCGCTGATACGAATGCAATGCAACTTGTCGCGCTCGATTTGGACCTCGTACGAGAAAGTTAGGAATTAATTAACATATGATATAATTAATTTTAATTAACTTAAAATAATTTAATTTTTTTAAACAGTAACCTTTCTCCTATCATCACGCGCCTTTCTTCTAGGCTGTTGCTTTTTTTTTCCGTTCGAACGTCGATCATCGCTCGACCTCGCCTGACCCACAATCGCCAAGCCACCGCCCTGCCGCGCCACCCCCTCGCCGAGCCGCCACGCCATCCAACACGTGCGTGCATACGCGCGAATCTCCATTGTCGAACCCAACTGCAGCAGCAAACGCGGGTGAAATCTCGTCACTTCGATTGACGATCCGACTGTTGGTTAAGCTCATATGGTCATTCTCTACGTTTTCCTAGTTGACGTCGAAGGATAATTCGGTCTCTAGAGGCTCCGATCAACGTCGGCCGTTGGATTGATTAGTTTTAATGGTAGCTGAAATTAGATTTAGGGTTTGCAAATGAGGGAAGTTGAGGGTTATTTATAGAAAATTTTCCAAAGTACTATTCATTCGTGAAAATTTCAAACTCCAAACGAAGCATGCTGCTTGGCGTTTTATATGATATACCCCTATTCCGAACACAATAGAATATATATCGGGAGCCAATTCCATCATATACAGAAGATAGCTTTTAAAATCAAATAATTTTAATTTTAATTCCTTTAATTAAGTTCTACGTGTTTCGAACTCGCACGACCAAATGATACGTTCACACGAAATTTGACAGCATATAATAATTCACTATTACGGATCCAATGAAACTGATTTCGTTAAAATTCGAGACAATGCCCAAGAAGACTATTTTACATGCTAATTAAAACGAGTAATTTCCAATTTCTGTTTAATAACTTTTAAATCCAATTTAAAAAGTTTACTATCTCCATTCTAATTCAAATAGAATTTAAATCAGCTTTAGAAATTGTTTTCATTCATTTTAAATTCAAGATTCAATTATTTAAAACAATTCTAAATATTAAATTTAACAATCTAATTATCAAATAAAGCGCTATATTTGAAATTCAAGTTACTTAACTTATAAAATTAACTTTTCAATACTTAAAATCAATTAAATATTCCAAATTTAAACGACTAAAATTCTGGGTCGTTGCACACTTCCCTCCTTAAAAAGAATTTCGTCCCCGAAATTACCAAGTAAGGAAAATGCCCCAAACCCATTAACTTTTCAAAAATAATTAGTTAAAATGGATTACGAAATTCTTCTAAGTCATTTAACTTATTATAAAAACTTTTCTAAGTCTATCAAATCAATTCCTATTTACTAACTAATACCATTCAAAGTTATCATACTAAAATCAAGTTTTAGTTATCCAAAATTTCCAAAATTCTCAAAAAAATTCTAACGCCTTAAATTTACGAAAAATTTCGACAGCGTCCCCTTTGCGCGGCTCGATCGTAAAAATTTACAGTATATATATATATAATCACAAATATACATCTCCTCTTCGAGGAAGAGGCATCCCGTAGGGAAAAATATAAAAATACAGTATGTAATTCGAGATGTGTACCTTTTATTATATTAGTAAGCATATGCAACCAATATAGCAAGAAAGCGAGCTCCAAATGCGAAGCATACGCCATACGCACCTACTAAACACTCAACAAAAAAATGAGAACAAGTATGTGGAGAGTAATATCAATATATAACACATACTAATACGACATCTATATGCAAATGTAGCAAATGCAACTAGAGAGACCATCAAACAATTAATGTTTATCCAATTAATTCATAATCATATCAACTTGCATTTTCCAATGTCAAAATTTAATTATTAAAGCCTGTAAGATGTACATATATCATCCATACGCAAAACCATACCTGATCGCTCGCTCGATCACACAATTTCACTTTCGAACTAGTATCGTTCACAAGACCACTCTAGTGCGGACTCAGATATGGTTCCTTGATTAGAAACCGTCATTCTCCTTGCATAGCTATATATTACGATAGAAAATATCAAAATCAATCAAAAATCCATATCCAGGGTTCGCCGTCAAGAATTGAGTGAAAAATCCTAACTCGGATCGGTGTAAATCACCTTGAAATCGTATATTCGAATCTGGATCAAATAGTTATGCGAATAAAATAATATACGTACAACTTACATATTTATTTCAATTTACTTCCATTCAATTGATTTACATTCAATCATTTACATTCACTTTGTTTAAGCTCAATCCATTTACATTTATTGGTTCCAGCCAATTATTCATATTATGTTTAACAATATTTCGTTCCTTATTCAATTTACTTAGTATAATTTCTTTAATGCTAACAACACTCAACAAGCATTCCATACAACAAATTACTTGAGTTCATTATAAACATTTTTATATAACACTTCTAATGTTTATTTCACTTCATAACTTAAGTACATATTCAATTCTATTAAACATCCTTTCAAACCATTTTCAATTTAATTTACAACTTAAGTTGAATTTCATTTTATAACTCAAGTTCATTTCCATTTCACTAATTTATTTTATTAGTTCATTTCATTAATTCTTTACAAATCAAATTCAATATCAAATTTCATTTAACTTTGCTTTAGTTAAATTTCATTTCAAAAATCATCTTATCTTATTTAACATAAGTAAAATTTAATTACCAATCTCAATTTATGATTTTCATTCCTTAACATTCATATTCAACAAATTTAAAATTTGTTTTTAGCTTAATATACCTCAAATCTATAAGTTATACAAACTTATTTACTTAAAATTTCATGAAATTTACTTGACTCAAGTTTATTCACATACTATATTTACAATTCAGGGTTATATAATCACTTTACGACTTAAGTGTATATCCATAACATTATTTTATTTAATTCCTTTCAAATCCCATTTCAATTTCATTTAACCTCTTACTTAATTTATTTAACTTAACCTAAGTTAAATTTTAATTTCATATCTCAATTCCATACTTCTTTTCTTATCTATACTATTTTCAAATTATAAGTTCAAAAACTTATTGTCTTAGGTTTTCTCAAAACATTTAGATAAAAATTCAGGTTTTTTTAAACACCTGGTTTTATTTCAAATCATTTTGAAATCATATATATACATAAATCCTTTATATATCAACTTACACCTTTGGAATCTAAAACAAATTTGTTTTATCAAAAAAAACCCAATGGTAAATTACTCAGGTAGCAATCCCTCACTTAGAAACTCAAAAATGAATGTCAATGATGCTGCAGTCATCACTAGAATTATTTTTCAGCGACTGAAGTGAGTTCAGTGCTTTCTATTCCCTTTAAATCCCATTTCAAAATATTTCTAACCGAAATAATTTCAAAATAATACTATTATTTTTTTTCCAAACCTTTGAAAACAATTTTCAAAATCAATGGGTTTTAAATTCTCCAACTTCTTGTTTTAAAACCATTTCCATTTACAAAATCATATCTATAAATATACTTATGAAATTTTCTTTTCTTTCCATTTATAAATCACATTTATAAATCATATTTATAAAAAATCACTTCTTATGTAATTCATTTCACAAATGTTGGTTATATTAGTTACAATCAATACTCTATAATTTATACATATAAATTCACTTTTATATATAACTCAATTTATAGATGTTTATCTTTGTTTAGATTATAACAACGACAACCTTTATTAGAACAACAATAAATGATAATAATCAAATATTATTATTCGCTAACAACCAAACACTCCATATATATATATATAACTATAATAATTTTTGAAAATTATCCCTTTATATATAAAATATATTTTATGTAAAATTATTTCATTTACCAATTCTCAAACAATACCGTTTCTGTTTGCCTTGCTTAAGCGTTTAGAAACCCCTATCAATATCACAGCGTCCCACGTACCGACCAGAATTCATAAGCTACTCAATAGATATATCAACACAATATAAAACATTTTTATATCACTAACAAACATGTGCTCATATCTATACACTCAAACTCATCCTAGGGTCTCGCTTACCCTATCTCAAATGAGTAAATCCTCACTAAGCCTAGGTGTTCGCTCAACCCAAGCTCGTTACCACGTTATAACGACCCGCTTTTTCCGTACAATTAAAGCTGACAATAAACAACACATGTCCAACCCAAATAAAACAGAAAGACAGATAGTGAAGATAAGGAAAGAAGAAAGAAGAAGAGAAAAGAAACTTAAAACAACATAGAATCTCACAATCGCAGCGGAAAAATATATAATATAATATCAATGATCTTTACAAAAGAGAAAGTGTTATATACATACATCCATCAGAGTACAACAACAATCACAATTATCATCCTGGACAGTTATAACATTCTGTCCTCACAATTGCTGATAATTTTAATAACAAAGCAGCGGAAAATAAATATATACGAGAATACGACTTGAAGACCTCCAACTCGTCTCCTGAGCTTCAATGCATCTAAAACAATCTGTAAATATGCTCAGCCTGACCCAAGCATTATAATAAAATAACACCCGAGTCAGTCTGGAAAACCAACGTGAGAAAACACACCCAACTGGATTTAAAAGTTACAAAAACCTTTGAAATAAAAGTATCTCGTAAGACCACGCCTCACATAAACACGGATGGGTTTTTACCTTACGATAACCAAAACATTTCATATGAAATCATCTTATATTATAATAATATCTAATATACAAATACTTATTAATCATAGCTGAAATTGTTACATTAATTAAATTCCAGCATACTAGGTTCTACAACCAAAACTGATGGCTCGTATTGGAGAATGTATTCCAACTATGAAAGGGTAAGGGTCTACCCATCGAATCCGTACACCTTTAGATAAAATGTACAGGAGGCTACAACACGTTGCACCACTGATACTCAAGACCGGCATTACCCTCTTCTTGAGTAGCACCGAACATGATCACCCCTTGGTTGCAATCATCAACCATAGAATGGGATCCCGAAGCATACATGAATATTGCCCTAGATTCGGGATGATCATACCCTACTTGGTTACGACCCACTTAGCCCTGCCGCATGACCCTGCTTTATTCATTTCTCGGGTGTGGAGCTCGAAGAGGCTACGCTCTTTCCATTTCTCCTAGCAAACCATCTTGGAATGCTAATATTGCCCTCCAGGCAACCAATGCAATACCAACATTCATCCATCCAAGTTCATTCTAGGACTGAACGAAACGCTTGAGAACTCCGTCTCCAATTCCATCATCTTCATGATGTCTTCACTTCGAACACTTGAGTTGGATCGAAGTGGTTTTCGGATAACATATTTGATCTCGGTCTCTTCGAAAAGCATTCAACAGTTTTCGGTAAACTCAACCCTAGTTCTTTAGGAAATAAACAGTCAAAAATAAGATCGGGGATCACCTTCTAACCATTAGTGGACGGATTTCCTTATCATTTGTCCTAGAAGAACGAAATGAGATTTACATGCACAGGACAACATCATCGGAGATGACTGTGCCACATAACTCACGTGTTTCTTCTTGATATTTCCAAAGTTACTTTTGGGTCCAAATTCCGATAGTCGGTTATTAAACTATCGAATAACAAACATTCAATTAGGGATTTAATTCCATACGAAAAACAAACATTTGGTTAAGCACCAAGCAACACTAAGCCTCCTTAATTAATCTCTTCATTAATTAAAACCATCTTGTAAATGCTTATATCAAAACACTTTTACGAAGAAATATTCAAAAACCCTTTTTATTTCCAATACTTAGAAAACATCCATATGATTATATCAATGGTATAAGTATATTTACCAAACACTAAGAAAGATATCCTCTTTACCAAATTCTAAAATCATTTATAAACTCCATTATAAATTTCTAAAACCATTTATAAATCATTTATAAATTATTTCTCGTCATTTCTAAACCCTTATAAAACCATGCAATTATTTATAAACTCTTTTTATTAATCTATAACCCATTTCTAAAATTAATTTATAGACATCCATCTATTTATAAACCTCTTTACCTTGTAAATAATCTCCCTCTAAATCTTCAAACCATTTTATAAGTTCCTCTTATAACAATCCAAGTCATTTTACAAAACTCTATTTATGAATCTCGAAAACATTATAAATAAATAATTACTATTAACCTTTAACCTCTTAAAAATAATAATTAATAATTCAAAACCTTATGAATAAAACCATCATTAATCTTTATCATATAAATATTAATAATAAATTACCAAAATAATATTAATAATCATTATTATTGATTTCAAACCATATTAATAATTTAAATAATTAACCTTTCAAAATTATTTAAATATTTATAAACAGTTTTAAGCAATATTAACATGGATAACCAACTTTAAACATAATATATTTCCTTGATAAATATCCATTCTTAAATCTTCAACCCAGTCATTTCCATATTTATAAAACTACATTTAAGAATCTCTTTCCATTTTATAAATATTTCCTTCCATAAAACCCATTTGTTTAAGAATTCCATTTATAACTTATTTTCTTTATGAATCTCACTTATTCATAAATCTCATTTAAAACGTCAATCTCCACCCGTTTTAACGTTGCTTCCGTACGAATAAATTCCTTTTATAAATCCCTTTCTATTTATAAAATACCGTTTAACATTCAAATTTACCCTCGCCTTCAATTTCCAAAATAGAGTCAACTATTTCTAAAATATCAGTTTGTATCTTATAATAAATCCACCATTTGATTTATTCTCCAATTTATTAAACGATGATACTTTAATATATAAACCCCATTTATAAACTCATACTTTTATTAACAAAATACGATTTTACCAATCTTCGCTTCATTTGTAGAATGTTACTTTTATAAATTTTCACATTTACAAAATCTCACATTTGTAATTAATCTTTCATATATGTACACATATACATATACATATACATATACATATACATATACATATACATATACATATACATATACATATACATATACATATACATATACATATACATATATATATATATATATCTTTGTATAAAATGGTTAATAAATATTAATGTCAAAATATTTCTTTTTTTCCTTTAAATATATCTCTTTATTATAAAATACAGACTTATTTCTAGATTTTAAAATCTTTATTTACAGTTCGAAAATCTCTATTTAATAGTATTTTATGAAACTATTAACATATGATATCCAAAAATCATACCTTTGATTTTAGAATAAATTACTCTTTCAAATAATTCAAGAATAATTATTTAAGCATGTATAGTTTTCAAAATCGCTTTGAAATCCCCTTTTAATCAAATCACTATTTTATAGTATTTTAAAATACCAAAAATGAGGCTCGGTGCTACTAAAGAACTAATTAAGCAAATCGTATCAATTTCATCAATATGGAATTCAACAAATCATATATCACCATATATATGAAAATAAAATCAACAGTGTGAGGAATCTCGTTGGATCCCTCCAACCCGTCCCCTGCATTACACATAGTATATAATCATAAAAATAAAATCAACCGCTTCGAGGCGGGATTCGTATACAAAGGGTCATTCGCTTTTACATGGGAACGTAATAGGGTCTCATCCGCTCGAATAGGCGGGAATATATCCAAACCAACTAATATATATAGTATATCATCCAAACAAGCAACAAACAGCATAACTAAAATTATTCCTACCTATATAAAAATATAAGCAGGCCAGAGAGGTGAGTTAACTCACAAAAATGCCAGAAATCGCCTAAACGCTCCGATTTGAATTAAAATTGAACGGTCGTTCAATTTAACTCAAAATTCCAACTAGCTCTGAATTCATCCATTCCAACTCCATAGCTTGGTGCTTGCTGATACGAACGCAACGCAACTTGTCACGCTCGATTTGGACCTCGTACTAGAAAGTTACGAATTAATTAACATATGATATAATTAATTTTAATTAACTTAAAATAATATAATTTTTCAAAACAGTAACCTTTCTCATATCATCATGCGCCTTTCTTCCAGGCCGCTGCTTTTTTTTTCATTCGAATGTCGATCATCGCTTGACCTCGCCCTACCTACAACCGTCGAGCCGCCTCCTTGCCACGCCACCTCCTTACCGAGCCGCCATGCTATCCCACACGCGTGTGCGTATGCGGGAATCTCCATCACCGAACCCAACTACAGCAGCGAACGTGGGTGAAATCCCATCACCTCGTTCGGCGATTCGATTATCCGACCGTTGGTTAAGCTTGTGTAGTCATGCTCTATGTTTTCCTAGTTGACGTCGATGGCTAATTCGTTCTCTAGAGGCTTCGATCAGCGTCGGCCGTTGGATTGATTAGTTTTAATAATGGCTGAAATTAGATTTAGGGTTAGTGTTTGCAAATGAGGGAAGTTGAGGGAAATTTATAGAAAATTTTCCAAAGTACTATTCATCCATGAAAATTTCGAACTCCAAAAGAAGCATGCCACCTGGCGTTCTCTATGTTATACCCCTATTCCGAACACTATGGAATATATATCGGGAGCCAATTCCATCATCTACAGAAGATATCTTTTCAAAATCAAATTATTTTAATTTAAATTCCTTTAATTAAATTCTATGCGTTTCGAACTCGCACGACCAAACGATACGTCCGATCGCCACAAAATTCGATGGCATATAATAATTCACTATTACGGATCCAATGAAACTGGTTCGTCGAAATCCGAGACAGTACCCAAAAAGACTATTTTTACATGTTAATTAAAATGAGTAATTTCCAATTTTTGTTTAATCGCTTTTAAATCCAATTTAAAAAGTTTACTATCTCCATTCTAATTCAAATAGAATTTAAATCAGCTTTAGAAATTGTTTTCATTTATTTTAAATTCAAGATTCAATTATTTAAATAATTCCAAATATTAAATTCTACAATCTAATTATCAAATAAATCGCTATATTTAATATTCAAGTTATTTAACTTATTAAACTAACTTTTCAATATTTAAAATCAATTAAATATTCCAAATTCAAGCGACTAAAATTATGGGCTGTTACATTTGTTTATCTCTATTTAATTATTCATTGTATCATTACAAAATAAATTTATTTTCCAACTATTTTGATCTAAAAATTATTTACTTTTCAAAATATTTTAATTAATATAAAATATTTTTTTTAGTTTCAAGTTATCATGTGAAAAGAATTAACTAATTTTATTCAATTTATTAAAACAAAATCCTTTATTAAATAGAATTTAAATAACTAAAAATTTATTTTCAAAAGATTTATTATCAAGTATCAAATTCAAACAATTTTATTTTAATTTAATTTATCTAATTTATACAACATAGAAATCAGAGTTGTTATAGACTTCCCCCTTAAGAAAATTGCATCCTCATAATTGCTTATAGGGGAACATCATACACAACTCATACCCCAACTTTCTTCGTATTCTACAAACTTGTATCAAACCAAATTTACGCAATCGTCTATGTGACTTTCTTCCAACTCATCTTATCATATGCAACAATTTAAATAGATTCAATTAACGACTTTCTATTTTTCACATACGATAAAAATTTGCAATTTTTTTCTAAGTGTTGGATTTTTTGAAAAATTTTGACAGAGTCTCCTTTGTACAGAGAGCGTTTTGAAAAATCAAAACACAATATAATTACATGATATACATCCCCGAAGAGGCATCACAACACGAGACATCACGAAACACGGGGAAACAAGATAATATCACACAATATATCAATATACCGTAAAAACTTACCTTTTTATTAGTATTTTAAGCAAGTTTGCTTATTATTAAACAAGCAAAAGCGAGCCAACATCGCCTAACAGTTCAAATATATTCTTCGAGATACTATTAGATAATACGGAAAATAAGGCTATAGGGGTACACACATGAATATTCCCTTTTATTATCACATGTGCATATCTAAAAAGCATAAACAACTAATATATACATAGTATCGGCACAAAGTAATAAACACGTGTGCATCCAGGATAGAACAATACATAATATATAATAAATAAATGACGGAGAACACAGAATCAATAATATATAATACAAATATATACAAATTCGAGAGGGATATAAAATGAGTCAAACTCCCACAATCACAAAATACACAATATTCCACCATAATATCATACATAAATAAGGTAATACAACACACATTGATATACAATAATAACCTATTCTCTACTTATGCCCAACATCCATACTCTGCTCGCTTCGTCCCTGAAACTATAATGTCTAGGACCGACCCAAGTATTATATAAATAATAGACGGGTCAGACTATATCTAGAACGAAAATGTCAATGTATCTAAATAATAGTAAGATATATCAAAGATAACATGAAGTGATGTAAGGGTACTTAATGCAGAAACACATCACAAAACATGTATAGGCAGTATGACCCATATAGAAAGTCAAGTCAAACCATGTACTAATCAGTAATGTCAAAGGGGTGAAATAATCCATGCATCCAAATATCATTAATATAAATAATCACAACAACATAGGACATGCTCTCAACAATGCCCCCGATCATCTCTTAGATAATCATAAAGTAGACATACCCAAGATCTGTCATAATCACCACATATAAAACATACATGCAAGCAATACAAATATGGCATACCCTCGGTAGCTGTTAGCGCCAAAATTGGTCACTAACACCCAAATCTAGTTGAAAGCACCAAAACAACAATCACAGATCACAGACAGAATGTATGTAGAGAGTATAAATATGAAGAACAGTAAAAAATTAAAAGAAAGCAGTAAAAACAGAGGACTTATAGTGGTTCGGCTGACTCCGGCCTACGTCCACTCCAGAAATATCCTTTTTATTGATATCCAAATCAATTACGGTTACAATCCAGAGGTTTTAAAACAACAATGGCAGAGCAGCCTTAGTGTAGAAGATGAAGGGAGATAGAATAGAGATCCCCTTTTCTGAAGCCCTACATGCTGTATTTATAGGCAAAACCGGAGTTGTTAGACTTCCTGAGTAATCCGGGCCCATCAAGCCCATAGCCGAACCAGACTCCACCATTATGACCGACCCCGAGCAGTTGACATGCCGAACGGAAGTTCCCCTGGAGACGACTCGAAGCAGTCCTATCCAAGACTCGGAGTAAACTTGCCTACGACTCGAAGTAGTTCAATGCCGAACCCACTCCTTCAAGACACCGATCCACTTTAGCCGACCTATGTTTCACACCGACCCAAAGCCTATATCCAACACCGATCGAGAATGCCGATCCCATGCCTCGCTTGTTGACCGACTCATTCCGGTGCCGAACAGCTCAAATGCCGATCCACTTGAGTCCCTCGTCCCTGACCGAACCACCTCATCTAGGCCGAACCACCTCATCTAGGCCGAACCACCTCACCAAAGCCGAACTATGCCACCAAGACCGAACCACCTCATCTAGGCCGAACCACCTCACCAAGGCCGAGCCGTGCCACCAAGACCGAACCACCTCATCTAGGCCGAACCACCTCACCAAGGTCGAGCCGTGCCACCAAGACCAAACCACCTCATCCAGGCCGAACCACCTCACCAAGGCCGAGCTGCCTCACCAAGGTTGAGCCGCTCATGACTTTCTACCCTTGACCGATCGATCCTCTTCAACTGAACCATGCATGACCGAACGGCCGAGCCACATGGCCGAACTTCAATGACTATTACCGAACCATGATATGCCGAACTCCCGGCTTCGTGATCATACATACATATATATATATATATATCCTCCGTGATTGATTGTCTATCCATCCAATTAACTCAAACCCATCGTATTCCAGCCTCGACAAACGAGTAGTCGATTTAGTTAAATCCGCTTATCCACGGCCTTGCCAAAAGGCGGGTTAACATTCGCCCCCCAAAACATACCTTGCTATTGGAAGGTGTGTTTTGTACAGTCCCAAATCCGATATCTGAAGTCCATATGTCATCCATAGCCATACCATCTGACCCATAATCCAATCCATTTTATCCATGTGCCATTGCCGTATCCTTATCCAAATCTACGACTGCTCCGAGTCGTTATCCAATTCGTATCCAGTAACCAAATCCTCATCCAATTCCACATCCATCCGAAATCAATTAACCGAATCCACGATCTCTCCAGATCATTTTATCCGAGTCTAGGACCTCTCCGGGTCTTGTAGTCCAGATTGAGGACCTTTCCGGGTCCAAATCCCGAGTCGGGACCTCACCGGGTCCTAAAATCCATATCCGGGACCTCGCCGGGTCCTTATCCCAATCTGTAGCTATTCGAAGCCACTATCCAAATCCAATTCACACCTTGGAAGTCAGTAATCGAATCCTATGATCTTTCCAGATCGTTGACGGCCTCTCTGGACCCTTGCTAAGCTCGATCCAAACTTAACGATTGAATAGGCAGATCCTATCACGCTCCGGCGAAGCAACCTATCCCTTGCACTCCGGTTCAGCGTCCCTTAACATTAAGTGATGCACTGATCCCCTTGGACCATTATCAGCCTCTCCAGACTCTTATTGGATCTCATCCTATCACTCTCTGGTGAAGGGGAAACAGCGTTGAGTGAGCTGATCCTGTCGCTCTCCGGCAAAGCAACATCACTCCCTGCACTCCGGTTCGGTATCCCTGAACATTAAGCGATGTCATGGCCTAAGTCCTAGACCGATTGTAGCCTCTCCAGGCTCTTGTTGGATCCCATCCTGTCACTCCTCGGTGAAGGGGAAACAACAACGAGCGAGCCGATCCTGTCGCTCTCCGGCGAAGCGGCATCGCTCCATGCACTCCGGTTCAGTGTCCCTGAACATTAAGCGATTAATTTCCAACCGACTTCCAACGTCCGTCTCATAACTCTCCGGTTAGGTGTTTGTTTCATAAAACCAAAATCCATTTATCAAATCCAAAGTCCAAATGTCCAATAAGAAAAACAGAAAAAGCTAAGGGCTGCCTCTCCGGGCAAAGCAGCCTATTACCGTCTCAGGGCATACCTGGGGATCACTCTGGTTCCCTTACATGTGTAAGTGGCATAGTTGCTGTTTATTTTTTAAAACAAAATCGAAAAAGATTATTCGATGACCAGAGTCCAAATCCTGAACTCGGTGCTTGCCATCACGATCAGCGGATGATGAGTCGTGACCCTATTCCAGGGTCGTTCCTGTTTGATCTAAGCGGTAGTTGCTCGTGTTCTACTGCTCCAGTCCGATTCCTCACATACTATGGCAACCTGCCACTTCTAACATGTTCCTCCACCACATCCTTCAGGTGGCGGCATTCATTCGTGGAGTGCCCTTTCAGCTCATGGAATAGGCAGTACTTCCCGCTCCTGCATTCCCGTTCAGTAGGATCCCTCCTGGGTGGTTTCCGATAGGGGAGCTGCCCTCGAGTGTCCAAGTAAATACATTCCAAATTATCTGTTAAATTCGCGTACGTCGCGAATTTGGGTTCTCGACCTCTCCTCCATTTGTCTGAAGCACCAGGTCCATCGTCCAGCTTGCGCTTTCCTTTATCCATTCCTCGTCGGCGTTTATTTCCTGCCTTAAGGCATATGAATCCTCTAACCGAATGAATCTTTCCGCCTCATGATAGAACTCTCCAAGATCATGTGGTGGATCCCATGCAAATGAATCCTTGAATTCAGTGCCCTCAGCAATCCCTGCTACCGCCGCCATCAAAATCATTGATGGATCCGGGCGATTTACTAAAGCTACGGCTGCATTGAACTGCATTAAAAAATCCCTCACGGACTCTCCGGTCCTCTGCTTCATTGATGCCAATGCCATCACATTCTTGGGTCGCGTCACGTGGACCCTGAACTGTCCCATGAAGCATTCCACTAGCTCGCCCCATGTCCTAATCGATCCGGTCTCTAGCTGCCTAAACCAGAGTGTAGCCAAATCCGTCAAATATAAAGGGAACACCTTGCCATCACCTCCTCAGATGCCCCCAGCACTTCCATATGTCTGATGTATCTTGTTACATGCATAGTTGGATCTGATTTTCCATCATAGGCCTCCAGTGTTGGCAGTTTGAATTCTGGAGGGTTCCTTGCATTCCTGATTTCCAGAGTGAACGGACTTCGACTGACTTCCTCCAAGCCTCTGCTCGGTAATCCTCCTCTCATGATTCTTCTTATTAATCTAGCCATCCACTCATCTCCATCAGGGGGTAGTCCCTTGTTTGCATCTCCACCTTGCCCCCCATGTCCTGGAGGGTACTCTGGGTAGTACTCTTCATTTTGGCCATGTACGTTCACATTGGTCCCTGCTCACTAAGCTTCATTCATAGCTCTCTCAGTATCCAATCCCGGGGGTCTGCCCCCAGGACTTTACTAATTTCCTTCACTCCCTCAATCTGGTTCTGGTTTTGACCACCAGAAACTTCTATAGCTCTGATTCCTTGTTCTGCATTGTCAGCAACCGCAGTCGGTCCATTCCCTTGACTTTGTGCTCCAACTTGTCCAACTTGTCGAAGTAGGTTCTGCATTACCTCCTCCAATCTTTTCAATAATTCTTCCTGCATAGCTCCCATCATCATCTCCATCTCGTCCCTAGTGATGTAGATGGAGGCTTGATTAGCTCCGGAGGAAGCCTCCTGACTTCCCTCTTGCTGACTCCTCTCTGTCCTTTGCCTCCTGGTTGATTGCTTTGCCATAGTCTCTAGAATCCGAGTTCCTAAGTCTTTAAATCCAAAATCCAAGCTTTCCAATTCATGAGTTCAATTCTCAGTGAAAGCACCAAAATGTTAGCGCTGAAATTGAACACTAACACCCAAATCTAGTTGAAAGAACCAAAACAACAATCACAGATCATAGACAGAATGTATGTAGAGAGTATAAATACGAAGAACAGTAAAAATTAAAAGAAAGCAGTAAAACAGAGGATATATAGTGGTTTGGCTGACTCCGGCCTACGTCCACTCCAAAAATTTCCTTTTTATTGATATCTTAATCAATTAAAGTCACAATCCAGAGGTTTTAAAACAACAATGGCAGAACGCCTTAGTGTAGAAGATGAAGGGAGACAAAATGGAGATCCACTTTTTTGAAGCCCTACATGCCGTATTTATAGGAAAAACCGGAGTTGTTAGACTTCTTGAGTAATCCGGGCCCATCAAGCCCATAGCCGAACCAGACTCCACCATTATGACCGACCCCGAGCAGTTGACATGCCGAACGGAAGTTCCCCCGGCGATGACTCGAAGCAGTCCTATCCAAGACTCGGAGTAAACTTGCCTGCGACTCGAAGTAGTTCAATGCCGAACCCACTCCTTCAAGACACCGATCCACTTTAGCCGACCCATGTTTCACACCGACTCAAAGCCTGTATCCAATGCCGATCGAGAATGTTGATCCCATGCCTCGCTTGCTGACCAACTCATTTCGGTGCCGAATGGCTCAAATGCCGATCCACTTATGTCCCTCGTCCCTGACCGAACCACCTCATCTAGGCCGAACCACCTCACCAAAGCCGAACTATGCCACCAAGACCGAACCACCTCAACTAGGCCGAACCACCTCACCAAGGCCAAGCCGTGCCACCAAGACCGAACCACCTCATCTAGACCGATCCACCTCACCAAGGCCGAGCCGCCTCACCAAGGTCGAGCCGCTCATGACTTTCTACCCTTGACCGATCGATCCTCTTCAACCGAACCATGCATAACCGAACGACCGAGCCATGTGGCCGAACTTCAATGACTATGACCGAACCATGCTATGTCGAACTTCCGGGTTCGTAATCTTATATATATCCTCCGTGATTGATTGTCTATCCATCCAGTTAACTCAAACCCATCGTATTCCAGCCTCGACAAATGAGTAGTCGATTTAGTTAAATCCGCCTGTCCACGGCCTTGCCAAAAGGCGGGTTAACAGTAGCCAAGGTCATCTCTCAGATAACTATAAAAGATAGGAAAGGGTCTAACTCGATGCTCTAAGCATCTCTAGCTATCCTCGATAACAATGCAAACAATGTGCACGAGGTTCTCTCAATCCAAAGAATAATCAAGGAGATCGGTGATTCCATAATAATCATTTAGGCATTAGCCTCAACGTAATCGTCTTGGCTCTCAGCTAAAGAAATAATCATATGGTCTCTTAAACCTCTAATAATCTACTCAACCCTTGGTATCGTAGATAATCTCCTTGGACTCTCGATCTAAATGGGCTCTTTGCACGATGTATAACTATATCGGCATTAGTCTCGATAGAAGATTTAGATGGCTCTCAGCCGCATCTATGACAGCTCTGAGCCTGCTCCAAGAGACTTCCTCACACACTATTGGCGCTACTCCTACAGTCATCGGTTACCTCGATGACCATCGTGACCCAATATCCATCAAATGCAAGACAATGCTATGTAATGGTCACGACCCGACAAGTGCCTCAATGGTAACTGACTGCTGGCCTAAGTGATAGAGGGGCAATGGCCCTCTGTCATGGCCCTCAACCATATACGCAAAAAGACGTGTCACGGATTCGGGGAGCGACCTCATAATCAGGCCGCTGGGATGGATACTAGCCAATCTGGTTTACTCCCCGCTATATAATTGGAGCATACACACAAGATAAACACACTTATAGCTCTCAACCTGCTCACTCTCAGCTCGCATCACTAGAATTAATACCCCGTAGATATGAACCTATCGAGTAACATCTACTTACAGAGAGTAATCGAAAAGGTGTCAGCTCAGGCATCCCATACCACCCAGTATTACTCGAACATTTACTTAGTGTTCGTAAACTACACTCGCATATTATTTTATATAACAAGTCTGAAGAATAACAAAAGAAATATTACCAAAAGTCTCATACCAGATTGTACAATAACTCTGTTTATTCTAATTCCTCGTTACATAGAAATATATAGTAATCAAAACATACAATTCTATTATTTATTGATTCGAAAAGGGTTTTGAATAAACCATTCCCCTATGTCTCTAAAACAATTCCAAATACCAATATTCGATCAAAAGAAAATCAATTTATATAACTAACATTCTTTCCTAAAAACCTATTTACATTTTTATAAAAAATATTTTTTAATCCTCTTATTTAATTTCAAGGAAATCTATAAATTAAAATTCAATTCCAAAACTCCAAAAATTACACTTTTCATAACAGCATAATTCAAGTTCTTTTACATATAGTTTTGTATATTCCAAAAGAAATTTTACTTGATTTCCTGTAACGACCCAAGGTTTGGCCGCTTTAACTAGGAAAATTTATATATATAATTTATATAGTCAATAAATAGATTTTTATTGATAAATGAACATTTTAATTAATTAATAATGATGGAAAAATCTTTTTCAAAATATGTTTACCAGATTAAATAGTTTGTAGACAAATGGAAAATGTGACCGAAGAATGTTTTCTGAAATTTCGACCTTTCAACACCGGAAAGTTGTCGGGAATATTGTTCGTCTTTGTGTACTATATATTTACATGTATAAGAGTTAATTAACCAAACAATAACAATACACCAATAGTATATTATCTTATGTTAATTATGTTTTGCAAGTGATGTGACAAGACATGGTTTTAAAATAATAACTTATATATACACTAAATCATATCATTATCTCTTGTCATTTCCTTAAGTACCATCATCATTACTCATCATGGCTTAGGGGATGTGACTAGAGAGGGGAAATATGTGACATATGAGGGGGAGGAAGGTGGTGATGTGACATGTCAAAATGATGACATGTTATGATATTTTAAACTAAGGATAAAATGGTAATTTCCCCACTTTTCTTCATCTATAAATACACACCAATACACACGCATTTTTATTTACATTCTCTCCTTCATTTTCTAAAACTTCCTCTCTAAAAATTTCCATGGCTTCTAAAACCTTTCTGAATATTTAAAAATCCTAACTTTTCACTTTAAATCTCTTCCGAATCTAGTTTAAACTTTCCTATATTCATTTATTCACTTTATTCTTCAAGAAACCAAGCCCACACCCACCCCAAACCACTAGGCCGAGCCCCACAACATCAGGTCGAGCCATTTGAAGCTCAAAACTCTAGAAAAATCTTCACTCTTCGAAGCTCGTGTGTTGTTTCCAAAGTCTAGTCGAAATTCACTTTGTATTTGCATAGTTTCGGTGAGTAAACTACTTTATTTTAGAAAAGTTTTTTTGACTTTACTATGTGGTGTTATTGTGATGATAATATGATGTATAAATTGAATGGTTATTATGTTGGTTGATGTTGTTTTGATGGGTGTTTGGTGTTTGGTGTTGAATTTGAGATTTGAATGCGGTATTGTCAAGTTAGTAAGCATGTAAACATATATATTTATATGTGTTTCATTATGATGTTAAAAGTATGGTAATATGGATGTATGGTTCTGATCCAAGAACCAAAGTATGTTGTGTTCAGTCAAAGCTAACAATTTTGTGTGTTGCGACGGATGTGAGATCCGATTCGAAATAAAAAACTATGTTTTTCTTGTTTAAAAGTTTGGAAATTGTTTCAAAGTTTCTATCTTTGTTCTATGATTCAAAAAATTTAAAAGTTATGTTTCAAAATATGAAATAGAGAATAATCAAGCAAGTTTTTTGCTTAAAGTATGTTTAAGCGAACTGCGCTCATAGCGGTAGTCGCTATGGATGCAGTTTGATAAAATTTCCGATTTTCGTTTTAAAACATTTTCTTGTGAAATGGTTTTGCAAAAGTTTTTCAAACTTTTAGTAAAATTATATTTTATTATTTAATAAATTAATTAAAAATAATTAGTAGTTAATTGATAATTAAGTAAGTGATTAAGGGTTAAGTAACACTTAAAAGATGGTTAATGACTAATTAGTGATTAAAAAAGTTTTAATTAGTGATTAATGAAGTTAAGAAGTAGTTTAATGATTAATTATTATTTAGTTAAGTTAATTAGTTAATTAATTATTATTTAATAAGTGATTGTTTAATTGACTTTTAATTAATTCGGGTTTAACTACTAATGAATTGTTTAAATCTTAACTAAGATGCATTAAGAAGTTAATTAGGACTTAACTAAGTTCATTAAGTTAATTAAAGTTTAATTACGAATTAATCTTGATTTAATTAAGATATAATTAGGGTTTAAGCTAATTAAATATACTTTAATCTTTTCAAAACTATTTTTAAACTTAATTGGTTATGTTTTAAATCAATCTTCTTTTCAAGTTAAATGATTTTAAATCAAAGGATCTCATCGTCTGGACCATTAAGTAGCCAAATGAATTAAAGTAGTGATTATAAAACGTTGACACATTTTATGGAAAATAAGTTGACTTGTGTTTAGCATAAATGCTGAATATCAGTAACGTGATAAACACAAGAAGGTTAATTTCGATAAGCGGGTCATGATAACTTAAGTATATAGAGTGTATGTCCATATGTAAATCTTGCACCCAATAGTGAAGTTGTTCCCTATCAAATAACTTGACCATTTAAAATTATCGAACGTTGGTTTGAGGAGACCAACAACGGATGACGAATAGTTATCCAAAAACCACTTCGAACCAACGTAAAACGTTCGAATCGGATCTATCGAAGTCATGATCAAGATTCAAGACTTGAAGTGCAAGGGCTAACTTTCCATTTACCTTGAGGGTGATTCCAAAATGGGTGTAGTGGAAGTAGTGCCTACGGTTCATTTATCTCTTGAACAACTTGTATGGATGAATGCTAACATTGTGTCATCATCGGGAAGGCAATGTTAGCATTCCAAGAGAGAAGTTCTATACGTGAAAGTTAATGATGTAGCCTCGGGCCTCGTCAACCAAAAATGACTAAAATAGGGGATAAGCAGCAGGGCCATGCGGGTCACACCAATTAGAGTATGGTCATTTCCATCTAGAATGAGTCCCTACTCAGATATACTATAGTCCCAAATGGTTGCTGATCCCAACCAAAGGGGTGATCATATTCGGTACTATCCAGCAAGGGATAGGCCAGTCCTGTGTCGGCAGGGATCGTTCGGTACGATCTCGGTACATCTAGAGGTGTACTATAGTAGGCGGTACTCCAATAGCCTTGTCATTGTATGGAATCCAATATCCAATACGTGCCTTTACGGTTTTAGTTGTATACCAAAATATGCTGGAATGTGAGATGCAAGCATTTCAACTATGTTTTATATTTATTTTAAACCCTTAGGCATTATCATAATATCACATGTTTTAAATAAAAAGTGTTTTTGGTTATCGTTAGGTAGAAACCTGTCTGTGTCTAGGTGCGGTGTGGTCTTACGATACCTTTTATTTTTCAAAGGATTTTTCAAATAAAAATATTGTTATTTGAGTTTACTCACACCAGACCCATGTCTGACCCAGAGTTTATTTTTCTTTTCCCTAAACTCTTGGGTACTCAATTTTTATGAGTAGTCAAGTGATCTAGGTTTCTCTCGAAAGCATATTGGAGGAGCTGGAGAAAGTGGTTTCATGGATAGCTATTATTAGTATAGACTATTCTACTGTGTATGTATATATGGTCTAAGTATTTCGTGGACAAGCAGTTGTAAATTGTCCTAGTTTTGAACTTGTATTATTGAAATCTGATGTAATATTTTGGCTATGACTATGTAATATACTACATTTTCTATTATATGTTGTTCCTACGTGATAAGATTCGGTGTTTGGTTAGGCTTCTTCTTATCTTTCTCATTTCTTCAACCTATAATGACTCATCTTTCGAATGCAAGAAATGCAGTTCGTTACATTTGGTATTAGAGCCAGGTTAAGCGAACCCCTAGTTATCGTTGGGTTAGGGTCAAATCCGAGAGAGCGTATTTGTAATTTTACTCATATATATAAATATATATCCCTGATAGGTAGATCAGCTTTGATAGTTTGATTAGTACTCTCTTTTTGGAATTTATCTCATCAAGGTATTCTAAGAAGTATCTTGCAATGCCCAGGTAGTAAGAAATGAGCGCTAGAGGCAGACAAGGTAGAGGAACTAGCAGCACTACGGCCACCAATGGTCGGACTCAGACTGGAAGGGTTGGAACCGTCGAAGAGCCATCACCAGGGCAACCAAAGGTGAATTTTGCAACTTTATGTAAGGATTACACAAATCTGGGAGGGAAACCGTTTAATGGAACTGAGTCTATCGTAGAAGTTCAAGCTTGGTTGCACACTTAAGAAAAGATTTTCAAAGGTCTGGATCTATTAGATGAGCAGAAGAGATTTTTAGCATCATGGAAATTGCAAGAAGGAGCCGCAACTTTGTGGGACTCGCTCATAGCCAATATTCTAGAAGAGGAGTTTACTTGGGTTCGTTTTAAGGAAGCATTTGAAGATCAGTTCCTGCCTGTAGCTGGTAAGGCTCGGATGTACAGAAATTTCTTGGACTTGAAGCAGGGAGATTCATTTGTGGTAGAATATGAGACGAAGTTCAACGAGCCACCTTGTTTTGGACTGGAATTGATCAACTCCCCGCTAAAGAAAAATGAGATGTTCGTTTTGGGAATGAGGGAGGATTTCAATGAGAGGATGATTGCCCATGTTAAGGGCTCATTTGTGGACTTGGTGGACATGGCATTAAGGTATGAAGTCTTGGACAAGAAAAAGCGTACTCCAGTAGCAACAAATGATAATGCCGGCAGCAACAATTCAAACAAAAGGAAGTTCAACCCGAATTGGAGTAAGTAGGGTAAAGGAAAGGAAATCTAGGAGGGAATAAGGGGAACAAGTTTAAGGATACCACTTGTTATGTTTGTAAGTAGAAGGGTCATATTGCTAAATTCTGTAAAGACTTTGAAACTTCCTAGCAGCTAGCAGGACCTGTCTCTCCAATGGTCTAGAAGACATTATACTTCAACTGTCACTAGCCTGGACATATGATAAAGGACTGTCCACTCATGAAGAAGGTGCGGCAGGCTGAAGTGTATGCGGTTAAGGACGAGCCATCAACCTCAGGAGATGTGAAGGGAAAGGGCATTATTGAAGGTACCCTATTAATTGATGATATTTATGTTCGAGTTTTGTTTGATACTGGTGTCTCCCATAGTTTTATCTCTTTAGAAGTCGTAAAGAAATTTCATTTTATCCCAAATATTGTAGAAAACCCTATTTGCATATCTAATCCTATAGGAGGTTTAACCGATTTGAACCTAGTGTGTGAAGACGTGCCAATTTCTTATCCTTTCCATCATTTTACTTGTGATCTATATATCTTAGATTTTAAGGGATTTGACCTCATTCTCGGTATGGACTGGTTATCAATATATGGGGCTGTCTTAGACTGTAGAGAAAGAACGGTAACATTAGTAACCAAATTGGGAAATATTGCAAAAGTACCTTGTGAGGACCCTGGTATTCATATGTGTAGTTTCCTGTATACCTAGGAAGCATTTCAAGAAGGGTTAGGATCCATAGAGGTTGTTAAGAACTTTCCCGATGTGTTTGAAGAAGTTAGGAATTTACCCCCCACATAGGGAGATAGAATTCCACATTGATCTAGTTCCTGGTGCAAGACCTATAGTTCAACCTAAGAGAAGAATGGCTCCGAGGGAAAGAGAGGAGTTAGTAAAGGAAACCCTGGACTTGTTGGAGAGGGGATTGATTAGACCTAGTCAGTCGAGCTAGGGATCAGCAGTCGTCTTTGCAGCTAAGTCTGATGGATCTTTAAGATTGCGTGTGGAATATAGAGAGTTGAATAAATTGACTATTAAAAATAAATACCCCTTACCCCATATCGATGACTTATTTGACCAACTTCATGGAGCTACGGTATTTTCCTAAATGGATCTAGCTACCGGATTTCACCAATTAAGAGTCCCGAGGATAGTATACCCTTAACTGCCTTTAGAGGCCCAGACTTTTTCTTTGAATGGTTGGTTATGCCTTTTGGGCTGACCAATGCACCTGCATATTTTATGGATCTTATGAATCGTGTTTTCCGAGAGGTTCAAAATAAGTCCATGCTTGTTTTTATCGATGACATTTTAATTTACTCCAAATCGGAAGAGGAACATAGATATCACTTGGAAGTAGTTTTAGAAACCCTGAGGAGGAATGTTTTGAAAGCAAAGTTTTCTAAATTCCATTTTTGGCAATTGGAGGTAAGATTTTTAGGGCATATTATATCGGGAGATGGTATCTCAGTAGATCTGATAAAGGTGGAAGCAATACAGGAATGGAAGCGACCTCGGACTCCTACCGAAGTTTGCAGTTTCTTAGGATTGGCCGATTACTATAGAAGATTCATTCAAGATTATTCTAAAATCTCCTCGCATTTGACTAAGTTGATTAAGAAAGGTGAAAAGTTTGAATGGACTCCAAAATGTAAGGAAGCATGTGGAGAACTAAAGAAGAGACTGATCAGTTGGCCAGTTCTTGCTGTCCCTGATGGAAATAGTGGGTTTACGGTGTTTACCGATGCATGTGGAGTTGGATTGGGAGCTGTTCTGATGCATAATGGAAGAGTGATTGCATATGCTAGCAGGCAGTTGAAGCCACATGAAAAGAATTATGCTACGCTAGAATTAGAGTTATTAGCTGTGGTTTTCGCATTGAAAATTTGGAGGCATTATTTGTTAGGTAAAATTCTTTCCTTTCTTCTTGATCTCTTTCTTCTTTCTTTAGATATTCTGGTAAGTAGGATTTTCTTCTTCCTCAATTAGGTGAAAAGTTCGAGCTCTACACTGATCATAAGTCCCTGAAGTATCTTTTCACCCAAAATGACCTGAATCTCGGACAGCAAAGATGGTTAGTGTTCTTGGCGACATACGACTTGGACATTCTTTATACGCCGGGAAAAGCTAATGTAGTCGCGGACGCCTTAAGCAGGAATGCAGTTTTGTCTCTTTTGGAAGTTGCCCCGACTCTTCAGCTAAGGATAATGGAGAACCAAAGGAAGGATAGTGCTATGGAGAAGTTAATTCGAGGAGTCAAGGAAGGTCGATGTACAGATTTTGAGATGGATAACAAGGTGTTTTAAGAATCAAGGGTAGATTGTGCATTCCGGATATAGATGGACTGAGACAGGAAGTGTTGGCGGAATGTCACAAATCTAGATTGAGTATTCACCCTAGAGTTCATAAGATGTATAAGGACAAGAGGAGAGTCTTTTGGTGGCTAGGAATGAAGAAGTATATCTCCACCTTTGTGAGCAGATGTGCGAGTTGCCAACAAATTAAGGGAGATCATCAGAAGATGGTTGGATTACTTCAACCTTTGGAGATCCCTAAGTGGAAATGGGAGATGATATTAATGGATTTCATAGATGGTTTTCCCAGAACCAGGAAAGGAAACGAAGGAGTGTGGGTCATTGTAGACCGGTTAACAAAGAGTGCACATTTTATTCTGGTCAAGCCAACTAGAATGCAGCTTCATTGGCAGAAATTTATATGAGGTAAATAGTTCGTCTACATGGAGTTCCAATAAGCATAGTAAGTGATCGAGATCCATCTTCAGGAGCCAATTCGGGGGAGCTCTACAAATAGCTTTGGGAACGAAGTTAAGTCTAAGTATTGCCTACCATCCTCAAACCGATGGCCAGACTGAAAGAGTTAATCGCATTTTGGAAGATATGCTGAGAGCCTGTATTCTTGATTTCGAAGGATCATGGGAGGATCATATTCACTTGGTTGAGTTCTCTTATAACAACAGCTATCAAGCTAGCATTGGAATGGCGCCTTATGAAGCTCTGTACGGGAGACCGTGCAAATCGCTTGTGTGTTGGGTAGAATCTAGAGATTGTTTAGTGCTTGGTCCAGATATGATTCGAGAGGCGACGGAGAAAGTTGAAATGGTTAGAAGAAGGATGAAGGAAGCTCAGGACGGCCAAAAGAGTTATGCTGACAAGAGAAGGAAGGATTTGGAATTCGAAGTCGGTGATGCTGTGTATATGAAGATAACTCCCATTAAAGGAGTCATTTGATTTGGAAAAGTTCAAAAGCTGGCACCGAGATACATTGGATAATTCAAGATCATGGAAAGGATTGGACCACTCGCTTATATAGTTGAGTTGCCCAAAAAGTTGTCGGAAGTTCACAATGTGTTTCATTTGTCCCATTTGAGGAAAAGCATGCATGATCCATCTTTAGTGGTGGAAACGTCAGTTCAGGATGACTTAGAAATAGAACCAAACCTGACAATAGTTAGGCATCCAGTCAGTATTGTGGATTAAGATGAGAAGAAATTGCACAACAAAGTGATGCGACTGGTTAAGATTCAGTGGAGCGATGATCCCAGAGATTGCACTTGGGAAACTGTGGATCACGTAAAGGAGGCTTATCCTGGATGGATATTAGGATAGTTTTTGTGTACATGTCATGGATGTATTGTTGTTTTGGATGCTTGTATACCCTCTGTATGAATTTTATGGTATGAATATATGATTCCTTTTGTGTTAACTATTGTTAGTAATTTCGGGGACGAAATTCTTTTATGGGGGTAGAATGTAACTACTCAGGGTTTGGTTGCTTTAACTAGACATTATATATATAATTTATATAGTCAATAAATGGATTTTTATTGATAAATGAACATTTTAATTAATTAATAATGATGGAAAAATCTTTTTCAAAATATTTTTACCAAATTAAATAGTTCGTAGACAAATGGAAAATGTGACCGAAGAATGTTTTCTGAAATTTCGAACTTTCTACACCGAAAAGTTGTCGGGAACGTTGTTTGTCTTTGTGCACTATATATATATATACATATATAAGAGTTTATTAACCAAACAATAATAATACACCAATAGTATATTATCTTATGTTAATTATGTTTAGAAAGTGATGTGACAAGACATGGTTTTAAAATAATAACTTATATATATACTAAATCATATCATTATCTCTTATCATTTCCTTAAGTACCATCATCATTAGTCATCATGGCATAGGGGATGTGAATAGAGATGGGTAAGATGTGACATATGAAGGGGAGGAAGGTGGTGATGTGACATGTCAAAATGATGACATGTTATGATTTTTTAAACTAAGGATAAAATGGTAATTTCCCCACTTTTCTTCATCTATAAATACACACCCATACACACACATTTTTATTTACATTCTCTCCTTCATTTTCTAAAACTTCCTCTCTAAAAATTTCCATGGCTTCCAAAACCCTTCTAAATATTTAAAAATCCTAACCTTTCACTTTAAATCTCTTCCGAATCTAGTTTAAACATTCCTATATTCATTTCTTCACTTTATTATTCAAGAAACCAAGCCCACACCCACCCCCAAACCACTAGGCCGAGCCTCACACCATCAGGCCGAGCCATTTGAAGGTCAAAACTCCGGAAAACTCTTCACTCTTCGAAGCTCGTGTGTCGTTTCCAAAGTCTAGTCAAAGTTAGCTTTGTATTTGTGGAGTTTCAGTGATTAAACTACTTTATTTTGGAAAAGTTTTTTTGACCTTACTATGTGTTGTGATGATAATATTTTGTGTAAATTTAATGGTTATTATGTTGGTTGATGTTGATTTGATGGATGTTGGTGTTTGGTGTTGAATTTGAGATTTGAATGCGGTATTGTCAAGTTAGTAAGCATGTAAACATATATTTTTATATGTGTTTCATTGTGATGTTAAAAGTATGGTAATATGGATGTATGGATGTGATCCAAGAACCAAAGTATGCTGTGTTGAGTCAAAGTTAACAACTTTATGTGTTGCGACGGACGTGAGATCCGATTCGAAAGAAAAAAACTATGTTTTTCTTGTTTAAAAGTTTGGAAATTGTTTCAAAGTTTCTATCTTTGTTATATGTTTCAAAAACTTTAAAAGTTTTGTTTCAAAACATGAAATAGAAAAGAATCAAGCAATTTTTTCGCTTAAATTATGTTTAAGCGAACTGCGCTCATAGCGATAGTCACTATGGACGCAGTTCGACAAAATTTCCAATTTTCGTTTTAAAACGTTTTCTTGTGAAATGGTTTTACAAAAGTTTTTCAAACTTAATTAGTAATATAAAAGAGATAAGTTTAGTTAAATTAATATTTTAGCATTTAATAAATTAATTAAAAATAATTAGTACTTAATTGATAATTAAGTAAGTGATTAAGGGTTAAGTAACACTTAAAGAAGGTTAATGACTAATTAGTGATTAATAAAGTTTTAATTAGTGATTAATGAAGTTAAGAAATAATTTAATGATTATTTAATATTTAATTAAGTTAACTAATTATTATTTAATAAGTGATTATTTAATTGACTTTTAATTAATTTGGGTTTAACTAATAATGAATTGTTTAAGCCTTAACTAAGATGCATTAAGAAGTTAATTAGGACTTAACTAAGTTCATTAAGTTAATTAAAGTTTAATTACAAATTAAAATTGATTTAATTAGGATATAATTAGGGTTTAAGCTAATTAAATATAGATTAATCTTTTCAAAACTGTTTTTAAACTTAATTGGTTATGTTTTAAATCAATCTTCTTTGCAAGTTAAGTGATTTTAAATCAAAGGATCTCATCGTCTGGACCATTAAGTAGCCAAATGAATTAAAGTAGTGATTATAAAACATTGACACGTTTTATGGAAAATAAGTTGACTTGTGTTTAGCACAAATGTTGAATATCAGTAACGTGATAAACTCAAGGAGGTTAATTTCGATAAGCGGGTCGTGATAACTTGAGTATATGGAGTGTATGTCCATATGCAAATATTGCACCCGATAGTGAAGTTGTTCACCATCAAATAACTTGACCATTTAGTTTGAGGAGACCGGAATCAGATGACGAATAGTTATCTGAAAACTACTTCGAAACAACGTAAAGCGTTCGAATTGGATCTATTGAAGTCATGATCAAGATTCAAGACTTGATGTGCAAGGGCTATCTTGCCATCAACCTTGAGGGTGATTCCAAAATGGGTGTAGTGGAAGTAGTGCCTTTGGTTCGTTCATCTCCTGAACGAATTGTATGGATGAATGCTGACATTATGTCATCATCGGGAAGACAATGTTAGCATTCCAAGAGAGAAGTGCTATATGTGAAAGGTAAGGACGTAGCCTCAGGCCTCATCAACTGGAAATGACTAAAATAGGGGATATGCAGCAAGGCCATGTGGGTCGCACCCATTAGGGTATGATCATTTCCATATAGAACGAGTCCCTACTCAGATATACTATAGTCCCAAATGGTTGCTGATCCCAACCAAAGGGGTGATCATATTCGATACTATCCAACAAGGGATAGGCCAATCTTATGTTGGCAGGGATCTTCGGTACGATCTCGGTACTCTAATCTAGAGGTGTACTATGGCAGGCGGTTCCCTAGTAGTCTTGTCATTGTATGGAATCCAATCTCCAATACGTGCCTTTACGGTTTATGTTGTATACCTAAATATGTTGGAATGTGAGATGCAAAAATTTCAGCTATGTTCTATATTTATTTTAAACCCTTAGGCATTATCATAATATCACTTGTTTTAAATAGAAAGTGTCTTTGGTTATCGTTAGTTAAAAAACCCGTCCGTGTCTAGGTGCGGCATGGTCTTACGATACCTTTAGTTTTTCAAATGAGTTTTCAAATAAAAATATTGTTATTTGAGTTTACTCACACCAGACCCATGTCTGACCCAGAGTTTATTTTTCTTTTCCCTAAACTCTTGGGTACTCAATTTTTATGAGTAGTCAAGTGATCCAGGTTTCTCTCGAAAGCATGTTGGAGGAGCTGGAGCAGGTGGCTTCATGGATAGCTATTATTAGTATAAATTATTCTACTGTGTATGTATGTATGGTCTAAGTATTTTGTGGACAAGTAGTTGTAAATTGTCCTAGTTTTGGAACTTGTATTATTGAAATCTAATGTAATATTTTGGCTATGACTATGTAATATACGACATTTTCTATTATATGTTGTTCCCAGCGTGATAAGATTCGGTGTTTGATTAGTCTTCTTTTTATCTTTCTCATTTCTTCAACCTATAATGACTCGCCTTTCGAATGAAAGAAAGGTGGTTCGTAACATTTCCCTTATAATATAAACAAATAATGATAATTGAATACTAAACATATACTTCTAAAATTTATTCTTAATAATTAGATAACATTCAACTTGTTACAACAAAAAACCTTATTTATTAAGTTTCAAATCTATTAAATTCACATGGAATTGAAAAATAGCTTTAAAATATAAATTTTAATATTATTTGATAAAAATCATTTAAAAAAATTTTTATAAAAAAAAAATAAATGAATAAAAATATGAATTTACGAAAAGTCACTTATTCGATCAAATCCCACAAATCATCACTTTCTAAATATTTTTATTCATAGAATACTCTAAACAATTTACTTAAATATTTTTCTATCCCAAATAATATTTCAATTTTTAAATAAAAATAATTTGGAAATCTATTATTTATTTCCAATATATTTTATTTTCTTCACAATCTTCTATATCAATTTATTCCCATTCCGATCAATTTTTAATGTGATCTCATCGCAATGACAGTCGATCGAAAATATGTGATCTCATCACAACAATGATCAAAATATGGAATTTAATTTCATTCGATTTAATCCATATCAATAAATACACATCACCAAGCAATCAACAAAATAAAAAAATAGGGTCTAGATCATATTGGTGAGTAATCAAAATATAACTCAACCAAACAATAATATACCCAATCTACAATTCCATCCAATCAAGAAAATCAAACCAATCGAACATCTAATGACAACGCATAATTCCATAATATCAATCAACAACAATTTGCATAAACTAGACGATAGTTACGAGTAAAAGAAAGATTTACTCGCTGAAAACTAAATATTTCTTCCTACCAACATTCCTCAACAACCAAGGCATCAAATCTCCCCATCTCGACCCTTCACCGGCATCAGCTCCACCACCACACCCGTTTTAAGTCGCAACTTCCTAAATCAACAAGCAATTTCAACAGCATTTGCCCTTCCTAGGTCGCACAAAAAACAATGCTCGAAGCATCACGACCTCCATCACCTCTCCTGGTCGTGCTGAATACATCACCAAAGTCCCCCCAAGACACATAGCAAATCTCGCATACGTATCCCCAAGTCCGAGCTGCCTTGCTCTTGGTCGTCGCGCCCCTCCCACGTCGCTCGCGCCTCCCATCTCATCGTCGATTTCTGGTCGTGATTTTTAGGTCGAGCGTTTTTTTCTCATGCATCAATTTCTGATTAGGGCTAGGACACAGGTTCTGAACAAAAGTGAATTATGAACGAGAGTTGTGTGTAAGAGAGAGGAGCGACCTTGATTTAGAAATGAAGGGTCTAGAATAGTTGTGAGGGTTAAGGAATGAGTTGACAATTACTTTACAAATAAACCCTCATACCAATAAAATTCCTATTTTAACTCTTTTTTCACATTTAATCCCCCTTTTATTCACACATATATATTTGTGTATACATTTCCAATTTAATTGAGCTTGCTATTTACACAAATATATTTCGTTAGATTATACAAACAACTTGAATTCAATAATTATTCTATCATCATTGATTTGTTTATCTCTATTTAATTTTTCATTGTATTATTAAAATTTATTTTCCAACTATTTCGATCATACAAAAATTATTTACTTTTCAAAATATTTTAATTAATATAAAACATTTTATTCAGTTTCAATTTATTTTAATTTATTATCTAAAAAGAATTTATTAATTTAATTCAATTTATTAAAACGAAATCTTTTATTAAATAGAATTTAATTAACTAAAAATTTAATTTTAAAAGATTAATTATCAAATATAAATTTTAAACAAATTTTAATTTAATTTAATTTATTTATTTATACGGCATAGAAATTAGGGTTGTTACACACTATCTTTTTAGAAAGAAATTTCCATCAAAAGAAATTAACAGCGAAGTTTTAGACTTTGATGAGATCCGAGAAACTAACACAGTGGCCGAAGCAGTAGGAGAACCAAGTTCATCTGTATACGAAAACATGCAACTTACTAGAAGGTATGTTAAGGAATCTTATGCACCAAAGAGATATTATGGTTTTTTTAGATGGAGAGAATGATAACTATGTCTTAGATGAAGACATTCCTCTATCCTTTCAAAAAGCACTACAGGGTAAAGGCTCTACACTCTAGCTTGGAGCAATGAAACCTGAGATGGATTCTGTGTATGAAAATAAAGTGTGGACTTTGTTTGATATACCCGAAGGGATAAAACCCGTCAGCTACAAATGAATTTTTAAGAAAAACATAAACACAAATGGACAAGTAGAGACTTATAAGGCTCGATTAGCTGCGAAAGGATTTCTTTAAATTCAAGGCATTGATTATGACGAGATTTTTTCACCCGTAGCCATGCATAAGTCCTTTCGGATTATGCAGGCCATTGCTACATTCTGTGACTACGAAATGTGGCAAATGGATGTAAATGTGGCATTTCTAAATGGCGATTTAGAAGAGACTATCTATATATGTCGTAGCCCAAGGGTTTTATGGTCAGTGGAATTGAAGGCAAGGCTTATCAGTTGTTAAAGCCATTTATGGACTTTGTAACGACCCGTAAATTTTCGATAATTAAAATTGGTTAATTTAGTAAATTTTGTCATTTAATATTGAAAGAAATAAAAAGTTGTAATGTAATAATGAAATGAATACTAAAATGAAATGTAACAATGTTAATTAAAGTAAATTGTTGATAAATTGAATGAAATTCCAATTGATTGAAATAGTAAAAATGCTATACTTGGTTATAAATTGAATATAAGTGAATAAATGAAATATTGGATTAACCAAGAAAATAATAGATAGTTAATGGAAATCGAATGAAATTAGTATTATGAAAATAAATGGTAACATTGATTTGTAAGTAATAAAAGCTTATTAATGTGGCTAAATGTTAACTGTGGCAAACTATTGTATATTACCTATTTATTTAGCCTATTAATTTAAATTGGAAATAAATTTCAATAATTATAATTTAAAATTATGTTAATGTAAATTAAATTAATATTTGGAAATAATGTTAATTTTATTCATATTATGAAAGTTAGTTGAATTAAAAGAATGGAAATAAAGATTTATCAATTTATTGGAATTTAAACTATAATAATTGGATTAATTGCAAATAAATGAAATTAAATATTTAAATATTACGTTAATTGAAATTAAGATGAAATTGGGAAACATTAATGTGCTAAGAGATAAACCAATGTTAGTTATACCCTTATTGTAATGAAAGACTTGAATAACAAGATTTAAAATCAAATAAACGGATTTATTGGAATTTCAATTGATAATCAATGAATTTACGGAAATTGAAATTAAATAATGTAATTGGTGAATTAATTAACTTTAAATTGATATAGAAATTGGCTTTAAAAGATTTTAAATTTCTAAGTAATCCAAAAGAATAGAAATTGTAAAATAATTAAATTTGAATTAAAAGTGATTTAATTAATTTAATATTAATTTATTTAATTAACTGGAAAATAGCCATTTTGACCACTTACTCGAATTTCGACGAAACCAGTTTCATCGGATCCGTAACGGTGAATTATTGTAGGATTTCAAGTTTCGTAGCGATCGGACTTGTCGTGTGACGCCCCACCTCTATACCCACGCTAGCCAAGAACACTACGGTGTAGTGCTGTCAACTAGCACGGAGAATAAGGCTGTTGAGGAGCGACCATCCATGTAATTGCCTTGTGCGAGCACCGATATGTCAGATAGAGGAAACCCGACATACCGATCCAAACTCAAAGCTATTACACAGTGGCTATAATAGTTTAGGACAATAGATATAAAAATAACACAGATAACATAAATGCGGAATACAGATGGAACGAAAAGTCTCATATATATACAATAACTGATATCAGTTACAATACATTTGACACAATACAAATGATACAACTACAACTGTCGACTCAAGAAGTTATATATACAAGTACATTATCGGCTAATATACATGAATACATTATCATCTTAAAACAGACACACTGACTACTACAACAAGACGAAGACCACTTCAACTGATATAAAAAGTCTTCATAGCTCTAGCAGCAACCCAAAGCTAAAAATCTACAACCTGTAAATACTCGGTCTGACCCGAGTATTACATTCAAAAGAAAATAATACCCGGATCAGTCTAATTCAAACCAGTTTATTAGTGCATATAGGCAGTAATAATCAGTCTCAATATAGATGACAGTCACAGAAATCTCGTATATCCAACTCTCGGTACGAGAATTGGATAACGGTAGATGTAACACTAAACAGTGTTAATCCACAAAACAGAAATCCAAAGCAGTTTAAATAATTGAAATGTCAATGTAAAAATATCAATGCTAATTGGCTGCAGTACACGCTAACGTATACTGCCTCGCCAATACAGCCTACGAATTACGCAACAGGTCGATGAATTAAGAATAAAAGAAAATATCGATTAAAATCTGTCAATTCTGGGTGGCTGCAGTGCACGCACGCGTGCACTGCCTCGCCACCACCGAATATAAAGTCACCACCCCAATGAAACTGCAGTGGCAAACAGGTATAAGGACGAAGACAGGCTGCAACTAAACTGCAGAAAAGTCATCAACAGTTCAAGCATACGCAGCAATAGACACGAATTCGAGTACATCGTGAAGCAGAACCAAGTGCAGTTCAGCTGAGATGGACAACTCGAGAATAAACATTTACAAACTGTATCAGTAATCAATTGCCAACAAGAACAGATGAACATCAGTGCAGACAAGTATGAATTCGAACATGAAAAGGAGAACATCATTGCAAGTGCAACATGTAGAAGATGATGCAGTGAAGCATGTACAAGGGCAGTACATATGAACATCATAATACAAGTCTCACTATCAATGCTACTGCTCAGCAGACAAATATCAAATAAACATGAATCAAGACAAGGAACCGGAGGCAATGCAATATGTCAACACTGCAGGTAACAAGTGAAACAGGTCATGTATGAGGTTGAGTGAAACTGCTACAAATATGCACAGGTACAAGAGTCATATGCAAATGGCATTAGATCAGATCAATATGCAATGAAGACTTCATGAAATACAACACTGCTTCGCAAAGTACAAGTGAAACAGTGATGGAACTATAGTCAGACCAATGTTCAACAAGGCAGAAGTATCAAAGCACAGAGTAAGACTTCTGTTCAGAAATCCAAGAAATGCACAACCAGGCAGAGACTGGGTGCAGACACATGAATGCACCAAACTCAACAAGACCAATATCACAGAAGCATCAGCATGAAAACAGTGCTCAAGATGAATCAACAAACATGACTCAAGTGTACAAAGGCCAGATCAAAGAAATATCAGACTATGATGATCAAAGTCAAAGATCAAAGTCGGGTGAAGCCAAGACAGTGAAGTGTATCAAGTCCAAGTAAAGACCAGAAAATACTAAACATCAAAATGCACTAACCAAAAGAACTCGAGCAGTAATCAAACCAGACTCAAATGCTTCACAATGTAACAGTGATCAAATGAAGAACATCAAAAAGTAGACTTAACAGTGACCAAGTGTACAAGTGCAGATACAACAAAGTGTATACATGATGAAGGAATACGTAGTGAAACAAAGTGTTGAACCAACAAGAATATGCAAACTCAAGTCACACAGCATGTACATGTGCGTACCAGACTCAAGACAGAGACCAGAGAAATGCAAATGATCCAATGAGTACAAGGCTAAATACAGTCTCGACAGCAGCTGGACCAGACAACAAAAGTCTAAATTATCAAGCTACAGATCATGTACAAGTAATGCCAGCAAAGCTAATGTTCAAGCAATCAGGTTATACTAATAGGTGAAGTGCAACATGAACCAAAGTGATACATGAACTAAATGCACAAAAACGACGAAGTCAGGTGAATACATGAAGATGCGAAACCGAGATTTCAAAAACAGTCAAGGCCGAATGAAAACAAGGAAGAAATTCACAAAACAGGAAAAGTTCGTATCTGTACTTTTGAAAATGTCAGAGAAAAATCCCAAAATCAAGTCTAGATTCAAGCCGAGATTTCCACAATCAACTCAATGTCGTGGAAACCAAGTAACCAAGATATATACGCAATATGAATTGGTCAAGGAAAATCGCAATCATCCAACAATGATCAAACGGCCAAAGCACATATTTAGAAACAAATCAGACGAACGTATACGAACAAAAATTCAAGGCATTAATTAAGTGTGAATTAGAAGACGTGAGTGAATAAAATCACTCACCTCGGTTTCGAGCTCGACCAAGAAGGAGCGGCCGTGAGCAAGATAAAGGAATCACTCGATCGACAACGAAACGAAGCTCGAAATCAAATTCAATCGATCAGTATAAACTCGGCGTCTTCGAATACAAGCCCTAAATCCAGAGCGCAAAGAGAAGTTGCAGAAATCAGGCTACTTAAATCAAAGCCCTAATTTTTAGATCAGAGGAACGAACGAGATAAACAGAGCCGCCATTTTCTTCTTCCAGAGCAAAGAGGATCGCGTAAATAAAAAGAAAGAAAAGGGGGCTTTGATGAAGAGCTGAAGATAATTGAAGTGGGCCAAAGAAATTTAAAGCCCAAAACAATTTCTCACCAATTTTTATAAAAGAATCTCAACTCGATAGAATTCCGATAAGAATTGGCGAACGATTTAATCACCTAGTGCCGATAATTAATGGCTACGAATTTGCGGGTTGTTACATGTCGTTTGATCGTACGAGCTCGAAATGCCTAGAAATCAATTTAATTAAAATCAATTGAAATCAATTTGAAATAAATTGATTTTACCATAACTTCATACGATGGAATTTGAACTTGAAACCTGTTCCATTGAGTTTAAAATATTCGAAAGCATCTATTTTGATATATGGGTTGATCCAATTTCGTTCCGGAGACATAACGGGCTTTTCGGGTCATTTATCGTTCAAACCCAAATCGATCTTATCCATTTGTTCTATTTCTGATCCATCTATAAATAGCTCATTATAAACCCTAGGTTGATTCTATTCTCATTTGTCTATACATATATTTCTCTCTCAACTCCTCATTCGAATTGCAGACAAACCCTAAATTATCCAATTCAATTTCAATTCAAAATTCAACTTCAAAATCAAAACTCCACAAACCATATCGAATTTTATATCGATTTGAAGCTCTCGACAAGCACATCTTAGATATGTGATTCGTTTTTCGATTGGAGTCATTATTTGTCCAGGAATCCACATATTTGTTTTCGGCCGTTCGTTTCATCGTGATCGACTTCAGCGGATCGTCAAATTAACGATGCTACGGCGTGGAGAGGATCTTGCAAAGTTTATCGGTGCACGTAGTTCGTCGATTTGATGGGTGGATCACACTGTAAAATTGGATTAGGGTTCCATTCCTTGCAGTGGCTGGGATTGTTCTGGTGGTCCGATCATTGTCGAAGTTCACGCGCGTGTAGGCGACGTTGGGAGGTGCTCGCGCGCGGCTGGTTTCGGCGGTGGTTGGTGCGACATCGCTGTTGAAAGCGGCGGCCTGGGTGCATAGTCGCGAAGGCTCGTTCGAACGATGTTGGGTTGCCTGGGTTTCGGTGCATGGAAGATTGGTGAGGTGTCGTGATGTCTTTTGTTTACAATTATTTTGTTTAATTTTGATTCCAATTCGTTCTAATAATCATAACTTCTACATACGAGGTTCGTTTCATGCGCAGTTTGATCCGCTAGGATCGTATTGAAATTCTAGACATTTTGACTCTGGTTTGGATGAATTCTGACACCGTTCAAATTTTGGGCTTAAATTGAATTTAAATTCGATTTAAATTCAAAGGTGAGTGTTTTAACCCACTTACAACTTCTAAAATTTCTTATGTTTGTTGAATTAAATTTATGATGTGATTAGGAAATTATTTATGGCTGTTTGATATATTTTAATCATTATTTCGGTTAATTTGAATTTATCTGAATTAAATCATTATTTAATTTATTATTGAATATAAACTGCCAGTAAACACCTGTTATCGACTATCAGTTCTATATTGATATTTATTGATTGTTTTGGATGATGATTGTGATTGGTTGAATGGATGTTGTATTCTATATCATTATAAACTACAAGTTTGTTATGGATTTTTTTGTTTAATTTGAGATTGCGGTTTGAAATGATATACAACCGTAAAATGTTTAAATTGCGGATTAAAATGATAAATATCCGTATCACTTGACCCTAGGGTAGAGAATTATATACGAACATCGAATTGGTTAAATTAAATGATTTTAAAATCCTTGATTTTTGAATATAATTAAATGATATTTTGAAAAGGAAATTTGATTTATATAAATTTAAGTATTGTTGAAAATCAAGTTTTGCATTGAATTGTGAATTGGTTTAAAAAGGAATTCTTTAAGAAATTAAATTGGAAGTTTGAAGTTAAACTTTTTCGTAAATGAAATTTTATCGAAATTGAGTTATTAAATTTGTTGAAAACAACTTTAAATATTTTGAGATTGGAGTAATCCGTATTGATGTTTTGAACACAGATATAACCATATGAAATTCGATAGTTTATTGAAATTTGGTTTGTCGATTTGGAAATTTGAAATGGTTCAAATATGTTGAAATGAGATGAATAGTTTAAATTGATATAAAAATTCCAAACTCATATTTTAAAGCAAACTGTTTTAAAATATATTATTTAAATTTTCTAATTATTAAGATTTTCAAATTTATTAAACTATTTAACCAATATTAACTATATAAATTATTTTAATCTATTTTAAACCAATTCGATTTATTTTAAACAAATTAAACCATTTTTATTTAATTTAAATATGATTAATCTATTTTAAAGTTATTTAATCTATTTTAAATTATATTTAATTTAAATTTAATCTATTTAACTATCTTAAATCAATTTAAAATATTTTTACCTATAATTAAACTCTTCTAGAGCATTTTAACTATTTATAACTATTTAAACAAATTTTTGGATTTCTAAACTAAGTACGTGGAAGAGTTTATATTCATTTCAATTTAGTTTTAAAAGAAAATAAGGCTAAATGATATTATAACTTAAGTTGGAATTTTGAATGTTATATAATAAATTGAAATGATGATTTTGAAGCAAGGACTTAACCTGTTTTGGGAAATATGATTTTGGAAGAAATTATGATTTTTGAAACGATATGATTTGAAAGTGATATAACTTTGAGAATATGATATTTCGATATAAACTGTGAATTTGACTTTGAAAGGAAATATAATTTCGAACTATGATTTCAAATGTGATATGATTTCAAAGGTGAATATGATTTCGAAAGTAAGTAATGATTTTGAAAGTAATATGGTTTGAATTGAATATGATATTTTGATATCAATTATGAAATGATTTTGGAAACGTAAAAGAACCATCCGTTGTGTAATAAGCGATTGGTTGTTAAAGAGACCGGGATCGGATGTTGTCATACTCTCTGCCAATACCGAAAACCACTTTAACAATTGTGTACGTGGTGGAGAATCCAGAATGAAGTAGGATGGTGGCGACGATCCTAAAGATATATTTACGTGTACCTAACTCCCGTGAGTTAGCATAAGGTGGCTAAAATAGGAGCGATTCCGGGCCAATGAGGTAGCTCCTCTGATCGGACTCATTCCATTGATAATATATTCTGACTTGCGATTTATTTGGTGGCCACCCTTTGATTTTTACTCGGGAGTGTGTTTCGAGGTGGGCGGTAGTGCTGCTATGCGTTACCACCAGTCTGGATGCGTAATTGGTATATCTACCCCATCATTGCCTAGTTGTGCCGTGTCATCTACCCTAGCGTGCCTTCTACGAGTTTGTTTTATGTCGTACCTATGTGGTATCCTCTGGTGGCTCCAGTTTACGGTGAGCTACGGTACTATAAAGACTATTGGAATACCCTAAAAATATGTTAAGGTGGAAAATATAAAGCCTTAACGCTATTTTTAAATAGCATACTTTACTTTAGACATATTATAATAGCGTATTGTACTACATAGTAGATAGTTTAACGGATCCTTAGGAGATGTGAATCTCGAACATCTTTTAAGTTACTGCACTCACGTTAGACATTGGATAAGAGATGTCAAACCCCGTAAACATCTCCGACGCCGTTTACACTCATATTTATTTATTGTTGATTTAACCCACATAAGATCTTTTAGTTCTGGCTCGAGTGTTTTGTCTTTTCAATTCACTCGGGTCAGCCTGAGCATTTCAGGTTTTGAAGACCTTTTTCTGGAGGACGAAGACGAAGATTTGTACTATTATTACCTATTCTATTATTCTACTACATCATACTGTTCCGCTGCATTATTTGTTTATCTCTTATATGTGTAACTCTGATTCTGTATTGTATAAGTATAATAAAATGTTTTGTAAACAACTTCATGGACTGTTATTTGATTATTATATTTTGTCCTTCCGCTGCGAGATTCTGTTTTGTTTTTATTTCTTTCTCCTTTTCTTATTCACCCCAAATAACAATTCGCCCTTTTGTATGGTTTGAGTCGGCATGCGTGTCTGCTTAAAGCATACAAAAAGGTGGGATGTTACAGTTGGTATTAGTGCTTTGGTTTAGCGATAAACCTTGGCTTTGTGGGGTCCGACTCTTTATTAATAGGGTAGTAATACCCTATGATGAGTCGCTGAGTGTGTGTATATATATATGAGAGAGCGTATTTGTTAGTGTTATAAAAGGTTTTGTATTGTGCTAATTTGTTCCGTTTTGTATTTATAAATTCTGGTTGATGCATAGGACGTTATGACATCGATAGGGATTTCTAAACACTTAATAGGACAGACCGACACAATATTGTTTTGAAATGTAGGTAAATGAAATAATTTTACCTATTGTATATTTTTATATATAAAATAATGATTTATAAATGATATATATGTGGTTGTAATATATTGGTTGTTAAGTAGTGAAACTTATAAATATAGGTTGGAAATAAGATTTGAAAATAAGATAAATGAAATTTGGAAATTTAGAACTTAAGTTCCGGGGGTTTTGAAAATTTCTTTCGAATGATTTTGGGATATAATAATAATATTATTAGAAGTATTTTCTGATATAAATATTTCAATATAATTTGAAAGAATTGTTTTAATGAAATTTTGGAAAGAAATAAGTTCTATACTCCCCTCTTTGTCGCTGGAAAATAATTTCGGTGATGAGTGCACGCATCATCGACGTTCATTTTCGAGTTTCAAAGTAGGAAGACTATTGTAGTAGTTTTACTGCATAATTGTTTCGATAATCTTGATTTTAATTCCAATTATGATTTGATATATATAAAAGATATGATTATATATTATTATTTTAAAATAATTGAAATGGAACCCGGCATTTAGTTCCTAAGTTTCTATAAATTAGAGATTTCAACTATTGTAATGGAATAAATTTTTTAACTATTTAATAATTGAAACTTCTAAATGAACATAAGAAATGATATGCTAAGTTATAACTGAAATATATAAGAAATTTGAAATTTGTAACTTGTAAACGAAAAGAATATGAAAATAAGAAATGATAATTATTGAACCTTAAGTTAATTAAAAATAAGTAAGTCAAACTTGTGTAACCTTCAATTGCATTCTTAAAGACATATATATAACTTACCAATTATAAAAAGTTGAAATGTAAAAAGAGTATGTAATGGAAATTTTTACAAGTAAAACTTATGTAATGGAAGTGTTCAATGAAATTTACTTTTATAAATAAGCAATTTGATATGAAAATAGTTATAAACTTGAGTTAAAATTGTAATACTACTAATTAAATGAAATAGAAAAATGAGTACTATAAGTAAAGGATTTTGAACTAAAGTGAATATTGAAACTATTTATAATCAAAGTAAATAATAAAATGAATGTAATGCAATAAAAGAAATTGACATGATATGAATAAATGAAAATGAATTTTTGTAAGTAATAAATGAATAATAAATGAAACAAATAATGAATGAATGAATGGGAATAAAATTTTGTAAGAAATAAATGTAGGTTAAAGAAATAATCCTTGTATGAATGAAAAGAAAAATAAAAACTATAAATGTTGTGAAAGAAATTTAATAAGAATAACTCAAGTACATTGTAAATTATTGTTTGTTTTGGTTTATGGGTTGTTTGGGATAGGATACTTCTAATTGTTTAAGATGTATGAATAATCTATTGAGTTCATCTAAAACTGTTGAGTAAATAGTGCACTCAGTAGTTTATTTGTCATTCTAGGCGGTTAAAAAATTTCTGAACCCAAACAAACCATTTGTTTGTTTGCTATGGACGGATAGTTGATTTTATTGATTTCATATAATGATTGTATGCTGTGATTGCTAGTGATTGTTGTTTATATTGATTTGTTTGTTAGTGGTTGAATCAACTTTAAATATTTCATTTTATATAATTGTTAACATCTTTGGATTATATAAGTAAAATACAGGTTATGGAAGCAATTTTTACTGCTTTTGGTTTCGTAATTAAGCGTTGTTTGCCCGACAAATAGGTACGTTCTCGGACTACGGTTTTCTAGCAATATTATATTATTTTTCCCACTGTTGGGACATATTATTTTGAAAATTTTGATATTTATTGTTTTATTGATATTATTATTTCTCTCGAGCCTCTCCATACAAAGGAGACTCTACCGAAATTTTTCATGAATTTTGGACTTAGAATTTTTGAGAAATGTTTTCCAAACTTTATTAGTTTGAGTATATAAGGATTTAACTGTTTATAAACTGATATATTTTATTTAAATTATTTAATTTTGTAAATTTATTGTTTATAAAGTTAATATTTTGAATAAGATATATTGATTTCTAAATACTTCTTTTCCCTCCATTTTCCTTTTCGAGGACGAAAAGTTTTGAGTGGGGAAGAGTGTAACGACCCGTAAATTTTCGATAATTAAAATTGGTTAATTTAATAAATTTTGTCATTTAATATTGGAAGAAATAAAAAGTTGTAATGTAATAATGAAATGAATACTAAAATGAAATGTAACAATGTTAATTAAAGTAAATTGTTGATAAATTGAATGAAATTCCAATTGATTGAAATAGTAAAAATGTTATACTTGGTTATAAATTGAATATAAGTGAATAAATGAAATATTGGATTAACCAAGGAAATAATAGATAGTTAATGGAAATTGAATGAAATTAGTACTATGAAAATAAATGGTAACATTGATTTGTAAGTAATAAAAGCTTACTAATGTGGCTAAAGGTTAACTGTGGCAAACTATTGTATATTACCTATTTATTTAGCCTGTTAATTTAAATTGGAAATAAATTTCAATAATTATAATTTAATATTATGTTAATGTAAATTAAATTAATATTTGGAAATAATGTTAAATTTATTCATATTATGAAAATTAGTTGAATTAAAATAATGGAATAAAGATTTATCAATTTATTGGAATTTAAACTATAATAATTGGATTAATTGCAAATAAATGAAATTAAATATTTAAATATTACGTTAATTGAAATTAAGATGAAATTGGGAAACATTAATGAGCTAAGAGATAAACCAATGTTAGTTATACCCTTATTGTAATGAAAGACTTGAATAACAGGATTTAAAATCAAATAACGGATTTATTGGAATTTCAATTGATAATCAATGAATTTACGTAAATTGAAATTAAATAATGTAATTGGTGAATTAATTAACTTTGAATTGATATATAAATTGGCTTAAAAAGATTTTAAATTTGTAAGTAATCCAAAAGAATAGAAATTGTAAAATAATTAAATTTGACTTAAAAGTGATTTAATTAATTTATTTAATTAACTGGAAAATAGCCATTTTGGCCACTGACTCGAATTTCGACGAAACCAATTTCATCGGATCCATAACGGTGAATTATTGTAGGATTTCAAGTTTCGTAGCGATCAAACTTGTCGTTTTATCGTACGGGCTCGAAACGCCTAGAAATCAATTGAAATCAATTTGAAATAAATTGATTTTACCATAACTTCTTTATACGATGGAATTTGAACTTGAAACCTGTTCCATTGATTTTTAAATATTCGAAAGCATCTATTTAGATATATGGGTTGATCCAATTTCATTCCGAAGACAGAACGGGCTTTTCGGGTCATTTATCGTTCAAACCCAAATCGATTTTATCCATTTGTTCTATTTCTGATCCATCTATAAATAGCTCATTATAAACCCTAGGTTGTTTATATTCTCATTTGTCTATATGTATATTTCTTTCTCAACTCCTCATTCCAATTGCAGACAAACCCTAAATTATCCAATTCAATTTCAATTCAAAATTCAACTTCAAAATCAAAACTCCACAAACTATATCGAATTTTATATCGATTTGAAGCTCTCGATGAGCGCAACTCAGATATGTGATCCGTTTTTCGATTGGAGTCATTATTTGTCCAGGAATCCACGGATTTGTTTCGGCCGTTCGTTTCTTCGTGATCGACTTCAGCGGATCGTCAAATTGACGATGCCACGGCGTGGAGAGGGTCTTACGAAGTTCATCGGTGCGCGTAGTTCGTCGATTTGATTGGTGGATCACGCTGTAAAATTGGATTAGGGTTCCATTCCTTGCGGCGGATGGGATTGCTCTGGTGGTCCGATCATTGCCGAAGTTCACGCGCGTGTAGGCGACGTTGGGAGGTGCTCGCGCGCGGCTGGTTTCGGCGGTGGTTGGTGCGACATCGCTGTTGAAAGCGGCGGCCTGGGTGCATAGTTGCGAAGGCTCGTTCGAACGATGTTGGGTTGCCTGGGTTTCGGTGCATGGAAGATTGGTGAGGTGTCGTGATGTCTTTTGTTTACAATTATTTTGTTTAATTTTGATTCCAATTCGTTCTAATAATCATAACTTCTACATACGAGGTTCGTTTCATGCGCAGTTTGATCCGCTAGGATCGTATTGAAATTCCAGACATTTTGACTCTGGTTTGGATGAATTCTGACACCGTTCAAATTTTGGGCTTAAATTGAATTTAAATTCGATTTAAATTCAAAGGTGAGTGTTTTAACCCACTTACAACTTCTAAAATTTATTATGTTTGTTGAATTAAATTTTTGATGTGATTAGGAAATTATTTATGGTTGTTTGATATATTTTAATCATCATTTCGGTTAATTTGAATTTATCTGAATTAGATCGTTATTTAATTTATTTTTGAATATAAACTGCCAGTAAACACATGTTATCGACTATCAGTTCTATATTGCTATTTATTTATTGTTTTGGATGATGATTGTGATTGGTTGAATGGATGTTGTATTCTATATCGTTATAAACTGCAAGTTCGTTATGGATTTTTTTGTTTAATTCGAGATTGCGGTTTGAAATGATATACAACCGTAAAAATTTTAAATTGCCGATTGAAATGATAAATATCCGTATCACTTGACCCTAGGGTAGAGAATTATATACGAACACCGGATTGGTTAATTAAATGATTTTAAAATCCTCGATTTTTTAATATAATTAAATGATATTTTGAAATGGAAATTTGATTTATATAAATTTAAGTATTGTTGAAAATCAAGTTTTGCGTTGAATTGTGAATTGGTTTAAAAAGGAATTTCTTTAAGAAATTAAATTGTAAGTTTGAAGTTAAACTTTTTCATAAATGAAATTCTATCGAAATTGAGTTATTAAATTTGTTGAAAACAACTTTAAATATTTTGAGATTGGAGTAATCCGTATTGATATTTTGAACATGGATATAACGATATGAAATTCGATAGTTTATTGAAATTTGGTTTGTCGATTTGGAAATTTGAAATGGTTCAAATATGTTAAAATGAGATGAATAGTTTAAACTAATATAAAAATTCCAAACTCATATTTTAAAGTAAACTGTTTTAAAATATATTGTTTTAAAATTTCTAATTATTAAGATTTTCAAATTATTAAACTATTTAACCAATATTAACTATATAAATTATTTTAATCTATTTTAAACCAATTCAATTTATTTTAAACAAATTAAACCATTTTTATTTAATTTAAATATGATTAATCTATTTTAAAGTTAGTTAATCTATTTTAAATTATATTTAATCTAAATTTAATCTATTTAACTATCTTAAATCAATTAAAAATATTTTTACCTATAATTAAACTATTTTAGAGCATTTTAATTATTTATAACTATTTAAACAAATTTCTGGATTTCCAAACTAAGTACGTGGAAGAGTTTATATTCATTTCAATTTGGTTTTAAAAGAAAATAAGGCTAAATGAAGTTATAATATATCAATACGTTTAGTTCGAGCATGTTGAGTAGTATTTTTGGATAAATTCTTAAAATATTCAAAAGTATCACTTTTTGAAACACTTTTTGAACCCTTAAAATAAATAATATATCAATAAGTTGATTTTGAACCCTTTTTGAAAAATTCTTAAAATATTCAAAAGTATCACTTTTATGTTTTAAAAATATTATCCATGTAAATCTAGAATAATCATCTACAATTACAAAAACATATTTACTATTATTTATTGATAGAATTTGAGATGGACCAAATAGATCAATATGAAGTAATTCAAGAGGTTTAGAAGTAGAAATTATATTTTTTAATTTAAAGGAGCTTTTTCTAAGTTTTCCTAGTTGACATGCATCACATAGACTATCTACTTTAAAATTCATTTTAAGGAGGCCTTTTACTAGATCATGTTTTGACAGTCTAGATAGGGGTTTGAAATTAAAATGCCCAAATCTCTTATGCCAAATCCAAGGGTCACTTGCATTTGCCAAAAGACACAAGCTATCATTTGAAATTTTCATACTAAGAATATAAATATTCTTTTTCCTAATTCCCTCAAATATTATGGTTGAATTATTATCTTCAATGTGACACTTATCTTTTTCAAATTTAATTTTATATCCTTTATCGCATAGTTGACTTATACTTAGCAGATTGTGTTTCAGATTCTTAACTAGCGAAACATTAGTAATAATAGGAGTTTCAGAGTTACCGACTTTGCCGATGCCGATCACATAACCTTTTGAATTGTCTCCAAAGTTAACCAGTCCTCCGTCTTTGTATATTATATCATTCAGCATATCTGGATTCCCAGTCATGTGTCTAGAACATCCACTATCGAGTATCCATTTGTTCTTTTTGATCTGCACAGTTTGTTTGTTCTGGATTGATTCCTCAACTCCCATAAAGCATGATTCCTGCACATCAAACAATCTTAGTAGACAACTTGTATTTGAATATTGATTATATGCAGACTCAAGAGACAATGATGATCTGAATATTTCTAAACATGCATTAACAAATTTCTTAAACATAGCCATTTAAAAAAAAATTCAAAAATCAGATTATGAAACTTTTGAAAACCTTGCTTTGATACCAAATGTGAGGAATGCAGAATATGGATCTTAAGGCTAGAATGAACACTAGAGGGGGGGTGAATAGTGTTTATAAGAAATTACTAAATCTTTTTGAGTTATTGTTGATTTGTACACAAATGTATGCAATATTCAGACACAGATATAATCACAGAATCAAACACAGATGTAGAAATAAAGTAAATGCAGTAAAGGAAAGAACACACCGGATTTTATACTGGTTCGGAGTTACCCTACATCCAGTCCCGCACAACTAAGTACGGATTTCCTTTCAAAAGCAATTGTACAATTACACCCTCGGTTTCAAGGCTACGAGGTACACCCTCCAGAATCACAATCCTCTAGGTAGAGATACTTGATTTTTGGGGCAACAAGTTCACCCAATTGATTTCCAAGGCTACAATCACACCTTTTCTCGCTTGATTGATTTCCAAGGCTACAATCACACCTTTTATCGCTAGATAGATTACAAAGAAGCCTATAACTCTAAATAGCACTGGGATCTTGTTGAGATAGTGATAGAGAATCAAACCAGAGATGATCTAGTTAGATTCAATGTTGATTTCGGCAGAGTGATGATAGGATTTTGAATAAGAAAATGTAGAAGAAGAAGAGAAGTGAAAAACCAGAAAATCTGATATAAAATTCGTTGAAACCAACCCCTATTTATAAAAGAACAACAGCCATGTCTATTCATGAAAGGTTATGGCGAATAGACACTTCTTTTGAAATTCAAATTTTTGGTCCTAACTGACACTATGTCGACATGGGGTACTAGGGCATGTCGACTTCCCAAAGGAAATTTTGATGTTTTGTTTTTCTTTGAAAATAACCTTTATCTTATATTAAAACTATTTTAAACTTTATTAATATACTTGACTATAGATAAAATACATAGATAAATATAGAGAATAATATATATATAATTTTACTATAATTTTATATTTAAATCTAAGTAAATATTAAAAGTTAAATATATTAAAAGATAGTTTAAAACAAACGAAGTTTAAAACAAGAATTTATGTAAGAACAAAATCAAAGAATATTTTTTAAGTCTAAAACATCTTTTTGAAAATCATTTGAAAAGATAATTTTTAAGGCTAAAACATATTGAAAAGCAGTTTTGAAAATCATTTTGAAGTAGTTTTGCAAGCTTCTTCCTGCAGAATATCTCATCATATCAGGACTCGAGAACTTGTACAAACCAGGATGTTCGTGGGTTTGTAAGCCACTTGTCGTAGGTTTGTAAGCTGCTTGTCGTGGGTTTGTAAGCCACTAAAAAGGTAGAAATGGGTTCCATCCCAAATGAAAATACGGAATGAAGATTTCAGTGCTATTGTGAAGTTTTAACATAATTCTAGACTCAATACTTATCTTGAAATCTTGAACTCTTGATAATCTTGATATTCTTGATACTCATGAGTCTTCAATCTTGATATCTTGAATCTCTATACTGTACAGTCTTCATTCTTGGTACCTGCATGGTTAAATCCTGCATATACATATATATCTAAACTATAATGTTAGTATTTATATTTTATAATCTTATTCTAAGGTTTTGTCATCAAAACCATCAACTCATGGACTAACAGTATCCTCTGGTGGCTCCAGTTTACGGTGAGCTACGGTACTGTATAGACTATTGGCATACCCTAAAAATGTGTTAAGGTGGAAAATTTAAAGCCTTAACGCTATTTTTAAATAGCATACTTTACTTTAGACATATTATAATAGCGTATTGTACTACATAGTATATAGTTTAACGGATCCTTAGGAGATGTGAATCCGGAACATTTTTTAAGTTACTGCACTCACCTTAGACACTGGATAAGAGATGTCAAACCCCGTAAACATCTCCGACGCCGTTTACACTCATATTTATTTACCGTTGATTTAACTCACATAAGATCTTTTAGTTCTGAATCGAGTGTTTTGTCTTTTCAATTCGCTCGGGTCAGCCTGAGCATTTCAGGATTTAAAGACCTTTTTCTAGAGGACGAAGACGAAGATTTGTACTATTATTACCTATTCTATTATTCCACTACATCATACTGTTCCGCTGCATTATTTGTTTATCTCTGATATGTGTAACATTGATTCTGTATTGTATAAGTATAATAAAATGTTTTGTAAACAACTTCATGAACTGTTATTTGATTATTATATTTTGTCATTCCGCTGTGAGATTCTGTTTGGTTTTTATTTCTTTCTCTTTTTCTTATTCACCCCCAAATAACAATTCACCCTTAGATCTATCTCTATAGATCTATATACCTAGTATATAGGCTGCTTCTCCCAAATCCTTCAGGGAGAATTTATTGAAAAGCCAAGCTTTCATTGATTGCAATAACAAAATGTCGTTACCAATCAATAGAAGATCATAATATATGTTATGCTATGTACTAGATCAGATGTGGCATATGCATTAGGATGCGTAAGTCGATACTAATCTAATCTTGGAGAAAAGCATTGGATGGCTATAAAATGTATACTGAAGTATTTAAGAAATACTCGGGACTTATCCTAATATTTGAGAATAGAGATATCCTTATGAAGGGGTATATCGACTCTAGCTTTCATAGTGATGTCGATGATAGTAAGTCAGTGTTGGATTATGTTTTTACACTTAATAGTGGGGCCGTCAATTGGAAAAGTTCTAGATAGAAAACAATAGTTGATTCCATGATGGAGGCTGAGTACATCACTCTCAATGAAGCAACTAAGGAAGAGGTATGGATGTGCAAGTTTTTAAGTGAGCTCGGGGTGATTCTTGATAAAGAGAATCCAGTGACATTGTTTGTGACAACAATGTGGCGATACATATCACAAAAGAGCCCAGAGCATATAAGAAATCATGGTATATTCTTCGAAAGTTCCACCTCATCATAGAATTTGTAGAGAAGAAAGATGTCATGATACAAAGGGTAGATACTAAGGACAATATAGAAAATCCATTTAGGAAGGGTCTAGCTTGGTTGATTCTCAAGAAGTTGATCCAAGGTATATGATTGAGATTCCATGATTGGCCCAGGTGCAAGTGGAAAATTGATAGAGTTAGAGGTATGGCCTAGGGGTAATTCTATAATTAATTATAAATTATTAACTCCATGATCAATTCTCGTTCGTAATAAAGGTGTTTTCTTTCTGTAATATGCTTATTATAATATATTATAATTATTTATTTATTTAATTTAAGTATATTTAATAGAAAATATAACAATAGTGTGTCATCTATTGTAATTACAAATAGTTGTAATCATGAGTATTTTATTACAATATAATAAACACATCGTAAATATTCCTAGTCAAGATGTATCGAAATTGGATATCAGTGCATCTGTTTAAACTATGGTACGTAGTTCTCTCCAAATGTTGGGTAGTGTGTTACTCATGACTACTGGGGTACTAAGGGGTTACATACTAATAGTTATTAGATAATAATGGAATGACTCACTCCATTGTTTTTCTACAGGTTAATATGACCAAGGTTAAACAGAAAGTATCGAAATGACACTATTACATAGTTCTCTTGACTTGATAATACTGTTGATCTTCAATATGAAAGCTCAGCTTTGATTATAGTCAAATCATGAAGCAACGTCCATCGAATGACTATAGTTGAGTCGAGTGGACGTATTGGAAGTGAAACACTATTCAAGCGAGGATTCATCTCCTTAATTAGAGAAGGTTTATATCATGGTCAACTGAAGTCAATTTAAAGTAAAAATATGTTGCCAGAGTAGTTTGATTAATAATAATTATTATTATAAAACTAAGGACTTTGTGTTTGGACTATAAATTTGAATATGGGTGATATTGAAAATTTTGACCATTACTAAATTACAGAAGTCCTAATGTGATATAGTGATGAAGAGAATCGTATAAATGATTGTCACTACCGGGTAATGCTTAAATTAGTAAAGCTGGATTTTATTGAAGCGAAGTAAGCAAAAAATTTGACCATAATGTCACAAAACACCTGCTAACTGATGTTTGAACATTAATATTTGAATTATTTGATATTAATTGCTAACCGAATTTACACCTAAGAGTCATACAACCTGTCATGACCCACAAAACGGACAATTCAAGCTAATAATAAACCACGCATGTCCAACCCAAATTGAATGGAAAGACAGATAGTTATAGGAAAGAAAGAAGAAAGAAGAAGGGAAAGAGAAACTAAAACAACACAGAATCTCACAATCGCCGTGGGACAACATATAATATAATATCAATTATCTTTACAGAAGAGAAACCGCAATATAATTTACATACATCCATCGGAGTACAACAAATCACTAATCATCAGCCTGGATAGTTATAATAACCTGTCCTCACAAATGTTGATAATTTAAACAACAATGCAGTGGAAAATAAACATATACGTGAATACGACCTGAATACCTCCAACTCATCTGTTGAAGCTCCAAAGCATCCAAATCTAAATCCGTAAATATGCTCGGTCCGACCCAAGAATTGAAAGGAAAGAATGCCCAGATTAGTCTGGTAAACCAGCATGAGAAAACACATCTCAATTGAATTGTAAAGTTATAAAAAAATTCCTTTATCAAACAAAGGTATCTCGTAAGACCACGACATGGACGGGTTTTTACCTTATGATAACCAAAACATTTCATATCAAATCCTGTTATATTACTAAGGTCTAGTATATAAATAATATTAAAATAGTCGAAATTGTTACATTGGTTAAATTTGACAGCGTAATAGGATTACAAACCAAATGGTAGCCACATATTAGAAAATGGATTTCCATACAATGGCAGGTAAAGGATTACCTTCCGTACAGTACATCTCTAGAGGGATGTACCGAGGATACACAAATAATCCTCCGCATCTGGCAAGACCGGTCTATCGCTATTTGGCACTCAGACATGGCCTGGATAGAAATCGAATACGTCATCACTCCATTCATTACCGACCAATCCAAGATGTCTCGTAGCATACACCACATACCAAAACTATAAAGGGTTATCTAGAAAGGTGATTATCATACCCCTAAAGGTTGCGAACTACATAGCCTTACGGCGTACCCTGTTTAAGCTATTATCGAGTGATGAGGCTTAAGGTAATGTTTACCTTTCACATAGCACATTTTACTTTGAATGCCACATTGCCTTTTCCATAATAACACAAATGATTTTGACAAAAGTATAACTTTTTAGCTTGTATGTCTCAGGAAAGGGTGTTAAGCTAAAAGAAGTTGCCTCCTCCGCCACTAAACAGATGCTACGTTTATAAAGATCAATCAATGTAATTAGAAATACAACGTCAGACATTCATCCATACAAGTTATCCAGGAATAGGACAAACCGAAGGCACTCTCCACCACATCCTATCAGGAATTACCCCTAGGATTAGCAGCGAGAAGTCCTTGTATATCATAGATTTTCATAACGAAGCACTACTGCCACCATATATATATAATATGCACTACAGGTCTAGTGGCAAGTAGCCCTGCATCATGAAGATCTCCATCTTCAAAAATCATCATCATAAACCTGCACTTTTGAACGTATATATTGGCCCAAAGTGGTTCTCGGATAAATCCGACCCCGGTCTCTCCGGACCAACAATGATAAAGAGCCCTCAACCTCATACAAAAACCAAGTCTCGTAGACTTATCACATTTCCAACTCCCAACTTGCTATCCTTCGGCAAAGAAGGAAGCCCGGTAGATTGGAGGACCACAGACACTCCGCACTACTCGAATCAACATTCTTAATCCAAACGATAATCAAGCCTACTCAGTTGGCTTCGTGCTAAGTGCACGACTAATCAATTCTTATATCAAGTCAAGGAACCAAAAATAGCCAAATTTGATAGTCGGTTATTTAACTATCAAAGCAACAAATAAATTCTAGTACATAAGTAGTCACTAGACCTATTTAATTAATCTTTTATTAGTTAAATCAATTTCTAAATATTTACTTCAAATTATCTTTAAAATATATATTCTCAAAGCCATTTCAATCCTTTGATATTGGAAAATATTTCCAAATACTTATATCAACGGTATAAGTATATTTAATAGCACTTCCATTTTGGAGGCACACTAAATAGATTTTTATCACCGTACAACTCCCGAGTTCAGATGCCTCAAAACAATTGTTAAGTATAAGAAGCGATGCTTCCTATACCACTAAGCCTTTAGTACGATTATAAGAACCAATCTGTGTATTTCACAACGGAAGGTCAAAACACAATTTATTGGGTCAAAACGAATGTTGCGTAAAACATCGTTACAACAACCCAAAAACACTAGTAAAGGGATTTTATTAATAATATATATATTAAAGTCCAATATACTATATAAAACATTTCCTTTCGAAAATCATTTACTATAACAATAGTGTTATAGTCTATGACTTCCATACTTCCCCGAAAATGTCTATTTCAACAGTAAATGTTGAAATCCATTTTTTCGATACATAACCCATTTTAAATCGCCTTTCGAAACAATTTAAACTCCATTTGAAATTATTACTTTCAAAACTTTACTTTTAAAGATTATCACTTTAAAAACTATTAACTTCATCAAAATTATTCCTTTCAAAACATTCATTTAAAAGATTATTTAACTCTTAAAAACTCGAATTTATTTCCTTTATATAAAAAAATCCATATTTAAATCTCAACATAAATCATTTCCATATTTATAAAACTATGTTTATAAATCTCTTTTCTATTTTATAAAACTTCTATTTTACAAAATCTCTTTATTTGTAAAATTCTATTTATAAATCATTCTTTTATAGAAATTCATTTTACTATCAAAATCCACTTATAAATTCATTTCTTTATAAATCTAATTTATATAAAATCCATTTATAAATCCATTTACCAAATAAATTTCAAATCCATTTACAAAATATTTACAAATTCCAATTATAAATCTATTTCTTATTTATAAAATATCACTTTTATACATCCTTTTTATAAACCATTCAAAAATTTCTATTTAAAAATATTATACAAAACTATACATTTATAACATCAAAAATCATACTTTTTATTTGTTTATAAATAAATTCACTCCTTTTAATAATTTGAAAATTATTAAAACATATATACTTCCAAAATCACTTTGAATGTTACTTTAACTCAAAATCACTATTTTATAGTATTTCAAAATACTAAAAATATGGCCCAGTGCTACTATAGAATTAAATAAGCAAAAATATATCCATGTCATCAAATATGACATCCAACACATCATATATCAAAACATATGAAAAGTAAAATCTATAGTGTGAGGAATCCTATTGGATCCCTCCAACCTGTCCTCCTACATCCATACAATATATAATAATCAAATAATATAAATCAACCGCTTCGAGGCGTGATCGTATACAAAGGGTCATCTGCTCATACACATGAACGTAATAGGGTCTCATTTACTCCAGAGGCGGGAATATATCTAAACCAATTAATAAAACAGTAAATCATCCAAATAAGCAACAAATAACATAAATAAAATTATCCACACTTATATAAAAATATAAGTGGGCCAGAGAGGTGAGTTTACTCATAGAAATTCTAGTAATCGCCAAAACATTCCGGTTTGAATTGAAATTAAACAAGCATTCAAATTTTAACCCAAATTCCTACTAGCTCCAAATCCATCCAATCCAACTCCATATCATAGATTTTGCTGTTACGATCACAATGCAACTTGTCATGCTCAATTTGGACCTCGTACGAAAAAGTTATGAATTTATAACGATTGAAATAATTAAATTGACATTAACTTATAATTAATAAACTTATTTAAATTTAATAATTTTCCCTCCTTCCTCTCGTTCTCGTTCCCATTCGATCGAAAACACGACCCAAAACGCGACTTCCCCAACCAAACGCCGCCCCCTCGCTGCTCCATGCGCCGCCTCGAGCTCGTAGCTGATGCGCCTGGCCGCTCTCCCTCCATTGCTAATGGTTGACGCTCCCAATTCGTCATCAATCGATGGTAAATCGAGGCTAAGGTCGCAATGAACGAAAGCAATTTCCCACCACCGTGCCTCATCGTTCGATGATCCAACCGTTGATTAGCTTTGTCCTGACGTGCTCTCAAACTTTTATGTAGAATATTTGGCCTGAAAGTGGATGGAGTGGCTTTGATTGAGCATGGCCATTGGATGGGTTGTTTTTTAATGGCGGCTAGGGTTTTGTTAGTTAGAGTTTTGCAAAAATGAAATGAACATGTCCTTATATAGAAAATTTTCAAAGCACTATTCACACGTTAAAATTTCGCACTCCAAACGAGGCGTGCCGCCTGGTGTTCTATATGTAATATCCCTATTCCGAACACAATGGATTATATATCGGAACTCAATTCCATCATATACAAAAATTAGCTTTCCGAAATCAAATTATATTAATTTAAATTCCTTTAATTAATTTCTACGTGTTTCGCACTCGCACGACCAAACAATACGTTCAATCGCCACAAAATTCAACAGTGTATTAGAATTCACTATTACGGATCCAACGAAACTGGTTTCATCGAATTCCGAGACAGTGCCCTAGAAGGCTATTTTCACACATTAATTAAAACGAATTATTTCCAAAATCTGTTTAATCTAATTCCAATTTAAAAGTTTACTACCTCCATTCTTGTTTAAACAGAATTTAAATTAGTTTTTGAAATCATTTTATCCACATTAAATTAAGATTTAATTTAGTTAAACAATTCCAGTTATTCAAATAACCATTATATTTAAAATTTAAACTGTTTAACTTATAAAATTTAACTTTTCAATATTTAAAATCGATCAAATATCCCAAATTCAAGTGACTGAAATTCTAGATCGTTACACAACCGAAACGTTGACACATATGTTACCACTTGATTTAATTAACTATAAATTATTATAAATTAATTAATGTTTATGAAATATTAATTATGAAATTTTATTTTTATTTGCATTGATCAATATAAATAGTGTATATATAATAGTTATAAATACACTTATCGATATACGATATCGGTGCACATTTAAATGTGTTATTTATTGATTAGGCTTGAAGTGATTTTAAGGCCCATATAGGGACCTATTGTAGGCGGCCATGATAGGCTTGAGAGGTCGGCAATATGATGGAAAATGGGTTTTGGAATTTTGGATTCAAAGAAATGAATTGGTAAGAGAGAAAGGTGGATCTAGATCCTTCTTTTACTCCTCAGATCTCCACTATATATTCATCCCTAACCCTCATTTTATTTTTTATACTCTTGCTCTCTCCTAACTAGCCATGGCTAGCCTCACTATTCCCTTCTCCTCTAATTTTTCAAGCTTTAAAATACTAAATTAAATAAAATTTGAGGATTGGTGGTAGTTGCATTCAGGATGGCAGCATTTTCTGGATTCTAAAATCGTTTCTAAGAGTTCTGATTTTACGTTTCAAGGTGTACTATCTAGGCATTAGGTGCGAGGTAAAACTTTTTTTTATAATAAAATACTAATGTATATATAGTTTATTGTATCATATATATGTTTAGATAATAGTTGAATATATCATGAATCTGTATAATATTGTGTTGTCTTCATTGGATGGATTGTATATATGTGTATAATTTTTTTTAATATATAATCACACATATATGCTCGTGGTTAGCAATTAAAAAAATTCAAATAAAATAATATTAAACTGTTTTTAAATTTAAGACTTAATTTCATAACAAACAATATTATATTAAGCAAGAACTATATTTTTTATTTTTATTTATATGTTTAAAGTTTTCGAAAATTAATTTTTTTTCTTTTTCATACACCCAATGTTAAATTTGTATATAATATATATATATATGTAATATTGATTATATAAATAATATATTTATACGCATATAAATTACATAAAATATTAAGAAAATACTTACTAAATACATAATCAAAATTATTGTCAGAAATTATAATTTTTTTTATTTTATATGCATTTATTTCCATACGAAATTGAAAAAAACATTGAATGGCCGAGGGCATACTAGTGAATGTAAATATATATATATATATATATATGTTTGTGTGTGTGTGTGTTTATATATAATTGTTACTTTACATTATAACATATTTATATGTGTATATATATTTATATTATATATAGTACTTTAATTTTTATTCAAGTATATATATATGTATGTATCAATATTATATTCACATTAATTTATTAAATTAAATTTGAAATTATGTCGATCTAGATCTAAAAAATAGAATTTGAAATTTAAATTTTGACTTTGGAATTATAAATTATTATATTAATGTTTAGAATCATCTTGCAATGTAACTATATGTATATATTACATAGATTTTACATTTATAAGTAGTGTTTTATAATATACAAAATTATACATACACACACACATGCATGCGTGCATATATATATATATATATATATATAATTTTATACATACATACATACATACATATAGCACACTTGTAAACAGAGGGGTAAATGTGTCTGTTGCGATGTAAATCCTAGCATCTATGCATGGACATGTTAAATTATGTACATCATATATTATTACACGTGCACTTCCACACATATATGTATATGATACAAAAATTATATTGTATATTATAAAATTGACAATAAATAAAACTTTATTTATAAATAAAATAAAATATTGATTTTATTTAAAACAAATTTCAAGTAACTTAGACTTTATAGGCCCAATAAGATCCAAATGGAAGATTTTTTTTGAAATTTACCAATTTACCCCGCTACATGCTGGCCTAGATCCAACAGTAGGTATAGAAGATCAATGCCTGAACACTCGATGGTATACCAGGATGCTTGTATTATGGTGATGATAGTAGAGTAGCATATTATTGTTGTTATGTGCTAACTCTTTGGATGTAAGGACATGTCAGGTATGATTCTTTTACCTTTGTTCCTTGCTATATCGGCTTGCATAGTATTTTTGAAATTGTTTGTCACTTACACCGGACTATTGTATAACTCGAGATTTCATGCTTTGCTTATACTCTTAAATAAGTACACTAGATAGCAGGTTTAGGTGATACGCAGTGCTGTGCAGAGGCGACCATGGGATGGTGCTTTCTCGTATTTATATGTGACATGCTATTGCTTATTTCACTGTTTGATACTGTGGAGCCTAGACAGTGTTAGCTATTTTATCTAGAAACAGTTGTCTTAGGTTTATTTCTAGTTGTACAAACTTTACTACTATTTTGTTACTCTATGAACCTGTACACTCTAATATTTTTTGGTTCATCTAGTTATTATTACCTTACCTAATTTATATCCGTGATGACTATTATATTTTATTCGATGCGCTGTGAGATATACGATAGGTTCTGTGATTATTTTCCCTACTTTTCACCTTGAAAATCATCTTACATTGATCGAGCACTGTACCAGCGCACTCTTCAAGTATATTAGTGCCAAATGTGTAAGGCGGTCGTCACAAAACTCAAGTACGTGCATTATACTTAGGCCATCATGAAATGGTGGGCAAGAGTGAATAATCTCTTTTGATTTGTTAAGAAAACTCAATTTCGAGGTAGATATTTGGACGAAGACCATGAATTAGGAGTTGTATATGGTATAGCCGATAAAATGTTAGCCACTGCTTGTAGGGCTATGATTTGTTGAGTAAACTCAAGGTCAGAATTCCAAGGCAAGCTAGTCATAACACCTACAAGAGAAATCAAAATATTCTATGTTTTTCTTAAGGTTTTGAGGAACGTAATAATCTAGTGGGAGCGTTATGAGAAAAATAAAATGGTATCATTCAACCATTCTAATTTTATAAGATCAAATGCTATGTAAAGTTAAAATAATCAACATCGATAAATTTATGCAACTAATATAAATTGATAAAATGTTTATCAGTTAAAATACACAGATGAATCGCACTAAAATTGACATTGAGATATAAAGTATACTTATCAATAAATCCTTTGTTATGTTGTTACATCAAGACAAATATAAGAGCCAAATTATACAACTACTAAATACATTCATACTCTGGTTACTTATGTCTTTATTTGCCTGAGACTATGCATTATCATCCATCGATTTTGAACACTTAAGAAATGTAAGAATATGGATATTGGATCCATATTCGATCATATATAAATGTTATATGGTAATAGTCGCAATTTGTATTGACAAAACCTTGATGAAAATTAGGTCATGTGAATTGATCAAGCAAATCTTAGTGCAAGATGATCTGTTCAATATGATTGAAACAATGAGCATCTTCTTATGTCAGAAGCAATATGGACCTAGAACTACTAGACATAGCAAAGAATTCGATCACTGAAATGTTAGTTTGATCAGTTTACGTAAATTGCAAATTATTCGATATCCTTAAATGCCAAGGATGAACAAATTTCACATTTGTAATGAGTTCGGTGCGACCTTGTAGTACATATTTCCTTTGAATGGTGCAACCATTTGGAAAGGAAAGCGGATGTATGAGAATGGATGTAACTTAGGCATAGTTAAGATAAAGAAAGTGAATGCTCTGCTTCATGTAGAGACATCAGAATGAGAATTGTATAGAATACCAATAGATACCTAATATGAAATAAGAAATGTGATTTATATTTCAAATGTTATTTTATATAGAAAATTATTTTCGATGAGAGTTTTTTCTACAAGTTCAAGATAATTGATCTAAAACTCTCAACTATAAAATAGTTATAGTGGATGAAATAAAATCATATAATAAGTGATTGAATGGAGCTTATTATTTCATGAGCTATTATTGTAACGGCTGAAATAGTGGGAGCATACCATCTGACATTTATTAGTGAATGCATTATGAAAGATTGTCTTTGTGTATATGTATATACCATGTATTATTTATGACATAATAATGATTTTCAGTATTGACTGAAATAGATTTAGTTTTATTTTAATATGAATATCATGAATATTCATTCTAAGATAAATCTATGGTATTTTTTTCAAAAAAAGTGAAGCATTAATTATAGAAATACAGAAGAAGTATCTAAAACTTTGTAGATTTATTTTGGAATTACGGACTATGCCATATCTTTGAGAAATAATTCTTTTATCAGATGGTTAAGAATCATATGGTACTAGTAAATTGTATCTTAATTGATTAAGGGAAAACCACCGATTCATCGGGAGCAACAAAAGAGTTAGTGAACTCTTCAGATTAATACATATCGATGTATGCAATCAAAGTCTAATGATACCAAAACGTATCCACTTACTTTGTTAAAATTCACTGATGAATTATCATAGAATCGAACATATGTATTTGATAACCCAGTAATATATCTATGAAAAGTTCATAGGATATAAAATGGAAGTAGAAAACATTACATGCAAAAGAAATAAAAGGATTTAAGTCGATCGAATAGGTAAGCATATTGGAAAAGAGTTCAAATGTATCCAAAAACAAATAAGATTCAATCTGAAAAGTCACTTCTCCATATGATACATATTGATGTGTCGATCAGAGTAATTGAATTTTATTGGACAGAGTACGATTGATGATGAGTGAAGTTGAGTGAACTTCTATTTTATAAGGGCGAGTACTTAAAGTACAGAGGTTAAATTTAATTTCATCTGAAGCATAGATTAAGAGATCATATTCATATAAGATATGAATTGATAAGAAAACTTGATCTTAAATAGTTTAAGATGTGTGGTTGTCTAATTTATTTTATGAACATAAGTTTTATAAACTTAAAATTAAATAAGTTTTATACATACATAAAAGGTGGTTCATAAAATACTTTGAATGCCTATTCAATTGTATAGAGAGACAATTGTTGTTTCGAGAAACACCACCTTCATGATCAAAGGAATTTCTTTTAAAAGTTGTAGTACATTGTACTTGGATATGATATAGAGACTTGAACATAGAAACTGATTACATAAGACAAAATAGAATTAAGCAAGCCTAAAATGGACACACAACACATTACAATGTCTATTCATAATTTTTGTACATTAAAGAAAGACTATAAATTTCTCACCAATGTCAAGAAAAAGAATTGTTAGTGGTAATAATTTCCTTGGTTGTCAATAAGTCGTAAAGAGTATAGACTCTATTATAGGGCATGATGCTTTAAATTCGAAATGTATTCCATATACCACATCAAAATACAATTTTGATAGTTATGCCCGAAGGGATATGATCCATCGGCTGTTAGTGTATCTTTAAGCAGATCAATGTAGTTGAAATCATATAAAGTAGTGTTAGTAGGAAATCACTTCGTCGATTTCAAATGTTGAAGTTACTGATGTAATTTTTCTAGTCAACATGCTCAAAACCATTTTGATTCTACATGTAATTATCGCACAATTTGATTTTGAGTTTTGGCACCTGATTTTGAAACAAAACTTTTAAATAGTAATTTAGAAGAGACTATTTACACATAACAAGCAAAATATCTCGAAGTCAATGGGAGTGATAACATGATTTGTTTGGTTTGGATATGTTCCCAAAGTAGATACAACGACATCATGAAATAAGCACTAGAGTTAAGCAAGTATTTTAATAGACAAATCAAATGGTTTTCAATTAAAATGCATAGGAAGTGTGTGGTTATAAGAAAGAATAATAAAGGTTCTAAAATATTTCTTAAACTATCAGTAAACAATAAACTTATGGTTGTTATAGATGTACTTGTGTTAAAATCATTTTCGTTTGGTTGTTTAATCCTCGAGATTCGGTTTGAAAATGATATATGGTATAATTAGTAGAAAAGGATGTTAGGATAGTCCCATATGATATGCATAGACATCACATTAAAATGTTTAATGTGGAGCACATGAGATGTACTCCTTATATGTTTGCAATAAGAATTATTACATGTGTTTTGTAGTCTACGATATCATATTTCTCTTATGTACCTGGTATACAGAGCGAAATCAAATCAGAACTAAGATCACTAAATCATAGTTAAGCGTATTCTCAAGTATTTACAAAAAAACTAGAGAAATTTTTGTAGAAACAACGAACTCCTTATGAAAGTGTATTCAGACTCAAACTCCATAAGTGATATCGAGTATAATATGTCAATACTAAATTCATGTTCAATCTTAGTTAAGGAGCTTTAAATTGGAATTATTCCAAACAAAAGGTAATGGCTGATTCAACCTAAAAGTTAAGTACATTTCCTTGAATAACGTCTTAGTAAAAGTTGTATGTATATATAATGCACAAATTTATTACTGAGCTAAGGGTGATTCCAAATGCTGAGAATCCCATGACTTTGTTTTGTGAAAGCTATGCCACTATAAGGATCGTTAAAGAACCTAGCACTCACTAAAAATTGAAAAACATACTTCAAAAAGTTCTACATGATAAAGGCAGTTTATCAACATCGGAGAGAGTTGATTGACATAGTAGATACTTAAGAAAATATAGCATATCCATTCACAAAGGGACTAGCTCAATCAATTTTGAGTAAACTGATCGAAGGTATAGGATTGAGATTCTATAATTAGCCCCAAGTGAAAGTGGGAGAGTGAGAGAGTTTAGGATATGCCCCAAGAGCAATTCTATAATTTATTGCAAATTAGTAACTCTACAATAAAATCTCATTCAAAATACAAAGTGTTTGTTTTCTATCTTATAATTGATATATTATGATAAATTAATTAAGTAATTAACTTAAATATATTAAAAAGGAAAATCCTTAAATGATATGTTACATGATAACAATTACAAGGAGTTGTAATCATAAGAATATCCTAATATAATATAAAATATTATTTAAAATATTTCTAGTCAAGATGTTTCGAGAAAGGATATCGATAAATCCATTGAGACCAAAATGCGTAATGTTCTTCAAATGTTGGGTAGTTATTACTCATGATTGTTGGGAAACCAAGGGGTTGCGTGCTTGTGGTTATTGGATAACTATGGATGATCCATCTAAGAGTTTCCTATTGGTTAATAACAACTACGTCAAATAGGAAATCTCAATGTGACGATATTATACAGTTCCCTCAACTTGAAAACACCATGGAACATCAGTGTGAACACACTATTTTGATTATATTTAAATCATGGCATGGTAATCCATCGAGCGACTATAGTTGGGTCTGAGTTAAAGCATTGGAAGTGAAGCATTGTTCAATAGAGAATTCATCTTCTCAGTTCTATGAGGTTAGTATCATGGTCAACTATAGTCAACTCAGAGTCAAAATATTTGTCCTTAGTAGTGTATTTAATCATAAATGTTATTTTTGAACCAAGGACTTTGTTCGTGGAATGACTAAGTTAAATAAGGCAAATATTGGAATTTTGACCAAAACCAAATTCTATCAATCCTAAAGTGATATAGTGTTGATGAAGAAAATGTGTGTAAATAATCGTTACTAAAAGGTATCGCTTAGGAAAATATAAAATTGGATTTTATTTAAATTAATTAGATTGGACCTTGTAAAATCCATTAGACTTCACAGGACCTTTATGATCCAATTAGGGAAAAAAATTTGAAACTCACCTAATTTACTCGCTGCTCACCAGCCCATTCCTTCAACTACATGCAAACTTGTAGAGATATTTGCAGGATAGGGAATATCTTATAAGGGTGTTTTGATGAATCCAAACTTCCTACACCTTAATCCACTCAAGACTAGGCACGTCACATAATGTGTCAAGGATTATCGATGGGACCACGACATGAAGAGGCGCAATGATGGTAGAAGACGAAGGGGTTTTGTCCAAAACGACAATTTCAATTACATTCCCATCATATTGCTTAGAAGTTGCTTCCTTTGTAGTTGCTTTAACCCTCTACAAATAAACAAGAGGCATGTGGAAGCGAATCTTTAGAGGCAAGTCCCTAGGTAAGGTATGAGAATGAAGGTATGCCACTGCTAAATGACCAAAAAGTGACAAGAATCACATATGGCTGGTTTCAACTACTATTGAGAATATACAAGCAATCCTATCAGCAAAATTGGAGACTGGAATTCAAGAAGAAAACTATTTGGCTTATGTGATCTCAATTAGCGCCTTGGCGTACTCAATTCGAAGGCGATGCTCAGTAGAAATATCAAATATTAGGTCACCTATATGATTCGCCATCTAGTTAATACCTTCTATAGGCTGAAAGAGTAAAGGAATGTTGAGAGATAAACCCACATAGGAATAGATATAACTTTCTCACGGGCGAGATCAATAAAAGGGTTCCATTGAGTAATGATAAAGATTTTCCCTTCAATAATAACTGGATCAGCTTTTAGTATACAACTTCTCTCTATAGGGCATGAGAATTTGAAAACAATACATGGATTTATCACATTGAACATCCATCGTACCTCATAGACGCTAAGAATTAAGAACTTGCTTTTTCAATATACTATAACGAGGAGATTCGTCTAAAAGAATCCAACCAAGATCTTTCCAAAATGAAATACCTACTTTTACTACTTTATTAGGGGGATTTAATGGTTTATCAATGAACCAACGATAAATTTTTAGAGGAATAAGACCCCGCATTACTTAGTCTTTTCTCAAAAAAGGAAGTCCAAATAATAAGGGTATTTGAGCTAGATTCATTTTCATTACTATAGACAATCTTATTACTAGATAAATCGTCATCCAAGTTGATAACAAGGTCATTCTCTATGATTCTACCCTACCGAGTAAGATTTTTTTACCTGATTTGGTGCGTCATGAATAGTATAACTGATAACAGGCTATATGTAATCATAGGGAATGGTAGAAAGTTGAGCTTTCGAAATTCGAACGTTTGAAACAACATAGCCGAGCATATGAAGAGGCAATTTAGAAGCAGACTAGGCTTTAATCAAACCACATGAGCACCAAACACACCAGAAATCAAAGGACAAAATGTAGTTTCATGTGATGAGAATGCAATAAGAGACCTTGTTGGAGGTTTGAATGTTTTTCCATATCTAAGGGTCGAGGCGAAAGCGTGACTGAAGCGAGCAACATAGAGGAGCCACCAGAAAATAGTGTGCATGATACCCTAGACATTTCATATCTAAATTTTTGAAGACAACCACAAAGAAGGAAGAATATAGAGGAAAGTGTGACCGATAGGGAAAAATGAAGATGGAGACATGAAGCGCAAGAACAAGAAGTAGAGGTGGGACACTCGAAAAGCGTCGAAAGAAAATTATCTTAGGTCGCACTTAGGAGGTCGCCATTTTCATTTTCATTGATAATTGTTTAGGAGTATTCTATGTGAGATATAAGTAATGTTAATTAATACATTAAACATATATAAGTAGAATTTCCTTAGGAGAGGTCTTTTATCAATTGCAGTTATGAATGTGTTTGTAACCATGAGTATTAAACCGATATTTAAATACTGACTCTTTAAATGTTCCTACTCAAGATGTATTGAGAAAAGGATATCGATACGTCTATTAAGAATGGTGTATGTAACACTCTCTATATTATGGACCCTGAATCACTCATGATAGTTGATGGCACCAAGGGGTTACGTACATGTGGTTTGTTGGAACAATCACAGAGCGACTCGACGAGAGTCTTCTATAGGTTAATAAAACTAAGTCAAAATAGAAGATCTCATGGAAATGACATATATTAGTTTTCAGACTTGAGGGTACTGTTGATCTTAAGTAGCTAGGTTGTACTTTAATTATTGTCAAGCACATGGAATGGTGACTATGTTAGGACCACAGTGGGGTACAAGCCGAACTACTTGAAGTGAAACACTACTCAAGAGAGGATTCGTCTCCTTCATTGTAGAATGTTAGTATCACCATAATAGGTAGTCGACTTAAAGTCAATATCTCTAGTTAGAGTAAATAAGTTAATCGATACATGTTATCGCATTAAACAAAGGACTATAATGTAGTCTATGCAATTAAATGTGGATGTTAATAAAAATTTTGACCTTAAACCAAACCCTAGATATCTAAGTGATATAGTGATGATGAAAAGAAAATAAGTACAAGATATCGTTAATAGGTGCAGCATAATATGGATTAGAAGTTAGATTCTCCTAAATGATACATAACTAATTAAACTTATGCTCAATAATGTACTTCAACAAAAATCCATACATGTTATAGTATTTAAATTGTATAAATATTGACTAAGGACCAAGTTCACATGAGAGACTTAACACAACTGTATCGCTAGTTATTTCCATGTTCAGCCAATATGAAATTAATTTACAAATGTTATAAGTTAATAAATTTAATACAAATATTGTATTAAATTTTTATGGCATTTTTTTAAAGCCTAAAAATTAATTAAAATGATGTACAAAAGTTATATGTTATACATTGATTTAATTAACGAACACCTTGAAAAATTAATTAAATGAATGATTTAATTATTAATCATGTTGGTCGAAAATCTAGAAGCCCTGATATGGGGGCTTGACAAAGCTTATAGACAAGGGAGGAGCTTCTTGGGTTAAAGAGAAAGGGGCTTGATATTTGTGATCGAATTGGCTATATATAGTCATCCCCTTCTCATCTCCAGTGACACTGAATATACCTAACCCTAGCCTCTAGAGCAAACATTGGTGAAGCCAAGGAGATGGTGTTGCATCTTGTAGCCAAGGAGATAGAACAAGTTGTTCAAGAAAGGAAATAACCATGACTAAGATGTTCAACGATTGGAAAGATCACAAACTGAGGTAATCTTTTGTTATATATATTGAAAGTGATATATATATATATGTTGTGTATGCATGTTCATATATATATATATATATATATTATATTAAAAATGGGTTCCTTTTATTGGTTTTAGCATAATAGAAGACTAAAAGTACTACAATAACAGTAGTCCAAGCAATAGCACGGCTACATAATCTACCTAAACAATATATATACATCCAAGTAAAACAAATAGACTAATTCGCTCCTTATATCAACTCTAATCTTAATTTCTCCACATAGCTGTGAATGTTATCACAGCAATCCCAAATCTTGAAACTTAATCCCAATTAAAAAGGTAAACATTTTTTGTGGGCCCTCTGCTAATATTCTTCCACAAGCATCTGACATAACAATGAAAAAACTGGCTTGAACATGCTTGAAATTGCTTTACGTGATTCATGTTTCCCTCGACCATTCGCAAGTGATTATGCCATTTTTGAAATTTGAATTTTGGCCCATACATCTTAGTTTGAACATGTGTTCTTCATTGAGCGGTTATTATAACCGCAATAACCAGACTCGAATCTTTAACGTTCACAACACATCACGTGTTCAGGGAAAACCGCCTCCTCACGTGGATTATTTCTTCTCAAATCATTTATCACATGACTATGACGAACGTCTCTACTTTGAAAAAATCAACAAACCTCCTTAGTGTCAGACCGTAGACTCATATATGCATCTCCTTGGCCAAACTACAAGGGAACTTGGATAATGATCGAGTTTTACAAAATGGGTACGCAAAGCCCGATATCACATCCCGTTCGAAATCCTGCTTGAGTCTCTCTGTCAAAATTGTGTTTCCATTTCACTCACATTAGTTGTTTTGGTCTTATCCACCCTTATCCGTAGTTTTTGATTGAGTGGGTTGATGAGTTCTCTTACTTCATCTTTTACCATTCAATTCCCAGATTTGCCTAAACACAGCAGCCTTCAATTGAGTCGGAAATGCCAAATCTGATAAATTCCACCACATTCACATTTAGGCTCTGTTTGTTTAAAATGCTGAATTCTTAATTTTGATTGATGAACTCTGAAGTCTGAATGCTGATTACTGAATGTTGAATGCTGAATAATCACATAGTTTGTTTGCATTCAACATTCTGAACAAAAAACAACATTCAGCATTCAAAACAAAAAATAAGCACTAAAAAAGTTCTGAATTTTTCTGAATAAATGACTTTATTCAGAAAACTGATAAAAAAAACAACATAGAAAATTCAGATTTTTAAATCAGAACTTGAATTCAGAACTTCTTATTAAAAACAAACGCAGCCTTAGCGAAGCATAAAGATTTACACTCGTCCCGTGGTTTCGAATCTGCTCAACCGCCTTTAGTTTTAATTCTACTTGATAAAGTAATTGTGCAATTCATTGTCGATTTGGAAATTTATTCACCACCAATGCCTACTCCTACTTTTGCCATAAGTGGCAGTTACAATTTTGTAAAATTAGACCATGCTAATTTTGGGATTCGAACTCCTTTGAATGAATACCCATTACTCTGAAGGTAGATGACGTAAATTTCCAAATCTCTGCTTTTGCCCGATTTTTTGAATCTCATATATGAATCCTAAATTTTAAATCAAAAAATTAAGCCTTTGTAGATAAGAGGAAATTAACTTAGGGGAAGAATTAAATTTAACATAGTTCCACATCTTTGTTCCTTTTAGGGAGTTCCACTCTTGTGAAGAGAGTTCCACTCTTGTGAAGAAAGTTCCTCAAATATATATATATATATATATATATATATATATATATAATTTACTCACATATCTAAAATACAATTTGGATTATAAAAACCTAATAAATAAAGTTTTTGGATCTGAATATACATATATGTTAAATATTTTATTTGTAAAATTATACAGTGATTTCGGTTTTAATATTAAAAAAATATTTTACTACCCTCGGCTTTAGAGAAAAATTTAACATACGTAAACACACATATATATATATATATTCATGCGTGGATGCAACAACCTGTAAAATCAACCACAAATAATTGAATAGATTAATTTAAATAAGATAGGATAAAAAATGAAAATTTTGCAAAAATCAAAATTTGACCATGAAATTTATGCCGGTGTGTCTGTGATGAAATTCCAATTAATTTTCATATAATATGTTGAAAATGATGCTTGAACGGAAAAGCTATGGACGTTTGAAGTTTTCAAATTTAAAATAATTTAAATATAATTCAAATTAAAATAATTAAATAATACTTAAATTTGAAATTTGAAAGTTAACAGTAATTAGACTTGGGGGTTAAGTAAACGTTAAAATTAATGTTAGCATTAATTATAAATTAAGGAATGAATAAATATACAACGACAATCAATAAACGTTTCCAAAATAAGAGAACCGATCGACTGCTAGCGATCGACCGGTGGGTAGCAGCGTTGGTCGGTGAATGTGAATTGCGGCTAGTGTTTTGTGCATTTTGAACGTATCAGATTATATTATTTTAAACCGACTTAAATCCGACAGTTCTGGAGCATTTCGACCACTATAAATAGGAGCCTAGCCCCCTCACTTTTATTCACAAAATATTTTGGGACTCTAGCGAAGCTCGATCAGTTCGTCTCTTCATAGACTCAAAAAAGCTCCATTAGGGTTTCAGGTAAGAAATCCTTTATATCTATTTTTTTTCTATTCATTTTCCCAACTTATTCTTCTCCAATTTTCTGAATTTAATGGTTATATACAAATCCCTTGCTGTGTGTGCGTGTGTGTCAAAAAGAAAAGATCTAGTAGAGATTGTCAAAGGCGTGTCAAATCCAAAGAAGGCAAAGCAAAGGACATATCGTGAGTAGAAATCTTTGCTTTTCTATTTTAGTAATTGATTAGTATACTTTGCGTTCGAATATGCCTTAGGAAGTTTTGGTTTGCAAAAACATTATATTATAAACCCACAAAACTCCTCTAATGCCAAATGTCAATTCTAGGTTAAATCTCATTTGTTTATGTCATAATAATGGGAATCTTGTAGATTTGCAGTTTTGATAATTTTACCTTCTATTCCATTTCTTATTCTTTTTCTTTGAATTTGATTAAAGGATTTCGATCAAGGAATAGTGTGTATGGTACGAATTTTATTCGTAATTTGCACTGCTTATTCCTATGAATTAAACAGAAATTCCTTTGTTTATTTTTATGTGAAAAAGGAGTTGAATAGAACAAAAAATTGGAATTGTAATAAGTTGAGTTTAAATTTTTTATGGTAGATAAGTCCTTTGGTTGGATTTTGGTGTTGTTGATAATATGGAATGAGGCTTGTATAATTATTGGAATAGTTGACATTTAAACTCTAGTTTAGGACGTAAATTCCACATGCTTAGAAATTGCTAGGCCCCACACACACACACACACACATATATATATATTAGCATAATCAACGTATAATTATAACTCATAATGCCATAGTTAAATAGGTTATTAATTTTATTAAGGGACAGTTTGGCTAAAGTCCCTATTAAGTTTCAAAATACACCAAACATCCTTGCCAAAAAAATTATGTAAATTAGGTCACTAGAATTAAGTTACTGAATAATTACATACATTTATGCAATTATTCAGTGAATAATTGCAGACATTTCCGCAATTATTCACTGAAAAATTGTGGAAATTTCCGTAATTATTCACCCAAAAATTGTGGAAATTTCTACAATTATTCACTGAATAATTGGAGACATTTATGCAATTTTTGGATATAATTGCATAAATGTATGCAATTATTCAGTAATTTAATTCTAGGGACCTAATTTACATTTTTTTGGGGAGGAGTTTTCGTGTATTAAGTTTGATTTTAAGGACCTGAGCCTAATATTCACTTTTATTAAATCCCCCTTAGGCAAATAACTAATGTTAAAGGCGAAATAAGAAATATTTCTTATAAGGCCTTAATTATGGAAATGGTGAAATGTGTATAATATATGTAGAGTGTAATATAGATTATGACTAAGTTATAGGGATGCGAGGCAGTCAAAAGCACAAGGAAGTCTGCCCAGCTAATTTGGCTACCAGCGGTGTAACTTTGGGGCTGATGTGAGACATTGCCTATAATAAGTAACTGTGATGCCGCATGGTTAGTCCCAAATTCTGTAGAATACATCTACCCAGCTAACCTGGTTAGCAGTACCTACGAATAATCGGACTAATGTCAGACGTCACCGTGGGATGTGGGTCATAATACGAAAGACCTACTTCATAGATTGAAGGTATTAAGTGGTTGTGTAAGGGCCCACCTCTTTTCTATGTAGGAAGTAGTAAATGGTCAGGATTATGGGTTATGAACGTTAGAGGATATCCCGGGAAAGGTCCCGTTTCAATAGAATGTATTAAGTGGCTGAAAAGGTTCCATGCAATGTCGGCTATATAATTACTAGCGAGGAGTCCACACCTTGGGATTATAGTTAGTAAATGACGTGGACCTACCTTAAATAAGGTATTAAATGGTCGAAGTCTTCCTTATTCCAATTATAAGATATTAAGTGAGTTGAGTACTATCTTTTACATTGATAGGACATTATGGATGATGGATATGGGTTATTGGGTTGATAGCAAGTTGGCTATGGGCTTATATTTGGAAAGCCTTTTTATTTATGAGAAAAGACTTTGGGCTTATATTTGAAAAGACTAATGATGTAGGTAGAATACGTAAGTCATATTCCTATTTAAATTATACCGCTCAAGTACTAAAATAGGAAGGTTCGAGATTTTTATTCGCCAGACATATGTTGTTCTAACTGTCTCCTCATTACAACACGAGTTAGGAAAGATGATGATGTTGAAGGTAAGGACATGGAGTAAGCTTGTGGCAATCTATCTATTTGTCTATTCATATTATTTTCAAATGCACCCATTGGAAACCGTTGAATTTTAAAATTGATGTACCGCAGGTATGTAATGGTTATTATTGGTTTTTATGACATTTGAATTTTAAATGAAATGGGTACTGTTTTTGTTATTATATTTTATCATTTCGTTGTGAGTTCTGAATGTGTAGATTAATATCTCTGTATTGTTCTTTATACCAACCTACAGTCAGCTTTGAAATGGGCCTAATTTTCGATGGACCTTTTCTAGATCGGAATTTAGGTTTGTTTCTAGGTGCGTTATTACATTTGGTATCAGAGTTTAGGTTACCCGATCAACGGGGATACATATACATATGAGAGGCATACTTCTTATTCTTGAAAATATTTTTCAAAAATGTAACATCCCCCTATTTGGAGGCCCAAAACTAACGGCTACGGATGCTACAATCATCCATAGTATTTAATCCTCGGCGACCAAACACGACGATATTAGATACACAGAAACACAAGGATATGGAAAAAATTTAAACAACAAAGAAATTCCACATTCCATTTCAAAATATTCCAAATTGATTACATAATCCCAGATCGCAGACCACGTTCAGATAACATATAATTATTACAAGATACGCCAAGAGCGACAAATGAAGATGCCCCCTTGGTCGATCAGAGTATATAAATAGGCAAGAAAACAAATTTGCCTTTACAAACAAAACACAAAGCGAAAAATAAAAGAACTCTAATAACAAGCTTGCCTCCTGCACGTCTTCGAAAGCTTTATTCGTCTAAAGAACACCTGGAAACCTTAACTCTCAACCTACTCAAAATCAATTGAGTACCCGAGAGGTTAAGGTGAAAACAAAAACTTCGAGTTAGACATAAAGCCTGGTATGAATAATAATCTACCATCTCAAACCATTTAAATATCTAGTGAGACCACACCGCTTGGCGAAATGGATTTTCCCCTCACTAGTATCCTAATACATTTATAAAACCATATACTATGCTCCTGCATCCACAATGGTTAAAACATAATATTTCAAACTATTGTGATGAGATGCAAAATAAGTAAATCAAATATGGATTACCCATCCCCATTCATTCTGACTATCTGTCTCAACTATAGTTTCTAGGATTACTATTAACCTGTTAACTATTTATGGACTATCTGTCTAATGTCATAGTTTTCATGGGGTCACTAAGAACCTATTGGTAACTCCAATATCTTATCTCTTATCCTAGTTTGATGGGCTAACTAAAAACCTATTGACTGACTGTCAATATCTTAATCCGGATATAGTTTTCATGGGCTAACTACAAACCTACTGGCCCCTGCTATTATCAAATCATAGTTTTCATGAGCTGACTATGAACCTATTAGCCCCTGCAATATCATTAGTTATGTACAGTTTTCATGGGCTTACTGCAAACGTATTGGCCCTGCCAATATCTTTAATTAAGATTTTACATTTCTTAAGTTATATTCTCTACTGGGTCAACCTAACAGGTTATTATGCCCTTCCCCAAAGTACTGTTATGGGTTAATTACAATGTGAATAAGTATATGAAGAAGCTATACTTCTAAAATCTTTAGTTATGCCATGTTATTTCCTTTTAAAAAGTGAGAGTGGGTTATTTGTTTTGAAACTTTAAAACATCAACTTCGAAACCTCTGGATTACCTCCTTCGAAAACATAAGATTCTTTTAAAAACATAATAAACATACCTTTCGAAGCCCTTTTAAATGCTCACTTTCGAAACCAATGGTACCTTTCGAAGGTATCAAAATACTTTTTAAAACATAGCTTCGAAACAGATAAAAGTACTCTATCAAAAGCATTGGGTTTACTCTTTAAAAACATCCTTGAGTCAAAATGATTATATACGAAAGCATCTCTATCGAAACCACTTATAAAATTGTTTGGGGAAAAATTTGATGGTGTCGAAACCATCTAGTCGAAAGCATAACCCCTTAAATAAAAACTTGGAAGGATAGAGTCGAAGCCCCCTTCCGACTCCATTGCCTTCGAAACCCTCAACCCCTTTCGAAAGCATTCAGGAAAAGGCTTAGTTTAAGTTAAAACAAAGATAACCCTTCAACAACATAGATGGCTTTAATAGAGTCGAAAGGTAAATTAGCAGCTTGGTCTCGACTTGGTCGAAACCAATCCTTTTAGAACTCTTATTTAAGCAAAAAGTACCCCTTCGAAAGCTTATTTATAGAGTCCCTTTTGAAAGCAGGGCTTTCGACTATGTTGAAAGCTTTAAGTAAAACAAGGTAGAAATTTAACTTTAGAAAACAAACTAAGGTTTCGAATTTATAGGGTATCGACTCAGTCGAAAGCCCTTCAAAAACTAGGCAGGCGCTTATCTTTTAAATCTGAACCTTGGTTTCGATCCTGACGAAAGCATTGCTTTCGACACCCTACCTTCCGCTACTTACCAATTCACTTCATACCAATTTCATTGATACCATGTGCATTGGTTTCGACTCTAATGGTTTCGACTGGGTTGATGCGGAGGTAAAGGAGTCGAAAGGTGCCTCCGAATTAGGCGGAACAACCTTTATTTTTCTTCTGAAACACTGATTTGTAGCTAAGTATGGCAATTACTTTATAACTGACATGCCTGTTGTAATTCCTTGATTGGTTACTTTAAAACTTTTCAAATACTTTACAATTATAACTGCCGCATTTAGCCAGATCTAAATCAAAGAGATTTTACTGTTTCAGCCCTTCCATGAATAAAACCAGTATTTGCAAATAAGTCCCTCTTTTGAAATAATTTATTTTCCCTAGTAAATCAATTGGGAAAAATCCCCAAAAATAACAGAAATTCAATTTTTATCGTGTAATCAAACATATTAAAATTTCTGACCCAATTTCTTCTTGAAATACTCGAAATAAATTTTAAACCCAATTATATCATATTTTCCTTTAGAAATTCATAATAAATTTTCTATAGCCCGAAAAATTCTGAAAATCAAAACCCATCTCTAAAATCATGTTTTACTTAACATAAATTTTTTCCATGGCATTATAAAATCATTGAATCTCGGTTTTACCCTAAAACCGTACTAATTCATAGAAAATGAATTAAAATAAATCAACCATAATATATTCAAGCATATCATCATCCATATCATCTTAAAAACGAATTTAATCATAAATCCAAAAACATATAATCATAGAATAAAATAGAGATGTTATAAAAATTATTATTCACCTTAGATATGATAAGGAATATGAGAATTGTTGTTGATTAATTCTTCCTAGCTTTGATCCTTAGCTTTAGATTATAATCTTCCTATTTTCCTCCTTGTTAATGGCCGACTCTTAGGGTTTTTGCGTTTGTGTTTTATTTAAAAAAAATGAACGTGAATGGACAATTACAAAAGGTCATAGCCGTGTAAAATGAAAAGGTTATTCTACTAATATGCCCATATGTAATTTAATTAGTTTACTAACCCAATTAAGCCCATTTACTTTATTAATAAGCATGACCCTATATATGGTCAAATCTCAATCCCCTTATCATCATTATTCTATTCCATTTATCTAAGTAAACTTCCTGAATAATGTTATAAAAAATTAGGGATGTTACAGGCTCCTCCTCTTAAAGAATTTCGTCCTCGAAATCCAGTAAGGACTAAATACTAAACATAGAAATCCTCTGTAACAACTCCTAACAACCATACTAGTCTAACTGACTAGCAACTATCTATATAAATATAATATAGACATACCCTCAAAGCAGATCAGGATAAGTATATATAATTATGTCCTCTGTCTCCCAAGTACAGTCCTTCTTGTTGTCGCTCCACTGAACTTTCACCAACCTGACTGTCTTATTCCTTAATCTTTTCTCATCTCTAGCTACAATCCGAACTGGCTGTCTAACAAAAGTCAGATTAGGCTCTACTACTAAGTCTTCCAACCCTATCGGAGGAATAGTAGTCTTTGGATCATGCACATACTTGCGATGATGAGACACATAAAATACATTATGGACACCTACCAAACTGCTCGACAACTCTATTCTGTATGTGAGCTTTCCAATCCTCTCTATAATCTAGAATGGACCTACATATCTTGGGGCCAACTTCCCTGACTTTCCAAATTGTATCACACCCTTCATTGGTGATACCTTAATGAAAACCTTATCTCCAACTGAGAATTCTAAGTCCTTACGCCTCTTATCTACGTAACTCTTCTGTCTTGACTGAGCTTCCTTCATCCTTCCTTGGATTAACTCAATCTTTTCTGACGCTTCTCTAACCAAATATGGACCTAAGACTAATCTGTCTCTAGTCTCCAACCAACATGCTGGTGATTTACATGGTCTTCCATACAAAGCTTCAAACGACGTCATTCCTATACTTGTCTAATAACTGTTATTATAGGAAAACTCAACCAAATGTAGGTGATCCTCCCAAGATCCACCAAAGTCCAATACGTAAGCTCTTAGTAGATCCTCGAGTACTTTGTTGACTCTCTCTGTCTGACCATTTGTCTGAGGGTGATACGACGTACTCATATTAATCTTGGTACCTATCACTTCCTGTAGACTCTTCCAGAATTCACTAGTGAACAAAGCATCTTTGTCACTGACTATACTACTAGGAACTCCATGCAGTCTAACTATGTTCTTCAGGAACAACTTAGCTAAAACAGGTGTCGTTCTGTTTGACTTGACTGGAATGAAATGGACACTCTTGGTCAATCTATCCACTATAACCCATATACTTTCATTACCTCTATTCGACCTTGGCAACCCGTCTATAAAATACATCGATATCAAATCCCATTTCCAAACTGGAATCTCTAAAAGCTGAAGCAACCCACTCGGTTTCTGATGTTCAGCTTTCACTTGTTGACAGTTTGCACATAGCTTAACCCACAAGCCAACATCCCTCTTCATGCCTTCCTAATAGAAGCTCCTCTTCATATCCTGATACATCTTGGTCCCTCCAGGATGAATCGTAAACTTGGATCGATGACATTCTCCAAGAACTTCTTTCCTCAAGTTCTCCACATTCGGAACACACAACCATCCTATTTGGTCAAGGCTAAAATCTTTTAGACCATCGATCTCAATTCAAACCTCAAGCCTTCTAATTCTCTCAGCCAACACTGGATCCTCCTTCTTCTTAGAAGCAATTTTCTCAATCAATACTGGTCGGACTTCTAAACAAGACAACCTGGCGGAACTCTAACTAGAACCAGCAGTCGATCTTAACTGCACATCGCAACTGACTAAAGCTTATAAATCCTTTCACTCTTCCAACATAGCTAACACCACGTTCTGATGTTTTCTGCTAAGAACATCTACTACCTTGTTACCTTTTCCTAGTGTATACTCTATACCAAAATCATATGCATCCAAAAACTCTAGCCATCTCTACTGCCTCATATTCAACTCCTTCTGAGAGAATAAATACCGTAAAGACTTATGATCGGTATAAAGCTCAAACCTCTCCCCTAGGAGATAATGTCTCCAAATCTTTAATGCAAAGATCACAACTGCCAACTCCAAATCATGAGTAGGATATCTAATTTCATGCGGTCTAAGCTGCCTAGATGCATAGGCGATGAATTTACCATTCTACATCAACACTGCTCCTAATCCAGTTCCACATGCATCAGTATACACCACCAGTCCTTGGTTTCTGTCTGGAACTACTAACAAGGGTGCATTGGTCAACAAATGCTTTAACTTAAGGAATGCTTCCTCACATTTGTCGGACCAAACAAATCTCACTTCCTTCCTGGTTAGCTTAGTTAAGGGTGCTTCTATCCGCGAGAAATCCTTAATGAATCTCTGGTAGTACCCAGTAAGTCCAAGAAAACTCCTAATCTCAGTCACCGTCTTTGGTCTCTTCCAGTTAATCACGGCTTCAATCTTATCTGGATCGACAAACAATCCTTTCTATGAAACCATGTGACCAAGAAATTTTACCTCTTTCTTCTAGAAATGACACTTGGTAAACTTCGTCTTTAGCTGATTTTGCCTCAGCGTCTCAAGTACCATTCTAAGATGAAATTCATGCTCTTTCTCATCCCTAGAGTAGACTAGAATGTCATCTATAAACACCAACACAAACCTATCCAAAAATTCTCGGAAAATTCGGTTCATCAAATCCACAAAGAAAGCAGGTGCATTTGTTAATCCAAATTGCATCACTAACCACTCATACGAACCATACCTAGTTCAAAATGCTCTCAAAGGAATACTGTCTTCCGCCACTCTTAACTGATGGAAACTTATCACCAAGTCCAACTGGAAAAGCACTCCAACTCCACTGAACTGATCAAACAGATCATCTGTTCTTGGCAAAGGATACTTATTCTTAATTGTCCTTTCATTCAACTTAAGATAGTCGATACACATCCTTAATGACCCATCTGGTTTCTTCATGAACACTACAGCCGCTCCCCAGGATGAACTGCTTGGTCTAATAAAACTCCTTCCTTCTAGATCCACAGCTGCACCTTCAATTCCTTCATCTCAGTTGGTGTCATCCTGCTAGGTGGTCTACTCACAAGCTCAGCTCCGGTCTACTCACAGGTTCAGCTCTTGGCACAAGATCTATTCTAAAATCAACAGCTCTTTTCGGGGGTAGTCCAGTGACTGGCTAAAAGACATCTGCAAACTCTCTTGCTACCCGAACCTGGCTTAACTCATTTCCTACCTCCATAGCATTAAGTAAAGCATTAACACTCCGGTCAGTATTCTCTACTGAGAATATCACTCGGTTATGATTATCACGGTGTCTTAGTGATATTTACCTACCTGGTAAAATATTCTAGCCACATACCTATCCAACCAATCCATACCCAAAATGATTCTGATATCTACGAAATCTATAACATACAAATTGCTGGCAAACTTATGACCTAACAAGTCAAGTTCTAACTGGTCACATCTTAACCCTAGAGTTGCATACCCTCCTATTGGATTCGCAACCCTTAAGGAAGTAACAAGGTAGGTGGGTTCTAAACATAAACTATCAACCAAACACTGAGATATAAATGAATGTGATGCACCGGTATCAAAAAGTACTCTAACTGGAATACTCTGAATCAAAAGCATACCTTCCATCACAGTCTTTCCTTTATCAGCTGCGGTAGGCCTAGCTGGTCCTATAGCAAAAACTTTTCCTTTGTCCTTCCTAACTGGCTCTGGATACTTATTCTTGTAATTCCCGACTTGATCACAGTTGAAGCACTTCACATTCTTCTTATTTGCAGCTTTCTTCCCATTTCTTGACCGACATTCATTAGCAAAGTGACCCTTCTTGTCATACTTATAGCAAACTACCTCAGCCTTTAACTTCTTAACAGTATCTCCCTTCCGGGCTCCCTTCTTTTTAAGGAACTTCCTCTTCTTTCCTTGAGAACCCTGAGTTTCCATTGACTTCTCTTTAGCTAAATCAGCAAGTAACTCCTCATGGCAAATGGCCATCTCCACCACTATATTACAAGGATCATGGACATGTGTCATGGTCATTCTAACAAGCTCGTGCCTCAATCCCCGAATGAACCTCTCATTCCTTTTGATGTCAGTATATATAACAACATATCCATATCGAGACAGCTCTTCAAACTTAGTAGCATACTCAACTACTGACATCTCTCCTTGCACTAAATCCATAAACTTCCTCATCAGTTCAGACTTAGCAAACTCAGGTACAAACTTCTTCTCAAATCTCGTTTTAAAATCAGCCTAAGTTAACTGCTCTTCCGAAACTCCGGCAGTGTCACTATTCCACCAAAGTAGTGGTTACCCCTGCAACTATCTAGAGGCCAATCTTCTCTTTTGCCCATCATTCACGCATAAATCAGTAAATATACGCTCACAATGCAACAACCAATTCTGAACCTCTATGGCACTCTCCATTCCCAAGAATGGCTTCCCACCCAAACTAGTGTAAACTAGAGCCACAGGATTAGCTCCTCCTGCATTTCCAGCAACACCAGCAGCAGTTCCTGCTTGCATCAAACCAACAAAGAACTGATACATCGCCCCCATATCTACTGGTGGATTTCCAGCACTCACATTGGCATCAACATTTTGATTACTAGCATTAACCTATCGACCCGAGTTCCTCCTGGTAGTGGGTCGAGCATTTCCATTAGTTGTGGTGCTTCCTCCACCACGATTTCCTCTTCTGTTTCCTGCTTCCATGTCTCTTTTCTCGTAAATCTGCATTCAAGCCTTAGTAAGATACAGAAGAACGGTCTAAGAGAGCGGGGAATACGCACTTATATATATAACTATATATAGCAAATACAAGTATGTTACTATAACGCTAACCCAAACCCCAATCTTATTATCTGATTCATTTGTTTATGTTTGGAAAATCATTTAGGTTTAAGTTTCTTTTAAAGTTTCATAAACTTATGCTCTGATACCAACTTGTAACATCCCCTTATTTGGCGGCCCAAAACCAACGGCTACGGATGCTGTAGTCATCCATAGTTATTAAACCTCGGTGACCAAACACAACGATATTAGATACATTGATACACAGAAACACAAGATTATGGAAAATTTTAAATAACAAAAAAATTCCACGTTCCATTTTAGATATTCCAAATGGATTACATAATCTCGGATCGTAGACCACATTCAGATAACATATAATTATTATAAGATACTGTTGGATCATAGGTTTTAATTGCTGGTAAGACACAACAATTCACGATCTACGACTACGACAACATCCGGACTCATCGACTTAAAATATGGTTCGTATAGTTATATATTTTAGCAAGAGTCAATACATGTATATATAGAGTCTAGTTTAGTGCTTTGTTAAAATCTTGCCTCAAGAATCGTCATTCACAATAAAACTTGCATTCGTTTTTAGTCAAATTCAACACATATATTTCATTGCACTGACAAGCAGTATTCAGTCGACTGAGTCAGTGTAAAATTTTTAATATATTACATGGAGCAGTCGACTGAACACAACTGGTCAGTCGATTGAGTCTGTACATGACTCATGTGCACGTTTTGAATTCAGTCGACTGACCTTCCATGTTCAGTCGACTGACCTGTAACAGTCAAGTTTTTTTTGAAAAGACACTTCCAGTTATCAAGAGTTATCTCCTTTCTGAAGAGTTACAACCATTAGCTTTTCACAGATAACTTTTCCCAAAAGTTATAACTCATCATACATTATAAAAGCATTCAAGATTCAATGATCAAATTACCTAATTTTCTATTCACTCTTGATCTAACGAGCATTGCATTCTTGATTCTATTATTTACAAATCTCTATACAATCATTGCTTACGTTTCCATTTCCATATTCTTCAAGCAATACTAATCTTCCTATTCTTCATGCATACACAATTATACACATCATTCTTGAGAAAAAGATGATAGGAAGGGTGTACTACAAGTGACAAATCTGTGTTATTCAAAACACACAAAGTCAAGTTAATCCAGTTTGTAAGAAAGTCCTGTTCGGTTGCTCAAGCCGTCAAGTCCTGTTCTGTTGCTCAGGTGGTTAAGTCCTATTCGGTTGCTCAGGTGGTGCAATACCTGTTCCTCCAAGTTAAGTGAGAGTCGCTAGCTTTAATTCCAAAAGGAGTCTGGGACTGGACGTAGAACGGGAGTTCGAACCAGTATAAAAATTCCTGGTGTCATTTTACTTCACTACTATTATTTTCTACACTAGTTATTTATTATATTCCATATTACTTGATCCTATAGCACAGACACTTTCAATTGGCCTCAGAGCAAGGCCATCGTATAACCGTAACATAGTTATTTGATATTTTTTTAATATGGAAAACAACACCAACACTGTAACTAACAATACTTTTCTTGAAGATCAATCTACTCCACGACCACCTCTATTTAATGGAATGAACTATAACTATTAGGCTACTAGAATGAGAATTTATATACAAGCAAGTAGTTACGAAACCTGGAACATTATGCAATATGAATATACTATGCCTACTACTGAATATTCATAATCATCTAACACACAAAAATTAGATGCTACTGCAAATGCTAAAGCTATGAATATGCTATATTGTGCTTTAGATAAAAATGAGTTTAATAGAATAAGCATGTGTAAAAATGCTCATGAAATTTGGCGTACACTTAAAGTTACACATGAAGGTACTAACAAAGTAAAATTTCTATGCTCCAAAATCAGTTCCAAAATTTTAAAACGAAGCAAGATGAGACTATAAATGAAATGTACTCTAGATTTCAAGATATATATCATTCTTTGATAGCATTAGGAGAAACTTATACAGATTTTGCTATTGTTTCAAAAATCCTCAACTCACTAATGGATGAGTGGGAACGAAAAGTCTTAGTAATCGAAGAAGCTAACGACATTTCGACCATAAAACCAGAGGAGTTGATAGGAAATCCAATGTCTTATGAAGTTAATCTCCAGGCAAAATGATTACAGGCTCAAGATAAGAAAATATAGCATTCTTGGCAGAAAAAGATGAATCAGATTCAGATGAAGAAGATAAGGCGTTCGTTGCTAAGAATTTCAAAATAAAATTGAAATTTAGAAAGAGCAACAAATTCAGAAATAACAAGAACAGCTCTAGCAACAATAATAACACCAACAAACTATCATCATCTGCTCTAGAATGTTATGAATGTCACAAGAAATTCCACATCAAGAAAGACTGTCCTGAGAAAAAGAAAGACAAACATAAGCACAAGAAAGATAGATTCAGGAAGAAAGCTTTCTCTGTCACTTGGGACGATTCAGAATCATCTCCATCATCAGATAGTGACTCGGACAGTGATATAGAACAAGCCAACGTATGTTTTATGGCCATAAAAGATGAGGTGAGTGATCTAACTTTTGATGATCTATCAGAAATAAATTCAGAATTACTTGATAAGCTAAAAGACATCAAAAGAAAATATAAAAATCTCTTGAAAAACTAAATAGAACTGAAATTGAAGTAGATATGCTAAGAGAAGATAAACAAATCTTAGAAGAAGAACTTGAGGTTACTCAAGAATCTTGTTCTAATATGACATCTCAACTCTCTATGCTAAGACAAGAGATAGAAACACAAAAAGAAAAGAATGATGCTCTATTAATTGAAAATCATGATCTTAAAGCAAATGTCAAGATTTTAGAATTAGATAACTCTAGCCTTAAAACAAAGTGAGATGATATTACTAAAAATGTCTCTAATTTTAATAAAGGTTGAGAAAATCTTTCTAAAATTATAGAAAATTCTCAAACTGCTTCAAATAAAAGAGGACTAGGATATAAGCAATCTTCTAAAATTATTCCAAAGAAAAATAATTCTTTATATAAAAGGAATAATAAAGTTGTAAAACCTAGTTCTAAAGTTCAAATTTTACTAAATCAATTAAAATTTGGGTTCCTAAAAATAATAATTATTTGATTGGAAATAAGTATATAAAATCTTTTATAAAAACCGTTCATAAAAACAAAGATTTTATTTTCTAAAGGAATTCTAAACGCTCTTGGGTTTGGCTTCCTAAGACCTAACTCTTAGGACCCAAATAAAATGGTGGGTACTAATGTTAATTCTGTATTTTGTAGGTGCCACCTAAAAAGAGAGGAAAATGGATACTAGACAGTGGTTGCTCAAAACACATGACAGGAAACAAAGGGACGCTAACAAACATTAACTACTCAGATGGAGGTTCTATCACATTTGGAGATAATTCCAAAGGATATGTCATCGGCAAAGGCGATGTGAGCAATAATGGTATATCTAATTTACCTCTTATTATAGATGTTTTATTAGTTAAAAATTTGAAGCATAATTTACTTAGTATCAGCCAATTGTGTGACAAAGGATTCAATATTTCTTTTTCTGAAAATAAGTGTAGCATTTTTTATTAAAATAAAAATCTTATTTTGAAGGTTTTATTAGAGATAAAAATATTTATGTTTTAAATATGAATGTAAATTACAATACATATATATGTTTAATAGCCAAAGAAAATGATCCTTGGTTATGGCACAAAAGATTTTGTCATATTAATTTCAAAGTTATAAATAAATTATCTAAAAATGATTTAGTAAAAGGTTTACCAAAAATGAATTTTAAAGTAAACAATATTTGTGATGCTTGTCAATTAGGAAAATAATCAAAATCATCCTTCAAATCAAATAAAAATATTTCTACTGTACTGTTTGCGCCAAAAATGGTCACAAACCCCGAATGTTGTGAAAGCACCAGTGTATGAATACAAATCAGCAATATTCAAACACAAATCTCAGATCTAAACAAACAACAAACAGCAATCCAGAAATAATGAACAAAACACGAGATTTATAGTGGTTCGGCTATCTCCGGCCTACGTCCACTCCAAAGTTTTTATCTTTTATTGATCGATTCTTGAAGATTACAATTTCCTATCACGTAGTACAATGGATTTTATGATTATAATCTGAATCTAAGGCAGAAATGGTGATCTGGAGTAAATCTGGCAGAGTCCGGGCGCTCTTAGCTCTCACAATTGTCCGACCCCCTTTCTGAATGACCTGGGGGTCTATTTATAGGTGTAGGAGGCTGATATTTCGCCTAAACTGAAGGGAGACCAGTTCTGGCACGTGAGGGGGCCCACATGCCCGCTTTCTGGAAATCTGGGCCCACTTTGGGATCGATTCGACCCTTGGTTCGAATCGATCAAGAAATCATCCAATCTAGCTGAAATTTGGCGTGAACATTCTTCATCATGTGCTTAAGCTTCTGTGAAAATTTCATGGCATTTGGACTTGTAGAACTCGAGATATGATCGATTCAATGTTGCATTTCTGGAGAACAGGGATACTTCGAATCGATCTTGGTTCGAATCGATTCGGTCGACTCGATGCTTGCTGCGACGTGGCGCGTGTCTCTCGCTTCGATCCGTTTTGTACTCCGGTTTGACTGGGTCGAATCCATGGCTTGGATTCGAGGTAATGGATTCGAAGGATTCTCAGTTGAAATGGATTCGAAGATGATGGAGTCGAAGCAAGGGAAGTTCGACGGAGTCGAGGCAAGGGAAGTTCGATGGAGTCGAGGCAAGGGAAGTTCGATGGAGTCGAGGCAAGGGAAATTCGATGGAGTCGAGGCAAGGGAAATTCAATGGAGTCGAGGCAAGGGAAATTCGATGGAGTCGAGGCAAGGGAAGATGATGGAGTCGAGGCAAGGGAAGATGATGGAGTCGAGGCAAGGGAAGATGATGGAGTCGAGGCAAGGGAAATTCGATGGAGTCGAGGCAAGGGAAAATGATGGAGTCGAGGCAAGGGAAATTGATGGAGTCGAGGCAAGGGAAGATGATGGAGTCGAACCAAGGGAAGTTCGACGGAGTCGAGGCAAGGGAAGTTCGATGGAGTCGAGGCAAGGGAAGATGATGGAGTCGAGGCAAGGGAAGATGATGGAGTCGAGGCAAGGGAAGATGATGGAGTCGAATAGTACCTTCTTCCTACCTTGTATCGATCGTATCTTCTCCGTACAAACTCCGATTAACCTGAAACTTGAAACGTAGCCTCTCCTAGTCCTCATCATCATTTCCAATCGATTCCGTCCTGATTGGAGCTCGACCAAATTTTGACGATATCCATTGCAGCCTTGTTTCCAATTGAACTCCAATCCTGATATCCAGCCGATTTGTTGATATTCCACTGTACAACCACTAGAACTATTGCATTTGGATCTCTTTGGTCCAACTCAAGTTCAATCTATAAACCATAGCAAATATGTGTTTGTTATAGTAGATGATTTCTCAAGATATACTTGGACTATTTTTCTGAAAAATTAAAGTGATACTTTTGAAAATTTCAAGATTTTTGCAAAGAGAATTCAAAATCTCAAAAATTTAAAAATTAAAAATATTAGAAGTGATCATGGAGGTGAATTTGAAAATGAAGCTTTTGAACATTTTTGTAATAAAAAGGGAATTTATCATAATTTTTCTTTTCCTAGAACACCACAACAAAATAGAGTTGTAGAAAGGAAAAATAGAACGTTACAAGAATGTGTAAGAACTTTATTAAATGGAAGCCCATTACCAAAACATTTCTGGGCAGAAGCTGTAGCAACTGCTTGCTATGTTCTGAATCGTGTTTCCATCCGACCTTTAAAAAAACACTCCATATGAACTTTTTCATCAAAGAAAACCGAACATTTTTTATTTTAAAACATTTGGTTCAAAATGTTTTATTTTAAACACAAAAGATCAGCTTGGAAAATTTGATCCAAAATCCGATGAAGGAATCTTCATAGGATATTCGGAATGAAGCAAAGCTTATCAAATTTTCAATAAAAGAACAAAAACAATCGAAGAAACACTTCATGTTTCATTCGACGAAAATTTCAAATTTAATAAATTTTTTGAGGATGATGAAGTTATACCTAAGACGGTCACAAATACGGTTACTCAAAATAATTTTGAAGAAGATGAAAACATTGTTCATAATATTGAAGAAGATGAAAACATTGTTCATAATTTTTAAGAAGATCAAAACATTGTTCATAAAGAAAATGAATTAAGATATCCTCCTAGGATTTTACGAGATCACCCAGTAGAAAATGTCATAGGAGAAATTAATTCACATGTTAGAACTAGAAATCAACTTAATCAAATGGGTCATGTAGCATTTATTTCTAAAATTGAACCTAAAATGCAAAAGAATCCTCTATTGATGACTATTGGATTATAGCAATGCAAGAAAAGCTAAACCAGTTCGAACGAAACGAAGTTTGGAAACTAGTTCCTAGACCGAGTGATCAAACAGTCATTGGTACTAAATGAGCCTTCAAAAATAAAGCAGATGAACAAGTTAATATAACTAGGAATAAAGCTAGATTAGTTGCACAAGGATATAATCAAGAAGAAGGAATTGACTACGAAGAACGTTTGCTCCAGTTGCACGACTTGAAGCAATACATATCTTACTGGCCTTTGCATGTTTTCATAATTTCAAACTTTATCAAATGGATGTTAAAAGTGCCTTTTTAAATGGTTATATAAAAAAATGTTTTTGTTGAACAACCTCCTTTATTCACATATGAAAAATTTGCAGACCACGTCTATAAACTTAAGAAAGCCTTATACTGTCTAAAACAAGCACCCCGTGCTTGGTATGATCGTCTTAAAAGCTATCTAATAGAATCTGGTTTTGTAATTGGGAAGGTTGATCAAACTCTTTTTATTAAAAGATCTAAAAAGGATATTTTAATTATTCAAATTTATGTAGATGATATTATTTTTGGTTCTACAAATAAAAAATTATGTCGGGAATTCTCAAAAATAATGACCAAAGAATTTGAAATGTCAAATATGGGAGAATTATCTTATTTTCTTGGTTTACAGATTAAACAATTAGAAAATGGAATTTTTATTAATCAAGAAAAATATTGTAATAATCTAATTAAACGCTTTGGTATGGAAAATACTTCTTCCAAACCAACTCCAATGAGTACAACGATACATCTCGATAGAAATGAAGATGGCAAAAGTGTCGACCAAAAATTATATCGAAGTATAATTGGATCATTACTTTATCTAACTGCTAGTAGACCTGACATAATGATGAGTGTTTGTTAATGTGCTCGATTTCAAAAAAATCCTAAAAAATCACATATGCGAGCAGTGAAACGAATATTGCGTTATCTAAGCAAAACCAAAGATTTTGGACTTTTCTATCCGAAAGAGTGTCCTTTCGAGTTAGTTTCATTTAGTGACGCTGACTTTGGAGGATGTCGGATGGATCGAAAAAGTACTAGTGGGACTTGTAACTTCATTGGACAATCCTTAGTCTCTTGGTTTAGAAAGAAACAAAATTGTGTTTCAGTTTCAACTTGTGAGGCAGAATACATTTCTGCTGCTTTAGCATGTTCTCAAGTCATTTACATGCAACAAACACTTCAAGGTTTTGGTATAAATTTATCTAAATCTACTATTTTCTGTGATAACACAAATGCTATAAACTAATCTAAAAATCCTGTCAATCACTCATGAACTAAACATATTGACATACGTCATCATTCTCTTCGTGATAATATTGAATAGGACTTAGTTAGGTTGGAATTTGTATCCTTTGAAAATCAATTGGATGATATATTTACAAAACCTTTGAATGAAAATATTTTTATAAAACTTCGAAGAGAATTAGGAATTATGTCTTCAAAGGATCTATAGCTATCTTTAATTTTTTTTTTAAAATTCTCTTCAAATTTTTGATGATTGCCATACTTGAATATTGGACCTTTAACCTCACATGATGGTAGTCTAACACTCCACAATATTTGTTACTTATCTAAGTTCATATTATTTCTGATTTTTTTTACCACTCATTTTGACTTTATATTTTACAACCATTCCTTTTTTGGTTGTTAGTTATCTTTCTTTTAATTTATTGGTTTTCATTTTCTGATTATTGTTATCACCCATTCTCCTCTATTTTAAGGCTCTTGTTCTTTATAAATTCAAGATTGTTTTATTTTTTCTTTCACACAAACTCCTTGATTTCAAAGAACAAAACTTCAACCTCTTCAAATTTATTATCATGTCTTCACAACACAACTCTGAATCCTCTTCCCTTTCCTATACCTCTATAAGTTCGGATTCTATCAACCTACTTACACCAACCCCCATTTATTAGCCCGTTCCAATAGTTCCACCATCCACTCACACCGGCTACACTCCTCCCGGTAAAAGAGCTAAACGCACTTTATTTTTCGAATCGCCGTCTACCAAAGATAAGATAGACAACATTCACCATTATCAATGGGAGACGCTGGAATTACAGCGTGAGCTGTATTACGAGCAAAAGGTAAATGGGAAGTGCTTAAACTTCCTAGAACAAGTGGCTCTAAATTTCTGTGAATCGCCATCTCACAATACGGTTCACCAACCAAGTTCTCCTTCACGTCGTATCCCATGGGAACCATCACCTCAATGTCGCCCTGTCTCTCCAAACTCATGGGAACATGGAAATGGATGGTCACCACTGCGACCACTTTAGGATAATACCAAAGTTGAACCGGATGAATACCACACTCCGTCCTCTTCATCCAAGTCTTCGTAAATATATATATATATATATATATATGTATGTATGTATGTATCTCCTGTGTTTCCTGTTTGATTGATTTAAATATCTGTATGTTAATCTTTTAGTAATTCTTATAATCATATGTTTTGTTTCTAAAAATTATTACAAGAGCATGTATCTTCATCCTCCAGTTTTTAATACTTCCAGTCGACTAACATAGGATAAACAGTCGACTGAACCTGTTTTTATCCACTGTTTTTTACCTACAGTCAGTCGACTGACCTTTAAATTTAATCAACTGGATTTAGCATATTTTAACTAAAAAGTCTCGGGATGAATTCAGTCGACTGAACCCCTGAAGTCAGTCGACTGACCCCTATAAATTCTTTTTTAAAATACCAAGTCAGTCGACTGGTTTTGAATACTCAGTCGACTGAAATTGGTAACCGGGGTTTCCTGGCCAAGTCACTTAAAATAACTATTCAAACTCTTTTACTTTTCAATTTTTACTTCAATCTTTTCGAATATCTGCCATTATTCCTCATTCACACTTCAAATTCGTCCAAAAAGAAATCAACTTTTTCAAATTTTAAACCCAACTCTTCACACTCCAAATCCCTAGTCTCTCAGTGGCACCCAAAAGAGCTTGACAATCCCAATCTACATCGGGTCCTTCTGATTCTCATATTCGAGGAGTTTTGCACAATGAAAAAGCAGCACAGCGATTTGATAAGATGAAAAATTCTCGCTTTTTCGATGGTTCGTTCGTCAAATTTCTCGACTTTGCTCCGTATGTAATCCAAGAGTTAGCCCGTCGTAGCGGACTAGAATCTCTAATTGATTTTGCTGCAAATAACAACAAAATCAATCATCTACTCATGAAGCTCTTCTATGCCAATCTAAATCTCGACCATCATGTCATCTCAAACCCAGATGATGCCATTTGGAGTATGGTATGTGGTGTGAAGATTTTCCTTCCTCTTCAACGAATTGCTCGAATTCTAATATGCCCGGACGAAGGAGAAGAGTTGGGCGAAATACCGGTTAATATGGAAACTTGAGAACGTATTAGTCATGTGTTCCTCTCCAACGACTTAACAGAACTAAAGGTGGTTGCGCTATGACCCAAGGCTCACATCATGCATCGTGCGCTAACCCATACCATCAACCCAAGAACTGGAAGCTATGAGAAATTTTATAGGAGGGACTTCCAATCTTTGTATGCTATTTGGGGAGGTCGTCATGTAAATTGGGTAAAAGTTATCCTAGACGAATTTCAAATATTCAACCAAAGTCGCATGAGAACGATTCACTATGGCGCATATATTATGCGTATTCTCAAGCATTTTGATGTTCCTTTTTCCGACTCGAAATGCTCTACCATTGGTTCCTTAAACACCAAGACACTTAGCTTGATGAACCTTCTAAAATAATATCTCGACCACACCATTATTACCTATGAGCATTGGCTTGAAAACCAATCCTTAGGTCAAGCTCAACCTTCCTCTCGCCAACAAACTCCTCATATTCAAGCTTCCACTTCGTCTCAACCTCCTCTACCTAAAAGAGAAATCACCGAGATTCAAGAAGGTGATACTCAAGCTCGGCCTCAAGAAGTCGTAACTATCATTTCCCGAAACCAACGACTTCTTGATCAACGACTTTCTCGAGTGGAATCAAATGTATCTCGAGTTGAAAAATCCATTACCAAGGTCAATAAGAAACTCAATCATATAAAGGGTTTTCTCAACAATATTTGGGAAGCAATCTCGTGCTCTCAACCTTCTTCAACTTCCGTTCACGTGCCTACTTCACATGGGAAACTACCTGCTGAGAACTTCATATGTTCAACTTCAAATGAGGAACAAGAAGAAGAAAAAGGAGAAGAAGTTGGTGGCGAATCTGGCGATGAAGAAACCGAAGGTGATGAAGAAGGAGAAAGCTCCAATGAAGGAAGCAATGGTGATGCGTAAGGTTATTTTCTTATGTTCTTGTTATTTTGATGAACTTCTATGTTATTTCATTTCAAACAAACTCTATGTAGTTATGTGGTGTGTTTATGTGATAGTTTCTTGTTTAGACTAATTATGTAATATTTACACTTTGTGTTTCTATGGTTATTTGTTTCTCTATGGTTATGTATTTTTGTTTTTGAGTTTTGTGTTTCATATGTATCTTTGTTCTATGTTATGTGTTACTATCATTGTTCATATTATAATATTCTCTACTTTGAGAACTCTCATTTTTGTCGATAACAAAGGGAGAGAAAAGATTAATTATTTCCGAGAATATATAACATAGATTCAGAGGGATAAAACTATAGAACAGTTGCAGGAATATATTCAGGGGGAGAGATAAATCAACACAGCTTGTCGAAGATTCGTTCGTAGCAAATGGAGTTGTCATCATCAAAAAGGCAGAAAATGTTGGAACATAGGTTTTGATTGCTGATAAGACACAACAATTCACGAATCTACGACTACGACAACATCCGGACTCATCGACTCAAAATATGGTTCGTATAGTTATATATTTTAGCAAGAGTCAACACGTGTATATATCTGTGTAGTTAAAGCGCTCGGCAGATTCAAAGCGGTGGAGGTGCAAAAAGTAATAGCGGGGATACAGCGAGGATATAGCGGGATATAGTGGATGGCTCTAAAATAGCATATAAAACTAGTAATTAATGTTTTTACAAATATATAAATGGTAATTAAATGAAAATTTTTCATTCAATTGAATTATAATTAATACATGAATAATTTTAGACAAAAAACATGTGCGAATATATTTTAAATAAACGTAAAACCGTTATATAACATAATTGAATTTAGTAGAATATTAGAGTATTTTCATTTCTGAAAATATATTAGAAATTAAATCAAATAAATTAGTTTCATAATTTTTATAATGAATAAATGCAATTTTTTAATTAATTTTATTAAAGAAGATATAGCGGGAATAGCGGAATATAGCGGGAATAACGAGATATAGCGGAAATAGCGGGGATTAAAGCGGAAAGGCTATATTTTGGGGCTATATGGAAAAATCGTAGCGGTAGAAATCCGCTATAAGATATAGCGGGGTTATAGCGGGGTAATAGCGGGGCATTAACTACACAGGTATATATAGAGTCTAGTTTAGTGCTTTGTTAAAATCTTGCCTCAAGAATCATCATTCACAATAAAACTTGCATTCATTTTTAATCAAATTCAACACATATATTTCATTGCACTGACAAGCAGCATTCAGTCGACCGAGTCAGTGTAAATTTTTTAATATATTACATGGACCAGTCGACTGAACACACCTAGTCAGTCGATTGAGTCTGTACATGACTCATGTGCACGTTTTGAATTCAGTCGACTGACCTTGCATGTTCAGTCGACTAACCTGTAATAGTCAAGTTTTCTTTAAAAAGACACTTCCAATTATCAAGAGTTATCTCCTTTCCGAAGAGTTACAACCATTAGCTTTTCACATATAACTTTTTCCAGAAGTTGTAACTCATCATACACCATAAAAGCATTCAAGATTCAATGATCTAATTAACTATTTTTCTATTCTCTCTTGATCTAACGAGCATTGCATTCTTGATTCTATTATTTACAAATCTCTATACAATCATTGCTTATGATTCCATTTCCATATTCTTCAAGCATAACTAATCTTCCTATTATTCATACACACACAATTATACAAATCATTCTTGAGGAAAAGATTAAAGGAAGGGTGAACTACAAGTGACAAATCAGTGTTATTCAAAGCACACAAAGTCAAGTTAAACCAATTTGTAAGAAAGTCCTATTCAGTTGCTTAGGCGGTCAAGTCCTATTATGCTGCTCAGGCGGTGTAATACCTATTCCTCCGAGTTAAGTGAGGGTTACTAGCTTTAATTCCAGTAGGAGTCTAGGACTGGACGTAGACCGGGAGTTCGAACTAGTATAAAAATTCCTGGTATCATTTTACTTTACTGCTATTATTTTCCGCACTAGTTATTTATTATATTCCATATTACTTGATCCTGTAGCACAGTCACTTTCAGATACACCAAGAGTGACATATGAAGATGCCCCATTGGTTGATCAGAGTATATAAATAGACAAGAAAACAAATTTGCCTTTACAAACAAAACACACAGCGGAAAATAAAAGAACTCTAATAACAAGCTTGCTTCCTACATGTCCTCGGAAGCTTTATTCGTCTAAAAGAACACTTGGAAACTATAACTCTCAACCTACTCAAAATCAATTGAGTACCCGAGAGTTTAAGGGGAAAACAAAAATTTCAAGTCAAACATAAAGCCTGGTATGTATAATAATCTACCATCTCAAACTATTTAGATATCTAATGAGACCACGCCGCTTAGTGGAATGGGTTTTCCCCTCACTAGTATCCTAAAACATTTATAAAACCATATACCGGGCTCCTACATCCATAATTGTTAAAACATAGCATTTCAAACTATTATGAAGATATGCAAAACAAGTAAATCAAATCTGGATTACCCATCCCATTCATTTTGACTATCTGTCTCAATTATAGTTTCTAGGATTACTATTAACCTGTTAAATGTTTATGGAATATCTGTCCAATGTCATAGTTTTCATGGGATCACTAAGAACCTATTGGTAACTCCAATATCTTATCTCTTATCCTAGTTTTCATGGGCTAACTATGAACTTATTGACTGACCGTCAGTATCTTAATCCGGATATAGTTTTCATGGGCTAACTACAAACCTATTGGCCCCTACCAATATCAAATCATAGTTTTCATGGGCTGACTATGAACCTATTAGCTCCTGCCAATATCATTAGTTATATACAGTTTTTATGGGCTTATTGCAAACGTATTGGCCCCTGCTAACATCTTTAATTAAGATTTTACATTTCTTAAGTTATATTCTCTACTAGGTCAACCAAACTGGTTATTCTGCCCTTCCCCAAAGTACTGTTATGAGTTAATTACAATGTGAATAAGTATATAAAGAAGTAATACTTCTAAAATCTTTAGTTCTGCCATGGTATTTTCTTTTTAAAAGTGAGAGTGGGTTATTTGTTTTGAAACTTTAAAACATCACCTTCGAAACCTCTAGATGACTGTAACACCCCTAATTTTTTATCACGTTATTCAAGAGATTTAATTAGATAAATTAAATAGAATAATGTAAATGTTAAGTGATAAGGGGATTGAGACTTGAATTAATTAAATTTAGGTCGAGCCTAATATAATAGTTAATGCGCTTAAGAATGGGTTTTGGTTAATTAAATTACATAAGGGTATATTAGGAATTTCCCGCCCAATGACCCTTACCCTTATATATTTTCATTCCTACTATTTTACATCTCATTCACATAATTTTGAAAATAAAACGCAAGAGAGAGGCTGGCCATTTACATGAAGAACTCAAAGTAAAAGCTAGAGAATCAAGCTTGGGGAAATCAATCTCAATCCAATCTTCTTATCTAAATCAAGGTGAATAATAATTCCATCTTTATTTTGTTTTGAATCATATATTTTCGGATTTAATGGTAAATTCATTTTTATGATATATTGGATGATGATATGCTTGATTTACAATTTATATGGATTAAACATGTTTGTTTAAATAAGGAAAAGCATGGTTTTAGGGTAATACCGAGAGTTAATGATGTTTAAATGCAATGGGAAAATTTTATGTTATGAGAAACATGATTCTGGAGTTGGGTTTCAATTTTGATGATTTTCCAAGCTATGGAAAGATTATTATGAATTTTCAAAGAAAAATATAGTTATTTGGGTTTATAAATTTATTTTGGAAAATATATTAAGAATTTGGGTTTGGCATTTTGATATCTTAGATAACATGATTAAAGTGAATTTCTAGAATTTTTGGGGATTTTTCCAAAGTGATTTGCTATGCAAAATAAATTATTTAGAAGAGGGAATTCTTTGCAAAATTGGTTTTGCCTAATGGAAGGGCTTATTAGATTAACTTAACCATGGTTTTAATCTAAATTAGCAGCAGCTATTTTTGGAAAAGAATTCGAAATAGTTAAGGCAACCAATCTGGAGTTGATACGTGGCAGGTTAGTTAGAGAAAAGTTTGCTTAAAGTAGTATAAAACCTGGTTTACTCAGAAAATTGGTTCCGTCTACTTTGGAAAGCACCTTTCGACACGGAAGCTTCCACCTTCATCTTAGTCGTAACCTATTAAGCCGAAACCAATACACAAGGTATCACAAAGATGGTACGTAGTGGATTGGAGGAAGGCGAAAGGTAAGGCGTCGAAAGCATATCTTCCGAAGGGGTCGAAACCTTGGTTTTTTTTAAAATAAAACCGTCTGCCTTTGTTTTGTTTTAGCCTTCGATGGAGTAGAAGCAGATGGTTTCGAAGGGGGTTTTAAAAATTTTCGAAAGGGTTTCCAATAACTTAAGATTGTTATTGACTGGGTTCCTTTACGTATGAAATGTTGTTTTGAAAGAAGGGGTTCTGACCTAGTCGAAACCTTGCTGCCATTCTTTAACCTTTTGATGGAATTAAAGATATCAACGCTGTCGAAAGGGTACTTTGTTTTATAAATTAGAGCCACTTCCTATAGCTTTCGAAAGGGGTTAGGGGTTTCGAAGGCAATGGTTTAGAAAGGGGTTTCGAAACCAACCTTCTAATGTTTCACCCAGATGTTAAATGCTTTCGAAAGAGATGGTGCCGACGCCATCAAGTTTTCCCCAATATTTTTATATGATAAAGGATGGTTTCGAAAGAGATGCTTTCGGCTATATTCACGTTGACCCAAATAATATTTTTAAGTATAAACCCAATGTTTTCGAAAAGGGGTCTTTCAATAATTTCGGAAGGGTTACTTCCATTGGTGTCGAAAGGGGTACTTTCAACTAGTTTCGAAGCTAAGCTTCTAAAGTTAAAATTTAATACTTTATTACAATCGAAAGGTTTCAAAAGGGAGGTTTTAAAGTATTATAAAGGCAGGATCCTAATGTTTTGAAGATGGATTTTAAGGCTTTCGAAGGAGGTCATCGTATGAAGTCGAAAGCTAGGTTTCGAAGGTATTGAAAGGTTTATAACCCAAACTCTATTTTTAAAAGAAAAAATCCATGGCTCTATTAAAGGAGTCTTTTATAATGATTTTAAAAAGAAGCTATATTTGATAAAGTAATAGGTTAAAGGGATTAACCATGTTTTATTTTAAACCCACAGAAGTGGTATTGCTATGTTGTTGTGTTCCTTCTTCAAATATGAATGTATTCACTTATAATGGACCCATAACTGCATTTGGGGATAAAGGGTAGAAGAACCAGTTAGGTTAACTCATAGTTAGGAGAAGGTTTGAGCAGAGGTTTTTGTCTGAGGTTTCTCAGTCGACATTGATGAGGAAGTTCATGGATCTGGTTCAGGAAGAAATGTCAGTGATCGAGTACGCTGCTAAGTTTGATGAGCTATCCCGATATGGATATGCTATGGTTGACACTGATGTCAGAAGGAATGAAAGGTTCATTCGAGGACGGAGACCTGAGCTTGCTAGAATGACCATGACCTATATCCAAGAACCTTGTAATGTGGTGGTGGAGATGGCCATTCACCATGAAGAGATGCTTACTGTTTCTGCTAGGGAGAAACCAGTTGAATGCCAGGGTCCTTGGGGAAAGAAAAGGAAATTCTTTAAGAAGATGGGAGCCCAGAAAGGAAATGCTACCAAGAAGGAAAATGCTGATTTGGTATTCTACAAATGTTACAAGAAGGGTCATTATGACAATGAGTGCTGGTCATGCAAGGGGAAGAAAGATGCAGACAAGAAGAATGTGAAATGCTTTAACTGTGATCAAGTTGGGCATTACAAGAACCAGTGTCCAGAGCCAGTCAGGGCGGACAAGGGGAAAGTTTTTATTGCTGGATCATCCGCTAAGCCTACTGCAGCCGACAAAGGAAAGAATGTGATGGAAGGTACATTTTTGATTCAGAGTATACTAGTTAGGATACTTTTTAATACCAGTGCATCACATTCATCTATATCCCAGTGTTTGGTTGATAGGTTATGCTTAGAACCTACATACCCTGTTACTTCCTTAAGGGTTGCGAATCCAATAGGAGGGTACGCAACTCTGGGGATGAGATGTGACCGGTTAGAACTTGATTTGTTAGGTCATAAGTTTGCATGCAGTTTGTATGTATACGATTTCGTAGATTTCGAAATCATTTTGGGTATGGATTGGTTGAGAAGGTATGAGGCTGGGATATTTTACTAGGATGGGGAGATACCTTTAAGACACCCTGATAGTCATAACCGAATTATATTCTCAGTAGAGAATTCTGACCGGAGTTGTTGTGCTTTGTTAAGTGCAATGGAAGTGGGAGAAGAGTTAACTCAGGTTCGAATTGCAAGAGAGTTTGCCGATGTCTTTGAGCCAGTCACAGGACTACCACCGAAACAAGCTGTTGAGTTTCGGATAGATCTTGTGCCCGGAGCTGAACTTGTAAGTAGACCACCTAGCAGGATGACACCGACAGAGATGAAGGAATTGAAGGTACAACTAGTGGATCTAGAAGGAAGGAATTTTATTAGACTAAGCAGTTCGCCTTGGTGAGCGGCCGTAGTATTCGTGAAGAAACCAGATGGGTCATTGAGAATGTATATCAACTATCGTAAGTTGAATGAAAGGATGAAAAAGAACAAGTATCCTTTGCCAAGAATTGATGATCTATTTGATCAGTTGAGTGGAGCCAGAGTGTTTTCCCAGTTGGACTTAGCGACAGGGTTCCATCAGTTGAGAGTGGCAGAGGACAGTGTTCCTTTGACAGCATTTCGGATTAGATATGGTTCGTATGAATGGTTAGTAATGCCATTCGGGTTGACAAATGCACCTGCTTTATTTGTGGATTTGATGAATCGAGTCTTCCGAGAGTATTTGGATAGATTCGTGTTGGTGTTTATAGATGACAGTTTAGTATACTCTAAGGATGAGAGAGAGCATGAAGATCATCTTAGAGTTGTGATAGAGACGCTGAGGCAGAATCAACTAAAGGCGAAGTTTTCCAAGTGTCATTTTTGGAAGAAAGAGGTTAAGTTTCTTGGTCATGTGGTTTCAGAGAAAGGATTGTCAGTCGATCCAAATAAGATCAAAGCCGTGGACAATTGGAAGAGACCAGAGACAGTGATCGAGATCAAAAGTTTTCTTGGACTTGCTGGCTACTACCGTAGATTCATTAAGGATTTCTCACGGATAGCAGGGCCTTTGACTAAGCTTACCAGGAAGGAAGTGAAGTTTGTTTGGTCTGACAAATGTGAGGAAGCATTCCTTAAGTTAAAGCATTTGTTGACCAATGCTCCAGTGTTAGTACTTCCAGATGGAAACCAAGGGTTGGTAGTATGCATGGATGCGTGTAGGACTGGATTGGGAGCGGTGTTGATGTAGAAGGGCAAAGTCATTGCTTACGCATCTAGGAAGCTTAGACCGCATGAAGTAAGATATCCTACTCATGCCTTGGAGTTGGTTGCGGTGATTTTTGCCTTGAAGATTTCAAGGCATTATCTCTTGGGGGAGAGATTTGAGTTGTATACCGATCATTAGTCTTTAAGATATACATTCTCTCAGAAAGAGTTGAATATGAGACAGCAGAGGTAGCTGGAGTTTTTAGCTGCTTATGATTTTGGTATAGAGCATACTCCTAGGAAAATAAATAAGGTAGCGGATGCTCTTAGCAGAAGACATCAGATTGTGGTGTTGGCTATGTTGGCAGAATGAAAGGATCTAGAAGCTTTGGCCAGTTGTGGTATGCAGTGAAGATCGACTGCTAGTTCTAGTCAGAGTACTGCCATGTTGTCCTGTTTAGAAATTCGACCAGTCTTGGTCAAGAGAATTTCTTCTAAATAAAAGGAGGATCCATTATTAGATGAGAGGATCAGAAAGCTTGAGGTTGAAACTGAGGTCGATGATTTGAAAGATTTTTGTCTTGACCAGAGAGGATGGTTGAGAAAGAAGGGACAGTTATGTGTTCCAGATGTGGAGAACTTGAGAAGAGAAGTTCTTGAGGAATGTCATCGATCCAAGTTTATGATTCATCCTGAAGGGACCAAGATGTATCAAGATATAAAGAGGAGCTTCTACTGGGAAGGCATGAAAAGGGATGTTGGCTTGTGGGTTAGGCAGTGTATAAACTATCAACAAGTGAAAGCCGAACATCAAAAGCCGAGTAGGTTGCTTCAGCCTTTAGTGATTCCAGTATGGAAATGGGATTCGATATCCATGGATTTTATAGATGGGTTGCCAAGGTCAAGTAGAGGAAATGAAAGTATATGGGTTATTGTGGACAGGTTGAACACGAGTGCCCATTTCATTCCAGTAAAGTTGACCAGGACAGCACCGGTTTTGACGAAGTTGTTCATGAAGAACATAGTTAGACTTCATGGAGTTCCAAGTAGCATAGTCAGCGACATAGATTTTTTATTCACTAGTGAATTTTGGAAGAGTCTACAGGATATGTTAGGCACTAAGCTCAAGATGAGTACCGCATATCACCCATAGACGAATGGGTAGATAAAGAGAGTCAATAAGGTGCTCGAGGATTTGTTGAGAGTTTGTGTGTTGGACTTTGGTGGATCTTGGGAGGATCACTGCATTTGGTTGAGTTTTACTATAACAATAGTTATCAGAATAGTATAGGAATGGTGCCTTTTGAAGTTTTGTATTAAAGGCCATGCAAATTCTCTGCATGTTGGTTGGAGACTGGAGACAGATTAGTCTTAGGTCCAAATTTGGTAAGGGATGCGTCAGAGAAGATTGAGTTGATCCGAGAACGGATGAAGCAAGCTCAATCCAGACAGAAGAGTTACGCAGATAAGAGGCATAAAGACCTAGAGTTCTCAGTGGGAGACATGGTTTTCATAAAGGTGTCACCGATGAAGGGTATGGTACGGTACAGGAAGTCAGGGAAACTGGCACCGAGATATGTTGGTCCATTCCAGATTATAGAAAGGATTGGAAAGCTCGCATACAAAGTTGAGTTGTCGAGGAGTATGGCAGGTGTTCATGATGTATTTCATGTGTCTTAACTTCGCAAGTATGTGCATGATTCAGAGGCTACTATTCCTCATACAAAGTTGGAGGACTCGGTAGTAGAGCCTAATTGGACTTTTGTTAGACAATCAAGTTGGTGAAAGTTGGTGGAGCGACAACGAGAAGGACTGTACTTAGGAGACAGAAGACATGATTCAAGATAATTATCCTAATCTATTTTGAGGTATGTCTATATTAGATTTATATAGATAATTTCTAGTCAGGTAGACTAGTATGGTGCTTAGGAGTCGTTACAAATGATTGCTATGTTTAGTATTTAGTCCTGACTGAATTTCAAGGATGAAAGTCTTCAAGGAGAGGAGCCTATAACACCCCTAATTTTTGATAACATTATTCAAGAGATTTAATTAGATAAATTAAATAGAATAATGTAAATGTTAAGTGATAAGGGGATTGAGACTTGAATTAATTAAATTAAGGCCAAGCCTAATATAATAGTTAATGGGCTTAGAAATGGGTTTTAGTTAATTAAATTACATAAGGGTATATTAGGAATTTTCCGCCCAATGACCCTTACCCTTATATATTTTCGTTCCTACCATTTTACATCTCATTCACGTCATTTTGAAAATAAAACGCAAGAGAGAGGCTGGCCATTAACAAGAGGAACTCAAAGTAAAAGCTAGAGAATCAAGCTTAGGGGAAATCGATCTTAATCCAATCTCCTTATCTAAATCAAGGTGAATAATAATTCCATCTCTATTTTGTTTTGAATCATATATTTTCAGGTTTAACGGTAAATTCATTTTTATGATATATTGGATGATGATATGCTTGATTTAAAATTTATACGGATTAAACATGTTTGTTTAAATGAGGAAAAGCACGGTTTTAGGGTAAAAATGAGATTTAATGATGTTCAAATGCCATGGGAAAATTTTTATGTTATGAGAAACATGATTTTGGAGTTGGGTTTCAATTTTGATGACTTTCCAAGCTATGGAAAGATTATTATGAATTTTCAACGGAAAATATGGTTATTTGGGTTTATAAATTTATCTTGGAAAATATATTGAGAATTTGGGTCTGGAATTTTGATATGTTAGATAACACGATTAAAGTGAATTTCTGGAGTTTTTGGGGATTTTTCCAAAGTGATTTTCTATGCAAAATAATTTTTTATAGAAGAGGGACTTCTTTGCAAAATTGGTTTTGCCTAATGGAAGGGCTTATTTGATTAACTTAACCATGATTTAGATTTAAATTGGCGGCAGTTATTTTTGGAAAAGAATTTGAAAAAGTTAAGACAACCAATCTGGAGTTGACACGTGGCAGGTTAGTTAGAGAAAAGTTTGCTTAAAGTGGTATAAAACCCGGTTTACTCAGAAAATTGGTTCCGCCTACTTTGGAAAGCACCTTTCGACACAGAAGCTTCTGCCTTCATCTTAGTCAAAACCTATTAAGCCGAAACCAATACACAAGGTATCACAATGATGGTATGTAGTGGATTGGAGGAAGGCGAAAGGTAAGGCATCGAAAGCATAACTTCCGAAGAGGTCGAAACCTTGGTTTGTTTTTAAAAGAAAAGCGTCTGCCTTTGTTTTGTTTTAGCCTTCGACGGAGTTGAAGCAGATGGTTTCGAAAGAGGTTTCAAAAGGTTTTAAAAGGGTTGCCAGTAACTTAAGATTGCTTTCGACTGGGTTCCTTTACTTATGATAGGATGTTTTGAAAGAAGGGGTTCTGACCTAGCCGAAACCTTGCTGTCGTTCTTTAACCTTTCGATGGAGTTGAAGATATCAACGCTGTCGAAAGGGTACTTTGTTTTATAAATTAGAGCCACTTCCTATAGCTTTCGAAAGGGGTTTCGGGGCCAACCTTCTAATGTTTCACCCAGATGTTAAATGCTTTCGAAAGAGATGGTGCCGACGCCATCAAGTTTTCCCTGATATTTTTATATGATAAAGGATGGTTTCGAAAGAGATGCTTTCGCCTATATTCACATTGACCCAAATAATGTTTTAAGTATAAACCAAATGTTTTCGAAAAGGGGTCTTTCAATAATTTCGGAAGGGTTACTTCCATTAGTGTCGAAAGGGGTACTTTCAACTAGTTTCGAAGCTAAGCTTCTAAAGTTAAAATTTAATACTTTATTACAATCGAAAGGTTTCAAAAGGGAGGTTTTAAAGTATTATAAAGGCAGGATCCTAATGTTTTGAAGATGGATTTTAAGGCTTTCGAAGGAGGTCATCGTATGAAGTCGAAAGCTAGGTTTCGAAGGTATTGAAAGGTTTATAACCCAAACTCTATTTTTAAAAGAAAAAATCCATGGCTCTATTAAAGGAGGTTTTTATAATGATTTTAAAAAGAAGCTATATTTGATAAAGTAATAGGTTAAAGGGATTAACCATGTTTTATTTTAAACCCACAGAAGTGTTATTGCTATGTTGTTGTGTTCCTTCTTCAAATATGAATGTATTCACTTATAATGGACCCATAACTGCATTTGGGGATAAAGGGTAGAAGAACCAGTTAGGTTAACCCAGTAGTGAATATAAATTGATTAAACTCCTGAATGAATAGAATTGCATCCATGAGGTCTGGAAGACCAGAATATAGGATGCTAAAATATAAAAGAAAGATATTGGCTAGGGCCAATAGGTTTTCAATAAGCCCATGAAAACTATGTAAAGGAAAAGATATTGGCAGTGGCCAATAGGTTCATAGTTAGCCCATGAAAACTATGTATAAAGGAAGATGTCAGAAAGACAGGTTCATAGTAAGTCCATGAAAACTATGATTTGATACTAGCAAGGGCCAGTAGGTTTGTAGTTAGCCCATGAAAACTATATCTGGATTGAAATATTGATAGATGTCAATAGGTTCCTAGTTAACCCAAGAACACTAGGGAAGAAGAAAGGATATTAGGGTTACCAATAGCCTAGTTAATCCATGAAAACTAGGATAAGGGTAAGCTATTGGAGTTACCAATAGGTTCTTAGTGATCCCATGAAAACTATGTAATTGGACAGGGAGTCCTTAAATGTTTAATCGGTTATTAGTCAGCCCATGAAAACTAATAGGTTAATAGTATTCCTAGAAACTATAATTGAGACGGATAGTCTAAAAATGAATCGGGATGGGTAATCCAAAATCGATCCATTTGTTTTGCATATCATCATATTATATTGTTTTGAATTGTTTTAATCATTGTGGATGCAGGAGCACAGTATATGGTTTTAAGAAGGTTTTGAGATACTAGTGAAGGGAAAACCCGTTCAGCTAAGCGGCGTGGTCTCACTAGATATCTAAATGATTTGAGATAGTAGATTATTATTCATACCAGGCTTTATGTCTGACTCGAAGTTTATGTTTTCCCCTTAAACTCTCGGATACTCAATTGATTTTGAATAGTTTGAGAGTTGAGGTTTTCTTTTATATTATGTTGTGTTGTGTTGTAATGGCAAAGTTGTTATATTTCCTGTATATACTCTGATCATCCAAGGGGGCATCTTCATATGTCACTCTTAGACGTATGTTGTAATAAATATATTTTGTTTGAACGTGGTTTGCAAATTTGGGATTATGTAATGAATTGGAAATATTTTGAAATGAAATGTGTTTCTATTTGATGTTTAAAATTTTCCATATTCATGTGTTTCCGTGTATCAATGAATCTAACACCGTCGTATTTGGTCGCCGTGGATTAATAACTATGGATGACTACAGCATCCGTAGTCGTATGTTTTGGGCCTCCAAATAGGGGGATGTTACAATGACCTCCTTCAAAAGCATAAGATTCTTTTCAAAACATAATAAACATACCTTTCGAAGCCCTTGTTAAATGTTCGCTTTCGAAACAAATGGTACCTTTGGACGGTATCAAAATACTCTTTAAAACATAGCTTCGAAACAAATAAAAGTACTATGTCGAAAGCATTGGGTTTACTCTTTAAAAACATCCTTTGGGTCAAAATGATTATATACGAAAGCATCTCTTTCGAAACCACTTCTAAAATTGTTTTGGGGAAAAAGTTGATGGTGTCGAAACCATCTAGTCGAAAGCATAATCCCTTAAATTAAAACTTGGAAGGATAGAGTCGAAACCTCCTTCCGACTCCATTGCCTTCTAAACCCTCAACCCCTTTCGAAAGCATTCAGGAAAATGACTTAGTTTAAGTTAAAAAAGATAACCCTTCGACAACATAGATGGCTTTAATACAGTCGAAAGGTAAATTAGCGGCTTGGTCTTGACTTGGTCGAAACCAATCCTTTCGGAAGCTCTTATTTAAGGAAAAAGTACCCCTTCGGAAGCTTATTTACAGAGTCCCTTTCGAAAGCAGGGCTTTGGACTATGTTGAAAGCTTTAAGTAAAACAAGGCAGGAATTTAACTTTAGAAAACAAACTAAGGTTTCGACTTTATAGGGTATCGACTTAGTCGAAAGCCCTTCAAAAACTAGGCAGACGCTTATCTTTTAAAAGTGAACCTTGGTTTCGACCTTGACGAAAGCATTGCTTTCCACACCCTACCTTCCACTACTTACCAATTCACTTCGTACCAATTTCATTGATGCTATGTACATTGATTTTGACTCTAATGGTTTCGACTAGGTTGATGCGGAGGTAAATGAGTCGAAAGGTGCCTCGAATTAGGTGGAACAACCTTTTTTTTGAAACATGATTTGTAGCCAAGTATGGCAATTACTTTATAACTAACCTTCCTGTTGTAATTCCTTGATTGGTTACTTTAAAACTTCTCGAATACTTTACAATTATAACCACCGCATTTAACCAGATCTAAATCAAAGAAATTTTAACGTTTAAGCCCTTCCATTAACAAAACCAGTATTTGCAAATAAGTTCCTCTCTTGAAATAATTTATTTTCCCTAGTAAATCAATTGGAAAAAATCCACAAAAATCACAGAAATTCAATTTCTATCATGTAATCAAACATATTAAAATTTCTAACCCAATTTCTTCTTGTAATATTCGAAATAAATTTTAAATCCAATTATATCATATTTTCCTTTAGAAATTCATAATAAATTTTCTATAGCCCGGAAAATTCTGAAAATCAAAGCCCATATCTAAAATCATGTTTTACTTAACATAAAAAATTTCCATGGCATTATAAAATCATCGACTCTTGGTTTTACCCTAAAACCGTACCGATTCATAGGAAAATGAATTAAAACAAATCAACCATAATATAGTTCAAGCATATCATCATCCATATCATCTTAAAAATGAATTTAATCATAAATCTGAAAATATATAATCATAGAATAAAATAGAGATGGTATAAAAAATTATTATTCACCTTAGATATGATAAGGAATTTGAGATTTGTTGTTGATTAATCCTTCCTACGTTTGAACCTTAGCTTTAGATTATAATCTTCCTCTTTTCCTCCTTGTTATGGCCGGCTCTTAGGTTTTTACGTTTGTATTTTATTTGAGAAAAATGAACGTGAATGGACAATTACAAAAGGTCATATCCGTGTAAAATGAAAAGGTTATTTTACTAATATGCCCATGTGTAATTTAATTAGTTTACTAACCCAATTAAGCCCGTTTACTTTATTAATAAACACGGCCCTATATATGGTTTACTCAAATCTCAATCCCTTTATCATCGTTATTCTATTTAATTTATCTAATTAAACTTCCTGAATAAATTTATCAAAAATTAAGGATGTTACAAAAAATCATGCTATGTGTGTATATATATACATACACATGCAAAAATACCAGGTAAATCTTTACTTCAACATATAATACTATCTTAGGAAATGTAGAAGAAAGAGATTGTAACTCCTAAGTTAATAAGACAGATAATATGCAATAAATAGGAAGTTACAAGAATTTAATAAGGATATGAACGAACTAATTAAAGAGATTATTATGGATAATTGACATTTATAGAAATAGCAAATAATAGGTAAAATTGGAATGAATAAATAAACGCCTTTAAAAATTGTCCGTTAGAAAACTAATCATTTATTATGGATAATTGACATTTATAGAAATAGCAAATAAACATGTTAGGTAGTAATTAAATATTATAAGGAAGTACAATTGTCATTATGAGACAAAGATTAGTGGGCCTATCCCAACACATAAAAATAGATAGGAGATAAGAATCTATGTGTTGTAAACAACCAGAAGTAAGGAATGAAGTAAGATGTGAAGGAGTGGAGCAAGTTCCACAAGAAGGTGTACATTAATCATGACAAGGAGATAATCGTATTTTTATAAAGATTGAGTAGGGAATAAAGAAAGTTCAAAAGAATGGACAATTAAAGTCAATTTTTAAGTCCAACCCCATGTGAAAAAATTTGATATAAGATTTTTGAAAAATTCCTTGAAATGATATGAATAAGTTTTTCAAAGGATTTATTGGGAAGTTGTTTTGAAAAAGTAAGGAAATTTATTATTTAAAAATTTGTTGAGTCAAAAGATTATGATTAAAAAGGTTTTTAGTTAAACAGATTTTTCATTTTTGAAATTCTAGTATAAAATTAAGTTAGTTTAATGGTTTTTGATTTTTGAAGAAAGGGATTCTTTGTTTTTAAAATAAATGTAAAATTGAGCGTATGTTGGACTTGATGATTTTTCTTTCATTTCATAAATTTGGAAGCATTTTTTTATTTCTTTCTAAAAAGGGTGAATAAATGGAAATGAAACTTAATCAAATTAAGGAATAAAGAATATAAGGATAAGAATAACTAGGATAAGAGGAACATTTCCCTATAAGGAAAATACGAAGAATAACAGGTAAAGTAGGAGCCAATTAGTTAGGAGAATTATAAGTAGAGGCAATATTGGGAGATTTGGATAGAAATAACATTAGGAATTTATATCAAACTGGATCGATAATCTAGTTAAAAATTAATAGAATAGAGGTTATCCTCGTCTACTCCACTTTTCATTGTTTAAGGTTATAAAAGATGTTTTTGAATAAAAATTAATTGAATAACTAAACGTGTTGGGATAATTTTGTGAATGATATATGGAAAAGCATTTATGAGGATGGGAATTTATATATATGTTTTCCCATTTTAGAATTTGTTTGAATAAAAATAAATATTATTGAATTTAAAATGGTAATAAAATGGAAATAAATTGGGATTGATAAGGAAAGGATTGCAAAAGATTATAGGATTTTAAATAAGACTTAGACAAAGCTATAAAAAATATTTAATTATGTGACAATACATTTTAAGTAATAAGCAATAAATGTTGATGTATATTTTAGGGATAATATAACAACTTGAAATTAGAAATTTGGCATGCATGTGAATAAATTACAGTTTGAAGTCTACTAAAATAATTGTCCTATAGGTAGAGATATCTTTGAAATAATGAACGTCTAATAAAGGAAAATATGTTATTTTGAGATGGTATTGAAGTTATAATCTTTGTAATAGATTTAAAAAGGGCTAAAGTTAGAAAATAATAATAATAATAAGATATACTTAAAATGGTAGCTAATGAACTTTTCAAAAGTATGGGACATAATTTCATGGAGTAATAAATGCTGATTTTGAATTTAATGTAAGTTTATTTGTATGAAAACAATTTATTGAAATTTATTTTGTATGCTGTAGAAGATTTTTGAGAAGGGAAATTATTTTTCTCCTTTATGGAATTAAGCAATTTTTGAATTTTTGATTTAATAATAGTTTGGTCTATTAATTTTAGTTTTAAGAACGGTGAGAACTAAATAAAAAAATTTATGGAGTAAATAGGGACCACTACCTAGGTAAGGCAGTATAAAGGTTTTAAGATATGAATAAAATAGGAATAGTATGCACAACCCGATCTAGAAATCAATCCCAGTTATTTAGTTATAGAATATTGATAAAGTTGATAAGATATTCCAGATTTATAATTGGGTTGTAAGTTAGATTGCCTTAGTTGACTTGGAATGTGAATTTCTATGTTTTGATTTATTTGGAGCGAGTTCCATGTAAATTCCATAAATAACTCAAGTCCAAAATATGTATAAATGCATGTCATTTGAATTAACAAGGGATATACCAAAAAGGAAAGATATGTGTAAGACATGGATATTCTTTTCCATAGTTTACACTATCTATTTCGTTTAAAATAAATTTCTTGTAGTTTCAAAATGAAGCAAAGATCTCACTTTGGTTAATTTATGGAAAAATTATAGCAGTAATCCTTTTTAGAAGGATAACTTTGATAAATTAAAATATGGAAAGGAGTGTTCTAGTTCTAGTTTAGGAAGTTGAAATAAGAAATATATACACACGTATAACTGTGCTTAGCATATAAAAATAGAAATATATAAATAGTGTAATTTACGACTATATACTTATTAGTTAGTAATTAACAAATTAGGATTTATGGACATTAATTACAAATTTAACGGATAATAAATTTGTAAGGACTTAAATGAGGATTGATTAAGGAATTTAACACGGCATTTATTGAGCAATTGAATCGGTATAATAAAGGAATTTTGAAAATGATAAAAGAAAAGGGATTAAATGAGGATTTAGTAGAGATGGTCCAATTTTGATAATAACGATCAATTATTAAGGATATATTAACTGAAGTAATGAATGGACCATATTTATTAGAAACCAAGAAGGAAAAATAAGAAACATAGAGAATTAAGTGGAATGGCATACTAAGAATGCTCATTTTAATTTAGTAAGGAGTATAGGGGCTCCAACATCATTTACACTAGTTAATGATAAATGACCAAATTTTGTTTTAGAGTTTTTGGGATTTTTTGCTAGTTGTCTCCCTTATGGGAAAAGTGTATGATATTATATAAGATATGTTCCTATTTTACCATTGGGTTGATTTTATGGATGGGATTAGACCGCTAGTTAAATATTTATATGAAGGAACAACATAAATAAGAAAATTTCATAAGTACACCTAACTAAGGATTAACTATAGGTAAGACTAGAACTTAATGAAGAAATTATGTTACTAACTAGGAATAAAAGATGCTTTAATCCAAAAAATTCGGATAAGGAAAAATAAATTTTAGCTTACTGAGAAACACCATTCAAGGACAACCATTCGCCCCGGAGGAGATAAGAAAAATAGGGATATTAAGAGAATTTTATATTGGTCAGAGATGAAGAAGAAGGTGGCAGAATTTTCCACTAGACGTTTGACGCGTCAAAAAGAAGAAGGTAGAATTGATTGGGAAGCAAATGAAGGCCGAACAAGATCGCCAGAAATCCTATGCGGACAAGCGAAGAAAAGAGTTAGAGCTAGAAGTATGGGACATGTTGTTTATCAAGTTTTCCCTCTTATTAAAGTTGTGAGATTTGGAAAGTCGGGAAAGTTGGCACCAAAAATGTGTTTGACCCTTTCCAATTTTAGAAAGAATGAAGACTTGCTTATTCTGTGGAGCTTCCGAATAAATTGGTAGGAGTCCATGGCGCTTTTCCATTTTTCACTTGAGGAAATGCCTTCATAGCACAGCCATTGTAGTACAACCTGATCAATTAGGATATTAGTATCCTGTGCCACTGCACGCATTTGGAGCGTGGAACTAAGAAGCTCTACAACTAAGAAATTAGGTTGGTTCAAGAGCAATAGGAGAAAATCCGATGGAAAGCATGAGGACTTCTCATCCCGAGCTTTTCACTAGAAAATTTTTCTCTCAAATATTAAGTTTTGGGTGCATCATGGTTGCTTGATTAGATGGTAGAAGATGGTTGCTACACTTTCCACTGTCATTTGGCACCCATATAGAAATTTTTATGCATGTTTAGAGTCTTTGCATACATACTTATCTGTCATGATCATACAGTCATGCTAGGATTGAGTTTCCTTATAGTATGTCTGTAGTACATAATCACTTTGCACTTTTGGTTGAGTAGATGGTTTTGTAGATAGCTTGGTTGTATAACATAAATGTTTATTGCGTGTTACGTGTTCGCCCCTTGGAAAGATTTCGGGGATGAAATCCTTTTAGGGGAGAGAATGTAATACCCTATAAAATCAATCACAAATAAATAAATTGTATAGATTAATTTAGTTAAGCTAGCGGTCGACCGGTGGGTAGCGGCGGTCGACTAGTGAAGGTGAATGGTGACTAGGGTTTTGTATATTTTGAATGTACCAGATTATATTATTTTAAACCGGCTTAAATCCAACGGTTCTGAACCATTTCAACCACTATAAATAGAAGCCTAGCCCCCTCACTTTTATTTGCAAAATATTTTAGGACTCTAGCGAAGCACTGTCAGTTCTTCTCTTCATAGATTCAAAAAAACTCCATTAGGGATTCAGTTAAGAAAGCCTATATATCTATTTTGTTTTCTATTTATTTCCCAACCTATTCTTCTCCAATTTTCTGAATCTAAAGTACATATACAAATCCCATGCTGTAAATATATATATATATATATAAAAGAAGAGATCTCGTAAAGATTGTCAAAGGTGTGTCAAATCCAAAGATGGCAAAGTTAAGGATATACTATGAGTGGAAATCTTAGTTTTTTATATTAGTAATTGATTAGTATAGTTTGGGTTTAAATATGCCTAGGGGAGTTTTCATTTGCGCAAACATCATATTATAAACCCCCAAAACTCCTCCAATTTGAAATGTTAATTCTACGTTAAATCTCAACTATTTATGTCAAAATAATGGGAATCATGTAGATTCGTAGTTTTGATAATTTCACCTTCTATTCACTTCTTATTCTTTTTCTTTAAATTTGATTAAAGGATTTTGATTATAGTGTACAAGGTACCAAATTAATTCGTAGTTTGCACCACTTATACCCATGAATTAAATAGAAATTCCTTTGTTTAATTTTTATGTGAAAAAGGAGTTGCATAGAGTGAAAAATTAGAATTGTAAGTTTCTATTTTCAATATATTCCATTATTTTGATATTATAAGTTGAATTTAAATTTTTTATGGTGTACAAGTCTGTTGATTGGAATTTTTGGATATGAATATTAGAATTTTAGCATTGTTGATAATATGGAATGAGACTTGTATAATTATCAAAAGAGTTGACATTTAAACGCTAGTTTGCATAAATTCCACACACTTGGAAATTGCTATGTGCGTATGTGTGTATATATATTAGCATGATTAACATATAATTATAATGCCGTATTTAAATCGATTATTAATTTTATTGAATCCTCCTTAGGTAAGTAATTAATGTTAACGGCGATATAAGAATGATTTCTTATAAGGCCCTAATTATGGAAACACTAAGATGTATATAATATATGTAGAGTGTGATATAGATTATGACTAAGTTATAAGGATGCGAGGTCGGTCAAAAGCACATGGAAGTCTACCTAGCTAATCTGGTTACCAGCAATGTGACTTTGGGGCTAATATGAGACATCGTCTATAATAAGTGACTATGGTAATGTGAGATTAGTGCCAAATTCTATAGGGTAAATCTGCCCAGCTAATCTAGCTATCGGTACCTACGAATGGTCGGACTAATGTGAGACGTCACCATGGGATACTGGTCATAATACGAAGGACCTGCTTTAGAGATTGAAGGTATTAAGTGGTTGTGTGAGGGTCTGCCTCTTCTCTATGTAGGAAGTAGTAAATAGTCGGGATTATGGGTTAGGCATGGTAGAGGATATCTCGGGAAAGGGCCCGCTTAAATAGAAAGTATTAAGTGGCTAAAGAGATTCCATGCATTTTCAGCTAGATAGTTACTAGTGAGGAGTCTTCCTTGACATTATAAGTAGTAAATGTCGTGGACTGCCTTAAATAAGGTATTAAATGGTCGGAGTCTACCTAATTCCCATTAAAAGTTATTAAAAGACTTGAGTACTATTTCTTATATTGATAGGATATTATGGACGATAGATATGAGTTATTAGATTGATAGTAAGTTGGCTATGGGCTTATATTTGGAAAGTTTTTTTATTTACGAGAAAATCCTTTGAGCTTATATTTGAAAAGACTTATGATGTAGGTAGAATACTAAGACATATTCCTATTTAAATTATACTGCTCAAGTATTAATACAGTAAGGCTCAAGATTTTTATTCACCAGACATTGTTTTGACTCCCTACTCATAACAACACAGGTTAGGAAAGATGATGATGTTGAAGGAAAAGGCATGGAGTAAGCTTGTAGCAGTCTATCTATTTATCTATTCATGCTATTTTCAGATGTATCCATTGAAAACTATTGTATTTTAAAATGATGTACCACGGATATGTAACGGTTATTATTAGTATTTATGACATTTGAATTTTAAATGAAATGGCTATTGTTTCTGTTATTATATTTTATCCTTTTTCTATGAGTTCTAAATGTGTAGATAAATAGCTCTGTATTGTCTTTATACCAACCAACAACTAGCTTTGGAATATGTCTAATTTTCGATGGGTCTTTTCTGAGTCGGAATTTAGGTCCGTTTCAGGGCAAGTTGTTATAATGGAATTCAAAAATAAAAAATGTCACTGCTTTCTTTGGTTTTCAATGGATAAAAAACATTATTTTATTTTGGAAAAGTTAAATGAATTTAAATTTAAATTTTAAAATATTTAAATTGAAATTAAATATACATTAATATTAATCTACACGGTTTTAATTTTAATAAAAACATTTTTTACCTCATGATTTTTCAAATAAAAAATTATTTTTTATTTATTTTGAATTAGTTAATTTATTTTAAATTTCAAGTTATAAAGTTATTAAATAATTAATATAAATATGAGTGTATTGTGTATATCGATTACTAAATAATATCAATATATTTAAAATATCTATTTATATTCATATGCCAAATCTAATATATATATATATACACATACATTTAATTTTTGAATAATCTTGTTTAACACGTCATATATATTAACAACTAGATGATGGCCGAATTAAAAAATCATTATTAGTGGTTAACAATATAAACGTGTATAGACATTCGACATCTTTATTAAACCATGACATTGAACCTATTTATTAACTGTACGTCATAATGATTAATTATCCACATATGATATTTGCCTACCATATTACTGCTAGGTTAGACTACTAGACTTGTAAAACCTTATATTTTGAAGTACCATAATATAGGAAATTAAATTATTAATCAAAATACCTTATGAGATAACAATTAAGTAAGTAGGTTCATTAATAGAATAAGAAGTGATATAAGATTAAGAGTTTAGTGGAATAATTAGACTAAGCTAGAAGGGGAGTTTTGGGGACCAATAACACTAAGCTAGAAAGAGATTTTAGCCCACACCTAACACACTAAAACATAACTATTCCATCTCCTTATTCATCTCCCATATTTACTCAAAAAACAAAAATAAAGAGAGACGAAGAGAGCAATGTCAGCCATAATTTTAAGGAAGGAGAAGAAGAAAATTTAACCAAAAAGGAGAGCTTTCAACTCTACGAAGAAAAGTAGGACTCAATTTAAATTTTAATCAAACCTAGGTGAGTAAAAATTTCTCTAATCTCTTCCAAACCTATTTGGGTCTAGGTTTTATGTGTTTATCATGCTAGAGATGATGTTGAACAAGTTTTAAGAACGATAGAATGATTTCACTCATGTTTGGGAATTAAATGGTAATAGTTTCGACATGTTTTAGGGTAAAAGAAGGATTGAACCTCCTTTAATTCATTTGAAATTTTTATATGATGTTTATAACATTAATTTAGAGATGGGCTTTTAATTTCAATTTTCTTTTGAAATTTATAGATTTTCTATGAATTTTCAAAGTTGGGAAAATGCATAATTTCGGGTTTTTAACTATTTAAAATATGGGAAAAAAATAATTTTGACCTGAAATATATATATGAAGTAAAGCATAGGGAACTTTATTTTTATGAAATTTTTGGGACTTTCCCCATGTATTTTTGAATTAATATGAATTATTTAGTAAAGGAGAAAAGTTAATACAAATTGTAATATAACTAATCAATCATTAAAGTAATTAATAATTAGAGAGAAAGAGAGATTGTATATTTTTGGTTTGCTAGAAAACCAACTATAAATATCCGTGTAAACCAATAAAAATTTGATATATAATAATAAGATTTAGTAAAGGGAGCAGGATAATTACAGAACTGCCAATATAACTTTGGATGGGCTTCAAACTCAACATGTGATAGCTCCCATTTGTTAACCTATGATAGATTATGAAAAATCAACATTCGATAGCTGTAAAAGACAGCAAGTGATAGCCTTTATTTATTATCTCTAAAAACTCGACATGTGATAGCTTTACAGAGCAATATCTTCAAGGTATGGTAGCTTCAAAATGCGATAGCTTTGCCATACAATAGCTTTGCAATGTGATGGGTTCAAGGGGTGATTGCTTCAACTTGCGGTATCTTTAAAAGTTAATGTGCGATTGCCTTTAGTGCTCCACTTTCGATAGCTTTACAAACTAGCATGTGATAGCATTCAGGGCTTAACCTTCGATAGCTTTGTAAGTTTACACATGATAGCTTTTAGGGCTAAACTTTTGATAGATAATATTTTGACTTGCATAGCTTAGCGTGTGATAGGATGACATCTGATAGCTTAACTTTTGATAGCTTGGGAATATGGCTTACAATAGCTTAGCATGCGATTTGTTAGCATGTGATAGCTCATCCTTCGATAGCTTTAAACTTCGACGTGCGATAGTTAAATTTAACACACTCGATAGCTTAAAGGAAAGTGAGGCTTGGGATAGCTAAAGGTGATGAAATTTCCTAAGTAAAGTATAATAAGTTAGAATGTAATAACTTGTTTAAGGAACAAGAAATTTAAACTAAGCTTAAGAAATCTAAGAGACGATAAGTGGTATCATTTGAAATAATAGGACGTGATGTAAGGCCTTAGTGGAAACTATATGTTTAAATAAGATGTTGTATTTGGTAACGTTGGTGTAAGGCCTTAGTGGTAAACAAATGTCATGGATGGTATAAGGTAATACTGTTATAAAGCCTTCGTGGTAACCAAATGTCTACACACGACATAATATTCGATAACGTTGGTGTAAGGCCTTTGTGGCAACCAAACATCTAAGTACGACATAATGTTCAGTAAGATTGGAATAAGGCCTTAGTAGCATCCATATGTCCAAATAAGGCATTGTATTCAGTACATTGGTGTATGGTCCGAGGGGAAAACTAATTATCTATGCATGATAAAAATGGGAATTAAGATAAATGCCTGAGTGGCAACTTAAATTATCTAACCCTAACGTTGAAAGTAGTAAGAATGAGTCATGTGCGATAATTTAAATAAACTGACTACATATCCTAGTCGAAATATGTTATGAAAAGTATCTCTTACCTATGTTGGAACTAATGATTTGATTTTGATCATGATATGATGTTCTATTATATAATATGATGTAATTATTGTTGATTGAAGTATTAAGGGGAAAACTAGTTCTACGGTTCAGCGGCTTGGTCTCACTATATGATTTGTTGATTAGGGTAATGTATTACTCATACTAGGCTTTATGTCTAATCTGTGTTTTTATTATTTCCTATAAACTCACAGTTCCTCATTCGAGGAGGCTGGGTTCATGGCTTAGACATGCTACTTTTGGAAAAGATGAATAAAGCCTTCAAAGACAAAGCAAGAGTTTTATTTGTTAATAAGAGTTGTTTTAAAATTCTGTTGTTGTAAAACTAGATTGTATAACTGGTTAAATGTTCATGCTGGTATCAACATATGTTAGGCATGATACTACTATTTATGTTCTATCATATTTACCCCTATGTAGGCATGAATTTGGTTAATTTGAAAATTTAATGACATTTGTGTAAGGAAAATTTAATGACATTTGTGTAAGGAAAATTTATGTAATGAAAGTATATAGCTACTATGTTTACTTAATGTTGTTGAAAAAAACCGATCTCATTTTGTGATCACTTGAAAATAATTCTTGTAATCACTACAGCATTATCGAAGTTAGTTTTTGGGTTTAGAAATGGGGGATGTTACAACTTGGTATCAGAGCTTAGGTTAGGGGACATTTATGTAAAATAGAACTAAGTATAAATAATACAATAAGTTAACAAACACCTTATGGAGGGTATACCTATATATAACGTACTTGTAATTTGATATAGATATATATGTGGATATATCTATCCCTGTACTATTGTTTTCACTCTCTTTACTTCTGTTTCTCATGAATGCTAGTTTACACAAAAAGCAAGAAAGGACATGCGAAGCAAATGTTTTACATTGGGAGGAGCAAGAGAAAATGCTAGTAGAGGAACCACTAGTTTGCAAACAAATGGCCAAGGAGGAGAGGCAGCCCTATAGCTTCAAGTTGAAGTCGATACTAGAATGCTTCGTTGACTAAGGGCAATGTGGACATGAATGCACTTTTCTAGCAGTTCATAGTGAACTTAGCACAACAACAAGTATCACCGTAGGCCCCAAATGTGCCAAGAGGCCTAGTACAGTCAGCTGGGGAAGATTTCGCTGAGATGAACAAAGATTGTTAAAGTTTGGGAGGTGAGATGTTTGATTGTATGAAATAGGCGTTGAAGGAAAGTGATTGGCTGTGGATGCATGATCGGATATGTGGAGATTTTGAACTTACAAATGCCTAGAAGGAGAAGCTAGTATTTGGACAGTTTAATGGATTGGGAAATATCTGGTGGGAAACAACGAGGGTGAAGATTCCTAAGGAGGAAGTTACTTGGGAGAGGTTTAGAGAGATATTTGAAGAATCGCTCATTCCTAGGTCGGAGTTATCAATAATGTTCCGGGAGTTTGTTGAGTTGCAACAAGGGAGTATGACTGTACCGGAGTATATCTTGAAGTTTAATGCCTTGTTCAAATATAGGGTTGATCAAATTAGGACACCCAAAAAGAAGGTGGAGAAGTTTATTTTGGGATTGAGGCTAGGGCTGAGTGATAGAACAATGGCCCATCCAGCACTTCCACTCAACGAAGTGGTATACATGGCAAGGAGGTATGAACTTATATACACCGAAAGGTAGAGTGGAGGGGGGCAGAAGGCCTTGGCTGATAAAAAAGAAGTTTACCCCTTTATCATAATGCAAGAAGGGCTAGTAGTAGAAAGGAAAGGTTCAATGAGGTAGAGGGCAGAAGGATGTTGCTAAAGTGGCTTGCTATATCTGTAGGCATAAGGGGCACTATGCAACAAAGTATCTAAAGACGATTGTTATGACCAAAGTTAAATGCTTTAACTACGAAAAAAACCTAATCACAAGAAGAAGGACTGTCCACAGTTAAGGCAAGCAAAGGTCTTTGCTTTGGAAGGACCATCAGATGGACCAACGACAAAAGAAAAAGGAAGGTCTCTAATACTTCAGTGAGAGTTCTTTTTGATACTAGTGCTATACACTCTTTCATTTTAAAAGATTTGGTTGATAGGTTGGAGTTAGATACTATCTATTTAGTTGCATCTTTTCATGTAGTTAATCTGATTGGTGGGAAAGTTACTCCCAAATTAAGGTGCACTGATCTTGAATATTCTTTATGTGGACATCTATTTGTTTGCGACCCTTATGTATTTGACTTATTAGGGTATGGGGTAAATTTGTGTATGGATTGGTTAGTGTATAATGATGCTAGGATCTATTGTGCCGATGGAGTCATCGCCTTTCAAAATCTAGGAGATGGAGAAAGGATCGTGGTAGCACTAGATGTAATTAAGAAGTCAGAATTGATGTGTGCGATGGAGGATTGGGAGGATGATATTAGCAGAATACTGGTAGTTCATAAATCTGTAGACATCTTTAACATAGTAACGGGATAGCTTCCAGGAAGAACGATTGAATTCCATATAGACTTGCTACACATGGCCCAATCTGTTATAGACCATCAAGCGAAATGCTGCCCAAAGAGATGGAGAAATTAAAGAAGCTGCCTGTAACGACCCTGAATTTTTTGACATTTGAAATGTGAATGTTTAATTGAGTTTAAATATTCGAATGATAATTTAATTTGAAATTCGAATATCAGAATGAATTGGGCGATTAAATTATTGAATTTAATTATTGAAACTGGATAAAAATTTGTATCTTTGGTTTTAAGCTGATTAAAAATATTTTCAAGGCTTAGAAAATTTATATTGATAATTCTGAAGGTACTGGAACTTTCAGAATTGAATTTGAAACTGTTCTGTTCAGTTTTGAATTTATATTGTTTAAATCGATGTTTAAAAATAGCGTTCCGGGGCACAGTCTCGGAATTCGACGAAACCAATTCCATTGGATCCGTAATATTGTATTATTATCGGATTTCAATTTTCGTAATGTTTGGAGTGATCGTTTGGTTGTACGATAAGCAAACGCGCTGAAATTAAATCGAAGATTTAATATTATAACTGGTCCAAAAAGCTATCTTCTCCATACGATCGAATTTGGAGCCGAAACCTTTTCCATTGCGTTCGGAATAGGCGTATAACATTACAAACGCCTAGCGGCACGCCTCGATAGGATGTCAAGATTTTGAGCTGCGGATTCTTGACGATTTAAATTTGAATTTAAATCTTGAATAATATATTCTATTCACTAGTCAACTTCAGCCGAATACTTTTCACATCAGAGTTTTTACCACTCATTTCAATATTACTGTAGCTTGTTCTTTTGGCATGCCGTGCCATCTAATCTTGTCTCCCCTTTTCTTTACCAAGTGTACGTGGTGGTCAGTTCGAAGAAAGAAAAAAATATAAACCTATCGTTCGAAAATAATAGCCGAACAAAAACTCACTCAATTCAAAATCAAAGCTGAACGAAGCAATAAAATAATGGCCGAAGCCTCTTCATCTAAGATCAAAAATATATACAGCAGAATCGAACTCGATTTGGACTCAAATCGCGAGCGCCTGGCGCCTGCAGGCGATCCAACTCCGTCGCGATGATTAGGTCAAGCTCAAGCTAGGGGGGCGCCGTTGGGGGGTTTCGCGGAGGCACAGTTGGATTCGAAGTGGAGGAGGGCGCGCGAGTTCGAGGTGATGGTGGAAGCTTCTGCGAGGGTTTGGCGAAGTCTCGAGGCGGCGATTGCCGAACGAAGCTCGAGTACGAGCATCTGGAATCTCGCGATGCGATGTAGGAAGACTGGGGTTTCGGTGACGTTCTGGTGGCGAGGTCGCGGGGCGAGCAGCTTCGCGATGATGAATGGTGTCAGTACAGTCTGGTGGTCTTTTGCAGTAAGGTATATTTATATTCAGATTTAAATTTTTATAGCCTAAACAGTAATATCTATACATGTAGGTAAGTAAGATCTGAACAGAGAGTATGTGTATAAGATTTTGAAATTTAATTTTGAATGTTGAGGAATTTATTAAAATAGATATTTGAAAATCTGCGATTTATTCTCATTAATGTATAAGTAGATTTGAAAGTATAAATTAAAAGTTCCAGAAATGGGTTTGCAATAAAATCATTGAAAAATTAAAATTACAAAACGAGAATTCGTTATTCGATTATTTCGAATATTGATGAATTGTATAAATGTTTATACAAGGTTTAAAATGGTGAGAAACCGGAATGGAAATAGATTGGAAATGAACTGCAAAATTTAAAGCTAAGGTGAGATCTTCTCACTCACATTGAAAAGTGGAAATTTTTAGTTATTGATTTGATTGACTGTTTGGATGTGATATTAGATATAGTAGGATATATCTATATATATATATAGCAATATATACATATTGGCATATGTATATATTGGATTGATTGATTTCCCGCCTCGTATAGCGGATGAGACCCTATTGCGCCGTTAGTAAGCGGATGATATTTTTATAAAACCCATATACCGCGATATTCCACCTCGAAGTGGAATTGGTATTGTGCTAACATCTGTGGATGCAGGGAAACATGTTGGAGGGATCCAACAGGATTCCTCAAAACATTTGAATTGATTTCATATGTTGTTTGATTGATTATTTATAATCTGCATATGATTATATCTGTGATTGAATGTGTTGAGAGCTAAAATTTAGCCGAATGTATTTTTGGTATCGTTGGATACCAGAAATAAATGAAATTGGATTTCTGAAATTAAAATTGAATTTTAGATGGTTTGGAAGAATAAAAGAATTTATTTAAAAGGAGATAAATTTGTTTGAAATCAAATTTATAATTAATTGGGTATTTAAAATAAACCTTTGGGAAATTGATATGAAAACTTATTTGGTGTTTGAAAAAAATTGACTTTTGGTGTTGAGAATAAATTTGGGAATCGATTTGTAAAAATGATTTGGTCTTTGGGATTAAAAGTTAGAATCAATTTGAAATGTGATTCGGTGTTGAAGTAAATTCAGAAATCAATTTGAAATTCGATTTGGGAATTGAAATAAAACGGAGAAATCAATTTTTTAAAGTTGATTTGGTGTTAAAAATGAATATTTGGAAAACGATTTGAAAATCGTGTAAAAGTGGATTTTTGGGAATGTAAATTCTGAATAGAATTGGTAAAGGAAAGGGAAATTTGTTTTAAAAATAAATATTGATTTATTTTTAAAGTGTGGAAAATATGATTTGAAATCGGATTTTCAAAGTGATGAAGTGTGGAAATAAATTTACAAACTTGAAATGTAAATTTGAAATAAATCGACAAGGATTTATCAAATTGGTTTAAATGGACCATAATATGATTTGGAATTGATTTTCAAACGTGAAGTATGAAATATGATTTGAAATTGATTTTCAAACGTGAAGTATGAAATATGATTTGAAAATTGATTTTCAAATGTGAAGTGTGGAAGAATATATATCTTGTGAAAAGATTTGAAATTTAATAAATAATTTGGGAAAAATTATTTGAATTGGATGTTTTTTATGAATGTTATTGATAGTTAAATAACCGACTATCAATATTTGCCTTTGAAATGACACTTGATTTGTTTTTGAAACAAACGCTCATTATTCGGTTAAGCCGGGAGAGGACCTTTGTGTCATATAACCCATTCCGAATAGTGATACGTCGTGAATGGATTGCATTTGAAGACCAGTGTGAAGACCGGATATTTATGAAAATGAAAGGACAACCTGTCGAATGTCTCTGCACCGAGTTGCTCCGGTATAGAGATTTATATCACTCTTTTTGTGATGGGAAGTCCGGACGTGATTAGTGAATATCCGGATTGCAAGGGCTTCTTTGGAAGTGCCTTCGGTTCCGTTCGATCCCGGAACGGACTTGTATGGATGTGTGTCTGACGTTTCACTTTGAGATGTAAAGCTGGTTTCTATCAAATACATTTCTGTTGGTGGCGGAGAATTTATTCTCTTAGCTTAACACCCTTCTCTGAGACGTACGAGCTCAGAGGTTATGTAGTTGATGGTTACTAGTGATACATTCCCAATTTGGTAATGTGGCATACGAAGTGTTGATGATCATTGGTTGATCAAAGCGTGGCTTTGTGAAAAAGCGTGGCTTTGTGAAAAAGCGTAGCTTTATGGACGAGACTTCGTCGAGCCTCACAACCCGGTAATGGTCGAAACAGGAATGTGCGGCAAAGGTTTGTAGGGGTAGCGCCCCTAGGGTATGCCATTTCCTTCTGGATAAAAGGTGATATCATGGTATGGAGCCCAGATATTTTACCTATGTTGATTATATTTTGTGGCTGTTGCTTTTCGATTGAGGATCCTCGGATAAAGGTCGGTAACGACCGGGGGATGGCATAGCTCGTGTGTTAGTTACCTAGTTACAGCTCGGTTAGAGCGTGAGGTAGCGTCGGCCTTTTGTTTGCAGAGATCCAGTTAGGATCCGGGGCGTCTTTCCAGAGGCGTTTCTATTTCGGTAAGGAAGTTCCTTAGCCTGATCATTTGTTGGAAATCCAAAGAAACAATACGAACCCTGTACGGTTTTTAATTGTATTACCTGCTATGGAATGTGGCGGTAACCTGCTACTGAACGTAGTAGCTATAGTAGACATACAACAATAGTTGTATGTTGGCTAAGATTGATATTATACTTTCGAAATGTTTTCCACACTAGACATTAATAATAATATCAATTGATTTTGCGTAGTAAGCATTTTTGACTATCATAAGGAGAAATCTCCTCCAATTCTGCGTTTGCATTGTGTGTGTGGTGGGAGGCCTTATGGTAGTTTCATTTTCCAAAAGCATTGCGAAGTTGTTTTATTTTCTTTGCGAAAATAACTGTTTTACGATCTCACACCAGTCACCATGACTGACCTGGAGTTTATTGTTCCCTTTCTAAACTCTGGGTGCCCATAATTTTCCACACGGGCAGCCTAGAGTTATGTTATCAGGATATTCTGGATATTCTGGAGCTTTGGAGATGAGCTGGATGGCGAAGCGTACTATCGTACTTGTTATTTATTCCGCTGTGTATTCTGTATGAGGACAAGTTTATATAACTGTCCATTGTTGTAAACTCTGATGATTGATGTATGTATAAACTGATATAGTCTTTTGTTTTAAAGATTATTGATTTATCTATTATATATTGTTCCGCTGCGATATGTGAGATTCTGATATTGTTCCTGTTCTGTGTTTCCTGTGTTGTTCTTCTTTCTTTTTCTTCTATCTTTTCTTCTACCTCTTCTTTTAACCCTAAAGTTTCGCATTTTCGCCATTCGATTCTTCGACATTTGGTACAGTGGACGTATCGGTGTCGAGTTTTCGGAAGACGGATTTGCGGGTCTTTACACTACCGGTGGAATTTAAGCATAATAGTATCATTAGGTCGAGTAGTTCACTGTGGTTAGCATCCACGGTATTTGTAAAGAAGTCAGATGGATCAATATGTATGTGTATTGATTACCGGAAGCTGAATGAGTTAACAGTGAAGAATCATTATCCATTGCCTAGGATATATGACCGGTTTGACCAATTAAGTGGGGCTAGGGTATTCTCGCAGATTTGGAAATAGGGTTCCATCGACTGAGATTAGTTGAAGATAGTGTTCCATTGACCACGTTTAAAACAAGGTACGGTTCGTATGAGTGGTTAGTCATGCCCTTTAGACTGACCAATTCCTCAACATTCATTGTAGATATTATGAACTAAATTTTCATGACCAATTGGATAGATTTGTATTAGTCTTCATTATCGATAGTTTGGCATATTCTAAGAATGAAAGAGACCATGAAGTCCATCTTAAATTAGTGTTGGAGACATTGAGATAGCAAAAATGAAAGACGGAGTTTTTCCAAGTGCCACACTTAGAAACAAGTAAGTTTCTTGGTCATGTAGTTTGAAGAATGGATTAGCAATGGATCTATTGAAGATAGAGACTATTAATGATTGGAAGAGGCTAGAGATGATTACTAAGATAAGAATTTTCGTAGGATTGGCTAGCAATTATCGTGGATTCGTTAAGAATTTCTTGCTATTTGAACCAAAAATGACACAAACCCCCAAAAGAGTAAGAGAGTAGAGATTAAATGAAGAAAGCAAATGAAAACCGAGTAATAAACAAGCACACACAAATTTATAATGGTTCGGCAATCTTGGCCTACGTCCACTTGAATGATTTTATTGCTTTTGCACTAGCTTTTGTTATTACAAGTAGGAGGGATCAGTAGGGATCCCATAGTACAATGGAGTTTGTGTGTACCAGCAGTATAAAAATATTTAGAATTAACCATGCCCCTTGTATTTATATGGGTAAACGACCAAATATCTCGTTGATATTTCTCCTGCAGATCCTCGGCTCCAAAACCAAGTCTCCCAAGAAGTTTGAGCTCTAAATTCACTTAGGAGGGGGATCGATACCGACCCCTATAGGGGGGTTCGGTACCGATCCCTAAATACTTAAACATAGGTTGAGCGACTTCTCGTGTTGGTTCGTCTTGATGTTGGCTTCATGTTTCCAAGGCTGTTTGTATCGGTAATAGCTTGTTTTGGGGTCTAAATAATGGAGTTGTAGAAGAACAAAGTTGCAGATTCAGGAGTTTGTGGAGATCGATAAAAAATTGCATTGATTCAACAAAGCGATCTTGGAAATAAACTTTTAGCATAAAGTTAGGCATGTAGGCAGAAGATGAGGTCCACCCAAGGTAGAGTGGGGAGTCGATATCGACGCCTAGAATGGGTTCGGTACCGATCCCCAACTTAGGTAGATTCATGACTTCTCTAGTTTGGGTTGCTTCTGCTTGAAGTCCGACTCGGGAAATTTGAGTGTTTACTTGGGGCTTGACCTTAGATTTTATGAGATTTTCGTGTTTTGAGTTTTCCTTCATTTGATTGGAGTAAGACCCGAGATTTTAAGTGTTTGTTCCAAGCCATTGGTGGTCGGTACGGAGTTAAGTCCAGGGATCGGTATCAAGTCGCGCTTGGGGTCTTTTATGGATTGCTTCGGGCCTGACTCAGGGAATTCTTAGGTCTATTCTGCTTTGAGTCTAAACTGAGAATTCTATGGGTTTACTCCGGGTTGGCTCTTTCAAAAACTTGCACTTCCAAATTTTCAACTTTTTTCCGCTCAGTTTTTGTTATTTCATTTTTCTTATCTTTTTACGATATTCCCAAGATCCTTGGATCATTTATTCATCGTTTTCTCATTCGATTTGATTATTTAAGTCTGTTCGAATACTACCTAATCAAAAGGCTGGATAATACTTACCTCTCAAAGCGCATCTTGTTACAAACATGATGTGCTTTGAATCGAGACAAGTTAGGATTGCTGGAATGGATTTCACTCAATACCTCGAATTGTCGTTATCCTTCCATCGAGTGGCTTTCACGAAGAGTCATACCTTTAACTGTCCATTGCGATGCTTGGTCGATGTTTGACATTGTAAAATCGGAATGTATTCTCTTGGTAATTGTTTGTGCTTGATTCCATTGAGCTAGTTGATTGAACTAGTAGGCCTCAGTTATCTGAACTGGTTTCTTTTTGAAACTCCCATGTTAGAATTCAATTTTCGTCGATTTAGTAAATTGCATGTCGAGTATACATACACGCTCGTACATCCATGCACATACTTCTGCCATTGGCTTCCAAGCATGTTAATATGCCTATAGGTCATTGCCAAGTTCCATGTAATTGTAAACACAAGTTTTTTTGTTTTTTTAATACTAGGCACGAGCCACAATGTTAAGCTGTCGTATTCAGCTTTTGGATGATTGTACTCCTGCCCCCAATCTTGGGTTAGCGAAGTTAGTGCATGGACGGTTGAACCTCGTCCTTATGAAGCTATACTCTTCCCCCTGGTTCTATGGTCCGAGTTAGTGAATGGGTAGTCGGGTCACGCCCATTCGAAGTTTCTACTCCTCCTGATGGATCGAAGGTAGGAGTTAGCTGATGGATGGTCAGGTCACATCCACCGTGGGTTGGACGATCGAGTCACGTCCTAGGTGGTTTTATAGTCCTCCCGTCGAATCGTGGGACAAAGTTAGTTGATGGATGGTTAGGTCACATCCATCTCATATTGGATGGTCAAGTCACATCCTTTTGTGATTTATACTCCTCCTGTCGGGTCAAGGGTAAGAGTTAGGTGATGGATGGTCGGGTCACATCCATTTCGAGTTTGTCGATGGACGGTCGGATCACATCCTTTTGTGATTTATACTCCCCATGTCAGGTAAAGGGAAAGAGTTAGGTGACAGATGGTCGGGTCACATTCGTTTTGAGTTCGTTGATGGAGGTTGGATCATGTCCTTTTGTGATTTATACTCCCCTGTCCGGTCAAGGGTAAGAGTTAGGTTACGGATGGTCGAGTCACATCATCTCGAATTATGCTTTGGGCTCCATGTTGAGGGTAAGAGTTATTGCGTGGACGGTCATGTCACATCCACTTTAGATTGGATTTCGAGCCCACCGAGCTCCAGGCTAGGTATAAATGTTCTAAAAAACTCCTGACACGAGCTTGAGAGTGGATGGTCGATTCACACCCACTTTGGATCACATTCTTACCCCCAAGTCAAGGGCAAGAGTTGGCTGATGAGCGATCAAATTACGCTCATTTTGGTAGAGCTCTACAGATTTGGTCACTGGCCGTGAAGATTTGGTTGGCACCTAATTCTAGGTACATGCACACCTGCATTGTTCACATGCAATTTCATTCAAGTCAGTCATATTTCGCGAGCAATATAGCACACAAAGAAAAGGTTTGCGTGACTGGAAAGCAACTTTATTGAAAATGAAAAATAATAGAGTCCGTCTTGTTAGATAGTTCTAAGTAAATAAGCATAAGTTTTATTCTAGGATGAAATGACGTCGTTATGCTAGCCACTCCATCCCGCTCCAGCTCTTCTCAGTTGGAAGATAACCATTAGTGGTCTAATTTATAATCAATCTCCTTTTAGGTCGCCTAGGCTCATCAGCACTAGGAGCGTTCTATTCTCGTTGGGGGTCAGATGTCCCCTGCATACCATCCTGTGGGTCTTTCACAAACTGTTGAAGCTTTTTTTTGGATCAGCTCTTCGATCATATCACAGAGGTATCTACACTCGTTCGTATCGTGACCATATGTCTCGTGAAATCTACAGAACTTTCCAGACTTCTTCTAGTCCTGAGTTGACTCTCTTGGGGTTGGTTTCCTATACTGGTCCGAATCACGAGGAGCTAAGTAAAAGTTTTCATCTGAGCTATTTAGTGGGGTGTATGTGCTAAATCTCGGGATTCTTGGTCATCTTATAGAATCCGGGTTCTCGTCTGGGGCCCTGCTACGGCCCTTGTTTAGACTCTCACTCTTGTTTTGCACATTTACGTCAATGTTCTCGAAACTCGCTCTAGACTATTTCACAGCAATGTTTCTTTGCACTACTTCGGCCTACCGGCCTGTATCCTTCCCTCTTCTAGTCAGATTAGTCTCCTCCTTGCATAAGCATTGTGCCGCCTTATTATAAAAACGATCTAGAGGAGCAGGAGACTTTCTTGATAACCATTCACCAAAGTCTATATCGGGGTGGATCCTCCTGATCAAAGCCATCAAGATTATGTTCTCCTAAGGGTTGTTCGCTTAAGTCACAATAGTATTGAATCTTTGCAAAATGTCCTTGAACAGCTCCCCTAGTCCTTGGAATAAGTTAGACAACGACATCACATCCTTGGGGCGAGTCGCATGCATTCTGAATTGCTCGATAAATTTCTTTGCCAGCTGATCAAATGATGAGATGGACATTTGTGGTCGTCGAGTAAACTACATGGTCGCTACTCCTTCTAGGAAAATATGAAGGCTTCTACACTTGACGGCATTCATGGCCCTGGCAGAATCCATGTTCCACTATACTTCATAAGGTGCTATCAGGGGTCAGTCTTCCCTGAATATGCCGGCATGGTTGGTATATTGAATCTCTATGGATACTCTTCACGCATAATGGCTTCAGTGAAGGGATTTCAACCCGGGGAGGTACCTTAGTCGTCGTTAGTTTGGCCTTGACTTTCTCTCACAAGTTGTCTCGCCATCTCAGCCAAGTTCAGCTCTTGGGAACCTACTAGGTTATGGTAGTCGTAATCTATTCCTTGTGCTTGGCCCGATAAACAATCCCGGTTCATGCCTCATCGTCTAGGTTCTCCTAACTCTAGAAGAATCGTTTGCTCAGCAGCTCCACGTTCTAATAGTAGACAAGGATTCAAATAGCCCGAGAATTAAGTTCTCAGTGAAAGCACCAAAATGTTTGAACCAAAAATGGCCCAAACACCCAAAAGAGTAAGAAAGTAGAGATTAAATGAAGAAAACAACTAAAAACTGAGTAATAAACAAGCACACAAAAATTTATACTGGTTCAGCAACCTTGGCCTATGTCCACTTAAATGATTTTATTGCTTTTGCACTAGTTTTTGAGATTACAAGTAAGAGGGATCGGTAAGGATCCTAGAGTACGGTGGAGTTTGTGTGTAGTAGCCGTGTAAAGATCCTTAGAACGAACCATTCCCCCGGTATTGATAAGGGTAAATGACCAAATATCTCATTGATATTTCTCCTACAGATCCTCGTCGTCAAGACCAAATCTCCCAAGAAGTTTGAGCTTCAAATTCACTAAGGAGGGGGATTGGTACTGACCCCCATAGAGGGGTTCGGTATTGATCCCTAATACTTAAGTATGGATTGAGCGACTTCTCATGTTGGTTCATTTTGATGTTGGCTTCATGTTTCCAATGTTGTTTGTATTAATAAAAGCTTGTTTTAGGGTCCAAATGATGGATTTGTAAAAGAACAAGCTGCAGATTCAACAGTTTATGGAGATCGATAAAGAATTGCATTAATTTAACAAAGCGACCTTGAAAATAAGCTTTTAGCATCGAGTTAGGCAAGTAGGCAGAAGATGGGGTCCACCCAAGGTGGAGTTGGGACTCGATACTGTAACGACCCGTATTTTACGGATCGAAACATCGTAAAATAATTAACAATTGGTTGCATTGTTGATAAGACGTTCAGAATTTTTCTAAGTCCTAAGTTGGTTTGGACAAGTTAAGAGATAAGTCTGGGTCGAGTTGTCGACTTAAGGAATTAACCGAGTTAAGGAAGTGTGGTTGACTGACTTAAGGTAGTGACCGACCTAAGTGATAAGTCGTGACCGACTTAAGAGGTTTAGGCGACCTAAGGAAGAGTAGTAGGCGACCTAAGTATTCTGGGGTTAGGTCGTGGGGTAGAGTTAGGTCGGCAACGACCTAAGGAAACTGTTGTGAGCGACCTAAGTGTGGCATTGGATAGTTAAGTCGTCTAGACGACTTAGTAGATAGGTCGTATCCCAGTTTGTTCGCGACTTATGTTAGGTCGCGTAGATGTTTAAGGGTTTAGGTCGTAGACGACCTAAGAGATAGGAGACTTAAGAGTTTCTGGCGAGTTAAGGTTTCGAGCGACCTATAGGATGTAGTTAGTATAGTTAGGTCGGCAATGACCTAGAGGAGCTGGGATAGCAGGTTAGCGACTTAGTAGTTAAGTCGTTGGACGACCTAAGGGGTTAGTATCTGGTCGTGTTGGTTAAGTCTTAGGTCGCGTATGGGCTTAAGTGTTAGGTCGCGTGGGTTGCTGAGTGGTTAGGTCGTAAGGTTTTATAAGTCGTAGGTCGTACCTATTGTTAAGTCGCGATCTGTGTTAGGTCGTAAGTCGCATGTAAGTGGAAGCGCATGTGTTAAGTCGCGAGCGACTTAGGAGTTAGGATGGTAAGTCTTGAGACCTGGTTCGTTAAGTCACGCGCATTGTTTAGGTCGAAGAGCTGTTAGGTCGTATGGGTTTTAGGTCGGCAAGGTCTTAGGTCGTAGGTCGGAGACGACCTAATTCCGAGTTACGACTTAGGGAAATTTTCGCCTATAAATAGAAGGGGGTTGGCTTCATTTTTGGGATCCGGATTTTGAAGCGACAAAGTGCTGCCATTTTGAGAGCTCGACTTCTACACTTCTTCACTTCTTTTCTCCACTCTAATCTAGTGCTTCCTTTCATCCAAATCGAAGATCAAGATTGAAGATTCAAGAGCTTAGATTGAAGATCTTCATCTTTTCAAGAGAGATTTCTTCGTTTGAAGCGGATTCGTGATAGATCAAGCTTGATCCTTCGCTGTCCAGATCTGAAGCGTGTTGATTTGAGGTTGTTTAGGTGATTTGGTGAGTGGTGATTATCTCTCACACGGATCCAAAGGAGTATATCGGATTGTTGACTCAATTTGGTGTTAAAATAGAGATTTCCATGCATTTTCTTCATCCTAAGTGTAGATCCATGTAGATCCATTGTTCATGATGATGTTACATTCATTTTATCACATGTTAACCTATGCAAGTTCATTCATCAAGTTTGTAGAGATATTGTTTATGTTTTCATGCTTATTGGACTTTCAACTCTTTAATCACGAAAATGCCATTATTGTTATAATTGTCTACTTAGATCATATTTGAATGCTTGATTGTTTGGATTAATGTTTGATTTGATTGATTGCTATGGATTAGATGATTGATGGTTTGATTTAGACCAAAGACGATTCAAAAGCTAAGGGAAAGGCTCTTGAATTGGGAAAGCTGCTTGTGGCATATGTAGCGGGATGATGAAGCTCTTATGCGTAGATTTGATGATGTGATGTTGAGATGAGGCTTTGCGAGGATGTGATGAAGCGAGGCAATCATGTGATGAAGACTTGGTCTAATCCAGACGGGATCATTCCAAGCATGTTGATAACTCGGTGATATGATTCGAGTTGAGGATAATGAATGGATATGAGAATAGTCGTCGAGGAGGATGACTAGGAGGCTTGGATAGCATCGTTGTTGAAGGTTCTAGCATGCTCTAAGCAAGAGTACGTTTGGGCAGATTCGATAGTCCCAACGGCCAACTGTTGATGGTCGAGTACTCTGGGCAGATTCGATAGTCCTAGGCACGGGCTGCGACGACGTGCAGGAGTTATGTCTAGAACCGGGGTTTCCATTAGCCCTTGACGGACGGCTGAAAGAATGTGCCGGTCATTCAATTAACGGTGATATCGAAGCAGTGATAACAGTGATAGCCAGAGTCATGGATGTTTGGTTGTATCGTCATTCGGACTCAAGAGCGGTATTTTCTGGGTGCTTATCTGATTTAGGCCTTGGTACTTGGAAAACATCGCCCTTGACTCGAATGATTATTACTTTACTTTAAATTGTATGCTCTGCTATGTTGCTTCTGCTTAGTGTGTGTCTGGGGCTATCACTGTAGAAAGAGGTGGAGTGGGAGGGTTGTATTCCTATTCCTTTTCCTTTATGCTCTTTTGGTATGTTGTTAGTTAATTTACTGCTCACTAAGACTGTTGTCTGACTCAAGGCTTTATGTTTTAATTCTTATTGCCTTGGGCTATTCGTCCATTTTGGGACGGGCAGACTAGGTAGCATGTGACAGGTGCTGTTCTCTTCTCACGATGCTGATATCGAAGACGAGCTAGAGTGTTGCATATTATCTTCTTATATGTACTGGATATTCCGCTGTTTTGTATTCTCTGAGAGATATGTAGTGAGGCTTGATGTATTGACTATTTGGATGTTTGTATTCAACTATTATGGAGTTTTATATGATGGCATTTTGTTCTGTAAAGCTTCACTATACATATGTTCTATTGTATTTTGTCCATGCGCTGTGAGTAATACGATAGATTCTGTTGTTTTAATTTACCTTGACAATCGTCCATGGTCGCCTGGCACACTTTACAGCGCACTTTCTCTAGATTCGGTGCAGGGGTCATGGGCGGTCATCACAGATACTGATCCCACTAATGGGGTCGGTACCGATCCCCAACTTGGGTAGATTCATGACTTCCCTAGTTTGGGTTGCTTCTGCTTGGAGTCTGTCCCGAGAATTTCGAGTGTTTACTTTGGGCTTGACCTCAAATTTTCTGAGATTTTGATGTTTTGAGTTTTCCTTCGTTTTCTTGAAGTCAAACCTGAGATTTTTGAGTGTTTTCTCCGAACCATTGGGGTCAGTACCGAGTCAAGTCCAGGGATCGGTATCGAGTCGTGCTTTGGGTTTTTTATGGATTTCTTCGAGTCTGACTCGGGGATTTCTCAAGTCTATTCTGCTTTGAGTCTGACCTGAGAATTTTGTTGGTTTACTCCGGATCGGCTCTTCCAAAAACCTGAACTTCCAAATTTTCAACTTTTTTCTGCTCATTTTTTGTTATTTCATTTTCTTATCTTTTTACGATATTCCCAAGGTCTTTAGATCATTTTTTAACATTTTCTTATTCATTTGATCATTTAAGTTTGTTCGAATACTGCCTGGTCAAAAGGCCGAATAACACTTGCAGATAGCAGCACCCTTGAGTAAGTTGATCAGGAAGAATGAGAAGTTCGTATGGACTGATAAGTGTGAAGAGTCATTTCAAGAGTTGAAGAGGTTGTTGATGAATGCTCATGTTTTGATCGTACCTAAAAGGAATCAGGATTTGGTAGCGTATGATGATGCCTGTGAAACCAGATTGGAAAAGGTACTAATGTAGAAGGAAAGAGCGATAGCATATGCGTCTAGGCAGTTAAGACTACATAAGGTTCGATATTTGGCTCACAACCTAGAGTTGGCAGTAGTGATCTTGACACTAAATATTTAGAGGAATTATCTTCTGGGAGAGGTTCAAGTTGTATACAGATCACAGGTCTCTTAGATATTTATTCTCTTAGAAGGAGTTGAATATGAAGCAACAAAGGTGGTTAGAATTTCTAAAGGCATACAATTTTGATATCGAGTATGAGCCGGGAAAGGGGAAGAAGGTTGTAGAAGCTTTAAGTAGAAAGCAACAGAATGGAGTGTTAGCCATGATTGAGGAATGGAAGGTGTTAGAGACATTAGCCTTTTGTGAAGTGCATTATAGGAAGAATGCAGGATCAAGTCAAGATTCTAGTGCATTCGCAAGTTTGGAAGTTCGTTCAATACATTTGATTAAATTTCTACAAGGCAAAGAGAGAACCCATTGTTAGCTAAAAGAAATAGTTGATTAGAAATAGGCATGGATGTAGAGGATCAGAAGGAATTTGAGATAGATTTGAAGGAATGGCTTAGGAAGAAAGTAAGATTACATGTTTCAAATGTAGGAGATTTCAGAAGGAAGTCTTATAAGAAACTCATCAGTCCAAGTTTACGATTCACCTTAGAGGGACGAAGATGTATCATGACATGGGGCGAGTATTCTTTTGAGAAGGGATGAAAACGGATATCGGGGAATGCGTGAAGAGGTGTTTTACATGTCAGCAGGTAAAGGCCAATCATCGGAAGCCAAGCGGTTCACTTTAACCTTTAGAAATAATGAGTTGGAAGTGGGATTCAGTATCTATGGATTCTATGCATGGGCTGCCAAATTCAAGAATGAGAAACGATAACATTTGGGCAATAGTCGACAGATTGACTAAAAGTGTTCATTTTATCCATGTGAAGAATGTTGTAAGGCTACACGAGATTCCAAGCAGTATTATTAGTAATGGAAACCCATTGTTCACCAGTGAGCTCTAGAGAAGTTTGCAGAATGCATTGGGTAAATAATTGAATATAAGTATAATTTACCACCTACGGGAAGATGGTAAAATGGAAACGGTGAACCATGTGCCAGAAGATTTGTTGAGAGCGTGTGTTTCAGATTTCAACGGATCTTAGGAAAATCTTTTGCATTTGGTAGAGTTTGCCAACAATAATATCTACAGCAGAGTATCAGAATAACACTGTTTGAGGCGCTTTATGGTGGACCATACGAGTCATCCATTTGTTGGTTAGACATGGGGGATGACTCGTGTTAGGACTTGACTTTGTAAGGGATGCTACTAAGAAAGCAAACTTATTCATTCTAGAATTAAGGCTGTACAATCTAGGCAGAAGAATCATGCTAACAAGAGGAGAAAAGAACTAGAGTTCATAGTAGGCGATAATGTGTTTGTAAAGGTTTCACCGATGCAAGGTGTTGTGAGCTTTGGGAAGACGGGGAAATTGGTGCCAAGGTATGTGGATCCATTTCAAGTGATTGAGAGGATCAATAAACTCGCATACCAAGTCAAGTTACCAAGTGGTTTGGTGGGAGTGCATAATGTTTTTCAATTATCATATTCGAGGAAACGTGTGCACAACCCAAATACGGTGGTGGAACCAAAGGCGGTTGAGGACTTGTTTATAGAACCATATTTGACTTATGCCAAGCGACTAAAAGGGATAACATGTAGGGACATGAAGGAATTAAAGAATGAAGTCAATAAACTCGTTCGCATCCAGTGGAGTGACGATGTAGCTGACTATACCTAGGAGGTTGAGGGATAAGATTATAAATATCTATCCTGATTTGTTTTGACATGTAAGATTGGGCATGTACGTTTTATTGTATAAACTTGTAGTGACACTTATGATTTTGTAATATGATACTATTATGTGTTAGTAAAGTAACTAATGCATTATAATTGTTGATTTATGATTTCATTAGTAGAGAATTAGTGTAATTGTTGTACTTGCATGAGCATTAAATTGATGACGGTGGTCATTACCCTGCCTTGTCTAAATTTCAAGGATGAAATTGTTACAAAGAAGGGAGACTGTAACACCACACATTTTGGAGTATCATAATATAAGGAATAAATTAATTAATCAAAATATCCTATGAGATAATAATTAAGTAAGTAGGTACATTAATAGAATATAAGAAGTGAATGTAAGATTAAGAGTTTAGAAGATTAATAAGACTAAGCTAGAAATGGATTTTAGCCCAAGCTCAAGTTATTAATCCCTAAATGTGACCATTTTAAAGCTCGAAAATAGATGTTATTGATGCTACAGTCATTCTTAGTATTATTTCCCAGTGAAAAAATGAGATAAGTTATTATATCGTTAACATCAAAAGTAAACAATTTACACATTTCAACAAAATATTAGCTTTAATTCATTTGCAAATTCATTACATTTTAGTTAGTAACCCTACGATTACATCATTCAGATAATATATAATAAATACGACATAATTCCAACAGTGATATCTTAAGATGCCTCCTTGGATGATCAGAGTCTTAACTACCTAGACGGTAATAAACCTCGTCATTACATACAATCAAAATAGCAAAAAACAGTTAAAACTGCAAAGTGGGTATAAACTATAAATAGCAGCTTGCCCCCCGTATGTCTTTAGTAGCTTATTCGTCTAAACCTAAAAACTCTACCCTCAGCTTATCCAATTTTAATAAATAACCCAGAGTTTAAGGGGAAAAGAAAAAACTTTGGGTCAGACAAAATTTCTGGTGTAAATAATATTATACCGTCTCAAACCAAAATAGATACTTAGTGAGACAATTCCGTTGAAGCATGTGATGGGTTTCCCCTTATTAATATCTTACTAAACAATATGTCAATCATAACATATCATCCAAAAAAATGATTGGAACATAAATATAACATCAATATCATGCATAATGGGCAATGAATAGTCCGTCATTCACTAGGGTCGCAGGGTCACACATTCCATAGTTACCCAATCTCATAAAATAGTTCATTCAAAGGCATAGTTTTCCTAAGGTCACTATGAATCTATTAGTTTTTACAGGCCAACCAAAAACCCATGGGGCATACTCAAGCTATAATATACCAGATAATTCAATGGTTTATCAGTCCATTTAGAAGAAAACTACCAGCGGTATCTTAAGATCGGTAGGAGAAGACAACTACAGTCTACTAAATATGATAGGAGAGAATACATGTGAGTACCTCTACTACGAGTTCCTTCGGATGCGTAATAATCTTATTATCGGCAAAGCCCTATGCATTGGAATCGCGGACATGACCAATTCGGGGCTTACGAAATACGGAGCTCAATTCATTCTCTTATTAAGATATTTTCTAACTAGTTTACAGTATAAAGTTTTAGATCAAATATCTTGAAATCGAAGAAATAACTTTTATAGAAACCAATTTTCTATATGAAAATACATTTGGAATAGAAATCAAATTTCTCATTCCATATTAAGTATCTTTTAGTATTTTATTCAATTCTCATTTCTAATGTGTCTTTATGAAGCAAAAAGTGGTCATTCACCCTCTTCATCCCGACCCTGCCTTAAGTTAAAACCACCCTCATGCATTTGTTTTCCTTTTCAAATGGTCAAACCGTTCAAAAAGAAACCCTTACTACAAGACTATAACGAACTCTTTACAAAAATGCACTTAGTCATCCTTCACATTTAAGTATATTGAATAAGTAGCACTTTACGTAAATTGATCAAATTGAGACTTCGGTGATCGAGTTCCTAGTTCCATCTTGGGTTCTAGGTCTAGTGTTGCATCTAACACAACAATATCCTTACTACAATCATTGAATATATGACCCTGCACTATGGTTACTTGCAGTTTCGAATGAACTAATTTCATCGAGGTTTCCTACATTATAACTGGCGATTATTCACCATAAAACATTTATACATGATCGAATATGGATCAAATATTCATATTATTGCATTACATAAGAGTTTAAAGCCCATCCAATATAACACACAGTTTCAGACAAATAAACACTTAAGGATTGAGGTACGAACGTTTAAGTAGTTGTATAATTAAGCACTCACACGAGTCTTAAAGCAAAAACATGCAAAAGAATTTATCAACGTCGATTGTTTTAACTTGTGTAACATATATATTTACAATATTTGAAAGGTTAAATGTATTCATTTTATTTTTCTAATAAGGATCCCACTAGATTTTTATGTTTATCGATACACGAAGAAAAACATATAAGTCTTTTGACTTCTTCAGTGAGTGTTAGGATTCGCTTGTCTTGGGATTTCGACCTTGAGTTTGCTCAAGAAATCATAGACCTGCAAGCGATGGATAATACATTATCGGTTGTATCATCTATAATTCATAACCCATAGTCTTTGTCCTAATCTCATCATGACCTTAAGTTTTATTAAGAAATCGAAAGAGATAATTCACTCGTATCTACCATTTCGCGAGGGCCTAAGGATAATGTATGTACCTAGTGTTTGCTTAACAAATATATACCATTATCATACCTTGTCTAGTCAATATATTAGTAATAATATGCATAACATCCCTAGATTGAGTTTGCTCAATAACCAGAGAGTATGAAAGTAATTTATTAATATATAGATGGTAGAGGACAACATTTGTGACGCCCCACCTCTATGCTCATAATAACAAAGAGTATTAAAAGAAATACTGTCTATAATTACGAAGAATAAGACTGGATAGGAGCGGCCATCCGTAGTTGGCCTTACACTAGTATTGGTTATTTCGATAGGAGTGGTTTATATTTTTATTTTTCATCTCTTATTTATTTACTCCCATCGACATACTCAATTCCAGTATAAAACAAGCTACGATGGTTCATAATACTTTAGAACAATATATATAAAAACAACACAGATACAAAATAGAATGCGGAACACAGATAACGAAAGTCTCATATATATATATATAACTGATGTCAGTTACAATACAATTGACACAATACATATGATACAACTACAACTGTCGACTCAAGAAGTTATATATACAAGTACATTATCGACTAATATACATGAATACATATCATCTTTAAAACAGACACACTGACTACTACAACAAGACGACGACCACTTCAAATGATATAAAAAGTCTTCATAGCTCAACAGCAACTCAAAGCAGGAAATCTACCACCTGAAATAACTCGGGTCTGACCCGAGTATTACATTCAAAAGAAAATAATACACGGGTCAGTCTAATTCAAACTCAGTTATTAGTGCATAGAAGCAATAATAATCAATATCAAATAGACGACAGTCACATAAATCTCATATATTCGACTCCTCGATAAAAGAGTCGGATAACGGAAGATATAACACTAAACAGTGTTAAACAACAAATCAGCAATCCAAATCAATTTAAACAATTGAAATGTCAATTTAAAAACAACAATGCTGATTGGCTGCAGTACACGCTAACGTGTACTGCCTCGCCAATACAGGCTATGAAATACTCAGAAGATCAATAAATCCAAAATCCAACGGATCCAACTCAAATCAAAATGAACCATTTCAAAATACGACTTCAAAATATTGAATTGAATCCAACAAAACAATTTAACCATCGAAATACCAACTAAATCTGTCAATCCTGTTAGGGCTGCAGTACACGCACGCATGTACTGCCTCGCCACTACAATAATACAAACACGCTCGACTAGCAGAACAGAGAGCTGCAAAGGTAAAACTGCACCCAAATACAACTTCAAACAAGAACAGTGCACCTAAATGCACGATGAAACTTTACAACTAACACAAGGTCAAACCCAAAGAAGCCGGGTCAACACATGTGAAAATAAACTAGATCACAAGGGCAACAAGTGGCAGTAAGCAAGTGCAGACCACGAAGGCAAGGCCTTAACATCAGATATGAGACAAAGAACAAACGCATATGCGCAAGTCAAGGGCACCAGTACAAAGCTCCAAAAACAACAGACTCTAATACAAAGTAATGCTACTGGCGACAATGGAATGTAACTGACAACAATTTGGGCTACCCAATTGCTTAATAATGTAACTGGCAGCAATGTAGGCTACAGATGGAAACTTCCAAAATGTCAGACTCGAAACAGAGACAAGTACAACCAGAATCCAAGTTTATATGCAAATAATAGTGCAGTGATAAAAATGAAGTGGTATGCAATGGTGAAGTATTAGATTTCAAGTGAAGCAATGGGCCGGAACAATAAATGCTAAGCAATATCAATACGACAGAAACCAATCAAGACAGTGACAATAAGGCACTGCAAATACAAGGCAGTGACTGTATGCAAGGGTGACCAACACTTCTCAAGATTCGAATACAGGCAACTATCTAATGAAAGAGTGCAGACCTAAATGTCAAGACACTGCTAATGTAACAGGCAAGTGATGAATACAATTAACTCAAATTAGGTTAAAGTGCATCAGTATATGACACAACACCAGGCTACATGAATGCAGATTGCAGCAGTGAATGTAGTAGACCCAAACACGTATGTATCCTCATCCCAACAAAGGCAGTAACGATGCAGTCTGTTCTACATGAACTTCAACTAAATACCAATGCAAACCCAAATGTACAAGACTCGAGAATAATAGCATGATGACATAAAGCTAATGGAATTTGACTCAAGACAACACTATCAATGAAGCAACGCAGCCGTGAGTGGTACCAACACCACTGTAAACTGACAACAATTAAATCAAAGCACTAAAGTTTATCAAGCAATTCGAGGCTGTCAAGAGATAATAGTAACCAACGAAAAGGGACCTGGTACAACGTGAAATAATCGAAACTGCAGTAATGGCCAAGAATCAAAATCAAAGCCGTGGAAATCATGGTGCCAACCAAGTTCTAAATCAATGCTGAGAAAACCAAGAAATCATCATATATACTCATATAAACAAGCCAGGAAAATCACGGGTATTCGAAAATAATCGAACAACAAGCCAAAGAATTATCAGACGAAGCCATGAAATACATACGACGAAAATAAGGGGCTTCGAACCCTATATGAACAGAAACACCAAAGGCAACACACGAATTCAAACACGAAAGTCTCGAATTTAATCAATCCCAATATTAAAACGAAATCGAATAGCCAAGAAAACCAAGCATCTGAAGTAAGAATTAGATGTGAGCAACTCACCATTTCTCGACGAGGCAGTGAAGCCAAAACCTATGAAAATCAAATAGCCCCCAAGTCTTCGTCGAAGGGAACGAACGAGCCAGCCCTCATTTGAAAACGAACGAACGAAGAAATCATGGCCGCCATTTTCTTTTGCTTAGGGTTTAAAACGAAAAGGAGAATGAAAGGGTCAGTTATTTTCTTCGATAGGTAATACTGCATATAGCAACCAATTGAAGACATGGGTCAAAGTAAATTGTTAAGCCCGCATAACAATTTTAAAGATTTTAAAAAGAATTTCAATTTGATTCAAATTCCAATAGCAAGATTACAAACGATTTAATCGTCTAATGACGATGATTGTTCGATATGAAACCCCGGGTTGTTACAGAGTCCCCTCCTTATAAAAATTGCGTCCCCGCAATTTTCATAATTAAAGTTGTCTATAACAATTATTTTCCTAACCTAAACTGGTTAAGCTAGAAAAATAATGATCGAGAACACAAACACCAAAGAAGTCTTTTAATTTCATAAAAGAAATTCACAAATTCTCGACAAAGTCTGATTATCAAATAGATAATCAGAAAACAACAGAACTGAATAAATACAATTATCAGCCACATTCAATTACCAATTAGATAATCAGAAATACAGAAATCACAAAACAGCAATATCTAATTATTAACAAAGTTAATTATGAAACACAAATCACAAATTGCAAACTGCAAATATCTAGTTATCCACAATTAACTAGAAAACACAAAATCCATAATCAACAACTCTAACTATTAACAGAAATAGATAGAAAACAACGATTCAATAAAATCAGCATACTCTAGAATCAATTGGAGACTAGAAAATCTCATAATCAGCGAAATTAGCAATCAACCAATAGTCGAATATCAAAGACGATAATAAAATCTCAAGTCACAAATATTCGATTATCAAAAACGATAATCAAATCAACAAATATTCGATTATCAAAAACTATAATCAAATCAACAAATATTCGATTATCAAAAACGATAATCAAATTTCAAATCAACAACTATTCGATTATCAAAAACGATAATCAAATTTCAAATCAACAAATATTCGATTATCAAAGCGATAATCAAATTTCAAATCAGCAATTATTTAATTATCAAAAGCGATAATTAAATCTCAAATCAGCAAATATTTAATTATCCAAAAGCGATAATTAAATCTCAAATCAACAAATATTTAATTATCCAAAAGCGATAATTAAATCTCAAATCAGCAAATATTTAATTATCCAAAGTGATAATTAAATCTCAAATCAGCAAATATTTAATTATCAAAAGCGATAATTAAAAGTAACAATTATATGATTATCAAAAACGATAATCAGAACCCATATCAATAAATATCCAATTATCACAAGCGATAATTAGAAACAACAATTATCCGATTATCAAAAACGATAATCAGAACTCATATCAACAAATATCCAATTATCACAAGCGATAATTAGAAACAACAATTATCCGATTATCAAAAACGATAATCAGAACTCATATCAACAAATATCCAATTATCACAAGCGATAATTAGAAACAACAAATATTTAATTATCGATACGATTATTAAATCTCATAACATCAGATATCTAATTACCTGCAGATAATTAGAAACAACAAATATCTAGAAATCGATTAAGAAGACTAGAAAATCAACATAAAAGCTTGGATCGATCCCATCAGATGGCGAGTTTTTAATTCGCCGCACGTGCATCAACAAATGGCCGAAGCCTACCAAGTACTCAACATAATTTTTGGCGCCCATCAGATTGACCCAAAGGTCCGCAGAGTGACCCGAAGGTCTAGTACTGGTATTTGACCCGAAGGTCCATCAGAGTGGCCCGAAAGCCCAACAAATGACCCGAAGGTCCAACAAATGACCCGAAGGTCCTTATAGTGGCTCGAAAGCACACGAAATCATCAAATATTTCAATTAACGAGTCCGGAATTAACCGAAATAGCAAACGAACATGTCCCATACCACGTGTTTTACTAAATCGTTTGATTCTCTTCATCGTTTCCTTGAAAGTGCAAAATTGTGTATTTTGTAAAAATACACTTTACATTCTCGAACGGACAAGTCCGAAATTAAGCGAATCAGTAAAAGAAAGGGGTCATAGTCCTCGATTTTGCTGAAACGTTTAAATCGCTTCCTCATTCTTTTGAAAGTGCAAACTGTTAAATTCCTGAAAACAATTTTATTTATTTTGTAAAATAACAATTCACATTCTCAACTGGACAAGTCCGGAGTTAAGCGAATCAGTAAAAGAAAGGGGTCATAATCCTCGATTTTGCTGAATCGTTTAAGTCGCTTCCTCATTCTTTTGAAAACGCAAAATGTTAAAAATTTATAAAACAATTTTCATTTTTAAAACGATTTTCCAATCACGTGATTAAAGCAGCAATATTAGTAACAATTTCGAAAAGGAAATTGTACTTCTCAAAACATCGTAAAACGAATCTCAAAATCAGCATAGCGGAATAACCGCTTGAAAATCTACTTTTAAAATTTGACGGTTACTGAAGCCAAAGCGATAGTAATTTTAAAACGTCAAAATCATATCAAGACAATTTACATCAAAAATGTAATATCAGTGAATTTTCATTCATCAAAATGCCACAAAACACTGTGCTTTAAAATATAGCATTGGTGTAAAATCCCGTTATAAAAATAACGGCAACAAAATACGTTTCATAACCAAGCATCGGTTCAACGTAAAATAAATGCAATAACGTACAATTCAAATTTTGCACGTACTACAAAATGAACAAAGAAATCATTCGAATGTATCTTCAATGAAGATAATTCAAAACAGCAAAAATCTAATCAACATATGATTAGCATAAAAGAAAACCAGCAAAGATTTCAATAAAAATCACATAACTGCACTTGGTTCGAATCCTCAATTCGAATTCGAAATTCTCAAAGAAACAAATAAACACAGCTATGTAAACAACAAATGAAATTCTATTTCAATTTCACATTTTGATTTTTTAAATCAAAAGATGATCAGTTGTATTCAGCGAAGACAGTTTCACTGTTTCCGCTGCGCACTCTGATAACAAAACACAAATCAATCAAATCATCAGAACACAATTTCTCTTTTATTTTTAAATAAAGATATTAAAAAAAATTCATCAGAATTTCAAAACTTTAGTTTTGACTCAAAGCACAAATAAAACATCGACCAATAGTTGTAACATATGTTCCATCTAAGTTATGTTTTATATTATGTCCATAAACCCCAAGCTCTGATACCAACTGTGACGCCCCACCTCTATGCTCATAATAACAAAGAGTATTAAAAGAAATACTGTCTATTATTACGAAGAATAAGGCTGGATAGGAGCGGCCATCCGTAGTTGGCCTTACACTAGTATTGGTTATTTCGATAGGAGTGGTTTATATTTTTATTTTTCATCTCTTATTTATTTACTCCCATCGACATACTCAATTCCAATATAAAACAAGCTACGATGGTTCATAATAGTTTAGGACAATATATATAAAAACAACACAGATACAAAATAGAATGCGGAACACAGATAACGAAAGTCTCATATATATATATAACTGATGTCAGTTACAATACAATTGACACAATACATATGATACAACTACAACTGTCGACTCAAGAAGTTATATATACAAGTACATTATCGACTAATATACATGAATGCATATCATCTTTAAAACAGACACACTGACTACTACAACAAGACGACGACCACTTCAAATGATATAAAAAGTCTTCATAGCTCAACAGCAACTCAAAGCAGGAAATCTACCACCTGAAATAACTCGGGTCTGACCCGAGTATTACATTCAAAAGAAAATAATACACGGGTCAGTCTAATTCAAACTCAGTTATTAGTGCATAGAAGCAATAATAATCAATATCAAATAGACGACAGTCACATAAATCTCGTATATCCGACTCCTCGATAAAAGAGTCGGATAACGACAGATATAACACTAAACAGTGTTAAACAACAAATCAGAAATCCAAATCAATTTAAACAATTGAAATGTCAATTTAAAAAAAACAATGCTGATTGGCTGCAGTACACGCTAACGTGTACTGCCTCGCCAATACAGGCTATGAAATACTCAGAAGATCAATAAATCCAAAAGCCAACGGATCCAACTCAAATCAAAATGAACCATTTCAAAATACGACTTCAAAATATTGAATTGAATCCAACAAAACAATTTAACCATCGAAATACCAACTAAATCTGTCAATCCTGTTAGGGCTGTAGTACACGCACGCGTGTACTGCCTCTCCACTACAATAATACAAACACGCTCGACTAGCAGAACAGAGAGCTGCAAAGGTAAAACTGCACCCAAATACAACTGCAAACAAGAACATTGCACCTAAATGCACGATGAAACTTTACAACTAACACAAGGTCAAACCCAAAGAAGCCGGGTCAACACATGTGAAAATAAACTAGATCATAAGGGCAACAAGTGGCAGTAAGCAAGTGCAGACCACGAAGGCAAGGCCTTAACATCAGATATGAGACAAAGAACAAACGCATATGCGCAAGTCAAGGGCACCAGTACAAAGCTCCAAAAACAACAGACTCTAATACAAAGTAATGCTACTGGCGACAATGGAATGTAACTGGCAACAATTTAGGCTACCCAATTGCTTATTAATGTAACTGGCAGCAATGTAGGCTATAGATGGAAACTTCCAAAATGTCAGACTCGAAATAGAGACAAGTACAACCAGAATCTAAGTTTATATGCAAATAATAGTGCAGTGATAAAAATGAAGTGGTATGCAATGGTGAAGTATTAGATTTCAAGTGAAGCAATGGGCCGGAACAATAAATGCTAAGCAATATCAATACGACAGAAACCAATCAAGACAGTGACAATAAGGCACTGCAAATACAAGGCAGTGACTGTATGCAAGGGTGACCAACACTTCTCAAGATTCGAATACAGGCAACTATCTAATGAAAGAGTGCAGACCTAAATGTCAAGACACTGCTAATGTAACAGGCAAGTGATGAATACAATTAACTCAAATTAGGTTAAAGTGCATCAGTATATGACACAACACCAGGCTACATGAATGCAGATTGCAGCAGTGAATGTAGTAGACCCAAACACGTATGTATCCTCATCCCAACAAAGGCAGTAACGATGCAGTCTGTTCTACATGAACTTCAACTAAATACCAATGCAAACCCAAATGTACAAGACTCGAGAATAATAGCATGATGACATTAAGCTAATGGAATTTGACTCAAGACAACACTATCAATGAAGCAACGCAGCCGTGAGTGGTAACAACACCACTGTAAACTGACAACAATTAAATCAAAGCACTAAAGTTTATCAAGCAATTCGAGGCTGTCAAGAGATAATAGTAACCAACGAAAAGGGACCTGGTACAACGTGAAATAATCGAAACTGCAGTAATGGCCAAGAATCAAAATCAAAGCCGTGGAAATCATGGTGCCAACCAAGTTCTAAATCAATGCCGAGAAAACCAAGAAATCATCATATATACTCATATAAACAAGCCAGGAAAATCACGGGTATTCGAAAATAATCGAACAACAAGCCAAAGAATTATCAGACAAAGCCATGAAATACATACGACGAAAATAAGGGGCTTCGAACCCTATATGAACAGAAACACCAAAGGCAACACACGAATTCAAACACGAAAGTCTCGAATTTAATCAATCCCAATATTAAAACGAAATCGAATAGCCAAGAAAACCAAGCATCTGAAGTAAGAATTAGATGTGAGAAACTCACCATTTCTCGATGAGGCAGTGAAGCCAAAACCTATGAAAACAAATAGCCCCCAAGTCTTCGTCGAAGGGAACGAACGAGCCAGCCCTCATTTGAAAATGAACGAACGAAGAAATCGTGACCGCCATTTTCTTTTGCTTAGGGTTTAAAACGAAAAGGAGAATGAAAGGGTCGGTTATTTTCTTCGATAGGTAATACTGCATATAGCAACCAATTGAAGACATGGGCCAAAGTAAATTGTTAAACCCGCATAACAATTTTACAGATTTTAAAAAGAATTTCAATTTGATTCAAATTCCAATAGCAAGATTACAAACGATTTAATCGTCTAATGACGATGATTGTTCGATATGAAACCCCGGGTTGTTACAACATTTATATTAAAGATTCATAATATCCAATATATTCATTTAAGTGATATCGATTCAGGGAATAATATATTTCTTATGAAATAGCTATGTGATTCAAGTGTTAGACACATCTGAAATCGTAGTATACATATTATATTTATGTATTTATTCCTTAAACCTAAGTCGGGTTTCTTATTATTTGACTCTATTTAATTACATCATATTTAATTTAATTTTAGTTTCTTTTGTAATTAGTTTAATTATTTATTTAGTGAACACTTTGTTTAATTTAATTTAATTAATTTTTATTCATCCTAAAAGTTTTGGATGAACATTGACTATAACATTTATAGTAATTATATATATATATGTGTGTGTGTTTTTCATTATACATGTATATTTTTTGTTACTTAACTTTTAATCAATTAATTAAAATAATTTTATTTGAAATAAAATTTATCAATTTCGAAAATTTTTACTATTATTTACTTTAAACATTTTAAGATAAACACACATATATCGTGATATATGTTTTAATTTGATTAATTAATTTAATTATTATTTAATTAGTCCAACTAAATAAAATAATTAAAATAAAAATTATGAAAATAACATGTTGATTTTCAAAATAAAAATTTGAAAATTATTTTACAACATTTATAAAATTCTCTTTTATATTTTAAACTTAACTCTTAAATTTAAATATAATTTAAATTTTCAAATAAAATTAGCCTAAGGCCCACAATCAATTCGGACCTTTATATTTAGGACAACCTTTGGGCTTACATCATCCTTCAAGCTAGGCTAGTAGCCAGGTAAGGGAGAGTACTTGATTTCCTAACCTCTGCCTTAGACACAACCTTTCTAGACATCATACTTAATGTGTTGGCTTTAATAAGTTGGCCCTAATATTACTGATTTGGGTCGTATATGCTATTATGCTATAATATCATTGAAGAAATTGGGCCGGGTCGCAGCGGATTAAATGGATGAACTTAAAAAAAATTCCATTTTTGGATCTTTGTTAGGCCTATGAAGTCTAATTGATTTTAAATTCAATCTAAAATTATTTTAAATAAAATCTTATTTTATTTGATTTGTTTTATATAAATTTAAATTGATTCAATTATTATAAGTGTATCAAATACACTTATATGTATTTAGTGCAAGTGCAACATATATATAATGTACATAGTTATGTGCACATTTATAGGTGCTGAAGTTTACACCACAACGGACACATTCGCACTTTATATATATCTTTATTGTCTATAGATTTATTTAATATATATATATATATATATATATTAATTATAAATTTGTTTCGAAATAATAATAAAATAAATTAAAATTAATTTTGACTAATTCAGTGTTTGTATATATTTGAATTTTAAAATTAATATCTTAAAAAGATTCTTATTTTGACTTAGAATATTTCAAATTCAGATCTGTAATTTTTTTAACAAAATGTCTACTTGTAAATGTTTAATTGAATATAAATATAATATATATTCACAAAATTTATTTTATATTCAAAAAATTATTTATATACATAATTTATAAAATTAGTTTTATTTATAAATTAGATATTATTATTAAAATAAATTACATACTGGATTATGCAATTATATATTTTTGACCATAAGAATTTTCTATTCTGTACGAACTTATGAAAATTTCCTCATTTTTTAATAAATGTATTCATTAATATATTTAAAATATTTTAAAATGTATATTAATAATAACATGCAGAAAGAAATCATAAAATATTTTTTTACGCAAGTATATGGATTAAAAATAATTTAATGTCTGTGTGTGTATATGTAATACAATTATATTTTTGTTTTGAAATGTTTTACTAACTAAAATTAGTTTTAAGGTTCGAAAATTTTACTTTATTCAATAAAATATCATGGCTAAAAGTATATATTTAATAAAATGACGTTGTATTGTTTTTTTAAAAATCAATTTGAATACACTTATTAAATTGGGCACCATAGGCACATATAAATTTATTATAAATATACAGGATCTAATCTACACTGCAATGATGTGCTATGTCATCAAAATATGATCGGATAATCACTAAAGAAGTGGCATAAGTTTCACACCGTAAATGATTGATTAACTTCAAGATAGGATTGAACCAGTCTCTAAATTTTGTTACGATCTAAAGATGAACACCACCTCTTTTTTATTTGATTTTATTTGGATTTCATTGCCCAAAATTTCCAGCTACATGCTAATGAAACTCATGGCTATAATGAAGAAAAGATGGGGCTTAAATTAATGATGTGGAGAGTGATATAAGTAGCATTAAGAAGAGGTAAATGAGGATAAAATGTCTCTTTCTTTTACTCATTCTTTTATTGCCTTTTCTAAACCATTTTGAACACTTAAACTCGCCTCTCTTGCACTCTATTGCCAGCCACGTATAGGGTTTAGATTGAATTTTAAAAATCCTAAGCCCATTTAGTAAATAAAGGATTTAAATCAGATTAAAATATTCATCGATATCATATTTGATATGCACATATATAACTTTTATACATACACTTAATCAAATACTAATGGCATCCAAAAATAAAATAAAATTTAATAATTAATATTTCATAAATATTAATTAATTTACAATAATTATAAATAAATTAAATCGTGCGGATTTTTGAGTATTCATCATTATGGTTGTACAACTCAATGGTGTGAATTTACTCAGCGATTAATATCGAACATAACATTAACACGTCACCTTAGCTAGTGGTGTGACAGTCTGGTCAAATTTATCACTTACGCATCTTTTCGTAAAAAAAATCCAATTTTACTATTTTAAATTGTACCCGGTAATAACGATTATTTACACCAATTCTCATCATCAAAACTATACCACTTTAGGACTTATGGAATTTGGTTTTGGTCAAAATTCTAATATTGTCCACATTCAACTTGGATAGTCCAAACACAGAGTCCTTAGTTCAATAATAACAATTATTATTAACTGTAATACTCTATTTAAATACTTTGATGAGTTGACTATAGTTGATCATGATACTAAGCTCATATAACCAAAGAGACGAATTTTCTATCGAATAGTATGTCACTTCTAATGCTTTAACCCAGACCTAACTATAGTCGTTCGATGGGCAACATTCCATGATTTAACTATAATCAAAGTAGTGATGTACATTGAAGTTCTACAATAGGCTCAAGTTAACAGAATTGTGTAACATCGTCACTTCGAGATCTCTTGTTTAACCTTAGTTATATTTACCAATAGGAAAATCTCAAATGAGTCATTCCATAATTATCTAATAACTATTTGTATATAACCCTTTAGTGCCTCTAACAGCCATGAGTAATACATTGCCCAACTTTAAGAGAGCATTACACACTCTAGTCTCAAGGGATGTATCAATATTCTTTCTCAAAACATCTTGACAATGAATATTTAAAATAACATGTTATCTTATATTTTGATAATTTTCTCTTGGTTATAACTCTTTGTAACAATTACCACATAACATATTATTTAAGGATTTTCTAACTAGATACTTTAAATTAATTTATTTAATTTATTATATCACTACATAACAAAGATATATAATATAAAATAAATACATTTATACAAACAAGATTGGTTATAAAGTTAGATATATGTAACAAATTACGTGGGGCATCCCATGGGCATACTCTTAACTCTTTCAAAACTATTTAAGATTAGGATTTCTTATCAATCCACGTCTTATATGATTTCGCAAATTGTGCTCTTAGATGAAATTAAATTTAACATATGTAATTACTCTAAAATACACATCTTTACAGAAAGAAGTTGACTCAACTTCGCTCATCTTCAACCGTGTTTTATCCAACAAAGTTTGATTACTCCTTATCGATACATCATCATGTATCTCGGGAAGGAGTGACTTTTGAGATTGAATCTTATTCATTTTTAGGTAATTTTTGAACTCTTTCTAATGTACTCACTTATTCGATCAAATAGAATTGCTTTATTTCCTTTCCATGTTATGCTTTCTACTTCCATTTATATTTTGTGAACTTGTCATACTATTTGTGTATCAAATACACATGTCATTATCTGCGATAATCCATCGATGAATTTAACTAAGTAAGTGGATCTGTTTCGGTATTATTAGCCTTAGACTGCATATATCTTTATATGCCAATCTAAAGTGTTAATCAACTCTTTTGTCACTCCTACTATGTAACAACCCAGTTTTAAGTAAAAATCGATTAAAGTTAACAATCAAGGTTTATTAATTAAAATGGGTTTTAGGAATTAAAAATGAATAATTTGAATATAAATTCAGGATATTGAAATTTTATAATGAAGTAATTAAGGATGAAATTAAATAGTTTTGAGAATGATTATTTGTTCAAAAAGATTGGGAAATAAATTATTTTGGTAAGTATTTTATAAATGGGCATAAAATGTGAATATTGAGTATTTAAATTTAAATGAGCTAAATATGGAGAATAAATTCTATAAAATTTCTGGAAATTGAGAAAATATTCAAGCTTTGTGAATATAATTTTATTTGTAATTTTATTGTAATTTGTTTTAAGTAGAAATAGTTTATAATAGAAATGAAATAATAGAAGAACACACACACACACATACAGATATATATATATATCTTATTCTAAACCCAAGCCTACATAATTAAAGCCTAAATCCATTTTCTAGTCATTTCTACTTCAAGCCTATTCTCTTCATGGGGTAAATAGTGTTTACATATTCTGCTTCTTAACTAATCCTCTAACGCCATTCTCTTAAAGCAAGAATCGTAAACCCTCTTTATTCAATAATTAAAATCAAATCAAATAAATTATCATAAATTCCCAAATTCGAGTATGTTAATCTTGACACTATTATACACCTATGGCAAAAAAGAAATCAAGGGTTCGATTACCTATTGGAGTGTCGAAGGTTGGAACAGTGAGGAAGAAGAGGACGCAGGCTAACAAGTGAGTGAATGCGCTCACGAATCTATGTCTACACCTTCTTTTTCATCGTATATATTGGGTTTGGATGGTTGTTTGACCAAATATCTTGTGCATGCATCAAACTGGAGGAGTAATAGTTAAGGAAGGAGGAGGAGATGGCCAAAATTCGAACAGTTGATCGAACCATACCAATGAGTGGTGGGTCAACCGATCTAAGCACCGGTTGCTCAAATCTGTAAAAAAAGAAATATACAAAAATAAAATAAAATAAAAACATAATATACAAAATAGAATTAAAGTATAATAAATGTAATAAATAAAATGTAATTTAAAAAGTTTATATGAGATTTTATAAATGTATTATTTATTTACTTAAAGAAATTAATTAATTAAAGAATAAATTAGCTATTTGATTTTAAAAATCATATAAAAGTTAAATATATTCTCCAAATAAGAAATATTCTAGTTATTTTGGAGTAGACTCTATGATTAAAAAGCTTAAATAGAAGAATGTTATATATTCATATTAATTTGATTATGGAAAATGTGTATTTAATAAATTAAACTTTGTTTAAATATTCAATTAAATTCTAGCATTGGTTTAATGAGTTTGGATATGTTGATGATTCATTATTCAATTATATATATATGTGTGTGTGTGTGTGTGCAAGTTTCTTTTCTAAATTTGGTATTGAATTTTAATATATTTAAAAGCTAATTAATTTATTAAAAGTGAATCTAATTTAGTTTCTAAGAGATTGTTTAAATGTTATAATACACACACACACATACAACTTTTTTGGAAATATGAAGTGATTTCTAATAAAAGTCTACAATATTTTAAAGTACTATATATATACTGAATACAAAAGTTCCTAAATATAAGATTAAAGTGATTTCATTCCGCTTTCTTGATTTCTCACCTATTCATGATGATTTTGGATGATAAGGGATTCACCGTTGATATAGATTTGATTGGTGATTTTGATATGATACGGTGATGACATCCTTTGTTATGATTTTATGATATTTTTATTTCATGCGACGAGGAGTTTGAATAAACGGATTTATAATACCGTCTGGTATGAGGCTTTCGGTAATATTTCTCTGGATATTTTTTGGACTTGTTATATAGAATATTGTGGAGCTTGAGTGTAGTTTATAAGCAATTAATAAATGATTGAGTATCACATAGTGGTATGTGATGCTATTTTGATATTTATTATTCATTATAAGTAGATGACACTAACGTGAATAGGATTTGTGGTGAGGCTCGCTGCGGTGAGTCACGTATAAAGCCGTGTGCCAGGAATTATACAGAGCCATGTGTTGGCTTATATGCAATGCCATGTGTTGACCATAAAATACAAATATTATGTGTATGTCTATTTTTGTCCAGCTCCACTTATGTTTCAAGAGTGAACCAAATTGGTCAGTATTCACCCTAGTGGCTCGATCGTGGAGCCGTGCCGCAGATCTATGACACCGTCATATATATAGCTATGTTATTGTTGTGTCATTTTCCCTTGTATCAACTAGGCTAGTCGGTAGCTACCTATAGGGGCATGTGTCGGGTCATGACCAAGTTGAGTCCTCGTGTAGACGAGCATATATGTGGATCTTATCACGATACCAAAGGAAGGTTACCAATGATTATAGGAGTCATGTCAGATGGACACATGTGTGGCTCCTGGAACAAGTAGACGTGTTGTCAGTCTCCCATCTGGTTTCGGTGTGTGCGTGGTAGATAGACATATACTATTTATATTCTTATGAGATATGACTCTACTTGAGACTACGTGTCTACCGTACAATCATTCCCCATCATGATATATTCTGCTTAATTCTTTTATGAAGAGATGAAATTATATCTAGATAGGTGTCCAGAGTATAGTGGATTCTCATATCTTTTATTATACCGATAGATAACCTATCATATCTTATATGTTGATGATATTCTTATTATTAAGATTGAAGGATATACTTGGGCTTGGCTATGTGCTAGCCTGACTATACTTGGTGATATCTCATTTATTGTTGAATTTTGGACTTTGACGTTGATTTCTGGATATAAATGATTCACTATTTGATGTTATTTTCGTGATTTTTGATTTGATTTGTTTTTATATGGATGATGACATCTTTATGCATGGTTTTGTGATATTTTTGATATGTGATGTTTGGATGATTATTTATGTTATTATAATTATATACCATGCATATGTTTCTATATATGTATATATTAACATCGTAATCGTTGTCTTGAGTACTCTGATTGTGTTATTATTATTCCTGGTATATACCGTGTCACATGTATTTATAGACCATTGATTTAGAAATAGTCTGACCCATGTGTTATTTATGTAATACTTCGGTCATTCCGAGATATTTCGGGTACAGGGAAGATACGACTAGCACATGTTTAGTGGGCTTAGTGGGGCTTATATTAGGCAGTTGCATGATACTTGTGTGTCTATGATTCACTTTATATGTATGATACTGAATTGTATATTGATTATTCATTGTATTTCACTTAAGGATATTGACCTTATGGTATTTCGTATTTACACTGTTTCATATACTCACATATATTTCATATTATATATTGCCACTATGAATTCTGGCACCGTGTTCTCTTGTATTCTTTATGTATATTATGTACTGTTCTTTCCTGGAGGCACACGTGTTTATTGCTTTGTGCCGATACTATGTACGTATTGGTGAGTTATTTACTTGATGTTTAAATATGTACTAGAGTTAGTCCAAGGAAATATTCATGTGTGTACCCCATATAGCCTCATTCTCTGCATTTTCTGATAGTATTACTTAGTAATACCCTTGGATGGTATAAGTATAGAGGTGTGGTGTCACAAGTTGGTATCAGTTCAGGTTTAGAATAATATATTATATATATAAGATAGAGTCTTAACCTTAGATGAGACTTAGAGTCCCTATCTTTTTAGGTGTGTTGGGAAGTTCCCTATAATAATGGATAGTAGATATATATAAGATGAGTATTGGGATAATCATTTAGGGACATATTTATTATTTTCTATATATATAATATTTTACTTTCAATTTTTTAGAAATAATTAGAAGTTTGGTAGAGTAGGCCGATTAGTAGTGTGGTGTTTGTATTGGGTATTAGACCTTGGGTGGCTTAATATTGCATTGTTGTGTTATGATTTGATTTTGACCAAAGTGCATAGAAAAAATTGATAAATAAATTTTCCATTGAGTACATTAATAAATGTTTATTATGTTTGTTTGGTTATTGATAATTGTTTGTATTGAATTTAATTTTGATTATTGGTTGGTTGAATATTCGTATGCATTTATCGAAGTTGGGGAATGATTCAAATTTTGATCTTAACTTGTTATGAATAAGTGGTATGGTGTTTGTTTGATATTATATAAGGTTTATTGTTTTAATGGATAATTAAAAGTGTTTGAAAATGATTTGATATCGGTAATTATTTGTTATAAATATAGATGTTCGGTTTATAAATATATGTAGTTTATTAGAAAATGTATTTGTAAGAATAAATGAATGTTTTAATTAAAGAACTTTCAGTAAATAATATGTTAAAAATATGGTATTTGGTAATGTTTTTAATATAAATTAATAATTATTATATAAAGCAAGAGTATTAAAGGATTTGTAAATCTAATACTTACAGAAATTTTGAAACAAGTTTGCATTAATTTGTTTGTTGAGTGGTTTAACAATTCTGGTCGATGCGTTTCACCAACATTAATGACAAAAGTTCCTAAACACTGGAATGATGTATTTGCACACATTGTTTTGGAAAGTTTAAATATTTTTCCCAAGATTTTAATATTTTGAAAGATTTGAAAGGTTATATATAGACTATAATGTTTTAGAAAAGATTTGGATAGAGTGAAAAGTTTGGGACTTTTGTGATTAGAAAAGATTAAAAATTTGAAGGATTAAATGTTTTAAATAATTATAGAATGATTTTTATGATAAATTATTTAGAAGATTTTGAAGTTATAAATATTTATTAGATGATATATTTTAGTTAGAAGTGTTATTGTTACTTTTGAAGTATTAAGTATTACAAACATGTTTAAAGCTACATTCGGTGCATTTACATATATGTGTGATTTTAATAAATTATAATTTATTTATGTTTTGATTAAAATTATAGAGTTTTAAATATTCAGTTTATATGAATATGAGATATTTTATTTAGTTTAAGTATTTTGATTTGTATTAATATGAGATGTTTTAGACATATGTAATATTTTGAAGTAATTTTATAGTTAAGAAAGGATATAAAATATTTGGTTAAGGAAAATACTATTATGGAATGATGTTTGATAATATATATGTAACGACCCATAATTTTCGATAATTAAATTATTAGTTAAATAAGTTTTTTGGAATATAATGTTGTGGAAAATTAAAAAAGTTTAAGATTTGATAATGTGGAAAGTAACTAGAATGTAATTTTTGTTATGTTAATTTAAGGCAATTGATAACTATTTTAATGTAATTCCAATTAATTGAAATGATTGAAAAGTTATAATTGGTTATAAATTGTAAATAAGGAAATAAATTAAGTGTTATATTAAATGGTGAGATAATACGTAATTAATTGAAAATTTGAGTATAATCAGTGCTGTGTAGGGAGTTATAACATTTGTTTGTAGATAATAAACTTATAAAGGTGATTAAATTAAGTAATAGGTAACAATTGTCAGTTATCACCTATTTATTTAATCCGTTGGAATTAAATTGTAAATCAGTTGAAATTAATATAATTAAATGTTGTAGTTAATGTGAATTAAGATGGTAATTGTAGAAGATTGATGTAATAAAATGTAAAAAAATGTTAAGTATATCCATAAAATAATAATTGATTGAATAATAAGATGAAAAATAAAATAAATGGATTTATTGGAATTTAAAATAATAATCAATGATTTATTCAATTGAACTTGAACGCTGTAATTAGTGCAATAATTAATATTGAATTTGACATGGGAAATGTGTTTTAAAAGATTGTTAATTTCTGTGGAATTAGAAATTATGAAAATTATTATTTATAAAATTTTAATTTAAAAGGTGATTAATTAATTTAATAATAATTTATTTAATTAACGTGAAAATAGCCATTTTGTCCACTGCCTCGGATTTCGACAAAACCAGTTTCATCGAATCTGTAGTGATGAATTATTATAGGATTTCAAGTTTCGTAGCGATCGGACTTGTCGTTTGATCGTGCGAAATCGAAACGCGTAGAATTTTTTTTAATGAAATCAATTTTAAATAAGCTGATTTTAAAAGCTAACTTCTTCATACATTGGAATTAGGACTTGAAACCTATTCCATTGAGTTTAAAAATATCAAAAACATCTATTTTGATATATGAGATGACCTACTTTCATTTCGGAGATGGAATGGGCTTTTTGGGTCGTTACTGTTGTTTCAAATCAATTCGATATGTTCATTTCTTTCTTATCGGGCCTTGTTTATATAAATAGATTCCACTAAATCCTAGCAGCCTTTCTATTTCTTATTACAGTATGTAGAAACCCAAATTCGTAGATTCAATTGCAAATCAAAATCAAATCGAAAATCAAACTCCTCAAAACCCTAGATAAGCTCTCGAAGAGCGCAATCTAGATAAGCTGTTCATTTTTGCAATCAGGTTTTAGTTGGTCAGGAGTTGGCCAAAACATTCTCGGCCGTTCATTGGGGTTTGATCAACAGCGACAGATCGTTAAATCGAGGGTTCCATCGCGTGGAGAGGGACGCGTGGAGTTCATCTGTGTTCGTCGTTTGTCATATAGGTGGTTGGATCGGCCGATACAATTGGATTAGGGTTTGAAAGTTTGTGGTGGCCGGTGGGGTTTTAGGCGATCGTGCCTTGGTAGGTGGAGTCGCCAGTGGTCGGCGCTCGATGGGAGGAGGTCTGTCATGGTCGCAACTTGCTTGGGGAGGCGGCGGCAGGAGTTGATCGGCGGTTGGTCGCGTTCGATGATTGTGCTATGCGATTAGGGTTTTGGAGAGAGAAGGGTTTCGTGCACGTACTCGTGCTGACGTGGAAATGTAGTGAGTTGCTAATTTAATTATTTTATTTGTTTTAATTTAATCGTATAATCGTTCTAATCATCATAACTTTTACATACATGCTCAGATTCACGCACAGTTTGTTCCACTGCGATCGTATTGAAATCCTGGATATTTTCGAACTTGTTTGGACGAATTCTGAGACTGTTGAAATTTAGGCCTTTAATTGGATTTTGAATCGATTGGAATTCAAAGGTGAGTGTTTTAACCCACTCACAACTACTAAATTGTCTTATGTTGGTTAAATTAAATTTATGATGTGATTAGAAATAGATTGGTTGATGTTTGGTATATTTAAATTTTCATTCCAGTTAAATATGACTTTTATTGCATTTAATCGTCATTTAATTTAATATTGAAATTAAATTTTCAATTGAATACCTGTTGATGATAATCAGTTAATTCATATATTTATTGGTTGATTGAATGGTAATTGTGTTGGATGTTTGATTGTTGATATTGGATGACTGGATGTTATATTTATATTGTTATAACACTGCAAGTTCCTTTAGTTTATTGTTAAAAAATCCCTATGGGTTGAAATGATATATACCTGAACGATCTGATAGATTAGGAAGAAATCGTTATGGGTTGAATTGATAGACTCGAGCGATTTCATGGATTTTAAGTTAAATTCGGGATTGCGGGTTGAAATGATATATACTCATAAATTTAAATTTATTGCGAGTTGAAATGATATATATCCGTATCACTTGACCATAGGGTAGAAAATTATATACAGACACTGGATTGGTTAAACTAAATGATTTAAAACCTTAAATTTTTGAATTCAGTTAAATGTTATTTTGAAATAAAATTAGATTTATATAAACTGAATTATTTTCGAAAATCCAAGCATTAAATGTTTAAATTGGAATTGGTTTAAATGAATTGTTTAAAGGGTTTAAATTGAAATTTTAAAGTTGAAATTGAAGTATAAATGAAATTATCGAAATTGACTAATTGTAAACGTTTGAATATAACTTTGAAATATGTTGAATTTGAAGTGTTTTAAAATTTATAGTTCAAACATGAATTTGAAATCGATAGAGATTTTAGATGGTTTTAAATGAGAATCTGAATTGAAAGACAAGATTTAGTTTGTTGATTTGAAAGCTGGACATGGTCCAGATGTGTTGAAATGAAAGAAATATTTTAATTTGATATTAATTTCAAGTTAATTATTTTAATGTAAACTGTTTAAAGATATATAATTTTAAATTCAGATTTATCTTGATTTTCAAACTATTTACTATATAAACAATTTCAATAATCAAACCATTTTATATTAAAACTATTAAAAACTATATTTAATCTAATTTTAAACCATTTTAATGCATTTTAATACAATTTAAACTATTTTAAACTATCTATTAAATTTTAAACTATTTTAATCTATCTTAATTTATTTTAAACTATTTAATCTATTTTAATCTATTTTAAACTATTTTAAACTATTTTAAACTATTTTAATCTATCTAAACTATTTTAATCTATTTTAAACTATTTTAATCTATTTTAAACTATTTGAACCATTTAAACAATTTTAAAGTATTTTAAACTATTTTAAAACTATTTAAACTATTTTCGAAAAAAGAAAACGGTGCAAGGTTAGACTGCTATATTTAATCCTTGATTTGAAAGAGAAATAGTTAAATGGATGTTATAACTTACGTTGAAATTTGAAACGATATTTTCTAGTGAAATGACATATTTTAGTAAATATGATGATTTTGAAATGAGAGTTTAACCTATTTTGTGAATATGGTTTCGAAAGTGATATGATTTCGAAAGTGATATGATTTCGAAAGTGAATATGATTTCGAAAGTAATATGGTTTTGAGAATATGATATTTTGATATCAATTATGAATTGATTTTTGGAAATGTAAAAGAATCATCCGGTGTGAAATAAGCATTTGGTTGTTAATGAGACCAGGATCGGATATTGTCATACTCTTTGCCAATACTGAAAACCACTTAGCAACTGTGCATGTGGTGGAGATTCCATAATGAAGTAGGATAGTTTGGCGAATGATTCTGTATGAGGTATTAGTGTAGTTATGACTCCCTCGAGTCAGCTTATGTGACTAAAACAGGAGCCACGTCGGGCCAAGTGAGGTCGCACCTCTGATCGGACATGCTTCTACGATACCATACTATGACTTTGTGATTGATTTGGTGGCCACCCCTCGAGTTCGGTTTGTACCGTACCTATGGAGTGCCCTCTGATAGCCCTCCAGTTTATGGAGGAATTACGGTACTGTATAGACTACGGGAATATAAAAAAATGTGTTAAGGGGGATATGGTTAACGCCTTAACGCTATTTTAATACTTTACTTTACTGTAAACACTATTATAATAATGTATTGTACTATGTATGTAGATAGTTTAACGGATCCTTACGAGATGGAATGCCGAACATCTCTTAAGTTATTGCACTCACATTAAACACTGGATAAGAGATGTCAAATCCCGTAAACTTCTCCGACGCCGTTACGCTCATATTTATTTACTGTTGATTTAACTTACATAAGATCTTTTAGTTCTGACTCGAGTGATTTGTCTTTTCATCACGCTCGGCTCAGTCTGAGCTTTTCAGTGTATCGAAGACTGCTTTTCTGGAGGACGAAGACGGAGATTTATATACTATATATATTTATTTTATTTATTCCACTACATCATGTTGTTCCGCCGCATTATTTATTTATTCCTGCTATATGTACTCTGATTCTGAAATGTAAAAGTGTAATGAAATGTTATTTGTAAACAGCTTCATGAACTGTTATTTGATTACTATATTTTGTCATTCCGCTGTGAGATTCTGTGTTTGTTTTATTTCTTCTTTTTCTTATTTACCCTATAACAATCCTTCCTTTTGAATGGTTTGAGTTTGACATGTGTAGTTTATTGTCGATTTAAACCGTCCAAAAAGGTGGGTCGTTACAATATAATATTGAAATATGTAAGAAATTTGAGATTTGAATAGTTGTTGTGTTGAAATAAATGATTTGGGAAATATTTTTAACATTGTTAGAAGATGAAGTAATGAAATTTGTAAACAATTGTAAATCATCATTTAATGAAGAGTCATTGTTGAATTAAGTATTTTAATATTTTAAAGATAGAATTAATTCTTTTAATAAGCCACCAGTAGAAGGGTCTAATCATTGATTTTGTAATACATAATTTGATGTTTGATGAGTCGATGTAGATCGCTATCAGCGCAAACTCTTGATAATAAAGATAGAATATTATAGATTTGTATTATTAATGGGTTATTTTGTATTTATATATATATATATATATATATATATATATATATATATTACAAATAGTATAGTTAATCCTGTTAAACTAAGATTTATTAGCTTAACTATAGATTTTTCCCTAAGGGAAATTGCGAGGACGTAATTTTTTTTCGGGGGAAAGTTTATATTAACCCGGTTTTAAGTAAAAATTGTTTAAAGTTAATAATAGCGGTTTAATTAATGAAAATGGATTTTACGAATTAAAAATAAATAATTTGAATATATTTTAGTGTATTGGAATTTTATAATATAGTAGTTAGGGATGGTATTAAATAATTTTGAGAATGATTATCTGTTTAAAAATATCGAGAAATAATAAATAAATTTGGAAATTATTTTATAAATAGGCATAAAATGTGAATATTGAATTTTAAATTTAAATAAGTTAAATATGGAGAATATATTTCATAAAACTTTTGGAAGTTGAGAAAATGAGAAAATATTGAAGTGTTGTGAATATGATTTTATTTGGGATTTTATTGTAATTTGTTTTAAATAGAAAATAGTTTATAAAAGAAATAAAATAATAAAAGAATATATATATATATCATAATCTAAACCCTAGCCCACATAATCAAAGCCCAAATCAATTTTCCAAACATTTCTACTTCGAGACTATTCACTTAGTGGATAATTTTTTTATGTATTCTTCTTCCTAACTAATCCTCTAACACCATTCTCCTGAAGCAAGAATCATAAAATTCCTCACTCAATAATTAAAATAAAATCAAATAAATAATAATAAATTCCCAAATTCGAGTATATGCATCTCGACACTATTATACACCTATAGTAATAAAAAAATCAAGGTTTCGATCACCTATTGGAGTGCTGGAGGTTTGCACAATGCAGAAGAAGAGGATGCGAGATAACATGTGAGTGAACATGCCCACGAATCTATGTCTGCACCTTCTCTTTGATTGTATATGTTGGGTTTGGATGGTTATTTGATCAAATATCTTATGCAAGCATCAAACTGGAGGAGTAATAGTTGAGGAAGGAGGAGACGGCCAGAAATCGACCAGTTGATCGATCCAGGTCAGTAAGCGGTGGGCCAACTAGCCGAGGCGTCAGTTGCCCAAATCTATAAAAATAATATATATATAATATATATTTAATAAAATAAAAACATAATATACAAAATAGTATTAAAGTATAACAAATGCGATAAATAAAATGTATTTTGGGAAGTTTATATGAGATTTTATAAATGCATTATTTATTTATTTAAATAAATTAATTAATTAAAGAATAAATTAGATATTTGATTTAAAAATGATATAAAAATTCAATAAATGTTGGAAAATAAGAAATATACGATATAAGGAAATATTGTAGTTGTTTCAGAATAGACTCTGCGATTAAAAAGTTTAAATAGAAGAATGTTATATATTTATATAAATTTGATTTTGGAAAATGTGTATTTTATTAATTAAAGTTTATTTAAATATTCAATTAATTTCTAGCATTGGATTAATGAGTTTGGATATGCTGATGATTCATTATTTGACAATTTATATGTATATATATCTTTCTCTCTATGTGTGTGTATATACAGGTTTGTGAAGAAACATTTTAGTCTAAATTTGGTATAGTAATTTAATATATTTAAAAGCTAATTAATTTATTGAAAGTGAATCTAATTATGTTTCTAAGAAATTATTTAAATATTATAATATATGTATATATATTTTGGGAATATGAAGTGATTTCTAATTCATGTCTAAAATATTTAAAGTACTATATTTTACTACATATGAAAGTTTCCTAAATATAAAATTGAACTGATTTCCTTTTTGCTTTCCTGATTTCTCACCTATTCATAATGATTTTGGATGATATAAGGGATTCACCATTGATGTAGATTTGATTGGTGATTTTGATGTGATACGGTGATGACATCCTTCGTTATGATTTCATGATATTTTTATTCTATATGATGAGGAAATTGAATAAACGAAGTTATAATACCTTATGGTATGAGACTTTCGGTAATATTTCTTTGGTTTTCCTTTGGAATCATTATATAGAATATTGTGGTGCTTATGTGTAGTTTATAAGCAATGAATAAAAGGCTGGGTATCATAAAGTGGTATGGAATGCTATTATGATATTTATTCAGTTATTCATTATAAGTAGATGACACCCACGTGATGTGGATTTATGGTGAGGATCGCTGGGGTGAGTCATGTATATAGCCATGTTTCGACAACTGTACAGAGCTAGCTATGTGTTGGCTTATATGTAGCGCCATGCATTGACCATAGAATATAGATACTATATGTCTATTTATCTTTGTCTAGCTCCTCTTATGTTTCGAGAGTGAACCATATTGGGCAGTATCCATCCTAGCCGCTTGATCGTTTGGTCGTGCCTTAGATCCGTGACACCATCATATTTATATATTTGTGTGCTATTGCTATGTGCATTCGCCCCTATGTTACCTAGACCAACAGTCAGTTGCCTATAAGGGCATGTCCCAGGTCATGACCGAGTTGTGTCCTCGCGTAGATGAGCACATGGGTAGATCTTGTCATGATATTGAGGGGAGGTAACCGATACTATAGGAGTCGTGTCAGAGGGACACATGTGTGGCTCTTGGAGCAAGCAGACATGCTGTCAGTCTCCTGTCTGGTTCTGGTGTGTGTGGTAGATAGACATATACTATTTATATTCTGAAGAGATGATGAGATATGACTCTATTTGGGACTTTGTGTCTGTTGTACAGTCACTCCTTGTCATGATATATTCTAATTGATTCTTTTAGGAGGAGATGAGATTATAAATGGATAAGTGTCCAGAGTATAGTGGATTCTCGTATCTTTTATTATACTGATAGGTAGCCTATCCTATCCAATATGTTAATGATGTTCTTATTATTGAGATTGAGGGATATGCTTAGGCTTGGCTATGTGCTATCCTAACTATACTTGGTGACATCTCATTTATTAATGATTTCTAGACTTTGATGATGATTTCTGGATATGGATGACTCACCAACTTGATGTAGTTTCCGTAGTTTCTGATTTGATTTGTTTCATATGATGATGACATCTTTATGCATGGTTTTGGTGATATTTGTGATATGCATGTTATATTTATAGACCCTTGATTTAGGCATAGTCTCTCTCGTGTGTTATTTAGGTAATACTCAGGTCAGTCCAATACATTTCAGATATAGGGACAATGTGACCAGCATATGTTTAGTAGGCATAGTGGAGGCTTATATTTGGATAGTTGCATGATATTTGTGTGTCCTTTATTCACTATATATGTATTATACTAAATTGTATATTGATTATTCATTGTATTTCACTTTGGGATATTGACCATATAATATTTTGTATTTACACTGTTTCATATACTCATATATATTTCATATAATATCTTGTCATTGCGAATTCTGGTCCTATGTTCTTTTATATTCTTTATGTATATTGTGCATTGTTATACCTTGGAGGCACATGTGTTTATTGCTTTGTGCCGATACTGTGTACGAATTGGTGAGTTATTTATTTGATGTTTAAATATATACCAGTGTTAGCCTAAGGAAATATTCACATGTGTACTCTATATAGCCTCATTCTCCGTATTATCTGATATTATTACTTAGTAATACTCTTTGGATAATAAGGGAATAGATATGGGGTGTCACATATTAAATGTGTGTTTTTCCCTTAATCGTTTGAGATATAATTCACCAGTACCCTATGGTTCATAATTATATGATTAAAGAATTATTTCTCAAAGATATGGCATTTTTCATAATTCCTAAATAATTGTAAAAAATTTAGATACTTCTGTAATTTCTATAGCTAATTCATCACTTTTGTTATGAAAATTAATACCTTATTATATATTATATCATAATAAATATTCATAATATTCATATTAAAATAAAAACTATATCCATTTTTAGTCAATGTTGAAAAACAACGAATATTTCATTAATATTTTATATGTATATGAAAACAATTTTTTGTAACTTGATGCTTCTACTAATAAGTGTCATATGGTATATACCCACCATTTGTGCCATTACAATAATAATGCATGAAATACAAAGCTCCATTCAACCACTTATTGTCTTGAACTCAAAGAAATAACTTGTATAAAAAAGTTGTAAATACATTTGGAATAGAACTCACATTTCTCATTCCATATTAAGTATATACTAGTACTTTTATACAATTCTCATTTCTGATGCCACTTTATGAAGAAGAGGTGACTATTTACTCTCTTTATTCCAACCATGCCTAAGTTACATCCACTCTCAGACATTCGTTTTCCTTTCTAAACGGTCAAACCATTCAAAAGGAAACTCTTACCGCAAGACTGCAACGTATTCTTTACAAAAATGTGTTTGGACATCCTTAACATTTTAAGGTATCATACGGGTTATAGTTAAGTAAACCACTAAGACCAACATTTTAGTGATTGCATTCCATGGTTTATCCTTTAGTCATTGGTCTAGTGTTGTTTTCAACACAAGAAGTTCTCATTGTAAATCGTATGAACACGCACTATAGGAAAAATGGCATCAGACGACGAATATGCTCCATTTTATGAATGCATATCTATCTATCGTTAAATCCCGTGCCATCTCATCCCACATCAAACAACAGATCATTACACACCAGACCACAGATATGCCCCGTCGTCTGATATGCACTAACACAACAAAAGAACCATATGTTGTCTGATGTTATAGTATCATTTCTAGAATTTCCTATTAGACAATATATAAATATTGACTAATATGTAATAAATGAATCACAATTTTATTTAAACAAATATTTTATTTCAATTCAAATACAATACAACTTCCACTATCACTCCACTTACATTTTCAAATACAACTTTCACTGTCACTCTTATATATACAATATTTCTCTACACTCTAATATATAACAATTTTTTTTCTCACACTCACTCGAGTTTATTTCTGATGTTGATCTTGATTTGCTTGCTCCAACTTGTGTCCAGCCATCTCCTATACCTGTCAAATAAGCAACGCAGTAAAATGGAAAAGGAAGAAACCTAAATTGCAAAAATAAAATTGAATTTGAATATTAATATTGCCTCAATTTATGGGTTTGTTTTCTCTTCATGTTTTAGACAGATACTAAGATGAAAACCAGATGCAAGTGTAAGATTGTGTGCACTAATAAATGTGCAAGTATATACAAGTACATGGGTACACATCCATAAGTTATCACAGGGCAGCAAAGTCAAAACAGAACCAACAATGCCTTGACCAGGTCCAAATAAAAGCAAAAACAAGTTTCAACAATTCAACAACATAGACCAGCAAATATAAAACAGAACCAGCACACCGATGTGATATATATCTTTGTCTTGACAACATGGACCGACAATTCAACCACACATGATCTTGACAAGGCAGTGCATACGCTGAACAAGGAAGTGTACACTACAGTGGCACTACCATGAACAAGGCAATGCACACACTGCCTTGACAAGGCAGCGCTATGCAATGCATTATTCATGGCAGTACCATGAACAAGGCAGTTTGTGCACCGCTATGAACAAGGAAGTGTGTGCACTGCCTTGTTCAAGGCAGTTCCACACATAACATCACAAAAATAATACATCAAGCAGTGATATAGGATCAAGAATATCAGGTGATAAGGGATTCAAATACATAGTCACGCACACACACATATATATAAATATGTATGCATGTATATACATGGAGAATAGTGCACCATTTCATTTCAGTTCAAGGAAAACACTAACAGATAAGTGAAAGAATCACAAGAAAAACAATCGAAGTATCTCAACACAGCCTTGAACCGGGTAGCAAAACAATCAAAATAAACCAGGCACATATACAAGTACAAGTACAAACCAGTCGCAAGGGATTCAACCGGTATTAGTGCATAAGAAAGGTGAAAGTGGGGCACACAAAATTCATGGGCAAACAATGAGAACTTGAGTTTTAAACCAAACAGCAAGCTTAAGGGGACAAGAACACATCAATTCAAGCATCAACATAGAAATTTAACAAGTCCAAATCATAAATTCGAAGTTAAACCGCAACTGGAATTATCCAAATAGAACAAGTGCATACATATATACATACATACATATGTATGTATGTATGTATGTATGTATGTATGTATATACATGGAAGTTCAAAGCATATATGTGTGTAATCCCACTACTTGATATAAACCATAAATGCATTAGTTCAAAGCATACATGTATAACCAAGCACACACATTTCGACATAATCAAACACATTAATATACATATATACACATATGTATATACATGTATATATGTACATAGTGAGTAGAAAGGCAACTCAACAACATGTATGGATGAACCAAGTAAAAGTATACACACACAAAAGTGTGCACTGCCTTGACAATTCAACAATTCAACTCAGGTGCAACATGGACCAGCAAGATTCAAGCATTGAACAAGGTAGTTCACTGCCTTGACAAGACTCAAGCATTGAACATGGACCAACAAGACCAGCAACACACACAAAAGATTGAAATTTTCAAAGTCAAATATACAAACGAATAACCAGGCACACTAATATACATATATACACATATGTATATACAGTATATATGTATATAGTGAGTAAAAAGGCAATAAGTATATCACTCAGTGTGAAGCATCAGGCAAAACAAATAACCAAACATAAGCATCAGGCAAAACAACCAACATAAGCATCAAAGCAAGGTCATAAACTAACCATACTACCTTCATCATCAACTAAGCAAGAAATACAACAGTGTATAGCAAGTACAAACATGATCAATTAAGGTGCGGTCATGTACAAGAAAAGGATTGAAGTAATCAACCAAGCACAAAGATACTCAAACCGGCAAAAAAATGAAGTGAACAAATTAGGTAAAGCATCAGTATCAAAGAAACCAATCAGAAAACATAAACAAAGCTGAACAAGTCAGAATATATTCAAATAATGAACAAGTCATGCAAGTTTCAGACAATCGTTCAACCGAAATATAGGGATTCAATCCCTATAAAAATCTATTTCATCATCGGTATTTAAACAAGTCAAGAATGATACAAAATCGAAAGGGGCAGAAATCATACCAATCAATTACCATTAGAATCTCTTGACAACGAAAACGAGTCAAAGAATTGGCATTGAATAAGTTAGATTAGGGTTCCTCCGCTTCGATTATCATCAAAATCGATGAACGTATTTAGGCGATTTCATTATCAATCGGTGCTTCGATTAGGGTTCTGTAACGACCCCGAATTTTATATATATTTAAATTGATAATTAAACGAATTTTTGAATAAAATTGTAAAATAAATCGTTTAAAAATTTAAATTATTGTATATATGAGAATATATATCTGTATTTGAACATATCTGACTAAATTGTTTAATCAATTAGTAATTAATATTGATTTAGTTAAGTTATGGATTAAGTGTGAATTATTGGAAATAATATATTCGAGTAGATTCCACAGCTTGTAAATTTCAAACAAACACTAAATAAATAAACAACATATTGAAACAGCATCTATTACACTCTAAAATTAAACAATATATTACGATAACATTTACACTACATCATTAAAAGAAGACTTCCAGCCTTTATACATCTGCATAGTAAATGGAACAGAGAAAAGGATTTAAAGACAAACATGTTAGCAAACTTGTACAGGGCAATCTGGAAACAATGGTTAGAATGCATGCAAACTTAAAGGAATTAGAGGCAAAGTAAAATGTATATGCTGTGACTTGTTGATGAAGCCGAGCAAGTATGTATAAAAGGAATAAGACATGTACAAAATAAAAACAACAAGTACAAGTATTAATTGCCTTCGTTTATTAGCAGCCATACCTCTAGCATACAAAAGAATGTATCAACCTGGGAAAACAAGATATAGTGTAAAGAAAAGATAAAATAAAATAATAAAACAAAGTATAGGTGAATAGCTTGTAAAAGATAGCCATCATTTTATCTCAAACATTTACAGCCGAGGTCAAGAAGAAATAAAAAAATATACATGGTACAAAGCTAATAAATGCAAAGATATGTATTTGTACATGGCAAATTAATGCAGCCCCAAAATGCTACACTTCAGCCACCATAGAGATAAAAATCTCTGAAACCTGTTTGTACCAAAAGAAAGAATAACCTGTATATTTGTTCACACATATCAATTTCCTCATTTCAGTTCGAGCTGAGAATATATCAAGTAAACATCATCTCCTCTTAAACACAAACAAACTTCAAACCAAAACCGACATCAAAACAGAAAACAAATCAAAGAAACATTTTCAGTTTGAAAATTTTAAGCTTTAACCTGGAAGCAGGAAGATCAAAAAGCAAAGGCAACTTAAAACATTTTTCAAAGGAAACCAAGCAAGTTTAAAACAGGACTTAACTGCAGATTTCAAAAACAAGAGAAAAGGTGCTCTCTGTTTCAGTATTTCAGGTGAGCAACTCTTCTTATTTACCTGTGAGGAATCCTTCATTTTCTTTTATCAGATACATATATAGAAGTCTGCTTGTTAATTGCTTCTCTGTTTTTGTTCCAGTTCTTCAGTTTAGCTTAAATTTCTTTTCTCTAGAACTAGTTGCTGTTAGGACTTACATTACAAACTAAGGATGTTTGATTTAACTTAGATTAAGGTTAAAATTTGAATTAAGTCAAACAAAAGCTTGGTTGCCTCTGTAAACCAAAAAAAACTAGAAACAGAGTCATCTATATTTATTTATTTTTATTTATTTTTCAAACCAGAAAAATAAAAGCAAGTTCAGAAATTTAACTTAAGGATTTCAAACATCAAAATTTAAGACTTCAGCTTCATATTTAGAGCTTCTGGAATAAATGTTCAAAGGTGAGCAACCTTTTGTTTTAACCTTGGATTTGTTTATATGACTTGATGTTGTGATTGGTATTATAATAAAGTGAGTAACTTTTGTTTTTTTTTAAAACTTAAAAGTTTGAATCTGCTGAATACTTACATGTGAGTAAACCCCTGTTTTATTCAATCACTTGCTGCTGTTTGAATGCCTGAATGAATGTTGAAAGACACTTGCTTGTGAACGGGTTGTTATGCATTGTGTTCCAGTAACAAAAAAAAAAAGAACCTATACTAAGTTCCAGTAATAGATTAAAGCAATGACATATAATCTTCTTCCTGGAATTATGAAACACAGTCACAATTCAAAATTTGCAAATTTTCGAACTTCACAAATTTTTATCTCAGCAATACTATTTGAATCCTCTCTAAAAATAATAATTTTAGAAACAAAAATTTTATTTTTTCATTGGGCATTCCTCTGGAAAATGGACCGTGATCATAATATGAACTTTTAACAAATCCTGGTGATCCAAACGATGGTGGGTCTCGAGTTTATTGTCAGGGATATATTAGAGGTGCGAGATTACAAGAAAAATACTAGCATAATTTATAAATTCGTAAATCTTTGATTCGAGGTCACATTAGGGTTTTAGTTCCAGTTTCGAACGTCTTCCGTAAAAAGAGGATTGCGCCCTCTTGAGTTGATCGAGCTTCACGAGGACTCGGGGGATGATGGCTTGGGGTGTTGTCGTGCTTGGGCCGGAGTTTCATGGCGTCAGGTGGTCGGCGTTGAGAGGCTGAGGTGATTTTGTTCGATATGTTTGTGTTGATTAGCTCATGTTTCAAGCGAGATTTTGATTTCGATAAATTCGCGATGTAATGGGTTTCGATCTCGTATGTGGGGTTGAATCGGGGTTTGCTGGAGGTCGCGATCACCACCGGAGCGGAGGCGTGGTGGTGTACACGTGCACAGGGCGGTCGCGTGTCAGGGTGCTCACGTTTAAATAAAATGCTTCAGTAGTTTATAACTTGAAGAAAGAAAAACAAAATAGGAGAAGAAGAAACTGGGTACGGGGAAGTGACGAGGAGGACCCGGGTTTGGTTCGAGCGGGAAGCATTGTGTGCTCAGGTTTTAGTTTAAATGATGAAAGGCTAACATTTTTAATATAAACAGTTTTGTTTAAATGCAAGATACAAGCTTTGATTTAAATCAATGGCAAGATGATTAAGAGTCTGTGAAGTAACTTAAGATTTGAAATTTAAGATCAAATAAATTAGTAGTTAAGAATTTTAATTTATAATTGGAAATGGTTAATAAGGATTTAATCTAAGATAATCCCTTAAGAAAAGTAATAAAAAAAATGTTATTAGTTAATGAAGATAATTAACTAGGGATTATTAAGTAATTAATTTATGCGATTAAATTTTGATAATTAATTAGATTAATAAATTTAGATAATTAATCGTAAATTATTAATTACTTAATGAAAGTAATTAAGGATTAATTACTAATTGTAATTTATTTTGGGATATTTTGTTTAATTAAAATTTATTTAATTTAGTCTAATAAATTAAGAAAATCAATTAATAATTGGATAAGTGTAATTACTTAGTTGAATTAATGGAGATAATTACTTAAGGAAGTAATAAATGATAATTACTAGAATGTAATTAGAGAAGATGATTTATGAATGAAGTAATGTGGGTAATTACTTTTGTAATAAATTAAGGGGTTAATTAATTATGAAAATAGTTTAATGGTTGACGTAATAAATATGATTAACCAAGAATAATTTAATTTATTAAGGTGGTTGATTTATTAAATTATATCAAATGATTTGTAATTAATTAACCAGGATTGAATAAATTATTCATAAGTAAATAATTCAACTGGAAATAAATTGAATTTAATTAGGATTAAACGATTAATTAATCCTGCCTACAAATGATTATTGAATGCTTGACCTTACTCATGAATGATCGTATTTTATGTGATGCCTTGAATTGATTGTTATATCTGATCTATAATATTTTGTTCTGTGGATTGAGTTGTGTGAAATTTATTCGTTCATTTGTGATACATTTGTATACTATTTGTGAATCTGTGAATGAACGATAAGCGTGATAGTTAATACCGCTTATCAACTATATTTCTGTATTTTGATCTGTGATGATTGTGTGATGTTGCACTGCTGTGTGAAACCCCTGGACTACACCTTTACACACACAAATATGGATTTCACGTGGAAATCGGTTAAGTCACAGATAATTTAAATTTGATGTTTTTGAAATTGAAATTTTAATTTCAATTGATTTTGAAAATTAGAAATTTGGGTTTAATGTGAAAAACTTTTGAAATAGAATTTCAAGATAAAAGTTATTTTGAATAACTTAATCGAGTTATGAAAATTTAAATAATTTGATTTAAATTTGAATTCAAGTTGGGAATTGAATCCTATGATTTGGAACTAGGGATTAAAGATATTATAAATGTGTTTTCTATGAATTTGAACCATTTTAAAATATTGGTTTTAGAATTTAGATTTAACCCAAAGATTTCAAATTGTATGAATGAATCAGATTTCCAAAATGAAAACTGTTTGTTTTCAAAATAATAAAAGGGTTTCCGATAAGAAATGAAATTTCAATTTAGTTAAAGGAATTTCAAGATTGAATTGAAAAATGGTTTTCTAAGTTATGAATGAATTCTTTTTGAAAGCTATGAATTAAATCTGTTTATTTTTAACAGATTTATAATGATGATTTGTTTAAACCATTTGAAATGAAATTGTTTTTGAAAGCTATGAGTTAAATCTTTGATTTAAAGATTTAACAAGTTAAATTGAAATGGAAATTAATTTGGAAAATCTGTGAATGAATCTTTTGTTTAAAAGATTAAAGTGTGGAAAATTGTTAAACCATTGAAGGTTGTTAAAATGAATCTTTTTGTTTAAAGATTTGAAATGGTATTTTGTTTAAACCATTTGAAAGAAAATTTGGGTAATAAGTTGTGACTTAATTGACATCCCAATATCCATATGTTTTTAAAATATTACGCTCATTATTCGGTTTAGCCGGGAGAGGACCTTTGTGTCATATAACCCGTTCCGAATAATGATACGTCGTATATGGATAGCATTTGAAGACCGGTGGTGAAGACCGGATATTTTCGAAAACGAAAGGACAACTCGTCGAATGTCTCTACATCGACTGGTCCCCGGTATAGAGATTTTAGCACCCTTTGTGATGGGAAGTCCGGACGTGATTGGAAATTATCCGGAATTGCAAGGGCTTCGTAAGAAGTGCCTTCGGTTCTGTTCGAACCCGGAACAGACTTGTATGGATACATGTCTGACATTACACTTTGAGATATAAAGCCGATTTCTTTCAAATACATTTCTGTTGGTGGCGGAGAATTCATTCTCTTAGCTTAACACCCTTCTCTGAGACGTACGAGCTCAGAGGTTATGTAGTTGAAGGTTATCAACGATATATCCCAATTTGGTAATGTGACATGCTGAGTGTAGCTGTGTGATGATCATCGTTTGATCATTTGTGATATGATCATTTGTTTGATCATTTATCTTTGTGATCATAGGTTGATCATCTGTTGACCCAAAGCGTGGCTTTTTGAAAAAGCATAGCTTTGTGGACGAGACTTCGTCAGGGCCTCACAACCCGGAAATGGTCGAAACAGGATCGTTGCGGCAAGGTTATGAGGGTCGCGCCCTTTAGGGTATGTCATTTCCTTCTGGAAAGGGGTGGTATTATGGTAAGGAGCCCAGATACTTACTCATGTGGATACACTTATTATGTGTGATGTTGGATATCGAGCGCTCGGATAAAGGTCCCAAAGGATCGGGAGGTGGCATATTCGTGAGTTACCTGTTACAGGGGTAACCCGGCCTTGTTTGGCAGAGAGCAGTTTGTCTCTCGGAGCGTCCCGCCAGAGGCGTTTCCTTCGTGGTATAGGAAGTTCCTTAGCCTGACCATTTGTTGGCAAATCCATCTTCCAATACGGAACTTGTACGGTTTTAGTTGTAGAACCTGCCATCTACTTATGGTGGCGCCCCACTGTTTAGATGGTAGCTATAGTAGGCATAGTTCGAAATGTCTATGCTGGCTAAGATTTATATTCTACTTTCGAAATGTTTTCTACACTATGCACTAATGATAATATCCAATGATTTGCGTAGTAAGCATATTTGACTATCATAAGAAGAAATCTCCTCCAATTCTGCGTTTGCATTGTGTGTGTGGCGGGAGGTCTTATGGTAGTTTCATTTTCTAAAAGCATTGCGGATTTCAATGTTTAAAATTCTTTTGTGTTTGTTTTAAAGATAAACTGTTTTTGTTGCTCACACCAGTCCCATGACTGATCCAGAGTTTATTGTTCCTTTCCTAAACTCTGGGTGCTCATAATTTTCCACACGAGCAGTCTAGAGTTGGGTTTCTTTTTCAGATATTCAGGTTTAGTAGATTATCTGGAGCTAGTTCATTCATCGGTGTTGTTTATCTTGGAGTTGTGGATTCATTCTTGTCTGAAGATCATTTTGGAGTTATCAGTTCTATTGATATTGTTCCGCTGCTGTTGTTATCTTTTCTTTTCCCCTGCTATTTCTTGTATCATATCTCTGATGTATATTGATATTCATTGTATCACTCTGTTGTATCAGATATTGTATATCAATGTATTATTCTTTTCTTCCGCTGTGTTATTTACTTAATTGTGTTATAGCTCCGGCGAATCGGATTTGAACGGTCGAATCTGCGGCATTCTAGTACAATGTGAAGTACGGATGTTGATTTTCGAGCGGGCAAAACCCGATACGTTACAGGTTCTGTCGATTTGAAAACCTAATTCCAAAAGATGGGTCGAAGAAAAATGGAAGACAAGTTTAGGGTTTTGCTGATTTGATTTTGAGAAGAGGGAAATAAATTTTGTGAAGAGGGAAAATTTTGAGAAGAAGGAAATATATTTTGTAAAGACGGAATGAAAAGAAACGAAGAGGGAATAACTAAGGAACGCGGCTATGGAAATATTGAGTAAATTTTTTGATAACTTCATTCGGACAACATATAAAATGTTGTTTGAATCACAAGCATGAACATAGAGATTTCAGGGGCTATTCAAACAATAGATAATTTTTTCCATATGTTTTGTGAAACAGTGGTAAATAGTCAGATAACAGAAAATCTACCTTATGTTGTGTGATCACTATTGTCTGATTCACTTTGTGGCATAGTGACGTGATATCACATTATGATTTAGTTGCTCATTTCGAACGAACTAATTCCATCAAAATTTCATATATTACAAATACGACTATTTATGATCCAACTTCTGTATGTGATATAATATGGACCGAATACCCATATTCTTGTCTTGCTTAGAATTCAAAATTCATAAAATATATAGTCTTGGGAAAATAAACACTTAAGCAACCAAAGTATGAATGTTTTAGTAGTTTTATAATTTGTTTCCTACATGGGAATTAAAGCGACGATATGCCAAAGAATTTATATGTAAGTATATTTCTTTGTCAATCTTAATTGAGTTCATTAGTGTATTTCAATTCGATAAAGAATTTTATGAGTTAAACTAATTGAACAAATTTTTTAAGTAGATAACTTTAATTTTTATAGCACGTGTTCTTACAATATTAGAAAGTTTAAATGTAGTCATTTCATTTTTTCTAGTAAGGCCCTATTAGATTTTTATATTCCTCAAACCCCTAAGAAAAACATAGAAAGCACTTGATTTCTCTAGCGAGTGTTAGGATTTGCTTGCCTTATGATTTTGATCTTATTCTTAGCAAATCATAGACCCACAAGAGATCGATAAGTTTTATCGGTTGTATCATATACAACTCCTCACCCTGGTCTTTGCTCCGATCTCGACCTTGACCTTGACCTTGACCTTTAGTTTGCTCAATAAATCGAGAGTGATTATTCACTCTTACCTATCATTTCTCGACAGCTTAAGTATAATGCATTTTGTTTGAACAAAAAATGGCACAAACACCCAGAAGTTATAGAAGAGAATAAGATATGAAGAAATATAAAACGAAAATGAGGAAATAACAAGACATAATCTTTTATAGCGTTCGACAAAGCTTGGTCTACGTTCACTTTAATATTTTATTGTTGATTTTTGACTTGGAGGCATAAGTTCTTAGGACTCGGTATAACTCCAACACTTAATATTTCAGAAATACGAGAATATAAGAAATAATAGAGCTAGAGCCAAAAGATCCTAAAAAATGAGCCCTACCTTCCTATTTATAGAGGTAAGGAGCCTAAAATCTCGTCTAAAATATCTCCAAGCCGTTGTGCACGAATTTGACCAATTCTTCCAAAATAATAGACACCACCTTAGCAATATCTGGGAGTCGGTACTGAACCCTAAGTGAGAGTTGGTACTGATCCTCAAGTTCACCATTTTTGGTATCCTCGCCTTCTTACTTTGGATCGTCTTGTAGTTTGCTTTGTGATTTCATGGTTATTTGCACCAGTATTAGCTTGCTTCTGAGTTCAAATGATGGGGTTGAAGGAGAACAAAGTTATAGTTTCAATTGTTCATGGAGATCGATGAAGAATTGCATTGATTCAGAAAAATGACTTTGGAAATAGAGCCTTATCATCAAGATAAACACGTAGGCAGAAGATGGGGTCCACCAAAGTTCTTTTTTGGAGTCGATACTAATCGCCGAGTAGGAGTCGGTACCGATCCCCAACTTTGGGGATCCTACAGTTGTTTTGCCAGTTGTTTTGGTTGTTGTCCTGCGACTCTGTCCGCGCTTGCTTTTTGGATTCTTGGGCTATCTCTCTGGGCTTTCTGCCTTGATAACTCCAAGTTCGATTCATCTAGTATGTCCAAAACCTACCTGGTTAAAAGGCTGGATAACACTTGTCCCCCAAAGTACATCTCGTTTCAAACATAATGTGCTTGAATCGAGATAAGTTTAGATTCCTTTGAAGGACTCCACTGTGTGCTCTACATGGTCGCTATACTTTCGATAACCGATTTCGTGAATTGTATGTCCATAGTGATCTATTGCAACGTTCTGCCAACATCCAGGACTATAAATTTAGAACGTGATCCCATGATATGCTATTCCAAATCTGATGGTTTTTAACTAACTCCATGAGTTCCTAAGGTATGAATCCGATTTTCCCTCAACTTTAGTCGTCAAGTATTTGGTATACACATACATGGCTCATCACATGTGCATAGGCATTCACATACATACGCATATACCCTATGTATGCTTGTATATTTATGATTTTTTTTCTTTGCTTGGGACTTGGTACCGATCCTTGATTTGAGAGTCAGTACCGACTCCGCACTTGGAATATTTTCCAAGTTTTTTGGCTTTGAGAATTCGGGCTTGAGAGGTTGAATAAGTCTTCCTCTCTCTTTTCTTTCTCACACTTGCACTCCTGCCTTCTACCTAAGAGCTTGAGTTCCCCATTAAACTTTTTGATTCCTTAACCAACCTCTGCCTTTGCTTACGCTTAGAACTGCCACATTCAATCCCTGCTTGTGACTGACGTCGCCTACACTGCCGTGACATTGCCTTGTCCCTGCAGATCCGATTTGCCTCGCCACTGACCCAAGCCCTAAATCCTTGAATTCCAAATCATTTTGGGTAAGTGAACGATAGGCTTGGCCATGGTCTTGAACGAATATATAGAACTAGGCATAAGCGTGGTTGACCTTGGACGTGGATGAGAAAATGGTGATGGCCACGATTTTGGGAGTCGGGGGAGATGGAAGAGGAAAGGGAAAAAATTTCCCTTGGCTGTGGTGTCAATGTGACTCCCACACTTAGGCGAATTTTGCATGTTCCAAGTTTTCCATCAAACATTGCCTTACCGATTTGTGATGAATTCATCTTCCATCCTAAAGCATTTCTGAAGCATGGTCAATAACCTAAATTTAGACGGGATGGTCAGCGATGACGATCACGTCGAGTTACATCTAGATTTAAAGTGAACTGCTAAAACGAACTGCTCAAAATTGCACAACAATTCACTAGAATCCACTTTAGCATTGCGGGTATGGTTTGTAATTAGCTTTCTAATGTTTATTATCTGTCGAGTCTTTTTAATAGAAACGGACAACAGACGTTCCAAACGTCTGGCTACTCGGACTATAGGTACTTCATCTTCAAAATATATCGAATCCGACGTAGAGTCAAGTTCAGCGAAAAGTTCACATGCATAGAAAACCCCTATCCAGCAAGGGCAGCAACCAGAAATTCCACATGTTGATCAATAAAATCTAGAGAATCCCGAAGTAGAGCAACAACTTCCTGAAAATCCGGTTGAACCGATAGATGGGCCTCAAATAGATCCAACACCCGATACTCTTGAGGATGCAGTAATACTAAATGACCTAGTTGATTATGTTCCCTCCAAAATCGATGAAGGATCTCTTTAGAGGATATCCAATAAACATGAAATTTCATTTAACGATGTTCTGGCACTGTCCCATGACCAGAGAGTTCATGATCCTCTAGAAGGATATATAGCTTGCAACAAATATATATGTCTGGTGGGTTACGTCTTTCCATTTAATTAATTCATCCATCGAGTCCTGAACTTTATAAGACTGGCTCCTACACAACTGCATCCAAACAGCTTTGCTTTTCTTCTTAGCACTTATCTGGTTTTCTCTGAGCATTTGAATAAAGTGCCTAAGTATGTGGAAATATGATACATCTATATCTTTAAGAGCCGCTAAGAAAACCCATCTCTTATTTACTTGGAGCCGATGAGGGGTTGCAAATTAGTTATTGGGTTTTGGAACAAAATGAATTATTTTAAGACTGAATGGTTTTATGTACACTGTCCACTTGGGTATGCTAGTAGATGGATATCCGGACGTAAGTTTTATTTCAAATGCAATTCTACATTTGCCTTATAGTCTGCATACATAATATACCTTTCTCTGTTATATAGATGTTCCAACGAGACCCAATGGCGGATCATTTTCGGATACCGTTAATGCTCTTATGGCAGTCCTACCGGAGATATGTATATAAGAACTCTATTAACAGATGAGAATCTTCTCGTCCATGGTTTATTAGAGGAACGCCACATCACCGTTATAGTTTCAGGTCGACACTGACGATGATGGTGATGATGATGATAACAATCCGCCCGTAGGAGGTAAAGTCGATCAAGATTTGCCTATAGTCCCAAGTCTTGGGGCTAGAGTTGCAGAAAACATAGAACAAGAACATGAAGGCGTCGGGGAAGGTGAAATTATTGGAGAGAGTGGTGAGGTCAACCAAAGTAACATTGAAGTGGGCCACGGGTCTTGGACCCACAACCCAGAGACGACCCACCGCCTGCTCCTAAAGAGAGATTAATTGTGAAAATTTTGAAGATGTATACTTCCACTCAGCCTCGACCAGTCACAAGTTTAGAGAAGACTCCATCTATTCCTTCAACAGGCACGTTCGTCGGTTTAGGGTCTATCCCTATGAAGTTCAACTCTTTCGACGTTGGTAATATTAGCATTGGTGACATTGGTTCCTCGATCCGCTTTGAGGAAGACACCATTCCAACCGGTGCGGGAGAGGTTACTGTTATGAGTAAAGCTATAGTACATGGTCCGTCAGGGGAGAAACTAGGACACACACGTCCACATGCACTATACGACACTCGCACTTGACCTGTATCCTAGCATGCTCAATCTAACTCTTTCCTATTTGCTTTGCAGGTTCTATGGATAAGAAGAAGCATTCATATCGATCCTTGATGGAGAAATCATACCAGACTCAAGGGCCTCGATTGGGTTTATACCACCAAGGGAGTGGTCAGGACTATGATTCAGGTTACCGCTCCAGTTGCGACAGAGACGACAAGGATAGAAGTAGTTACGACAAGGACCGTTCTTCTCATGATTCCGCTTCTAAGTGTCGACCAAGATCAAGATCACCTCCTTCTAGAGCCTCGAATGGGCAACCTGACTGCCGCGATGAAAATCCATCAACCGACATTTCTTTAGCTCCTCCTTCTACTTCTATTCCTGCATCGCTTGCAAAATTATCCCATTCCAGCCAGTCTTCCGAGCCCAGCCATCATAAGAGCGATTCTGATACTATTTATCAGAGGTCTGGTAAAGGAAGCGCTATTGCTCCAACCATTACAGAGGAGCAGCAGGTAGACACTACAGGTCGGATGGTCGAGCTTAAGAGTGAATTTCCTAACATTTGCTTTGATGGAGTTATGTTTTTGCCAAACTTAAAGAGAATTCCTATTGAAGTTCAATAGAGGACTATCGAGTGCACAATTGATGTCCACAACCAATACAGTAAATGGGCAAAGCTGGCCAAAATGATTTTAGAAGTTTCAAGAAAAAGGCTGTAGGAGATAGAGAACCAGAAACTCATTGAAGCCGAGAATAAAAGAATCATAGCCGCTCTCGACACTGAGATTGAGAACTCAAGAAAATCCCAAGCCGAAGCAGAGAAGAAGGCCGAGGAGGCCATTAAAGCACTCGAAGCAGAGAGATCAAAGCATTTGAACAAAATCAAGCAAGTGCATCATTCGGAACCACGATCTTGCAATGGAAAGAGATGCTACCAAGAGGAACGCGGTTGAATTGAAAACCTAGCTCGAGCGTGAGACCAAGGAAAAAGATGAGGCTCAAAAAATTGCTTAGGACCCAAGCAATGAGCTAGTCACCGTCAGAATTGAGAAGGATGAAGCGCTTAAGAAAGCCAAGGACGTGGACGCCCTTGTTAAAAGAGAGGTCGAAGCCATGATTAAGAGAGAAGTTGTAGCTGTGGAACAGTGGTAGAAGAATAGATGATGCAGATATTTGAGCTACTGATCACTCTATACAACGCCAACGTGCTCAATTTTTGAAATCTGGAGCAATTTAGAGAGGATTACCCTTTTGTGCTTGCCCCTGCCTGGAATCAGAATTTCTTAAAAGTGATAATATTGATATGGAGCAATTGGAAAAAGAGAGTTTGAAGGGAAATGAGCCCAAAATCCTTCACGATAACCAGCATCTTATTCATCCAGAACTTGATGCAACCGTTCAAAAAGAATAGGCGAAGGTTCTGGCTCTATGCATCATGATGCTACAACCGGTCAAACTCCCTAGACTCAAGCTGCTCCTAGTTCCACCGTTGATTCCTCTACCGATGCTGGTTATGATCCAGAGAGGCCACAGCTCTAGAAATCCACTATTCTCTTTCCAATTCCTTAGGGATCTCCCAGTAGCATTCCAGCTCATGCAAAAGTTCAAACTGAAGAAGGTATCTTGTTGACTTCTCATGTTTTCTAAAGAGTTGGCTGTCTCCAATCAATGTCACTAATCTCTCTCTTTATTTTCTTTAGCTACAGGTCAGCCTGCAATTGCTCCACTTCCTCCCAAGGACTCTCAACCAGGGAAACAAATATCGACGATGGAGTCTGTAACCGTCATGACTTCAACATCAATTCCCAACATCCCGGTTAAGGAGATCCCAAGCCTTGGCGAGCGCATGATAGATGCTTTGTTGGAAGAAGAAAATGATGAGAATCAAGGGACTCAAGTTGATGTGGATGTTATTATTACCGAGGTCTCCTAGTCCCTGTCGGGTCCTTCCATGCATGAGCTTGAGCGAAAACTTGAGAAGGATATCCTCATTGCCAGTCAAGTCAAGTAGGAGCAAATAGAAGTTTTCCTTCATCCGCTGTCGATCGCTTTGCCTGGGTAAACCATTTTCACTTTAGTTTACATTCCTTTACCTGGGAGTGCTCAAAGTACATCAACAGTATTTTCACAAAGCATTCCAGCCTCCATTTATCCGCCCAAGAGCAGCCAGAGTGCGCCTGTTGAATCTTCACAATGCACTCCTTCCAAAGGCAAGGGCGATAGAGGAAGAGGCGGAAACAGGAAAGGAGAGAGCTTGAGTGAAGTCATCCCTCGTTCTAAGAAGAAGAAGAAGGCAAAGAAAAAATAGTTGTAGTTTGTTCCCCATATATAGACTCCTTTTATTTGTTGGCCGGTTTTGTACAGGTTTAGCCCCACGTTATTGCTTTTTTCCTCCTTTGGTGTGAACCATTTGTACTTAGCTTTCATTCCAGTGTAAATAACAAAGACTTTTTGTTTTGTAAAATTGTTCAAATTTGTTTGAGTACTTAAGAAATACGCTTTCCATTCAATGTATTCGTGATTTATTTCTTTAAGTGATCATTTTTGGATCAAGTCCTTAATCCATTTTTGATTTGATCATTTTCGGACCAAGTACTTAAGCAATTCTTAAGGTAAACCACTTAATATAGTGGCTTGAGTATCCTTTTCAAGGATAATAAGTTCCAACCGCACCAAAATTCGGGTGCGAGTTTAAGTTAACTACTTAGAATCGTAGTCCATACATCCTCATCCAGGATATTAGCATTTGACCATGCCTAACTCCGGGCATTGATCAAAATCCTGAAAATTGGATCCTGCTTTACTCTAAGCATGGACCTTCCATTCTTCCTACTCGGGGCAAGATGTTAAGGATTAGACGGACTTGTCACGCCTGTTTCCATTTATACCTTTGCCCCTAGTTCGGGGGTGAGTGTTGAGTGAGCAATCGGTCATATCACGCTCTTTTGATTTATACTCCTACACTCCATCCAAGGTAAGAGTTGGCGTACGGGCGGTTGTGTCACATCCGGTTTTAAGTGTTTGCTTGCCCCCAATTCGAAGGAAAGTGTCAGTTTGTGGATGATCATGTTTCATCTGGCTTAAGTTTATACTCCGGCTCCTACTCCAAGAACAAGAGTTAGGATGCAGATAGTTGTGTCTTGTCCGGCTTATGTTTACACTCCTACCCCTAATATAAAGGTAAGAGTTAGCTGATTTCGATCTCTTGACACCAAGGGAGACTTCACTGGCCCAATAAGGGGCACAAAGTTTGGCCAGCACCTATCTTCGGGTACCTGTACATCTGCATTAATCATATGTAGATTCATTCGAGTTGATCAAGTCATAACTCTTAGGAAATGAGAAGACGGAAGTTTGGGCTAGAAAGGCCATTTATTATGTAAAAAATAAAGAATGAAAGAATCAGCCTTATTACATGGCTGTAGCCCATTATTTACAAGTTTATTTCTCACTAAAATAGGGTCATAGCTGCTCGCTATTCCACGCCTCGGGAACGAAATCCCATCCACAGTTGCCAGCTTGAAAGTTCCATCTCCAAGCTTTTCCTCTATCGCATATGGACCTTCCCAGCTCGAGCCCAAGTTCTTAGGGCCAGGGAAGATTCGTTTAAGGACCAAGTCATCGATTTCGAAGGTTTGACTCTTGAATTTGGTGTTATAATATTGAGCGACTTGGTGTCTGTATGTATGTGCTCTCAACTCAGCTTCGGTCGGCCTCTCATCGATCATATCAAGAGACTGCAGAAGGAGTTGTTCGTTTGTCCATGGTTTATAGTGAGTAACCCGATGAGTGGACACTTCCAGATTGATCGGGATCATAGCCTCTGATCCATATGCCAAGATGACTGGAGAGTGGCTAGTTGTTGACTTATGGGTGGTTCGATTAGCCCAAAGTTTTAACGGGAGTTCATCGACCCACTTGCCTTTGGCCTTCTCCAATCATTTCTTAAGAATGAATTTGATAATCTTGTTTACAGCTTCAACCTATCCATTCACCTGAGGATGTGCCGCCGCTGCAAATCTCTTTTCTATGCGGTGTCAGCAGAAGAAATCCTCAAACTCCATTCTATCGAATTGGGTCCCGTTATCGGTAATGATTGCTTACATAACTCCAAAGCGACAAATGATATTACGAATAACAAATTTGATTACTTTCTTCGTGGTAATTATGGCCAAAGGCTCTGCCTCAGCCCATGTAGTAAAGTAATCAACCACCATGATGATGTACTTTGCATCACCTTTAGATATCGGCAATACACGGATAATATCAATATCCCAACCTGCAAACGGCCAAGGACTGACCATTTAAGTAATTTCCATCGACGGGACCCTCGAAATTTTAGCAATCTCTAGCACTTGTCACATCTTCGGGTGTAGTCAGTTGGGTCTTAATTGATAGTCGACCAGAAATATCCATAACAAAGGATCACCTTCGTCAGGGTCTGCCCCCCAAGGAGGTCGCCACAGGCCCCTTCATGAACTTCTCTCAGAACTCGTTTGGCCTTGTCGTGAGCGACACACTATAACATAGGGACAGAGAAACCCTTCCTATATAGTATTCCTTCTTGCATGATATATCTCGAAGCTTAGTGATTTCATCGTTTATTCCTTCTCTCTGGAAGGATTCTTCTTTGCAAATAATTCTGAATTGGAGTGTCCATGACTCCTTTTCAGGTGCAGTCTCCAAGACCAAATTAACATCCATCCGGTCAATGTTTGGAGCTGAAAGTACCTCTACTGAGACCATGCCCATAAGCTGTGCATCCCTAGAACTAGCTAATTTGGTTAATGAATCGACATTTTCATTCTGACCTCTGGGAATATGTGCTATCGTATAGTATTCAAAGTCATTGAGTAGCTCAAGAACCTGGTTTAAATAAGGATCTAGCCTCGCTCCTTTTGCCTGCTAATCCTTTCGAGCCTAACATACCACTAACTGGGAGTCGCATAAAATGTATAAAGTCTTTATTCCTAATTCCTTGGCGATCTTGAGTCCTACAATCAAGGCCTCATATTCAACTTCATTGTTCTTTGTCGAAAAATCGATTTTCAAGGTATAGCTGATCGGGTGTTCTTCAGGAGTGAAAAACACAACTCCAGCACCAGAACACCGATCATTGGATACACCATCCTTGTACATCTTCCATCCAATTTCCTTTTCTCCACTGCTCTCCAGAGGATCGTCTCGTGCAGTGAATTAAACTATGAAATCCGCCAAAGCCTGACCCTGGATTGCTCTCTAAGGGTTATAAGTGATATCATATTGACTCAATTTAATGTTCCATTTATACAGCCTTCTAGAAATCTTAGGTTGTTATAAGCTTGTCGTAAAAGCTGGTCAGTAAGGACATTGATCGGATGAGCTGGAAGTAGGGGCGGAGTTTTTTGGAAGCGATTAACAAGCAGTAAGCAAGCTTTTCCAATCTTCAATAGATTCTTTCTGCTTCTGTCAACCACTTGCTGATATAGTAGGCCGGTCGTTGGATGCAGGATTCCTCACATACAAGTGCAGCGCTCAGGGCATGCACTGACACCACCAGATATAAGAAGAAATCCTCATCAACCACTGGTTTCAAGAGAATGAGAGGTCTCTCCAATTGATTCACCAGACCCTGGAATGCAACTTTGTAGTCTTGGTTCTACTCGAAGTATCTCTTTCGCTTCTTGATTACCTCAAAGAAAGGGATGCATTTGTCAGTGGCCTTGGAGATGAATCGAATCAGGGCAGCAACCATCCCATTCAAGCTTTGGACCTCTTTGATCATCTTAGGGGCTTTGATTTCTCTCAAAGCCTTAATATTCTTTGGATTTGCTTCAATCCCAATGGAATTAACAATGAAGCCCAAGAATTTCCCTGGCGCAACGCCAAAAGAGCATTTCAAGGGATTGAGTTTCATTCTGTAATGTCGGAGGACACCAAACATCTCTGCCAGATCGTCGAGGTGATTCATCGAATGCCGTGACTTCACAAGCATGTCATCCACATAAACCTCCATTGATCGTCCATTATATTCTTTGAACATCCAGTTCACAAGCCTCGAGTAAGTCACTCATGCGTTCTTCAATCCATAGGGTATGACCAGATAGCAATAGAGTCAGAGATCGATAATAAAGCTGGTGTATTCCTGATCCAAGATATGCATTAGGATTTGATTATATCCGGAGTATATGTCCATGTATGAAAGTAGCTTGTGTCCAGCAGTTGAGTCTACCAACTGATTTATCCTTGGAAGTGGAAAGCGGTCCTTCGGGCACGCCTTATTCAAGTCTGAAGAGTCGATGCATGTCCTCCACTTCCCATTTGATTTCTTCACCAAAACAAGGGTAGATACCCAATCTTGGTATAGAGCATCGTGGATAAAGCCATTATCCTTCAGCTTATCCATTTCCTCCTTGAGTGCAGCGGATCTCTCCGGACCCAGGCCGCAGCATTTCTATTTCATAGGAATGCATTTGGGATTGATGTTTAATGCATGGCTCGCTATCCCAGGCGAGATCCCACACATATCTGAGTATGTCCAGGAAAGCACATTCAGATTTACTCGGAGAAAACCAACCAACTCCTTCATCACACTAGTATCGAGCTGAGATCCAACCTTCAGGACATTACTCGGATTGCTGATAGGAACATCGATTGTCAACTCGGCGGGAGCACTCGTCTACCCTCCGGCTCTTTTCATCGGTCCATGTCATCATAGAGTCGACTAGTTTTCCCAAGCTGGGGCTCAGGCGGTAGTTTCTATGCATCCAAAGCCTGTATGTAGAGGACCCCCTCTATACTCTCTCGTTTCTTCTTATGCCTCGCTTCCTTCAGTTCAGCGACATAGCACTTGCGGCCAGCCACCTAATCTCCGTGCATGATCTCTACTCCATTGTCTGTAGGGAATTTCATAGTTAAACACCAGGGAGCGATGGTCAATCTAAATTCAGCTAAGGCTGGTCGGCCCAAGAATGCGTTATAAACAGAATAAATATCCAACATTAAAAATGGCACGACCCGCACTCCCCTATAGTCGCCCTCACCAAGTTCCACCAGTAATTCAACAAATTCTACGACACCAGTAACCATCCCATTGAACCATTATATATGTGATCTATAGGGCTTCAAATCTCTCTCCTCCAACATCATTTGATTGTAAGCTTTTTTGAACAAAATACTGATTAAACTTCCACAGTCAACAAGAACTTTCCGTACAACAACAGGACCAATTGCGGCTGAGATCACGAGTGGGTCAATTGTCGAAGCTTCCACTGCGTCAGCATCCTTGTTTCGGAAAACAATATCATCCTTCATGGTTCGGATTATTTTGCCGGAGCTCCATCCTCAACAACATAGCAACTTTCATTCTCAGCATGCTTTAAGGCTCCAATGTATCTATCCATTTCTACAAAACTCTTATCAGCTGGATGAGGCCCACCAATGATTGTGTTAATCACTAATCATTTTTTTGGCCGCCTAAATGCATCTGCACCAAGCTCTGCTTGCCCCCGTTGGGAAGATGACCCAGAGGCATTAGAATTTCCTTACCCACCATTCTGCATGGCTTTCACATATTGTTGCAATTTCTTTTTCCTTATTAAATCTCAATCATGTCGCGCAAGTGCCTGGTCTCATTAGTATCATAACTGTGAGTCTCATGGAATCTGTAGAACTTGCGCGACTTCCTCTCTTTCTCGGTTGACTCTCTAGGAGTCGGCTTCCCATACGGTTCGGTTTTCTTGAGTAGCTAGATAGATGTTCTCTATCGAGTTGCTCAATTCAATGTAATTGTCATACTTAGGACATTTGAGATGACTCCTGTTATTTGGCTTTCCCTTCTTTGCCTCATCGTTGTTTTGTTTTCCTCCTTTGTTCTGATTACCAACTTTCACATCAACATTCCCAAAGCTTCCTCCAGATTGCTTTACAGCAATATTGCTTTGAATCGGCTCATTCAAACTTCCAGCATTAGTCCTCCATGGACGCTTACGTGCATCCTCCCGATGCAAATACTCATTAGCTTTTCTATAAAAAGAATCCATTGTCGACGGTTGCTTTCTCTCTATCCAGTCCCCAAAATTCGAGTCGGGATGAACTCCTCTATAGAGCGCCATCAACACCATATCCTCCTTTGGATCCGTTATTTCTGTTATAGCCATGTGGAATTGATTTAAATAGTCCCTTAGCAATCCTCCTTTAGCTTAATAAACATTAAACAATGACATCACGTATTTCGGACGTGAGGTGTGCAAATGGAATTGCTCCATGAATTTCTATGACAATTCAACAAAAGATGATATGGACCTTGGTGGAAGCTGAGTAAACCACATCGTAGCCACCCCTTCTAAGAAAGTTGGAAAACAACGGCACTTCATAGCATATGAAGCCCTGGATAAATCCATTTGCCATTCATATCTCAATAAGTGTTGCCTAGGATTCGTCGTTCCTTCATACAATGACATCGTTGGAATGTTGAATCTCTAGGTACCTTGTGTGTAGGATGTCCTCAGTAAACGGGTTTCAACTGTCATAAGTTCCCCAATCATCATTAGTTCTGGATCTTTTTTCACTAACCAACCTCCTAACCATTTTCTTCAAATAGTCTGAATCAATAGGTTCAACTGAACATCGGTAATCGGGTCCTGCCCTAAGTGTTCGGCCTGGCAAATGCTCTCAGGAAGGTGCTCGATACCTAGGCTCCCCAAACTCCGGGGGACCCATTCGTCCAGCATTCCCCGCTGTTTGATTCCCGTGAACAGCATCATCGGTAATATTGTGATTTTTCAGATTCAGACCTTCAACAGCATGTCAAGGGATGACTTCCACGCCGCCTTCCAAAGGATGGGCCCTGGGCCTACCATTTTAGGGGTAGGTACCGAGTCCTAAGTGAGGGTCGGTACCGATCCCTGAATTCGAGCTTGGGGCTCAACCCCTTCCTTGTATAGATGTTCCAACATAGTATTGAGTTTTCTTCTGCCTTCCTTCCCTTCGCTTCGCTCGGATGAAGAAGAACTCTCTAGTTCTGAGCTGGAACCCCTTCTACTCCGTCTGCTGCTGTTTTGAGTCAGCTCATTCAGTAGTCTCAAGCTTTATTGCATCATGTTGTTCATCTCCTGTTGGCTAGCTTAGAATCTATCTTCCATCTACTTCATCATCATATTCATTTCCATTTTGGTCACGATGGCAGTTGGAGTCTGGATCTCGGGTTGAGTTGGTTGTTTAACTCCATCTCTTTGCTAAGTATTATGATTCTTAACTTTAGTAGTAGCTCTGGAATTGGTAGAATGATCTCTCTTTATGGGGCCATAGTAGAAAGATTTTAGTAAATCTTCGTAAATCTGAGTTGTAGAATTAAAAATAAAGAAATTGGATCTATCTTTTGGATATAGGAAATCCAGTAGTATATGATGGATCCAAATGGACTGAGAATATGATTCTCATTGAAAGCGCCACAATTTTTGAACCAAAAATGGTACAAACACCTAAAAGTTATAGAAGAGAATAAAATATGAAGAAATATAAAATGAAAATGAGGAAATAACATGACACAATCTTTTATAGTGGTTTCGCAAAGCTTGGCCCACGTCGACTTTAATATTTTATTACTGATTTCTGACTTAGAGAAAGAAGTTCTTGGGACTCGGTTCAACTCCAACACTTAAAATTTAGAAAATACGAGAATATAAGAAATAATAGAGCTAGAGCCAAAAGATCCTGAAAAATGAGCCATCCCTTCCTATTTATAGAGGCAGGAGCCTAAAATCTCGTCTAAAATATCTCTAAACCATTGTGCATGAATTTGACCAATTCTCCCAAAATCTGTGTAGTTAATGCCCCGCTATTACCCCGCTATAACCCCGCTATATCTTATAGCGGATTTCTACCGCTATGATTTTTCCATATAGCCCCAAAATATAGCCTTTCCGCTTTAAGCCCCGCTATTTCCGCTATATCCCATTATTCCCGCTATATTCCGCTATTTTCGCTATATCTTCTTTAATAAAATGAATTAAAAAATTGCATTTATTCATTATAAAAATTATGAAACTAATTTATTTGATTTAATTTCTAATATATTTTCAGAAATGAAAATACTCTAATATTCTACTAAATTCAATTATTTATATAACGGTTTTATGTTTATTTAAAATATATTCGCACATGTTTTTTGTTTAAAATTATTTATGTATTAATTAAAATTCAATTGAATGATAATTTTTCATTTAATTACCATTTATATATTTGTCAAAACATTAATTACTAGTTTTATATGCTATTTTAGAGCCATCCGCTATATCCCGCTATATCCTCGATGTATCCCCGCTATGACTTTTTGCACCTCCACCGCTTTGAATCTGCCGAGCGCTTTAACTGCACAGCCCAAAATAACAGGCACTATCTCAGCAATATCTAGGAGTCGGTACCGATCCCCAAGTGGGAGTCGGTACCAATCCCCAAGTTCACCATTTTTGGTGTCTTCGACTTCTTACTTCGGATCATCTTGTAGTTAGCTTTGTGATTCCATAGTTGTTTGCGCCAATATTAGCTTGCTTCTGAGTCTAAATGATGGAGTTGAAGGAGAACAAAGTTGTAGTTTCAAGTGTTCGTGGTGATCAATGAAAAATTGCGTTGATTCAATAAAGCGACTTTAGAAATAGAGCCTTGACATCAAGATAAACACATAGGCAGAAGATGGGGTCCACCCAAGTTGTTTCTGAGAGTCGGTACCAATCCTTAAGTAGGAGTCGGTACTGATCCCCAACTTAGGGACCCCATAGTTTTATTGCCTTGAGTTGTTTTTATTATTGTCCCGCGACCCTATCTATGCTTGCTTTCTAGATCCTGGGCTATCTCTTTGTGCTTCCTGCCTTGATAACTCCAAGTTTGATTCGTCCAGTCTGTCCGAAACCTGCCAGGTCAAAAGGCTGGATAACACATATGCTATGAGTTTGCTTAACGAATACATGCATATATAAGACCTCATCTAGGCAATATACCAATAGTACTACACATAACAAGTCTAGCTTGAGTTTGCTCAACAATTAGTGCATATGCAAATAATATATTAATATATAAATGATAGAGGATAAATATATTAAAGATTCATAATCTTTAATATATTTTCAGTGATATCGAATTGAGAAATAATGTATTTCCTATGAAATACCTTTGTGATTCAAGTATTGGACACATCTAAAATGACAGTATACGTACCATACGTATATATTTATTCCAAAATTCTATTTGGGTTTATTTTATTTCTACTTAAATTTAATTCATACATATTATTATATAATTTCAATTTATTTATAACTATTATGATTTAATTAACTTTTATAAGATTTATATGTATCTTACTAATTAAATAATATTTAATTAAATTTAATTCTTAATTTAATTAACTAATTTAACTAAACTTTATTATAAAATTTTAGAAATTTTACTTTATTCATTTAAAACTATTTATGAAATATTTAGCTATAACCTTTATAGTTTAATATACATACCAAATATATAAATAGTTAATATGTATATATATATATATTAACTATTTAATTAACTAAAAATTTCACTAAATATTTGATAAAATTTAAAAATTTATTAAGTTTAATTTATCAAAATATTTTGAGAAAATAAAACATTTTAAATTATTAAATTGTAATTTTATAGTTTTATTTACATATATATTGGTATATATTTTTTTAATTAGTTAACATTTAACTAGCTAATTATTTATAAAATAAATAATTTATTTAATTAAACATAAATTAAATATTTTAACATAAAATTTTATTCAGTTTACCTTAAACAATTTAGGATAAATTTTAAACCATAACTTTTATAGTACATATACATATATAATTATATATACACGTTAAATGTTAATCTTCAATTAGTTACTTATTTAATTAATTAAATTAATTAAACGCTTATAAAATTTTCAAAAAATTTTAAATTATTTTCTCGAAACAATTTTGAAAATTTTTAAGTTTATTTTGTAACATTTAAAAGTTTCCTTTTATATTTTAAACTTAACATTTAAATTTAAATATATTTTTGAGTTTGAAAATCTGAATTTGAAAATTAGCCCAAGGCCCACAAAAAGTATGGGCCTTACATTTGGGCCAACCTTTGGACTTACTCTACCTATTTGGCTAGGCCAGCATCGATAAAAGTGAATATACTTTTTATCCAACCCCAAGCTTAGACACTATTATTCTAGGTATCTATTAGATAAAAAAGTTTATTACTTGGCCCTTAATATTGGTTAATTAGACAGCATAGTCCATATGTGCTCTGATACCATTGATGGACCCAGTGCGTATTGCAGTGGGTGATATGAGTAAATTCAAAAAATAATTATCCTATTTTGGATCTGAACGAGAGTACAAGGTCCATTAACTAGAATTAAATCCAATCCAATTATTAAATAAAAAATATTTTATTAAAAAAAGTATTTTATATTTATTGGTTAATCATATTAATTAATTTAGTTAAATGTTTATTCAAATATATCATGTATACTTTCGATAACATGACAAGATAATATAATAAAGTATAAATATGTGTATAACTATATATATACATATAGAGATGTAGATTTATATCTATTGTATACACATATATATTATACTTACATATGCATATAACAATTTCATATGAATTCAGGAATATTAATGTCTAAGTGTGTGTGTGTGTGTCTGTGTCTGTGTGTGCCCATATATATATATATATGTATGTATGTATGTATATTTGTGTATGTGTGTATGTTTAGATATACTATAATATATGTAACTGTTTGTATATGGTTATATGTAGTACCATATATATATATATTGTTTAGACATATATACACATATATGTGATATCTATATTGTCACTTATATATTTATTATACACACATACACACATATGTTAAAAAAATCTATGTAATAAATAACAAATATTTTCAAATAGGTGAATGCTTGGCGTTTAAGAGAAGATGGAAATCAAATATATATGCTAGGGTTTTGGACGATCTTAAAAATTGCAATAAATTAGGTCTTTTTTAAACGATCATAATATTGACATTGTTCTTTTGCAAGTAACTAAAATAGATCCCCTCGATTATCGCTTTTATAGATGTTTGGTTGGGGGTTTTATCTTAGTAAATGGTTTTTCCCTTTTGAGGTAGCTCGGGAGGTATAATAGTGGGTGGGAAACATAACCATGTTAAGCTTATTTGGTCGATTATTATTGTTTACTCGATGCACCTTATTTTCACAAATTTAAGAGATGATTCTCTTTTAAATGTCGCTAATGTTTAGAAGCTACATAATTTGATTGGTAGGAGGGTTCTTTGGAGTTTAGAGTTTAGATCCTTTAACGTCGGTCCATAGGTAGTTGGGGGAGTTCAATGTAACTAGGTTTTAAGCGGAGCGCTCACTTAAAGATGGCAACATTTCCGCCATGGAGTAGTTTGACCATTTGGTTACAGATGGTAATCTGATTGAATTACCACTAAATAATAGGCATTTTACTTGGTTAAACTTAAGAGATGTCCCTTCCATGGAGCACCATGATTGATTCTTCATTAGTGAATAAATAAAAGATATGTTCCCGTTTTTACATGTTACCAGACTTTCGACCGTGTATTTGACCACTATCCCATTATTCTCTTATGCCTGAACCAACACTTAGTTCATAGATATTTTATATTTGAAAAGATGTGGCTTTTAGAAAGTAAGTTATTAGCCTAGTTAATAATAAATGGCTTTCAATGAGGAATGATAATAGATTTTTGGGTAATATAGCTAAAGTTTTTGTCAATAAACTTAGGAGCCTTAGGTTATTTCTTAGAAAATGGAACAGAGATTTTTTTTGGCAATAATAGGATTAAAAAGGAAAATTTACTTTTAGAAATTCTAAAATTAACCATCTTTGAAGAATCTAGAATCTCAAACGTTTCAGAACAAAATGTTCTTTTAAACCTTAAAGAAGAACTAGAAAAAGTCATTAAGCAAGAGGAAATAATGTGAAAACAAATGTCTAAAGTCTAACGAATGGAAGAGGGAGACAAATATAACTAGTTATTTCACAAAATAGCTAACGATCGCAAGCGTAGTAATTTCATAAACTCTTTGCTTATTAACAATGTGGAAATTTATGATCAAAATGAGCTCAATTACGCTTTTGCTAACTACTACAAAGGTAATTTTGGACCTAATAGTGGTCATATAATTAAAACTAGTGTAATGATTTATATCTTCAAAACTTAGGGATCACTTTAGATGATTTGGATATTCCATTCTCGAAAGTGGAGCTCTGTAGGGCTATCGATGATATGCCTATCGATAAATCGTCTGGACCGAAGGATTTCCTATTTTTTATAAGAACTTCTAGCATGTTTTGAAATATGACATAATTAACATGTTTAACAAGTTTTATAATGGTAATTTACAACTAGGAAGATTTAACTTTGCTACGGTAATTCTTCTTCACAAGAAAGTGGACACGAGAGAGCTTAAGGAATTTAGGCCTATATCGTTAATAAACCATTCTCTTAATATATCAAAAGTCTTAGCAAATAGTTTAAGAACTAAAATGAACAATCTAATTGATATTACGCAATCCGCTTTTATTAAGTGTAGAAACATCATGAACGGGGTTGCTGCAGTCCAAGAATTTATCACTATGTAAAAATAATATCACTTGTGCCCTTCTACACCTTGATTTTGCTCAAGCTTTAGATTACTCTAAAGGATTTACTATTGACTAGGGGTTTTAGTTTCAGATGGGTAGGTTGGATTATGGCATTTCTTAAAACCAGAAATTTAAGTATAATGGTTAACAATATCCTTGGAAATAAAATCAATCAAAATGTGGTCTGAGACAAGGCGATCCTTTGTCATCCTTAGTGTTCAACTTAGCAATGGACGTTTTTCTCTAGGATTATGAAGATATCTATTTTAAATGGCGTTCTTGTCAGCGTTGGTAATGATATCACTAGTGATGGTCTTTCGATTCTTCAATTTACCAATGACACCATGCTTTTAACTTGTTATTTAGTTAGCCACATTACGGCTCTTAAATTCGTTTTATTTAGTTTTGAAATGTTTTTGGGACTAAAGATTAATTTTGGTAAGAGTTCGGTTCTAATCTTGAATGTTATCAGAATATAGAACACCTTGTTGCTAATCCTCTTAATTGTAAAATCATGAAGTTATGTTTACATTGCTTAGGTTTTTCGATTAGACCAACTAAGCCAATGAGTAATATCTTTTAATCCAGAGCAGATAGAGTCAATATAATAAACTCTGTTTTATTGGCTCTACCAATTTATTGGATGTCCTTTTATCATCCAAAATGGGTAACTAAAAAAATAGATAATATTAGAAGAAATTTTCTTTTGGTTGGAGATAATTCTATAGTAGTATTAACTGTCTCGTTAATTAGGGAAAAATTTGTAAATCCAAAGAAGAAGGGGACATAGAAATTATAAATTTGCATAACCTCAACATGTCGCTATTAGTAAAATGGCACTATAAATTTAATAATAATAATGAAAAACTCACCTGGAAAGAAATCATTTCGAACCTGTTTTATGGTGAATCCAATAAGCTCCACCATACCATTTCTAATCCTAACAACATGTCTTACTTTTGGAAATTCAATTTAAAATTTTTAATATTTTTAACCTTGAGATTAATAACATAGTTCTTTCAGGCAACAACACGTCATTTTAGCAAGATTGCTGGAATCTGCTATACCTTTTAAAGTTGAGTACAAAGAGCTTTTTGATATTCATAATTTCAAAAAATCCCTTAATTAAATAGGTTTACAATTTTCATAATGAATATCCTTCGAATTTTTGTTTCAACCATGATCTTGAATGTATTACCTTAACCTAATTTTTTTACTTCGTACAAAGCTAGAATAATATAACTTAGATAAAGAGAGAGAAACTAAAATTTGGTGCTAGGATAAAAGTAAAACACACTCCTCAAACTCGATTACAAGTTCTTAAATTTCTCAAGGACTAAACTAAATAATTTCAAGTGTGTTTGGAAAGTCAAGGCTCCAGCCAAAACTAAGCAACATATGTGGTTAATCCTATATAAGAAACTAAACACGATAGAATTTTCAAATAAAAATAATTTTCTTATAGATGAAAAATGTGTCGATTCCAACTTAAATCTTGAAAATGTAACGCAATTATATTGTAAGTGTCCCTTAATTGATTATATCCATGTAAACACCCTTAATATCTTTGACTTTAACACGACCAACTTTAGAACTCAGTATGCTTAAAAATTTAGAATTTTACCCGATGCTATCTTCACCATTACTTGTTAGTATTTATGATTTGAAAGGAACCAATGAATGTTTAATAATGTTAATGGTCCACCTAAAAACCTAATTTGCACTATCATGCTTTTTAGTTATAAACAGGTTTCAAATCCGAGCTATAAATTAGGCAAAAATGCTTCCTTCAAGGGATTTATTCAAAAAGCGAAAAATGCATTGACACCTTGAAGGCTAAAATTAATTATAACAATGGCAGACACAATATGACCTTAAACAATAACCTAGTAAATACTTTTAACGTAGATAATAGTTCGAATGATTTCCTGCTAATTGATAACCAATTTCGTAATGCCTTTTAGTCTCGTTTTACTTCTCTGACACACACACACAAATATATATATATATATATAAACTATTATTTATATACATATATGTGATGGTCTCATGTTTTTGTTTGAGTTTTCAGTTTTGTTAATCATTGCAGACTGGACAACTTATCATGGGGGTGAGGACACTGGATTGTTGTGTTAGTTACTGTTAATGGGCTAGTCATGCTTTTAGGCTTACTTTTATCCTGGGGTGTTTAAGGGATGCTTTATGGCTATTGACAACAATTGTGCCTTTTTTTCATTGGACGATATGGTTTTTTATTTAATTGTTTACTAGTTCGCTTTGTTCATCTGATTCTTTATTTTGTTATTTCTTTCTACTTTTAGGATTTATGAGGGATCTTTTCATTCCATTCATTGTACGACGAGTTTTTTGCTTCCTTCCATGCTTGTTGGCAGCTCCTGTTTTAAAAATAGAATAAAATTATATGAGTGCTCTTCTACTCTATAGGATCACTAAGTTTCCTAAAAAATTGTAGATCTAGATCAAATTAAATTTGAACCTAAAGAGGAAGAAAAATGTTACTCATTAGTTGATTCCACTTTCCTCTTTTACAAACACCCAGTCAATAACATGTCCAATCTCTATATGAGAAAGATTCTATACTTACCCTAATCAAAATTATCTTAGCTTTAATATTGTAGATATGAAATATAACATAAACACGTATGTAAACAAGATTATTATAAAGTATTGTCGTAACTGATATATTGCTCCAACAACATGTTTAGTTAACAAAAACATTCCATAAATGTATTGTAATTTGAAATTTAAATTTCAAATATGTATAATTACCCATATATATTAGTTTGAAAATAAAATTAACTTAACTAAAAATTTAACTTAATATTGTTTTACTACTTGAATAGCATAAGGATGTGTATATATACAATCCAATTATTTTAATATCAAATCCATAATTATAATAAATTAAATTGAGAAAACATATGTAAATTTTATTATAGAAAATAAAATTCACGTTAAAAAATAGTTTTAGATCCAATGACATTAACCAACACAAATTTAAGGTCAAATATAAAATTAACTTTATGTTTAAACGACAATACACAAATAGTTTTAGATCAAGTCCAATAAATGACAATATAATATACATATATGTGGATTTGGGTCAGGGTTAAACATCATAATGAATAAAATAAAAATGGAATTAAACCCATGAGAGCCTTGCCCTTTATAACACCTTAATTTGCCAATTATCTCCTAAATCGCTTGAATTGTCACCTAATCTTTATAAAATCGAATAAATTACGTAGTTCAATTCTGTTTGATGTTTCCTTCTCTTTTTTGGGAAAAGTTTTTGGCCCTAGAAATGGAAGAAGGTGGCAGTGATAGATGTATGAGTAGGAAGAAAAGAGAATTAAAGTGAGAAAGGAATGTGAGAATTTTATTTTATGGAGAGAATTAAAACCTTTTATGTTCTCTCTTTAAAACTACCTATTTTAATTCCCTAATTAATTCTCAGTTGCATCTCATCCAAATCCTTTCCTCTCTCTCTAATATGGTTGACCATATCTTTCCATCTCATGGATTGCTATTTCCAAAACCCCATTAAGTAATTAATTATATTTAAATCCTATTTATATATACATCAACATCATATATTGATACGTGTACATATAATTTTTATTTACACACCAAATAATTAATAACTATTGACTAAAAATATTAGTCAACCTCAGAATTAGACTAATGCGTTATGAAAGCAAAGGTTATCTGCTAATCATTAGGGTTAAAAACGTACGTAAAATGAGAAAGAAAGCAAGCCAAGCAAAGTAAATCGCACAACGATATCGAGTGGTTCGGCAAGATTGCCTACGTCCACTATAAAGATCTCTTATTATGTTCCTTTCTTATATTATAAGGAAATACAAGAGAATAATAAGAAAAAAGCACTTCAAGACTAAGGAAGTAGGTAATCTAAAGAGTTTAGGGCTTTGATTTGCTGTGAGGAATGTTTTAGTTGTGAGATAATGGCTTTAATTCAGTTGGAAATCAACCACTTTGTAGTTTCATGGTTGGAGATTATTTATAATGGTTGTAGAAGACGATGGATAACTGATATCATGTAGGAAAATAGGCGGGAGGAGCGCTCGATAATTGATCCGGTCGCCCTGGCTGATAAAAGGTAGTTGTAAAAGAAGCCTGGAATGTGTGGTTGAGAAGCAAGCAAGTTGTCCCTCTGTACCAAGCGTATGCATTGCATTTAACATGCACTAAATGCTGATGGCGTGCTACATGAGTAGGTATATTTTTGGTTGCTTTGCTACAGTACCTAGTACATCCCATTGTACGACTTAACGTTTACTTTCACATTCCTATGTGGCATAGCGGTGAGTGGCTTCCCCCAAGTGACGATGGCTAGTCGGCTACTGATGATACTTAAAGGAATTTGATTACTACCAAGGACAAGGTGCTAAGAATGTGTCGGCTCGATTGTAATATGACATGACAGGTTGTGGTGATATTAGATCAAAGACAGATCATGCATGTATTGGTTTGGACATATGAGTTGGTTATTGAAGCCTTCTAGAGTTATGCTAGCCAAGAGTGGTGCTGGCCTTGATGGGCTAGCCTAAAGTCATATTAGATGCAGACCACCATGAGCGAGCCAATTGTTAAATGCCAAAGTTTGCTGAGGAAAGTTGTTTCTAAGGACCAAGTTGTTAGGGAGGTACTAGACCAGTATTGTGGTGACAGGACGGGCTACATAGGACCGATCAGAGGCGGGCTGTGATGAAGCCGGGCCAAAGACGGATCGCCCTTGGGCCAATCATAACATGGGCCCTAGAAGTAAAGAACCTTGCCTTGAAATCTGCACATAGCTAGGCCCAATAACTGATGTTGCTCGGTTGCAATTGCAAGAACCGACGGGAGGCCAGTACTATGTGAGTTGATGGAAAGAATGCGCGTTTTACTGGTCTGAAAGCTAACTGGTGCAGGTGATAGAGTTAAATGCAGCGATGTGATCAGATGATTCAATACTCCTATTATACTTGTCAATGGTGGAAAAGCATACCGCCTGTGAATGTAAGTATTTAAGATTTCCTCATAAAATGGCTTGGTATTCTCTTTATTAGAAAAATGCTTCACCTGTAGTATTTTGGGTTTGCATTTTGTTGAGCTATTGGTGAAGAATGTTCTTTTCCTCCATAAGGTCAACATCTACTTCCTGCGGGATGGTCTGGTCAATGACGGGCTAAGGGCTCAACCGACGTCTTGATGGAGTGGAGGATCGATGGTAGAAAGGGGAGTGATGATGACGAGCTGGAGTAGGAGACCTCCTCTCCCTATGCATAGAGGGTGACCATGTATGACTGATCCCCCCATCCCTTAAACTATTCTTCATCACACCCCTATGAGATCTAAAGTGTGTTGAGGGAGCCCTATCCTACCTTCCGATAGCAGGAGCGCCACCATTAAGACGTTTAAAAGAAGACATCCGCAAACACTTGATAGCAGATGGTCGTTCCACCAAAGGAGAATGGCGATATCTTGGTTCTCTAGGCATGGCCATGCCTGGAGCAATATCAAGAACATGGTTAGGCACATGCTTAATTTATCTACTTGGATGAGCATGAACATCCATGAGTGGGGCTTCAGACACCACCATATCCCGGGCCTCAGTAGTGTCAGGAGATCGTATGCATTAGGAAGGGCAGGTTGATGAACATGGGGGTTGACTAGGTCATATGTAAGAGGAGCAAGCGGGATACAGTTTACAGTAGCTTTGGCATCTAACCGCATCCTCAGATTTTGCACTTCGCGGACCAAAGTACCCATGTTTGTTAATTATTGCAACATGGTATGCCACATATCATTGCTGAGCCCAAAAGTAGGGCAAGTAACACTAGCAACGGTATTGTCATTGGTTCCATGCTTATTGGAGTTGTTACCATCAATCTTAGGAACTTGGTCCATGGCAACAAGTCATCAGATTTTTATGGAGAAGAAAAGTGATGAAATGTGAGAGCTTTAAGGCGAGGCCCTCCTTCTAGCATCAAAATATTTACTAAAGAATTAGCCAACTTCGAAATTAGACTAATACGTTGTGAAAACAAAGGTTACTTGCTAGTTAGTAGGCCAAAAAAATATAAAATGAGGAAGAAAGCAAGCAAAGCAAAATAAATGACATATGGATATAAAGAGGTTCGCCAAGCTTGCCTACGTCTCCTATAAAGATCTCTTATTATTTTTCTCTCTTATAATTATAAGGAATTACAAGAGAATAATAAGAAATAAGCACTTTAAGACTAAAAAGTAGCTAATCTTAAGACTTTTGTTCTTTGATTTGTTATAAAGAATGACCGAGTTGTGAGATAATGGTTTGAATTCAACGGTAAATCAACCCCTTTGAAGTTGCATGACTGGGAGTATTTATAGTGGTCGTAGGAGATTATGGATGGCTGAGATCACGCATGAAAACAAGCGGGAAGGGCACTCAGCCATTGTTATGATCGTCTTGGCTGATGGAAGATAGTTGTAAAGGAAGGCTAGAATGTGTAGTTGAGAAGCAAGCTAGCTGTTCCTCCATACCAGGTGCATGCATTGCATTTAATGTGCATTAAATGCTGACAGCGTTCTATAGGAGTATGTATTCTTTTGGCTGCTTTGTTACAATACATAGTACAGCCTATTGTATGACTTGTAGTTTACTTTCACATGCCTATGTGGCAAGGCAGATGAGTGGCTTCCCCCGCGTGATGATGGTTGGTCAATTGTTGACGATACTTGAAGGAAGCTAAATACCGCCAAGGACCAAGCTGCAAAGAACATGTTGGGCCAGTGGTAATATGATCTGATGGGTCGTGTGGTGATGCCGGGCTAGAGATAGGTCATGCCTGAGCTGGTCTTGACATATGAGTTGGTTGTTGAAGCCATTTTGAGTTGTGTCAGCTGGCAATGGAGCTAGTCTTGATGGATTGGCTTGGAGCCAGATTGGATATGTAGCACCATGAGTCGACCGGTTGTTAAATGCCAAAGTTTTGATGCTAAGGGCTAAGTTACAAGGGAAGTGCTAGGCCGACATTGAGGTGATGGAACGGGCTACCTAGGGCTGGTTGGAGCCAGGCTATGATGAAGCCGGGCCAAAGACGGGTCATGCTTGACCGGGTCTTGCTCGATGATTTGGTTGTTGGAACCATCATGAGTTATGCCGACCGGTGATAGCCTTGGAATGCTACTATGTAGATGGACTGTCTTGGGGTCAGACTGTTCTTAGACCATTATGTATTGGCCGAGCTAAGTTGTGCTCGGCCAGATTGGGTCGGCCTATGCATAATCAATCTGCTAATCATACTTGTGAGAAAACTGAGCAACAATAACAATACCCATACATATTTTGATATAATAAATATTGAGATTGAATGTTCCACCACTAACTTTATTTATAAAAAAGAGTTAATGTAGGAAAGGATTAGACAACTCCAATTAACTTGAATTACATAAACCAACAAACCTAAGGCATAATGATATGCAATAGGTTTTCTACTAGGACTCATATATAAAATTTATTCTTTCTTTATCCCACACACATGAATAAATTAGAACTATAATTAAGATTGCAACCGCATCGTGATTGGAACTGTGATATGAGAATGCAAAGTTTTCCATGAGCAGACTTTAAAAGTTTAGTCAACAATGGCTAGTTTAGCTAAAAATGGAGTACTTGACAAATCACGTACCAACTAACAGTGATAGGATCACTTTACATAAATATACTTGTCCGGCTAGTTCACTGAACAATGGACCAATCATTAGAACGTTGAATGGCAAACTGTTATAAAACTAACTACATTAAAAGGGAATGGTGAATGCTATTTTAAATAATGAAAATTTGGATCTGCCCTTTATTCAAGTTTGATACACGAAAATTCATTCTCAAAGCATATGTTAAATTATGTCCCTATTTTCAATTTCGGCAACTTTTTTTCAAAGTTAAATATAAACTTAATCGCATGTTTCTATGATCAAAACCTTTTTTTTTTTAAGTACAAATATTTGCCTTTTTTGCAACTTTTTACCACAATCAATCACACTTTTTACTATAAATATTTGCAATTTTTGAAAGTGTAATTATTTGCATTTTGATTGTAACAAAAAACATGAGTGGTTTTTTTTTTTTAAATTTTTTTAGAGAGAGGACTATATATTTGAAACTTAAAGAGTGTTTTATAAAAGTTCCTTTTTAAATATCCTCTAATGCCATGGTTTCAAACAATTATAACTGTATAGAGTACGCTGTTGTATTTCTGTTTAGAAAAGAAAATGTTTATTTTTACTGAGTAAAATAAACAGTTCATGTTATTGCTAGATGTGTAGTTGCTTTGTTTAGTATTTACTATTTAGCTAGAGTAAAAGACGGTGAACGTACAATAGCTATTGAAAAAGGTCTAATCTTACTTTGCCATTGCTGCATATACATTTTTCAAACACAGACCATAAAACAAATAATTATAGTTCTATTTCATATCATGTTTGTTTTAGACTTGATATCTCATTCAGACAAAAAGTTTCAGTTGCCAACTTGCGTTGAACTATAATCTATTAAACATGATAGTGTCCATTGAAAATCATTAACAGTGAATTCAACACCATTCATTCTTGATAAGAATTCGCAGAGACTGTGTATGTTCTCATACCCTACACACTTCTTTCAGCATTATATAAATCAAGTCATATATAGGTGTCAATTTACATATATAATGATTGATAAGTTTCTCCAGTCTAATAAATCTGTGTGGTGCTCTGAACTTGACTGTTCTCCTGTAGGACACCAAAATTGCACTTTCGTGTAGTTGATATTACCAAGTGATTGACACCATTTTGTATGTCGTAGAATAAAAAGATTCTCTTATGCATTTTATGGCAACCGATTGTTTTGATGGAGTGATTTGAGTTTCTCCAACATTTTCATTGATCCTTTCAAATTCAAGACGCCTTATATTTATATTTATATATATTATCATAAAGTAAATTGTAGATACATTTGGTGGTTTATGTCAAGCGGTAAGAGGTGATACCTCATCAGGTTGCCTGTGGAACTTTACCAACATACATCATTGTTTTACTAAGAAAATATATAATTAAGTTACCCTTCTTCATAAATGCAATTTTTAATCATTTTCTTGTAAACCATTAGATTAAAACATTAAAATTAATGATATTCTATCAAATTTATGCATTTTCAATGAAGTTGGTGAATCAAATCTATATGTTTTGATGAACTTAATGAAACATAGAATATCAATTAAAACAACCTTCGTAGCTAACTGCTCTAGTTTAAAAGTATATAACTTTTTTTTCAAAAACTAAAATTGATTTTGATGAAACTAAGTAATTTTTTTTTATGAAGTTACAATATTAGTAATGAAAATTAACATTCGTTCTGTTGAATGTTTACTTAATTTAGTGTTAAAATTTTTAAGTTTTGTGTAATTGAGTTTTAATTTTTTGAGAAGGAGAGATAAAAGATGAAAACAAGAGTAGTTTTGTAAAATTGATGAGTTATGCAAAGGAATTTTTTAGTGTATACTGTTTTATTGTATTTTTCAGACACATTTGAAGATATTATTGGTGTATATATTTTCAAGATGTAGACTTGTTTACGTAATTTGAGGCCAATGTGACTTGTATATCAACTCATTTTCTTGCCTATTTTAATATAAATGACATTAATGGGAGCAAGTAAACCTGTCAATGTTACCAGCTTGTAGCAGTTCTTGGAATTTACTCAACAAGATCAACGTGTCCTATTTTAAATCCCATGTTTACATTCATGGCCAATAATAAATACCAGTTTATGATCGAGCAAAGGCTTGAATTTTATAGTTTAAAGAAAAAAGGTTCAAAGTCTGCTTGGCTTTTCAGTATTTCAGATATTTATTGGAAAGATATATGAAGGCAAATCAATGAAATTTAGGGAAAATCAGCTTCAATTATAACAGTGCATACAAATAGCAGACCAAAGAGTAATGTAGATGCATTAAACTATTGACGACTCTCCCATATTACTGCATTTTGTCATCATTTGTCAATCATTCCATTTGAAGTATGTAACCTTATCTATTTCAAATCAAGCCACAAATTTGTATCAAAAACCATACAAATGGATATGCTTTGATCATTTCAATACACAGGCCTTGCTTCAAAATCTTGTATGATCATAACTTCCTATATTTTCGTATACTTATAAAAATGGTACAAAATGAATGAAAACTGCGTACATAAGGATAATACATGATACCATAAAGTAAAAGAGAGAATGAATATATTTAAATCATTTTACTGATTTTCACTAGTGAACTATATAGCAACACATATAATTACCCAAGGAAAAAAAAACACTCAGCTGCTCAAATTCTTTACTGAAGAACAATATCCTCTCAACAAACTTCATATTTATTCTACTACACACCATAAATTTCAACAACTCAAAACTTATTAATATATATACCTATGAAATAATGTAAAGGGAATGACATTAACCATGTATAAGACCACATGATAGTGCCATTAGCAATATTGCAGCATCCTTCTCTTCTTGTGGGAATGATTGCTGGAATTCTAACTTGTTGTTTGAACTTAAACTGATTTCATCAAATTGCAGCTTCTGCTTAGGAGGCGATGATATCTTAAACCTCTTCTTAAATGGAATAGTTCGATCCATGTTAGATCTTTCCGCTGCTAGTCTCATTGCACGCCTCGCCTTCATTTGCCTTATTCCACATGCATTGCAAAGAGTCTGCAACAACAAAATTATACAAACATACTAGTCATTTATGAAGCTTGTTTCATTTATGTATGAAGCTGGTTTCATTTATGCAGTATATTTTAGGACGTCCACTAGGACACATAAAAAAACAACAAGTAACACAATAGATCTCGACCATTAAATCACGTTGTGTTTGAGACCTAACAAAGATCAAATAGCTAAGATGTGCTATGTCATACATATATGTATATCATTTATGAAGCTTGTTTCATTTATAAAGTAAATTTATGGACAAGGCTGTTGTGACACGTATAAAAACATTATAGACACTGAACTAATTAACCATTAGATCAGAGTGTGCTTCATGTATTTAAATCTAACAAAGATCTAGCAACTAAGATGTACCCTGTCATATATATCTTTATTTGTGTTTCTTACATAATTGATAACATATTTTGTTTAGTTACCTTTGGTCCTTGGGGCCCACTTCTCCACAACGGAGTTTTAGTTGTACTGCAACTGGAGCAGACTCTGATTATCTCCTTTGCTGGGTTGTTACTGCTGCTGCTACTTGCTTGATTTAGCTGCAGTTGGTTGTACGACTCTCGAGTTTTTCTTTGTTTTTTTTCATTTATTTCGTTGTCTGATCCTAGCATTTTTTTGACCAGTTTCATTTTGGATGACATCCATTTTACTGAATCATTTCCATTAGTTTGATCTGTTGTGTAGTGGCTGAAGGGCTGCAATAAAGAAATGAATAGGTTGTAAACATTTGTGACAATTCACACAGTAATATAATAATACAGAATAAGGATATGAAAGATCAAAATTTACATCTTGTTGTTGCATTTGCATAGGCAGATAATCTTGATGAGGATGGAGTAGAATTGAACTCGAAAGCTGTGGAGTATCAGCTTGTATTGAGAAGGGAAACTGGTATTGACTTTGATTGTTATTCATTGACATCATAGAGAAAGAAAGAGAGAGTGTGTTAACAAAAAGCAAGAAAGCCGATTCTACTAAAGTACTAACTACTGAATCAATCCCCTATATTTATATGAATGAGAAATTAACCGGTGTGTGAATGTTACGAGGATAAGGATAAGTAAGCATGTAAATTTTGTATTAGATGTCACATGATTTTCCTACAACTTGATTGGGACACATTACATATTTGCACAGATGAATAAAAAGAGAGAAAATTAATTTGGTAAAAGGTGAAATACATTACATTCCAAGGAAACATAAAGGATTCCCCTATCTACAAAATCTTATGAATGATAGCAACTAAATATAAAAAGTTGTAGGCAAGGGTAACAATGTTCTTGCCAGACAAAATCACAAAAATACTTTCTAGATCCTTCTTACAAACATACTGATGATGATTACTGCTTCATATTTAGTTTTTTTATTTATTTAAAATAATAATAATAAGAAGAAGAAAAGAAAAGGAAAAGGAACCCTTCTTCTCTGATGTTTCATGTACTTGATGCATCCATTTTTGTTCCAAATCATTCTTAATTATCTCAGATTTTGTTATGTAAATCAAAGGGAAACAAACAAAGAAATATTGTAAGGACAAGTTTCGGTAACTGAACAATTGTACTTCAAAAAATCTTTTTCTTGTTGAAATTCATTGACAGACTAAACCGAACTTAATGCAAGCCACAGTTGATATGATCATATTTGAGCATCTCCAACAAGAAGGCCACATCCAACCTTCATATTAAGCATTCCAACTTCCGTTTGCCCCAACCAACAGTGACTAATCTTCGGTCTTAGACGTCTATTTAATTGGCGCTCTGCTTTGAAGTCTATTTAATAGACGCCCAGCTTCAAGCGCCTGTTAAATAGATGCTTAAGGTCTAGCGGCTACATAACGGCTATATTTTCCTCTATATTCTATAACTAACCAACTTTCAACCTTACAAATTCATCAAATTTTTCAATATTTCTTCTTTTAGATCTCAATAATCTTATATCAAACTAGATCTTCATAATATCTTTACCGTTCCGGCAGTTCTCACATCCTTTGAATTCTCGAAATTACGCTTTCGAAGACGATAGTGAGCAACACGGCACTCCACCGAGCTAGCATTCATTCAACCCATGGCGAAATAACGAAATAACGACTTGCACAAGATTTATTGTCATTATACCAAAATTCTATCTGGGGTAATGACCAATTTGATGATAAGTTCTGGAAGAAAATAATAAATACCTTCAAAATAAAACATTCGAACAACTTACGTTCATTGTCAGTGTCTCAAGGTCAATTTGGGAAAATAAATTGATAAATTGAATTTTTCAAACCATGGATTTATAAAATAAAAAAAGGAACATTTGGCATATATTGTTAATAAGTTTGAAAATACACAAAACATCTCTCCGTTTTAATTATAAGCTTCTCATCCTTATTTTTAAATTCGATAAAAATATTTTTCTAAATACCCTTATGTCTTTCTCGAACAAAACCTAGAACTTTTCAAATTCTTTTCAATGATCAACATCTTAAAAAAAGAAAACCCTAATCGCTTGAATTATAAATCGAAAGTAGTTGCAACTTCAAAAATTGATGTTCGAATCGAGTCCAGAACTGAAGAAAATTGAGATTCAGAAGATGAAAACAACTCAAGTTAGAAAATCGAAGGTTATCTATTAAGAAATTTGGTCATTTCGATTTTTATTCTATTTTAATAACTAAATTTGATAAAATTGCAGATATTTGTTAGAAAAGCCCAAAAACATTCACATACAAACAATATTATGCCTAATTTAATGCATCGAAATAGTTACATACTTATATGCAAATTTCAAGTGCATTTCACTTATGCGATTAAATGTATTTTTTAACTGCATACTTGATATGCAGTTAATAAATATAGCTGCTAAATCAAATTTTAACTGCATTTTACATCAATTATACGCATGTCTGATATGCATTTTAAAAATACAGCTGTTATATGCAAATTTTAACTGCATATGAAATACACAGTTAAAACATACAATTAAATGATGCAAATTTTAAGTACATTTCACTTATGTAGTTAAAAATCATAAGATTTTTATTATACTTGCAGACATATATGCAATTATATGAATAGGTGCATACTTTTTTGCAATTATTTATGAACAACTGCATTTCACTTATGCAGTTATAAATTGCACCATTTTTAACTGCATATCTAGTATGCAGTGAAAAATAGCACATGTTAAATGCAATTTTCAACTGCATATAACATATGCAGTTAAAATATACACTTGAATCATGCAAATTTTGAAGTGCATTTCACTTATGCAGTTAAAAATTCATAAGATTCTTATTATACTTGCATACATATCTAATATAAAGTTATTAATTGTATTATTTTTAACTGCATATATGTTATGCAGTTAAAAATTGCAGCTGTTATAATGTGTTTTTTAACTACATTCTTGATATGCGATTAATAAATATAGCTGTTAAATCAAATTTTAACTGCATTTTACATCAATAATATACATGTCTGATATGCATCTTAAAAATAGAGCTGTTATATGCAAATCTTAACTGCATATGAAATATGCAGTTAAAACGTACAATTAGATGATGCAAATTTTAAGTGCATATCACTTATGCAGTTAAAAATCATAAGATTTTTATTATACTTGCAGATATATATGCAATTATTATGAATAGTTGCATACATGTTTGCAATTATTTATGAACAACTGCATTTTTAACTGCATTTCACTTTTGCAGTTATAAATTGCACCATTTTTAACTGCATATCTGTTATGCAGTGAAAAATAGCAAGTGTTAAATGCAATTTTCAACTACATATAACATACGCAGTTAAAATATACACTTGAATCATGCAAATTTTGAAGTACATTTCACTTACGCAGTTAAAAATTTATAAGATTCTTCTTATACTTGCATACATATCTAATATAAAGTTATTAATTATATTATTTTTAACTGCATATATGTTATACAGTTCAAAATTGCAGTTGTTAAATATGTTTTTTAACTGCATACTTGATATACAGATAATAAATATAGCTGTTAAATCAAATTTTAACTGCATTTTACATCAATAATATGCATGTCTGATATGCATCTTAAAAATACAGCTGTTATATGCAAATTTTAACTACATATGAAATATGCAGTTAAAACGTACAATTAATTGATGCAAATTTTAAATGCATTTCACTTATGCAGTTAAAAGTCATAAGATTTTTATTATACTTGCAGACATATATACAATTATTATGAATAGTTGCATACATATTTGCAATTATTTATGAACAACTGCATTTTAAACTGAATTTCACTTATGCGGTTATAAATTGCACCATTTTTAACTGCATATCTTTTATGCAGTGAAAAATAGCACATGTTAAATGCAATTTTTAACTGCTTATAACATATGCAGTTAAAATATACATTTGAATCATGCAAATTTTGAAGTGCATTTCACTTATGCGTTAAAAATTCATGAGATTCTTATTATACCTGCATACATATCTAATATAAAGTTATTAATTATATTAAAATTGCAGCTGTTAAATGAGTTTTTTAACTGCATACTTGATATGCAGTTAATAAATATAGCTGTTAAATGCAAATTTTAACTACATTTTACATATGCAGTTAAAAACTAAAAATATCCATAAAAATCTTGGTACTGAACTGTTGCATTATAAGACTACATATTTATTACATAGTTATAAATTGATGAAAAATTTAGTTAAAATCTACACTAAAATACAGTTTTTAATTACAACAGTATTAGTTTCAAATAATTGCATATTTGTATGCACATATTTAAGTTTTTTCAGCTTTGTATGCAATTATTTAAATAGTTATATAAAAAATGAAATTAATATAAAATTATAGAATGTCTGTTTGTATATTTTTTATAGAGAAAAGCTGAGACGGCAATAGAAAAAGAACATAGGGTTTCCTCAAAATTAATGAATATAATGAATTTTCTATTGTTATTTACAATATTTGCACCAACTTCTACAATTATTGAGAATAATTGCAGATTTTTAAGATATACATGCAAATTATTTAGAAGAATTGTATACATCTCTGCAATTATTTTGAATAATTGCATACAAAGATAAATACAAATGATTTTAAGGGAATAATTGCTGATATTTCAGCAAGTATATATTATGAATATATGCTAAATTTTAAGTGAATAATTGCAGAGTAAAATTCCTAAATAAAAGCATATTTATATGCAAATATTCCTCGTATTTACTGATTTTTTTGCAATTACTATGAAAATTTGCACTAATGTCTGCAAATAATCTTAAAAATTGCTAATTTTTCAGCAACTGTTAAAAATATTTGCAGGAAAGAACTGTGTGAATGTTATTCTAGGTAACATTTGCAGTATTTATGCACATAACTTCAAATATCAAACTGCAACCATTTCTTATTATAATTAATGAATTTAAACATCAAAACAACCAACAATCCATAAAAAATAAAAAAAACAATTTATATTTTGTAAACAAGATTGATTCGTCTTTTTTATTGAAATCGAGAATTAAACACTTGTCTGAAGAAAACTCAGCTCGACTTTCAATTTGATCAGAAGAAACTGAAGAAGAAGAAGAACCACTGCTCGACTTTGACGCGCAGGGGTAATTTAGGAAAAAATAGACGTAAAACAAAAACATGGACGTAGAAAGTATGTTTTTTTGATAAGGACCGACTTTGAATTAAGTTTAGTTATAGGGATGTGTGCCAAATATTCACATAAAAAAACTATTCCCGATCGAATGGGAGGCGAAAAGTATTTGGATGTTTCTTGATTTCTATTTCTTCTTTTGTATATAATTTTTATTTCCTTTGTTCTCAGAAAAGAATGACGAATGAGACGTTCTTAAAGCATTTTTTAAGAGAAAATGGTGTTAAAAAATCACACCATTACCAATCCTGAACTGTAATGAGTTGTTGACATGTCAATCAAAATGCAATTCTAATAATGCAAAGTTTGAGGAAAGTTTACAAAGGAGAAGGAAAAGAAAAAACATCAAAATCAGACAAATTACCAGTAAGCCACAAAAATTTTCATTATATTAGAAAAACTTTATTATATACATAGATCTGAATAAAAATTTGAGGCCCGCAAAAATGTTTGGGCCCTAGACCACTGCCCTAGCCTTAGAGCCGGGCATATATATAGTAGTAGTAGTATGCTATACAATTGGACTAACTACCCAGACAACTGACATACCGATTCTACAAAATAAACAATAGTTTTTGTTTAATGTACGATTTACATAACATCGAGTAATAAACTGAGTATGTGATGGGCCTATATAATAAAAACAACATTTCATGACTAACATATGATTAACATGACAGTCATATTTGACTAACAGTTATTTTATATTTAAAATTATACCTCGACTGTATCCAAAATAATCCACATGCGATGCGTGTATCCTTCAAGTAGCTCGTGCAAGATTCATAAATCATGGATCATCATTTAGGGGCTAGGAGTAATGTGAAGCAGACCGGCTTGCTCCTTTCTCTGTTCTTGGACGGGATATCTTATGATTTTAATGGCGTGCAATGGCTTTTCAATTGTTTGTTCAATAAAGATAAAAATTAAAAGGCTAAGTTATGAGGGAGAAAGGGCTGGATGCGGCTTATATAAGCGTCCAACATCAAACGCCTATTTAATTGACGTCTGATGCTTGGATGCTCATTGAATAAGCGTCTAGCAACATACTCTTATTTAATAGGCATCCATCATTTAACGCCTACTAAATAAGCGTCGTATTGTTGGACCCCCTTAATATTAAGGGCTTAAGCCGTTGGAGATGCTCTTAAGCCTGAGAATGAGAATAAGAGTATGAATGGCTGCTATTATCTCAAAGCAAATATAATAAAGAAAATGCAAGTTGTAATAGTAAGCTTGTATATCCAGTCCAAGATAATGTATATCCGTACACAATAAATAGCAACCAGAAACACAATGTATACGTATTTAGTTCATTTTCAATAAAAGAAAATTTGCTTCATTACAATCTTTCTAACTTATTTCATTCTCTAAAATCATATGTATTAGGTATCAAATCACAAGTATTTGATACACTAACTTGGCATCTGAGCAAAATTCTTTACAGTGATAAAACCGAGTATCATTAGAGTCAACCTCATCATTTTGACACCTAGAAACTCATCAGAACAGATTCGTCATCTGAGTTTATTTAATTTACTCAAAAAGCCATCAAGAGAACAAGTGTCATGCCAAAGAATTAACACCATTCTGGCTGCAACAAGTTCTCCATTGCAAAACAAGTAAATTCATAATAGAAATCCAGAAAAGTGAAAATAGAAAGCAAGAAACATTTCAAAAAGAATCAAGAAAATTAGTGTCGTGCCAAGATCCCATCAGAACAGATTCATCAACTTAGTTCTTGGCTGCAATAAACTTGGTTATATCTTTTTAGAATTTTCTTCCTGAAATCAGATTCATTTTCTTGAAATCTTTTTATTCCAGAACAACTAAAGGTGTATGATCAAATCGTATCATCATGGCTCAAGGAAATGAAAGTTCATCAACTTTTGAAAATGCAGGAAGCACTCATCAGCAGTTAGTAGAAGAGAACTTGATCAAAACGATGGTCAATCCCCAAAAGCCAACTCATCACTTTTCATCTTGATGAAGACAATTATCTCTTTGGAAGTTTCAGGTTAAAACTACCATTAAAGGACACCATTTAGAAGGATTCGTTCTTGGCACATTCGCAGTCCCACCAAAATTCACTACTGATCAAGAAGGCAAAAATTTAAGTAACAGTGAATATATAAAACATCATAGACAAGATAGTTTAATAATTTCATGGTTATCATCTTCTATTAGTACCAATCTTTTCCTCAATTGGTGGGATGCAATTCATCTAATGAAATTTGGACCACAATAGAGCAAGTTTTTAATTCTCAGTCTACACCTAAAGTAATGCACTATAAGAGACAATTGCATAATGTTAGAAAGACAATATGTCATTGAGAGAGTATTTGTCAAAGATTAAGACTACATGTCATCTATTAGAGGCTGTTGAACATAAAGTTTTAGAAATAAAACAAATTTTGACAATCTTAAGTGGTCTTGATGAAGAATATGAAGCAATAGTGGCAGTAATATCTTCGAAAGAAACACTACCATCAATGCAATATCTACATTCAGTCTTACTAGCTCATGAGGGAAGAATTGGTCAAAGAAAGCCACAAGATTCTGAACTATCAATTAACTATGCAGTTAGTCACCAAAACAAGAATCAAAACTATAGTAAAAATGAGTAATCTTATCAGAGAGGGGGGCAATTTTCCAGAGGAAATGGTAGAGGAAGGTACAATAACAATAACAGATCCAGATGTCAAATATGTGAGAAAATTGACCACACAACTACAAAGTGCTACTTTAGGTCCAATGCAAATTATACACTAAGTCAGAACTCAAATATTCAAAGAAACAGCAACCCTAGTTCAAACATGGTTCAAGTGCGGCATGAATTAGGTTGTCAATTAGATAATAAAAGAAATCATCACCTGAATGAAACCACTAGACTTGAACACATTCAAGATGAGAGTTGGTACCCAGATTCTCGAGCAACCAATCATATCACAAACAATCTTGACAACTTGAACCTAGGCAACAAGGAGTATAGAGGTAATGAGTCAATATATATGGGAAATAGTGAGTCTATTAAGATATCTCATACTCGGATTGCTTGCATTAAAGGTAAAAGGAAAATTTATCTTAATAATTTATTAGGAGCACCTCAAATGAAGAAAAAATTTATGAGTGTATCACAGTTTGCAAGTGATAACAATGTCTATTTTGAGTTTCATCCTAAATAGTGCTTAGTTAGAGACATTCTAACTAGAGAAATTATTTTGCTGGGTGATACAGTTAAAGGGTTGTATGAGTTTAATCTTTTTAAGTCCAGAAATTCTGGAAAAGGAGAAAAGTGTTGTAATTTCTCTGCAGCTTCTGAAACGGAGAGAAATATGAGTATTTTTTATATATGGCATTATAAACTAGATCATGTTAATGCAAGTATTGTAAAGAAACTTTTAACTGATAATAATATTTCATTTGAAAACATCACTGCACCTTATGTTTATACATATTGTCAAATGGGTAAGAGTCATAAACTTGCCTTTTCTAATTCTCTAACTAGGTATAATAAACCCCTAGAAATGGTTGCAACTGATCTTTGGGCTCCTGCTCTTACGGACCGGCCCCAATATGTTGTGCGTGCAGACGAAACGACGACGAACTGAAGGAATTATTGAACTGTGAATAGAGATCTGGGAATAGGAACATAAGGAAGAAACGAATTAATTCTAAGTACTTAATCTCGTTTTGCGGGCCCCTATATATATATATAGGCTGGAGGAGGTGCCTATTCGGAGCAGCCGTGACTGTTGAAAAGGTTGCGACCCTTTTTAACCGACAGACGCGCGCGCACAGGCGCAACGTTCTAATTTTGAAGTTCAAAATTAGCCGTTTCAGTGCAGCAGGCCCAAGTGGCAGACGGAGGCCCATCTAATCACGAGACCCCAAGAGCCCCAAGGCCCAAGGCCCAATCTTTTACATTTTAATATTAATATGAAGGCCCAAACCCCACATGCCCAAAGCCTACATGGCCATATCTCAAGTCTTCATGTCTTCTTCTTCTTTTGTTTTGATTTAGTATATTAGGTTATAGTATATATGGTGGATTTGGCACAAATATTCCACTATGTGGAACATTATTTCCATACAATACACACAATACTCAAAATCTTTCTCGTCCCTAACTACTTCCTCATTCATTTTTCTAACAATCCCCCACATGAATGAGTAGTTGTTCATAGTTTCACGAGACATTTATTGGATCGGTTTAAAGTAGCACATGTGCCTTGAACTTTCCTAGTGATTACCTATTTGAATTACGGGCGAATCAGTAGACTTAGAATGTCCTTGAACTGTAAGCCTTTTGTGTAATTCTAAAATAGATAGCACATGATAAATGTTTCTTATAATCCTTCGTTCTCTGTTTGTGTTTATTTTTGCCTTGAACACCTGCCTAGTCTCATAATGCTTAGAGAATTTGGCCTTATAATTCTCTTTGAAGCGGCGCCTTCGCACTTATGTAGGTGATTCTGTAAGGAGTATTCGTAATTGCTCAAGTACAGACATCATTAAAAGTATCAATACTTATCCTATTTTCCATCAAATAATGCACTGACTTTATCATAGGAATGGTTTATGTGTAACAGTGCCATCAAGTTTCTCTTAAACTTAGTTGTCCCTTTAAACCGAGATCTTGGGATCTCCAATCAACTAGGTGGGGTTTCCATTTAAAAAAAACTTTTATTCTATGGGACTTAACCCTATTCCCATCGATAAGGTTTGAACTTTCTCTCTTGGCAAGCCTTTTGTTAGTGGATCCGCTATGTTATCTTTAACCATATGTAGTCTATAGTGATAACTCCATCAGAGAGAAGTTGTCTTATTGTTTTATGTCTATGACGAATATGTCTAGATTTACCATTGTATAGTGTACTATTAGCTCTTCCAATTGTTGATTGACTATCACAATGTATACATATTGGAGGCACATGTTTGCTCCAATTTGGAATATCTTCCAAGAAACTTCAAAGCCAGTCTGCTTCTTCTGCGGTCTTATCTAGTGCAATAAACTCTGATTCCATCGTAGATCTAGCTATACAAGTCTGTTTGGATGATTTCCATGATATTGCTCCATTTCCTAATGTGAACACGTATCCACTTGTAAACTTTGTATCCTGTGATCCAATTATCCAATTGGCATCATTGTATCCTTCCACTGTTGAAGGATAGTTTGTATAGTGTAGACCATAGTTCTGCGTATACTTTAGGTATCCTAGAACTCCGATTATCGCTTTCTAATTATGTTTACCAGGATTGCTGGTAAATCTACTCAGCTTACTTACAGCGTATGCGATATCCGGCCTAGTGCAGTTCATAACATACATGATACTTCCTAGTATACGAGAGTATTCAAGCTGGTAGATACCATCACCAGTGTTCTTTACCCAATTTTGGTTCATATCTACTGGTGATTTTGCAATAGTTATATTATATTGTTTGAATTTTTCAAGTATCTTACCGATGTAATGTGATTGAAATAATGCATATCCCTGTGGTGTTCTCAAAATTTTGACACCCAATATCACATCAGCCAGTCCTAGGTCTTTCATATCGAATCTAGAGGATAACAATTTCTTTGTAGATGTTATTATGGCCTTGTTATTGCCTAGGATTAGTAAGTCATCAACATAAAGATAAATAATGACATATCCAACATGTGTGTGTTTTATGTAGACACATTTATCTGATTCATTTATTGTGAATCCATTTGATAACATAGTTTCATCAAATTTCTCATGCCATTGTTTTGGAGCTTGTTTAAGGCCATAAAGCGAATTTACTAATTTGCATACTTTATTCTTATTTCCAGAGTTATGAAACCATTAAGGTTGCTTCATATATATTTCTTCCTTTAGTTAACCATTCAAAAATGCAGTTTTTACATCCATTTGATGTATTTCTAAATCAAGTATGGATGCGATTGCAATAAGCATCCTAATTGATGTTATCCTCGTCATTGTGAATATGTATCAAAATAGTCCAGGTCTTCCTTTTGTCTGAATCCTTGGACTACAAGATGAGCTTTGTACTTGTCTATTGAACCATCATGTTTCAATTTCTTTTAAATATCCATTTATTACCTAAGGTCTTGCATCCTTAAGGTAAATCAACTAACTCCCAGGTATGATTAGCCATAATGGATTCAATCTCATTGTTAATAGCCTCTTTCCAGTAAGGAGCATCGCTGGAGGACATAGCTTGTTTGTATGTCAAAGGATCATCTTCTAACATAAAAGTGTAGAAGTTTGGTCCAAAGGTCCTAGAGGTCCTTGACCTTTTGCTCCTTCTTGGTTCCTCCACTTGTTGATCAGCACTAGTTTGCCGAAGTTTATTTTGTTCAATATTCTCAAGAGAATCGGTAAATTCATCTTCTCTTGGTCTCTTTTGAGTATCATTGTCAGTACCCTGTTTTAAAGGGAATATATGTTCGAAAAATCTTGCATTTCTCGATTCAATGATGGTATTTTCATGAATATATATCATCAATTTCAGATTTGTGTACTAGAAATCGATAAGCGGCATTGTTTTGTGCTTGTGCATATCCAATGAATACACAGTCGATTGTTTTTGGTCCAATTTTGACCTTCTTTGGTTTAGGTATCTCTACTTTGGCAAGACACCCCCACACTTTTAAGTATTTGTAGGATGCCGGTCTATTTTTCCAAAGTTCGTGAGGAGACTTGGATGTTTTATTTCATGGTATTTTATTTAAAATATGGTTTGCCGAAAGAATAGCTTCTCCCCAAAAGTTATCTGGTAAGCCAGAACTGATTAATTAAGCATTCATCCTTTCTTTAAGAGTTCTATTTTTCCGTCGGCTATACCGTTGGATTGAGGTGAATATGGTGCTGTAGTTTGGTGTATAATGCCATGCTCAGCGCAGAATTCCTCAAAAGGAAATTCATATTCTCCTCCTCTATCACTTCTTAAAGCTTTAATTTTCCTGTTGAGTTGATTCTCAACTTCTGCTTTATACTATTTAAACATGTCGAATGCTTCATCCTTGCTTCTAAGGAGATACACATAGCAGTACCTAGTACAATCATCAATAAACGTAATGAAATACCTTTTTCCACCTCTAGTTTGACACATTTTCAAATCACATACATTAGTGGTATAAGGTCTAGAGGTTCAGTTTCTCGTTCAACATGATGAAATGAGGTTCTTGTCAATTTTGCTTCTACACAAATTTGACATTTATAGTTGGAGTCTATGTTACATTTTGGTATACATTCTAGATTAATCATTTTTCACAGTGTATCAAAATTCACATGCCCTAATCTAGAATGCCATATGTTAGAAGAGTCAACAATATAAGCAGAAGATTCACTTTTATTCATATCAGTGTTTGGTACAATAGTTGTTACATTTGCTTTGAATAAACCATCACATACATATCCTCTTCCTACATACACTCCATTCTTTGATAATACAAACTTATCGGCTACAAAGGTTAATTTGAAACCATACTTGCTAAGCAAGGACCTTGATATCAAATTCTTGCGGATTTCTGGAACGTGAATAACATCACTCAAAGTAAGCTCTTTTCCATAAGTTAGTTTCAGCACAACTTTTCCTTTGCCATTGACCTTTGATGCAGATGAATTGCTCATGAAAAGTTTTTCATCATCAGTTGCAGTTTTATAAGTTGTAAACATCCACTTATTAGCACATATGTGTCGAGTGGCACCTGTGTCTACAAACCATTCCTTTGAATTACCAACAAGGTTGCATTCTGATACTACTGCACATAAATCCATATCAGAAATGCAATCTGTAACTTCAGCCGTATTTGCTTCTGATTTCTTCTTTTTGGGAGCGCGACATTCGGCTGCTTTATGCCCCTTCTTTCCACAGTTATGGCAAGAACCCCAAAATTTCTTCTTCGACTTCTGAGGCGCATTCTCACGTTTTCTCTTATTAGGTTTGTCTGACTCAACAACATTTGCTTTGGCAGCCATATTTCGAGAGATCTTTTTTCAGAATTTCTATTATCTTCCTCAATTCGCAGACGAACTATGAGTTCTTCCATTATCATTTCCTTACGCTTATGCTTAAGGTAATTTTTGAAGTCCTTCCACGATGGAGGATGTTTCTCAATGGTTGCGGCAACCTAGAAAGATTCGCTAAGAAAAATCCCTTCATCTTGCAGTTGACAGATTATCAGTTGTAGTTCTTGAGTCTGGTTGATCACAGTCTTTGAATCTACCATTTTGAAGTCGAGAAATTTGCCAGCGATGAATTTCTTCATGCCTGCATCTTCAGTTTTGTACTTTTTGTCCAAGGCCGTCCAGAGTTCCTTGGATGTTGCAACAGTACAATAGACATTGTAGAGGCTATTATCCAATCCATTCAGAATATAGTTTTTACACATAAAGTCTGAATTTTTCCAGACATTTGCGGCCTCCACTTTGATTGCATCGGGTTCGAGTTCATCAATTTCAGAAGCATCTTCGGTTAGAAACCCGGCGAGGCCTAATGTTGTTAGATAAAAAAAAATCTTCTGTTGCCAACGCTTTAAGTTCGTCCCGTTGAACTTTTCTGGCCTTTCTCCATGAGACAGTGTCATTGTCGGAACCAGAGGCGCCGGCTGAGCGTTTGTTACCGTCTACGTTGGTGCAGCGTTATTGTTGTTACTATTTTGAGACATCATCGTCTACAACAATCAATATTGTTTCAAGAATGTTATCCGCAACTACACAAAAGTGTTATGAATCTGATAGTAACTTCAGTAATGTTACTAAACTAGTCGTCCGAGTCCAAAGAATATCTGTTCCCTTGAAACAATATTGCCCCCCTTATACGCACCGAAGGATTTAAGCAATTTGTCTTCCAGGATGAAACAAGCCGGCCCCAATATGCTGTGTGTGCAGACGGAGCGACGACGAACTGAAGGAATTATTGAACTGTGAATAGAGATCTGGGAAGAGGAACAGAAGGAAGAAATGAATTAATTCTAAGTACTTAATCTCGTTTTGCGGGCCCTTATATAAAGGCTGGAGGAGGTGCCTATTCGGAGTGGTCGTGACTGTTGGAAAGGTTGCGACCCTTTTTAACCGACAGACGCGCGCACACAGGCGCAACGTTCTAATTTTGAAGTTCAAAATTAGCCGTTTCAGCGCAGCAGGCCCAAGTGGCAGACGGAGGCCCATCTAATCACGAGACCCCAAGAGCCCCAAGGCCCAAGGCCCAATCTTTTACATTTTAATATTAATATGAAGGCCCAAACCCCACATGCCCAAAGCCTACATTGCCATATCTCAAGTCTTCATGTCTCCATCTTCTTTTGTTTTGATTTAGTATATTAGGTTATAGTATATATGGTGGATTTGGCACAAATATTCCACTATGTGGGACATTGTTTCCACACAATACCCAAAATCTCTCTCTTCCCTAACTACTTCCTCATTCATTTTTCTAACAAGTTCCAACTATGATTTTAAGTATTATATATCATTTGTTAATGCTTATTGTAGATATACTTGGATTTATTTCCTAAAAACAAAGGCAGAGACTTACAATGCAGTAATACATTTCATAACTCAAGCTGAAACGTAAACCAACCATTAAGTCAAGATTATACAGACAGATGGTGGTACTAGGTATAAACTACTCGGTAAATTCTTTAATAAGAAGGGAATAGTTCACAGAATCACTTTCCCTACACATCTGAACCAAATGGGTTAGTTGAGAGGAAACACATACATATAGTTGAGTCTGACCTTACACTTTTAGCTCAGGCATCTCTTCCTTTGAAATTCTGCTTGATTCCTTTAATACTATAGTGTACCATACCAATAGACTACCAACAAAGGTATTTGAACACAAGAGCCCACTAGAAAAATTGTTTAGTGTAAAACCTGATTATTAAGCACTAAAGACTTTTGGTTGTTTGTCTTTCTCTTATCTACGACCATATAATACTCATAAATTAAATTTTAGGTCCACACCTTGTCATTTTTAGGATATACGGCAAATCAGAAAGGATATAGATGTCTTGATAGTAATGGAAAAATATTCATAAGTAGGCATGTTGTATTCAATGAATATGTGTTTCCTTTTGCTTGTACAGATGTGAAAAAAACTCACAAGGTTTATAACTCAAAAGCTTCTATACCATCAATACCTTATTGTACTCTACTGCATGTGATCAACTAAGAGATGAAATGAGCCTAGAAGACTCTATCCCACAATTCTTAGTGTCTAATGGACCATGTCATGAGCAAGCAGAGTCATCCGAGCATTTCAATCAGTCTGCTAACAGCTCAATGAATCAACTACAAAGCATCGGTCAGAGAAATTCAAACATACAGCAGAATCAACAAGGGAGTAATACAAGTCAAAGTAGTACTTCAGCATCATCACATGATGAACCACAGGCTAAAGCTGTTCATCACATGATCACTAGAGCAAAAAGTGAGATTTTTGAACCAAAGATGTTTACTGCAATTACTGAATCAGAGGAACCAGAATCATTTGACCAGGCAATGCAATACAAAAACTGGAAAACAACAATGGATGAAGAGTATAATGCTCTTATAAGAGATAAGACATGGGATCTTGTTCTTCCAACCAAGCATAAAAACATTATGGGATGCAGCTGGACTTATAAAATAAAGAAAAATCTAGATGGAACAATTGCAAGATACAACGTAAGGCTAGTTGCTAAGGGTTACACATAACAGCGTGGGTTCGACTTCAATGAGACTTTCTCTCCATTGGTGAAGCCAACAACAATCAGAATTATTCTCAATATAGCACTACATAGAAACTAGGATATAACGCAATTAGATGTCAATAATGCCATTAAAAATGATGATCTAGAGGAAGTGTACATGGAACAGCCACAAGGCTACAAACAAGACAGAAGATATGTGTGCAAGCTAAAAAAGCTATCGATGGCCTTAAGCAAGCACCTAGGGTCTAGTTTGATAAACTGAAAACACCTTATGTAATTTTGGTTTTCAGTCTACCAAATTAGATACCTCACTATTTCTTAAAATGAGCAAAATCTCAACTGTTTATATCTTAATATATGTTGATGACTTGACTGTTACAGGTTATAATGAAGCAGAAATCAACCATCTCATTCAATACTTAAACAAGCAATTTTTAAGCAAAGATCTTGGCAATCTAAACTATTTTCTAGGAATTGAAGTTAAAAGGAAACCAAAGTTAGAAAGTGTCTTATGCCAGAGAAAGTATATTACATAATTGCTAGTCAGAGCAAAAATGGATAGTCAGAGCAAAAATGGATGGTGCCAAATCGCTACCTACACCTATGATAAGCAATCAACATTTCTCAAAAAATATGGGAGAGCCAATATTTAATAATACGAAACATAAGATCATCGTTGGTGCTCTACAGTATGTAACTATTACTAGGACCAAAATTTCATTTAGTGTTAATAAAGTGTGTCAATTTATGCAGAATCCCCTAGATGAGCATTGGAAAGCAATGAAAAGAATAATGAGATACTTAAAGGGATATGCAAATCATGGATTAACACTTAAAGCATGCAAAAATCTTAGTATAACTGGATACGCTGATGCAGATTGAGCCACGGATCCTGATTATAGAAGTTTAAATACAGGATACTGCATTTACATTGGAGATAACCCAATATCAAGATGTTCAAAAGTACAGACAACTATCTCTAGATCCAGCACAGAGGTCGATATAGAAGTATTTGCAAGTGCAACTGCAGAGATTATGTGAATATAACCACTACTAAATGAACTAAAGATTAATACAAACAGCAAACTGATCATATGGTGGGACAACCTAAGTGAAGTTTCACTTTCAGCAAATTCAATCTTGCACTCAAGAACAAAATACATAGAAATCGACACATACTTTGTTCAAGAACAAGTTCTACAAAAGAAATTGAAAGTAAATCACATACTTGTCACTTACCAGAGAGTAGATATACTCACCAAAGCATTATCGGCAAAAAATTTTACTAGATTAAAGCATGAATTAATGATTAAAGAAAGCAACAAAGCTCAAATGGACAAGCAGTAGCTAATTTCACTAAATCAAAGCGTGAATCAAAGACCGAAGAAGGCAACGTTAGCGTTAATTGAAGATTAAGCAAAGCGGCAACCGATTTGGGAGAAATCTCAAAACCCTAACCCTAGACCGGTTTGAAGGGAGCTATGAGAATAAAAGTATGAAAAGCAAATATAATAAAGAGAATGCGGGTTGTAATAGTGGGCTTCTATAACAGGCCCAAGTTAGTACATTATAAATAGCAAGCAGAAACACAATATATATGTATTAAGTTCATTTTCAGTAAAAGAAAATCTGCTTCATTACAATCTTTCTCACTTTATACATCATTTCATTCTCTAAAATCATACGTATCAGATATCAAATCACAAGTATCTGGTACACTAAAGATTTCACCAGAAAAGTATAAAATATGTGCGTTGTCTAATAATCTTACATTATCTGATAATAATTTTTACAATAAGTTTATGATAAAAAGAAGTTATACGTGCACGTTGTATGTATCACTTGCCATGGCTGTAGTAAGTAGAGGTCCCCTCATACGAAGCAATTTGATAAAACATGCACTGTCCCTAATATGTCATTTAGCATTTGCAAAGATCTGATCTTAATTTTGTCTTCTTCTTCTGAAAGCAACTCTTTCTTGGATGTTTATTCAATCATCAACGATCCTTCACCACTCTCCAATTTCTCTCATTTATGTGATCTTCAAATAATGCACAGATTGTGATCCCTGGACTACTAGTGACAAATTGCTGAGTCAAGTTTGTATATGCTAATTAATTCTCTCCAGTTATCAGCTACTGCTACTGTCTGATCATGCTTTGTATTCAGAAAAGTAACCTGGAAAACCTTGCATGCATTGATGTGTGCTTCAGATTTGATTTGCCAATTTACTATTGTCTTACTTAGCTGGTAATATCAAAGCACGTATGCCTGCAATTAAGAAAACATGTGTACCGTGTACGTGACACCCATTTTGTGAGAAGTAGTTAATTACGGTAACATATTCATCAGATTATTTTTGGGTTTGAAGCAATGGGAAGGAAAGGAAAAAAAAAAAAAACACACACACACATATATAAGCAAATGACGATCCTACCGATCTTCAGAAGCAAGTCTAGTAGAATATATACATGAAAATGAGCAAAACAAACTGCCTTCAGAATTAGACATGTGAAGACCCTCCGTTAGCAATGCCCGAAACCAACATCATAACACCAACCTGGCGCCTACATGTCTATGTTAACCACCGGCAACAAAGAACATTTTGTTGTAGTCATATATAATTGTACTACTTCTAAAATCTCGCAATGCATTGGAAAATATAATGACACTTGAGACAGTAGTATGATAAAAATCAGAGTACGTCATAAGATCGTACATAAACATGTACCATAATTCTCAGTGCAAATGAAATGACCACATAAACTGTATCTAATAATAATAATAACTGCTATCACTACAAATATCATCCCATAGTGAAATGGTAAAATGCAAATAATATGTATTAGGTAATCCTAAAACTTTTGCTCGTTCTATGAACATCAACAAAGCGTCCCATATCCAACCTGTCCCTCAATCTACTTATGTAAGTATCCGAAAGTCCATCAAAAAATAGATAAACAAACGGATCAAACAAAGTTTAGTGAACCTACAATATAAAGGGTCGTATTGTGATCGATCTATATTAGATCTGAATACATATAAGTCATGTTGATTCAATTAAGAAACAAGTATATGAAATTAACAGCGGAAGAAGTATCTGAATCCATCGATTCTTAATTGATGTGAAGATCAATTTGGATTGGATATTCCAAATTGACACAAGCTTAGATCTGTAAATTTGCTTTAGAAGATGTTAGAGAGAATATAATAAGACATGTAATTTGAGGACCATAACCTTATATATGTAGTGTGTGACATTTTTCAGTTCGGCTCTTCAACAGACTAAAATTGTCACTCTAGTATCCATATGTTATAATTTTACATGACGAATATACCTCTTAGGTCTTAATATGTTTATTTCAAATAGATCACGTAATTAGACTTCTCACACATTCAAACATTAAAATATATGGTCTCATTATGTTGAATTATTCCAACAATCTCCTCTTGGGCCACAAATGTAACTTTATTGAATGTATTCAACTTTATGAGCTTTTAAATAGCTATCTTGATAATATGGTATATTCAAAACAATCTCGTCCATTGATTGTGTTAACATAGAACCAAAGTGGCTTCCATTACTGTTTTTGTAATTAAACCCATCAATGGTCATAGATATCAATACAATCAAATGACATAGATCAATCATGTATGTGTAGCATGGAAATTACATGAAATGTGATATTTACATGTCTATTCCCACAGGTCCTACTTTACTAGATCAAAATTCCAAATAATATATATAAACAATTGAAGTGCAAAAGAAAACTTTATTTCAGATCGGAAAAACCAAAGCATGTCCATAATCAAAATATAGAGCAGTGTCGCGAAATAAGTGACTAAGTACAAACTCCCTCTAAATCAAAATATCCTTATATAAAAGATACATCCATTTTAGCAACATGCTCATGAAAGACCCTGAATGGTACTCCTTTTGTAAGCGGATCCGCTAGCATAAAAATTGTCTCAATATGCTCTATGGATATTAACCCATTCTGCACTCTCTCATTTACAACTAGAAACTTGATGTCAATGTAATTTGACTTGCTTGAGCTTCTATTGTTATTAGAATATAATACTGCAGATCTATTGTTACAATATAACTTTAATGATCTTTCAATATTATCAATAATGCGCAACCAAGTGACAAAATTCCGCAGTCATTTCGCATAGTTAGATGCCTCATAACAAGCCACAAACTCTACTTCCATAGTGGAAGAAGCTATGAGCGTTTGTTCAACACTTTTCCATGATATAGCCCCTCTACTTAATATAAATATGTATCCTGAAGTGGATTTTCCGCTATCCGGGCATCCAACAAATCAGAATCAGAATACCCAATGATCTCTAACAGATCTGATCTTCTATATGTAAAGCATATAGTTCTTTGTTCTTTGAAGATACCTCATAACCCGTTTTGCTACTTTCCAATGATCCATTCCATGGCTACTAAGATACCTGCCCAACACTCTTATACTGTACGCAATATCCGGACGCGTACACACTTGAGCATACATTAGACTCCCTATAGTAGATGCATAAGGGATCTTCTGCATTTCTTTAGCTTCAAGGATGTTATTAGGGTATTGTTTGAGACAAAATTTATCTTCTTTAGCGACAGGGGTATCACCTATTTTACAATCTTACATGCCAAATCTTTTAAGCACCGGTTCTATATAGTTCTTTTGTGACAATCCAAGAATATCCCATGAGCGATCACGATATATTTAGGTTCCTAATACAAAAGAAGCATCCCCAAGATCTTTTATTTCAAAATTATCTGAAAGAAATCTTTTGGTTTCGTGCAAAATATGTATATTATTGCAGGCAAGCAATATATTATCAACATATAAAATCAAAAAAAATATGAATTTGCTCACACTGAACTTGTGATACACATAGTAATCAATTATGTTTGCCTCGAAACCAAATGAGGTAACTACTTTATGAAACTTGTGGTACCATTGACGAGAAGTTTGTTTGAGCCCATAAATGGATTTCTTTAGCTTGCAAACCATTTCTTTGGATCTCCGAACACAAAGTTTTCTGGTTGCAGCTTATAAATTGTTTCATCAATGTCTCCATTGAGAAACGTAGTTTTAACATCCATTTAATGTAACTCAAGATCAAAATGTGCAACAAACACCAAAATTATTCTAAAAGAGTCTTTCGATGAAACCGGAAAGAAAGTCTCTTTAAAATCGATGCCTTCCTTCTGAGTAAAACCTTTTTCTACAAGACGAGCCTTATATCTTTCCACATTACCTTTTGCATCCCTCTCGGTTTTAAATATCCATTTACAACCAATGTGTTTCTTACCCTCAGGTAAAGAAATAAGATCTCAAACTTTATTGTCTTGCATGGATTTGTACTCTTCGTTCATAGCTTCAATCCACTTTTGAGAATTAGCATCTTGCATGGCTTGGTAAAAGTTGATAGGATCATTTTTCCACCAATCCATTATTATCCTCTATTTCCTGAAGAAATACTACATAATCATCCAGAATGGCATCATTCCTCTTTCTAGTGGATCTCCTTAGTGGCAATTCATTTTGAGGTTGTTGAGTTTGTTCTTGTGGAACATTGTCCTCATCTTGAAGAGGGTTTTCTTCAACATTGTTTTGTTGTGCTTTCGGATCAACTTCTTCATTAATGAAAGGAATGATAATCTGTACATTGTCAGAAGAAGTAACTGTAGTAGGAATCATAGATGATGATTCCTCCTCAAAAAAAAGTTCCTTACTTCATTTCTCCCCCTAACTCAACATCCTCAAAAAATGTTGCAGTTTCCGTCTCAAAAAATTTCTTTAATATGGGATTATAAAATTTATAGCCCCTAGATCGCTCAGAATAACCAATAAAGTATCATTTGGCCTATAAGGCCTTGCCTCAGCTGGACATCCCCAAATATGAAAATGCTTTAGAGTGGGCTGTTTGCCTGTCCAAAGCTCATAAGGTGTCTAGCAGTTGCTTTAATGGGTACCATATTAAGGATATAAACTGTTGTTTTTAATGCCTCCCCCCAGAGTGATTTTGGTAAGGTAGAATGACTAATCATACTCATCGCCATATCTTTAAGAGTTCTGTTTTGTCTCTCAGCAACACCATTCATGCTAGGTGAACCTGGCATGGTGTACTGTGTGACTATTCCACATTCCTCTAGGAATTGGGAAAATGGTTCTAGACATTGTTCACCCGATTCATCAGATTTACCATAATAATATTCACCTCCACGGTTAGATCTGACAACTTTAATTCTTTTGTTGAGTTGGTTCTCAACTTCTACCTTAAATTTCTTGAACATGTCTAAGGATTCCGATTTATCATGTATAAGATATAGGTAGCCATATCTTGAGTAGCCGTCTATGAATGTGATAAAATATTATTGACCATTCCCTGATGTCATATGGAATGGTCCACAAATGTCTGTATGTATCAATTCTAAGACGTCGGTTGCTCTATTGGCACATATTTTCTTATGTTTGGTCTGTTTTCCCTTGATGCACTCTACACAGACATTGAAGTTTGAAAAATCAACATAACCAAAATGCCATCTGACACAAGCTTTGAATTCTAGTTTTAGATATATGACTTAAGCGCTTATGCCACAATGTGGCTGAATTTTCCTTATTAGCTTTTCTTTTAGTACCACACGATTCCACATGCAAGGCTTCATAATAAGAGGCATTAACATCAAGCATATATAAGTTATCATAAACATTGAGAGAACCAGTTCCAACAAGATTTGGATTTATTGATAAACTAAAAATACCATTCCTAAATGAACAAGAATAACCAGATTTGTCCAACTTAGAAATAAAAACAAAATTCCGTCTAAATGACGGTATAGCAAAAGTATCAAATAAATCCAAATAAAACCGAGTTCTCAATAACAACTTAAAATGCCCAATAGCCTCCACTTTAACCGATTTTCCATCACCCACATAGATGTATCTTTCAGCATCAATTGGATTTCGGTAGCTCAGGCAATCCTGCATAGAAACACTTATGTGAGTAGAAGCACCAGAATCTAACCACCAAGTGTTTCTAGGTACTGTAGCTAAATTTACTTTAGAACAGACCAAAGCAAAAGATATACCTTTCTTAACACGCCATGCGTGATATTTAGTACAATCTTTCTTTAAATCTCCATCCTTCTTACAAAAGTAACAACCATTAGCCTTCTTATGTTGTTTCTTTTCTGTTGGACCCTTAGCAGTTTCCTTATCCTTCTTTCTCTTTTTGTCTTTTCCCTTAGAGGTGTATGCCAAATGAGCACTTTCAGTCTTGTCATGCTGTAATCTCTCTTCTTCTTGTACACAATAAGAAATAAGCTCACTAAGAGTCCATTTCTCCTTTTGATAATTATAACTGATCTTAAACTGGTTGTATTGTGAAGGAAGAGAGAGTAGTACCGAATGCACGAGCAAATCATCCGAAAGCTCACGCTTAAGTGCCTTAAGTTTTGAAGCAACATTAGACATTTCCATAATGTACTCCCTTATGTTCCCTTTGCTTTGATACTTCATGGAAATCAAGCACTGCAAAAACGTGCTTGTTTCCGCCTTATCATTTTTAGCAAAACGTTTTTCAATCTCAGCAAGGAAATCTTTAACATTGGTTATCTTTTCAAATACCGCACCCTTAAATGCCTCTGGAATGCTGCGTTTTATGATCATTAGACTCATGCGATTTGAACGATCCCACCTCTTAAAGTTCTTTATAACATCAGAAGAACTTTCATCCGTAAAAGGGGTGGGTGCATCCATCCTAAGTGCAAGGTCAAAATCCATGCAGGCAAGAACAAGCAATATGTTCTCCTTTTAATCCTTATTGTTCCAGTCAGAATATGAATGTTGTTAAGATTGGCAGATACCGTAGTTAAATTACCTATAATTTTAACATAAGAATCAATCAAATATGCTCACATTGTAAAATAAAACCGCAGTAAATTCAAATAATTGGTAAGTCTCTTCTCAAGATACCTAGCACAACATCAATATCAAGTCTTTGGACATTATTATTAATTGTAAGTGGTACTCTTGTTGTAATGATCAACATTGAATATAAGTTCAAGTCAAATATCAATCTTCCTTTAACCGATTAGATATTTACTTGCAAAACTATATGATTATCACATATTATCATCACACATGTATAAATGATTGGGCCAAATATTAGTCTTCCTTTGGGCTGGCAAATATCCTCATGAATAGATACACACAAACATCAAACATTTTTCATGAATAACTAAAATAAAAGAGGTCACTTTGGTGGCATGTTATTTCAATTAGTTCACTTGTAATGTAGGATATTTACAATTAGTTTGTAAAGAGACACCAAATAATATTTGAATTGGTTTATGTTAACTCATTCATTTATGTGTATTCCATAAATTTCATTTTTTTTCAATTTTATACATATTGAAAATATGGTTTCATAGCCATAATAAAAAAAATTGACGTCAACTAAAACTGTAACAATACATAACAAATGATATTTGCAATAACAATTAATGATAAAATATTGCATACTTTATTTAACTGTCAATATTCAAGATAGAAGATAAAATAAATTTTAACATAGCATGGTCCATATAGGTGATATTGCAAGAAAATGAATAGCTGAAAACTGTAACAGTGGTTGATCCTAAACATAGTGGGAAGCAACGAAAATAAATAGTCCATGTCAAAATAGCTTATTATATCAGTGCGGCAAGTGATTAGCTTTCGATGAAAGCATATTTGAATAAGCAAATATGAATACATGTGTTCTAATATTACAGAAAGTGAAACTTATTTTTAGTGAGCGGGCCATACATATAAAATATATGTATCTATAAAATATAAATGCATTAAATAATAAACAATATGTTTTTTCTTATTCCAAATACAAACATGCTGCATCGTTAAATTTATTGCAACTAACGCACTTACTGCATTTATGATAATAAATTAATTTATTTATTACTATAACAACCACATTTAATACAATTATGATAAAAAATAAATGTAATTGACCGTTATGTGGTCCAATATGTATTACATGAATATTAAAAGGCATGAAGATGTTTCCATACATGTGAATGAAACAAAAATTAACATGGTAACCATCTATAGCAAAAAAAATTGTACAGTCGCAATACTACTGACAATAAAATATGAATAATATGAGTAGCAACAATTAAAGGCATCAGATCCGAACAAGAGGAATTAATTCATGAATTATTTATATAGATCTGAAATAAAGGCATAAGATGAATCAATAAGAAAAGATCAAATCTCACGGATCTGAAATAAAGGCATCGGATGAATCAACCAAAACTTTAAATCTCATAACCCTAATTTCATATATACTTAAAATCAGGAAATTTCTCGATAAAATCAATGATGGGTGGCTCTGATACCACTTGTTGGTGACTAATCTATATTAGATCTGAATACATATAACCCATATTGATTCAATTGAGAAACAAGTATATAAAATTAATAGCGGAAGGCGTACCTAAATCCATCGATTCTTAATTGATGTGAAGATTAATTTGGATTACATCTTCCAAATTGACACAAGCTTAAATCTGTAAATTCTCTTTATAAGAGGGTAGAGAGAATATGATAAGACTTATGTAATTTGGGGACCATAACCCCATATATATAGTGTAACGACCCTGAAATTCCGACCCAATTTTAAAAATTTTAGAACCGTTATTTTAATTAAAAATGTGAAACTTACATACGATTTCAATCAACGTCCAAACTTTGTTTTTAAATTGCGCCTAGATGATTGTAGATATGGGTAAAGTTTCGTCGGAAAATACCGTAGTAAACTTCGTGCGCGTTTTACTGCACATCAGTTCATTTTAAAACGTGAAATTTTTTTATCTTCCGAACCTAAATATTTTTACATAGAAAAATTCTAAATCATTTTCTGACAAAGGCATCATTTTTCGTTTTTCAAAATTCGGACATCTTTAGCTCCGTCAATCTTATTCTTCGGTGTTTTGCTGCATTCTCCGTAATAGGAATTTCAGATATTCACAAACGATTTCCGTTACCGTTCAAACTTCACATTTGGAATGCGCCTAGATAGACATAGGCGTACGCCAAATTTCGTCGAAAAATATTGTAGTAAATTTCGCTCGTCAAATTTACATATTAGTTTAAATTTTATGTGTAAATTTTCTATCGTCCGAACTCAAATATTTTTCACAATGTTGCATAAGAAAAATATTCTGATCATGACGGCGCATTTCGTTTCGTCAAATTTCGCTTTTAATTGCTAGTTAAAATGTTCACTCGCGCAAATGGTTCAATAAGATTTACCACTTCGCAAACAACGTCAAACCATCAATATCTTCATACCATTGGGTCCGCCTCGTCGCGCTGATCAAAACGGTATATTTGTTTGTGTCAATCGGAGTTCGGCGTTACAAGCTATTAATTGGTTAACGGAGTACAAACTGGTCCGTTACGCCACACAAACCGGTACCCTACATTTTCCCACTCAGAATTCAAATGGCCCTTCAGAAACCCAATAGCCACTGTGAAAAAAATCATCATTACACTGACGTATGCACACTCTGAATCCTGTGTATATATCTTCCTTCATTTATTGCTCTGCATCAGTTCACTTCGCTTCAGAAGAAAGGAAATTGGTACGTGCTCTGCCACTCTTCTTTCACATATTTATTTTGTTTTCAAAAGCTACTGACTCCACTACACTTCCTTTCTTCTTCCTCCTCTCTATTTTACTTTTTCTTTTTGAAACTTCTTCTCTGGAAGCAAACTCCCCCTAACTCCTCTCCACTTCAAACACATGCAACTCAGCCACCAGCTCCCCGGCAACTCCGCCACTCGACTCAGCAACCCTCCGCCTGCTCCGGCCACGTCCCCAACCCCGCCCCTGCCAGCTCGCTCTGCCACCCTCCCCATCCCAGCAGCCTCTGCCCACCTACCGTCCCCACCACCTGCCCGACCTCCGCCAGCACCCGCGCCACCAGCCCAGCCTGCTTCTTCCCCGCGTCAGCCCACTCCATCCCCACCACCTGCCCGACCTCCGCCAGCGCCCGCGCCCCACACCAGCCCACCCCACTGTCGTCCGCCTACACGCCACGCGCTACACCTCCACTGCCAGCCCGCCTGCCGTACCCATCCAGCCCGCCTGCCCCGCCACCCGCCCCATGCCGTACCCAGCCCAGTCCCCTCCTCCGCCCTGCCCACTCCCTTCCACCAGCCCAGACAGCCGCCTCCAAACCCGCCAGCCCAGTCGACCCACCCGGCTTCCGCCCCACACGTGCACGCAACCACTACATTCTGCATCCATACCCACGACCCACCGCCACCAACCGCTGCCTGATTGCTCACTGCTCGCTTCGTGTAGTTGAAGGCTCCAACCGACCTTGTCATTCTTTTATATATAAATTGTTGCTTGCTTTGTATATATAAACTGTTTTATTTATATAATATATATGGGTTGCAGTATATATGTTATATACCTAGTACTCACAGTGTTTTACTGTGTGTGTTTCCAGCAACCGCTTCGGGGTCCTAGTCTTCATCCGGCTTGTTTGAATCTATCTCGCTTCGTTGATCGGTAGGATTTTATATATATATTCAATCAATATATATACTGCAATAAACGAATTATTGATTAATTGTTGGTTGATTGCAGTTTGTGTTCTTTTAGCGTCGTGCCTATTAGGGTCTATTTTGTCTATTTTCTTCGTGCCGCGCTATCTACTCCAACCACGAAAGGTGAATATTTTATATTCATGACTCAATCTATTATGATATGATAATCAAGTGATAATTGTTGTTAATATTAATCTGGATATTAAATTGTTGATTGTTAAAATTTGGTTGAAATAAACTGTTAAGTTCTAAAAATTTGACGCCATGTATTGTTTAAGTTGATTTAACATGTTGAACTGTAATATGATGTTAATTAGGGTAAATAATAGCGACATTAAATATTGATGTGTACGATTGATGTAGAAATTTGATAACGGACACCAAGTAAAAATCATAATGTAATAATCTTTAATCCGTAGGATTCTAGGAATAATTATATTAATTTGCATAAATAACGAATGTAAGTTAATATGATTATTTCGGGATTATTTGAATAAATTGTTAATTTGCTATGTATGGTTGCTATTGCTTGTTTATTTACTTTGACACCATCCCAGTTATCACACTGCAAGTTCCCTTTGCTATGCTTTATATTGAATGATATCGGGTTGAAATGATAAATACCCACTTAAACAACTTGGCCTAGGATAGACAATTAAAAATAAGAAACCCGATTGGTCAACAAAATTATTTTGAAATTGAAATCTATTTGAAATTAAGGAATGAACTTAATAATTTGTTTGAAAATCAAGTAACGACTTAATGGATTTAATTGAAATAAATTAATGGATTTAATTGAAAAAAATTAATGGATTTAATTGAAACGGATTAATGAATCTATTTAATTGAAGAAAAATGAATTGGCGAATTTGATTGGAATAAGATTTAAAACAAGTGAGTTTTAAAATTTAATAATTTAATTTATTAGATTGGTAGATTTAGATTTAAACTGGGTTTTAAATTTAATAGATTTGAACTTGTTATAAATAATAATTTAGATTTAGGAAATTTTGACTTAAAATGGAATACGAAACTAACTAAAGTTTTATGGATTGAATTTAGCGACAATTTAAAGGTAAATGATTTTAAATCTAATGAAATTGATTTAATCAAATTTATGATTATATTTAATGTAACGATGAATGTAAATATGAATTGAGATAAATAGAATTTGATTTAACGATTCGAACTTAGTTAACCGGTAAAATTGAGTTAATTGATTTTGAACTAAATTTAATAAGTGAGTTATTAAATTGAACTTGAATACTTAATTATATTGTTAATTCAAATGTTTGGACTACAGATTTCATTTGGAAATGTGATTTTAAATATCCGAAATAAATTGAGTCGTGAAATGTCAAAATTTGGAAGTTAAATTTGCACCTTGACTTTCAGACTTTGATTTGTTTAAACGTTAAGTTAACCGACCATTGGGTAATAAATACGTAGTTATTAAAGAGACCGGGATCGGATATGGACATACTCTCTGTCGATACCGAAAACCACTTTAATAACTATTGCACGCGAAGTGTTGATCCAGAATGAAGTGGATGGTTTGGTGAACGCGTTGACTGAAGAAAGAGAACGATATTGGACGACCCCTGACATGACTAAAACAGGAGCCGCGCCGGGCCATTGAGGTTCGCCACCTCTAGCGGACACACTTCTTCGATACCATATCTATTACTTTGTGATTCGATTTGGGTGCACCCCTTGATTTGGGAGTGTTGTTTCGCGGTGTTGAGGTAGTAGCTTCTATGCTCAACATCAGTCCGGATCACGCAACTACTAGTATCCTAGTTGGTATCGCCTCATGTACCTTGTCATACTGATTATCCTATTCGCGACCACTACGTTTTGTTTTGTACCTTTAGTATATGGATTGCCCTCTGGTGACTTCCGGTTTTGGGGAAACTACGGTCTTGTATATGCTCTTGGGAATAAAAATGTGTTAAGGGTGGTATGGGCCATGACTTAACACTATTTTAATATCGTACTTTACTGATTAGACATTATCTACCTATCGTATTCTATTGTATATATAGATAGTTTATCGGATCCTTAGAGATGTTATTTTATCCATCTTTAAGTTATGAACTGTTACCTTGCACTTGATTTAATTGTATAAGATTTTGAGTCCTGACTCGAGTGTTTCTTTTGCATATGCTCGGGTCAGTCTGAAGCTATCCAACTGCTGATCAAGGTTGGTTGAAGATGTTGAAGGCTTAGCATTTATCTTTAGCAGTCTATTTATATTCCTGTATTGATGTCCTAGTCTGTTGGAAATTTTTGGTATTAGTCACTTGATGTTAAGACATTGTTGTATATTATATAGTGGCTTCATGAACTGTTATTATGACGATGTATTTTCCGCTGCATTATTCTGTGACTGTTCTGTGATGTTGTATTGATTCTCATTTACATTTATGTATTCATAATCCCATAATGATTCGTGTTTTGTATTATTTAAGTTGACATGTGTGGATTATTGTCAATTTAAATGGTCCAAATATACGGGTTGTTACAGTTGGTATCAGAGTTTCGGTTTCCCTAAAAACCTTAGTTTGGGATTATATATAAACTCATTAGAGATAGGGTAGCAATACCCTAGAATGAGGAGAATCGGTTCAATATCCAAATCCTTTCATTTCAAACTTCTTTTGATTCATTGATTAGACTTTCCTTAAAATTCTATGATTTTCTATCCTTTGGCTTTAAAAATCTCTTTGGTATTTCAGGATGGGTACCAGAGGAAACCATAGGGGAGGAAGGGGCCATGGTCCTGCTCAGGCTGCACCTGTCGCTCCAGCTCCTGTCAAATTCACCATTCTTAGTAAGGAGTATTCACAGCTGGGAGGTATTAAGTTTTCCGGATCCGAGAACATTATTGAGGCTCAGCAATGGCTTAAAGGCTTAGAGAAGATATTTTCTGGTCTAGAGATCACTAATGCTCAGAAGCGTCAGCTTGCTGCATGGCAACTTCAGGATGTCGCGCAAGATTGGTGGGAATCAGTTACTTCGCGTATCGAGGAGAACACCATCACTTGGGCCCAGTTTAGGTATAAAATTATTTGAATTCGTAGTCTAAATTCTTCTCTTAATCTTAAAATGTTATTCATCTTGCCTATCTTTTGATTAGGGATACTTTCTCGGCACAATGGATGCCCGCTGCTGGGATAACCCAACTTTATAGAGCTTTTATGGATCTTAAGCAGGGCAGTATAACTTTTTCTGAGTACGAGAGGAAATTCAACGAACTCTCCAAGTTCGGCCCGGGATTGATTGATACACCGCTTCTAAAGAACGAGAAGTTCATTTTGGGAGCTAGACCAGAGTATTATGACCTGCTTATTGGCCACACTCACTGCACCTTCACAGAGCTTGTTGACTATGCTCTTAGATATGAGGCAAAGCCTAGGGGACCTATTGCCAAGGCTGCTCCTACTCAGCCCTCCTCTAGCTAGCTCGGGAAGAGGAAGATGAACTTTGATCAACAAAAGAAAGCTTGGCAAAAGACTACCGGATTAGGATATGCTCAGAAAAGCCCAATCGATCTTGCTAATATCACTTGCTTCAAATGCGATAAGAAGGGCCATTATGCTAATAGTTGTCCATCTTCAGGAGCTGCTGTTGCACCGCCTTCTACGACTAGGAAAGACTTATGCTATGTCTGCCTCCAGCCGGGTCATTTCAAGAAAAACTACCCACTGTATAAGCGTGGAACACCGTCTGGAGTATTTGCTATCACCACACCTGCACCCTCTGCACCACCCACCCAGGATGACCAAGGTACCTTACGAAGTATTTTTCATTTACATGCTACACCTGTTAGGGTATTATTCGATACAGGTGCTTCACATAGCTTTATATCAGTTGACCTTTGTGATAAACTCAAATTAGAACCTACTCTCGCTACTACCTCCTTATGTGTCTCAAATCCTATCGGAGGACCCGCTAACCTCCGAAGTGTTTGCAAGGGAGTTGTACTTATGTATGATTTTTATCGATTCACTTGGGATTTTTATGTTCTTGGCTTCGCAGCATTTGACATCTTGTTAGGTGCTGATTGGTTAAGGAAATTCGATGCTGTTATTTCTTGCAAGGCTCGTTCTGTTTCTCTAGTCAATGACAAGGGCCTACCGCTTGTCATTGAATGCAAATCACCGTAGAAATATGCCGAAAGCTTCATATTCTCTCTTGATGCTCACCCGGATGATCTCAGCACTACCCCCATTGTTCGGAAATTTCCCGATGTATTTGGAGAGGTCAACTCCCTACCACCTAAACGGGAAATCGATTTTCGCATTGATCTTATTCCAGGAGCTACTCCCGTAGTTCTCCCTCATAGAAGGATGGCTCCTAAAGAAAAAGCTGAACTTAAAACTCAAATTGATGATCTATTTGCTAGAGGTTTGATTAGGAGAAGTCGTTCTGAATGGGGTGCCGTAGTTGTATTTGTCACCAAATCGGATGGGTCTCTTCGCATGTGTGTTGATTATAGGGAACTGAACAAACGCACTCTCAAGAACCGCTATCCGATGCCTCGCATCAATGATTTATTCGATCAGCTCCATGGAGCTAAAGTTTTCTCCCAACTTGATCTTGCCACTGGATTCCACCAACTCAGAGTAGCAGAAGATAGTATTCATAAGACAGCCTTCCGTACGGAGAACGGATTCTATGAATGGTTGGTTATGCCATTCGGTTTGACCAACGCACCTGCTTATTTCGTCGACTTGATGAATCGAGTCTTCCGTGATGTGCTTAACAAGTTTGTTCTTGTTTTCATTGATGATATTCTCGTTTTCTCCAAAGACGAGAAGGAGCATGAGACACACCTTGCTCTATCGCATGAAGGAGTTAGTGTTTGGTAGAGTTGGAAATACCGACAGTAAAGTGGGAGCACAGATAGATAGTAATGGAGTTCTGAGGATTGACAATCGTATTTGCGTCCCTAATGTCGATGGATTGAGACAAGAAGTGCTTAGAGAAAACCATCGGTCATCACTTTCATTTCATCCTGGGGTCACTAAGATGTACCGAAATATGAAGCGTTTATATTGGTGGAGTGGGATGAAGAGGGATATTTCTATATATGTCAGTAGATGCACCACTTGCCAACAAGTTAAGGCCGATCACCAGAAGACGGCAGGATTACTTCAACCCCTAGAGATTCCGTGTTGGAAATGGGATCAGATTTCTATGGACTTCATTGATGGGCTACCGAGGACTAGAAAAGGTAACGAGAGTATATGGGTGATTGTTGATAGGTTGACAAAATCTGCTCACTTTATTCCGGTTAAGACCACTCGTACTGCTTTGAGTTTGGCCGAGATATATATGAGGGAGATTGTTAGACTCCATGGGGTTCCATCTAGTATTGTGTGCGATAGAGACCCTTTATTCACTAGTAAATTCTGGAAGGCATTTCAGGACGTCTTGGGCACTAAACTGAATCTGAGCACAGCTTATCATCCTCAAATAGATGGCCAAACTGAAAGGGTGAATCAGATTTTAGAAGATCTGCTCCGTGCCTGCATTATTGATTTCGGTGGATCTTGGGAAGACCATCTCCATTTGGTTGAATTCACTTATAATAACAGTTATCAGGTAAATAAAAATTTCAAATTGAATAAGTAAATTTGAATCGAAATTTAACCACCTTTATATTTAGGCAAGTATCGATATGGCACCGTTCGAAGCTTTATATGGACGGCCATGCAAATCGCCAGCTTGTTGGATTGAGCCGGGCGATCGATTAATTCTTGGCCCAGATATGATTATAGAAGCATCCGAGAAGGTTAATGAAATCAGAAGAAAGATGAAGACCGCTCAGGATAGACAGAAAAGCTATGCTGATAGGCGCAGAAGAGATTTAGAATTCCTGATTGGGGATAAGGTATTCCTTAAGGTATCACCCTTAAAGAATGTTATTCGATTTGGTCGTAGAGGGAAGCTCGCTCCTAGATTTGTTGGACCATTCACTATCACTAAGAGAATTGGTACACTAGCCTACAGAGTTGCACTACCGGAGAAATTTGAGGGCGTGCACAACGTCTTCCATGTTTCACATCTTCGGAAAGTGGTACATGATCCATCCTTGACCATTCCTATTGCTCAGTTAGATGAGGTTGATATTGAGCCGGATTTGACTATAGAGAGGAGACCACTTCGTATTGTTGATAGGGATACAAAGCAACTTAGAAGGAAGTCGGTTAGCCTAGTCAAAGTCCAATGGAGTCCCGATGATCGTGATTGCACTTGGGAAACCAAGGAGAGTATCCGGGATTCTAATCCATAATTGTTTGTTGAAGGTAAATTCCATTCTATACTCTTTACTATATTCAATGATCTATTCTGAATCCATTGTATCTTTGTTATCTGTTCTTCCACTCTTTACTTTGTTCCTTTTCGAGGACGAAAAGTCTTGAGTAGGGGAGAATGTAACGACCCTGAAATTCCGACCCAATTTTAAAAATTTTAGAACCGTTATTTTAATTAAAAATGTGAAACTTACATACGATTTCAATCAACGTCCAAACTTTGTTTCTAAATTGCGCCTAGATGATTGTAGATATGGGTAAAGTTTCGTCGGAAAATACCGTAGTAAACTTCGTGCGCGTTTTACTGCACATCAGTTCATTTTAAAACGTGAAATTTTTTTATCTTCCAAACCTAAATATTTTTACATAGAAAAATTCTAAATCATTTTCTGACAAAGGCATCATTTTTCGTTTTTCAAAATTCGGACATCTTTAGCTCCGTCGATCTTATTCTTCGGTGTTTTGCTGCATTCTCCGTAATAGGAATTTCAGATATTCACAAACGATTTCCGTTACCATTCAAACTTCACATTTGGAATGTGCCTAGATAGACATAGGCGTACGCCAAATTTCGTCGAAAAATATTGTAGTAAATTTCGCTCGTCAAATTTACATATTAGTTTAAATTTTATGTGTAAATTTTCTATCGTCCGAACTCAAATATTTTTCACAATGTTGCATAAGAAAAATATTCTGATCATGACGGCGCATTTCGTTTCGTCAAATTTCGCTTTTAATTGCTAGTTAAAATGTTCACTCGCGCAAATGGTTCAATAAGATTTACCACTTCGCAAACAACGTCAAACCATCAATATCTTCATACCATTGGGTCCGCCTCGTCGCGCTGATCAAAACGGTATATTTGTTTGTGTCAATCGGAGTTCGGCGTTACAAGCTATTAATTGGTTAACGGAGTACAAACTGGTCCGTTACGCCACACAAACCGGTACCCTACCTTTTCCCGCTCAGAATTCAAATGGCCCTTCAGAAACCCAATAGCCACTGTGAAAAAAATCATCATTACACTGACGTATGCACACTCTGAATCCTGTGTATATATCTTCCTTCATTTATTGCTCTGCATCAGTTCACTTCGCTTCAGAAGAAAGGAAATTGGTACGTGCTCTGCCACTCTTCTTTCACATATTTATTTTGTTTTCAAAAGCTACTGACTCCACTACACTTCCTTTCTTCTTCCTCCTCTCTATTTTACTTTTTCTTTTTGAAACTTCTTCTCTGGAAGCAAACTCCCCCTAACTCCTCTCCACTGCAAACACATGCAACTCAGCCACCAGCTCCCGGCAACTCCGCCACTCGACTCAGCAACCCTCCGCCTGCTCCGGCCACGTCCCCAACCCCGCCCTTGCCAGCTCGCTCTGCCACCCTCCCCATCCCAGCAGCCTCTGCCCACCTACCGTCCCCACCACCTGCCCGACCTCCGCCAGCACCCGCACCATCAGCCCAGCCTGCTTCTTCCTCGCGTCAGCCCACTCCATCCCCACCACCTGCCCGACCTCCGCCAGCGCCCGCGCCCCACACCAGCCCACCCCACTGTCGTCCGCCTACACGCCACGCGCTCCGCCTCCACTGCCAGCCCGCCTGCCGTACCCATGCAGCCCGCCTGCCCCGCCACCCGCCCCATGCCGTACCCAGCCCAGTCCCCTCCTCCGCCCTGCCCACTCCCTTCCACCAGCCCAGACAGCCGCCTCCAAACCCGCCAGCCCAGTCGACCCACCCGGCTTCCGCCCCACACGTGCACGCAACCACTACATTCTGCATCCATACCCACGACCCACCGCCACCAACCGCCGCCTGATTGCTCACTGCTCGCTTCGTGTAGTTGAAGGCTCCAACCGACCTTGTCATTCTTTTATATATAAATTGTTGCTTGCTTTGTATATATAAACTGTTTTATTTATATAATATATATGGGTTGCAGTATATATGTTATATACCTAGTACTCACAGTGTTTTACTGTGTGTGTTTCCAGCAACCGCTTCGGGGTCCTAGTCTTCATCCGGCTTGTTTGAATCTATCTCGCTTCGTTGATCGGTAGGATTTTATATATATATTCAATCAATATATATACTGCAATAAACGAATTATTAATTAATTGTTGGTTGATTGCAGTTTGTGTTCTTTTAGCGTCGTGCCTATTAGGGTCTATTTTGTCTATTTTCTTCGTGCCGCGCCATCTACTCCAACCACGAAAGGTGAATATTTTATATTCACGACTCAATCTATTATGATATGATAATCAAGTGATAATTGTTGTTAATATTAATCTGGATATTAAATTGTTGATTGTTAAAATTTGGTTGAAATAAATTGTTAAGTTCTAAAAATTTGACGCCATGTATTGTTTAAGTTGATTTAACATGTTGAACTGTAATATGATGTTAATTAGGGTAAATAATAGCGACATTAAATATTGATGTGTACGATTGATGTAGAAATTTGATAACGGACACCAAGTAAAAATCATAATGTAATAATCTTTAATCCGTAGGATTCTAGGAATAATTATATTAATTTGCATAAATAACGAATGTAAGTTAATATGATTATTTCGGGATTATTTGAATAAATTGTTAATTTGCTATGTATGGTTGCTATTGCTTGTTTATTTACTTTGACACCATCCCAGTTATCACACTGCAAGTTCCCTTTGCTATGCTTTATATTGAATGATATCGGGTTGAAATGATAAATACCCACTTAAACAACTTGGCCTAGGATAGACAATTAAAAATAAGAAACCCGATTGGTCAACAAAATTATTTTGAAATTGAAATCTATTTGAAATTAAGGAATGAACTTAATAATTTGTTTGGAAATCAAGTAACGACTTAATGGATTTAATTGAAATAAATTAATGGATTTAATTGAAAAAAAATTAATGGATTTAATTGAAACGGATTAATGAATCTATTTAATTGAAGAAAAATGAATTGGCGAATTTGATTGGAATAAGATTTAAAACAAGTGAGTTTTAAAATTTAATAATTTAATTTATTAGATTGGTAGATTTAGATTTAAACTGGGTTTTAAATTTAATAGATTTGAACTTGTTATAAATAATAATTTAGATTTAGGAAATTTTGACTTAAAATGGAATACGAAACTAACTAAAGTTTTATGAATTGAATTTAGCGACAATTTAAAGGTAAATGATTTTAAATCTAATGAAATTGATTTAATCAAATTTATGATTATATTTAATGTAACGATGAATGTAAATATGAATTGAGATAAATAGAATTTGATTTAACGATTCGAACTTAGTTAACCGGTAAAATTGAGTTAATTGATTTTGAACTAAATTTAATAAGTGAGTTATTAAATTGAACTTGAATACTTAATTATATTGTTAATTCAAATGTTTGGACTACAGATTTCATTTGGAAATGTGATTTTAAATATCCGAAATAAATTGAGTCGTGAAATGTCAAAATTTGGAAGTTAAATTTGCACCTTGACTTTCAGACTTTGATTTGTTTAAACGTTAAGTTAACCGACCATTGGGTAATAAATACGTAGTTATTAAAGAGACCGGGATTGGATATGGACATACTCTCTGTCGATACCGAAAACCACTTTAATAACTATTGCACACGAAGTGTTGATCCTGAATGAAGTGGATGGTTTGGTGAACGCGTTGACTGAAGAAAGAGAACGATATTGGACGACCCCTGACATGACTAAAACAGGAGCCGCGCCGGGCCATTGAGGTTCGCCACCTCTAGCGGACACACTTCTTCGATACCATATCTATTACTTTGTGATTCGATTTGGGTGCACCCCTTGATTTGGGAGTGTTGTTTCGCGGTGTTGAGGTAGTAGCTGCTATGCTCAACACCAGTCCGGATCACGCAACTACTAGTATCCTAGTTGGTATCGCCTCATGTACCTTGTCATACTGATTATCCTATTCGCGACCACTACGTTTTGTTTTGTACCTTTAGTATATGGATTGCCCTCTGGTGACTTCCGATTTTGGGGAAACTACGGTCTTGTATATGCTCTTGGGAATAAAAATGTGTTAAGGGTGGTATGGGCCATGACTTAACACTATTTTAATATCGTACTTTACTGATTAGACATTATCTACCTATCGTATTCTATTGTATATATAGATAGTTTATCGGATCCTTAGAGATGTTATTTTATCCATCTTTAAGTTATGAACTGTTACCTTGCACTTGATTTAATTGTATAAGATTTTGAGTCCTGACTCGAGTGTTTCTTTTGCATATGCTCGGGTCAGTCTGAAGCTATCCAGCTGCTGATCAAGGTTGGTTGAAGATGTTGAAGGCTTAGCATTTATCTTTAGCAGTCTATTTATATTCCTGTATTGATGTCCTAGTCTGTTGGAAATTTTTGGTATTAGTCACTTGATGTTAAGACATTGTTGTATATTATATAGTGGCTTCATGAACTGCTATTATGACGATGTATTTTCCGCTGCATTATTCTATGACTGTTCTGTGATGTTTTATTGATTCTCATTTACATTTATGTATTCATAATCCCATAATGATTCGTGTTTTGTATTATTTAAGTTGATATGTGTGGATTATTGTCAATTTAAATGGTCCAAATATACGGGTTGTTACATATAGTGTGTGACATTTTATGGGACCATAACCCCATATATATAGTGTGTGACATTTTTCAGTTTGGCCCTTCAACAAAGTAAAATTGCCACTCCAGTATCCACACGTTATAATTTTACATGACGAATATATCCCTTAAGTCTTAATATGTTTATTCTAAAATTAGATCACATAATTAGACTTAATTACAAGATAGCCCACATATTCAAACATTAAAATATGTGGTCCCATTATGTTGAATTATTCCAACAAATACACAAACCAATGGCAGACTACTCATGATAACTCCTATTTTATATTGTGTACCATAAATTGCATACATTTATAATCGAACTTGAGCACAATTTATATAAGGGATATAACCATTCACCAAATACACAAAATGAGCACCAAATCAAGCTGGATGCTTTCAAGAATACATGAATGTATTAGTTTTAGATTCGAATTTGTGTCATTGTATAATGTTGATCTTTTATCTCTAATGATTTTAATTAATGGTTGGTTAATTCACTAATCTCTGATTATTTAAAGTACTTAGGCTACATATCTCTAATTAGCCATTAGTGCGTATTATAAAAGGTGGTTAATAAAGGAGGAACTGAATGGGACGGCTAAGAATCAGGTTACTTGTGTATTAGGCTTTTCTGATTAAGTAAAAATAGCTACGGACCAAATATACAATCCTAATACAACATGCCTTCAATTAATTCATTCTAATTTATAATATATCTATATGTCTCGCTAAGTACGTAACAAATGCATAATAGTTGCTAAATACATCACAAAAATGGACTGTATAATACCCATTTGAAAATCCGAGTTTCTTTTTTGCACTTGAAAATACCACAACTATCGGTTGTTCACAACTGAATGCTACATGTCGAGGACGGTTTTGTAAAACCAAGTCATAAATGAAGACAATGGGTTTGTAGAACGACGTACTAAATAAAAAAACTCTACTATGTATGACCACAACATCATAGTTCAATATTATATACACAAGCAATTTTCAACATATGAGAATCTTCATAGCAGTCGAGATTCAATAATCGATTGTTTAAGTAAAACATCAAGTTTAGAAAACCAAACCTACTGATGTTGAAGTAAAAAAGGAAAGTGAAAACAAAATCGTAATCTTCCAATATTAGGTCAAGAACAATTCGACCCAATATAGAAATTGAGATTAAAAGCTGAAATTAAATCCAAAAATACTAACCTTTTATATCATCTAACATTAGTTTCTCACTCTTGAACTTGAATTCTTTTTCCAGATGATGTTCTGGATCGAATTTGACTTTGCACTGTATATAATAGGGTGTATCGCTTATTAAGAACCGAAGTGTTGCTTAATTTTCTCGCTAGTAAACAATAAGCTGGCTAGTACATCAAGGCCTGGTCCGTTCCAGCTCAATTTGCATAACAAGACTCAAGCCACAAGGACAAGCTAGCAATTAATTCTAAGCCTAGTCCAAATCCTAGTCGGCTAGCACTTCTTGGCCCAGCAGTTGGCCCACATTCAGCCTGGCTCCATTCCAGCCAATCCGACTAGCAAGAAAGTCATAGATAGGCCAACTTGGATTCCTAAGCCTAGCCCGGCTCAGCTCAAAATGGCATACAGCCAACTCATTTGACTTGACCTGACTCAAAAGTGACTAGTCTCTAGCGTAACTCTATCTCAGTCCATCTACGATCGACCATATATAGCTCGTCTCGTCACAATACAATCGGCTCAGCTTGTCTTCTTCAGCTTTCACTATAAGAAAATAGGCAATTTTCGATAGCTAGCAGCTATCGGCGGCCATCACTAGCCGTCGGAATACGGACCACGACTTCCGTCCGTTTTCGACGGCTTCGACGACATACCAGCGACGGCAATCAATGGCTGTTCCGATGGATTTTTCAACGGTGACGATGTCCACGTGGCGTGGTAATTTTCCGCTAAGCCACCGGGAGCCATCGATAGTCGGTGGAATATTCGTCCAGATTACCGTCGGAAGCCGTCGCCTGCCGTCGAAAAAAGTGGCTAATAGGCCATCGGTAATCTGGGCAATTTTTTTTTTCTGCAGCACAGCATTGCTTCCATACCAATATCAATATATAACTCATCAAAATCAATTTATAAGCCACATATATAAACTGAAATCAATATCAATATAAAACTCAAACATCATAATATCAAATGCAAACATATTTCCATCCAACATCAAACTCCAATTTACAAAACAAACCTTCCATCATCACTCTCACCCATCCAACTTTAATATTTACATCCAACATCAAACTCCACATATCAACTCCACAAATCAACCACCAAATCAATGTCAAACACCACATGTCCATAAATTAACCTCACCATCACTCAATGTTTATAAACACAAACTACATCCAACACCACATGTCCATAAAAGAAACTACAAATCGTACCTCAAGACTCATCATTTGCTCCATAACCACCGGACGAAGGGAATGTACCATGATGCTCCATATACTCGGCCAAACGCTGGTTGAGCTGCTCCATTTGCACTGCTCGGAGGCGGTCCTGCTCCTGCAGCTGTGAAATCTGCTGTCTAAGCTCATTAATCTCCACGTTGTCCTGAGCCTTTTAATAAGCCCTTTGTGATGTCCGAGCCAACAAAATAAGTCGAAATATGTTTAAGTTATTACGTAACTTTTATAAAAATTAAGAAAATTTTACAACGTAGTTAATTTTTATAAATTATCGATTGGTTGCCATAGCCATAGAGCTTGTTTCTTTGGGTGGGGTCCATAACGGAGTCAATGATCGCATCCTCCTCGTCAGTGGTCAACTGCTTCCGTCCGGAATGCTCAAGCATCTGCTCACGTGCCTACATAAATTTTTCCTATAATGTAAAATTGAATACAAATAAATATTACATGACATTATTATAATATTTTATAATTAATTAATTAAAATGATCATTATTAATAACTTATAACTTAAAATATACTTACATGTGCGGCGTACGCTCTATCATCCTCATGCCATGCATACGACACTGATCACTCATCGTTTGTCTGCCTAACGGCATGGCTATGCTCAAACACGTCTATGACGGGAATCCCCGCGCTCTTTCCTGCAATTATTGGTGTATATTATTGTTTTTCATACAAATTTATACTAAAAATGCAATAACTATTCGTAATTACAATTAGTTAATTTACCATGTCCTCACGATGGTGCTGGAATGATTTTGAGCCACCACGGTGTGTGATAGGATTTTTTTGCCTGTTCGTAGAGTTCCTGTCTGACTCCGTCTACAAATTAAAAATGAAGATTATATTTTACAGGTATAAATTATGTATATAGTACTGAATAAATTAAGGTTATATCTGATAGACTTACTTTGAATTCGTCGCTACCCCACCATGCGACCCAAGAATCCCAGACGCTGGCGCCCATCCATTGTGGCTTCTTTCCAGATTTTCTTATGCTAGACATCGTATCCCTATAATTCTTTGCCACTTTTGAGTTCCAGTGGCGCTGGTAAAGGGACACGTCCTCCTCTTATAAGTCTACTGCCCCTTGTATATATGTTGAAAAAATATAAGTTATACATTTATACTTAGTCAGCAAATTATAAATTGATTATATATAATGGTATATAATTTTATACTTACCAGGAAGTCCTGCCATATGCTCTCCCGTACATGGTCCGGGATCTTGCTCCACTTCAACTGGCATGTAGACATGCGACTCATGTACGTCTGCTTCAATATCCTGAGCACAATGTTAGAAGGCTCAAGCTCAAAACCCCTGCATTAAATATGATACAGACAAATCATGAATAATATCATACAAAATATTTACAATGCTGAAGTAAATTTAATACTTATGAGTCATCGGCTTTCGGTAGTAATCTAACTATCGTACGCAGTGCCTCCTGTGAAGGTCCGCTGCCCTTACCATCGCCGCGACCTATCCCTCTCTAAGACCTAGAGGGAGAACTAGTCCGAAAGAACTCCGCCTCCTAAAAGATGACATTTGTAATACCTGTGACATACATATTATTTTATTATGGCAGAATATATCATTCAATTATGAGTAAATATATCAAAATTTAACATCAGTAATTGCATGTAACGTATAAAAAAAGTGTAACATCAACACTCCCATAAATTACCCTTTTTCAACATGTATACTATTAAATTAGTCCTCATCGTTTTCTGATTCAGACTCTGTCTCGTACTCTATATTATTTTTCTCTATGGTCTCAAATGCTTCTACTAATACATTTGATTCATCGTTTAGAGGTCCTCGATCGGTCTGATCATCTGTTATTACAAATTCGCCATTTTCCTCGATATCCGCTTAGTACGCTTATTCGTTCGGAATATTCTTTCCATCAATTGTAAATCTTGCCTTCGTTTTAAAAACCGCCAACCAATCTGCTTTATCTCCTTTTAGAGATGGATAAAGAGCATAATAAACTTGTAGGGCCTGTTTTGCTAATATAAATGGATTGTACTTATGATAACGTGATGTATGCTTTATTTCAATAATATTATATTTTTGGTGCACGTTGATTCCAAAACATGGAACATTACTGAACCAGTTGCATCTAAACAAATAAACTTCTTCCGCAGGTTTGGTGAAATATGTTAATTTCAAAACTTGAGTTAACACGCCTAAAAATCATTTATGTGATCATTTGGATCATCACTACCTTTTACATATACACCGGTATTGTTAGTTAATTTTTCAGTCCCGTATTCTTTGGTGTTGAATTTATATCCGTTGACAAAGAATATTGGATATGTCTCGACTTTTCTTTTTGGTCCTATCGCAAGATGTTTCAACCCTTCGTCGACTACACAATTTACCGGATCATATACGTGGTTCGAAAACCAAGTAGCAATTTTTTTGCTGATATCTCTGCTTGGATGCTGTGATTCATAAATACTGCATATACAGATAATATATTGCGTTATAATTAATGCACCCATGTATTATTCAAGTAAATAATTTTAGATGCATTATTCATTTGTACCTAACAAATAGCACAACTTCTACACAGTTAAAAAGAACATATGTTTGGGCTACATGGTAATCTCTGTTGTCTAACCATACTTCCACACATTTTCCAGTAGGGTGTCCCTGCTATCTAAAAATAGATAGCATTGATTAAGAAGAATCTTTTTCAATGCCCCCATCATTTCTCGTAGCACTTTCAAAAGAGAAGTTCACATGGTTATTGAAATAATGAGAGAAAAAGAACGAAGCTTCTTCTTCGATATATGATTTGCATATCGAACCTTCAACTCGTTCTTTTTGTCTCACTTTATTCTTTAGATGATTATGTACCTGTTAAGAATAATTAAAATTAAATTTTATTACATGTGGTTAAACTAAAATTTATCAATTCAATATTAATACCTTTCAAACGGATACATCCATCCATATTGCACAAGACCTCGAAAACATTCTTCAAACGGAAGATGAACAGGTAAATGCTCCATTACATTAACAAAACCAGGAGGAAATATTTTCTCCAGTTTGCAGAGCAGTATAAGAATTTCTTCCTCAAGTTTACGTTGACGATCAACATTTAAGGTAGTTAAACAAAGCTCCTTATAAAACAAACTAAGTTCTGTTACAACCGTCCAAACTTTTATGGGCAACGTTCTTTGAAAGTGATGGGTAACAAATGTTCCATCATTACATGACAATCATGACTTTTCATGCCCTCGGTTTACCATTCTTATAGTCGACACATCTACGAAGATTAGAGGAAATACCATCAGGAAATCTTAATTCTTTCACCCACTTTAACAGTACTTTAACTTGGTTACTGTCTAGCTCGTAGCATGCTTTGGGTTTTTTTATGTCATTTGGCTTCATATGAAGCTCAGGATGATTGCATATTGCTTCTATATCACGTCTTGATTTCAAATTGTCTTTAGTCTTTCTTTTAATATTAAGAACCATGTTAACACTACGCCATAGATGACCTTCTGCAACATTTTTGCAAGGTGTTTCCAGCTAAAATGTTGCGATAGCTATAAAATTTTGGTCCTACTGCAACATTGTATTTTTGGTGTTATCTTTGCCATAAAAATGTGTTGCTCTAGCTAAACAAGTGTAACACGATGCAACATTTTTATATAGTGTTGCTATAGATGTATTCAACTTAAAAAATTAATAAAATTAGCAATCCGTGTGAATACGATCCAACGATCTACATTTAATCTGGTTGTTAAAATGGATCACCACTGCAATTTGCCCCAAAATTTTGTTTTCCCGCCTGAATTAGTTCAGAGTAGATCCCCTTTTGATTTTCATTTCAATTCGCTTCCTCCCATTCGCCTCCGCCACCAAATTATCACCCTCCTCTTCTTCTGCTTCCTCATTCGCCTCCGCTACCAAATTGTCACCCTCACCCCCAGCTACCCCCTCACCCCCAGCTACCCCCTGACCCATCGCGACCATCTAGCTCCAACCAGAGCCCCGTCACGACACCAAAACCCGAAGCCAAACAAAGTTTTCCGTTCAAACCCATTTTGCCACCGCTGTCGTTGCCATCAGCTCTCACCTCCAACAGAAGACTTGCTTGCCACCAACCCCTCTACCTTTCTCCTTTAGCCTACTTCACCTGAAAACCCTTCTAGCGTCTTAATTTCTCCCAAAACCCAAACTGCCCTCGAGATTTAGCTGTCATTCTCGCAACCATTAATCCGTCCACGGCTCCTATATCAGGTACATCCCAGGCTGATCTCTTCGTACTTTCCCCTATGATTGCGGTTGCTTCACTTGGTACTGAAGGCCTTTGGTGTGATGTTAGGAAAATTATGATTTATTTGTTGAAAACTTATCTGCTAATGGTAATAGATTGCAAGATGATGACATTATTAAGGATAAGCATGGGAATGGTACTAGTAATTTCAATAAGGTAGTACGCCCCCCATATGTTTGTGCAAATGCTCCTTTGGAACTTGTTAATGTTTCAGAATCTGGCTGGGTATCTACTGCTTCTGGATGCCCTATGCCTCCATCGCAAGTTCATAACTCGGACTGAGTGTAGAGTGATCTCATCCAAGCATTAAGGTTGGTTGGTTCACCATTGAATCTGGATGTAGTTGTATTGGTTGAAGGTTGGTTGGTTTGGTAAGTTATGGAAGTGATGGTGGAAGTAGGTGATGCAGAGGAGTTTCAGTTGGTAGTGTGATGCCTAAATGTTGGCAGAGAGATGTAGACGGAGTTTGGAGTTTGATATTGCAAGAGTGTGAAAGTGGAGGATTAAAGGTAAGTTGTAAGAGGTGGTAGGTTTTAGGATATTGGTGGGATGTTGACGAAGTGTGGATTGTATGATGGTGAGTGTTCTGGTGTTTATAGAGTATTGAAGGTTGGTGAAATTTGGGAAGTTTGGGAAAGTTGTAATATGGTGAAGGGTGGTTGCAATTGTAGTTTTTTGATAGTGAGTTGCTGTATTGCTTGTTTGAAGAAGTGATGTTGGTGAAACAGGGGGATGGAGGAGCATGCAACTGTGAGGCTTTGGAGATTGTTTGTATTGACAATGGTAGAGTGCTGATGTGTATTGGTTAAGGAGAGAAGCTAATGTGGTGATTGGAAATTGAAAAGAGTTTGCAGTAGAGTTTTGGTGTTTGGCCGTAGGGGATTCTAGCAGATTTAGGCGAGAAGATGGAGGATAGGAATTAAAGGAGTAGAAAGCAATGCAAGTAGATGGGCAGTAGTTCCGATGGGTGATGAAGTTGCTGAGGATGGGGTTTGCGGGTTTGCTAAGTTCAGTCTTCCTTTGTGCATCATTTTACGTCGTATCAAAGAAGGCTCGATCTTCCGAAATCGGATGAATCGGGCGGTGCCCACTCGATCCCCGCCGGGACTGCGGGGCCCCGGACCCCCGCCGGCGCTGCGTCCGGACCCGCTACTCGGCTCGCCTTCGGCTCGGCACTCGGCTCGTCATATATTTTCAGTGTTGGTGTCTGTATAAATTGAAATTGCATATGTAATGAGTGAACTTAGTGATGTAGTGAGGAATATCTGTATATGTGAATATCAGTGTTATATATCATTGAATTGTAAAATAGTGGAGTCAGGAATTTATACTATTTCAAATGTTGAAATAAAATATTTATTTAAATAAATTACTGTTTAAATATCAAATTTTGTGCAATAGCATTTTATTAAATAAATATTTATTTTTATTAAAAAATCAAATATGCTCTACATTGTGGTCCCCACAAATTCAGAAAGTTAATATCTATAGCAACATTTTGGAATGTTGCTACAGATACCTATGGGTGTTGCTATAGACACAAATAGGGTTCTATTGTAACAATATTACTTATGTTGCCTTAGATAGTTAAAATGTTGCCTTTGAGGTCTAAGGCAACGGCAAAAATTGCATCACCCGAAAAGTGTTGCCATAGACCTATGGCAACATTTTTTGGGCCTGACCCAACATTTTTGTGTTGTAGAAGGTCATTTATGGCGTAGTGTAAATACACTATCGAACACGTTTTTCTCGTTGTGTATCACGTCGATATTATGATGAATTAGGAGATTTTTCCAATAAAGAAACTCACAAAATATACTTTGTTTGCACCAATTATGAATCGTCGATTTACCTTGTATTTCAATTTGTTCACCGGTTTAATGTATCTTTGGATAATCCTTTACAAGCTCATAAATATATTCGCTTGACCAAATCGTTAGTGGTCGCAAGGTCTTAACTCTATTACTTGTAAAGTTTTTTAATCTTTTCTAAAAGGATGATTAAAATGAAGAAAACATCGATGATAGTCAAACCACGAAATTTTCTTCTCATACGGTAAAAGGATGCTCGTGTTTCTTCCATGCAATAAGGACAAGCTAGACGACCAGCCGTACTCCAACCCAACAGCATTGCATATGCAGGAAAATCGCTTATAGTCTACAGTTGAGAAGTGAACATATGAATTTTTTTAAATGTCGTATGTTTCAACACCTTCATACCACAGTGTTTTCAACTCTTCAATCAACGGTTGTATATATGCGTCGAATCCTTGTGTCGGATCATCAGGGCCAGGGATGACAATAGTGAGAAACATATATAGAGTTTTCATACACATTCACAGAGGTAAATTGTAAGGTGTAATGATTATAGGCCAAGATGAATATTTTGAACCAAATTGAGAGAACGGTGAAAATCCATCCGTACATAAACCAAGTCTAACATTACGGCTCTCCATTGCAAAAGCAGGGTATGTCTTATCAAAATGCTTCTCCATGCTTCTCCATCAGTTGGGTGTGTTAACGTACCTTCTTCCTGTGTTCTCACACAGTGTCATCTCATATGATGCACGGTTGCAGAAGATGTATATAACCGTTGAAGCCTAGGAGTGATGGGTAAGTAATGCATACGCTTGTACGGAACTTCCTTTCCCTTCTTTTTTCTTGGTTTGTATCTTTCTTGATTACATATTTTACAATTCCTAAGACTGATGTCTTCTTTCCAAAACAACATGCAACCATTTAAACATGTATCTATTTTTTGATACGGCAAACCAAAAGCAGACATAAGTTTTTTCACTTCATAATGATTCTCGTACATTAAATTATCGGGTGGCATATGCCATTTTGCAGCTTGTACTATAGCTGTAAACCTGGCTTCTGTGAAGTTGTATTTTGATTTCTTCGTAATGTATTCTACAGTTACTAATAGTTGAGTACCGCTTGTACAACCATCCCAAAGGGGTTTCTTAGCAGCCTCCAGTAAATCATAATTTTTTTTTGCTCCGATACTTGGTTCTTCTTCGACATTAACATCGTTACCATCAACTTCAACAGTAGGGAACATTGTATATGCTGCATCTTCAACCTTATCTTCTACGAGATTCATCGGAACAAGTTCATTTTCCACCTCCTCCTCCGAATATAGGGGATTATGTGCTATAAGTTCCTCATGACGATCCCACACCAAATAATTCGGCACGAGACCATATTGGCGCAAATGAACTTTTACCATATCCGGTATCATATGCTTCGATAGTTTGCACCTACTACATGGACAACGAAATTCTTTGCCGTTTTCATTATTATGTAAAGCGAATTCAATAAAAATGTGTACACCATTTTGAAAATGTTCACTTATTGAGCCTCTAATTTCTCTTCTTTGTTGGTAAATCCAGCTCCAATCGATAAAATAATTGACCATTTTTCCTACTTTAAAACATAAAGGCGCAGACATTTTATTTTTCAAATAAATCGTACGTTTAAATTTTCGCAAATATATAATATTATTCTATTTAATTTTATTTTCAAACAGATTTACACAAATTTTTAGGTTATTGTTCTACACTTTGATGGTTGGTCATCCTACTTCCCATTACAAACAAAGTAGTAATTATATTTTGCAAATCATTTATTTTAAACGATTCAACAAAATTTCGGCAGTACTTCCCCTTTGTTCCCTGTATCGTACACATATGTGTGTACACAGGGAACAAAAAGAAAGTGTTGTCGAAATTTTGTGAACCGTATAAAATAAAATGATTTGCAAAATATAATTACTACTGTGTTTGTAGCTTGTCCAATATAGGGACAACTTCGACAAATATTGTATCAGATGAATATAAATGTCCGTTCCGTGATAAAAATGAATATTCATACAATGATCATATACAATATTCATCAAACGGGGCCAATAACTCTCCAAGAGATTTACAAAAAGTAAAGCATATTATGCAACAATTTTTACAATAATTATTTACATTCTAAAAAACGCATACACTAAATCGTCGTTTTCGTCATCTTGAAAACGCATACATCAAATTTTGAGCATCGACTCTAATTAGTCCAAAGTAGCCCTAATGCACGTATGCACTAATCAATCAACGCATATACACCAATTAACGCACATATACACTAAACAAAAAAATTTCTCAACATTTCAATGATAAACAATTGTAATAACAACCTAATTAGCATTCAATAGGGTATACCAAACAATCAATGGGGTATTATACAACTGTAACAACAAACTAACCCTAATTTAACAAATCAAAATTAAATATAGGGTTTAGGAATTAAACCTTCTTACCGAGAAATAGGTGATTGAGCTAACCAAAAATCGAAGTTGGAGACCCGCTGGTGGCGTAGAAGGTTGTTGACGGCATGGATGAGGGGTTGGAGGAGGGTTTAGAGAAGGGGAGGGCTGATTTGGGAAAGAGAATGAAATGAAAGAGACTATTGGCCTGGGCTGCAAGTATTCGTGATTTTTCGACGGCTTCCGACGGCCGCCAATGGCTAAATTAGCGATGGCTTCCAACGGCTTCTGACGACTACGTTGTTTTAATTTCAATTATGCCACGGAAATTGCTTGCCATCGACAGCTATCGCTAATTGGGCGACGCGCCGTCGGAAAGGGTCATCACTATTTACTGTGCTTCTAGTAGTGTTTGTCTTAGCGATCTTAAATTTTTTTCTCAGCAATGACAACGAGCAACCGACCATCATTCCGCACAAGAAGCTTCTCTTCAGCCTTGTTTCCTAGAAAAATATACTAAAGGACAACAAGTACAACATAGTACACATACTACCGTGGTCTGTTTTCCATAAGCGCACCCACTTCTATGTCATGCCACCAGTCTCAAAACAAAGTACGGGCCTATTGTGGCATCACAGTTGGCACACATATCAATCACATGTTCCAATCACCTTCCTTGATGTCCTCCATCAAACCAAGCGACCGATCTACGGCTAGGAGTGATTCCCGTCTATTTTCAATGCAATCTCAGCCATTCATTGATCTACTTCAGCCGCTATAAATACCCCTTACAATACCTCATAAATGGGTTGATTTTTAATTGAATTTTAGCTAATCTCCAAGCTTAGAATTATTTTCCAACTAGCAAAACCACAAAACCTCTTAAGTTTAGTAGCATTTCAAGCTTAAGTGTTAAACCTTTTACTATTCTTTTGTAATTCCTTGTAATTGTAAGGGACCAACATAGTAAGAGTTCTTCATAGTGGACATAGCCAAACTTAGCTGAACCACTCTACCTTGTGTCATTTATTGTATTTGCTCATTTTATCTCTTATTTTTCATTTTTAAGCATACTGTTAGCAAGTAACCTTTGTTAACACAAACACATCAGTCTAATTCTAAGGTTGACTAAATTTTTAGTCAATATGAGGGTCTTCCCCTGAAAGCTTTTGCCTTTCTTTACTTTTTCTTCTCTACTAAAAAATCTATTTGTCATCAAGCATCCTAATAGTGAGAACGAAGGTAACAACTATAATGACCATGAGACTAATGGTAACACTGTCGCTAGCCCCGCTTGCCCCATCCCTAGGCTTGACAACAACATGTAGCGAAGTGGGCTTCAAGGTTTAACTAACATGGAAACTTTAGCCCGTGAAGTGAACGATCTGGGGACGAGGTTGGATGCCCAAACCACCATGATCTTTGGTCCTCCACCTCCATTAGTAGCTAAGCTAATACTTATCCAACCCACTACCCTAGTGGCTACAACCTTGTTTATACCGTCTAGGAGAGGGTAATGCTTGAAACCCTTGTAGGGATGGTTCCTGTTCAAAATAGAAGAGAGCATGTTGCGCTTGGAACAAGTCATGTAATCGAAATTGGCCAAGAATTGGCCATGCGTAGGGAACCAAGGAATCACCGTTCTATTTCACTAGAATGGCCATCAGCTTTTGAACTCCTTCGGACGGTAGATGGAACTCGATACTTGAGATTCGAGCATCTTAGTGGCGTGCTTATGCCATCGATAGATAACAACGGGCCTTGTCGGTAGACTCCCGATCCTATAGGAATGTGGCCAGGTCTACATCAAGAGGGAGGAGTACCAAACATTCATGATCATCCCATATGCATACAGAGAGGAAATACCAATCTCTTAGTAATCATCATCACCATCACTCTTTATTGTACCATCCTCACTGATCTCCCACTCGACAAAGACGATAGTTGAGCCCAATACTGGTCATAGGCTAAACTCTCCCGCAGCTGCATATGCTGGCCTATATGAGGAAATGAATCGTCTTCGCTAGCAACTCAATAGAATGCAAACCCGGAATGGCAAGGGCAAAGCTCTGTCTAATGAAGAGAACGGAGAGTCATTTTTTGAGGAAATCCTGAATACATATATCCATTGGTGGTATGTCTTGCCGCTAATTGATAAATATAATGGAAGTGCTGACCCATCAGATCACATTACCACTTTCGACTCCATTACCCGCGTCGGCCAGCTCTCCGACCTAGCAAAATGCGTACTATTATAGGATCGGCCTTCTGCTAGTTCCTGCATTTACAACCAGGTAGCATCCATTCTTGGGCCTAGCTTTGCATAGATTTCAGAACTAGGTTCTTTGCTTCCAAGAAACATACCATGATGGCTAGTGAGCTAGATATCATCAGATAAGGGCCGATCGAGAATCTTTGATCGTACGTGAATCTCTTTAAAAAAAATCCACTTGGGCTAGGAGTGTCGAAAAGAATAACTGATTGTAGCCCTTTGCTCGGGGATAAGGTATAAGTCAAAAATGTGGAAAGAGTTGCAAAAATAGTCAACAATGTCCCTAACTGATTTCTATCAGTGCGCGAATGACATCATGGGGATGGAAGACGCTGATGTTTCAAACAGCGAAGATGAAGCTAAATGTTCAAACAAGGTCGACCTTAGTGTGGTAACCGACCATCGAGGTAGTGGTTGACAAAACAACAACAGGAGGGGTATGGAAGACGACACTCGATACAAGCCCAGGTATGCTCACTGTGTTACCTTGACTCGAGATATGGAATCCATATATCTTACAACCAGGGACCGGTACTATTCCAAAGGTCGTCCACCACTAGAACCAGAAGAAGGGAGGAAACTCGCTACAATGGAAAGTACTACAAGTACCATCCAATTAGTGGCCACTCCACCAATGAGTTTCGTATACTCGAGGATGAGGTAGAAAGGCTGATCCAGAAAGGGTTGCTTATAGAGATGTTCAAAATCAGGTGGATCGAAGAGCGGTTCACGATAATTAGCCAGCTTAACCCTAACAACCCAACAACAATGTTGCATCATCGGCATTTTGACCACCTATGGAGGCCCACATGTGGCCGAAAAGAGTCTTAGCACAGTCTTGGTAATGGAGAGAAGTGGGGTCGGTCGGCCATAGTTATTCATTAGAACATCGAGAATCCAAAGCACTCAGGCTAGAAGCAAATTAGCCTATCACTTTCATTGTCGAGGACAGAGAAACCATCTATTACCCCCATCATGATCCCATGTCATAACCCTTGCAATAGCAGATGTGAATGTACATCGAGATTTTGTGGTTGAGGGCAACTCGATCAACGTCATGTTTAAACATGTCTTTGAGGCACTTAACCTTCCCACCTCTAGCCTCTCTGCTTATAACCTTTGAATAGGACGATTGGCCCTAGCGGAGCTCAAAGTAGTTGTCTCATACAACTAGATGATTCGTTAAATTCCATATCAATTGTGGAGTCACCAAAATTTGGGGAAAACAATAAAAAGCTAGAGAATATTACAGGACCTCCCTCGGGTAAGAAAAGAATGGTGTCCTCATGCTTCAACCAGATTTAGCAACGATCAATGGCAAGTTACTCATGAGAACCCCAGAGCTGGTCAGTGCTTCGGTTCTAACTGAGACTGCCCCAAATTCTGAAGCTGAGGCATCTTCATTAAATCTTGAGCCTACCCATGCTCTCGTCCAAGCAAAAATACAAAACAACCAACTTGAAGTCATGGCTATCAACAATGTGTCGCCTTAGAAAGTTCTCGAGTCGGTCAGTGCTCATAATTGTGTCGGGACCGTCCTTGTCCTTAATGAAAATGCTATCAGCGATGTTCATCCAAGAGTGTGCTTGAGCCGGTTAGTGCTCCCACTCATGTCAGGACCATCTTTAGGCATGAAAATATTTTGCCGATGGTGTGTCACCCAAGAATAACCCTAGCCTATCAGTGCTTCGGTTCATGCCAAGACTACCCGAAGTAGCGAAGCTACATTGACTGGCCGCCTATCACCCGAGAGAACCATCGAGCCTGTTAGTGCTCCAGTTCATGTCGCGATTGCTCACCATGATGTTAGACCTAATTAATACACCATATATTAATTAATTAAAGCCTATATATTTGATTAAACTAATATATAAAAATTATATATTATTTCAATTTATTTTGAGGCCTCAATAAATACCATAAAAATTCGATACAATATTTGTATTAATCTTTATTACTAATTTATAACATTTATAAATTAAATTAAATTAGTTTAACTCAGAAATGAGCTAGTCTTGTTGATTCGATGGTTTCAACTCAATCCTTAGTAATATTTAAATAATTTAAGTACTAAAGCCTATATGGACTTTTGCTAATGTACTGTATTGGGTATGAGTTTAGTTGCTTATAGCTCATTTAGGTGAAAATCCACTTTCTAATATTTATTAAGCCATATCTTTGTAACGATATCTTATGCACATTTTCTTTTCGTCATCACTATATCAGATATCAAGTTTGGTCAATAGTCAAAAGCTTTAATAATATTCAAAGTTAATTGCATAAACTACTTTAAAGTCCTTTGTTCAATTCGAAAACTTTTATCGGTTACAGTTTTACTCTAGCTAAAGGACTTTAAGTTGACTACCAATTACAGAAGTACTAACTTTCTACGACAAAGGAAACAAATCCTCTCTCTAGTAGCATTTCACTCCAAGTAGTTCAACGTGTATCCAGCTATGGTTGCAACATAATCTTAATGGCATGTGATCGACCACAATCAAAGTATAGTCTAGCTACTTCACATCCTTAGTACTCTCAAGTTCGAAGACTACTGCATGTCACTGCATGAGATCTTCTATTTTGACTTAGTTGTATTAACCTATAGAAGACTCTCGCTAAATTATCCTGTATCCCAAAAAACCATAAGTACTAATCCCTTGGTGTATCCAACGGTCATGAGTAATTCACCGTTTGTCATATGAAGATAATTACATGCACTAATCTCAACGGATGTGTCTATATCCTTTTCTCGATACATCTTGAATATGGACATTTAAGGAGATGTATTTTAAATATTTAATTCAAAACTCATGGTTACGAACATATTCATAACCACAATTCATAAAATAGATTTCTTAAGGATTTTCTACTTATATACGTATACTCTATTCATATCATTATTTATATCCCAATATAACAACACATGTAATAGAAAATATAACTAAATGCATATTGTTTGAATAACATTCTTATATAAGAATTAAGTTATATATAATAAAATACATAAATTCTCCTAGGGCATACACTTAAGTTTGTCAGGCATATTCATTGGTATGGAGTTGGAATGGAGCGATCTTGAGATAGGCAAGAACATCGATTATCTAAGCACGTAACGGAGGAGGTGCATCATCCAAGAAATGGTATCTATTAACCCTTTTGGGGTTATGTGTGCCCACTGATTGGGACAAGGAAGAAGCATATCCTCCTTAGGAAACCCATATGTCAAATGATATTGTCTATATTCTCAAGGCAGTAGCCACAAAATCTTCATCAACAGATGTGATGGCAGAAACTCACTACCAACAAATGAGCTGAGTTAGGCTGACTAGTCAAGAATGTAGAATGTCCATAGGAGAAATCAGGCATAACAGTGGATGAAGAAGTCGAGTCACTGGATGGTTGAAACTAGTCAAGACTAGGTTCTTTGCTTCCAAGAAACATACCATGATGGCTAGTGAGCTAGATATAATCAGATAAGGGCCGATCGAGAATCTTTGGTCGTACGTGAACCTCTTTAACGAAAAATCCACTTGAGCTAGAAGTGTCGACAAGAATAACTGATTGTAGCCCTTTGCTCGGGGATAAGGTACAAGTCAAAAATGTGGAAAGAGTTGCAAAAATAGTCAACAATGTCCCTAACTGATTTCTATCAGTGCACGAATGACATCATGGGGATGGAAGACGTTGATCTTTCAAACAGCGAAGATGAAGCTAAATGTTCAAACAAGGTCGACCTTAGTGTGGTAACCGACCATCGAGGTGGTGGTTGATAAAACAACAACAGGAGGGGTATGGAAGACGACACTCGATACAAGCCCAGGTATGCTCACTGTGTTACCTTGACTCAAGATATGGAATCCATATATCTTACAACCAGGGACCGGTACTATTCCAAAGGCCGTCCATCACTAGAACCAGAAGAAGGGAGGAAACTCGCTACAATGGAAAGTACTACAAGTTCCATCCAATTAGTGGCCACTCCACCAATGAGTTTCGTATACTCGAGGATGAGGTAGAAAGGCTGATCCAAAAAGGGTTGCTTATAGAGATATTCAAAATCAGGTGGATCGAAGAGCGGTTCACGATAATTAGCCAGCTCAACCCTAACAACCCAACAACAATGTTGCATCATCGACATTTTGACCACCTATGGAGGCCCACATGTGGCCGAAAAGAGTCTTAGCACAGTCTTGGTAATAGAGAGAAGTGGGGTCGGTCGGCCATAGTTATTTATTAGAACACCGAGAATCCAAAGCACTCAGGCTAGAAGAAAATTAGCCTATCACCTTCATTGTCGAGGACAGAGAAACCATCTATCACCCCCATCATGATCCCAGGTCATAACCCTTGGAATGGCAGATGTGAATGTACATCGAGATTTTGTGGTTGAGGGCAACTCGATCAACGTCATGTTTAAGCATTTCTTTGAGGCACTTAACCTTCCCACCTCTAGCCACTCTGCTATAACCTTTGAATAGAACGATTGGCCCTAGCGGAGCTCAAAGTAGTTGTCTCATACAACTAGCTGATTCATTAAATTCTATATCAATTGTGGAGTCAGCGAAATTTGGGGAAACAAATAAAAAGCTAGAGAATATTACAGGACCTCCCTCGGGTAAGAAAAGAATGGTGTCCTCATGCTTCAACCAGATTTAGCAACAATCAATGGCAAGTTACTCATGAGAACCCCAGAGCTGGTCAGTGCTTCGGTTCTAACTGAGACTGCCCCCAACTCTGAAGCTAAGGCATCTTCATTAAATCTTGAGCCTACCCGTGCTCTCGTCCAAGCCAAAAGCCAAAACAACCAACTTGAAGTCACGGCTATCAACAATGTGTCTCCTTAGAAAGTGCTCGAGTCGGTCAGTGCTCACAATTGTGCCGGGACCGTCCTTGTCCTTAATGAAACTGCTATCACCGATGTTCATCCAAGAGAGTGCTTGACCCGGTTAGTGCTCCCTCTCGTGTCAGGACCATCTTTAGGCATGAAGAGATTTTTGCCGATGGTGTGTCACCCAAGAATAACCCTAGCCTATCAGTGCTTCGGTTCATGCCAGGACTACCCGAAGTAGCGAAGCTACATTGACTAGCCGCCTATCACCTGAGAGAACCATCGAGCCTATTAGTGCTCCAGTTCATGTCGCGACTGCTCACCATGATGTTGGACCTAATTAATACACCATATATTAATTAATTAAAGCCTATATATTTAATTAAACTAATATATAAAAATTATATATTATTTCAATTTATTTTGAGGCCTCAATAAATACCATAAAAATTCGATACAATATTTGTATTAATCTTTATTACTAATTTATAACATTTATAAATTAAATTAAATTAGTTTAACTCAGAAATGAGCTAGTCTTGTTGATTCGATGGTTTCAACTCAATCCTTAGTAATATTTAAATAATTTAAGTACTAAAGCCTATATGGACTTTTGCTAATGTACTGTATTGGGTATGAGTTTAGTTGCTTATAGCTCATTTAGGTGAAATCCACTTTCTAATATTTATTACGCCATATCTTTGTAATGATATTTTATGCACATTTTCTTTTCGTCATCACTATATCAGATATCAAGTTTGGTCAATAGTCAAAAGCTCTAATAATATTCAAAGTTAATTGCATAAACTACTTTAAAGTCCTTTGTTCGATTCGATAACATTTATCGGTTACAGTTTTACTCTAGCTAGAGGATTTTAAGTTGACTACCAATTACAGAAGTACTAACTTTCTACGACAATGGAAACAAATCCTCTCTCTGGTAGCATTTCAATCCCAAGTAGTTCAACGTGTATTTGGCTATGGTTCAACATGATCTTAATGGCATGTGATTGACCGCAATCAAAGTATAGTCTAGCTACTTCACATCCTCGGTACTCTCAAGTTCGAAGACTACTGTATGTCACTACATGAGATCTTCTATTTTGACTTAGTTGTATTAACCTATAGAAGACTCTCGCTAAATTGTCATGTATCCCAAAAAACCATAAGTACTAATCCCTTGGTGTATCCAACGGTCATGAGTAATTCACCGTTTGTCATATGAAGATAATTACATGCACTAATCTCAACGGATGTGTCTATATCCTTTTCTCGATACATCTTGAATATGGACAAAGGAGATGTATTTTAAATATTTAATTCAAAACTCATGGTTACGAACATATTCATAACCACAATTCATAAAATAGATTTCTTAAGGATTTTCTACTTATATACGTATACTCTATTCATATCATTATTTATATCCCAATATATCAACACATGTAATAGAAAATATAACTAAATGCATATTGTTTGAATAACATTCTTATATAAGAATTAAGTTATATATAATAAAATACATAAATTCTCCTAGGGCATACACTTAAGTTTGTCAGGCATATTCATTGGTATGGAGTTGGAATGGAGCGATCTTGAGATAGGCAAGAACATCGATTATCTAAGCACGTAACGGAGGAGGTGCATCATCCAAGAAATGGTATCTATTAACACTTTTGGGGTTATGTGTTCCCACTGATTGGGAGAAGGAAGAAGCATATCCTCCCTAGGAAACCCATATGTCAAATGATATTGTCTATATTCTCAAGGCAGTAGCCACAAAATCTTCATCCGTAGATGTGATGTCTGAAACTCACTACCAACAAATGAGTTGAGTTAGGCTGACTAGTCAAAAATGTAGAATGTCCATAGGAAAAATCAGGCATAACAGTGGATGAAGAAGTCGAGTCACTGGATGGTTGAAACTAGATGAGGTGGTGTACTTGGTGCGAGGATGTAAAGGAGTAATACCTGTCTAGTAGACTATAAGTTGACAATATGCAAGGTGAAATGTGTAATATGATGGTAAGATGTGAAATTCATTAGCAATCATGCGTGACTCATACTATGAACGAAACCAATCAAAGTGATATTTAGATCGATGTGTTTACTAAACTAACATAAACCGAATCGATTCACAACCCTTTGACTATGGGCACCTAGAAATAAAATTTAGGAGTACATCACTGCCATCTTACTTTATTAGGAAATCGTAGAAGGTAAAATGTTACGCTACTAAACTTTGAGTCACAACCTAATGAATAGGGATGGCAATGGGGCGGGTCTAGGGTCCAAACCCGGTTGACCCGCCCCTGTTTTGGCCCGCCTAGACCCGCCCCATTGGGTCATTGGGGCGGGTAGACCCGTGAACCGTTCTTGGGAGCTCCAGGTCTAGGGTCGGGTCGGGGCTTGGCTGACCCGCCCCAACCCGACCCGCACTACTGAGATCTCATAAAATCGGTTTAGTATTATAATGATGGTTTGTTAATACACACACACATGTATTTATGTGTGTGATTCTGACATGGATATTATAATGTTCCAATCAATATGCTATAAAATTTTATAGTATTAAGCTGCATCATTGATATTATACAATAACATATGCATATTTTTTTGAACTATTTGGTACACCATATTTTTATTATCTTCCCTTATCATTGGAAATACATTGTTATTTGTATTTAATGTATCATTTAGTAACAACAAATATAAATATATGTACATTAGTACACAATTTTGGATCGATAAAAAAACCTCATCGGGTCTGGGGGCGGGGCGGGTCTACCCTGACCCGTATGGGTTTCGGGTTTGGGGCAAAATTTCGGACCCGCACCGGGTCTACGGGGCGAGTCCGGGGCAGGGTCTAAAAAACCAGGGGCGGGTCTGGGGCACAGGAAACCCGCCCCAACCCACCCCATTGCCATTCCTACTAATGAAGTTATCACTCACACTACCTACACAAACCATCCCAAGACCTAAAAAAATAATCAAGTCGTATAAAAAAGGGTTCCTCATAAAAAATGAAAATTAATGGCATCCAAAACCCTTTTTATCATCCTGCTTCTGCCTCCTCTTCTAACATGTTGCTCATCTTCCTTCCTCTGCCTCATTTCTCTTATCATCTTCCTCTTCGTCTTGTCTTATTAGGATGAATAAGAGCCTTTTGAAATCTCCATCCATAAATATTACTCCTCTTTGGCCCAGATCTACCAGATCCAAGAAAAGTCTTCAGCCTCTTAGCCTTATTGAATTTCCTTCTCTCTTTACTGCTTGCGTTCTTCGAAGTAAGCTCCTTCCAAGTAATTTTTCCATATAATTGTTTGATTCATAGGAACTTTTGGAGAATTTTGACAAATGCTAGCCAGACCCATTCTCAAAAAGATGCCTGTACTAGTTTTTTTGGTAATGTGAAAACTGCAAGTACCAGCCCTTCTGGTGCTATTATTTCTGATGTTGGAGTCAGAATTGAATGTGGGAAACCGGCTGCTAATACGTTTGCTTATGTTGTCGAGGCACGTGATGTTGTGCGTGATAGTGATGCTATTGGTGCAGGTTTTTCCAGTGAGTTCGTTTACTAGATTTGCAACAGATTTAATGTTCCCTTCAAAAATTGCATAGTTATTTTCTTCTCCTAACCCATCTCCACAAAACCTTTCACCTTTGTTGAATCATGGAAATCCTTATATACCCGTAAGTCGAGCAATGTAGGAAGGTACAGTTCACGTTATTATGATAATGCAAGCGTTGATGATGTATTGATTCCTCCACAAGAAGCTGTTGGTATTAGTTATTCTTTTTAGGAGAATTATCTAGTTGGGATTTTTCTTGGTAAAATCTTGCCACATGCCCTTGTAAAGGACTATTTGATTAGTGTTTGGAAAATTAAGCATAAGGTGAGTGTTTACTTTGACAAAGATATGTTATTTTTTAACTTCATGTGCCTGGATGATTGGGCTAGGATCCTTGAATCTGATCCCTTCATCATCAAAGATAAGGTGTTTATTATTACAATTTAATCCCCCACAATTTACATTGCTTGTGAACAAGTATGTTCCATTAGAGACTAGGTTCGTCTCACCAACATCCCTTCTCTTCTCTAACTATCAGCGGGCCTTTATTGGCTCGTAGGTAATATAAGTAAGGTTGTTTTCTTTTGATGAAGCCATGAAGCACTGTGACAAACTAGCATACGCTTGAGCTTTAGTAGAAATTACCCTTGATAGAGAGCTTCCATCCACCCTTTTTGTCTATCTCTCTGATAATGTTACCGATAAGGTGGATTTATTTCCTTTGGTGGCCTCTTATATGCACATTATGCAACTCCTTTGGACAAACGACCTAGTCATGGGAATATATTCCCCTTCTTGGCCAAACTTTATTCCCTCTCCTCCCAAGTTCTGCTCCCAAAACCTCCCTCTTGTGTTTGGCATACCAAGCCTCCAATAGTTTCCCCCTACAGATGATGTCTCTGCAAGTGAAAATCCTAACGATTTTATCTCAAACTTGAACTATTTTGTTGTCGTTGCCACTGCTTCATAGATAGAACCTTCTGCGGTGCTAGAGCTTGCTCTTCCACTGTAACAACCAGCACCTTAATAGCCCCGAATTTCAACTAAATCAAAACCCAAGTCCATTAAGGTGTGGAACGTTGGTGTTGATAACCTATAATAAACATAACTATATCGGAGAGCTATCTACATAAACTCATAGCAAAATACAAAAGTATAATATAAAATATATACCGACTAAGGCTACTACCTTGGAATAAATATCATTCCTTGGATATCCCATTGCCTTGTCAGTACCGAGCATGAATGAGAAGACTTCTCCATCTACCATTCCCATCTTGCACCTACAGCTAGTCCCTCTAAATCTATCATGTGGGTTGTAATGAGGAGGAGAGTCAAAACAACGTTTTGGTGATTATAAAATTACACACTTTACCCATAACAATAATTTATGCCGATTGATTTTCATTTATGTGTTATGTCTATTATTTACAACTAATCTGTTCAATCCTATGTGCACGTATGATATGTCTAACCTTCTTCGAGGTATAACCATATATATGCCTATATACATATATGTCTTACCGTTGTACTGCTTAGAAACCCCAACCACTTAATACTTCTTAAATAGGGAGAGGCAGATCCTACGGCCATTCAATACCTCAACCCCGAACTGGGCCCTCCATAACGTAATTGCTAGTCAATCAGTCCTAGCTACAGAGATTGATGACCCATAGATACAGATTTATAATTTAGTTATCATATTACTAACGCATCCCAAAGACTCATCTAAGCATTAATTAGCCCACCTCTAACAAACAAACAACTAAAAAATTAAACTTTGAGGTCAGTGCGTATCCCATATGGATTCTACACTAGTAGGAAGCAAAATCAGTTAGAGCATAACCCGAGTCTTTGCTACCAACTGCTCGGGACCGCTAGTGGTCATAACCTATATGCCAACCTTGCTGCTCAATACTGGTCCAATAACAATACTGACATAGCACGCCGACATCCCACAGCCGAAATCTTGTTTTGACTAACCTAAATTAAGTCAAGAAAAATGCCCATTCTAGTTACTTAATACCTCATATCGAAAATGAAGGAGATCCCATTTCCTTAAAACTACTGGCCACTTAATACTTCAAATCCGAGGTGAACCATTGGTATATTTTTCCCGACCTATACGCAACGCGTATCCCTTCCCCATGGGTCCTATGGTTGGAGATGTTTCGCATTAGTAGTAAGTATATACAACTGTTGGTAGCCTCTAGGTGAATGGCCGACTTCTGTTGTATAACTCTTTTGACCTCGCATCCCATCCTAATAAATCAAACCAGTCATCCTAAGCTTAAATATTGGGCTAGACCCACTAATTCATGTTTGTAACGACCCTTATTTTTGGGTATTCGAATTTCGATAATTTATCCATTTAAATATTCAAATTTGAAATTAAATACAATAAAATATATGTTTTAAATAATTGCCCGATTTTTGGTGACAAATTTTTAATTTAATTTTTAGGACTTTTCCATAATAAATTTTCGTTTGACATTTATTGTGGCGAACATCGGTACCTTTGAAACTTCACATAATAAGTTAACCACTGTATTTTATTATTGTTTTGTGATCGTGTCGCATTATTGTATGCGGACGTATTTTTATTTCTCTCATTTGCGGCTCGTACACGAATGTGTTATTATGTGGCGGGGTACCATAAAATCTAACTTTTCATAAACAAATATAAATATTCATGCATGCACATAAATCTTTCTCCCATAACTTTGCCACACACATTCACCATTCCCACTTGTCCTTACTAGTTGATTTTACTTTACTTAGGCATTAAGTATTTTAAATATTTGTACACTTGGGCATGCATGAAAAGAGAGAGAGAGGGACACATGAAAAAAGGAGGAACAAGTTGTCCATTTTTTTTGCATGCAATTATTCATAATAACATATTTTTCTATTCTCTTTTCATTTAATAATTCGAATAGCTTCCACTACACTAAGTATTAGTTAAAACTTCCAACATGGAAATTGTAGAGGGCGAAGGTAGCTACATTTTCCATTCTTGTTGCACTTGATATTGAGGCGCCATGGAGGAGATATTATTCCCCGTTGAACTTTCTGACCGGATGTGTAAGTTTGGTGTGCATATGTGTGTATGTTGCTATGTGGTGAATAAGGAGGAGAGTGTATGTACATGGCAGGTGTGTGGGGAAGAGGAGAAGCTCGGGTTTGAAGAGGATGACATTGGTACAGGCTTTTGAAAGTATAAAGGGAAAAGGGTATTGTGGGTATGGAGTGGAGTTAGGCCTGTGCATTCTTGGGCTTGCTTGGTTTGGGGGTGAGGTAGTTATAAGCATTAATTAAAGGTAGTTTAGTTTGACTCAGAAGTAAATTGGAGATTTAAACTTTCAAAAAGTATAATTTCCTCGTGCGAAATCCGATTAATCTGCAGATTTTTGCATTAGGCTTGTATCAACATTTAAAAGATATTATAACTTGTTGATAGTTTTAGCGAGGTATAAATTAACTATAAAATATAATTATGCTAGTTTAAATAAATAACATGGTTAAATTAAATAGATTATTATAGACATTTATTTAGCAGAATAAAACCCCATTCTACTATTATATAAATTTGGACATTTATTTATATGCCAGTTAATTTTTAGGATCATTATTATTCAATCTGCCAAATAGTTGATATAATGTGTTATTATTTATTGTTTGTTTGGTTGTTTGAATTATGCTAGGCTAGTTTATGAGCAATAAATTTCCATATGCATTGGTTGGGCAGATACGAACACCTTATGATTATAATTTCACGGTTTGACTACAAGGTGTTCGATAAAATATTTGATTAAGTAATTGTTATGATAAAATGATGTTTATTATAATTTTAAAGATGTTTTACTTTTAAATAAAATGGTTTCTTCGAAAAAGAAATAGAAATATTTAGAAATGAATATTTTTGGAAGTAAATTATATAAAGGTGTTTATATAATATTTGGAAATAAATATTTTTGAAGTAATCTTATATTAAAGAGATTTATATTAGAATTGGTTTATTAAATGTGTTTTGTAAATAAAGAGAATTTCGAGAACTTAAATGCCGGTGGTTTTGAAATTGATTTCACAAATATTTTGGGAAGAACGGTAATAGTATGATTGAAAGTATTTGTGATATATTATTATTGTGAAATATGAATTTGTTAGCGGAAGTATATTCATATTTATTGATTTGGATTTTTAGGTAATATCCACTCAGTGGGATTTGTCGTCAGTTGGTATCTGTGATTTTTCTAGTTTTATGCATTGATTGGCAATTGCCATGATTATATATCCGAGTAGGGATATTTTGCTAAGGGACGTTTATTATTTTGGTGAGCATTTGCCTTTGGCGGCATTTACCTTAAGTGGTATTTCCCAATCTATTTTGATACACTTTTACATATTTATTTTGATAGAGCAATATTTGGAAAATTGATTTATACAAATTATAGGTTTTGATTTAAACTCAACAGTATGATTTGTTATAAAAATTATATATTATTATTTCAAAGGATTGTTGTAATGAAACCAGGAATTTAGTTCAAAGAGATTGTTTTCGAATAAGTATTTATCAAAAAAGGATTATGTTTTGAATATAATAAAATTAATTAGATTAAGAAAATCTAAATGTGAAGATTAAGCCAAAGGGGTAGTTTAGGAATTGCATATTTGTTTGTTTGTGCATCGTAGGCTCCTTAAGTCCTATTTGTGAATAGGAGACTATGCTGGCTTGATCCTATATCTAATTGGGTATCCAGTTAGATAAGGGTACGTAGGCAATCATAAGTGGTAGTGACGCAGTCCTAATAATAATATATCTTTTCTTGTTTATTGTTTACTAATTAACATGTGATGTTTTATCTTTCCTGGTTTCCATTTTATTCCGCATTGACTTGTTTATTGAGTTTGTAGAAATGATTATTACTATCTATCACATTAGAGTTGTGCAGTGATAGATTTATTGTATTTGAGTTTTCTTTGTATTAAAGCATACCTAGTAGATAAGTGGTTACTCTAATAAGTTGTATTATTGAAATTATATCCTATATATTTGGCAGTGTTGAATATTTATCAATTGATATTATGTATTAAATTTGGAGTTTCCATTTGTTAGTTTTAAAATGGATGGGTTTTTGGTGATTTTGACAAGTTCGAAAATCAGGTTCGTTACAGCTGGTATCAGAGCTTAGGTGCCTAAGTAAAATTTGACCTAAAGTTAGTAAACCAATGTATGAATTTTAAAATAAAACTGCCTTTATTTTGTAAATAACATGGATAGGATAAGGCACCATACCTTCGACCGAGGTTATTGGTGATATAATTTTTGGTGTGCTTAATATTTGTTGATTATTTGTCTTTTGTTATATTTTTCCGTCTTTGGAATTTCGAGGATGAAATTCCAATAAGGAGGAAAGAATGTAATGACCTCTATTTATGTGTCTTCGAATTCGAATATTTAATCCATTTAAATATTTGAATTTGAAATTAAATATAATTAAATATTCAAATAACTGGCCAATTTTTGGTGATGCAATTTTAATTTAATTTATAGGATTTTTCGAGAATAAATTTCCGTTTGACGCTATTTGCGGCAAACATTGGTGATTTTAAAACTTCATAGAACAAGTTAACCAGTGTATTTTATTGTTGTTTGATAATTGTGTTATATTGTTTTGTGCGATTGTATTTTTATTTCGGTCGTTCGCAGCTCATACGCGAATGTGTTATTATGTGGCAAGGTGCCGCAAAATCTAACTTTTCAAAAACAAATGTAAATATTCATGCACGCACATAAATCTTTCTCCGATACCTTTGCCACACACATTCACTATTCCCACTTGTCCTTGCTAGTTGACTTTACTTTCCTTAGCCTTTAAGTATTTTATATATATTTACACTTGATACGCATGAAAAAAAAGAGGGATGCATGAAAAAAAGGAGGAATACATTGTCCATTTTCATTTTCGCATGCGATTATTCACAACAGCATATTTTTCCATTCTCTTTTCATTTAATAATTCGAATAACTTCCACTATACTAAGTATTATTCAAAACTTCTAACATGGAAATTGTAGAGGACAAAGATAGCTACATTTTCCGCTTTTGTTGCACTTGATATGGAGGCGCCATGGAGGAGATATTCCCCATTTAACTTTCTGACCAGATGTGTAAGTTTGGTGTGAATATGTGTGTATGTTGTTATGTGGTAAGCATGGAGGAGAGTGTATGTGCATGGCAAGCATGTGAGGAAGAGGAGCAGCTCGGGTTTAAAGAGGAAGGCATTGGAACATGCTTATGAAAGGATAATGGGAAGAAGATGTTGCGGGTATGGAGTGGAGTTGGGCTTGTGCATTCTTGGGCTTGCTTGGTTTGAGGGCGAGGTAGTTATATAAATTAGTTAAAATTATTTTAGTTTAACTAAGAAGTAGATTAGAGATTTAAACTTTGAAAAAGTATAACTTTCTCATATGAAATCTAATTAGTCCACGGATTTTTGCACTAGGTTCATATCAACATTTAGAACACGATAATATAACTTGTTCATAGTTTTAGTAAGGTATAAATTAATGATAAAATATAATTACATCAGTTTAAAAAATAACGTGGTTAAATTAAATAGATTATTATTGACATCTATTTAGCAGAATAAAACCTCGTTCTGCTATTATATAAATTTGGAATTTATTTATATGCCAGTTAATTTTTAGGATGTGTTATTATTCAATTTGTTAAATAGTTGATAATAATGTGTTATTATTTATTGTTTATTTGGATGTTTGAATTGTGCTCGGCCAGTTTATGCGTAGTAAATTTCCATACGCATGGTTGGGTAGATACGAACACCTGATGATTAGAATTTCATGGTTTTACTATAAAGTGTTCGATGAAAATATTTGATTAAGTAATTGTTATAGTAAAAAGATGTTTATTATAATTTTAAAGATGTTCATCTTTTAAATAAAATGGTTTCTTTGAAGAGAAATAAAAATATTTGGAAATGAATATTTTTTTAAGTAAATTATATAAAGGTGTTTATATAATATTTCGAAATAAATATTTTTGAAGTAATTTTGTATAAAGAGATTTATATATAAATGGTTTATAAAATGTGTTTTATAAATAAAGAGAAGTTTGAGAACTTAAATGCTGGTGGTTTTGAAATTGATTTCAAAAAGATTTTGTGAAGAATAATATTAGTATGATTGAAAGTATTTGTGATATATTATTATTATGAAATATGAATTTGTTAGTGAAAGTATATTCATATTTATTGATTTGGAGTTTTGGGTATTGTCCATTCAATGGGATTTGTTGTCAGTTGATATCTGTGATTTTTCTGTTTTCATGCAGCGATTGGCAATTGTCAGGGTTATATATTAGAGTAGAGATATTGCCCTAAGGACATTTATTATTTTAGTGAGCATTTGCCTTTGGCGGCATTTACCATGAATGCTATTTCCCAATCTATTTTGATACACTTTTACATATTCATTTTGATAGAAGAATATTTGGAAAATTGGTTTATACAAATGGTAAGTTGTGATTTAAACCGAAAGTATGATTTGTTATAAAAACTATATATTAGTATTCTAAAAGATTGTTGAAATGAAACCAGGAATTTAGTTCGAAGAGATTTTTTTCGAATTAGTATTTTCAAAAATGGATTATGTTCTGAATATAATAAAATTAATTAGTTTTAGAAAATCTAAATGTGAAGATTACGCTAAATTGGTAGTTTTGGAATTTCATATTTGTTTGTTTTTGCATCTTAGGCTCCTTGAGTCCTATTTGTGAATAAGAGAACTACATTGGCTTGATCCTGTATTTAATTGGGTACCCAATCAGATAGGGGTACGTAGGAAATCACAAGTGGTAGTGATATAGCCCCAATAATAATATACCTTTTTCTATTTATTGTTTACTAATTATCATGTGTTGTTGTATCTTTCCTGTTTTTCATTTTATTCCGCATTGACTTGTTTATTGAGTTTGTAGGAATGACTTTTGTTGTCTCTCACATCAGAGTTATGCAGCGGTAAATTTATTGTATTTGAGTTTTCTTTGTATTACAACACATTTAGTAGAATAAATGATTACTCTAATAAGTTGTATTATTGAAATTATATCATATACATTTAGCAGCATTGAATATTTATCAATTGATATTGTGTATTAAATTGGTAGTTGTCATTTATTAATTTTAAAACAGATTGATTTTCGACAATTTTGACTAGTCCGAAAATCCAGGTGTTTATCCTAAATGTATAATTAAGGCTTTATAATTTCTTATTATGAAAATAATACTATCTCCTATTATTTAATTCCTTTATTATATGCTTATTTATTATATTTCATAAATGTTAATTGTCCGTAATAAATGGTCATTATTATTATGTTTGGACAATTTCTAATAACGTTTATTTATTCGTTCTAATTCAACCAATTATGCCTATTTCATTCCAAATAAATGTCATATTAAATCCTTTAACCAGTCTCATTAAACACATTTATGTCTCCATTTAATTCCAATAACTCCTTATTAACTACACATTTATTGCCCTATAAATTTTGGAGTTGCTATGTCCTTCCCATCTACACCTCCTGGACTATAATTTACTATGCTATTAAGAACAACACATCCTAATTATAATTAATACGAGTATTAACATACATTACGCTATATATATATATTAATTGGTATGCGTGGTTGTACTTATATATTTATTCCTATTTTTAAATATTAATTCCTAAACTAGAACATTCCTTTCCACGTTTCAATTTAGCAGAGCCATCTTTCCAAAAAAAAGGATTACCGTTACAAGTTTTCGTAAATTAACAAAAAGTGAGACTTTACTCCATTTGAAATTACAAGGAGCTATTTCTTTTCTTTTATTGAAATAGATAGTGCAAACTACGAAGGAGAACATCTGTACTTTTCACATTTATTTCCTTTTGGTATATTCCTTGTTAATTCAAATGACGCACTTTTATACATAATTGTGAAATTGGATAATTGATGGAGACTACACGATAAATTGTACCCCGCCATAATAAATTAAAATATACAAAATTACATTCCAAGTCAAATTAGGGCAATCTAAAATAATACTAATGTTTTACTCATTTTAAATTCTTCTCGCTCTGGAAACTTCAGATGCTAATAACTTCTTCGATTAAGCTTCGATCGCAAAACTTCAAACGTTAATAACTTCTTCGGTTGAGCTCCATCTCAAAACTCCATATATGAAAGTTGCTCCAAAAATCACTACCAACGCAACGGTGCACGTTTCATGGCGAAATTCCAATGTTTGCTCAAATTTCATTTTTGAGACTTATTAATTACTTATTTTACGGGATGTTACATTCTCTCCCTTAAAAGAATTTCTTTCCCGAAATTCCCCAAGGTTTGAATCATGCAACATAGCATACAACAAATCTTGCTATCTAACCAATTAGTGTACAATCAATTTTGTAGCCAAAAATGTACAAGTGAACGGTGCATCCCAACATATATGACATGCATGTTGAATAATTCTAAATCTATGCCTCCGGTATGAATGCATTATTTTAAAAACATTTTAAAAATATGATGCAAAAAACCTGTATATACTGACAGTTTTATATGTATCCAAGTTTTCAAAAATCATAACTCCTTTTTTACACAACAAATTCCACACTCCTATAAGTAGGAGTATAATTCAACCAATTTTGCATCCAATCCATACCATCTAATACCTAATACATAATTTTTAACATAAAAACTTGAAAATCTAATTTTCCTAAATCTATACTCCTATGGTAGAAAGGAAATTTAGATGGAAAATTTTACATTTCCACTCTTCCTTTGGATACCTATTCCATTGCACTTTGGAACCTTCAATTTTTCCACACAATTTTTTTCCAATTTTTCAAAGCACAATTTGCATAAGGAGGTTTATTTTTGGATGTTAAAACGAAAATATGCTAAACGTAAGTTTTATTTTGTAACTTTCCAGAAAAATGTTAACTTTATATTTAGATATAAGGATTATTAAAATAATTGGATTATGAATTTAGTATTAATTAAATGGATTTAATAAAATAATTAACTCATTTTAATTAATAAATAATGATTGTAAACTCATTTTGTAAAAATTTTCACATAAATAAATAGTTCGATGAAAATTTGAAAATGTGACCGAAATTCGTTTTTCGGTTTACGACTTTTTGTGAAATGAAAGTTTTCGCAACGTTGTTACACACTTATGTACATATTTCTACACATATAATAATAATTCAAGTAGCACCAAATGAATTAATTAACCTAAGTATCATTAGGAACTTCTAGAAAGTAATTAAAAGAGAGAAAACTTTTGTTAATTTTTCCCCTTTTCATGTGATTCGACAGCAAGTACTTAAGGCCACATGGTAGCACATGGTTGTATGCTGTGGTGATGGAAATATCTAAGGTTAGAAGGGTAATTTGGAAATGGGGTAATCGATGTCATTTGCCATTTTACAAAGTCTACAAAAGAGCATCCATACCTCTTTGTTTTCACTTTACATTTCTTTCCATTTATGTTCTACTTTGAGCTCTCTTCTTTTCTCTTCTCTTTATTATTTTTTAAAGCAAAAACCATATCAAAACACAATCTTTTCTCCTCCAAATATTATATACACCTAGTATAATATTGCGAACATCATCACCTTCTCAAAGATGCAAGTTTTGGAGCCATTTTCCCATCTCTTACTTGGGCCGTGAGCAATAGGGTAGTGTTCCTGGACTTTGGTTGAGCTAAGGCAAGGAAACGAGGTTGCTTTGGTCATTTCTTGGTCAAGGAAGGAAGCTTACATCTTCTTTTGAAGTTTAGCTTTGGAAAATGTAAGTTAATCTCACTTTAAATAGTTTAAAATTTGACAAAATGTGTAAAGTATAAATTTTTGATTTTATTGTTTAGACTTGTGTGTTTTTTTTGTTTGGATTTGATTCATGCTTGAAACTGGAAGTAATAAGTAACCATTGTTTTGTAGGGAGAAAAACAAGAGGAAATCGAAGAGCGTTCGTAGCGAATGGATTGCTACGGAACACTTCGAAGAAACTTACATATATGTGATTTATAGGGAACCTTGTAAAGAAACCCTAAGGTATTTCTCATGATGATTAATTTATTTTTATATGCATGTTTGATTGTTGTTTGAGATGTTAAAATAACAAAATATTGAATAGTGGAATAGTCGCGCTTTCGCACTTTAAAATCCCGCTATATTGCACTTTGAAATCTCATTTCTTTAAATCTTAAGCTTGTGTTTGCATCATTAATATTTGGTCACGCTTTTGCATTTTCAAAATTTTTGTTTGAACCAAGTTTTGATTGCTTGCAAAAGATTATAACACCTAACTCCAAAGTGTTTAAAAGTTAGAAAAGTTTTGTTTGCGGTTTTACAGTTCGAAAGTCAAGTTTTAAAACAACTTTCGATTTAGTTTTGTTGACTTCAAAATTCTCTAAATTTTTGTGAATGCATACTAGACTCATAGTATGTTGTTATAAAAATAAAGTATAGTATTCATACTTTATAAAATATGGAGAAAATTCCAATCTAAAAAGAACCAATTTAAAGGAATTTTCCATTTTCTTTCAGTAGCAATTTTGCGGCATTTTTTCCTACTTTTATCAAATGAGTTTAAACTTGATTTTTCTTCTTCAGTTCTTTTTAGTGAACTTTTTTAACATATATTTAAGTGTTTTAAAAGGGATTTAAAATTTATATATATTTCAAATAATTAATATAAATTATCGAAGAAGAAGTTTTATTTTGAAAAATAAGGAAAGGAAATGGTTTTGAGTTTTTAATGTATTTAAACTTGATATTTCTCTTTTTAAGTAATATTTGGAATGGATGTTTTAAACTATATTTCAAGTATTTTTGAGTTTATTGAAAGTGAAAAGGAAGATTGGATTACAACACCATTGTTGTAATAAATGTTTTCCGAGAATTGAGAAAGAATTCATGGGTTATATCACTTTTTTAGCAAAGCTAGCGAGGTTGGCTGGTCCCCTACCAGATTTTATTAAACAGAAAAGGAAAAACTACTCAAAACATGCTTTGAGTAGGAAATAACAGAAGAGAAAAGAACTAAAAGACAAGGAAAAAGGAAAAGTGCGCAGGGAGAACTCGACGTTGAAGGCAACTACCCGAAGTAAACCCCGAAGACACCAAGAAACTACCATGGATACAATGACTCGAAGTACCACAGATGGCAACAGAGAAGATTCCCGTAGCCAGCAGATAGATATGAATTACCAATCCCGAAGAAGAGGTAGAAGAACAAAGTTATGTTCCAGTAACTCATTCATGATGGAATGTTTTAAGACTAACCATAATTGAAGTTGGGACTGCTCAATATTATTAAAGCATCACTGGTTCCTCTCGTTCCAAATTGAACGAACATATTTCTTAAGACAGAAACTAAGGAGATCACCAGGATCATCCTTCTTACGAGTTGCTTTTAGAATCAAGTCCCACTGACAAGAGGATTGAACAGGCAATCTGGACCTTCCGAGCTTGTCCATCAACCTCTCCCAATTTTGATGCAAGTAGCTGCATTCAAAGAACAGATGCTTACTACTCTCAATATGGCTTTTGCAGAAGACACACAGATGATCAGGAAGAGAAGCGAACCCTGTCATCCTATCTTTAGTCATGATGGCATTTGTAATAACTTTCCATAACAAAAGATTATCAGAGGGAGTGGATTGCTTATTCCAAACTACTTTATGCCATGGGAACATCGGTTTATTTCGAGTATTAGAGAGTAAGTGATAGACATGATTTATAGAGTGAGGTTTACCATCCCAGCAGAGCAAATCAGTTTCATGGAAGTTATTATGATAATTACTAAAGCTAGCCCAAAAAGCTCTCAAGTTGTGATTGCTAGTATACGGAAGGGATAGTTTGTTGTCGATAATGAATTTAACAGCATTCGCAGTAGTACTAATGCCAGATTGATAGATTTGCTGAGAAGTTAAAGCTATTGAAAGGTTGAGACCCTTACTTAACCAAGGATCATTCCAAAAATTCTTAATGCTATGACTTGAGAGGGAGAATTGGAGATATGGCAGAAAAACTGAATGCAAAGAAAGGATCTTACGCCATATCCAGCTGCAACCGTTAGGGGGATCCAAAACCCAAATGCTTCTATTTCTTAAGTTATGAGTAACTGACCATTGAACCCAAAGGCTATTTTTGTTCGTGAGTAACGAGTCAAATTGATGACTGATTGCAGCAACATTCCAACGCTCAATATTTAAAATTCCCAAGCTACCACACGACAGTGGTTGTTTAATGTTATCAAATGAGATGGAATAGGCTTCCTATTGTGAATGCTGCCAGTCCAGAAGAACCAGAGCATAACACGTCTGACAAGTCGGAGCAGTTTTTTGGGTAAAAGAAAAGTTCTAGCCCAATACACAATAATGAAAAAACACATAGATTTAATCAAGACGAGTCTACCGGCCTGAGAAAGAAAACGATTGGCCCAATTAGTAAGCGTTCTAATGATTTTAGAGTAGAGCATATGGCAGTTGGATAAAGTGACTCTAGAAGTGCAAAGAGGGATACCAAGGTAGACCATGTCACTTTGCATGGGAAGAAGACCAGATTAAGCAGTCAAGGCAGAAGAAACTGGGGGTGGAATACCACCGAACAAGATAGGTGATTTAGAAAGATTGATCTTTAGACCAGTGCAGGAATAAAAGATGTCGAGGGTTTGTTTAATTTTATCTATGGATTCATGAGAGAGGGAGGTGAAAATCATTATGTCGTCTGCGAAGAGGAGGGAGGTGATGAGAGGTTGTTTACATTTGGGATGGAATTTTATCTCTTTAGCACGATACCTAGCATTCAGCATTCTAGTTAAAATTTCCATGATGAGGAGGAAAATGTAAGGAGATAATGGATCTCCTTGGCGAATGCCTTGTTTACTTTTAAAATACCCAGCAACTTTACCATTAAAATTTAGAGAGAAGGAAGGATTGGAAATACAAGTGTAGATCCAAGAAACAAATGGTTTCGGGAATCCCATCTGTGCCATAACTCTAACAATAGAGACCATTGGAGAGAGTCATAGGCCTTGGAGAGATCAAATTTTAGCATAGCTCTCGGGGATGAGTTAGCACGACCATAACCCTTTATTAGTTCATGCACAATCATCACATTATCTAAGGAATTTCTTCCAAGCAGGAAAGCAGTCTGATTAGATGATATAAGATCAGGCAACACAGCAATAAGTTTGGAAGCAATAATCTTAGCAATGCATTTGTAAAGCACATTACAGTAGGCTATGGGTCTGAACAAAGAGACATTAGTAGGAGGACTATTTTTGGGAATGAGAACCAAATTAGTAGCATTGACTTCATTAAGGAGTTTGAATTTTGAGAAGAAGTTGTGAATAGCTCCGCAGAAATCAGATTTGATTATTTCCCAGTTGTGAGTGAAGAACTAAACATTGAATCCATCGGGACCCCCGTAAGATTTCTTATTCATACTAAAGAGAGTGAGTTTAATTTCATCATCAGAGACAATAGATATAAGGTAATCAGCTTGAGACTGATTGATGGATGGAAGGTCAATGTTATCAATGTGGAGGAGATTAGCCGAGAAGTTATCGGAATTTACGAGCAGGCTAGAGAAGTATTTAATCAGGGCATTATCAATGTCAAGAGGAGTGGAAAGCATATCACCATTGGCATCCTGAATTCGATAAATATGCTCGTGAACATGCTTCGCCTTTATCGCTGCATGGAAATAAGTAGTATTATTGACACCCTCAGTCATCCATTTATAATGAAGTTGTTGCCGCCTTATAGAGCATTCCATCTTTAAAGCATCAGAAAGGGATAAAAATAGGACACTTTCGTATGCTGCAATATCGTCATCATTTGGATTATTCTGCAATTGAATTTGAATATCTTCGAGTTGCTTCTTAATAGTCTCTGACTTCAAAGTACCATTTCCAAACTTGATCTTGGACCAACTTCTAAGGGAGTGTTTGACATGCTTTAATTTCCTGCAAAATTTAAAAGTGGGGTTACCAAAACAAGAGGTGGACCAAGCTTCTTTAATAATGTCAGAATACCCTAGTTCATTAGCCCATATATTATAGTATTTGAAACATTTTTCTCATACACAGCGAGGGGGCCAGTGGAAAGGATGATGGGGGAATGGTCAGACAGGACAGGTAAAGGGAGGTGGGCAGAAAGAGCAGGCCAGAAGGATAAAGCTTTGAAGTTACAAAAGGAGTGATCAATGGTGGACATAATTCTGCGCCCAGATCGACTACGGTTGTTCCAAGAGTATTTCGAACCAGATTTGTTTATTGAAATCAGATTGGCATCCGCAATGGCAGAGTTCAGGGGTTGAATATCTCTAGGGGTTAGAGGCACACCACCCACTTTGTCATTAAGGTTCAGACCATAGTTGAAATCACCTAGAATTAGCCAGGGATGGGTTTCTTGCCTGAAAGCAGGAATCTGACGAAGGAAGGATTGTCTACTGGAGGGAGAGTTATAAGCCTAGACAATGGTGAGATAAAAGGATATGGAATCAGGAATGAAAGTAGCATGGAAATGAATGAATTGAGGGGAGGTAAGGATAGGAGAAAGAAAGAATTTTTAAGGGTTAGAGAGAACCATAATTCTCCCATATGGGGCTTCAAGAAGATTGTGATGCAAAGCCCAGTTATTGTTGATGTATTTGCTAGCTGAAATGGTAAGTTGCAGATTAAGCTTGGTTTCAAGTAATGCAACTAAATCCAGATTGTGTTTTTGAATAAGGGATTTGATGTGATCCAGTTTTTCCTTGCGATGAGCTCCGCGAATATTCCAGGAAGCTAAATGATGGGAATTCATTAAAGATTAAGCGAGACGTGGATAGTTCCTTGCTTGCTCCTTGTTGAAGGAGAACCTTTAGATAACCTTTCATCGATGAAGGTGGGGCCAATTTGAATGGAAGATGGGTTAGGGTTAACAGTGATTGAGGAACAAGAGGTAGTTACTGGATTAGATTGTTTGTCTTTCCACCCAAGAAGCATACCAGCAAAAATGTAGGGAGAAGGAATCAGTTGCAATTGATCAGAGACTGAGATGACAGGATGAGGAACAGAGGAGGAGGAAGAAGAGGAATTGAAAGCAGTGGGGGGGACAGAGGGGGAAAATACGGGGAGAGAGGATGGGACATGCACAGAGTCAGTGTGCACGTGCACACCGAATGATTTTGAAGGCTGAAGCATTTTATCTGCAAAAGGAGGTACATTGAGAGTGTTCACATGGGAGTTAGAAATAGGAGATGCACTTTCATGAGTTTTATATTCTTCATTAGCACCAGATTCATACTCGAAACAATTGAGACCACTTTGTTCATTGAGTTGTATCCTTTCCTGATCACCATCAATAATGTTTACCTCTGTAGCTACAGGGGTAGAAGCTACTTCATTACCAATATCACTACAAGCAGCAACTGCTGGGATAACAATTCTTTGTTCAACATTAACACCAGTTTGAGGCAATTCATACCCAACAGACGAAACACAATTGGTGCCAGGGGATTTCTCACTGACTTGGGCCATAACACCAACACATTCAGGCGCAATTTCTCCTTCCTTGAATGTTTCATGTATTAGATTGTTACCAAGTTCTTCAATAACTGTGTCATTCACATCAGAAAGAATGGAAAACTTATTAAAAGAATCTAAATCCACCATATCAAGCAAGGGCTGTTGATTAATAAACGAGCCACTCTTTTCAGAGCCAACAATATTAATAACAGATTTGTTCATAGAATTAGCAGGAAGCTTCCCAATATTTTCCTTTGCTTTAGAGTTCTTAATTTTTTGCCAACTACTTCTCTGATTTGCTACTCCTTTTGAATTGATCTTTATGGCAGGGATTTTAGTTTTTTCAGGGGGAATAATATTCATTTTATCAATTGGCACAGATTCTTCATGCCCCTGCCTCGAGCAACTAGTGCAATCATGACCAAATTCTTTGCAAGTGGAGAAAATAGAGGGCTTCCAGAGGTAACTCACTTTGACATATTGAATGCTCCCATCCAACATTCGAACAGGGAATTCATCAGGAAGACACTGGTCAGGAGAAACTTCAACCATGCATTGCAAACCCAATTCTCTGCATTTTTTTCGGTTGACTCATCTAGGCAGAGAAGTTTTCCAATTCTGGAAGAAAGCCAATTAATCCCAATATGTGACCAAGCAAACATAGGAATATTGGATAGTTTTAACCAAATGGGGACAGCCTTAATTGTGCTACAACTATTCCCAATTGTCGGGTCCCAAGGCTTAACGATGAACAACTTGTTTCGGATTATCAAGGGGTCGGCCTCAATAATTTTCCTTCTATCGTCCGTAGACGAAAGATTGAAAAGGAACAATGTACCGTCAGATTTAACAGTGATGGAGCCTTTAAGTTTCCATACTTTTTTCAAGTGCATGATGACCGAGGTATATGACAAGGGTTTGTCAAGAAAAAACCCCACCAGATGCTCTCCCCAAACCGCGTTGCCAGCGTGGATGACTTCAGGAGGAGGGACAAGAACATCACCCTCAAAAGAAACAGGAATGAGAGTTGGAACGTAGCTGCCGGCATTTCTTGGTTTAGATTTGAAGAACGAGTTCCAGAGAGGAAGGGAGGGAAAAGATAAAGCTGGAGCAATTGGGGGAGAGGGACGACTACGGAGATCAGGTGGAACTGGAGGAGGAGGATCGGGAAAAGGCGGGGGCAAGGGATGGGACACAGACGACAGGGATGGAACAGTGGAAGGTATGGGGGTAGGTAAGATGGAAGGAAGAGAGACATGACAGGGATCGGCTGCCATGAGAATAAGTTGATTTGTAAATGATATTTTTATTAATGGAAAAGTCTTTAAAAGATTGTTTAAAGATAAAGCTAAATGTAGTTTAGTTTTGGGTTTATAGTAAACAATGTTTTAATGACATTTGTTTTTCGACCTTTCTTTTTAATATAGTTAGAATTATAATTATCTCTTTAAAAGAGTATTTTAAAGAGTGTTTCTAACTTTTTTTATAATATTTGTGATGTGAAAATTAAATGCAAGTGTGGGTCAAATGTTTTAAAAAGTTTGATTTGTTTATTGAAAATATTTATCTTACACTTAACACTAAACATTGAGGGAACTCTTACTGTTCTTAATGTTAAGAACGTCTTTCGAGTCAAGGTAAGAAGCAACACTATCCTAATTTTTCCGACTTCATTGTTTTACCCGGAGTAGTACTAGTTTAGGATCGACGAGTTTTGATAAGTGTAAAAGAGTTAATTTTCATATACAATCATTTTGTTATTCCCAATAATTGATTTAGTGACCATCGATCCTGCAATCTTCTTTGTGTTTGTTAATCTAAGATGATTTATTGTTCGTTGAGGAAAATCATGTTATTCCTAAAGTTAAGAATGTATGTCGAGTCGAGGTAGGAAGCAACACTGTCCTAACTTATCTGGCTTCACTGTTTTCGTCGAGGTAGTGTTGATTTAAGATCGATGAGTTGTGATAAGTGTATGAGATTTTAACTTTCATTTACGATCGTTTTTATTATTTCCAATAGTTGATTCATCAACTATCAATTTTGATTTCCTTTTTTGTGCCTTGTCAATCTAAGACGATTTATAGTTAATTTTGAGCATTTGCATCCAACATCAGAGATAATTAAAACTAAAAGCGAGTGGGAGCAAAGTTATATGGGTCGCACCCATTAGGTATGTTCACATCTATCTAGAGAGGTTTCGGTTGCATGCATATGGTGATGTGAAATATTTGGGTTCCCAAGTTTGGTGTGGGTCTAACTTAGAAGTTCTCAAAAGTGATGTGTGTGCTCTCAAGTATATTATGTCTAGAGGTATACACCATAGAAGTTCTCGAAAGTGACGTGTGTGCTCTCAAGTATATTATGTCTAGAGGTATACTTCCGGTGTAAGGGGGCTCACCCTCCTAGTCATGTTGGTTGAATTCATTCTCCTTGTTCTGATTCGAACCTTGGAATTAATCCTTTCTTTATTGCATCGAATAGTACCTTATGCTCTTCTCGTTGTTTAATTATTTGTGTCCATTATTTAAATTTGGATTTTGATCTTGTCTATATTCATCCTTTCTAGTTTGGACTATTGTTTTGATTTGTTTTCTATTCTTTCATGTATGGAAGTCGTTCTTATGAGGTAAAACCCATTTCATGTTTGGCGACGTGGTCTCATAGATTATTATATGTTCACATATTTCTTGAGTTTTCTCACACTAGTTTTCCAGACTTATCCGGGTGTTATTTCATTATTATGCTCGGATTAGACCGAGTTTTTCCCAAGTTGTCATTGGTGGGACATGGAGCTCATAAAGTAGAGCTGGATGTTCACCTGCCATAATATTTTTATTTTCTATTGTATTATTATGTATACCCATCAGCATTTGTAAGGTTAGAAAGTTATAACTGTCCAAGCTGCTAAGGTTTGTATTTAACTTTGATATACCAAGTATCTTAGAGTGACAATTTTTGCTGTCTTTATTATATTATATGTTATCAGTCCGCTATGAGATTTTGTTTCCCTATTCTTTTTTTTACCCTAACAATCTTCCTTTTCGGCATTTGGATGCTTGACATTTTAATACCGTGGATGTATTAAATGCCGACTTTCAAGGGCTGAAATTGCAGATCGTTACATATTTACTATGAACAAGGTATGACAATAGAAATTCCAAAGCTAAAATAGTTTTTTCCCATGTTATTCCCTATGTTTTGTATACTGTCGCCATTTTCAGATAGTAAAACTCATATTTAGTAACACCTAAGTAATCAACATTGGTACCATGTATGTATCGTTCAAGTACCAATATGAGATATTTAAAATATCATGATAATATCGTATAATATCGGTGAAATATCGAACATGTGTTGTAACGACCCGGATTTTTGGAGCTGTCAAAATCGTCGAAAAATCCGTCCATTCAAAACTACTAATGAAAACTACCAACTTAATACACATATTATTTGATAAGTATACAATACTGCTTAATGTATAGGATACAAATTCAGTAATACAACTTGTCAGAGTTCTAGTTATTTAAGTTACTAGGTGTGCTTTGATACAGAAAAAATTAAATACAGTAAACTATCGCTGCACAACTCTGATGAGAGAGACAGCAATATCCATACCCGCGAACTCAATAAACATGTCAATGCGAAATAAAATGATAAGAAAGAAAAATACAACACCACAAGATAATTAGCAAACAATAAATACGAAAAAGATATATTATTATTGGGGCCACATCACTACCACTTGTCACTGCCTACGTACCCCTATCTTACTGGGTACCCAATTAGATAAATGATCAAGCCAATGTAGTTCTCCTACCGCAAATAGGACTCAAGGAGCCTACGATGCGACAAACAAATATGCAATTCCCACACTACCCACTTAGGCTTAATCTTCACATTAGATTTCTTAAATCCAATTAACTTTATTATTTTCAAAATATAATCTCTTTGAAAATACTTATTCAAAAATATTCTCTTTGCACTAAATTCCTAGTTTTATTTCAAATTCTTTCTTAGATATATATATATATTCTTTGTATCAAAATATACTTTACTTTGGGATCTTAAAACAAATCACTTTTGAAATATTTATTTGAAAATCCCAACATACTAATATAAAAGTACATCAAATATATGCAACCGGATCGGGAGGTTTCTAGCCATGACAAGGCAACTGGGTCCTACTTTTCCCAAAAAAAATTGATATGTATATCCCTCTATTCACCGAGCGAACAATACCGAGACTACATAACATCTGCACCTCCCTTGCCACCTTTTTAGTTAGGGGTTATCTGAATCATTGGTAATGTAACAAATCATTTTACATCCCAAAGTGATATATCGTTTTCACTAATATTCATAAATACTTTTCAAACTGTATATTGTTTATTTTCCCAAAATCCCCATTTTAGAAACCATTGGGTTTTAGTCCTCGAAATTCTCTTTATTTATAAAACAACTATTTATAAATATCGTTATATAAATCTCTTTTATATAAAATCACTTCAAAAATATTCATTTCTAAATATTTCTATTCCTTTTAAAGAAACCACTTCATTTCAAAAGACAAGTATCCTTTCCTTTTTAAAATTATAATAAATATCTTTTATTATAATTATTTCATTTACAAATATTTTCAAATTCTTTTGTAAACAATTCATTTTCCATAAGCATTTCATAACAAATTCCTTTATTGAAACCATTTTTGAAAATAACTTCATTTAGTTGAAGTTCAAACTAAAATGTTAACTTATTATAACTAATTATAATAATTTAATAACAATATTATTGCTAAACACCTTATGGTCAAATTGTGAAATAAATCATAAGGTGTTAGCCTACAATTATTTTCTACCCATGCCTATGGAAATTAATTGCTAATAAACTGGCCGAGTATAATTCAAACAACCAACCAAACAGTAATAATAACACATTATTATCAATAATTATTGATTAATAACTAACACATCAATTTATCGGACAATAATTAATTTGCACATTTAATTAATGTCAAAAAAATTCGTTTTACTTTGCAATCACAGAATGAGAATTTATTTTGCTAATTAGATGTCCAGAATGAAGTATAGTTACCTAACTACGTAATTAAATCTAATCACTATTAATTTATCACTAAATTATATTTCGTCAAATGTACCAAATAATTTTACTAATTTGTTATATTTATTAATACAAATCTAATTTCGAAGACCGCGTGTTAAATGGACTCTGTATGGAGGAGTTATTAATTTTTAAAGTTCAAATCATTTTAAACTAAAATAATTATTAACTAAACTAATTATTAACTAAACTAATTATTAACTAAACTAATTACTTAATAAATTATAACACAACTCCTCACCCCAAACTTCACTACAAAGCCCACAAGGCCCAAAACACTTCAGAGACCCATTTCTTCCTCTTTTCTTCGCGCGCCTGTATACACATCCCCTCCTTTCCCCCTTATCTTCCCATACCAGCACACACATATAATTTCTTCCTTCATTCATCCTTCATGCGTCCATGCCCAAACCCAAGGCGCACTCATGCATGCTTCGTTTACATGCACACGTCCCCTCCACTATCATGCTTGCCCTCCATTTTCTAAAAAATAAAGAAATGAAAGTGCTTTTATACGTTAAAATGAATATGTAAGTGCTCCTCCCTTATGTTTCGTGCGTGCAATATATATAGGCTAAATTTCTTAATAGCTAAGGAATCTAAAGTAAAATACTCAATGAAAAAGTAATCAAAAGCATGCAAGAACATGGGCAAGTGATAGGAAGGACAAGCAAAGGTATGGTCTAAAAATTGTGTGCATGCATGAAGATTTTTACATTTAGAAAAGTTGTCTTTTTTGAAAATTTAGATTTTTGCGGTACCCCGCTACACAAAATCACGTTCGCGTACGAGCGGCGAACGATAAAAATAAAAATACGACCGCGTACAACATTGTGAGATGATCACAAAATAGTAAATAAATAGACAGGTTAATTTATTATGTGAAGTTTCAAAAGTATCGACTTTTGACGTAAAATGCGTCAAACGAAAATTTAATTATTTTCCAAATTAAAAATTAAGAAAAAATCCTATAAATTAAATTAAAAATATATCATCAAAATCAAGTCTTAATTTGGAGCATAGATTTTATTATAATTAAATTCAAATTCGAATATTTAAATAAATTAAATATTCAAATTCGAAGACTCAAAATTACGAGTCGTTACATATGTAGAACATGTTATAAACAATATTATACTATATTATAATGTTATATTGATGTTAAGTATTAAATATTTGGACAAATAATTCCAAATTACTATCAAAGACTAATTGCGTATAGTTTATAGATTATAATATGTTTACTAAGATATTATATTTAATACAATTCATAATATGGGCATATAAAAAAAGAAATTTGTATAATGTACGTCTTTATTATTTTCTTAGTTTTTATACTATATTCTTTATTTCTTCCATCATCCAATAATCTATATTACTTTCCTAATTTTTCCATATTTATAGTTTCATCTTTTTTATTTTCACTTAATTTATTGAATAAAAAATGTTGATTTGACACCAGTTACTACTTTAGCTCATTTCTTATCAATATGTAAAATATATAACTTTACTGCTCTTCAACTTTTAGTTCCGTGTGCCTGATAATAACTAATAAAATAAATTTTCATAAGCAAACTTACCAATTAGAAATGGTGCACAAAAAATAACTAAAAAGAGAAGTAGCTCTTTCATGATCTTGTATCTATTGGTAAAGCCTTCAAGAAAAATAAAAGATATAAAATTATGGATTAAGTAGAGTTTTCTTTATTGAAAAGCTAATGAAGAAGTCTAAGACTATATGGTTGAAACTAAAAAATTAGTGCACTGAGATTTCTAGCATGGTCTACAAATCGTCATTCACCGTATAAAAACAAAATTGAATGAAGATATTTATTTGCAAAGATATTTTTCCAATACATACAATAATGAATGATATTCTCAAAAAAGATCGGGTATTTTACACTAAATATCAGAGCGATATATCGGCAAATATCAGGTGAATATCGATAACAATATTTTAAATGATATTTTAAAATAATATTAGCTTAGGAGTGATAAGAGATATATTGACGATATATTAGCGATATTATCCGATATTAACTACATCGACGCTCCCTTCGCCAAGCATGTGGCATTTGAAAATAAAAAAAAAATTCTCATTTCAAACAAAAACCTTTTTCTCTTCCCAAACAAACTTGCAAAATAGTTTGAAAGATCAACAAAAGCATTTGAATACAACCTTTCAAAAGCATTTCAATGCGATTTTTCAAAAGCATTTGCCTCTCCTTCCTTAAAACAAATCAAGCTACATCTTAACGTAATCGGGACTTGGTCAATGAGTTAATGCATATGATTGACTCTAGCATTATGCAGTTAATCTTAGAATTGTGGAACCTTTCCTTTTTCTTCTAAATAATGACATGCAAACCTATTTATAAATTTCAGCTTTTAAGGCATATTGATAGTAACCTGTGATTTTGCAACAACCCTTCCTTGTCCTCGGTTTGCTAATATCTATTTTTCAAAAATCCTAATGTTTTGCATTCAAGCATTTGCTAATCTAATTTCCTAATTAATTTTATAAACTTCCAGCCTTACCTACATTCTATTGCTAGTTAAGTGTTCTTATGAGACTTCCTTATTAAACTACTTCCCAATACACACACACACATATATATATATACACACACACACACACACATACATACATACATATATAGCAGTCTAAGCTCATTCAGAAAATCAACACATTGATAAAATAGGAACATATCTCATATCATATCGCATGCTTTTCCAATGTTCGAATGGAGACAACTAGTGATTACGTACCGACCCAGGATTTTACCGCTTTGATTTGTGGATATTTAATTAATTTTAAATATTTAACTAGTGGTCTTTAATAGTCAAACAACCCTCTTTTAATTAATATGTAATGATGGTGAACTCATTTTGAAAATTTGTTTACATAAATAAATAGTTCGATGAAAAATTGAAAATTTGACCGGAAATCATTTTTTGGGTTTTTGACTTTTTATCGAACGGAAATTGTCAAAACGTTGCTGCACACTTTTGTACACATATCTACACATTTAATATCATTTCCTATTTGCTAATAAAGGAGTTTATTAACATTAATTATCATTAGAAATTCATAGAAGTAATTAAATAAAGGATTAGTAAAAGAAGACTTTTTGTGTATAAATTTGTGTGCATTAGTACAAAGAAAAGATGTGCACATGGCTTCTTGTACTTTAGCACATGGAGGAAGCTTTGTATGGAAGGGTAAGGGAGGGTAAAGAAGGCTAAAGGGTAAGGAATGTAATTTGCCATTTATTCAGCTTTATAAATACATTCCCGTAGCCTCTCCTTTTTCATTTTTGCTTTTACGCTTTCTCCTTCTTCTTTTTCACTCCTTCCGTTTCTTTCTCCACTTAAATTTTATAAGTCCGTCCACATAAAAAACAATCCCTTTTGTACTCTAAACTCTTATTCAAGTCCATATTTCCATAACAAAACCCTTACCCTCCTCAAAGATCCAAATTTTAGCACCCAAAATCTCCTTTTAGTTTAGGGCTATGAGCAATTAGGGAGTAGGGGAGGAGTTTTCAAGGGATAAGCAAGGAGTTGTGATGTCGTGTGGTGTTTGATTGGTGGTAGCACTGAGTAGGTGTAAAACCCCGTAATTTAGCGTCAGTTATTTAATTAGTTAGTTAGTTAATTAATTAGGCTCCAAAATGAAAATTTGTGAAAACGATGGAATTTGACCACGAAACTTACACCATTGCATTTGTGGTGAATTTTCTGAGCAACTTTCATATTTGGAGTTTTGTGGTTGGAGTCTAAACGAAGAAGTTACGTATGAAAAATGAATTCAGAACGAGTATAATTCGACTAAATAAATTAACATTTTATATTAATTAATCCAGGCCCAAAGGTCGACTCGCCATTATCAGCGATCGACCAGGGGCAGTCGATTGCTCCCTGTGTGGCGACTAGGGGTAGCCTAGGTCCAACGGTCCGGATTTAATATATTTTGATCTAACGGTTGAGATTGATTCTTACGCCTATAAAATTCAGGCCTAACCCTCCTTCTCAGCTTATATTATTCTAGAGGTAGTAGCAAAGTTCTGCCATTTCTTCTTCTCCATCTTCTTTTTAAATTATAAAAATAAGATATTTATATCTATATTCATACAAATTGGAGAAGAATAGAAATCTAATAAAAAGGAGAAAAGAAGAGAATCAACTATATGCATATCTAAGTTAATTTATATATTTTTATATTTTTATCTATTTTCTCCCACAATCCCATATCTCTTCTCAGATATGTAATTCTAATATACGTAGATACCTTTTTTATACATATTTCTTGGATTAAAAAGGATTTGGAGATGAATAAGGTTCTACTTCAGATCTGGAGATTTGGATCGCTTTTAAAAGGTGAGTGCGAAATTTTATATATTGTTTATGATTTTAAATCTATTTCGTTGTATGCCTAAATCAATTTTATTTATGAATTGTAGGCTTTAATTAGTATAGAAAACTTTTGCCTACATATTCTTGTTTTAGATCTAATTTGAAATATGTTTACACCTAGATTGAAAATTAGTCCCAAAGATTTTAGAATTTGAATGTTGTATATTTTTATTCTAGATCTGTACTTCGGTGTAAAATGGAATTTTTGGATTATTGCCCAATTTGTGATATGTTGTAGATTTTCCATAGTTTAATTTGTGTGAAGAACATCCGTTTTATTTTTATAAATTAGTTTAGTTTTTCCACTTTTCATTAAAAAGGGTAACGTTTGATTTAACAAGGAATACCCACAAACGAAAAGGGAAGAGATGTGTAAAGTATATATTTATTCTCCGTAGTTTACACTGTTTATTCAAAATGAAAAGAAATTATTCATTCCTGGTAATTTCAAACGGAATCAATCCTTTTTGTGTTAAAACTAATTTATGAAAATCATAGTGGAAATTTTTTCCAAGGAATTTAATTCCAGCAAATTAAATATAAAAAGCATATTCTAGTTATTTATTTATGACTAGAATATATTTGCTTATGAGTAGGTAGTTTTATTAGGCAGATTATACATATCTGTTGCATTAATAAAGAAGAACAACATTTATTCATGCGTAACGTCATTGGTTATTATTATATTTATGAAAGCGAATAGGTAGAATTAGAAAATGTAGTAATTCCTATTATGGGTAATAAATTAGGAATTTCTAATAATTAATAGGAAATAAATGATTGTAACCCCAATTAATAGACAATTATTGGAAAATAATGATAGGATTAGATTGGGAGTTACAATTAATTAGTATAAGAATCAAAGATTGTAACTCCAATTAATGGACAATTAATGGATATGAATTTGGGAGTTACAATTAATAGGGACAAAAGGATAAAAATGAACTGATAAAAATGGAATAGATATAAAAGCCTACTAATTTGAAATTAGTAATCATACATAAATGTCTTAGGAAATGTCCGTTAGGATTTTACGGACAAATTGACATTTATGAGCATTAAAAGGGGATTTATTGGTTGATAAGTATTTAAGGTAAATCTTATTGCCTTAAATAAAAAGGGAATTGGTAAGCTAAGTCCAATGTCAACCTAAGATAGTTCAAGTAAAGACTTAGGATGGTTAATTGGACTTAGTAAGTTAGTGATGCGAGGTCAGTAGAGTCACTCGATGGAAGACTGCCCTTCACTTTGAGGCTACCAGCAGTCGGGTACACTTACAACTAATGTGAGATGTCACTAATCCTAGGACCAATGACTTTGCGAGAGATAGGACTTGCTTTAGGGTCAGAGGTGCTAAGTGGTTGTTTGAGGGCCCGCCTCTTTCCCAATTAAAAAGTATTAAATGGTCCAAATTTGGAATTAGGAGTGGTGATGGATATCTCCATAGGGGTTCACTTCTGGTTTGAGGTATTAAGTGGCTATAGAGTCCGCCTCTCTCCTAAAAGGAGGTATTAAGTAACCTAGTGAGATTCCAAATAAATATGGATATCTATAAAAAGGTTTACTTCGGTGTTGAGGTATTAAGTGGCTATCTTAGGGTCCGCCTCCCAACCGAAAGAAGTAACCTAATGAGATTCCATATTTATAATTAAAAGTGATGATGGATATCTCAGAAAGGGTTTTCTTTGGGTTTGAGGTATTAAGTGACTGATCTAGGGTTCGCCTCTCTTCTATAAAAGAAGTACTAGGTATCTCAATGAGATTTCCAAACTATGTCAGCTGGATAGTACCAGCGAGAAGTCGGCCTTGAGATTAGGTATTAAATGGCAAAAGCTTACCTATAAATATTTGTGAAATGGTCAGAGGCCTGCTGTTAATAAGGTATCAAGTGGCTTGGGTACAATCTCTCACATTGCTAAGACTTTAATAACGATGTATGCACTAGTAGTATGGGTATTATAAATTATAAGAGCATAGATAGTGGTCAAAGGCCTCTGTAGGTAGGACCAATACACCAATAATGACAATGCTAGAAGTCCACCTTGGGAATAGGTCTTAAATGACGGGGTCTACCTCGATTGAGGTCTTACATAGCAGAGTCTGCCTACTTCTCTTTTAAAAGTATTATGTGATGAGAGTAGAAGCCCACTTCATATTTAGAAGTATTAAGTGGCAAATGGATTTGGAAGTATTGGATGGTTGATAAAGCTTTGTTAGTGTTTCATACCTTGAGAATGGGTAGGTAAGTAATCGTGTGTGCAATACAAGGTTAGACTAGAATTGCTAACCTTAATAAACATAACAATTAAATGAAAATCAATCGACATAAATTTATGTTATGGATAGTTTATAGATTTTTCAGTCACCGGAACATTGTTTTGACCGCCTTCTCATTACAACCCACAGGATAGATTTAGAGGAACAGGTCACTGGAGCTGAATCTGTTTGGCCATTGAAGAAGTCTTCTTTCCTCTCATGCTCAATGCTGATGTGACAATCTGCTATCCAAGGAATACCATTAATTCCAAGGTAGTAGTCATAATCAGTATTCTTATTCTTTTATTATTTCCGCTGTGAGTTTAGATTTTTATTAATCTCTGATAATGCTCATGCTTATTTGCTGGTACAAATCCAATGGTCCATGCTTTGATTGACTTGGGCATCGATTTTTGTCGAAATTTAAGCCTATTAAGGTATAAGTTATTACAGTAGCAGCAAGTTGCAAGGAGTTTGGTCGAGATTAAAGTGAGATATCTCACTTTAGTTGGTCTAAAATGATATGACATGTTGTAATAATTTCATAGTTGCTTGCTTATGTTGTTTACATTGTGTGTAATATTTATATTGCTTGTTTGAATTTGATTCCCGCTTGGAAGCGGATGGCATATGTAATTTTGATTTGTAGGGGACCAGCAAAATGAATGGAGGTCGAAGCGTCTTCGTAGCAAATAGGTCGCTACGGAAGCACTTCGAAGAATAGAAAGTTGTAGTTAGACTCTAGGAGTTCCTTACCTTATGATTTTTATTTATATACATTCTTGTTTATGTAAATGTTTGTGGATGGGTAAAGTGAATGTTGCTTATTTATAGTTGACCTTCTTTTTGTTGGTTTTGCGACATTTGAATCCTTTGCGCTTTTTAAGTGGTTTTCTACTTTGTTTTCTAAAAGTATTTTGAAATGGCTTTCCAAGCTTGACTTTGGTTTTCTAACCTTTTTGTAAAGGTATTAAAGTGGTTTGAAATGTAGAAAGAAATATGGTGTAAAAGCTATTTGATTTACAAAACAAAGTTTTAAAAGTTACGATCCATATAGCGGTAGTCGCTATGGATGCACTTTGGAAATATATGATTTTAGTAAAGAGTTATCTACTTAGACATTTCAGTAAATTCTTTTTGAAAGTGTTTTATAAATATAGTATAAGTTTTCAAAAGGAGATTAAAGATTAAAATATATTTTTAAGAATTTATTTGAGTTATTTAAACAAGAAGTTTAAATTTTATAAAGGAAACTACTTTGTTTCAAAAGTCAAGTTTTGTTTGAAAAGCAACCATGTTTGAAGGGATGTTTTAAATACAAGTTTCAGCTATGATTTAAAATGTTTTAAAAGTAATTTTAAAAGAGCAAGGAAGCATGGATTATAATATTATTGTTGTAATAAATGTTTCTGAGAAAAGTAAAGAGATCATGGACTATAATATTTATGTTATAGTAAACAGTTTTGGGAAATTAGAAAGGAAGTTTGGTTTATAACACTTGGTTATTATTAAATAAGCTGTTTACTTTATATAAAGAAAGGATATTGTCTTTTGAAATCAAACCTTGTTTTAAATAATGGATGTTAGAAAATGATTTTTATGAGAAGTATATGGAACTTTTGCATCCTATTTTCTAGACTTCAAGGTATGGAAACTTATTTCTATTTTGAAGTTAGAAGTGAATGCCGAGTCAAAGTTTGAGCGGTAAAAATACCCTAACTTGAACGGTTTCATTTCTAACCGATAAATAGTACTAGTTTGAAATCGAAGACTACTAATATGTTTATGGAGTTGTTTTTCATATTGTTTTATCCAAGGGATTTTTTTATCGGTGCCATTAAGTAAAATAATACAAATATGATAAGTAGTGCTAAAATGTTGACACGTTTATGGAAAGTAAGTCATCTTATATTTGGTACTAAAAGCCGATGATCGGACTTTCCTCTGTCTGTGAGATCTAGAATCAGAGTGTTTTAACTAAGACAAGGCCAGGTGCAACAAATGCCTTAAGTTACCTGGCTTCGATTCTAGGTGAGGGATAAAGAAGTCGAAATGTTGGAAGTGTGATAAGTATGAAGGGTTAATTTCTATAAATAGATCATGATTAATTAAGTATATTAAAGGTACTTCATCTTATACTCAATACTAAATTTCGAGGTATGGAAGCACGTTTCTATCTGTGAGAATTAAGAATGTCATCGATGCAAGGGTCACTGTAACTTGTCTGACTTCATTATTAATCGAGGGATGGTACGTGGTTGAAATCGAAAAGTGGAGATAAATACCGATGTTCGATTATTCCATATGAAAACTATATGCTTACACCAGATAGTGCTTTCTCCATTATTGATAACTTGGCCTATTTTGACTTACGAAGTATATGAAAGCTTCGTGATTTCATATGGTTTTAGATTCCATTAGGGTAACTCGTACCAGTGAAACGTCTCTCGCTTTAAGGTGGATATTCAAGATTTCCTTAGAACTCTTATATCGTCCGCTTACTTCTAAAAATCGAGATTAAGTCAATTGAAAAGCTATCGATTGTTGGTTCGGAGAGACCAAGATTAGATAAGTATAAGTTATCCAAAAACCACATCAAACCAGCATAAGTGTTTGAATTGGAAACATCATGAAGACAATGGAATTGAAGGCAGAATTCTTTGAAGTGCATGGGCTACTTGCTACTAACCTTAAGAGTGATTACAAAACGGATTTAGTAGAAGTAGTGCCTTCAGTTTATTCATATACTAAACAACTTATATGGATGAATACTGGAATTGCATTGTTGCTTAGAGGGCAGTGTTAGAATCCATGAGGGATTTGCAAAGAGGAAAAGGTAATCATGGCCTCCCAAGCCTCACAACCCAGTAAAAACTAAAATCAAGGGATATGCGGTAGGGCTATGTGAATCGCCCCCATCATGGTATGGTCATCACCTTTCTAGATTACTATCTATGGATTTATATATGCGTGAGCTCGTCGAAAAGGTTGGAAAGCAACATGGTTGATGTCATATTCGGTATCATCCAGAAAGGGGTAAACCAGTTCTGTGTTGGTTGAGGTTGCAAGGTTTGTGCCCTCGGTACATTTTATCTATAGATGTACTGTGGTAGGTGGTACCTCGGTGCCTCGTCATTGTATGGAATCCATCTTCTAATACGTTCCTTACAGTTTTAGTTGTATAATTTAGTACTGAATGTAATTATGGGTAACCATTCCACATATGTTCTATATTTATTTTAAACTCTAGACATTATTATAATATCGTTGGATTTTCGTATAAAATAGTTTGGTTATTGTAAGGTAGAAACCCGACTATGTTTATATGCGGCGTGGTCTTATGAGATACTTTTATTTTTGAAAGGGTTTTTATAAATACAACAATCCATATAATTTGATTTTCTCATTACCAGACTGATCCGAGTGTTGTTTTCTTATAATGCTCGGGTCAGACCCGAGTATTTTTCCCGAGTTAACTTTGGATGCTTTGAAGTTTCAGAAGATGAGTTGGATGCTTCGATGTCTTATTTACATATTTGTATTTCCGTTGTATTTCTTATTTGTACTTATCAGCATTTGTAAGGAAAGGCTCTTATAACCGTCCAGGCTGATGATATGTTGGACTCTGATTGTTGTATGAATATTAAAATTTTCATTTTGTAATGACCATTTGGATATTATATATTGCTCATCACGATGTGAGACTCTATACTGTCTTTTCTTTTCTTTCATCCTAACAGTCTGTCTTTCCGGCACTCAGACGCTCGGCACGTAAATACCATGGATGTATTAGTGTTGACTTTCAATGGTCTAAAAGGTAGGTCATTACAAGTGGTGTCAGAGTTGAAGGTTAAGCAAGAACCTTGGCCTTGGTGGGGTAAACTCATTAGAGATATTGTAAGTGACATCCTAGAATGAGTTTAAGTGCATTATATATGAGAGTGTGTATTTGTTAGTGCTATAAAAATGTTTTATATCGTTTTGAAATTGGTAAATGAAATAATTTTACCAAGATTTTATGTTTTATATGTAAAAGAATAATTTCAGAATCGATATAGTTATTTTTGTTATGATTGTTTGTTAGGGAATGATGATATTTATTTATCATCATTTGTTGATTGATTATTTGTGCTCGACCAGTTATGAGCATTTGTTGTTTGGTTGAATTAAACACAAACATCTTGTGAATTCAGTTTCAATATTGGACTATAAGGCATTCTTTAATAATGTTGGTTTAACAAGTTTACTTTGTTAAAAGGGTTATTATAATAAAGGAAGTTATTATATGAAGGTAACTTTATATAAATTTGGGTTATAAGATGTGTCTTATAAAATTAAGAGGATTTTAGAGAATTTAAATCCCGGTGTCTTTGAAAAAGATTTAAAATGAGTTTTGGAAAAAGTAATAATATTATTACTTGAAAATATTTGTAGGTATTTAAAGAGAATTTTAAGTAAGATGCCTTTTCTTTGGATAGTTAGGGGAATGCGCCTCGATTTATTTTGTGGTAATATGAATAATCTTCTAAGTGACGATCAGATGTTTGCTTAGGCGGACGTTGTAGTGCACTTAGTAAATTATTCCTTTTGTCATTGTACGATCGAAATAAGTTCAAATCCGAACGAACCTAAAACAAGTTTTAATTGTTTAAATTTAATAGGAATATTTTAATAAACTTTTTTTTATTAAACCATATCTTTGTTTTGATATCTAGGTTGTGAGAATTATTTGATGTTATTGGGCCGAATAATAAAATATCTTTACCTTAGAGGTGTCTAAGGAAAAGTAGACTCTAGGACCGAGTTTTGATACCAGCATTCTACTCTTCTTAGTTACTTACCGGACCAGATAGGTAAATAGTTTGAAGATGTCAACTTAGTTTTATGACCAAGGTTTATTTTGGGCCTGCATCTAAATTTAAAGGAAAAAGGATAGATAAAAGATTAAATTGGATAGTTGTATATATACTCTCAAGATGTTGTAGGGTATTATAAAAGTTTAAAAACTAAGCAATATTTTATGAAATGTTCTCATAAATAATTTTTGGAAGTAAAAAGAAGTTGAGTAGTATGATTATTAAGTTATCCTAAATGGATAAAAATCGTAAGTGCACTTGGAACATTTTATTCGCATAACCATTTTTGATCCAGAGTTCGGCACATTATTTCCTGGTAATATACACCAGTCCGAACTAGGCGTTTTCACTCGATCTTTCGACGGTAAGTACTTAAGATGGATTCTTGGGATAATATGAGCGTTCTCTATCATAGTTTAGAACTATGAGAGAAAAATATAAGTATCATATCAAGGAACCGGAACAGGCTTCTGCAACGGAAAAGTTAAGTGGCTTATACTAGGTTGGATAAGAGATAATGTATCCAAACAAGTAATCGGATATTTCGCACGAATGATTCATGCACATCGTACGGGCTTAAGTATATTTGCCTTTAATGTTTTATGGTTTATGAGGAGTTGGATAGATGACTCTGCGAATAGTCATAAGGTAGTGTGAATAATCGATTGAGTAACAACCAATGGTTATTGAGCATGAGGTAAGCTCAGGAGATTGTTTATCATCCTTGTGTGATGAGAAGGTTGTAAACTTGGATAAACTATAAGTTTGTTTGTTAGTCATTTAACATTTTGGGAAATGTTAGGAATTAATATGGCTTGTTTCTTGATTGTTTGTAATGAAATTTCAAGGTCTAAATTCTTTTAAGGAGGGAGAATGTAACAACTCAAAATTTTACCACCTTGATTTGTAGATATAAAATAATTTTAAATATTTAATTAAAGGTTTCTAATGGTCAAATTGCCCACTTTCAATAAATAAGTAATGATGGTGAACTTATTTTGAAAATTTGTTTACATAAATAAATAGTTCGATGAAAAATTGAAAATGTGATCGAAATCGTTTTTTAGAATTTTGCCATTTTATCAAACGGAATTTGTCACAACGTTGGCGCAAACTTATTTACACATATGTACACAATTAATAGCATTTCCTATTTATTAATAAAAGAATCTATTAACATTAACTATCATTAGAAAATTCAAAGAAGTAATTAAATAAAGGATTGGTAAAAGAAGACTTTATGTGTAAATTTGTGTGCATTAGTACAAAGAAAAATGTGCATATGGCTTCCTGTACTTTGGCACATGGAGGAAGCTTAGCATGGAAGGGTAAGGGAGGGTAAAGAAGTCATTCGGCTAAAGGGTAAGGGATCCAATTTTCCTTTTTTCAACTTTATAAATACATTCCCTTAGCCTCCCCTTTTCCATATTTTCTTTTACACTTTCTTCTTCTTATTTTTCACTTCTTTCATTTCTTTCTCCACTTAAGTTTCATAAGTCCATCCACATCAAAAACACTCCATTTCATACTCTAAACTCTTATTCAAGTTCATATTTCCATAAAAAAAACCCTTACCATCCTTAAAGATCCAAACTTAAGCACTCAAAATCCCATTTTTATGTAAGGACCCGAGCAATTAGGGAGTAGGGGAAGAGTTTTCAAGGGCTAAGCAAGGAATTGTGATGTCATGTGGTGTTTGCTTGGTGGTAGCAGAGTAGGAGCAAGTTGGAAGAAGTTTGGTCGAGACTAAAGTGAAATATCTAACTTTGAATTAGTTAAAAATGATATGACAATTTGTAATGATCTCATAGTTGCTTGCTTATGTTGTTCACATTGTGTGTAATATTTATGTTGCTTGTTTGGGTTTGATTACTGCTTGGAAGCGGATGACATATGTAACTTTGATTTGCATGGAAGTAGCAAAAATAAATGGAAATCGCAGTGTCTTCGTAGCGAATAGGTCGCTACAGAAGCACTTTGAAGAATAGAAAGTTGTAGAGGAACTCTAAGGAATTCCTCGCCTTGTAATTGTATATGTAAATGTTTGTGGATGGGAAAAGTGAATGTTGCTTAGTTATAGTCGGCCTTCTTGTTATTGGTTTTGCGACATTGAAATCCTTTGCGCTTTTTAAGTGGTTTACTACTTTATTTTCTAAAAATATTTAAAATGGTTTTTCGAGTATGACTTTTGTTTTCAAACCTTTTCGCAAAGGTATTAAAGTGGTTTAAAATATAGAAAGAAATATGGTTTAAAAGCTATTTGATTTACAAACAAATTTTTAAAAGTTACATTCCATATAGCGATAGTCACTATGAATGCACTTTGGAAATCTATGATTTTAGTAAAGTAAACGAGTTATCTACTTTAGATATTTTGGTAAATTCTTTTTGCATGTTTCTTATAAAAGTAGTATAAGTATTTAGAAACAAGATTAAAGATTTAAAATATATTTTAAGAATTATTTAAAAAAGAAGTTTAAATTTTATAAAGGAAACTCCTCTGTTTCAAAAGCCAAGTTTTATTGTAACTGTTTTTAAGAAAAGGAAAGAGATCATGGGCTATAAAAATTTTATTCTAGTAACTGTTTAGGAAATTAGAAAGGAAGTTTGGTTTATAACACTTGGTTCTTATTAAATAATAAGTTGTTTACTTTGTATAAAGAAAGGATCTTGTCTTTTGAAATCAAACCATGTTTTAAATAAAGGATGTTGGAAAATGATTTTTATAAAAAATTACATGGAACTTTTGGATCCTATTTCCTTAGCTTTGAGGTATGGAAACATAGGTTTCTATTTTGAAGTTAGAAGTAAATGTCGAGTCAATATTTGAGCGGTAACAATATCCTAACTTGAATGGTTTCATTTCTAACCAATAAATAGTACTAGTTTGAAATCGAAGAATAGTAATAAGTTTATGGAGCTATTTTTTAATTTTTTAAAAGGACTTTGTTTTATGCAAGGGTTCTTTATGGTGTCATTTAGTATCATAAAACAAATATGATAAGCAGTGCTAAAATATTGACACGTTTATGAAAAGTAAGTCATCTTATATTTGGCACTAAAAGTTGACGAGTAGACTTCTCTTTATCTGTGAGATTTATAATTAAAGCGTTTTAACTAAGGCAAGGCTAGGTGTAACAGGTATCCTAACTTACCGAGCTTCAATTATGGGTGAGGGATAGAGATGTCGAAATGTTGGAAGTGCGGTAAGTATAGGAGGGTTAATTTTTATAAATAAGTTATGATTAATTAAGTATGTGGAAGGTACTTCATCTTATACTTAACACTAAATTTCGAGGTATGGAAGCTGTTTCTATCAGTGAGAATTAAGAATGTCATCGAGGCAAGGGTAGTACTTTAACTTGTCCAATTTCATTGTTAATTGAGGGATAGTATGGGGTTGAAATTAAAAGGTGGTGATAAGTATATAATGTCTGATTTTTCCATATGCAAACTATATTCTTACACCAGATAGTGGTTTGTCCACTATCGATAACTTGGCATATTTTGACTTAGGAAGTATATTGAAAGCTTCACGATTTCATATGGTTTAAGATTCCCTTGGGAGAACTAATTCCGGTGAAACCTCTCTCGCTAATGGTAGATATTTTTGAAGCTCTTATATCGTTCGCTTACTTCTGAAGCGATTGAGTCAACTGGAAAGCTATCAATTATTGTTTCGGAGAGACCGAGATCATATAAGCATAAGTTATCTGAAAACCACTACGAACCAGCATAAGCTTTCGAATTGGAGACATCTTCAAGATAATGGAATCGAAGCTGGAGTTATTTGAAGTGCAAGGGCTACTTGCTACTAATCTTGAGGGTGATTCCAAAAAAGTTATAGTAGAAGTAGTTCCTTCGATTCGTTCATATCCTTAACAACTTGTAAGGATGAATTCTAGTATTGCATTGTTGCTTGAAGGGCCGTGTTAGCATTCTAAGAGATATTTGCAAAGAGGAAAAGGTAATTGTGGCCTTACAAGCCTCACAACCCGGTAATGAATAAAATTAGAGGATACGCAGCAGGGTTGTGTGGGTCGCACCTATTTGGGTATGGTCATCACCTTTCTAGATCACTATTTATGGACTTATGTATAATGCAAGCTCGTCGAAAAGGTTTGAAAACAATTTGAGTGATGTCATATTCGGTGCTATCCAAAAAGGGGTAAGCCATTTTTGTGTTGGTAGGGGTCGTAAGGTTTGTGACCTCGGTACATTTTATCTAGAGATGTACTGTGGTAGGTGGTACCACGGTGCCTTGTTATTGTATGGAATCCATCTTCCAATATATGATTTAAGGTTTTAGTTGTAGAACCTAGTACTGTTGGATGCAATTATGGGTAACCATTCTAGATATGTTATATATTTATTTTAAAACATAATATTATTATAATATCACTGGATTATCATATAAAATGGTTTTGTTATCGTAAGGTAAAAACCCATCTGTGTTTATGTGTGACGTGACCTTACGAGATACCATTATTTTTGAAAGGGTTTTATAAATATACCAATCCTTATGATTCGAGTTTCTCATACTGGTTTACTAGAATGGTTTGGGTGTTATTTTTTTATAATGCTCGGTTTAGACCCGAGTATTTTTCCAGAGTTATCTTTGGATGCTTTAAAGTTTCATGAGACGAGCTAGATGCCTCGATGATCTATTTACGTATTTTTATTTTTGCTTTATTTCTTGTTTGTATTTATTAGTATTTGTAAGGACGGGCGGTTATAACTGTCCAGGCTAATGATAGGTTAGACTTTGATTGTTGTATGAATATTAAAGTTTTCATTTTGTAAAGATCATTTGGATATTATATATTACACATCATGATGTGCGATTCTAATCTATCTTTTCTTTCACCCCAACATTTTTTTTCTAGCACTTGGATGCTTGGCACGTGAATACCGTGGATGTATTAGTGTCGACTTTCAATGGTCGAAAAGGTGGATCATTGCATATTACAACCCATAAATCTAAAAGAAAACTATTGCCGAAAACTGCCCTTCATCATCAAATGATGTTAATGATGTTGTGGCCCTATCACTTCTGACTCAATTAAGATACACATTTCTAGTATGCCATTCTACTATATCCCACATGTCTTAACTCATCTTCTTAGCTTCCAATAAATAAAGTCCATCCATTTCTTCAATTATTACCCCGATCATGGGATAAATTATGCACTCCCACACTGTAGTGGGTAGAAATATAAACTATGCACATCTAGAATAATTCTTCAGAAAATTAGCTTGTTGGAATAACTTTCCTACCACCTGTCTGGGCTACTTTAACCTTGAGTCAACCAACATCCTCTATGTGGGTTTACCATCTCATTACTCTCTTCTCCAATCGTACAATTATATCCTTTTAATCAAAATTGATAGTATTTTCAAATTATGGTATTTACCTTCTCTATCCTTGATTTTTCATACGATTATATCCTAGGACTCGTAAAGTGTACTTTTATACCATTCCCTATTCCTTAGAGGGTTCTTCTTATGGTCTTCAAATGTGTCTAATCATACATACCTAGGTCTATACCAATAAATTTAACGTGGATTCCATATTGCTACCTTACTAGGATTAATAGCTATTTTATTCATAGATTTGACCTTTACTCCATCTTACCTAGACAGTCATCCCTATCTACTCCATATTAAAAATTGGTTTGGTTTTTACCATTCTTTATAAAAATAAAACTTCACAGTCATAAAGTACTTAACCCAAAAATTTTATCTTTGAAAATATGAACTTAGAAACCTATTTCCAAAAATTACTTGATTTCTTATAAGGATTCATGAAAAACTTTCTATTCTAAACAACTTTCCCTTTACAATGGCTTTCTACAATAGAGATTTACTTCTTCAAAATTATGGTATTTAACTCAAAGCATCTATTTGCGTTCAAAAACCCAATTGTCATACCAAACCATTTTTTAAAAAACACCTTTAAACATAGAAAATTGGAGTAGACAAGGTTAATTTCCATTTTATTATTTTCCTACTAATTCTTTTTCCACTTTCAACCTTAGTGGAGATTCTAATAGTATATAAAGGGGACTTTTAAAAAATATACGCAATTATTGCACATATTTATTAAAACTGCATGTTTCTCATATCTTATTCCTATTGTTTTTCTCCTATATTATTTCTAATTAGATTACTAACCTTATTTCAATATAAATTCCTAATGTTGTTTCTATTCAAATTTCCTAATACTACTACTATTAAAATTTCTCATATCTAAATTAGCTTCAAGTGGCTTCCCCTTACATAAATCTTTTCATCTTTTATTGTTTTCTCTATTGACTCATTACAGTGCTTTCGCCTACAACATTAGTCATTGGCTTAACATGAAAAGAGGTATGTATAAATCTATTTCAGTTGTTTTTCTTCGTATTTTCCTTATACAGAAATATTCCCCCTATCTTAGTTATTAGGCATTATTACCCTTCTATTCTCTTTAACCCATTTCAGTCATATATCATTTCCATTTTCCGCCCCTTAGAGAAAGATTTTTTTAAAAAAAACATCCAAATCGCAAAAATATGAAAAATTCTCGAGTCAAACCTACGCTCTATTTTCCATTTATTAAAATGAAAAATCACTTTATCAAAAACCATTAATCCTATTTGAAATCAAGAATTTTAAAATTTTCTTGCTTTTCAAAACAACAACTTCCTAGTAAATCTATTGAAAAACCCATTCAAAACGTTTCAAAGAATTTACAAAAATCTTTTTGTCAAATACTTTCTGTTTAAACCAAAATTGGCACAAACACCCAAAAAGATTGCGTAGAGAATAAATAGGGAAGAAATTAAATGAAAATAAGCAAGAAAAGAACACATAGCATTAAGTAGTTCGACTAATCTTGGCATACGTCCACTTAGTGATTTTATTGATGATATCACTTGATTATAGGCGTTTGTTCTTACAGATTGGTATAAATTCGTAGGTGATTACCAAAAAATAGAGTAAAAGAAAGCAAGAGCCAAAAGATCCTTAGAAATGAGCCATACCCTCCGATTTATAGGCGTAGAAAGCCTAAAATCTCGCCTTCAGGATCTCATCTTGTTTTCCATGCCAAGACCAAGTCCCCTAGAGAAAATGGCGGCCACAGCATCAATTTCCCTATATTGTTACCGATCCAAGGGGATGGATCGGTACCGATCCATAAATAGTGCATGGATCTTCATGAACTCCTTTTCCTAGCTTGATTTATTTTTAGCTTTATGATTCCATAGTTCTTTACACCATTATTAGCTTGTTTCTAAGTCCAAATGATGGATCAGTAGAGAAGCATAGTTGCTGATTTAAGAGATCATGGAGATCGATAAAGAATCGCATAGGATCAACAGAATAACACTTGGAATAGGCTTCTAAGATCATGTAGAGTAGATAGGAGTAGTCGGGGCACATTTGAAGGAAGAGAGTTGGATCAGTACCTATCTAAGATTTGGATCGGTACCGATCCACTACTTTGGTGGATCCGGTCTTCTGGTCCCTTGTTTTGGTTTTGGTTTGTTCTGTGGCTTTTCTTGCACTTGGTTTACGGACTCTTGGGCTATCTCTCCAAACTTCCTGCCTTGATAACTCCAAGTTCGACTCGTCCAGCCTGTCGAAATATTACCCGATCAAAAGGTTGAATAACACTTGCCCCCCAAAGTACATCTTATTTTAAACAGGATGTGCTTTGAATTGAGACAAGTTGGAATCGCTATGAAAGACTCCACTCTGTGTTTTGAATGGTCATTATTCTTCCCAAAATTGCTTCTGTGAAGAGTTACGTCCATATTTATTCATCCCGACGCTTTGCCGGCTTTTGGAACTATATATCCGGAATATGTTTTCATGATCTGTCATTTTTAACTCGATAGTTTTGAATTGGTTCTTTTCATGGATTTTCCAAGTTTGAATCTATTTTTCTTGAATCTAGTTGTCGGGATTGGATTTGTACATGCTCACGTAAACATGTGCACATTCTTGAACAATTTTTTGATATGCGTACACATGCATATACATGGATTATCATCATCACAGTTTTGCATATATTTTTTTAAAGGGGCATTTCACTAGAAGGACAAACTTTGCAGTCCAATTAGTTTCTAGGACACACATTCAAAGAAATTACTTTTAAGGCCAAAATCAGCAGAATAATTACTTTCAAGAACAAAGGCAGCAGTCCAATTACTTTCAAGGACATAATTTCATAGGTTTTTATGGCCTAGAAACTAATTATTTTACGTTTTATCCTTGAAAATAATTATTTCAGTTATATGTCCTAGAAACTAATTCCACTTGCTAAAGAGGCCCTTGTGGCTAATTTCCACTTTTTTAAAAGTGAGACTCGATACCGATCCAAATCCCTGGATCAGTACCGATTCGAAACTTGGAGAGAATCTCCACTTTTGGTGCTGGGAACATGGATTTTGGGTTATACAACCTATTCTCTCCTATTTCCCTCTTCACTTGTTTTTTTGCACCGAACCAAACTTGAGCTCGCCATTAAAGAACCTCCATCTCCAAACTAAACTCTGCCTCCCTTCAAATCCAGACCCGTCACCGCCTGTTGTTGGCCAATTCCTACATCGTTCGCCTTACCGTGATCGAACTCTGTTCGTCGACCTAAACCTATAGCTCCAGGTCACATCCAAATCTGACCCTAGATCAATTATTGAACCACATTGGGTAGGTGATGGCATAGGATTACACATGGACGAGGTTGGACTTGTACATGGATAGACGCTGGCGGCCATGATTGGTAATCAAAGGCAAAAGGAAAGAGAAGGACGAAATTCTCCTAAGTAGTTGATCGGCATAAATCCAACACTTAGGTGGATTTCGCAAACTCCAAGTTCACAAGTGAACTTTGCCTTTGTGGACTAATGACCTCTTCTTGATTCTTAAACATTTTCAAAGCATAGTCGACAACGTGATGCTCGTCGGGACAGTCAGCATTGACGCTCACTTTGGGCAATGTCCAACTTCTTAAAATGACTATCATATAATATCGAAAATATAAACTTCACAACACCGCACGGCACCACACTAGGCTTCACTTTAGTATGGGGGCACAACCTATAATTAATTTGATAATGATTATCTGTTGCGTATTTGTAGAAATGGAATACAAACATTCTAAGCGTCTTGCGACTCAAGCTATAGGTCCATCTGCTTCCGAATGCATTGAATCTGATGTTGAGTCAAGTTCAACTATGACTCCTGACAAGAACCAGTATAGCCAGCACGTCAACAAGAAAATCCACATCTTGAACAACGATCTTTGGAAAATCCCATAGAGCCCGCAGAAGGGCCTAAAGTTGAACTTGCTCCTGACACTCTCGAAGATGATGTTCTTTTAGATGATCTCGCCAATTCAATTGCTTCAGAAATCGAAGAAGAATCACTCTATTGAATCTGTGATAAGCACAAAATTCCATTTGAGGATGTACTAGTCCCTTCTCATCACCAGAGAACTCATGATCCCTCAGTGGGATATATTACTTATAATAGATACATGTGTCCGGCAGCATGTGTTCCACAATTCAACCTATTCATTCATCGAGTTCTAAAGAAATCAGCTGCGATGCAAATACATCTGAATAGCTACGCCTTCTTTCTCGGCATGTATATTGTCTTTGTCCAATACACTGAATACCTAGTGATGAGGAGGTCCGATACATATACAGTTTCAAGAGCCACAAAGGAAGTCCTTCTTTGACTTACTTGGAACTGGCTAAGAGTTGTAGAGTTCTCATTGGCACATAGAACAAACTCAATTATTTCAAAAGTGAATGGTTTTATATTCGTTGTCCACCGGGGTTTGCACGTAGATGGCTATTAGGATGCAAGTTCAATTCCATGTGATTTATACAACTTTGCCTTATAATCTGTAAGCTCGACCTATACTCCTTTTACTATTCAGATGTCCTGGTGATGCCCAGTAGCATGGCGCTTGCAGATACCGTTAGAGCTCTCATGGCACTCCTAATCGAAGATAGAGAAATTAGAGTTATCCTCTTCGACGAGAATCTAATTGCCCATAAATTACTAGAAGCAAGCCATAGTACTGGTCAAGTCCAAGTGGCTTCCGATGATGATGATGAGGACGACGATGACAATAAATCACCTAGAGGAGGCGAGGTTAATCTAGATGTACCCCAATCCCAAGTCCAAAGGCAGAAGTAAAAGAAAATGTTGAAGAACGAGAAAAACGCATCGAGGAAGGCAAATTATAGGTGGTAATAATGAGGCTGACAGTGACGGTTGATGTGGGCCACGAGTCCTTGGTGGAGCAACCCATAGATGACCTATAGTCTACTCCAAAGAAGAGATTAGTCATGAAGATTTCCAAAGCGCAGACTTCTACACAGCCTCCACTAGTTACAACAGCAAAGAATACTCCTTCTCTTCCCTCAATAGACACCTTCCCTAATTTAGGGTCAATTCCTATTGAGTTTGGCTCCTTTGGTATTGGGAACATGAGCCTAGAGGGTGTTGATTCTCCCATTCGCTTAGATGAGGACACCATTCCTACCAATGTGGGAGTAATCACTCCCATGAGCAAAGCACCAGCACATGCTTTGTCGGGGGGACACTAGGACACTAAAGCACATGTGCACTTCATGGCACTACACTGCACTTGACTCGCATCCTTATTCATCGAATCTAACTTGTTCCTATTTTTTTATGGGATGCATGGAGAGGAAGAATTAGATATTCCAATCACTTAAAGAAATTGTATCTTGATCACATAGGCATTATCCAAGCACATAATATCATGGAAGTGGTCGAGATTCTGAATCTAATTACCGGTCTAGCCATGATAGAGGCAGTCACGACAGAGGTTCTTATGATAGAGACTATCCATTACGGGATTCTGCTTTTGAACGCCGCTCCAGGTCTGGATCACCTTTGCCTAGAGGTCGAACAAATGTTCTGATCGTCGCAATGACTTTTAATCGAGCGATGTTTCTCTTGCACTCCCTCCAACTTCTATTCTTGTACAACATTTGGCACCATCTTATTCCAGTTGATCTTATTATCGTAGGCATCATAAGAGCAGTTTCGAGACTTCCCATCATAAGGCTGGTAAGAAGTCGATTGAAGCTCTAGTCGTCACAGCGGAGCAACAGCTTGCCTCCGATGTTTGAATGGTTGAACTAAAGGAATAGTTATCGAATGTATGCTTTGATGAACTTATGTTTGTGTCCAATCTAAAGGACATTCTGTTGGAGGTAAAGGAAACGACGGTCGCTTATGTTTGGGAGCTTATGATCAATATAGTGAATGAAAGAGGGTAGCCGGGAAGGTCTTTGCATTCTCACGGGAAATAAAACTTGAGATCGATAATCTAAAACTTTTAGAGGCGCAGATAAGAGGATTATTGCTAATTTCGACATTAAAGTTGAAAATTTGAGAATATCACATGCCAAAGCCGAGAAAAGGGCTGAGGTTGCTACTAAGGGATTGGAAAATGAGAGGACCAAGCATCACAACGAGATGGAGACTGCACACCATCAGAATCGTAACTTAGTGCTAGAAAGATGCCTCAAACAAGAAGGTGATTGAGTTGTCAGCCAAGCTCGAGAGTGAAACAAAAGAGAAGAACAAAGCACTTCAGCAAACTCAGGATTACTGTGAAGAGCTGCTAGCTGCCAGTGATAAAAGGGACAAGGCGGTAGCTCGTGCTAAAGATGTGGACGCACTTCTCAAAAAGGAGGTTGAAGCCGTAGAAAAGTGGATGATGGAGAAGTTCGAACCAATGCTCAACAAGTACAATGCCAATGTACTTAAATTTCGCAACTTAGAATGGTTCGCCCGTGATTACCCTAGAGTTCTTACCCTTGCTTAGGAATAAGTCATCAAGGAAGAAAGGGAATTCTTGAAAGGTGGTGAGGTGGATTTGGCATAGATTTAAAAGGAGATCTTAATAAGAGATGAGCCCAAGGTGCCGAAAGAGGGCCAGGTTATTCTCCATTCGAAGCTCGTCGATACAGTGAAGAAAGACTTAGGCTAAGGCACCGGGTCATCGCCCTAGGACATTGCTACTGGGGACACCTCCGGACCCAAAATTTCTCATGATTCATCTTCGGTCCCGAGATACAATCCAGATCAACCCCAAATGCAAAAGTCTTCCATCCTTTCTCCTATCTTGGAAGGGAATTCCGATGGCACTCCATCCCACACTAAATTCCAAACCGAAGGAGGAATCTCATTAACTACACCTATATTTCTAAGAGTCCATATGTCGTCGATTGACACCGCTAATCCCTCTTTTTATATCTCTCAAGTTTCAGGTCAGCCCCAGGTCATCCCACTTCCTGACAAAGGTCTCCACTCGAAAAAACAAGCGACTACAATAGAATCGGTACCCGTGACCACTTCGATGATGGTGCTGACTGTTCCTATTAATGAGACTCCTAGGCCTGGCGAGTAGATGATAGATGCTCTATAGCATGAAGGGACTGGTGAGCTCCAGGGAGCTCAGACTGATGATGTTGTTATCACTGGTGCTCCCGAGCCTCTGCCGGGTCGCACCAAGAATTCGATATAAAAGGCGCTTATTCTAGCCAAGCAGATCAAGCTAGAGAAGTTAGAGACCTTTCCTCCTCCCATGTCCATAGCTTTTCTTGGTCAGACTATCTTTGCCCCAGTCTCTATTCCTCCACCCAGGAGCGCTCAAAGCACATCTGTGGGGTCATCATAGAGCACTCCATCCAAGGGATCTGGGAGATACCAGAAAAAAAAAGATGAGGATAAACCTTCCTCATGAGAGAAGAAATCCAAAAGGTAGAACATAAGAAGTAAATAACTGCTTGTTTTGTGTAGATAGGCTTTCCTTTTGGTTTGCAGTCGTAGGAGTTTGTTTTTTCTTTTCAGCCGGTGTTGTGCGAATTCGGCCTCCGCATTTGCTTTGCACTTAGGCGTAAATAAAACTTGTACTTTTCTTCCCCAAGTTCAATGTGTGAATAACAAAGACTTTTGTTTGTTCAATCATTATTCTAATTTGTTTAAGTATTAAAGAAATGCGCTTTCCATTTGATGTAATTGCGATCCATTCCTTTCATCAGTTATTAACGGACCAAGTCACTAGCCCATTTCATGGTTTACCTGCCTTTTGTTGTTCTCATGAAGTAAAGCAACCGTTGGAGTACCAACCTCTTGGCATTTACATATAATTATAATGGACTCCGAAATCCGGTTGGAATTCAATCACCTAAAAAGGTGATTTAAATATTCCTTTAAGAGGAATTTTAAGTGTGATCACGCCCGTCCTTTGACATCGATCGAGGTTCGGAAGAGATCTCGCCTGATTTCGTGCAGTGATCTTCGGTCTTACCATCCTCTAGGCAAGACATTGACACTTTGCTAAACTCCGAGCAAGAGCTAGCGGATGGATGGTCTAGCCACATCCCTTTTAGGTATATACTCATGCCCTCATTATAAAGGCAAGAGTTAGCAAATGGACGGTCAAACACATCCACTTAGGTTTATACTCCTATCCTCAATACAAGAACGAGTGTTGAGTGGCAGACGGTCAAATCACGTCCTTTTTTGGTTTATTATCTTGCCTCTGGTCCAAGGAAAAGAGTTAATGGATGAATGGTCATATCACGTTCATTTCGATTTGTACTCTGCCCTCATATCATGGGAGAGAGTTAGCATACGGACTGTTATATCACATCTGTTTCGTGTTTATACTCCTACCCCCACGTCAGGGGCAAGAATTAGCAGGTATCGATCTTCGGACACCGAGAGTAATTGAACTCCAAGGTTCCGATCATGGACCATGGTAGTTTGGTTCTCACCTAATTCCAGGTATCTGCACACCTGCATTATACAAATGTGGATTAATTCAAGTCGGTTATATTTCACAACTCTTAAGCTATGTAACGACAAAAACACAGATCGAGAAAGCCATTTCCATTATTAAAGACGGGAAATGACGGGTTCTGTCTTATTACATGGCTTTATTCAATTATGCGTGAATTTATTTCTAAGTGAAATAGCATTGTAAATGCTTGTTATCCCATGCCATCAAGAGTGAGATCTCATTAACCGTTGCAAGCCTGAAAGTGCCATCTCCAAACTTTTGCTCTATTATGTACGGACCTTCCTACGTCGGACCCATGTTTCCAGGGCCTAGGAAGATTCGTTTGAGAACTAGGTCACCAATCTCAAAGTTCCAGTTCCAGATCTTAGCATTGTAATATCGGACTACTCGATTTCGGTGTGCAGCAGCTCTTAAGTTAGCTTCTTCTTGCTTCTCATCAACCATACCAAGAGACTCCAGCGGGATTTGCTCATTCGACTGTAGATTGAAGTCAATTACCTATTAAGGAGTTACTTCCAGTTCAACCGGAATCATAGCCTTCGATCCGTAGGCTAGGGCAAACGGAGAATGGCCAGTTGCTGACTTATTGGTTGTTCTATAAACCCAAAGTATCAATGGAAGTTCATCAACCCACTTGCCCTTAGCCTTTTCCAGTTGCTTCTTAAGAATGGACTTGAAATCATGTTTACATCTTCAAGTTGTCCATTTTCTTGGGGGTATGCCGCCGTAGCAAATCTCTTCTCTATGCAATGGCTGTAATCCATAAACTCGGTGCTGTCGAATTGGGTTCCGTTATCGATAATAATCGCCTGTGGAACTCCAAAATGATAGATAATATTACAGACTATAAAGGTTATCATTTTCTTCATGGTAATTGTGGCTAATGGCTCCACCTCAACCCATTTGGTGAAGTAATCAACTATGATGATGTACTTCGCGCCACCTTTAGATATCGGCAACGCACTGATAGTATCAATTCCCCATACTGAAAACTGCCAATTACTAAACATTTGAGTAATCTCCATTGGTGGGGCTCTCGGAACCATGGCAAACCTCTAGCACTTGTCACACTTTCTGGTGTAATCTACCGCGTCTTGGTTGACGGTTGGCTAGAAGTATCCATAGCAAAGAATCTTTTTCGCTCGATTTTGCCCCCTAGTGTGGTCGCCACAAGCCCCTTCATGAACTTCTCTTGGGACTTGTTTCACCTCATCGTAAGCAATACACCGAAGCATAAGGATAGAGAAACAATTCCTATAAAGTACTCCTTCTTGTATGATATACCTTGAAGTTCGGCGAAGGTAGTTCTGTCGCTTATTTTTCCTGTCGAGAAGGATTCCTCTTTGCAAGTAGTCTTTTATCAAAGTCATCCATGACTCTTATTCAGGTTCATCCCCTAAGATCCAATGGGCATCCATCTGGTCAATGCTCAGAGTTGACAATATTTCCACTGGAACAAAGCCCATGAGCTGTGGATCTTCAAAACTGGCCAGCTTACCCAGTGAGTCACTATAGGATCTATCATATAAAAAGATTGTTTTAAATTTTTTATCAACTTACAGGCCTGAAACAGAGGACCAAACGACATCAGATTGAGCTAAAAATTGTTATGCAAATAGTAGAAAACTTTATCTTTCAAACAAAAAAAGAATCGATGAATTCCAGTAAGAAATGAAAGAGTTATGCTGTCTAAAACATGGACTCAGACCATGTTTGCAACAATTCAAAAAAACAAAAAATGTACAAATATGTATATTATTATACAAAATAAATTACATTCTCTTTATTAAATTATAACTACCTTTGCATTTTCCTGGGAATATGCGTTATCGTATAACATTAAAGGTAACTAAGTAAATCAAGGACTCGGTTTAGATAACGGGCTAGCCTTGCTTCTTCTAACTGAAGCTCTTTCTGCACTTGACACACCATTAGCCGGGAATCATAGAAAATATGTAAAGTTTTTATCCGCACTGTAACGACCCGGAATTTCGGACCATTCGCGTCCATTATAAGTGTATAGGAAGACACTCATGCCGGAGTTGAATAGCTCAAAATACCGCGTTGTTAATTTAAATTTGGCAAAACTGAACATATACAGTAAATAAATAATCACAGATCACAGACACAGAGTAATAAGTGCAGCGGAAATAAAAGAGATAGTAGTTCATGAAGCTACTATATAAATATATAAGTTACATCAGAGTTTAACCAGATACAACGGAAGAGTAATATGATACATCAGATACAAAGTAGAATACATCACTGGAATCATCGAATACTGAAAGCAGAATAGATGGCTGGATCTTCAAGCAAAGCTCCAACTTCAAAGGTGAGTCTCGAAAGCTGAACCACTCAGTCTGACCCGAGCGTAAAGCAAAAACACAAGACACTCGAGTCAGGATTAACATTCTTCTATTAATAAATCCAACTCAAGTGAAATAGCAATTGAAATACAAGTAACTCGAAGGATGTTTGGAATAACCATCCTTTAAGGATCCATTAAACTATCTACTATGTAGTAGTGTACGATAAGTAGATAATGTCTATCAGTAATATAAAGATATCAAAATAGCGTTAAGTCATGGCCCATTCCACCCTTAACACATTTTTATTCCCACAAGCATATACAAGACCGTAGTTTCCCCAAAACCGGAAGTCACCAGAGGGCAATCCATATACTCAAGGTACAAAACAAATTCGTCTTGGTCGCGCATAAATGGAATACAAGTATGACAAGGCACATGAGGCAATACCCAAGGTAGTGATACTACCGTTCGCCTGATCCGGTCTGGTGAGAACGCAACGCCGCAGCGCCGCAGCGCCCGCAACACCGTGAAACAACACTCCCAAAATCAAGGGTGCACCAATCGACAACAAGTATAAGTAGTTCGAAGAAGTGTGTCCACTTGAGGTATCAATCCTCCATTGGCCCGGCACAGCTCCTGTTTTAGTCATTTCCAATTTGACACAAGTGTCAAGGCTATCCATCATCGTTCTCTTTCTTCAGTCATCACGTACATCATTCCAACCACTTCATTCTGGATCATCACTCCGCGTATAGTTATTAAAGTGGTTTTCGGTTTAGATAGAGAGTATACCCATAACCGAATTCCGGTCTCCTTAATAACTTTCGTAATTATTACCCTGATTGGTCGTTTGTTCATTTACAAACCAAATCAATTTCAATTTCAATTCGCAAATCAACATTTCATTTGTCTTTCAAAATCAATTTCCAATATTTACGTTTCAAAACTTCCAAATTCATAATTTTAAAATCTTATAATTCAATTTCAATTTCTATTTAAAACAATTCAAATATTGATTCAAATTCGTATATAAGTTTCATTTTGAAATCATTTAAATTAATTTAATTTAACATTCAAAACAATTTAAATCCATTTATCGATTTCATTCAATATTCGTTAAGTTACTTTATCATTCAAAACAATTTCTATTAAATTTCCAATTCATTAAATCAATTTCTTAAATTCAACTTCATTAAATCAAAACTTACAATTTTGAATTATATTAAATTCGTCAAATCAATTCTTTCAATTACCAGTCTTACATTAATTCCAAAAATATCACATTTTCATTTCTTGTTACAGAAATTCAATATGACTCGAGTGTCTTGTGTTTTTGCTTTACGCTCGGGTCAGACTGAGTGGTTCAGCTTTCGAGACTCACCTTTGGAGTTGGAGCTTCGCTTGGAGATCCAGCTATCTATCCGGCTTTCAGTATTCGATGATTCCAGTGATGCATTCTGATTTGTATCTGATGTATCGTGTTACTCTTCCGTTGTATCTGGTTTAACTCTGATGTATTGTATTATTCTTCTGTTGTAAACTCTGATGTATTTTATATATTCATATAGTAGCTTCATGAACTACTATCTTTTTTTTAATTCCGCTGCACTTATTACTCTGTGTCTGTGTTCTGTGATTATTTATTTACTGTATATGTTCAGTTTTGCCAAATTTAAATTAACAACGCGGTATTTTGAGCAATTCAACTCCGGCATGAGTGTCTACCTATACACTTATAATGGACGCGAATGGTCCAAAATGGCGGGTCGTTACAGTTGGTATCAGAGCTTTGGTAGCTCTAGGCAAAACTCAACATATAGGGTAAATGTATTTACAGAATCACTCCCACTCGAGTTTCAATCTCTTCCTTTTGACTCAATTCCTTTGAATTTTGGAACGTTCCCCTCGGTTCTGAAATTCATTCGTGTCCGTCACTATTCGTCTTCTTTCAAATTTCGGAGTATCCAATAACTCCACTTCGAATGATCCCTATAATAACTCGGCGGTCTCGCCAACTTCGAATGATTTGTAAAGGGGCAAAACTCCTTTACAATAGGCATTGATTTACCGGAGATTTCTGTATCCTCGGTCTACGGTGCTATCTATCTCCTGCTATATCTGAATTCTATTTCTTGAGATCGAATGTCGATTTGCCTCGGAATTCTGCATCGATCTTATTCTTGAAGTCATGGTCAACCCGGTAAAGGTTGCCCGCGATTTATATAAACTTATCTATTTTCCTATTTGGTTATTTAATCATCTTATCTTCTGTTTCAAACTTATCTTCGAAAAAAAAAAAAATTCTCTTTGATTTGATTTCTATCAAATTTGAATCCCTATCTTTGCTTTGAAATCTATTCTTATATGTCGAGCGAAGAAGTGTATTGTAAATTAATTTTAAAAATGTTTTTACATTGTGTTGTTTGAGTTGTTGATGTTGATTTGGGTTTCCGATCGATTCGTCTGATCAACGCTATCGATAGGATTTCCAAAACACTTGAACAGAGCAAACTGACACAATATTATTTTAAAATTTGGAAAATGATATAAATTTGTTTGATTATATAGTGAAAATATAAGTAAAATTTTCTGGAATTTAATAGGTTAATTAAATTGTTTGTTTGAAATGATAATATTTGATTATCATTTATTGTTCTAAATAAATTTATAAATACGGTTTATAAATTGATTTGGAATTTGAAACGAATTTAATTCAGAAATTTGAGAATTTAGTTTCCGGTGATTTTGAACTTTGGTTTTAAAATTTTAAAGTATATATTATTGGAAGTATTTTCGAATAGAAATCGTTTCCAAAGAATTTTAAAATGTTGAAATCAGCGCTCTTCTCTTTGTCGCTGGAAAATAATTTCGGTGATGGCGGCCGCATCATCGACGTTCATTTTCGAGTTTCGAAGTGGAGATATTATTCTGTAGCATTGCTACGGTTTGTTTTGGAAAAGACTTTGATTTGAATTTCTTTAGTACAATTTGATTTATATATATATATATGGGTATCTTACTTTAAAATTTAATTTGATTTGATATAAATATATTATATATATTTCTAAATTGTTTAAAGTTAATCGGAAATCTAATTCTTAAATTTGGTTAAAGGATGATTTAATTATAAATAAGACCAAAATTTGGAATAAATATTTAAATTTGAATAATTGAATTTGAAAATTTTGTATATTGTTCAGCTGCATTCTAATACAACTTACCTAAATCATTCAGAAGTTGGATATGTAATTGGATAATATATAAGATAAATTGAATTTATAAATAAAATTTGAGTGTTTATAATAAATGTTATACACTAAATTTTGATTATAAAGATGTTAATAGAGTTAGATAGGATAATAAGTAAACTCAGTTAATGATTTTTGTTTTGAAAAATTTTTAAAATTGAAATTTGATCAACATATGAAAATATCTTGAATTTAAAAAGCAATTAGTAAATATAAATTAATTTAAATCGAAACTTTTATGGTTTAAATTAATTTATATGGGTTAAATATATGTGATAAGATATATTGAGTAGAATAAACTTAACAATAATTTTGGAATAAAGAAGAATTAGATTGTTGAATAAAATATGATTAGAATAAAAGACTATTCAAGTTTATGATTTTAGAAATTGTTAATAAGGGATAATTGGATAATAAAACAATGAATAAATGGGGTAAATAAAATAAAATTTTGTTTTGGAGAAATCTTTTGGTATCAAATATTAAGAAATTGGAATTAAATCAACTTATTGAAATACCCTGAATTTTAAATCAAATATTGAGTATTAATTAAGGTAAAGTGGAATTTATACGGTTTAAACCAATTGTTTATTTTATATTTCAAATCTGTTTTCTTTCTGGTTGTTTCTATTCTCCTACCTCGTTCCTTTTCGGGGACGAAAAGTTTTGAGTGGGGGAGAATGTAACGACCCGAAAAATTTCAACTGTTTAATAACGTAGTTAGTTGAAATTTTGTGAAATTTTAAACGATAAAATTTTGAAATAAAAATTTAATATTTGGAATACGTCTAGTTAAACATAGCAACTGGTAAATTTTCGTTCGAAAATACGAAAGTTTATTTCGCGCGTAAATTCACTTCAATTTAATCAGTTAAAAAGTGTTGAAATTAAAATGTTTCCGAAACCTAAATATTTTTACATAGAAAAATTCTAAACCATCTTCTGAGCAGGATGTCAGTTTGTCGTTTTTCCAAATTCGGACATCTTTGGCTCCGTCGGTCTTATTTTCTTGCGTTTTTCTTGCATTTTCCGCCAGTTGGAAAAATCGAATTTTTATAATTCAAATCAAACCACTGATATCTGTATATCGTTTTGATCGTCTCGTCGTGTTGATCTTTACGGTATATTCATTCGTATGTTTTGGAGTCCGGTTCACAACGAAACCCATGAAAACGGTAACCGAATCGGTACCGTTTAAGCTTTTTATCTATATGTGACCATTCACTTCCACCGGTTGAATTCAAATGGTTACTAACTTTATTACTCCAGAAGTTAATAGCCATTTAGTTTTCTATTTCCAACGTATGTTATAATTGCTATTTTATTTCGGTTGTCATCTATTCTTCTTCCTTTCTCATTTCATCTCTGTAGAAAATTTATAACATATATTCTTCTATGTTGCTTCCATGCTTCTCTCGTAGGAACCAAACCCAGGCCCGAGTTCTCACATTGTTTTGCTCGAAGCCATAGCCGAAGCACAACTGCCGACCATCACCCCTCTCGACAACCTGACCCAGTCCTCCCACGCAACTCCTCAGCCCCACGTGTTGCCACCCAGGCCCTGCCGATCTCCCTAGTCCACCTTGTTCCACCATTATTGCGCTCCGACCACAACATTCCCACCCGAAGTCAGTCCATCCTCAATTCCATGACTCAACCGTGCCCAGATCCGCTCGTCTCCTTCGCCAACCCTTCAACTCCATAGCAGGCGACGGCCTCCCCCTTCAAAACCATGAACCACCTCGGCAAACACCCAGACCCGATCCACCGTGATCCTCTCTCCACCACCGCTTCCACCATGGCCGTACATCAACTCACCACCGAGCAACACCTCCTTGCCCCGACTCCCCTAGCCTCACGCCGCTACCCGAACGCCTACACGCCATCAAACACTTACAGCCGTGAACATCTTCTAGTCTTCCCGCCTTTGCCCTGACCTGCCATCACGAGAGAACCACGCTCTTCCCCACGTCATAGCCTCGGCAGTGCAACCACAACCATTGCCACCAAGTGCAGCAGCTTTTCCGTTCGCCTGCAACCGAACCTCTCATGTGTTGTCATCTCAACCGTGCCTAGTCGTTTCTGGTATATACATATATATATGATAATTTACTTGAAAGGGTCGCTTATAGTATAAATATGTAAGTTCACATATTTGTGTCTTAAGAGTATTTATATATAGTATGTCTAAATTTTGAAATGTTATAGTAAAGTATAAATATGTTAGTACGTGCATTTTTCTTTAAAAGAAATAATATATATATTTTGTGATTTCCAGTAGTGTGCTATTTACAGTAGTATATACTATATGTTAATGATACAACATGATGTTCCTGTATATTCTTTTAGCGATTCTACACAAGTAGGTTCTTATCATATCTGTTTTACAGTAGGTGATTCCATAAAGATTTTGGCCATAGTGTTTATAGGTTAAAGATATGAATATAATAATTTCTACTATGTTTATGTATGAGAATTTATATACTGGCAGTTATAGGTTACTGTAAATTATACTAGTCTATAGTGTTTTATTATAGTAAAGAATATACATATGTTAGTGTATATGATATCTTGTACATGACACTTAGTATATTTCGCTGTTAAGAAAGGTTTAAATATTTAATATATGTTTTGAAATTATTTTAGACAACAAATTATAATATTTATATATATATATTTATTATTTTATTTCGTATTTGTTTACAAGTGAAGTCTGCATTGGTTGTAAAGTTTATGACATGAATCTGTTTGGAAATAACATTTTATAACATTATATTTGATATAATATGTGTTTAAAGTTCATACATGTCCTATTATATATATATTTATGTATTGGTTGTAAAGTCTATATACATAGGTAGCTGGTATTATATATTGAATAGGTCTGCAGGTAGAGATATTTTATAATGTATGTTTGTCTGTATGTATTTGCTTGTATATGCACATATATCTGGTCACACGTTTTGAATGTATATATTTTCAACTGTATAGACATATCGGTTTATTTTATTCCAACAAGCCTATTATATATTTATAGTTGTAGTAAAATGTATAAGATTTTGTATAATGTCTGTATTGCAATATGAATGATTACCGTATTTCTATATTTTGCTTAAACGAAATTGGTATATATATGTATCAAGTCATGTTTTATAAAGAATGGTTTAATAGGAACTGTTAGTTATATATATGTTTACAACTTGCATCTCCTCGGTTGTCTGCATATACTCCTGTCTACGTGTTGTTTCTGTTTTTTTGGCATACAGGTTTCGTATATAAGTCTATATATATTAATTAAGAATTATTATGTTATTTTATATACATAGCATACCATCAATGGGGTTCGTTTTGTTCATCGATCCAATTCTGATTTGATTTCGTCAATTTCTATTTATCAGCTATATTCGTCAAATTCGTGCCAACTTTGCTTGTTTTGGAATACGTAGCATGTTCTGTTGTCAAACATCTCTAGCCTCGAAAGGTGAGCACTCACTCACGATTAACGTTCTTTTATTTATTAGATTTGATTTAAATTGAAACGACAATTGAAATATGCTGCTATTAGTTAATTACACTGTTATATATGCTATTACCTGTATCAGTTCACCTATGACCTCTGACACCATTATCTGTTAATTATTTATGCGATGATAATACAGTTTGGCTGATAATTGATTGATTGTTGATGTTTATATTGGACGTTAAATTGTTAATGTTAAAATGATAAATAGTATGAAATTGAACTTGATATAGGATAATTAATTGTTAAATTTGATTAACTGACATTTGTATAATATGACCCCTTTAACTGTTAAATTTATTGACACGTAGGATTTGTTTAATTACATCTTGAACCACTGAATGTATGTTGTTAAATTAATGATGTATGAAATTGTAAATAGATGACAAGTGAAAACCGTAATGTAATAATCTTTAATCTACATGAAATGATAGTGTAGATTCTAGAAATAATTATATTAATTCGTACAAATAACAATGCGAATTAATACGGTTATTTCGGGATTATTTGAATTGATTATTGGATTGATATTGATTGTTGTTATTGCTTGTTTATTTACTTTGACACCATCCCAGTTATCACACTGCAAGTTCCCTTTACTATGCTTTGTTTTGAATTAAATTGGAATCGGGTTGAAATGATAAATACCCAATTGAACTTTGAATTAGGATAGAAAATTAAATAAAACCCGATTGGTCAATAATTTGATTTAAAAATAAACGAAGATTTTATTTATAAATAATATGGTTTTGAAGTGAAGTTGAAATTGAATTTTTAATGAAAGGAAAATGTTAATATTTAATAATCTGAAACAAAATATTAATGATGTAATTGATGAAAGAATATTGTTTAATTTGAGAAATGAAAGAAATGATTTGATAATTAAGTTTGAAATTATTAAACTTTGAAATGATTTAATAATTAAGTTTGAATTTATAATTAAGTTTGAAATTATTAAACTTTGAAATTATCTAATAATTAAGTTTTGAATTATTTAATAATTAAATAAGATTGAATTATTTAATGATTAATTGAATTGAATTCTTTAATAAGAAAAATTGGATTTTTGAATAAGTAAATTTTACTTCGTAAATAATTGAAATTGAGTTTTCTCGATTAAGTAAGTTTTTGGAAAATTATTTAAGAAAAAAAAAAGTGAAATTGAATTTCTTTAACAAGAAATGAAAATGCGATTTATTGCAATTAATGTAAGACTTGAAATTTAAAGAATTTGATTTGATGAATTTAATTTAATTCAATTTGTAAGTTTTGATTTAATGAAGTTGAACATAAAAATTGATTTAATGAATTGGAAATTGAATATAATTGATTTGAATGATAAATTTACTTAACGAATATTGAATGAAATCGGTAAATGAATTTAAATTGATTTGAAGGTAAAATAAATTGATCTAAATGATTTTGGGATGAAACTTATATACGAATTTAAATTGATATTTGAATTGTTTAAAATAAAGATTGAAATTGAATTATAAGGTTTTGAAATGATAATTTGGAAGTTTGAAACGTAAATTATTGGAAATTGGTTTCGAAAGACAAATGAAATGTTGATTTACGAATTGAAATTGAATTGAAATTGATTTGGTTTTTGAAATAAACAAACGACCAATCGGTGTAATAATTACGAAAGTTATTAAAGAGACCGGAATTCGGTTATGGATATACTCTCTATCTAAACCGAAAACCACTTTAATAACTATACGCGGAGTGATGATCCAGAATGAAGTGGTTGGAATGATGTACGTGATGACTGAAGAAAGAGAACGATAATGGATAGCCTTGACACTTGTGTCAAATTGGAAATGACTAAAACAGGAGCTGTGCCGGGCCAATGGAGGATTGATACCTCAAGTGGACACACTTCTTCGAACTACTTATACTTGTTGTCGATTGGTGCACCCTTGATTTTGGGAGTGTTGTTTCACGGTGTTGCGGGCGCTGCGGCGTTGCGTTCTCACCAGCCCGGATCAGGCGAACGGTAGTATCACTACCTTGGGTATAGCCTCATGTGCCTTGTCATACTTGTATTCCATTTATGCGCGACCTCTACGAATTTGTTTTGTACCTTGAGTATATGGATTGCCCTCTGGTGACTTCCGGTTTTGGGGAAACTACGGTCTTGTATATGCTTGTGGGAATAAAAATGTGTTAAGGGTGGAATGGGCCATGACTTAACGCTATTTTGATATCTTTATATTACTGATAGACATTATCTACTTATCGTACATTACTACATAGTAGATAGTTTAACGGATCCTTAAAGGATGGTTATTCCAACATCCTTTGAGTTACTTGTATTTCAATTGCTATTTCACTTGAGTTGGATTTATTAATATAAGAATGTTAATCCTGACTCGAGTGTCTTGTGTTTTTGCTTTACGCTCGGGTCAGACTGAGTGGTTCAGCTTTCGAGACTCACCTTTGGAGTTGGAGCTTCGCTTGGAGATCCAGCTATCTATCCGGCTTTCAGTATTCGATGATTCCAGTGATGCATTCTGATTTGTATCTGATGTATCGTGTTACTCTTCCGTTGTATCTGGTTTAACTCTGATGTATTGTATTATTCTTCTGTTGTAAACTCTGATGTATTTTATATATTCATATAGTAGCTTCATGAACTACTATCTTTTTTTTAATTCCGCTGCACTTATTACTCTGTGTCTGTGTTATGTGATTATTTATTTACTGTATATGTTCAGTTTTGCCAAATTTAAATTAACAACGCGGTATTTTGAGCAATTCAACTCCGGCATGAGTGTCTACCTATACACTTATAATGGACGCGAATGGTCCAAAATGGCGGGTCGTTACACTTATTTACTTACTTAAATAAATTTCCAAACTTAATTAATAAAGAAACTCAATTTCAATTATTTACGGAGTAAAATTTACTTATTCAAAAGTTCAATTTCACTTATTAAAGAATTCAATTCAATTAAATCATTAAATAATTCAATCTTATTTAATTATTAAATAATTCAAAACTTAATTATTAAATGATTTCAAGTTTAATAATTTCAAACTTAATTAAATTTCAAACTTAATTATTAAATCATTTCAAAGTTTAATAATTTCAAACTATATTATAATTTCAAACTTAATTCAATCATTTCTCAAATTAACAACATTCTTTCATCAATTACATTGTAAATATTTTATTTCATATTTTTAAATATTAACATTTCCTTTCATAAAATTCAAATTCCAACTTCATTTCAAAACCGTATTATTTATTCGAATAAAATCTTCGTTTTATTTTTAAATCAAATTATTGACCAATCGGGTTTTATTTAATTTTCTATCCTAGGTCAAAATTCAATTTGGGTATTTATCATTTCAACCCGATTCCAATTTAATTCAAAATCAAAACATAGCAAAGGGAACTTGCAGTGTGATAACAGGGATGGTGTCAAAGTAAATAAACAAGCAATAACAACAATCAATAACAATCCAATAATCAATTCAAATAATCCCGAAATAACCGTATTAATTCGCATTGTTATTTGTACGAATTAATATAATTATTTCTAGAATCTACACTATCATTTCATGTAGATTAAAGATTATTACATTACGGTTTTCACTTGTCATCCAATTTACAATTTCATACATCATCAATTTAACAACATACATTCAGTGATTCAAAATGTAATTAAACAAATCCTACGTGTCAATAAATTTAACAGTTAAAGGGGTCATATTATACAAATGTCAATTAATCAAATTTAACATTTAACTATCCAATATCAAGTTCAATTTTATACTATTTATCATTTTAACATTAACAATTTATCGTCCAATATAAACATCAACAATCAATCAATTATCGGCCAAACTGTATTATCATCACATAAATAACTAACAGATAATGGTGTCAGATGTCGCAGGTGAACTGATATAGGTAATAACATATATAATAGTGTAATTAACTAACAGCAGCATATTTCAATTGTCGTTTCAATTAAAATCAAATTTAATAAATAAAAGAACGTTAATCGTGAGTGAGTGCTCACCTTTCGAGGCTAGAGAGAACGGAAAATGACGTGGATACAAACACAGATACGGACACTGGAATTTGAGTGACGAATCAAAGCAAAGCAACATCGGCCAGAATTCAACGGTCACGGCTGATAAAAGAATTTGATGAAACAAATCAGAACGGGGTTGGTGGAGGTAAATGATATAAGTGAATGGATATTGATATACATAATATACATATATACAAAATTATATTTTAATTTCAAACATTTATCAATAATTATATACATATCTGTACTTCAAAACTTTTTTTTTCAAACCATATATAAAACGTTGTCACACTATTTATATACGACTCGACAGCCTTATGCACTTAAGAACATATGCATATTAGATATCCACCCAATCGTACTTTAAAAGGCACTATAATTATAAATATATAAAGAAACAAGACGGTTCCAAAACAACGAACAGTCTCTGACGTAAAAGCAAACAGTAGAAAGATGTACTAAAAGTAAGACGTAACTTATCATGACCTATATACTAACAATGTAAATAAACCTTTTCAATCGACTTTGAAAAAAAAAAATCAAAACACATGAAATAAAACCTTTAAAATTTGTATTTTAGGATCAGTGCTCATATCAAAATCAATATACACTTTATTATGATATATATATTTAAATCCAGTAGGTTGTATATAAACTCATATCATAAAGTATACTGTAATACATATTTCATTCACAACTTACATATATATACGAACAGCATACTCAACTATGCAATATAAACTTTATAACTTTATAACTTGAATATGAAAATAAACTTATATATATAAATAAACTTAACTATATAACTACGAAATAAATATATACTTAAATATACTCAACAGCAACATAGAAATAAATATTCATAAAGTTTATTTGGTAAGACACATAAATGGGCTAGTCACGGCTATGAAAAGTCACGGCCAATATTCATACTTTATAAAAGTGTATACACTGATAAAAAAAAAATATCACGAACAATTATATACATAACAACTAAATTTTATATAACTGAACAACTTTATATATAACCTGACAGAACCGTTTACTTATTTAAACAAATATAATAACTAATAAAATATTATGTACTTAAGTTACATACTGTCTGCAGAATTCAATAAAGTATATATATATACAAACTGTCGAATATATTTCATGTCATAAATATAGCTATACACAATAAAGCTTATACTAAAATATATTTATAAAAACTGTAAAATATATAACTTATTTTATAAATATATATAATACTAGCATACTATACATATACCTAAGCTATATACCCAAGAGGAGTAGACAGCAGAAATACAACAGCAGAGTCACACGCGACTTTCTCATGCACGCGATCTTTTTCCAAAGGCACACGGTATATAGAGGAGGGGTGACTTCGACAAGTGATTCAAGCGTGCCAGGTGAAGGAGCAAACGGCTCGGCTGGCGGGGTTCTCTGTGATCGGCGAGGGTGGTTGTGGTCGGTTGGGCTGGGCGAATGGAGCTGGTGTGGAGGAAGGCTGTGGGTGGGGCCGTGACTTCTGTGTACGAAGAGGCGGTGGTGGTGATCTGTCACGGTCTCGGCTGGGAAAGGTGGACGGTTGCGGAGTTCGGTGGTAAGGAGGCGGTGGGTTTCAAGGAAGAGGAGGGTGATGGCGCTGGTCTGCAGCCAAGGTGAGGCGTTGAGTTTGGTGATGGGTTCTTGCCGAGGTGATGTTGTGAGGTAGCTTCACGTGAGGCTTGGGGTTGGAGAAAAGTGGTCTCGGCCGAGGGGAATAGGGGCAGAGTGGGGAAGAGAGAGCAGCTTTGGTTGGGTGGGAAGCGACGAGTTCAATGCGGAGGGGAGGTGGCAAACATGTAGGGGTTACGGCTGACATGGGGAGCAAGGCTTGGTGGCTCCATGAGTCTTAGCTCACGTGGCGGAGAGAGAGGACATGGAGTAGTGGCGAGTGGGTTTGGAAGGTTGGTGAATGGAAGGGCGGAGAACGTGAAGAGCAGGCAAAAGAAAGAGTGGAGGAATGGAACAGAGAAGAAAATGAACCGATTTTGGGATAAAGACATTGAGGAATAGGGAATAGCTTTATGAGTTGTAACCGGGAATGACAAAAGTCATATATCAACAGTTGTAAATATTGGGAATGACAAAAGTCATATATCAACAGTTGTAAATATTAATAGTAGACGGCTATTCCAATACAAGTTTGACAACGAAGGACAAGAACTCAAAAGGCATGAAACGAGTACCGATACGGTTGACCGTTTCACGGTTTTCAACGCGTATTGGATTTCGAAATATACAGATGAATATACTGCGAAGATCAGCACGACGAGACGGTCAAAACGATATGTAGATATCTGTGGTACGATCATCCGATAAAAATCGATATCGGTACCAGAATACTGCTATTTTGCAGAAAATAAGAACGACGGAGCAATAGATGTCCAAATTTTGTAAAACGACAAACTGACATCTTGCTCAGAAGATGATTTAGAATTTTTCTATGTAAAATATTTAGGTTTTGAGAACGTTTTATTTCCAACGCTTTTTAACTGATTAAATTGAAGTGAATTTACGCGCGAAATAAACTTTCATATTTTCGGACGAAAATTTACCAGTTGCTATGTTTAACTAGACGCATTCCAAATATTAAATTTTTATTTCAAAATTTTATCGTTTAAAATTTCACAAAATTTCAACTAATTACGTTATTAAAACGGTTGAAATTTACGGGTCGTTACACTCTCCTCCACTCAAAACTTTTCGTCCCCGAAAAGGAACGAGGTAGGAGAATAGAAACAACCAGAAGAAAAACAGATTTGAAATATAAAATAACAATTAATTTAAACCATATAAATTCAAATTTAAATTAATTGATATACAATAATTGATTTAATCCATTTGATTTCACTAAAATCAATCTCAACTATTTCTAAATTCATTATCTTATTATCCAATTTACTTAAATTTACAATTTCTAAAACCATAAATTTGAATAGTCTTTTATTATAATCATATTTTCTTCAACAAATTTTTAATTCTTCTTTATTCCAAATTACTGTTAAATTTTCTACTTAATATATCTACTCACATATATTTAACTCATATAAATTAATTTAAACCATAAAAGTTTCGATTTAAATTAATTTATATTTACTAATCGCTTTTAAATTCAAGGTATTTTCATATGTTGATCAAATTTTAATTCATTAATTCTCTCAAAACAGATTTATTAATTCTTTCAAAACATTCATTATTAACTGAGTTTACTTATTATCCTATCTAATTCTATTAACATCTTTATAATCAAAATTTAGTGTATAACATTTATTATAAACACTCAAATTTTATTTATAAGTTCAATTTATCTTATATATTATCCAATTACATATTCAACTTCTGAATGATTTAGGTAAGTTGTATGAGAATGCAGTTGAACAATATACAAATTCAATTTTCCAAATTCAATTATTCAAGTTTAAATATTTATTCCAAATTTTGGTTTTATTTATAATTAAAATCATCCTTTAACAAACTTTAAGAATTAGATTTCCGATTAACTTTAAACAATTTAGAGATATATATGATATATTTATATCAAATCAGATTTTAAAATAAGATACCTATATATATATATATATAAATCAAATTATACTGAAGAAATTCAAATCAAAATATTTTTTTCAAAACAAACCGTAGCAAAGCTACAGAATAGTATCTCCACTTCGAAACTCGAAAATGAATGTCGATGATGCGGCCGCCATCACCGAAATTATTTTCCAGCGACAAAGAGAAGAGTACTGATTTAAACATTTAAATTCTTTGAAAATGGTTTCTATTTGAAAATACTTTAAATACTATACGCTTTAAAACTTAAAAATTTTAGTTTGAAATCATCGAAAATCAAATTCTCAAATTTCTGATTTACATTCATTTAAATTTCCAAATAAATTTACAAATCAGGTTTTATAAATTCATTTGTTTATGTGTTGGTAAACCAATGGTTTACAAAATAATAAATGGAAATCAAATATTTCATTTTTGACAACAAATTTATTAACAATTTAATTTCAGAAAAATTTATACTTATATATATATAATCATACAAAAAATTATTTTATTTACCAAATTTGAAAACAATATTGTGTCAGTTTGTTCTGTTAAAGTGTTTTAGAAATCCTATCGATAGCATTGATCAGACGAATCGATCGGAAACCCAAATCAACATCAACAACTCAAACAACACAATATTTTTTTTTAAACATTTTAAATATTAATTTACAAATACACTTCCTCGCTCGACGATACAAGAATGGATTTCAAAGCAAGGATAGAGATTCAAATTTGATGTAAATCAAATCAAAGAGAGTTTTGATTCGATAATAAGTTCGAAACAAAAGATTAGATAATTCAATTAACAGAATCGGGAGATGGACACACTTATTTCATTCACGGGCAACCTTAACCGGGTCGTCCGTAACTTCAAGAATAAGATCAATGCTGAATTCCGAGGTAAATCAACACTCGATCTCAAGAGATAGAATTCAGGTATGGCAGGAGATAGATAGCATTGTAAACCGAGGATACAGAAATCTCCGGTAAATCGACGCTACTGTAAAGGAGTTTCACTTCTTTACAAATAAATTTGAGATTAGCGAGATTGGCGAGATCGCCGACTCATTATAAAGATCATTCGAAGTGGAGTTATGGGATGCTCCAAAATCGAAAGAAGCCGAATAGTGAGGGACACGAATGAAATTTGGAACCGTAGGGAACGTTCCAAAATTCAAAGAATCGAGTCGAAAGGAAGAGATTGAAACTCGAATGAGAGTGATTCTGTAAATGCATTTACCCTATATGTTGAGTTTTGCCTAGAGCTACCAAAGCTCTGATACCAACTGTAACGGACCGCGTCAGTGGGGTAACGCCCACCGTAGCATACAGCAGTACCTGTGTTCTGCCTTTACGGCCAGCCTCTCGACTGCACCAACCCCGCAGGGACATGTAGGAGTGAGAGTCATCCGCTCGCTACCAAACCAAATGCGAGAACCCCCTATCATGCTGCACCCGCCAAGTGCATAGGCAGACACACATGCCGGAGTTGAATTGCTCAAAATACCGTGTTGTTAATTTAAATTTTGCAAAACTGAACATATACAGTAAATAAATAATCACAGATCACAAACACAGAGTAATAAGTGCAGCGGAAATAAAAGAGATAGTAGTTCATGAAGCTACTATATAAATATATAAGTTACATCAGAGTTTAACCAGATACAACGGAAGAGTAATATGATACATCAGATACAAAGTAGAATACATCACTGGAATCATCGAATACTGAAAGCAGAATAGATGGCTGGATCTTCAAGCAAAGCTCCAACTTCAAAGGTGAGTCTCGAAAGCTGAACCACTCAGTCTGACCCGAGCGTAAAGCAAAAACACAAGACACTCGAGTCAGGATTAACATTCTTATATTAATAAATCCAACTCAAGTGAAATAGCAATTGAAATACAAGTAACTCGAAGGATGTTTGGAATAACCATCCTTTAAGGATCCGTTAAACTATCTACTATGTAGTAGTGTACGATAAGTAGATAATGTCTATCAGTAATATAAAGATATCAAAATAGCGTTAAGTCATGGCCCATTCCACCCTTAACACATTTTTATTCCCACAAGCATATACAAGACCGTAGTTTCCCCAAAACCGGAAGTCACCAGAGGGCAATCCATATACTCAAGGTACAAAACAAATTCGTCTTGGTCGCGCATAAATGGAATACAAGTATGACAAGGCACATGAGGCAATACCCAAGGTAGTGATACTACCGTTCGCCTGATCCGGTCTGGTGAGAACGCAACGCCGCAGCGCCGCAGCGCCCGCAACACCGTGAAACAACACTCCCAAAATCAAGGGTGCACCAATCGACAACAAGTATAAGTAGTTCGAAGAAGTGTGTCCACTTGAGGTATCAATCCTCCATTGGCCCGGCACAGCTCCTGTTTTAGTCATTTCCAATTTGACACAAGTGTCAAGGCTATCCATCATCGTTCTCTTTCTTCAGTCATCACGTACATCATTCCAACCACTTCATTCTGGATCATCACTCCGCGTATAGTTATTAAAGTGGTTTTCGGTTTAGATAGAGAGTATACCCATAACCGAATTCCGGTCTCCTTAATAACTTTCGTAATTATTACCCTGATTGGTCGTTTGTTCATTTCCAAACCAAATCAATTTCAATTTCAATTTCAATTCGCAAATCAACATTTCATTTGTCTTTCAAAATCAATTTCCAATATTTACGTTTCAAAACTTCCAAATTCATAATTTTAAAATCTTATAATTCAATTTCAATTTCTATTTAAAACAATTCAAATATTGATTCAAATTCGTATATAAGTTTCATTTCGAAATCATTTAAATTAATTTAATTTAACATTCAAAACAATCTAAATCCATTTATCGATTTCATTCAATATTCGTTAAGTTACTTTATCATTCAAAACAATTTCTATTAAATTTCCAATTCATTAAATCAATTTCTTAAATTCAACTTCATTAAATCAAAACTTACAATTTTGAATTATATTAAATTCGTCAAATCAATTCTTTCAATTACCAGTCTTACATTAATTCCAAAAATATCACATTTTCATTTCTTGTTACAGAAATTCAATTTCACTTATTTACTTACTTAAATAAATTTCCAAACTTAATTAATAAAGAAACTCAATTTCAATTATTTACGGAGTAAAATTTACTTATTCAAAAGTTCAATTTCACTTATTAAAGAATTCAATTCAATTAAATCATTAAATAATTCAATCTTATTTAATTATTAAATAATTCAAAACTTAATTATTAAATGATTTCAAGTTTAATAATTTCAAACTTAATTAAATTTCAAACTTAATTATTAAATCATTTCAAAGTTTAATAATTTCAAACTATATTATAATTTCAAACTTAATTCAATCATTTCTCAAATTAACAACATTCTTTCATCAATTACATTGTAAATATTTTATTTCATATTTTTAAATATTAACATTTCCTTTCATAAAATTCAAATTCCAACTTCATTTCAAAACCGTATTATTTATTCGAATAAAATCTTCGTTTTATTTTTAAATCAAATTATTGACCAATCGGGTTTTATTTAATTTTCTATCCTAGGTCAAAATTCAATTTGGGTATTTATCATTTCAACCCGATTCCAATTTAATTCAAAATCAAAACATAGCAAAGGGAACTTGCAGTGTGATAACAGGGATGGTGTCAAAGTAAATAAACAAGCAATAACAACAATCAATAACAATCCAATAATCAATTCAAATAATCCCGAAATAACCGTATTAATTCGCATTGTTATTTGTACGAATTAATATAATTATTTCTAGAATCTACACTATCATTTCATGTAGATTAAAGATTATTACATTACGGTTTTCACTTGTCATCCAATTTACAATTTCATACATCATCAATTTAACAACATACATTCAGTGATTCAAAATGTAATTAAACAAATCCTACGTGTCAATAAATTTAACAGTTAAAGGGGTCATATTATACAAATGTCAATTAATCAAATTTAACATTTAACTATCCAATATCAAGTTCAATTTTATACTATTTATCATTTTAACATTAACAATTTATCGTCCAATATAAACATCAACAATCAATCAATTATCGGCCAAACTGTATTATCATCACATAAATAACTAACAGATAATGGTGTCAGATGTCGCAGGTGAACTGATATAGGTAATAACATATATAACAGTGTAATTAACTAACAGCAGCATATTTCAATTGTCGTTTCAATTAAAATCAAATTTAATAAATAAAAGAACGTTAATCGTGAGTGAGTGCTCACCTTTCGAGGCTAGAGAGAACGGAAAATGACGTGGATACAAACACAGATATGGACACTGGAATTTGAGTGACGAATCAAAGCAAAGCAACATCGGCCAGAATTCAACGGTCACGGCTGATAAAAGAATTTGATGAAACAAATCAGAACGGGGTTGGTGGAGGTAAATGATATAAGTGAATGGATATTGATATACATAATATACATATATACAAAATTATATTTTAATTTCAAACATTTATCAATAATTATATACATATCTGTACTTCAAAACTTTTTTTTTCAAACCATATATAAAACGTTGTCACACTATTTATATACGACTCGACAGCCTTATGCACTTAAGAACATATGCATATTAGATATCCACCCAATCGTACTTTAAAAGGTACTATAATTATAAATATATAAAGAAACAAGACGGTTCCAAAACAACGAACAGTCTCTGACGTAAAAGCAAACAGTAGAAAGATGTACTAAAAGTAAGACGTAACTTATCATGACCTATATACTAACAATGTAAATAAACCTTTTATATCGACTTTGAAAAAAAAAAATCAAAACACATGAAATAAAACCTTTAAAATTTGTATTTTAGGATCAGTGCTCATATCAAAATCAATATACACTTTATTATGATATATATATTTAAATCCAGTAGGTTGTATATAAACTCATATCATAAAGTATACTGTAATACATATTTCATTCACAACTTACATATATATACGAACAGCATACTCAACTATGCAATATAAACTTTATAACTTTATAACTTGAATATGAAAATAAACTTATATATATAAATAAACTTAACTATATAACTACGAAATAAATATATACTTAAATATACTCAACAGCAACATAGAAATAAATATTCATAAAGTTTATTTGGTAAGACACATAAATGGGCTAGTCACGGCTATGAAAAGTCACGGCCAATATTCATACTTTATAAAAGTGTATACACTGATAAAAAAAAAATATCACGAACAATTATATACATAACAACTAAATTTTATATAACTGAACAACTTTATATATAACCTGACAGAACCGTTTACTTATTTAAACAAATATAATAACTAATAAAATATTATGTACTTAAGTTACATACTGTCTGCAGAATTCAATAAAGTATATATATATACAAACTGTCGAATATATTTCATGTCATAAATATAGCTATACACAATAAAGCTTATACTAAAATATATTTATAAAAACTGTAAAATATATAACTTATTTTATAAATATATATAATACTAGCATACTATACATATACCTAAGCTATATACCCAAGAGGAGTAGACAGCAGAAATACAACAGCAGAGTCACACGCGACTTGCTCATGCACGCGATCTTTTTCCAAAGGCACACGGTATATAGAGGAGGGGTGACTTCGACAAGTGATGCAAGCGTGCCAGGTGAAGGAGCAAACGGCTCGGCTGGCGGGGTTCTCTGTGATCGGCGAGGGTGGTTGTGGTCGGTTGGGCTGGGCGAATGGAGCTGGTGTGGAGGAAGGCTGTGGGTGGGGCCGTGACTTCTGTGTACGAAGAGGCGGTGTTGGTGATCTGTCACGGTCTCGGCTGGGAAAGGTGGACGGTTGCGGAGTTCGGTGGTAAGGAGGCGGTGGGTTTCAAGGAAGAGGAGGGTGATGGCGCTGGTCTGCAGCCAAGGTGAGGCGTTGAGTTTGGTGATGGGTTCTTGCCGAGGCGATGTTGTGAGGTAGCTTCACGTGAGGCTTGGGGTTGGAGAAAAGTGGTCTCGGCCGAGGGGAATAGGGGCAGAGTGGGGAAGAGAGAGCAGCTTTGGTTGGGTGGGAAGCGACGAGTTCAATGCGGAGGGGAGGTGGCAAACATGTAGGGGTTACGACTGACATGGGGAGCAAGGCTTGGTGGCTCCATGAGTCTTAGCTCACGTGGCGGAGAGAGAGGACATGGAGTAGTGGCGAGTGGGTTTGGAAGGTTGGTGAATGGAAGGGCGGAGAACGTGAAGAGCAGGCAAAAGAAAGAGTGGAGGAATGGAACAGAGAAGAAAATGAACCGATTTTGGGATAAAGACATTGAGGAATATGGAATAGCTTTATGAGTTGTAACCGGGAATGACAAAAGTCATATATCAACAGTTGTAAATATTGGGAATGACAAAAGTCATATATCAACAGTTGTAAATATTAATAGTAGACGGCTATTCCAATACAAGTTTGACAACGAAAGGACAAGAACTCAAAAGGCATGAAACGAGTACCGATACGGTTGACCGTTTCACGGTTTTCAATGCGTATTGGATTTCGAAATATACAGATGAATATACTGCGAAGATCAGCACGACGAGACGGTCAAAACGATATGTAGATATCTGTGGTACGATCATCCGATAAAAATCGATATCGGTACCAGAATACTGCTATTTTGCAGAAAATAAGAACGACGGAGCAATAGATGTCCAAATTTTGTAAAACGACAAACTGACATCTTGCTCAGAAGATGGTTTAGAATTTTTCTATGTAAAATATTTAGGTTTTGAGAACGTTTTATTTCCAACGCTTTTTAACTGATTAAATTGAAGTGAATTTACGCGCGAAATAAACTTTCATATTTTCGGACGAAAATTTACCAGTTGCTATGTTTAACTAGACGCATTCCAAATATTAAATTTTTATTTCAAAATTTTATCGTTTAAAATTTCACAAAATTTCAACTAATTACGTTATTAAAACGGTTGAAATTTACGGGTCGTTACACGCACTTCCTTGGCAATTTTGAGTCCTACAGTCAAGGTTTCATATTCCAGTTCATTGTTCATCGCAGGAAAGCCAAGTTTCAGGGCGTAATAGATCTAATGTTCCTCAAGAGTGACAAGTACAACTCCAGCATCGAAACACCATTTATTAAATGCACCATCCGTATATATCTTCCACCTTGCGCTGCTCTTCAGAATATCATCATACATAATGAATTCAACTATAAAATTCGCCAAAGCTTAACCCTAGATAACCCTTCGAGGGTGATAGGTTATATCATATTGGCTTAATTCAATGTTCCCTTTCAATAGCCTTCCAGAAGTCTCATGTCATTGCAAGACTTGTCGCAAAGGTTAGTCGCTAAGAACTATGATCAGGAGACCTTGAAATTAGAGGCGGAGCTTCCTTGAAGCTATCAACAGGCACTATGCAAGCTTTTCCAGCTTCGGGTAATTTCTTTCTACTCCTTTCAATCGTTTACTAACGTAATAGACCGGTCGTTGGATGCGGGCTTCCTTACGTACGAGTGCGATGCTCAAAGCATCCATCGACACTGCTTAGATATATAAACAAGTCCTAGTCATCCACCGACTTCAAGAGGATAGGGGGCACTCCAAGTGATCCACCAGAGCTTGGAATGCGTCTACACACTCTTATGTCTAAGTGAAGTTTCTTTTTCCCTTTCGACTTTTCCCTTCTTAATTGCATCAAAGAAAGGGATGCATTTATCGGTGGCTCTAGAGATGAATCGATTCGGGGTGACGACCTTCCCGTTCAAGCTTTGGACCTCCTTAACTATCTTCGTGGCCTTCATGTCTTTTAACGCCATTATATTTTATGGATTGGCTCCAATCCCATGGGAGTTCACAATGAAGCCCAAGAATTTCTCTTACGCAATGCCAAAAGAGCATTTCAAAGGGTTGAGCTTCAACCCGTATTTTCAGACGATACTGAACATTTCAGCTAAATCATCAATGTTGTTTTCCAAACACCGTGGCTTCATGCAAATATCGTCCACAGAAACTTCCATCAAACGCTCGATCTGATCTCTGAACATCCTGTTTACCAGCCTTTGTTAAGTTGCTCTAGCGTTCTTTAATCCAAAAGGTATGACAAGATAACAGTAGAGTCCCAGATCGGTTATGAAGCTCGTGTGCTCCTAGTCTGATACGTGCATCGATATTTAATTGTATTCAGAGGACGCGTCCATGAATGAAAGCAATTCATGTATGGCGGTTGAGTCCACCAACTGATCAATCCTTGGAAGTGAGAAACTGTCCTTCGGGCATGTCTTATTCAAGTTAGAATAGTCGACTCAAGTCCTTCATTTCCTGTTAGCTTTCTTCACCAATACTGGATTGGATACCAATTCCTGGTATAAGACATCATGGATGAAGCCATTGTCCTTCAACTTATCCATCTCTTCTTTAAGTGCAGCGGATCTCTCCGAACCCAAACCACGGCACTTTTATTTCATAGAAATGCATTTGGTATTTATGTTCAATGCATGGCTCGCTATCTCCGATGAGATCCCATACATACCAGAGCACGTCCAAGCGAATACATCCATGTTCGTTCGAAGAAAACTAACTCCTTTATCATTCTCACACCGAGCTATGATCCAACCTTCAGAACCCATGTCGGGTCATCCTGACTAACCGGAATGTTGATCGCTAACTCGGCAGAAGCTGCTCTTCCACCTTTTGGCTCTTTCCGTAATCCATATCCTTATGGAACCGACTATGCTGCCCGAGCTAAGGCTGAGGCATTGGTTGTTATGTGTCTAAAGCCTTGATGCAGAGAGCCCCATCTACACCTTTTCCTTTCTCTCTTCACCTCGCCTCCTTAGCTCGCTGACATAACATCACAGCCAAGCCCTTGATATCCGTGCACTACTCCCACGTCGTTATCCGTAGGAAATTTAAGCATCAAAAAACAAAGAGCTATAGCCGCTCTAAATTTAGCCAGAGCTGGTCAGCCCAAAAATGCATTGCAAGTGGAGTAAATATCCAACACAACAAAAGGCACGACACACACTCACCGGCGGTCACCCTTTCCAAGTACCACCGGTAATTCCACATATCCAACTGGCTCCGTAGCAGTCCCATTAAATCATCGAATCCGAGATTTACACGGTTTCAAGTCCTTGCCCTCCAGAAGCATCTAATCTTAGGCTTTTTTGAATAGAATGTTGACCGAACTCCCATAGTCAACCAGCACCTTTCGTACAACAGCAGGGCCATTCGTGGATGTTATAATCAATGGGTCAATCGCCGGTGCTTCCACACCATCATCATCTCTGTTTCGGAAAACGTTGTCATCTGTCATGGTTCTGAATTATTTCGCCAGCGTTCCATCCTCTACTGCCAAACAACTCTCATTCTCGGCATGCTTCAAATCACCAACATACCGATCCATCTCGTTCAAGCTCCTATTAGCTAGATGTGGTCCACCAATGATTGAATTTATCACCAATCATTTTTCAAGCCGCCTAGGCTCCTCGCCATTAGGATCAACTTGCCCCCGTTGGGAAGACGACCCAGGGGTTAGAATTTCCTTGCCTACCATCTTGCGGGGCTTTCACAAATTATTGCAATTTCTTCTTTCGAATCAGCTCCTCAATCATATCGCGTAAGTGCCTGCACTCATTGGTGTTATGACTGTGGGTCTCATGAAACCTGCAGAACTTGCCAGGCCATATTTTTAAATTGTTTCTGACCGCCGTTCTTATTGCCAACATTTACATCCACATTACCAGAACTTCTTCCAGACTATTTTACAGCAATGTTTCTCTATATCACTTCAACTAAACTTTTAGCCTCACCCCTTCGAAGATGATTGTATGCCTCCTATAAATGAAGAAATTAATTAGCCTTTTTGTAAAAAATATCCATCGTCAACGGGGGTTTCATTTCCAACCATTTCCCGAAATCAGTCTCGGGATGAATCCCCTTGATCAATGCCATCAATACTATATCATCATTGGGATTTGTTACTTCCGTCGCAGCTGTATGGAACTGGTTCAAGAAGTCCTTTAGCGACTCTCCCGCTCCTTAGAAGAGGTTTGATAATGACACCACATCTTTCGGGCATGAAGTGTGTAAACAGAATTGCTCCAAAAAATATCTCGGCAACATGGTGTAAGATGATATGGATATCGATAGGAGCCGAGTAAACCACATTGTCGCTGCCTCTTTTGGAAAAATTGGAAAACAATGACATCTCGCGGCATCATATGCTCTGTAGAGTCCATATGTCATTTGTACTTCATTAAGTGTTCCCTTGGATCTATCTTTCCACCGTACAGCTGCATCGTTGGACTTGCAAACCTCCATGGATACTTCACATGTAGAATGTTCTCGGTAAATGGATTCTGACTAGGAGAAGTATCTGATTCATCGTTGCTTCTAAATCAGTTTTCACTTACAAGTCACTTGACTATATGTTCCAAGTACTTCGGGTCTTTAGGTTCGGCTGAAGGGTGTAATCGGGTTCTGTCCCGAGTGTTCAGCCGGACGAACGCTCTAGGTAGTTTCTTGGTACTCGGGCTCTCCAGACTCCAGGAGATCCATTCATTCAGCAGTCCCTTATGTTTGATTCCCGTGCATTATATTATTTGTAGTAGCTTGGTATTCTAGATTATGATCATAAACATCATGTTTAGAGGTTAAGTCCACGCAACCCTCCAAAGGCTGACCTCTAGAGCCAAAATTAGCTGGATCGGTACCATCCGTCCTCTTGGATTGGTACCAATCAACAAACCCAAGCATTGGTTTTGTCTTGTCCCTTGATTTGAGGTCCAAGCCATGTTTTGAGTCTTCCTCTGCTTTCTATCTATCTATCTTTGCTCGAATGCTGAGGAACTTTCAAATTTCGAACGTGAATGTTCTAAGTCCCTCCTACTCCTCCTACAGCTATTCTGAGTTAGTGCATTCAATGGCTTTAAGCTCAGTTGGATCTGCTAGTTCATCTCAATGCGAATTTCTTGGAATCTATCCTCCATCTGCTTTATTATACAATCCATCTCTATTTTGGTCATGACTTCAATTGGATTCTGGATCTCAACTTGTTCTGGTTAGGCAACTCCATCCATATGGTGAGTGTCATGGTTCTCAGTGTCATTAGTAGCTCTGGAAGTTATAGCATGTTCTCTTCTTGATGGGGCCATGATGAATAAATTCTCTTAGATTTTCAAAAATCCGAATAGTAGAAAAGTAGGATTGAAAAATTGGATTTATCTCTGGATCTAAGAAATCCAATAGTAGATGATGGATCCAAGTAGCCTGAGAATAGGATTTCTCAGTGAAATCACTAAAATGTTTGAATCAAAATTGGCACAAACACCAAAAAAGATTGTGTAGAGAATAAAAGGTGAAGAAAGTAAGTGAAAATGAGCAAGAAAAGAACACACAGCGTTTATAGCGGTTCGGCTAAACTTGGCCTACATCTACATAGTGATTTTATTGATGATATCACTTGATTATAAGTAGTTGGTCTTACAAATTGGTATAAATCCATGGGTGATTACCAGAAGAGAATGCAAGAGCCAAAAAATCCTTAGAAATGAGCCATACCCTCCTATTCATAGACGTAGGAAGCCTAAAATTTTGCCTCCATGATCTTACCTTGTTTTCCATGCCAAGACCAGGTCCCCTAGTGAAAATGGCGGCCATGTCATTAATTTCCCTAGATCGGTACCGATCCAAGGGGATGGATCGGTACCAATCCATAAATTTAGTGTATGGATCTTCATGAACTCTTTTTCCTAACTCGATTTGTTGTTAGCTTTGTGATCCCATAGTTGTTTGCACCACTATTTGCTTGTTTCTAAGTCCAAATGATGGAACAGTGGAGAAGCAGAGTTGTTGATTCAAGAGCTCATGGAGAGCGATAGAGACTCGCATGTGATTAACAAAATAACGCTTGGAATAGGCTTCTAAGATCATATAGAGTAGATAGGAGGAGCCAGGGTACATTTGGAGGAAGAGAGTTGGATCGATACCGATCTAAGATGTTGGATCAATATTGATCCACCACTTTGGTGGATCTGGTCTTTTGGTCTCTTGTTTTGGTTTTTGTTTGTTCCATGGCTTTGCTTGCACTTAGTTTTTGGACTCTTGGGCTCTCTCTTTGGGCTTCCTGCATTGATAACTCCAAGTTCGACTCGTCCAGTCTGTCCAAATATTGCCTTATCAAAAGGAATGATAAAATTTCACATAGGGTTGGACTCATAAACGGACTTCAATTATCCTTTCTTTGGACTTTTCTTCTTTTCTACTCATTTTCATAAAAATCCAATTATCTCCTTGTAGTGATTAGTGCACACCTTCTTATGGAGACTTGCTCAATCCTTCTTCACATCTTGCTTCTAGATGTTTACAACATATAGGTTCTTATCTCCTTTCTGTTTGGATGAAATGTGCATCTTTAATCGACAATCCATCGAAATCTACAATCATAAGGCATCCTAAGCCCAATAAAGGAGTCAAGTACCATCCCACCTCCGGGGTTCTTGTATATGTCATGCTCATGCTCTTCTTGGTCCATGCCTTGCGATGCAGCCTACACTCTTTGGGGTAATCGGGCCAGTTGTATAAATTTAACTCTTTTTATTTTTCCAACTCATAGTTGCCTCATCCATCCTTTTGGAATATGGTCGCAAGTACTTCTATAGTCGGAATTTATAGAGTTTGGCGTATAATATATGTATAATTATAGGTAAAAATACAAATATGTTTTCTCAGCGCGTCCTAATTCCTACGATCGACTAAACTACGCTTGATACCTAATGTAACAATGTGCACCTTAATGGGTCCAAATTTTAACTAAATCGGAGCCCAAGTGCATTAGAGTTCGGATAGTTGGTGTTGGTAACCTGTAATAAACATAAGTATATTAGAGATCTATCTACATAAACTCACAGTAGAATAGAAAAATATAATAGAACGTATATACCGACTAAGGCTACTACCTTGGAATAAATATTATTCCTTAGATATCTCATTGCCTTATCAGTGCCAAGCATGAATGAGAAGCTTCTCCATTTACCGTTCCCATTTTACACCTACATCTAGTCCCTCTAAATCTATCCTTCGGGTTGTAATAAGGGCGGAGTCGGAACAATGCTCTAGTAACTGAAAAATTACACACTTTGCCCATAACATTAATTTATGCCGATTAATTTCAATTTAAGTGTTATGTCTATTATTTATAGCCAATCTATTCAAACCTATGTGCACATACAACATGTCCAACCTTCTCCGAGGCATAACTCTATATACGCCTATACATACATACATACGTACATACATACATACATACATATATATATATATATATATATATATATATATATAACTGTTGTACTACTCAAAAACCCCACCACTTAATACTTCTTAAATAGTGAGGAGGCAGACCCAATAGCAATTTAGTAAGTCAACCCCAACGCAGGCCCTCCACAACGTAAATGCTAGTCAATCGGTCCTAGCTCAAAGACTGGCGACTCCTATATACGGCTTTATAATTTAATTACCGTATTACTAACGCATCTGAAGGACTCATCTAAGTGTTAAATAGTCCACCTTTGACAAACAACAACTAACTAATTAAACATTGAGGTCTATGTGTATCCCATACGAATTCTACACTAGTATGAAGAAAATTCTATCAGGACATAACCCGAGTCTTTGATGCCGACCGCTTGAGACCGATGGTGGTCATGGTCTAAGCCAGCCCTATTACTCAATATCGGTCCAACAACAATGTTGACATAGTCCACCGACCTCCCACATTCGAAATTCCATTTAGACTAACCTAATGTATGTGCAGGAAAATGTCTATTTTAGTTACTTAAAACCTCTTATTAGAAATCAAGCAGACCCCATTTCCTATTGAGCCATTTAATACTTCAAATCCAAGGCGAACCCTTCGTATATTTTTCCCTACCTATACGCAACGCATATCCCTTCCCTATGGGTCCTATGGTTAGAGATATCTCACATTAATAGTAAGTATAAACAACCGTGGGTAGCCTCTTGATGAAGGGCAGACTTATGTTGTGTAACTCTACTGACCTCACATCCCAACCCACTAAACCAAACTAATTATCCTAAGCCTAAATGTTAGGCTAGACCCACATGTTCACGCTTATCCCAAACGTATAACTAAGGCATTATAATTTCCTGCTATGAAAATTATACCGCCTCCTAGTATTTAATTCCATTCTTATATGCTTATTTTATTATATTCCATAAATGTTAATTGTCTGTAATAAATGGTCGTTATTATTCTGTTTGAACAATTTCTAATAACATCTATTTATTATTTCTAATTCAACATATTATGCATATTTTAATTCCTCATAAATGCCATATTAAATCCTTTAACCAGTCCAATAAAACGCATGTATGAACCCACTTAATTACTGTAACTCTTTGTTAACTGCATATTTATTGCCCAACAAATTTTGGAGTTACTATCTCTTTTCCATCCACATCTCTTGTCCTATAATTTACTCTGTTATTAATAACTAGATGTCCTAATTATAACTAATATGAGAATTAATGTATATTATGCTATATATATATATGTATTTAATTGGGAGGCACAGTTGTACGTATATGTGTGTGTATATAGACACACACACACATAAATATATACTTATATATACATATATATATATATATATATGTACATACATACATGTGTGTGTGTCTATATATATATTCCTATTTCTAAATATTAATTCCCAAACCAGAACATTCCTTTCGACAATTTAATTTATCAGAGCGACCCTTCCAAACAAAAGGATTACCGTTCTAACTCTCCATAAATTAACCAAAAGTGATATTTTTGCTCATTTGAAATTACAAGAAATCGTTTCTTTTCTTTTATTGAAATAGACACTGCAAACTACGAAGGAGAACATCTGTACCTTACACATTTCTTTCCTTTTGGTATATTCCCAATTAATTTAAACAACACACTTTTATACATAATCATGGAATTAGATAATTTACGGAGATTACACGAAAATAGTTACAGTTAAATTGTATCCTACCCCAATAAATTAAAATGTACCAATTCACATTCCAAGTCAAATTAGGGCAATTTAAACCAATACTAACATTTTACAGCCGAACTATATATTTGGAATAAACTTTACAACTTTATTAACATCCAAATTTTAGGGACTGATTTTCAATTTCCAGATTAGGGTGTATACTCTATTCCAATTACCTTATTTACGGAGTATGTAGTCAAGATTTCAACTAAATATGTTCATTTTAAGCCTATAGTTCAATAGATCTAACAAAGGCATGATAATTAAATAAAAACTCAACGATATAAATTTCAATGTTATAAATAAATCATATAATTTCCCACTCACCTTTCAAGTTTTCCAATTCTTCCAAATCTGAATTCATCCCTTTAAATGACTCCTTTTCCTTTCCAATCCAAAGAATATGTATAACAAGATATATAAATACTGTTATAATTACAATTTTGAGAAGAGTTTTAGGGTTAAGGGGAATATAGATTTATAATTATTATTTTTACCTTTCTCTGTAGTATCTATTCGCTTATTCTCTTCTTCTCTTTTATTTTCTGCCCTTCTCCTTTTTATATGCATATAATGTAATATTTTATAATTAATAGAAATAGCTGAGAGGCAAATGGTAGAGCTTCGCTGCTTTGATCAGGAAATATATGAACAGAAGTGAGGGGTTAGGCTTGTACTTATTGGTGCTCAAATCAATTGTATCTGTTAGATTTAAAATAATAAAATCCAGGCCGTTCAACCAAGGTTCAACCCTAGCCGCCACCTTCAGCACCGGTCGACTATCGCTTATAAGCGTTTGACCACTAGTGGTTGAACGACCTAAGTAAGGGGGTCGACCGATGAGGTCTATGATATTAATATTATTATTTCTGTTTTCTTGTTTTAAATTATTTCTACTCTAAAACTTCAAATGTAAATAACTTCTTCGTTTGAGCTTTGATTGTAGAACTCCAAATGTGGAAGTTGCTTAAAAAATTGCCACCAACTCAATGATGCAAGTTTTGTGGCCAAATTCTAATGGTTGCTCAAATTCCATTTTTGAGCCTTATTACTTGTTTATTAATTACCATTTATTTTATGGGGTGTTCCATCAACCTATGCCTCCTCCCTTTAGCAAACACTTGTCACTTCTCCGGATACAGATTCTATTGACCTAGATGACCTTAATAATGTCATATAGTATTCTATGCTAGACACAAAGCAATTAGATTTCACCTTTCCAACATGAAATAGTTTATGTTTTTTCAGTGGGCTATTAGAGTTCTTTGTTGTCATATTTTATGTCTATATTTTATAATGTGATAATGATAAGTTTGTTTTTATGTTTTGTATTATGGGTGGGTTGTATTTTCTAAGACTTTCAATCTCAACCCTGTATTTACTTTCATTTATATAAGTGGATGGTCTGCTATAAAATTGGCTTGCTCTAAAAGAAAATATTAAGCGATCGATTCGACATTACATCATTACAGTCAGACTGAACAGACTTGACAAAGACTACATGTATTTCATTGTTTTGTACACTCATGCATTTTCATAATCATACACAACATGTGAACTACGACCAAAACCCCTAATATTGTTAAGCAGTTTCTTTGGTTGAGGCTATAGCCTATGCACCCGCACTAATTTCCAACCAAAATCAGCAATTTAACAATCCTAAGCACTATATTAACTACATTACGCACTGAAATTAAGCAATTGATTAAAACTGATAAAACCCCTTAAATAATTTTCTTTCACTAAACCTTAGGAAATCGGTCTGCCATAGCACGAAATAAAACATGAAATTGATGGCAAACTAATTGGAATAAATTATAGATTATAATGTTAGATCATTGTGTCATAATTTTTGGAATAAAATTAATGGATTTGGTGTAAAGATGCTTAGATCTACCGAGCATTAACAATAGGAGACGAATAATTTTAAAGTTTTGCAAAGAAAATATGGTTTCTTAAAAGGGGGCAAGCCCGGTTTTTGTAGGATTAAGAATTCCTCTTGGTACCAAACAGAAATGCACCAAACATAATTCTACCAAACAGAATGCTACCTACCAGATCTTTGACGAGCGAGTTTGAACCAATATCTAAACTTGTACTTCACGACATGAATGAAATTTCTTCTTATGGATACTAAGCTCTTGGCTGTGTAAGAAAGCTAAATGAACTTCTTCCTTAAAATATAAAAGATTTCACAACTCGTCAACTAAAGGCTTACTGTTAAGGAAAAAAATTAAGGCATATCATTTCAAGGTTCTAGATAACTACTACATAAATAGATGACTTGATATAGAACAAGACTTTTTTTTATGAAAGGATGTTTTGAGGGACAAATGTTGTGGGGATTTTCACCCATAACACAAAGGTTCTGAAAATACATTAGAAGACACAGAAATAGTTGAAAGGTCTGTAATAAGATTATTATCACATGATCAAATGAGTAAAACAAGGGAATAAGAGGATCAAAAGTTAACTCAAAGAAAATCAGAAGAAATAACAAGATTTGGCTAAATAAAGGAGACAGTCTGATACAAAACAGTCCAGTAGTTGGCAACCACCGGTAAGAAAAAAGGTCCAGTAGTTGACAACTAGAAAACAACAAAAATGGTTTGGTATTTGACAACTACTTAATAAGAAAAACAATATGTAGTTCCTATGCCAAACCAAACATCTACGTAACCGACTCCCACTAGACTTAACAAGTCAAATAGGGAAAGTGGCTATTTTGTAGGGAATACCAAATTGATCCTTACATAATTTTATACCTATAAATACTCCTTGAATGAACAGTAGTGGGTCACAAGTTTGAAAGCTCTACTACTATTGAACAGAATCTCTAGAGCTATATTTTTCATTCTTTTGATTGATAAATCATTGTATTTTGTATTTATGCATTGCACTCAAGATCTATAAGGAAATGATTGATAATTCACAATTAACATTGGCAATCTTCAGCTGAATCACAATAAATTCAATGTGTTCTTTACTTTTAGCATTATTTGTTTTGTATTATCAATCTCTGACCTACTCTTTATAAAACATTCTTTACCCATGATCAACACTATAAATATACTCGGTATCTGCAATTATACAAAATTCCCTTAAGGTGTTTGCCTATCTTTTGGCCAAATAGTTATAGAAAACTTTCACATTGTACGGATTTTCATAGAGATCATTGCATCTTTTGAAGATATAAACTTGTGAGATTTTTACGTTCACATAGACTATTTTTGAAAGACAATAACAATCATACCCATGTTGCTTACATGTTCTCACCACAAACCAATAATAGGCATTGTATCTTGTTCTAGTGTTCATATGGTCATGAAACTGTATGTACAACAAGTTATACTGCTATATCCAATGGTTCATTTGTCCCATGACCATCGGCTTGCAACAATTTATTCTTAACCTTTATGACATAGTTTTCATTGTAACTAATCCCTTGCACATTTTTCCCTCTACTGGTCAACACTCAGTTGATATGATATTATTATTTACTGTTATTTGTATAATGGTTGATTTTTTTCTTCTAGCCACCCACCAAGCATGTTGGTAGCATCCTTGTACTTTTATGTTTTTGAAAAAGCTTTTGAGTGCTCTCCTCTAATTAAGGATCACTTCTATAATCAAAGTCAAAAACATATATGCTTTAAGAGGTCTATAGAGACCTTAAATCATTATGCAAAATGGACTGAATTATTTCTAAAGTTTTATAATCAACAAAGCTCATGAAATTTCCATTCATACATGTAATTCTAAAGTTTCAAAGATAACCTTTGTATAAGCATTATACATCAGAAATTTATAAGGAGTCCGGACTCAAAGAATGTTTTCTCTAAAATTAAAATTATTATAAACAAATTTGAATGATTTAAAACCTACGAGAAAGGTTTTAACTTTAAAAAAAATCATAAAACTAATTTGGCTTTTGAAGTTTTACGTAAAGAGAAGGTTTTGATACTTAACTAATTTTAGAAGGATCTATCCACATTATTCATAAGGCTTGGTTCATCCATGGAAAAAAAGAAATTTTATGCTAAGATTTATTCAAATAAATAGGTCAGATGTACAGTTAGTATCTACATTGTCAAGGATTGCTTCATCCAGCCAGTCATTGAAGGAATTGGTGGAATTCCTAAAAAGATAGAAAACAAGTGAACAAATGATCTAATAAAATAAGGAGGATATATGACTTACAAAAGAAGAATAATTAAGAAGTTAAATTTGAAGAACCCCAATGAGGGTATAAAGAGCTTCCTCAAGCTAAAACATGAGCAAACTCATTGGGAGGAAATGTTAAATGAAATTTCATCACAAATAATAAAGATGAAGACAAATTAATGAAGGTATAAACACATGCTATCAAAGATATGAAGCTGAAAACTATCAAAGATGGAGACATGATATCGAATGTATGAAGATATGCTATCGAAGATACGAAGTTATGAACATTTTAAGATATAAACACAATTTATCAAAGATACGAAGATACAATATTAAACTTATGAAGTTGAAAGCTATCGAAGATGTGGTTTTAAGTTATCAGATGAATGTTATTAGAAGTATAAGATGAATGATATATAAAAAATGAGTATAATGCTATTGCAAAAATATGGAATGAATTCTACCAGAAGTGTGAGATAAATGCCATTAGAAATATGAGTATGATGCCATTAGAAGTATGGTTTTGTAGTATTAGAAATATGGTTTTTGTATTAAAAGTATGATTTCAAGTTAACGAAAGAATGGTTTCTAGATATTGAAAACGCTTATAGTTCCACGTGTCAAGATGCTATTGATCCACCTAGTTATGTAAGATTGACACTACTCCAAAGTATGAGATCTTCTATTTTGACTTAGTTGTATTAACCTATAGAAAATTCTCGGTGAGTCATTTGTTGACTATTCTAAACAACCATAATTACGTAACGCCTTGGTACCTCCAATGGTCATGGGTAATACACCATCCATTACATGGAGAGCATTATGTACTATAGTCTTAAAAGACTTATCATTACCCTTTTCTCAATACGTCTTAACTAGGAACAAGTAAGGAGTAAGTACTTAAATATTGATTTAATACTCATGGCTATGAACACATTCATAACTACATTTGATGAAATATCTATCATAAAGATTTTCTTTTATTATCTGTTTAATGTGTTAGTTAACATTACTTATAGCTGATATAGAACAACAAATATAAATGCAAATAAAACCAAAAGAATTTATTTTGAACTAGATTCTCTACAAGAATTAAGTTATATAATCAAATTACATAACTGTCCCTAGTGCACACCATTAGCTCTATCAAGTTGGACACCATGAATGAATCTTGACTCATCTTTTAGCACTATAGCTCACAACTGGAGTGGTAAAAGATGTCATGGCAAGATCGACGAGAAACTAAATCATATTGTCAATTTGATAAATTAGAGGTAGATGAAGAAATCTTGTTCGAAAATCAATAGTCCATGCCTTACTCAAAGTCCAAGCCCAAATCCAACAACTGATGCAATTAGTGCATATTCTAATTTTAGCGACTTGAAAATTTGAACTCTTTCTCTTTGAATGCCAGAACATTTTCAAATATAGTTAAGTGTTATAATTATGTTTTTATAAACTTGTTATATATCATTTAATTAATGAATAATGATAAGAAACTTATTTTGAAAATTGTTTATAAAAATATATTATTCGAAGAAAAATTGATAATGTGTCCAGAAAGCGGTTTATTGGTAAACAACTTTTCGATTGATATAAGATGTTCGAACTCTTGTGCGCCTGTCTAATTATCAAATAAACACATTAACAACTAATTAACACACACTCCTCTTCACAAAGCATGGAACATTCTAGAAGCTTCCTTTAGGATAACAGATATTTGGTAAAGTAAGGGTATGAGTATTTGCTAAAGGAAGTAAGATAAAGTTGAAGTGATAGGATGTAAGGCTTCCATGGCCTCGTTGGGGGGAGGGAGAGCAAGCTTAAAGAGCACTATTTTTGTAATGACCCGAAATTTCACTGCTTTGATTTACGAATATTTAATTAATTTTAAATATTCAAATAGTAGGTTTTATAATGAAAATAAAGCTCTTTTAAATAATAATTAATGATGGTGAAATCATTTTCAAATCTTATATACCAAAATGTTTAGTTCGAAGAAAGATTGAAAATGTGACCAGAATTCGTTTTCCGAATTTTCGACTTTCCATCGGCTAAAAGTTGTCGGAATTGTTGTAACACTATTGTATACGCAAATATACATATTTACAAAGTATTTGACATGCTTGAATGCATTTGAATATAACATAAACACTAAAGTATGTATATATAATATAAGATAAGATATATATAAAGTTAAAAATATATAATATATAAGATTCCTTATAAAACATTTAGTACGTGAAAGTACAAGACATGTTTGCCTTGACACGAAAGGGAAGGAGAGGCTTTGTGGGCTGAAATGGTGAGGTGGAAAGGAGGTGGTGATGTGGCAAGAGGAGGTGGAGGGTAAAGGACCAAGGGTGTTTAGGTAATTTACTTTGTTCTTGCTTATAAATACTCCTTTAATTTCTTCAATTTTGTCTTTTCTTAATTCTACCATATCTTTCTCATTTCTTAACCAAATAGAGGTTTCAAACCATGTAAAATTTAGCGGCTACAACTTTCATACATACCACTTTTTCAAATTTTGACCTTAACCATGTCTGAATCTCGCATCTTTGCAAAGCATTTTCGGACCCAGATTTTCAAGTCTGAAAATACCTCATCTAATTTTGATCATATCTCCCTCAAAACAAATCAAAATTTAGTGATCCTTTTTTAAAAATTGTAGAGAAAATAATTTTCAAGAACTTTTCTTTTGACCACTTTTCCAAATTCCAAGACTAGCATGGCCAAAAATCTAGGAGAAGATGACCCATTTTCGAAATGATTTTTGTGGTTTTCCAAGCTTTGCAAGTTCTAAAGTATTTTAAGTTTTCAAACGAGTTTTGCAAAATTTTGGCGATCAAACTTCTAGCATTTTTTGTAAAGATTCAACATTTATTATGTTGCCTATTTGATTGTAGAATATATTGTTTGTATGGTTGAATTATCATATGGTTTGTATGTACATATGTTGTTAGTTTATGGTTTAGCGTAGATTTGTGAATCAAATGTTAAAGTGATGTTTTTGATTATAAAGTTCTGATCTTTGTCTTGTGATTGGAAGTGATATGGAAAGTTAGTAAGTAAATTTAGTAAATGAAAAAGTTAGTAAGTAAGGTTAGCATTTGAAATGTGTTGTGTTCGACATAGCGATCCTTTGAGTTTTTAAATTTGATTACTTACTTTATTTTAAATAAAAACTTTTCTAAAGTTTCTAATCATTTTGTTTTGCTTACAAAACTTTATATTAAGTTCATAAAGTAATCTAAAATTAAAAAGTAATGTTTTAAAATACTATTTGAGATGTTAATCAAGTTTAGAAGTTGTGGTATCCATAGCGATAGTCACTATGGATGCAGTTTGATAAAAAGTCTGCTTTTTGAAAAGTTAAGTTTTTTATATTTTAAAGTGTTTTGAAATGTTTTAAAAATTTAATAATAATTATTAAGAAAAGCTGATTTAGAATTTAATAATTAATTATTAATTAATTAGTTTTGATGATTAATAATCATTTAAGTATTGAACAACGTTTATTAATTATAATTAAGTGAAGATTAATTACTAGTTAATTATCTTTTAAAAGTAAGATTAATTTTAATTAACTTTTGATTAAGCAAGATTTATTTTTAAACAATTATAAGTTAAGTATATGATTTATTTTTAACTAATTATTAATTAATTATTGGGTTAATTATTTTTAATTATTAATCAAGTGTTTAATTTTTAATTATAAATTAATAAAGGGTTTGATTTATAAATAAATTATTTATTAAAGGTTTAATTATTTATTAATTTATAATTAAAATAAGTTCAAATTTAATAAAGATTAATTATGATTTAGTAAGAGTTTAACTTGTAATTAATCATTTTAAAATGGAGTTTTAAGTTTTTAATCCTTGTTTTCTAAGAATCAAATAGTTTTAAAGGTACTTATTTTCCAAAGATGGTTTTAAACATAAAAGATTCAAATGTCGTATACCATTAAGTAGACAAACAATTGTGAAAGAGTTATGTAAATCGTTTGATTGTATGGACATGTGTTAGCAGAATAAATCCTTGTTTCTACTATAAGTTGATTGTTTGATTATTTGTACATATGATAGCATAATAAGTCCCCATTCTGCTATAATGAAATTGTTGTTTGTGTGGACATGTGTTTTAGCAGAATAAATTTCCGTTCTGCTATAAATTGGTTGAATTGTTTTGGACATCTATTTAGTAGGACAAACCACCATCCTCCTATTATGTTATTTGGACATGTATATGCCGGTGTTTATGTTGACATGTTATTCCCTGTTTTGGATATAAATTGAATTTACACACCTGTTGACCTACGTAAATAACTGTTAAGTGAATTGGCCCAAATTTAAATTGAATGGAACTTAAGTTAGTAAAATTGGGGTTACTAAGCCTTTTTTGAATTTATAAAGTGGATTTTTGAATTAACTTAGGTTCTTTAACCAAATTGGGTTTTAAAGTTTATAAATGATTTTCAAGTTATACTATATTTTAATAAAGGTATTTGTAAGTAATAACTTGTTTATGAAAGGAAATTTTACTAAATAAAAGTGTTTTCCTAAAGTGTTTCGCAAATGATACTTCACAAATGATATTTTATAAAGGAGTTATAAAGGAAAATTTATAAAGAGTTTAAAAATAGAGGAAGGATTTATAAATTATTTTAGAGATTAGCAAAGAGTTTTATAAATTAACTTTGGAATTTAGAAAAATGAGTTATAAATTTATTTTGGAAGTTTGCAAGTTATTTGAATTATGAAGTGAGCTTTTATAAAGGGCATTGTTATAAAGGATAAGAGGTTTGGTTTTAAAGTAAGCAATGTTTGTAAAAAAAGGGAATTTGAAAGGAGGAAATTAGCCAAATGTTCTGGTAATATACTTACACGTTGAGATAAGTATTTAAATGTTTTCCATGAGTAAAAGAGATGTACATAGTTTTGGGAATAGTGTTTTGAAGAGATCTTTTGATCGATTTTGTAAAGTGTTTTAATTAATGGAAGATTAATTAATAAAGGCTTAGTACATCCGTTATGGAATCAAATCAGTGTCGAATGATTGTTTATTTTATGGTTAAATAACTGACTATAAAAATCTGGACCTAAACGTAACTTTGGAAATATCTAGGAGAAGCACATGAGTTATATGGCACAATCATCCACAATGATGTTGTATTGTACATATAAATCTCGTTTCGTTCTTCTAGGATAGATGATAAGGAAATCCATCCACAAACGGTTAGGAGGTGAAATCCGCTCTTATCTTTTATCTGCTTATTTCCTAAAGAACAGGAGTTGAGTTTACCGAAAACTATCGGAAGTTGTTTTGAAGAGACCGGGATCAGATATGTTATCTGGAAACTGCTTCGATCCAACTCAAGCATTTCGAAATGAAGACATTTTGAAGAGTATGGAACTGGAGACATAGTCGTTGAAGTGCAAGGGCTGCTTGCTATTAATTCCGAGGACTATTCCAAAATTGATGTAGTAGAAGTAGTGCCTTCGGTTTGTCCTTATATTGCATAACTTGTATAGATGAATGATGGCACTACATTGCTACTTGGAAGGTAGTGTTAACATTCCAAGTGGGATTGCTATTCAAAATTAAGCGTAGTCTCAAGCCTCATCAACCGAGAATGACTAAAACAGGGGAGATGTAGCAGGGCTAAGTGGGTCTCTCCCATTAGGGTGTGTCATCACCTTTCTAGATACATCTACATATTTATGGATTGGTTGTGCATGAGATCTCAGTAAAAAGGGTCGCAAAGCAACCAGAGTGATGACATATTCGGCACTATCCAGTAAGGGGTAAGCTGGTCTTGTGTTGGTAGGGGACCTTGGCGAGGTCTTCGGTACATTTTCTAGATATGTACCGTGATAGGTGGTACCCCGGTGCCTTATCATAGAACGAAATCCAATCTCCAATATGTGCCTTTGCGGTTTTGATTGTAGAGCCTAGTATGCTAGAATTTAATAATGGTAACAATTTCAGCCATTTTCATACATTTATCTCAAACGCTTAGACATTATTATAGTATCACTGGATTTTCTATAAAAGTGTTTTGGTTATCGTAAGGTAAAAACCCGCCCTTGTTTATGTGCGGCATGGTCTTACTATATACCTTTGATTTTAAAAGTATTTTAAACATAATAATTCAGTTGTTTGAGTTTACTCACACCAGACCCATGTTTGACCCAGAGTTTATTTTTCTTTCCCTAAAACTCTTGTGTGCTCAAATTTATGGGCAGCCAAGTAGTTCATGTTTCCTACGGATGCATTTTGGAGGAGCTTTGAGCATGAGGCTTCATCGATAGCTAGTTATTATCTTATTTCTGCTGTTTATATGTATACTGTATCGGTTAGGTAGGGACAGGCTGTTATAATTATCCTAGGGGAGAATTTGTATTAGTATGACTCTGATGTACCATTTTGGAAATGACTTTGTAAAGAATAATGTTGATTAATATATGTTATCCCTTTGAGTTGGAGATTCTATGATTGTTTAATTTCTTCTTATCTTCTATCTTCTTTCTTTCCCCTAACGATCGGTCTTTCCGACAACTGAATGATCGACAAAAAATATAGTGGACGTATTAGTGTCAATTTTCAAGGGTCGAAAATTCTCATTCGTTACAATTTTGTTCCTATAAAAGGAAGGTCACACCCTTGGAAATAAATCATAAATTCACAAACTAAAACCAAGCTTCTTTAATGGCTTCTTCTTCTTCTCTTATTTTTAAAGGAAATTTTTGCAAACCTTATCCAAATCTACTCGAATTTGGAAGCTTGGGGAAACATTATGACACCTTTCACCTAGTTAGAAGTTAAAGTGGTGAACCAAACTCACCATGGAAGCTTTGGCCATGAGCAAAAAGGAGGAGGGAAGGAGGGAAAAAGCAAGGGAAGGAGAAAAAAGAAGGCAGTTGCAAGGTTGGGTTTGGACTTGGATGCTTGGATTTTGGTTGTTGTTAGTTTATAGGTGAGTTTACACACCTCTTTAAATAGAAAATATAACATACATATGTTGTGTTTTTATTTTGTTTAAATTGTTGAATTGTTATTGACATTGTTAAAAACATTAGTTTGATTCTTGTTTTGAATACAGGAAGCATACGTGATCCATATGAATGGACTTGGAATGAACTTAAGCTGACTTTTATGAATTTTGCTAAGACCTTGGACAAAGCACATAGGTTATAGATGGATTTTGGTTTAGATCAGACTCGGATTAGAAAGTGCACTTATAGCGGTAGTCACTATAGATGCAGTTCGGAATTGCTTTGTTTTTTGCTATTTTTTATGGAATTGTAGAGAGATCCTTAAGGGTTTCTCGCCATGCTTACAACGTTTTATATGCAAGTTTGTTGCTTTTAAAAACATGGATAGTAAAAAGTTAAGTGACATCTCGAAAAGTGGCCAGAACTTAACTTGTGAGAAACTGTCCCGTTTAGCCTTAATTTTTGGATTTTGAAGGTTTGAAAAGGTATTTAAATTTTAGTATTTTGTTTCATTCTCTTTAGAAATGTTTAGTAACTCATATTAGAGTATTTCAAAAGTGGTTTCAGATATTTTTGAATTTTTAAGAAGTAGTTATGAATTTTTAAAGAAGAGGATTTTATAATAAAAACTTATTTTCCCAACTTTTTAAGGAAATTATAAATTGGTTATTTTCAAGTAATATTTTGGATAAACTTTTTAAAACATATTATAAGTATTATATAGTATTTTAAAAGAATTTTTTAGTATATATAGTTTTAGAAAATATATTGACTATTTTATATCTTATGGAATAAAATATCTTTTGACTTACTTATTTGAATATCAAGTTTTACAAGAAAATTACTATACATATATATCATTTAAAAAAGGGTTTTAAAAGTATAAACAAAAGGTTTAGAAAGGGGTTAGAGTTGCTTAATGGGCAAATGGTTAATTGGTAATTACTTATTCAAAAAGTAATTAACTATGCTTAAAACTAAAAGCCGCCGAAGTAAGGATTATCTATTTGTGAGAGTTAATATTGATTTTCGAGTAAGGATGAAGCAATAGAGCTCTAACCTACCAGCTTACCTCTTGACTGAGGAGTAGTAAGTCAAAAATGTCAGAAATGTGTTAATCGTGTTGATATCTTGCTTCTTTATGGAAATCATTAATACTATACTTAGCACTAAAAGCCGATGAGGTAGACTTATCTATTTGTAAGATTCCATAATGAAGTGTCTTAGCAAGCCTATGATGCAACCAATGCTCTAACTTACCTGGCTTCACTCTTAGACAAGGAATAGTTAAGTTGGAATGTAGAAAATGACTTAAGCGTACAAATATTGATTTGTATAAGCAATTTTTTGACTAGATAATCGATTAATCGATTATCAAACTTGCCCTAATATTGACTTAGGAGTTATTGAAAGGCTTCGCGATTTCATACCAATGAGAACCCCAAGAGAGGAGCATTGGTACGAAACGTCTCTAGCTTTCACTTAATTCTGATAGAACAAGAATTAAGTTAACCAGAAATTCATCGGTTGGTTTTAAAGAGTCCGGTAAGTGGGAAGAGTGCTTATATGAGATGACTCAAACTGTAATCAGTTGAAAACCATATACACGATCTATATTATGGAAGTAGTTGTAATTTGGAATGTTATAGAGTTAAACTGTCTATCCTAAGATTAAGTCTAAGGGAGAGGTTAGCATTAACATTTCAAACGATGCTATCATGTGGGACTATCTATCTTAAGGAGTACTCCAAGAGAGAGGACAACGTTATTCATTGGGGGACTTTGTGGAGAACCTATATGGAGGTTAGAAATCTGAATGAGATGCTCGAATCCAGGTAAATATTTGAGATCTTTTCGAGATGATGGAATATATTTGGGGATTCGTGTTCTGTTCGAGTGATGAAGACTCATGTGAGAGATGCCGAACATAGCCTTGACATTGAGGAAATGATAGAAAACAGAGAATGGGTATGGTTAAGGGGGTTTAGCTAACCTCAAGGGTATATCATCTCCATATCTAGAGATGCTTATCGATTGTTGCTAGCAAGAGTTGATATGACTTAGATCATACGCCGAGGGTGATCCATTTATGTTTACCTTAGAGTATATCCTATATAGAGATATACGATGCTCAGAAGGTAGTTTCTGATCCTTATCATGGAGTTCGGATTCGGCAAGACCAAGGAGATCTCTGTGGAAAAATCCACATGCAAACACGCCTTAACGGTATTGATTGTATACCTATTATTATTGTGGCATTCACACGGCAACTATTTGATATGATTTATATGCTACACTCTAGATATTGTCTACCATATCACTACATGTTAAATTTAATGGATGATTGGTTTCTTTGAGGGGAAAACTGTTACGGGAATCCATACGGTTTCAATGGTTACCGTTACTTGTATATTTCTTGAGTTTCTCACACTGATTTGCCGAACAGATCTGCGTGTTATTTTCTTATAATGCTCGGTTTAGTTCCGTGTATGTTTTCAAATACAGCTATGGATGCTTTGGAGCTCATGAAGAAGAGCTGGATGATTAGTGGTATTCTTATTTCCACTACATTTTTGTATTGTATATATCAATATTATAAGGACATGCGGTTATAACTGTCCAGGCTGATGATAGTACTTAGGCTTTAGTAACTATAAAATATATATATTCACCTTTGTACCGTTCCTTTGAAATTATGTATTACCGTCTCATTGTGAGATTCTGATGTTGTATTCCTCTTCCTTGTTCTATCTTATATTCCTTTTATTTTACCCTAAATTTCTATCATTCCAGCACTTTGATGCTCGGCACGTGAATACCGTGGATGTATTAGTGTCGACATTCGAGGGTCAAAAGTCGGGTCGTTACAGTTGGTATCAGAGCTCAAGGTTGAGCGAATACCTTGGCTTTGGTTGAGTATGACACATTAGAGATAGAGTAAGCAACACCCCAGAATGAGTCGAGTGTATTATACATATCATAGCGTATTTGTAGTTTGAAAACTAGATTTTTAAAATTATTCCTTAGGGATATCTCCTTCTAGTAACTCCTTTGAAATATATAACGACCCGCAGATTTATCAATTTGATAAATTATATTTATTTTTAAATATTCAAATATAAGCTTTTTAAAACATATATTATGATTTTTTGAACAAGAATGATGGTAATCTTATTTTGAATAAGTATTTACGAAAATATAAACTTTGAAGGAATATCAATAAAATAATCGAAAATCATTTTATCGATAAACAGCTCTATAATTACCAGATGTCGCGCATGGAGCTAGATACATATACTTATTTATTCAATTAAACAATAATATGAAATAAAATTATTTATTTTATTTTTGGGAAATAAAATATATTTATGACATCATCAATAATGGCATCATATTTATTAATTGGTTTATGAATTTAAATTGAGATTTAACGATTTAATAATTTTTATAATTATTCAAATAATTGTTTTAAATGGTAATAATTCATTATAATTAGTTATGAAGTGATAATAAATTAATTGTAGTAGTTTTGTAAAGATATATATTTGACTTGAAATTATAAGGAAAATTGATATCACTTTATCGGTATAATAACACTTTCTATAAACAATTGTTTAATATTAATTTATATGGTTTTGTAATTCAAATGAGATCGTTTTAATTAATTAATAATGATGGTAAATTAGTTTTAAAATTTTGTTTACATTTATATATAAATTAATTTATAACTGAAAATGTGACCGTGAATTGGCTTTTTAATTTTCAACGGTTTAACGAACAAAAGTTGTTCAAAGTTGTTGCAACCTTCTTTATATATCTTGTGTACATATATAACATACGTATGCACAACCTAACATATAAATGAATACATATATACATACAAATATATACACTTATATATATATGTATGTGTTTGTGTGTGTGTATTACAAAAAATCTAAGATATTTTTCATAAACTTCATCCTAACCCAAAGTCAAACCCTTACACACATCAACACACACACATGGATGCACAAGGGGGGTAACAAAGTCATGCACCTTGTGGTGATGGGGAGGATGTGGGCAAGGGCATTTTGATCCATGCACATTTTGATATTTATTTCCAAAAATTTTCCTATAAATATCCATCTATTCTTTCATAATTTTAACACTATTCTTCTTCTTCCTCTTTCTCAAGCTATTTTAATGGCTTCTTACATTAGGAAAATTATGAAGCAAAACTAGAAAAAGGAAAATAAATTTATATAAGTATATATACATTAGCAATCCACTTCAAAACAAGTTCAAATCACTCCTCTCCTCTCTCTAAACTCACAGCCACCACCTCCTACCACCCAAGGTCGAACCCATATTCACTTGCAAGCTTAGACCAAGCACATTCAATGGTCCAAGGCTCGATTCCATAAGCTTTGATTCGATCATAGCGAAGCTATAGCGAATTTCATAAAGTTAGAAACCAACGAAGGTGAGAAACTCTATTTATTATGATATATTGGATGATACGTATGTTTGGCTATGCTTGGTTATGATGATTATAAACCATGTTTGGAAATGAAAATATGTTTGTTTGAATGTATAAACAATTCACGTTTAATACACGTCGAATATCACAAAGGAAATCACTTTCCTTTAATAAATGAAATGATGTATATGAGATTTGTTAAACCTCTTTATAATGATTTAAAATGGCTTATAAATGTTTCAAAAACACTAAAACCCAATTTTGTGAAGTTTTGACAAGTTATGAAAATTGAGTCAAAAATAGGCGCGTCGCGTAACGGTAGTTCGCAATTTCACACCATAAAAGTCTAAACCGTTAATATGATGGAATCAGAATTCTTTGTAATAAGAATTTTCCGAACTCTTATAATCATAGTTTTTTTTAAAATAAAACGATCAAGATTTCGTTTAGTAATTTTGAAATATGAGCAAATAAAGTTTTTAAAATAGTCACGGTTTAGTAGTTCAGAAACCAAAGCAATAAATTCTTTAAAATTTATATTTTTAATTCTCTAAAAATATGGAATAAATTATAAAAATATTTAAAAAAAATAAAAGAGATTTGAGTTGTAAAAATGGATTTCTAAGTGATCAAAAAGTTGTTTTGATCAAATAAGCCTTAAAAGCACTATTCGCAGCACTATTTGCAGCACTTTTAATAACTTTTGAAATATGGCTTTAAACTTAAATATTCTTTCCCATATCTTTTATAAATGTTATCAAATAAATAATTAAGTATTTTAAAGATAGTGTAGAGGTTTTTTAATTCATATTAAAGAGTTTAAATAAATGATTTAAAGAAAAGCTGTTATAATTAAGTGATTTAATCTTGGCTCTAAAAGCTGACGAGTAGACTGGATTTTTTTATTCGTGATATCCAGATGTGAGATGCTTAAAATAATGAGATGTTCAGGAGCAACTAGTGCCCTGGCTCACCAGGCCTCTTTCCTGGGCAAGGAATAAATAAGGTTGAAATGTCGGAAACGAGGCAAGTATAAAAGATTCAAATTTATAAATTTAATACAACTTGGATTGTGTAGAAATAATCTTCTTATACTTAGTATTAAATTACGAGGAGGGAACCCATATTATCCATATGAATATAAAAGGTGATGCCACCGTTATTCGATGGATAGTAAAGGTTGAATACAGAAATTGATATTGAGTAGAATTAGTATAATTTATATTGACCCTTTTTACTCAATAAGGTTTTGCAATGTGATTTGTAAGAGATGATTTTGATTTGGTATTTCCAAAGTTAAAGAGAGGTTTAATGATTTCATATATACTAGAAAAGAATATGATTTAAAAATTTATATCTCTAAAAGAGATATTTTATTTGATAAAAGATATTAATAAATGAAATGATAATCACCCTCAAACTTAACATCTTTTTATCGATGATTGGTTCGAAGGAATCAGGATCAGATTTAGGTGATTCCTATCTGAAAATCACTTCGAACCAATTTACGGATTCAAAGGTGAAGATATGGAATGATAATAAATTAGAAGATGGAATGTTGGGCTGCTTGTCATTGACCCTCGAGGGAAATTTCCTATAACATTTATATATGGCAGTAGTATCTTCATTTGATTTTTGATGCAAGGGCTGCTCACTACTAATCCTAGGAGTGATTACCGACAGGATGTAGTAGGAGAGTTCCTTCGGTTTGTCCTATTCCTGGACAGCTTGTATAGACGAATGTCTGACATTGCATTTCTAAAATGTACATCCATTGATTTTACGAACGTACATCTGTTTGGTGGTATAGGAGGTAACTCTCCTATACTTAACATCCTTCTTGAGATGTACGAGCTTAGAGGTTGTACATGTGGAAATCAATAGTGTGTGATGGAATTGACAATATGGCATTCAAAGTGGAGTGTGCTATGTGAAAGGTAATCGTTACCTCGGGCCTATGGCTTAAACGAGGCATGCTGTAAGGCTATGTGGTTCGCAACCATTAAGGTATGGTCATCACATTTCTAGATTCCCTTAATATATCGGGTATGTTGTGTATGCTATGAGAGCTCTCGGATAGGTTGGGAACGACCGGGCTGATGTCATATTCGGTTCTATCCGCCACCAGATGGGTCTGCAGGTAGGCCGGTCTTGCCAAGTGCAGAGGTAAGGTGTTGATCCTCGGTACATCCCTCTAGAGATGTACTATACGGAAGGTAGTTCCTTACTTGCCATCGTATGGAAATCCATTGTCCAATAAGTGCCTTTCGGACTTGATTGTAGAACCTATTATGTTGGAATTTAATCAATGTAACAATTTCGGCTAAGATTATATAAGTTTACTTGAAAATATTTTCAAAAGAATGTCATTAAAAATAATATTACCAGATTTTATATAGTAAATATTGTGGTTATCATAAGGTAAAAACCCATTCCGTGTTTATGTGCGGCGTGGTCTTATGAGTACCTTTTTTTCAAATATCCGTATTTTGAGTATCTCACACACCAGACCCATGACCGGAGTTTATTTTTTCCTTAAACTTTAGGTGCCCTATTTTTTTGGGCAGCCAAGTAGTCAGGTTTAACTTGGAGCATTATGATGGAGCTTGAAGTATGGAGCTGAAGATGTTGCTGTAGATAGTTCTACATTTCCTTTTCCATTGTATTAGTTTACTGATTGTATTCAGCATTTATAAGGATAGAGATTTATAACTGTCCAAGCTGATTTATAAGCTAGACCCTGATAAATGTATTTAAAAAAATTCCGCTGTAAAAGATATATATATATATTGAAATAATATATGTTATCCCATTCGTGTAAGATTCTATTCTGTCTTTATTTTCTTTTTTCTCCAATATAATTCACCTCTTCGGCATTTGGATTTGCAGCACGTAAATACCGAGGATGTATTAGTGTCAATTCCTGAGGGTTGAGGAGACGGGTCATCACATTTGGTATCGGAGCTTAGGTTGAGAAAACACCTGAGCCTGATATGGGTAAAGTCTTATCAGAGATAAGGTTAAGTAATACCCTAGGATGAGTAACTCATTAGAGATAGGGTAAGTGACACCCTAGAATGAGTTGAGAGTATATAAGAGCGTGTATTTGTTAATAATATATAAAAATGATTTGTTTTGAAAATATAGTAAATAAATAATTTTATCCGAGGTCATATTTTAAATATAAAGAATATATTTTAGAAAATATAGTTAGTTATGATATTAAAGTCATAATTGGATAATTGTTCTAAAAAGAAGTTAGTTAAATCTTGAATAAACATATTATGATTAGAATTTCGTAGTTTGACTATAAGATGTTTAATAATGGTATTGAGAGGATTAAGAATAAAGGGAAAACCTAAGATTTGGATAATGAGAACTTTTATCTAATTTTTTTTTCTTAGAAAGGTTTTTGAAAGTAGATGATAATGATTTTTGGAAAAAGCTTATCAAAAGGATTTTTGGAAAGAGATAAAACATTTTGATAAAGATCTCGATTTGCTTCCTAAGTATTGATCAAACCTTGATTTGAAAAGTAGTATAATTGTTAAATTAGGATAAATAATTAGTGTCTACTTCTAAGTTTTTGTGTTTATATCTATAGAATCCATACAGAGTGAAGTATTTAAAAGGAGAGACCTCAAGAGCAAACCGGGGTGAGAAAGATGGCCCAATCATTCTTTCAAGTGATGAGAAAGAACCAATAGAGGAGGAATATGATTTGTATACTCGTAGAGACGGAGATGGTTACCCAATAGCGGGAATGCTTATACCTCCCCTAACTCCAGAACTAGTTATAATATTTAGTGACGCAGAGACCGCTTCAGCCTTGAAAGAATGGGGGATTACTGACCTTGTCAGTTCAGAATTCAAACCTAAAGAAGAACCCCTGGAGGAAGAGTCTGAACTAGAGGAGGACTCGAATGATATGATAACAAACGAATCGAACCACAGTAGTGGGGGCAGCAATATCACATGGGAGATGGATGTGTATCATGTTATTTGGCCTGAGGAGTCATAAAGTACATACATCCAATGGAATAATATGAAAGATGATGAAGTGGAAGCTGAGGAAGAAGTTGCGAAGGAATTCGAGAATCCCGGGGAAATGGGAATACAAGGATTGAAGGAATTAGAGGAAGGGGAAATGTTGTAGGAAATACCAATCGGATGTGGACATATTCCATGGAATCATCCTTGGCTACCGTATGTGGAAAATTAAGATGGAAACGAAGATGACAACGAATAAGAGAGCAAGGATGAGGATATGTGGGAAGTTTGATTGGAGTTTGAATATTGGAATGCACCATCGGCAACAGATTTGGAATGATGATTGAGGTTGTAGTTGAAGACTAGTTATATCTATTTAATATTAGGTATTAAGTAGTAGTTTATAAGTATGGCTTGTGGTAGGGTGATGTTGTGGTTGGCCATATATTTGTACTTGTATTATGAACTTCCCGTATGTACCCGAGTAGGTTTGGGATAACTTGAGGATGACCAAGTGTAGTGGAAATGATGGTTGTGAGATATGAAGATGTATAATATAACTATGATCTTTCATTTTAACTTCATTCATTTTCTTTGTAAGATAAAAAGTAATGAAATAAATTTTGGAAATTAAAATGGGATTTATTGGCAAAGAAATTTCAAAAGAAGTTTGAAATAAAATTATAATAGTATTATTTCAAGTAAAGGATAATTGATTTCTTTTGAAAAGGAGATAGAAATATTTTGGGGCAAATATTTTGAAATGATTACAATGCGTTATAATAAAAGATGTTTATTATAAATTTTAATGGAAAAGGTATTTATCTTCTAGAATGAGATGTTTTCCTTTAAGAAGAAATATTTGGAGAATAAATTTATATATAAAAAAATGTACGTATAAAAAAGTTTAAATCAAATCTAAGATTTTATGAAATGTTTTCATAAAAATATTTTGGAAAAGTTATTAAGTACATATGAGGTACATGGATTATTTCATCACACGATTCAGATCTAAGATTCGAGTGTAGAACTTTGAGGGAGTTATACCAATCCAAAAAAGGATTTATCGTTCGATTCTTGACGATGAACATTGATGAGGGTTTGTGGTTGGATACTTGAGTTTTCTATCATAGTTGAGAGCCATGCAAGGAAAACTAAAATTCTGTCTAGAAAGCCCGATCAGAATCCACACTAGAGGATCGGGGGATCAATACTAGTTCAGAAGTAAAATTGTGGATTTGAATAGTAGATCGAATCAGATATTGCCTTCGGATGATCTATATACATCGTACAAGTGTAAGTTTAAAAACAAATATTGGCGAATACCTTTGGGTTTTGCGTTGTAATTTCGAGGGCGAAATTCTTTTAAGGGGGAAGTATGTAACGACCCACAGATTTATCAATTCTATAAATTATATTTATTTTTAAATATTAAAATATAAGATTTTTAAAACATAGATTATGATGTTTTGAACAAGAATGATGGTTATCTTGTTTTGAATAAGTATTTATGAGAATATAAACTTTAAAGGAATATCGATATGGTTGAAAATCATTTTATCAATAAACAACTCTATAGTTATAAAAAATCGCCTACGGAGCTGGATACATACACTTATTTATCCATTTAAACAAGAACATAAAATAAAATTATTTATTTAATTTTGGGAAACAAAATGTATTTATGACATCATTAATAATAGCACCATATTTATTAATAGATTTATAAATTGAAATTGAAATTTAATGATTTAATAATTTTTGTAATTATTCAAATAATTGTTTTATTGATAATAATTCATTTTAATAAGTTATGGAGTGATAATAAATCAATTATAGTAGTTTTGTAAAGATATATATTTGACTTGAAATTATAAGGAAAATTGATATCACTTTATTGGTATAATTGAACTTTCTGTAAACAATTATTTAATATTAATTTATATAGTTTTATAATTCAAATGAGATCTTTTTAATTAATTAAGAATGATGGGAAATTAGTTTTCAAATTTTGTTTACATTTATATGTAAATTAATTTATAAGCGAAAATGTGACTGAGAATCAGCTTTTCGGTTTTCAACGGTTTAACGAACGGAATTTGTTCAGAGTTGTTGCAACCTTCTTTATATGTCTTATGCACATATATAACATACACATGCACACCAAAACATATACATGAACACATATATACGTACAAATATACATCTACAGTTATATATATATTATAAATGATCTAAGATATTTTTCATAAACTTCATCCTTAAGCAACCCAAAGTCAAACTCTTACACACATCAACTCACACAGATGGAGGCACAAGGGGGTTGGCATAGCCGTGCACCTTGAGGTGATGGGGAGGGTATGGGCAAGGGTATTTTGGTCCGTGCACATTTGGATATTTATTTCCAAAAAATTTCCTGTAAATACCTATCCATTCATTGATAATAATATTCTTCATCTTCTTCTTCCTCTTTCTCAAGCTATTTTAATGGCTTCCTACCTTAGGAAAATTATAAAGAAAAATTAGCAAAAATAAAATAAATTTATATAAGTATATATACATTAGAAATTCACTTCAAAACAAGCTAACCACTCCTCTCCTCTCTCTAAACTCATGGCCACCTCCTCCTACAACCCAAGGCCGAGCGCATCTTCACTTGCAAGCTTAGACCGAGCTCATCCAAAGGTCCAAGGCTCGATTCCATAAGCTTTGATTCGATCGTACCAAAGCTATAGCGAATTTTCATAAAGTCAGAAACTAATGAATGTCAAAAACTATATTTATATTAAGAATATTAGAAGATATATATATTTGACTATTCTTGATTGTAATGATTGTGAACAATGTTTGGATATGAAAATACATTTGTATGGATGTGTAAACAATTCACTTTTAATACACGTCAAATATCACAAAGGAAATCATTTTCCTTTAATAAATAAAATAGTGTATATGAGATTTGTTAAACCTCTATATGATTTAAAATGGCTTATAAATGTTTCATAAACACTAAAACTAAATTTGGTAAAGTTTTGACAAGTTATGAAAATTGAGTCAAAAATAGGCGCGTCACGTAACGGCACTACGTGATTTTGCGCCTTAAAGGTTTTAATCCATTTATACGACAGAATCAGTGTCGGAATTCTTTGTAATTAGAATTTTACAAACTCTTATAATCATAGTTTTCAAACAAAAGAAAAGGATCAAGATTTCGTTTACTAGATTTTGAAATACGAGCAAATCAAATTTTCAAAATAGTCATGTTTTGGCAGTTTAGAAACCAAAGCGATAAATTCTTTATAATTGATATTTTTAATTCTTTAAAAATATGGAATAAGTTCTATAAATATTTTAAATTTTTTTAAAATGTTATAAAAGAGATTTGAGCTATAAAAATGGATTTCTAAATGATCAAAAAATTGTTTTGATCAAATAAGCCTTAAAAGCACTATTCGCAGCACTATTCATATCACTTTTTGAAGCACTTTTAATAACTTTTGAAATATGGCTTTAAACTTAAGTATTCTTTCCCAAACCTTTTATAAAAAATTTCAAATAAATAATTAAGTATTTTACAGATAATATGGAGGTTTTGTAATTTATTTTAAAGACTTTAAATGAATGATCTAAAGAAAAGCAATTGTATTTAAGTGATTTAATCTTGGGTCTAAAAGCCGATGAGTAGACTGGATTTTTCTATTTGTGAGATCTGCATGTGAGGTACTTAAACTAAGGAGAAATTTAGGAGCAACCAGTGCCCTGGTTCACCCGACCTCTTTCCTGGACGAGGATAGATAAGGTCGAAATGTCGAAAACGAGTCAAATATAAAAGATTCAAATTTATAAATTTAATACAACTTAGATTGCGTAGAAATAATCTTCTTATACTTGGTGTTAAATTACAAGGAGGGAAACCATACGATCCATGTGAATTTAAAAGGCGATTCCACCATTATTTGATGGACGGTATAGGTTGTATACGGAAATTGATATTGAGTAGAATTAGTATAATTCCTATCGACCCTTTTTACTCAATAAGGTTTTGCAATGTGATTATAAGAGTTGATTTTGAATTGATATTTCCAAAGCTAAAGAGAGGTTTATTGATTCCATATATACTGGAAATAATATGATTTAAAGAATTATATCTCTAAAAGAGGTATTTTATTTTATAAAAGATATTAATAAATGAAATGATAATTTCCCTCGAACTTAACATCTTTTTAACGATGGTTGGTACAAAGGAAATAGGATCGAATTTAGGTGACTCCTATCTGAAAAACACTTTGAACCAATTTTCGCAGTCGAAGGTGAAGACATTGAATGATAATAAATTAAGATGGAATGTAGGGCTGCTTGTCACTGACCCTCGGGGGAGATTTCCCATATCATTTATACGTCGTAGTAGTATCTCCATTTGAGCTTCGATGCAAGGGTTGCTCGCTATTAATCCTCGAGGTGATTTCCGAAAGGATGTAATATGCGAGTTCCTTTGATTTTTCCTGTTCCTGGACAACTTGTATGGATGAATGTCTGACATTGCATTTCTAAAATGCATGTACATTGATTTTTACAAACGTACATCCCTTTGGTAGTGTATGAGGTAACTCTCCTACTTAACATCTTCTTTGCGAGCTACGAGCTCAGAGGTTGTACATTTGTAGAAATCATAATGTGTGATGGAATTGACAATGTGGCATTCAAAGTGGAAATGGCTTAAACAGGGCATGTTGTAAGGCTATGTGGTTCACAACCATTAGGGTATGGTCATCACCTTTTTAGATTACCCTCTATATATCGGGTATGTTGTATATGTTATGAGAACTCTTGGATAGGTCGGGAACGATCAGGGCGATGTCATATTCGGTTCTATCGACCACCAAATGGGTCTATGGGTAGGCCGGTCTTGCCAGGCGCATAGCTTTCAAAGGTGTTGATCATTGGTACATCCCTCTAGAGATGTACTATACAGAAGGTAGTTCCTTACTTGCGATTGTATGGAAATTCATTCTCTAATAAGTGCCTTTAGACTTGATTGTATAACATATTACACTGGAATTTAATCAATGTAGCAAGTTCGGCTAAGATTATATAAATTTACTTGAAAAGTATTTTCAAAAGAATGGAATTAAAAATAATATTACCAGATTTTGCATAGTAAAGATTTTGGTTATCATAAAGTAAAAAATCAGTTCGTGTTTATGTGCGGCATGGTCTTATGAGATACCCTTTGTTTTCAAATATCCGTATTTTTGAGTTTCTCACACCAATCCCATGACTGACGCGAAATTAATTCATTTTCCCTTAAACTCTAGATGCCCTATTTTTCCAGGCATCAAGTACTTAGGTTTGACTTGGAGCATTGTGATGGAGCTTGAAGTCTAGAGCTGAAGATGTTCCTGTAGATAGTTCTCCATTTCAATTTCCGCTGTATTAGTTTACTAATTGTATTCAACATTTATAAGGACAAAGATTTATAACTGTCTAGGCTGATTTATAAGATAGACTCTAATAAATGTATTTAAAAAATTTTCTGTTGTAAAGATATATATATATATATATATTGAAATAATATATATTATTCCATTCATGTAAGATTCTGTTCTATCTTTCTTTTCTTTTACCTCAAAGTAATCTTCCTCTCCGGGACTTGGATTTGTGGCACGTGAATACCGAGGATGTATTATTGTCGATTCCCAAGGGTCGCGGAGGTAGGTCATCACAAAATAACTCGATCCTTTCATGTCCTAAAAGAAGTTTCACTTTGATTAGGTATTAAGAACTATGAGTACTAGAGCTACCAATGTTAAAGGTGCTTGGGGTAGTACTATCACGAATGGTGGGTATCGAGCACCAAGGAATGTTACCTCGGTTGAGGAACTTAGGGAGAATGTCATGGAGGAGGTCGTACACGTCAGGCTTCAAATGAGTTTTGCTTTGCTCTGCTGCAATTATGAAAGACTGTGGGTAAGAGGTTTAGTGGCATGGAGACTATTATAGAAGTTCAGTCTTGGTTCAGACTATGCAAACAGATATTTGGAGATATGGAGCTAGATGATGCAATGAAGCATAGATTGGTGTCGTGACATCTTAAGGATGTAGCCATGGATTGGTGGAGTTCAATTACAGCTGATGTCCAAGAGAACGACTTCTCTTAGGCCCAATTTAAAGATGAGTTTGAGATGAAGTTTGTTCCATAAGCCGGAAAGACTTTGTTATTTAGGAGCTTTTGGATGTGAAGTAAGGGGCCATAACCATGGTGGAGTATTAGAATCGATTCATTGCATTGTTTCGGTTTGGGTTAGGATTGGTTGCACACCACTGAAGAAGAATAAGATGCTCATTACAGGTATGCGCTTTGAGTTTGAATTTGGTGAATATGGGTTTGAGGTTCGACAGTTTGGCACTGAAGTTTGTTAGTTCTACACCAAAGCCACTTGCTTCTATACCAGCTGGGAGTAAGAAGAAAAAGTTTCAACAGTTGAAGTATATATCCAACCTTTATGCCATTAGTGCAGGCAAAAGGGCCACTTTGCTAAAAACTATAAGAAGGGAGGATGGGGGTAGATGGTAAAGGCATAAACATGGGAGGTACCACAGCTTGCACCGAAGAGTTGCTACAGTTGCCATCAACCTGGCCATTTTGTTAGAGATTGGCCCATGCTTAAGAAAGAGGAACGACTTAGGGTCTTTGCTATTTCTGCAGCTGATAAGGGGAAGTAGATTCTTGAGGGTATACTTTCAGGCTTTCCTATTCATCTTTGTTTGACTCTAATGCTTATCATAGTTTAATATCCCATAACCTTGATTGTTTAGTCATGCTCGGCATGTTATACATATGGACTATTGTTTGTTGTTAATTTATGCTCAACCAGTTTACGAGCATTTTTATCTTTCTACATTACGAGTTGGGTAGATAGTAATTATGGGTACATAGAAACTAACACCTCGCGAATTAAGTTTCATGGTTTGACTGTAAGGCATTTAGTGATAATGTTGGGTTAGAAGTTAAAATTTAGTAAAAGATGTTTACTATAATCAAAAGGGAAAGATAGAATATTTTGGAAATAAATATTTATGAAAAGATTTATATAAGAAAGTGATTTTATATAAGTAAGTTATAAAATATGGTTTACCAACAAAAAAGGATTCAAATAGAGAATTCGAGGACTTAATCTCAGTGTCTTTAAAAAATGTTTTTCAAGATTTTGGAGAAAATAATAATAGTATTAACTGAAAGTAAATATTTGGTAAATTGGTTTAGGAAATTGAAATCATGATACTTAGTGGTATTATATAAAGTATTTGATACCACTTTGGAATGATTTTGATTAAATACCAAAAGTGTTGTTTGGATGTACTGAACTCACTTATGTCGCTTGAAACTAATTTCAGTGATGACCATAGCATCATAGGCGTTCATTTTTTGCTTTCAAATTGTGGGATGCTACAAAGTTGTTTTGGTGAAACGGATTTTGATTTAAATCCCAAAAGTATGATTTGATATACAAAAGTTATGTGTGTATATTATTTCAAATTGGTTTAAAGTGAAAATTGGTGTTTAGTTCTAAAGTTCTCTTGTTAAGTTATTTCATGGACACATGTAGCCTATGCATGAGGAAATATGGTATGTAACGACCTGCCTTTTCGACCATCGAAATTCAATACCAAATATATCTACGGCATTCCAATGTCGAACATCCAATTGCTAGAAAGGCGAATTATTAGGGTAAAAAAAAGAACAAACATGGAAAACAAAATCTTACAGTGGAAATGACAACATATAATATGATAAAGACAGTATAAACTGTTGCTCCAAGATACAAAGTACATCAGAGTTAAAAACAAACCCCATCAGCTGGACAATTATAAATTTCTTACCTTGCAACTGCTGATGGGTATAAATAATACAGTGGAAAATAAAAATATTATGGCAGGTGAATATCCAGCTCTACTCCATAAGCTCCATGTCCCACCAAAGACAGCCTCGAAAAAATACTCGGTCTGACCCAAGCATTATAATAAAAAACTGCCAGATCGGTATGGAAAACTAGCATGAGAAAACTCAAGTAATATGGCGAACATTTAATAATTCTGTGAGACCATGCTACTAATGTGGAATGGGTTTTACCTCACAAGAACAACTTCCATACATGAAGAAATGAAAAACAAATCAGAAAAACATCCAAACAAGTAAGGATGAACATATACAATATCAAAATCTTTACTTAAAGAGTGGACACAAATAAATAAACGTCGAGAAGAGCTCCCGGACACTTCTCGATGCAAATAAGAAAACAATTCAAAGATTTGGATCAAATAAAGAAAAAGAAATTTCCTAATAATAACTAGGAGGGTCTGCTCCCCTTCCCGAAAGTATACATCTAGACAATAAACTTAAGAGGGTCATTTACTCTATGACTCTCTTGAGAAGTCCAAGCCGGACCCCGCCAACCTTACCGAGAATCTGAGTATTTCACATCTCCGTAAGCATATAACCGAATCCAGTCTAAAGTAGATGTGAAGATACCCTCATGAGAATAACCCCACATAGCTTGGCCTCTACTCGTTTTTGGGTTTTAGTCATTTCCGACAAAGGATATCAACGCCCAAATGAGCAACAAATCATCTTAAATTGACGAAACGGGAAAGAAGAAAAGATTAACTCCAAGGTTTGAATAAAAACAAGGAAAATCAATTTATCCAACATGACTAGGAGGGTGCGCCCTCTACACCGAAAGTATAACTCTAGATAAAATATACTTGAGAGCCCATGCCAAACATGCATCACTCATGGGAACTTCTAAGCTGGACCCAGCCTCACACAAGCATCCAAATATACTCACATCGACGCATGGATGCTACCAACAACTTTCTAAATAAATGTGAATATATCCTAATGAGTGCAACCCACATGGCTTGGCTCCCACTCGCTTTTTGGTTTTAGTTATCTGTGGTGTTGGATGCCAATGCTCAAAATGAGTTGTAAATCATCTTAGATTGACGAAGCACAAAGAATGATATCAAAATCGATAGTTAAGAAATCAACTATGGAAAGTAAAAAATGATTGCGTATGGGTATTAGATCGCATACACTTATCAACAATAAACGAATCAAGATTTAAAACATTTGATTCTTACTAGTTCTTGATTTTCACATCACAAATATTTGTAACACACTTTAAAAACACTCTTTAAAAATATTCTTTTATGGGGAATAAGTGTATTAAAAAGTTATACCTAGCTTTGTTTTTAAACATTCCTTTTTACCGACTTCCACATTTATAAAGTATCATTTATAAATTAAAAACCATACTAATTAAAACAATAAATCAAGTTATAATCTTTTTATATATGTAAACATCATTAATTATCCCAAAAATAATAAATCAAATTTATCATCATTTATAAATTTAAAACAACTTTAATTATCTTGAAAGCTAATTAATCAAATTTATAATCATTTATAAATTTAAAACAACGTTAAAGCATTTAAGGGAAAAACTCAACGAGAATGGCGAACTTCGCTCCTCATTCGTCTTCTTCTTTTCTCATTCTGTTTCAAGTTATCCATATCCATCACATAAGCATCTCAATCCTAATTTTAGAAATAGATCTTATGCAGAAGTGGATAGGGATTCACATCCCAAGATTCATTTTCAAAATTATCAATCTGCTTGGCTACCAAAATGGAAAAGGGGATTTTATTTTTTTGTTACAGGTGTGGGGTTAAAAATCATATGGCTAAAGATTGTAGGAATCTGATTCGTTGCTTTAAATGTGGAATTGTTGGTCACAAGAAGACGTCCTGTTTGTTGGTTTCAAATCCCTTCCTAAATTCAGAACCTTTCATTCCATATTTAGAACCTCTTTTTGTGAAACCTATGACTTTAAAAGAGCACCATTACAATTTTGTTTTAGAATTCTTGAAGTTAAGAGGTATGTACCATGGATGTTCTGTAGAGAATAAAGAGGAGGGTAGTTATCTTTTTAATGAAATGTTCTGGCATTTTGATTGTTTAACTACTGATAATATTGGAAATCATCCAAATGAAAGGAATGGGTTTCAATTCAATGATTTTTGGAAAAGAGAAAATGATTTTCAAGAAAGTGTGACTGCACAGTGGAACAATCATGTAGATATATATGTAAATAGCTCTGGTAAGGATGGTCATATTGACAAAATGTTGTTGGATCCAGTTGTTAATGATTATAGTTCTTCAAGTCCTAAGTCTGAAGATGGAGTTTCTAATGATAGTGCTGCTTTGATGTCACTATTTCAAATGTTAGTTCAGATGATAGAGATGCTTCAGTAGATCTTATGGTCGTTAAGATGTTACAAGTGAATCATATTAATTTTTCTTATTTTGATCCAATACTTTTAGATGCAGATGTTAAGAAGCATAATTCGTATTTTCTTCTTCAAGAATCTAATTTACTGATTATATTTTAGAATGTGTTAATCATTTGCAAGTGTTAGATAATAAGTGTCATGACAGTGTGGTTGATGGTAGGATTTTGGTTAGTAAGGTGAATGATATTTTGCTCAGTGACACAGCAAACATGCATAGGGATGAATTATTTGTGAACATAGTTAAGGCTTTCAGGGTTGATAATGATGCTTTAGCCATTGGTTTGGTGATGGAGAGGGTTTTGCATAGTGATCATCAGATGATGCGCATAATAAGGAAAAACAGGTAATGATTTCTCTAACTAACTGTGTGAAGCAAGTTTATGTGTTTAAAGAGCAGGGTGTGGTTCATTATGTTGCTGTATACACAAATGTGCATTCTGTTTGTGGTTCTTTATATGGGATAGTGAGGTATTTTCAGGTAGATGTAGGGCAGAATTCATGTAAGCATGTTATTAGAGGAGATGATGTCCGAGATTCTGAAACTTTTGCTCATTCAGGTATTTGTAGAGTTGGTGATTTTTTGGGCGGTGTTAGCGTGAATGGTGATAGCTTGGAAATGATTATAGTTGTAGTTTTTTCGAATGTTAAAAAGGGTGTGTCTTTTTTTCCTTTGCATAATACTGTAGAGAGAGGTGGGTTTTTGGGTAAGTCAGTGAGTCATTCTTCAGTTTATTTGATGACTAAGGAGCTGAATTCATTGAGCATTGTTGTAAATAGGGCGATGAGGCTACAGGAAAGGTTGGGTATAGAAGTAATTATATAGAGGCTTTATACTGAAGGAGATTTGTACAGTGATGCAAGCAAGGTCATGTACTATTACATTGAGCCTTTCAAATTTATTTTGTTCTGCTGCCTTGCATCTTTATGAAGATCTTCACCATTTACTATCCATGCTTGTGTTTCTACTCATACACCCAAAGTTGGTAAAATAATTAGTAAGTGTACTTCAGCAGTAAACATTAGAAGAAGTCCTCGATTGAAACTTAAAGTTTCTAAGTCTTATGTATGAGGGTTGATGAATATTTGGGGGATTTTTTGGTGTTTGTTGTTTTAGATACTGTATGTGGCTTGAGCAGATGCGGTTTGTTATGTTGAGGTATTAGCAGGTATGGTTGTTGAGGTTGAGTTTGTGGGAGTTGTTACAGAAGGCTGCTCATTTCATGGAGACGTATCAGGCATTAGATGCTTGTTACTGTAGATTGTTTAGGGAGGGTCTTTAGTTTTATAGGCTTTTGGGAGGGTTTTATTATTTTTATTTCTTTTTGTATGGGGGTTTTTGCTACCTATCATGCTTTTTGGCAGCTCCTTTATTACTGGTGATATGTATATGTACATGTGTGCTCTCCTCTACTTTAGAGGATCACACATTTCTCTCAAAAAATAAATTTAAAACAACATTAATTAACCCGAAAGATAATAAATCAAAATTATAATCATTTATAAATTTTTAAAGCATTTTAATTAACCCAAAAGATAATTAATCAAATTTGTAACCTCTCTTATGAATTTTAGTCAATACTTATCCTGAATTTTAAAAATTATTTGAAAATATAGTGTAAACAATTTTCAAAGTGCAAAAATGAGATCAAACATTTATTTAGCAAAAATACAAGCAGAAGATCAACACACACAAGGATTTTGTGAGAAGATATTTCATAAGTAACGGTATAGTGAAAATTGCTATACATAATTCAAACAGTATGTCACAAATGTTCGGACTAAACATCAATATAAGCAATAAAAGAATACAAACAACATGTAGATAAAAATAATAATGGCGAGAAACCCCTTTGGGTCTCTCTACAAAAGTCCCTTTTAAATCACACATATGTATGTGTATTTTTTGAAGTGTTCCGCAGCGACCTATTTGCTACGAAAGTGTTCCGCAGCGACCTATTTGCTACGAATGCAATCCAACTTCTCTTTTCTGTCCTCTATGATAAAATGCTTATTTATGTCATCCGCTATCAAGAGGGAATTCAAATCCAACCAAACAGCCAAGTAATAATGTTCTTTTTACTTTGCAGGCACTGAACGGTGACTTATTCTGCTTCATAGATGTCCAAACAATCCATTCAATTTAATTATTGCAGAACGGAGTTTTATTCTGCTAAATAGATGTCCCAAACGAAGTATAACTAATTTAACTACGTTAATAGTAATTAAATGTAATCACTATACTTTTACCGCTAATTTATACTTTATTAAAATTATCAACAATTATCCAAACATTCAACAATAATCTATAATAACACAAGAATCATATAGTTTATTTAAAGATGAGTAAACTCACATAAATTGCAATGGACGCTTTCACATTCCAGTTTGGTCATGTTCGATTTTAGCTAGAAATTCAACTAGTTCTAAATTCAATGAATCCAACTCCAGTACGTGGATGACATTACTACGAGTCCAAAGGCACTGACAGAGTCCAAATCTGACCACGTATGAGCAAGATATCAACTTAAAAGGATTCGAATTAATCAAACTAATCAATAACTTAATTAACTAAATTAATTACTTTGCTAAATACATTGTTAGCCGTAAAACACTCTCACAAAAACCCAGGTCGCAATGAACACCTACCACTACCTCTATTTAGTTTACTCCTAATGCCGCCCCTGGCCAACTCCGGCCACCGCACCACTACCGTCGACTCCCCAGACCTCGACGAACTCCTCGACACTAGAATCAACACCTGCCGTCGCCTGTAGCCGGAAACTAAGCCCCATGAAAATGTCCCCGTTCATTTCCTCCACGACGCCACCATAAGCCACTGTTTGCCACCATGTCGCCTTTAAACGACAACTCATGCCACCGCCGACCTAACACCACCGGCTTGCCTCCCCATGACGATGGCAGCTCACCACCGAACCCAAAAACATCATTGCGTTAATCTCCCGATCTACGCCGCCTCAAGCCACCAACTGCCAACCCAACAGATCATCTTCTATAACTCACTAAGACGCATGTTTATTTAGTTAAGGCTGTCACCTAATTCGGCCTCTAGTAGTCGTGGATGATCTTGGCCATAGGATGAGGGGCTTAAGTATTGAATTTTATCAAACTTTATATCCAAATACTTTACTAAACTTCCATCATAAGGTAAACAAGTTGTTCAAGTAACTTAAGATTCTCAAGCAACATATCAAATACAAATCAAAACACTTTCAAAATTTTGAATTTTGATTTAATTTAAAAATGTTTTGGAAAGAAAGTTTTGCGGTATCCCACTTTACAATATCCCATCCGCGTACGAACCGTGAACAACAGAAATAGAAATATGACCATGCACCAAAATGTGATATAATCTCAAAACAAAGATAAAATACACTGGTTATCTTATTCTATGAGATCACAGAAACACCATCATTTGGAGAAATCATCAAATGACAATTTAAGTATTTTTCAAATTAAAAATTATGGAAAAATCAAGTAAATTCAACTAAAAATACTACAATAAAAATCAAGTCGTTTTTATTAATAATTGATTTTCTTATTATTTATTCGAACTATATATTATTGTGAATAAATTTCCAAAATGATTTCTAACTATTATTTATTAATTAAAAGGAGTTAAATAAAGTTATTAAATCCATTTAATTAATGGTCAATTCATAATTCATAATTTAAATAATCACTAAATTTGAATTTAAGCTATTAACTTCTAAAAACCAATTATTTAAATATTTAAAACTAATTAAATGTTCAAGTGTTATATGGTTAAACAGATTTGTTACGTAAAATAAATGGTGTTTGTATATACTATTAGGATGTAATGGAGTATTATACGAGTATGAAATTAAGTTATAAAATATGGATAAAATTGAAGTTATGTTTTATGAAATGATTCATAAATGGTTTTAGTATTGAATGAAATACTATTTGGATAAATGAATATGACTAAAAAGGAATTGGTGTAGTTAAGGAACCAGTAGGATAAATACGTAAGTTTTACGTAGATCGTTTTATTGGCATAACTGTTTTTGATCTAGTATTCTAGTAAATATTTTCAAGGTAGTTCACACCGGTCCGAACAAGCGTTTTCACTCGATTATTGACGGCAAACACTTGATATGGGTTCGTGATATGATCCTGATGTTTTATATCATAGTACATGGCTATGAAAGTAGAACAGAGGTTTGTAATCATGGAATCAAATCAGAGTCCGCACTAGATAGGTCAAGTGATCTATACTAGTTTGAAAGTGAAATTTATGTGATCGAGCAAACGATTAAATCGGATTTTGTGTACGGAAGGTCCATGTGCATCGTACGGGCTTTAGTACATTTGTATACTATGCTTGTTAGCTTATGAAGAGTTTGGGAAATGACTCTTCGATATGTTATGAGGTAGCATGAATAATCATCTAAGTAATGACCTTAGGCTGTTGAGCGCAAGGTATGCTTAGTAGATTGTTTATCATCCTTGGATGATAGGAGAATTTTGAACCTGAGCAAACTATGAGCATTGGTTGCTAGTAATTGTGAATGATTTGATTATTTGTGTGATTATTCCTTTGTTAAGGTTAGAAGGACTATGGAGCAAGGATGCTCGGGATGGTGCGAAAGAGACAGGGACAGTTTGAAGGAGATCCATCCAGGGTTGTTTATAGACTAGAAGTGTACTCACCGCTTGAGGTGAAGTCACTTAGTATGAATTTAGGTTTGCATTTTAACTTGTATATAGTTTCAGCAGTATGTTATATATGTGTGTGTATGTGTGTGTGTATCTTGTTCTTCTTCGAATATCGTAGCATTTTGAAATACAATTAAGTGTTATAAATATGATTTATAACCTTGTTAGACATCATTTAACTAATGAATAATGATAAGAAACTTGTTTTTGAAAATCCTTTACAAAAATATATTCTTTAAAGAAAATCGATAATGTGACCAAAAATTGGTTTATCGATAAACAGCTTTTACACACACACACATATACATATATCTTGCTATTCCATCTTGTTCGAATATCATAACGTTTTGAAATATAATTAAGTGTTATAAATATAATTTTATAACCTTTTCACACATCATTTAATTAATGAATAATGATAACAAACTTGTTTTTGAAAATTCTTTACAAAAATAAATTCTTCGAAGAAAAATCGATAATGTGACCGAAAATCGGTTTATCGGTAAACAGCTTTTCGATCGATATAAGTTGTTCAAACTCTTATGCACTTATCTAATGATCAAATGAACACATTAGCAACTAATTAACACATGCTTCTCTTCATAAAGCATGGAACATTCTAGAAGCTTCCTTTAGGATAAGAAATATTTCGTAAAGTAAGGGTATAAGGGTATTTGTTAAGGAAGTGAGATAAAGAAGAAGTTATCTAAAGGAGAAGTGATGGAATGTAAGGCTTCCATGGCATGGTGGGGGGTGAGTGCAAGCTTAAAGAGCACCATTTTGTTCCTATAAACGGGAGGTCGCACCCTTAGAAATAAATCACAAATTCACAAACCAAAACTAAACTTCTTTAATGACTACTTCTTCTTCTCTTATTTTCTAAAGGAAAATTTTGTAAATCTTATCTAAATCAACTCAAATTTGAAGTGAATCCTTGGATAGTAAAAACTCAACTAACATCTGGAAAAGTGGTCAAAATGTCATTTGTGCAAAACTGCCCCATTTAGCCTTGATTTTTGGACTTTAATGGTATGAAAAGATATTTAAATTCAAATAGTTTGTTTCATTCTATTTACAAGTGTTTACTAACTCATACTAGAGTATTTCAAAAATGGATTGAGATATTTATGAATTTTTAAGAAGTAGTTAGGAATTTTTAAAGAAGTGGATTTTATAATAAAAACTTGTTTTTCCAAGTTTTTAAGGAAAATATAAATTTGTTATTTTCAAGTAAAATTTTGGATAAATATTTAAAAATTATTATAAGTATTATAATGTATTTTAAAAGCATTTTTAAGTATATATTTTTTAGCAAATATGTTGACTATTTTATATCTTATGGAATAAAATATCTTTTGACTTGTTTATTAAAATATCAAGTTTTACAAGTAAATTACTATACATATATATCATTCAAAAAGGGTTTTAAAAGTATAAACAAAAGGTTTAGAAAGGGGTTAGAATTGCTTAGTGGCCAAATAATTAATGGTTTAATTACTTGTTTGAAAAGTAATTGATTATGATTAACACTAAAAGGCGACAAAGTAAGGCTTATCTATTTATGAGAGTTAAGACTGATGTTCGAGTAGGGATGGAGTAATAGAGCTCTAACCTACCAGCTTTCCTCTCTACCAAGGGATAGTAAGTCGGAAAATGTTGGAAACGTGTTAATCATGTTGATTTCTTACTTGTTTATGGAAATCATTAATATTATACCAAACACTAAAAGCCGACGAGTTTTAGACTTATCTATTTGTGAGATTCAAGAATGAAGTGTCTAAGTAAAGGTTTGATGGAACCAGTTCTCTAATGTACCTTGCTTTACTCTTGAACGAGAAATAGTTAGGTTGGAATGTCGGAAACGAGTTGACCATAAGAATATTGATTTGTATAAGAAATTGTTTTGACTAGATAATCATTATTCGATTATCGAACTTGTCCTAATATTTATTTAGGAAGTTATTGAAAGGCTTCGCGATTTCGTAACAATGAGAACCCCCAGCGAGGAGCATTGGTACGAAAAAACTCTTGGTTTCGCTTACTTCTGGGAGAACCGGAATTGAGTTAATCGAAATTTCATCGATTGATTTTGGAGAGTCCAGTAAGTGGGAAGAGTGTACTTATATGAGACAACTCAAACACGTAATCACTTCAAAACCATATAGGAAATCTATGTTCTGCAAGAGATTGTGATATGGAATGTTATAAAGTTTAATTGTCTACCCTAAGGTTAAGTTCAAGGGAGAGTTCGGCGTTAACATTTCTAACGACACTATCATTTGGGACTATCTATCTTGAGGAGTACTCCATGAGAGAAGATAGCATTAGCATTCGTTGAAGGATATATGCTAGGAACCTATGTGGAGGTTCGATATCTATTCGAGATGCTCAACTCCATGTAGTGATTCGTGATCTATTCGAGATGATGAAATCCATTTGGGGATTCGTGTTCTGTTCAAGTGATGAAGACTTGTGTGAGAGATGTTGAACATAGCATCGACATTGGGAAAATGATAGAAAGCAGAGAAGGGGCATGGCCAGAGGGTTTAGCTGGCATCAAGTGCATATCAACTCCATATCTAGAGATGCTTATTGATTGTTGCTAGTGGGAGTTGATATGACCTAAGTCATACACCGAGGATGATCCAGTTGTGTTTACCTTAAAGTATATCCTATCAAGATATGTACGATGCTCAGAAGGTAGTGTATGATCCTTGTCATGGAGTTCGGATGTGGCCAGACCGAGGAGATCTCCGTCGAAAATAAATCCACATACGAATGCACGTTAGCAGTATTGGTTATATACCTAGTATTGTTGTGGCGTTCACACAGCAGGTATTTGATATGATTTATGTGCTATACTCTAGACATTATCTATCATATCACCATATGTTAAACTTAATGAATGGTTGGTTTCTTTGAGAGAAAAACCGTTATGTGAATTTGTACGGTCTCAATGGTTACTGTTACTTAATGCATATTTCTTGAGTTTCTCATGCTGGTTTGCCAGACTGATCTGGGTGTGGTTTTCTTATAATGCTTGGGTCAGCCTTGTGTACGTTTCCAGATTTAGCAACGGATGCTTTGGAGCTTACGGAGAGAAGCTAGATGATTATCTTCCTTTGTATTCTTATTTCCACTGCATTTTTGTATTGTATATATCAGCATTATGAGGAGAGGTAGTTATAACTATCTAGCCTGATGATAGTACTTAGGTTTTAGTAAACGTGAAATTTCTATATTCAGAATAACCCTTCGTACTAGTCCTTTGACTATATATCACCGTTCCGCTGTGAGATTCTGATGTTGTGTTCTTCTTCCTTATTTTATCTTTTTTTTTTCTTTTTTTTACAAAGTTTCTATTTTTCTAGCACTTGGATACTCGACATGCGAATAGCGTGGATGTATTAGTATCTACATTAGAGGGTCGAAAATTTGGGTCGGTACAATACTAGACCATCTTTAGCATATATCGCTTTTACTACTTGATTGAAGCAAACTAGAGAATTGAGATTGTTGAAACATTAATAATTTTTATTGTAAATGAGAAAAGAATTGTTCAGTGTTATGTACTACAATACTACCAAAAACTGGTTGAAGTTTGAGATAACACATACGCAACACAACATTCAGTACTAGCAATCTACGGTGAAGTCGTCTACCCCTAAGGCGTAGTATTTTTTTATTTCGGTGCACGTATCGTTTTTTATTGGCTATACCAATTAATTTTGGTTTTTTATATCCTAAAGTTCCTATTTTATTCTTACGCATGTGTTTTTTATTCCATAATCTTCACATCAATTTCTAATTTAAAAATAATTATAATTTAATTCATTTTATTAGTTAAAAACACTTGAAACAAATTAAAATAACAATCTATATTTGATTGTCTTCTTTGCAACCCCTTTCAACATACCTAAACTTTTTCGCTAATGCATCCTACTTCTCTCCATTTTTTTCCTCTTATGTTACTTTCATCCCTAACTACCAATGTCTCTGTAGTTGCAAATACTAGTGCAAAATTGTGCTATGCATACAGGAACCACCGCATAATTAATTTAATGATGTACTATTGGATTTGTTGTTATGAGAAGGTGACAAGATATGTTCCTAAATTGTAATTTTTCCGTTTAGTTTTTTCTCAAACACTACTGATAAACGGTTATTGATCTGCCAAAGTAAATGTAAAATGTATAACTAATATTTTGGGGCCACAACGACTTTACATAACAAATATTAACATTAACTATCTATTATTCTTAACTTGTAACATTATTAAGCACAAGTGTAAGCAACATAAATTCAATATGAGTTTATCTATGTTTAATATATAAAGTTAAATATGTAAATAGTTCTCCATCATAATAGCATCCAAAACTTATGATAGAGAAATTATGCTCTAAATGAAATAATGTTCAAAATTTGATTCAAAGAAATAAATCTTCAGCATTTGCATTATTACAGTTTTATACATACACAATATTAAATAAATTATTAAAATATCACAGTAGATTGGATACACCAAATTTTTAACTCATAATGTAATATGATATGAGAATAATATGTAATATGCATTGTGTATTAAACTTTTGGAATGGCCGTATTTTTTCCTTTATACATCAAAATATTCTTGCAAACTTAAGACTACGGCCAATGGCGGACTTAGTCCTGGGCTCAACTGGGCTACAGTCTAGGGTAAACTAAGAAAACAAAAACAAAAACAAAAAATATTTCTCAAAGTCATAACCCAGCCAGCCTAAATGAAGGAAGGCCTAACTCATCCCGCATCCTGCTCTTTCTTTAAATTTCCCCTATCGCGATTCACTCCTTCACACAGAACAGAAAACAGACTCCTTTATCAACGTCGACTCTCGCTCAATACCAAAGATAAATTCAACCTTTTGAGGTAATTTTTCATTTGTTTAATTTAAGTTGTTTGCAAATTACTGTCAGTAGATAAGTACTTTAAATGAAGCAGCCTAATTATTAGGCTTCTTATGTCTCATATCTCAAATTTGGTAGCAATTTGCATTACTACATACATGTTCTTTAAGTTGTAGGTTAACCGATTTCTATTCTATTGCTATTTGCTAGGTACTCATTATTCGTTAGTTGTATTGCAATTTGAAAACATTTAATTTAATCATATTTGATTATTTTCTCCGTATGATAGTTAAAACCGATTGATTATTGCTTGAAAATTGAAATGATAACCTAATTTTAATTTTTTTGTTAAATTAGGTTTTGTTAAAGAAGTTTTTGTAAAATTAGTTTGAAAATGATTTATATTTTCTAAAAAAATTAAATGCCTTGTTATTGAGATTCATTTCTCTTTAAAGAAAAATATTACATTAGTATATTAATTTGATTGTTATTTTTTTGAATTTGATAACATTTAGTTATGCTAATTACAAGGTATAATGATTAATAGGTTATATTAAAATGTCGAACAAACAACGAAGCAAGAAACCAAAAACTCTTTTATCTTTCTTTAAAAAGAGAAATTATGATGTATCATCAAACGAGCATTCAATATTGGAAGTTGATGCACCTTAATTCAACTCTCAATCTCATGTTCAACCACTTTCAATTACTAGCCCCTGGTCCAATTCAATAACTGTTAAACGAGATCCAGCATTACGATTATCGATATATGAAATTGAATCGCTTACTAAAAGAGATAAGGTTCGATGAGCTTTAAAGTCAGCCACCCTTATGTTAATTCCTAGGTCCACCCTTGATTAAAGCAATACACCACTAAGTATAATTCAAAGTAAATTAATATTAAACAAAATACTTGTAGGTACACTCAAATATACTTTAGATAAAATTTTATTAATGATAACAATTAGATCAAAATATAAGGAAACAAAATCAACTAAATGAACTTTTAAAGATAGATTATTATTATCACTTTAATAAGTTAGTTATATGCAATGCATAATGAAGTATTTTATAAAATACACACATACATATGCATAGAAGTAACAAATATTGAACTGAAAGTAGAAGTGGAGTAGTAAACAAATGATTTTATAAAATTTAAGAAATAGATATAGTCTACTTGTTTTATGTGAACTAAAATATGTCGAAACTATGTTTTACTAAGAAAAAGTAAATATTTTCCACAAAAATCATAGATAAAACTTGCGTTTTAATTATGTGCATTAAATACCCGCTCATTATTTTCCATCAATAATAATTTATAAAATAGAAACACCTATCATATCTCCTCTCCTTCAGCAAACCAATGTTAGATATACCTAACTTTGCAGTCTAACATGTTTTTCAATTTTGACTTTCATTCAATAACCTCTTACTTTCACCATATGATTTTCATTTTGTTCATGGTTGGCCATAATTTTTCATTTGAGATCTAGTTATAAATAGACATAAACTTTTTTGGAGTATCAATCCAATATCGATACTAATGCTTTTAATATTTTTAATTTCATGTAAGGTAAAATATATAATCGTAATATATATGATATATAATGTTCTCTTTCAAGCATAAATAAATGTATAAAATATAATACTGCTTCACACCCATAAAAATATTACACTTATAATGCCTATGTTAGTTTGTTGCTAAAGGAATGAAAAGTAGTAGTTAATAATAGGTGATGAGTTCCTAATTTACTATCTTTTTACAATAAGAAACATTTATTAAAGTTATGAAATGATACACAATACATATTTCTTATATAGTTAAAACTCAAGATGCTTCACAAATATTTCTTAAAAAGGAATTACATGAAAAGAAATGATTAATTAAAAATTAATTTTCTAATACATTAGCATTAAAGAGGATTAATATGTAGCTGATTTTTTCACTGCATGTAATTTCAACTAATTCTCTAGTTTGTTTTAACTCAAAATACAATACATTTAACTTACAAGCATTATTAGTATTACATAAGCACATCTATTGTACAAATGTGAATAATCATGTGTAAGAGTTCACAATATTAGATATCATAAGACATATGTGCATATATAATACTTAAAGCCAGATAATAAAAGAAAAATGAAACAACATTTCAAACACATATTACTACATAATCTGTTGCCAACCATTTTAGTATTCAACATGTTTAGAAAATAGATCTACTTAGATTGCTATTTATGCACAATTTTGTAACTTAAAATTTGAAGTGTGTCAACCTGTTATAATACCATTAGTCAACTAAACTAAAAATAATCAATGTTATGTAAATTATGCACACATAAATATATTTAAATAATTGAATGAAGTATATTTTATGATAATTTAAATGTAGTTTTAAAATATGAAGTATCATTATTTCAATATTGGTACATATTCAGAAAAAAGCATATGTGCTCGAACTAAATTTTAGTTTGCAAATAGATAATGAAAATGATGAAACACCTATCATATCTCCTCTCCTTCAGCAAACCAATGTTAGATATACCTAACTTTGCAGTCTAACATGTTTTTCAATTTTGACTTTCATTCAATAACCTCTTACTTTCACCATATGATTTTCATTTTGTTCATGGTTGGCCATAATTTTTCATTTGAGATCTAGTTATAAATAGACATATACTTTTTTGGAGTATCAATCCAATATCGATACTAATGCTTTTAATATTTTTAATTTCATGTAAGGTAAAATATATAATCGTAATATATATGATATATAATGTTCTCTTTCAAGCATAAATAAATGTATAAAATATAATACTGCTTCACACCCATAAAAATATTACACTTATAATGCCTATGTTAGTTTGTTGCTAAAGGAATGAAAAGTAGTAGTTAATAATAGGTGATGAGTTCCTAATTTACTATCTTTTTACAATAAGAAACATTTATTAAAGTTATGAAATGATACACAATACATATTTCTTATATAGTTAAAACTCAAGATGCTTCACAAATATTTCTTAAAAAGGAATTACATGAAAAGAAATGATTAATTAAAAATTAATTTTCTAGTACATTAGCATTAAAGAGGATTAATATGTAGCTGATTCTTTCACTGCATGTAATTTCAACTAATTCTCTAGTTTGTTTTAACTCAAAATACAATACATTTAACTTACAAGCATTATTAGTATTACATAAGCACATCTATTGTACAAATGTGAATAATCATGTGTAAGAGTTCACAATATTAGATATCATAAGACATATGTGCATATATAATACTTAAAGCCAGATAATAAAAGAAAAATGAAACAACATTTCAAACACATATTACTACATAATCTATTGCCAACCATTTTAGTATTCAACATGTTTAGAAAATAGATCTACTTAGATTGCTATTTATGCACAATTTTGTAACTTAAAATTTGAAGTGTGTCAACCTGTTATAATACCATTAGTCAACTAAACTAAAAATAATCAATGTTATGTAAATTATGCACACATAAATATATTTAAATAATTGAATGAAGTATATTTTATGATAATTTAAATGTAGTTTTAAAATATGAAGTATCATTATTTCAATATTGGTACATATTCAGAAAAAAGCATATGTGCTCGAACTAAATTTTAGTTTGCAAATAGATAATGAAAATGATGATGACAAAAGGGTAAAATAATATATAACACCATCTATAAGATTCCAATATTTGTGAATGAGTTTATATTTAATTTCGTATGGAAATTTGGTTCCGTCGCTAAATTTATGAGTGGTACGTGAAAACCCTTTCCCAAAACATGTTTTAAATTACAACCCCATTTTTTATTCTAGTTAAATAGTTTTTTTGTTTTTTTTCAAAAATTAAAATAGAACATTAATAACATTATTTTATGATCAGAACAAATCTTTTTTTATTTTTCTAAAAAACTGTAGACATTTGTAGAAAAAATCAAAAAATATTTATAGTCTAGAAATTTTAAAAAATTCGTGGATATTTCTGCAGATATTTGTAGAGTTTTCTATAAATATTTACACAATTCTCTGCAAACATTTGCAGAATTTTATGCAAATCTCCTAAAACATATAACATGTTTTCAAAAAGGGATGAGTATGTATCTTAAAATATAAAGTGGGTGTTTTACAAAAGTTCCCATAAATAAATTTACATATTCAATCTTAGTTAGAGTAAATTACAATACCAATTTATAATATATTTGTTTCCAAATTAAGTAATATAATCGATCACACGTTATTGTTGAATCTGTTCTCCTTAATGCTAGTTAACTGAATTATCTGCCATAAATTTGTAAATTCATTTACATTAATTAATTGAATGTTAAAAGTGGAAAAATATGAAAATATACATTGCGAATGAAACATAGTTTTAAAACATTAATATTATCAATAATCAACCACACTAAAAGAAAATGTGTAAAGTTTTAAATTAACTAAGTTATATATGTATATATATATTCTCTAATATTTATATACTTTTCATATAAAAACTAAGTGTACTTTTCTATAATTTCAAAACTAACTGAAGTTAAAAGTAAGAGTTTTAGAGACCTAAAGCATTACATAAAACCAAAACTAACATTATTTGTAAAACAGAAAGCTTAGATAATCTATGCTTTCATCATATGAAATATTCATTTTTTAAGTAACCATACAATATGAGTTTATAGATGTTGTAATAAATTCAATCTACACTAAGATATTAACAAGGAAGTAAAAATTATATAAAACATGTTTTAGTTTGTAGACGATTAACTCGTATGCAAAACTTTTACATAAAAATGAATATAACAATGAATATATTTATTGCTGCAGATAGATACAAAAGTGTATATAGAAATAAATGAACATACATTTATTAATATATGAAATAAAAAGCTTAAGAAATTAATGAAAAATACATTTACTATTTTATATTTTAATTCAAACTAAATAGAGAATTAATATTCGTTAACACTAATTTATTTCTCTTTGTTTTATTTCAATTTTTGATTAGAAAATTAGTCACGTATTAATTCTCAATTTAATACTTATAAATGCTAATCAAATGAATTAGTTAGCACTAATAGAAGTATTCATTTAATTAAAATCAAATTAAAAAAAAACTTGTAACGACCCGCAAATATCACTTTGATAAATTATATTTATTTTTAAAATTATTTAAATTAGGGTTGATAATACAAATAATATTGCTTTGAGTGATAATAAATAATAATAATATGTTGAATAAATATTAACAAAAATATTTTCCTCGGGGATTAAATCGATAAAACGGCCAAAAACTGTTTTATGGATAAGTAGCTCTATAATCGTAAAATGTCACATATAGAGCTGGATCCATATAATTATTTTTATAATTGAACAAGAATACAAAATAAAATAATTTATTATATTTTTGAAAAGTAAATGTATTTATGACATTGTTAGTAATGCCTTTAAATATAATAATTGATTTATTAAATTAAATTGAGATTTAATGATTTAATAATTATTATAATTATTTAAATAATTTTTTGTAAATGATAGTAGTTCATTTTAATAGTTATAAAGTGTTAAGAAAACATTTATGATAATTTTATAAAGACAAATGATTTGAAAAAATAAGAAAAAATCGATATCGCTTTATCGATATTGTAGCAGTTACTGTAAATAATTATTAATATTAGTTTATATGATTTTATAAATGAACTGTAATCGTTTTAATTTATTAATAGTGACAAGAAATTTGTTTCAAATTTTATTTACAAATATATGTATATAAATTGATAACTGAAAATGTAACCGGTAATCGGTTTCTCAGTTTTCAACTATTTAACAAACAAAAGTTGTTCGAATTCATTTGAAATGTTGTTATCCTCTTATGCACATACATGTATAATAACATATATATATATATATGTGTATACGAACACTTAAATATATACATATTACAAAATAATTAAATAATTTCCTAAGACTTAACACTTAAGCAACCAAAAAGCAAACATCAACTCAACTTTTCAACACCATCATCAAACCATCACCTCACATCACCATCTCTAGCCTAGGGGGGCTGCCATGCATGTGTAGGGAGGTAGCAGGAGTGTGGGCTAAGGGCATTGCCATTAGATATTTTTTCCAAATTTTCTCCTATAAATACTCATCCACTTTCTCATATTTTTCACCATATTCTTATCATCTTCTTCTCCACTTCAAGCTTCTTTTCATGGCTTCTATGCTTAACAAAAGTTATGGTGAAATATTTAGCAAAAAAAATTAAAATCGTATAATACATATAAGTTATAATTCCACTTCAAACAAAGACGAATCTCCTCCATTTCCTCTTCCTAAACTCACGGCCACCCTTCTTCCTTTGGCCGAGCTTCCTCCTCACATCATCTAGGCTGTGAGCATTATAAGGTGGATCAAGCCCATTCAAGGTCAAAGAGTTCAGTTCAGTAGAGTTTAAAGCCATCGTAGCGATGCTATAGTCGATTTTAGACTAGCTCGAACGGAAAATGAAGGTGAGAAACTCTTACTTATATTATATTTTTGAATGATGATATGATATTTGCAATGAATGTTTAAAATTCTTTGATAATCAAGTTTGGTTGTTTAATATGAATGTTGAATATATATGAAAGTCACGGAAATGCACGTCGATAAGCACAAAGAAAATCACTTTCTTTTATTTAATGAATTGGTGTATATGGAACGTTAACCCTCTTTAAAAAGGTTCAAAAATGAGTTTGAAATGTTTATAAACATATGAAAGAGTTTTGGTGAAGCTTGAAACGTAATTGAAAATTTAGTCAAAACATTAGGTGCGTCGCGTAACAAGAGTTCGCAATTTCACGTCAAACGAGTATATAGAATGGAATATAGCTCGAAATTTTTAAAGATAAGAATTTTCTGAACTAATATATCCATAGTTTTCAAACAAAGAAAGAAAATCAAAATTTCGATAGGTAGATTTTGAAATATGAATAAACCAAGCTTTTAGAAAAATCACGGTTTTGTAGTTTGGAATCCATAAAAGGATTTCTTTGTAAATGATATTTTAAAATTGTTTAAAAATAGGAAATAAATTCTAAAAATCTTTTAAAAGCTTTAAAAGTGATTTGAGTTATAAAAACAAATTTCAAAATGATAAAAAGTAATTTTGATCAATGTAGTTTAAAAAGCACCATCCGTAGCACTTTTCCACGGCACTTTTCTATAACTTTTGAAATATAGTTTTAAACGCAACCATTCTTTTCCAAAACTTTTGTGAATGTTTTCAAATGATAAATAAAGTATTTTAAAGATGACTTAAAGGATTTATGGAATGGTTAAATATTAAATGATTTAGAGTCGATCAAATTACTTGACTGCCTTATGGGTGTCAAAGAGATAGTGTCTAGGCTTGGATTTGAAAACCAGTTTCTTGCTCTCTTTGGCTATTCGAACTGGCCCGATGAATGGAATAGTAAATTGATTTACTCGGATCAAAATTTACCAAAGAATAAAGGATATGATTTTCCAAATATAAATAATTTGGATTTTATGGAGATAAACTTCTTGAACTCGGTGTTAATGCCCGAAGAGGGAACTCATGATATTCGTGGAATTTAAAAGGTGATTTCACCATTATTTTGCCCATAGTACTTGTTGAATATGAGTATTGATATTGAGTAGAATTAGATGATTTCTATAGACTTTGCTCACTTAAAATTTGTTGGTTTTGGATTAACATCCTAGACAACATGGGTTTAACTCAATCAAAATTTGGAGTTTTGAAATAGGAAATTTATGCTAAGATTTAAAGGAAATGATTTGGAAATATTTTCCCAAGTGAAGAATGAAATGATTTTTAATTATTCCTAGTTTTAAAAAGGTTTCAAGTAATCATAGATTTGATAAGAGAGATTTCATGATCCTGTATATACCAGAAATAATGTTTTTAGAAATATGTATCTCTAGAAGAGATTTTGATAAAAGAACTAAATCATTTAAAGAATGATTCCCTATTCACAGAAAATCTTTTTATCGATGATTGTTTCGAAGAACCGAGGTCGGATTTGGGTAATTTCTATTCGAAGACCACTTTGAACCAATTTACATATTCAAAGTGAAGATATGGATAAGATTTAGAAGATGGAATGTAGGGCTGCTTGTCACTGACCCTCGGTAGAAATTTCCCATATCATATTATGGGGTAGTAGTTCTTCATTTAAGATCTTCGATGCAAGGACTTCTCACTACTAATCCTAAGGGTAACTCCTGACAGGATGTGGTAGGAGAGTGCCTTCGGTTTGTCCTGTTCTTGGAACACATGTACGGATGAACGTATAATGTTGCATTTTTAGTTACATAGATTGATCTCTATGAACGTATTATCTATTTGGTGGTGGAGAAGGCAACTTCTCTTAGCTTAACACCATTTCCTGAGACGTACGAGCTCAGGAGTTATATGTTTGTAGAAATCAGTTGTGTGACTATGGATGGAAATATGGAATTTAAAGTGGAATGTGTTATATGAAAGGTAATCGCTACCTCAGGCCTCACCACCCGGCAATGACTTAAACAGGGTACGTTGTAAGCTATGTGGTTCGCAACCATTAGGGTATGGTCATCACCTTTCTAGAGAACCCTCTATATATCGGATATGTTGTGCATGCTATCAGAACTCTTGGATAGTTCGGTAATGACCGAGGTGATGTCATATTTAGTTCTATCCAGGCCATGTATGAGTGCCAAATAGGGATAAGCCGGTCTTGCCAGATGTGGAGGATTGTTTGTGTATCCTCGGTACATTCCTCTAGAGATGTACTGTATGGAAGGTAGTCCCTTACCTGCCATTGTATGGAAATCCATTCCCCGAACGAACTTGTAAGAGTTATGTTTGTAGAGCCTAACATACCGGAATTTAGTTTGGTAACAATTTCGACTAAGATTAATAAGTTTGCTTGCAAATGCTTTAAAAGGAATGTCATTAAAAATAAATAAAAATGATTTTTCATATCAAATGTTTTGGTTATCATAAGGTAAAAGCCCGTCCATATTTATGTGTAGGCGTGGTCTTATGAGATACGTTTTCTTTTTAATCCGTGTATTTTGAGTTTCTCATACTAGTCCTATGACTGACCCGGGGTTTATTTTCCTTTTTCCTTAAACTTTGGGTGCCCTAATTTTCCTCGAGCGGCCTGGTAGTCAGGTTTAGTTCGAAGAAATATGAAAGAGCTTGGAGCATGGAGTTAGAAGATGCTTTTGAAGATTGTTATCCATTTCCACCACACTTATTTACTATTATATTCCGCTTCCTTTGTGCGGTGTGATAGGGGGGTTCTCGCTTCTTGTTTAGTGGAAAGCAAATGACTCTTACCCTTACATGTCCTTACATATGAAAGAGTTGGTGCAGTTGAGAGGCTGGTTGTAAAAGCAAATCGCAAGGTACCAGTGTGTGCCACGATGGTTGTACCCACTGTCAATACGGGTCTTGGGCCCCGGGTTGTTACATTTTGGTATCAGAGCTTAGGTTAAGCGAACACCTTGGCTTTGTTTGGGGTAAAGTCTCATCAGAGATAGGGTTAGTAATATCTTAGGATGAGTAACTCATTAGAGATAGGGTTAGCAACACCCTAGAACGAGTTTAAGAATATTATATTTGAGCGAGTAATTGTTAATATTATATACAAATGAATTTGGTTTTGAAAATTTGTATATGAAACCATTTTACCTAAAAATATATTTTTGAGAAATAATTTAAAACTTTATAAACAAAAATATAGTAAAATTTTCAAAGAATTTTTGGAAGGATAAAACATTAGTCATACAAAGAATTTTAAGCTATCTTTAGACCACGAGTCATTTTCCGAGTATTGGCCAAACCTTAGTTTAAGACAAATAATACAAGCAATTAGTAAACCTCTCTACCTAAGAATACGTTAGATTAAGAAAATTACCTATTGCTTATGTCTATGGAAATATTGTTTACCTTATAGAAACTGTATGAAGGAAATTACTCCAAAGGGAAGTCTTTAAGAGAAAATTGAGGCAAGAAGGACAACCTCATTATTCTCTCTAGTGACAGAGGAGCAACCGAAGTATCCCCCTAGCAATGGTGGGTTTCTGATTGAGGAGAAGCATGCCCTATACACTCGAAGGGGTGAAGACGGATATCCAATGGTCGGAATGCTTATACCACCCACGGCTCTAAAAATAATTACGATTTCTAGTGATGATGAACCGGGGCAGGCCTCGAAAAGAAATTGGATAGCAAATCCCTCTAGCTCCGTATTGGAACCTATAGAAGAAATAGAACCCATGGAAGAAGAGTTGGAGCCCAAGGAAAAGGAGATAGAACCCATGGAGGAAGAATCGAAACCAATGGAAGACCCAGATGCTATTATATCTAGCGAGTGTAGTAATGTGGTATGGAATATGGATGGACAGCATGTTGTGTGGCAAGAAGGATCATCTAGTTCATACATAAACTGGAACGAAATAGAAAGCAATGATGAAGAAACAACAGAAGGAGAGGAAGAAGAAGGAGTCAAAGAGTTCGAAAATACTTGGGAAGGGAATGTGCAAGGCCTCGAAGAACTAGAAGAGGGCAGGGTAGTTCCTAGAATACCGGTCGCCATGGAACATGTCCCATGGAACCAACCATGGCTACCCCATGTTGTGGGAGAAATACCAGAATAGGACGGCAATGAGGTCGACGATGAGCTAGGTAGTGATGAAGAAGGAGAGGGGGAAGCTATGATAGACCTTGGTAAATGGAGTCCACCATCAGCTTTGAACTCGGAGGAGTAAAAGATACATTAGGGAGTTAAGAGTATTTCTAATATGTATGTATAAGTTCGACTGGGATGTTGTATGATTTAATATTTTGTACATGTTAGTGTAAGAAAAGAGGGGTTTTTTCTTTTTTGGGCCCAAGTTTAATTGAAATGATGTAAACGTATGAAAATCTATAATGTGATGTTGTTCTAACTTCACATTAGTATGAATCTTATAAATAAGAATTCTGGAAAGATTATTAAATTCATATGAAGTATATGGATTATTTCATCGCATAATATAATCTAGGATTCCGGTGTAGAATTTTGAGGTGTTTTACACCGTTCCAAAAAATAATTTATCACTCGATTCTTGACGACGAACATTGATGAGGATTTGTGGTTAGAACTTGAGTTTTCTATTATATTTGAGAGCTATGCGAGGAAAACTAAAATTCTAATCGGAAAACTTGGTCAGAGTCCGCACTATAGAATCAGGGAACCAATGCTAGTTTGGAGGTAAAGTTGTAAATTCGAGTAATAGATCAAATCAACATTGCATAAATATGATCTATATACATCATACATGTGAAAGTTTTAAAAAATAAATATTTTACGAAAACCTTTGGGTTTTTGCTTTGGGTAATTTCGGGGACGAAATTCTTTTAAGAGGGGAAGTTTGTAACGACCTACAAATTTATCACTTTGATAAATTATATTTATTTTCAAAGTTATTTAAATAAAGGGTTGATAATACAAATAATATTATTTTGATTGATAATAAATAATAATAATCCCATTTTGAATAAATATTTACAAAATAATTTCCTCGGGAACTAAATCGATAAAATGGGCGAAAACCGTTTTATCGATAAGCAGCTCTATAATCGTAAAACGCCACATACAGAGCTGGATCCATATAATTATTTTTATAATTGAACAAGAATATGAAATAAAATAATTTATTGTATTTTTAAAAATTAAATGTATTTATGACATTGTTAGTAATGTCCTTAAATATAATAATTGATTTATTAAATTAAATTGAGATTTAATGATTTAATAATTATTATAATTATTCAAATAGTTTTTGTAAATGATAATAATTAATTTTAGATATTTATAAAGTGTCAAGAAAAAATTTATGATAATTTTATAAAGACAAATAATTGATTTGAAAATATAAGAAAAAATCAATATCGCTTTATCGATATAGTAGCAATTACGATAAATAATTATTAATATTAGTTTATATGATATTATAAATGAAATGTAATCCTTTTAATTTATTAATAATGGTAAGAAATTTTTTTTATTTTTTTTATAAATATATGTATATAAATTGATAAGTGAAAATGTGAGCGATAATCAATTTCTCGGCTTTCAACGATTTAACAAACAAAAGTTATTTAAAGTCATTTGAAATGTTGTTAACCTCTTATGCACATACATGTACATGCCTATTCATGTCACATGCACATAATAACATATATATGTGTACATGAATACTTAAATATATTCATATTACAAAATAATTAAATAATTTCCTAAGACCTAAACTTAAGCAACCAAAAAGCAAACATCAACTCAACTTTTCAACACCATCATCACACCATCACCTCACATCACTATCTCTAGCCTAGGGGGGCTATCGTGCGTGTGTAGAAGGGTAAGAGGGGTGTGGGATAAGGGCAAAATGGTAATTTTGCCATTAGATATTTTTTTTCAAATATTCTCCTATAAATACTCACCCACTTTCTCATATATTTTTCACCATGTTCTCGTCATCTTCTTCTCCACTTCAAGCTTCTTTTCATGGCTTCTATACTTAACAAAATTATAGCGAAATGTTTAGTGAAAGTAAATTAAAATCGTATAATATATATAAGTTAACAATTCCACTTCAAACGAAGACGAATCTCCTCAATTTCCTCTTCCTAAACTCACGACCACCCTTCTTTTTTCCTTTGGCCGAGCCTTCCTCCTCACATCATCTAGGACGTGAGCATTATAAGGTGGATCAAGCCCATTCAAGGTCAAAGAGTTCGACACCCTAAAGTTTAAAGCCATCGTAGCGAGCTATAGCCGATTTTAGACTAGCTCGAAGGGAAATTGAAGGTAAGATACTCTTACTTACATTATATTTTTGGATAATGATACGATGTTTGCAATGGATGTTTAATATGCTTTGATCATCAAGTTTGGTTGTTTAATATAAAAGCCGGACATATATGCAAGTCACGGAAATACACGTCGATAAGCACAAAGGAAATCACTTTCCTTATTTAATGAATTGGTGCATATGGAATGTTAAACCTCTTTAAAAAGGTTTAAAAACGAGTTTGACATATTTATAAACATATGAAAGAGTTTTGATGAAATTTGAAAGGTAATTGAAAATTTAGTCAAAATTAGGCGCGTCGCGTAACGGTAGTTCGCGATTTCACGCCATAAAAGTCAAACGAGTATATAGAATGGAATATAGCTCGGAATTCTTCGAGATAAAAAATTTCTAAACTATTATATCCATAGTTTTCAAACAAAGAAAGAAAATCAAGATTTTAATAAGTAGATTTTGAAATATGAGGAAAGCAAGTTTTTTGAAAAATCGCGGTTTTGTAGTTCGGAATCCATAAAAGAATTTCTTTGTAAATGATATTTTAAAATTGTTTAAAAATATGAAATAAATCCTAAAAATATTTTAAAATTCTTTAAAAGTGATTTGAGTTATAAAACCAAATTTCCAAATGATAAAAAGTCGTTTTGATCAATATAGTTTAAAAAGCACTTTCCGTAGCACTTTTCTATCACTTTTGAAATATAGTTTTAAACGCAACTGTTCTTTTCCAAATCTTTTGTGAATGTTTTCAAATGATAAATAAAGTGTTTTAGAGATGATTTAAAGGATTTATGGAATGGTTAAATGTTAAATGATTTAGAGTCGATCAAATAACTTGACCGCCTTATGGGTGTCAAAGAGATAGTGTCCAGGCTTGGGTTTGGAAAACCGGTTTCCTGCTCTCCCTGGCTATTCGGACTAGCTTGACGGATGGGATAGTACATTTGATTTACTCGGATAAAAAATTTCCAAAGAATAAAGGATATGATTTTTTGAATATAAATAACTTGGATTTTATAGATAATCTTCTTGAACTCGATGTTAAAGCTTGAAGAGGGAACTCGTACTATTCATGGAATTTAAAAGGTGATTTCACCATTATTCCACCCATAGTACTTATTGAATATGAGAATTGATATTGAGTAGAATTAGATGATTTCTATAGATTATGCTTACTTAATATTTACTAGTTTTGGATTAACATCCGAGATAACGTGGGCTTAACTCAATCAAAATTTTGAGTTTTGAATTAAGAAATTTACGTTAAGATTTAAAGGAAATGATTTTGAAGTATTTTCCCAAGTGAAGAATGAAATGATTTCGAGTTATTCCTAGTTTTAAAAAGGTTTCAAGTAATCAAAGGATTTGATAAGAGAGGTTTAATAATCCCGTATATACTGAAAAGAATGTTTTAGAAATATATATCTCCAGAAGAGATTTTGATAAAAAGAACTTAACCAATTAAAGATTGATTCCCTATTCACAGAACATCTTTTTATCGATGATTGTTTCGAAGGAACCGGGCCAAATTTGGGTAATTCCTATCCGAAGACCACGATCCAATTTACGTATTCGAAGTGAAGATATGGATATGATTTGAAAGATGGAATGTAGGGCTGCTTATCACTGACCCTCAGGGGAAATTTCCCATATCATATTATATGGAAGTAGTTCTTCATTTAAGATCTTTTATGCAAGAACTTATCGCTACTAATCCTAGGAGTAACTCTCGACGGGATGTGGTAGGAGAGCGCCTTTGGTTTGTCCTGTTCCTGGATGACTTGTACAGACGAATGTCTGACGTTGCATTTCTAGTTACATAAATTGATCTTTATGAACGTATTATCTGTTTGGTGGCGAAGAAGGAAACTTCTCTTAGCTTAACACCCTTTCCTGAGACGTAAAAGCTCAAGAGTTATATGTTTCCAAAAATCAGTTGTGTCACTATGGATGGCAATGTTGTATTCAAAGTGGAATGTGCTATGTGAAGGGTCATCGCTACGTCCGGCCTCATCACCCGGTAATGGCTTAAACAAGGTACGCCGTAAGGCTATGTGGTTCGCAACCATTAAGGAAGGGTCATCACCTTTCTAGATAACCCTCTATATATCGGGTATATTGTGTATGCTAAGGGAGCTCTCAGATAGGTCGGTAATGACCGAGGTGATGTCATATTTGGTTCTATCCAGGCCATGTATGAGTGCCAAATAGGGATAGGCCAGTCTTGCCAGATGTGAAGGATTGTTTGTGTATCCTCGGTACATTCCTCTAGAGATGTACTATACGAAAGGTAGTCCCTTACCTGCCATTGTATGGAAATCCATTCCCCGAATGAGCTTGTAAGAGTTTTTTTTGTAGAGCATAACATACCGGAATTTAAAATGGTGACAATTTCGGCTAAGATTAATAAGTTTACTTGCAAATGTATTCAAAGGAATGTCATTAAAAATAATATCAAATGATTTTTCATCAAATGTTTTGGTTATCATAAGGTAAAAACCCATCCGCATTAATGTATGGGCGTGGTCTTATGAGATACCTTTTCTTTTCAATCCGTGTATTTTGAGTTTCTCACACTAGTCCCATGACTGACCCAGAGTTTATTTTCCTTTTCCCTTAAACTCTAGGTGCCCTAATTTTCCCCAGCAGCCTGGTAGTCAGGTTTAGTTCGAAGAAATATGGAAGAGTTTGGAGCATGGAGTTAGAAGATGCTTCTGAAGATTATTATCCATTTCTACCACACTTATTACTATTTTATTCCGCATTTGTGATGGCAGATGTTTATAACTGTCTATTTTTAACTCTGATAAATGTATTTAAATTTCCACTGCAAAGATTATATGTTGAAGTAATATATGTGAAATTTTGTTCTATCTTATTTTCTTTCTTTCTTACCCTCGAGAATCTGCCTCTTTGGCATTCGGATTTGCGGCACGTGAATATCGAGGATGTATTAGTGTCAATTTTCGAGAGTCGAAGAAATGAGTCCTCACTTAACTAAATAATGAAAATATAATAATAAAATAAGAAAATCAATTTTATTTAAGCTAAGAAATTAGGTTTGAAATTAACTAAAAGAATAGATGTGAATTAATAGTTTCGCAACTTGATTTACTAACTTTTATAACTAGTGTATCATTCAAGTTTGTAAATCTTTTTTAGTATATCAGCTTCAGACAGAAAATTGGCTATTAGAATTATGAATCTTCCAACTATGATGATTCCAACCACTTGAAGGCAATCCAGTTTACAAAATATGCAAATAATACGAATATGAACAACAAAAATGATTTATTAGAGGAAAAATTTGATAATATTTCATTAAGTGGAACTAAAAAGCTAATATGATAAAAAAAAGATTATGCAGCGTGTTGTAAATGCAAATAAGAATATTGCAAGGAGAAGCATATGCAAAAAAGCTAATCATTGTTAATATTCAATACCAATTGAATTATAATATTATAACTATAGCTTAAAATGTCATATATTCTAATACATATATCATAACATAAGATGACAAATACATGTAGAACATTAATTATGTGTAGTCATATTCTAGGAAGAAGCAAATAAGTTTATACCTTAACTTCAAGTATACATACAAATATAATATCTAAAAGAACACAAAAATAAGCATAAATACTCATGGATATTCACAAAAATTCCAATCTAAAATGTTACTTATCGAAATAATTAATTATATAATCTATTAGTATTAAATTGAATTAATATATAACTATTTTCTCATTAATTAAATTACAATCAAAATAAAATTACTTGTAAGTAATTTTCCAATTATTTTTGAATTTAAACTAAAAAAATAAAAATCAATTAGTTTATCTTTATTAAAAGCAATTAATCCTATAATTTGTTAGCATAAAAAGATATTTTGCTTATGAACATTATAAATAACTTCATCTCCAATGTGTAGATATCTATGAACATTTCCATATGCATAAAAATTCAAAATATTGTATCATAAAACAAACTTCATAAAAATCACAAAAAATTAAACCATTGTTTCGTAATATAACAGAATTTATGAGTTATGAACATTTCATAGTACATAATAATAATAAAAATTCTAATTAGTTAAGAGGGATAATACCCAAAAAAATGACTAGGCTAAAAATTATTTTAAAAATTAGTTTGCAATATACATGTTTAAAATTAAACTTTTTGTTCCCAAAACTATTTTATGATAAATTACTTCTATATAAAATTTCACTTTAGATATAATTTGTTTTCCTCCCAAATTGATTTTTCTTACATAAACGTGTCTGGGAATGAAAAAGGACTAACTTTACATCTATTAATTTATATAGAACAACTTAATTTTTTTGGTAAGTAAATGCTAAAATACAAAATAATTCTCTGTAGAATAAATAAAAGAAACTAGTATATCTTCAATAGAAGATAAAATCAAATGAGGATAAAAAACGCAAGGATTAACAATTATTCAGGTTTACCTATAACAAATGTTTCATAACAATTGAAGATTATAAGAAGCTTATGCATTAATAAATTCAATAAACCCATGCAAAATAAACGAAGAAAAATAAATTCATAAGCATGCTAATCGAAACAAATATAAGAGGAAAATATAATTTACCAAAATTTGAAATAAATATTTATGCAAAAACAACAAATTCAAACTTGATTAACGTAAAATTAGGTAATAAAGTAAAGATTTAACCATTAATCCAAGTTCATTGATCAAGTATACCAATGTTTTTGGCGGCTTTTAGAAATTTTTGCAATAAAATCTGGCATTTTTGACTAAAAAATTAGCCAACCATGGAATTAGAATTATGTGTTTGTATTAGCAAAGGTACACACAAATTGTAGGCTTAAAAATGTGAAATAAGAAGTAAAGCAAGCAAATATTGTAAATGACATAAGATGTAGAGTGACACGGCAGAAGCTTGCTTACATCCACTATAAAGATCTCTTACTATGTTTATCTCTTACAATTACAAGAAAATATAATAATAAGAAATTTAGCATTTAAGCATACAATGGTACTAAACTTAAGAGCCTGAGAAGATTTGCTAGCTATAAGTGAAATTTGAGATAAAAAAATTAGCTAAAATCAAACTCCTTTGATGTTGTATGACAATGGCTATTTATAGCAGCTGATATGGATAGTGGTTAGCTGAGATTGCATTGTAAATAGGCGGGGATCACTCTAGGTCGTTGATCTGGTCGCTTGGATGGATGAAAGACAGCTGGAAATGTTGTTGAAATAAGTGGCTAAGAAGCAAGCCAGTTATAATTCCATACGGGGTGTATGCTTTGTGCAGAGAAAGGCGAAACGTTATGATAATTAGTATGCTTTTGGCAAATAGGCTCCAGTGGTGGGTGTACTTACTAGGCTACACTTTTCGGCACCTAGCACATTTCTTTAGGTAGCAATGCCGGAGAGTTTTATTACATATTGACAGACGGTTACTTATTACCAAAGCTTGCTAAGAACCAAACTGAAAAATGCTAAGGCTAGAGCATAAAGGAACGGGCCATGGCATAGTGACGAGACGGGCTGAGAGTGTATGGCCATAGGCGAGTCACCTTGAGCTGGGTTAAGTCATAACTGTGTAAACTTGTGTCAGGCCGGGCTAAACTTAAGAGTTTGGGTCGGCCAATCCATGACTTTCTTGTTGGATTTGTTGAGATGGAATCAGGTTAAACTTGGGCCGATTTGAAATAAAACGAGCTGAGTGCTAGTTAACTCGGATTTGGGCCGAGCCTTAATGTGCTATCCGACCAATCATACTTGACGAGAAATTTGAACAACATTTCTCCCAAGCCCATCTCTGTGAGCAGGTGTGGGCTTATCAAATCCCAAAGATCGCACCGTGGACCTTCTACTTTGCATTTAATGCATGCCACACATGGCACTATGCCATTAGTTGAGACAGTTCACTTTTCCAGACATGGCAGTGGAGCTCACGTTTTCAATATGTATGATGTGACAACAGTGTTGATTATACCTAGCCGGTTGAGATTTGATGGCCTTTCAAATCCAGCGGTTGTGATCAAGGAGGTAGGTACATAAATTACCACCCTTCTCCTTCATCTTCACTTTTTACCCAGCTAAAAGATTAATTCTTCCATTAACAACCTCTAAACCTTCAAAACTTTTGAACCTTTTCATCTTCTTTACAAAACAATAAGCATCTTTTCCTTCGTCTCTTCTTCATGATTGAATGGATGATAATGCTTTTGCGATTAAAGAGAGTTTTTTCCATTTGTTTATTTTTTTACTATTGTTTGAAGTGTTTGTTCTTAAGTTTGATTTCGTGTCATTGCTTGGATAGAATCTATGCTTTTTAGGTTATCTTGTAGACGTCGATCGACCTTCACTGCCATGTCAGTAGTGATCGATTGATGTTAGTGATATTTCAATTGCCTTGTATTTTTTTATAAAATGTTAATGTTGGGCAGCAATTTTAGGCCCAAATTAGTAGCTTGAGCTTCAAGTAAAAAGTAGAATACATATATGGGCCATAAGACCTACAACTTAGCTTAGGAGTTTGAGTCATAAGTCGGCCTTCATGGGGTTCCCACCTGGGTGTTAACCTTCATTTTAGCCAAGCAGATTTCAACTGGATTAAGAAGATTAAAACAAGGACGAAATGATTCATGGACTTGGAAACACGATCGAAAAGAGAAGAAAAGCGACTTGGAAATGTTTCAACTGAAATGAAGCTAAGTACACAACTCGGCCCGAGTTTTTTGGGTCGGCACCGACCTATTTCTTCTCCCCTTCCTACTTACCAAACTTCGTATTCCTCATATGCAACTCCAGCTACTCATGATCAAGTGATTTCCAGAGTTAGGATGAGCGACTCCAAGGATTAATGAAAAGAAAGTAGGATAAGTTAAGTGTTATCGAAGATCGCTAGAATCAACTACAAGTCAATGGAAAAGAGGTTGAAACACATCAAATAAAAGATAGAAGAAGAGAACAACTGAAGAATATCACTCTGCACCAAGTAAAACAAGTTTGTGCCCAACCATTTAACTCGGCAAAGAGTTGTTTTCTCGGGCCTTGTACCCCCGAGCTCTCTTGTACAATATCGGGTTATCTTCTGGACCTCAGTGCATGCAGACTTCTGATCTAGTACCTCTATTTCCCTATGAATAAAAGCCCTATGGCAACCAGAAACGGATCTTTACTCTGCATCTTCTTCATTCCTATCTTCTTCCCTAAATACTCTGAAAACTCCACTGTAAATCTGAGATCCATTAGATTGTGGTGAGATCTGATATAACTAGTTGTAATCTAGAGAGAAAACAACTAATAACAAAGGTTAAAGTGGACGTAGGCGGGAGATTACGCCGAACCATTATAAAAATTCTTGTGCCTTCTTTTACTTTCTTTTTGTTTGTACTTGTTTGATTTGGATCTCTACATTTTGGTGTTTTCTTCTAATAGCTAGGCGTTGGTGCCATTTTTCGCATCAACATTTAGGTGCTTCTATTGAGAAAGAACTAGATCTGACAACTTACAGCTTGGATCTGAAATTCAGAGAAGATGAAGAGACCTTACATCAGATCAAAAACTAGAGGAAGTCAACCAGAGCATGGGGGTAGAGAGGAGGCATCCTCAAATTCCAGTCAATCTATCTACGTGACCAGAGAAGATATAGAGAAAATGATGAAGGAGATGTAAGATGTATTAATGAATCGAGAATGGAAAATGCTGGAGGGAATTTTCCAAAGGACGAGACTATAAGGAATAGCTAGAACTGTTGGAATTCAGAACCAAGGACCAGGAATTGATGTAGGAACATCTGGAGTTGGAGTGGAGCAAACTGGGATGATTTCTCGACGAACAGTACCACTCGGCACCGACCGAAATCCTCTCAGCATCGAGAGAATTATACTTAGGGGCAATGTTGGTGCAAGCTTGGAACGTGCTAGAATGTCGGGAGCAAGTGATGCTGGAGCTAGAAACACAAATCAAAATATGAATGAGCAATGACCGAAGGAGTATGTTCTAGAGCTTCCCCATAGGAACAAAGGACAGAATGAAACTAAAGAAGCAGGTCAGAAAGCAAATGTGCAACCACTAGAGCATGTGCCAAAATATGTGTCGGAGTTCCCCGACAGGAGCAGGGGATAGAATGTACCTAGTGGTCTAAGACATCCATTAGATGACAATAATTGTATGGCTGGGATGATTAGAAGAATAGTTCGAGACGTACCTCTAGACCAGAGTTTGAAAGATGTGAACATGAATCCATTCGCCTATAACATCCAAAATGCGAGGAATCCTCCCAATTTCAAGCTCCGACATTGGAAATATACGATGGGTTGACGGATCCAACGGTTCACCTGATGAGATACATCCTACGTATGAAGGTGTTAGGTGCTTCTAAGGAGGTAATGGGATGGTGCAACCTATTATACTTGAAAGATTTAGCAGCGATGTGGTTTAGACTACTGGAGAACAGGTCCATAAGCACATGGATCAACTTGGTGAATAAATTCATAAGACAATTTAGAGTTCACATCTCCCGACCAAAGAATGTAGTGATGCCATCAAACGTGAAGCAAAGGACTGGAGTGACCCTGAGGAGCTACTTGACTAGGTTAACGCTGCAGCTACTGCACTCTATATATCGGATCCATTCGTGATTTTGATGGCAATAGTTTCAGGAGTTGCAAGAAAGACTGACTTTAAGATTGCTTTGGCAAGGGACCGTGACTTACGAAGGTTCTATCATGAACCTAAAATACATTTGTTCTAAGAAGGCGCTGAAGTCGAGGATGCTGAAATAGATGTTGTGGATGATGGAGGACTCTTTAGAACAGAATATGGTAAGGATAAAGGAGAGCGAAGAGCCGATGATAATGTTGGAGAACCAAAATGGCTGAGGAGGGAATCGAAGTTCTCTTCCTACACTGAATCTAATAGAGACCCCAGAGAGGATATACCTAGATATTAGGGACAGATCACCTACCAAAAGCCAGTTAGAAGAAAGACCACTAATCCAGAGAGAAGATTTGGAAAATTTTGTATCTTCCATGATTTGGATGGACATGAAACGAACGAGTGATGACACCTTCATGATTTGATAGAGGAACTGGTTCGAAGCAACCAATTGCAATAGTATGTGAGGAATAGAAATATGATGGTATAGTCGGAGCAGTCACCATCTCCGGCAAATGCACTAAGGAACAACCATGGACCTAGGTCAAGATTCAAAATCCTATGATCGGGATGGACGAGAGGTAGTTCGCTTCGCACTCTTTGCTTCTTACTTGAATAATTAAGATAATAATAACATCAGACTGCTTACACATGTACGAGGCCTAGATTGGTCTCTAGGCATGCTCTAAGTCAGATGTCTTGGATGACTAGTAAGGACAATAATAACCTTAGACTGCTCACACGTGTATGAGGCCTACATTGTTCTATAGGCACGCTCTGAGTTGGATCTCTAGGATGAATAATTAGGATTTCTATATGTTTGCCTTGATTTGGATATTTGATTTTTGAAAAATCCATGTGAATGTGATGATTAACATTAATCGCATTAAGTCCCGGCCGAGAGTCAAGGCTAAAGTGTAGAGTGCAAGTTCCCTTGCAAAGAGCGAGTGGATGGACTTGTACGATATTGATCGTGTCAAGTCCCGGTCGGAGAGTCGAGACTAGAGTGTAGGATGTAAGTTCCCTCACCGAAGAGCGAGTAGATGGGCTTATACAAAAAGTGAGTCCCCTCACTAGAGAGTGAGCAGATGGGCTTGCTTGGTCATTGGGTCCCCTTGTCGGAGAGTGAGCGGATTGGGATTAGCAAGGATCCGAATAGATCGAAACCCCAGATTGGATGATAAACGATTTGGAGAGATCAAATCCTAAATTGAAAGATGAACGGTCCAACGAGACCAAGCCCTGGAGCAGAAGAAGATTTGATAAAATGATTTGAATGCCTTGCAATCGAAGAAAGAAAGAAAAATCCTAGGTGAACATAGGATAGCTTGGATGTGAAATGATACCTCCAGATGAAGACATCTTGATCATGATTCATGGTAGACACTTGAGCAAGGACTGGAGTCCTTAGCCATAACAAGTTTGGAACAACCTATGATTTGCAAGAGAATCCAAATGAACCGGACGATTCACCATGATCAGGATCGATGGAAGGCTAAAGAGCTCAACTATTAAAGAATGATTACTGCTAGAACTTGTTCTTGACCAAAGCACACCTTACATTCGAAAGGCATACTTTGAGGGGAAGGTGTTAACCCGCTTTTTAGCCAAGCAGATTTCAACTGGACTCGAAAGATCAAAAAAAGAATGAAATGATTCGCAGACTTGGAAACACGATCAGAAGGAGAAGAAAAGAAACTTGGAAAAGTCTCAAGTGAAATGAAGCTAAGTACACTACTCGGTCCCGCATTGTTTAGGTCGGCACCGACCAATTTCATATCCCCTTCCTACTTTCCAAATTTCGTATACCTCATATATGACTCCAACTACTCGTGATTAAGTGATTTTTCCAGAGTTTAGACAAGCGACTCTGAGGATTAATGAAAAGAAAGTGGGATAAGTCAAGTGTTATCAAAGACCACTAGAATCAACTACAATTTGATGGAAAAGAGGATGAAACACATCAAATAAAAGATAGAAGAAGAGGACATGTGAAGAAAATACTTTGCACCAACTAAATGAGTCGGTGCTGATCAATTTAACTCGGCATTGAGTTGTTTTCTCGGGTCTTATGCCCCTGATCTCTCTTGTACAACATCAGGCTATCTACTGGATCTCAATGCAAGCAGGCTTCTGACCCAGTACCTCTGTTTTTCTATAAATACCAGTTTTATGGCAACCAGAAAAGGATCTTCACTCTTCTTCACACAACTACATCTTCTTTACTCCTATATTCTCCTCCAAATACTCTAGAAATTCCATTGTAAATATGAGATCCACTAGATTATGGTCAAATCTAACATAACTGGTTGTAATCTAGAGAGAGAACAACTAATAACAATATTAAAGTGGACGTAGGCCAAAGATTACGCCAAACCACGGTAGAAATTATTGTGTCTCGTTTTATTTTCTTATTGTTTTTACTTGTTTGATTTGGATCTCTACATTTGGTGCTTTCATCTGATATTTAGGTGTTGGTGCCATTTTTGGCATCAACACTGGGCATGCCATGAAGACGATTGTCTAGCTTCTCTCTCAAGGCATTGCTCTCATGTTTTGGTAGGCTTAGATGCTAGGGACTGTTTGTGTTTCAAATGGCGACCTCTAGGTCTACCTCGACTGGTGTTTCTGGCCTTAAAGCTTCTGAATTACTAGAGGAGAAGGTAAACTTGGATAAGAGCCTGGCCGGTCATGGATGTAATATCAGGATGGTGAGACATTCCATTACTGTCGATCGACCGAACCATCCTACCATTGGCTTTTTCACATGGTCTATTGGCTACTTTAACGTCAGAGTCATGCTCCCTCTCTATCCCCTTATCGCCTTCATCCTCAACACTTTTGGGCTTGACCCCGGTGAGCTCACTTCCAGTAGCTATCGGTTTTTTTACAAGCTCTACATTGCCTGCATGGATCTCAATCTTTCAGAGTCGAAGACTCGGTTGGTCGACATGCTCGTCGGATTGCAAAAGGAAGTAGGATACCCAATCGGCACTTATTTATATTCCAGACGAACACTAAGCTCGTCATTTTCAAGGGCATTCTAAGCAAGGGTCCCAAGCTGGATGGAGAGAGATTTCTTTATCCCCTATAGGGTTAACCCTGAGCTAAGGAACCTCGAGTTCCAAACCCCTTGTAAGTTCTATTTGACATTCTCTTTTCTTTCATTATAGTCCCTCCTTTCCTCTATTTAACTTGTCTTTTGACAATTGCTTCCATTGATCTTTTTGGCTTCAGCTTCGGAATGTTAGTGAATTTGTCAAGTGGTTGAAGGCGGCTGTTGATAACGTTCGAGATTTAAGGGTCTTAGTGATTGATATAAACCTCCACCGGTTCGGGCTAATAAGGAAGGCCCAGGCCATTATTGTCGAGTGAGCTGCCCTGTCAAAGGGGACTTCCAAGCTAAAGCATAGTTACACAAAGATCACATTCTTGGATATGGCCATCAGCTTATATTGCAGCTGCATCAATCCTCGATTCTTAATCCCATTTAGATGGTCGAGAATTCTAGAACCATTCATCTAGTCTTGTGCCAAGCACACTTGTGATAACTCGTATGATCACATCATCGATCAAAGCATTCAATATCTCGGTTCCATAATTGCTTGAATCCGTGCCATATTGACGACAAGGTTCTTGGACCTTCTAACTGGGCCAACATGGACGAGAAATGGGGATATGACATTGTTATCCAGGGTGAAGGGCACGGAGAGTGGCAACAAGTTAATTATAACAAGTTGAGTGATGTAGTGCTGACAACACAATGGAAAACCTTTGAGCCACAATAGCAAGTCGACGTCCCAATCCCATAGCATGAGACATTGGCCATTGATTGGAATACTGATTAGACTTTCGATGAGAGTAGTCTAGGGGGACGGTCATAAGAATCGGGCATCAACAAGGATGCAGATCCCTTCACTAGGCCATATCCCACTTATGATCCATTGTATCCCAACTACAATGCTATGCCATCGAGCAAGTACCGCGCTGAGACTGATTAAAGTCCCACGTCGAGACTGATCAATTTAGTATAGGTAGTTCGGTCTCATCATGCCCGCCTCTTATCAAAAACCAAGGTCGAGCCGGTTCTAATGGCAGTTAATTTACTTACGCTTTCTCTTGTTTCTTATACTTAAACTAATCATGATTTTTTTTATTTTAGTGACTTATAAGCTTAATTTTGAACCTTTGATGCCATCAGCTCCACCATCCAAACCATCGTGGTTCCTATTACTAAGGCATCGCCAAGCCTAGAGATTTTTTTACTTAGCTCGACCAAGGGATCTAGCACTTCATTGATAGCAGGGGAAAGAAGAGGGCCAAAGGGAAGTTCCAGGGAAGCTAGCACTCATTTTGCTACGGAGACGCCCATTTATGATGTAAATGGGCTGGCTTAAGGGAAAGAGGTAAAGCCGTTAGGGCGATTTCCTCTAGAGGTCGACTGGGCCATGGACCATGAGAACCTAGACCGATTGTAGAGGTCATTTCATCTCATGTCCATGGATATCATGCCTTCTACTTGTCGGCCCAAATCCAGATAGAGGCACCGCATATAGTCCATGATTAGTGTGCACATATAGGACACCCTTCTTGTAAGATTTCAAACTTATTTTCTTTTTTACTATATGTAATTTTTTCTGACATTGATATCTCGAGCTACCCACCATTGTGTCCTTATCTAAGATGAGTGCTTGGAACTTGAAAGGGATATCCAAGAGAAGGAGCAGCCATGAAAGACGGTTAAGGAAGCGACAACGGAGGTCGTGAGGTGGTAAAAAAAGGAGGCCTAGGCAAGGGAGAGGGTGAAGAAGGCGGCTGAGGATGGAGAAGGAGGTCAAAGCATTGTAGAATGACCTAAATCAGCATATGATAGAATGTCGGGCGGTCACTGATGTGGAGGTTTCTCGGTTGGTGGAGGAGAAGTATAGAGGATCCGGTTGAAGAACATGGTGAAGGCCTTGTTCAAAAAAAATTACTACTTGCCAATATCCATTAGTAACTTTAATGTAGAGGCCCTAATCGCGACTCGAGTGGAGGTGGCTATCGAGATAGTGGCATTCGAGATAGTTGTGCTAACTATTTTGACTCGGGAGCAGATTGACTCTATGGCATGTCCGGCCAATGAACTAGTTTTGAAATCATCCTTGTATTTTTTTCTTCAATCTTTTGTGTAATTCTAGTAGGGCAGGCTTTATGCCTCGCATTTTTGGTATGAATGAATAGATACTTTACCTTATGAAATTTGTCTAAGGGATTGATTGTCTATCTTTTCTTACCCGTCGCTACTTGAATAGTATGGTAGCACACTTTGAGTAGGTGAAATAGTCCTTATGTTATATGCACTTAAGCATTTTCACAAGATAGATAAAATAGCAATGTAAGATAATGAGATGTGCAGTGATTGATGATCATTCATGTTAACCTTGTAAACTTATTTTATGTAGAACATATCATGATGATAAGTCGATCATGTTTGGTTGAGAAGCCCGGTCGTAGTTAAACACGAAGGCGGGCATTTGGTAGTCGAGCCTATTTGTATTGTTGACATTGTTGGGTGGTCCCGGCATGAACCAGAGCATTGAGTGGCTCGAGGATTTTCCTAGGTGACACGTGGCAAGATCGAGTGGCGGACTGTCCTAGCATGAATTGGAGCATTGAGTGGATCAAGGATTGTCCAAGGAGGTACACGACCAATTGAGTGGCTAGCAGTCCTGGCACGAGCCGAAGCGTTGAATGGCTCGAGGCTTCAGCAGGGTGATACGTGGATAGTTAATACGGTGCCTGGATTATTCATATATGGAGCAGTTTGGCAGTCCCCAAACAAGAAAGTGAATACAGGATAATTCATCCTTGTTGGATAGCCGATACTGGTAAGGAGGATAGTGGGGATCATGCAATCCTTAGTAGTAAAGGTCGGCAATCCCTAAGTAAGGAAGTGAGCACATAACAACTCATCTTTTACTGGCTAGCCTATAGGGGTGGCAGTCCTCGAACAAGGAAGTGAATGCATGGTAATTGACACTAGTTGGATAGCCGACCAACAAGGATAGGAGCAGGAATTGCATGATCCTTATGGCAGAGGTCGTCTGTCCCAAAGAAAGGAAGTGAGAACATAATAACTCAACCTTCAATGGATAGCCTATAAAGGTGGAAATCCCAAAATAAGGAAGTAAATGCAAGGTAATTCACCCTCGTTGGATAGTTGGCCAGTAGGGAGGAGAGCGAGGCTCGTGCGGTCCTTGATGACAGAGGTTAGCTATTCCTAAGCTAAGAAGTGAGAATATAATAACTAATCGTTTATTAGATAGCCTACAAGGGTGGTAGTCCCCGAACAAGGAAGTGAATGCACGGTATACCCTCGTTGGATAGCCGATCGGCAAAGAAGAGAGAGGGGCTTGAGCGGTCTTTAGTGACAAAGGTTGGTAGTCTTCAAGCAAGGAAGTGAGCACATAATAACTCACCATTTACTAGATGTTCTTGGTTATGCTGACAGAAATGGCTCTACGGTCTTTATTATATTCTTCACAAAAGATTTTACAACAACCTAATAATAGCAACTCATATGTGATATGCCCGGAGGTGCTCTAGGTTCCAATGTGGGATATGTATGTTCTATCCGAGCATGAGAGTCGGTATGTGCCATTTGACAAGATGACACAGATGACATATGGCCTTCCTAATTCAGGTGGAGCACTCCTTATCCTGGTTCTTTATGTTTGCGAATGCCCGACATAGTGCTAGATCACGACAATGAATCGCCGGAGCTTTACTCTAGATTTACAGTGCATGGCTATCTTCCTTTTACAGGCTATAGTGTGCCATTCATCTTTGGCTCTCTGTTCTTTGATGTCGTCGGGCCCGAGGTTGAGCAGCTTGTCATTTTATTCAACTCATATGTGAGATGCCGAGTGGGAGGACATTTTTTTGCTGGGTAGCATGGCTTCATACCAATAAGAAAGTAAGAAGGGAGTGTGGTTGGTTGAAGTGCGAGTGGGGTGTGATAGGATAGAGCGGATGCGCTACAGTTCCTCGGTCCATTTTTCCTTAGCTTTTGCAATGCGCTTCTTGTTGATTTGATGCTTTTGTTGATGGCCTCTACTTGCCCATTTGCATGGGGTGAATGATGGAAGAGAAGCACTTCTCTATTTTGTTTCTTGCACAGAAGTCTTGGAAGAGGCTACTCTCGAACTGGGTGCCGTTGTCGGTGAATATCCTACTTAGCGGGCCGAATAAGCAGACATGTTATTGATGAAAAAATTCAGTACTTTGGGGATGGTGACCACAGTGGGGGGTTCGACCTTGAACCATCTGGTGAAATAGTCGATGACGACTATAGTGTGGCTGTTCCCTCTCTTCACATTTTATAGCTTTCCTATCAGGTCAATTCCACAAGTGTCGAATAGCCAATCGGACATCGGAGCAAGGAGGGTAGGAGAGACTCCGGAGATCTTGGAAACGGTTGATGTCGCACTTCTTAACGTAGTTAATTGAGTCCTTAATCATAATTGGCTAGTAATATCCCCATGGGGTGGCCTTCTTAACTAGGCTCTATCCTCTGGCATGATCCCTATAGAATCCTTCATGCATCTCTTCCAATATCTAGCCAACTTCATCTTCAGACAAGCACAATTGATGTGGTGCGGAGTACCCTCGTCTATAGAGCTTCACATCGATGATTGTGTAATAGTTGAGGGCTTTTTCAAGATTTGTTGATTTGTGATGGTATCTTCTTCGCCATTATTTAGGCTTGAGCACTCAACAATCAAATCTACAATGACCTAGTCTTCGATGGAAGTGCAAGGTTAGAAAGAGATGTCATGTTGCCTGATCTTGATAGAAACTTCAGTAGTCGGGCCATTGTATTAGGTCGGTTGTGAGTTTGCTTTAATGATTGGTTGGTCAGGACTTTGATGGGATGAGCTTGGAAATGCAGCCAAATTTTTCGAGTGGCCATGAGTAGGCAAAAAGCTAGATTTTCCAACCATGTGTATCTTGTCTCGACGCCTGACAAACTTTTGCTGACGTAGTAGATCGGCCTTTGAATCTTCTCATCTACTCTATTTATGTAGTGCTGATCATGTGGTCAGACACTACAAGGTAAAGGTATAGGTCCACCTCGTCGGCTAAGACAATACTAATGGTGTAGCTAAGTGCTGCTTCAATTCTTCAAATGTCTTATTACCCTCTTCATTTCAAGTAAATGACATTTCCTTCTTGATGAGGTTAAAGAAAGGGAGGTGATGGTCAGTTGCTTTAAAAACGAACCAACTCAAAGCTACAACCATCCCGTTCAGACCTTTGTACTTACTCTATGGTTCACGGGGTTTTTACATGTGTTGGATGGCTTGGATTTTATTGGGGTTTGCTTCAAATCCCTTGGTGCTCACAGTACAGTCGAGGAACTTCCCCCACCATATGGCAAAGAACATTTCTTTAGATTCATTTTCATATTATATTGACGTAGGATGTTGAAAGTCTTGGCCAGGTTTTATATATTTCCCTTGGTCTTTTCAGACTTCACCAGCATGTTATCCATGTATACCTCTATAGAACGGCTGATCTGTTCCGAAAATATGAATAATGAGGAGCTGTTGATAGGCAGAGCCTATATTCCTAAGTCCAAATGGCATGGCTCGATAACAATATAAACCTACATTGGTGATGAAGTGTGTTTTTGGTCCTGGCCATACTTGGCATCTGATTGTACCTAGAGTATGCATCCATAAAGGTGAGGATCTCATGTCCACCAGTCGCATCTACTAGTTTATAAATGTGAGGTAATGGAAGCTATCTTTGGGGTAGAATTTGTTAAGGATAGAGAAATCATGCAAGTTCTCCATGACCCATTTGGTTTTTTGATCGGCACTGGGTAGGCTGCCTAGCCCGGATATTCTACCTCTCGAATGAAGCTATTAGCCAATAGCTTATATACCTCTTTTTTTAGAGCTTGGTACTTTTCTGGGTTGAGTAGCCTAAGCTTTTGATGAATGGGGTCTGCCTTTAGATCAATGTTTAATGTGTGGCAGATGATTCTAGGATCAATGTCAGACATGTCAGCGTGCCCCAATTGAAGATATCTATGCTTTGCTTCAAGAATTTGACCAGCTCATCTCTAATTTCTGGGTTGAGCTTACTGCCGATCTGGATAACTTTTATAGTTCGGTGATGTATGTAGATATCAACTCGAGTGGAGTAGCTAGTCTGCATTTATATTTGAATCCCTTATACAGGGATCGAGCAGGTCATCATCCAGATCACAATCAGTTTCTAAGTCGCATTGTTCCAGCACGTAAATCATATGCTCTTTAACATCCTTGGCTGGAACGGGCTTCTTTGCTCGAGTCGACGGACTTAGTTTGGCATTGAGAGGATAAAAGTTGCTTTATGGATGTCCCGCTTAATAATTGGGTGCGACTTGCTCATTCCAAGCTGCGATGAGCTATTTTGTTCTTTTAGGAGTGGCCAACAAAATAGGATCCAGGCCATCCTAGTATTTAATGTAGTGGGCGATCTCGGCATGTACTCAAGCACAATTGAGCTTGAAGGTTCTATTTGTCGACATTTGGCCAGTTGATGTAGATTCACTACCTTAGGTAGTCCCGGTGCAAGCCGGACGCATTAATAGGCAATCAGGGCTTGGGGTTACTCCTGGGTAAGACATCATCGCTAGAAGTTTCTTTATTGTTAAGGACAATCCAAGCTCGAGTGGGAGCACCAACTGACTCAACCACTCTCTTGGATGACACATCCCTAATAACAATTTTATAGGCTAGCATGGTCCCGACACGAGTATGAGATTTGACCTGCTCGATAAGTCTCATGGCTGATGCACTGCTGATAACCACGACTTCATTAGGTGGGTTGTTCATAAGGGAAGAGTTAACGTAGATGCCTTTTGCTTCAGAGCTGAGGTTGGTCTCAACATGAACTGGAGCACCGATCGGCTCGATGGTTCCTCAGGAGCAACTCGCCATTAATTGTTGCAAATTCTTATTAAAGCATGAGGCCACCGTTCTTCGCTTGTTCGTGAGAGGTTCGCGTAACACTCCTTAGCTTTTTACCGATTGATCATATTTCGCCGACACCACCCTGGATTGGAAACTTCACGACGAGCCTCTTGTAAGTGACAATTTCATCAAGTTCTGTGAGGGTTGATCGTCATATCAAGAGATTATAAGCAGACTTCCATCAACTACTACAAAGTTCACTTATATCTTCATAGCAAGGGGCTCTTGCTGAATGTGGTCATGAGAGGGGTAATCCCTAATGGAATAATGTCAAAACCTCTAAAGCTATAGATGGGTAAGGCATATGGGGAGATGCTAGAGGCAGGAAGATTGAGTATGTTGAAGACAGGTTTGAACATGACGTTGACTGAGCTGTCCCTATCCACGAAGACACGATATGCATTTTACATTGGCCATTACAAGAGTGATGACCATAAGGTCATGATGGGGATAGGAGATAGCTGCACCATCTTCGACAGTGAAGGTAATGAGCTGATCCGCCACTAGTCAAGGCGCTTTGGACGCTCCACAAATATTGATTTTGACGACAAAAACCATATAAGTATTATGATTTCCTGAGTTATATAGAATATTTTGTAGGATATTACACGGGTTTATACAAGTGCAGGATAATCGAATTTGAAGATTGATCAGTAAAAAGACTAGAGATCAAGATTCAGAAATGATCAAGATATTTGAAGACTCATGACTTTAAAGACAAAGATAAGAAGTGCATAAAACTATAGTTTATAATTAATAGACAATGGATTAATTTGTTAAACTCCTTGAGTAGAAACTTTTTTTTAATACTCTCTTATCAAAATATTTACTTTATTATCAAAGTATTCATTTCATTTCAAAAAAATATTTATATAATATTTTATAAAATTTATATCTATTAAAATTATTTAAAAAACCATGTTTAAATGATTTTACAAGACTTCAAAATTTTGCAACACATTTGAAATGTTTTTCTTTTTTAAAATAAACAAGCGTATGTCGAGATACCCTACCTATGTATGACGACATATGTACTGTTGAAGAGGTGCCTTTTGAATTTGAATAGTTGTGATATTTGGTTATATCTCTTCGCGAATAGACATGTCCCTTCAAACACTATATAAAGGTACTGAAAAACGAATTTTGATAACTACTTTTTATATATTCTTCTTGCTCCAAATTCTCATTATATATTTCACAAAATACACTTTCTATACTCTTCAAATTTACTCAAATTCAATTCTAATTTACTACATTCATTCTCTATAATCTACTCACTGATTTGAAAGTGTTCTCTCATCAATTCAAAGATCAAAGTGCTGTCAAAGAGCTATAGAATATTTTGTATCTAAAGTACAGCTATTTGTATTTGGAATCAACAACTCTCTACTACTATTTGTGTGGGTGTGTTTTTGTTGCCTGTTCAAATCAAGTGGATGTGCTTGTTCCTCATTCAAATCAAGTGGGTTGGCTCGTGACCCATTTAAATCAAATGGGTGATCTTATTGGTCGATTAAACAAAGAGAGTATACTGTAACATCCCCCCCTACTTGGAGGCCTAAAACTAATGGCTATGGATGCTGCAGTCATCCATAGTTATTAATCCTTGGCGACAAAATACGACAGCGTTAGATTCATTGAAACACAGAAGCACATGAATATGGAAAATTTTAAACTCCAAACAAAATCACATTCCATATCAAAACATTTCCTATTCATTACATAGTCCCAATATTCGTAAACCACATTCAGAGAAAATATACTTATTATACCATACGCCCAGAGCGACATATGAAGATGCCCCTTGGGATGATCAGAGTATACGCAGGCAATATAACAACTTTGCCATTACAAACAACACAGCAGAATCAAAAGAAAAGAGAACTCCAAATAGCTATCATGCCTCCTGCACGTCTTCGGAAGCTTATTCGTCCTAAGAGGTACCTGAAAACCTTAAACTCTACTTGGAGGGGGGATGTTACATATACCCTTAGTTTGAAAAGTCAGGAGGGTGTGTCTTGTTGCCTTGAAATCATGATTGTATTTCGGTTTCCTTACTACCTGATTAAGGTTGGCGTTGGAAAGGAAATCTATACATACACTATATAGGGCTGGACGTAGGATTGGTTAATCCGAACCAGTATAAAACTCCTAGTGTCATCTCTCTTACTTTTACTTTACTTTTACTACATTTATATATACCTACGACTGCCTATTAATATATACCTATGATAGTTATCTATTTTTGAATTTAAATCTTGAAATAATTTAGAAAAGTTCCATATAAGTTATAAAAAATTATTCACCCCTTTTTTATTAAAGTAGCATTTAAGATCCATTCACACTAGTATAATTTACACTACATTGTTTTCCACATTTGGTACCAGAGCATTAGGTTTTTAAAAACTCGTTATTTGACTTTTGAAAAGTATAAATGGCTAGTAGCATCGGTGGTACACTTTTTAGCACTTTTTTAGAAGGACAATCAACTACTAGACCACCACTATTTAATGGTAGTAATTATACTTACTAGTTATGTAGGATGAAATTTACTTACAATCCAATGGTTTAGATATTTGGAACATTACACAGAGTGAGTACACTGAACCCCAAACTTAATATACAACATGGACACCGGACCAAAAGACCCAAGCACTCAATAACTCTAAAGTCATGAATATTTTATTTTGCTCCTTATATAAAAATGAATATAATCAAGTTTCCATTTGTAAGATTGCTTATGAAATTTGGAGAACATTGCAATTTACACATGAGGGTACTAGTAAAGTAAAATAAACTAAGATTTCCATGCTTGCCAACCAATTTCAACTTTTTAAAATGAAATTAAGTGAGTCTATTTCTGACATGTATTCTAGATTCAGGATATAGTTCATTCATTAGTATCGTTAGGGAAAATTTTCTCAAAAGAGGATCAAGTTAGAAAAATCTCTAATTCACTCTCTTCTGAATGTGATCAAAAGATATTAATAATAGAGGAAGCCAATGATATTAATTTATTGAAAATTAAAGAATTAGATAGTAAACTAATGTCCTATGAAGCACAATTGCAGGATAGAAGGGAAAACAAGGTGATTGGAAAAAACTAATTGCATGCAGCGCAACAACTGATAATCAAGATTCAAATGATGATGATGATGAGGAGGAGGAGGAGGAGGAGGAGATTGCTCTTATGACTCGAAATTTCAGAAATACGGAATGATGAACAACTTTCGTAAAACTGAAAACAAATATTTCAGAAACGAAAATGTGTTTTAAGTGTTACGATTGTGGTGAGTCTGATCATCTACGAAGAGACTGTATGCAAGAAAAGAAAATGAAGAATTCACCAAACACCAATCCATTCAAAAAGAGAAAAAAGACTTACAACGCAACATTTGATGATTCTGTTACAACATCTAGTGACAATGAACCAGACACTAAAAATATCAACATGTATTCCATGGTGATGAAAGATTAATCAGATCAAACAAAGGAAAATGCAAAATTGGTACTTTTTACATTTCATAATTTTTATTATTTTATCTGGAAATCACCTAAAATAGGAATAAACATATAATAATAATAAGTATATATGAATATAAATATATAATATGATAAGTATACATAAATATAGAATATTTATTTAATTTTAAATTTGGAAAACTTCGTCATGTATGTCAATATATGCCATATAGATATGTCGACATACTTACATAATTTGGGGAATCTTTTCAAAATTTAAACTTTTGAAATTCCCTCTCTTTTGTATTCGTTTCAAAATTTGAAAAGTCACCTTTTCACTTTTCATTTTTCACATGACAATTCAACTTATATTTATTCACTCCTTCTTACCTCGTCTTTTACACACACATTTTATGTAACGACCCAGAATTTCGGACACTTCGTATTAGAAATATCTGAATTTTTTAAATATTTGAATCTTGGATTTAATGTGATTAAATTGATTTAATATTCTTGTTAAGCCCCTTTTAAGTAATAAATAATGATGGTAAACTTGTTTTAGGAAAATGTTTACAAAAATAGTTACTTTGAAGAAATAATGATAATGTGACCGAAAATCGTTTTATCAATAAAGAGCTTTTTACTCATCATAAGTTGTTTAAACCTTTTTTACATACATTAAAACTCTTAGGAAATCAATAGTATGAAATAAAAATATTTTGCCATTTATGGAAAATAAAGTGGTGATGATGTCATGGGCGATACCATGGGAAGATATTTTGTGTGTATGTGTAAATGGGTAATTTGTTAAGGAAATGAGGTGTAAAGTTAAAACATGCAAGGCACAAGGAGGGTGGTCTTGGCCATGTAAAGGAGGGTAAAAGAGGGGCTTAGGCTTGTGTATACACTGCATAATCTCAAAAGCTTTAAAAATAATACAAAAATGGTGGAAGTGGATTAGCACTGATCCACTTTGTTATTCACTAATCTTTCTCTAATTAGTTCAAATCTTCCCCAAACTCCACCAAAATTTCACTAATACCTTAGAAAGCATGGACTAAAGTCAAAGTGGAAGGAAGATGAAGAGAATGGCGGACCTTTGTGAGGCCGTGAGCATGGAAGGTGGAGGGTGGTGTTGCCTTGTGGTTTTGGTGCTAAAGCTTGGATCTTTGGATGTTTGGTGATGGTAGGAGATGGTTCTATGTTCTTGGGTGCTTTTTATTTGTTTGTGCATGGATTTTGCGAGTTTATTCACTATTGAATGATTACGTATTGTGTTATATGTTTTGTGTGCTTGAAATATAAAGTGAAAGTGACATTAACTAATTAAAGTTATAAACTTTGGACCTTCTTACTTTTGAAAGCAAAAGAAAACTTTATATTATATAACATAACTACTATTACCTTCTATGACATATGACATGACCTTGACTTGATGTTTAAATGGTTTTGGATTGTGTGTCGAATTGAAATATGTTTGAAAGTGTTTGAAGTGAGAATAGTCGCTATAAGTGCACTTCGATATCACTTAAATTTGAGAGACATCCTAGGGGCTTCTTCGCATTTTTAATAATTAATATAAATGTACTTATTACTGGAAAAATATGGAACTTTAAATCATTAATAACTTGTGAAATAAAGTTGCAAAATGTTATAGTGAGAAGATGGTCAGTATTTGAGCACTTTGAAATACATATTTTTGGGAATTTTGTTAATTAATTTGAAAGGAATCATTAGGGGTTTCTTTGCATTTTTAATAATTAGTATATATGTGCTTATTACTGGAAAAATAGATCAAAGTTTAAAAGATTTTTAAACTAGTCAAACAAAGTGGCTAAAGTTGGAGTAAAAAGGTCCCTAAAAGAACACTTTAATAAGTACCATGTATTCGGGAATTTTTGTAAATAAATTGGGAGATATTTTTAAGAGTTTATTTCTATGGTTTGTAAGTACCCTAAGGTTAAGATTACTTACTATAAAAATTTCAAGTCTTAAAACAATTTTTTAAGCGGTTAAAATTGGTGGCAAAAATCATGCTTTTCTATGTTGTTCTTTATCAATGACTTTTAACAACATTTATAAATGCTGTAGTAAGTTGCTTGAGATTTTAAGTGACTAAAAATGATATTTAAATTTGGTATTTTTCTCTAATGTTCTTAGGAATGTTTTATAACATACTTTTTAGTATTTTAAAGTTGGTTTGAAGTTTAAATATATATTAATAATTATTTATGAATTTTCAAAGTAAAGGGGTTTTATAATATAAAACATGTTTTTTATTTATTTTCATCAAATTATAAATTAGTTATTTTCAAGCAATATTTTATATAGATATTTAAAACCTATTTATAAGTATTTTAAAAGTATTTTTGTATATATATATAAGTTTGGAAAGGTGATTTGGTATTTTGTAAAAGGAAAAGAGAAAGATTTAGTTTACAACACTTATTTATAATAAATGGTTTTGCAAAGTTATTAACAAGTATATTAACTTATTTAATAAATGTAAGTACACTTAGATATTTAAAAATACGTTTTAAAGACAATGATAAGTATGGAGTGGTTTTGGGCTTGTTGTGACAATGTGTTAACAACATTCATCTTTAACCCTTTTTTATTATACCTATGAATGTTAATAGATCTTTAAAAAGAATATTTTAAACATAAGCATAAGTGAAATGGTTTATGATTTGTATTAACAGTGTTTAAGTAGCATTAGTCTTAAACCTTTTGAATGTGAATGTAATTAGACCTTTCAAAGAGATATTTCAAAGGTAATAATAGGTATGAATCTTTTAACAAAGATTGAAAAAGTAAAGGTTTAAAGCAAGAAATCTTTTTAAAGATTTGGAAATATTCTTATACTATTTGTGATAAGTATATAAATAATTTTTGAGGTATTGTAAGAGTACATATGAATAGTAGAAAATGATAAACGAAGTTTTATTAGATAAAAGGAGTTTTACTACTAAAAGAGGTTTTAATTAATAAAAGGATTAATTAAATAAAAAGGGGATTAGGTGTCACTTATGTGATTTAATCGTGCTTTGTATGATTTGATCATGCTTTGTTTGTTAACTCATTTATGGAAAGTATTTAGTTATGTATTTAGCAATAAAGCCGACTAAGTAAACTTGTCTATCTGTGAGAGTTGAGAATGAAGTGTCTAGGCAAGGCTTTGATGCAACCAGTGCTCTAACTTACCTGGCTATGCTCTTGATCAAAGGATAGTATAATTTGAGAAGTTCGGAAATGTGATAAGTATAAGAGACTTAATTTCCATATTTTATCATCTATTTTGAACTTGATAATTGATTAGTAGACTATCAAACTTGACCAAATTGACTTAGGAAATATCTAAAAGAATAAGGACTATATGGTACAGTTATCTTCGAAGATGCCATATTGTACGTATAAACTAGTCTTACTCTTCTAGGACAAATGATAAGAAAATCCATCTGGATATGAGATGATCTCCACCCTTATTGTTGTTTGCTTATTTTTGAAAGAACCGAAATTGAGTTAACCGAAAATTCATCGATTGGTCTCCGGGATCAGTAAGTGTTTTACTTATCGAATACTACTTCAAAACTAATATACGAGTTCTATGTTTTGGAAGCAGTTGTGAAGTGGAATGCTATAGATTTGAACTATCTATTCTAAGGTTAAGTCCAAGGCAGAGGTTTGCATTTGCATTCATCAGACAATTTATGCTGGAATCTACAAGGAGATTCGGGATCTGTTCGAGATGTTGGAATCCATTTAGGAATTTTTTTTTAAAGTGATGAAGACTGTGAGAGATGCCGAATGTGTGCTAGAAATCGAAAATGGCTAAAGACAGGGTAGGATGCACAATCTTGGGTTTAGCTGACCCATGAGGGTATATCAACTCCAAATCTAGAGTATACTTATTGATATGTTGTGTGCGCGGGTTATTAATACTTGGTTCCATGTGGTTCATGTAAGTGTTCAGCCGATGGGCAGTTGTGTTTACCTTATGTTATATTTTATCTAGAGATATACGATGCTTGGAAGGTAGTTCCTAATCATTGTGCATGGAGTTCAGATTCGGCTTGATCGAAGAGATCTTCGTGGAAAAATCCATTATGCGAACATACCTTAGCGATTTTAATTATACCCTCAATATTGTTGTGATGTGACCAATGTAAGCATCACGGCTATTTGATAAGATTTTATTCTACACCCTAGGTAATATCTATTATATCATCTTATGTACTTATTAGATGGTGATTCTTTTGAGAGGATAACCATTGTGGCATTCCGTGTGGTCTCGAAAGTTCTATTATATGTTGATCACATATTTCTTGAGTTTCTCACACTAGACTTATGTCTGACACGCAGTTTTTGTTTTACCCTAACAATTTGTCTTTCTTACACTTGGATTCTATGCATAAAAATACCGTGCATGTATTAGTGTCGACATTTGGAGGTCGAAAATATGGGTTGTTAAAACTTGGTATCAAAGCTGAAGGTTAAGCGAGAACCTTGGATTTGGTTGGGTATGACTCATTAAGAGATAAGGTAATGGAATGCCCAAGTATGAGTTGAGTGGATTACACATATGACAGCATATTTGTATTTGTCATAACGTACACCTTAAAGGTAATTTCAACAACAAAAATTAAAGACCTTATACAAGGTAACTTATATGAGTATGGATTGTTAAGATGTAGATCAATTAAAATACAGACTAATGATGTTCATATGTTACCCCTCGTTAATTTGTTTAGCCATGCTCGGCTAGTTTATGAGCGTTGCTATCCTTTGTAGAATGATTTGACATGCTCGACCAGTTTATAAGCAATATTATCATTTATAGAATTATTAGGTTAATATTGCTTAGCCAGTTTACGAGTATTGTTATCGTTTGTTGATTGATTAGTTTTGCTCGGGCAGTTGATGAGCATTGACTATTGTCTGTAGATTGCTGATTTGTGCTCGATTGGTTTATGAGTAGTTTTTCCTTTTTACTACATCGGTTGGGTAGAAAATAATTGTGGGTGCATTGAAACGAACATCCTGTGAATTAAGTTTCACAGTTTGACTATAAGGCGTTCGGTGATAATGTTGGATTAAAAGTTAAATTTAGTAAAAATGTTTATTTTAATCTAAAGAAAAGATAAGATATTTTGTAAATAAACATTTTTGAAAGGATTTTATATAAGAAAGTTATTTTATACAAGTATGGTTTAGAAATATGGTTTATAAACGAAGATGATTTGAACTGATATTTTGAGAACTTAAATCCTGGGATTTTTGAAAATGTTTTTCAAGATTTTAGAAGAATAATAATAGTATTATTTGAAAGTAAATATTTGGGAAATTATTTTATGAAATTGAGATCATGATACTTAGTATTGTTAGACGAAGTATTTGATACTGTTTTGAAAATGATTTTGGTTAATTTTTAAAGGCATGATTTGGATGTACTAAACTCACTTCTATCGCTTGAAAATAATTCTGATGATGACTACAGTATCATCGACGTTAATTAGCGGGTGAATAAGAATGAAGATAGTAAACTTTTGAATTTGAATTTAAAAGTGATTAAACTTGTTTTATAATAATTGTTTTAATTAACGGGTGAAAGCAGCCTTCCGGGGCACTGTTACGGAATTGGACCAAACTAGTTCTATTGGATCTGTAATAGTGAAATATTATATGTCGCCGTATTTTGTGGCGATTGGATGCATTGTTTGGTCGTGCGAGCTTGAAATGCATAGAAATTAAATAAAGGAATTTCGAAAGCTAACTTCTGTATATGATGAAATCAGATCCCGAAATTTATTCCACTATGTTCGAAATAGGGGTATTTCACATAGAACGCCAGGTGGCACGCATCGATTAGAATTCAAAATTTTGGTGAGTGAATAGTGTTTAGATATTTTTATTTGCTATAAATAGGACCTTAAACCTTTCATCTCTTAAATCCATAAACCAACAAACCTAGCCACCATCTCCTTATTCACATCGGATAGCCATCGTCCATTGGAGCCACTACAGGCCGTTTCAGGCTCCGAGTTTACAAAACGTAGAGCATAACACCATGAGCAAGGTCAACTACTATGATCGGCATCAGAGCACCACAACGGTGTCAGTTCACCTTGAATGGCGTTCTTTGAAGACTTTTCGACGATCATAGACGACGAAATGGGGTTGCGTGGGTGGTGCAAGCATAGGCGAGGTCAGGGGGTGCTTCGGCATGGGCGCGATGGTGGCAAACGGCAATAATGGCAACGCGGTGATTGAGAAAGTCGCATGCTGCCTAGGTTCGAGAAGCGCGATTTTTGAATCGAGAGAGAGGGATTTAGGATTATACGGTGATTAACTGTTGATTAGTGCAATTAATTAAATTAATAATTATTATAAAATCAAATGTGTATAAATGTATAACTTTTTCATACGAGGTCGGATTTAAACGAGATGAGTTACATTGTGATCGTATCAGCAAATACTACATTGTGGAATTAGATTGGAATATTTTGGAGCTTGTAGGAATTTGTGTTAAAATTGAACACCTATTCAATTTTAATTCAAACCGGAGTGCTTTGGCAAAAACTGGAATCAATGTGAGTTAACTCACCTCTTTGGCCCACTTATATTTTTATAGAAGTGTGGATAATTTAAATGTTGATTTTTTATTGACTGTTTGGATGATTTACTATTTTATTTGTTGGTCTGGATATATTCCCGCTCTTGGAGCGGATGAGACCCTATTACGTTCTCGTGTAAGAGTGGATAACCCTTTATATACGATCCCACCTTGAAGCGGTTGATTTATATTTTATGATTATATTGTATGTGATGGAGGGGGACAGGTTAGAGGGATCCAACTGGATTCCTCAAATTGTTGATTTTACTTTTCATATATTTTGATATATGATGTGTTGGATGCCATATTTTATGACATCAATGATTTTTCCTTATTTAGTGGTATAGTAGCACTGGGCCATATTTTTAGTATTTTGAAATAACATAAAATGAAGATATAGTTTTTAAAAGGATTTTAAGTTATTTTCGAAAATTTATATGTTTTAATAATTATTCTTGAATTATTTAAAGAAGGAATTTATTTTAAAATAAAAGGTATGATTTTTAGATATTATAAATTAATAGTTTTATAAAATATTTTAAATAGAGATTTTTGAACTGTAAATAAAGATTTTTAAAATCTTCAGAATTAAGTTTGTCTTTCATAATAAAGGGATATATTTTTAAAAAAAAGAAGATAGAAATAGTTTGGTATTAATATTTGTTAACCGTTTTATATAAAGTGATATACACACACATATAAAAATTTATTTATAAATGTGATAATTCATAAAAGTGACATTTTATAAATAAAGTAAAGATTTGTAAAATCGTATTTTATAAATAAAAGGATAGATTTATAAACGTGTTTATAAATAAAAGGAAACTTTTACCATTTGATAAATTGGGAAATAAATCACAATTATAGATTTATAATAATACGTGGAATGTTGTTTTAGAAAAATAGTTGATTCTACTTTGAAAATTGAAAGTGAGGATAAATTTGGAGATGTTAAATGGTATTTTATAGATAGAATGGAATTTATAAAAGAAATTTATACATATGGTAGCAACGTTAACGGATTGTAATTGATATTTTAAAATGGAGTTTATGAATAAGTGAGATTTCTAAAGGAATAGAGATATAAATGGGGTTTATAAATAACGGGATTGTATAAAAAAGGAAGTTTCATAAAATAGAGAGAGAATTATGAATATAGTTTTAAATACGGAATGATTATGTTGAAATTTAAGTATGGACTTTTATTAAGGAAATATATTACATTTTAAAGTTAAAACAATCTTTTAAAGGAATGTTTTGAAAGTGATATTTTCAAATGGAGTTTAATGGTTTTAAAAGTGATTTAAAATGTGTTAAGTGGTAGGAAGACATGGACTTCAACATTTTTTTTGTAATAAATGTTTTTCGAGAAAGTGAGGAAGACATAGACTATAACATTGTTATTATAGTAGATGATCTCCGGAAAAAGATGTTTTCATAGTATACGGGATTTATATCTATATCATATATTAGATGTTAAGTATCGAGGTGTGTAACTTACATCCATTTTGAAGTTAATAATGTCATTCATTCAAGGTCTGAGAGGTAATAGTACCATTGAGATAAGTATGTGGAAATGTTTTCCAAATATTGAAAGATTAAATGTGGTTTGAAAATATATCTTCTTAAAAATATTCTTAGATAAATATTTGGAAAGTGTTTTAATTAATGAAAGGATTAATTAAAGTGGCTTAGTGTTGCTTAGTGCTTAACCAATGTTACTTCCTTTGGAAATTTGATCTCTGGTTCGATTGTTTGTTTGTTTAATAGTTAAATAACCGACTATCAAATGTTGGCCAGAAACTAACATTATTGGTTCGGAGAGACCAGATCAGATATGTTATTTGAAAACCAGATCAAACCGGCATAAGAGTTTCAAAGTGGAAAATCTTGAAGATGATCAAAATGGAATTTTTCAAAGTGCAATGGCTACTTACTACTAATCCCGAGGATGATTCCAAATGGATGTAGCAGAAGTGGTGCCTCCTGTTTCGTTCAGTCCCAGAATGAACTTGTATGGGTGAATGTTGGCATTGCAATATTGCCTGTTGGGTAGCGTTAGCATTCCAAGTGGAAAGTGCTATATAAAGGTAAAACGTAGCCTCAAGCCTCATCAACCGGGAAATGACAAAAATCGGGCATGTAGCAAGGTCATGTGGGTCGCTCCCGTCAGGGTATGGTCATCCCAAAAATCTAGATTGGTTACTATCTAGTCATGTATGCTTTGGGGCTCATTAACGAAAGGGGTTATCATATTAGGTACTACTAGTCAAGTGGTAGGCCAGTCCTGTATGGCAGGGGTACAAGATGTTCTTGTCAGACCCCGGTGCATTTTATCTAGAGATGTACCATCGGAAGGTAGTTCCTTATCTTGTCATAGTAAGGAACCTAAACTCTAATACTTTGCAGTTTTGATTGTAGAACCTAATATGTTGGTTAATTAATGTAACAATTTCGGCTATGATTAATAAGTATTTGTACTCTAGACACTATTATAAATCACTGGATTTTCTATAGAAAATGTTTTGGTTATCGTAAGGTAAAAAAATGTCCGTGTTTATGTGCGGCATGGTCTTACGAGATACCATTCTTTTGAAAAGAGTTTGATAACTTTAAAAATTCAACTGGATGTGTTTTCTCACGCTGGTTTACCAGACTGACTCGGGTATAATTTTATTATAATGCTCGGGCCAGACTGAGTATATTTATAGATTCAGTTTTGGATGCTTTGGAGCTTTCGAAGATGAGCTAGGGTTTTCAAGTCATATTCACGTATATGTTTATTTTCCCGCTGCATTGTTATTGAAATTATTAGTATTTGTGAGGGTAGGTTGTTATAACTGTCCAGGCTGATAATTGGTTATTTATGTACTCTAATTTGATATATGTATATAATGATTTCTCTTTTGTAAAGATCATTGATATTAATTATATTTTATTCCATTGCGATTGTGAGATTCTGTGTTGTTTTTGTTTCTTTTTCTCTTCTTCTTCTCTTCTCCTTTCTTCTTTCTTTCCCATAACTATCCGTCTTTCCATTCAATTTGGGTTGGACATGTCTGGTTTATTGTCAGTTTGAATTGTGTAGATTGGCAGGTTGTTACTGTTAGTATCAGAGCATAAGGTTAAGCGAGAACCTTGGCTTTGGTTGGGGTAACTCATTAAGAGATAAGGTAATGGAATGCCTTATTATGAGTTTGAGTGCATAATATATATGAGCGCTATTTGTTAGTGATATAAAAATGTTTTATATTGTGTTAATTTAATTGTGAAGTGGTTTATGAATTTTGCTCGGTACGTAGGATGCCACGATATCGATAGGAGTTTCTAAACACTTAAACAAGGCAAATCGACAAAGTATTGTTTTGAGAATTGGTAAATGAAATAATTTTACCTAAATTATATTTTATATATAAAAGAAATTTTTTTCCGAAATTATTATAGCTATATACGGTATGTTTTGGTTGCTAGTTAATGATAATATTTGATTATTATCATTTATTGTGTGTTGTTCTAATAAAAGTTGTTACTATTATAATCTAAATAAGAATAAACATTTGTGAAATGAGTTATATAAGAAAGTGAATTTATAAGTATGAATTACAGTATTGATTATGATTAAAATAATCAACATTGTGAAATGATATTACATAAGGAGTAAGATTATATAAATGTGATTTATAAATGGAAAGGAAATGAAATTGTATAAGTATATTTATAAACATGATTTATAAATAAAAATGGATTTAAAACAAGAAATTTGAGAATTTAAATCCCATTAATTTTGAAAATTGTTTTTCATAGGTTTTGGAAGAATAATAATAGTATTATTTTGAAAATATTTTGGTTAGAAATATTTTTAACTGATTTAAAAGAAATAGAAAGCACTGAACTCACTTCAGTCGCTGAAAAATTATTCTGGTATTACTGCAGCATCATCAGCGTTCATTTTCGAGTTCCTAAGTGATGGATTGCTACCATTGGAGTTTTGTTTTGGTAAAACAAGTTTTTATTTTAAACTTCAAAAGTATGATTTGAAATACAAAGAATTATTTATGGTATTGTTTCAAAATGATTTGAAATAAGAACAGGGTGTTTAAACTCTGAAAATTTTCATTTAAGTGCTTTGTGAAAATATGAGAAAATAAGTTTTATAACTTATAAATTTAGAGAATTAGTAAGTTAAAACAATTTTTTTAATGTAAATATTAAGAAAAGTAAATTTGAAATTGAACTATGAAATGAAATTTAGCTTAAGTTAAATAAAACGAATTTTGAAAAGGAATTTGACTCAAAAAAAGTAAATGAAGAGAATTAATGAAATGGACATGAACTTGAGTTATAAAAATGGAATTCAACTTAAGTTGTAAAATGAATTGAATATGTTTTGAAATGTGGTTTGATAGAATTGAATATGAACTTAAGTATTGAAATGATAATAAACATTAGTGGTGTTGTATAAAATGTTTATAATAAACTTGAGTAAAATTCTATGGAATGGTCCCAGTGTTATTAGTATTAAAATAACCATACTAAGTTAATGGAATGTAAATTAATTGAAGGTAAATTAAAGGAATGAGAATAAAAGAATCTGAATAAAATGAATGGGATATAATAAGAAACCAATTAAAATAAATACGTAAGTTGTACGTATATTATTTTATTTGCATAACTGTTTGATCCAAATTCGAATATACGATTTCAAGGTGATTTACACCGATCCGAGTTAGGATTTTTCACTCGATTCTTAACGGCAAATACTGGATATGGAATTTTGATTGATTTGATATTCTTTATCATAATATATGGTTATGCAAGGAGAATGGCAGTTTTTAATCAAGGAACCAGATCTGAGTCCACACAAGAGTGGTCGTGTGAACTAACTAGTTCGGAAGTGAAATTGTGTGATCGAGCGATCAGGTATGATTTTGCTTACGGATGATATATGTTCATCGTACGGGGTTAATAAATTAAAAGTTGACATTGAAAAATGTAAATTGATATGGTTATGAATTAATTGGATGAATATTATTTGTTAGATGGTTTTTCTTGTTACATTTTCCACATTTGAATATAGTTATTGTATTAGTACATGTTATATATTGATATTACTTTCCCTATACTTGTTCTCATTGGTTGTTGAGTGATTAGTAGGTGCAAATGGTGTAAGCTTCAAATTTGGAGCTAGCTTTTGCATTATATTGATTGTACATGCTTACTAATACTAATAAAAGGTACACATTTCGGATTACTTATAGTATCTTTAGATTTTTCCCAATGGGATGCCTCATCCTTGAAGATGAGATGCACATTTGTAATTATATATATATATATAGTAAAAAAAATTCCGATCGATCCACGCAAAGGAGACGCTGGCGAAATTTTCCACAAATTTAAGGTGTTCGAAAAATTTTGAGAATTTCAAAAGGGAAATTTTTGATAGCTAAAATTTGATTTTTTAGTTATAACTTGAAATGAATCAATGGAAGGAATTAGTTTGTATAGGTGGGTGAATCTAAAAGACCTGGAAATTTTATAATCTATTCTACCTAATTGGTTTTGAAAAGTTAATGGGTTTGGCATTTTTCTTACTTGCAAATTTCGAGGACGAAATTCTTTACCCGGGGGAGGGATGTAAAATTCTAGAATTTCAATCATTTAAATTTGGAATATTTGATTGATTTTTAAATATTCAAAAGTAATTTATAAGTTAAATAACTTTAATTTCAAACATAATGGTTATTTAAATATTTGGAATTGTTTAAATAATTTAATCTTGAATTTTATGTGTATGAAAATAATTGCGAAAGTTGATTTAAATTTCTATTGAAAGAGAATGAAAATAGTAAATTTTTGAATTTGAATTTAAAAGTGATTAAACTTGTTTTATAATAATCATTTTAATTAATGGGCAAAAATAGCCTTCTGATGCACTATCTCGGAATTGGACGAAACTAGTTCCATTAGATCCATAATAGTGAATTATTATATGCCACCGAATTTCGTGGCGATTGGACGTATCGTTTGATTAAGCGAGCATGAAACGCGTAGAAATTCGATAAAGGAATTTAATTTAATATAATTCGATTTTGAAAGCTAACTTCTGTATATGATGGAATTAGATCCTGATATATATTCCATTGTGTTTGAAACAAGGGTATTTCGTATAGAATGCTAGGCGGCATGTTCGACTGGAGTTCGAAAATTTGGCAAGTGAATAGTGTTTGGATATTTTTATTTGCTATAAATAGGACCTCAAACCGTTCATTCTTTTAAAACCCTAAACTAGCAAATCTAGCCGCCATCTCCCAATTCACATCGGACGGCCATCGTCCATTGGAGCCACCACAGGCCATTTTAGGCTTTGAGTTCAACTAGCAAAACGTAGGGCACGACACCATGAGCAAGATCAACGGCTATGATCAGCATCGGAGCACCACAGCGGTGGCAGTTCGCCTAGAATGGTAGTGTTCTTTGAAGATTTTTTGACGATCGTAAGCGACAAGAGGGGTCGCATAGGTGGCGCAAGCATGGGCGAGGTCGGGGGTGCTTCGGCATGGGTGCGATGGTGGCAAACGGCAACGATGGCGGCAAGGTGATCGAGAAATTCACATGCTGCTTGGGTTCGACAAGCACGATTTTTGAATCGAGAGAGAGGGATTTAGGATAATACGGCGATTAACTACTGATTAGTGTAATTAATTAAATTAATAATTATTACAAAATTGAATGTTTATAAATGTATAACTTTTTCATATGAGGTCGGATTTGAACGCGACGAGTTGCATTGTGATCATATCAACGAATACTACTTTGTGAAATTGGATTGGAATATTTTGGAGCTTGTAGGAATTTGTGTTAAAAAATTGAACGCCTGTTCAATTTTAATTCAAACCGGAGCGCTTTGATGAAAACTGGAATCAATGTGAATTAACTCACCTCTCTGTCCATTCATATATTTATACAAGTGTGAGTAATATTATTGTTGACTATTTGGATGATTTACTATTTTATTTGTTGGTTTGGATATACTACCGCTATTGGAGTGGATGAGACCCTATTACGTTCCCGTGTAAGAGCGGATGACCTTTGTATACGATCCTACCTCGAAGTGGTTGAATAATATTTTATGATTATACTGTATGTGATGCAAGGGGAAAAGTTAGAGGGATCCAACTGGATTCCTCACATTATTGATTTTACTTTTCATATATTTTGATATATGATGTGTTGGATGCTATATTTTATGACATGGATGATTTTTCCCTATTTAGCGGTATAGTAGCACTGGGCCATATTTTTAGAATTTTGAAATATTATAAAGTGAAGATTTAGTTTTTAAAAGGATTTTAAGTGATTTTTGAAAATTTATATGCTTTAATAGTTATTTCAAATTGAATCATGTTGCTGATGCGCTTAGTCGCACTATGATGCTAGCCGAGTGGGATGTTCTTAAGACCTTATCTCTTTGTGATATTCGGGATTGTGCTCCATCTTCTAATTCTCCTATTTTATTATTCAGTTTGGAGGCTCGACCCAGCTTAGTGGATCGTATTTCTAATGCTCAATGGAAAGATCCAGATCTTGTGCATCTTATTCAGATTTGTGAGTCTGAATCACGTGACGAGGATTTGAGGGATTTCAGCATTGATTCTCATGGGTGTCTTCGTAAGAAGAACCATTTAGTCATGCCTTCTGATTCTGGACTTAGGCGGGAGATTCTCGATGATTGTCACCATTCTAAGTATACCATTCATCCCGGTAGTAGCAAGATGTTTAAGACAAAGCTATAGATGGTCGCTCCTAACCAGCCCTATTCTCCGCATTAGCAGACGATATTACCCAGAAATACTCTTTGTTAATGTAGGTCTCGGGGTGGGGCGTCACAGCTTGTATTTAAAGAAGGAATTTATTTTAAAATAAAAGGTATTATTTTTAGATATCATAAATAAATAGTTTTATAAAATATTTCAAATAGATATTTTGAACTGTAAATAAAGATTTTTAGAATCTTCAAAATTAAGTTCGTCGTTTATAATAAAGGGATACGGTTAAAAAAGAAGATAGAAATAGTTTGGTATTAATATTTATTAACCATTTTATATAAAGTGACACACACACATAAACACACACACATATAAAGATTTATTTATAAATATGGACATCTGTAAATGTGATAATGTATAAAAGTGACATTTTACAAATAAAGTGAAGATTTGTAAAATCGTATTTTATAAATAAAAGGATAGATTTATAAACAATGTTTATAAATAAAGGGAAACTTTTATCATTGGATAAATTGGGAAATAAATCACAATTGTGGATTTATAATAATATGTGGAATGTTTTTTTAGAAAAGTAGCTGATTCTATTTTGGAAATTGAAAGTGAGGATAAATTTAGATATGTTAAACGGTATTTTATAAACAGAATATAATTTATAAAAGAAATTTATACATATGGAAGCAACGTTAGAAAGGATTGTAATTGATGTTTTAAAAGGATTTTATGAATAAGGGATATTTCTAAAGGAATAGAGTTATAAATGAGGTTTTATAACTAATGGGATTGTATAAAAAAGGAAGTTTTATAAAATAGAGAGTGATTTATGAATATAGTTTTAAATATGGAAATGATTATGTTGAAATTTAAGTACGGACTTTTATTAAGGAAATATATTTACGTTTTAAAGTTAAAACAACCTTTTAAACAAATGTTTTGGAAGTGATATTTTCAAATGGAGTTTAATGGTTTTAAAAGTGATTTAAAATGTGTTAGGTGGTAGGAAGACATGGACTTCAACATTTTTGTTGTAATAAATGTTTTTCGAGAAAGTGAGGAAGACATAGACTATAACACTATTGTTATAGTAGATGATTTTAGAAAGAAGATGTTTTTATATTATATGGGATTTATATCTATATCATATATTTGACGTTAAGTTTCAAGGTGTGTAACTTACATCCATTTTGAAGTTAAGAATGTCATTCATTCAAGGTCTAAGAGGTAATAGTACGCCAACTTGATCGGCTTCATTGTTAACTAATAGATAGTTTAAGATCGACATCGAAAATTAATATTAAATATGACTAATTGGATTTCTATACTACTGTTTTTGGGTTTTCGTAACAATGTTTTACACAACATTATTTCGACCTAATAAAGTGTGTTTTGGGAAATAGGAGTTTTCCTCAAAAGTTGTAAATATGCTTATTTTGGATTTAAGTACATAGTGGCATCGTCTAAAATTTTAAATGAAATGGTTTGTGAATATACTTATACCATTGAGATATGTATATGGAAATGTTTTCACAACATAGAAAGATTAATGGAAATGTATTTGAAAATATATCTTCGTAAAAATATTCCGAGATACATATATGGAAAGTGTTTTAATTAATGAAAGGATTAATTAAAGAGGCTTAGTGTTGCTTGGTGCTTAACCAGTGTTACTTCCTTTGGGAATTTGATCTCTGGTTGGACCTTTTGTTTGTTTGATAGGTAAAAAGCCGACTATCAACTATTGGCCAGTTTATAAACTAGCATTGTCGGTTCGAAGAGACCGAGATCAGAAATGTCATCCAATAATCACTTCGAACAGGCATAAGTGTTCTGAAGTGGAATATCTTGATGATAATCGAAATGGAGCTTTTTGAAGTGCAAGGGCTACTTGCTACTAATCTTGAGGATGATTCCAAATGGATGTAGTAGAAGTGGCGCCTTCGGTTTCATTCAGTTTCAGAACGAACTTGTATGGATGAATGCTGGCATTACATTATTGCTTGGAGGGTAGTGTTAGCATTCCAAGTGGGAAGTTCTATATAAAGGTAAATGTAGCCTCAAGCTTCATCAATCGGGAAAAGACAAAAATAGGGCATGCAATAGGGCTATGTGGGTTACTCCCATCAGGGTATGGTCATTCCAAAAATCTAGATCGATTATTATCTACTCATGTATGCTTCGGGCCCATTAACGAAATGGGTGATCATATTGGTACTACTAGTCAGTGGTAGGCCAGTCCTCTATGGCAGGGGTACAAGACGTTCTTGTCAGACCCTGGTCCATTTTATCTAGAGATGTACCATCGGAAGGTAGTTCCTTACCTTGTCATAGTATGGAACCCAATCTCCAATACGTGCCTTTATGGTTTTGATTGTAGAACCTAGTATGTTGAAATTTAATTATTGTAACAATTTCGGCTATGATTAATAAGTATTTGTACTCTGGACACTATTATAATATCATTGGATTTTCTATAGAAAATGTTTTGGTTATCGTAAAGTAAAAACCCATCCATGTTTATGTGCGGTTGTGTCTTACGAGATACCCTTCTTTTGAAAAGAGTTTGACGACTTTAAAAATCCAACTAGATGTGTTTTTTCACGCTGGTTTTCCAGACTGACTTGTGTGTTGTTTTATTATAATGCTCGGATCAGACCGAGCATATTTACAGATTTAGTTTTGGATGCTTTGGAGCTTCCGAAGATGGGCTAGGGTTTTCAAGTCGTATTTACATATATTTTTACTTTTCCGCTGCATAGTTGTTGAAATTATCAGTATTTGTGTGGGTAGGTTGTTATAACTGTCCAGACTGATGATTAGATATTTGTGTGCTCTGATTTGATATATGTATATAACGATTTCTCTTTTGTAAAGATCATTGATATTATATTATATTTTGTTCCGTTGCCATGGTGAGATTCTGTGTTGTTTTAGTTTCTTTTTCTCTTCTTCTTCTCTTCTCCTTTCTTCTTTCTTTCCCATAACTATTCGTCTTTCCATTCGATTTGGGTTAGACATGCGTGGTTTAATTGTCGGCTTGAATTATGTGGATTGGCCGGTTGTTACAATTATATATGTGCTTATAACTAGAAAAAAAAATCAAAGTTTAAAGGTTTTATTACCGTTTAAACAAAGTGGCTAAAGCTGGAGTAAAAAGGTGGTTAAACGGACACTTTAGTAAACACCATGATTTCGGGAATTTTTATAAATAAATTGGAGGACATGATTAGGCATTTCTTTCAATGTTTTTAATTTTTAAGCACCCCAAGGGTAGCACTTACTGTAAAAATTTCAAGTCTTAAAACAATTGTTCAAGTGGTTAAAACTAGTCACAATGATCGTACATTTCTATGTTGTTCTTTATCAAGTACTTTTAACAGCATTTACAAATACAGTAGTAAGTTGTTTGAGGTTTTAAGTGTCTAAAAATGATATTTAAATTTGGTATTTTTCTCTAATTATTTTAGGAATGTTTTCGAACATTTTTTTGCGGTATTGTTAAGTTGGTTTGAAGTTTAAATATATTTTTAATATTTTGTGAATTTCAAAGTAAAGGTGTTTTATAATATAAAACATGTTTTTTATTTATTTTCATCAAATTATGAATTAGTTATTTTCAAGTAATATTTTACATCTATAATTAAAACCTATTTATAGATATCTTTAAAGTATTTTTGTATATATATAAGTTTGGAAAAGTGAGTTAGATATTTTGTAAAAGGAAAAGAGATAGTTTGGGATTATAACACTTATGTTATAATAAATGGTTTTGCAAAGTTATTAACTAGTATATTGCCTTGTTTAATAAATGTTTGTATACTGATCTTTGAAAAGAATGTTTTAAAGATAATGACAAGTATGGAATGGTTTTGGATTTGTTGTAACAGTTTGTTAACATTCGTCTTTAACCCTTTTTATTATACTTGTGAATGTAAATAGTTCTTTGAAAAGAAAGTTTTAAAGATAAGCATAAGTGAAATGGTTTTGGGTTTATAGTGACAATGTTTAAGTAGAATTAGTCTTCAACCTTTTGAAATAATTTGTGACTGTAATTAGACCTTTTAAAGGGATATTTCAGATGTAATAACAAGTATGGAATTTTTTGAAAAAGATAGAAAAAGTAAAGGTTTAAAGTAAGAAATCTTATTAAAGATTCGTGAATATACTTATACTATATGAGATAAGTATATGAATACTTTTTGAAGTATTAAAGAGTACAAATGAATAGTAAAAATTGATAAATGGAGTTTTATTAAATAAAAGAAGTTTTTACTAGTAAAAGAAGTTTTAATTAATAAAAGGATTAATTAAATAAAAAGGGGATTAAAAGTTGCTTAAGTGACTTAATCATGCTTTGTATGTTTTGATCGTGCTTTGTTTATTTACTCGTTTATGGAAAGTATTTAGTCGTGTACTTAGCACTAAAAGCCGACTAAGCAGACTTGTCTATCTGTGAGAGTTGAGAATGAAGTGTCTAGGCACGACTTTGATGCAACCGGTTGTTAGAACCTCTATTGTTGGATTTAACGACGGTATCTATACAATTATGCCAAAGAATCTCCAAGCTAACTTGCAGGTTCATGAGTATCAAAAGGAGACAAACAAATACGCTCAACATGAAGATACACAATACAAAAGAGGATGAAAGTATGTATATGGAAATACAAGAAGAGATATACACGATAGAGACAAGACGAAGCTGACAAACAAAGTATTATTAGTCGTAGAGTGTCATGTCTAGAGTTTACAAATGTTAAAATCTTCTCAAAGTGGTATACACACATATACATTCGTATTTTAAATGAAAAATCAAGTTTTCAAAAATTGTATAGAGCAGGGCTCGAACCCGGGTCACTAGTTTAAAAGGCAAGTGCTCTAACCAAATGAGCTATGGTAATTTTTATTTATCAATAGAATTCAGCTGGCTGAGTCATACCATTCAGATGGCTGAATGCTAAAACAAAGCATAAATTAGTATGAAGTTTCAGCCGGTTGAATGGGTTCATTCAGACGGTTGAATTAGGCCTAAAAATGCCTGTTTCCTTGCTGTTTCGAATTTAATAAAAATCAGAAGGTTGAATTATAACGGCTAGTTTTTGAAAAGACACTTATCTTCAACCAAGAGAAACATCTTCAAATCTAACAGTTGCATCTATTTCTTTTCAACATTTTCTTTCATGAAAGGTTGCAACTTTTAAATCTATATAAATAGAGTTTAGAATTCAACAAACAATTAACCTAACTGATTTTAGTATTCTTGAACTCTTATCTTTTATTCTATTTTCAATTTGCACTCAAACTGCATACAATCTCTGATCGTTGATCACTCTATCTTCCACATTTCTCAAGCACATTACACTATATATCATAAAGGAGAAGATTATAGGAAGATTGTACTTAATTGACTTATAAGTGCTATTTAAAGAGCATACTACAGTCAGATACTTTTGTTTATTTGTAAGAAGTCATGTTCGGTTGCCCAAGCGGTAGAAGTCCTATTCGGTTTCTCAAGCGGTGTAAATCTATTCCTTCGGGTTAAGTGAGGGTTGCTAGTTTAATTCCAGAAGGAGTCTGGGACTGGACGTAGAACGGGAGTTCGAACTAGTATAAAAATCTCTGGTGTAATTTACTTTACTGCTTTAATTATTTACTTACTTAATCATTATTCCGCACAAGTAGTTTATCCATATTATACGATCATATAGCACAATCACTTTCACTGGTGTTCTAACTTACCTGGCTTCACTCTTGACCGAGGGATAGTCTAAGTTGAGAAGTTTAGAAATATGATTAGTATAAGAGACTTGGTTTCATATGCGATCGTCTATTTTGAACTTGATAATCGGTTAGTTGACTATCAAACTTGACCAAGTTAACTTAGGAAATATCTAGAAGAAACACAAGGGCTATATGGTACAATTATCCTCGGAGATGGTATACTGTATGTATAAACTCGTCTTGCTCTTCTAGGAAAAATGATAAGAAAATCCATCCGAATAGGAGATGATCTACACCCTTATCGTTTGTCTATTTATTTCTGAAAGAACCAGGATTGAGTTAACCGGAAATTTATCGATTGATTTTGAAAAGACCGGGATCGATAAGTGTTTTACTTATCAAATACCACTTCAAAATTGATATACAGGTTCAATGTTTTGAAAGCGATTGTGAAGTGGAATGCTATAGAGTTGAACTATCAATCCTAAGGTTAAGTCCAAGGGAGAGATCAGTTTTAGCATTTGTTAGACGACTTATGCTGGAATCTATATGGAGATCCGTGATCTATTTGAGATGCTGGAATCCATTTGGAAATTCGTGTTCCATTCTAGTGATGAAGACTCATGCAAGAGATGCTAAACATGACCTCGACATCGGAAGTGGCTAAAGATAGGATGCACAACCTCAGGTTTAGCTGATCCATGAGGGGATATCAACTCCAAATCTAGAGTATGCTTATCGATATGTTGCACCAGAATTTGTTGATACATGGTTCCACGTGGTTCACGAAAGTATTCAGGCGATGGGCCAGTTGTGTTTACCTTATGGTATATTTGATTTGATATATATACTATGCTCGAAAGGTAGTCTCTGATCCTTGTGCATGAAGTTCGGATTCGGCTTGACCGAAGAGATCTCCGTGGAAAAGTCGATTATGCGAACATTCCTAAGCGGTTTTGATTGTACACTCAATATTTTTGTGGTATGATCAAGTAAGCATCACAACTATTTGATATGATTTATATACTATACCCTAGATATTATCTATTATATCACCTTATGCATTTATTACATGGTGGTTCTTTTGAGGGGATAATCATTATGACATTCTGTGCAGTCTCAAATGTATAGTTTTATGTTGATCACATATTTCTTGAGTTTCTCAAACCAGACTTATGTCTGATACGTGGTTTTTATTTTCCTAAATTCCTCGTATGCTCTTTCAAGTAGTCTCAGAAAGACGGGTTTTCGTTGAATATTCATTGGAGTTCGAGGAGACAAGCTGGATGTTTCACTTACCGTAGTATTCTTATTTCTACTGCATTACTGTTAATGTATCAGCATTTGTGAGGACAGGTTGTTATAACTGTCCAGACTGATGGTAATATTTAGAATTGTAACTCTAAAGGCTATGTATCTTCGAGTGACAGTTTTGTACTATCTTTCAATATTATATGTTATCATTCCATTGTAAGATTCTAATATTTTGTTCCTTCTTTCTTCTTCTGTTTCATTTTTTTATTTTACCATAACAACCTGTCTTTTTGTTACTTGGATGTTTGAAATAAGAATACCGTGGATGTATTAGTGTCGACTATTAGGGGACGAAAAGGCGGGTCGTTATATTTTATTTCAAAATCAAACATATTCTTCACTCTCTTTTTTCTAGATCAAATCAATAATTTCTTCCTCAAACCAATCCCTTCATCCAAAGTCATTAGGCTTACTAAAAGAATCAAACGTCAACTTTTCAATGGTCAAGAGTCCATTAAAACCTATGTTGAGTATGCTACTTATGGAAAAGTCTTTTTGGGAATATTTGCAAATTTTAATGAGTTTAATTCTTATGGTTTATAAGTCCTTGCTTTAGAAAATGGCATTGTTGGTTTAATCGATTTATCTCAAAATGATTTTGATTGTAATCCCGATTTGGTTAAAATATTTTATACTAATTTGACAAGAAATTTTTATCAAGGAGAAGAAGGTCAAATTTGGAGTAGCGTCGAAAATACTACTATTGTTATAGGTTGCAAAATTCTTGATCAAATTCTTGGTTGTAAAAGTAATGGAAATGACCTCTCCACTTTTGAAATTGATTATGGAAATAGAGAAATTGTGCATGATTTGTTTTCTAGTGATGAAGATTGTGATTTTGAAGGTAAAAATCTTAGGCCTAAAGCAGGACAAATGATTCTTATTTTACAACAAAGTATTATACCCAGAACAGGGAATTACAATAATCCTACTTAAAAAAGTTTTCAAAACTCCTTTTGTTATTTTTAGAAAATACGATATATATTAGGCTCAAGAGATTTTGGATAACTTTCTTCAAAATAAAATTTCTAGAGATGAAAACATACTTTATCATGGTGTGTACCTCATTAGAATTTTCAATTATTTTGGTATTGATTTAAGAGGTGAAAATATTTAGCCTCATAAAATTTTTGACAAAACAAACTGAAGGTGACTACTATACCGTATAGCTAATAATGTGTGGCTAGATATCACTTAGGATCGTGTAATATGGAATGTATTATAATCTAAATGCGGAAACATATAATAATAGTAAAATAAATAAGAATAAGCACACCAGGAGTTTTTATACTGGTTCGAACTTCCCGTTCTACGTCCAATCCCAGACTTCCCTCTGGAATTTCTCACAATAACCCCTCACTTAACCCGGAGGAATAGGTATACAACACCTGAGCAACCGATCAGGATTTTTCCGCCTCTAACAACCGAAATAGGACTTTACCCACCTGAACAACTGAACAGGACTTCAATAGTTTCAATAAAATTGCTTTGACACTTTGTGTTCTTGATAACAATGATTTGTCTTTGATAGTACAACCTTCCTATAATCTTTTCCTCAAGTATATATGTGTGTGTAAAGATTTAGAAAGGAGAAAATTGCTTTGAATCGAAGAATAAGTTAATTGATTCAGAGATTCAAGCAATATATGTAAGTTGTGATTGCTTTTTAGAATGCAGAGATAGTAGAGAGTATGATCAGAAAATAAAGTAAAATTCGGTGATTTGTGAAGTGAATCTTATGTGTTTATATAGTAGATAAACAGCTGCAACCATTCACGAAGAGTTCTGATCAAAGGAAGCATCCATACCTCTTCAATTTAGATCGTATCTCTTAGCAAATGGAAGTGTCTTTTCAGAAAAATAGCTGTTGGAAAAAAATTCAGTCGACTGACCAAAAACAAACAGTCAACTGAATGTTCAAAGTTGGTGCAAAACAGGGAGTTTCTGTGCAACTGGGCAGATTCAGTCGACTGGCCATATTTGGTCAGTCGACTGACCTGACAGTCAATGCACAGTTCTCATATATGTTAAAAGAGTTTAAAGCTTAAAACAACTTTGGTTTAAGTGAACTACTTGAGGATAGATTTTAACAATTCTAAGACTAAAAACTTCAACAAATATACTATACTCAGTTTTGTAGCCTTGTCCCCTTTGTAGCTTTAACAGCATATTTCTTTCTCTTTTTGTCGCTTGCCCATATAGTCTCATTTACTGAGTTGTTCTCTTTGTCATGAATCAAAACTTATGATTCAACACAAACCTCTCTCATGCACTTTCCTCTCGAATTTGAACCTTGTGGGTCTCTTACCGAAAAGGAAGAGAGAGTAGCAAGAGAGGAAGAAAAAAAAATCTTTAATAAGAAGAAAACGAAGGTACGGAATCGATGAAGAAGAAGAACAAGAAGAAGAAGATTAGTAAATGGATACATCTCTTGAAAGCTATGACAAACCATTTTGCTATTCGAACAAAGAAATACTTAGGAATCAAGAGAAGCTTCTCGATAATCAAAAGAAGCATAAGCGCTCCTTTAGTAAGAAGTTCTCTAGTCTCTCAAACAAAGTTGAAAAGCATTTTGGGAAGATAATGAGAAATCATGGTGGAAATTCTTCATCTACATCATCATCATTCTATATTTACTTATCTATCCTTATGTATTCTAGTTTTTATTTATGTCATTCTCTTGTATTTCTCAGTATATTTATGTATCTCTCTATTTTATCAATGAAATTTACCTAGAGACTTTATTTCTTTTGTTAAATATGTTCCTTTTTCTCTGGAATCATAAACTAAGATAGTACAAAATGTAAACAAAAATTAAAGCACACATATGTTGGCATGGCCTACTCATGTATGTCAACATGCTCTGATTTTTCCATAATCTAAAATTCAAATAAATTAGTTATTTTTTGGAGGGATTAGTTATAAATCCGACCTTTTACTTCTATAAAACAATTTCTTCTAGAAAAACTTAGAAAATAATCCATCTTCATCTTTTATTCCTTTCTATACATTTCTTTTCATAAATTTGAATTCAAACAACATTTTTTTTCAAAACAAAAACTAAGTGAAAACTTGGAAGAAATTCTTCAGTCTTTCAAGAATGCTCTTTGCTTCATTCTTCGCAATCAACGACACTTGGAGTTAAGTCAAATGCAAATGATCAAAGAACAACAAAAACAATTCGATTCTCTTCGACGTTTTATTTCTAGTTTCACCAAAGAAGTTCGAAGTAATGGCCCGAAATGCTTGAACTCTAAAGAGAAAGTGGATAACGAAGATTGAGAAGTTATCAACACCAATCCTATTTTTAGATTCGAAGGATGGATCTAAGTTCCCAAGGCAATCTAGATTTTAATTTGTGTTTATAATTTGTTTTTATATACATTTTAGTTTATATAATTAACTATGGTTATAATCTATATGTAATTAATTGTATAAAGTGTGTGTGGAGTGTGATGTATGGTTGAAATGGATGTAATTATAATTCTGTGTGTGTGTATAGTTATTTCTTAGAAATATTACTTCGCAATTAATATTGATTTTGATTCCATATACAACAATATCGCAATTCATAATATTCAATATATTTCACATGGAGGGAGTTTATTTTTCTTTACCCATTTTTGTTGATGACAAAGGGGGAGAAAAATATAAAATATAATATACGCATATACTAGAGTTATTCAAAATAGGGGGAGTTATCCAATTTAGGAGGAGTTACATTATATTTTATAATAAATATTTGACATGGTTGTTATCATTAAAAGGGAGATAGTTAGTATCACAAATATTGATTTTGATGACAACAACCATATAAATATAAGTATTGATGATTTCCCAAGTTGTATAGAATATTTTGGAGGATATTATATATGTTTATACAAGTACATGATAATCGAGTTTGAAGACTAATTAGTAAAAAGATTAGAGATCAAGATTCAAAAATGACCAAGATATTTGAGGACTCATGAGTTTAAAGACAAATGCATAAAGTGTTCAAGACTATAGTTTGTAGTTAATAGACACTAGCTTAATTTGTTAAAGTCCTTGAATAACAACTTTCTTTTCTTTGAATAATATTTTATCAAAATGTTTATTTTATTATCGAAGTATTTATTTTATTTTTTAAAATATATTTCTACAAATATTTTATCAAAGTTTTATATATTAGAAGTATTTAAAAAACTATGTTTAAATGATTTTACAAGCGTTTAGAATTTCGCAACACATTTAAAGTGTTTCTGTTTTCAAAATAAACAATGGTATGTTGACATACTCTACCTATGTATGTCGACATATGTACCATTGAAGAAGTGCCTTTGAATTTTGAGTGGTTGTAATTTTTGGTTACATCTCTTTGCACATAGACATGTCCCTTCAAATACTATATAAAGGGGACTGGAAAATAAGTTTTAATGACTACTTTCTCTATATTCTTCGTACTCTAAATTCTCATTATATATTTCACAAAATCCACTTTCTATACTCTTCAAGTTCGCTCAAATTCAATCTCTAATTTAATACATTCATTCTCTACAATATACTCACTAATTTGAAAGTATTCTCTCATCAACTCAAAGATCAAAGGGCTATAGGACATTATGTTTCCAAAGTATAACTATTTGTATTTAGAACCAACTCTATACTACTATTTGAATGGGTGTACTTATTGCCCATTCAAATCAAGTGAGTGTGCTTGTTTCCTGTTTAAATCAAGTGGATGATCTTATTACCCAATTAAATCAAGAGAGTCTACCCTAAGCTTGGAAAGTTAGGAGGGTATATCTTGTCGCCTTGAAATCATGATTATATTCTAGTTTGCTTGTTATCTGATTAAAGTGGGCATTAGAAAGAAAATTGTACATACAGTATACAGGACTGGACGTAGGATTGGTTAATCCAAACCAATAAAAGACTCCTGGTGTCATCTCTCTAACTTTTATTTTATTTTACTACATTTATAATATATCTGTGATCGTCTGTTAACATATATCTATGTTGAATATTTTTGCTTGAATTGAAATCTTGGAATAATTTAGAGAACTTCCATATAATTTATAAAACACTATTCACCACCATAGTATTAAAGTAGCCTTAAGATCCATTTCACACTATTCCTATAGCTCTAACAAATAAACTTGGTCGACCGAACCCACTTTTATCTAGTATTGGGATTGTGCTCCCCAGCATCTCCCAATCACATGCAGGCCTTCGCAAATGGTCAGAATATCGTTTATAGCCGCGACATTGTCGTTGGGTTATTAGGTTTGAGCCTACTGATTGTTGAGAACCACCCTTTGATTAACCTGCTACCAAACGAACTATATAAGCACTCCTTCTCGGATTACTCTTTCTATTTCGTCCTTCAGTATATGACACTCTTTGGTAGAGTGATCGTTGACTTATTGGAACTCGTAGTACTTTCCATAACCGTAAGGTTCCTCCTTTCTTTCGGCTCTAGTAGTGGATGATCTTTGGAATTATACCCAATCCTTGGTTGTAAAATATATGGATTCCAGATCTCGAGTCAAGGTGGTATAGTTTGCATATTTGGTCTTGTAATCAGGTGCCTTCTTCTACATACCTATTATTGTTTTTTTGCCAAACATTATTACGACGGTTGAAAGTCTCACTAGGTCCGGCTTTGTTTGAACGTTGGGCTTCATCTTCATTGTCTAAAAGATCAGTGTCCTCCATCCTCATGATGTAGTTCGTCCGTTGATAGAAATCAGGTAAGGACATGGTTGGTTAGTTCTGCAATTCCTTCCACATTTTGGATTTGTATCTGAACCCTAAACAGAAGGCTACAGTCATGCTATTCTTGTCAACACCCTTACCCTATGTGGATTCTTTGTTGAAGCGATTCACTACGACCAAAAATTCTCGGTCATCCTCCATCTGATATTACTTAGTTCACTAGCCATCATAACATGGGTCTTGGAAGCAATAACCCTAATCTTGAAGTCAGTGCAGAGCTAGACCAGAAATGGATGTTGTCTGGTTGCAAATGTAAGAATCACTTGGAGGTCGGTCCAGTAAGAGTGGATGGAAAGAGCAGACACTTTATGGGGCGGAAGCTAATCAGCCCGGGTGACGGAGTTAAAGGCAGTGATGTATCGATGGGTCATCACTACCATCACATTTGTCAATGCGTGGCAAGGTATACCACCAGTGGATGTATTTGTTCAGGATCTCCTTATAAAATGGCTCCACATTCTTGTCATCAGATAGAGCTTCTCTCCCAACGTTCCGAGCTTGGATTATGTTAAGTTATTGGCAAAGACAATTCATTTCGTCCCAGAAGCCAACATCAGCCTGCTATGGGAGTGTTTGGCCAACAACAGGTACTGAGCTTAGCCGATGTCTCTATAGAGAGGGAGATTGGCAACAATAATATATGGGAGGGTCTTAGTGATGATGATGGCCTGGAGATAGGGACCTTCACTCCCTATGCACAAAGGGCGACCATGAATGTCCGACTTACCCCTTTCTTAATCTAAGCCTGGACACACCCCTATGGGATTGGGAGTGTACCGAAGGACCCCTTTGTTCTCTACCAATAGCATGTGCCATGCCACTAAGATGCTCGAACCTCAAATCTTAAGCTCCGTTTACCGTTTGGAGGAGTTCAAAAGCTGATTGTCGTTTAATTGAAGGAGAATGACAATGTCATGGTTCCCTATGCACGATCAATTTTTAGTCAATTTCAATATCATAATTGGGCATGCGTACAACATGCTCTCCCCTACTATAAACAAAAGCTACTCGGATCGGGATTTCAAGCACCATCCTCTCCTGAGGGTGTTAACAAGGTTGTAAGCACTGGGAAAGGCAAGCTAGATAGGAACAAGATTAACCACCGATGGGGGTGGAGGTCCGAAGTTCGCAGTCATTTGAGCATCTAACCTTGTCTTGAGATCATTTACCTCATAAGTTAGAGTTTCCATGTTGGTCAAGCATTGGAGCACAGTTCGCCACATGTCGTTGTAGAGCCCAAGGATGGGGCTAGTGGCACTGATGATAGTGTTACCATTGATCTCACGATCATTAGAGTTGATAACTTCATTCTCACCATTAGGATTTGACATGGTGCAAAACGTGAAATGTGTGTATGGAAAAGAAAAAGTGAAGAAAGATGAGAGCTTTTAGGGGAAGCTCTCCTTATATCACTAAAATGTTAACCAAAAAGTTATCCAACCTCTGAATTAGACTTATGCGTTTGTATTAGCAAAGGCTACTCACCGATAATAGGCTTAAAATGTAAACCGAGGAGTAAAGTAGGCAAATAATGTAAATGACACAAGATGTAGAGTGGTTTGACAAAAGTTTGCCTACGTCCGCTATGAAGATCTCTTATTATGTTAATATCTTACAATTACAAGAAATTACAATATAATAATGAGAAATTTTAGCACTTAAGCTTACAATGGTACTAAACTTAAGAGCTTGAGAGGGGCTGCTAGCTGTAATAGAATTCTAAGCTTAGAAATTGGCTAAAATCCAACCTCTTTGATGATAAATGGCAAAGGGTATTTTATTGATACTGATATGGATAGTGGATGGTTGAGATTACACTGTAAATAGGCGGAAATCACTCTCAGCCGTTGATCTGGTCGCTTGATGGATGGAAAACAACTAGAAGGGTAGTTGGAATATGTGGGTGAGAAGCAAGCTAGTTGTAATTCTGTACAGGGCATATGCTTTGTGTTGAGAAAGGCGGCACAGTACAAGAGTTGATATGCTTTTGGCAGACATGATGCGGTAGTAGGTGTACTAAGTTGTATTAGGTTGTATTTTTTGGCATCTAGCACAGTTCTCTAGGAAGCAAAGCTGGAGAGATGCTTTTTGCATAGGGATGATTGGTTACTTATTGCTGAAGCTTGTTGAGAACAAAGCTGAAAAATGCTAAGGCTAAAGCATGAAGGAATGGATCGAGACATAATAACGAGATGGGCTGCTTAGGATTTATCATAGGCGGGCCGAGAGTATCATGCCATAGGAGGGTCGTTTTGAGCTGGGTCAAGTCATATGAGATGGCTGCGTTGACTCGTGTCTGGTCGGGCCAAACATAGAAGTCTGAATCGACCAATATGTGACTTGCTTGTTGGGTTTGCTGTGATGGAGTCAAGTTGAATGTGGACCGGCTTGAACTGGGCCGGACTGAGTGCTAACTGATTTGGATTTCTACCGAGCCTTAATGTGCTAGCCGGCTAATTACACTTGCGAGAAATTCGAGCAACATGAACCTAAATGCGCTTGGTAGAAAAACAGCCACCGCAAAACATGAATAAAATCAAAAATAATTAAGGAGAATACAAAGGTGAAGAACTGTTAATGGATTCAATCAAGTTATAATGATTTTGAAAAAAAATGTGATATTGCTAGATAAATTTTTGGAAAGGGCTCTAATTAGTTTTATATTAAGTATTGGAATATTTTTTAATATAAAATCGAAAAAGGGAAGAAACAAAATTGTAAAAGGAAGAAGAATGAAGTGAAGATATAAAATAATTCAAGAAATAATATTTTCTTGCATTGAAAGTGTGAATAAGAGTAAAAGAACATTATGTGGATTATTTAGGAATAATGAACGCAGGGATTGTGGTAGATGTGAATGAACATTTTTTTTTCCGAGGTAAATGAATTTTCCCCGTGAATTGATGAGAGAAGAGTATTTTGATTGAGAGTGAATGTAAAAAAATATATATATAAAGAGTCCATTTTTTTAAATGTAATAGAATATACTAAATATTTAACTTTTCAACTTTTGTGCTATCTTGGATTAATAATGAACTCATACTTGCTTTATTAATTAGCACTCTTAGTCAAAAGGAAATAATAATAAGTTCATGATTTAATATTTTACTAAGAAAAAAAAAACATAAAATATAGAGACATCTCTTTCGCCTCTTTCGTAGACAAACCAGAATTATCAGATGCTCTAAAACCATAAAGACATGTTTCCCCTTTCCATCTCTTTCATCCTCTCCATCTTCACCATTATTCTCTTCTACTCTTTATTCTCCAAATCACGATCCAAAGATTCAAAATTGCCGCCAGGATCAACAGGCTGGATCCCTTATTTTGGGCAACTTTTCTCCTTTCTCGCCTCACACCCCGTTAATTCTAGAGGCAAATTTCTAGACGATAGCATTACAAGGTTCAATCCAATCTATTTATACAATTTTTACTCACTATCTTCGCTTCATTTTACTACTTTCAAAGTAAATTCAGGTACGGAAAAATATTCAGATCGTACATGTTTGGCCGCCCTACAATCATATCATGCGATGTCGAATTCAACTATTTGATACTAATGAACGAGGGGAGATTAGTAACAGCAGCATATCAAGCACCGTTACATAAGATACTAGGAGAAAAAAGTTTGCTTGCCTTAACAGGTGATGCGCATAAACGTATGTACGGTATTGCTCTAACAATTTTAAGTACATTGAAAAGTCCGGGGGGTTCTTTTTTGTCGGACATTGAAAGAACCGTGCTTGATACAATGGAGTCTTGGAAAGGGAAGGATACATTGGTATTTGTTGATCAGACTAGAAAGGTTTGTGAAATGTTAATGGATGTCCATTTTAGGATCTTGGATTTTGGTAAATATAAGTGATTGATTGCATACAGGTAACTTACAATGTGATGGTGAAGCAATTATTGGGTTTGGATGCAACTGATGCTGTTGCAATTGAGATGTTTAGGGACTTCGAAACGTTTGTGACAGGTTTCTTTTCAGTGCCAATCAATCTTCCAGGGATGGCCTTTGCTAAAGCAGTTCAGGTAAGTCTGTATATCAATAGGTTTTATGACTACAGATGATTTTGCTATTCATATCATAGGAAGTACATACGGATAGTTAGAACACTGATATATAGTTGAGTCACTCTACATTTTTGTCCTTAATCGGGATAAATCAAAAGGATTATGCTGCTGAGACTTGGAACATCTAACCTATCGATTTTGAACTCTACATCTTAACTGCCCTTTGAAGCTTGTATAAATGCATTTGTGTATATGCACATATTCGCGTAACCTCTCCATTTTTGGTCTCTCCATTGACGTTAAATATTAACCCTTTCGGTGGAGTAAAACAGTTGAAAATGCAACAAGATATTTAGTATTCTATCTCATCCTTTGTTATTATTCTTCTTCTTATCATTCTTCCATATAGGGGTCATCTGATTCCCCCCCCCCCCCCCCCTTATATTATTATTTTTAAGAAATGTTTTTTTCCCTCTTTTCTTCTGTGGGAAATTTTCTATATTTTTGCTATACTGCATATATTTGAATTTTATTTGAGAATGTTGATTTCAGATATTCCAGATGAGATTCAAGAAGAGTTATCCTTTTTTCATCATGTCTTTTTGTGAATTTAGCAAGATACGATTGTACGTCCTTATTAATTATTACGGCCATTACCAAGCAAGATTATATTAGATCTTTATTACTGTTAATTACCAATTTCTGATCATAATTAGAGCATAAAACTTATATCACTAAATTTATTTCTTTTTTAAACAAATAATTACATGAAACTTAAAATAGAAATGTTTAATAGCTTACCGTGAACAGGCCAGGAAAAATATTTGGGAGAAGTATAAGAAAATCATAAAGCAACGCAAGGGTGGCAATAAACGCAATAAAAAAGATTTTCTAGATTTACTTATGGCTCAAGATATGACCGAAGAAGAAATATGTAGCCTGCTTCTCAATCTTCTTCATGGAGGATATGATACAACTTCAATGTTAGTTGCGCTTGTTGCAAAATTTCTCAGTGAAGATCCTAAGATTCTGAAAGAACTAAGGGTAAGAGTTCTACACACAAAGTCTTTGAATTATCAACATATATATATATATATATATATATATATATATCATTGTCAAAATTAAGCTGTTTTATTGTTATAGGAAGAGCATCTTACAATAAGGCGAAGTAAAAAAGAAAACGAACCATTAAATTGGGATGACTACAACAAAATGCAACTTACTCAGAATATCATAAATGAATCTCTAAGGCTGGGAAATATTGTGAAGTTTGCTCCTCGAGTGTCAATTCAACCAATCAAGTACAAAGGTACTCATGTACATTTTCATTTGTACATTTTTCTTCCTTGGTAGTATTTTGCACTGAGTTAATTGCTTGTGGGTATAGATTTTGAGATTCCTGCTGGATATGGAATTATTACAATGTTCAGTGGTGTTCACTTGGACGAGTCTGTTCATGAAGATCCATTTAAGTTCAACCCTTATAGATGGGAGGTTTGTTTTAAAATATGCATCTTTTACAGCATAATATATGTTCTGCGAAAGTATGATTAATTTGTTTGTCGTAAATTATACACAGAACAATGACATGCCGATGTCAAAGAAACTTATGACGTTTGGAGGAGGAAAGAGGTGGTGTCTTGGTTCTGATGTTTCACGAATGGAAACGTGTGTGTTCATGCATCACTTTGTTCTGAAGTATTCTTGGACTCCTATTGATGCTTCGGAGTGGCCAATCAACCGACCCTACATCCAGTTTAAAGATGATTTTCCCTTAAAAATCGAACCATTGGAATTAGGTTAGAAGTGAAAACTTATTCACTAGTCGTTTTTGTAATGTTCTATGAGACGTTGTTTTGAAAGTGCAGTGTGGTATGAAATTTCCATAATTATATTGTGGATGTTCATGGTTCGGTTCTTTGCTTAATGCTTAATTATATTTGGTGGTTCGAGCATAATGATGATGCGTACTATACTTCGGACTTTAAGGATCTTTGTATAAGATATTTTTGGACAATATTCTATCATTCTAGTACAAACAGGTTATTGAATCATTGACTTCAGTATTCAATGAAGCCCTTTAACGGTGTAATAGGATTCAAAGTTTGTATTACTTTGATCCGATCAAAAACACTCATTTATTCAGTGGTTGATGATGCAATATAGGAATTTAGAAATGAAGAAGAAGAGGAAAAGATGTCATGTATTGAAATCAATTCTGTCATGCTTTTGTACATGCAACGAATAGTCATGTTTATTACAAAGTCATAACCATATTTAAATGGTTTAACTGTTGATTTTATCGGCCATAATTTTTAGTTTAAAAAATATGTTAATTTAAGTTTTTCCCATCCAAACTCATTTGTTTTTTTTTTTGGAATATAAAACAATTCTCTCCATATTTTCAAAATAAAAGGAATGACTATCTCATTTAGATGGCTACTTACGTATCCAGATGGGATCAATCCAATGTAGTTCAAAGATATAGAATTTACATCATGGTGAAAACCAATAAATAAGTGAGTATTTTTTAGATTTGAACTTTCGCTTAGTGAAAACCTTTCAAAATCGTATCGATATCTTTGGTGAACTAACCTTGAACTAAGTTTCCCTATGATAGAAGCAGAGCAGTCACACATATTGATTTTCTTAAGTAAAGTGTTACTGTATGCTCAGCACGTTAATGGCCATGAGCTTAAATTTTGAATTCATGAGTCTACTTTAGAAAGCAGATTTATTTTCTTAGAAAATGGTCTGATTTCCATGCTCGTAGGTAAGTCTCTTATGGTGTTTCTATGATACACCTTGTTAGTTATCTAGACTTATTAAGGATCTTCATCCATCTTAGTTTATGTAGAATGCAACATTAATTCATAAACAAGTAGTTTTTTTTAGTGTTCCATGATCATTCTCTTAATTTGTTTGTACCCATGAACCTTGTTTTTCCTTCTCAAAACATAGGTTGGATTATGTTAAGGACGATCAATCTTCATTCACAGACCTTAGTCTCTTCTCTTTTGATTTTATAGAAACCATTTCCTAAGATGACTCATAATCAGTGGGTCAACCAAATTTTTCTTTGTTTCTATATAATCGACTGTTATTACTTCTCTTTTGAGTAATTATCTTACCATCTGATGTTTAAGACTTGCATGTCCAGACTATTGTTATATGTTTTGTTAGAAACATTATAAATCGAAGCTTGATTATCACAATTAATCATAACTACATGATATAGCTTTTTCCATAGAGGAACTTCGATTAAAAGATTCCTAAGCCATTTAGCCTCTTCACACGCATCTGTTAATGCAATCAATTTTGACAACATTGTTGAATTAGAAATACAAGTTTGCTTCTTGGAACCCCAAGACACAACAAGACCTCCTAATGTAAAGATCTATTATGTCGTAGACTTTGAAACACCCCGCACCCCTTGATATACCCAAAAGGACACATTAAAAGCATGGTGCGTTGTAGGTATAACTGAAACTAACATAAACTAAGATTCACAAGACAAAAATAAGCAAAAACAGTGGAAACTAAGATAATAACTTATTTTAAAACAAGACTTCATAATTGTTTCATAAATCAAATAAGTCAAATACCAAATACGCATATATGTCTCAAAACCCAAGATGTCTCATAAAAACTCATAGTCTCAAAAATCAGAGTACATAACATCCCTCGTAATAAGCCAGTACACAGAAAAAGCTAAAGCTAGAATAAAAGAAATACATGGTAGAAATCTTCTCCAAGAAGCCTCTGAGCAACTGCAACTTACTGCCCTCTCCCTTGATTGCCTATGGGGGGGGGAAGGGGAAAATAGAGGAATGAGTCAAACTAAAAGTCTGGTGAATGATAGTAACTACTAGAATCTTTAAGCAAAGTAAAAGTATTAATAGACTTTACAACAGTTCTAGTATATAATAGGGAACAAAGGAAGTAGAAAAGAGAGAAACTGGAAATTAATACGAATAAATTATTGCTCAATTAGTAAGATAGGTTAACTTTAATTGTTTGCACTTGTGCTTGATTGCTGCTTTGATTAGGCTGAATTCCTAATTATACCCTTTGATCAGCCTGCTACTCCATAGAATGTACCGTGGACCGGACGTTTCCCTACATAGTAGACTTTGGTGTCTACGAAAGACACACTTACTAAGCGCTTGGAACTCATAGCGATTACTGAGCACCAAAATGGAAGTCGCACGCGTAACTGCCACCATGCCCATGCTACCTGTTGCTCCCTCTTTTGACCTTTTATTTACCCTAGCCAGCATAAGCGTGCCCCTCGCCTCACTTTAGGATTATGTGAATCACCTCGTCTCACTTCAGGGTTATGTGAAACACCGTGTCCATAGAAAATGTAACGACCCGCTATTTTGGACCATCCGCATCCGCACATGTCGGACTTGAATAATTCAAAATACCGAATTGTTAATAAAATTTGGCAAAACTGAACATATACAGTAAATAAATAATCACAGATCACAGACACATAGTAATAAATGCAGCGGAAACAAAAGATAGTAGTTCATGAAGCTACTATATACATATCAGAGTTAAATAAGGTACAACATATGTCTCGAATACAATAATCAAATACAATATCAGAATACAATCACTGGAATCAACTGGATATCTGAAAGCTGGATAGATAGGTGGATCTCCAAGCGAAGCTCCAACTCCGAAGGTGAGTCTCGAATACTGGTACACTCAGTCTGACCCGAGCGTAAAGCAAAACACAAAACACTCGAGTCAGGATTAACATTGTTATATCATTAAATCCAACTCAAGTGAAATAGCAACTGAAATACAAGTAACTCAAAGGATGTTTGGAATAACCATCCTTTAAGGATCCGTTAAACTATCTACTATGTAGTAGTGTACGATAAGTAGATAATGCCAATCAGTAATATAAAGAATCAAAAATAGTGTTAAGGCGTTACCATTATCCCCCTTAACACATTTTATATAAGCGTTATAGTCTATACAACACTGTAAACTCCACCGTAAACTAGTGGGATATCAGGAAGTACTCCATAGGTATAACAAAAAACAAATCGTAGTGGTCGCGTATATAGGAATACAAGTATGACAAGGCACATGAGGCAATACCCAAGGTAGTGAAACTACCGTTTGCCTGATCCGGACTGGTGAGAACGCATCGCCGCAGCGATCGCAACACCGTGAAACAACACTCCCAAAATTCGAGGGTGCACCAATCGATAACAAGTAATGAGTAGTTTTCGAAGAAGTGTGTTCGCTCGAGGAAGCTAACCCCATTTGGCCCGGCACGGCTCCTGTTTTAGTCATTTCCAATTTGACACAAGTGTCAAGGCTATCCATTATCGTTCTCTTTCTTCAGTCATCACGTACATCATTCCAACCACTTAATTCTGGATCACACTCCGCGTATAGTTATTAAAGTGGTTTTCGGTTTAGACAGAGAGTATGTCCATAACCGATTCCGGTCTCTTTAATAACTTTCGTAATTATTACACCGATTGGTCGTTTAATAAATTTCAAAAACCAAATCAATTTCAATTTCAAATAGAATTTGTAAACCAACATTTCATTTCTCTTTCTAAATCAATTTCCATAACTTACGTTTCAAAACTTCCACATTCATAATTTCAAAATCTTATAATTCAATTTCAATTTCTATTTAAAACAATTCAAATATTGATTCAAGTTCGTATATAAGTTTCATTCCGAAATCATTTAAATTAATTTAATTTAACATTCAAATCTTTAACTTCATTTATCGATTTCATTCAATTATTCGTTAAGTAAATTTATCATTCAAACAACTTCTATTTAATTTCCAATTCACTAAATCAATTACTTAAGTTCAACTTCATTATATCAAAAACTTACAAATTGCATTAAATTAAATTCATCAAATCAAATTCTTTACATTTCAAGTCTTACATTAATTTCAATAAAACACATTTTTATTTCTTGTTAGAGAAATTCAATTTCACTTATTTATTTACTTAGTTACAATTTCAAAACTTAATTAATAAAGAAACTTAATTTCACATATTCAAGAAGTTCAATTTCACTTAATAAAGAATTCAATTTAATTAATTATTAAATAATTCAATCTTATTTAATTATTAAATAATTTCAAAACTTAATTATTAACTAATTTCAAACTTAATTATTAAAAATTCCAAATTTAATTATTAAATAATTAATTTTAAAACAACGTTCATTCATCATCTACTATGTTAATATTTTGATTCAGATTATTAAATATTAACATTTTCCTTTCATAAAATTCTAATTCTAACTTCATTTCAAAACCTTATCATTTATCCAAATAAAATCTTTATTTTATTTTTAAATCCAATTATTTGACCAATCGGGTTTTATTTAATTCTCTATCCTAAGTCAAAGTTTTATTTGGGTATATATCATTTCAACCCGATTTCAATTCAATTCAAAATCAAAGCATAGCAAAGGGAACTTGCAGTGTGATAACTGGGATGGTGTCAAAGTAAATAAACAAGCAATAACAACAACCAATATCAATCCAATAATCAATTCAAATAATCCTGAAATAATCGTATTAATTCACATTGTTGTTTGTGCAAATTAATATAATTATTTCTAGAATCTATACTATCATTTCATGTAGATTAAAGATTATTACAATAATATTAATACGGTTCTTCATTTGATATCAATTATTCAATTTCATACTACATAAATTTTACAACATACATTCAATGGTTCAAGGTGTGGTTAATACTACTTCTACGTGTCAATTTTTTTAACATTTAAAAGAGGTCATATTATACAAATGTCATCAATCAAATTAACACACATATCAAATCTAACTATCCTACGTCAATTTCAATTTCATATTATTTATCACTTACAACATTAACAATTTAACGTCAAATGCAACATCAAACAATCAATCATTTATCAACCAAACTGGATTATCATTGTATAAATAACAGATAATGGTGTTAGATGTCATAGGTGAACTGATACAGGTAGTAACATATATAACAGTGTAAATAACTAACAACAGCATATTTCAATTTGTCGTTTCAATTGAAATCAAATTTAATAAATAAAAGAACATTAATCGTGAGTGATTGCTCACCTTTCGAGGCTTAGAGAAAATAGAAGATGACCCGGATGGACACACTGATATGAACACTGAAATTTGAATTACGAATTCAAGCAAAGCAAAATTTGCACGAACTTGACGAACAGAATCTGATAGCAGAATTGATGGGAACGGATCAATTTAGTTTGATATAAAATTTGTACGAGAAGTATATTATATCATTATTTTACTTAAACTTAATATTCATCTTTAAATAAATATACATTTCAAAGAAAACTTTATATTTAAATATATATATAAAACTGATACAAAATTAACATTTTCAAAACAATAGTTAAATCCAAAACGTATTATCTCTATATAAAATTGAAAAACCAAGTTCATATATATATATATATATATATATATAACAAAATGCATATACACATATATACAACCAACTAAAGACAAAAATTTATAACGGTAACTATTATAAACTATTGTATGCAGACCAGAGTGTCACACCTCTTATATTATTCGTATAGTACAATAAAATAAAAACATTGTAGTGTAGTATGTATATCATACTGCAAAAGATTCAACTGTGCTTCCTATATATATATAGGTGCGAAAACTACATTTAAAATAAACCTATATTTACCAATACAAAACCAGATTATATACAACTTAAAATTTAAAATAAACACATAATTTTCAAAAAAAATCTATATATATACAATATAAATAACAGAAATTGCAAAATTGAAAACGCACGATACTTATAGTTTAAAGATGCAAACATGACCCGGTTATAAACACAATGCGCCCTATAAATAACTATATATACAAAACATATATTTTTAACTTAAGATGACTCATATATTTTAATCAGTATATTAATATACTTATGCGACATGCTTGAATGTCCAGCATATATATATAATAGCACTCTAGAATAAAACATGTATTTATATATAACTGATATATTACTTAACAGACATGAATATTTTATAAAAATGGAAGGATGTACAAAGCTTACCGTTAAAAGAATGAAAGGAAGGATGATGAAAGGGGTTTGAGACGTGCGGCCAGGAGAAGTGCCGATATCGAGCAGATGGTAGTCGTTCACGGAAGGCGGGAGAGCATGGAGCTGCACGAAATGGGGTTCGTCTATGGCAGGAGGAAAATGGCATGGAGGGGATGAGCTTCGATAAGATCATTGGCCTCGACATGCGTGCGTAGGCGAGCACAGGTGGGAGCACGGCCATAGCGGCTGTCAGTTGAGGTCGAACGGAGATGGTGGCTGCTAGTTGAGTTAGAGTTTGAGGGGTGAGGCCACATCATGTTGTGTTGTGCTCGGGAAAGGAGGTGGCCACATGTTTGATTAGGCTGACCCTATGGAAGATAGGACGGCGAGTGGTGGAGAGGCCTGTCGGGTTCAATGGTGGGTTGAATAGGGCGAGTAGCAGGCCGGAGAGGATATAGGGGAAGGAAGGATGAAGAGGCACTTGGAATTGCATGCGCTGAAGCTAGACCATACTTTGACTCACATATATTTTCCAAATGAAGATGTAGAAAGAATATTGGAAAAAGTAGCAGAGAGGGAATGGGAAGAAGCAGTTTGCACGTTATAGTACAGAGGAGAAGAGATGAACCGTAGCTTTGCCTTGTAAATATGAACTTAAATATCATGATTCAATTTACTTCTTTAAAAGTTAATGCTCGTGAAAATCAAAGAGACAGTAAGTAAGTGAGTACCGATACATTGGAAATCAACGGAAAGCAAAAGTCAGAAAAACCAAAAGTCATGACACCAATACCGGTATAGAAATCGGTCCGTACTCTGCCGTTTTCAGATTCCAAAATACAGAATAAAATATACCATAGAGATCAGCGTGGTGAGATGATCGAAATGGCATACAGATATCAGCGGTACGATTGAGTTATAAAAATTCGAATTTTCTACTAATGGAAAATGCAGCAAAAGCGCAGAAAAATAAGATCGACGGAGCTAAAGAAGTCCGAATTTGGAAAACGAAAAATGACGTCTTGCTCAAAAGATGATTTACAATTTTTCTATATAAAAATATTCAGGTTTCGAAAACATTTTATTTTCATTAATTACTAATCGATTAAATTGAAATAAAATTACACACGAAATAAACTTCCATATTTTTGGATGAAAATTTACAGTTTGCTATGTTTAATTAGACGCATTCCAAATATCAAAATTTTATCGTTTAAAATTTCACAAAATTTCAACTAATTACGTTATTAAAACAGTTAAAATTTCCGGGTCGTTATAGAAAAATAGGGGAAATGGTGTTGGTACTGGTCCCTATCAAACAATAATATAGTTGCATCCTTTGTTCAAACCCCCTTGATTTGAACTACCATAGATTGATCGTTTACTACCACTATAAGCATAAGCGTACCCCTCGCCTTACTTCAGGATTATGTAAAGCACCTCATCTCACTTCAGGATTATGTGAAATACCGTAACCACAGAAATATTAGGGGTCTGCTATTTAATACAGGTCATACTCTTATCTTTGCTTATTAACTTAGATAAATTATTTAAATAAGCCTTTATTTTTATCAATTACTATTATTGCTTATTAATTTATCCTAAGTCTTAAAATAAGCGCCATAGTTTCCATAGTTTACCATAGTTTATCAATTTATAACTTACGTTATAATCATGCTTATTACTTAACCCAAGGTCTAAGTGTGAAAATAAGTTTCTTTCTTCTTTTATTCTTTTTAGTTATAATTCTAAGCTATAACTAGGCCAATTTTCTTAATTCAGTCCAATTAATATCATAATTAGGCATAATTCCAGTCCTATTCCAATTATGTTACAGTTTTTGTGATTTACATCTCATATTCCATTATTTCAAATTTCTTATATTTTAATCCAATTTCGCATTAATTCTATTCTAATCCATACACGAAGAAGAAGAAGGAGAAATAAAAGAAAACTGAAAATAGAAGGAAATCCAAGGCGTAAGAAGAAGATGTAAATAACGCATAAATAACAGCAAATAAACTAAAATACTATAAATAAACTGTAAATAAATGAAAAATCTAGAAATAAATAGAAAAGCTAGAAATAAACTAAAATTAATTGAAAAGAATAGCTAGAAGAAATAGACTGAAAATAATTCTAAAAACTATAAGTAAATTACTAAAAAGGTTACTCCAAAAATCGTAGTAAAACTACAACTATTGGAAATCCTATTATGTTAAATTACTTAAAGAAATTTAAAATAATTACAGTCACTCACATCTGGTCCTTATCTCTTCCCGTTGGGCCTTCATGGATCCACTTGGGGTTGTTAAATATTTTTATTTAGAAGAACGATTTCCTCCTTGGAAAATTATTCCGCTTAGGGTCCTTCCTGAATAAGTGAACCCAATTGGAGAAAATTTTAGAATGAGAAAAAGTGTTTGGCCTAGGGTTCTATTTATAGGGGTAGAAGTGGATCTTAGACCGTTGGATTTAGGGATTGAATAGGATGCAACCACGTCATAGGCTAGATAGTAGCCATCAGATGCAAGAATGGAAGGACCGGATGAGTTTAAATAATGCAAAATACGTGTAAAAGCTTGTTGGAACGTTCAAGAACAAAGGAAAATATCCTTCGTTTATTACACATGGCGGGTCGACCGCCCCTATACCCAGGTCGGCCAACCGGTCGACCTAGGGTGAGGATAGGTCGACCTGGTGGTCGACCTAGCTAATATATATATATATATATATATATATATATATATATATTATCTTCTAACTTGTTCATATTAGCTCGGTTACTGATGTTCTATATATGGAAATTGACTAGAAAATTAACACGGACACAATGATGCAACTCCTATGGCTCAATTCTGATAGTTTCACAAAGTTATTTTATTATTTATTTTAATTAATGAATTAATTATTATGGATTAAATTTCAGATTGTTTTAGACTTGGATTCGAATTCTATATTATTCTAGGATGCATTATTATATCCTTCTAAAACAGCAGGGTATACTTTATAAGATAAACCATAGTCTATAGTTTCTTTCAAATAAGCTAAAACTCTAGAAATAGCATTCCAATGTTCGTAACATGGATTACTCGTAAATTGATACAACACACTTATAGCATGTGCTATGTCGATTCTAGTGCAATGCATAACATACATAAGACTTCCAACAAATCATAATATTCAAGTTGAGAAAAGTACGTCTAATGTTCTTCACTAATTTAATACTATGATCTAAAAGAGTAGGAGCTGGTTTGTCATTGTAATGACCACATTTAACGACCCGTAAATTTTAACGATTTTTATAATGTAATTAATTTTTTTCGTGAAAAATAAATAATAAATTTTGAAATGAAAATTGGATATTTGAAATACGTCTATTTAAACATAGCAAATGGTAAAATTTTATTGGAAAATATAAAAGTTAGTTTTATTGTGTAATTTTCAATTTCAATTTAAATCAGTTGAATTTGATGGAAATAAAATATTTTCAAAATTTGAATATTTTTATATAATAAAATTGTAAATCATTTTCTGAGTGAGATGTCATATTTCATTTCGCCAAATTTGGACTGCTCTAGCTTCGTTTATCTTATTTTCGGCGATTTAGCAGTAGTTTGGCAGCGAGTATCGACTTTTGATAAGATGATTGTATCATTGATATATGTATACCATTCTGTTCGTTTCGTCATGCTGATCTCCGCAATATATTCATTTGTGCATTTCGGTGTCCGATACGCGGCGAAATCTGCAAAATGGTTAACCGTATCGGTACGTCTTTTGGTTTTCTGCGACCCTTCATTGTCTACCGGTTGAATATAAATAGCCATAATTTGAATATAAACAGCCATAACTATCAGTATTCCTAGAAATTAACAGCTTGACTTTTTCTCTTCCCCATATTCAATTTATAATATTTTGGTCCGTTTTTTTCTCAATCTCTTTATGTTCATGCTTTTGCACATAGGAAAAAAATATACGTAAATATATATTCTTTATTTCCAAATCATGCTTGCTCAACATTTTTCCTTCGGCCGCTACCTTCTTTCATCGACCGCCACCCTGCTCCGATCGATGCGTCTCCCCACCTTCCCAGCCTTCCATCACGTCTGTTCCTTCCACACAGCCTTCCAATTTCTTCACCGTGCACCACTCCCAACCCAAGCCTGCACGTCCCCCTACTATATATAAGCTTATATATAGCCCACTCCACTTCGTTCGGCCTCCCCTCGTCCACGTCACATCGGCCTCGTCAACCCACGTCTGTACCAGCATGCATCCAAGCCCCATCTCCACACAACCTTAAACCATCTGTCGACTTATCTCCCCTTCATTCGAGCCGACACCCTGCAGCCTGTACGAGATAGAAGATATAGAGAATTGTAAAGAGAAGTTTATTGTATTGTATATCAAATCAAAGTTGTGTGTAATACAGAGTGATAGACATTGCTTATATAATACACGGCAAGTCTATAAGGGCTGAGATATGCGGAAGTGGGCTAGGCCCAACTTATACAGAGAAACACAATATACACGGTTACATCCCACTGTTCGTTCATTCTAACTCCCCCCTTTAAACCTATCTAGGGTTTCCTCTTCCTCCTTCTTCTCAGCGCCGCCTCCTCTAATCTTGAGATCATTCTTCATTTGAGTGAAATATTTTGCTGAGAGAGGTTTAGTCAAGATGTCCGCTCTCTGAAATTGAGCTGGAACATGGTTGACTTTAAGCTTCCCTTCCATAACCTTCTCACGAACAAAGTATAGATCTATCTCGAAATGCTTTGTTCGTGAGTGTAGCACTGGATTGGCAGAGAGAAAGACCGAGCTTAAGTTGTCGCACCAGATTACTGGTGTATTTGTGATGTCGATCATGATTTCTTTGAGAAGCGACTCGATCCAGATGATTTCAGCTGCAGTGGTGGCAATAGATCTATATTCCGCCTCTGTACTTGAGCGAGAAGTTGCAGCTTGCTTCTTTGAGCACCACGAGATCGGGTTGTTCCCTAGGAATATACAGAACCCTGTAGTGGATCTTCTGTCGTCTGGATCTGAAGCCCAATCTGCATCACAGTAAGCCTGTATGTTTAATCCCTTTGCGTCATTGAAATGTAGACCATGATCTAATGTCCCTTTCAGGTAACGCAGTATACGTTTTACGGCCTTCCAGTGGTTGCTGAGAGGTCTATGCATAAATTGACATGCCTTGTTTACACTGTAGCTTAGATCTGGTCTAGTTATTGTAATATACTGGAGTGCTCCCACAATGCTTCTGTATTGTTTTTCATTGTTAATGGGTTCTCCAGATTCTTTAGACAGTTTGAGATTACTGATCATTGGGGTAGGTAAAGGTTTAGCTTGATCCATGTTTGCTCTTTTCAGTAGATCTAGTATGTATCTTTTCTGGCATAGGACCATTTCTGACTTGGATGTTTGAATTACTTCAATGCCTAGAAAGTGATGTAGATTCCCAAGGTCTTTGATTGAAAAGGCTTGATCAAGATGCTTAATAGTTTGATTCATAGCTTGAATGTCACTTCCTGTAATAATAATATCATCTACGTATACTAGAATATAGGTGATCTTCTCTTGTTTGCATTGTATGTACAGTGAGTTGTCAGATTTAGTTGGTATGAATCCTAAGCTCATCAGTGTGGACTTGAGTTTCTCATTCCATACTCGTGGAGCCTGCTTTAGTCCATATATTGCTTTGTGTAATTTGCATACCATGTTGTCATTTGTACTACTCCTGTATCCCTCTGGTTGTTCCATAAACACTTCCTCCTTTAAATCTCCATTGAGAAATGCATTGTTTACATCAAGTTGCTTAATCTTCCATTTTTTATGAAGTGCAATTGTCAGTATGAGTCTTATGGTAGTTGGTTTGACTACAGGGGAAAAAGTCTCATTGTAGTCAAAACCATACTGTTGATTAAATCCTTTGGCTACCAGTCTTGCTTTGTATTTTGAGATGCTTCCATCTGTGCTCCTTTTAATCTTGTAAGTCCATTTGCAACCAACTATATTCTTGTCTTTGGGCATAGGAACAAGGCTCCAAGTCTTGTTTCTGATGAGTGCACTGTATTCAGTGTTCATGGCCTGTTTCCAGTTTTTGTTGCTTACGGCTTCATTGTAGTCCTTTGGTTCCTTTGAATCTAGCTGAGCATTGTACACTTTAGGCTTGAAAATGCCACTCTTTGATCTTGTGATCATATGATGTTCTGTTCTTGCAGATGATATGCTCTGAATATCTGTGTTGATTTCAGGTTGATATGGAGCGAACTCGGAAGTATCTCCTTGATTTGTATTCCTCTCATTGGTCTGACTGATGTCTTTGAAGGAGCTTGAGGATTCGCTGGTGTGACAACCCGGATTTCTGGACGTCTTGTAATTGGGTAATTAATTGATTTTATTCATTGAAATATTAAATTATAAGTCGAACAAACAAATTCTAACAATTAGAGTATCTGAATATATATAGAAGTGAGTTGAAAATTTAAATAAATATTGAATTATAAAACCTCTGACTATTGATAGGTTTTATAGGAAAAAATATAGGAATCATTACATATACATACACACACACACACACACACACATATATATATATATATATATATATATATATATATATATATATATATTTAAACACACACTTGGAAAAGAAACTATGGATTGGAAATTTGAAGACAAACCTCTCAGGATTTATTTAGAACAAAACTCTACTGTTATAATACTAAAGGTAATTATATGTACACATATTAGATAGGGGAAATGCAAGCATATATATATATGAAATAACAACAAATATGGGTAAAATACATAACTATGTTTATATACATACTTGTAAAAGAATATAGTCGTACATAGGCCATATGGAGTAGTGAGTATACAAATTGATATAATAAAGTAAAAAGTACATATATATCTACATACATATCAAATGGGATAAGGCTGTAAACAGATAGGGAAACATTGCATTAAATGATATCATCTCAAGTGTACAATGCATCGTTTCAAGCAAATTTTAAAAAAAAAAAATCAAAGGAAGATACTTGGGGTGGAAGGCACCATCTGATTTATATCTACACCTTGTCTTCCTTTATTTCATTTTTTTTTCCGTAACTAAGCAATTCAAACCCAAGGTCATTCAGCAACTCAACAATATCAGATTCAAGCTAGGATTCAAATCTTAGTAGCTGTTCAAGAAAAAGAAAAAAATTTCCAGTTCAAAGACAAAGTTTCTCCAGCTTGCTCTGTTCATCTTTTCTTGTGAGTAAACTGCTACTCTTCTAATTGTTAAACCAGTCTGAAAATACATACTTGAGAATAAACAAATTTATTTAAAAAAAAAGTTTAGATCTGTTTAAATTTATAGATGTATGTTGTAGTTCCTTGAAGTGAATATGATAAGTGATTGCATGATTGGTTAAACAGAACTGCATGTATATATGTATGTGAATGTTAGTATGCATGTCTGGAACAATAATATTTGTTCTGTTCTTAGTTCTACTGTTTTAAAATATGTTCAAAATCAAATTTTTCTCACCCTCTACTCTTCTTTTAGACTTGAATTATAAACAAAACTTATTCATAATCACGGAAAATGGAATTAAAGACATTTCCAGTTTTATAAGCTCTGGCTATTTCCAAACAAAAAACAGAACAAAACTCAAGACAGTTTTCGAGCTATTGGCTTTCATATTATCAAGTATTCTTGATCAAAGGGTGGCAGGTGAGTGAGCTACTGTTTTAAGAAAACTTAATCTGGTTTACATCTTGATTTATGAGATAATCTTCGAAAGTTATGGATGTAAATCTTGTTGTATGTCTGTATATAGGAAGGTTTAGAGTATACAGGTTAGTATAAATGCTTCTCTGTTTAAAGAAATTTACAGGCCTTAACCATTTAAGAAATTCAAACATTCATCTCCTAACCCTTTACGATTTGATGTTTAAACAAAGGTTGATTGAATCAACCAAATCTTAACCTTAAGAATATTTCCAAGCGTTATTGGTTTAAAATTTTATGGGAAGTTTGAAAATACAGTAGATTTTCTTTAAATATGAAAAACCCAAACATTTTAAATTTGTTGATTTGAATTCACCACTTAAATCGTCATTCAAAAACGTGATTTTTAAGATGAAGATCACGAATTTTAGGATTGTAAATTGGGAGATATTGTATGTTGATCGTAATTGTGTATGGTGGCAAATACTGGCGATCGGAATACTTCCTGGAGTCGGGATTAGGTCTGAAGATTTTAGGAGGGACAGTGGCCATAGGAAAAATGACCATTCGATTTTTAATTGACCAGGTTGATCTGAAATCGGTGAACTAGGGTTCGTAACTTAGTTTCGAACTGGGAGGTTGTGTGACGATTTTCAGGCTTCGATGGCGTATCGAAGGTGATCGCGAGCTTAGGGTTTGAAACTGGAAATCCAGGAGAGGCTGTGGTCGAAGTGTCGAGGTCTCCGATGATGGGGATCGTCATTGCGTTGATGTTTCGTTACTTGTGAGTTCCCAGTTGTGGGCAGAAAGACTCGATTTCGATTTGAGTCAAAGAAATGATGTTGGGTGGTTGAGTCTGGTTTTCGAGAGTTATATTCGAGGTGTCGATGCCGGCGTAGTTGATCGGAGTGATGTAGTTTGCTGGTGCAGGTGCACGCTTGCACAACGTATCCGGTATTGAAGTGGAGTTTGGGAAAGAACAGGTTTGTCTCGAGTAGAAACTCAGGAAATGGTGTAATTTGCTCGAGATTGTCTCGAAGGTTTCGTGTAACGTTAACAGCCTTCGGCAGTTTAAGTCTAACTAAGTTTTTTTTTATTTTAAAACAAAGGGTAGAATGAAACCCGGAAAGAAGATGAAGTCTCAGGTTTTGGTTCAGGCAAATGCTGAGTTGTCTCGATGAAATAATTTCGTGAAATTGTTAAAGTTAACATAATTAAGCTTTTGAAAATTTACTTAATCAGATGTTTAAATAAAGGTGTTTATTTGAATGCTGGTTTTATTAAGTCATATAATTTATTTTATCCTAGTAAGTTGATCCTTGGAGCTTATTTAAACCCTAATTAATAATGTGATTTAATGTGTTAAATTATTAATTAAACTTAAGGATTAAGTTACTGATAAATTATTTCCTAGGTTATTACATAAGATGTTAATGAAAAGAATGATTGAAGTCTTTAAATTAAGGAAGGTTTAAGAAATCAAGGTTGATTAATTTATAAATTGATAAGTAATTAAGGATAATTAATCAAGAGGATTAATTAAGATAAATAATTAAAGAATAATTAACTAAGAAGGTTGTAATTAATTAATGGGTAATTACTTGATGGAAAGAAATTAAAGAATATTTACTTAGTGGAGGTAATTATGGGTTAATTACTCAGTATAATTAATAAAAGGGTTTACTAATTTATCTAAGGGATAATTAATTTAACAAGAATAGTTAATTTCTGCGTAAAAGTAATCGAGGTTGATAAAGGAATGCGATTGATTTAAGGATGGATTATTTAATGAAAGGCAGGCGTTTATGGTGGTAAATTAATTTAAGGCCAATTACTAAGTGTAGTTAGAAAAGATAATTTAGTAATGATTAATTAATGGTTTGTAATTAATTATTGTTAAGTAAGCAAGATTTATAATGATTTAAGTAATTTGATTAAAATAGAAATTAGTGATTAATTATTCTTGCTTATTAATGATTGATTGATATTTCTGGTATAAAATGTTTGTCTTAAACAGTGATTATGTAGTTATCTACCAATGATGAATCGCGGTGAAATACAACATCGAGTAATTAAAAGTAAGTAGTATTCACTTGGACAACTTGGGTTACGATGACTATGGATTCGAAGAGACCGGAGTCGGGTATTAGTAAATACCCGAAACCACTTCGATTCTTGTAGATTGATAAGTGAAATCAATAGACTAGTATGGAACGATTTAAGTGAATTGGACCATTTAATCTAAGTTTTTGGTACTTAGAAATTGAGGTGTAAAATGAGTGATGTTTATAACAAATTGTGAATTTGTAAATTTGATATGAGTTACCCCGGGTTTTATGTAGTTTTATGATGTGGTATTCCATGTTAGATGGGTTTACTCACGCTGGTTTCCAGCCTGACCCGGGTGTTACTTTGATGTAATGCTCGGGTCAGACCGAGTATTACAGATTTTCAGGTAGGGACGTTCTGGAGCTCAGGAGACGAGCTGGATGGCAGGAACGTATGGAGTATTTCCGCTGCAGTATATTATTGTATTACTGAGACATGATTATTGTATATATTCAGTGACTGTATATATGTGAAACTCTGATTTATATTAAATGAAATCGACAGATATAGTATTCTTTTATAAACTGTTATTATTTATTATTATATTTTATCCGCTGCGAATGTGAGTTGTTGATGTTTTCTGTTCTTCTTCTTCTTCTATCTCTTTCTTCTTTTCATAACTATCTGGAATTTTCGGGTTCGAAAATTCCGGGTCGTTACAGTTGGTATCAGAGCAAAGGTTAAGCGAAAACCTTGGCTCTGGTGGGTCTACTCATCTAAAGATAGGGTCAATAGTACCCTAGGATGAGTTGAGTGTATATATGAGAGCGTACTTGTTATTTTCTTATATAAAGATTTAAAATGACTTTATAAGTATATATTTTGATATATATAAAGCAATATTTCTTACCAATAAATGTTAAGGAAATTTGTTGTAAAATTATTGGAATTAAATTAAGTGGTAATAGAAATATAACTAAAATGAAAGTAAAAATAAGTTTGAATTGGATTCAAACTGGAATTAAAATTTTGAATTTGGAGAAGAATCTTCAAAATAAGATAATAGTGAATTGATCTCCAACTATAATAACCTTGGTTATTATCCTAAAATGATGAAATGTTTTAGGGAAATAAAACATTTAGGGAAGTATGACTTATAAATGGGAATCGAAGATAATTTAAAATTGTGAAATTTTAAATCCAAATCCAGAAAACTTGAAATTGTTTTAAGGAAATTTGTTTTGAATAAAAACCAAAGGTGGTTTAAAAATTTAAAGTATATCTTGATGTGTAAAGGAAATAAATATGTATGAATGAGGATATACATAATATCAAAGATGGGTTGAAATAAACTCTAAATGTTGAGTTTTAAATTTGGAATGTAATGGGGAAACCCAAGGTGATAAGTTTTTGAACTTATAAGATTTATTAATGTGGAGTTTAAAATTTGAAGTGGGAATTCAAATTTGAGTAAGTTTGGCGAGATTAAATTGAATTTAACTTAAGGGAAGTTAAATAAGTTTGGAATAAACAACCTGAATTGGAAATTTCAAGATGAAATTGAGGTTTAACTTAGGAAAGTTAAATGGGTTGATTTGGTAGGGAACTATATGTGGTCTCAGATAGGATTGAGATCTGGAATGGGTAGTGGATGATGAATGTTTTAAATAAATTGGATGATAGATTGGGGTAATATCTATCCCAATATTGGAATTAAATAGAATTAAACTTTAATTTGAAATTACTTAGGTAATTTTGATTTTTAAAGATAAAAATTAAACTTGAGAAAATGGGATCACTTTGAACATTAAAATTTGAATGTTTAAAATGAACATGTAAACTGAAATGATTAAGGATTGGTTCCAAGATTGAATTTGGGTAATAAATTGAAATTCAAAGATTTAATTGTTTAAAGGGGGTTTGAATTATTATTTGAACTTTGAAATAAGTTAAGTGAAGATAATTTAAAATGGAATTTTGAGAATTGAACTCAGAAATTAAATTGTTTAAAGGTATTGATTTGAAGATAAATGTTAATTGGATTAAGGGAATAAATCAACATTCGAAAATTTAACTCGAATTTATATAATTCGAGATGGTTTGAAATTGAGATTTAAATTGAATTAGTTCAAACTGAATTTGATTTGAACTAATGGGAATTGTGATTTATGATGGACAAGTATAAAATTCAAATGAGAAATTTGAATTGGATTAATTTGAAATAAAATTGAAGATATTCAAATTGGGATTGAGTCAATTTAAATGTAAGTGGAAATTTAAATTGAATTTATGGAAATGGAGATGGGGTATTAAACAGTTGACTCTGGACTATTTTCAAAATAAATTGTTTAATATAAACCTATTTTTCCAAACTATTTACTACACAACTTTTCTTTTTAAACCTAAAACTATCTTAAACCTGTTTTACAATTAATTTGGAACTATTTAACTATTTTACAACTGTTTTATAAACTAATTACTATTTTTCTACTACTTTATAAACTGATTACTGTTTTTCAACTATTTTATAAGTAATTACTATTTTTCAATTATTTTACAGCTACTTAACTATTTTACAGTTTTACAAATTAATAATTATCTTTCAACTATTTATCTATTTTTAAAAATTTTCAAGCTATTTTGTAAATATAAACTGGTCAGAGTTCAAACTGTTATTGAGTAAATACCCAACTGAGATAAGAATTGAAGTGATAATCCAAGTGGGGGATTTAGCCAAATGTCAATAAGTGAATAAAATCAAGTGGGGGTGAATAGAAAGGAAATTGATTTAACTGATAATCAATGAAGACAAATATGTAGGATGTACGTATATTATTCTATTCGCATAGTGATTTGATCCAGATTCGAGCACAGAATTTCGAGATAGTATTATCGATCCGAGTTGGGATTTTTCGCTCGATTTTCGACGGCAAACCTGGATATGGATTTTTGATTGATTCTGGGTATTCTATATCATAGTTGTGACTATGCAAGGAGAATGACGGTTTCTGATCAAGAAACCAGATCTGGGTCCGCACTAGAAAGTCGGGTGGACGATACTAGTTCGGAAGTGAAATTGTGTGATCGAGTGAGCGATCAGATTGGTATTGCGTACGAATGATATGGGGACATCGTACGAGTTTGAATGAAATTGGCATTGAAAATTTGTGGATAAAAACTGAAAAGATTTTTGAAATTGAAGGTATATTTTAAGAAATTGACAATGAATAAAGGTGGAAATTGATTTTGAAGTTGTAGATAAAAGGTTATAAGATGATTTTTGAAATGGGAAATATATTTGTGAATATATGAGGAACTAAAATAAAATAAATTTAAAATTTATATTTCTATGGTAGAAATTAACTTTATAGAAATAAAGTGGAAATTAAATATTTTTCTGAGTTAAAGTTTACTTTATAATAAAAGTAAGAAATTTGGCAAGTGACTTTATAAAGTGATCAAATTTGAATATTTGATTTGGAATAAACAAAGTTACGTATCTTTGTTATATATGATAAACTTCCCGTATTGAATCCATTGCCAGAAGAAAAAGGTTTTTGAAAGTTTTTGAAGTATACAAAGGAAACTTATATAAGTATAAAGTGATTTAAAGGTTTCCCAAGGAAATTTTATATATGAATATATATATAAAAGATTTTATGGAAATGGTTTTGAGAAAAAGGTTTTGGGAACCTTTGGATTTGGAAAAGGCTTTTGATTTTTGGGTAAATCAATATTGGGATTTGGGAAAGCCTGATTTGTGAATTATCGATTTTGAGAATCGATTTTGTGTAAAAGCATTTATATGAGATTCATACTAGGTGTATGATTTGGAAAATACTATATGTGTATAGTATAAAGTGTTTTGAGATTTGCTCTAGGGAAAAAGGCGCTCCCTTAAAATGAACTTCTCAGGAGTGCCACTGGGTGGTACTGCCTTGAGCCCCAAGGGGGGGTTTCTAAAGTTGATCCTGTGAGGAGTCCGGACAAAACTAGTTCCTGAGGATTATTTGTGTAGCGAAAGTCGAGGGGCTGGTGCCCACAGAGGCATTTGGGTTATGCTGTGACGACAGTGTAACTCGATGTCACTGCGATCTACTGCAGACCATAGCGAAAGTCGTGTGTGCCGCTGAGAGCCAACAGTCTACGTTTGATTTTATATCGGTAGACTGTGACACTATGGTAACATAGCGAAAGTCGCGTGAGCCGCTGAGAGCCAACAGTCTGCGTTTGATTTTACATCGGTAGACTGCGACCTATGTTAGAGTGGAGAAGTTTCATTTGACAGCGTAATCGTGTGTGCCGCTGAGAGCCAACAGTTACATGGACTTTTGCTGTGACGGCAACGTAACCCTGGATGTAACTGCGATCTGTTGTGGGTTCTATGGTGTAATCAGTTACATGGACTTTTGCTGCGACGGCAACGTAACCCAGGATGTAACTGTGACCATGGATGGGTGTGATGATTTCCAGAGCAATTTCACCAAAGATATTTCCTCTATTTTCAAAAACTATTTTCGATATTTTCAATAAAATTATTTTCTAAGTATTTTCACTAGGTGTTGGAAACGGGTTTGCCAAGTACTTATAGATTTTCAGTCGTACGCCTGATCAACGTATGACCGAATTTCTGTAAGGACAAGGATGGACTTGTTGAGACATCGAGTTATAAAAGTATTTTTGTATAAAACTATTTCCATAATATTATGTCGATTTTAGAGTGTTTTAAATTAATAAAATAAAAGGAGTAAAAAAGTTAAAAATGTTTTAAAAAAAATTTTAACTAAAATATAAATTAAATTCTCGCTTCGTTCCTTTTCGAGGGCGAAAAGTTCTTAAGGGGGGAGGAATGTGACAACCCGGATTTCTGGACGTCTTGTAATTGGGTAATTAATTGATTTTATTCATTGAAATATTAAATTATAAGTTGAACAAACAAATTCTAACAATTAGAGTATCTGAATATATATAGAAGTGAGTTGAAAATTTAAATAAATATTGAATTATAAAACCTCTGACTATTGATAGGTTTTATAGGAAAAAATATAGGAATCATTACATATACATACACACACACACACACACACACACATATATATATATATATATATATATATATATATATATATATTTAAACACACACTTGGAAAAGAAACTATGGATTGGAAATTTGAAGACAAACCTCTCAGGATTTATTTAGAACAAAACTCTACTGTTATAATACTAAAGGTAATTATATGTACACATATTAGATAGGGGAAATGCAAGCATATATATATATGAAATAACAACAAATATGGGTAAAATACATAACTATGTTTATATACATACTTGTAAAAGAATATAGTCGTACATAGGCCATATGGAGTAGTGAGTATACAAATTGATATAATAAAGTAAAAAGTACATATATATCTACATACATATCAAATGGGATAAGGCTGTAAACAGATAGGGAAACATTGCATTAAATGATATCATCTCAAGTGTACAATGCATCGTTTCAAGCAAATTTTAAAAAAAAAAAAATCAAAGGAAGATACTTGGGGTGGAAGGCACCATCTGATTTATATCTACACCTTGTCTTCCTTTATTTCATTTTTTTTTTCCGTAACTAAGCAATTCAAACCCAAGGTCATTCAGCAACTCAACAATATCAGATTCAAGCTAGGATTCAAATCTTAGTAGCTGTTCAAGAAAAAGAAAAAAATTTCCAGTTCAAAGACAAAGTTTCTCCAGCTTGCTCTGTTCATCTTTTCTTGTGAGTAAACTGCTACTCTTCTAATTGTTAAACCAGTCTGAAAATACATACTTGAGAATAAACAAATTTATTTAAAAAAAAAGTTTAGATCTGTTTAAATTTATAGATGTATGTTGTAGTTCCTTGAAGTGAATATGATAAGTGATTGCATGATTGGTTAAACAGAACTGCATGTATATATGTATGTGAATGTTAGTATGCATGTCTGGAACAATAATATTTGTTCTGTTCTTAGTTCTACTGTTTTAAAATATGTTCAAAATCAAATTTTTCTCACCCTCTACTCTTCTTTTAGACTTGAATTATAAACAAAACTTATTCATAATCACGGAAAATGGAATTAAAGACATTTCCAGTTTTATAAGCTCTGGCTATTTCCAAACTAAAAACAGAACAAAACTCAAGACAGTTTTCGAGCTATTGGCTTTCATATTATCAAGTATTCTTGATCAAAGGGTGGCAGGTGAGTGAGCTACTGTTTTAAGAAAACTTAATCTGGTTTACATCTTGATTTATGAGATAATCTTCGAAAGTTATGGATGTAAATCTTGTTGTATGTCTGTATATAGGAAGGTTTAGAGTATACAGGTTAGTATAAATGCTTCTCTGTTTAAAGAAATTTACAGGCCTTAACCATTTAAGAAATTCAAACATTCATCTCCTAACCCTTTACGATTTGATGTTTAAACAAAGGTTGATTGAATCAACCAAATCTTAACCTTAAGAATATTTCCAAGCGTTATTGGTTTAAAATTTTATGGGAAGTTTGAAAATACAGTAGATTTTCTTTAAATATGAAAAACCCAAACATTTTAAATTTGTTGATTTGAATTCACCACTTAAATCGTCATTCAAAAACGTGATTTTTAAGATGAAGATCACGAATTTTAGGATTGTAAATTGGGAGATATTGTATGTTGATCGTAATTGTGTATGGTGGCAAATACTGGCGATCGGAATACTTCCTGGAGTCGGGATTAGGTCTGAAGATTTTAGGAGGGACAGTGGCCATAGGAAAAATGACCATTCGATTTTTAATTGACCAGGTTGATCTGAAATCGGTGAACTAGGGTTCGTAACTTAGTTTCGAACTGGGAGGTTGTGTGACGATTTTCAGGCTTCGATGGCGTATCGAAGGTGATCGCGAGCTTAGGGTTTGAAACTGGAAATCCAGGAGAGGCTGTGGTCGAAGTGTCGAGGTCTCCGATGATGGGGATCGTCATTGCGTTGATGTTTCGTTACTTGTGAGTTCCCAGTTGTGGGCAGAAAGACTCGATTTCGATTTGAGTCAAAGAAATGATGTTGGGTGGTTGAGTCTGGTTTTCGAGAGTTATATTCGAGGTGTCGATGCCGGCGTAGTTGATCGGAGTGATGTAGTTTGCTGGTGCAGGTGCACGCTTGCACAACGTATCCGGTATTGAAGTGGAGTTTGGGAAAGAACAGGTTTGTCTCGAGTAGAAACTCAGGAAATGGTGTAATTTGCTCGAGATTGTCTCGAAGGTTTCGTGTAACGTTAACAGCCTTCGGCAGTTTAAGTCTAACTAAGTTTTTTTTTATTTTAAAACAAAGGGTAGAATGAAACCCGGAAAGAAGATGAAGTCTCAGGTTTTGGTTCAGGCAAATGCTGAGTTGTCTCGATGAAATAATTTCGTGAAATTGTTAAAGTTAACATAATTAAGCTTTTGAAAATTTACTTAATCAGATGTTTAAATAAAGGTGTTTATTTGAATGCTGGTTTTATTAAGTCATATAATTTATTTTATCCTAGTAAGTTGATCCTTGGAGCTTATTTAAACCCTAATTAATAATGTGATTTAATGTGTTAAATTATTAATTAAACTTAAGGATTAAGTTACTGATAAATTATTTCCTAGGTTATTACATAAGATGTTAATGAAAAGAATGATTGAAGTCTTTAAATTAAGGAAGGTTTAAGAAATCAAGGTTGATTAATTTATAAATTGATAAGTAATTAAGGATAATTAATCAAGAGGATTAATTAAGATAAATAATTAAAGAATAATTAACTAAGAAGGTTGTAATTAATTAATGGGTAATTACTTGATGGAAAGAAATTAAAGAATATTTACTTAGTGGAGGTAATTATGGGTTAATTACTCAGTATAATTAATAAAAGGGTTTACTAATTTATCTAAGGGATAATTAATTTAACAAGAATAGTTAATTTCTGCGTAAAAGTAATCGAGGTTGATAAAGGAATGCGATTGATTTAAGGATGGATTATTTAATGAAAGGCAGGCGTTTATGGTGGTAAATTAATTTAAGGCCAATTACTAAGTGTAGTTAGAAAAGATAATTTAGTAATGATTAATTAATGGTTTGTAATTAATTATTGTTAAGTAAGCAAGATTTATAATGATTTAAGTAATTTGATTAAAATAGAAATTAGTGATTAATTATTCTTGCTTATTAATGATTGATTGATATTTCTGGTATAAAATGTTTGTCTTAAACAGTGATTATGTAGTTATCTACCAATGATGAATCGCGGTGAAATACAACATCGAGTAATTAAAAGTAAGTAGTATTCACTTGGACAACTTGGGTTACGATGACTATGGATTCGAAGAGACCGGAGTCGGGTATTAGTAAATACCCGAAACCACTTCGATTCTTGTAGATTGATAAGTGAAATCAATAGACTAGTATGGAACGATTTAAGTGAATTGGACCATTTAATCTAAGTTTTTGGTACTTAGAAATTGAGGTGTAAAATGAGTGATGTTTATAACAAATTGTGAATTTGTAAATTTGATATGAGTTACCCCGGGTTTTATGTAGTTTTATGATGTGGTATTCCATGTTAGATGGGTTTACTCACGCTGGTTTCCAGCCTGACCCGGGTGTTACTTTGATGTAATGCTCGGGTCAGACCGAGTATTACAGATTTTCAGGTAGGGACGTTCTGGAGCTCAGGAGACGAGCTGGATGGCAGGAACGTATGGAGTATTTCCGCTGCAGTATATTATTGTATTACTGAGACATGATTATTGTATATATTCAGTGACTGTATATATGTGAAACTCTGATTTATATTAAATGAAATCGACAGATATAGTATTCTTTTATAAACTGTTATTATTTATTATTATATTTTATCCGCTGCGAATGTGAGTTGTTGATGTTTTCTGTTCTTCTTCTTCTATCTCTTTCTTCTTTTCATAACTATCTGGAATTTTCGGGTTCGAAAATTCCGGGTCGTTACAGCTGGAGTCATGACCTGATCCAGATTCATCATTGGATAGGGTGAGTTGTGGCTGTTGAATCCTTTGCACACTTCCATTAGTTGGATCCCACTCAGGTATAGCAGGTATGGATGGCATTGAGAAGTTCTCTTTAGTATGAATCTTTTTGGTTGTCTTGATATTTTTGTCTGCAAAAGGAAAAAATTTCTCATTAAATACGATGTGTCTAGTGACATAGATCCTACCATCATTGCTTAAGCATCTGTATCCTTTTTGGTTCTTTCCGTATCCTATGAATGTACATGGAGTGGATCTTAGATTTGGTTTATAATTATTGTATGGTCTAAGACATGGAAAACATAAACATCCAAATGTCTTTAGACTTTTATAGTCTGGTTTGACCCCAAACAAGTATTCAATAGGACTCAGATGCTTAAGAACTTTGGTAGGCAATCTATTGATTAAGTACACAGCTGTGTTGAAGGCTTCTGGCCAAAATTTTATGGGCATTGATGCCTGAGCTAATAATGTTAGCCCTGTTTCCACTATATGTCTATGTTTTCTCTCAACTATTCCATTCTGCTCAGATGTATAAGGACAGGTTGTTCGATGAATGATGCCCTTTTTCTGAAAATATTCTTTTAGTGGTTTATATTCACCTCCTCCATCTGTTTGCATAATTTTAACCTCATGATTCAATTGTTTTTCTGCTAGAGTTATGAACTCTATTACAGTCTGTTTAGCATCTGCTTTGGATTTTAGGAAGTATATCCAAGTATGTCTAGAATAGCAATCAACAAATGATATGTAATACATGAATCCATAGTCTGAATTTATGGGAGCAGGACCCCACAGGTCAGTAGCTACCAACTGAAGTGGTGTGTTAATAATAGAAGTAGAATCTGCAAAGGGTAACTTATGGCTTTTGCCTAATTGACAATAGGTACAGACATATGGCACAGATATATCACAGGAAATATTATTATTCATAAGAATTTGTTTTACAATGTTTACACTAGGGTGTCCTAACTTGTAATGCCACAAAGTAAACATTTCTTGATCATTTGTAACATGAGACTCTGTGTTATTACACCATATATGTCTACTTTTGCTTTTTCCTGAGTTTCCAAAATTGAACTTGTATAATCCTCTGTCCAATTTACCCTGTAATAATATATTTTGATTTAGTAGGTCTTTGACTAAACAGAATTTTGGGTGAAACTCAAAATACACATTGTTGTCATTAGCAAATTGTGATACACTTAGAAGATTCTTTTTAATGTGTGGAACTCTCAGTAAGTTATTGAGATGTAAAAGTCTTTTACCTTGAATGCTATTAGTTCCAACATGTGTGATTTTTAGAGCTTCACCATTCCCCATATGTATAGAGTGCGTACCTGTATATTCTTTATTACCAAGATTGAGATTCTGCAGGTTGCTTGTAAGGTGATTTGTGGCACCTGAGTCTGGATACCAATCTTCCTCTGCAATCTCATCAGACCTGGTATGTCTTTCTGTATTTAAAGCTTGAGGCCTTGTCTTTTATGATTGACTGCCTTGTCTCTGATCTATCTGTGCAACATTTGCACTTGAGTTGTGATTTCTTTGATTTTCTTGATTTTGCTGATTTGGGTAGTACTCAGTGTTGAGTCTAAAGTAGCACTGCCTTGCTGTATGTCCTGGTCTTTCACAGATTTGGCATTTTGTTCTGTTATTGTTCCATCTACCACTTCTTCCTCTACCTCTTTGAGTTGTGTTGTTTCTTTGATTGCTATCTTGTCTGATAGGTTGATTTTCCTGCTTTCTTCCCTGATTTCTGTTTCTTGAACTCGAGGCATAATTGAGTGAGAGTTCTGGGTTACTTTCTTTTCTTTGCTCTATCCTTCCTTCATGAGATAGCAATATAGAGTAGACATTTTGTATGCTGGGTAGGGTTTGATGTGATGAGATAATTGCTACAACTGATTCATATTCAATATCTAATCCATTTAGAATGGTCAGTATCTGCTCAGATTCTGATATAGTATGTCCTGCAGCATCAAGTATATCATAGTAAGATTTTATTTTGGTAAAATACTCTCTCATTGACATATTTTCTTTTCTGAGATTCTGCAGTTGTCTTTTGTAATACAGAATTCTTACTGCAGACTGTGTATTGAAAATTTGTTGAACTGTCGACCATATCTCAAATGATGTTTTGCACCCTACAATTTGAGATAGTAAACCTGAACTGATAGATGAGAGCAGCCAGGCAGCTAATAGACTGTCTTGCTTCTGATAGTTGATGAATTCTTTATTTATGATTCTTTCACCTGAGCTGTCTGTAACCATTCTTGCTGGTACAGTTGCGGTGCGATACAAAAAGTCTTCTAACCCATATCCTCTTATGCTTGTTTCAACTTGATATTTCCATAGTATGTAGTTGTTTTCATCGAGGGCAGTAGATACCAGATTATTCTTTGGTCTTATGATATCACTGACCTTTGTTTGAGAAATGTGAGTATCTTGATTTCTTGATCTTGATTCATTCTGACTTTTAATGCCACTTGTTGCAGATGATGCTGTATCATCATCTCCTGCCATGATGATGATTCTTCAATCAGGCTTCTGATCGAGAGAGCTTTATGGTGCAGCCACAGATCTTGTTTCTTGAACTGGGATCTTGGCGAGGCACTGCTGTACTGATCAGAACAGGGTGAGTTATTCTCTGAATCTCAGATGATGAGATGGCTATAAACTGAGAGCAACCGAGGATGGTGAGTGATGAAAATGTTCTGACACCTCCTCCTGGATGGCTCTGTGATGATAAGCCAGTCTCTGATGAGACTCCAGTAATGATCTGGATCTGTGCTGTCGTTGGACAGACTTGGATGGCTCTGATACCAAGATAGAAGATATAGAGAATTGTAAAGAGAAGTTTATTGTATTGTATATCAAATCAAAGTTGTGTGTAATACAGAGTGATAGACCTTGCTTATATAATACACGGCAAGTCTATAAGGGCTGAGATATGCGGAAGTGGGCTAGGCCCAACTTATACAGAGAAACACAATATACACGGTTACATCCCACTGTTCATTCATTCTAACTGTACGCCCATCCTCCCACTAGTACACCTAGCGCCCACTTCACCAAAGCCTGCCGTGAAGCCACTAAACTTACCACTGCAACCGAACGCTCCGCCTTACCTTCCTCCGCTCGACAAGCACCAAAGCCAGCAACCCCAAGCTCGAGCCTGCAACCCTCCACGTCATCCCAACCTTCACCGTCACCATGAACACCACTGTTCCTCTCACCTGAGCAGACCTGCCATGCCAGAAACCCGCCACTGCCCATCCAATAGCCTCGCAACTGCCCACTATCTCCTCGTGACCATCTCTCCACCTGAAACACTCCATGTCGAAGCTAGCCACCCATCACGGTTCAGACCCGCCTCCACCATCCTCCCTCTGGCGACTCACTTCATGCACACGCACAACAACCTCCTCTTGGTATTTTTACATATATTCTGTTGAAACGTGTGTGTGTGTGTGTGTGTGTAAGATGTTATGTTTGTTAATGTTTTGAGAAGTATATATACACTAAGTAAATAATGAGGATTGTTTTATATAAGTTATTTCCAATCTGAGAAGTTGTTTTCATTTTTTCGAAGCTTATATATTTGATCATATATATAATACATTTGATATGTGTTGTCTGTACACCTGGTTGATTATAAATATATATATAGCAATGTAAGTCTATATGTTTTAAAACTTATGTTTACATGCTTAAGAGTGAAATTATAATGTTTGTAAAAATTATATATATATGCATCTTATTTATATATTGATATTTGAGGACTGATTTTAAAATAACGATATATTAGAATTGTGATAATATGTTTTAGAGTATTTATATTAAAGGTTAGTTTGTATAATACGTTTAGAGTAGTAAATAACTTGTTTAAAGATATGTATATAATATGTTTGAAATATTCACTTGAATTTTTGTTAATATCTTTAAAATAAATTTTTGTTTGTAATAGCTTTAGTGTATATATCGTGTTTAAGTATTCATTTGAAAATTTTAAAAGTAATATATGGGTTTCGGTAAATATCGTTTAATATATATATATAGCTTACATATATAAGTTCACTTATATAATTGATTTTTTTCATCGAATCTGGTTCATCGTGCTTTACTTATGTCTCAATGCTATCCAGAATTGGTCGCAGCAGCAGTTCTAGCTTTGTCGTTGTTCCGCGTGTCGTATTTGTGACCATGCGCGTATCCATGTCCGTTGCTTCTCATTCCCAGCATCGAAAGTTGAGAAATCACTCACGATTAACATTCTTATATTTAGTAAATTCAATTCACTTGAAATGACGATTGAAATATGCTATTAAATTTGAATTGTTAAGTTATTTAATTATTAGATATGATATGACATTATCTTCAATTGTTTACCTATGACATATGACACCATAACCTTTTGTATATTATATTTAATTTGTTACTGTAATATATGCTCATCATTGATATGTTATGTTATTTTATTATTATTTCATTGTTCTCACCCTGCAAGTTCCCTGTTAGTTTAGAATTCCCTATGGGTTGAAATGATACATACCCAAACGATCTTATAGTTTAGGGAAAAATCGTTATGGGTTGAAATGATAAACCTAAGCGATTTTCAATTGATTTTGAAATTTTGGGATTGGTAATTGAAATGATATAAACCCGCAAATTTAAAATAATTACGGATTGAAATGATAAATATGCGTATCACTTGACCATAGGTTAGAAAACTATATATGGACACTGTTGGTCTATTTATCAAAACCATAGTTTTGAAAGGAAATATATGGACTGTAATAAATATTGATTTTTAAAATATATAAATTTTATTTTTATATATGTGTAAAATTTAGATTTTTAAAATCATATATTTGAAATTTATAAATTTATAAGTTAGTTTTGAAAATATAAATTTCAAAATTTTACTTATAATTTTATTATTTTTAAATATATAAAATAAGATTTAATATATAAATTATTTTTGATAATAAGATTAAATTTAATAAAATTTAATTTAATCAGTATATATATATATAATATGTTTAAGTATTTATATAAAATTATATTCATATTTTAAAAATAGATTTGGTAATAAATTTAATAAAGTATGGTTGGAAAGATAAATTGAAATTGATTTGAAATATTATTTGTTTGAGAATTGGATATAAATAAGAATTGATTTGAACTTATTGATTTTGAGATTTTAAAGAATATGATTTTATAACTTTATAACTTTATTTTGATTAAGGTGATTAAATGAATATATTCAAATTTAAGTGATAAGTGAAATTGAATATTTAAATTTTATTTAAGTTTGAATTTTGAGATTTTATTTAAATGCTTATAAAAGACGACTAGATGAACATTTTAGAATTTTATATATAATTGAAGTTAGATATTTGATTTATTGATTTTATTTAAATTTGTAATTTGAGATTTATTTAAATATTATAAAAAAATGATTTAGTGAATAATTTCAAGTTTAAATAAAATTAAATGTTGAATTTGGAAATATACATGAAATTTATAAATTTGGGTTATTGTAAATGTTTGAATATTTAACTTTGAAACCTATTGAAATTGAAATGGTTTAAATTTGTAGTTCAAATGTGGATTTGAAATCGATAATTAAAAAAGGTTTTAATGAGAATTTGAATTGAGATTGATTTAAATTGAATTTGGAACTAAATTGATTTGAATTGATTTATAGAATTGGAAGAAACCAATTCTAGTTTGAGACTATTTTACTATATAAACAATTTTAATATATAAACTATTGTGTGATTATGATGATTGGAAATGAAAATGATTTAAAGTGAATAATGATTTTAGAGTGATATGATTTTGAAAGTAACATGATTTCGAAAGGAATATGATTTTTGAAATGAATATGATATTTTGATATGAAGTATAAACTGTTTGAAATGAAAATGACCACAGTGTGAAATAAGCGTTTGGTTTTTAAAGAGACTGGGATCGGATATTGTCATACTCTCTGTCAATACCGAAAACCACTTTAACAACTGTGTACGTGGTGGAGATTCTAGAACGAAATAGGATGGTTTGGCAAACGATTCTGTATGAGGTATTAACGCAGCCCTGACTCCCGTGAGTCAGCTTGATGTGGCTAAAATAGAAGCTATACCGGGCCAAGTGAGGTCGCACCTCCGATCGGGAACATTTCTTCGATACCATTCTATTACTTTGTGATTTGATTGGGTGCACCTTTGATTTGGGAGTGTGTCTCGAGGTGGGGGGTAGTAGCTGCTATGCGTTACCACCAATCCGGGAGTGCAAACGGTAGAATCCTACCCTGACATTGCCTCGCGTGCCTTGTCACATGCCTTATAGCACCTTCTATGAGTTTGGTTTGTACCATACCTATGGAGTGCCCTCTGATAGTCCTCCAGTTTATGGAGGAATTACGGTACTGTATAGACTACAGGAATATATATATATATATGTGTGTGTTAAGGGGGATATAGATAACGCCTTAACTCTTTTTAATAGTTTACTTTACTATAGACATTATCTATGTAGCGTATTGTACTGTGTATGTAGATAGTTTAACAGATCCTTAGAGGATGGGTATCTCAAACATCCTTTAAGTTACTGGTATTTCAGTTGACATTTCACTTGAGTTGAATTTACCGATATAAGAATATAAACCTGACTCGAGTGTTTTCTGTTTGCTTTATCCTCAGGTCAGACTGAATGTCATAGCATTCGAGACTCACCTTCGGAGCTTGGAGCTTTGCTTGAAGATCTACCTTGTATATTCAGCTTGTCCAGTTTATTCCAGTTGTTTATGTTCGGACTTGTCATCCGTTTGTATTCGAGACTACATTGTATTTGAGATTTCTATTGTATCTTGTTTTAGACTATGATGTTTATATAGTAGCTTCATGAACTACTATTTATCTATTCCGCTGCTTATTGTTGTAATATTCTGTGTCTGTGATTCTGTGTTTGATTTATTTACTGTATATGTTAAGTTTTGCCAAATATAAATTAACAATCTATTATTTTGAGCATTTCAAGTCTGATATGAGTGGATGATTGTCGATTTGAACGGTTCGAAATAGCAGGTCATTACACCACACTTCTTGAAGAAATTTTCAATGTAGTGAGGCTGGGTTAGTACCAATTTTTCCTCTTTTATTACAATTTAGATCCCTAAGATCACATCAGTCGCTCATAGATCTTTCATATCAAATTTAAAGGATGGAAACTTCTTTGTTTCTTTTGCATAAGATATCTCAGAACCAAATATTAACATGTCATCAACATACAAACACATTATAACATAACCATTTCTATACGATTTGGTAAAAATGGTTTATCAACGTCATTAACAATGAAGCCATTTGACAGTGCTACTTTATCAAACTTCTCATGTCATTGCATAGGTGCTTTTTTAGGCTATAAACATATTTCAGCAACTTATAGACTTTCTTTTTTTGGTCAGGATTTATGAAACTTTCTAGTTGTTTCATACATAAGTCTTCTTCTAAATCACCATTTAGAAAGAAAAAAAATTCACATTGATTTGGTATATAACTAAATTATGAATGGATGAAAGGGCTATCAAAAGATGAATAGAAGAAATGAGAGCATCGAGAGCATATGTTTTAAATAAATCTACTCCATGTCATTGTTTATATCCCATAGCAGCTAATTTGGCTTTAAGTTTATCAATGGATCCATCTGTATTCAACTTTTTCTTGAATATTTGTTTACATTCTATTGGTTTAGCGTCAAAAGGTAAATCAGTCAGAATCAAAGTTTGATTTGCCAAAATTGAATTCATTTCAACATTGATAGCTTCTTTCTAGAAAAAGCATCTTTCAAACTTATAGCTTCAGAATAAGTTTTAGTAACATCATCAACACTCATTACGTATCTAGTTATATTAAGAATTTCATCCTTATTTCCTTCTAAATATGTAATGAAACCAAAACCATAGTACTTTTCTATTCTCACTCTTTTGCTTCTTCTACATTCAATATTTTCTTCAGGTATTGAGATATTCTCGTTGATTTGAGAAGAGGTATAATCTTAATCATCGTTACATTAGTTTTAGTGTGTTTTGGACTAAATGATATCAATGGATTCTCAACATTTTGATTTTGAGAAATATACTTGTTTTCAAAAAAATCCACATCCAGGATTCTATTACTTCAAAAGTATCATTTATTAAAAATCGATGAGTTATACTATAAGAGGAATAACCAATAAAGGCACACTTAAACACCCTATTTTCTAATTTTCAACTTTTAGGATATGGTTTTCTAACATAAGACAAACATCCCCAAACTTTAAGTCTTGATGAATTAGATTTTCTTTTATACCATAATTTACAAAGGGAAGCTTCCTTCTTTTTCAAAGGAACTCTACTTAGAATAAAATGAGAAAAATATATATTATAACCTATGAATAGTAGGTAAATTAGAACTAATGAGCATAGAATTAACCATTTCTACCAATGCCCTATTTTTACTATCGTCGACTTTATTTTATTGAGGTGTATGGGAAGTAGTACACTGATGGATTAAACCATGTTGTTACAAAATAATGTGAAATCATTTGAAAAATATTTGTCACCATGATCAAAATGCAATACTTTTATTTGAATCCTACTTGCATTTCCACCTCAACCTTATAAATTTTAAACTAAGAAAAAACACCTCATGTTTGTTTTTCATTAGATAAAAATAAGCATATCTTGAATAATCATTGATAAATGTAACATAATATATGTTGTCTCCAAAAGTTGTATGACCTTTTAAGTCACCAATATCACCATATACTAAATCGAAAAAACCAGATTTCTTTTCTATAAATTTAAAAGATTTTCTATGTAATTTTATTTGAACACATATTTCACATTTAGAGGTATAATCAAAATTGTAATCAGAAATCAATCCTAACCTTTTCATGTTTTCAAGGAAACCATAATCAACATGTCTTAATCTAGCATACCATGAATCAACAGAATCAACAATATAAGTAGAAGTATTCTTTATTAAAACTTAATCACGTCATTACAAGAATATCTTTGTTCTATGAACCTTCCATTCTTAGATAACACTAACTTATCAGACTCGTACACCATCTTGTATCCTTCTTTATTAAGAAGTTATCCAGAGACTAGATTCTTACAAATTTCGGGTACATGAAATATATTGACCAAAGTAAGAACCTTTCCAAAGGTGAATGGAAGTTCTATAGTACCTTTTTTCAATCAGTTTGCTTCAAATATTATTTACCCTAATAACTTAAATGCCTTCTCCACTAACTTTTTTGTAGTTCTTGTACATACTATAGTATTTGCATATGTGAATGGTTGCGCTATTATCAAGCCATCAATAATTTTCTATACTACCAATGGAGATTGATTCTTGCACTATAGCCATAATTGAGACTTTGACCACATTCACATTTAGTTGTTTCTTTCGTAGATGGAAATCACGAGCAAAGCGGTCGGGCTTATTACAAAAATAACAAGTGCCTTTCTTCTTTTCTTTCTTGGGATGACCTTTCTTTATAAACCATATCTCATTTTTAGGTTTAACATATTTGTTATTTCAACATTATCAGCCTTAGAATGAAACTCAGTTTGTGGATTATCATTCAGTTCTTGTTTACAAGGGTCCACTTCTATACGAAGTTGATACTGTAAACTCTCTAAATCATGGTTTGTTCTACATGCTTCTCTTTTTTCCTATAGTCATTCGAAGAATGTGAGAGTCTAGAAACTATGACTCCAACTATGAATGATTTAAAAATATCGATCTTGGTATTTTTGTGTTGATTTATTATGTGTAATATTACATTAACTTGTCCAATCATGACTTATTTCAATCATTTTGAAATCCATAAAATTATGCACTAGGATTTTTTTGTTGATTACCTTCGATATACGATATTTATTTTCCAGCGCTATTTAGAGTGCTTTTGCTGCTTCCGGGCTTCTATGTGCATTGTAGACAAAAGTAGATATTGCATTTAGAACGTTTCCTCTACATAAAAGTCATCTTTCTTGCACATTGCATGTTTCTTCTTAAGCGCATCATCTGTACGAGTTTCTTCGGGTATTATCTTCAAGTCATCTTCTAGTATGTAGAATAGTTTAATGGTAATTATAAATAACTTCATGGTCTCATGCTATCGAATGAATTTATCTTCATCGAACTGCTCCAATCGAGAAAGTGCTAATTCATGACTAGCAACAAATTAATGTTGCTCGAACCCTCCATGGTTGAAATATTTAATGGTTCGAGTATGATAATGATGCATATTGTACTTCTAACTTCAAGGATCTTTGTATAAGATTATTTTAGAGAATAGTTCAACCCTTCCAATACAAACGGCGTATTGAATTATTGACTTCAATGAAACCCTTTAACAGTGTAACCATATTCAGAGTTTGTACTACTTTGATCTGATCAAGAACACTCTTTTATTTAGAGGCTAATGATGTAATAGAAGAGTTTATCATCATCTTTAAAAACATGCTTTTTAAAGATCCACTTATATTCAGAAGTGTATTCAAATGGCTTAAACACTAATGTACTATAAATCCAGAACCATTTTATACTTATCATTAACTTCAACATACTAATTTTAAAGATTTAAGTATACTTATTTAATAAGATAATATACTTTTAAATAACTTATCAAAACTATTCATTATAACTAAATGTTATAAGCAAACTTCCTTTATTCTTTTATAAAATTTTCCAAACTTATAAATAAATACTTTAAAATTGCTTATAAAGGTTTTACATAACTATATCAAATAAGCCCTTAGTTTGCTGCCACATCTTATTTCTTATATGACCTCAGCAATGCATTCACCCTATTGCATGCACCTACAACTTAAGTCTCACCAAGACCTCATCTTTAGCTCACTTCTGTCCAAGCATGCAACTCATTTTTAGTGCTTAAGCTCTCTAATTGCCACATTTATTGCTTATATAATTCAATAAAATCTTGTATACTTAAAAATTCAATTGAATTTTATTTACCTCTTTCTTTTATTGGATCATCTATGTGGTGATCAATTTCTGTATTAGTATGGTCACCTGTTAGACTTGTTGGTGGCTTTAGGTTTTTTTTTCTATTTAATAAATAAAGAGCGCTCTCCTCATAATATATTGAGGACTGCTCTTCAATCATATATATATATATATATATATATATATATATCTCTGTGTGTGTGTGTCAAATATTATGTAACAATAGCTAATTTAGAAATTACTAGAAAACCATTTTAAATAAATATTATAAAATAAACCTTATACTTCAAAAATTTATAATTAATTATTTTAAAAATATATTTAAACCTAGGCAGAATGATGGGCATGGTATATTAAACTACAAACTTTGGAACACAACAACCATCATAAAGTATTTCCACTTATTATATACACAAGACAATTCTTTATGGATAACATGGATGTGGAAAAATCTGGTAAAAAACAAGAGCTTCTAGTCAATACAAATTCCATCTTATACTAGTTATTATTAGAGAAACATTTTGAAGTTAAGAATGACCTTCCTCCCCATAATCTAGTGTAATCCCCTAAAAACGCAGAATATTAAAATTTAGGACGACTCTTAGGCTTCTCCAGGCTTAATTATAAGGGACACTATTAGCCCAAATCTCCACTATCTGACTGGCATTCCACTTAATGCAAAAGCAATTTATTATATCTCTGATGGATATCCAAACTTACCCTATACCAGTTCTGCAACGATCCATATTTTTAACTATTTTGAATTATTAAATTAATATAATTATTGAATTAAAATGGTTAGAAATAAAATTTAATATTTTATTTATGTAGTTATTTAATATGAACTTGAATAAAATCTTGAAATAATGAATTCCGAAGATCTAGGCAATAACAAATATTAAAATGAAAATTCTATATATTGAATGTGTTTATAATCAATAATTGGGATTGAATAATGAATATTGAATTACTGTAAAATAGGCGTAGTTGTTTTATTATTTGAATTCATTTTAAAATTAAATTTTATAAGTTAAATAATTTATATTGAAATACCGTGATTTATTGGATAATTAAATTATTTAATATTTAATATTGGAATTATTTAAATAACTGAATCTTGAATTAATGTGAATGAAAATGATATCGAAAATTAATTTAAATTTTATTTAAACAAGAATGAAGATCGTTTACTCTTAAAATTGAATTTAAAGGTGAATAAGTAGAAATCGAAAATTTTATATTTTAATTAACGTGTAAAAATAGTCATTTTGGCCACTGTCTTGGATTTCGATGAAACTATTTTCATCAAATCCGTAATAGTAAATTATTATAGGATTTTAAGTTCCGTAGCGATCAGACTTGTCGTTTGGCCGTGCGAGTTTGAAACGGGCAGAAATTAATTAAAGGAATTTAATTTGAATAATTTGATTTTGAAAAGCTATATTCCGAATACGATCGAATTAGGCCTCAAAACTAGTTCCATTGTGTTTGGAATGAGGATAAAACATTATGAATATCAGGCGACACGTTTTGTTTGATGTTCGGAATTTCGGACATTTAAAAACGAGGTATTTTCTAATTATAATAATAATATATGTCCATTCAAAGTCAACACTCATACACTCCACCCTCAACCTTGTCTCCCCTCGTACATTTCTTCCCCCTTCCATATCTTATTTCAAATCCTACCAGGTCGATCGAACTAAAATAAAATAAAAAAGAAAATCGATCGCGCGCGTGCGATGGTGGCTGGAGGCTGCGAGGCGGAGGTCGCTTTAATTCTCGCCTTCGACATTTAAGGTTCGCGTGAGCAATCGGAGGCGGTCGGCGGCAGTTTTCTGAGGCGTGTGTGCTCGCGTGCATGAGCAGGGGAAGGAAGCGATGGAGGAGGGGGCGTGGCGCTTGTCGTGGGGAGTTGGATCGAAGCTCGGCTGTGGTGGTTGTGTGCGCAATGGATGATGTTGCATGCATTTGGGGTTCGGTTGGGAGTTTCCTATACGTGAGAGAGGTAGGGTATTAGGGGTGAGTTAACTTAATTTTTTTTATTTTTTTCTTTTGTTAATTATTTTTATTAGTTAATTTAAATGTTAATTAAAAATCGGATCGCTAATTATCGTATATCATTTTCGTACGAGGTCCGTTTCGGTCAAAACAAATTGCTTTGCGACCATATCAACGTCATCTACAACGTGGAGTGGATCTGGAACTTATTTGAAGCTGAGAAAATTTTCAGTTCAAATAAAATGTGAGTGTTTTATAACGTTCACGAAGTACTAGAATATTTTTATGTTTGTTAAATTTGAAATTATGAAGCGATTTGAATTTATTGATTGTTGTTTGATAAATTTAATTGACATCTGAATTAACTAATAGAATTTCGAATTGGTGGTTAAATTGAATTGGAATTAAATTACCAGTAAACTCCCGATTATTGATATCCAATTAAATTGTGTGATATTTGACTGTTTGGATGATTGATTGTAATGGATGTCAATTGGTTAATATTGGATAATTGGATGTTTATATATATATATATTGTTATCATTTTGTGTATTATTTACAATATATAAAACTATAAATCGAATTATTTCGAATAAATTAAGAAATAGGTTGAAATGATATATACTTATGACATTTATTTTGGATTAAAATGATATATATCCATCCCTGAATTAAATTGAAGTAACTGATTCACTTGGCCATAGGATAGAAAATTATATATGGACGCTGGATTGGTTAAATTAAATGATTTCAGAATTTTTATATGAAATTATTTAAAATGATTTTGATTTAAAGAATTAAAAATCGAATTTATGGAAATGAATTATTTTTGATATTGAGCTTAAAATATTGGAATCATAATTTGTTAAACGAAATTGTTTAAAAATGAAATTTGAGATTTTGAAGTTATAATCCAAATATGATTTGAATTCCGGAAATTGATTTGTTTTAAAAAGATTTGAACTTTCATTCGAACTTTGAATTATTTCTAAGTAAAAGTAATATAATTGGATATATAAAATTTGGACTCGAGAATGGAATTTATTTTAAGATTTGAATCTAAATTCGAAGATTGAAGTTTAATTTGAATTCGGTGATTTAAATCGATATTATAAATTAGAACTTGAATTTCTATAAATCGAAATGTTTTAAAATTGAGAATTGAATTGAAATTAATTCAAATTGGAATTGAATTGAAATTAATTGGAATTAAAATTGGAATTGAATTGATTTGAAATCAAAATTGAAATTGATTTGAATTAAAATTGGAATCGAAGTTAATTCAAATTGAAATCGGAATTGAATTGATTTAAATGGAAATGGAAACTGAAATTGATTTCAATTGGAAGATTGGGAATTGTATCAGTTTGACTTTGAAACTAGTTTCAAGTCAATTATTTTAATATAAACCATTAAAAACCTATCTTTTTAAATAATCAAATTATTTTGATTTTCCAAGCTATTTTTAAACATAAACCATTTCAATATTCAAACTATTTATATTAAACTATTTTAAAACTATTCAAGCTATTTTCTAAAAATTCAAACTGGTCAAAATGGGAATTGTTTATATTTAAATCATGGGTTTAAATGCGAATTGGGTTAAAATGAAGGTATAACCCAAATTGTAATTCAAATCGAATTTTGAAGTGAAATTGACTTTCAAGTGAAAATTGACATATTTGAAGTAAATATGAAATTTCGAAATGAAATTGATTTTGAAGCGAAAATAATATTTTGATATCTAATATGAATCGTTTCGAAATGTAAAAGTAACAACCGGTGTATAAAACGACGTTTGGTTGTTAAAGAGACCGGGCCTCTTATTCGCATACTCTCTATCAATATTGGAACCACTTTAACAACTGTGTACGCGGAGGAAACTCCAGAACGAAGTCGTGGGATTTGGCGTAATTTGTTGGATTTGAAGAAATAGAACGACGATGGATAGATCTCGGCACTTGTGCCAATTTGAAATGACTAAAACAGGACGGCTTGACAGGGGGCCAAGCGGGCTATCAACCCCTAGCGGACATCCGTTCTTCGATTTTCTTGGACTTGGTCCATATTATTACTCTTGTTGTTGGTTTCGATTGGTGCACCATGATTTGGGATAGCCTCCCTTTGACTCGATATGGGATGGATGTACGCGGTGGGCGGTCGTGGATACGATGCGTTACCACCAGCCCTGCGACCCGAACCGGTAGTATCCAACCTTGGACATTGCCTCATGTGCCTTGTCATACTTTTATCCCTATACGAGACCACTACGATTTTGGTTTAGTGTTGTCGTATCACTACGCATTCCTTTCCCCCGACGTGCTACTAGGGCATTATATGCAAACTGTACGACAATGCTTGAAAACGCGTTAAGGGGGATTAATGTAAAGCTTTAACGCTAAGAAAAATATTTATTTTACCGATTAAACATTATATACGTAGCGTATTCTACTACATATAAATATTTTGATGGATCCTTAAGAGATGGAAAATCCCGTAACATCTCTTGACTTATTGCACGCACATTATACACTGGATAGAAGATGTGAAACCCCATAAACATTTCTGATGCTATTACACTCATTTTATGTGATATCAATTTGACTCACATAAGGATAATTTAATCCTGATTTGAGTGTTTTGTTCTTTTCATTACGCTCGGGTCAGCCCTGAGTATTTCAGCGCATCGAAGATCATTTCTGGAGGACGAAGACGATGATTTGGTATATTATTACTGTTATTATTCTCGCATCATGTTGTATGCTGCATCATTTTATTTATCCCTGTTGTATATATAACTCTGATAAATGTTGCATAAATTATAATCAAATGTATAATATAAACAGGTTCATGACCTGTTTATTTGATTATTATATTTTATCATTCCGCTGTGAGATTCTGTGTTTGTTTTCTTCTTCTTTTCTTATTTTTCTTAATTAACCCAAATGATTATCTATGTTCCGGATTGTTTAAGTTGGACAGTTGTGGATTATTGTCGATTTAAACCTTCTAAAATGTGGGTCGTCACAGTTGGTATCAGTGCTTTGGTTTAGCGATAACCTTAGCTTTGTGGAGTTTGACTCATTAGAGATAGGGTAGTAATACCCTAGAATAAGTCTGTTTCAGTGTATATATACGAGAGAGCGTACTTGTTAGTGTTATAAAATATTTTATATTGTGTTTACTTATCCGTTGAGTTAGTTATGAATTTTGGTCGATGCGTGGAACGCCATGTTATCGATAGGGGTTTCTAAACACTTAAATGAGGCAGGTCGACATAATATTGTTTTAAAATAGGGTAAATGAAATAGTTTTACCTAAATTATATTTTATATATAATGATTATTAATGAAATTGTTGTTAGGAAATGATAATATTAAGTTATCATCGATTATTGGTTGAATTAAAATAGAAACGAATGCTTTGTGAACTCTATTTCACAAAGCGTTCGATGTAACGACGCGTAAATTTTCAATAATTAAAATTTTTTAGTTTAATAAAGTTTTATAAGTTAATAATGGGAGAAATAAAAATTTGTGAATTATTAATGAAACGTTAACTAGAATGGAAGGTAATAATGTCAATTTAAGTCAATTATTAACCATTTTAATAAAGGTTCAACTAATTTAAAATGATTTAATATTATACTTGGTTATAAATTGAATATAAGAAAACAAGTGTAAATATTGAATCAATTAATGAAATAATATAAAATTAATAGTAATTAAATAAAATCAGTGTTACGTAAGTAATTGTAACATTTGGTTGTATATAATAACTTATTAATGTGACTAAAAGTGAATGGTGGCAAACTATTATATGTTACCTATTTATTTAATCTATTAAGTTAAATTGGAAATAAATTATAATTGAATGGAATTAAATGTTACATTCATGTGGTTTAAGAGAATAACCGCAATCTCTGAATGTAATAAAATATATATAAATGTAAATGAGGGAATTAGGGAAAAGGACAAACTTTGAAAAAAAAATAGGCTGAAGAACACCAAGTTTCATTTTTAGGCTGAAGGACAAATGCTAGTTATAATTAGCACTATATTTGTGACGACCGCCCATGATCCCTGCACTGAACCTAGAAATAGTGCGCTGTAAAGTGTGCCAGGCAGCCATGGACGATTGCCAAGGTAAATTAAAACTGCAGAATCTATCGTATAACTCACAGCGCATGGATAAAATACAATAGAATATATATATATATAGTGAAGCTTCACAGAATAGAATGTCATCATATAAAACTTCATAATAGTTGAATACAAACATCTGAATAGTCAATACATCAAGCCTCACTACATATCACTCAGAGAATTATACAAGCAGCGGAACATCCAGTACATATAGTAAGAAAATAATATGCAAGCCTCCAGCTCGTCTTCGTCATCAGCATCGTTGGAAGCAAGAACAACACCTGCCACCTGCTACCTAGTCTGCCCGTCCCAAAATGGACGAACAGCCCAAGGCAATAAGAGTTAAAACATAAAGCCTTGAGTCAGACAACAGTCTTAGTGAGCGGTAAATTAACTAACAACATACCAAAAGAGCATAAAGGAAAAAGGAATAGGAATCCAACCCTCCCACTCCACCTCTTTCTACAGTGATAGCCCCCAGACACACACTAAGCAGAAACAATCATAGCAAAGCAAACATTTAAAGTAAAGCAATTATCACCCGAGTCAAGGGCGATGTTTTCCAAGTACAAACCCCCAAGGCCTAAACCAAGATCAGATAAGCACCCAGAAAATACCGCTCTTGAGACCGAATGACGATACAACCAAACATCCGTGACTCTGGCTATCACTGTTATCATTGCTTCGATATCACCGTTAATTGAATGACCAGCACATTCTTTCAGCCGTCCGTCAAGGGCTAATGGAAAACCCCGGTTCTAGACATAACTCCGCACGTCGTCGCAGCCCGTGCCTAGGACTATCGAATCTGCCCAGAGTACTCGACTACTAATCAGTAGTCTTTTGGGACTATCGAATCTGCCCAGCGTACTCTTGCTTTGAGCATGCTAGAACCTTCAACAACGATGAAATCTCAGCCTTCTAGTCATCCTCCTCGACAACTATTTCCATACTAGCTCAAGCGCCTCTCGAGCAAACCATTATCCTCAAACCCGAACCATCTCACCGGGTTATCAACATGCTTGGAATGATCCCGTCTGGATTAGACCAAGACTATCTCATATCATGCCTCGCTTCATCACATCCTAGCAAAGCCTCATCTCAACATCATCATCATCAAATCCATCCATATGAGCTTCATCATCCGCTACATATGCCACGAGCAGCTTTTCCAATTCAAGAGCCTTTCTCTTAGCTTTTGAATCATCTTCGACCATCTTGTCTAAACCAAATCATCAATCAACTAATTCATAACAATCAATCAAGTCAATCATCAATCCAAGTAATCAAACATTCAAACATGATCTAAATAACAATTATAACAATAATGGCAGTCTTGTAAATAAAGAGTCCAAATCTAACAAGTATGAAAACATGAGCAATATCTCTATAACTTGATGAATGAACTTGCATAGGTTAACATGTAGTAAAATGGATGTCAAATCATCATGAACAATGGATCTATACTTAAGTTTACGGAAATGCATGGAAATCACTACTTTAACACCAAATCAAGCCAACAATCCGATATACTCCTTTGGATCCGTGTGAGAGATAATCACCACTCACCAAATCACCTAAACACCTCAAAAGCAACACACTTCAGATCTGGACAGCGAAGAATCTAACTCGATCTATCAAAACTCCGCTTCAAACGATGAAATCTATCTTCGATGGTTGAAGATCTTCAATCTAAGCTCTTAGATCTTCGATTTGATCTTCGATTTGGATGGAGGGAATAACAAGATTAGAGTGGAGAAAAGAAGTGAAGAAGTATAGAACTCGAGCTCTCAAAATAGCAGCACTTCGTCGCTTCAAAATCCGGATCCCAAAAATGAAGAAGAACCCGCCTATTTATAGGCCGATTTCCTTAGGTCGTTTGCTCGCTATTAGGTCGTCCACGACCTAACTATCTCCGACCTACGACTTAACGACCTAACAGTTCAACGACCTAAGCCTAACACACATGCGCATGACTTAGCGACTTAACGCTACACAACCTAACCCCTTAAGCATCCACGCGACCTAACATAAGTCGCGACCTAACTGGAATACGACCTAACGCTTTCGCGACTTAACACATTGCGTGACCTAACGACTTATCATAAGTCGCGACCTAACTGAGATGCTACTTAACGACTTAACAAATACGACCTAACTATACACAGGGCTCGCCACACGACCTAACGACTTAACACCTTAGGTCGTCTAACGACCTAACTACACGCAGGGTCTTACGACCTAACCTCTAAGTCGTCTGGACGACCTAACTGCTCCTTCCTTAGGTCGTTGCCGACCTATACTCCTTAAGTCGCTAACTCACCCAGTTTCTTATACCGCTAACTCCTAGGTCGTCGTCTTCCTTAAGTCGCTTATTCCTTAGGTCGGTCAAATCCTATAGGTCGTCCCAAACTAGCATACGACCTAAACCAGTACGACCTAAACCAATACGTTAACTACTAGGTCGTTAACTCTTAAGTCATTCACTCGACCTAAGCCACCACACGACCTAACTTCTACACGACTTATCCCATAATCCTTAGGTCGCCAATTTCCTTAGGTCGCTCCACTTCCTTAAGTCGTCTACTCCGACCTAACTATTATACGACCTAAGCCTTATCTCATCCACGACTTAGACTCTAGACGACTATCAACATTCGACCTAATGACAACTGTTTTACGATGTTTCGATCGGTAAAAATATGGGTCATTACAATATTCAACTTTTACACTATACAAAATGCTAGTTATATCTAGCATTATATTCAGTTTTACACTATAAAAAATGCTAGTTATAACTAGCATTGTCCTTCAGCCTAAAAAACAAACTTGTTGTCCTTCAGCCTAATTTTTTTTCTAAGTTTGTCCTTGTGCCTATTTTCCTGAATGTAAATTATATTCATAAGGAAATAATTGATTTAATAAAAGATTTCAATCAAGATAAATAAACCAATTGGGATCTTAAATTTTAATTAATGTATAAATTTGACAAAAATTCAATATAAATGGAAATATAGTAGTTAATACAAATAAAGATGGAAATTGGAGGATATTAATGTAATGAAAGACAAACAAATATTAACTATGTTATTTGAGTAATAATTGATTGAATATAAAGTCTGAAATCAAATTAAAACAATTTATTGGAATTAAATTATAATTAATTGGATTTGATTACAGTTGAAATTGAACATTGTAATTAGTAAAATTTTAAACACTGAATTGATGTGTAAAATTGTTTTGAATTATTATAAATGTCCAAGTAATCAAAAATGATGAAATTTGTTAATTAATAAATATTGAATTAAAAAGTGAATTAATTAATTTAATATTAATTTATTTAATTAATGTGAAAATAGCCATTTTGGCCACTGTCTCGAATTTCGACGAAACTAGTTTCATCGGATCCATAACAGTGAATTATTGTAAGGTTTCTAGTTTCGTAGCGATCGGACTTGTCGTTTGATCGTACGGACTCGAAACGCCTAGAAATCAATTTAATTGAAATCAATTGAAATCAATTTGAAATAATCCGATTTTAACATAACTTCTTCATACGATGGAATTAGGACTTGAAACCTGTTCCATTGAGTTTAAAAATATGGAAAACATCTATTTTGATATATGGGATGACCCATTTTCGTTTCGGGAACGAAACGGGCTTTTCGGGGGTCATCTATCGCTCAACTTTCAAATTAATCTTGTCCATTCATTCCTATTTCTGATCTACCTATTTATAACCTGTTATAAACCCTAACTATTTCTTATTTCATTTATCTGTACGTACATTTCCTTCTCATCTCCTCTCTCTAATGGCAGACAAACCAAAACCAAATTCCCAATTCAATCTCAAATCAAATTTCAATTTCAAAATTTAAAACTTCTCAAAACATATCAAATTATATATCAATGCGAAGCTCTCGACGAGCGCAACCCAAATCTATGATTTGTTTTTCGATTTGGTTCATTGTTTGGCCAGAATTGCCCAAAACAGTCACGGCCGTTCGTCGTGTCTTGATGAACTTGGTCTGGTCGTCGAATCATTGGTACCGTTGTGTAGAGAGGCGAGTGCGTAGTCCATCGGTGCAGTTGTATGGCATTTTGATGGTTGGATCAGCGACTTTAATTGAATAGGGTTTCTAGTTTCCGACGGCTGCTCAAATTTCTTTTGTGCGATCGTAGGTCATTGGTGCTCGTGTGGGCCAAGCATGGTCAGGGCATAGGCCGGCGGTGGTTTGGGTGGCTCGCGCCTTACCATAGGTGGTCGTGGTGAGGCAGGACGAAGAGTGCTTGGAGGCTCGATTGGCTTTAACATGATACGTGCGATTAGGGTTCTGGGTGAAGAAGTTGAGCAGGTGACGTGGCATTGTCTATTTATAAATTTATTTATTTTAAATTTTGATTTCAAATGTTCTATTCCCAATAACTTTTGCATACGAGGTCCGTTTCACGCGCGGTTTGTTCCGCTAGGATCATACCAAAATTCCGGACATTTTGATAGTGGTTTGGACGAATTATGAGACTGTTTAAATTTGGGCCCTAAATTGGATTTAATTTGATTTAAATTCAAAGGTAAGTGATTTGACCCACTCACAACTTCTAAAATTTCTTATGTTAGTTAAATTAAATTTGTGATGTGATTAGGAATTTATTTATTGTCGTTTGATATATTTAAATCGTCATTCCAGTTAATTTAAATTTTTGTGAATTAAATTGTTATTTAAATTATTATTAAATTTAAATTGCCAGTTAATTACCTGTAAATTATAGTATGTTATTGTTGTAAATTATTGGTTGAATTGGATGATGGATGTTTGATTATTGATATTGGATGATTGGATGTCATGTTTAAATTATATACTGTCATCACTCTGCAAGTTCCCTTAGTTATTGTCTAGGAAAATCACCATGGTTTGAAATGATATATACCCGAACGATCTATAGATTAAGGAAAAATCGTTGTGGTTTGAAATGATAGACTCGAGTGATTTTATGGATTTTATTTAGTTCGAGATTGCGGTTTGAAATGATATATAACCGTAAAATTTTAAATTGCGGATTGAAATGATAAATATCTGTATCACTTGACCCTAGAGTAGAGAATTATATACGGACACCGGATTGGTTAAATTAAATGATTTTAAATCCATAATTTTTGAATTTAATTAAATGATATTTTGAAATAAAATCTGATTTATATAAATTGAATTATTATCGAATTTCGAGTTTTATATTAAATTTGGAATTGTTTTAAAAGAATTGTTAAAGGAATTAAATTAAAATTTTAAAGTTGAAATTTGAAATATAAGTGAAACTTATCAGAATTGAGTTATTTGAATTGTTTGAAATATAACTTTGAAATGTATTGAAATTGGAATAATTTAAATCAATATTTCAAACATGGATTGAAATCGATATAGAATTTAATAGTTTATTTAAAATTTGAATTGAAAGATTCAAAATTAGGTTTTTTGATTAGGAAATTGAAATGGTTCAGATGTGTTGAAATAAAATAGATAGTTTAAATTAATATTAATTCCAAATTCATATTTAATATAAACTGTTTAAAAAATATATTATTTTATAATTTCTAATTATTAAGATTTCCAAATTATTAAACTATATTAACCTATATTAACTATATTAAATCATTTTAATCTATTTTAAACCATTTAATTTATTTTAAAACTAATTAACCCATTTTAAACTATTTTAAATCTAATTAATTTATTTTAAAGCTATTTAATCTATTTTACTTATATTTAATCTAATTTAAATCTATTTAACTATCTTAAATCAATTTAACAGTATCTTTAATCCTTAATTAAACAATTGTAGAGTATTTTAACTATTTATAACTATGTAAAACTATTTATAACTATCTAAACTATGTTTTTAAATTTCAAACCAAATTAAGTGGATGTGTTCATATTTTAAATCCTCAATTTTAAAGTGAATAAGGTTAAATGATATTATAACCTAAGTTGGGATTTAAATTACATATTTGATTTGAGTATGAAGTTTTGAAATAAGGGTTGTAAACTATTTTGAAAATATGATTTTTTTTAAAGTGAATATAAATTTCGAAAGTGATATGGTTTGAATAGAATATGATATTTTGATATCAATTATGAAATGGTTTTGAATATTTAAAGAACCATCCGGGTGTGTAATAAGCGTTTGGTTGTTAAAGAGACCGGGATCAGATATTTTCATACTCTCTACCAATACCGAAAACCACTTTAACAACTGTGCACGTGGCGGAGATTTCAGAAATGAAGTAGGATGGTTTGGTGAACGATTTCTGCATGAGGTATGACGTGACCCTGACTCCCATGAGTCGACTTAGATGTGACTAAAACAGGAGCTATACCGGGCCAAGTGAGGTCATTCCTCCTATCGGGCACATTTCTTCGATACTATACTTTGACTTTGTGATTGATTTGGTGGCCACTCCTCGATTTTTGATATGGGAGTATATCCGAGGTGGACAGTAGTAGCTGCTATGCGTTACCACCAGTTCGGATCCGCAATCGGTATATCTACCCTGGCATTGCCTCGAGTGTCGTGTTCACCTACCCAAGCGCGCCTTTTACGAGTTTGGTTCGTACCATACCTATGGAGTGCCCTCTGATAGCATTCTAGTTTACGGAGGAATTACGGTACTGTATAGACTGTGGAAATATATAAAAATGTGTTAAGGGGGATATGAGTAACGCCTTAACGCTATTTTAATACTTTTACTTTACTATAGATATATTATAATAGTGTATTGTACTACATAGTAGATAGTTTAACGGATCCTTAGGAGATGTGAATCTCGAACATCTCTTAAGTTATTGTACTCACATTAGACACTGGATAGATGATTTCAAACCCCGTAAACATCTCTGACGCCGTTCCACTCATATTTACCATTGATTTAACTTACATAAAATCTTTTAGTTCTGACTCGAGTGTTTTGTCTTTTTGATTCGCTCGGGTCAGCCTGAGCATTTAAGGGTTGAAGACCTTATTTTGGAGGACGAAGACGAAGATTTGTACTATTATTATTTGATATATTTGTTCCACTGCATCATGTTGTTCCGCTGCATTTATTTATTTATTTATTCATGTTGTCTATAACTCTGATTCTGTATTGTATAGTATAATCAAAATTTATTTGTAAACAGCTTCATGAACTGTTATTTGATTATTATATTTTTTCATTCCGCTGCGAGATTCTATATTTGTTTTATTTCTTTCTCTTTTTCTTATTTACTCCATAATAATCTGCCCTTTTGAATGGTTTGAGTCTGACGTGTGTGTCTTCTTAAAACGTCCAAAAAGGCAGGTCGTTACATTCGATAATTAAATTGAATTAAAATTTAATTATAATAAGAATTGTTTACAATAACAAAGTTGTAAATTAATGAAATGTTTTGGTAACAAGATAATAAAATTATATAAGTATATTTATAATATAGCCTATAAATAGAAGAGATTTAAAAATTGAGAATTTTTGAGTTTAAATTTCGTTGCTTTCAAAATTGTTTTTGAAGCCTTCAAAATTAATAATAATATTATTTGAAAGTGTTTTGACTAGAAATATATTTTGAAAGGATTTTTGAAAGAAATAAAAGCATTGAACTCACTTTAGGGGATGACTGCAGCATCGCCGGTATTCATTTTCGAGTTTCTGAGTGAGAATTGCTACCAAAAAAATTTGTTTTCGATCAGAACAAGTTTTGGTGAAAAGAATATTCTAAGTATGATTTGATAAATATATGAAAATAGTTTTGAACTTATAATTGAAATTATTATAGATAAGAAATAAGTTTATAGCTTATGAATTTGAACAGGAAAGTAAGAGCAAATTTAAAAATGGTTTAATATTTTGGTTAAGAAAATCTGAATTTGAGATATGAAATAACAGAATTAACGTAAGAAATGTTAAATAGATCGAGTTAGTGAAATGAAGTAGATAAAAAAAAGTTTAACTCAAGGAAGCTTAGATGAAAGTGAGTTGTATTTGAAATGAATTAAATAAAAAGAACAAAATGAATTTAAGTAAATAAATTTGAATAATTTATAGATTTGAGAATATTAAGCTAAAAACAAATTTTAAATTTGTTGAAAGTGAATGATAAGAAAAGAAAAAAAAGAGATTAACTTAAATAAAGTAGAATAAACTGAGAAATGGATTAAACGAAATGAATTTAATTTAATAAAGATTAAATGAATCGAATTGGATTTGAATTAAACTAGATAAATTAGCAAAGTGGATTAATTCCACTTAAGCTATAAAATAAATTAATAGTATGAATACGAACTTGAATTATAAAATGAAATGTAATTTAAGTTGTAAAAGAAATTGAATAAAAGTAAATGAGAGTAAGAAAAATTAATATGAGTAATTGAATTTAATTTAAAATTAGATGTAAATGCAAAGGGAACGAGTTTTAATAAAATTGAATGATAACTAATTGAATATGAAATAAGTTGAATTGAAAGATGAAAATTAACTTAAGAGAAGTTGAATGCAATTGATTGTGATAAAAAGAAATTATTAATATGAATTTGAGTGGTAAAATAAAATTTACTTAAGTAAGATTATTAATATGAATTTGAATAAATAAAATGAATAAATGAAGTGAATCAATGAAATAATACGAACTTAAGATATGAAGTAATAATAATAAACATGAGTTGTGTTATATAAAATGTTTATAATAAACTTAAATGGTTTGTATATGATATTAGTATTAAAGACAATATACAAAGTGATAGTGAAATAAAATTTAACTTAAACAAGGTTAAATGGAATAATTTTATAAAATGGTTCATAAACGAATTTATATGAAATATGTTAAACAAAAAGTGAAATAATTGGAATTTAACAAATTAAATTGAATAAACTGAATGTGAATGAAATAGAAGTAAATAAATTTGAAGCAAACCGATCAAATGTTAATAAAAATTGAATGTTAAAAGAAATGAAGTGTATAAATTAAATATTGACATTTGATAATGTAAATTCACATAATTATGCATTAATTGGATTATTGGATGAATATTAATGACTGTGAATGGTTTCTTTGGTTGTAAATCATCGATTTTATTGTTTTGGCTACATATGACTGTTTTGTCGTGTATTGGTGCTAATGAATATGATCTGGATTCAGAATTCATGCTATGTGGTTTTATTTAACTCGTACATGTTCTATATCTTTATAAGTAACTAATATTTCAAATTTCAGTTGAGATAGGTACATACGAAGACCATTTGGACGTATATGCGGATCTAATATGCTTTTGCTTGCTTAATACGAGCGAACTCGCTCGTGTTAATAATAATAAGGTACGTATCTCGGATTACATACCGCACTTTTATATTTTTCCCTACGGGATGCCTCATCATTGAGATGAGATTTATATTTGATATATTTGTGTTATATATTGTATTAGAAAATTTTTCCGATCGAGCCGCGAAAAGAAGACTTTACCGAAATTTTCGTAAATTCGGGTGTTAGAAAATTTTTGAGGTTTTAAAAATTTTATAACTTGTTTTATATATAAGTTGTAATTTCCGTAAAACCGATATCGAAGTGGTATAGCGAGAGCGTAGTAATAGTTTTATAAATAAGATTTTAATGTTTTATAAATTGATTATTTTGAATGAAATATATCAAATGTTAAATTCTCTACTTAACCCCTTTTCGAGGATGAAAAGTTTTGAGTGGGGGAGGGTGTAACGACCCGTATTTTTAACTATTTTGAATTATTAAATTTAATACAATTATTGAATTAAAATGGCTAGAAATAAAATTTAATGTTTTATTAATGTAGTTATTTAATATGAACTTGAATATAATCTTGAAATAATGAATTCCGAAGATCTAGACAATAAAAAATATTAAAATGAAAATTCTATATGTTGAATGTGTTTATAATCAATAATTGGGATTGAATAATGAATATTGAATTACTGTAAAATGGGAGTAGTTGTTTTATTATTTGAATTCATTTTAAAATTAAATTTTATAAGTTAAATAATTTATATTAAATATGGTGATTTATTGGATAATTAAATTATTTAAAATTTAATAATGGAATTGTTTAAATAATTAACTCTTGAATTAATGTGAATGAAAATAATATTGGAAATTGATTTAAATTTTATTTAAAGAAGAATGAAGATCGTTTACTCTTAAAATTGAATTTAAAGGTGAATAAGTAGAAATCGAAAATTTTATATTTTAATTAACGTGTAAAAATAGCCATTTTGGTCACTATCTCGGATTTCGACGAAACCAATTTCATCGGATCCGTAATAGTGAATTATTGTAGGATTTCAAGTTTCGTGGCGATCGGACTTGTCGTTTGGCCGTGCAAGCTTGAAACGTGCAGAAACTAATTAAAGGAATTTAATTTAAATAATTAGATTTTGAAAAGCTATCTTCTGAATACGATCGAATTAGACCTCGAAACTAGTTCCACTACGTTCGAAATGGGGGTAAAACATTATGAACGTCAGGCATCATTTTTCTTTTGGAGTTCGGAATTTCGGGCGTTTAAAAGCGAGATATTTTCTAATTATAATAATAATATATATCCATTCAAAGTCAACACTCGTACATTCCGCCCTCAACTTTGTCTCCCCTCGTACATTTCTTCCCCCTTTCATATCTCATTTCAAATCCCACCAAGCCGATTGACTAAAATAAAAAAAAGGGAAAAGAAAATCGAACGCGCGTGTGCGATGGTGGCTGTAGGTAGGCCTGTCAATGGGTCGGGTTGAGTCCGGGTATTATAAAACCCGGATCCGAGTCCAATTACAATAATTAAAACCCGAGCCCAACCCGAACCCGCAAGGTATTTCAATCCAATATCTAAGCCCGACCCGTGGGGTTTTTAAGCCCGCTGAATAATAACCGAATACCTAACTCAGAATATTTTTGTTAAAACCATATTTTAAAACTGCAACTTTGTTAAAAATTGTATACAAACAATGTTAACATATAAATTGAATGGTGATGTAGTCAAGCTCATAACAAAAATATGAAAATATATCTACATGTAAACAAACAAAATGGTAAATAAATAACATACACGCTTATGTTTTGATACGACGAAAAACTAATAGTCGAGTCGGGCCCTAACCGGGCCGGGTTTTGATAAAACCGTACCCGACCCAGGTCGGGCCTGTGTCAGGCTTGGGTAATAAAAGGCAAAACCTATACCCGCATAAATAGGGCGGGTTCGGGCCGGGCTCGGGCCAAAACCCATACCATTGACAGGCATAGCTGTAGCTTGCGATGGTAGCTAGAGGCTGCGAGGCGGAGGGCGCTTTAATTCTGGTGTTCGACATTTAGGGTTCGCGTGAGAAATTGGAGGTGGTCGGCAGTAGTTTTCTGAGGTGGGTGTGCTCGCGTGCACGAGCAGGGGGAGGAAGCAATAGACGAGTGGGTGTGGCGCTTGTCGTGGGGGGTTGGATCGAAGCTCGGTTGCGGTGGTTGCATGCGCGATGGATGATGTCGCGTGCGTTTGGGGTTCGGCTGGGTGTTTCTTGTACGTGAGAGAGGGAGGGTATTAGGGGTGAGTTAATTTAAATATTTTTTCCTTTTGTTAATTATTTTTATTAGTTAATTTAAATGTTAATTAAATATTGGATCGCTAAATATCGTATATCCTTTTCGTACGAGGTCCGTTTCGGTCAAAACAAATTGCGTTGCGACCGTATCGACGTCATCTACAGCATGGAGTGGATCTGGATTTTATTTGAAGCTGAGAAAATTTTCAGTTCAAATAAAATGTCAGTGTTTCATAACACTCACGAAGTACTAGAATATTTTTATGTTAGTCAAATTTGAAATTATGAAGTGATTTGAATTCATTGATTGTTGTTTAATAAATCTAATTGACATTTAAATCGACATTTGAATTAACTGATAGAAATTTGAATTAATAGTTAAATTGAATTGGAATTAAATTACTAGTAAACTCTCGATTATTGATATCCAGTTAAATTGTGTGATATTTGACCGTTTGGATGATTGATTGTGATGGATGCCAATTGGTTGATATTGGATGATTGGATGTTTATTTATTTTTATATATATCCTATTATCATCTTGCATATTATTTACAGTATATAAAACTATAAATCGAATTATTTCGAATAAATTAAGAAATAGGTTGAAATGATATATACCTATGGCATTTATTTTGGATTGAAATGATATATATCCATCCCTGAATTAAATTGAAATAATTGATTCACTTGGCCATAGGATAGAAAATTATATTCAGACATCGGATTGGTTAAATTAAATGATTTCAGAATTTTTATTTGAAATTATTTAAAATGATTTTGATTTAAAGAAGTAAAAATTGAATTTATGGAAATCGAATTATTTTTGAAATTGAGCTCAAAATGTTGGAATCAGAATTTGTTAAACGAAATTGTTTAAAAATGAAATTTGAGATTCTGAAGTGATAATTGAAATATGATTTGAATTCCGAAAATTGGTTTGTTCAAAATGATTTGAACTTTTGTTCGAACTTTGAATAATTGCTAAGTAAAAGTAATATAACTGGATATACAAAATTTGGACTCGAGAATGGAATTTATTTTAAGATTTGAATCTTAATTCGAAGATTGAAGTTTAATTTGAATTCAGTGATTTAAATCGATATTCTGAAATCGAACTCGAATTTCTATAAATCGAAATGGTTTAAAAGTGAGTATTGAATTGAAATTAATTCAAATTGGAATTGAATTGAAATTAATTGGAATTGAAATCGGAATTGAATTGATTTGAAATCGAAATTGAAATTGATTTGAATTTAAATTAGAATCGAAGTTAATTCGAATTGAAATCGAAATTAAATCGATTTAAATGGAAATGGAAATTGAAATTGATTTGAATTGGAAGATCGGGAATTAAATCAGTTTGACTTTGAAATTATTTTCAAATAAATTATTTTAATGTAAACTGTTTAAAACCTATCTTTTTAAATATTCAATTTATTTTGATTTTCCAAGCTATTTTACTATATAAACCATTTCAATATTCAAACTATTTATATTAAACTATTTTAACCATTTAACTATTTTAAAACTATTCAAGCTATTTTCTAAAAATTCAAACTGGTCAGAGTGAGAATTGTTTATATTTAAATCATGGATTTAAATGCGAATTGGGTTAAAATAAAGGTATAACCCAAATTGTAATTCAAATCGAATTTTGAAGTGAAACTGACTTTCAAGTGAAAATTGACATATTTAAAGTAAATATGATATTTCGAAATGAAATTGATTTTGAAGCGAATATGATATTTTGATATCTAGTATAAATCGTTTCGAAATGTAAAAGTACCAACCGGTGTGTGAAACGATGTTTGGTTGTTAAAGAGACTGGGGCCTCTTATTGGAATACTCTCTGTCAATATTGGAACCACTTTAAAAACTGTGTACACGGAGGAGACTCCAGAACGAAGTGGTTGAATTTGGCGTTGTTTGCTAGATTTGAAGAAAGAGAACGATGATGGATAGATCCCATCACTTATGCCAATTTGAAATGACTAAAACAGGACGGCTTGACAAGGCCAAGCGGGCTAGCTCCCTTAGCGGACATCCGTTCTTCGATTTTCTTGGACTTGGTCCATATTATTACACTTGTTTTTGGTTTCTATTGGTGCACCTTGATTTGGGATAGCCTCCCTTTGACTCGATATGGGATGGATGTACGCGGTAGGCGGCCATGGCTACAATGCGTTACCACTAGTCCTGCAACCCGAACTGGTAGTATCCCACCTTGGGCATTGCCTCACATGCCTTATCATACTTTTATCCCTATACGAGACCACTACGATTTTGGTTTAGTGTTGTCGTATCACGGCGCATCCCTATCTCCCGACATGCTACTGGGGTGTTATATGCAAACTGTATGACAATGCTTGAAAACGCATTAAGGGTGATTAATGTAAAGTCTTAACGCTAAGAAAAATATTTATTTTACTGATTAAACATTATGTATGTAGCGTATTCTACTACATATAAATATTTTGACGGATCCTTAAGAGATGGAAAATCCCGTAACATTTCTTGAGTTATTGCACGCACGTTATACACTAGACAGGAGATGTGAAACCCTGTAAACATCTCTGACGCTACTACACTCATGTTATATGATATCGATTTGACTCTCATAAGGATATTTTAGTCCTGACTCGAATGTTTTGTTCTTTTCATTACGCTCGGGTCCGCTCTAAGTATTTCAGCACATCGAAGATCATTTTCTGGAGGACGAAGACGAAGATTTAGTATATTATTACTGTTATTATTCCTACATCATGTTGTCTACTGCATTATTTCATTTATCCCTGTTGTATATATAACTCTGATAAATGTTGTATAAATTATAATCAAATGTATAATATAAACAGCTTCATGAACTGTTTATTTGATTATTATATTTTATCGTTCCACTACGAGATTCTGTGTTTGTTTTCTCCTTCTTTTCTAATTTTTCTTAATTAACCCCAATGATTATCTATATTTCAGATTGTTTAAGTTGGACATGTGTGGATTATTATCGATTTAAGCCTTCTGAAATGTGGGTCGTCGCAAGTTCAGCACTAGTCAGGTGTCTATGTTCACATATTGCATCTAAACCATTCACTATTGCAATGGACTCTGTCATATGGGAAACAAAAATGGTACGCACGGTACCACAAATGTCTATGATATGCTTTTGGGTTATTGTGATATATTTCCTTGGCATAGTCATATTTGGAACAGTGGTGGAATAATAAGAAATAATCTTCTCTTATGGAAAATCATGTCTAATGCTGTGCAAACAAAAGATAAACTTCATAGGATTGGGGTTACTAAGAATTCCCAGTCTGTTTTATGTAGAGTTGAAACTGAAATGAATGTCCACATATTCTTTTATTTCCCATTTGCAAACAATATACGGTCCTCTCCTATCTAAGAGCAGATTTCACAGGCTATCTTCATGCTCCAACATAGAGTGGACAAATATTTTTAGGGAAACAAGATGGAAATCTTCCAAAGCTGATACTTTTTAATACTTCTTAAACATTTTGTAGCGGCCATTTGATCTGAACACAATGCTAGGGTTTTCACTATTACAGTAACTACCCAAGCTACCGTTCTTTGGATTATCCATAAGCAAGTTCTACGTGACTTGAAATTGAAGAGAGACAGCCTGCATCTTATTAGACCTTCTGGAATAGGCTAACCTCTATGTCTTCTTTATTTTTACATTTTGTGCTTGGCCTTTTTGTCCTTAGGCCATTTTATTTCCCTTACTTTGCTTTTTTTAATTGATGTTGTTGAATACCTATAAATGGGCTGGGCTCCCTTAGCCTTTAACCTTTCAAAAAAATATTTAAACCTGAGACCACTTTTAAATTTTTTTAAATCCTGCTATTAGACTTCCCTAAAAAGGTTTTATAAAAACAATTATGTGACGACCGCCCATGACCCCTGCACCGAATCTAGAGATAAAGCGCTGTAAAGTGTGCCAGGCGACCATGGACGATTGTCAAGGTAAGATTTAAAACAACAGAATCTATCGTATTACTCACAGCGCATGGACAAAATACAATAGAACATATGTATAGTGAAGCTTCACAGAACAAAATGACATCATATAAAACTCCATAATAGTTGAATACAAGCATCCACATAGTTAATACATCCAGCCTCACTACATATCTCTCAGAGAATACAAAACAGCGGAATATCCAGAACATATAATAAGAAGATAATATGCAACCCTCAAGCTCGTCTTCGATATCAGCATCGTGAGAAGAAAACAGCACCTGTCACCTGCTACCTAGTCTGCCCGTCCCAAAATGGACGAACAGCCCAAGGCAATAAGAATTAAAACATAAAGCCTTGAGTCAGACAACAGTCTTAGTGAGCAGTAAATTAACTAACAACATACCAAAAGAGCATAAAGGAAAAAGGAATAGGAATACAACCCTCCCACTCCAACCTCATTCTACAGTGATAGCCCCCAGACACACACTAAGCAGAAGCAACATAGCAGAGCATACAATTTAAAGTAAAGCTACTATCACTCGAGTCAAGGGCGATGTTTTCCAAGTACCAAGGCCTAAATCAGATAAGCACCCAGAAAATACCGCTCTTGAGTCCGAATGACGATACAACCAAACATCCATGACTCTGGCTATCACTGTTATCATTGCTTCGATATCACCGTTAATTGAATGACCGGCACATTCTTTCAGCCGTCCGTCAAGGGCTAATGGAAACCCCGGTTCTAGACATAACTCCCGCACGTCGTCGCAGCCCGTGCCTAGGACTATCGAATCTGCCCAGAGTACTCGACCATCAACAGTTGGCCGTTGGGACTATCGAATCTGCCCAAACGTACTCTTGCTTAGAGCATGCTAGAACCTTCAACAACGATGCTATCCAAGCCTCCTAGTCATCCTCCTCGACGACTATTCTCATATCCATTCATTATCCTCAACTCGAATCATATCACCGAGTTATCAACATGCTTGGAATGATCCCGTCTGGATTAGACCAAGTCTTCATCACATGATTTGCCTCACTTCATTACATCCTCGCAAAGCTTCATCTCAACTTCACATCATCAAATCTATGCATAGGAGCTTCATCATCCCGCTACATATGCCACGAGCAGCTTTTCCAATTCAAGAGCCTTTCCCTTAGCTTTTGAATCACCTTCGATCTAAATCTAATCATCAATCATCTAGTTCATAACAATCAATCAAATCAAACATCAATCCAAGCAATCAAGCATTCAAAAATGATCTAAGTAGACAATTATAACAATAATGGCATTTTCGTAATTAAAGAGTTGAAAGTCCAATAAGCATGAAAACATGGATTATATCTCTACAAACTTGATGAATGAACTTGCATAGGTTAACATATGATAAAATGGATGTAACATCATCATGAACAATGGATCTATATGGATCTACACATAGGATGAAGAAAATGCAAGGAAATCACTATTTTAACACCAAATCGGGCCAACAATCCGATATACTCCTTTGGATCCGTGTGAGAGATAATCACCACTCACCAAATCACCTAAACAATCCAAAAGATATCAACTTCAGATCTGGACAGCGAAGAACCAAGCTAGATCTATCACAAATCCGCTTCAAATGGAGAAATCTCTCTTGAAAAGATGAAGATCTTCAATCTAAGCTCTTGAATCTTCAATCTTGATCTTCGATTTGGATGGATGGAGGCACTAGATTAGAGTGGAGAAAAGAAGTGAAGAAGTGTAGAAGTCGAGCTCTCAAAATGGCAGCACTTCGTCGCTTCAAAAATCCGGATCCCAAAAAGTGAGAACAACCCCTCCTATTTATAGCAGAAATTTCCTTAAGTCACTTAACTCGGCTATCTCCCTAGGTCGTTTCCGACCTAAGCCTCTCCGACCTAAGCCTCTCCGACCTAACAGATGTACGACTTAACTCCTTTGCGACCTAACACTTAGGAAACCCAGCGACCTAACAACCTAACTACCTAAGACTCAGTTGGGTTGCGACCTAACACAAGTCGACCTAAAACAACACGCGACCTAACACTTGAACTATCCTAGCGACCTAACAACTTAGCAACCTACGCGACCTAACACAACATACGACCTAACAGTGTTACGACCTAACACATAGCCTAACTCCTAAGGTCGCCAACTTGTTAACTCCTTAGGTCGCCAACTTGTTAACTCCTTAGGTCGCCAACACGGAACCACTAGGTCGCTAACTCAGAACCACTAGGTCGCTAACTCTGAACCACTAGGTCGCTAACACGGAACCACTAGGTCGCTAACTCGGCAACTACTAGGTCGCTAACTCGGCAACTACTAGGTCGCTAACAAGCTAATACACTAGGTCGCTAACAAGCTAATACCTTAGGTCGCTAACAAGCTAATACCTTAGGTCGCTAACAAGCTAATACCTTAGGTCGCTAACAAGCTAATATACTAGGTCGCTAACTCGGAACCACTAGGTCGCTAACTTGCCCTGCCGACCTAGCACTTAGCTCACCGAAACTCTTAGGTCGCTAACTTGCCCTGCCGACCTAGCACTTAGCTCACCGAAACTCTTAAGTCGCAGACCTTCTCTAAGTTGCCAACAACCCTTAGGTCGCGTACGACCTAGGACTTAGACAAATCTGCCTAAAAATCTGAAATGACATGAAAGTGCTAAAATTCCAGATTTTGACGAACATGTCGATCCGTAAAAATACGGGTCGTTACATTCTCTCCCCCTTAGAAATTTCGCCCCCGAAATTCCAAGCAATCAAAACTATTCTGTACGCCTACCATCCATAACAATCAACAAACCATGCATCCAATTCTAACTTAGCGTACAGAATTCTAAAACTTAGAACAAGTTACAATATCGCGAGATGAGACGACACCTTAGGGTCATACCTTGAAGAGTTCAGGATGAGCTGCCTTCATCCTCTCTTCCACTTCCCACGTACAGTCGTTATCATCATCACTCCATTGTATCTTGAGCAACTTAACTACCTTCCTCCTAAGCTGTTTCGTGTCGGTTTCAACAACACGAAGCGGCTTACGAGGTCTTCTATCAACTGGATCAACTTCTAAGTCTTCACAGCTATCAGCAGAAACCACTGTATTCGAGTCGTGCACATACTTCCGTAGATAAGATACATGAAAAACATTGTGCACACCCGACATCTTTTCAGGTAACTCCAACCTATAGGCGAGCTTTCCAATTCGCTCGATAATCGGGAATGGTCCAACAAATCTCGGAGTCAATTTACCTTTCTTCCCGAATCGGATAACATTCTTCAGTGGAGAAATCTTCACAAAAACCATATCTCCTACGTCGAATTCCAAATCCTTCCGACGCTTATCAGCATAACTCTTCTGACGGTCTTGGGCTGCCTTCATTCGTTACCGAATGATCTCTATGCAATCTGAAGTCTGACGAATCATCTCTGGCCCAAGCATCAGCTTTTCTCCAGTTTCCAACCAACATGTTGGAGAGTTACACGGTCTTCCATACAATGCCTCATACGGTGCCATACCAATGCTTGACTGGTAACTATTGTTGTACGCAAACTCCACCAAATGAAGGTGATCTTCCCATGATCCTCCGAAATCCAAAACACAAGCTCTGAGGAGATCTTCCAAAACTCGGTTGACTCTCTCAGTCTGACCATCTGTTTGAGGGTGATAAGCTGTACTCAAACACAACTCGGTTCCCAACACTTCCTGGAAGCTCTTCCAAAATCCACTAGTGAACAATGGATCTCGATCGCTCACTATACTCTTCGGAATACCATGGAAACGAACTATCCACTTAACATACAACTCAGCCAACTTTGATGCAGTCCTAGTCGATCGAACAGGAATGAATCGTGCACTCTTAGTCAGACGATCTACAATGACCCAAATCCCTTCATTTCCCGTTCTGGTTCTAGGCAATCCATCAATAAAATCCATCGAAACTTGTTCCCACTTCCACGTAGGAACTTCTAATGGCTGAAGCAATCCGCTTGGCTTCTTCTGTTCAGCCTTTACCAACTGGCAGTTCATACACTTGGAAATGAAATCTCCAACATCCTTCTTCATGCCTTCCCAGTAGTAGGTTCTCTTCATATCCCGATACATCTTATTTCCACCTGGATGAATTGTCAACTTCGAGTGATGACCTTCCTTCAGAACCTCACTCCTCAATTCATCTATATCGGGAACAACTAGTCGTCCTTGCTTTCGAAGCCAACCCTCTCGATCGACCTCGAATCCTTTATCCTTTTCTGGATCCAATCCAGATTCCAATTCACGGATAATCTTGACAAGCTTATCATCTCGCTTTTGGCTCTTCCCAATCCTTTCCACAAGAGTGGGTCTTATTGATAAGTTTGCCAATATTTCAGGTTCCAATTCACATCTAGGCCTGAAGTCAAATCCAGCTAAATACTCGAGACTCTTCCATTCTAAAAACATGGTTCCCAATCCTGCATGTCTTCGACTTAATGCATCAGCCACTGCGTTACCCTTTCCCGGAGTATAAGCTATACCAAAGTCATATGATGCCAAAAACTCTAGCCAACGTTGCTGCCGAAGATTCAAATCCTTTTGGGAGAAAAGATACTTCAACGACTTATGGTCCGTAAACAACTCGAATCGAACTCCCAACAGATAATGTCTCCACATCTTCAGAGCAAATACAATCGCCGCTAACTCCAAATCATGAGTTGGGTAATTCCTTTCATGCGGCTTCAGTTGTCGACTGGCATACGCAACAACTTTATCCCTCTGCATCAGCACTGCTCCGAGTCCAGTACCACATGCGTCGGTGTAAACCACCATCTCATCATTCCCACTTGGAATAGTTAAAACAGGAGCACTCGTCAGTCGCTCTTTCAGGATTCCGAAAGCTTGCTCACACTTAGCATCCCAACTGAACACTTGGTTCTTCTTCGTCAATCCTGTCAATGGAGCAGCTACTTTGGAGAAGTCTTTGATAAACCGTCGATAATATCCTGCTAATCCAAGAAAACTTCTCACATCAGATGCATTCTTAGGTCTAACCCAATCCTGGATTGCTGCCACCTTAGCGGGATCAACCGCTATTCCATTCCCAGAAATCACATGGCCTAAGAACCTCACTTCACTCTTCCAGAAGTGACACTTCGAAAACTTAGCCTTCAGCTGATGTTTCCGCAAGATTTCCAAAACAATACGCAAGTGCGTCTTGTGCTCTTCTTCCGTTCTGGAATAAATCAGAATATCATCCACGAACACAAGTACGAACTTGTTCAACTGATCTCTGAACACTCTATTCATAAGATCCACAAAATATGCTGGCGCGTTAGTCAATCCAAACGGCATTACCAGCCACTCAAAGAAACCGGATGGTGTCCTAAAAGCAGTCTTCGACACACTATCCTTAGCCACTCTCAACTGGTGAAATCCCGTTGCCAAATCCATCTGAGAAAACACCTTAGCTTCGTGAAGCTGATCAAACAAGTCATCTATTCTCGGCAATGGATACTTGTTCTTCTTAGTCACCTTATTCAGCTCACGATAATCGACGCACAATCTTAACGACCCATCTGCCTTGGTTGCAAACACAACTGGTGCACCCCACTCGGACACACTACGCCGAATGAATCCTTTCTGCAAAAGATCATCAACTTGCACCCTCAACTCTTGTTGTTCCCTAGGCGCCATCCGCCTAAGAGGCATCACAACAGGTCTGGCTCCTTCAACTAGATCTATACGAAACTCGATCTCTCTATGCGGCGGCAACCCTTTGACTTCGTCAAAGACATCCTCAAATCCATTTGCGATTGGCACTAAAGACAGTCCATCCCGTGGAACAACTAGCGAATACATGAAGCTCATGAAGACGCCTTCCTCATGCTTACATCGTATCACAATCTTTCGCCCTTCCACATTCTCGACTGTCACCTCTAGCCTCTCACAATCAACCTTAGCCGCATACTTCCTAAGCCAGTCCATACCCAAAATAATTCCGAACCCCGCAAAGTTCAGAACAAAGCAATCACAAACAAAAGAGCAACCATGACTCGACACAACTAGACCACGGCATAACATACACAAACAAGACGAACCCCCAACTGGATTAGTCACAACCAATGGCCTATCAACAATATCCGGCTTCAAACCTAACCGGCCTACTAGTTCATTACAAACAAATGAATGCGACGCTCCAGTATCAAACAGAACTCTAACTGGAACACCACATAGGAAAAGAGTACCTTGAACAACCACACTCTTTCCCTTCTCTTCAGCAGTAGGAGCTTTCGAAGACGACGGAACAGCTCCTAAAGCATAGGCTTGCACAATCTGCCTGTCCTTCCTCGGTTCTGGACAATTCTTCCTGAAATGCCCCGGCTTGTCACAGTTGTGACACTTCATCGGTGCCTTCAGATTCTTACAATCCTTAGAGAAATGGCCCTTCTGCTGACAATTGTAGCAAGTCACCTCGCCCTTCGGCTTCTTCTGGCCATCCTTACCCTTTTGCTGCTGCTGCTTCCTCTTCTGGTTTCCACCCTGCTGTGGTTTAGATTCTCCCTTGGTAACAGCAACAACAGGTCCTTCCTTAGGAAACAGACTCTCATGCCTAAGAGCTTTCTCCACAAGCTTCTCAAATGAATCGTCCAAATGATCCACCAACTGTCTCCCAAGATAACTATCCAAGCCGGTCACAAACTTCTCATTCTTCTGATAAGCAGACTCAATATATGACCGGGCATACTTGGACAAAGCTTCAAACTCAGAAACATACTCAAGAACAGACCTTCCACCTTGCTTGAGCTCCACAAACTTCTTGAATAGAACAGACTTCTGAGCTGTAGAAATGAACTTAGCTTCAAATCTAGCTTGGAATTGCTCCCAAGTAATCTCTTCTTCCGGAGTAGTGATGGTAATAGAGTTCCACCAATCAGAGGCTCTTCCTTGAAGCTGCCTTGATGCCAACTTCCTCTTAGTTGCATCATCAATTCCCAAATCACCAAAGATCCTTCTACAAGCATCTATCCACCTCTGGACCTCAATGGTAGATTCTGTTCCCAGGAAAACCTTCCCTCCAAGAGCAGTATAATCCTTGCACAGCTTAGCAAAATCCACTGGTTTCGGAGTTTGGACTTGAACTCCAACATCTACTGCTGTTCCCGGAACTGGTATCCTTCTCATGATCGAAGTCATCATAGCTTCGAACATGGCTGCATAATCAGCAGTCTCTTCAGTAGCACGGCCTTCCCTAGCAGCTGGTCTCCCTCTTCGACTCATTCTCAATATCTATAAAAAGGAGTGATTAGAACATCTAGAGAAACAACTGCATAAAGGGCTCAACTCTACTATATTATATATAGTATTCATCCATCAAAATACAATTACGTCTCTCATACGTGGTTACTTCAGCGAGCGTTGGGTAAAATCGATTAACCAATGCTCTGATACCAAATGTGACGACCGCCCATGACCCCTGCACCGAATCTAGAGATAAAGCGTTGTAAAGTGTGCCAGGCGACCATGGACGATTGTCAAGGTAAGATTTAAAACAACAGAATCTATCGTATTACTCACAGCGCATGGACAAAATACAATAGAACATATGTATAGTGAAGCTTTACAGAACAAAATGACATCATATAAAACTCCATAATAGTTGAATACAAGCATCCACATAGTTAATACATCCAGCCTCACTACATATCTCTCAGAGAATACAAAACAGCGGAATATCCAGAACATATAATAAGAAGATAATATGCAACCCTCAAGCTCGTCTTCGATATCAGCATCGTGAGAAGAAAACAGCACCTGTCACCTGCTACCTAGTCTGCCCGTCCCAAAATGGACGAACAGCCCAAGGCAATAAGAATTAAAACATAAAGCCTTGAGTCAGACAACAGTCTTAGTGAGCAGTAAATTAACTAACAACATACCAAAAGAGCATAAAGGAAAAAGGAATAGGAATACAACCCTCCCACTCCAACCTCATTCTACAGTGATAGCCCCCAGACACACACTAAGCAGAAGCAACATAGCAGAGCATACAATTTAAAGTAAAGCTACTATCACTCGAGTCAAGGGCGATGTTTTCCAAGTACCAAGGCCTAAATCAGATAAGCACCCAGAAAATACCGCTCTTGAGTCCGAATGACGATACAACCAAACATCCATGACTCTGGCTATCACTGTTATCATTGCTTCGATATCACCGTTAATTGAATGACCGGCACATTCTTTCAGCCGTCCGTCAAGGGCTAATGGAAACCCCGGTTCTAGACATAACTCCCGCACGTCGTCGCAGCCCGTGCCTAGGACTATCGAATCTGCCCAGAGTACTCGACCATCAACAGTTGGCCGTTGGGACTATCGAATCTGCCCAAACGTACTCTTGCTTAGAGCATGCTAGAACCTTCAACAACGATGCTATCCAAGCCTCCTAGTCATCCTCCTCGACGACTATTCTCATATCCATTCATTATCCTCAACTCGAATCATATCACCGAGTTATCAACATGCTTGGAATGATCCCGTCTGGATTAGACCAAGTCTTCATCACATGATTTGCCTCGCTTCATTACATCCTCGCAAAGCTTCATCTCAACTTCACATCATCAAATCTATGCATAGGAGCTTCATCATCCCGCTACATATGCCACGAGCAGCTTTTCCAATTCAAGAGCCTTTCCCTTAGCTTTTGAATCACCTTCGATCTAAATCCAATCATCAATCATCTAGTTCATAACAATCAATCAAATCAAACATCAATCCAAGCAATCAAGCATTCAAAAATGATCTAAGTAGACAATTATAACAATAATGGCATTTTCGTAATTAAAGAGTTGAAAGTCCAATAAGCATGAAAACATGGATTATATCTCTACAAACTTGATGAATGAACTTGCATAGGTTAACATATGATAAAATGGATGTAACATCATCATGAACAATGGATCTATATGGATCTACACATAGGATGAAGAAAATGCAAGGAAATCACTATTTTAACACCAAATCGGGCCAACAATCCGATATACTCCTTTGGATCCGTGTGAGAGATAATCACCACTCACCAAATCACCTAAACAATCCAAAAGATATCAACTTCAGATCTGGACAGCGAAGAACCAAGCTAGATCTATCACAAATCCGCTTCAAATGGAGAAATCTCTCTTGAAAAGATGAAGATCTTCAATCTAAGCTCTTGAATCTTCAATCTTGATCTTCGATTTGGATGGATGGAGGCACTAGATTAGAGTGGAGAAAAGAAGTGAAGAAGTCGAGCTCTCAAAATGGCAGCACTTCGTCGCTTCAAAAATCCGGATCCCAAAAAGTGAGAACAACCCCTCCTATTTATAGCAGAAATTTCCTTAAGTCGCTTAACTCGGCTATCTCCCTAGGTCGTTTCCGACCTAAGCCTCTCCGACCTAAGCCTCTCCGACCTAACAGATGTACGACTTAACTCCTTTGCGACCTAACACTTAGGAAACCCAGCGACCTAACAACCTAACTACCTAAGACTCAGTTGGGTTGCGACCTAACACAAGTCGACCTAAAACAACACGCGACCTAACACTTGAACTATCCTAGCGACCTAACAACTTAGCAACCTACGCGACCTAACACAACATACGACCTAACAGTGTTACGACCTAACACATAGCCTAACTCCTAAGGTCGCCAACTTGTTAACTCCTTAGGTCGCCAACTTGTTAACTCCTTAGGTCGCCAACACGGAACCACTAGGTCGCTAACTCAGAACCACTAGGTCGCTAACTCTGAACCACTAGGTCGCTAACACGGAACCACTAGGTCGCTAACTCGGCAACTACTAGGTCGCTAACTCGGCAACTACTAGGTCGCTAACAAGCTAATACACTAGGTCGCTAACAAGCTAATACCTTAGGTCGCTAACAAGCTAATACCTTAGGTCGCTAACAAGCTAATACCTTAGGTCGCTAACAAGCTAATATACTAGGTCGCTAACTCGGAACCACTAGGTCGCTAACTTGCCCTGCCGACCTAGCACTTAGCTCACCGAAACTCTTAGGTCGCTAACTTGCCCTGCCGACCTAGCACTTAGCTCACCGAAACTCTTAAGTCGCAGACCTTCTCTAAGTTGCCAACAACCCTTAGGTCGCGTACGACCTAGGACTTAGACAAATCTGCCTAAAAATCTGAAATGACATGAAAGTGCTAAAATTCCAGATTTTGACGAACATATCGATCCGTAAAAATACGGGTCGTTACAAATTAATTTAAACATCATTTTAAACTCATTTAAAATCACAAAACTTGTTTAAAATGACTTAACACTAAAATAGTGTTGTAGCAGACCAAAACATTTTATGCTTATCATTAACTTTAAAATACTCATTCTAAAGATTTTATTATACTTATTTAACAAGATAATATACTGTTTAATAACTTCTCAAATTATTCATTATATCTAAATGTTATAACCAAACTTCCTTTATTCTTTTATAAAATACTTTACTTACTTTTCCAAACTCATATATAATTACTTTTAAATTACTCATAAATATATTTAAAATATTTATATAAAATATTATGTAAAAATAGCTAATTTATAAATTACTAGAAAAAACCTATTAAATAAATGTTACAAAATAAACCTTTTACTTTAAAAATTCATAATTAATTATATTTAAACTTGAAACCACTTTTAAAATACTTTAAAACCTACTATTAAACTTCCTAAACATATTTCATAAAAATAATTAATTTAGACATCGTTTTAAACTTATTTAAAATCACAAATCTTGTTTTAAAACAACATAACACCAAAACACCGTTGTAGCAATCCAGAAATATCGGTATAGTTCAAAGACAACATTTATAAGTGTTATAAAGTACTGGACAAAGGGCATGTTAGAAAAAGCATGAAATTTATGATCAGTTTTCTCCACTCAAATAAATGATTTAAGACATAAATTTTTTACCGTGAGTACTATACTTAAAGTACTTAAAATTCATGCAAATAAACCCCTAGGGATGTCTTCCAAAATCGTATTAAAAATTTCCAAAAAATAAGTTATTCATAAAGTACTCTTATAGCAACATTTTCTCTACTAACTTTTGCATTTTCCTTCAACCAATTTTAAAATGATTTAAACTCCAATTTTTTTATAGTAAGTAGTACATGTATAGTACTTAATAAAACAACAAAGAAACCCCTGAGGATGTCTTTCAAAACCATATTAAAAATTCCCAAAACAAGGCCTTTTACTAGTACTTATATAGTAGGCTTTTTGCTCAAAAATTTTCAACTTAGTTCAACCTTTTCTATACCTTTCCAAACCTTTTCCTCAATTTCCTATAACTGTAGAGCATAACCAAAATATATTTTTTCACAATATATTCATATATAACCATTTTAAACAAGTTACATACAAGGGATTTCGAAGTGCACTTATTGCGACTCTTTCGCTACAAACAACTTTACACACACTTCCACATCACACACAAGCACACCAAACATGTAAACACAAAGTGCCATGATACTGTAGGTAATAGAAGTGATTATACTACATATAAATTCGTCACTTTCTTTCCAAAGCAAGGGGGTCCAAATGTGATAGCTTGCATTAGTTCTATACTTTAACTTTATATTCACACAACAAACATATATAAACACAATATATGCACTTAAATGGTGAGTAAAATCAACCTATAACCTTGCTAACTCCATGCACAAACCACTAGAACTCAATAACACTTTCTACCATCACCAAGCAAGCAAAGACTTCACCTTTCCTCCATTTTTGCTCTCAAACATGCCTCCCCTTCAACAAATAGCTCATGACCATGTTGGGATCTCCCACTTGTGCTTCTTTTATTCCAGCTTTTGTGATGCTTTTCCATGTTCCTACGATGTCTTAGGGCCTTTCCCAAATTCTGGTGAAGTTTGGGTTTCATTTGACTTGATTTGAGAAAGTTAAAGAGAGGAGAAGAAGAGGATGAAGAGTAAACATTTTTATGCATTACTTAGCAAATAAATTTTTGTGGACCTAAGTGGGTATTTGTAGACTTCATGAATGGTTACTACCAGCTCCTAAACCCTCCATGGCAGGTCATAAAGCTTCCAACCTCCTTCCCATGTGCTTACTTTCCACTTCATTCTCATATACTTTATCCTTAAGCTTCCTCCGCAAAGTATCTTCCCATTACCTCATGCATGACATCATCAAATGTGTTTAGTTATCCATAAACATTAAAATATTATTAGTTAATAATTAATTGCATATTATTATTCTAAGCTAGCCCAAAAAGTTCGAACAACTCATATCAAGTAAAAAGCAGTTTATCGATAAAACAATTTTCGATCGCATTATCGATATTTCATCGAACTATTTATTTTTATAAACATATTTTAGAAACAATTTTGTCATCTTGTATTATTAATAAAAATGGGGTTAACAAGCTTATAAAATTCATTTAATCACATATAACCAATATTCAAATGCTTAAATACGACCTTTTTGAAATTCTAGTTCATTACATTTTATACCTAGGGTTTCTATTTAGTACTCAACTTGATGTTTACCTCACATAGTTTCATCATAAGAGTGAGAGAAAACATGATTATATAATAGAATATAATTGTTAGGATCCATTGGATATAACATAAGGCAATCAAGCGCAACATAATCTTGAAGAAATATGGTCCAAATTAATCACCCATTACTCTATCAGTTAACTAGTGGGGAAACAAAATAATGCATTATTTTAGATAGTTGCAAGGTAGACATGGACCGATTAATGGCCTGTACATTTTGCTACTCTATATTTTAAACTTGGTGCATGTTTTCCATTGATAGAATAGTTAACTCCTATAACAAATTCCATTTTGACATAGGGGAAATCGTTAATTTGCATAAGAATATGAGTACTTATTTTAGGGGTAAACAATAATTTTAAGCATACCAGCAAGCTTAAAAATCTATAACAAGTTAGCGTGCATGAAAACAAGGCCAAACAAGCTAGGAAACATAAAGTTAAAGCATGTGTTCAGTCGCAAAGCAAGGAAGTGGGGTCTATATGGCAGTGGCTTCTCAAGGAGTTATCAACTTTTTATAGGGCACGAATATAAAATACGGATTGTATAGCTAAAATATGAGAAGCTAAATCCCTTTATAAATATCCATTATTCTATGTGTTTCCCTTATTTTCCACTTGACAATTTAAAGTAATAAAAAAAGAGGTTGAAGTAAAGCGTGGAGGAGCTCATATCAAAAACTTTGGAGTGGAGATTTTCAAACACTCAAAAGATAAGAGGAAGAGAGGAGGACGAGGAGCATGAGTTCGTCAATGTTGTGGTGATCAACTACTATGAAATCTGACCATTTGAGTTGCCTACATTTTAGTGAGTAGTTCCTCTGTCAAGACCCAAAAGTCGACCTTCGAAAATCGGCACCCGTACTTCACTTGTACTCAAAATGCCGTAGATTCAAATGCCGAATCTGGTTCTTGGGAGCTTATAACACAGTTAAGTAAATAACACAGCGGAATAAAAAGAATATAGATATACAACATCTGATACAATATCCAGATACAATGATGATACAATGAATATCTATATACATCAGAGATATGATACAATAAATAGCAGCGGAAAGAAAATAGATAACACCAACAGCGGATAGAATGTCTCCAATAGAATGCTCCAAGATAAGCAACGTCAGTCCATGAACTCCAAGAACTGAACTAGCTCCAGATAATCTACTGAATCTGAATATCTGAAAAACCCAACTCTAGACTGCTCGTGTAGAAAATTATGAGCACCCAGAGTTTAGGAAAGAAACAATAAACTCCGGATCAGTCATGGGACTGGTGTGAGCAACAAAAACAGTTTATCTTTAAAAACAATAGCAAAAGAATTTTAAAGTCAACTCGTAATGCTTTTGGAAAATGAAACTACCATAAGACCTCCCACCACACACACAATGCAAACGCAGACTTGGAGGAGATTTCTTCTTATGATAGTCAAAGATGCTTACTACGCAAAATCAAATCATTTTGATATTATTATTAATGCATAGTGCAGAAAACATTTCGAAAGTATAATATTAATCTTAGCCAACATACGACCAGTATCGTATGCCTACTATAGCTACCATGTTCAATAGCAGGTTACCGCCACATTCCATAGCAGGTAATACAACTAAAACCGTACAAGGCTCGTATTGTTTTGTTTGGATTTCCAACAAATGGTCAGGCTAAGGAACTTCCTATTCCACGAAAGAAACGCCTCTGGCGGGACGTTCCGAGAACCAACTGTTCTCTGCCAAACAAGGCCGGCAACCCCTTTTCCCAAGGGATAAAAGAAACCTCAGATATGCCACCCCCGGTCCTTTGGGACCTTTAACCGAGGCGCCTCGAATCCAACATCACACATAATAAATAAGTGTATCCACATGAGTAAGTATCTGGGCTCCATACCATGATACTACCCTTTTCCAGAAGGAATGGTCATACCCTAGGGGAGCTACCCCTGAAAACCTTGCCGCACGATTCCTGTTTCGACCATTACCGGGTTGTGAGGCTCGACGAAGTCTCGTCCACAAAGCTACGCTTTTTCAAAAAGCCACGCTTTGGGTCAACAGATGATCAACCTATGATCACAAAGATAAATGATCAAACAAATGATCATATCACAAATGATCAAACACTGATCATCACACAGCAACACTCAGCATGCCACATTACCAAATTGGGATATATCGCTGATAACTTCAACTACATAACCTCTGAGCTCGTACGTCTCAGAGAAGGGTGTTAAGCTAAGAGAATAAATTCTCCGCCACCAAACAGATATGTATTTGAAAGAAATCGGCTTTATATCTCAAAGTGTAATGTCAGACATGTAACCATACAAGTCTGTTCCGGGATCGAACAGAACCGAAGGCACTTCTTACGAAGCCCTTGCAAATCCGGGTATTCACAATCCCGATCGGATTTCCCATCACTTAGGGGATTTCTATACCGGGAGCTACCCAGTGCAGAAACAATCGACGAGTTATCTTTTCGTTCTCGTGAATATCCGGTCTTCATCACCGGTCTTCAATTGCTATCCATATACGACGTATCACTTATTCGGAATGGGTTATACGACCCAAAGGTCCTTTCCCGGCTAACCCGAATAGTGAGCGAAATATTTTAAAGATATATGGATATTGGGATTTCAATTAAGTCACAACTTAAACCCAAACTTTCTTTTCAAATGGTTTAACAAATTACCATTTTAATCTTTTAAACAAAAGATTCATTCATAGATTTTCCAAATCAATTCTATTTCAATTTAACTCGTTAAATCTTTAAATCAAAGATTTAACTCATAGCTTTCAAAACAATTTCATTTCGAATGGGTTAAACAAAACATCATTTTAAATCTGTTAAAAATAACAGATTTGATTCATAGCTTTCAAAACAATTCATAACTTGGAAAATCCATTTTTCAATTTACTTGAAATTCCTTTAATTAACTGGAATTTCATTTCTTATCTGAAAGCTTTTACCATTTAAAAACAACAGTTTTCAATTTGGAAATCTGATTCATTCATACGAGTTGAAATCCTTGGTTTAAATTCAAATTCCCAAATTAATACTTTAAAATGGTTTAATTCATACAAACACATTTATATCATCTTTTATCCCTAGTTTCCAAATCATAGATTTAATTTCAAACTTGAATTCAAATTTTAAATCTAATTATTTAAATTTTCAAAAACTCGGTTAAGTTATTAAAAATAACTTTTATCTTTGAAAATCCATTTTAAAAGCTTTTTACTTTAACCCCGAATTTCAAATTTCAAAATCAATTGAAATTAAAAATTTCAATTTCAAAAACATCAAATTTAAATTATCTGTGACTTAACCGATTTCCTCGTGAAATCCATATTTGTGTGTGTAAAAGTGTAGTCCAGGGGTTTCACACACAATAGTGCAACATCAATCATCACATAACAAAATACAGGATATAGTTGATAAGCGATATAAACTATACGCTTATCGTTCATTCACAGATCACAGATATATATCACAGGTAAGTAAACTACAGATCACAACATAAATCAGGGTGTATCACAAAGCATCATATATCAGGGATATCAAACAATTCAATCATTCAGTCAATCTAATTATCCATAAGTAAAATCAGTTAATTTATCTGATTAATTTAAATCAAATTATTTTCTTATGAATAAACTACAAATCTTGGTTAATTAATCATTAATAAATCACCAATCATTTTGATTAATTATTCTTTCATCATTTATTTATTAACCATTAATAATAAATCAATTAACCTTTAATTATAATTCATCAACCTTTAATTATTAAATAATTAACCTTTAATTATTTATTCTCAAATTAATTACCTTTGATTAATTATTCCTCAATTAATTATCATTTCTTAATCACCTTTATAAATAAATTAACCTTTAATTAATTATTCTCAAATTAATTACCTTAATAAATAAATAAATTACATTAATTAATTATTCTTTAAATTAATTAACCTTAATTACTTATTAAATCAAACTTAAATTATTAGTTAATTTACTATGATTACTTTTATTAAGTAATTAACTTTCAAGTAATTAATTTCCTTTTTATTTCATTTCTAATTTAAGATTGAAAATAACTTGAAATCTTTCGTAATCAAATTTAATTTAAACGAATTTCAGGATTTCTTAATTAAATGTTTAAGGAAACAATCTATTACATTTAAAGTAACTTATATAAGAAGTTTTAACCAAATTCATTTGTTTAAATTTCAAAAACTAGGGTTTAAACCCCTTTTAAAACTGTTTAAAAATATACTCTTCTGTTAACAAATTTTAAACATCATAGAACTACTCGAGACAAACCAAAGAATACCCGAGAGCAGCTCCGAGTAACTCGCGTTTCCACCTGCTTCGAGTCCAGCATCCAAAAACTTCGAGACTAACCCTCATCATTCTCGAGCACGTCTTCAAGTTTCCCCCTTCTTCCCCAAAACTTCGACAACCCAAATACACAGAACTTCAACCGTGCATGTGCACGAGAGGCCAGGCCACCTCCGACCAACATCGCGATCATCGACACATCTACAACGACTTCATCGACCCACCAGACCACCCATCTCCGATGAATTCGACAGAGATCGAAATCGAGCTTTTCACGTACTTACTGGAACCCAAACTCCAACGAAAATGCCACGCTCCAACGTTACAGACCACCGGACACCACGCGACTTCGATCATAGCGCCGTTGATCTTCCACGCACCATTTCCCATCGATCCGGTTCAACTCGATGCAATGGCGACGACGAAATCGTCGCTTCTCCCACATCGAACGAAACAGGGTAAGAAACCCTAAATTCATTTTGTTTGGCCATCATAATTGATAAGAAAATTTGCGAGCATTTTTCCTGCAATCTATCCTATATCATCTCCCTCCAGATTAAATCTGGAAGTTTGATTTTTTACTTGATCGATGGAAATTGACCTTTTTGTCAATCACGTTCAACTTGAAAATCCAGACAATTCTTGAATCTGAAAATCTTGAAACTATATTCTAAAATCATGATTTTCTATTACGAATCGTTTCCTGAGATCCAAACGAGAAATCGTAATCAATGATTTTTATCTTGAGTTAAATTATTACTGTCATATTCAAATTGCAGGTAAATTACTTAATAGTTTTACTTGTTTTTATTTTTAGAATTGGTATTACCTTATTACAACCAATTTCTTTTTAAACATCACATTTTATAATGATTTAGATAAAGAGTTAAAAAATTATTCTTGAAAAATCTTAAACCTGTTAAACAACAGAGCATGCCTATATAAGTACCCAGGCATGCATACTTACCCTTGTGTTCCCAGAAAAAAAACATTTCCCAATCATCATTTTCACTCATCATCACAGGCATTTTTAAGTAAAGAAGATCAAGTTTTTAAGGTGAAGTTTACTCACAGATAAAAGAACAAAGAGGTCTAAAAGAAAAATTAAAGTTGCTCACCTGTTTTTGTTGAAGCAGAGAAGAACAGAGAACTGCTTTGTTGTTTGAACTACAGCTTTGATCAGCCTTTAACCCTGTTTTGTTTTCTTAAAGCTAAACGATGTTTTGAGTTTGTAGATGATGATATCTACATTTTTCTTTTCTGGTTTTGAATTTGATACTGGAAACCTTCCCTTCTTCTCAGGCTTCACCTTTGATAATATTTGTTTATAACTAGAAATGATGTTGAACAGCATTCCTTTTCTTTGATATACTTCTTATTTTTTTTAAGCTTTGAGATGTTTTACTTTAGTTTCTCTTTTTAGTTTCGAATGAATAAAAACTGAGATGAAGCTTGTTTGAATATGAAATAGTATTTGCTCAGTTTGGAAGATGAACGAAAGGAAATGAGGAAGACTTGATAAAAATATGAGTTTACAGGGTAATGTTTTTGTACAATTTCTTATTTAATAAACATAGGTCAGAGATTTTTTCTATAGAGGAGGCTGAAATGAGATATAAAATGTACTAGAGATACAAACATTTAATGCTTATGTCCTTATGTCTACAAATGCATCCTTTAATTTATATTTCGCAAGTACTTAGACATCAATTTCCTTTGTATATATTTCTTTTCAGGTGTACATATTATTTTATACTTCCTGTTCAAACATCATGAAGATATCTTTTCCCTTTTATACTTTGTTTCTCAGCCTACATACATACTTTACTTAACATATCTTACTGTCTTCTTATGCAAACTCTTCATTTGTATATACTTTGTTTTCTTTTGCTTATTCTATCCTTGCATTATTTGTTTTTATTTAGTGGCTGCAACTTTATTTTGTTTACTTTTACATACTTGTATTAGTTTTTGTTTTCTAAGTGTTGTAGGCTATGGTATACTTTTGTATGCTAGAGATATATCTATCAAGAATTAAAAATGACAATTTCTATGTTTATTTGTTTTCTCCATTTATCTTACTACTTTGAAATGTAAAGAAGTTCTACTTTAAATTGTTGTTAGATTTTAACAAATATTCTACTTCTATTTTTATTAAAACTTACCTTATATTAATTTTAATTTCTAGTTCAAATATAAATTATCATTATTTACTTAATATTTATTGTCTTATATTTATTTTATAAACTCAAACCATCTTTAACCATCAATTCAAATATATATATTAAATCTGCTCGTATATACCTAAATATATATATACAGTCAATATACACACATATACACTATTTACAATATTTTAATCTCAAATGATTTATACAGAATATACTTGGATATCGGGGAAACTCGCTCCATTTAATTAATTTAATTTCACAATTTTTATTCAAAAAATTTTTAATCATAAATTTAACTCAAAATTTCATTTAATTATCAATTTAAATTTCAGGGTCGTTACAAACTTCCCCCCTTAAAAGAATTTCGTCCTCGAAATTCGCAGGCACGAAAGCAATCGCAGAGATAGATAGATAGATTCGATCTCCTATAACTCCTCTAACACAAGATACGGATTCCGAATTCAAGTCGGAATATCTCATAATACATACCAATTGTCCCTCTTCGGACTTTGGTTTTCAAAAGAAGTTTCAATAGAATTTCAAAATTTCGGTTTCAAACGAAATCGTTTTAATTGATACAATTCAATTTAGCCTTCATATTCTATTAATCAATTTATCTCAATTTAAAATTTTCAATTTCAAATTCAATAAGGTTTAAATCAAAAAGCTGATAAGAAACCGATGAAGATACGAAGTAAGAACTTTTTACAACGATTCGTAGAGCCACCATCATATCGAAACTTCTTCTTGTAGCTGATACGAAGCAATCAAATGAATTTGGAAACGAATAAAAGAATATTGATAAGAAAGTTATTTCCACTGTTGTAGGGTATTGACCATTTATAGTCGTATTCCCTTGTCCCCTATCTCGTCTTCTTCTTGCACTCATACTCACTATCAGTGGATAGTAAGAGAATTTACTGAGACATTCAGACGGATATCTGAGAAATACTCATTCTAGAGTTTACTTCACTCTATCTCTAATGAGTTACTTAACGTGTTATACTCCTGAGCTAAAGTTCAACCTTAGCTCTGATACCACTTGTCAAGACCCAAAAGTCGACCTTCGAAAATCGGCACCCGTACTTCACTTGTACTCAAAATGCCGTAGATTCAAATGCCGAATCTGGTTCTTGGGAGCTTATAACACAGTTAAGTAAATAACACAGCGGAATAAAAAGAATATAGATATACAACATCTGATACAATATCCAGATACAATGATGATACAATGAATATCTATATACATCAGAGATATGATACAATAAATAGCAGCGGAAAGAAAATAGATAACACCAACAGCGGATAGAATGTCTCCAATAGAATGCTCCAAGATAAGCAACGTCAGTCCATGAACTCCAAGAACTGAACTAGCTCCAGATAATCTACTGCATCTGAATATCTGAAAAACCCAACTCTAGACTGCTCGTGTAGAAAATTATGAGCACCCAGAGTTTAGGAAAGAAACAATAAACTCTGGATCAGTCATGGGACTGGTGTGAGCAACAAAAACAGTTTATCTTTAAAAACAATAGCAAAAGAATTTTAAAGTCAACTCGCAATGCTTTTGGAAAATGAAACTACCATAAGACCTCCCACCACACACACAATGCAAACGCAGACTTGGAGGAGATTTCTTCTTATGATAGTCAAAGATGCTTACTACGCAAAATCAAATCATTTTGATATTATTATTAATGCATAGTGCAGAAAACATTTCGAAAGTATAATATTAATCTTAGCCAACATACGACCAGTATCGTATGCCTACTATAGCTACCATGTTCAATAGCAGGTTACCGCCACATTCCATAGCAGGTAATACAACTAAAACCGTACAGGGCTCGTATTGTTTTGTTTGGATTTCCAACAAATGGTCAGGCTAAGGAACTTCCTATTCCACGAAAGAAACGCCTCTGGCGGGACGTTCCGAGAACCAACTGTTCTCTGCCAAACAAGGCCGGCAACCCCTTTTCCCAAGGGATAAAAGAAACCTCAAATATGCCACCCCCGGTCCTTTGGGACCTTTAACCGAGGCGCCTCGAATCCAACATCACACATAATAAATAAGTGTATCCACATGAGTAAGTATCTGGGCTCCATACCATGATACTACCCTTTTCCAGAAGGAATGGTCATACCCTAGGGGAGCTACCCCTGAAAACCTTGTCGCACGATTCCTGTTTCGACCATTATCGGGTTGTGAGGCTCGACGAAGTCTCGTCCACAAAGCTACGCTTTTTCAAAAATCCACGCTTTGAGTCAACAGATGATCAACCTATGATCACAAAGATAAATGATCAAACAAATGATCATACCACAAATGATCAAACACTGATCATCACACAGCAACACTCAGCATGCCACATTACCAAATTGGGATATATCGCTGATAACTTCAACTACATAACCTCTGAGCTCGTACGTCTCAGAGAAGGGTGTTAAGCTAAGAGAATAAATTCTCCGCCACCAAACAGATATGTATTTGAAAGAAATCGGCTTTATATCTCAAAGTGTAATGTCAGACATGTAACCATACAAGTCTGTTCCGGGATCGAACAGAACCGAAGGCACTTCTTACGAAGCCCTTGCAAATCCGGGTATTCACAATCCCGATCGGATTTCCCATCACTTAGGGGATTTCTATACCGGGAGCTACCCAGTGCAGAAACAATCGACGAGTTATCTTTTCGTTCTCGTGTATATCCGGTCTTCATCACCGGTCTTCAATTGCTATCCATATACGACGTATCACTTATTCGGAATGGGTTATACGACCCAAAGGTCCTTTCCCGGCTAACCCGAATAGTAGCGAAATATTTTAAAGATATATGGATATTGGGATTTCAATTAAGTCACAACTTAAACCCAAACTTTCTTTTCAAATGGTTTAACAAATTACCATTTTAATCTTTTAAACAAAAGATTCATTCATAGATTTTCCAAATCAATTCTATTTCAATTTAACTCGTTAAATCTTTAAATCAAAGATTTAACTCATAGCTTTCAAAACAATTTCATTTCGAATGGGTTAAACAAAACATCATTTTAAATCTGTTAAAAATAACAGATTTGATTCATAGCTTTCAAAACAATTCATAACTTGGAAAATCCATTTTTCAATTTACTTGAAATTCCTTTAATTAACTGGAATTTCATTTCTTATCTGAAAGCTTTTACCATTTAAAAACAACAGTTTTCAATTTGGAAATCTGATTCATTCATACGAGTTGAAATCCTTGGTTTAAATTCAAATTCCCAAATTAATACTTTAAAATGGTTTAATTCATACAAACACATTTATATCATCTTTTATCCCTAGTTTCCAAATCATAGATTTAATTTCAAACTTGAATTCAAATTTTAAATCTAATTATTTAAATTTTCAAAAACTCGGTTAAGTTATTCAAAATAACTTTTATCTTTGAAAATCCATTTTAAAAGCTTTTTACTTTAACCCCGAATTTCAAATTTCAAAATCAATTGAAATTAAAAATTTCAATTTCAAAAACATCAAATTTAAATTATCTGTGACTTAACCGATTTCCTCGTGAAATCCATATTTGTGTGTGTAAAAGTGTAGTCCAGGGGTTTCACACACAATAGTGCAACATCAATCATCACATAACAAAATACAGGATATAGTTGATAAGCGATATAAACTATACGCTTATCGTTCATTCACAGATCACAGATATATATCACAGGTAAGTAAACTACAGATCACAACATAAATCAGGGTGTATCACAAAGCATCATATATCAGGGATATCAAACAATTCAATCATTCAGTCAATCTAATTATCCATAAGTAAAATCAGTTAATTTATCTGATTAATTTAAATCAAATTATTTTCTTATGAATAAACTACAAATCTTGGTTAATTAATCATTAATAAATCACCAATCATTTTGATTAATTATTCTTTCATCATTTATTTATTAACCATTAATAATAAATCAATTAACCTTTAATTATAATTCATCAACCTTTAATTATTAAATAATTAACCTTTAATTATTTATTCTCAAATTAATTACCTTTGATTAATTATTCCTCAATTAATTATCATTTCTTAATCACCTTTATAAATAAATTAACCTTTAATTAATTATTCTCAAATTAATTACCTTAATAAATAAATAAATTACATTAATTAATTATTCTTTAAATTAATTAACCTTAATTACTTATTAAATCAAACTTAAATTATTAGTTAATTTACTATGATTACTTTTATTAAGTAATTAACTTTCAAGTAATTAATTTCCTTTTTATTTCATTTCTAATTTAAGATTGAAAATAACTTGAAATCTTTCATAATCAAATTTAATTTAAACGAATTTCAAGATTTCTTAATTAAATGTTTAAGGAAACAATCTATTACATTTAAAGTAACTTATATAAGAAGTTTTAACCAAATTCATTTGTTTAAATTTCAAAAACTAGGGTTTAAACCCCTTTTAAAACTGTTTAAAAATATACTCTTCTGTTAACAAATTTTAAACATCATAGAACTACTCGAGACAAACCAAAGAATACCCGAGAGCAGCTCCGAGTAACTCGCGTTTCCACCTGCTTCGAGTCCAGCATCCAAAAACTTCGAGACTAACCCTCATCATTCTCGAGCACGTCTTCAAGTTTCCCCCTTCTTCCCCAAAACTTCGACAACCCAGATACACAGAACTTCAACCGTGCACGTGCACGAGAGGCCAGGCCACCTCCGACCAACATCGCGATCATCGACACATCTACAACGACTTCATCGACCCACCAGACCACCCATCTCCGATGAATTCGACAGAGATCGAAATCGAGCTTTTCACGTACTCACTGGAACCCAAACTCCAACGAAAATGCCACGCTCCAACGTTACAGACCACCGGACACCACGCGACTTCGATCATAGCGCCGTTGATCTTCCACGCACCATTTCCCATCGATCCGGTTCAACTCGATGCAATGGCGACGACGAAATCGTCGCTTCTCCCACATCGAACGAAACAGGGTAAGAAACCCTAAATTCATTTCGTCTGGCCATCATAATTGATAAGAAAATTTGCGAGCATTTTTCCTGCAATCTATCCTATATCATCTCCCTCCAGATTAAATCTGGAAGTTTGATTTTTTACTTGATCGATGGAAATTGACCTTTTTGTCAATCACGTTCAACTTGAAAATCCAGACAATTCTTGAATCTGAAAATCTTGAAACTATATTCTAAAATCATGATTTTCTATTACGAATCGTTTCCTGAGATCCAAACGAGAAATCGTAATCAATGATTTTTATCTTGAGTTAAATTATTACTGTCATATTCAAATTGCAGGTAAATTACTTAATAGTTTTACTTGTTTTTATTTTTAGAATTGGTATTACCTTATTACAACCAATTTCTTTTTAAACATCACATTTTATAATGATTTAGATAAAGAGTTAAAAATTATTCTTGAAAAATCTTAAACCTGTTAAACAACAGAGCATGCCTATATAAGTACCCAGGCATGCATACTTACCCTTGTGTTCCCAGAAAAAAAACATTTCCCAATCATCATTTTCACTCATCATCACAGGCATTTTTAAGTAAAGAAGATCAAGTTTTTAAGGTGAAGTTTACTCACAGATAAAAGAACAAAGAGGTCTAAAAGAAAAATTAAAGTTGCTCACCTGTTTTTGTTGAAGCAGAGAAGAACAGAGAACTGCTTTGTTGTTTGAAAACTACAGCTTTGATCAGCCTTTAACCCTGTTTTGTTTTCTTAAAGCTAAACGATGTTTTGAGTTTGTAGATGATGATATCTACATTTTTCTTTTCTGGTTTTGAATTTGATACTGGAAACCTTCCCTTCTTCTCAGGCTTCACCTTTGATAATATTTGTTTATAACTAGAAATGATGTTGAACAGCATTCCTTTTCTTTGATATACTTCTTATTTTTTTTAAGCTTTGAGATGTTTTACTTCAGTTTCTCTTTTTAGTTTCGAATGAATAAAAACTGAGATGAAGCTTGTTTGAATATGAAATAGTATTTGCTCAGTTTGGAAGATGAACGAAAGGAAATGAGGAAGACTTGATAAAAATATGAGTTTACAGGGTAATGTTTTTGTACAATTTCTTATTTAATAAACATAGGTCAGAGATTTTTTCTATAGAGGAGGCTGAAATGAGATATAAAATGTACTAGAGATACAAACATTTAATGCTTATGTCCTTATGTCTACAAATGCATCCTTTAATTTATATTTCGCAAGTACTTAGACATCAATTTCCTTTGTATATATTTCTTTTCAGGTGTACATATTATTTTATACTTCCTGTTCAAACATCATGAAGATATCTTTTCCCTTTTATACTTTGTTTCTCAGCCTACATACATACTTTACTTAACATATCTTACTGTCTTCTTATGCAAACTCTTCATTTGTATATACTTTGTTTTCTTTTGCTTATTCTATCCTTGCATTATTTGTTTTTATTTGGTGGCTGCAACTTTATTTTGTTTACTTTTACATACTTGTATTAGTTTTTGTTTTCTAAGTGTTGTAGGCTATGGTATACTTTTGTATGCTAGAGATATATCTATCAAGAATTAAAAATGACAATTTCTATGTTTATTTGTTTTCTCCATTTATCTTACTACTTTGAAATGTAAAGAAGTTCTACTTTAAATTGTTGTTAGATTTTAACAAATATTCTACTTCTATTTTTATTAAAACTTACCTTATATTAATTTTAATTTCTAGTTCAAATATAAATTATCATTATTTACTTAATATTTATTGTCTTATATTTATTTTATAAACTCAAACCATCTTTAACCATCAATTCAAATATATATATTAAATCTGCTCGTATATACCTAAATATATATATACAGTCAATATACACACATATACACTATTTACAATATTTTAATCTCAAATGATTTATACAGAATATACTTGGATATCGGGGAAACTCGCTCCATTTAATTAATTTAATTTCACAATTTTTATTCAAAAATTTATTTAATCATAAATTTAACTCAAAATTTCATTTAATTATCAATTTAAATTTCAGGGTCGTTACAAACTTCCCCCCTTAAAAGAATTTCGTCCTCGAAATTCGCAGGCACGAAAGCAATCGCAGAGATAGATAGATAGATTCGATCTCCTATAACTCCTCTAACACAAGATACGGATTCCGAATTCAAGTCGGAATATCTCATAATACATACCAATTGTCCCTCTTCGGACTTTGGTTTTCAAAAGAAGTTTCAATAGAATTTCAAAATTTCGGTTTCAAACGAAATCGTTTTAATTGATACAATTCAATTTAGCCTTCATATTCTATTAATCAATTTATCTCAATTTAAAATTTTCAATTTCAAATTCAATAAGGTTTAAATCAAAAAGCTGATAAGAAACCGATGAAGATACGAAGTAAGAACTTTTTACAACGATTCGTAGAGCCACCATCATATCGAAACTTCTTCTTGTAGCTGATACGAAGCAATCAAATGAATTTGGAAACGAATAAAAGAATATTGATAAGAAAGTTATTTCCACTGTTGTAGGGTATTGACCATTTATAGTCGTATTCCCTTGTCCCCTATCTCGTCTTCTTCTTGCACTCATACTCACTATCAGTGGATAGTAAGAGAATTTACTGAGACATTCAGACGGATATCTGAGAAATACTCATTCTAGAGTTTACTTCACTCTATCTATAATGAGTTACTTAACGTGTTATACTCCTGAGCTAAAGTTCAACCTTAGCTCTGATACCACTTGTCAAGACCCAAAAGTCGACCTTCGAAAATCGGCACCCGTACTTCACTTGTACTCAAAATGCCGTAGATTCAAATGCCGAATCTGGTTCTTGGGAGCTTATAACACAGTTAAGTAAATAACACAGCGGAATAAAAAGAATATAGATATACAACATCTGATACAATATCCAGATACAATGATGATACAATGAATATCTATATACATCAGAGATATGATACAATAAATAGCAGCGGAAAGAAAATAGATAACACCAACAGCGGATAGAATGTCTCCAATAGAATGCTCCAAGATAAGCAACGTCAGTCCATGAACTCCAAGAACTGAACTAGCTCCAGATAATCTACTGCATCTGAATATCTGAAAAACCCAACTCTAGACTGCTCGTGTAGAAAATTATGAGCACCCAGAGTTTAGGAAAGAAACAATAAACTCTGGATCAGTCATGGGACTGGTGTGAGCAACAAAAACAGTTTATCTTTAAAAACAATAGCAAAAGAATTTTAAAGTCAACTCGCAATGCTTTTGGAAAATGAAACTACCATAAGACCTCCCACCACACACACAATGCAAACGCAGACTTGGAGGAGATTTCTTCTTATGATAGTCAAAGATGCTTACTACGCAAAATCAAATCATTTTGATATTATTATTAATGCATAGTGCAGAAAACATTTCGAAAGTATAATATTAATCTTAGCCAACATACGACCAGTATCGTATGCCTACTATAGCTACCATGTTCAATAGCAGGTTACCGCCACATTCCATAGCAGGTAATACAACTAAAACCGTACAGGGCTCGTATTGTTTTGTTTGGATTTCCAACAAATGGTCAGGCTAAGGAACTTCCTATTCCACGAAAGAAACGCCTCTGGCGGGACGTTCCGAGAACCAACTGTTCTCTGCCAAACAAGGCCGGCAACCCCTTTTCCCAAGGGATAAAAGAAACCTCAGATATGCCACCCCCGGTCCTTTGGGACCTTTAACCGAGGCGCCTCGAATCCAACATCACACATAATAAATAAGTGTATCCACATGAGTAAGTATCTGGGCTCCATACCATGATACTACCCTTTTCCAGAAGGAATGGTCATACCCTAGGGGAGCTACCCCTGAAAACCTTGTCGCACGATTCCTGTTTCGACCATTACCGGGTTGTGAGGCTCGACGAAGTCTCGTCCACAAAGCTACGCTTTTTCAAAAAGCCACGCTTTGGGTCAACAGATGATCAACCTATGATCACAAAGATAAATGATCAAACAAATGATCATATCACAAATGATCAAACACTGATCATCACACAGCAACACTCAGCATGCCACATTACCAAATTGGGATATATCGCTGATAACTTCAACTACATAACCTCTGAGCTCGTACGTCTCAGAGAAGGGTGTTAAGCTAAGAGAATAAATTCTCCGCCACCAAACAGATATGTATTTGAAAGAAATCGGCTTTATATCTCAAAGTGTAATGTCAGACATGTAACCATACAAGTCTGTTCCGGGATCGAACAGAACCGAAGGCACTTCTTACGAAGCCCTTGCAAATCCGGGTATTCACAATCCCGATCGGATTTCCCATCACTTAGGGGATTTCTATACCGGGAGCTACCCAGTGCAGAAACAATCGACGAGTTATCTTTTCGTTCTCGTGTATATCCGGTCTTCATCACCGGTCTTCAATTGCTATCCATATACGACGTATCACTTATTCGGAATGGGTTATACGACCCAAAGGTCCTTTCCCGGCTAACCCGAATAGTGAGCGAAATATTTTAAAGATATATGGATATTGGGATTTCAATTAAGTCACAACTTAAACCCAAACTTTCTTTTCAAATGGTTTAACAAATTACCATTTTAATCTTTTAAACAAAAGATTCATTCATAGATTTTCCAAATCAATTCTATTTCAATTTAACTCGTTAAATCTTTAAATCAAAGATTTAACTCATAGCTTTCAAAACAATTTCATTTCGAATGGGTTAAACAAAACATCATTTTAAATCTGTTAAAAATAACAGATTTGATTCATAGCTTTCAAAACAATTCATAACTTGGAAAATCCATTTTTCAATTTACTTGAAATTCCTTTAATTAACTGGAATTTCATTTCTTATCTGAAAGCTTTTACCATTTAAAAACAACAGTTTTCAATTTGGAAATCTGATTCATTCATACGAGTTGAAATCCTTGGTTTAAATTCAAATTCCCAAATTAATACTTTAAAATGGTTTAATTCATACAAACACATTTATATCATCTTTTATCCCTAGTTTCCAAATCATAGATTTAATTTCAAACTTGAATTCAAATTTTAAATCTAATTATTTAAATTTTCAAAAACTCGGTTAAGTTATTCAAAATAACTTTTATCTTTGAAAATCCATTTTAAAAGCTTTTTACTTTAACCCCGAATTTCAAATTTCAAAATCAATTGAAATTAAAAATTTCAATTTCAAAAACATCAAATTTAAATTATCTGTGACTTAACCGATTTCCTCGTGAAATCCATATTTGTGTGTGTAAAAGTGTAGTCCAGGGGTTTCACACACAATAGTGCAACATCAATCATCACATAACAAAATACAGGATATAGTTGATAAGCGATATAAACTATACGCTTATCGTTCATTCACAGATCACAGATATATATCACAGGTAAGTAAACTACAGATCACAACATAAATCAGGGTGTATCACAAAGCATCATATATCAGGGATATCAAACAATTCAATCATTCAGTCAATCTAATTATCCATAAGTAAAATCAGTTAATTTATCTGATTAATTTAAATCAAATTATTTTCTTATGAATAAACTACAAATCTTGGTTAATTAATCATTAATAAATCACCAATCATTTTGATTAATTATTCTTTCATCATTTATTTATTAACCATTAATAATAAATCAATTAACCTTTAATTATAATTCATCAACCTTTAATTATTAAATAATTAACCTTTAATTATTTATTCTCAAATTAATTACCTTTGATTAATTATTCCTCAATTAATTATCATTTCTTAATCACCTTTATAAATAAATTAACCTTTAATTAATTATTCTCAAATTAATTACCTTAATAAATAAATAAATTACATTAATTAATTATTCTTTAAATTAATTAACCTTAATTACTTATTAAATCAAACTTAAATTATTAGTTAATTTACTATGATTACTTTTATTAAGTAATTAACTTTCAAGTAATTAATTTCCTTTTTATTTCATTTCTAATTTAAGATTGAAAATAACTTGAAATCTTTCGTAATCAAATTTAATTTAAACGAATTTCAAGATTTCTTAATTAAATGTTTAAGGAAACAATCTATTACATTTAAAGTAACTTATATAAGAAGTTTTAACCAAATTCATTTGTTTAAATTTCAAAAACTAGGGTTTAAACCCCTTTTAAAACTGTTTAAAAATATACTCTTCTGTTAACAAATTTTAAACATCATAGAACTACTCGAGACAAACCAAAGAATACCCGAGAGCAGCTCCGAGTAACTCGCGTTTCCACCTGCTTCAAGTCCAGCATCCAAAAACTTCGAGACTAACCCTCATCATTCTCGAGCACGTCTTCAAGTTTCCCCCTTCTTCCCCAAAACTTCGACAACCCAGATACACAGAACTTCAACCGTGCACGTGCACGAGAGGCCAGGCCACCTCCGACCAACATCGCGATCATCGACACATCTACAACGACTTCATCGACCCACCAGACCACCCATCTCCGATGAATTCGACAGAGATCGAAATCGAGCTTTTCACGTACTCACTGGAACCCAAACTCCAACGAAAATGCCACGCTCCAACGTTACAGACCACCGGACACCACGCGACTTCGATCATAGCGCCGTTGATCTTCCACGCACCATTTCCCATCGATCCGGTTCAACTCGATGCAATGGCGACGACGAAATCGTCGCTTCTCCCACATCGAACGAAACAGGGTAAGAAACCCTAAATTCATTTCGTTTGGCCATCATAATTGATAAGAAAATTTGCGAGCATTTTTCCTGCAATCTATCCTATATCATCTCCCTCCAGATTAAATCTGGAAGTTTGATTTTTTACTTGATCGATGGAAATTGACCTTTTTGTCAATCACGTTCAACTTGAAAATCCAGACAATTCTTGAATCTGAAAATCTTGAAACTATATTCTAAAATCATGATTTTCTATTACGAATCGTTTCCTGAGATCCAAACGAGAAATCGTAATCAATGATTTTTATCTTGAGTTAAATTATTACTGTCATATTCAAATTGCAGGTAAATTACTTAATAGTTTTACTTGTTTTTATTTTTAGAATTGGTATTACCTTATTACAACCAATTTCTTTTTAAACATCACATTTTATAATGATTTAGATAAAGAGTTAAAAATTATTCTTGAAAAATCTTAAACCTGTTAAACAACAGAGCATGCCTATATAAGTACCCAGGCATGCATACTTACCCTTGTGTTCCCAGAAAAAAAACATTTCCCAATCATCATTTTCACTCATCATCACAGGCATTTTTAAGTAAAGAAGATCAAGTTTTTAAGGTGAAGTTTACTCACAGATAAAAGAACAAAGAGGTCTAAAAGAAAAATTAAAGTTGCTCACCTGTTTTTGTTGAAGCAGAGAAGAACAAAGAACTGCTTTGTTGTTTGAAAACTACAGCTTTGATCAGCCTTTAACCCTGTTTTGTTTTCTTAAAGCTAAACGATGTTTTGAGTTTGTAGATGATGATATCTACATTTTTCTTTTCTGGTTTTGAATTTGATACTGGAAACCTTCCCTTCTTCTCAGGCTTCACCTTTGATAATATTTGTTTATAACTAGAAATGATGTTGAACAGCAATCCTTTTCTTTGATATACTTCTTATTTTTTTTAAGCTTTGAGATGTTTTACTTCAGTTTCTCTTTTTAGTTTCGAATGAATAAAAACTGAGATGAAGCTTGTTTGAATATGAAATAGTATTTGCTCAGTTTGGAAGATGAACGAAAGGAAATGAGGAAGACTTGATAAAAATATGAGTTTACAGGGTAATGTTTTTGTACAATTTCTTATTTAATAAACATAGGTCAGAGATTTTTTCTATAGAGGAGGCTGAAATAAGATATAAAATGTACTAGAGATACAAACATTTAATGCTTATGTCCTTATGTCTACAAATGCATCCTTTAATTTATATTTCGCAAGTACTTAGACATCAATTTCCTTTGTATATATTTCTTTTCAGGTGTACATATTATTTTATACTTCCTGTTCAAACATCATGAAGATATCTTTTCCCTTTTATACTTTGTTTCTCAGCCTACATACATACTTTACTTAACATATCTTACTGTCTTCTTATGCAAACTCTTCATTTGTATATACTTTGTTTTCTTTTGCTTATTCTATCCTTGCATTATTTGTTTTTATTTGGTGGCTGCAACTTTATTTTGTTTACTTTTACATACTTGTATTAGTTTTTGTTTTCTAAGTGTTGTAGGCTATGGTATACTTTTGTATGCTAGAGATATATCTATCAAGAATTAAAAATGACAATTTCTATGTTTATTTGTTTTCTCCATTTATCTTACTACTTTGAAATGTAAAGAAGTTCTACTTTAAATTGTTGTTAGATTTTAACAAATATTCTACTTCTATTTTTATTAAAACTTACCTTATATTAATTTTAATTTCTAGTTCAAATATAAATTATCATTATTTACTTAATATTTATTGTCTTATATTTATTTTATAAACTCAAACCATCTTTAACCATCAATTCAAATATATATATTAAATTTGCTCGTATATACCTAAATATATATATACAGTCAATATACACACATATACACTATTTACAATATTTTAATCTCAAATGATTTATACAGAATATACTTGGATATCGGGGAAACTCGCTCCATTTAATTAATTTAATTTCACAATTTTTATTCAAAAATTTATTTAATCATAAATTTAACTCAAAATTTCATTTAATTATCAATTTAAATTTCAGGGTCGTTACATCCTCACTCAAAACCACCACCCATGCTTTACGGTGTTATTTTCATATTATATAGGCATATTATACAGTAATGTTGATGATGTGCATAATCCTGATGTGCATAATCCTAAAGCTTCTAATCATTAAGAGCGAAATGGTGATGATATGGATTGATATGAGATTACTGAGTGTAACGAACTGGCTTTTTAAACAGTTTAATTCGATGATAAACCACACACGTCAGACTCAAACCATTCAAAAGGGTAGATTGTTATGGGGTAAATAAGAAAAAGCAGAGAAAGAAAGAAAACAAATACAGAATCTCGCAGCGGAATGACAAAATATAATAATCAAATAAACAGTTCATGAAGCTGTTTACAAATAACATTGATTCTTCTTTTAAAATACAAATCAGAGTTACATAAAACAAGAATAAATAGATAAATGCAGTGGAACAACATTGATGCAGTAGAATAAATATAACAAATAATATTAGTACAAAATATTCGTCTTCATCCTCGAGAAAGCAGTCTTTGATAAAAAGAAAAGCTCAGGCTGACCCGAACGAATTGAAAAGATAAAACACTCGAGTCATAACTAAAAGATCTTATGTCAGTTAAATCAATAGTAAATAAATATGAGTGTAACAGCGTCGGAGATGTTTACGAGGTTTGACATCTCCTATCCAGTGTCTAACGTGAGTGCAATAACTTAAGAGATGTTCGATATTACATCTCCTAAGGATCCGTTAAACTATCTACTATGTAGTACAATACGCTATTATAATAGTGTTTACAGTAAAGAAAAATATTAAAATAGCGTTAAGGCATTACCCATATCCTCCTTAACACATTTTTATATATTCCCATAGTCTATACAGTACCGTAATTCCTCCGTAAACTGGAGTGCTATCAGAGGGAACTCCATAGGTATGGTACAAACCAAACTCGTAGAAGGCACGCTAGGGCATGTAACACGGCACTCGAAGCAATGCCAGGGTAGATATACCGATTGTGGATCCGGACTGGTAGCAACGCATAGCAGCTACTACCACCCACCTCGGAACACACTCCCATAATCGAAATCGAGGGGTGACCACCAAATCATCACAAAGTCATAATATGGTATCGAAGAAATGTGTCCGATCGGAGGTGCGACCTCACTTGGCCCGGCATGGCTCCTGTTTTAGTCACATCTAAGCTGACTCATAGGAGTCAGGGTCACGTAAATACCTCATAAAGAATCATACACCAAACCATCCTACTTCATTTCTGAAATCTCCACTATGTGCACAGTTGTTAAAGTGGTTTTCGGTATTGGCAGAGAGTATGACAATATCCGATCCCGGTCACTTTAACAACCAACCGCTTATTACACACCAGATGATTCTTTTATATTTCAAAAGTCAATTCACAATTGATATCAAAATATCATATTCTCAAACCATATCACTTTCGAAATGATAATCACTTTCGAAATCATATTTTCAAAATAGGTCAAACCCTCATTTCAAAATTATCGTATTTACTCAAAATCTGTTATTTCACCAGCAAATATCATTTCAAATCCCAACTTATGTTATAACAGTTTTAAACCTTATTTGCTTTAAACCCATGGCTTTAATTATAAGCATTTCCACTTTACACCATCTAACATTTAGAAAATAATTTAGATAGTTATAATAGTTTAATAAGTTTAACATAATTCAAATAGATACAAATTCGGTTAAGTTGGTTTAAAATAGATTAAATAAATTTAAAATAGGTTAAAATAATTTAAATAGATTTAAATAGTTTAAATGGTTTAAAACAGATTAAATAGGATTATTATGAATTAATTAGATTTAAAGTAGATTAAATGAATTTAAAATAGATTAAATTGAATTAAAATAGACTAAATAGTTTAAAATAAATTAAAATATTTTAAAATAAATTAAAATAGTTTAATAAAGTTTAAATGATTTAAAATAGATTAAAATATATTAAAATAGATTAAATAGAACTAAAGTTGATTAAGATAGATTAAATAGGTTAATTACTTTAAAATAGGTTAATTTAGATTAAAATAAATTAATTAGTTTAAATTGATTAAGTTGGTTTAAAATAGATTAACTTATTTTAATAGTTGAAAATCTTAAAAATTAGAATGTAAAAGAACATTTACTGATTATATTAAGATAAGAATTTGAAATTAACATCATATTTAACCATTTCTTCCATTCAACAAATCTGGATCATATCTAGATTTCAAATCGAAACCCAATTTCAAATCTTGAAATATCAAATTTAGCCTTAAAATTCCAATTTAAATCCTTTAAACAATTACTTAAAACAATTCAATTTACATCAGTCAAATTCTATTTCAAAATATCGCTTAACTGGATTCAAAGTGTAAAGATTTAAAATCATTAAATTTAACCAATCAGGTGTCTGTATATAATTCTCTACCCTATGGTCAAGTGATACAGATATTTATCATTTCAATCTGCAATTAATTTATATTTACGGATATTTATCATTTCAACCCGCAATTCCGAATTAATATTCAAATCCATAAAATTGCTCGGGTCTATCATTTCAACCCATAACGATTTTTCTCTAATCTATAGATCGTTCGGGCGTGTATCATTTCAACCCATAGGGAACTTGCAGTGTTATAAAAATATAAAATATAACATCCAGTCATCCAATATCAACAGTCAAAAATCCATCAAAATCATCATTCAAATTAACCAATATACATCAATAGATAACTGATTATCATTTATAGGTACTGATTTGACGATTTAATTCAATATTAAATTAAAAGATGATTAAATGCAATAAAAGTCAAATTTAACTGGAATGACAATGTAAATATACCAAACATCAACCAATCAATTTCTAATTAGATCATAAATTTAATTTAACTAACATAAGATAATTTAGTAATTGTGTGTAACGACCCGTAAATTTTAACTGTTTTAATAACGAAATTAGTTGAAATTTTGTGAAATTTTAAACGATAAAATTTTGAAATAAAAATTTTATATTTGGAATACGTCTAGTTAAACATAGCAACTGGTAAATTTTCGTCCGAAAATATGAAAGTTTATTTCGCGCGTAAATTCACTTCAATTTAATCAGTTAAAGAAAAAGCGATGAAAATAAAACGTTTTCAAAACCAAAATATTTTTACATAGAAAAATTCTAAACCATCTTCTGAGCAAGTTGTCAGTTGGTCGTTTTTCCAAATTCGGACATCTTTGGCTCCGTCGATCTTATTTTTCAGCGTTTTTCTTGCATTTTCCGTAGTAGAAAAATTCGAAATTTTATAATTCAAATCGTACCACTGATATCTGTATACCGTTTTGATCGTCTCGTCGTGCTGGTCTCTATGGTATATTCGATCGTCAATTTTGATGTTCGTACACGATGAAAAACGCAAAACCGGCAGCCGTATCGGTACTGGATCCATGACCGTTTGTTTTCTTTTGAATTTCAAAGTTCAGCCGCGTCATTCAAGCAACAATAAATTGCTTGAACGAGTCAGCTAAATCAAAGGGGAACTGTTGCTATTCATTTCTCAAACTGTTGGAAACTAGTCAAATTGCCACTCACGTTACATGTCTGTTCACTTTATTTCTTATCCAACCTGCCTTTCTCATTTCTTTTAAAACTTGCCTGAAGCCTTTAGCCTTCTCCTTCCCAACAAAACCTCCCTCTCTCTCTTTCTTCTACAACCCATTCTATTGCCGATCACCGTCCATCCCTCCTAACTCTCACCTCCCCACGCCTAAGCCGACAGCCCTACGCGATCCGCCACCATTCCCGACCGTGCTCCAGACCACCTCGACAGCAACTTGCACCTCTGCCCTTAGCTCCGACCCCACGCCCAACCCTCCACTCAGATCTCCATCATGCGCCCAGCCCAGCGAACCGCGTTCACCGCTCGCTCGGCCTTTGCAATTCCGCCTCACCTCAATTTTGCCGACCACTTGATTCCACTCGGCCATTCCATGCTACACCTCTTCGCGCGCTTTCCGTGAGCAACTCGTCCACAACCCAGCACCACGTGACGGCTCCACCCCACCCGTGCTACGTCCGGCCTTGCCGCCAAATCCCGATGCAACTCGCAGCCTCCGATTGCCTTCTCATGCTCGCCTCCGCCTTGGCCACTTGCTGAGTTCACCCTGTGCGCAGCTTGTATGTTTGTTAGTATGTATATTTTCATTGTTTTCTTCTTTTGTGTTTCCAGATCTAGGCTATGTCGCATATATATGGAGTATGGCTTAAGTATATTTATATATTATTTATATGAACTTATACTTATATGTTATATAGTATATAAATTTTTATTTTATTTTACTTATATATATATTAGTTTGTTTACTGTATACTATAGATGTCAAGTTTGATGAGTTGTATGTATCATTTTTAGACATGTGAGCACTTTAGAATGAACAAGTTTCATAGGAACAGAATTTGAATGTGTAAGTTTGGGTACATATCAAGAAAAAAAAATTAAAATTTCGTATGTATTTATTTCTTAAAACATAACTGTATACTAGTTATGTTAGCTACAGTTGCATATTGATTCTTAAAAAAAAAGGGTTTTGTTAATAGTTTTAAATCATAGTTTTAAGAAAGTTTTATACGTTATGTATATATTTGTTTATACATGGAAATTTAGAGTACAAACCTATAATGCTGCTACAAATTTGTTAGAATATCTATATATTGTAATTTCGTAAGTCTGCATAGCTGTATATACAAAGTGAGTGTTACATTCAGAGTTTGCCTAGGTACAGTATAGATATTTATATTTTATGCAAACTGCTGTTTTTCATGAGTTGGTAATTCATGTTCACAATTCGTTAATATTATATATACTATGCGTGTGTTATATAGTTATATTTGTTATATAAAGTGGATTTGGGTTTTTGCTGTTGCTGTGTATATACATATAAATGGGTAAGCTATAAATATCGTTTCCAAAGGTTTTGCATATGACTGTTGTGTTATATATATATTTATAAAAAGGGGTTGCTTATAATATGTAAGTTATTTACAATACTTTACTGTTTGGGTGCATGTATGTATGGTGTGTGTCCATATATATTTTGACTTGCCTGTACATACATTATTTTACAATGTAAATTGTTGAATCATACATATATTTGGTTGAATTTAGTTCGTATATTTTAAAAATCTGAATAAATATTTATACTAGTAATATGTAATATGTTAATTTGAGTGTGTATATAGTTGATGAAATTGTTTATAAGTGTATATTTTATATAAAGTATATATGTGTATATATTCTCGCAACAAATTTACAAGAATAAGTCATATTTAGTTTTATTTTGATCTTAAATTATGATTTAAATTTTATTAGTACTTTAGTTGTTAATGTAGTCAGTATGTAACTTTGTACTGGATTTTATATTAGTTTATCTATAGAAGTATATTGAGTTATAAGGTTACAATTCATATATGTTTTTAGTTTATATCGAAACTGATTTTGATTTAAATCTCATAAACTTCTGTAATCAGCTTTATCCATCGAATTCGTGCTTGGATCCGTAACTCAAAATTCTGTATCTGTATCAGTGTGCGTATCCGTGTCATCTTCTCGTTCGTCATCTAGCCTCGAAAGGTGAGCACTCACTCACGATTAACGTTCTTTTATTTATTAAATTTGATTTCAATTGAAACGACAATTGAAATATGCTGCTGCTAGTTAATTACACTGTTGTATATGCTATTACCTGTATAAGTTCACCTGTGACATCTGACACCATTATCTGTAAATTGTTATGCGATGATAATACAGTTTGGCTGATAATTGATTGATTGTTGATGTTTATATTGGACGTTAAATTGTTAATGTTAAAGTGATAAATAGTATGCAATCGAAATTGGTATAGGATAGTTAAATGTTAAATTTGATTAACTGACATTTGTATAATATGATCCCTTTAACTGTTGAATTTATTGACACGTAGGATTTGTTTAATTACATATTGAACCACTGAACGTATTGATGATGTATGAAATTGTAAATAGATGACAAGTGAAAAACTGTAATGTAATAATCTTTAATCTACATGAAATGATAGTGTAGATTCTAGAAATAATTATATTAATTCGTACAAATAACAATGCGAATTAATACGATTATTTCGGGATTATTTGAATTGATTTTTGGATTAATATTGGTTGTTGTTATTGCTTGTTTATTTACTTTGACACCATCCCAATTATCACACTGCAAGTTCCCTTTGTTATGCTTTGATTTTGAATTGAATTGGAATCGGGTTGAAATGATAAATACCCAAATTGAACTTTGACCTAGGATAGAAAATTAAATAAAAACCCGATTGATCAATAATTTGATTTAAAAATAAAATGAAGATTTTATTTGATTAAATAATATGGTTTTGAAATGAAGTTGAAATTCGAATTTTAATGAAAGGAAAAGGTTAATATGTAAAAATCTGAAACAAAATATTAAAAATGTAATTGATGAAAGAATGTTGTTTAATTTGAGAAATGATTGAATTAAGTTTGAAATTATAATTAAGTTTGAAATTATTAAACTTTGAAATGATTTAATAATTAAGTTTGAAATTATAATTGAGTTCGAAATTATTAAACTTTGAAATTATTGAATAATTAAGTTTTGAATTATTTAATAAATTAAATAAGATCGAATTATTTAAGGATTAAATTAAATTGAATTCTTTAATAAGTGAAATTGAATTTTTGAATAAGTGAATTTTACTTCGTAAATAATTGAAATTGAGTTTTCTTTATTAATTAAGTTTTGGAAAATTATTTAAGAAAGTAAATAAGTGAAATTGAATTTCTTTAACAAGAAATGAAAATGTGATATTTTGGAATTAACGTAAGACTTGTAATTGAAAGGATTGATTTGACGAATTTAGTTTAATTCAAAATTGTAAGTTTTGATTTAATGAAGTTGAACTTAAGAAATTGATTTAATGATTTGGAAATTTAATAGAAATTGTTTTGAATGATAAAGTAACTTAACGAATATTGAATGAAATCGATAAATGATTTTAAATTGATTTGAATGGTAAATAAGATTTAATTTAAATGTTTTCGAAATGAAACTTGTATTCGAACTTGAATCAATATTTGGATTGTTTTAAATAGAAATTGAATTTGAATTATAAGATTTTGAAATGATAATTCGGAAGTTTTGAAACGTAAATTATTGGAAATTGGTTTGAAAGAAAAATGAAATGTTGATTTACGAATTCTAATTGAAATTGTATTTGATTTGGTTTTTTGAAATATATAAACGACCAATCGGTGAAATAATTACGGAAGTTATTAAAGAGACCGGAATTCGGTTATGGATATACTCTCTATCTAAACCGAAAACCACTTTAATAACTATACGCGGAGTGATGATCCAGAATGAAGTGGTTGGAATGATGTACGTGATGACTGAAGAAAGAGAACGATAATGGATAGCCTTGACACTTGTGTCAATTTGGAAATGACTAAAACAGGAGCTGTGCCGGGCCAATGGAGGATTGATACCTCAAGTGGACACACTTCTTCGAACTATTTATACTTGTTGTCGATTGGTGCACCCTTGATTTTTGGGAGTGTTGTTTCACGGTGTTGCGGGCGCTGCGGCGTTGCGTTCTCACCAGTCCGGATCAGGCGAACGGTAGTATCACTACCTTGGGTATTGCCTCATGTGCCTTGTCATACTTGTATTCCATTTATGCGCGACCACTACGATTTTGATTTGTACCTTTAGTATATGGATTGCCCTCTGGTGACTTCCGGTTTTGGGGAAACTACGGTCTTGTATATGCTTTTGGGAATAAAAATGTGTTAAGGGTGGAATGGGCCATGACTTAACGCTATTTTGATATCTTTATATTACTGATAGACATTATCTACTTATCGTACATTACTACATAGTAGATAGTTTGACGGATCCTTAAAGGATGGTTATTCCAAACATCCTTTGAGTTACTTGTATTTCAATTGCTATTTCACTTGAGTTGGATTTATTAATATAAGAATGTTAATCCTGACTCGAGTGTCTTGTGTTTTTGCTTTACGCTCGGGTCAGACTGAGTGGTTCAGCTTTCGAGACACCTCTTTGGAGTTGGAGCTTTGCTTGAAGATCCAGCCATCTATTCTGCTTTCAGTATTCGATGATTTCAGTGATGTATTCTGATTGTATCTGATGTATCGTATTACTCTTCTGTGTAAACCCTGATGTATTTTATATATTCATATAGTAGCTTCATAAACTACTATCTTTTTTATTTCCGCTGCATTTATTACTCTGTGTCTGTGATCTGTGATTATATTTATTTACTGTATATGTTCAGTTTTGCCAAATTTAAATTAACAACGCGGTATTTTGAGCAATTCAACTCCGGCATGAGTGTCTACCTATACACTTATAATGGATGCGAATGGTCTAAAATATCGGGTCGTTACAGTTGGTATCAGAGCTTTGGTAGCTCTAGGCAAAACTCAACATACATGGTAAATGTATTTACAGAATCACTCTCATTCGAGTTTCAATCTCTTCCTTTTGACTTGATTCCTTTGAATTTTGGAACGTTCCCCTCAGTTCCGAAATTCATTCGTGTCCTTCATTATTCGACTTCTTTCAATTCTGGAGCACCCCATAACTCCATTTTGAATGTTATCTATAATAGATCGGCGGTCTCGCCAATCTTCGAATGATTCGTAAAGGAGCAAAACTCCTTTACAATAAGCATTGATTTACCGGAGATTTCTGTATCCTCGGTTTACGATGCTATCTATCTCCTGCTATACCTGAATTCTATCTCTTGAGATCGAATGTCGATTTACCTCGGAATTCTACATTGATCTTATTCTTGAAGTCACGGTTGACCCGGTTAAGGTCGCCCGCGATTTATATAAACTTATCCATCTTTCTATTTCGTTATTTCATCATCTAATCTTTGTTTCGAACCTATCTTCGAATCAAATTTCTCTTTGATTTAAGTCCATCAAATTTGAATCCCTATCCTTATTTTGAAAATCCATTCCTGTATCGTCGAGCAAAGAAATGTATTTCTAAATTTATATTAAAATGTTGTTTTCAAATTTGATAAAAAAAATAGTTTTGAATGATTATATTATATATAAATATAAGTTTTCTGAAATTAAATTGTTAATAAATTTGTTGTATGAAATAATAATATTTGATTTTCATTTATTATTTTGTAAACCATTGACTATTGCATAATATAAATAAATGAATTGGTTATAAATTGATTGGAATTCGAAATGAATATAATTCAGAAATTTGAGAATTTATTAGTTTCCGATGATTTCGAACTTTGGTTTTAAATTTTTAAAGTATATAGTATTGAAAGTATTTTCGAATAGAAATCGTTTTCAAAGAACTTTTAAATGTTGAAATCAGTGCTCTTCTCTTTGTCGCTGGAAAATAATTTCGGTGATGGCGGCCGCATCATCGAGTTCATTTTCGAGTTTCGAAGTGGAGATATTATTCTGTAGCTTTGCTACGGTTTTGTTTTGAAAAATATTTTGATTTGAATTTCTTCAGTATAATTTGATTTATATATATAGGTATCTTATTTAAAATTTAATTTGATTTGATATAAATATATTATATATGTCTCTAAATTTGTTTAAAGTTAATCGGAAATCTAATTCTTAATTTTTGTTAAAGGATGATTTTAATTATAAACAAAACCAAGATTTGAAATAAATATTTAAACTCGAATAATTGAACTGGGAAAATTTTATTTGTATATTGTTCAACTGCATTCTAATACAACTTACCTAAACCGTTCAGAAGTTGAATATGTAATTGGATAATATATAGGATAAATTGAATTTATAAATAAAAATTTGAGTGTTTATAATAAATGTTATACACTTAAATTTTAATTATAAATGTGAATAGAGATAAATAGAATAATAAGATAATTGAAAAATAAATTTTGTTGAAAGGAATTAATAAATTTATTTTGAAAGAATTAATAAACTGAAATCTGATCAACTTAGGGAAATACGTTGAATTTAAAAGCAATTAGTGAATATAAATTAATTTAAATCGAAACTTTTATGTTTTAAATTAATTTATATAGGTTAAATATATGTGAGTAGATATATTTAGTAGAATAAATTTAACAATAATTTGGAATAAAGAAGAATTTAAAATTTGTTGAATAAAATGTGATTATAATAAAAGACTATTCAAATTTATGGTTTTAGAAATTGTAAATTGAAGATAAATCGGATAATAAGATAATGAATTTAGAAATAGTTGAGATTGATTTTAGTTAAATCAAATGGATTAAATCAATTATTGAATATCAATTAATTTAAATTTGAATTTATATGGTTTAAATTAATTGTTATTTTGTATTTCAAATCTGTTTCCTTTCTGGTTGTTTCTATTCTCCTACCTCGTTCCTTTTCGGGGACGAAAAGTTTTGAGTGGGGGAGAGTGTAACGACCCGTAAATTTTAACTGTTTTAATAACGAAATTAGTTGAAATTTTGTGAAATTTTAAACGATAAAATTTTGAAATAAAAATTTTATATTTGGAATACGTCTAGTTAAACATAGCAACTGGTAAATTTTCGTCCGAAAATATGAAAGTTTATTTCGCGCGTAAATTCACTTCAATTTAATCAGTTAAAGAAAAAGCGATGAAAATAAAACGTTTTCAAAACCAAAATATTTTTACATAGAAAAATTCTAAACCATCTTCTGAGCAAGTTGTCAGTTGGTCGTTTTTCCAAATTCGGACATCTTTGGCTCCGTCGATCTTATTTTTCAGCGTTTTTCTTGCATTTTCCGTAGTAGAAAAATTCGAAATTTTATAATTCAAATCGTACCACTGATATCTGTATACCGTTTTGATCGTCTCGTCGTGCTGGTCTCTATGGTATATTCGATCGTCAATTTTGATGTTCGTACACGATGAAAAACGCAAAACCGGCAGCCGTATCGGTACTGGATCTATGACCGTTTGTTTTCTTTTGAATTTCAAAGTTCAGCCGCGTCATTCAAGCAACAATAAATTGCTTGAACGAGTCAGCTAAATCAAAGGGGAACTGTTGCTATTCATTTCTCAAACTGTTGGAAACTAGTCAAATTGCCACTCACGTTACATGTCTGTTCACTTTATTTCTTATCCAACCTGCCTTTCTCATTTCTTTTAAAACTTGCCTGAAGCCTTTAGCCTTCTCCTTCCCAACAAAACCTCCCTCTCTCTCTTTCTTCTACAACCCATTCTATTGCCGATCACCGTCCATCCCTCCTAACTCTCACCTCCCCACGCCTAAGCCGACAGCCCTACGCGATCCGCCACCATTCCCGACCGTGCTCCAGACCACCTCGACAGCAACTTGCACCTCTGCCCTTAGCTCCGACCCCACGCCCAACCCTCCACTCAGATCTCCATCATGCGCCCAGCCCAGCGAACCGCGTTCACCGCTCGCTCGGCCTTTGCAATTCCGCCTCACCTCAATTTTGCCGACCACTTGATTCCACTCGGCCATTCCATGCTACACCTCTTCGCGCGCTTTCCGTGAGCAACTCGTCCACAACCCAGCACCACGTGACGGCTCCACCCCACCCGTGCTACGTCCGGCCTTGCCGCCAAATCCCGATGCAACTCGCAGCCTCCGATTGCCTTCTCATGCTCGCCTCCGCCTTGGCCACTTGCTGAGTTCACCCTGTGCGCAGCTTGTATGTTTGTTAGTATGTATATTTTCATTGTTTTCTTCTTTTGTGTTTCCAGATCTAGGCTATGTCGCATATATATGGAGTATGGCTTAAGTATATTTATATATTATTTATATGAACTTATACTTATATGTTATATAGTATATAAATTTTTATTTTATTTTACTTATATATATATTAGTTTGTTTACTGTATACTATAGATGTCAAGTTTGATGAGTTGTATGTATCATTTTTAGACATGTGAGCACTTTAGAATGAACAAGTTTCATAGGAACAGAATTTGAATGTGTAAGTTTGGGTACATATCAAGAAAAAAAATTAAAATTTCGTATGTATTTATTTCTTAAAACATAACTGTATACTAGTTATGTTAGCTACAGTTGCATATTGATTCTTAAAAAAAAGGGTTTTGTTAATAGTTTTAAATCATAGTTTTAAGAAAGTTTTATACGTTATGTATATATTTGTTTATACATGGAAATTTAGAGTACAAACCTATAATGCTGCTACAAATTTGTTAGAATATCTATATATTGTAATTTCGTAAGTCTGCATAGCTGTATATACAAAGTGAGTGTTACATTCAGAGTTTGCCTAGGTACAGTATAGATATTTATATTTTATGCAAACTGCTGTTTTTCATGAGTTGGTAATTCATGTTCACAATTCGTTAATATTATATATACTATGCGTGTGTTATATAGTTATATTTGTTATATAAAGTGGATTTGGGTTTTTGCTGTTGCTGTGTATATACATATAAATGGGTAAGCTATAAATATCGTTTCCAAAGGTTTTGCATATGACTGTTGTGTTATATATATATTTATAAAAAGGGGTTGCTTATAATATGTAAGTTATTTACAATACTTTACTGTTTGGGTGCATGTATGTATGGTGTGTGTCCATATATATTTTGACTTGCCTGTACATACATTATTTTACAATGTAAATTGTTGAATCATACATATATTTGGTTGAATTTAGTTCGTATATTTTAAAAATCTGAATAAATATTTATACTAGTAATATGTAATATGTTAATTTGAGTGTGTATATAGTTGATGAAATTGTTTATAAGTGTATATTTTATATAAAGTATATATGTGTATATATTCTCGCAACAAATTTACAAGAATAAGTCATATTTAGTTTTATTTTGATCTTAAATTATGATTTAAATTTTATTAGTACTTTAGTTGTTAATGTAGTCAGTATGTAACTTTGTACTGGATTTTATATTAGTTTATCTATAGAAGTATATTGAGTTATAAGGTTACAATTCATATATGTTTTTAGTTTATATCGAAACTGATTTTGATTTAAATCTCATAAACTTCTGTAATCAGCTTTATCCATCGAATTCGTGCTTGGATCCGTAACTCAAAATTCTGTATCTGTATCAGTGTGCGTATCCGTGTCATCTTCTCGTTCGTCATCTAGCCTCGAAAGGTGAGCACTCACTCACGATTAACGTTCTTTTATTTATTAAATTTGATTTCAATTGAAACGACAATTGAAATATGCTGCTGCTAGTTAATTACACTGTTGTATATGCTATTACCTGTATAAGTTCACCTGTGACATCTGACACCATTATCTGTAAATTGTTATGCGATGATAATACAGTTTGGCTGATAATTGATTGATTGTTGATGTTTATATTGGACGTTAAATTGTTAATGTTAAAGTGATAAATAGTATGCAATCGAAATTGGTATAGGATAGTTAAATGTTAAATTTGATTAACTGACATTTGTATAATATGATCCCTTTAACTGTTGAATTTATTGACACGTAGGATTTGTTTAATTACATATTGAACCACTGAACGTATTGATGATGTATGAAATTGTAAATAGATGACAAGTGAAAAACTGTAATGTAATAATCTTTAATCTACATGAAATGATAGTGTAGATTCTAGAAATAATTATATTAATTCGTACAAATAACAATGCGAATTAATACGATTATTTCGGGATTATTTGAATTGATTTTTGGATTAATATTGGTTGTTGTTATTGCTTGTTTATTTACTTTGACACCATCCCAATTATCACACTGCAAGTTCCCTTTGTTATGCTTTGATTTTGAATTGAATTGGAATCGGGTTGAAATGATAAATACCCAAATTGAACTTTGACCTAGGATAGAAAATTAAATAAAAACCCGATTGATCAATAATTTGATTTAAAAATAAAATGAAGATTTTATTTGATTAAATAATATGGTTTTGAAATGAAGTTGAAATTCGAATTTTAATGAAAGGAAAAGGTTAATATGTAAAAATCTGAAACAAAATATTAAAAATGTAATTGATGAAAGAATGTTGTTTAATTTGAGAAATGATTGAATTAAGTTTGAAATTATAATTAAGTTTGAAATTATTAAACTTTGAAATGATTTAATAATTAAGTTTGAAATTATAATTGAGTTCGAAATTATTAAACTTTGAAATTATTGAATAATTAAGTTTTGAATTATTTAATAAATTAAATAAGATCGAATTATTTAAGGATTAAATTAAATTGAATTCTTTAATAAGTGAAATTGAATTTTTGAATAAGTGAATTTTACTTCGTAAATAATTGAAATTGAGTTTTCTTTATTAATTAAGTTTTGGAAAATTATTTAAGAAAGTAAATAAGTGAAATTGAATTTCTTTAACAAGAAATGAAAATGTGATATTTTGGAATTAACGTAAGACTTGTAATTGAAAGGATTGATTTGACGAATTTAGTTTAATTCAAAATTGTAAGTTTTGATTTAATGAAGTTGAACTTAAGAAATTGATTTAATGATTTGGAAATTTAATAGAAATTGTTTTGAATGATAAAGTAACTTAACGAATATTGAATGAAATCGATAAATGATTTTAAATTGATTTGAATGGTAAATAAGATTTAATTTAAATGTTTTCGAAATGAAACTTGTATTCGAACTTGAATCAATATTTGGATTGTTTTAAATAGAAATTGAATTTGAATTATAAGATTTTGAAATGATAATTCGGAAGTTTTGAAACGTAAATTATTGGAAATTGGTTTGAAAGAAAAATGAAATGTTGATTTACGAATTCTAATTGAAATTGTATTTGATTTGGTTTTTTGAAATATATAAACGACCAATCGGTGAAATAATTACGGAAGTTATTAAAGAGACCGGAATTCGGTTATGGATATACTCTCTATCTAAACCGAAAACCACTTTAATAACTATACGCGGAGTGATGATCCAGAATGAAGTGGTTGGAATGATGTACGTGATGACTGAAGAAAGAGAACGATAATGGATAGCCTTGACACTTGTGTCAATTTGGAAATGACTAAAACAGGAGCTATGCCGGGCCAATGGAGGATTGATACCTCAAGTGGACACACTTCTTCGAACTATTTATACTTGTTGTCGATTGGTGCACCCTTGATTTTTGGGAGTGTTGTTTCACGGTGTTGCGGGCGCTGCGGCGTTGCGTTCTCACCAGTCCGGATCAGGCGAACGGTAGTATCACTACCTTGGGTATTGCCTCATGTGCCTTGTCATACTTGTATTCCATTTATGCGCGACCACTACGATTTTGATTTGTACCTTTAGTATATGGATTGCCCTCTGGTGACTTCCGGTTTTGGGGAAACTACGGTCTTGTATATGCTTTTGGGAATAAAAATGTGTTAAGGGTGGAATGGGCCATGACTTAACGCTATTTTGATATCTTTATATTACTGATAGACATTATCTACTTATCGTACATTACTACATAGTAGATAGTTTGACGGATCCTTAAAGGATGGTTATTCCAAACATCCTTTGAGTTACTTGTATTTCAATTGCTATTTCACTTGAGTTGGATTTATTAATATAAGAATGTTAATCCTGACTCGAGTGTCTTGTGTTTTTGCTTTACGCTCGGGTCAGACTGAGTGGTTCAGCTTTCGAGACACCTCTTTGGAGTTGGAGCTTTGCTTGAAGATCCAGCCATCTATTCTGCTTTCAGTATTCGATGATTTCAGTGATGTATTCTGATTGTATCTGATGTATCGTATTACTCTTCTGTGTAAACCCTGATGTATTTTATATATTCATATAGTAGCTTCATAAACTACTATCTTTTTTATTTCCGCTGCATTTATTACTCTGTGTCTGTGATCTGTGATTATATTTATTTACTGTATATGTTCAGTTTTGCCAAATTTAAATTAACAACGCGGTATTTTGAGCAATTCAACTCCGGCATGAGTGTCTACCTATACACTTATAATGGATGCGAATGGTCTAAAATATCGGGTCGTTACATTGTGAGTGGGTTAAAACACTCACCTTTGATTTCAAATTGATTTGAAATCCAAAATAGGACCCAAATTTGAACAGTCTCAGAATTCGTCCAAACCAATTTCATAATGTCCGGAATTTTAATATGATTCCAACAAAACAAACTATGCCCAAATCGAGTTCGTATGCAAAAGTTATTAAGTTTAGAAGATTATATGATTTAAAAAAATAAAATAAAATAAACAAATAAAAGTAAGAACTTACACGTCAGCTATGAACTTCCCTCACGATGAAACCCTAGCCGAAGGAAATGATCGCAACCCTACAGCACATGCATAGCCACCACCACATCTTCAGACTTCGCCACTACCACGATGGCCTATGGCCAGATTAGAGAGCACCCTCTTCACCTACGCCTCAGGCCGACCTACTTAGGGGGTCGCGAACCTTCCTCACGCCCCCAGGCGCAGTGCACCGCCGCTCCATAAAACGACCATTTCTAGTGAACCTCTAACCATTGATGACGAATGAGTAGCAGATGCCAGACCTGCTCGACGAGCTCTACCGCCCCATGACCTCCAATCGTCGAGAGGACGAAGATCCACCGTTAAATAAACGAAACCCTAATATGTACGGCCGAGGTTCAACCTCGATTTGTGGACAAATGGCAAATCCAATTGAAAAATGAATCACACCAGTGAATTACGCTCATCGAGAGCTTCGAATTGATATATAATATGATAGGCTTTTGAGGAGTTTGATTTTGAAATTGGTTTGGAGATTGAATTGTAGCATTTGGAAATTGAATTTGTTTCTGCCATTGGAGAAAGGAGCAGACAGAAGTTGATGTACGTATAGGAATAAGAAATAGAAAGACTGCTAGGGTTAGAATAGAACAATATATATTAACGAAGTCTGATATAAATAAATAACATATCGAACTGGTTCGAACTGACAATAACGACCTGAAAAGCCTGTTTCGCTTCCGAAACGAAAGAGGGTCATCCCATATATCAAAATAGATGTTTTCGATGTTTTTAAACTCAATGGAATAGGTTTCAAGTCCTAATTCTATCGTATATAGAAGTTAGCTTTAAAATCAGCTTATTTCAAATTGATTTTAATTGAATTTAATTAGATTGATTTCTACGCGTTTCAAGTCCGTACGATCAAATGACAAGTCCGATCGCTACGAAACTTGAAATCCTACAATAATTCACTGTTACGGATTCGATGAAACTAGTTTCATCGAAATCCGAGACAGTTGCCAAAATGGTTATTTTCACGTTAATTAAATAAATCATTATTAAATTAAATTTTTCATTTTTTCAATTCCAATTTTATAATTAACCAACTTTATTGTTTTTGATTACTTAGACATGTATAACAATTTATAACAAATTTACATGTCATTTCAAGGTTAATTATTACACCAATTATAGTGTTTAATTTCAACTGAAATTAAATCCAATTAAATTTATTTAATTCTTATAAATTGATTTAATTTGATTTCAATCCTTTTTATTCAATCAATGTTGACTCTATGGACATAGTTAACATTGATTTATATCTTATTACACTAATATTCTACAATTATCATCTTTTACCATATTAGTTGCAATATTTTAATAACATTGAATTTTTGTCAATTTTATTATAATTTAAAATCCCAATAAATCAATTTATCCTTGTTTCACTCCTTTTTATTACATCAATTATTGCCTTTTAAATATAATTAATATTTCTATACATTTTATTGCATTCACCTTTTACAGTTATCGTCTTAACTCATTTTACGTAACATTTTAATTTCATTTAATTATAATTGATTAAATAAATTGGTAACAAATAACAATTGTCACCATTTCTACATTTAATAACATTCATATGTTTATTATTTACAAACAAATGTTATAACAACTTACACTATACTAATTCTATCCAATTACAATTTATTACACATTATTTCATTAATTAATCAACATTTAAATTATCGGTTACTCTTTTAATCCAATTATCAATTAATACACACATTATTACAATTAATTTACAATCTATAACCAATTATAACTTTTTAGTCATTTCAATTCATTGGAATTACATTAAATTAGTTATCAATTGCTTTAAATTTATACTATTACATCTCATTCTAGTAATACTTTTCATTATTAAATCTTAAAATTTTAAATTTTCCGCAACATCAGACACCAAAACTTATTTAATTTAATAAATTTAATTATCGAAAATTATGGGTCGTTACACTGAGTTTGTTTGTGATGAAATTAGAGGTATGTTTAGAGATTAAATTTTCTAAATTTGGTATTGGTCTGAAGTGGAATATTTTGATAAAATTGTCAAAGATTGAGATGATTTAAAGGATTATTATGTGATTTAGTCGTAATTTGGAATTAATTTAGAGATGGTCAAAAAATTCATTGGAGTATAGCTGGAGAGAATGAGAGATCTGGAATGAGTTGGCGATTTAGCATCAATTACTGGTCGTTTTCGAACAGCTCTGGCTGGAGGCAGTAGCTACTAGTGTTAGAAGTGGAGTTTGCAAGGGATAGATGGTGCTTAAAGATCTAAGACCAATGTGAACTTAAAGAAGCTTTGGTGGAAAGTTATTCAAGTGTTTATACTTAGTAAGCTAGGAGTTAGAGAATCGACTAAATGTTGATGTGAAGATGGGGTCATAAGTAATTAAGGTGAGAAGCTCTTGGGGATGCTTGTTGGAGTATTTAGGAACTAATGTCTCTATTCTAAGGTGAGGACTAAAAGTTGCATAGGGAATTGGATTTATCGCCGAGGGATAATGCAAGGGATATTAGTAGTATGAATGAGCTCTTGAATGTACTTAGTGTACGATTCTTGGTACTTGTAAATGGAGATAGAGTCATAGTCATGGGATAGTGACATATAATGATCCGTCATACATTCTCGAACCTAAAAGCCAGGGAACAAGCGGTTGAGCACTAGGAATGATTGCTTGGAACTTGCTTACAATGACCATATATAGTATCTCAAATATACTTAAATAAATCCAAGTAGTCACATGTATTGCATAAAACTTTCTGAGTTCAATATATGTTTGAATATTAGAATAGATGTCAAATGTAGTAAAGCTAAATAAATCAATAATCACAAGACAACCACAAAGCTACGCCATTACAATGGAAATAAAAATATAATAATAAGTCAACAACTATATATAGGAGTTCTGCACAAGTACCGCATATTTGATCTCCATGCTCTAGCAGCATTGACCTTTAGTTACCTTTAGCTCGATAGGATACTCATTTAAGAGTACATCGATATTCTGAAGAAAATATAAATAGGTTTGACTATTTTGATATGAGTTACTTCAATGATCAATATAATAGTATAAGTAATAGTGACATGTGTGCAACCACTTCTTTATACTCAAACCACATATGAATAAAACATGCCTGCATACATGCACTACCTGCTTTAAACTGTTCGACCTTCAGAGTAATGTCTAAATTTTGCTTACTACAACATCGATCACAGTACACCTTAAGGTCTCTCATGCTTACGAAGATCGAACTCCAGCTCACATATTAACCAAGCTTAATGGATACATCGCCAATTTAAGCCAACCCTCATATGCGCATACTAGGAAATATGTCCATGCCACCATAATGCCAAGCTTGGACATGCTCACTTAATTGCACGAAGATCAACCATTATTATTTTTCGATTGAGTACATAAGATACCGATCCATCTCATATAAGTAAGTGCTATTTTCTGCTATTTATCAACTTAGTATATGTTGTTGGAGTATATCCTCCTTGATGTATACTTTCCATTTAAGCCACTTGACTACTATCTTCCTAATAGCCATGAATACAAGTATGCATTCCATGAATATTAGTTTACATTCCTGATACATTGTGGAGATGCTCAAATACTTATGCATTGATAATTATTAGATTTTTCTGTAGGACTATCTCATAGTATATATCACCAAAATGTTATTATTCACATGTAGTTACCTTACTTTGTTATTGGATCAAAAGGTACATCCTCTCCCTATTCTATATGGAATCGAATGGATTATTACTCATCAAAGAATGAGCTCGAATAGAACATATAGTCATTTTCCAAGGTAAATTGGAAAACTCTAAATGTTGCTTAAAACACACACCCATAAGTAAGTGAGGATGTCCATCAGTCACTCCCTATAGTTTAACCTGAAGTAATTCATTTGTAGGACTCAACATTTACAAGCCATCTCTGGACATCACCGAGCATCCCGTAGACCTTGTCCATAAAGCTCCAAACTACTCACATGCAAATTACTTGTTTGCATCTTGATGATCAAAGTACCGCTCAATCAATTCAGCTTGTTTTTTAAACTGCCTCTCAAACAACATCGATCTGCACCTATCTTCCTATTACCTTTTATACTAAGAATATATTCTAAGTATCTTCATCCTAAAAAAATCCACCAATGCTCTTTTTCTCAGTTACTATTGAGCATTAGCTATAGGCACTACACCAAGATCTACCTAAGTAGCTCAGTCATAACCTAATTTACCTAGTTAAGCATACCATTATCTCTGCTAGCATCAATATGCTCATTTCTCAGCCTTACTCACAAAAAATTCTACCTAGTTACTTTTTTGAGTGTTCATCCATCTCAAAACTACTACCTATGATGTTGTTGGCTCTTTGAGTAATAACATTTCCTCCTTTTGATCTCAAGCATATTCTTGTTGACAATAAATTAAATTATATTGCATAAAAAATATTGATGTCAAAAGGACAAGAAGGTGAAAGGGTGTGTCTATTGATTGATAAAGGCGGTGTCTACTGATTGATAAAAGGTGTGTCTATTAGATGAAAAGTTGTTTGTTAAGGCTATATATAGCCTACATGTTTTCCCTGTTAATTATGCAATCAAAAAGTATTAGTTTATGAAGTAAAATTTCCTCTCGATTAATTTATTTCTCTCTTCAAATTGGTATCAAAGCTTTGTTCGATTAAAATGAGCAACTCCTTTTCTCTTTCTTTTGTCCCTCAACTAACCAAAGAAAACTATGGTAAATGGAGTGTCCAAATGAAAGTCCTTCTTGGGTCTCAAAAAGAATGGGAGATCGTTGGAAATGGGTATACTGAAGTTGTAAATGAGGAAGAATTAAATCAAGCTCAAAAGGAGAGTTTAAGAAGATTGAGAAAAAAGACAAACACGCTTTGCTTTATATCTACTAAGGAGTACAAACATATGATGTGGCTTTTGAGAAAATAGCAAGTGCCACTTTTGCAAAGCAAGCATGAGAGATTTTGCAAAGTTCATTTAAGGGAGATGATAAGGTAAAAAGGGTCTGTTTGCAAAACTTCGAGGAGAGTTTGAAGGTTTACATTATTTTAGATTATTAATAATAAGTATTATTTGCAGTCAACCAATTAAAAATAAATGGTGAACTATGGATGATATTCATGTCATTGAAAAAATTCTTCGTTCTTTGGATTCCAGAGTTGACTATATTGTTGTAGCCATTAAAGAATCCAAGGATCAAAATTCCAGGAACATTAATGAACTCATGGGATCGTTGCAAGCTCATGAAGAAAGACTCAATGAAAAGAACAAAATTATAGCTTTGAACCAAGCACTCCAATCAAAATTGTTTCTAAATGAAAAGAAGGAAGATTTTAAAAATCAAAGAGCGAGAGGACGTGGAAATCGGTGAGGAAAAGGTCATGGCCATTTTGTATGTTTTAATTACCATAAACCTAGTCATAAGGCAAATGATTGCTGGTATAAGGTGGATGAAAAACATGATGCTAACCTAGTGTATGGAAACAAAAACCAAGAGAATCATAATCAGGAAACTTTGTTGCTTGTGTTTGAAAGTGGAGATATTTGATGCCTGGTATATAAATAGTGGCGCTAGCAAACATATGAAAGGTAACAAAAATTTATTTTCAAAGTTGTTAGAATATGATTATAGAGAAGTTAAGTCAGAGATGGAAAAACATACAAAGTGGTGTTTGTGAGATTGAATTCACAACTAAAACCAAAAGAATGGAGAAAATGTCTAAAATTTATCTTGTTCCCAGTTTAAAAAATAATTTGCTTAGCATGGGTTATCTTTTAAAGAAAGGATACGATATTCACTTCCATGATATAGCATGTCGCTTATCAAAGAAAAATCAGGTCATTTCTAAAGTTGGAGTAGCCTCAAATAATCTTTTTTCACTCACTCTTCAGAACCAAAATATGTCTTGTTTTTTTGGTGCTAATAAAGGAATTTCGAAGCTATGGCATGATAGATACGGTCATCTAAATTATGAAAATTTAAAGATGCTTTCAAGAAATATGATGGTCAAAAGTTTGTTGAAAATTGATTGTCTCGATGAAGTTTGTGAAGAATGTCAACTTGGAAAGCAACATAGAAATCCATTTCCTAATCAATCCCATTGGAGAGCAAAAAGACCATTGCCGCTTATTCATTCAGATCTTTGTGGTGCAATGCCAGTGACATCTTTGGGAGGTAATCGATATTTTATTTCTTTCATTAATGATTATTCACGAAAAGTTTGGGTGTACTTTGTCAAAGAAAAATCAGGAGCTTTTTATAAGTTTAAAGATTCAAAGGCAGAAGTGAAGACTTTTACTGGGCTTAATATCAACACTTTAAGGACCGACCATGGAGGAGAATATCTTTCAAATTATTTTGAAAAATATTGCTCAAACAATGGCATTCGGCATGAAACGACAATCCATCAAACACCTCAACAAAATGGTGTATATGAAAAAAAATCGAACAATCACGGATATGGCTAGGTGTTTTCTCAAGAAGAAGAGGTTGTCTAAAACCATTTGGGTGAAAGTTGTTTCTTATGTAGTTTATTTGAATAATAAGTCACCAATAAGGAGTTTGGAAAATTGCACACCATATGAAGCATGGTATGATATAAAACCAAATGTTCAACATTTAAGGTTGTTTGGGAGTGTTGCTTGCTCTCATATTCCAAATGCAATAAGAAGAAAATTGGATGACAAATCGGAGGAATGTATTTTCATTGGTAGTGAATGAAGAAGGCATACAAACTGTATCATCTGACTATAAAGAAAATTATGATCGGCCAAGATGTTAGTTTCGATCAAAGTTCTTTTTTTGAGAATTTGGAAGTTGAAAACAATAACATGCCCTTTTTTTTTGAAACCGAGAGAAATATTTTCTTTTTAATTTGGAAAATGTGGAGAATGACACATATAAGAAGTTGTTACCCCTTTTTCTTCTCCATCACATATTTTGTTTCAAGCTCACCAGGAAAAATGAGAAGCCAAGAATTATATGATGTCACTGATGAAGTTGAACCAAATAATGTTGTATTCTTCGTTTTCTTCATGGGGAAGATCTAATTTCTATTAATGGTTCATGTCAAGAAGAAAAATGGAGGAAAGCCATGGAAGAACGGATTGACTCGATTGAAAACAATGATTCGTGGTAGCTTACAAATTTTCCACCATACAAGTTTTGGAGTAAAATGGGTGTACAAGACAAAAATGAATCCAAATGGCTCTATTAACAAGTACAAGGCAAGTTGGCTGCAAAAGGGTACAACCAAAACAAAGGAGAAGATTTTACAGAGGTGTTTGCTCCTATTTCTAAACTTGAGATCATTCAGTTACTTATTTCTCTGGCTACTTAAAAAAATTGGAAGTTGTCTCAAATGGATGTAAAATCAGCATTTTTAAATAGTGTTCTTAAGGAAGAAGTTTATGTTGATCAACCACTATGGTTCATCAAGAAAGAAGAAGGGAACAAAGTATACAAGTTAAAAAAGGTTTTGTATGGGCTGAAACAATCGCCATGAGCTTGGTACAATCGCACTAATTCATATTTTGGAAAGTATGGCTTTCAAAAATGTCCATATGATTACACACTCTACATCAAAAGTAGTTCGGAAGGGAGATTGGTGGTTGTTATTTTTTACGTTGATGATTCAATTTTCGTAGGAAATAATGAGAAGATGTTGAATAAGGTCAAGCATCAATGATGGCAAGTTTGAAATGTTAAATTTAAGAGAGCTTCATCATTTTCTTAGCATTGAAGTTCATCGATCTAAGGAAAGAATTTTTATTTCACAGAAGAGCTATGCAAAAGAAGTTTTATAGAAGTTCAAAAAAGTTCAAAATGGAGAATGCTAATCCAGTTTCATTACCATGCATTACAGGTCTGAAATTATCCAGAGAAGGTGAAGGAAAGCTTGTTAGTTCTACCATGTTCAGAAGTCTTGTTGGAAATTTAATGTATCTGACTTCTACAAGGCCTGACATCATGTATGCGATTGGCTTGGTGAGAAAATTCATGGAAAATTCGTACTCCAACCACTGGGAGGCTGCAAAGAGAATACTAAGATATGTAAAAGAAACCACCGACCGTGGAATATTCTTTGAGGCTAATGTTCCGGTTAATCTTATTGGTTATACAGATAACAACTTGGCAGGAAGTATTAATGATTGCAGAAGCATTTCTTATTATGTTTTTCATCTTGGGAGTGGTGGAATTTCATGGAGCTCAAAGAAGCAGCCAATCATTGCGCTCTCTACTACGGAATCTAAGTACATTGCTGCATCTTATGCTGGATGTCAATTAATTTGGTTGCGTGGAATTCTGGAAAGTCTTAAACAGCAGTAGAATAAATCAATAACACTATTCTATGACAATAGTTCAACTATTTCAGTCACAAAAGATTCAGTGCTTCATGGAAGGACAAAACAAATCCGCATTCGGTGTCATTTCTTAAGGGAACTTATGAAAGAAAGTGACAATATTGTTCAGGATTGCAAAAAAAGTGATCGAATGGTTGATGTTTTAACAAAGTCACTTAGTGGGCAAGTCTTGAAGAGAAATGTAGAAAATTTAGGAATAAGAAGCAAGTTTAATTTAGGGGAGGCATTGTTGACAATAAATTAAATTAACTTCCATAAAATAATTATTGAAGTCAAAAAGACAAGAAGGTGAAAGGGTGTGTCCGTTGATTGATAAAGGGTGTGTATGTTGATTGATAAAGGGTGTGTATGTTGATTGATAAAGGGTGTGTTTGTTAGATGAAAATTTGTTTGTTAGGACTATATATAGCCTACATGTTTTCATTGTTAATTATTCAATCAAGCACACAGGCGCTTGGGTGTACAAATCAAATAAGAATCTAGCATAGTGAGCCAATGTCACCGAATGCTTAAATGTTGAATGATTATCCCAAGCTGACTTCCAATCATCCATATAGCACGAAGAATAACACCTAACCAGATGCAATTACTACCAAATTTCTTAGCACAACCATCAGGATTTTCTTCCATGGTCATCACCGATGAAATTTACTATTACTTTTCTAGAGAAATCAAACACAAAAATAAGGGTACTATAACAATCGGTTTTGATGCCTAACCATCACCATGGATCTCGATCTATGATCTAATAAACGGTCATAAAATTTAGTCTCTGAAATAAGGAAAGCATAGCCTTAAACCCATTGAAATGCAGTAAAATCCTAATCAGATACGGAAAAATAAATCATTAAATCGGTATGTAAGAAATTAAGGTTCATATACATCTACAGCATCAAAATGAAGATATACAACTTAATATCTATAATATACCTCATGGTACTCTCATGAGGGTCTTGAATGAGAATAAAACTCATGTTAAACACAAATAAATACCTACCAACACTTATCATTTGCCTCCTTCATGCCTTTCACCTCCTCCAATCAAATTTGGTTTCAACCACATAACCCAAATACAACTTTCCTTAAATGGTTTTTTTAATCTTCTTACCTTCTTCAACTTTATTTTTCAAACCTTGTTTCAAAACTTCACCATGCTCCATGAAGTCTACTACCTTCCTTTAGTCTTGACTCTCTCCTCTTTGCTTTTCAATTTCAGGTTTGAAAAGGATGAAACGGAGCAGGTTAGGTAAATTTTGATACGGTGCATGGAAAAGTATACATGACCACCCTTTTGAACTTTAACATTAAATTCATATTGAAAAACAATCGCACCTTGCTTTCTATTTGTTATTGCTTGGCCCATGTGGCACTACACCATGTTTTTGTTGGATCGGTTTCTTTATACAATGAGGAAACAAATGTTAATTTTCAAAATTTTATATATGCTATTACAAATAATATCTCATTATTCAAAACAATAATGATCATCATAATTGCATGAATACATACACATACATACATCCATATGTACGTATGTACACATATCAATTATAATATGTATGAATATTTATTTGCATCATACATATAAAATACATATTACAACATATATACAAACATAAGCAAATAGTGTATTTATAATTTATATATAAGCAATACGCACAAATATATATATATATATATATATAATTTATCAAAATGAATATTTAAATGATAAATATGTTTAGACGTGTTAGGATTATATAACCGAAAGTGTTTAATGAAAAATTGTATGATGACCTATTTTTTGGAAAATAAATATAGTATATCTGACTATAGAAAATATTTTATAAAACCAAAAGAACTTATAATAAAATTAATGTAAGAATTGAAACTTTCAATTTTATACTTGTTTTGATATTAAATTATATGAAACCCGATTATGAATATATAATCAATTTTAATTTTAAAATCAGCCATAACTTTAATTTGAAACAAAATATATACTTCTTTTCTAATAATGAACACACATATATAAATTAATATGTAATGGTATTAAAATTGAAAAAATTAGTAAATTCACTTGATCTTCCACGTAGTTATCACTTAAGAATTACAGTACCTCCTTTAAGGGAGTTTCTTCTCTGACTCGATTGTTAATATGTAATATCAATCACCAAGTTAACTTAGTTATGGAGGATTTTTTTTGTCTAAAGTTATATAAGCCAAAATGTTATCCTTTCCTTAGATCCATGGACGTAATTTTATATTTAAACAATTTGAATACACATACGCTGGTCAGTCATGTTTATTTAATTATCTAATAATTATTTTAACCAATACTTTTTGTTTATTAGTTTATATATTATTATGGGAAATTTTACCATAAGGGCTTCTTTCCATCAAACAATAAGTTTCTAGGACACAAGTTTAAAATAATTAATTTCTAGGACCAAAGTTAATACACGTTACGTCTGTTACTTTATCCCTTCATTCTGTTACTTTTTCTCCCGTTCTTTTTCCTTTTTCAGAACCCAGCAAAACGAAATCAAAATCTAAAATCGAAAAGTAGAGTTTTCTAAACGACTAGACAATTTGTGATCGAAGATTTCTGCCATTATTCAGTTAAACATCAATTTTTCTTCATTGATTCCTCTACAAGTATGTACTATTTTTTTTATGTAAAAGATTTAGGTAAATGTTTTGGAGCTGGTTTATTGCTAAATGATATTAATTAACGAGTTCTTCATAAAATATTAAGCGTCAGATCTTACTTTATTCAACTATTTAAAAAGATAGAAGCATTTATCTTCTGATGTAAAGGATTTATGTACATTTTCAGTTATATTTTCATAATCACTGATACAAATGGTATATTATCAAATGCATGCAAGGTATTTGATGTTTTTCTCATGATATTAGTTATTACATAAAATATACAGATATGTTAAACCCTAGGTAAAAAAGATAAAAGCATTTATGTTTTTATGTAAATGATTTAAGTTGTTTGTTGTTTTGGAGCTGGTTTATTGCTAAATGATATTAATTAACGAGTTCTTCATAAAATATTAAGCGTCAGATCTTACTTTATTCAACTATTTAAAAAGATAGAAGCATTTATCTTCTGATGTAAAGGATTTATGTACATTTTCAGTTATATTTTCATAATCACTGATACAAATGGTATATTATCAAATGCATTCAAGGTATTTGATGTTTTTCTCATGATATTAGTTATTACATAAAATATACAGATATGTTAAACCCTAGGTAAAAAAGATAAAAGCATTTATGTTTTTATGTAAATGATTTAAGTTGTTTGTTGTTTTGGAGATGGTTTATTGCTAAATGATATTAATTAATAGTTCTTCACTCTATCAAACATTTCATTATATATGACAATTTTTATGCAGCGTAAAAATGCATACAAGGTCTTCTAAGTCGAAGATATTCATTCGAAAAACAACTTGCATATTCATAAACGAAGGTGGAACCCAATGCATAAATATAAGACCTATATGCAGTCCATTTTGCAATGAACACAGCCAAAGACCATCAGCATCTACAACTCCATTGGTAATTGTTTTCATACTTATGTTTCCCATAATCTAGATTCCATATTTTAAATAAAAAAAATAGCTAAATTTTTTGAGCTTACATTGTTTACCTTGGTTAGTCTGCTATTCTGTTAATACATTTACGTATACATGCGTGTGTGTGTGTGTTTCTGCATTCACTTCATGTATTTTGTATTGGGTTGATGTGCATTGACTTGACTTGTTGGTTTATTTGCAGTCAGTTATCTAGCTTGTCTGCACTTCCATTCTCATCTTGTCAACATGTCTGCATTGGACTCTGGTTTCAATGTGTATGATGTTGCAAATTCACTTGATGTTTCATAGATGTATATATGTAATGTTCGAACACTTCAGTCAGGTTTGGTTACTTCATTTTCATTGATGTTGAGTTGTTTTCATGGTGCATTTGTTTGTGTATGCTATGCACTTGTTTGCACTATCACTTTTGAATCTGAATATTCATTGATGTTGTAGCTTTCATGTTGCATTCATACATGTTGTACATGTTATTACTTCAAGGCTATTGTAATGATGAAGATAAAGCACATTATCTTTATATACTTTGAAAATTTCTAATTGTAAATTTTCATTTCATCAAATAAATCTTGTTGGTTTTCAGTTGTGAATGTTCATTTATCTTTTATTGGTCTAAATTATAAATTAGAGAATGCGAAATTTTCAAACTGTGAAGGTTGAAATAGGTCTAAAAAAATTCAAACATTTGTTCTTTACAACAAAACCTATTGGATTTAATTTGTACTTTTGTTTTTTTTTAAAAAAATACTTTATATACTAAAAAAGTGCTTTATCTTTTATTTTTTTAAATAGAGGTACTTTATGTACTAAAAATTATCTTAACCTCAAAAAAATACAAAATAATTTAAATGATAAAACATATTATCATTTTATTCAAATTTTTGTGTAGTAAGATATTTTTTTGATAAACTTGTTATTTTTAGCTTCTAATTTATTTTTTGATTTTCCTAAATATAGAATCAAAGTGCACCAACACAAGAATTACCTGATGTGAATGAAAAAGAAGACTTCATATCTGATGATGAAAAAATGATTTCACAGCAACTAGCTGAAGACAGTACTGATTTGGACGATGTAGATCGATATGACATTAAGAAAATAGCCAAGAAGCAAAAAAGGCAGTACACAAGTGCTTATAGATGTAATTTAGATGCAATCTATAAGGTGATGTCAATTATAAAGGAGAAACACATTCTTTCACTTGAAGCAAAAGCTTTTTTTAGAAAAAACGCCATTCAAAAACTTCTTCAACATTTTTCTTAGTGATTCAATAGCACGGCAAGATTTAAGGAAAAGTGCTTCAAATTTAGATGATATCATACTTCTTTTGATGAAAAAGAAAATGCTTTCACAATTGGAAACAAATTACTCAAAATTACTCTTGAAGAAGTCAGTCTAATTTTTGGAATGCCATTAGCTGGAGAAGACTTATTTCCTATACCAGCTTCTAACGAAGCTTCAGCCATGGAAAGTTTCTCCAATTTTTTAACTGCCAATTTTGAAGAAGAAGACATAATTAGCCAAAAAACGGTAACAAAAAGATAGAATACACTGTTAGAAGAAGAAAAAGGAAATGAAGATATAGTGAAATTGTTATTGTTGTTGCTGGTTATAACTTTTCTTTTTCCAAACAACTAAAGCTATATGCAATGGGGTTTCTTGCCGAAGTTGCTGAATTTAAAAAAATTAAATTCAATTTCTTGGCCACGAGCAATATGTGAAAATGTGTTGAAAAATGTTAAAAAGTATCATGCTGACCCTAGAGGTACACCAGGCTGTACTATGGTGTTACTGGTATGCTTTCATAATTTTAACTAAATATAAATATATTCAAATTTATATTTAATACAAAAATATAAATGCTTTTATCTTTTTCTTGCAGTACTGGATTTGTGAACGAACACAAATAGTTGATGAGAAGGAAAATCTGCAAACAAAAATCCCAAGAATGGGAAAATGGGATTTATCAAAATTGAAAGATTTGGGCCTCACTGAGGTTGACAATGACAAAGTATGCTATTTTTTTAACTGTACATTTTTTTTGATTTTTTCGAAAGCAATTTTGTAGAATGTTAGTAGCCTAAATAATAGAAAACCAAACGAGTATAGAAAGTATATGTGCAAGCTTAACTTGTCTAGTACTTCAATGACAATATATGTGAAAGCTTAACTTTAAATTTATTCATTGCAGATTTTAAAAAAATTTGCAGCTGTAACAAAAGAAGAGAAAGAATTTCTTTCCAATAAAATAAAAGCTATTGAAGTGGAAGTAGACCGAAACAACAAAAGAAAATTAAATGAGTACCAGGAAGACACAAGTTTGAGAAAATATGAAAAAGAATCTGCTGATAACATAATGGAGCTATAGTCAAAAGTCAATTTTTTGTGCTCTGAGATGAAAAATGTTGAAGAACAATTAAAGAAGGAAATACGTTTAAGAGAAGCAGCTGAAAATAGAATCCAAATTCTTGAAATGAAGCTTCAGAAATTGAAAAATTTAGAAAAGCATGCAGTGGAGGAAAAAGATAAGTTGAACAAAAAAACTGAAGCTGAAAAAGGTAAAAAAAATTTGTTGGTATGATTCACATAAACAGTTCTGCTAATCTTCCAACTTTTGATATTATGCAAACTCAAGATTTCATACTAGAAAAGCAGACACAAGTTAGTTTAAAATCTGACAATCTGAAAGAGCCTTCTCAAGAAAATGCTTCTGAAAATCCAATTGTTGTTGAAGATATTGTCGTAAAAGAACCAAAAAAGAAGAAGAAGCCAAAGAATGTTGACAAATGTCCACTACTCAAATATCTTACCGAAGAAAAAAAAATTGTCAAAAAAAATTTCAAAATTCTTGGACGAAACAAGTAAGTAACTAAACTACTTTTGACTCAATTGAATTATGTTATGGTAGAAGTTCTACTCACGGCGATCTGGTTGAATTGGGGGAAGTTGTAGGTATTATTGCGGGGCAATCAATTGGGGAACCAGGGACTCAACTAACATTAAGAACAAATTTCACCATAAGGGCCTCTTCCCATCAAACAATAAGTTTCTAGGACACAAGTTGAAACTAATTATTTTTAAGGACAAAACTGGGCCGTTAGCATTTCTCTTTTCTTTTTAATGTACTGTCAGCTGTTTTATGTACAATTCATAAAATTCTTGTACAGTATGACAATATATTTTCTTAAACCTGTTATTAATATTTAGTTAACTTATGGTAGATCTGTACCATCCTTTAGTTAATATTGAAGGTGACAATTAAAAAAAGATAAAACTGATTATCTTTTGTATGTACTGTCATATGTTTAATGTACAAGTCACAAATTTGTCAACCATTTTAACCATGTCATAATATGCAAACATTTTAACATTGTCATGTTTGGTAGTGCCATTCAATAAACATCCGATAATGTGTAAACTTTTTAAGTTATGGTTCAATCAGAGTTAATAATCAATTTGTCACTTGTGCCATTCAATAAACAACCTTGTATTGTTGGTGTACTACGCAGCGACTTGATGGATTGACTCAGTTTAACTTAAAAATTGCAAAATTGAGTCATTCTAACAAGTAGTTGGGTTGTATCATCGACAATCCAAGGCTGTTGAAATTTATTAAAATCTGAAGAAAAAAAAATTTGGTGATGAATAGTTTGCTGGTTGATGTTCATGAAGATAAAAACAGTTATTTAAGCACCTATTATTGTCAGCACCAAGTATTTTTATTTGCAACCTTACTTTTTTTAATGCACTATACTTTAGTTAATAATCCAAGTGACAACTAAAAAAGATAAAACAAAATATCTTTTTAATGTACTGTCAGCTGTTTTATGTACAATTCATAAAATTTCTGTACAGTATGACAGTATGACAATTCATAAAATTCCTGTGCAGTATGTACTATTGTTATTTTCTTTTGTTAAAAAATATTTCATTACATACTAATCTTAATTTTTCAATATACCAATCTTAATTAATTTTCTTTTATACTGTATGTGCCATACAACACAGAACATACTAATCTTAATTTTTTAGTGATGAAGCATTTACTTGTGACGATGAAAACTTCATCACCATCACAAAAAGTATGATAGAAGAACTTCTCTATGGAGAATATATTTCTGGTCAAGTAAGTACAAAAAACTATACTTTGCGTCATTGTAAATTCTTTTCTTTGCTTCATTATAAAATCTATTCTTAATCCATATTTTTTTTGGAAATGTAGGTTATTGATTGGTTTTGGTTCAGAAAAACAAAATTTTTAGAACAAAGTTCTAGCATTATATATGTGAACACAACAATGACAGTAAGTGTACTATAATGTAAAATTTAATTTGTTTCTAAGATAAATTTTCTGAAATTATTTTTTAACAGAAAAGCGCAACAGATGGAAACCTGGAAAAGATAAAAAAAAATATGTTTAATCCTTTTATTAAACAAGCACTTCTAAATCCATTATGTTGCAATATATTATTTCCTATACATGGCAATGAACATTGGAGCTTGCTAGAGCTAGTAGTGGAATCATGTTCATGGAACCATTATGATTCTCTACACTTGACCACAAGATCTAAGACATTAAGAAGTGGACATTCAAGGTTTGCTATTAATGTGGTAAGTAAAATACACTGAAAGTAAAAAAGATAAACAGATTTATCATTATTATTAAAAATTTATATATATATATATATTTGGCAGAAAGCAGCGGTAAACAAAATCAATAAAGACTTACATGACGCAGGCGAGAAAACAATTCTGGGAAAGTCTTCATTGATTGAAAATATTAACTGTGCTCAACAAAGCAACGGGTAATTTTCATAATCACTGATTAAAAATGTTTACCTAGTATTTAAGTACATTTTCAGTTATATTTTCATAATCACTGATACAAATGGTACATTATCTAATGCATTCAAGGTATTTGATGTTTTTCTCATGATATTAGTTATTACATAAAAAAGATAAAAGCATTTATGTTTTTATGTAAATGATTTAAGTTGTTTGTTGTTTTGGAGCTGGTTTATTGTTAAATGAAATTAATTAAAGAGTTCTTCATAAAATATTAAGTGTCAGATCTTACTTTATTCAACTATTAAAAAAGATAGAAGCATTTATCTTTTGATGTAATGGATATAAGTACATGTTTAGTTATATTTTCATAATCACTGATACTGGAGATTTTTATACAACGATGAATGTTACACAATAACTAAAATTTTAACAAATGCAGGTTCGACTGTGGAATTTTCGTAATGATGTTTATCCAAAAGTTAGCAGAAGGAATGGACACAACATCAAAAATCAGTCTAGAACAAGTAAACGCATTTAGAGCATAGATAACTGCACAAATTCTCTCTGATGAACCATACTGCTGGACAATTGAAAAATTCTGCAGTTCAGCTTCAGCAACAAAAGATGTGAACTGACAATGATAGCAACAAATTCTTTGATGTCTAACAGTATTTTTATCATACATTTGTTAAAATTTTATTTGACTGATGAATTTGTAATGGTTGACTTAGGCCATATTATTTGAATTGTAAAACCTACTTACAGATGTTGTAGACTTGAGTTTGTTTATGTGTATGTTGTGCACTTGTTTGCACTGTCACTTTTGAATCTGACTATACATTCATGTTGTGTCCTAGAAAAAAATTGGGCCGTATAATACAGAGTGTGTTGTGTAATGTGAAGGTTACTGTGATGTTAAGTAATTTGCTAGGATGAGGAAGATAGTGTGGATGGAAGTGCTATGCAGTTAGTGTTGATGGTTGCTGTGAATTTCAGGTTATAAAGGTCGTTTCTGTTGGTGTTGAGGATGTTTTATGTCAAATGACAGAAGTTTGAAGATAGTGATTGGAGTTGCAGTGCAGTGAGAGGTGATGGAAGTCCTGTGAGCTATTTTAGGTTGTGGCAAGTGCAAGGTTGGTCAGTTGTAGGCAGAAGGGTAGATGTTAGTGGAAATGAATGATGAAAGTGATGATGCGTGAGAATGGGAAGAAGGAATGCTGGTTGAATACTGCTTTCTTGAAAAAAGAAGTTATTACAAAAAGATAAATAACTATTGGAGATGGATAGGTATTCCACCGTTATGAAAAATGAACAAATATTTCTGCACAAACAAAATTGAACAAATATTTATGCACAAACAAAATTTAAATCAATGACCGCAATATACTTAAGTCCTAAGCTTGTTTGAGGCCAATGATATATCAATTTATCTTTTTAAACAGAACAATTGCAACCAATAGTTCTTCCATACTTTCCATTTCCTGTTAGAAGAGCAACTACCACCTTCATCATTCACAACTTCAAGTGCCTCTGACTACTACTTACTTCACTGCCAACCTCCACTGCCTCACTTCTTAACTACAACACCTCCTCCTTTACAAAAGTCCAAATACCACTCTGTCATACTTCACTTACTAACCATACTTCCATCCCAAACCATTCACAACCTATAAACTTCACAGTTCTGTGACCATACAAGCAAATACTACTACACCATTGTTTCATTCAATACAAACTGCAGCAACATTCCACACTCAACACTGTCAGAGAAGCCACAACCCACAATTCTTCTTCACTAACCATCATCTTACCAATTCCACACTGACTACCTACCGAGAACCATCACATTGTCTACCAGAAAAGCAGAAACTCATAAACAATTGCATACAACCAAAAGTAATCAAAATCAGATTATATCCAATTCAACATATGCAATAATCCAAATATTCAAGTCAAAAGTATTCATAGAACAACCAATCAATCAAATACACTGGACTAATACAATCAACTCAATTATTCAACTCAAAGTATTCATAGAACAACCAATCAATCAAATACACTGGACTAATACAATCAACTCAATTATTCAACTCAAAGTATTCATAGAACAACCAATCAAATACATTGGACTAAAACAATCAACTCAAATATTCAAAGAACATCCTCTTCTATTATGTCCTTGTTTTTTACACTTTCCACATCTGTTTTGCTTAGCATGAAAGTCAGCCCCTTCAATCCTATTCATCCTAGGCCTACCAGCTCCACGAACAGGCTTAGGAGGAAGAACAATAGATGATTCTTCAGCTTCAATTGCTTCCTTATCAAAAGTTGGAATAGTATTGATCAAATGTGAATATGAAGCTCGATAATACTCAACAGTAAAGTAATTCTCAATATATTCATAAACAGAATTTCTGGTTAAAGAAATACACTTCAAAGCATGCGCACAAGGAAAACCTATCACTTTCCATTGATTGCAACTGCAAATGCAATTTTTAAGATCAACCTTTTGAGATGTTGGAGAATGAACTTCAAAAATATACCTACAAAATGTAAAATTAAAAACAGTTAAAATATGTACACAAATTGCATTTCCAAAAAATGATTATTAGCACTATATATATTCTCTCTAATCTATCTAATAAATAAGACCCAATTCATGTGCATAGAACTAATAGTGAAAAATAAGACTCATAAACCAAAACAAATAACAACAGGCATACTGTTCATATTCTTTAGAGAAAGTATATCTTATGTAAATTTTGATTTTGACTTTCTTTTTAAAAAAAATAATAACCAATCTAGAAAAAAGAAAGCATAAAGGTTATAGTAAGAATTAAAACCTGTAAACCTTGACAGTGATTTCAATGGGTAAGGCATCCACTGATTAAGTGGAATTGACTAGAACATTGCCTTGATGCACCAGATTTGACTTTTCCAAAAATATCAACAGGATTGTCCAAGTCAAGAACTAATATACCATAAGTAAAATGTACAGACTCATCTAGACGAAAATAATGAAAGAGCTAAGAATTACATACAGTGTTAATTACAATGCCGCGACTGTCAAGATTCAAAAGATCCAGAGGGGTTTAAAATTTATAAATACCAACAAAATGAAATCATAACACATGCTACATAGCAAGTTGAAAAAAGATAAATGCATTTATCATTTTTTTCAGAAACTATGAACATCATGTAAAAATATAGAAATAAATACCTAGATGATTTAGAAACACTCCACCCAAATCCTTCTTCCTTCAATTTCAACAAACGAGCTTCCATTTTTGGACATAGCACACTAGTCCACTTTGATGCCTCTTCTCTATGATTAGACATTTGCATCATCAGTTTTACCCTAATTCCATCAAGACAAGCAGTAACAGGCAAACTTCTTTCATCCAAAATCCAAGAATTAAAACTCTCAGCTACATTGGACTTATTTTCACCATATCGCTTCCCCGGAAAAAACAAATCAGCCCAATGATCATATGGTTTATCATTCAAGTACTGTATAGCTTTGGCACCTCCAATTTCTTTGTACTTGGACATGGCTTTTTCAAACTCATGATGATTAGAAGCTATAGCACAACGCTCAAGTAAATGAGCTACCCAAACACCCCTTCCACTTTTCACAATGCTAGCAATATTATTTTGCATATGATGCAAACAATAAGAATGATGACTATTTGGAAAAAAATTTGGAATACTTAACAATAAACCCCAGTGTCTATCACTTAAAAAAGTTAATATTCTATCACAACTGAGAGCATTCTTTAGGTGTTTTAAAAACCAACTCCAACACTCTTCATTTTCTTTGGGAACAAGAGCCATTGCTAATGGGAAAAAACCTGAAAAAAAACAAAAAAAAATAATTCACTGTTTATGTATTACATTTGAAACAACAAAAAATTAATTCACTTTTTGTGTAAAAAAATATTATATTTGAAATAGTATTATCTAATAGTAGACTATCACATGTGTAGTCTACGCAGAAAGGGTAGAAATTGCAAAGATATGATACATAATTCATGCATACAATACAAAGAATAATATTCAAACATCTAAAACATATATGCTTTTATCTTTTCTATATGCTGTTTAAATCATTTGTATACCTTATGTAAGAAATTCAAATAAAGAGAAAAATGATAAATATGTTCAACATGTAGTAGTATCTATGATATATAATGACGGCTTAATATGTTATTTAATTCTTTATATTAAAAGATAAATGCATTTATCTTTTTTAACTCCTGTATACAGTAACATTTTGTATATCAAATTAAAGAACATTAAATCTTTTACAGTATTTGTTTTGGATCAAATTTACAATAAGAAGAGCATGGCTGTCCATTGAACAATTGTACCTACTTTGTAACTAGTGCAACTAGATTGAAGATGTTAGAGATAAAAACATATATGCATTTATTGTTTGAAATATGACAGATTCTGGTAAATCCAGCATAAGCAGTAGGTATCATGATAAACTGAAAAAAATAAAACATCCAGATTATGTATCTATCAAAATAAAAATAAAAAAACAACCAACATTAATCATCATTAATTTTCAGTTGAACTAAATTGTCAGTTTGAATTCATTTTTGCAATAATTTCATATGCTAAACCCTAACGCAGAAGAAAATATAATGAATTGAACAGCATACTACTACATTTGAAACAACCAAATGCACTATATTTGAAACAGTACTATATAACAGTAGACTAATCACTTGAACAAAATGCAGTATGTACACAACAAAATTCACTAGAACAATAACTTAAAGAAACAGTACAATGTAACATAAATACAACAGCAAAAAAAAGAATCAGTACCTTGATTCCCATTTTTCACAGTGGCAGCCATCAAAATACCACTTCGCCCTTTCAAAAAGGTAGCATCCAAAAACACCATAGGACGACAATAGTTAAATCCAAATATACATGCCTCATAACATACAAAAACTCTCTCAAATTGATTTGTTTCAGAATCCACATCCATACTTGAATAACTATTTGGGTTATTTCTTTCCAATGCCTTCAAATACCAAACTAATTCATTGTAAGATTTCTTTTCATCACCAAAAATATCATTCATAGCCAATTTTTTACCCTTATAAGCAAAGTAATAGCTTAGCTCCACATCATAATCTCTTCTAAAACTTTTAATGATATCCTTGGTTTTTCTTTTTGGCTCATCACGAATTTGATTGACGATTAAACTTTTCACAAGATCACTATTAATGGTTGGACTACTAAGGGAACGAAATCCACCACCACAAGTATGAATCAAGTTAATGTTTTTAACAAATAGTTGGTCCAATTGCTTCAGTTTGCAAGAAGCATGAATCCTAAAAGGACAGCTAGCTACAGCACATCGAACTGTCAATCGTTCTTTACAATTCTTAATATAATGTACTTTAAATCCATTCTTCAAACAATAAGCACTAACTGTTCTACGGAATCCAATAGCAGAATCAAACTGTTGACCAACGCTAGTAAAAAATTCCATATTTGAATTCTTCTTCAACAACTCATGTAAATCCTTTTGTTGAGTAAAACCAAAATCTAAATCATCATCATAACCTAACATATTATTACTTGACTCAACACCAACAACTGAACCAGACTTGCTACTTTCACCAACAAAATTATCCATTGAATCATTCTTCAACCGTAGAAAAAAAACCAAAAGTTCTTCCTTTTTAAACCAAGACAAACACAATATAGCTTGAAGATCACTATCCGTTTCAATAAAGGTAGTCTTTGATTCTCGAATATAAAAAATATCAAAGCATAATGGAGTAAAATTATTCCACTGCTCCCAAATCCTATTCCTAACAGAAGAAATAGAAGCATCCAATCCAAAACGAGCACTAAAACAATTGTTATTGAAATCAAACACAACTATAACAGATGAATCACACCTGCAAAAAAAATGTAAAAAAAATATAACTATGTGAAACTGATCTTAAATAAAAACTAATAGCATAAGACTATTTAAATCATTTTTTATACCACTTTTTGAAAAAAGATAAAACAATTTATCTTTTACAGATCACTATCACTCTTTGGGATAACCTGATTACAACAGTGGAAAATATAACTATGTGAAACTGATCTTAAATAAAAACTAATAGCATAAAACCATTTAAATCATTTTATATACCACTTTTTGAAAAAAGATAAAACAATTTATCTTTTACAGATCACTATCACTCTTTGGGATAACCTGGTTACAACAGTGGAAAATATAACTATGTGAAACTGATCTTAAATAAAAACTAATAGCATAAAACCATTTAAATCATTTTATATACCACTTTTTGAAAAAAGATAAAACAATTTATCTTTTACAGATCACTATCACTCTTTGGGATAACCTGATTACAACAGTGGAAAATATAACTACATGTGGAAGAAAAACATTCGTCGTGATTGTACCTATTCAAGTTTACATTGTTGAAAAATCATAGGTGAAAAAGATGATCTGCAAAAATATACTTAATGGTGAAAAAGAAGAGCTAAAAAATTATCATAACAAACACACACTAAGATCAATATGGTCTTTAAAACACATAATCACATTCGATGGCTGCCAAATTATTACTAGAGCCAGAATGGAATTTTGATACACCATTCTTAAACATCTAAACAATCAGAGTTTAATTGCAAACTAAAGAACAAACGAAGCTAAATACACAGTGATTGTGTTATCAGAATAAAACAATACCATTCAGAAGCCATTATTCCAACTACATCAAACAAAACCTTCCTCCAATAGATGAAAACAGCCTTTTGTGAAAAGAAACATACAGTAACATCATGAACATCATAAAAAATAGAATTGAGAATGAAAAACAGCAAATAAAAAAGAGACTCACCAAATGAAGAAAATCGCCTCACGATTTCCCACAATTAAAGTCAATTTTGATTTGAGAAGAAACTAACGCCTCACGACCGCTTCAATTGCACAAGAAACGACCGCTTTGATTGAACAAGATACGTCTAATTTTCACGACCGCCTAATTTGCAAGATTGGTAGATTTCAGAAGGTACGTAGTTCTTTGAGAAGATGAAGACGCACGCGCCTAATTTTCATGATCGGTAGATTTCAGAAGATACGTACTTGTTTGAGAAGATGAAGACGCACACGCCTAATTTCCAAGATCGGCAGATTTCAGAAGATACGTAGTTGTTTGAGAAGATGAAGACGAACACGCCTAATTTCCACGATCGATTTCAGAAGATATTTAGTTGTTTGAGAAGATGAAGACGCATGCCGCACATACTTGTCCTCGAAAATAATAATTTCAAACCCGTGTCCTGGAAAAAAAATGGGCTGTATAATTAGGCCCTTCGTACCAATTTCCACTATTATTATTATTACTATTAGCCTATCCGATAATTATATATTACATAATAATTATATAATTCATTAATTAACTTTTAGGCCCTTTATTATAATGAAATATTAGTTTTAAGAATGATTTTATTAAGTTAATTTTGGACATGCATTGGTAGATAAGGTTGTGAGACTTTTAGGCGTGATAGTTTATCCTCAATAATACATTAACAACCCTAATATTTAAAACCTACGTAGACTTTACCGAAGTATAATAGTAGACACGAGGCTAGGTTCTTACATATCATTTAGGTTAAGTCCTACTTCATAATCACGTTGTTGCACCCTTAAGCAACAACTGCATGTTATGTCTTTATATCAACACTATGTCGCTCCAATGTTTATAGCTTGTTTATTGGAACATGCTATGTAAAAACTTTCCATTTTGATTATCGAAATTGACACCAAATGCATCCATGGTATTCCAATGTCGAATATTTAATCATCGAAAAGTTAAATGGTTAGGGTAAAATAAAAAGAACAAATAGGAGAAACGGAATCTCACAGCGGAAACGACAACATATAACATTATAAAGACAATGTAAACTATCACTCCAAGATAAAAAGTATATCAGAGTTAGAAAAAACCCCATCAACTAGACAGTCATAAATTTTTGACCTTACAATTTCTGATGAGTATAAACAATACAGTGGAAAATAAAAATATTATGGCAAATGAACATCCTGCTCTACTCCATGAGCTCCATGTCCCTCGAACGACAACCTAGAAAAACACTCGGTCTGACCCTAGCATTATAATAAAATAACACCCGGATAAGTTTGGAAAACCAGAGTGAGAAAACTCAAGTAATATGGTGAACGTTTAATAATTCTATGAGATCACGTCGCTAAACACGGAACCGGTTTTTTACCTCATAAGAACAACTTCCATACGTGAAGAAATGGAAGACAAATAAGAACAACAATCCTAATAAGAAAAGATGAACACAAACAAGATTGAAATCCAAACTTAAAGAATGGACACAAGTAATTAAATATCGAGAAGAGCTCCAGACACTTCTTTATGCAATTAAGAAAACGATTCAAAGATTTGAATCAAATAAGGAAAGGAGAAATTTTCAAACAATGACTAGAAGGGTGTGCCCCATTACCAAAAGTATACCTCTAGAAATATACTTAAAAGGGTCTTCTCCTCTGACTTCTCACGGGAACTCCAAGCCGGACCTCGCCAACCTTACTGAGTATCCGAGTATTTCACATCTCCACAACCATAAAACCGAATTCAATCTAGAGTAGATGTGAAGATACCATAATGGGAGTAACTACACATAGATTGGCCCCCACTTGCTTTCTAGTTTTAGTCATTTCCAACAAAGGATATCCATGCTCAAAATGAGCAACAAATCGTCTTGGATTGATGAAACACAAAGAAGAAAAGATTAATCCTAAGGTTCGAATCGAAATAAGGGGAATGAATTTATCCAATATGACTAGGAGGGTGCGCCCCCATACATCGAAAGTATACCTCCAGATAAAATACAATTGATAGCCCATGCCAAATATGCAACACTCTCAGGAAATTCCAAGCCAGACCTCGTTAAATCCACAAACATCCAAATATGCTCACATCATCGCATGCATGCTACCAACAACTTTCTAGATAAATGTGAATATATCCTAATAGGTATGACTCACATGGCTTGGCTCCCACTCGCTCTTTGGTTTTAGTTTCCACGGTGTTCAATGCCAATGCTCAAAATGAGCGACAAATCGTTTTAGATTGATGAAGCACAAAGAATGAATCAAAGTTGATAGTTAAGAAATCAACTATCGAAAGTAAATGAATGATTGTATATGGGAATTAGATCATATACACTTGTCACTAATAAACGAATCAAGATTTAAAATATTTGATTTTCACTTGTGCTTGATTTTCACATCACAAATGTTGGTAAAACACTTTAAACCACTCTTTAAAACATTCTTTTAAAGGAGCAAATTATATTTCTAAGTGTATTAAAAAGGAGGATCAAAAACGAATGTCATCGAAAACATTGTTTACTATAAACCCAAAAATAATTTACACTTAGCTTTATTTTTAAACATTCCTTTTTAAAAAATTTCTCGTTTACAAACTATCATTTATAAATTTTGAAAAAAACATTTATTATCCCAAAAAGTAACAAATAAATTTAAATACTTTTATTAATTTCAAACAATGTTAACCATCTTGAAAAATAATTGATGTAATTCCTTTATAAATTTTAAAATCACACTAATTATCCCAAAAGACCATAAATCAAGTTATAATCTTTTATAACAACAAAAATTATCCCGAAGGATAATAAATCAAATTTAGAATATTTTATAAATTTAAAACAACATAAATTATCCTGAAAGGTAATTAATCAAATTTATAATCATCTATAAATTTAAAACAATATTAATTATCTTGGAAGATAATAAATCAAATTCATAACTTCATTTATAAATTCTTAATCAATACTTAAGCTTTATTTTCCGAAATTCTCAAAATATTTGAAAATATAGTTAAAACAACTTCCAAAGTGCAAAAACATGATCAAACATTTAGTAAAAATACAAGCACAAGTTTAACACACACAAGGGTTTAAGAAGATGATATTTCATAAGTGACGATATAGCGAAAATTGCTATAACGGCACTTACGCAATTCAAACAGGATGTCACAAATATTTCAACCAAACATTAATATAAACAATAAAAGAATATAAATAAGATGTAGATAACTGTAAATAAATATTGACGAGAAACCCCTCAGGGGCCCCCTACAAAAGTCCCCTGTAAATCTCAAATATATATATGCACTTCGAAGTGTCCTGTAGCGACCTATTCGCCATGAAAACACTCCGACTTCTTTCTTTTTGCCTCTGCAACACAATGGTTATTTATGCCATCCGCTATCCAACGGGATTTCAAATCCAAACAAACAATTAAGTAATAATAATCTTTTCATTTTGCAAGCACGGAATGGTGATTTATTCTACTCGATAGGTGTCTAAATAATCTATTCAAATTTACTATACTAGAATGAGGTTTTATTCTACTAAATATATGTCCCCCACAATGTATAACTAATTTAACTCTGTTAAGTGTAATTAAATTTAATCACTATACTTTTATCACTAATTTATACTTCATTAATATTATTAACTATTGTGATGAGCAGGATTTTCAACTCTCGAAAATCGACATTAATACATCCTCGGTATTCATGTGCTGCAAATCGGAGCGGCGGAGACCCGGTTCGTTGAGGGTAAAAAGGAAAAGAAGACAGAACAGAATCTTACATGAATTGAATAACGTATATTGTTTCAATATATAATCTTTACAGCAGAAAATTTAAATACATTTATCAGAGTTAAACATAGACAGTTATAAATCCATGTCCGTACAAATGTGGAATAAAGTAGTACATGAGTGTGGTGGAAATGGATAACTATCTGTTGAAGAATCTTCTAACTCCATGCTTCGAGCTCTTCCAGATTTCTTCTAACTAAAAATAACTACTAGGCTAGCCGGAAAAATAGAGCACCTAGAGTTTAAGGAAAGGAAAATAAACTCCGGGCCAGTCATGGGACTGGCATAAAAACTCAAAATACGGGTTTTGAAAACAAAAGGTATCTCATAAGACCATGCCGCATAAAAACATGGAACGTGTTTTTACCTTATGAGAACCAAAACATTTTTACGTGGAAATTTGGTAATATTATTTTTAACGACATTCTTTTGAAAACATTTGCAAACAAACTTATAAATCTTAGCTGAAATACTTGCATCTCACATTTCAGTACTTTGCACAACTAAATCCATACAGTGCTTATTGGATACTGGATTTCCAACTGAATAGTGAGGTAAGGGACTACCTCCCATACAGTGCATTTTTAGAGGAATGTACCCAAGGCCCCTATGTTGGTACTTATGGGAATTAAGACCGACATATCCGAAAATATAATATACGAATAGCACCAAATATTATGTCATCTGGTCGTTACCAACCTATCCGGGACCCCAAGCACACATCACATAATTTAAACCTGAAGTTATAGCGGGTAGAAATTTTATCAATCTAGAAGGTGATTTCATACCTTGATTGGTTACAACCCACTTTAGCCTTGAAGCATCCCCTATTTCACTATTCCCGGGTGTGAGGATTTGAGGTAACGATTACCTTTTGTATAGCACATCTTCCACTTTGAATGCCACTTTGCCATTTCACAATCACACAACTAATTTCTACAGACGTATAACTCTTGTGCTCATACGTCTTAGTAAAGGGTGTTAAGCTAAGAGAAGTTGCCTTCTCTACCACCAAATAGATGATACGTTCATAGAGATCAATCGATATAATCTAGAAATGTAACGTCAGACAATTCGTCCATACATGTTATCCAAGAACAGGACAAACCGAAGGCACTCTCCTACCACATCCTATCAGACATTACCCCTAAGATTAGTAGCGAGTTATACCTTGCACACAAAGATCCTAGAATGAAGGCACACTGCTATTTATTTATCTCGGGAGCAAATATGAATATTCTCAACAAGCAGTCCTTCCGTTATGAAGATCCTCATCTTCAAAATCAAAGTCTTAAATATATTTTTTCTTTACCTACGAAATGTAAGTTGGTTCGAAGTGGTTTTTAGATAGGAATTACCCAAATCCGACCCCGGTTCCTTCAAACCAATCATCGATAAAAAGATGGTTTACAAATAGGCGGTTTATAATTTGATTTATTCATTTCTTTTTATCGAAAATATCTTCGAGGGATATATGTCTTTTAAAAAACATTCTTGTTGGTATATACGTAATCATTAAACCTCTCTTTATTAAATTCTTTGGTTTAATTAAATAATTCCGAATCATTTTACTTTAATCCCAAGATTTCTTGTTTTTATAATGTAACATTTTAAGAAGTTGAAAACATGTTATCTAAAATGGTAAATCCGAATTGTTTAAATTTTGGAAAATTTAATTTTTTATACTTAACCAGTTTTCGACATTTCGACCTTATCTATCTCTCACCTAAGTGAAGCCAGGTGAACCAGGGCACTGGTTGATCCTGAAGATCTCCTTAGTTTAAATACCTCAATCAAATCTCACGAATAGAAAAACCAGGTGCACTCGTCGACTTAATAGGGCCAAGATTAAAATAATTGCTTATAACAGCTTTTCTTTAATTTTTTTATTTAAATCCTTTTAAATAAATCTTCAATCATCTTTAAAACACATAATTAGTCATTTAAAACCATTTATAAAAGATTTGAAAAAGAATTGTTATTTTTAAAGTTATGTTTCAAAAGCTATTAAAAACCGCTGCAAATAGTGTTGTGAATGGTGTTTTAAAAGTTATATTGACCAGAATGACATTTCTGTCATTTCAAAATTTATTTATATAACTCAAATCTCTTTTACAAAATTTAAAAAGATTTTTCCATATTTTTAAAACATTTAAAAATATTAAATTTTAGGAAATCCTATTTTTGGATTCCAAATTGCAAAACTTCGATTATTTTGAAAATTTGTTTTACTTATATTTCAAAATCTACAAGATGAAATCTTGGTTTTCTTCTTTTGTTTGAAAACTATGAATATAATAGTCTGGAAAATTCTTATTACAAATAATTCCGAGCTATATTCCACTTTATGTACTCATTTAACTTTTGCGGCGCGAAATCACGAACTACCGTTACGCGGTGCGCCTAGTTTTGACTTGTTTTTCATTTCCTATTCAGACTTCACCAAATTTGTTTCTAGTGTTTATAAAACATTATTAAAACATTTTAGACCATTTTTAAGAGGTTTAACATTTCATACATACCATTTCATTAATAAAATAAAAGTGATTTCCTTTGTGATTTTCGACGTGTATTTAACGTGACTTGTTACAACAACCAAATTAAACAATCAATACTTGATGATCAAAGTATAAACAAGCAACCAAACTAATTAAAAATCATCACAACCAAAAAGAGCAAATCATATTATATCATCCAATATATAATGTATATAAATATACAAATATAGAGTTTCCCAACTTAATCCAAAACGATACTTCCTGCCAACATTCAATCAAATCAACACTTCACTAAGCATCTCCTAAACACCCAAAGCTCGCTGCCATGCCTCCTTTTACTTGCTAATCATGCTTTACATGATGACTTAGGCTTAATACTAGAGTTTAGAAGAGATTAGAGAAGATTTGGTTAACTTTTGAAAAAGTTAGAGAGTAATCAGTGGATTAGTGTTAAGTACTTCCACTATTTTTAACCCTCCTACTTTTTCTTAAGTTTTTGAGAAAGAAGAAAAACTTCCATGGAAGCCATTAAATAGCATAAGAATGAAGAAGAAGATGAATGTGAAGAATAAGTGAGAAGGAGGTGTGGTATTTATAGGAAAAATGAGAAAATATCTTCGAAGTGAAATTACCACCATACCCTTACCTACCATAGAAAACAAAACCTCCCACCTCCTTGAGGTGCACGGTAGCCCCCTCCTCATGTGATGATGAGGTGTACATGATGGTGGTAATGATGGTGGAGGTGGTGGTGATGTGGTGTGGTGTAAGCTGATTTGTTGTTTGCTTTTTAAAGTAATTATTACTTTAGATATTTTATTCTTTTACCATTAGTATATATATTTACTTTCTACTATTATCACATGTATATGTACAAGATAATGTGTGTATGTGCATGTCACAAATGTGTACAAGTTATTTGGCCAACGTCGTATAACTTATATACGTCAAATCGTTATGAATTTGGATTTCGATCTTCGGTCATATTTTCATTTATTAATTAATGTACATATATTTGTAAATAAACTTTGAAAACTATTTTTTTATTATTATTCATGAATTAAAATGATCTAATTTTAATTATAAAACAATATAGATCGATATTAAACGATTGTTTACTAAAAGTGTAATTATATCGATAAACCGATAACGATTTTCCTTATATTTTCAAATCTATTATATATCTTTATAAAACTATTGTAAATGATTTATTATCACTTTATTACTATTACAAATGAATTATTATTATTTTAAAACAATCATCTAGATAATTATAATAATTATTAAATCATTTAAAATCATTAATTAATTATTAATTATAATGACATTACTGATGATGTTATAAATACATTTTATTTTAAAAAATAAAATAAATTATTTTATTTTATATTTTTGTTTAAATATCAAAATGAGTGTATGTATCTAGTCCCATTCACGACTTAGGATAATTATAGAGCCATTTATCGATAAAACAATTTTCGGCTATTTTATCGATTTAAATCCAAAGAAGGATATTTTTGTAAATATCTATCCAAAATAAGATTACCATTATCATTCATTCCTCAAAACAAGATTATTATTATTATTATTTATTATTACTCAAAACAATATTATTGGTATTATCAACCTTTTATTTGAATATTTTAAAAATAAATCAAGTTTATCAAAGTGATAAATTTGCGGGTCGTTACAAACTTCCCCCCTTTAAAGAATTTCATCCTTGAAATTACACCAGAACAAAAGCCCGAAGGTGTTTGCCCAAAATATTTATTTTTTAAAACTAACACTTGTATGATGTATATAGATAATTCATATGCAGTATTATCTAATTCGATCTACTATTCGAATTCATAACTTTACTTCCAAACTAGTATTGATCCCCCGATCTTCCAGTGTAGACCCTGATCAGGCTTTCCGATTAGAACTTTAGTCTTCCTTGCTTAGCACTCTACTACAGTAGAAAACTCAAGTACCCAATCATAAACCCACATCAATGTTCGTCATCAAGAATCGAGCGATATACCCTTTTTCGTACCTGTGTAAACAGCTTAAAGTTCCGTACTTGAATCTTAGACCAATTTTTTTTGACTAAATGATCTATGCACAACTACTTATTAACTTCCCAAAATCTTTATGAAAACGTTTCATTTATTAAGGTTCACTCAAAAATCTACTTCTTTATAAAATCTCCTTTATAACACTTATTACATTTATTTATAAAATTGTCATTTATAGATATATCCCTTTATTTATAAATTTATTACTTTGAAATATTTATTTACAAAATATTTCTATCTCTTTTCCAAAAGAAACCATCTAAATTTAAAAGGTAATTTGTTTTTATTTTCCAAATTTACAATAAACTTCTCTTATTACGATATATTCCTTTTTAAGTTTAGAACATTATCTAGATCAAGTAACTCTAAAATAATACCAAGGAGCTAGGCGCTACCTAATAGTATTACATATCCTCTTAACCGGAGGGGTAATACTTAAAGATGAGTGTTTACCATCCGAACACAAATCCTACCCATTTTTAGTTACTTTCGAGCCACTCAAACTAGTTAATCTTTAGATTCTTTTTATTCATATTCATTTATTACTTAGTATATTTTTTGAAATACTAATAATATTTTATGAACCATTCTATAAAATCATTACTTAAGTTTATTGTAAACTTATATTTTATTATCACTTCAAAACTTAAGTTTATATTTATAATATTATTTCGTTTAACTTCACTTAAGTTAAATTTTCATTTCAAAGTGAAATTTCAAATTTTGTTTTTACTTAACCAAAATATTTAACCATTTTTAAAATTTAGTTTTACTTTCCATTTTCTTAATTCATAATTTATACAAACTTATTTACTTATAATTTTATAAATCCTTACTTAAGTTTATTCATATTATATAATTACAACTTATGGTTATATAATCACTTTACAACTTAAGTTTATATTTATTTCACGCTCTTTTATAGTATGAAATTTCCAATTTAGTTACTTAACCTGAATACTTAACGAATTACAAATTTTTTTTTACTTATTATTTATCGAACACTTCATAGTCAAATTGTGAAATTAAATTCATGAGATGTTCGTGCTTAAACTTTTAAATCAAGCATTAGACTTAAGTGAACTAATTTTATTGCTATTTCAAAATTACTTTGTTTTAATAAAACACATTCATATAAAATACATTCATATATTTATCTTTATCAAATTCCTTAACCCAATGTATTTATCAAATGCCACATAGTCAAATTATGAAACTAAATTCATGAGGTGTTGACCAAACGATTGATCAAACAATGATAATAACTTAATATTTATTATTATCAACTTTAAGAATTCTTTGAAATTTTTTCTCAAAAACCTTTAAGATTAAAATCCTCATTTCATAACCATTTTTCACTTATCGGGTTTTATTTATTATTTATATCCCTTAATATTCTTAGTGTTATTTGTTAAACATCTTATAGCCAAACTGTGAAATTCTGATCATAAGATGTTTATACTTAGATTTTACAAATCTTGATTAAAAATCATCCAAGTTATACCATATATAACTATATATCCTTTTTAAGATATATTTTCTATATATAAAATATAATTTTAGGTAAAATTATTTCATTTACCATATTTTTCAAAAACCATTTTTATATATCATTAACAAATGCGCACTCATATATATATAATACTCTCAACTCATTATAGGGTGCTACTAACCCTATCACTAATGAGTTACTCATCCTAGGGTATTACTAACCCTATCTCTGATGAGACTTTACCCTGACCAGGCTCAGGTGATCGCTCAACAAAAGCTATGATACCAAATGTGTTAAACATGATTTTCGACCCTCAGAAATTGACACTATGACAACCTCAGTATTCACGTGCCGCTAATCTGAGCACCGAAGACCCAGTTCATTAAGGGTAAAAAGAAAACGAAGACAGAACAGAATCTTACACGAATGGAATAACATATATTATTTCAATATATATAATCTTTACAGTAGAAAATTTAAATACATTTACAAGAGTTAAACACGGGCAGCTATATATCTCTATCCGTACAAATGCGAAATACAATAGTACATGAGTGTGGTGGAAATGGATAACCATCCACTGATGAATCTTCTAACTCAATGTTCCGAGCTCTTCTAGATTTCTTCTAACTAAACCTGACTACTAGGCTTCGTGGAAAAATAAGGCACCCAGAGTTTAAGGAAAGGGAAATAAACTCCGGGTCAGTCATGAGATTGGTGTGAGAACTCAAAATAAGAGTTTTGAAAACAAAAGGTATCTCATAAGACCACACCGCACATAAACACGGAACGAGTATGATAATCAAAGAATTTTTACATGGAAATTTGGTAATGTTATTTTTAATGGCATTCTTTTGAAAACATTTACAAATAAATGTTAAATCTCTGTTTCTAGTTTTTTTATTTATGACAACTATATCATCATATATTTCTAGTATATAACTATATTGCAAGAAAAAGAGCTACAACAAAGACAATATGACTACTACCAAGAAGGATTGATCGCATTCAAGAAATTCAAAGTTCGTTTCATCACATTCAAGAAATTTAAAGATCGTCAAACTAGAGTGTGTATATCATATAATTATATGTAAAATCTCCTTGGTATCTCATATACGCACAAATACATGCCTGCATACACAACTGGTTACAAAGAATGTTATGTAAAAGAAATAAACTCATAAGTTTTCTAAAATTACTCAGTTTGGTCGACTGAGGTATTTTCTCAGTCGACTGGGGGTAGTCAACTAAGAAAACACCTCATTCGACTGAACCATATTATTTTAACATACTATAGAATTTTTTAAATTTTAGTGCGAACTCCTCTGTTCTTATTTAGTAGAATGAATTTTATACTCAGCTGATCGAACACTGTATAACGGCTATTTTCTAAAGAGTCACTTTGAAAAGTTGCAACCTTTCTAAACAGTAATAATCATCTACGAATGATTGCAACCTTTTGATGTACCACTTTGATTTCTATAAATACACTATAAGATCAGAATTCCAAATCTAACTTGCTTACTTTTCATTTCTATATTCTCTCATCTCTTAGTACTCATTGCAATTCAATTCTAAATATTCACTCAAACTACTTCCATGATCACAAACTATACACTTCCACATTACTAAGGAGATTATAGGAAGAATTGTACTAGCAGTCAATATCTATGTTATTTGGAACACAACATTTGTCAAAGAAACTCTTTTGTATTAGCCTATTCCTCCGAGCGAAGTGAGGGTTATTTGGTTAAAGAAAATACCGAAGGGGAGCTTCGGGACTGGACGTAGGACAGAAGGTCCGAACCAGTATAAAATATATGGTATGCTCGCTTTTATTACTTACCTTCTTTATATTCATTTACTATTCTCTGCTTAGTAATATACATTCTCACATTTATATAAGTTGCATTATATAAAGGTCCTATAGATTTACATTTGGTATCAGAGCACGGTCATTTCAATCTATAGTGACACGTAGTTGAAAAATCATTAATATGGCAAGCACTTTTCAAGAAGGTCAATCAACCGCTCGTCCTCCACTATTTACTAGTTCTAACTATGCTTACTGGTAAACTCGTATGAGAATTTTTATGGAAGCAAATGGGTTAGAAATCTGGCTAGCAAATCAAAACAAATATGTAACACCGACATTTGCACTTGGACTGATGCACAAAAAGCAGAGGCATCTAACAATGCCAAAACTATCAATGTATTGTTTTGCTCACTTGACAAATGTAAGTTTTCACATGTCATGTTTTCACCACTACATATGATATATGGCGCACTTTACAAGTCACACATGAAGGCACAACTAAAGTCAAGTAAACTAAAATCTCGATTTTACAAAACCAATTTTCATCTTTCAAATGAAAGCAAATGAATCAATTATTGATATGTATGCTAGATTTCAAACCATTCAACATGATCTCATGGCACTTGAAGTCAAATTCACAAATTTTGATTTAGTTACACGAATTCTAAACTCTTTGATAAATGAATGGGAAAGAAAGGTTTTAGCCATCGAAGAAGCTAATGATCTTTCTCAACTCAAAGTCGAAGAGCTAATAGGAAATCTGATGTCGTATGAAGCCAATTTGCAGCCTAGAAAGGATCAAAATCATGAAAAGAAAAACATAACATTCCAAGCAAGTAATGAGATTCGGACTAGACGAAGATAGGTTATTTTTATTGCCAAGAACTACAACGAATTCAAGAAGTTCAAAAAGATGACCAGATTTCAAAATGGTGGCAAACCAAACTCCTCAAATCAAACATTTAACATCGATTAAATGCTATAAGTGTGACAAATTTGGTAACATGAAGAAGGATTATCCACAGCTCAATAACGATAAAAAAAGCAAGTTTGAGAAATTCAAGCAAAACAAGAGCTTTTCAAGTAACATAGGATGATTCAGATTCGTCTTCTTCATCTGACAGTAATAGTGAAAGCGACTTGGAACAAGCAGATGTGTGTTTTATGACTAACATTGATGAGGTATGCCCTGAACTTACTTATGATAAAATAATGGAAATTAGCATTGAAATAGATGATAAGTATAGAGAATCAAAAAAATTAAATATGGAATATATAGGAAAGTTAACTAGAGCAGAATTAGAAATTGGATTATTAAAAGATGAAAAAAAATCTTAGAAGAAGAATTAGAAATTACTCAAAAAACGTGCAACAATATTATCTCAAAATGACATCTTATTACATGATTTAGAAAATTATAAGTTAGAAAAGGTTAATCTTGAAAAAGAAAAACGAGAATTACAAGCAAAATTAGATTCTAGAAATATTAAAATTTATGGTCTTAAAAGTAAGTTAGATAAAATAACAAATAATGTGACAAAATTCAAAAAATGAAAACAAAATTTAAAAAATTTGATTAAAATGTATAAACCATCTAGAAATTGAAATGGATTGGGTTTTAAAAGCAAACAAAAGTCAAAGAATTATAGCACCTTATACACCAAATTCAAAAAGCCACAGTTAGAAACTAAGATTAAGAATTCGTACACAAATGTAACGACCCGTATTTTTACGGATCGAAACATCGTAAAACAGTTGACATTTGGTTGCATTGTTGATAAGTCGTCTAGAGTCTAAGTCTTAGGTCGTATGAGAGTTTGGAGCGACCTATGGAAGTGGGCGAGTTAAGGGGTAGACGACCTAGGAGATTGGAGCGACCTAAGGGAATTGGCGACCTAAGGGTTTGGGTTAGGTCGTGCGATAGTTAGGTCGTGAGGTGGTTAGGTCGTATGGTAGTTTAGGTCGGTCGAGGGACCTAAGAGTTGACGACTTATAGAAGTTGGCGACCTAGTAGACTGGACGAGGTAAGCAACTTAAGAAATAGGCGACCTAAAGAAGCGGCGACCTAAGGGTTAGCGGTATAGGAGTTAGCAGGTTAACGACCTAGGAGATAAGCAGATTACCGACTTAAGGAAGTTAGGTCGGCAACGACCTAAAAAGCTGGTGGTAGCAGTGAGCGACCTAAGGAGGTTAAGTCGTAGGCGACTTAGGAGTTAGGTCGTGGGTTGTTAGGTCGTAAGGGGTTAGGTCGTAACCCAATTAAGTCGCGTGGTTTTGAGTAGTTAGGTCGCGCATTGTTTTAAGTCGTGACATAGTTAGGTCGTGGCTTCCGTTAAGTCGCTAGGTCGGAGCTGTTGCTAGGTCGCGTCTCAGTTAAGTCGTAAACCAGTTAGGTCGTGGACGAGTTAAGGAATTAGGTCGTGTAGCGTTAAGACGCTAAGCCGCTTACATGTTAAGTCGTGTCCCTGTTAGGTCGTAAGTCGTGAATGCGCATGGGCTTAGGTCGCTAAGATTTAGGTCGTGGGGTTTCTTAGGTCGTAGGTCGCGAGAGTTAGGTCGGGGGCGACCTAAGGGGGCGGACGACCTATGAAAACTGCCTATAAATAGGAGGGTTCTACATCATTTTTGGATCCGGATTTTGAAGCGACGAAGTGCTGCCATTTTGAGAGCTCGACTTCTACACTTCTTCACTTCTTTTCTCCACTCTAATCTAGTGATTCCTTCCATCCAAATCGAAGATCAAATTGAAGATTCAAGAGTTTAGATTGAAGATCTTCATCCATCGAAGAGAGATTTCATCGTTTGAAGCGGATTTGTGATAGATCGAGTTAGATCCTTCGCTGTCCAGATCTGAAGTGGGTTTCTTTTAAGGTGTTTAGGTGATTTGGTGAGTGGTGATTATCTCTCACACGGATCCAAAGGAGTATATCGGATCGTTGGCTTGATTTTGTGCTAAAGTAGAGATTTCCATGCATTTTCCTAATCCTAAGTATAGATCCATATAGATCCATTGTTCATAATGATTTGGCATCCATTTTACTACATGTTAACCTATGCAAGTTCATTCATCAAGATTATAGAGATATTGCTCATGTTTTCATGCTTATTAGACTTTTGACCCTTTAATTACGAAATTGCCATTACTGTTATAATTGTCTATTTAGATCGTATTTGAATGCTTGTTTACTTGGATTAATGTTTGATTTGATTGATTGCTATGAATTAGATGATTGATGATTTGATTTAGACCGAAGATGATTCAAAAGCTAAGGGAAAGGCTCTTGAATTGGAAAAGCTGCTCGTGACATATGTAGTAGATGATGAAGCTAATATGGATAGATTTGATGATGGTGTTGAGATGAAGCTTTGCTATGATGATGATGAGGCGAAGTATGATATGAGATACCCTTGGTCTAATCCAGATGGGATCATTCCAAGCAGATTGATAACTCGGTGATATGGTTTGGGTTTGAGGATAATGGTTTGCTCGAGAGGCGCTTGAGCTAGTATGGAAATAGTCGTCGAGGAGGATGACTAGAAGGCTGAGATATCATCGTTGTTGAAGGTTCTAGCATGCTCAAAGCAAGAGTACGTTGGGCAGATTCGATAGTCCCAGAAGGCTTCTGATTGGTAGTCAAGTACTCTGGGCAGATTCGTTAGTCCTAGGCACGGGTCACGATGACGTGCGAAGTTATGTCTAGAACCGGGGTTTCCATTAGCCCTTGATGGACGGATGAAATAAAGAGCCGGTCATTCAATTAACGATGATATCGAAGCAATGATAACAGTGATAGCCAGAGTCATGGATGTTTGGTTGTATCATCATTCGGTCTCAAGAGCGGTAGTTTTTGGGTGCTTATCTGATCTTGGTTTAGGCCTTGGGGGTTTGTACTTGGAAAACATCGCCCTTGACTCGAGTGATAATTGCTTTACTTTAAATTGTATGTTCTGCTATGTTTGCTTCTACTTAGTGTGTGTCTGGGGGCTATCACTGTAGAAAGAGGTGGAGTGGGAGGGTTGTATTCCTATTCCTTTTCCTTTATGCTCTTTTGGTATGTTGTTAGTTAATTTACCGCTCACTAAGACTGTTGTCTGACTCAAGGCTTTATGTTTTAACTCTTATTGCCTTGGGCTGTTCGTCCATTTTGGGACGGGCAGACTAGGTAGCAGGTGACAGGTGCTGTTCTTGCTTTCCACGGTGCTGATGTCGAAGACGAGCTAGAGGATTGCATATTATTTTCTTACTATATGTACTGGATGTTCCGCTGCTTGTATATTCTCTGAGTGTTATGTAGTGAGGCTTGATGTATTGACTGTTCAGATGTTTGTATTCAACTATTATGAAGTTTTACTGATGAGATTCTATTCCGTGAAGCTTCACTATATATATATTCTATTGTATTTTGTCCATGCGCTGTGAGTAATATGTTAGATTCTGTTGTTTAAATTTACCCTGGCAATCGTCCATGGTCGCCTGGCACACTTTACATCGCACTATCTCTAGGATCGGTGCAGGGGTCATGGGCGGTCGTCACATTTGGTATCAGAGCTTTGGTTAATCGATTTTACCCAACGCTCGCTGACGTAACTACGTATGAGAGACGTAATTGTATTTTGATGGATGATTACTATATATAATATAGTGGCTTAGTAGAGTTTGAGTCCTTTATGCAGTTGTTTCTCTAGGTGTGCTAATCATTCCTTTTTATAGATATTAAGGATGAGTCGAAGAGGGAGATCAGCTGCTAGGGAAGGCCGTGCTACTGAAGGGGCCATTGATTATGCTGCTATGTTCGAAGCTATGATGACTTCGATCATGAGAAGGATGCCAGCTCCGGGGCCATCGGTGGATGTTGGAGTTCAAGTTCAAACTCCAAGACCGGTGGATTTTGCTAAGCTGTGTAAGGACTACTCTGCTCTTGGAGGAAAGGTTTTCTTGGGAATGGAACCAACCATTAAAGTCCAGAGGTGGATAGATGCTTGTAGAAGGATCTTTAGTGATTTGGGAATTGAGGATGCAACTAAGAGGAAGTTAGCATCAAGACAGCTTCAAGGGATAGCTTTTGATTGGTGGAACTCTATCACCATTGATACTCCGGAGGAAGAGATTACTTGGGAGCAATTCCAAGTCAGATTTGAAGCTAAGTTCATTTCTACGGCTCAGAAGTCTGTTCAGTTCAAGAAGTTTGTGGAGCTTAAGCAAGGTGGAAGATCAGTTCTTGAGTATGTTTCTGAGTTTGAAGCTTTTTCCAAGTATGCCCGGTCGTATATTGAGTCTTTGTATCAGAAGAATGAGAAATTTGTGATAGGCTTGGACAATTATCTTGGGAGACAGTTGGTGGATCATTTGGACGATCCATTTGAGAAGCTTGTAGAGAAGGCTCTCAGGCATGAGAATCTGTTTTCTAAAGAGGGATCTGTTGTTGCTGTGACCAAGGAGGAGTCTAGACCCCAGTACGGTGGAAACAAGAAGAGGAAGCAGCAGCAACAAAAGGGTAAGGATGGCCAGAAGAAGCCGAAGGGCGAAGTGACTTGCTTCAATTGTCAGCAGAAGGGCCATTTCTCCAGGGATTGCAAGAATCCTAAGGTGCCGATGAAATGCCACAACTGTGACAAGCCGAGGCATATCAAGAGGAATTGTCCAGAACCGCGGAAGGACAAGCAGATTGTGCAAGCTTATGCTTTGGGAGATGTTCCATCATCTTCGAAAGCTCCTACCGCTGAAGAGAAGGGAAAGAGTGTGGTGGTTCAAGGTACCCTTTCCATATGTGGTGTTCTAGTTAGAGTTCTATTTGATACTGGGGCGTCGCATTCTTTTGTTTGTAATGAACTTGTAGGCCGGTTGGGTTTAGAACCGGATATTGTTGATAGGCCATTGGTTGTGACTAATCCAGTTGGGGGTTCGTCTTGTTTGTGTATGTTATGCCGTGGTCTGATTGTATCGAGTCATGATTGCTCTTTTGTTTGTGATTGTTTTGTTCTGAACTTTGCGGGGTTCGGAATTATTTTGGGTATGGACTGGCTTAGGAAGTATGCGGCAAAGGTTGATTGTGAGAGGTTGGAGGTGACAGTCGAGAATGTGGAGGGGCGAAAGATTGTGATACGATGTAAGCATGAAGAAGGCGTCTTCATGAGCTTCATGTATTCGCTGGTTGTTCCACGGGATGGACTGTCATCTGTGCCAATCGCTAATGGATTTGAGGATGTCTTTGACGAGGTCAAAGGGTTACCGCCGCATAGAGAGATCGAGTTTCGTATAAATTTAGTTGAAGGAGCCAGACCTGTTGTGATGCCCCTTAGGCGGATGGCGCCTAGGGAACAGCAGGAGTTGAGGGTGCAGGTTGATGATCTTTTACAGAAAGGATTCATTCGGCGTAGTGTGTCTGAATGGGGTGCACCAGTTGTGTTCGCAACCAAAGCAGATGGATCGTTGAGGTTGTGCATGGATTATCGTGAGCTGAATAAGGTGACTAAGAAGAACAAGTATCCATTGCCGAGAATCGATGACTTGTTTGATCAGCTTCACGAAGCTAAGGTGTTTTCTCAAATGGATTTGGCTACGGTATTTCACCAGTTAAGAGTGGCTAAGGATAGTGTGCCGAAGACTTCTTTTAGGACATCGTCCGGTTTCTTTGAGTGGCTGGTAATGCCGTTTGGATTGACTAATGCGCCAGCTTATTTTGTGGATCTTATGAATAGAGTGTTCAGAGATCAGTTGAGTAAGTTCGTGCTAGTGTTCGTGGATGATATTGTGATTTATTCCAGAACTGAAGAAGAGCACAAGACGCACTTGCGTATTGTTTTGGAAATCTTACGAAAACATCAGCTGAAGGCTAAGTTTTCGAAGTGTCACTTCTGGAAGAGTGAAGTGAGGTTCTTAGGCCATGTTATCTCTGGTAATGGAATAGCGGTTGATCCCGCTAAGGTGGCAGCAATCCAGGATTGGGGTAGACCTAAGAATGCATCTGATGTGAGAAGTTTTCTTGGATTAGCAGGATATTATCGACGGTTTATCAAAGACTTCTCCAAGGTAGCTACACCGTTGACAGGATTGACGAAAAAGAACCAAGTGTTCCGATGGGATGATAAGTGTGAGCAAGCTTTCAGAATCCTGAAAGAGAGATTGACAAGTGCTCCTGTTTTGACTGTTCCAAGTGGGAATGATGAGATGGGGGTTTACACCGACGCATGTGGTACTGGACTTGGAGCAGTGCTGATGCAGAGGGATAAAGTTGTTGCATATGCCAGTCGACAACTGAAGTCGCATGAAAGGAATTACCCGACTGATGATTTGGAGTTAGCGGCAATTGTATTTGCTCTGAAGATGTGGAGACATTATCTATTAGGAGTTCGATTTGAGTTGTTTACGGATCATAAGTCGTTGAAGTATCTTTTCTCCCAAAAGGATTTGAATCTTCGGCAGCAACGATGGCTAAAGTTTTTGGCATCATATGATTTTGGTATAGCTTATACTCCGGGAAAAGGTAACGCAGTGGCAGATGCGTTAAGTCGAAGACATGCAGGATTGGGAGCCATGTTTTCAGAATGGAAGAATCTCGAGTATTTAGCTGGATTTGACTTCAGGCCTAGATGTGAATTGGAACCTGAGATGTTGGCGAACTTATCGATAAGACCTACTCTTGTGGAAAGGATTGGCGAGAGCCAAAAGCGTGACGATAAGCTTGTTAAGATTATCCGTGATTTGGAATCTGGATTGGACCCAGAAAAGGATAAAGGATTCGAGGTCGATCGAGAGGGTTGGCTTCGGAAGCAACGACGACTAGTTGTTCCCGATATCGATGAATTGAGGAATGAAGTTCTGAGGGAAAGTCATCACTCGAAGTTGACAATTCATCCAGGTGGAAATAAGATGTATCGGGATATGAAGAGAACCTATTACTGGGAAGGTATGAAGAAGGATGTTGGAAATTTTATTTCCAAGTGCATGAACTGCCAGTTGGTAAAAGCCGAACAAAAGAAGCCAAGTGGATTGCTTCAACCGTTAGAAGTTCCTACATGGAAGTGGGAGAAAGTATCGATGGATTTTATTGATGGGTTACCTAGAACAAGGACGGGGAATGAAGGGATTTGGGTCATTGTAGATCGTTTGACTAAGAGTGCAAGATTCATTCCTGTTCGATCGACTAGGACTGCATCAAAGTTGGCTGAGTTATATGTTAAGTGGATAGTTCGATTCCATGGTATTCCGAAGAGTATAGTGAGCGATCGAGATCCATTGTTCACTAGTCGATTTTGGAAGAGCTTCCAGGAAGTTTTGGGAACCGAGTTGTGTTTAAGTACAGCTTATCACCCTCAAACAGATGGTCAGACCGAGAGAGTCAACCGAGTTTTGGAAGATCTCCTCAGAGCTTGTGTTTTGGATTTCAGAGGATCATGGGAAGATCACCTTCATTTGGTGGAATTTTCGTATAATAACAGTTACCAGTCAAGCATTGGTATAGCACCGTATGAGGCATTGTATGGAAGACTGTGTAACTCTCCGACATGTTGGTTAGAGACATGAGAAAAGATGATGCTTGGGCCAGAGATGATTCGACAGACTTCAGATTGTATAGAGACCATTCGGCAATGAATGAAGGCAGCCCAAGACCGTCAGAAAAGTTATGCCGATAAGCGTCGTAAGGATTTGGAGTTCGACGTGATATGGTTTTTGTGAAGATTTCTCCTCTGAAGAATGTTATTCGATTCGGGAAGAAAGGAAAATTGACTCCGAGATTTGTTGGACCATTCCCGATCACCGAGCGAATTGGAAAGCTCGCCTATAGATTGGAGTTACCAGAGAAGATGTCGGGTGTGCACAATGTTTTTCACGTATCGTATCTACGGAAGTATGTGCACGACTCGAATATAGTGGTTTCTGCTGATAGCTGTGAAGATTTTGAAGTTGATCCAGTCGATAAGAGACCTCGTAAGCCGCTTCGTGTTGTGGAAACCGACACGAAACAACTTAGGAGGAAGGTAGTTAAGTTGCTCAAGATACAATGGAGTGATGATGATAACGACTGTACATGGGAGGTGGAAGAGAGGATGAAAGCAGCTCATCCTGAACTCTTCAAGGTATGGCCCTAAAGTGTCGTGTCATCTAACGACATTGTAACTTGTTCTAAGTTTTAGAATTCTGCATGCTAAGCTAGAATTGGATGCATGGTTTGTTGATTGCTATAGATGGTAGGCATGCAGAATAGTCTTTGATTGCTATGTTTGTTTGGAATTTCGGGGGCGAAATTCCTAAGGGGGAGAGAATGTAACGACCCGTATTTTTACGGATCGAAACATCGTAAAACAGTTGACATTTGGTTGCATTGTTGATAAGTCATCCAGAGTCTAAGTCTTAGGTCGTATGAGAGTTTGGAGCGACCTAAGGAAGTGGGCGAGTTAAGGGGTAGACGACCTAGGAGATTGGAGTGACCTAAGGGTTTGGGTTAGGTCGTGCGATAGTTAGGTCGTGAGGTGGTTAGGTCGTATGGTAGTTTAGGTCGGTCGAGCGACCTAAGAGTTGACGACTTATAGAAGTTGGCGACCTAGTAGATTGGACGAGGTAAGCGACTTAAGAAATAGGCGACCTAAAGAAGCGGTGACCTAAGGGTTAGCGGTATAGGAGTTAGCGAGTTAACGACCTAGGAGATAAGCAGGTTAGCGACTTAAGGAATTTAGGTCGGCAACGACCTAAAAAGCTGGTGGTAGCAGTGAGAGACCTAAGGAGGATAAGTCGTAGGCGACTTAGGAGTTAGGTCGTGGGTTGTTAGGTCGTAAGGAGTTAGGTCGTAACCCAGTTAAGTCGCGTGGTTTTGAGTAGTTAGGTCGCGCATTGTTTTAAGTCGTGACATAGTTAGGTCGTGGCTTCCGTTAAGTCGCTAGGTCGGAGCTATTGATAGGTCGCGTCTCAGTTAAGTCGTAAACCAGTTAGGTCGTGGACGAGTTAAGGAATTAGGTCGTGTAGCGTTAAGACGCTAAGCCGCTTACGTGTTAAGTCGCGTCCCTGTTAGGTCGTAAGTCGTGAATGCGCATGGGCTTAGGTCGCTAAGATTTAGTTCGTGGGGTTTCTTAGGTCGTAGGTCGCGAGAGTTAGGTCGGGGGCGACCTAAGGGGGCGGACGACCTATGAAAACTGCCTATAAATAGAAGGGTTCTACATCATTTTTGGATTCGGATTTTGAAGCGACGAAGTGCTGCCATTTTGAGAGCTCGACTTCTACACTTCTTCACTTTTTTTCTCCACTCTAATCTAGTGATTCCTTCCATCCAAATCGAAGATCAAATTGAAGATTCAAGAGCTTAGATTGAAGATCTTCATCCATCGAAGAGAGATTTCATCGTTTGAAGCGGATTTGTGATAGATCGAGTTAGATCCTTCGCTGTCCAGATCTGAAGTGGGTTTCTTTTAAGGTGTTTAGGTGATTTGGTGAGTGGTGATTATCTCTCACATGGATCCAAAGGAGTATATCGGATCGTTGGCTTGATTTTGTGCTAAAGTAGAGATTTCCATGCATTTTCCTAATCCTAAGTATAGATCCATATAGATCCATTGTTCATAATGATTTGGCATCCATTTTACTACATGTTAACCTATGCAAGTTCATTCATCAAGATTATAGAGATATTGCTCATGTTTTCATGCTTATTAGACTTTTGACCCTTTAATTACGAAATTGCCATTATTGTTATAATTGTCTATTTAGATCGTATTTGAATGCTTGTTTACTTGGATTAATGTTTGATTTGATTGATTGCTATGAATTAGATGATTGATGATTTGATTTAGACCGAAGATGATTCAAAAGCTAAGGGAAAGGCTCTTGAATTGGAAAAGCTGCTCGTGACATATGTAGCAGATGATGAAGCTCATATGGATAGATTTGATGATGGTGTTGAGATGAAGCTTTGCTATGATGATGATGAGGCGAAGTATGATATGAGATAGCCTTGGTCTAATCCAGATGGGATCATTCCAAGCAGATTGATAACTCGGTGATATTGTTCGGGTTTGAGGATAATGGTTTGCTCGAGAGGCGCTTGAGCTAGTATGGAAATAGTCGTCGAGGAGGATGACTAGAAGGCTGAGATATCATCGTTGTTGAAGGTTCTAGCATGCTCAAAGCAAGAGTACGTTGGGCAGATTCGATAGTCCCTGAAGGCTTCTGATTGGTAGTCAAGTACTCTGGGCAGATTCGATAGTCCTAGGCACGGATCACGATGACGTGCGGAGTTATGTCTAGAACCGGGGTTTCCATTAGCCCTTGATGGACGGATGAAATAAAGAGCCGGTCATTCAATTAACGATGATATCGAAGCAATGATAACAGTGATAGCCAGAGTCATGGATGTTTGGTTGTATCGTCATTCGGTCTCAAGAGCGGTAGTTTCTGGGTGCTTATCTGATCTTGGTTTAGGCCTTGGGGGTTTGTACTTGGAAAACATCGCCCTTGACTCGAGTGATAATTGCTTTACTTTAAATTGTATGCTCTGCTATGTTTGCTTCTACTTAGTGTGTGTCTGGGGGCTATCACTATAGAAAGAGGTGGAGTGGGAGGGTTGTATTCCTATTCCTTTTCCTTTATGCTCTTTTGGTATGTTGTTAGTTAATTTACCGCTCACTAAGACTGTTGTCTGACTCAAGGCTTTATGTTTTAACTCTTATTGCCTTGGGTTGTTCGTCCATTTTGGAATGGGCGGACTAGGTAGCAGGTGACAGGTGTTGTTCTTGCTTTCCATGGTGTTGATGTCGAAGACGAGCTAGAGGATTGCATATTATTTTCTTACTATATGTACTGGATGTTCCGCTGCTTGTATATTCTCTGAGTGTTATGTAGTGAGGCTTGATGTATTGACTGTTCAGATGTTTGTATTCAACTATTATGAAGTTTTATTGATGAGATTCTATTCCGTGAAGCTTCACTATATATATATTCTATTGTATTTTGTCCATGCGCTGTGAGTAATACGATAGATTCTGTTGTTTAAATTTACCCTGGCAATCGTCCATGGTCGCCTGGCACACTTTACAGCGCACTATCTCTAGGATCGGTGCAGGGGTCATGGGCGGTCGTCACAACAAATATGGTCAAAATATGGATTCTTAAAACAAATAATAAACTAATTATACAAAATTATATTGATGAATATTTAAAGAAAGTTGTATATAACAATAATTACATTTCTAAAGGAACCAAATTCTCGTGGATATGGCTACCTTTTTCCACTAACACGTAGGACACTAAACAAAAAATGTGGGTACTAACTAAATTTTTTCTTATTTTGCAGGTACCCAAAACTAAAATAATAATTAAAGGGAAGTGGGTACTCTATAGTGGTTGCTCCAAGAATATGACTAAAAATGCTCATATGTTATCAAATATAACATATTGATGGTAGCACTGTGCCATTCAGAGATAATTCAAAAGGAATTGTCATCGGCATTAGAGAAGTCATCAATATCGGTATTTCTAATTCTCCTATTATTACTATTGTTTTACTGGTAAAATAAATTTGAAACATAACCTATTAAGTATAAGTTAATTATGTGATAAAGGATTTAAAATTGATTTCAAGAAGAATAAATGCAATATCCGTGACCAAAATAAAAATCTAATTTTTGAAGGATTTAGAAACCAAAACATATATGTTTTAAACATGAATGTCAAAAATAACACTTGGACATTATTTTTAAAACATAAAAGTGACACTTTTGAAATATTCAAAAATTTTGCTAAACGAATTAAAAATTTGATGAATTTAAAAATTAAAAGTATACGAAGCGATCGTGGAGACAAGAATGTGCAAGAACTTTACTAAATAGTAGTAACCTACCAAAAAAATTTTGGGTCGACGTTGTTGCTACCACATGTTATGTACTGAATCGTGTAACACTTAGACCGATGAATAAAAACACATGCTATGAAATATTTTTCAAAAAGAAACTAATGTATCACACTTTTGAGTATTTGGATCAAAATGTTTTATTTTAAACATAAAAGACAATTTAGGAAAATTCGACTCTAAAGCTGATGAAGGAATTTTTGTTGGCTATTCGGATGGAAGTAAAGCGTATATAATTTTTAATAAACGAACAAACATTATAGAAGAAAGTGTTCATGTTTCATTTGAAGAAAATTCTAAACATAATAAAAACGATCATGTTGAAGAAGTTATTAATAAAACTAATGCACCTATACATGAAAATAATACCAATAATGTGATAACATCACCACCTAGGATATTAAGAGATTATCCAATTGATAATACTATCAGTGATCTAAATACAAAAGTATCAACTAGAAAACGGTTAAATCAAATGAGTCATGTTGCATTTATATCAAATTTTGAACCTAAAAATTATAAAGAAGCATCAAAAGATAATTTTTGGATTATTGCAATGCAAGAAGAACTTAATCAATTTGAAAGAAATGACGTATGGGAATTTGTACTGAGACAAAACGATCATTCTGTAATTGGAACAAAATAGGTTTTTAAAAATAAAGTGGATGAAAATGGAAACATTGTCGAAATAAAATAAGATTAGTAGCTCAATGATATAATCAAGAAGAAGAAATTGATTATGAAGAGACATTTTGTGACGACCCGCCCTTCTCTCCACAGAAGGACGCATCGACAATAAGAAAGAAAGGGGTAGAAAATAGAAAAGAAGAGAAGAAAGAAAGAAACGACAACAACGATCTCACAGCGGAACGAATAAATTATATTAATAACATAAACTATTACATAGTATACAAAAATTTACAGAGTTACACAACATATACATCACTTACTAGACAGTTATAAACATCTGTCTAGACATTACAACTCAAATACAAGACAAGACACTATCACAGATATCAACACAGCGGAATACTATATCTACGAACGTCGAAGCCTCCTGCTCCATTGCTCCTCCAGAATATTCGTCAAAGCTAAACCTGAATCCCTTGGCTACTCGTAAAAATTTGAGTACCCAAGAGTTTATAAAACAGAAATAAACACTTGGGTCAGACATGGGTCTGGTGTGAGTAACAGGTTAAACTTGCTTAACTTCAAAACCTTTAGAAAGAAAAGGTATCACGTAAGACTCCCCACAAATAAACATGGGTAAGTTTTTACCTTACGCTAACCAAAACATTTGATAGGAAATCTGATTTTATTATAATAGGGTCTAGGGTTTTCAAGTAAATATGAAATAGCTGAAATTGTTACATTATTAAATTCCAGCATACTAGCCAACAAAGTGGGTTATACAATCAAGTCCGTTATCACTTATTGGAAATTGGATTCCATACAATGGCAGGGCTACCGGGGTACCGCCCGTCACAGTACGTGGCCTAGATCACCGTACCGAGGATCACTCCCAATCCCCTGCAACACAAGGTCGGAACATCCCTTACTGGATAATTCCCGCACAAGATACCTCACGGTTGGGATCAGCAACCGCACCACTAAGTCGAAAATAGAAAGGGACATCTAGACAGAGGTAACCTTGTCCTACTTGGGTGCTACCCACTAACCTTGCTGCACCTCCCCTGTTTTAGCCATTCCCAGTTTGTGAGGCTTGAGGTCACGATTACCTTAGAAAAGAACACATCACTTAGAATGCTCATCGTCCACCTGACGATGTTCTGAAAGCATTCAATCCATACAAGTTCGTTCCGGGTTCGAACGAAACCGAAGGCATTATCTCGTTACACTCGTTTTGGAATCACCCTCAGAGTTAACGACCATAACCCTTGCACTTTGAATCTTCATCTTCACTTGATTCACGACCTATCGTTAATTTGGATCGATGTGGTATTCGGGTCTCCAGACCTGGAAATCCGGTATACGGAAACCCGATCCCGGTCTCATCGAAATCCAAAACGTATCTTTTAAGGGCCAAGTTGTTTTAAGGTTAAAACAATTCAATTCTTATCTATATACACAAAGATAGATAATTCAATAGATAATCTATATTATCATCACAAACAGATAACTCATATTATCATTATAATTCAACCAAACATCCATATCATATATCAATCATATCTCATCAGAGATATCAAACAATGAAATACATTCAATCTCATTCATCCATCCTTAAGCAATGATTTATATCATCTAATTAATTTAAAGTGAATTAAACTAATTACTTCATTCTATAAATCCTGCTTACTTAATTATTAATTAAACCAATTAATTAATCATTACTCTAAGTATCCATCTTAATTAATCATTCCTGATTAATAATCCTTTAATTACTTTAAGTAATTAATACTTAATTAATTTCACAAATTAATTATCTTAAACCATTCAGTAATTAATCTTTAATTACTTCATTAATTAATTAATTATACTTAATTATCTTAATCCTTAATTAATTACAATTAATTAATTACTTTAATAACTTATTATTTATTAATTAATCTTAATTAATCAATTCTTAATTACATCATTAATTTTATTAATTAATGATCCTTAATTACTCTTAATTAATTATCTTATTTAAATTAATTACATTTAATAATTAATTAGTCACATTTATTAATCACCTTTGATTAATCTCATTTAGTAATTAACTTCCCTTAATTACTCCACTTCATAAATTAATTACTCCTTAATTAATTATCTTTTAATTAATCCCTTGATTAATTATACAAAAGTAATTTAAACTCAAATTACTTTCATTATAAAATCTTCTTTAGTTAATTACATCCACTAATTAACTTTAGTTACTTTCCTAAGTAATTACACTTCACTAATTACATTTAAGTAATTATACTTATCAATCACCAAGTGATTATCTTAATTTAATTTAATTAATAAATTAAACTTGTCATATTTATCTAATTAATTACCTTAAGTAATTAATTACTTTAATTACTTTCTTTAAGTAACTAAGATTTAATCAATTATTTTATTAATTACAACTTAATAAATTCTTAATTATCAATTAACTAATCTTTATTTACTTAATTAATTGCTAAATAAACTTTTAATCACTTGATTAATAATTTCTAATCATTTATTTTTAACCTATACTTATTTAAATAAATGATTCTAAATCCCAAATTAATTAACCCTTAATTAATTAACTTATAATCCTAATTATTTAATTAATTATCACTAAACCATTAATTAATTAAATTATTAAATTATTCTTTAATTACCCTATTAATTTAATGACTCCTATATCATTAAATCTCTAAATTAAAGTATTAATATTTATAACTACTTTAATTATCATTTACAAAAGCTTTGAAATCTTTTACTTTGAAATCTTTCTTTTATTTCCTTTCAATTTAAAGATTTAAAATAAATTTCAATTTAACTTTAACCAAGTTTAAATCAAATTTTTCAAAACCTTTTTAAACCATTTTAAACATTTTAAGTTATTTAAAACAATTTCAATTCAAAACTTTCCTTTAATTTCAAACTTAAATACAGATTTAATCTTGATTCTAGATTTAACTTAAATTTTTAAAGCTTTCCTATATTTAACTTCATTTTGAAATTCTAACTATTTAACCATTTAGAATAGATAAACAATTTAAGTTTTTAAAACTTATTTTAAAAGAACTGAAATTTAATTCAAATTCCAGATTTTAAAATCTCAGATTTAAACTTATTTTAAATTTCTATTTTACAATTTAAACTTTTCAGTTTAAATTTAAAACCAATTATACTTTACTCTTAAAAGTTTTTAAATCCAAATTTAAATTTCAAAACTTAAATTATTACAAAATCTCAGATTCAACTTATTTTTGAATTCAGATTCAAATTCAGATTTTAAACTAAATTTAAATTTCTTGATTTCATTTAAACTTTACTTAAAAATGAAAACAGAACAGGTTTCTGTTTTAAAATTTAAAACCTATAAACAAAAGTTACCCGAGCCCATCACAAATTCCCCCGAGCCAAAACCATATGTGCTTCGAGTCAGTCGCTCAATAAACTCGAGAAATACCCGAGTACTTCCTCTGTTAAAACCCAAACGAAAACACTGATACACGTGATACTCGTTTACGTGCACAATCGAGATGATCGCCTCCGACCATCGATTCCATCGCCGGCATCTCGTCCACGACCATCTCTTACGATCTCGATCACCAGAAACTCGAACAAACGCCTAAATCGAAATCGAGAAATCTCGATCACAAAACTGGAAACAGACCCAAACCTGGAAATCATTCGTGCTCACTTCTCCGATCACCGTGTCGACTGAAACTCCGGCAAATGCTTCGATATTTCACTAACTTCCATCACCTAAAATCCTACTACACTCGATCAACCCGAGCTATTTCTATGAATCAAAATGCTCAACCTGTTCAAACTAGGTTTAGAAATTTAATCGGCCAACCACCATCGCCACGGTCATTAATACGGCCATCCAACATTTTTGCCACAGTCCCTGATCATTCCACTTCCTCCCCTAGTGACCACGACCTTCCCGAACTCTTAGATCATCAGGAACTACCCAAAACGTGAAAACTGTTCAACCCCAAACTGCTCCTTCGTTTGAATGTTAAAAATTTTGATTTCATTTTTAAAAATCAAGATTTTAGTTAAGTTTTCAGTTTACAAACCTGTCTTGACAAATTAAGATACTTAAATTTCACCTATTTTAAACACGCACTGTAGTTTCTAGTTTCTAGAGGCATTCCTGTTTATTTTAACCTAATTAAAATTTTAAAACTCTAATCTATGATAAACAAACAATTATTGTTTTTAACTTAAACCATAACAGTAACTAAGTCAAAAGATACGGGATTTAAATCAAACTTTGAACTTGAAACTGAGAACAGGGAAAACAGAAGCATCAGACATGCACACCAATACACATCCATATATACAAAAATATACATACATACCAAACATATTAAACAACATGCAGGCATATTATATTATAGATTCAAGAATTTATAGCATGCAAACAGATATCATATACTTAAATTTTTAAAATAAATGTTACTCACCTTTTTAAAAGTAAACAGAGCTTCCAGCTTTAATTTGAAAAGCTTTTGAATCTTTAAAACTTTAATTATAAACTTGAATGCTAGCTACTGAATCTTACATGCATGCTCTAAATCTTGTTTGTTGAGATGTTGCTTAGATCAGTTGTACTGAAATGATCTTGCTTCCAAATTTGAAAGATATTGCAGGTTTGTTGTTCTTAGATTTACAAATGCAGGCTAAAAGCTTTGATTCCAGGTTTTGAAGAAAATGAACAGGCTTTTGATTGATTTATTTTGGTTTGAGGAAAGTTTAGTTACAGATTATTTTTGAGATTGAGGAACTTGATTACTAATTTGGGTTGAGAGGAATGTTTGATTACTAAATTGGTTTGAGAGGAGAGTTTGATTACAGATTATTTAAGAGGATTCTGTTTTGAGGATTTTTGTTACAGGCTAAATCTTCTTAAGTTTGAAAAAGAATTAGAAAAGAAAATGGGATGAAAGCATGTGTTTATATAAGTAGAAATGATTTATTTAATTAAAAGAAAAACAAAAATACAAAACTTTGACATTTGTCACATTGAGTAGTTAATAAATTAACACTTGTTATAATATAGTCTTTAGAGAATTACACATGTCCTTTTTATTGATTTATGTTTATTTTAAATGTAAATAAAAAGCCTTTCTTATTTATTAAATACTCATGTATATATATATATAAAAGCTTGTCCATATATTTAAAATCTAAAACTATTTAAAATCTTACCTCTTTTGAATTTCAAATTTAATTTAAATTCAAATGCAAATTATATTTAAAAATCCAATTTAAAGTTAATCTTAAACAACACATTCAATTTGAAATAACAAATCCTATTTTACATTAAAATCTATTTATTTAAAAACAATACACTATTAATATTGTTTGAAAATAACATACTTATCAATTTTAAAATAATTTATAAAAGAGATTATAAATTATCATTATTATTAATTGAATTAACATATCACATGCAAATTGTATTTTAAACATATATATATTCTTATACTTCTTAAATCATATTTATTAAGCAATATTCAAAAAGAAAATAAAATAAACTTTATTATTAATTTTATTTAAGACCATATAGTTATTTTGTTTTAAATAGCTTTGAAAAGCTAATATTAAATAAATCCAAATCTCCAAACTATCAATATATATATTAGAAATTTTAAACAAGATTTCATTTATTATTTAAATTTCAAACACAAGCTTATTTATTTACAATATATACAATTATATATATACATTATAAATAGAAATCATCTTATTAATTTTTTAAAGGATAAATTCACTAATTAAATATCCATTTAATTAGATTATTAAACCAAATCAAATTTTATTATCAAAAATTATCAATCAATTTAATTATTTAAACAGATTATTAAATTGATATTGCCCATAAATTCCGGGATATTACATTCCTCCCCCCTTAAAATAATTTCGTCCCCGAAATTTAAAACAAAGGTAATTTAATAATCTATTTAAATCACAAACAAATATTATCATCCATATGCTAACAACCATAGCAACCAATTTACCCAATCAAACAATTCTAATTATCCAAACAAAATTCTGAATACAATCTCCTCGAGTTTTCCCAAGTATAAATATACCGGGATACTCGCTCTACAAAATCCAAACAATCAACAATACTAAGCTATAGAGTTCTTACTCATATAGATCTATAGAACTAAACAAGATATCAGACTACAGACGAGTCTGACTCAACAACCAAATCTTCCAGAACTGCTGGTTCCAAAACCAGAGATAGATCCAATACGTACTCCCTCAGAGATACGTGAAACAAAATGAATTCCAGTTATCCAAACTGACAATTCAATCCAGTAGATCAAAGCACTTATCCAAATCAGAACACAGAAAAGATCCAAAATAACTCGGAGCTGACTTCCCAGACTTACCCAATCTTATAGCTCCCTTTTACCAGAGAAAACTTCAACAACAACGAAGTCTCCAACTTCGAATTCCAAATTCCTCCGCCTCTTATCCTCAAAATCCTTCAGACGATCCTGAGCTGACTACATCCTTCCTGATCAGTTCAACTGATGCTTCTAGAAATAAACTGGGTTAAAAATAACTCAACCAAATGATCCTCCAAGATCTACCCAAATCCAAATCACAAACTCTACTACCATTAGTAGACTGAACTAACTTCTCTTATCTGGAAAAGACAAACAGGAGCATTTGTCAAACTGCTTCCGCTACACCACTCTAATCTGGAATAGATAAGAATGCTGATGAAGAACACAAGCACAAACTGGACAACACATCCCAGAAAATCTCAAATAACTCAAGAGAACACTCAGCAATCGCAAGTCACTTTTGCGATCAACCCAGCCTAACTGCAAAGAAAACTGTTCTCTCTTTACCAATCAGAACAGCTTACACTTATCTATCCTATCTATCGAAGAAATGGATCCACTCTGCTGCTTCTGAACTTCACCTTCAGAAAACTGCTCAGCCAGAAAACTTCCTGCCAATGCACAGAATACTCCGAGCTGCACTACTGCCACAAGTGCCAAAGACTTCTCAATCCAAAGCTTCTCGAGAAACTCGAACCTCAAACCAACAGAATCACCATGCTGAACTCAGCCACAACACCGAAGCAGACATACTTCATTAACTTGTTCCAAAGAAAACATCTTCGGGAACATCCATAGTCACTGCATCTCATCACACAGTTACTTCTTCCTGAAGTTACCAACATTAACTTCTGCCTATCCGACAGATCCAACTCTACTCATCCAACTTCAAAGATAAACTCCGAACCTTAACAGGTTTTCTTCAGAGATTGTGAAATCCTTACAATTGCAAAGTTCACTCGAGACGGTATTAGGTTTACAGTCTCGACAAATACACTTCCAACCTCAACACTCAGACTCCTAATCTTAGATGATAAATTATTATCATCTCAACCAATCATTACAAATACCATATACATTTAAAATGATACTTTTTTATATAGAAATTATATCTGGGTAAAATTATTTCATCTACCTTTTTAAAACAATATTGTGTCTGTTGGCCTGGTCCAAGTGTTTAGAGATCCCTATCAATAACGTTAGCTACTCGTATTGACCAGAATCCATATACCACCCAACCGATCAATTAACACAATATAAAACCATTTTATATAACTAACAAATACGCGCTCCCGTATATATATATATACTCAGACTCAAACAGGTTGCTACAGATCCTATCTCTAATGAACAATCCTTTCGAACCTAGGTATTCACTCAACCTAGTGTTCTGATATTCACTTAACCAAAAGCTTAGGCATTCGCTCAACCTATGCTCTGATACCACATGTGACGACCCGCCCTTCTCTCCACAGAAGGACGCATCGACAATAAGAAAGAAAGGGGTAGAAAATAGAAAAGAAGAGAAGAAAGAAAGAAACGACAACAACGATCTCACAGCGGAACGAATAAATTATATTAATAACATAAACTATTACATAGTATACAAAAATTTACAGAGTTACACAACATATACATCACTTACTAGATAGTTATAAACATCTGTCTAGACATTACAACTCAAATACAAGACAAGACACTATCACAGATATCAACACAGCGGAATACTATATCTACGAACGCCGAAGCCTCCTGCTCCATTGCTCCTCCAGAATATTCGTCAAAGCTAAACCTGAATCCCTTGGCTACTCGTAAAAATTTGAGTACCCAAGAGTTTATAAAACAGAAATAAACACTTGGGTCAGACATGGGTCTGGTGTGAGTAACAGGTTAAACTTGCTTAACTTCAAAACCTTTAGAAAGAAAAGGTATCACGTAAGACTCCCCACAAATAAACATGGGTAAGTTTTTACCTTATGCTAACCAAAACATTTGATAGGAAATCTGATTTTATTATAATAGGGTCTAGGGTTTTCAAGTAAATATGAAATAGCTGAAATTGTTACATTATTAAATTCCAGCATACTAGCCAACAAAGTGGGTTATACAATCAAGTCCGTTATCACTTATTGGAAATTGGATTCCATACAATGGCAGGGCTACCGGGGTACCGCCCGTCACAGTACGTGGCCTAGATCACCGTACCGAGGATCACTCCCAATCCCCTGCAACACAAGGTCGGAACATCCCTTACTGGATAATTCCCGCACAAGATACCTCACGGTTGGGATCAGCAACCGCACCACTAAGTCGAAAATAGAAAGGGACATCTAGACAGAGGTAACCTTGTCCTACTTAGGTGCTACCCACTAACCTTGCTGCACCTCCCCTGTTTTAGCCATTCCCGGTTTGTGAGGCTTGAGGTCACGATTACCTTAGAAAAGAACACATCACTTAGAATGCTCATCGTCCACCTGACGATGTTCTGAAAGCATTCAATCCATACAAGTTCGTTCCGGGTTCGAACGAAACCGAAGGCATTATCTCGTTACACTCGTTTTGGAATCACCCTCAGAGTTAACGACCATAACCCTTGCACATTGAATCTTCATCTTCACTTGATTCACGACCTATCGTTAATTTGGATCGATGTGGTATTCGGGTCTCCAGACCTGGAAATCCGGTATACGGAAACCCGATCCCGGTCTCATCGAAATCCAAAACGTATCTTTTAAGGGCCAAGTTGTTTTAAGGTTAAAACAATTCAATTCTTATCTATATACACAAAGATAGATAATTCAATAGATAATCTATATTATCATCACAAACAGATAACTCATATTATCATTATAATTCAACCAAACATCCATATCATATATCAATCATATCTCATCAGAGATATCAAACAATGAAATACATTCAATCTCATTCATCCATCCTTAAGCAATGATTTATATCATCTAATTAATTTAAAGTGAATTAAACTAATTACTTCATTCTATAAATCCTGCTTACTTAATTATTAATTAAACCAATTAATTAATCATTACTCTAAGTATCCATCTTAATTAATCATTCCTGATTAATAATCCTTTAATTACTTTAAGTAATTAATACTTAATTAATTTCACAAATTAATTATCTTAAACCATTCAGTAATTAATCTTTAATTACTTCATTAATTAATTAATTATACTTAATTATCTTAATCCTTAATTAATTACAATTAATTAATTACTTTAATAACTTATTATTTATTAATTAATCTTAATTAATCAATTCTTAATTACATCATTAATTTTATTAATTAATGATCCTTAATTACTCTTAATTAATTATCTTATTTAAATTAATTACATTTAATAATTAATTAGTCACATTTATTAATCACCTTTGATTAATCTCATTTAGTAATTAACTTACCTTAATTACTCCACTTCATAAATTAATTACTCCTTAATTAATTATCTTTTAATTAATCCCTTGATTAATTATACAAAAGTAATTTAAACTCAAATTACTTTCATTATAAAATCTTCTTTAGTTAATTACATCCACTAATTAACTTTAATTACTTTCCTAAGTAATTACACTTCACTAATTACATTTAAGTAATTATACTTATCAATCACCAAGTGATTATCTTAATTTAATTTAATTAATAAATTAAACTTGTCATATTTATCTAATTAATTACCTTAAGTAATTAATTACTTTAATTACTTTCTTTAAGTAACTAAGCTTTAATCAATTATTTTATTAATTACAACTTAATAAATTCTTAATTATCAATTAACTAATCTTTATTTACTTAATTAATTGCTAAATAAACTTTTAATCACTTGATTAATAATTTCTAATCATTTATTTTTAACCTATACTTATTTAATTAAATGATTCTAAATCCCAAATTAATTAACCCTTAATTAATTAACTTATAATCCTAATTATTTAATTAATTATCACTAAACCATTAATTAATTAAATTATTAAATTATTCTTTAATTACCCTATTAATTTAATGACTCCTATATCATTAAATCTCTAAATTAAAGTATTAATATTTATAACTACTTTAATTATCATTTACAAAAGCTTTGAAATCTTTTACTTTGAAATCTTTCTTTTATTTCCTTTCAATTTAAAGATTTAAAATAAATTTCAATTTAACTTTAACCAAGTTTAAATCAAAATTTTCAAAACCTTTTTAAACATTTTAAGTTATTTAAAACAATTTTAATTCAAAACTTTCCTTTAATTTCAAACTTAAATACAGATTTAATCTTGATTCTAGATTTAACTTAAATTTTTAAAGCTTTCCTATATTTAACTTCATTTTGAAATTCTAACTATTTAACCATTTAGAATAGATAAACAATTTAAGTTTTTAAAACTTATTTTAAAAGAACTGAAATTTAATTCAAATTCCAGATTTTAAAATCTCAGATTTAAACTTATTTTAAATTTCTATTTTACAATTTAAACTTTTCAGTTTAAATTTAAAACCAATTATACTTTACTCTTAAAAGTTTTTAAATCCAAATTTAAATTTCAAAACTTAAATTATTACAAAATCTCAGATTCAACTTATTTTTGAATTCAGATTCAAATTCAGATTTTAAACTAAATTTAAATTTCTTGATTTCATTTAAACTTTACTTAAAAATGAAAACAGAACAGGTTTCTGTTTTAAAATTTAAAACCTGTAAACAAAAGTTACCCGAGCCCATCACAAATTCCCCCGAGCCAAAACCATATGTGCTTCGAGTCACTCGCTCAATAAACTCGAGAAATACCCGAGTACTTCCTCTGTTAAAACCCAAACGAAAACACTGATACACGTGATACTCGTTTACGTGCACAATCGAGATGATCGCCTCCGACCATCGATTCCATCGCCGGCATCTCGTCCACGACCATCTCTTACGATCTCGATCACCAGAAACTCGAACAAACGCCTAAATCGAAATCGAGAAATCTCGATCACAAAACTGGAAACAGACCCAAACCTGGAAATCATTCGTGCTCACTTCTCCGATCACCGTGTCGACTGAAACTCCGGCAAATGCTTCGATATTTCACTAACTTCCATCACCTAAAATCCTACTACACTCGATCAACCCGAGCTATTTCTATGAATCAAAATGCTCAACCTGTTCAAACTAGGTTTAGAAATTTAATCGGCCAACCACCATCGCCACGGTCATTAATACGGCCATCCAACATTTTTGCCACAGTCCCTGATCATTCCACTTCCTCCCCTAGTGACCACGACCTTCCCGAACTCTTAGATCATCAGGAACTACCCAAAATGTGAAAACTGTTCAACCCCAAACTGCTCCTTCGTTTGAATGTTAAAAATTTTGATTTTATTTTTAAAAATCAAGATTTTAGTTAAGTTTTCAGTTTACAAACCTGTCTTGACAAATTAAGATACTTAAATTTCACCTATTTTAAACACGCACTGTAGTTTCTAGTTTCTAGAGGCATTCCTGTTTATTTTAACCTAATTAAAATTTTAAAACTCTAATCTATGATAAACAAACAATTATTGTTTTTAACTTAAACCATAACAGTAACTAAGTCAAAAGATACGGGATTTAAATCAAACTTTGAACTTGAAACTGAGAACAGGGAAAACAGAAGCATCAGACATGCACACCAATACACATCCATATATACAAAAATATACATACATACCAAACATATTAAACAACATGCAGGCATATTATATTATAGATTCAAGAATTTATAGCATGCAAACAGATATCATATACTTAAATTTTTAAAATAAATGTTACTCACCTTTTTAAAAGTAAACAGAGCTTCCAGCTTTAATTTGAAAAGCTTTTGAATCTTTAAAACTTTAATTATAAACTTGAATGCTAGCTACTGAATCTTGCATGCATGCTCTAAATCTTGTTTGTTGAGATGTTGCTTAGATCAGTTGTACTGAAATGATCTTGCTTCCAAATTTGAAAGATATTGCAGGTTTGTTGTTCTTAGATTTACAAATGCAGGCTAAAAGCTTTGATTCCAGGTTTTGAAGAAAATGAACAGGCTTTTGATTGATTTATTTTGGTTTGAGGAAAGTTTAGTTACAGATTATTTTGGAGATTGAGGAACTTGATTACTAATTTGGGTTGAGAGGAATGTTTGATTACTAAATTGGTTTGAGAGGAGAGTTTGATTACAGATTATTTAAGAGGATTTTATTTTGAGGATTTTTGTTACAGGCTAAATCTTCTTAAGTTTGAAAAAGAATTAGAAAAGAAAATGGGATGAAAGCATGTGTTTATATAAGTAGAAATGATTTATTTAATTAAAAGAAAAACAAAAATACAAAACTTTGACATTTGTCACATTGAGTAGTTAATAAATTAACACTTGTTATAATATAGTCTTTAGAGAATTACACATGTCCTTTTTATTGATTTATGTTTATTTTAAATGTAAATAAAAAGCCTTTCTTATTTATTAAATACTCATGTATATATATATATATAAAAGCTTGTCCATATATTTAAAATCTAAAACTATTTAAAATCTTACCTCTTTTGAATTTCAAATTTAATTTAAATTCAAATGCAAATTATATTTAAAAATCCAATTTAAAGTTAATCTTAAACAACACATTCAATTTGAAATAACAAATCCTATTTTACATTAAAATCTATTTATTTAAAAACAATACACTATTAATATTGTTTGAAAATAACATACTTATCAATTTTAAAATAATTTATAAAAGAGATTATAAATTATCATTATTATTAATTGAATTAACATATCACATGCAAATTGTATTTTAAACATATATATATTCTTATACTTCTTAAATCATATTTATTAAGCAATATTCAAAAAGAAAATAAAATAAACTTTATTATTAATTTTATTTAAGACCATATAGTTATTTTGTTTTAAATAGCTTTGAAAAGCTAATATTAAATAAATCCAAATCTCCAAACTATCAATATATATATATTAGAAATTTTAAACAAGATTTCATTTATTATTTAAATTTCAAACACAAGCTTATTTATTTACAATATATACAATTATATATATACATTATAAATAGAAATCATCTTATTAATTTTTTAAAGGATAAATTCACTAATTAAATATCCATTTAATTAGATTATTAAACCAAATCAAATTTTATTATCAAAAATTATCAATCAATTTAATTATTTAAACAGATTATTAAATTGATATTGCCCATAAATTCCGGGATATTACACATTTGCTCCGGTAGCACGTCTCAAAGCAATACAAACAATACTTGCTTTCACATGGCATCATAATTTTAGTTTTTTTCAAATAAACGTAAAAAGTGCATTTTAAATGGATTTATAAAAGAAAAGGTTTACGTTAAACAACCTCCACTATTTATTGAAAAGAAATATCCCGATCATGTACTTAAACTTATAATGGCTCTATATGGATTAAAACAAGCACCTCGTGCTTGGTATTAAAGACTAAAAACTCAATTACAAAATTCTGATTTTCAAATTGGTAAAATTAACTCTACTTTATTTATAAAATGAGAAAATAATGATATATTAGTTGTACAATTATATGTTGACGACATTATATTTGGATCAACTAATGAAAAATTGTGTAATGAATTTTCTGACATTATGAAAAATGAATTTGAAATGTCACATATGAGTGAATTAAACTACCTTTTGGGTTTGCAAATAAGACAACTAGAAAATGGAATTTTTATAAATCAAGAAAAATAGTGTCGAAATTTATTAAAATGCTTTGTAATGGAAAATACTTCAAGTAAACCGACTCCGATTAGTACTACTCTACATTTAGATAAAGATGAAAGTAGAAAGGATTATGATAAAAAATTATACCAAGTATGATAGGATCCTTATTATACTTAACAGCCATTAGGCCGGAGATTATGATGAGTGTATGTTTATGTGCACGATTTCAAGAACAACCAAATCACATTATCGAGCGGTTAAACGAATTTTAAGATACTTAATCAACACCAAAGATTACAGTCTTTTCTACCTGAATGGTAGCTCATTCATACTCGTGTCATATAGTGATGCTGATTTCGGTGGTTGCAACACATGCCATTTTATTGGTCAATCTTTAGTTTCGTAGTTTAGTAAAAAATAAAACTATATTTCTCTTTCAACATGTGAAGCCGAATACATCTCAGCAGCTTTAGCATGTGCTCAAGTAATTTATATGCAACCAACACTTCAAGATTTTGGTAAATTAATTTCTAAATCACCAATTTATTGTGATAATACTAGTGCCATAAACCTTTCCAAAAATCCTATTAATCATTCTCGAACAAAATACATTGACATTCGTCACCATTTCTTAAGAGATAATGTTGAAAAAGGAATTACATTACTTGAATGTGTGAATACCGAAAATCAAATTGCGAATATTGTTACCAAACCATTAGGTAGTCTAACTTTTATAAAACTAAGACGAGACCTAGGAATTTGTTCTTACAATGAATTAGTAAACTAAGGTATATAACTTAATAACTCAGATAAAATGCACAAAATAGTTTATACAAATATATACAACTTTTTTTATCCATACAATAACTAACTAACTTCTGTTTTAATTTCTATGGTTAAAATTTTACTAACCACACAAATAAAATTCCAAAAATAGTAAATAAATCTTATATAAATGAATTTTGCAGTAAACTAAATTCAGTATATCCTTTTTCCCGACCTCTGTTTAGAAACCTTAAACCACTTTTATTCAAAATGTCGTCTGACCACAATCCTACTTACTCCACAATTGACTTTAGCTCTCCATCCTAAAATAATGCAACTACCTCTCCAAAAATAGCAACTCCACCCTCGAATAAATCAACCTCTCTAAATATTATAAACTCTCGAACATACCACACTAGCTATTCCTCGAAAGGGAAAAAGATAAAACGTGCAATCAATCTTGAGTCATCGTCACTAGAAACTAGAGTAGATGAAATCTTCCATTATCAGCAAGAAATGATGAGGGTTCAACTTGAAATTCACTATGAGCAGCGATGGCAAGGAAGACACCTAAATTTTTTAGAGAAATGCATCTTGGCAATATGTGGACATTCTCCAACGAAAGACTATCTCCATAAAAAATCACCATGCATAATTGAGATGTCGGTTAGATCAGGCAATCTTATTCCTCGTAAAGCAAGGCTGCCTAACCAAACTAAATCACCTCGATCTCTGCAACACTCATATTGATCTCCATTGAGGTCGTTCGTTGAAGAGACAATAATTGATTCGAATTCGTGCGAGTTAGAAGAAAATAGAAAGTCCGACTCCACTGGCGAAAACTAAAATTATGATGGCGTTACGTTTAAATATTTATTTAAGGATATAGTATTTTATTCTTTTTATATATATTATTATATGTAAGAATCATTTTAATTTTTGCATAAAATATAAAATGCTATCATATTCAAATATTCAAAACAAGCCAACTCTGAAAATATAGATGGAATATTTAATGCTCGAACAACACGAAAAATCTACAACAAAGTTTAAAATCCAACCGAATAATATTCTCAACACAATAACAAAAGAAAATTGAAAAACAAAATGCCTACAGGTTAGTCAATAAAACTCAATCGACTAAAATCTACTCCTCAACCATATAATTTTTAATTATAGCCTATTAAATTTGTTCCTGAATCTCTGTATCAAAATTGACCCTTTTCAATTGACTGAAATCATGGGTCAATCGATTAAAAATGGTTATGTACTTTCTGGACGAAAAAACCCCTATTTCAGTCGAGTGAAAATTGTCCTCAGTCGATTGAAACGTGCCAACCTACTTTTAAATCACCCAAACCGTCACTTTCTCCATATTATTTCCCAAATCAAAAAACCTACATTCTTCTTCCTCAAAATCAATGGCTTTACGTCCAAAGCTTCTTGCTTCAAAGAAGAGAGCACACAGAGGCAAAGAATCGGCTGGTCCATCTAATCTTGGATTTGCTTCGGATGAACAATTACAATAATGGTTGAATGGAGGTAAGAAATCTCTTCAATACTTCAATGAATTGAATGATAAGCGTATATTTCAAGAAAATTTCTACAAGATGTTTGATTTATCCCAATTCAAAATTGAAGCCTTAGCCCAGGAACATGGATTTGTATCACTAATTGATGCTAAAGAGAATAAGGTGAAAATTTACCCTTTTTTAGTAAGAATGTTCTATGCAAACCTTCAGGGTGATTTTTACAAACCTCTATATGGTAACGATGATGGGTAATTATGGAGTAGGGTTTTTGGGGGTTCATATAGTTTTAAACGTCCATGACTTAGGAGTAATTCTTGATTGCAATAACTTTGGCGCAAAACTAGAGGATTTCAATCACCATAACATGGCTTATGATGAAGTAAGTTACCTTTTCCGAACCAAAAAGAAAGAAATATTTCGGTCAATCTACAACCTCAAGCACGTGTACTTAACAAAATGTTCCTTCACATTATTCTACCACGAACAGGAAGTTATGAAAAGATGAATGACAACAACTATAAAATTTTGTATGCGATGTACTCAAATCAAAAGTTGAATTGGGCTCAAATCATTCACGATGAAATCAAAAGCTTTCATGCCCATACTCGTCATACGGTATTTTATGGTGCTTACTTAACAAATATCTTCACTCATTTTGGAATCAATGTCTACATGCTACAAGACTTTCTTCATTCAAAAATTATGGACCGAAAATCTATTTCTCTAATGAAGCTTCCATCTGAAATGGAGACTATATCTCCATATCAAGAATATATTTCTCGTCTTTTACATGGCACTATAGGACAATCTTCAACTCAACAAGTGGAACAAGAGGATATTCAACAAGAAAATCTGAATTCAATGGAGCATGGATAGTGATCAAGGAATCACTTTGTTCAAACCATCTAAAAATATAACAGCTTAAGACGATATTCCCAAAAATCATGAAATAATCTTCAATCAACAAAAGAAATTGATCAAACGCCAACGAACTTTTGAAAAGACTACTCTCGGGTTCTTGGAGAAGATTTGGAACAAACTTACTTCATGTTCCCGTTCTACTTCACCATCAAGTACGGAGCTGGAATCTTAGATACTTCAGTAAGACTATCTACTACTATGGCTTTCTATGTTCCATGATTTCTCTATGTTTCATGCTCATCTACCTGTTTGTTCTTACAAACAATGTGATCTTTAGAACCCTTGTGGTATTTTGTTATGTATTTGTTTAGTTTTTGTTGAACTTGTCTAAAACTATGTATTTGTGAACTTATAATTCTGTTTCGGTATTTGTGTATATACTCTCTCTTCTGTTATGTGTACTAGTTCATGGTATCTTTGGGTATGTGCTGTTTCAATGTCAAAATATTTATTTTTTTCCTGATGATAAAGGAGAATTTTGTGATATGGGGAGCATACATGTAGGGGGAGACTTATTCATATATATAGTTGTCATCAAAAAGGGATAGATTGTTAATTCTTTGTTTCTAGTGTTTTAATAATGACAACTATATCATCATATATTATAGTATATAACTATATTGCATGAAAAAGAGCTACAACAAAGACAATATGACTACTACCAAGAAGGATTGATCACATTCAAGGAATTCAAATATTGTCAAACTAGAGTATGTATTTGGTCGAAGACTTATATGCAAAATCTCCTTGATACGTCATATATACACATATACACGCATGCATACACAACTGGTTACAAAGAATGTTATGTAAAAGAATAAACTCATAAGTTTTCTAAAATTACTCAGTTCGGTCGACTGAGGTATTTTCTTAGTCGACTGGGGTAGTCGACTAAGAAAACACCTCAGTCGACTAAACCATATTATTTTAACATATTTCAAAATTTTTGAATTTTAGCACGAACTCCTCTATTCTTATTCAATATATTGATTGTTATACTCAGTTGACTGAACATTGTATAATAGCTATTTTCTAAAGAGTCACTTTGAAAAGCTACAATCTTTCTAAATAGTAATAATGATCTACGAACGATTGCAACCTTTTGATGTACCACATTGATTTCTATAAATACACTACAAGATCAGAATTCCAAATCTAACTTGCTTACTTGCCATTTCTATATTCTCTCATCTCTTAGTACTCATGGCAATTCAATTCTCAATATTCACTCAAACTACTTCCATAATCACAAACTATACACTTCCACATTACCAAGGAGATTATAAGTACTAGCAGTCAATATCTATGTTATTTGGAACACAAAGTTTGTTGAAGAAATTCTTTTGTATTAGCCTATTCCTTCGGGCGAAGTGATGGTTATTTGGTTAAAGGAAATACCCAAGGGTAGCTTCGGGACTGGAAGTGGGACGGAAGGTCTGAACTAGTATAAAATATCTAGTGTGCTCGCTTTTATTACTTACCTTCTTTATATTTAGTTATTATTCTCTGCTTTGTAATATAAATTTTCACACTTATATAAGTTGCATTATATACAGATCTTATAGATTTGCATTAAACTTATAAATCTTAACTGAAATTCTTGCATCTCACATTTCAGTACTTTGCACAACTAAGTCTGTACAGCACTTATTGGATATTGAATTTCCAGCTGAATACCGAGGTAAGAGACTAACTCCCATACAATGCATTTCTAGAGGAATGCACTCGAGGCCCCTATGTTGGTTCTCATGCAAATTAAGGCCGGCCTATCCGAAAATATAATATACGAATAGCATTGAGTATTACATCACCTAACCGTTACCGACCTATCCGGGATCCCAAGCATACACCACATAATTTAAACCCGACGTTTTAGTGGGTAGAAATTTTATCCATCTAGAAGGTGATTTCATACCCAGATTGGTTGCGACCCACTTTAGCCTTAAAGCATCTTATGTTTCACTATTCTTGGGTGTGAGGCTTTGAGGTAATGATTACCTTTTATATAACACATCTTCCACTTTGAATGCGGCTATGCCATTTCACAATCACACACCTGATTTCTACAAATGCATAACTCCTGAGCTCGTACGTCTTAGGAAAGGGTATTAAGCTAGTAGAAGTTTCCTTCCCCACCACCAAACAGATGATACGTCCATAGAGGTCAATCGATATGATCTAGAAATGCAACGTCGGACAATTCGTCCATACAAGTTGTCCAAGAACAGGATAAACGAAATGCACTCTCCTACCATATCATGTCAGATATTACCCCTAGGATTAGTAGCAAGTTAGTCCTAGCACAGGAAGATCCCAGAACGAAGGGACCGCTATTATTTATTTACCATGGGAGAAAATCTGAATATTGTCAATAAGAAGTCCTTCGTTACGAAGATCTCTGCCTTCAAAATCAAGATCTTCAATATATATGTTCTTCACTTTTAAAACGTAAATTGGTTCGAAGTGGTTTTCAGATAGGAATTACCCAAATCTGACCCTGGTTCCCTCAAACCAACCATCGATAAAAAGATAGTTTATAAATAGGCGGTTTATAATTTGATTTATTCATTTCTTTTTATCGAGAATATCTTTGAGGGATATATATCTTTTAAAAAAACATTTCTGTTGGTATATATGGAATCATTAAACCTCTCTTTATTAAATTCTTTGGTTTAATTAAATAATTCCGAATCATTTTACTTTACTCCTAACCAAGATTTCTTATTTTTAGAATGTAACCTTTTAATAAGTTGAAAACATGTTATTTAAGATGGTAAATTCGAATTATTTAAATTTTGGAAAATTTAATCTTTTATACTTAACTCGTTTCCGACATTTAGACCTTATCTTTCCCTCGCCTAGGTCAGGCCAGGTGAGCCAGGGCATTGTTTGCTTTTGGACATCTTCTTAGTTTAAGCACCTCAATAAGATCTCACAAATAGAAAAAATTGGTGTACTCGTTGACTTATTAGAGTCAAGATTAAAACAATTGCTTATAGTAGCCTTTCTTTAACTCTTTTCTTTAAATCCTTTTAAATAAATCATTAAATCTTCAAATCATCTTTAAAACACTTAATTATTCATTTAAAAACATTTATAAAAGATTTGGAAAATAATTGTTACTTTTAAGTTATATTTCAAAAGTTATTAAAAACCGTTGCAAATAGTGCTGCGAATAGTGTTTTTAAAGTTATATTGACCGAAATGGCTTTTCTATCATTTGAAAATTTGTTTCTATAACTCAAATCTCTTTTAAAACATTTTAAAAGATTTATAAATATTTTTCCATATTTTTAAAAACATTTAAAAATATTAAATTTTAGGAAATCCTTTTTTGGATTCCGAACTACAAAACGACAATTATTTTGAAAACTTGTTTTACTTATATTTCAAAATCTACAAGATGAAATCTTGATTTTCTTCTTTGTATGAAAACTACTGATATAATAGTATCAAAAATTCTTATTACAAATAATTCTGAGTTATACTCCACTTTATATACTCATTTAACTTTTGAGGCGCGAAATCGCAAACTACCATTACGCAACGTGTCTAGTTTTGACTTGTTTTTCATTTCTTATTCAAACTTCACCAAATTTATTTCTCGTGTTTATAAAACATTACTAAAACATTTTAAATCATTTTTAGGAGGTTTAACATTTCATATATACCATTTCATTAATAAAAGGAAAGTAATTTCCTTTGTGATTTTCGATGTGTATTTAACGTGACTTGTTCAAACAATTATATTAAACAATCAATACTTGATGATCACAGTATAAACAAGCAACCAAAAATGATTAACAATCATCCCAACCAAATATAGCAAATCATATTATATCATCGAATATACAATGTATATAAGTATATAGTTTCTCACCTTAATCCAAACGATACTTCCTACCAACATTCAATCAAATCAACACTTCACTAAACATCTCCTAAACACCCAAATCTCATAGCCATGCCGCCTTCCACTAGCTAATCATACTTCCCATGATAACTTAGGCTTAATACTAGAGTTTAGAAGGGATTAGAGAAGATTTGGTTAACTTTTTAAAAAGTTAGAGGGTAACCAGAGGATTAGTGCTTAAGCACTTCCACTATTTTTAACCCTCCTACTTTTTCTCAAGTTTTGGAGAAAGAAGAGAGACTTCCATGGAAGCCATTAAAGAGCATAAGAAAGCTCAAGAATGAAGAAGAAGAAGGATGTGAAGAATAAGTGAGAAGGAGGGATGGTATTATAGGAAAAATGAGAAAATATCTTCGAAGTGAAATTACCACTATACCCTAATCTACCCTAGAAAGCACCTCCCCCCAACTCCTTGAGGCACACAGCAGCCCCTTCCTCATGTGATGATGAGGTGTAGGTGATGGCGGTGATGATGGTGGAGGTGGTGGTGATGTGATGTGGTGTAAGATGATTTGATGTTTGCTTTTTAAAGTAATTATTACTTTAGATATTTTATTCTTTTACCATTGGTAAATATATATTTAATTTTAATCTTATCTTGTGTATATGTACATGATAATGTGTATATGTGCATGTCATAAATGTGTACAAGTTATTTGAACAACGTCGTATTACTTATATACGTCAAACCGTTTTGAATTTGGATTCCAATCTTCGGTCATATTTTCATTTATCAATTAACGTACATATATTTGTAAAAAAAAAATTGAAAACTATTTACTTATTATTATTCATGAATTAAAATGGTCTCATTTTAATTATAAAACCATATAAATCAATATTAAACGATTGTTTACTGAAAGTGTTATTATATCGATAAACCGATATCGATTTTCCTTATATTTTCAAATCTATTAAATAACTTTATAAAACTATTATAAATGATTTATTATCACTTTATTACTATTACAAATGAATTAGTATCGTTTTAAAACAATTATTGGATACTTATAATAATTATTAAATCATTTAAAATCATTAAATAATTATTAATTACAATGACATTACTAATGATGTAGTAAATGCATTTTATTTTTAAAAATAAAATAAATTATTTTATTTCATGCTTTGTTTATATATAAAAATGAGTGTATGTATCTAGTCCCATCCATGACTTTTAATAATTATAGAATTGTTTATTGGTAAAATGATTTTCGGCTATTTTATCGATTTAAATCCCGAGGAAGATATTTTTGTAAATATCCATTCAAAATAAAATTACCATAATCATTCATTCTTCAAAAGATTATTATTATTATTATTATTTATTACTACTCAAAATAATATTATTGGTATTATTAACCTTTAATTTTAATATTTTAAAAATAATTCAAATTTATCAAAGTGATAAATTTGCAAGTCGTTACAACTATCATCCAGGCTTTCAACAATAATCTATAACAACATAGGAATCAAATAGTTTATTTAAAGGTGAGTAAACTCACCGAAATTTCAATTGACGCTTTCACATTCTGGTTTGGTCTAAAATCGAACAATGCCTAAAATTCTACTAGCTCCAAATCCAACGAAATCAGTTCCAACACGTAGCTATTATTCATACGAGTACAACACGACTGACCGCGTCCAAATATGACCTTGTATGGAAGAGTTATTGAATTTATGAGATTTGGAGATTGATAACTTAATTAATTAATTTAGTAAATCATTAATCACAATTACCCCCAACTAGATCTTCTTCCTAAATTAAATCTCTCTCTTAAATGCACGCATTAACATACATGCGGAAACCCAAAGACAAACTCTACCTTCCACGATAACTCCACCTACACTCGACTAAATCACATGTCGATCGCTCTGACGAACTCCACTTCACCTTCAATCGGACATCACAAAACCAAGCTCGGTTTACCACAATTGATCACGCCCTTTAGGGTTTTACCCGACCCAGCCAAAAGTCGCAACTCGCTCACTGCGAACGATAAAATAAAAATACGACCGCGCAATAAAATGCGACACGATCGTAAATCAACAATAAAATTCGTAGATTATTTTATTCTGTGAAATTTCAAAAATACCATCGTTCACCATAAAATACATCAAATGATAATTTATATATTTTCAAAATTTAAAATTATGGAAAAAATCAATTAAATTGAAATAGAAAAATACACCATTAAAATCGAATCCTTTATTAACAACTGATTTTCTTATTATTTATTCAAACCATTTATTATTGTAAATAAATTTACAAATAGGTTCACCATTATTATTTATTAATTAAAAGGAGTTAAATAAGTCTATTAAATCCATTTAATTAATATTTGGTTCATAATTCAAATATTTAAATAATCAGTATATTTGAATTCAAGTTATTAAACCTTTTAAAAACTAATCATTTAAATATTTACAATTAATTAAATATTCAAAATCAAAACGATGAAATTCAGGGATGTTACACTCTACTAACATCCATAGTTAATTGCAAAGTTTAATTATGCAAGTCATTTCATTCAATCAGATAATATTTTTCAATTAAATGTATTACTTCAGCCACAAACTTATAGCTTCATGTCAACTTCCTATGATAGTGATGCTAACCTTTTGTATCAAAGGAGATGAATCCTCTATTAAGTACAGTTAAAATTTATATGTTTCAACGCAAATCCGACTATGGTCGTAATTCAATCATTTGTCATGTGACTGTCCATAATCAAAGCAGGTCCCTACATATAAGGTTTGTAGTACTCTCAAGTTGAAAGACCACTATACATCATCATGTGAGAACTTCTATTTGACTTACATATGATAAATTATTGAAGACTCTTGATGAGTCATTTTGTAATTGTTCACTGAAAGTTGAAAGTACATAACCTCTTAATTCCCCTAATGGTCATAACTCATAAGTAAATCACCATCCACTTTATGGAGAGAATTACGTATGCTATATCTAGTGTGTCAACATGCCTTTCTTGAAACATCTTTAACTAGGAACATTCAAGAAAAAATGTATATTCTTACGATCGAGTACGCACATTTATGAACGTTTCGCAATTGCGATCTGCTAAACACTTTATAATTGGGATTTTTACTTGTACATTATAATTTTGTCTCAGTATGTTATATATAATACATGCAGTAAAAATGGAACCAAAATCATACTTTTATTTTGGAACATGATTTATTATAAGAGTTCAACTACATAATCAAATTGCACAATTTCTATAGGGAACCTCTTTAACTTTATCAATCGCCCATTGGCACTTGGGGCCAATTATGATGTCTTATATTCATAATCTTGATTAGTCTTCCTATTCTTAACTTATAAAAGATTTTGGTGAATGTATTTGCAATATTATTCTTTGGTATACCCATTTTCCACTAAGAGAAAGTAATCGTTGATCATTAGCTAGAGAAAGACATCGCGATACTATGATCTGATTAAATCCAAAAACCTAATATATGGAACTTACTAATGGTTACTAGAGAAAGGAGGCGCAATATGAAATTAATACTTTACTAATCCGGGCAAACAACAAATGCGCACTTCCATAAGTGTTGCATATGAAATCTCAAAAAGACATACTACCCAACCATTTACTAAGCAGTATATGAGCATTTATATAGCTTAAGTCATATATCCAGCCTGTTGGCCACATACATTCATAAGCATAAGTACAAGTATCACTTATCTAGTGGAGTCATGCCAATCATTAAAAACTTTATTCAAAATTTGATTATCTCATTATCACCAAAACATGATTCTGCCTTAACTTCAAAATCCACATCACACGTCCTAAGGAAAACTTCAATAAAGCTCAAGTTGCAAGATCTAATAATGGAAACAAAATTTAGAGAATGTTGTCACCAATCCACATGCCTTCAAATTTTGGTAAATAGATAAAGAAGTGTAACAGAGAAAGAGGAGAAATAGAAATAACCTTATAATGTATAAGAAATGTTAGAACTGACTACTTTTTCCAAACTTCTATACTTGTATTTGTCAATAGAAGAATGAATAATTACTCCGTTTGACGTAAAATTCCTTAATGTTTGAACTGCATAAAAATCTTTATGTGATTTACTTTCTACACTTTATTTCTATATCCCATTAATTCAGTTGACATCATACACATTTTTATTGATTTTACAAAGTATATCTAAGATTACAAGAGAATTGAAGAGAGAATAAGTCATTAGTATAGGGGTTAGACAGATTCTAAGTCCTAGAACTGCATAGACTGGCTGCCTTGGTGACTACTGTTTGAAGGAAGAAGATGAAGAAGAGGTAGAGTTTCCATGTAGTGATAGCAGAAATTAGATCCTCTTTTAGTTGCACTAAGGGTTGTATTTATAAGGGAAATAGTCGTATTGGCCAGAAGCCCACTTGGAGTAGAGTCCAGAGATCAGCCCAAAGTCACATGCAAAATAGTATATCTTCACGAATTAACCAAACATGTCGGTGCCGACTTAAACATGTCGTTGCTGACATGTTTCCTTAGTTCGAATCATATCGAACTTTCTTGCATCCTTCTTCCAACTTCATTTTGCTACATCCCATTCTGTTTCTATTGATTATTGGTTGATTTTGATGATCTTTCCTTCATTGCTTAGTTTATTCTACCGTTTTAGCTATTAACTCTTTGATTCTTGGTATAGGTCGTCCAAAACCCTTGGAAATCAATTGGAGACATACGGGAGGAATAGATAACAACTCTATGAAGTTAGAGTGGAGGAATGTGGAGTAAAAACATGTCGTCATAAACAAGTCATCCAAAACGTCGTTATACAACATGTTGGTATAAAACGTGTCAGTGCCAACATGTTTCTTTAGTGTATTTTTGGTTAAAACTTTTTCATCCTATTTCATTGCTTCATCTAAGTGTGCTCGCTAATTTTCAAGTCGTTTCGTCTTCGTATTGCTTTGGATCATCCAAAGGTTGGAGTGCCTGAAGTCTGACCTGAGAGTTTTGTGTGTCAGACCCAAGTTATACTTGCTTGGAGTCTGATCTAAGTGTTTTATGTGTCCGACTCAAGTCTGATCAGTAACAATTGCTTGGAGTCTGACCTTAGAGTTTTGTGAGTCAAACCCAAGAAAAATCAACTTGGTACCGAGTTAAATATGCCGGTACCAAGTTATATAGTTAGTGATGATTGCTTTGAGTCTGACATGACTGTTTTATGTGTCAAACCCGAGTTATACTCAATGGCGATTGCTTGGAGTCTAACTTGAGAGTTTTGTGAGTCAGACCCAAGAAAAAAGAAATCGATATCGAGTTGTTTTTCAACTCGACTTTTCCTTCAGTTCCCTAGATTCATCTCAGTTCTAACTTAGGCCCAACCCCAAGTGCCAAGTTGAAATACTCAAGTCAACTTTTTCGCTTATTTTTTGGTAGTTCTCTTTTCTTTCCTTTTTATGATGTTTCCAAAGTCCTTGAATCATTTTATCTTCATTTTGACGTTCTAACTTCTAGTGGAATTGGCTTGGTCAAAAGTCCATTTAACACTTGCCTTCAGAGTATGCTTTCATTGAAAACAAAGCATGCTCTAAATCAAGACAAGTCCTGGACTTCTATCCTACGTATTCCAGTTGATCATTTGGATGTCATCTCGAGACATTTGCTTTTACTTGGTTGATTGTCCATTAATTGTTTGTTTTAATTACAGTTGAAATTCATTCCTTTTCTTTGGCAATGCAATCTGCACTCTGGAGATTACGTTATGCTTTAGGTTGGTATAGATACTCTTCACGATGATTTCGAGATGATGGTAATTTCGAAGGGAGATGGTTGAATTTTGCATTGTACTTGGTCGGTGGTGAAGCTGAGTTTTATCTCAGTTGAATGCATGCCATTCTGAAGTCATGCCCTATTCTTTGTCTTTAACTACCTCTTTTCGAGAATTTGGTTAAGTTCTATCGCCGTTTGAATTCTAGTACGATGATTTATTCCAAAATCGAACGTAGTGGATTGTTCCATCTTATTGCCTTTTCCATTTCTGTACTTCCAACGATCCTGAAAAAAAAGGTTTCCACGTTGCTCCAGACAGTAGCTCCGTTATCGATTTCTCATCGATAATGGGTAAGTCCTAGAAAAGATAATCTTAAAGTATGACGTTACTCGTTTTTCTAACATAAGAAAGCTGTCTACATAGGATGGTCCATTCATGACGTTCAAGACACTGGACTTACTTTGCATAGGTAACACACTACACTTGCCCTGGTCAATGCTCAGAATCTGATTGGTCAACATACATCGACTTCCCTTGGATTTCAAGTGTTGGTTATATGGGAATATTATTCAAAGTAAAACATACCTGACAATGTTGAATGCTAAGTTTTATTGTTTGAAATGACTTTTCAATCATCCCACCTTAAGTCTGGCGAAGGAATTTCCAATCCTCCAGATGCTGGATCCTTCACAGCTTTGGCTTTGTCTTTTATTCCTGTCATACAGGGATGATAGATTATGGCTAAATTGCAAGGCACAGTTGCTCTTATGGAGCTGTTGTTAAATCCGCCTTTTCCTCTAAATAAGTTCATGGCCTTAAGAGTCTTGGACGAAGAGTGAAGAGCAAGCAGGGATTCTTCGAAGCTTGTTGGCATGTCGATCTTCTTTTTAGTTGTGCTTACATGGCAGCAGCCTCCGCTGTTTTGCAACTTTGTGAAGATAAAAAAAATCCCAGCAATTTCTTTGGTTATATTCCTTTATTCGACCTTGCATACAATTGCGAAAGTTCTCTACTTGGTGAGATAGGGACGTCATTTAACCGACTCCGTATACATTCCTGCTTGTGTTTGGTCGTGTTCCTTTCGAACAATTATCATTACAAACAGTCCAAGCTCTACCTTGCTCCCTATCTCTGGGAACATTATCTATAATATTTACACCTTAGTCGTTTATTTCTATTATGAACTAAATCCTATTGATGGGGTTCTTCTGCTGCGAGTCCGGGCATTAGTTTGAGTTGAAAACACGGGGCAAATTACCCGACTGCCCCCTGTCTAATTGAACTTCCCCAATCTCGGTCTTGGATCGGAAAAAAGTCCAATAGTACATGTTATTAATTTTTCACGACTATCTTCGCTTATCCTCTAACGAGTATGTCCTATTTGGTTGTCGGTGTTGTTGTTGACGTTCGATCAGGCATTGTTTTAACCTTCGGAAACTAGCGCACGAATTATTCAATTTCGATTATCCTTCCTTAAAGTTTCCAATTACCAAGGAAAAATAAAATTCTTGAAGGCTGGTGATTACACCTTCTTGACGTTGCCAATCTCCAAGCGATGGTAGATCCCTGTTGGTTGTGGCTAAAGTTCAGTCGTGCATCAGTTTCTATCTCAGGAAGATGGCACATCAATGACTCGATACTTTTAGTACCAAGTTGTTCCTCCCGGCATTGAGAACTTTTAGCTCATTGCTTCCACTTTTTTGTTTGTCTTTTTTCACCATGATCATGGCAAGCGGTTCTGTTTCACCACCAGTAGTCGATTGTAAGGATAGCATATTTTGCTCTTTTCCTCACCATTGGGTGCACATCGGTAATGTTGATTCCCCTTCCTTTGTGGTTTTCAGAATCCAGTCTGCACACCAGTCTCTGTCTTCAAAGACTGGTGGTTTAATTACTCGATTCTGAGCATTGCTTTTTCTTGCTACTATACCTCCTGTGTTCCCGTGCAAAATGTTTATTTACCGTGACTATGTGCATGTAAATAATACTCATGCAATCATTTTGGCATATTCTATTACATAGCTCTATTCAGAACTATGATGTAACTTGGTTTAACCAATTCCATGGCTGTTCATGTTTAGGTTCGGTCAAGTTCATTTCAACCAAGTGTAGGTCTATATACCCCAGCCCATGCGGCTGATACTCTGAATACTAAGTCCATATATTTTCGAGAGACGAGGTTTCCTGAGCAATTCTTTCGATTGCCCTCGGCTTGATTCATACGGTAGTTCCTATCTTTGAGGAACTAGTGACTTTACAACTTGATTCCAAGCTTTGAGTTTTTGATGCTGTCAGTTCCTTGACCGCGGTCGAATTCTTCCAAGTTCAGCATTGAGATCCTAGTCATGCATCAGTTTCTATCTCTAGAAACTTGCACACGAATGACTCGACTCTATGGGTTTCTCCTTGACGTTTCCTATTTTCGAGCAACAATTTATACTAACAAGTTAGAGTCAACTGATTCTATCGGCTCAAAGGTGAATACTTCTTTCAGATGCTGCTAGTCTCTGGCCAACATCAGATTCCTGAAGATTTTACAATTATGCCAGCCCAACGTTGCCTATCTTCGGGTGATGTTAGATCCATGAATGTTAGAAGATGACTTCCTCCTGATGTTGTCAATCTTTGGACAGTGTTGGATTCCAAAAGGTAGGGCTGAAGATTCGATTGAGCTCCTGCTTCTATCTTCGAAAGCCATTGTATCGATAGTTCCATTCTAAGGGTTTCTCCGTAACATCACCAACCTTCGGATGATGGCATATTCCTGCAAGTTGGGACCAAATGATCTTGTCGATCTGTAAGTAGGTTATCAATCCTTCTCGTCATCACTATAATTTAAGCGATGGAAAATTTCTGAAGGTCAAAGCCGAATTATCCACCTGGTTCCTGATTTGGTTTTGAGAACCTTTTCACTATCACCAATCTCTAGGTAGTAACAAATTCTTGAAAGTTGATTTTGTTATCACATCTCCTTATCACTATCTATCTCTGGGCAGCGATGTATTCTTGAGGACTAGGTGATTCCTCTCTCTGTCATCGTCTATCTTCGGGCAATGCCAGATTCTTGGAGATTAAATTTTTTCCTTTCTAATGCCACCTATGTTTAGGTAATGTCGGGTTCCTGAACATTAAGACCTTCATTTCCCCGGATGGCAATTTGCTGTTAGAATGCTCTGTTTGGAAAAATAGAATTGTTATTTAACCACCTCCGCGGTTATTCGTGTTTAGACTTGGTGAGGTTCTTTCGACCAAGTATTTATGTGCCTATCCTTATTTGTGGAACTAGCTATTTCGAATGCATGTATTTGGGCATATGAGGGATGGAAAAGTGTGGGGCAAATTATTCAATTGCTCCCAATCTGGCTCTCTATCCTTCTCTGGGATTGAGGAAGTCTAATGATTTAATTGCCGACTTTTCATGATTGTCCATGCTTGTCTTTAGTCATGCGTGCCTTGCTTGGCTGCTACATCATCACGGAAATTCTATTCATATGTCGGTTCCTATCTCTGAGAACTGGTAACTAACTGCTTAATTCCAAGCAATATTTTATCGAGATTACATATCTTTGAGTTGCATCAAAATTCATTCTAAGTTGAATATTGGAAATTCGATTGCGCACCAACTTCTATCTCTGGAAACTAGCACACGAGAAGCTTGATCCTGAGGATTTCCCTTTAATGCTGTATTATCTCTGGGCAGCGGCTAATTCCTGCAATGAAGTGCCAAACCATTCAATTGACTTGTGAAAGGCTATGCCTTCCCATTGTTGCCTATCTTCGAGCAATAGTAGTTTTCTGAAGACAAGGGTAGAAACTCAATTAAGCACCAACTTCTATCACTGGAAAATAATGCATCGATGGTTTATTGTTGTGAGTGTTTCTCGTTGACTCTACAGTTTAAAGTTTTCTGGTGCTTCCAAGGCAACATCGGTACTTAGAAGGTTGTATAGTTTCCCAATGTTGCTAGGGCAACACTGGTACTTAGGAAATTGAAGAGCTTCTCAACGTTGCCGAGGTAACACTGATACTTAGGAGATTGGGATCAATTTTCCCTGTCGATCTGGTTATTTTGGGCCTTCCCGACGTTGTCGGAGCAGTGCTGGTTCTCCATGGGCAGGGATCGATTTTCCCATTGATCTGGCAGTTTGAGTCAATTTTCCCTATCGACTTGGTGGTGTTGTATTTCAGTTGGGTACTAGTTTCTATTTTCGAAAACTAGCACTTTGATTATTGGATCGTAAGAGTCTTTTCTTAGTGCTGCCAGTCTTCGGGCACTGTCAAAGTGTTGTAAGTTAGGCTCAAATCATTTGTTCGATCCAATAGAGTTGGGAAGATTCCTTTCGACCCAATGTGGCTGCTTTCTCGACGTTGCCAACCTCCAGGCTATGCCATATTTTGGAAGAATGAGATTCTCGGGCATTTCCGTTGCTTAGTTTTGTTTATAACCGTCAAGTGTTCCTTTTGGCGATGCAGGGCTATTGCTTAACCAATTCCATGGTTATTCTTCTTCGTGTAGGTTCCAATCTTCGGGAATCGATGGTTTAGCTGCTCGATTCCAAGCCTTCTCTCATTGCCATTGTTTGTCTTTGGACAGATGTTGGTTTTCGCAAGCAGAAGTTAAAGTACTTGATCGATCTCTACATGGTTAACCATTCCAAGCATGGCTAAAGTCCAGGCCATAGTGGATCTATGACAATCGAGGGTTATCCTTTCTAACATTACTAATCTCCAAGAGACATTAGATTCCTAAAAGACAAGTTATTTCCTCCAGCTATTGTCGGTCTTTGGGCTATGTTGGATTCTTGCAAGTTAGAGTTTAAGAACCTAGTCAAGCACCTACTTCAGTCTTGGAAACTGTTTCATCGACGATTTGATTCTAGAAATGCCTTCCGTCATCACCTATCTCTAGGCGATGGTGTGCTCCTACCAGTCTCTGGGCAGCAATGATTTCCTAGAAATAGGTTTCTCTTTCTAACATTACTGGGGCAACACCAGTTTCAAAAAATTAAGGGATCGATGTGATCATTGATCGGTCCATTTAGACTTTCTTGACGTTACCAGTCTTGGAACAACACTGGTTCTCAGAAGGTTGTGGATCGATATGATCCGTCGATCCGGTGGTTTAGACCTTCCCGATGTTGCCAATCTTGGGACAACACTGGTTCTCAAAAGGTTGGCGATCAATAAAACCCGTCAATCCGATGGTTTAGACCTTCTTGACATTGCCAGACTTAGGACAACGCTGGTTCTCAAAAGGATAGGGATCGATACGACTCATCGATCCAGCAGTTTAGACCTTCCCGTCCTTGCCACTTTTGGGACAATGTTGGTTCCCAAAAGTTGAGGATTGATATGACCCATCGATTTGGCGGTTTAGACTATCCCGATGTTTCCAGTCTTAGGACAACGTCTATTTTAAGAAGGTTGGGGAACGATATGTTGATCTGGCAGTTTAGACCTTCCCGACATTGCAAGTCTTTAGACAACGTCGGTTCTCAAAAGCAGGGATCGATTTGTCCATCGATCTGGCGGTTTTGAGTCCATACTCCTTGTCTGGAGACTAAAGTATATTTCCTCAGATGTGTGGCTTATTATGTGATGCTTGCTTACAAGAACGTGGTTCCATCGGTTCAAGAAGCATTATACGGCTTACTATGTGGTGCATGGAAGTTGCTTGCAAGAACGCGGGTCCATCTATTCAAGATGCATCATGCGGCTTACTATGTGGCACACAAAAGTTGCTTGCAAGAACTTGGTTCCATCGGTCTAAGAAGCGTCATGCGGCTTAATATGTGGCGCACGGATGTTGCTTGGAAGAACGTGATTCCATCGGTTCAAGAAGAGTCATGTGGCTTACTATGTGACATGTTGAAGTTTTTTGCAAGAACGCAGTTCTATCGGTTCAAGAAGCAAATTTTATTAATGAGTAGAAGAAAGGGAAAGTCCTGCCTATTTACAATGCCCCCAGTGTCCCTGGATGGCTAATTTGCGAAAGGAAATTAGATAAGGATGAATGAAATAGTATTGTTTTAGGTTGCTTCTTTATCCTTGGGTTACCAGCTAGCTTGAAGGTTTAGTTCCCACTAGTCTTTTATTAGCTCGTTTGGCCCCTCTCCGCTAGATCAAGGCAGTTTTCCTTGAGTAAGTAGACCCTGGGGTCTTGTAGTTTCTTCGCCATTCTGTGTTTTCTTAATATACTGGTGGAGCTTGTTTTTCCTTATCAGCTCCTCGATCATGTTTTTCAGATGTCGGCATTCTTTAGTGTTATGCCTATAGGTTTCATGGAAGCGACAGTACTTCCTAGAACATTTATCTTGCTATGTCACCTCCTTCTTGGCAGTTTCTTATATTGCTCAGTTCCTTAAGTGGTAAGATATATATTCTCCAATGTGTCATTCAAGGGCATATATTCTTCCAATCCAAAGTTCTTCGGACGTTTCGCATTCGCATCATGCCCATTCCTAGAGTTTTGACTTCTTTTCTTCTGATAACCAGAGTTTCCAGCATTTACTGTGATCTTGCTCTAGATTACTTCCTTCGATTGTTCATCACTAACCTTTCTTTTGACTAGTCCTGCTTCTTCCAACTACAAAAATTGATTTACCTTTCAGTGAAATTCTTCCGTGGTAATGGGTTTGCTTCAGCTTTAACCATCTACCAAAGTCCACATCCGGGTGGATGCTCAGACCATGGCCATGAATAACAGATCTTCCTTCGGGTTACTTACTTCAGTAACAATGATATTAAAGCGACTCAAGAACCCTTTTAGAGTTTCTTGGGGTCCTTGTGACAAGCCAAATAGCGACGTTACATCCTTCGGTCGGGTAGTGTGAAACCTAAACTATTCTAGAGACTTCTTTGGTAACTCATTGAAACTTCGACATTGATTTAGGCTAGAGCCTAGTGAACCACATCGAAGAAACTCCTTTAAGAAATATGGGAAAACATCACAACGACAACATCTGTGGTGCGTGCTCGATCCATGTGCCATTCATACTTAAATAAATGTTGCTTAAGGTCAATGGTCCAGTTGTAAGATGGCATTGTCGGCATAACAAACTTCTTAGGTTATTCTTCCCTTAAGATTTCCTCAGTAAAGGGGGTCAGGCTTGGTGCAGAACTCCAATTTTCTTTCTTTCTGCCCTTACTTTCCTCCACCAATGGCCGGACCATGTCCGCGAAGTACTCCTCGCTAGCACGTTAATCTATAGGTCGATTATCAAAGGATATCTGAGTATTAGACTCTGCAAACAATCTAGGTTTGCCAAGTGAAGCATAGATTATCCATTTTCCAGGAGAACCACTCCTGTAGAGTTTCGTTGGCGCACAGTTGGTCTTTCTATGGCAGTTTGAACTTCATTTATGAAGTTTCATCCATTAACACCAGCATTCAACTCTAAGTCATCACCATCGAGCTGTATGTCATCTTTAGAGCCAAAAACAAGCATCACCTCATCTTCCTAAGGAGCATTAGCTTATAGATTTAATTAAATACCAAGATGTTTTGATTCAGTACCGAGTTGTTTCTTGGCCGAGGGAAGCTCCTACTTCCTCCTTTAGAATTCTCAGTAACTCCGGCAGTTGCATCCTTCTGCTTTCACCTTCCATCTCCCCTATTTAAGCCAGAAATTGAAGAGTTCCCTTATTCAATTGCAGGAAAAGTTTCTCTTCTAACTCTTCTTATTATTGGAGGCTGTAGGGTTAGCCGTGCATCCATCTTATCCATGAGGTCTTTCTGACTATCAATAAATTTTTGGTTAAGTTTATTGATCATCTTGTTAATCTCTCCTCTAGTAACAACTTCCTGTTGAGTAACGGATTCTGGTATTCCATTTCCATTATTTACTTTTGTTTGGTGTGTGTTTGCTTCATCACCACGAACTATTGCTTCTATGGATCTTCCGGATGTAGATTTCTTTCCTAGGAGCCATTGAAATAGTTTATCTTCAAATTCTTCAAGTAAACCATCCTGATATAACTTCTAGATCTATCCAATTCAAAGTAGAAGGCTAGATCTAAGCCTGGATTCAAATTTCTCAGTAAAAGCACCAAAATTTGATGCCAAAAATGGATTAACATCCAAGAATGAGTTATAGGGAACCTATGAGACCTAGAGCTAGCGGATAGTATTGAAAATAACAAAAAAATAAGAAAGAGACACAAGATTTTATAGTGGTTCGACAATCTCTGGCCTACATTTACTTTATAGTTTTATTGATTATTGATTTTACAGAATTGGTCTGAGATTACAAAAGAAGTGAAGAGAGAATAAGTCACTGGTACAGGGGTTAGATAGATTCTAAATCCTAGAATTGCCTAGAATATGGAGGAAGGAGATGAAGAAGAGGCAGAGCTTCAGTAGAAATTAGATCCTCTTTTATTTGCACCAGGGGTTGTATTTATAAAGGACACAATCGTGTTGGGTCAGAATTCCACTTGGAGCAGAGTCCAGAGATCGGCCCAAAGTCACGTGCAAAGTTGTAGATCTTCACGAATAAACCAAACATGTCGGTGCCGACTTAAGCACGTCGGTGCCGACATGTTTCCTTAGTTCGAATCACTTCAAACTTTCTTGCATCCTTCTTTCTACTTCATTTTGCGATATCCAATTTTGTTTCCATCGATTGTTGGTTGATTTTGATGATCGTTCCTTCATTGCTTGGTTTATTCTACCGTTTTAGTTGTTAACTCTTTAATTCTTGGAATATGTGGTCCAAAACCCTTGGAAATCAATTGGACACATATGGGCGGAATAGATAACAACTCGTGCGAAGTTGGAGTGGAGGGATATGGAGCAAAAACATGTCATCATAAACAAGTCGTCCAAAACAAGTCGTTGTAAAACATGTCGGTGTCGACATATTTCCTTAGTGTATTTTTGGTTGAAACTTTCCTAAGCTATTTCTTTGCGTCATCTAAATGTGTTCACCAATTTTCAAGTTGTTTTATGTGTCCGACAAAAGTTCTACTCGATAACAATTGCTTATAGTCCAGCCAGAGAGTTTTGTGAGTTAGACCCGAGAGAAAACAACTCGGTACTGATTAAAAATATCAGTACCAAGTTATATACTTAGTGACGATTGCTTTGAGTGTGACTTGAGTGTTTTATGTGCCAGACCCAAGTTATAATCGGTGTCGATTCCTTGAAGTCCAACCTGAGAGTTTTGTGAGTCAGACCTGAGTAAAAACAACTCGGTACCGAGTTGTTCTTCAACCCAGTTTTCCTTTATTTTTCCCAGGTTCAGCTTAGGTCTGACTCAGGTCCGACCCCAAGCGCAAAGTTGAAAAACTCATGTCAATTTTTTACACTCATTCTTTGATATTTCTCTTTTCTTTCCTTTTATGATGTTTCCAAAGTCCTTGAATCATTTTATCTCTGTTTTGAGATTCTAACTTCCGGTTGAAATCGGTTTGGTTAAAAACCCAGTCAATAGCCTAATAACTTGATATTGTGAATCTTAAGTGTCTACAGTCTACTTTGATTATGGTCGATCACACTACAAAGATGATCGGGTTAAGGTCGTAGTTGGGTATAAGTTGAACCACTTAAAGTGAAACATTATTCAAGAGAGGATTCTTCTACTTCATATATATAGATAGTATTATGTAGTTGGTAGTAAAATTAAAGTCAAAGTCATTGGCCAAAGCAAATCAGTTAATCAATAAATGTTATCCGATTGAACGTGGACTTTGCAATTAACTACAAATATTGTTAGCATTTAAACAATTGACCAAGCTATAGATATCTAAGTGATATAGTGATTCCTAAAAGAAAATATGCAAGGTATATCATTGCTTATTGTACAGCTTAAATGATGATAAATAAGATTTCACTTAGATGATCTATAAGAAACTTAACTTGTGTCCACCATTATTCTTTGGCAAAATTCATATAGAGTATAATGTTTAAATTGTTTAAATATTACCAAGGATTGAGTTCACACCAAGGAGTCATGCAATAATACTTGTTGGCAATTTTTCGAGCTCAACTTGTTTAAATTAGTTTTAAATATTACAAATTGACAAATAAAATTATTATAAACATTCGATTATTTTTTATGGCATTTAGTTGTTTATTTAGGGCCTTGGTATTAATTAAAATAATATATGATTTTATATATTAAACATATGAGCCAAAATAAATATTTATTTAATTAATATATGTAATGTTAATTAAGACTAACATTATGGAATTTCTCCATAGGGATCGACTACAGATAATGAAGGATAGGGATTTGAATGCTTCTTTTAACTAGATGAGATTTGCAATAAAGACATGACAAAAAGTAGGAGATATTTGAATATTTGTTGGTTATAAATACCACCTCCCGTTCCTATTTTACATACACAAACAAGCTCAAAACCCTAGACCCATTGGCAATAAGTTTGAACCTATAGCTGGTAATTGCCAACCAAGGTAGGATGAGACAAGAGCCATACTCTGAAGAGGAAAACCTCGTAAGACGACATGTCCACCAAAAGTTAGATCTAAAAGATAAACATTTAAATTTAAACTTAAATAAATAAATAAATATTGTAACGACTGGAATTTTTCAACCCTCGAAAATCGATACTAATACGTCCACTGTATTACATGCCGAGAAATCGAAAGCCGGAAAAACCCGATTGTTAGGGGAAAAGGAGAAGAAGATAAGAAGAAAACTAAACAACATAGAATCTCACAAATCACAGCGGAGCAATATAAAATAGATAAATACAGATCTTTATACAAAAAGGAACTGTAACTGTTAATATACATACAATCATCAGAGTACGACATTCAACATAGTTATCTGGATAGTTATAATAACTTGTCCTTACAAGTATTGAATATACAGTTTAACACACACACAGCAGAAAATAAATAAGTATGGGAAAATGTCTCTGTCATCCAGCTTGTCTCCTGAGCTCCATAGCATCCTAACCTAAATCTGTAATACTCGGTCTGACCCGAGCATTATAATAAAATAACACCCGAGTCAGTCTGAAAAACCAGCGTAAGAAAAACACACCCAACTGGATTTAAAGTTATAAGAAAATCTTTGAAATCAAAAAGGTGTCTCGTAAGACAACGCCACACATAAATACGACGGGTTTTTACCTTATGATAACCAAACCTTTTATATCAAATCATCTGATATTATAATAGTGTCTGCAGAAAATAAACTATAAAATAGCTGAAATGCTTGCATGTCACATTCCAACATAGTTGGGCACAATCAAAACCGTACGTTGCTTATTAGAGAATGGATTCCATACTATGACCAAGTAAGGAACTACCTCTGATGGGTACATCTCTAGAACAATGCACCCGGGTCTGCCAAGAACATCTTGTACCCTGCCACACAGAACCGGCCTACCACTTGACTAGTAGTACCGAATATGTCAGCATCCCGGTCTTCCAACCTTAATCGAGATCTCTCATGCACAACCAAATCCATAAATATAGGGTAATCTAGAAAGATGATGACATACCCTAATGGGAGCGACCCACTTAGCCTGGCTGCATGCCATGTTTTAATCATTTCCCGATTTATGAGGCTTGAGGCTACGTTTACCTTTTGAATAGCAATCCCACTTGGAATGCTAACACTACCTTCCAAGCAACAATGCAATGATAGCATTCATCCATAGAAGTTGTTCTAGGTCTGAACAAACCGAATCTCCAAAATCACTGTCTTCACTATCTTCAGGATATCACAATTCACAACGCTCAAATCAGATTGACGTGGTTTTCGGATAATTAAATCTGATCCCGGTCTCTTCAAAACGATCAACGAATTTGACCAGATTTGATAGTCGGTTATTTAACAATCAAATTACACACATAAGCTGTCACTAGGCCCACATTATAAATCATTCAAACACTTATTTCAAAATATCTTTACAAAGATATATATATATATATATTTCAATCTCTTTCAATATTTCAATATTCGAAAACGATTTCAATTACTTTAATCCATAACAGGATATTTCAACCGATATCAACACTTAGAAATATTTCCAAATCCAACTTAACTCATTACTTAAAAAATATTTATGTGAAAATCATTTTGTTGCTAAAATATCTCCAAAACCTTTAATTCAATACTTATGAAAATATTATAAGTCTTTTTCCCAAAATCATTTATAATATCCATACTTAGGAGATATTTTGTACTTATCTCATAAATCTACATAATTTCTATTAATTTCCTTTTAAAATTTCCAAAAATTATTGATTATACCTATTTATAATCCAACTAACAATTTATAATTCCCTTAATGAATTCAGATTCATTTCCGAAGTTCCCGTATCTAAACAATTTGGAAATTTCATTTTCTCAAATTTTCTTAAGTTCTCGAATTTCATTATAAGATTTTCTCTTATAAATTCACATCCATTAATTAAAACCTGGTTCACAAATCTCGAGAGCATTTATAAACAAATTGCGATCACTTACTTTTAAACTATATATATAATAATATTTCAAAAACATGGTTAAATAATTATTTAAAATATCAAAGAACTTTTAAAATAAACGTTAATAACTAATTCCAATTCATTTATAAAATTTCTAATATATTTACAAAACTTGTTTATAAAACTTAGAATTCATTTCAACAAATTTAATAATTTAAATAACTAACTTTCTGAAATATTTTAATCTAATTAATAGTTTAATAAATAAAAATTATTTTCTAAAAACAAACCTTAACTTCTTGTGAAAACCATTTTTAAAATTCGACATACCCATTTTTATACTTATAAATCTCACTCGATTTATCATAAATCGATTTACATTTCCAATTTCATAACTATTCTCAAATTCCAAAATAGAATTTACTATTTCTTTCTAAACCAATTTCCATATCTCATTTTAAATTCACACTGTGAATTTATATCCACAATTTATCACATGATAATCATTCCACTTGTTTATAAACATCGTTTATAAATTTCATAATCCCATTTCCAGTTTATATAGGTTTATATTACAAAATCTATTTATAAATCGATTCCTAATTAAAATTCCATTTATAAATTTATTTCTTAAATAACCCAAACTATATTCCAAAACCATTCAAATTTCGATTTCGACTTCCATTTCGTATTTTAAGAGTCTTATTAAAAACCCATTGTTTAAAAATCCTCAATTAAAAATTTTCTATTTGAAACCATTTTATGATATAGCTAAATAAATGTCCAAAATCCTATAATTTACTTTATCCAATTCAATTCCCCTTGAAATAATCCCAAAATTCAATATAAATATTTTCATTTCCAAAATTTCCTTTGAATTCCCTTTTTAAAATTCAAAAATATTATTTATGGTATTTAAAATATCAAAATTAAGGCCAGTGCTACAGTAACATCCAATAAATTCAAATCATACATAATCTATCATAGATTATTCAAACACATCATATATCACTATATATGAAATTAAAATCAAAATTTTTATCAGAGTGTGAACATAGTTAAAATGACAATGGACTGATAAATAATGGACTGATAAATAATGGCTCTGATACCATGCGAGATCATGTGGATTACACATTTAATGGATGAAATTGGCTTTAATGTTGAGAAGCCAGTGAGACTGTTTTGTGATAATCAGGCAGCAATGCACATTGCTTCTAATCCAGTATTTCATGAGCGAACAAAGCACATTGAAGTGGATTGTCATTTTATTCGAGAGAAGATACAAAGTGGCTTGGTTGAAACTGGGTATGTGAAAACAGCAGAACAGTTGGCTGACATGTTTACGAAGGGATTAACTGGAGCAAGGCTGGAGTACTTGTGTTGCAAGTTGGGCATGAAGAATCCTTATGCACCAACTTGAGGGGGAGTATTAGAGATGGTTTAGTGTTATTGAGAGTAGCTTAGCTTATTCACGTTTGGGCTACTATTGGGCTATGCTACTATTTTATTTTTTCTGTTTTTGTTTTGCTTTTATTTGTTCGGCCCATCTTCTTGTGGCCCAGTTCGATATTACGTGTAGTTTGTATATAAGTCACTATCTTTGTTGAAAATGAATATATGAGAAAAACATTTTTGAATTCAATCTCTATTCTTCTTCCTATTATCACAACATGGTATCAGAGCCTCTCTTGTTTTGAGAGTGTCTTTTTCAATCAGATCTACTTTTCTAAATTTTTTTCCCTATAATTTGTTTTCTATCAAATTGGGGTAATGGCAGAAAGCAAATCGATCTCTGATATGATGCCAGTTATGTCTAAAATCACAGAGCACAAGTTGAATGAATCAAATTATCTTGATTGGAGCAAGATGATTCGATTGTATCTCAGGAGTATAGATAAAGATGATCATCTTACAGAGGATCCACCTAAAGAAGATGAAGATAAAGCGAAGAATCAGGCATGGCTAAGAGATGATGCCAGATTATTTCTTCAAATTAGAAATACGATTGATAGTACGGTAATCAGTTTGGTTAATCACTGTGAATTTGTGAAAGAGTTGATGGATTATCTTGAATTCTTGTATTCAGGGAAAGGAAATTTAAGTCGAATGTATGATGTGTGTAAATCTTTTTATCGAACAGAAAAGCAAGATCAAACTCTTATGAACTACTTTATGACATTCAAGAAAACATATGAAGAATTTAATACCTTGCTTCCAATAAGTCCAGATGTGAAGACACAGAGATTACAACGTGAGCAGATGGCAATAATGAGCTTTCTTGGAGGTCTTCCATCAGAATTTGAATCTGCTAAATCACAGGTACTATCTGGATCTGATGTGACATCATTGCAAGAGGTATTCAGTCGAATTCTAAGAGCAGATAACTCAAACATGCAAATGGCATCTGTATCATCAAATAGTGTTTTGTTAACTCAAAATGCGAATAAATATGTCCCCTGGAAATCAAATCAGAGTGGATACAAAAGAGAAATAAACTCAGATGGTCGAGCAACTAATCCAACTTTCTGTGTTTATTGTAAGAAACCAGGGCATACTAAATTTGAATGCTGGAAATTGCAAAATAAACAGAAGCAAAATGCTGATAAGATGAATTCAGGCTCTAGAGGAAATGCACCAATAAATTCTGCACATGTTGCTAAAGCAAACAGTGAAGATAGTAAATCAATTCTGATTTCTGCTGATGAGTATGCTAAATTCACTGAGTATCAAGAAAGTTTGAAGAATATACCAAATCATGTTTCTACTGTTGCTAAGTCAGGGAGATGGGTTATTGACTCTGGTGCAACAGATCATATGACAGGTAATATACTTAATTTCACAGAGTTACATTTGAGTAATTCAAATCATAGAGTTACATTGGCTGATGGATCTTTATCAAGTGTAAAAGCAACAGGAACAATTAATCTTACTCACAAAATTTCATTACAAAATGCTCTGCATCTACCAGATTTAGCATTCAATTTGTTATCAGTGAGTCAAATAACAAAGAAGTTGGGATGCTGTGTTTCTTTTTATCCTACTCATTGTACATTTCAGGATCTATTGACGAAGCAGATTATTGGTAAAGGCCATGAGTCTGGAGGTCTTTATATCTTTGATACTCCTGTTGCATGTTCAAGTATTACTCAAGCTATCAAAATTCATAATCAGCTGGGTCATCCATCACTTCAAGTATTCAAGAAATTATATCCACAGTATAATTCATTAAATTCATTCAATTGTGAACCTTGTCAATTTGCTAAACTGCATCGTAGTAGTCTATATCCTAGAATAAATAAACATGCAATTAGTCCATTTGAAATTGTTCATTCTGATATCTGGGGACCATCATCAGTTGTATCAAAACAAGGTTACAGATATTTTGTTACTTTTGTGGATGATTATTCTCGCATTACTTGGTTATTTTTGATGAAAAATAGATCAGAGCTATATTCTATATTTTGTGCTTTTTGTACTGAAATTAATACACAGTTTAGTACAAGTATTAATACTTTAAGGAGTGACAATGCTAAGGAGTACACTTCGAGTCAGTTCCATGAATTTATGAATAAGAGTGGTATGCTTCATGAAACATCATGTGTAGACACTCCACAGCAGAATGGAGTAGCAGAGAGGAAAAATAGGCATCTACTTGAAACAACCAGAGCACTCATGTTTCAGACTAATATGCCTAAGTATTTTTGGAGTGATGCAGTTTCTACAGCTTGTTTTCTTATTAACCGAATGCCTTCATCAGTATTGAATGGAGAAATCCCATACACTATATTATTTCCAGATAAGCAGGTATATCCTATTCCACCAAAAATCTTTGGCTGTACCTGTTTTGTTAGAGATGTGAGACCACAAGTATCAAAACTTGATCATAAGGCTCTTAAATGTGTGTTTGTTGGCTACTCACGACTACAAAAGGGTTATAGATGTTTCTGTCCTACATTAAATAAGTACCTAGTATCAATTGATGTTACATTTCATGAAGATGTCCCATACTTTAAATCAGCAACAGTTACCTATCCTGGTGATCTAGATAATGGAAGTAATCAATAGGGTGATGGAGATTTTCTTATTTATCGAAGACAAGAGGGCTCCACTGATGATATTAATCCTATACAAGAAGCAAGTGAGAGACATGAGTCTACTTTACCAACTACTACTGAACTTTTGCAAGAGTCAGAGATTACTACGACATTGGATCCTAGTTTAAACTTACCAATTGCATTAAGGAAAGGAAAAAGACAGTGTACTTATCCTATTTCTACTTATATGTCATGTGAGCATTTACCATCTTCTATATGTATGTTTAATAAGTCATTAGACTCTGTTTCTATACCTAGAACTGTAGGTGAGGCATTGTCAAATAATGGATGGCATTCAGCAATGATTGAAGAAATAAATGCTTTGGAGCTTAATAATACTTGGGAATTGGTTCACTTACCCATGAATAAAAGGGCAATAGGATGTAAATGGGTGTTCACCACCAAAGTAAACCCAGATGGTTCAGTGGCAAGATTGAAAGCTCGGTTGGTGGCAAAGGGCTATGCTCAAGTGTATGGGGTAGATTATTCAGATACTTTTTCTCCAGTTGCCAAACTCACTTCTATTCGATTGTTGATATCCTTAGCTGCAACATACAACTGGAAACTTCACCAACTCGACATTAAGAATGCTTTCCTCCACGGTGATCTGCATGAAGAAGTGTACATGACCCAACCACCAGGGTTTATTGCTCAGGGGGAGAAAAATCTGGTATGTAAACTTAACAAATCTTTGTATGGTTTGAAACAAAGTCCTCGAGCTTGGTTTGGAAAATTTAGTAGTGTAGTTGAATCATTTGGTCTGATGAAAAGTGGTTGTGATCACTCAGTTTTTTATAAAAGATCCAAAGCTGGAATCATTTTGCTTGTTGTCTATGTAGATGATATTTTTATTACTGGAGATGATAAAGCAGGAATCATATCTCTTAAAACACACATCCATACACAGTTTAATACAAAAGATCTGGGTGAATTGAGATACTTTCTTGGAGTCGAGGTTATAAGAACTGATAATGGGATTTTCTTATCTCAGAGGAAATATGTGCTTGATTTGTTAAAAGAAACTGGAAAACTTGGAATGAAACCGAGTGTAACTCCTATTACACCAAATTTCTATATTGAAGAGGGTGGTGCACTGCTTACTGATCCAGAAAGATATAGGAGACTGGTTGGAAGATTGAATTATCTGACGGTTACCAGACCTGATATTAGTTTCCCTGTGAGTGTTATAAGTCAATTCATGGCAGCACCAACAGTTCATCATTGGTCAATATTGGAGCAAATATTGGGATATTTGAAGAAAACAGCTGGTCGAGGAATCATGTATGAAAATCATGGACATATCAAGATGGAGTGCTTCACTGATGCTGATTGGGCAGGATCAAAGTTAGACAGGAAATCTACTTCAGGTTATTGTGTGTTCTTAGGTGGCAATCTTGTATCTTGGAGAAGCAAGAAGCAGAGTGTTGTGTCAAGGTCAAGTGCCGAGTCTGAATATAGAGCAATGGCGAAGGCAGCTTGCGAGATCATGTGGATTACACATTTAATGAATGAAATTGGCTTTAATGTTGAGAAGCCAGTGAGACTGTTTTGTGATAATCAGGCAGCAATGCACATTGCTTCTAATCCAGTATTTCATGAGCGAACAAAGCACATTGAAGTGGATTGTCATTTTATTCGAGAGAAGATACAAAGTGGCTTGGTTGAAACTGGGTATGTGAAAACAGCAGAACAGTTGGCTGACATGTTTACGAAGGGATTAACTGGAGCAAGGCTGGAGTACTTGTGTTGCAAGTTGGGCATGAAGAATCCTTATGCACCAACTTGAGGGGGAGTATTAGAGATGGTTTAGTGTTATTGAGAGTAGCTTAGCTTATTCACGTTTGGGCTACTATTGGGCTATGCTACTATTTTATTTTTTCTGTTTTTGTTTTGCTTTTATTTGTTCGGTCCATCTTCTTGTGGCCCAGTTCGATATTACGTGTAGTTTGTATATAAGTCACTATCTTTGTTGAAAACGAATATATGAGAAAAACATTTTTGAATTCAATCTCTATTCTTCTTCCTATCATCACAACAATAGTTAAAATGACAATGGACTGATAAATAATGGCAACCTCTCTATCATGAAATCGACGTCTCTGAACCCGCCCTCTTCCATCTCACCTCTCCCTCCCCCTCCCCTTCTCGAAATGACCTCTTCTTTCCTCTGCCTTTTTTCGTCTCCCGTTTGAATGGCAAAGAACTGTAAACTCAAGGCTAGATTCACTCTCTATTGAATCAGCTTCCCAAACTAGATCTGGGCGAAAATTTTCGTCTTCTGATACATCTGTTGTCCTTCCAGAATCTCACCATGACTCTGCTCCTAAGTCGCAGCTACATTGGGGGTCTGCTACGCATCCGCCTACTACTAAGGATGATTTTGCCTCGTCAAATTTTATCATGAACCTTGCTGCCGCAATTGTTAATACGACGTCTACTGTTGCTCCCCTCTCAGGTATTTCGACTGTCAATCCTTCAACGCCAATATCAAAATTAGTGCAATCAGGAGGCAACTGGGTAAATTCTACATCCAATATTTTAATTGGGGAAGCTCAACCTAATATTTTTAATCATGATTCTAAGATTGGGCATAATGTTTTTGACACTGTTGCTACCCCTATCTCATCGCACGCTGCTAACCTAGTAATGAATGGTGGTAATGTAGTAAGTGAGTCACCTGTCGCTGTTGGAATTAAAGCTGTGGGTTCAATTCCTGATGTGAATTGTATTACAATCAATTTGTTTGGTTGTGTTAATTCGGTGAAGGCATCTGTCTCTGCCGGTTATGATGAGCTTTCGACTTCTGAGGTTAATGGTGATCGTTCAGTTTTGAATGGCTGTGTTAATGCACCTATGTTACAGATAGAAAATGTTCCTATGCAAATACCTGATGCATGTACTGTTCCTATTAGTAATGAGTCTACTGATAAGGTACACGAATTAATCAGCAATTGTGGTGCTACTGCTGCAGTTGATATAAACAATGTTATTTCTGATGGTCTTAGTCATGACGATGTTAATCCCCCTACTATTGACAAGCCTGTTTGGTCATCCCTGTTTAAAGCTTTACCTCGGAACGGGGGTGCATACTCCCCGCAGTCTTTCAGTCCACAATTCATTGACAGTTCTAACGTGATTCCTCCTACTGTGATTCAGGAGGAGGAGAGCTATTGGTCAGATCACCTTGTTGGATTTTTCCTAGATGCTTCATCTCTATATTCGGTGGTTCGTAACCACTGTCGGTGAGCATAGAAACTGAAAGGTTTGCTACATGTTCAATTTTTAAATTCTTTTTTCTTCTTTAAATTTGGAAATAAGGATTATCAACTTATAGCGCTTACTACTAGCCCTCTCACCATTGAGGGGAAACCTTTTATTATGACACCATGGAGCATTAGTATAGATAGTGCTAGAGAGCATATACTATTCATTCCTATTTGGGCAACTTTCTCTGATATTTCGTCTGTCCTTCAACTACTGATTGGTCCGAACTGGCTTGCGAGCCTTATTGGGGATTTCAAATGCTTTGATTCAAATACCGTTACGCGCAAGAACTAATTATATGCTAGGGCATTGATTGAAATTACCCCAATGAACCCGTTACCGTCGGTATTGAAAGTAAGAATCATGGAAGGTCATGAAGTGGAAATAAAAGTAAATTACAGCTGGAAGCCCAAAAAATGTACTAATTGTCAGTCATTTGGTCATTCTGTGGAGAAATGTTCTAGGCTTGCTCCTCTTCCATCTGCCGATAGAGTCTTCCTCCCTAGGTCGAAAATGAAATGGGTCCCCAAAGTTGGATCATCGTCTGTCTCTTATCCTACGGTTACTCCCGTTGTGGAGATAGTGTTGGAATCAAATGCTGACTCTGATACTGACTCCGTTGATGACATTATTTATTGGGAACCAGATGAGAAATCAAGGGTACATAGGGAATCAGAAATGAGGTATGAACCACAAAGGGATAGTTATCACATGTTTTTAAGTGGCGAAGATGAGTCTAGGAGGCTAATGTATCATGTTGAGGGTGAGGGTCTATCTCTGACGACCACTGGTATTGATGGAGCATATAATTGGTGGAATTTCTTAGATCTGTCATGGGACCGTATTTATTTCTACTCTTCTTTTTCGAGGTCGTATGATCCATATTTGGCTACGTACTTTTCTGCTGTAAAGCATGTTATAGGTCTAGGAACTTATGTTGATATCAGTAATGACATGGGGGAATTATGTCCTTCTGAGCTATCTAGACCTTGTGTCTAGCTCCCATTTCTCATTTATTTATGTATTTAGTGGCCTGACCACTATAAAATCAGATTTAGCTATTATGTGCATGTACGGAACATCTGTTCCTTATTTTATTCATAGTGGCACAACCCACTATAAAACCGGCTTAGTTTTGGTAAAAAGGTCAAAAATAAAAAATTTTGAGGAATCTAGTTGGATCCTTCAACCTGTTTCCCTACAACCACAAATGTTATATAACATAAAATAATAAGCCCGCTTCGAGGTGGGATATCGCAATAAAAAGGGTCATCCGCTATTATGTAGGGCGCATAGTGTCTCATCCACTCCAATCGGCGGGAATATATATATCCAAACCAACTGATAAACATTAAACACCCAAACAAACAATCACAAGCAACAACATGCTAATTTTAAAACAACCACACTTATATAAAAATAAGCGGGTTCAAGAGAGGTGAGTTTAACTACCCTTGATTTTAGTTAGCGCTTAAGCATTCCATTTTAATTAAATTTGAACCGACGTTGAATTTTAATCCAAATCCCTACTAGCTCCAAATTGTTCAAATCCAACTCCAGAATGTAGTATACGTTATTACGAACGCAATGCAAAAAGTCGCGTTCGAATCCGACCTAAAACGAGAGAGATGTATAAATTTAAGTTAACGACTTAAATAATTTAATTAAAAATCACCAATAACAATTTAATTAATCTAATTACCACTTATATACAGTAATCTTCTTCTTCCCTCTTAAATTGATTTTCGCTTATGCTACAGAGACTTCAACCCATGGCCTCCCACTTCTCTTCCCCTCTCTTCCTCTTTGCTCCACGAAACTCCTCCCCGAAAATTCCGTTGCGCTCCATCTTGCGAGAGCTTCACTTCCCACACCATTTTATCACACTCGAAACCCCCTATAAAAACGCAACCTCGGCCTCCCCACTCTGACCGTACAGATCATCGCCTAGTGACCGCACATCATCGAATTATGCTTTGATGTGCTAGATTCAACCGTAGACCCGAAACCAATCTTCAATCCATTCATCGATGACCACATCATCGAAAATCACCAACCCTAGCAAAAACTGCTTGCGTCTCTCACTACTGCACACTCCAAATCAAACTCGAACATCACCAAAGCCTTGGCTGTTCATAGCCCTTCATCAAATATGAATTTTAAAATTGGTTTCACAATTTTTCATTTTGAATTTGCTGAGATTTTGATTTTTAAATTTCATTTTTTTTCTTTTCCTGTAAGCTGCATTTAAATAAGAGGGTGGGAATGATAGGGTGGCTTGTTTTAGGGGGTAGGGTGGCTGATGGAGATGTTAAAACGGATGAGGGTTTGACTTTAAAATTTTATAATATTATTTAATTTCAAAATGTCTCGTTTAAAGTAACTTCAAACCCCGAACTCCTATCGAGGCATGCTGCCTGGCATTCCTAATGTTATACCCTTATTTCGAACACAATGGAACAAGTCTCGAGCCCCAATTCGATCGTATGGAGAAAATAGATTTTTGAACCCAATTATTATATTAAATTTTCAATATTAATTTCAACGCGTTTCTATCTTGTACGACCAAATGATACGTCTGATCGTTACGAAATTTGACGGCGTATTATAATTCATTATTACGGACCCAACAGTACTGGTTTCGTCGAAATCCGAGACTGTGCCCTGGAAGGCTATTTTCACTCGTTAATTAAAACAAGTTATTTTTAAAATCGAGTAATCACCTTTAAATCCAATTTAAAAGCTTTATTGTCTTCATTTTTATTAACTAGAAATTAAATATCTTTGAAATTATTTTATCTAGCTTAAAACTCAAGATTCAATTATTTAAGCAATTTCCATTATTAAACTTAACAATTAAATTATCCAATAAATCACTATATTGAAATTCAAGTTATGAAATCTATAAAATTAACTTTTAAGTATTTAAAATCAATTAAATATTCCAATTCCAAACCACTAACATTCTGGGTCGTTACATATATTAACCATAAAAAACTTTCGACCATGAATAAATAATTTGTTTTCCGAATTAAAATTACAAATACATATATATATATATATAACCACTTTCTTCTTCACCTAAGTTTAAAATATGCATGCGCGCGCACACACACACACCTTATATCAATATAATATCTAATTATTATAGTCCATACAATTGTATGTAATATTTCAAAACAACTTTGTATTTATTTTCAACTTTCGAATAAAACGAAAGGTTTATTGTTCTCAACACACAAAAGTTAAAATTAAAATTTTTAATAGTAATAAAGTTTAAATTTTGAATTCTAAGTTATATAATTATATATATATATATATTGCACAATATATATAGTAATAAAACCTAATTTATAATGAAGCACAAGATCAGATCATTGAATGAACTGGCAACTTTTGTGCATCCTACCCACACTGTCGCATATATAAATCACCTATAGTTAAGAAATGTCACCATTATTAAGTGTTGTATTTTATTTAATTTTTAGTCTAATTATGTATTTTCTTCTATCTTGTCATATCGTTTGTTCACTGTACTACTTAAATGTTATAAATAAAATGTGTATTGTTTGATAACTAGTTTTGAGTTTAATTCCCTTTATTATTCTTTATATAACATATATGTTTGTATGTATGTATGTTTTTATTTATGTATGAATAACTCTATATACATACTCTATACATTCTTGTCTAGTTGTTATTAATAATTACTTTTCTGCCCATTTTTATTGAAGTCGGGGGGGATAGATATACAAGGCAAAATGTCAGGAGGACTGCATAGAATTGGTAGGAGCAAAAAGTAAAAATATTATATTTATTTCTTAAATATTTATATAGTTTTCATCATCAAAAGGGTGAGATTTTTAATATCCTAAGTATCGATTTTTAATTATAACTGCTAACTTTTCTCCATTGTGTTGTATTTTCAAAAATATTATAGAGGTGTTATATAGAGATAAACAGGATACTCAATTATTGAAAGCAATCAAACGATTTATATATATATGAAGAATGGATTCAAATAAATGAATGATATGATTGACCCAAGACAAATTAACCATAGGTGCTTCAAAGACAAAGATAAAGAAGCGTTCAGTAAATCTACTAGTCTTTAGAATTTCTGTTAAAGACTCCATAGCAATATTTTCTTAGTTCTTCTTTCACTAAATCTCTTTCATCTCCAAACATCTTTATTTATACATACATTCTGAGTTCTAAAGCGTGAAATTCTCAATTTGAAATTTAGAAAAAGAAAATAAAAATGCACCAAGGTACCGGCATATCTTCTGGGTCTATTTCGACATAGTGGATGTTATTTTTAATTCCAGATAAGAGGATGATGACATCAACTCTTTACCAATGGACACTTTCTTTCATCTTCTATTTGAGGAGACCTGATAAATGAAACTCAATCAATAATTTCCTGATTCTCTCATAGTATTACACTTCTATACTTTTGTGAGAGAAACTTCTTAATATACTTCCACTCTCTTTGAATATCCACTTGCATTCACTTATATTCTTCAAGGATCTACAGACATAAAAGATCAAAGAGTTTGTACATGAATTTTTAGTCATTCTCTCTTTGGTTTCATTTTATTCCTCATTGATTTCAAAAGCATTTGTCTGTTAGAGGTCTACAGGATCATTATTCTAAAACAATAAGATTTTGTATTGAAGGTATAACCATTTTCTTATATTTTACTATTATAAGGAAAAAGTGTTCTTACCATCCATGGAAAATCAAGAGTAAATGTGCATTTTACCACCTGTGGAATTTTAATATTGTAAAGGTGTTCTTATCACCTGTGGAAAGTAAGGAAGTGATGGTGAAATTCTGTATAGGGATTACATGACTAAATGTAGGATTTGGTATTCGAACTACTATAAATTTCCTGGTGTCTTTTACACTTTACTTTTACTTCACTTTGCACTTACTGTTTGATTGTATTGTCTATGATTTTTATTTTGTTATCATTCAAGTATAGATTTGCAATTTAATTTTTAAATAGTTGAGATACATTGTTCACCCCTTCCCCTTTAATGTATTAATGACCTTAAGATCCATTCTGCATCCGTGTGTTTGGGTATTCCATAACCCACAAATATGATCCAAGATTCAAACATAGAAATTTATTATGTAAATGATATGAATTTAACCAATATAAAAAAGGAGACAACTCATTAGAGTGTCTAATAGGAAATCTCAAGTATTGAAGAGAATCTACATGTTTCTTATCAATATCAAAAAAAAATTGTTCATAATGAAAATATCCTCAACTTTCGAAAACTATGGAGATAATAAACTTTGCTACATGGTGTGATGCTTTAAATCTCAAATGGATTCCAAGTATATTAACAAAGACTGATTTTGGAAATTGTACTAGAAAGGATATGATCCAACGGCCACAAGCGAGTCTTCGATAAGAAGATAAATGTAGTTCGAAGTGTATAAAGCAAGATTGATAGAAAATGACCATGTAAATTTCAAGTGATATAATTAATGAGGCAATTTCCTCAGTCAACATGTTTAGTCCATTTGGATTCTACTCAAAAATTATCCCATAATATGACTAGGAATTTTAGCTTATTGACGTTGAAATTGAACTTCTAAATAATGACTTAGAGGATTCCGCTTTCACGTCATAGCCACAAAGTCTCTAATTCAATGGGAGCAATAACAAAGTTTATGGACTTTTAAAGACATAATCGTAAACAAATATCTAAAGGTTTAATAAATGTTTTGATAGAAAAATTAAATAGTTTAGTGTAACGACCGGAATTTTTGACCCTCGAAAATGACACTAATACGTCCACTGTATTACATGTTAAGCAATCAGATGCCGAAAAACCCGATAGTTAGGGGGGAAGAAAAAGAAGAGGTAGAAGAAAAGAGAAACAAAAACACTAAGTCTCACAATCGCAGCGGAACAATATATAATAGACAATAACATGTCTTTATACAAAAAGAACTATAACTGTTATTTATACATAACATCATCAGACTACAACAATTTTACAAATGAACACCGGACAATTATAATAACTTGTCCTCACTAGTGCTGACTATACAGCCTACAATACACAGCGGAATAAAATCAAGTGCGTGGGATACATCTCCGACATCCAGCTCGTCTCCTGAGCTCCATGCATCCTAACCTGAATCTGTAATACTTGGTCTGACCCAGCATTATAATAAAATAACGCCCGAGTCAGTCTGGAAAACTAGTGTAAGAAAACACACTCAATTTGAATTATTAAAGTTATCAAAATCCTTTGAAAAACAAAGGTATCTCGTAAGACCGCGTCACACATAAACACGATGGGTTTTTACTTTACGATGACCAAAACATTTTATATCAAAATCATCTGATATTATAATAGTGTCTAAGTACAAATACTTATTCAAATAGCCGAAATTGTTACATTAATTAAATTCCAGCATATTAGGCTCTACAACCAAAAACGTAAAGGCACGTATTGGAGAATGGATTCCATACAATGACTAGGCACTGGGGTACCACCTATCACAGTACACGTCTAGAAAAATGTACCGAGGACCTCAGCAAGATCCCCTACAAACACAAGACCGACCTACCACTAACCTGGATAGTACCGAATATGTTACCACCCCGGTTGTTCCCACCTTATCGAGAGCTCTTTTTCCATGCACCAACATATCCATAATTTATAATATATCTGAGGGTATCAAGAAAGGTGATAACATACCCTAATTGGGTGCGATCGACTTAGCCTTGCTGCATCTACCCTGATTTTCAGTCATTCCGGTTGTTAAGGCTTGAGGCTACGATTAACTTTTTTAAGGAATTATACTTGGAATGCTTATTGTCCCCCAATGACAATGTACTGATAGCATTCATCCATACAAGTCCGTTTGGGTCTGAACGAAATCGAAGGCACTATTCCTACTACATCCATTTTGGAATCATCCTCAGGATTAGTAGCGATTAGCCCTTGCACTTCAATGCTCCAACTTCGGTTCCATGCTCTTGTCTTCACTTAGAAAGTATATTCATTGGATCGAAGTGGTTTTCAGATAACCTATCAGATTCCGGCCTCCTCGAAACAACGTTCGATATTTCCAGTAAACTCAACCCCGGTTCTTTAGGAAATAAACAGACGAAAATAAGATCAAGATCACCTCCTAACCATTAGTGGACGGATTTCCTTATCATCGTCCTAGAATAACGAAATGAGTTTATACGTACAGTATAGCACCTTCGATGGTAACTGTACCATATGATTCCCATGCTTCCCCTAGATATTTCCAAAGTTATGTTTTCGGTCCAGATTTGATAGTCGGTTATTTAACTATCAAATAAACAATCAACCAAAAAGTTCATTTCCTACTGAAATCACTAAGTCTTATTTAGTTTAAATTTTAATAAATTAAATCTCTTTATCAAAATGGTATATACTTATCTTATCGGAATAAGTATGTTCGCAAACCATTCCCTTCAAAAATATTTGAAACTTTTTAAAATAAACATGGAAAGCACCGAGCGGTATTAACCATGGATTTGCACTCAATGATTACGTCTCTATCCGTAACAACCTTGGTTTGGAGATTACCTTTCAATATTGAATTATAATGATACTTATAATTTAATATTGTAAATTAAAGTAAAATTGGAGAAATTAAATTGTTTATTTTGAATAAACAACGAATTTTGGAATTTAAAATGAGAACTATTTTGTTTGGAGTGTTATTAAATGGAATATTATTTTATTTAAGTGTAAATGCAATAATTATATTAACTATTGTCCATTTTCTTCTTTTAATAGTTTTTCAAAGAAGTAGGAAAATTTTAAAGGTGGTTCATTAAAATAAAAGATGGAAATTGGGTTTAAAATAGGTTTTGGCTATAAATAATGTTTTGAAATGGTTTGAAATATTTTTTGAAGTGAGAAAATAAATTTTGTGGAATTTTAGAAGTTAAAATCAATGTTTTATTCATTTATTTGAGTAAATGGTGTATTTTTGTTAAATAAAGGATTTTAATAATAAAAATGTTTTAAAAATATAAATTAATCTTTTTATAAGGTAAGAAATGTTTTATTTTACAAGTATGTAAATTTTCATGGTTTTATTTTGTGTAAATAAGAAGAAAATGGATTTTTATTTGGGTATATGTGATATATACACATATTTCTTTGTTAGTGTTGATTTTTAGCCTTAACCATATTATTTCCTTTTATTGTCAAACCCAACTCAGCCCAATTTAACCGTAGCCTAGTTAAGAAAAGAGGAAAAAGAATGTACGTTCATTTCTTATTACCTTCTCCTTCTTACTCCTTTAGCCTAAAAGCAAAACAAGTAAACCAACTTCTCAAATTCAAAAATCAAGCTCAATTTCCAATTAAATTCAACCAAATTTCAAGTCTTTTTGCAAGATAAAGGTAAATCAAAGGTATATAACTCCAAATCATACAATTTTATCAAAAAAATCTTTTACAGCAAGAAGCTTTCTAAAACATTTTTACTGTATGTTGCTTGCATGTTCTGTATTTGTTGTCTACAGGTGCTTAGAGATTCATATCTCCTCCAAAAATCATTGCTTGCTAACAAAACTTTGCTATATCATCAAGGTGAGTAAAATACTCATAAAATGCTAGCTAAATCTTAAGCTGCTATAAGAAATTGCTCTGTAAAAGCCTTAGTTTACGTACATATCTCTGTATCTTGTTTTATTGAGTTTCTTGTTTCTGGTTGCCACTTTGAGTGGCCATAACTTCTTGATTTTAACTCGAATTGTTGTCGGATCCTTTTTGGATTACATTTTAGTTGTCAAACTCTGTGCATGTCAATTTTCACTACAAAACTTGATCATTTCCTATGCTAATCTACTGAAAAAAGTTGAGAACGGAGCAGAAAACCCAGGGGAAAACAAATGCGTAGCCTGGGTCGACCAGGCCGTCGACCCAGCAAGCACTAGGTCGACCTGGAGGTTGACCTGGCCTCTTGGCTGGGTCAGCTCCTGGTTGGCCCAGGTGCGTGCAATTATGGTCGGTTGTTCCCTATGCTTTGTGCCTTGTTTTGAAGTAATTACCTTGAAATTGTGATGGTTTTGTCACTTGTTTTGTTGCAAATATTTGAGATGATTATGGCCATGATGTCTATCAATAGACTAGCCAAATTTTGGAGATTTTAAAATTCAAATTTTGAATTATTTTGAATTTAAATTCGAATATCGTTTTTCTCCGAATCTTTTTGAAATGATTTTTAAAATTAATGGGCATTTCAGAATAATTATTATCTAATATTTTGAAGTATTTTCAAGTCTAAAATCTATTTATTCTCTATAATAAGATAATTTTCAAATATGGATTTCAAATTGATTTCGAAAATTGGTTTTCAAAGCTTGTTTTTCCAAAGTAAATTATTTTATATATAAATAACACGTTTTTGCACATTTTGAGCGAATGAGAAGAAGAATAAATGGTTTGGTAAAACACGTGGTATGAGACACATGCGTTTATCTTATGGTTGATTCTGGACTTGTCCGTTTGATCATTTTGACCTCCGTGTCGAGTTTACTGATGAGATGAGGTAAACTTTTTACTGATTTAGGTATGAAATTTACTAGCAGTTAGTAAACCGTTTAGTGCGAGCGTGTGGTATGGGACACACGTTAACACTGTTTGGGTTTCTATCCGAAAGTTTGTGACACATTTGTCTACAAGACATATAAGCTAGTACTAGACCTTCAGGTCATTTGTCCTTCGGGATGTTTGTCTAAGAGACTTTGTCATTGTGACGTATTTGTCCATCAGGATTTTTGTTTAAGAGACATATTTATTTGATCTTCGGGACGTTTGTCTAAGAGACGTGGCACCTTATTTTAAGAGAGCGGTACTTGGCGAGCTTCGACCATATGCACGTGCTATATCTTTGAGATGATTTTCATTGATGTTTGTAATTTCCCTAGTGTATCACCCTTTTCCATAATTGGTCCTCTGAACCATTCGATATATATTTGTGGCGATTACCTTTTGGGAATTTGAACTCTTGTAAGTTCTATCTTTGAGATTTGAGTTGCCTACACTGGCATTATATGAGATTTTCCTTTTGGCGTTTACTTGAGATTTTATTCTCCTCTTTGGAGATATATTTGCCTTATGGCGTGTTTGGGATGAGATCTCTTTATGCATGTTTTAGGTTTGCCAAGATGGTGGGTTTAGGTTTTCCCCTAAACCATATTTGATTTTTTATGAATGCTGATGATGTGAGACTCGCTACTTTTAGCATTTTATGGGTTATTTTATCTCTTTTGAGATTATATGTTTGTGTAGTGATACCATATTATCACTTGAAGTAATCATACATATTAATCGTCCCTTCTCACTTGAGAATATTATCACATTATCCTTATGCTCATATTATCGCTTATCCTTGTAAACTGATTTGTTTAGCTAGACTGGCCCATGTATTTTATACTCGGGCCAGACCGAGGTGTTTTCAGGTTAGGTACATTTGAACTTAGCCTATTTTGCTTCCGTATGGACTATTCTACTAGCTCTTTTTGTTATAGCTTTTTGTGTAGTCTTTTGTTGCTACTCTGATATGTATATTCTTTTGACCCACTTGTGTATTGTGGTTGCTATACCACTTGACATGTATCATTTTGTATACTCTGTGATGTATCTGTATATGTATATATATGTAATGATCTACTATTCTGTAATGTGTTTTGCATTCGAGTTGTTGTATTTTGTTCTAATAGATCCTATCATCACCTATGGCTTTGTATTAAGTATTTATTGGATATGTCGATCCACTTGAGATAAAAAAAATATGCCATTGTCTACGTATTTAATGGATATTTATGACAGGGCTATAGATGGTCGCTCCTATCCAGCCCTATTCTCTACATTAGCAGACAGTATTACCCGGTAATACTCTTTGTTAATGTGGATCTCGGGGTGGGGCATTACAGTTTGGTATCAGAGCTGAGTTCAGAACAAAATATGATAAACAAAGAACAGAAACACATATTACAGTACATCTAAGTGTTATACAAGTATTACGAATCCCTTAATCATTGTGCCTTGTCTTTTTGGGTAGATAGAAGTTTGGGAATACGTCTAGGAATGCATTTTAATTCCGTAGTATTTCTTATTGAATTAATGATATCTACCCTATGAATAATCTTTATCTTATCTTAACTTTCGGTTAATGGCTGGAAGAGTTAGAGGATGACGCTCGGATGTTGGACAATCCAGTGGCTCGCATCTAGACGACGTTTATATGTCTGCCAATCATTTTATGGAGTTATTTAGGAGCACCCAGCCTCCAGCTCCTACTCGAGCATCTCCTCCGTGCAAGTCTGTCTTTGCGCGCTTGTGCAGTGATTTCTCTCATCTCGGGGGAAAGTCGTCCAAAGGCTCCGAGTCCATTCTAGAGGTCCAAGCTTGGATTTGTACGTGCAAGCGCATCTTCTCTCACATGGATCTTTTTGACCACGACCGAGTTCTTGTATCATCTAGTTTGTTGCAAGAGCATGCCCTTGATTGGAACGAGCTTCTTGTAGCCGAGCTCGATGAGTCTACTCTTTCTTGGACTCAGTTTCGGGAACAATTCGAGCCTAAGTTCATTCCTGAATCTGAGAAAGCTTTATTGACCCATCGCTTCCTTGACTTGAAGCAAGGAAAGTCCTCCATCTCTGATTATGTTTCATCATTCAAGGCCTTATCTAAGTATGGTCTTGAATACATTAGCACTCCATATAAGAAGAATCTGAAGTTTGTCTCTAGTCTTAAGAAATATCTCAAGAAGTCTTTGATGCTCCAGCTCAAGCTTTCTTTCGAGGAGTTGGTTGACTCGGCGCTTCATCTCGAAGCCGTCGAGAAGGAGCGCGAAAGTGGTGATGAGGTTGAGGTTCGCAAGAACCCCAATAAGAAGAAGTTCCCATTTCATAAGCCGAAGTTTTTCCCTTCCAAGAAGGAGAAGCCCGTTGCATCTAGTCCTAGTTCTCAGCCTAGTGGAGCACCTCCTACTTGGAAGGGTTGTTTCAACTATGGCTCATCTGACCATATGATCCGTGACTGCCCTAAGCCTATTATTTGTCGCTATTGCAAGAAAGAGGGTCATCGAGTTTCCACTTGCCCTATTTCTTTGAATACCCAGCCTGGCAAGCTGAATGTAGTGGATGCTTCTGGAGGGTCTTCTCAGCGCAGAGGTACTTCTCCTTCTATTCTTGAAGGTTCATTGTTGTTCTGTGATCGTTCTATTCGAGTCCTCTTCGATACGGGTGCGTCGCATTCATTCGTATCGAAGAACCTCATCGATGATTTGTCTTTGGATGTTTCTTGTATGGCTACTTCATTGAGGATTCTGAATCCTATCAAGGGATCTGCAACCCTTAGCTAGCTCTGTGATGATGTTGAGATTGTTTTATGTGGATTTTATTTTCGTTTGAATCTGCAAGTTATTTCTTATTTGGGTTTCGATATGATTTTGAGTATGGACTAGCTAGTGCGATATGATGCTAGGATTATTTGTTCTGAGAGAGTTTTATATCTTCGACATCCAGATTCGTCTGCTCTGCTATCACTTGTTCTTCGAAACTTGGAAAATTCCAAAGTGGCTTTATATTCTCTAGTCTCATGAGATGATGATGATATATCTCATATTCTTATTGTTTGTGATTTCTTTGATGTTTTTGAGCCTATTTCGGGTTTGCCACCCAAGCGGGCGATTGAGTTCTACATTGATCTCATTCCAGGCACACAACTAGTTAGTAGTCCTCCCACAAGGATGTCTGTAAAGGAAAATGAGAAACTTAAGAAGTAGCTTTTAGAGCTTGAGTCCAAGTAATTGATTCGGTCCAGTTTTTCACCGTAGGGTGCCTCGGTCATCTTCGTGAAGAAGTTTGATGGAACTCTTAGGCTTTGCATCTACTATTGCAAGCTTAATGAGTTGACCATCAAGAATGGGTATCTGTTGCCGAGGATCAACGATATGTTCGATCAATTGAGTGGTGCTAAGGTCTTCTCTCAGCTCGACCTTGCCACTGGTTTTCATCAGCTCTGAGTCGCGGAAGATAGCAAACCTCTTACAGCTTTCCGCACTCGATATGGATCTTATGAGTGGCTCATTATGCCATTCGGTTTGACGAACGCTCTTGCTTTCTTTGTCGATCTTATGAATTTAATATTCTAGGAATATCTCGATAAGTTCGTCCTTGTGTTCATATATGACATCCTTGTTTATTCGAAGTCTAAATCCGAGCATGCTAATCACTTGAGAATTGTCTTGAGTACTCTTTGTCACCATTAGCTTAAAGCCAAATTCTCCAAGTGCCATTTCTGGGAGAATAAGCTTAAGTTCCTAGGCTAGGTTGTTTCTTCCGTAGGCATTTCGGTCGATCCTTCGAAGATCGAATCCATCCAGAATTGGAAGGGTCCTAAGAATGTTCATGAGATTCGCAGCATCCTTGGATTGGTGGGTTATTACTGCCAGTTCATTAAGGATTTCTCTCGTATTGTGATTCCTCTCACCAGCCTCACTTGAAAAGGCATTCGATTTATTTGGTCCGACAAGTGTGAAGCTTCTTTTCAACAGTTGAAGGAGCTTCTAACTATGCTCTTATTCTTGTAGTTCCCGAAGGGAATCAAGATCTTGTTGTCTACACTAATGTTAGTCATTGTGGCCTTGGTGACGTGCTTATGCAGAAGGATCAGGTAGTTGCCTATGCTTCTAGGCAACTGCGACCGAATGAAGTATGCTATGCCACTCATGACCTCGAGTTAGCCGCCATCGTCTTCGCCTTGAAGATTTGGCGCCATTATTTATTAGGCGAGCGCTTTATTCTATCACCGATCACAAGTCCTTGAAATATCCGTTCACTTAGAAGGAGCTCAATATGATTCAACAGCGTTAACTCTAGTTCCTTGCCTCCTATGACTTTGATATCCAGTATACCCTTGGTAAGGGTAATCGTGTTGCTGATGCACTTAGTCGCAAACATTCGGCTATTGTTTCTACGATGCTAGCCGAGTGGGATGTTCTAGAGACCTTATCCCTTTATGATATTCATGATCGAGATCCATCTTCTGATTCTCCTATTTTATTATTCAGTTTGGAAGCTCTACCCAGTTTATTGGATCATATTGCTGATGCTCAGCAGCGTGATCCTGATCTTGTGCACCTTATTCAGATTTGTGAGTCTGAATCCCGTGATGAGGAGTTGCGGGATTTCAGTATTGATTCTCATGGGTGTATTCGTAAGAAGAATTGTCTAGTCGTGCCTTCTGATTCTGCACTTAGGCGTGACATTCTTGATGACTGTCACCATTCTAAGTATACCATTCATCTAGGTAGTAGTAGGATGTATGCCGATATGCATTGCCTCTATTATTGGGAAGGCATGTAGCATGATATGGCAAGTTATATGAGTAATTGCATGACTTGGCAACTTATCAAAGCCAAACATCAGCGCCCTTCTGGTCTCCTTTGGCCTCTAGAGATTCCATTGTGGAAATGGGATCACATTTCCATGGATTTTATTGACGACCTGCCTCGTTCGAGATCGGGCCATTCTAGCATTTGGGTTATTGTTGATCGCCTTGCCAAATCAGCTCATTTCATTCCTATTAAGTCTAATTGGAGTGCTTCTCATCTGGCTAAGTTAAATATCAAGGAATCATGAGACTTCATGGTGTTCCTAGTTCGATTGTGTGTGACCGTGACCCGCTTTTCAAGTGTCATTTCTGGCAGAGTCTTCAGCAAGCTTTGGGAACAAAGCTTAATTTCAGCACAACATATCATCCCCAGTCTGATGGACAGACTGAACGGGCGAATCATATTCTCAAGGATCTTCTCCGTGCTTGCATTCTAGATTTTGGTGGTAGTTGGGAGGATCACCTACCACTTGTGGAATTCTCCTACAATAATAGTTTCCAGTCTAGTATCGGTATGGATCCTTTCGAAGCCCTTTACGGAAGGCCATGTCGATCACCTTCGTCTTGGTTAGAATCTGGAGAAAAGTTTATTCTTGGCTCGGATTCTATTCGTGATTCTTCTGAGAAGATTGTTCTTATTCGGCAGAGAATGAAAGAGGCAAAGAGCCGCCAGAAATCCTATGCGGACAACCGTAGGAAGCCTCTCAAGTTCTCTATTGGTGATCTCATCTTTATTCGTGTTTCTCCTTTGAAGGGGGTTATGCGCTTCAGTACGACTGGAAAACTGACTCCTTGCTTTATAGGACCATTTCCTATTACTGAACGTATTGGCCCTGTAGCTTGTAGAGTTTCACTTCCAGCTCATCTATCGGGCATTCATGATGTAGTTCACGTCTCTCAGCTTCGGAAGAGTCTTCGAGAGTCAGATTCTATTATCGATTCTCCTGATTTGCAAGAGCTTGAGATCTCATCAGACCTATCTATTGTGCAGCAGCCTATTTGCGTACTTGCTTCGGAGATGAGACACCTTCGAAACAAGTACGTGCCGCTCATTAAAGTTCAAGGGTCCGCTAATCCCAATGACTGCACTTGGAAAACCAAAGAGTTTATCGAGCGATCCTATCCCGGTTTTCTATCTTCGCATAACGATGATGAGAATACCCCTTTATCTCAAGCTTATTTTCTTTTCTTTTGAGTGATGAAATTAAATAGTTGAATACAAATTCTTCTCTATGAATTACGAGGATGCAATTTTCTAAAGGGGGGAGTCTGTAACAACCCCTGTGTAGTGATTACCTTTCAATATAGAATTATAATGATAATTATAATTTAATATTGTATATTAAAGTAAAGTTGGAGAAATTAAATTGTTTATTTGGAATAAATAATGAATTTTGGAATTAAAAATGAGAAAATGAAATTCCAAGCTTTATCCTATTTTGTTTAGAGTGTTTTTAAATGGAATATGATTTTATTTAATTGGAAATTCAATAATTTTATTAATTATTGTCCATTTGCTTCTTTTAATAGTTTTTAAAAGAAGTAGGAAAACTTTAAAGGTGGTTCATTGAAATAAAAGATGGAAATTGGGTTTAAAATAGGTTTTGGCTACAAATAATGTTTTGAAATGGTTTGAAATATTTTTCTAAGTGAGAAAATAAATTTTGTGGAATTTTAGAAGTTAAAATCAATGTTTTATTCATTTATTTGAGTAAATGGTGTATTTTTGTTAAATAAAGGATTTTAATAATATAAATATTTTAAAAATATAAATTAATCTTTTTATATGGTAAGAAATGTTTTATTTTACAAGTATGTAAATTTACATGGTTTTATTTTGTGTAAATAAGAAGAAAATGGATTTGTATTAGGGTATATGTGATATATACACATATTTATTTATTAAGTACTGATTTTTAGCCTTAACCATATTATTTCTTTTTATTTTCAAACCCAACTCAGCCCAATTTGACCTTAGCCTGGTTAAGAAAGAGGAAAAATAATGTACGTTCATTTCTTATTACGTTCTTCTTCTTCCTCCTTTAGCCTAAAAGCAAAGCCAGTAAACCAACTTCTCAAATTCAAAAAACAAGCTCAATTTCCAATTAAATTCAACCAAATTTCAAGTCTTTTTGCAAGGTAAAGGTAAATCAAAGGTATACAACTCCAAATCATACAATTTCATCACAAATATCTTTTACAGTAAGAAGCTTTCTAAATTTTTTTTACTGCATGTTGTTTGCATGCTCTGTATTTTCTCTCTACAGGTGCTTAGAGCTTCTTATCTCCTCCAAAAATCGTTGCTTGCTAACAAAACTTTGCTATATCATCAAGGTGAGTAAAATACTCATAAAATGCTAGCTAAATCTTAAGCTGCTGTAAGAAATTGCTCTGAAAAAGCCTCAGTTTACGTACATATCTCTGTCTCTTGTTTTATTGAGTTTCTTGTTTCTGGTTGCCACTTTGAGTGGTCATAACTTCTTGATTTTAACTTGAATTGCTACCAGATCTTTTCCAGATTATAGTTTAGTTGTCAAACTATGTGCATGTTAATTTTTGCTGCAAAACTTGATCATTTGCTATGCTAATCTACTGAACAAAGTTGAGAACAGAGCATAAAACCTAGGGGAAAACAAATGCGTAGCCTGGGTCGACCAGGCAGTCGACCCAGCAAGTACCAGGTCGACCTGGGGGTCGACTTGGCCTCTTTGCTAGGTCAGTTCTTAGATGGCCTAGGTGCGATTGTGGTCGGTTGTTCCCTATGCTTTGTGGCTTGTTTTGAAGTAATTGACTTGAAATTGTGATGGTTTTATCACTTGTTTTGTTGCAAATATTTGAGATGATTATAGGCCATGATGTCTATCAAAAGACTAGCCAAATTTTAGAGATTTTAAAATTCAAATTTTGAATTATTTTGAATTTAATTTGAATTTAAATTCGAATATCGGTTTGAGTGATTTTCGTTGTTTTTATTCGTTTTCGTGCACGGTTTTCTCCGAATCTTTTTGAAATGATCTATAAAATTAATGGGCATTTCAAAATAATTATTATCTAATATTTTGAAGTATTTTCAAGTCTAAAATCTATTTATTCTCTATAATAAGATAATTTTCAAATATGGATTTCAAATTGATTTCGGAAATTGGTTTTCAAAGCTTGTTTTTCCAAAGTAAATTATTTTATATATAAATAACACGTTTTTGCACATTTTGAGCGAATGAGAAGAAGAATAAATGGTTTGGTAAAACACGTGGTATGGGACACATGCGTTTATCTTATGGTTGATTCTCGACTTGTCCGTTTGATCGTTTTGACCTCCGTGTCGAGTTTACTGATGAGACGAGGTAAACTTTTTACCGATTTAGGTGTGAAATTTACTAGCGGTTAGTAAACCGTTTAGTGCGAGTGTGTGGTGTGGGACACATGTTAAAACTGTTCGGGTTCCTATCCGAAAGTTTGTGACACATTTGCCTAAGAGACGTATAAGCCAGTACTGGACCTTCGGGTCATTTGTCCTTCGGAATGTTTGTCTAAGAGACGTTTTTCATTGCGACGTATTTGTCCTTCGGGATGTTTGTCTAAGAGACGTATTTATTTGTCCTTTGGGACGTTTGTCTAAGAGATGTGGCCCCTCATTTTGAGAGAGCAGTACTTAGCGGGCTTTGGCCATATGCATGTACTATATCTTTGAGATGATTTCATTGATGTTTGTAATTTCCCTAGTGTATAGCCCTTTTCCGAAATTGGTCCTTTGAACCATTTGATATATATTCGTGGCGTTTACCTTTCGGGAATTTGAACTCTTATGAGTTCTATCTTTGAGATTTGTGTTACCCACATTGGCATTATATGAGATTTTCCTTTAGGCGTTTACTTGAGATTTTATTCTCCTCTTTGGATATATATTTGCCTTATGGCGTGTTTGAGATAGGATCTCTTTATGCATGTTTTGGGTTTGCCAAGATGGCAGGTTTAGGTTTTCCCCTAAACCATATTTGATGTTTTATGAATGCCGATGATATGAGGCTCACTACTTTTAGCGTTTTATGGGTTATTTTATCTCTTTTGAGATTATATGTTTGTGAAACCATATTACCACTTGAAGTAATCATTCATTTTAATTGTCCCTTCTCACTTGGGAATATTATCACATTATCCTTATGCCTATATTATTGCTTATCCTTGTAAACTGTTTGTTTAGCTAGGCTGACCCGTGTATTTTATACTCGGGTCAGACCAAGGTGTTTCAGGTTAGGTACATTTGGACTTAGCCTATTCTGCTTCTGCATGGACTATTCTGCTAGCTCTTTTTGTTATAGCTTTTTATGCAGTCTTTTTGTTGCTACTCTGATATGTATATTCTTTTGACTCGCTTGTATATTGTGGTTGCTATACCACTTGGCATGTATCATTTTGTATACTCTGTGATGTATCTGTATATGTATATATGTGTGATTATTTACTATTCTGTGATGTGTTTTGCATTCAAGTTGTTGTATTTTGTTATGATTGATACTATCGCCACCTATAGCTTTGTATTAAGTATTTATTGGACACGTCGATCCACTTGAGATAGAAAAAATATATATGGCATTGTCGATGTATTTAATAGATATTTATGACAGTACGATAGATGGTCGCTCATATCCAGCCCTATTTTCTGCATCAGCAGACAGTATTACCCAGTAATACTTTTTGTTAATGTGGGTCTCGGGGTGGGGCGTCACACAATCCCAGAGAAATCCAAACTTAATTGCAGGCAATCTCTGCCTTCGATTTCCGCCATGAAAGTGTACCACTACTTTCCGAAAACTTTATTTTATAATTAAATATACTTTTAAACAATTAAAATAACTACATAACTTTGAAACAATAATTAATTCTTATTTGTTAATAAAATTCTAATCGATATACAATACTTGTTTATAAAACCTATTATTCATTTTGAAAATTTAAAAATATTTAAATAACTAACTTTCTGAAATAATTTTATGTTGAAACACTTTTAAATTACCTAGTCAAATAATTAAAAACCCTCCTTTTAAAACAAACTCAACTTCTCGATAAAAATATTTTTTTCAATTCCAATATAACCTATCTAATATTTATAAATCTCTCTCGATTTATCACCAATCGATTTACGCCCGCAATTTCATAAATACCCCTTTCACATTTCCAAAAGAAAAATCTATCATTCCCTTTTAGATCGATTTACCCATCTCATTATAAATTCTTACCGTAAATTTATACCTTCAATTTATCAAATGGTAATCATTTCACTTTATTTATAAACATTGTTTATAAATCTCATAGTCTCATTTCCAGTTTACAACGGTTTCATATCACATCAATTTCTAAATTAAATTCCATTTATAAATTAATTTCTTAAATAACCCAAACTATATTCCAACACCAACCAAATCTCAATTCTACTTCCATTCGTAATTTAGAATCTTACTTAAGATCCAGGATAACCAATTTTATATTTATTCCCAAATTCCCTTCTATTCTCCCAATCTATTAAAAATCTCGACTTTTAAAACCTTTTATATTTAAAACAAGTATCACATAAGATTTATTTTTAAAATCCTTTATTTACATTATTTCAAAATCTTCATTTTAAGTATCACGGAATAGTCAAGTACAAAGTCAAACCATTTATTTATCCAAATAAATTTCTTTAATTAATCCAAATTTCAACATAAATACTTCACTTCCAAAATCCCTTTTTAATTTCTTTTCAAATTAAAAATATATATTTATGGTATTTTAAAATGCCAAAATCTAGGCCAGTGCTACCATAGCATTAATAAATTTAAATCACAATATAATCTATCACTGCTTATTCAAACATATCATATATCACTATATATTTTAAATTAAATTCAACATTTTTAAGGAATCCAGTTGGATTCCTCCAACCTGTTTCCCTGCAACCACATATGTTAGATAACATAAAATACCAATCCCACTTCGAGGTGGGATATCGCGGTAATATAGGGTCATCCGCTATTATGCGGGGTGCATATGGTCTCATCCGCTTCAATAAGCAGGAAATATATCCAACTACTAATCTATATACCAATATAAATAAGGGGCATTTCACCAGAAGGACAAACTTTGTAGTCCAATTAGTTTCTAGGACACACATTCAAAGAAATTACTTTCAAGGCCAAAGTCAGCAGAATAATTACTTTCAAGGACAAAGTCAACAGTCCAATTACTTTCAAGGACAAAGTCAGCAGTCCAATTACTTGACATAATTTCATAGGTTTTCAGGCCCTAGAAACTAATTATTTTACGTTTGTCCTTGAAAGTAATTATTTCAGTTGTGTGTCCTAGAAACTAATTTCACTTGCTAAAGTGGCCCTTGTGGCTAATTTCCACTATAAATAATATAGCATCTGACTGATATTAATTTATAAATTCAACCAATCATCCAAAATTTATTTTAATCATTTGAGATTAATTGCAGTAGTCCAAATGAGTGAGATTTACTCACTCTGATTTTTATTATCGCTTTCGCGTTTTGTTTCCAATTAAATTTGAACGCCTTTGAATTTATCTGAAAATTCAGCAAGTTCTAATTTTAACCAAACTAAATCCATAGCCAAGATCTCGTTAATATGAACCCAACGCGACTGACCGCGTTGGATTTGGATCTAAAACGAATAAGATGTTCAATTTAGAAGTTAAACGATTTAATTTTAAACAAATACCTAATTCTTTTAATCTATCCTTTACCAATCTTCTAGGCACAAGCCCAACAAGCACAGTTTCTTCCCCAAATTAAAATTGCCGCCTCTAGACTTTCAAACCCACCATTGTCGAACCTTACTCCACCTCATTCACCTTCGTTCCATCATGAAACTTTACGCGACCACCACCAACGGCCTCCTCGTCGAAATTCACTCCTTCCAATATCAAAATCATGTTGTTCGATCCCCTATATCCCATCGTGACATGGCCATGCTCGAATTGTTGTAGCAAAAGTCGCGATGACCAAAGTAGCGCCGCACCTCGACACTCAGATTTACACGTACGCCATGAAAAACCCAACCCTAGTTTCGAAACCCAACACCATGCCATTGTCAATCATCGAAACAAAGTCGCACCCCTCAAAAGGTATCCCAGACCGAAGATCATGCTAAAACAAAATTTCTAAAATTTGTTTGGGATTTTTTTATCAAGTATAAATGGAGCAATAAATTTTTGTTTGAAGTCGTATTATATTTTTCTTTGTTTGGTTCGGTTGTGTGTTTAAATGGAAGAGTGGAAGCGTGTTTGGAAAGGGAAGTGGTATAGGGATTGAGTGAAAGAAAGAGTGGGATGATGGTAGGTAGTGTGACAGCCTAGTCAAAGTCAAAAAATTACATATATATATATTATTTAAATTTTCAAATTATCTCGATTTAAGTAACTCAAAATTTTGAACCCATATCGAGGCGTGCCGCTAAGAGTTCGTAATGTTATACCCCTATTCCGAATGCAATGGAACAAGTTTCGAGTCCCAATTCGATCGTATGGAGAAGATAGCTTTTTGGACCTAATTATTATAATGAACTTTCGATATTAATTTCGACGCGTTTTAACCCCGTACGATCAAATGATAACTCCAAATGCTACAAAATTTGAATTCGATAATGATACGCTATTACGGATCTAATGGAACTGGTTTCATCAAATTCCAAGACTGTGTCTCGGAAGGCTATTTTTACTCGTCAATTTATACAAGTTATTTTTAAGATTGAGCAAATCAGTTATAAATCCAATTTAAAATTTTATTTACCTTCATTTTTTTAAATAGAAATTTAATAAGCTTTGAAATTATTTTTATCTAGCCCAAATCTCAAGATTCCATTATTTTACCAATCTCCAGTATTAAATTTAACGATTATTTTATCCAATTATCATTATATTTGAAATTCAGATTATAAAATCTATAAAACTAACTTTTAAATATTTAAAAACAATTAGATATTCAAATTTCAAATAACCCGAAGTTTTGGGTCATTACATTCCTTCCCCCTTAAAAGAATTCCGTCCCCGAAATTGCCAAGGTTAGAAGAATGGCTAAAACCCATTAACTTTCCCAAAACCAATTAGTTGAAACAACTTCCCAAAATCAATTTGTCGAACCACATTATCACCTTTTCTAATTTCCAAACTCATCTATAGATTCCAAATAATATATTTTTCTCAATTATTTCAAGCTATAATCCAAATCAAGTTTTAGTTATAAAAAATTTCTTTAAAATTTTCTAACTCCTCAAATTTTCAAATTTTTTGCCAGCGTCTCCTTTGTGCGGCTAGAACCAAACAACTACAAATCGCCTCTACAGGCCCAAATCATCAAAAGGAAACAAAAGCCAAGTGGCTCAATCATAAAATCATCAATTTCGAACAACAATTTAAACATGTACCTTTTGTCGGGTAATCCAATTTTCTCTTGATTTTAAATACCTGCATCTTATTTACCAATAATATCCAATCATATAATTCAAAATCATTTTATTTTTTCAAAATCTTCAATATTTGCTTTACTTAAGCCCGTATTATGTACATATATCATCCATACACAATATCAAATCTGATCGCTCACTCGATCACACAATTTCACTTCCGAACTAGTATCATTCACACGACTCTCTAGTGCGGACTCAGATCTGGTTTCTTTATCAGAAACCGCCATCCTTCTTGCATAGTCATATACTATGATAGAGAATCTCAGAATCAATCAAAAATCCATATCCAGTGTTTGCCGTCGAGAATCGAGTGAAAAATCCTAACTCGAATCTATATAAATCATCTCGAAATTCTGTGCTCGAATCTGGATCAAATCGATATGCGAATAAAATAATATACGTATGACCTACGTATTTATTCCAATTAGTTTTTAGCTATATCAAATTCTTTTTATTCACATTTACTTTCATTTCCATTCAATTTTAAGAATTTCACCATCAAATTTTCTTAAGTCGATTATAAACTTTTTATACAAAAGTTTTCACGTTTATTACCACTTCACCACTTAAGCTTATATCCATTTCTATTCAAATTCAATTTTGATTCCATTTAACTCAATTTATCTCCCAATTTTAAATATTGAATTTTATCAACCATATCTCAAACCATATTAAATTAACTAATTAATTTAATTTAATTAGTTCCGTTCATTAGTTCATTTAAATCTGAACAAATTCCATTTCCAACAATTACTCCATCCAGCCTAACTTAGGCTAAATTTTCAAAGTTCACTGTTATTTAACTTAATTTAAGTTAATTCCATTCTAAAATCAAATTTCAAATTTTTTTATAAGTTATCAAACTTACTCATATTCCATAAAACATTTTAAATCAAAATTCCAGAGTTTAAACAATTTGTCCTAAGTATTTCAAATCATTTTTGAAATCATACGCACACACACAATCCACTGGTATGTCAAATCATTCCTTTGAATTTCAAAATCAAATCAGTTTTACCAAAACAAAAACTCCAATTGTAGCAATTCCTCTCCTGGAAGTTCGAAAATGAACGTCGATGATGGTGTAGTCATCACCGAAATTATTTTCCAACGACCGATGTGAGTTCAGTGCTTTTATTCCTTTAAAATTCCTTTTAAATATTTCCAATTCAAAAATATTCTCCAAATAATATCACTATTATTTTCCAAGACTTTGAAAAACATTTCAAAACCAACGGGAATTAAATTCCCAAATTCCCAGCCTTCAAACCCTTTTAACAAATCATATTTAAATATACTTCTGGAATTTCATTTCATTTCAAATTATAAATCACATTTACATAATTTCATTTTTTTATATAAAATTATGTCTTAACTATTGACTATAATATCAACTTTTATTCAATCACCACAACAATAAATGATAATAGTTTAATATTATCATTTCCTAACAACCAAGCACACAATATACAACTATAATAATTTATGAAAAGATATTTCTTTCATATATAAAAATAATCTGGGTAAATTATTTCATTTACCCCATTTCAAAACAACACCATGTCGAATTGCTCTGTACAAGTGTTTAGAGATCCCTATCAATAACATTAATTACTCGTATTGACCAGAATTCATAAGCCACTCAATAGATCAATCAATACAATATAAAACAATTTTATATTCACTAAAAAATACGCCCTCATATCTATTAACACACTCAAACTCATTCTAGAGTGCTACTGGCCCTATCTCTAATGAGTTACCCTATCAAAGCCAAGGTTCTCGCTTGACCTTCAGCTCTGATACCAAATGTAACGACCGAAATTTTCGACCTTCGAAAATCGACACTAATACGTCCATTGTATACATGCCGAGCAATTGAATGCCGAAAAACCCGATAGTTAGTGGGGAAGAAAAAGAAGAGGTAGAAGAAAAGAGAAACAACAACACAGAGTCTCACAATCGCAGCGGAACAATATATAATAGATCATAACATGTTTTTATACAAAAAGAACTATAACTGTTATTTATACATAACATCATCAGAGTACAAAAATTTTACAAATGAATACAGGACATTTATAATAACTTGTCCTCACTAGTGCTGATTATAGAGCCTACAATACACAACGGAATAAAATCAAGTACATGGGATACATCTCCGACATCCAGCTCGTCTCCTGAGCGCCATAGCATTCTAACCTAAATCTGTAATACTTGGTTTGACCCAAGCAATATAATAAAATAACACATGAGTTAGTTTGGAAAACCAGCGTGAGAAAACACACTCAATTTGAATTATTAAAGTTATCAAAATCCTTTGAAAAACAAAGGTATCTCGTAAGACCGCGTCACACATAAACATGACGGTTTTTACCTTACAATAACTCAAAATCATTTGATATTATAATAGTGTCTAAGTACAAATACTTATTCAAATAGCCAAAATTGTTACATTTATTAAATTCCAGCATACTAGGCTTCACAACCAAAACCGTAAAGGCACATATTGGATAATGGATTCCATACAATGACTAGGAACTGGGGCACTACCTATCATAGTACATGTCTAGAAAAATGTAGCGAGGACCTCGCCGGGATCCTCTACAAACACAAGATCAGCCTATCCCTAACCTGGATAGTACCGAATATGTAACCACTCCGGGTGTTCCCACCCTTATCGAGAGCTCTTTTTCCATGCACCACCATATCCATAATTTATAATATATCTGAGGGTCTCTAGAAAGGTTAGAGCATACCCTAATTGGGTGCGACCCACTTAGCCTTGCTGCATCTCCCCTGATTTTCTGTCATTCTGGTTGATGAGGTTTGAGGCTACGATTGCCTTTTTAAGGAATTTATACTTGGAATGCTCATTGTCCCCCAATGACAATGTACTGATAGCATTTATCCATACAAGTCTATTTTGGGTCTGAACGAAACCGAAGGCACTATTCCTACTACATCCATTTTGGAATCATCCTCAGGATTAGTAGCGGTTAGCCCTTGTACTTCAATGCTTCAACTTCGCTTCCATGCTCTTGTCTTCGCTTCGAAAGCGTATTCGTTGGATCGAAGTGGTTTTTGGATAACCTATCTGATATCGGTCTCCTCGAAACAGCGTTCAAAATTTTCGGTAAACTCAACCCCGGTTCTTTAGGAAATAAACAGATGAAAATAAGACCGGAGATCACCTCCTAACCGTTAGTGGACGGATTTCCTTATCGTCGTCCTAGAAGAACGAAACGAGTTTATACATATAGTATAGCACCTTCGACGGTAACTGTACCATATGATTCCCATGCTTCCCCTAGATATTTCCAAAGTTATGTTTTCGGTCTAGATTTGATAGTCGGTTATTTAACTAACAAATAAACAATCATTCAACCAAAAAGTTCATTTTCTACTGAAATCACTTAGTCTTATTTAATTTAAATTTTAATAAATTAAATCATCAAAAAGGTATATACTTATCTTATCGGAATAAGTATGTTCAAAAATCATTCCTTTCAAAAATATTTGAAACTTTTTTAAAATAAACATGGAAAGCACCATGCGGTATCAACCATGGATTCGCAGCTCAACGATTACGTCTCTATCCCAGAGAAATCCAAACTTAACAGCAGGCAATCTCTACCTTCGATTTCAGCCATGAAAGTATACCATAACTTTTCAAAAACTTTATTTAATGATTAAATATACTTTTAAACAATTAAAATAATTACATAACTTTGAAATGATAATTAATTCTGATTTGTTAATAAAATTCTAATCGATTTACAAGACTTGTTTAAAAAACTCATAATTCATTTTGACAATTTTAAAATATTTAAATAACTAACTTTTTGAAATATTTTTATGCTAAAACACTTTTAAATTACCTAATCTAATAATTAAAAATCCTCCTTTTAAAACAAACTCAACTTCTCGATAAAAATATATTTTTCAATTTTAATATAACCAATCTAATATTTATAAATCTCTCCCAATTTATCACCAATCGATTTACATCCCCAATTTCATAAATCCCCCTTTCACATTTCCAAAAGAAAAATCTATCATTCCCTTTTAGACCGATTTATCCATCTCATTATAAATTCTTACCATGAATTTATACCTTTAATTTATCAAATGATAATCATTTCACTTTATTTATGAACATTGTTTATAAATCCCATAGTCTCAAGTCCAGTTTACAACGGTTTCACATCACATCGATCTCTAAATTAATTTCCATTTATAAATCAATTTCTTAAATAACCCAAACTATATTCCAACACCAATCAAATCTCAATTCGACTTCCATTCGTAATTTAGAATCTTATTTAAGATCCAGGATAACCAATTTTATATTTATTCCCAAATTCTCTTCTATTCTCCCAATCTATTAAAAATCTCGACTTTTAAAACCTTTTATATTTAAATCAAGTACCACTTAAGAATTATTTTTAAAATCCTTTATTTACATTATTCCAAAATCTCCATTTAAAATATCATGGAATAGTTAAGTACAAAGTCAAACCATTTATTTTATACAAATAAATTTCTTTAATTAATCCAAATTTCAATATAAATACTTCACTTCCAAAATCCCTTTTTAATTTCTTTTCTAATTCAAAATATATATTTATGGTATTTTAAAATCCCAAAATCTACGCTAGTGCTACCATAGCGTCAATAAATTTAAATCACACTATAATCTATCATAGATTATTCAAACATATCATATATCACTATATATGAAATTAAATTCAACATTTTTGAGGAATCCAATTGGATCCCTCCAACCTGTTTCCTTGCAAACACAGATGTTAGATAACATAAAATACAAATCCCGCTTCGAGGTGGGATATCGCGGTAATATAGGGTCATCCACTATTATGCGGTGCACATAGGGTCTCATCCGCTAAAATAGGCAGGAAATATTTTTTTGAAAATAAAATGGTTCTTTATTAATATCAGATGGAACCTCTAATAGGTAGACTCGCCTCCTTAAAAACCTTACCATTATGGTAAGGAAAAAGAGCACGACATCCCTTATATAGTCAGCCTCAATACAAGATTACAAACAAACATAATTCGAAATAAGAAACAAAGACCAAAAAACATATAAAAATACACAACCGGTATAAACCAACAGGAAAATATTGTTGGCCCAAAAATATAGAAAAGCCCAAACAAAACATATACACCCCTACTAATCAGATAAAAGTCCACCAATCAACCCGTCTCCACAAAACACATACGCATTCTAAAACCCTATAACATATACCACCCCCATCAGCCATTGTCACTGATTTCAATCACCGGTCTACTTAGCAAAATCTTCTCATTTAAAGTCAATCCATGTTGATTTACCCGCCGATGCAGCTCCAATCTAACATCAATCTCAAAGCTTAAATCTTACTCCTTTCGAGCATCTCAAATTCTCAAAACGTCTACTAACTCGCTCAATGCAGATGTGGTGGACAAGAGTTGCCACCACAACATACGCCAAGTCACGTCTAACCGATTTCGTATTGAAACGAAGCCGAAGCTTGGCCAGGCAATCCCCCAAATCAGTGGCGTTGAAATGCGGTATTGCAAGCCGATCTGGAGTGTAATCCCACAGATAAGTGTTGTATTCACACGTCGTAAATAAATGTTGATGATTTATGTGTTATCGCCGCATAAATCACAAATTGAAGCCGTGTTCATCCCCCAATTTAGAAGTCGATCAGCCGTAGGCAAACGTTGTAAATAGGCTAAATATGTTGTGTAGGCAAACTTACGAGCTGTTTTGCTGTACCAAATAACCCTAAAATTTTCATCATTATCACTAGACGGTCTTATGTCATTCCACACTCTTGAGAAAATGATTTTTTTACTGTCACAAATTTTCCAGTAATCTCTTGTGTTATCGGAGACAATATTGACATTCTGTATATGCACAACCACTTCTCTAGTCTTTGATAACATTTGAGGTTGAAACTGGCCTTCATATATAATATAAGAAACTTTACTGTTAGTTGTGTGACATAAATGAATTCTATTCCACCCTAAAAAATCAACAAGAGATTTGTGATTTATCCAAGGATCAAACCACAAATCAGTGTCTTCCCCATTAATATTACTCTGGTCGTTATGGAGGTAGCAATGTCCCGGTGCCTCAGAGTAGATTTAACTGTCCTGGAGTAATTATTATCAATGGGTAAGACCCAAAAAATTTCTTTGGCCAAGTATTTGATCCTTATCCACCTAGACCACAAACTATCTGTAGCCAGTAAATTCTAAAGGAATTTGATTTTGGCAGTTGTATTCAAATCAGTGAATCTGCGTAAACCTACACCCCCTTCAATTTTGGGTTTACATAAAGCCTCCTAAGAAATTTTGTGAAGTTTGCCTTTCCAAAAAAATATGCACATAACTTGTCCAACTTCGCTAGTACTGACTTGGGAAAATTGTAGATCAAAACCCAATACAAAACAATGGGTGTTATTGTACTATGAATTAACTCAGCTCGACCCATTATAGTTAGTAGATTACAGTCCCACCCCTCTAATTTGTTGCTTATTTTCTGCAGCAAAGGCAGACAATGTGATGCGTGGACGTAGTCCACTGAAAGCGGGATCCCGAGATATTTCACAGGTAATTCTTGGCCTGGCATTTGTAGTATGGTAGCAATTTCAGTCTTATTCATTGCATCTGCACTAAAACAACTAAGATTTAGTTTGCTTGATTTTCAACCCAATTGTCTCCTTCATAATATTGAATATATTGGTCATGTAGGTAGCATTAGATGTGGTAGCGGATAAAAATACCAAGACATCATCTGCATATAATAAATGTGTAATAACAGGTTGAATGTGAGAAATATGTTGTAGATGTTCGTTATAAAATCCCTCTTCGATCAATAAGCTAAAAAACTTCATAGCAATACAGAATAAGTATGAGGACAAAGGATCACCCTACTGGAGTCCCCGGTTGGAGGAAATAAAGCCTTCCGGTCTACCGTCAATCATAATTGAAATGTAGGCGTAGATACATTCATAGATAAGCTCCACTAAGGGAAGGGGAAATCCTATAGATGTGAGCATATGAATAACAAATTCCCGATTAACCATATAATAAGCTTTTTGGAGATTAATTTTAACACACATTTTCTATTTAATATGCTTAGAAATATCCTGGATTAGTTCATGAGCGAGTAAAACATTCTCACCAATACTTCTACCTGGTATAAAAGATGACTGATTCTCTACAACTAAGCATGAAAGAAACCATTTAATTCGATTACAAATAATAGGCGGGAAATATATCCAACTACTAATCTATATACCGATATAAATAATATAGCATCTGACTAATATTAATTTATAAATTCAACCAATCATCCAAAATTAATTTTAATCATTTAAAATTAATTGCAGTAATCCAAATGAGTGAGATTTACTCACTTTGATTTTTATTGTCGCTTTCGCGTTTTGTTTCTGATTAAATTTGAACACCTTTGAATTTATCTGAAAATTCAGCAAGCTTAAATTACAACCAAACTAATTCCATAACCAAGATCTCATTAATACGAACCCAACGCGACTGACCGCGTTGGATTTGGATCTAAAACGAATAAGATGTTCAATTTATAAGTTTAATGATTTAATTTTAAACAAATAACTAATTCTTTTAATCAAATCCTTGACCCATCTTCTAGGCCCAATCCCAACAAGCACAGTTTCTTCCCCAAATTCAAATTGCCGCCTCCAGATTTTTAAACCCACCATTGCCGAACCTTGCTCCCCCCCATTCCCCTCAGTTTCTTCATGAAACTTCACGCGACCACCACCAACGACCTCCTCGTCGAAATCCGCTCCCTTCCATATCAAAATCATGTTGTTCGATCCCCTATATCCCATCATGACATAGCCATGCTTGAACTGTTGTAGCAAAATTCGCGATGACTAAAGTAGCGTTGCACCTCGTCGAAACTCGCCCAAGCGAGCGCCTCGCCACCACGAACCCATCCATCCATGCCTCGACACTCAAATTTACATGTACGCCATGAAAAACCCAACCCTAGTTTCGAAACCCAACACCATGCCACTGTCGATCACCAGAACAAGGCCGCACCCCTCAAAAAGTATCCCGGGCCGAAGATCATGCTAAAACAAAAATTCTAAAATTCGTTTGGGATTTTTATATCAAGTATAAATGGAGCAATAAATTTTTGTTTGAAGTCGTATTATATTTTTCTTTGTTTGGTTCGACTGTGTGTTTAAATGGAAGAGAGGAAGTGTGTTTGGAAAGGGAGTGGTATAGGGATTGAGTGAAAGAAAGAATGGGCTTATGGGAGGGAGTGTGAAAGCATAGTCAAAGTAAAAAAATTACATATATATATTATTTAAATTTTCAAATTATCTTGATTTAAGTAACTCAAAATTTTGAACCCCAATCGAGGCATGCCGCTAGGCGTTCGTAATGTTATACCCCTATTCCGAATGCAATGGAACAAGTTTCGAGTCCCAATTCGATCGTATGGAGAAGATAGCCTTTTGGACCGAATTATTATATTGAATTTTCGATATTAATTTCAACTTATTTTAACCTCATATGATCAAACAATAAATCCAAATGCAATGAAATTTGAAATCCGATAATAATACACTATTACGAATCCAATGGAACTGGTTTCGTCGAATTCCAAAATTGTGCTTCGGAAGGCTATTTTTACTCGTCAATTTATACAAGTTATTTTTAAAATTGAGCAAATCACTTATAAATTCAATTTAAAATTTTATTTACCTTCATTTTTATAAATAGAAATTTAATAAGCTTTGAAATTATTTTTATCTAGCTTAAATCTCAAGATTCTATTATTTTACCAATCTCCAATATTAAATTTAACGATTATTTTATCCAATTATCATTATATTTGAAATTCAGATTATAAAATCTATAAAATTAACTTTTAAATATTTGAAAACAATTAGATATTCCAATTTCAAATAACCTAAAATTCTGGGTCGCTACATTTAGTTTTAGTCAAAATGCAAAGGAAGCGTGTGTCTATTATAAAGAAATAGAAGGTACTAAGACATTTCCAATACTATAACTAAACAACATGTTATTTATTGGTAATTATGTACCGTGTTAAGGTAAGTTAAAATTTAATGTTCAACTATCGATAAAGGATTTAAAAGGGACATCCTTATACTCAGTACAACAGAATGTTAGGATTGTCCTAATCAATGTACATAGATATCATATTGAAATGTTTAATATGAATATATGAGATGGATCCTTTATACATTGGTATAGAAACCATCATATATGGTATGTTATGTATTAGATCGAATTTACTTATGCACTAGGTGTAGTAAACGAATATCAAATTTGAGTTAAAATCATTGAATGATAGTTAAGAGTATTCACAAGTATTTATAAAATATAAAGAATTATTTATGGAAATAACAAACTCCTTATGAAGGAGTGCTCAGACTTGAAATTCATAAGCGAAATCACGTATTGTAAGACAATTTTAGATTCATGTTCATCCATGGTAAAAGGGCTTGAAGTTAGAAATATTCCAAATGAGAGGTTGTGGATGATTCAACTATAAAGATTATGTACACTGCCATGAACAATGCCACAATAAAAAGTAATATATGTGCGCAAATTTATAAGAAAGCTAGGAATGGTCCAACCATTAAGAATCCAATAATGTATCGTTACACCAATGATGCAATAGGAACCAACAATTCATTAAGAGGTCGAGATATGTTCTCCATAACTGCCATGTAATAAAATAGATTATCATCGATGGTGAATTATAATCAGAAAAGTAAAAATGAAATAATAATATTATATATCCACTCACCATTACATGTTCTCCATTTAGTCTATGAAAACTAATCAAGGGTATAGTTATAAGTCACTATAATTGACCCAAAGTGCAAGTAGGAAGTGTTAAGAATATTCCTAAGGGGAAATTATGTAATTTGATTATATAATTTAACTCTTATAGTGAATCTTCTTTGAAATAAAGCAAGCTTTTCTATTGCATATATCTTTACATTAGGATATAAATTAATTTAAAATACAATAAGTATATATAAGTAGAAAATCCTTAAGAAAAGTATTTAATGGATTGTAGTTATAAATGAGTTCATAACCATAGGTATTGAATCATATAAATTAAATATTTGTCCTAAAATATACCTAGTCATGATGCATTGAAAATGGGGTATCGATATATTCATTGATCCTAGTGTACATGATGCTCTCTATATGATGGACAATGAATTACTCATAATCATTGAAGGCACTAAGGGGTTACACCCGTGTAATTGTTTGAAGTAATTAGAAAATGACTTATCGAGAGCCATCTATAGTTTAAAATTTAAATATAATAGCTAATGGGATGATTGCAATAGTCTATTGACTTGAGAAGACTATAAAAAATTAAGTGTCCAAATTATACTCTGATTGTAGTCACTTACATAATAACGATTATCATGTTAAAGCCATAACTTGGTATAAGCTGAACCACTTGAATTGAAACACAATCCAAGACGTGATTCATCTCCTTTGAATAGAATTTTAGTATCACCGTAATAGGCAGTCAACTTAAAATCAATGTCTTTGCCAATGTAAATGGGTTAATCGAGAAATGTTGTCAAATTAAACCATGGATTTTAATGTCGTACTTCGCAATTAATTATGGATATTATTATAGTTTTGATCGATGACCAAGCTATAGATATCTAAGTGATATAATGATAATGAAGAGAAAACATTCACAATAGATTGTTTTTTAGGGTGTAGCTTAAATAATTAGAAACAGGGTTTCACCTAGATGATCTGTAAGCAACTTAACTCATGTCCACTACCATGCTTCAGCTAAGTCCGCATAGAGTTTAATATTCAAATTGCTTAAATATTACTGAAGGTTGAATATACACCAAGGAGTCACATAATTGTATTTGTTAGCAATTTCTTGAATTTAACTTGTTTAAATTAATTAATAAAAGTTCTAAATTAATAATGAAAATTAGTATTTATGTTGTTTCAATTTTATGGTTTTTAATTATTTATTTAAGACCATAGAATTAATTAAATTAATATCTAATTATTATATATTAATTTAATTAAATATATGGGTCAAAATAAATATATAATTAATTTTTTCGGTGTTTTAGCAAGGCTAGTTGGCATTTTAAGTGTGCCGTCCACTGTATTACTCAATCAATTAAAGAACTGGTGATCGGAATAGGCTCCGGATCAGCTAATACAACTACAAAAGAAAAACATAGTAATTAAACATGCAGGTCTAAACTACTATCCAAAGGAATGACACTAGTCTCCATTATCAATACTGACAATAGGGACAGTGCTAGGGTCATGAACATGCAAAAACTCAGAGAAGAGAGTTGCAAGATTAGAAATAAACAACCTCGAAAACTTCAAGTAGAGATAATTCCTATCCTATGTTGCTTCCAGAAATAATTGCCAATTGTGATTTCATTCATTTCCAATAGTTGTCAAAGTCAGACCTTCGCCGTCCACGTGATATATGAGATGTTTGGATTCCTCTCCTTCACCTACAAACGTACGATAACTATCCGACGATGGATTATACCTCATTTTTGAACCATTATGTATCCAAGCACGCTCAACTTAGTCCCAGTAAATACCTCCTCCGAGCGACGAGGGACTTCCATAGCTTTAGAAACCGTTGCGTCAATGGAAGCTTTCTCTTCAGAAATAGAGTTAACAAGGGATGCAAAAGTAGGAGAAGGATTCCTAATCTTAGGAACCCACTTCAAAATTGGCCTAAGGAGAGTAATCTTGTCAGGAAGTGCCTAGGAAGCGGAGACCGACCCAGCCATACATGTGCCTAAAGCATGTCCAAATGGCTAACAAAAAATGTAAATATCTAGTTTCCATTTGTACTGAACATCAACTTTCACATCATGTCCTTCAGCCAATCTAACTTTCAACTTTGTCGAAAATAGCTTGGTGGAGGAGATTTCAATAAAATCCCTAGCATACAAAAACTGTTATGGGCCTTAGTACCCATATTAAAACGTTTGAGCTCACCAATGAGACTAGGAAGCCAGTTTAAACCTATTAAGGGCTGCAGGACAAACAGAATATGAGTAAAGGTAGCCAACCGGAATAGAAAGCACCTGCTCCCTAGCTTTGTCTACCCCAAGATTCCATGGTGTGACAATAAATGGTTTCCCCTTAATGACAATAGGGCTAGTCTCAAGAGCTCTAAGTTGATCCTTTTTTAGCAAATCTAAAGTAAAACATGCTATTGAAATATTGGACTTGGAGACTGCCTTTCAATTTTAAGGCGCTTTTGCATTAATCGTGAACTTCTTTGTGAGGAAGGGAAGAATCAAAGAAAAACCCAACTAAAAACTCTGACCAATAATTCACACCTTCTTGAATCACTTCAGCAGGTGGCACACTGAATCCGTTAATCTCATCACCGTTGAAAGAGCTTAGAGAGAAGGTGCTAGCATTTTTGGGCAAAGACGAAAACAAAAAGGACCACTTGTTTGTGATTGGCTGAGCATTTGAGAAATGTTTTACAAGAGGTCCAGGTGATGCAATATCATATACACCTGTTGTGCCTGAGACATCAAGTAACACCCGAACATTAAAATCTGTTGAAGCAGGGTCTTGGGATGTAGCAGTACTCAAAGGGTCGACATCCACAACTAATACACCCTCAACATTTCCAAAATCACATATTTCATCAATAGGAATATTATTCCCTCATATTCGTTCACGTTGGGCAGTAGACACTAGCAATGGAGATATTATAGAGGCCTTGCTAGTTTTCTTAATACCTGATACAGGGCCGACCCTGGAAGGAGTAAGGGCAGCAATAAAGGCGTCGAATCCAATATTTTCTCGAGCATAACCAAAAGCAACAGGAAAAGTGCCAGGTATCTCAATTGAAGTGCCAGACTTGGCGTTGTCCAAAACGGAATTATTGAGTGAAATATCATTTTCAATTAAATCGAGATCCACGTCTAGCATCTTAGGTAGAGACAAATACAGTGCTTGCTGGAAGGCCGAAGAATAAGCCTCATCCATGGATGGAAGAGGAGAGGCCAAATAAGATCGACCAAACATGGTATAAAAGGATAGGCAGGGCTCAAGTGACGTGGCGAAACGAGCTTTGGCCTTGCGATTGTTAGTCATCAGATTTGAAGAGACAATAAGGAAAGAAGAGGAGTGCAGTTGGTTGGAGAAAGAAGGATGAGCGAAGTCGATATGAGAGGAGAGGTAGATCTGAAAACAAGGGTCGCCATTAACATACCATAATTATTGAATCAATGATAATTTAGTATTAGTTAGGCCCAACATTACAGAATTTTTCCATGAGGACAACCGTAGATAAGGGATGATAGGGTTTGAATATTTCTTTTGTCTAAATGAGATCTAGAATAAAGATAGGAGAAAGAGGAGAAGATATTTTGAATGTTTGTTGGTTGTAAAACCACCTCCCTTTCTCTTTTTACATACACAATCAAATTTAAATCCCTAAAACCCATTAACGACAAGTTAGAGACTATACCTGGTGTTTTCAAATCAAGCTAGCAGGAGATATAAGCCATCCTCTGAAGAGGAAGAAGCTCGAAATATGGTGTGTCAACAACCGGATAGATCTAAAAGGTAAATATTTAGATTTAAACTTCAATTATATATACTATCATTAAAAAAAATTCGGACATGTCTATAAAAATATGAATTAAAATTATAAATAAAAATATCTATTAAAAAACGTTTTCATATTCTTTGGTCTAAGTCTATAATATATATATATATATATTATAACTACATAATATTTAATTGTAATAATCCATACATTTATATATAATATTTAGAAAACTTTATTTTTACTTTTAGCGTTTGAATGAAATAAAAGGTTTATGGTTCTCTGCATAAAAAAGATTTTTGAATTAAATATTTTAATAATAATAATAATAATAATTTTATATTTGAATTTTAAATTTCAAAATTATATATACATAATTATATTATGCAATATATATATATATTAAATTTAAACACTAAATTCAAAAAAGACTAATTTTTCTGACCAAAAATTAAATAATGATATGTGTATAAATTTAAACATATTTAACACATATACATATTTATTTATATTTGTGTGTGTGTGTTTATATATATAAACATATATATATATGAATTAAAATAATTATCAGGCGGTGTGCCTTTTGTTATCAATAAACATTAGGTCGTAGGCCTTTTTTTTATTAAACAAAAAAATGAAATTTGGATTTTGAGTAAGGGCCGAAAATGTAATATATATTTATATAATACATATATATACATATGACTATATGATATGTTATTAATCATACACTTTATTTAATACGATCATAAATCGTAATGATCACGTATACCTTTTATTATATGTTTCCTATATTACTTAGATTGGTACATATATGCATTTATTTGTTTGTCATACATTATTGTTAAATATGAACTTCTAATAACAAATAAAATATAAACTAATCTGACTCTAAATGAAAATTAATTAAATTTAAAGCTAATATCAAATTATACAAAATTTTAACTACAAAATTAAAATTCAATTTAAAACTAAAATTAAAGTTAAAATGGAATAAACTAAAAAATACGAAACTTACCTGGAAAAATATTAAATATGATTTAAAGTGATTATATTGTTCATAACAACATAAAAATAAGATCTAGGGCATAAAAGTAAAAAAGAAATTCGCCCCTTTTGCCCTTTTGATGCACATGATATTACAGTATCTTGTAAATTCTGCCAATATCCTCAAAAGAAGCATTCTTCTAATCGGAAACATTACACATTCCATGTCTCTTCTACCTCGCTCTGATTCCAAACTAGCTCATCTAAAGGCCAAATAAATTAAACGGAGACCACTCCCATACTATTAATGGGATCTCTCTTTGAACCAATGAACATAGTCTATATCCTAGAAGCACTTCAAAGGATGGAAACTTAGTTGAACAAAAGGTTTAAGGATATAGAGAAGTCATAACAAAAACATAGTCCTTGAACCAGAACATTTTAGTCATCACCACAAACCCTCATCGGCATGGCATGAAAAATCAATTGAGAGTCCTAACGATAATCCCATAACTAAAAGTGATATAGCTATATCTAAAAGGGGATAATCAAGCCAAGGATGGTAGGCTCAGTGATCAATGTTTGAAAAGAAAGAAAGTCCACCATCAACCCTAGGTTGTACGAATGACATTAAAACAAAGTTTCTACCAGAAATGAAGGCTAAGATTGAGAAGTTGGAGAAAGTTTGCATGAACCTAGGAAATGAACTAACTAAGGGAGCAGACGTAGACCACCCCTTCAATGAGAAAGCGATAGAGTCAACTTGCCTGACCCTCTAGCGAGAAATTGATAGAGTAAAACTTCCTTAAAAATTTAGAGCTCCAATAATGAAGAAGTATGATGGATCCGCTAATCCCGAGGGCCATCTTATTACCTTTGATCGGTACATGAAGTCCTAAGGTTGGGAGGTCAGTGAGATGCAAGCTCTCCGTACACCTAGCGAGGTAGCAGCTTGGTGGATTAGAAGATACCAAAATAAAGAAGTTTATTCTTGGTCACAACTATTTTTAATTTTCTTGCGATAATTCAATATAGGAAGAAAGCCTTATCCTGACCCAAATACTTTATCGCACCTGAAGAAGAGAAAGGAGTCATTGTCGGGCTTTTCAAGTGCTTCATCAAGTTCTTCAAGGAGAAACTGCCATACTCAGAACTACAAACGACTCGGCATTGCATATGGTTGCACATTCTGGAGTAAGAAGAGGCACCCATTTAGATAGATATCACCAAGCAGTATGAGAGACTATTATGAAAGAGTTGGTGGTCATATCAAGGAAAAGGAAGCTAAAAAACCCTACGACTCCAATAGATCTACTAAGGTCCTCAATGATTATAGGAAAGTGGGAATGGATACCTATAACGATATGTAAAAAGACCTATTGTCTTCAATTTAATGACTTATTAATCTTAACAATTTATTAGATTTACTTGGTCAAACGAAATAGAGGCCCCTTCGATGGCCCTTCTAGATAGATTTTTGCTAGTGAGGAATGTGAGGACAAATACCTCCAACTAAGATGTATAGTCTTGCTATCCTATTCTACTAAACTCTAATAACCAAATGATTTAAATGTATTCCTTGAAATTCAAAAGACATGTGGTTAAAAGAAGAGGATTTAATTATTTATAAATGGTAGCCAATGAACGATTTCTACCTTGATAATGCTGCCAAAAAGTTTGTGCTTAAAATTCAAGAGCTTAGAAAACATGCAAAGGATTGGAGCAAAAATGTATTTGTAATGTTAAAATTAAAAAAAGGAAGGATCCAAGAAGAAATGGTTAATATAAATAAGTCAGTTAAAATAGACCACAAAGTCAAGATGAAAACAATACCATAATCAACCAACATGAAGATTTATATATGATTATTGATCAAGGAGAGGTTATATGAAGACAACATTCAAGAACTTAATGGATTAAATAGGGTGATAATAATACAAAACTTTTCCATCACATAGCTAATGGTAGTCGAACATGCAACTCGATTAAATTAGTTAATATCAATGATAATATTTTAAACAATAACAACTGCATACTCTCTTAACTAATTATGACAAGGGTATTTATGGAAGATGTAATAGGCACACGATCTCAGCAAATTGGAATAGTCTTTATCTTGAACCCCTACCTTCCCTTTAGGAATTGGACTACCAATAATCTGAAGAGGAAGTATGATGGTTAAAAAGAGTCTGTATTTCGATAAGTCTGTTGCCCTAATGGTTTTTCAATGACCTTTTACAAAAAAAATTGGCATGATTAAACAAGATATGATGAGCATTTTTAACGAATTTCATAATGGCAATCTTCAGTTAGGTAGATTTAACTTTGTTAATGCAGTTCTTATCCCTAAGAATGATAATCCTAATCAATTAGCTTTTTTTAACCTATCTCGTTAGTTAATTGTTCTCTTAAAATTATTACAATAGTGTTAGCTAAAAGACTGAAAAGTAAAATGGATGTTCTAATTGATGACATGCAAATGACATTTATTCAAGGTAGCAGTTTCATGGATGGAATAGTTATATCCAAAGAATTTATTAACTATTGTATTAAAAATAAAATCCTTTATGTGCTTCTCAAACTCGAGTTTGCTAAAGCCTTCGATTCAATAGATTGGGATTTCCTTTTAGATACCCTAAGTGCTAGGGGTTTAACTGAAAGGTGGATCTCTTAGACCGTTCTTTTCCTAAAAAAAGAATTGTTTCCTCCATTCTATAAATATAGTCAAAGTTTACAAAATTCATGCTAAATGTCGACTACGATAAGGTGATCCTCTACCTTCTTTGCTCTTTAACATCGTAGCAGTTGTCTTAATGAAATTATTAGATTATTGATAGACAATAACATTTTACCACGACTTGAAGGGCACATCCCTTCTTATGGAGTTCTTCTCTTCATTATATCGTTGACTCTATTTTATTCTATTTACATCTAACACATCATTTTTCCTGGTAAAAATAATCCTATGTAGTTGTAAACTATTATTGGGACTTATTATTAACTTTAATCAAGCTTAGTACTAATTTTAAATGACAATATGAACTTTACCAATGAAACAACTAATACATTAAACTATAATTTGGTTCAATTCCCTATTAACTTCTTGATATCACTATTAAACCAACTAAACCAAAAGGAGAAGATTAGTTATGCATTATTGATTGGTCAATAAAAGGTTATTGTGTTGAAAAGGCAACTGTCTATCTAGAGTCGATAGAATTATGTTAGCTAACTCGGTTTTGTCAACCAACCTGATCTATTGACTGTACTTTTTATCAATCCCCAGTTTGGATAATTGATAGAATAGCTAGAACCAGTAGGAATTTCTTATGGAAGGGTGGAAGTGAGTGCTCGAATTTGAGCTGCCTAGTTAGTTAGGAGCAAGTATGCAAAACTAAAAGTCAAGGGGGACTGCATATTATTAACTTAAAAAACTTGAGTATAATGGTACTATAATGGTACTGTTACTATCTATAAGCCTTATCATCAATGAGTGTCTTCTTTTTGAAAAGATGTCATAATTTTATACAACCTTTTGAAACTGGGATTTAAGCACATAACTCACTTAGTGGATGAAACAATCTTCTGGTATGATCCTTGGTTATCTCCCATAGCCTTGAAATTTGAATTTCTCGATCTCTTTCTACTTTCTAGCAACAAAGATTGTAACGACTCATATTTTACGTATTAAAGGATCGTAAAATATTATTTTTAAAATTCATATAAGGTCGTATGACTTTACAATTTTGAAAAATATTAACTAGCGACATTTTTCATTTATAAAAATTTTATTGGACTGTTTTGACCCTGAAAATATTGTAGAGCTTGTAACTTTTGATATGGGTTGAATTAGGGTCTGAAACCACTTTCTTTAGATCAGGATGATGGTTTCTCTTCTTGTAAAGTGGTTATAATAGGAATTTGGACTTGTCTATTAGAAGTTATGGCTGTTTAAAGTTTAGACTAGTTTTGACCTGATTAATGAATAATTAGGGAGTGATTAGTGCATCCCATTAGTCCAATCTGAAAACTAGGGTTAATATTCTTCTTTCCAGCCATTATTAGTCATTTCTCTTCTTCCCTAATCACCTCATGTCCTTCATTAATCCAAACTAGAGCTAAAAACTGCTCCTTTCGAATCTAGTTAGTGTAAGTAGTGATGTAAGAGAGATTAACATAAGAAGATAATAGATCTGCTATTTGGGAGCTTTGGGATTTGTGTAGCTACTATTCCACATCAAATATGCCTAGGGATTTGTGAGATTTGATCCAAGGTAAGTGATTACATCTCTCACTATACTGTATTTACTTATATTATAAAAATGTGACTTTTAGTATGAAGATTAAAGCAAAAATGTTTGAAAACATAGTTATGATATAAACAACCAAGAGGGTATGTTATAAGAAGATAGATTTGTATTTTAACATGATTTATACTATTTGCCAACCATAATTGTTATTTTATAGAAAACTGGATCTAGAACGATTTAGGCTTGGATGTTGTATGCATTGCTTAGATGTTATATGATGATATTTGGTAGTTGTATGGATGGTTTTGATGCGTTTGCTAGTTGTTTTGCATAGTTAGAAAAGTGGTACATTGTTTAGTATAAACGATATCAAAGTTTTCAAAACGTGTTGAAATTTGGATATGTTATGTTGGAAGATGTAGAGAGTCTACATAGAAAACGTCAAGTAGTTTGGAGTTGTTTTGAAGTAGAAAAGGTGGCCGTCCAAAAGTGGTCATCGGAGAAAGTGCTTGTTAAGTGTACTCGGAATTTGATGAAATTTGGATATGTTGTTCCCGAAGCCTTAGGGAGCCCACACAGCAAGTTTCAAGTGATTTGGAGTTGATTTGATGGTCCAAATTCAGGTCGTCCAAAAGAGGTCGTCAGAAAAAGTGCTCTTTGAAAGTGCTCAGAATTTGGTGAAATTTAGATATGTTGTTCTTGAAGCCTTAGGAAGCCTACACAGCAAGTTTCAAGCGGTTTGGAGTTGATTGATAGTTTAAATTCAGGTCGTCCAAAAGTGGTCATCAAAAAGTGCTCATCAAGATTGCTCAAAATTTGGTGAAATTTGGATATGTTGTTATTGAAGCCTTAGAGAGACTACATAGCAAGTTTCAAGCGGTTTGGAGTTGATTTGATGGTACAAATTTAGGTCGTACAAAAGAGGTTGTTGGAAAAATGCTCGTCGAGAGTGCTCGGAAATTGGTGAAATTTGGATATGTTGTTCTTGAAGCCTTAGGGTACACAGCAAGTTTCAAGTAGTTTGGAATTGATTCAATGGTCCAAATTCAAGTCGTCCAAAAGAGGTCGTCAAAAAAGTGCTCGTCAAGAGTGCTCGAAATTTGGTGAAATTTAGATATGTTATTCTTGAAGCCTTAGGGAGCCTACACAGTAAGTTTAAAGTGGTTTGGAAATGATTTGATGGTCCAAAATAGGATCGTCAAAAGAGGTAGGAGGAGAGCCAAATAGGTCGGGGGGCAGAATTTGAGTTGGCGGAACGTGCACATGTTGTTCTGTTTTCATGTATGTGTGTTCGTACGATCGTTCGACATTCATTTTCGATGGTTACCACACGATGAAGAACGACGATAAATGTGATGACCTTCCTACACCACCGGCACCTAATATACCTATAAAGTGCACTGTAGCAGTGCTCGATCAATACAGGACGTCCAGGGTTTGTAAAGTAATTAAAACAGTCACAAGCCTGTCGTATATCTCACAGCGCATCGAATAAAATATGATAATAAATATCTCAGATACAAAAATGTCGAGATAGTAAAACGCTGGATGAATCACAGAATCAGAGTAACCGATCCATATAGCATGCAGTGTAAGAAATAGAGTTATACATCAAATAATAACTCATAAGTAACTATTTCTAAGTAAATAAGGCTCTAGCAAGCTACATAGTACTATGCACCAGAATAGCAAATGAGTACATATAATAATACGAGAGAATAGCGTCCTACTCGCCATCTATCCAGCTGTATGTGCTCACAAGACCTGATATCTCTAATCTATTCATTTAAGCGTACCCAGAGTAGTAAGAAGCAAGACATAAAAGCCCGGATCAGACAACAGTCTGGTGCAAGCTGTAATAAATCTCTAAGTGCTAATATACATGCCACTACAATAGGACAAATGGTATAAAGGATCATACCTGACCTGTCCCTGCATCCATAGAGTTAGCACATATACAAAATATATGCTACTCTATATCATAGTCATCATGGTTGTCCTGTGCATCAAAGTACTGAAGGGTGTCAAGATATCTACATCAACTATATCAGTATTAGGTGACATCCCTAGGGTGATAAGCAATCAAATAAACATAGCATACATCATCCATCCTTACATTCAATCACTCAGTGCACTGGATATAAAATCACTTGCTGACTCATCATGGTCAAAGACTAGACTACCCTCACAATAGCCTATATCTTGGTTCCTCAAAGCTCAAATCCATGTCTCTTAATCGGTTAAGAAATATACCAACCATCATGTCAATCAGGGGTAATTAACCATCATATCTAAGAGAAAGAGCCATCATGCTCCAGGAACCATCACGTCCCCAATATACCCCATCTCACGAGTACCATACGGACCCCCCGAGTGTCAACGATTCCTTTGTGCACATCATCTATAATAGAGCTCGTCCAAAAAATGATCTTACGACTCCTATCATGAAGTCACCGCGGTCAAGATAATTCTCTACTATCAACATCATGACTATCAACATCATGAAGAATACCATCCTGTGTCGCATAGCCATCATCTAACAATTCCCTTTATCCGACCTATATTTTTCAACTCTGCACTCAAAGCACAACTATCCATCATCGAAGCCATCACTCCACATCATGGAATCATCATCATCTATTCATGAGTCATCGTCGTCGAAAATCGTTGAAAGAGTCGTCGAAAAACTCAACTCGGAATTTCATAGGTTCTGGCCCAAAGAAGAGCCCGAGAATTCCTAAGTTTGGCCTAAAACAAACCTTAGCCTGAAGTTGTGCCCAAGTAATTTCAGAAATTGCCCAAAGCATGCCTAAGGATCGGTACTGATCCTTGACTTAGCTCGTGTTTTTTCTCTTACCTTCATCAATCTGAGAATTCCCTAGGTCAAGCTTGAATTTTTGCCTTTCTAGCCCGAAGCACATCCTACACTGATCCATCTCCATCGATCTTAACTTCCCAAAGCCATAACTTAACCATACGAACTTCAAATGACCTGGAACTTGAAACATAGCCTTGCCAGCTTTCCTTGTCACCCCATATCGATCTCACCAAGTTTGGGGCAGACTTCAGGGATCTTCACCGATCCCTAACCGTTGATCCATAGGCTTAGAAATTACCATCGATCCAGGCTCACCCTGATCCCACACTTCATACATAGGCTATAACGCACTTCACTGTGCCCCCATACCGTTCACGAGTCCAATGGGCCAACCCATATGGATCGATACTGATCGATGGGACAATCCCACACCTAGCCAAAATTGTGTGATTTGGGTCCATTTCCTCTTACACCATTTCTTTGCTCCATACCATGGTTTGCACCCCTATCCCATGCTCCAACCTATAGCTCTCCACTGACCTCTAAGTTACAACTTCTCCATCAATCCATGCTTCAACGGCTATAACTTAAGCATAAGAACAGCAAACGACTTGAAGCTTGGAGGGTAGTCTTACAGGGCCATCCTTGTCACGACATATTGATCGCTCCAAATTTGGGATAAAAATCATAGATCATTACTGATCCTAGGGATCATCACCGAGCCCAGGGAACATCACTGATCCGTAACTTCTTCCTAAACTAAGTCGTCATTCGATTAGTGTTTTCAACCATTCAACCAATATAAAATCAAACGATCATCACAAGTAATTTATACTAGCAAGCATATAAGCAAACACATCAATATGAGTCCTAAATCTAAAGGCAATATCCATAAGAACTCATAGTATGCCTAAGTGCATGAATTTTCTAATCTTATCCAAATTACTTGAAATATGTTGTTTAAAAAGGTTTAAAACATGTTTTAGAGCTTAAAAATCATTTAAAATATCATTTAACATCTAATGGGGGGCCAAATAATGAGCAGAGGCTTAAAACCACTCACTTATCTCCTAAGCAATCTTTTCCAAGCTCTATGATCCACGAATCCAATGATGAATAACAACTTCAAGGTGATATCTGGCAGCTAGTCTCCACTCCAAGATGCTAATCTCGCTAATCTTTGTCTAATGAAGTGTTTAGGCCAATTAAACTAGGGATTTGGGTGTCTTTTTGGATAAGAGGTTGTTGCTGGTGAACTTCTCTCAAGTCTTGGAAAGAGTAAAACGATAGGAGAGAGTCCCATCATCCCTAACACTATGTTAATCCCGAAATGGGCTTTGGGCCATACCATTAACCCACTAATTACCCAATAAGTTGTCTAAAATCGAGTGAGACTTCAAACAGTCATATCTCTATAACGATAAGTCCATTTTTCTATAACGACCACTCTACGGAAAAGGAAACCATAATTCCGATCTATTGGAAGTGGTTTTAGAACCCAATTCAGCTCCTAACAAAAGTTATAGGCCGTATAAGATTTCAAGGTCAAAATGGTCATATAGAAATCCGACCAAAATCATAGATGTAGGAAATTTCCCTAAGAGTCATTTTCCAAAATTTTAGAATTATACAACCTCATATGAAAATAATATAAATATTTTGTGATCCTCGATTATGTAGAATACGAGACTTTACATTCTCCCCACTTTAGGAATTTTGCACCCGAAATTCTAAACAAAAATCAATAGGATGATCCTGCATGCCTATCAACCATATACAAGCATAAGCAACCATCATACATCAAGCATACATACATAGAAATCAAATGGGAAAAAGGGAACATCCAAACATAACCTAGCATGTAGGATATTATACTAAGGCATATACTTCATTATATCATAAGTGAAAGTAAAAGCTATAAGTAAAAAAGTCTCACAATGTAAAGAGCTCTGGATAAGCTGTCCTCAAGCTCTCCTCGTTCTCTTAAGTGCAATCGCATTCACTTTCACCCTACTGAACCTTAACCAACTTCACCGTCTTCCTCCCAAGCTGCTTCGAATCATGTCCAACAATATGGATAAGCCTACGAGGTCTCGAAGCCTCTGGTTCAATCTCGGTATCATCTAATTGATTCGGTGCGATAGTTACACCTGAGTCAAGCATAAATTTACGCAAGTGAGAAACATGGAATACAATGTGCACTCCCGCTATTCTTTGAGACAAGTCGACTTTGTACATAAGGTTTCTAATCCCCTCTAATATCAAAAAAGACCTACAAATCTCGGTGCCAACTTCCCTTTACTACCGAACCAGATGACATTCTTCAATGAAGAGATTCTGAAAATACTAAGTCGCCGACAAAGAACACCAAATCTCAACGTCTCTTGTTAGTTTAACTTTTCTATCTATCTTGGACAACTTTCATCCATTGACGGATGATCTCGATCTTCTTCGATGTCTCTCTAATCATATGTGGCCAAAGTATCAGTTTCTCACCCGCTTCCTACCAACAGGAAGGAGCATTGAATGGTTGGCCATATAATGTCTTGAATGGTGTCATACCGATATTAGACTGATAACTGTTGTTTTAAGCGAATTCAACAAAATGTAAGTGATCATCCTATGAGCCTTCAAATATAGTATGCAAGCCTGTGAGAGATCCTCTAAGATACGATCATTCTCTCGGTTTGGCCATCAGTGTGAGGATGAGAAGTTGCACTGAGGTGCAGCTCTATCCCTATTGCCTTCTGTAAGCTCTTACAAAACCCCCTAGTGAACAATGGGTCTCGGTCACTCATAATGCTCTTTGGCACACCATGGAATCGTACTATCTGCTTCATATATAGTTTGGCCAGTTTGGGTATCGTTTTACTTGACTTGACAGGTATAAATCTAGCGCTCTTGGTCAATCGATCGACTATGACCCAAATGTTGTCGTACCCTACTCAAGTCCTCGGCAGCCCGTCAATGAAATCCCTTGATACTTGTTCTTATTTCCACTTGGGAAATTCTAGCGGTTGCATCAAAGCACTAGGCCTCTTCTTCTCTGCCTTAACCAACTGGCAGTTCATGAATTTTGAGAAAAATATCTCAATGTCTCTCTTCATCACTTCCTAATATAAGGTTTGCCTCATATCACGGTATATCTTACTACCGCTGAGATGAATAGTCAATCTCTAATAGTAGCACTCCCGGAGCACCTCATTCCTCACCCCATTAACATCAGGAACAAATAATCTTCCGTCGTTACGGAGGCAACCGTCTCGGTTTAGTCCATACTGTCTCATATCCTTAGACTCTACTCCAGCTTCAATTCTAGCAATGATCTCAGCTAAACTGTCATTGCACCTCTGACTAGTACCAATTCGCTCAATCAGAGTAGGTCTGATATTCAAGCTAGCCAATATCTCTAGCTCTAACTTGCATCTTGGTCGAAAATCATAACCAACAATATACTCTAACTGCATCCACTCTAAGAACATAGCTCCCAAGCTGGCATGTGTCCTACTCAAGGCATTTGCAAGTGAATTACCTTTCCTCGTTGTATATGCAATATCAAAGTCATAGGAGGCTAGGAACTCTAACCATCGCTGCTGGCAAATGTTAAGATCCTTCTATAAAAAAGGTACTTCAATGATTTATGGTCGGTGAGCTTGAACCTCTCTCCTAAAAGATAGTGCCTCTAAACCTTCAGTGCAAACACAATCGCTGCCAACTTTAAATCTTGGGTCGGGTATTTCTTCTCATGTGAATTCAGTTTTTGACTAGCATACGCAACAACCTTGCCTCTCTGCATCAATACCGCGCCTAATCCGGTACCACAAGCATCAATGTATACCGCCATCTTTTCATTCCCACTCGGAGTGGTCAATACTGGTGCACTCGTCAACTTTTCCTTTAGACTCACATCTCGCATCCTAAGCAAAAGTCTGATTTTTTTTCATCAAGTGAATCAACGGTGTCGCTACCTTAGATAAGTCCTTAATGAATCGTCTATATTATCAAGCTAACCCCAAGAAACTTCTTGCATCTGTAGCATTTTTGGCTTTAGTCCAACCTTGGACTGCTGCGACATTTACTGGATTAATGGCAATGCCCTTCTAAGAAATAACATGACCCAGAATCTCACTTCCCTCCTCTAGAAGTGACATTTTGAAAAATTTGCCTTCATTTCATGTTTTCTCAACACCTCAGGCACGATCCTCAAATGTGTTTTGTTTTCCTCCTCGATCCACAAATAGACAAGAATATCATCAACGAACAAGCATGAATTTATATAGTTAATCCTTGAAGACACGGTTCATGATATCAACAAAGTATGCCGGTGCATTGGTTGGCCTGAATAGCATAACCAACCACTCATAAAACCCAGATGGTGTATAAAATGTTATAATCGGCACACTCTCCCTCACTACACTCAGTTAGTGAAATCCTTATGCCTTATCCAACTGAGAAAATATTCTAGCACAATGAACCTGATCGAACAAGTCATCAATCTGTGGGAGAGGATACTTGTTCTTCTTCATCGCTTTATTCAGCTCACAGTAATCAACACATAATCTAAGGGAGCCATCCACCTTCATGGCGAATACTACGGGTGCTTCTCACTTAGAAATACTCCTGTGAATGAACCTTTTTCACAAAAGGTCATTCATTTACACCTTAAGCTCTCTCTGCTCTCTAGGTTCCATCCCCCTAAATGGCATTACCATCGGTCTGGCATCTTTAACTAAGTCAATATGGAACTCGATCTCTCTATGTGGTGGAAGTCCAGTCATCTTTTCAAATACATCCGGATACTACTTATTAATAGGCATTAATGCCAACTCATTAGGTGGGGCATCTAGCGAATATAGAAAACTGACCATCATATCATCGTCCGGTAAGCATCCTAGCACTAATGTTCGCCCATCATCTACCCCTAACGTCACCAATGACTTCTCACAATCTACTGTCACCTCGTATCTAGCCAGCCCATCCTTAGAATAATACCGAACCTAATGAAACCCAGAACAAGCAATCGCAATAAAAAGAGCATTTATGACTCGATAAGACCAAACTGTGACAAACCATACACAGTCTAGTGGAGCCTTCAACAATGTTCATCGCAATTAAAGGTCAGCCAATAATTTTGGGTCTCAATCCTAATCTATTTAGTAAATCACTAGATATGAAGGAATGAGCAGCCTCGGTATCAAATAAAACTCATATAGGAACATCATAAATGGAAAGCATACCTTGAATAATGAAGCTTTTCCCATTCTCTTTCGCCGATGGAGCATTCGACAAAGTCAGAATGGCACTGATAGCATATGCTTTCACCACCTACTTTTGCTTCAATGGCTCTGGACAGTCCTTTTGAATATGCCCAAGCTTGTTGTAGTTGTATCCGTTTTTACCTTAACTTTGCAGTGTTTACTAAAGTGGCCCTTGTTAGCGTAGTTGTAATAAACGAGTGAGGTCTTGCTCTTCTTCTGCCCGCATTTGTTTTGAAACTTCTTCCTCTTATTATTCCACTTCTTATTGCCTCCTCCACCCAATTGCGGCTTTGGCTCGGCTTTATGAACAATAACACTTGGCTTTGGATAAAGACTCTCATGCCTTAGAGCCTTCTCGACCAACATCTCGAAAGTCTCATCAATATGGCTCACAAGCTTCTCTCCAAAGTGATCATCCAAGCTGATGATGAACTTCTCATTCACTTTAATGGAGTGTTGATAAAGGATATCCCATATTTCGACAAAGCATCGAACTCGGCAACATATTTGGAGACCATCATATATCTCTACTTCAGATCCGCAAACTTATGGAACAAGACTGACTCCTTAGTAGTCAGGATAAGTTTCTCTTCAAAATGGGTTTTGAATTGATCCTAAGTAAACTGATCACCGAGTGTAGCAACTTTCAGAGCATTCCACCAGTTCATCGTCCTTCCCTGAAGTTGGTGCGAGGCCAACCTCCTCTTCATATTATCATTAAGTCCAAGATCATCAAATATCCACTCACAAGTGTCGAGCCAATCTTGAACTTCCTCACCCAACTCGATTCCTTGGAACGGTTTTCCTCCAACACTAGTGAAGTCTTTATTTAGCTTGGCAAAATCGGCTCCGAGTGCCTTCATTGGAGCACCACCATCAATAGCAGCATTTGGAGTGGCTACTTGAGCATTCTACTATAGATCGAGATTAGCAGCTCCCGAGCCTGCTAGTCCTACAACTCTAAAGATGGAGTTCCTAAGAGCATTCCTTGTTTAATGACTTATCCTTCAATCTATAATAAGGACGATATGTCTCTTTATAAGTAATCTTACTTAATTAGTACCCATGTGTGCAGTGCAACTTATACACTATATATACTACTATATAGTTTTGAAAACCAAAATATATAACAAGTAAGCGCTCTTGTATGTATGTACACTCTCGATCCAGTCTAGAGTGAGAACTCCTATCCTATTTTCATTAGATATCACAGTATCCTTTAGGTTAAACAACGTAACCTAAGCTCTGGTACCAAATGTGATGACCGCCCTATAACATCGACACCCAATATACATATAAAGTGCGCTATAGCGATGCTCGATCGATGTGGGATGATTGTCAAGGGTTTGTAAAGTAAATTAAATAAAACATTCACAAAACCTATCATATATCTCATAGCCCATCGAATAAAATATAATAATAAATAACTCAGATATAAAATAGCCAAGACAGTACATAATTGGATGAATAACAGAATCAGAGTAACAGATCCATACAGTATGCGGTGTAAGAAATAGTGTTATACATCAAATATAACAAAACAGTAACAATCTCTAAGTAAATAAGGCATTAGCAAGCTCTATAGTGTTTTGCAATAGAATAGCAGATGAGTACATATAATAATACTAAAGAACAACCTCTTGCTCGCCATCTGTCCAGCTCTACACGCTCACAAGACTTGATATCCTTAATATACTCATTTAAGAGTACCCAGATTAATAGGAAGCAAAGCATAAAACTTTGGGTCACACAATAGTCTGGTGTCAGCGGTAATAAATCTCTAAATACTAATACACCACTATAATTGGACAAATGGTATGAAGGATTATACCTGACCTGTCCCTACACCGTGCAGTTAAAGCGCTTAGCGGTTCTACAGCGGTGGAGGTGCAAAAAGCTACAGTGGGGATAAAGCAGGGATATAGCAAAAAATATCGAAAGTGCAAAAGGCTTCATTAGATATAAAATCATATTTTTAAAGTTGATTTATTCTCATTCTCACATCATTTTGTAGGAAAAAGAAATATTATTTAATCTCGTATAAAAAAATCGAAGAATATCATGATTTATGTAGACTAGATTGGATGACTACAATAGATTTCTAACTTATATTAAGCACTTATGTGTTAAAAATAGGTCTTTACCCTAACTTTGTTGATTAGGTTAAAAAAAGAACTAGTCAAATCAACATTTGGATATTAATTTTGCTAAATCGGGTGCCAAAAAGCCTTGATTTAGCAGCCATAGCAAAAAATAGCGGGGCTTAAAGCGAATTCACTATTTAGTAGTGCTAAAGTGAAATAGCGTAGCAATTAGAGAGCGCTATGCGCTATAGCGAAGATTTTGCGGGGATTCGGCGGGGCTTTAATTGCACAATCGCTACATCCATAGAGTTGGCACATATACAAAATATACGCTACTCTACATCATAGTCATCATGTGTGTGCCATGCATTAAAGTACTAAGGGGTGGTAAGGTATCTACATCAACTATATCGGCATCATGCGACATCCCTAGGTGATAAGCAATCAAATAAACATAACAGACATCATCCATCCTCACATTCACTCAATCAATGCGTTGGATATAAAATCAGTCGCTGACCTATCGTGGTCAAAGACTAGACTACCCACCATAATAGCCCATATCTTAGTTCCTCGATACTCAAATTCGTGCCTCTCAATCGGTCAGGAAATAAACCAACCATCATGTTAGTCATGGTTAACTAACCATCATATCTAGAATAAAGAGCCATCACTCTCCAGGACCCATCACATCCCCATTATACCCCACCTCACGAGTACCTTATGAACCCTCGAATGTCAACGATCCATTTGCACATGTCATCTATAACAAAGCACGTCCTGGAATAGATCTCACGACCCCATCATGGACTCACCACGGTCCGGAGGATTCTCCACTATCAACATCACGTATAATACCACCTTGTATCCCGTAGCCATCATCTAATAGTTCCCTCTATCCGACCCATAGTCCTTAACTCTACATCTCAAAGCAGGGCTATCTATCATCAAAACCATCACTCCACATCATAGAATCATCATCATCGGTCATGAGTCATTGTCGTCAAAAATCATCGAAAATTTCGTCGAAAAAATCAACTTAGAATTTTCTTGGTTTTGGCCTAAAGCAGAGCCCGAGAATTCTAAGGTTTGGCCCGAAGCAAACCTTAGCCCGAAGTCATGCTCGAGTAATTTCAAAAAATGCCCAACGCATGCCTAAGGATCGGTGCTGATCCCTGACTTAGCTCGTTGTTTCCTCGTACTTTTTATCTCTCACCTTCATCGATTTGAGAATGCCCTAGGTCAAGCTCGAATTTTGCCTTTCTAGCCCGAAGCACACCCTACACCAATCCATCTCCATCGATCTGAAATTCCTAAAGCCATAACTCGAACATACAAACTCCAAATGATTTCAAACTTGAATCATAGCCTTATGGGGCCTTCCTTTTCATCTCATATTGGTCTCACCAAGTTTGGGACAAAAGTTAGGGATCATCATTGATCCCTAACCACTGATCCATGGGCTCGGAAATCGCTACTGATCCATGCTCCTTCACACATAGGCCAGAACACAACTCACCATGTCCCCATACCATTCGCAAGTCCAATCGTCCAACCCCCATGGATCGGCACCGATCCATGGGGACGATCCCATACTTAGCCAAAATCGTGTGATTTTGGCTCCACTTCCCTTCACGCCATTTCTTTGCTCCAAACCACGGTTTACACCCCGATTCCATGATCCAACCCATGGCTCCGCACCGATCCCTGAGTTATAAATTCTCCATTGATCCATGCTTCAACGACTATAACTAAAGCACACAAACTCCAAACAACTTGAAACTTGGAGGGTAGTCTTATGGGGCCTTCCTTGTCCCATATCAACCGCCCTAAATATGGGATTAAAATCAGGGATCATCACCGATCCCTAACTTCTTCCTAAACAAAGTCGTCATTCGATCGATATTTTCAACCATTCAAGCATCATAAAATTAAGCAATCATCACAATGAATCTACAACAAGTAAACACATCAATATAAGTCCTAAATCTAAGGGCAATATCCATAAGAAGACATAGTATCCCTAAGAACATGAATTTTCTAATCTTATCCAAATCACTTGAAATTTATACATGTTGTTTGAAAAGGTTTAAAACGTGTTTTGGAGTTTGAAAATCGTTTAAAAACCTCATTTAACATTGAATAGGGGCTAATTAGTGAGTGGATTAAAACCTCTAACCAATCTCCTGAGAAATCTTCTCCAAGCACTATGATCCATGAATCTAATGATGAACAGTAGCTCCAGGTGATCTCCAGTAGCTAATCTCCTCTCCAAGATGCTGATCTCGCTAATCTCCCACTAATGACATGTTTAGACCAATTTAAGTAGGGATTTTGGTGTCTTCTTGGTTAAGAGGTTGTTAATGGCAAACTTCTCTCTATTTTCGGAAGGGGTGAAGTGATAGGAGAGAATCCCATTAGCCTTAACCCATGCTCATCCTAAAATGGGCCTTGGGCCATACCATTAACCCGCCAATTACCCAATAAGCTATCTAAAATCGAGTGAAACTTCAAACAACCATATCTCTCTAACGATACGTCCGTTTTCTTATAATAGCCCCTCTACGGAAAGTGAAACCATCATTCTAATCTAATGGAAGTAGTTGTAGACCCCAATTCAGCTCCTATCAAAAGTTATAAGCCATCTAAGATTTCAAGGTCAAAATGGTCATGTAGAAATCCAGTAAAAATCATAGATGTGGGAAATGTCCCCAAGAGTCATTTACCAAAATTTTAGAATCATATGACCTCATATGAAAATAATATAAATATCTTACGATCCTTCGATGCATAAAACATGGGTCGTTACAATGGACGACTAGGCGAAAGCGTGACACCTCGACTGATGGCTTCAGAGCTACGATGATATGAATATAGGGCATGAGATGGGCAAGTTAAGATGTTTAAACTTAAAAAACATGAGGTGTTTAATCAAATGCTTCAGTTGGGAAGTAAAGGATGGGAATAGAGTAGTCTGAGGAAGCACGTTCGAGAAGGAGAAGTGGTTTAGAGGGACATGAGATGTTCTGGAATGAATTAGGTATGGAAGGGATCATTGATAACTTTAGATAGGATGATTGTTCCTAATGGGTGTGTGAGGTGCTCAACTATGTACCTTGGACCGTGAGATGGTTTGGCTTGCTCTAAGAGGGTAATATCTATGAGATAGGTATCTAAAAGAATGTCGGATCTAATTGTGGCATGAGATGTCGCCGACCTGAGAGGTCGTAGAGTGGGTTATTATGTATCCAAGAGACCTTGAGAAGGTTAGGATAAAGAAGGACTTTGAGAAAGTCATAATGGGGTGAGACTCCAGGAAATGATCATGATTGGGTGAAACTCCGGAAACTATCATAGCGAAGTGAGACTTTGGGAATACCTTGAGAAGGTCTTGATAAAGGGAGAACTTTGATAAAGTTACAATGGAGTGAGGCATTGTAAAGGATCGTGGTGAAGTGAGACTTCAATAAATATCTTGGAGAAGTAAGACTTTGGCAATAATCATGGTGACAATATATGATGAGGTAAGACTATGATGATAGACATGGCATATGGAACCTCGAGGACGGTTGTCGTTGCATGTCTACCTTATGCTTGTTATGATTGGTGTGATTGTTGGATATCTTATGATGTTGGTATCCTTTAGGTAGGTACCCTGACACCCATAATGTACTCGATGTAGTATACCTAATTACCTATATGATGATGATAGTAGTATAGCATATATCGTGTTATGTGCTAACTCTTTGGATGCAAGGATAGGTCAAGTATGATTATCCATATCTTATGCCCTTTACTATATTGGTTTTTATAGTATTTTGAGATTTTTTATCGCTCACACTGGTTTGTTGTCTGACTTGAGGTTTTATAATTTGCTTCTTATTATCTTGGGTACTCTTAAATGAGTAGACTAGATAACAGGTTTGAGTTTAGCTCATGGAGCTATTCAGAGAATGAGCAGGAGTGTAACATCCCCCTACATGGAGGACAAAAAACTAACGGCTACGGATGTTGTAGTCATCTATAGTTATTAATCCTCGGCGACCAAATACGGCAATGCTAGATACATTGATACACAGAAACACATGGATATGGAAAAAATTTAAAACATCAAACAAGTTCCACATTCCATTTCGAAATATTTCAAATTCATTACATAATCCCACAATCGTTAACCACGTTCAAAGAAAATATATTTATTACAACATACACCAAGCGCGACATATGAAGATGCCCCTTTGGATGATCAGAGAGTGTGTATGTGTGTGTCTATATATATATATATATATGTTTATATATATATATATAGGCAATTACAAATTTTCCTTTACAACCAAAACACAGTGGAATAAAAAAAACTCTTATTAACTAGCTTGTCTCATGCACGTCTCCGGAAGCTTTATTCGCCAAAAAGAGAACCTGAAAATCTTAACCCTCAAACTACTCAAAATCAATTTAGCACCCGAGAGTTTAAGGGGAAAACAAAAAATTTGAGTCAGACATAAAGCCTGGTATGAATAATAATCTACCATCTTCAACCATTTAGATATCTAGTGAGACCACGCCGCTCAGCGGAATGGGTTTTCCCCTCACCAGTATCCTAAACCTTTATAAAACCATATAGTGTGATCCTGCATCCATAATGGTTAAAACAATTTAAAACAATATGATATAATGATATGCAAAACAAGTGAATCAATTTCGGATTACCCATCCCCATTCATTTAGACTATCTATCTCAGTTATAGTTTCTAAGGTCACTATTAACCTATTAGTTTTCATGGGCTTACTAATAACCGGTTTAATGTTTATGGACTCCCTGTCCAGTTATATAGTTTCCATGGGATAACTAAGAACCTATTGGCCTCTACCAATATCTTTATTATTTCATGGGTTCTCTCTGAACCTATTGGTAACTCCAATATCCTTCTCTTATCCTAGTTTTCATGAGTTGACTAGGATCCTATTGACATCTGTCAATATCTTAATCCGGATATAGTTTTCATGGGCTAACTACAAACCTATTGGCCCCTGCCAATATCAAATCATAGTTTTCATGGGCTAACTATGAATCTGTCTTTCTGACATCTCCATTTATACATAGTTTTCATGGGCTTACTATGAACCTATTGGCCCCTGCCAATATCTTTTCCTATATACAGTTTTCATGGGCTAAAGTGAGAACCTATTGGCCCATGCCAATATCTATCTTTAATATTTTAGCATCCTATATTCTAGTCTTCCTAACCTCCTGGATGCAATTCTAATCATTTAGGAATTAACTTAATTTATTTTCACTATTGGGTCAACCTAGCTGGTTATTCTGCCCTTCCCTAAAATATAGTTATGGGTCCATTAAAATGTGAATATATACATATATGAAGAAGCAACACAAAATCTTGGTTAATCCCTTTAACCTTTTAATCAAAGAAAACTTCTTCAAAAATTCCCTTTCAAAACACTTTATTTATTTATATGCCATGGTTTTCCTTTAAAAATGAGATTAGGTAAATTGTTTTGAAAACTATGGCTTTCGAAACCTTCGAAACCTTGCTTTCGACCTCACTAGATAACCTCCTTAGAAAGCATATAAATCTCTTTTCAAAACATTAAGCCCCTGCCTTTCGAAACACTTTCAAAACCTCACTTTCAAAACCTTTCAAAAGCAATAAGTATTACTTATTAACTCTTAGAAGCATAGCTTCAAAACCATTGAAAGTACCCCTTTCGAAACCTTTGAAAGTTCCCCTTTCGAAACCTTTGGAAGTATCCCTTCCGAAACCATTGTAAGTCCATCTTTCGAAACCATTGGGGTTTATACATAAAAATATCATTTGGGTCAAAGTTAATATAAACAAAAGTATCCCTTTTGAAACCATTCTTTATCATCTTAAAGTATTGGGGAAAACTTGATGGCGTCGGCACCATCCCTTTCGAAAGCTTCAAATCATTTAAGTAAAATATTGAAGGTTAGCATCGAAACCCCCTTTTGAAGCCATTGCCTTCGAAATCCTTGAACCCTTTTGAAAGCATTTAGGAAGTGGCTTAGTATAAGTTTAAAATAAAGGTTACCCTTCAAAAGCATTGATGACTTCAATACACTTAAAAGGCAAAAGAACAGCAGTTGAGTTTCACCCTGGTTGGAACCACTACTTTCGAAATCATAATTTTTATAAGTAAAGAAACCCATTCAAAAGCCTATAATTTAAAACATAAGATGGCAACCCCTTCGAAAGCATTAGAAAACCCCTCTAGAAAGCATATGTTTCATCTCATTCGAAAGTTTTGATCAAACAAAGGAAGACGCTTAACTTTTTAAAACAAATAAAGGTTTCGACCCCATCGGAAGCAATGCTTTCGACACCATGTCTTCCGCCTTTCTCCAATCCACTACATACCATCTAAGTGATACCTTGTGTATTGGTTTCAGCCCGGGTTGGTTTTGGTTGAGATGGAGCGGAAGCATTGGAGTCGAAAGGCACTTCTAATAGAAGCGGAACCTGCTTTTTTGAGTAAAAGCTGGTTAATGCCAATTAAAGTGAATTCTATCTAACTAACCTGCCCATGTGTAAACATGTGATTGGTTGCCTCAACTTTTTAAATTCTTTACCAAAATAACTGCCGCTTAATTTTAGATCGAAACCAAGGTTACTTTAGCAAATAAGCCCTTCCATTAAGCAAAACCAATATTGCAAATAAGTCCTTCTAAAATAATTTAATTTCCATAGCAAATCACTTAGGAAAAATCTCCAAAAATTACAAAAATTCACTTTGATCATGTTTTCTATCATATTAAAATTTCAGAACCAAATTCTCAATAAAATTTCTGAAATAAATTTTTAAACCACTTAACCATATTTTCCTTTAAAAATTCATAATAATCTTACCATAGCTTGGAAAATTATCAAAATTAAAACCCAACTCCAAAATCATGTTTTACATAACATAAAAAAATTCAATGCATTTAAGAATCAATTTTAATCGGTTTTACCCTTAAACCGTGTAAATTCCCATTTAAACAATCTTGTTTAAATCAAAGAAATTATAATTCAAGCATATCATCATCTAAAACATCATAGAAACGAATTTAATCTTAAATCTAAAAACATATGTTCCTTAAACAAAATAGAGATGGTATAAATTATTATTCACCTTGATTAAGATAAGGAGATTGGATTGAGATTGAGATTTATTCCCCCAGCTTTAATCCTTAGCTTTACTTTGATTTTCTCTTCTTTTCTTCCTTAATGATGGGCGTCTCCTCTTTACGTTTGTGTTTTGTTTTTGAAATAACGTGAATGGGGAAAATGAAATGTGAATGGAACGAGAATATATATAAGGCTAAGGGTTATGTGCGGCTATTTTCCAATATACCCTTTATGTAGATTGATTAACTTAAAACCATTCTTTAGCCCGTTTAATTAATTAATTGAGCACGGCCAAAATTTTATTTTCATATCTCAATCCCCTTATCATTCTAATTATTTACATTATTCTAATTAGTTTATCTAATTAAATCTTTGAATAATATTAAAAATTAAGGGTCTTATAGGCTCCCCTCCTTAAAGAATTTCGTCCTCGAAATTTAGTAAAGACTAAATACTAAACATAGCAATCATCTATAACGACTCTAACAACCATACTAGTCCACCCGACTAGAAATTATCTATATAAATCAAATACAGACATACCCTCAAAGCAGATCAGGATAAGTATCTTGAATCATATCCTATATCTCCCAAGTATAGTCCTTCTCGTTGTCGCTCCACTGAACTTTCACCAACATGACTGTCTTGTTCCTCAATCTTTTCGCATCTCATGCTACAACCTGAACTGGGTGTCTAACAAAATTAAAATTAGGCTATACCACCAAATTTTCCAACCCTGTTGGAGGAATAGTAATCTTTGGATCATGCACATACTTGCGAAGATGAGACACATGGAATACATTATGGACACCTACCATATTACTCGACAACTCTACTTTGTATGCAAGCTTTCCAATCCTCTTTATAATCTGGAATGGTCCAACATATCTCAATGCCAGTTTCCTCGACTTCCCGAACTGTACCACACCCTTCATCGATGATACTTTAATGAAAATCTTATCTCCAACTAAGAATTCTAGGTTCTTACGCCTCTTATCTGCGTAATTTTTTTCCTAGATTGAGCTTCCTTCATCCTTTTCCGGGTCAACTCAATCTTCTCTTATGCCTCTCTAACCAAATCTGGACCTAAGACCAATATGTCTCCAGTCTCCAACCAACAAATTGGTATTTTCATGGCCTTCCCTACAAAGGTTCGAAAGGCGTCATTCCTATACTAGTTTGATAACTATTATTATAGGAAAACTCAACCAAATGTAGGTGATCTTCCCAAGATCCACCAAAGTCCAACACACAAGGTCTCAACAAATCCTCGAGTACATTATTGACTCTCTCTGTCTGCCCATCTATCTAAGGGTGATATGCAGTACTCATCTTGAGCATAGTGCCTAACACATCCTGTAGACTCTTTAAGAATTCACTAGTGAACAAAGAATCTCTATCACTAACTATGCTACTAGGAACTCCATGTAATCTAACTATGTTCTTCATGAACAACTTAGCTAAAACAGGAGTCGTCTTGGTTGACTTTACTGGAATGAAATGGGCACCCTTGGTCAACCTGTCCACTATGACCCATATACTTTCATTTCCTCTATTTGACCTTAGCAACCCGTCTATAAAATCCATGTATATCGAATCTCATTTCCACACGGGAATCTCTAAAGGCTGAAGCAACCCACTTGGCTTCTAATGTTCGGCTTTCACTTGTTGACAGTTTGCACACTGCCTAACCCACAAGCCAACATCCCTCTTCATACCCTCCCAATAGAAGCTCCTCTTCATATCTTGATACATCTTGGTCCCTCCAGGATTAATCGTAAACTTGTACCAATGACATTCTCCAAGAACTTCTTTCCTCAAGTCCTCAACATTCGGAACACATAATCGTCCCTTCTTTCTCAACCATCCCTTCTAGTTAAGACTAAAATATTTTAGATCATCGATCTCAGTTCCAACCTCAAGCCTTCTAATCCTCTTGGTTAACACTGGATCCTCTTTCTTCTTTGAAGCAATTCTCTCGATCAACACTGGTCGAAATTCAAACAGGACAACATGGCAGTACTCTAACTAGAACTAGCAGCCGATCTTAACTGCACATTACAGGTAGTCAAAGCTTCTAAATCCTTCCATTCTACCAGCATAGCTAACACAACATTCAGATATCTTCTGCTAATTCATCCTCTATCTTATTTCCTTTTCCTGGGGTATACTTTATACCAAAATCATAAGCAGCCAAAAACTCCAGCCACCTCTCCTATCTCATATTCAACTCCTTCTGAGAGAATAAGTACCTCAAAGACTTATGATTTGTGTATAGCTCAAATATCTCCTCTAAGAGATATTGCCTCCAAATCTTCAATGCAAAGACCATCGCAGCCAACTCCAAATCATGAGTAGGATATCTCACTTCATGCGGTCTAAGCTGTCATAAAGCGTAGGTAATCACTTTACCCTTCTGCATCAACACAGCTCCCAATCCTATCCCACATGCATCAGTATACACCACCAACCCTTGGTTTCCATCTGGAACTACTAACACTAGTGCATTGGTAAACAAATGTTTTAACTTAAGGAATGCTTCCTCACATTTTTCAGACCAGACAAACTTCACCTCCTTCCCGGTAAGCTTAGTCAAAGGCGATGCTATCCGCAAGAAATCGTTAATGAATCTCCGGTAGTAGCTAGCAAGTCCAAGAAAACTTCTAATCTCAGTCATCGTCTCTGGTTTCTTCCAATTATTAACAGCTTCGATCTTATCTGGATCGACTAGCAACCCTTTCTCTGAAACCATGTGACCAAGAAACTTAACCTCTTTCTTTTAGAAACGACACATGGAAAACTTTTCCTTTAGCTGATGCTGCCTCAGCGTCTCAAGCACAACTCTAAGATGATCTTCATGCTCTTTTTCATCTTTAGAGTATACCAAAATGTCATCTATAAACACCAACATAAATCTATCCAAATACCCCCGGAAGACTTGGTTCATCAAACTAAAAAAAAGCAAGTGCATTCGTTAACCCGAATGGCATTACTAACCACTCATATGAACCATATCTAATTCGAAATGTTGTCAAAGGAATGATGTCCTCTACCACTCTTAACTGATGGAAACCCATCGTCAAATCCAATTGAGAAAGCACTCTGGCTCCACCCGACTGACCAAATAGATCATCAATTCTTGGCAAAGGATACTTATTCTAAATCGTCCACTCATTAAACTTATGATAGTTAATAACATCCCCAACGACCCATCTGGTTTCTTTACGAACACCGCGGCCGCTTCCTAAGGCGAACTGCTTGGTTTAATAAAGTTCATTTCTTCTAAATCCACTAGCTACACCTTCAATTCCTTCATCTCGGATGGTGTCATCCTTCTAGGTGGTCTACTTACAGGTTCAGCTCTTGGCACAAGATCTATCCAAAACTCAACAGCTCGTTTCGTTGGTAGTCCTATGACTGGTTCAAAGACATCTGCAAACTCTCTTGCTACCCGAACCTGACTTAACACTTCTTCCATTTACATTGCACTTAACAAAGCACAACTACTTCGGTTAGAATTCTCCACTAAGAATATAATTCGTTTATGACTATTAGGTTGTCTTAGCAATATCTCCCCATCCTAGCAAAATATCCTAGCCTCATACCTTCTCAACCAATCCATACCCAAAATGATTCTGAAATTGTAAACATACAGACTGCATACAAACTTATGACCTAACAAATCAAGTTCTAGCCGATCACATCTCATCCCTAGAGTTGCATACCCTCCTATTGGATTCGCAACCCTTAAGGAAGTAACAAGGTATGTAGGTTCTAAGCATAACCTATCAACCAAACATTGGGATATAAATGAATGTGATGCATGGGTATCAAATAGTATCCTAACTGGTACACTCCAAATAAAAAACGTACCTTCCATCACAGTCTTCCATTTTTTAGTTGTAGTTGGCTTAGCAGATGATGGTCCAACAACAAAAACCTTTCCCTTGTTTGCCCTAGCCGATTCTGGACACTGATTCTTATAATGCCCAACTTAATCACAATTGAAGCACTTCACATTCTTCTTATCTGCAGCCTTCTTCCCCTTGCCTGACCGGCACTCATTTGCATAATGACCCTTCTTGTCGCACTTTTAACAAACTAAATTAGCCTTTGCCTTTTTGGCAGCATCTCCCTTTTGGGCTCCCTTCTTCTTAAAGAATTTTCTTTCCGTAGAACCCTGGGTTTCAATAGGCTTCTCCCTAGCACAAACAACAAGCATCTCTTCATAGCGAATTGCCATCTCCATAACCACATTACAAGGATCACAGATATGTGTCAAAGTTTCTCGAGCAAGCTCAGGTCTCAATCCCCGAATGATCCTCTCATTCCTTCTGATGTCAGTGTCTATAGTATCATACCCATATCGAGATAGCTCATCAAACCTAGTGGCATACTCAATAACCGACATCTCTCCTTGAACTATATCCATAAAATTTCTCATCAACGCTGACTTAGCAACCTCAGATAAAAACATCTATTCAAATCTCCTTCTGAATTCAGCCCATGTCAACTCATCCTCCGGAACCCCGGCAGTAACAATATTCCACCAATAAAGTGCTGACCCTTGCAACTGTCTAGAGGCCAACCTTCTCTTCTGCTCATCATCTAAACCCAAATCAGCAAAGATACGTTCACAATGCAATGGCCAATTCACTACTTCTATGACATCCTCTATCCCTATAAATGGCTTTCCGCCAAGACTGGTGTAATCTCTGCTCAGCTTAGCGTAATTATTCCCAACTGGAGCCACTAGATTTGCTCCTCCAACGTTACCAACAACACCTGCAACAACTCATGCTTGCATCACATTGATGAAAAACAGATACATCACCCCCATATCTACTGATGGATTTCCAGCACCCACATTAGCATCAGCATTAGCCTGTCGACCTTGGTTCCTCTTGGTATTAGGTCGAGCATTTCCATTAGTTGTGGTGCTTCCTCCACCGAGATTTCCTCTTCCGTTTCTTGCTTCCATATCTTCTTTCTCGTAAATCTACATATGAGACTTAGTAAGATATAAAAGAACAGTCTAAGAGAGAGGGGAATACATACTTATATATATAAGTATATATCAAATACAAGTACGTTACTATAGCATTAACCCAAACCCCGATCATATTTCCGATTCATTGGATTATGTTTCAAAAAGCTTTTAGGTTTATTTTCTTTTAAGTTTCATAAACCAATGCCCTGATACCAACTTGTAACATCCCTCTACTTGGGGGCCCAAAACTAACGACTACGGATGCTATAGTCATCCATAGTTATTAATCCTCGATGACCAAATTTGATAATGGTAGATACATTGATACATGGAAACACATGAATATGGAAAAAATTTAAAACATCAAACAAGTTCCATATTCCATTTCGAAATATTACAAATTCATTACATAATCCCACAATCGTTAACCAAGTTCAGAGAAAATATATTTATTACAACATACACCAAAAGCGACATATGAAGATGCCCCCTTGGATAATCAAAGTGTGTGTGTATGTGTGTGTGTGTGTGTGTATAGGCAATTACAAATTTTCCATGGCGACTACAACAAGCTTTCCCGAAACCCTAGGCATCAGAAAAGAAGATAATGAAGGAGGAAGAGGATGGAAGGAGGTTAATAATAGGGGAAAGGCGAAGAAATTATTCGTAGATGTGCTTAAACAAAACCCTAATCTACGTACTCCATCTGCTAAGGCAAAGTCGTGGATAGAGGTTGCAGGCAGTAAAATCGAACTCAAAGGAAATGCAGATTATTTCGAACCACGATCGAACGAAGAAGAACTCTACCAGTTGATCGATGAGGAGGATTATTCTGAATCCAGATGACTATGGCAACATTCAATCTATGCTTACATGATAGGTAAACGCCCTCACTATGTGCACTTTATTGCCTATATCAAGAGAACATGGAGCCGCAAAGGTTTGTAGGATGTCTTCCTCGTGATAATGGATTTTACCTTATTAAGTTTGAATTGGAAGAGGACTATAATCGAATCATTAAGGGTGGTCCATGGTTCATGGACAGCAAGCTAATTTTTATGCGTAAATGGGAGGCGGATTTTAGTTTCGAACGTGCTATGTTAACAACTTATCCTATATGGATCAAATTTAACAACTTGGATCTCGCATTATGGAATATGAGATGTATCAGCAAAATAGCAAGTCTAGTAGGCAAGCCAATAGATGTTGGTGAAAACACAAGGAAGGTCAAATGCATTAAATATGCTAAGGTTTTGGTGAAGATCTCTGCCAAAACTGAATTGCCAAAAATGGTGAAAGCTATAGATAAACATGGTAATGAATACAAGCAAGAGGTGGAATATAAGTTCGTACCACCTAGGTGTGGAGAGTGTATGTGCTTCGGTCACATAAACCAGCAATGCCAGCATATCATGTTAGACAAGACAAAGCAAGTATGGGTAGAAAAACCAAAAACCCAACAGAAACTACAACTGATTTACCTGAGACTAGTAGTTCAAAAAATGATAAGGAGGTCACAAAAAATAATATGCACAACACCTCCCCAGTTAACCCCCCACCACCAAAATATTCGATTCCACAACAAAATCCTATGGAGTTGGGCTGCGGATTAGAGCAAGCAGTTCATCTATTTCCTATTCAGTCAACGAAGACACCTTCCCCAGTGGATCATTCTGAAGGTAGTTCTCAGCCGTAACCTGACCCTCTTGCTTCTCCAATGGCTCCACCTGCCTTGGATCTACTAACTGAAGGTCAAAATGAGAAGGAGGAGGAGATGCCAGGTTCCCTATCTGATATCCACAAGCTGGACATTGAGTTGGATTCATCTAAGAATGAGGAAGATGAAGATGTGTCAGAGGACATTAGCAAATACACTGAATGTAATGTTGAATATGAGAAGCAGTTCACCACCGGTGATAAGAAAAGGACTGGTAATTCAGTTGTGGCAGGTTCTGCTCCAGTTACATGGGGCAATACCACCAAATAATCATAATGTCCATATTATGTTGGAATGTGCGAGGTCTAAATAATGACATACGACAATTAGACCTCCACAACATCAAGGCAAAATTCAGGCCTTCTATCTTAGCTCTTTTAGAAAACAAATTTAATAATAATAATATAGAGATGTTTAAATATCAAATGGGGAATCAATGGTTGTTTACTCATAATTTGACTACACAAGCTAAGAGCAGAATTCTTGTTGGTTAAGAAAGCAACTACTGGAATGGCAGTATCATGAATATGGATGATCAGCAAATAACTATTAAGTTTCTTAATATTGGGGGATTGGAGATGTCACCACTTTTGTTTATGCGAGGAATCTGGCCTTTGAAAGAACTGAGCTTTGGAGACAAATAACTGCTAATTCAAAAACCATCAATATTCCTTGGGTGGTCACGGGTGATTTTAATGCTGTCTTAAGCACTAGTGAAAAGAAGGGAGGACTTACTCTAAATTTAGCCCAGGTTGCTGAATTCAACAATTGTGTACTGGCCAGTGGACTCGTTGAAGCACACCACTCAGGCCTGAAACTTACATGGAAAAGTGGCGAGGCTAAGAAAATCACATCACAACTAGATAGAGCGCTTGGCAATGCCGAACTATTTAACAAAATCCTAGATTTAAAAAGCTTGTTCTACAAGTGATCATTGTCCCCTCTTGATACAATTCAATGTTGATGATGATCTACATAAAGGAAAACCTTTCTGATATGCAAATCATTGGCCTCTAATTGAAGGCTTCGATGAAGTAGTGATTTTAATACAGTGAGAATTCCTCCAGGCAATCACATGTATCGACTTGTTATGCTCATCAAAATCATGAAAAATAGACTTAAAGACTGGAACAAGTGCAGACCAAAGACCACTGTCACCATCACAGTAATCCAATAACAGTTAGAAAACATTCAAAATCAACTGGATACTGATCCCCTTCATGAGGGCCTAAATGCTGACTTATATGCACTTCAGAAACAACTCAAAGTAGAGCTTAAAAAACAGGCAGTGGAGTTGAAGCAGAAAGCTAAAGAGAAGTGGCTTCAACAGGGAGATGAATGAAATTATTTTTTTATATGAAAATGTCACAAAGACAACACCACAATAATCTCAATAACTATTTAAATGAACAGGGCAATGCCTCTAGACATATCAAAGACATTGAAGAGCAAGCTATTACTTATTTCACCAACCTGTATAATGGGGACAATCTCAATCACTTACCTCACATCAACTGCAGGAAAAGGATCTCACCCACCGGTGATGACATGCTGATAACTCGGATTTTGGAAGGGGAATTGAAGAAAGTTGTCTGCACGATTCAGTGTGACTCCTCCCTCGGCCCCGACGGAATGAGGGCAGCCTTCTTCAAAATGAATTGGGTACACCTGAAAAATTACATGCTAAAGGCTTACAATGAAGCTTTGGAGACATGAGAATTTGTAAAAGAAATCAATCACACTTTCATATCCCTCATTCCAAAAACTAAGAAGCCAGAGAGAATTGAAGACTACAGACCTATTGCCTATTGCAATGTCACATACAAGATCCTTAGCAAGATTATATGCATGAGACTAAACAGATTTCTTCCTGATCTAGTTTCACAATGTCAAAGTGCTTTTATTAAAGGTAGACTTATTTCTAAAAACTCCCTGATGGCACATGAATTAATTAGAGATTTTAACCAGCATGGTGCTGATAAAATGTGCATTAAAGTAGACCTACAAAAAGCATATGATAAAGTTAACAGAGGCTTCATCATTCACATGCTTGACTCTATGGGGGTTCCACCGAAGTTACTTAAATTGATCAAGTACTCTCTAGACACTCCTACTTTCTCTATCATGATAAATGGAGTACCTAAAGGATATATCTAGAGCAATCGTGGGATTAGACAAGGTGACCCTCTCTCCCAATATCTATTCACAGTTATTATGGAATGGTTTACCCTTCAGATGGAGTTGACATGCTTTCACAAGTTCATTCAACCTATATGCAATAGTCTCTCAAATGTAACCCATTTAATATATGCTGATGACTTATTAGTGGTGATAAAAGGTAACACAGAGGCCATTGATAAGGTCAAGTCCATATTCACTGATTTGGAGCTACCGGCTGGGCTTAAAAGGAATGAACTAAAAACCAAATACTACTTTAATAAATTCTGCTCTCATAAGGAGGCAATGCTAGAGAGAATGGGGGTCTTGGAAGGTCATCTTCCAGTCAAATATTTGGGGGTACCACTTTCTAATAACACAATCACAGATTCGAAATGTGGTAAGCTTGTTGACGACATTAGAGACAAATTACAAGGGTGGAGATCCAAATTGATGTCTTTTGTAGGCAGAGTTGAACTGGTTCATACTGTTATCACATCTAAAGTTAGGTTCTGGTTGCAATCCTTTCAAATACCTGACTGTTTTATTGCCAAAATAAATTCAGTTTGTGCAGATTTTATTTGGATGGGGGGAATACACAAAGTTAGCTACTCGAATCTTTGTAAAAAGAAAGAGGAAGGAGGAGTTGGGCTGAAAAACTTATATGAGTTTAAGAAAGTCTATGGATTAAAGCTAGCATGGAATGTTCTGACACCTAAAAATCTATGGGCTAGTTGGATGAGATCGAGGTACCTTAAAGATAATTTCTGAACCTTAAAAATTGATAATAATGCCTCTGTTATATGGAAAAATGTCCTAAAAACTAGGAATGAACTGCAAACTTATATAGATAGAGAAATTGCTAATGGGAATAACACAGATTTATGGAAAGACCCTTGGTTGAATTCTCAAAGCTTTATTGAAAGACTAGGCTAGGACATCTTTTCAGCCTATGGAACTCCTACCTACAAAGTGGCTGAAATTCTGGAGAATGGTGAATGGCATTGTGACAGGAATTTGCTCAGCTCAAACTACAAAGAGGAAATTTAGTGTAAAGACATTAAAGCTGATAGAATAGAGGATCTCTGGATATGGAAAGGCAGTTCAAACGGACAGTTCAAATTCATAGATGCGTGGGAGGAATCGAGAGTCAAATTTCCTTCGGCTAACTGGATGAAAGTGGTTTGGAGCAGGTCAAATAATCCAAAAATGGTACACACCTTATATAAGGCCCTACTCAAAAGATTACCTATTAAGGACAGACTTCATAAATGAGGCATCTTGGATAACACACTATGTAATCTTTGCAATTCTGCTGTGGAAACACATGATCACCTATTTTTTGAGTGTACTTACAGCAAACGAGTGTGGTGTATACAAAAACTTTGATGTCTACAGACCAACAATGCTCGGAATCTCAAAGATGAAGTAGCTTACCTGAATGGTAGGAACCGAGACATGTTAGTTCTCACGAGACAGATTAATCGGGACATTAGCTTGTTAATTGGAAGGATACCAAAGAAGCTGCTTACCACTGTAATGGCACGAGAAGGACTACTGCTGGCGACGTTGAAGTTGACGGAATTGAACGAACTAGCTCAATCAGCGAATTGGGAGCCGCCATGTCTTAGCCCTAAAGATGGAATGTTTTAGGTATTTTGTAGTGTAAAGTACTGGCAAGTGCTATTTATTTTAATAGCTGTCACCTGTATGTTTTCAGTTGAGGATTCGAATGGTCTTTGTTTTTTCCTTAGGCCGCATAGGCCAGTTGCAATAATATTAACCCATTTTCAAAAAAATATTACAAATTTGCCTTCACAACCAAAACACGGCAGAATAAAAAGAACTCTTATTAACTAGCTTGCCTCCTACATGTCTCCGGAAGCTTTATTCATCAAAAAGAGAACCTGAAATCCTTAACCCTCAAATTGAGCACCCGAGAGTTTAAAGGGAAAACAAAAACTTTGAGTCAGACTTAAAGCCTGGTATGAATAATAATCTACCATCTCAAACCATTTAGATATCTAGTGAGACCACGCCGCTCAGCGGAACGGGTTTTCCCCTCACTGGTATCCTAAAACCTTTATAAAACCATATATTATGCTCCTACATCCACAATGGTTAAAACAATTCAAAACAATATGATATGATGATATGCAAAACAAGTGAATCAATGTTGGATTACCCATCCCCATTCATTTAGACAATCCATCTTAATTATAGTTTCTAGGGTCACTATTAACCTATTAGTTTTCATGGGTTTACTAATAACCAGTTTAATGTTTATGGACTTCTTGTCCAGTTTCATAGTTTTCATGGGATAACTAAGAACCTATTAGCCCCTACCAATATCTTTACTGTTTCATGGGTTCTCTCTGAACCTATTGGTAACTCCAAAGTCCTTCTCTTATCCTAGTTTTCATGGGTTAACTAGGAACCTATTGACATCTGTCAATATCTTAATCCAGATATAGTTTTCATGGGCTAACTACAAACCTACTGGCCCCTGCCAATATCAAATCATAGTTTTCGTGGGCTAACTATGAATCTGTCTTTCTAACATCCCCATTTATACATAATTTTCATGGGATTACTATGAACCTATTGGCCCCTGCCAATATCTTTTTCTATACATAGTTTTCATGGGCTAACTGAGAACCTATTGGCCCATGCCAATATCTTTCTTTAGTATTTTAGCATTCTACATTTTGGTCTTCCTGACCTCCTGGATGCAATCCTACTCATTCAGAAGTTAAATTAATTTATATTCACTATTGGGTCAACCTAGCTGGTTATCTGCTCTTCCCCAAAATACAGTTATGGGTCCATTATAATGTGATTATATACATATATGAAGAAGCAACACAAAATCATGGTTAATACCTTTAACCTTTTAATCAAATAAAAATTCTTCAAAAACACCTTTTCAAAACACTTTATTTATTTATATGCCATGGTTTTCCTTTAAAAATAAGATTGGGTTATTTTTTTGAAAACTAAGGCTTTCAAAACCTTCAGAACCTTGCTTTCGACCTTACTAGATAACCTCATTCGAAAGAATATAAATCTCTTTTCAAAACATTAGATCCCTACCTTTCGAAACACTATAAAAACCTCTCTTCCGAAACCTTTCGAAAGTAATAAAGTATTACTTATTAACTCTTAGAAGCATAGCTTCAAAACCATTGAAAGTACCCCCTTTGAAACATTTGAAAGTTCCCCTTTCGAAACCTTTGGAAGTATCCCTTCCGAAACCATTGTAATTCCCTCTTTCGAAACCATTGGGTTTACATGTAAAAATTTCATTTGGGTCAAAGTGAATATAAACTAAAGTATCCCTTTCAAAACAATTCTTTATCATCTTAAAGTATTAGGGAAAACTTGATGGCGTTGGCACCTTCCCTTTCGAAAGCTTCAAATCATTTAAGTAAAATATTGAAGATTAGCATCGAAACCCCCTTTCGAAGCCATTTCCTTTGAAACCCTTGAACCCTTTCGAAAGCATTTAGGAAGTGGCTTAGTATAAGTTTAAAATAAAGGTTACCCTTTGAAAGCATTGATGACTTCAATACACTCGAAAGGCAAAAGAACAGCGATTGGGTTTCAACCTGGTCGGAACCTGTAACGACCACGACTTTCTCTCCATAGAAAGTCGTATCGCTAATAAGAAAGAAAGGGGTAGAAAGTAGAAAAGAAGAGAAGAAAGAAAGAAACAACAACAACGATCTCACAGCGGAACGAATAAATTATATTAATAACATAAACTATTAAATAGTATACAACACTTTACAGAGTTACACAGCATATACATCACTTACTAGACAGTTATAAACATCTGTCTAGACATTACAACTCAAATACAAGACAAGACACTATCACAGATATCAACACAGCGGAATACTATATCTACGAACGCCGAAGCCTCCTGCTCCATTGCTCCTCCAGAATATTCGTCAAAGTTAAACCTGAATCCCTTGGCTACTCGTAAAAATTTGAGTACCCAAGAGTTTATAAAACAGAAATAAACACTTGGGTCAGACATGGGTCTGGTGTGAGTAACAGGTTAAACTTGCTTAACTTCAAAACCTTTAGAAAGAAAAGGTATCACGTAAGACTCCCCACAAATAAACATGGGTAAGTTTTTACCTTACGCTAACCAAAACATTTGATAGGAAATCTGATTTTATTATAATAGGGTCTAGGGTTTTCAAGTAAAATATAGAAATAGCTGAAATGCTTACATCTCACATTCCAACATAGTTGGGCACAACTAATACGTACGGCACTTATTGGAGTTTGGATTCCATACAATGGCAGGGCTACCGGGGTACCGCCCGTCACAGTACGTGGCCTAGATCACCGTACCGAGGATCACTCCCAATCCCCTGCAACACAAGGTCGGAACATCCCTTACTGGATAATTCCCGCACAAGATACCTCACGGTTGGGATCAGCAACCGCACACACTAAGCCGAAATAAGAAGGGACTTCTAGACAGAGGTAATCTTGTCCTACTTGGGTGCTACCCACTAACCTTGCTGCACCTCCCCTGTTTTAGCCATTCCCGGTTTATGAGGCTTGAGGTCACGATTACCTTAGAAAAGAACACATCACTTAGAATGCTCATCGTCCACCTGACGATGTTCTGAAAGCATTCAATCCATACAAGTTCGTTCCGGGTTCGAACGAAACCGAAGGCATTATCTCGTTACACTCGTTTTGGAATCACCCTCAGAGTTAACGACAATAACCCTTGCACTCTGAATCTTCATCTTCACTTGATTCACGACCTATCGTTAATTTGGATCGATGTGGTATTCGGGTCTCCAGACCTGGAAATCCGGTATACGGAAACCCGATCCCGGTCTCATCGAAATCCAAAGCGTATCTTTTAAGGCCAAGTTGTTTTAAAGGTTAAAACAATTCAATTCTACTATCTATTTACACACAGATAGATAATTCATAGATTCACAATAGATAATCAACATTATCATTAAAAGCAGATAATCCATATTATCAGCATTATGCAACCAAAGCATCCAAATCATACAGTATCAATTATCTCATCTCTGAGATCTCAAACCATTCAAGGTAAATCAATATCATTCAATATCCTTAAGAAATGATTTATTAATCACCTTTTATAGTTAATTTAAAATGAATTAAATTAAATACTTCATCTCTAATTAATTTAAAGTAAATTAAATTAATTACTTCCATCATTAACAATCTTGCTTAAATCACTATTAATTAATTATCAATTAATTAATCCACCCTTATCCAATTATTCATTTTTAATTAATCATCCTTGATTAATTACATTTAATTACATTCAAGTAATTAGCACTTAAATTAATTTCACAAATTAATTATTCTTAACTACTTATAGTAATTAACCTTTAATTACTACATTTATTAATTAACTATAATTAATTATCTTACTCCTTAATTAATTACATTAATTAATCACTTCCTTTATTAATTATCCCTAAATTAATCAATTCTTAATTATATCATCAATTATTAACTAATGATCCTTAATTACATTTTAATTAATTACTTTATTTAAATTAATTAAACCATAATTATTAATCACTATTGATTAATCACATTCAGTAATTAACTATCCTTAATTACTTCTTAAAATAAATTAATTATTCCTTAATTAATTTCTTAATTAATCTCTTGATTAATTCCATTAAGTAATTAACTACCTTTAATTACTTTATTAATTACATCAGTAATTATCCATTAATTACTTCCTAAGTAATTATACCTCATTAAATTACATTTAGTAATTACTTCACAAATCATTAAATGATTATCTTAAATTAATTAAACTTAATTAATTAACTTAACTAATCAATTCAAACTCAATTAATTACAATGAGTAATTAATTTCCTAATTACTTCCATTAAGTAAAACAATTCACAAATGATTAACCTTAATTAATCTATTTAATAAATAAAATTAATCATATTAATTAATTATTTAATAAACCTTAGTTAATGATCTATATTAACTATTCTTTAATTATTTTTCTTAAATAATTAAACTTTAATTAACCATTATTGATTACAATTTAATTAATTCCAATTACCAATAAATTAATCTTTCATTTCTTAATTAATTAAGTACCTAACAATAACTTAATTAATCCTTAATTACTTAAATAATTTATTCCTAACTATTAATTAACAATCTTAACTTATCAATATAAAATATACCTTAACATTCAAATTTGTTTAAAACAAATTTTAACTTTAAAAACTTCTTTTTATTTCAAAATTGAAATGCAAATAAACTTTGATTCCAGATAAATCTTTAGATTTTGAAACCTATCTACAATTTAAAACTTTATCTTTAAAATTCAAACTTCTTAATCTTTTTAAAAGTAGTTAAGTCAATTCAAAATTTAAAAACTTTATCTTATTTGAAACTGAGATTTAAACTTAACTCCAGATTTAAAAACTAGATTTAAACTTATTTAAACTTGCTTTTATTAAAACTCAGCTTTTTAAATTTTAATTTAAAATTTAAAAAAAACTGGAAAACAGTTCTCTGTAAAAACCTGGAATACAACATTACCCGAGCCAAAACTAAACTACTTCGAGTCAAACTCCTATCTAACCCGAACAAAAACTCAAATGACTCGAGAAACCCCGAGTACCCAAATTCCCAAACCCAACTTCACCAGAAAATGTGTGCACGTGCACAGAGACGCTGATCGTCTCCGATCACCAGCATTGATCTCTTCCCATCGGCGATCACCTGAGAACCCAATCTCGACCACCAAAACAATCAATACGAACTTGAAACGAATTCGAGCATTCAAGACTAAACCTGGAACAAAAGTTACGAACCACCACGAAGCCTGGAAACGCCTCGACAACACATCTCCGACCACTAGAATGCTAGATCCTCCGGCCACGACATCGACAACATTCCAGCTTCCAATCTCCAAAACCTGGTGGAACTCGATCCACCAGAGAGTTCGTGATGCCTGCGTTTCTAACCACCAGAAAAACTAGGTTTACAGAACTAAACATCCACCTGCCACCGCCACAGTGCCCTAAACACCTTACTGCCATTTTTCCCATACTCTCCGTTCATCACTCTCCCTCCAGAAGGAATCCTGACCCCTCCGAGCACATAGATCATCGGAGACAACCAAAAATGCACTTTTTGATCAACCCAGAACTACTCCAATATCCCATTGCTAAAATTTGTGATTTGAATCTTAAAAATCGTGTTTTAGTTTAGGGATTTCATTTATAACCCTGAATCAATAAATTAAGATGTTTAATTTTTAACAAGATTCCAACTTGTACTGATCTACTTGATTTTTACAAAGTAATTTCTAATTTAATTTACTTAAATAAGGTTTAAACTTTAATCTATGCTTAAACAAACAAATTTTATTTAAATCCTAAGACTAACAGAGATTGGTTAAAGGAATAATGGATTTTTAAACAAAATCTTAGTTTTAAAACTAAGAACAGAGAAGTTCAGACATTTCACCAACATGCACATATTTATCACCCAAATGTTCATAGAAAAATTAATACATATACAAACATTCTTGCTTCAAAGATCTACATATACCCATTTATACTTAAGCATTTTAGAAAGATGCCACTTCCCTAAATAATGATGACAGAGCACTTATAAACAGTATGCACACAAATAAGAATTCTCATCAGACATCCACTCATGCAATGCACACATTTATATTCAACCATACTAGCATGCAATCAAATTTTATTTTAAATTTTAAAGTTACTCACCAGATTTTAAGACAGAGACTCCAGATTTTTGAAAACAACACTTGAATCTTTTTAAAAATTGAGTTGCTGGCATTTGTCTTTTGAAAACTTGAGAACTGGAAGGTGCCTTTGTTTGATTTAAAACTTGCATGCCTTTGAATTTGCTTTTAATTCCAGATTTGCTTGCTTTTTCTCAGGTTTGAAGAATGTAGGCTTGGTTCCAGGTTTTTGAAAGAATTTAGTTCAGGCTCATATACTTTTGAAAATGAGTTTGCAGCCTTGAAACAGAACAGGCTTTTGATTTGGAATTGTCTTACAGGTTTGAAGAAGATGCAGGTTAATGATTTTAGTTCAGGCTTATGTACTTTTCAGATTTGAGGAGGATTACTGATTTCAGATTTGTTTATGAGGATTTGATTGAGTTTATTCTTGGTTTTGAATAGAAGAAGTTAGAGAAAAAAAATGAATCACGGATCTGTTTTTGATCTGTTTGTTTTCAGGTTTTGATGATCTGAGATTTGCTTCATTTTTTTGTTTAGAAAGGAGGTTAGAAAAGAAAAGAAAAATGGAGATGTTTGTTTATATAAACTGAAATTATCTAAAAATAAAAATAAAAGAAAAAATAAAATTAAGTGACACTTGTCTCATTGTTTAATTCATGACTTAACACATGTTATATTAGGCTTTGATATAATGACATTTGTCTTTTAAGTAATTAATACATATTTTATTTATTTTAAAAATGTTAATAAAAGCTTTTTACACTAGTTTACTATTTATAAATACTTACCTAATATGTATATGTATATAAATTACTTTAAAGAAAATGTAAATAACCAATATATATATAAATAAAATCTTATATCTATATTTTAAAATATCTTTCTTTTGAATTTCTATTATAAATCCAAATTCATATTCAATTTAAATTTACAATAACAATCCTATTTTATTTAAAGTCTATTTATATTTATAAAAACAAAGTATTGAAAATTTCAAATTTGACTATTTTAAATAATTTATAAAAGAAATTATAAATTACTTCTATTATTAAATGAATTAATACCATATGTAAATTGTATTTTAAACCTCTATTTTTAAATCATATATATCAAGTAATATTTAAAAAGAAATAAAATAAACCTTTTATTTAAACTAAACTTAAGCTAAAATCTATTTTAAACAATTAAACATTTATATTATGTATTTTAAAACTATATAGTTATTTATCAAAAAGCTTAATAGTTTTAAATTAAATCATGATTTCCAAATTACCCAAAATATTAGAAATTTGAAAACATAATTTCATTTGTTAAATTCAGACCAACTCATCTATTTATAATATATACAATTATACATATATATTATAAATAGAAAATATTCTATTAAACTTTTAAAAAAAATAAATCACTAATTAAATATTTATTTAATTAGATTATTAAATTTATTCAAATTTATTAACAAAGATCATCAAATCAATTTAATTTCCAATGCAGATTATTAAATTGATATTGTCCAAATTCCCGGGATATCACATTCCTCCCCCTTAAAATAATTTCGTCCCCGAAATTTAAACAAAGGTAATTTAATAATCTTATTAAAGATTTTAATTTAAAACACAAGCATATACTATCATCCATATTCTAACAACCATAGCAACCAATTCATCCAATCAAACAATTCTAACTATCTAGACTAAATTCTAGATAAAATTCCTCGAGTTTCCCCAAGTATATATATATACCGGGATACTCGCTCTACAAACAATCTAAACTACTAAGCTATAGATCTCCTACTCATCTAGATCTATATAACTAAACAAGAAATCAGACTACAGACGAGTCTGACTCAATAACCAAACTTCCCAAAACTGCAGATTCTAAAACCAGAGATAGATCAAATACGTATTCCCTCAGAGATACGTAAAACTCAATGAATTCCAGTTATCCAAACTGACAATTCAATTCAGAAGTCCAAATACTTATCCAAATCAGAACACAGACTAGATCCAAACATAACTCTACTTCACAATTATCCGTAGATTCCAAACTTACTTCTCCTATCCAAAGATACACTCCAAACTGCTTTCGCTGCTTAACTCTGATCTGAGGTAGAACACAAACACAGACTGGACAACTCATTCCAGAAATAAGGTTCACTGATCCATAAATAAAACTCAGATATTCCAGCAAAACTTGAGTTGCTTCACCAACTCCATCTCTAGGAAACATCCTTCCACTAGACTGAACCACCGGTATTACTCCTGGAATCCAAGCGATAAGAAAACTCAACCTTCAGATGCGGACAACTCCTGACTTCTCTGAAGACATCCAGAAAAATTCTGACAACCCAAGGGAACACTCAGACAATCGCAAGTCACTTTTGCGATCAACCCATCCTAATTCCAAACAGACTGTTCTCTCTTTACCAATCAGAACAGCTTACACTTATTTATCCAATTTATCGAAGAAATGGATCCACTCTACTGCTTCTGAACTTCACTTCCAGAAAAACTGCTCATCCAGAAAACTCCGAGCTGCACTGCTGACACTGATGCTCCTATCCAAAGCTCTTCGAGAAACTCGAACTCCAAACCAAAGCAGAAACACCATGCTGAACTCAGCCACAACACCGAAACATTCACACTTCCTTAATCTTGTTCCAAAGAAAACATCTTCGGGAACATCCATCGTCACTGTATCTCATCATACAGCTACTATTACCTGAGGTATCAAGGTACCATCACTCGCTTCTGTTCAACCGACAGATCCAACTTTACTCATCCACACTTCAAAGATAAACTCCGAACCATTACAGTTTCCTTCGGAGATCGATGAAATCCTTCACCACAGCAAAGCTTACTCGAGACGGTATTGGGTCTACAGTCTCGACAAATACACTTCCAACCTCAACATTTAAACTCCAACCATTGGTAGTCGTGTTTCACACACCACTACCCCATCTACCTTTATAACTTATATTGGAAAACCCGAACAGGTAACCCAACAAATAGGTAGAAATATATATATATTTAAAATGATACTTTTTATATAGAAATTATTTCATTTACCTCTTTAAAACAATATTGTGTCCGTTGGCCTGGTTCAAGTGTTTAGAGATCCCTATCAATAACGTTAGCTACTCGTATTGACCAGAATCCATATACCACTCAACCGATCAATTAACACAATATAAAATCATTTTTATATAACTAACAATTACGCGCTCTCGTATAGACACCACTTCAGAGCCTAGGTATTCACCCAACCTACCGCTCTGATATTCACTTAACCAATAGCTTAGGTATTCGCTCAACCTATGCTCTGATACCACGGTAACGACCACGACTTTCTCTCCATAGAAAGTCGTATCGCTAATAAGAAAGAAAGGGGTAGAAAGTAGAAAAGAAGAGAAGAAAGAAAGAAACAACAACAACGATCTCACAGCGGAACGAATAAATTATATTAATAACATAAACTATTACATAGTATACAACACTTTACAGAGTTACACAGCATATACATCACTTACTAGATAGTTATAAACATCTGTCTAGACATTACAACTCAAATACAAGACAAGACACTATCACAGATATCAACACAGCGGAATACTATATCTACGAACGCCGAAGCCTCCTGCTCCATTGCTCCTCCAGAATATTCGTCAAAGCTAAACCTGAATCCCTTGGCTACTCGTAAAAATTTGAGTACCCAAGAGTTTATAAAACAGAAATAACACTTGGGTCAGACATGGGTCTGGTGTGAGTAACAGGTTAAACTTGCTTAACTTCAAAACCTTTAGAAAGAAAAGGTATCACGTAAGACTCCCCACAAATAAACATGGGTAAGTTTTTACCTTACGCTAACCAAAACATTTGATAGGAAATCTGATTTTATTATAATAGGGTCTAGGGTTTTCAAGTAAAATATAGAAATAGCTGAAATGCTTACATCTCACATTCCAACATAGTTGGGCACAACTAATACGTACGACACTTATTGGAGTTTGGATTCCATACAATGGCAGGGCTACCGGGGTACCGCCCGTCACAGTACGTGGCCTAGATCACCGTACCGAGGATCACTCCCAATCCCCTGCAACACAAGGTCGGAACATCCCTTACTGGATAATTCCCGCACAAGATACCTCACGGTTGGGATCAGCAACCGCACACACTAAGCCGAAATAAGAAGGGACTTCTAGACAGAGGTAATCTTGTCCTACTTGGGTGCTACCCACTAACCTTGCTGCACCTCCCCTGTTTTAGCCATTCCCGGTTTGTGAGGCTTGAGGTCACGATTACCTTAGAAAAGAACACATCACTTAGAATGCTCATCGTCCACCTGACGATGTTCTGAAAGCATTCAATCCATACAAGTTCGTTCCGGGTTCGAACGAAACCGAAGGCATTATCTCGTTACACTCGTTTTGGAATCACCCTCAGAGTTAACGACAATAACCCTTGCACTCTGAATCTTCATCTTCACTTGATTCACGACCTATCGTTAATTTGGATCGATGTGGTATTCGGGTCTCCAGACCTGGAAATCCGGTATACGGAAACCCGATCCCGGTCTCATCGAAATCCAAAGCGTATCTTTTAAGGCCAAGTTGTTTTAAAGGTTAAAACAATTCAATTCTACTATCTATTTACACACAGATAGATAATTCATAGATTCACAATAGATAATCAACATTATCATTAAAAGCAGATAATCCATATTATCAGCATTATGCAACCAAAGCATCCAAATCATACAGTATCAATTATCTCATCTCTGAGATCTCAAACCATTCAAGGTAAATCAATATCATTCAATATCCTTAAGAAATGATTTATTAATCACCTTTTATAGTTAATTTAAAATGAATTAAATTAAATACTTCATCTCTAATTAATTTAAAGTAAATTAAATTAATTACTTCCATCATTAACAATCTTGCTTAAATCACTATTAATTAATTATCAATTAATTAATCCACCCTTATCCAATTATTCATTTTTAATTAATCATCCTTGATTAATTACATTTAATTACATTCAAGTAATTAGCACTTAAATTAATTTCACAAATTAATTATTCTTAACTACTTATAGTAATTAACCTTTAATTACTACATTTATTAATTAACTATAATTAATTATCTTACTCCTTAATTAATTACATTAATTAATCACTTCCTTTATTAATTATCCCTAAATTAATCAATTCTTAATTATATCATCAATTATTAACTAATGATCCTTAATTACATTTTAATTAATTACTTTATTTAAATTAATTAAACCATAATTATTAATCACTATTGATTAATCACATTCAGTAATTAACTATCCTTAATTACTTCTTAAAATAAATTAATTATTCCTTAATTAATTTCTTAATTAATCTCTTGATTAATTCCATTAAGTAATTAACTACCTTTAATTACTTTATTAATTACATCAGTAATTATCCATTAATTACTTCCTAAGTAATTATACCTCATTAAATTACATTTAGTAATTACTTCACAAATCATTAAATGATTATCTTAAATTAATTAAACTTAATTAATTAACTTAACTAATCAATTCAAACTCAATTAATTACAATGAGTAATTAATTTCCTAATTACTTCCATTAAGTAAAACAATTCACAAATGATTAACCTTAACTAATCTATTTAATAAATAAAATTAATCATATTAATTAATTATTTAATAAACCTTAGTTAATGATCTATATTAACTATTCTTTAATTATTTTTCTTAAATAATTAAACTTTAATTAACCATTATTGATTACAATTTAATTAATTCCAATTACCAATAAATTAATCTTTCATTTCTTAATTAATTAAGTACCTAACAATAACTTAATTAATCCTTAATTACTTAAATAATTTATTCCTAACTATTAATTAACAATCTTAACTTATCAATATAAAATATACCTTAACATTCAAATTTGTTTAAAACAAATTTTAACTTTAAAAACTTCTTTTTATTTCAAAATTGAAATGCAAATAAACTTTGATTCCAGATAAATCTTTAGATTTTGAAACCTATCTACAATTTAAAACTTTATCTTTAAAATTCAAACTTCTTAATCTTTTTAAAAGTAGTTAAGTCAATTCAAAATTTAAAAACTTTATCTTATTTGAAACTGAGATTTAAACTTAACTCCAGATTTAAAAACTAGATTTAAACTTATTTAAACTTGCTTTTATTAAAACTCAGCTTTTTAAATTTTAATTTAAAATTTAAAAAAAACTGGAAAACAGTTCTCTGTAAAAACCTGGAATACAACATTACCCGAGCCAAAACTAAACTACTTCGAGTCAAACTCCTATCTAACCCGAACAAAAACTCAAATGACTCGAGAAACCCCGAGTACCCAAATTCCCAAACCCAACTTCACCAGAAAATGTGTGCACGTGCACAGAGACGCTGATCGTCTCCGATCACCAGCATTGATCTCTTCCCATCGGCGATCACCTGAGAACCCAATCTCGACCACCAAAACAATCAATACGAACTTGAAACGAATTCGAGCATTCAAGACTAAACCTGGAACAAAAGTTACGAACCACCACGAAGCCTGGAAACGCCTCGACAACACATCTCCGACCACTAGAATGCTAGATCCTCCGGCCACGACATCGACAACACTCCAGCTTCCAATCTCCAAAACCTGGTGGAACTCGATCCACCAGAGAGTTCGTGATGCCTGCGTTTCTAACCACCAGAAAAACTAGGTTTACAGAACTAAACATCCACCTGCCACCGCCACAGTGCCCTAAACACCTTACTGCCATTTTTCCCATACTCTCCGTTCATCACTCTCCCTCCAGAAGGAATCCTGACCCCTCCGAGCACATAGATCATCGGAGACAACCAAAAATGCACTTTTTGATCAACCCAGAACTACTCCAATATCCCATTGCTAAAATTTGTGATTTGAATCTTAAAAATCGTGTTTTAGTTTAGGGATTTCATTTATAACCCTGAATCAATAAATTAAGATGTTTAATTTTTAACAAGATTCCAACTTGTACTGATCTACTTGATTTTTACAAAGTAATTTCTAATTTAATTTACTTAAATAAGGTTTAAACTTTAATCTATGCTTAAACAAACAAATTTTATTTAAATCCTAAGACTAACAGAGATTGGTTAAAGGAATAATGGATTTTTAAACAAAATCTTAGTTTTAAAACTAAGAACAGAGAAGTTCAGACATTTCACCAACATGCACATATTTATCACCCAAATGTTCATAGAAAAATTAATACATATACAAACATTCTTGCTTCAAAGATCTACATATACCCATTTATACTTAAGCATTTTAGAAAGATGCCACTTCCCTAAATAATGATGACAGAGCACTTATAAACAGTATGCACACAAATAAGAATTCTCATCAGACATCCACTCATGCAATGCACACATTTATATTCAACCATACTAGCATGCAATCAAATTTTATTTTAAATTTTAAAGTTACTCACCAGATTTTAAGACAGAGACTCCAGATTTTTGAAAACAACACTTGAATCTTTTTAAAAATTGAGTTGCTGGCATTTGTCTTTTGAAAACTTGAGAACTGGAAGGTGCCTTTGTTTGATTTAAAACTTGCATGCCTTTGAATTTGCTTTTAATTCCAGATTTGCTTGCTTTTTCTCAGGTTTGAAGAATGTAGGCTTGGTTCCAGGTTTTTGAAAGAATTTAGTTCAGGCTCATATACTTTTGAAAATGAGTTTGCAGCCTTGAAACAGAACAGGCTTTTGATTTGGAATTATCTTACAGGTTTGAAGAAGATGCAGGTTAATGATTTTAGTTCAGGCTTATGTACTTTTCATATTTGAGGAGGATTACTGATTTCAGATTTGTTTATGAGGATTTGATTGAGTTTATTCTTGGTTTTGAATAGAAGAAGTTAGAGAAAAAAAAAATGAATCACGGATCTGTTTTTGATCTGTTTGTTTTCAGGTTTTGATGATCTGAGATTTGCTTCATTTTTTTGTTTAGAAAGGAGGTTAGAAAAGAAAAGAAAAATGGAGATGTTTGTTTATATAAACTGAAATTATCTAAAAATAAAAATAAAAGAAAAAATAAAATTAAGTGACACTTGTCTCATTGTTTAATTCATGACTTAACACATGTTATATTAGGCTTTGATATAATGACATTTGTCTTTTAAGTAATTAATACATATTTTATTTATTTTAAAAATGTTAATAAAAGCTTTTTACACTAGTTTACTATTTATAAATACTTACCTAATATGTATATGTATATAAATTACTTTAAAGAAAATGTAAATAACCAATATATATATAAATAAAATCTTATATCTATATTTTAAAATATCTTTCTTTTGAATTTCTATTATAAATCCAAATTCATATTCAATTTAAATTTACAATAACAATCCTATTTTATTTAAAGTCTATTTATATTTATAAAAACAAAGTATTGAAAATTTCAAATTTGACTATTTTAAATAATTTATAAAAGAAATTATAAATTACTTCTATTATTAAATGAATTAATACCATATGTAAATTGTATTTTAAACCTCTATTTTTAAATCATATATATCAAGTAATATTTAAAAAGAAATAAAATAAACCTTTTATTTAAACTAAACTTAAGCTAAAATCTATTTTAAACAATTAAACATTTATATTATGTATTTTAAAACTATATAGTTATTTATCAAAAAGCTTAATAGTTTTAAATTAAATCATGATTTCCAAATTACCCAAAATATTAGAAATTTGAAAACATAATTTCATTTGTTAAATTCAGACCAACTCATCTATTTATAATATATACAATTATACATATATATTATAAATAGAAAATATTCTATTAAACTTTTAAAAAAAATAAATCACTAATTAAATATTTATTTAATTAGATTATTAAATTTATTCAAATTTATTAACAAAGATCATCAAATCAATTTAATTTCCAATGCAGATTATTAAATTGATATTGTCCAAATTCCCGGGATATCACAGAACCACTACTCTCAGAATCATAATTTCTATAAGTAAAGAAACCCATTCGAAAGCCTATACTTTAAAACATAAGATGGCAACCCCTTCAAAAGCTATTAGAAAACCCCTTATGAAAGCATATGTTTCGTCTCCTTCGAAAGATTTAATAAAACAAAGGTAGACGCTTAACTTTTTAAAACAAACAAAGGTATCGACCCCATCGGAAGCAATGCTTTCGACACCATGCCTTCCGCCTTTCTTCAATCCACTATGTACCATCTAAGTGATACCTTGTATATTGGTTTGGTCTGGGTTGGTTTCGATTGAGATGGAGCGGAAGCATTGGAGTCGGAAGTCACTTCTCATAGGGGCGAAACCTGCTTTTTTGAGTAAAAGCTGGTTAATGCCAATTAAAGCAAATTCTTCTAACTAACCTGCCCACGTGTAAACATGTGATTGGTTGCCTCAACTTTACAAATTCTTTACCAAAATACCCACCGCTTAATTTCAGATCTAAACTAAGGTTAATTTAGCAAATAATCCCTTCCATTAAGCAAAATCGATATTGCAAGTAAGTCCTTCTTCTAAAATAATTTAATTTCCATAGCAAGTGGTTTTGAAAATTTTAAGAGCTAAAAAATAATGGCCGCTCTCTTCTCAACATCGTCTATTTCTAATACTCGTTTAAATTCGTCCTTTGCTTATCTTTCTAATTTGATATGGTCTGCGAATCTTAATACGGTGAATTCTCATTCTTATGCTCAAATAGTTAGAGATAATCCTATTCCATCGCGTTATTATACCAATCGCTTATTTCCTTCTTACCCTTTAAACAAGAAATGGATCAATTTGAGGAAAGGGAAGGAATTCTGTCTTCGATGCGGTGGATTATCTCATCTGGCGAATGTTTGTAGAGATCCAATTAGGTGTTTCAAATGTGGTTTTTTGGTCATAAAAGGAACAGCTGTTTGATGAAATTGAATGGCCCCTCTGGAGATTCAGGCAGATCGATCTTAGATGGTAATTAAAAAATAATGTTTATCAAAGATCATGGATTCCAGTTTGTTCTCAAATGCATGAAACTTAAAAGAGTTTTACTAGATCATCTTTGGATTCAAAAGGAAGTGGGTATTGATTTATTGGAGGATCTTTTCAGACACTTTGATGTCATCAATGATGTCAATATTGGTAAGGGTTACAGTTTGAAATTTGTAGATCCTGCAGAATATTTTGGAAAACTAGATTCTTCGATTAATGAGTAAAACTTAGTTAGAGCTTCTTCAGTTGTCCACTGTGGTTGTTCTGATGATGGGAAGTATGTTATTAATGATACGATTGATTTAGAAATCACTTTTTTTAATCAAAGTGAGGAAAATATCATTCTTGATCTAGTATTGTTGGACCTAGATATCTCTCTTTTGTAGACAAGGATCTCTTTCTCCTCTAATTAATGCTGGTGGTGATCACGGAGTCTCATTTCAGCCTAAAAGCCATGTTATAACTAGAGATCAATTGATAGTTTCTGTTGATGACTATGTTGTTCGTAATAATCATTTGGCAAAGCCTTGTGAAGTGGAGAGTTTCAATTTAGTTACTAATAATAGGTTTGATTGTTTGGATTTATTGGAAGATTCTGATTTATCTTTAAAGAATCACTCAGAGATTGAAGAGGCTGATGTTGTCTCATATGGTGGATGTGTATTTATAGAAAACTCACAGTGTGCATCTCTGCGTGCACCTGTGCCAGATACAAAAAGATTGGAATTGATGTTCATGATTGATAAAAGTGATGAGATGCTTGAGATTCAAGATGGTAAAGTGGATGGAGAGGAAGACATTGTTGTTGACAATTTAGTGATTAAAGAATCCATACTTTCTACTTATGAAACTCGAACCGTTGATGATGCTAATCCAGAGATGATTAGTGCTATTGTCTCTCATGGTGGATGTGTTTATGCAAAAAACTCACAATGTGTGTAATGACCCAGAATTTGACCACTTTAAAATATACTATTTAAAGTGATTTTAAATATAAAATAGGTAAAGTTATATGATTCAAACAATATTAAATAGGATTTGGAAAGAGAAATATACATAAAAATAGTAACATTTGCTTATATCGACAAAATGACAAAATGCTGATTTCAGAAAAGTAAGTTTCAATGGTTAAATGAATTATTTTAATTTATTTATGAGTGTTTATATTTTTAAATAACATTATACAAATTTATTTTTAAATTTAGTTTATATAAATAAATAGTTTAACTAAAACGTCAAAATGTGACCGTAAAACATTTTGTCGAAAATCAAAGTTTTGTCGATTAAAAGTTGTTGCAACGTCATCGCACCTTTATTTTCTTATGTAGAAACATATTCAAATAGTGTAAGTATTAATTAGTTCACTATTACTTTTACTAAACAAGGTTAGAAAATTCTAGAATATAATTAAGAAAAAGTAAGCACAAAAAGACAAACATGTCATTTCAAAGCAAAAAGTAAATATCAACTCAAACAAACATAATTATTATATTCTTTACTTAATACTTAAGTGAAAATGACATAAAGTAATGATTTGAAATGTGATGTTAAGTGTAAAAAAAAGGTTGCTTAAAAAGTAAGTAAATGGTATTTTGGTCTTTTTACAAAATATTATTTTAATCCAAAGCTTTTTCTATAAATAAGCATCCACTTTCTCACTTTTTTTCACTTCTTCTTCTTCCTTTTTCAAGCTTTCTAAAAGCTTCTCTAATGGCTTCCATGCCTTAGGAAAATAATATAAAAATATTAGAAAAAAAAGTAAAGAGAAAATTTCAAATTTAGTGCAAACCACCTCTTTTTCCACCTACAACTCACAGCCACCACCTCCAAGCCAAGGTCGAGCTCCTCCAACCTCCCCAAGCTAGGCCGTGTGCACCTCCCTCCTCCACAAGTCCAAGCCGCACACATCAAGAAGAAGGAAGGAGATAGGGAAGCTTCAGAGCAAGAAAAAGAGAAGAAAGTGCTGCCGGAATAGATTCAGGAATCTACATAAAAGATTGGTGGAGTGGAACTAATTGTGAGTACTCAAATCTTGGTTTTATTTTAATAAAACTTAAGTTGATAATACACATGGTAAATTAGAAATTAATATGTTGAATATTGGTTGATATTGGATGATAACTTGGTTGATATTATGGTTGATTATATGTTTATGATATGGATGATAACTTTGTTTGATAAATGATAAGAGAAATGGTTAGTAAGCATAGTTAATTCAGTGGAAATTATATCCATATAAATGTGTATATGGAAATTATTTAGCCTCTTAATGATTTCAGAATATCTAAAAAGATTGAAAATGATATTATAATATTATAATGTGAAATGAAATGAAAAATGAGTTTGAAATGATGAAAATATTGTTTTAAATAAGTTAAAATAGTTTAAATATGGTTTAAAACAAATTAAAGTGTTTCGGAAAAATTATGAAGCAATTCACAAAATTGGTCACAATCGAGCTCGTCGCGTAGCGGCAGTTCGTAAATTTTGACCCGTAACTTCAAATTAACGTAGAGAATGATTTTATAAGTCGGATTTCTTCAAAATAAAAATTATTTGGTGCACAACAATAATATTTTTCAATGAAGAAAGAAAATCAAAATTTCATCATGTAGAGTTTGAAATATGTCCAAAACAATTTTCTAAAAACATCGCGGTTTTGCAGTTCGGAATCTAAAAAGGGATTTCTTTATAAATGATATTTTTAAATGATTAAAAATATGAAATAAATTTGATAAATCTATTAAAATGGTTTAAAAGAGATTTGGAATGGAAAATATGAATTTTCAAATATTAAAAAGGTGTTTCAATCAAATAAGCTTATATAGCACTTTCCGTAGTACTTTTATGCTGCGAATTCTATAACCTTTTGAATATGAGTTGAAACATAACGATATTTCCTAGAATCAATTATGAATGTTTTAAAAAGAAAAATTAAGAGTTTAAAAGATAATTTGGAATCTTATAATCAATTCCAAAATAAAGCTAATAACTGAGTATGCGGAAACGACTAGTACATTTGTCCCGCCTATGAGATCTGGGAAGATAAAACAAGGTGTTTAAATAAGGTTGAGCAACCAGTGCCCTAAACTTACTTGGCCTATGTTTTCTCTTTTTAGACGAGGGGTGGAATAGATCGAAAGGAAAGCCCGAATGCTCTAAAAGATCATATTTAAGTTTTTCCAAGATAAAAGAAAAGAAACAAATTCTTTGAATGTTAATTAACCACTTAACATCTTTTATCGATGATTAGCATGAAGGAACCGGGATCGGATTAGGGAGATTCCTATCTGAAGAACCGAGATCAGATTTGGGTGATTCCTATCGAAAACCCCTTCAAAGTAATTTTCGAAATAAAACATACTGAAGATAAAGATTGTTGAAGACAAAGATATTCATGATGTAGGATTACTTGCCATTAGTCCCTGGAGGTGAAATTTACCATATTTAAAGTGGCAGTAGTGCTCTGTTATAAAAATCTTCGATTTGCAAGAATACGATTTGAAGTTAAGAAAGAAATCTTTGATTAAGATTTAATAAATGATTTTGGAATATTTTCCCTAAGTTAAAAGTTATAGCTTGAATATAAGAAATCTTTGATTAATATTTAATGAATGATTTGGAAAGGTTTTCCTAAGTAAAAGAGAAAATGATTTGGAATTATTCCAGGATTTAAGAAAGGTTTAAATAATCCAAATGATTTGATAAATGAGGCTTAATGATTAAATATACTCTTGAAAAGAAAATGGAATAAATTAAAAAGAATATATCTAAGAAAGATAATTGATTTAAATAAAAGATGAAGTAATTGATTGATGATTGATATCCACTTATTAACTTAACATCTTTTAAAGCGATGATCAGTTTCCAAGGAACCGGGGTCAGATTTGGATGATTCCTATCCGAAAACCACTTCGAACCAATTTATACGTTCGAAAGTGAAGACATGTTGGAAATGATTATTATTGAAGACCGTGGATCTTTATAGCATGAGGACTGCTTGTTGACATGCTCCGGGTCGCTCCCATTATAGAGTTATATATAGCAGTGGTCTCCTCGTTGTGGAGATTTTTTGAATTGCAAGGACTACTCCTTACTAGTGGTAGTAGGAGAGTGCCTTCGGTTTTGTTCAATCCCAGAACAAACTTGTATGGACGAATGTCTGACATTGCATTTCTGAGACACAACGTTTGACTTTTACAAATGTATATCTGCTTGGTGGCGGAGAAGGCAACTTCTCTTAGCTTAACACCCTTCTTTGAGACATACAAGCTTAGAGGTTGTATGCTTGTGGAAGTCAAATAGTGATCAAAGGTCTGGTAGTGTGGCATTCAAAGTGGAACCTGTTATGATCAAAGCGTAGTTTTGTATTAAAAACGTGGCTTTGAAGAAATTGATCGTAGCCTCGCGAGCCTCATACCCCGGTTATGACGGGATTCTATATGGTTAGATGTATGCTCGCATTTCGGATAGTAGTGATTTGGGTTATCAGATGTTCTAATCCCTAGGTGCCAGATACGTCTGGGCCTCATGGCAGGGATGCGCGAAGTCCGAGTCCTTGGATGTTATTCGTAGATTGTATCCACTTTTAGCCATTTGTGTTGTTGTATAATGGCGTCTGAGTCTTAGACGTAAGCCATGGATATAGATTGATCTTTCCACTAGTTTCCTATCATGTTGAAAATCCAATCCCAATACGAGATTTTCGATTTTGATTGTATTCCCAAAATAGCTGTAATGACTTGCAAACATTTCAGCTACCCTTTCTGGTATCATATATTCCGTTCGGTATATTCCATTGACCTAGTCCGGATATATTACCTTAGACTTAGTCCAGATATTGATACCTTATTTGAATAAGTTTATTTGAAAAGTGTTTTCAAAGTAATGTCATTAAAAATAATATCAAGTGAATTTTGGTATAAAAGTGTTTTGGTTATCATAAGGTAAAAACCCGTTCTTTACAAAGGTTTTGATATCATCATCATGATGTAGTCATTTTAAAATTTTGAGTATCCCACGCTGGTTTATCAAGCCCGATCTGGGTATTTTTAATACTCGGGTCAGATTCGAGTAGTTTCAAGTTTAGTCGAAGACGGTTGGAGTTTCCAGAGGAGCTGGAGATATTCATCTATGTATGGATGTATTCTATTATCCGCTATGGTTTGTTAGTTTTAGTTTGGTGTTTATCAGCAATTTAAGGACAGGTATTTATAACTGTCCAGGCTGAATCTAGGTTAGACTCTGATATTGTATATTAAAATTTTCCGCTGTAAAGATATTATTGAAATAATATATGTTATTCCATTCGTGTGAGATTCTATTCTGTCTTTATTTTCTTTCCACCCTTAATGATCCGCTTATTCGTGCAATTTGAGTTGGACATATGTGGTTTATTGTCGATTTAAAGGGTACAGAAAAACGGACCGTTACAGTGTGCATATCGCATGTACCTATGTCAGATATAAAAAATTTGGAAATGATGATTGTGATTAATAATAGTGGTGAGATGCTTAATCGTGCTATTGTGGAATCTCAATCAGAGATGGTTAGCGCTGATAGTGATAAATTTTGTGCTTGCCTTATGATTGGTAAAGTATCAAACTGTGCACCTATATCTCAAAATGCATAGAAGTCAAATATTATTGATACTGAAGTAATGGAGGAAGCTCTATATAGTTGTGGTGATTCTAATATATTAATGATTGAAAGTGGCGTATTGAGAGATTCTGCTTCCGTAAAATCAAAATGTTTGGTTGAGTTGCTGAATGAGGATGATACCATTAAGATTAATGATATGAAAGTCTCTTTGAGTAACAGTGAAATGGTGAAGATTAACTCTCTAACTGATTCTAGTGCTTATCAATATATTACGAACTATAACTCAAAGTTGGATAGAGAAGGCTATTCACTTACTCTTGGTGAAAATGTGAACTCAAACACTACTGTTTCCCAGAGTTATATGTTACTAGTTGATGATGAGCCATTACCATAGTGTGTATCATTTGGGGATATTCAGTCTATTGTTGAAGTTTCCATTGAGTTGAACGGTTTAGGCGTTCCTTTTTCTAAGGAAGTGGGGACCCGTATGGATTTCGAGGGAGAGAAATTGGTTGCGGGTCCTAATTTAGCAACATGTAACATTGATGTTAACAAAGTGGATGGAGAATTGGAGAATTCAGTGACTCGATGTTCATCTTTTTCTACATCATCGAGAAGAGGAAGGCATAGGAAGTCTGGAGCTGTAAGTGGATTTGTACAACGTAGTGCCAGGATCCGTAGTAGCCAGTCTCAATCTAAGGGTGAGTTACCTGATTCGAGTGCTATATGTGGTACTACAAATTCAGGCTCGGGTATGATTTCCGATTTGGGTAGTACGTAGTCATCATATGCTTTAGGTAGTTTGTCTTCTTCTGAGTTTTGTCAGTTAGCTAGAGATACCGCTTTTGTTTTTTCTGATGTTGAGAAAGATTTAGCGTATATTAGAAGTAGGGAATTTGATAAGGCTAGATCCGTTGGTTTATGAGGATCATTAGTTGGAATATCAGAGGTATGCATGATTTAAATAAGTGTGATAAAATAAGAGCTTTTTTAAAGACTATGCTATTGACACTGCACTCTTACAGGAAACTAGAATTGAATGTCCTAATATTCGTTTTTATAGAAGATTAGGTGGTTATCATTTTAGGAAATGGGCTTATTTACCATCTGTTGGCGCTTTTGGGGGTTTACTGATTGGGTGGCGGGATAATTCTTTTAAACTGCTCCAATGTATTCCCAAGCAACACTCTCTACATATAATTCTCATTAACCTAGTGATAATTCTATTTTAAATATTTATAATGTTTATGGGCCAAACTCAAAAATAGGTCGTTGGATTCTATGGAATGAATGTCTAGAATTTAGATCTTTAGCTCCTGGTTCTTGGATTTTGAGGGGTGATTTCAACGTTACGCGTTTTATAGGAGAACGTTCACCATGGGAGGGCGATTTCTCTGTTATGGAAGAATTTGACCAATTTATTATTAATTCTAATTTGATTGAGATTCCTCTTTCTAATAGAGATTTTACATGGAGTAGTAATACTAGGGAGTCCCCATCTATGGCTCTTCTCGGTAGGTTTTTTTGTTAGTGATGAAATTGAGGATAAATTTCCTATTTGTAGAGTTTCTGGTTGCCTTACACTTATTCTGATCATTGTCCTATTATTCTCATGTGTGAACAACATAGAGTTATTAATCGATCTTTTAAATTTGAAAAAATGTGGTTATTAGAATCTAATTTTTCGAATATTAATTAAAAATAAATGGATTTCTATAAGCTTTTATAATATTAGAAATAAGGATAATTCTGCTAAAAATTTTGTTTTAAAACTTAGGGGTCTTAGGAACTTTCTTAAAAATTGGAGTAAGAATGTTTTTAGTAGTATTAAAATTAAAAAAGAAAACATTCTTTTCGAAATGCTTTACATAAACAAGATAGAAGAAACTAGACAACTAAATCTAGGTAAGCATAACGTTCTTGCTAATCTAAAAGAAGAGCTTAATTCTATTTTAGAAAAAGAGGAGGTTTTGTGGAAACAGAGATCTAGAATTCAATGGATAAATGAAGGTATTAATAATACCAAATTTTTTCATAATATGGCTATTGGTAGAAAACGTAGTAATACGATTAATTCTATTTTTGTGAATAACGAAGAATTTGTAAAGACCTAAAAGTCGGCCTTCGAAAATCGGCATCCGTACTTCACTTGTACTCAAAATGCCGTAGATTCAAATGCCGAATCTGGTTCTCCGGAGCTTATAACACCATTAAGTATAACGACACAGCGGAAGAATGAGAATATATCAATATATATATATAACATTGATAAGTTGACAGATACAAAATCTGATACAATATGATACAACAGAATGATACAACAGATATCAACATACATCAGAGATATGATACAAGAAATAGCAGCGGAAAGAAAATAGATAACACCAGCAGCGGATAGAATGTCTCCAATAGAATGCTCCAAGATAAGCAACGTCAGTCCATGAACTCCAAGAACTGAACTAGCGCCAGATAATCTACTAAACCTGAATATCTGAAAAACCCAACTCTAGACTGCCCATGTGGAAAATGGTGGGCACCCAGAGTTTAGGAAGGGAACAATAAACTCCGGACCAGTCATGGGACTGGTGTGAGCAATAAAAACAGTTTATCTTTAAAACAACACAAAAGGATTTTAAACATTGAATCCGCAATGCTTTTGGAAAATGTAACTACCATAAGACCTCCCACCACACACACAATGCAATCGCAGACTTAGAGGAGATTTCTTCTTATGTTAGTCAAATATGCTTACTACGCAAAAGAAATTCTTTTGATATTATTAATAGTGCATAGTGGAAAACATTTCGAAAATACAATATTAATCTTAGCCAGCATAGGTACCATTATATTATGCCTGCTATAGCTGCCTCCTGAGGAGACAGGTTATACAATTTGTTGAGTCAAGATTTTTATAGAGTTTTGATTTCTGACAAAGGGATAAGTCGTGATCGACAAAAAGAAGTTATTCATTGTTTTTAAAGAGACACAAAGAGCTCCATACATTAGAGGTTGATTATTTGGTATGTTAGTAGTGTTATTTATGTTAAAATCTATCCTCAAATAATCTCATACCTTCAATCTTTGAATATAAATGTATATATGTATGAGTGCACATTAACTGTGCAGTCTGGGCTAAACCGGTCGACCGGTTTAAAACAAGGCGGTCGACCGTTTCTGCCCAGAATGCACAGATAACGTGCACAAGTGTACATAACGTATATATATTCAAATTCCTGCCTACTGGTCCATTTTGACCTGTCGACCGTTTTCAAACAGAAAGCAACCTTTTTCTTCAACGGTTGCTTCTCTTTCTCTTCACCAATGATCATGACCTTTGTTTGTACCTTTTCACAAAAGGTTACAACTGTTTATTTCTTATATAAACATCATAAAATCATTATTTCAATTAACCAATTCTATTATTCTAATCTCTATTCTATTGATCTCTGTCTTGAACTCTCAAACATTTCAATTGCTTATTGAATCATTGAAATTATTTCATATCTTTTGATTCAATTAAGTAATATACTTCCTTCAATCTTCACAAACATCATTCACATACTTTGAGGATAAGATTATAGGAAGGGTGTACTACAAGTGACAAATCAGTGTTATCAAGAGCACAAGTTGTCAACGGCAATTGTATTTGTTTTTGTTGAAGTCCTCGGTGTTGTAAGAGGCACGAAATCCCGTTCGGCTGTTCGGGTGTTGTAAACCTGTTCCTCCGGGTGAAGCGAGGTAGTTGGTAGTGAAAATCCAGATAGAAGTCTGGGACTGGACGTAGGACGGGAGGTCCGAACCAGTATAAAAATCCCTGGTGTGATTTTTATAGTTTACTGCATTTACTATTCTATATCTGTGAATTGCTATATAGTTAGTTTATTGAATATTTACTTGTATAGCAATTGTAAATAACATTCCGCATATATTGTTAGTCCATATTACACGATCCATAATTAGTGTGCACAAGCATACACACTTTCATTTGGTATCAGAGCACGGTCATCATATAACCGTAACACCGTTATTTGATATATTCTTGTAATATGGCAAATAACGCAAGCACTAGCACTAACACTTACACGAAAGGTCAATCAACACAAAGACCTCCATTCTTTAATGGTCTCAACTATAGCTATTGGGCTACACGTATGTCATTTTTTATGCAATCAAATAGCTATGATGCTTGGAATGCTACACAAAAAGAAATAGTGAATCCAACAACTGAATATTCAGAATGGACAACGGCTGAGAAAACGGCAGCAGCCGTAAATGCAAAGGCAATAAATATGCTGTTTTGTGCATTAGACCAAAATGAATATAATCGTGTTAGTATCTGCACTACTGCATATCAAATTTGGCAAACGCTGAAAACCACTCATGAAGGTACTAACAAGGTTAAACAAGCCAAAATAGCCATGCTGAAAAGTCAGTTTCAAAATTTCAAAATGAAACCGAATGAGACAATCAATGATATGTATTCAAGGTTTCAAACTATTCATCATGCACTTATCGGATTAGGACAAAAATATTCAGATTTTGATGTTGTTTCAACAGTCCTACATTCTCTGACTAGTGAATGGGAAGGAAAAGTATTAGCAATTGAAGAAGCTAATGACCTTTCTATCATGAAGCCAGATGAATTGATAGGAAATTAAATGTCCTATGAAGCAAATTTGCAGGCTAGAAAAGAACAAAATGAAGAAAAAAATGTAGCATTTCATGCTGAGAAAGATGAAAATGAATCAGATTCTGAAGATGAAGATCTAGCATTCATTGCAAAAGGATTCAAAAAATTCCTAAAATATCAAAAAGCCAGTCGTTACAACAAAAGGAAACCTGGATCAAACAAACCATCTTCATCAACTATAGAATGTTTCAACTGTCACAAAAAGGGGCACATGCAGAAGGATTGTCCAGAACAGAAGAAGAAGTCAGAAAATGATAAATTCAAACATAAGAAGGACAAGTCAAAGAAACGAGCCTTCTCAGTTACATGGGATGATTCAGACTCATCTTCATCTGAAAGTGAAAGTGATCAGGAGAATGAACAAGCTAATGTTTGTTTTATGGCAACAGAAGATGAGGTACAAATTCCTACATTTGATGAATTACTTGATATTAATTCTGAATTGATAGTGAAATATAAAGACATAAAACGTCAATTAAAAGTAGCCAAAGCAGATTTGAGTAGAGCAGAGTTTGAACGAGATATGTTAAAAGACGAGAAGAAAATATTAGAAGAAGAACTTGAAAAACTTCAAGAATCATCATCTAATGTTGACTCTCAATTATCTCTTTTGAGTCAAAAATTTGAAACTCAAAAAGAGAAAAATGATGCTCTCACTACTGAAAATCATGAGCTTAAGGCAAAAGTCAAAAATCTGGACCTAGAAAAGGCGAGCTTACAAACTAAGTTAGATGACATAACTCAAAATGTTTCTAACTTTAACAAAGGTCGAGAAAATTTGACAAAAATCATTGAAAGTTCACAATCTATTTCAAATAAACAAGGTTTGGGATATAGGAAACAAGAAACCAAGAAACATCTTGGTAATGAAAGGAAAAATAAAGTACAAAAGACTGGAGCTAAGAAAAATCTTAGTTTATTATATTCCAAACCAAAACCAGTTGTGAAATCTCAGAAGAAAAATGTCAAGACTATCAAAATATGGGTTCCTAAAACAAATAACAATTTGATTAGGAATAAATATATTCAGAATTTCATGAATACTGTACATCTTAATACTAATTATATATATAAAGGGGATACCGGACCCGTATGGGTTTGGATTCCTAAGATCTAACTCTTAGGACCCTATAAAAAGTGGGTACCATGGTCTTAATTATATTTTTTGCAGGTACCACTTAAGAAAAGAGGAAAATGGATATTCTGGTTGATACATTCCTATATTATTCCATTATCTATTACTCCTTTTTGTCGATGACAAAGGGGGAGAAAGAGCTAACAATTATTTGCAGGAATATATATATATATAAAGAATACAGACAAAATCTCAGGGAGATCACATATTCAGGGGGAGATTCAGAACTTCAGATATATGTTGTCATCAATCAAAAAGGGGGAGAATGTTGAGTCAAGATTTTTATAGAGTTTTGATTTCTGACAAAGGGATAAGTCGTGATCGACAAAAAGAAGTTATTCATTGTTTTTAAAGAGACACAAAGAGCTCCATACATTAGAGGTTGATTATTTGGTATGTTAGTAGTGTTATTTATGTTAAAATCTATCCTCAAATAATCTCATACCTTCAATCTTTGAATATAAATGTATATATGTATGAGTGCACATTAACTGTGCAGTCTGGGCTAAACCGGTCGACCGGTTTAAAACAAGGCGGTCGACCGTTTCTGCCCAGAATGCACAGATAACGTGCAAAAGTGTACATAACGTATATATATTCAAATTCCTGTCTACTGGTCCATTTTGACCTGTCGACCGTTTTCAAACAGAAAGCAACCTTTTTCTTCAACGGTTGCTTCTCTTTCTCTTTGTTTGTACCAAAAACGGGCACAACACTCTTCGGGAGTTGTTTGAAGAGATAAAATGAAGATTATAAATGTAAAACAGAGATTATCTAACAAAAACTCCAACAAATAGGAATATAAGGTGCACAGACAAGTAGTTTAGAGTGGTTCGGCGTATAGCCTACGTCCACTATGAAGTTTTGATGATTTTATTGATTCTCTTTCGATGATTACAAGCGTTTACAGCAATGAACAGCGGATTACAGTTTAGAATTCAAAATTGACAGCAAAAGTAGGATGCAAGTCTCAATCCGGCAGAGTCTGGACGCTTCAGAGAAAAAAGATCCTTTTTCCGTTGATTCTAGGGCTCTATTTATAGGCGTAGGAGGCTTGGATTTCGCTCAAACTCCGGGAGACTTGGCCTGACACGTGAGGGGACCCATTCGACCACTTCCAGAGAGTTTCAAGCCAATCTGTGATCGATACGAAATCATTTCGTATCGATCAAGATTACTTCCAATTGAGCTCAAAATTGGTGGAGATGTTCCTTGTTATGTGTGCAACCTTCAGTTAAAATTTCATCGTGTTTGGATCAGTGGATTGAGATATATCATCGATACGAGACGATGTTCTTCGCTAGGCTGCCTGGTTCGAATCCATCTCTCTGAGCTGGGGGCTTCGAATCGATGGTGTCACGCGCCCCTGTGAAGACGTGGAACGCACATTTCGCCTCGATCCTGTTTCTACTCCGAGTCGACCGCGTCGACTCCATATATCTCGGCGCATTCGCATCGAGGGATGACGTAACGCGCGCGCTTCGTCTCGATCCGGTCTTTGTGCCGCATTGACTGTTTCGACTCCACATATCTTGCCTTGTTTTACTTTGATGGAAGACACGTCATCCCTGGTCAGTTGACTCGTTGGATACGAACAAGTCATTAGGCATGGATTCGAAGTGGGGTCCTTTGATGGATACGAAGAGCACTGGTCCGATGGATACGAAGCAAGCACCGAGTGATGGATACGAAGTAGACGCTGAATGATGGATACGAAGCAGACGTTGGCTGAAGGATACGAGGTCCTTCAATTGTTGGTGTGTATGAAGTCCATCGATACGAGCTCGATGGATACGAAGGAAATCGAGTCGAACCTGGGTACCTCGATGGATTCGAAGCTGATTGGTACGAAGCTTAATGGATTCGAACTAGGGCTTCGGTGATGGATACGAAATTGCCCAGAGTGATGGATACGAAATCTGGGCTTTTCCCTCCAATTTGACTCGATCATAACTTGAGCGTATGAGTCCGGATTGACTTGAAATTTGAGGTGCTGATCTCTATGGCCTTTCTTGTCATGTCCTATCAATTGTAGCTCATTCTGGGCTCGGACAAAATTCAGTGATATCCATGGCGTGCTATCCTTGTTCTCTAGTCGGCTTCTTGGTGTCCTGGCCTTGCCAAAAGGCGGGATAACATTTGCCCCCCAAAGTACGTCTTGTGAAAACATGACGTGCTTTGAAAAGTTGTATGTCTTCTTTGGATAATTTTGAAAGTCGTACCCCTTAGCCATTCTCTCGTATCGGTCCTCTTATGAATCGATGCTCAAAGTCGAAAAGCCTTCTTTCGTATCGATGTGGGTTGACTTGATGGATACGAAAACGATCACTCGTATCGATGGTCACAAATCGCGGTGAATTCTGATTCGAATTGGTGATATCTGGTGGATACAAAATGGATGTTCGCATCGATAGATACTGATGGATACGAAAGTGACGCTCGTATTAACAGGTCTGCTCTGTTTCGAATCGATGGCTCAAAATTTGGATGTTTCGAAACGATGGTGTCTGGTGAACATTTCGCCTCGATGAATGCACAGCTTGATGGATTCGAATAGAGCGTTTGCATCGACCCATCGTATTCATGTGGCCTCCCTGTGCGTTTCGAACCGATAAAGTCTGGTGGGTTCGAAACGAGCCTTCGTTTCGATGTGCCGTCTGACTGGTTGCGACCGGTCAGATTGACTGGGAGTCGAATCGACTCGGTTCCGTCCTAGGCTTCATATAAATATCTGGGACTTCGTCATTTCTCACTTTTTTACCTTTCTACTTTTTACTGTCACTCTCCATTCCCTCTTTTACTTTCGTATCGATAAACTGAGAGACAAGTGTTCGTCTTCGAGTCGAAGCAAACCTTCGTTTCTTTATTTCAAAATCGCTGAAATCAGGTAATGAATGGATAGAGTCATGTCAATAACGTCGAATCACGAGTCTGTGCATTCATCTTTCCTGCTTTTTCGTCCAGTCTTCACGAATTTTCAGATCTGGACGAGAGAAAGCGATATTGGGGAATGACTCGTGGCCATGGAGCTGAGATCCCTTGGGGAAGAAGAAGATATGGAGGAAATCACCCTATCTTCGTCTCGTGTCGATCTAAAATTGGAATATTTGAATCGATCCAGTCAGCATACGTTCGTATCGGTAGGGAGATGAGAGCGGCAATTGTTGCGAAGCCATCGTTTTCAGATCGATGCGAAATTGGCGAATTCGATCGGTTCGAATTGATCTGCTTCCGATCGACACGACTCGTATCGATTCGAACCTGATTGATACGAAGCGCTCTCACCCCTGCCTGACCGATACGAATGTATTGAGTCGAACTCGATCGATACGAAGTACCTTCATTCCAGTGCGATCGATACGAACACATCTTTCATTCTGAGACGATCGATACGAATGTATCGATTCGAACACAGCCGGGTTGCGATGCATGATCTTCATGACTCGATACGAAATGAAATGCAACGATCGATTCCAACCTAAATTTGGACGGACTTAAAGAAACTTTTAATATTCAAATACTTGACTCCGACGAGCTTCTGCCTTGCACAATAGAACTTTGTCACAGAACTGCATATTTGACTGACTTTCGGAGCTCGTCGATGGAACTGCCATTTAACAGAAAAGTACAACAAACTCTTTAATCTTGAATCGATCGTTATCATCTGGATGGCGCAGTCATGACGGTCAGCGATGACGGTCATGTTTTTCTGACTTCCAGAATCTCGTCGCTTGCACATTTTCTTTAACTCTGCAGAATTTGCTCAAGTCACGCACAACACTCGCACTACACAACACATTCATGCACTTTACACTGGGGAATGCACGGGCTTTTTGTCACCTAATGATGGTTTCTCGTGAGTTAGCTAGTGATGGAACCGTCAAGTTCGCAGCAGCAAGAAACTCAGAACCCTATCCTTCCCAGAATTGAGATTCCGGTCATCGAGACCGAAGCTATTGGTCCAGCTCCGGACGAGTTGCCCAACGCGTCCTTCATTAACAGTCCACCTGATTCTGTCCCGTCCAATATTTCTGAAGACATGCTAGGGAGAATATGCTTAAGGCATGGCTTATCTTTGGATGAGGTATTGTTGCCTGGACCGGATGATAGGCCACATAATCCCCCGGAGGGGTATACTGCTTTTAACCGGCATGCGTGTGCAGCCGGCACACTTCCTCCATTCAACGACTATATAAGAGAAGTGTTGGCTTATCTGGACATCGCTCCATCTCAATTGCATCCAAACGGATATGCCTCACTCAACAGCTTGTTCATTGTATTCATGGAGTACCTCCATCGTCCTCCCCGTATGACCGACATAAGATACCTGTTTAATTTCAAGAGTCGGACTGACAGCCCATCTTACACGTTCCTGGAGTCTGTAAGGAACTGCCAAGTTGTCGCGGGGTCGTGGACTAGGCTAAGCTACTTTAAGTCGGAGTGGTTTTATGTCCGATGTCCTCCGGGGTTTGCCAGGAGATGGCTATTCAGACGTGAGTATTGTCTTTTTTCCCAAGTAATTGACAGGGCAATTTTCGGAGTGAAATTAAACTTACGTCTTCTTCTCTTTTTCTCTCAGCTATCATCCAGCGGCCTGAGGGTGGCTATTATAAAGAAATAGTTCGGGTCTTCCAAGAGATTCCTAGCGAAGAAAGGAATATTGAACTGTTATTGACAGATCGGAATCTCAGAGTCCTTGGGCTGATCGGTCGGAGGCAGAGCATAAGACTCGATGGTGCATTAAAGACCATCTCCAGGAAAAAGGTCAAGCGGAAGAAGCCCAGGGTTGTGATAATCGAGGAACCCGACTCCGAGAAAACTCACACTGACGAAGAACCGTTGGTCGGACCTGCTAATGCAACCCCGGAGTCCGATGCTAAGAGGAAAGGCAAAGCTGTGGCTTCGAAACAGCCTAAGTCTAGGAGGCGGAAGTCTGTGGTTTTGCAACGTCCTTTGCCAGGAGTTAAGATTACGGAGGCAGCCTCCCTGCAAGCTGAAGATCAACTCGAAGAGCCTGCTGACCCTCCAATCCCTGACATTGAGCCGGAGCAACACGATGTTGGGTCGGGTGGACCGCGACATATCGTCGATGTTAGCGAGTCCGAGCTTGCCAGTGCGATTAACACTTCTGGTTGGTCCGGGGGGTTACACATTCACACACTCCTCATGGCACAACACACTTTCCTAACCATAAACAACACATTGCAAACGGTTACTGATTCTTTGTGGTTTTCTTTTCAGGTACGATGTCTGGGCAAGGTTCCGTGCTTGGTAGTTTGCGTAAGCGCCGTTATCATGAGCCACGCAGGAGAGAGGGCGAGAGGGACTATGACTTGGGACACTCTGGTCAGGAGAAGTCTGACAGAGATAGGGGATATGTTCGCCGATCCCGATCTCGCTCTCCTCCCCCCAGGACCTCTGCACCTCCTATGGCCGCAGTTACTCGTCCTCCCGAAACTTCACGGCCTAGGCCGCCTTCTCAAGCTTTGAGGTCCGATCCTCCGCGCAGGACTGAAATAGCCACCTCTTCGGCTACTGTGTCGGTCCCGACCGAGGCGTCTAGCGAAGGAGCGCTTAAACTGGCACAGATGAGGAAGGAATTTCCTGACATCTGTTTTGATGGGTATGTCTTCCCCCCGCACCTGAAGAGAATCCCGCCAACCGCGGAAACCACTATCCATGATTACGTTGCGGACATCTTTTTCCAGTATAGGGAGTGGGGACGGGCCGCGAGGAAGGCGTCTAAAGTGGCATTCGAGCGGGGCGTCACCATTGAGAAGCTCGAGAAGGAGCTGGGTCGCAACGACCAAATCATAAAAGCGCTCAACTCGGAGGCTGAGTCTTCTCGTAAGTCTGAAATGGAGGCTTTAAAAAAAGTTGATGAAGTGACCGCTGTCATGGCCAGGATGAAGCAAGAACATTACACCGCCATCGAGGACATGGGTCACAGGAACACTTCTATTACTGCCGAGAGGGATGCCGCTCTCAAGGAGCTTAATGAGCTGAAGTCAAAGTTTTCAGAGATGGCTAAGGAAAAAGACGCAGCTAATGTCTCTGCGCAGGAGGCCTGTGATCAGGCGGTGACGCTTCGTAAGGAGAAGGAAGCGGCTATACATCAAGCCCATGAAGCTGAGGCTGGGGTTGACGAGAAGGTACGGCAGGCGGAGGCCAGGATTGAGGCCGAGGTGGAGGAGCTACTCGTCACTTATAACGCCAACGTGCTAAGGCACCGAGACTTGACATGGCTTGACGATTACCCTACACATCTCTATAACGCCTGGAACTTACTGGTTGATGAGGAGAGATCTGGGCACCCTGATGAAGCCGTTGATGAGTTCGAGCTGGAGAACCGCATCCTTAATGATGACGAAAAGAAGGTTCTTCATGACTCCATGATTTCCCATGACAAGGTGAGGCTTGGTGCCCAGATCCAGGAAGTCGGAGAGAGCTCTGGTGCTGAACACCATGTTACGAGTTCTGAGATAGTCGTGTCATCTCAGTCTGAGCCAACTCCGATGATCTACTCCCAGCCTATCCCGGCGTATGACCCAGATCAACCGCATTTATCTCCTATTAAGGAACATCCTTCTGAAGTAGTTCAGACGACCTCGAGCCAAACCGAGGAAGGTACTTTGAACTAACTTCCAGTATATTTGGATTGAAGAACCCGTGTTGAAATGTTGCTAATGACATGTCTTTTCCTTTGATTAGTGACAGGAGTTGCACCAGCCGCGCCTCCTACCATCCAAGAACCAGGTCAAGCACCAGGAGCCATCATCTCTGAGGCGACCTCCGTCGCGGCAATGGCACCAGTTGGAGTGACGCAGGGGAGCTCACTTTCTTTCGACGAGCAGATGATAAACGAGCTCCTCGGCCGTCAAAGTGATCCTTTTGCGGACTTGCCATTTGGCTTGGGTGGATTCACGGCTACTTCTGACACCTTGTCCCAGACTACTACGGCCCCTAGCGAGGCCAGGGCACGGCGGGAAGCGGCGATGTTGGCCGAGATTAATGCTGAGATGGCGGCCGCGGCGCACGGTGGTGAAGTAGATGGCGGAGCAGCAGCACAGTGCCCCACTCCTCTTATGACTGTGTCTCCTGGGGGTACACTTACTGATACTAATGTGCCAGCCCCTCCTCCAGCTGCCGAGTCTGCTCCTCCCACTCCTCCTTCGGGAAGTATCCCTATAGAGTCCAGCTCAAACGAGGATGTTGACATTATGCCTCCACCCGAAGGGAGCTTGCCTAAGGAGAAAGGCTCCAAGCGAAAGGGTACTGGTGGCTCCAGTAGCTCCTCGAGGAAGAAGAAGCTGGGGAAACAGAAGGATTAGACATTCTTTTCATAGGCAGTTAGGGACTTTTGTTATTTTTTCTGCTTTTTCCCTTTTGTAGGCCGTGTTTAGATGCAGGTTCGGCCCCTGCTAGTAGGAATATTTTGGAAAAAACTCATGTATGACCCATTGTTCTTGAGTTAGTTGGAATAAAATTTTGTTTTTTGGCTTCAGCTTGTGTTCTTTTCTATGCTTGAATATTGCAGTGTTCGGACTTCGGTCCAGTGTACTTGCATTATTTGATTGCTTCAAGAATAGCTCATTTTACTTGTAAAGTGTGGGAATCTCAGACTTGAGTTGTGATAGGGAATTGCATCGGAGCTGAGCATCGCATAGTTTCGGGTAATGATTAACATTTGCCTCTGCCCCCAGTTCCGGGGTCAAGTTGTGATGATCAGCTCGTGATGGCACCAAGCGAGGACCGAGTGGTCGAACTACGCTTGTTCTCTTATGAATCGTTCCATCCACATTCCGGGGATATGCGTCATCTCGTAAGCGGTTGTTCGTACTTTGGGAACATGGAGTTGACTGACGTTTGTATTCTGCATCGCACTCTGGGAATGCGGAGTTGAATATTTATACTCTGCTTCGCACTCTGGGAATGCGGAGTTAAATATTTATACTCCGTCTCGCGCTCTGGGAGGATGGAGTCAAATGTTTATACTCCACTTCGCACTCTGGGAATGCGGAGTCGACTGTTTATACTCCGCTTCGCACTCTGGGAATGCGGAGTTGAATGTTTATACTCCACTTCACACTCTGGGAATATGGAGTTGAGTGTTTATACTCCGCTTCGCACTCTGGGAATACGGAGTTGAATGTTTATACTCCACTTCGCACTTCGGGAATATGGAGTTAAGTGTTTATACTTCGCTTCGCACTCTGGGAATACGGAGTTGAATGTTTATACTCCATTTCGCACTCCGGGAATATGGAGTTAAATGTTTATACTCCGCTTCGCACTCTGGGAATACGGAGTTGAATGTTTATACTCCATTTCGCACTCCGGGAATATGGAGTTAAATGTTTATACTCCGCTTCGCACTCTGGGAATACGGAGTTGAATGTTTATACTCCACTTCGCACTCTGGGAATGTGGAGTTAATTGTAGGATTGTCGTGTGTCAACCCTATTAATATCGGTGTCATGGCTTATCCCCGAGCTCGGGTTTCACCTAGTGAGTGGCCGGTCGTATCACAGCCACTCTCCATTTGAATAAGTCCCATTGCGTGATGGGATTTAGCTCTTCATGCATCGTGATGTTGTATATCGTACATAATGAATCACAGCTCTGGCTCGAAGAAGTGGCATTTTATTGCTGAAATAAGAAAATGCGGCAAAGTCAGTTGCCTTATTACAAAATTCAAATTTCGAAATGCAGAAACAAATTGCTAAATAGAATGAAATAAATAAAGCCTGTCATAGGTAGTAGCGGCGGAGACTTTCGCTGTTCCAAGCCCTTGGTAAATCGAGACCGTCAACAGTCGACAGCTTGAATGTACCATCTCCGAGCTTTCGTGTAATTACATACGGCCCTCCCCAGTTCGGTTTCATGTGTGAAGGAACTGGGTAAATTCTCTTGAGCACGAGGTCGCCGAGTTCAAAGGTTCGAGGTCGAACTCTGGTGTTGTACAATCGGGCGACCCGGCTTCGATGTGCGGTTGCTCTCAAATCAGCCTCCTCCCGTTTTTCATCCAATAGATCCAAAGACTCGGCTAGGAGTATAGCGTTTGTTTTTGGATCATAATAAGTCACGCGATGAGAGAGCACTTCTGTCTCGACCGGAATAACGGATTCTGAGCCATAAGATAGGGAAAACGGAGTGTGTCCGGTCGCGGTTTTGTGGGTCGTTCGATAGGCCCATAACGCCAGAGGAAGTTCATCGACCCACTTGCCCCCAGCCTTCTCCAATCGTTTCTTCAGGATCGATTTTATAACTTTGTTGACAGCTTCAACCTGTCCATTCGCTTGGGGGTGTGCGACAGCCGAGAACTTTTTGCGGATATGAAACCGTTGACAGAAACTCTTGAATTCTGCACTCTCGAATTGGGCTCCGTTATCAGTGATGATAGTATGCGGGAGTCCAAATCGACAGATGATGTTGCGAACCACGAAATTTATCACCTTCTTTGTCGTAATGGTTGCTAGGGCTTCGGCCTCAGCCCACTTTGTGAAGTAATCAACTGCGACGATGGCGTATTTCGCACCGCCTTTTGCTAAAGGTAAAGCGCCGATGATGTCAATGCCCCACATTGCGAATGGCCAGGGACTGACCATTTGGGTTATTTCAGTTGGCGGAGCTCTCGGAATTCGGGCATGTATCTGGCATTTATCGCACTTCCGGGCATAGTTTGCCGCATCTCGGTTCACTGTCGGCCAGTAGTATCCATATTGGAGTATCTTTTTAGCGAGAGCTTGCCCGCCGGTATGATCGCCGCACTCTCCTTCGTGCACGTCATGTAGCACTCGTTGGATTTCCTCGTGGGCGATACATCTAAGAAGAGGAACGGAATAACCTCTCCTGTACATGACTCCGTTTTGGATGACGAACCGCGAGGCTTTTCGCTGAATTTGTCTCTTCTCATTTCTAGGTTCATGTAGCACCCCATTCTCAATGTAATTCCGATATGGAGTCATCCAAGATTCTCTACTGGGAGCGGTTTCAAATACAGAGTTCATTTCTATCCGATCGATGCTCGGAGTGGCCAAAGTTTCAACGGGGACAAGTCCCATTTGTTGCGCTTCACCTGTGCTGGCTAACTTTGCCAGTGAATCGGCTTTCTAATTGTGTTCCCGAGGCACATAATAGATGGCATAATAATCAAACTGGTTTAGGATTTCCTGAACTCGTGCCAAGTAAGCGGCCAGTCTTCGGTCTCTTGCCTGGTATTCTCCTCGCACCTGGCATACCACTAACTGTGAATCGCAATAAATTTCTACAGCGATAATTCTCAAATCTCTGGCAAGCCTTAAGCCGGTTAGGAGGGCTTCATATTCGGCTTCATTATTAGTTGCACGAAAGTCGAATTTAAGAGCATAACATATGGATCGGCCCTCGGGAGTCTCAAGTACAACCCCAGCGCCCGAACACCGATCATTTGACGCACCATCAGTATACAGCTTCCAGATGTATTCGGGAGATTCACTGGTTTCGGGTAAGTCTTCCGGAACGGTGAATTCGGCTATGAAATTAGCCAGGACTTGTCCTTGAATGGCCCTCCGCGGAGCGTATGCGATATCAAATTGGCTTAGCTCAATGTTCCACTTGAGTAACCTACCGGACGTCTCAGGCCGCGTAAGGACCTGTCGTAACGGCTGGTCGGTGTACACAGTAAGCGGATGAGCTTGGAAGTAAGGACGGAGCTTCCTTGAGGCAATAACCAAACAATAAGCCAGTTTCTCCAGCCTTGGATAATTTCTTTCAGCTCCTGTTAGTCGCTTACTAACATAGTAGACCGGGTTTTGCACTTTGTCTTCTTCCCGGACTAGAGCAGCACTGATCGCATGCTCTGATACTGCCAGGTAGAGATATAGTTGCTCGTGGTCAACCGGTTTTGACAAGATCGGAGGTGTGGAGAGATATTGAACTAATGATCGGAACGCGCCTTCACACTCCATGGTCCATTCAAAGTTTCGTTTGCCCTTCCGGATCAGGTCGAAGAAAGGAATGCATTTGTCGGTGGACTTTGAAATGAACCTGCTCAATGCTGCGACCTTCCCGTTAAGACTCTGGACTTGTTTTATAGTTCTAGGGGTTTGCAAATTTCTAATAGCCCAGATCTTCTCCGGATTCGCTTCTATTCCTCGAGCGTTGACAATGAACCCAAGGAATTTTCCGGATGCAACGCCAAAGTGACATTTGAGTGGGTTGAGCTTCATTCCGTACTCCCGGAGGATGCTGAACATTGAATTCAAATCTCTGACGTGATCGGTGGAGAATCGGGACTTCACCAGCATGTCATCCACGTAGACCTCCATGGTCTTCCCAATTTGATCAGCGAACATTCGGTTGACCAGGCGTTGGTATGTTGCTCCAGCGTTCTTTAGACCAAACGGCATGACTTTGTAACAATAGAGTCCCAGGTCGGTCACGAAGCTGGTATGTTCCTGATCAGGCAAATGCATGGGTATCTGATTGTAGCCGGAATAAGCGTCCATGAAGGATAGTAGTTCATGTCCGGCCGTCGAATCTACGAGCTGATCGATTCGTGGAAGTGGGAAGCTATCTTTTGGACAGGCCTTGTTTAGGTCAGAGTAATCAACACAGGTTCTCCACTTCCCGTTTGGTTTCCGAACTAGTACAGGGTTGGACACCCATTCTGGATACAAGGCATCTCGAATGAACCCATTCGATTGTAGTTTATCAACTTCCTCCTTAAGGGCGGCAGATCTCTCTGGATCCATACCGCGCCTTTTCTGTTTCACTGGGACATGTCGCGGATCTATATTCAGGGAGTGACTTGCAATGCTCGGCGAGATCCCGCACATGTCAGAGTGTGTCCAGGCGAAGACGTCGAGATTCGCCCGAAGAAATTCGACCAACTCCTGCTGTGTCTGCTTGTTTAGTTGGGACCCAACTTTCAGCATCTTTGAATCATCATCCTCACTGATTGGGACGTCCACAGTCAGTTCGGCTGGAGAGGCTTGACTCTCCGTTGATTCGTCTTTATCCTCGTTGTCCCTGGGGTCCAGGTCTTTCAGGAATTGGTCGTGGTGCCCGGGCCGAGGCCCAGGCATCAATTGTCAATTATCGATAGAACGGACGCAGAGAGATTCCTTTACGCCCTTCCCCTTCTCTTTACGTTGCGCCCCGCGCAGCTCAGCAACATAACAGGCCCTTCCCGAGGCCTGATCTCCTTGAACAACTCCAATCCCATGATCAGTGGGAAATTTCAGAGTCAGACACCATGGAGCGATTGCCGCCCTGAACTCGGCTAAAGCTGGTCGACCCAGAAACGCATTGTATGGCGAATCTATTTCCAGCACAACAAATTGTAACATGCGGACCCTCCGGCGTTCTCCAACGCCTAACTCGACTGGGAGTTCAGTTATTCCGATGGGTATCGTGGCACTTCCGTTGAAACCATGGATTCTGGATAAACAGGGTTTCAAATCCTTTGTCTCCATCTTCATTAGATCGTAAGCCCGTTTGAGCAAGATGTTTACAGAGCTCCCACTGTCAACCAGGATCCTCTTCATCCAAGCAGGACCTACCTGGGCAGATATGACTAGTGGGTCGATAGTAGGGGCTTCGACTTTATCGGCGTCTCGGCTCCTGAACACGATATCATCGGACATTATCTTTTGTTGCTTTGCCGGGGTTCCATCCTCGCAATTACTATAACACTCGAAGTCCGCATGCCTGATAGAACTGGCATACGACTCCATTTCCCCCCAGCTTCTGTCTGCCGGATGGGGGCCACCACTTATTGTGTTGATAACTAATCTCCCGCCCGCACGAGCGGGTTCATCCTCTCTTTCCTGATTTTGTGAACGATTTTGATTCGAGGGGCCCGCTCCGCCAGGCCGCGGCGCCCGTACAAACTGATCTAGCTTCCTCTCTCTAATCAGCTTTTCGATGAGGTCCTGTAAGTGCCGACACTCATTGGTATTATGTCCATAGCTCTCATGGAACCTACAGAATTTCCCTGTCTGAATCTGTCTCTCCGATGAGGGCTTCGGAGCAGGCTTCTTATACTGTACAGTGTTGCAAGTCTGTAAGTATACGTCTTCCAATGACGTGTTTAGCGGTGTATAACTGTCAAACATCTGAGCTCTACGTCGTGGACCTCGGTTCTCATCTCTCTTCTTATTCTGGCCATTGTTTCCTCTCTGCTGGGTTTGCTTGTTTTGTATATTCAGCTGAACTTTCCCGGAACTCTCGCCGGACTGTTTAACTGCCACATTGCTCTGTATTCCCTCAATGCTGGGCCTCGCATCGTCCTGCTTCCTAGACTGTTTTGCATCCTCCTGCCGTAGGAATTGAGCGGCCTTGGAGTAAAAACGGTCCAACGACGCGGGCGGTTTTCCAGCTAGCCAGTTTCCGAATTCAGAATCAGGATCAATCCCCTTGGTCCGAGCGATTAAGATTGAATTATCGTTGGGATTGGTGATCTCGACGCATGCTGCGTGGAACCTCTCCAGGTAACGCCTGAGTGTCTCTCCAGGAGCTTGAGTGACGCTGGACAAGGTGTTGACGTCTTTTGGCCTGGCAACATGCATCCGGAATTGTTCCACAAACCTCTTGGCCAATTGATCGAACGAAGAAATTGATCTAGGTGGTAGGCGGGTAAACCACATTGTCGCGATTCCCCCCAGAGAGATGGGGAAACTCCGACACTTCACTGCGTCGTCGGCCCTCGCAGCGCTCATCGACCATTCATACTTCAGAATATGCTGGTTGGGGTCACTATTCCCTTCATACATCGGGAGAGTCGGCATTCTGAATCGCCTAGGGGGTTCGGCATGTAACACTTCGTCTGTGAAAGGGGTATGACTACGGGAAATCCCCCAGTCATCATTGGTGAGCCCCTGAATCTCGCGGATCATTTGACGTATCATGGTTGATATATCCGAAACGGGTAGATTTGGAGTGTGATGAGCTAAGGCGTGGTCGGGTTCCACGGTGCGAGTTGGGATCGGGCGCTGTCGACGATCCGTATCTCGCCTCCTTGGCTCAACGTCTTCTGGGACATAAGGTTCAGGAGTGTGTCCTCGCTGTTGGTTGATCGGCTCTGATTGATTTCGGGTATCGACCCTTGTCTCTGCTGCGGCGGTTGTGGCGCGGTTATCCGTGGTGTACTGTGGGGCAGTACCTCCTCGTGTTGAGGGACCGGTTTGGAAACTGGTCGACGGTCCTACCCTCAGTTGCCCAACAGTTAAGGCGGGCTGATATTCAGTAGCTTGAGCGCGACTCCCCTCTAGTCGAGGACGGGTAGTTCGGTGGTGGTAATCAGATGAAGCTGAGCTTTCGGTAGACGCTCTGGAGACATCATCTCTCCTGGACCTTCTGTGCCCCCGGCGATTTAGCTGGTTGGTCAGCTCGATATTGGCGCGTAACTGTTCTGCCAACTGCTGACGGCTTTGGGTCAGCTCCTGGAGCAATACCTGAAACTTCTGTCGGGTGACTAGCCTTGTTGAGTCTGAGTGAGTGGTATTGTCTTGATTGGAAGAAGGCGGCTGTGTGGGATTTTGCCTGTCTCTGCCTTCTTGCTCTGCAGCGGTAGCGCCAGTTCTTGTGCTGACCATTCTCGGTGGTGGAGTCCTTTCCTAGATTTTGAGAAAATCTGAATAGAATGGAAGGATTCCGGACTGGATATCTGGATCTTCCTCTTGGATTTGTGCAATCCGGTATCGACGGCAGATCCAACGAGCAGGAGAAAAAGCTGGTTTTCTCAGTGAAAGCACCAAAGTGTTTGTACCAAAAACGGGCACAACACTCTTCGGGAGTTGTTTGAAGAGATAAAATGAAGATTATAAATGTAAAACAGAGATTATCTAACAAAAACTCCAACAAATAGGAATATAAGGTGCACAGACAAGCAGTTTAGAGTGGTTCGGCGTATAGCCTACGTCCACTATGAAGTTTTGATGATTTTATTGATTCTCTTTCGATGATTACAAGCGTTTACAGCAATGAACAGCGGATTACAGTTTAGAATTCGAAATTGACAGCAAAAGTAGGATGCAAGTCTCAATCCGGCAGAGTCTGGACGCTTCAGAGAAAAAAGATCCTTTTTCCGTTGATTCTGGGGCTCTATTTATAGGCGTAGGAGGCTTGGATTTCGCTCAAACTCCGGGAGACTTGGCCTGACACGTGAGGGGACCCATTCGACCACTTCCAGAGAGTTTCAAGCCAATCTGTGATCGATACGAAATCATTTCGTATCGATCAAGATTACTTCCAATTGAGCTCAAAATTGGTGGAGATGTTCCTTGTTATGTGTGCAACCTTCAGTTAAAATTTCATCGTGTTTGGATCAGTGGATTGAGAGATATCATCGATACGAGACGATGTTCTTCGCTAGGCTGCCTGGTTCGAATCCATCTCTCTGAGCTGGGGGCTTCGAATCGATGGTGTCACGCGCCCCTGTGAAGACGTGGAACGCACATTTCGCCTCGATCCTGTTTCTACTCCGAGTCGACCGCGTCGACTCCATATATCTCGGCGCATTCGCATTGAGGGATGACGTAACGCGCGCGCTTCGTCTCGATCCGGTCTTTGTGCCGCATTGACTGTTTCGACTCCACATATCTTGCCTTGTTTTACTTTGATGGAAGACACGTCATCCCTGGTCAGTTGACTCGTTGGATACGAACAAGTCATTAGGCATGGATTCGAAGTGGGGTCCTCTGATGGATACGAAGAGCACTGGTCCGATGGATACGAAGCAAGCACCGAGTGATGGATACGAAGTAGACGCTGAATGATGGATACGAAGCAGACGTTGGCTGAAGGATACGAGGTCCTTCAATTGTTGGTGTGTATGAAGTCCATCGATACGAGCTCGATGGATACAAAGGAAATCGAGTCGAACCTGGGTACCTCGATGGATTCGAAGCTGATTGGTACGAAGCTTAATGGATTCGAACTAGGGCTTCGGTGATGGATACGAAATTGCCCAGAGTGATGGATACGAAATCTAGGCTTTTCCCTCCAATTTGACTCGATCATAACTTGAGCGTATGAGTCCGGATTGACTTGAAATTTGAGGTGCTGATCTCTATGGCCTTTCTTGTCATGTCCTATCAATTGTAGCTCATTCTGGGCTCGGACAAAATTCAGTGATATCCATGGCGTGCTATCCTTGTTCTCTAGTCGGCTTCTTGGTGTCCTGGCCTTGTCAAAAGGCGGGATAACACTCTTCACCAATGATCATGACCTTTGTTTGTACCTTTTCACAAAAGGTTACAACTGTTTATTTCTTATATAAACATCATGAAATCATTATTTCAATTAACCAATTCTATTATTCTAATCTCTATTCTATTGATCTCTGTCTTGAACTCTCAAACATTTCAATTGCTTATTGAATCATTGAAATTATTTCATATCTTTTGATTCAATTAAGTAATATACTTCCTTCAATCTTCACAAACATCATTCACATACTTTGAGGATAAGATTATAGGAAGGGTGTACTACAAGTGACAAATCAGTGTTATCAAGAGCACAAGTTGTCAACGGCAATTGTATTTGTTTTTGTTGAAGTCCTCGGTGTTGTAAGAGGCACGAAATCCCGTTCGGCTGTTCGGGTGTTGTAAACCTGTTCCTCCGGGTGAAGCGAGGTAGTTGGTAGTGAAAATCCAGATAGAAGTCTGGGACTGGACGTAGGACGGGAGGTCCGAACCAGTATAAAAATCCCTGATGTGATTTTTATAGTTTACTGCATTTACTATTCTATATCTGTGAATTGCTATATAGTTAGTTTATTGAATATTTACTTGTATAGCAATTGTAAATAACATTCCGCATATATTGTTAGTCCATATTACACGATCCATAATTAGTGTGCACAAGCATACACACTTTCACAATTTGCAATCGTAAAGGGCTCGTATTGATTCTTTGGATTTTCCAACAAATGGTCAGGCTAAGGAACTTCCTACTGCCACATGGGATCGCCTCTGGCGGGACGTCCCGAGAACCTACCCGGCTCTCTGCCAACACAAGGCCGGGTTACCTCTGTATCTAGGTAACTACTACTCGAGTAAGCCATTCCCTAGTCCTTTGGGACCTTTATCCGAGGCCTCGGTAACCAACATCACACATAATAATAAAGTGTGTCCACATGAGTAAGTATCTGGGCTCCATACCATGATACCACCCTTTTCCAAAAGGAAATGACATGCCCTAAAGGGAGCGACCCTCATAACCTTGCCGCATCATTCCTGTTTCGACCATTTCCGGTCTGTGAGGTTCGATGAGGTCTCGTCCACAAAGCTACGCTTTTCACAAAGCCATGCTTTGATCACAAATGATCAATAGATGATCAACACACATCAACACTCAGCATGCCACATTACCAAATTGGGAGTATATCGCTGATAACCTTCAACTACATAACCTCTGAGCTCGTATGTCTCAGAGAAGGGTGTTAAGCTAAGAGAATAAATTCTCCGCCACCAACAGAAATGTAGTTGAAAGAAATCTGATTTATATCTCAAAGTGTAATGTCAGACATGTAACCATACAAGTCTGTTCCGGGTTCGAACAGAACCAAAGGCACTTCCGAAGAAGCCCTTGCAATCCGGGTATTCACAATCCCGATTGGATTTCCCATCACTTAGGAAATCTCTATACCGGCGCGACTCGGTGCAGAGACAATCGATAGGTCATCCTATCGTTCTCGCAAATACCCGGTCTTCAACACCGGTCTTCAATGCGATCCATATACGACGTATCACTTATTCGGAATGGGTTATATGACACAAAGGTCTTTTCCCGGCTAACCCGAATAGTGAGCGCAATATTTAAAAACATATGGATATTGGGATTTCAGTTAAGTCACAACTTATACCCAAACTTTTCTTCAAATGGTTTACACAAATTACCATTTTAATCTTTTTAAACAAAAAGATTCATTTTAACAACCTTCAACGGTTTAAACAATTTCCACACTTTAATCTTTTAAACAAAAGATTCATTCACAGATTTTCCAAATTAATTCTCATTTCAATTTGATTAACTCGTTAAATCTTTAAAACAAAGATTTAACTTATAGCTTTCAAAAACAATTCCATTTCAAATGGTTTAAACAAACTATCATTTTAAATCTATTAAAAATAAACAGATTTAATTCATAGCTTTCAAAAAGAATTCATTCATAACTTGGAAAACCATTTTTCAATTCAAATTTGAAATTCCTTTAATTAAATTGGAATTTCATATCTTATCTGAAAGCTTTTATTCTTTTAAAACAAACAGTTTTCATTTTTGGAAATTGGATTCATTTATACGAGTTAAGGTTCTTGGGTTAAATCCAAATTCTCAAAATTATACTTTTAAAATGGTTTAACTTCATATAAACATATTTATAACATTTTTTTAACCGTAATTTCCAACCATGGAATTCAATTCTTTATTTTGAATTCACAATTCAAATTAAATTATTTAAATTAGAAAACTTACTAAGTTATTTAAAATAACTTTATTCTTAAACTCCTTTTCGAAAGCTTAACATTTAACCCAAATTCATTTCCAAAATCAATTGAAATAAAAATTTCAATTTCAAAAATATTAATTTTAATTTATCTGTGACTTAACCGATTTCCTCGTGAAATCCATATTTGTGTGTGTAAAAGTGTGGTACAGGGGTTTTACACAGTAGTGCAACATCATTCAATCATCACAGATTAGATACAATAATATAGTTGATAAGCGGTATGAATTATAACGCTTATCTTTCATATATAGATCACAGATATATATATCACGGATAATAAATTACATCATAGATAATTTATCACAGACTACAACATAAATCAGGGTATATCACAAAGCATCACTAATCAGGGATATCAACAATCAAGTCATCCAATAGAATCCAAATATCCATAGATAAGATCAATTAATATTTGATTATAATTAATTTCTACCAGATTAATTACTTATGAATAAACTACAAATCTTGGTTAATTAATCATTAATTAATTATAAACCATTTCAATTAATTAATCTTTAATCATTTATTAATTAAATTTTAATAATAAATTAATTAACCTTTAATTATAATTCATCAACATTTATATATTAATTAATCAACCTTAATTAATTAATCACATAATTAATTATCCTCAAATTAATTATTCTTTTATTACTTGGTTAATCAACTTCCATTATTAACAAATTTACCTTAATTACTTTTATTAAGTAGTTCACTTCAAGTAATTAATTTCCTTCAACAAATAAATTAACTTTAAACTTTAGAAGTTAATTAACCATTAAAACATTCTTTATAATAATTAACTATCCTTTAACATTATTTAGTTTATTTAAAATAAACTTTCAAAACAATTCCATTTTAAAACCTTTATTTAATCTCAGACATAAACAACACTTATTATTTAAAAGTGTTTTAAACAAATTATTTGGATAGAACTTGATTTAAGTTTAAAGTTTTAAAAACTGTTTTAAAACAAAAACAACAAACACGAGCCAAATGCTTGAATACCCGAGTTCTACTTCGAGTAACTCGCGTTTCCACTTTACTTCGAGACCAACTCTCGTTTTCTCGAGCATGTTCCCGAGTCACCCCTTTCTTCTCCAAAGCCACAAAACTCATAGATACCCACCTGACACTGATACAAAAAGATGCACGTATACGTGCACAATCGCAATGACCATCGCCGATCAACGTTGCAACCTCCAGCACGTCACTGATCATTCTCACCTTCGATCCTAACCACCCAAAGTTCATCACGAACCCAAAATCGAGATTGAGCTATTCGATCAAAACTGGAACAGAACTCAACCAACTTAAATCACCTCGACCAGTCAGTGTCGACCACCAGAGATCACGAATCTTCGTCCACGCCTTCACCGATCAACCACGAACCCATCCCCCTCGGTGCGATCGAACTCGATGCACCACAGACAACGAAATTGCCGCGTCATCTTCGTTAAACAAAACTGAAGCGTAAACCCTAGTTCATCATCACGCTATCGCCACGATCATCTAGAAAACTTGCGAGTATTTTTCCGATGATCCCCCTTCCACCAACCACTTCCTGCCTCAAGCCCAACACCCAACACCACGTTCATCGTCGGAAAATGATGAAAATAGCTATCCCATTCATCTTAGAAATACTACCTCAATTCAAAACTAAAAATCCTTGTTTTCGAAATGGATTTGGATGATGTAATTGAATCTTGAATCCATGCAGGTTGAAAATTGGATAGACTTTGAATTTCCACTGTATTCGTACTTCCAAACAAAACTAGTTCATATTATCTTGAAATTCTATTTTTAAAATTTAGTCATGATGATTTTAAACCTGTGCAGTTAATGCCCCGCTATATCCCCGCTATAACTCCGATATATCTTATAGCGGATTCCTACCGCTACGATTTTTCCATATATCCCCGACATATAGCCTTTCCGCTTTAATCCCCGCTATTTCCGCTATATCCCGTTATTTCCGCTATTTCCGCTATATCTTCTATAAAAAATGGATTGAAAAATGATATTTATATGCTATAAAAATTATGAAATTAATTAATTACATTGAATTTTTGATATATGTTTAGAAATGATAATACTCTAATATTCTACTAAATTAAATTAAGTTATATAATAGTTTTACGTTCATTTACAATACATTTGCACATATTTTTATTTAAAATTATTTTTATATTAATTATAATTCAATTGAATGTTAATTTTTCACATAATTACTATCTATATATATTTGTAAGAACAACAAGTAAGGGATTTATATGCTATTTTAGAGTAATCCGATATATCCCGCTATATCTTCGCTACATCCCCGCTATGACTTTTTGCACCTCTACCGCATTGAATCCACCGAGCGCTTTAACTGCACAGTTTTAAACATACTTTGTTTTAATATCATTAGCTAAAGATGATCAGAGCAAATAGAATTTAATTTTGAATTAAAATTTAAACCTGTAAATTATCTAACAGAGCCTTTTTCCTGTTACTAGATATATGCACACAGATTATACATACATACAGGCCTAAATATATATATTCACAACTTCCCAGATCATCACATGCAAACCAAATAAAATTTAAACAGATCCAAGGTTAAAGAAGTGAGTTTACTCACCGATCTCCAAAGGAAGAACAGAGACAGTGCTTTTAGTTTTTAAATCTGAAAACTTTGCTTGATATTGATTTGATCTTCATCTCCAGGTTTTGAAATGTTTCCAGGTTCGAAGACTTTAAATTAATCTTGTTTTTGAATTCTATTTTTTTTTTGGTTTGCTTAATTATCTTTGTGAATGAAACTGGAATGAAAAGAATTGATATGTAGAAGAAGTCTACAGAGTGTACAAGATGATAACATGTTTTATACAAGAAATCAGAGATTTTTTTCTTCATTTGTACTGAAAATATGGAGGCTGAAAGGAGATATCTTGTGCTAGAGATAATGGCATTAAATGCCTTGGTATCATCATGTTTACAATACTATTTTTTTTATTTTTGTATGTACAATATATATTTTCCATTTCGGCTGGAGATATATGGCATTGATTGCCTTTGTACAAATTTGCTTTAATTCTTATGTTATACATTGCATTAGAGATTTTCCTTGTTATTTGTTGACTAGCCTGTTTTCTTGGTGGCTGATATGATATCAGTGAGTACAAATGTTTCTATTTCAGTTTACATGAATCAAGATGAAATCAGTTAATATATTTTGTTTTCAAGTCTACATACTTATAGTTTTGTTTCTTCTTTCATTTCGGCTGAAACGACTTGTTGGGGCTTCCTATGCAACATTCACACTTATACATATATTTTTTACCTTCTTGAATATGTTAGTTTTTCTTTTGCAAGTTTATATACATAGCTATGTATATTTGTTCACACTAGAATATATTTGAATGTATTTTTACTTTCTTTTCTTTTGCAATATCACTTTAAAATATAATAAATTTCCATTTTAATTTCTGCTTTACTTTATATATTTACTTTTATTTCAACTTAAATATTTTTCTCTAGAAGTTTATAAGTTCATTTCATATTTGATATAACCATAGATTTATTCGAAATATTTGTTTAACATCAACACTTATTTTGAATTCCTTTTAAAGTTTTATTACCCAACATTTTATTATTTATATTTTAAACCATTTATATTCAAGATTTCAAATTCAATGTATATATATATACATTTACAAATTTACTCATATATTACATATACATTCATATATACACATATATACACAATATACAATATTTTTAATTAAAATGATTTATACAGAATATATTTGGATCCAGGGAAACTCGCATCACTTTAATCAATTTATTTTACTATATTTATTCAAAAATACAATTAATTATAAATTTAAATATATATAAAATTTGGGGTCGTTACAGAATTGGTAGATCAAAGAGGTCTTAATAAGGCTTTTATCAACTATTATAGAGATATTTTTGGTAATAAAAATAAGCATAGAATTAGTGCTAGATGGAATGATCTTTATCCTTCTGATTCTAGCGTTGTTTTTGAGTTAGATAATCCTTTTCCTGAAGAGGAAATTTGGAAAGCTATTAATGACATGCCTGGTGATAAATCCCCAGGTCCGGATGGGTTCCCTATTTTCTTTTACAAAATATTTTGGGATGTTTTAAATTTTGATTTAATTAGCATGTTTAACGAATTCTATAACGAAAAATTGCAAGTAGGAAGATTTAAATTTGCAAATGTTATTTTATTGCACAAAAAAGTAGGTGCTAATAATTTAAAAGAGTTTTGACCTATTTCCTTAATTAACTGTTCCGTTAAAATTATTTCAAAAGTTTAGCTAATAGACTTAGTATAAGAATAAACGATCTAATTGACTATTCACAAACTGCTTTCATTAAGGGGAGAAATATCACTGATGGTGTGGCTATTGTTCAAGAATAATTTAATCACTGTTATAAGAATAATATAACTTGTACGATTTTATAATTGACTTTGCGAAAGCTTTTGATTCAGTAGTTTGGGATTTTCTAGTTGTATGTTTCATGCCAGAGGTTTCAGTCATAGGTGGATTAGCTGGATTATGAATTTACTTAGAACTGGTAACTCTAGTATTATGGTTAATGATATTTTAGGTAATAAAATTCAATCTAAGCGAGGTTTAAGGCAAGGTGACCCTTTATCACCTCTCCTATTTAACTTAGCCGTAGATGTTTTCACTGAAATAATTAAAAAATTGGTTGATAATGGATCTTTGGGGAATGTTGGTAATGAAATCTCGCGTGATGGTACATCTGTCCTTCAATTTGCTGATGATACCTTACTATTTTCCTCTCATTTGCCTAGGCATGTTATTACTCTTAAATTTATTTTATATAGTTTTGAACTTCTATCGGGTTTAAAAATAAATTTTGATAAAAGTTCGGTTTTTAGTTTTAAATGATTTTGAAAAGGTTGAAAATTTAGTTCTTAATGCACTTAATTGTAAAACTATGAATTTTCCATTTGATTATCTTGGTTTTTTGATTAGACAACCTAAACTTAAACATGATGACTGGTTTATTATCATAGACAAAATTAAAAATAGGATTTCTAATTGGAACGGGAGATTTTTATTAAGAGCGGGTAGATTATTTGTTACAAACTCTATTTTATCAGCTCTCCCAATCTATTAGATGTCTATGCATCTTTTTTTAGATTGGGTGATTAACAAAATTGATAAAATAAGAAGGGACTTCTTATAGAGTGGGGAAAATTCTAATAGCAGCAATAAATGTTTAGTTAATTGCGAAATTGTTTGTAAATCTAAAAAGGAAGGTGGTTTAGGAGTCATTACTTTGCGTAACATGAATTTATCTTTGTTAGGGAAATGGTTATGGAAATTTAAGGATATTAACAATAATCCTATTTGGAAAGAAATCATTTCTAAATATTACTATAATGGTAGTAATAATTTACGTCAAATTACTCCGACAGTTATAAGTAGACTGTCTAACTTGTGGAAATCAATTTTAAAATGTCATGAGATTTTTAACCTATGTACTAATATGATAGTTCATTTAGGTGATAATACTTCTTTTTGGCATGACCATTGGATTTTTGTTATTCCTCTTAGGATAGAATTTAAGACCTCTACGAAATTTGTAACTTTAAGAATTCTTTAATTTTGGATGTTTTTTCTTCCGAAAATGACCCCCCTTAGAATCATAGTTTTAATAGAACTTTAGTAAGTACTACTCTTAGGCAGCTTTCTTTACTTTATGCTAGATTGATTCTTTATACTATCGATAATGAAAATGATAATATTAGTTGGGAATAGGATAAGAGTGAGAAATAAACATCTAATTCTTTTTATAAATTTCTTAACTTCTCGGGTGTAGTAAATAACTCTTTTAAATTTAGTTGGAAAACAAATGCTCCTCCTAAATCTAAAATTCATATGTGGTTAATCATGCACGGAAAACTAAATATTATAGAATTTTTAAAAAGAAAAATTATGCAAATTGATAATAAAAGTTATTTTTGTAATATGCATTTTGAAGATATTAAACATGTATACTATGATTGCTTAGATACTTACCCCATTCTGAATAATACTCTCAAAATCTTTAACTTTAGTCTTACAACTAAAATTTCAAATTGCGATCATTATTGGAATAATTTTAGATTTAAGTTTAAAATGGAAAATAGATTTTTACTTGACACTTTATTCATTATAATTTGTTGGTATATTTGGTTTGAGAGAAATCAGAGAATTTTTAATAATAGTCATTTTAACAAATTAATTTTTATAATTTCCTCATTTTGTTTTAGTTGGATTTCAAATTCAAAATATAAATTAGCTAAAATATTTTTGAGAAAAATGTGTGATCCTCTACGAATAGAGGAGAGCACACATGCGAATATATATATATATATATATATATATATCACGAATATAAAGTGCTGCCAACATGCCTGGCAGGTAACAAAAACCAAATACATATATATCAAAACTCAAGTACTCCTAAGATGAGTTCCGGCAAGGCCACCACCCATCACACCCCAATATCGAGCTCCGGCATGACCACCGCCCGATATTAAGGTGTTAGAAATACCTAAAAACTAGAGGAAAAAACAAAAACTACAGGATGACGTCCTAGACTAATGAGGAAGCTCCAACTAACTAATACAGGAGAGATGAACTGTAACGACCCAGAATTTTTGATAATTAAAATTCGAATATTTAATTAATTTTAAATATTAATAAATGGAATTTAGAAGTCGAATGATTTATTTTTCGAATATTGGATTTAATTTGATAATTAAATCGATAAATTAAATAGTTAAATTCCAGAGATAATTGAAAATCGAGTTTAAAATGATTGAAAATTATTTGGAAAATTTTATTTAATCATACTGGAGTTATAGAAAGGTTATAGAACTTTCAAAATTGAATTTGGAGTTAAAATTGTAAAAATCGATATTTTAATATTTAATTATCGACTGTAAAAATAGCCAATTTTCGAACAGTCTCGGATTTCGACGAAACCAGTTTCATCGGATCCGTAATGTGATATCATTGTAAGATTTCAAATTTCGAAATTTTTGGATTTACCGTTTGTCCGGGGCAAGCCAAAACGCCTCGAAATCTATTTAAATCGGTTTAATTTAAATTGATCGTTTATTGTCATATCTCACACATACGATCGAATTAGCTTCCGAAACCTGTTCCATTGCGTTCGGAACGTGGGGTAAACCTTACGAACGTCAGCCGGCACGCTCGAATCGGAGTTCGAAAAAAATTCGATGAATAGTAAATCGTGAAATTTTCTATAAAAGCACCCCCTCACTTCCATTTTGCAAAATAAACCAGCCTAGGGTTACAGGCCGCCACCAACGAAATGAATGGCCGAAGAGCAATCATCTTCTTCCTCGATTTTCCCTTAATCCACACATTATTAGCAAAGATTATCAACTACAAAAACGTTAAGCATCCCGAGAGCTTCGATATGGACGGCTATGATCAAGAAGTAAGTGTCGGATTGGCGGCAATTCGCGTTGGGACGCGCGCCGTTCGTAGGCGATTTCAGGGCGGAGGAGGCGACCGCACTTCCTGGGGTTGAGGCTGATAGTGGAGCTTCGTAAGGCGAGTCGAATGGAAGCTTCTGATCATCGCCGAAGGGGTCGTGGTGGTCGCGTCGTTTAGGGTTTAAGGGGCGGCCGAGGGTTTGTTCCTTGCGTTCGAACCTGGGAAGTATCGTGAGTGGGAGATGATGAAACAACGGTCGTGATTTCCTCAGTTTGAACGTGCGGCAGATGTGAAACTGAGGTTTAAAAATTTAAATGAAATTGTAAATGTTAATTATATAAAAATTTGTATAAAGTTTAAAATATCGTATCTCTTTCGTACGAGGTCAGAAAATTACGAAACCAGAAGCGTTGGAATCGCAGTGACGCGCTCTACGCTGCAGCGCAGATCTGGGCGTGTTTGGAATCAGTGAAATTTTTGAGTAAAATTAAACGGCCGTTTAATTTTATTCGAAATAAACGCTGAAATCAGAATTAAAATCACGGTGAGATCTTCTCACTCAGATTTATAATTGAATTGCAGTTATTGATTGATTCGTTTGAATGTGCTATTAGATATGATAGGATATATCTATATATATAGCAGTATATACATATTGGCATATGTATATATTGGATTGATGATTTCCCGCCTCGTATAGCGGATGAGACCCTATTGCGCCGTTAGTAAGCGGATTTATAAAAACCTATATACCGCGATAATTCCGTACTGGAGCGGAATTGGTATTGTTCTAACGTCTTTGGATGCAGGGAAACAGGTTGGAGGGATCCAACTGGATTCCTCACCAGTAGTTATTTATTTACAGGATTGATGTATATTCTGTTATCATATGTTGATATATGATGTTGTTGTTGTGATTGACCAATTGATGCTGTTGCATCATCGGATTCAAGTTTTGAGCTTTAAAAATGACGACTTTTAATTTAAAAGGATTTTTAAAGTGATTTTTGAAAGTAGACGTTTTGTTGAAGTGATTTATTTTAAATAAATAAACGTTCAAATTTTAAAGTTACAAAAATTTATAGATTTGAGGAATATAACCGAAAAGTTATTTTTGGAATAAATAGTTGACTGATTTATGAAATGGTTTAAATTGAGATTTTTGAATTTCTGTAAACGGTTTATATAAAAGATTTATGAAATTGATATCTACAAAATTAAGAATGGTGAAATTTTAAAATGAGTTTTTATAAGTGTGAAAAATGAAATATTATGGAATCCGTAAGTGAATGAAATTTATAGATTTATAAATTGTGAAGTTGAAAATGAATGATAAGTTATTAACTTATAATATGGACTTGTGATATAAGTTATTAACTTATAATATGGACTTGTGATATTTATATCGAGTTATAACTTGAATTTGTTAATAAAAGGAATTTATAAATCGAAGTTGTTAGAAGAATAGAATTGAAATTTATAAAAGTTGTTTAAAAATCCGGAATCACTTATTTTGATGAGTTGAACGTAGAAGTTAATAAAAGAAGATTTATAAGTCGAAGTTGTTATTAAAATGGAAATAGAATTTATAACCGTGTTTATAAATTCGGAATCGATTAAATTTGATAAGTGAATTATAGAAGGTTATTAAAGAAGATATATTCACGATTTTGGACAGTGAATATATTGTTAAGTAAAATGGATACGTTTTTGAAGAAGCGATATTATGAAATGAAGTTAATTGTTTTAAAAGATGTTTTAAAACGTGTGAACTATCGAAATCATAGATTTCAACATTTATTGTTGAAATAGACGTTTTCGAGGAGAAATAAGGAAATGATGGACTATAACACTGTTGTTATAGTAAATGATTTCCGAAAGGAAATGTTTTTGATGTAGTATTGGGATTTATATATCTATCTAAATTTCGAATCCCTATACTAGTGATTTTGAGTCGTCGTAACGATGTTTTACGCAACATTCGTTTTGACTCAAATAAAATGTGTTTAAAGAATGATTTCCTTAAAGAATGAAATATATACTTAATTTTGATTTAAGTATATCGAATGTTTTCTAAGTGTTGAAAATAAATAGATTTGTGAATTACTTATTTTTAAATAAGTATGGGAATGTTTTTCCAATATGAAATGAACTATTTTGAGATTTTATCTTCTTAAAGATAAAATGAAATTGAATACTTGAAATCGATTTGAGAATCGTATAGCAGTAGATATTTTGAAAATATAAATTCACTATGGAATTTATAAAAGGGAAGGGAAACTGTTTAGAGAAAAATAAACGTTGATTTATTTTTGAAGTGTGGAAATAATATATCTAATAAAGATATTTTTGAAGATGAAATAATTTGGGAAAATTATTTGGAATCTGATGATGTTGCGCATCTTTATTGATAGTTAAATAACCGACTATCAAAAATTACCTTTAGATAGGTATTTGTTGTGAATTGGATGAATTTGAATGCCACACTTATTTTTAAATAAACGCTCACTATTCGGGTTAGCCGGGAAAGGACCATGGGGTCGTATAACCCATTCCGAATATGTGATACGTCGTTATGAATCGCATTTGAAGACCGGTGTTGAAGACCGGATATTTTTGAAAACGGAAGGATTACCGTCGAGTTACTCTACATCGACTGATCTTCGATTTAGAGGTTTTATCACCCTTAGTAATGGGAAGTCCTGACGTGATTGAAATTATCCAGAAATGCAAGGGCTTCGTGAGAAGTGCCTTCGGTTCTGTTCGATCCCGGAACAGACTTGTATGGATTGTGTGTCTGACGTTACAATTTGAGATATAAAGCTGATTTCTTTCAAATACATTCCTGTTGGTGGCGGAGAATTTATTCTCTTAGCTTAACACCCTTCTCTGAGACGTACGAGCTCAGAGGTTATGTAGTTGAAATTTATCAGCGATATATCCCAATTTGGTAACGTGGCATACTGAGTGTTGCTGTGAAATGATCAGTGTTTGATCATTTGTGATATGATCATTTGTTTGATCTTATATCTTTGTGATCATAGGTTGATCATTTTGTTTGACCCGAAGCAGGGCTTTTTGTAGAAAGCGTAGCTTTGTGGACGAGACTTCGTCGAGCCTCACACCCCGGAAATGGTCGAAACAGGAAGGATGCGGCAAGGTTCTAGGGAGTAGCGCCCCTTAGTGTATGTCATTCCTTCTGGATAAAGGTGGTATCATGGTATGGAGCCCAGATACTTAACCTCTGTGGTTACTGCATTATTATTATCTATGTGGTTTGTTGGAAATCGGGGATCCTCGGGAAGATCGGTGACGATCGGGGGATGGCATACGCGTGTCAGTAGTTACCTATTTTTGCAGAGGTAACCCGACCTTGTGTTGGCAGAGATCCGGTTAGGTTCTCGGGTCGTCTATTCCAGGGACGTACCCATCGTGGATAGGAAGTTCGTTAGCCTGACCATTTGTTGGAAATCCAAAGAAACAATACGTGACGTGTACGGTTTTAGTTGTATTACCTGCTATGGAATGTGGCGGTAACCTGCTATTGAACATAGTAGCTATAGTAGGCATAAGTGTGGAATGCCTATGCTGGCTAAGATTAATATTATACTTTCGAAATGATTTCTACACTATGCACTAATAATAATATCAAAAAGAATTTGATTTTGCGTAGTAAGCATCTTTGACTATCATAAGAAGAAATCTCCTCCAATTCTGCGTTTGCATTGTGTGTGTGGTGGGAGGTCTTATGGTAGTTTCATTTTCCAAAAGCATTTCGAATTGACTTTAAAAATTCTCTGCTGTTTATTTTTAAAGAATAACTGTTTTACGATCTCACACCAGTCACCATGACTGACTCGGAGTTTATTGTTCCCTTCTAAACTCTGGGTGCCCACAAATTTTCCACACGGGCAGCCTAGAGTTATATTATCAGGATATTCTGGATATTCTGGAGCTTTGGAGATGAGCTGGATGACGAGACGTAGTATTTGTATCTGATAGTATTTATTCCGCTGTGTATTCTGTATGAGGACAAGTTATATAACTGTCCATTGATGTGATGTATTGTATTGAGTTGTATATTGACTCTGATTGATGTATGTATAAAATGATATAGTTCTTTGTTAAAGATTATTCATTTATCTATTATATATTGTTCCGCTGCGATATGTGAGATTCTGATATTGTTCTGTTTCTGTTGCCGTTCTGTTGTTCTTCTTCTTTCTTTCTTCTCTTTTTCTTCTATCTTCTTCTTCTTCTACCTTTTCTTTTTCTTAAAACCATAACTTTTCGGGTTTCCGGCATTCGATTTCTCGGCAGTCGATAAAGTGAGTATCGATGTCGAATTTTCGAAAGTCGAAAATTTTCGGGACGTTACATTTGGTATCAGAGCATATGGTTAAGCGACAACCCTGCTCTGTTGGGTGTTACTCATTTGAGATAGAGTCAGTAGTACTCTAGAATGAGTTTGAGTGTAATAATAGATATGAGCGCGTATTTGTTAGTGAATATAAATTGTTTTATATTGTGATGATTGGTTTGTTGAGTGGTATATGGATTCTGGTCGGTATTGTCCGTACAACTCTATCGATAGGGATCTCTAAACACTTGTATAGAACAATTCGGCACAGTATTGTTTTAAATAGGGTAAATGAAATAATTTTGCCCAAAACTATTTTTGTATAGAAAAGAAATGTTTTTCTATAAAGTACTATAGTATATGGTTGCATGGATGTTAGGAAGTAATGATAGTGAATCATCATCAATGAAATTGAATAAGAAATTGAAATCATAACTCCAAATTTAAGAAATAAATCCACATGCAAATGAAATTTGAGGATGTAAAATTATAAAATGTGAATTGTAATTTAAACGGAATTCCAGAGAAGTATTTGGAAATGTTTTGAAAAGAATTTGAAAATTTTGGAGATTTGGAAGTTTAAATTCTTTTTGATTTAAAAATGAATTTCAAAGGTTTGAAAAGTATTTTGAGAGATGAAAGCTCTAAACTCTTTTCGGTCGCTGGAAAATAATTCTGATGATGATCGCGACATCACCGGTGTTCATTTTCGGGTTTCCAAAAGAGGAATTGCTGCCAAATTGTTTAAATGGAAGTTGTTTTGAGAATTTGGATTTTGTTTTAGAAAATTCAAAGGATAATTTGAATTGTTTTCAAAAGAGATTTTTGAAATGTTGGTAAGACTCTGGAATACCATATTTATGAAGTATTATTAAGTTGATAACTTATACAAATTGAATGTTGATAGAATAAATTTAACTTAAAGAATGGAGTTAAATTAAAGGAAGTATAAGTGCATAAATTTGAATAAATGAAAGTGAAATTTCAAAGAAGATAATTGGAATTAAAATTCATTAAAGGAATGAAATTGGAATGTAGATAAGTCGAAGACTTATAAAATATTTGAAATTTGTTAGTGAGTGAAATTCAAGCTGAATATTGAAAAACTGGATTTGATTTGTGATAAACAAAGTAAAGTATTGAAATAAAATTAGTAAATGAAACTAATTTAAATTGATGCAGTTGTGAATGAAAGATAATTGATAAAATTCAATATTCAGAAGTTAAATAGAATTCAAATTAAATTGGAATTGTGAATTGAATTCAAATGAAATAGAAATGAAAAATTGAACGAAAATAGATATGTAACTTCAATAGGGAAGTAAAAATATATAAGCAGTTATATTGAAATTTTGTAATAGAATTTGCAAAATAGTTTGAATGTGTAACTAGATATAATGGCTAGTAGGATATACAGGTGTATAAAGGGATTGGAAAATTTATTTCGCAGATAATTTGAATTGCTCGAAAAAGGTACGTATTTGAGTTTTAATATGAGTTTTTGATGATTTCTTGTCTAGCCGCTTGGCTTTTTCTTTTCTTTTTGAAATCTGAGAGTCCGTAGGGACGTTTTGTAGTCGTGCCATGTTAACCGCGCAAAGGAGACGCTGGCGAAATTTTTCGGGAATTTAGGGCGTTAGAAAATTTTGAGAAATTTTGAAAGTTTAAAATTTGAATTTAAACTCGAATTTGAATTTGGAAGTAAACAATATTGTTTGAAACTTAGAGTTGAAGTTGAAATGTAGTTGAATGATAACGAATCTTTAGTAGAAGATTTGTTTTGAAAAATTGATAAAACTATTAGATTGTGAAAAATAGTAGACGAGTTAAGGACCTTTCTTCCTGACTTGTAATTTCGAGGACGAAATTCTTTTAAGGGGGGAAGTCTGTAACGACCCAGAATTTTTGATAATTAAAATTCGAATATTTAATTAATTTTAAATATTAATAAATGGAATTTAGAAGTCGAATGATTTATTTTTCGAATATTGGATTTAATTTGATAATTAAATCAATAAATTAAATAGTTAAATTCCAGAGATAATTGAAAATCGAGTTTAAAATGATTGAAAATGATTTGGAAAATTTTATTTAATCATACTGGAGTTATAGAAAGGTTATAGAACTTTCAAAATTGAATTTGGAGTTAAAATTGTAAAAATCGATATTTTAATATTTAATTATCGACGGTAAAAATAGCCAATTTTCGAACAGTCTCGGATTTCGACGAAACCAGTTTCATCGGATCCGTAATGTGATATCATTGTAAGATTTCAAATTTCGAAATTTTTGGATTTACCGTTTGTCCGGGGCAAGCCAAAACGCCTCGAAATCTATTTAAATCGGTTTAATTTAAATTGATCATTTATTGTCATATCTCACACATACGATCGAATTAGCTTCCGAAACCTGTTCCATTGCGTTCGGAACGTGGGGTAAACCTTATGAATGTCAGCCGGCACGCTCGAATCGGAGTTCGAAAAAAATTCGATGAATAGTAAATCGTGAAATTTTCTATAAAAGCACCCCCTCACTTCCATTTTGCAAAATAAACCAGCCTAGGGTTACAGGCCGCCACCAACGAAATGAATGGCCGAAGAGCAATCATCTTCTTCCTCGATTTTCCCTTAATCCACACATTATTAGCAAAGATTATCAACTACAAAAACGTTAAGCATCCCGAGAGCTTCGATATGGACGGCTATGATCAAGAAGTAAGTGTCGGATTGGCGGCAATTCGCGTTGGGACGCGCGCCGTTCGTAGGCGATTTCAGGGCGGAGGAGGCGACCGCACTTCCTGGGGTTGAGGCTGATAGTGGAGCTTCGTAAGGCGAGTCGAATGGAAGCTTCTGATCATCGCCGAAGGGGTCGTGGTGGTCGCGTCGTTTAGGGTTTAAGGGGCGGCCGTGGGTTTGTTCCTTGCGTTCGAACCTGGGAAGTATCGTGAGTGGGAGATGATGAAACAACGGTCGTGATTTCCTCAGTTTGAACATGCGGCAGATGTGAAACTGAGGTTTAAAAATTTAAATGAAATTGTAAATGTTAATTATATAAAAATTTGTATAAAGTTTAAAATATCGTATCTCTTTCGTACGAGGTCAGAAAATTACGAAACCAGAAGCGTTGGAATCGCAGCGACGCGCTCTACGCTGCAGCGCAGATCTGGGCGTGTTTGGAATCAGTGAAATTTTTGAGTAAAATTAAACGGCCGTTTAATTTTATTCGAAATAAACGCTGAAATCAGAATTAAAATCACGGTGAGATCTTCTCACTCAGATTTATAATTGAATTGCAGTTATTGATTGATTCGTTTGAATGTGCTATTAGATATGATAGGATATATCTATATATATAGCAGTATATACATATTGGCATATGTATATATTGGATTGATGATTTCCCGCCTCGTATAGCGGATGAGACCCTATTGCGCCGTTAGTAAGCGGATTTATAAAAACCTATATACCGCGATAATTCCGTACTGGAGCGGAATTGGTATTGTGCTAACGTCTTTGGATGCAGGGAAACAGGTTGGAGGGATCCAACTGGATTCCTCACCAGTAGTTATTTATTTACAGGATTGATGTATATTCTGTTATCATATGTTGATATATGATGTTGTTGTTGTGATTGACCAATTGATGCTGTTGCATCATCGGATTCAAGTTTTGAGCTTTAAAAATGACGACTTTTAATTTAAAAGGATTTTTAAAGTGATTTTTGAAAGTAGACGTTTTGTTGAAGTGATTTATTTTAAATAAATAAACGTTCAAATTTTAAAGTTACAAAAATTTATAGATTTGAGGAATATAACCGAAAAGTTATTTTTGGAATAAATAGTTGACTGATTTATGAAATGGTTTAAATTGAGATTTTTGAATTTCTGTAAACGGTTTATATAAAAGATTTATGAAATTGATATCTACAAAATTAAGAATGGTGAAATTTTAAAATGAGTTTTTATAAGTGTGAAAAATGAAATATTATGGAATCCGTAAGTGAATGAAATTTATAGATTTATAAATTGTGAAGTTGAAAATGAATGATAAGTTATTAACTTATAATATGGACTTGTGATATAAGTTATTAACTTATAATATGGACTTGTGATATTTATATCGAGTTATAACTTGAATTTGTTAATAAAAGGAATTTATAAATCGAAGTTGTTAGAAGAATAGAATTGAAATTTATAAAAGTTGTTTAAAAATCCAGAATCACTTATTTTGATGAGTTGAATGTAGAAGTTAATAAAAGAAGATTTATAAGTCGAAGTTGTTATTAAAATGGAAATAGAATTTATAACCGTGTTTATAAATTCGGAATCGATTAAATTTGATAAGTGAATTATAGAAGGTTATTAAAGAAGATATATTCACGATTTTGGACAGTGAATATATTGTTAAGTAAAATGGATACGTTTTTGAAGAAGCGATATTATGAAATGAAGTTAATTGTTTTAAAAGATGTTTTAAAACGTGTGAACTATCGAAATCATAGATTTCAACATTTATTATTGAAATAGACGTTTTCGAGGAGAAATAAGGAAATGATGGACTATAACACTGTTGTTATAGTAAATGATTTCCGAAAGGAAATGTTTTTGATGTAGTATTGGGATTTATATATCTATCTAAATTTCGAATCCCTATACTAGTGATTTTGAGTCGTCGTAACGATGTTTTACGCAACATTCGTTTTGACTCAAATAAAATGTGTTTAAAGAATGATTTCCTTAAAGAATGAAATATATACTTAATTTTGATTTAAGTATATCGAATGTTTTCTAAGTGTTGAAAATAAATAGATTTGTGAATTACTTATTTTTAAATAAGTATGGGAATGTTTTTCCAATATGAAATGAACTATTTTGAGATTTTATCTTCTTAAAGATAAAATGAAATTGAATACTTGAAATCGATTTGAGAATCGTATAGCAGTAGATATTTTGAAAATATAAATTCACTATGGAATTTATAAAAGGGAAGGGAAACTGTTTAGAGAAAAATAAACGTTGATTTATTTTTGAAGTGTGGAAATAATATATCTAATAAAGATATTTTTGAAGATGAAATAATTTGGGAAAATTATTTGGAATCTGATGATGTTGCGCATCTTTATTGATAGTTAAATAACCGACTATCAAAAATTACCTTTAGATAGGTATTTGTTGTGAATTGGATGAATTTGAATGCCACACTTATTTTTAAATAAACGCTCACTATTCGGGTTAGCCGGGAAAGGACCATGGGGTCGTATAACCCATTCCGAATATGTGATACGTCGTTATGAATCGCATTTGAAGACCGGTGTTGAAGACCGGATATTTTTGAAAACGGAAGGATTACCGTCGAGTTACTCTACATCGACTGATCTTCGATTTAGAGTTTTTATCACCCTTAGTGACGGGAAGTCCTGACATGATTGAAATTATCCAGAAATGCAAGGGCTTCGTGAGAAGTGCCTTCGGTTCTGTTCGATCCCGGAACAGACTTGTATGGATTGTGTGTCTGACGTTACAATTTGAGATATAAAGCTGATTTCTTTCAAATACATTTCTGTTGGTGGCGGAGAATTTATTCTCTTAGCTTAACACCCTTCTCTGAGACGTACGAGCTCAGAGGTTATGTAGTTGAAATTTATCAGCGATATATCCCAATTTGGTAACGTGGCATACTGAGTGTTGCTGTGAAATGATCAGTGTTTGATCATTTGTGATATGATCATTTGTTTGATCTTATATCTTTGTGATCATAGGTTGATCATTTTGTTTGACCCGAAGCAGGGCTTTTTGTAGAAAGCGTAGCTTTGTGGACGAGACTTCGTCGAGCCTCACACCCCGGAAATGGTCGAAACAGGAAGGATGCGGCAAGGTTCTAGGGAGTAGCGCCCCTTAGTGTATGTCATTCCTTCTGGATAAAGGTGGTATCATGGTATGGAGCCCAGATACTTAACCTCTGTGGTTACTGCATTATTATTATCTATGTGGTTTGTTGGAAATCGGGGATCCTCGGGAAGATCGGTGACGATCGGGGGATGGCATACGCGTGTCAGTAGTTACCTATTTTTGCAGAGGTAACCCGGCCTTGTGTTGGCAGAGATCCGGTTAGGTTCTCGGGTCGTCTATTCCAGGGACGTACCCATCGTGGATAGGAAGTTCCTTAGCCTGACCATTTGTTGGAAATCCAAAGAAACAATACGTGACGTGTACGGTTTTAGTTGTATTACCTGCTATGGAATGTGGCGGTAACCTGCTATTGAACATAGTAGCTATAGTAGGCATAAGTGCGGAATGCCTATGCTGGCTAAGATTAATATTATACTTTCGAAATGATTTCTACACTATGCACTAATAATAATATCAAAAAGAATTTGATTTTGCGTAGTAAGCATCTTTGACTATCATAAGAAGAAATCTCCTCCAATTCTGCGTTTGCATTGTGTGTGTGGTGGGAGGTCTTATGGTAGTTTCATTTTCCAAAAGCATTTCGAATTGACTTTAAAAATTCTCTGCTGTTTATTTTTAAAGAATAACTGTTTTACGATCTCACACCAGTCACCATGACTGACTCGGAGTTTATTGTTCCCTTCTAAACTCTGGGTGCCCACAAATTTTCCACACGGGCAGCCTAGAGTTATATTATCAGGATATTCTGGATATTCTGGAGCTTTGGAGATGAGCTGGATGACGAGACGTAGTATTTGTATCTGATAGTATTTATTCCGCTGTGTATTCTGTATGAGGACAAGTTATATAACTGTCCATTGATGTGATGTATTGTATTGAGTTGTATATTGACTCTGATTGATGTATGTATAAAATGATATAGTTCTTTGTTAAAGATTATTCATTTATCTATTATATATTGTTCCGCTGCGATATGTGAGATTCTGATATTGTTCTGTTTCTGTTGCCGTTCTGTTGTTCTTCTTCTTTCTTTCTTCTCTTTTTCTTCTATCTTCTTCTTCTTCTACTTTTTCTTTTTCTTAAAACCATAACTTTTCGGGTTTCCGGCATTCGATTTCTCGGCAGTCGATAAAGTGAGTATCGATGTCGAATTTTCGAAAGTCGAAAATTTTCGGGACGTTACATGAACAAGCAACTACTCTGAAGTGGATCTGCTGAAAAGAGAAACCGCTCTGAAACCTCTGATCAAGAGAAAGAGGAACCAAACTGAAGAAAGTATCCTCCTAAAAAAAGTACTCCATGATGAAGATAGCAGAATCCTAAATCTGAGGAGAAACTGCTAGTAGTCCTGGATGAAGATACTCTGCTCTGCTGACCTCTCTACCATCTGGCGTCTAACATCTGAAGATATGAAAACCTGCAAAATGAACCTGATATCCTATCTCCCATATCTGTAACTGGAAAATGACTAAAGGAAACAATTAGAATAATACATATATATGTATATTTATATAATAAATATACATATATATGTATTAAGAAGGAAATAAAAACCTAATTAAGACTAACTGGACAATAACAGTATAAATAAAATACTTAAAAACCAATACCAAACAGAGACTAGTACAAATAATGAGACGGATCAAACTTATGAACCTTTAATCATAAGTAAGTTATGATTAGAAGTGAAAACATCATCTAAACTAGAGAAAATATTAATAATACTATTATTAATGTTAAAAAAATTATTGTTGTGTTTAAAAAAATTAATATTATGATTAACCTTGTTAAGATACCTTTTGAAAAGGATATTTTTAGCTAATTTCTATTTGGGGTTAGAGATCCAATTAAAACAAAATGAAGAAATTGTAAAATTCAATTTGTTAAAATGACAATTATTATTATTGAAAATTCTTTGATTTCTTTCAAACCAAATAAACCAACTAATAATAATGAATAAAGTGTCTAGTAAAAATCTAATAGCTAAAATAATCATTTAAAAGAATATCTTAATAAGGTTAATAATAATATTAAGTTATTTAAGCATAAAAACAATATTTTCGACATTAATAATTGTACTATTAACATTTTTTCAAACATAAATGATGATTTCACTATGTATCATAATATCCTTTTGATCAAAGGACCATAAGGATAAGTTCTGATTTGCTTTAGTTTTAGTTTTAGTTTTAGGTTGTTTTTGTTTTAGTTTATAGATCTTTAACTTCTTTTGATTATGGATTCTTTTTAGTCTATTTTTCTAATTTTTATTTTATTCTATCCTATTATCTTAGCTTTTGTTTCTTTACTTTTATTTTATTAATACATATATATGTTTAAAATTTCATTTATATACATATATGTGTATTATTCTTATATTCTTCTAGTTCTTTTCACAGATGTAGGTTTTGGCCAAAAATGGTGTTAGTTTCTTTTTACAGGTACATGGGATTGCTGAGGGCAGGATTGCTGTTTGCAGTGAGGAGTTCTTCTTAGTTGTTCTATAGCTACATTGTGGCGTTCTACTTTCTGGTTGATTCACTTTTCAGCAAGGCACTCTCTCCAGTTCTATCGAGTCTACAGAGTGGCGCTTTCCAGTCCAGATCATTAGCATTTCCATATCTTCCGAGTCTGCAGCGTGGTGTTTCCTTCTCAGATGGAACTGGCTTCTAGTATCACTGACGCTGAGATGTCCCATAGTTCTGTAGGTACTTCTAACACCTCAATACCGGGCGATGGCCTTGTCGGAACTCGATATTGGGGTGTAATGGGCGGTGGCCTTGCCGGAGCTCATTCTAGGAGTACTTGAGTTATTTTGTATTAGTACTATGATTAGCTACCTACCAGGCATGTTGGCAGCACCTTATCTTCTGTGATATATACATATTTACATGTGTGCTCTCCTCTATTTTAGATGATCCACTTTTTCTCAAAAATTTAATTTCCATAGCAAATCACATAGGAAATATCCTCAAAAATTACAGAAATTCACTTTCATCATGTTATCTAACATATCAAAATTTCAGACCCAAATTCTTAATAAAATTTCTGAAATAAATTCTAAACCCAATTAACCATATTTTCCTTTGAAAATTCATAATAATCTTACCATAGCTTGGAAAATTATCAAAATTAAAACCCAACTCCAACATCATGTTTTACATAACATAAAATTTTTCCATGGCATTTAAAAATCAATTTCAATCGATTTTACCCTAAAACCGTGTAAATTCCCATTTAAATAATCTTGTTTAGATCAAACAAATTATAATTCAAGCATATCATCATCCAAAACATTATAAAAACGAATTTAATCTTAAATCCATAAAACTTATGTTCATAAAAAAAATTAGAGATGGTATAAATTATTAGTCACCTCGATCAAGATAAGGAGATTGGATTGAGATTTAGATTTATTCCCCTAGCTTTAATCCTTAGCTTTACTTTGATTTTCTCTTCTTTTCTTCTTTAACAATGGCTAGCTCCTCTATACGTTTGTGTTTTGTTTTTAAAATGACGTGAATGGGGAAAATGAAACGTAAATGGAACCAGAATATATATAAGGGTAAGGGTTATGTGCGGCTATTTCCTAATGTACCCTTATGTAGATTGATTAACTTAAAAACCATTTTTTACCCTATTTAATTAATTAATTGAACCCGGCCTAAATTTTATTTTCATATCTCAATCCCCTTATCATTCTAATTATTTACATTATTTTATTTAATTTATCTAATTAAATCTCCTGAATAATTTTATCAAAAATTAGGGGTGTTACAAGGAGGCTGGCGCTATTATATTTATTACTAAATTTTTTTGCTTATTTACTGTGCAGCACTGTGGAGCTTTACCAGTGCTTTATCTTATTTAGAGACATATTCTTTTTGAGTTTATTTAAATGATATATAAAATCTGTTTCACTTGTTTTGTATGACTACTATGGACTTTACGCTGTGATATTTGTTTTTGTTCACTTAGTTATACTTATCTATCTCGCCTATTTTATACCTATGTTGATATTATACTTTATTCGAAGTGTTGTGAGGTATACGATAGGTTATGATTAGAGTTTTGGTTATTTTCACCCTTGATAATCGTCCTACATTAGCCTGGTACCGTTACAGCACACTATTTAGATATATTGGTTACCGAGGGTGTAGGGCGGTCGTCACACGTGGTATCAGAGCTTAGGTCAAGTGATTCCTCACTTGGGTCGATCGCTAGATTCTAAATTGCTACTTAGATCCATTAGAGATAAGGTATATGGAACGCCTTAGAATGCATTAAGAGATATATGAGAGGCCGTGCTCGTTATATATTTTAGTTTTCAAAACTATATATCATTAGTATATATGGTATATAAGTTGCATTGCGAAATGGAGCACCGTAGGTGCGGTTTTTCCTTTATGGGAGACTTATCATTCTTATTATAGAGTTTAAATATGAGACAGCATACAACGAACACTTCTAGAAATTCTACGGTTGGAGTAGAAGGAGAAGGGTGGGTTCGGGGATAGCTAACCCTGATATGCAAGCCATGTTCACAAAGATGGTGAAGAATATGCTATAGAATACCCAAGGTGTAGAACCGGTTGGTGTTAGTGGTGATGTCCTGGTGCAAATTCCCAAAGCCAACTTTAAAAACTTAAAAAAGGACTATTTAGCCTTGGAGGAAAAATGTACCTTGGAATGGAATTGGCCATGGATGTTCAAGATTGGTTGGATACCTACAAGCGTATCTTTGAAGATTTGGGGCGGGAAGATGCGATAAAGAGGAAGTTAGCCTCTAGGGAACTTCAAGTTCATGCCATGGGATGGTGGAATGCTATTAAGATTTCTACTTTGGAAGACCGGTTAACTCAGGAGCAGTTTAAGGTCAGATTTGAAGAGAATTTCATACCAGCCACCTAGATGTCTTTATTATTAGGAAATTTGTTGAGTTGAAGGAAGATCAGAAGAGTATCTTGGAGTATGTGGCTGAGTTCGACATATTGTCAAAATATGGATTATCTTTTATTGATACCCCTCCGAAAAAAAATGACAAGTTCATCATGGGTTTGAATAATTATCTGGCGAAAAGTTAATGGGACATATCGATGAGTCTTTTGAGAAGTTAGTTGAGAAGCCTGAGACATAAGAGTCTATACCGAAAGCCAAAAGTTGAAACTGTTGTTTCAAAGGAAGAATCAAAACCGCAAGCGGGCGATGAAGGTAAAAGGAAATGGAACAACAAGGAGAAGAAGAAGTCATAGGAAGCGGATGGCCAGAAGAAAATTAAGTGGGACCTGAAGTGCTTTAATTGCAATAAGGCTGAACATCCTAACAAGGACTGTAAGTCCCCAAGGGATGGGGAGGGGAAGTGTTTCATCTATGATAGGACTAGACACTTGAAGAGATACTGCCCAGAGCTGTAGAAGAATACACAGAGTGCTACTGCTTATGCATTGGATGACATTCCTGCTTTGTCCATCGCTCTATCGACGAAGGAGAAGGGGAAGAGAATTCTTATAGGAGGTATGCATTTATTTATGTAACACTTATGCATGTTTTTATTTGATACCAATACTTTAGACCCTTTGTATATCCAGTGATTTAGTGAGTGGGTTAGAATGTTGACCTGGCCTAGTTGACAAACCTTTAGTTATTTCAAACTTAGTGATGGTTCGATCGACTTAGTGACGGTTCGATCGACTTAGTGACGGTTTGTCAAGACTTTGTGTATTGATTTATGGATGCTTTTTTGCATGTGTTATTTTGTGGGGGTCTTGTGGGGTTTGGTATCATTTGGTGTGGGACTACCAAAGGGATACGGAGCTGTAGTGAAATGGTGAGTTGCAGCAGATGACGGATAGGATAGGAGAAGAGCGGAAGCTAGAGTAAGGTTGTACTCCTAAGAGGGTACAATTATGGTTAGCTTAGTGTATTCGCTTAGGACCGTGCACATGGAGTCATTGTCATTTGCTGTAGTAAGTGGACGTCTAGAGATAGTCAGAAATTCGCTATGCAGAGAAGTGTTCCAAATGCAGATACGATATGGGCATATTACTAGTTATGATTTCCACCTGAAGTAAGAACAAGAGCCAAGGATGTTAGTAAATGAGATGATAGACCCAATCTGATAGGGATGGAATGGTATCTATAAAGATGAGGTAGGATGGACTCAACTAAGTTAGTAGGTTTCATATAGAAGATGTTGAAGTCAGCAAGAGTGAAAGCGGAGGCAATAGTATGGAGGTGACCGAAAAGTGTGTGTGGACGGATGGTGCGAAAAGTTTTGTTTGGTAGGGTTTTTTATGTATTATATTCGCTTTCACTAATGATGTCATATAGAATAGCTTAGTATCCCGCATGCTAGGAAAGGCATAGATATTATTTGGTTACTTATGATTGCATGGATGCATGTTTAATGTTTAAGATGACTGCATATGATTGTTAGGCATGTGAGGTAGCTATATTTGATTGGGATTTCGAGAGTTGCTAAAGGGAGAAGAGTTTGACGATTCATATTTTACATATTGTAGGATCGTAAAATATTATTTTCAAAATTCATATGAGGTCGTATGACTCTATAATTTTGGAAAATGTTAACTAGTGATAATTTTCATCTGTAGAATTTTTATTAGACGGTTTTAACCCTGAAAATATTGTAGAGCCTACAACTTTGATATGGGTTGAATTAGGGTCTGAAACCACATTCATTAGATCGGGATGATGGTTTCTCTTTCCGTAGAGTTGTCATAATAGGGATTTGGACTTATCGGTTAGGTGTTATGGCTATTTGAAGTTCTAACTAGTTTTGAGCTTGTTAGTGGGTAATTAGGGAGTGATTAGTGCAACTCGTTAGCCCAATCTGAAAATTAAGTTTAATATTCTTATTTCCAACCAGCATTAGTCATTACTCTTCTTCCCTAGTTACCTCCTAACCTCTATTTATCTAAACTAGAGCTAAAACAACTTTTCTCCAATCTAATTAGTGTAATTAGTGGATTTAAGAGAGATCAACATAAGAAGATAATCGATTTGCTTAGGAGCTTTGGGATTTGTGTAGCTGCTATTTTACATCAAATTTGCTTACGGATTTATGTGCTATGATCCAAGGTGAGTAATTTTACCTCTCTCACTATACCATGCTTACTTATAATATAAAAATGTGATTTTTAGTATGAAGATTAAAGCAAAAATATTTGAAAGCATAGATTTGATATAAACAACGCCCTAGGACATGATATAAAAAGATAGATTTCTACTTTTAACATTATTTATACCGTTTACCCACCATAATTATTATTTTATAGAAAATTAGATCTAGAACGGTTTAGGCCAGTAAATCATGTTTGGATGAATTGTATGCATTGCTTGGATGTTGTATGATGATATTTGGTAGTTGTATGAATTGTTTTCATGCATTTGCTAGTTGTTTCGCATAGTTAGAAAAGTGGTACGTCGTTTAGCGAAAACGATATCAAAATTGTCAAAATGTGGTGAAATTTAGATATGTTGTGTTGGAAGATATAGAGAGTCCACTCAAAAAAAATTAAGTGGTTTGGAGTTGTTTTGATAATAAAAACATGGTCGTCCTAAAGAGGTTTTTAACCCAAAAAATGGATCAACACGCTGGTTTGAGTGTGAAAGTATCAGCCCTGTTTCTCAGAGCAAATAATATAGAAAATAAATGTAAAAAAGTAGAAATAGTAAAGTGACAAGAGATTTTCATAGTGGTTTGGCTGTTAATGAAGCCCGCGTCCACTTTATAGCTTTTATTGATCAACTGTTGTTACAAAGGAGTTTGGATTACAATATGATTCTTCTTTCCTAAGTTAGATCAAGCCACCATTGTTAGAGACAACCGAAGGATCTCAGGTGCCCCTTAATGGCTGTTGTGTGGGAGAAGAAGAGTGAAGAAACAATAGCAGAGTTGTTGTCGTTAGTTTAGCAAAGATCAGATCAGATCCTTTTTCTGTTGCAGATAGGATGGTATTTGTAGAAGTTGGAGAGAACTTAAGCCAGAGTCGTTTCACCAAAAGCCTGTTTTGAATGTGGTTTCTTGCTTTGGGCTCGTGATGGGGAGGTCTACGCTTTGGCACTAGTTTGGACAGATTTTATGGAGGTGAGTGATACTGTCTCTCACCATACCTTGAGTGGTTGTATAGTATTAATCGTCGTTATGGAATGATTTTTTGTTTTAAAATGTGGTTTTTCTATACTTATACTCCTACTATAATTTTTATAAAAGAAAATAAAATTATTTTAAAATGATTTATATCGAATATCACATATTTTCCATCGACGTGTCATTTTTAGGGAACCGTTATATTTGAATTATGTTTGATATAATTTCCCGATTGGTTGATTTGGATGTATTATACATGTGGTATGTATGCTATTTTGGATGTATGTATGGATTGGTTGCATGGTTGCTTATTTGTTTGTTTTGACTGTTTTTGGTTGAAAATGTCGATTAGCGATTACCGAGTGTTAGGGGAATATCTTGAACATTGGGTTTTCGCACACATGAGAACCTAACGAACGAGATAAGTAGTAGAGTAGTGTTAGGATACAAGTGGATAGATCTGAAGGTTTGTACTTATCCATTTGTTTAAGTACATGACCAAAGTGGTTGGTATTGACCATTGTAGAGTGGTCAATGTCCATCACTATTGTTGATTGACGATTTGGCCGATCTTTAGCTTGGAAACTGAGGAGATTTCATGGTGCGCAATTTGCCGATTTATTCATGTGACCAACGTAGAGTCTTGATGTTATTGCTCTAGGGTGAGCAATTTTGATGGTGAGGCGATGGTGTGGTGCTTCAACATGGGAGTTGGTACTTTAGATTATGACACGATGGTGCATGGAGTAGGTTCCGAGGTAATGGTTTATGACTCTGTTGATAATGCTGGAGGTGTTGGCTCATTTGCATTATGGGGGATGAAGATGTAACAGCATGATGAAAATCCTTGTATCTTTCGGTTTATGACTCATGGGGTAGTAGGTACCGAAGATTAGACACTTTGTATCTTCGGTTTATGACTCAAGTAGGGAGAAGTTTTACCGAAGAGGCTCGTGGGGGAGTCGTGGAGTGGGGTAATGTGGTGGGTTCTAGATAGTGGAAATTGTATTAAGCTAGTAGGACTCTGATGGATGTGCATGTGCTAAGGGATCATTGATGAATCGGAGAGTTTTATGTTGTACTTGAAGCGGGGTATTGTATAGTGGGGATGCCCATAGATTGGTAGCGAGGATCCATATACCCTGGACCTATGGATTTGGGTATAGTGTCTAGCATTAAGCTACGAGACACGTATCCAGCTTTGGGCTATGAGATATGAGAGTACGGCAAAGAACCGGGATTTCCACTAGTCCCTGGCTTGGGGGTCATATGAGTTATCATATATCTAGAGCACACAAGGTGACACTTGGTATTGTTTGATGAATGTTATGTTTGTTATGGTTATTTCACTAGCCACCTGTCACCCTAAGGATATCACATGAGGTGGTATTGTGGATAGGGATACTAGACACCCCGTACAGTTTACTTAGTATGGAGTAGGTATTATGGATGGAGATACCTAGGCACCCCAACAGTTTACTGAGTATGAAGTACCATTTCTATGATGTTGCAGAGTAGCATATTATCTATGTTATGTGCTGACTCTTTGTTGTAGGAATAGGTCAGGTATGATTCGTATACCCTCTGTTTTGTATGCTATATCGACTTTTATAGTATTTTGAGATTGTTTATCGCTCACGCTAGATTGTTGTCTTACCCGAGGTTTTATGCTTTGCTTCTTATTATCTTGGGTACTCTTAAATGAGTAGTTTAGAGAGAAAGTGTAGATGTCATATGGAGTTCTGGAGATGGATTAGCAGGAGGTGACGTTCACTCATACTTATATTTGAGTTGTTATTATATATCCCGCTAGTGACACTGTGGAGCCTTGATAGTGTTTAACTTACTATTATTAGAGACAGTGTATCGGTTGAGTTTATGTATCAGTTGTATAAACTCTATTACTGTGTTGTAAACTCTATAGATCTTATACTTTGATGATTAGTTCACATTATTATTACTGTCTCGAATGATTTATATCTATGTTGACTATTATATTTCATCTGATGCGTTGTGAGATATACGACCGATTATGTGATTTTTTATGTTTCTTTTTCATTCTTTTCCATTCGTTCTATTTCTCTTCATTACTTCTTTTTGTTTCCTTTGACAACTGCTTTACATCTAAGGTGTAGGGCAGTCATTCCAGCTTATTTATCGTTTTGTTTGCCCATTTCCACATAAGTGACCTTGTGAATGTTCTATATGCGTAACATGTCCATGGCCGTGTAAATCCCAACATTTATGCACGGGTATGTTAAACCATATACACATTTCCTACTACACGTGCATGTACACACATATGTGTATACCTACACATATATAATATAATACAAATAATATAGAATAAAACATTATTATAATTTTAAATAATATTTTGTTTAAACCAAAAGTAGAAAAGTTCTAAATGGATTTAGACCACATCAGCCCATTAAAGATCCAATAAATGAATATTTTTTGAAATTTACCTAATTTCTCCACTACATGCTAGCCCAGTTCCATCAATGGTATCAAAGCCCAACAGCCTATATGCGGTTAAAATTAGTCATGTTAGGGTAAATAATTAAGCTTAGCCACTTAGTACGATGTCTAAAAAGGTAATGTCCAGGATTGGAATTAGGTAATCAAGTATCATATCCTACCCAGTTACCAACTTGGGCCTGAAAAGTGAAGTGAGCCCAAAGATTGCACCTAATAGAAAAGACCCAATAGAATTGGGTCTTGGGCTAATTTTCAAAATTGTTATGAAAATTAAATAAAGGTTTTAAATTTAAAAGTTAAATTTAAATTTAAATATGTTTATTATAAAACTTATAATATAACATTAGTTTTCATAATGTTTGAAAATATATTAAAATTTCAAAAACGTTTGAAAATATTTTAATATTAATTTATAAATTTAAATATATTAATTAGAGTAATAAAATAAATTAATTAAAAAAGGTTTATTATTTAATATATATGCATGTATTATATATAGTGATATATGTTATGTTATATTAAAATGTTTAAGATAACATAAATATACTTGTATGTATATAAAATAATTTTCAAAATTATTATAATTAATTAAAAAAATTAAATAATTTAATTAAAGGTTAATTAATTAAATGAAAATATACCTGTATAAGATATATGTGTTATACTATAAAGGTTATAGTGTATATATATATATATATTCAATATAAAATGTTAAAATTGAATAATATATAATTAATTAAAGAGTTAATTAATTAAAATTAATTAATTATGATTTAATTAATATATAGTTATACATTAAATTATTATATAAATCAATTAAAATATAAAAGTTATATAATAATAAAACTTATATACTATGAATGTATAAACTAAAGGTGGAACGTTAAAGGAACCCTAAATAGACTTAAGGAAGAAACACAGACGAAAATGTACGTATATTATGATTCCTAATGTGTTTGGCACTTGAATCACACGGGTATTTCATAAGAAATACATTATTCTATAAGTCGATATCACTCAATATAATATATTAAAGATTATGAATCTTTAATATAATGTTATCCTCTACCATATATATATATATATATATATAATAAATTACTTAAATACTCTTTAGTTATTGAGCAAACTCAAGCTAGGGATGTTATGTGGAGTGTTATTAATATATTTAATAGATATGGTAAGATAACTATATGGATTTGTTGCGCAAACTCAAGGTACATATATTATATTTAGGTCATTGCGATATGATAGGTACGAGTGGATAATTTCATTTCGATTTCTTAAGCAAACTCAACATCGAAGTGAAATTAGGACAAGGTACCAAGGGTTAGGAGTTGTATATGATACAACCGATAAGGAGATTCCATTGTTTGTGAAGCTATGACTTGTTGAGAAAACTCAAGGATAGAATTCTAAGACGGACAAGTCCTAACACCTACTAGTGAAGTCGAAAGACTTCTATGTTTTGACTTAGGGTTTGGCGAAACGTAAACAACTAGTGAGAGCTTATTAGTAAAATGAAACATAAAGTTTAACCTTACTAGTATTATAAGAACATCTATTATGATTTTATCCTAATAATCTACCAATTATAACTTGCAGAAAATGTCAACTCTAAGGCAGTTTAGTGAAAACGACAAACTAACTGGACTAAACAACTACGTTGATTGGCTAAAAGCTATAAAGATAGCATTGACATATGAACGTCTTTGGTCGTCTATTACTTGTACTCCTATGATAAGACTCGTTGATAACGCGGACCCTAAACTACATGTTGCTTATAATAAGTGGGTAGCTGACCTAGAAATCGCCTAGGTTTTCATGTTGACTGCATTAGATAAGTCATTGCAAAGGTAGCACGAAACCTTGTCTGTCCATTAGTTATTCGATAGTCTGGAGGCACTATTTAGCGATAAATCTCGTTCTATGAGGCATGAGATTACTAAGAAATTGTTCAACATGAAAATGCAGAAGGGACGTAAGGTGGACGATTATACCTTAATGATGAAGGGCTATATTGATAAGCTTTCATAATTTAACGTGGCGATAAGCAACGAGTTGTAGGTAGATGTAACGACTTGAAATTTTGTAGTTTGATTTTGGAATATTTAATTAATTTTAAATATTGAAATATTGGTTTTAAAAGTTAAATAACTTAAAATTCAAATATGGGGATTTATTTAAATATGTGAATTTTGAACTTAATTTGGAATAAAGATTTAAATATCGTGATTTTTAATCTAATATTTATTGACTAGAATTAATGGTCTCATTTAACTTCTTTTAATTAATAAATAATAAAGGTGAATTCATTTTGTAAATTTATTTACAATAATAAGTGGTTCAAATAAATAATCAGGAAATTAATTATTAATATAACGACTCGATTTTTAATGACGTATTTTTGATCTAATTTATTTGATTTTTTCATAACTTTTAATTTGGAAATTATTTAAGTTATCATTTGACGATTTATCGGCAAATGATAGTATTTTTGTGATTTTACCGAATAGGATAACCAGTGCATATTATTTTTGTTTTGAGACCGCGTCGCTGTTTTGAGCGCAACCGTATTTTTGGTTTAGCATTCAAAGTTCATACATGAACAAAAATCTATGTGTCGAAATGCAGGAAATTTCAAAATTTATATAACCCAACAGTTAACTTCTCCAACACACAATACATCAAATCCAGTCTTTCTCATTTCAAAGTCAATGTCTTGGAAACCAAAAATCAAAACAAGAAAATGATCTAAACTTTAAAAATCAAAATCTCAAAATCTACTCAATGAAAAATTCCAAAACAAATTTCTTTAAGCTCATCTTTCCTAGATCCTCGATTCCATACCCACATTGATGGTTGCAAATGTGTTTGGCGAAGGGTGACAGTTTACAGTAAGTGATGGCTAAATTAGGATTTTTATTTTTGGGCTTTGGAAATGGATTTAAACAAAATGAAGCTTGAATTTGGGTTCATAGAGGAGTTTAGCACTTCATGACCGAAGATAGAAGGGTGCGGTTGAGTTAGAAGGGTCGCGACCTGTACGGTCGTGGGTGGGAGAGGCTGGTGACACGATTCGAACAGGGGAGGTGGGGTGGACTTTGGGGTGTCAGGAAAGAGAAGACGAATGATGGTAATGGCTTAGTGAATTGTCGAGTGAAGAAGGATAACTGAATGGTAGAAGTTGCAGCAATGGGGAAGAGGGCTTTTGTTTTTGGAGGGATGAGTTTTTGGAAGAGAAGGATTAAGGTTATTAATTAGTTTAATTATAAATGTAATTAGTGAATAAAGTATATTATTTAATTCTGATAACTTAAATGCAATATTCTCTCATACGACGTCCAATCGAGATGAAACTTTTTGTTGCACTCGTTATGACGGTAGCTTCACTATGGAGCTGGTTTGGATGAATTTGGAGCAAGTTGAAATTTGGGCTAAAATTGGACATCATTCGATTTTGGTTCAAATTAAATGCTTCGGCGCCAACTGGTATTTCGATGAGTATAACTCGCCTCTTTGGTTAATAAGTATATTATATAATAGATTGAATTTTACTATTTATGTTTGGTTGAAACTATTAGCGGATTGGTTAAAATATCCGCTTTGAAAAGCAAGTAGTATTTAAAATTGAAATACAGGAATTTTATTGAGAAATCTGGATTACTCGATATTATTACTTTTAATTTTCCAGTTATTTACCTGTTGATTTATTTCAGTTATATATCTGTGATATAGAATGTTAAATGCTGAATTTGATTGATGGCCATTTTGAATGTGACATCGACATACGTGAAAATTGAACCTTTTTAGTAGAAAAGGTAGTTATAGCATTGGTTAATGCTATAATAACTATTTGGCCTTGATATAGTATTTTGAAATACTATAAATTATTGATTTAGTTTGGAAATGATTTTTGATTTGGGAAAATGATTTTAAATCTGACTGTTTTGGAGTTTCTATGATATTTTAATTTAAACGAGTTTTTAAACTTTTCTATTTTATTTCAACTTCTTTCATTTTTCTTTTCTAATATATTTTAAGTACATATTTTAATAATTATTTTTAAAAGTATTTATTTTAGTAGAAAATTATAATAATAATAATAGTTGTATTCAAAAGTAAATAAAAAGGGGTTATCTTTTATTTAAAAGTGATTTTTGTTTTAAATATGATGGAATATTTTGAAAATAAATATTTGTGAGACCTTTTATATAAAATGTTGTAAATGAAACAATATATTTATAAATGGTGTCTTATAAATTTAAAGAGAGTCCTATAGGTGATATTTTATAAAAAGAGAAGATATTTCCATTTGATAAATTTTAAAAATAAATCACATTTGTAGATTTATGATAATATGTGGAATGATCGTTTTAGAGAAAGTAGTTGGATCTATATTGAAAACTGGAAGTGTGATAAATTTAGAGAGGTATAAGCGGTGTTTTATAAATTGAAATGAATTTACAGAAGGAAATCAATATCATTTTGACAAATTGGAACAATAAATTCCATTTGGAAATTTATTGAAATATATGGAAAGATTGTGTTATAGAAAGCATATGAGTTTTATAATGATATTTGGACTTTGTTTGTATTTGGTGTTTGGTGTTATATTAGAAGTTTGATTTAAAAAGGGAGTTTTGGTAATTTTATTTAGAAAATTTATAAAAGGAATTTTATAAATGATTTAGAGTTTTATAAAGAGTTGCAAATAATTTGGGGATTTATAAAGTAAGTTATAAAAGGTATTTTAAAAAAGAAGTTTTTATAAAAGATTTTATAAATAATACAAAAGGTGTTTATAAAGGAGGTTGCAATCATGTTCAATATATATTTATAAAAGATATTTTATGAAAGGAATTCAAAAATGAATTTAGAGCTTATACTTATAAAAGGTTTTCTAACTTGAAAAGAGATTTTGAAATTTGGGAAGAAGTATTGTAAATGATTTTGGATATTTATAAAAGTTTTATAAATGATTTTGGATATTTGTAAAGGGATTTTATAAATGGCTTTGGATATTTATAAATGAGTTTCATAAATAAACTTGGAGATTTATTAAGAATTTTATAAATGGATTTGGAATTTTATTAAAGAAGATGTTCATAAATGAAAGAGATTTAGTAAAAATGATTTATTGAAGAAATTCATAAAAGAAATTAAGATTGGATTATCCTAAATTGACCTTTTTAATTTTAGTGTTTTGGACATTCATTCCATGCTTAACACCAAAGGAATAACATTTGGGTTTATCCTTACCTCCGTTTCTTTTAAAACAATATTTGTTTTAATACTTCTGATATGATTTTGAAATAAGAAATCTTTTACAATGTTTTGTGAATATACATATACTTTTGAGATAAGTATATGGATATTTTTCCAAGTGTTGAAAGAAGTATCAAGGGTTTGTGAATATATCTTTGTAAAAGTATTTTGATACAAGTATTTACATAGTGATTTTAATTAATGAAATGATTAATTAAAGAGGTTAGTGGTTGCTTATATGCTTAACCAATATTGGTTTCCCTATGGAAATAAATTTGATTGTTGTTTTTATTTGATAGTTAAATAATCGACTATCAAACTTAGCCGGTTTTTAAAATCATCGTTGTCGATTCGAAGAGACCGGGATCAGATATGTTATCCAAAAACCACTTCGAACCGGCATAAGCGTTCGAATGGTAGACATCTTGATGATGATAGTTTCGAAGTTGGAGTTTTTTGAAGTGCAAAGGCTACTTGCTATTAATTCTGATGGTGATTCCAAAATGGATGTAGTTAAAGTTGTGCCTTCGGTTTCGTTCGGACCCGGAGCGAACTTGTATGGATGAATGCTGGCATTGCGTTGCTGCCTAGAGGGCAATGTTAGCATTCCAAGTGGGATTTTTGCTAAGAGAAAGGGTAAAAGTGTTGCATCAAGCCTTACAACCTAGGAAATGGCTAAAGCACGGTAGATGCGATAGGCTATGTAGGTCGCACCCATTAGGGTGTGTCATCACCTTTCTAGATCATTATATTATGGATTTGGTTGTGCATGAAAGCTCTTGACTAAGGTTGAAAGCAACCGGTTTGATGACATATTCGGTACTATCTAGTAAGGGGTATGCAGGTCCTGTGTTGGTAAAGGGGCAAATGCGTTTGTAACCCTCGGTATATTTTATCTATAGATGTACTGTACGAAAGGTGGTCCTTTACCTTGCTATTGTTGGAATCCATTCTCCAATAAGCGCGGTGCGAACTTAGTTGTATACCTATTATGCTGGAATTTGATTAATGTGACAATTTTGGCCATATGCAATATTTATTCTAAACCCTAGACACTATGATAACGTTAGAAGATTTCCTATAAAATGTTTTGGTTATGTAAGGTAAAAAATCGTCTGTGTTTATGTACGACGTGCTCTTACGAGATATCTTTATTTTGAAATTTTTTATAACATTAAAATCTAATTTAGTTGCGTTTCTAACGTTGGTTTACCAGATTGACCCATGTGTTATTTTCTAATAATGCACAGGTCAGACCGAGTGTAACAATCTGCACCTTAATGGGCCCAAATTTCAACAAAAATCGAAACCCAAGTCCACCAAAGCTTAGATCGTTGGATGTGGTGCTTGCAAATAAACATGAGCATTATTAGAGATTGATAAAAATCTAAACTCACATCCATTTAACCTATGAATTAAAATAAGAGTTAAATTGAATAGAGAAGGGGTAAAATAGTAAAGAGGCCATTCCTATATCCCTAAAACTCAACCGTGTATTCCTATACACGTTCACTTTTCATTTCTAATTTTTTTTAAAAAGGCCGGCCACCATTAACAAGGGAAAGAGGAAGAAGATTAAGAAAAGCTAAGGAAGAAGCTAATTCAAATCAAATCCATTCACATCTCAATCTCTTTAACCTCTAAAGCTAAGGTTAATAATGTTTACATCTCAAATTTTTATTATTTTTGGTTTTAAGATGAACTCTGAATATTTTGCATTGGTTTGTCATGTTTTTGAATTATGGAAGGATTATATATACTTGTTGATGAATTATGGTTGTTCATATTGAATTTATGATACGTTTTAAGGTGAAAACCCTATAAAATGACATCCAAATGCCTTGTGAATTTTTATGAAGATCATAAATGATATTTTAGAGACGGGTTTCAATTTTCTGAATTTTCTGAATTTTTGTGGAACTTATATGAATTTTCTAGTAAAGAAAATTTTATTTTAGGTTATAAATTATTTATGGTTAAGTAATAAAAGATTTGGGTCTGAAATTTTTATACGTTGGAAAACATTATAAAAGAGATTTTCTAGAGTTTTGTGGAATTTTCCTAAGTGTTTTAATGGGTATATAAAATTATTTAAGGTATGGGAGTTAAATGTTTTATGTATTTATAAAAGGAGAAGGGGCTTTTTGCAAATAATCCTAAGAGTTAGTTTTGAAAATTGCAGTACTTCTTAGTGGTAAAGAAAAGAGGCAACCAATCAAAATTAGACACGTAAAGCAGGTTAGGTGAAAAGAACTATTTGCTAATGTTTTTCACTGTTTTGATGCTTTCGGCACCAGGTTCCAACTCCTTAGCTTTGCTTCCGACACAGTCGAAACCAATGCACATGGTATCAGGGAACTGGTAAGTAATAAATTGAATGTAGGCAGAAGGTATGGAGTCAAAACTAGGAGTTTCAAAGGGGTTGAGGCATTACTTTGCTTTAAGATTAAAAAAATGCACCTGCTTGCTTTCGACTAAATGGCTTTCGACTAAGTCAAATGGATTTAAAGGAAATGGTTTCGATTGGGTTGCACCTTTGTTTTTAAATAACTGCTTTCGACTAAGTCAAACCTTTTGCTGCCGCCTTTTTACCTTTCGACTCAGATGGTTTCGATGGGTTGTTTACTTTTTTTCTAAAATTTGGCCACTTCTCCAATGCTTTCGAAGGGATGGTTTTGGCACCATCACTTCTTTACTTAGGAAATGGTTTCGAAACAGGTGCTTTCGACTTAAATGTTTTAAAGACTCTTTTTCTATGATTGAAGTAAAACCCAAATGGTTTCGAAAGAGACAGTTTTAAATGGTTTCAAAACAGATGCTTTCAACTTTAATGGGTTTCTGATCCTTTTGCTCTACTTGAAGGCATAATCCAAATGGTTTCGACCGAGACGATTTTCAAAGGTTTTGAAGGGGTAAAATTTTGAATGGTTTCTAAAGGTTTCCACATGTTTTAAACTGAACCCAAAGGCTTTCGAAAGGTTTAGTATGTTAATCCTTTCGAAAGAGTTTCAGTGAATGGTTTCGAAGGGGTGGTTCCCCAAGGTTTTGAAAGGGTTGAAAGGAAAGGTTTTTCCTATATTTTCGAAAGGCAATATTTAAAGGTTTTAAAAGAAGGATGTCTATGATTTTAAAGCTTTCAAGGGGAAGGTTTTTTAGTTTCGAAAGGAAAGATTTGGCCTTTCGGCCTAGGTTAAGTAAAGGATTTTACTTGGTTTCGAAGGGGTTACCTTCAAGGGTTTCGAAAGGATTGTTTGAAGGTTTTAAACAAAGTTTCAAATGTATTTAATAGGCATTATAGAATAAGCATTTTTAAGTTAAATAGTGGTTTTACCTTGTTTTGAAGGATAGTTAATCCTCATTAAAATTCGTTAGCACTATTTTGAGTAAAGTATATATAACATGGCAAAACGGCTTAGAGTAAACTTAAGAATATATTATCCTTGTATAAGTATGATCTAAAAGGTTAAATCATTTTGAAAAGGTTTTCAAGGAAAAAGATGAAGGGTGGTTAACCCTAAGAAAATGATTCGGACAGATAGTCCATTTTGATTCGGACAGTTAGTCTAGTTTGTGGGCAATTAGCCTAGTTTTCGGATAGATGGTCCATTTAGTACTTATGGATAGATAGTTCATTAGTTACCTGATTATGCTTAATAGACTTAGCTTTTAATATCATATCAGTTTGATTAGGCAGTTTGGTTGTAGGAAAGGATTTGCAAAATATTTGTTTTAAAGAGGATATTAGTGAGGGGAAACCCGTTTCACTAAGCGGCGTGGTCTCACTTAATATCAATAAACCGATATGTAATAGTATTATTCACACCAGGATTTATGTCCGACTCGAAGTTTTTGTTTTCCCCTTAAACTATCGGGTGCTCAAAATTGATTTGAGTAGGCTGAGGGTTAAGGTTGTCAAGTTTAGGAATTTTGGTGAATAAAGCTTCCGGAGACGAGCAGGTGGCTGACGGATAGCTAATTAGGAATTACAGATTATTTTGTTTATTTCTGATGTATATTAAGTCAGATATGACTATATTGCTTTGATCAACCAAGGGGGCATCGCCATATGTCGCTCTTGGCGTATTTTTGTAATGACTATAATTAATCTTTACCTGGGAAACGATATGGGATTATTTAACTTAGATATGAATTTGTTTTGAAATGTAATCAGTAAAATGTTGCTTTTAGAAATTTGTGATTTTGTTCATATTCAAGTGATTCTGATATTATGGATACCATTAGCATTACCGTACCTTGTCACCAGAATTTAATATTATGGATGACTATAACATCTGTAGCATTTAGCTTTTGGCCTCTAGATACGGGATGTTACAACTTGGTATCAGAGCTTGGTTTATTAAAAACCTTAAACTAAAAATGGTTTTTAAAACATAATCCTAAGGAATTAGAGTAAGATCGGGGTATGGGATAACGCTATGGTAGCGTACTTGTATTTGCTATATATAAGTATACGATTTATCTCTAGTCTCCTATCCTTGTTAGGTTATTTTTCTGTATCTCATAAGGTTTGAATATAGATATGGAAGGTAGAAGAGGAAGAGTTAACCCAGGAGGGGAGGGCACCGATGGGAATGCCAGACCTAGTACAATAAGGACCCAAGGTCAAGCATAAGCAAAAAATGTAGGTGTTGAAGTCCCGCAAGTTGGAATGGAAGCTATGTATCTCTTTTTCATGAATATGATGCAAGCAAGAGTTGCAAATGGAGTGTTAGGAGGAGGTGCTGCAGGGGCAGGAGTTTCGGTAGTTAACCATTATGTTAAGCTGAGCGGAGATTATGCTAAGCTTGGAGGAAAGCCTTTTCTAGGGACAGAGGATGCTATAGAGGTGAAAAATTGGTTGCTGCACTGTGAGTGAATCTTTGTAGACTTGGGGCTCAATGATGAAAAGAAGAGGAGGCTTGCTTCGAGGTAGCTTCAAGGAGCGGCTTCGTTTTGGTGGAACGGTGTGACGGTTGGTGTGGACGAGGAAACCTTGACATGGGCATATTTTAAGGGAAGGTTCCAGAATAGGTTCATGTCTATGATGGCACAGTCTGCTCTAATTATAAACTTTGTTGAATTAGAACAGGGAGAGATGTATGTCCTGTAGTATGCTAGAAAGTTTGAGGAGTTGGCCGGATATGGGTATGCTTCAGTGGATACAATAATGAAGAGGAATGCGAAGTTTATCAAGGAGTTGAAGCCAAAGTTAGTCAGGGCTACATTACCTCATATTAGAGATCCTTCTGACTTTGTAGTAGGGATGGCCTTAAGGCATGAGGAGATTCTTGATTCTCTAAAGAAGAGTAAAGCTAAAGAAGTCCAGGTTGGGCAGAATCAGAAGAGGAAGTTCTTTCCTAAAAGGGTGCTCAGAAGGGTGGAGCAGCCAAGAAAAGGAAATCTAAGATTGTTTGCTTTAAGTGCGATAAGAAGGGGCACTTTGCTAACGAGTGTCTTACTGGAAAGGAAAAGGAGGTAGCCGAGAAGAAGAATGTCAGGTGCTTCAATTGTGACCAGATTCGCCATTATAGGAACCAGTGCAAGGAGCCCGCTAAGGATGGAAAGGGCAAGGTGTATGCATTGGAGCTTGCGGCTTCTAAGCCAACAGCACAAGAAAAAGGAAAGGCAGTTTTGGGAGGTACACTTCAGATTCATGGTATGCCTGTTAGCGTTTTATTTGATACTGGTGCATCGCATTCTTTTTTTCTAGATGTTTGATAGATAAACTTAACCTAGAACCCACATATTTAGTTACTTCCTATGGGTTGCGAATCCAATAGGAGGGTATGTAACCTTAGGGTTTAGATGTGACCAGTTAGAGTTTGACCTGTTAGGTTATACTCTTGTTTGCAGTTTTCATGTGTTTGATTTTGTGGGGTTCAGGATAATTCTTGGGATGGATTGGTTAAGTGAGTACGATGCTAGGATATTTTTCCAGGATAGAAAATATCGCTTAAACGCCCTGATTGTAGTGATCGGATTATTTATACCGTAGATGGTTCTAACAGTGAGGTGAACGCTTTGTTCGGTGTTATGGAGTTGGAAGATGAGTTGAATCAAGTTTTCGTGGTTAAAGAATTCGTGGATGTTTTTGAGCCTGTAGTTGGATTACCACCGAAACGAGCCACTGAGTTTCGGATAGATTTGGTCCCAGGAGAAGAACCAGTAAGTAGATCACTAAGCAGAATGACTCCTACAGAGATGAGGGAGTTAAAGGTGCAGTTTGTGGAATTGGAAGGCAAGAATTTTATCAGGCCAAGTAGTTCACCTTGGGGAGTAGCCACAGTGTTTGCTAAGAAGCCGGACAGATCATTAAGACTATGTATCGATTATAGTAAGTTGAATGAGAGGATCATAAAGAATCGATATCCATTTACGAGGATTGAAAATTTGTTCGATCGGTTGAGTGGACCAAGGTATTCTCATAGTTGGATTTGGCGACATGTTTCCATCATCTTAGAGTAATAGAGGACAATATTCCTTTGACGGCGTTTAGGACCAGATATGGGTCATACGAATGGTTAGTTATGCCATTCGGACTGACTAATGCACCGACATTCTTTGTGGATTAGATGAACCGAGTTTTCCGAGAGAACTTGGATAGATTCATATTGGTTTTCATAGATGATAGCTTGATATACTCTAAGGACAAAAGAGAGCATGAAGTTCATTTTAGAGTGGTGGTTGAGAAGTTGATGCAGCATCAGCTGAAGGCAAAGTTTTCGAAGTGTCATTTATGGAAGAAGGAAGTGAAGTTTCTTGGTCATGTAGTCTCAGAGGAAGGGTTGTCAGTAGATTCGACTAAGATTGAAGTGGTGAACAATTGGAAGAGACCCGAGAAAATAACTGAGATAAAGAGTTTCCTTGGGTTGGCTGGTTATTATCGGAGGTTCATTTAAGATTTTTCGTGGATAGCGGCACCGATGACCAAGCTAATGAGAAAGAATGTAAAGTTTGTGTGGATCGATAAGTGTGAGGATGCATTCTAGAGTTTGAAACACTTATTGACCCATGCACCGGTGTTGGTTATTTCGGAAGGGAATCAGGATTTGGTGGTTTATACGGATGCGTGTGAAATAGGATTAGGAGCTGTGCTAATGCAGAAAGGTAAAGTGATTGCCTATGCTTCTAGACAGCTCAGACCGCATGAGGTCAGGTATCCGACGCATGATTTGGAATTGGCAGCAGTTATTTTTGCATTGAAGGTGTGGAGACATTACCTTTTGGGAGAGAGGTTTGAGTTATATACAGATCATAAGTCGCCAAAGTATTTGTTCTCTAAGGAGGAGTTGAACATGAAGAAGTAGAGGGTTAGAGTTTATCGCTTCTTATGATTTTGGGGTTGAGTACACACCAGGGAAAGACAACAAGGTTGCAGATGCACTTAGCAAGAAACATCAGAATGCAGTGTTGGCAATGATCGCTGAGTAGAAATATTTGAAAGCATTAGCAAATTGCAGAGTGCAGTAGAGATCTGAGGCTGGGTGTAGTGGAGAAACTGTAGTGTTATCTTGTTTGGAAGTTCGACCAGTGCCGATCGAAAAGATTGCTTCTAAATAGGAAGAAGATCCGGTATTAACTGAGCGGATCAGGAAGTTAAGAGATGGAACTGAGAGCGATGACTTGAAAGATTTCAGTCTTGACCAGAATGTGAGGTTGAGAAAGAAAGGAAAATTATGTGTTTCGAGTGTAGGAAACATAAGGAAAGAAGTCTTAGAGGAATGCCATCGTTCGAAGTTCTCTATTCATCCGGGAGGTACTAAGGTGTATCAGGATATGGAGAGAAGTTTCTTCTAAGATGGTATGAAGCGGGATATTGGTTTATGGGTAAAACAGTGCATGAATTGCCAACAGGCAAAGGCTGAACACCATAAGCCAAGTGAGTTGCTTCAGCCATTAGATATTCCGGTATGGAAATAAGATTCTGTTTCTATGGATTTTATTGACGGGTTGCCAAGGTCGAACATAGGAAATGATAGTGTATGGGTTATAGTGGACAGATTTACCAAGAGTGCCCATTTCATTCTAGTTAGGTCAACCAGAACAGCACCTGTTTTGGCAAAGTTGTTTATGAAGAATGTGGTTAGACTGCATGGAATTCCTGGTAGCGTAGTTTGTGATAGAGATTCCTTATTCACTAGTGAGTTATGGAAGAGTCTACAGGAAGTTTTGGGAGCCGAGCTCAAGAAAAGTACCGCTTACCATCCATAGACAGATGGGCAAACGGAGAGAGTTAACAAAGTCTTGGAAGATTTGTTAAGAACTTGTGTTCTAGAGTTCGGGGGATCATGGGAAGACCGTCTCCATAGTCGAGTTTTCGTATAACAACAGTTATCAGACTAGTATTGGGATGGCACCGTTTGAAGCTTTGTATAGAAGGCCATACAAATCTCCTATATGTTGGTTAGAAACCGGGGATAGGTTGGTTCTTGGTCCAGATTTGGTCAGAGAAGCTGCAGAAAAGATTAAGGTCATTCGGGCTAGAATGAAGAAGGCTCAGTCTAGGTAGAAGAGTTATGCAGATAGAAAACAGAAAGATTTATAGTTCTTAGTTGGAGATCAGGTTTACATCAAAGTATCACCAATAAAGGGTGTTATTAGATTTGGAAAATCAGGAAAGTTAGCACCGAGATTCGTAGGACCTTTTCCTATTATTGAGAGGGTCGGGAAGCTTGCATATAGAATTGAGTTATCGAGAAGTTTGGCAGGATTCCACGATGTTTTCCATGTTTCTCATCTCATAAAGTGTGTTAGAGACCCTAATACTACTATTGAACTGACTGTGTTAGATGACTTAGTAGTAGAACCGGATTTGACTATAATGAGGAAGCCTAATCATATTGTTGCAAGAGATGAGAAGAGGCTAAGAACCAAGACGGTCAGATTAGTCAAAGTTCAGTGGAGCGACGATGACATGGACTGTACTTGGGAGATTGAGAGCAAGATTAGAGATACTTATCCTGACTTATTTGATGGTATGTTTTACCTCTTTGATTGATTTATTGTGTCCCTTTCTGTAATTTCAAGGATGAAATTCTTTAAGGAGGAGAGTTTGTAACACCTCATATTTTTGGTAACATTATTTAGGATATTTAATTAGTTAAATTAAATAAAATAATGTGTTGATTATGGGATTGAGATTTGATTTAATCAAATTGTAGTCGTGCCATTTAACCTATGAGTTAAAATAAGAGTTAAATTGAAATAGAGGAGGGGTAAAATAGGAAAGAGGCCATTCCTATATCCCTAAAACTTGGTCGTTTATTCCTATACATGTTCACTTTCATTTTAAAATATTTTTATAGAGGCCGGCCACAATTAACAAGGGAAAGAGGAAGAAGATTAAGAAAAGCTAAGAAAGAAGCTAATTCAAATCAAATCCATTCACATCTCAATCTCTTTAATCTCTAAAGTAAGGTGAATAATGTCTACATCTCAAATTTTTATATTTTCGGTTTTAAGATGAATTCCGAATATTTTGCATTGATTTGCCATGTTTTTGAATTATGGAAGGATTATGTATAATTGTTGACGAATTATGGTTGTTCATATTGAATTTATGATATATTATAAGGTGAAAACCCTATAAATGACATCCAAATGCCTTGCGAATTTTTATAAAGATCATAAATGATATTTTAAAGATGATTTTCAATTTTCTGAATTTTTGTGGAATTTATATGAATTTTCTAGTAAAGAAAATGTTATTTTGGGTAATAAATTATTTACGGTTAAATAATAAAAGATTTGGGTCTGAAATTTTTATACGTTGGAAAACATAATAAAAGTGATTTTCTGGAATTTTTGTAGAATTTTCATAAGTGTTTTAATGGGTATATAAAATTATTTAAGGTATGGGACTTAAATGTTTTATGTATTTATAAAAGGAGAAGGGGCTTTTTGCAAATAATTCAAAGAGTTAGTTTTGAAAATTGCAGTACTTCATAGTGGTAAAGAAAAGAGGCAACCAGTCAAAATTAGACATGTAAAGCAGGTTAGGTGAAAAGAACCATTTGCAACATGTTTTTCACTGTTTCGATGCTTTCGGCACCAGGTTTTGCCTCCTTAGCTTCGCTTCCGACATAGTCGAAACCAATGCACATGGTATCAGGGAACTGGTAAGTAGTAAATTGGATGTAGGCGGAAGTTATGGGTCGAAACCAGGGGTTCCAAAGGGGTTGAGGTATTACTTTGCTTTTAAATTAAAAAATGCGCCTGCTTGCTTTCGACTAAATGGCTTTCGACTTAGTTCGCTTTCGACTAGGTCAAATGGATTTAAAGGAAATGGTTTCGATTGGGTTGCGCCTTTGTTTTTAAATGACTGCTTTCGACTAAGTCAAAATCTTTTGTTGCCACCTTTTTACCTTTCGACTTAGATGGTTTCGAAGGGTTGTTTACTTTTTTTCTAAAATTTGGCACCTCTCCAATGCTTTCGAAGGGATGGTTTCAACACCATCACTTCTATACTTAGGAAAATGTTTCGAAATAGGTGCTTTCGATTTAAATGTTTTCAAGACCTTTTTTCTATGATTAAATAAAACCCAAATGGTTTCGAAAGAGACAGTTTTAAATGGTTTCAAAACAGATGCTTTCAACTTTAATGGGTTTCTGATCCTTTTGCTCTACTTGAAGGAATAATCCAAATGGTTTCGACCGAGACGTATTTCAAAGGTTTCGAAGGGGTGAAATTTTGAATGGTTTCTAAAGGTTTCCATATGTTTTAAACTGAACCCAAAGGCTTTCGAAAAGTTTAGTATGTTAATGCTTTCGAAAGGGTTTTAGTGAATGGTTTTGAACGGTGGTTCCCTAGGGTTTCGAAAGGGTTGAAAGGAAAGGTTTTTCCTATATTTTTGAAAGAAAATATTTAAAGGTTTTAAAAGAAGGATGTCTAGGATTTCAAAGCTTTCTAGGAGAAGGTTTTTTGGTTTCTAAAGGAAAGATTTGGCCTTTCGGCCTAGGTTAAGTAAAGGGTTTTACTTGGTTTCGAAGGGGTTTCCATCAAGGGTTTCGAAAGGGTTGTTTCAAGGTTTTAAACAAAGGTTTCGAATGTATTTAATATGCATTATATCCTAAGTATTTTCAAGTTAAAAAGGGGTTTTAACTTGTTTGGAAGGATAGTTAATCCTCATTAAAATTCATCAGCATTATTTTGAGTAAAGTATATATAACATGGCGAAATAGCTTAGAGTAAAGCTAAGAATATATTTCCTTGTATAATTATGATTTAAAAGGTCAAATCATTTTGAAAAGGTTTTCAAGGAAAAAGATGAAGGGTAGTTAACCATAAGAAAATGATTCGGATAGATAGTCCATTTTGATTCGGACAGTTAGTCCAGTATGCGAGCAGTCGGCCCAGTTTTTGGACAGATAGTCCATTTAGTACTTATGGATGGATAGTTCATTAGTTACCTGATTATAGCTTAACAAATTTTGCTATTATTATCATATCAGTTTGGTTGCAGGAAAGGATTTGCAAAATATATGTTTTAAAGAGGATATTAGTGAGGGGGAACTCGTTTCGCTAAGCGGCGTGGTCTCACTTAATATCAGTAAGCTGAAATGTAATAGTATTATTCACACTAGGCTTTATGTCTGACTCAAAGTTTTTGTTTTCTCCTTAAACTTTTGGGTGCTCAAAATTGATTTGAGTAGGCGAAAGAGTAAGGTTTTCAGGTTTAGGAATTTTGGCGAATAAAGCTTCCAAAGACGAGCAGGTGGCTGACGGATAGCTAATTAGGAGCTACAGATTATTTTGTTTATTTCCGTTGTGTATTAAGTCAGATATGACTATATTGCTTTGATCAACCAAGGGGCCATCGTCATATATCGCTCTTGGCATATTTTTATAATGATTATAATTAATCTTTACCTAAGAAACGATATGGGAATAGGTAACTCGGATATGAATTTGTTTCGAAATGTAATCAGTAAAATGTTGTTTTTGAAAATCTACGATTTTGTTCATATTCAAGTGCTTCTGATATTATGGATACCAGCATTACCATATTTTGTCATCAGAAGTTAATACTATGGATGACTGCAGCATCTGTACGGTTAGCTTTTGGCCTCTAGATACGGGATGTTACAATTAGGTGACTTCTTTCGGTAAAGAGGCGGACCCTTCAGCCACTTAAGACCTTAAACCAGAAGCGAACCCCTATGGAGATATCACTCACCGCTCCTAATTCCAAATTTGGACCATTTAATACTTTCCAATTAAGAAAGCAGGCCCAGTCTCTCACGTCATCACAGGTCCTAGGATTAGTGATTTCTTACATCAATAGTAAGTACACTCGACTACTGATAGCCTCAAAGTGAAGGGCAGTCTTTCATCGAGTGACTTTACTAACCTCGCATCACCAACCCACTAAGTCCAATTAAATATCCAAAGTCTTTATCTATATTATCTTAGGTAGGCATTGGACTTAGCTTACTATTTTTTTTTATTTAAGGCAATAAGTTTTACCTTAAATATTTATCTACCCATAAATCCTCGTTTAATTCTCATAAATGTCAATTTGTCCATAAAATTCTAATGGATATTTCCTGAGACATTTATGTATGATTACTAATTTCAACTTAGTAACCTTTTATATCTATTCCATTTTTACAAGTCTCATTAATCCATTTACCTTATCAAATTATTCCAACTCCCATATTTATTACCATTTATTAGAGTTACAACCTTTTAAATTCTTCTCCCATTAGTTAATTAATCTAAATGCGAATATTACGTGCAAGCGTAGTTATTAGCTTTTTATTTAATTATTATAAGCATAGTAATTATGTACGAATATTTACTTATATCAAATATGTTCTAGCTATATATCCTCACTAGAATTTACTTTTCCATGTTTGGAATCATATCTAAAAAGATTATCCGCTATAATTTCCATAAATTATTCTAAAACAAAAGATTTAACTTTAAAATATAAAAGATTATATCATTTGAAATTACAAGGAATAATCATTTCTTTTTATTACTGAAATAGGCAGTGTAAACTACAATGAATTCATACTTTACACATCTCTTTCTCTTTCTATTTGCATCTACTCCTTGTTAGATCAAACGTTGTATCTTTCTAAAAGGGAAAGAAATCAAACTAATTTACAAATATTAAACGGATCTAAATTCCAACAATTCCAAATATGGTAAAGTTTATATTCTAACAAAATTCGAGTAATAATCTAAATTTATAACACTGTTATACAACCTATTTCAGATTTGGAAAAAAATTCATTCAAATCAATATTCTAAATTCATACTTTTAGGACTGATTTCCAGATCAGATTGTAAATAATGCTAAATCAATTCATAAACAATAATGTGTAGGCGACATTTTTATATTCAAATCATATTCAATTTGTTGCCTACAACTTATATACGATTATCCAATTAGGCATAAATAATCAAATACATAGAAATGAGATAATTTTCATATTATAATAATCTATAAATTTTCCACTCACCTTTTAAAAGCCATCTAAATCTCTAGATCTAAACTAGAACCTTTAATTCATCTCCAAGTTCTTTTTAATCCAAGAGATATGTATAAAAGGGCATATACATGCATTAAAATTATAGATCTAAGAAGAAATTTGGGATTGGAAGAGAAAACATATACAAATACATATAAATTACCTCAAATACGCATATGGTTGATTCTCTTCTCTTCTCTTTTTATTAGATTTCTACTCTTCTCCGATTTGTATGAATATAGATGCAAATATCTTATCTTTATAATTTGGTAAGAAAGTGGAGAAGAAGAAATGACAGAGCTTCGCTACTGCCTCCATAAAAATATGAGAAGAGAAGAGAGAGTTATGCCTGAATTTATAGGCACTAAAATCAACTAGAACCATACAATTTAAAATATTAAATCCGGACCATTGCGGCCTAGGTTTATTGGAGCCGCTATGTCGCCACCGGTCGACCGCCTATTGGTCATCGGTCGACCGCCTATGGGTCATCGGTCGGCCATTGGGGGTCGACCGTCCTCAATAATGGGTTAGACTATGGGCCGGTAATTAATATAAAAATGTTAAGTTTTCTTATATAATTATTTTCGTCCCTAATTCATTTTTCGTCTGTAACTTCTTTATTTGGACTCTGATCGCAAAACTTCAAATATGAAAGTTGCTCAGAATTTCGCCAAGAACGCAATGGTGCAAGTTTCATGGTCAAATTCCATCGTTAGCAGAAATTCCATTTTCGGAGCTTAAGTAATTAACTAACTAAATAATGAACATTTACGGGGTGTTACATTCTTCCCCACTTAAAAAGAATTTCATCCCCAAAATTTAAACCACTCACTAAGTCATGGTTTTGGCTTCTAGTTATCCTAAACTACACAACCAATGGGTGTACAACCAATTTTGCAACCAAACGTGCACAAGTGTATAATGTATTACTATGTCACCATACAGAAAAAACATATGCAAAATGATTCTAAATTGGATTCTCCTATATGAATGTATTTCTTTTGAAAACATGACGCAAACAACCTACATATATACTAGCAATTCTACATGTATGCAGCTTTTTGAAAAATCTTTTCAACAAAAACCCATACTCCTATAAATAGAAGTATGAGCAAACAATTTTGCATCCACTTCCTACCATCCAATAATCTAACGCATCGAAAAATCTCTTCCTAAACTTTACTTCTATGTCGGAAAAAGGAATTTAGGCGGAGAATTTAACATTCTTACCAAACTATAATCTTCATGTTACCATAGTACAGTCGAAATTTCTTCGCTGCACCGGCAAATTTTCCACACACAAAACACATAAGGAGGCTTATTTTCAAGCTTTAAAATAGAATTAAGTCTAAAAACAGACTTGCACGTGTCGTCAACAAGGTATTGAAATAAAAATTCCAGGCTAAAACAGCTTTCCCTTGTTATCGCTTGCTTAATCGCATCGCCCTAATGCACTGCTAAATTCGCAAATTCTAACTCTGTTTGTCTTCTCTGCGCCTAACATGTGGCCTTCAAAATCAAAGTTTTCATAAAATCTTTCAAATTTATTCGTCGTTTGGAAAATAAAATCCCATGATATTTAGACGCACACTTTCCTTCAAAATCAAATTTTGAACAGGAACTCTGAAAATAATTTAAGAGTCAAAAATAGCTAAAGCACAAAAAAATCTTACTTTTTCTTTTTTTTCAAAAGGAACTTTTCGGATCAAGGGGAAATTTATTTTTCAAAATATTTTTCCTTCTCAAAAATTTTGATAAATCAAGCCATAATTTCAGCATAGTCGGAAGTTGGTTATGCACTAAAAGCACAAACTAAATTCCAATTTCTAGAACCAACCTTTATCCAAAAATTTGACATTTTATTTAAAAATGTCAACACATCCATTATTCAAAAATTTTAGCTTTTAAGGAACGTGAGCGATGACCCATGATATCGAAACAACTTTATCATATCCTTTGCTAAAATTTTCAACTATTCTAAAGTTCCAGCGTTATATTGCATTTACTGTTAGTTAAGTATCTTTATAAGATTCTCATATTTACATTATTCTCTACTATGCATATATATAGAAGTGGTTCGCATATCCATAAACAATAACACAGAAAATGAATAGATACTCATAATATTGTGCGTGCCTTTTATAAGTGACAACTAACAGTTTTACAACCCAATAACCCAAAAGAAAAGAACAAATGCAAAAAATAAAAAGATACAACGATCCTAAATAAAACATCGCCTAAAAATTGTGAGAAGGTCTTGTTTCGCGGCTGGAGCTCGAGCCACTGCCGTGACCGTGGAATGGTCGTAGCATGGTGGCTATACACCTAATCTCATGCCCCTGGTGCTGCTGCTCTGTCCTAATCTCGAAGCTCTACATTACCTGATGGGTAGCAACAAGCTCTGGACTTATGTATCCTTCGGTACCCTGGGCTATCCCCTACTGTTGGTGCATCGGCTTTGGTGTTGGTACAGGTGGGGCAGTAGGTGGTAAAGGAATATTCATCCTCTTAATGGTGGTCTGGTCGATGGAGGGAGGGACCTTCCTCACTACTGGCTCTCCGCTCAAATTTACCTCGTAATGCCTAAACACTCGAGTGAGCAAGTGAATATGTAAAAAGTGAGTCCTTGAGGTACCAACTCCCTGATTGATCGTATGGAGCATCAAGGAACGTGCCCAATTAACGACTGCACCGCCAATTATACCATAGGCGTCTTTACGCACTAAGGTGTAGATCTTGTCGAGGCTTCCCATCTTCGAAATGATATTGTGTTGAATGATGCACACAACGAGATGGGCAATCGGTCGTAAATTTCTGGTCCTCCAATCATCGACATTTCTAAAAAAGATCCACTATAGAATCATAGGATCAGTCATCACTATGTCATCCAAATCTACACCTATTGTAGATATCTCCAAAATCCCAACGAGATCCTCACAGTCAACTCAATCGAAGCTCTCTTCACCTCGGATTCAATGCAGCTGTTGCTATCATCAAAGTTCTACGTTGTGCATCGAAAAGATGGAGATAGAGCGGGTAACATTCCCACTCATAAGTATCGAAGCGGAGGATTGGTGTAAGTCCCGCCGCGAAGAAAAGCTCTTCAAGCCCGAGAGTGGCGAAATCTCTGAACTTCACTGGTCGCCCGTGAAGGAAATCAAAGTCCACCATTCTGAGATAGGTGGCGATCTTACACTCGCTTTGGTCAAGCCAAGCCGTTTCTTGGAAAGTGAGGCCAGGATGACAAGAGGAAGGGCCGCCGGTGTGTGGAAGTGCCATGGGCTGAGAGGTGGTTGGAAAAAGGGAGAAAAGGTTTTAGATCTAGAGTAGTGGTGGGATAAAATCTGATGCGCAAGAATTTTGGTGTCGGTTGGTGGAGGAATAGAGGAGATTGGCTTTGGTTAAGTGGAGGAAGGGGAAGGCGGAAATGGGTTCGGTTGGAAAAAAATTGAAGAGAAGGAAGAGAGTGAGGGGGTGCCGTGACTGAAGGTTTGGAAGCAGCTTATAGTCACGTTCCAGGTTCGGGTTCGACCCAAATCCACCGAATGGTCGACCACAACTAGATCAAATGGTCGACTGCTAGCCCAGATGTGGGCGTGGCCTAACCTGGACCCAATAGGGTCGGTTAAATTAATAAATATTCTAATGACCGTTCTGCACACCATCTCCAGCTTAATCCATCCAGAAAAATTCTACCTTCCACATGATGGTATCCACCTTACCATGCAGACCCTTCCTTGGCAAGATTGCAATAGCCTCAACAAAACTATTGCGACCAACAATACTTCCAAAAACCCAAAAATATTCCAGCTACTATTTCATGCCAACTTTGCACAGAAATATTTCTTCCAATAGTTGGTGGGTTCAACAACACTTAAAACTACATACCAATAAAGTTGACGTCATTCCTATTTTTTCCATACCTTAGAGAGAAAATATGAAACCCTCAATTTTAGAAACCGAAAAATCACTGAGCTAAATATATTCTCCTTTATATTTATTTCTAAATAATAGAAACTATTTCATACCAAAACTACCTCTAAAATCAAACTTATATATATATTTTAGGGTTTCCAAAACCTTCTTTTTAAAATACAAATTTTCCAAATTGGAAAACTATTTTCTTGCCAAAAAAATCAAGCCTTTACTGATATATATAAATATTTAAGGATTTAAAAAATTAATCTTCTATAAACTAAGAATTTCTTAACACGACCAACTTAGTGGTATACGTGTTGCTTTGAAAATTAGAATTTCAAAACCTTCTCAAAATAAAATTTCCAAAGTAAATATTTAGGAAAAGAAATCCTTTGAAAACCCTTTTTCCAAAATCTAAGGCATTTCCAAAACGTACTTTATAAAAATTCTCTCACAGGTTTTAGACTAAGTAATTGACATTAATTATTCAAATAAAAATCCAGTTTGCTATCCACGAGGTGATCAATGAATGCACCTTAGCGTAAACTTGATTTAGGACAATTTCAACATGCACTAGCTAATTTCCTGTCCATCTGGAATAATTATGTGTCTTCGGCTAGAATACAAAATCCAGAATCATAAGGTAGCTAGAATCTCAACCGTCAAGTCGAACACCTCTAGTCTCCAAGATTCAGCCATATGTCATACTCATGCTCTTCAACAACAGCGCTTTACGCATCATTGGCACTTCGTGGGATACTTTGAAGTTGGCATGAAAATCTTAACTCTAAGATATTTCTAACCCATAGTTGCTTTGTCCAGTCCTTCGGAATGGAACTACAAATACTTCTATAGTTAGAACTCTTGGAATCTAACATAAAAATATAATATTACTAGATAGGAAAGTGCGACTCTTATCATAATTCCTCTGATTTACTAACCTAAGCTTTGATACCAAAAGCAACAACCCACAACTTAATGGGCACAAATTTCGACAAAAATCAAAAGCCAAGTCCATCGAAGCAAAGATCGTTGGATTTGTTACCTACAAATAAGCATGAGTATTATCAGAGATTGATAGAAATATGTTATCTGGTATTTTAACATGCTATATTCGAACTAATTGGACAAGTTAGATTGAGCAATATGAAGCCATGATCATATGAAGCCATGATTGAATGGAATTGAGAGATAGGCAATGCGAAATGTTCAAAATTTGGAATATGGTTCGACATATAGGAGGGATCGTCTATAATCAACCTCCAATATAGGGATCAACATGTTTCAGGAAGAAAGTGTAATTCAATAGAAAATAATCAATATCTCAGGATCCATAAGTCCAATGCATATGAAATTTTGTGAGCAAGATGTGAGGACCCTAGGGAGCCTACCCTAGGGATCACAACTCAAAGGATGAAATAAGTGGGATCGGCCCTCTTCCCTCAATAGGGATAAGCTAAAATCAAAAGACAACTCATATTGAAGCAAAATTGAGCAATAACTCAAGTAATACTAATCTAATTAGCATGAAACTTGGAGTCAAAGCATATTATAACATGGGAAGCTGCCATAGGGATCGCACCCCCAAATTCCTCCAAAATAGGGAACGACACCAATTCCTATTCCTTAGGATTTGGGTCATGTGATCCCTCTTATGGGTCCATATAGTTTTGGAGATCCTTTTGCCGAATTTTCAGGGAGACATTTTGTCATCTTCGTTTATAAATACAAGCTTGGTTGTTCATTTTTAGGACTTTTACGCGGCTAGTAACTTTGTACTCTATTGTAACCAAGGATTTTCATCAAATCCCTACTGTACTCAGTTTATAAAGTGATTAATAAAGCAATCTATTCAAAGTGGACGTACGCAAACAATGTTGAACCACTATAAATCGCCGTGTTCATGTTATTGCTTTGATTTACTGCTATTTCACAACTATTTTCCTCTATTTACATTTTAGATTTTTCATTTATTTCTTTACAAACTCTTTATTGGGTGTTTGTGCCAACTTTTGGTGCAAACATTTTGGTGCTTTCGTTGAGAACTAGATTTTCAGCCCTATTTGTTCCCTTTGCTGCTGCTGGATTGTATAAATCCCTTGAAGAGATCCGAAATTATCTTCAAGAAGTTTGTTCGTTCTATTCAAATTTGCAAAAGTCTAAGGAAAACTATCAAAATTGTTAGGAATACCATATCTACATCTCAAACGCAGAAGGAAACAAGAACGCTAGCATACAGCAAGGAGGCCCGAGCAATCTAGCAATAGATGTGAATGCTACCAATCCAGTTGATGTCCAGAATCCGGCCGATTCCATCATAAGAGCTGAATTCCAGAATCTGATTAAAGAGCTAGTGGATAGCCGCTGATAGTTGAATCAGCAAATTCAAGCCAATATCATTCTAATGAACCAACTCAGTCAGCAACATCGTGGGAAAGCTAGGAGGAACCCTACCCTTTTTCTACATCGGAGAGTTCTAGTTCATTAGATGATTATCATAGGCGCGGACGTGGCGGAACTGATGGATATCATGTAGAAGCTTTAGGACATTAATAGGCAAATCAACATGGCCTACCAAGACCGATCAGTATAGATCCCTCTATAGGGATAGGTTCTGATCCCTCCTCCAGAGGAGGAAGCCTACCTTTCAATGATGGAGCCCAAGTTGGAGCTGCTTCGATTGATTTGGATGTTGGAGTTTAGATGGATGCAGACCAATTGCCTCCCCTGAATGACGAGGAAGTGATCGTACGTGATATACATCGAGCGGATGTTGAGCCAAGAAAGCGTTAAACGACCTATAGACATCGACCAGACCATTCACGTGAGGTGGAGCACGACCACTACTTGGCTTCTACAATCCAAACGTTGGACTTGTTAGTTATGGTTAGATAGCTAGTGAGGGAGAGCCAAGGCTTGACCAGTGATGATTAGGGCATCTCAAGAAGCCATACCCCACTCACCAACAATATCTTACATGCGGAGTATCCAAGAAGGTTCAGCTTTTCATCAATGCCTGTCTATAAGGGAAAAATAGACTTCGGGTAGCACATCATGAGATATGAATGGCTAATGGATTCCGCACAAGCTGATGATGCAACAAAATGTAGATGTTTTTCTATTACTCTCTCTGGCATAGCAACAATGTAGTTCACAAGATTACCCCCGCAGTCAATCTCTAGATTTGACGACTTAGTAACGAAGTTTGTGGAGTAGTTCCGTATGCATGCAACTTACCCCAAAGATGTAATGTCCCTATCCAGCATGATCCAGGCTCCAGGAGAATTGCTGAAAGATTATTTGGAGAGATTTCATACGGCTATCACATAAGTCAGTAATCCGAATGACCATTCAATATTGATGGCGGTAACGAGAGGGATTGATCCAAAATCTGACTCTGGCAATTGGTTAGCTGGCAATCCACCCGCAACATTGGAAGCGTTTCTATGCAAACCAGCTCAGGAAAGAGGAAGCTAGATGCTCTAGGAAGAAGAATGTTGTAGGACCAAGTGGAGAAGGAGTAGAGAATAACATTACCGTGAAGCAGTCTGGTGATAGTTCTGGAAAAGTTCAAGTGAATGTCTAAAATAAATCAAATCAGTAAAAGAAAGGGGGTGATCGAAACCGTGAGCGTAAAAGGGATTTTGGAAGTGGAAAGCCTAGGATTCCAATTTATGACACCTACACACCATTAAATACATCTCTAAAGAACGTCTATTTGTCTACCTACAATACTATGCAGTATAGGAAGCCACCTCCGAAAGAATCGACGAAGAAGTATAAGAAAAGTGGATAATATTGTTGGTTCCATGAATGCTATGGACATAACTCGAATGAATGTAGGTATCTGCAGGATATTATCGAGAAACTGATTTGGGGAAGAAAGTTACAGCAGTTTGTTAAAGCCCCATAGGATGGCGGGCAGGGGACATCAGACCCCAACCGAGGACAAGCTCCATATATGGCCAAGGAGCCTACACGGACTGGTGGAAGATTAGTGATCAATATGATAGTTGGAGGACCACATCCAACTGATAAGAGTTGGCATGAGATGGAGCACTATGCTAGCGTGATCAAGGATATGAATTTTGAGTGTAGTTCGAATATAGAAGATGGAGCACCAACAAAATAGCAGTGTATAATGGCAGATGGCATTGTGTTTAGAAACAGAGATGTAGATAAGGTGGAGGCACTAATGACCGATCCAATGGTCATTTCGGCCATAATTGGCCCCACCTTAGTAATAGGGATTTTAGTTGATTGTGGAAGTTCCATTAGTATAATTTTCAAAAAGGATTACAATCAGATGAGGATGGAAGAAAAAGACTTAAAACCATCTAAAGCCTATATTCATGGCTTTAACGGTGCTGCAATCGAAGCTGTCGGATATGTTGAATTGCCCGTGGAGTTGGGAAAAGGTGACCATAAGAGACTGTGGATTTTACCATTTGTTGTCTTGCATGTTGACTCTCTATACAATTCTTTTCTGGGTCGACCAGCCCTAGCTGAATTTCGGACAGCTCTTGCCCCATGGTGTTTGACTTTGAAGTCCCAACCGATAAAGATGTTGGAGTTGTGCATAGTGATCAAGAGACCGGACGTGCCAGTTATGTAGCTAAATTGCGAGATGCTCAATAGAAGGAGAAAAGTAAGGGTGTGAATAAGTCTCTCTACATCCAAACTATTGAAGATTGATAACCAACGCTTGAGCCTTGGCTCGGGCACCACAATTGGTTCTATAAAGACATATCTGAGGAATGACAAGGAGGAGCCAAAAGAGACCAAGGCTGAATCGGTAGAGCTGACAATCGGGACCTAAAGATCGGATCATAGCTCAGGCCCTTAATGATGAAAGAACTTGCTGGATTTCTCCGAGCGAATCTTGATGTGTTCGCTTGGACTCAGTCTGACATGTGTGGGATCTCGCCTGCCAATGCAAGCCACGTATTAAATATCAACCCGAGGCATGTCCCGGTGAAACAAAAAAGGTGTGGCATAGATCCGAAGAGATCTGCTGCCCTTAAAGAGGAGGCAGATAGACTCAAGGGCAATAGGTTTATTCGCAATGCCCACTACCCTAAATGGGTATCTAATCCTGTACTTGTGAGAAAGGCAAATGGAAAATGGCAAACATGTGTTGATTACTCGAACTTGAACAAGTTGTGCCCGAAGGACAGTTTTCCCCTTTCAATGATCGACCAGCTGGTAGACTCAACCGTAGGACATGAATTACTATCTTTCATGGATGCGTATTCTGGATATAACCAAATCCCGATGCACATCCCTAATCGGGAGCACACCAGCTTTGTTATCGATGTTGGATTGTATTGCTATTAGGTAATGTCATTTGGATTGAAGAATGCTAGAGCGTCCTATCAACGCTTAGTCAATATAATGTTTAAAGATCAGATTAGAAAGACGATGGAAGTATACATGGATGATATGCCCGTGAAGTCATGACGATAAAGCGACCACATTAAAAACTTGGCAGAAATGTCTAATAACCTCTGATATTACAAAATGAAGATCAATCCTCTGAAATGTTCTTTTGGCGTTGCATCAGGAAAGTTCTTGTGTTTCATCGTCAATGCCTGTGGAATCAAAGCTAATCCCGAGAAGATTCAAGAAATTCGCAACATCCAAGTGCCAAAGACCATCAAATAGTACAGAACCTAAATGCAAAGGTTGCTGCCCTAAGTCGAATTACTTCCAAATCCACCGATAAATGCAATCCTTCCTTCGATTTGATCAGAAGAGTGAAAAGGAACTTTGAATGGACGTAGGGTTGTGAAGACGCATTCCAAGCTTTGGTGAACCACCTAGAGAGGCCTTTCATCCTGTCAAAGCCGGTGGATCATGAAAACTTGTATGTCTACTTGGCCATGTCGGTACATGCTATAAGTTCCGCACTGCTTCGCGAAGAGAATTGGATCCAGAGACCAGTCTATTATGTTAGAAAACGATTAACGGGAGCTGAAAGGAACTATCCGAAGATAGGGAAATTGGCATACTACTTGTTGATCGCTTCATGAAAGCTCCGCCCCTATTTTTAAACTCATCCTATCAACGTTTACACTAACCAGCCGTTACGACGGGTCCTACGATGACTTGAGACGTTTGGGAGGTTACTCAAGTGGAACATCGAACTAAGTCAATTCAACATTACTTATCTTCCTCGGAGAGCTATCCACGGACAGGCACTAGTGAACTTTATAGTAGAATTCACTACACAAGATGATCTCCCAGAGGGCGGTGGAGCTCCTATCATTCGGTGGAAAATGTATACTGATGGAGCATCCAATAATCATTGTTCTAGAGCCAGAATCATGCTAGTAACTCTGAAAGACCGATCAATTTGCCATGCTTTGAAGCTTGAATTTCCTGCAACGAACAACGAAGTGGAGTATGAAGCTCTGATCGCTGGACTCAAACTTGCCAGAGAATTGGGGATAAAATCTCTCGAAATCTTTTGTGACTCACAGTTTGTAGTATACTAAGTCAGGAGAGATTACCAAGCTAAAGGACAATGACTCGCCCCATACCTTATCCGAGTCTAAGAGCTATTGACTAGCTTTGAGTATTATGACATCATGCACATTCCCCAGGATCAAAACAAAGAGGCCGACTCATTGGCAAAGTTTGCTAGCACTGGGGATGCACACCAGATGGGCTTGGTTCCAGTAGAAGTACTAGACGCTCCAAGTATAAACCAGATGGAAATCAACTGAGTACTAGAGATAGAGCCAGAAAAGGAGTCGTGGATGACTCCGATTAAAGACTATTTACTACAAGGAGTCCTTCCTGAGCGAAGGAATGAAAGACGACAAGTCCTTCGCAAAGCTTCGCGATATATCATTCAAGAAGAAGTCATGTATAGAAAAGGTTTTTATGTTCCCTTGCTATGGTGTATCGCTCAGGATGGAATAAAGCGAGTCCTAAGGGATATTCATGAAGGGGAATTTTGTGATCACACTGGGGGGCGGACCTTAGCAAAGAAAATACTCCGTTATGGGTATTATTGGCCGACTATCAACCGAGATGCTGCTTATTACGCTAAGCAATGTGACAAGTGCCAGATGTATACCAATGTTCCAAGAGCTCCACCGATGTAAATCACACAAATAGTAAGTCCACGGCCGTTTGCTCTATGGGCATATATATTATTAGTTCCTCACTAATCTCTAAAGGTGGTGTGAAGTACGCCATCGTGGCAGTTGACTACTTCACCAAATGGGATGAAGTGGAACCTTTAGCCATGATTATGACAAAGAAAGTAATCAACTTCATTGTCCAAAACATCATCTTTCGTTTTGGCCTTCCACGAACCATTATGACTAACAATGGAACCTAATTGGTAGTATTGAATTCAAAGACTTCTACCATCAGCATATTGAGAAGAGATTTCTTCCAGTTGCTCACCCTCAAGCAAATGGACAAGTTAGAGCTGTGAATAAAATCATAAAGTCCATTTTGAAGAAGCATTTGGAAAAGGCTAGAGGCAAGTGGGTGGATGAACTTCCAACGGCATATAGGCTTATAGAAGCACGTACAAGTCCACGACTAGCCATACTCCATTCGTCCTTGCTTACGGCTCTAAATTAGTCATTCCTGTTGAACTCGAAGTACCTTCTCATCGAGTGACCTACTAGGATCCCAGAACGAATAGAGATCTCCTCTTAGAATCTCTAGACTTTATAGCAGAGAAGCACGAGGGAGCTGATTTGAAAGCACATCGACACCGAGTCACCCGATACTACAACACTAAAGTCCAACCTAGAATCATTGAAATTGATGATCTCGTCTTGAAATGGGTCTTTCATGCCTGTCATACATGAATCCTATTTGGGAAGGACCGTATGTCATTGAACATAGGCTTGGAGAGGGAACTTACAAGTTAGCGAATATTGATGGGGTCACACTCCCAAGAGCATGGAATAGCGAGCATTTATGACGCTATTTCACATAGTTTATTCTTTTTCATTCAATTGTATTCAATTTACTAATTTGCTTTAGCATTTGATTTTCCAAATATGAAATAAGATAGGTTATGTCACTATTTTCCATTTGGAAAATGAAGTTTGAAATGTCCTTCATATATGTGATTGTTGTAGCATTACCTATTAGTTACGATACCCGACTAACTAATATTGACATGTCTGGGTAGGTTCCCAGAGTTTGGAGCTAGCCGATCACATTAGTTCACAATTGAACTAAACAAAATGAACATGCCCCGACCGTTCATCTGAGGATTTTCGCTCAACAAGGAATGGATGAGAATCGACTAACCGAAAACCAAGTTAATCCTACCGAGTGATAGGACAAACATGAATCAAAAGCAATCGTGATACAACCGATCGCACACTAAGTTAAACCTCGGTGTTGAAGGGAAATCAATTAATTAAGGAAAATATGGTCCGACCATTTTCTAAAATAAACTTAAGTCCCCAAAGTGCGGACTAGAGTATAAACAAATGGTTGGGTGCGATTCGACCAACCGCTTACTCACTCTTATCCTCAGAGTGTGGATATGAGTATAAACAAATAGATGAGTGCGGTTCGACCACTCACTAATCCATAAACTTTGACTTGAAACTAATAGTAGGGGTATAAACTCGCTAAGGATGGAGTTTGACATTCCACAATCTAACTCCGCTAACCCAAGACTAGGGGCAGGAGTATAATCACTCAAACCATTGAATCCAATGGCGTAATACTAGGCTTGATCCTAGTGTTTGATTAAACTTAAGGCCATGAACACATAGGGGCCTTAAGTAAAAAATTAATGGACGATTGTCCGAATTAACGAGCAACGAATTACAAGTATATTGAATGGAAAAGTAATAGCTCGACCACTTAGACAAAATTCATATAAGAGTTTGATAAAAAACAAAGAATTTTTATTTGCATGCTAAACTTTAAAATTGTAGTACAAAGTTTATTCAAAAGTGGGGGCCATACCCGCACAATCAGGGCCAACAAAAAGTGAAAAAATAGTTATACGAGTTATATACAAACAAAGTTGAAGCAATGACTATTTCTATTGCCCATTCTCCCTACTGGATTTCTTAGGAGTGGCACCACCCGAACTTCCGTCTGTCCTTTTCCTCGTTCCTTTGCCGCGTTTGGCAGGAGAACTTTCAAAGGTTGGAGGGAGTTCTTCGGGAACCGACCCACCGAGTGGAATGACTTGTAGTGGGACGAGATTCAGATCGTCGATGTCCACATCAGCGGGTTCAGCTTTGGCTTGTTTCTTCAACAACTCCTTTTTCTTGATGCTCTCTTTTAAGCTAAGCTCATCGATATGTTCGATGGCGCCGGTAATCATAACGCCATCAGATTCGTCCGACAATGGCGGGTCATCAGCTTTTTCATCATCAAAAGCTCCGATAATTTGAGCGTCGGGTATCAGAATGTCGAGGGCCACCAAAATTTCAGTAGATTTCAATCGTTGCTCCATGGTGGTACCACTTCCTAGAGTTTGGCTGGGACCTTGAAGACCTGCAGATTTGTAAGAACAAGAAGATAAGCCTATGACTATTGGGCATGAGGAACAAAATCTCTCGAATAATGGAGAACAAAGCAGGATACCTGTGTCCAGCTGACTTTCGATTGTTGTCAGAGTGCTCCCCTCTAGAATAGGAGTCAGCACCTTTGATTGATAGCCAGCTCTGTCTGGATCATAGCGCGGATTCTGTCCTGGGCCAAGAGAAACAGACGCTCTAGCCATTTGAAACCAAAGGGGACTTTTGGGATCGGACTCCGAACACTTAGCATTGTTTTTCCTTTACCAGAGGGTGATAGAATATCAAAGTATCGGAGTCTCACAGCAGCAAGGTCTAAAGGTTCATCCCTGTGGAGAATCTCCCACACCGGCTTCTCTTCATCTAAATTAGCTTCATCGAGGGCTTTCTTCTTCATTTAACAATGTATTCCCAGGCCTCGGCAAGCGATTCAAGATAGCCCTCTCCAAGGAAACTCAGATCGCGACGAATTAAGACTTTAGCATTATATTCAATGATCAGAGGATCGAACATGTCCTTAATTTCATTTCAACCGGCTTCTTTGGCATCTTCTTTGGCATCTTTTAACTAGGCCTCGATCTGCTCTCTCATCTCATTGCGGTTTGCTTCTCTTGCCTCTTCTTTGAGGACTTCAATTTGATGGAGTTGCTCGTCAAGCATAATTTTCAGTCCCTGGGCTTCGACGGCCTCATCGCAATATCTTTGCAACTCCTCCTGAGCTTCGAGCTTCTCTTCCTTCTCTTTTTTAAGGAGTACTTCGAGTTCCTCAATGCGGCGGGCCAGAATATTTTTCTCCTTTTGCAGTGTATCTTTTTCCAAAACAAGCATGCCACTGTGATTGGGGGTAGCATCCAGTTCCTTTTTGTAAGCCGCTTCTAGGTGACTAACTGCCTCAGATGTTTCTTTGGCACTTTTTTCTGCCGCGGTTAGCTTCGTCGTCAACTCCGAGATTTCATTGTCTTGATGTTTAATTATGTCTTTGTCGTGGATCGTCTCAAGCTTGAGACGGTCGATTTCACGTTGTCTCTTGATAGATCCTCAGATATTTTTTAAACCAAATGCTACAATGCTTCATGTTGCACAAAAACGTCATTGACGCATGGAAAGAAACTCACTTTAGCGCTCCTTGGGATTATATGAATGGAAGGAAGGAACTTAAGCCCATCGAAGCAATTTTTTGGGAAATTGACCTTAAGTTCAGCCACTTTTTCCACCATGGAAGCCTCAAGAGCAGCAGTGGGCAAAGCATGATCAGAAGAGACAAGTGGGCATTTGCTCGACCTATGATCATAGGACTGTTTAGAACCGGATGAACCAGAATACTGCTCGAGCGGCATAGCAATTTAAGGAGCATGAAAAGATGTCTGATTGCCGCTGTGTATAGAAAGATTAGACTGAGCTTCCCGATGAGACAATTAAGATTGGGTCTTATGTTTGAAAGATGAATACTCCCTCGAATGACGACTTCTTTCCCGGTTATCATCTCTCTTTCTACACCTACCCGATTTTGGACTGCGACTGGATCCGTACTGCATTGATGAGCTCCTCAAGCGATCGAAGGCACGGGATTGAGACATTGTACCTTCAAACCAAACAAGAATGTACAAGTGACCATTGAACAAAAGATAAACGATAATCGTGTAGTGAAGTGAACGTGATTGTGAGAGTCCTAGTGTCCCCACAATGGACCAGTTACTGCAGCCTTGCTCATAGGAGTTTTCTCCCCTTTGCTAGTGGGAGGAATGTCATCACCACTCCTGGTGGAAGAATTGAGCCCCCCCCCAATACTGATGTTGGGGAAGTCATAAGTCATGGGGATCGGGAGATTCGAGAACCCTTCCATTAAACTTTCTAGATGTTGGGAAGAAGACTCTTCATCAACTAAGGTGATGATAAACTCTAGCTCTTTGGCAGTTTTTCTCCTACAGAGTTTATATGCAAGTTTCTTTCCTCTCCTTGTTGGCATGTGAGATTGCACGCCTTGTGATGGTTCGACCACGAGCGCTTTGCCCCGACCTGCAATAGCGCCGCTAGGCTTGTCAGTTTTGACATCTATAATTTTTCAATCTTCGGCGTCGTCCCGAGTCCACTCGACTGGGGCACGACGGGGCTATTGGCGCCGCCTTCTCATTCTGCCATATTTCTTGGTGGTGCAGCACTTCTTGGAAGCCCAATGCTACGACCTTCTTCTAGCAGCCCAAACAGAGATAACCATTCGTCGGTTACAAGGGATATGATGTCCTATCTTCAACTAGGGTGGCACGAATTACAGAAACCAACCTTGAGAAGCTATCACCTTCTGGATGTTGATGGATACCTGTGAATTTTCAAAGTATAAGTTAGTTCGTGATATGACTTGAACTAAAGAATGTGAGAATAAAGTGAAGAACACTTACGTCCTTCCAACCATCGCCTCGCAAAGCCAGGCGGCCAACGAACGAAAAACATTCATGTTTGAAGATGCTGAGCTTGTTTCAAGCGCCAGTTAGAACCTGACAATTGGGCGAAGGCTCAAGAAAAGTGTAAGAAAGGCTTCCTATCCGTCATTTGAAATTGTAAATGAACCCGATGTCCTCAGTAGATGGGGGGGCAGAACAGAACATCCATAAAAATTAAGAAGGTGCCATGGAGGAAAGCATAGTTGTTCAGGTGCAGCTGGGCGGGAGCTATTCCTAAATAATTTAGAATTTCATGGATGAAAGAATTGAAAGGCGGCATGCATCCGGCCCAGCACATGAATTTATTGCATGCTTTATATCCCTTTGGGGGTAAATAAGCCCTATCATTCACTGAGAGGATTATAACATCTCCAAACGGATACCCATGTTTAGAGCATAGTCTACGAAGAGCGGCCTCACCAATTCTAGAGGCTTGGGAATCCGTCGGGTTATCTAGAAATATAGCACCTTCTACAACGTCAGGGTCAGGACTTATATTTTCCGCCAAAAGGACGGGAACATCAGAGAAAGGGTCGATCGATGGGCCAAAAACCTCCGGTTGCTCAAACTGACGATTAGGGGAGAGTCTGCCGGAAACAGTTGCAGAACTTGACTTGGCTTCAGGATTGCTAAGTTGAGAAGGTTGTCCAGAAGGCATTGCAACTAAACGCTCTAAACATCTGGAGCCTATATCAACTAAACTCGATAGATAATCGAGATTGGAAAATTTTACCTGTCCCCTGTGCTAAGTGTAAACTAGTGTAGTGCAATGTTGCGCAGTGCAGAGGTAAACAGTTCAAAATTAAAAGAAATAAGACTTTGGATTCCGACTAGAGTGACCGTCATCGCTGACCGTCTCAATTGGCATTTTGATTGATCGGTTGTGTAAGCTTTGGGATCGACCATCGGTGTGTCAAAGTGTAAAGTCCATTGTTAAAGTCTATATGTTAAATTTTAGTTCATGTCCTAAGTCCCAGGAGTTTGGTCGTTTAATTTCAAGTTCGATATTGGATATGCAAGTCCTGTTGTTCATTATCGTCATATGCTCAAGTTCATTAGGATAGAATTGGTTCTAATTGTTTAAACAAGTGAATACGGACTAGTTTTCAAGTTCAATTAAAAGATTAGAATCGATCAAGTACAAATGGCTGATCCCTATCTATGTCGATCCCTATGTAAGCCGATCCCTATGTATGCCGACCCTATTTATGCCGATCTCTATCCCTTATAGCAATTGATCCTTATTCACTTCACAAAGCAACTGATCCCTCACTACTCTAAAACAACTGATCCCTCCACTTAATCGCATTCATAATTCACCAACACTCCCACTTACCAAACAATCGATCCCTCAATCTGATCACAATTGAACCCTCTCGAAGAACCCATAACTGATCCCTCCTCATACGCTAAAAATCGATCCCTCATCCTGGTGATACTCCAACCGAACCCTATTCCACGTGATTGCCAAACCGATCCCTAAAATCAACAGTTGTACCGATCGGTCATAGCCACACATTACACCAACTTCCACTGCCGATCCCTCCATCTTACCATTTCACTTTGTCTCCTCCAAATCAAACTAAAAAAGCACAGTTTCGTAACCTCTAAAATCACCAACTACATCATCTCGTCACTGACATTTATTCAAACTTGTATACAATGAAACCTACCTAGGTGTGTAAAGAACAAGTTGCTCAAGGGGAGATGTTGAATTTCAATTCAAATTGAAGGCCGAGTAAGAGAGAATCGCAAGCTTAAGGATGAAAGTAGTATGTGATTGTAAGGAGAGGGAACATGGTTAAATTGAAGGAGAGGGTACGAAAGCAATTTTGAAGGAAATAGGGAGATAGTTTTGAATGAAGAAATAAGCTAAAGTGGAAGATGGAAGGGGAAGTGCTAGCTTATAAGTGAGACTAGGGGGGTCGTCCGTTTTTCCTTTCTCCATGAGGCTAGAGGGGTCCCCCATTTGAGCTTCTCTTTGAAGCCCACAAAAAAAAAGAGGAGGGAAGGATCAGCTAAAAGAATGTCGATCCCTACATATAAAAAAAATAAGAAGAAGGGATCGATTATGAGCCTATGTGCATGCAAACATGGACATAGAAGTTATGTAAAGTACATGTATACAAAATGCAATGAAATTGCATCTAACTCAACGAAAATTGGCGACGACCCGTGAGCGTGCAAACGCGTTCGGGTGCCAATGACAAGAACGTGTACCCGAACGTGCACGTGTATATTCCAAAAGTTCAATTTTTCAAATCGACAGAAACTGAATTCAAACCTGAAGCTTTCAAGATCAAAACCAGATCAGTTAGCCAAAACTTACTAGTCTCGTAGAACCGGACATAGATAGCAACTGATGGAATATAATCCTGGATTTATACTATTGGAAATCGACCAAGCATCATGACGATTAAAGAGAGATTCGATAATTTGGAAAAATAATTCATGGAAAGGATAGCAACTGTTTAGAAAAATGGATGGATTTCTTTCTGACGACTCTAACTTGCTCGATTCAAAGCCTGTCATGTTCAGCACAAGATATTCTTTGGGGGGCAAGCGTTATCTAGCATTTTAACCTTGTTATATTCGAACTAATTCACAAGTTAGATTCGACTGTCATCAAGGCCAGTAAATCCAGAGCGATGATTGTGGGGCCTAAACATCAAGTACAAATGATAATATGAAGCTATAATCGAACGAAATGGAGAGATACGCGATGCAGAATGTTTAAAGTATGGACTATGGTTCAACATATAAGAGGGATCGGCTATAACCAACCTCCAACATAGGGATCGACATATTTCAGGAAGCAAGTGCAATTCAATAGAAAACAATCAATATTTCTGGATCTATAAGTTCAATGCATATGAAATTTTGTGAGCAAGATATGTGGACCCTAAGAAGCCTGCCCTAGGGATCGCACCTCAAAAGGATGAAATAAGAGGGATCTGTAGGATCGATTTCACCCTAGAGGGGGGTGAATAGGGTGATACTATCAATTATAAAAATTTAATGCGGAAGTTCATAAAATATTTTCAACACAGATCTCAGCAGAATAATAGCAGCACAGATAATAGCAGAATAGTAAACGCAGAAAATAGAACACACATATTTACCCAGCTTCGGCAAAACCTTACCTACGTGTTGCCCCCAAGGTTTCTACTAGAAATTAGATAGTCAGACGCTTACACACGTAAACTTGCGACACCCGCTATCGACTAACCTAACTCTACGCTCAAAACCCTACCACAACTCAGCCACTGAGTTGCGAATTCTCGAACTACACCACCGTAGCTCGTCCCCTAGTCACACGACTAGAATATACATAGGATTAAAAGAAATAATGCAAATTTAAAAGCAATTAAAGTAATAAAACCCTAATTTAAAAAGCCCAAAACACTATCTCTAATAACCAACCCACAATAAACAAATTAGTCCCTTTTTCCTTTTTTATTATTCGGCCGGTATCTTTCTTCTTTGTGAAAGTTGTTCGTTCGTTCCTCTTTGCTCTGAAATTAGGGCTTCTGAGATAATCGAAGTTGCCGTCTGATTGTAAGTCGACCACAATTGATGTTTCTCTGACTTGCTTCGGTAATCGACTACTTCTTCAATTTGAACACAGCTCTTTCGATTTTGATTGGGTTCGACGATGAATTTGGTATGTGATTTGTTACTTTTGCTTTACTGTTTTGCTTGCTTGAACTCAATCGATGATTCGAGTTGAATGATTATTGTTCTCTGTTTAGCTCGAACTCGAATAACCATCTGCCGATGATGTTAAACGTTTATATAGGGTTCGAACCCCTTGATTTTCGTTCATATATTTTATATGAATTCGTCTGATAATTTTAAGCTTGGTCGTTTGATTATAGTTGAATGTTGATGATTTCTCTGACTTCTTCCAATTTGTATATTTGTTTACTTGATTAACACGGTGTTGATTTTGATTTCTTGGCCACCACGGTTTTGGTTTGAAACTGTTAATTTGACTTCGTGAATTTCTGGCTTGACTCGTTCGACTTGTGCACTGCTGTTACATGACTTGATAAATTTAGTTTGAACTGGCCTTGACTTTGATTGTTCGATCACTTTCTGATTTTGACTTCGGTCATTGCACTGCTTCATGTTGCTTTGACAGTTGAGCTTTGTTCGAATGTGATATTGGACTTGCACTTGAACTTGTAATATATATATATACACATATATACAAACATTCATGTATGTATATATATATACAGTGTTTGTATGCATTTTTGGTTTGTGATCATCCTGCTTTGCCTAGATTGTGTATATATGTGCATTTGTCTGGTTCATGTAGTCTTGGTCGAGTCTGAGTTCATATGCACTTGAATATGCATATACATATGCATGTGTTATAGTTTTTTATTTGATGTTGTGTTGCATTGAGCTCATGTGGTCTTCACTTTTGTATATGATATCTCCTCTGGCCTTGTTTATTCATATTGTCCACTGTTGCATTTCCTTGTGTACTTCACTTGAACTTGCCTCTCTGGTGTTGTTTGATTCTATATGAAGTCACATTTGTACCATGGTTTCTTCATGAGCATTGCAACCCTTTGTACATGTGTGGTCTACACATATTGATTTTGTATATTTTGATTCTGGATGTCGTACTTCACTGGTTCATTCTTGACTGTTGTTGGTGGTGTACAAATCGGGTTCAAATGGAAGTCTTTTTGAACTGTTTTTGCCTTTGTTGGTTTAGTGGTGCACTTGCTTTGAGCTTGAGTTGTTTTCATGTGTATGACTTGAACTTGGTCGAGACTTGATTTTTGAGTTTTGACCATTTGCACCTGTGTTGAATCCAGCTTATAGCTCGGGTTTGACCTTGTGCTCACCTATCCCTGTAATTTTATCAAGTGTATATCGGTGTGCACGGCCTTGTGGCATGTACAGTGATACACTGTGCATGTCACAAGTTGTTCGTGTATGATGAATTCAGAATTAAATGATGACGAACAACCCAAATAACCGAGGCAAATAAAATTTTCAAAATCACATTTTATTTTATACTGCAAAAATATTTATTTTTCAATTTTACTGCGTCAGTGTGTATTTTTGCAGATTACTCAGATGCTGGATTCAATCTGGAATAGAGTTGAAGATAAATACGAGTGTGAGTGAAATGTAGTGAGGTGCATTTGTAGATGATAATTGTGATGTAGTCAAATTTGTATTGTAATTGAAAATTGTATATATATATAGTGAGATCTTGAATTTGTACTATTCAAAATTGTAATAAATATTTGTTTGAATAAAATATTTGTTTGACTTTAAATTCTGTGTTATTTATTTTATTCAGCAAATATTTATTTAATCTGTGAAAATAAAATAGTACATTAACAAATACATTTAAATGAATATATATATATATATATGTTTATTATCATCAAACAAAAATCATATAGTCGCATATTCAACAGGATCGACCCCCTTCCCTCAATAGGGATCGGCTAAAATTAGAAGACAACTTATATTGAAGCAAAGATCGAGCAATAACTCAAGTTCTACTAATCTAATTGGCATGAAACTTGGAGTCAAAGCATATTACAACATGGAGAAGCTACCATAGGGATCACACCCCCAAATTTCTCCAAAATAGGGATTGGCACCGATCCCATTCCTTGGGATTTGGGCCATGCGATCCCTCTTATGGGTTCATATGGTTTTGGAGATCCTTCTGCCGAATTTTCAGGGACATATTTTTCCATCTTCATTTATAAATATAGGCTTGGTTGTTCATTTTCAGGACTTTTATGCTGCTAATTACTTTGTACTCTATTGTAACTAAGGATTTTCATCCAACCCTTATTGTACTCAATTTACAAAGTGATTAATAAAGCAATCTATTCAAAGTGGACACATGCAAACAACCTCGAACCACTATAAATCACTATGTTTTTGTTATTGCTTTGATTTACTGCTATTTCACTACTATTTTCCTTTGTTTACATTTTAGATTCTCATTTATTTCTCTATAAACTCTTTATTGGGTGTTTATGCCAACTTTAGGTGCAAACAAAATCTAAACTCACAGCGAAAACAATAATAGGATAAGAATACTAATTATGGCTACCACCTTGGAATTAATGGTGTTCCTTGGATAGAAGATTGTCACATTAGCATCGAGCATGAGAGAAAGAAGACTTCTCCAACAACAAAGCATATCCAGCTCCAATGACCCGTTTCTCTAAATTTTATCCTGTGGGTTGTAATGAGGAGAGGGTCAGAACAACATTCTGGTGATTGGAAAATATAAATTGTCCATGACATAAACTTATACCATTTGGTTTCCATTTAATTATTATGTTCATTAAGGTTAGCAATTATAATCTAACATTGCATTTGACACACGATTACTTACTTACCCCTTTCCAAGGTACAAAATACTAATGAAGCCTTATCAACCACCCAATATTTCCATACCCATTTGCCACTTAATACTTCTAAATATAAAGCAGGCTTCTATAATACTTTTAAAAGAGAAATAAAGGACTCTACCATTTAAGACCTTAATCAAGATAGACCCCGTCAATTAAGACCTCTTCCTAAGGTAGTTTCCTAACAATGTTGTCAATGGTTGGTGGGTCTTAGCTACGCTGGACTTGTCTATACGTATCCTTGTTTATCTTGACTCTTCACCGACTAGTTTCCCTGCTCACTTCATTTTGTTGTAAGTAGAAAGTCTTATGACAAAAGCTTCTGGTTGCCCCTACAAAAAAGGTGGCAACCATGTAGTATTCTCCCGACAAAAGCATCATAACAACATTGTTCATTTTAAAAAAGCGTCAAAATGCCATAACCATTCTTTATACTTTACTGCCTACTTGGCCAAAGCACCGCTTACAACAACCACTCTCTATGCAATATTGCTCCTCTACACAAGCACGCCATAATAAAGGCTCGTCGGCTAGCATGACTCCATCCACGTGGAGTTCTAGTTAACTGCATCTGGACTGCAAGTAACAATCAATGGTTCTGGGGAAGCTAAGCATCTAAGGCATTAATCCTAGTCCTTCAAAATGTGATCCCCACAACTATAAATAGGGGGATCTCATGCACTTCTACAACGATTGAATTTTCTATATACGAGACATAATTTTACAAGTTTTATGCTATTGTAATAGCTATAAAATTTCCCTTGCAACTAAGAAAACTCAATTAATAAGATAAGAAGCGATAATGGGCGTGGATCTCTGCTAGATCGAACCACTCTACATATTGTGTCGTTTTCTTTACTAGCATTAGATTATACTCCTCATTTTACATTTGTAACAACGCTTTTAGTGAACAATCTTCATTAAAAACAACCACTGAATACTACTTCAAAGTCAGTTAGAAATTTAGCCAATAATAATACAATGAGTATATGACTGTTTAATAGACTAAACTATGTTTGAATACTTGTTAAATGTTGTCCAGAACGTGTTATATAATGTTGGAACACATGATCACATGTATATAGATCGTGCTTGTATCGTTTCATTATGTTATGATTATGATATGATACATATTATTATTGTATTGCATGTTTGTGATCAAATGGTTGAGAAGTGATGCATGAATCATTTTTGGATCTTCAGGTGATAGCTTTTGGTAGCTGGAAACACATTCACGTATTTGGAAGAAAGATGAAATAGAGAAATGTTGAAATGGACAAGAAGAGAATTAGGTTGTTGAGTTATAGGTCGCTAGGCCAATAAGGGATCTAATTCAACATGGGGTGTAGGTTAGCATGGAAAGGGGAGACCAACACTTGTTGATTGTGTAGGATAGGTTAGGCGGTGACCTAGGGGCTTGTTTAGTTATGGTGAATGGCGACCTAGAGGGTTGCTCGGTTATGCAGGGTAGATGATCTAGGATTAACGACCTAGCTTCGCGATGCAGACCAAAGCTCCTTTAAGATATAAACCAATACTTCTTTGACAAGGGATCATGGATCGAATAGGGGTATACACCATAATGTTTTGGGCACTCATGGAGGAGTAAAGGATTAAGACCAATTAGGATCCTGACCAAGAATTCTATGTCAATTATCAAGGGTTATAAAGTCAATGGCCAATGATTTTGTATCAATGGTGCAGGTATTAACTAGGGGACATATATAGAAGATTTTTGTTGATCAAGAGTAAAGTTATGAAGATGAAAAAGAGCAATGTCAAAGGAAGTTAGTGCTAACAGTTGGGACTCACGTGAAGACAAAATATATAGATTCAGGCAAGTAGATTATGAAAAAAGGTATTCAAATAGTGGGTACGTATTTGCGATTGATAAGGCTAATTCTTATAGAGTAGTGCGACAAATATAATATCCATAGGTACCAAAAGGGGAATCAATCGATGCTTTAACATAGAGTGCATAATCAACAGTCTTGCATAGGGTCTTGATACCTTGGGGTGGATGTTATGGGAACCCTAATTTGGTGCAATGCAAGACTAAATGGGGATGCTCAACGAACAAAAGGAAAAGATACAAGTATTATTGACCTATGTCATGCACAAAGAAAAGATATGAGAATTTTTGACTTATATTAAGTTTGATATATTCATTAGGTACTTCTAATTGCATTTATATCATAATGTAACATCCTGTATCTAGACGCCAAAAGTTAAGCGCTACAGATGCTATAGTCATCCATAATATTAAGTTCTAGTGATAAAATATGGTAATGCTAAGGTATCCATAATATCAGAAGCACTTGAATATGAACAAAATCACATATTTCCAAAAACAACATTTTACTGAATACATTTCAAAACAAATTCATATCCAAGTTACATAATCCCATAATAGTTTCCCAGGTAAAGATCAATTATAATTACAATAATACGCCAAGAGCGACATATGACGATGCCTCCTTGGTTGATCCGAGTTAATATAGTCATATCTGACTAATATATACACAGCAGAATCAAAACAAGATAAAAACTATATCTCCTAATTAGCTATCCGTCAGTCACCTGCTCTTCTCCAGAAGCTTTATTCGCCAAAATGACTAAAACCTAAAATCCTTAACCTTCATCCTACTCAAATCAATTTTGAGCACCCAAAATTTTAAGGGGAAACAAAAACTTTGTGTCAAACATAAAGCTTGATGTGAATAATACTGTTACATTTCGGTTTACTGACATTAAAGTGAGACCACGTCGCTTAGCGGAACGGGTTTCCCCTTACTAATATCCTCTTTAAAACATAAATTTTGCAAATCTTTTTCTGCAACCAAACTGGTTAATCAAACTGATGTAATAATGATAATAATAGCTAACTCCGTTAAGCTATAATCAGGTAACTAATGGACTATCTGTCCATGAGTAGTAAATGGACTATCTATCCGAAAAGTGGGCTGACTGCCTACAAACTGGACTAATCGTCCGCAAACAGGACTAACTGTTCGAATCAAAATGGACTACCTGCCCGAATCATTTTCTTAGGGTTAAATACCCTTCATCTTTTTTCTTGAAAACCTTTTCAGAATAATTTAACCTTTTAAATCATACTTATACAAGGAAAATATATTCTTAGCTTTACTCTAAGCTATTTTGCCATGTTATGTATACTTTACTCAAAATAATGTTGATGAATTTTAACAAGGATTAGCTATCCATTCAAAACAAGTTAAAACCCTTTTTAACTTAAAAATACTAAGGCTATATTGCCTATTAAATACATTCGAAACCTTGGTTTAAAACCTTTAAACAACCCTTTAGAAACCCTTGAAGGTAACCCCTTTGAAACCAAGTAAAACCCTTTACTTAACCTAGGCCGAAAGGCGGAATCTTTTCTTTCGAAAGCATACAAATATTTCCTTTCAAAAGCTTTAAAATCCTATACATCCCTCTTTTAAAGCCTTTAAATATTACCTTTCGAAACATAGAAAAAAAATCTTTTTCTTTCAATCCTTTTGAAACACCCAAAAAAACCATACCTTTCGACTCCTTCAAGACCATTCTTTAAAAGCTTTCGAAAGCATTAAACGTAAACCTTTCGAAAGCACTTGGGTTCAAACTAAAATATGTGGAACCTTTTGAAACCTTAAAAAATTCACCCCTTTAAAACCTTTGAAAATTGTCTTGGTCGAAACCATTTGGATTATGCCTTCAAGTAGAGCAAAAGGATTAGAAACCCATTATAGTCGAAAGCATCTGTTTTGAAACCATTAAAAACTGTCTCTTTCGAAACCATTTGGGTTTTACTTGAATCATAGAAAAAGGGTCTTTAAAACATTTAAGTCGAAAGCATCTGTTTCGAAACTATTTCCTAAGTAAAGAATTGATGGTGTCGAAACCACCCCTTCTAAAGTATTGGAGAAGTGGCCAAATTTTAGAAAACGAAGTAACCCTTCAAAACCATCTGGGTCGAAAGGTAAAATGGTTGCAGCAAAAGGTTTCGACTTAGTCGAAAGCAGTTGTTTAAAAACAAAGGCGCAACCTAATCAAAACTATTTCTTTAAATCCATCTGAACCTAGTTGAAAGCTAACCAAGTCGAAAGTTACTGAGTCGAAATCCATTTAGTCGAAAGCAAGCAGGCGCATTTTTAATTTAAAAGCAAAGTAATGCTTCAACCCCTTCAGAACCCTTGGTTTTGACTCTATACCTTCCGCCTACATCCAATTCACTACGTACCAGTCTCCTGCTATCATGTGCATTGGTTTTGACTGTGTTGAAAGCGAAGCTAAGGAGGCAGAACTTTGTGTCGAGAGCATCGAAACAGTGAAAAACATGTAGCAAATAGTTATTTTCACCTAGCCTGCGTTACGGTCCAAATTTTGATTGGTTGCCTCTTTTTTTTACCACTAAAAAGTGCTGCAATTTTCAGAACTAATTATTTCAATTATTTGCAAAAAGCCCCTTCTCCTTTTATAAATATATAAAACATTTAAGTCTCATAGCTTAAATAATTTTATATACCCATTAAAACACTTAGGGAAATTCTACAAAAATTCCTGAAAATATCTTTTAATACGTTTTCCAACATATAAAATTTCAGACCAAACCTTTTATTATTAAATAATTTATAACCCAAATTAACATTTTCTTTACCAGAAAATTCATATAAATTCCACAGAAAATTCAGAAAATTGAAACTCGTCTCCAAAATAATATTTTCGGTCTATATAAAAATTCACAAGGCATTTGGATGTCATTTAATAGGGTTTTCATATCATAACATGTCATAAAATCTATATGAACAACCATAAATCATCAACAAGTATATATAATCATTCCATCATTCAAAAACATGGAAAATCCATGCAAAATATTACAGGTTTCATCTTAAAACCGAAAATAGATAAATATAAGATGTAAACATTATTTACCTTAGCTTTAGAGATTAAAGAAATTGATATGTGAACGGATTTGATTTGCTTAAGCTTCCTCCTAGCTTTTCTTAATCTTTTTCCCCTTGCACTTGTTTAAAATTTTTGATAAAATGAAATGAACGTGTATAGGAGAATACACGACCAAGTTTTAGGGATAAAGGAATGGCATCTTTCCTATTTTACCCCTCCTCTTATTCCATTTTAACCCTCCTTTTAATTCATTGGTTAAATGGTACAGCTACCCCTTTAATTAAATCAAATCTCAATCTCCTAATCAACACATTATTTTATTTAATTTAATTAGTATAATTAAATATCATAAATAATGTTACCAAAAATATGGGGTGTTACAAACTCCCCTCCTTAAAGAATTTCATCCTCGAAATTACGATAAGGTACACAATACATCAATCAAAGAGGTAAAACATACCATTAAATAAGTCAGGATAAGTATCTCTAATCTTGCTCTCAATCTCCCAAGTAAAGTCTCTGTCATCGTTGCTCCACTGGACTTTGACTAATCCAATCATCTTGGTTCTAAGCCTCTTCTCATCTCTCGCAATAATACGAATAGGCTTCCTCACTATAGTCAAATCTGATTCTACTACTAAGTCATCGAGCACAGTCGGTGCATAGTTGTCTCCGGATCTCTAACATACTTTCTGAGATGAGAAACATGGAAAACATCATGGACTACTGCCAAACTGCTCTGTAACTCAACTCTATATGTGAGTTTCCCGATCCTCTATACAATAGGAAAAGGTCCAACGAATCTCGATGCTAACTTTCCTGATTTTCCAAATCTGATCACACCCCTCATCGGTGACACTTTGACGAAAACTTGATCTCCAACTGAGAACTCTAAACCTTTCCGTCTCTTATCTGCATAACTCTTCTACCTAGACAGAGCCTCCTTCATTCTAGCCCAAACGACCTCAATCTTTTCTGCAACTTCTCTGACCAAATTTGGACCAAGAACCAACCTATCCCCGGTCTCTAGCCAACATACGAGAGATTTGCATGGCCTTCCATACAAAGCGTCAAACGGTGCCATTCTAATACTAGTTTTGTAACGACCCACTATTTTGGACCATTCAAGTCGACAATAAATCCACACATGCCAGACTTGAATAATTCAAAACAATGGATTATAAATAAAATTTGGCAAAACTCAGCATATACAGTAAATAAAATAATCACATCACAGACACAAAGTAATATAACAATATGCAGCGGAAAACAAAAGAATAGTAGTTCATGAAGCTACTATATATATAACAGAGTTAAACAAGATACAACAGAAGTCTCGAATACATGGATATCTCAATACAATAGTCAAATACAATATCTGAATACACCACTGGAATCAACTGGATAACTGATAGTAGAATCGATAGATAGCTGGATCTCCAAGCGAAGCTCCAACTCCAAAGGTGAGTCTCGAACACTGGTACACTCGTTCTGACCCGAGCATAAAGCAAAACACAAAACACTCGAGTCAGGATTAACATTCTTATATCAATAAATCTAACTCAAGTGAAATAACGAATGAAATACGAGTAACTCAAAGGATGTTTGGGATAACCATCCTCTAAGGATCCGTTAAACTATCTACTATGTAGTAGTGTACGCTAAGTAGATAATGCCTATCAGTAATATAAAGTATCAAAATAGCGTTAAGGCGTTACCATTATCCCCCTTAACACATTTTATATAAGCATCATAGTCTATACAGCACTGTAAACTCCACCGTAAACTAGTGGGCTATCAGGGAGTACTCCATAGGTATAACACGAAACAAATCGTAGTGGTCGCGCATAGGGATACGAGTATGACAAGGCACATGAGGCAATACCCAAGGTAGTGAAACTACGTTTGCCTGATCCAGACTGGTGAGAACGAATCGCCGCAACGATCGAAACACCGCGAAACAACACTCCCAATTCAAGGGTGCGCACCAATCAAAAACAAGTAACGAGTAGTTTACGAAGAAGTGTGTCCACTAGAGGTAGCTAACCTCACTGGCCCGGCACGGCTCCTGTTTAAGTCATTTCAAATTGGACACAAGTGTCAAGGCTATCCATTATCGTTCTCTTTCTTCAAATCCAGTAACGTCATCATTCCAACCACTTCATTCTGGATCACACTGCTCGTATAATAGTTATTAAAGTGGTTTTCGGTTTGGACAGAGAGTATGTCCCTAACCGATCCCGGACTCTTCAATAACTACGTAATTATTACACCGATTGGTCATTAATAAACTTTCAAAATAGTTTATATTTCAAAACCGAAATATCATTGCCATTTCAAAATCATATCCATACGATATCATTTTCACTTCAAATAAATCCATTTCCAAAATCATATCACTCTCCAAAGTTATATCGCTTTCGAAATCGTAAGTCTTTTAAAATCAAAACACTTTGGAAATCAAAACCTTGAAATTCATAACACTTTGAAACTATAGTTTGAAATCATAACATTTTGGAATTCATAACACTTTCCTCTTAAACAGTTTAGATATTAAAATTAGTATATATAATAAAATAGTTTACAAAATAAAATAATTTATATAAAATAGTTATAAGTTAAAACAATTTATATTAAAATAATTAGTATATTTAAATAGTTTATATTAAAATATTTATATTAAAAATAATTTATATTAAAAATAGTTTATAAAATAATATAAAATAGTTTATAATTTATAAAGTAAAATATAAATAGTTATAGATATAGTTTAAAAATACTTTATAAAATAAAATAGCTTCCACAAATTCACAAATCGATTCAAATTAACTCAACTTCCCAATTCAACTTAATTCAATCTCAATTCATAAATTTCAACTCAATTCAATTTCTCAATAAATCATTTCGAATTATAACGATTTCAAATACAGATTTGAAACACAAAATAAACCATTAAATTTCAATATATTTCAAAGCTTTAAATATTCCACGTTTCAAAAACTAAATTTGATAATTCCATTTATATCTCAATTTAATTTCATTACATTTAGTTTCTGAGATATTTCTTTAATCATTTCAATACATCTAAATACAACTTCAATTTACAAATTTATATAAAAAAATCCCATTTAAATTTATATAAGTTTAAAATATTCATTCAAGCCACTTTTTAATCAAATTCAAGTTATAAAACATACCTTAAAATTTCAAATTTAATAGATTTCAAATCAAACTTATTTAAGTAAAATTCTTAAATAATTAAGAATTCCAAATCAATTTCAAATTTATCTTTCAACCTGAAACATTATAAACTCTATATTTGAAAATATAAATTTTACATAAATACTTAAACATATTTTATATTGATTCAAATCAACTTTATTAAATCAACTTTAATAAATCTTTAAAATCAATATTTATCAAAACCATATATTTCTTTTCAAAACCATAGAAATCATTTTCAAAAATATTTATATATATAGACCAACGGTGTCTGTATATATTTTTCTACCCTATGGTCAAGTGATACAGATATTTATCATTTCAATCCGCAATTTAAATATATATGGGTATATATCTTTTCAACCCTCAATCCCAAATTCAATTCAATGAAAATCGCTTGGGTTTATCATTTCAACCCATAACGATTTTCTCCTATTCTACAGATCGTTCGGGTATGTATCATTTCAACCCATAGTGAATTCTATACTAACAGGGAACTTGTAGAGTGATAACAGATATGAAATAATATAACAGGCATATATCATCAATATAAATAACAGATAATGGTGTCAAATGTCACAGGTGAACAGATACAGATAATGGCATATATATAGCAATATAAATAACAGATAATGGTGTCAGATGTCACAGGTGAACAAATATAGATGATGGCATATATATAGCAATGTAAATAACTAGCAGCAGCATATTTCAATTGTCGTTTCAATTTAAATCAAATTTAATAAATAAAAGAACGTTAATCGTGAGTGATTGCTCATCTTTCGAGGTTAGAGAAGATAGACAATGGGAACAGAAGCGAATTGTGGATCCAAACCCGAATTCCAAAGAGAAACAAAATGGGCACGAATTCGACGGATATAGCTGATAAAATAGAAATCGATGAGAACATTCAAACTGGCTTGATATAACTGAAACTAATACCCATATTATATGCATATGTTCACAAAAAAACAATTTTAGAACCCTAGACTTAAAATAAAATCTATGTGAAAACTTTTAAATCAACACATATTTTAACATAACATATCGTATCCAAAAAAATTATATTTATAATAAAATAAACTAACATCATTTTATATATGTACTTTAAACTATAGAAGTACAACTACTATAAAAATTTATACATAAAATAAACACCTATGATAATGCAACAGCAAATTTCAACAGCTATTAAAATCTTTATAGTACATATTTCTTTAAAACAATACTCCATTGGAACAATATATATGTATACTTACATGAGTTAACTAAGTGACTAACATATTATACAGATTGTATAAATTAACATATATATGAAATTAATAAACTAACTTATATGTTAAAAATATTTTTACACCTCAATATATAAATACTGTCAAATATACAAACCGACAAATATAAACATACAGCTATCTCTAGACTCGCATATATAAAAAAAATAAGCTATATAATTATATGAACACACACACATATATATGTATATATATTGTAACCAAATATACAAAAATAAAATGAAATATATATATATATATATGCTCTACTATATACGTACTGCGAACATCCAGAAGCACGCGAGCTGCTATGCACAAACCAACACTTATATATATATATATATATATATATATATATTATTTATAGCCTTATATATATAGACTAAGTATAATATTGTTTGAAACCTTTATATGCAAACTGTATAAATTTATACTTTTAAAACTAACCCAAAACACAAACAGTCTGTACAAGACATCTACAGTACACAGCCTACAAACTATATATATGAATCCATACAAAGTGTACGAATCAAAATACTCATATTCGTTTCAAAATCAAACTTCAAAACAACAATTTTAAACTCTCAGATTTAGGTAAGCTTATAATATTAACTATATATATTACTTAGATTATTATTTAACATATTTTGTAAAAATTTGAACGCAAACTGGAATTGAACAAATAGGTAAATATATTAAACATTCATAGTAAAATAATTTAACACATAATATAAATAAGCTTGATAAATTTCATAAATATATATAACTTGATAAGCATAGAATGAGAATCAAATGTATATACATATACATACCCTGATCTTTTATATGCAAGATAACAAGGAGAAGATGGGAAGTCAGAGGCTTCAATATGGAGAAGGGGAGGTCGGCTACACAAGGAAGGAGGGGTGGAGCACGGCTACTACTGGTTGGGCGAGGGGAAATGTAACGACCCGGTATTTAGGACCATTCGCATCCGCACATGTCGGACTTGAATAATTCAAAATACTGCGTTGTTAATTTAAATTTTGCAAAACTGAACATATACAGTAAATAAATAATCACAGATCACAGACACAGAGTAATAATTGCGGCGGAAATAAAAGCGATAGTAGTTCATGAAGCTACTATATAAATATATACGTTACATCAGAGTTAAACCAGATACAACGGAAGAGTAATACGATACATCAGATACAAATCAGAATACATCACTGGAATCATCGAATACTGAAAGCAGAATAGATGGCTGGATCTTCAAGCAAAGCTCCAACTCCAAGGTGAGTCTTGAATACTGGTACACTCAGTCTGACCCGAGCGTAAAGCAAAACAGAAAACACTCGAGTCAGGACTAACATTCTTATATTTATAAATCCAACTCAAGTGAAATAGCAATTGAAATACAAGTAACTCAAAAAATGTTTGGAATAACCATCCTTTAAGGATCCGTTAAACTATCTACTATGTAGTAGTGTACGATAAGTAGATAATGTCTATCAGTAATATAAGGTATCAAAATAGTGTTAAGGCGTTACCATTATCCCCCTTAACACATTTTATATAAGCGTTATAGTCTATACAGCACTGCAAACTCCACCGTAAACTAGTGGGCTATCAGGGAGTACTCCATAGGTATAACACAAAACAAATTTGTAGTGGTCGCGTATATAGGGATACAAGTATGATAAGGCACATGAGGCAATACCCAAGGTAGTGAAACTACCGTTTGCCTGATCCGGACTAGTGAGAACGCATCGCCGCAGCGACCGCAACACCGCGAAACAACACTCCCAAATCAAGGGTGCACCAATCGGCAACAAGTAATGAATAGTTTCGAAGAAGTGTGTTCGCTCGAGGTAGCTAGCCCCCATTTGGCCCGGCACGGCTCCTGTTTTAGTCATTTCCAATTTGACACAAGTGTCAAGGCTATCCATTATCATTCTCTTTCTTCAGTCATCACGTACATCATTCCAACCACTTCATTCTGGATCACACTCCGCGTATAGTTATTAAAGTGGTTTTCGGTTTAGACAGAGAGTATGTCCCTAACCGATTCCGGTCTCTTTAATAACTTTCGTGATTATTACATCGATTGGTCGTTTAATATATATCAAAAGCAAATCAAATTCAATTTCAATTAGAATTTTATAAACAAATATTTCATTTGTCTTTATATATCAATTTCCAAAATTTTACGTTTCAAAACTTCCAAATTACCATTTCAAAATCTTATAATTCAATTTCAATCTTTATTTAAAATAATTCAAATATTGATTTAAATTCGTATATAAGTTTCATTCCGAAATCATTTTAAATTAATTTAATTTAACATTCAAATCAATTTAAATCCATTTATCGATTTCATTCAATATTCGTTAAGTAAATTTGTCATTTAAAACAATTTCTATTAAATTTCCAATTCATTAAATCGATTACTTAAGTTCAACTTCACTATACCAAAACTTACAAATTGAATTATATTAGATTCGTCAAATCAATTCTTTAAATTACAAGTCTTACATTAATTTCAATAAATCACATTTTTATTTCTTGTTAAAGAAATTCAATTTCATTTATTTATTTACTTAATTACAAATTTCAAAACTCAATTAATAATGAAACTTAGTTTCACTTATTCAAGAAGTTCAATTTCACTTAATAAAGAATTCAATTTAATTAATTATTAAATAATTCAATCTTATTTAATTATTAAATAATTTCAAAACTTAATTATTAACTAATTTCAAAACTTAATTATTAATAATTCCAAATTTAATTATTAAATAATAAAATTTAAAACAACGTTCTTTCATCAACTACTATGTTAATATTTTGATTCAGATTATTACATATTAACATTTTCCTTTATTAAAATTTCAAATTCCAACTTTATTTCAGAAACTTATCATTTATTCAAATAAAATCTTTATTTTATTTTTAAATCAAATCATTGACCAATTGGGTTTTATTTAATTCTCCACCCTAAGTCAAAGTTAAATTTTGGGTATTTATCATTTCAACCCGATTCCATTTCAATTCAAAATCAAAGCATAACAAAGGGAACTTGCAGTGTGATAACTGGGATGGTGTCAAAGTAAATAAACAAACAATAACAACAACCAATATCAATCTAATAATCAATTCAAATAATCCCGAAATAATCGTATTAATTCGCATTGTTGTTTGTGCAAATTAATATAATTATTTCTAGAATCTACACTATCATTTCATGTAGATTAAAGATTATTACACTAATAATTATACGGTTCTTCACTTGATATCTATTGTTCAATTTCAAACTTCATCAATTTAAGCAACAAACATTTAAATGGTTCAAGGTGTATTTTACCAAATTTCTATGTGTCAATTAATTCAACACAAAAAGGGTCATATTATGAAAATGTCATCTAATCAAATTTAACATATATCAAATCTAACTATTCTACGTCAATTTCAATTTCAAATTATTTATCACTTACAACATTAACAATTTAACGTCCAATTGTAAACATCAAACAATCAATCATTTAACAACCAAACTGGATTATTATTGTATAAATAACAAATAGTGGTGTCAGATGTCACAGGTGAACTGATACATGTAATAGCAGATATAACAGTGTAAATAACTAACAGCAGCATATTACAATTGTCGTTTCAATTTAAATCGAATTTAATAAATAAAAGAACATTAATCGTGAGTGATTGCTCACCTTTCGAGGCTAGGGAATACAGAATGTGACATGGATACGCACACTGATACGGACACTGAAATTTAATTGCGAATCCAAGCAAAGCAAGAACGGCACGAATTCAAAGATCAAAGCTGATAAATCGAAATTGACAAAACAAAGCTAAAAATTAGGGACTGATAAAAACGAATCAAAACCATCAAAATATAACTGAACGAACATTATATAAACCAAATTTAAATTTAGAAATACCCATTCCTTTTCATTTTCTTTTATATTGTAAATATGCGGACCCAATATGTATGATTTGACTAAATATATATACATGCACGCTACAATATATACATACAAGACTATTTACACTACTATTCATATGCACATTAAAGATGTAAATCAATTTATGCACACCAGTGTATATATAATAATATGTATAAGCCATACCCTTAGCATACTTCTTATGAAATCAAATATACTGTGCAGACCGAAACATACAAATATATATACAAATCATGTTGAAACATATACATAATGTTATTAAAGTTTATACAAATCGGTTTTAAACACAATATTATTACAACTTATACATCCAAACCTAAATGTATACGAACTAACAGTTATAACACCTAAGAAAGTGTAAACTAAAATATAAATGTACAACTTCCATAACGTTAAGAATGATATAAGTGAACAAACAGTTTGTAGATAATATTGTTTGCAAAACTTTCATACATATGCAACCGATTTAAATATGTATGACTATTATTGGAATAAAACAAAATATGTGTAAGTTGCAATATATATATATACATTTTTTTTATAACCAGAAACCTAACAATTTACAGCTAACATCGTATATGTGCGTATACCAATATATACTATTATTCAATGCAAAGATAAAGTTTTAGAAGTCAAAACAGTTATATGGACACTTAAACAAATCCATTTGAACGTATATATATATACCAATATATAACTTAAATAATTTCATACTTAAACTTTAAAACAACTAATATATGTATAAGTTTTATGGCTAATATTGTGAACCAACAGGTCAAGTATATATACTAATACATATGCGAACACGAAAATATGTAAACTCATATAGCAGATCCAAAGTTCATGCAGACCGAAATTAAACAAATGGTGCAAGCAACTAAATATATTTATACACACACACATAGCATACATATCCAATAAAATTTAAAATATAACATATAATTTTTATAATAAAATTTTATATGTACTTACAAAATAAAGAGGAGAGGGAGAGATATGCAGGCGAGTAAAGAGGAAGGGAAGGCGAAGAAGTAGGCGTCTCTGTAGAGGGGAAGGCAGACGCGGGTGCCTGGGCTGAGCAGTGGCCGAGGGGGCCGGAGGGGCTGGGGTTCTGGCGACTGAGGCTATCATGGGTTGAGAATGGCATGGCCTCGGCGAATGGGGAAGGATTTTGGGAGGTACCTGCCGTTAGGTGGTTCGGCTGGCCGGTCAGTGGTGGTTGTAGGGCTGGGTGTCTGGGTGCGGGTCAACTGGGTTCGAGTGGTGGACTGGTTGCGGAGCAAGTCATGGGGTGCAGCTCGGCTAATGGGGTGCGAGCTACTAGTTTGTGACTTTGTGGTGAGCAGGGTGAGGAGCAGGCGGAGCTGGGTGACGAAGGGTGAGGCCGAGGTGGCTCAGGCGGGTTTGCTGGGCTAAGGACGATGGGTCGCTGCGGGAAGGTGGGCGGAGCGGGTCGGGCTAGAGGAAGGAGTGGGTGTTGGGCTTCAAGCGATGGAGGTAGAGATCGGTGGTTGGTGAAGTGGTGAAGCGAAGGGGAAAACTGGGTTGGTGGTGAGAGATAACGGGAGGAGGGGAGGGAGTTACGTGTGTTTGGTTTAATACACACACTTAGTATATTTTACTTCACAAGCAAATGCTCAGAGACAAAGGAAATGAGGAGTGAGCAATAATAAAAGAAGAATAGGAAATGAGGAGGGAGAAGGGTAGAGAAAAGGTGCAGACGAAAAATATAGAAGGCTAGAAAGAAAAAGAAAAAGAAAATGTGCACGTAACCAAATGAAACAACACAAGTTCCGAGCCCAAAAGTCAGTGAATAATAAATGATAAGACTCTTGGGTTATACGAGAGAAAGTTGAATGGACAAGGAATTCAAAAGGTATGAAAACTAAAAGTCACAAAACCGGTACCGATACGATTTGACTGTTTAACGGTTTCCGCGACATATTGGACTTCGAAACACACAAATGAATACACTGTTGAGATCGACATGACGAGATGATCAAAACAGTATACAGATATCAGTAGTATGATTGAATTATAAAAATTCGAATTTTCTACTGGCGGAAAATGCGAGAAAAACGCAGGAAAATAAGATCGACGGAGCTAAAGAAGTCCGAATTTTGAAAAACGAAAAATGACGTCTTGCTCAGAAGACGATTTAGAATTTTCCTATGTAAAAATATTTAGGTTTTGAAAACATTTTATTTTTATTGCTTTTTAACTGATTAAATTGAAGTAAATTTACGCGCGAAATAAACTTTCATATTTTCGGACGAAAATTTACCAGTTGCTATGTTTAACTAGACGCATTCCAAATATCAAATTTATATTTCAAAATTTTATCGTTTAAAGTTTCACAAAATTTCAATTAATAACGTTATTAAAATAGTTAAAATTTACGGGTCGTTACACTCTCCCCCACTCAAAACTTTTCGTCCACGAAAAGGAAGGAGGTAGGAGAATAGATACAATCAGAAAGAAAAATAGATTTGAAATACAAAATAACAATTAATTTAAACCATATAAATTCAAATTTAAATTAATTGATATTCAATAATTGATTTAATCCATTTGATTTCACTAAAACCAATCTCAACTATTTCTAAATTCATTATCTTATTATCCAATTATCTTCAATTTACAATTTCTGAAACCATAAATTTGAATAGTCTTTTATTATAATCATATTTTTTCAACAATTTAAATTCTTCTTTATTCCAAATTATTGTTAAATTTATTCTACTTAATATATCTAATCACATATATTTAACCCATATTAATTAATTTAAACCATAAAAGTTCCGATTTAAATTAATTTACATTCACTAATTGCTTTTAAATTCAAGGTATTTTCATAAGTTATCAAATTTCAATTTATTAATTCTTTCAAAACAAACTTATTTCATTATTAACTGAGTTTTACTTATTATCCTATCTAACTCTATTAACATCTTTATAATCAAAATTTAGTGTATAACATTTATTATAAACACTCAAATTTTATTCATAAAACATTTTATATTGTATATTAACCAATTACATTTTAACTTCTAAATAATTTAGGTAAGTTATATTGAAATGCAATTTAGTACTATACAAATAAAATTTTCAAATTCAATTTTTCAAGTTTAAATATTTATCCAAAATTTTGGTTTTATTTATAATTAAAATCATCCTTTAACAAAATTTAAGAATTAGATTTCCGATTAACTTAAACAATTTAGAGATATATATAATATATTTATATCAAATCAAATTAAATTTTAAAATAAGATACATATATATATGTGAATCAAAATATACTGAAGAAATTCAAATCAAAATATATATTTTTTCCTCAAAACAAAACCGTAGCAAAGCTACAGAATGGTTTCTCCACTTCGAAACTCGAAAATGAATGTCGATAATGCGGCCGTCATCACCGAAATTATTTTCCAGCGACAAAAGAGAAGAGCTCTAATTTAATCATTTAAAATTCTTTGATAACCATTTATATTCGAAAATATTTTAAATACTATACACTTTAAAACTTCCAACTCAAAGTTTGAAATCACCAGAATAACCAAAATCAGAATGAGGAAGAAAAAGATATCGTGATGTAAGTCAATGATTCCTTGCATAATAGGTGTAAAGTCTAAGCCCTTAAAAGACCGCCCCGAGGAAGAAGAAGAAGTGGAAGGTTACCAATTGGGAATCATACTTTTAATTCTCAAATTCTAATTTAAATTCATTTCAAATTCCAAATCAAATTATAACTAGGTTTTATAAATTCATTTATTTAAATTATGCAATAGCCAATGGTTTATAAAACAATAAATGAAAATTAAATATTATCATTTCGGACAAAATTCATTAACATCTTAATTTCAGAGAGATTTATAATATAATCATACAAAACTATTTTGTTTACCATATTTTGAAAATAATATTGTGTCAGTTTGTTCTGTTCAAGTGTTTTGGAAATCCTATCGATAGCGTTGATCAGACGAATCGATCGAAAACCCAAATCAACATCAACAACTCAAACAACACAATACATAAAACTTTTTTAATATTAACTTACAAATACACTTCCTCGCTTGACGATACAAGAATAGGTTTCAAAACAAGAATAGAGATTTCAAATTTGATGGACTCGAATCGAAGAGAATTTTTGATTCGAAGATAGGTTCGAACAAAATAAGATAATTTAAATAACAAATAGGAATATGGATAAATTTATATAAATCACGGGCAACCTTAGCCGGGTCGACCGTGACTTCAAGAATAAGATCGATGCAGAATTTCGAGACAAATCTACATTCGATCTCAAGAAATAGAATTCAAATATAGCAGGAGATAGATAGTATCGTAAATCGAGGATACAGAAATCTCCGGTAAATCAATGCCTATTGTAAAGGAGTTTTCTCCAATTTACAAATCATCCGAAGATTGGCGAGGCCGCCGATTCATTATAAAGATCATTCCAAGTGGAGTTATGGGATGCTCCAGAATTGAAAGAAGACGAAAAGTGAGGGACACGAATGAATTTTAGAACCGCAGGGAACGTTCCAGAATTCAAAGGAATCGAATCAGAAGGAAGAGATTGAAACTCGAATGAGAGTGATTCTGTAAATACATTTACCCTATATGCTGAGTTTTGCCTAGAGCTACCAAAGCTCTGATACCAACTGTAACGACCCGGTATTTAGGACCATTCGCATCCGCACATGTCAGACTTGAATAATTCAAAATACCGCGTTGTTAATTTAAATTTGGCAAAACTGAACATATACAGTAAATAAATAATCACAGACACAGAGTAATAATTGCAGCGGAAATAAAAGCGATAGTAGTTCATGAAGCTACTATATAAATATATAAGTTACATCGGAGTTAAACCAGATACAACGGAAGAGTAATACGATACATCAGATACAAATCAGAATACATCACTGAAATCATCGAATACTGAAAGCAGAATAGATGGCTGGATCTTCAAGCAAACCTCCAACTCCAAGGTGAGTCTCGAATACTGGTACACTCAGTCTGACCCGAGCGTAAAGAAAAACACAAAACACTCGAGTCAGGATTAACATTCTTATATTTATAAATCCAACTCAAGTGAAATAGCAATTGAAATACAAGTAACTCAAAGGAGGTTTGGATTAACCATCCTTTAAGGATCCGTTAAACTATCTACTATGTAGTAGTGTACGATAAGTAGATAATGTCTATCAGTAATATAAGGTATCAAAATAGTGTTAAGGCGTTACCATTATCCCCCTTAACACATTTTATATAAGCGTTATAGTCTATACAGCACTGTAAACTCCACCATAAACTAGTGGGCTATCAGGGAGTACTCCATAGGTATAACACAAAACAAATTCGTAGTGGTCGCGTATATAGGGATACAAGTATGACAAGGCACATGAGGCAATACCCAAGGTAGTGAAACTACCATTTGCCTGATCCGGACTGGTGAGAACGCATCGCCACAGCGACCGCAACACTGCGAAACAACACTCCCAAATCAAGGGTGCACCAATCGACAACAAGTAATGAATAGTTTCGAAGAAGTGTGTTCGCTCGAGGTAGCTAGCCCCCATTTGGCCCGGCACGGCTCTTGTTTTAGTCATTTCCAATTTGACACAAGTGTCAAGGCTATCCATTATCGTTCTCTTTCTTCATTCATCACGTACATCATTCCAACCACTTCATTCTGGATCACACTCCGTGTATAGTTATTAAAGTGGTTTTCGGTTTAGACAAAGAGTATGTCCCTAACCGATTCCGGTCTCTTTAATAACTTTCGTGATTATTACACCGATTGGTCGTTTAATATATATCAAAAGCAAATCAAATTCAATTTCAATTAGAATTTTATAAACAAATATTTCATTTGTCTTTATATATCAATTTCCAAAATTTTACATTTCAAAACTTCCAAATTACCATTTCAAAATCTTATAATTCAATTTCAATCTTTATTTAAAACAATTCAAATATTGATTTAAATTCGTATATAAGTTTCATTCCGAAATCATTTTAAATTAATTTAATTTAACATTCAAATCAATTTAAATCCATTTATCGATTTCATTCAATATTCGTTAAGTAAATTTGTCATTTAAAACAATTTCTATTAAATTTCCAATTCATTAAATCGATTACATAAGTTCAACTTCACTATACCAAAACTTACAAATTGAATTATATTAGATTCGTCAAATCAATTCTTTAAATTACAAGTCTTACATTAATTTCAATAAATCACATTTTTATTTCTTGTTAAAGAAATTCAATTTCATTTATTTATTTACTTAATTACAAATTTCAAAACTCAATTAATAATGAAACTTAGTTTCACTTATTCAAAAAGTTCAATTTCACTTAATAAAGAATTCAATTTAATTAATTATTAAATAATTCAATCTTATTTAATTATTAAATAATTTCAAAACTTAATTATTAACTAATTTCAAAACTTAATTATTAATAATTCCAAATTTAATTATTAAATAATAAAATTTAAAACAACGTTCTTTCATCAACTACTATGTTAATATTTTGATTCAGATTATTACATATTAACATTTTCCTTTATTAAAATTTCAAATTCCAACTTTATTTCAGAAACTTATCATTTATTCAAATAAAATCTTTATTTTATTTTTAAATCAAATCATTGACCAATCGGGTTTTATTTAATTCTCTACCCTAAGTCAAAGTTAAATTTTGGGTATTTATCATTTCAACCCGATTCCATTTCAATTCAAAATCAAAGCATAACAAAGGGAACTTGCAGTGTGATAACTGAGATGGTGTCAAAGTAAATAAACAAACAATAACAACAACCAATATCAATCCAATAATCAATTCAAATAATCCCGAAATAATCGTATTAATTCGCATTGTTGTTTGTGCAAATTAATATAATTATTTCTAGAATCTACACTATCATTTCATGCAGATTAAAGATTATTACACTAATAATTATACGGTTCTTCACTTGATATCTATTGTTCAATTTCAAACTTCATCAATTTAAGCAACAAACATTTAAATGGTTCAAGGTGTATTTTACCAAATTTCTACGTGTCAATTAATTCAACACAAAAAGGGTCATATTATGCAAATGCCATCTAATCAAATTTAACATATATCAAATCTAACTATTCTACGTCAATTTCAATTTCAAATTATTTATCACTTACAACATTAACAATTTAACGTCCAATTGTAAACATCAAACAATCAATCATTTAACAACCAAACTGGATTATTATTGTATAAATAACAAATAGTGGTGTCAGATGTCATAGGTGAACTGATACATGTAATAGCAGATATAACAGTGTAAATAACTAACAGCAGCATATTACAATTGTCGTTTCAATTGAAATCGAATTTAATAAATAAAAGAACATTAATCGTGAGTGATTGCTCACCTTTCGAGGCTAGGGAATACAGAATGTGACATGGATACGCACACTGATACAGACATTGAAATTTAATTGCGAATCCAAGCAAAGCAAGAACGGCACGAATTCAACGATCAAAGCTGATAAATCGAAATTGACAAAACAAAGCTAAAAATTAGGGACTGATAAAAACGAATCAAAACCATCAAAATATAACTGAACGAACATTATATAAACCAAATTTAAATTTAGAAATACCCATTCCTTTTCATTTTCTTTTATATTGTAAATATGCGGACCCAATATGTATGATTTGACTAAATATATATACATGCACGCTACAATATATACATACAAGACTATTTACACTACTATTCATATGCACATTAAAGATGTAAATCAATTTATGCAGACCAGGGTATATATAATAATATGTATAAGCCATACCCTTAGCATACTTCTTATGAAATCAAATATACTGTGCAGACCGAAACATACAAATATATATACAAATCATGTTGAAACATATACATAATGTTATTAAAGTTTATACAAATCGGTTTTAAACACAATATTATTACAACTTATACATCCAAACCTAAATGTATACGAACTAACAGTTATAACACCTAAGAAAGTGTAAACTAAAATATAAATGTACAACTTCCATAACGTTAAGAATGATATAAGTGAACAAACAGTTTGTAGGTAATATTGTTTGCAAAACTTTCATACATATGCAACCGATTTAAATATGTATAACTATTATTGGAATAAAACAAAATATGTGTAAGTTGCAATATATATATATATATATACATTTTTTTATAACCAGAAACCTAACAATTTACAGCTAACATCGTATATGTGCGTATACCAATATATACTATTATTCAATGCAAAGATAAAGTTTTAGAAGTCAAAACAGTTATATGGATACTTAAACAAATCCATTTGAACGTATATATATACCAATATATAACTGAAATCGTTTCATACTTAAACTTTAAAACAACTAATATATGTATAAGTTTTATGGCTAATATTGTGAATCAACAGGTCAAGTATATATACTAATACATATGTGAACACGAAAATATGTAAACTCATATAGCAGATCCAAAGTTCATGCAGACCGAAATTAAACAAATGGTGCAAACAACTAAATATATTTATACACACACATATAGCATACATATCCAATAAAATTTAAAATATAACATATAATTTTTATAATAAAATTTTATATGTACTTACAAAATAAAGAGGAGAGGGAGAGATATGCAGGCGAGTAAAGAGGAAGGGAAGGCGAAGAAGTAGGCGTCTCTGTAGAGGGGAAGGCAGACGCGGGTGCCTGGGCTGAGCAGTGGCCGAGGGGGCCGGAGGGGCTGGGGTTCTGGCGACTGAGGCTATCATGGGTTGAGAATGGCATGGCCTCGGCGAATGGGGAAGGATTTTGGGAGGTACCTGCCGTTAGGTGGTTCGGCTGGCCGGTCAGTGGTGGTTGTAGGGCTGGGTGTCTGGGTGCGGGTCAACTGGGTTCGAGTGGTGGACTGGTTGCGGAGCAAGTCATGGGGTGCAGCTCGGCTAATGGGGTGCGAGCTACTAGTTTGTGACTTTGTGGTGAGCAGGGTGAGGAGCAGGCGGAGCTGGGTGACGAAGGGTGAGGCCGAGGTGGCTCAGGCGGGTTTGCTGGGCTAAGGACGATGGGTCGCTGCGGGAAGGTGGGCGGAGCGGGTCGGGCTAGAGGAAGGAGTGGGTGTTGGGCTTCAAGCGATGGAGGTAGAGATCGGTGGTTGGTGAAGTGGTGAAGCGAAGGGGAAAACTGGGTTGGTGGTGAGAGATAACGGGAGGAGGGGAGGGAGTTACGTGTGTTTGGTTTAATACACACACTTAGTATATTTTACTTCACAAGCAAATGCTCAGAGACAAAGGAAATGAGGAGTGACCAATAATAAATGAAGAATAGGAAATGAGGAGGGAGAAGGGTAGAGAAAAGGTGCAGATGAAAATTATAGAAGGCTAGAAAGAAAAAGAAAATGTGCACGTAACCAAATGAAACAACACAAGTTCCGAGCCCAAAAGTCAGTGAATAATAAATGATAAGACTCTTGAGTTATACGAGAGAAAGTTGAATGGACAAGGAATTCAAAAGGTATGAAAACTAAAAGTCACAAAACCGGTACCGATACGATTTGACTGTTTAACGGTTTCCACGACATATTGGACTTCGAAACACACAAATGAATACACTGTTGAGATCGGCATGACGAGATGATCAAAACAGTATACAGATATCAGTAGTATGATTGAATTATAAAAATTCGAATTTTCTACTGGCGGAAAATGCGAGAAAAACGCAGGAAAATAAGATCGACGGAGCTAAAGAAGTCCGAATTTTGAAAAACGAAAAATGACATCTTTCTCAGAAGACGGTTTAGAATTTTCCTATGTAAAAATATTTAGGTTTTGAAAACATTTTATTTTTATTGCTTTTTAACTGATTAAATTGAAGTAAATTTACGTGCGAAATAAACTTTCATATTTTTGGACGAAAATTTACCAGTTGCTATGTTTAACTAGACGCATTCCAAATATCAAATTTATATTTCAAAATTTTATCGTTTAAAGTTTCACAAAATTCCAATTAATAACGTTATTAAAACAGTTAAAATTTACGGGTCGTTATAGGAAAGAAGTGGTGGCACGCAGGAGATAGAGGTGGTGTGTCGTTTGTGGTGGCCGATGGAGATGCAGGCGGTGGATCTAGGAGCAAGGGACAGAGGAGCGTGTGAGGTGGAGGGGAAGGCGGATGAGATGAGGCTCGGGTCTGGTGAGGCGTGGAGTTGTGGGGTCGAGTTCTGGAAGTGCGCTCGGCCGTCATGGGGGACGAAGATATGGTGCTGGTGATGTTTGCTTTGGCAAGGGGATGGGGAAGAATATAGGCTATAGGCGAATTGAAGATATGCTTGCAATATAATATACGTACGAATCAATTTTTTTTTCAAGCATTCAGAACGAAGAAAGAGGGGAAGGAAAAATGGTGAGCCATCTGGGAAATAACATTTAGAACAGTGAAAAGCAAAAGTCATAGTTGAATTCAAGAAATAATTAATTTCTAGTGGCTAAACAGCTTTTCACATTGGGAAATGAATAGACCAGGGAAACGAAAGGACTCAGAAATGAAAGGACTCAAAAACGGATACCGATACGATTAACCGTTTCACGGATTCCGCTGCGTACCGGACACCGAACAAACATATGAATATATTATAGAGATCAGCACGACGAGATGATCAAAACGGTATAAAGATATCAGTGGTACGATCAAATTATAAAAATTCGAATTTTCTACTAGCGGAAAATGCAGCAAAAACGCAGAAAAATAAGATCGATGGAGCTAAAGAAGTCCGAATTTGGAAAAACGGAAAATGACGTCTTAGTCAGAAGATGAATTAGAATTTTTCTATGTAAAAATATTCAGGTTTAGAAAACATTTTATTATCATCGATTTTAACTGATATAAGTTGGAATAAAATTACACTAGAAAATAAACTTCCAAATTATCTGATGAAAATTTACCAGTTGCTATGATTAATTAGATGCACTCCAAATATCAAATTTTTATTTCAAAATTTTATCGTCTAAAATTTCACAAAATTTCAACTAATTTCGTTATTGAAACAGTTAAAATTTATGGGTCGTTACAAGTTTGATAACTGTTGTTATACGGAAACTCGACTAAATGCAGATGGTCTTCCCATGATCCCCCGACATCCAATACACAAGCTCTTAACAAATCTTCCAATATTTTGTTAACTCTTTCTGTTTGCCCATTTGTTTGCGGATGGTAAGCGGTACTCATCTTGAGCTTGATTCCCAAAACTTCCTGTAGACTCTTCTAGAACTCGCTAGAGAATAAGAAATCTCTATCACTAGCTATATTACTAGGAATTCCATGCAGTCTAACCACATTCTTCACAAACAACTTTACCAAAACAGGTGCCGTTCTGGTTGACTTAACTGGAATGAAATGGGCACTCTTGGTTAATCTGTCCACTATGACCCATATACTATCATTTCCCATGTTCGATCTTGGCAACCCATCAATAAAATCCATAGATATAGAATCCAATTTCCATACTAGAATATCTAATGGCTGAAGCAACCCACTTGGCTTCTGGTGTTCAGCCTTTGCCTGTTGACAAATCAAGCGCTGCTTTACCCATAAGCCAATATCCCACTTCATTCCTTCCCAGAAGAAACTCCTCTTTATATCCCGCTACATCTTAGTTCCTCCCGGATGAATAGAGAACTTCGAACGATGGCATTCCTCCAAGACTTCTTTCCTTATGTTTCCTACACTCGGAACACATAATCTTCCTTTCTTTCTCAACCTCCCATTATGGTCAAGACTAAAATCTTTCAAATCATCGCTCTCGGTTCCATCTCTTAACTTCCTGATCCGTTCAGCAAACATTGGATCCTCCATCTATTTATAAGCAATCCTTTCGATCATCACTGGTCAAACTTCCAAACAAGATAATACAACTGTATGTCCACTAGACCCAGCCTCAGATCTCCACTGCACTCTACAATCTGCTAATGCTTCCAAATCTTTCCACTCAGCAATCATCGCCAATACTGCATTCTGATGTTTCCAGCTAAGTTCATCTGCAATCTTGTTATCTTTCCCCGATGTGTACTCAATTACAAAATCATAAGCAGCGATAAACTCTAACCACCTCTGTTGTCTCATGTTCAACTCCTTCTGAGAGAACAAATACTTCAGCGACTTATGATCTGTATATAACTCAAATCTCTCTCCCAAAAGGTAATGTCTCCACACCTTCAATGCAAAAATTACTGCAACCAATTCCAAATCATGCATCGGATACATGACCTCATGCGGTCTATGCTGTCTATAAGCATAGGCAATCACTTTACCTCTCTGCATCAGCACAACTCCTAATCTTGTTCCACACGCATCTGTATAAACCACCAAATCCTGATTCCCTTCCGGAACAACTAACACAGGTGCATGGGTCAATAAGTGTTTCAAACTTTGGAATGCTTCCTCACACTTATCGCTCCACACAAACTTCACATCCCTTCTCATTAGCTGGGTCATCGGTGCTGCTATCCGCGAAAAATCCTTAATGAATCTCCGATGATATCCAGCTAATTCAAGGAAACTCTTTATCTCCATCACTGTCACGAGTTTTTCCAACTATTCACCGCTTCAATCTTAGTCGGATCCACTGACAACCCTTTCTCTGAGACTACATGATCCAGAAACTTCACTTCCTTCTTCTAGAAATGACACTTCGAAAACTTCGCCTTCAGCTGATGCTGCCTCAGCGTCTCAAGCACCATTCTAAGATGAACTTCATGCTCTCTTTCATCCTTAGAGTACATTAAGATATCATATATGAAAACCAATACGAACTTATCCAAGTGCTCTCGGAAAACTCGGTTCATCAAATCCACAAAGAATGCTGGCACATTAGTCAATCCGAACGGCATAACTAACCATTCATATGACCCATATCTGGTCCTAAACGTCATCAAAGGTATACTATCCTCTGCTACTCTGAGCTGATGGAAACCTTTTGCCAAATCTAACTGGGAAAACACTTTGGCTCCACTCAACTGAGAAAATCGTCAATCCTTGGCAATGGATATCGATTCTTTATCGTCTTCCCATTTAACTTACGATAATTGATACATAGCCTTAACGATCCATCTGGCTTCTTAGCAAACACTGCGACTGCTCCCCAAGGCGAACTACTCATCCTGATAAAGCTCTTGCCTTCCAAATCCACCAACTGCACCTTTAACTCCCTCATCTTTGTAGGGGTCATCCTGCTTGGCGGCTACTCACTGGTTCTGCTTTTGGAACCAAATCTATTTGAAACTCAATGGCTCATTTCGGTGGCAATCCAACTATAGGCCCAAAAACATCTGTGAATTCTTTAACCATGAAAACTCAACTCATCTTCCAACTCCATAACACCCAATAAAGCATTTACCTCACCGTTAGAACCTTCTACGGTATAAATTATTTGATCACTACAATCAGGGTGTTTAGGTGATATTTTCCTATCCTGGAAAAATATCCTAGCATCGTACTCACTTAACCAATCCATCCCAAGAATAATTCCGAACCCCACCAAATCAAACACATGCAAACTATAAACAAAAGTATGACCTAACAAGTCAAATTCTAACCGGTCGCATCTCAACCCTAGAGTTGCATACCCTCCTATTGGATTCGCAACCCGTAAGGAAGTAACTAAATATGTGGGTTCTAGATTAAGCTTGTCTAACAAACTTCTAGATATAAAAGAATACGATGCAACGATATCAAATAGAATGCTAAAAGACATACCATGAATCTGAAGCGTACCTCCCAAAACTGCCTTTCCCTTCTCCTGGGTTGTGGCTTCGAAGTAGCAGGCTCCAATTCATATACCTTGCCCTTTCCATCCTTAGCAGATCCTTGCACTGGTTCTTATAATGGCCAATCTGGTTACAATTGAAGCACCTGACATTTCTCTTCCCAACTACCTCCTTTACCTTTCCAGCACGACACTCGTTAGCAAAATGCCCCTTTTTGTCGCACTTAAGCAAACAATCTCAAACTTCCCTGTATTAGTTGCTCCACCCTTCTGAGCACCCTTCTTAGGAAAGAACTTCCTCTTCTAATTCTGCCTAATCTGGACCTCCTTAGCCTTATTATTCTATAGAGAATCAAGAATCTCCTCATGCCTTAAGTCCATCTCCACTACAAAATTAGAAGGATATCTAATATGAGGTAGTGTAGCCCTTGCTAGCTCAAGCTTCAACCCCCTGATGAACTTCTCATTCCTCTTCATTACTGTATCCACTGAAGCATACCCATATCTTGCCAACTCCTAAAACCTTCTAGCATATTCCAGAACAGACATCTCTTCTTGCTCTAATTCAGCAAACTTTCTGATCAAAGTAGACTATGCCATCACAGACATAAACCTCTCCTGGAATCTCCCCTTGAAATCTGCCCATGTCAAGGTTTCCTCATCCACACCAGCCGTCACACTGTTCCACCAGAACAAAGCTGCTCCCTGAAGTTGTCTTGAAGCAAGCCTCCTCTTCTGCTCATCATTGAGCCCCAAATTTGCAAAGATTCTCTCATAGTGCAGCAATCAATTTTCCACTTCTATAACATCCACTGTTCCTAGAAATGGCTTTCCCCGAAGCTTAGCGTAATCTCCGCTCAGCTTAGCATAATGGTTAACTACCAGAACCTCAGGAACTCCTGCCCCTGCAGCATCTCCTCCTACCACTCCAGCTGCAATTCCAACTTGCATCATATTCACAAAAAACTGATACATAGCTCCCATGTCCACTTGTGGGACTCCAGCACCTACATTCTCTGCTTGTGCCTGACCTTGGGTCCTCCTTGTACTAGGTTTGGCATTCCCATCAGTGCCCTCCCCTTCTGGGTTAACTCTTCCTCTTCTACCATTCATATCTGTATTCAAACCTCATGAGATACAGAAAATAACCTAACAAAGATAGGAGACTAGAGATAAAGCATATACTCATGTATAGCAAATACAAGTATGTTACTATAGCGTTATCCCATACCCCAGTCTTACTCTAATTCCTTAGGATTATGTTTTCAAAAATCATTTTTAGTTTAAAGTTTTTCATAAACCTATGCTCTGATACCAAGTTGTAACATCCCGTATCTAGAGGCCAAAAGTTAAGCGCTATAGATGCTGCAACCATCCATAGTATTAACTTCTGGTGACAAAATATGGTAATGCTAATGGTATCCATAATATCAAAAGCACTTGAATATGAACGACATCATAGATTTCCAAAAACAACATTTTACTAGTTACATTTCAAAACAAATTCATATCCAAGTTACGTAATCCCATAATTGTTTCCTAAGTAAAGATCAATTATAATTACAATAATACGGCAAGAGCGACATCTGACGATGCTCCTTTGGTTGATCAGAGTCAATATAGTCATATCTGACTAATATATACACAGCATAATCAAAACAAGATAAAACTATATCTCCTAATTAGCTATCCGTCAGCCACCTGCTCGTCTCCGAAAGCTTTATTCGCCAAAGTGACTAAAACCTGAAAACCTTAACCCTCAACCTACTCAAATCAATTTTGAGCACACGAAAGTTTAAGGGGAAACAAAACTTCAAGTCAGACATAAAGCCTGGTGTGAATAATACTGTTACATCTCGATTTACTAATATTAAGTGAGACCACACCGCTTAGTGGAACGGGTTTCCCCTCACTAATATCCTCTTTAAAACATAAATTTTGCAAATCCTTTCCTGCAATAAAACTGGTTAATCAAACTCATATAATAATGATAATAATAGCTAAGTCCGTTGAGTTATAATCAGGTAGCTAATGGACTATCTGTCCACAAGTAGTAAATGGACTATCTGTCTGAAAAGTAGGCTGACTGCTTATAAACTGGACTAACCGTCCGCAAACTAGACTAACTGTTCGAATCAAAATGGACTACCTGTCCGAATTATTTTCTTAGGGTTAACTACCCTTCATCTTTTTCCTTGAAAACCTTTTCAAAATGATTTAACCTTTTAAATCATACTTATACAAGAAAAATATATTCTTAGCTTTACTCTAAGCTATTTTTCCATGTTATATATACTTTACTCAAAATAATGTTAATGAATTTTAATAAGGATTAGCTATCCTTTCAAAACAAGTTAAAACCCTTTTTAACTTGAAAATACTTAGGCTACATTGCCTATTAAATACATTCGAAAACTTGGTTTAAAACCTTTAAACAACCCTTTAGAAACCCTTGAAGGTAATCCCTTCGAAACTAAGTAAAACACTTTACTTAACCTAGGCCGAAAGGCCGAATCTTTTCTTTCAAAAACATTCAAATCTTTCCTTTCAAAAGCTTTAAAATCCTAGACATCCCTCTTTTAAAGCCTTTAAATATTGCCTTTCAAAACATAGAAAAAAACATTTCCTTTCAATCCTTTTGAAACACCCAGAAAAACCATACCTTTCGACTCCTTCGAAACCATTCTTTAAAACCTTTCGAAAGCATTAAATCTAAACCTTTCGAAAGCACTTGGGTTCAATTTAAAATATGTGGAACCTTTCGAAACCATTCAAAAATTCACCCCTTCAAAACCTTTGAAAATCATCATGGTCGAAACCATTTGGATTATGCCTTCAAGTAGAGCAAAAGGATTAGAAACCCATTAAAGTTGAAAGCATCTGTTTTGAAACCATTTAAAACTGTCTCTTTCGAAACCATTTGGATTATACTTCAATTATAGAATAAGGGTCTTGAAAACATTTAAGTCGAAAGCATCTGTTTCGAAACCATTTCCTAAATAAAGAAGTGATGGTGTCGAAACCATCCCTTCGAAAGCAATTGAGAAGTGGCCAAATTTTAGAAAACAAAGTACCCCTTCGAAACCATATGGGTCGAAAGGTGGCAGCAAAAGGTTTCGACTTAGTCGAAAGCAGTTGTTTAAAAAAAAGGCGTAACCCAATCGAAACCATTTCTTTAAATCCATTTGACCTAATTGAAAGCTAACCAAGTCGAAAGCTACCGAGTCAAAAGCCACTAAGTCGAAAGCCAGTTAGTCAAAGCAAGCAGACACATTTTTAATTTAAAAGCAAACTAATGCCTCAACCCCTTCGGAACCCCTGGTTTCGACTCCATACCTTTTGCCTACATCCAATTCACTAAGTACCCGTTTCCTGCTACCATGTGCATTGGTTTCGACTCTGTCAGAAGCGAAGCTAAGGAGGCGGAACCTGGTGCTGAGAGCATCGAAACAGTGAAAAACATGTAGCAAATAGTTCTTTTCACCTAACCTACTTTACGTGTCAAATTTTGATTGGTTGCTTCTTTTCTTTACCACTAAAAGTGCTGCAATTTTTAGAACTAACTATTTGAATTATCTGCAAAAAGCTCATTCTCCTTTTATAAATATATAAAACATTTAAGTCTCATACTTTAAATAATTTTATATACCTATTAAAATACTTAGGAAAATTCTACAAAAATTCCAGAAAATCTCTTTTAATATGTTTTCCAACATATAAAAATTTCAAACCCAAACCTTTTATTATTTAACCGTAAATAATTTATAACCCAAATTAACATTTTCTTTACTAGAAAATTCATATAAATTCCACAAAATATTCAGAAAATTCGGAAAATTGAAACCATCTCCAAAATAATATTTCTGGTCTATATAAAAATTCTCAAGGTATTTGGACGTCATTTAATAGGGTTTTTATATTAAAACATGTCATAAAATCTATATGAACAACCATAAATCATCAACAAGTATATATAATCATTCCATACTTCAAAAACATGGCAAATCCATGCAAAGTATTTTGGGTTTCATCTTAAAACCGAAAACAAATAAATATGAGATGTAAACATTATTCACCTTAGCTTTAGAGATTAAAGAGATTGAGATGTGAATGGATTTGATTTGCTTAAGCTTCTTCCTAGCTTTTCTTAATCTTTTTCCCCTTGCTCTTATTAATGGTGGCCAGCCTCTTGTTTAAATTTTTTGATAAAATGAAATGAACGTGTATAGGAGAATACACGACCAAGTTTTAGGGATATAGGAATGACATCTTTCCTATTTTACCCCTCATCTTATTTCATTTTAACCCTTCTTTTAATTCATTGGTTAAATGGCACGGCTACCCCTTTAATTAAATCAAATCTCAATCCCTTAATCAACACATTATTTTATTTAATTTAACTAATTAAATATCCTAAACGATGTTACCAAAAATATCGGGTGTTACACATAAGCCCTATGAGTTTCTCATGTTATTGTACTTATGCTTATCATATTACGTTATATCGTTTCTTTGTGAGTTATGACATGTTGATATATGATGGATTGTCATTTTACTTTTATCACCCTAACACATATCATTTTTGGCATATGGCATCAAATTTAGCATGGTTAGGCATTAATTTCGAGCGATTGAAGCATTGGAGCATCATGACGTCGATGATAAAACATCTAGTTTGGGTAGTTAGGTTGAAATAAAATTAGATACCATGTACAAGGAGAGCCAACATATAACGTGGAAGGTTCAATAATGCTCGTTTTTTACAGCATCCCTTTTCACCTCTATCATATAACGTGGAAGGTACAATATGAGTGTCATATGTGTACATACATACATACACACACATATATATATATATATATATACATATATATATATATACATATATATATATATATATACATATATATATATATATATTTGGTGTCACACTTTTTTGATATCAACGTGAACTACCAAAAACGCTCATCTATATATTATCAAATCTTAATCATTTAAAAATCAGATCTAATATTAAATTTCTTTTACAAATTCAAACGCCCCTAAAAGTAGGATCTAACCATTAAACATGCTTTACAAATCCAAAACGCTTCTAGAAGTAGGATCTTAAATTAAGCTTTCTTTATAAATTCAGAATGCTTATTTACAAATATACAAAATTAATATAACTTGAAAATAAAAATACATTTTTTTTATTGATTTAAACATAGATAATTTATAAGAAAAATAATTTACGCGCGAAGCGCGTGCCGTGACACTCATGTGTGTGTGTAATAGTTGTAATAACTTTGGTGTCACACTTTTTTGGTATCAACATGAACTACCAAAAACGCCCATCTATATATTATCAAATCTTAATCACTTAAAAATATGATCTACTATTAAACTTCTTTTTACAAATTCAAACGCCCATAAAATTGAGATCTAACAATTAAACATGCTTTACAAATTCAAAACGCTTCTAAAAATAGGATCTAAAATTAAACTTTCTTTACAAATTCAAAATATTTCTTTACAAATATACAAATTTTAATATCACTTGAAAATAAAAAATCATTTTTTTGACTGATTTAACCATATACAATTTATAACGAAAACAATTCACGCGCGAAGCGTGTGCCGTAACACCCATATATACATGTGTAAGCATAATACTCATTTTGGTGTTTTCGGGGATCGAACCCAAGGCCTAAACCTTAGTGGTCATTAATAACACATATTTAAACATAGCACTCATTTTGGTACGTCGGGAGATCGAAAACAAGACCTAGATTTTAGTTGTCATTAACAACATCTATTTTATTTCAGTATGGTACATTAATTTTGTTGTGTTAGAAACATTAAAATGAGCTCAATTCTTGTGAAATGATTTAAGCATATTATGAATGTATCTACCCAAAATTTAACAGGGGTGCTAAATGGATAAAAAGGAAATGCTATTTCCTTGTATATAACATTCCATATGTATTAAACCAACTTAAAGAAAAGTTCAATTAAAATGTTTAAGATGACGGCAGAATTACCGCTAATCATACTCATATTTATATAGAATTAATATAAGCCTCATATTTATATAGAATTTTTTTTTATTAGTTTGTGGAAGTACGCAAATAAAATTTGGAACATATATAAAAAGGGAAAAAGAAAAAGGGGTAGATTAATTGTTTTTTTGGGTTAAAATGGAATTGACCTAAATTTATTCTAATCCTATTTACTATTAATCAAAGTCAAAATAGAAAAGGATCGATTCAAATACAAAGGGTTGAATAAGATATACGGCTTTGATAGATCAAAATTTATCTCACGTTTCGTTTGTTAAAATGACTGAAGGCTGAATGCGGAATGCTGAAGGCTGAATGTTGAAGGCTGAATGCTGAATACTGGATGCTTAATACTGAATGCTGAATGTTGAAATGTTGTTTGATTGGTTGCTGATTATAAACATGTTTTATTGTGATAACTTGTTAGTTGACAAATTCGCCCTTTATTGTTACCATCATTTGAATAGTACGATGAATATACGTATAATGAGTTATTACAAATTGAACGAAAAATATATTGAATGGTCTCTAAGGAAATTAATCGTGTTAATATATAACAGCTACTTCTAATATACATATAGAAAACAATATGGTCATTAATCTGATGCAGATATAAAAACATGTATAATCATTGGTTTTGTATTCTCAGTTTGTTTTTTCCAAAAATTAACGCAAGCATAAACTATTCATTCAAGATTTATTGGAAACACAGTTATACAATGCATCGAAACTCGAACGATCTGCTGCAATTGTTTATAAGTTATATTTTCAGCTCTAAAATCATATTCATTCTTAAAACTAGACAATGTGTCAATGTAGCAAAGTAACAAAAAGAAACCAAAAGCATCCTCTGCAGTATGCAAATAAAAAAAAAGCAGTACTTGTTTATATTATAAAACATGTGCACTTCATCACATTTCACCAGATACAATATCATATCATAGATGTATTTTAATATTATAAAAAAAAAACATATAAGCTCACTGAAACAAATTTTACGTGCTTTGCAGTGTGGCCTTGAACGGAAGATTGCAGTGTGGCTTTGAACGAAAGAAAGGAAAAACCTGTGCTATTTATAATTATGATATGAAAAGGGTATACTTGGTAAACATAGGTGGATTGATTCAGCGCTTCAAAAAAGCACTAAAGATGTGCTGAATAGTTTTCTGCTGGTTTGACTATGTATCGTTGAATGAAACGGTGAACCAACACGCTTAAACAAATACTGAATTGAATCAGCACTTTCAATCGGCTCTTCAACAAGTGTTTATTGCTCAAAACTCAGCGGGTTAGGGAGGAAACAGCGTATCTACCCGGTCTTTGCGCCCGGAGGAAGGCCGACTCAAAACAAACGGTACCTTGCTCTACTTTTTCTTCTCTTCATCAGTTCATCGAATCTCTTCTACCGATCTCTCGTCCTTCGATTCTCATCAAATCTCAAGTAAGTTTTGCTATTTCTTCGATCAATACTAATTTATTATTCAGATCTTGTCGATATATTATCTGATTTTGGCAACATATTCAAATCTCAAGCAAATTTTGGTAACATAGATTATCTGATTACGACATGGGCATATTAAGATCATTTTGATGCATAAATGCTTCTATCTTCATATTTATGTAATCAGTAAGATGAATGCATAAAGATTTGGTCTAAATATCTTTTTTATGTATCCTTATAGTTTATTATAGCTGTTAACCGTATTGAAAGATTGTTTTGCTCCATTAGTTTAGAAGAGCCGTTCAAACTTATATCCCAAACAACACCATATCAAGTTTGCAGATTATCATATTTTGTATTTTGCATAAGTTAAAAGTGCCCTTTTGAAGATTGCAATGTTCAGATACTTGCGTTGAAATTATTATTTTGATTAATTCAGGACTATTGCTTATAATGTTTAAAAAACAAATAATAACCACTTAACCATTATTTCACTTATACATCTTGAATGTTCAGAAATGGCCGATGAAAGTTGTTCGACACAGCTTATTGATGGAGATGGGACCTTTAACGTGGATGGGCTTGAAAAGTTCACAAAGACGGTAAAACTGTCTGAATGTGGGCTATCTTATGCAGTTGTAGCAATAATGGGTCCACAAAGTAGTGGTATGTTAGTAGCTCATAGAGTACATTTGGTGCAATGAAACATGATATCTGTCAGTTATTCTCTTTTATACTTTCATCACCTAAAAATTGACATTTTAATGTTATATGATCAGGAAAAAGCACTCTGTTGAATCATCTATTTCATACCAACTTCAAAGAAATGGATGCTTTTAGTGGGAGGTAAGTTTTGAACACGCGCCATTGTTTATGTCTGAAAAGTTATAGTGTTACATCTTTCTGTACTTAAAGTTAAACATTTACCATTTAGATCACAAACTACTAAAGGCATTTGGATGGCAAGATGTCGTGGGATTGAGCCGTGCACAATTGTTATGGATTTGGAAGGCTCTGATGGAAGAGAGAGAGGAGAGGTAACTTTATAAGATAAATCTGTATTTTTGAAAGCCATACTCAATAATAAAGGGCCATCATCCTCTTTGGATATCCCAGTCTCACTGTCATATCCGTTCCCTTATATGTACATGAGTTAAATGAATTACGATGAACCTGCTAAGTCTTCACCTGAATTATGACTGTTTTTTTTGCTTAAAGTAGTTTTATAATTTATAATTTTATATTTTATAATTTATGTATTCTACCTATCAAGTACATGTTGTGATCCGCACTGTACTTACGAAGGGGATAGACTGGTCCTAAAGTTTAGTGTGGCCGTGTCTTGTTCTACATAGCATATGTGGGAAAATATGCAAGTAGAATCCCACGTGTAATCAACATGCTTGCATTTATAGCTATGATAGCTGTTAACAACCATTTCAGTTTGTGAAACATCAACATAGTTTAATGGCCTTCCCTTTGTGTGATAAGATAAAGCTGCAGAGACAATATATACCATCTGCTTTGCATTTTTGCAATCTTGGTCTTGTGAGAACCAAGATATCCGTTCCCTCTGCTTCTTACTCACACTTTACTTTATGTCAGGATGATACTGCATTCGAGAAGCAGAGTGCTTTATTTGCTCTGGCTGTCTCAGACGTAGTGTTGATAAATATGTAAGCATGCTACAGTTTCAACATATCCTTAGTAAGATCACAAATATGTTGACTAAAACTTTATTTTGACTTGAAAATTTTAGGTGGTGTCATGATATTGGACGGGAGCAAGCTGCAAATAAACCTCTTTTAAAAACCGTGTTTCAGGTATGAAGAAAATGGTATACATGTATCCAGTTGATCTATAACCAGTGTCATAATGATTATCAATAAATTTCCATAACAGGTCATGCTTCGTTTATTTAGCCCTCGTAAAACAACTTTACTTTTTGTCATACGTGACAAAACAAGGGTATGTCTGTACATATTTTGAAGCATAAATAAAATTCTCTCTTTTTAAACATATTAACTTCTGTTTGTTTACACAACTTCATTGAATAGACACCTTTGGAAAATTTAGAACCCATTTTGAGGGAGGACATTCAGAAGGTAATTTTGTGTGTAATATTCTAAAGTATTTGTCTGTGTTACAATGTACTATCATCTTATTTCGCTCAATGCTTGATTGCAGATATGGGATTCTGTTCCCAAGCCACCGGCCCATAAAGAAACTCCTCTTAGCGAGTTCTTTAACGTAAATTAACGAGTTTATATTATATCCAGTTTATATTTGCATAAGCTTTTTTTTTAAACCATAATCTTCTCGACTTCTACTGATGACCAGGTAGAAGTTGTGGCTCTCAGTAGTTATGAGGAGAAAGAAGAACAGTTCAGGGAGCAGGTGAGATATCGCAGATTCAACTTAAAGTCACTGATAAAATTTGTATATAATTTTATTGTGAAAAAAATTAAGCTTCGTTGATGGAAAAAATTACATTAATATGTTACATTGCTGTTTCAGTATATACTAGCTATTTTGCATACTCATCTAAAAGGCTATGTAACCTAATACAAACATAAATTTGAATTTCACAAGCATACAAGGTCATACATAAGAGCATTAGGAAATGCATTGTATTGCATATTAGTAGGAACTGGGTGTAGCAACCTAATTGTTTTTTAATCCCAAATTGAAGGTTGCAAATCTGAGGCAAAGGTTTTTCCACTCCATTGCTCCTGGTGGACTGGCAGGAGATAGACGTGGTGCTGTACCTGCTTCTGGCTTTTCTTTTAGTGCACAGCAAATGTGGAATGTTATCAAGGAGAATAAAGATCTTGATTTACCTGCGCACAAGGTATTGCTGTAAGTTTTCAGATTGTTAGTAAGAATACTTAATTTTCTGAACTTTCTTCTTTTGATTGTAGGTGATGGTAGCCACTGTTCGTTGTGAAGAAATTGCAGATGAGAGCCTAGATTTATTTTCATCTGATGAGGTGATTGCTAGACTAAAAACTCGTTAATAGATTTTTAGGCTTGTTGTATTTGGGGCTCATTTTAATATATGAAAACTGCAGGAGTGGCGCAATCTTGAAGAGGCTGTACAAACTAGTATTGTACCAGGTTTTGGCAAGAAGCTTACAGCAATGTTGGACAAATGCCTGTCAATGTAATCATATTGCTCATACTAAGTAACAAACAAATTATTTTTAAATTTTATTAACATGTAATTTTGCTGTTCATGTTTTTCTTTAGTTGTTGTATCTATTTGCTTTGCAACAGAAGTTTGATTTGAGGCATTTGTCAATACCTAATGTTATTTTTTTGTTGTTTTAAGTTGTAAATATTTATTTTATTTTTAATATTTTATGTTTCCATCTTCTCCAGAAACACCTAATGATACAAAATGTTTATTCTATATATTTTATTATTTTCCTGCCTTAACATTTTTTCCCTTAAATAATCATGATGGTCTTGATTTGAAGAGAGATTTACCCTTTTCCTATTTGTTCAGGTATGACACTGAAGCTGCTTATTTTGATGAAGGCGTCAGGAACGCAAAGAGAGAGCAGCTAGAATCCAAACTCTTACAGGTATCGCTGGACTTTGTATTTCGTAGTTTGAAATTTGCAGTTTTCCCTTGTTACTAGTGTGTAACCCGTCCGTTGCACACGGTATGTTGTAGAAAAATAATGTTAAAAATATTTTTGAAGAATAGTATTTATTATGCAATATATGGTGAATTTGTTAGGATAAATGAGTTATAAATCGAACTTACTGTATTTCTATGTGTATAACTTTTTATGAGATTTATGAATTTTTATATTTGAATATAAATTAAATTATTTTTGTTGATAAAAATGAGTTGCATATTAATTTATTATTTTTTAGAATTCAATATTTTTTATGCAAATAAGTGAAAATTAGTATTCTTATTTAATTTTGAAATTAACACTTTTATAGAATTTTACAAATAAAAATTTATGTACATAGATTTTGAAATTGATGTTAAGCTTTTGATACATTTAACTAAAGGATAAATGATGTATAGATTGAATTTCAAATATCACTCAAGAATCGACGGAAATACATAAAATGGAAGTGTAATGCTATTGAATCAATATATTTTTATGCATTTAAAGTTCTTCCAACACATATTTATCAAAAATAAGCAAATGATACTAATATAGTGATAAATAAAATATTTATCTAACTATTAAAGGAAATATTAATTGAAAATAGGACCTGAAATGTTACAAATCACATTGTCGTTTTAATTATGCAAAAAAAGACTTTTAATCCATTGTTTTCATAGCTCAATAATTTTAATTTATAATAAAATGCTTTAATTTTTTTTAACATTTACCTCTAAAAGATGATAAAATACAATAGAAAAATATTTCTAATCAAAGTATGGTATGATTTTTGTCACAAAAATAAATTTTATTGATGGCATAGAATTCACTTAACATACAAATTTTGAAAAGTAAAAAATATTATGCTTGTAATGATATACCAATGTTAGAAAGAAAGAATTGCGTATATATTTTGTTTGTAAAATACCAACTTTAAAAAGAAAGAATTATGTTAATATTTCTCTACTTTAAAATACTAATTTTAGGAAAAAAGAAATTTTATGAACTTGAATGTAGAATAATATAAGATAATTAAAGATAATTTTGCATATAATTGAAAATTTATATCATACGAACTTGAATGAAAAAATAGTTTTATCATTTTATCAATAGGAACGTGATATACACATTGAATTGTCATTTTTTATGATTTATTATATCAATTAATAATTATTTTTAATTGGATTTATTTAAAATATTTAAATATAGGATCACTTAATAAATTTAAATATACGAACTTGAATGTAAAACAGTATAAGAAAACTTAGGAGAAATCCGTAAATAATTGTAAAATTTATTAAATGTTTGTATTTAAATGTAAAATGATATGAGAGAAAATTAGTAAAACGTTGTAATTTTATACAATTGTGAAAATTTTAAATTATATGAACTTGAATGAAGAATTAATTTTACCATTGTCGTCAATATTATATTCATAATACACATTGAAGTGCCATTTTTTAAAAGAATTTATTGTAAATATATGAAATTCTTCCGCTTTTTCTATTAGTTAATAGATTCATTAGGTTTAACAGGTTTCCCTAATTATTCATATTGTTTACAGTTAGTGCATCCTGCTTATCAATCCATGATGGGACTTTTAAGATCTAAAACATTAGAAGAATTCAAGGAAGCATTGACTAAGGCCTTAGAAAATGGCACACGCTTTGCTGATGCTACTAGTGATTGCACTCAAACATTCATCTCAAAATTTTCCGATGGATGCAAAGGTGGGTGGAAAAAATTAGAGTAAATCATGTGCATCTTTTTTTTTTTAGGCCATTCGAAATTATGGCATTTGCTTTTTCTTATTGCTGAATTAATTTCAGCAAGTTCATTGTTTTGCCTCTTACGTGTTTTGTTTCTAACTAGCTTCCATAGTAGGCCTTAGAGATTAAATTTGAACATGCATATAACATATATAAATATGTACATACACACCACGCAAGTAAAGTAAGCTATTCTGGTATACTACAATTTTTCTCTTATGGTCTTGAACAAGTATCATGGTAGATACTTGCAGTTGTGCATTGTCATAATGGATTATAAGTAAGGAAACATTACCTAGAGATGAAATCCATATGTACATTAAAGATTTTTTTCTTCTTCAGTTTCATATTGTTTCTGTCGAGGATTTCAAAAATTGCTAATCTTGTACCAGACAAAATCTAGGAGTTGAGTGTGTTTTGGATGCACATCTGTTATCGTAGATATTTATTCAAAGATTACTTTTCAGAGCTGTATCAGGCAATTTTTACTAGCTACAGATGTGTATCATGCACACATACATTAGGTTTTGACCTTAAATACAAAGGATTTAAATTATGGATTGATTTTACACATACATATGTACATATATTTACCAGGGAGACAATTCCCCAAAGCTTAGTTTTTCGAGTCACCGTTTGCCTTTATTTCAAGTTAGCAAGAAGTGGCTCTCTTCCAACAACAACCCCCCCCCCCCTCTTGTTATGGATTAATGTATGCCTATAAAATTCGAGTTATTGAAGTTTATCTGTAATTTGTATAGATGCAACTATTCAACAAGCAAACTGGGACACATCAAAAGCACACGATAAGCTTCATCGTGATATTGATGCACATGTTGCTTCAGTCCAAGCTGCAAAGCTGTCTGAATTGACTTCCTTTTATGAGGTGTGTATTTTTTTTGTGATAAAGGAATGGCAAGGGGTGGTCATTTCCATCAACAGTTTAACAATTATATTGCGTAGTAAGTAACTAAGTTCTCAAATTACTTGCAGAAACAACTGGATAAAGCACTTGCAGATCCTGTAGGGGCTCTTCTAGATGAAGCTAGCGATAATACATGGACCTCTATCAGGAATCTTCTCCAAAGAGAGACTAGTTCAGCTACATCTGCCTTTTCTTCTGCGCTTTCTGCATTTGATATAGATGATGTAACTGTAGAAAAAATGACTGCGAAGTTGGAGGAATATGCCAGAAGCGTTGTGGAATCGAAGGCGTCAGAAGAGTCTGGTAGGGTTTTGATTCGTATGAAAGACAGGTGGCGCTTTTTACCCATGTATACTGGCTTATCATTGCTACAACGGTTAGATGGTGGTGTGTAATTTGTATTTTTTTTACAGGTTCACTACATTGTTTAGTCGTGATTCAGATTCCATGCCAAGAGTCTGGACCGGGAAGGAAGATATTAGAGCAATCACTAAAACTGCACGCTCTGCGGTAAACCTAAAATTATAATCTGTAAGCATTGATTTTGAAATCTGCACGTTATGAGGAAGTTTCTTATGTCTGCTTTTGTAGTCTTTGAAATTGTTGTCTGTAATGGCTGCAATGCGTTTGGATGATGAAGGTGATGACATACAAAACACTCTTTCCTTGGCCCTTGTGGATTCCAGTAATAATTCTGGTACGAGTAGGAGTATCCAATCTATTGACCCACTGGCATCAAGCTCATGGGAGAAGGTATGCTCATAGAGTAACTTTCAGAATTCTATTTTTTACTAGACTGAGAGAAACCACATCTATATATTATCACGAGTACTTTGGCACGTGCGATGCACGTGTGCAGAAGGAATTTGTATTAAAATACAATGTTCGTATGAGTTTTTGGATTTCAAAATGACTTTGACGTGCACGTAATGTTGGATTTTTTCTATGCGTGTATATGCACAAATCAATCGTTTATCAAAATATGAATGAGACTAAATTATTTTATGAAATAATCAAACAGGTAAAGAAAGTAATCAACTATTATATGAATATATAGATAAATGTAAAAAATATTAAATTAACGCTTCCCGTGGTTTGGAACTTAAAAGGCTTACATCATCTCTCTTCTAAAAAGCATTAAATCACCATATTAATATATCGAGCTTTTTTGTACTGGTTTTACACCTATTTTGAAAAGAAAACATAATTGCTCAAATGTTCACTCATTGCTTTCCCAAGCCCATCCCCAACCCAGAGGTCATGTTGTGTTGCCTTCTGCTTATTCTGCATTACATAAGTCACGTCCACATGTTCAATCCCTTGATGCGCACACTGTAAATGCACCCCCTACTTGTGCTAATCCCAGGTTCATCACATGCTCATGCCCATCATCTTGTTGCACACAGCGAAGCTCCTTTACCAAGCATTGTGCCTGCCCAAACTTATCCTGCACCAAACCCACATGCACATCTAGTGCACATTCATGCCCAGAGAGAAAGATCTTTGCTGCAACAGTCCTCAAAATTGCAGCAGTCACTTTGAGGTTCTGTGCCTGCTCAACCTCTCTATGCTACCTTAAATTCAAAATGTAAATCAAACCTCCTGCACAAAAGCTTCTGATGTAATATGCATGCCAACACTTAATAAAAATAATATAATATTATTAGCTACTGATTTCAATATGATATGTTTACCAAATCGAAATGTTAGATATACACATGATAACCAGTAACATTTCACACTTGTCAATATATATCTAACGAATACATATTAACAATTTTTAGAATAAAGTAATAAATGTAGAATAAGATGGCTCTGAGATTCATCTTTAAATATGAGGTGGGCATCCAAGATGGATATTAAAAAATAAAATAAAAAAGTAAAAATAAAAAATCCTGCTAATAGCTTTGAGTTGAGTAAAGACAATTTCCATTATACTTCTTTTCATTTTCACCCTTTTTGTAGTTCCTATGTTATACTTTTTTCTTTTTTGTTTCTCTGCTTATTTTTGGGTCAACTTATATTTATCCATTTTAGAGAATAAAAAATTTGCAATCCCTCACACACACCCCACACACACATATGTGTATGTATTTTTGTATGTGTATGTGTATGTGTGTAAACATACACACACCTTTGTGTGGGGACAAATTATATTATTATTTGTATACCAGGGCTATTATTGCTACAAACCAAATATAGAATGTTACCTAATACTCAAATACAGATTCCACTTGCCTAATGTGGAGCTCCGAGAAGCCTTCGGCTCTTGACAATTTCCATTCTCAATGTTCAATTCAAATTTTGTAAAACTGAAAAGAAAAGTAATAAAAGAAAATTGTAATATAATTTAGGTGAGCCATTTACACGCATATGTAATTAGCTATGCAAGTTCTATATATGTGCATAACTTGCTACATTAAAAAGATTGCAAAGTTTTAAATAACATACTTCCTTATGGCCATGGTGCAAACCACATATTAAAAGCAATTCAGTAAAATAAGCTACAGTAAAAGTGAAAAAATAAGTTGTACCTTTGATAATTAGGCTAAAAATGATTTAAAACCACATGATAGTACCTCTTTTTCCTTGACTTCTTTTCTTAGCTTAGATCATCATTCATGCATATTTATGTTCACTCATATAAATATATTACAATTTATGGGGAAAATACATAGGCTTATATGTACAGGTAATAAGGTAATTACAGTCAATGAGAGAGAGAGAAAGGTTAGAAACTGCAATTTGTGGAACAAATAATCCAAGATATTTGTGGACAGTGGTTTAGAAGCCAATTATTCTAGTGTTTGGCAATATGAATGAAATAACTAACATTATTAAATGCTTAAGAAATTCTTAGTGGTCATATATATATATCTACAATGCATTACATGTTACATCAGGAAACCATCAACATCAAGCAAATATTATTAACTGATATATGTTAGATAACAAAATTGATATTCAAACTATTTTAAGTCCTGAGCTCGCCAGATTACCATTTTTCATCTTCAGCAGCTTTGGTGGAAACAGTAGTTTCTTACAATGGCCAATTACTTTGGCCACTATCTGCTTCAGAGTGATGTCCTACTCTGCATCTGCTAGATGTCGTAAATACAGATCTTGATGCCATAAATACTACTTAATCGCAAAATACCACACTCATAGTCAATTACTCAGTCCAAATTGAACATTCGACCTAGCAATTTATATACAAAGCCGTTTGCAATTAGCAAGTGAAATGACTGTTATAGATCCATTGGAAAAATCAAAACCAAGAAGTCTTGTAAGTATGTATTAAAACATAATTAACAATTGATGTTTTACCAATATTAATTTTAAGCCGTATCACACTGGATCCCGCTACCTCCAGTACATACTTCAGTCCCAGTGCATATTTTTTGAGAACCATTCATGCCATTACTTGCAATTGCACCTCGGTCAATATAATTTAGCATATTGATAACACAAAATATAAATAGCAGTCTGCAAAGAAAAGGTATAATAAATTCAACATTAATTCATACATCACTCCTCTACAGTCTACATTACCAGATAAAAATAACCAATCTAGCTCATATAAAGAGAGAACGATTCTAGAATCATAGAAGTAGTAAGAATATTACTCTTTAGGAAGTAAAATAAAGCAAAAGCAGGATTTTTTCTCAATGGTATCTCTAAACATTTATAGGAATAAATTAAACTCCCAGACAAACAAATTAACAAAATAAAATACAAAAGTAAATTATACCTTTTTGGCCTAAACCAAGACGGTTTGTCATTAGCTCGCCTCCACGTCATCATTTACAGTAATCGCCATTGACATTGATTTGAAATCAGAAATTGATTTTGAATCCAAAGCCGTAACAACTTCTTCGCTTGTTTCGGTTGCATATCGGAATCTTTACCCATAAACCTAAAAACCCATAACAATTGAATCTTTCGAATGGATCAAAAAACAATTTGATAGAAGCCAAGGACGAATTAAGTTGAGAATGAGCAAGCTTGCCTTGATTTCTCCTGTTCCTTTGCAATCACGTTTTTTTGGTAGTTGAATATTAAATTATTATTTTAGTTTCATCAAAAGCCAATTGAGTGTCCTATGGAATCGAAAAATTCATCTCAATTTCAAAAATTAACGGTACAAACCATATTTGTTCATAACTTAATCATAAACACGAACCAAAAATTCAACTTTTCTCAAACATAATCAAACCAATAAAATATATGATTAATGTTAAAAGAATGTAGTAAGCAAAATTTCACATTTTTATGAATTTACCTAAAAATAGTGAAATCTTTAGTCCCATCTTTCATCTTCCATTACCAATACCATTCATATTCTCTATTTTTAGCAATCGATTTCCCGTTAATTTATAAATTAAGGAGGTAATAATCATAGATGCGAAATAGATAATTGTTAAGGAATGTGGAAGAAAATGTAAACGTGGAATCTGTACGTGATGAGTATATGGGTGGGGACAATGACTAAAAGGGACAGAAACAATGTAATAACATTAATATCTGTAAAGGCATTTTTGGAAGTCTTAAAAAGGCTTCAGTTTGACTAAGTTGATCAGGTATTTGCTTTATATATAAGATTTTCTATATGCGATGGTGTTTTTTGATTTTTTTGCTTTGTTTTTTGTTTTGTTTTTGTTTTTGTTTTTGTTTGTTTTAGTTCTGTTTTAGTTTATTTATTTAATTTTATTCTTTTGTCAAGTGGTGCGGCTTCTAAACTAATTAATGAATTTTACTGTGGTGAACCTTCTTTATTAAAGAAATTTAAAAGCTAGTACAGGATATTAATTCCAGGTTCCACTAGTAGAATTTGACAGTTGCCATAGTTTTGTGTGTAATAAGTGGCCACAACCTTATTCTGGAGGAATGAGTAATACTTTTGGAGATCGTTTTTCGTTAGATTTTATTTATGTACAATTGCAATGAGTCAACTATGAATATTAGAGTTAATATGCTACACTTTTTTTTTGTACCAAATAATTAAAGAATTTGCTCAGATAAAATTCTTATTTCAATTTTAACATGCAAGTTCTTTTTTGTTATTTATTCTATCAGAATAAGAAATTTTACGTTGGTTTGTAAAATTAAAGATTTAGAGGGAGGAAAAAAAACTAAAATGCAAAATAAACATTCTGCAAAAATATGTTCCGCAAGTGTTCGGACATCACTAAGATGTGCTAGAAAGCAAAATGTGTTCGAATGTCACTAAAACTAGCTTGCTATTTGAAATAATAGAATCTACATACATTTGCTCTCAATAAAATTTCTTCTCTAGCATATTTATTTTGGGTACTGCTAGCAACAATAATGTGCTTAGATGTGCTTTTAATGTATTTTGAATTTTTTTGGTTACCTATTCTGGTGGTATAATATATGGTATTTTTAGTATGTATCCATAAAAAATGGAAAAAAAATATAGAGCCTTAATGCTAACCCTTTGTTTATAACTTTGATTACCTACAAAAGATGGTAAACATAGGGTGAAGGTGTAACCTTTGTGCTAAACCCTTGGTTATTAGACTCCTTAGAAGAACTCTTCAATGATGATAGTTGGCTGTTTTTGTTCTATAAACTTGATAACATAAACTTATGTAATTATGTACGGCAACAATAATATTAATAAAATCTGCTTCTTATATATGTAAAATTTCCTATTTTAAGTATAGTCAATTTCAGATTTTGAAGATATGGTCATACAAAAGCCTGCTAGCAGTTCATAATCAAAGGTGGTTATGGAAAAGGGGATGTTGATTTGAATAAAAGAACGAATGACCGTGGAGAAATATTAAATTAAAAAATCGTGAACATTGATGTGGAAATATGTTTATTTATAGTACCGCTATGAAAATTTTAGAGATCAAAATACCTCTTAAATTTGTTCTTTCCTCGACCAAATATTTTATTTATTTGTTTTCAATGTATGATATCCATATAAATTCTTAAACTGTAGCACTACTGTTTTTTTTTATGGACTTCAAATATTTGAAAAACATTTGGAAATGCAATTTTGATTTGAGGACTTTTGTATTTCAGGAAATTAAGGGAAAAAGAGATGAAGATGATACTGAGAAATTACATAATCATAGAAAGAAGATAAAATTGTAATTTGCTCAATTTTCGTTCTTGGGAATTTTTCCGAACTATCTCAGTAATTAAATTTCTCTCTAAACACATAATAATATGCAATTTTAGCTATAAAGACTTGAAATTAGAAAATTTTAGTTTCAAGGGCTTGAATTGTCTTTTATGTAAAGTAAGTGCTTCAATTTACTTTTTAAAATTTTAGCTGCAAAAATAACAAGTGTGAATAATTTCAAAATATGGTCGTATATAGCGTATATTAAAACTGATTTTCGTAGCTAGTACCATTTTCTGAAAGAGTCATAAAATCATTTGTTCGATTAGTTAAAAATAATGATAAATGTGTTAACATTGAAAAATGATGAATGCATCTAACTGTATTCAAAACTCAGTAAATGCGTGTTAACATATTTAAAAAAGTGGTAAATGTACATAACAAAGTTTAGAAAATTGATAAATGAATGATAAGTATAACTTAGAAGTTTGTATATTTTTGTTATTTGTACTGGTTATAATTTAGAAGGCATTGAATATATTTAGCTATGTATAAAAAAGGTGATAAACAATTTTGTTATAATTATAGAAATGATAAACAGATTTATCATTGTTTGACAAATTGATAAACATACCTATAATTGTTTGAAAAATTGATGAGTGAAGTACTTTTTTTTTCTTCGGTTAAACAAAAAATTAAAAATGAAACAATAAAGCAGATTACAACAAAGTGAATAGAAAATCAAATGACATGCATACCCACTCTTAAATTAGTCAAACTGAGCATCATTTAATCCATTTGTTTTCTTACTGAAATAATAGGGATCAATATGGAACGCTCGGCTGCATCTTGCTTTTTTGGTACAACATATTGCATAAAATAACTTAGTAAGCCAACTTGTGTAGGATGCACTCTGTCTTTATTAGACGAACATGTTAAAAACTTTTTACATAAAAAAAATCAAAATCATCCAGTGATCTTTTACTCCTTAATGCTATTATTGTACTCCATTGTCAAATTTTAATTGAATGCAAATTTACATCACCTAAAGGCAGTAAATTCTCAAGGACATTAGCACAACAATTTTTTTTTTGCTGATGCAGATTATGTAGTCTTGTCCCTCTTTCCCCATGCCTCCTCTACAACTCACTCCGTGCATTAAATATTAGCTGTTCCCTTTTCATGTGTCGCTGATTAAGGAACTAGTAGTAATGATTAGGTTTCGGATTTTTTTACAAGTGGAATTCAATTTTGAATTCCTGGGGTTATATTTTATTTTATGCAGAGATATGAGAACAAGAGATTGTTATGAAAGTTGATTTAGAACAAGAGAGTGATGGCTTATGGAAATGTTGATTTAGAATTTTGGATCTAAAAATTGCAGAGCTTTTATTTCAACGCAAATAGCCGAGGACTCTAAAACTACATTGTTAGAAGAATGACACTTATTTTCATTTTTCGAATCAAATTTTCTTTTAATAATGTATTAGAGAAATGTATACGTATTGATATAGTATTATGATTGTGATTGAAATCTCCTTTAAGTAACTGATAGTATATATTTTATTTACGTTAAGTGAAAAATCTATAACAACGATTTTCTTCTAAAAAGACATTTTAAAGCTTAAGCTTGTGGTTCTTTCAACAAAAATGGAGTGAGCATACGTATATCAACCTTGCAGAGAAGACTAGGGCAATGCATAAGAATTATGAAGAAGCTGAAATTATGTGTATGATCAGTGGGACAAGAAATAGGTGGTTACAATAAATTTTATTGTTTTGACGCATACACTCCTTGTCCTTGATTGAAGTACTCGGATCATATATGTTAAGGATAAGCATACACTCTTCGAGGGTATACTCTTACCACTAAAGCGGTAATACCTCGAGTGTTGATTCAGTGGTTTAGGATCGAGTTTCTGAGACATCAATTATCATTTTCTTTTAACTGCGAATAATAAGGAATTCTTTGTAATCTATTTTAAGTTTGATAGTGCAGTGATAGGAAAAAAAAAAGTTGCTTAGCACATTGATATTACAGTTCAACTAATTTACTTTCTGGTAGGTTCCTCGAGAGAAAACCTTGATAACACCTGTTCAGTGCAAGTCTTTGTGGAGGCAATTTAACACTGAAACTGAGTATACTGTGACACAGGCCATTGCTGCTCAGGTATAATGTTTGCTGCGTTTGAATACCCTTTTTACCTCTTCTGAACCTGATGTGTTCACACTCAATTATGCTTTGCCAGGAAGCTAGCAAGAGAAATAACAGTGCACTGCCTCCTCCATGGGCAATTGTTGCGATGCTTTTTCTGGGATTTAACGAATTTATGACCCTTCTCAGGTACTATTATTGCTGGATTGCAGGACTTATGCCCATGCAAATTTTTATATTTCTAAAACATCATAAATCAGCTAGTATATCACAGGAACCCTCTTTGGCTTGGTGTTATTTTTGTGGCGTACCTTCTTGCAAAAGCACTTTGGGTCCAGCTTGATATATCAGGCGAATTCCGTAATGGCGCTGTAAGTTTCTTATAAGAATCGAGATACTTCAAGAGTAATATTACTTCCAACATCTTAAATCTTAAATATTTTTAACATGGCCTTTAATTTTATAAATTGAAAGATGCATTTTTTAATGTATCCTGTTTCAATAGTCTAAATCATGAGCACAGTTTGTAATTTTTTTCTCCCACTTTTCAAAAGTTATCACATAATCATACCCCTCTCAATATTTGTTACTATTGGCCTCATGCTGGATCTAAGTTAGATTTCAATACTCGCACCAATTTCAAATCGCAGCAATGTATTTTGTTTTAACAATTTGCCTGACGGGTTTTTAACCTTTGAAATTGCATTTCAAATCATTCCAATACAAAATGCTAAATTGGTGCCTGCGTAGTACGCCAATATATGTTTTGAAAGTGAGCCGATTTTGTTATGGGAAATTCTATTTGAACACAATCCGGTGACACAAAATCAGACATAAGAGATCTTAGCCAGTAGATATTCCACTGATTTCCCCCTTTAATATAAGGACAGAAATCTAATGGTCAATACTTACTAGGTCAAATTTTGTGTTCCACACTTGCGACTTTTAAAAAATGGGTTAGATTGAAATAATAATAATAATAATTTATAATTATTAATGCATTTTGTTATGCTGATTATTTAATGGTAACGAACCTGTTGTAGTAGGCTAATACACACACTTTCTATTCCAGTGGCTAAACCTATGTATTAGATGCTACCCATTACCATATGCATTATATGAAAATCATATCTAGAGGATTTTATTGCTGTGATAATAATTTTCAAATGCAAGCCCAAGTTTATCTTTAGATTAATCAGCATATTCAAATATGGTACAGCTTCCTGGCCTTCTTTCCATATCAGCAAAATTTCTTCCTACTGTAATGGGCCTTCTCAAGAAGCTAGCAGACGCGGGGCAACAGGCTGCAGCTCCAGAACCTCGTAGAAATCCTGAACTCGATTCTAGAAGCTTCCGGAATGAAAACGAGAACAATTCAACTTCTGATGCAGCATCTTCAAATGTGACATCAGCAGATACTGAAACCGAATATACAAGTCCAATAAGGCAGTGACCACATTTAAGTATAGAGATTGAAAAATACATCACTTTTATTTGACGTGCTTGGATATTTTTCGTGTAATATTTATGTTTAGGCAACGGCAGGAGCTCCTTTGTTTTACTAATCTGGGGCCATTGATCGTATATTATATAGGTCATGTAATTGTTTGTATACTTTACAACTCCGGTTTGTGGTGACAGACATTTTTGGCGTGGGAAAATGAATTTGTGTCGGAAGGGTATATACCCTATATATTTTTCATTATATTCGTTCCTGGTAAGTTTGTTTCATCTTGTATAACAACTATATTGTTTGAAGGCTTGGTTTAATGAATATTTCTACTCGTTTATATTTTCTGTGGCAACTTAGCAAACGCATTGATTGGACATGCGTATTTTTGAAATATCACGTCTTTGGCGCAGAGGTAAAATTCGGTGGTTCATGTTTGCATCTTGCTTTGTACTCAAATGCTGTTCGTCTTGCAGTCTGTTTTCTAGAGAAATAACAGTGCAGTAGTAGAATAATTTTTGTCTCAACCAATGCGATTGTAACCGAAATGGTATTATGAAAGGGGCATGAAATGAAAGAAGAAAATTCAACAAATACGAAATTTATTTTTGTACTATGAAAGGGACAACAAAAGAAAATAATTGTTTGTAATCTAAATAATATACCGTAGTAGAAGAATTTTAAGCTCTTTTATTAATTTTAAAAGTTATCTTTATTTTTCTTATTTCTCTGCAAGTTTAAATGTTTTATTTTCAAAATCTATATCTTACTACTTTATAATTATTCTACTAAATTTCTTACACTATTTTACATTCAAATATCTACTTTTAAATAACTCTGTAATTATTCATAAAATTTTCTCAATTCTCTTCCAATATTTTACTTCAAAGTTCATACAGTTAAATTAATTACATAATCCAAATTTTAAACTAATTGATAAATTTAGTTAACTAATATTATTAATTAATCTTAAAAAACGAAAGTTTTAATATGTATACTACAAGCGTAGTTAACAAGTTGGTAAAAAGTTCATTTGGATACAAATATATATATCACATAACATAAATGTTATATATTAGCGATAATGACAAATTTGTTTTATAATTTATTCACTAAATGAATTTATCATACATTACAATGCATAATTCTATTAACTTCAAACACTTAAATTTTAATTTTATTTTTCAATTACTTAGAAACCCTTCTCAACTCTCTTCTAATATTTTACATTCAAGTCCATATATCTAACTAATTGTGTAAACCTTAAATTTAAACTATTCAAATATTTGATTAACTAATATTCATTAATCAATCTAATAAATTCTAAAAGTATGAAAATTTCAATATATACAATATTCGTATATATTAAAAAAAATCATTTCTTTTTTCAGATGCAGGATATTTAAATCACATAACGTAAGTATATACATAAATATAACAACTCTCCTAATTTCTAATTCGTTTATCTAAAAAAATTTACAGTACATTATATAACATAATTTTAGTTTTAACAACCTTTAAAAAATAAATTTATAATTTACAACATTAAGATATGAGCGTACATGTTACACTGATAAAAATTAGAATATATAAACATTCTTACTTTCAACATATTATCAAAACATACGCAACTCGTAACTCATCTAAATTTCACATAACACTATTTTGCAACTATCAAAGTTGTAAGCATGACCCTTCTACATGGTTAACTGTAAAGATAAAATTGTTTAAAAATGAAAATTAAATAATAGATAAAAGCTCGCATGTAGATAAAGTGGCAATAAGATGCTCTTTTGAATCATTTTTCAATCTCTTTTTTGCTTCGTGCTTTTTAATGGCAGAGCTCCCTCCTTCTTTCTCGTCCTCTCTTCCCCCACCTCTCGTCCTTCCCCGACCATCCGCTCTTCCTTCAGCTCTTCTTCCTCCTGGTGATCCTCCACCTCCTCCTCCTCCTCCCGCCACTTCTTCCTATCTACCAATCCTCATCTCACCTCTTTCAACTTCCCTTGTTTGTAACGACCCGTATTTTTACGGATCGAAAAGTTCGTTAAAATCTGGAATTTTCAGCATTTTTAAGTTGTTTCAGATTTGGCAGAATTTGGTTAAAGTCTTAAGTCGTGACCGACTTATAGGATTGACTTAAGGGTAGGTCGGCGACGACCTAAGGAAGAAGTCATAGGGTTGCTTAGGTTGAGTGACCGACTTAAGGAATAGGGGCGACTTAAGGTTCTGACCGAGTTAGGGAGGTTTTACGACCTATAGGATGTTACCGAGTTAGTATAGTTAGGTCGTAGCCTAGTTGAGTCATGGTCTTGTGGTTAGGTCGTAAGTTGTATACTCAGTTAGGTCGTAACTCGGTTGAGCTGTTAGGTCGCGTGGGTAACTCTGTAAGTCGTTAGGTCTGCAGATGCACTGAGTCTTAGGTCGCGTGTTGGTTTAAGAGTTAAGTCGTAGAGTGGTTAAATAGTTAAGGCGTGACTCTGTTGCTCTGTTAGGTCGAAAGGTATAAGTCGGAGGGACTTGGGGTTTGTTGAGTCGTAGGGGTGTTAAGCAGTTAGGTCGTTGAAGCGCCTGGCTGTTAAGTCGTCTGAGTTGTTAGGTCGGTGAAGAGTTAGGTTGCGCATTTCAGTTAAGTCGTAGGTCGGCGTAGTAGCTAGGTCGTATGCGCATGTGTTAGGCAGAGCAGCTGTTAAGTCGGTGAAGACTTAGGTCGGAGGGGTCTTAGGTCGTAGGTCGGAGACGACCTAACTCCGAGTTACGACTTAGAGAATTTTGCCTATAAATAGAAGGGGGTTGGCTTCACTTTTCGGGATCCGGATTTCGAAGCGACGAAGTGCTTCCATTTTGAGAGCTCGACTTCTACACTTCTTCACTTCTTTTCTCCACTCCAATCTAGTGCTTCCATCCATCCAAGTTGAAGATCAAATTGAAGATTCAAGAGCTTAGATTGAAGATCTTCATCCTTTGAAGTGAGATTTCATCATTTGAAGCGGATTCGTGATAGATCAAGCTTGATCCTTCGCTGTCCAGATCTGAAGCGTGTTGATTTGGGGTTGTTTAGGTGATTTGGTGAGTGGTGATTATCTCTCACACGGATCCAAAGGAGTATATCGGATTGTTGGCTCGATTTGGTGTTAAAATAGTGATTTCCATGCGTTTTCTTCATCCTAAGTGTAGATCCATGTAGATCCATTGTTCATGATGATTTGACAACCATTTTACTAAGTGTTAACCTATGCAAGTTCATTCATCAAGATTGTAGAGATATTTCTCATGTTTTCATGCTTGTTAGATTTTCAACTCCTTAATTACGAAATTGCCATTATTGTGATAATTGTCTACTTAGATCATATTTGAATGCTTGATTGTTTGGATTAATGTTTGACTTGGTTGATTGCTATGAATTAGATGATTGATGATTTGATTTAGACCAAAGATGATTCAAAAGCTAAGGGAAAAGCTCTTGAATTGGGAAAGCTGCTCGTGGCATATGTAGCGGGATGATGAAGCTCTTATGCATAGATTTGATGATGTGATGTTGAGATGAGGCTTTACGAGGATGTAATGAAGCGAGGCATCATGTGATGGAGACTTGGTTTAATCCAGACGGGATCACTCCAAGCATGTTGATAACTCGGTGAAATGGTTCGAGTTGAGGATAATGGATGGATAGGAGAATAGTCGTCGAGGAGGATGACTAGGAGGCTTGGGTTTCATCGTTGTTGAAGGTTCTAGCATGCTCTAAGCAAGAGTACTTTTGGGCAGATTCGATAGACCCAACGACCAACTGTTGATGGTCGAGTACTCTGGGCAGATTCGATAGTCCTAGGCACGGGTCACGATGACGTGCGGGAGTTATGTCTAGAACCGGGGTTACCATTAGCCCTTGACGGACGGCTAAAAGAATGTGCCGGTCATTCAATTAACGGTGATACCGAAGCAGTGATAACAGTGATAGCCAGAGTCATGGATGTTTGGTTGTATCGTCATTCGGTCTCAAGAGCAGTATTTTCTGGGTGCTTATCTGATCTTGGTTTAGGCCTTGGGGGTTTGTGCTTGGAAAACATCGCCCTTGACTCGAGTGATTATTGCTTTACTTTAAATTGTATGCTCTGCTATGTTGCTTCTGCTTAGTGTGTGTCTGGGGGCTATCACTGTAGAATGAGGTTGGAATGGGAGGGTTGTATTTCTATTCCTTTTCCTTTATGCTCTTTTGGTATGTTGTTAGTTAATTTATTGCTCACTAAGACTGTTGTCTGACTCAAGGCTTTATGTTTTAATTCTTATTGCCTTGGGCTGTTCGTCCATTTTGGGACGGGCAGACTAGGTAGCAGGTGACAGGTGCTGTTATAGCTTTTCACGGTGCTGATATCGAAGACGAGCTGGAGTATTGCATATTGTTTCTTTCTTACTATATGTACTGGTTGTTCCGCTGCTTTGTATTCTCTGAGTGTTATGTAGTGAGGCTTGTTGTATTGACTATTCTGATGATGTATTCAACTACTATGAAGTTTTATTGATGAGATTCTATTCTGTGAAGCTTCACTATGTATATGTTCTATTGTATTTTGTCCATGCGCTGTGAGTAATACGATAGATTCTGTTGTTTTAATTTACCTTGGCAATCGTCCATGGTCGCCTGGCACACTTTACAGCGCACTATCTCTAGGTTCAGTGCAGGGGTCATGGGCGGTCGTCACATTGTTCCTACTGCTGTTTTTTCTTTTTGTGCTCCGCCTCCAAACGTTAGCCCCCCTGCCCCTGCCCCTCCCCCTCCTCCTTTGACCCTCCATCCTCAGTCCCAACCCTCCTTCCGTCCATCACTGTGCCTAGCCTTTCTCTCTCTTCTGTCCATTCCTCTTATCCATCCTCTTCGTCTTGTCAACAAGCTTGGACTTCTTTATTTAAGAACAAACCACGTAATGCGGGAAGTACAATCCTGTTAACTTGATAAATGAATTCTGTGGTGATGCTTTAGTGCCTCCTACTTCTGTTCTTGAAGCTGGGCGGTTAGTTTGGGAAGAATATGTTGTTGGTTTCTTTTTAGACAAGTTATTATCTTACATGGCGGTAATTCAGTTCTTAAAAAAGGCATGGAAACTCAAGGGTAGCATTAAAGTCAGGTCTGATGGAACCGTCTTCATGTTTTTATTTTCAAATGCTGAGGATAAGAGTAGGATACTTGAGGCATACCCAATACTCATGAGCAACAAGCTTTTTATTGTTAGACAGTGGGATTCTACAGTGAGTAATGTTTGTGGCTCTATCACCTCAGTTCCAATCTGGATTCTCCTCTCAAACATCCCTTGATAGCTTGGTCACCCTTGGGAATCAATTAGTTAGCTGGAAGAATAGGAAAGGCGAAGGGTTTTGATGAAAGTACGTAGAGAATGGATAGGTTGACTTATGCAAAGTGTTTGGTAGAAGTGACACCGTCCTCTGATATGGTTGATAGCTTTACTGTCCTTTTAGCTAATGGGATAACACAAGTTGTTTATGTCTACTATCAGTGGAGACCAGAAACATGCTGTATGCGCAAAGTGTTTGGCCATTCAACTGAAAATTGCATTAATATCATTGAAAAAAAAGAAGATGCATCAATTGTGAAGCCTGCTAAAAATATGGAAACACAGGAAGAAAGCAACAATAATCCTCACAAAATGAATGATAAATGATTTCAAAGTGTAAGAAAGCAAGCACGACCTAACAATATTTGGAAGAAAGTGGTGCATCACCCCAGAAATAATAGTCACAGTGGTAAAGGGATGGTGGCCAGTGACGAACATGGCAATGCTCCGATTGCAACAGTGGAAAAGAAAAAAAATAATTGAATGGCTTTCCCATATTTGAGCAAGGGAGTTTTCCAGCAACCGTTAGTGGTTTAAAGCAAGTGGAGGAGGATAGGCAAGAAATGAATGATCTAATATGTCCTAATAAGTTTCACCTACTGTTGGAAGTTAATGAAGATGAAGTATTGAATGACAGTGAGGTGGCAATAATAAATGAACATATTGAAGATGCAGTTGACCAGCAACAGCTTGAATTGGAATGCCATGGAAGGCAGAATGATGGATTCATGACAATGTCTATGCAGCAAGCTAATATAGTGAATGGGCATGGCAGTGAGATGGGATGTGATGAAAGAATCAATGAGATTGACTGCCTACATAATGATGAAATTTGTAAGAAGGATTTTGAAGAATTTGCTGAAAAACATAAGGTGACTGAATGTGTGGGTAGTATGCATGACCAGTTGGTTGAGCCACTTGGTAATGCTGATGATGCGGCCATGCAAAAACATACCATTACACCTTTGTTGTTTTGCCTACTGGGTCATCCCCACATGAACATGAACATGCAATTGCTTTTACTGCAGATCTCGTACATGTTTCAGCTCCAGTTGCCAACCCTTAGCTACTTAACCCCATCAAACCCACCCACCCATATCATCATATCACACCTCCACCTGGTTGGATTTCACCTCCTACTCCTCCTCCAACGCCTCACGTTGACAGCTCTGCCCCTTCTAGCACTCTAGTGGGTAGCACAACCAGAATGTATAATAACAGTGGAAAAAAAGAAGAAAGCATTACTTCGTGACCATGACAAGGGAAAAATTATTGAATATTATGAAACACTCCCAAAGACCAATACAACAAGTTCTATACTTAAAAGAACTAGGAATAATTTGTATCCACTTTCTTAAAAGTTTGATTAATGTTACAAAACTTTGCAGGTTGGAACATAAGAGGAGCACATAAGGAAATCAAACTTATGCAAGCAAAGAATTTGATAGTTCACAATAACCTAAGCATAATGGCTCTGCTTGAAACCAAGTTAAATCTCTCTCTAACTCTCAAAGAAGCAAATTTCATCAATCCAGCATGGTCGTTGCATCACAACCTTAATGAAGCACCCTATGGTAGAATTTTAATCCTCTCAGACCCCTCTATCTATCGACTTACTCCCATCATTAGCCATAGACAATTCATTCACGTTCATGCTTTATCTGTTCCCACCTCAACCTCCTTCTACATTACCTTTGTGTATGCTGACAACCACATGGCGCCAAGGCAAGAATTTCTTGATTATCTACCTCATTTAAGGCAGGATTATCATCCTTGGTATGTTCTAGGAGATTTCAATTGCATGCTTAAGGCCACTGATAGGTGTGGTGGCAGGCCACTTTCTCTCTCTGACATAGCCCCTCTCAATGAATCGGTCTCATCTTCAAATCTGTTCGAACCTCCTTTCCTTGGACCATCTTATACTTGGAATAATAAAAGTAGATATGGCTTAAGAACAATTGATTTATCTTTCATCAACACAGCCGCTTTATCACATTTTCCAAACACCATTTTGCACATTCTTCCTCCTCTATTATCTGATCACTCCCCTATTTACTTGTCTTTTGTGAGCAATGCTATTAGAAAGAAAACAAGTTTTAAATTTTTTGATACATGGATCAGTGATCCTGATTTCCTTTCAGTTGTCAATACTGCTTGGGCAACTAACTTTTTTGGTAACAAAATGTTTATTTTCCATCAAAAATTACGTGCTACTAAGAATGCTCTGAGAGGATGAGCTAAAGGAAAATTTGGTGATGGTCATAAAGTTTCGACTGCCTTGACAACTCAACTTGGTGATGTGCAGACCAAAATGATGGAGGACCCAGGTAATATTAACTATACAACTCTTGAGCATGTTTTGTCCTTGAAGCTGACTGAAGCTATGACTACCGAGCTTAACATGATGAAGCAGAAACTTAGGAAAGAGTGGAAGATTCATGGAGACAGAAATACAAAATTTTATCATGTAACTCTTAAAATCAAGAATGCAAAGAGCAATATTTTTCAAATCACCGATGAAGATGGCCTTTTACATGGCACCCCAACCTATATGGACAATGTGTTTTTGGATTATTATACAAATATGCTGGGTAAGGCAAACCTTAATATCAATTCTAATGATTTTATCATAACTCCTTTGCCTCAACTCAAGAATGATGATGTCAACCTATTGTCTGAACAAACACTGGTACTGAAACAAAAGCTACTATTTTTGAAATGAATAGATCATCCAATGGTGGACCAAATGGATTCAATGCCGCATTCTTTGTTCACTGTTGGGACATTATTTCCTCTGACCTCTTGAAAGCTGTCTATAATTTTTTCTTGCATAGTACGATGCTTGGATCCATAAATGCAACTAACTTAGTCCTTATACCTAATATAAAGCATCCCTCATCTGTCTCTTCATTCAGGTTTATTGCTTGTTGCAATATAATTTATAAGTGTATATCCAAATTTATTGCAACTAAGCTCAAGCAAGTGCTTCCTGGCATTATATCAGAAAATCAAGCAGCCTTTCTCCCGTCTCGTAGTATCATAAACAATGTACTTCTTACCCATGAGCTTATGAATGGCTATAATCGCAGCTACATATCTCCAAGAGCAATGATGAAACTTGATATCAAAAGAGATTATGATTCAATTCAATGGGAAGCCATTGTTGGTATAAGGTCTTGTATGGGCTTCCCATGTCATTTTATCAGTTGGATACATACTTGCTTATCAACAGTGTCCTATTCGTTGATATATAATGGAAAATCTGTAGGGTATTTCAAAAGAAAATGTGGAATAAGACAAGGAGACCCTATCTCTTCCTACCTTTTCATCATAGTTATGGAGTTCTTCACTCAGTTGTTTGACAAGCGGTTAGTTAGAAAAGATTTTTCCCTCCACCCGAAATGTAAGAACCCTTGTATTTCAATATTACTTTTTGCTGATGATGTACTCCTTTTACAAAACCAACCCAAACTTCCTTGAGATGTATTACTAAAGTGCTGAAGGATTTTACATATGCAATTGGGTTTCAGATTAACTATCAGAAGTCCTTTTTATCTATTGCTGGAGTGTCTGATGATCAAAGAAACATTATAATTAACTCTTTCAATTTGCCAGCACTCACTTCAGAAGTCAATCACCTTGGTGTTCCCTTGTCTACTAGAAGAATAAGCATCACTGCTAGCCTTCCTTTGTTTGAGAAGATAACTAGAACCATGAGTAGTTGGAGTAGCAGGAATCTTTCACATGTGGGTAGATTGACTATCATCAAGTCTATTCTTCATGCCATGACTGTGTATTGGTGCAGAAATTTTATACTACCAGCTGAACTTATATCTAATATTAAGAAAGCTATGAATCATTTTCTATGGTCTGGAAATATGCATTCTAGAAAGTTAATACCCATAGCTTTTTCAAAGGTTGAAAGACCTTTTGACAAGGGAAGTTTGGGAATCAAAAGAACGTGTTTATGGAATTTAGCTGCCTTTTCTAAACATTTTGATAGCATCATCAACAATGTTAAAAGCTTGTGGGTTAGATGTGCTGCTAAGCACCATCTTGGCAAAAATCTTTTTTGGACAATGGTAGCTTCTCCAGTTTGTGGATGGGTGTGGAGATCTATTCTTCAGCTAAGAACTGCCTTGTTACCACATGATCAATATGTTGTCTCCTTCAAGCAGTACCTCCTTCTGGTTTGAACCATGTTCGGCCATTGGCCTATTATTGAGCAATGAACTGTCCTATGATGCAATGAGGCAATTTGGGATACCGTTGACTGCTAAAGCTATTGACTATATTATAGATGGAAGTGTGAACTTACCCTACAATTCTAATCCAAGGGTGTAGCAGTTATGGAATCGAATCCAAAATGTTGAATTACCTAGTGGAACTGACTGCTACATATGGACAACGAGACAGGTAAAGCATTCAATTTCTACAATATATAAAGCTCTTAATGATTCTGCTTATGTCACAAGGTTCAGGTGGAGCTCCAGAGTTTGGAATATGAAAAGTATGCATAAATCAAGCCTTATGCTCTAGAGGGTGTTAAGAAATGCTTTACTAACCAAATCAAAGCTCGAACAGCGTGGTATGAGCTTGGATACAACATCTGAATTTTTTCATAGTCATATTGAGGATAATGTGCATCTGTTCTTTGGTTGTACTATTATCAACGCAATGTGGACAAAGGTTTTAGCTAAGGGTGGTTTTTCTCCCCCCATCCATTTTTGTTTTGATGAGTAGAATAGAATTTTTAAGGTAATAAGGTGGCGTGATGATTGCTCTTTGCACTTGCTTGTTGGTCTTAAGGTATTTATTAGGTGGTGTGGCATGAGAGAAATGAAAGAGTATTCCATAAAATAAGAAAAACTGAGGTTGTTTTATGCAATGAAATGTTTGCAAAAATCAAGAGTGGAGCAAGTGAATTTGGTTTGCTCGAGCCTGGTGATATGGAAGCAACTTGGAATTAGTTTTTCCTTTTTCTTCTTTATTCTTATCTATATATTTGTTGTTTGTTTAATTTTCCTTGTTTCTTTCTCTTAGCTATGACCATGTTTCTTTTGGTAGGTTGAGCTTGTTCAACCTACTTTTTCTTGTGTGGTTTTAATAGATCTAGAAAGGATCCAGTCAACCCTACTATCTTTGCTAAAAAAAAGATGCCCTTTTCAATTAAAAATATGTACAAAGTTCTTCTGAATCTTTTTTCAACCTTCGAACATCAAATCTTTATATTTAATTGGTTATGTTAACTATTAATTCAAATTATTTAAATAAATTATATTAATCCACTTATAAATCCTCAAGAAAATGAGAGTTAAATATATACGCAACAATCATATTAACAAAAATAGTAATGTTATTTATTCACTCATACATATAAAAAATATATATCACATAACATAAACCATTTACATCTACATTATTAATAATTTTAATTTTATTTTCAGCTAGGACATTAATTGCTATAAAGATATGTAGTTGGTGAGGATTGAACTCTCAATCTTACATTTATGATTGATATATAACAATAAATTTCTCATATGTTGCATAATAAAATTCTATTTTTAGCAATAAAATATAATTATTTTTAACAATATTTCCATGTGCAATGCACAGGTTACACACTAGTTGCATTGTAATAATTGTTGCCAAAGTAATTTGTAATTAAGAAATATCACATATGATTAGATAATCCAATAGTAAAAGCATGACAGTTTATAACAAAAATAAATGGATAGATACAATAATTTAAAAATACCAAATACGTGTACATGGATATGATAATACAAACCAGAAAACACATTTAGCGATGTCCTGTAGCAATAAGTTCAATCATTATCCTATTGCGAACAAAACCATATTATTTTTGACACTTCTTTCAAATGGTTCATTTTTTTTCCGTCCGTCTCTTGAATATTGTAATATTTTTCTAGAATAAAATCTGGATTATCATCATATGACATAGTCTGTATCTCCACTATTGTATTTCCATATGAAATTGTGAAAATGCATTATAGTGACAACCACTTAAATTAGAACTTGAAATCTGAAAGTTTCTATATTACCTAACATCGTAAATTTTCATTTCCATATCCCGAATGATTTTCGATTACCATACATAAACTTGAACGGTAAATTGAAAATTTCATTGTTCGATTTTGGTTCGTTTTGAGTTTCACGAGAATCAAAGGTATGATATCTCACATTTTGATATGGAGGCATATAACCATCCATTAGTGGGTATCTTGAATCAACTAAATAACATCGATCCGGTAGAGAATGTGGAAAGTTTGAATTTCAATCGTTTATTATAAAATTGAAAACACCGCTATCATGTTTAGTTCCTTCCCAACCAGCCATGACTTAGGTAAAAGTTATATCAAATAAACACATGACTAATCATTTTGTGTGGCATATTATTTTCACCCAATAAATGGTTGTGTATCGACATGGAGTAAGTGTACAGCTATGTGCATACCATCTATTGCTCTGATACAATTTTTAGAAAGGGATCAATATTAGTTAGAACTCCTTATTTGGTTCGATATAATATTAATTTGTGGATAATTTGGTTTGATTATTATTTTTTTCCATTAATGTAATAGCTTTTACAATAACATGAAAATAAATACAAAAAGTACTATTTGATCATTGAAACCTTTTTGCATCCTGACGCGTTGCAATAGACAATGCGATGAAGTATAAACATATTGCAACTATTTCTTTAACATGAAACTTCCATTGTGGGTTTCAAACCGTAAAATTTCAAACGCTCAATAAAGCTTGGTCTTTTCATTGGAAGTTTCGTAGACAACTCTCTTGATGTCCGAAAAGAATACCGCTAACTCAATTTATGTCGGTGAAAGTTAAAGTGTAAATTAGTCTATTTCCATGTTTTATTTGATTCCAAAATTTATTTATTTAGATCAAGCCTTCAAAATTTTCATAATCAAAATCACTATCTGCCATTGTCTTTTTGAAATTTAAGAGATAGTACAAAGAGTAAGGAAGAAGAAGTGAATCGAGTCTAGAAAAAAAGATTTTAATCAATTTATATAAGGTGGAAATTAGATCATTCAACTTGACACGTCAAGCTCAAATGATCCAATTTTCCTATGCTCCTTCAACTGGCCAAAAAGTCCATTGCCTAGTTCAGAATATCCAACGCGTCAGACGCGTTGAATTTTGAATTGGGTAGTTGCACTCTAAGAGAGAAAAATGGTTACACGAGAAAAATGGTTACACGAGAAAAATGGATGTGGGAAACTCATCACATGTGGTTAAGATAGTTCATGTTTCATTCATATTTATTAAATTCCAAATAATTAACAAAATGTAAAAATGAAAATGGAAAAATGATGAGGGTGATGAAGTAGTGACATCGATGTTTAAGGAAAAAAGTTTGTTTGTCAGCTTATCTCACTTTTCAAAATATATATCAACTTTAAACTTATTTCAAAGTGATATAGATCCGCTTTTACGATGCTTGTGCTAATTCAATAATTTCCTCTTGGTTCACTTCAAAAATGTGCAAGGTGAAATTCTTATAGTAGTAGTAGTAAAGGACCGTTAGCTCAAGTGGTAAGATCTTCAGATAGTGGCCTAATGGTCTTGGATTTGATACCCTGAGACACTAAAATGAGTGCTCTTCTTAAATTAAGTATCACTTTTGTTATTATCAAATAATAGCAGTAGCAGCAGCACAACAACAACAACTATACCAGTGTGTTCTCAAATTGTATTACAAGAAAGTCTTCAATTTTTTTGCTTTTGACTTAATGTTAATGCAACAAAATGAGTCTAAATTTTCATTTTTCATAAACTTTGAAAAATGGGCTAAACTAATATAAAAATAATGTAACTCTGGTGCATGCTTACATGCTTAGATATGCTTAAAATGCATCTTACCTCCAATCTTAGATGCCTTGACTGGCTTGATCAACATGATCGAGAACTTTTACGTTAGATGTGTAAACTAAGACGCATTGGAACGAAAAGGTTATGTTTACTTGTGGTGTATAACCAAGCAAACATAAAAGGAAGAGAGGGAGGGAGGACGTAAAGCTTACGTCTGATGTAAGACCTGTCGTGTCGAAAGTAAGGTTTAAGTCAATTTTCTTATCAGTAGAAGCTATTTTTTCGAATTGTTTTTCCAACAAGGACAACTTCATATCAACTGTTAATTTTTAAAAAAAATATCAAAAAATTATTTGAATTACTTAAAACTATTTAGAATACGTTCTAAGTTACAATATCAACTCCTAGATCCATTCAAAACGTTAGTGATCCTCCCTTTGAAAGTAGTGATAATGAATCTGAAAATGAGGATATGCCTTTTATAGATGAAATTGTCAATGACCTTGAAACCATGGTTGTAGTAATTTGATGGAATTTCAAAGAACATTTCGAACACAATACCATACATCTTTCTTCGTTGACCAAATGTGGGTGGAAGATATTTGAAGTGAGCATGACAATACCTTTATTTTCATGTACCAACTAGTAAGTATAGTCTGACTTGTGTAAATACAATTCCATAATTGGTTGGAATATTTTGGTTTGATCTTTAGGTTCATAACGTCCTATTGAGAAGGTACTGCTCACGATAGTAGATTGCTAATTCATGCTATTATGCCCTTCCTTATCCTCCATTTAGCACATATTATCTAGTCAATTAAGATTACAAACTTAGAAATGATTATCTACCACCTTATCACAATGAACAACAACCTATTCCATATTCCATCAAACTCCAAATGAACCAAATAATGAGAAAGAAATCTGCATTTATTACCATTCAAGTTTGCGTACACTATCTAAATGACATTTAGAATTTGGACAAAGGAATTCTACGTATTACGATGCATACCAAATTAGCAACATATAGTTTTGAAAAATAAGTAGATTTTGTATTTGCAATATGCACTATTCATAATTTTATAAGGAAGTTCAATAGTAAAGATTCTAAATATGAAGAAATTATCAATTTAGCAGTTTCACCAAATTATGTAGCAGATTGGAATCAACAATGTTTATTGTGTGATGGTTCAATTCAACAAATGCAAAAGAAACAATTGCAACACGTATTAAGATTAGAGTCATGTTGGTTATTGCTAGATTTTTTATTTGTACTTGGATGAGCGTTAATCATATTCAAATTTTGCAGCTGTTTTCTTTTAATTTTATTGTCGTTGCATTTGAATTTCATAATTATTTCATCTTAGTTAGTAGTATTTTTGCATTTCAATTTAACTCCATATTGCATGGTTTTTCTTACTGACCACTAACTAATTATAGACTATAAATTACAATTGTTTCTATTATTATTAATTGGAAAATAGTGTAAATGACAAACTAGGAGCAAACTTTGGCACCAAGAACATGAATGTTCAAAATCAACCATAAGGACAAACTTTACCAAAATTCACCAAAAGTCCAAAAACATAATGAGTTGGCTCATCCCATTTTTTTAATGCAATTTCCTAATATAGGATTTTGCGATGATGTCAGTCGTGGAGACACTAATGGTGTCAACTAGGTTGGCTAGTGAAAATGGTGATGAGTCTAGCGGTGGCGATAAAGGTTGATAAGGGTTTTGGAGTTGGAGTGATGATGTGATTTCAAAGTTGGTGGAAGTGGATCATGGAAGTGAATGTTAGGACACATCAGTTTTTATGGAATCTTAATTCAATATAATGTTTGGCTATAATAATATTTTTATCGAGAAAAAGAAAAAAATTGTAAAAATATATATTTTGTACAAATAGACATATGTTTAAATATATTATGATTAAAACATGAAATATAATTAGCAAATGATTATAATATATATATATATATATAATTAAGATTATAAATTCACACACATACAAATACACACATACATATATATGTACGTTATATGTATGTATAATCAATCTCATATAAAACTATTATTTTTGTAAGCAATGGATGAATATAATCATGTAAATTACAGAGAGCTATTTAAAATGAAGAAATAAGATTTACCTTGATGGAAATGCTTATTGTTGTACACGGTGGAATTATGGATCGACCTTCAAAAATATTTTTTGATTCTAGGATTCCAAGACTTTGCTTGAAGTGCTCTAATGGGGAGATAAAGAATATAACATTTCTCTAATGAAGGAGATGGGGAATAGAACTTTTCTCTGGAGGAGATGAGAAATAGAACTCTTCTCCTTTTAGATCTGATAAGAAACTGTATTTTAGGAGAAGGAGAGACCATGAGCCTATATTCAAGTAAGGAATCAATCTTATTTATTTCTCCACATTAGATCTTTCTTTTTCTAAATATATGGTTTGCCATATAATGTCAAACAAATACAAAATTTGTTTGTGTTTAATTCAGCTATAACAAATACTATGTATACATGTGTGTGTCTATATATATACACATGTGTGTGTATGTATATATAAGATCTTCATTTATTTACCAATTGAACCAAACATATTTGATCCCTCCTTTTCTCCGTATAGGGCCTGTCAAAATTAGGGAATCAATCTCTATTAATTACTAAATTTATGTATTAAAGAAATACACATTATATAATTTATTTTATCCCTTTTAATTAGTCAATTACCCATTTAAATTAAACTGAAAATATATACAACAATTATGCGTATTTAACTCAATTAATTTTGGTATTTAAAAAACTAAATTGTTTTTATATATACACATAACAATTATATATATACAAATCATCTTCATAATAATTTATATAAGTCATAAATTATTATATTATAACAATTAAGTCCAATGCTATAATCCTCTATTTATGTGACTCATAGGTGTGACTTCGGTTCTCAATTAATATTCGAACTATTTAAATATAAAAGTATGTGTAGACTTTGTTAAAGCACAGTAAAGGTCATGAATTCATTCGTTAATCAATTATCTAGGTAAAGTCATACTTCATGATCAGTTTGAAATTACACGCCTATGCAACAATATTTATGCCTGTTTGCCTATTCATTAAAACTATGCCACTTTGACATATAGTGTTAGGTCATGGGTCAAAACCATAATAATGTTCTCATTTAATTGCAAAGTTGAGCTCCGAAGTTACCTAGTTCAACTGATAATAATTATTTTATTGATTAACTGAATTTACTCTAGCCTAATATTTCTAGGTTCGGGTCAAAAATAAATTACAGTAATAGTGGAAAAATATTTTTGATGAAGGAAAACCTTTAATTTGCATTTTAAGGGAAAAAGTTAACCAATAAGTTTGGGATATGATGTAGTATAAATTATACTAGTGTGAACGGATCTTAAGGCTGCTTTAACACTAATAGGGGTGAATAGTATTTTGTAAGTCATATAATTTTTTAAAAATAGTTCCAAGGTTTAATCAAGACACATATAATCAACACAAATATATATTAACTTGCAGTCATATATATATATATATATATGTATGTATGTATATATATATGTATGTATATATATATATGTATGTATATGTAAATGCGGTAAAAAATAAAGTAAAAGTAGGAGAGACAACACCGGGAGTTTTATACTAGTTCGGATTGACCAATCCTACATCCAGTCCTATACAGTATTTGTACAAATTTCCTTTCAAATGCCTACTTTAACCAGGTCACAAGCAAACCATAATACAATCTTGATTTCAAGGCAACAAGACACACCCTCTTGACTTTTCGTGCTCTAGGTAGACTCCCTTAGTTTAACCGGGCAACAAACACACCCACTTGATTTGAACGGGCAACAAGTACACCCACACAAAATAGTAGTAGAGAGTTGTTGATTCCAAACATAAGTAGTTGTAACTTGGATATAGGATATCCTATAGCCCTTTAATAGCACTTCGATCTTTCAATTGATGAAAGAACACTTGCAAAACAATGAGTAAATTATAGAGAATGAATGTAGTGAAGTAGAGATTGAATTTGAGTGGATTTGAAGAGTATGGAAAGTGGAGTTTAAGAAATATATAACGAGAATTTAGAGTAATAAGAATGAAGAGAATATGGTTTAAAAAAAATTTGTTTTTCAATCCCTTTTATATAGTGTTTGAAGGGACATGTCAATTTGCAAAGAGATGGAGCCAAAAATCACAACTCTTCAAAATTTAAAACAAACTTTTCAATGGTACGTATGCCGACATACTTAGGAAGGGTATGTTGACATAACCTTGTATGTTTGAAAAACAACAACACTTTTAAGGCGTTTCAAAATTCTAAAATTTTGTAAAATCATTTAAACATAGTTTTTAAATACTTTAATATGTAAAACTTTATAAAATATTTGTAGAAATTAAAAAATATTTTGGTGAGAGAGTATTCAAAGAAAAGAAAGTTGTTATTCAAGGACTTTAACAAATTTATCTAATATCTATTAACTATTATCTTAGACTTGAACTCTTCATGTCTTTGTCTTTAGACTCATGAGTCTTTAATTGTCTTGATCAGCTCCAATTCTTGATCTCTAATCTCCTTACCGACCAGTCTTCAAACTGGATTATCATATACTTGTATAAACCTATGTAACATCCTACACAATATTCTATACAACTTGAAAAAAACATTAGTACCTATATTTATATGGCTGTTGTCATCAAAATCAATATATGTGGTATTAATAAGAAGGGAAATGAAGACAAGCATAATTGTCCTAGTGGTTAAATGATTCGACTTTGGTACGAAATGTCACAAGTTCGAAACTTGCATAGCATGATTCGAACATTTATTGACACATGATTTGTGGTTTTTTATCCCAGTGACATGTTGTATCTAAGTACCATTTCAAAAAAGAAGAAGAAGGGAAATGAACAATGTGTTGGGTCCAACCCATCTTGACAGTGAGTGAAATGGGTAAATTTTGAAAAAAAAAATCTCTATTTGGATTTTAGTGGGCTTTTGCAATCTATTAATAAACATTAAATTCAATCTAATTATTAAATAAAATCATATTTTATTAAACTTATTTTACATTTGTTAATTTATTACATTAATTAATTTAACTAAATGTTTATTTGAATGTATAACATATGCATTCGAGGATATAACAATATAATATAACGAAGTATAAACATGTGTTATATCTATTGTATACATATATATTATACTTACATATGCATATGATAATTTTACATGAATATCAGGAATATAAATGGCTAAGAGAGTGTGTGTGTAGTTTAGACATATATAAACATATAGTACCATACATATATACATGCACATATATATGAATAAGAAACCTATATAATAAAATTAGATACCTTCAAAATAAGAGAATACTTTGTGTATAAGTGATTGAAATAAAAATATACATTATATTTTGATCTAATCAAATCATGATCCGAAAGGAAATAGAAAAGGTGATATTTAGATGATTCTAACTTCCTCTTTTACAAATGCTAATTAATAATATGTTCAATATTTATATGAAAAGAATTCTATATTATGCATAACCAAAAAATCTTAGCTTTAATATCACACATAATGAACATGTAAATAAGATTACTATAGAGCATTGTCTTAACTAGTATATTGCTCCAATAACATGATTAATTTTAAAAACATTCCATATACACATGTGCACACGTGCACACCCACATACACATATATACACACATTATAATTTAAAATTTAAATTTGAAATTCATATATTTGAGAAACAATAAAACATTGAATATATTAATTTAATAACAAAATTAACTTATCCAAAAGATTTTTCTTAACATTGATTTACAGTTGTGAATAACATAAAGATGAACGTGTATGAATATATACGATTTAATTAACTGAATATCAAATCCATAATTATAAGTAAACTAAATTTGAAAGCATATGTAAACTTTACTTTAGCAAACCAAATCTACGCTAACAAATGGTTTTAGATCTAATGAACAACAACAATACACAAATTAAATCAAACATAAAATTGGTTTTATGATTAAATGACAAACACAAAAGCTTTTAGATTAAATCCAATAAGTGCAATTCAATATAAATACATGTGAATTTGGTCAGGGTTAAGCACTTGAATGAATAAAAAATAAAAAGGAATTGAGCCTGAATGAGTTTTGCCATTTGTAACACCCTAACTTGAAAATCCTCCTTAGATTCCTTAAATCAACATCAAGACTTTTCTAAAATTGGATGAACCATCTTGTTTTATTTTATTTGAATTGATTTTGGGTGGAAGAAAGAATAAATAAAATTAAGCCATAAGAGAGAAGGGGTAGTCAGCCATGATGGGAGGAAGAAGGAGAAAAAAAATTAAGTAGAAAGAAATGGAATAAGGGTATATTTTTTAATAAGGAGAATGAAACATTTACAATTCTCCTTATTACAACTTCCCTTCTTTAATTCTCATTCAATTGTCAATCATGCCACCCCTTCCCTTGTTAAGTAGGACCGATCATTCTTTCCCTTAATAGGGGCAAAGTTTACAAAAGTCTGTTTGAGTAATTATCTCTATTTAAACCTTGTTCAAATATATACTGATATCGTATATCGATATGTGTGTGTATAAACACACACAGAACTAAATAATTACTACGACACCCAAAACATCAAATAAATAAATAAATAATATTTCTTAGATATTGGTTAATTTAATTAATTTATAACATTTTACAAATGTAGAATCGCTATTCGAAGTTGAACTAAAATAAATACATTAAATTGAATTTTGAGAATTTAATATAGGATATCTGAATATAAAAATTTCTATATTTGAATTAAACATCCCTATTAGGCCCAACCCGTGTTGAGAGTGAGTGGAATTGGTAAATTTCAAAAAAATTCCCAGATTGGTTCGTAATGGGTCTATGTAATCAATTAACTAGCATTAGATATAATCTAATTATTAAATAAAACCATAGTTTATTTAAGATTATTTTATATTTGTTAACTAATCACATTAATTAATTTAACTAAATGTTTATTTTAATGTATCATGCATACATTCAATGATATAACAATATAACATAACGAAGTATACACATGTGTATATCTATATATAGTTATATATGGATATATATCTATTGTATATACATATAAAATTATACTTACATAATTTCCTATGAAAATCAGGAATATAAATGCCTATGTATATATGTTTAAATATACTAAATATGTATACAGTTTGTATACAGATATTTATACTACCACACACACAGAGATTATACACACACACACACACTTTAGACACACACACATATGCGATATCTATATTTCCACTTATATGTATATATAAAACAAATCAATATAATAAAATTATATATCTTTAAAATAAGAGACTGCTTGGTGTACAAGTGAAGATGAAATAAAAATATACATTAGATTTGGATATAATCTAATTAGATCAAAAAGGAAACATAATAAGGTGATACTTAAGATTCAAACTTCCTCTTTTACATACAACTAGTGTGAATCCATGCTTTGCACATGGAATTGGAAAAAATATAGCTGTATAAGAAAATAATGGTGAAATATGAAAGCATATATTATAGCCATTAAAAAACATGGTTCCTATAAAATAGAATTAAAAGTGGATAAAAAAAATAATGTTTCCACTACAATGTATATTCTTCTTTAAGTAGAATAGTAACATAACGAAATGTATATTCTTCTTTAAGTAGAACACTAACGTAATGAAACATAGAAAACATGTTATATAATAGGTCGTGTGAACCACTATTTTTAAATGCTTTAATAACATAGACAGAGCATTCGGTATATGATACCATTGACATACATGATAAACGTTGACGAAGAACAGAGAAAGACACTCTGACGATTATAACAGTATCACAACAGCTATTAGGCAAATCAAAATTAAAGTATTGTCTCCTTTGTAAACAATTCAACTGGAAAATATTTATGCATAACCGTACATTAGTAATATAGCATGTTAAAACAGTAATGAGTAAAAAGGTTAAAAAATGGTGGACTGTAGTAGTGAAAAAATGCTTTATTTGTGTTATTATTACAGCAAAACCATAAATTTGAATACTAATAATGCAGTTTCTAGGAACATGTTAACGTCGGAAAGAAAGCAAGTGAGCAGGGAGAAACTATTTATCATCTTTTTCTTTGGACAAATATGTTAGTTGTCTAGTCAGTTGGTCTCATCCATTGTGTTCCTGCAATTGAATTTTCTCAAAGTCAGTTTTAGTCGAAGTAGTAATGGATGTTGTAACAGCTCAGCAAACAAAAAATAACAGTGCAAGTTTTTTTATTTTGGATAAAAAACAAAAGCAACATGTAAAAGCAGGAATGAACTTTTATTTTTCTGTACACCTGCAATTTAGAAAGCAAAAAGAAATGAAGCATAGGTTAGTGGAGGGTCATGTACTGACATGCAAAACAACCTGTATAGATTAATTTTTTTATAGGTATAGGACATATGTAATGGAAAAAAGGATAACAGGTCTAAAATTTTAAATTAACAATTAGCCTGTTAGGTGATGTTTCTCTAACACATGTTCATCAGTCAAAATTTCATACTATAATAAATATTTCCATTCCTTCATTACCTTCAACTGGCATTGTTAGCCATATCCAATCTCTGGCATGAATATGCACTTGCATATCAAAAGATAGAAAGACTTTTATCTTGACTCAACTTAAATATTTAGTAGGAAAAAGCACTATACGATAGAAAGATTAACCTTCTTATAAGATATCTAAGTACTTGGTACAGTTCCTTACCTTTAGTAATCCTCATACTGCTTCATTTAATTTTTGAACACCTTTTGCAATTGTACAAAGGCTCAAATTTATTTGTAGTTAAATGCAATTCAGTTTTGAACAATTTAATGATTAAAACCTTGCATTATATTCTCATACAAACAAAGTATTATCGTTTCTAAATCATAATGAGAAAAAAAATGACATTCTTTACAATTTCGTTGTCCATGTATATCAATATATCATTTATTATTCTTGAAAAAATGGATTATTTATTCTAGTATACAAATATTTTCATAGCATTTAAGAACGTAAAATCATTTACTGTGACGTTTGCAAGGTTCAGATATGAAATAAAACCAAAGCACCCACCCTGTGCATGGAAAAAAAATCCAGCAATGCCATTTAATTAGAGGAAGTATAGGAATAATGAGTTTATCTTAAAATTTGTTTTTCTGAAGAATGCATTGTGCTCCCCATTTAAGATTTATAACATAAAATAATACCTTATTTTTGATTGAAATTTCAGGCCGCTAGTCCAGGGAGGCTACCACTAATTGAGCAGACATGAGTGGCATGAACTGACAAAGGAATTTCTGGAAGTAGCTTATAGTCTCTACTTCTGTTGAATATCTGATCAAGCTTGTACTTTAATAAACTTCTAAAATGAGAAACGATAATCAATCACATATAATTTATACTTGTAAACAGGTTTCTTATACTTATAAACATGTTTCTTGTTTGCTTACTTATAAACATCAGTAACTGAGTTATTTGCATAACTTATCGCGCTAAATTTATAATTGCCACAATGATATTATAATTTTTGAAAGGTCATACAAATAAAATAGATTAGAAACAAAATGTGATAACACATGATTAACTTGGTGGATTTCTACACAGCATATTAGTTCTCGTGCTTTTTTTCCCTTTATATTTGCTGTCATGGGTTAACATCCATTTTTGTTTAATTCAACATAATTACTAAAATCTGTGTTTTCTTGTAGACGGACACTCGTATTTACAAAAATAACATACTTGTATGACATGTAATATTACCATTTTATATTTTTCCATAAGTTATTACATGTAACATACAAATATAGAATTAATAGATTTCAATACATATGTAACCAATCTCATAAATCGAAATTACACTGGATAGCCTTGTCCCCTTAATACAATATACAATAGGCCTAAAAATTGTATAGTTAAAGCAGTTAAAGTAGTCCGAGCTTGAATTCTCTCTGGCAAAAACTACAACTAAAGCGAATAAGTAGTTTTAACTATGGTTAAACAAAGTCAGCAAGTTCAGGTGAAGAGGACATACCTATCTTTCCATGTCCAATGTCAACATTGCAGCCTGAGGAACGCCCTACCGCATATAGGGACAACACTACTTGTTCGGAAGTATAAAATCCCGAAACATTAAATGTCTCAAACATCATCTAAACCAGTTGTTCTCTAACAGCCTGAACCATGGGAAAACAATATCGTTAAAGGCTGTTTGTTTTTCACTAATTAGATGCATATCACATATTAAGTGCTCGATATTATCAATTACTACATGAATCAATTATTAGAAAAATGGTTGCTTTCTCACTGATTGGTGATATTATGTTTGTTTTTCATTGTCTAGTTAGATATTATATTACATGCATGCCTCTACTATAAAATAGAAAACATCATCACAAAGTCCATAATACTAATCAAGGTTTGAGATGTGATTTTGCAGCTAACAAACTCCTTATCTAATCTAATTTAAAATAGCAATTAAAATTATTAAAGAAGAGGTTGAAGTTCCAAAAAAAAGCAACATCTAATTAGGAACAGTTATCATAAAACAAAAATAGTATCAGTGATAAATTAAGAAGATTGAAAAAGAATAAAGAAGAATATAAAATAGATTATCGTCATGTTCAATAGAATTAATTTATTATAAGGTAAAAAAACTTCAAATAGGAATAGCCTAATAAATTGGTTCGCATATCAAAACATGAAGATATTAAGTATCAAACTGAGAGCATAAAATTTCTTTTTATGTATCAAAATCAGAATTTTTAGTTAAATCCTAATAAAAAATAAGTTTAAATAGATCAAAATACAAAGGATGGAACGGAAAAAAAATCCAACAACAAGTTCTTTGCCAAAGGAAGAAAAAACCCAGTGAATATACAACTTATTTCCTTGACCAATATTAACTATTTATATTCTCCATAGATGATATCTTGACAAAATCATGGATGAAGTTATCAATTTATCTCCAACTAAAGACAGAGTATAAAAATAGCACTAACCTGCTAGCCACTTATTAAATTCAACAAGATGAAAAAAAATGTTTTTCATGTCATCCGTCTATATTAGGTCGAATGAAAACACTGTCCAATTGAAAGAAAGAAAGAACTCCTCTTCAAGATAATAGAATACAATAGCATAGAGTAATCGAAATATATTTGGCAGACACGTAGCATATAGTAATGAAAATATATTTGTTTTATTTCAAAACGCAAACAAATATCGAAAAAAATTAGGTAAATTATATTTGTACACCAAAAATTACCTAATTGTACATCATTCATCCTATTAAAACATATGTGACAAAATTACCCTTCTTCTTCTTAGATATGGTTTTAATATATCTTTTCATAACCCATTAAGCTAAACCCAAAAAAAATAAACATCCGTTAAATTTTAATTAATAAGTCATAAATATCAACTAATGCAGATTTCACATTTTTACGCTTCCGATTTGAAACCTGATTTAACCCCTTTTTGGAAAATCAGAGTCTTTTCGTTGAAAATAAATAAATTTGACAACAGCAATAGAAAAAAACAAAAAATAATTTAATTTTTTGTCGAATTTCGATTTGATATAATTTTGAAGATTTCCATATTTTCTTATGAATGGATTAAAAGTTTGAAATGGGAAGATCATGGAAGATGAAGGTATGATCATTTTGTTCAATATTTATGTGCATCGTTAAGCAAATTTTGGTGCATGAATAAAAGTTGGCAACAAATTATTTTGTACAATTTGCAGGCCATAATCAAGTGAAAATAAACTTGGGTAAGTGAGGTCTTCATTACTTCGAACTCTGGTTAAAAAAAGTTGCAAATTTTGACACAAAGGAGATACGCTTTAGCGAAAACAAACTGTGAGGCAAATTTATAAACATATAAAAATGATGAACACGTGAGGTTAAATTCAAAAAAAATTAATATGTTAAGGGTAGAGAGTGGATCAGCAAATAAGACGTTGTCTTCATCTCCAATTTCCCAATCAAGAGAACTATACAAAACATAATGCAACAAATCCTCCAACACATCCCAATCTTTCACAAAACCCCTTGCTATAGGATCCACTATCACTTCCTCCTCCTCGATTCCATCCCTAATCGTATCTCCTTCCGCTTCCTCAATTACGTGCTTCATTTTTGTCAGTATTATCTATACATATACTTTTGCAGATAATATCTTATGCTATAGCTAAAATCACTTCGAATGACTGTAAATCTGAAGAGTTAAGAAATCAAGAGAAATATTACCAGATGTGGGTCCTGGTCAGGTGCGGCAAAGCCGGCTTTGAGGAGCTTAGATCCAGTGTCGATAACTACTGCCTCCATTTGGTATTTGAGGACGGTTTGTAATCTCTAGATAAAATGAGGAAATAGCAAAATTTCGAAAATGAACTATTAAAGAAGGACAATTACAAAGGGTTTAAGAGAAGGGAGAGGAGTTTGAAGGAATATTTACCGGAGCTCCTGAAATTTTGCCCACTTTGTTTCAGCTCTTTCAAAATTTGTATTTCAAATCTATTAAATAATAGTAAAGCGGAAGAGTTTTTTTTTTTTTTTTGAGATCATGGGGAACCTTAAGATCATGGTATTCATTGATACTCACTTAAGTAAACCCCACGCCGTGTGTCTACCTCGCTTTTATTTAGTCGTCGCACACGGATGCTTAACGTTGAAACTCCCACTGATGGTTTGGCGCTGGGATTCGAACCTGCCCGGACACAGTCCTTTGGTTCCTATCTCCCAGCTCCCAAACCAACCGAGCTACGAACGGCGGGTGTAAAGCGGAAGAGTTTAAAGCTCTCTCCTTAATTCTAGGAATTTCCTCCTCTCTCCTTAACTTTCTCTAAATAATTTATTTTCACATCCTCATAATTTATTGTTATTATAATTATTACAATGTTTTAACCGGTTCTCTCTTCTATCATTAGAATTCATTACTAAATTTTACAATTATGTACATATTTCTTTCAAGTTTTTAATGTTATTTTACATTTAAGTCCATATATATTAAATTTAGTTAGGTGATCTTAAATTTAAGCTTTTTAAATAAATACAATTAACGAATATTCATTAATTGATCTAATAAATTTTTAAAAATAACAATTTAATATGCATACCACGTTCATATTGACAAAAATAGTAAAACTAATCTTTCATTCAAGTCCAGATAGATTTAAATTTCCGCAATTATATACAAACTATTACAATTCTACTAATATTCTCTCCAAACATTTTGCATTTAAAGGCCAACATTCAATAATTTTTACAATTATTTACGAATTTCTCCTAAGTTTTCTTATATTATTTTACATTCAAGTCTATATTTTTGAATTTATTAATTGATCTTGAATTTAAATTTTTTAACTAAATCCAATTAACAAATACTTATTTATTAATCTAATAATTAATAAAAAATGATAATTCGATGTGTATACCGTATTTGTATTGACATAAATGGTAAAACTATATTTTCTTTCAGATCCGTATAATTTAATATTTTCACAATCATATACAAAATTATCTTTGGTACTTTTACATTTTTCTACAATTAAGTTCATAAAATTTCTTTCTTTCTCAAATTGGTTCTTTAATACAAAGAACCATATATACATAATTTTTTCTTCCTAAAGTTGGTATTTCATTACAAACAAATATATACAAAAAATTTGTTTTCAAAATTGTCATTACAAACATATATAACGTTTTTCCTTCGTAAAATTGGTACATCAAATGGACTTTTTATCATTATTAAATTATATTTTATGAAGAATAACATTACAATTATTGATAAGTAATGAATGCTTGTATTCTTTAATATTGAAAAAAGAATAAATATTTTCAATTAGTCATTTTTGTACAAAAAATTACATTTTAATTATGTATATTCTTAATCTGAGTTAATCAATGGACAAAAATTATACCATATTTTGATTAGAAATAATTTTCTTTCATATTTTATATCTTTTTTACATAAATGTTAGGTATTTTTTGAAAAGTTTTTTTTTATAAAATAAAGATAATAAGGTATGAAACAATGAATTAAAAATCGTTTTTTATATAATTACAATGACAATGTGATTTGTAACGTTTCAGATCTTATTTTCACTTAATATTTCTTTTAGTAGTTATAAATAAATATTTTTTATCACCCTGATAATATCATATAATTATTTTGTTAAATATGTGTTGCAAGAACTATAAATGCATACGAATATATTGAGTCTTTGATATTACACTTTTATTTTTAGGTATTTGTCATCATTCTCTCAAGTAATATTTGAAATTTAATGTATACATCATTTATCTTTTAGTCAAATGTATCAAAACCTAAATGTCAATTTCAGAATATATGTACAAGAATATTTATTTATGAAATTTTAAAAAAATATTAATTTCAAAATTTATTAAGAATACCTATTTTCATTCATTTGATTGATAAATAATGAATCCTAAAAATTAATAAATCGGTATATAACTCATTTTTATCAACAAAAATGATAATTTAATTTTTATTCAAATATACAAATATACGAATCTCATAACAAAAATACACAGTTATAAATAATACAGTAATTTAAATTTACAAATCATTTATCCTAACAAAATTCATCGGATATTGCATGATAAATTATATTCTTCAAAAACAGTTATAATATTATTTTTCTACAACACCGTGTGCAACGCACAGGTTTCACACTAGTGTGACGGTAAAGGAAGAACCTTATTGCTCTTGATCGCGTAATTTTACTTTAATTACAGTCTATTAATTTTGACTTCTACAAATACTACGATTTTATTTTATTTTTATTTCATCAATCTGTTAATCTATTAAATAATAGTAAAGCATAAAAAATTCAAGCTGTCTTTCTTTGCTCTCCTTAATTCTATCTAGATATTCTACTTCTTAATATTTATAATTTATCACTTTTATTAACCAAACTTCTAATGCCAAATTATAATAAAATACATACTTTTAAAATTTTCTAGAACTATTCACAAACGTCTTCTTATTTCTCTTCTAACATATTACATTTTAGTACATACATTTAAATTAATTACGTAATTCAAAATTTTAAACCATTAGATAAACTCAGCTAATGAATATTCGATACGTCATGTAAATTCTAAAATATGAACAATTTCAATAGTATATCATGGCAGCGTCAACAAATCAGTAAAACAAAATTTCCATTTGCATACAAAGGTATGTAAATCACATAGCATAAATTATATACACCAAAAATAATAACAAATTTATTTTATAGTTGGTTTACATCAATGAAGTTATCATGCATTACACTGAAAAATTATAATTTTAGCTTTAAACACCTATATTTTGAATTTCCATATTTACAAACCCTTCTCAATTCTCTCCTAATATTTATTACTCGTGTCCATGTATTTAACTAATTATGTCATATTTATTTTAAATCATTCGGATAAATTCAATTAACTAATATTTATTAATTCATCTAATAAATCTTAAAATATACCGATTAAGTATGTATACAACATTCATATATATAAGCGAAGATGATAAAAGTATTATTTTTATTCATATATACATGAATCGCATAACATAAAATGTAAATACAAACAATAATTTATTATTTAATTTATAATTCATTTATCTCAAAAAATATCATACATTGCATTACATTGCAAGATAGTAAGCACCCAAGTAAACGGATATCACCGGTTTGTAGTTTAAATGAGTATCTTTGATCGTTGTACATGTTTGTTCCTATTTATTTAAAAAGAGATGCATTTATATAATGTACATAAATGATTCAAAACGAATCAAATGGAACATCAGCAACAAAAATGGAAGGGAAAAAAACAATGTTGTAGTATACATGAAGCATATCCAAATGTTAAAAAGGGAAATGGAAGTAATAAAAAAATGATGGTGCAATCTTGAGTCAAAATTTTAATTTGTTGACAGAGTAAAATGGATTCATTAATCAGGAAAATAAATAATAAAACTTAAATTAAAGCTTCTTGCTTGCAATTAAAATATTTAGATAGATTACCACCATTTATTGCAAGCAGGATATTATTTAGTATAAATTGCAATTATTGCATTGAATAGAGAACAATTAAACTATCAAAATTTAAATATTAAACCACTGGTTTTAATTTTCATTCATGAAATTTGGGTGTAGGTATAAAAATAAAAATAAATCTGCTGTATAAAAGCACTTAAAATGTGAGACAGCTTATAAACAAAATTGATTTGGGTGTAGTAATGCATATTCTCAGAATGTGACAATGAAAACAAAGCATATAATTGATCGGATTATAGAAATGCAATTACGATTTGTAGGCAACAAATTAAATTACCTCAATTTTAAATGTTCCACTCTTAGATAACACTAAAAGTTTAATTATTTAAGAAGAATTAGCTCAGTGTTTTTCCACTTTCCATCAAACTGTCAACCAAGTCTAGTTGAGTTCAGCACCTAGCTACCAGAAAAGAAATCCTTATATTTGGATGTCAAACAACCTATATCATGATGATGTGGTTAAAAACTTATATGCACCTTTAAGTAATGTATCAGTCGAAAGTTTTTATAACTTACCATTGCTTCCAAAATATCTACTGTATAATTGAGAGAACGTTGAATGTTTATGAACTTTTTTACCTCTAGAACTCTTTTGACCTATTGAAGTCCCAATAAAAAGATAAGAAATTTTCGGTTAAAATAAAGAAGAAAAATGAACTTGAAAAGTTGTATGCAATCAAGATTCATGTTATACGTTCCAAGGTCCGAGCTATTTCACATAAACAGGAAAGCAAAGTAGTAAGAAAGTCGATAAAAAATCATGCAATACAGTTTAAACACATCTGAGTTATACAATTTTACTAAAGAAAAATTATCAGATACGTACAAAAATATATCAATCATCATAACTACATCACATCAACAAAATCAATGGTAAAACAATCTAAACTTTATATAAACTTATTGATAATAACTCTATCGAATTTGTAGTCAAGAAATTAAGATTCCACATACTATTTTGCTTTTGCAGATGTAGAATTTATACTCAAGAATGCAAAAAAATTCCTATGAAATTCCTTGTACAAAATTATGAATTTCATTAACTACTTGGTTCGTGCTTGTAATTTTTTAACTAAGTGTTCATCTCCTTTTTGAGAATATTCATTTAATCCAATTTGAAGTAAACATTTTCGTTTTCCTCTTTTTTTCATATACGTGCTTAAATTCTACCTCATGTCCAATTAATTTATCAAACAACAATGTTTGAGTATTTACCTTTTTTGAATAAATGAATGGATCTAAAGGTAGAACGATCATTGCCTATCTCATGACATCCTCTATTTCCAGATTCGAAAAAACTTTATCTTATCCATGTATGATACAGCCATCTTCATGTTCCACTATCTTTTTTGAATAAATGAATGGATCTAAAGGTAGAATGATTACTGCCTATCTCATGACATCTTCTTTGTCTAGGTTCGAAAAAAACTTTATCTCATCCATGTATATCTTCATGTTCCACTAATCTTTTTTATTTTTATTTTTAACCTTTAACACACACCGCAATATACTCATTCTTTTTTTTACCAAACTCTCTCTCTCTCTCGTACATATTACACACACACACATATATATATACACACACACACAAACACACAAGATGGACATTAATATTAATTTACAACGATCATATTCCAAAACATACAATTACTTATAATGTCCAATTAGTTTATATGTACAACTTATTTATCATAATAATACCCTAAATTTCTTCATAATCAGATCATAGTAAATAACTAAAAAACGTGGTTAGTTAAAAATATTTCAATGGTGAGTTGCATAAGTGAAACCATGCTATGCATACCGAAATGTCCCAAAATTAGCAAATGCCAGTTTGATAAGTTGTGAATATGCAAATTTGTATAGATAACTTCTTAATCGCTAACAAATGAAAAGTTTAAATATTAATATAAAATAATTTGATTTAATATTTTTTACATGTGAATCTGATAGATGGTCAATAACTTGAAAGGGTTTGGATTGAAAATTATGTTAACATAGAGTATAATTTTCCTAAAAGATGATAGTGTTACATCATGGAATTATTTATATGAATCTGTAATGCAAGTTAGAAATAACCAATTGAAACACAGAGGTAGCACCAAAGATGAACAAACTACAGTTTTATCAAAATAACTGATGTATTACTCTCCAACTCGAGACAGAACAGAAAACTAATTGAATGGGAAAATGCGAATATCTAAATTAGCTAATCTGTAATGTGTACTAACCCATAAAACGGCTGGCTACCTGTCGAAATCAGAGTGAACAGGTGTGGGGAAGTAGCCGGAAAGAGCAGGGGAGAAAGACGGAGGACGATCGAGCTTCCATCTGACAACAGCCGTCGGAGATACCCAATCGTGACGATGAACGATATGCCTGAGATTGGAGAAAGAGAATGTTGGATCTAGGGTTAGGTTTAGGGTGGAGAGAGAGCATAGAAAGGAGAGGCGTGGAAAATAAAAAGATAAGGGCATGAAGATGAGACTGTTCATTTCAGAAAATACTGAGGTGCTTGTGTGCTCCTGGAATGCAACTCAGTAATAATATAATAGTATAGATAATTAATAGTATGTTCAGTATCCATATAAATAGAATTCTATACTTATTTATTACCAAAGCGTCTTAGCTTTAGGATTACAGATATGAAAAACGTATAACTAACATGTCAAAACTCGCACCCCAGTGGGCCCGAATTTTTGCTAAATGGGATACCCAAGTCCACCAAAGTATAGATCGTTGGTTTTGGTATCTTGCTAATAAAAAGATGTGACAGCACGCACCCCAATGGGCCCAAATTTTCATTAAATTGAAAACCCAAGTCCATCAAAGTACAGATCGTTAGTTTTGGTATCATGCAAATAAACAATTGTATATCAAAGCACTATCAATATAACCTCACAGCAGAATATTAAAATATAATAAAACAAATAATTACCGACTAAGGTTGATAATTCTGATATCTAGTGTCCTTGTCAATGCCAATATGCATAAGGAAATATGTCCTTAGACCGTTTCCCTTAATTATTCTAGCAATAAATTGACAATATTGGATTACCCATGACCTACTTAAAGGCTACAATGATAAAAATATATCTCTCAGAGGTATGATGAAGTTAGATATCCATAAAGCTTTTGACTCACATCATTGGAACTCCATAATTTCCATTCTTATTAAAATGAAATCCCCCGAACCATTCATCGCTTGGATTCATACATGCATTTCTTCCCCACGATACTCCATTGTTCTAAACGGTTAGGTTGCAATATTTTTCAGCTCTAAACATGGACTAAGTCAAAGTGGCCCTATATCTTCCTTCCTATTCATCATTGCTATGGAATTCTTTAGTAGTTTGCTTACGGAACAAGTGCAAATGAAAACATTTCATCTAGACCCCAAGTGTAAGATCTCGCAAATCACCTGTCTCCTTTTTGCTGATGATCTCATTATCTTCTTAAAGCCAAACAGAAGCTCAGTTCAATCCATACTTCATTGCATATCCACTTTGAATCTTGCCACTGGTCTAACTATTAATCATGAAAAATCTAACATACTGATAGCTAGACTTGGACATTCTGAAATGAATTAAATCATTAACCTATCTACCCTATCTTACATGCCTCCTAACATTGTATATCTTGGCATCCCATTACCAATCCAAAATCATCACAAACTAATGTCTTTTGATGTTTGATGCCATTGTGAGCAAGTTTGGAGGACGGCCTACTCACCTTCTTTTGCGGGTAGGAAGGTTATCAATTATAAGCTCTATAACCAACTGCCATGGTCTCTTACTATTCTAGAATCTTCATTCTTCCTTTTAAGCTCATCACCATGTTAAATAAGGCATTAGATCACCTCTTATGGTCGGGCTCTTGTGTAACACCCCATAAAAATAAACCATAAATAAATGGTGTAAATTAAATTAAATGTGATAGGTAGTAAATGGAAATTTTATAAAAGTCAGAAGTTGACCACGAAAATTATTCCGTTGTGTTCGTGGTAAAATTCTGATCTGTTTCCATATATAATATGCTTAAAATGGAGCTCAAACGAAGAAGTTATGAGCATTTGAAGTTTTCAGATTTAAATTAATTTAGTTTGAATACAAATTCAAATGAGAATTTAAATTTAGGGTTTGAATTTCAAAAATTAGATTGGGGGTTAAGTAAACATTTAGTTAATGTTTAACGTTAAAGGTAACTAGGTTAAGAAATTAATTAAAAAGCAACGGAATCAATAATTACCCAAAATAACGTATTAGTCGACCCCTTTACTGGGACTGGTCGACTCGTAGCGGTCTACTGGTTGATGGGGGATGGTTGACTGGTCGGTCATAAAAATTTGCAGTGGCGACCAGGGTTTGATAGGATGAACGCTCCATATTTCTCCGTTTTGACCTATTTTCATCCTACGCGTTTCAACCTATATAAATAGAACTCTATCCTCTCCACTTTTTATTCATATTATTTTAAGGAATTCAATGAAACTCTGCCATTGTTATCTCTCTAAATTAGATTTAGAAACTCTGTAGAGAATTCAAGTAATAATTCAATCTATTTTATATTTATTTCTTCTTCCTCCAACCTATCCTTATTCTATTATCCTCCAACTATTCTGAATCCAATAAAAATATATACATCTTCCCTATTCTACGTACATATATATCAAAAGAGAGAGATTCTGGAAGAGATTTAAGGTATGCAAATCCAAGGAAGCGAAGCTAAGGCTGTTCTATGAGTGAAAACCTTAGTATTTTTTAAGTAATTGTTTGGTGTATCTCTATGGATTTGAATATGCCTTAGGGATTTTGGGATTGCGATAATACGATGGATAAAATCGCCTAAAATTCCTTTTTACTTTGAAATGTCAATTCTATATTGAGATTCTCAATTATTTACATTAATTTGATGGAATTTCTTTTACTTATGAAATTTTTGATAATTTCATAGTCTATTCCACTTCTCCTTCTTCTTTGGTTCAGTTTGCGATTCTTCAATGAAATAAGGGATTTAGATTATGAATTTTAGTAGTTTACACCACTTATTCCACACAAGTTTCCTTCTTATCTATTTCTTTGTAAAAGAGGAGTTGAATATAATATGGAGTTTAGATTGCAATTCCTATTGTTTAGAATATTCCATTGAATTGGTATTGAATTTCTATTTTATTTATATGTCTGTTATTGCAATTTTGGTTATGAATATTTATTCCCTATTTTGGATATTAGAATCCCTTATTTTGGTATGTTGAAATCTTAGGAATTTGAAGAAAAATGACTTATAATAGTATTTGGTTAGGAAATTGACATTTAACACTTGTTTAGGGCGTCAAATCCGTGCGTTTAGAATTTATTAGGCACGAATATTTATTTATCTCTATTAGCGTAATTTATGTATAATTATTGCGTATATAGCGTAGTTAATTAGGTATTAATTTTCATTTATTTCCCCATTAGGAATGTAATTTATTCTTAGGAAAAAATAAAAGGAAACTCTTATATAGCCTAATTATTATTCTAAGGTGTAATAAAGAAGGTTCCCTATAAGGCCCTATTTATGAAACAATGAGATGAGTATTATTACATATATGGAGTGTATGTAATTTATGGCTAAGTCATAAGGATGCAAGGTCAATAGAGTTACATGACGGAAGTCTGCCCTTCACTTTAAGGCTACCAATAGTTGTGTACACTCCTATTGGTGTAAGATATCTTTATGTTAAATATTTATAATGACGCAAGGTTATTCCCAAATTCCATAAGAGGAATCTGCCCACCTAATATGGCTACCAGTTCCTACGAATAGTCGGACTAATGTGAGACGTCATTATGAGTATGACTATAGGACGAGGGGCCTTCTTCAAGGTATTAAGGTATTAAGTGGTTGTTTGAGGGCCCGCCTCTTTTCCCCAAATGAAGTATTAAATGGCCAAGGGGACACGTTAGGTGGTATCTCTACATGGGTCTACTTCTGGATAAGGTATTAAGTGAATGATTGAGGGTCCCTTTTTCCAAATAAAGAAGTATTAAGCGACTTGAGATTCCATATGATGTCAGCTAGATAGTACCATTGAGGAGCATGCCTTGGGAATAGGTATTAAACGACCGGAGTTTGCCTATTTTCCAATAAATGGTATTAAGTTACTTGGGTACTATCTCTTGCATCGCTAGACAATTATAACATGGGATTTGGGTTATGGGATTTTGGAGACCTGCTTCTTTCCATAAAAAAGAAGTATTAAATGATTTTAATGGTTTTATGTTCGTTAACATATTCTTATTTTGAAATATACTGCTTAAGTACTGAAAAGGTAAGACTCAAGGTTTTTATTTACCAGACACCTATTGTTCCGACTCCCTCCTCATTACAACACAGGTTAAAGGGTGTTGATGGTGAAGATGATGCTTAGAGATAGAAGGGGTTTTCTTGTGGCAGTATTTATCATTTTCACTTGCTTTTATGTGTACCCATGTATCTAGACTATTATCGTAACGGATTTATGATATGATTTGATGGTACTTGTATTTTGGTTTGAAATAAATGGGTACACTTTGCTATTATATTTTGTTTCATCCGATGTGATTTCTAAAAGTTTAGTTATGGCTCTATTATTTTCTTAGTTCTACTAACAGCTTACCTTAGAATGGATCTAAGTTTCGATAGGCCTTTTCTGGATCGAAATTCAGGCATGTTCTAGGGTGGGTTGTTACATTTGGTATTAGAGTTTAGGTTACCCAATCAATGGAGAAAAATATATGTATGAGAGGCGTATTTGTTATTTTTGAAAGGTGTTTTTCAAAAATCTTACTATTTATTTATTTTTGAATTTACATCTAACTCTACAGATTCCAACTATAAAAATAGTTACGACTATATTCCAAAAGGATGGGGGAGGTGACTATGAGTTGGAAGAATAAATATAGATAATTTATACTCCTACTTCGATTACCCATGGAGTGGAAATCATATCTTTAGGAGCAAACTAGGGAGAGCATGACCTCAACTTATGGAAGTACTCTAGAAGCTGGATAGTAATTGACTCCTTGATAAGGCCTAGTCTTCCTTATCATTATGGACCCTTTTGACATATTTAATAATAGGGGTAACTATAGATAAAAAGGTTAATATGTAGTAAATTGAATAAATTAATGACCCATTAGGATAATTATGGGAAAGATAAGGAAGGAGTAAATAGGTAGGATTTGAATAGAAAATAAACGACCTTAAGGAAACGTCTGTTAGGCTGACAACTAATTGATACAGACAAATTAACATTTATGGAGGTAACAAATGAAGTTGTTAGGTATTAATAAACTACAGAAGTAAGGAAAAGAGCAAACTACCGTAGGAAGGAATACATTTATCACAACAAGGAGGAAATTAGATGTTTAAAAGACAGAGTAGAAAAACTGAAAGGAGTAAATCCTTATTTTTAATAAGCTATTGAAAGGAAAGTTTTTCATAAGTTCCTTTTTGAAAAACAAAGAAAATTTTGAATGTCATAAATTAGAAAGTCTAACTTTTTAGGGAAAAAGTTTTATAATGAAATTTTAAAAAATGGAGATTATTTTATTCCTATTTGGGAACAAAGGAATTTTGAATCTTTGATAAAGGGTTTTAAAGTTTATATTTCCAAAGATGAAGATATTGAATTTAATACTTCATGTTTTAAGTATTGCAAGAAATGATGTAATAAATATTTAATTTTGAATAAGTTTATTTGTATGAAGATATTTTATTTTATGTACGAAAGTTATGTTTTTATAATTTTTATGGAGTAGGTACGGATCATGACCTAGGTAGGATAGACTACGGTTTTTAGGATATGAATAAAATAGGAATAGAATGTATAACCTGATTTGGAAATTTAAAATCAGTCTCAAAACTCTATTTGAAGAAGTTGGTAAAGTGTAAAGATATTCCAAATATGTAATTGGGTTGTGAATTAGGTTGCCCATATAATATGAATTTCTATATTTTAATTTTGGAACAGTTTCTGTGTAATTTCCATAAATTATCCAATTCCTAAAAATTTGTATAAAAGTGCTTTATTTGAACTAACAAGGAATACACCAAAAAGAAAAGAGATGTGTAAGAGATGGATATTCTTTTCCATAGTTTGCACTATCTATTTCAATGTAAAAAAAGAATTAATTCCTTGTAATTTCAAACAAAGAAAAACCCTCACTTGTGGTTAATTTATGTGAAATTATGACGATAATCTTTTAGTTAAGGATAGCTTCGATGAATTAAAATATGGAAATGAGTATTCTAGTTATAGAATTAGTAGTTAGATAGCATATAGCCACGCTTAATGACTAGAATATATATATATATATATATTAGCATAGGTTACGACTAAAATATAGAGAGCCATCGACAGCTAAATCAGCAGATTCAGACTAATATCGACTTGATGAACCAAATCAATCAGCAGCAACGGGGCAAAACTAGGAGGGATCCCACTCCTTACTCGATGTCGGAAAGCTCTAGTTTATAGGGTGGACACCACAGATATAGGCTTCGCAGAACTGACGGATATCATGCAGAAACCTCAGGGCGTCAACAGGTAGACCATCGTGGTTTGCCAGGGATGATCAGTGCTTGTCCCTCTGCTCGAGAAGGAAACTTACCTACGCATGCTGGGATTCAAACTGGAGCTGCTACGGTTAGTTTGGACGATGGAGTCCAATTGAATGCTGATCGGGTTCTTCCCCAGAATGATAGTGAAATGAATGTACAAGATGCACATCGAAAAGATATAGATCCAAGAAGGCGTGAAACGGCCTGCAGACATCGATCAGACTGTTTACGCGAGGTGGAACACGACCGCCGCTTGGCTCCGACCATTCAAACGCCGGATTTATCGGCAATGGTCAGACAATTGGTGAGAGAGAACCAAGGTTTAACTAATGATGACCATCGAATCTTGAGGAGCTATACCCCATTCACCGATAAAATTCTACATGTAGAATACCCGAGGAGGTTCAACATTCCATCGATGCCTGCCTACGAGGGAAAAACCGACCCCAGGCAGGACATTATGAGATACGAATGGCTGATGGATTCTGCGCAAGTCGATGATGCGACCAAGTGTAGATGCTTTCCCATAACTCTCTTTGGAATAGTGGCGATGTGGTTCATGAGGCTACCCCCGCGATCAATTTCTAGATTCGAAGATTTGGCAATCAAGTTTGTGGAGCAATTCGAATGCACGAGACTCGTCCTAAAAACGTGATGTCCCTTTCCAGTGTGATTCAGGCTCCAGGAGAGACGTTGTAACAACCTATAATTTTAATAAATATTTTAAATTAATTTTTATTCTGAAACTTTGATTTTTGAACAATTTTAAATTGAAGTTTGGAATTTTGCCTATGTATTTTGGATTTTTGTTTCATTTTTATTTTTCCAAATACAATTAAATATTGATTTTCTGGAAATGCTATATTTTGTCAAACTTTGACTTTTATTGAAAATTTTGAAATTTGAATTTTTAAAATTTTATCTTTTTCTTTGAAACAATAATTGGTTCTGATATCCGTTCTATTTTTCGTTTCGTCGAATTCCGTTTTAAAACTTTTTTAAAAAATAGATAAATTCAGCGTTTTACACGCAAAAGTTTATCTGCATTTTATCATTCATTTTCTATTTTATTTGCCATCTCTTATTTTGTTTTGGGTTTTGAATTTAATTGTGTGAATTTTGTTGTGTTTGAAATTTTCCTATATTAGTTGTATTTTGTTTACAATTTTAATTCTAGTTTCAATAAATTAAACTATTTTCTTTATTTATTTTCTTATTTTCCTACGACAAATTTTTATTTTCATTTCCACTTTGTTTTATTTTGATTTTCAATTTATTTACTTGAATTTTCTATTTTTTTATTTCGAATATATAGATTTGGAAATTCAAAGAGACAAAGTCTTCTCATTTGCTTGTGACTCTTCCTTTCCTTGGCTTTTCACTTGCTTTGGCCGTTCTTTTCTTTTGATAGCCGTACATTTCTCATTGCTAAATCATGTGAAAAACTTCTCATTCACTTCACAATTCACGGCATTCCATTTCTGAAAACATTTGTAAGTTTTTTTCCATGGCTTCTTCCTTTCTTATTCTCTTCTTCACTTTCTTCTCTTTTGTTTCTAATACAAAGCTCGGCCACTATACCCATCCTCACCTCCATCGACCACCACCATCACCTCCTCCTCCTTCACCTTCCATGGCAAGCACCCCTACCTCCTCTGGCCAGCCATTGCCGTGGCCATCATGATGAAGTTCCACCACAAAAACCATGCAAACATTGCCTAGGCAAACCCTTTTATTCCATCACCATTTCATGTTAGCTAGCCTCGGCCCTACCTTGCCACCACCTCCTCCAGCCGTGACTGACCTCACCACCGACCCCTAGCCGACCTGACCTGACCACCTGACCATGGTTGAACCCTTGACCGAGACTAGATTGCCTAGGTCGAACACAAGTAGTTGCAACCCTTTGCCTTTTTGCCTCCACTTGTTTTGTAACTCCAACCCCTTCATCTCCTTAGCCTAGCCATGTGCAAGGTGATGCAAACCCGAGCCATTTTCACAAATATAACATACATGGTCGAGTAAACAATGAGTAGTGGTCGAGCACTTATGATTTAAAAGCTTGGTTAAGTCATTTGTTAATTCTAATTTCATTTGTTTCAATTTAATCTTTGTGTTAAATATATAGTTATAATTGCTTTGCTTATTTGTTGTATACAAGATCAATATCTTGACTCTCTCTCCACTTGAATCTAAATCGTGCTGTATCGTGCTTTCTGGAATTTATCTGTGTGTTTGATTTGCTAACTCCAGCTTGAAAAGGTGAGTTATTCACGCTTGACATTCATACTTATAGAATTGTGAAACGATAACAAGTGAATGTGTAGAACTGTTATATCATGTTATACCTGCCTGTGATATGTATTATATGAGATTAAACCCTGTTACAAACCTGTCACATCATCTGCTATGTTATATTCTGTTATATTGTTTATTTTATTCTGTTTCTCACACTGCAAGTTCCCTGTAGAATAGAATCACTATGGGTTGAAATGATACATACCCGAACAGACTTTAGAATAAGGAAAAATCGTTATGGGCCGAAATGATAGGCCTGAGCGATTTTTATTTATTTTCAATTGACTTGGGATTGCGGGTTTGAAATGATAGAACCCGGATTTTTCTTTGTAAATTACGGATTGAAAAGATATATTATCCGTATCACTTGACTTAGGCTAGAAAATATTATACAGACGCGTGGTTATTTTATATAGTTTTCTGGAAATTTTATGTATTTTTAAAATGTAAAATTTGATTGGATTTAAAATGATTTAATAAAGTAATAATGATTTTTCTACGTATTAAAAATGTTAAATAAATGAATGGAAAAATTGTGATTTGAAACATAACTAATTTGGAAATTTGTAATTTGATTTTTAAAATGGAAGTTTAAGTTAATTAAATAAAAATGGAAATTAAGTTTTATTTATGAAATGGAAATTTAAATTTAAGTGTTAAGGTAAATTGTAAAAATGAAAAGAATGGGAAAATGGTACACTTGAATTTAATAAGTGAAATTATTGGAAAATTTGATTTTATTGTAAAAATTTTCTTTATAAAATCATAAGTTAAAGGGTATTTAAATGAACATTTTTGAAGTTGAAAAATATGATTTTTATAAGTTAAAATGGTTAAAATTGAAGTTTAATTGTTTCTAAAATTTTATTATAAATCTGGAAATTAAATTTGTAGCACTTCAGAAATGCTATCATTTCTGAAATTAACTTAAAATCTGAAGTAAAAGATACTGTAGCACTTTGTAAGTGCCGTGGTTGATGCAAATGAACTAAAGGCTAAATTAACTAAGGGTTACTGCAGCACTTGGTAAGTGCTGTGGTTGTAGAAAGAAAATGTAAATATGAAACTAATAAAAGGGCTACAGTAGCACTTGATAAGTGCTGCAGTTGGCTGAAATGAGGTTTTCAAATGTAACTGAACTACTACAGCAGTTTTTAAATACTGTCTTTGCTGAAATGAATTGTTTCAAATATAACTTACCGCAGCATTTTTCTAAGTGCTGCAAAAGCTGAAATTTCAATGTTTTAAAGTATTTAATTGAATAAACGAGCTCAGAAAAGGCTAAATTTTTTGGGAATTAAATATTTGATTTGAAGGTATAATGACTTCACTTTTAATGGTTTAAATGAATGATTTTAATTCGATTATAAAACCATTTTGAAATCTATAACCACGGGTACACTTCTTTGGGTGCCATTTGACTTCCTTGTGATTGTTTTGATGCACACCTTGATTTGAGAGCGTGGCTAGAAGTGAGCGATTACTGCAGCTCTGCGCTACCCTAGTCACATCAACACTGTTATTTGCATTGTTTACTTTAATATGGATATTTCTATGATAGCGTTTATTACTGCTTAATTGATGGTTTAACGGATCCTTAAAGGATGGGCGATCCCAAGCATCCTTTAAGTTATTGTGCATTGCTATTACAGTTCACTTGAGTTGGTTTACATTGTATAAGTATGTATGTCCTGACTCGAATGTTTGTGTTTAATTTACGCTCGAGTCAGCCTGAGAATCACAGCTTTGGATTCACCTTCTGGAGCTAGAGATTTGTTGGAGCTTAGTTGTCTATCGGTTCATCGATTTCTATTCCTGCCATTTCCTATTGAGTATTGTCTCTGTATTATTGACTTATGTATCCTGACTTCTATTGTATCTATTTTGACTATGAGATTTTGTATATGTTTTGAGAGTATGTATATAGTAGCTTCATGAACTACTGTGGTATTTTATTTCCGCTGCGAGTTATTCTGATATTCTGTGTCTGTGATTCTGTGTTTGATTTTATTTGCTCCAAATTTTCTTGACAATCTACTATTTTGAAGTATTCAAGTCTGACATGTGTGGATTTATTGTCGATTTGAATGGTCCAAAATAGTGGGCTATTGCATTTGGTATCGGAGCTTTGGTTTTAGGCAAACCTTAGCCTGCGGAGCAAAAAATCATTAGAGTTAGGGTAGAAATACCCTAGAATGAGTGAAATCAATCTCAGAATCATTTCTTTGTGAGAGAATGTATTTTCAAAATATAAAATGATTTTCAAATGATTTTAAAGAATTTTCAAAGATTATTTTAATATGAATTTTCTTGCTTTGAAAGTAAAAATTTTCTAAACTTCATTCCTTTCATATCCACCTTGTTAGTAATTTCTTTGATTAGGATCCTCTTAAATTTTGAACTTCTACCCTTGTTTGATCAAGATTCTTTGTTGATAGGAAGCTATTTGAGTATGGCAAAATCGGAAGAGCAGAAAGCAGCTCGTAGAGCACGAAGAGCCCTGGCCCGTAAGGAACGGGAGGAAGTGATCGAGAAGTGGGAAAAGCTGTGGAAGGAAAGGGCAGGACCTAGTCCTTATGACCATGTCATTTGTTATCGGTGTCAGGAAAAGGGACACTATGCCGCCATGTGTGGGAAGAGAGATAACGGAAAGAAGAAGGAGGGCCAGCATTTTCGATCCAAGATCTTCTGTTTTAGATGCTGTAGGGAGGGGCACTTTCCAAGTCGCTGCCAGAAGGTGAAGAAAGTGAAATCTGCACCCACTACATCAATCGACTTATGAACTATTTGCTACCACTGTAGGAGGGCTGGGCATATAGCCAGGAATTGTTCTGAGAGACAGCATGGGAAGAAAGTAGTGTACCCGCAGTTCACTAAGGAAGATGGGAGTGTAGTGCACTTGTGCTGGAAATGTAGAAGTTAGGGGCACATTGAGGGAGAGTGTTCTGGACCCGTTGAAGTACCACCCGGAAGAATTAATACTGATGCTTTGTTTATGTAGGAGTGGTAATCTGTGGATCTGTTTGTTATCAGTAGTTGTTAGGTTGCATTAGGTGAACTCTGTTGTATCTTTTGCTTAGCTGAAGTTGTCAAACTAAAGATATTTATGCTCCTGTTTTCGTATGATATGAATTTGAGTCTTTTCCAAATTTTAAATGGGAATTCTTTTGTATTAATATAGGTTATATATCTCTAATCTTGGTTTGGATTCTTATCGATTAGGATTCCTTTGAACTTTGGAATGCTCCCACTTGTTCTGAAATCCATTGCTGTCTCCCCTATTTGTATTCCTTTGATTTTGGAGCATTCCATAACTCCACTTTGAATGACCTCTAGAAAGATCGGCGATTCCGCCAATCTTTGAATGATTTGTAAAGGGGTGAAACTCACTTACAATTGGCATTGATTCATCAGGAGATTTCTGTATCCTCGGTTTACGTTGCTATCTATCTTCTGCTATACCTAGATTCTTTCTCTGGCGATCGAATGTCGATGTAACAACCCGCATATTTATCGATTTTTATATTTAAATGTTTTATTTAAATATAGAATCGTTAATCGGATTGATGTCCAAAAAGCTACTTTTTGCAAACAATCGAATTAGGACTCGAGACCACTTCCATTGAGTTCAAAACGTCGTTTGCAATCTTTTAAGTATAAACTTCGATATATTTGGAGTAGGTCGAATTTTGACGTTTTCACTTTGGGTTTGGGTTCAGCCCCCTAGTCCACATAATACCCCAAACTGAAACACTTCTCTTCATCCACTCCCATTTCTTAACCTTTTCAGTTCTAAAGAGAATAATGGAGGAAGAGAAAAAGAATTAAAATCCTAAACCCTAGTTTCCATTTGCAAATCAAGTTCTTGCTCCAAATTCAAAGAGAAGCATTGGTATGTATCATCTTCTTCTTCTCCAACTCATTCTTTTATCAATTTCAGAAATTCCTAAACCTAACTTTGGGAATGTTCTCCTTTTAAAGCTTAGATTGAAGCTTCATGAGTTGATATTGAAGAGGAATTGGTCTTAGCTTGTTTTAAAAGCTTCTTCTTCATTTGTTTGGGTTCAAAGGTGAGATTTTTATCTCACATCTTAGTCTATAATTATCTTCGATTGTTAGGTATGAATTCCTAACACTTATTCATGTGCATTTGATGTTGGTTTGGATCGATTTTGTGTATATTCCAATTTTTGGTGTTTTGGTTTAATTTTTGTGAAAATCCTTTTATGGATGTTTGAACATGTTTTTGGTGATGCATCGAAGTGCCTATAGGGCTGGGTTGCCGATTGGCGTAAACCCTTAGTGTTCGTCGCTCGTTCGATCGCATTTCGGTTTGGATTCGTCGATTTTGAGATAGGCTGTTATTTTTTGCCTAGCAGAAAAATTCAGACGTCTGTCATAAATTTCAGACGTCTGAAACCAAATACAGACGTCTGTAACAAAAATACAAACGTCTGAGATCAAATATAGATGTCTGTAATAAAATATTTAGACGTCTGAATTTAGTTCAAAATGTTTTTTTACTCTCTGTTTCAATTTTAGACCTCTGAGCCGTCTGTCACAAAAATTCAGACGTCTGAGATAAAATTTAGACGTCTGTCACAAAAATTTAGATGTCTGAACTGCTGATTTTGCCTAATTTGCCTATTTTCGAGTAAATTTCCAAGGTTTATCGATTTTTGTCGATCCAACTTATTGTTATCAATTATTATCGAGTTTGATGACTTCTTTCTTTGGACTTTTGAGAATATCCATTTTTGATGGATTCATTATTGATCTCTTTGGATTTTATTCACGTCTTCGAATGTGAATTTTTATGATTGATTGTTTCTACAATCACTTCTATGATTTGTCACTTCAAAATATAAAGGTTTTCTATACTAGTAGTAAATATCAAAACCCTTTCATTAAAACGACTTCAACACTATTTTATTACAAAGCTCGTTTCTTAAAACCGTTTTCCAGTCTATTAGTATATACAAACCTTTACTTCATTCGTATGAGAAAATATAATTAAACGACTTAGCAAAACAAGTGGTATGAAACGCTTGCGTTTACTTCGTCGGTTAATTTATGGGCTTGTTCGATTGAAACTCTTGTGACAATTTTCTAGTGCAGATCTACAATCTGTTCGTAAATATTTGAGTTAAGCAAGTGGTTATGGGACATGAAGCTAAACTCTTATATTTACTAGCTTAGTGTAATCGACACTTCTTGATGATCGATGATGATCATTTTATGATTTAGACTAGCAATGTGCGATGTTTCTTTGTCCACGTGGAGGATTGTTCCTCGTTTTAATGAGCTTCGGCTCATCAGGAGGAGCTTCGGCTCAAAGTCCGCAGTGGGGGACTATACCCTGTCAGGAGGAGCTTCAGCTCACCAGGAGGAGCTTCGGCTCAAAGTCCGCAATGGGGGACTATACCCTATCAGGAGGAGCTTTGGCTCATCAGGAGGAGCTTTGGCTCATCAGGAGGAGCTTCGGCTCATCAGGAGGAGCTTCGGCTCAAAGTCCGCAATGGGGGACTATACCCTGTCGGGAGGAGCTCCGGCTCATTTTTATAGGATTGGCCATCCTTTTCTTGTGATTTCTGGATTTCTTGTTGTGATTTCTGGAATTTATGTTTCACCAGCTTTTTACCATTGACATTGATGAGTATGTCATTTTATTGTGGCTTGGTGAATTAAATAAAGAATATGACATTCTTTTGATGCTATGAGATTCTTGAGATATTGTATGCCTTTAGTTGATTTTCTATGTAGACTTGACGTAGTATGACATTCTTGGTTATCATACGTTTTTATTATATCTCTTCTTATATCTCATTTTATCTGATAATTATAGCTAGACTGATCCGTTTATTATTTTCTTCTTAAATAATACTCGGGTCAGACTGAGATTTTACAGGTGCTTCCTCTTGACTTCTTATCTGGGACTACCATCTGACTTTTGGCTAACTACTCTAGTTTTGTAGTTTTTGTTGTATACATTTGAGATTAGACTCCTTGATGTATACATATTCTATTGTCTTGCACCTGTATCTATTCTTTTGTATTATCGTGGATCTTTCTGACCACTACTCTGACGTACACTTTCATGTGTTATATTATTATTCATATCTTCTTCCGCCTTTTTGATATGGATGTCTGTGACTGATTTATGTTATGTTTATTTCTATGTTTGTTTCCGAAGATTATATATATAGCCACTGTGTGATAGCTTTGAGTTTGTATCGGTATGTCGGATCTCCTCCTTAAATGATATGCATTCTATACTATCTGACATATCGGTACTCGCACAAAGAAGTTACATGGATGGTCGCTCCTCAACAGCCTTATTCTCCGTGCTAATTGACAGCACTACACCGTAGTGTTCTTGGTTAGCGTGGGTATAGAGGTGGGGCGTCACAGCTTGGTATCAGAGCCAAACTTCGGAACAATGTAGAATAATCTAGCAAGGATCATTGTCCTAAGTCTTTCTTAGGAATCGTGCCTTAGGATTTTATTCGAGTCAATTGGACCCGTCCTATCCTATTTCCTTTTATGATTCCTTGTTTTATCAATCAAGTTTAAAAGAAATTCATTCTGTGAATAACTTTTTCTTCTTCTTTCTTTCTTTCTTAAAGAAGAAGAGATGGTTGGATCTGGCAGTCCTAGCGCTGGTCAATCCAGTAGTCCTTCTCTAGATGGCGTATTCATGTCTGCCCAGCAACTTTTGGATCTTGTAAAGAATCAAAAGTTTATTTGTGCTTTGTGTAAGAACCCCGAAATGGTTTTACCTCTAAAACTTGAAGTTCCTTTCCATCAGCTTGTGGATATCACTCTTCGACATGAAGAGGTTGGTAAAGGAAGTGATAGTGATATTGGGATTTCCAAGAAGAGGCATATTAAGTTCAAGAGCCTTAATCCCAATAAGAGAGTGAAGCAAACTACTTTTGTAGAAAAGACTCCAATCCCTAAACATGGAGGATGCTACAATTGTAATTCAAAGGAACACTATGCGAATATGTGTCCGAAACCCCATTCTTGTCGCTATTGCAAGGAACCGGGTCATCTTTTATCTGCATGTCCCAAACTTTTGAACAAGGACATGAGAAAGCTAAATATTGTGCAAGCCCCTAGCAACACTTCTCTTGGTCAAGGTAATTCTTCTTCTATCTTTGACGATATTTCTTTTGAGATTATCTTATTCGAGTTCTTTGTGATATGGGTTTCATCTCATTATTTTTATATCAAAGGAACTTGTGATTCTTTTTCTTTAAAAACATTTCTGGGCTTGATGACTTCTTTGAGGATTGTGAATCCGGATTGGTGGATCCGCAATACTCAATTTGTTTTTTTTATTGATGTAGAAATTATTTTATGTGATTTATCTTTCTGAGCTGATTTTTACTTAGGCTTCGGAATTGACTTTTGTAAGGATTGGCTTAATTATTATGAAGTCATATCCTTTGTCCCGTGTGGACTATTCATCTTCGACATTTTCAATCTATTAAGCAGATTTCCGTTTTTCCTTTGTGATTTTGATTCCAATTTGATGGCATCATTTTATTCTTTAAGCTCACATGATGAGGAAAGTGTTATTTCTCTCATATATGTAGTTTGATAATTTTCCGGTATTTTTGAGTTTGTCTTAGGATTATCACCTAAGCAATCTTTTGTGTGGCATTAAGGTCTTTCTAGCTCGACCTTGCCACCGATTTTCATTTTCTACGAGTTGCGGAAGTTAGCATCCACTTACCGCATTCCGCACTCGTTATGGTTCTTATGAATGACTTATTATGTCATTCAGTTTATCTAGTTTATTTCATCCATTTTGTAAATCGAGTATTCTATGAATATTTCGATGAGACCATTCTTGTATTCATTGATTTTGGATGAAAATAGCAATTTAAAATTTTGCAAATCTTTTTCATAAGATTTATTTATAAGAACAATTTGATTTTTCTCTTAAACGAGCAAAGAATATTCTTAAAGGTTTTTTTTAAGAACATGTTTATCACATAGAAGATGATTTTGTGATTGTATTGCCCATTGAGTGCTTTAAGAATTCTGGTCGATGCGCTTGATCAACGTTATCGATAGGAATCTCCTAAACGCTTTGATGAGACAATTAGACACGATATATATTGACTTGTAAAATGTAAATTTTCTGAAAAGATTACTACTTAAAGATAAATGTAATTTTGAAAGTTTTAGCTTTTCGGGAAAGAAGATTATTTGAAAGAATTCTTTTCCGATATCCATATTCTTGTGATTCCCAAAGGGAACCAAGATTTTTTCTTTTGTACCAATGCTAATTGTATTGGTTTGGATGCCATTCTCTTGCAAAAGAGAACGTGCTATCACTTGTGCTTCTAAATCATTAAAGCCGATCGAGACTAGGTATGCCACTCATGATCTAGTGCTCGCGGTTATTGTTTCCCTTTTAAAAAAAAATTTGGCATCATTATTTTTGGGTGAGAAATTTGTTCTCTACCCTGATCATAAATCTTTGGAATATTTATTTTCTCATAAGGAACTTAATATTGGCTCGAGTTCCTTACATCTTATGGTCTTGACATTCTTTATACTCCCGAAAGGGGAATCATGTTGCCAATGCACTTAGTCGTAGGCAACAAGTGGTTATTTCTTTGATGATATCCATATGGAATACCAAGTTCATCGGACGTTTCGATGTATTTCGTTTTATTGAGCTTTGTCTCATTTCTTTTATGGATTAGCGTCCGATGTCCTTTTATGGAGTTCGGATCATTGGACGTACCATTTTCAAACTACGTCGGTGTTCCGAATTATTTGAGCTTTGGTTCATCTGGCGTACCGTTTTTGTGCTACGCCGTCACACCGGTTCAATTTTCTGTTATTCACGACGTTTTCTTACGTCTTTCTCCTACAGAAATGCCTTAAGGTTTCCGATTTTTATTCTTGAGCTTGGTGTTATAGTAGGGATTGAAGTTTCACCAGATTTGACTTTTGAGCAACAACCTATTCGCATCATTTCTTCGAGTGTTGAGCGCCTTCGAAATAAAGATGTTCTTTTTGTGAAAGTTCAATGGTTCTCAAATCTCAAGGATAGGTCTTGGGAATCCAGAGAATTCATTGAGCGAACTCGTTCGGGCTAACTCTTTCATGCTCTTTATGGTGAACTTCTTATTTCAAATTTTCTTTTGTGTTGATATGCTTCTATGGTTGTTACTCTTATTTTCTTCTTAAGTATTGCGAGGACGCAATTTCTTTAAGGAGGGGAGTCTGTAACAACCCGCATATTTATCGATTTTTATATTTAAATGTTTTATTTAAATATAGAATCGTTAATCAGATTGATGTCCAAAAAGCTACTTTTTGCAAACAATCGAATTAGGACTCGAGACCACTTCCATTGAGTTCAAAACGTCGTTTGCAATCTTTTAAGTATAAACTTCGATATATTTGGAGTAGGTCGAATTTTGACGTTTTCACTTTGGGTTTGGGTTTGGGTTCAGCCCCCTAGTCCACATAATACCCCAAACTGAAACACTTCTCTTCATCCACTCCCATTTCTTAACCTTTTCAGTTCTAAAGAGAATAATGGAGGAAGAGAAAAAGAATTAAAATCCTAAACCCTAGTTTCCATTTTCAAATCAAGTTCTTGCTCCAAATTCAAAGAGAAGCATTGGTATGTATCATCTTCTTCTTCTCCAACTCATTCTTTTATCAATTTCAGAAATTCCTAAACCTAACTTTGGGAATGTTCTCCTTTTAAAGCTTAGATTGAAGCTTCATGAGTTGTTATTGAAGAGGAATTGGTCTTAGCTTGTTTTAAAAGCTTCTTCTTCATTTGTTTGGGTTCAAAGGTGAGATTTTTATCTCACATCTTAGTCTATAATTATCTTCGATTGTTAGGTATGAATTCCTAACACTTATTCATGTGCATTTGATGTTGGTTTGGATCGATTTTGTGTATATTCCAATTTTTGGTGTTTTGGTTTAATTTTTGTGAAAATCCTTTTATGGATGTTTGAACATGTTTTTGGTGATGCATCGAAGTGCCTATAGGGCTGGGTTGCCGATTGGCGTAAACCCTTAGTGTTCGTCGCTCGTTCGATCGCATTTCGGTTCGGATTCGTTGATTTTGAGCTAGGCTGTTATTTTTTGCCTAGCAGAAAAATTCAGACGTCTGTCATAAATTTCAGACGTCTGAAACTAAATACAGACGTCTGTAACAAAAATACAGACGTCTGAGATCAAATATAGACGTCTGTAATAAAATATTTAGACGTTTGAATTTAGTTCAAAATATTTTTTACTCTCTGTTTCAATTTTAGACCTCTGAACCGTCTGTCACAAAAATTCAGACGTCTAAGATAAAATTTAGACGTCTGTCACAAAAATTTAGACGTCTGAACTGCTGATTTTTGCCTAATTTGCCTATTTTCGAGTAAATTTCCAAGGTTTATCGATTTTTGTCGATCCAACTTATTGTTATCAATTATTATCGAGTATGATGACTTCTTTCTTTGGACTTTTGAGAATATCCATTTTTGATGGATTCGTTATTGATCTCTTTGGATTTTATTCACGTCTTCGAATGTGAATTTTTATGATTGATTGTTTCTACAATCACTTCTATGATTTGTCACTTCAAAATATAAAGGTTTTCTATACTAGTAGTAAATATCAAAACCCTTTCATTAAAACGATTTCAACACTATTTTATTACAAAGCTCGTTTCTTAAAACCGTTTTCCAATCTATTAGTATATACAAACCTTTACTTCATTCGTATGAGAAAATATAATTAAACGGCTTAGCAAAACAAGTGGTATGAAACGCTTGCGTTTACTTCGTCGGTTAATTTATGGACTTGTTCGATTGAAACTCTTGTGACAATTTTCTAGTGCAGATCTACAATCTGTTCGTAAATATTTGAGTTAAGCAAGTGGTTATGGGACATGAAGCTAAACTCTTATATTTACTAGCTTAGTGTAATCGACACTTCTTGATGATCGATGATGATCATTTTATGATTTAGACTAGCAATGTGCGATGTCTCTTTGTCCACGTGGAGGATTGTTCCTTGTTTTAATGAGCTTCGGCTCATCAGGAGGAGCTTCGGCTCAAAGTCCGCAATGGGGGACTATACCCTGTCAGGAGGAGCTTCGGCTCAAAGTCCGCAATGGGGGACTATACCCTGTCAGGAGGAGCTTTGGCTCATCAGGAGGAGCTTCGACTCAAAGTCCGCAATGAGGGACTATACCCTATCAGGAGGAGCTCCGGCTCATTTTTATAGGATTGGCCATCCTTTTCTTGTGATTTCTGGATTTCTTGTTGTGATTTCTGGAATTTATGTTTCACCAGCTTTTTACCATTGACATTGATGAGTATGTCATTTTATTGTGGCTTGGTGAATTAAATAAAGAATATGACATTCTTTTGATGCTATGAGATTCTTGAGATATTGTATGCCTTTAGTTGATTTTCTATGTAGACTTAACGTAGTATGACATTCTTGGTTATCATACGTTTTTATTATATCTCTTCTTATATCTCATTTTATCTGATAATTATAGCTAGACTGATCCGTTTATTATTTTCTTCTTAAATAATACTCGGGTCAGACTGAGATTTTACAGGTGCTTCCTCTTGACTTCTTATCTGGGACTACCATCTGACTTTTGGCTAACTACTCTAGTTTTGTAGTTTTTGTTGTATACATTTGAGATTAGACTCCTTGATGTATACATATTCTATTGTCTTGCACCTGTATCTATTCTTTTGTATTATCGTGGATCTTTCTGACCACTACTCTGATGTACACTTTCATGTGTTATATTATTATTCATATCTTCTTCCGCCTTTGTGATATGGATGTCTGTGACTGATTTATGTTATGTTTATTTCTATGTTTGTTTTCGAAGATTATATATATAGCCACTGTGTGATAGCTTTGAGTTTGTATCGGTATGTCGGATCTCCTCCTTAAATGATATGCATTCTATACTATCTGACATATCGGTACTCGCACAAAGAAGTTACATGGATGGCCGCTCCTCAACAGCCTTATTCTCCGTGCTAATTAACAGAACTACACCGTAGTGTTCTTGGTTAGCGTGGGTATAGAGGTGGGGCGTCACAGTCGATTTGCCTTAGATTCTCGCATCGATTATATTCCTGCAGTCACGGTTGACTCGGTTAAGGTCGCCCGCGATTTATATAGGGTTATCCATCTTCTATTTGGTAATTTAATTTTCTCATCTTCGTTCGAGATTATCTTCGAATCAGAATTCTATTTGATTAGGGTTCCTCTAAATTTGAATCTCTGTTTTGTTTTGAAATCCATCCTTGAATCATCCCTTGGAAAATTTGTGGTTGGTTGTATTTTTGGAAATTGTGTATACATCGAAGTTATTATTTTGATAAGGATGACCATATTTTTATATAAAGGTGAAATGTTTTCGATAAGGAATGTATACCTTTTAAAATGAGAATTTGAAGTTTCGAAAGGATTTGAAATTTTGAAATTATATAAGAAATTGATTCATATAAAAGTGATTTATAATTGAATGGTTTTGAATTCGAAATTTGAGAGATTGAACTCCGGCATTTTTGAAATTGGTTTAAGATTTTGAAAATATATAATAATACGATTTGAAAGTATTTTCGAATAAGAAATGTTTCAAATGATTTTAAATGAGTTTCAATGATTTTGAAGAAATTTCAAAGAAGTTTTCAAAGAAACTTGAAGTACAGAACTCACTGATGTCACTGGGAAATAATTTCGGTGATGAATGCATGCATCATCGACATCGATTTTCGAGTTTCAGAGTGGGGGAGAGGCCACTTTAGTAGCTTTGTTATGCGATTGATTTTGTGAAACCAATTTTGATTTCAAATTCCGAAGTATGATTTGGTATTCAAAAGATATATGTATATATATTGGAAACGGTTTGAAATGAGCCCGGTGTTCAGTCCTTGAGTTTTGGATTTGATTGATGTAACCCTATCTTTTGGAATTGATTTACTGATTTGTTGATGATTTCCAACTCTTGGATTGTAAATATGATTTCTCTGACTATTTAGAATGTTCGAGCACTTCCAAAACAAGGTTTAAATTTTCAAAGCTAAGAAATTTTGAAAAGTACAAATTATTTGATAAAACATATAAGCTTAGTTTCGTATGTTTAAAATATGAAGTGATAATCAATGGCATTAAATGAATTTAAATTGAAACTTGTTTTATGATGAGACAAGTAGGAATAGATACATAAGTTGTATGTATACTGTTTTATTCACATAATTAATTTGATCCAGGTTTGAGTACACAAGTTTGAGGTGAATTACACCATTTCGTGTTAGGATTTTTTCATTTGATTCTTGATGGCGAATACTTGATATAGATTTGTGGCTTGATTCTAGAATTCTCTATCGTAGTATATTGCTATGCAAGGAGACTGATTGCTTCTAGTCAAGAAACCATATCGAAGTCCGCATTAGAGAAGTCGAATGGACAATACTAGCTCTAAAGCGAACTTGTGGGATCGAGCGAGCAATCGAATGTGATTTTGTGAAATGATGACATATGTACATCTTATGTTCTAATATCATTGATATACTTTGACGCTGAAATTGAAAGTTGTCGGGTTGGATATCTTTGTAATTTAAATTTGAAATTTTCTTTTATGCAAAACTACTATTAATTTAAAACCATTTTACAAGACTATGTTACAAACTATTCTATTTACAAAACTATTTTTCAAACTATTTTACTTACAAACTATTTTTTTATATACGAAACTATTTTACAAAACTATTTTATATACAAAACTATTTTTTATATTCAAAACTATTCTAAATTCAAAACCTTTTAGTAAGCAAAGATGTTCAATCCCATATGGCTCTTCATGCAGCGAAATTTATTTTTGAAAATTTTGATCCTTATATAAGATGGACTTTATGTAAGTATAAGATGATTTTGAAAACCATGGATTCTGAGAAAAGGTTTGGTTTCGAAAATAGATTGAAATTTAAAATCCAGTATTTATATGATGATTTTGGAAATGAATTGTTTGACTTAAATTATATTGATTTAGAAACTTGGATTATTCTCCAAACCTATTATTTTGAAAACTTTGAAACTAAAGATATTTAAATTGAGAAGAAATAATTTGGTGGAATTATATATGATTTTGAAACTGTATTGATATTGAAACAAATTTGAGAACCTTGTGTTACTAAATACTTGATTTGGGAGTTACCGAACTTATATAAAATTGATTTGTATAAGTATGATGTTGATTCAAAAACTGTTGATTTGGAAAGGTACTCAATTTGAAAAGTGAAATCTTATATTATCGAAGTCTATATAAGTGTGATTTGATATACTATTGATTTTGGAAAGTATTCGATTTGAAAATGAAATCTTATATATAATGGACTTTATATAAGTACGATATTTGAAAAGGTACTATATGATACAATATTTTCGAAGTAAAGATATGGAAAGTGCCTTCTGCTTGATATCCGCTTTGTGGCCACATTGTGGCTTCATTCTATCGATATTATTTCTCTGATTTGGATTTTCCGGATATGATACTCGAGTGTCCAACGAATTCCATGGCGATCTCCGTGGTCTTACGAGCACGACGGCATAGCGAAATTCGCTTGGCTGAGATGGCCTACGGGTACGGATGTTTCCTGGGGGATCCAGGTGTAACCATTATGTATCTGCGATCTATGTAGGTCGTTCTTAGTAGCGAAATCCGCAGGGCTGAGATAGCTTACGGATATAGATGTTTCCTGGGGGATCCAGGCATAACCATTGTGTATCTACGGTCTACTAGTCATCATGGCAAAATTCGCAGGGCTGAGAAAGCTTACGGATACGGATGTTTCCTGGGGGATCCAGGCGTAACCATTGTGTATCTGCGATCCATGGTTAAACAATGATTTGGTTGATTTGTTTGGATTGTACTTTCCATATCTATTTTTTTTTAAGTTTTTCTAGTATTTTCACTGGGTGTTGAAAACAAGTCTACTAAGTACCTGGAGAATTCTAGCTTTGCGCCTGATCAACGCATGGCCAGAGTCTGTAGGAACGAGGATAAACTTGTTAAGACATCGAGTTATAAAAGTATTTTGAAAAGTATTATATAAAGGATATTTTGATCATTTATTTTACCTTTCTAAATAATTTAAAATGTTTTAAATATTGTTTACTTCGAACTAACAAATTTGAATCAAATGACTATTCATCATATTATAAACTATTTAAAATGTTATAAATATTTAAAATTCTAATTGAAATTTATATGGTTTTAAATTAACGGTTCATCCTTGTCTTTCAACCCATTTTTCCTGCTAGCTATTCTTATTTCTCTTACTTTTCCTGCTAGCTATTCCTATTCTCCTATTTTCCCTTCTAGCTATTCCTATTCTCCTACCTTCTTCTTTTTTGGGGATGTCTTTCAACCTATTGTTCTTTCTAGTTGTTTCTTCGATTTTCTTCCTTTTCGAGGACGAAAAGCTTTGAGTGGGGGAGAGTGTAACAACCCATAATTTTAATAAATAATTTAAATTAAATCTTATTCCGAAACTTTGATTTTTGAATAATTTTAAATTGAAGTTTGGAATTTTGCCTATGTATTTTGGATTTTTGTTTCATTTTTATTTTTCCAAATACAATTAAATATTGATTTTCTGGAAATGCTATATTTTGTCAAACTTTGACTTTTATTGAAAATTTTGAAATTTGAATTTTTAAAATTTTATCTTTTTCTTTGAAACAGTAATTGGTTCCGATATCCGTTCTAATTTTCGTTTCGTCGAATTCCGTTTTAAAACTTTTTAAAAAAATAGATAAATTCAGCGTTTTACACGCAAAATTTTATCTGCATTTTATCATTCATTTTCTATTTTATTTGCCATCTCTTATTTTGTTTTGGGTTTTGAATTTAATTATGTGAATTTTGTTGTGTTTGAAATTTTCCTATATTAGTTGTATTTTGTTTACAATTTTAATTCTAGTTTCAATAAATTAAACTATTTTCTTTATTTATTTTCTTATTTTCCTAAGACAAATTTTTATTTTCATTTCCACTTTGTTTTGTTTTGATTTTTATTTTATTTACTTGATTTTTCTATTTGTTTATTTTGAATATATAGATTTGGAAATTCAAAGAGACAAAGTCTTCTCATTTGCTTGTGACTCTTCCTTTCCTTGGCTTTTCACTTGCTTTGGCCGTTCTTTTCTTTTGATAGCCGTACATTTCTCATTGATAAATCACGTGAAAAACTTCTCATTCACTTTACAATTCACGACATTCCATTTCTGAAAACATTTGTAAGTTTTTTTCCATGGCTTCTTCCTTTCTTATTCTCTTCTTCACTTTGTTCTCTTTTGTTTCTAATACAAGGCTCGGCCACTATACCCATCCTCACCTCCACCGACCACCACCATCACCTCCTCCTCCTTCACCTTCCACGGCAAGCACCCCTACCTCCTCTGGCCAGCCATTGCCGTGGCCATCATGATGAAGTTCCACCACAAAAACCATGCAAACATTGCCTAGCCGAACCCTTTTATTCCATCACCATTTCATGTTAGCTAGCCTCGGCCCCACCTTTCCACCACCTCCTCCTACCGTGACTGACCTCACCACCGACCCCTAGCCGACCTGACCTGACCACCTGACCATGGTTGAACCCTGACCGAGCCTAGATTGCCTAGGCCGAACACAAGTAGTTGCAACCCTTTGCCTTTTTGCCTCCACTTGTTTTGTAACTCCAACCCCTTAATCTCCTTAGCCTAGCCGTGTGCAAGGTGATGCAAACCCGAGCCATTTTCACAAATATAACATACATGGCCGAGTAAACAATGAGTAGTGGTCGAGCACTTGTGATTTAAAAGCTTGGTTAAGTCATTTGTTAATTCTAATTTCATTTGTTTCAATTTAATCTTTGTGTTGAAATATATATTTATAATTGCTTTGCTTATTTGTTGTATACAAGATCAATATCTTGACTCTCTCTCCACTTGAATCTAAATCGTGATGTATCGTGCTTTCTGGAATTTATCTGTGTGTTTGATTTGCTAACTCCAGCTTGAAAAGGTGAGTTATTCACGCTTGAATTCATACTTATAGAATTGTGAAACGATAACAAGTGAATGTGTAGAACTGTTATATCATGTGATACGTGCATGTGATATGTATTATATGAGGTTAAACCCTGTTATAAACCTGTCACATTATCTGCTATGTTATATTATGTTATATTGTTTATTTTATTCTGTTTCTCACACTGCAAGTTCCATATAGAATAGAATCACTATGGGTTGAAATGATACATACCCGAATAAACTTTAGAATAAGGAAAAATCATTATGGGCTAAAATGATAGGCCCGAGCGATTTTTATTTATTTTTAATTGACTTGGGATTGCGGGTTTGAAATGATAGAACCCGTATTTTTCTTTGTAAATTACGGATTGAAATGATATATTATCCGTATCACTTGACTTAGGCTAGAAAATATTATACAGACCCGTGGTTATTTTATATAGTTTTCAGGAAAATTTTAAGTATTTTTAAAATGTAAAATTTGATATTTTGAGTTAAATTTGGATTTAAAATGATTTAATAAAGTGATAATGATTTTTCTATGTATTAAAAATGTTAAATAAATGAATGGAAAAATTGTGATTTGAAACATAACTAATTTGGAAATTTGTAATTTGATTTTTTAAATGGAAGTTTAAGTTAATTAAATAAAAATGGAAATTAAGTTTTATTTATGAAATGGAAATTTAAATTTAAGTGTTAAGGTAAATTGTAAAAATGAAAAGAATGGAAAAATGGTACACTTGAATTTAATAAGTGAAATTATTGGAAAATTTGATTTTATTGTAAAATTTTTCTTTATAAAATCATAAGTTAAAGGTTATTTAAATGAACATTTTTGAAGTGGAAAAATATGATTTTTATATGTTAAAATGGTTAAAATTGAAGTTTAATTGTTTCTGAAATTTTATTATAAATCTGGAAATTGAATTTGTAGCACTTCAGAAATGTTATCATTTCTGAAATTAACTTAAAATCTGAAGTAAAAGATACTGCAGCACTTTGTAAGTGCTGTGGTTGATGCAAATGAACTAAAGGCTAAATTAACTAAGGGCTACTGCAGCACTTGGTAAGTGCTGTGGTTGCAGAAAGAAAATCTAAAATCTGAAGCTAATAAAAGGGCTACAGTAGCACTTGATAAGTGCTGCAGTTGGCTGAAATGAGGTTTTCAAATGTAACCGAACTACTACAGCAGTTTGTAAATGCTGTCTTTGCTGAAATGAATTGTTTCAAATATAACTTACCGCAGCATTTTTCTAAGTGCTGCGAAAGCTGAAATTTCAATGTTTTAAAGTATTTAATTGAATAAATGAGCTCAGAAAAGGCTAAATTTTTTGGGAATTGAATATTTGATTTGAAGGTATAATGACTTCACTTTTAATGGTTTAAATGAATGATTTTAATTCGAAATTATAAACCATTTTGAAATCTATAACCACGGGTACACTTCTTTGGGTGCCATTTGACTTCCTTGTGATTGTTTTGATGCACACCTTGATTTGAGAGTGTGGCTAGAGGTGAGCGATTACTGCAGCTCTGCGCTACCCTAGTCACATCAACACTGTTATTTGCATTGTTTACTTTAATATGGATATTTCTATGATAGCGTTTATTACTGCTTAATTGATGGTTTAACAGATCCTTAAAGGATGGGCGATCCCAAGCATCCTTTAAGTTATTGTGCATTGCTATTACAGTTCACTTGAGTTGGTTTACATTGTATAAGTATGTATGTCCTGACTCGAGTGTTTGTGTTTTACTTTACGCTCGGGTCAGCCTGAGAATCACAGCTTTGGATTCACCTTCTAGAGCTAGAGATTTGTTGGAGATTAGTTGTCTGTCGGTTCATCGATTTCTATTCCTGCTATTTCCTATTCAGTATTGTCTCTGTATTATTGACTTATGTATCCTGACTTCTATTGTATCTATTTTGACTATGAGATTTTGTATATGTTTTGAGAGTATGTATATAGTAGCATCATGAACTACTATGGTATTTTATTTCCGCTGCGATTTATTTTGATATTCTGTGTCTGTGATTCTGTGTTTGATTTTATTTGCTCCAAATTTTCTTGACAATCCACTGTTTTGAAGTATTCAAGTCTGACATGTGTGGATTTATTGTCGATTTAAATGGTCCAAAATAGTGGGATGTTATAGACGTTGAAAGATTATTTGGAGAGATTTCATATAGCTGTTAAGGAGGTCAGTAATCCAAATTATCATGCGATACTCATGGCCGTGACGAGGGGGATTGACCCAGAGTCTGATATTAGCGATATGCTAGCTGGTAAGCCGCTCGCAACATTGTAGTGCTTTTACGCAAAGACGGCTCAATTTTTGAGAAAGCAGGAAGCCGAGTCTACCAGAAAAATGAATGTTGTGGGACTAAGTGGAGAAGGAGTATAAAGTAACATTGCACTAAAACAGTCCGATGATAGAGTCCAAGTGAATGTTCAGAATAAACCAAATCAGCAAAAGAGAGGCGGAGATAGGAACCGAGAATGAAAAAGGGATTTTGGAAGGCTGAAGCCTAGGATTCCAATGTATGAAAATTACACGCCATTGAATACGTCCCTGGAGAATATCTATCGGTCTACTTGCAATACCATGCAGTACAGAAAGCCGCCCCCAAAAGAGTCAATAAGAGGCAGAAGCAGTTCGGGAAATATTGTCGGTTTCATGAGTGTTATGGGCATAATACAAATGAATGCAGGCATTTCCAAGATGTTATAGAAAAACTGATTCGAGAAAAGAAGTTACAATAGTTTGTGAAATCCCCACAGGATGGCGGGCAGGGGACTCTTGAGCCTAACCGAGGACAAGCTCCATGTAGGGCCGAGGAGCCTGCATGGACCGTGGAAGATTGGTGATAAATACGATAGTCGAAGGACCACACCCGACAGATAGGGGCTGGAAAGAGATGGAGTGCTATGCTAGCGCAATTAGACATGTGGACTTTGAGTGTTGTTCGAATACGGAGGACGGAGCTTCGGCAAAACAGCAACGTACAATGGCGGATGATATTATATTTAGGAATAGAGATGCAAATAAGGTAGAGGCTCCAAGAATCGACCCAATGGTCATTTCAGCTATGAATGGTCCTGCTTTGGTGAGAAGGATTTTGATTGATTATGGAACTTCGGTAAATATAATCTTCAAAAAAGCTTATGATCAAATGAGGATGGAAGCCAAAGATTTAAAACCGTCTAAAGCTCGTATATATGGTTTTAATAGCATCGCAACTGAAGCTGTTGGTTATATGGAATTACTTGTCAAGTTGGGAGAAGGTGAATGAAGGAGAGTATGAATCTTGTCGTTTATTGTCTTGGATGTTGATTCTCCATACAATGTTTTTCTAGGTCGACCGGCCCTAGTTGAATTCCAAGCAGCTCTTGCTCTGTGGTGTTTGACTTTGAAATTTCTGACTGATAATGGTGTAGGAGTTGTTCATGGCGATTAGGCGACTAAACATGCATGTTATGTAGCTGAGTTAAGGGAAGCTCAGAAAAAAGAAAAATGTAAGGGTGTGGACAAGACTGTCCACATCCAAGCTACCGAAGATTGACAACTAGCGCCTGAGCCTTGGCTCGGGGGCCATGGTAGGTTCTATAGAGATATAGATCCGAGAGATGATGAAGAAGAAACCAAAGAGACCAAGGCTGCACCGGCTGAGCTGACGATTGATATCACGGTCAGCCACGATGACCCGTCATGAGTCCAAAAGGTTGGATCATAGCTCAGCCCTCCGACGATGAAGGAACTTGCTGGTTTTCTCTAATCGAATCTAGATGTATTCGCTTGGACTCACTATGACATTTGTGGAATCTCGCCTGCCATTGCGAACCATGCATTGAATATTCACCCGAGGTATGTCCCGGTGAAGCAAAAAAGACACGGTATAGATCTGGAGAGATCTGCCGCTCTTAAAGAGGAGGTGGAGAAACTAAAAGTCAATGGGTTTATCCATGATGTCCTCTACCCTAAATGGGTATCTAATCCCGTACTTGTGAAGAAAGCAAATGGGAAATGGAGAACGTGTCGTTGATTATTCAGATTTGAACAAGGCGTGTTCAAAAGTCAGTTTTCCCCTTCCGAGGATTGACCAGCTAGTAGATTCAACTACAGGACATGGATTGCTATCTTTCATGGATACCTACTAGGGATATAACCAAATGCCGATGCATATCCCCGATCAGGAGCACACCAGTTTCATTACCGATGTTGGGCTGTACTACTATGTAGTATTGCCATTTTGGATTGAAGAATGCAGGAGCGACTTATCAGCGCTTATTTAACAGGATGTTTAAAGACCAGATTGAAAAATAATGGAGGTGTATGTGGATGATATTCTTATGAAATCGCGACGATCAAGCGACCATATTAAAGACTTGGTAGAAATGTTTGACATCCTTCGATATTACAAGATGAAAATCAATCCTTTGAAGTGTTCTTTTGGTGTTGCATTAGGAAAATTCTTGGGCTTTATTGTCAATGCTCGTGGGATAGAAGCTAGTCCCAAGAAGATTCAGGCTATTCGTGATATCCAAGTGCCAAGAACTATTAAACAAGTGCAGAGTCTGAACTGCCTTAAGCTGATTTATCTCTAAGGCTACCAACAAATGTATTCCTTTCTTCGATTTGATTAGGAAAGGAAAAAGAAACTTCGAATGGACGCAGGATTGTAAAGACGCGTTTCAAGCTTTGGTGAATCATTTGGAGAGACCCCCTATCTTTTCATAGTCGGTGGATCATGAGGAGTTGTACAATTATTTGGCTGTATCGGCACTTGCTATAAGCACCGCATTGCTTCGTGAGGAAAATCGGATTCAGAGAACGGTGTATTATGTCAGCAAACGATTAACAGGAGCTGAAAGGAACTATCCGAAGATAGAGAAATTGGCATACTACTTACTAATTGCATCACGGAAGCTCCGTCTGTACTTTCAGGCACATCCGATCAATGTTTACAACGACCAGCCATTACGATAAGTCCTACAGTGACCTGAGATGTATGGATGGTTACTTAAGTGGAATATTGAACTCAGTCAATTTGACATTACTTATCTCCCTTGGAGGAATATCCAGGGTCAGGAATTGGTAGACTTTATAGTAGAGTTTACTGTGCAGGATGATTCTCCAGAAGACAGCGAAATCCCTACCATACGGTGGAAATTGTACACTGATGGAGCATCTAACGATCGTTGTACCAGAGTTGGGATTGTGCTCGTAACTCCTGAAAACCGGTCAACCTGTTATGCATTAAAGCTTGATTTCCTAGCAACAAACAATGAAGCCGAGTATGAAGCTTTGATTTTTGGACTAAAACTCGCTAGAGAGTTTGCAATAAAATCCCTTGAAATCATTTGCGATTCCAAGTTGGTGTATGTCAACTTAGGGGAGATTATCAGGCTAAGGGACAACGACTTGCCCCATACCTAACCCAAGTCCAAGAGTTGTTCACAGAATTTAAGTACTACGACATTACCCATATTCCACGAGATCAAAACAGAGAGGCTGATTCATTAGCAAAATTTGCTAGTACTGGCAATGAAAAACAGATGGGTTTGGTTCCAATCGAAGTATTAAATACCCTAACTATAAATATAATAGAAATCAACCAGACATTGGAAGCGGAGCTTGAAAAGGAATCGTGGATGACTCCGATCAAAGACTATTTACTGCATGGAGTACTACCTAATAAAAGAAATGAAAGCGATAAGTCCTTCGCAAAGCTTTACGGTATGTTATGCAGGAAGGAATTATGTACAAGAAAGGTTTCTCAGTCCCCCACACTGGTTTATCGCTCATGACGAGATAAAATGCATTCTAAGAGAGGTTCATGAAGGGGAATGCAGCGATCACACTGAGGGGCAAACTCTGGCAAAGAAAATACTCCGTTATGGGTATTATTAGCCGATCGTAAATCGGGACGCCGCTGATTATGCAAGATGATGTGATAAATGCCAGATGTATGCGAAAGTCCCAAGAGCTCCGCCAATAGAAATCACGCAAATGGTCAGCCCATGGCCGTTCGCCATGTGGGGTATAAACATTATCGGATTATTACCAATCTCTAAAGGTGGTGCAAAGTACACTATCGTTGTAGTTGATTACTTCACCAAATGGGCTGAAGCAGAACCTTTAGCCACGATCACAACCAAGAAAGTAATCAACTTTATTGTTCGAAACATCATATGATGCTTCGGTCTTCCATGAACTATTATAGCAGATAATAGGATTCAATTCGACAGTGTTGAATTCAAGGACTTTTGTCGAAGATATCATATTGAAATGTGGTTCGCAGCGGTCGCTCACCCTCAGGCAAAATGGACAAGTTAAAGCTGTAAATAAGATTATAAAGTCCATTCTGAAGAAGCGTTTGGAGAAGGCTAAAGGCCGTTGGGTGGATGAACTCCCTACAACACCGTAGGCTTACAGAACCACCCACAAGTCCGCGACTGGCCATGCTACATTTTCCCTCACTTATGGTTCCAAAGCCATTATTCCTGTTGAGCTCAAGATTCCTTCTCATCGAGTAACTTACTACGATCCCCAAACAAATAAAAATATCCTCCTAGAATCTCTTGACTTTATAGATGAGAAGCGCGAAGAAGCCGATCTAAGGGCAGTTGCACATCGACATCGAGTCGCTCTGTATTACAACACTAAATTTCGACCTAGAACCTTCGAAATTGGCGATCTCGTCCTGAAACAGGTTTTTCCTACCCTATCACACATGAATCCAATCTGGGAAGGACCATGTCATTGAACAGAGGCTTGGAGAAGGAACTTTCAAGCTAGCGACTGTCGATGGCATTACACTTCCAAGGGCGTGGAATAGCGAACATCTTCGACGCTATTTCACTTAGTTTATTTCCTTCACATTTCAGTTGCATTTACTTTCAGAATTTGCTTTAGCATTTGATTTTCCAAATGTGTAATAAGACAGTTTATGATATTCCCTTCCATTTAATGAATGAAGTTTTAGGCTTCCTATATATTTATGTTTGCTATTGCATTGTATGCTAATTACATAGCGAAACTGATTGATGTCGATATGTATGAACAGGCTCCCAGAGTTTGAAATCAATCAATCGTGCTAACTCCCAATGGGATTAAAAAAGATGAGCTCAATCTACTTGTTCATTTAACAACATTCATTCACAATCCAAAGGACATGATACACAATAAGGAATGAGTGTGGCCGACAATCTAATGATCGAATAATTCCTACGCAACTGTGGAATTGAGATAATATCAAAGTGACCATGACACGACCGATCGCTCGTTAAATCAAACCCCAAATCCCGGGGGGAAAATTAGTTAATCAAAGAGAGTACGATCTGACTGTCCTCCAAAATAACTCGAAGTCCCCAGAGTGCGGACTGGAGTATAAATAGAAATCGGGTGTGAACCGGCCATCTACGAAAAACTCTAAGTCCCCAAATGCGGATTGGAGTACAAACATAAATTGGGTGTGAACCAACCACACGCGAAATAACTCTAAGTCCCCTGAGTGCAAACTGGAGTATAAACATAAATTGGGTATGAATCGATCACCCGTGAAATAACTCTAAGTCCCCAGAGTGCGGACTGGAGTATAAACATAAATAGGGTGTGAACCGACCAACCGCAAGATAACTCTGAGTCCCCAGAGTGTGGACTGGAGTATAAATGTGAATCGAGCGTGAATCGACCACTCACAGGATAACTCTGAGTCCCTAGATTGCGGACTAGAGTATAAACATAGACTGGGTGCAATCTGACCACCCATCAACTAAATCTTATCCCTAGAGCGCGTATATGAACATAAATGAATAGATGAGTGAAGTTTGATCGTTTTCTGTTCCATGAACTCCGGCCTGAAACCAACGGGAGGAATATAAACTCGCTAAGGATGGAATTCGACCATCCGACATCTAACCTTGCTAACCTAAAACTGGGGGCAAGAGTATAGTTACTCAAAAACCCATTGAATTCGACGGTGCAACACTATGGCTCAAGCCTAGTTTTTGATACAACTCGAGGCCACGACCTTAGGGAGGCCTTGGGATGGATGAATCAAATCGACATCCGATCCGACGAGCAATGAATCACAAGTACATGAAATGAAAAACATGATAGCTCGAACATGTGAACAAGTAAATACAAGAATCATACACAAGAATAACAGAATTCTTATTTACACTAAACTTGCCATACATTATACATGTTTATCCAAAATGAAGACAAAATTGGAGGGTCATGCCCAAACACGCACGACCAATGGAAAGGAAATGTAATCATCTAAGATATTTACATATCACCCCAATCTAAAGATTATTTCTTGGATTTTCTATCTTTTCTTTGCTTCTTTGGAGTGGCACCTTCCGAACTACCGCTGGACCCTCTCTTCGACACTTTTCCGCCTCGACTTCTCTTCGAAGAAGTATCCTCAGTTACATGAATCGAAGTCATACCATCTTTGGATGTAGGAGGGATGGAAGCACTCTCAGCACCAGAAACATGGGGGATATCATCCTAGGGAATTATCGCGCCAGGAGGGATCATCTGGAGTGGGACAGGAATCGGTTCATCGGAGCTCGAATCATCAGGCTCATTTTTCACTTATTTTTCAACAGTTCTTCTCTCTCAATATGCTCTTTCATGCTGAGCTCCCCAGTGGGGTCGGAAGAACCTGTGATCAATGCATCTTCATCAAAAGGAATTTCATGGTGCGGGTTGCTTCCCTCCTTGAATAATGCCTCCATGAATCGATTATCAATAATTAAGGCTTCTTCTTGAGCACCTTGAGTAGTGGCCGAAGTTGTAACTTTAATGGATTCTGTCACGGCCGCTTGTGACTCACACCGAGGCTCTTGAGAAGGAAGAGGAGCAACACCCACTACGTTCAAAGCTGAGAAAAAATAGGCAAAAATATTAGAAATATCAATTGATAACACACCAACTTTGTAAAGGATGGGAAAAGTCAACGAAATACCTTCCTCGGTATGGCTTCCAGGTTGAGCCGAAGCATCCTCAGAACTGCGCTAAGGAATTGGAGAAAGTTGTGGCTTATCTGGATCATATCCGGGGATGGTTGAAGAGTCTGCTGCGGAGCTAAAGATGACCTGGGGTGCCGGGGGCAATTCAGTTGTAATATCAGGTTGAGCTGACCCTGATCCTTCACCTAGTTCATGTGAAGAAGCAAAAGCAAACTCTTTTTGGAGTGAGAGCTGAATATTGTGCAATGTTCTGGGTTCGTCACCTAATAGCATTTCATTTTCAAGCCTAGATAGATCGATATCTTCTACAATAAGAAGTTTCCTTTCTTCCGCAACGAGAAATTCCCAAGCGTGCCAGAGCTGGTTGGGATAATCTTCACCAAGCCATGTCAAATTCCTATGCTTGAGAACATTAGCATTGTAAGGAACGAGAAGCGGATTAAGCTCATTCGTTATCTCCTCCTTAACTTTGTCCTTGGTAGCTTTCTCTTCACGTTGTATAAGTGCATCGACATTTTTGGCCTTTTCGACAACCGTGTCCCTCTCAAGTCTGATTTTTACCAGCTCATTGCAAGCATCTTAAGCAATCTTTTGGGCATCATCTTTCTCTTTATTTGCATACTCAACCTTGGCCTTGAGATCCGTTATCTCCTTCAAGGCCATGGATTCATTATTCCAAACTGTATCCCGCTCAAGCGCTATCTCCTGGTTTCAATGATGCAACACTTGAACCATATCAAGATGGCTGGATTTCATCTCTTCCATGGATTTCACATCAACATTAGCTTTTCCTTCGGCTTTCGCTAAGGAGGTTCTAGAGGCTTCTAGCTCGTTTGTCAAAGTCTCAATGATTCTTTCATCTTGAGCTTCCTGGCATTTTAGTTTTTCAATCTTCGCCGTGCGCTTGAAGGAGACTTTCGACATTTTTTCTACTGCCTTCATCCATTCACGATACTACATGTGGATGTCGGTGACATAGTTAATAGTCATCTTCTGAACATGGTCTGAAACCCTTTTCAAGTTGGGAGGAAAGTAGAACCCTTCAAAACATAAGTTTGGAAATTCTTCGCAGACCTGTGCCATACGAGCAGTTGGATTGATTGTAGAATCTCCAGTATTAGTTCCAACTTCAGTACTTTCTTTGCTGGACCTATGGACATCAGCCTGTTCACCATGGCGACGACGATCGCTCGCCACTATGGATGAGATGGAACTAAGGCTGAGGAGGCATTGAAGTAATAGGAGAACCATGAGAAGGATCGGTAGGTAGGTCTCTTCGATTAGCTGGCTATTCGGGACCCTTTGAAGGAGGAGATCCTGATCTCGATCGATGTTTGTCTTGGGATGACTTATCCCTATCACCTCTATCTTGATGACCCTGGTCCTGGCTAGGCGATAGCTGGAATAGTAATAATCTCGACTGCCACGGTAAGATCCAAAGCATGAACCTGATGATTAGTGGTGTATATCTCGGAGGGAATCAAACATGTTCCGCTTACCAGTAAAGTGAAAACCATCAAGATCATGCAGAATCGGTAGACCAGACAAAGAGTCTAGTGGTAAACTTGAATGCTCTGACGGTTGGGAAGAACATTCATCTTGAACAACTTTAGGAGCCATCGATGACTTGGATTGATCAGAGAGACGACTTCTTGGAAGTTTATGTACAAACATATTCTTCTTTCTCCTATTAGGAACCAAGGGTTGTGAGGCCTGCGAGGATCCATCATCAACCCCGAGACCGGATTTGTGCCATTGTGACCGGGCATATCACCTCTATGTCTTCTGGCATCAATATCAGTGAGTTCTTAAACACCCATGACCGGGGGCACCATGGGATCGGCTCGATTACCTCTTTGGCTGATTGCAGCCCATGGTCTTATCCCTGCTGTTTGAGCAACTTTGGTAAGCCCTACGCTGAGGCCCTCTTCTATCAAACAAAAAGTAATGAGACGTTCGTCCATAAGCAAATATTCGATGTTCCTGTCCTCAGGTGGAGCATTTTTTAGAATTATGACAATTCTTCATAAGTGTTGCCGTTAGGATAGGTGACGACACCTATAAAGGAGTAACACAGTCAGGAATACAAACTGGATATCATTTTTCCATGCTAACATGAAAATAGTAGATAACACTTACATCTTTCCAGCCATTGTCGAGCGAAACCGGGTGGGCAGCGAATGAAGAACCATTCGCGTTTAAAGGCACTTAACTTGTTCCATGTGCCAGTCAGAATCTGGCACCTCTTCACCAATTCAAGAAATGTTAACGAGAGACTCCTTGTCCGCCGCTTGAAAGTGAAAATGAATCGAATATCTTTGATGGTTGGAGGATGGTGCAGAAACTACATAAATACCATATAAGTACAATTAAGAAGAGCGTAGCCGTTTGGGTGGAGCTGTGCTGGAGCTATCATTAAGTAATGAAGAATCTCTAAAATGTATGAATTAAATGGCGGGATGCATTTGGCCCAACACATAAACTTGTTGCATGCAATATACCCTTTTGGGGCCATGTGAGCCCCATCATCCCGCGATTGAACCAACAAATCGTCGAAAGGAATTACGTGCCTTTACACAGATTCTTTGAAGGTCATCTTCCTTAATTTTTGAAGCTACTGAATCAGAAGGGTTCTCCAGTATGACTGTGTCTTCTAGAGTGTTGGGAGCATGATCGATAACCTCTAGTGGAAAAATGGGAACAACATCAAAGAGATCAAACTGAGGGCCCAGACTTTTTGGTTGTTCTGAATGATGACTAGATGGCAGACTATCGGATTCAGTTGTGGAACTTGATTCTACGTCAGAGTTATCCCTTTGGGAAGATGATCCAGCTGGTATAGCTGCAAAGCGTCTGGAACGTCTAGAACCCATTGCTATTAAACTTTGTAAAAATCATAGTTAGATAAAGTAACCTATGCCCTCCAATGTATAGTGAGTGCCAGTATGGTGCAGTAAAGTGCTATATAGTACAGTAATAAGTGGTACAGAACTGAAGACAGAAAAGACGATGAGACTTCGAGTTTCAACTGGAGAGACCGTCGTCTCGACTGTTTCTGTGTATCATCGGGAAACAATGCAACTTGGGTTTCGCGATTGATCGTCAGCCAGTAAAAGTTTGGTTTTTATCTAAGTTACCGATGAGCTTTAAGATAATAGTCAAAGGCTTTGGTTCATGTCATGGTTGTAAGGCCATTTGTTACCAAATATGCAGTTCAAATCATATGCAAGTCCTAATGTCTGTTCAAGTATGTAAGGCCAAAGCTCATCATTTAGTTCAAGTTTGCTTATTTAAGTTCCAATTTTTGAAAGAAGTTCATTTGCAAACCAGGCCGATCATTCTTGAATGCAAACAAGGCCGATCGTTGATGAATGCAAACAAGGCCGATCATTTCCCTTGATAGCGTCATCCGATCGTTCATGGTAGCCATTCTGACCAGAGAAACCGACATTTCACACTCCTCGTTAGTAGGATTGGATTGTTCATCCGAAGGGTTTTTTTCTCTTCGATCCGAGTCTCGTTTGGTGAAATGATGCTTACGATTTTGTTAGTGAGAAGCTAAGTTTCGCTTTAAGCCCAACAAGCGGGCAAGAGAACTAGCCCTAAAAGCAGGCAACCTAGAGAGGAAGGCACGAAAGGAAGTGCTTCCAGTCGATTGAAGTGGAAATGACTCCCCTCACTAGAAGACGTTCCCCTCGGCCCTATATTCTGTTTTTGAGGATGGGGATAGGGATTTGGATGCCTTAGTGGAACCTCTGAAGCTATCTATTCCATCGACTAGACCTTCGCATTGATTGATTCGACTCCATCTCCACTAGCTAGCATTCGGAATCACAAGAATAGCGAACTAGCTCCACTGATCATTCTTGTGGGTTTCCAATGCCGATCGCTTCCTTCGTTCCATCAACTGATTGTCCACTTTCACCTTATCCACCACAAGAGCCTCTAACTCCATAGCATTGCCGATCGTTTATGGGCAATCATCAAGCTCCAACATCTCAGGGCTTCGCCGATCGTCCAAGGACGATCATGATGGATCAATCGTACCGCTTCATCATTTCCACTGCACCATATTCCTTAGCAAAGGATCAGCTAAGGCTACAATTCGATCATCCCTCATCAAGACAAGCCACATCGTTTCCTTTGCATACGATCATAAGATTGAGAAAAGATAAAGCATCAACCAAACAAATCAGTTATCATAATGCTAGTGAAGTTCAAAGCCTCGTCCTTGAAATAATAAAGCAAGTGTAAGATTTGTACAACCTAAGTTTGAAATCTGGGAAAGGAGAAAGATTCAAAATCGATTCGAAGCAAAATCCAAAGGAGGGCGAAGATTTTTTTTGAGATGATGGATTGTTGGTTGAGTCGGCAAGAAGAAGAAAAGGGGACTTGTTTCTCTTTGCTTCAGAATGGAACGATACGAAGTAAGTGAAAGGAAGTGGCTAAGTGTTGAAGCTTATATAGGAAAGGTGTATGTTGATCATTATCGGTCCCAAAAAATTATGTCGATCGTCCTATATCCAAGTTTTTAGCTGACCGATCCACCTCCAGGCTCTATGCCGATCATTCTTTCTCTAAAAAACACGTCGATCGTTCCATGACCTAACATATGCCGATGGTTTCATAATCACGAACGATTTGAAATTTATTTTCTAAGAAAGGGAGGATTATGGATATAGTAAAAAAATGTAGTAAAAAAAGAAGGAAAGAGAACATGCATGAAAGAATGACGATTGGTGGAAATTGTTTATAGAAATTTATTTCCTTAAACTTGACAACGGCTCGTAAATGTGTAATCATGATCGAGAGTTAGGTACATGCATGTATACGTACAAGCATACGTTTTAAAATTTAATTTTTTGAAATTGATAAAAAACTGAATGATTACCTGGAGTCATCCAGAGAAAAAACAAAAGCTAAGTTGCTGAAGCTTAGGGATTGCCAGAGTCAAAACAAGATGATTGTTAATAGGTAGTGATCCCATGTTTATGCTATGGGAAATCGAGCAATCAACGTGATGAATAAGGAAAATACGACATTCGACAAGAAAACCGCTCAATGAAAGGATAACGACTATTCGATGAACCAGATGGGTTTCTTTCAGATGATTCTAGTTTGCGATGATTCAAAGCACATCATGTATGATACAGGACATACTTTGGGGGGCAAATATATCCCGCCTTTTGGCAAGGCCGTGATATCATCGACTTGACTAAGAACGGATGGTCATCATCATTAGGAATTGATTACATACAATACTATAGACAATGGTCATGAAGATTTGGACCGGGTCCCAATCAAGGTGCAATCAGCATAAAGTAACTGGCATAGCCCCGTGAAGTTATATTTCAAGTTTGGAGTCGATCGGAGTTCGTATGCTTGATTTACGGATTTGCATTGGTCGATCGAAAACGATCCATAAAAAGCTCAAATCATCGGTGAACGATCAATATCTCGAGATCCACAAGGCCAATTCATTTGAAACTTCCAGGGCATCAACAAAATGAAGATTGAAGCCTACAAAAAAATTCGCAGGCCATAAAGTTGAAATTAGAGGTTAGACGATCATTGTTAGTCGACCGTTTTTTGCCAAGCCATAAAAATGATCGGCATATTTCAGTGCACGATCCAAGTTCAACAAAGAGCGATCCATATCTCCTAAGTTATAAGTCAGAATGATTCCATATCTGAGGAACAATGTCAAGAAGAATGTGGGACCCTCCAAAAAAGAACGCACTTGAATTGGATGTAGGAAAAACGATCGGTGAACATTTGGCCGATCATTATTGATTGTTTAGTTAAGTCCACCGATCGTTACGGTTGGCCCTTATGGACCTAAAGAGCATTCTACCGAAATCTTAACGAAATATCTCATCAGCTCTCCCTATAAATACAGGTCCTATGGTTCATTTTCGGGATCTTTACGCTGCTAGTTACTTTAGACTTCATTGTAATCAAGTGTTCTCTATTCTCAATTGTTTTAATCAGATTCATAAGTGATCAATAAAGTTAATATTCAGAGTGGACGTAGGCAAACAACATCAAACCACTATAAATCTCTGTGTTTCTGATTATTGCTTTCTATTTGCTGTTAGTTTAATCTATTCCTCAGTTTTAATTTTATTTTCTTCATTTACTTCTCTACAAAAATCTATTCTTGAGTGTTTGTGACCAATTTGGTTACAAACAAATCCAATCTGGGAAGGACTATATGTCATTGAACAGAGGCTTGGAGAGGGAACTTTCAAGCTATCAACTGTCGATGGCATCACACTTCCAAGGGCGTGGAATAGCAAGCATCTACAACGCTATTTCACTTAGTTTATTTACTTTTCATTTCAGTTGTATTTGCTTTTAGATTTTTCTTTAGCATTTGATTTTCCAGACATGTAATAAGACAGATTATGCAATTATTTTCCATTTAGCAAATAAAGTCTTAGACTTCCGTTGTATTTATGTCTGCTGTAGCATTGTGTATCAGTTACATGACGAGATTGAAATAAAATAAGAGCGATCGTGTCGCAACAGATCGCTCGCTAAACTAAACCCCCGGTCCTCGGGGGCAAATTAATTGATTATGGAGAGTACGATCCGACTGATCTCCAAAATAACTCCAAGTCCCTAGAGTGCGGATTGGAGTATAAACATAAATCAGGTGTGATTCGACCACCCGTGAAATAACTCCGAGTCCCCAAAGTGCGGATATGAGTATAAACATAAATTGGGTGTGATTCGACCACCCATCAACTAACTCTTATCCTCGGAGTGCGGATATGAGTATAAAATAATAGATGAGTGCGGTTGTATAAACAAATAGATGAGTGCCGTTCGACCGCTCACTATTCCATAAACTCTGGACTAAAAATGACAGGAGGGGTGTAAACTCACTAAGGATGGAGTTCGACCATCCACCACCTAACTCCACTGACCCAGGACTGGAGCAAGAGTACAGTTACTCAAACTACTAAGTTCGACAAGCGTAATGTTAAGGCTCGAGCCTAGTGTTTGATATGACTCGAGGCCACGACCTCAACGAGGCCATAGGATGGATAAATCAGATCGACATCCGATCCGACGAGCAACATATCACAAATACATAAAATGAAAAACGTGATAGCTCGATATTTAAACAAGTGTATACAAAAATCATACACAAAAATAAAAGAATTCTTATTTACACTAAACTTTCTATACACAATACAAGTTTATTCAAAATGAAAAGTAAAAGTGGAGGTCATACCCAAACAAACATGACCGTTGGATTTTCTATATTTCCTTTGCTTCTTTGGAGTGGCTCCTTCCGAACTGCTGCTCGACCCTCTCTTCGACCCTTTTCCGCCTCGGCTTCTCTTTGAAGAAGCATCTTCAGTTGTATGGATCGAGGCAGTATCATCTTTAGAAACAGGAGGGATCGAGGCACTCTCAGCATCAGAAGCTGGAGGATAACATCTCGAGGAATTGTCCCGCCGGGAGGGATTATCTGGAGTGGGATAGGGATCGGTTCATTGAAGTCCAAATCAACAGGCTCAGTTTTTTCTTTCTTCTTCAACAATTCTTCCCTCTCAACGTGCTCCTTCATGCTGAGCTCGTCAGTGGGGTTGGAAGAGCCCATGATCACAACATCCTCATCAAAGGGAATTTCATGCGGCAAAAGTTATAACTTTGATGGATTCCGTCACGACCGCTTGCGATTCCAATTGAGGCTCTTGTGAGGGAAGAGGAGCGAAACCTGATAGATTAAAAGCTGAGAAAAAATAGGCAAAAAGATGAGAAATATCAACTGATAATGCCCCAACTTTTTGAAAGACGGGAAATGTCAATGGACACCTTCCTCAATGTGGCTCCCAGGTTGAGCCAAAACATTCTCAAAACTGTGTCCGGGAATTGGAGATAGCTGTGGCTTGTCTGGATCATACTCGGAGATGATTGAAGTGCCTTCTGTGGAGACAGGGATGACCTGGAGTGCCGGGAGAAATTCAGTTGTAATATTGGGTCGTGCCGACCTAGATCCTTTACCCACTTCATGTGAAGAAGCAATAGCAGATTGTTTCTTGAGTGTAACCTAGATATCGTGCAATGTTTTGGGTTCGTCGCCCAATAGCATTTCACTTTCAAGCCTAGCCAGGTCGATATCCTCCGAATCAAGAAGTTTCTTTTCTTTTGCAATAAGAAATTCCCATGCACGTCAGAGTTGGTAGGGATAATTGTCACCAATCCATGTTAAATTTCTATGATTGAGAACGTTGGCATTGTAAAGAATGAGAAGCGGGTCAAGCTCAGTCATTATCTCCTCCCTAACCTTGTCCTTGGTAGCTTTTGCTTCGTGCTGAATAAGTGCATCGACATTTTTGGCCCTTTCAATAGCCGTGTCTCTCTCTAGTCTGACATTTACCAGCTCGTCACAAGAATCTTGAGCGATTTTCTGGGCATCATCTTTTTCCTTATTTGCATACTCGAGCTTAGCCTTGAGATCCGCTATCTCCTTCAAGGCTGTGGATTCATTACTTCAAGCTGTATCCCGCTCAAGCGCTATCTCTTGATTTCGATGATGCAACACTTAAACCATATCAAGATGACTGGATTTCATCTCCTCCATGGATTTGGTAGCAGCATCAGCTCTTCCTTTGGTTTCTGCTAGGGAGGTCCTAGAAGCTTCTAGCTCGTTTGTCAAAGTGTTGATAATTCTTTTCTTATAAGCTTCCTGTCGTTTTAGCTTTTCAATTTTCACCGCGCGCTTGAAGGAGACTTTCGACATTTTCTCTGCTGCCTTCATCTATTCGCGGTACTACATGTGGATGTCAGTGACACAGTCAATAGTCAATTTGTGAACATGGTTTGGAACCCTCTTCAAGTTGGGAGGAAAATAGAAACCTTCAAATAATAAGTTTGGAAATTCTTTATGAAGCTGTGCCATACGAGCAGTTGGATTGACCGTAGGATCTTCAGTAGTAGCTTTAACTTCAGTACGTTCCTTGCTGAGGCTTTGGGCAGCAGCATGTTCACTATGGCAATGACGATCGCTTGACCGCTGAGAATGAGAGGAAATCAAAGGCTGTGGAGGCACAGAAGCGGGAGGAGGACCGCGGAAGGGATCGATAGGTTGGTCTCTACGATCAGTTAGCTTCTCGAGACCCTTTGAAGGAGGGGATCTCAATCTTGATCGATGTTCTTCTTGGGGTGGCTTATCCCTATCATCTCCATCTTAATGACCCCGGTCCCAACCAGGGCTATAAATGGAATCATAATGCTCTGGACTACCATGGTAAGAGCCGAAGCATGAGCCAGAGGATTGTTGGTGTATATCTCGGAGGGAATCAAGTATGTTCCTCTTCTTCACCATCATTTCTGCAAAGGAAAACAGAAATCAATCAACTTCAAGCATTAAAAAGTACAAGCCAAGCATAATTCAATGTTGAGGGGTGCAAGTCTGTGCAAGTGTCCTTGTGTAACCCCCTGACAAACTAGGTGTAGAAGCTTTGCTCATTGGTGTGACTTCTCCTCTTGAAGTTGGAATCTCAGTGCCAATTTTGGTGGGAGATTCTGACACCTCAATGCTCACATCAGTAAAATGAAAAGCGTCAAGGTCATTTAGAATTGGTAGACCAGACAAAGAATTAAGTGGTAAACTTGAACGCTCTGATGGTTGAGAAGAAGATTCATTTTGAACAATCTTAGGAGCCATCGATGACTTGGATTGATCAAAGAGATGACTTTTTGGAAATCTATGAACAAATGTTTTCTTCTTTCTCCTATCAGGAACCGAGGGTTGTGAGGTCTGCGAGGACTTGACATCCACTCTAAGACTGGACTCATCACCATTGTGACTGGGCACATCGCCTTTATATCCTTCGGCATTGATACTAGTGAATTCCTGAGCACTCACGACTGGGGGCACCATGAGATCAGTTTGATTGTCCCTTTGACTGACTGCAGCTCATCGTCTTATCCCAACAGTTTGGGCGACTTTTGTTAGCCCTATATTGAGGCCCTCTTCTATCAAACAAAAAGTAATGAGACATTCGTCCATGAGCAGATATTCGATGTTCCTTTCCTCTGGTGGTGCATTTCTCAAAGTTGTGACCGCCTCTTCATAAATATTGCCGCTAGGCTGGGCGACGATACTTGTAAAGGAATAATGTAGTCAAGGATACAACCTGAATATCGTTTTTCCGTGCTAATGTAAAAATAGTGGATAACACTTACATCTTTCCAGCCATTGTCCGAGCGAAACTGCGAGGACAACGAATGAAGAAGTGCTAACTTTTAAAGGCGCTTAACTTGTTCCATGCGCCAGTTAGAATCTGGCACTTCTTCACCGATTCAAGGAATGTAAACGAGAGGCTCCGTGTACGTTGATGAAAGTGAATATAAATCGAATGTCATCGATGATTGGGAGACAGTCCAAGAACTCCATAAATACCAGTTGAGAAGACCGTAGCCATTTGGATGAAGCTGCACTGGAACTATCCTTAAATAATGAAGGATTTCCCGAATGTATGAATTAAATGTCGGGATACATCCGGCCTAGAACATGAACTTATTGCACGCCGTATACCCTTCTAGGAGTCTATGAGCCTTGTCATCCCATGACGGAACCAACACATTGCCAAAAGGAATTCCATGCCTTACCTAGATTCGCCGAAGAGCATCTTCCTTAATTTTTGAGGCTATCGAATCAGCAGGGTTCTCCAGAATAACTGCGTCCTCTAGAATGTTGGGAGCAAGATCGACAACTTTCGGTGGAAGGATGGGAACTGCATCGAAAAGGTCAAATTGAGGGCCCAACTTTCTAGTTGTTCTGAAGAATGACCAGAGGACGGACTATCAGATTTAGTTGTAGAACTTGATTCCATGTCAAGGTTATCCTATTGAGAAGATGATCTAGCTGGCACAGTTGCAAGATGCCGAGAACGTCTAGAACCCATTGCTATTAAACTCAGTAAAAATTATGGTTAGATAAAGTAACCTGTACCCCCAGTGCATAGTGAGTGCTAGTGTGGTGTGGTGAAATGTTATACAACACAGTAATAAGCTATAAGAAACTAAAGACGAAAAGAAACGATGAGACTTCGAAATTTGATTGGAGTGACCATCATCGCTGACCGTCTCAACCGGTTCACTACATTGTTAGAGAATGATTCAGCCTGAGTTTCAGGATTGATTGTCAATTTGAGATCAATTTTTATGTTCAAGTCAAAGATGAGCTTCAAGAGAATTGTTAAAGGCATTAGTTCACGTCATAGTTCAAAATGTCATGAATTTCCGAATATGCAATTTGAGTCAAATGCAAGTTCAAATGTTCGTTCAAGTATGGAAGGCCGAAGCTCATCATTGGGTTCAAGTTCATTTATTTAAGTTCCATCTTAAAAATTAGTTGTTGACAGTCAATCCATCCACCAAGACATGGTCGATCGTTCGGGGACGATCGTTTGTAAATGATCATATCATAACGATCGTCCATAGCCGAGCTAAAATCCAATCTCCAACTGATCATTCATCTCCAATCTCCAACCGATCGTTCATCTCCAATCTCTAACTGGTCGTTTATTTCAACCATCCTATACAACCATCCTTTCCACTTCACCCCCATTTTTTGCCGATCATTCACTCCATCACTTTATCCAATCATTCGAGAATGATCATCCCACATTAAGACATCTAATCCATCTTCTCCATAAACGATCGATAGACATTCCCATCATCTCCAACCACTACTCACTCCATGGATCGAATCGAACATCACAAAATTGACGAAACCCAAAGTCTCATGCTCGACTTATAAAGCAAACTCGAATCAAATTACCTAGGTTAGAATTTGGAAAGGGAAATGGTTTTGTATTCGAAGCAAGGTAAGATCTGGGGGAGCGCTTGAATGATGATTAACTTAGAGAGATGCGATTTAGTTTTGGGAAAGTTAGATCATTTCTTTGATCGGTAAAGGGAGGATGGTTTGTTCTATTCTTCTCAACTGGAAATGATATGAAATGAAGGATGAAGGAAAAATAGCTAATGAAGGTGCTTATATATGTAGGGACTATGTCGATCGTTCATGGCCCTGAAGTTATGCCAATCGTTCTACAAGCAGGCTAGATGTCGATCGTTTTAAAGTGATGGCTTTGGACCGATCGTTCCATAACTAGGAATGATCCAAAGGTTCTTTCTGATAAGTAAATGATCGGTAAACACACACACACACATACACAAATATATATATAAATAAGGGAGAATGTGAATGAGGGAATAATGATCGGCAGTGAACATTTTTAAAAATATATATGTAAATAAGAATAACAATCGTTAGAGACTGTTTATAAAAATTTCAAAACTTGACAATGACCCATGAACGTGTAACCATGATCGGGAGTCAGGTATGAACATGTATACATGCTAGTATACGTTTCGAAATCTAATTTTTTGAAATCGACAAAAATTGAATGATCACCTGGAATCGACCAGAGAAAAATTAAAACCAAGTTGCCGAAGCTTAGAAATTGCCAGAAACAAAGCAAGATGATCGCTAACAAGTTGTGATCCCGTATTTATACTATTGGAATCGACAAATCATCACGACAAATAAGAAAAATATGACCCTCGACAAGAAAACAATTCAATGTAAAGATAACGACTATTCGATGAACTGGATTTCTTTCCGACGATTCTAGCTTGCGACAATTCAAAGCTCGTCATGTTCGAAATAAGATGTACTTTCTGGGGGAAATATTATCCCGCCTTTTGGCAAGGCCGTGATATCATCGACTTGGCTAGGAACGGATGGTTATCAACCTTAGGAATCAATTATATACAATACCATGGACGATGGTCGGGCAGATTCGGACAGGGTCCCAATCGAGGTGCGATCAGCATGGAGTGACTGGTATAGCCCCGTGAAGTTATATTTCAAATTTGGAGTTGACCAAAGTTTGTATGCTTGAGTTACGGACGAAGCAAGGATTTATATGGATTAATCGGGAATGATCATAAAACAGCTCAAATCAGCGAAGATCGATCGATATATCAAAATCCACAAGGCCAATTCACTTGAAACTTTTAAAGCATTAATATATTGAAAGTGGAGTCCACAAAAACGATCGCACATCACGGTCTTGAGACATGAAGATGGCCGATTGTTTTAGGCCGATCGTTATTTGCATATCCTTCATAACGATCGGTGAACGTTCCAAGTGTAGCAAAGGTTGATCCATATCTCGTAATCTACAACTCAGATTGACTTCATATTTTAGGGACAAGTTCAAGAGGCATGTGGGACCCCCCAAAAATGATCGCACATGAATTGGAAGCAAGAACATCGATCAGTAAATCTTTGGCCGATCATTCCAAATTGTCAGGTTAAGACCATTGATCGTTATGGTGGGCCCCTATGGAGCCTTCTGCCGAAATCTTAGCGAAATATCTCATCATATTTTAGTGATAGTTTGTGTTTAGGCATTAGACTCGAATCGATGGATTTTAAGTGATGTGTTTGGTTTTAAAGTTGTGATCTTGTTTATGTGGTAGTTGTAAAAATGGTGTGTGTTCTAAACATGTTTATATGGTGCATGCTAAATAGCATCTTGTTTGTAAAAGTGATATAAGATTTCTTATGGAAACTATAATAAATAGTTTGGAATCAAAAGCTTAAGTTTTCAAATTTTGTTTTTCCTATGTTTGAAAAAAAAGTTAGTAACTTTAAAGTGAAGTGTCAAAGGGAAAGATAGAAACAAGTTGAGATTACGGGTATCCATAGCGATAGTCGCTATGGATGCAATTTTGCTTAAAAATATGACTTTTGCAAAATTTGGTTTTATTAAGTTCAAGTGTTTTGAAATTTTTTTTATAAAATTAATAATAATGTTTTATACAGTTAATTAAGTTTTTTAATGATTATATTTTTATTAATTAAGTTTAAACAATTAATAATTAATTAAGATTAGTTATTAATTAATTATCTTTTAAAGATAAGATTAATTTTAATTATTCATTAATTAAGTAAGATTAATTTTTAATTAAATATAATTTAAGTATATGATTTATTTTTAATTAATTACCAATTAATTATAAGGTAAATTATTTAAATAAATCAATTGTTAATTATTTTTAATGATTAATTAATTATGGCTTTAATTTAATATAATTATTTATTAAAGGTTTAATTTATTATTCAAGTTTTAATTAAAAGATTATTTAACTTATCAATTGAGATTAATAAATAGTTAATTATTAATAAAGGTTTTAAATTCTTATTTAATAATTAATAAAGGATTAATTAAGGGTTTAATTTATAAATAAATTATTTATTAAAGGTTTAATTATTTATTAATTTATAATTGAATTAAGTTCAAATTTAATAATGGTTAATATGATTTAATAAGAGTTTAACTTGTAATTAGTCATTTTAAAAGAGAGTTTTAAGTTTTAAATCCTTTGTTTTTGAGAATCAAATTGTTTTAAAGGAACTTCTTTTTTCAAAGATGGTTTTGAACACAAGGGATTAAAGTTTCGATACCATTAAAGAGCTATATAATTGTCAATAGGTATAATGTAGATTGTTTGATTTGTGTGGACATCTATTAACAGAATTAATCACCGTTCTGCTATAATGTAATTGTTGTTTGCATGGACATGCGTTTAACAGGATAAATCCCCGTTCTGCTATAAATTGATTGAATTGTTTTGGACATCTATTTAGTAGGACAAATCACCACATGCTATTATGTTATTTGGAAATATATATACTAATTTATTTGTATTGACATGTTATTCCCTAATTTGGATATGAATTTCTTTTACATATATGTTGACTTATGTAAATAAATGTTTAAGTTACTTGGAAGTGAAATTGATGTTAAATGGTAATTTAAATTACTACCATTGGGATTGCTAAGCTCTTTTTGAATTTATAAAGTATGATTTTGAATTAACTTCAATTCTTTAATCAATTTGGGGTTTAAGGTTTGTAAATGATTTTCAAGTTATATTATTATTTTATAAAGGTATTTATAAATAATAACTTCTTTATAAAATGGATTTACCTAAGTAAAAATGTTTATTTAAAGTGATTTAAAAGGATGAGTTGCAAAAGATATTTTCTAAAGGATTTTTCTTAAAGAAGATTTACCAAAGGGTTTTTTTTAATACGAAAATGTTTTATAAATGATTTTAGATTTTTATAAAGAGGTTTTGTAAATTGAATTGTAGACTTATAAAAGTGTTTTATAAATTGATTTTGGAAATTTATAAAGGTATTTAAATATAAAGTGAGCTTTTGAAAGGGAACTTTTTATAAAGGATAGGTGGATTGGGTTATAGTAAGTAATGTTTTCAAAAGGAATTTGAAAATTTAGAATTTTCCAAATGTTTTGATAATATACTTATACCGCTAAGATAAGTATAAATGTTTTCCAAGTATAAAGGGGAAGTAAGGGTTTTGGAAATAGTGTTGTGTAAAGATCTTTTGGTCAAGTTTTATGAAGTGATTTCATTAACTAAAGAAATTAATAAAGGCTTAGTGGATCCCATATGGAATTAAATCAATGTTTGAATGGTTGTTTATTTGATAGTTAAATAACCAACTATCAAACTTGGACCATGACGTAACTTTGGAAATATCTAGGAGAACACGTGAGTTATATGGCACAATCATCCCCATTGATGCAGTACTGTGCATATAAATCTCATTTCGTTCTTCTAGGATAAATGATAAGAAAATCTGTCCACTAACGACTAGGAAGTGATCTCCGCTCTTATCTTGTCTGTTTAATTCCTAAAGAATCGGAGTTGAGTTTACCAGAAATTACCAATAGTTGTTCCGAAGAGACTAGGATTGGATGTGTTATCCGAAAACCACTTTGATCCAACTCAAGCGTTTTGAACTAAAGACATCTTGAAGAGTATGGAATCGAAGACGGAGTTTTGAAGAGCAAGGGCTATTTGCTACTAACCTTGATGGTGATTCCAAAATGGATGTAGTGGAGGTAGTGCCTTCGGTTTTGTTCAGTCCCAAAACGAACTTGTATGGATGAATGTTGGCATTTCATTATTACCTAGAGAGCATGTAGCATTCTAAGTAGGAAGTGCTATATGGGCCATGTGGGTCGCTCCCATCAGGGTATGGTCATCGCAAATCTGGATCGATTACTATCTACCCATGTATGCTTCAGGGCCTAAAGTGGGGTGATCATATTCAGTACTACTAGTTAAGTGGTAGGCCAGTTCTGTGTGGCAGGGGTACAAGATGTTCTTGTCTGACCCCTGTTCATTTTATCTAGAGATGCACCATCAAAAGGTAGTTCCTCACCTTGTTATAGCATGGAATCCATTCTCTAATACGTCCTTTATGGCTTTAGATGTATCCAACTATGTAGAAAAGTGAGATGCAAGCCTTTCAGCTATATTCAAATTTTACTTGAACCGTTAGACATTATTATAGTACCACTAGGTTTTTTATAAAAAGTGTTTTGGTTACCGTAAGGTAAAAACCCGTCCGTGTTTATGTGCGTCGTGGTCTTACGAGATACCCTTGATTTTAAAAGTTTTTTAAAAGAAATAATTTAGGTTTTTGAGTTTACTCACACCAGACCCGTGTCTGACCCGGAGTTTTATTTTCTTTCCCTAAAACTCTTGGGTGCTCAAATTTTTATGGGCAGCCAAGTAGTTCAGGTTTTCCCCAGATGCATCTTGGAGGAGCTTAGAGCAGGTGGCTTCATTGATAGTTAGTTATTATCTTGTTTCCACCGTTTATATGTATATTGTATCAGTTAGGTAGGGACATGTTGTTATAATTGTTCTAGGGTAGAATTTGTATTAGTATGACTGATGTATAATTTTGGAAATGACTTTGTAAAGAATTATGTTAGTTAATATAGCATTGTGGGATTCTATGATTTTTTAGTTTCTTCTTATCTGTTCTTTCTTTCTTTTTACCCCTAATGACTTGTCTTTCAAACACTTAAATGATCGGCATATAAATACCCTAGATCTATTAAATGTCATCTTTAGATGTAAGAAAGGCAGATCGTTACAGTTTCTTATACCAGACTTTTTCCTGACCTGTGGTTTTTATTTTTCTCTTATATCCATGAGTTCTCTTTTGAGCAGTCTTAGAAAGATAGATTTTCTTTGATGTTCATTGAGCTCTTGGAGAGAAGCTGGATGTTTATCTACCATAGTGTTCTTATTTCCACTGCACTACTTTATATATATATATATATATAAGCAATTATAAGGACAGACTGTTATAACTATCCAGGTTGATGATGGTACTCTGATTAGTGACTTTGAAATTCTATGTATATTAGAGTGGCTCTATGTATTATTTTTTGATATTATATGTTATCATTTTGCGCGTGAGAATCTAATGTTTTTATTCTCCTCTTTCTTGTTCTTTTTTCTTCTTCTTTTTCTTTACCCTAACGTTCTATCTTTCCAACATTTGGGTTCTCAACACGTAAATATCGTGGATGTATAACTGTCGGCATTTGGAGGTCGAAAAAGCGGGTCGTTACACCTCATATCTCTAAGTAAATCCACACCCAACTTTGAAGGAGTAGAATGAACTACCTAGAATTTTATTTTATTTGGCGTTTTGACTTAATTTAGAATAGAAACATTTTGGAAAAGGTAAAGAGATTTTTAGTCTTGATGTGGCCAGTCCTAGATTGCCATTATATGACACAAAGTTTCTAAAAATTCCTTTAAGCAATTATCTTTTATTTAAACCTGTTTAATGTTACACCGATATCGTATATTGATACACATAAATATAACTTTTATATATGCATCATATAATTCCAAACAACTCCAAAAATATCAAATAAATTAAGCAACGATCAATATTTCCCAAATGTTAATTAATTTAATTTAAAATATTTTACAAATTAATTAAATCGTGTAGTTATTTCCGAGAATTCACAAATATGGTTGTGTGACTTAGAGTGTGAATTTTGTTAGTGATTTGAATTGAACAATTCCAATATTAAAATTCACACACCCTAAGCTAGTGGTGTGATAGTTTGGCCGAATTCATTGCTTACAGACCTTTTTAGTAAAAAAATCATATTTTTTTGCATCTAGGTTGTACTAATGATGATAATAATTTACACACATTCTCTTCACCAACACTATATCACTTTAGGATGTATGGAATTTGGTATTGGTCAGAACTCTAATATTATTCATATTCAATTTGGTTAGTCCATAAAAAAGTCTTTTGTTCAATAATAAAATTTATTATTAATCGTTCTACTCTGGTAAAAGATTTTGACTTTGAGTTGACTACAGTTGAACATGATACTAACCACATATAATGGAGGAAGTGAATTCTCTATTGAATTGTTTTTGGCAAATTTTCCACAGTCCCAGAACAGACTCAAATAGATAGACCAGTCTATGAATTGACAAAGAATGGATCCGAAGACTTAGATGATAATAGGAATGGCAAAATGGAGAGTGCAAGAAAATTAACCAAGATTGGATCACACAGAACAACTCGGTATCGAGTGGTTTTAATCAGTAACGACCATGATATATTACATAGATTTGCATGCATGGAACATAGGAGCTTCATCCATGAAAATGGATAGGATTTCTGGAACATGGAATCAAGTCAGTACTGATAATTAATGATCAATACCGACCATTTTCAACTATATTAGGATGCGTGAAAGATGAAGTGGGGATCCACTTGGATCACGCAGTACTAATTAGCGAACGGCTAGTGTGTGAAGATATTTATACTTCTTTTAACATACGGAAATATGAAATTCAGACTCATGTGACAAGTCAAGGTCCCGAAGGCACGGCCATACATAACATAGAAATCACGCTTGGAAAGGGTGGACAATTAGCTAGAGCGGCGGGCGTGCTAACAAGAATAATAAGAAACAGGGCAATCCGTCCAATTAATCCAAACCAAAGCATAAGAAAATACATAAGTATAGAATGAATAAATGGAAAATGTGAAAATAAAAAAAACAAAAACAAGTCGGTACCAACTTATTATGGTCGGTACCGAGTTGTTTTGTTTTTTTGGAATCAAGTCAGTATTGATCATTATGATCGGCACCGATCATTTTTGTGTTTTGGAAACATGGCCAAAGACCTGTTCTTCATGCTGGAACTTCAGATCTAGAGAAAAATATGCATTAAAGCTTGAAATCATGAGATTTTATGCTGCGATTTGTCTATAAATAGCAAGGAACCTTAAACTAGAAGGGGATTGGATTTTTGGACAAGTGAATCTATCTTCTTCCTCCTTTAATTCATATCACCTTGAAAAATCCGAGATATACTAGATTATTGGCGGAAATTGATTATATATTGTATTCCATAATTAATTCATTAATAAAAATGATAAAGTGGACGTAGGATGGAGATTTCGCCAAGCCACTATAAAATTTTTGGTTTTGGTTCTCTTTCTATTCATTTTCTTCACTTTTTATTTTATTTGACTCGGATTCCATTGATATTGGGAAGTTATGTCAATTTTTGGTACAAACATATGTGGTGCTTTCAATGAGAAAGACTTGAGATTTTATTTAGAGAAGATGAAGAGGACCACTACAAGAGTTATTGCTGGAGGAAGTTAACCAGAGCAAGGGGTGGCTATGAGGTTTCTTCAAGCTCTAATATGCCTTCTATCTATGTTACCAGAGAGGAGGTCGAAGGGATAATGACAAGGATGCAAGAGAGATTGGTGGCTCGGCAAGAGGAGATGATGAATGGATTCTTCTAGAGAATGGAGCAGCGAAGTACGACCAAAGCAGTTGGAAATAAAAATCGAAGGCCAGAAGGTGATGTAGGTGTATCGGGAAACAAACATAGCAAGATCGACCAAACCCTTGGAGATGCAACAACTCGATACCGACCATCCTAAACAAATCAGTACCTACATTACTTGCAAGTGAATGGTCAATCTGGATCTTGAGCATGCAAGGGTGCCTGGAGCTGATGGTGTTAGAGTCAAAAACAGAGTTTAGAATGCAAACATATAGCCATAAGATTAGAACCAGAAGGTCCTTATAGGAACGAGGGCATGATGAAGATTTGGATTAAAGGGGCTTGGAGCCCTAGAGATTTCAACTGAATGATAATTATAGAATCGTTAGCATGATAAGACATGTACTTAGATATGGAGCTTCTGATATGAGTTTGGAGGATGTAAACAAAAACCTTTCACCCTAAACATCTAATACGCTGGGAATCCTCCTAATTTCAAGATACTAACTTTGAAACCATATGATGGAAGGATGGATTTGACGGTTCATTTGATGAGGTATACCTAGCACATGAGAGTGTTGGGTGCTTCTGAGGAGTGATAGGACAATGCTTCCCACTATATTTGACTGATTTGGAAACTATGTGGTTTCGCCAATTAGATAACATGTCCATTAGCACAGGGACTAAACTAGCATTATGAACCAGTTCAGAGTTCATATTGTATGACCAAGAAATATGATGATGCTTTCGAATGTGAAACAACGGGAAGGTAAAACTTTGCAAAGTTATCTAACTAGATTCAGCGTAGCAGCTGCTGTAGTGTAGAAGCTAGACTCGTCAATAGTTCTGATGGCGGTGGTTTCGGGAGTTGTAACGACCTAGAATTTTAGACATTTGAATTTGAAATATTTAATTAATTTTAAATATTGAAATATTAGTTTTATAAGTCAAACAACTTAAAATTTCAAGTATAAGGGTTATTGAATATTGGAATAGTGATTTAAATATCAGAATTGTTTAAATAATTGAATCTTGAATTTAATTCGAATAAATTGATTTTGAAAGCTTATTTAAATTCTGTTTAAATGAGAATGATAATAATAAACTTTTAATTTAGAATTAAAAGTGATTAAAATGGTTTTAGTAATAATTCATTTTTATTTAACGTGTGAAATTAGCATTCTGGGGCACTGTCTTGGATTGTGACGAATCTAGTACCATTGGATCTGGAATAGCAAATTGTTGTATGCCAGCGAGTTTCGGGACGATCAGATGTATTGTGTGGTTGTGTGAGCTCGAAACGCATAGGAATTAATTATAGGAATTTAATATAATATAATTTGATTTTGAAAGCTAACTTCTGTATATGATGGAATTAGGCCCGATACTAGTTCCATTGTGTTTAGAATAAGGGTATTTAGTATAGAACGCCAAGCGGCATGCCTCCTTTGGAGTTCAAGATTTTGGAGGGTGAATAATGTTTGAAAATTTTATATATAAGGTCATTAATTTTCTCCATTTTCTAAAAAAGTAAAACCCTAGCCGTCTTCATCCAATGGCCTAGATTATCCACGACGGTCGAAGCCATTTAAGGCAAAGTGCCCAACATGAAAGTGGTGCGGCGAGCCAAGGGGAGTTCATCTATGCTGGCCGATCGTTGAATGGTGAGCGAGGTGGCGTAGATCTTGGGTCGAAAGTGGTGGCATTCGTGGGTTAATCGGTGAGATGCACGGCACAATAGGTGGTGAGGTCAGTGGCGTAAGGGACGTCAGGGTCAGGGCTACCAAGATGGTGGAGTGGCGGCATGAAATCACCTCTAGCGACGACGGTGATTAGAGGAAGTCATGGCGTTACGGTTGAGAATGTCGACTTGGTTATAGGAGAGGTAACTAACTTAATTACCTTGATTAACTATGTTAATTATTAATTAATCTCGTGATGTTCTATCGATCGTATCTTGCCATACAAAGTTGGATTTGGACGCGGTCAGTTGCGTTGGACTCGTGGTGATAATATTCACGTCATCGAGTTGGACTTGTAAAATTCGGAACTTTTAGAATTTCAAGCTAAAATCAAACATTGCTCTATTTTAGTCATAACCAGTACGCTTCGGCGATAATTGGAATTTTGGTGAGTTAATTCACCTCTCTGGCCCACTTATATTTTATATAAGTGTGGATATTTTTATTAATGCCTATTTGTTGCTTTTTGGACGATTTACTGCTTTATCAGTTGGTTTAGATTTATTCCTGCCCTTGGAGCAGATGACTTTTTATATGTACCCTCCTAGTAGCGGATGACCCATATTATATGATTATATACTGTATGTTATATAGGGGGACAGGTTATAGGGATCCAATAGGATTCCTCCCACTATTGATTTTATATACATACATACATACATACATACATACATACATATATATGTATATATATGTATGTGTGTGTTGATATATATAAGCTGTGATGCATGAGATAGGTTGGAGGTATCCAACGGGATTCCTCACACTATTGATTTTACTTTTCATATATTATGATATCAGATTTGTTGGATGCCATATTTGATGACATTGACTTGATTTCACTTATTTAGTCCTATAGTAGCATTGGGACTTTTTTTTAGTATTTTGAAATACTATAAAATATTGATTTTGAATTGAAATGATTTTTAAGGTGATACTTGAAATAATACATGTTTTACTAATTATTTATAAATTATTAAAAGAAGAAGTTTGCTGAAATGAATAAAAACATGATTTTGAAATATTAATTTAACTGTTTTGTGAAGTATTTTTAAATAGAGATTTTCTAACTATATCATAAAGGTTTTAAAACTTAATAAGTAAGTCCATCTTTTATTATAAACGAAATGCAGTTTTAAAGGAGATAGAAATAGTTTGAAACAAATATTGCTAAAATGGTTTATATATAAGGTTTATAAAAGTAATATTTTATAAATAAAGTAATAGATTTATAAACAGTGTTTTATAAATATAAAAAATGGATTTGTAATTGATATTTTGTAACTAGATTTATAAATGGGATTTTATAAACAAAGGAGATTTAGAAAGGAATAGATTTTAAAATGGAATTTTATAAATAAAGAGATTTTATAAAAAGAAGTTCTATAAAATAGGAAGGAGATTATAAGACATGGTTTTATAAATATAAAAGGGTTTATCTTAATGAGCAGAGGATGGTTTTTTTAAAGGGAGATACATTTCATTTTAAAAGTTAAAATAATCTCTTAAAGGAATGTTTTGAAAGTGATATTTGCAAATGGAGTTTAATGGTTTTAAAAGTGATTTAAAATGTGTTAAGTGACAGGAAGACATGGATTTTAACATTTTTATTGTAATAACTATTTTTGAGAAAGTGAGGAAGACATAAACTATAACACTGTTGTTATAAAAAGTGATTTCCAAAAGGATATGTTTTATATAGTATACGAGATTTATTCAAAACCTATATTTGATGTTAATATTTAAGATGGGTAACTTATATCTATTTCGAAGTTAAGAATGTCATCCATTTAAGATCTGAGAGGTAATGATACCCCAACTTGATCGGCTTCATAGTTAACTAATAAATAGTTTAAGTTCGACATAGAAAATAAATATTAAGTACAATAAATTGAATCCCTATACTAGTGTTTTTGGGTTGTTGTAACGATGTTTTACGCAACATTTATTTTGATCGAATAAAAAAGTTTGGAAAATATGAAGCTTTCCTCAAAGATTTAAATATACTTATTACGGATTTAAGTATATAGAGGTATTTTCTATGTATTGAAAATAAAATGGTTTGTGAATATACTTATACCATTGAGATAAGTATATGGAAATGTTTTCCAAATGTCGAAAGATTAAAAGTGGTTTTGAGAATATATCTTCCTAAAGATATTTTGACATAAATATTTGGAAAGTGGTTTAATTAATAAAAGTTTAATTAAATAGGCCTAGTGACTGCTTGTGTGCTGGATTTTACTTTTGGTTCCTTGACTGGATGTGTAAATTGATTAGTCATGTACTTAGCACGAGCCAACTAAGTAGGCTTGATTATCGTTTGATGTTAAGGATGATGATTCGAGTATAGCAGGGTGACTATGGTACTCCAATTTACCGGGCTTCCTTCCTGGCTGAAGGATAGCAAGTTGAGAGTTGGAAACGTGATAAGTCTGTGAGACTTGGTTTCCATGTGAGGTTGAGGGCCTCTTATCGATTGTTGGTCCCGAGAGACCGAGACCAGATTTATCCGAAAACCACTTCGGACCAATGTATGCGTTCGAAAGTGAAATTTGCATGAACATAATGATTTTGAAGATGGAGATCTTCATGATGTAGGACTGCTTGCCACAAACCTCTCATGTGATTCCCATATTGTATATATATGGTGGCATTAGTGCCTTCCTTATGAAAATCTTCGATTTGCAAGGATTGCTCGCTACTAATCCTTGGGATGATTTCCAAACAGAATGTCGTAGTAGGGTACCTTCGGTTTATCCTGTTCTTGGATAACTTGTATGAACGAATGTCTGACATTGCATTTCTAAGACACGTATAGTGGTTTTTACAAACGTACATCTGTTTGGTGGTATAGGAGGTAACCTCTCTTACACTTAACACCCTTCCCAGAGGCTTATGAACTCAGGGGTTGTACTTTTGTGGAAATCAATTAGTGTGTTGTTGGAAATGGCAATGTAGCATTCAAAGTGGAATTTGTCATGTGAAAGGTAAAACATTACCTCAAACCTCGCACAACGGGAATGACAAAAACAAGGCAGATGTGGCAGGGCTAAGTGGGTCGCTCCCATTAGGAGATTTTCATCACCTTTCTAGATTACCCTCTATATTTCGGGTTTGTTGTGTATGTTGCGGCCACAGATAGGTTGGGAACGACCGGGGTGATGACATATTCTGTACTATTTATAGTAGAGGTAGGCCGGTCCTGTGTTGGTAGAGGGCAGCGGGGCTGTGCCTTGGTACATTCTTCTAGAGAGTACTATCGGAAGGTAGTCCCTTACCTTGTCATTGCATGGAATCCATTCTTTAATACATGCCTTATAGGTTTTGATTGTAGAGCCTAGTATGCTAGAATTTAATTAATGTAACAATTTCGACTATGATTAATATGTATTTGTATCCTAGACACTATTATAATATTTGATATGAAGAGTTTTGGTTATCGTATGGTAAAAACCCGTCCGTGTTTATATACAGCATGGTCATACGAGATACCTTTATTTTGAAAGGTTTTTTATAATTTTAAAAATCCAATTAAGACGTGTTTTCTCACGCTGCCAGACTGATCCAGGCGTTCTTTTCTTTTTACGCTTGGGTCAGACCGAGTATATTTACATATTAGATTCGAATGCATTTTGGAGGAGCCTGGAGTAGGGGGCTTCATCGATAGCTAGTTATTATCTTATTTCCGTTGCATTGGTTGTTTAAAGTTATCAGCATTTGTGAGGACATGTTATTATAATTGTCTAGGCTGATAGTTAGTGATTTGTTGTTGTACTCTGATGGATGTATGCATATTACATTTTTTTTCCTTTCGTAAAGATCATTGCTATATTATATATTTTTCCGTTGCGTTGTGAGATTCTATGATTTTTTATTTTCTTCTTCTGTTCTTTCTTCTTCTTTTCCGCTAATGATCGGTTTTCCAGCACTTGAATGCTCGGCACGAAATACAGTGGACATACTAGTGTCGATTTTCGAGGGTCGAAAAATCTAGGTCATTACACATGGTATCAGAGCTTAGGTTTAGCGAACACCTAGGCTTTGGTTGGATAGACTCATTATAGATAGGGTTAATAATACTCTAGAATGAGTTTGAGTATATTATATATATGAGCGCACATTTTTTAGCGATATAAAATTGTTTTATATTGTGTCGATTGATCCGTTTAGTGGTTTATGGATTCTGGTTTATACGAGCAATTAACGTTATTGATAAAGATCTCTAGACACTTGAACATAGAAATTCGACATAGTATTGTTTTGAAATTGGGTAAATGAAATAATTTTACCTTAATTATATTTTTTATATAAAGGAATAATTTTTCAGAAATTATTATAGTTATATATGGTGTGTTTGGTTGATAGAGAATGATAATATTTGATTATTATCATTTAGTGTTTATTACTTGTGCCTTAAATAAAGGTTGCGTATTATTACAATCTAAATAAAGATAAACAATTGTGAAATGATTTTATATAAGAAATGTAAATTTTATGAATATGATTTACCTATGTAGTTTATGAATTAAAAAGATTTAAATTGGAAATATGAGAACTTAAATCCTGGAGAATTTGGAAATGTTTTTCAAAGTGTTATGGAAATTAATAATAGTATGATTTTGGAAGTATTTTTGGATAGAAATATTTTAAAAGGATTTGAAGGAGATAAAAGCACCGAACTCACTTAAGTCACTGAAAAATAATTCTGGTGATGACTGCAACATCATCGGCATTCATTTTCGAGTTTCTAAGTGATGGATTGCTACCATAAAAGTTTTGTTTTTGTAAAACAAATTTTTTTAAGATTCCAAAAGTATGATTTGATATACAAAGGAGTTATGTATATTATTATTATTTCAAAGTGATTTGAAATAAAACCGGGTGTCTAATTCTTGAATTTTCAGTTAGGTGATATTATATAGACTCGTGCACCCTATCCTTTAGGATAAGTTGGGTTTATGCATCCTGTTTTGAGACATTATTTGGAAATTTTTATTTATGGAAATAAAGTGTAATTTTCGATGAATTTGGACATTCAGAAACTTTTGAGCTAGAATAAATTAAGTTGAGTATTTTGAGAAAACAGAAGAGATAAGTTTTATAACTTATAAATTTGATAATTAATCAGTTGAAACAAAATTTTAAATTTGTTGGATATGAATGTTAAGAAAAGAAAATTTGAAATTGAACTATGAAATGAAATTGAACTTAAGTAAAGTTAAATGAAATTGATTATGATTTAAAATGAATATGAACTTAAGTTTTGAAGTGATAATAAACATAAGTGTGTTGTATAAAAGGTTTATAATAAACTTAAGTAATGGTTTGATGGAATTGGTCCTAGATGTCATTAATATTAAAGTAAATATACTAAGTAATAATGAGTGTGAATAAAAGAATTGGCTAAATTTGGAAACCATTGAAAAAACTACATAAATTGTATGTAGATCATTTTATTCGCATAACTGTTTGATCTAGTTTCGAGTACAGGATTTTGAGATGATTTACATCGGTCTGAATAAGGATTTTTCACTCGATTCTTGACAGCGAACATTGGATATGGATTTTTGATCTGTTTTTGATGTTTCTCTACCATAGTATATAGATATGCAAGGAGAATGGTGGTTTCTAATCAAAGAACCAGATTGGAGTCCGCACTAGAGTGGTCCAGTAGGCGATACTAGTTCAGAAGTGAAATTGTATGATCGAGCGAGCGATCAGATTTGATATTGCCTACAAATGGTATATGTACATCGTACGAGCTTTATTAAATTACATGTTGATTGATGTCAGGAAATGCAAGTTTGGATGGATATTATTTGTAAGTAAGAAGTAGGTTTATGGAAGCAAAGGCTAGTTGATGCCTTTGGTTTCATGAGCTGAGTTTGGTTGCCCAAAAAATAGGTATACATTTATGTTGTGGTTTGGATTTGATGATTTTATGACCAATCGCTTGGCTTTTGTTTTCTTTTGTTGGTCTAGGCCCATAGTGGTGATTTGTAGTTTTTCCGATCGAGCCGCGCAAAGGAGACGCTGTCGAAATTTTTTGTAATTTTAAAAACTTCGAAAGTTTACAATCCAATTTAACTAATTGATTTTGGAAAGCTAATGGGTTTAGTTACATTTTCTTACCTTATAAATTTTGAAGACGAACTTCTTCTAAGGGGGAAGAATGTAACGACCCAGAATTTTAGACATTTGAATTTGGAATATTTATTTAATTTAAATATTGAAATATTAGTTTTATAAGTCAAACATCTTAATTTCAAGTATAAGGGTTACTTGAATATTGGAATAGTGATTTAAATATCAGAATTGTTTAAATAATTAAATCTTGAATGTAATTTGAATAAATTGATTTTGAAAGCTTATTAAAATTATTTTTAAATAAGAATGATAATAGCAAACTTTTAATTTAGAGTTAAAAGTGATTTAAATGGTTTTAGTAATAATTCATTTTAATTTAACGTGTGAAACTAGCATTATGAGGCATTATCTCGGGTTGTGACGAAACCAGTACCATTGGATCTGAATTAGCGGATTGTTGTATGCCTTTGAGTTTCGGGACGATCGAACGTATTGTGTGGTCGTGCGAGCTTGAAACGCGTAGGAATTAATTACAGGAATTTTATATAATATGTTTTGATTTTGAAAGCTAAATTCTGCATATGATGGAATTAGGCCCTGATACTTGTTTCATTATGTTCGGAATATGGGTATTTATTATAGAATGCTAGACGACACGCCTCATTTGGGTTTGAGATTTTGGAGGGTGAACAATGTTTGCAAATTTTATATATAAGGACCTCACTTTTCTCTATTTTCTAAAAACTAAAATCCTTGCCGTCATCATCTAACGGCCTAAACTATCCACGATGATCGGAGTCATTTCAGGCGAAGTGCCTAACTTGAAAGTGGTGCGGTGAGCCAAGGGAGTTCATCTATGATGGCCGATCGTTGGATGGTTGAGCGAGGTAGCGTAGATCTTGGGTCGAAAGCGGTGGCGTTCGTGGGTTAATTGGCGAGCTACATGGCATGATAGGTGGTGAGGTCAGCGGTGTAAGAGACGTCAGGGTTGGGGCTACCCGCGATGGTGGAGTGGCGGCGTGAAATCGCCTTTGGGTGACGGTGATTGGAGGAAATCACGATGTTAGGGTTGAGAATGTCGGCCTGGTTATAGGAGAGGTAATTAACTTAATTACCTTGATTAACTATGTTAATTATTAATTAATTAATCTTATGATGTTATATCGATCGTATCTTGTCCACACGAAGTCGGTTTTGGACGCGGTCAGTTGCGTTGGACTCGTAGTGATAATATCTACATCATTGAGTTGGATTCATCAAATTCGAAGCTGGTAGAATTTCAAGCTAAAATCGAACGCTGCTCTATTTTAGTCAGAACCGGAACGCTTCGATGACAACAGGAATTTTGATGAGTTAACTCACCTCTCTGGTCCACTTATATTTTATATAAGTGTGGATATTTTTATTAATGCATGTTTGTTTGGATGATTTACTACTTTATCAATTGGTTTGGATTTATTCCCCCCTTGGAGCAGAAGACCTTTTATATGTACCCGCCTTGTAGTGGATGACCCAAATTATATGATTATATACTATATGTGATGTAGGGGGACAATTTGGAGGGATCCAACAGGATTCCTCACCACTGTTGATCTTATTTACATATACATAAATATATATATATATATATCTGTGTGTGTGTTGATATATATATATATATATGAGCTGTGATGTAGGGGGACAAGTTGGAGGGATCCAATGGGATTCCTCACACTGTTGATTTTACTTTTCATATATTGTGATATATGATTTGTTGGATGCCATATTTGATGACATGGACATGATTACACTTATTTAGTGCTATAGTAGCACTGAGTATTATTTTTTAGCATTTTGAAATACTATAAAATACCTATTTTGAATTAAAATGATTTTTAATGTGATACTTGAAATAATACACGTTTTAATAATTATTTATAAATTACTAAAAGAAGGAGTTTACTGAAATGAAATAAAAACATGATTTTTGGAATATTAATTTAACTGTTTTGTGAAGTATTATAAAATAGAGATTTTGAACTGTATTATAAAGGTTTTAAAACTTAATAAATAAGTCCATCTTTTATTACAAAGGGATAGAAATAGTTTGAAATAAATATTTCTAAAATGGTTTATATAAAAGATTTATAAACGGTGTTTTATAAATATTAAAAATGGATTTGTAATTAATATTATGCAAATAGATTTTAAATGGAATTTTATAAATAAAGAGATTTTATGAAAAGAAGTTTTATAAAATAGAAAGGAGATTATAAAACATGGTTTTATAAATATAAACGGGTTTATCTTGATAAGTAGAGGATGGTTTTTATAAAGGGAGATATATTTCATTTTAAAAGTTAAAATAATCTCTTGAAGGAATGTTTTGAAAGTAATATTTTCAAATGGAGTTTAATGGTTTTAAAAGTGATTTAAAATGTGTTAAGTGATAGGAAGACATGGATTTCAACATTTTTGTTGTAATAACTGTTTTTCGAGAAAGTGAGGAATGTTGTTATAGCAAGTGATTTCCAAAAGGAGATGTTTTATATAGTATACGAGATTTATTCATATCCTATATTTGATGTTAATATTCGAGGTCAGTAACTTATATCTTTCGAAGTTACGAATGTCGTCCATTCAAGGTCTGAGAGGTAATAATACTCCAACATGATCGGCTCCATTTTTAACTAATAAATATTTTAAGTTCGATGTCGAAAATAAATATTAAATATAATAAATGGAATCCCTATACTAGTGTTTTTGGGTTGTCAGAACGATGTTTTACGCAACATTCGTTTTGACACAATAAAGCATGTTTTGGAAAATATGAAGCTTTCCTCAAAGATTTAGTAAATATACTTATTATGGATTTAAGTATATAGAGGTATTTTCTAAGTATTGAAAATGAAATATTTGTGAATATACCTATACCGTTGAGATAAATATATGGAAATGTGTTCCAAATGTCGAAAAATTAAAAGTGGTTTTGAATATATCTTCGTAAAGATATTTTGACATAAATATTTGAAAAGTGATTTAATTAATAAAATATTAATTAAACAGGCTTAGTAACTGCTTGTGTGCTAGATTTTATTTTTGGTTCCTTGACTGGATGTGTAAACTGAGTAGTCATGTACTTGGCATGAAGCCAACTGAGTAGGCTTGATAATCATTTGATGTTAAGAATGATGATTCGAGTAAAGCAGAGTGACTATGGCACTCCAATTTATCGGGCTTCCTTCTTGGATGAAGGATTGCTGGTTGAGTTGAAAAGGTGATAAGTCTATGAGATTTGGTTTCCATATGAGGTTGAGGGACTCTTATCGATTGTTGGTCTGGAGTGACCAGGATTGGATTTATCTAAAAACCACTACGCATGGACATATGCATTGCAAAAGTGAAATTTTCTTGAACGCGGTGATTTTGAAGATGGAGATCTTCATGATGTAGGGCTGCTTACTACTAACCTCTCGGGAGATTCCCACATTTTATATGTATGATGGCAGTAGTGCCTTCTTATGAAAATCTTCGATTTGCAAGGACTGCTTATTATTTATCCTTGGGATGATTCCCAAACAGGATGTAGTAGGAGGGTAACTTCAGTTTATCCTATTCTGGGACAACTTGTATTGACGAATGTATGAGATTTTATTTCTAAGACCACGTACATTGGTTTTTACAAACGTACATCTGTTTGGTGGTGTAGGAGGTAACCCCTTGTACACTTAACACCCTTCCCTGAGGCGTATGAACTTGAGGGTTTTACATTTATGGAAATCAATTAGTGTATTTTTGGAAATGGCAATGTGGCATTAAAAAGGGGATTTGTCATGTGAAAGATAAAATGTTACCTCAGGCCTTACACATCAGGAATGATAAAAACAAGGTAGATGCGGCAGGGCTAAGTGGGTCACTCCCATTAGGAGATGTTCATCGCCTTTGTAGATTACCCTCTATATTTCAGGTTTATTGTGTATGTTGCGGCCATGGATAGGTCGGGAATGACGGGGGTGATGCCATATTCGGTACTATCTATGGTAGAGGTAGGTCGGTTCAATGTTGGTAGAGGGTAGTGGGGATGTGCCTCGGTACATTCTTATAGAGATGTAATGTCGGAAGGTAGTCCCTTACCTTGTCATTGTATGGAATCCATTCTCCAATACGTGCCTTAACTGTTTCGATTGTAGAGCCTAGTATGCTGGAATATAATTAATGTAACAATTTCGGCTATGATTAATATGTATTTGTATCCTAGACACTATTATAATATCAAAGGATTTGATATGAAGTGTTTTGGTTATCATAAGGTAAAAATCCATCTGTGTTTATGTACGACGAGGTCTTACGAGATACCTCTGTGTTGAAAGGTTATTTTATATCTTTAAAAATCCAATTGATATGTGTTTTCTCATGCTGGTTTACCAGACTAATCCGGGCGTTCTTCCCTTTTTATGCTTGGGTCAGACCAAGTATATTTACAGATTAGATTCGAATGCATTTTAGAGCAGCCTAGAGGAGGAGGTTCATCAGTAGCTATTTATTATCTTATTTCCGTTGCATTAGTTGTTTAAAATTATCAGCATTTGTGAGGACAGGTTGTTATAATTGTTCAGGCCGATGATTAGTGATTTCTTGTTGTACTCTGATGGATGTATGTATATTACAGCCTTTTTTCCTTCCATAAAGATCATTGTTATATTATATATCGTTCCATTGCGTTTTGAGACTCTGTGATTGTTTAGCTTCTTCTTCTTCTATTCTTTCTTCTTTTCACCTAACGATCGGTTTTTTCGGCACTTGAATGCTCGACATGTAATATAGTAGACGTATTAGTGTCGATTTTCGAGGGTCAAAAAATCTAGGTCGTTACAGGAGTCGCTAACAAAATTAATTTTAAGATGGCATTAGAAAGGGATCTGCTAGTGGATCTGGTAGATTTCTGCTATCAATCTAAGAGATATTTGCACCAAGATGATACAGAACCCGAAAGCGGTGTAGTTAATGACGGGAAGGATGGAGGACCATCCAAGACAGGAAATAGAAAAGATAAGGGAAAGCAAAAAACTAATGATGGCTTCGGAGGATCAAAGAAAATGAATAGGGAGTCAAAGTATTCCTCATGGTACAAGGGAGCAGATTCCCTATAGGAAACAAGCGAAGAGAGAGCCTATAGATTGTGAGAGAAAATCTAAGAAATACTGCGAATTCCTAGAGTTGGATGGGCACGGGAGAAAAAAATGCAGGCATCTGTAGGATTTGATTGAGGAACAGGTTTGAAATAACCGTTTACAACAATATTTCATAAATAAGATTACAATACCACAAACCATAGTGATGCCGTATGAGTAACCACCGTTTGTAGTTGATATATCTGGTTCCGGCCGAGGATATGGATCGAGTATAGTAATCCCATGATTGGGATGGATCGAAATAAGGTTTACTTTCTACACTTTGTTTTTACTTTAAGTAAATCATAAAAGATTATTATTAGGCTACCTATGTAGTTATGGGATCCTAATCCGTCCCATATGCGTGCTTTTCGAGAGTAATCCTTGATTGAACTAGATGCCTTGATATTTACTTAAAGCATTTTGGACTACATTATTGATCTAACAATAAATATTGATTTATATTTGATTTTGATGTTATTGATGGATGCTACTGGAACATAGTTTCCTTTGTGTTTGGGAGATAAACAGATAATAGTTTTCTTAACCAGAGAGAAGTAGCGACATATCAGGAAATGTAAGTCTCCTTGCCAGAGAGCGAGCAAATGGACTTGTATAGGCAGTAAGTCCCTTTGCTAGAGAGTGAGCGGATGGACTCGCTTTGGATATTGAGTCTCCTCGCTGGAGAGTGAGCAGATAGGCTTAATCTAGGATTATGTCTATGTGATCCGAAGAGATCAAATACTAAACTTCAAAGTTTGAACGCCTTTTGATTTGAAATAATTTGATAATGATTAATGAATGTCATTTCCTCGATTCGATTGGACTTGCTTATGGTGGGATGTAAGGCAATACTAGATGATTCATAGGTAATGTTCCAATTAGTGGCAATGCACCACTACGATTAATGATGCATGATTGTATGATATATGATTTAGGATATAAAAATCCTGAAAGAACATTGGACAATATTGATATGTGACATGGGATGATTATGACGTATGATTAACATTTAGTCAAGGACTTGAGTTCATAGACATGATGGGTTTGGAGCGACCTTTGATTTATAAGCGAATCCGAAGGAACATGATGATTGTCCATGATTTGAACCAGTAGATAGCCAAAGACCGCAGCTACTAATAATTAGCCAGTTTTGATATAAGTTCTTGAGCAAAGCATACCTTTTTCATAAAAACATGGTTTAAGGGCCAAGTGTTTTTGGAAAATTTTCCACAGTCCCAGAATAGACTCAAATAGGTAGATTAGGCTATGAATTAACAAATGAATTAATCCAGAAACTTAAATGACAAAAAGAATGGCAAAATGGAGAAGTGCAAGCGAGATTAGGTCAAACAAAACAACTCAGTACTGAGTTGTTTTGATCTATACAGACCATAATATATTGCATAGATTTGATTCATAGAACTTTAGAGCTTCACCCATGAAGAAAGCTTGGAATTCTAGAACTTGGAATCAAGTCTGTACCTATAATAATGATAGTACTAATCATCTTTGGCTATATTGGGATGCATGCAAGATGAGGTGGGGACCCACCATGGAGTGATGCATGGAAATTTCTGCAACAAAAACAAGTCTACCGACATATTATGGTCGGTATCGAGTTGTTTTGTGTTTTTGGAATCAAGTCGATACCGATAATTAATCGTCGGTACTAATCATTAATGATTGATATCAATCATTTTTGTGTTTTTGGGAAACATGCATAGAGACTTGATCTTCGTGCTGGAACTTCATATCTAGAGAAGAAGATGTATTTAAACTTGGAATCACGAGATTTGTGATGAGATTCATCTATAAATAGCAAGGAACCTTCAACTAGAAATGGGATTGGATTTTTGGACAAGAGAATCTATTTTCTTCCTTCTTTAACTCATAGGACCATGAGAAATTAGAGATCTATTAGATTGTAGTTGTAAATTGATTGTAAATTGTTGTATTCCAAAGTGAACTCATTAATAAAAAAGGATTGAGTGGACGTAGGTCGGAGATTTCATCGAACCACCGTAAAAACTTTATGATTTTTCTCTTTCACTTCATTTCTTCCCTTCTATTTTATTTGACTCGAATTCTATTGACGTTGGGGCGTTGTTTTAATATTTAGTGCAATGAATAGGGCTTTATTTGCAATGCTTCAACTTAGACCCAACCATAGTTGCTTCATGGATCAGTATGTCATCATTTAACTATAATCAAAGTGAAGTATTCACATTAATGTTCCACAATATTCTCTAGTTGAGGGAAATGTGTAACTTCATCATATCAAGATTTTCTATAAAACCTAGTGGGTATCAACCAATAACAAACTCTTAAATGAGTCATCCCTTGGTTATTCAATAACTACAAGTATGTAACCCCTTGGTGCCCACTAGTCATGAGTATTATACTACCAAATATTTGGAGAGCTTTACACACTCTAATATTAAAGGATATATTGATATCATTTCTTGAACATCTTAACCATGAATATTTAAAATAGTATAATATTTCATATTGTGATAATTTTCACATTATTACAACTCCTTATAATTATTATCACATAACATATCATTTAAGGATTTTCTATTTTGATATACTTAAATCAATTACTCAATTAATGTATCATAATATAATAAATATAAGGTAGAAACTAACACCTTGTATTTCGAATGAGATTTTATTACGAAGTTAGTAATTTATAATAAATTATAGAATTGCCCCTAGGCCATACCCTTAACTCTCTCAATCTCTCACTTGCACTTGGAGCTAATTATGGAATTCAGCCTCACCCCTTTAATCAATTTTCTCATAACTGATCGAGCTAGTCTCTATGTGAATGGAAATGCTATATTTCTTAATTTTAACTCTGACAATCAACTTTCTTGGATATTGATAAATTGTCTTTGTTATGTGGAACATTTTGGAGTATGTTTCTCAACTTCTAGTGAACTCTAAGTTCTTTCAAGATCCTTACCGTGACATTATTTTCATATAAAAAAGTCGTTGGATTCTCAACATTTGGAATCACCCCTAGCTCAATAATAAATTTATGCATTATATTACATATAGTCTTTTGCTACGACGTTATTTCACATGATGTACTTAGTCTTTTGGTTGAATTAACCATAACCTTTCATTTGAACAAATCCAACTTAAAGCTCCATTACAGAGATTGAACATGAATTTTTTATTGACATGTTATACTCGATATCACTTATGGAGTTCGAGTCCATATACTTCTTAATATGGAATTCGTTATTTCCATAAACAATTCTCTAGTACTTTGCAAATACTTGATAATACTCTTTACTATCATTTAATGATCTTAATTCAGATTTTGTTTTCGCTTGGTGTACCAAGCACATAAGCGAAATGTGATATAGTAGACTAAATAGCATATGTTATAATTCTTGTTGCCAATGCATGAGGAATCCATCTCATATGCTTCACATTAAACAATTTAATGTGGTGTCTATGTATATACTGATTATAAAAGATGTCATTTTCAAATCCAATGTAAGGATTAAACAACCAAACTAAATTGATTTTAACACGGGTACATCGTTGACAATCCTAAGTTAATTGTTTACTTATAGTTTTAAGAATTAGTACCATTAATGTTTTAAGAAATATTTTAGTACCATTAATGTTCTTTCTTACATATACAAATAAAAAACACAAAAATTTATAGGTTCAGTGCGAAAATTGTTATGGATTAAATTATGTAAAAAAAATTAGATTAAAAATGAATATTTGTGAGCAGTGTGGATATCATTTGAAAATGAGCAGTTCAGATAGAATCGAACTTTTGGAGTTTTCCTGCTCCTCATTCTATAATGAAAATAGAATAGACGAATAGTCATTCGATGAATGATCATTTTACTATTTTATTTCCTATTAGAATTAAGCATATAATCTAATCAGGCCAATACGCCTATCAACATCAAGATTCATAAAAATACAAAATATATAAATTATCAAAAATTAAAAAAAATCCTTTTTTGATTGGATGGGAATGAATCAAGAAAAATTCTGCGTTTTGACCGAAAACCAAACTATTTGATTTCTCGATCAAAAATACATTTTCAAATCTGATGATTGTCGCATGTCATCATTGCATCCGCTTTTGGGGCATATTCAAAACATATAAATCATGTTATCGCTCAAATTTACTTTTGAGATATTTTGGTTGTTACATGCAAGCAGTCCATTCTAAATCATTAGTAAGGAGTCCTGTTTTAGTATCAAAGTGACAAAAGTCAAAATCAAATTGTGCGAGAATTAGCATCTGAATGGTTTTGAGCATGTTGACTAGCAAAATTACATCACTAATTTCAACATTTGAAAATCGATGAAGTGATTTCCTATTAACACTACTTTATATAATTTCAATTGCATCGATCTTCTCGAAGATGTGCATCACCATTGGATCATACCCTTTGGGAACAACTGTTGAAATCGTATTTTTGATAAAGTACTTGGAATCCATTTCGGATTTAATGCATTACGTCTTATAGCGGTGTAACGACCCGCAAATTTATCACTTGAATAAATTATATTTATTTTAAAAATATTTAAATATGGGTTTAAAAGTAAGAAATAATCATGTTTTAAGTGATAGATAATAATAGTTATTTTGGTTGGGAAAAATATTGTAAACAAATTACCTAGGTAAAATATTGATAAATATTAAATATCATCCTAGGAAAATATCGATAAAATATGTAAAGGCCCGAAGAATTTTCGACCCCGAAAATCGACACCAATACGTCCACCGTATAGAGTGCCGAACAATCGAGTGCCTGAAATCCCAGACTGTTAGGATTAAGAAGAAAAGAGGTAGAATAAGAACAGAAAACAACAGCACAGAATCTCACAATCGCAGCGGATCAAAATATAATATGAAATAACAGCATTTTATACAAGAAAAGCTGTAACTGTCAATATACAAACAAGATATCAGAGTACAACAAATCCGGACCGTTATAATAACTTGTCCTCAACTACTGAATAAAATAGCCTATAATACAGCGGAATATACTCAATACGTCTCTGCCATCCAGCTCGTCTCCTGAGCTCCAAAGCGTCCTAACCTGAAAAATCTGTAATACTCGGTCTGACCCGAGCATTACAATAAAGTAACACCCGAGTCAGGCTGGAAACCAGCGTGAGTAAACCCAACTCAATATGAAATACTAAAGTTATAAAAACTCTTTGAGAGACCATGGTAACTCGTGTATCAGACAAGTTTTTATCAGATTAAAACCAACACTTTTACAGAAAATCCATCGATATTGTAATAATGTCTGGATACAGCTACTTATTTAAAATAATCCAGTTTACTTATTTTATTCAAATCCAGCCTATTTGATTTTATGATCAAACCCGTAAGGATTATAGTGATTATTAAATTGAAGTGGTTCCGGATATCGCTAATTTCCGATCCTGGTCTCTTCGAATCCAAGTAATGGATTTAAAAAGGTTAATTGTTTAAAATAAAAAAATTATCATTTAAGGTGACAATATTCAAGTATGGAAGTTTATTTTAGATTCTTATTTCAAATAAACGTATCATTGTCTTAATCTCATTATTTTAATTTGAAAAACAGTATCCCATATAATTAAGCAAAGATATGGATCATTAACCAAATTAACGATCTATAACCCATATCCAAACGATTTACTCTTGATTTTTAATTCATATTGATTAACCGTATTCATTTATATTTAAAACCAAATTAATTTCAAATTAAACACTTTATTTAAATAATAAATATTTTAAAATGCCATTATAAATAATAATAATAATAATTTCCTTTAATTAGTAAAATATCACCAAACTTTAACTTACGGATTTAATATGAAAATTAGATTTTTAGTTAAAGGAAATATAAGCCATCATATATATATATATATATATATATATATATATATATAAATGAATTCCATTTCTTTTCTCTTTTCTCTATTTTATTTATTATATTTTTCATTCATTCCCTTTCCATTTTCCTTTTCCTTTTTCCTTATTTTTTTCCTTTTCTTTTTCTTTTACTTTTATCCTTTTCTACTTTCCTTCTTTACTTTTTTTTCTCTGGCCCGCCTTCTTTTCTTCGGCCCAAACCCTTTCCTTCCCTTCTTTCCTTCTTTCCTTACAGTCCTTCCCAGATACACAGAAAAACGAGCTGCCCAAACTAATTTCGTGCACACGTCTGTGCACATGCACAATGACAATCCACCACCCAGCCACCGAACAACCTTTGCCAACTGACCCTTCCCTCGAGCTCGACTGTCCCCACGACGTTTCCCCACCTCCGACCCAACGCTTCAAAATTTCTCCATCACGATCAAGGTAACCCAAAACTTGAAATTTCCATAACTTGGTCGCGACTCGACCATACCCACCACCATCCTCCGCTGCAGCTCCTAAAACCCTTCGAACTCGGTCCGATCACCTCCTACCGCCGTGAATCTGACCATGACCGAGCACCATCAAATACACGTCGTAACCCTACATCCTCCTTGTCTACTACACACACGCCGCTAAAAAACATCCCTCTATTTTTCGTGGATGCACCACAGTCTAAGGTCCCTCCACGCTAAACAGCCTACCTCGAAAACCATCACGGCGCCAGAATTTGGCCAAAAACACATTTCTGGTCATCTCTTAATTTCTCACTCCTCACAAGATTTAAATTCACCAAACTATTTCTAAAATTCATGATTTCCATTGACGAATCAAATCGCATAACCCATTCCTTATATTATGATGGATAGATTTTTACCAAAACCAGACCATCCACTGTAATATAAGATGTTCTCGGCCTCTACTTAATGAAATCGAGTGAAATAAATTTTTAAATGAACTTCATTCAAAAACACACACTTTTTGTAACAACCCGCATATTTATCGATTTCATATTTAAATATTTTATCGCTAATCGGATTTTGGTCCGAAAAGCTACTTTTTGCATACGGCCAAATTAGGATTCGAGACCACTCTCATTGAGTTCAAAATGACGTTTGCGATCTTTTTGAGTGTAAGCTTCGATATGTTTGGAGAAAGTGGAAATTTCGTCACTTTTTGCTTTGGATCTTTAATTTGGGCTAAACCACTTGTTGACTCAGCCCAACCCCTTCCTTCTCTTCATACTTCATTTCTAATTTCTTAAACTTTGAAGCTTTATCAAAAATGGTGGAGGGAATGGGAAATTAAAACTCCAAACTCAAATTCAATTGCAAATCCAACATTCAACCCCAAATTCAAGTAGAAGATATTGGATTCAAGCTTTGGATTGCTTCTCCTTGCTTTCAAGCTTCATCTTCATCCATTTTAGTGAAAAAGTGAGATTTTTTATCTCACATCTTGCCTATAACTGTCATTGGACTGTTGGGAATGATTCCTTATCGCATTGCATGTACATTTGCTTATGGTTTGGATTGAATTGGTGAGAAACCCGATTTTTCAGCGTTTTTGGCAAAGCCTGGGCCTTAGGTCGCACTGTTTTGAAGTCTCTGTCTGTAGATTTTTGTTCTGGCCTTAGGTCGCTTGCCTGGAGTTAGGTCGCTAGGTCGCTCGTATGCTAGGTCGTTGGGAATTAACTCGTCCGGCCTTAAATCCTCTCTGCAGCTTAGGTCGTTCGCCACCTAGGTCGCTCGCGAGTTAAGCCTTAGGCCGTTTAGCCTTTATAACGTTAGGTCACTCGCGTGTTAACACTTTAGGTCGCAAGACCACTAGGTCGTTAGACCTTTAACATTTTAGGTCGCGTGATCCCCATCTCCTTTAGGCCGTTAGGTCCTTATACCTTTAGGTCGCATGACCTTGCCTAGGTCGTTAGGTCGTGTGGCCACCCCACTTAGGTCACACGACCTTATTAGGTCGCTCACCCTTAGCTCGCGTACCTTCTTAGGTCGCGCACCCCTTTAGGTCGCATGACCTCATTTTAGACCTTAGGTCGTGGCAACGTTAGGTCGCTCGACCTGTCTTCCTGTTAGGTCGCAAGACCCCAATACCTTTAGGTCGTTAGACCTTATTTCTTTAGGTCGTTGAACCTTATTACAGTTAGGTCACATGCCTAGCTCTTCCCTTAGGTCGCTTAACCTGCTATGTTTTAGGTCGCTGGCCCTAAGTTGCTCACTTAGCTAGGTCGCCTCATTAGGTCGTGCTGCTCTCTGTTAGGTCGCTTGACCATTGAAGCATCTAGTGAACTGCTATGTCGTTCGACCTGTCCCCTTTAGGTCGTTCCATTGCTCTTTAGCTCGGCCTTGTTAGGTCGTATGGATATTTATACTTGGATGCTTTGGAATTGATTTCTTTGGATTTTATTCACGACTTCAAATGTGAATTTTGTGATTCGATTTGTTTCAACAATCGTTTTGTGACTTATCACTTTAAAAATGTGAAGGCTTCAATACTAGTAGAGAATACCAAAACTCTTTCATCAAAGCATTACTACAAAGCTCTTTCTCTCAAACCGTTTTCCAATCTACTAGTATATACAATCCTTTACTTCACTCGGATGAGAAATCTAATTAAACGGCTTAGTAAAACGAGTGGTATGAAACGCTTGCGTTCACTTCATTGGTTAATTCTTGGACTTGTTCGATTGAACCTTTTTGTGACAATTTTCTAGTGAAGATCTACAGTTTGTTCGTAAATATTTAAGTTAAGCAAGTGGTTATGGGACATGAAGCTAAACTCATATATTTATTAGCTTGGTGTGATCAACACTTCCTTATGATCATGACGATCATTTTTGTGATTTAGACTAGCGATTGAGCGATGTCTCTTTGTCTGCGAGGGATACTAGACCCTGCTTTTGTGATGTTTCACCATCACATATATGGGGTAGCACCCCATGGTCTTCGGGCCGTTCATGTGTCAAAGGCCTTCGGGCCATTCGTGTGTTCGAAAAATTAAATGGATAGCTTCCATGAGATAGCTTCTCGTCCGTGTGCTCAGACTTCCCGCTTTATGTGATTTTTGGATTTCGTGTGTTGATTTTTGGAATTTGTTCTGGATTTCGTGTGTTGAATTCTGGATTTTGTGCTTCACCAATTTTCATGATTTTCATTGATATGTCTTATCAATTTTTGTGTATTGGTGAATTCATGTGTCATTACCTTTTTATGGGTTTGGATCTTTGAGAAGATTATTGTGATATTGATTAATCTCTTGTTGATTATCATTTACATACTTATAGTAGTATGACATTATGGTTATTATATGTTTATGCCATACCCCTTATTCTATATCATGTCATCTGATATTTATAATTAGACTGATCTGTTTATTATTTTCTTATAAATAATACTCGGGTCAGACCGAGATGTTACAGGTGCTTCTGCTTGACTTCTCTCCTGGATTATTCTGACTTTTGGCTAACTACTTAGATTAGTAGTTTTTGGTTGTACACATTTAAGATATAGACTCTAGGTTGTGTACTTATTCTTTTGTATAGCACGTGTTGCTATTCTTTTGTATTATCGTGGATCTTTCTGACCACTACTCTGATGTACACTTTCATGTGTTATATATATACATTCATATCTTTTTCTGCCTTTGTGATATGGTTGTCTGTGACTGATTTATGTTATGTTTATTTCTATGTTTGTTTCCGAAGATTATATATAGCCACCGTGTGATAGCTTTGAGTTTGTATCGGTATGTCGGATTTCCTCCTTAAATGAAGTTCATGCTATACTATTTGACATATCGTTGCTCGCTTAAAGAAGTTACATGGATAGTCGCTCCTCAACAGCCTTATTCTCCGTGCTAGTTGACAGCATTACACCGTAGTGTTCTTGGCTAGCGTGGGTATAGAGGTGGGGCATCACACTTTTGTTTCTAGAATCTTGTTTTAAAAATTTGAGGATTTCGAGTTATGGATTTTCAAAGTGGAAAGCTTTCTAGTTATTTTAGGATAAACATGAACATAGGGGGATTCACTGGGTTTGATGTATCAGACAACAGACATATACATACTCACAGCACACAACATATATACATATTTAGTATATTCCAACAATTCATTCCTAGCTCAGATATATATACTTATTGAATAACCAAGAATCAAAAGTGAAGTAGTTCTACTCACATTTCTCCTTTGAAACAGAGTACTGTTTTTGACAAAATATGTTGCTTGCTTTGTTGATGATCCTCTCTGTTTACTTGAGTGCTTTGATTTTTTTAAGTTTTAAAAGACACCTTGCAATATATATTTTTCTTGTTCGAATGAATAAAAATGAACAAAGGCAGAGCCTTAATATAAAGAGGATGGCTGCAGCTTGTACAGGCTTTTGCCCTTTTCTTTTGTTTTTATTTTGACTTGATAAAACTGATTTGATTTGATTTCCTTTTCCATATGACTTGATTTATATTTTGACATTGATTTAAGGTTTTGTAAGCTAGAAGTGATGCCTTACCATGATGTTGTTCCCTTGCACACATACATATCCTTTCATGTATGTGTGTATATATTTTTCTCTCCAAATTTTACAAATATATATACATATATATATATATATATATACACACACACACAACCATTCATGTAAATATTGTTGTCATCATGACTATGTATATTTTGTCTCCTACATGTTTTCATATTCTTATATACATACATAGTTACATATACTTCTATGTTTACATATTTATTTTCTTACATAACATATACACACATTTTTGCTTATATACATTTCCCATATTTAATATGAACATATATCTATATATTATATTCATATGTCTTGGAATTCGTAATCTATGAAACCTGTACCTTTATGTATATACACTTACTTTCATATACAATGTTTCTCAAACATGTTCATTTACCTATCCACTATTTCATCTAACAATTATATATATATACACACACCCATACTTATGTATCTTTAATCCTCATTTATGTACTTATATATTTATATCTAAATATCATAAAACTTGTCTATATATATAGATATATTTGTGGATATTTTATCTTGAAATTAAATGGTGAAGTATATAATATTTTCTATAGCATTCATCATATCCGGGAATTCATACTCCAACATTTAATATAGTTTTTAAATAAATTTATATAGATTAAGACATTCTAACTATCAAAAACTTATTTATTCGACTAATCAAAATTAATATTTCAATGATAAAATCAGTTAATCACCCAATTTACCGACATTGAAAAATCTGGGTCGTTACAAATTAACTGAAAATCATTTTATCGATAAAACTGCTTTTAAACAATAAGGATTATGCAAAGCTCTGGATTCTTACATTAATATATGTATTCAAACAAGTTTATGAAATAAAATAACTTATTTTATTTTTGGAAAATAAAATGTATTTATGACATCGACAGTTGATATCATCGGTTTTATATATTTCTTCATAAATTCAAGTTAAGTTTAAGTATTAAATAAATGGGTTTTTATTAACAAATAAACCTATTATAATTATTTAATAATGATGGTAAAATAGTTTTTAAAATTTGTTTACCAAAATAAATAGTTCGTAGAAATATAGAAAATGTGACCGAATAACATTTTCCGGAATTTCGACATTTTGACACTGGAAATTCATCGGGAACGTTGTTCGCCTTTGTGCACCGTATATACACATATATAAGAGATAGTTAACCATATAATAATATACTTAATTATGTATTATCTTATGTTAATTATGTTTAGCAAGTGATGTGACAAGACATGGTTTTAAAATAATAACTTAGACACACACACATTGTAAATAATATCATCATCTCTTGTCATTTCCTTAAGTATCATCATCATTGCCCATCATGGCTTAGGGAATGTGAATAGAGAGGGGGGATATGTGACATATGAGAGGGAAGAAGGTCGTGATGTGTTATGTCAAAATAATGACATGTTATGATATTTTACACTAAGGATAAAATGGTAATATCTCCACTTTCTTTCACCTATAAATACACACCCTCACACACACATTTTCATTTACATTCCAACTTTATTCTTTTCAAAATATTCTTCTCTAAAAATTCCATGGCTTCCATGGTTCTAAAATTTTAGAAAAAGTTAGCCTTTTGTGTTGTAACTTGCTTCCATACCTTCTATACTTCTTATACTTTCATTTCAACATCCTCTCTTCCAAAAAACAAGGCCATCACTACTCCACAAAGCCCTATCCAAACCAAATCACCTCTGGTCGAACCCATTCTAAGGCCTTAGCCCCTCCAAAGTTTTAAAATTGTAAGCTAGAGTCGAGCGTAGAGGCGTTGCCGAGTTATAGTCGAAGTTCGGACGAAGTTACTTAGCATAAAGGTGAGTAAAACTACTTTGTTTTTGAAAAGTTTTTGATTTTATTATGATGTGTTATTGTGGTGATAATATTATGAGAAAATTGAATGGTTATTATGTTGGTCGATGGTGATTTGACGACTGTTTGCGTTTGGTGTTGAATTTGAGATTTGAATGTGATGTTGTCGAGTTAATATGCATATAACCTTATGTTTATATATGTGTTTCATTGTGATGCTAAAAGTATGGTAGTATGGATGTATGATTGTGATCTAAGAACCAAATTATGTTGAGTTGAAACAAAGTTAACAACTTTGTGTGTTGCGACGGATGTGAGATCCGATTCAAAATAAAAAACAATGTTTTCTTGTTTAAAGATTGGAAATTGTTTCAAAGTTTCTATCTTTGTTTATAAGTCTCAAAAACTTTAAAAGTTATGTTTTCTAAATATGAAATAGGAAAGAATAAGCAAATGTTTCCACTTAAAGTATGTTTAAGCGATCTGTGCTCAAAGCGATAGTCGTTATGGACGCGGTTCGACAAAATTGTCGATTTTCATTTTATAATGTTTTGAAATTTTTTCCAAACTTAATTAGTAACATAAAAAGCGATTAAGTTTAGAATATTTAATAATTTATTTATTTAATAAAATATTTAAAGGTAATTAGCGGTTAATCAGTAATTAAGTAAGTGATTAGAGGTTAAGTAACACCTAAAGAAAGTTATTGACCGATTAGTGATTAATAAAATTTTAATTAGTGATTTATGAAGTTAAGAAGTTATTTAACGATTAATTATTATTTAATTAAGTTAATTAGCTATTAATTATTATTTAATTAAGTTAATTAGCTATTAATTATTATTTAATTAAGTGATTATTTAATTAATTTTCAATTAATTAAGATTTAACTAATAATGAATTGTTTAAACCTTAACTAAGATACATTTTGAAGTTAATTAGGACTTAACCAAGTTCATTAAGTTAGTTAAAGTTTAATTATGAATTAATCTTGATTTAATTAAGATATAATTAGGGTTTAAGCTAATTAAAATATTTTAATCTTTTTAAAGCTATTTTTAAACTTAATCGATTATGTTTTAAATCAGTTTTTTTTAAGGTTAATTGATTTTAAATCAAAGGATCTCTCGTCTGGGCAATTAAGTAGCCAAATGAATTAAAGCAGTGATTATAAAATGTTGACACGTTTATTGGGAAGTAAGTTGACTTGCGTTTAGCACAAATGTTGAATATCGGCAATGTGATAAACACAAGGAAGTTACTTTCAATAAGCGGGTTGTAACAACCCTGGTTGGTGATTACCTGTAAAATTAAATTATAACGATATTTATAATTTAATAATAGAGAAATAAAATAAATTGGAGTTGGAAATTTTTTTAAAATTGTTTATTTTGAATAAACAATGGATTTTGAACAAATAAAATGGGTTTGTGATAAAAATGAGCACTTTATGGTTTTAATTTGAGAAAATGCAATAATTTTGTAAGTTATTGCCAAATGTGATTTTTATTAATTTTAATGAAGTATTTGAATTTATTATGATATATTTTATAAATAAAAAGGTGGAATTTTGTTCTAAAATAATTTTTGGATGTAAAAATGTTGTTAATAAGGTTTGTTGTATTTAATTGGACAAGAAAATGATTTTTGTGTAAATTTTGATGTTAAAAATAGTGTTTTATGTAATTAAATGGGTTTTGAAAACTCTAAGAACATTTGATTAGTAAAAGAAAGTATAAAAACCATTCCTTGTGTTTAACTTGCCTTTGTGCAATTATTTAGCGACTCGCACTTTTGTAGTCGTATGATCTAGGTGATATTGGGAGAGACCACCTACCTCTTGTTGAGTTTTCTTACCATAATGGTTGTCAATCTAATATCGGTATGAATCCTTTCGTAGCTTTATATGGAATATCATGTCGATTACCATCTTGTTGGGTTGGTGGCCAAGATAAAGTTATGCTAAGTCCCGACTCTATTTGTGAAGCTTCTGAAGAATTGATCTTACCCGATTTATCTATAGTGTAGCATCCTATCTGTGTTCTTGCTTCGAAGGTGAAACGCCTTCAAAATAGGGATGCACCGCTCATAAAGATTCAATGATCCGCTAATCTCAATAACTACACTTGGGGAAACCACAGAATTTATCGAGTGATCTTATCCAGATTTTCTATCTTCTCGTGTTGAGGGTAAGAAAATTTTAAACTCAAGCTTATCCATATTCCTTTGCTCGATGAAATAAATCGTTGAATACAGCTCTTCTCTAGAAATTACGATGACATAATTTTTATAAGGGGGGAGTCTGTAACAACCTTGGTTTTGGTGATTACTTGTAAAATTAAGTTATAACGATAGTTATAATTTAATAATAGAGAAATAAAATAAATTGGAGTTAGGAAATTTGTTAAAATTGTTTATTTTGAATAAACAATGGATTTTGAACAAATAAAATGGAATTAAGATGGCAACGTTGGTAATAAATGGTGAATAATGGTAATATGTTAATTTGGGTATTATTTGAATTAATTAAGTGAGATTAAAGAATTTAATTCAATAATAATTTGTTGATATAAATAAATAATGTTGGAAATAAATATATATAATGTTGAAAATAAAGTTTTAAAACTTTATTATGTTAGTTTGTGATAAAAATGAGCACTTTATGGTTTTAATTTGAGAAAATGCAATAATTTTGCAAATTATTGCCAAATGTGATTTTTATTAATTTTAAATGAAGTATTTAAATTTATTATGATATATTTTACAAATAAAAAGGTGGAATTTTGTTCTAAATTAATTTTTGGATGTAAGAATGTTGTTAATAAGGTTTGTTGTATTTAATTGGACAAGAAAATGTTTTTTGTGTAAATTCTGATGTTAAAAATAATGTTTTATGTAATTAATAGTGTAAATTGAAGTATTTAATTAAAATGGAGTTTTAATAATAGAAATTGATTTTTATGGCTAAAATAATTTTATTTATGTTGTGAAACATTTTTGGTAAACATAAACATTTGTTGAATAAAATTTATTTGGTTTAAATATGTGAAAATAGGGTGAATAAAAGTGTTTACATAAAATAACTTAGTTTATTTTTAACTAAGTATTTACATATGTGCTATTGGTTGGTTTTGAGCCCAAACCCAATAACAAGATTTTTCTTTCTGGTTGTGAGAAAATGAGTACGTACAGTACTCATTTCTCTTCCCCTTCCTGAAAAAAAGAAAACCATGGCTGCTTCTTGTAAATTTTCAAATCCAACGTCAAAACTAAGCAAAATCAAAGGGAAATCAAAAGGAAAATTAGCAAATCAAAGTGAATAACAGGTAATCAATACCAAAATCAAAAAATCTTCTAATCTATTTTCTGTTTGAGAAAGTTACTGTCTATAACTTCAATTTTGTTGTCTGCATGTTCTTCTTTCAGCTTCTTCAGGTCAGTGAAGCTTGTCCAAGCCAAAAAGATCCTAGCTTGCAAGTCAAATTCGTTGAAAAACTTATAAGGTGAGTAAAAACTCATACCTCTAGCAAAAATAAGCTGCTAGTAAAAATTTGGTTGCAATTTACGTTCTTATTTTGATTTACTTTAAACTATATATTTCAGTTTGTAGTTTATAGTGAAATTTGTGTCTGCGTTCAACTTTGAGAACCCATAACTCTTTGATTTCATACCGGATTTGAGTGAGATCTTTTTTGGATCATTGTCTGTGTTTTGTTGTTTATGCATGTCCAATTTCATCATCTGAATCAACATAGAAGTGTCTGAATCAATTGCTCAAAGATTGAATCGAACAAGGCAAAAATGCCTGTAGAAAATCGCGTCCAGATGGTTGACCAAAAGACCATAGGGGTCGACCTTAGGGTCAACCTAGGCAAGTGATAGGTCGACCTTAGGGTCGACCTATGCCTCTTGATGGTCGACCTTAGGGTCGACCTGAGTATGTTTTTTTTCCAGTTTGTTTTCCTCTGTTCTTTTGTGTTCTTTAGCTTGTTTCAGCGACTTTTGCAACTTGTTTTTGTGAAATTTTGAGATGTTTTGAAGGGCATAAAACCTATCATTAGGTAATCCAACATTAAAGTTGATTCGTATTTTGAATTGATGAGTTTTTGAGATGATTTCTTATGCCGATTTTATGGCATTTTTGATGATTTCTGTTGTTTTCGAGCATGGGCTTTCTAAAATGATTTCGAAATGCTTTTTATAATAAAATAGCATTTGAAATAAATATTTTAGAATATTTATAAACTATTTTAAAGCTATTAAAATTTATACATTCTCTATAATAAAGAGAAATTTCAAGGGTTTGTTTTCCAAATGATTTCAGAAATTATTTTAAAAACTAGTTATCCCAAAACAAATTATTTTCTATATAAAATACACGTTTTTGCACTCTTCAAGCGTATGAGAAAGTGAATTAAACGATTTAGTAAAACATGTGGAATGAGACACATGCGTTTACTTTTTCGGTTAATTCCGAACTTGTTCGTTTGAGGCTAATTTTGCACACTCTTCGAGCGTATGAGAAAGTGAATTAAACGATTTATTAAAACATGTGGTATAGGACACATGCATTTACTTTTTCGGCTAATTTCGGACTTGTTCGTTTGAAGCTATTTTTTATGGACCTTCGGGTTGATGCCAGTACTGGACCTTTGGGTCATTTGTCCTTTGGGATGTTTTGTCCTTTGGGATGTTGTCCTTCGGAATGTTTTGTCCTTGGGGATGTTGTCCTTCAGGATGTTTTGTCCTTCGGGACGTATTTGGCGCCTTATTTTGAGATACAGTACTTGGCGGGCTTTGGCCATTTTATTAAGCACGTGCTATCTTTTGCGATGTTTTCATGATTTATTTGTGATTTTCCAAATGTATCGCCATTTCGAGATTATTTGGCCATTTGAGACATTATTATATGGTGATTACATTTTTGGAGTTTGAACTCTTAATCGAGTTCTACATATTATGATTTGTGATTGCCATCATTTGGTGTTTATTTTGAGATTTATAATCTCCTTTTAGGGAGCTATTTGTGATTGCCATCTTTTGGCGTATTTTTGAGATTTGGGATTTTCTATTTTAGGATTTATTTATGATTGTCATTCTTTGGCGAGTTTTGAGTCTTGTGATCTCCTATTTAGGATTTATGGTTTATGAAAACCATTATATTGACTTTTGTATATGCCGATGGTATGAGGTGATTAATTGAATTTAATTGATATTCTTGTTATCTTGCCTCTTTTGAGATATCCTCTTATGATACTTAGTAGTTGTTATGTTGTTGTGATATTCTCTCACATAAAGTGTTAACATACATTAGTGTTACTTCTTCTCATTCAAGAAGAAACATTATCCTTTACCCTTATACTTCATTTATCACATGCTAATCGGTTTATTTAAGTTAAACTGACCCGTGTATTTTTTATATACTCGGGTCAGACCGAGTTGTTTCAGGTTAGACACATGTTGTAGATATCTGCTATGCTGCTTCCGCTTTGGACTTTCTAATAGTCACCTTTTTGTAGTTTTGTAGTCGTTTTGTAAACTCTTATATGTATCTATTCATTTTGACTCGATGTGTATATTGTGGATCATGTACCATTTCTGTTGTATCACTTTGTATTGTACTGTGATGTATCTATGTATATGTATATATATGTTTGACTACTGTTCTGTGATCTTTTGAGTTTGTTGTTATATTTTGTTCTTATAGATCCATTAGCCACCATAGTTTTGTATTAAACATTTATCGGATATGTTGATCCACTTGAGAAGAAAAAAAATTAATAGAGCACCCAATCGACGTATTCAATACATGTTTAAGACAAAGCTATGGATGGTTGCTCATAACCAGCCTTATTCTCTGCATTAATAGATAGTATTACTCAGTAATAATCTTTGTTAATGTGGGTCTCGGGGTGGGGCATCACATGGGTCGTGGTAACTTAAGCATATCGAATATACTTCTTTGTGTACATTTTTCACCGAAATAGATGTATCTATGTTTGTAACTTCGACATCTACCTATGATTGATTGTATGTTATGTATGAATCCCTTACATATCTGATGTTTGACGGTAGCTATGATATTACTTCTATAAGTTAAACCCAAATTTAATGATCCATTGAAGTCGTTGAGCCTCTATTTTGTTTTGTAAAGTAAATATTTCATTTTCTTTTGAAATTGTCTTCAAAGTTATTCTATTTTGAACAAGATATTTGAAGAATGATTTGACAATTGGTTTGAGAAGTTTTATAAATGATTTTGGGTTAGAAAAGGAGTTTTAGAAATGGTTTTGAATGCTTATACAAAGATTTTATAAATGGATTTGAATGTCTATAAAGGGAAGTTTAATGTAAGGTTTGAAAGTTTATAAAGAAGTTATATAACCGGCTTTGAATAATTATAAAGAGTTCAAAAATAAGTATATGAATGTTGATAAATGTTTGGGAAAAGAGATTTAACAAATGAAAATGGTTTTGAGGCTTAGTGATTACTTTGGGTAATTAAATCTCTAGATTTTGTTGTTGTTATTTGATAGTTAAATAACCGACTATCAAATTTGACCTAATTTGACTTAGGAAGTATGAATGTATATTCGGGTTCCATGGTGAGGACTCGAATACTTACTTCCAAAAGTGTCGGGAATGAGTCAACCAAAAATTATCGGTTGTTGTACGAAGAGACCGAGATCAGATTTATATGTCCGAAAACCACTCCGAACCAACATGTACGTTCAAGTGGAAGAATCTTGATGATGAGTGAAGACAGTGCTCTTTGAAGTGCAAGGGCTACTGCTACTAATCCTGTTGGTGATTCCAAAATGGATGTAGTAGAGTTAGTGCCTTCAATTTCGTTCAGACCCAGAGCGAACTTGTATGGATGAATGCTGGCATTGCATTGATGCCTGGAGGGCAGTGTTAGCATTCCAAGATGGATTGCTATCCAGAAAGGTAAAGCATAGCCTCAAGCCTCACAACCGGGAGGGATGGAAAAAACAGGGCATGTAGCAAAACTATGTGGTTAGCTACCGTTAGGAGCGGTCACCCCATTCTAGATATCCCTTTCAGAGTTGGTTTGCACGCAAACACCGTGGTAGTATAAGGCCTCGGTGTCAAGGGAGTGAGGTAATCCCGTCTGCCATGTCAAAGAGGCAGCCGACTCTATGTTAGCATCAGTGCATTTGCTAGAGGTGTATCATCGAAAGGTAGTCCCTTACCTTTTCATTATTGGAATCCAATCTCCAATATGCGCCTTACATTTTTGATTATGGAGTCTTGTACGTTGGAATGTGAGATGCAAACATTTGAGCTATTTTATCTATTTACTTTAAACCTAGACATTATGATAATATCGCTGGATTTTGACATAAAATGTTTTGATTATCGTAAGGTAAAAACCCATCCATTTTTATGTGCGGTATGGTTTTATGAGATACCCTTTGTGAAAAGTTTTCAAATATAGAAATTAGTTTTTTTGTTACTTGTTATCGAGTTTTACTAACGCTGGTTTACCAGACCGACCCGGGCATTATTTCATGTAATGCTCAGGTCAGACCGAGCATGTTTTCCCAGGTTAGCTGGATACTTTGGAGTTGGAGAGAAGCTGGATGGTCAAGACGTATTCACGTATATTTTTCTTCCGCTGTATTATAGAGTCTGTATGTTTGTCAATGTAAGGACAGGTTTCTATAACTGTCCAAATTTAGGATAAATCTAGTGTACTCTGATATTGTATATATGAATAAAGATGTTTAATTCCTTTTTGTAAAGATCGTTGTTGTATTATATATTATTTGCTGCGTTGTGAGATTCTGTGTTGTTTAGTTTTCTTCTATCTCCTACCTTCTTCTTTCACCTTAACAAATCGGTATTTCCATCACTTGAATGTTTGGCATATAATACAGTGGACGTATTAGTGTCAATTTTTTAGGGTCGAAAATACGGTTTGTTACAGGCGGAGTCTACACTCTTTATGGCTTACCGACTACTGAGGAAATAATTACTGCTAACCATTTTTTTCTCAACATTAATGAGAAAATCATAGTTTCTCTTTAATGTACAAGAATTATTAGTAGACATTACGTTGTGTTGTGTGTCCATTTTAGGCTTGATTAATTTATTTCATGTTATGTAATCAGTTTCTATTTTCGAGTCTCCAAATCATATCCAAGTCCATTTTACTACCATTAATTTATGAAAAAATTCCTTCGATCATAAAGATGGTGTTTCTTAAAATAATAATTATTTCTCAGTATGATGGAATGGGCATTTAGAAATATTTTATGAACTGTCTTTTATGTGTAAAAAACTGGTTTAATTTTAAGTTTACGATTTATGTTCATAACATAAATTAGACGACCACATCTTAAATTTTAAGATCGGGATTTCTTATCAATTTATATATTATATAAATATGATCTTGTAAACTATACTTTGGATGAAATAAAAACCTATGTATTTACTCTTAAATACTCGTCCTTACAGAAAGAAGTTAACTCAACTTTATTGATCATCGGTCATACTTTGTCCAACGGTATCTGATTACTCTGATCATTGCACCATTATATGTAACAGCCCGCACCTCACTTAACGCAGATATTGTCCCCAACTTAGTCACCTCCGCCTCATGGGCCAAGCCAAAGTATGGGGTTTTGTTCCTCAAAAGGCCTCGACGTTGCTATGAGGTGAAGGCTTTGGTATATAAGCACCCACTTCATAGTGTTTTTCCGCGATGTGGGACTATTATTCCCATTTTGAAAGGGTGTTACAATCTCCCCCCTTAGAGCCCAACGTCCTCGTTGGCTCATGAATACAACACCACCAAGGCATTGTGGCTGTAACACGTACAAACCATAATTCCGGCTGGGTATGGCTCATTGAAGGGGTAGATAGAAATTTGGGAATACGACTATGAATGCATTTTAATTCCGTTGTATTCCTTATTGAATTAATGATATCTACCCTGTGAATCTGTAACAACCCTAGTTTGGAGATTACTTTTCAATATTGAATTATAATGATAATTATAATTTAATACTGTAAATTAAATTAAAATTGGAGAAATTAAATTGTTTATTTGGAATAAACAATGAATTTCGGAATTTAAAATGAGAAAATGAAATTCCAAGCTTTATTCTATTTTGTTGGAGTGATAATAAATGGAATATGGGATTTAAATAATGAAAATGATTTCATTTTAGAGAAAATGCAATAATTATATTAATTATTGCCCATTTACTTCTTTTAATAATTTTTAAAAGAAGTATGTAATTACTAAAGGTGGTTTATTGAAATAAAAGGTGGAAATTGGTTTAAAAATAAGTTTTGGCTATAAATTATTTTTGGAAATGGTTTAAAATATTTTTCTAAGTGAGAAAATAAATATTGTGGAATTTTAGAAGTTAAAAACAATGTTTTATTCATTTATTTAAGTAAATGATGTATTTTTGTTAAATTAAGGATTTTAATAATAATAATGTTTTAAAAATATAAATTAATCTTTTTATATGATATAAAAGTTTTATTTTGCATGTATACAGATTTTCACATTTTTCTTGTGTGTAAATATGAAGAAAATGAATTTTATTTGTGTGTATATGTGATATGCATACATATTTTGGCTAAGTGTTGATTTTAATCTTAAGCCACCTTATTTTCTTTTCTTATTTTGGGTCCAATTCATCCCAATATCACATAGCCTAGTAAGAAGTGAGAAAGAGGAGTTGTTGTACGTTCAATTCATACCTCCTTCTTCTTCCTTCAGCTGAAACAAAAGAAAATAAACTCCTCTCTACCAATTTCTCAAAAATCAAGCAATTTCTTCATTTTAATTCAACAAATTCAAGGCTTTTTACAATCTAGTGATAAATAAAAGATAAACAACTCCAAATCACTTAAATTTCATCACAAAATTCTTTTACAGTAAATAGCTTTCTAATTTTACTGTATATTGTTTGCATGTCCTATATTTGCTTCCTACAGGTTCATAGAAGCTCCAATCTTGCCAAAAGGCTTCAACTTCGCTGCAAAATCCAAGCTTTTATCATCTATCAGCAAGGTGAGTGAATAGTTCACAATTCTAGCTGAAGCCAATGCTTCAAACTGCTCAACACGAAAAATTTGCTCTGTAATTTGTTTTTACTTTCAATTTTGTTTGTGTCAAAACCTTCTCTGGTTGGTATTTTGCATGCTAATATCTTTCAAATCCGTTAACAAAATGTTGCTGGATTTTCTTTTGATGATAGTTCAGATGTAGTAGTATGTGCCTGTAAAATTTCATTCCAAAATATTGTCATTTGAGTGTTCAAAACTTTGCTGCAAAATCAACAAAAACCTAGATTTTTGCCTGGGCATATTTTGTTTGAGTTGCTGCAAACATGGCCTAAGTCCATGTTTGAGATAGCATAACTCTTTCATTTCTTATTGGAATTCATCGTTTCTTTTTTGTTTGAAAGATAAAGTTTTCTACTATATGCGCACCAAATTTTAGCTCAATCTGAGGTCGTTTGGTCCTCTTTTTCATGCCTGAAAGTTGAATCCGAGATGGTTTTTAGGCCTGTACATTTGTTTTTTTTGAACTGTTGCAAACATGGCCCGAGTGCATGTTTGAAACAGTGTAACTTTTTCATTTCCAGTCGGAATTCATTGATTCTTTTTTTTAAAGATGAAGTTTTCTAGTATGTGCATACCAATTTTCAGCTCAATATGAGGTCGTTCGGTCCTCTGATTCAGGCCTGTAAGTTGAACCCAAGATGGTTTTCAGGCCTTGGCACATTTTTGTTTTTGAACTGTTGCAAACATGGTCTGAGTCCATGTTTGAGACAACGTAACTTTTTCATTTCCAGTCGGAATTCATTGATTCTATTTTTGTTTGAAAGCTGAAGTTTTCTAATATGTACACACTAATTTTCAGTTCAATCAGAGGTCATTTTACCACCTGCTTACGTCTGAAAGTTGAACCCAGAGAAGATTTCAGACCTGTGCATTATTTTGCCTATGCATTTTTATGAACTTTTACCGTCCTAATTTTGACTTTTACTTCATGTTTTTGTGATATTTCTGATTTGATTTGAAGGCTATGATGCCTATTAATAGGCTAGCCCAGTTTTGATGAATTTGAAATTCAAATTTGAATTGAATTTGAATGATGGTTTTGAGTGATTTCTTTGATTTCGAGCACGGATTTTTCCAAATGATTTTGAATTAATTTTTAAATAAATTATCATTTAAAATAATTATTATATATTTTTTAATTATTTTAAGCTATAAAATCTATTTATTCTCTATAATAAGGGAATTTTCAAATATTGTTTTCAAAATTGATTTCGAAAAATGGTTTTAAAAGCTTGTTTTCTCAAGAAAATTATTTTATATATAAAATACACATTTGCACTATTCGAGCAAATGAGAAGGAGAATTAAATGGTTTGGTAAAACATGTGGTACGGGACACATGCGTTTATCTTATCGGTTGATTCCTGACTTGTCCGTTTGATCGTTTGACCTTCGAGTCGAGTTTACCGATGAGATGCGGTAAACTTTTTATTGATTTGAGTGTGAAATTTACTAGCGGTTACTAAACCGTTTAGTGCAAACGTGTGGTATGGGACACACGTTAACACTCTTCGGGTTCCTATCCGAAAGTTTGTGACACATTTGGCTAAGAGACGTATTAGCCAGTACTGGACCTTCGGGTCATTTGTCCTTCGGGACGTTTGTCTAAGAGACGTATTTGTCCATTGCGACATATTTGTCCTTCGGGATGTTGTCCTTCGAGATGTTTGTCTAAGAGACGTATTTATTTGTCCTTCGGGACGTTTGTCTAAGAGACGTGGCGCTTTATTTTAAGATAACAGTACTTGGCAGGCTTTGCCCATAAGCACGTGCTATATTTTTGAGATGATTTCATTGATGTTTGTGATTTCCCAAGCGTATCGCCTTTTTATTGTTGGCCATTTGAGTCATTTGGGATATTATGTATATATACGGCGATTATCTTATGGGAATTTTAACTCTTGTGAGTTCTGTCTTTGAGATTTGAGTTGCCAATACTGGTGTTTTGTTAAGATTGCCGATATGGCGTATATTTGAGATTTTAATCTTCTATTTGGAGATATATTTTCCTTGTGGCCCATTTGAAGATGGTGATTTCTTTGAGTTGCTTTTGAGATTGCCACTATGGCGGGTTTGGGATTTCTCCTTTTTAGGAGCTATAATTTTCCCTACACCATTATGGATGATTTGGGATATGCTGATGATATGAGGCTTGCTACATTTAGCATTTTATGAATTGTTTTATCTCTTTTGAGATTGTATGCTTGTGTAGTGATACCATATTATCACTTGATGTAACCATACACTTTAAATTGTCCCTTCTCACTTGAGAATATTATCACAATGTCCTTATGCTTATATTATCGCTTATCCTTGTAAACTGATTTGTTTAGCTAGACTGACCCGTGTATTTATACTTGGTTCAGACCGAGGTGTTTCGGGTTAGGTACATTTGGACTTAGCCTATTCTGCTTCTGCATGGACTATTCTGCAATCTCTTTTTGATATAGCTTTTTATGTAGTCCTTTTTGTTTGCTACTCTGATATGTATATTCTTTTAACTCACTTGTATATCATGGTCACTATACCACTTGACATGTATCATTTTGTATACTCTGTGATGTATCTGTATATGTATATATATACATACATATACATATATATATCTGTGTGTGTGATGATCTACTGTTCTGTGACGTGTTTTGCATTTAAGTTGTTGTATTTTGTTCCGATAGATCCTATAGCCACCTAGGGCTTTGTATTAAGTATTTATTGGATATGTCGATCCACTTGAGATAGAAAAAAATATAGAGCATTTATCGACGTATTCAATAGATATTTAAGACAAGGCTATAGATGGTCGCTCCTAACTAGCCCTATTCTCCGCATTAGCAGACAGTATTACCCAGTAATACTCCTTGTTAATGTAGGTCTCAAGGTGGGGCGTCACAATTTTGGTATCACACCTGTAACAATCCTGAAACTCGGCCTTCAAAAATTGGCACTCGTACTTCACTTGTACTCAAAATGCCGCAGATTCAAATGCCGAATCCGGCATGCCGGAGCTTATAACACCAATAAGTATAACAACATGGCGGAAGAAAGAAATAAATAGATATCATATACAACTCCAATGAATACAATATCCAGAATGATATACAAAAGTGATATCAATAATACACAACAATATCAGAGATATGATACAATGCTACAGCGGAAATAATAACAATGAAAGAGATCACTCCAAATGATCTCCAAAAGAGAATGACTCCAACAACTCCAATATCAAGCTTGCAACACCAACACAATGCTCCAAGATAAGCAACATCATTCCATGAACTCCAAGAACTAAACTAGCTCCAACTAGTCTACTAAGCCTGAATATCTGAAAAGAAACCCAACTCTAGACTGCCCGTGTGGAAAGTGGTGGGCACCCAGAGTTTAGGAAGGGAACAATAAACTCCGAGTTAGTCGTGGGACTGGTATGAGCAACAAAAAGCAGTTTATCTTTAAAATAAACAACAAAAGAATTTAAACATTGAATCCGCAATGCTTTTGGAAAATGAAACTACCATAAGGCCTCCCGCACACACACACAATGCAAACGCAGAATTGGAGGAGATTTCTCCTTATGATAGTCAAAGATGCTTACTACGCAAAATCATTGGATTATTATTATTAGTGCATAGTGCAGAAAACATTTCGAAAGTATAATATTAATCTTAGCCAACATAGGCATTTCACACTATGCCTACTATAGCTACCATCTAAACAGTGGTGACCACCATAAGTAAATGGCAGGTTCTACAACTAATACCGTACACGGTTCGTATTCGAAGATGGATTTCCAAAAAATGGTCAGGCTAAGGAACTTCCTATGCCACGTAGGAACGCCTCTGGCAGGACGCTCCGAGAGACAACCTGCTCTCTGCCAACACAAAGCCGGTTACCCCCTTCCCGGGTAGTAAACCTGAGATATGCCACCCCCGGTCCTTTGGGACCTTTATCCGAGCGCTCGGTAACCAACATCACACATAATAAATAAAATGTGTCCACATGAGTAAGTATCTAGGCTCCATACCATGATACTACCCTTTTCCGGAAGGAATGGTTATACCCTAGGGAAGCTACCCCTGAAACCTTGCCGCATCTTTCCTGTATCGACCATTCCGGGTTGTGAGGTCTGACGAAGTCTCATCCACAAAGCTACGCTTTTTCACAAAGCCACGCTTTGATCACAAATTATCAATAATTGATCATCACACAGCAACACTCAGCATGCCACATTACCAAATTGGGAGTATATCGCTGATAACCTTCAACTACATAACCTCTGAGCTCGTACGTCTCAGAGAAGGGTGTTAAGCTAAGAGAATAAATTCTCTGCCACCAACAGAAATTTATTTGAAAGAAATCTGCTTTATATCTCAAAATGTAATGTCAGACATGTAACCATGCAAGTCTGTTCCGGGTTCGAACAGAACCGAAGGCACTTCCAAAGAAGCCCTTGCAATCCGGGTATTCACAATCCCGATCGGACTTCCCATCACTTAGGAAATCTCTAAACCGGAGCAACTCAGTGCAGAGACAATCGATAGGTTATCCTATCATTTTCGCAAATACCCGGTCTTCAACATCGGTCTTCAAATGCTATCCATATACGACGTATCACTAATTCGGAATGGGTTATATGACACAAAGGTCTTTTCCCGGCTAACCCGAATAGTGAGCGCAATATTTAAAACATATGGATATGGGGATTTCAGTTAAGTCACAACTTATTATCCAAAACTTTCTTTCAAATGGTTTAAAAAAATTACCATTTTAATCTTTAAACAAAAAGATTCATTTTAACAACCATCAACGGTTTAAACAATTTCCACACTTTAATCTTTTAAACAAAAGATTCATTCACAGATTTTCCAAATTAATTCCCATTTCAATTTGATTAACTCGTTAAATCTTTAAATCTTTAAATCAAAGATTTAACTTATAACTTTCAAAACAATTCCATTTCAAATGGTTTAAACAAATCATCATTTTAAATCTGTTAAAAATAAACAGATTTAATTCATAGCTTTCAAAAAGAATTCATTCATGACTTGGAAAACCATTTTTCAATTCAATCTTGAAATTCCTTTAATTAAATTAGAATTTCATTTCTTATATGAAAGCTTTTATTCTTTGAAAACAAATAGTTTTCATTTTGGAAATCTGATTCATTTATACGAGTTAAGGTTCTTGGGTTAAATTCAAATTCTTAAACCCATACTTTTAAAATGGTTTAAATTCATATAAAACACATTTATAACTTGTTTAATATTTTTAAATCATAAATCTCAAACATGGAATTCAATTCCTTATTTTGAATTCAAATTCAAACTGAATTATTTGAATTGGAAATTTACCAAGTTATCCAAAATAATTTTTATCTTAAAACTCCTTTTCAAAAGCTTTAACATTTAACCCAAATTCATTTCCAAAATCAATTGAAATTAAAATTTCAATTTCAAAAACATTAATTTTAAATCATTTGTGACTTAACCGATTTCCTCGTGAAATCCATATTTGTGTGTGTAAAAGTGTAGTCCAGGGGTTTCACACACAATAGTTTAACATCATTCAATCATCACAGATTCAAATATGACAATATATTTGATAAGCGGTATAACTATAACGCTTATCTTTCATTCACAGATCACAGATAAATATATCATAGATAATTAATTACATTTATCCCAAATAAATAAATCACACTACAGATCATACACAAATAAGGCTATATCACACAGCATCACAGATCAGGGAATATCAACAATTCAACCATCCAATATAATCCAAACATTCATAAGTAAGATCAGTTAATTGTCTGATTAATTCAAATCAGATCAATTTCTTATGAATTACTAATTCTGGTTAATCAACATCAATAAATTACAAATCATTTTGATTAATTATTCTTTAATCATTTATTAATTAACCTTTAATAATAAATTAATTAACCTTTAATTATAATTCTCAAATTAATTACCTTAATTAATTAATCACATTAATTAATTATCCTTTAAATTAATTAACCTTTAAACACTTGATTAATCAATCTTTAATCATTAATTATCCGTCCTTAATTACTTTTATTAAGTAATTATTTTTAAGTAATTAATCATCCTTTAATTAATTATTTTGTAGTTACTTGATTAATCAAACTTAAATTATTAGTTAATTTACCTTAATAACTTTTATTAAGTAATTAACTTTCAAGTAATTAATTTCCTTTACCAATAAGTTTAACTTAGACTTTAAAAGTTAATTAACAATTAAAACATTCTTTATATTAATTAACTAACCTTTAATATTATTAAGTTTATTTAATCCTTTACAATCAATTATTATTTAACACATGGATTATCCTTAATTTATCACATTTACAAATGAACCTTTAAAACTTAGTTAACTCATATTTATGAAAACTTGCAAATTTCATTTACCTTTGAACTTTATTTAACATTTTCCTTTGATTTAAGACATTTACTTTTGAAACTTGTATAAATAATTTCACTTGAAATTTTTTTTAACAATTTACTTTAAAATTTTAAATTTCATCTTCTGGTTGCTTTTAAATCCTGGTACAAGGTTACTTACCAAATTTCAACTTGTATAAACCTGTTGCTTTTAAATAAAAACTCAGGCTAATTCGTGTATATAACAAAACCCGAGCCGATGCTCAGGATTTTCAAGTACAAACCCGAGAAACTCACGAACTTCCTTTACTTCGAGAAAATCATGAAACAACCTCGCGTTGAACCCGAGCCACCTTCGTCTTCCTCGATTTCCAACCACACCAGACATAGAAAATACCAGGTGCTCGTGCATAACTGAATTGGCCACCTCCGACCATCGTCAATACCCTCGACGTGTCATCTACGAGCATCTCAACCCATTCCATCACCCAGCTCTGGTAATTACGTCAGAAAATAAAATTTGGCAACTTGACCACTTCTTGGACTTGAACTACCATCAAAAAATCGCCTCGCCCCACCACGTCGAGCCACCGGCGACCATGAATCTTTGACCACAGCTTCATCATGTCACGATGCATCGATCCATCTCCTCGCGATCGATTCCGATCAACCAACGATGACGGAAACACCCCGAGAAACACCACGACCAAAACCCGGTCTAAAACCCTATTTCGTCGACGATTGACCACCATAACAATTAATAAATCCAACAACTATTTTTCTAATGATCCATAGATCTCCGACCATCTCCAGTTTCAATCACGACGAACCCTACGTTGTTAATCGCCGGAATTTGACGAAAATGCCAATTCCGTTCAACTCACATTTTCTCATAATTTAATAAACTAAAAATCCTGAAAGTATTTTCTAAAATCATGAATTTCAATTTCGAATTGAGTTATGAAGTCGAAACACAAATCTATGATCATCGATTTTTGACATATATATGATTTTCACTGTTTATTTATATTTCCAGATAATTTCAAAATAATTCTTCTCAGCAATATTTTTAGGACCTAAAGCTTGATCTTACAAACAATTTTTGTTCAGATTCTAAAGCCTAAAAAGAATTTGAGAAGAAGCTTTTGATTTTTTAAAAATAGGGTTGAAAGCCTGTAACTTAAAAACAGAGTTATCCCTCTGTACACAGATACATATACAAATTCATATATATGGAAAAAAAATCATTTCTAAACAACATGCACATCATAGATCATAACAGACTTTAAAGATCATCACATGCAGATCAAATATATCAAACTTTAAGAATTTATAAGGGTGGTTTGCTCACCTGAGAGAAGAAGAACAGAGAACCAGTGATTTTGTTTTGAAACCAGATTTTTAATCTGAACTTGAGATTTCAATTCGCTATTTGATTTGCTTTGATGTTTTAGTTGAAGTTTATTTAAGTATGAAAGGATATTACTTCATTCATTTTTTTCCTCCTTTCAGTTTTGATGGACGAAACTGTGATATGAGTAGGCTTTGATACATAAAGGAATTGAGTGTACTGGTTGATGATATTACTTTGCACAGGGTAATGTATTTTTTTTCTTTCTAGTACAAATATTTGTACTATAGGCAAAGATATTTCGTGTTTGCAGTTGATATTCATCTTGCTTTGGTAGCTGAGAGGATCTTGTGATGGCTTGCATTAATTATTTTGTACAATCTATACTTATATATTTATTTTCTTGTTCATACTTGAATATATTATATACTAGGGTCTTCTTTTTCCTTTGCTTTATCTTATTTTAACTTCGGCTGAGATGATATAAATTGGTGCTGGCAACTATTATACTTGTCTTGTTCACACTTATCCTTTATTTGCTAGCTTATAGATATATATTTTATTTGTTTTATTACTTAGTATTATTTTGTATTGATTTACTAAGATATATATATACTTTATATTGAATAAAACTATATAATTTATTTATTTCGTAATATAGAGGAATTTCTAGAGTTCTAATTTGTTGTTTAGATTTTAGCAATTATTTGTTTACTTTATATTTTTATTATAATTTAACTTGTTATAATTTCTCATATATATTAACCATCAATCCTAAATTTAAATTATTAATTTATAATTTAAATTCAAATCAAAAGTAGATATATATATATATATATAAATTCAAATCTACTCATTATTTACACATACATATATATTCACATATATACATATATGTACAATATTTTTAAATTTAAATGATTTATACCAAATTTATTTGAGTTTGGGGAAACTCGCATCCATTTATCCATTAATTTAACAATTTTAATTCAAAAATTATATTAATTATCAGTTTAAATATTTATAAAATCCAGGGTCGTTACAACACCAAAGCCTTCACCTCATAGCAACGTCGAGGCCTTTTAAGGAACAACACCACACACCTTGGCTTGGCCCATGAGGCGGAGGTGACTAAGTTTTGGACAATATTTACGTTAAGTGAGGTGTAGGCTGTTACATTGGTATCAGAGCACCCACTTCATAGTGTTTTTCCACGATGTGGGACTATTATTCCCATTTTGAAGGGGTATTACATTATGTATCATAAGAAGAAGTGAATTTTGAGATAGAAGCTTATTCGACTTTAGGTGCATTTGGAACTCCTTTTTAGTACACTCATCTATTCGATCCAATCAAATTCTTTTATTTCTTTTGCATGTAATGTTTTCTACTTCCATTTTATATTATATGAACTTATCATAGGTATACTACTTGTGTATCAAATAAACATGTTCGATTCTATGATAATTCATCAGTGAGTTTTATCGAAGTAAGTAGATACATTTTGATATCATTAGACCTTCAACTGCATACATCTATATGTATAAATATGAAGTGTTCACCAACTCTTTTGGCCCATTAAATGGGTGCTTTAACTTTAATCGATTGAGATACAATTCACCGGTACCATAAGATTCATAATCATTTGATTAAAGAATTATTTCTCAAATGTTGCTTAGTCCATAATTCTAAATATCTGTACAAAGTTTTAGAAACTTCTGTATTTTCTCTAATTAATTCATCACTTTTGTTATGAAAACAAATACCATAGATTTATATTATAATAATGTTTATATTAAAATAAAACTATATCTATTTTCAATCAATACTGAAAAACCGTTATTATTTCATAAATAATACTTGGTCTATATATACAAAGACAATCTTTCGTAATTTGATGCATTCACTAATAAGTTTCATATAGTATGCTCTCACTATGTCCACCATTTCAATAATAGCTCATGAAATAAGAGCCTCCATTTAATCACTCATTATAGGATTTTATTTCATCTACAGTAACTAGTTTATAGTCGAGAGTTTCAAATCAAATATCCTGAACTCATTGAAATAAATCTCACAGAAAATAATTTTCTAAATAAACATTTGGAATAGAAATCACATTTCTTTTTCCATATTAAGTATCTACTACTATTTATACAATTCTTGTTTCCAATGTCTCTATATGAAGCAGAGGCAACCATTCACTTTCTTAATCCTAACTGTGCCTAAGTTACATCCACTCTCATACATTCGCTTTCCTTTTTAACTGGTCGAACCATTCAAAGGAAATCCTTACTACAAGATCATGACAAACTCTTTACAATAGTTCATTTGGTCATCCTTAAAATTTAAGGACATTAAATAAGCTGCACTTTATGTAAACCGATCAAACTGGCATTTTAATGATCGAATTCCTTTGTATGTCTAGTAGTTATTTATCCATGTTTCATTTGACACAATAAGGTACTCATTGTATCAGCAGCAACACATCATCTTGCATTATGGTTTGCTTGCTCATTTCAAATGATCAAATTTTCATCGAGGTTTCGTACATTATGAGTAGTGATTGTTCCCATATAACATTAATATGCGATCGAATATGGATCAAATATCCATATTCTTTCATTGCTTTAGAGTTCTATACTCATGGAAGAAATACACAGTCTCGGGAAAATAAAGGCGCAAAGTAACTAAGGAACCAATGTATTTGTAGTTGTATAATTTAGCTCTTGAATGGGTCTCAACTTGGCAACGTGCCAAAGGATTTATTGGTAAGTCTACTTTATATTTCTCTATCAACCTTAATGCAGTTTATTTGTATATTTTAACTAATAAATATTTTATAAATGAATATTCATTGCACAAGTTTATCATGTTGATTATTTTAAATTTACATAGCATATGTTCTTACCATTTTAGAATTGTTAAATGCTACTATTTCATTTTTCTAATAAGGCTCCTACTAGATTTTATGTTTCTCAAAACCTTCTGAAAAATAAAGAAATATTTTGATTCCCCTAATGAGTGTTAGGACTCGCTTTCCTTAGAATTTCTCCCTTGAGTTTGCCTAACAAATCATAGCCCTATAAGCGATGTATAACACATTATTAGTTGTATCATATACAACTCCTAGCCTATGACCTTTGTCCTAATCTTAATCTCGACCTTGAATTTGCTTAACGAATCAAAATAGATTATTCACTTGCATCTACCATTTTGCGACGATCTAAGTATAGTGCACATACTTTGAGTTTGCTCAACAAATACATGCATGTATCTTACCTCGTCGAAATATACTGATAGTACTACACATAACATCCTTAACTTAAATTTGATCAACAACTAAAGAGTATGTAAGTAATATAGTAATATATAAATGGTAGAGGACAACTTTATATTGAGTGATATCGACTTAAGAACTAATATAGTTCTTATGGAAATACCCACATGATTCAAGTGTTGGACACATCTGAAATCATGGTATACGTATCTTACATATGTATTTAACCCAAAAATCTATTTTGGGTTTATTTCGGTTCCACTTTCATTATATTAATACATTTATAGTTATATAAGTTTAATTTATTTATAACTGTTTTGATTTAAATAACTTATATAATATATGCATGTATCTTTATTGATTAAATCATACTCAATTAGTTTTATTTCTTTAATTTAATCAACAAATTTAGCTGAATTATATTTAAAATTTTGCAAAATTTTATTTCATTCATTTTGAACTATTTAAAAAGAATATTCAACTATAACTACTATAGTCATATAGATATATATATTAATTAATTATTGAATTATTTACCAAAACATCTTAATTAAATATTTAATAAATTTCAAATTTTTATTTAGTTTAATTTCTCAAAACAATTTTTAGAAAATCAAAATATTTTAGGTTATTGAACTATAACCTTTGTAGTTTTATTTACATATATATCAGCATATATAATTTAATTAATTAATGTTTAATTATTTATTTATCACATAAATTATTTCATTAATTAAAAATTTTAATAAATTTTGATACTTTTATTTTAATTTACTTTAAATAATTTCAAATAAGTTTTCAAATATAACCTATATAGTTACATATACATGTCATTATATATATGTATATTTTAAGTACTTAACTTTTAATTAATTACTTATTTAATTAATCAAATTAATTAAATTTTTATAAAATTTTGAAAAATATTAAATTACCTTCACAAAATGATTTTGAGAAATTTAAATTTATTTTGTAACATTTAAGAAATTTCCTTTTATATTTAAACATAACATTTAAATTAAAATATATTTAAAATTTTCAAAATCTTAATTTGGAAATTAGTCCAAGGCCCAAAATCAATTTGGGCCTTAACTACATCTGGTCCAACCTTTTGACTTACTCCATCGATTACGCCAATCCAGTAGCCAAGGAGGGAAGGATACTTGACACCCAAACCCAAACTAGACAATACTATTCTAGACACCTACAAGATAGAAAAGTTTATTAGTTGTCCCCTAATGCTAGCTAATAAAGCTGCATAGACTATATGGGGTATAATACCATTAAAAAAACTCGATCCATTTCACAACGGGTGAAATGAGTAAATTTCAATAGTTTTTCTATAGTTACTTTATAGTGGGCCTATGAAGTTTAATGGTTTTCACAAGATCCAATTTAGTTATTAAATAAAATCATATTTTATTCAACGTTATTTAATACATAATAATTAATCACATCAACAAATTTAACTAAATATTTATTCTAAATGTATCATGTATACATTCAATGATATAATAACATAACATAATGAAATATAAACATGTATATAACTATATATACACACACAATATAGATACTGAGATTTATATATATTGTATATACATATATATGTTATACTTACATATACATATGAGAATTCCATATGAATACAGTAATATAAATGCCCAAGTATATACATATGTTTAATATACTATAATATGGTTTGTATATAAATATGGTACCTTATATATAGTTTAGACATATATATACATATATGTGATATTTATGTTGCAACTTATAAAAATATATACACACATAAAAACAAATTTGTGTGATAAAATTAGACATTTTCAAAATAAAATAACGCTTCATGTAAAAGTGAAGATAGAAATAAATTTTACATTAGATCTAGATCTAATCAAATCAGAATTAAAAAGGAAATAGAATAATGGTAATATTTTAGATTTTCTCTTTTACAAACACCAATTAATAATAGGTTTAACATCTATATAGAAAAATTCTATGCTTAGTCACAACAAAAGTATTTTTATTTCAAAACTAGAAATTTGAAAACATACGTTCAACATGAAAAAAATTATTATAATTAATATATAGCTTCAATAACATGATTAATTTTAAAACATTTTAAATATACATGTACATACAAGTGTATATTCTAATTTAAGAATTTAAATTTCAAATGCGTATACTTAACTAAACAATAAACATTGAATATATTAATTTGAAAAACAAAATCAGTTTAATCTAAAGATGTAACTTGATATTGGTTTACAGCTTTGGATAAATGAAGCTGAAGTATATGATATATACACACATGTGTACGCACAATCAATTAATTAAATATTAAATCCATAACTATAAGTGAATTAAATTTTGATAACAAATGTAAACTTTATTACAACAATTCATATCTGCCTTAACTAATAATTCAAATCCAACAAACAATTTTAATGTATAAAATAAATCAAACACAAGATTGATTTTATAATCAAATAACGATACACAAGAGATTTTATATTAGATTCAGTAAGTGGCAACCTTTATGCCCATTTACGTAAATTTGATTAGGGTTAAACATATATTCATATACACATATATAGATATACTCATTCTGATATCTCAAAGGTTCAAATTTATGACTATAGGACCTTAACCTACAACACTGTACCACTTGCCACTTAGTTAGTGGTCCTTGATGCTTTTTATTTTATTTGATGCTTTGATTTGATTTGAAGTTGATTTTTTTAGAAAAAGATGAAGAGATTCAGCCATGGCTAGAAGAAGGGGAGAAGGAATGAATAAAAGGAGAATGGAATAATGAAATGAATGAAGAGAATTTTTTTAAGGGAAGAATAGAAACATTTTCTATTCATTCTTTAAAACCTTAACCACATAATTTCCAATCAATTTTCAATTACTCCACCATTCTCTCTCTTGATGTGGACGACCCTAATTTCCATTATATGACACAAAGTTTTCAAAAATCTCTTCAAGTAATTATCATTTTTTAAACCCGTTTAAAGTTACATCAATATCGTATATCGATAAGCGCAAATATTACTCTTATATATGCATCAAATAATTCCAAAAAACTCCAAAACATCTAAAATAAACAATAATCGATGTTCTCAAATATTAATTAATCTAACTATTTTATAAATTAATTAAAGTGTTTTTTTGGAGAATTCACAAATACGGTTGTGTGACCCAGAATTATGAATTCATTCGGCAATTAATATTTAACAATTCAAATATTAACGTTCACATGTTACCTTAGTTAGTAGTGTGACAGTTTGGCCAAATTCATAGCTTATAGACCTTTTTGGTAAAATCATTTTTTATCTTAAGCAGTACTAATAGCAACAATAATTTCCACACATGCCACACCTCTATCACTTTAGGATTTATGTAATTTTGGTATTGGTTAGAACTCCAACATTATCCACATTCAATTTTGTTAGTCCATAAACAAAGTCCTTAGTTTAATAATAACGTCTATCATTAACCATTCTACCATTAGTAGAGATTTTAATTTTGAGTTGACTGTAGTTGACTGTGATACTAATCTCATACAACTGAGAAGGCAAACTGCCTGTTAAATAGTGCTTTATGTCTAATGCTTCAACTCAAATCCAACTATAGTCGCTCGATTGATAGTCGTACCATGATTTAACTATAATCCAAGTGGAGTATTCACATTGAAGTTCTATGGCATTCTCAATTCAAGAGAATTATATAACTTCATCACATGGAGATTTCCTCTTTGACCTAGTTGTATCAACCAAGTGGAAACTCTTGAATGAGTCATTCCATAGTTATCAAATAACTAGAAGTACATAACACCTTAGTACCTCCAATAGCCATGATTAATACACTATCCGACATTGAAGAGCGTTATGCACTCTGATCTCAATGATGTATCGATATCTTTTCTCGAAACGTCTTGACTACGAATATTTGAAATAATATGTTATTTTAAATTATGATAATTTTCTCATGATTACAACTCCTTGTAATTATTATCACATAATATATCGTTTAAGGATTTTTTATTATAACATGTAAATTAATTACTTAATTAATATATGGACAAATTTTTAATATAAGCCTCACAAAAAAACCTAATTCAATTATAGGCCTCTTTTGAAACTAATTGTAAAAGTAGGCCTCTTTTCGACATTCAGCATTTGTATATGCGCATTTATGAATTGCGCATGACATAAATTATTCATAATAGTAACAATGGTGTGGTGGTAAGTACAAAAATATAGACCATTGTTGAGGTCATGGGTTCAATTCCCACATCCATTATACTATTTTTTGTTGTTAAACTTGATTCAATTTTTCATCATTAATCTTATTTAGTAAATTTTGCAATATACTTTTTATCACTTGTTAACTACATTTTTTTATAATAATAAATTTGTTTCATAAAAGCGTTATTATATTTTATCGTACTACAGAAATATTCCAACGGTTATTTTTCATTTCTCAATTTATTTTTAATAACTTTTGTAATATACTTTTACAACTTACTAACTATATTTTTTTAAGTAATTTTCTTCTTCATAAAAGCGTTATTATATTTTATCAAACTAGAGAAGTATTCCAATAAATATTCTTCATTTGTTTTAAAATTTTGATGCAACATGCATGAATAATATTACTATCAACAAACTTATTTGTCTTTCCTTACAAAAGATAATAATAAAATATGAAATTGATATAATTTTTCTCAAGTACTAATTATGTTTCATTATCATGATTATGAAAATAAGAAAATTATTCTTTAGTATTTTGAAAACGTAACTACTTACTATATTTTGATATACTTACTTTTAATATCAATTTCATTTTTACTGATAACTTTCATAATAGATAAAATTAAATGACATAATTTATTATTACTAAAACTTAAATTTTATCACGACTATATAACATAATGAAAAATATTCAATATAATGATTTGAAAATGGAATTTCTAACTATAATTTTTTTATTTACTTCTGCTTTATATTCATATTTTATTATTGCCCTTTGAAATATAGCATCATATTTTATATTGACTTTTATTTTGGTTATTACAAAATTTTATCTTGTTTTTTATTATGATAAAATATAATTAGTAACAGGGAGAAATAATATTTCGGAAGGCATAAATAAAATGGGAAACTATATTTCTCTATGTTACTAATTATATTTCATCATAGTACAAAGCAAGATAAAATTTCGTTGTAACTAAAACAAAAGATATGAAACTAGATTTCAAAAATATGAAAATAAAAAAGGTAATTGAGACATTTTCTATCAATTTCATATTTTATTATTAACTTTTGTAAGAATAGTAAAATAAGTTTGTTGATAGTAACATTATTCATGCACATTTCATCAAAATTTTAAAACAATTGAAAAATATTTGACGGTATATTTCTCTAGTTCGATAAAATATAATAATGTTTTTATAAAAGAAACTAGCATTACAAAAATATAGTTAGTAAGTTTTAAAAAATATATTACAAAAGTTCTTAAAAAAATATTGGCAAATGAAAAATATTCGTTGGAATATTTCTGTAATACGATAAAATAAAATAACGCTTTTATGAAACAAATTTATAATTAAAAAATAGTTAGTAAGCCACAAAAAGTATATTACAAAAGTTATTAAAAAATGACCGATGATGAATAATTAAGGGGGAATTAATTTAAAGGACAAAGATTTGTATATTTTTTGGCTCAAGGACACAACCTCAATATTTTTACCATAAGAACAAACATTGTTCTAAAAATTATTCATAAGGACAAACATTTTTCAAAATTATTCATAAGGACAACAAAACTGCTACCAAGCTAAAAACTGATACCTAAAAACTGCTCCCGATAACTACAAACTGATACCTAAAAACTGCTATCAATGACTAAAAACTGATACCTAAAGAAAGTTGTCCTTCAGGATAAAATATTGAAGGACTGTCCTTGAGGCAAAAACGCTGAGAAATTTTGTCCTTGACAATAATTTCCCGAATAATTAAATGAAAATTAACAAATAACAATACAGTAAAAGTGGGGATTGAAATGATAAAAGAGTACCAAAAGAAGTAAAAGAATACAAACTAGTATCAGGCCAAATAATGTAAAAATGGCAGAGCCTGTAATATTTTAGGCGACTTTCTTCTTGTTTACACTCACTTATTTCTTCTTGTTCATCTTATTCGTTCGCCACTGCCTCTAGCCCTCTCGTCCTTTCCATGTCGCGACCTCATGAAGTTCTTGTAGCTCCATATTTACTTGCTTCGAATTCCAAATCCAGCTGTACATTCTCTACCTCATCCAAAGCCTCGGTTGGTCCCCAAGCAAATGACACTTCAATCGATCATTTTGGCCTTTCGTCAACGACTGAAAATCATTCCTATCCTGCTACTCATCTACACGAATTTGTTTCCAAGATCCACAATTCGTCACCTGCTATTGTATCTCCAATCTCTGGTATTATGCTTTCTCCTATGACTGGTATGTCCACCCTGCTTTCACCCTATTATTAGCAGTGTCCACTGGAGCAGTTGGCCAATGGTCCGATTGAGTAATCCCACCTTAGGATATTTGAATGTTGGTGTTGAGGCGGTCAGTGATATTGAATTGGTTGCTGAGTTGAACGGTTTGAATGGTATTGCTCCTGATTGTTCCAATTTGGCTCAAATTCATGTGTGCTCCCATATTGCTTGTGATAATGTCTCTGTGCCAATTGTTAGCTCTATTGCTACAAATCTGGCTATTGTCTATCCTCCAACTGATGGTGTGCCGGTTAAGTGCAATCAGTCTTCATTATTTAAGTCCTTACCTAAAATGCGGGCACTTACACTCCTTCTGCTTTCAAAACTGTCGTGATCGATTGTGTTAGTATGCCGCTAGCTGAAGTGGTTCAACAGGGCGTGAACAATTGGTTTGAGTATTTAGTTGGTTTTTTCTTGGATTCTTCTACTCCATATAAGGAGGTCCGTATTCAATGCAAACGCATATTAAAATTGAAAGGTAGTCTCCAAGTTCAATATTTCAATACTATATTTTATTTCAAATTCGCTTGCAAGGAAGATATGTTAAGGGCTCTAGAGTCCAGTTATCCTCATTGGTGACCTCAAGTGTTTTGATGCTAGTACTGAGGCCCGTAAGAGTTTACTGTATGCTAGAGCTTTGATTGAGATATACCCTACTAAGCACTTGCCATTGAAGTTGAAAGTTAGATTAGCAGAAGGTCATGATGTGGAAGTTGACGTTCAGTACAAATGAAAAACTGATATTTGCATAACTTGTTAGACATTTGGGCATTCAATAGACACATGTACAGCTAGGTCCGCCTCTGCTACCCAGCCTATTCTAGATAGGATTCACTGCCTTGGCCAGTTCTGGAATGGGTTTCGAAATCTAGGTTTCCCTCTCCCTCTGCCCCTGTTATTCTAGTAGCGAAATCTATGGTGCCTAAGCCCAACGTTCCTGCTCCTCCTATCGACATTGATGTTTCTCTACATGCTGATAGAGATCTTTTTGCTAAGGCACCTATTGTTACTACACCATTTGAAGAGGCTTCTACTCCTATAGTTGATTCGGTTGTGTTTCACGGTTATGACATGGCAGTTGCTATCTCCTCTAAGATCCTCGCTGTTTCGGTTATAGTCACATGCACTGTGTCTGAACCTGAAAAGGTTTCTCCGGCCGTTAATGAGATTGTGTGGAATTTATATGAATGTTTATAGGTACAAGTTAAATCTGAAATGAGATATGCTCCGAAGTACGCTAATTATCATATGTACGTTGGTGGAGAAGGTGAAGAGTCATTTTAGCTGATGAGAACTGGGATCGAAAATACCTTTACTCGTGTGATTCAATGGACTATGTTCCTAACTTAGTACCACTTTTTACTGATTTTATTCATATCATTGGACTAGTCTAACGATGTTGACAGTGTCTCCTCCCCTAGGGAGGATACATAGTTCCATCTTGTATTTAGTAGTTTTAGTGTCCTGCCAAACTCCCGTGTTGTATTTTTTTTATCTATTTAGTGGTTTGGCCACCATAAACCAACATAGTTGTTCTGTGTATGTGCAAAACATCTGACCTAGGACTAAATTAAACAATCATCAACTCTTTGCATTTACCAACCACACCATTATTACATTTGTGAGTATATTATATCTTGCGCAATTCATAAATGCGCATATATAAATGATGAACCTAAGAAAAGATATATTTTTTACAATCAATTTTAAAAAAGGTCTATAGTTGAAACAGGTTTTTTCTGAGAGACTTATACTAAAAATTTGTCCTTAATATATCACAATATAACCAGTCTAAAACAAAAACCAAATATCTTTAATTTTTAACGAAACTTAATTACAGAGAGTTAGTAATTTAAAATAAATTACAGAATTGCCTTGGAGAACACCTTTTTAACTCTTTTAGCACATTGCCAAATATTTTGACATGAGCTCGAGGTTTTTTAACTGCTACCGATAAGAAAATATCAAGTTCGCCAAGGAAAAGAGAAGGAAGCTACCGATAGGAAACTTTGAAGATTCAAGCCAAGCAAGTGGCCAATGTATTTTCCCCCAACATTCTTGAAGTACCTACCACTTACTAGCCATTCGTGGTTCCAACGACAGGATATGTTGTGATGCTTATTCCAACATTGCCTATTCCAACTCTAGAAGCTTCTACCACCAACCTCGATCTGTATGTTCCTACTTTTGTAACTGTCCCTCCTAGGACACAAACTATCTATAATCACCAAAGAGGAGTCAGTTCCTTTCACTCCTTTACAAGAGGTCCCTACGAGTGCTAACCAGCCCAAAATCGAAGTAAAAAATGTAAAACAGAGATAAGATTGTAAACTTTCACTACGCCATAAATGACCTTCTGCAACACTTTTGCAAGGTGTTGCCAGCTAAAATGTTGCGACAGCTATAAAATTTTGGTCCTACTGCAACGTTGCATTTTTGGTGTTACCTTAGCCATAAAAATGTGTTGCTCTAGCTAAACAAGTGTAACACGATGCAACATTTTTATATAGTGTTGCAATAGATGTATTCAGATTAAAAAATTAATAAAATTAGCAATCCGCGTGAATACGATCCAACGATCTACATTTAATCTGGTTGTTAAAATGGATCACCACTGCAATTTGGCCCAAAATTTCGTTTTCCCGCCTAAACTAGTTCAGATCCCCTTTTGGTTTTCATTTCAATTCGTCTCCTCCCATTCGCCTCCTCCCATTCGCCTCCTCCCAGTCGCTCCCATTCGCCTCCTCCCATTCGCCTCCTCCCAGTCGCCTCCTCCCATTCGCCTCCTCCCAGTCGCCTCCTCCCAGTCGCCTCCTCCCATTCGCCTCCTCCCATTCGCCTCCGCCACCAAATTGTCTCCCTCCTTTTCTTCTGCTTCCTCATTCGCCTCCGCCACCAAATTGTCACCCTCACCCCCAGCTACCCCCTGACCCATCGCGACCATCTAGCTCCAACCAGAGCCCTGTCACGACACCAAAACCCAAAGCCAAACAAAGTTTTCCGTTCAAACCCCTTTTGCCACCGTTGTCGTCGCCATCAGCTCTCGCCTCCAACAGAAGACCTGCTCACCACCAACCCCTCTACCTTTCTCCTTTAGACCACTTCACCTGAAAACCCTTCTAGCGCCTTAATTTCTCCCAAAACCCGAACTGCTGCCCTCGAGATTTTGGTTCACTTCGTACTTTCCATCGCAAGTTCAGAGCAGATCCCAGGCTGATCTCTTCGTACTTTCCCCTATGATTGCGGTTGCTTCACTTGGTACTGGTAATTTCAATAAGATAGTATGCCCCCCATATGTTTGTGCAAATGCTCCTTTAACACTTGTTAATGTTTCAGAATCTGGCTGGGTATGTACTGCTTCTGGATGCCCTGTGCCTCCATCGCAAGTTCATAATCTGGTTGGTTGGTTCACCATTGAATCTGGATGTAGTTGTATTGGTTGAAGGTTGGTTGGTTGGTTTGGTAAGTTATGGAAGTGATGGTGGAAGTTGGTGATGCAGAGGAGTTTCAGTTGGCAGTGTGATGCCTGAATGTTGGCAGAGAGATGTAGACGGAGTTTGGAGTTTGACAATGGTAGAGTGTTGTTGTGTATTGGTTACGGAGAGAAGCTAATGTGGTGATTGGAAATTGAAGAGTTTGCAGTAGAGTTTTGGTGTTTGGCCGTAGGGGATTCAAGCAGATTTAGGCGAGGAGATGGAGGATAGGAATTAAGCTCAGTCTTCATTTGTGCATCATTTTACGTCATTTCAAAGAAGGCTCGATCTTCCGAAATCGGATGAATCGGGCGGTGCCCCGGACCCCCGCCGGGACTGCGGTGCCCCGGACCCCCGCCGGCGCTGCGCCCGGACCCGGTTCTCGGCTCGCCTTCGGCTCGGCACTCGGCTCGCCTTCGGCTCGGCATATATTTGTCAGTGTCGGTGTATGTATAAATTGAAACTGCATATGTAATGAGTGAACTGAGTGATGTAGTGAGGAATATTTGTATATGTGAATATCAGTGTTATATATCATTGTATTGTAAAATAGTGGAGTCAGGAATTTGTACAATTTCAAATGTTGAAATAAAATATTTATTTAAATAAATTACTGTTTAAATATCAAATTCTGTGTAATAGCATTTTATTAAATAAATATTTATTTTTATTAAAAAATCAAATATGCTCTACATTGTGGGCCCCACAAATTCAAAAAGTTCATATCTATAGCAACATTTTGGAATGTTGCTACAGATACCTATGGGTGTTGCCATAGACCCAAATAGGGTTCTATTGCAACAATATTACTTATGTTGCCTTAGATAGTCAAAATGTTGCCTTTGAGGTCTAAGGCAACGACAAAAATTGCATCACCCTAAAAGTGTTGCCATAGACCTATGGCAACATTTTTCGGGCCTGAGCCAACATTTTTTTTGTGTTGCAGTAGGCCATTTATGGCGTAGTGTTTCTTTTATTGATTAGATGTTGAGAATAATAATATGTACATTATTCGGCTTGTATTTATAATACATGAATGAGTTAAATTGATATTGGGCCTTAGTGCATCCCAAGACCTGCTATTTAATAAACTGCATTTTATATTGTGATGTAATATGATGCTTTACAATATTCTATTTTATCTGCTCATTCTAACTTGCCCACTCAAATTAGGCTAGGGTTTCTAGTTCGGTCTAATTTGTCGTCGATTCATTTAATCATCAATTCTATCTAACTCTGATGAAATCAGATAAAAAAATCCTTGTCAATAAGGATGTTAGAGGAGAATCTAAACTCTCGAATTCTAATAAGGTTTAGAGATCCTTTTTTGATTTGCTACTTAATATTGTTTAGATCTGATGGAGTTTGAAGAGATTTGATGCCAGAGAGGATGAGACGGTGAATCTTACATCTGTCTGGAGTTCTAAGTCTTTTCTGATTTGCTGTTGGCTTCACCAATTTTTAAGCTTTGCTTCAGTTTGACAAAGTTCTTTGTTTACAAGGGTTTTGTTAACAGATCAGCCCTCTGGTAAGCTGTAGGTATATGTTTATATTGAACTTTGCTGTCATTGCTCATTCTCTTATAAAATATAAGTCTAGTTCCATATGTTTGGTCCTAGAATGCAGAATTGGATTAGCGGTAAGTGAGACGGTACTAAGATTATCACACCACAATGTAGTTTTGTTGTTTGTTTTGATTTGAAGTTCGGTTAGTAGTGACTCTGTTCACATTATTTCAGCTGTAGCACTAGCAAGACTTCTATACTCAGCTTCAGTATTTGATCTAGATATGGTTGTTTGCTTTTTGAATACCATGAGATAGGAAATCTGCCTAAGTAGATACAATACCTAGAAGTAGACCTTCTATACTCTAGGTTTGCTGCCCAATCTGCATCAGCATAACCTTGAATGTTGATTGTCTTGCATTATTCTAGAATTAGACCCTGATTTAGTGTTCCTTTTAAATATCTTAATATTCTTTTGACTGTTTTCCAATGTTCATCAAGTGGATTCTGCATAAATTGGTACACCTTGTTTACATTGAAGGATATTTCTAGTTTGGTTATTGTGACATATTGTAGTGCTCCCACAATGCTTCTGTACCATTTGACATTCATGATTGGTTCACCTTTCTCTTTTAATAGATGTATTGGCTTGATCCATTTTAGTTTTGACAAGAATTTATGAAATATACTTTCTTTGGCTTAAATGAATTTGAGAGTTTGTTGTTCTTTTAACTTCAATTCTAAGAAAGTAATTTAAGTTGCCTAGATCTTTGATTGAAAATTCTTTGTTGAGCTGCTATGTAAGACTGGTGATTTCATAATAACTGATACCAGTGATTATAAAGTCATCACAATACACTAGTATGTATGTTGTTGTACCTTCATTAAACTTTGTGAACAATGAATTGCCTGATTTGGTTGGATTGTACCCAAGTTCGATCAAAGTTCATTTCAGTCTGTCAAACCATACTTTTAGAGCTTGTTTCAGACCATAAACTGCTTTATTTAACATGCACACCAATTCGTAACTTCCATTTTTCTTGAATCCCTATGGATGTTCCATTTAAACCTTTTCTTGTAGTATGCCATTGAGAAATGCATTATTTATGTCCAACTGTTTTATACTCCAGTTTTTATGTAAGGCTATGGTAAGAATGATTCTGATAGAAGTTGGCTTCACTAATGGAGAGAATGTTTCAGTAAAGTCAAAATCATGTTATTGTGAGTAGCCTTTAGCAATCAGTTTAGCTTTGTACTTTGAGATAGAACCATCTGCATTCCTTTTTAATCTATATGTCCACTTACATCCTATAATGTTTTTGTGATTTGGTAGAGGCACAAGATCTCATGGCTTGTTCCTTATGAGTGCATTATATTCTTCATGCATAGCAGTCATCCACTTTTCACTATGCATTTCTTGTTGATAAATAATTGGCTCTTCAATATCAAGATTCATGTCATATAACTTTGGCTTGGATATTCCGTTTTTGGTTCTTATTATCATATGAGGTCTAGTGGTTGCAGGAATAGATTGTTGATCTGCAGTTTTAGATTATGCTTGTTGAGCATTAGATGATTGTGAGCTTTCTGATGAGTATCTAACTGATTGTTACCGCTTGTTCCATTCTCTAACGTGGACTTCTATAAAATTCTTTTGACCCATGACCTGGTTTTGGACTGAACACGGTGTGTTATGGGGAAGATTCAATATGATCTAACTGCTAAGGGCATAGGTGATTCTGAGCTGGCTTATCATGAATTGAGGTAAATATTTCAGGATGTAGAGGTATGGGTGGTATAGAAAATTAGAATTATAATTTTTTTGTGAAGTTTTGATGTCAATCTCAATAAAAGGAAATATATGTTCATTAAAAACAACATGCCTTGATATAAATACTTTGCCATTACTGTCAAGACTCTTATATCCCTTGATTATTAGCATATTAAAGAAAACTACATGGTGATAATCTAAAATTTAATTTATGAACATTATTTGGTCTTAAGTAGGAAAAACATAAACACCCAAATACCCTTAAGCTTTGATAATCTGGTTTAGTGTTAAATAGTATTTCTATTGGACTTTTGTAATGTAACACTTTAGTGGGTAATCTATTTATTAGAAATACAACTGTGCTAATTTTAAGGGTAAAGATGCTTGAGCTAGAAGTGTAAGACCAGACCCCTAGAATATGTCTATGTTTTCTCTCTATTAGACCATTTTGTTCAGATGTGTGTGGACATGTGACTTTGTGTAGTATACCTTTCTTTTGAAAATATTGTATAAGTGGTTTAAACTTAGTTCCACCATTAGTTTGCATTACTTTGATTTGGTAGTTTGTTTGATTTTTAGCATGAGCTATGAACTGTAAAACCGCATTACATGTTTCAGATTTTGTTATCAAAAAATTAAATCCAAACATATCTGGAAAAAGCATCAATAAATGACATGTAATACTTGAAGCCATAGTCAATGTTAATGGGTGCTGGACCCCATAAATCAATAGCAACTAGATCTAATGTGTTTATTATACTTAGTCTGAGCATTTGGGAAACTAAGTTTGTGACTTTTTCCCATTTGACAACATGTACACTCCTACATTTCACTTTATTTGACAAGGGCGGAAAATTCTTATAGATTTTCCTATCTAAGAATGAAATATAGGGTATAGAAACATTATCAAATGAAATATTATTCTCACTAAGTACTAGCTTTACAACAGTAGGATAACCTAGTTTGTAATGCCATATATTAAAATTCTTACAACTTTCAGCTTTACCAATTTTAGAAGAATTGCACCATTTTCTTTTATAGTTTGAGAATTTCTTAAGTTAGCTGCATTGAATTTCTAATTAATGGAACTCTTAGCAAGTTATTAAGATATAATTGTCTTTTACCCTTAATACAAGCAGTTCCAATATGAGATATTGTAACCGACTCACCATTGCCCATATGAATAGATTGATTACCTTTGTACTGCTTGTTTTCCAGATTCAGGTTGCTTAATTTGCTTGTTTTGTGGTTAGTTGCTTCTGAATCGGGGTACTAGCTTTCATCATTTATGTCCGCGGGTTTGGTCATTTCTAATGCATCCAGGTGATGAATTCTTGTATTCTCTGATTGATTTCTTGACTCTTGTTTCAATTTTCCATATTTGCACTGGGTTATAGTTTGGATTGTAATTTTTCTGAGTATTATTGCCGTGTTGTGCTGGTGTGTAATTTGCATCAAACCTAAAGTAACACTTATTAGCAATGTGCCCAAATTTTTTACAAATTTGACATCTGCATCTGTTATTATTCCATCTTCCTCCTCTTCCTTTGGATTTATATACCAGACCATCCCTTTGATTACAAGATGCTTGATTTCTGTTGTTGTATGGTCTTTCTTAATTCTTGAATCTACTGTTAGTTGCATGGTTGACTAAAAAATTAGAAGTGATTACTTTCTTTTGCTCTGTTCTTCCTTCATGAGCCAATAGTGTAGAGTGTACATAAGGTAATGTTGGCGTCGGTTCCTTTAATGAAATAACTGCCACTACTGCCTCATAGTCCTCATCAAATCCACTTATTATAGACAAGGATTATTCTGTTTCTGATACTCTATAACCTGCTGTTGCTAACCGATCACACAAATTTTGACTTTGGTCAAATATTCATTCATTGATAAATTCTCCCTTCTTAGATTTTGCAACTGTTTCTTGTAGTGTAGCACTCTTGCTGCAGATTGAGATGTGAATGATCTTTCTATAGTAGATCAAATATCATGTGCAGATTTGCATCCTATTAACTGTGGTAGTAATGTTGCGCTTATTGATGATAATAACCATGAACTGACTAAGCTATCCTGTCTTTGATGTGTTATATATTCTTGATTTGTCACAAGTTTGCCTTCACTAACTTTAACATACTTTGCTGGTGTGATTTGAGTTCCAAGAATGTATTCTTCTAACTCATATTCTCTAACTGCTGTTTCACTTTGCAATTTCCATAGCAGATAGTTTGACTCATCAAGTTGGATTGATATGAGTTGACTCTGAGGCTTATCAATGGCTTTAAGAAGTTCTTGAGTCACATCTTGTTGTGATGTGGTGTTTCTTGAAGTGGGAAATGATGAATTATCAATTTCTTCTTCTTCCATTAGATGTAGATGAAATCTTAGATTGCTGAATTGAGATCTGATTAAAGAAATACTTCTCTGATGATTCTTGAATTGCAGTCGGAGTTGCTGGATGATGAAGATGCTATGACAGCCACTATTGGCATGGCACGGCAAGAATCCTAAAGAGAAAAAGGACGGCAACTTCAATTCTCAGAAAAATACTCGGATACTGATATATTGGCAAAGCCAGAGGATGAGAATTCTAATTCTCTGATGGCAGCCAAGGTGCAGCCAAACTTCAGGTGATGAAACCTATTCTGATGAAGTTTCCGGCAAGGCGTTTCACTGCTGTTAGGCAGTTTTGGCTCTGATACCATAAAAAAATGAAAAATAGAGATAAGATTATAAACTTTCTTTTATTATTTAGATACTAAGAATAATAGTATATAAATTGTTCGGCTTGTATTTATAATACATGAATGAGTTAAATTGATATTGGACCTTGGTGCAGCCCAAGACCTGCTATGTAATACAACCGCATCCTATATTCTGATATAATATAATGCTTTACAATATTCCATTTTATCTGCTCATTCTAACTCGAAGGTATTCTCATCTACTTAAATGCAATGCTAAATATCTCTTTGTCACAAGCTTATAACCTCTACACTTCTATTGTGAATATAACTAGAAATCTTGGACAAATCTTCAGCAGTTGCTACCTATACGACAATTGCTCTAAAGACGAGAAAGTTCGAATCTGGACCTAATGCCGAAAAAGTTGAAGCCGTTGGCCAAGGGAAAAATATTGTCATCGACATAGTGAACGAGGGCAAAGACGAAGCCACTATGGGTCTTAGAAAAGGAGAGACTACTACCATTGGTGCTTCCTCTAAAGAGGTTGGCCTAGTCTAGGTGAAGCAAGAGAAGGTAGCTAGATGAAATAATGTTGTGGTAAACTAAAGCTTCTCTATCGAAGAGCCGAAAATCCATTGAATAAGAGGAGAAGAGAAAGTGAAAGTGCTTAGACGCTGGCTTTGAAGTATCTCCTCCAAAGGAGACACCGCCAAAGAAGCCTAGAAATGAGAAAAGGTTTTAATTGATTTTTGTATTTTGCTCCGTTTTTCTTTCATTTTATAGTCATATATGGGCACCGATCCCCATTTTATATCAATGAAAAGTAATAGATAGAGACATAATTTGTTGTGCACATCTCCACTGCTTTATGCACTTTTCTTATCGTGATCTCTACTAGATCTGCACATTTTATTATTTATGCTTGTGAGATAATTAAAATGCTTACGTGATTCCATACCATCTTATTTAGTTTGATAGATGCTTTCAGGAGTTGTAACTCCGGACATGAAAATAAATTTCCACATTATTAGTGGTTGCATTGCTTTACTCACTTTCCAGCCAAACCAATCATGTAAAATAAAGTACAATATTTAGTTCTTTAATATTAATTATGTCTCTCGCTTTCAAGGGAGCGTATTTGTGTTGTATCCCTTGAATGCCGAACTCTGAGCATAGTCCATTAAAGCTAATCTTAGAGTATCTATGTACGTTGGTTCCTACATTGGGTGGTTATTATGTTGATATCTATCTCCAGACATCTATTTTGTCGATGCCTATCTCTAGGCATTTAAATTTATCGATATCTACTCTGATCATTTTAGTCCGTTGACGCTATTCTGGGCATCTATATTCATCGATGCCAACTCTGGTCATTCTAGTCCGACATAATTAATAAAGAGAAAAGCAAATTAAAATTTTGACCCGACGAAAATGAATAGTGCTAACATAAATAAATAAAATAAAAAATACAATTAAATTAATCACCTTTGGATATAAAATTTTCATTTATACATGCATAACATGAATTATGTTGGTGAGAGTAAAGAAGAAATTAAACTGAAATAGTTTGAAAAAGAGGAAGGATGATTCTTTTTTTTCTCTTATCACTCAGATGATAGAGAACACTAATATTTATAATGCATGAACTGGCATTAGTCAAGAGACATGCCTATTCAATACTCCAGATACATGATTCCAATACTATCATTTATTACACATTACTAACATTCTCCCCCTTAATGTGTTGTTCTTGAACTCCAAGAGCGTCTCTAAATTTATGGAATTTTTCTCTAGGTAAAGCTTTTGTGAAAATATCAGCAACTTGATTATTTGTTTTACAAAAGTTCAACTGCACCTCTTCATCCTCAATTGCTTCTCGAATGAAATGATGTTTGATGGCTATATGCTTTGTTCTTCCATGAAAGACTGGATTCTTAGCCATAGCAATGGCTGATTTATTATCACAATGAATAGTCACAGCTTCTTGTTTTTCACCAAAGTCTTCAAGTATTCTCTTCAACCATATTGCTTGTTGGGTAGCTAGGCCAGCTGAAATATATTCAGCTTCTGCAGAAGATTGAGCGACAGTTTGTTGCTTCTTCGAGAACCATGAAAATGCTCCTGATCCTAGTGAAAACACAAATCCTGAAGTGCTTTTCATGTCATCCATGCAGCCTGCCCAATCACTATCGCAAAAGCCAATTAACTTAGTTTTAATCTTGTTGTCATATTTGATTCCATAGTCGAAAGTGCCTTGAATATATCTCAGCACTCTTTTTGCTGCACCTAAATGGATATGGCTTGGATCATTCATGAATCGAGAAAGTAAACTGGCTGCAAACATGATGTCAGGTCTTGTACTGGCTAGATAAAATAAATTACCAACCAGACTTCTATAGTTACTAACATCAACTTTTCTTCCTCCATCTTCTTTCTTCAGTTTTTCATTCACAACTAATGGTGTATCGGTTGGAATACACCCAAACATCCCAAACTTTTTCAATATCTTCTCCGCATATTTCTTTTGACAAATAAAAACTCCATCATCATCTTGGAGAATTTCTATTCCAAGAAAATAATGCAACATGCCCAAATTGTTCAACTCATATCTCATCATCATTTCTTTTCTAAAAACTTCGATCAACTTCAAATTGTTTCCGGTAAAAACTAAATCATCCACATAGAGTGCAACAATTAGAATATCAGCCATACCTTGTCATTTGACATATAAAGTAGGCTCGTTCTTGCTCTTCTCAAAGCCTTTCTCTATGAAATAATTGTCAATATTGCTATACCATGCCCGTGGTGCTTGTTTTAGCTCGTAAAGAGCTTTCTTCAATTTGTAAACCTTTTCTTCTTGTCCTTCAATCTCAAATCCTTGAGGTTGTTCCACATAGATCTCTTCTTTCAATTCTCCATTCAAGAATGCTGATTTTACATCTGGTTGATATAACTTCCACCCTTTTTGGGCTGCAAGAGATATTAAAGCTCTGATGGTGTCAAGGCATGCTATAGGAGCAAATGTCTCTTCGTAGTCAATACTGGGCTGTTGAGAATATCCCTTTACAACAAGTCTTGCTTTGTTCTTTTGGACTGAACCATCTAGATTATGCTTTACCTTGTAAATCCATTTTACTCCAATAGTTTCTTTGTCTTTGGGCTTATCAATCAACAACCATGTCTTGTTCCTTTCAAGTGCATCTATCTCTTCTTGCATTGCCTTCCTCCAAGCATCTTCCTTAACAGCTTCTTCAAAATTTTCTAGTTTCTTTGCACAATAGTTGCACCTAGCAAAAATATCATTCAAACTCTTCATTTTTATTGGGGTTGAGCTTGGAGAAGAAGAGGTAGTGCTTGGTGAAGATGGAGTGCTGGGTGGGGAACTAGGTGTAGACATACCATGTTGGTTATTTGTAGATGAAGTTGGATTTTGCTCTAAAATTACTGTTGAAATTGTTTTCTCCTCAACCTTCCCCTTTTGCAAATTCCAAAAAGTCTTTTCATCAAATATAACATCTCGACTAATGATAACTTTCTTTTTCTTCAAGTTGTAAAGTCTATAGCCCTTTGACACAGAACTATAGCCGATAAAAATGCATCTTTCACTTGCTTCTTGAAGCTTTGTTCGTTTTTCTTTAGGTACTTGAGCGTAGCAAATACACCCAAAATTTTTAAGGTGGTTTACTGAAGGCTTTCTTCCACTCCAAGCTTCAAATGGTGTCATATTCCTTACAGCTCTTGTCGGTCATCTATTCAGCAGGTACACGGCTGTATTTACAGCCTCGGGCCAAAATTCTTTAGGAATCCCTTTCTCAAATAACTTGGACTTAGCCATCTCCATAACGGTTTGATTCTTCCTTTCGGATATGCCATTTTTTTGAGGTGTGTAGCCAACGGTTAGCTGCCTCTCCACGCCTTCTTCACAAAATTTATCAAAATCATTGGAGTTATACTCCTTTCCCCTGTCACTTCGCAAAACTTTTATGGACCTGCCACTTTGTTTCTCAACAAATGCTTTAAACTTCTTAAATATAACAAATACTTCAGATTTTGTCTCATAAAATAAACCCATGTCATGCGGGTTAAATCATCAATGAACAAAATAAAATACTTATTTTGAGCATGAGATAAGGTGCTCATAGGACCACACACGTCTGTATGTACTAATTCCAACACTTCATTGGCTCTCCTTGATCCTTCCTTTGGAAATGGTTGTCGATGATGTTTGCCAAGTACACATCCTTCACACACTCCATGTTTTTTTTCAATTGTTGGAAGCCCGTACACCATATTCTTTTGATAAAGCTAGGTGAGACTATTGTAGTTTAAGTGCCCAAGTCTCTTATGCCATAAACAAGAGTCACCTTCTTCTCTAGCCATTAAGCTGAGATTTTTCTCATAATTGAGAGACAGCGGAAAGCTTCTGCTTTTGGTCATTCTTACTACAGCAGCAACTCTTCTTTTTGAATCAAAAATTCTGCACTCCCGGTTCTCTAATTGAAGAGAATAACCATGCTCTAAAAGTTGTCCAATGCTTAACAAATTCTCATCTAATTTAGGAACATAAAGGGTATCATGAATAACTTTACCTCTTTGCTTTGTTGCAACTCCAATGCTTTCTTTCCCTTCAACTTCAACATATTCTCCATTGCCCAGTTTAACTTTGGAACCAAATGAAAGATCTATGTCAATGAATGCATCTTTATCTCCTGTCATATGATTGCTACATCTGCTGTCCAAGTACCATACATTTTTATCTTCTTCAGTTGCTTTTTGACAAGCAAAGAACAAGTTGCCTTCAATATTTTCCGCTTCTGCAAATGATATGTGCTGCTGGTTTCCAATGTGACAGTCCTTTTGAATGTGCCCAAATCTTTGGCATTTATGACATTGTGGCTTTCCTTTATTCCAACAATCCTTTTCTTCATGAGAGTTCTTGCAAATTCCACACCATTTATTTGATCCTCCATCACTTCCTCGTCTGCTGTAGGTGCCTCGTTCTCTTCCAAGTGAGTTTCTTCCTCTTCCTTTTCCTATACCAAATTTGCCACCTCTAGAAGACTCATAATTATTTTGCTTTATTGAGTTATCATTGTTTGATTGAATAGTGAGCTTGGATTGAAACGCGCTTTCAACAGACTTTTCTATGCGACGTAATAACCTTTGCTCGTAGGATCTAAGTGACCCCATCAGCCCTTGAACGGTCATGGTTGACAATTCTTTGGTTTCTTCTATAACAGCCACCATAGGACCAAATCTTTCTGTTAAGCTAATTAAAATTTTATCAACAATTCTACGATCATTTATTGTATCTCCATGAGATTTCATTTGATTCACCAATTCAGACAGCCTATTAAAATACTCATTCAAGTTTTCATTTTTTTCATTCTTTCATTCTCAAAATCTCTCTTTAGAGATTAAAGTTTGACTGTTCTCACCTTTGAATCCCCTTCGAACTCTTGTTGCAAGGTTTCCCATGCTTCCTTGGCTGTTTTTGCTCTCATAATTCGTGGAAATATGGTATTTGAGACTCCTCTTTGAATCATCCCAAGAACTCTGGCACCTGTGATTTTTTTTCTTTTTAATACTTTAATTTGTGTTGTTGTACGTTCTGCTGCAGTTGTTGGTTTTTCATTCCCTTGTTTGATAAACTCCAAGCATCCAAAGAGGTGAACAAAGTCTCCATTTTTACTGCCCAGAAATCGTAATTCTCCTTCAAATAAAGGAACTTGGACATTGCTATAGATAGAGATGATACTTGCTGAGGCATTATTGGAGGCAGCCATGAATAATCACCTTTCTCTTTTTTTACTGCAAGGATCTAATGCTCCGATACCAATATGTTGGTGAGAGTAAAGAAGAAATTAAACTAAAATAGTTTGAAAAGAGGAAGGATGATTCTTTTTTTCTTTTTCTTTCCTCTTATCTCTCAGATGACAGAGAACATTAATATTTATAATGCATGAACTAGCATTAGTCAAGAGACATGCCTATTCAATACTCTAGATACATGATTCCAATACTATCATTTATTACACATTACTAACATATTGATAAAAGTCTATTATCATGATAAAACAATACTTATCAATCATTTTATATAGTAAAATTTTCATAACCTCAACTAATATCTTGATAAAAGTCCTTCAGATAATTTTGGATGTAGACATTATCATATTCGTATCCATGTCCTTTTCCAGATTTATGATATTTTTTCATTTTTCAGATGCATATGCGGAATGATTTCGGACTTTAAAGGTACTCGTTGACAACCCCTAGCTATGTGCATCTATGTCCATCAATGGCTACTTTGTACTTTGTAGGATAACGAATGAAGATTGGGAAAATGATATCGTGTGCACTAAGGTCAAATATTATGATCACATGTATACTCTTATATTGGAAATTCATTTTACTATTTACGGTTATAAGTTTTTATAGTTATTGTTTGCGTAATTAAGTATCTTAACGTTTATCCTTAGAAGTTAGATGTAACGACCCGTAAATTTTTGATAATTTTATTTGTTTATTTATATATTTAATTGAAATTTTGTAAAACTTTAAACAATAAAATTTTGAAATTTAAATTTAATATTTGGAATACGTCTGATTAAACATAGCAAATAGTAAATTTTCAATTTTTAATGTGGAAGTTTATTTTCTTGTGTAGTTCTACTTCAATTCAAATCAGTTAATATTCGATGGTTATAAAATGTTTTCCAAACCTGAATATTTTCCTATAGAAAATTTGTAAATCATCTTCTGAGTGAGACGTCATATTTCGTTTCTTCAAATTTGGATTGCTATTGCTCTATCTATCTTATTTTTGGCAAAATAGCAGCATTTTCGGTACCGAATATCGACGTTTGATAGGATGATCCTATCACTGATATTTGTATACCATTTTGATCGTCTCATCGTGCTGATTTCAACAGTGTATTCATTTGTGTATTTCAGAAATCAGGTACACGGTGCAATCTATGGACTCGTTACACTACTAGAAAGGCTTCGTATAGCGGCGGAGCCTAGCGACGGCTAAAAAAGGCGGTCGTCGCTAACCGTCGCTAGCCGACGCTATACGCAGTATACAGATCTGCCGAGAGCAACATCTCCTTCATTCTTTCTTCCCCAATTTCTTTCCCAAATCCCTTCCTCCTTCCCCCTCCGACGCCCCCCGTCACCATAGCCGCCGCCCCAGCTTTCAACACCTCCAAATCACCCAAATTTACGTCGGTATGCTTCTAATCTCTTGTTTGAATGTAAATTTGATATTTTTAGGTTTAGTTTAAACCCTAAGTCAATTATGATTTGTTGTTAAATTGGGTATTAGTAGTGTTGTTAAATTAGGTATTAGTAGTGTTGTACGTTGATTTGATAGATTAATTAGTTTATTATCATGAACTTGAATTATTTCGTATTACATTAACTAGTTTATCATGATCAAGTTGAGTAAATGGTTAATGTAGATGATAAGTGTTGGCGATTAACATGGTTAGTTGTTTTAGGTGAAAAAATAGTGTATATTAATGATTAACTTGATTATTGATAAATTTACATGAAAGTATTTCATAGTTTATGAAATTGATAAATTAAAATTTTAAGTTGTTAAAATCTAAATTCTGCAAATATGAGTATTACAAATTACAGTATTGTACAAAAATAAAGTTTATATAGTATTGTACAAATTTAAGTTTGATAAATTACAAATTACAGTATTGTACAAAAATAAAGTTTATATAGAAAATTAAAAAATGAATATGAGAGCCTTAAAAATTCTACAAATATCTAATTTTTTAAAAAAAATATTAGGAAATGACTTTAAAAACAACTGATATTGTACTGAAATCTATTTTGTAATGAAATTAAGAAATGAATATAACAACAACAAAGATTATGCTAAAATCTATGTCGTAAAATAAAGAAATGAATATTGAACTAAAATTGTTAATTGAATGTTGAACTAAAATTTAAATATACAAATTTATTAAATAAAATTTAAATAGTTGAAACATTGTCAAAATTTGAAAAGAACAACAATATTTGATAAAATTTAAAGAAATTTTTTTATCTCTTAGATTGGCTTTGGCCCCGTTTGGCAAGTGTTGTATATGATCGTTATATGGATTTTTGTTTTGGTAACGGAACAGACATTTGTATTCATCTGATACAATATTTGTCGGATTTGTCCCTGTATTGGATAAGTTACAAACACAATAAAGTAATTACATATTATAAATCATTTCATTTTAAATGGTTACAAAATTTCGATAGCGCTTCCTTTACGTTCCATGTGTACACGCATTTGTGTACTATACAGGGAACAGAAGGGAAGTGCTGCCGAAATTTTGTTGAACCGTTTAATCTGAAATAATTTATAAAATGTAATTACATTATTGTGTTTGTAATGGGAAGTAGGATGACTGACCACCGAAGTGAAAACCAAAATACTAAAAAATTAAAAAATCCTATGAAGTTTTTATTTTGAATTTTCTGCAACGGTGAACTGTTTACAATGGAGAATGGTTGAAAATTAATGATTTAAACTGTCTAACATACATTTTCAAATCAGGAAAAATGTTCAATTATTTTCTCAACTGTACTTGGATGTATGAAGTCAGAACTAGAAAGAAGGGGTCAATAAAGCAACATTTCTACAACGGTGTACACGAATTTATTAGATTTGCTAAATCTAATAACCGAAACAACACAGAAATTCGTTGCCCATGTAGTAAGTGCCAACATTTGAAGCATTGGAAACCGGATATAGTTGAAGTACATTTGTATCAATAAGGTTTTGTGCCTGATTATTATTTCTGGGATCGTCATGGAGAACTTGTTGAACCTACACCTAATACTGAACTATTAGAGGACGGTAATATGATGACGAATCCGATAGAAAATATGGTGGATGATGCAGCACGATCAATGTTTCCTACAACTGAAGCTGTCGATGAAGACGAAAATGTCGAAGAAGAACCGACTGCGGGAGCTAAAAAAATATACGATTTGTTGGATTCTGCTAAGAGGCCGTTGTGGGACGGATGTAATAGCGGAACCGAACTTTCAGTAACCGCCGAATACATAACTATGAAATCAAAATTCAACCTTACGGAAGCTGCATTTACAGCAGTTGTACAAGCTGCAAAACGACACATGCCACCCAATAATCTGATGTGCGATAGTCATTATAAAGTAAAAAAATTAATATCCGCTTTCGGTCTACCGTACGAGAAGATAGATGCATGTGTGAAAGGTTGCATGTTGTATTGGAAAGACGACGTTGACCTTAAAAAATGCAAAATATGTAACGAAGAAAGATACAAACCAAGAAAGAAGAAAGGGAAAGAAGTCCCGTACAAGAGAATGCATTATTTACCCATCACTCCCAGACTTCAAAGATTATATGCATCTTCTGCTACGGCCTGTCATATGCGATGGCATAGTGTGAGAACAGCGGAAGAAGGAACTTTGATACGTCCATCCGACGGAGAAGCATGGAAACATTTTGATAAGACTTTTCCCGCATTTGCTGCGGAAAGCCGTAATGTCAGACTTGGTTTATGTACGGATGGTTTTTCACCATTTTCACAGTTTGGTAGTAAATATTCATCCTGGCCAATTATCGTTACTCCGTATAATTTACCTCCATGGATGTGTATGAAGACACCATATATGTTTCTCACCACTGTTGTTCCCGGCCCTCATGATGGAAATAATATTCCAAATGAAGCAGCATATCAAGCCGATCTTGAAACAAATACAGAAATAATAATAACTGATGATATTGATGTAGGGCCTTTGAATGATGAATCGAACGTCCTATTTGATGCATTCGAAAGTACCGAAGAAAATGAGATAGAATACGAGACTGAGTCTGAATCAGAAAACGATGAAGACTGATCGTTATTGATATAATTGTTATGTGATAGTGATTGAAACATGCGATGTAATAGTAAATTTCTGTAATTGTTCTGTGATGATCATTTAGTTAATTTTTATCCATGTTTTGTACCAGTAAATGTTTATAATTGTTCTGTGAAATTGATTGAAACATGCTATGTAGTAGTGAATTTCTATAATTGTTCTGTGATGATATTGTTTTTCTATAGTAGATATGTCTGGCAGGAGACGAAGTATGACAGGCACGCCATCCCATCTCCCGATGCAGGTGGCAGTGGCACTGCACCGGACTTACGTCCGATTGCAGAAGTTGTTCCTAGAAGTGCTGGGTAAGTATCAATTTTATTTAAAGTATAATTTTTAAAATGCACTAAACATGTATATCATAACTTTTGCAGTGGCTTTGAGGTGGAACCATCGGATTATATTTTACAAGTTTCGAGAAAGGCATTTCAGAGCCGCATGGATGGTTGTTGGCCTCGCTGGGACGACATCCCCCCGCACGTCAAAAACGCAATACATGTGGATTTACTTGTAAGTAGTAGTTTGAATTTCAGTTGTAAATTAATATAATGTATATAACTTAAAATAATTTTAATTTACAGGCTGCAGTCCGCGTTGACCCTGACGACTTGGACATTTTTTTAAATCACTGGAACAAACGAATGAGAAAAAATTACAGGGATACATTGTCTAAGGCTAAGAATGCAGGGGAAAAGCCGAACTGGATGGGTGAGAATGTATGGAATGAATTTCTTCGGCTTTGGGACAGTCCGGCAGTAAAAGTAAGTAAAATATGTTTTCTTTATTATTTAAATCTAATATAAATCTCGCAAGATATATACGTGATAATTTATCTTAATTTTTAGGAGTTATCTGCGCGGAACCGGGCAAACAGGAATAAAAATCCTGCATTGCACCGTGGTGGCTCCAAATCCTTTCAGGAGCACAAGAGAGAGCTGGTAATTAAATTTATAAACTGTGTTTACATTTTATTACAATTTTTTATAATCAGATTAGCAATAATATTTATATATTTTCAGGCCGCGAGATATAACCGCGAGCCCACTATGGCGGAGCTGTTCAAGGCCACGCATGCTGTGGAGAGGACTGACGAAGAGGGCAATGTTTCGTACGAGTGGACGAATGACAAATCACAATCCGTAATGGTAAATTAATTTATTGTTAATAACAATATTTCGTCTTATTTTATTTTCAAAAATTTGAAGTTTGGGGTTTTATCGTGTAAAACAATTGTTTGTAATCGCAGGAGAGGTACGAAGCAGAGCGGGCTCGTGTAGCATAGTCCACTGGTCGGGAAGAGCTTACGTTAGAGGAGGAGAACCATATTTGGGATGCTATTATTGACCCGCCTTCTCGGACCAGTCGACGGTATAGCTATGGAAATGTGGAGGTAAATTTTGACATGTACTAATATATAAATTTACTCATGCATATGAATAGTTAAATAATTTTAATAATATTACTCATGCATATGAACTATTTTACAGGCAATGAGAATGCAGAGTGCATACAGGAGGTCGCAGCAAGATGCGGAGATTGCTCAGTTGAGGGCGACGGTGGAAGAAATAAATGACTGGAGGAAGAGTTTCTTTGAGCAACAGCTGGATGAGCGGATTGCGGCTTATTTGCAACAGCATGGGACGATGCCTGGAGAGGACGACAGCGATGGCGAGGAGTAGGTATGATTGTTTGCTCGTGTTATAGTTTGGTATATACACATTTTGGTTGGTTTGGTGTATATATATTTCAGGATATTATGTACATATTTTGATAACTTCTAGTTGATGGATTTGGTTGGTTATTATGTATATATATGTCGGGATAACTATGTACATATTCATTGGATTTGGTTGGATGTTATATTGTTTGATTTGGTTGGATTTGAAAATGAGATTTGGTTGGATTTTACATTGTTTGAATGTATAGTGATGTTATATGATGGATATATGATAGCTATAGTTGATGAATATGGTGTATATTGGCTGTGATGATGTTATATGATGGTTGTTGTTTGAAGTGGGGAAGTGCTCTGGAAATAAAAAAAATTTGCTTCAGATTAGCGACGGTTTGCGACGGCTAGTGACGGCCTGTAGGTTGACAGATTGCGACGGTTTGCGACGGCTAGTGACGCCTATTTTGCCAAAAATTTGTGTCGCTTAGCGAAGCCTAGTGACGCCAGTTAAACGTTGGAATATTTCCACGTGTCACATTTGCAGTCGCGAACCGTCGCTATTTTGGTGACGGAGCCATCGCTAAAACCGTCGCCATACTATTGGGCGACGAGGCAAATAGCGACGGCTTGCGACGGCCGGCGACAGCTAAAAGCCGTCACTATCTACTGCCGTCCTTGTAGCGTTAATCGTACTGGTACACGTTTTAAACTTTTGGGTTTCCATTCATCTAAGTATTGTTAAATCAAACAGTCACTAATATTTTTTATTCCAAGATATCAATATCAAACCTTTACAAATCCCACCCGTTGCTTTTATTTGGGTTGCTTTCATTGTTTTATCAGTTTGTAAATTAAAATATATAATAAAAGGAATTTTGAGTCTGTTCACGTTTGTTTTGAAATCATCCTCTCACCTTCTCCACTACAGTTCCCAAATACCGAGCTTATCTACACGTCACTCAGGCTACCATTGGCCTCAACAGCCATGAAACCGAGCACCCGACCCCTGCCATCGCCGAACTACCTGATAACTTCCACACGCCAACCTACCCGCATTTTTCCCATCGGCCTCTAACCTTGGCCAGCAAACCGCACAGCCATCTCCACGACATTCCTCCGATCTCCAGACCTCAGCCATCTGTCCTTCTTCTTTCCCTTTTGTGTGCCGAGTCTTCATCATCACCATCTCATTTTCTTTCCATCGGCATAGTAGCCTTCACCTCCTCTGCCGCATAACCGAGTTCCATCTTCTTCTCTTCTTACAGGTATATCCTATTTATATATTTGTACTGATTCGTATATATATATATATGTTATATTTGATATCGATGTTTAAAGGCATATGTATGTATAGTTTATCTTATAGTCAGTTATGTACAGTGTTCATAAAGAATGCTAGTAATATATATAGGTACTGTATAAGGGTGTATTTATATATATTCTGTTATACTATAAGTATCTATATATAACAACTTAGTTATATTCTAGGTACGCAGACATCAAGTTGTTCATATTGATAGTATAGTTTATATTTTGGACCTGTTGGGTTTATTTACATTGGTATATTTGTTGTGCATCTATATTGATATACTATATACATATGTTACACGTTTCACTAGTATATGAGTTGATTATTAGTTATAGCTGTAATTATGGATTTCAAAGTTTCTATGTTCTGGCCTGAAAAGTTACAAACTATATATGTATAAATATGTTAATAATATAATACGTGTAGTAAAGGAAGTGAGTTATATGAGTATCTTATTATTTCAACAGTAAATAAATTGCAAAGTTATTGCTGTTATATTATGTAGCTAAGCAAGCTTATATATTTTTGTAATACTGTCTTATTCGCATGTTAAAAAAATTAGCTTTCTAGTTGTAGGATGGAACGGCTTTACATTTCAGTGTGTTATAAATATATATATATTCGATTTTGAAATGTTTTGATATAATATATTATACATATACGTCAGTTCACGTAAACTATGCAAGTTAGAGGTATATATATATATATATATATATATATATATATCGAATATACATAGATTATACATCTGTTGGTTTTCTTATACATTTATATTTACATCTTTGCGGGTGAGTACTGTATGCGTATGTTTTGGTTGTTTTTTTTACGGTAGTGTTATACTTGTATTATACCAAAAGCATGCTATATTAAATTTCATTGATTATATATATTTTCTTTTATCTAATATATATGTATGTTATAAATATATATCTGTTAATATAATAGTATATATTATTAAAGGTTGATGTATATAGGTGTTTGATACATATATTATATTATATATATAGGAAAGTATAGATTTACAACCGTATATGTATACATGTTTATTGAGTTATATCCATGGTTACAACACTATATGCATATATTTTAGTATTTTATGTTGAAGCAGTATGCATAATGTATATAATATCTGTTATTATATGTAACAATTGCTATGGTTTAAGTATACTTTTATATAGCTGTTCTATATTTTGTGTATTTAGTTATAAGAAATCAAGGTTACACTTCAGCCTTATATACATTATATATTAAGGTATGGTCTGTTAGTTTATATAAATTTATTTTATATGTATATTTGACTTTAATATTTGTGTTTTAGTTTAAAACAATGGATTTTAAGTGCATATACATATTTAATTTAATATATGTTTAAAATTTAGAATTTGATTTTATATATAGTTATATATAGTTTAGGTATATACAAGTCAACTTATATAATTTATCTTCATCAATCCAGTTCTGATTGATTTCATCAATTCTGGTTTATCAGCTTTGTTTGTCGATTCGTGCCCAGCTCACTTTGCTTTGGAATTTGTGTTTGGATTCGTAACTCAATTTCAGTGTCTATTCTCTCTAGCCTCGAAAGGTGAGCAATCACTCACGATTAACGTTCTTATATCTATTAAATTTGATTTCAATTGAAACATCAATTGAAATATGCTGTTGTTAGATATTTACATTTTTATATATATGTTATTATCTGTATCTGTTCACCTGTGACATCTGACACCATTATCTGTTATTTATCACTGATGATATATGCCTGTTACTGTTGTTATATTATTATCATTATTGTTATCACTCTGCAAGTTCCCAGTTAGTATAGAATTCACTATGGGTCGAAATGATCATACCCAAACGATCTGTAGAATAGGAGAAAATCGTTATGGGTTGAAATGATAAACCCAAGCGATTTTCATTGAACTGAATTTGGGATTGCGGGTTTAAAAGATATATACCCGTATATATTTAAATTGCGGATTGAAATGATAAATATCTGTATCACTTGACCATAGGATAGAAAATTTTATACAGACACCGTTGGTCTATATATATATAAATATTTTGAAAATGATTTCTATGGTTTTGAAAAGAAATATATGGTTTTACTTGAAATTTTGATTTTAAAAGATTTATTAAAGTTGATTTAATAAAGTTGATATATAAGTATTTATTTAATATCTATATTTTCAGATATAGAGTTATAATGATTCAGGTTGGAAAGATAAATTTGAAATTGGTTTGAAATTATATTTATTTAAGAATTATAATTAAATAAGTTTGATTTGAAATTTATTGAATTCGAAATTTTAAAGATGTGTTTACAACTTGAAATTGATTAAAGGCGACTTAAATGGATAGTTCAAACTTATATAAATTTAAATGGGATATTTTGTAAATTGAAGCTGTATTCAAATGATATTGAAATAATTAAGTAAATATTTCAAAACTAAATAATAGAAAAGTGAATTGATATATATATATATATATAAAATCATCGAATTTAGTTTTGAAATGTGGAATATTTGAAGCTTTGAAATATATGGAAATAGAAATGGTTTATTTATGGTTCAAATCGGTATTTGAAATCGATATAACTTGAAAATGTCTAATTGAATTGGAATTGAAATGGATGATTTAGATTTGATTAAATTTGAATTTGGAATTCGAATTGATTTGAATCGATTTCTGAAAGTCGAGGAAACTATTTTATTTTATAAAGTAATTTAAAATTATATTTAAAACTATTGATATTTTGCTTTATAAATTTATTTTAGTATAAACTATTTTCATATAAATTATTTTATAAACTATTTTAACTTATAACTATTTATATAAACTATTTATTTATAAACTATTTTATTTATAAACTATTTTATTATATATACTAATTTTTAATATCTAAATTGTTTAAGGGAAAAGTGTTATGATTTCCAAAATGCTATAATTTCAAAGTGTTATGATTTCCAAAATGCTATGATTTCAAAGCTGTGATTTCCAAAGTGTTTTGATTTTTAAAAGACTATGATTTCGAAAGCGTTATAACTTTGGAAAGTGATATGATTTTTGGAAATGGATACATTTGAAATGGAAATGATATCGTATTGATTTAGGTTTGAAATGGAAATGATATCGTATTGATTTGGGTTTGAAATGGAAATGATATTTTGGTTTTGAAGTATAAACTATTTTGAAATGACCACGGTGTTATAATAACGTTTGGTTGTTAAAGAGACCGAGATCGGATATGAGCATACTCTCTGTCGATACCGAAAACCACTTTAACAACCATGTACGCGATGGAGATTCCAGAATGAAGTAGGATGGTGGCGACGATCCTAAAGGTATATACATGGACCCAACTCCTTGGCATAAGGTGGCTAAAACAGGAGCTATTCTCGGGCCAATGAGGTAGCACCTCTGATCGGACGCATTTCTTCGATACCATTCTATTACTTTGTGATTGATTTGGTGGCCACCCTTCGATTTTGATTGGGAGTGTGTTCCGAGGTGGGCGGTAGTGGCTGCTATGCGTTTCCACCAGCCCGGATGCGTAATTGGTATATCTACCCTGGCATTGCCTTGTTGTGCCGTGTCACCTACCAAATCGAGCTTTACTGCGAGTTGAGATTTCTCCCGTAGCCTGTGGAGTATTAAGGGTAGCCCCCGATTTGGGAGTATGCTAATACTGAATAGACTACTGGGACTATTACGTGTTAAGGTGGAAAATGTAAAGCCTTAACGCTATTTAAAAGTAAGTTTATTTTATATTAGACATTATTATAATAGCGTATATTACTACATAGTAGATAGTTTAACGGATCCTTAGAGGATGGTTATCCCAAACATCCTTTAAGTTACTTGTATTTCAGTTGATATTTCACTTGAGTTGGATTTATTGATATAAGAATGTTAATCCTGACTCAAGTGTTTGTGTTTGCTTTACGCTCGGGTCAGACTAAGTGATACAGTATTCGAGACTCATCTTTGGAGTTGGAGCTTCTCTTGGAGATCCAGCTATCTATCCTGCTTTCAATTGTTCGGTCGATTCCAGTGATGCACTCAGATCTTGTATTTGGTTATTGTGTTGAGACATCTATGTATTCGTGACTTCTATTGTATCTTGTTTAACTCTGTTATATATATATAGTAGCTTCATGAACTACTATCCTTCTGTTTCTGCTGCATTATTATTATATTACTCTATGTCTGTGATCTGTGATTATTTTATTTACTGTATATGCCAAGTTTTGCCAAATTTAAATTAACAATCTGATATTTTGAGCAATTCAATTTCTGACATATGTGGATACGAATGGCTGAAATTTCAGGTCGTTACAGTTGGTATCAGAGCTTTGGCTCTAGGCAAACTTAGCATATGTGGTAAATTTATTTACAGAATCACTTTCGTTCGAGCTTGAATCTCTTTCTTTTTCACTCAATTTCTTTGAATTTTAGAACATCCGTGCGGTTTCAAAAGTCCACTCTTGTCTTCCATATTCGTGTCTTCTTCATTCTGGAGTACCCCATAACTCCACTTCGAATAATCTCTATAATAAATCGGCGGTCTCGCCAATCTTCGAATAATTTGAACAGGAGTGAAACTCCTTTACAATCGGTATTGATTCACCGGAGATTTCTGTATCCTCGGTTTACAATGCTGTTATCTTTTGCTATACTGAATTCTACCTCTGGCGATCGAATGTCGATTTGCTCCAGAATTCTACCTTGATCTTATTTTGAAGTCACGGTTGACCCGGTTAAGGTTGCCCGCGATTTATATAAGCTTATCCATCTTCATATTCTGTTATTTAATCATCTTATCTTTGTTTCCAACTTATCCTCAATTAGAATTTCAATCAAATTTGAATCCATATCCTTATTTTTAAAACTTCTTTCTGTATTTGTAAACTAATATTTAAATGTTTTAATATATTGTGTTGTTGAGTTGTTGATGTTGATTTGGGTTTTCGATCGATTCGTCTGATCAACGCTATCGATAGGATTTCCAAAACACTTGAACAGAGCAAACTGACACAATATTGTTTTCAAATTTGGTAAATGAAGTAAATTTGTATGATTATATTATATATAAGTATAATTTTCTGGAATTTTTAAGTTAATTAAATTGGTTGTTTGAAATGACAATATTTGATTATCAATTATTGTTCTATAAATGAACTTATAAAATAGTGGTTTATAAATTTATTTGGGATTAAAATGAATTTAAATCAGGAATTTGAGAATTTAATTTTCGGTGATTTCAAACTTTGGTTTTAAAGTTTTAAGTGTATATTATTTAAAGTATTTTCAAATAGAAATGGTTTTCAAAGAACTTTAAATGTTTAAAATCAATACTCTTCTCTTTTGTTGCTGGAAAATAATTTCGGTAATGGCGGCCGCATCATCGACATTCATTTTCGAGTTTCGAAGTGGAGAGACCATCCTGTAGCTTTGCTACATTTTTGTTTTAGAAAATTTAATTGATTTGAATTCCTAAAGTATGGCTTGAATTATAATATATATATTGGTATATAATTGATTTAAATTTCTAAATTGATTTAAATTGATATATAATACATATATGTATATAATTATCTCTAAGTTGTTTGAAGTGAATTGGAAATTTAATTCTTAAATTTATGTTAAAGGATGATTTTAAATAAAGCCAAAATTTTGAATAAATATTTAAACTATAAATAAATTGAATAAGGAAATTTTACTTGTATAATACCCAATTTCATTCTAATACAACTTACCTAAATTATTCAGAAGTTGAATATGTAATTGGATAATATACAATATCAAATTATTTTTATAAATAAAATTTGAGTGGTCATAATAAATGTTATACACTTAATTTTAATTATAAAATGTTAATAGAGATAAATAGAATAATAAGTTAATTAAATAATAAATGTGATAAATAAAATAAATTTGATTTGAAGGTATTAATAAATTGAAATTAAATCAACTTAATGGAATACCTTGAATTTAAAATCAATTGTTGAATATAAATTAATTTAAATTGAAATTTATATGGTTTGAACCGATTGTTTTATTTTGTTTTCAACCTATTTTCTTTCTGGTTGTTTCTATTCTCCTACCTCCTTCCTTTTCGGGGACGAAAAGTTTTGAGTGGGAGAGAGTGTAACGACCCGTAAATTTTTGATAATTTTATTTGTTTATTTATATATTTAATTGAAATTTTGTGAAACTTTAAACAATAAAAGTTTGAAAATTAAATTTAATATTTGGAATATGTCTAATTAAACATAGCAAATAGTAAATTTTCAATTTTTAATGTGGAAGTTTATTTTCTTGTGTAGTTCTACTTCAATTCAAATCAGTTAATATTCGATGGTTATAAAATGTTTTCCAAACCTAAATATTTTCCTATAGAAAATTTGTAAATCATCTTCTGAGTGAGACGTCATATTTCGTTTTTCAAATTTGGATTGTTGTTGCTCCATCTATCTTATTTTCGGCAAAGTTGCAGCATTTTTGGTACCGGATATCGACGTTTGATAGGATGATCCTCACTGATATCTGTATACCGTTCTAATCGTCCCGTCGTGCTGATCTCAACAGTGTATTCATTTGTGTATTTTGGAACTCAGGTACACGATGCAATCTGTGGACTCGTTAATCGTACCGGTACACGTTTTAAACTTTTGGGTTTCCATTCATCTAAGTATTGTTAAATCAAACAGTCACTATTTTTTTTATTCCTAGATATTAATATCAAACCTTTAAAAATCCCACCCGTTGCTTTTATTTGGGTTGCTTTCATTGTTTTATCGGTTTGTAAATTAAAATATATAATAAAAGGAATTTTGAGTCTGTTCACGTTTGTTTTGAAATCATCCTCTCACCTTCTCCACTACAGTTCACAAATATCGAGCTTATCTACACGTCTCTCAGGCTACCATTGGCCTCAACAGCCATCACAACAAGGATAATTCTATTTAGCGTCGGCCTATAGCCGACTACGGCCGACTCCGGACGACTCGAGCCGTCGCTAAAGGCCGACGCTAAATAGGTCATCGCCAAGTGAAATGGTGACGGCAAAGGGGACGGGTCCATCCCCTAATTTAGCGTCGGCTAGAGTCGGCTAGCCGACTCCGGCCGACGCTAAACATAGTCCACGTGTAAAAAAATATAAGTGACCAATAGGCCGACGCTAGCCGACTCTAATCTAGGTAAATTTTTTCTGTATTTCCAGCACCCCTTTCTGCCATCCATCCACACAATCATATATATTCCACAAATATACTTCACCAAACAACAATATACATCAAAAATATGTCCAACTAAGAACCACAAAACATCAATATATATCTCCAAACGTCCATGCATCTCTAAACGTTCATCATCACAAATATCCATAATATTTACAAAATTCAACCAAAAGTTCATCAAAAAAATATATAAAAACATGCTACCACTCACCCCAACCATCATCAGCGCCAGATCCCTGTGATGGCGGCATATTCGTCCCATGCTCTGCCAAGTAAGCAGCAATCGCCTCGTCTAGTTGCTGCTTCAATCCAGTCTTCCTCCAATCGTTCAACTCGGCGACTTGTGCTTGCAGGGCCGCTATTGTTTCTTTAGCTTGTTGCTTATTGTAAGCGGTTTGCGCCGCGGCCTGTATATTAATAAATTCATATTTATAGTTTATACGTAATATTCAATAAAATTTATAAACTGGTTAATGAATTAATCAAATTCAATAAATATTACCGCTTGATTGCCATATCCATACTGTCTATTTATGGTCGGCGGGTCGGTAATACGAGCGAATATCCTGTCTGTCTCCTCAACGGTCAACTGCTCCCTGCCAGACTCTGCAAGCACGCGAGCAATCTCCTGATCGCATCTTTCCTGTGTTTAGAAATATAATTTTGAGAAGATGAATATTCAATTTAATGTACTGTTAAATAAGAGGAAAAATTTATAGTCTTTATACCCGGATATTCGCTGATTTGGCGTCTGACCATTCATATGTTACGGTGCCATATTCATCTGTATGCTCGACGGCGTGTGTTCGGGTGAATACGTCCAAATGAGATGGTGCAACACCATCTCTCTCCCTCGTCTGAAATTAAATATGATTAAAGAATGTATATAAGTAAATTACAAATAACAATTTTTATATTTACTATTTCTTCTCTATATTGCTGAAAGACTTGGATCCACCGCGGTGTGTTGCAGGATTCCTAAGCATGTTTGCGGAGTTCCTCGATGCTACCGCCTGTATAATTTAACTATTATATAAATATTTAAACGAATTATAATTACAGACATATGAAAGTAGAAAATTTACTTTCACGTCTTCGCTTTCCCAATATTGCAGAAACCACGCATACAGATTTTCACTCGTCCAGTTTGGCTTTTTACCGGCCTCTTTTATCTTGGAGAGCGTACCTCTATAGTTTTTCCTCATCTTCCTCTCCCAATGCATCCTGAACGTCCCGAGATCTTCGGGATCCACAATAAAGGACGCCTGCACATTAAAATTTAAATGAATTATATAAATTGCATATTAATTTTCAAAGATCAAATATGTCAATCTCAAATTAATTAGAATTTTATACTTACCTGGAGGTCAGCCCATATGGCATCTCTGATATAAAGTGGGATACTATCCCAGTGCTCCTACAAGTCCGTCATCCTACTACGGTAGCTGTTTCGAGACACAGCTAGAATGGGTCGGATGGCTGTAAATCAAAACCCCTGAATACATTTTGATATTGTCAGTTACTAAATCATAAATATACTAGTAGCATGCACTAAATAATATAATGAAGTTGCAGTAAATTAAATACTTACCCTCCATCGGTCTTCGGCACTAAGTATGCTCTCTAGCGATTATCGGCCATACCACTACTACCCTCGCCCTGATCAGGGCCTCGTGAACCTTGGGACCGCCTGTTGTGTGACATAATATCTGCTAGAAACATGCATATATATATATATATCATTTCATATAATGAAAAAAACATATATTATTTCATAATTAGAAAACATGCCTGATTAATAATCACATACACATAGCTCACAGTAGAATAATAAAAGAATAATACAACAAATGATACGAATTTTCATTACATTAACATAGGTTCTAGAATTGACATAATACAACAAACAATACAAATTTCCATCTTATATACATTACACCATCACTAATTAATAATCAATCTTCGTCGTTTTCTGATTCTAACTCGGTCTCGCACTCTATATCGTCATTTCCCTCTAAAGTCTCAAATGCTTCTATTAGAATATTTGATTCATCGTTAAAAGGCCCTATATCAGCATGATCATCAGTTATTATTAATTCATTATTTGGCTAAAGATCTGCTTGATAAGCTGATTCGTCTGGAATATTATTTTCGTTAAGTGTAAATCTTGCCTTTGTTTTAAAAACAGCTGACAGTCTGCTTTATCTCGTTTTAGTGATGGATAGGGAGCAAAATAAACCTGTAATGCTTGTTTGGCTAACACGAAAGGATCATACTTTGAGTAACGTGATTTATGGTTTATTTCAATAAGTTTATAGTCTTTGTGCACGTTGATACCAGAGCCCGGAACATTGCTAAACCAACTGCATCTGAATAAAAATACTTTTTATTCAAATTGGACAGAATATGTCAATTCCAAAACCTGTGTTAAGACGCCGTAAAAATCTTTTGTATGTTCATCTGGATCATCAGTCCCTTTGACAAATACACCGCTATTATAAGTCATTTTTTCAGCATTGTATTCTTTGGTGTTGAATTTAAATCCATTCACGAAGAATATTGGATAAGTGTTGACATTTCTTTTTGGTCCTATCGCAAGATGTTTCAATCCTTCATAACCGACACGATTTCTTTAATCATAAACGTATTTCGTAAACCAGTTAGCAAATTCTTTGCTGAGATCGCCAAGTGGATGTTCTGATTCGTAAATACTGCAAATAAATGTATACGTATATTAAGTGCAAAATCAATTTAAATTGGGTAACTCGTAAATAATGCAAATATGTGCTATTATAGAGAATTATCATTCAATATTTACCTAATAAATGGTGCAACTTCAGCACAATTAAGAAGAACGTATGTGTGTGCTATGTGGTAATCGCTATCGTCTAACCATATTTCCACACATTTTCCAGCAGCTCGGCCATTCTGTCTAAAAATAGAAAACACTGATTCAGAACAATCTTGTTCAACGGCTTCATCATTACGCGAAACACTTACAAATGATAAGTTCACATGGTCACTGAAATAGTGAGAGAAAAAGAATGAAGCTTCTTCTTCGATATATGATTTGCAAATCGAACCTTCAACTCGTACTTTTTGTCTAACATTTTTCTTGAGATGATTCAAGTACCTATTACAAAATTTATTCGATTAAAATTTACTTACATCAAATTCAAATTTAAATTATTATTTCAAATATTCATAATTACCTCTCAAATGGATACATCCATCCATATTATACAGGACCTCGAAGAAGTGCTTCATATGGAAGATGAACAGGTAAATGCTCCATTACATTAAATAATCCTAGAGGAAATATTTTCTCAAGTTTGCATAGCAGTATAGGGATGTCATTTTCAAGTTTACGAATACGCTCAACTTTTAACGTGGTCGAACAAAGCTCTTTATAAAACAGACTTAATTATGTTATAGCACTCCACACTTTTACGGGCAATAGTTCTTTGAAAACAACGGGTAAGAAATTTTCCATCATGACATGGCAATCGTGACTTTTCATCCCACTCAATTTATTGTTTTTTAAGTCAACACATCTACGGAGATTTGAAGAAATCCCATTAGGACATCTCAGCCCTTCAATCCACTTCAACACAAGTTTTACTTGATTGCTGTCTAGCTCATAGCATGCTTTGGGTTTTTTACTGTCATTAGGGTTTATATGAAGTTCGGGACGTTTACAATATTGTTCTATATCACGTCTTGAATTGAGATCGTCCTTAGTTTTACCCTTGACATTAAAAACTGTATTAAACACATTATCAAACACGTTTTTCTCATTCTGTATCACATCAATATTATGTCGTAGTAAGAGATGCTTCCAATAAGGTAACTCCCAAAATATACTTTGTTTGCACCAATTATGCCAGTTCGATTTACCTGGAATTTCAGTCTGTACTCCAGTTTCATGTATCTTCGGATATTCTTTAACTAGTTCATATAATTCTTCACTGATAAAGTCGTTGGTCGTTGTTTGTTCTCTGCTCTATTTACTACAAAGTTTTTCTTATCTCTTCTAAAAGTATGATTAACATGGAGAAAACATCGATGACAATCAAACCATGAAATTTTCCTTCCATGCGATAATGAAAATGCACGTGTATCTTCCATGCAGTAAGGACAAGCCAGACGACCGGCCGTACTCCAGCCTGAAAGCATTGCGTAAGCTGGAAAATCACCAATAGTCCATAACAAAGATGCAAACATACGAAAATTATTTTTTTTCGACACGTCGTATGTATCCACCCCTTCATACCATAATGTTTTCAACTCTTCGATCAATGGCTGTAGATAAACATCGATTCCTTGTGTCGGATCATCAGGACTAGGGACGACAATCGTAAGAAACATATATGGAGTTTTCATACACATCCACGGAGGTAAATTATAAGGTGTAACGATAATAGGCCAAGACGAATATTTACTACCAAATTGATAGAATGGTGAAAATCCATCTGTACATAAACCAAGTCTCACATTACGACTCTCTACGGCAAACGCAGGATAAGTCTTATCGAAATGTTTCCATGCTTCTCCGTCCGATGGATGTATCAAAGTCCCCTCTTCCTACATTCTTACACTGTGCCATCTCATATGTGATGTTGTCGCAGACGACGCATATAACCTTTGAAGTCTGGGAGTGATGGGTAAATAATGCATTCTCTTGTATGGAACTTCCTTTCCTTTTTTTTCTTGGTTTGTATCTTTTCTCATTACATATTTTTCATTTCTTAAGATTAATGTCATCTTTCCAATACAACATACAACCTTTTATACATGTATCAATCTTCTGGTAGGGCAAACCGAAAGCAGACATTAGTTTTTTCACTTTATAATGACTATTGCACATCAGATTATTGGGTGGCATATGTCGTTTTGCAGCTTGTACAACTGCTGTAAATCCAGCTTCTGTAAAAATTGAATTTTGATTTCATAGTAATGTATTCGACAGTAACTGACAATTCTGTTCTGCTGCTATAACCTTCCCACAACCGTCTTTTCGCAGAATCCAGTAAATCATAAATTCTTTTCACCCCCTCGATCGGTTCTTCTTCGACATTTACATCATTAACATGAAAAGTAGGGAACACTAACCGTGCTGCATTTTCCACCATATCTACTATTGGATTCGTCGTAACATTATTGTTATTCACCTCAACCTCGGGCACTATAGAATTAGATGCACCGATTTTTTCTCCATGACGATCCCAGAAATTATAGTTGGGCACAAAACCGAATTTACATAAATGTACAATAACTAAATCCGGTTCCCGATAATGCAAATGTCGACATTTACGACACGGACAACGAATTTGTGTGCTGCCTTCTTCATTATTAGCTTTAGCGAATTTAACAAATTCTTGTACACCATCCTTAAAATGTTTTTTCGTTGAACCTTTCGTTCCTGTTCGACTTTCATACATCAGGTACGGTAGAGAAGATAGTTGAACATTTTTCCTAATTTAAAAACATATATATATTAGAAATTTCGACAGCATTTCTTTTCTATTCCTATATGCATATATACTTTTCATCTGAAGTTTTATGTGATTATTATCGTATTTTATGATCTACCAAAGCCTTTTGGGACTAAAGGCTTTGTTTTGCTGTCTTATTTTCGTTTAAATTATTTATATTAACTAGAGATAGACTAAAATACCTACACCCAATTATTCCCAATTCACACTTTCACATTTTCAAATTCACACTTTCACACTTTCAAATTCCCAATTCCCAATTCATACTTTCAAATTCTAAATACCTACCCCCCAATTATTCCCAATTCACACTTTCAAATTCAACGATTTCATACTAATTAAAAATAACCTAATACACTAAATTAGTAATGCCTACACCCAATTATCATCACAATAATGTACATTTAAACCTAATTAAACAATTTAATTCGAAATTAGGGTTTAGAAAATTACCAAATTCAAGAAGAAGAAGAGATTCCGGCGAGTTCTAGGCTTCTACGGCGACAACAACGGAGGGCGACGGCTAGAGAGGGTCGGAATCGGTGATGGGGAAGAGAAAAAATTGTTTTTTTTAGCAATGAAAGTGAGGAAGAAGGGTTCGGCTGAAACCTGTATACGCGACATGGCGTCGGCTGGCGTCGGCCTGCATCGGCCCGAAGGGCGTCGACTAGCATCGGCCGTATATATATATATATATATTTTTTAAATTCTTTTTTACAACTATTTCGTTTAAAAAAATAAAAAACACTACTACATTATAAAATAAAATAAAATTGACATTTATTATTATTATTATTGACCCAATGACGGGTCGTGATAGTTTAGATTGGTATTTTCGATGATATATGTTCGTGTAATTCGAAAAGTTTTCGTTGTTGAAAATCTAACTCGCACGACCAATCGATGCAAATTTAGTCGATCTGCTATACAAATTCGATAAAGGTGGTTATATGTAACATTTTAAAGAATTAAAATAATTTTTTAAACCGTTAGGTAATCAATTATGAATTTTTAAATGTATTTGGTATAATAAAATTATATAAAATAAATTATGCGACGTAAAAATAAATTCTTCGGGTTTTATGTCGATCGAAGATATTTTGGAGATGTTTCCAGAATATGATTAAAAAATAAACGAATCTGGGGTGTCGATCTTGAATTTCAAATTTATGACTGTTCGTGGACTTTCGGACAAAAAACCTTCTTTCGACGGCCGAACGACCTTCAAACGAGACCAAATTTGAACCAGTGATACTTTGTAGTGTTTTAATCGAATCGGTATGGTTGGATTTGCAAAAAAATCATCGAAAATAAAATTATCCCAGAACTATGTCATTTTGTAGGAGTTAGCTATAACACTTATATTATAAGTGTTGTAGCTAACTCCTAGACAATGACATATTTCTTGGATAATTTTGTAGGTGATGATTTTTTTGCAAATCCATCCGTACGGATTCGATTAAAACACTACAAAGCATCGCTGGTTCAAATTTGGTCTCGTTTGAAGGTCGTTCGGCCTTCGAACGAAGGGTATTTTGTCCGAAAGTCCACGAACGACCATAAATTTGAAATTCAAGATCGACACCCTAGATTCATGTATTTTTTAACCATATTCTGGAAACATCTCCAAAATACCTTAGATCGACATAAGATCCAAAGAATTTATTTTTACGCCGCATAATTTATTTTATATAATTTTATTATACCAAATACATTTAAAAATTCATAATTGATTTCCCAACGGTTTAAAAAAATATTTTAATTCTTTAAAATGTTACATATAACCACCTTTATCGAATTTGTATAGCGGATCGACTAAAAGTTGCATCGATTGGTCGTGCGAGTTAGATTTTCAACAACGATAACTTTTCGAATTACACGAACATATATCATCGAAAATACCAATCTAACCTATCACGACCCGTCATTGGGTAAATATTAATAATCATACATGTCAATTTTATTTTTTTGGCCATTTTAGTACTGTTTTCATTTTTTCAAATGAAATAGGTGTATATAAGAAGTAGATTGAGAAAATAATTAAATAGCCGACGCTAGCCGTCTCTATCCGTTACAGGCCGACTCCAACCGACGCAAAGTTCAATAAAATATTATGCCGTCCCCAGCCGACTCCAAAAAGGAGAAGGAGCTGACTCCGGCCGACTCCATGCTCCGTCACCATTTTAAAGTATTCTAGTTGTGCATGAAACCGAGCACCCGACCCCTGCCATCGCCTAACTGCCTAATAACTTCCACACCCCAACCTCCCCGCATTTTCCCATCGGCCTCTAGCCTTGGCCAGCAAACCGTGTAGCCATCTCCACGACATTCCTCCGATCTTCGGACCTCAGCCATCCATCCTTCTTCTTTCCCTTTTTGCGTGCCGAGACTTCATCATCACCATCTCATTTCCTTTCCATCGGCATAGTAGCCTTCACCTCCTCTGCCGCATAACCGAGTTCCATCTTCTTCTCTTTTTACAGGTATATCATGTTTATATATTTGTACTGATTCGTGTGTATATATATATGTGTTATATTTGATATCGATGTTTAAAGGTATATGTATGTATAGTTTATCTTATAGTCAGTTATGTACAGTGTTCATAAAGAATGCTAGTAATATATATAGGTACTGTATAAGGGTCTATTTATATATATTCTGTTATACTATAAGTATCTATATATAACAGCTTAGTTATATTCTAGGTACGCAGACAGCAAGTTGTTCATATTGATAGTATGCATATCAGTTTATATTTTGGACCTGTTGGGTTTATTTACATTGGTATATTTGTTGTACATCTATATTGATATACTATATACGAATGTTACACGTTTCGCTAGTATATGAGTTGATTATTAGTTATAGCTGTAATTATGGATTTCAAAGTTTCTATGTTCTGGCCTGAAAAGTTACAAACTATATATGTATAAATATGTTAATAATATAATACATGTAGTAAAGGATGTGAGTTATATGAGTATCTTATTATTTCAACAGTAGATAAATTGCAAAGTTATTGCTGTTATATTATGTAGCTAAGCAAGCTTATATATTTTTGTAATACTGTCTTATTCGCACGTTAAAAAAATTAGCTTTCCAGTTGCAGGATGGAACGGCTTTACATTTCAGTGTTATATATATATATATATATATATATTCGATTTTGAAATGTTTTGATATAATATATTATACATATACGTCAGTTCATGTAAACTATGCAAGTTAGAGGTATATATATATATATATATATATCAAATATACATAGATTATACATCTGTTGGTTTTCTTATACATTTATATTTACATCTTTGCGGGTGAGTACTGTATGTGTATGTTTTGGTTGTTTTTTTACGGTAGTGTTATACTTGTATTATACCAAAAGCATGCTATATTAAATTTCATTGATTATATATTTTTTCTTTTATCTAATATATATGTATGTTATAAATATATATCTGTTAATATAATAGTATATATTATTAAAGGTTGTTGTATATAGGTGGTTAATACATATATTATATTATATATAGGGAAGTGTAGATTTACAACCGTATGTGTATACATGTTTACTGAGTTATATCCATGGTTACAACACTATATGCATATATTTTAGTATTTTATGTTGAGGCAGTATGCATAATGTATATAATATCTGTTATTATATGTAACAATTGCTATGGTTTAAGTATACTTTTATATAACAGTTCTATATTTTGTGTATTTAGTTATAAGACATCAAGGTTACACTTCAGTCTTATATACATTATATATTAAGGTATGGTCTGTTAGTTTATATAAATTTATTTTATATGTATATTTGACTTTAATATTTGAGTTTTAGTTTAAAACAATGGATTTTAAGTGCATATACATATTTAATTTAATATATGTTTAAAATTTAGAATTTGATTTTATATATAGTTTATGTATATACAAGTCCACTTATATAATTTATCTTCATCAATCCAGTTCTGATTGATTTCGTCAATTCTGGTTTATCAGCTTTGTTTGTCGATTCATGCCCAGCTCACTTTGCTTTGGAATTTGTGTTTGGATTCGTAACTCAATTTCAGTGTCTATTCTCTCTAGCCTCGAAAGGTGAGCAATCACTCACGATTAACGTTATTATATCTATTAAATTTGATTTCAATTGAAACGTCAATTGAAATATGCTGTTGTTAGATATTTACATTGCTATATATATGTTATTATCTGTATCAGTTCACATGTGACATCTGACACCATTATCTGTTATTTATCACTGATGATATATGCATGTTACTGTTGTTATATTATTATCATTACTGTTATCACTCTGCAAGTTCCCTGTTAGTATAGAATTCACTATGGGTTGAAATGATACATACCCAAACGATCTGTAGAATATGAGAAAATCGTTATGGGTTGAAATGATAAACCCAAGCAATTTTCATTGAATTGAATTTGGGATTGCGGGTGGAAAAGATATATACCGTATATATTTAAATTGCGGATTGAAATGATAAATATCCGTATCACTTGACCATAGGATAGAAAATTTTATACAGACACCGTTGGTCTATATATATAAATATTTTGAAAATGATTTCTATGGTTTTTAAAAGAAATATATGGTTTTACTTGAAATTTTGATTTTTAAAGATTTATTAAAGTTGATTTAATAAAGTTGATATATAAATATTTATTTAATATCTATATTTTCAGATATAGAGTTATAATGATTCAGGTTGGAAAGATAAATTTGAAATTGGTTTGAAATTATATTTATTTAAGAATTATACTTAAATAAGTTTGATTTGAAATTTATTGAATTCGAAATTTTAAAGATGTGTTTACAACTTGAAATTGATTAAAGGCGACTTAAATGGATAGTTCAAACTTATATAAATTTAAATGGGATATTTTGTAAATTGAAGCTGTATTCAAATGATATTGAAATAATTAAGTAAATATTTCAAAACTAAATAATAGAAAAGTGAATTGATATATATATATATATATATATATATATATATAATTATCGAATTTAGTTTTGAAATGTGGAATATTTGAAGCTTTGAAATATATGGAAATAGAAATGGTTTATTTGTGGTTCAAATCGGTATTTGAAATCGATATAACTTGAAAATGTCTAATTGAATTGGAATTGAAATGGATGATTTAGATTTGATTAAATTTGAATTTGGAATTCGAATTGATTTGAATCGATTTGTGAATGTCCAGGAAACTATTTTATTTTATAAAGTAATTTAAAATTATATTTAAAACTATTGATATTTTACTTTTTAAATTTATTTTAATATAAACTATTTTCATATAAATCATTTTTAATATAAATTATTTTTAATATAAATTATTTTATAAACTATTTTAACTTATAACTATTTATACAAACTATTTATTTATAAACTATTTTATTATATATACTAATTTTTAATATCTAAACTGTTTAAGGGAAAAGTGTTATGATTTCCAAAATGCTATAATTTCAAAGTGTTATGATTTCCAAAATGCTATGATTTCAAAGCTGTGATTTCCAAAGTGTTTTGATTTTTAAAAGACTATGATTTCGAAAGCGTTATAACTTTGGAAAGTGATATGATTTTTGGAAATGGATATATTTGAAATGGAAATGATATCGTATTGATTTGGGTTTGAAATGGAAATGATATTTTGGTTTTGAAGTATAAACTATTTTGAAATGACCGCGGTGTTATAATAACGTTTGGTTGTTAAAGAGACCGGGATTGGATACCGAAAACCACTTTAACAACCGTGTACGCGGTGGAGATTCCAGAATGAAGTAGGATGGTGGCGACGATCCTAAAGGTATATACGTGGACCCAACTCCCATGAGTTGGCATAAGGTGGCTAAAACATGAGCGATTCTCAGGCCAATGGGGTAGCACCTCTGATCGGACGCATTTCTTCGATACCATTCTATTACTTTGTGATTGATTTGGTGGCCACCCTTCGATTTTGATTGGGAGTGTGTTCCGAGGTGGGAGGTAGTTGCTGTTATGCGTTTCCACCAGCCCGGATGCGTAATTGGTATATCTACCATGACACTTCCTTGTTGTGCAGTGTCACCTACCATATCGAGCTTTACTACGAGTTGAGATTTCTCCCGTAGTCTGTGGAGTATTGAGGGTAGCCCCCGATTTGGGAGTATGCTAATACTAAATAGACTACTGGGACTATTACGTGTTAAGGTGGAAAATGTAAAGCCTTAACGCTATTTAAAAGTAAGTTTATTTATATTAGACATTATTATAATAGCGTATATTACTACATAGTAGATAGTTTAATGGATCCTTAGAGGATGGTTATCCCAAACATCTTTTAAGTTACTTGTATTTCAGTTGATATTTCACTTGAGTTGGATTTATTTATATAAGAATGTTAATCCTGACTCGAGTGTTTGTGTTTGCTTTACGCTCGGGTGAGACTGAGTGATACAGTATTCGAGACTCATCTTTGGAGTTGGAGCTTCTTTTGGAGATCCAACTATCTATCCTGCTTTCAATTGTTCGGTCGATTCAAGTGATGCACTCAGATCTTGTATTTGGTTATTGTATTGAGACATCTATGTATTCGTGACTTCTATTGTATCTTGTTTAACTCTGTTATATATATAGTAGCTTCATGAACTACTATCCTTCTGTTTCCATTGCATTATTGTTATATAACTTTGTGTATGTGATCTGTGATTATTTTATTTACTGTATATGCTGAGTTTTGACAAATTTAAATTAACAATATGATATTTTGACAATTCAATTTTCTACATATGTGGATACGAATGGATGAAATTTCAGGTCGTTACATTAGACCATCGACCTTTTTGCTTTTATGGCTTTTATTAAAGTGGAGTGTTTTTATTAGCACTTTTTTTTATCAATAAATAAGCTACGAATTCATCTTGGATGGATGGTCAGATTGTATGAATTTAGCTAACTTAGCAATTATTTATTGCATCCACATACTATATTTCTGATGTGCAAAATGGTTTTGCGAAATTTATCTACTGCTATCATATTTGGTGACAATCAATATGATCGAGTAATAGGACTACTAAAATTTGGATTCAGGACCAGTATACAGATCAAATCACTTGGTTTTTTTTCCATGCTTCAAACCACCTAGACTTTTATAAACAAAATTGAAATGTTAAAGATAAAGTTCCAAGTGATTATTTTTGTAACATCAAATTTTATATCATAGAACACCTACTGTATGTGCACAGGCTGTCATCCTTCCACTAAGGTGTTGATTTATCTAATATACGTGTCTTAAATCTACCTTATGATTTGCTCAGTCATAATGAGCACCGCGTCCACCTTTCTTATAAAGGTTCCTAAATTCTCCAATTATATTGTGTATGTTCATTGTACTCATTTGTAATAGTGAACAAGTTTCAACCTTTCAGGGCTTTAGGGGTGGCCTTTAAAACTCTTGGACAAGGTTTCACTGTGCCTTTAGAAGCTTTCCTTCAAAGCCTTTGTTGTGGGATGGGGAACCTTGGGGCATGACATTATTGTGGGGTTATTTTGCGGCCTTTTGTTTAGTCCATTCAAATATGTGGATGCTGCTGTGCTTATCTTAAATGTTTATTTTGTGTTTTTTTAATGTTGGATATGTATACCAAGTCATAAGTTCACATTCTATAATTCTAGGTAGCTCTAAGTTTGTTTGATCTGTTTAGTTTTTGCTGGACATTTACATAGTTAATGCAATGATTTAGTTGCTAAAATATTGTTCTATGATTGACTTGGACTATAATTTGTAATCACATTTGTAAGTTGGTTTGTTTTTCTGTGGAGATCCACAAAAGACAAAGGAAAATGAAGAAACAAATGTGGTTTTCCAAGTCCAGAATAAAGTGCTTTGGAATATATGTAAGAATTCAGTGCTTTGGTGGTTGGGTTCGTACCAAAGTTGGAGTTCTCCTACCCAACATGATTTCGTTGCCTCTTAAGTTCTTAATATATAACCATGATACTAAGGTATACTTGTCTACATTGCGCTTTAGGAATGCATAATTTTTCATTGGCCATGCACATCTTTCTCCTGTATTTAATTTTATAAAATAGGGTTTATCAATTTTGAGGTATCTTTGAGATAACTACAAAGCATTGTTGTGTTTAAACTGTTCATTGGGTATTAAACTACTCTTTAACATTAGTGGATATTAATTGATTTCTAAGTCTGTCACATAGTTTATCATACAAATTCTATTTCCAATGAAAAACAACTGAACTCTGTTGAAATATTAAACTTGATTTGTTAATTTCTAGAAGTTTCTTATTATTAAAGTTTCTAGAGTCTTTCTGTATTTGATAGAATTTGGTGAGAGCTCTAGAATTTTATATTAGTTGCTAGAAATAAGAATTATATAATAGTTATGTTTCTAGAGTTGCCTAAATAGTCATTTCTAGAGTTGTCAAATGAGTCATATTTCTTGAGTATTCTATATCTAGAATGTTCTATTGTGTCATATAAATATAGGAGCCCTCCCCTCATTTTGTATCAAGCAAGAAATAAATCATCAATAAAGAAAAGTTTTCTACAATAAAATTAAAAAAAAACCCCTCTTTCTTATATTCTCTCACTCTTTCTCCTAAAAATATTCAACAAAGTGTTATCGGAGTGAGGTTTTTTTTATAAAAAAAGATAGAGATGGCGAATAATGGCATTCCCCTACAAGTTCCAATGCTTACCAAGAACAATTATGATAATTGGAGTTTAAGGATGATGGCTCTCCTTGGAGCACACGACATGTGGAAAATAGTTGAAAATGGCTATACTGAACATAAGAATGAAGATGGTTTATCTCAAATTCAAAGAAATGGTTTAAGAAAATCAAGGACAAGGGACAAGAAGGTTCTTTGTCTAATTTATCAAGCATTGGATGATGATACATTTGAAAAAATTTCTAGATCAAAGACGGCCAAAGAAGCATTGGAGAAGCTTCGAACGTCTTACAAGGGAGCTGATCAAGTCAAAAAGGTACGTCTTCAAACTTTAAGATGAGGGTTTGAAACTTTGCATATGAAAGAAGGTGAGCTTGTTTCTGATTACTTCTCAAGAGTTCTAGTGGTTAGTAATAATCTTAAAAGATATGGTGAGAAGTTAGATGATGTAAGAATTATGGAGAAGATTCTTAGATCATTAGATCCAAAGTTCGAACATATTGTCGCCATCATTGAAGAAACAAAAAACTTGGAGACCATGTCAATAGAGGAACTTCTAGGCTCATTGCAAGCTTATGAAGAAAAGAAAAGGAAGAAGGAAGAGACTGTGGAGCAAGTCCTTAAGACACGGATTGGTTCAAAAAAGGAAGAAAGTAATCGAAGCCAACAAAGATGGGGTGGTGGCCAAGAAAGAGAAAGAGGTCGTGCATATGGACATGGACGAGGTTGGAGGCTCAACTATGAAAACAACAGCAGCAACAACAATAAAAGAGGAGAAAGCTCAACAAGAGGTCGTGGGAGAGGAAATTCAAGGTATGACAAGTCACGTGTTAAATGCTACAATTGTGAGAAATTTGGACATTATGCTTCTGAATGTAGAGCTTCAAAGCATAATAAAGTTGAAGAGAAGACCAATTACTTTGAATAAAAAAGCCAAGAGGATGATACATTATTACTGGCTTACAAAGAAAATGAAAAAAGAGAGGAAAACCAATGGTACCTAGATAGTGGTGCAAGCAACCATATGTGTGGAAGAAAAAATATGTTTGTGGAGCTTGATGAATCAGTGAAGGGCAATGTGGCATTTGGAGATGAATCAAAGATAGCAGTGAAAGGTAAAGGAAAGGTTCTTATCCGATTGAAGAATGGAGAGCACCAATTCATTTCCAATGTTTACTATGTGCCAAACATGAAGAGCAACATTTTGAGCTTAGGACAACTCTTAGAGAAAGGTTATGATATTCGATTAAAAGATAATAATCTTTCTATAAGAGATGGTGCAAGTAACTTCATTGCAAAGGTACCAATGTCAAGAAATAGAATGTTTATGCTCAACATTCAAAGTGATGTCGCACAATGCCTTAAGGTGTGCTATAAAGGTACTGCTTGGCTTTAGCATCTTCGTTTTGGACATCTTAACTTCGGAGGACTAGAGTTGCTATCCAAGAAGGAAATGGTAAGAGGATTACTATGCATAAGCCATCCAAATCAAGTGTGCGAAGGATGTTTACTTGGAAAGCAATTTAAAATGGGCTTTCCAAAGGAGTCATACTCAAGTGCTAAAAAACCGTTGGAACTCATACATACGGATGTGTGTGGTTCGATCAAGCCAAGTTCACTTGGTAAGAGTAACTATTTTCTTCTTTTCATCGATGATTTTTCAAGAAAAACATGGGTGTATTTTTTAAAAGAGAAATCAGAGGTTTTTGAGAACTTCAAGAAGTTCAAGGCCCATGTTGAGAAGGAAAGTGGCCTTATGATTAAAGCCATGAGATCTGACCGTGGAGGAGAGTTCACATCAAAAGAATTCCAAAAGTATTGTGAAAATAATGGAATCAGACGACAACTAACAGTGCTTAGATCCCCCCAGCAAAATGGAGTAGCAGAAAGGAAGAATAGGACAATTCTTGAAATGGCAAGGAGCGTGCTCAAAAGTAAGAGGTTGCCGAAGGAATTTTGGGCGGAAGCTGTGGCATGTGCGGTTTATCTATCAAACCGATCTCCAACAAGAAGTGTGTGGGGAAAGACACCACAAAAAGCATGGAGTGGAAGGAAGCCTGGTATTTCCCATCTAAGAGTCTTTGGAAGCATAGCTCATATACATGTACTAGACGAGAAGCGAAGCAAATTGGATGACAAAAGTGAGAAGTATATTTTCATCGGTTTTGACACCAACTCTAAAGGATATAAGCTCTACAATCCTGATACGAGGAATATAATAATTAGTCGAGATGTTGTGTTTGATGAAGAAGGAGAATGGGATTGGAGATCACATAATGAAAATTACAACTTCTTTCCATACTTTGAAGAAGATGAAATACCACAACCAAGGATCGAGCAATTAAGGGAGTAGCCTGCTTCCCCACTAGTTTCTCCTACAACAAGTTGTCAAGAAGATGAGAACTCAAGTAAAAGGGCTCCACGCTTTAAAAGCCTTCAAGAAATTTATGAGGTAATAGAAAATCAAGACAATCTTACTCTCTTTTGTTTATTTGCGGATTGTGAGCCTATGAACTTCCAAGAAGCTTTGCAAAAGAAGAGTTGGAAAAATGCTATGGACGAAGAAATCAAGTCCATCATGAAGAATGACACATGGGAGTTAGCTTGTAAAGACCCAAAAGTCGACCTTCGAAAATCGGCTTCCGTACTTCACTTGTACTCAAAATGCCGTAGATTCAAACGTCGAATCTGGTTCTCCGGAGCTTATAACACAGTTAAGTAAATAACACAGTGGAAGAAAAGAATATATCAATATATATAACATTGATACAATGACAGATACAAAATCTGATAAAATATGATACAACAGAAATCAACATACATCAGAGATATGATACAAGAAATAGTAGCGGAAAGAAAATAGAAACACCAACAGCGGAACTATATCTCCAATAGAATGCTCCAATCCATAGCTAGCGGAAAGCAAGGTCAGTCGTCCAAAGACTGACTAGCTTTAGATAATCTACTCAACCTGAATATCTGAAAAACCCAACTCTAGACTGCTCGTGTGGAAAATTATGAGCACCCAGAGTTTAGGAAAGGAATAATAAACTCCGAGTCAATCGTGGGACTGGTGTGAGCAACAAAAACACAGTTTATCTTTAAAACAATACAAAAGAACTTTAAACATTGAAACCCGCAATGCTTTTGAAAAATGAAACTACCATAAGGCCTCCCGCACACACACACAATGCAAACGCAGAATCGGAGGAGATTTCTCCTTATGATAGTCAAACATGCCTACTACGCAAAATCATTGGATTATTATTATTAGTGCATGGTGCAGAAAACATTTCGAAAGTATAATATTAATCTTAGCCAACATACGACCAGTATTGTATGCCTACTATAGATACTATGTTCAATAGCAGGTTACCGCCACATTCCATAGCAGGTTATACAACTAAAACCGTACAAGGCTCGTATTGTTTCTTTGGATTTTCCTACAAATGGTCAGGCTAAGGAACTTCCTTCTGCCGCATGGGATTGCCTCTGGCGGGACGTCCCGAGAGACAAACTGCTCTCTGCCAACACAAGGCCGGGTTACCCCTATAACAGGTAACTCACGAATATGCCACCTCCCAGTCCTTTGGGACCTTTATCCGAGGCCTCGATAACCAACATCACACATAATAATAAAGTGTGTCCACATGAGTAAGTATCTGGGATCCATACCATGATACCACCCTTTTCCAGAAGGAAATGACATACCCTAAAGGGCGCGACCCTCATAACCTTGCCGCAACATTCCTGTTTCGACCATTTCCGGGTTGTGAGGCCTTGACGAAGTCTCGTCCACAAAGCTACGCTTTGTCACAAAGCCATGCTTTGGGTCAACAGATGATCAACCTATGATCACAAAGATAAATGATCAAACAAATGATCATATCACAAATGATCAAACACTGATCATCACACAGCAACACTCAGCATGCCACATTACCAAATTGGGAATATATCGCTGATAAATTTCAACTACATAACCTCTGAGCTCGTACGTCTCAGAGAAGGGTGTTAAGCTAAGAGAATAAATTCTCCGCCACCAACAGAAATGTATTTGAAAGAAATCGGCTTTATATCTCAAAGTGTAATGTCAGACATGTAACCATACAAGTCTGTTCCGGGTTCGAACAGAACCGAAGGCACTTCTCACGAAGCCCTTGCAAATCCGGATAATTTCCAATCACGTCCGGACTTCCCGTCACTAAGGGTGATAAAACCTCTATATCGGGGATCAACCGATGCAGAGTAACTCGACGGTAACCCTTCCGTTTTCAAAAATATCCGGTCTTCAACACCGGTCATCAAATGTCATCCATATCGACGTATCACATATTCGGAATGAGTTATACGACCTAAAGGTCCTTTCCCGGCTAACCCGAATAGTGAGCGAAATATTTAAAACATATGGATATGGGATTTCAATTAAGTCACAGCTTAAAACGCAAACTTTTCATTCGAATGGTTAAAACAAATTACCATTTCCAATCTTTTATACAAAAAGATTCAATTCACAAAGTTAACCCCATTCACAAAGATTCGTTCACAGTTTTCAAAACAATTTCCGTATCAATTGGATTAACTCGTTAAATCTTTAAAACAAAGATTCAACTTATAGCTTTCAAAACAATTTCATTTCGAATGGTTTAAACAAATCACCATTTTAAATCTGTTAAAAATAAACATATTCATATCATAGCTTTCAAAAACAATTCATTCATAGCCTTTCAAAACATTTCAATTTCATTTTAAATTTGAAACTTTTCAACACAAATTGGAAGTTCACTTCTTATATGAAAGCTGTTATTATTTGAAACAAATAGTTTTCGTTTCAGAAAAATCCCATTTTATTTGCATGAGTTAAAGCCCTTGAATTATATTCACATTCCAAAATCAATACTTTTAAAATACTTTAACCCTTATATAACTGGTATAACATCTTTAAATCCCTAGTTTCAAATTTATAGAATTCAATTTCAAATCTTGAATTTAAGTTTAAATCAAATTATTTAAATTTTAAAACTCGATTAAGTTATTCAAAATAACTTTTATCTTGAAATTCCATTTCAAAAGTTTTTCACTTTAAATCCAAATTTCCAATTTCAAAATCAATTGAAATTAAATTTTCAATTTCAAAAACATCAAATTTAAATCATCTGTGACTTAACCGATTTCCACGTGAAATCCATATTTGTGTGTGTAGAGGTGTGGTCCAGGGTTTTTACACACAATAGTGCAACATCAATCATCACAGATATATCGATAAGCAGTATAATCAATAACGCTTATCTTCATTCACAAATCACAGACATACAAATCATAGATAAGTAAATTACAGATCACAATATAAATCAGGGTATATCACAAAGCATCCTATATCAGGGATATCAAACAATTCAATTATTCAGTCAAGTCTAAACATTCATATGTAAAATTTATTAATCAACTGATTAATCTAGATCAGATGTATTACTTGTCATTAATTCTGGTTACTTAACATAAGTTAATTCCAAATCATCTGAGATAAATTTCCCTTAAATTATTAACTAACCATCCTTAATTTATGAATCAATTGATCTTTAACTTATAAATAAATCTTAGCTAATGACCTTTATTAACTATTAAAATTTCTTTAATTACTTTGCTAAAGAAATTCACTCATATTGATCATTATTGATTTATTTCTAATCAAAAATTAATTCTCTTAACTTATCTAATCTTATCCAATTTATAATCTTTAATTACATTCCTTAATAAATTAACTATTAATTATTCAATAATTAACTTAAGTAGTTAATTACAATTTACTTATCCCTTAATCATTAATTTATCTTTAATTACAATTAAAATGTAATTATTCTTAATTACTTTATAGAAATATTAATTAAGGTTTTATAAGCATTGATATATATATTTTCTTAGTCGATAAATTAAACAGATTTTCAACTTAAAATTTTTCAACATGTTTCGGTTTAACATCTTAAAACTTTATAAATTTGGGCTTAACCCGTTTTTAAAACATACCTGAATAAACAGGATTTTCACTCGAGTTACCCTCGGGTTCTCCTCGTCACTTCTCCGAGACATCCCCTGATCGTTCACGTATCTTCTTCTTCCCTTTCTTGTTTTCTTTTAAAAAAAAGTTATAAGTTATTAATCTTCACTCGTCGCCCCGAAGATAAACTCGCGCAAAACCCATCTTTCCCCAAGACTAGCCTGAGTAAACATCTTCTTCCTTATCCAATTCAACAACCCAGATATATCCATGCCCGCGTGCACGTGCACACGTTGCCTGGTTGATTCCGACCATCACCACGAGCTCCGACAAGTTGCCAGCGATTTCCCCTAGCCATCTGATAACACCGACTTTTGAATTTCACCGAGAATCAAAATCGAGTAGATTAGCTTCCATCAGAACCCAAACTTTGAGCAACTAAACCCATTACCGACGACAACCCCAATCACTGACCACCTCGCCATCTTACCCAGGACTGCCCCAGACCACGACGCATCCATTCCCCAAAGTCACGATGACTCCGATGCCACCTTTCCTTCGAACGACCCACCTTTCCAACCTCAACCAACCACCTTCCTTAAACCCTAGTTCCACAATTTCCGATCGCCTTGACGACTGAAAAAATTGCCTCGTATTTTTCTCGAGATCTATAAGTCTCCAGCCACCTTCAGCTGAAATCCGATGATCTACTACTTCACCGATCACCGGCAATCGACAAAAGATCATTATTCGTTCAACTCGCAATATCTCGATAACCATAGTACTAAAAATTGTAAAATTTATGTCTAAAATCGTGATTTGTAAATTTGAATCCAGACATGAGATAAAAACTTGAAATTCCGATGATCAAAACTTTGACTTGAATTTGATTTTTTTTTCTTTGAGTTTTTTTTCCTTTTTCTTCCAGGAACTCTTTCATTTGTAACACTTACAATATGTTAAAAATTGGATCTTGCAAATTCAAGCATTTAACATTGAATCTTAAAGGAGGATGAGGGGTGATTTTTCGAGTTTTTAAACTTATCCTATGCCTGTAATCAACAAACAGGGGCATGTACAGGCATTCCCATTCACAACTTCATATTTATAAAACATGCAGGCATTTTTAAAACAATTTTACTTCAAGTAATATCCAGAATGTCAAGGGCACAAGGGTAGATGAGTGAGTTTCCTCACATGTAAAAGAAACAAGAAATCTGGTTTTATTAAAAGAAGGTTTGCTCACCAATATCTACACAAACACAGAGATATTCTTAATAATATACTCACAAACAAACTAAATCTCAGAGATAAGCATGCATCAGAACAATATATTCAAACCATTTTAATTATAATATTACTCACAGTGCTTAAAGAATGGACAGAGCATTCTTTGATGAATCAGGCTTTGAAAATGCAAGCTGAAGCCTTTTCCCTTTGATTTCCTTGTTGATATCTGAGTTTATATTGCTATTTAAATTTGAGTTTTGTTGAAGTTTACGATGATGTTTGCTTTGGTTTTTCATAGTTTGAAGAAACGAACTGAAATGAGAATTTGTTGATATATATGAAAATGAAGTCTACAAGGTATACATTTTTTATACAAGTTGATATGAGTTTACAGGTGATATTTCTTTTATTTGTACAACAATCAGAGATATTTGCTTTTGGAGGCTGATAGAGTTTGGTATGGTGGCTGCATTAATTAACATGTACAAACTTGCCTTATTTTATTTGCTTTATTCTTACCTTGCACACTTATTGACTTCGGCTGATAATGATATAGTTGTGGCTTGCATTTATGAGTTTGTACAAATATATATATTTTCTTTCATTTCATTTGTACAATGTATAAGTATAATGTGTTGGCTGAAGATATAGGGCATTAATTGTTGTTGTACACATCTTTTCTCAGCCTATACATATTTGTTTACTTTGGTTTCATCCTTATCTACATATATTTCTATTTCTTTTCTTTGTTTGAATGTATATATAACTGTCTTCTTATGCAAGCTTACATACTTGAATATATTTTCTTTGCTTTGTCATATTATTTCATAATATGAATGAATTCTATTTCTAATATATTGTTAAATTTTTATCTATTCATTACTTTATTTATTACTAAACCATTTATTTGCGATTTAAATATCAAATCAAATATGTATATTATTTCAAATTTACTCATCTAAGCTCAAATACATATCTATTCACAAATATACATATTTTCAAATCCATATAACTTAATATAGATTCCATTTGAATCGGGGGAACTCGCTTCCATTTATAATCAATTTTACAAATTTTTATTAAAAAAATCATCAAATTATCAATTTAAATTAAATTAAAATCTAGGGTCGTTACATAGCTTCACTTCCAAAAGGACACAAGGAGATTGGTGTGAAGTGGGTATACAAAGCAAAGAAAAATGCCAAAGGAGAAGTTACAAGATACAAAGCGAGATTGGTGGCAAAAAGCTATAGTCAAAGAGCCGGCATTGACTATGATGAGGTATTCGCTCCAGTCGCTCGATTAGAAATTGTTAGACTAATAATCTCTTTAGCAGCTCAAAATAGTTGGAAGATACATCAAATGGATGTGAAATCTGCTTTCTTAAATGGAGTTCTTGAAGAAGAAGTTTATATCGAGCAACCACAAGGCTATGAAGTCAAAGGAGAAGAAGACAAGGTTTTGAAGCTAAAGAAGGCACTTTACGGGTTGAAACAAGCTCCAAGAGCTTGGAATGCACGAATTGATAAGTACCTCCAAGAGAGAAACTTCATCAAATGTCCATATGAGCATGCACTCTATATTAAAATCCATAATGGTGATACATTGATTATATGCTTATATGTAGATGACTTGATCTTCACAGGTAGCAATCCAAGCATGTTTCAAGAGTTTAAGAAAAAGATGACGAAAGAGTTTGAGATGACTGATATTGGGCTCAAGTCTTATTTCCTCGGCATTAAAGTAAAACAAGAAGATAAAGGCATTCTAATCACTCAAGAAGGCTATGCTAAGGAAGTATTGAGGAAGTTCAAGATGAATGACTCTAATTCAGTTTGCATACCAATGGAACGTGGAACCAGGTTGTCAAGGCATGAGGAAGGAGAAAAAACGGATTCAACACTCTACAAAAGCTTGGTTGGAAGCTTGCGATATTTAACGTGTACAAGACCTGACATTCTATATGCGGTAGGAGTTGTGAGTCGATACATGGAGAACCCAACAATAACTCATTTGAATGCAGCAAAGAGGATTCTTCGCTATGTTAAAGGCACAACAAACTTTGGATTGTACTACTCTATTTCTAATAATTACGAGCTTGTTGAATATAGTGATAGTGATTGGAGTGGAGATATGGATGACCGAAAAAGCACTAGTGGCTTCGTGTTCTACATGGGAGATACAGCCTTCACATGGATGTCGAAAAAACAGTCGATTGTCACTCTTTCCACATGCGAAGCAGAGTATGTAGCTGCTACTTTATGTGTTTGCCATGCAATTTGGTTACGAAATCTACTAAAGGAGTTGAAACTGCCACAAGAGAAGCCGACCAAGATTTTCGTGGATAACAAATCAGCAATTGCTTTGGCTAAGAATCCAGTTTTCCATGATCGAAGCAAGCATATTGATACACGCTATCACTATATTAGAGAGTGTGTCTCCAAAAAGGATGTGCAACTAGAATACGTGAAGACACATGATCAAGTAGCTGATATCTTCACCAAGCCTCTCAAGCATGAAGATTTTGTCCGGTTGAGAAATCTGCTTGGAGTCACAAATCAAGTTTAAAAGGCCGGGTGTTGAAATATTAAACTTGATTTGTTAATATCTAGGAGTTTCTTATTATTAAAGTTTCTAGAGTCTTTCTATATTTGATAAAATTTGGTGAGAGCTCTAGAATTTTATATTAGTTGCTAGAAATAAGAATTATATAATAGTTATGTTTCTAGAGTTGCCTAAATAGTCATTTCTAGAGTTGTCAAATGAATCATGTTTCTAGAGTATTCTATATCTAGAATGTTCTATTGAGTCATATAAATAGAGGAGCTCTCCCCTCATTTTGTATCAAGCAAGAAATAAATCATCAATAAAGAAAAGTTTTCTACAATAAAATAAAAAAACTCCTCTTTTTTATATTCTCTTCCTCTTTCTCCTAAAAAATATTCAACAAAACTCTTGTTATGTCAGTGATGTCATATTTGATTATTGGTTGAATTCAGTTAGACAGTTACATCTCTTATATAGCAGTAATTCTTTTGTGGTTGCCTTTGATATTTCTCTTCTTGATAGATTAGAAGCATGGAGAATCATTGAGAGGTATATATTGCACTTGCATTGTGATATGGATGTAAACTTTATTTTATTTTTGTGGACTACAACTTGCTTCATTTTCGAAAATAGTTCTGCATAGGGAAATGTCTTTCGACGCCATAATCTAAATAATGTATGATTCTCAATTTAACTTAGTTATATTTTGATAATTGATTGAATTTCAAGATGGTTATGGAGATTTTTTTGCACTTTATGTTGTTATGGATTTGTAGTTTTATTTAAATAATGCTGAATTCAATTTCTTCAATATACACATGATGTTTAACAATGTGTCTCTGGATGAATTTTTTGTGCTTGAACATTTTTTCATTGAAGTCGGTTACCACCATTTTCACATTCTACTAGTATGGTCTAATATATGGTTTTCATGGCTAGACGGCAAGTCGATCCATGATGACTCAAGGTTTGCGATTTTGATGGTTTAACCGATCGAACCATCAAAGTCATGAACTTTTTTTTAGAAAATTTAGGTACTGTTTGGTTTATTATTTTTAGTTTTGCGTTTTCGTTCATACAAAAATGTACGCGACGCATATATATGCTAGGTATGAGAGCTATATGCAAAAATAGAAGCTATACACAAAAATATCGAAATAAAAATGCTAGGTATGAGAGCTGTAGAGGGTCTCCAATCTCTGCAATCGAAATTGTATATCACTGCAGTGTACAATTGCACCAATACAACTGCAACTGTGTACACGGTAGCAGTACACAACAATAGAAGTTTAGTAATGACAAACTTGATAATTCTTACGACGGTTTGGAGGAGCTTACAAGGACGAAGAATGAAACGGTGGAACATGTTTTTTATATTTGTAGACGATGATGATTTTTGCAATGTAGATTTATTTTTTTCTTTCAAAATAGTTCCGAGGATAAGAATGGAAGGTAGTGACACGGTGAGAAAGTAGCAGAAAAATACAAAAACCGGTTCAGCTAGACAAAATGGATGGTCGGATGGTTGATTCGAAAGTTCGATTTAAGTTCATGCATGACTGAGATCTGATTGAATTCTGCAACAAAGTGGTTCATGGTACAAAATAATTTGAAGTTGAACCGCAGCCGGGTCCAATTATGAAAACACTGGTCAAATGAATGCTGGATCTTCATATTTTCTGCTAACCCTGTTTCCAGGAAAAAAATAAATATTTTGTTGCGACGTCCCAAAATGTGGAATGTGTTAAGACAATCAGGAAACTCTCATCTAAAGTCGGTTTCCTTAAGCTGACTGGCACCTGCTGCACGGCATGTTCAAGCTAAAAAGTCAAAACTTATACCTAATCATAGTTAATTCGTGCCAGTATTCACATCACATGCCTCTATTAATCCAACATGCTTCAATCATACTTCCAATCTAAAATTTGTCTTAAATACCATCCTTCTTAAAGAATCAGCGTCAGAGGGCTGATTACGTTTCTTTATGTACATGTAAATATCACTTTCAACGATGCATTTAACATAAAAATATCCTATTCTTTTAAATGAAATTTGCACAATAGATCTTAATATTACAAATTCATACTGCGTTGATGATGCCCTAGGGTTAATAATATCATATGCTCTTACAAAATTCATTTTGGGATATCATATATGGTTAAGAAGATCAAATGTATTCATTAATCCCACTTTTAACAAAAGCGAGTTTATACTGAATTAAGCTGGAAGCAGACTGGCACCTGCTGCTGCATGGCATGTTCAGAGTACAAGCTAGTACAAATAATTAATCATAGTTAATTCATGTCAGCATTCACAACACATGCCTCAATCATACTTCCAATCCAAATTTGCCTTGATTAATAACAGTATCTCTCTAGTGAATCAGCAACAGATTACTTACTGATCACGTTTCGTATATATTTAATTATTATTTTTAAAAATATCACCCTACTACTTCATCACAAATATCATTAAACCGATTCATGTTCATTTTTTTCCCACCGTCGAGAATTATGTAGTTACAAACCTTGATATTACTATTACAGATTCTTAATCTATTCACCATCACCTTACAAATTACTTAACAAAATAACATAAATCTTTTGAAATGTATGACTAACATGAACAGAAACTCAAAATATTTTCACCATCTTTATTACTTGAAAACAGAATCCAACTTCTGCAGCTTCAACTGCTGCCTGAACCTGTTAATGAAATCATCGGCTTTCGCATCCACCTCCTCGTCCACCGACACCTGTCTTCTTATTTGTACCGGCCTCTTCTCACTCATCGTCTTCTTCTCACTCACCGTCTTCTTCATCTTCTTCACCTTTCCACGTTTCACACTGGGCTCCGACTCCGACTGCACCCTCCTGTACATCTGAGTCGTCGGATTTGCGGCGGTTTCACGATCTATGGATTCAGCCGCAGGCGGCAGGCTGAGTTCGCCGGAATGGAACCGGAACAGGCCGGAGCGGAATCGCTCGAGGACGTTAGAGGATGAAGCGCGCACGAGCGGAGGACTGGAGACGGCGACGGCGGAGGAGGGTTTGTTGTGGCGGAAGGAGATGATAGCGATGGCGAGGATGACGAAGTTGAGGAGGAGGAAGAGGACTGGTGGAGTTAGAATGGTGGGAAGATCTGGAATCTCCATTGATTTGGATTGGTTTTGAAAGGTGAAGAAGTGGGCTGACTTGGGACGAGTAGTAAAAAAGGTGGGTGTATATAGGAATTTGGTTGACACGTGGCGGTGATACGAGGAGGCCGTTTGGGAGTGGAGACAAGGAGGTGATGTTGCCCATTTTGGCGCTTTATATAAGGGGTTATGTTCAAGATTAGATTGAATTCATGTAACAATATGGAAACCGACAACGCAAGTAAAGTCTTTGAATGGATAATGGAAGCCAAGATCTTGCTGATGTGAATTTACAAGTTAATTAAAGCATATTCAGTTTAAAAGAGTTGAAAAAAGAATATAAAAATTTATTTTCATCTAGCAAAATATCCCCATCGTTATGCCACCGTTGTTGTTAGACTTTTTAAGCATGTTTTTGGATATGGTATTCTAACAAAATATCTTTCCACTAAAATCTTTTCTAACAAAATATTTCAAACCAAAGGTATTGTTCCACTAAGCTATTTTCTATTTCAAACTAAGTTCCACTGAAATATTTTTCAACGTAATATTTCTCAAATATCTCTTGTCAAAAATATCTCTTAATAAAACATTTTTCATTAACAATATATCTCAAATATTTTTCTAAAAAAAATTCTCCAGCATTTCTACGATGAAATATTTTTAACAAAAAAGTTTCTAATAAATAGTTTCAAATTGGAATAAAATCAAATTATTTTCAACCGAACAATTTTACATCAAAACAACTTCAAACGAGAATGACTTTCAAAACTAATTTTAATAAAATATTTACGAACCAAATAATTTTTACCAAAAAATTTTTCAACAAAAATTTTTTGGATCAAAATATTTCTAGCAAATATTTTCCAACAAAATATTTTTTAAACAGAATAATTTTTACCCAAAATGTTTATGATAAAGCATCGCTAAATCAAGATATTTTCAACAAAATACATTCAATAAAATATTTTCAACCTATTAATGTTACACCACCAAAATATTCGTTACTACAAAATTATAAACCAAAACATTTCAAACAAATATCTCTCTACCAAAATATTTTTTTCTGCACAATCAGTTATTAAATAAACTAATTTCACCCGTAAAGTCTTGCTAAATATATCCGCACATTACTTAATAGAAAAACACTACTATAATACGATAATTGGGGGGAGGGTGATGTTTGTTCCTATATATATACAAACAATCGTATTGTCAGTACTCGGTACACTCTTTCTTTTACACTTTTAACCTATTCTAGGTGCAAACTACCCTACCACTAAGAGATTAAAACTCACTCAAAACTCCGATATTCTCAAAACCTACAATCTCATATTAAATGAGATGCCTCACTATTCTCAATACCTAAAGCTAACGTAAAATGTTGTTCACTAATGCTTGTACGTCAACTTTATTGTTGGAACTACATCAGCCCCGCAGAAGAGTATTTGAATATCCAAAAAAAATTAACTTTTTAATCTTTATTGACGTATGTAGTCTAAATTCATTTAGAACTTTTCTAAATTTTCTATTAAATAAAATCAATATTTATTTAAATTTATAAACAAAGTATTATTTTATATAATATGTATTATATTAATATATGTGTGTATCATACACATATGTGTGTGTGCGCGTACACATGCAACAAGATACTATGTACATGGTTTGACATGTCCATATATAGATGATGTGATCTACATTGCATTGTACATGTCAGCTCCTCGTATATACAAATGGATTGTCTAAACGTATGTGTGTGTATCAAAATATTGTGTGTGTGTGTGTGTATGTAATATATAATTGTATAATTATTACAAAACATTGGTTGTAAATTATTTACATAAAGCATTTATTAAAACACACACACACATGCGCGCGCATGCACACACACACACATATATATGATTAAATTATAAAATTATTTTAATTTTAGTCTGTAAAATAATTTAGAATATTTATAATATGAAATCTGAACTAAATTGATCATACACACATATACATTTAGAGCTATAATCAATAACCTCCTTTATTTATCACCACATGTAGCCTTCCGATATCAGCCATAAGTTTATATTTAAATATTTGGTTCATGTGACAAGAGAGGGAAAGAACAAATATTTAAATAGAATCTTGTGGCTGATATCAAGGGGCTACAAAATGGTGCTAAATAAAGGGAGTTTGATCCTAGCTCATATGTATATGTATATTACTGCTGCTTTTGGCCAAATAAAAAAACTCTAGTTTTAAATATTAATTAAATACTTGTAGTAAATTAAAAACCGTACAAAAATAATATTTATATAATATTTTAACCATAATGTATATTTTATATTATATAATTATTTTATAGAATTTTATATTATTTATAAATGTGTATACATTTATTTTATTTATTTAACCAATTTTTAATTAAGTATATAATTAATATATATATATACACTGTAATGACCCAAGATTTTAGGAATTTATCCTGAGAAATATAAATGAATTTAAAATAATTTTTAAATAAATTTTGAAGGAGGAATTGATATAGCTTGATAGTGTATCAGTGTGTGTACATGTGTGCACAGGAAATGCACATGAATATAAGCTAAAACCCTGAACTCCAAGAATACATACATATTGATGTGTATGGAAATATATATATATATATATATATATGTAGATTAAATTCTTAAAAGTAGTACGCATAAGTAAATGTATATATGAGTGCTACTGAATAATTTGAGTGTACATGTGCATATGTGTGTGTGTCAGTATAGAATGATGTATGAATATATAGGTGGGAATACTAATTATTTCAGAAAGACTTATATACAAATATATATGTGTTAATAAAATACTAGAGATTAAACTAGTGAAATAAAATACACAGACACATTTTAATATAAGCAGAAATGAAAAGAATGGAGATATAAAAAGGAATAATTCTCTTATAAATAAATGAAGGAAGTACATACCATTTACATGAAAGCTAAAAATAGGAAAATAAGATAAAACAGAGAAGTTCTTGGTATAGGCAGAATTAGAAAAGGGTATTTAATAAATAACAAAACCAAGTCACATTTTTAGCATGATTGTAGACAAGGGGGAAAAGTATTTTCTGAAAAGTAAATTTCTGAAAAAAATTTGTAACCACTTTTCTCTTCACCCAAATTAAGCCGGGAAGGGGTAAAACTTTGGGTTTAAAATTCAGATAACATGATTTTATGGTGGGCAAAAATGGCTTTAGCCAATACCCAAAACCCTAAGAGAGACCCTGTATATATATACATGTATATGCAGCAGCCTCCTCTTCTTCTCAGAAAAGAATTGAAAAAAAAAGAAGAAAAACAATACTACAGAAATTATAAGACAAGGGAAGAAAGAGAGCTTGAGGATAAGGGCAGGAGTTCATCAACTAATTAAGGAAACAAAGGAGAGAGCTAGGTGAGAAAACTCACTCAAAAATCTAAGGCAATAAGCCCTAATGAAGGCAGCCAGATAAAAGTATTTTTATTCAAAGAGTATTTTCATATATGAATGTTTATCTGTGAATTTAAACCTAAATATGTTTTGATTTTCTTTGGTTGGTCACTTGTTTTATTATAACAAAGTTTTATGTGTTGATTAGCATACATGTCTGTTTTATACACTCAGATCTCTGATATGTTAATATTTAGGGATATAAACAAATACCCAGAAAATAAAATGTTGAGAAAAGGTAAGTAGCATTGGTTTTGGCTCAACCCAGAAAGATGTAAATAATGTTGAGCTGCAATATACTCATGTATAAGTGCTGAGGCTTGAAATAAAAAGGAATTAGGGGTGCAATAGGGTTGCTTATGTGCTGATGCTCCTGATTCAATAAAATACATAGCAAACAAAATTTTGTGATTCAGTGAAACTAGGTCATCCTGAGTTTAACTCAAGCACAAATGGTTGCAAAAAAAGAAAAACTCCCCCAGAAGCTATAAGCCAATGTTAGTTGCCTAAACTCTTTTTAAAAAATACCAGGATGAATATCTATATATATATATACAGAACCTTATTTTGTAGTCACCAATGGTTGTTTGCTTGTTGTTTCTGTATGGTCATGAATAATATGAGATACCATGATATAGATGTTTTCAGTTAATGAATCACTGAATGGTTTTGTCATGAACAATCAAAAGGGGTTATTATTAACTAAAACCTGATTAGGAAATTGGGGTCAAGAACACTGCAGGAATGACTTGTGTGCTTGAGTAACATAAGTTGACACATGGCTTGTTTAAGTCCTGAGATCTTTGTGTAATGGAGTGAATTAGTTCATTACAGTGTGTCCATTGATTCATAAATGTTGCAGATGAGACCAAGGATAGATAAATATACCAAGGAAGTAATACTTGAGCAGATGAGAAAACTAGAGTTTTTCCCAGATTTAAAATATGAGAATTGAATAAGTGATTTAACTCATATTAGTTATTTTCCTGTTTGGTATGAATGATTGTTTGTCTATGATTGAGTTGTATGCTTGAATGTATGTGCCATATTCATATGTTTAGTCTCTGGAAAGAAAATTAAAGTGTGCACATGCACAATGACACAGAGCATGCACACAAGTATTTACCTGATTCCAAAGGACAGAACCTTATGTATTTGTACTTAACTTGATTTTAACCAAATTAACAAATTGCTTTTGTGAATTTTCTCATACCAGACATGTGTCTGACCCTAGTGTGCTAATGGCATCTGGGGTGTCTCATTTAAAATGAGGCAGTTTCAAATGCTTTTTCAGGGATTGCAGCAACTAAATAGGAGTAGGAGCAAGGCCTTGAGAAGAAGATATAGCATGCTAAACTTAGTTAGATAAGAGCCTAAATGTTGAAATCTGCATGTATTGACAATTTAAATTGCTACTTGTATTAAGTGTTGAATATTGGATGGATATTTTGTTAGGCATTTTGTTAAGAGATTGATTTGTATCTGGAAACTATGAATTAAGTTAAATATCTGTTATGTTTAAAAAGAATTTTAATCAAATCTTGTAAGTAGATTTAGTAAGAACACCATGTTAAAATTGAATGATTACATTTTATAAATGCACTAGTCAATCATGAATCTTTGGAAAGGATTTAAGTTTTGGAAAATCTGGAGAGTTGATTCTCAGAGAATTTAAATGGTTTTATTTTCTAATATAGCATATGTATGCAAAAGAAATAGGAATAGGTTAAAGGTTTTATATGGCTGCAAGGTTTCTATAGTTAAACTTGTTTCATACAAATGTCTCATGTACTATATTTTTTTTAGAAAGGATTTGTAAATAGGGAAGAGTAAGACAGATCCAAATAGTTGCAGATATATATGCACATAAATATGTTTAGTGCAAACATTACCACATCTTTTCCTTTGCACTTGTAATAGGAATCTGAATTTTACTCAGATTTTAACCAAATGCATTTTAAATGCCAGACAGATCTTATAAGAAGAAATACAAACATGAATAATGATAAACACTTTTATCATCCTCAAAACCCAAGAACCATACTCTTAATCCATATCAATCCTGAAGCCTTCCAGGTTATAGGGATGGGTTTCAAAAATAATTAAGCAAGAATTATTGTTTTGTATGATGGAATTTAGGCAAAAATAAAGTATATATATATATATGTGCAGATATAGGTAGATAATAGATTGCAAACTGTACAGGAGAAAAAAAAAATGAAAAACAAAAATTGTGTTTGAACCGACCAGCATAGCACTCGAACTCGTGACCTTTCATGTATAAGTTAGGCGCGTTTCCATTACGCCTAGATGTTGCTTGTGTTCCCTTAGGATCCACTTTCTTTTATACTGAATTTGTCACTATTCAGAACTTAACACAAACATCTATATTAAAAGCTTGTTTACTATTGATTATTACTTGATCACTTCTTAGTTAGTATAAACAGACTAATGTGTATGTTGCCAGTGGATTGTTTGGTCAAAAAAAAAATTTAGCAATCCAACATCCTCTTGTTTTCCAGAACTCTGATTTAAACAAGAGAGGCATATACATCCTCATATGTATGTGCTTACCTTTGTGAATGTACTGATATATTTATATTGGTAAATTTTTGTGATCCTGGATATATTTTGGTTTATTGGAGAAAGATATTGACTCTGAGAATTATATTTACAATGGATGATATATCTATATATTAATATATCCTCTTTACCTAAAAAAAAAAAAAAAAATTCCTTATGAAATTAGAGTAGAAATAGGAGGGTCATTTCAGTTGGTATCAGAGCTATGTTATTTAACATAGAAGAAGTAAGGATCAAGTTCTTAGATAGAAATGAAATTAAAAGGAACTAAATATCAAACTAACCAGCTATGTAAATTATTATTAGCAAACTATGGTAGGGAGACCACCCAATCAGGGAGCAGGATCTTCCCATGCACCACCAGTGGTCAATCTGCAAGACTTGGTGAGAGCATTTAGGGATGGGGCAGGACAAAGGCAAGAAAATCCCTATGAAGAACTCTCAAAATTACTTAAGACATATACTCATTTAGGAGGCAAAAGCTTTGAAGGGACAGAGAGTGTCATGGAAATTCAAACATGGTTGAGAACATTGGAAAGAATTTTCAATGACATGCAACTTGATGATCAAAGAAAGAGGCAAGTGGCTTCAAGACAGCTAAAAGGAGTAGCTTTAGGCTGGTGGGAAGTAATCATAGCAGGAAGGAATGAGAATGAAATCACTTGGAATCAATTCAAAAAGATGTTGGAAGCAAGGTTTGTACCAGCATCAGCAAAGACTACCTTGCTAGAAGAATTCATTAGACTTAGACAAGGAACCATGACTGTCACAGAATACACTCAAAAGTTTGAGGGGCTTTCCACATATGGAGCAATGCTTGTGGCAGATGAGGCATCCAAAAATGATAGGTACATAAAAGGTCTGAACCCAGGACTTAGCAGAGCCATGTTACCCTATGCAGACAAGACTTTTGATCATGTGATAGACTTAGCTTTGAGGTTGGAACAGCATGACAAGGAAAGGGAGAAGTTCAGAAATTTTAAGAGCAATAATAACAAGAAAGGTAAGGGGAGGTATCACCCTTATGATAAGAAGAAAGAAGAGGCTAGTAACAAAAGCACTGGAGATGTCAAAGCTAAGGAAGACAAGAAGAAAATTGTGTGCCATCAGTGTGGAAAGGAAGGGCATATTAAACCAAAATGTCCAGAATTGAAAGGAGGAGCTTTCAAATGCTATCTATGTGGGAAAGAGGGGCATATGAAGAGGAATTGTCCTGAGTATAAACAACAAGGCAAATTGGCAAATTTGGAAGGAAAAGGCAAAGCCACAGTGGAGAGTAACACTGTAAACCATAGCCAAGTGGAAGGTACATTACTTATTTGTATCATACCCATAGCAGTAGTATATGATACTGGGGCAACTCACTCTTTAATTTCTTATGAATTGGTTAAAATGCTAAAACTGAATTGCATATTAGTTGAAACCCCATTGCATATACACAGTCCATTGGGGAGTTCTAGTGTCTTAAATATGATTTGTGTGGATGTGGAGTTAAACATAGGGGGAAATATTTTTATTTCCAATTTATATGTTTTGAATTACCCAAATATAGGTGTTATATTGGGGGTAGACTGGTTAAGGCAATTTAAAGCCATAATTAATTTAGACTCATCCACCATATCATTGCAAAATTCTAGAGGCCAGAGAATCACAGTTTTATGTGAGGTAGCTAAGGAAGGAAAACTATATCATTTAGTTGACTCAGAGGAAGATTTCAGTGAACTAACCATTGAAGAAATTCCCATAGTCAATGAATATTTGGATGTGTTTGGTGAGGTCAAGGGTATTCCACACCATAGACCAGTAGAATTCCAGATCAATCTAGTTCCAGGAGCAAGCCCAGTGATTAAAAAGCCAACTAGAATGGGGCCAAATGAACTAAAAGAATTAAAGAAACAGTTAGAAGAATTGGAAGAAAAGGGTTTTATAAGACCAAGTAATTCTTGCTGGGGAGCACCAGTGGTATTTGTTAAGAAGCAAGATGGCTCCTTAAGACTCTGCATAGATTATAGAGAATTAAACAAAGTAACTATTAAAAATAAATACCCATTGCCAAGAATAGATGATCTTTTTGATCAATTAGCAGGGGCAAAAGTATTTTCTAGACTAGACTTAGCATCTGGTTTTCATCAAATGAAGGTGGAAGAATCAAGCATCAAGTACACTGCCTTTAACACTAGGTATGGGTTGTATGAATTTTTGGTTATGCCATTTGGCTTGACCAATGCACCATCTTACTTTGTAGATTTAATGAACAGAACCTTTAGAGATTGTTTAGACAAGTTTGTGCTTATTTTCATAGATGACATTTTGAGTTATTCCAAGACAGTGGAAGAACATAAGTATCATTTGCACTTGGTTTTGTCTAGGCTAAGGGAAAAAGATTTAAAGGCAAAATTTTCAAAATGTGTGTTTTGGAAGGAGGAAGTACATTTTCTTGGCCATGTTATATCTGCCAAAGGGATTTCTGTGAACCCCAATAAAGTAGTGGCTATTCAAGCATGGAAGAGGCCAAGCACTGTGAGTGAAGTAAGGTCATTTATGGGGATGGCAGGGTATTATAGAAGGTTTATAAAAGATTTTTCAAAAATTTCTACACCACTCACTAACCTAACCAGGAAGAACCAAGCTTTTGTTTGGTCAGAAAAATGTGAAAAGTCTTTTGAACAATTGAAGGAGGCATTGGTGAATGCTCCAATTCTAAAGGTACCACATGGAAATGAAGAATTAGTGGTATACACTGATGCTAGTGGATTTGGCTTGGGTGCAGTGTTGATGCAACAAGGCCAAGTCATTGCATATGCATCCAGACAACTTAAACCCCATGAAGTAAGGTATGCCACACATGATCTCGAATTAGCAGCTGTGATATATGCTTTAAAACTTTGGAGACATTATTTATTAGGCACAAAGTTTGAACTCTACACTGACCACAAGTCTCTAAAATATTTGTTTTCACAAAAAGATTTGAATATGAGGCAACATAGATGGGTGGAGTTCTTAGCTGCCTATGATTTTGACATACTCTATACACCAGGCAAAGCAAACAAAGTTGCAGATGCTCTAAGTAGACAGCATGCTAAATTGGCTATGATGATGATAGCAGAATTTAAAGATTTGTCTTTGCTAACTGAGTTACAGATTGAGGAGAATGGTTGTGTGCAGATGCATGGTGCACAAGAAGATAAAGGGAAGTTAAGCTTAATGACACTTCAACCAGATTTAATTCTGAAGGTAGGAAAAATGCAAGAACAAGATGCTCACTTATTAGAGAAGAGAATGCTCCTCTCAAGAGGGGAGGAAGTAATGAATCACCACATTGATAAAGATGGTTATGTGAGATACCAGAATAGGATGTGTGTACCAGAGGACATAGAATTGAAGAAGGAGATATTGAATGAATATCACAGAAGTAAATACTCCATTCACCCAGGTAACACAAAAATGTATCAAAATTTGAAAAGAGACTTCTGGTGGAAGGGGATGAAATCTGATATAGCTAAGTACATTGCCAAATGTATGACTTGCCAACAAGTCAAGGCTGAAACTCAAAGACCATCAGGGTTGATGCAACCTCTTAGTGTACCACAGTGGAAGTGGGAAGACATATCTATGGACTTCATAGATGGACTGCCTAGATCTAAGAGAGGTAATACAAGCATATGGGTGATAGTTGATAGGCTAACCAAGGTAGCACACTTCATCCCAGTCAAGTCAGAAAGAACAGCACCAAAACTAGCTCAAATTTTTATAAAAGAAGTGGTAAGGTTACATGGCATTCCCAAAACCATTGTGAGTGATAGGGATACCATCTTCACTTCAAAATTCTGGAAAAGCTTTCAAGAAGCAATGGGAAGTGAACTATGTTTAAGTACTGCCTACCATCCTCAATCAGATGGGTAGACTGAGGTGGTAAACAAAGTTTTGGAGGACATGTTGAGGGCATGTATACTGGATTTTGGGGGCAACTGGGAAGATTATCTTCATCTAGTTGAATTTACATACAACAACAGCTACCAAAGCACCATAGGAATGGCTCCATTTGAAGCCTTATATGGTAAACCCTGCTTGTCACCTGTTTGCTGGGTAGAAGCAGGAGAAAGGTCTATTTTAGGACCTGAGTACATACAAGAAACCAAGGAGAAAATTGAGTTGATAAGAAGAAGAATGACAGCAGCTCAAGATAGGCAAAAGAAATTTGCAGACATGAGAAGGAGGCAGGAAGAATATGAAGTGGGAAATTTTGTTTTCATCAAAATCTCACCCATGAAAAATGTGCTGAGGTTTGGAAAACAAGGCAAATTAACCCCAAGATATATTGGACCATACAAAATTCTGGAGAGAATTGGTCCCTTGGCATATAAGTTGGAATTACCAGAAAACATGCAAGGCATACATGATGTTTTTCATGTATCACAATTGAGAAGGTGGGTCCATGACAAGGCAGAAATTCTTGAAACCCCAACCCAAGTGCAGATAAATCCTAATTTGATTTATGAAAAGGATCCAGTGGGAATTTTGGCAAAAGATGTGAAGAAATTGAGGAATAAATCTCTGAAACTTGTAAAGGTACAGTGGAGTCTAGATCCTAGTGATTGCACATGGGAATTAGAAGACAAAGTTAGGATGAATTATCCTAAGCTATTTTCAGATTAAGGTAATTCTGATTTTTGATTGTTTTCTTTATTTTGGATGAATATATTTTTAGTTAGTATAGAACTAAGAATCTATTTGGTAGGGAATATACTTGTTCTCTGAATTAAGTTTAAAATTTATTTTAAGCTTAGGAAAATTGTGGGACACAATTTCTAAAAGGAGGGGTGTATGTAATGACCCAAGATTTTAGGAATTTATCCTAAGAAATATAAATGAATTTAAAATAATTTTTAAATAAATTTTGAAGGAGGAATTGATATAGCTTGATAGTGTATCAGTGTGTGTACATGTGTGCACAGGAAATGCACATGAATATAAGCTAAAACCCTGAACTCCAAGAATACATACATATTGATGTGTATGGAAATATATATATATATATATGTAGATTAAATTCTTAAAAGTAGTACGCATAAGTAAATGTATATATGAGTGCTACTGAATAATTTGAGTGTACATGTGCATATGTGTGTGTGTCAGTATAGAATGATGTATGAATATATAGGTGGGAATACGAATTATTTCAGAAAGACTTATATACAAATATATATGTGTTAATAAAATACTAGAGATTAAACTAGTGAAATAAAATACACAGACACATTTTAATATAAGCAGAAATGAAAAGAATGGAGATATAAAAAGGAATAATTCTCTTATAAATAAATGAAGGAAGTACATACCATTTACATGAAAGCTAAAAATAGGAAAATAAGATAAAACAGAGAAGTTCTTGGTATAGGCAGAATTAGAAAAGGGTATTTAATAAATAACAAAACCAAGTCACATTTTTAGCATGATTGTAGACAAGGGGGAAAAGTATTTTCTGAAAAGTAAATTTCTGAAAAAAATTTGTAACCACTTTTCTCTTCACCCAAATTAAGCCGGGAAGGGGTAAAACTTTGGGTTTAAAATTCAGATAACATGATTTTCTGGTGGGCAAAAATGGCTTTAGCCAATACCCAAAACCCTAAGAGAGACCCTGTATATATATACATGTATATGCAGCAGCCTCCTCTTCTTCTCAGAAAAGAATTGAAAAAAAAAGAAGAAAAACAATACTACAGAAATTATAAGACAAGGGAAGAAAGAGAGCTTGAGGATAAGGGCAGGAGTTCATCAACTAATTAAGGAAACAAAGGAGAGAGCTAGGTGAGAAAACTCACTCAAAAATCTAAGGCAATAAGCCCTAATGAAGGCAGCCAGATAAAAGTATTTTTATTCAAAGAGTATTTTCATATATGAATGTTTATCTGTGAATTTAAACCTAAATATGTTTTGATTTTCTTTGGTTGGTCACTTGTTTTATTATAACAAAGTTTTATGTGTTGATTAGCATACATGTCTGTTTTATACACTCAGATCTCTGATATGTTAATATTTAGGGATATAAACAAATACCCAGAAAATAAAATGTTGAGAAAAGGTAAGTAGCATTGGTTTTGGCTCAACCCAGAAAGATGTAAATAATGTTGAGCTGCAATATACTCATGTATAAGTGCTGAGGCTTGAAATAAAAAGGAATTAGGGGTGCAATAGGGTTGCCTATGTGCTGATGCTCCTGATTCAATAAAATACATAGCAAACAAAATTTTGTGATTCAGTGAAACTAGGTCATCCTGAGTTTAACTCAAGCACAAATGGTTGCAAAAAAAGAAAAACTCCCCCAGAAGCTATAAGCCAATGTTAGTTGCCTAAACTCTTTTTAAAAAATACCAGGATGAATATCTATATATATATACAGAACCTTATTTTGTAGTCACCAATGGTTGTTTGCTTGTTGTTTCTGTATGGTCATGAATAATATGAGATACCATGATATAGATGTTTTCAGTTAATGAATCACTGAATGGTTTTGTCATGAACAATCAAAAGGGGTTATTATTAACTAAAACCTGATTAGGAAATTGGGGTCAAGAACACTGCAGGAATGACTTGTGTGCTTGAGTAACATAAGTTGACACATGGCTTGTTTAAGTCCTGAGATCTTTGTGTAATGGAGTGAATTAGTTCATTACAGTGTGTCCATTGATTCATAAATGTTGCAGATGAGACCAAGGATAGATAAATATACCAAGGAAGTAATACTTGAGCAGATGAGAAAACTAGAGTTTTTCCCAGATTTAAAATATGAGAATTGAATAAGTGATTTAACTCATATTAGTTATTTTCCTGTTTGGTATGAATGATTGTTTGTCTATGATTGAGTTGTATGCTTGAATGTATGTGCCATATTCATATGTTTAGTCTCTGGAAAGAAAATTAAAGTGTGCACATGCACAATGACATAGAGCATGCACACAAGTATTTACCTGATTCCAAAGGACAGAACCTTATGTATTTGTACTTAACTTGATTTTAACCAAATTAACAAATTGCTTTTGTGAATTTTCTCATACCAGACATGTGTCTGACCCTAGTGTGCTAATGGCATCTGGGGTGTCTCATTTAAAATGAGGCAGTTTCAAATGCTTTTTCAGGGATTGCAGCAACTAAATAGGAGTAGGAGCAAGGCCTTGAGAAGAAGATATAGCATGCTAAACTTAGTTAGATAAGAGCCTAAATGTTGAAATCTGCATGTATTGACAATTTAAATTGCTACTTGTATTAAGTGTTGAATATTGGATGGATATTTTGTTAGGCATTTTGTTAAGAGATTGATTTGTATCTGGAAACTATGAATTAAGTTAAATATCTATTATGTTTAAAAAGAATTTTAATCAAATCTTGTAAGTAGATTTAGTAAGAACACTATGTTAAAATTGAATGATTACATTTTATAAATGCACTAGTCAATCATGAATCTTTGGAAAGGATTTAAGTTTTGGAAAATCTGGAGAGTTGATTCTCAGAGAATTTAAATGGTTTTATTTTCTAATATAGCATATGTATGCAAAAGAAATAGGCATAGGTTAAAGGTTTTATATGGCTGCAAGGTTTCTATAGTTAAACTTGTTTCATACAAATGTCTCATGTACTATATTTTTTTTAGAAAGGATTTGTAAATAGGGAAGAGTAAGACAGATCCAAATAGTTGCAGATATATATGCACATAAATATGTTTAGTGCAAACATTACCACATCTTTTCCTTTGCACTTGTAATAGGAATCTGAATTTTACTCAGATTTTAACCAAATGCATTTTAAATGCCAGACAGATCTTATAAGAAGAAATACAAACATGAATAATGATAAACACTTTTATCATCCTCAAAACCCAAGAACCATACTCTTAATCCATATCAATCCTGAAGCCTTCCAGGTTATAGGGATGGGTTTCAAAAATAATTAAGCAAGAATTATTGTTTTGTATGATGGAATTTAGGCAAAAATAAAGTATATATATATATATGTGCAGATATAGGTAGATAATAGATTGCAAACTGTACAGGAGAAAAAAAAATGAAAAACAAAAATTGTGTTTGAACCGACCAGCATAGCACTCGAACTCGTGACCTTTCATGTATAAGTTAGGTGCGTTTCCATTACGCCTAGATGTTGCTTGTGTTCCCTTAGGATCCACTTTCTTTTATACTGAATTTGTCACTATTCAGAACTTAACACAAACATCTATATTAAAAGCTTGTTTACTATTGATTATTACTTTATCACTTCTTAGTTAGTATAAACAGACTAATGTGTATGTTGCCAGTGGATTGTTTGGTCAAAAAAAAAAATTTAGCAATCCAACATCCTCTTGTTTTCCAGAACTCTGATTTAAACAAGAGAGGCATATACATCCTCATATGTATGTGCTTACCTTTGTGAATGTACTGATATATTTATATTGGTAAATTTTTGTGATCCTGGATATATTTTGGTTTATTGGAGAAAGATATTGACTCTGAGAATTATATTTACAATGGATGATATATCTATATATTTATATATCCTCTTTACCTAAAAAAAAAAAAAAAAATTTTCCTTATGAAATTAGAGTAGAAATAGGAGGGTCATTTCATACACACACACAAAAATTATATTTTCTTTAATCTTATCACCGAAAGCTTTTTAGGCATGAATTTTTTTTCGTATGATTTAAAATATATTTATTATATGATTTAATCTTTTGTGCTTAATTTAATTCATTAATATCATTTAATAATACTATTTTAATCAAAAATATTTATATAAGCCGTAAGTAGCAAACAAACATACATAATTTTTATTTATTTATTAGTGTGTGTGTGTATCCACTAATACACGCAACCATCGACATGTTAAAATCCATCGATATACCAATTAATGATATTTCTATCTAAGCAATGCATGAAACAATAAGTTTATGAACATCGGTATATAATAATGGACCAGCAAAGTGTTATGTAATGGCGGTCAGAACCAAGCCCCCCATCTCCAACACGTGGTGTATGCATATGAGTTGGCACCCACTTTATTGTAAAAAAGGAATCAACAATGTTGCGTGCCTACCAACCCATATTTATACACCACTTCTCCAAGTTACTTAGTAATGTAGAACTATTTCAATTCCAAACCGTCGTTCCTCCTTGTCACATATGAGACAACCCTAACAATCTCCTCCTTGACTCGCATTCCTTTGGAGTACTTTGAGAGCATTGTTTGTCTACGTGGCCCAAACCGTAACCTTTGGCTCCAATATCAATTATTGTGTAATGGCGGTCGAACAAAGCACCACATCTTCAGCACATGGCATACACATATAAATTGGCACACGTTTTATTGTAACAAAAGGAATCCGCAATGTTATGTATCTACCAGCCTATATTTATACACCACTTCTCTAAGTCATTTAACGATATGGGGCTATTCCCAAACCATCGTTCCTTCTTGTCATATATGAGACAACCCTAACACAAAGTACCTTTCACCGAAGCTCAATTTTCGCACATTGAAATGAAGAAATGGTCTTCTTGAATGCAATCCTAATTCTGAAGGTGTTAGCTTCTGAATTGCCTTACCACCAACGATCGAATCAAAGCAAATTAATATGAATTAGTGCTTTGATTTTTAGGGTTATTCTAAGGGGGTGGGGCAGCTTGATATGAGCAACAAAGGAAGAGTGCAAAAAAGTATTTTGCAAAGTGAGGGTTAAAGGGATTATATAAGAGAGAGACTATGGAGTGAAATGAAGATCAAGATCCACTTATTTCTCTTACCATTTCTCTCTCTTTTGAATTCAAAATTCCTTCCCACTCTACCATTATATAGCCGGCCCCAATGTGTTATCCTATAACTGCATGTACCATGCCTCTAATGGGGCTCAAGTCCAATCTAAGCCCAAATAATAATTTTTTCATTTAAATCAATTTTAAATGCATACTTGTATCATATATCAATCAATATATTTATAACTATTATAAACATACTGTTTAATATTGTTCAACACATCAAACAAAATTTTATAATTAATATTTCATAAATATTAGTTGATATAATTAATTTATAATAATTATAAATTAATTAAATCGGGTGGCAAAAGGAGTATTTAACGTTTTAGTTAATAATATCGAAAAATTCGAATATTAACGTTCATACTTCACTTAACAGGTGGTGTGACATTATGGTCAAATTTATCGCTTACTTGGTATTGGTAAAATACAATTTTACTTTATTAAGCGTTACCTATTAGTGACAATTATTACACCAATTCTCTTCATCAATACTATATCACTTTGGACTTATGAAATTTGGTCGTGGTCAAAATTCCAATACCATCCATATTCAATTCTATAGTCCAAAAACAAAGTCCCTGGTTCAATAATAACAATTATTATTAACTGAATTGCTCTGGCCGGAGACTTTGACTTTGAGTTAACTCGAGTTGACCGATACTAAGTTCATATAACTAAGGAGATGAGTCCTCTCTTGAATAGTGTTTCACTTCCAATGCTTCCACTCGATCCAACTATGGTCATTCAATGAACGCTATGCCACGATCTAACTATAATCGAAGCAGAGCTTCCATATTAAAGATCAACGGTATTCTCAAGCCAAGCGAACTGTGTAATATTGTCATATCGATATTTTCTGTTTGACCTTAGTTATGTAAACAAGAGAAAACTATCAAGTGAGTCATTTCATAGTTACCCAATAACTATCAGTACGTAACTCCTCGGTGCCTCCAGTAGGTATGAGTAATGCACTGCCCAGCATTTGTATAGCATTATGTACTTTTGTCTCAATGGATGTATCGATATCCAGTCTTGATACATCTTGACTGGGAATATCTAAAACGTTATGTTTATTTTCATTGTGATAAATTACTCACCGTTACAACACATTCTAATTACTATCACAAAACATACCATTTATGGATTTTATATTAAATATACTTTTAATTAAATTAATCAATTGATATAACATATTATATCAAGTATGTAATAGAAAGAAAATATCTTTTATTTCAAACAAGATTGGTTATCGAGTTAGATATATGTAACAATCACATAATTGCCCCTAAGACATACCCTAACTTTATCATTTATACGGTAAAGATTGTGTGTAGTTGAGTGAATAATTTAAAGGGACAGTTTGGCACAGGTCCCTAATAAGTTTCAAAATACATAAAAACCCCAGTAAAAAAAAGTTTGTAAATTAGGTCCCTAGAATTAAGATACCAAATAATGGCATACACTTATGCAATTATTCAGCAAATAATTGCAAACATTTATGCAATTATATCAAAAAATTGCAGACATTTCCACAATTATTCACTGAAAAATCGTGGAAATTTCCGCAATTTTTTGAAAAAATTGCGGAAAATTTCCCAATTATTCACCAAAAAATTTGCGGAAAATTCCGCAATTATTCAGCAAAAAATTCCGGGAATTTCCGCAATTATTCACCCAAAAAATTGCATAAATGTATGCAACTTTTGGATATAATTGCATAAATGTCTGCAATTATTCAGTGAATAATTGCATAACTATATGCAATTACTTAGTAACTTAATTCTAGGGACCTAATTTACATACTTTTTTTTACTGGGGTTTTTTTGCATTTTGAAACTTATTAGGGACCTGAGCCTAATATTCACTAATTTAAAACTATATTTTTCAAGAACAAATACACACACACACACGTACATGTGTGTGTGTGCACGCACACCTTCGCAATGGAGCAACCATCAGTTCATTATAAACAACCAATACAACATATAACATCTCAATAGTTTACATATACGTTCATTTATTGATTTAATATAGAAGCACATTAACCAACTTAAATGGTAAAACGTACACAGTAAGTATATATCTAGTGACCAACCTGTAGGCAAGAGCAGTAAATAAAGTTGTTCCTCATTCTTTTATTTAACTTGCAGATCTAATTAAGCCATATACATATGTAGATGTACTTATAGTAAAACAAAGGGAAAAGGGAAAACAACTTAAGGGACTATGTCCTCACGTCCATGCTCCTCTGTGCGAAGGCCAATGGTCTCGCATAGAGATAGACTACTTACCTACCTTTTCGGGATCAAGCACGCGTAGTTCATACTTTTTTTCTTGTTCTACCACCATTACCATACATGAATCTGCTTTTCATCTCAAAGGGTGAATGAGTCGGGCCTAAATACACCGAGCTTAACATCTAACCATCTACCTACATCCATACTTTTTAGCACATGTAATAAAGTGTCACTAACGATCCATACCCGAGCATAATAGTAAATATTGTTGGATATAGAAAGTCGCATAATAGAGTAAAAAGGTTAATTTTTTAATCCTTTTATTAAATTTACCCAAAAATCAATTTTATGTTACTATGAACAAATATGCAACTTACATTAAATCATGATTAACATAATTCAAATTTGGTTTGATTTGAAAAAAATGATTGTTAATAAATTTAATTTTTAAATGCAAGTATCAACATACTCGACATTTGTATAAGTTTAATACATATTCATATGGTAATATAAACATATGTACATATAGACGATATAATATACATATGAACACACATATAGTTATTGTGATTTATAACTATATATATGCAGGTATGTATGTATGTATGTATGTATATATATGTATTTGTATATACATATGTATGTATCTTTTTATGTGTGTACATATACATACATACATACATATATATATATATATATTTGTGTGTGTGTGTGTGTGTGTTCAAGGGGGCAGAGCTTAGTATTGGCTAGCTAGGTCCAATGCCCTAGGTGAAAAGCATAACAACTATTATTAGAATATGAAATTATAATACTAGGATCTAGCTAGAATTGTATTTGGGCCCTATCTGAATGAAATAGAGATTGGTAAATTTTCATTTGTCAATAGAAAAAAATCAAAGACCCATAGATCTGCTTTCAATGTCGTCCTAGCTAACGTCTAAGGCTAGCTCCGCCACTATGTGTGTTAATCACTTGCACTATATGCATGTATATTTGGTATTTAGTATAAATACATATGACAAGGGAAATTTTCTATATATATAATAATGTACATAATTTTTTCATCTTTTTTAATATTAATATTACACACACATGCAAATATATATATATATATATATATATTATATATATATATATAATAGTTAATGATCGTTAATTATCTTATTTCCATTATGATCAATAAATCCAAAATGACCGTCAAGAACCACTAGCTCAAGTGGTAAAATCTCTATACGTGGTTCTAGAGGTCTTCAGTTTGGTCCTCCTAAGTCAGCAAAATGGGTGTTAAGCTTAAAATTAATTATCACTCTTGTTCTCCAAAAATAGTTCTAAAATGATCTATGATCAAATTTACAATATTAATTAATTAATATATTTACAAAGATCCATGTTTGATATCACAAAATAAATCTCAAACATATTAATAAAATACATAGAATTGTAGTTATAAATGATAGACTTAGTAGTATGCCCTAGGGGCAATTATGTAATTTGGTACATATATCTAACTTGATAACCAATCTTGTTCCAAATAAAAGGTATTTTTCTTTCTATCATATACTTGATACAATGTGTTATATTAATAAATTTAATTAGAAGTATTCAAATTCTTTCAAAAGTTTTCTTTCTATTAATTAATTGTTTAAAACGGCCGAAATTAAATAAATTAATATAAAATTAATTTAAACTAAGAAAAATATGGAAAAAATTCAAAATTCAAAATATCATTTAGGATTTATTGGAAATTTAAAATTTGAAATAAAGTTTTGAAATTTATTATTAATATTCTATTAATTTATTTAATTAACATAAATTTTTAATTAAAAAAAAATAAAAAAATTATTTCTAAGCTATGCGCATGACCTGGGATTTAATTAAAAAAATTATCTTGAATACTTTTATTAAATAATTTTTATAACTATATATTACAAATATATTTGTGCATGTATATATATATTAAAAAATATAAATTACTTTATTATTTTATATATGAACACATATATTATTCATGATTTAGAAAAAATTATTTTAATATTTTACATAATTTATTTATACTTAGATAAACATATTTTAATAATATGTATACATATATTATTAATATTTTATTATAAGAATATATGCACACACACCCCCCAATATATATACATAATATATTTATATATATTATACATTCACATAAATTATTTAAATAAACTTAACATATATATATAATATTTATATAAAATAATAGTTTATATATATATATATATTTGGATAATATATACTTGCATATTGGATAAGGTAACGTGTCTGTTGCGATGCAAATCCCAACATTTATACACGCGCATGTTATACCTTGCACGGGTTGATATGTCACTTATGCATACACATAAATATATGTGTATACAAACATATATATATATATGTGTGTGTGTGTGTATGTATGTGTGTATATATATATATATATATTGATAACAAGAGTGATACTTAGTTTAAGAAGAGCACTCATTATATATATATATATATATATTAAATAAAACTATATAATATATAAATTTAAACAAAAAAAGATATTATTTAAATAATTTTTAGAAATGTTCTAAATGAATTAGACGTCATAGGCCTAATATAGATTCATTAAGAGAATTTTTTTTGAAATTCATCTATAACTTCGACTACGGGTTGATCCAGTTCCAACAATGGTGTCGGAGCCCCATAGCCTATGAGGTCTAAATTAGTGATGTTAGGTTAACCAATTAAAGCTTACTCATATATGAGGGTGTCTAGAAAAGTAGTGTCTAAGGTTGGGTTGGGTAATCAAGTAGTTTGCCTTACCAAGCTACTAGCCTAATCGGAAATGATGAGGTGAGCCCAAAAGGTTATCCCTTATAGAAAAAGCCCAATTTGAACTAGGCCTTGGGCTAATTTCAAAATTGTATTGAAATTAAAAATAAAAGTTTTAAATTTAAAAGTTAAATTTAAAATAAGAAAAATATTATAAATAAATGTTATAGTATAGATTTTCAAATTGTTTTGAAAATTAAAAAAATACAAGATTTTAAATTTAACAGTTAAATTTGAAATAAGATATACTTATATTATAAAAGTTTAATATAATAAAAAAATTCAAAATGTTTGAAAAATAATATAAATTAATTTTGAAAATTTAAATTTATTAGTAAGGTTAATAAAATATATTAACTAAATGGATTAATAAATTAATAAATATATACATGTATTATATTTCATGAAATAAGTTATTTTGTTTTAAAATGTTAAAATAACATCAGTATACATGTATGTATATTAAATTAATTTTGAAATTAATATAATTTAATTAAATTTGTTTAATTAAATAAATTAAATAAATGTTAATATTAAATGATATGCACATATATAAGATATATGTGTTATACTATTAAGGTTGTAGTATATAATAAATATTTAATACAAATGTTATATTAAGATAATATAAATTAAAAGAAAATTGATTAAATGAGATTTAATTAATATATTGTTATACATAAGACTATTATATAAGTAATATGAAATATAAATGTTATATAATAATAAAACTTATATAATATGAATGTATAAATTAAAGGTGGAATATTAAGTAATCCTAATTAGACTTAAGGAATAAATACGTACGTATAGTACATATACTGTGATTTCTGATATGTTCGACACTCGAATCACAAGGGTATTTCATAAGAAATACATTATTCCATAAGTCGATATAACTGGATATAACATATTAAAGATTATGAATCTTTAATAAAAGTTGTTATCTATCATTTATATATTAATAGATTACTTGCATACTCTTTAGTGGTTGAGCTTTCCTTAAGCTTGGGAAGTTATGTGTAATACTATTAATGTATTTAATAGACAAGGTACATTTTTGTTGAGCTCTCCTCAAGGTATGTGCTTTATACTTAGGGCTTCGTGAAATGATAGGTCCGAGTGAATAATCCCACTTTACTTATTGAGCTTTCCTCAAGGTAAAGGCGGGATTAGAACAAGGTACCATGGGTTAGGAGTTGTATGTGATGACACCGATAAGGAGTTATCCATCATATGTGGGCCTACGATTTATTGAGCTTTCCTCAAGGTCAGAATCCCAATGTATACGAGTCCTAACACTCACTAGTAAAGTCGAAAAACTTCTATGTTTCGCTTAGGGTTTGCTGAAACATAAAAGACTAACGGGAGCCTTATTAGAAAAATGAAATGATAATATTTAACCTTTCTAATATTGTAAGAATATATGCTATATAATGTTAGAAAAATCTATATTGATGAATTTGTGCACTTAATATGATTGATAAAACGTTTGTCAATTAAGGATATACAAACGAACTGAATTGAAGATTGAAAAATAGAAATATAACATATACTACTATTATATACTACTTGCATGTTAATGTTTCAATACCCATGCAAGCACCTGATTTTGCAACTACTAAATACAATCGTAATCTGATCACTTGTGCGTTTATTTGGTCGAGACCATGTATTGCATTCTATGAGTTCCAAACTTAAAAGCAATACGAGACTGTGGATATTTGATCCATATACTATCACATATAAGCGTTATATGGTGAACGGTCATAATTCATAATGTACGATACTTCGATGAAATTAATTTATCCGAAATAAGCCAACAAAAAGTACTATGAGATCAAGTATTCAATTTGATTGATAATAATAAAAAATCATGTTGTGTTAAATATAATACAAAACTAATACTATAATATAGATATAAGAACTCAGTCGCTGAAATGTCATTTTGATCAGTTTACGCAAGGTGCAACATATTTGATGTCCTTAAATGTTAAGGATGATTAAATGCATTTAGTAAAGATTACATTATGATATTGTAGCAAAGGATTTCTTTCGAATGGTTCACTTCTGCTTCGTTTAGTAAAGGTACAGTTGGGATAAAGAGAGTGAATAGTCACTTCTACTTCATAAAGAAACATCGAAAACGAGAATTGTAATAATAATGATTGATACTTAACATTAAAATGAGAAATACAATTTCTATTCCGAAATGTAGTTTCATATAGAAAACTGTTTTCTTTGAGTTTTATTTCTTTGAGTTTAATGTATTTGGTCAAAGAACTCTCCGTTGTAAACTAGTTGTAGTATATGAAATAAATCATCTATTTTCGGTGTCAACTGAAAAATAGACAGTTACATTTCAATGTGAATATTATCAATATTCATTATGAAATAAAACTATAATATGATAGATTATTTTCACAACAAAAGTGATGCATTGGAAAATACAGAAGTATCTAAACTTATTTACAATTATTTTGGGAATATAGACTATGTCGTAGTTTTGAGAAATATTATTATATGATTATGAATCATATGATATCGATTAATTATATCTCAAACAATTAAGGGCTATGCACCTATTTAGTGGGAGTATCATAGGAGTTGATGAACTCTTCGGATTAATACATATAGATGTACGTAATCGTAAGTCTATTAATACCAAAAAGGTTCCACGTACTTCGTCATATTCACCGATGAGTTATCACAGAAATAGACATGTATATTTGATAAACATGTATAAGTTTATGATAAGCTCATAGAATATAAAATTGAAGTAATTAATATAAATGCGATAGATATGATTCGATTTGATTGAATATGCGAGTGTATATTGGAAAGAATTCTGTATGTACCTGATATAAATAAAGATTCAATCTCAAAGGTCACTCCTCCCCATAATGCATAATGATGTATTAATAAGGAGTAATCAAATTTATTGCATAAAGCACGATTAATGATTAGTGAAGATGAGTTGAACTCTTTCTATAAGGTGTGTACTTAAGAGTAATACACAAGGTTAAAATTATTATCATCCAAAGAATAGTTTACAAAACCATATGAGATATGGGTTTATAATAAACCCCTACATATACTAGGCAAAGAAGTTGGCAGGTTGTACGAGTCGAAAGACTACATGTAATAGTTGTACGTAAGGGATCTTGTATGAATCGTCCTAAAAATGTTAGTCACTAGATGACTAATTTATGTTGTGGACATAAGTATATTGTGAACTAATCCAAAATCAGTTTTATATAAGATAATTTATAAAATGCTTATGAATGCCCATTCCGTTACATTGAGAAACAACTGTTGTTTCAAGAAATACCAACTTTGTAGCAAAGGAATTTCTTTAAGAAATTGTTGGTATAAAATGAATTTTGATGTGATCCAATGATAAAACTGATCATAAAGGATGAAATGAAATTGATCAAACTAAATGAACACAAATACATTAAATGTCTAATGAGTATTCTTGTAAATGTCAAGAATAAATAATCCTTGGTTGTTTAATTAAACCATTAAAAGTATCGACTCTATAATATGGTACGATGCACTAATCCGAAATAGTTTCTAAATGCATTATCAAAATATGATTTTGATAGTTGTATCCGAAGGGATACGATCCATTGGTCGCAAACGTGTCTTTATGAGAAAGAAAAATGCAGTTGGAATATAGTGAGCCACATTGATAAGAATATTACCGTAAATTTCAATTGTTGAAATTCATGTAACAAATTCACCCTACGATGTGCTTAAGTTGGTTCAGATTTTACTCACAAAACCATCACCTGGTATGAATTCATGTTTTGGTATATATGTGTTGAAACAGAAAGTTCTAAATATAGATTTAGACTGGTCTGTTTGCGCATAACAACCAAAGTGTCTCGAAGTCATTAAAGCGATATTGAATTTGCTTACAGATATGATCCAAGAAAGAATACGAAAGTATCATTCTAAAAAGCATCAAAATTGATTAATAGATGTATCAAATAGTTTGATTATTAGTCAAAATGCAGAAGAAGCATGTGTTCATATTAAAACGTTAAAAGGTACATAGATATTTTCAAATATAAATAAACAACACATTACTAATTGTTAACGATGTACTTATGTTAAAATCAGTTTTAGTTGTCTTAATAGTCAAATTTGGATTTGTAAATGGTGTCTTTTGTAGTAAGTATAAAGAATATTGAGAATGTCTTAAACAATATGCAAGGACATCTTATTAAAATGATAAATACAGAACATGTAAGATGGATTCCTTTGCATTGGCAATGGCAATTATCATTATGTTATGTTGTCTATAATATCGTGATTTGTTTATGTATTTGATGCATGAAGAAAATATAAAATCCAAATTGATATCACTAAATGGTAGTTTGGAGTGTTCTTGTGTATTTATGAAATACTAGAGAATTTGTTTACAAAAATGACGAACTCCTTATGAAGGAGTGTTCAGATTCAAACTTCATAAGTGATATTGAGTATAATGCATCAATAATAAATTCATGTTATAATTCTTTAACTTGGAAATGTTCCAAATGAAAGATGGTGGTCGATTCAATGAAAAAGGCTAAGTACATTCTCTTGAATACCACCGCAGTAAAAACAATGTATATAAATATAAATGCACGAATTTATAACCAAGCTTAGGGTAATTCCACATGTTGAGAATCTTATAACGTTGTTATGTGATAACAATGTCATGATATAGTTTGTAATAGAACTTGGAGCTCATTAGAAGTCGAGAGACATACTTCGAATTGTTCCACATTATAAAACAGTTTATCAACATCGAAGAGAGTTGACTGACAAAGGAGATAATTGAAACATAATAGCATACTCATTCACTAAGCGACTGATCCAATTGGTTTTGAGGAAACCTATTGGAGAAGTTGGAATAAGATTCCATAATTTACCTCAAGTGCAAGTGGGAGATTGATAGAGTTAGGGGTATGCCCTAGAGGCAATTATGTAATTTCTTATATATATCTAACTCGATAACTAATTTTGTTCGAAATAAAAGGTGTTTTTCTTTCTATTATACAGTTGATATAATGTGTTGTATTAATTATTTAATTTAATTAAAAGTATATTTAATAGAAAAATCCATAAATGGCATGTTTACTGATAGTAGTTACTGTAATGATCTAGCTTTCTTACACCTAAAGACGACACTTAATACATCAACGGTATTCATCTGCCAATCATTTAAGTGTCCGAAAGGCAGGTCATTAGGGATGAAAAGAAAGAAAGAAAGATATAACAGATAAGAAGAAACAAACAATCACATAATCTCACAACGCAACAGAATAATATATATTAATCAACATAATTATTTACAAAGTCAATTCCCAAAATGATACATCAGAGTCATACTAATACAAATTATACCCTAGGACAGTTATAACAGCCTCCCCCTACCTAACTGATACAATATACATACTAGCAGCAGAAACAAGATAATAACTAGCATCTATGAAGCCACCTACTCTAAGCTCTTCCAAAATGCATCTGTAGGAAACCTAAACTACTTGGCTGCCCATAAAAATTTGAGCACCCAAGAATTTTAGGGAAAGAAAATAAAAATTCAAGTTAGACATAAGTTTGGTGTGAGTAAACTCAAACAACTGAATTATTATGTTTAAAACTCCTTTGAAATCAAAGGTATCTCGTAAGACCACGCCGCACATAAACAAGGACGGGTTTTTACCTTACGATAACCAAAACATTTTTATATTAAAATCCGGTGATATTATAAGAATGTCTAGAGGTCAAAGTAAAATATCAAAATAGCTGAAATGCTTGCATCTCACATTTCAACATAGTTTGGTACATCTAAAACCTTAAAGGCATGTATTGGAGAATGGATTCTATACTATGACAAGGTAATGAACTATCTTCTGATGGTACATCCTAGATAAAATACATCGAGGTCTGACAAGAACATCTTGTATCCCTGCCATACAGGACTGGCCTACCACTTGACTAGTAGTATCGAATATGATCACCCCACTTTGGGCCCCGAAGCATACATGAGTAAATATTAATCGATCTAGATTTGGGATGACCATACCCTAATGGGAGCGACCAACTTGGCCAAGCCGCATTCCCAATTTTTTTCATTTCTCGGTTGATGAGGCTTGAGGCTACGATTACCTTTATATAGCACTTCCTACTTGGAATGTTACACTACCCTCTAGGTGTTTGCACCAAAATTGGTCGCAAACACCCGATAGTCGTTGAAAGCACCAGTTCGCAATCACAATTTACAGATAACAAATATGTAGAGAAATAAAAATGAAGAACACTCGGAAAATTGAAAAGAATAGCAGTAAACAACGCAGATTTTATAGTGGTTCGGCGATCTTGCCTACGTCCACTCTGAAGCTTATGATTTTATTGATTCACTTGATAACTTCAATCTTTTACAGCGGATTACAATTGGTGATCGCTCTAAAATTCGAATACAACAGTGATCATAAGACGTAGAATTGAATCCGACAAAGTCTGGGCGATTCAGAATCCCGATCCTCTTTTCTGAATGACCTAGGGCTCTATTTATAGATGTAGGAGGCTGATATTTCGCCTAAAATTAGGGAGACTACTTCTAGCACATGTGGGGGCCCATGCGCCCGCGTCCAGGAAATCTGGGCCCACTTTGGGATCGATTCGAAGTCCATTCGAATCGATCAAAAAATCATCCAATCGAGCTGAAATTTGGTGTGGACATTCTTCAACATGTGCCTAAGCTCCTGTGAAAATTTCATATCATTTGGATTTGGGGATCATGAGATATGGTCGATACGAATTCACTTTTCCGGTTGCAACACTCTGTTCGAATCGATGACTTCGAATCCATTGCTTCGAATCGATCCAAGCACGCGCTAGCAGGTTGACGGGGCGCGCATTCTTCGCATCGATCCACATTTTTTGCCGAGTTGATAGAGTCGTCTCTTGAATTTCGCCGCTTTGACTCAGTCGATTCGAGGGCTTTACTTATGCATGGATTTGAACTGAGACTCGTTCGTATCGATCATATCTCACTTCAGCTGATCGATACGGAACGATGGAACTGGTTGGATTCGAAGAGAGGTATCTTCATGGATCCGAAGGTCCTCCAAGCTTGATGGATACGAAGGAAACATCGTTGATGGATTCGAACTGTGGGTCCGCGATGGATACGAAAATAGGGTGTTCTCTTCCAACTTGCATCAATCATAACTTGAGCATACGAACTCGGATTGACTTGAAATTTGGAGTGCTGGCTTTCATGACTCTGCTTGTCGTGTCCTATCAATTGTAGCCTTATTCGGGCTCGGAGAAAATTCATTGATATCCATGGTGAAACAGTGTATAACGAACTTTTACGACGAACTGTCTTTAGTTTTCCAGTCAACTTTTTGGTGTCACGGCCTTGCCAAAAGGCGGGATAACATTTGCCCCCCAAAACATGCCTTGCGATAGAAAGGTGTGTTTTGTAGTTCCATAAGCTGGATGTTCATATCCTATCATCGACATGTAAAGAACTTGATAGTCTTTCCTGACCACGAATGACGATCGTTCGTGACCGTATGTCATTTGAGGTAATATGGGACCTTTCGAGGTCGGATGCCGTTCGCGGCAAATAACGAAATGGGACCGTTCGTGGTCAGATGCCGTTCGCGGCAAACAAAGAAATGGGACCGTTCGCAGTCGGATGTCGTTCTAGACGAGTTGTGACCGTTCGCGATCGGGTACCGCACCAGGCAGAATGTGATCGTTCGCGATCGAATGTCATACCGGGGGAATTGTGACCGTTCGTGGTCGGGTGCCGCACGAGGCAGAGTGTGATCGTTTGCGATCGAATGTTATACTAGATGAAGTGTGACCGTTCGCGGTAGGATGCCGTTCGAGGCTAATGAGTGTGCCCGGGGGGACTTAGTATTGTCGATGTCAGGTTCACATTCGGGTGAATTTCTGAATCAGCGATCGTGGCGGTTCGTCGCCATACAAGGTGTGCTTGTGGACCGTTCGCGATCCAAAGCATACGTGAGTAACTTCTTCTTCAGAATTGCAAATATCAAATTAACGTTCACATGAATTTCATAGCAGAAATGTCCAAACAAACTAAGTCCAAACGTTCGAATCAAAACAAAACAATAGCAAAGCAAGGATGTCAAAGTGTAAATCCTCATTACGATATGGTCAATGGTCATTCAGAGCATGTCTGTGGATCGTTCGCAATCTCCCACATGTGTAAATGATTTAACCGTGTTAATGAGAAGTTTACGACTTGTTCATCGTTATTTAAATTAATTGATAACCATACGGTGCCCCAGCTCGGGGTTATCCCTAGCTGATGTAGATGGCGGCCGCTCTGGTTCCACCGTTGGAGCTCGCCTTCTCACATACTGAAGTAGCCTACCGTTCCTGATATGCCCTTCTACCTCATCCTTCAGGTGTCTACAGTCGTTTGTGCTATGTCCATTTAGCTCGTGGAATAAGCAATATTTGTCCGATTTTCTCTCGTCGGTAGTTGGATCCCGTCGCATTGGTCTACGATAGGCAACTTGCTCTCGGGTGTCTTGGTAGATTCGCTCCAAACCCTCATTCAGTTCTAAATAGGTGGTAAATCGCGGCTCCTTCCGTTGCCGCTTTGACCTGTCCTCATTTTCTTCAGCCTTTCGCTTCCCTTTACCAGTCTCTGCACCTTTTCCAGGTGAATTACCGCCTCTAATTGCGTAAACATCAATTTCTTCTTCTCTTTCCGTACGAGCATCCTCTAATCGAAAAAACTTTTCGGCTTCATGATAAAACTCTCCCAGGTCCGTAGGTGGATCCTTAGTTAGTGAATTCTTGAACTCCATGCCATCAGATATTACAGATACAGCTGCCATCATGACCATAGATGGATCTGGTCGATCCACTAATGCTGCTGCCGCATTAAATCACGTCAGAAAACTCCTCAAAGATTCCCCAGCTTTCTGCTTTAGCATCGCCAAACTCATCACGTTCTTAGGTCTCGAAATATGAACCCTGAATTGTCTCATAAACCTTTCTATCAAATCTGTCCAAGTCCCAATGGAGCCACTTTCCAGTTGTCTAAACCATAATGTCCGATAAATACAATGGAAAGCACCGGGCCATGACTTCCTGTGATGCCCCCAGCACTTCCATGTGCCTTATATACTTCGTTAGATGGACCGCTGGATCTGTCCGCCCATCATACATTTCCACCGATGGTAGCTTGAAGTTTGGTGGATTCCTAGCCTGCCTGATCGTAGGAGTAAAGGGACTCCTATGTACATCCTCCAAATCTCTATTGACTAGTCCGCCTCTCATGGCCGTCTGACCATCTTTGCCAACCTGTCGTTGTCGTCGGGCTGTGATCTTTGAGTGTCACCTTCGTTCTGCCCCCCTGGCTGTGCGTTCATCCCTCTATTACCACCAGGTTGCCCGGATGTCCTTGAATCTCTTCCTGGGATTGGATCAACATGCTCTGAGTGTATGCCCCCCAGCTCCGGCACTGCGCCAGATGGTCCTGCTCCGTTCTGGATTCTGGTTGTTCCTTGATTTTGCACTCCAAGTTGTCCAATCTGTTGAAGCAAATTCTGGATCATTTCCTCCCGTCTCTTCATCATAGTCTCCATCTCATCCCTGGTGATGAAGATCGATGCTTGGTTTGCACCTGAGGAAGCCTCTTGACTTCCTTCATGCTGACTTTTCTCTGGTCTCTGCCTTCTACTTGTTTGTCTTGTCATGATTCTTTGGATCTAAATCTCTTAGCCTTCTGATTCAACTTTCAAATGATAGAACTCCTGAATTAGCCTTCTCGGTGAAAGCACCAAAATGTTTGCGCCAAAATTGGTCGCAAACACCCAATAGTCGTTGAAAGCACCAGTTCGCAATCACAATTTACAGATAACAAATATGTAGAGAAATAAAAATGAAGAACACTCAGAAAATTGAAAAGAACAACAGTAAACAACGCAGATTTTATAGTGGTTCGGCGATCTTGCCTACGTCCACTCTGAAGCTTATGATTTTATTGATTCACTTGATAACTTCAATCTTTTACAGCGGATTACAATTGGTGATCGCTCTAAAATTCGAATACAACAGTGATCATAAGACGTAGAATTGAATCCGGCAAAGTCTGGGCGATTCAGAATCCCGATCCTCTTTTCTGAATGACCTGGGGCTCTATTTAAAGATGTAGGAGGCTAATATTTCACCTAAAATTAGGGAGACTACTTCTGGCACGTGTGGGGCCCATGCGCCCGCGTCCACGAAATCTGGGCCCACTTTGGGATCGATTCGAAGTCCATTCGAATCGATCAAAAAATCATCCAATCGAGCTGAAATTTGGTGTGGACATTCTTCAACATGTGCCTAAGCTCCTGTGAAATTTCATATCATTTGGATTTGGGGGTCATGAGATATGGTCGATACGAATTCGCTTTTCCGGTTGCAACGCTCTGTTCGAATCGATGACTTCGAATCCATTGCTTCGAATCGATCCAAGCACGCACTAGCAGGTTGACGTGGCGCGCATTCTTCGCATCGATCCACATTTTTTGCCGAGTTGATAGAGTCGTCTCTTGAATTTCGCCGCTTTGACTCAGTCGATTCGAGGGCTTTACTCATGCATGGATTCGAACTGAGACTCGTTCGTATCGATCATATCTCACTTCAGTTGATCGATACGGAACGATGCCACTGGTTGGATTCGAAGAGAGGTATCTTCATGGATCCGAAGGTCCTCCAAGCTTGATGGATACGAAGGAAACATCGTTGATGGATTCGAACTGTGGGTCCGCGATGGATACGAAAATAGGGTGTTCTCTTCCAACTTGCATCGATCATAACTTGAGCATACGAACTCGGATTGACTTGAAATTTGGAGTGCTGGCTTTCATAACTCTGCTTATCGTGTCCTATCAATTGTAGCCTGATCTGGGCTCGGACAAAATTCATTGATATCCATGGTGAAACAGTGTATAACGAACTTTTACGACGAGCTGTCTTTAGTTTTCCAGTCAACTTTTTGGTGTCACGGCCTTGCCAAAAGGCGGGATAACACTAGGTATCAATGCAATGCTAGCATTCACCCATACAAAGTCGTTCTGGAACCGAACGAAACCGAAGGCACTACTTCTACTGCATCCTTTTCGGGAATCCCTTATAGGATTAATAGCAAAATAGCCCTTGCATTTCAAAACTTCTCTTTGATTCCATACTCCTCAAGATGTCTTTTGATTGAAACACTTGAATTAGATCGAAGTGGTTTTTGGATAACATATCCGATCTCGGTCTCTTCGAAACAACTTTCGATAATTTCGGGTAAACTCAACCATGGTTCTTTAGGATATAAATAGACAAAGATAAGACCGTAGATCATCTTTTGACTATTAGTTGATGGATTTCATTATCATTTATCCTAGAAGAACGAAACGAATTTATACATACAGTATAGCACCGCCGATGGTAACTGTACCATATAATTTCCGTGTTTCTCCTAGATATTTCCAAAGTTACGTTTTGGTCCAGGTTTAATAGTCGGTTATTTAACTATTAAATAAACAATCATTCAAACATGGATTTAATCCCCTATGGAATCCACAAAGCCTTATTTAATTAATCTTCGATTAATTAAAATCACTTTATAAACATTCGATCAAAAGATCTTTACAAAACACTATTCCCAAACCCTTTAGATCCCTTTTATACTTAGACAAACATTTATATACTTCTCAACGATATAAGTACATTTACCAAACTTTACAAAAGTTTCCTTCTGTTCAAATTTCTTTTTGAAAACATTACTTACTATAAACCGATCTACTTATCCTTTATAAAAAGTTCCCTTTTAAAAGCTCACTTCACATTTAAATATCTTTATAAATTTCCAAAATCAATTTATAAAACACTTTTACAAGTCTACAAGTCAATTTACAAAACCTCTTTACAAACCTCTAAAATCATTTATAAAACATTTGTCCATTTAAAATTCCTTTGATAAATCTTCTTTAAGAAAAATCCTTTACAAAATATCTTTTGCAACTCATTCGTTTAAATCACTTTAAATAAACCTTTTTACTTAGTAAAACTTATTTTTATAAACAAGTTATTATTTATAAACACCTTTATAAAAGAATAATATAACTTGCAAATCAGTTATAACCTTTGAACCCAAATTGATTAGAGAATTGAAGTTAATTCAAAACCATACTTTATAAATTCAAAAAGAGCTTAGCAATCCCAATGGTAGTAATTTAAGTTACCATTTAACATCATTTCACTTTCAAGTCACTTAACTATTTATTTACATAAGTCAACATGTATGTAAATGTAATTCACATCCAAATCAAGGAATAACATGTCAATATAACTCAACTAGCATATACATGTCTAAATAACATAATAGCAAGATGGTGATTTGTCCTGCTAAATAGATGTCCAAACAGTTCATTCAATTTATAATAGAACGGGGATTTATTCTAATAACACATGTCCAAAAATCAAACAATCAATTTATAGTAAAACGGGAATTTATTCTACTGTCAAATGTCCACACAATCAAACAATCAATTTATAGCAGAACGGGGTTTTATTCTACTAATAGTTGTCCACATAAACACAAACAATCACATCATAACTCATTCACAGTCATTTGTCTACTTAATAGTACCAACATTTGAATTCCTTGAGTTTAAAACCATTTTTGAAAAAGAACTACCTTTAAAACAATTTGATTCTTGGAAAACAAAGAATTTAAAACTTAAATCTCCTTTTTAAAATAATTATTTACAAGTTAAACCCTTATTTAAACCATAATCAATCTTAATAAAGTCTTAACTAAGTTTAATTATAAATTAAGAAATAATTAAACATTTAATAACTAATTAAACAACAATTAACTATTATATAGATAATTTAACCATAATTCATCGTTTATTTATTATTAAATAATAATTTAAACCTTCGTTGAATTAAATATTAATTAATCAAATTTAATTAATAAAATAACATTTAATTAAAACTTAATTAATAATTAAACCTTAAATAAATAATTTATTTTAAATTAAAGCCATAATTAATTAATCATTAAAAATATTTAAACAATTGATTTTTTATAAATAATTAATCTTATACTTAATTAATAATTAATTAAAAATAATCATATACATAAATTATATTTAATTAAAAATTAATCTTACTTAATTAATAATTAATTAAAATTAATTTTATCTTTAATAGATAATTAATTAATAACTAATCTTTACTTAATTATAATTAATAAACCCTATTTAATCTTAATTTATTATTAAAACTTAATTAATAAAAATTTAATAATTAAAAACTTAATTAACTTCATAAAACATCATTATTAAGTTTATAAAATATTTTCAAAACACTTTAAGTTAATAAAACCAAATTTGGTAAAAGTCGGATTTTTAAGCAAAACTGCATCAAGAGCGACTATCGTTTTGGATACCCGTAATCTCAACTTGTTTTTATCTTTCCTTTTGAAACTTCACCTTAAATTTTATTTTTTTCCAAACATAAGAAAAACAAAGTTTGAAAACATGGGCTTTTGATTTCAAACTATCTACTATAGTTTCCATAAGAAATTCCATATCACTTTTACAAACAAGATGCTATCTAACATACACCATATAAACATGTTTATAACACATACCACTTTTACAACTACTACATAAACAAGATCACAATGTCAAAACCAAACACATCATTTTAATCCATCGATTCAAGTCTAATGTTTAAACACAAACTATCACATACATATACATCGAAACCATATCATAATCCAAACATTTACATCATATACAAATACCATCATATGAGCAAAGAAAACATCTTTCCGAAAATTAGAAGTTTACTCACCAAAAATCTTTGAAAACTTGAAATGCTTTAGAACTTGTAAAGCTTGGAAAATAACACAAAAATCACTCGAAAAAGGGTCATTTTCCCTTGACGTTTGGCCATGTTACTCTCGGAATTTGGTCAAGCCGTAAAATGAAAAGTTTTATAAAATTATTTTCTCTACAATTTTAAGAAAAGAATCACTCAATTTCGATTTTTTTATGGAGATATGATTAAAAGAAGGAGAAGTATTTTTGGCCTTGATAATTTGTGTCCAAAAATGAGTCAGAAAGAAATGCAATTTTGACCCAAAAATATTCGAAAATTTAAAAAGTAGTGTAAATAAAAGTTGTAGCCACTGGAGTTATATATGGTTTGAAAAAATGATAATCTTGATTTGGAGTAGTATAGAGGAAGGTATGGCCAAATGAAGTGGGAGTAAAAATGGAGAACTTGGAGATGAAAACAAGTGATTTAAAACTAAGTTTTTAAAAGTTTTAAAGTAAGAATTTGGTTTTTAAAAACTTAAGATTTTAATTTAGAAGCCATGGAACACTATAACAAAGAGGAAGAAGCTTATAAGAATTTGGAAGAATGAAAAGGAAAATAAGGAAAATTGTTTTATATAAAATGAAATAAGGAAAATTACCAAACTAACCTTGTCCTATACCCTCCACTATCCTCTTGCCAACTCGCCTAGCCTTCCTCATCTTCATGAACAAACACCACCTTCTTGTCTCCTCCCCTCATTTCAAAAAGAAAACATGTTTCAAACATGCTATGGTACTTATTTGTACCTAAGTCTACCTACGACGTGACATATACATTTTTTTAATCTTAAGTATATATACACATACATACACTTTAGCTAATACATACATACATACATATATACACACACTAATAAATTTACAAATGTGTGTACATATATTAAAGAGTCCACAACATTTCCGATAACTTTTAGCCGACGAAAGTCGAAAATTCGAAAAACGAATTCCTATCACATTTTCGATTTTCCTTCGAACTAAATATTTTTGTAAACAAATTTTAAAAGCTATTTCATCATCATTATTTATCATGTAAAAGATTTTTATTTTAATTAAAAAAACTATTATTGGAATATTTAAAATTAATTAAATATTCGCAAATCAAAGCGGTGAAAATTCTGGGTCGTTATAGTTACAAAGTGTTGTAACTGTGAGTAATTTATCACATTAAAAATAAATATTCCTAGTCAAGGTGTATCAAGACTAGATATCGATACATCCTTTGAGACTAGAGTACGTAACGCCTTCCAATATTAGACAATGTATTACTCATGGCTATTGGGGGCACCAAGGGGTTACACTCGGTTAATTATTTGATACTATGGAATGGCTCACTCGATAGTTTTTTGTTGATTAGTATAACTAAGGTCAAATAGAAAATATCGATGTGACTAATTTATATAGTTCTCTCAACTTCAGAACACCGTCGATCTTCAATATGAAAGCTCGGCTTTGATTATAGTCAAATCATGGCACGACGTCAATCGAGTGACTATAGTTGGGTCAGGTGGAAATATAGGAAGTGAAACACTATTCAAGAGAGGTTTGTCTCCACGGTTATATGGGATTAGTATCACGGTCAACTCAAGTCAACTCAAAGTCAAAGTCTCTAGCTAGATCATTTCGGTTAATAATAATTGTTATTATGGAACTAAGGACTCTATATTTGGACTAAAGAGATAAATATGAACGATATTGAAATTTTTGACCATTACCAAATTCCTTAAGTTCAAAGTGATTTAGTTTTGATGAAGATAATTTATGTAAATAAAAGTCACAACTGGTAACGCTTAACAAATTGAAATTGAATTTTACCAAAACCATGTAAATGATAAATTTGGCCAAAATGTCACACCACCTACTAAGTGACATGTGAACGTTAATATTCGAATGGTTCGATATTAATCGCTGATCAAATTTATATATAACGAGTCATGCAACTGAAAAGATGAATTCTCCTTTGACCAAACGCAACAATTAGTTTATAATTATTATAATTAATCAAATTAATTAATATTTATTAAATATCAGTTATAAAATTTGATTAATATCATTATAAATAAATATTACAAAATATATTTTTAATAGTTATAAATATATCAATATATATACGATATTAATAAGCAATTAAATTGGATTTAATTGTGTAATATTTTTATATGGGCTAAATGGGTTTAAAGCCCATCATAGGGCTTGTTAATTTTAGTAGAACACATGAGGATAGGCAGCTCAATTTCGGTGAAAGGGGGTTTGATTTTGGATGGCTCAGATTAAAGGAGAAAGAGTATCAGATTATATCCATTTTTCTCTTCATTCGATCCACTATATATGCTCCCTAAACCTAATTAAATATCATCTTTTTGTTGCCTCCTCTTCATTTACTTGCTGGCCGAAATTATACCCGTGCATATCCATCACTACAAGCTGAAATCAAGTTAGATCTGATTATTATCCGAAAGCTAAAGGTCAATAGTTCAAGGACTAGCAATCTGCTGAATCTGAAAGAGATTTAAAGGGAAGAGTTTATCTTTTCAAGGTATACTTCAAGGTTTTGGAATTAAGGTGTGATTTTATAAGATTATAATTAATGATGTATAATGTTTTCTTCATATACATGCATATATTATATTGTTAGTTAGGTGATGATTCCGATATTCAAGCAATGTTGTCAAAAAAGTTTTGGTTATATGTATGTATATATTTATGTTTAAAAAAAAGATTTTTTAATATCATATATGTCAGGTCAGTGCAGCCATATGTAAAAATAATACAATTTTATATTTTATAAACTAATATATATTATTTAATTACTTATATATAGTTTATAATAGTTATAACATCGTATTATGGTTAAAATCAATTATTTAATTTTATACCAAATATGTTATAGTAAAATTAATTTTTGGCAGTAAAAAATACTTTTTTATAAATATTTTATTATTGTTTAATATTATTTAAATTTATTTACTACATAAATAAATTATACTAATTTAAATATGTCATCAAAAATATTTTTTAAATTTTATAATATTATTTTAGCACTAGATAAGCTCTCAATCGAAAAATAAAAACTTACAAAATTAATTTTCTATTTTCAGAAATTAATTGTTTAAAACGGCCGAAATTAAATAAATTAATATAAACCGAGAAAAATATGGAAAAAAATTTAAACTTTGAAATTTCATTTAGGATTTAGTGGAAATTTAAATTTTGAAATAAATTTTCAAAATTATGTATTTATTATTATTTTATTAATTTTCAAATGAATATTTAATTAAAATAAATTTTAAATTAAAAAATATAAAATTATTTCTGAGTTGTGCGCATGATCTAGGATTTAATAATAATGAAAAATTTATCTCGAATAATTTTATTAATTAATATATATAACTATATATTAAAAATATGTTTGTGTGTATATATATAAGTATGTATATATTAAAAAATAAAAATTACTTTATTATTATATATATATATATATGTGTGTATATATATATATTGTTCACGGTTTAAAAAAGTAATTTTAATATTTTTAATAGTTTATTTATATTTAAATAAATTTATTTAATAATAATGTATACATATATTATTAATATTTTATTATAAGAATATATACACACCAATATATATACATATATAATTATACATTTATATAAAATTATTTAAACAAACTTGACGTATATAAATTTATAATATTTATATAAAATAATAGTTTTTACACACACATATATATATTTGGACAATATATACTTGCATATTAGATGAGCTAATGTGTCCGTTGTAATGCAAATCCCAACATCTATACACGGGCATGTGATACCTTGCACGGGTTGATTTGCTACACATATACAGATATATATATATATATGTATATATATACACACACAACAAGAGTGATACTTTGTTTAAGCAGAGCACTCATTATATATATAAATTAAATAAAACTATATAATTTATAAATTTAAATAAAATAATAGATTTTATTTAAATAATATTTAGAAATGTCCTAAATGAATTATACTTCATTAGTCCAATACAGATCCTACAAGGGAATTTTTTTCAAATTCCCCCATAACTTCTGATGCGGGCTGGTCCAGTTCTAATAATAAATGCCTAATCCAGTTGGCTTCATCAAGCAAGTTCTCCAAAAGTGAAGCAAATCACACCAAATAATAATAGCATAACCATATTATAATTTATGTTTAGAAACTAGATAATATACAAATCCTAATCAATAGTTTTGAAATGATCTATGATGAAATCTACAAAAAAAATTCACCAATAGATTTACAAAGATCCATGTTTGATACCAGAAAGTTAATCATAAACCACTTAATAAAATACACAGATTTATTATAGAAATAAATCCAAATATTATGTATAGTAAAAATAATTAAACAAATACACACACTGATAATATATATATATATATATAGACACACATACATACATAAACCTTTTTATGGTCATAAACAAAAGACATGTGATGGGGATTGAGTGACATTTTAAAACTATGATTAGGAATTAAATCGTTGAAGTTTCCAAATTCGTACACATTCAAATTGTGGATCGACCTTCAAAACCCTCTTCTTGATTTTAACTATGGTTTGCAATGCCAAGCTTGAAGTGCTCTTTTGGAGGAGATGAAGAAGTGAATCTTTCTCTAATGAAGGAGATGAAGAAGTGAACTTTCTTTTTTTCTTGTTCTAATTAAAAATTGTACCATGAGAAGGAGAGATCATGAGTCTAATTTTGTAACATCCAACCTCTATACTAAGGTTGAGCATTTATTGGATAAAACCGAATAAACCAACCAAACTAATTAAGTTTAGTCGGTTTGGTTTGGTTTTGTTAGTTAATTGGTTGGTTTTGGTTTCTTTTTTATATTTCTTTTGTTTGTTGGTCGGGTTCGATTTTCAATATTTAAAAACCGAACTAACCAATTAAACCAAATTTAAAACTTGATTTAATTTAAAATAACAAAATGACTACTAGCAATGCTATTATTTATAATATTTTCATAACAATATTATTAACTTTCAATTCATATTAATATTTTTAAAAGATGAGTTTGTTTTTCAAAATGTTTGCATCGTATGGACTCGATTAATTGTTTTAATCTTGTATAATATCAACAACCAGAAGATCAAATTCATTTTAAGATAAACCAAATAAACTAACCAAACCGAACCAAATATAATCGATTTGGTTGGTTTTGATTTTAAAAAATATTGCTTTGGTTTAGTTTGGTTTAGGTTTCTTGAATGGTTATTATGATTTCAACAGTTTTGATTGGTTTCAAATCGAACCAACCATTCGCTCACCTCTACTCTATACTCATACTACCTAAGAATTTTACACAGTAATAATGTTTGGTAATACGGAGAATTAGGCTTATTAAGGGCAATCACATGTGAATATTCCCTTAGGCAAACACCAGTACATATTCTTACCTCGTATAATACATAATGACACAAGTACATCATACTGTATGCATGATATCACTATATATATCAATATTACTAAGAATAGACAACTAACATCACTATCGTCTTCTGCTCCATCACCAACTCAAGTCCCAAGGGAGATTAACAATCATAGTAACATATCCTTTCAAAAACAACCTCAATCTGACCAAGGTTGTTAAACATATAACACACCTTAGCTTAGGTAAGAACTAACTGTTAGTGTATTAGTGTGCATTACAATATCATGGTGACAATATGTGAATGAATAGGGGTAGATGTCAAACATTCGCTAACTACCCATCCCACAGCTCAGGCACATAATGTCACAACACATGTGTTGTGTCACTATAATAATCCTATTGAGACTAGATTACATAACACTCTCTAAATATTAGGCAGTGTATTACTCCTGGCTGCCGAGGGCACCATGGTCTTATGTACTGATAATTATCGGATAACAATGGCATGACTCACTCAAGATTTTTCTATTGGTTAATATGACCAAGGTCAAAAAAGAATCTCGAAGTGATGATGTTACGCAGTCCCACTGACTTGAGAAAACCGTGGAGCTTCAACGTGAACAATCCACTTTGATTGTAGTTAAATCATGGCATGACGATCCATCAAGCTACTATATTGGTGTATACAAGTGAGATAAAATTTAATAGAGAATTTGTCCCCTCAATTATGAGGGGTTAGTATCACAATCTACTGAAGTCAACTCAAAGTCAAAGACAATTAATAATAATTTATATCATTAAATCAACGATTTTATGTTTTAATGAAAAGAATTGGTATAAATAATCATTGCTATCAGTTATTGCTTATAATAGTAAAATTGGATTTTTACCGAAAGGATTTATAAGTGATCAATTCAACCAAAATTTCACACCATTAGCTAAGGTGATGTGTTAATATTAATATTCGAATTGTTCAATATTAATCGCTATTAGAATTCACACTTTTGAGTCACACTACCATAATGATGAATACTCTGAAAAACCACATGATTTAATAATTTATAATCATTGCAAATTAATTAAATTAATATTTATGTAATACTAATTATTATATATTATTTGATTTGAAGGTTTGAATGACACTAGTACTTAATGAAAAGTGTATATATAAAAGTTATCTACGCACATATCGATATATAATATCGATAAAATATTTAAATTTGATTTAAAAGAGATTAATTACTAAATGGTTTTGGAAATTTTGAGGGTCCAAAAAGCCCCTATCTTGGCTACAATACTTGATAATGGAGAGGAGTTTTGATTGAGATTTAATGAGGAATTAAAGAGGGAAGGTTTTAAGGAAGAAATTGGAAAGGTTTTAATTATTCCTTTAAAATAAAATTCCCTTCACTCATTATTCTCCCTGATAATTCATTTTCTCATGCTCTCCTCTCTCTCTCTCCCCTCCTCTTCTTGGCCAAAAATCCATGGCCTCCAAGCCATAAAAATTCCCAAAAAAAATCAAAACAAAACAAATAAAATAAATACAAAAGTGTTGCTTATGATTGATGTAATTTCTAGAGGTAATTCAATCAAATCTAGGAGTTTTCATACACTAAAGGTGAAAATCATAGGCAATTTCCTTTGGTAAGTTTTCAATCTCAATTTTTTTTTACATAAATCGTTATGTTAATGTAGATTAGATCCCATATGCTTTATAACGAATTCGTATGCGCCATTGTTGTCGGATATAATATATACATATGTATTCATGTTCAAATCAATTTAAAAAAGCATTACATGTTATTATAATATGTGTATATATCTTAAACATTATAGTTTACTTAAGTGAATAATAATTTTCGTTTTAAAATTTTTTATTACAAAAAATAATTTTACAAAATTTATATATTTATAAACACATACACGCGAAGGTTTTATATATATCGGCTACTAATTGAGACCGAAACCTTAGTAAGAAACCTATATACGAGGCGGAAGAAGATGACGACAAAGAAGATACTTGATGGCACGAGGTGAGAAATAAGAGGACGAATTGACTAGGGTATCGGTTGATCCCAAAAATAATGCAAGAAAGGAAGGAAACGTGGCACAACATCATTTCAAGTCTGGAACGCACATGTGAGTGGATGCAATTGCTAATAAGACTCAAATAAATGGTGGGGTAAAGTAATTTGACAAATTAATTGATGAAGAGGGAGAATTTGCAAATTCGGATGATGAGGTATTTGCTGATGTGAGCAACATGTAGGGTAACTCAATATACATGTATCTAGTAGGGAGAAGACCTTATCATGTGCATTTAAATGCCTATATAAGAAGAGAATAGAAGTCTACATGTACTTAGGATGTTTTTGTAAGGAAAATTGGATTTTACCTTATAAAATTCTCTAATGAGAACGATTATAAGAAAGTGTTGGATGGGTGGCCTTAGTAAGGAAGTTAATATTTACTAAAAGGTAGGAGCCTAATCTGAGATTGGAGAGAGATATGTTGGAAACCTCAACTTGTTTGGGTCAAAATGTTAAATCTTGATTTAGCTTTATGGAATACTAGGGGTATTAGAGAAATAGCCAGTCTAATTGGTACACCCAAAACTATGGACAAATTTACCAAAAATGTTAAATGACTAAAATATTCTAGAGTTTTAATTGATATCAAGGCTAGTGATGAGCTGAAAAAGCAGGTGAGAGCTAAAGATGGTAAGGGTAATATTTATGTGCAAGAAATTAAGTATGAGATTGTACCGCCTATTTGCAAACAGTGTAAGTGTTTTGGGCACACCAATGCTCAATGTGCCATAGTAGTTCTCCTGTTAAGCAAGTTGGAGAAAAAAAGAAAGCAGTAACACAGAGAGTAACTTATGTACAAATCAAGCCTGTCATGACAAAAATTTGACCCTAAATATGCCAGATGAGATCATGTAGGCAGCTATGGACGCACCCAAAAACCTAGTTACTTACATACATATCAAGATAACATCAACACACCAACTACATGCCAAATGGATGAACATAACCCACTGAAGAAGCCAAAGGAAAGAACTGATACAAACTAGGGCTAGGATAAGCTAACTACGAATAAACAAGAGGAGATACAAGACCATTGCAGGAGAGACAAGTGTGCAGAACCCTGAAATAATAGAAGATATAAGTAAGTTGAACATAGAGTTACATGACACAGAAAAGGAGGAGGAACGACCATCTTGTAGAAAATCATACACTAAAACAAACTAGGATTATGATTATCAGTACAAGGATAAAGAGACTAAGGAAAGGTGAATAATTTTGAGGGGACTCTCTTAGGAAATTAAGCAGTAGACCTGTCCATTGTAAATATCTATAATCGGTTGGAATGTAAGAGGTCTACATAGCGATGCCTACAAATTAGACCTTTATAATCTTAGAAGGTCCTACATACCTTCTATTTTAGGTATTATAGAAAGAAAGTTTAATGAAAATAATTTAAGTTTCTTCACTGATAAAATTGGTGATGAATGGGAGTATATTTATAATAATGCTTTGCGTGAAAAAAAGTGAATATTACTTACAGGGAATAAGTTCATTTGGAAGGAACAAGTAATAGACAAAGATGATCAGTATATTACAATTAGAGTGGTGAATTCAGAGGGATTTACCATTTAGCTATCACGTGTATATGCAAGTAATTTGGCATCATGTAGAACTAACACACAAGAGGAACTCAAAAACATTGCTTTGAACATTGGAGGACCATGGATAGTAATGGGAGATTTAATGCGATATTAAAGCAAAAGAGAAAAAAGGAGGACTTACATTAAAGTATCACAATTACCTAAGTTCAACAATTGTGCGGTGGCTGCTGTGTTAGTAGAGCTTGTCCATACTGGCTTGAAATTCACATGGAGAAATGGTGAATGCGAGAAAATATCATGTAAACTTGATAGGGTGCTGATTAACTCAAACTGGATAAATATGTTTCTAGATATTTGAGTTAACATCTTGCCAAACTCCACTAGAGATCATAGCCCTCTACACATCCTATTGACTAGAAAATCACTTTATGAGAAAGGGAAGCCTTTCAGGTATGTTAATTACTGGAATCTAAGTGAAGGCTATAATGAAGCAGTTAACTTTGGTGTGTGTGAATAAGTTGAAGGGTGTTATTTCTACAAATTGACTCATATTCTCAAAACTATTAAAAAATACCGAAAGAATGGAATAAATGTAGAACAAAGGACAATGATATTATAAAATTGCTAAAACAATGTGAGGAATATTTACATATGATAGATGAGGGGCCACCTAATAATGAAGTCTAGAAATAGTATTACTCGGTTTAGAGTCAACCCAAGGATGCTTGAAGATTAAAGCTATAAAGTTAAAATAGAAGGAAAAAGTGAAGTGGATTACTGGAGGGGATGAGTGTAAAAAATTCTTTTATACTAAAATGTCAATCATGAGAAATATGAACAATAACTTTCAATGTTTTGACCTGGATGGAATGGCAACTGATAATTTTTAGAAAATAGAGGAGGAGGCAATAAAATATTACATTGAGCTATACAATGGGTAGTGTGAAAAAACTTACCCTACATTGAATGCAAGAGACTGATAAACTCTAATGGAAAGAGGTTGCTACACAGGAGGGTGATTGAAGCGGGGGTGTGGGAAGTCCTGGATTCCATCCATGATGACTCCAGCCTTAGGCCAAATGGGATGGGTTCCACTTTCTTCAAGAAGCATTGGATAGACCTAAAAACTTACATATTATTAGCAAAAAGGAGTCATTTCAAACAGGAATTGTAACGATCCAAAATTTAATCACTTAAATAAACGTATTTTAAATAATAACTGATGATGATGAATTTTTTTTAAACTTTGGTTTACAAAAATAATTAGTTCGAAGAAAAACCGAAAATGTGACCTAAAATCATATTTCGGATTTTCAACTTTTCATCGTCTAAAAGTTGTCCGAAAACATTGTGTACACAAGAGTATGTACATACACACACTTTTATATAAATAACATATGAAATGGTTAAAGTTAAAATAAATTAAATTAATTACTTAAGTTATAAAGTGAATGTTGACTTTTCTTTAAAATTTTAAAATAAGGTAACATCATAGTACATTCAAAAAAGTGGTGATGTGATGGAGATGAGGGGTGTGATAGATGGCATGTACGGTAAGATGGGGGGAGATGATGTGGCAAAACTTTAAGGAGGGTAATGGGTGCGGGTTAAAAGTAAATTTCATATTTTTCATTTTATATAAAAGAAACTCATTTTTCTCAATTCTTATTTATGTTCACTATATTCATTTTCAAACTATTTCCTCTTCTTTTCCAAGCTCCCTCTTATATTCTCAGGCTTCCTTAAAGTTTTAAATTTAAAAATCCTTCTTTTACCCATTTTCAAACTTTAAAACCAAGCTGAATATACTTCTTTTTCCTTCTACACCTCCTCTCATCCAAAAGCAAGCCCAAACTCACCCCTCAGAAGCTAGACCGAGCCCAACAATCTTTGGCCGAACACTTTAGGCCACTTCAGGCTTCCAAAAATCCTTTTTATACCAAGAAAAATCAAAGTCCGGGTGTTGGTGCAGGTGGAGTAGTAATTTGGTTTGTTTTCATGAGATTTTGGTGGGTAAAGCTCACCTTTTTAAAGCAAAGCTTAAACTTTATTTTTGTTGATTATAATTTGTTTCTAATTGGTTGTTTAGAAAGTGATGTTGCTTGTGTTGTACGTATATGTGTTTATATATGGTGATTATGTGAACTTGAAAGTGTAGTTGAAATGTTTAAGTAATAGTTTGCAAGTTATGACCTTTACTTGTTGTATGTATGTTATGACATTGTATAAATGTATGAGTATGTATATGGATGTTGTATGCTAAAGGAAAAGTTAGCACTTGAATTTATTTTTGTTTTGACATCGAGATCCCTTGGGTTTTAGCCTTGTTTACTTATTTTCTAGAAATGTTTTATAAAGTTTTCAAAACTTTACTTTTTGTTTCCAAAATTTTATTCAAAGTTTATAAAGTAATTTAAAACATAGAAGGAAAGGGTTCTTAAAGTTAGTTTGATTTGTAAGCAAATTTTAAGGTTATGGTATCCATAGTGATTGTCGCTATGGACGCAGTTCGTAAAACGAACACTTTTGTGTAAACTAAAAGTGTTTTTACTTTAAATATTTTTGAAAATTATTTCAAATTTATACTATAAGTATTAGAAAGGTTTAATTATTATTTGTTAATTAAGTATAGGTAACTAGTATTTAATTACTAATTAAGTAAGGTAATTATTATTTATTAATTACATAAAGGTAATTAGTATTTAATTATTGATTAAGTAAGATAATTATTATTTATTAAGTAATTAAGGTAACTTATAATTAAGTAATAAAGTAAAAGGAATTATTTATTTATTTAAGTAAAGTTTAATTATTAGTTAATTACTAACTAAGTAAAAGGTATAATTATTTAAATTAATTTTTAATTTAATAAGGGTAATTTTAAATTAATTATTAATCAGATAAGGTTTAATTATTACTTAATTATTAAGTTAAGATTTAATTATTATTAAATAAAAGGTTTAAACTTTTTATTAATTAAATAAATAAAGGTTTAATTATTAATCACTTTGTTTCCAAGGATCGATTTGTTTAAAAGCAACTTTTCTTTTACAAAGGACGGATTTTAAACACAAGGGATTTCTTTGTCTATGCCATTAAGTAGCCAAACAAATATGATAATTTATATCAAAATGTTGACATGTCTATTTGAAAGTAAGTCGTTTTGTATTTAGCACTAAAAGCCGATGAGTAGACTTTCCTCTACCCGTGAGATCTAGAACTTGATTTTCTAGATGATGAATAGAGAATTTGAAATGTCGAAAACGTGATAAATAAAAGTGAGTTAATTTCGATAAATGGGTTATGATAAATTAAGTATGAGGAAGACACTTCGTTGTATACTGAACACTAAATTCCGAGGTATGGAAACTCATCTCTATCCCGAGGAGTAAGAATGTACGTCAAGTCAAGGTTAGTTTTCTAAATTGTTCGACTTCATTGTTAATCAATGGATATTAATGTTTGAAATCGAAAAGTGGAGATAAGCAGAAGATGATTTTTTTTCATATGAAAATCTATACACACCCTAGATAGTGAATTTGTCCGCTATCGACAACTTGACCCTTTTAAAATTATCGAATGTTGGTTCAAAGAGGCCAAGATTAGCATGAGTTATCCAAAAACCACTTCAAACCAATGGTCAGCTTCGAATGTTGAAAGAGTTGGAGTAGTTGAAGAGACAACACGGGTGCCCTAATTGAACTTTGTAGCTCTATACAAAGACTATACTAATTTGGGAGGAAAGTCGTTTAAGGGCATGGAATCCATCATCGAAATCCAAGCTTGGCTTCGTTTTTGCGAGAAGATTTTCAAAGGGCTGGATATTTCAGATGAGAAGAAGCGCTTGTGAGCATCTTGGCAGTTGCAAGATGGAGCAGCAGTATGATGGGACTCTGTTACGACGAATGTTCCAAAGGATGATTTTTCTTAGGCTAAATTTAAGGAGGTATTTAAAGACCATTTCATGCCCGCTGCAGGGTAGACCTGTATGTATAGAAGTTTATTGGATCTTAAGCAAGTAGATTTTTCAGTAGCTGAATATGAGACCACATTCAATGAGCTATTGCGATTTGGGCCAGATTTGATTGATACCTCACTAAAGAAGAATGAGATGTTTGTGATGGGAATGAGATATGGATTTTAGGAGAAGATGATCGCCTATCTAAATGGATCTTTTGGGGATTTGGTAGATATGGTTTTGAGGTATGAGGTTCTGGAATAAAAGTAGCCAGTAGCAACACCTAGCAATAATAACAGCAACCCGAATAAGAGAAAGTCCAATCATTTTGGGAAGAAGCGGCGGGGAAGAAAGCTAGGATGTGAGGCTCAAGAGAAATGGTATGAGAATGTTACAGAATTGTAATCAGAAGGGTTGCACTCCAAAATTCTATAGGAATCCAAAGGTTCAAAAGGCAGGACATACTTCTTCCATAGTTCAGAAGACACTCTGCTTTAATCGTCACCAACCTGGGCATATAGTGAAAGATTGTCCAATGATGAAGAAAGGGGAGCAAGTTAAGGTTTATGCTATTAAAGAGGAACCACCGACTTCAAAGGGTGCGGAAGGAAATGAGTTCTTGAATTTATATGTTAATAGCATTTTAGTTCGAGTATTGTTTGATTCCAGGTCTTTCCATAGTTTTATTTCTAAATAATTGGTAGATAGATTACAACTTTCCCCAGGAATCATAGAAACCCCTATCTGTGTGTCTAAACCCATAGGTGGTACAACTAATCTGTGTATGATTTGTGAAAATACGTAAGTTGTTTACGTTAAACACCATTTATTTTATTTTGTTATGGATTTAAAGGGTTTGATGTCTTTCTCGATATGTATTGATTATCAAAGTATGGAGCTGTTCTAGACCGCGTTAAGCGAAGGGTAGTGTTGAAAACCAATTCTGGAAAGGTATTGGAAAAGATAGTTTGTAGTAAGCCAGCAAGTGAATGAGTAGTTTCTTGTATGTAATTGATTCGTCCCAGGAGAAGTCAGGGTCGATAGTAGTTGTTAAGGATTTTCCTGATGTTTTTGAAGAAGTTAACAGTTTACTTCCACATTGGGAGAATGAGTTTCATATTGACTTAATTCCCTATTCGAGACCTATTATTCAACCTATTCGTAAAATAACCCCGAGAGGGAAAAAGGAGTTAAAGGATCAAACATAGATTTGTTTAGAAGGGGATGGTTAGACCAAGTCGTTCAAGTTGCGAAGTAGCGGTGGTTTTTGTTACAAATTCGGATGGTTCTTTGAGACTTTGTGTGGCTTATAGGGAGTTGAACAAACAAACAGTTCGGAACAAGTATCCTTTAACTTGCATATATGACATGTTTAACCAACTCCATGGTGCTCTAGTATCTTCCCAAATGGACCTTGCTATAGGATATCCCCAGTTATGGGAAGTGGATGATCGTATTCCCCTAACAGCATTTAGAGGGATGGATTTTTGCTTTGACTGGTTGGTTATGCCGTTGGGCCAACCAATGCACCCGCTTACTTTGTAGATCTTACGAATTGCGTTTTTAGAAATGTTCTCAATAAGTTTGTGTTGGTCTTTATAGACGATATCCTTATCTACTCTAAGACCGAGGAAGAACACAAACACCATTTGGAAGTGATGTTAGAAAAGTTAAGGAATCACATTCTGAAGGCAAAACTTTCTAAGTGCCACTTTTGACAATTATAAGTATGGTTCCTAGGACATGTTGTGTATGGGGATGATATTTTAATTGATCTAGCAAAGGTGGCGACTATTCAAGAATGGAAGACACCGCAGACTCCTACCGAAGTCTGAAGTTTCATAGGCCTGGCTGGATATTATAGGATATTTATCCAGGACTACTCCAAGATTGCCTCGCACGTAAGCAAATTGACGAAGAAAGATGAGAAGCTTCTTTCGACTTCGAAGTGTGAGGAAGTGTTCGTTGAATTGAAGAAGAGGTTGACCAGCGGTCCGGTCTTAGCTATTCCTGATAGAGGAGAAGGATTGACTATGTATATAGCTACTTATGGTGTAGGATTGGGTGCAGTTTTGATGCAGCACTAGAGAGTCATTGTTCCTGCTAGCAGGTAGCTAAAGCCTCATGAGAAGAATTATGCGACACATGATTTAGAGTTATTTGCTATTGTGTTTGCACTGAAGATGTGGAGGCATTATTTATTGGGTGAAAAGTTCGAGCTCTACATGGATCACAAGTCCTCGAAGTATCATTTCATGCAAAAAAAATTTAATTTGAGGCAGCGGCGGCGGTTGGAATTTCTAGCAGCATATGACTTGGATATTTTATACATGCTAGGGAAGGCAAATGTGGTAGTGGATGCTTTGAGCAGGAATGCACTTTTGGCACTCTTTGAAGTTACTCTGACTCTTCTAAAGAGGATTGCAAGCAAACAAAGGAAAGACAATCACTTAAGGGAAATTATCAAAGATGTATAGGAGAGGCCGTGTTCAAGTTTTGAGATAGACCACCGTGGCATATTGCGTATGAATGGGAGGATATATGTTCTTAATGTCGACGGTCTTAGGCAGAAAGTTTTATCAAAGTGACATCGGTCCAAGTTGATGATCAATCTAGGTGTTTCAAAGATGCATTGAGATATGAAGCAAGTATTCTGGTGAAAGGAAATGAAGAGGGATATCTCTATCTATGTAAATAGATGTGCGAATCGCCAGCAAATCAAGAGTGATCACTAAAAAAATGCTGGGCTACTCCAACCGCTGGAAATCCCAAATTGGAAATGGAAGCAAATATCAATGGACTTCATTGATGGTTTACCCAGATCTAGGAAGGGTAATGAAGGTGTTTGGGTCATTGTGGATCGGCTAACTAAGAGTGCCTATTTTATTCCAGTAAAGCCGACGAGGACTGCAACAACTTTGGCAGAGATTTATATTAGGGAGATCATCCGATTGCATGGTGTTCCAATGACTATTGTAAGTGATCAGGATCCAATTTTTACCAATCAATTTTGGAAAGTGTCACAAGTAGCTTTGGTAGCAAAGCTAAGTTTGAGCACAGCCTACCATCCTCAAACAGATGGTCAAACAAAAAGGGTTAACCGAATCTTGGAAGATCTCTTGGGAGCATGTATCTTGGACTTTGGAGGATCTTAAGAAGTTCATCCGCACTTGGTGGAATTCTCTTAAGACAACAGTTATTAAGCAAGCATTGACATGGCACCCTATGAAGCTCTTTATGGACGACACTGCAAGTCACCAACATGTTGGGTGGAGACCAGGGATCGACTAATGCTTAGATCTGATATGATTAGGAAGGCTACGGAGAAGGTTGCTGTGATCAAGAGGAGGATGAAAGAAGCTTAAGATCGATAGAAGAGTTATGCAGATCAAAGGCGAATGGATTTATAATTTGCAGTCGGAGACTTTATGTTAGTGAAGATTTCACCGATTGGAGGAGTTGTTTGATTTGGGAGAGTAAGGAAGTTAGCGCCAAGGTATGTTGGACCTTTTCGAATTCTTGAGAGGATTGGGCCGCTTGCCTATAAATTTAAGTTGTTGAGAGGTTGTCGGGAGTTTATAATGTTTTCCATATATCCCGTTTGAGGAAGTATGTGCATGACCCATCGCTGATTGTGGAGCCATCTGTTCAAGAGGATTTGGAGGTGGAATCAAACTTGACCATGATTAGACATCCAGTTCGCATCGTGGATAGAGATGTAAACCAATTATGTAATAGGTTGTGTGGTTGGTTAAGGTTCAAAGGAGTGAAGATCCCAGAAACTGCACTTGGGGGACTGAGGATAGCATAAGGGAAGCTTATCCTGTGATGATCGGATAGTTGTTTGCTTGTTGTATGGATTGTGTACTCACTGTTTAAGATGTAGTTGCTCAACATGTATCTTTTATATGCGTTTCACCATTCATAATATATGCCTTCTTTAGTTATTTTGAGTTATCTTTTGTGTGCTAATTGTGGGACAAAATTCTTTTAGGGGGGGATGTAACGACTCGATATTTGATCACTTTACATATGAATATTTTTTACATTTTTAAATAATTAATTTATGAATTTTATAACTCAAATAAACCTCTTTTAAATAATAACTGATGATGGCGAAGTTATTTCAAATTTGGTTTAGATAAGTAACTAGTTCGAAAAAAATGAACATGTGATCATAAACTGTTTTTTGGATTTTTGACTTTTCATCGTCTAAAAGTTATCGGAAAACATTGTGTACACAAGGGTATATATATGCACACACTTATATAAATAACATATGAAATGGTTAGAGTTAAAATAAGTTAAATTATTTACTTAAGTAATAAAGTGAATGTTGACTTTTCTTTTAAAATATTAAAATAAAAGAAAATGTCACATAATAAGGTAACATCATAGTACATTCAAAAAAAGCGGTGATGTGATGGACATGGGGGTTGTGATGGATGGAGTGTCGAGTAAGGAAATGGGTAATGATGTGGCAAAAGTTTAAGGAGGATAATGGTTGAGGGTTAAAAGGTAATTTCAAATTTTCCTTTTTTTATAAATGAAACTCATTTTTCTCAATTCTTATTTTACTTTCACCATCTTCATTTCAAACTATTTTTCTTCTTTTCCAAGCTCCCTCTTATATTCTCATGACTTCCTTAAAGTTTTAAATTTATAAATCCTTCTTTTACCCATTTTCAAACTTTGAAACAAAGCTAAATATACTTCATTTTCTCTTCTACACCTCCTCTCATCCAAAAGCAAGCCTAAATTTAGCCCCCAAAAGCTAGGCCGAGCCCAAGCAACCCTAGGCCGAACCCTTTAGGCCAATTAGACTTCCAAAAATTCAATTTTTATGAAGAAAAATCGATGTCCGGGTGTTGGTGCAAGCGGAGTAGTAGTTTGGTTTGTTTTCATGAGATTTTGGTGAGTAAAGCTCACCTTACTAAAGCAAAGTTTAAATTTGTTTTTTGTTGATACTAATTTTTCCTAATTGGTTTTTTGGAAAGTGATGTTGCTTGTGTTGTACATATATGTGTTTATATGTGGGGATTTGTGGTTTTGAAAGTGTAGTTGAAATGTTTGAGTAATAGTTTGTAAGTTATGACCATTACTTATTGTATGTATGGTATGGCATTTGTATAAATCTATGAGTATGTATATGGATATTGTATGCTAAAGGGAAAATTTAATTGAGTTGTGACATCAAGATCCCTTGGGTTTTAGCCTTGTTTACTTATTTATTTCTAGAAATGTTTTATAAAGTTTTCAAAAGTTTGCTTTTTCTTTCCAAAACTTTATTCAAATTTTATAAAGTAATTTAAAACATGGAAGGAAAGGGTTTCTAAAGTTACTTTGATTTGTAAGCAAAATTTAAGATTATGGTATCCATAGCGATAGTCGCTATGGATGTAGTTCGTAAAATGAACATTTTGTGTAACTATAAGTGTTTTCACTTTAAATATTTTTGAAAAGTATTTCAAATTTATATTATAAGTATTAAAAAGGTTTAATTATTATTTATTAATTAAGTAAAAGTAATTAGCATTTACTTATTAATCAAGTAAGGTAATTATTGTTTATTAATTAAGTAAAGGTAACGAGTACTTAATTATTAATTAAGTAAGGTAATTATTTTTCATTAATTAATTAAGGTTAATTATAATTAAGTAAGTAAGTAAAAGGTTATTTATTTTGTTTATTTAAGTAAAGTTTAATTATTAATTTATTATTAATCAAGCAAAAGTTATAATTATTTAAATTAAATTTTAATTAAATAAAGGTAATTATTAATTAATTATTAGCAAGCAAGGTATAATTGTTACTTAATTATTTAATTAAGTTAAGACTTAATTATTATTAAATAAAAGGTTTAAACTTATTATTAATTAATTAAATAAAGGCTTAATTTTTAATCACTTTATTTTTAAGGATAGGATTGTTTAAAAGCAACTTTTCTTTTACAAAGGATGGGGTTTAAACATATGGGATTTCTTTATCTGTGCCATTAAATAGTCAAATAAATATCATAAGTTATATCAAAACGTTGACACATTTTGTTGAAAGTAGGTCGTCTTATATCTAGCACTAAAAGCCGATGAGTAGACTTTCCTCTATCTATGAAATCTAGAACTTGATTTTCTAGGCGAGGGAAAAGAAGTCAAAATATCGGAAACATGATAAATATAAGAGATTAATATCGACAAATGGGTCATGATAAATTAAGTATGTAGAAGATACTTCATTGTATACTTAACACTAGATCCTGAGGTATGGAAACTCGTCTCTATCCCGAGAAGTAAGATTGTACGTTGAGTTAAGGTTAGTTTTCTAACTTGTCCGACTTTATTGTTAATCAAGGGATAATACTGAAATCGGAAAGTGGGGATAAGTATGGGATGTCTTATTTTTCATATGCAAATCTATACATACACCATATAGAGAATTTGTCCGCTATCGATAACTCGACCCTTTTAAAATTATCGAATGTTGGTTCGAAGAGACGGGGATCAGATGACATGAGTTATCCGAAAACCACTTCGAACGAATGTTAGCATTTGAATTGGAAACATCGCAAAGATGGTGTAATCAAAGACGAAGATCTTGGAAGTGCAAGGGCTACTTGCTACTAATCCTGAGAGTGATTTCAAAAAGGATGTAGTAAGAGCGGTGCCTTTGTATTGTTCGTATCCTGAACAACTTGTATGGACGAACGCTGGCATTGCATTATCGCCTGAAGGGCAGTGTTAGCATTCCAAGCGGGATTGCTATATAAAGGTAAATCATAAACTCAAACCTCACCACCGGTAATGACTAAATCAAGGACGTGCAGCAGGGCTATGTGAGTCATTCCTATTAGGGTATGATCATCGCCTGATCAAGATCAGTATCTACTAATTTATGTATGCTTCGGGCCCGGTGTGCTTGTTGATCGCAACCATAAGGGTAATCATATTTGGTACCATCCAGTAAGGGATAGGCCGTACCTGAGTAGTAGAGGTGCAATTAAAGCAATCTCGGTACATTTTCTCTATAGGTGTATTGAACGTAAGGTAGACCATTACCTTTTCATTGTATGGAATCCATTCCTCAATAAGTGTCTTTCGGACTTAGTTTTATACCTATTATGCTGGAATCAAATTAATGTAACAATTTCAGCTATGATTCAATATTTACTTTAAACCCTAGACATTATTATAATATCACTGGATTTTCTATTACAAGGATTTGGTTATCGTAAGATAAAAACCCGTTCGTGTATATGTGCGATGTGGTCTTACGAAATACCTTTGCTTTAAAAGAGTTTTATAAGCATAATAATTCGGTTATTTGGAGTTTGCTTACATTCCGACCCATGTCTGACCCATAATTTTTCTTTTTTCCCCTAAAACTCTTGGGTACTCAAATTTGTATGAGTAACCAAGTAGTCCAGGTTCTTACGGATGCATTTTGGAGGAGCATGGAGTAGAAGGCTTCGAACTTAGCTAGTTATCTATTTCATTTTCGTTTTATGCATATTTTGTATCATCATTGTAGGGACATGCAGTTATAACCGTCCCTGGCTAAAGTTAATACCTATTATGACTCTGATATATCATTTTGGAAGTGATCATTTGTATTATTATTCTATTACATATTATAGCTTTTGCATTGTGAGATTCTACGTTTCTTTCTTCTTGTCTTTTCTTTTTACCCCAACGGCTTATCTTTTGGACACCAAGATAATCGGCACATGAATATCGTAGATATATTAAGTGTCATCTTTAGGAGTAAGAAAAGCGGATCATTACAGGAATTTTTTTAAAAGAGGACGATCACACTTTCATTTGTTTAATACTAAAAGGTTAAATACCAACCAGAATTGAAGACTACAGACCCATTGCTTATTGTAATGTTAATATAAGATCTTTAGTAAAGTTATTTATAATAGAATGAAGATGATTTTACCAGACATCGTTGCAGAGTGTTAAAGTGCATTTATTAAGTGGAGAAGCATATCTGAAAATTTACTTATGGCGCATGAACTAGTTAGAAACTTGAACTAGAAATGGTGCCGAAAAAATTTATTTAAAGGTTGACCTCCACAAAGCATATGACAAGAATAAATAGACAATTAATCCTACACATGCTTAGATGTATGGGTTCCTAAACAAATTTGTTGATTTGGTTAGTGATTGTGTTACCACTCCTACTTTCTCAATTCCAGTGAATGGTATTCCTAAATGATACATTACCAATAATCGAGGAATTAGGTAAGGAAATCCTTTATTTCCTTACCTATTCGCAGTTGCCATGGAATATTTTACCCTAGCTAACCATAATAAGTTATTCCAGACAATACGTAATTTCCAACCAAGAGTGAGTCATCTCTTATATGTCGATGACCCGATGATTTGCATAAAATCAAGTGGTGAAGCAGCTAAAGTTATAAAGAATATTTTCCAAAACTTGTAAGAGAAAGTGAGCCTCAAACTGAATGAACTTAAGATAAAATGCTACTTTAACAAGTTCTGGAGGAATAAAATAAAGGTTTTAAACATTTTGAAAGTTAGGAAAAGGTAACTACCGGTGAAATACTTGGGAGTTCCTCTCTTTTCCAACAAAATAACAAAAAGAGAATGTCTGGCTGATAACAAAAATAAGAGACAAACTGCAGGGGTGAAGTTCTAGATTGCTATCTTTTTCTAGAAGAATAGAGCTAGTTCATACAGTTATTCAACTAAAAGTGAATTTTTGGAAATAGACATCCCAACTTCCAGATTCTTCATTTGACAAGATTAAGAAAGTGTGTGCTGATTTTATTTGGAAAGGTAGATTACACAAAATAAAATTCCAAGACATCTATCAATCTAAAAAGGAGGGTGGTGTAGGGCTTATAAATCTGAGAGACATGAAGGATGCTTTCATTCTAAAACAAGCTTGGAAAATTATCAACTCTAATGGGCTATGGGCTGGATAAATAAGACAGAGGTATATCAAAGGAACATTTTGGCAAATGGCAGTAGATAACAATGCTTCTCCTACATGAAAAGCTATAATGAAAGTAAGGAGTAAATGGGCTGAAAATTGTACTAAAGAGATTGCTCAAGGAAGAGAGGCTGATTTATGGAGGGACCTTTGGATAAATTACGAGTCTTTGATAGACTAATTGGGTCGGTACATCTTTTATACTTATGGTTGTCCTAATAGGAATGTTGAAGTGCTCATATAGAACAATAGCTAGAATTGTGACTCAATTCCATGCAATCCGGAACAGTAACAACAAATAGAATATATGCCTCTGTATTTTGGTAGAGATAATGACATATGGACTTGGAAGCATAAACCAAAGGATTTTACAACCAAATCTACATGGGAAACAATAAGGAGGAAAGATCAATAGCTTAGTTGGAGAAAAATTATATGAGATAAAATGAATAGTCAAAATTGGCTTTGACCACTTACAAAGCATTACTGGGCGGAGACAGATTGATGAAGTAGAGGATTACCGATGACAAAGGCTATGTTTTATGTAACAAAGACAAAGAAAATCACTCGCACTTATTTTTCGAATGCGAATTTTCTCAGAAAATTTGGGGAAAATGTAAACTTTCAGCAAATTTCAGGAATTTGAACTCAAATTTAAATGAATTTGTAAATGACCTGGTTGAACGAAGGCTAGTTAAAAACCTGGAATCCAAAAAGTGTTGAATTTCCCTAACAGTTGCTATTTGGAGTGTCTGGAAGGAGAGGAATTGAAGAGTTTTCCAGAAGATGGAGTGAAACATTAGAGAAGCCAGTAGTTTAGCTATGTTAGACATGCAATTGGTAGCTAAAAGGATAAGTGGAAAATATCTTACCAAGAATATGGTACGAGGAGTAGACGTGACTAAAGTAATGGATCGGAGGACAGAATTGGAAGGAAACCTGGGTATGAGCTCTTGAATCTATTGGCTGCCATGAAGAAGAAGCTTGAATGAACTGAAGAGTGAAAAGATTGATAGATCTGGAAAGTATGTGGTTTGAAAATATATTGTACGTGTTAAAAAGTAAATTTATACACTTGATCTTTGTTTATATGTGGCTTTGGGCGATCAACTATTGGGCTAAAATGCCTTTATAAATGTTAACACTATTTCAAAAAAAATATCAAACATATTTTAAATAGCTTAAAATTGCAATGCATATGTTTATGGATTACAAAAAGAAAAAAACTGAGTTTTATTTAGGCCTAACATATATATACATTTAATATGTGTTAATGTGTGTTTTATTTTACAATAATGTTGTCTAGTTTATAAATAATATACATATTGTGTATTTAAATTCAATTCCATTTGAAATATACATATGTATTATAATATATAATTCAAACTTTAAGATAGAAACATTGTTTGAAATTGTAAATCTAAGTTTTATTTTCAAAATCAAAATTAGATTCTTAAGATATTGTTTTAATTTCAAAATATACGGAATTAGTTAAAATTGGTTTAAAATATATTTATAATTATTATTTTCATTACAATTGGAAATTGATTTATAATTGTGTATGTGTATTTATAATTTTGAATAATAACTAAGGACAATGAAACCATATATAAAGGGACAATGTGTCCGTTGTAGTGTAAATCCCAATACCTATCAACATACGCATTAACCATGCACACTATATATATGTTTCACATGCATTATACCCACATAAGTGTATTTGATGCACTTGTAATAATATAATCAAATATAAATAAATTAAATAAAACCTTTTTTGAACAAATTAAGTAATATATGATGAATGGTTTATAAAAGTAGTAAGTGTAACTCCTAATCAATTGCACCCTTTTAACATTTATGTCGTATTAATTTGTTGCTCGTAAATAACATCTTGACTCTTCACTTACCAAAGTAATAATATAAAACAAGTAATTATTATAAATGTATACACACAATATTATATTTGATATACTCTATTTTATATAAATATCAAATTAATTGAAATATAAATTAATTAAATCTTCTCTTAAACAAAATTAAATAAAAACATATTTTATTTAAAACTGTATTAGATTTGATCCAATAAGCTGTTTAGACTTCACTGACCCAGTAGATCCAAAATAGGTTTATTTTTTGAAATATACCTTGTCACCTACTTCCAACTGGCCTGGTCCCTTCAATGGTATCAAAGCCATAATGGTCTATGTAGTCTAAATTTGCAATAATAGGGCTAACTCATAAAGCCTACATATTTGGTAAGGTCTCTAGAAAGGTAATATTTGAGGTTGGGTTTAGGTATCAAGTACACTTCCCTATCTAGCTACTAGCCTTGTTCGAAGGATGATGTAATCCTAAATATTATCCCTAATATAAGACCCAAATTGATTTTAGGCCTTGGGCTAATTTTTAAAATTGGTTTGAAGATTTAAAAGATATTTTGAATTTAAAAGTCAAATTTAAAATATAAAATAAATTTTATAAATCTTATAAAATATATTTTTTTAAAAACTATTTTATAAACTAATAAATTAATTTTTGAATTTTTATCTTAATTATATAATTAATTAGATTAATTAAATAATTAATTAAATTAAAGAATATATAATGATATATGTGTGTTTATCAAAAAATGTTTAAGGTAAATAATAATAAAATTTTTGAAATTAATTTTTTTTATTAACTAAAAATTATTTTAATTAATTTAATTAAACGTTAATTAATAAAAGAAAATATAAATATATAATGATACATGTATTTACATGAAACTATAGGTGTTATAATAATAATTTTATCTAAGATGAATAAAATAAAAATTTTGAATTTTTAAAATAATATAACTAAATTTGTTAATTAGATTAATAAATAAATAAGATTTAATTAATAATATACATAAGAATATTATACAAGTCAATTAAATTGTAAACGATTATAAATAAATTAAACTTATATAATATGAACGTATAATATTAGTGGAAATGTAAGAAACCCAATATAGGTTTAAGGAAGAAGTCCATACATATTGTACGTATACCATAATTTCGAATATGTTTGACACTTGAATCATGAGGTTATTTCATAAGAGATACATTGTTCATAAATTGATATCACTCAATATATATATATATATAATTAAAGATTATGAATTTTTAAGATAAGGTTTCCTCTACCATTTATATATTAAATGGATTACTTTCATGCTCTTTAGTTGTTGATCTTTCCTCAAGCTGGAGATATTTTGTGCAATACTATTAATATATTGACTAGATGAGGTAATATACATGCACATATTTATTGAGTTTTCTTCCGGGTATATGCATTATATTTAGGCCATCGTGAAACGGTAGGTATGAGTGAATAATCTTTCTTGATTTGTCAAGCTTTCCTCAATGCCTGAATGAGATTAGGACAAAGATCACGGGTTAGGAGTTATATATGATACAACCGACAAGATATCCATCGCATACGGGCCTATGATTATTGAGCTTTCCAAGTGGCCAGAATCCCAAGGCAAGTGAGTCCTAACACCCACCAGAGAAATCGAAAGATTTCTATTTTCCCTTAAGATTTTGAGAAATATAAAAGTCTAGTAGAAAAATAGTAACATTTAACCTTTCTAATATTTTAAGAATACATTCTATACAAGTCAAAATAATTTACTTCAATAAATTTGTGTAACTAATATAATTGGTAAAATGTTTATAAGCTCAATTATAGATTGAACTAAATTAAGATTTAATTATAAGTATAAAATATACTTACCAACAAAACTTTTGACTAGTTATCACTTTTATACCCATGCAAAAGCCTATTTATAAAACCACTAAAACATTCATACCATGATCGCTTACGTATTTATTTGTCCAGGATTGTATATTATCTTTTATGAGTTTTGAACTCTTAAACAATACAAGAATATATATATTTTACCAATATTGAATTACATATTATATGGTAAGCAATCATGATTCATAATGTACGAAATGTTGATCAAATTAATTCATACTAAATAAGAGTTTCTTTTTATGATGTAATTTATTAATTATTAAAATGAGAAATCAAATGGAGAAGGTTATAATAGATAAATTAAATAAGGAAAATATGTAATGGACTAATGCGGAAACGGATATGAGAGACAAGGCCCAAATTATTATGGATAATAAGCATGACTCTTTCCTCATTTCTTCATTTCGTTCTACACAAAATGAAATAAAAAGCTTACGAAACACATTAATGGTGGTGGTCTAAAAAGAGCAGCTAAGAAGATTAGGAAGAAAAATGCAAGCTAAACTAGATTAAGAAGATTATGCAAAGATCAAGCTGAGTAATACTAAACCCTTGACGGTTTCCTTATGTTTGATTTGGTTTTGATTTAATATGATGAAGTTCATATATGTTAATAATTAAATAAGACAAAATGATCCACTAAGAAATATTTTGGGGAAGATAACATATGTTGGATGTTTTCTTATATTCTCTCACTCTAATGATTTCGAAATGTTGTAAAAATATGATATGATGTTTTGATCATGAATCTGGAAATGGGTTCTTAATTTGGAAAATTTTCCTTTGTCAGAATAATTAATTACAGGTTTATTGAAGGAGATAACTAGTAAATAAAGAAGAGAAATAACCAGAAAATAGAATGTGAGTAAAATGATCAAAATGAATTAATCATAATTTTTATGGAATTTTATATGAATTTTCTAAATTAAAATTGATTATCACCAAAGGTAAAACTACGCTAGCTAAAGATGATTAAGTAGGAAACTGAAACCTATTAATATGTTAGAAAATTAATGTTAAACGATTAGGGGACAAGATCATATGTAAATTCTAAAATGAAGAATAAAGGATACTGCCACTAACATAAAGTGGATACTGGATGTATCAAATAATGACATGTGTAAAGGTATATAACGGATATGTTAGACTTTGTTGGAAGCAAAGCGGAGGTGCTGGCCAACCATTAAGAAAAAAAACCTAACTACCTAGGGGAGAGTGAAGTGAATTTACATACGACCTACTAACTTCTAGAAAAGGCCAATACTGCATAGAGAAGTACTACACCAAAATATGAAAATAGTAAGGAGCCTTAAAATGAAAGGCATAGGAAAAAAACTATGCTAAAAAGGCATTGTACAGAATGATGTTTGAAGTCATTATGAGTTTTAAGGCATAAGGCGGAAAGAAGGCAGGATGTACTTCATTGTAATATGAACAAGTCATAATATGCCTTAATACGAAAGTGGTTGAGAAGTACTACACCATAATATAAGTAAGTAATGTTGTGCCGCAATACAAAGGGGGAAAGATGTACTATGGTGAATCTAATATGAAACATAAACCCAATACATAATAATTGGGCAAAGCTCGGGTATCTTACGATCGCTAAGTGAAGGAAGAACCTGCAATAGAATGCGATTTTGGAAGGGATATTGACGCTGGGTCGAGATGCTCACTCGAGTGCACACCTTAAGAAGGTAGAGAGAGGCATTCCACATTCAAAGGGATATGGAATGTTCGGGGAGTTCTATGATTTTGCAACTGCATATGGATGATTCTTTGAAGTATAAATTAAAGTAAATAATAAGAAATGCATGTGGTAGATACCTTGACCTATAAACTAAACTAAATGAGAAGAACTATATATGCCTTGTTCTTTGCAGTATAAACTAAAGTAAATAAGGCGAACTACATGTGACTGAATGCTTTATGTACAATCTACAAAAAATAAGATGAACTGCATATGGCCAATTCTTTGCACTATAAACAAAAGTAAATTAGATGAACTACATGTGGATGATTCTTTAAAATATAAACTAAAGTACACAAGAAGAAACTGCATGGGGCTAGTTCATTGTAGAGTAAAACAAGAGAAACAAACTACATGGTTGTATTGAGTAGCATGAATACGTAGGCCGAAACTGTGTGGGATGCACTTCGAAAGAAAATAATAAAAGATGGAGTTGCACACTATGGACCTGTGTAGTATTTAACTAAATATGATTTATATCTTGTAATGAGTGGATTATTGATATGTGATTCTGTGAATAGTGAGGGGAAAACCTGTTCCGCGTGGTGTGGCGTGGTCTCAATTTATGTTACTCTTTGGGTAAGACATTATTAACACCAGACTTTATGTCTGACCCATGTTTTTATTATTGTGTCATCCCCTCATGGGTATTAATTTGAGTAAGTTGAGTTTATGATTTAGGCAAGCTTCTTTACATGGCATAGGACAAAGGCCGAAGAAGAGGGAAGAAGCCATGTTTGCTAATAAAGATTGTTTGTTTACACTGCATTAAGAGTTAGAGATGACATCATCATATGTCAGCTTGATACTCTATTATTTTCTACTGTAATTTGACTTCTATATAAGCATGACTTTGGGGTTAATTTGAAAAGTGTATGTAATGAATATTATGTTGGTTTAATGTAATGTAAATATTTTAGTTGCTATGTTTGCTTATATTGTTTTCCTTATATATTGATATCATATTAATTGATACTATTGTTTTCCTTAAATATTTTGGTAATGACTACAACATCATCAATGTTAAATTTCTAGGTAGGGGATGTTACGATTTGTTATTAAAGCATAGGTTAGGGAAACTTAAGTAAAACAGTGCTAGAAAATAAGAATAGTATTTAGAGTAAGGCAAATAATTGGGGACAGGTGTGTGCTAAGATATATGCATCCTTCTATTATTGTTTCACTATATTTTTCCATTTCTAATAAAGACTTACTTCACAGAAAAAGAAAGATGGAAATAAGGAGTGGATGAGTTAGGATTGGAGGAGAAAATGTAAGGAGGGAGACCGAGAGTACAAGGATCAATGAGAGAATGAATGTAAAACGCCAAAAGCACTTGAGGCGAAAGCTGCACAACCAGCTCATGTACAAGCATGGATGTGAATGCCTTAGTTAGGCAATTTATGATGCAAATGATGAGGGAGTATATGCCAGAGGCTACGGAGCCAAGGCCAGTAGTAGTAAGAGAAGACTTCTCAAAGTTGTACCGTATAGAAATTTTGGAGGGAAAATGTTTATGAGGACGGAACCAGTGGTCAAAGTGTTGAGTTGGCTCAGAGTTTGTGAGCACATATTTGGAGACTTGGGATTGAATTTTGCATAGAGGAGAAGTCTAGCATCGAGGCAATTGTATGAATACACTTTAGACCGATGGGAGATAGGAATTGATGAGACTCTCAAGGAGGAGATCACTTGGGTGCAATTTAAAGAGGTTTGAGACTTAGTTCATATCTACGTCTCAACGAAGTGTTCTACTATAGTAGTTCATAGACTCGAAGTGTAACGACCTGGAAATTTTAACGATTTAAATAACGTAATTAACTAAATTTTTCATGAAATAAAATAAACTTTACAGTGAAAATTTGATATTTGGTATGCATCTATTTAAGCATAGCAAGTGGCAGATTCTTATCGAAAAATATGTAAGTTTGTTCTGTTGTGAAATTTCAATTTTAAATTTTAGAATCAGTTAATTTGATGGTAATAAAATATTTTGAAATCTGAATAATTTTATATAAAAAAATGTAAATCATTTTCCGATTGAGACGTTATATTTCGTTTCGCCAAATTTGGACTGCTGTAGCCCCGTTTATCTTATTTTCGGCGTTTTAGCAGTAGTTTGGCAGCGTAAATCGAGTTTTGATAGGATAGTCGTCATTCGTATCTATGTACCATTCTGTTCGTCTCGTCGTGATGATCTCCGCAGTATATTCATTTGTGTATTTTGGCGTCCGGTATGCAGCAAAACCTGCGAAACGGTTAGCCGTATCGGTATCCATTTTTTAGCCTTTTGGTGTTCAGTGTCCTTTCAATTGTCCAGCCGTAAAAAAATAAACGTTCAGTGGATTTTAATATAATTCCTGAATTCAATGGCTGGCTGGCACTATTCCTACCTTTTCAAAATATTTGTTGATTTTTTCGCTTCTTTGGTTCGTTTCCTTACCTCCACCCTTCCTTCATTCTTCTGTTCATTCTTTTTGCTCATCTTTAATAGAAAAAATAAATATATCAAAGCATATATATCCTGAAGCATGCATATATATTTTTCTTGTTTTGAAACCTGCTCATCGTCCACCCTTTTTCTTGCCGCCTCCATCAACTTTCTCTCCGTGCCATCTCCCTCACCGTCCAATACCCCATGGCCATCAACTCTCCAGCCACCCTCCTCCCCAGTCACCTTCCTTCGAACTTGACCCACCCTGACAACCGAACCTAGCCTTCACAACCCACGCCCTCCGACCAAGCTTTTCTCCACCCACATCGAACACAACTCGAAACCTCCACCATCGCCATTCCCTTCCACCTTCACCCAGCGACCCCGCCACCAAGCAGCAGTGCCATCTCCCTCCCCTCACGCAGCCCTTCCAACCCACTGCTAGTACTCCACACCCAAACCCGAACTGACCTACTCTCACCACCTTCATTAGCCTCCAACAACCGCTTCGTTTTCTCCGCATGACAGCTGCTCCTGTCACCTACCCACTACTGCATGCCACTGACCGAACCCCGCTCCACCTTTTCCCCGCTCCGCCACCTCCTCACTCCGACCTAGCTCTCCATGCAATAGCACAGCCTTCTATTTCATTCTGTTCTAAAGAAAAGGTATATATATTGCATATATATATATTTGTTTCCATCAATATCAAGCTAACTTTGATTTATTTTCATCCATTCCAAGTTTTAGCTTTGCTTTGTTTATCGAATTCTAGCTTCTAGCTTTGCCGCTGTCCGAATCCACATCCGAGTTGTCATGTCCGTATCCGTGTGTGTGTGCGTGTCCGCTTGCTTATTCTCGTTGTTTCTCTAGCCTCGAAAGGTGAGAAATCACTCACGATTAACATTCTTTTGTTTAGTAAATTTAGTTCACATGAAATGACAATTGAAATATGTTGTTAAATTGAATTGGTTAGAAATTTAATTGTTGAAATTAATTTGTTTACTTTTGTTAGTTGACATTTGATAACCATAACCTGATGTATATATTATATTTAAATTTGTTAATTATGATCATAATTGCCATTGATATGTTATGTTATTTTATATTATCATTTATTGTTATCACTCTGCAAGTTCCCTGTTAGTTAGGAAATCACTATGGGTTGAAATGATACATACCCGAACGATCTTATAGATTAGGGTAAATCGTTATGGGTTGAAATGATAAACCCAAGCAATATTATTGATTTTGAAATTTTAGGATTGTGGGTTGAAATGATATATATATCCGTAAAGTATTAAATTTAATTGCGGATTGAAATGATAAATATCTGTATCACTTGACCATATGATAGAAAATTATATGCGGACACCGTTGGTCTATTTTTAAATGATTTCCAGAATTTTTAAAGGAAAAATATGGGTTTTTAATAAATATGTGTAAAATTATATGTTTGGAAATTTTGAAATTATAAGTTAAGTTTTGAAAAATGTAAATTTTAAGATTTTACTTATGTCTCTGGTCACCAGTAGGTATCAATTGGTTAGCCAACAGAATAGGTCAGTTAGTATGTCTCGATGAGGCAACTGAATCTATAAATAGAATTAAATTTGCGAAATGCCTTGTAGAAATATCACATGATCAAGATTTGGTGGAATCCTTTACGGTTTTAAACTCTGATGGCACAAAACAAGAAATTCAAGTCAAATACCTTTGGAAACCAGAAATATGCTTAGTGTGTAAAGTTTTTGGACATAAAACTAGTACTTGCCACCTGAAATCAGAACAAATGAAATAGACCACAGATGAAAAGGGAGATCAGAAGACATTTCATGAAGAGTTAGATGAAGTCGTAGTAAAAAGAACAAGTATCAGACCCGTTTTGAAAAAAAACTCAGTGTGGAAAAAGGTTGTGGGTAAAAAAAATCCATACAAATGCACAAATGACACGAGCAACAGTGGAAAATAATGATAAAACTGCTGCAAATAGCAAGAACCCCTCTGAAGTGTCTCTTGAACGGAAAGAAGCATCACAAAATGACAATGCAACAGAAATAAGACAAGAAAATGAATTAGCAAAAGAAAAAACAGTCACAGTGAGTAACAAATATTCAATTCTGCAAGAAGAGGGAGAAATTTGTGAAACTGATGAAGACACTTGCAATGGAAATGAAACTGAAACCGAGGCAAATGAAATAAGCACGGGACAAAATGCAGTTACAAAAAAGAAACAAGATAGGATAATAAAAGGAAAGAAAGTGATATGTGAGAAAGAACAAGATAAATCAATCAGTTCAAGTGAAAGAAAAGAATAATACAGGGAAGCAAACAACTAGCAATGAGAAAAGCACAACTGATACTATGCACGTGCACAGAACTGGCATGCACAAACAAACAGATGCACCAACAAACCAACAGACCATATCTAAAGCTCAAACCAATACTGAGTCATTATGTCCCACTACTACACCTAACTGCTCTACTCACCTAATCCAAAATAGCTCCTCTAAATCAAACCTTGTGCCTACCACCACAACTACCCACTCCTTCATTGAGTATTCATATTTCACATGCAAGTGATACCATGCAATCTGAACCTTTCTGTAACCTCTCCCCCACCCAAATATTCACTGATATGCTTTCTATTGATGGATCAAACATTTTCAATTCCTCAAATTTCACTAACAATCCAAAATCTCCATCAAAATCAGATAAACTTCCCTAACTAAATTCTAAATCCATACCATCCCCATCTTCAGTCACCATAAACGGTCATGGCTTCATCTCAAAACAAGATCACTCCATCAACAAACCATAGAAAGAAACAAAAAAGATGAAGTTAGTAAGCAAAAAGAAATCAACAAACAACACAACTCCTATAACACTATCTCCAATTGAGTCAGAGGAGGAATCAGACTCATAATTCTATCAAATTCCAGAAAACACCCCATCTTCCAATGCTAGAAGAATAAGAAGCCTAAACAAAAAACCCACCAAGTTTAATCAATGATGAACAACATAGCTGCATGGAACATAAAGGGGGCTCACCAACATTCCAAGCTTGATAAGATAAAATCTCTAATTCAAAAATATAATCTCTCTTTAATCTCAATCTCAGAAACAAACCTTGATTCCACCATGACTCATAAAGCTGATAAGTACATAAATAGAAACTGGAACTTCATAACAAATCTACCACAATCACCATATGGAAGACTCCTTGTCCTCTTTGACCCATCAATTTATTCCCTGACTCCAATACTTCAAGATACACAATTCATTCATACTCATGCTCTCCACAAACCATCAAACAATTCATTGTATTATACCTTCATTTATGCCTCTAATTCTCCTCGGCTCAGAAATAAAATGCATGAAATCATTCCCCACTTCAGGCAGTCATCTCACCCATGGATTATTGTGGGTGATTTTAATTGCTCATATCTATCATCTCATCGAATAGGTGGAAGGCCTCTATCCATCTCTGAGCTAACTCCTCTAAACAACACAATGCAAAATGCATCTCTTGTTGAAATCCCTTTATCTGGATCAGAATACACATGGACTAATAAAAGCAATCATCACTCTCCAACCCTATCAAAGATTGACCATGGCTTCATGAACATCCCAACACTTGACCACTGGCTATCCATAAACATACACATTCCTATGCCACTCCTTTCAGACCACTGCCCTCTAATCCTCCACTTTGGATCTGCTGTCATTCATAAAAAGGTAAATTTTAAATTCTATGATGAATGGACTAACAGCTTTGAATTAAAGCAGGTAGTATCAGAAGCTTAGAAACAACACGCTTATGGAAACCCTATGCATTCACTGCAAAAAAACTCCAGAACACAAAGAGGGCAATTAGAATATGGGCAAAGAAAATATATGGACAAGGTAACAAAATATCCAACAAAATATAGGAGCAACTACAAAAAGTGCAGCAATTGATATTGAACTCAAACTCCACCCTAGAGATAATTCAGGAAGAAAAAGACTTAATTGTGCAACTTGAAATAGCTTGCATGACAGAAGAAAATATGGCAAAGCAAAACGACAAGCAGCAATGGGCAACTCATGGTAATAGGAACACCAAGGAATTCCATGCATCATTAAAGATCAGACAATCAAAATCAATGATACATCAGATTAATGATATGCAAGGTATCTCATATAACACCCCTGATAAGATAGATGAAGCATTCTTGAACTATTATACAGAATTACTTGGTAGCATCCCCACCCAAACTGATAACGCAATTCTCAATAACCTTCCTATACCAAAGATAACAACTGACATGCAAAGATCCTTCATTACTCCAATAACAGATGATGAAATTAAAAATTCAAATTTTACTATGAGAAAGGCAGCCTCCCCAGGACCAGATGGATTTACTGTTTCCTTTTTATACACTATCGGGATATCATTTCTCCTGATATATACAAGGCAGTACATAATTTCTTCAACAAAAACAAGTTACATGTTGTAGTTAACTCTACAAATCTAATCTTGATCCCCAAAACTGCCAATCCAACTGATGTATCACAATACCGACCAATTGCTTGTTGTAATGTCATCTACAAGTGCATATCACATATCCTAGCTTCTCGCCTCAAAAATGTGTTGCAACATATTATTTCCTCAAGTCAAGCAGCTTTCCTCCCAAATAGAAGCATACTTGATAATGTGCTTCTGACCCATGAATTAATCAATGGACATTCATTACCTTACAAATCCCCCAGAGCCATGTTAAAGATTGATATTAGAAAGGCTTTTGACTTAATGAATTGGACTGCAATTATGACTGTTCTGGAAAAGGTGGATTTTCCTACAGCTTTCAACAACTGGCTCCACACATGTATCTCAATAGTCAGATATTCCATAGTCTACAATGCACACAATGTAGGTTATTTCAAAGGAACCAATGGCTTAAGACAAGGAGACCCAATATCAGCATATATATTCATAATGGTCATGGAAATATTTACTCTTGCAATACAAAATCAGGTGAGATTGAAAAACTTTGCTTTGCATCCTAAGTGCAGGAATCCAATGATAACAACTCTAGCTTTTGCTAATGATTTGATAATATTCACAAAGCCAACAACCAAATCACTACAGTCAATAATGGACACTCTTTCCTCATTCCACAAATTCTCCATGCTAAAAATAAAACCCCAAAAATCCCACCTCCTAATTGCTGGCCCAAATGATATGCAGAAAGCTATGTGTTTCAACATAACCCAAATGCAACCACCACACTCTGATATGAATTATCTTGGCATACCTTTGGCAACAAAAAGAATAACATTAGCCCAGTGTGTTCCACTGTATGAGAAGATCACCTCAGTAATGAATCGATGGGAGAATAGGCATATAGCTCAATCAGGGAGACTAGTAATAATAAAGGCTATCATACTATCTATGACTGTTTATTGGGGTAGAACATTCCTCCTACCATCAAAATTGTTGGCAATGATAAGATCTGCAATTATAAAATTTATATGGTCAGGATCAATACATACTCAAAAGCTATCTCCTATAGCATTTAAGAAGTTGGAAAAACCAAAGAAAGAAGGGGGATTAGGAATAATGAACATGAAGTTATGGAATTATGATGCATTGTCTAAGCACTACCATGATCTACTAAATAATACTGAGTCACTCTGGGTGCGATGGGATAACAAAAACAATTTAAAAGACAAAGATATATGGATGGCAGAGACCAAACAATCACATAGCTGGGTGTGGAAGACTATGTTGAAAGTTCGTGATATAATGTTACCCCATGCAAAGTTGTAAATAGCATCAACTAGTTCTGCCAAATTCTGGACTACCCCATGGATTACTCATGGTCTGATCCTTCAGAAAATTATTTCATATGAAAATATGATGCAAGCTGGGATCTCACCAAATGCAATTGCAACAAGATACATAAATGAAGGAAGAATAAATTTGAATAATACAAGCAACCCAACTGTGAAGGCGATATGGGACAAATACAATGGCCTACCAATAACTTTCATATAGAATGATGAGTACAAGTGGATGGAAAAGCAAAACGAACACTCCACCAAGACTGTATGCAAGGCATTAGTGAGGGAGATGAATAGAACTTACTTCCCATGGCACTCTCGAATTTGGAATAAATTTGCTGATGAAAGGTTAAACTATATGCTCTGGAAAGTTTTTAAAAATGCCTTGAATACATTGAGTAATCTATCTTATAGAGGTATAAGTGTTTTCAAAACTTGCAAGCTCTGCAACAATGCTGATGAAGATGTATACCACTTATACTTTAACTGCACTTACACTAGCTATATATGGAACAAAATAAGATAAAAAGGAGGTTACGACACTACAAGTAGAAACGGTAAAATAAAATGGATCAGAATCTACAAGGCGACAAAGTGGAAGTTACAACAGACATATGAAATACTGATAATGCTGAAAATTGCATTCATAGTGATATGGGAAGAGAGAAATAACATAATATTCAATCGAGCAAGAAAGACAAGAGTGCAACTGTACTACGAGACAAGTAGAAGAATATATGAGATAATAAGCCTATCAGCATACCCATTTGATCAGGCGACTAAAAAGAAATGGATGTAATATCCAGTTCCAGCAGTGATGTCTTGCTCCGAGACCAGATTGGATTTACTTCGAGTTATGCTGTGTGTTTCTTGGAGTTTCTTGTGTTCTGCTTCGGTCAATGTCATTGCTTGCTGCCGCGTTTTTTTAATTTTCCATTTTAATCTTTCTTTCCTGATGTTTTCTCTGTAACTCTATATTTATGTTTGTAATAGTTTATTGCATGTTATAAACAAGGTAGGGGTCCTTCACTCCGCTGGCTTTGCCAAAAATAAGATTTTACTTATAATTTTACTATTTTTTAATATATAAAATAAGATTTAATATAAAATGTTTGGGGGAATTAATTTAAAGGACAAAAATTTGTATATTTTTAGCCTCAAGGACACGACCTCAATATTTTAACCACAAGGACAAACATTCTCCTAAAAATTATTCATAAGGAATACTTTCAAAATTATTCATAAGGACAAACATTTTTTCAAAACTGCTACTGAACTAAAAACTGATACCTAAAAACTTAAAAACTGATACCTAAAGAAAGTTGTCCTTCAGGATAAAATACTGAAGGTCTATCCTTGAGGCTAAAATGCTGAGAAATTTTGTCCTTGACAATAATTTCCTGAAAATAAAATATATTTAATAAATAAAATTTAATTTAATAAATTTTAATATAATAAAATTTAATAAAAGTTAATTTAACTAATATATAATATGTTTAAACTATTTATTTAAATTTATATTAATATTTTAAAATTAGATTTTGTAATAACTTTAATAAAATAAAGGCTGGGAAGATAAATTAAGTTAATTTGTAATTTAATTTGTTTGAGAATTGAATATAAATAAGAACTGATTGGAAAGTTATTGATTTTGAGATTTTGAAAGGTATGATTTTATAACTTGATTTAATTAAAGGTGATTAAATGAATATTTTCAAATTTAAATAAAATTGAATATTTAATTTTGATTTAAATTAGTAATTTGAAATTTTATTTAAATGCTTATAAAAAGTGATTAAGTGAATATTTTAGAATTAAATATAATTAAAGTAGGTATTTAATTATTGATTTTATTTAAATTTGTAATTTGAGACTTTATTCAAATGTTATTAAAGTGATTAAGTGAATATTTTCAAATTTAAATAAAATTAAAGTTGAATTTTGAAATATAAATGAAGTTTAGCAAATTGAGTTATTGTAAATTATTTGAATATTCAAACTTTGAAACCTATTGAATTGGAAGTGGTTTAAATTTGTAGTTCAAACCTGGATTTGAAATTGATATAAATTAAAATGGTTTTAATGAGAATTTGAATTGAACCTTTAACCCTTTTAATTGGAATCGTTAAACTGGGATTGATTTAAGTTGAATTTTTAGAACTAAGCTGATTTGAATTGATTCATGAAATTGGAAGAAACAATTCTAATTGGAAACTATTTTTGATAAAAACTTTTTTTAATATATAAATTATTTTTAGTATATAAACTATTTTAATCTATAACCTATTTTTAAATATAAACTATTTTTAATGCATAACTATTCTTATATATAAACTACTTCCAATATTCAAACTGTTTAAGTTAGAACTATTATGATTTAAAGTGAATAATGATTTCGAAAGTGATATGATTTCGAAAGTGAATATGATTTCGAAAGTGATATGATTTTGAAATGAATATGATATTTTGATATGAAGTATGAACTGTTTGAAATGAAAATGACCACCGTATGAAATAAGCATTTGGTTGTTAAAGAGACCGAGATCGGATATTATCATACTCTCTGCCAATACCGAAAACCATTTTAGCAACTGTGCACGTGGTGGAGAATCCATAACGAAGTAGGATGGTTTGGCGAACGTCTATATGAGGTATGAACGCAGTTCTGACCCCCTAGGGTCAGCTTGATATGACTAAAACATGAGCTATACCAGGCCAAGTGTGGTCGCTCCTCCGACCTGGCACATTTCTTCGATACCATATTTATTACTCTGTGATTGATTTGGTGGCCACCCTCGATTTGATTATGGGAGTGTGTTCCGAGGTTGGCGGTAGTAGCTGCTATGTGTTACCACCAGTCCGGGAGTGCAAACGGTAGAATCCTACCCTAGAATTGCCTCGCGTGCCTTGTCATATGCCTTATCACACCCATTACGAGTTTGGTTTGTGTCGTACCTATGGAGTACTCCCTGATAGCCCACCGGTTTGGTGGAGTTTACAGTACTGTATAGACTACGACATTTATATAAAAAATGTATTAATGGGGATATGGGTAACTCCTTAACGCTGTTTTAATATTTTACTTTACTGTAGACATTATCTATGTTGCGTATTGTATTATGTATGTAGATAGTTCCACGGATCCTTAAAGGATGGAATCCCAAACATCCTTTAAGTTATGTTGCATTTCACTTAGACATTTCACTTGAGTTGATTTACTTGCATAAGAATGTTAATCCTAACTCGAGTGTTTTGTGTTTTACTTTATGCTCGGGTCAGCCTGAGTGTCACAGCATTTGAGACTCATCTTTGGAGCTTGGAGCTTTGCTTGGAGATCTATCTTTTATGCATTCAGTTTTCAGTTGTTTCCAGTTGTTTATGTTCAGACTTGTCATTTGCTTTTGTATTGAGACTTCTATGTATTGGATTTCTGTTGTATTTTACTTTAGACTCTGATGTTCTATAGTAGCTTCATGAACTACTATTTATTTATTCCGCTGCTTACTGTTGTATTACTCTGTGTCTGTGATTGATTTATTAACTGTATATGCTAAGTTTTGCCTAATATAAATTAACAATTCGTTGTTTTGATTAATTCAAGTCTGACATGTGTGGATTATTGTCGATTTGAATGGTTTGAAATAGCCGGTCGTTACATAAAGAAGGGGGACCTTATGGTTAAAGGATACATCCAGAAATTCAAATTTTCTGGCTAAGTGTGGAAAGGAGATTATCAACACCCCACATAAGAAGAATGAGAAGTTTATCAGGGTTTAAAGCGAGGTCTTTATCATAAGGTGATTTCAAACATAACCTCTCCTTTTTTACTTGTGGTTGACATGGCCTAAAGGTATGCTGGGAAGTACCAGGAGCATAGAAGAGTAGAGACAAGGCCTAAAGTAGTGTAGAAGAAGAAATTTACTCTAAATACTAAGGGCAAGAAGGCGGTGCTATATGGAAAGGGTAGAGAAAGTTTCACTACGGAAGTTTTTTTTTGATTGGGGACAGAAGGGATATTATGCAACTAAGTATACTGCACCAAAGAATCTTGGAAGGGTGAAGTGCATCAAGTGTGTAACGACGCTAAAATTTGAACTGATTTTAAACTAAGTATTATTTGAATTTAAGTTAAATTTTAAAATTTGAATTTAAATAACGAATTTGTAATGTTTAGTAATATATTTTTTCAAATTCAATAAAAAGGAAAATTTTGTGAAATTTCAATATTTGGTCAAATTTAGTCAAAACTTGAATTTGAAAATTTTAAATTTTGAAAATTTAAAATTTATTCTTTTTTTATGATACTAGAATGAATTCTAGTCTCCACTCCACTTTTTGTTTCGATAAAATCCGACTTCTGCAGCTTTAAATCTGCAATTTATAGTGTAAAAACACATAATACGGACGTCGTATTTGTGTGTGTATTTTACCTGTATTTTATTTTGGATCTTGGGTTGTTAGGCTTGTGCTGCTGGGCTAGAATCTGGAAAGGCATCTGAATGGCTATGTAGCCTTTCACGAACAGATGTTTCTGTTGGGGGAAAAATATACGTACCTTTTATTTTTTGACTTCTCATTCTTCTTTCTTCTCATTTTGCTCTGCTGAAATATTTACAGTAACTTTCATCTCCTCCTTCCTCCTCCTTCCTAAGCCTAAATCCAATTCCAAACCCAGCCTTCCTCTTTCCTCTCCTTTCTCTCTCCTCTCCTTCCTCCTCCTTACCGCCATCCACCATCACCTTGCCGCCGGCCTCCACACCCACACACGCACCCTCGGCCACCCACCATCCACACGCACCACACCCATCATCCACGCGCCGCACCACAGCAACCACTCACGGCCTCCACTTCCATAGCCGTACACCCCTCCTCCCCCTCTAGTCGAGCCACACCATCCACACACCCACACACACACTCGGCCTACACCCCCCCTCCACAAATGCTTAGCCGAGCCACCCAACCCCCTAGGGCCGAACCATTTTGCCCATCTCTCCTCTTTTATAAAAAAAGGAAAAAAAAATTGTTCGTGTCTGTTTGTCGTGCTTGTTCGTGCCTTATTTCGTAGTCGTCTCTTCCATTAGCCACGAAAGGTGAGCAACCACTCATGACTTACATACTTATTATTAAGTGAATTAATATCACTTGAATTGTCATTGAAATGAAAATTTTGATTTTTGTTATGTTATGTGATATGATATGTGACTAATGTTATGTTTATTATATATGTTGTTATCACACTGCAAGTTCCCTTAGTTGTTGTTAGGAAAATCACTATGGGTTGAAATGATACATACCCGAACAATCTTATAGACTAAGGAAAATCGTTATGGGTTGAAATGATAAACCTGAACGGTTTTATTGATTTTGAATTTTACTTGGGATTACGGGTTGAAATGATATATTCCCGAAAATTTGAATTATTGCGGGTTGAAATGATATATATCTGTATCACTTGACCATAGGGTAGAAAATTATATACAAACACCGTAGTTGGTTTTTAAATTATTTTCTAAAATTTTAAAGTATGTTTGATTTAATAAATTTGATTTTTAAATTTAATTTAATAATTTTACTTAAAACTTATATTTGGAAAATAAATTATTTTATATGTTTTAAAGTTTATATTATAAGCTAATATGTGGTTTTAAAAGGAAATTTTAAGATGTTAACTTATAATTTTATTTAGTTTTAAATATATAAATTTAAAAATTTAATGTAATAAAATATTCAATATAGTTTTAATTTAATAAAATATAATAAATATAGTTTTAATTTAATATAATATGATATAGTTTTAATTTAATATAATAAATATAGATTTTTATATAATAACTTTAAATTAAAAAAATTAAGAAGTTAAGTAGAGAATAATTTGTAATTAAATCTGATTTAAATGATTTAAATTTAAATAAGATTTTATTTAGGTTTAAAGATGTGATTTTGGAATGTAATAAATTGATTTAATATAAATTATAAAATAAATGTTTTAAATCTAAAATATAATTGAAGTTAAATATTTTAGTATTGATTTAAATTGTAATTTAAGATTTATTATTTAAATGTTTTATAAAATGACCACGGTGTGAAATAAGCATTTGGTTGTTAAAGGGACCGGGGTTGGATATTGTCGTACTCTCTGTCAATACCAGAACCGTTTTAACAACTGTGTACGTGGTGGAGAATCTAGAATGAAGTAGGATGTTTTGGCAAACGCTACTGGTATGAGGTAAGAACGCAGCCCTGACCTTCGGTTCAGCTTGATATGACTAAAACAGGAGCCATAACCGGGCCAAGTGAGGTCGCTCCTCATATCGGATGCGCTTCTTCGAAACCATATCTTTGGCTTTGTGATTGATTGGTGCGCATCTTTGATTATGGGAGTGTTGTTCTGAGGTGGGCGGTAGCTGCAGCTATGCATTACCACCAGCCTGGTTCCGCAAAACGGTAGAATCCTACCCTGGGCATTGCCTTGCATGCCTTGTCATATACCTTATCGAGTCCATTACGATTTTGGTTTGTGTCGTACCTATGGAGTGCTCCCTGATAGCCCACCAGTTTACGGTGGAGTTTACAGTACTGTATAGACTACGATGACTATAAAAATGTGTTAGGGGATATGGGTAATGCCTTAACGCTATTTTCAATATTATACTTTACTGATAGACATTACATATATAGCGTATATTACTACATATGTAAATAGTTTAACGGATCCTTAAAGGATGGACGATCTCAAGCATCCTTTGAGTTACTGATGTATTTATTTGAACAGTTCACTTGAGTTGATTTATATATACAAGTATGTTAGTCCTGACTTGAGTGTTTTGTTTTACTTTATGCTCGGGTCAACCTAGGTATCACAACCTTGGATTCACCTTTTGGAGCTAGAGATCTATTGGAGATTTAGCTATCTATCTATTATTTCCTATTTCAGTTATTTCCCTTTCAGTCATTTGCTTATGTATTAGTGGACTTATGTATTTGGATTTCCAATTGTATTTGTTTTCAGACTCTTACATTATGTATTTGTTTTGAGACTATGTATATAGTAGCTTCATGAACTACTACGTTTTATTTATTCCACTGCGAGATATTCTGGTATTCTATGTCTATGATTTTGTGATTGATTTTATTTACCCCAATTAATTTAACAATCTGTTGTTTTGAAGGATTCAAGTCTGACATGTGTGGTTTTATTATCGATTTGAATGGTTGAATGGTTCGGAATAGCGGGTCATTACAGTTCGTATCAGAGCTTTGGTTTTAAGCAAACCTTAGCCTACAGGGTAAAGACTCATTAGAGATAAGGTAGAGATACCCTAGAATGAGTAGAATCAGTCTCAGAATCATTCTTGATAGAGAGCGTATTTTGAAAAGCATAAAATGGTTTTAAACGATTTTTAAAAGATTTTTGGATATAATTTTTTTTTTAAAATTTAATCCTTTTCCTAGAATTTCCTTCCTTCGAATCCATCTTGTTAATTAGAATTCTTTGATTAGGATTTTCCTTAAGTCTGACCTTTACCCTTTTCCTAAAAATTCATTTTTGATTTTCCAGGATGAATCGTAGGAATCCCAGAGGTAGGGGTCGAGGAATTGCCCCAGCACCAGAAGCTGTTGCACCAGTCAGATTCACCACTCTTTGTAAGGAGTTCACTCAGCTTGGTGGTACCAAGTTTACTGGAGCAAAGAGCATCATTGAGGCTCAGCCGTGGCTGAGGAGTTTAGAGCGGATTTTCATAGGTCTTGAGATCACTAATGCTCAGAAGCATCAGCTAGTCGCTTGGCAGTTGTAGGAGGCAGCCCAGGATTGGTGGTAGTCTGTTACAGCCCACACTATTGAGGCAAATATTAGTTAGGAGCAGTTTAGGTATAAATCTTGAGTTGGATTCAAGTTTGGTTAAGTTATCTCTTTGGAATCTACCTTAAGTCTTGAATACCATATTTCAGGGATGCTTTTGTAGCTAAGTGGATGCCCAAAGCCGGGAAGTCTCAGTTATACAGGGAATTTATGGATCTTAAGCAGGGAAGTATGACATTTTCTGAGTATAAGAGGAAGTTCAACGAACTGCCCAAGTTTGGTCCTAGCTTGATTGTTACCCCGCTTAAGAAGAATGAGAAGCTTATAGTTGGAGCTCACCCGGAGTATTATAATCGTTTGATTGCTCATGTGCACAGTCCTTTTACTGGATTGATGGATATGCCAATTGGATATGAGAACCCCACTTCTAAGAAAGCAACTGTTGTTTGTGCACCTCCATCTCAGCCTTCTTCCAGCAGCTCCAAGAAGAGGAAGTTCAACTTCCAGCAGTAGAAGAAGAATTGGCAGAAGACTCAGGGTTTAGGATCTTCTTCACAGAGGAAGCCTATTGATCTCTCCTCTATTACTTGCTTCAAGTATGATCAGAAGGGAAACTATGCCAACAGCTGTCCTAGTTCAGTCGGAGCTTCTGTCCCACCAGTTCAGATGACTAGGTGTGATCTATGCCATATTTGCTCGCAGCTAGGCCACTTCAAGAAGGACTGCCCCACTCAACAGAAGGGCAAAGGCATTTGGAATCTTCGTAGTTATCTCTTCCACTTCTCCTACTCTTAGTGATACCCAAGGTAGTCTCCAGGGCACCTTTTCTTTACTTAATCTTCCTGTTTGTGTCCTATTTGACACTGGAGCCTCTCATAGCTTCATTTCTGTGGATCTTTGTAATAAGTTTGAACACATTTTGCAACCTCGGTGTGCATATGAATCTTTATGTGTATCTAATCCTATCGGCGGCCCCGCCAACCTTAGTATGATTTGTAAGAGAGTAAAACACTTTTACAACGACCATCGTTTTTCTGGCGATTTCTATGTTCTTGGTTTTGATGTTTTTGAAATTTTGCTTGGAGGTGACTGGTTGAAGAAATTTGAAGCTGTTATCTCTTGCAAAGCATGAACTATTTCTTTAGTTGATGATAAGGGTAATCCTTTGGTGATCGGATGCCGTATGCCTCAGAATTATGCTGGCAGTTTTATCTTTTCTCTTGATTCTCATCCTAGTGACCTTGAATCCACTTTTATTGTCATACTCTTTCCCGATATTTTTGGTGAAGTCACTTCTCTTCCTCCTAGGCGGTAAATTGAGTTCCGCATTGATCTTATTCCTAGAGCCTGGCCAGTAGTTCTTCCTCCCAGAAGGATGGCACCCAGGGAGAAAGTCGAGTTGAGCAAGAAGATAGAAGACTTGTTTTCCAAGGGTTTGATTAGGCCGAGTCATTTGGAATGGGGAGCAGCTATGGTATTTGTCCCAAAGTCTGATGGTTCTTTGAGGATGTGCGTTGATTATAGGGAGCTGAATAAGCTTACTATGAAAAACAGATATCCCATGCCTCGAATCAACGACATGTTCGATCAGCTCCATGGAGCTAAAGTATTCTCTCAGCTTGATCTTGCCACCGGTTTCCACCAGCTTAGAGTGGTTGAGGAAAGCATTCCCAAAACCGCTTTCCGTACCGAGAATGGTTTCTATGAATGGTTAGTTATGCCCTTTGGCTTAACAAATGCTCCAGCTTTCTTCGTTGAACTTATGAATCGTGTTTTCTGTGATGTTCTCAACAAGTTCGTTCTTGTCTTCGTCGATGATATTCTTGTCTTTTCTAAGTTAGAGATGGATCATGAATCGCATTTGAGTTTTGTCCTTGAAACCCTTAGGATTCATCAGTTGAAAGCTAAGTTTTCCAAATGTCATTTTTGGAAGGATGAGGTCCGATTCCCTGGGCATATTGTTTCTGAAAATGGAGTTTCGGTTGATCCAGTTAGGATCACTACGATCAATGTAAGTCTATCCTCTTTCTTCTTTTGTAACTTAATTATCTTATCTTTCAGGATTGGGAAAAACCTAAAACTATATCGGATATTCGCAGCTTCTTAGCCTTGCTGGTTATTATCGGAGATTTATTGAGAATTTTGCTCGGATTGCTGCACCTCTTAATGCTTTGACTCGTAAGAATGCCAAGTTTATATAGAATGGTAAGTGTGAAGCTGCATTTAATGAGTTAAAGCGAAAGCTTACTTCCGCACTAGTTCTTACCGTTCCGAATGGAAGTGAAGGATTAACGGTATACACTGATGCTAGTCGAGAAGGTTTGGGAGCTGTTTTGATGCAGAATGGGAAGGTTATTGCTTATGCCAGTCGTCAGTTGAAGACCCATGAAGCCAATTATGCAGCTCATGATTTGGAATTGCTTGCCGTAGTATTTGCTTTGAAGTTATAGAGGCATCATCTTTTGAGAACTAAGTTTGAGCTCTTTACGGATCACCGGTCATTGAAGTATATTTTCACCCCGAAGGATTTGAACCAGAGGCAAATTAGATGGCTCGAGTTGCAAAGCAAGATGAAGACGAGATGCTAAGGTTTATTAAGGAGAATGTTCGTAATAGGGAAGGTGGTAACCAAGATGGAATGGGAGCACAGATTTGATAATAAAGGGAATTTGTGGATTAATAATCGAATTTGTGTTCCCAATGTCGATGGATTGAGGCAAGAGTTACTTCGAGAAAATCATCAGTCCAGAATTTCTATTCATCCCGGTTATACAAAGATGTACCAAAATATGAAGAAGCTGTATTGGTGGAGTGGTATGAAGGGAGATATCTCTCTTTATGTTAGTAGATGTGCAACTTGTTAGCTGGTTAAGGCTGACCATCAAAAGACCGCTGGATTATTACAACCCCTTTAGATTCCTAATTCGAAGTGGGAACAAGTTTCTATGGATTTTATTGATAGATTACCGAGGACTAGAAGGGGTAATTCGAGTATATGGGTGGTTGTTGATAGACTGACCAAGTCAGCTCATTTCATTTCGGTCAAGTCGAACCGCACTGCTTCGAGTTTAGATGAGATTTATATGAGAGAGATTGTTCGACTTCATGGTGTTTCGATCAGTATAGTTTGTGATAGAGATCCCATCTTTACCAGTAACGTTTTGGAGGGCATTTCAGGAAGCTTTGGGTACTCAGTTGAATCGTAGCACAGCTTACCATCCGCAGACCGACGGTCAGACGGAAAGAGTAAATCAGATTCTGGAAGACTTTCTTCGTGCGTGTGTTCTTGATTATGGAGGATCTTGGGAAGATCATCTCCATCTCATTGAATTCACTTATAATAACAGCTATTAGGCTAGTATTAAGATGTCCCCGTTCGCTGCTGTTTATGGATGATCTTGTAATACTCCATCTTGCTGGATTGAATCCGGTATGGTTTTTGGTCTTGATATGATTTCTGAGACGTTGAGAAGATTAGGAGGATGATGAGGATTGCTCAGGAGGAAAGGCAAAAGAAGTATGCTGATAGGCGAAGGAGGAGTTTGGAATTTGCAGTGGGTGATCATGTTTTCCTTAAGATTTCATCGTTGAAGAATGTGATTCACTTTGGACGGAAAGGAAAGCTAACTCCTAGATTCATTGGTCCTTTTCGTATATTAGAGAGAGTTGGTCCTTTAGCTTATCGTGTGGATTTGCCATAGAAGCTATCTGGAGTGCATAATGTGTTTCATGTTTCGCATCTTCGCAAGTATCTTCATGAACCTTCTTTTATTGTTCGGCCTACTTTACTTGAGAATTTCGATGTTGAGCCGAATCTCTCCATCGAGAGGAAGCTACTTCGTATCATTAATCGAGGTACGAAGCAGTTGAGGAGGAAGTCAGTCAATATGGTCAAGGTGAAGTGGAGTAATAATGATCGGATTGTACCTGGGAGACGGAGGAGAGCATGCGTGCTTCGAATCTGGAGTTGTTCGTTTCAGGTACTATTTGTTGAATCTACCTTATCTTTCTTTGTTTCTATTCCTGTGTCTCGTTCCTTTTCGAGGACGAAAAGTTTTGAGTGGGGGAGAGTGTAACGACTCTAAAATTTGATTTGTTTTTAAACTAAGTATTATTTAAATTTAAGTTAAATTTTATAATTTGAATTTAAATAACAAATTTGCGACATTGACTAATTTATTTTTCCAAATTCAATAAAAAGGAAAATTTTGTGAAATTTCAATTTTTGGTCAAATTTAGTCAAAACTTGAATTTGAGTTGAAAATTTAAATTTTGAAATTTTAAAATTTATTCTTTTTTTATGATACTAGACCAAATTCTAATCTCCACTCCACTTTTCGTTTCGATAAAATCCGACTTCTGCAGCTTTAAATCTGCAATTTATAGTGTAAAAACACACAAATACGGGCGTTGTATTTGTGTGTATATTTTACCTGTATTTTATGTTGGATCTTGGGTTGTTGGGGTAGAATCTGGAGAAGCGTCTGAATGGCTACATAGCCTTTCACCAATGGATGTTTCTGTTGGGGGAAAAATATACGTACCTTTTATTTTCTGACTTCTCATTCTTCTTCCTTCTCATTTTGCTCTGCTGAATTTTTTTACAGTAACTTTCATCTCCTCCTTCTTCCTCCTTCCTAAACCTAAATCCAGTTCCAAACCTAACCTTCCTCTTTCCCCTCCTTCCTCTCTCCTCTCTCTCTCTCCTTTCCTTCCTCCTTTCCGCCGTCCACCATCACCTTGCTGCCGGCCTCCACACCCACATATGCACCCTCGGCCACCCACCATCCACACGCCGCACCAACCCACCACCCACACATGCACCACATCCACCACCCACGGCCTCCACTTCCATAGCCGTACACCCCTCCTTCCCCTCTAGCCGAGCCACACCATCCACACACCCACCTCCTAGCCCACCACACCCACACACACACTCGGCCTACACACACCCACCCTCCAAAAAGCCTAGTCGAGCCACCCTACCCCCTAGGGCCAAACCATTTTGCCCATCTCTCGTCTTTTATAAAAAAAAGAAAAAAAAGAATTCTGTTCGTCGTGCTTGTTCGTGCATTGTTTCGTAGTCGTAGTCGTCTCTTTCATTAGTCACGAAAGGTGAGCAATCACTCACGACTTATATACTTATTATTAAGTGAATTAATATCACTTGAATTGTCATTGAAATGAAAATTTTGATTTTTTTTATGTTATGTGATATGATATGTGACTAATGTTATGTTTATTATATATGTTGTTATCACACTACAAGTTCCCTTAGTCGTTGTTAGGAAAATCACTATGGGTTGAAATGATACATACCCGACAGATCTTATAGACTAGGGAAAATCGTTATGGGTTGAAATGATAAACCTGAACGGTTTGATTGATTTTGAATTTTACTTGGGATTGCGGGTTGAAATGATATATACCCGAAAATTTGAATTATTGCGGGTTGAAATGATATATATATGTATCACTTGACCATAGGGTAGAAAATTATATACAGACACCGTGGTCGGTTTTTAAATTATTTTCTAAAATTTTAAGTATGTTGTATTTAATAAATTTGTTTTTTAAATTTAATTTAATAATTTTACTTAAAACTTATATTTGGAAAATAAATTATTTTATATGTTTTAAAGTTTATATTATAAGCTAATATGTGGTTTTAAAAGGAAATTTTAAGATATTAACTTATAATTTTATTTAGTTTTAAATATATAAATTTAAATAATTTTAAAAAAATTAATGTAATAAAATATTTAATATAGTTTTAATTTAATTTTATATAATAAATATTGTTTTAATTTAATATAATATAATATAGTTTTAATTTTATATAATAAATATAGGTTTTTATATAATAACTTTAAATACAAATTTTTGTTAAGAAGTTAAGTAGAGAATAATTTGTAATTAAATCCGATTTAATGGATTTAAATTTAAATAAGATTTTATTTAAGTTTAAAGATGTATTTTGGAATGTAATAAATTGATTTAATATGAATTATAAAATAAATGTTTTAAATGTGAAGTTAAATATTTTAGTATTGATTTAAATTGTAATTTAAGATTTATTACTTAAATGTTTTATAAAATGACCACGGTATGAAATAACCGTTTGGTTGTTAAAGAGACCGGAGGCGGATATTCTCATACTCTCTATCAATACCGGAACCACTTTAACAACTGTGTACATGGTGGAGAATCCAGAACGAAGTAGGATGGTTTGGCGAACGCTACTGGTATGAGGTAAGAACGCAGCCCTGACCTTCGGGTCAGCTTGATATGACTAAAACAGTAGACCAGGCCAAGTGAGGTCGCTCCTCCTATCGGACACGCTTCTTCGAAACCATATCTTTTGCTTTGTGATTGATTGGTGCGCACCTTTGATTATGGGAGTGTTGTTCCGAGGTGGGTGGTAGCTGTGGCTATGCATTACCACCAGCCTGGTTTCGCAAAACGGTAAAATCCTACCATGGGCATTGCCTCGCGTGCCTTGCCATATGCCTTATCGAGCCCACTATGATTTTGGTTTGTGTCGTACCTATGGAGTGCTCTCTGATATCCCATCAGTTTACGGTGGGATTTACAATATTGTATTGACTAGGACGCCTATAAAAATGTGCTAAGGGGGTTATGGGTAACGCCTTAACGCTATTTCAATATTATACTTTACTGATAGACATTACATATATAGCGTATATTACTACATATGTAAATAGTTTAACGGATTCTTAAAGGATGGGCGATTCCAAGCATCCTTTGAGTTACTGATGCATTTATTTGAACAGTTCACTTGAGTTGATTTACTTATATAAGTATGCTAGTCCTGACTCGAGTGTTTTGTTTTACTTTATGCTCCAGTCACCCTGAGTATCACAGCCTTGGATTCACCTTTTGGAGCTAGAGATCTGCAAAAGATTTAGCTATCTATCTATTATTTCCTATTTCAGTTATTTCCCTTTTAGTCATTTGCTTATGTATTAGTGGACTTATGTATTTGGATTTCCATTTGTATTTTTTTTAGACTCTGATATTATGTATTTGTTTTGAGACTATGTATTTAGTAGCTTCATGAACTACTATGATTTATTTATTCTGCTCCGAGATATTCCGTCTGTACCTGTGATTCTGTGATTGATTTTATTTACCCCAATTAAATTAACAATCTATTGTTTTGAATGATTTAAGTCTAACATGTGTGGTTTTATTGTCGATTTGAATGGTTCGAAATAGCGGGTCGTTACAAAGTGTGACATGATGGAGCATTTGAAGAAAATTTCTCAGCGCTTAGAGCACTGGTTTATGCTTTGGTAGGGCCAGGGAAGGGTCCATCTGTACTGAAGAAAGGCAGGAATTATACTTTGGAAGGTATGGCTTTTATTTCTAGTATTTCAGTTATGATACCATTTAATATAGGTGCTGCACACTCATTTATTGCTAAAGACTTGGTTGATAGAAGGTGGTTAGGGTTTACCTAATCAATCACTTTTGTACGTTTAGTACATCCAATGAGGGATACGCCACTTTCGGATTGAGATGCGCTAACTTAAAGATAGAGTTGGGTGGATGTTTTTGTGTGATCCCTACATGTTTGACTTTCTAATCATTGGAGTTATTTTATGGATGGACTGGGTGGAGAAATGCTAGCCCAGAATAAACTACATCGAAAGAATAATAACCTTGAGTCACCTAGGCCGAAACAAAAAAGTATTTGTAGTTTTGGAAAAATTAAAAACTAGCCGCAGAGATATTTTGTTTGCTTTAGCTTCGAAGGAGGAAGACCTTGGTTTAATATGTGTGGTAAAGAAATTCCCTAATGAGTTTGATCAGTTTCAAGGTTGCTACCCCTAAGAGAAGTAGAGTTCATATAAAGTTACTATCGAGAGTCGAACCATTTAGTTGATCCCCTAGAAGAATGACACCAAAGGAGATAGAGGAGTTAAAGAAGAAATTAGTAGAGCTAGAAGAAAAGAGCTTCGTAAGGCCAAGCAGCTTATCTTAGTGGACTGTGGTAGTATTTGTGAAGAAGTCTGATGGGTCTTTAAGGTTGTGCATTGACTATCGGAAGCTAAATGAAAGAACAGTGAAGAATATATATCCTTTGTCGAGAATTAGAAGAAACACATGAGTTATATGGCACAGTCATCTCAGATGAGGTTGTACTTTGTGTATAAGCCTCGTTTTGTTCTCCTAGGACAAATGATAAGGAAATTTGTCCACTAGCGGTTATAAGGTCACCTCCACTCTTATCTTTGACTGTTTATTTCCTAAAGAACCAAGGTTGAGTTTTCCGAAAACTATCGAATGTTGGTTTGAAGAGACCGAGATTGGGTAGGTTATCCGAAAACCTCTTCGAACCAACACATGTATTCGAATGTAAGACATATTGACGATGATTGAAGATGGAGCTCTTGAAGTGCAAGAGCTACTTGCAACTAATCCTAAGGGTGATTCCAAAATGGATGTATTGGAAGTATTACCTTTGGTTTCGTTCAGACCTAGAACGAACTTGCATGGATGAGTACTGGCATTGTATCTCTGCCCAGAGGGCGGTGTTAGCATTCCAAGACGGTCTGCTAAGAGGAAGAAGGTAAAGATGTGACCTCATGAGCGTCACAAACCGGGAAATGGCAAAAATGGAGTATGGAGTAGAGCTTTATGGTCAGCTACCATTAGGAGCCGCCATCCCATTCTAGATTGTCCATATTTGAATTGTTTTTCACTCAAACATAGTGTTAGTATAAGGCCTCGGTGTCAAAAGGGAAGAGGTAATTCAGTTCACCATGTTAAAAGGTAGTCGGCTCTGTGTAGCCGGGGTACAAGAAGTTCTTGCCAGACTTCGGTGCATTTTGTAGAGGTGTACCATCGAAAGGTAGTCCTTTACCTTGCCATAGTATGAAATCCATCTCCAATACGTGTCTTTAGGGTTTTGATTTTAGAGCCTGGTATGTTGGAATTTAATATGGTGACAGTTTCAAATATTTTGATATGTATTTGAATCCTGAGACATTATTATAATATCACTAGATTTTATATACAAATGTTTTGATTATCGTCAGGTAAAAATCCATCTATGTTTATGTGCGGCGTGGTCTTACGATATACCTTCGATTTCAAAGAGTTTTAAATTAATAATTAAGTTGTTTGAGTTTACTCACACCAGACCCATGTCCGACTCGGAGTTTATTTTATTTTCCTAAACTCTTGGGTGCTCAAATTTGAATGGGCAGCCAAGTAGTTCAGGTTTTTCCACAGATTTACTATGAGGAGCATGGAGCAGGTGGCTTCATCGATAGTTAGTTATTTTTATTGTTTTCCAATGTATTATATGTATATTGTATTCAGTTAGGTAGGGATAGACTGTTATAGCTGCCATAGGGTAGAATTTGTATAAGTATGACTCTGATGTAACATTTTTGAAATGACTTTGTAATATATTACGTTGAGTAATATATATTGTTCCGTTGCGTTGTTAGATTATATGTTGTTTAATATCTTCTCTTCTATCTTTTCTTTCTTTAAATATTAATGATCGGTTTTTCAGCACTTGAATGCTCAGCACGCAATACAGTGGATGTATTACTGTCAATTTTCGAGGGTCAAAAATTTGGTTGTTTCATTTTGGTATCAGAGCCTAAGTTAAGCGAACACCTAGGCTTTTATGGGGAAACTCACTAAGAGATAAGGTAATGGAATACCTTACTATGAGTTGAGTGTATTTTATATATGAATGCATGTTTGTTAGTGATATAAAAATGTTTTATATTGTGTTGATTTATCGGTTGAGTGGCTTAAGTACTCTTGTCGACTCGTGGGATGCCACGGTGTCGATAAGGGTTTCCTAAACATTTAAAGGAGGCAAACTGACACAATATTGTTTTAAAATGGTAAATGAAATAATTTTACCTTGGATTATATTTTATATGTAAAGAAAAGGTTTTCAAAGCTGATAGAATTGTTAGGTGTAATGGGTGATACAGAACGATAATATCTCTCTATCATCATTTGGAAACAATACCTTTCCCAATATGAACACGATCTAGAAGTGTATTTTAAAGGTATCTTACTATAATTAGGTATTAAGAATGGGAAAGCAAGGAAGGAGAGGACAGCGAAAGACATCAAAGAAGTTAACCACAAAGAATGGAAAGACTGATAGACAAGTCGCCAAAGCAGTCATGGTTCCTAATGAAGAAGTAGTTGAAGTTCAGAAGAAGCCGACAACTTCAACAAAGAACGACAACATTAATAAACGAAAAAGGAGGACATTTCTACTGGGTTGGAAGAGGCCTTGGAAAGACAAATTAGAAGAGAGTGGTCTACAAAGGAAATTCTTAAAAAAGGGAAAGGAAATTAGTTGCTACTTATGTCATAAGGCAAGACATAATATGGACAAATGTATAGAAGGAAAGGAGGGACCAGTAGTTCCTAAAGTTTGGGAAAAACATTGCTTCTTTTGCCAACAACTTGGACACATCAAGAAAAATTGTTCTATGATTCAAAGAGCACTACAGGACAGAGGAATTATTAAGAAGAAACCAACCACCCTGAGAGAGATAATTAAAGGGATGTGTATACGGAAAGAGAAGGAGAACAGTAGATGGGGATAAGTATCTTGAGTATGAACTCATAAATATGAGGGTGTTTTGGGAAGTTATGCATAATATGTATCCTTGGAGATGTTTTGAATGCTATGCAACTATTGTTGTTTACTTTTAAAATCATTCTTTAAACTTAGGAAATGATTAGTAAGGTTTGAAATTATATGTTTTAATATGAATCCAGATAAGTAAGAATTATGAATCCTAGGGTTTTTGGAACTAAGGGGTACACTACACTAGAAAAGTCATTTCGTAGAAATGGAAAATTAAAACTTTTAGTAGCGTTTCGGTAAATGCTGTGACACGACATGCAACTAAAAATCTGAAATTTTAAGTTGTGTTGTAGTAAACGCTACCAAAAACAAACATATTGTAGAGTTTATGAAACTTTATAAAAGTTTATTTTTGCAGCGTCTTCAAAATGCAACCAAAATTACATTTTTTAGCAACGTCTTTAAAACCTTAATAGACTTTGCTTCATTATGTCGTGTTTTTGAGATTTTAACTCAAAGGAAGTTCTTGAGTTCGGAATCGATCATCGAAGTTAAGAATTGGCTGGGTTGGTGTGACAAGCTACGTAATGACATGATGAAGAATATTTAAGGATCAATCGAGAAGATGATAAGTAATGCTCTACGGTTTGAAGATTTTTCTCTACAACCGCCTACTATTGCACCAACTGAAGATAAGAAGCGCAAGTTCAAGACAAAGTTTCCCAAATATGGTTGCTTCAGATATGGAGAGAAAGATCACTTGATTCATAAAAGTAGGTGGGGTAAGAAAAAGAGAAAGGAGAAAGAAAAGGCTAAGAGACAAAAGCTTGAGAAGCAGAATGCACCAAAGAGATATTACTACTGCCATGAGGAGGGTCATTTCATTAGAAATTGTCCTGAGCTCAAGGAAAGAAGACAGTCTAAACCCTTTGTTATCATCACCGAACCATCTGCTTTAGTAGCAGCAAAGGGAAAAGGAGTTCTAGAAGGATCGATTTACCACTAGTAAGATAGAGACTAGTATTAGGAATAGTATCCTATGTTCTGCCTCGTTAGTATCTTTTGTTGTATGTAGCTTTTGAAGTGTACTTCCCATCTATGATGGAGTCACTTGGCATGTATCTAGGATGATGTGTTATCTTGAATGATAATCTATATCTATGTATCGTTTCTTCCATTGTTCTTGATAGATATTAGTCCATATCATAGTTTTATCTCTCCTATCCTTACAAATAGGCTAGGACTAGAGCCAATAAGATTCATGACTTTATGTTGTCACAACTCAATGGGTAAGGGTTGACCCATCATAAGGTATTTTGACTGAAGGATAGATTAATAAATGAAGTTAAATTTGAATTATACAAATAAGAAGATTTAAATAAACTTGGTTTTATTAAACAATACTTTTGGGTTAGGATTGCGACAAATTTCGGAAAGAAATTCCTTTAAGGGGGAAGAGTATAATGACCTGGAATTTAATCACTATTTAAATAAATATTTAATTATATTTTTAAATAATTAACAAATGTATTTTTATTAACAAATAAACTTATTTTTAATAATAACTAATGATGATAAAATCGTTTTCAAATTATTTTTACCAATATATATAGTTTAGAAATAAATTGAAAATGTGACCGAAAGTTATTTTCGAAATATTGATTTTTCATTGGTTAAAAGTTATCTAAAATGTTAAAATACTATTGTAAACACATATATACACATTACAAACTATTTTAGCATGATGGATACATGTATATATTTTCTTATTTAAGTGTGTGTGTGTGTGTATTTAAGATAAAAGAAAACCTTTTTATAAAAAATGTAAATATTTTAATATATAAAAATGGTTCTTTCAACACATAGTACATAGGATCATGGCTTGAATAGTTGCATGAGAGGGGGGGTACATGAAGTGGGCGGATCATGGGAGAGGAGTATGGTGATGCATACATAGGTATATATTTATTTATAACCACTTTATATTTTTAAAATATTTTCCTAAGATTTTAAATATCCCTTCCATTTCATAATTTTCACTTTACAACTTCTCTTCTTTATTTCAAATTTTCTAAAGCTTGATAAAGTTTTCATAGCTTCCTACATATTTTCTATGTTATAAAATCTGATATTTTCCACTTTAAATTCCTTCCATAACTTATTTAAAACCCTTTTTCATCCCTTTCTTCACTTCATATTCAAATTTCAAGCCCACACTCACCTAACTCTACATGGTTGAGCCCGAACAGTGCATGGCCGAACCTAAATTGTCCAAGGCCGATCCCATTTTGGGTGTATAGGAATCCAAAGTCTTCATTTTTGCAAGATCCTAGGTTGTTTCAAAGTTTTAGCAAAAGTTGGTTTGAAATTAGTAAACTTTGTTAAGTAAAACTCTCTTTTTTGGAAAAGATATTAACTTGATTATATTGAACTATGTATTGTAAAAATATAGTGCTTGTTGTGTTGAAATACCATGCTTTTTTGATGGCATATGATTACAAGTTTGTGGTTGAGCTTGGATTTGTGATTTGGATGTTAAATGATATGTTTGGATATGGATATTTGAATGGTTGGTTATGATATGATGGTAGTGTGTATATGAAACCAAACCAAGTGTATGTGATGTAAATGTTGTGAAGTTAGCACCTCGAAAAGTCGTAAAGGACTTGAGATCCGATTTGAAAACAAAAGCTTGTTTCTAGTTTTTGGATTTAGTAAATGTTTTTCAAGTTTTCACCTTTTGTTTAAGTTTTCAAAACTCTTTCATTTGTGTTTTCAAATATGTACTAGCAAGATTTAAAGTGAGATTTTCACCTAGAAAACCAATTCTACCGAACTGCATTCATAGCGATAGTCGCCATGGATGAAGTTCGAATTTTTTTTACGGTTTTAACTTTTAAAGTATTTCTTTGAATTATTTTTGAAAATTCTTTTCAAACTCATTAAGTAAGTAAAAAGGTTAACATTTTTTATTAAATAATTTATTTATATTATTAATTATTAATTTATTTAATAATTAAGTTAAGTAATTAGAGTTTGAGAATTTACTGACAAAGTTAATTATTTTTAATTAAGAAAGTATTAAGTAAGGATTATTTAAGATAAAAAGGTAATTAAATTTTTACTTAATCAATTTTAATTATTTTAATTAATTATCAAATTAGAATTAATTATTTAATTAATTATTATTTAATTGAAGGTTAATTACTCACTTAATTATTTAATTAGGGTTTAATTATAAATGAATGTTTATTTAATTAAAGCTTAATTATAAATGAATGTTTATTTAATTAAAGTTTAATTAATGTTTAATTATTAATTAATTTTAATTTGTTAATGTTTAATTATTGAATAATTAAGACTTAACCAAGCTTAATTGAGATATATTTTTTAGTTAAATAAATTAAGAGTTAAATAAGCTAATTTAGGGTTTAATTATGATTTAGTTTAATTAAGATTTATTAAGGTTTAATTAAGTTTTAAATTATGATTTAATTGAGGTTTATTCATTTTAAAAGTTCTTTAAAACTCTATCAGTTATTTATTTTAAACCAGTTTTCTTATCTAAGTGAATTGTTTTCAAATCGAAGAATCTCTTGTCTAAGCCTTAAGTAACCCTTTTTGACTAGGAAACCAAATGACATCTATTGGCAGAACAAAACACCATTATGCTATTATAAATACTGGGACATTTACTCGTATACTGGATTGATTGATTGTAATTGAACGATCCCCTTTACTTACTGCTTGCTCATGCAAATATCCATGTTAACTTATCAAGTAGGACCAAATTAAAAGATACCTTGTGGTCTCTAAGCCTCCGATGGTTTTTGTGAAGTTAAATGTTTTCAATTTCTCTTTTGATAATGATTTCAAAGTTATTCCATTTTGGGATAAGACATTTCAAGGATGATTTGGCAACGGTTTTTTGTTAAGATATTCAAATAATGGATGGGTTTATCAAAAGGAACTTTAATTTGGATAAGGTTTTATTGAAGAAATTGTTTAAATATGAAAGGTTTATAAAGGAATTTTATGAATGATTTTGGGTTTTCGTAAGGAGGTTTTAGAAATGTTTTGAAAATTCATAAAAGAAGTTTTTGGAAAAGGGTTGAATGTTTATAAAAGAAGTTTATAAAAGATTTGGTTATTTATAAAGGAGTTATAAATGGATTTGAATATTTATAAAAGAGCTTTATAAATGAATCTGGAAGTTTTATAAAGTGTTTCTATAAATGGATTAGGGTCTGTAAGAAAAGGAGATTTTATGAAAAAAATGAATTTCTTTTTAAAGTTTGGAAAGTAAATTTTAAAAAGAATTTGAGATCTGGGTTCTCTAAACTGATCTTTTAAAAATGGTGGCATGAAAAATCCATTCCACACTTAACACCGAGGCAATAGTGTCTAGGATTGTCCTTACCTCCAATTTAAACAACATTTGCTTAATCCTTTTTAACAAGATTTGAATGTAAGAAGTTATTCGCAAATGTTTTATGAGTATACTTATGTCAGAAAGGTAAGCATATGAATATTTTAGACAAACGTTATGAAAAGAGATTTATTAAATAATGATTTGTTTTTAAGCATAGTGGTTGCTATGGATAAATAAATCTCTAAGAGAATTGGTTGTTAATTGTTTTTTTAATAGTTAAATAATCGACTATCAAATATGGACCCAAACGTAACTTTGGAACTTTCTATGAGATACACGTGAATTATATGGCACAGTCATCTCCGATGAGGCTATACTATGCGTATAAATCTCGTTCCGTACTCCTTGGACAAATGATAAGAAAATCCATCAACTAACGGTTAGGAGGTGACCTCCGCTCTTATCTTTGACTGTTTACTAAAGAATCGGGGTTGAGTTTACCGAAAACTATCGAATGTTGATTTGAAGAGACCAGAATCAGATAGGTTATCCAAAAACCACTTCGAACCAACACATGCGTTCGAATGGAAAACATTTTGACGATGATTGAAGATGGAGCTCTTGAAGTGCAAGGGCTACTTGCAACTAATTCTAAGAGTGATTTCAAAATGGATGTATTGGAAGTGGTACCTTTGGTTTTGTTTTGACCTAGAACGAACTTGTATAGATGAATGTTGGCATTGTATCTCTGCCTGGAGGACAGTGTTAGCGTTCCAAGATGGCCTGCTAAGAGGATGAAGGTAAAGATGTGACCTTACGAGCCTTACAAACCGGGAAATGGAAAAAACAGGATATGTAGTAGAGCTATGTGATCAGCTAGCATTAGGATTCGCTATCTCATTCTAGATTGGCCATATTCGAATTGTTTTGCATGCAAACACCATGGTAGTATAAGTCCCCGGTGTCAAAATGGGATGACGTAATCCGGTTTGCCATGTTAAAGGGGCAGCCAACTTCGTATAGCAAGGGTACAAGAAGTTCTTGTCAGACTCCGGTGCATTTTATAGGTGTGTACCATCGAAAGGTAGTCTCTTACCTTGCCATAGTATGGAATCATTCTCTAATACATGCCTTTACGGTTTGATTTTAGAGCCTGGTATGCTGAAATTTAATATGGTAACAATTTCAGCTATTTTGATATGTATTTGAATCCTTAGACATTATTATAATATCATTGGATTTTATATACAAACGTTTTGGTTATCGTAAGGTAAAAACTCATCTGTGTTTATGTGCGGCATGATCTTACGAAATACCTTTGATTTCAAAGATTTTCAAAGTAGTAATTAAGTTGGTTGAGTTTACTCACACCAGACTTATGTCTGATCCGGAGTTTATTTTCTTTTCCTAAACTCTTGGGTGCTCAAATTTGAATGGGCAGCCAAGTAGTTCAGGTTTTTCCGCAGATTTACTAGGAGGAGCTTGGAGCAGGTGGCTTCATCGATAGCTAGCTATTTTTCTTGTTTTCCACTATATTATATGTATATTGTATTTAGTTAGGTAGGGACAGACTGTTATTATTGTCCTATGGTAGAATTTGTATTAGTATGACTCTGATGTAACATCTTTGAAATGACTTTGTAATATTTTATGTTGAGTAATATTCCATTGCGTTGTGAGATTCTATGTTGTTTATTTTCATCTCTTCAAATTTTCTTTCTTTCAAACCTAATGATCGGTTTTCTAGCACTTGAATGCTCAGCACGCAATACAGTAGATGTATTAACGTCAATTTTAAAGGGTCGAAAATTCGATTGTTATAATAGAACTGCCGAGAGCTTTTGGCGAGGATCCATATTGTGTTTTACATATCACATTCGAGGAAGTGTATTAGAAATCTAGAAGCAGTACTAAGTCTGAGAGCAGTAGATGACCGAGTTATAGTGCCGAACATGTTCTACATGAGGAAACTGATTCAAATAGTGGATCAAGATGAGAAGCGACGTAGGAATAAGGTCGTGAAGATAATATGTGTTCAATGGAGTGAGGACCGAGAGGATTTTACATCGGAAATGGATGGTAAGGTTAAGAGGACTTATCTGAAGTTGTTTGTTTCAGCGTAGGATATGTGCTAGCTTTATGTTGTTGTAAGCCTTATATATTTATATTTATATATTGAAAATTGGTTTTGTATTAACTTCCTAGAAGGGAAATACATAGATAGGCCAGTATTCTATCATGCATAATACCTAGTACCAATACAAGCAGGCATAATACAATGCCCAAAGTACATAAATTAAAAAAATACATCTAAATAATAACAGACCCATCTGCACATTTTGAAATACATAGCACATCACGTGCAATGCTTCCTCTTGCTAATGAAATTTTAGTTTCCAAACCATCCTTCTCCTTTGTAACGACCCGATATTTCGAACCATTCAAATCGACAATCATCCACACATGTCAGACTTGAATTGCTCAAAACAACAGGTTGTTAATTTATATTTGGCAAAACTTTGCATATACAGTAAATAAAATCAATCACAGAATCACAGACATAGAGTAATACAACAATAAACAGCGAAAATAGATAAATAGTAGTTCATGAAGCTACTATTAACATCAGAGTTTAAAGTAAAATACAACAGATATCTCGAATGCAGAATAGTTACTAATACAAATGCCAATGACAAGTCTGAACAAAACCACTAGAATAACTGAAATAACTAGAAAGCTGAATAAGCAAAGACGGATCCTCAAGCAAAGCTCCAATCTCCGAAGGTGAGTTTCAAATGTTGTGACACTCAGTCTGACCCAAGCATAAAGCAAAACACAAAACACTCGAGTCAGGATTAACATTCTTATATCAGTAAGTTCAGCTCAAGTGAAATGTCAACTGAAATACAAATAACTTAAAGGATGTTTGAGATTCCCATCCTCTAAGAATCCGTTAAACTATCTACATACATAGTACGATACGCTACATAAATAATGTCTACAGTAAAGTAAACTATTAAAATAGCGTTAAGGTGTTACCCATATCCCCCTTAACACATTTTTATATATTCCCATAGTCTATACAGTACCGTAATTCCTACGTGTAACAACCCTAGATTTTTCATATAATTTAAATTTGATTTGATTTTATTTTGAAATTATTTTTAAGCTTGTTTCATTTCAAAATTTTCATTTTTTAATATAAATGTTGATTATTATGTGAGTTATAGTTTCAAACTGATATAAATTGAATATTTTACTAAAAAGTGAAATTCTGGTCAAATTATTCAATCTTTGACTTTTGAACTTTAAATTTAAATATTTCAAATTCTTAAATTTTATCTTTTATTATGAAAATATATTTAATTCCATGAATACTGCTTTTCGTTTCGTTGAAAACGGACTTATATTGTAGAAGTTATGTAAGTTTCAATTTTGTGTATAAACTGTTTATTTTGCAATATTATTTATTTAAATCATATAAATTATATTTTTATTGTCATATTTTGTTTTATTATGTGTTAATAGGTTATTTTATGTCTTCTAATATTTTTAAAATGATAATATAATTTTTCTAAAGTATACTTGAATTTATTTCAATTTATAAAGCCTAGTTTCCTATTTTCTGCTATTTTCTTCATTAAAATTTTATTTAAATTAAATTTTAAATATTTATTTTGTGAATGTATTTTTATTTTATGTTATCATTTATGTTTAAAAATATTTTACAAGCTCATATGAATTTTCTAAAAATTTATTTCATTTAATTTTAAATTTCTAGACTAGTTTACTATTTTTAGCTATTTTTCCTTAATTTAACTTTATATAATTAATAAATATTATATATAATTTTATATTTTGATAAATTTTCGAAATTTTATCTGGTATTATTATTATTACCAGAAATATAAAGTTAGATACATAAATAAAAGAAATTTGAAAAGGTTTGTGTCTTTTTAGTTGCTTTTGTCCCTTTGTTTTCCCGTCTCTTCATTTTCCTAACCTTCTTGCATTCAATTCTTTTTGGCCGTTCCCTATCATTCTTCAGCTGCATCCCACTTCAATTCACGCCCAAAATAGTTTCTCAACTCAAAAAACATCGGCCATCACCATTGCTTGAAGAATTTTGGTAAAAAACATCATTCTTTTCTATGTTTTTCTTTTGTTTTCACATGATTTTACACTTGTCCTCCTCTTCTTTGGATCGGCCAGCACCACTCCTCCCCCTAGGCCACCTCCACCACCTCCCCCTCTGGCCAACATCACCTCCAGCCCCTACCCATCCCATGGCCATGAGCCCTAATGATGAAGAACCACCCAAAATTGAACCAACATCACCTATATGTGCTAGCCAAGCCCATACACCTATCACCACCTCTCTCTTCCACCTAGGCCGACCAACCACCACTGGCCTGATCTCAACCTAAAACACCTCTGCACACCCTCTATAGCCCACACCTGAAATAGCCATGCCCCTCTATGCCTTGGCCGAGCCCAAAAGTGGCATAGAAATCCATGTTTTGCCTTGTGTTGTTAGCCTCCAGCATCACGAACATTTGCACCATCTTCCCTAGGCTAGGCCGACCCCTATAGGTCCACAATCAGACCCTAATGCAAGATTTTGTTGTGTGTTTTTCATCCATGGTTGAGCCAATGTGAGATGGAGGCAAGTGCAATTGGTTTGGATTTGTTTTGTGCATAAATACACAAGCTGTTTAAATCTTTGTGAAGTGTTTTATTCATGTACATTTGTTTGGTTTGTTTCATGTATTCAAGGAAATTAACTTCGGCTCTCCAAATCTCAAATCATTGTCGTGCTTTAGTGCCTCTGGAAATCTTTGTTGTGTGTTTGTGGTTGTCATCTCCAGCTTATACAAGTGAGTAATTCTCACCAGACAATGCGTACTTATATAACTAATAAACTGACACCATTTGAATCTGTAAAATTATATCATCCTGTTATAACTGTTATATTATGATCATATGATGCTCACCCCTGTTATTACATATGTTATATCATCTATTACTGTTATATGATGTTATTCTGTTCATTTTATCAGTTTATCACACTGCAAGTTCCCTGTAGATTAGGTTCACTATGGGTTGAAATGATACATACCCGAACAGACTTTAGAATAGGGAAAGATCGTTATGGGCTGAAATGATAAGCCTGAACGACTTTTTATTTATTTTGTTTAACTTGGGATTGCGGGTTTGAAATGATAGAACCCGGTTTTTCTTTGTAAACTGCGGATTGAAATGATACATATCTGTATCACTTGACCTAGGCTAGAAAATTATATACAAACCCGTGGTTTATATATTTTTTTGAAAATTTTAAAATATTTTAAAAATGTAAATATTATGCTATTCTGATTTAAACTTTATTAAAATGATTTCTATAAAATATTTGTGATTTTCTACAAATTAAATAAGTTAATTAAGTAAATGGTGAAGTAGAATTTGAAATATAAGTTAATTTTGGAATTTATGATTTTGTTTATAAATGGAATTTGTGTAAAGTAAGAATATATGACAAATTTGATTTAAAAATGAATTTAATGATTTTATTAAGAAATAATGATTTTATAAAGTGTTAATGATTTTGTATAAAATATGAAATAAATGAATATTTAAGCTGAATTTGGAAATATAACTTAAATTGAATTTTTGTGAAATTTGTTTAAAGGTGAAATTTTAATTAAGTAAAATAAATGGAAATAAGTTATATTTTGGAAATTTAAACTTAGTTGTTAAGTTAAGGATTTAATTAAAGAAATGAAAATTTAATTGTTATTTAACTTGATTTTTTATGGAAATTTGACTTTATAAAATCATAGAAATAAAGGTATTTAAATGATTGTTTTTAAATGTGAAAATATATGATTGTATAAGTTAAAATGATTTATATTAAAAGTTAATTATGTGTGAAATTGTAAATAAAACTCTGAATTTGATTTGACAGCATTCTTGAATTGTAATGTAAAAGATATTATATCATTTTTAAAATGCTATGGTAGTTTTAAATGAACTAAAAGGCTAATTTGAACTAAAGGTTATTATAGCACTTTGTAAGTGCTATAGTTGTTTAATTTAACTAAAGTTTACTTGAAATTAAAAGAAACCTATTACTGCACTTAAGTGTTGTCTTTTGTTAATGAACTATTTTTAAACATAACATTTCGTAGCATTTTCTAAGTGCTGCGAAAGTTGAATTTTCTTTGTTTAATAAATTCAAATGAATAAATGATCTTTGAAAAAGATTAAATTTTGGGAATTAAATATTTGATTATTAAATATAATGAATTGACTTTAAATGATTTAAATGGAATAGTTGATTTGGGAAATACAACTATTTTGAAATGTGATTAAATGGTATTTAAATTTAAATTAAATAAATGATGTTTTGAAATGATATTTTGATATTTTGAAATGAATTTGGAATCATATTAAATCTTGGAATGAATAAGTGAAGTTTATATTAGTATGAAAAATATTTGGTTTACTTGTAATTTGAATCTATTTAAAAGATATTGGACTTATGAAATATAGGATAATAAAGCTTTAGAATTTATTTTATAATTTGAATACTTATTTTGTGGATTAAATCTATATTTGAAATTTATAAAATTTGAAATGGTCTATGGAAATTTAATTGAAATAAATGATTGAATTGAATTGAAACTTTGGAAATTTTAATACTTGATTTGAAAGTATAATAATTACACTTTTAAATGGTTTAAATGAATTATATTGATTGAAATATAAACTATTTAAAAGGTGACTTGAAATGATAATAAATGAATTATATCTTTAAATTTAAAAGGTATTTAAAGTTGAATATTTAGATTTGAACTCAAATGATATTTTGGTATATTAAAATGATTTGAAATGAAGTTTTGGAAAGATTGATATTTTGATATATTAAAATGATTTGAAATGAAGTTTTGAAATTATATGATATTTTAAATTATTGAAATGGTTTGGAATTGATTTAATCTTTATTTTGATAAAAATTTGGATTTGAAATGATATTCTATTTTGAAGTAAAAAAATAACTGTTTAAATTTATAACCACGGGTTATAATAACGATTGGTTGTTAAAGAGACCGGGATCAGATATGGACATACTCTCTGTCGATACCGAAAACCACTTTGACAACTGTGTACGCGGTGGAGTTTCCAGAATGAAGTAGGATGGTGACGACGATCCTAAGGTATATACGTGGACCCAACTCCCGTGAGTTGGCATAAGGTGGCTAAAACAGGAGCGATCTCGAACCAGTGAGGTAGCACCTCTTATCGGACACACTTCTTCGATACCATTCTATTACTTGTGATTGATTTGGTGCACACCCTTGATTTGGGAGTGTTGTTCGAGGTGGAGCGGTAGTGGCTGCTATGTGTTTCCATCAGTCCGTGTGCGTAATTGGTATATCTACCCTGGCATTGCCTTGTGTGTCGTGTCACCTACAATATCGAGCCCACTACGATTTTGGTTTAAAGATCCGACCGCGTTAAGGTTCACCATCCCCTTAACGCTATTTTCTATATGATTATACTTTACTAATTAGACACTACTGTATATAGCATATATTACTACATAGTAAATAGTTTAACGGATCCTTAAAGAATGGGCGATCCCAAGCATTCTTTAAGTTACTTGTACCTTTATTACAGTCCACTTGAGTTGGTTTACATTATATAAGTATATATTGTCCTGACTCGAGTGTTTTGCTTTACGCTTGGGTCAGCCTGAGTTATTCACAGATTTGGATTTCCACTCTCTTGGAGATTTGAATCGCTGGAGATTGTCTGCTTGTCTGGTCCTATCTATTTCTGTTCCGTTGTTCTACTCAGCTTGTACTTGGTTATTGTATTGAGACTTCTGTTGTACTTTATTTCTTCTATTGTATCTTATTTAACTCTTATATATTTACATAGTAGCTTCATGAACTACTATTTCTTTTACTTCCGCTGCATTATTTTACTCTGTGTCTGTGATCTGTGATTATTTATTTACTCTATATTCTGAGATTTGCCAAATTTTATTTACAACGTGGTATTTTGAGCAATTCAATTCCGGCATGAGTGTCTACCTATACACTTATAATGGATGTGAATGTTTGAAAATATCGGGTCGTTACAGTTGGTATCAGAGCTTTGGCTTTGAGGCAAAACTCAGCATATGGAGTAGATTTATTTACAGAATCACTTTCGTTCGAGTTTGAATCTTTTCCTCTTGATTCGAATTTCCTTTGAATTTTTGGAACGTTCCCTGCGGTTTCAAAATTCATTCTTGCCCCTCACTATTCATCTTCTTTTGATTTTGGAGTATCACATAACTCTACTTCGAATGATCTTTATAGTGAATTGGCTGTCTCGCCAATATTCTAATTTTCTGGTAAAGGGGGAAACTCCTTTACAAATTTGCATCGATTCACCAGAGATTTATATCTATCCTTGGTTTAGATGCTAATATCTTTTGTTATTCCAAACTCTATCTCTTGAGATCGGATGTAGATTTACCCCAGAAACATCCACATTTGATCTTATTCATTAAGTCACGGTTGACCCGGTTAAGGTTGCCCGCGATTTATCTAAGCTTATCCATCTTCATATTTTGTTAATTAATCATCTTGTCCTTGTTTCCAAAAATATCTCCAAACATTTTTAAAATTGTACTTGTAAATCTATGTTTTGTTTTGTATATTGTGTTGTTTGAGTTGTTGATGTTGATTTGGGTTTCCGATCGATTCGTCTGATCAACGCTATCGATAGGATTTCTAAAACACTTTGACAGAACAAACTGACACAATATTATTTTAAAATTGCCAATGAAATAAATTTGATATATCTAAGCAAATTTATGGAACTTAATAAATTGATTTAAATTGATTATTTAAAATGATAATACTTGATTTATCATTTATTATTCTATGAATGAATTTATAAATAGTAGTTTATAAATTGATTTGGGAACTGAAATGAATTTAAATCAAGGATTTGAGAATTTAATTTTCGATGGATTCAAACCTTGTGTTTAAAGTTTTAAAAGGGATATATTATTTAAAGTATTTTCGAATAGAAATTTGTTTCCAAAGAATTTTAAAGTTTAAAATTTTGTGCTCTTCTCTTTGTCGCTGGAAAATAATTTCGATGATGACTGCAGCATCATCGACTTTCATTTTCGAGTTTCGAAGTGAAGAAACCATTCTGTAGTCTTGCTACAGCTTTGTTTTGGGAAACTTGATTGATATGAATTTCTAAAAGATGATTTGATTTATAATATATATAGATATATGATTTAAAATTTGATTTGACAAATTTTGTGCATACATTTATTTATCTCTAAATGGTTTGAAAAGAATCGGAAATTTTATTCTTAAATTCTATCTTAAATAATAACTTCAAGTATAAAAAGAAAATCAAAATTTTGAATAAATATTCAAGCTTGAAATGATTGAATTAGAATGTTTATAGTGTATATTAATTTTAGAAAGTTTATTTGTATAATTCTCAATTGCATTCCAATATAACTTACCTTAAATTTTTAGAAGTTAATAATGTAATTGGATAATATACAATATAAAAAGATTTTTATAAATAAAATTTGAGTGGTTGTAATAAATATTATACACTTAAGTTTTAGTTATAAAAAGATTAACAGAGGTAAATAGACTAAAAGGTTAATTGAATAATTTACAATATAAATGATGTTAAGGGAATTAGGAATAAATTAAAACGGTTATAATAAGTGTAAGTATACTTAACATAGGTGATAAAAAAATATTGAGAGGAATAAATTTAATTTTAATTAGGAATAAAGAAGAATTAAATTTATTGAATGTTATACACTTAATTTTAATCAAATCCATGATTTTTGAAATTGTTGGTTTAAGAAATTAGATGATAAGATAATGAAATTAGAGATAGTAAGATTTATTTAACTTGTGTAAAATTAATTATCAATTTAAGCTGAAACCATGGAAATTTCAAACCTATTATCTTATTTTGTTTTTCAATTTATTATCTTATTTTGTTTTCCAAACTATCTTTGGGTGTCCTTATTTTCCTCATCTTGCTACAGACTGGTATAGGCATCTATTTATAATCTTTCTATTTAGAAATATTTCTATAATCTTTAATAATTTTTGATACTCATTTTGAATCTAAGCACTGCTTTTATCCATAGACCGTCGGTCAAGCGGAAAGAGTGAATTAGATTCTAGAGGATCTTTTCGTGCTTGTGTTCCTGATTCTGGAGAATCTTGGGAAGATCATCTCCACCTTGTTAAACTTACCTATAACAATAGTTATCAGGTATAATTTCAATCCCTTTGTCATATTGTATTAATCTTGTTTCACTCTATCTTTTCTGTGCTTTCTCGTACCTCATTCCTTTTCGGGGACGAAAAGTTTTGAGTGGGGGAGAGTGTAACAACCCTAGATTTTTCATATAATTTAAAATTTGATTTGATTTTATTTTGAAATTATTTTTAAGCTTGTTTCATTTCATTTTTTAATATAAATGTTGATTATTATGTGAGTTATAGTTTCAAACTGATATAAATTGAATATTTTACTAAAAAGTGAAATTCTGGTCAAATTATTCAATCTTCGACTTTTGAACTATAAATTTAAATATTTCAAATTCTTAAATTTTATCTTTTATTATGAAAATATATTTAGTTCCATGAATACTGCTTTTCGTTTCGTTGAAAACGGACTTATATTGTAGAAGTTATGTAAGTTTCAATTTTGTGTATAAACTGTTTATTTTGCAATATTATTTATTTTAAATCATATAAATTATATTTTTATTGTTTTTAATATGTGTTAATAGGTTATTTTATGTCTTTTAATATTTTTAAAATGATAATATAATTTTTCTAAAGTATACTTGAATTTATTTCAATTTATAAAGCCTAGTTTCCTATTTTATGTTATTTTCTTCATTAAAATTTTATTTAAATTAAATTTTAAATATTTATTTTGTCAATGTATTTTTATTTTATGTTACCATTTATGTTTAAAAATATTTTACAAGCTCATATGAATTTTCTAAAAATTTATTTCATTTAATTTTAAATTTCTAGACTAGTTTACTATTTTTAGCTATTTTTCCTTAATTTAACTTTATATAATTAATAAATATTATATATAATTTTATATTTTGATAAATTTTCGAAATTTTATCTGGTATTAATATTATTACCAGAAATATAAAGTTATATACATAAATAAAAGAAATTTGAAAAGGTTTGTGTCTTTTTAGTTGCTTTTGTCCCTTTGTTTTCCCGTCTCTTCATTTTCCTAACCTTCTTGCATTCAATTCTTTTTGGCCGTTCCCTATCATTCTTCAGCTGCATCCCACTTCAATTCACGCCCAAAATAGTTTCTCAACTCAAAAAAAATCGGCCATCACCATTGCTTGAAGAATTTTGGTAAAAAACATCATTCTTTTCTATGTTTTTCTTTTGTTTTCACATGATTTTACACTTGTCCTCCTCTTCTTTGGATCGGCCAGCACCACTCCTCCCCCTAGGCCACCTCCACCACCTCCCCCTCTGGCCAACATCATCTCCAGCCCCTCCCTATCCCATGGCCATGAGCCCTAATGATGAAGAACCACCCAAAATTGAACCAACATCACCTATATGTGCTAGCCAAGCCCATACACCTATCACCACCTCTCTCTTCCACCTAGGCCGACCAACCACCACCACCACTGGCCTGATCTCAACCTAAAACACCTCTGCACACCCTCTATAGCCCACATCTGAAATAGCCATGCCCCTCTATGCCTTGGCCGAGCCCAAAAGTGGCATAGAAATCCATGTTTTGCCTTGTGTTGTTAGCCTCCAGCATCACGAACATTTGCACCATCTTCCCTAGGCTAGGCCAACCCCTATAGGTCCACAACCAGACCCTAATGCAAGCTTTTGTTGTGTGTTTTTCATCCATGGCTGAGCCTATGTGAGACGGAGGCAAGTGCAATTGGTTTGGATTTGTTTTGTGCATAAATACACAAGCTGTTTAAATCTTTGTGAAGTGTTTTATTCATGTACATTTGTTTGGTTTGTTTCATGTATTCAAGGAAATTAACTTCGGCTCTCCAAATCTCAAATCATTGTCGTGCTTTCGTGCCTCTAGAAATCTTTGTTGTGTATTTGTGGTTGTCATCTCCAGCTTATACAAGTGAGTAATTCTCACCAGACAATGTGTACTTATATAACTAGTAAACTGACACCATTTGAATCTGTAAAATTATATCATCCTATTATAACTGTTATATTATGATCATATGATGCTCACCCCTATTATTACATATGTTATATCATCTATTACTGTTATATGATGTTATTCTGTTCATTTTATCAGTTTATCACACTACAAGTTCCCTGTAGATTAGGTTCACTATGGGTTGAAATGATACATACCCGAACGGACTTTAGAATAGGGAAAGATCGTTATGGGCTGAAATGATAAGCCTGAATGACTTTTTATTTATTTTATTTAACTTGGGATTGCGGGTTTGAAATGATAGAACCCGGTTTTTCTTTGTAAACTGCGGATTGAAATGATACATATCCGTATCACTTGACCTAGGCTAGAAAATTATATACAAACCTGTGGTTTATATATTTTTCTGAAATTTTTAAAATATTTTAAAAATGTAAATATTATGATATTTTGATTTAAACTTTATTAAAATGATTTCTATAAAATATTTGTGATTTTCTACAAATTAAATAAGTGAATTAAGTAAATGGTGAAGTAGAATTTGAAATATAAGTTAATTTTGGAATTTATGATTTTGTTTATAAATGGAATTTGTGTAAAGTAAGAATATATGACAAATTTGATTTAAAAATGAATTTAATGATTTTATTAAGAAATAATGATTTTATAAAGTGTTAATGATTTTGTATAAAATATGAAATAAATGAATATTTAAGCCGAATTTGGAAATATAACTTAAATTGAATTTTTGTGAAATTTGTTTAAAGGTGAAATTTTAATTAAGTAAAATAAATGGAAATAAGTTATATTTTGGAAATTTAAACTTAGTTGTTAAGTTAAGGATTTAATTAAAGAAATGAAAATTTAATTGTTATTTAACTTAATTTTTTATGGAAATTTAACTTTATAAAATCATAGAAATAAAGGTATTTAAATGATTGTTTTTAAATGTGAAAATATATGATTGTATAAGTTAAAATGATTTATATTAAACGTTAATTATGTGTGAAATTGTAAATAAAACTCTGAATTTGATTTGACAGCATTCTTGAAATGTAATGTAAAAGATATTACAGCATTTTTAAAATGCTGTGGTAGTTTTAAATGAACTAAAAGGCTAATTTTAACTAAAGGTTATTATAGCACTTTGTAAGTGCTATAGTTGTTTAATTTAACTAAAGTTTACTTGAAATTAAAAGAAACCTATTACAACACTTAAGTGTTGTCTTTTGTTAATGAACTGTTTTTAAACATAACATTTCGTAGCATTTTCTAAGTGCTGCGAAAGTTGAATTTTCTTTGTTTAATAAATTCAAATGAATAAATGATCTTTGAAAAAGATTAAATTTTGGGAATTAAATATTTGATTATTAAATATAATGAATTGACTTTAAATGATTTAAATGGAATAGTTGATTTGGGAAATACAACTATTTTGAAATGTGATTAAATGGTATTTAAATTTAAATTAAATAAATGATGTTTTGAAATGATATTTTGATATTTTGAAATGAATTTGGAACCATATTAAATCTTGGAATGAATAAGTGAAGTTTATATTAGTATGAAAAATATTTGGTTTACTTGTAATTTGAATCTATTTAAAAGATATTGGACTTATGAAATATAGGATAATAAAGCTTTGGAATTTATTTTATAATTTGAATACTTATTTTGTGGATTAAATCTATATTTGAAATTTATAAAATTTGAAATGGTCTATGGAAATTTAATTGAAATAAATGATTGAATTGAATTGAAACTTTGGAAATTTTAATACTTGATTTGAAAGTATAATAATTACACTTTTAAATGGTTTAAATGAATTATTTTGATTGAAATATAAACTATTTAAAAGGTGACTTGAAATGATAATAAATGAATTATATCTTTAAATTTAAAAGGTATTTAAAGTTGAATATTTAGATTTGAACTCAAATGATATTTTGGTATATTAAAATGATTTGAAATGAAGTTTTGGAAAGATTGATATTTTGATATATTAAAATGATTTGAAATGAAGTTTTGAAATTATATGATATTTTAAATTATTGAAATGGTTTGGAATTGATTTAATCTTTATTTTGATAAAAATTTGGATTTGAAATGATATTCTATTTTGAAGTAAAAAAATAACTGTTTAAATTTATAACCACGGGTTATAATAACGATTGGTTGTTAAAGAGACCGGGATCGGATATGGACATACTCTCTGTCGATACCGAAAACCACTTTGACAACTGTGTACGCGGTGGAGTTTCCAGAATGAAGTAGGATGGTGATGACGATCCTAAGGTATATACGTGGACCCAACTCCCGTGAGTTGGCATAAGGTGGCTAAAACAGGAGCGATCTCGGACCAGTGAGGTAGCACCTCTTATCGGACACACTTCTTCGATACCATTCTATTACTTGTGATTGATTTGGTGCACACCCTTGATTTGGGAGTGTTGTTCGAGGTGGAGTGGTAGTGGCTGCTATGCGTTTCCATCAGTCCGTGTGCGTAATTGGTATATCTACCCTGGCATTGCCTTGTGTGCCGTGTCACCTACCATATCGAGCCCACTACGATTTTGGTTTAAAGATCCGACCGCGTTAAGGTTCACCATCCCCTTAACGTTATTTTCTATATGATTATACTTTACTAATTAGACACTACTATATATAGCGTATATTACTACATAGTAAATAGTTTAACGGGTCCTTAAAGAATGGGCGATCCCAAGCATTCTTTAAGTTACTTGTACCTTTATTACAGTCCACTTGAGTTGGTTTACATTATATAAGTATATATTGTCCTGACTCGAGTGTTTTGCTTTACGCTTGGGTCAGCCTGAGTTATTCACAGATTTGGATTTCCACTCTCTCGGAGATTCGAATTGCTGGAGATTGTCTGCTTGTCTGGTCCTATCTATTTCTGTTCCGTTGTTCTACTCAGCTTGTACTTGGTTATTGTATTGAGACTTCTGTTGTACTTTATTTCTTCTATTGTATCTTATTTAACTCTTATATATTTACATAGTAGCTTCATGAACTACTATTTCTTTTACTTCCGTTGCATTATTTTACTCTGTGTTTGTGATATGTGATTATTTATTTACTGTATATTCTGAGATTTGCCAAATTTTATTTACAACGCGGTATTTTGAGCAATTCAATTCCGGCATGAGTGTCTACCTATACACTTATAATGGATGCGAATGGTTGAAAATATCGGGTCGTTACACTGCGTAAACTAGAGGGCTATCAGTGGGCACTCCATAGGTATGGTACAATCCAAACTCGTAGAAGTCGCGATAAGGCATGTGACAAGGCACGCGAGGCAATGCCAAGGTAGGATTCCACCGTTTTGCGGATCCGGACTGGGGGTAACGCATAGTAGCTACTGCCGCCCACCTCGAGACACACTCCCAAAATCAAAGGTGCACCCAATCAAATAACAAAGTAATAGAATGGTATCGAAAAAATGTGTTTGATAGGAGGAATGACCTCACTTGGCCCGGCGTGGCTCCTGTTTTAGCCACATCAAGCTGACTCGCGGGAGTCAGGGCTGCGTTAATACCTCAAATAGAATCGTCGCCAAACCATTCTACTTCGTTCTGGAATCTTCACCACGTACACAGTTGTTAAAGTGGTTTTCGGTATTGGCAGAGAGTATGACAATATCCGATACCGGTCTCTTTAACAACGAAACGCTTATTTCACACCATGGACATTTCCTTTTAAAATAGTTCATACTTCATATCAAAATATCATATTTATTTCAAAACCATATCCCTATCGAAATCATATCACTTAAGAAATCATAACCACAAAAATAGTTTAAACCATCTTGTCAAATATTTTCATTTAAATCCATTTAATCTAAATTATAATAGTTCCCATTTAAATAATTTGAATATTTAAAAGTAGTATGTATATATATATATATATTAAAATAGTTTATATTTAAAAATAGGTTATAGATAAAATAGTTTGTATACAAAAAAATAGTTTACAATTAGAATTGTTTCTTCCAATTTCACAATCAATTCGGATTCTCATTAAACTACTTTTAATTTATATCGATTTCAAATCTAGGTTTGAATTACAAATTTAAACCACTTCCAATTCCATATATTTCATAATTTACATATTTAAACATTACCGTAGCTCAATTTGATAAATTTCATTTATATTTCGAAATTCAACTTTGATTTTTTTTAAAAATTTGAAAATATTCCCTTAATCATTTATAGTAACATTTAAATAAAATCTCAAATTAGAAATTTAAATAAAATCAAAAATTAAACATCTAACTTCAATTATATTTAATTCTAAAATTATTCACTTAATCACTTTTAAATAACATTTAAATAAAATCTCCAATTACACATTTGAATCAAACGAAATATTCAATTTCATGTAAGTTAAAATTTTCTTACCATCATGTCCTCTCATGGTGCCCATGTTTCCATTCCCATCCCTGGTCCCTTACCATCATTCCTTGCTTCTGCAACTGTCTCTTCATCCTCTCCTACATCTGTCCTTGCTCCTACAACTGTCTCAACTTCCTCTCCTCCAACTGTCCTTAACCCTGTCAGGCCGCCGCTTCCCCCGCAACCTCCAGATCCATCTCCTCCTTCTTCCTCAGTTCCTACCAACCCTCTATCCAGCCTATCTTTCCCTCCTCTTTCTTCTGACCCTTCCACTCATCTTCCTGATCCAAATCTTGTCCATGTTCCTTTGCCTAAATGGTCCTCTCTTTTTACTAGTAAACCCAGGAATGCTAGTGTTTACACTCCAGTGCACTTCGACTTACAATACACTGGTGTCCCCCTTGAACCACCAACGGAAGTAGTTAATGAAGGAATCAAAGCTTGGTCTGAGTGCTTGGTTGGGTTTTTTCTAGCAGGTACTGTCAACTTCATAGCAGTTAAAGCTCATTTGGATAAAGTTGGAAACTCAAAGGTTCATATGAGATATTTTTTGATAAGCAGAACTATTACTTCAAGTTCTCTAATGAGGAAGATAAGCTTAATATTCTTATGAAAGATCCTATCTTTATCAAGGGGCAGATGTTCATTGTTTCTAAATGGAACCCATCCTTTGCAACTGCTCAAGCAACAGTTAAGTCTGTCCCAATATGGGTTCATTTTTATAGGATTCCTATTCTTACATGGTCATTGTTAGGCATTAACTGGCTAGCATGTCATCTTGGTAGATTAGTATGCTATGATGAAAATACTGAAAGAATGAAATGTTTTGAGTATGCCAAACGCTTAATCGAAATATCTCCAAATAAAGAATTGCCTGAATTTATTGCTGTGGGTGATGATTCTTGCCCTAATGTATTGATTGAATATGCTTGGAAACCTCTGATCTGCACTCACTGCAAGGTGTTTGGTCATGCCTCTAGTCAATGTGAATTCAGGCAAGGATCAGAAAAGGAAGAAGTTGTTGATAAGGAGAAAAGTAATGTTTCAGTGGATGGGGATGGTGATGCAGGCAAAACTAAAAACAAACAAATTAATGGGAAAGTGTTGTTCTCTGTTAGGACAAGAAGAAAAGCAAAACCTGTTCAGAGGGTTTGGAGGAAGATTGTTCAAATTCCTGAAGTTAATGTGGGTAGTACAGATGAAATTGCAACAGAAATAGCAAGTGATAAGGAAAATGGAATCCAGGGAGATGTTGAAGTCAATGAGGAAGTTGCAGGAGAAATTGGAAATGATATAGGAAAGGAGGATGAAACGAATAATATAACAGCATTAAATGCCAATATGAACGCTCCTAATTCTCCTAATACTGCTTCCATGCAAGGCATTCTGCATGGCTCATATAATAGGGCTACGTCTGATGTGAGTTTGGAAAATGTATATGTTTCAACTTCAAATCCTTTTTCTATTCTTCAACTTTTGAACAATGAGGCTCTTCCAACTGGAAACTCTATAGTTTCCTTATCTAAAGAGAATCCCTCAAATTCTACAAGTCCCCATCTTGTTGACATGCACATTGACATGCACGTATCTCCTCCCTCCCTTCCTCTTCATCCTCCCTGTCCCCCTACCTCAGTCTCTCCCTTGAAATCTCCTTATTCCACTATCTCATTGCCGTCCCACTTATTCAATGATATTTCCCCTTCTGTTATCAGTCCAACTGCTCGTCTGGATTCAGGCATGAATCTACCTTCTCTTAATTCGCCTAATTTGGAATCCTCCATGAAATCTAAAAGAGGCAGGCCCAGGAAAATGGTGCTTTCCTCAAATGACAATGACAATGGGATCCAATATTCCATATCTCAATCTGCAATTCAAATATCCAATTCAGAGGATATTTCTGGTTCTCCCATTGGTGTCAGAACCAGAGCTTCCTTATCTAAATCTCAATGATGATTGACAGGATAGGGTTCTGGAATATAAGGGGTGCTAACTCCGTAGCCAAACAAATGGAAATTAGCAATTTTATAACTTACCATAATATTCATCTGATGGCCATTGCTGAGACAAAGTTGAATCATCCTAATTCTAATAAAGCTGTGTCTTTTATTAATCAGAACTGGAGCTATATCCATAATCTGGCTCAAGCTCTATTTGGTAGGATTTTGATTATGTGGAATCCATCCATTTTCTCCATTAACCCTATATGTGTTCATAGGCAGTACATTCACTCTCGTATTACTCATATCTCTTCTGCTACTGAATTCTTCTTAACTGTGGTTTATGCTGAAAATTGTGTTTCTCATAGACAACTTTTTCTTGATAAGCTTCCTAGTATTCACACAACTAACTCTCCTTGGCTCTGTATTGGTGACTGGAATTGCATGCAACTGTCTACTGATAAAAGTGGTGGGTCTCCACTTACTTATCATCATACTAGGCCTCTTAATAATTCCATTTATAATGCCCATCTCCTTCCTATTGCTTCCTCTGGATGTTTTTATACTTGGAATAACTCTAGCAGGTCTGGTAACAAAACTCTTTGCAAACTGGATAGGTCTTATCAAAATTTTGCTTCTGTGTTGAAATGGCCTAAGCTTAATACTTTAATCCCTCCTCCATCTTTATCTGATCATTCTCCTTTGATTATGGACTGGGGCATGGCCACTGAGAGAAGACAATCCTCATTTTCATTTTTTAATAATTGGATTGATAATCCTGAATTTTTAAGTATTGTTGCTAACTGCTGGAATATGCAGGTTTTTGGCAATCCTATGTACATTTTGCAGTCTAAGCTCAGACATTTGAAGGACAAGTTAAGGAGTTGGGCTAAGGAAAATTATGGGAATGGCAATAGCATTTCTTCTTCTATTAGAGATAATTTGTTGCAGGTGCAGAGCAATATCCAGGCTGACCCTAATAATGATTTGTTTAATGAATAGGAAATTAATCTCAGACGTTGCTTATCTACGGCTCTTGGGGAGGAGATCAAAATGGCTAAGCAGAAGGCCAAAGTAAAATGGCAAATCCATGGGGATAAGAACTCTGCATTCTTTCATAATTCACTAAAGATAAAACAAGTTTTGTCTAATATTAGTAATATTAATGATATGAATGGAGCTGTTTGCTCTAATACTGCTTCTATTCAGGAAGCTTTTCTGGCCTACTATAAGATCTTGCTTGCCAACCAAGATACTCTAGATATTTCCATGCAATTATTTTATCATATTCCCCTTCCTGCCATCTCTAACAGTAATAAGGGTATTCTGATTAGAGAAATTACGCATAATGAAACTAAGGATACCATTTTCAATATGAAGGGTACTAGCAGCCCGGGGCCTGATGGCTTTAATGCTCATTTTTACAAAGTTTCTTGGGATATTATTGGGCATGATGTGACAAAGGCGGTCCTTAATTTCTTCAATCACAACAAGCTCTTAGCTGGGATAAATGCCACCAGACAGACTTTGATTCCAAAGACTCAGCATCCTTCTTCTGTTACCCAATTTAGACCCATTGCCTGTTGCAATGTTATATACAAAATCATCTCTAAAATCTTGGCTGCTAGGATGAAGCATGTGCTTGCTTCCACCATTTCTCATAACCAAAGTGCTTTCCTTCCCCATAGAGACATTACTGATAATATTCTTCTATCCAATGAGCTTCTGAGAGGCTATAACCGTAATAATATCTCTGCCCGGTGTGTGATGAAACTTGATGTTCAAAAGGCGTATGATACTATTAGTTGGAAATCAATCATATATATTCTTTATAAAATGAACTTCCCTACCCCTTTTTTGGCTTGGATTTTCACATGTATTTCTACTGTTAAATTTTCTATATCTCAGAATGGTAATACCTTTGGTTATTTCCATGCAACTCGTGGCATTAGGCAAGGGGATCCCATTTCTCCTTACCTCTTTGTGTGTGTCATGGAGCTATTCACTGGCCTTATCAACAATGCTATGTCTCTAAAACTCATTGACTACCATCCTCTATGTAAGAGCCTGAAAATCTCTTCTATTCTATTTGCTGATGATTTACTACTGTTCACTAAACCTAATGATAAGTCTATAAATGGTGTTATGAATTTCCTGACTAGTTTCAATTAGTTAATTGGATTGGACATTAATAGAAGCAAATCCAAGATCAAAATTGCTGGATTGGATGATATCCTCAAGAGTAGTATTACTACTTTATCTGGTTTATTGTCCTTTGATGATAGTGAGACTTATCTTGGTATGCATGTCTGCTCTTCTAAAATCAGAACTAGTCAATGTCTGCAGTTGTTTGAAAAGATCACTGCTAGACTATCGTCATTGTCAGATTCCTCTTTATCTATGGCTGGCAGGTTAGTTGTGTTTAAATATATTGCCTCTTCCATGTGCTTATACTATGCTAGAATATATATATTGCCTACCAAGCTCTTATCCATGATTAATTCAGCCTTAAATCATTTCCTCTGGCACGACAATCCTTTTTCTAGGAAGTTGATCCCCATTGCCTTTAACTCTGTGTGTTGTCCCTTCAACTCTAGTGGTCTTGGCATTTTGGACATCAAAGAGTGGAATAAGGCTTCTATTTCATCTAGAATCGATAAATTGATGAATAATGTGAATAATCTCCGGGCCTCTTGGACTAGGACTAATTTAATCAAGAAGATGCATTTTTGGACTATGGATATCCCTATGGACTGTAGCTGGGTTTGGAGAAATATTCTTAGAAGTAGGTCTGTGTTTCTTCCCATCTTTCAGAAATGTATTAAAGATGTTGATACTTCCTTTTGGTTTGATCCTTGGTCGGCTCAAGGCTGCATTCTTGCTAATATAATCAATTTTAACTTGAGGGTTCAGTCTGGGATCAATGATAATGCTAAGGTTATTTCCTTCTGGTCTGATGGTTACATTAATATTCCCTACTCTAGCTCCTATGATATCAGACAAGTGTGGGCTAATATTCAGAACAAAGTCTACTTTATGGATAATGTTCATGATTTATGGGCTGGGAAGAATCATTCTATTGCTATTGTTTATAAGTATATTACCAAACCTAATCATCTGACATGTTTCCCTTGGCATTCTAGAATTTGGAATTGCAGTTCTATCCCTAAAGAAAATATTATGCTTTGGAAGGTGATAAGGAATGGTATTCATACTCTTGATAAGCTTAGGGATAGGAATCTGGTTATGCTGCTACCTGTCTTTGGTGTTGCAATGAGGATGAGAGTATTCGTCACCTTTTTTTTTAACTGTCAGTACTCCTTGTTCATCTGGAAAAGAGTTTTGAGGGCTTTTAACTTGCACAATCCTAGTGCGAACTCTACTATTGAATGGTATAATATTTTTAAAGCTACTAGATGGAAGACTGATAAAAGTGGTTTGCTGTTAAGGCTTCTTAAGAAATTTGTGTATATTGTTTGGATGGAAAGGAACAATAGGGTGTTTTATGGTTCGTCTACCCCTAAACACATTTTGTTCCTCGCTATTGCTAAACACTTTAGGGTCTCCTGAGGTTCCTGCAGTGTTTTTGGTTGTCTGTATGGGCCTTGCGGAGCTGCTTCGAGCCTTGCTTGGTGTCTCCTGTGCTTTGCTCCGTGCCTCTCTGTTTTGGGTTGTTGACTGTGGTTGGCTTTTGTGCCTTTGAGTCTTTTGCTGGCTCCTTGGTAGCTTCCTCTTCATTATTTGGGTTTCTTCTGGTAGTAATGTTCCTTTGCTACTATCTGTGTTCGTCTCTTTTTTCTTGTTTATCTTTGTATTTCTGTATGTATACTTGTACTCTTTGCATGGTATAAATAAAAGGTAGGGGTCCTTTTAACCCCGCTGGCTATGCCAAAAAAAAGAAATATTCAATTTCAATTTATTTAAATTTGAAAATATTCATTTAATCACCTTTAATCAAAATCAAGTTATAAAATTATATCTTTAAAATCTCAAATTCAATAAGTTTCAAACCAATTTCTTTTTATTTAAATACCATTCCTAAACAAATGCAATTTCAAATCAATTTCAATTTATCTTCCCAACCTTAATTTATTAAGGTTATTACAAAATCTATTTTTAAAATAAATTTTTTAAATAAATACTTAAACATAATATATATATATTAATTAAATTAAATTTTATTAAATTAAATCTTATTTTATATATTTTTAAAATAATAAAGTTATAAGAAAAATCTTAAAAATTATATTTTCAAAACTAACTTATAAATTTGAAATTTCCAAAACATATAATTTTAAAAATCTAAAATTACACATATATAAAAATAACATTTATTGTTATATTTAAAAATCAATACTTAAAAAACCCATATATTCCTTTACAAACTTTGGAAATCAATTTCAAAATATAGAACAACGGTGTTCGTATATAATTTTCTACCCTATGGTCAAGTAATAAGGATATTTATCATTTCAATCCGCAATTTAAATATCTACGGGTATGTATCATTTCAACCTGCGATCCCAAAATTCAAAATCAATAAAAATCGCTTGGTTTTATCATTTCAACCCATAACGATTTTCTCTTAATCTATAAGATCGTTCGGGTATGTATCATTTCAACCCATAGGGAATACTAAACTAACATGGCACTTGCAGAGTGAGAACAATATAATAAAATATCATAACATATCAATTTCAAGCATACATAATCATTAACAATTTAAATATATATACAAACAGGTTATGGTGTCATATGTCGATTAATATAGGTAAACAATTGCATATAATAGGCATATTATATTCAACAATTAATAATTAACAATTCAAATTTAACAGCATATTTCAATTGTCATTTCATGTAAATTAAATTTACTAAATATAAGAATGTTAATTGTGAGTGATTGTTCACCTTTCGAGGCTAGAGAACAACGATGGCGAAGATAGTGACACGGACACGCACACAGATACGGATAGGCAGGACAGATAAGCGACAAATAAAAGCAACTAATTGCTGCGATCAATTCTGGACAACGGCGAAACCAAAGCAAGGTACGATGAACCGAGTTCGATGGAAAACAAATACACGTCTCCTTTTTTTCTTAAAATCAATATTCAAATTTGAAACACATTTAAAAATAAAATCTATAAATATAGATATACTTTAAAATCACTATTATTATAAACATATATATATATATATATATATATATATATATATATATATATAAAGCAAGACATCCCCTAATGCAAAAATTTCGAAAACATATATATAAACATACTTAATTATTATTATTATAACATATATATATATACACTTTTTTTCAAAAAAAAAAAAATCAATACTTTAAAAGTAAATGCTTATTAATTCACATATAAGCAAAATCAAAATCTATCTATCACCATTTTCAAAAGAGAGGGCTGCAGCTTGAATATGCATGCAGACTTATATCTAATATATATATAATCTTCTCTATAGAACAGAATAACAAATAGAACTTCAAAATATATATAATCCCTTTTTTAACATACAAAGAGAAACAACATGCTAAAACTTATAATATAATATATATACATAATACCTCTTTTTTTTCTCCTTCTCTTTTAAAGGAGAAGAACAAGGTTGCACGGCCAGGGTAGATGGAGCAGGGAAATAATGCTTATAGAAGGTTGCTCAGGTGGTATTCGGCGGCTGCGACAAGGAGGGATGGACTGCTCTGGGTTTGGATCTGGAGGGTTTTGAGATGGGAAGGGAAGGCTGTGCAATGGGTTGGATTGCCAGAGGTCAGTGGTCGGGTTTGGGATGAAGGCGGTGGTGGAATGGCAAGGCACGGCAAGGAGATGGATGGTAGAAAGAAAAAAAAGAACGGGTCTGGAGAAAAAAATGGTGGAGGCTTGGAGAGTTTGCGTGCTCAGGTGGTTGGCGAGCTTGGCCGAAGGAGATGGCCGGAGACTAGTCGGCAGTGTAGAAGGATGACGGCTGCGATGGAAGTGAGTTTGGTGATAGGCTGAAGCTCACGTGCATGGGTGGCTGTAATGGAGAGGGTGGTAGTGGATGACGCGGAGGCTGTTGTCAGGTTTTTGGTGGACGGGATGCAAGGAGTGGATGGCGGAGGTCAAAGTGTGGGGTCGGGCTGTCTTCACGGCAGTGGAGGTGGAGGCTGAGATGTGGTGATGCCGTTGGGTTCAAATGCGAAGCTGAGGTGGCGAATGGTTTAAAGGTGGAAGATGGGTAGGTGGTGGTGAGTTGGATCATGCTTTCTTCGGCGGACAGCGGTGGTTAACGGTGAGGCACGACGTTGCTTAGAGCGGACATGGATCTGAGATAGACGTGGATCTCGGTGCGGCAACGAGGAGAAAGTGAAGCTTCAGGAATTTGAGAACAAACTTGAATACATATATCCTATTCTTATTATAGGCTTATATAAACAGAAGATGGCAAGCTTGAAAACAAACAGAAGATCACAAGCAGGTATAAACGTGTTTCATTATATATATATATATATATATATATATATATATATATATATATATATATATATATATATATATTTCAAATGAAACTCAGATCCAATAGAGAAGAAAGAGAATGAAGGGATAGTGCAATATGAATGTTGAACTAATAGGCATAGAAAAAAGGCAAGCACAAATTCAAGAGTTATAAATGGTACAGGCTTTTTGATTTCATCCGTAGAAAATGGGAAGACACACAAGGAAACTAAAAGGCCCGAATACGGAACCGATACGAAAATCATTTCGCGGATTTCGACGCGTACCCGACGCTGAAATACAGGGATGAATATACTACGGAGATCAGCACGACGAGATGAACAGAATGGTACACAGATATCAGTGATACGAGCATTCTATCAAAATTCGATATTTCGCTGCCAAACTACTGCTAATTTTCCGAAAATAAGATAAACGGGGCTGAGAACAAAACGAATTATGACGTCTCACTCAGAAAATAGTTTACATTTTTTTAATAAAAATATTCAGATTTCAAAAATATTTTATTTTCATCAATTTAACTGATTTTAAATTGAAATTGAAAATTACACGACAAAACTAACTTCCATATTTACCAATGAAAATTTGTCATTTGCTATGTTTAAATAGGCGCATACCAAATATCAAATTCACTGATAAATTTTAATTATTTATTTTCATCAAAATTTAGTTAATTACGTTTAAAAATCATTAAAATTTACGGGTCGTTACACTCTCCCACACTCAAAACTTTTCGTCCTCGAAAAGAAACGAGATGGGAGAATAGAAGTAACGGAAATATAAGATAGATTTGAAATACATAGTACCTGTTACAAAAATTAATTCAAAACCATATAAATTTCATTTATTTTATTTTATTCACATAGTATATTTCCTTTAATTTCAATATCACTTAATTAACCCTTTAACAAATTATTTAAGTCTAATATTAACATTCCTTTTATTATTATCATTCTAGTTAATTAATTTACAGTCATATTTAATTTATTCACATTCATCTTATTTATTTATAACTTAAGTTCATTTTTCTTCAAAACAAATTTTATTTCATTAAGCTCATTTATTTAATTCATTTGACTTCACTTAAGTTAATTCAACTTATAATTCAATTTCAACTATTAAGTTCATATTTATTTACTTAAGTGGCATTCTCTATTTATTATACAATTTATTCTACTTAACATATCTTGCAACATATATTAAGTGTATGAATATTTATTATAACCATTAAATTTTTAGTTTATGAATTCCCTTAACAGAATTTCATTTTGTACATCTTATTATTTACCTTTATTGTATACTATTCAATTACATGTTCACATTAACATTCAAACTTTTCCAGGAAAGTTTCATTAATGTTTCAAAATGTAATGGAGCACTATACAGTTTACCTTTTATTTACAACATTTCTATTTAAGCAAAAATTAGTTTGAACATTTTATTACTTAAGTTTTCTCTTGTATAACCTTCAATTACATATCATTAACCTTTAACCTATAGAATATTCCAGGTAAGTTATATATATTTTAGAATGCAATTGAGTATTATACAAATTAATTTCTTTTATCCTAATTCAACCGTTTCATGTTGTTCCAATTATATTTCTTATTTTAAATACTCCAATTATTCAAAAAAATTCTTCATTTCAATAATTGAAAACCATTACTTAACATGGAACTTAAGAGTAAAATTTTTGGTTTCACTTCAAACCATTTTGAAACAAATATATACATATATATAATTTATAAATCAAATCATACTCAAGAAATTCAAGTCAAATCCATTTTCCAAAACAAAGTATAACAAAGCTACTAAGTGGTCTCTCCATTTTGAGACTCGAAAATGAACGTCGATGATGCTGCAGTCATCACCGAAATTATTTTCCAGCGACAATAAGAGAAGAGTACAGACTTACTTCTTTTAAAATTCTTTGGAAACAATTTCTTTTCGATAATACTTTCAAATAATATGTTTCTCTAAAACTTTGAAAACCAAATTTTGAAAAGCACCAGAAATTAAATTCTCAAATCCTTAATTTAAATTCATTTCATTTTCAAATCAGATTTATAAACCATGTTTTAAAATCCAACTTCTTATAACATATAACAATAGTTAGTGGTTTTGGAATGTTCACAAAACAATAAATGATAATCTGGTAATATCATTTATCATAACAAATTCATTTAACTATTTAATTTCAAAAAATTATACTTTTATATAAAAATGAAAGCATACATAAATTTACTTTATTTACCAATTCTGAAAACAATATTGTGTCAGTTTGCTCTATTCAAGTGTTTTGGAATTCCTATCGATAGCGTTGGCCAGATGAATCGATCGAAACCCCAAATCAAACTTAACAACTCAAACAACATAATATAAAACATTTTATATTAATTATATATACACTCCATCACACGATGATTCAAGAATGGATAGAGATTCAAATATAAAGGGATCCTAATTAAAGTGAATTCTAACTAAAAGATAGGCTCGAAGGGAGATAGAATAATTAAATTACAAAGGAGCAAAGATGGATCGACTTATATTAATCGCGGGTGACCTTAATCGGGTCGGCCGAGTCTAAGAAAAGCGAGAATATCATTAACGGAAACTAGGACAACTAGTTGAGAACATCGCGGAAGCCACGATTCATGAGATCGACGAAAACATCAGGATAATTCCTAACTATCAATGTGGAGTCGAGATCACTAGGCCGAGAATCAATTGAAAAGATAAGATTGCCTGCATAATCCCGAGTCAATCAACATTCGATCACAAGAGAAATACCCTGCTCATCTACTAGAGAAGCGGTTCGGCTTGGCAAGAGATAACAACATCATAACCGAGGACGTAGAGATCTCCGGTGAATCGACGCCTGTTGTAAAGGAGTTTCACCCCTTTACAAATAATACAAGATTGGCGGGACCACCGATGGATTAGTCACACAAAAGAATGAAGTTGCTAGTTGAGGTGGCAAGGTGAGCTCGAATTTATTCCAGAGATCAACAGAAATAGAGCTATGGAGTGCTCCAGTATCAAGAAGAACACGAACAAGATAAGACAAGAATGGATTTCAGAACAAAGGGGAGTTCCACAATTCAAAGGAAATTCGAATCAATGAGGAAGAAATTCAAGCTCGAACGAAGGTGATTCTGTAATTAAATTCTACTCCATATGCTAAGTTTTGCCTAAACCAGAGCTCTGATACCACTTGTAATGACCCGGTATTTCGAACCATTCAAATCGACAATCATCCACACATGTCAGACTTGAATTGCTCAAAACAATAGATTGTTAATTTATATTTGGCAAAACTTTGCATATACAGTAAATAAAATCAATCACAGAATCATAGACACAGAGTAATACAAAAATAAGCAGCGGAAATAGATAAATAGTAGTTCATGAAGCTACTATTAACATCAGAGTTTAAAGTAAAATACAACAGATATCTCGAATATAGAATAGTTACTAATACAAATGCCAATGATAAGTCCGAACAAAACAACTGGAATAACTAAAATAACTGGAAAGCTGAATAGGAAAAGATAGATCCTCAAGCAAAGCTCCAAGCTCCGAAGGTGAGTCTCAAATGTAGTGACACTTAGTCTGACCCAAGCATAAAGCAAAACACAAAACACTCGAGTCAGGATTAACATTCTTATATCAGTAAGTTCAACTCAAGTGAAATGTCAACTGAAATACAAATAACTTAAAAGATGTTTGAGATTCCCATCCTCTAAGGTTCCGTTAAACTATCTACATACATAGTACGATATGCAACATAAATAATGTCTTTAGTAAAGTAAACTTTTAAAATAGCGTTAAGGTGTTACCCATATCCCCCTTAATACATTTTTATATATTCTCATAGTCTATACAATACCGTAATTCCTCCATAAACTGGAGGGCTATCAGAGGGCACTCCATAGGTATGGTACAAACTAAACTCATAGAAGGCGCGATAAGGCATGTGACAAGGCACGTGATGCAATGCCAGGGTAGGATTCTACCGTTTTGCGGATCCGGACTGGTGGTAACGCATAGCAGCTACTACCGCCCACCTCGAGATACACTCCCAACATCAAAGGTGCACCCAATCAAATCACAAAGTAGTAGAATGGTTTCGAAGAATTGTGTCCGATAGGAGGAATGACCTCACTTGGCCCGGCGTGGCTCCTGTTTTAGCCACATCAAGCTGACTCGCGAAAGTCAGGGCTGCGTTAATACCTCAAACAGAATCGTCGCCAAACCATCCTACTTCGTTCTGGAATCTCCACCACGTACACAGTTGTTAAAGTGGTTTTCGGTATTGGTAGAGAGTATGACAATATCTGATCCCGGTCTCTTTAACAACCAAACGCTTATTTCACACCATGGTCATTTCGTTTTAAAACAGTTCATACTTCATATAAAAATATCATATTTATTTTAAAACCATATCACTATCGAAATCATATTAGTTAAGAAATCATAACCACAAAAATAGTTTAAACCATCTTGTCAAATATTTGCATTTAAATCCATTAAATATAAATTATAATAGTTCCCATTTAAATAATTTGAATATTTAAATGTAGTATATATATATTAAAATAGTTTATATTTAAAAATAGGTTATTGATAAAATAGTTTGTATACAAAAAAATAGTTTATAATTAGAATTGTTTCTTCCAATTTCACAATCAATTCGGATTCTCATTAAACTACTTTTAATTTATATCGATTTCAAATCCAGGTTTGAATTATAAATTTAAACCACTTCCAATTCCATATATTTCATAATTTGCATATTTAAACATTACCGTAGCTCAATTTGATAAATTTCATTTATATTTCGAAATTCAACTTTAATTTTTTTTAAATTTGAAAATATTCCCTTAATCATTTATAGTAACATTTAAATAAAATCTCAAATTACAAATTTAAATAAAATCAAAAATTAAACATCTAACTTCAATTATATTTAATTCTAAAATTATTCACTTAATCACTTTTAAATAACATTTAAATAAAATCTCCAATTACACATTTGAATCAAACGAAATATTCAATTTCAAAATATAGAACAATGGTGTCTGTATATAAAATTACACATATATAAAAATAACATTTATTGTTATATTTAAGAATCAACACTTAAAAAACCCATATATTCCTTTACAAACTTTGGAAATCAATTTCAAAATATAGAACAACGGTGTCCGTATATAATTTTCTACCCTATGGTCAAGTAATAAGGATATTTATCATTTCAATCCGCAATTTAAATATCTACGGGTATATATCATTTCAACCTGCGATCCCAAAATTCAAAATCAATGAAAATCGCTTGGTTTTATCATTTCAACCCATAACGATTTTCTCTTAATCTATAAGATCGTTCGGGTATGTATCATTTCAACCCATAGGGAATACTAAACTAATAGGGCACTTGCAGAGTGAGAACAATACAATAAAATATCATAACATATCAATTTCAAGCATACATAATCATTAACAATTTAAATATATATACAAACAAGTTATGGTGTCATATGTCGATTAATATAGGTAAACAATTGCAGATAATGGCATATTATATTTAACAATTTAATACTTAACAATTCAAATTTAACAGCATATTTCAATTGTCATTTCATGTAAATTAAATTTACTAAATATAAGAATGTTAATTGTGAGTGATTGTTCAACTTTCGAGGCTAGAGAACAACGATGGCGAAGATAGTGACATAGACACGCACACAGATACAGACATGCATGACAGATAAGCGACAAATAAAAGCACCTAACTGCTGCGATCAATTCTAGACAACGGCGAAACCAAAGCAAGGTACGATGAACCGTGTTCGATGGCAAACAAATATATATCTTCTTTTTATCTTAAAATCAATATTCAAATTTGAAACCCACACAAGTTTCTGATTATGCCTAACACCACGCTACCTGCAGATCCCGGCTGTTGACAAAGTTTTGTCTCTCTTTCATACGAGTTGGCCATCTTTAAAACCAGAGCTTTCCGTGACCCTCGTGGCTAAGATTTATTCAGTGGTTGTCATGCAATACTCGGTCTTAAACTTGAAGTTTGAACATTAATTGCAACAACAATTGAAAAAATCCATCACCCTTTCTAAGATAAAATAGCTTTGTCCATATGAAGATTTCCGTTTTCAAAATCATACAAAAATAGGTACATATGAAATTGCAGCAGCAATCATGTCCAACTAGAGCCATTTCCTTTTATTTTTTGTAGGAGACTTCGATGTGGTTATGAATTGCAGTCCCAACTTTGATGCTCTGTTCTTCTCTATTATATCACTCTTTGTCGTTTTCTTTTCCGGTTTCTATCCATTTAACTTAAGGAACCACAAATTGAAAAAATTACCTTAGCCTTTTCCATTTACCATAAGGAACCAAAGATTGGAAAAATTATCCAAACCTTCTAACTAATATATATATATATATATATATCTTATATATAAAGCAAATACTTGGTTAACCGAGTCAAAGTGGAGCCTTTTTAGGGACTTCCCAGAATAGCTATATTAATTCTTTGGAACAACTGGTTACACTGGGATATTAATGTAATTTCCGAAAACTATGTAGTGGGCGTAATTTCACGTTGTCATCCATAAAACAACTTGCTTTCTCTCCTAAATGTGATAATCATTGGGTGAATTCAATGGTGAAAATACTAGAAAAACGGCAATATTGCTCAACCATATTTCTCAAGCGTAAGATCTTCAACTTACGTTAATTATTTGATTTCTAGAGCTTTGTTTTCATTCTCTTACGATCAATTTTAGTTTGCCGATTTTATATTTGGAGAACTCTGTGTAAATTTGAGTCCTTTTAGTTCATTTTGCTCTCTTCCGATTTTCAGTTTTGTAGGTTTTTTTCATCTACCTATTTCTATCACAAAAAATTCCCAATTCGGGAAGTTGTCCGTTATTCTTATTGTTGCAAAGTAGCTTTATTGCAATGTCCGCAGCAACACAGGTAGAGCCAACAGAATAAACATAGATTTTTTCATCCAATTTTTTATCCGCTCCTCAGTTTTCATGCCAAACAGAAGTGATCCTTTTTTCTTCTCCCAAAATCATGTCGCGGAAGCAGCAGCCTGAAATCGAAGATAAATCCAACTCCGATGAAAAGAGGCAAAAGGTTCTTGCTTTTAAAGAGTAATACGTTTACTTTTAGTGGGTTTTGCAAATAGTTATAATTCCTGATTTTTGCATGCACTTAATCTTTAATTTGTTGTTGTTTTCTATTTTCTTTCGTAGAGCCATATTGGACGTTTTAAAAATGAATCAAGTGCATAATTTTTTGGGTGCTTTGTAGCCTTTAGTTAGGAGAGTTAATAGTTTTTTCTTTAGTTTTGATTAATTTCAGACTTTTCTTATATAATTTTTTCCATTTATATGCACTATACAATAAATGGTATTGACAATATGCCATTATTTTCTATTATCGATAAATTTGTACAAAATAGGAATTAGTAAGAACTTATAATTAATGCACTAAAACAATTGCTTTGCTTGATAATATCATGTTAGTTTATGCCAGAGATAAATAGTTATTTCTGGATATATTCTACCCTTTTTTTGTTGCAAGTATTCATGGATATATTAGTGAAATTGCATCTACGAAAGAAATTTATTATATCATGTTGGAATCCCCATTTTATAATAAGTCGGCTCCTTTAATTTGCCTCCACACTATTGATTATGAGGTTGTAGCATGAAGAAAACATGATTATCATATTTTTCTATAAATATATTTTGTAATTCCGTGTTCACAATTTGCCAAACCAATACAGGAATGACTTACGGGGATGACAAAGATAATAGGATCAAAAGAATACATATAATTCCAATTATTTTTCTTAAAATTTTTATCAAATGTAACATGAATAAGAAATATGAACTCAGATGTACAGATATACTATGTGTAAATGCAATATCGTATCCTATTAATAGATACATGTATAATTATGAATTGGGAACTTAATACAGCAACATGTGCCTGCCCTATCTTCCAACTACAATATTACATTTTCCTCTTCTTTCATCATGTTATAGTTCCTAATTTTTATTCCGATGACATATAATTCCTTCAACCGAAGCAGCGATCCACCTCGGAGATATACCCCAATGATTAGGGCCCTCGATTCAATGCATATAAAAGCATCCACTTTGGCCATGGTGGGGTTGCACTTAGTATCTAAATGTGGTCGTCTCTTTCCAAGACAAAGTTTAGGAGTGGATTTGGGGATTTGGAGAGATTTCAGGGGCATTTTATGTAATTGGGTGCAAGGAGTGACATGATGAAGGAATTAAATGAAGTATGTAAACTATCATATGTAATTTTTTTGAGATGGTGGATTTTGTTACTGTTGTAGTAACAACATAAAATTCATTACTAGCAAAAGACAATTTATACCTAGGTATATAGTTCTTATTATTACTTTGTTTGGGGCAATAGCTTAGTGAATATGTCAGTGTCGTGCCATTTTAGGAGGTCATTAATTACTCAATGTGAATATATTCTTTTATATTTCAATATAAATATTAGTGAAATATTTATAGTTAATCCAAATTTAGAGATTTACCCAATATGGTATATGTATAATCAAGTCTATTTGTTGATAGAAGGTTCACTATTAGGTATGTGTGTACACACACACAATATTATGAAGAATGAGGACAATGCTTGCAATTATAGTTTCTATCATATATGTAGATAATTTATGAGGATGAAAAAATAAATGAAAAAAATAGTCATTAAGATCTAATTATACTATTTACATGCTCAGTTAATACAACCGTAAATATTTAAAATGATTGCATGAGTCATTTATCCTTATTGTTGTTTTGTTTTATTACTTCGCCGGTGAACTGAATTATACTACTGATGCATAATCCTTCAGCCTTATAAATACCAAAATAAAGAAGTCCTTTTCTTTTCTGAAACATTATAGGTATGACTGAGGTACAAATGTTTTCGAATGAACCTAGATGTACTAATCACAACTTCTTCCTACCACATTTCAACAACAAATTATACTCATTTTTTAGTGTAAAATGAAAATTTTGTATTCTATATATGAAATTGTAATATATAAAGTCATATATGATTTTTGTTTGGCATGTTAACTAAAACAATAATGTTGTCATGAATGCATCCATAATTAAGAACAATAAGTCGTGAAACAACCCTTTTAAAATGAAAATCCTTTTATTATAAGACTTCATTATCACAACACATGAATAAGTTAAATGATCATTTTTGGTTTTTAGTAAATGAACAATTTGCTATTGTTCACTATTTTACCCTAAAGTAGATTTTATTCATAAGAAATTCAAATAATTATCAACTTTATCGACTAAATTAGTTACAATTCAATATTTCTTTCACTTAATCCGGTTGCTTTACAAACCATGTAACAAAACAGTTTGGGATGACTACTCACATGTAATTCTTAATCTATTATTGTTATTCACATGTTCATTGAACTATTTACATTTAAAGTACTTATATTAATAATTAGATAAAACAAAATAACATCAAATAAGAAGATGGAGAGAAAGAATAAGATCATGAATATAATTTAGTGACTACTAGTGCGAACCCGTGCTTCGCACACGGATGTTGAAAAAATATTGTTGTTGCATAGGTCATATCCAAATGTATAAGAAATTTAATACGGTGGTAATGAAAAAACATTGTTGAACGATAGTGTTACATCATGAATAACAATTTGGTAGGATAAAGAATACATAGATATATTTGGTTATGATAATCACAATTAAAATCGAACTAAACAATTACAGTGAATATGTTAAAGTTCACAGACTATTTAGAGGATAATGTGTTAAAAATGTATCCGCTAATGCATAGATACATTCACTGTGGCATATAACGCCAATGTTGTTGCTTTTGCAATTACACAGCTGCTTCAATGTGCATAGATATAGTTTAAGTATTCACTGTGAACTGCAGACACAAAGACACAATGCGGTTCAATTCAATTAAATAAGAGTAACAAAAGTTTTTTGCAATGGGGAGAAATATAGTAATAGGATGAAATTTGTAAACAGTCAGGAAAAGTATTTGTCAACAGCTGAAAAAAGGGAGCAAAAGAAAAAAGAAAAAAGCAACAGATGTAGTACAGGGGAAAAGTAGTAAAACAGAAGATTCAATTGAAATAGAAATGACGATGCAATAAGAAAATAACATGGGTTCCAATATAAATTACTATTGTTCACCGAATCTGATCTATGTCGATGCAGGGTACAAAACACAGCATACAGAGCTGGTCGCAGTAACCAATATTTGAAAATATCCAAAACATACAGAAGAGAACAATTATGAGAAGTCCATTCATTTTTTAGCCTCAGAAATAACTGCTAGCAATGCGTGTATGATATTGGCTTGAGCGCAAATAGGCGATGTTTTCTTGGCCTTAATAAATGCATTACATCAGTCAATTATTATAACCATTGAAGGTATTTGTACCTGCAGCCAAAAAAGGCAAAAGTGTCATTGATGCAGTATTATTACTAAATTCTCTCATTGCTCGTCTGACCTATTAACTATATCTAATAATCAAACTATGACTACATAATCATCTATACAAAGATACATTCATCAATTGTTTTCTAGAAGTTTTCCGACGGTGGTGGTGCAAGTGATTTTAGAATTTACTGCAAAAAATAAAAAATAAACTCTTTTAGGTGGTTATCAACATTATTCTCACTACAACACATGTTTTGACCCAACACTTAAACTGTGCATCTACCTTAAGCCCGAATACAACAACTTATATGCTTATTATATTATTGATCATCGTAATTGTAAACGAAATTGAGTAAACTTAGCCAAATTATGTCATCAAACCTGGAAGCAATGTATTAAACGCTGAGCTGAACGGTTGAATCAAGCATTAATTATGTGAAGTCATTATTTAATCATCTCAAGCTATCAAAAATCAAAATTCATTTTTCAATTATATTTTCATAATGCGGTTAAATAACTATCGTTAACATCAAACAAAATTATTACTACAGCTAAATTAGTATTGCATCACACAAATGCAGTTAAAATATTCAAAAACAATAATTGCTTAATTCCAAAAATACTGCAAAATAATAACCGCTTTTGCTTAATGCATTTAAATTTTAACTACAGTAAGCTCGAATAAATCATCGTGTACAACCAAAATTATTACTACATCACATAAATATAGCTGAAATATTCAATTTCTACCATGCATAATTCAAAATTGTCATTAAATTATAACTGCATTTTATTAATGTAGTTAAATTTTAATTGTATTAAGATTGAATAAATTCCTGAAATGTAGCCAAATTTATTACTTCATCACATAAATGTGGTTAAAAATCTTCAAATATAGTTAAATTTACCCAAAACTTGCTGGTAAATTATAATTGCATTTTCTTAATTTCATTAATTTATAACTGTTTTAAAATTGAATAAAATTATCAAATATAGTCAAAATCATCAATAGTAAATGCAATAAAAAAATGCTAACGTAGTTAAATTAATTCAAAAAATGCCTATAAATTATTACACCATTTTTTGATGGGGTTAAATTATAACTACACTAAGTTTGAATACTATCAAACACAATCAAGATTATTACTTTATTACATAATGTAGTTACAATATTCAAAGGCAACCATAATTGTATAATTCAAAAAAAATATTCCTTTCAAATATGTTAAAAGATAATAAATACATTATAATAATCTAGGTAAAACTACTATGTAATGTTTATGATCATCATAATAATGCTGTTACAGAAACGCGGTACACAGCGGTGACACAAAATAATTGTGCAATTAAAGCTGCTATATAAAATTATGATTTTAAAAAATTTATTTTTAGCTATCAACAATGGATATCATTGGAAATCAAATTAAATTTGAGATTTAATAGTGAAAACGATTCTTAAATCCAATCAATGTAGAAAAAGTTATCACATTTTAAAGTTTGGAATATAAAGAAATTAAAAATGCGACTGTTCAGTTGCCAAATTTCAAGGGGGCCTGTGTGAGCTTGAAATTCAACTCACTAATAATAATATAGTATAGATAACTTTAATCAATGTTGTCAATCCTTGAAATTCTGTCAATATCAGTGTCATTTTTTTGTGCAGGCTCTATCGAAGGCCTGAAGCAATAGTTTGTATGTGTTGGTCAGATGCTTATGTTTTTTATAATTAATTCTCTTCTTATGCAAAACATATTCGACAGTCTCATGCATCACCACTATTGTCTTCAGTATGGTTTGTACCACCACTTCAATAAGGCATCGTACTCATATTCCAGTTATGGTCTTTAGCCGGTATTTGATAGTTTCAGCCATGATTAACAGGTTTTGGATAGATGCTGCATAATGTAATAAAATTTTGGAGGGTTCCAATAGCTTTAGAAGGAAGAAGACAATGATTCATAAGTGCTTTTATGCAAGGAAATCACAAACTAGTTTCACCTTATACGAACATATATTTTAATGCAGAACATAACATACACTTAATGTAATATATCTGTCACAGAGTGTAAGAATTGGACTTTATTTAGTTGAGTTTGATCCTTTTTAAAGTGCAAGAATATGGTCTTTTATGGTACGATTTTGATCCTTTTACACTATGTTGTTGGTCCTTACATGTCCTTTCATAATTTAATGTACAAATCCATACTTTATATATGTCTGAAAAAGAGTAGGTTCTTTTAATATATAAGTGGATGCCCATTAAAAGGAAAAGATGCATTATCAGGTTTGCTTGATGTGCAGTCAGAGCTTGCGACATGCATGGTAATGGAAATTTTTGTGCCTGTGCTTAAAAGCGTTATAAAATATATATCATTTTTACAATTTGGCTTCTACGTAAGCATGAAAAGCGATTCTTTGTTGTGAAAGCAAAAATATTTGTAAATCTTCACTGTCAAAGCAACATATTAATGGTTAGTGTAGTTGAAATTTCTGTTTATGTATGTGTTTGTAATCCTTTAAATTCAATTCACACTGCATGGCTTAATCAATGAGAAAAGAGAAAGAGAATCGAAGACCCTTACCGTTTTCCGATATCGTCCTTGATAACGGGATGACAGTTGGCTGCATACTCCTGGAGTGTATGGAACAAAAATCCACTGTGTGTCACAATTGCAATCTCCTTCTTTGGTCGTGTCCACAACCTAATTGAAGTTCATAGTTCAAGGAACAACATTAGTTAAAATCTAATCATCTATTATCAAATATAATGATGTAAAAGTGAACAGCTGGTCTCTTTTTATTCATGCCATCTACAACGCCAATTCTCTCCTTGCATGAACAACACATGAGAATAGGGACAAAACCACAGAGGTAGTAAAGTATTATGCAGAGGAACATGGATAAACCAACTATTTATGTATGTTCAAGAGTATGTAAAGTGTTTAATGTGTTCTTGCATATGCCAAGTAGAATACAAATGTGCATAAACTACCCACTATTGTTTGGTTTGTTAAAGTGTCCTTTGGTGTCAAAACATGGTTTTGACATTTCAGTGCACATAACACCTGATATGGTCATCATTGCTTCCGAGCTCTTTAGTAAGTTGAGGGACTAAGAAGACTTTGAGCCACACTAACAACAAATTTTCTATTACTGGCAGGTCAGTATTTGAAGTAACTCAGTACCCATATATGCCTATGAAATTTCTAAATTTTGGAATATGTCCATTATATGGGTAATTTTCTGAAATACACATAAAGCCTATTTGACATGGTTTACAAGTGTACTATTAGCGCTAATTTTGATATTTATTACATTTCTCTAGATATTGGTGTAATAGTTGATTACTTTCTTTACATGTTTAATTATTTCCTAAAATAACTTAGTCTCGTTCATGTTTCGACAAACGGTTTATTTGTGCATGTAGACATGCAACATTACGTACACGTCAACGTCATTTTGCATGATCCAAAAAATCTTAAAAATAGTGTCTTTAATACCAATTCCTCCCGCGCACGTGCATCGCACGTGCCAAAGTACTCGTATACTACAAAGCAAAAGCCTTGGTCAAAAAGTCAAAGTGAAGCCTTTTTTGGAATGCCCAAGATACCCACATTTACAATTAAATCAGAAACGTTCGTTTAGGGTTAATTTTGCCATTTTCATCACATACAACATTTACTTGGAAATGTGCGGCCATATTTCTCGGCCTCGCATACACATATCGCATAAGTTTGTCACTACGACTACTTCCCTTCAAACCCCCCTCTCTTCTCCTAAAACTCATCTATTGCTATTGAAATCAAAATAGAAATTAAATCCCAAACCAAATTCATAATTTTAACCATCAAATAAACTAATCTATCATTTTTATAACATTTACTTGACTGTATGGAAGGTGCACATCGTTGAAGAAGAGGCATGGTGTGGGAAATAGGTGATGGATGTGGATCTAGGGTTTCAACCGCCACGGATCGAGTTTGGAATATGTGGTATTCATCCAATTTAGCTTTTAAATTTTATATTTAAAAGTTTGTTTGCTAATTGAATATTTGTTAGGTTTCTATACACCGCATCCATTATAATACTTTCTCCGTTTAACACTTTGTCGTTTGGCACCAAACCAATTTTGTGAAACCCTAATCATCGAAGAAAGAGGTGCCAGCTATAGGGGAGGAATCGACCAAGGGTTCAACTGAAGCTGCGGAGATCGCGTTAGCCTTCACGGTAGTCGCGGCTGATGAGGTGGCCGCCACAACTATGGTATGAAATAAAAGTGGGCTCCAGTAAGTGCATTACAATGCTTGGACATCTCATAAAGCTAGAAAGATCGGCTAAGTGAATTGGCAAGATTACATTTGTCTTTATGTCTTTAGGATATTGAACTGCCTTAGTTTTAGATTTTGTTTATAGATGTTTGCTTTTGTTATGGCTATGTATGCAAGGAATACTAGGTAGAATAATTTGTTCAAAGGATGTACAATTAGTTGTATGTCAACAAGTTGAAAATTTATTGAGCTAATTCAATTGATAGACCATAATTTTGTTTCCTCAACCTCATATCAAATCTAAAATTTGAGTCATTGTCGAATATGTTTATGCTCTTTTATTGCTGGTTTTACAGAAATTAGCACTAATTTTCTTATCTGCATTTGGCATAAAGGAAGAAAAATTGTGGATTGGTTTATGTTGGGTTTAAACTATAAATGAATAGGATTTGTATTAAAAGACATTTAATTTATAATTTAAGTTGTAATGTACAATTACATTTAGCATAAATATATCAGTAATAGGCTTACCTATTTGCATAAATTAAATATATTGTCCTCTCATTTCTATATTAGTGGTTGTCTATTTAGCATAAACATACTAATTTTTCAAACACCAAATGCTTTTATGGCTTTTACCCAAATGGTACATATATTTGGTAATAAGTAAAAGCTACTAACATGTTTAATCAACTACTACGATATTAGTAAAGGTACATCTATTGCTTAGTTACCTATTATGACTATGCTTAGTAAAGATAATCATTATGGTTTGTATTCTTAATATAGGTTTAATTTATTTTGTTTGTATGAATGTTCACAGTTATTTTAATTTCCAAACTTACTGACGTGAGTTGTTTTCTTTAGAGGTGGAGCCCAATCTTGCTTAATTGCTTGGTTTTTTAGGTCTTCGCCCATATATGCATCTGCGCTTAAAGAAAAAGGTAAAAGGTATGGATAAATGAAGAATTAAAATTAAACTTGAGTTGGAATATTTGTCGATTATCTATGTTATAAAATGAATTATACACACATTATCTTATTTCCAAAGGATTAGATTTGAATATTCAGTTTAATCATATATTTACCTTCGCTCAAATTGATAATGCATATCATCTACATAATCAAATTAACATATAAAATGAAGATAAGGTTTAAAATAGTACTTATAGAATTTCTTTTTTCTGAGCTCTTATATTTTCCATATACCTGATATTTTACACTTTGGATTTGGCAAGGCCCACCTTTTTTATGTCTTTGGGATTTCTCCATGCTTAAGTGCAATATGCATTCTTGATAGAATTTGTTGTTTTCTTTTATGGGAAATAAGACTTTATTTTCAAGGGACATGAGATGTTACTTAAGATTTTTTACAAAAGTTTACTTCAAATTCAACAAATAGGACTTTATAAGGAAATAGGAGTATCATAATAAAAGTTTGGTGGAGATAAAAATCACGTGATGTCTCATTAGTGTAAAAGCAGAAACTAAGAAAAAGTTTATTAACATAGTATAGGTGAAAATTAGTTGCTTATATATTATTTATAGTGACTAAAGAGATACATGCACCTGGTTCAAATTATAAGTAAGCGAAATGCATGTTACGCGTCTTGGTAGTCATAAAAGCTCATGTTCATTGTGGATGGGGTAGACCAAGGAGACCCAACCTTAGACCTTTCATATGATTTACTCAAAATATATGACTCCAGATGTAAATGCACTTACATAAGGTATTGACCCTTAGAGAAGCACAACAACTGTCAAATGTAGTTTGCCCTTTTATTTTCTAATTTTTTGCAACTCCGATGGAAAAGATAAGATCACAATAACTCTAATCATTTTACTGAAATATTCATAGCAATGCATGATATATTATATTGTTACTTATATTTGCAGCTAGACCTGGGTTCAGTAGAAGTGAAGGCACCACATTGAAATCATTAGTGGAGTCTGTATCACTTACAAAGAATGGTCTGCTTCCACCAGAATATACTCTTAAAGATCCAGATTCTCACTTCATACAAATTAGTAGAAAACGTATGAACCAGTGGACTCCAAGTCAGCCAATACCAAATAGTGATAGTACACTGAATTTGAATTGAAATAAGCAAAAATCCACAATATAGTTTAATGGCAATGTACTGCATTGCTCATTTGTCATAATTTATCGATTCAATTTGTGTTATTGATGCTGCGTTAAACTAACAAAATTAATGCAGATATAATTTGCTACGGTATTCGTTTGGTTGAGACAATTCAACTGTAATGTTATACCGTATTGTTTGTATAGTCTTATTGATTGAAATGTAAAAGGGAATATACATTTTAATGTGGTATGTAGAAGATTTGTTGCATTTGCTTAGGTACTATGCTAAAAGCATGAAATTTTTGAGATGTCTCTTTAAGATGCTTGAGAACAAATTCCGATCACGGTGAAAAGTCTATGAATTAGTGGATTTTTGCTCACTTGGTCGAAGTCAAACTAATTAGAGCAAAGTTGGTAGGTCCAGCAAATTAAATGAGCGGCATTTTTTTTGTTTACCATTTCCAGCATTATTTTGAGTTTCACACATACTTAAATTATGTGAAAGTCTACATGAGCAATACTAAAAATAACGATCTCTGTGTTTTTCCTAAGTGGAGCTTGAATTTTACTATCAAGAAAAGAGTCACAGGTCCCTGTTTTTTATGTTGATATACAAAAAGTCCCTGCAGAAATGAATATGTAAATTTGGTCCCTATTTTTCAAAAATAAAAAAACGCAAAGTGTCTTGCACTTTTCTGACAGAAAATGCAAGATAACTTGCACTTTTCTAATTTTGAAATATTTTTCGAAAATTTTTGAATTTTTCGAAAATTTTGAAAAGTGCACTTTCTATCAGGAAAGCGCAAGCTAGTTTGCGCTTTCTAATTTTGAAATTTTTTTTGAAAATTTTAAAAAATTTGAAATTTTTGAAAAGGGCAAGGTAATTTGCGTTTTCGGATTTTGAAATTTTTGAAAAGCGTAGGGTAATTTGCGCTTTCTGATTTTGAAAATTTAAAAAGCGCAAGCTAACATGCGTTTTCTGATTTAGAAAAAATAAGAACTTAATTTACATACTTATTTCTACATGGACTTTTCTTATAACACCATCAGAAATAGGGACCTTTCGTGCAAAGCCCCTTTTACTATATTCTTTAGTTGAACATACTTTCATACAATCTTTCCCATTTGCCCACAAAATTTGTTACCCCATAAAGATCTAATAAACGATATCTTTGGAGAACTTCATGATAAAAAGATGATGACTATATCATGATAGAGAAAATATTGTTTTTCTTCAACAGCTTATAGAAGATATTAATGTCATACACTTGAAGTCACTTTATTTATTTTTAATTCAACCATCTCATTTCAACTTATCTTCTTTAGTCATTAAATATATATTTAAAACACTAAGAAATCACATAACATAATATCCCATTTATTCTCTTTTTAAAAATTCAATTCTCATTTTTATTCTCAAATTATATGAGAAAGTTTTGCAATTATCGTGGAAATTTCATTTTCCTTGCGATTAGTATCTTATATAGAAAAAACCAAAATATCATATTTTACGATGGATTCATTTGATTTTTCCTTATTTAGAGGATAAATTATAAGAAATAGAATTATTATCGACACTGTAATATTTTTAGTTTGTGTATATTTTCAGTTATACATATTGATATTTACTCGCAAAATATGTACCTATATACAATAGAAGTGTAGACCGATGTATGCAAATTGAAAAATTATATACTATTGAAGGTCAAACAGTAATTTCTATTTACACTGAAACATCATATGAATTTGGTAGTGATTATGAACTGTGACTACAAGTCGATGTGAAAATGATGTTAGTATAATTTTGATTGCATTCTCTCTCTCTTCTATTGAGTATGTGCATAGAGTACCACTAAATTTTGCACTTTTATATTGTTACTTAAACATTGCTTTCAATGGAGTTGTGCTATGATATGCAGAGGGATGATGGTTCTATTTTTTATTCTCATTTATTAAACTACTTAAAACATCCTTAGTTGGTTGCTTCCCTCTTTAATTATTTTCTAAATAACTAATTCTCATTCACGTTTCGAGAAACAGTTGATTTGTGCATGTACAGACATAAAAAAAATACAATATTACGTACACGTCAAAGTCATTTTGTAAAATCCAAAAAAGCATATAAATAGTGTTTTTAATACCAATTCCTCTTGCGCACGTGCATCAAACGTGCCAAAGTACTCGTATATTATATAAGTGTTATGGCTGATTGTTTGTATTAGTATATGCACTAGTACATACGTTTTATGGATCATAGGTGGGTAACGTATATGGGTAAGTTAGGTTAAGCATGAGACGAGCATTGCCACACCTAAGTTGAAGTTTGAGGGACAAATTCCTTTAAGTGGCGAAGTTTATAACACTCCATAACTAGTAATTAGTTAATTATTAAAATGAGAAATTAAATGGAGATTGTTATAAAAGATAATTAAATAACAGAAAATGGCATAAGAGCCAAGGCCTAAATTATTGTGAGACAATTAGCATGAATCTTTCATAATTTCTTCATTTCTTTCTACACAATATAAAATAAAATTCTTAGGAAACATATTAATGGTGGCGATCTAAAAAGAATATCTAAGAAGAAGAGGAAGAAAAACACAACCTAAACAGGATTAAGAAGATTAAAAAATGATTATCCAAAGGTCCAGGCGAGTAATACTAAACCCTTTACTGTTTCCATTATGTTTGATTTTCGTTATGATTTAATAGGATGAAGTTCGTATGTGTTAATGATCAAATAAGTCAAAATGATGTAGTATAGGAAAGATATCTATACAAGGAACGTTTTATTATATTCTCCTACTAACGATTTCAAAATGCTATAAAAATTTGATATGATGTTTTTATCATGAATATCTACATCAAAATAATTAGTAATGAACTTTTGAAGTGAGATAACTAGTAAATAAAGAAGAAAAAAATAACCAAAACATAGAAATGTGAGTAAAATGAGCTAAATGATTTATTCACTATTTTTTGAAATTTTATAAGAAATTTTCAAGTTAAAATCGGTTATCAACAAAAGTACAACTACACTGGTCGAGGTTGATTAAGCAGGAAACCAAAAACTATTAATATGCTGGAAAATTAATGTTAAATGATTAGAGGATAAGATTCCATGTAAATGCCAAAAAGATAAATGGAGGACACTATCACCAACAGAAAGTAGAGACTGGATGTATCAAATAATGACACATATAAAGGCGGGTGATAGACGGGCCAGACTTTGTTGGATGCAAAAAGGAGGTAGCGACCAAACATTAAGAAAATAAACTAAGTACCTATGGTCGTAGGCAGTGAATTACCATTGGAGCTACTGACTTTCGGGGAAGGCCAATACTACTTAGAGAAGTATTGCTCCAAATGATTCAATATAGTAAAGAGCACTAAGTTGAAAGGCATAGGATAAAGCTAGGTCAAAAAAAGCATTATGGAATGGTGCCAAAGTTGTTACAATGTCTGTGTAAAGGCATATGGCCGAAAGAAGGTAGGATGTACTGCACTACAATATAAGTTAGTCATACTACACCATAACATGGAAGTAGTAGATAAATACTGCATCGTAATATGAGTAAGTCACAATATGCCACAATATTAAGGGGCTAGAGATATATTATGCTGAATCTAATATGAAAAAGAATCATAAAATATAACAGCTAGGTAAAGCTCGAGGAGCTTAGGATGGTTAAATGAAGAAAGAACCTACACTAGAATACAAGGTTGGAAGGACTATTGATGCAGAGTGGAGATGCTCACTCGACTGCACACCTTGGAAAGGTGGGGAGACACATTCAACTACTGAAAGGACGTGAGGCATCTAGGCAGGATGTACGCTCTCACAACTACATGTGGTTGATTCTTTGTAGTACAAACTCTAGTAAATAAGAGGAACTTCATGTGACTAATTTTTTGCAGTGCAAACTAAAGTAAATAAAAAGAACTGCATGTGACTGTAACTATAGTAAATAAGATGAGCTGCATATGACAGATTCTTTGTAGTGTTAACTAAAGTAAAAAAGATGAACTACATGTGGCTGATTCGTTGTAGTATAAACTAAAGTAAATAAGACAAAGCTACATGGGGCTAGTTCTTTGCAGAGTAAACTACGCAATGTTGTATGTGGAGCATGAATGATGGGCCAAAACTACGTGGATGCACTTTGGGAAAAAACAATAAAAGATAGTGCTGGGCACGATCAAACTGTGACTAATGTAAACTAAATATGTTTTATAGCTTGTAACGAGAAGATTGTTGATATGTGAATTTGTGAATAATGAAGGGAAAACCCGTTTCACATGGTGTGGTATGGTCTCACTTTATGTCATTCTTTGGGTGAGGTATTATTCATGCTAGAATTTATGTCCAACTCGTGTTTTCATTACCGTTTTCCTATAAAATCACAAGTACTCATTTAAGTAAGTTGAGTTTTTGGTTTAAGCAGGTTGCTTTAGGTGGCACAGAACGAAGGCCGAAGACAAAGCAAGAGGCTTGTTAGCCAATAAAGATTATTTGTTTATGTTGTTTAAAGTGTTAGAGATGGCATCATCATATGTCAACTTGAAACCCTACAGTGTTATTTTCTACTATAACTTTACACCTACATGGGAATGACTTTGGGGTTAATTTGAAAAATGCATGTAATTAATGTTATGTTGGTCTAATGTAAAGTAAATATTTGAGTTGCTTTATTTGCTTAGATTGTTTCCCTTATATACTTATCTTACATTAGTTGGTTCAAAATAATTTCAATGATGACTGTAGCATCATCGGCATTCATTTTTGGATTTCTAAGTGGAGGATTGTTACAGTTTGGTATCAGAGCATAACTTAGGCGACACTTAAGTAAAATAGAGCTAGAAAATAAGAATAGTATTTAGAGTAAGGCAAACACCCGTGGAAGGGTATGTGTAAAGATATATGATGTATTTGTATTACTATATAGATATATAAAAGGATATATCTATCATTCTATTATCGTTTCACTTTCTTTCTTTTCGTTTCTAAAAAACTTTCTTAACAAAAAAGAAAGATGGAAATAAGGAGGGGACGGTTACGATTGGAGGAGCAAATGCAAGGAGGGTGTAACATCATGCAATTTTGATGATTGAATATTTAAATAAATTATTTAAATATTTAATTATTAATCATCGGAATGCCCGTTACACTCAACTTTTATAGACGAGTGAATTAGAACTCAAAACACCCGTAGTTGAGTTCGCTTTTCTGACACAAGCAAAATGAGTATAAACTTGACTATGTTTGGAATCGATGAATTTTTGGAGTGAATAGTGACTTTTGAGTGGGAGAAAGGACTTTGGGCTAAGGCACATTAGCTAGCCTATATGTAGTAAACTCCTTCATTATTTCATTTCCACTTCTCCATTCATGTTTCATCCTCCTCCTCTTTCTCTTATTTTTCCCTACTCCTCTCTTAATCCTCTTTCTTTAATTAGCAATTCTAAGCCAAAATAAAATTCCCAAATTCAAATAAAAATAACTATAATTTCTCTCTTCTCATTCTCTACAAAACCCATTTAGGATTTGGCGTGAATCAAACTTTGAAGCACCATTTCAAAATTCAAGAGAAGGGAAGCACATGTTTTGATGTTTTGGGCTTGATTTGGGGAAGAAGAGGTGAGTGGGATGATTCTCCTATTTAATTTACTTTAATTTACTTATTAAAGTTCATATTTTTGTTTAGTAATAATTATAAAGCTATGTGATGTGATTTGGAGAATTCTATGTTATGGTTTAGACTTGTATTCATGTTATAAACATGTTTCCTATAACTAATTAATTGTTTGGACCCTTAATCATCATGTTTGGAAAACTTAGTAAGCTCTAGAATGGATTTGAGTTAATTGGATGATTGTGTGATATTTGGTTTTATTAGTGATTACTTATGTAATGTAATGATGTGCATGTCGTTAGAAAAAATTAATTAAACCATTTGAATTGATTTAAGAAAAGTTAGTATGCTAACTAAGTGAGTTAGGAGCTCTACACTTATTATTCAAGTGATTAGAGGCCTGATGAAGCTTAGTCGACATTTGTGAGCATTATTTACAAGAAGTAATCATCTTATAAAGTAAAGGAATATTTTATAGAATGAAGATAATAAGCTAATTAAGCGAGTTATGAGCTCTAGACTTATTATCAAAGTGATTAGAGGCTTAATGAGCTTAATTATTACTTATAAATATTATTTAAGTAAAGAATAATTTTATAAGTGAAAGATATATTTTATAAAATAAAATGAGATTCTATAAAGTAAGAATGAAGATGTATTTTATAAAATAGAATGAGATTTTATAAAATAAGAACGAAGATGTATTTTATAAAATAGAATGAGAGTTTATAAAATAAGAATAGAGATATATTATATAAAATAGAATGGTATTTTATAAAATAATACAAATGACATATTTTATAAAATAGAAGGAGATTTTATAAAATATTAATAAAGATATATTTTATAAAATAGAAAGAGACTTTATAAAATAGCATGAACGATATTTTATAAAAGGGAATGAGATTTTATAAAATAATATAAAAGACATGTTTTATAAAAGTATGGTATTTTATTAAATAGTAAGAAGGTATTATTTTATTAAAGGGTTGTAAGGTTTTATAAAAGAATTACATGATGAATACTTAATTTTAATGAAGAAATTAAGTATTATAAAGGTTTAAAATGATTATAAGCTAGTTCTGTATTTTCTAAAATAATAGAATGATTTTATAGAATAGTAATATAAGATATTAAACTTTTATGGAAGGGATTTGATAATAAAAGTAAGATTTATTATTAAACAATCGAATTGTTACTTAAACATATGTATGTATGTATGTATGTATACATATATGTACATAGGTAAGCATACATTTACGTGTGTTTGTAGTTATATAATAATCAACACAATTCAAGTATTGTGGTTAGAATTTTTGAATGGTTTGGATTGTTGATAATCATTGTTTATTTATGTGATTAGTTATATATGTATATGGGAATACCTATACGTGTATATAAATATGATACAGGCAATCTCATGTAGCCATAGCGACCATTGGGTGCGTTGAGCTGCGTGAGAGAATACCAGGTTGAGTGATCACTCCGGTGAAGCTTAAAACGTAAATTTTGTTATGTAAATGAGTTTGTGGATGCATGTGTGTATTAATGTGCACAAATAAGAATATTAGCATATGCGTAGGCATCTCATGTAGAAAGTTGGTTGGTTGAGTTCATTTTGGAGCGTTGGAGGAGTTCGGGTCGAAAGAATCACCCTACGGAACTCTACGCGTAAAAGAGTGGTTTTCCGTATCGAAATCGATTTCACAATACGTAAGAGACCACTTCCAAAACATCAACCAATGATCTCTAAAAGAGGTCCAATGCTGAAGGGACAGGGTAGGGGAGCTAGGCGACTCATCGAGCGAAGTGATAGAGAAAACAAAGTTCGAATCGACAAATCAACAACTCAAAGGCTTTATGCATGGGCTTTACTGCCCAGGAAAGATAGCCACCAATCGATCGATGGTAAACCTCGATCGACCATGGTTGTCGATTAGTGGTATATTTTTTGGGTATTAAAGCCTAGGCAGAATGCAATTCGATAGGGTTTCCTTTTGGACCTGGATGTAGAGCGACGTAAGGCTTCAGCATGACTTCGAGAAGGCTTTGGACTACTCGGGAAAGTGGAATGTAAGGTGAAGCTTACTAGAGAGGATATTCTCTCACTAGATGTGATAACCTTACCTTTGAAAGTTGGATTACCTGTATCAGGGTATATTGTTACATAGTAGTCACATTATATTAGTTGTGCTAACTCGTTGATTACTGGAGAAGAGCAGGTTATAGTATGATTTCCTATCTTTTGGATAGGTTTACTATACTTTTTTGTAGGCAGTCCGGAATATTCCTGAGCCATGTTTGTGGAGAGGACTGGATGTGCCTTAGTATTTCATGTTCTATATGTATATAATTTTGTTATATAGTATTTTGAGATAGTTCCACTCACACTAGAGTTTATGTCTAATTCACATTTTTTCTTTGTCTGTTTATATCATGACAACTCTCGGGTACTCGATTAAGTAGTTTGAGAGTAAGATTTTTTGGGGATATGCTATTAATGTGGTGCAGTTGGAGCCTTGGAGACGAAGATGATACTTGGGTATTTATCTACTTGTTATTATAGTAGTACATGACATATGTTATTTGTATATGAGACTTATTGTATCAGATATTTTATTCCGACTGCTTGTATTGATACTTATTTATCAGTTGCTTCCATCGGTATAGTCTCTTATATATTGTTCATCCAATTTTGTTCATGTATATTCAATATATTATCTGTTATCATTTCGATGTGAGATTGCATTGTTGTGCCTGGATATTGTGTTCTGTTTCTACTTCTTTTTCTCTTTTCCCGAAAAGTCGTCTTTTATGGTATCTGAAAGTTTGACATTGATGTAGGCACTGATTTTTGGGTGTTATGAAGAGCAAGTTGTTACATTTGGTATTAGAGTTGGTTGCTTTATGCACGTGTAAGGGGTTCTCGCATTGTGATTAGTGGCGAAGATTCGACACTTACCCTTGTATGTCCCGTTTGTGGGTTGGTTGCTTTGTGCGACTGTTGAGAGGCTGATTGTAAAACCAATATGTCTGATGTACTGGTGATTGCCACATTGAGCCGGACATCATTTTGGTATTAGGCTCAATGCTCGAACTAAGCAGACCAGTTTGAGTTAGATAATCTGGTAGAAGGAGATACGTTTAGAGAGAATACTTGTACTTTTCACTATATAATATATTTCTTACACCACTTGTCTTCTTAACTATGATTTATTTCTATCGCTAGTTGCTAAGGTATCTTCGCTCAGACTATCAGGATAAGCAGACGGGGTACACGTGTAGTGGCGGTGGGTGTTGAGGGTGGTGTAACGACTGAGAGCACTGTCATTCTAACTCGGTGCATGAGGTTACAGGTTGAGTGGAGTCAGTCGATGTACTTAACTTGGATTTGCATCCAAGTAGAATTTGATAGTTTCCTGGTAATGAGCAAAGATCGAGCAATGACTTATTAACACTTTGTGTGGAGTCATTCGTATTTGATTTTTTTCCTTGTGTTTCTAAACCTTAGTAGATGGGAGTAATCCCATGTTCTAAAAAGGTATTTTCTAAGGGTTTGTCAATTCACGTAGTGGTTTCCAATTCCTAGCACGAGCATGAGGTTTCTAGGTGATTTGCACTAGTTGGGCAAGGGTTTTCATCGATTCTTAAAGATGAGCACTTGAGTCGAGTCCTTGAGAAGACTGGGAGATTTCTAAAGCGCAACTTTGGTCATCTGAGATGATTTCAATTAGAAAATCAAGGAACCGGATTGAAGTTCGCATAAGATGAGTCAGATGGCTAACCCTAAATTAAAAAAGAAATCTTACGAGCAAACAAGGGATTGGAACTGTCGTTTGGGTAATATTTAGTCATTGTAAAATTTATTTATAGTGTAGTCATCTAGGATAACTTTAGATAGTTCAGGAAAGGACTTCTCGACTAGTTTGTGAAGATTTAGATAACCTTCTACGTGGCGATATGATGCTTGCCGAGGCGAGGGTCATGGTACACTTAGTATATTTTACTTATTCACATTGTGCAGTTGAGGTGAGTTTGAAACTTAGCTAGCCCAAGCTTTGGTACATTATTATTTGATAATGATTTAATCAATAAAGTTCTCTCCTTTGGAGAATGAGTTCTATTCAAAAGAAAAGGAAAATTGAAATTTAGGTTGCTAAATTTATTCGAGAGTTTTGAGACTCGAAGTTCTAGCACACCGTAAAGTTTTCCTTTTCATAGTAGGGGGTGTAATAGTCTTTCGTGTATTGTATCATGGAAGGAGTTATGCCACTTAAATATTTTGTCCATCTTGGAAGTAGAACAGACTCATGGAAGTTTATGGTTTGACATGCACGCTTTGACTAATGTTGGTCATCGTATGTGTCAGTACAGACTCTTTAGCATATTTCATTATTTTGTATGCTTATGGATTATTGTTTGTTGTTGATTGTTTGTTGTTTGTTGTCGCTTGCTATTATTTATTGCCATTTGTTGTTTTTTGTTGTTGCTTGATGATTGATTGTTGCTGTTTGGTGTTGATTGATTGGTTATTGTTGATCTTTGTTATTTGTATTGCTTTAGATTGACTGTTGAGTGAGGTTTATTTATTGATTGTTGCTTTTGTTACTTGTTGTTTTCTATTAATTGTCATTGCTTATTGATTTCTTCATGTTGCTTGCTTGATTGATTAGTTATTGTTGATCACTATTGCTTGTGCTGCTTTGGATTGATTGTTGATTGAATTTTGTTGATAGTTGTTACTTGTTGTTGTTTGTTTTATGTGTTTGGTTGCTTGTATGCCAGTTATAACTACTAGTTATAGCATGTTTGGAGAGAGATAGCGATAGGTATTTTAGGATAGATTACATATTACCCAATGCCATTTTTGAGATCGTGGTTAGACCTATATGAGTCGACTGCATTTTGATTTGAATCGGATTTTACGGTATACTTAGGTACCAAATTATTTGAGCTTGCTCTCCAATTTTTATTCATGTATAGTTGTGAGTGTATCGGTTACTACATTAAAATTACACATTTTTGATTGCGTGTTGCTATAATATTGGTATGTAATCCTTTGTTTATAGTACAATTAGGTACTTGAGAGCTGAAGCATAGCTATTTAAATGTTTATTTGTTGAAATTTGCATTTAAATGGTGAGGAGTATTCTTAAAAAGAAGTTTGTATCTCTCAAAAATGTGGGATAATGTAGGTTATCGCGTTTTCCCTAGGTGTGAGATGTGTTTTAATTCAGGAATTTCCATAATATTGCTATGAAAGGGAAGTAATATCGGGATTTTTCGAGGTTTAGACTCGAGAATTTTTTGTTAGTCCTGTTATTTTCTTGTACTCATAGGAATTTCGAGGAAGGAACTCTTTTAAGGAGAGAAGAATGTAACATCTTGCAATTTTAATGATTGAATATTTAAATGACCTGTTTAAATATTTAATCGTTAGTCAACAGAACACCCATTGTACTCGACTTTTACTGACGAGTGAATTCGGAATCAAACATCCATAGTTAAGTTTGCTTTTTGACATGAGCAAAATGAGTATAAACTTCACTATGTTTGGAGTCGAAGAATTTTTGGAGTGAATAGTGACTTTTAAGTGGAAGAAATGGGTTTGGGCTAAGGCTTATTAGCCTGCCAATATATAGCCAACCCCTTCATTATCTCACTTCCACTTCTCAATTCACATTTCATCCTCTTTCTCTAATCCCCTCTTAATCATCTTTCTTTAGTTACCAAATCCAATCCAAAATATAAAAAAATTAATTTAATAAAAATAACTATAATTCCTCTCTTCTCATTCTCCACAAAACCATCAAGGAATTGGGTAAATTGAACTCTGAAGCACCATTTTGAAATTCAAGAGGAGGGAAAGCATGGGTTATGGTGTTTTAGGCTTGATTTGAAGAAGAAGAGGTGAGTAGGATGATTCTTTTATTTAATTTACTTGTAAAATTTCATAATTTGTTTAATAATAATTATGAAATTATGTGACGTGATTTGGAGAATTCAATGTTATGGTTGAGACTTGTATTCATGTTATAAACATGTTTCCTTTAGTTAATTAAATGTTTGGACCCTTAATCATCATGTTTGGAAAAGTTAGTAACCTCTAAAATGGATTTTGAGTTAATTGGATGATCGTGTATGATGTTTGGTTTGGTTATCGATTAATTAAATAATATAATGATGTTCATGTCATTAGAAATCATTAATTACACTATTTGAATTGATTTAAGAAAAGTTAGTATGCTAATTAAGTGAGTTGGGAGCTCTACACTTATTATTAAAGTGATTAGAGGCCCAATGAATCTTAACTAACATTTGTGAGCATTATTTACAAGAAGTAATCATTTTTTTTTTAAAATATTTTATAGAATAAAGATAATAAGCTAATTAGGCGAGTTATGAGCTTTACACTTATCATCAAAGTGATTAGAGGCTTAATAAGCTTAATTAGAACTTATAAATATTATTTAAGTAAGGAAACAATTTTATAAAATAGAATAAGACTTTATAAAGTAAGAATGAAGATGTATTTTACAAAATAGAATGAGATTTTTTAAAATAAGAATAGAGATATATTTTATAAAATAGAATGGTATTTTATAAAATAATACAAATGATATATTTTATAAAACAGAAGGAGATTTTATAAAATAGTAATAAAGATATATCTTATAAAATAGAAAGAGATTTCATAAAACAGCATGAACAATATTTTATAAAGGGGATGAGATTTATAAAATAATATAAGAGAGACATTTTATAAAAGTATGTTAATTTATAAAATAGTAAGAAGGAATTATTTTATTAAAGGGTTGTAAGGTTTTATAAAATAAATATAAGATGGATACCTAATTTTAATGAAGAAATTAGATATTATAAAGGTTTTAAATGATTTATAAGCTAGTTCTGTATTTTATAAAATAAGATATTAAACTTGTATGGAAATGATTTGACAATAAAAGTGAGATTTTATCATTAAATAATCGAATTGTTAATTAAACATATGTATATGTACATAAGTAAGTATACCTATACGTGTACTTGTAGTTATATTATAACAACATACATAATTCAAGTATTCTAGTTAGAATTGTTGAATGATTTGGATTATTGGTAATCATTGTTTATTTGTGTGGTTGTTATATATGTGTATGGAAATACCCATATGTGTATATGAACACATCACGGGCAATGTCATGTAGCCATAGCGACTATCGGGTGCGCTGAGCTGCGCGAGAGAATAGGAGGTCGAGTAATCGCTCCGGTGAAGCCTGAAACATACATTGTGTTGTTTAAATGAGTTTGTGTATGCCTATGTTTATTAATGTGTGCAAATAAGTGTATTGGCATATGTGTAGGCATCTCATGTAGTAAGTTGGTCGGTTGATTTCAATTTGGCGTGTTGGAGGACTATGGGTCGAAAGAATCGCCCCACGGAACTTTATGCATAAAAGAATGGTTTTCCGTATTAAAATTGATTTTCGAATCTGTGACTCAGAGGCTTTCTGCCTGAGCTTTATTGCTCATGAAAGACAGCCACCGATCGACCCCCACGGTTGATTGATGGTAACTTTCTTGGGAAGTAAAGCCCAAGCAGAATGCAATTTGATGGGGGTTTCTCTCCAGACCTGGATGCAGAGCGATGCAAGGCTTCGGCCCGAATTCAGGAAGGCTTTAGACTACTTAGGAAATTGGAATGCAAGGTGAAGCTCGGGTTTTGGGTGTAATGTATAGTTGTATATAAGCTATCAATAATGACCGGATAAGATATTAATGTAGTGATTTGATTGCATGGTCACATTTGGTGAGCGTACAATTGAGTGGAGTTAGTTCTTGACTTTGACCTTAGGATATACGTATAATCATATGATGTTATATTTGATATATATCATTAAGGCATCAGTGTTCCTTTGTGGTCCCAATGGCATATTATACAAGATATTCCCGTCATTCTCTTTTATAGGGACTTTATGTGAGTTTATTAAGAAATCCATGGTGGCCAAGAGGGAGATGATGACGATCATCTACGAGTGGATCGTATATCACTTATGCTCACTAAAGGGTATGGTGAGATCTGTATAGGTTTCAAGTATATAGATTAGGTCATATATCACTTATGCTCACTGAGAGAGTACGATGAGATCTACATGAGACCCGTCACTTAGGTGGCTCTGGGTCTATGGTAACTCTATTTATTTTGGACCCTCAACGGGAATCATTGGATTGCAATCGACGTTTGATGCAGACTCAAGTTTCAGGTATATAGAGTAGGTCGTATATCACCTATGCTCCTTGAGAGGTACGGTAAGACCTACACAAGTTCAACCACAGTGGATGCGACTCAAGGTCTATGGTACACTGTAACGACCCGATATTTTGGACCATTCGCATCCATTATAAGTGTATAGGTAGACACTCATGCCGGAGTTGAATTGCTCAAAATACCGCGTTGTTAATTTAAATTGGCAAAACTGAACATATACAGTAAATAAATAATCACAGATCACAGACACAGAGTAATAAGTGCAGCGGAAATAAAAGAGATAGTAGTTCATGAAGCTATTATATAAATATATGAGTTACATCAGAGTTTACAACAGAAGAGTAATACGATACATCAGATACAAATCAGAATACATCACTGAAATCATCGAATACTGAAAGCAGAACAGATGGCTGGATCTTCAAGCAAAGCTCCAACTTCAAAGGTGAGTCTTGAATACTGGTACACTCAGTCTGACCCGAGCGTAAAGCAAAACACAAAACACTCGAGTCAGGATTAACATTCTTATATTAATAAATCCAACTCAAGTGAAATAGCAATTGAAATACAAGTAACTCAAAGGATGTTTGGAATAACCATCCTTTAAGGATCCGTTAAACTATCTACTAGGTAGTAATGTACGCTAAGTAGATAATGTCTATCAGTAATAATAAGATATCAAAATAGTGTTAAGTCATGGCCCATTCCACCCTTAACACATTTTTATTCCCAAAAGCATATACAAGACCGTAGTTTCCCCAAAACCGGAAGTCACCAGAGGGCAATCCATATACTAAAGGTACAAATCAAAATCGTAGTGGTCGCGTATAAATGGAATACAAGTATGACAAGGCACATGAGGCAATACCCAAGGTAGTGATACTACCGTTCGCCTGATCCGGACTGGTGAGAACGCAACGCCGCAGCGCCCGCAACACCGTGAAACAACACTCCCAAAATCAAGGGTGCACCAATCGACAACAAGTAATAAGTAGTTCGAAGAAGTGTGTCCACTTGAGGTAGCAAATCCTCCATTGGCCCGGCACAGCTCCTGTTTTAGTCATTTCCAATTTGACACAAGTGTCAAGGCTATCCATTATCGTTCTCTTTCTTCAGTCATCAACGAACATCATTCCAACCACTTCATTCTGGATCATCACTCCGCGTATAGTTATTAAAGTGGTTTTCGGTTTAGATAGAGAGTATATCCATAACCGAATTCCGGTCTCTTTAATAACTCCCGTAATTATTTCACCGATTGGTCGTTTATTTATATTTCAAAACCAAATCAAATTCAATTTCAAATAGAATTCGTAAATCACATTTCATTTGTCTTTCTAAACCAATTTCCAAAATTTACGTTTCAAAACTTCCAATTTGCCGTTTTAAAATCTTATAATACAATTTCAGTTTTTATTTTAAACAATTCAAATATTGATTCAAGTTCGTATATAAGTTTCATTTCAAAATCATTTAAATCAATTTAGTTTAACATTCAAATCAATTTAAATTCATTTATCGATTTCATTCAATATTCGTTAAGTAAATTTTCCATTTAAACAATTCTATTAAATTTCCAATTCATTAAATCCATTATTCAAATTCAACATCATTATATCAAAACTTACAAATTGAATTAAATTAAATTCATCAAATCAAATTCTTTAAATTTCAAGTCTTACATTAATTTCAATAAATCACATTTTTATTTCTTGTTAAAGAAATTCCATTTCACTTATTTACTTCCTTAAATAATTTCCCCAAAACTTAATTTATAAAGAAACTCAATTTCAATTATTTACGAAGTAAAATTCACTTATTCAAAAAATTCAATTTTACTTATTAAAGAGTTCAATTCAATTTAATCGTTAAATAATCCAATCTTATTTAATTATTAAATAATTCAAACCTAATTATTAAATAATTTCAAAGTTTAATAATTTCAAACTCAATTATAATCTCAAACTTAATTATTAAATCATTTCAAAGTTTAATAATTTCAAACTTAGTTATAATTTCAAACTTAATTATTAAATCATTTCAAAGTTTAATAATTTCAAACTTAATTCAATAATTTCTCAAATTAATCAACATTCTTTCATCAATTACATTGTTAATAATTTGTTTCCGATTATTATATATTAACCTTTTCTTTTCATAAAAATTCCGATTTCAACTTCATTTCAAAAAATATATTATTTATTCAAATAAAATCTTTAATTTATTTTTAAATCAAATTATTGACCAATCGGGTTTTATTTAATTCTCTATCCTAGGTCAAAGTTCAATTTGGGTATTTATCATTTCAACCAGATTCCAATTCAATTCAAAATCAAAACATAACAAAGGGAACTTGCAGTGTGATAACTGGGATGGTGTCAAAGTAAATAAACAAGCAATAACAACAATCAATATCAATCCAATAATCAATTCAAATAATCCCGAAATAACCGTACTAATTCGCATTGTTATTTGTGCGAATTAATATAATTATTTCTAGAATCTACACTATCATTTCATGTAGATTAAAGATTATTACATTACGGTTTTCACTTGTCATTCAATTCCAATTTCATCCATCATCAATTTAACAACATACATTCAGTGGTTTAAAGTGTAATTAAACAAATCCTACGTGTCAATAAATTTAACAGTAAAACGGGTCATATTATACCAATGTCATTTAATCAAATTTAACACATATCAAATCTAACTATCCTACGTCAAATTTACTTGCATAATATTTATCACTTTATACATTTAACTATTCTATATCGAGTTCAATTTCATACTATTTATCAATTTACATTAACAGTTTAACGTCCAATATAAACATCAACAATCAATCAATTATCAACCAAACAGTATTATCATTGCATAAATAATTAACAGATAATGGTGTCAGAAGTCATAGGTGAACTGATACAGGTAATAGCATATATAACAGTGTAATTAACTAACAGCAGCATATTTCAATTGTCGTTTCAATTGAAATCAGATTTAATAAATAAAAGAACGTTAATCGTGAGTGAGTGCTCACCTTTCGAGGCTAGAGAAGTTTGACCAAAGAACGAGCTATGAATTGCAAGCACGAATCCCAAAGCAAAGGTAGATTGGTATGATTTGACGACAAAGATGAAAGATAAGAATCAATAAGGACAAGATAACCAGTTTTGATATAAACTGAAACGAAATATAATAAAGCCAAAATTTAAATTTAGAAATACATATTTTAAAAATAAATTCTCATATTATATGTATATATATAAGCATAACTTATTAACGAAATATAAATATATATTTTTGCAAAATCATTATTCAAAATTTTAAACACATATATTATAAAAATCGAACCCACACGCTATATATATATGGACTAACATCAATAGAACCTGGAACGAATTATACTTATGTGTTTTCATACATAATATATATATTATAAATCAACATTTAGTATAAAACAATGCAACATGCTTTATTGTAATGCCCATATAACTCGGCGGTTTATATATATAAACTTAAATCATACTTAAACAAAGTATTACTAGCATAGAACTATATAACTGCTATAAGTAAAACACTTGTACTATGTACATACTGTAAACATATATATCACATTATATTAAATAAAATATATATATACACACTCTAACGTTCTTACATACACAAAATACCGAACTCAAAGTATGCAACTAAACATGTATAAAACTTCTCATTATAACCTTCCTATTATAATATACACACTGACATATCACCTAACCGATTATATAACATAAATATATATTTATATAACTTATAAAATATGGACACGTACATAAAGACTACCTATTTTTAAACTAATGTAACTTACAATGAATACTGTAGATAAACTAACATATGCAATCTAAACTATTTCATATATAAACAAAACATATACAACAAAGACCCTATTAAAAATGTTCAATCCTTCATGTACATGTATAGAACTGTGTATAAAATAAATCAAACTCACTGATACGACTTTAACCTTAGTGCTTTATAGAACAACTATATTACTATTTATTATACAAAGTACTGTAGTTTAAATTCTGGAGTAACAAAATATATATAGTAAAGCTTTAATATCAATAGTTATACATATACGAACGCATATAAGAGAAGAAGAAAGACTACTCACGGCAGAAAAGGAGGTGCACGGCTGGAAGGAACGACGGAGTAGGACATAGGCGGAGAAACTGTGCACGAAGGGATGTAGTCAGGTAGAGTTTGGCGGCCAGGATGGAGGCTAGCGTTGGACTGCTGGACTTGCGCTACAATGGAGGCGGGTCGGTGCTCACAGGGAAGGAGAGGCGGAGGCTCAGTGACCTGGGTGGTTGGCTGTGCTCGGGGTTTCGGGTGGATGGTGGTCGGAAGCGGGTCAGGTCGGTCAGAAGGTCGGTTGGCTGTGCTAGTCAATGGGCGGTGGTGACTATGTAGGCTCGGCCTCGGCGTGGTAGAGAGAGGAGCGGTAGGCGGCAAGGTTGGTGGGTGGATGCGGGTCAGATCTGGTGGAGAAGAAAGGCGAGAGTGATGTGGCGATGGTCATGAAAGAGAAAGGCTCGGCTGGGTGGATGCACGAAGCGGTGGTGGTCGAAGCTGTCAGAGAGGAGGACGGAAGGAGGGAACCGCTGCACAGTGATGGTTGCACACGTGCTGCTGTTGGTGTGGGCGAGTTCAACGTGGAGGATGGCGGATGGCGGGGTGCTGGCGGCGTGGGTGATGATGTGTTGTTCGTCGCGGAGGTGCGAGACAGGATTGCATGGGAAGGAGCGCTTCGGTTTGGAGGTTTCAAGAGGGAAGATGTATTTGGCTGTAGGGTAGAGAGGTTGATTTGTGATGTTGTGAAGAAGGAAAGTGGGATGGATACAATATTTGTGAAAATGAAGCAACGTGGGGAAGTGAGGCTCTGTCTTGGAAAGGTGGACATGCAGGCTGAAAGAAAATGAACAGTGCACGTTCATTTATTTTTCTCGAAAATAGATTTAAAATTTTGGAACCTGGTGTACCCAATAGTCAAGCATGAGAATTTAATAAATATAAATGCAAACAGGTACTGGACAGGTAGGTAGATAAGGGACAGATGGAACCCGAAAGGTTTTAAAACGGATGCCGATATGGTTCACGTTTTACCGATTTCGCCGTCCACTGAACGTCGAAATACACACAAAAAAATACTGCGGAGATCAGCACGACGGGACGATCAAAACGGCATACGAATATTAGCGGTACGATTGAATTATAAAAATTCAAATTTTCTACTGGCGGAAAATGCAAGAAAACGTTGAAAAAATAAGATCGACGGAGCCAAAGATGTTCGAATTTTGAAAAACGACAAACTGACATCTTGCTCAGAAGATGGTTTAGAATTTTTCTATGTAAAAAAGTTTAGGTTTCGAAAACATTTTATTTTCATCGCTTTTTAACTGATTAAATTGAAGTAAATTTACGCGCGAAATAAACTTTCGTATTTTCGGACGAAAATTTACCAATTGCCATGTTTAACTAAACGCATTTCAAATATCAAATTTATATTTCAAAATTTTATCGTTTAAAATTTCACAAAATTTTAACTAATTACATTATTAAAACAGTTGAAATTTACGGGTCGTTACACTCTCCCCCACTCAAAACTTTTCGTCCCCGAAAAGGAACGAGGTAGGAGAATAGAAACAACCAGAAAGAAAACAGATTGAAAACAAAATAAAACAATTGGTTTAAACCGTATAAATTTCAATTTACCTTAATTAATACTCAATATTTGATTTAAAATTCAGGGTATTTCAATAAGTTGATTTAATTCCAAATTATTAATATTTGATACCAAAAGATTTCTTCAAATTTTTTTTTTTATTTATCTCATTTATTCATTGTTTTATTATCCAATTATCCTTTATTAACAATTTCTAAAATCATAAACTTGAATAGTCTTTTATTTTAATCATATTTTATTCAACAAATCTAATTCTTCTTTATTCCAAATTATTATTAGATTTGTTCCACTTAATATATCTTATTACATATATTTAACCCATATAAATTAATTTAAACCATAAAAGTTTCGATTTAAATAAATTTATATTCACTAATTTCCTTTAAATTCAAAGTATTTTCATAAGTTGATCAAATTTCAATTTATTAATTCTTTCAAAACAAATTATTTCATTATTAACTGAGTTTTTACTTATTATCCTATCTAACTCTATTAACATCTTTATAATCAAAATTTAGTGTATAACATTTATTATAAACACTCAAATTTTATCTATAAAATTAATTTATCTTATATATTATCCAATTACATATTCAACTTCTGAATGATTTAGGTAAGTTGTATTAGAATGCAGTTGAACAATATACAAATAAAAATTTTCCCAATTCAATTATTCAAGTTTAAATATTTATTCCAAATTTTGGTCTTATTTATAATTAAAATCATCGTTTAACAACATTTAAGAATTAGATTTCCGATTAGCTTTAAACAATTTAGAGTTATATATTATATATTTATATCAAATCAAATTTAATTTTAAAATAAGATACCTATATAAATCAAATTATACTGAAGAAATTTAAATCAAAATATTTTTCAAAACAAACCGTAGCAAGGCTACAGAATAGTATCTCCACTTCGAAACTCGAAAATGAATGTCGATGATGCGGCCGCCATCACCGAATTTTATTTTCCAGCGACAAAGAGAAGAGCACTGATTTCAATATTTAAAATTCTTTGAAAACGGTTTCTATTCGAAAATACCTTCAATACTATATACTTAAAATTTTAAACCAAAGTTTGAAATCACCGGAAACTAAATTCTCAAATTTCTGAATTAAATTCATTTCAAATTCCAAATCAATTTATAACCAAGTTTATAAATTATTTATTTATATTATGCAATAGTCAATGGTTTACAAAACAATTAATGAAAATCAAATATTATCATTTTTGACAACAAATTCATTAAGAATTTAATTTCAGAAAACTTATATTTATATATAATATCATCATCCAAAACTATTTTGTTTACTAAATTTGAAAACAATATTGTGTCAGTTTGTTCTGTTCAAGTGTTTTAGAAATCCTATCGATAGCGTTGATCAGACGAATCGATCAGAAACCCAAATCAACATCAACAACTCAAACAACACAATAAATATTAAAACAATTATAAATTTACAAATACACTTCCTCACTCGACGATAAAAGAATAGATTTCAAAACATGTATAGCGATTCAAATTTGATGGAAATCAAATCAAAGAGAATTTCGATTCGAAAATAAATTCAAAAGAAAAGATAGAATGATTCAATAACAGAATCGGGAGATGGGTAAGTTTATTTAATTCACGGGCAACCTTAACCGGTCGTCCGTAACTTCAAGAATAGGATCGATGCTGAATTCCGAGGTAAATCAACACTCGATCTCAAGAGATGGAATTCAGGTATAGCAGGGAATAGATAGCATCGTAAACCGAGGATGCAGAAATCTCCGGTAAATCGATGCCTATTGTAAATGAGTTTACTCCTTTACGAATCATTCTAAGATTGGCGAGACCGCCGATCTATTATAGATATCATTCAAAATGGAGTTATGGGGTGCTCCAGAATTTACAGAAGACGAATAGTGAAGGACACGAATGAATTTCGAAATCGAGGGAACGTTCCAAAATTCAAAGGAATCGAGTCAAAAGGAAAAGATCGAAACTCGAATGAGAGTGATTCTGTAAATACATTTACCCTATATGCTTAGTTTTGCCTAGAGCTACCAAAGCTCTGATACCAACTGTAACGACCCGATATTTTGGACCATTCGCATCCATTATAAGTGTATAGGTAGACACTCATGCCGGAGTTGAATTGCTCAAAATACCGCGTTGTTAATTTAAATTGGCAAAACTGAACATATACAGTAAATAAATAATCACAGATCACAGACACAGAGTAATAAGTGCAGCGGAAATAAAAGAGATAGTAGTTCATGAAGCTACTATATAAATATATGAGTTACATCAGAGTTTACAACAGAAGAGTAATACGATACATCAGATACAAATCAGAATACATCACTGAAATCATCGAATACTGAAAGCAGAACAGATGGCTGGATCTTCAAGCAAAGCTCCAACTTCAAAGGTGAGTCTTGAATACTGGTACACTCAGTCTGACCCGAGCGTAAAGCAAAACACAAAACACTCGAGTCAGGATTAACATTCTTATATTAATAAATCCAACTCAAGTGAAATAGCAATTGAAATACAAGTAACTCAAAGGATGTTTGGAATAACCATCCTTTAAGGATCCGTTAAACTATCTACTAGGTAGTAATGTACGCTAAGTAGATAATGTCTATCAGTAATAATAAGATATCAAAATAGCGTTAAGTCATGGCCCATTCCACCCTTAACACATTTTTATTCCAAAAAGCATATACAAGACCGTAGTTTCCCCAAAACCGGAAGTCACCAGAGGGAAATCCATATACTAAAGGTACAAATCAAAATCGTAGTGGTCGCGTATAAATGGAATACAAGTATGACAAGGCACATGAGGCAATACCCAAGGTAGTGATACTACCGTTCGCCTGATCCGGACTGGTGAGAACGCAACGCCGCAGCGCCCGCAACACCGTGAAACAACACTCCCAAAATCAAGGGTGCACCAATCGACAACAAGTAATAAGTAGTTCGAAGAAGTGTGTCCACTTGAGGTAGCAAATCCTCCATTGGCCCGGCACAGCTCCTGTTTAGTCATTTCCAATTTGACACAAGTGTCAAGGCTATCCATTATCGTTCTCTTTCTTCAGTCATCAACGAACATCATTCCAACCACTTCATTCTGAATCATCACTCCGCGTATAGTTATTAAAGTGGTTTTCGGTTTAGATAGAGAGTATATCCATAACCGAATTCCGGTCTCTTTAATAACTCCCGTAATTATTTCACCGATTGGTTGTTTATTTATATTTCAAAACCAAATCAAATTCAATTTCAAATAGAATTCGTAAATCACATTTCATTTGTCTTTCTAAACCAATTTCCAAATTTTACGTTTCAAAACTTCCAATTTGCCGTTTTAAAATCTTATAATACAATTTCAATTTTTATTTTAAACAATTCAAATATTGATTCAAGTTCGTATATAAGTTTCATTTCAAAATCATTTAAATCAATTTAGTTTAACATTCAAATCAATTTAAATTCATTTATCGATTTCATTCAATATTCGTTAAGTAAATTTTCCATTTAAACAATTCTATTAAATTTCCAATTCATTAAATCCATTATTCAAATTCAACATCATTATATCAAAACTTACAAATTGAATTAAATTAAATTCATCAAATCAAATTCTTTAAATTTCAAGTCTTACATTAATTTCAATAAATCACATTTTTATTTCTTGTTAAAGAAATTCCATTTCACTTATTTACTTCCTTAAATAATTTCCCCAAAACTTAATTTATAAAGAAACTCAATTTCAATTATTTACGAAGTAAAATTCACTTATTCAAAAAATTCAATTTTACTTATTAAAGAGTTCAATTCAATTTAATCGTTAAATAATCCAATCTTATTTAATTATTAAATAATTCAAACCTAATTATTAAATAATTTCAAAGTTTAATAATTTCAAACTCAATTATAATCTCAAACTTAATTATTAAATCATTTCAAAGTTTAATAATTTCAAACTTAGTTATAATTTCAAACTTAATTATTAAATCATTTCAAAGTTTAATAATTTCAAACTTAATTCAATAATTTCTCAAATTAATCAACATTCTTTCATCAATTACATTGTTAATAATTTGTTTCCGATTATTATATATTAACCTTTTCTTTTCATAAAAATTCCGATTTCAACTTCATTTCAAAAAAAATATTATTTATTCAAATAAAATCTTTAATTTATTTTTAAATCAAATTATTGACCAATCGGGTTTTATTTAATTCTCTATCCTAGGTCAAAGTTCAATTTGGGTATTTATCATTTCAACCAGATTCCAATTCAATTCAAAATCAAAACATAACAAAGGGAACTTGCAGTGTGATAACTGGGATGGTGTCAAAGTAAATAAACAAGCAATAACAACAATCAATATCAATCCAATAATCAATTCAAATAATCCCGAAATAACCGTACTAATTCGCATTGTTATTTGTGCGAATTAATATAATTATTTCTAGAATCTACACTATCATTTCATGTAGATTAAAGATTATTACATTACGGTTTTCACTTGTCATTCAATTACAATTTCATCCATCATCAATTTAACAACATACATTCAGTGGTTCAAAGTGTAATTAAACAAATCCTACGTGTCAATAAATTTAACAGTAAAAGGGGTCATATTATACCAATGTCATTTAATCAAATTTAACACATATCAAATCTAACTATCCTACGTCAAATTTACTTGCATAATATTTATCACTTTATACATTTAACTATTCTATATCGAGTTCAATTTCATACTATTTATCAATTTACATTAACAGTTTAACGTCCAATATAAACATCAACAATCAATCAATTATCAGCCAAACAGTATTATCATTGGATAAATAATTAACAGATAATGGTGTCAGAAGTCATAGGTGAACTGATACAGGTAATAGCATATATAACAGTGTAATTAACTAACAGCAGCATATTTCAATTGTCGTTTCAATTGAAATCAGATTTAATAAATAAAAGAACGTTAATCGTGAGTGAGTGCTCACCTTTCGAGGCTAGAGAAGTTTGACCAAAGAACAAGCTATGAATTGCAAGCACGAATACCAAAGCAAAGGTAGATTGGTATGATTTGACGACAAAGCTGAAAGATAAGAATCGATAAGGACAAGATAACCAGTTTTGATATAAACTGAAACGAAATATAATAAAGCCAAAATTTAAATTTAGAAATACATATTTTAAAAATAAATTCTCATATTATATGTATATATATAAGCATAACTTATTAACGAAATATAAATATATATTTTTGCAAAATCTTTATTCAAAATTTTAAACACATATATTATAAAAATCGAACCCACACGCTATATATATATGGACTAACATCAATAGAACCTGGAACAAATTATACTTATGTGTTTTCATACATAATATATATATATTATAAATCAACATTTACTATAAAACAATGCAACATGCTTTATTGTAATGCCCATATAACTCGGCGGTTTATATATATAAACTTAAATCATACTTAAACAAAGTATTACTAGCATAGAACTATATAACTGCTATAAGTAAAACACTTGTACTATGTACATACTGTAAACATATATATCACATTATATTAAATAAAATATATATATACACACTCTAACGTTCTTACATACACAAAATACCGAACTCAAAGTATGCAACTAAACATGTATAAAACTTCTCATTATAACCTTCCTATTATAATATACACACTGACATATCACCTAACCGATTATATAACATAAATATATATTTATATAACTTATAAAATATGGACACGTACATAAAGACTACCTATTTTTAAACTAATGTAACTTACAATGAATACTGTAGATAAACTAACATATGCAATCTAAACTATTTCATATATAAACAAAACATATACAACAGAGACCCTATTAAAAATGTTCAAGACTTCATGTACATGTATAGAACTGTGTATAAAATAAATCAAACTCACTGATACGACTTTAACCTCAGTGCTTTATAGAACAACTATATTACTATTTATTATACAAAGTACTGTAGTTTAAATTCTGGAGTAACAAAATATATATAGTAAAGCTTTAATATCAATAGTTATACATATACGAACGCATATAAGAGAAGAAGAAAGACTACTCACGGCAGAAAAGGAGGTGCACGGCTGGAAGGAACGACGGAGTAGGACATAGGCGGAGAAACTGTGCACGAAGGGATGTAGTCAGGTAGAGTTTGGCGGCCAGGATGGAGGCTAGCGTTGGACTGCTGGACTTGCGCTACAATGGAGGCGGGTCGGTGCTCACAGGGAAGGGGAGGCGGAGGCTCAGTGACCTGGGTGGTTGGCTGTGCTCGGGGTTTCGGGTGGATGGTGGTCGGAAGCGGGTCAGGTCGGTCAGAAGGTCGGTTGGCTGTGCTAGTCAATGGGCGGTGGTGACTATGTAGGCTCGGCCTCGGCGTGGTAGAGAGAGGAGCGGTAGGCGGCAAGGTTGGTGGGTGGATGCGGGTCAGATCTGGTGGAGAAGAAAGGCGAGAGTGATGTGGCGATGGTCATGAAGGAGAAAGGCTCGGCTGGGTGGAGGCACGAAGCGGTGGTGGTCGAAGCTGTCAGAGAGGAGGACGGAAGGAGGGAACCGTTGCACAGTGATGGTTGCACACGTGCTGCTGTTGGTGTGGGCGAGTTCAGCGTGGAGGATGGCGGATGGCGGGGTGCTGGCGGCGTGGGTGATGATGTGTTGTTCGTCGCGGAGGTGCGAGACAGGATTGCATGGGAAGGAGCACTTCGGTTTGGAGGTTTCAAGAGGGAAGATGTATTTGGCTGTAGGGTAGAGAGGTTGATTTGTGATGTTGTGAAGAAGGAAAGTGGGATGGATACAATATTTGTGAAAATGAAGCAACGTGGGGAAGTGAGGCTCTGTCTTGGAAAGGTGGACATGCAGGCTGAAAGAAAATGAACAGTGCACGTTCATTTATTTTTCTCGAAAATAGATTTAAAATTTTGGAACCCGGTGTACCCAATAGTCAAGCATGAGAATTTAATAAATATAAATGCAAACAGGTACTGGACAGGTAGGTAGATAAGGGACAGATGGAACCCGAAAGGTTTTAAAACGGATGCCGATATGGTTCACGTTTTACCGATTTCGCCGTCCACTGAATGTCGAAATACACAAAAAAAAATACTGCGGAGATCAGCACGACGGGACGATCAAAACGGCATACGAATATTAGCGGTACGATTGAATTATAAAAATTCAAATTTTCTACTGGCGGAAAATGCAAGAAAACGTTGAAAAAATAAGATCGACGGAGCCAAAGATGTCCGAATTTTGAAAAACGACAAACTGACATCTTGCTCAGAAGATGGTTTAGAATTTTTCTATGTAAAAATATTTAGGTTTCGAAAACATTTTATTTTCATCGCTTTTTAACTGATTAAATTGAAGTAAATTTACGCGCGAAATAAACTTTCGTATTTTCGGACGAAAATTTACCAGTTGCCATGTTTAACTAAACGCATTTCAAATATCAAATTTATATTTTAAAATTTTATCGTTTAAAATTTCACAAAATTTTAACTAATTACGTTATTAAAACAGTTGAAATTTACGGGTCGTTACATACACTGAGGTACGACTCTATTTTTCTTGGGTACGAATCGACCACAGACTCCATTCATCAGTAATGATGAGTATTAATTGGCATTTTTTGGTTGTTTTCTCATTGCTATGTTATGTGTGTATTTAGTTGGTTGATGTTATTACTGTTACTATTATTATTATTGTGTACTTTATGATAGATTCATATTGTGATTACCCTACCTTTGCAAGTTGGGTTACTTGCATCAGTGTATATTGTTACATAATAGTCACATTATATTAGTTGTGCTGACTTGTTGATTACAGAAGAAGAGCTCGTTATGGTATGATTTCCTATCTTTGGATAGGTTTGCTTTACTTTTGTGTAGGCGATCAGGATTACCCCTAAGCCACATTTGTGGAGAGGACCGAATGTGCCTTAGTAGTTCCAGCTCTATATGTATATAGCTTTGATATACAGTATTTTGAAGTAGTTCCCTTCACATCGGGCTTTATGTCTGACCCGCATTTTGTCTTTGTCAATTTATGTCATGACAACTCTTGGGTACTCGATTGAGTAGTTTCGGAGTCAGAACTTTTGGGGATACACTATCAATGTGGTGCAGTTGGAGATTTGGAGACGAAGACAATACTTGGATATTTATCTACTTGTTATTTTAGTAGTACATGACAAATGTTATTTGTATATGAGACTTATTGATCAGATATTTTATTCCAACTCTCTGTATTGATATTTATTTATCAGTTACTTCCGCCAATATACTCTATTATATATTGTTCATCCAATTATGTTCATGTATATTCAGTATATTATATGTTATCATTCTGATGTGAGATTACATCATTGTGCTTGGATATTGTGTTTTGTTTCTTCTTTTTTCTTTCTTTTCTCGACAAGTCTTCTTTTGTGGTCTTCGAAAGTCTAGTGTTGATGTATGGCGCTGATTTTGGGGTGTTACGAAGGGTGGGTTGTTATAGAGGGAAACTGAGAGTATGTAAACCAATGGGAGGAATGAAGGTGAAATGCTAAGAGCGGTTGAGTGCAAGCTGCACAACAAGCTAATGTAGCAGGCATGGACGTGAATGCCTTATTTAGGCAGTTTATGCTACAAATGATGAGGGAGATTATGTTGGAGGCTATAGAGCCAAGGCCAGTAGTAAGAGAAGACTTCTCAAAGATGAAGCCGACTATTGAAACTTGGGAGGTAAAATATTTACGGAGAAGAAACCAATGGTTGAAGTGCTGAATTAGCTCAAAGTTTGTAAACACACATTTGGAGATTTGGGATTGAGTGATTCATAAAGGAGTAGGCTAGCATCGAAGCAATTGTATGAAGATGCTTTAGACTGGTAGGAGATAGTAATTGCTAAGACTCCAGAGGAGGAGATCACAGGTGTAGTTTAAGGAGAGGTTCGAGACTCATTTCATATCCAAGTCTCAACGAAGTGTTCTATTACAGGAGTTTATAGAATTGAAGAAGGGTGACCTTATGGTTGAAGGATATATCCAGCAGTTCAAGTAGCTATGTATGGAAAGGAGATTATCAACACCCCATTAAAGAAGAATGAGAAGTTTATTAGGTTTGAAATAAGGTCTTAATCATAAGGTTATTGCACACTTAATTTCTTCTTTATATTTGCGGTTGGCATGGCCTAAAGGGATGATGGGATGTACCGAGAGTAGAGAAGAGTTGGAACAAGGCCTACAGCCATGAAGAAGAAGAAGAAATTTACTCCGCATATGGAGGGCAAGAAGGCCGTGCCAAAATAAAATTAAAGGTGAAGAAATTTCCACTACAAAAGTTGTCTGTTTTAACTATGGATAGAAGGGACACTATGCAACTATGTGTCCTGCACTAAAGAAACTTAGAAGAGTGAAGTGCATCAGGTATGACAAGATAAGGGCATCTAAAGAAGAATTTCCTAAATCTTAGAGCGTAGGTTTATGCTTTGATGAGGCCAGCGAAGGGTCCGTCTGTAGTGGAGAAAGGCAAGAATATTACTTTAGAAGGTACGACTTTGATTTCTAGTATTTCTTTTAGGATATTGTTTGATACTAGTGCTAGAAGCCCGTTTATAGCTAAAGATTTGGTTGATAGAGTTGGGTTAGGGATTACCTGTTTAGTCACTTCCATATGTATGGTAAATCCTATAGGGGCTATGCCACTCTAGGTTTGAGATGCGCTAACTTAGAGATAGAGTTGGGTGGGTGTAAGTCTCTGTGTGATCCCTATGTGTTTGCCTTTATAAAATTTGATGTTATTCTAGAGATGGATTGGTTGGAGAAGAACGGTGCTAAAATATACTATGCTGAAAGAATAATAACCCTGAGTGACGCAGCGGATTATACAAAAATTGATGTTACGATGAAAGTGGCAATCGGTGGATTGATGGATACTGAAATGCCCAAATTCGTTGATCCGAAGATACCGAATTCTAGCTATCCCAAACACGTTGATAGCGCACTATTCCGTGTTTAAAGATCTGCGATTCTTCGCACGTTGATCTAGCGCACTAGATTCCGTGAATCGGCTTCTGCAGTCGTTGAATCGAGCGCACTCGATTATCCGAAAGAGGAGATAGGAGATTACACTCAACTACCAATTTGGTGAAAGCACAAAGCTAACAAAACAAGAGTTTTATTTCAAATCAACTTAAAAAAACTATTACAAGTGTGACACTCGGCCTATTTATAGACGTTCGTCTTTACAACAGAAATTACACAAGTCTTAAGTCGATGACGACTTATCCCCTACGACCTACGACTCATCATAAGTCGTTCACGGCTTATCAGATTACAACACAACATCACGACTTACGACTTATACAAAACGACTTAACAAGATGTACAAAATAACAACTACAACAAACAACACACAACTCAACTTAAGTCGGTAACGACTTAGACACATTACCGCAGCATCTTCACGCGGCTTAAGCTTGGACGACTTATGAGATAAAGCTTCAACGACTTAAAGAATCAACGGCTCAGATTAAACCGGCTTAGAAATCCACGGCTTCAGTTCTTCAGCGACTTAACTTAGGTCGGTAACGACCTAAGAACAGGTAACGACTTAAGACATCAACGGCAGAGATTAAGTCGGTAGAAAGATCCACGACCTCTATCTTCAACGACTTATTTCTTGATTCGTTAGGTCGTTCACGACCAAATTGCTCTGCCTTTTCACTGCGTGACTCGATAGGTCGTTCAGACGACTTAAAGGACCCGTTAACTCGCAGGTATCTACTAAGTCGTTGCCGAGTCATACTAGGTCATTGGAACGACTTAAAACCTTCGTTAGGTCGGCTGCGATCTTCACTAAGTCGCTGGAACGATTTAAAACCTTCGTTAGGTCGGCTGCGACCTAAAACTTTAACTTTCCACAATTTCTCACAAAATCCTAACTCGTTAGCTTCCTCTTTAGGTCGGACTCGACCTATCAACATGTTAGGTCGTACACGACCTATGACTTCTTCTTTCTGGGCTGCATCATCCTCCCTAGGTTGAGAAAAATTCGTCCTCGAATTTGTACTTTCTGCATCCACAACAAACTCATCCCCATGATATGGTACGAGATGCTTAACATTGAATACGTCAGACGTATACACATCATCTGGCAGCTTCAATTTATAAGCATTTTCATTAATTCGTTTCACGACTTCTACAGGACCAATTTTCCTAGTTTTCAACTTGTTGTAAGCACCCACGGGAAAACGATCCTTCGTTAACACTGCATATACCATATCTCCTTCATTAAACTCAACATTTCTTCGTTTCAAGTCTGCAGATCGTTTATACTTCTCATTTGCTTTCTCCAATCGTTCCTGAACGATTTTATGACAATCAGTCAACCCCTCAACAAAATCAACAGCTCGTTTAAGCGTCCCCTCTGGTTGTGGTACTACCGTTAAATCTAACGGTCCTCTCGGTAAGCTTGAGTATACTATCTGGAATGGACTGAAACCCATACTACGATTCACCGCATGATTATGAGCAAACTCTTCCTAGCATAACATCATGTCCCAACTCTTCAGATTATCTTTCACAAGACACCTCAACAAGTTTCCCAATGATCTGTTCACAACCTCGGTCTGTCCATCCGTCTGTGGATGATAAGCGCTACTAAAGTTCAACTTCGTTCCCACCATCTTCCATAAACTTAGCCAAAAATGACTCAGAAAACGAGTATCTCTATCCGACACAATAGATTTTGGCAATCCATGAAGTCGATATATCTCTTTGAAAAACAACTGAGCAACATGAATAGCATCCGCCGTCTTCTTACAAGCAATAAAATGTGCCATTTTCGAAAATCGATCAACCACCACATAAATGGAATCGTTTCCATGCTGTGTTCTCGGCAATCCCAACACAAAGTCCATACTCACATCAACCCATGGTTTAGTTGGTACTGGTAATGGCATATATAATCCCGCATTAGTTGCAGTTCCTTTCGAAACCTGACAAATATGACAACGCTCCACAAACCTCTCCACCTCTTTTCTCATCGATGGCCAAAAGTAAGACTGTGAAATCAACTGTAATGTACGGTCTCTCCCAACATGTCCTTCTTCATGTAGCTCTTTTACAATCTTCATTCTCAAACTACAATCAGGTATGCACAATCGATTTCCTTTGAACAGAAAACCATCTACCATCATGAACTCATCCGTCTCCCCATTCTTGACTTTATCGACAAACTTCATAAAGTAAGAATCTTCAACAAATAATTCTGGCAACATTTCAAACCCCGTCACTTTAACCTTCATTGTTGTTAGCAAATGATTCCTTCTACTCAAAGCATCAGCCACACGATTTGTCACTCCCGATTTGTGTTTAACAACAAAAGTAAACTGTTGCAGATATGCAATCCACGATGCCTGTCTCGCTGAAATCTTGTCTTGTCCTTGTAAATGCTTCAAAGCCTCATGATCAGTATACAGAACAAACTAGTTCTGAAATAGATAATGTCTCCAGTGTTTAATAGCTTGCACAACAGCATAGAATTCCACATCATATGTGTTGTATCTCATCTTTGCTCCTGACAACTTCTCACTGAAATGTGCAATAGGACGCCCCCTCTGACTCAACACTCCTCCTATCCCAACCTTGGATGCAACAGTATGTAGTTCAAACACTAGTTGAAAATCTGGCAACACTAGAATTGGTGCTGTCGTCAAAAGTTCTTTGACCCGTTCAAAAGCAACCCCTGCTTCCTCCGACCAAGAAAATTGCTTCCCCTTCATACAATCAGTAACTGGTGCCATCACGCTACTGAAGTGTGGAATGAATCTTCGATAGAATGATGCTAGCCCATGAAAACTTCTCACTTCGGTTATTGTCTTCGGCTGTGGCCAATTTCTGACTGCTTCAACTTTATTCTGGTCCACCTGGATACCTTCTCTTGACACAACATATCCCAGAAATAAAACACTATGCGTCATGAACACGCATTTCTTCGTTGCAGCATAAAATTTTTCTTGTCGCAATACAAACAATACTTCTCTCAGATGTTGCAAGTGTTCCTCTGCGCTTCCACTGTATATCAAAATATCATCAAAATACACCACCACAAACTTCCCAATGAATGGTCTAAAAATCTGATTCATCACCCGCATAAATGTACTCGGTGCATTTGATAAGCCAAATGGCATTACCAACCATTCGTATAGACCCTCCCTGGTTTTAAAAGCAGTCTTCCACTCATCACCTGGTCTGATACGAATTTGATGGTATCCGCTCTTCAAATCAATCTTCGAAAAGATAGTAGCCCCGCTCAACTGATCCAACAAATCATCAAGCCTCGGCATCGGAAATCTATATCTCATAGTAATCTTATTCAATGCTCGACTGTCAGTGCACATTCTCCACGGCCCCTTCCTTCTTGGGTACCAATAAAGCTGGTACAGCACAAGGACTTAAACTCTCCTGCACACGCCCCTGTTCAAGCAATTCTTCCACTTGCCTCCTCAATTCTTCATGTTCTTTTGGACTCATTCGATAATGTGGTCTGTGTGGCAACACAGCACCTGGAACAAGATCTATCTGATGTTGTATATCCCTCAACGGTGGCAACTTCGTTGGTAACTCCTCTGGAAATACATCGTCAAATTCTTTCAAAACTGGCTTTGCTTCTTCCGGAATTTCAACCACTTCCTGACTCTCCCGTCCGATCAATAAAAATACTTCAGGTTCCTCCTCTACTTCCTTCACAAACTCCTTCAAAGATAACAATGTTTTAAGCTCTTCAATTTCCTCCAACTTGTTTTCCTCCTGTTGTCGCTTCTTTGGAACTAGAGTAATCTTTGTGCCTTCAAACATGAAACTGTAACTGTTGGTTCGCCCATCATGTTGCACTGCCCTATCATACTGCCACGGTCTCCCCAGCAACAAATGACAGACATCCATATCTACCACATCGCACCAGATTTCATCCTTGTATTTCTTTCCAATTGAAAACTTCACACAAGCCCTTCGTCCAACCTTCACTTCCCCGCCTTTCCTCAACCAAGCTAGCTTGTATGGTTTCGGATGTTTCTCAGTCTTCAACGCCAACTTCCTCACAGCTTCTGAAGAAATTATATTATCACAGCTTCCAGCATCAATAACAAATTTGCAAACCTTCCCCAGAATGGTACATGTTGACTGAAAAATATTGCTCCTTAACCAACTACAATCCTCCTCTTGCTTTGGTGTTAAACAGGACCTCTTCATCATTAGATTGTATCCTTCGTCTCCCGTCACTTCTTCTTCCTCCTCATCAGGTGGTGAATTGGAACATTCAGCTTCTTCATCCTCATCCTCAACCTCCGCTATCATAGCTCTCTTCTTCGGCTTTGGACATTCGCTACTTTTGTGGCCCATTTCTTGGCAATTATAACATTTGAAACCATTATTGACTTTCGCCTTCTCAACCTCATTCACAACTGGTTTTGCAACAACTTTTGAAACATTAGAACTTCCACTAACACCCTTCACTTGATTATTGGAATTTGTAAACACACCACCTCCTCGTCGTCCCTGTTTCTCCCAAGCCAACGCTTTCTGATGTGCTTCCGCTACAGATCTGGGATCAAACATGTTAACCATATCCTGAATCTGCATTCGCAATCCCCCAATGAATCTAGATGTCAGCTGCTCTTCCGTTTCCATAATATCATTCCTCGCAATAAGTTGATAAAATTCGTCAGCATAGTCATTCACAGATTTCGTTCCTTGTCTCAAGTTTTGCAATCTCTGATACATAAGCGACTGATAGTTATAAGGTAAGAATGTGGCTTTCATCATTTTCCTCATCTTTTCCCATGATTCAACCTTTGACTTCCCTATCCGTTCACGTGTAAGTTTGGTTTGCTGCCACCACGCCAAAGCTCTACCCCTCAACCTTGTAGCAACCAACTTCACTCTACGATGTTCCGGAACTTCTTTGAAGTCAAAAATCTCTTCAACATTAGCCACCCAATCCAAAAACTCCTCTGCTTGCATACCACCTTTGAATTCAGGAATTTCAGTCTTCATCCCCAACTCCCACTTGTGATCATACTCAGAGTGATTTCTTCCTTGTCCTCGTCCTTGTCCTTGAACACTACCACCATCATACTCCTCTTTAAAATCAGATGTATATTGTTGTCTATCTCGTCCACCCACATCTCTACTACCATCACGTCTTCCACCATCATCCCTTCTATCTACATTCCTCCATTCACGATCATTCACGTTCCTCCCACGCCTTTGATCATCATCAACACTTCTTTCTCGATTGGATTGTGGTGAGACTCGACTTCCCCCATGGTTAGATTCAGGTGACACCCTTCTCCGATTTTGATTCATCTCTAACATCATCTTCTCTAACCGACCAATTCCTTCGTTAAGCTTTTCACTAAAGTTTTCATTGATTCTTTGCTCCATCTCATCAGCTTCTTCTCTTCGATACAAAGCTTCAACGTTTTGGTGACAATTAGCTCTTCTCGGCGGCATACTTGAAATCTTCACAATCACTTCAAATTCAAACACAATTCAAACTTAGATCCATAATGGAATGGATCGAAAACTCCCACTTTGTTGCAACTTCGCGATGAACACGATGAACACAACTTCTCCGAATGAGGCAAGTTTGATCTCCAACACTTCTACTTAGCTCGGTTTCTCACTTCAAGCTCGGCTATCACTTCAACTTCAAAATTCTTCAAAAGAATTGGCTCTAAGACTCGATTTAGCTATGATTGGCTAAAACAAGCTCTGATACCAAAACTGACGCAGCGGATTATACAAAAATTGATGTTACGATGAAAGTGGCAATCGGTGGATTGATGGATACTGAAATGCCCAAATTCGTTGATCCGAAGATACCAAATTCTAGCTATCCCAAACACGTTGACAGCGCATTATTCCGTGTTTAAAGATCTGCGATTCTTCGCACGTTGATCTAGCGCACTAGATTCTGTGAATCGGCTTCTGCAGTCGTTGAATCGAGCGCACTCGATTATCCGAAAGAGGAGATAGGAGATTACACTCAACTACCAATTTGGTGAAAGCACAAAGCTAACAAAACAAGAGTTTTATTTCAAATCAACTTAATAAAACTATTACAAGTGTGACACTCGGCCTATTTATAGACGTTCGTCTTTACAATAGAAATTACACAAGTCTTAAGTCGGTGACGACTTATCCCCTACGACCTACGACTCATCATAAGTCATTCACGACTTATCAGATTACAACACAACATCACGACTTACGACTTATACAAAACGACTTAACAAGATGTACAAAATAACAACTACAACAAACAACACACAACTCAACTTAAGTCGGTAACGACTTAGACACATTACAGCAGCATCTTCACGCGGCTTAAGCTTGGACGACTTATGAGATAAAGCTTCAACGACTTAAAGAATCAACGGCTCAGATTAAAGCGGCTTAGAAATCCACGGCTTCAGTTCTTCAGCGACTTAACTTAGGTCGGTAATGACCTAAGAACAGGTAACGACTTAAGACATCAACGGCAGAGATTAAGTCGGTAGAAAGATCCACGGCCTCTATCTTCAACGACTTATTTCTTGATTCGTTAGGTCGTTCACGACCAAATTGCTCTGCCTTTTCACTGCGTGACTCGATAGGTCGTTCAGACGACTTAAAGGACCCGTTAACTCGCAGGTATCTACTAAGTCGTTGCCGAGTCATACTAGGTCGTTGGAACGACTTAAAACCTTCGTTAGGTCGGCTGCGATCTTCACTAAGTCGCTGGAACGACTTAAAACCTTCGTTAGGTCGGCTGCGACCTAAAACTTTAACTTTCCACAATTTCTCACAAAATCCTAACTCGTTAGCTTCCTCTTTAGGTCGGACTCGACCTATCAACATGTTAGGTCGTACACGACCTATGACTTCTTCTTTCTGGGCTGCATCACTGAGTCAACCAGGCCGATATGAAAGAGTAATCATAGTTTTGGAGGAGTTTAAAACAGAGTACATAGGTGTTTTGTTTACTTTAGCTTCGGAGGAGGAAGACATTGGTGCAATACGTGTGGTAAAGGAACTCCCTAATGTGTTTGACTAGTTTTCGGGGTTGACACCCATGAGAGCAGTAGAGTTTCGTATAGAGTTGCTATCGGGGGTCGAACCACTTAGTCGACTCTAACACCTCATATATTTTATTACCTTATTTAAGACATTTAATTAGTTAAATTAAATGATGTAAAGAGTAATAGATGGAGATTTAATTAGTTAGAGGTAGCCATGCCATAATGAAGGGGTAATTAAAATGAAATAACACTAGGTAATGTTCTAAGAAATGAGAAGGGTATTTTGGGAAATGGCAACACCTTATACCCTAAACCCTTGTGAGATTCGCGTTCACTATTCTCATTTCATAAAAAACGAAAACTTGCTAAGGCCGGCCACCATTTCCAATCTCAAGAAGAAAAAAGCTAAGATTCAAGAGGAAAGAGTGGAGACAAGCCCAATAGTAGAGACAAGCCCAATAGTAGCATAAAAGAAGAAATTTACTCTGCATACCAAGGGCAAGAAGGCCGTTCCAAAAGGAAAGAGTGGAGAAATTGCCACTGTGGAAGTTGTCTGTTTTAACTCCGGATAGAAGGGACACTATGCAACTAAGTATTGTTAACTTGGTTTTTAACCTAGAAGAATTCAATAGGAGTTAGAACATCCAGACTAAGCCAAAATGACTTGAAACTTGAACAAGTCATCTAAAAGAACTTGCCAATGGAACTTAAGAGAAACAAACCAAAAATTCACTAAGTAGATGGATCACTAACGATCCAAAAGGAAGCATCATGAGTTGTCAAAGCCTCTTGCATCATGATCTACTACCTCTTCTAAGAATAATTACCAAGTTTCATAGCATTCCAAGCACCGTAGTTCAAGAAGTAAAGACTCATCTGATTCAAGTTATTTTGACCAAAGCGGCTAGCTTAAACTGGACCTAGAGAACTCATATAGAATCGGATTGACTTGAAATTTGGAGTAAACACTTAGAAGACATAAGAGAAGGCTCATAGAAAAAAATAAGCATGACTGGAGAAGATTTGATGGATCGTTGGCGATCCATCTTGATAGGTCGCTAGCGGCCCATGTAGGGTGGGCCCCACCACCTGAAATTCATACGGTAGGTCTCACACACCCTCTAGAGTGTACCTGCAAAGCTTTGTCTGATTTGTTTAGTTTTGAGCAAGTTATGGATGATTCTTTTGGACCGGATGACCCATGAACATGGATGATCAAACTAACTCCAAACGACTTGATACTTGGACAACACACTCAAAAGAACAATTTAATGGACCTCAGGAATACTGAGCCAAAAATATGCAAAGTAGATGGGTAGCTAGCGATCCATCCCCTATGGATAGCTAGCGATCCATCATGATAGGTTGGATCACCTTCAAACTTTACAAGCTCCTTCGTAGCACTAAGTAAAAGCTTCTGGTAGAAAAATATGCTAAGTTGATGGATAGCTAACGATCCATCCTCTATGGATAGCCAGCAATCCATTGAAATGACTCAGATTGATTTGATATTTTCGATGATGACTTGGCATAACACCTGGGCTCTTCTGCACTTGGACTTCTGACCTAATACTCACTGAATTTCCCTATAAATACTCACATATCTGCAACATAAAGAGGATCATCTAGAATGGTTGCTGGAACTCTACAGAGATTATTCTTCACTCTTCTCCTCCCATACAGTAGTCATCTAGGGGTTCATTGTGATTCTCCGGTGAACTCTTGTACATGTGACTTGATCTAACTTAGAAGATTCAATCATATTATAATCCGATTCAACTTGTAACAGTAGTCAGTTAATAGAAAGTTATAAAGTGGACATAGGCTTTATTAACAGCCGAACCACTATAAAAATCTTCTTATCTTTTTTACTATTTCTGCTCTTTTTACATTTATTTTCTATATTATTGCTCTGCAAGAACAGGGCTAGTGCTTTCACACTCAATCCGGGGTGTTGATCCATTTTTTGGGTTAACAAGTATCCAACGCTATAGAATCTCAGAATAGTGAAGTGCTTCAAGTGTGACAAGATGGGAAAATCTAAAGAAGAATTTCCTAGATTTTAGAGTGCAAGTTCATGCATTGGTGAGGCTAAGGATATGCAACTCTCGAATTAAGATGCACTAACTTAGACATAGGTTTGGTAGGGTGTAAGTTTTTGTGCGATCCCTACATGTTTGACTTTATTAGCTTTGGACTTACTTTAGGGATGGAATGGTTGGAGAAGTACTGCGCCAAAATATACTATGCCAAAACAATAATAACCTTGAGTCACCCAGACCGAAACAAAAAATTATTCATAGTTTTGGATGAAATTAAAATTGGCAACAGAGGTATTTTGTTTGCTATAGCTTTAAAGGAGGAAGATCTTGGTGTAATATGTGTGGTGAAGGAATTCCTAATGTGTAAAAATTAGTTGCGGGGTTGCCATCCCCAGGAGCAGTCGAGTACCATATAGAGTTGCTACTAGGAGTTAAACATTTAGTCAACCCCTTAGCGAAATGACTCCAAAGGATATGAAGGAGTTAAAGAAACAATTGGTAGATTTAGAATGAAAGAGCTTCACAAGGCCAAGCAACTCACCTTAGAGGCTATGGTAGTATTTGTGAAGAAGTCTGTTGGGTCTTTAAGGCTATACATTAACTATCGAAAGCTAAATGAATGAACAGTGAAGATCAGATATAATTTACCTAGAATTGATGATTTTTTTATTAGTTGAATAGAGCTAAGTTATTTCATGGATAGACTTGGCTTCAGGGTTCCATCAGTTGAGCGTTGCGAAAGATAGTGTTCCGCTAACTGCATTTAGGCTGAGGTACGGTTTACGCGAATGGTTATTAATGCCTTTTGGACTTACCAAAGCACTTGCATTCGTTGAAGACTTGATGAATATAATTTTGCAAGACCGGTTGAATAGATATGTATTGGTGTTCATAGAAGACATCTTACTATACTCAAAAGACGAGGAGGAACACTAGCTCACGTAAGGCTTCTGTTGGATTTGTTGAGACAACATAGGTTTAAGGTGAAATTTTATAGGTGTCATTTTTGAAGAAGTGAAGTGAAGTTCCTAGCCATGTGGTTTCAGAATGGGGTTTGGCAGGAGACTCTTTGAAGGTTGACGCGGTAATGGGTGGAAAAGACCAAGAATATGATAGAATATTCAGTTTCTTAGGCTTAGCTGGCTACTATAAAAGATTCATTAAAGGCTTCTCACATGTAGTTGGGCCAATTACGAAACCGAGTTGGAAGAACGAGAGGTGTGTTTGGAAAAATGAATGTGAAGAATCATTCCATGGATTGAAGAATAGGTTGATGAATGATCATGTGCTATTGATTCGTGAAGGGAATGATGTTATGGTTGTATATACAAATGCTTCAGGCTTAGGGCTAGGAGCAGTCTTGATGTAGAAGGGCAAAGTAATGGAATAAGCATCTAGACAGTTACGGCCCCATGAGGTTCGATATCCTACTCGTGACTAAAAGTTAATGGTTGTTATCTTTGCATTAAAAATTTGGGGGCATTATCTTCTTCAAGAAAGATTCGAGCTATTTCTGACCATAAGTCCTTGAAATATTTATTCTCTCAAAAGGAGTTGAACATGAGGCAGCGGAGGTGGTTAGAGTATTTAGCATCTTATGATTTTGGGGCAGAATATACCCTTGGGAAGGGAAATAAGGCAGTTGATGCCTTAAGCTAAAAGTGAAAGAATTGTTCTTTGATGATACTCAAAGAGTGGGATAGGTTAGGAATGTTGTATTCATGTAATGTATAGTCCGCTATTCCGTAGGTTCGAGTAGAACTAGCGACTTGCTATCATGATCGAAAGTTTGACCTACACTGATAGAAAAGATTGCTGAACTATGAAAGGAGAACCAGATCTACGCAGGAAGGGTGAAAAGCCTAGGACCAGAAACCTAAGAAGTGGAATTAAAGGGGTTCAGTGTGGATATATAAAGCAGACTATGGAAGAAAGGAAGGTTGTATGTTCTAGATGTAAGCGGCCATCGAAAGGAAGTATAGGACGAATTCCATCGTCCAAAGTTCACCATTCTTCTAGGAGGTACTAAGATGTATCTAGACATGAAGAGAAGTTTCTTCTAGGAAGGAATGAAGAAAGATGTTGGGGAGTTTGTGAGAAGATGTCTTACATGCCAACACGTTAAGGCGGAACATCAGAAGCCAAGTGGGCTTTTACAACCACTAGAGGTTCCAAATTGGAAATATGATTTAGTGTCCATGGATATTTCTCATGGATTACCAAGGTCTAGGGAAGGGAATGAAAGTATATGGCTTATAGTTGATAGAATGACTAATTTGCCCATTTCATTCAAATGAAGGACACAAGAATTGCACTGAAGTTAACCGAGATGTATATCAAGGTAGTAGTAAGACTGCATGAAGTGCCTAGTACTATTATCAACGATCGAGACCCACAATTTGCCTATGAGTTTTACATGGTATGTAGAGTCCCTTGGGGTCAAGGCTGTGCAAAAGTACTGTGTACCACCCAAGGATTAATGGGAAAATCGAAAGAGTCAACGAGATTCTAGAAAATTTACTGAGGGCCTATATTGGGAAGCTCATTTACACTTTGTGGAGTTTTTATACAGTGGCATCTACTAGAGAAAAACTAGGATTGCACCATTTAAAGCATTGTATATGAGGCCATGTAAGTCATCCATGTGTTGGTAAGAGATAGGGGATAGACTCATGTTCGGACCAAATGTGGTTAAGGATGCTACTGAGAAAGTAGAGCTGATCCAGATAGAATAAAGGTCGCATAGTCTAGGACGAAGAGTTATGCCAAATGAAAAGGAAAGAACTTGAGTTTGTAGTAGGTGACCATGTATTCGTGAAGGTTTCACTAATGTCAGATGTGATGCACTTTAGGAAGGCTAGGAAGGTAGCACCGGATATGTAGGTCCGTTTCCAATTGTAGTGAGGTTGAGAAAGGTAGAATATAGAGTAGAACGACCGAGGGCTTCTGTATCCATAATGCGTTTTTATATATCACATTTAAGGAAGTGTATTAGAAATCTAAAAGCTATAGTAAGTCAAAGAGCAATAGGCGACCGAGGCATAAAGCCGAACATGACCTATGTGAGGAAATTGGTTCGAATAGTGTACCAAGAAGGGAAGCAGCTTAGGAATAAGTCTGTGAAGCTAGTATGTGTCAAATGGAGTGAGGACCGATAGGATTTTACATGGAAAACTAATGATAAGTTAAAGAGGACTTATCTGAAATTGTTTATTTTAGCTTAGCATATGTGTTAGCTTTGTATTGTTGTGGATCATACATACATATACATATAAATATATATATATATATATATATTTGTGTGTGTGAGTGAGTATTATGGCTGATTGTTTTGTATTAGTATATGCACTAGTACATACTTGTGACACATGGGTGGGTAACTTTTATGGGTAAGCTAGGGTAAGCATGATACGAGTTGGCAATCACTACCGTACCTTAGTTTAATTTTGGTGGCGAAACTCCTTCAAAGGGGGAATCTATGACACCTTGTAATTAATAATTAATCAATAAATAAAATTAGAAGTTAAACGGAGTAGGTTATAAAAGATAAACTAAATAAGGAAAAAATGGTAGTGAACTAATGCGAGAAACGGTATGAGAGCCAAGAACCAAATTATCGTGGGACAGTAAGCATGAATCTTTCCCTGTTTCGTTATTTCGTTCTGCAAAAAATAAAACAAAAGGCTTAGGAAACACATTAATGGTGGCTTTCTATAAAGAGTAACTAAGAAGAAGAGGAAGAAAAACATAGGCTAAAAGGGATTAAGAAGGTTAAAATGAGATTATCTAAAGATCTGGTTAAGTAACACCAAACCCTTTATCGTTTCCATTGTGTTTGATTTTGGTTTTGATTTAAAATAATGAAGTTCATATGTGTTAATGATTAAATAAGAAAATATGATGTACTAATGAATATTCTAGGGAAGATAACTATACATGGAATGTTTTATTATATTCTCCTACTCTAATGATTTCAAAATGTTGTAAATTTTTATATGATGTTCTAATCATGAATCTGGAAATGGATTCTTAATTCAAAAAATTTTCTACATGAAAATAATTAGTTATGAATTTTTGAAGGGAGGTAAATAAAGAAGAGTAAATAACCAAAAATAGAAATGTGAGAGAGAAAATAACCAGAAAATAGAAATGTGAGTAAAATGAGCTAAAAGAATAGTTCATAATTTTTATGGAGTTTTATAAGAATTTTCCAAGTTAATATCCGTCATTACCAAAGGTAGAACTATGCTGGCTGAAGGTGATTAAGTAGAGAAAGGACACTGTCACTAACTGAAATATGACATTAAATATGATGGAAAATATCCAAGTTAATATCCGTCATTCCAAGTAAATATGATGGAAAATAAACATTAAATGATTATGGGATACGATCTCATATGAATGCTGAAAAGGTAGATAAAGGACACTGTCACTAACTGAAAGTAGAGAAGGGATGTATCGAATAATGACACATGTAAAGCTTATAATAGACATGTCAGACTTTGTCGGATGAAAAGGGAGGTGGCGGCCGAGCATTATGAAAAAAAATTAAGTACATAGGGCTGAGGGTAGTGAATTTCCTTAGGAGCTACTGACTTTTGGGGAAGTCAATACCGCGTAGAGAAGTAATGCGCTAAAAGACGCAATATAGTAAAGAGCCTTAAGTTGAAAGGCATAGGATAGAACTGAGCCAAAAAAGGCATTATAAGGAACGATGCCAAAGTTATAATGACATTAGAGTAAAAGCATAAGACCGAAAGAAGGCAGATGTACTAAGCGCAATATGACTAATTCATATTGCACCGCAATATGGAAGTGGCAGAGAAGTACTGCACCATAATATGAGTAAGTCATAATGTGCCATAATACGAAGGGGGTAGAAATGTACTATGCCTAATCTAATATGAAAAACTTATACATAAGAGTTAGGTAAAGCTTGGGATCTTGGGATGGATAAGTGAAGGAAAAACCTGCATTAAAATGCAAGTTTGGAAGGGTTATTGACATAGAGTGGGAATGCTCACTTGAATGCTTGCAACTGCATATGGTTGATTCATTTTAGTATTAACTAAAGTAATAAAGAAGAACTACATGTGGATAACTCTTTACAATATATGATAAAGTAAATAAGAAGTACTACATGTAGCTGATTCTTTGTAGTATAAACTAAAGTAAATAAGATTATTTGTATCTGGCTGATTGTTTGCATTATAAACTAAAGTAAAAAAGGCTGAAATACATGTGGCTAATTCTTTGTATTATAAACTAAAGTAAATAAGAGAAAACTCCATGGGGTTGGTTCCTTGCAGAGTAAAGCAAGAGAGATGAACTGGGTAGGGTTGTACTATGCAGCATGAATGGGTGGGCTGAAACTGCATGGGATGCTCTTTGGAAGAAAAGAATAAAAGACAGAGTTGTGCACGATGGAACTGTGACATATGCAAACAAAATTTGATTTATAGCTTGCAATGAGTAGATTGTTGATAAGTTATTTTTTGAATAGTAAGGGAAAACCCATTCCACATGGTACAGTGTGGTCTCACTATAAGTTAGTCTTTTGGTAAGGTGTTATTCATACTAAATTTATGTTTGACCTATGGTTTTTCTTGTTTTCTTTTCCCCATCAACTTATGGATACTCAATTTAGTAGGCTGGTTTATTGTTTAGGCAAGTTTCTTGAGGCGGTGCAGGACGAAGGCTGATGATGAAGCAAGTGGCCTTGTTTGTTAATAAAGACTGTTTATTTCCACTGTTTAAAGAGTTATAAATGGCATCATCATATTCAGCTTAACACTCTACTATGAAATTTTATACTATTATTTGACTCCTGCGTGGGCCCAGTTTTAGGATTAATTTGAAAAATGTATGTAGTGAACATTATATTAGTTTAAATGTAACATAGACAATTTAATTTCTCTGTATACTTTGACTATTTTTCTTATATGTTGAACTTACTTTAGTCATTTGAAAATAATTTCAGTGATGACTGCAGCATCATCGACGTTCATTTTCGAGTTTCTGAGTGGGGATATTACACATTTTTAATTGTTCTACCATTTGGAAAGGAATATGAATGTACAAAAGTGGATGTAATTTAGGCACAATTAGAACAAAGAGCATGAATGGTCACTTCTGCTCCAAAAGAATACTTAATACGGAATGAGAAATGTGATTTCTACTTCAAAAGTATTTTCATGTGGAAAATTGTTTTTTGAAAGTTATTCTTCAAGTTTACGATAGTTAATTTGAAACTTATACTTGAAAACTAGTTACAATAAATGAAATAAAATCTCGTAATAAGTGGTTGAATGGAGCTTCGTATTATGGACGTTGTTATTGTAATGGTGGAAAAAGTGGGAGCATACACTTCTTAGTTGATGCATCAAGTTGCAAAAGTTGTTCTCATAAACGTACCAAATATTATTTATGAAATAATAATCGTTTTCAATTTTGATTGGAAATAGAAATAGTTTTTTTAACATGAATAATATGAATATTTGTGATAATGTAAATCTAAAATAATGGTATTTATGACATAAATGATGCATTAAAAAATGAAGAAGTGTCAGAAATTTTTACCATTATTTTGGAATTATATACTAAGATATAATATTGAGAAATAATTCTTTGATCATGTGATTATGAATCATATGATACTAGTGAACTGTATCTCAAACAACTAAGCATGAAGCACCTATTCAGCGGGGAAAAATAAGAGTTGGTGAACTCTTAGGGTTGATACGTATAGATGTACGCAATCGTAGGTCTAATGCTACCAAAATGGTTCCACGTACTTCGTCAAATTCAGCGATGAATTATCATAAACCTAAACATACATATTTGATGCACATATAGTATGTCTATGATAAATTCATAGAATATAAAATAGAAGTAAATAACTTAACATGAAAAAGAAAATAAAAAGATTTGATATGATCGAATAGGTGGGTGTATTGAAAAGGAGTTCCAAATGTACCTAGAATCAAATAAGATTCAATGCCAAAATACACTCCTCCCTAATATACATAATGATGAATCGATAACGAGCAGTCAGACTTTGTTGGACAAAGAATGATTAATGATAAGTGAAGTTAAGTTTACTTACTTCAGTAAGGACGTGTACTTAAGAGTAAGTACATAATGTTAAAATTAATTTCATCTAAAACAAAGTCTGGAAAATCATACAAGATAAGAGTTGATGGAACAACCCTTATATATCTTAGGTCAAGGAGTTGATAGATTGTGTGAGTCAAGAGACTGCATGTAATAGTTGTTCGTAAGAGATCTTTGTAGACCACTCTAAATGAGTTTGAGACCAATCAATGTTGATGGACCAATTTATGTTATGAAAATAAGTTTCGTAATCTTAAAAACCAAATCAGTTTTGTACGTACATAGGAAATTAATAAAATGTTTATGAATACCTATTCCATTGCACTGAGAAACAATTATTGTTTCAAGAAACACCAATTTCATCACTAGCACCATTTTCCCAGTGGTTAGACACTTTGATTTTGGTGCAAGAGGTCACATGTTCGAAACTTATGTAGCATGATTCGAACATATATTGACATGTAGTATGCTGTATACTACCTAAAACTTGTAGTACTAATATGTACTAACATCTAAGTACCCAATTTCCAAAAAAAACACCAACTTCATGTTGAAGAAATTTCTTTTAGAAATTTTTAGTGGTGAGATGGATTTGGATTCGATCCAAAAATAATTATTACAAAGGATGAAATGAAATTGATCAAGCCAAAATGGACACAACTAATTAGGATGTCTAATAAGAACTCTTGTACATTAAAAAGAAAATATGATATTCTTATCTATGTCAAGAAAGGAATTTCCTTATTTTTCAAAGAGCCATTAAGAGTATTAACTCTACCATATGACATGTTGTGCAAATCCGGAATGGAGTCAGTTACATTATAAAAGTATAATTTGGATGGTTTTGCCCGAAGGGATTTGATCCATCGACCGCATAATTGTCTCCAGGAAAGAAGACAACGCTGCTGAAATATTAAGCTACGCTGATAGAATAACATCGTAAATTTCAACCGTTGAAATTATTGTAATAGATTTATCATTCAACGTACTTACGATTAATTCAGATGCAAAATTATCACTCGATGTGACTTTGAGTTTTGGTATATGCATGTTGAAATAGAAATTCTAAATAATAATTTAGAATATGTTGTTTGCGCTTAATAACCAAAGTGTCTCGAAGCCAATGAGAGCAATTCTGAGTTTATGGGTTATTGGATATGTAAGAACTAATATGAAAGTATCATTCAACAAACATCAGAGCTGATCAAATATTTTGACAGAAAAATTAAACAGTTTGAATTTCAATCAAAATACAGAGGGAGCATGTGCCTGTAAGAAAGCACTATAAAGGTACTAAAATATTTCAAAACTATAATTAATCAACAAACTTATGATTTTTAATGATGTAATCATGTTAAAATTAATTTAGTTTGGTTGTTTAATTCTCGATGTTAGATTTAAAATTGACATCTTCTATAATCACTATAAAAGGATGTTAGGATTGTCCCAAAATGATATACACATACACCATGTTAAAATGTTTAATATGGATCATTAAGATGGATTTCTTATGCATCAGCTATAGGAATTATCATACATGTTGTATTGTCTATAGTATCACTTTTTCCTTATGTATTTGATACGTAGGGTGAGTATCAAATCTAAATTAAGATAAATAAATAACGGTTTAGAGTATTCTCGAGTGTTTACGAAATATTATAGAGTTGTTTATAGAATAACGAACTCCTTATGAATGAGCGTATGAACTCCAACTTAATAAGTGATATTGAGTATAGGATTTCAATCTTAAATTCATGTTCAATCTTAAGTTAAGTAGTGGCTTATATAACCAAGTGCTAAGTACATCGCCTTGATTAGCACTGTAATAAAAGAAGTATAAATAAATGTAAATTTATAATTGAACTAGAGGAAATTCCAAATATTGAGAATCCCATGACATTGTTATATGATAACAATGCTACGATGCAGCTCGTAAAAGAACCAAAAGCTCACTAGAAGTCGAGAAACACACTTCGAAGTGATCCACATGATAAATGCATTTTACCAGCATCAGATGGAGTTAACTGACTAAGTAGATAAATAAAACAGTATAGCACCAATTTACCAAAGGACTAGCCCGGTTAGATTATAAGAAAACCGATCAAAGGAGTGGGAATAAAATTCCATGATTAACCCATGTGCAAGTGGGAGAGTGATAGATTAGGGGTATGTCCTTCGAGAAATTATGAATCTTGTTCAAAATAGAGGTATTTGATTTCTATAATATATTTTGTTATACTGTGATATAATTAATTAAGTAATTTATTTAAAGTATATAATTAGAAAATCCTTAAATAATGTGTTATGTAATAATTGTTATGAAGAGTTGTAATAATAAGAAAATTATAATTATATAAATAACATGTTATTTTAAATATTCCTAGTCAAGATGCTTCGATACTGGATACTAATACATCAATTGAGATTAGAGTAAGTAATGCTCTCCAAATGTTGGATAGTGCATTTATTCATGGTTACTGGGGGCATCAAGGTGTGACGATCGCCCTACACCATCGGCACCTAATAATACATATATAGTGCACTACAACAGTGCCCGACGACGTAGGACGATCGTCAAGGTTGTAAGGTAAATAAAACATCACAGAATCTGTCATATATCTCACCACGCATCGAATAATATATAATAGTAAACATCTCAGATATAAAACAGGCGAGACAGTAATAACTAAATCAACCATAGAAATATCCATATAGTATACAACATAAGTGACAGGGTTATATGTCAGATAATAACTCATAAACAAACTGTCTCTAAATAATAAAGGCACTAGCAAGCTCCATAGTGTTGTGCAGCAGAATTGCAAATCGGAATAAGTAAATGTAGTAATACAAGTGTGTGATCTCCTACTCGTTCTCTATCCAGCTCTATGTGCTCACCAGACCTGATATTCCTAATCTACTCATTTAGGAGTAGCAGAATAGTAGGAAGCGAAGCATAAAATATCGAGTCAGACAACAATCTGGTGTGAGCGGTAGAAAATCTCAAATACTATAAAGTCTATATACCAGGACAAATGGTATGGGAAATCATACCTGACATGTCCTTGCATCCACAGAGTTAGCGCATACACAGTATACGCTACTTTATATCATAGTCATCATGGGTGTACTATGTATCGAGGGGTGTCTAGATATCTACATCGATAATATATGCATCATGTAACATCCCTATGGTGATAAACAACTAAAGCAAATATAACATTCATCATCCATCCACATATTCACTCACTTAGTGCGTTGGGTATATGATACTCGTATGACCCCATCACATAGTCAAGGACTACTCAATGTCTTGGTTTCTCCGTACACAAATCCATACCACTCAGTAGGCCAGGAACCAAACTACCATCGCATTCGGTCCAAGTGAGTGTTCTTACATACCCCTGCTTTACAAGTATACTTCGAAACCTACAAATATCAACAATCTCTTTGCATACGTCATCTGTACAAGAGCTTATCTTATAACTGTCCTTATAACTCCATCTGAAGTCTTTGTGGTTGGAAACTATTCGAGATACCATCATTACTCGTAGAATATCATCCTTCATCCTATAACCTTCCTTCGACAGTTCCTTCAATCCGACTTATAGTCACCTACTCTATGTCTCAAAGTACAGCTACCATCGTCAAAGCCATCACTTCCCATCGTGGAATTATTATCGTCAAATCACACGTAGTCATTGTCACTACAGGAAAAAGTATTTTTGGTGGTGCACAAAAACGCTACCAAAACTTATGTAGTGTTTTAGAGAACGCAGTGAAAAAACACGCAACTAAAAATCCATGATTTATAGTTGCGTTTATAAACGCCACTATAAATTCCTTTATTGCAGCATTTTCCAAATGCTCCTATCAATCTTTATTGTAGCATCTTGATAACGCCACCAAAAGGTATTGTTCTACTATAAAACGCTACAACTACGTTTATTAGACGCTACCATATATGTTTTGTAATAGAGGGCGCAGTTTATAGCCAAACCCTACAGCAACGTTTATTAAACGCTTCACCATATATGTTTTGTAGTGTTTCATTGGCACTATATATTTTTTGTAGCATTTTTTGCCACCATACGTTGTGGTAGCTTTTTTACCGCATGATATTTCTACAGCATTTTCTAAACGTTGCTAAAAAATCTTCCACATCTGTTAGCTCGTTCGCCCTCCAATTCACTTTGTTCATAACATTTATTATAACCTAATACATAAACAACCACAAAATACATAAACACATACACATTCAAACATAACACATTCAAACAACCACAAAGTACATAAACAACTACACTAACATAAACACAACTAGAACATACCAAATAGTAGTTTCAAGACAGGAGGTTAACCGTACATAGAGAAGTTTACACAACCAAACTACCATATATTATATATCATAATAGTACTGCAGCTAACGTATAATAAACAGCTGAACTAAGAAAATACAATAAACGACCGAACTACCTAACAAGTACCATAAACACTAGTGTTGCTTCTGATCATTTCTTATAAAAAACACTGACCTACTTATGGACAAATAAACAATGAGACTCAAGTTATAATCAATACCGAGACTTTATCTAAATGTGATATTGAAAATGTGTAATGTGATATTGCAAATGTGGTAATGGAATGCAATACCTGAAGCTTCATCCATTTATCTACAAATGTGATAATGGCATGCGTTCAGTGATAAGATAATATGAAGGGCATGCCAGACAATAACCTTAAGAATATTATAAGAGGGGTTAAAATATGACAATGACCATATAATATTTTCAATAACGACCCCACATAATATACACATCATATCTAAACTACTGTATCAATGCAACAAAGAAAGCAACAAGAGCAAAATATTAAAGAGTAGCAACGCTTAAATAAACTAGCACCTATGACCTAGACGACAATAGGCATTTTTAATGTTTCGGAGATTGGGGTGCGTGCCTTTCAAATTAAAAAAGGAACAAAGTAGAAAGGATAGGGACGAATAGGAAATCAAAGTAATTTTGCTTTAGTGTGTGACTTTCCAAAGCAAAGGACCATTAAAATAAACAAAGTCAAGGTACACACGAAAATAATTAAAAAAATCAAGAGAGCATATTCATATTTTCAAGGTAACAGACCATATAAATCGATAGGGACGTAAATTTTGCAACTGACCATTTAAAAATATTTCAAGGCAATTATTTTATGTCAATAGTATGACATATAAACTATTAGGGTCCAAAATATTTTAAGGCATTAGTATATTTAAAAATGAACAAAGTTAAGGCAGGGAAAAATTAAACAAGTCGTACTATAAGCCATAATACAAGCTAAAATGAAAAAACTGACCATATAATTCAATGCCATAGTACAAAGCTAAAACGAAAAAGTCAAGGCAAGCACGAAATGAAACTGACCGGGACAAACCAAGAAAATAAATTGCAGCCACAACTTGGCATAGGCAGGGGCGAAAATAAAGCAATATTTGGGCACTAACAAGGATAATGTTTGTATTCAAACACGAAAATAAATTGCACTAACATTGACATGAACGAATTCAAAGAAAACTAATTAGTCATCACTATGATATCCTCAAGAATAAAATACTAAGGTATTAGTGGACTTTATGTAAAGTCTGGATAAGGCACTTATGAGAAACATAATGTAGAAGATGTAATTAGACTATAAATAATATAGCTAGTATGGTTTCTCTATAGAAGTAAACACTTCAAAAGATGTAATTGGACTATACGTATCTTTCTTAATAGAGTAAACACTTCAGAAGTGAAACAATTACAAACATAAGGAAAGGCATCTGTTAAATGTTGAAGTATATTAACACGGTAGTGTATGCATTAATGTTAAATGTTCTGCATAAGGAAAGGCATCAAATCCTGAATTACATACCTGTCATTTTGTTTACCTGATGACTTTTGCAATCGACTAAGCTATGGTGGTACCAAAGGCATCTTCCATACACGTCAACTCCAATGTAGGTCTGTGTAGCACTGCATTTGGAACTCTCACAATTTCAACCCAAACTTTTACAGCATCACGTCCTAATGGACGATAATGGACGATTATTCTTGGATCAGTTGAAGCGATAGTTCCTTCAGCAACTACTTCGTTCGTTTCACCTACATTAATCATTTACATCAAACGACTTTGTTTTCTTCTCTATATTTATCTCTTTGCCATGGTTATACCATACGTCGCTCATGTATCTAGATCCATTCCTTCAATAATTAAATGTTCAACAATGATGTGGTCAGCATGACAACTAAGATTCTGACAATCTTTGCAAGGGCATAAATTTTTTTCTACATTTCTTACATTACTCTTTGTAGCATGCACGAAATTCAATGCTCTGTGTCGGTACTCTATACTAGTTCTACGATAAAAGTTAAAAACATAAAAAAATTGAGTTTTAATATTGGATTACATGTTTTAATTCTCAAAATACATATTAAGTTAAGCATTTTATTATCACCAGTTTAAAATGAACCCAATCTTTTTCCATCATCGACATATGAAGGCAAATAAGTTTCCAAACATTGACGTAGAAATTGGTTGAAGTTATTACACTTAAGCATGTAATATTGCATCCAGGTATGTAATATGTTAACTTATTACATCCAGGTATGTAATAAGTCGTATAACATTGAAGTTACAACTAATAGAACGGGCCACAACTGAATATGCAACTACAACAAGCTCAACAAAAAAAGCATGTTGTTGTAGTTGACTAAGACCGGTTCCATTGTATTGATTATGATCAGTTCCATTGCCAAATTGACCCTAGACAATTAAAAAATAGTAGTGTTGTTGCAGTTTGTATAGCTTTGCAATAATGACATAATAAGATCATTCTGTAGTCGAAGCAGCTATTGTAATAGTGTTTTTATTTGATATTAATAAATAGTACAAACTTTGGAGTTTATAAAACAATGCATACTCATATTGAAATTATAATATATGCATTCGAAGTTTTCAATATAGGATTTAACTTATGAATTTTCAAGAACATGTTTTTAATCGAAACTGGATTTGAACAATGACTCATAAGTTTAGATGTTTCAATCTTAATGCCTAAATATACTTACACGCTAGATTATATGCACAAACATACCCTAAATTTTATGTACATTTTAAAAAATATTAAACTTGCAATACAATTATTAGGACTGCAGGTTATATTTGAATTCTTTTCTTCTTATAATCATCGCTCCCTTCAAGAAAACTGATTTTGTATTAAACATGATAATCCTATCTATTATGGCTTCAGATATTCAACTCAACTCTATTATTTTAGGAAAAAATTAATACCAATTCATTATTTCAACTATTATTCGACTACCTACAACAATATGGCAGTAAAATTTAGAGAAAGCATGAAAGTTCATTCTCTTTTTACTGAGAATTATAGTTTTAACTATTGATTACATTAAAATTTGAAAGAACATAAAGGAAAAGCTAGAATGATGGTTAAGGAAAAGAGTAAGAAATATAGAAACAATTGTATAAAAGTTCTTAGGACGAAATAAAGAAGTGTGCCTAAAGGAATTTCTTTTAAACTTTTAATAGACATAATTTACTTACAGTTTTCTTTTCCCACTCCATTATCAACATGATGTCGAATACTACAATCCAAGGTGAACAAACATGATGCCCTAAATTTAATTGCTTAGCATATGGTTGTATCAAAAAGCAAATTTTCATTCATACTTCATTTTTAAGCATGAACAAACATCCTCCCAAAAGAATAAATTCAATAATAAAAACATATCTGAAGCTTTGAGTGCATCAGCAATACAGAAATTTGCAAAAGAGCCTTTTCAATATACAGTCATCTCTCTTGACAACGTATTATGAAAAAACACTTATTTTATGTTTTAGAATATTTATAAAACATATGATCAACATTTATGATTTAATTTTCAATATTTTTATTTTTATCAAAATTGAAAATAAAGGTATAAATTGAAAAAACTTTTAGAATGGACTTTGTGGATGTAAAATCTGAAAATACATTGTGTAGTCAAATTTCCACTAATCCATAATATTGGTAATATTGGTTTGTTCAGTTGCTAAATTATTGCTCAATGGAGTCTACACGGGACAAGTAAATGGAATTTATAACCATATTGACAATACCATTTTATTTCATTTTGCATTAAAAAGTGTTCTCCTTGCCATTTTGAACGATTTATTTTTAGAACTGAGCTAGAAAAGGTTTTCATGGGTGAAGAGTAAATCTTAGCATTGGAGTTTATGAAAGTACCAATAACTTTTGAGGAACAGAAATGGTGTACAAGGTCCAAACTATGAATAAATATAAGGTAATACAAATTTGTATTTGTTATTTTCTCGGAAAATAAAATGCAGACAAATTGCTTTCTTTATTAACTAGTAGTGTACCATTTCTATCAAATTTTACTATTTGCAGGACCAAAAACACACATGTTTCCAACTAGTAATAGATCATTCATCCGGTTTCTTTAACTAATAATTCACAATGCAAATAATCACAAAATAACCGAGCTACCCTTGCAGTAATCACGGTAGTAATCACAAAATAACCGAGCTACCCTTGCAGTAATCACGGTTGTAATCACAAAATAACCGAGCTACCCTTGCAGTAATCACAATGCAAACGATTGCAAAATTTCTTTAACACGGTAGTAAAAATTCTATTTTCTATATCAAACCAATAAACTGCAAAATTACATTCTAAAATGTAATCACAAACAATCACAAAATAACTTGCAGTAATCATAAACAATCACAAAATAAATTGAAGTATAATCTATAATAACTTGCAGTATCAATAATAATGAACAATCACAAACAATTTTATCCGTAAACTTTAATCACAATCACAAAATCAATTTATAAAATTCATACCTAAATATACCTACTTAGGGCACCACAAGGAGAAAATCATGCAGGAAAGCTACCACGACGATGTGGAGAGGAGTAGATGCAACAATGAAAATAAAAGACGATGTGAAGAGGAGTGCTGCAACGACGATGTGAAGAGGAATGGTTGAATCGAAAAGCGATTGGAAAATTTTATTGAAGCAATTTGGGAAATTTTATTCCCTAGATTTATAAAATTTTCTAAGTGTGAGAAAATTACGATAGGGAATGTACTGGTTATGTTTATTAGATTTAGGCGGAAAGATTTTGGTAAGGCGCGGGATAGTGAAATAATTTTTGTTGTGTTTTAAATATAGGGTGAAATGTTATTCGTTGCATTTACAAATAAACGCCACCAATTTATGCAACCAAAGGCTGATTTTCTTGTAGTACGCCGAAAATCATCACTGAACCCTATGGTTCAATTTCGACCCAAGCCTTAGCTCGAAAATAGAAGGTATGACTCGAAGCAAGTGAAAGCATGAACCATCTCCATGACATGAAGCACTTACTTCCTCTTTACCGAACCGTCACCATCGATCCAAGGCCACCGATCCATCTCCACCGATCCATGCCATCACCGGTCCCACTCTTTAATACAACTAACTATGCTTCTTCATGTGAGACTCTTTTTCACCAATCCATAGCCATCACCAATCCATAACCATCATTGATCCTACACTTCTATCTATGCTTCTCCATGTGAGACTCTCCTTCACCGATTCATTACCATCACCGATCGATACCCCATGGATCGGTACCGATCCGTGGCCAACGATCTATGCCTTAGTCAAGTTTCTCCTTTGTTTTCTCCATTGGAACATGCTTCCAAACAAGCACTTGTGACTTGAAGTAAGTATCCTATAACTCGAAGCAAACCATCCCAAGGCACAAGCACACCCCGAAGAAACTTCCCACTGATCCATAGCCTCCAAATCACCACCAATCCATCTTTGGCTAACCATAACTCGAGCAAACAAACTTTAAACAACTTGAAATTTGGAACTCAGCCGTATGAGGCCTTCCTTATTGCCTATATGGATCATACCAAATTTGGATCAAGTCGACTCTATAGATCATCATCGATCCATCAATACCGATCCATAACTTATCCCTATAACTAAACTGCCATTCGATCGACATTTTCAACCATTCAAACATCATACATTCAAGCAATCATTACATACCTAACAAGCATACATCCATACACATCAAAAAGAATCCTGAATCTAAAGGTATAACCAAAAGAAAAAGGGAGATCCATAAGAACACAAGTTTTACAAATCTTTTCCAAATCATTTGAACTTAATATATGTGGTTATTTAAAGTTTAAAACATGTTTTAGGATTCAAAAGTCATTTTAAAACATCATTTTAAAATGTCTAATGGCTAATTAGGAAGTGAGAATTCCTAACCACTCATGTAGATCTAAAGCAATCCAAGGCAAGTCCAAAAGTGCATGAAATCCAAGAATATACAACAGCTTCAAATGATCTCCAACAAGAAATCTTCAATCCAAATGTTAATCTCACTACTCCCCTCCTTAATGATAAGTTTTGGCTAATTAAAGCAAGGTTAAGAGTGACTTTTTGGCTATGAAGTGATTAATAGGGATTCTCTTTTTTTGGGAAGTGTGAAATGATGGAGAGAGGTCCCATCAGCCTCATCCCCATGCTAATCCAAAAATTGGGCTTTGGGCCTATCCATTAACTCACTAATTATCCATTAAGCTGTTCAAAAAAATAAGTGAAACTTCAAATAACCATATTTTCCTAACGGTAAGTCCATTTTCCTATTATGACCACTCTACAAAAAGAGAAACCATCGTCCCGATCTGACGAAGTGGTTTCAAACCCAAATTCGACTCCTGTCAAAAGTTATAGGCCATACAAGATTTTCAGGATCAAAGTCGTTCGACAAAAATTCTAAGGATGAAAATGTCTCTAATAGCGATTTTCCAAAATCATAGAATCATACGACCCCAAATAAACCGATATGTAGAATTTGAGTCGTTACACAAGGGGTTATGTATTAATAGTTCTTGGATAACTATGGAATGACTCACTCGATGCTTTTCTATTGGTTAATATAACTAAGGTCAAATAAAGAATTTCAAAGTGACGATGCTACACAGTTCACTCAAATTGAGAATACCATGGAAGTTCAATATGGACACTTCGCATTAATTATAGTCAAATCATAGCATGTTGATCCATTGAGCGACTATAGCTGGGTCTAAGTTGAAGCATTATTCGATAGGGAATTCATTTCCTTAATTATAATGGGTGAGTATCACGGTCAACTGTAATCAATTAAAAGTTAAAGTCTTTGGCCAGAGTAGTATGGTTAAAAATAATCGCTATTACTGAACCAAGGATTTTCTGTTTGGAATAATCAAGTTGAATGTGGACGATATTGGAATTTTGGCCAAAACCAAATTTCATAAGTCTTAAAGTGATATAGTTTTGACAGAGAGAATTGTGTAAATGATCAATGCTAACAGGTACTGCTTGTAATAGTAACAATGGATTTTACCAAAAACTTTTGTAAGCAATAAATTCAAACAAAATATCATATCACTACCAAGGTGACGTTTGAACGTTAATATTCAAATTATTCCATATTAATCACTGATTGAATTTACACTATGAGTCGCATGACCGTAATGATTAATACTCCAAAAAATCACACAATTCAACTAATTTGTAGTCTTTTAAAATTAATTTTTATGAAATATTAATTATTTTAGTTTATGTTTGAACGCCATTAGTATTTCATAAATAGCGTATATATAAAATTATGTATGTGCATATCATTATACAATGTTAATAAAATATTTATATTTTATTTAAAGCCATTAAATACTAAATGATTTTGGAAAATTTAAGGGACTACATAGCCGTATCTTGGTCAGCCATACATGATAGGGGGAACGGATTAAATTCGGATTTAATAAGGAATTAAAGAGGGAAGGTTTTAAGAAAGGACATAGAAAAGTTTCAATTATTCCAATAAAACAAATTCCATTCAATCATTTATCGATTCCACCAAGCAAATCATTTTCACCCACTCTCCTCTTTCTCCCTATCCTTTGGCCAAAACTCTTTGGCCTCTAAGGCATAAAAATTCTCTAAACAAAAATAAAATAAATCAAATAAAATAAATACAAAGTAATGCACCAAATTGTTGCAATTTCTAAAGGCGATTTAATCGGATCTTGGAGTTTTTATATGTTCAACGTGCAAATCATGGGAAACTACTTTTGGTAAATTTTAAATCTTAATTTTTTTACATACATCATTATGGTAATATGGATTAGATCCCATATGTTTTACAACAAACTTATTTGTGCAAATGTTTTCAGATCTAATATATACATATGTATTCATGTTTAAATTGATTTAGAAAATCACTACAATGTTATTATAATATGTATATATATCTCAATCATTATAGTTTATTTAAGTGAATAGTAATTTTGATTTAAAACAATTTGATGACATAAAATAATTTTACGACATTTACATATGTGTAAACACACACACACATGTATGTATGTACGTACGTACGTATGTATATATATAACATACTTTAAATAGCTTAAAATTGCTTTGAATCTACACATATGTTTATAGATTAAAAAAGGAAAATTTTTAATTTTATTTAGGCCTAACATGTATATAAATTTAATACATGTAATGTGTGTTTATTTCACAATACTATTGTGTAATTTATATTCCACTTTAAATATACATATATTTTATAATATTTTGTTCAAACATTAAAATAGGTATGTTGTTTGAAATTATAAATCTAAGTTTGATTTTTAAAATTTTATGATATTGTTTGAACTTCAAAATTTATGGAATTAGTCAAAATTGGCTTCTAAATATATTTGTAATTATTATTGTTATTACAGTTGGAAATTTATTTATAATTGTATATACATATATATATCTATAATTTAGAAAAGTAATCAAGGACCAAAAAGTTATATACAAAGGGAGAATGTGTCTGTTGTGGTGTAAATCCCAACACCTATCAACGTACACATTAACTATGTACACTATCTATATGTTGCACGTGCACTATACTCACATGAGTGTATTTGATACACCTACAATAATATAATCAAATTTAAACTAAATAAAACATTTTATTAAATAAATTAAATAAAATATGATGAATTTTTTATAAAAGTAGTAAGTGTAACTCTTAATTACTTGCACCCTTTTAACATTTATGCCATTTTAATTCTCCTTCATAAATAACATCTTGACTCTTAATAACTTAAAACAAGTAAACGTTACAAACATATATACATAAGAGTATACTTGATATACTTTATTTCATATAAACCTCAAATTGATTAAAATATAAACTAATTAAATATTCTTTCAAAAAATTAAATAAACAAGATTTTATTTGAAACTGCACTAGATTGGATCTAATAAACTGTTTAGAATTCTTGGTCCTAATAGATCAAAAATAGGATTTTTTTTCGAAGTATACCTATTTCACCCGCTTTCGACTTGTTCATCTTCAATTATTGGTAGTAAAATGGATTTGGATATGTTCCAAAGATAAAACATATTACATAAGATGAAATGAAATTAACCAATCCAAGATAGCCATTGTTTTTTAGAGTGTCTAATAAGAACACTCACACATTAAAGAGAAACTATGAGTTTCATATCAATATCAAGAAATGAATTTCCTTAGCTGTAAATAAGCCATTAATAGTGTTGACTCTACTATATGGCAAGATGTAGTGAAAATGGACTATAGGTACATTATTAAAATATGATTTTGATAGTTGTACCCGAAGGGATATGAACCATGATTGCAAATATGTCTTCGAAAAGAAGACCAATGCAGTTGAAATGTAGTAAACAACGTTGATAAGAATAACATTGTAAATTTTAATTGTTGAAATTAACGTAATCAATCCATCATTCAATTTTCTAATGTTAACTCGGATTATACTCACAAAATTATCGCCTGATATGATTTTAAGTTTTGGTAGATTTATGCAGAAACAAAAATTCTAAATAATGATTTAGAATAGACCATGTGTACATAACAACCAAAATGTCTCTAAGTCATATGAAGAAATATATGAGGTTGTAAGTATTTGATAGTATCTAAAAATTGATGTAATAGTACCATTTGACAAGAATCGTAACTGAACAAATATTTCAAAAAGAAATCAAATAATTTGAATTTCAGTCGAAATGCGTAGGAAGCATGTGTCTTAAAGAAATAATATTATGAGGTACTAAAATATTTCTGAATCTATAAGTTAATAACAAACTACTGATTGTTAATGATGTACTCATATTAATACCAGTCATAATCTGGTGCTTTAATTCTTGATATTTGATTTTAAAATGACATGTTTGATGATTAGTATACAAAATGTTGGTATTTTCCCAAAAGATATATGCAAACACCATATTAAAATGTTTAATAGAGAGCATGTAAGATAGATTCCTTATGCACCGGCAGTAGGAATTATCATATATGCTATGTTGTCTACTATCTCGCCAATTCTTATGTAATTGGTGCACTTAGTGAGTATCAAATCGAATTAAGGTTGCTAAATGGTGGATGTAACAACTCAACCTTCTTTGCTTGTGTAATAAATTATTTTTAGTAAAATAAAACTTTTGAATTTGATTTAAGAATAATTTTAATTTTTAAAACATAATTTTTTAGATATTTAATTAATGATTTTTTGTTCTGATAAATTGAATTAATTAATAAATTAATTTTTAGAAAACATATTGAACTTGAATAAAATATTTACAATGAATATAAAATATTTTTACACTGAAAATAATATTAATGTTGGAAATAGATTAGATAAATTTTATTTGACATCAGTAAAACGAATAAATTGATGAAAGTAAATAATTAATGCATTTAAATATTTTGTGTAATATATCAAAATATATTTTATAAATAGTTTAATTAAAATGAAAATATATTCATAAAATATTTGATAGAGTTTGTATTCATGAATAAAAAGTTTTTAATTTGCCAAGGAAAGTAATGAAATGATAATTATTTTATACGAGGATTTAATTTGAAATGAAGAAAGAAATGATAATAAATAAAAGTAGCCCAAGCCTATATAATTAAACCCATTTTCTTTATTCTTTTCCATTCTAGATTGTTCCCTTTCCCTTTATAGCCCTCTTGAACCCAAAACTACTTCGTTTTGTTCCTATCTCTCTATGCCCAAATCGACAGTCACATTCAAAATCAAAAAATTAACAATAATAACAATAATAATAACATATAAACTCGCAATTAGTAGCAATGACGTCATGGGGAGAGGAAGTGTAATGGGAAGCTTTGGTTGATGATGTAGCAGCTGATGGTGACGAGGTCCGATGGAAGACACGAATGAAGCTGCAGCTTTGGTTCGTGCAACTGGGTAAGGATTGAATGACGTGGTTGAACGTGTGAAGCAAACTGCATAAATTTAGGTGGCGCACGTAACGTAAAGGAGCAACATGGCAAAGAAGTTGACGATAAACAGACGTGCCTTAATTTGGGTTATATGCACGAGTAGAGCTCACGATTATGAACGACGGTGGTTATGCTGGGTTAGAACACTGAATTAAGGTGAGTTATATCTATAACCCACAATAATCATCTAAAACCCTCATGCTATGATTTTTATTGATTATTGGACGATGAATGTGTGTTGATATGGATTGAAATTGAGTGATATATTCTTGTTTATTAGTTGTTTTAATGAGATACAAGTTGGTTGTTGAACACACATTATAAGTTGTACATAATAAATAGATGATTGTAATAGTTGGACATGCCATTAATATATAGATTTCCTTCTAATTAAACATGAGGTTTGAAAATATTCATTTTCGAAACTACATAAAGCTTTTGGAAATAAATAATTGTATTGTGTTCTATGTTCGATTTATTTTATCTCTAATGAGGATATCAAATAAACAAAGTTGTAATACCGATTAGTATGGGACTTTCGGCAATATTTCTTTGGTTATTCTTTGGACTTATTGCATAGACTACTATTGGACGAAGCGAGTGTAGTGTACAAACATTAAGTAAATGAGTGAGTAACACTTGGTGGTATGGGACACCCGAGTTGATATTTTTTCGGTTACTCCTTGTGAGTAGATGACACTCGAAAAAGGATAGCGATACTAGGGTATTGCATATGATGTGTATGATGGTTGAGAATAGTTGTATGCCTATAGAAAATATACGTGTCCACTAATTTGTATGCTTCTATTATCGATCGAGGAGTGAATCAGATTAGGCTAGTATTCATCCTAGCAGCCTGATTACGGGGTCATGCCCCGGAACCGTGACATACCTTGTGTTATATAGATGTATGCCATTGTTGTGCGCTATTACCCTGTGTCACATAGGACGGCTGTCTGTTACCATTTGGGGCACTTGCAGGGTTATGACCATTGCATATCGTAGACTTGCACTCGATGGATATTGGGCCACAATGACTGTCGAGGTAATGAAAGACTGTAGGAGCAATGCCAAACGGGCACATATATAGGCTCTTAGAGCAAAAGAGTGGATGTCAATCTCTCGTCTGGTTATGATGTGTGGTAGATTAACATATAACATTTGTATACCTCTTTGAGTTTGGTGTTGTATGATGAGAAGTTGATGGCTATACTTGTGGCTGTGTATCCAATGTATAGTCAATTCCCATATACTAGATTATCAAGAATGATAATTAAGGCTATGTTGGGGTGTTAGCCTATTCTTCATTGATATGTGGTGCTGTTGTATGTTTAGCGGTATGGATGCTTGTTTGATTCACCTATAAGAGTATGACCAACCCAAGTATGTCTACTTTAAGATTATCTTAGAGATAATCTCGGGTGTTGCTATGTGCATGCCCTGTAGTCCTTGATTATTCCTATGTACTGATGATGGTTAGATCTATGAATACCCTACCCGTTTTATACTATGTCCATGATAACCACCTTTCTGACCCTTGAAAACGACACTTAACACATCCTTAGTGTTCGTTTGCCTTTAACCCAGCATCCGAAAGACGTGTTATCGTCGGGTAAAATGAAAGAACAAAATAGCATAATCTTTTACAAAGAAATAGTTAAATATAATGCAACAATAATGTAGTACATAAGGTTACTCCTTAGCATGGAGTTATCAGAGTTACACAAAAGAACTACTACTATCAGCCTAGGCGGTTATACATCCTGCCTTTACACTTGATGATCCAATATACATACATAATTAACATAACAGCAGAAATAGATAACTAAATATATAAGGAGCCTCCTGCACGTCCATCATCTTCCAAGAGCCCATAGAAACCTGCTACTCTCGGACTACTCAAAATAATTGAGTACCCGAGAGTTTAGGGAAAACAAACAATTCAGGTCAGACAATAAGTCTGGTATGAGTAAATCACTAAACAAAGGATGGAAATAAAAAATATATGCGAGACCACACCGCCAAACGTAGAATGGGTTTCCCCACACAATAACAACATCCAACCACAAGTAATGGGTATAAATAATTAAACATCGCGAAGTGTGCAAGACACTTCCCGATGCAACTAAGAAAGAATTAAATTCAAAGGTTTTGAATTAAAGGAAAGGAAAGAGAAATTTTCCAACAAATGACTAGGAGGGTGCACCCCCCATACCGAAAGTATACCTCTAAAAAAATATACTTGAGAGAGTCATATACTCTTAACTCTCTCGAGAACTCCAAGCCAGACCTCGCCAACCTTACCGAGAATCCGAGTATTTCACATCTCAGTACGCATATATCTAAAACTGATCTACAGTGGATATGATAATACCATAATAGGAGCAACCCCACATAGTTTGGCCCCCACTCACACTTTGGTTTTAGTCATCTTTGGAAAAGGATATCAACGCTCCAATGAGCAACAAATCGTCATAAATTGATGATACACAAAGAAGAAAGTTGAATCGATGGTCAATACATCAACTATCAAGAATATTTAAAATGATCGTATATGGAAATTAAATCTCATATTCTTATCACTACTCGTCGATTTCAAACTTGTACTATTTCTTGTTTGTAAATGAACTTGGGCAAGTGAAGGTAGTGTTACCTCTAGGCATTGCTTTGATGACATTTTTAAGCTTCGAGATAGGGACGCGTTTCCATACCTCGACGTTTAGTGTGAGAGTATGACTAAATCCTTTCCATATAAGCAATATCGGATTATGGAAAATGGAATTCCTTTTCCTTTCGGTAATCGAATCAAACTTTTTAACTTTTAAAACTGGACTTGATCTGGGTTTCACATTTTAAAAATTAACCTTAAATGACATTATTGAAATCGGTTAATTTACTTTAACCATGATTAGTTACTTCAGTTATCATTATTTAAAATGACTTATTAACTTTAAAAACATGGTTATTCACTTCCAATATCATTATTTAAAAAATTAGTTAGGTTTAATTATGATTAATTACTTTAACAATAACAAAGCTAATAACTCTAGTTTATAAAGGTGAGACTTTTACTCATCCAAAAGCATCCAAATCAAGTCAAACTAACACTAACCGATCTTTGTTTTTATTTGTAAAAGATTGAATTTTTTGAGGCCTAAAAGGCTAGATGGGCTCAACCATGGGTAACATGGTCCCGACCTTGGCTTAAAATGGTAGAGATGGGTCTTGTTTTGGTTAGTTACGAGGTGTAGAGTAGAAAGAAATGAACTTTAGTGATTTTGTTTAAGGAAGAAGTGAAAAAGAATGGATTTTTAAATTTGAAAACCAAGGAAGCCGTTAAATTTTTTTCAAAATTTTAAGGAAGGTGCCGGAGCTTTTGAAAAGTAAGAAGTGAAATGAAAAAATTGAGAAAGAAAAATAAGAGATTTGTTTTTATAAAAAGTGGAATACGTAAATTACTAAAATGCCCCTCTTTACATACCCTCCACTCATTTTGCTCCACATCATCACATCTCCCCCTATTCCTTAGCCCACACGCAAGGCACTTCCTCCCTACCCTTGTCCACCATATAATCCATTTCCCTTATACCATGATGTGTAAGTGATAATGTGACATTTCATTCTTAATTTATTTTATTTAAATTTTTGAAAAGATGTCACATCTTCTTATATTTACTTAAGCAAATACATTTTCTCCATATTATTTAACTTATCCATACTTATGTTAATATAAGAATGTGTGTATATGTTTAATAAAATGTACACAACATTTTCGACAACCTTTAGAAGACGAAAAATCGAAAGTTCAGAAAACGATTTCCGGTCACATTTTCTATTTTTCTTCAAACTAACTATTTTTGTAAACCAAATATTAAAACAACATCACCATCATTAGTTATTACTTAAAAGAGGTTTGTTTGAGTTATAAAATCCATTATTTAAATATTTAAAAATATTTTAAATATTCAAATTCAAAGTGATCAAACTACAGGTCATTACACTCTCCCCTCCTTAAAGGAAATTTCATCCCCGAAATTAATCATACACAACAAAAGATACCAAAAGAAACTCAAATGATATCATTCAGTCATACAGGTACAAAGAAAGTGACTCCACCACAACCAGTGAGTACACTACAAAGATATAACAAAGAACAAACAACCATGACAACAACTCGGGATATGAATCACTAATATAATCTCGGCTTCCCAAGTACAATCCCTATCATCTCCAATCCACTGAACCTTTACAAGATTCACATCATTCATCCTTAATCGCTTTATATCTCGAGCGAAAATACGAATAGGCCGCCTAAGAATGGTTAGGTTACACTGAACTTCCAAATCAACTTGTTGCGCCAGTTCCACTATCGTCGTTGGGCCGTGTGGTACTTACATAAATGAGATTCATGAAATATGTTGTACACATCCAATAGTCTCTCTGGAAACTTCACTCTATATGCAAGTCTACCAATCTAGTCCATTATGGGAAAAGAGCCAATATATCGAGGGGCTAGCTTCCATGATTTCCCAAACCTTACAACACTCCTCAATGGAGAGACCTTCACAAACACCGAATCTAGAACTGAGAACTCAAGATCCCTGCACCTTCGATCCACATAACACTTCTGCCAATCCTTCACCACCTTAATCTTCCTTCTAATATCAGCTACCTTCTCACTGGCCTCTAAGATCATGTCGGGCCTAAGAACAATTCTATCACCAGACTCAACCCAACATGAAGGAGAACAGCACGGACAACCATATAGAGTTTCGAAAGGGGCCATACAAATACTTGTATGATAGCTACTATTGTAAGTGAATTCGAATAAGGGTAAATTATCTTCCCAAGAACCTCCAAAGTTAAGAATGCATGCTCACAACAAATCTTCCAAGATCATGTTCACTCTATCCATCGCCCATCTGTCTAGGGATGGTAAGTTGTACTCAGCTCAGCCCCTAAGGCAGCTTGCAGTCCCTCCCATAACTTGTTAGTGAATATCGAGTCATCGTTACATACAATACTACAAGGAATACCATGGAGCCTCATAATCTCCTTTACATATGAACTCACCAAACTTGCATCATTCCTAGTTGGATTACAAGAATAAAATTAGGCCTTATGGTTAGCCGATCGACTATAACCTAAATGTCTTCGTTCCCACTTCTTGACCTAGGAAGCCCATCAATAAATTCCATAGAGATCTGCTCCCACTTCTACTTTATGATCTCAAGTGGCTGAAGCAGTCTAGATGACTTCTGCTGGTCACTCTTAATCTGCCGGCAGTTCGCACACTGACTCACAAAGATCGAAACATCTCGCTTCATCCCCTTTCCATCAGAATACCCTCTTTATATCTTTGAACATCTTGATTAGCCCTGGATGGAAAGATAACTTTGAACGATGACATTCAGCTAACACTTCTCTCCTAAGTCCATTAATATTTGGAACATAGATACACCTGTTCGTTTTTATTATGCCCCGGGGATCAATCTCAAAACTAGAAAACAATACCTTCTTGAACATCTTTCTTAAGTCGAGCCAAAATAGGGTCCGTTTTTGACTAGCCGCAATCCTATCCATCAATATTGTCTTGACTTCTAAGTTAGCAACCATTGCTACATTTCTACTCAACGCACCCGCAACAACATTTTCTTTTCCAAGGGTATAAAGAATCTCTAAATCATAAGAAGCGAGAAACTCTAGCCACCTCTGCTGCCTCAAATTCAAGTCTTTCTGGGTAAAGAGATATTTTAAGGATTTTTGGTCCATGTATAACTCCAACTTTTCACCCAGAAGATAATGTCTCCATATCTTCAGTGCGAAGACAATAGACAAAAGCTTCAAACCGTGCATAGCATAATTTTTCTCATGTGGCTTCAACTGTCAACTCGCATAGGCAATAACCTTCCCATGATGTATAAGAACTGCTCCTAAACCAGTACCACAAGCATCTGTATACATGGTTAAACCTCTACTCCTATCCGAAATAATCAAAATAGGAGTGCTAGTCAACTTCTCCTTCATTTCATTAAATGCTTGATCACACTTAGGCATCTAAATGGACTTAATATCTTTCTTCATTAACTTCATCAGATGAGAAGCAATCTTCGAGAAATCTTTGATGAACCTAAGGTAAAAACCAGCCAATACCTAACTTCCATCGCATTGTTGGGCTTCTTTCGGTATTGAACTACAACAACTTTAGCTGGGTCAACTGATATGCCTTCTACTAAAACAACACGCCCCAGAAACCTAACTTCGGATTTCCAAAAATGGCACTTAACAAACTTAGCCTTCAACACATGGCTCCTCAAGGTATTGAGTACAACTCGGAGATGGTACTTATGCTCCTCCTCCATTTTCGAATAAATAAGAATGTCATCAATAAAGACAAGAACAAATTTATTAAGAACGCACCGAAATACTCGATATCTTAAGTCCATAAAATAAGCGGGTGCATTAGTCAGCCCAAACGACATAACTAACCACTCATCGAAAGTATCTGGAGTCCTAAAAGATGTTAAGGGCACACTCTCCTCTACTACCATTAATTAAATGAAATCCGGTGGTAAGACCCAATTGGAAAAATATCCAAGCACCATGGAGCTGATCAGACATGTCGTCGATCCTTGGTAAAGGGTATTTATTCTTAATAGTCCTTTTATTCAACTTCTAGTAGTCTACATATAACCTTAAAGAACCGTCCACCTTTTTAACAAAGACGATTGGCGATCCCCAACTTGAGGTACTACGTCTTATCAACCCTTCTACAACAAGTCGGATGTCTGGCTTTCCATCTTCCTCTTCTCTTTCGGAGCCAATTTTTGAGGAGGTTTTACAATAGGTCTGCTTCTTGGAATCAAATCAATACGAAACTCCACTTCCCGGTGAGGAGGCAACCTTGCACTTCATCAAAAATATCTGTGAAATCCCGAACAGCTGGTATATCTCTTAGCTCCTCTTTAGCCACGTCGAGCAAATAAAGAAAACTGCTAATTAACTTGTTAGGCTCTTTACAACATATATCTACACCAACATCTCTAGTATCCATAACCTTAACAATCCTTCGATCATAATCCAAGATCGCTCTAAACTTAGATAACCAATCCATTCCCGACAACACTCCAAAACCCATGTATCCAAGAACAAACAAATCAAAGGGAAATAAATGATTTTGAAAAAAAGGCACATGAAGACACATAGTGTCAAGATTTGTCAGAGCCCCCATTGGGTTTGACACACAAAGAGGATTATTCAAAGGATGGGTTTAAGGTTAAGTTTATCAACAAGATCAACTGAAATAAAACCATGGAAAGCATTCACATCGAATAGTACTTTAATTAGAATATCATAGAAGAATAATATACCTTGTAACACCTGCTTCCCCTTCTGGCCCGAAGAAGTGGATGGTACCTCCACTATAGCAAAAGCTTGTGCTTGAGACCTCTTCTTTGGAAAAGGGTACTCATTCTTCATGTGTCCCTTCTAGCTACAGTTGTAACATAAAATAGTTGGGCAATGAGTTGAGAAGTGGCTCATCTTGTTGCACCTGAAACAAGTAATATTAGCCAAGTCGAGCGGTTTCTTCTATGTTGGAGCCCCAGCTTCGGGTTTTTTACCTGCTCACTGCTTCTTCCCCTTAAACTTATGCTTAAATTTGGCTTGCCTCCAACAGGTATCACTGACGATGGCTTGGCACTAACTATAGGCCCAACTCCCTTCTGGACCCCTTTCTTAATATCTAGAGCTTCAAAACTCAAAGGCATATTAATAAGGTTGGTGAATGTACCTGTAAGATGATTAGCCATTTCTCTCTAGAACTCCGGTAGCATCCCACTCACGAACATTTCATTCTTTTTGAGCGGTGTGTCTATCAATCCAAGTCCAAAATGGGATCAAGCGTTAAACTTATGTTCATACTGCGCCACTGTCATATTACCTTTCTTCAAATCCAAGAAACTCCTAAATAACTGAGTCCTTTTGGCTTTTGGAATAAATTGTGCCTCAAAGACTTCCTTAAAATGAGTGAAAGAAAACTCCTCCTCCGGAGTATCGGTTAACACTGAATCCCACTGTACCATCGTCGATTTCTGAAGTTGTCGTGATACCAACAGTCGTTTCTCTACATCTACCAATCAAAGATCTCCAAAAATCCTTTCACACAAACGTAGCCATATTTGCACTCCAAGAATATCTTCGGTCCCATAGAACGGTTTCCCGCCCAAAGTGGTGTAATTTTTGCACAAAGTCGCTAAGTTCATAGGGGGTTGAACTTGCACTACCAATTCCTCCATCGGAACTATAGCTGGCATAGTAGCATTTCTAGGTACCCTACCATTGGTAGCCGTGCAAGTCCTAGATCCTCTCCTTCCTCCTCCTTTTGTATCCATCTTCTATTACCTGGACAAATAATATGTATCTTTAGAATATAAGAATATGATTAATTTGGTTAAGGAAACAACACCAAAGGATATAAAATGAGACTTTAGAGGATAGATACTATTATAAAAATTACAAATACGCTCTCTCAAGATTTACTCATTCTAGGGCATCACTTACACTATCTGTATTGAGTTATACCCCAATCATGCTAAGGTGTTTTCTCAACCAAAGCTCTAATACCAACTGAGATAACCCATCTTTATGACCCCTGATAACAACATTTAGCACATCCTCGGTGTCCATGTGTCATTGCCCAAGCATCCGAAAGACGAGTTGTCCTAGGGTAAAATGAAAGAACGGAATAGAAAAATCTCATAATGGAATAGTTAAATATAATACAACAATAATATAGTGCATAAGGTTAATCCTTAACTTAGAGTTATCAAAGCTACACAAAAGTACTACTACTATAAGCCTACGCGGTTATACACCCTGCCTTTGCACTTGATCCAAAATACACACATAATTAACATGATAGTGGAAATAGATAACTAAATATATAGGGAGCCTCCTACTCGTCCATTATCTTCAAATAGCCTATAGAAACCTGCTACTCTCAGACTACTCAAAATAATTGAGTACCTGAGAGTTTAGGGAAAACAAACAATTCAGGTCAGACAATAAGTCTGGTATGAGTAAATCTCTAAACAAAGGGTGCAAATAAACAATAATATGTGAAACCATGCCGCCAAATGTAGAACGGGTTTCCCCTCACAATAACAACATCCAACCACAAGTAATAGGAATAAATAATTAAACATTGCGAAATGTGCAAGACAGTCCCAATGCAACTAAGAAAGAATTAAATTCAAAGGTTTTGAATCAAAGAAAAGGAAAAGGAAATTTTCCAACAAATGACTTGGAGGGTGCATCCCCTTACTAAAAGTATAACTCTAAAAAATATAACTGAGTGAGTCATATACTCTGGAACTCTATTGGGAACTCCAAGCCGAACCCCACCAACCTTACCGAGGATTCGAGTATTTCACATCTTAGTGCGCATATACCTGAAACTGATCTACAGTAGATGTGATAATACCCTAATGGGAGCAACCCCACATAGTTTGGCCCTCACTCGCGCTTTGGTTTTAGTCATCTTCGACAAAGGATATCAATGCTCCAATGAGCAACAAATCGTCATATATTGATGATACACAAAGAAGAAAGCTAAATCGATGGTCAATACATCAACTATCGGGAATATTTAAAATGATCGTATATGGAAATTAAATCTCGTATTCTTATCACTACTCATCGATTTCAAACTTGTACTATTTCTTAGTTGAAAATGAAGTTGGACAAATGGAGGTAGTGTTACCTCTATGCATTGCCTTGACGATAATTTTAACTTTTGAGATAGGGATGATTTTCATACCTCGATGTTTAGTGCTAAGAGTGTGACTAAATCCTTTCCATATAAGCAATATCAAATTATGGAAAATTGAATTCCTCATCCTTTCCATAACCGAATCAAACTTTTTAACTTTTAAAACTGGACTTGTGCTAGGATTTCACATTTCAAAAATTAACCTTAAATGACATTATTGAAATCAGTAATTTACTTTAACCATGATTAATCACTTAAATTGACATTATTTAAAACGATTTATTAACTTTAAAGCATGATTAATCGCTTCCAATATCATTATTTAAACTAATTAATTAGCTTTAACCATGATTAATTACTCCAAACCCCATTATTTAAAATGATTAATTAACTTTAATCATCATTATTAAAGTGATTAATTAACTTTAATCATCGTTATTAAAGTGATTAATTAACCTTAAAACATCATTATTAAAATGATTAATTAATCCTACAACATCATTATTAAAATAATTAATTAATTTGGAAACATCATCATTAAAATGATTAATTAACTTTAATATATCATTATTTAAATAACTAATTATCCTTAAACTTCATTAGTTAAAATGATGAACTACCTTGAAAACATCATTATTAAAGTGATTAATTATTCTTAAACTATCATTAATAAGATGATTAATTAATCTTAAAACATCATTAATTAAATAATTAATTAACCTTAATCATCATTATTTAAAATGATTAATTGATTTTAAATATCATTATTTAAATAATTAATTAATTTTAAGCACATCATTATGTGAATAATAAATTAACTTTGTAAAACCTAAGCACAAGGTCAAACCAAAAGATTTTAAAAGAGATGATAATTTTCAAAGTGTTGATATAGCGATAGTCGCTATACGAACACTTCCTTAAACACTTTCATATGTCACTTATTCATCCAAGCATCACATAACATAAGTTTAAGTATAAATACAAAGGCAAGTAACAACAATACAACATGTAGAGTACATCATTTATATTATTTACTTGAACTTTTTTCAACTAATTTCAAGTCACTTACTAAATACAAAGATGCCGTCTTTTTAAAGCGGAAACCAAGTCAACCATCATCACTTTACAATACATATAAACAAGTAACTAGCAACCAATATTATAAACAATAACAAAGACAATAACTTTAGTTTATAAAGGTGAGATTTTTACTCATCCAAAAGCAACCAAATCAAGTCAAACTAACACTACGCCTTGTACTAACACCCGATCTTTGTTTTTTCTTTGTAAAAGTTTGAATATTTTGAGGCCTAAAGGACTAGATGGGCTCGACCAAGGTAATATGAGCTCAGCCTTGGCATAAAATGGTGGAGATGGGTCTTGTTTTGGTTAGTTAGGAGGTGTAAAGGAGAAAGAAATGAACTTTAGTGATTTTGTTTAAGAAAGAAGTGAAAAAGAATGGATTTTTAAATTTGAAAACTTTGAAAGCCATTAAAAAGTTTTAAAAAGCTTAAGGAAGGCGATGGAGTTTTTGAAAAGTTAGAAATGAAATGAAAGAAATAAGAAGGAAAAATAAGATATTTGTTTTTTATAAAAAGTGAAATATGTGAATTACTAAAGTGTCCTTCTTTACATACCTTCACTCATTTTGCTCCACATAATCCAATCTCCCCCTCTCCCTTAACCCACACTAAAGGCACCTATACTCTCCCTTTTGTCCACCATATAATCGACTTCCCTTGTACCATGACGTGTATGTGATAATGTGACATTTCAGTCTTAATTTATTTTTATTTAAGTTTTTGAAAAGATGTCGCATCTTCTTATATTTACTTAAGTAAATACATTTTCACCATGTTATTTACCTTATCCATACTTATGTTAATATAAATATGTGTATAATAAAATGTACACAACATTTCCGATAACTTTTAAATGATGAAAAATCAAAATTCTGAAAAACGATTTATGATCACATTTTCTATTTTTCTTCGAACTAATTATTTTTGTAAACTAAAATTTAAAACATCACCATCGTTATTCAATACTTAAAAGAGATTTATTGACTTATAAAATCCATTATTTAAATAATTTAAATATTCAAATTCAAAGTGATTAAATTACGGGTCGTTACATTGTCATTAGGTGTGTTGTTTATTGACTGGGTGAAGATATGTGCTATAACAACCCACCTTTTCGATCCTCAGAAGTCGACACTAATAAATCCATGGTATTCACGTGCCAAAAAACCAAGTGTCGAAAAGAAAGATGGTTAGGGGAAAGAAGAAGAAAGAAGAAAAGAAGAAACTAAACAACACAGATCTCACATCGCAAAGGAACAATATATAATAATAAGTATAAGATTTTACATAGTCGTTTCCAAAATAATACATCATAGTCATAATAGTACAACTTCCAACCTAGGATAGTTATAACTGTCTGTCATTGCATAACTGATACAAATTTCATGCAACACATCGGAAATAAAGAAATATACGAGAGATACGTCTTAGCCTCCATCTCGTCTCCTAAGCTCCAAAGCATCCAAAGATAATCTGAAAACATGCTCAATTTGACCCGAGCATTGTAAGAAAACAATGCCAGGGAAAGTTTGGTAAAACCAGTGTGAGAAACTAAAGACCAAGGAAATTTATTTATTATAACTTGTAAATCTTTTAAAATGAAAGGTATCTCATAAGACCATGCCGCACATAAATACAGGCGGGATATTACCTTATGATAACCAAATCATTTTCTATTATAAAATCCAGTGTTATTATAATATTGTATAAGGGTTCAATGTAAATATATCAAGTAGTTGTGATGTGTGTACATGACAGCAATAATATGTATATAATAAAAAACCGAAGGCGCTTATTGGAGAATGGATTTCCACCAAATGCCAAGGTAAGGGACCACATTTCGAAAATCTGTACATTTCAAGATAAAATGTACAGTGAGATCGAAACCTTTCGACCTTTGCCAAAACAGGATCAGCCTACCCCTTACTGGATAGTATTGAATATAATCACTCATTGGCTGTGATCAACAACCAAAAAGGGCCCCCGAAGCATACATGGAATATTGACACTAGAACTTGGGATGATCATACCCTAATGGGTGCGGCCTACATAGCCCTGCAGCATCTACCCTGTTTCAACCATTACCGGGATGTGAGGTTTGAGAGGCCACGATTACCTTTTACCTCCTAGCAGACCATCTTGGAATGCTAATACTACCCTATAGGAAAAAATGCAATGCCAGCATTCATCCATACAAGTTATTCTGGGATCGAACAAACATTCAACATTTACTATCTTCCATTTTGGAATCATCCTGAGGAAGAATAGTATAGCTCCATAGCATACTTCATAACTATCCATCACGATGTTATTAGTTTGGAGTGGTTTGAATAATTCATACTTATCCAAAACTGATGTCTCCCAACTAAGCGGTAATTTTCGACTAACTCAATCCAGGTTCTTTGGAATTATGCAACAAGTATTCGAGTCCACACTGGGGAATTCGCATATACAATCGTACTTTCTAAGTCAAAACTAGCCAAGATTTGATAGTCGATTATTTATCTATCAAATACATAAACAACAAAAATCTAGAGATTTAATACCCATAGCAACCACTAAGCCTCAAGAACAAATCTTCATTTATTAAATCCCTTTTCAAAATGTTTGTCATAACATTCATATACTTATCTCACTAACATAAGTATATTCACAAAATATTTGTGAAAGATTTCTTATTTCAAAATCATATTAAAAGAATCAAATAAATTTTATTTAAATTGAAGATAAGAATAACCCCAAATACTATTCCTTTAGTGTTAAGCATGGAATGAAAGTTCCACACCACCATAATTAAGAAGGTCGGTTAAGGGAAATCCCAATCTCAAACTCTTTTTTTAAATAAATTTCTTTAATAAATCCTTTTTATAAATCATTTCCATTTATGAAATGTCTTTTTTCTTAAATTCTAAATCCATTTATAAAACTCTAAAATAAATATCCAAAAATCATTTACAAAAGTCTTTCATAAATATCCAAAAGTCATTTGTAAAACTTCTTCTATAAATCATTCTTATAATACCTTTATAAAAATCTTTTTTTATAAAATATTATTTATAAACTATCATTTGTACATCTCCTTTAAATAAATCCTTTACAATAAAATCCCTTTCATAAGAAAAATATTATTTACAAATCCCTTTAATAACTTAATTGGATAACTTACAAAATTGTTTGTAAACCTTAACCACCAATTGATAGAATTTAAGTTAATTTACAACATAACTTTTACAATTTGGAAAGATGCTTAGTGATCATAATGCTACTAAACCAAGTTACCATTTAATTAAAATTTCTACCAAGTCACATAACATTTATTTACATAAGCCAACATATATGTAAATACAATCCGCAACCAAATCAGGGAATAACATGTCAATATGAACCAACTGGCAGATACATGTCTAAACAACATAATAGTAGGATGGTGGCTTGTCTGCTAAATAGATGTCCACACAATCTATTAAGTTCAATATAGCAGAAAAGAGATTTATTCTGCTAAAAGATGTCCAAATAATCAATTCAATTAAGTTATAGCAGAAAGGGGAGTTATTCTGCTAACAGATGTCAAAGTTTAGTATAACCTATTCACATTTATATAGTTACTTAATGGTATCGACAATAGAATCCCTTGTGTTCAATACTATTCTTTGTAAAAGAAAGTTGTCGTTAAACAACTTGATTCTTGGAAAACAAAGTAATTAAGAACTTAAACCTCTTTTTAAATAATTAATTACAAGTTAAATCCTTTTTAAAAACATAATTAAATCTTAATTAAGTCTTAACTTAACTCAATTATGAGTTAAGAAATAATTAACCTTTAATAAATAATTTGTTTATAAATTAAACACTTAATTAATTTATAATTATAATAATTAAACACATACTCAATAATTAATTAATAATTAACCCTATACTTAATTAATAGTTAATTAAAAATAAATCATATACTTAATTCAAAATTGATTAAAAATTAATCTTACTTAATCAAAGATTAATTAAAATTAAACACACTTTTAAAAAATAATTAATTAGTAACTAATCTCCACTTAATTATAATTAATAAACCTTATTTAATACTTAATTAATTATTAATTACCAAACTTAATTAATTAATCCTTAATTAACTTTCCTTAATCATCATTATTAAGTTTAAAAAAAATTTCAAGAATGTTATTTAGTATAGAAACTTAATTTTGTAAAAGTTGAATTTTTCACCGAACTACATCCATAGCAACTATTGCTATATGGACCATAACTTGAAAAACTTGTCTTGACTTTCCATTCTGAAACTTAACCCATGGAAACTTACTAACTTTTCAAACATAAAGTAAGAGTTTTGTAAAAATAAAACAAAGTTTGAAACTTGAAAACTCTTTTGATTTTTGAAAACAAATAACCAAATTGTTTACACAAGGATCCAAGTCACCAAACCATACAAAGGTGCTAACATTTCTTAGCATACTATTACATACACTTGTCCATAGAACATACAACACAACAATAACCACAAATAACCTAAGAATCCAAACTTTATTACAATCATAACACATTTAGCCTCATTTATCAAGTCTAAGGCAATTTCCAAGCACAAGCACATATAAAATCACATACAAGACTGTAAGTAACCAATAACCAAGCAATATCATATACTAATGCTAACATAACTTAAAGATGTAATTTTTACAAGAGGATGTGAGTTTTTACTCACCAAAATTACGAAATCAAATCAAATCTATCACTAGAACTTGAAATGGCCTTAGATCTTAGCTTTCTTTTGAAAAAATTGATTTTTAGACCATGGAAGTAATATTGGGCTCGGCCATGGTATGTTGCAGAGGATTTTGGACTTGTTTTGAAGAAGAAGAAGAAGAGGTTGCAGGAAGGAAGAGAAAGGTGTTTAAATAAGCTTAAGAGTTTATAAAGTGGAAAAGAAGTGATTTTTAAACCTTTTAAAGAAACATGGAAACCATTAAAGAGATTTCAAAGCTTAGAAAAGAAATTGGAGTTTTTCAAAAAAAATGAGAAATGAATGAAAATGAGGGAGAAAATATTGGAAGTTGTTTTTATATAAAGTGAAATTAACAAATTACCATAATACCCTTTAGTACACTACCCTCCACCCATTACTTGCCATGTTATCACACCACCTCCTCCTCTTGTACACGCCACCATCAAGGTCCCCCTTCATTACATCACCACATTACATCTAAAACAAATTTATACTTAGGAACCTTTTAATTTTATTTTTATTTAAAATGTTGGTTACACATCACATCACATTTTTCTTTCACTTAAGTAAATAAATAAATACCTTATTATTATATTACTAATCCATGCTTATATTATTTGTAAATGTGTGCATGTGTTAACTAAGGTGTTCACACCATTTTAAACAACTTCTTGGTGGTGAAAAATTGAAAATTTTGAAAAAGCTTTTCTGTCATATTTTCTAATTTCCTTTTAACTAACTATTTTTGTAAACATATTTTGGAAAAAATTTCACCATTATTAGTTATAAATTATAAACGGGATTATTAAAACCATTAACGTGAATATTTAAAATTAATTAAATATTCACAAATCAAAGCGATAAAATTCTGGGTCTTTACATGTACTTGGGTTGAGATTTGATGATATAGATACATGTATACCTTACCAGTCGGTATGACTTATTGACATTTACTTTTAGACATAGTTTGACCCATGTGTTATTTATATAATACTCGGGTCAGTCCAGGACATTTCAGGTTCAGTGATGAAGTGACCAGTTTGTACTTATTGAGCATAGCTTAGAGGTTAGGATACTAGTTGGTCTATAAGTTTTCAGAGTTGTACTTTTGGCTGTAGCCTCATATTTATAATAGTTGTTGAGAGGTAATGTATATATTTGGCATATGTATGAATATTTTGGAGATAATGGCGTTGACTATTTTTTTATACCACATAGACTTGTATATATTTTCTATTATATGTTATCGATGCATTAATGACTCTGTGCTCTCTATGATTTATTTTATATTGTGTATTGTTCTATCCTAAAAATGCATGTAATTGTTGCTTTGTGCCGATACTAGGTACCTATAGGTGAGTAGTTTGTATTTTTGACATACGTACCGGTGTTAGTCTAAGGGAATATTCATGTATGATAGCCCAATATCGTCTTATTCTCTGTATTATCATACAGTATTACCTAAGAATACTCTTTAGTGGTACGGGTATAGAGGTGGGGTGTTATAGTTGGTATCAGAATAGGTTTAGAAAAATACAGAATATAAGAGGCACGAGCCTTGGCCTTAGATGAGACTTAGAGTTCCTATCTCCATGGGTGTGTTGTAGATTATAGTACATACTTAAGTGATAGTAGAAGAATACGATGACTACTGAGGTAATCATATGTGGATGTATTTGTATTTTTATTACTATATAATATATCTTCTACCTCTTTCTGAGTGTAAGTCTTTGTTTAAGATGCAGAGAAATTAATGGTGGTTGTGAAGGTAGTAGAAGTTTGTTCCACTAGTAGTGCGGCATAGATGGTGAATATTAGACCACTGTGTGGTTTTGGAGTAAGAATGAAGTTGTTTGGTTAGGGAAGCTTAAGAAGGTCCTAATCTAAATCTTGCACATTAGATACATCACAAGTTGTGATGATGCAAGCTTGACTTAAAAGATCCAATAGTCGTCAGAGTGGTGCAGCGGAAGCTTATAGATTGCTTTCCACTTAGCTTATGTATTTGTTTTGACTTGTATTTGTTGTGTTATGTTTATAGTTGAATAAATAAATAAATATAATTGTTTGGGCTCAGTCTAGGGCATGGGGTTGAGTAGGAGTTTTTACTCAAAGCCATGATCCCACAAAAGTCTAGATGAAGCTAAAATTATTAAAACCAGCGATTTTTCCAAAACCACCATGGAGTATGGAAAACTATTTTATGATAGAAAATTATATATATATATATAATTAAGATATCGAATGAAAAAAAATTAAGTGAATGCTTGCTTGACGATGTGACTAAATGAACGGTAGATGTTTACACGTAATGTTATTATTGAGTGATTAATTGATTTATATTATAAATATCTTGAGAATATGTTATAATAAAAGCAAGCAAATGATTTTGATAAAATAAGAAGATTATTTTAAAAAGAATAAGAAGAAGAAGATTTATTCGGTGTTTAATTCATGTTAATTTGTTTACTAAGTGATTTACAAATTCTAGTCGATGCGTTTGGCCAACGTATCGATAGGGATTCCTTAACATGAGGATAAGACATTTCGACACAATTTTGAAAACAATAAATGTATTGAAAAAAATATGTATACAATGTTTTGGAAAGAGAATAATGCTTTGAAAAATATTATAAACAATATTTTGAAAAGGAAAATGTTTTGAATTGAGTCAAATGATATTTTAAAGAGCAATATTCTAGAAATATATAATGGTATTTTGATACGGAAAGAGTAACTATTTTAGAAGTAGAGAAAATATGTGGTACTAAATAAGTGAGTTGTGATTCTTTTGATGTGATTTGAATGAATGATATAAGTAAATTTATAAGAAAAAAAAAACATAATATCAAGGAATGAATGCATAGTAATAGGTTCCCAAGTTAAAAATGGATTTAAAATAAATATGTTATTCAAATATTTTGAATAAGGGGTTGATTGTTAGGAAATAATAATAATATTTGGAAGTATGGTTATATTTAAAATATAATGAGAAAAAAGTGTTTGGTGGATCCTAAACTAAAATGAACTTATAATTAATGATGGTGAAGTGCGGTCTAAGAAAAATTAAAACAAGATGGTGTTATTTTATTTTGGGAAAAAAATATAGTAGGGTTATTTTGAAATTGCGAGAATTTTTTTAAAATGAAGTATTGTATAGGTTTTATGTAATTGACACATATTTTCCACTAACATGGTACATGATGATGTGTGTTAAAAATGTTCACCTTTGAACTAAAATTTATGTATATTGCGGTGGTTTCAAAAATTTATTTAAATAAATTTAAGTATGTGAAGAATTTCCAAATTCTGAGTATAAGAATGTGAATGATACCACTTTCAGTTATATAAGAACATTTTATTATTAAAGATCGAATTTTTTAAGATTTGTAATTTTTCAAAAGGTAGATTGGAAAGAAAACAACTTTGATGGAGTGTGTTTGATCAAGTTTTATTATTGAAGGAAGCAAATTAAATTTCATTTCAACTAAAATTTTTAGGATAGAATTAAGAAGTTTTAGAAGTGCTGTAATTAAATAGCCAATACTTCTGATTTTTTTATCAAATTTAAGTGATTTTTATTTTAATTGAAAGATATATCCACAAGAGACAACTTTTATGTTTACCACTTTTCGAAATTATGAAGTTCGCTAATGCTAAAATGTGTCTGAATAGGAGCTAAAATTCGGGCCTACGCTTGAAATTTTAGCGCTAAAGCGCTATGGTGTTTTGATTATAACCTTTGATCCTCTTATCAATTTTTGAAGATTTGGCACTTTTGGAAGCTACGATAATATGGAACAACTTTTATTTTGATTTTTTTGCAAAATTTGGTTATTTGGTAGGTGAAAACTTAGTTTTAAAAAGGTGAGCCTGCAATTTGAAATTCATTTTAGAATTTGTGTTGTTTGGTTAAATCACCATAACTTTTGATGCAAACCATATTTTCAAGATCAAAAGGATGTTTTGAAAGTTTTTTGATTATGCTATAGCTTTGCTTTCGGAATAATTATGTGATTTTACGTTTTTGGCACCTTAAAGTTAGTCGGAAATTGATCTAAAATTAAAATGCAACATATTTCCTTTATTATATGAATGCCATGCCACTCTACGATGTAAAATATAATCTCATATGTTTTCTATAAGCCAAGTATAGGTACATGAAGCCATTATGGATTGGATTTTGGCGCATGCTCTTTTGTTTGCATAAATATTAAGCAAATATGCTTAAAATGCAATTTAAGGTATGTCTATAGATATACTATATTGTATTATTTCTCCATATTTTGGGATACCTTATTACTAAGATGCCTCTTTGTAGATGTATATCATGTAATTATATGTGTTGTAAATTTTCATATTGCTCTTTATACAAAGGAGACTTTACTGAAATTTTTTGAAAATTTCAAGACTTTGAATTTTTTTCATATATTATATTGTACACGAAAAATAGAAAGTTAAATGAATCCTTTTAAATTCTTAGCATATGATAGATGAAGTAGAAGTTTAGTCTTTGTTTATATTAAGCCACATAGAGGATTGAGTTAATTTTGAAGAGGATGAAGCTTAGTCGATGGGATATTGTGATAGTTTGTAGAAGTGAGGATATTAGAGTTGTGGTTGTGTCTTACGCCTTCCCTGTAAGAAATTGTGAGAATGCAATTTTCTTAAGGGAGGATGTATGTGACAACTCAAACTTATAAGTTAGTGTAATAAATTATGTTAATTAAAATAAAATGTTTGAATTCAATTTATGGTTAATTTCAAATGTTAAAATATAATTTTTTGAGATTGTTCAATAAATAAATTTTTGTTTTAGAAAATTGAATTAACTAATAAATTCCTGTTTAGAAAATATAATGAACTCGAATAAAATATGTACAGTTGATATAAAATATTTTTACATTGAAAATAATATTTATGTTTTAAATAGATGAAATAAATTTATTTGACATCGATAAAATGAATAAATTGACAAAGTCAAATAATTAGTTTAATTAAATGTATTGTATTATATATTAAAATATATTTTACAAATATTGATTTCAATTAAATGAATATATATTCGTAAAATATTTCATAAAGTCTGTATTCGTGAATAATTTTTTTTAAATTTTCCATGAAAAGAGGTAAAATGAAATTTATTTTCTATGAGGATTTAATTTGAAATGAAGAAAGAAATAATAACAAATAAAAGTGGCCTATGCCCATATAATTAAACCCATTTTCTTTATTCTTTTCCATTCTAGATTGTACCCTTGTCTCTCTACAACCTTCTTGAACCCAAGATAGCTTCCTTTTGTTCCTATCCCACTATGCCCAAATCGACAGCCGCATTCAAAATCGGAAGTAGTAGTATTAGTAGTGGATATAAACTCGCGATTGGGAGCAATGACGTTAGGGGAAAGGAAGTGCGATAGCCAGCTCTGGTTATTGGCGGAGAAGATGATGGTGATGAGGTCTGTAGAAAGGATCAATTGGAGCTGAGGCCTTGGTTCGAGTAACTTGGAGAAGGGTTGAACAACGTGGTTGAACGTGTGGAGCTGGCATCATAAATTTGGGTGGCACGTGCAACGTGAAGGAACGGCATGGCAATGATGTTTACGATAAACAAGCATGCCTTGATTTGGGGTGTATGCATGACAAGAGCTTGTGATGATGAACAACGATGGTTGTGCTAGGTTGGAATACTAAATTAAGGTAAATTATATCTATAACTCACAATTATCGTCTAGAACCTTATGATATGATTTTTACTGATTACTGGATGATGAATGTGTGTTAATATGGATTAAAATTGAGTGGTATATTCTAGTTTATTGGTTGTTTTAATGAGATACAAGTTGATTGTTAAACACACACGTTATAAATTATGCACAATAAATAGACGATTGCAATAGTTGGACACAATGTTTAGAAATTGGTCGGAAGGAAATAAATGATTTAGAGTTGAAAATTTGAATGAAATAAAATATTATAAATATAAAAGGTAACATTGGAATGAGGTTTTATTTATTTAATATTAAAAATGTTACCACTTATGGTAAATATAAATGTGGAATAATTTTGAGAATTATGTAAATTTGAATTATTTGAAAAGTGATTATTTTTGGGATTTGATTAAATAAGTGAATCTTTGTATATGTATTTTCATTTATCTATGATTATAACATATTTGAAGAATTTTTTTTATAAAAAGGGAATTTATATTTTTACACGATAGGTTAATTTTATTTGGATTTAATAACTTGGAAGTTTGTATAATAATATCTTAAAGTGATAATAAGTTGTATGCAAATTTATTCATTATATGAGAATTATTATTTATGGGATTAATTACATATATTATTGTGTAAAATTTTGGAAGTAAAACATATTTATATCTGATTATTTTACATAAAAGGAACTGAATTATTTTGGAAGGAAATTTTGGGGAATTGTTTTGTAAGTTAAATGTATAAATCGATGTTTTAATATTAAATATTTGGGAATGTATTATATAAGATAGATTTTTAGTTTGAAGAGTTACTTTTCAACAATAGTTTAGAAGTGATTTTGAATTTGAATAAGGGTTTTAAATATATTAGTGTTGAAATTTTATTTTACGGCTTTGAGGATTATTTCAAGTGAATATTAGGCTCAGGTCCCTAGTAAGTTTCAAAATACACAAAAACCCCAGTAAAAATAAGTGTGTAAATTAGGTCCCTAGAATTAAGTTACTAAGTAATTGCATATAGTTATGCAATTTTTTTGGTGAATAATTGCGGAATTTTCCGCAACTTTTTGAAAAAATTGCGTAAATTTCCGCAATTTTTTGGGTGAATAATTGCGGAATTTTCCGCAATTTTTTGGATGAATAATTGCGGAATTTTCTGCAATTTTTTGATATAATTGCATAAATGTCTGCAATTATTCACTGAATAATTGCATAAGTGTATGTCATTATTCAATAACTTAATTCTAGGGACCTAATTTACAAACTTTATTTTAATGGAGTTTTTGTGTATTTTGAAACTTATTAGGGACCTGTGCCAAACTGTCCCTTATTTCAAATTGAAAATCCTTATTGGAGATTTAATATTATTTTAAGTTGTTGCTTAAAATAAAATTGGTATTATTATTTTAAATTATTAAAGAATAATTTCAAAGTTTATGAACTATATTTAAAAAGGTGTTTAAGTGGTTTGAAATTAAATGAAAGTTTAATATACAAATTTCCTTGTAACTAAATAAGATGTTTGCAAGTATTCATTTTTGGAATTATAGAAGGATTTTGGAAAAGTGTATTTTATAGCAAAACCCCTTCTGAATCAATAAATAGTTGTATTGTGTGCTTTGTTTAATTTGTTTTCTCTGCGATGAGGATATCGAATAAATGAAGTTGTAATATTATTAGTATAGGACATTCGGTAATATTTCTCCAGTTACTCTTTGGACTTGTTGCATAGAATACTATTGAACGGAGCGAGTGTATTGTACAAACATTGATTAAACTAGCAAGTAACCCCTGGTGGTACGGGATACCGGAGTTGATATTTGTTCGGTTATTCCTTGTGAATAGATGACACTCGAACGGGGATAGCAATACTAGGTATTGCATATAATGTGAATATGAGGTGACGCTTGCTGGAGTGAGCATGACCGTGTGCCTATAGAAATATATAGGTGTCTATCATTTTTCGTGCTCCTATTATCGGTCGAGGGGTGAACTAAATTAGGCTAATATCCTACCTTGGCGACCTGACTGCGGGGTCGTGCCTCAGATTCATGACACACCTTGTGTTATGTAATTGCGTGCTACTGTTGTGTGACACTGCCTTGTGTCACATAGGCCAGCAGTCTATTACCATTTAAGGGCACTTTTATGTTCATGACCATTGCATAGCGTTGCACCCGATGGATATTTTGTCATAATGGCCATCGAGGTAACCAACAACTATAGGAGTAGTGCTAAAGGGGCACATGTGTAGGTTCCTGGAGCAAGTGAGTGGTCGTCAGTCTCTAGTCTGGTTATAATGTGCGTTAGATAGACATACGATATTTTTACACCTCTTTGAGTTTGATATTGTGTATTGAGAAGTTGAAGACTATACTTATGACTATGTGTCCAATATATAGTCAATCCTCGTATACCAGAATATCAAGGAGTAAAATCAAGGCTATGCTGGGGTGTTAGCCTATTCTTCGTTGATATGTAGTGATGTTGTATGTTTGGTGGTATGGATGCTTGTTTGATTCACCTATAGGAGTATGACGGATGTTAACCCAAATAATGGATCAACACCTTGGTTTGAGTGTGAAAGCATCAGCCATGTTTCTCAAAGCAAACAATATAGAAAATAAATGTAAAAAGAGCATAAATAGTAAAGAGATCAGAAGAATTTTATAGTGGTTCGGCTATTAACGAAGCCTACGTCCACTTTATAGCTTCTTTTATTGATCAACTACTATTAGAAAGGATTTTAGTTTGCAATATAATTCTCCTTTCTTAGATTAGATCAAGCCACCATTTTTAGAGGCAAAAGGAGGATCTCAATTGTCCCTTACTGGCTCTTGTGTGGGAGAAGAAGAGTGAAGAAATAATGGCAAAGCTTCAGTAGAGTTCTGATCCCCTTTACTGTTGCAGATAGGATGGTATTTATAGGGGTTAAAGAGCACTTGGGCCAGAGCCACTTTACCAAAAGCCTTGTAGTCATCATGCAGAGATCGCTTAGGAAGTTTTGGGATGTTTGGAGCTAACTTTTCGGATCGGTACCGATCCGATTAGATCAGATCTGCACCGATCCGAAAAGTTGTGCAATTTTGCAGTCTTCTCAATTTGGTTGCCTTCCTATCCCATAATTAAATGCCTTGTCCGAATATCAAGTCGTTTGGAGTTGGTCTGATCATCCATCTTCATAGATCATCCAATCCATCCCTTCATAGAAGATCCATCTATAACTCACTTAATACTTCACCCAATGACATGAAACTTTATACATGTGATGTAAATGAGTAGGAGAGCCTCCAAACCAGATCTCGTGGGGGCAAGGCCCATCCTAGGTGGGTCACATTTGATTCATCAAACTAGCTTAATTTGGAGGAGATCCATCCATAACTCGCTCAATACTTATCAGAATCAGACAAAACTTTACAGGTAGCTTTTAGAGGTTGTGTGAGACCTACACACTGAATCTCAAGTGGTGGGGCCCACTCTAGTTAGGTCCGATCCAATCCAAACTAACTTGGACAAATGACTTTATTTTTGGTGTGAGCCTTCTTTATGTCTTCTAAGTATCCCCTTTAAATTTCAAGTCAATCCGAGTCCGTATGAGTTCTGTAGGTCCATTTTAATTTGTTCCGGTCCAAAAGCGGGTAGGTATTTGAACGAGTCTTCACTTCTTGAACTAGGTTGCTTGGAATGTTACCAAACTTGATTGGTGAGCTTAGTAGAGGCATATGAGTGCAATGCAAGTGGTTAGAAGGAACCACAAGCCAATATTTTGGATCGGTACCGATCCACTTGAATCAGATCGGTATTGATCCGAAGAGTTAGCGTAATTTTGGGCCAACCTCCTTATGTTTCTTTGTCTTGTACTTTTAGGCTTTCGGGTCAAGTTTCAAGTCGTTCTAACTTAATCTGAATGTTTTAACTCCTTTTAAATTCTGTTGGATTAAAAACCCATTTAACACTTGCCCCTCATAGTACGCCTTTTGAATGAAAGGTGTGCTTTGCTCCCAAACAAGTTCTAGTAATGAGTCTTCGATTGTTGAGCTTTTCAGCGGCTTTAGCCTTGGTGAATCGTCCAGTTCCTTTGGATTCTTTCATCAATCAAAAGTCATTCCAAACCTGTTATAGATTAAGACTTAGACTTTACCTGACTATAATCTATACATCACAATCATTCCGGTTTCATTCGGAGTTATTACATCACATGTCTCTAATTACATTACACGTCTATAATCGTCCCGTGTTCATCCAGGATTTACATCATTACCCCTCAGATTTAATTCAGAATTATAATATCATACATCAAAATCACATCATATATCAAACTCATATCACATCATAAATCAAAATCACATTATATCACATCATATACAAAATCATCCTGTATTCATCCAGGATTTATCAGTTTTTTTCTATTTATAAGGCATTCAAATCCTATTCACAAAATCAAATCTATATTAAGGTTCGATCTCTCCGAACCATTTAACTTTAACATACGATCTCTTCGGATGGTATCCTGTTTAGTTCAGGGGACGATCTCTCCGGATCGTTTGTTGTTTCAATTCAGGGGGTGATCTCTCCGGATCATTTGTTATTAAGTTAAGGGGGATTTAGTAAGCCCATCCACTCACTCTCAGGTGAGGGGACTTACTTCTTACACTCCAGTCCCGTCTCTCCGGTCGGGACTCTATGGCGTTCGATATCGTACAAGTCCATCCACTCGCTTTTCGGCAAGGTGACTCTATGGCGTTCAAAACTAGTCATCACATTAAATATGGATTTTACAAAATTCAAATTTCAAAATCAAAACAAACAAGCAGAAATTAAATAAGCGGAAATCCTGAATGTTTATCCCAAACATCCGACTCAGAGGTGGCAAGGGACCAATCTAGGTTTTGTGCGCGTCCAAGCGGTCGGAGATTATCATCCTAAGCAGTCGTCTCAGATATCCGATTCAGAGCGCGACTAGGAACCAATCTAGGTTTAGCACACGTCTAAGCGGTCTGGGGTCATTATTGTTTTTACCGCTAAATACGAAAAGAAAAGTGCAAAAAAATAGAAGCAAAGAGTAGCAGCCATATATAACTTCCCATCCATCCTGGTTATGGGATTATCTGTCTTGGCCCAGATCCCTGGGCATTCCTTGAAGCATCTGCTGCGGGTGGTAGCTGCTCCGGCTATGCTATCGCAGTTCTGTTCCTCACGTACTGTGGCAGCTGGTTGTTCTGAACCAGTTCTTCTATCAGATCATGAAGGTATCTGCACTTATTAGTTTCATGTCCGCCCAGCTCATGGGAGATGCAAAACTTTCTAGATCCTTTCTCTCGATCAATGGGCTCTCTTCTCGGAGGCTTCCGATAGGGAACTTGCCCCCTAGTGTCTAGGTATATCCTTTCCAGGGTTTCAGTCAACTCAAAGTAGGAAGAGAATTTAGGCTCCCTCCTTTGTCATTTCGATTTCCTAGATTCATCATTAGCTTCTCTTTTCCCTTTGCCTTTTCCAAATCCTGCTCCATAGGATCCCTTGCCATTCACAGCATAATTTTCGGCGTCTTCAGCTTCATCTTCAGCATCAGCATCCTCCTGACGTAAATATCTCTCAGCTTCATAGTAAAACTCGGCTACATCGATTGGTGGACCCCTCTTAAGTGCAGCCCTGAAGCCAGTCTTGCTTGCGACTCCAGACACTGTCGCCATCAAAATCACTGATGGGTCCAGCCTATCAACCGTAGTCGCTGCTGCATTGAATCTTGTTAAATAACTTCTCAAGGTCTCCCTGGGGCTTCATTTCACATTTTCCAATCTCATCACATTCTTCGGTTGTGAGACATGAACTCGGAATTGTCTTAAAAATCTACCCACTAGCTCGGTCCATGTGCTAATGGACCCATTCTCCATCTGTCTAAACCACATCGCCACCAAACCCATCAAGTATAAAGGAAAGCATCATCCCATTACTTCCTTAGAAGCACCCAACACCTCCATATGTCGGATATATCTCATCAGATGAATTATTGGATCAGTCTTTCCATCGTACATTTCCAACGCGGGAAGCTTGAAATCGGGAGGATTACTCACGTTCCGGATATTAGTAGTAAACGGGTTTCTGTTCACATCTTCCAAACCCTGATCTATGGGTCCTCCTCTAACCAACCTACTTACTAATTCAGTAATTCGATTTTCACCATCCAATAAAGGTCTTCATCCAAAAGTGATGTTCTGCCCCCTGCCTTGGCAAGGGAAATTTGGTGCGTACTCCATTGGTTGCACACAGGTGTTCTGCCCTACTCTCATAGTCTTATTCTATCCTCCGCTCCTCCGGGGTAGCCCTGGCACATATTCCTCTGCCTTTTGCACTCTAGTATTCGAATTAGCTCCCATACCACCAGTTTCTGGAGTTTCAACAGTCACTCCATTGGTGGCCCTTTCGGTGCCAGCTCCAATACTGATCTCATCATCAGCGTTGATTCCCAGGATAACTCCTGTGTTGCCCCCAAGTATCGGTTGCTTTGGGCGTGGAGGCAATGTTCCATCTCGTTCTAATCCAACTCTAGCAGCTCCTGTATTGTTTCCTAGGGTCTGAATTCTTGCAGCTCATGCAGTTCCTTATTATCCCATCCTTTGGAAGAATCCCTCCATCATCTCTTGTTGCCTAGCCAAGATTCCATCATGCATCTCCTTTATCAGCCTTTCCATTTCTTCTCTAGCTACATAGTTGGATTGGTGAGAATTTGAGGATACTTCTTGACTGCCCCCAGGCTCTTGTTGACTTGCTCCAGTTTTAGATCTAGTGTTATGCCTCTTCATTTTCCCAAATTTTAGATTCAAGCTTCAAGTTTTTGGATATACCTTTGTTCTTAGTGAAAGCACCAAAATGTTAACCCAAAAAAAGAATCAACACCCTGGTTTGAGTGTGAAATCACCAGCCCTGTTTCTTAGAGCAAACAATATAGAAAATAAATGTTAAAAGAGCAAAAATAGTAAAGAGATAAGAATATTTTTATAGTGGTTCGGCTGTTAATGAAGCCTACGTCCACTTTATAGCTTCTTTTATTGGTCAACTGCTAATACAGAGGAGTTTAGATTGCAATATAATTCCCCTTTCTTAGATTAGATCAAGCCACCATGGTTAGAGACAAAAGGAGGATCTTAATTGTACCTTAATGGCTATTGTGTGGGAGAAGGAGAGCGAAGAAATGATGGCAGAACTTCAGCAAAGATCCAATCCCCTTTACTATTGCAGATAGGATGGTATTTATAGGAGTTAGAGAGCACTTGGGCCAGAGCCACTTTACCAAAAGCCTGATGTCATCATGCAGAGGTCACTCAAGAAATTTTGGGGTGTTTGGAGCTAACTTTTCGAATCGGTGCCGATCTGATTGAGTCGGATCGATATCGATCCAAAAAGCTGTATAATTTTTGAGTCTTCTCAATTTGGTTGTCTTCCTTCCCTTAATTGAATGCCTTGTTCGAATATAAAGTCGTTTGGAGTTGGTTTGATCATCCATCTTCATAGATCATCCAATCCATCCCTTCATAGAAGATCCATCCATAACTCACTTAATACTTCACCAAATGACACGAAACTTCATACATGTAATGTAGATGAGTAGGAGAGCCTCCAAATCGGATCTCACGGGACGAGGCCCATCCTAGGTAGGTCGGACTTGATTCATCAAACTAGCTTAATTTGGAGGAGATCCATCCATAACTCACTCGATACCTATTGGAATTAGACGAAACTTTACAGGTAGCATTTAGAGGGTGTGTGAGACCTACACACTGGATCTTATGTGGTGGGGCCCATTTTGTTAGGTCTGATCCGATCCATATTTTGGATCGGTACCGATCCAAACTAGCTTAGCCAAATGAATTTATTTTTGGTGTGAGTCTTCCTTTATGTCTTCTAAGTGTCCTCTATAAATTTCAAGTCAATCCGAGTCCGTCTGAGTTCTATAGGTCCATTTTAAGTTGTTCCGGTCCAAAAGCGGGTAAATATTTAAACGAGTCTTCACTTCTTGAACTAGGTTGCTTGGAATGTTACCAAACTTGATAGGTGAGCTTAGAAGAGGCATAGGAGTGCAATGCAAGTGATTAAAAGGTACCGTGAGCCAAAATTTTGGATCGATTTTGATCCGAAGAGTTAGCGTAATTTTGGGCCAAATTCCTTATGTTTCTTTGTCGTGTACTTTTAGGCCTTTGGGTCAAGTTTTGAGTCATTCTAACTTAATCTGAATGTTCTAACTCCTTTCGAATTCTATTAGGTTAAAAACCCAATTAACAATGGACATGAGTATGTTTACTTTAAGATTATCTAAGAGATAACCTTGGGCATTGATATATTCATGCCTTGTAGTGCTTGATGTTCCTTATGTACTGATGATGGTTAGATGTGTTAATGCCTCACCCATTTCTTACTATGTCGTTAGATGTGTTGCTTCGTTGTTTATTGATTCGGTTATGATATGTGCTTATGTTAAGATTTGATGATATATGTATATGTATGCATACCATACTAGTTGTTATGGCATATTTACATCTTCTTTCTAGATATAGTCTGACCCGTGTGTTATATATTCTCGGGTCAATTTAAGACATTCCATGTTCAAGGACGAAGTGGCCAATTGTTGAGCATAGTTTGGAGGCTAGGATACTAATTGGTGCATAAGTTTCCAGAGTTATACTTGTGGTTGTAGCCTCATATTTATATTGATTGTTGAGATCTGATGTATGTATTGGACATATCTACGAATATTTTGAAGATAGTGTGCGTTGACTATTTTTTTGTATACCCATGTGAGCTTTTATATATTTTCTATTATATTTTATTGCTGCATTGATGACTCTATGCTCACTATGATTTATTTATATTATGTATATTTCTACCCTGGAAACACATGTGATTATTGCTTTGTGCCGATACCAGATACATAGGTGAGTAGTTAATGATTTTTGAAATACGTACCCGTGTTAGCCCAAGGGAATATTCGTGTGCGATAGCCCAATACCACCTTATTCTCTATATTAGCAGACGTTATTACCTAGTAAATATTCTTTGCTAGTATGGGTACATAGATGGGGTGTTATAGTGGAGTATTCTCAAGTATTTACAAAATAATATGAAATTATTTATAAAACAATGAATTCTTTATGAAGTAGTGTACAGACTAAAACTTCATAAGTATATCAAATACAATATGTCGATCCTAAATTCATATTCAAACCTTTATAATGAGCCTTAAATTGGAAATGTTCCGAACATTAGGGTTGTGGTTGATTCAACCAAAGGCTAAGTACAATGCCTTGAATAACACCGCAACAAAAGTTGAATATATATAATGCATAAATTTATAATTGATCAAAGGGTGATCCAAATGCCGAGAATCCCATAACATTATTATGTGATATCAATTCCACGATATAGTTCACGAAATTACCAAGAGCTCACATGAAGCCAAGAACCATACTTCAAAAAGTTCAACATGATAAGGATAGTTTTATCAACATCGAAGAGAGTTGATTGACAGAGTAGATAATTAAGGAAATATAGCATATCTGTTTACTAAGGGACTAGGTCAATTGTTTTGAGTAAACTGATCAAAATGATGGGATTAAGATTCCATAATTGTCCTCTAGTGGAAGTGGGATGTTAAAAGATTTAAGGGTATACCCTAGGGGTATTTATGTGATTTGTTAAATATACCTAACCTTATAAGAATCTTTTTACGGTAAAGGTGCTTAATTTATATTATATAATTTCTTATATAGTGATATAATTAATTTAAATATGTATTAATTAGAAAATTCTGAAATATTATGTTGTGTGATAATAATTACAAATAGTTTTAATCATGAGAAAACTATCTCAATATTGAACAACATATTGTTTGAATATTCCTTGGCAAGATGTTTCGAAAAAGGATGTCATACATCTATTGAGACTAAGTATGCAACGTTCTCTAAATGTTGGACAGTGTATAACTCATAGCTGTTGGAGGCACCAATGGGTTATGTAAAGAAAGTTATTGGATAACCATGGAATAACTCACTCGGGAGTTTCCAATTGGTTAATAACAACTAAGTCAAACAAGAAATCTTGGAGTGACGATGTTGTTGGAACCATGGCAGTCGAAAGCAGGTAAAATAGCTGAATTTCAGTTTTTTTTCTATTTTGGATCATATTGGGCCTATTAAGTCTAAAGGGTTGTATTTGATCCAATTTAATTAATTTAAATTAAATCGTATTTTATTTAATTTTCCAATCTAATTAATTAATGAATTTAACAAAATGTTAATATACATATATAGAGTTTATAAGTATACCAATACATGCTCATGGGTGTAAAATGTGCATATAGCAAAGAGTGTACATGGTTAAGCTTATGCATTGGTAGATATTGGGATTTATATCTGTTGTTTATATACATCGCACATTGTATATATATGTCATTTTCCATAGTTAATATATTGTATAAAATATGTATATATATACACAATATATATTAAATTTCAAAACATAATTTATAATACACACAGAGATATATAATATTATTTGAATATATCATATAGAATATGACTAAGTATTCCTTTCAAATTTGAATTTTCAAACAAATATCTAGTTTGAAATAGTAAACAGAAGTTAAATTAAACTAGATCTAAGATCCAAATTTAAAGGCTACTAAATATTTTGTATTTGATTGTATTCATTTAAAATAATACACACACATATACATACATACATACATATATAAATAAATAATTAAAACCACGTATGTATAAGTCAATTTTTTTTTAAAGCGGGTATTTTATTTACTGAAGAGAGATTACAAAAATTGAGTAGGCAGCCAGGAAGACCAAACCGGGGTAAGAGTTTACACTAGATAAAAATACTCAAAAGGCACTGTACGATCCCTCGAAGCCAATAATCAAAAGGAGTACATGCAAACTTCCCAAGTGATTTAAATATAGTAGAATAGGCCTGGAATTATCAACAAACATGGTTGGACAGACATATGTAGGTAAGCAAGAAAAAGAAATTGTGCCTTCATCAAATTCGTTTGTGGACTTCAATAAGGAAACATACTTTACTCTTTAGTCCACCAAAATTCCACTCCAAAATTACGCACAAATTATCCTTTGGCCAAATAAATTAGCCATGAATGCGAATCTTTGCTTACTTAAGGGTATTGGGGCTGCTAGCAGTTCGAGCTTCTAGAACGAGCATCAATCGATGGAGATTCTATATTCCCACTGTCTACCATTTGAGAGCATCCACAACTGTCAATGAAGAAATGTGAATTGATGCTAAACCAACAACGGTGCTGCTATTATCGCCTCATTGTTCACGCTTAACCAAATTTCAACCCAGAATTGTCACTGTTGTTCTATCTGCTAGTGTACTTAGGGGGTTCATACCCGAACTCCTCGAAGATAAGTGTGAATCCCCTAAAATCTTCTATTTTAATACTGGTGTTCTTCAGTAATTGTTTACAGTCTGTTTTTAGAAGTTCTGCTCTAATGTACTCTGGAGTTTCAGTCGATTGAAAGCTTCACATGTTTTGCTCAACCCATATATGCCATATTAATATCGTCGTTGCAATTTCCACTAATTTATCAAATTATTTATTGTTGGTGTGCCTGCTGAATACTTCATTGAATATGTTATGGATTTCCTTAGTCCCTGCATATAGGAATTGATGTATTGTTCTAAATTTTTACCATAGCCAATTAGAGTAAGAGCATCTGAAAAATAGATGTGTATTGGTTTCCAAGTCTTGTTTACATAAAACACAAGTCATGTCGAAGGTGTTATTCCATCTGTATATTTTGTCTTTTGTCTGTAGCTTACATGATCTTGCAAATAATGCATATGGAGACATTTTGGGTGCACATGCAGTATTCTTGGTATAATTGCACCATGTAATCTCATTGTTGATCTCGCTGACCTGATTCCATGTTGATTTGGATGTAAATTCTTCATTATTATGAGGTTTCCAAGCCCAATAATCTACATCCCTATTGTAGATTATTGGTATGTTGCAAATCTGTTGTAAAATATGTGGAAGTAAATATGGGTTGTCTTCTCTCCATCCCCTATTGGAAATGAGAGAAGATACTTCCTGTTGTGACCTCTTATGAGTAACATATAGTCCCCTCCCACTATATCAACCATTGACTTACCATTCACCCATGGATCAAACCAAAGACTCGTGTTATCTCTATTGACCACCTTCCTTTCAATTATTGTCTTGACTTTGATGGGATGAGTCTGGAATTACAATTGGATTTTCTAGGCTACTATGGGCAGGTAGAAGGAAAGCTTCTCCAACTTAGAGTATCTCGATTCCGGATCGGTTAACCCCTTGCTAACATAATAAGCGGCTGTTAGACCATCTCGTCTTCTTTGATTGAGGCAGCATTGATCACATGGTCAGACACTGCTATGTGCAGATACAAATCCTTTAGCTTGGATAGTATTAGAGGAGTGGCCAAATGCTGCTTCGGCTCCTCGGATGCCTTAGCGCATTCCTCAATCTAATTGAACGAATTTCCCTTATTGGTGAGGTAGAAAGGGTGACATCAGTTGGTTGACTTTGACATGAACTGACTTAATGCTACAACCATCTCATTCAAGTTTTGTGCTTACTTCACAGTTCTGGGAACTTTCATATCTTGGATAGCTTAGATGTTATTGGAATCAGCTTCAATGCCCTTGGAACTTACATCATAACCAAGGAATTTATAAGACTGACAACAAAGGAGCACTTCTTTGGATTTAGCTTCATGTTGTACTAGCATAGTATGCTAAAATTTTCAGCTAGGTTCTATACATGCCTCCTTTCCTTTTAAGACATTACAAGCTTATCATCCACATAAACTTCCCAAAACAGGTCAATTTGTTCGGAGAACAGACGGTTGACCGAACGCTGATAGGTAGTGCTTTTATTTCGCAAACCAAAAGGCTTGGCGTGATAGGAGTATATGCCAGTGTTTTTAATGAAGGATGTGTGCTCTTGGTCTGGGCCATTAATGGCAATTTGATTGTACCCGAAATACATGAAGATGAAGAGCTCATGATCACTAGTTGCATCCACAAGCTAATCGATGCAAGGAAAAGGAAAATTATCTTCAGAGCAAGCTTTGTTGAGATTAGAGAAGTCGATGCAAATTTCTTAAAGTCCCACCTGGCTTTCTAACCAGCATTGGGTTTGCTACCCGTACTGGATATTCGGCCTCCCAAATGAAGCCATTGGTCGATAGCTTCTCTACCTCTTCTTTGAAAGCTCGGTACCTTTCTAGGTTAAGTGGTCGGTGCTTTTGATGGATAGGGGTGGCCTTTGGAATCGATATTGAGTGCATAGGAAATGATATTGGGATCAATGCTAGTCATGTCTGCATGCCCCTATGCGAAGACATCTTTGCTTTGTTATAGGAACCTGATCATATCCTCCTTAACTTATGGGCTAAGCTCCATGCTTATTTGAATATTTGCTGGGATCAGCACGATCTATAGAGATTGTTTCCAAGGGAGTGGCTAATTCCCTTCAATGCTTGAGCCATACGTGCGAGGGTCTAGTGGATCATCATTACGATTTGAGCTTGTTTTCAAGTCACATTAGTCTAGTACGTAAATCATGAGCTCAATGCCATCCTAAGCAGGGACAGACGTTCGTACTCGAGTCAGGGTATTGATTTTTCCCTCGGCTCTCACATATGGGTTTACCAGTGTTGAAAGGGTAGGAGTTGTGCTTGATGACCCTCTCTAGCCAATGGGAAACGACTTTCTCAATCCATGTCGTGATGAGTTCCCTTGGGAGTGACTAAGGATATATGGTTACTACCATCCCAGTCTTCAGTATGACCGATTGTCCCAGCATGACCCTAAGCATTTTAGGGCTCGATGGTACTCATGGGTGACATGTAGCTAGTTGATGCAGCTTCGGTGGTCCCGTCATGACCCAGAGCATTGCTTGGCTTGAGAGCACTCGTGGGTGACATACCATTGACAGTTGTTTCTTCAATGGTAAGGATAGTCATGGCATAAGTATTTTCCACTCTTCTGGGTCACATGTCACTGATTTCCGCAGATTTCTCAAGTGGGTTGTTGCTGGTGAGAGGAATTGATGTTAGTGCTTTAGAGTCGAGAACAATCTCAACACGAACCAAAGCGCTGACTAGCTCGAAGGTTCTCTAGAGTGACTCGCCATTGATGGTTGCAAGGTCTTGCTGAAGCATGAGAACACTCTTCTTTACCAGTTTGAGTGAGGTTCCATAACACTCCCTATCCTTTTGTTGATTGCATCTGATTTTGCCAACCCTATCCTGAATGGGATACTTCATGAAAAGAGGATTGTAGAAGACGCTAACATCTAATTCAGCAAGTGTCAGTAGTCCTATTAATATATTATATGCAAAAGGGAAGTTAACTATCACAAAGTTTACCTAAATCTTTGCAGCAAGGAGTTCTTGGCTAAATGTTATCATAAGTGATGTGGTGCCCATCGAAACAATGCCTACACCCCTAAAGCTATAAATTAGGAAGGCGCATGGGGTGAGGCTGGAAGTTTTGAGAGCCTCGAAGGCATGTCTAAATATGACACTAATTGCGTTGCCCCATCCTCAAAAGCCCTATGTACATTGGAGTTGGCCATTGTAAGAGTGATGACCATAGGATCGTGATGGAGGTAAGAAAATGTTTCCCCATCTTTGGCAGTGAAGGTGATCGATTGGTCTCATTCCAACTAGGGTGCTTTCGATTCTCGATGCTCTAGTGAGTAGACGTGACCAGTTGTGCCTATTTCTCTTTGATGCCAGGACTATGCTTATTGAATACTGCTAGCCATATACAGACCTCTACACATGGTCAAGACATCAGTGATTGTTGTAACATTGTTTTTGTGCTGTAGGGGTTGAGTCGGCTGATTGTCATGGTTTGTCCTTTGCTCTACTTGATGTCGAATACACTCCAGAAGTGTTCCTTCCTGGATGAGTCTCTCAATCTCATCTTTAAGCACCTATCACTCGATTGTGGAGTGGTCTTTAAGTTGATGGAACTCGCAGTACTTGCCACTACCATGTGGTTCCTCCTTTCATCCATTTCCGGTGATGTTGGGCCTTTGAAATGGCACTTTGTCCCGGGTGGCGAGATATATTGTTGCGATATCTCTATTCAAAGTAGCATAACTAGCATACTTGGATTTGTACTTAGTGTTGGCCTCAGCTCGCCTTTTGGTGTCATTTTGATAACCATTGTTTTATCACTATGCATTGTTGTGAGGACCGATTTGGGGGGATGCCTAGTTCCATTGTCACTGTCAGAAAGATCTGTGTCTTTCATTATCATTATGTCATTTGCCCATTGATATAAGTCAGCCAAGGGTGTAGCCAACTAGTTCTAAAGCTCACTCCATATTCTGGACTTGTATCTGATCCCCGAACAGAGGGCCACGACTAAGCTGTTCATGTCTACACCCCTAGCCTGGGTGGACTCTTTGTTGAAGTGGTTGACATATGATTGCCAGTTTTTAGTAAGACACTGCCTGATGTTACCTAGCTCACTAGCCATCGTAACATGGGTCCTGGAAGTAAAGAATCGGGTTTTTAATTCTACTTATAGCTGGCCCAAGAACTGATATTTCCCAGTAGTAGATGGAAGAACCAATGGGAAACCGATCCTGTGAGCTATGTTATACTAAGAACTAACCGAGGCGAGGCGATTGAGGTCTTACTTTACTTAATGTCACTTAAGCACCGCTTAAGCACCGCCTAAGTGCTACTAAATTTTCATGCATACATTATTCGTATCAATATAAATTTATATAAAGATATTATATTAAGTTTATCATCTATTTAAACACAAATTCATAACAAAAAATTAATGTTTTTTGAAGTTAGCTTATAAACTAATAGGTTGCAAAATCTGGATGACTTTCGGTATTCATTAAAAGTAAGAACACTCAAGTTGAGTACTAAATGTGCACATTTATCAAATAAACATAGTAATACCTTCATGCAAAAATCTACTCACCATCCATCAGCCTATATGATAGAAAATGAGAACATTACGTTAGGGAATATGGTTGTTTTGGTATAACCCCATTTCCTTTTAATTAAAAAATAATATATTTTTTGCTTTGTAATGTTTAATCATCGCTTAAATTAAGAGAAGCGTAGATAAGCGCCAATTAAGTGTGCTTACGTACTCATTCCTTAATTCTATTGATTTTCAAAAAATTAAGTAGTGTACATGCATCTAGTGCTTAAGCATGCTTTTCATAACATAGCCTGTGAGAGTGGATGGAAAGTGCAAGCACTTTGCTAGGCTTGAAAGCTACCGACATGGGTAATGGAGTTAAAGGCAATGATGTATTAGATGGGCCGGTACTCCCATCATACTTCTCTGTAGGTGGTAAGGCATACCGCTGGTGGATGTAAGTGTTCAAAATTTCATTGAAAAATGGTTAACCATCCTCGTCATTAGAGAATTCCTAGCCACTAGCATTTCGAGTTTGCATTCTGTTAAGTTATTGGTGAAGGATGTGCATTTGCTCCTAGAGGCCAACATCGGCCTACTATAGGACTTCTGGCCAACATGGGCTGAGGGCTCAGTTGGTGCCTAGTTTAAGTGGGAGATCAATGATGAGATGGAGAATGGTGATGATGAGGAGGTAGAGGGGGGACCTCCTCTCCCTATGCATAGAGGGCGACCTTGAAGGTCTGACCCACCCCTCTTTAGATCTTTTCTTGGCCACACCCCTCTGATATCTAGAGTGTGCCAAAAAAAGTCACATGCTCCCTATCGATGGAAGGAGAACTGCCGTTGAGATGGTCAAAAGTAGAAGTCCATAGACACTTGAAAACCGATGGCCGTTCCATTGAAGGGGAACGGTAGTGTCTTTGTTCTCTAGGCGTGGCTACATTTGTGACGATATCATCAACTTGGCTTGGCCCATGTATGGTGTACCTTCTTGGATGAGCAAGAACATCCATGAGTGGGGTTTCAGGCACCACTCTATCCCAGGCCTCAGAAGTATTCATGAGATCGTAAGCACTAGGAGGGACGGGTCGGTGAACAGGTAGGTCAATTGTAAGAGGTACTATTAGGACATAGTTTACCATCGCTTGGGCGTCCAACCGCATCCTCGATCCTTGCAATTTATAGGCCAACTAACCTGCATTAGATTGTTGTGGCTACATGGTATGCCAAATCACATCGTTGAGCCTAGGAATTGGGTAGACAACACTGGCGATGGCATTTCCATTAGTTTCATGCTCGTTGGAGTTGTGACCATCAATTATAGGAGCTTGATCCATGGTAAAAAGTTGGATAAAATTGTTGTAGAGAAGTGATGGAAGGTGAGAGCTTTAGGGGGAGGCCCTCCTTTTAGCTCTAAAATGTTGACTAATAAATTAGTCCATCTTGGAATTAGACTAATGCGTTGGGAAAAGCAAAGGTTACTTGTTAATCACTAGGCTTAGAAATGAAAATTAAGGAAGAAAGTAATCAAATTAAGGTAAATGACATAAGATATAGGTGGTTTGGCAAGCTTGCCTACGTCCAGTATGAAGATCTCTTACTATATTTTTCTCTTACAATTACTAGGAATTACAAGAAAATAATAAGAAATAAAGCACTTAAGACCAAGTAGCTAATCTTAAGAGCTTAGGGTTTTGATTTTTTGTGTGAGGAGCTCTTAATAGTAGAAAATAATCAGAATTCCAATATGAATTCTAATAATTTTCAATCCCTTTGAAATAATAATGCATGGGGTATTTATAGTGACTAAAATGGATAATGGATGCCTAAGATTGTGCAGTAAAATAGGCAGGAAGTGCGCCTGGCCATTGATCTGGTGGCATGGGCTGATGGGAGAAAGCTATAAAGGTAGATAGGAATGTGTGTTTGAGAAGCATGCCAATTATCCCTCTGTACTAGGTGCGTACTTTGCATTTACTGCCCATTAAATGTTGACGGCTTGCTATAGTAGGTACGCTTCTTGTTGCTTTGCTACAGTACCTTGTACAGTTGGCTATATGGCTTGTCGTTTACTATTGCATGCCTATAAGGCAGGCTGAGCTGGTTGGATATTTGGTAAAGATGTGAAGGAAGCTGAATGTGTTAAGGACCAGGCTAGGAGAGAGGTGCCAGGCCAGTTGTGAGATGATGGGATGGGCTGCTTGGGACCAATTCAAGGTGGCTGTGATGAAGCCAAGTCACAGATAGGTTATGCTTGAGCCGGTCCTATCAAATATGCTAGCTGTTAGGTTATCAGGAGTATTGTCGACTGAAAACCGAAGTGATGCTGAGTGGATAGGCTGACCTGGATCAGATTAGATGTGGGTCGGCATTAGAGAGTCGGTCAGATCTAAACTGAGTCGGTGTGGATCGGGCTGGGTTATGCTTAGTTTTGTCCTCGTCTGATGAGTTGGTCATGGAAGTTGTTTTGAGGTAAGATGGTCGGTTAATAGCCTAATGTGCTAATGAGTAGATGAATTGGTTTTGGACCAACTTGACTTTGGACCGACATGAGTGAGCCAATCGTAGGATACTAGGTCGGCTTTGATTGGGTCGGGTCATGCCTTAATTAATCGACTTGTTAATTACTTGCGAGTAAATTGGGCAACAGTACGTGTCGAGGTTCCATCGATGGACCAGTGGATGATCGTTGACTAGCTTTTGGATTTTCTAAAGCATTTCTATTTGCGTCCCTTCCTCTTTCCTCCTAATGAACTCCTACATCTGTGCCTATTCATTTACAACTCCTTCTCGCATTCGATAACCACTATGAATATCCTAGATCAAAATCATTCTCCTCACTTCTCTACCCTTTGCTTATTTTGATCCATACCTTCTTATTGTTTACTGTTGCTTGCTACTTAAATTTTTTGTTTGTACATTCAACTCTAAATCTTTAAAGCTTCAAACTCCTACACCTTGAGAACTCAATCCTATCCTGTATCAAGTGGTTATAGGAACTTTGTATTCAGAAGTCATTGACAAAATTAGTGTTTGAGACACAACTATAGTCGAAGTCACTTTCTATTTGAAGTTGATAGAAGTTCTATTTCTAAGAGAACTAAGCATTAGTGCACTACCAATTCCCACAGGTTAAAAGAGGGCATTAGTTTAGTGAATTACTGAAGAGGGGCTTTATGAATGGACGTAGTGTTGGATCGGATGCATTGGCAATGGGGTTAAAATGGTAAATTTCAAAAATATTGTCTTTTATTAAATTGCATAGGATCTTTATTTTGGGTTTGTGTAAATAATTTTTTAATACTAAATCAAGTTTAGTACTTAGTTAATAAAAGATTTCAAAGATGTTTCAGTTTTATTTAATTTGATTAAAAAAATATTTCTTGTTAATGTTTAAAATAGTAAATTAATAATTTATTTTGAAATTAATTTATTAATGTATTTTAATATTATTTTCTAATAAGTTGCGATATTTATATTCACAAGATGAATATCACAACAATATAAACATATACCCTATTTTAGGGGTTTATGGAAAAACTGACCTCTTGTCTTGGGTCATTAAGATGTCTAAATGTGTATATATAGTATCTTATATTGATTATCTAGGTATCCATGAAGCAAATAATATTTATTTATTTATTTGGCCACTAAAATATTTTACAAAAACATTTAATTTTAAAAATAAATATATATATGTATAATTATATAATTTAATATATATGTATATGGAATAGTTTTATTTGCAGTAAGAAAATCATTAAATAAATTTATAAATATATATAATGATTTTTATTTTCAGATTATATATATAATTAGGTTTAAATTTATAATTTAAATATTTTAAATCCTTCAAAATAAAAATTTCTTTTTATATATATGCCATAAGCTCTGACATATACAAAAATAGATTTTCTATAAAATAATTTTTTTAAAACTGAAAATCATATTTAAAAAATTAGATTCTATTTAATAAATATATAAAATGTTTTAGGTTTTAAACAAATGAAATATTTTAAGTTTAATTTTTAAAAAAAACTTGCCAAAAATGAACTTTAATTACTACACACACATACACAAACACACACACACACACACACACACACACATATATATATATATATATATATATATATATATATTTATATATGTGTGTGTGTGCGCGCGCGCGTGTGTATGTATTTATGCACATATATGTTATATATATGCATGTGTGTGTATGTATATGTGTATGTATGTATGCATGTATGTAAGTATGTATATTAAAAATATTTTTATATTAAAAAAGTATTAAAGTTATATGTATGCACACACTTCGATATATTTTTTAGTTGCAAAAAATAATTGTCATATAATAAATAGACAAGATGATGAACAAGTATACATATGAGTATACATAAAATCAGAAGCATTACCTTTTACCAAAATGATGCTATAGAGAGCCAATATGTTGTTCATTCAAAATATCCTCTTGGAGCACCATTGTCTTCTTCTTCTCTTCAATTAGCAAAGATGAAAACTCGACTTCACCAAGGTAGGATAGGCGGCTGGGGTTTGGGGTAGAATACCAAAAAATTGTGTACCAAATTATGTTGGAGGTTGTTCTATTTATAGTTGAAAATTTGTATCTCGTTCTGCACCATATCCTCTAGCATTGAAGACTTGGTAAAACCCCAAATATCCCCATATGTGGCTGGTCCTGATGTTAACCAAGCATGGTCAAACACATGTTGACTCTTATTTGAATCATTGTTTTATTATTAACTTGTAGCTCTTTAATCGACCAAACCATCATATAACTTTTTGTAGCACCCCATATTTTAGAGTGCCATAATATGGGGTATTAATAATTAAGTAATTATAAGCACAAGATAAAATAAAGACAAGTTATTTCAAAAAGAGTGAATAAATGAAAGAAGAAGAGTTAAGGATTTGTTAAAGTTAGGCTAGAATGAGGTTTTAGCTCAAAACCCTAATTACTTACTCCCTACATTCTAACTCCCCTTCCATTTTATCATTATTCCACAAAAACCAAATAAAGGAAACAAGCTTAGATCGGCCACCATTTTTGAAAGAGAGAAGAGGAAAGTGAGAGACAGAAGATCAAGCTTTCAACTTTAAGGGAAAAAGAAGATTAAACAAGTTTTCTTAACCTAGGTGAGTAATTCTTTCTCTAAAAACCTTCCAAACCCATATGGATTTGGATTGTTATGTATTTTGGTGCATTGAATGTTAATGAATGAGTGTAGGAAGATTAAAAAACATTTTCTCATGTTTTGGAATTTAAAGAGAATGATATACAAAGTGTTCGAGGAAAAATATGAATCGAACCTCCTTCAAATCACTTAAAATTTTTATAATATGTGTAGAATGATAATGTCGAGGTGGGTTTTTAATTTTAGAATTTTCTGAAATTATTTGGAATCTATATGAATTTTCTAATTAAGGAAATGCTTAATTTTGGAAATTAATTATCCAAAATATTAAAATTAATTATTTTGGGTTGAAAATTTATAAGAGGCATAATATGATGTTTAGGATTTTTAGTGAATTTTCAGAATTTTTCTCATGCATTTTTGAATTTAAACGAATTATTTGGCAAAGGGAAGAGCTAATTACAAAAGGGTAATTAATTAAGAAGGTAGCTAATAATTTCCGAAAAGAAAACTACATAAATTCCTACAAACCAATGATAACTCAATATATAATAAGGTTAAGTAAAAAAAGTAGTTCCTTGAATAAAAACAAAACAATTTTCAAGTTAATTACCAAATTGTCATCTCAACGTTCGATGGCTAATTCTCAACGGTAGATGGCTCTAAAACGCAATGTTTGATGGCTAATTCTCATCGGTAGATGGCTCTAAAAATCAACGTCCAATGGCTGATTCTCGTCTGTAGATGGCCTTAAAACTCAATGTTCGATGCCTAGTTCACATCGGTAGATGGGTCTGAAACTCAAGTTCGATGGATAATTCTCATCGGTAGATGGCTCTAAAACTTAACGTTCGATGGCTAATTCTCACCGGCAGATGGCTCTAAAACTTATTGCTCAATGGCTAATTCAACCAGTAGGTGACTCTAAAACTCAACGTTCGATGGCTTATTCTCATTGGTATATGGCTCTAAAACTCAACGTTCGTTGGCTAATTCTCACCTGTAGATGGCTCTAAAAAATGTTTGATGACTAATTCTCACCAATAGATGGCTCTAAAACTCATCATTCGATGGCTAATTCTCATCGATAGATGGCTCTAAAACTTAATGTTTGATGCCTAATTCTTATTGGTAGATGGCTCTAAAACTCAACGTTCGATAGCTAATTCTCACTAATAGATAGCTCTAAACTCAACATTTGATGGCTAATTCTCATTGGTAGATGACTCTAAACTCAATAGTAGATAGCTAAATTTCAACTTGCTATTGCTTAATGTCAACTAGAGATATCAATTGGAAGTGGTTAAATTCTAAGTAATAAACAAACTTTTTGTAACACTTGGGAAGCCATCTTTCCTAAGTGATGGTTGAGAAATTCATAAGGACGAAATGACCATAAAGAATAATAATCAAAAGAGAAGAATATTATTTAAGGAATGAAATTGAAATTTAGCTTGAATAATCTACGTGATAATGAGTTAAATAAGAAGAAATGATGAATTGTAAATACAGCGCCTTAGTGGTAATAATATGTCTATTAATGACATTATATTTGGTAACATAATGAAAGGCCTTTGTGGCTACCAAATGTCTAATCACGACATTATATTTAGAAACGTGATAGAAGGTCGTTGTGGCTACCGAATGTCTATTCGTGACATTATATTTGGTAATGTGGTGAATGGCCTTTGTAGTTATCATGTGAATGTTCACAATATTAAATATGGTAACGTTGATGGAAGGCCTTGGTGGAGAACCCATGTATGTTCACGAGAATACATGGGAATAGTGGTACAAGTCTTTTGTGGCATCCAAGCATCACGACATTATACGAGATTGAGGTTCTGAGTCCCGAATGTCACCCAAATGTCTTTTCATGACAATATATATGAGAATAAAAGTATATGGCCTTCGTGGTAACCTAATTATCAATTTATAGTAAAAATGTGAAACTTTGAATAAGACACGCATGACAATTTAAAACGAACCGACCATAGAAACTAGTCAGAAATGCTGTAAAGGAAATCTCACACTTGTGATGAACCGGTGACTTATATTTGGTTATGATATGATGTATTACATAGGGTGATGTAATTAATATTGTTTGGTATGGTGAGGGGAAAGCCCATTCCATGTTTTAGTGGCATGGTCTCACTATATGACTATTTATTAGGGTAAAGTTTACTTATACCAGACTTTATGTCTGACCCATATTTTATTGTTTCCCATAAACTCATGAGACTCTTTTGAGTAGGCTAAGTTTATGGTATGATAGTTAGCTTTTGGAAAAGACGAATAAAAACTCCAAGGACAAAGTAGGAGGCTTACCTTTGCAAATTAAAGTTATATAGAAATTCCGCTGCGCAAAACCAAAACCTATAATTGGTTAAGTGTCTATGTTGCATCTTCATATGTCGATCATAGCACTCTACTCTTATTTTCTTATTGTATTTACCCCTATGCTGGAACGATTTGGGTTAAAGTGATGTACTGAATTATGTAATCTAAATTGATGTAATAAAAAAGTTATTTAGTTGCTCTGTTAAATTATGTTATGCAGAATAATACTAAACTCACTCTGTTGTTGGAAAATGATTCTGTGATGAGTACGGCCTCACTGGCATCTATTTTTGGGTTTCAAAGTGGTGGATGTTACAACTTGGTATCAAAGCTTAGGTTAGGGAAACCTTAAGAGAAACAGAGCTAAGTATAAGTCAAATAACTAGAAAATGAACATATTAGAGAGGTTATACACTATATATATATAACATATTTGAATTTGATAAGGATATATATATGGGTATTTCTATCCCTCTACTATTGTTTTCACTCTCTTTTACTTCCACCTCTTATGAACGCTAGCTTACACAGAAAGAGAATGGATCTGTGAAGTAGACGTTTGACTTTAGGATGAGGAATGACAAAATAGAGGAACCATTAGTACTCAGACTAATGGCAAAGGAAGGGAGGCAGCCCCAGAAGTGTGCGCAGAAGTTGGCAACGAAGTGCCTGCCCCAGCTGTAGAGAATATGCATATGCACACACTCTTTTGGTAGTTTTTAGCAAACTTAGCACAGCCGTAAGTACCATCGTGGCCTAGAATGTGCCAAGGGGCCAGATGTAGCCAGTTAGAGAGGATTTCACCAAAATGAATAAGGATTTCAGGAGCCTGGGAGGAGAAATTTTTGATGGGACAAAATAGGTGTTGGAGGCTAGTGATTAGCTAAGGATGTGTGAGAGGATTTGGGAAGACCTAAAGCTGACCGATGCTCAGAAGGTGAAGCTTATATCAAGACAGTTCAAGGGACTGGCAAGTGTATGGTAGGGAACTGTGTGGGTAGATATTCCCTGATAGAAAATAATTTGTGGAAGGTTCAATGAGATGTTTGAAGAACGGTATATTCTTGGATTAGAGCTGTCGATAATGCTCCGAGAGTTTGTGTAACTGCAACAAGGAAATTTGATGGTGTTGAAGTATGTGCATAAGTTTAATGTATTGTCTAAGTATGAAGCTGATTTGATTAGGACTCCGAGGAAAAAAGTAGCAAAGTTCATCTTGGGATTAAGGTCAAGATTGAGTAACCAAACAATGGCACATCTAGCACTTTCATTCAACGAAGTGGTAGATATGACAAGAAGGAATGAGATAATGTATCTTGAAAGGAAAGGTGTGGGCAGAATGCCCAGACTGATAAAAAGAAAAAAAAAATTCTCTAGATTGGGAAGGCAAGAAAGGCCAACAATAGAGAGGAAAGGCTAAGAGTGGAGGAGAGCGGAAGGATGCTGCTAATGTAACATGTTACAATTATAGGCAAAATGAGCACTATGCAAATAAGTGTCCAGAGCCTGTTGGCGTGGTGAATGTCAAATGCTTTATCTGTGACAAACCCTAGCATAAGAAGAAAGACTGTCCCAAGTTAAAGCGTCCAAAAACATTCACTTTGGAATAACCATCAGTCGGACCGACAACTGAAGAGAAGGGGAAGAAAGTTGTGCTAGGATGTGTGATCTCGATCTCTAGTACTTCAATTTGGGCTCTTTTTGATACGGTTGTTACCCATTCTTTTATTTTGAAAGATGTACTGGATAGATTGGGGTTAGATACAACATATTTAGTCATATATTTACATGTGGTTAATCCGATCGGTGGGTATGCTACTCTTGGATTAAGGTGCACTGACCTTATGTTTGATTTGTATGGCCATTTGTTTGTTTTCACCTATATGTGTTTGACTTTGTGGGGTATGGGGTATGGACTGTGCGTAATGATGCTTGATCTTTTGTTCTGATAAATTTATCACTTTATTGAATCCAAATGATAGGTAAAGGATCATGGTGGCACTAGATGTAGTGAGCGAAAAGTCTGGATCGACATTGTGCACGATAGTGGATCTGGTGGAAGAGAAAAGTATAGTATTGTAGCCCGGGTGTTCGCGGATGTTTTCAAACTAGTAATGGTATTACCGTCGAGAAGGGCGATTGAATTACATATAGATTTGATGTCGAGGGCACAACCTGTTAGTATACCACCTAACAGAATGCCGCCCAAGGAGATGGAGGAATTGAAGAAGCAAGCGATGGAATGTGAGCACAAACTTTTCATTAGGCGGAGTAGGTTACCATAGGGAGCATCTAGGGTATTCGTAAATAAGTCGGATTAAACTTTAAGGATGTGTATTGTTACCAGAAGTTGAATGAAGTAACAGTGAAGAATCATTATCCATTGCCTAGGATAGATGACTTGTTTGACCAGTTAAGTGGAGCTAGAATATTCTCGCAACTAGATTTGGCAATGGGATTCTATCAACACTAAGGGTAGCTTAAGACAGCGTTCATTTTACCGCGTTTAGATCTAGATATGGTTCATATAGATGGTTAGTTATGCTTTTAGACCGACCAATACCCCAACTTTCTTTGTAGATCCTATGAATCGAATCTTTCATGATTAGTTGGATAGATTTGTGTTGGTCTTCATCGATTATATTTTGGTGTATTCTAAGAATTAGAGGGACCATTAAGTCCATCTTAGGTTGGTGTTTGAGACATTGAGATGAAAAAATTGAAGGCAAAGTTTTCGAAGTGTTGCTTTTGGAAATGAGAGTTTAAGTTCCTTGGTCATGTGGTATCGAAGAATGGATTGGCTATTGATCCATCAAAGATAGAGACCATTAACTGTTGGAAGAGACTAGAGATGGTCACAGAGATAATGAGTTTCTTGGGCTTAACTGGCTATTACCATAGATTCATTAATGATTTCTCACATATAGTAGCACCCACTACATCAAATCAGTCATTTTGCAATAGTTTATATCTGTTAATTGCTAACACTTATAAATGCTACAAACTCCTAACAGTAAAAAAGTGTTAGGATACCTGAAAAGTGTTGGTGAAAATAAATATTTTTCTGAATAAACTTTGCAACACAGATAAGTGTTACCGTAGTTGGTAAAAATGTAAATAATTTATTAACAAGAGGAGTCTTCTGTAATATAAAACATATGCGTTCTCTTCTCACACTTACCCATTCCCAGACATATTTCAGCCGCAAAAAATTTAATTTAGGGTTTTCTCTTCCTCGCCAAAACTAACGTCGATTTCAACCACTTCCTAAAATCAATTCCGACTTCATCCACTTCCTAATATCGAACGCCGACTTCAACCACTGCCAACTTCAATTCGCCCAGTCTCATGGTCCTCGTACCTCATCGCGAAACTGAGGCCAAACTGAGGCACTGTGTGTGTGTTTTGTTGATTCCCGTACCTCATCGCGAACCCATTAACTGTCGATCCCCATACCTCGTCGTGAACTCTTTCAATTCGCCCAATCTCTTGGTCCAGCATGAGTTAATGCAAGTATGTTTTGTTGTGTTTTTCTTTTTAATACAATTTCTTTCAACTATACATATCCATGTTTGTGTAGAAATTTACACTAAAAATAAAAAGATGCAATTTTGGTTGATTTATTTCTGAGCAAGTGTTCCAGCTTGCAAGCTTGTACCATCTGGACATAATATTTCAAGGATCGTTTACTTTATTACATATTGTTTACTAAATAAATGAGATTTGTGGATGATGTTAGAAATGTGAACGTGAAGATTTTGAGTTTGAAGATCGTGTGTGTGTATTGCTTGTTCAGTATTGAAACATCCAATATGGTTGAGGAGAACTGTGTTAAGTTTATATATTTTGACTTAGATATGATTTCATATGATGCATGTGTTCATGATAAATTTCCAAATAATAATCATTTTTACTTCATCCTTAAGGTGAAGCAGGGTTAAGATGCTGACAAGGTTGATCGGTGATTCTTGGTGGCTACAGGCTGGAGTATTTGGTACGGCATTAGTTGGTACCTTAAGAACAGAACGGAGATGGAGGAGATTAACATGTTTGGTGATGCTGGATCTATGTGTGCTTGTAGGTATGTATACGAGTGATGAGATATGTGTTTTAGTATTTTGTGTGTTCAACTACATCTGTAAGCATGTGTCTTTATGTTGTGATTGGTGTGTGTCATGTAGGTGCTTATATATAAATTTTGGTTTCATAATTTGTTGTGGTGCCACTACCTTGTGCTTTTTGCCTGCAAACGTGAACTTCTATGTGCTTGTATATCCTCATGTGTGTGTAAGTGGTGGCGGATATGTATGTGAGTGTGCATATATGGTAGTTTGCATTTTTATGCTGCCAATCTTGCAAATGCGCACATTGTACTCTTCTCTATGTATTGAAGTATATATATCTTACGTGTATGGACTAGTTAACTTATTTACCTCATTACTGAAAAATTGTGGTAATATCATTTCTCGTATGTAAGTGTGAGTTCATATATTCATGTGATTAAGTCTCGTAGTTGTTTATGTTTGGGGTACCTTACCTTAATTGTTGCGCATTTTCACGATATTGGCTTAGCTGCTTGACCATTTTTCTTATTGTGAAACTACTGGTATATTATTTCATGTTTAATTTTGCTGTATTAATATAAAGGAACATTTATTTGTTGAGTTTCAACTTCCTATGAGCATGTGCCACTATATACATATTTATATATACACGCTACAGTAATTCATAATTCATATATACATATACATATATATGTGTATATATGTGTGCATATACATATATATGTGTATATATACATATATGTGTGTATGTGTATAGTGCGTTTCTTAACTGGGTATATTTCAGTGTTTCGGGTCTCTGTGCTTATTAGTATAAATATATATAAACATAAATATATATATATATTGTATGTGTATGTGTATGCCTTTGTGTGAATGGGTGTTGAGTTCCGTGCATGTAAACCTGGTAGTAAGTGGGTGAGTATTGACGCACGAGTGTGCGTTAATGATGTGTATAGTGTATTGTGTTTATGTGGTGTGCATGCGAGTGTTTGTATGTGTGAGTGTTTGTGTGTGAGTTGAGTATATATGTGTGTATGCTTGCATGTGTTTGTTTCAGCATGTGAATAAGTATGCATTTATATGTATCACGCTTGGTTGATTTATAGGTATTAAGTGATTGTCCATGTATTGCACTATTTTCAAGTTTTGAATTAATCAATTTATTATCAAAGCTGCTACTATTTTACATTTTGTTTAAACCTATTATATCAGTTCAAAGCATATCTAAATGTGTATATATACATTTTGTTTAAACATGCTACTATTTTACATTATTATGAGTATTTTATGCCTCCACATGATTATAATTATCTACACTTTTCAAGTTTCTCATCCATAATGGTTCGCACCTGAGTACATAAGTTTAAATTCAAGTTTTCAACTAATAATATTTTTAAGTTGCATGTGTCATGATATAATGGGATTGTTTGTTAGTATTTCAGTTATAATTGAGTTATTATTTCAATAAGTTGTAATTTAGTTTGTACATTTTGCTCTTTCTTATATTTTCCAGAGATTTATATAATGATGATGATAATCAATATATATACAAATTTACAAGTTTGTGTTCATTTCTCCAATTGATGCTACCATTTACAAAGGTAATTTAATACCCATGATCCTACTAAGTTTTAATCTTCAGATAATTTATGAGCTAATAAAAGTAATCAAGTCATTTTTCAAGTCCACTAATCCTGCTTGTCTTTTGTGTATTCACTACCAATTTGGTATTATTGCAGTAATTTTGTTCCAGACTAAGGTTTAATTTTCAGAAATTTTTGACAATGGATAATTGTGCTTGTATTTGAATTGACACAGACATAACCCTGTGTACATTCAACCATATATTAAAGCCACAAACTATTAAAGAGAACAATTGTTACAGCTTTCAGATAAAAAAGCCAACGTCTCATTTTTTTTCAATTATTAACCCCATATTAAAACATTTTTCTAATTATATTTTTAATTTGTTATTCTGTAGTAGTGCAGTTCAATAACATATATAGATGTATGTATGTTGATGATGAAGAAAATCTTTCTGATTTCGCTCGATAAGAGTTGACCAAGTGAAATTGGTGGCACTCGAATGTGGAAACTCACAAATTAGTGCATGTTACATATTCTTTTTGGTTTCTTAAAAAATATTCCCAAATATGATTTTAACTGTATCAAAACTATAAACAACGTGATATCTGTAGAGTTTTTGTAAACTGCATAGAGATTTCGGAAAGGGATTTGTACACTTTTAAGTTCTATACAAATAGTTGTTTTATTTTTATTTCTTCAACAACTATAGGACATTAGTTTGTAATTAGTGAATTATGATTGATTCATACTTGCTGCTTCTTTTTTCTAGAGGTCAATTGCCTGATGTTTGATGAGTTTGACCGTCACAACTTACCACCTGATCCAACTTATGGTACTAATTGTAATGTTTGTCTGTGCACTATAAGAAAATCGAAATAGAAATGGTGTTACTTATATTTTAATTGTTATGCATTATACATTTATTGTGCCTTTTTACATGCTGAGCATGCATGTGGAATAATGATGGATAGCTTGGGTTAGAGCATTAATATTGCTGGATTTAGGATATAACAATTGTGCCTATCTGTAAGCCGATTTATCATTTTTTGACCCAAACATTGTGGTAATAGTTAGAATTCCTCTTCTCAACTTAGAACTTCGTGGGAGTTTCTAAAATTAAAGCATGAAAATTGTATGGTTAACATAGAAAGTGCATCAGTTTCATAGTATAACTTTTATTTGTTCATATAACAGACCAAATCGCACATGATGCATGAACTTAAGGCAGTAGGTGTTTGTACAGGCAGTGCTAAAATTGTTATGTAGTTTATATTATTTTTTTGAAATTTAAAAGAAAATTGAAGTGCTTGAGTCACAGTTATCATTTAAAGACAAAAGTGGTAATTGCCTTGTAATAATTTGTACAAATATCAATTTGAAATTGTGATGGGTTAGCACTTTTTTAAGCAAAGATACTATACTTGAGGTGGTATTTTTTTACAGATATCAACAATTTTATATACTTATTTACCTCAAAATTGTAGGTATTGGGTGTCAATATGGAGGGAGCCGGAGTTATTTTAGTAATTGCACCAAGGTATGAATTTTCTCACTATTTCTTATTTCTTATGCATATGTCGAATAGACGTGCCTACATACTGGTTGTCATAACTACATAATCATCTACACCAATACCACTTTGTCCAAAACCTGCCCGTGTGCGAAGCACGGGCTTCATACTAGTTTATTATCAAAGCTGCTACTATTTTACATTTTGTTTAAACCTGTTATATCAGTTCAAAGCATATCTAAATGTTTAAATTATTGAATAGGTGTTTGTCTAATGTGGGTAAGCGCAATCATATATCATAGCAAGTTAACTGTAAAAGTTCCAAACATGATGTTATGGCACCATGTCAGGCTCCACGAGTTCATAGGGGCGATGGTGATCATTCTTACGTCTGTTAATTCAATACCTATCTATTATGACTGCAGTGCAACAATACAACTTGTGAATGAATTAAGAATTTGTAGGTAATCAATGCGTATTCTTCACAAGTTTCTCATGAGCAACGTGTACATGAGCTATGCCATACAACATGATTGTAACACAACACTTCTCCGGGTAAATACACTCCACATAAAACCGAACATATAACATGATGCATTGCATACTAACCTAAACACACAACATAGATGTAGAGTAAAAGTTGAGCCCCAAAATGCAAGACATGCAAGTAAAAATGTCTGAAGCCATGACTCGGTTTCACTACCTGTAAATTATATGTCTGAAGCGGTGAGGTGTAGGTTTGAAATAGTGCCATTATGATCATAGTATATGTATTCAGATTCACTCATCTGATAGAGTATAGAATCATCTCATTTATATTCATTGCTTGATTCACGCTTCTGAAATTTATAAATTATAGGATTGCCTTATCAACATTATCTTTTAACAAAATAAAAAGCTAATATCATCTTCATCTGAAACATTAGCTCGCCTGGTTTCTAAAACATGACATGAATACAAACTTATGATAGGTAAATGTTTATAGTATATGCTTACAGTATATGCATGCATCCAGTTCTTATGATAGGTAAATGTTATGGTATTAATTTATTGTGTGCGCCCCCCTCAAATTAATACATACTTTTATGTCATTTGATATAATCCCAACGTGTCCAATTGTTTATTATTTATCTTATTGCTTCTCAACCGCTAATCTTCTGTACATATTGAATGCAGGCACTTGTGGAGGAAGAGGAAGAAAAACAGAAGTTGGAATGTAGCGGTAACGAGGAAGCAAACACATATTTTAGAAGATGGGGGCTTTGTGATATGGCATGTGTTTCATCTTCGCAGTATCTAAAATTCTATTTATTAGTAGCTCGTATTATATTGCATATTTAAAATTAGATATGAAATTGCTTTTTTGTAATTTAGATATGATATTGTGGTATTTTGAAATTGGAAAGTTTGTAGCTCATATTATAGTATTATCTAAATATGATATTGTTGCATTTGAGATATGGAAGCATTTTAGACTTCATATTGAATTGATATGATGAATTATATATGATATGGATATCATCATTTATGAGATATTATATTCATTTGTTTTAAGAATTTAATATTAATTGTGTATAAAATAGTGTAAAAACAAAATTTCAATTAGTAACGCATATAAGTGTTACCAATATTTCTGTACCAACACTTATAAGCGTATCGGATATTTCTGTACCAACACTTATAAGCGTTACCGCATATTTCTATACCAACACTTATAAGCGTTACCGTATATTTATGTACCAACACTTATAAGTGTTAGTAATACGTATGTTCGTAACACTTATAAGTGTCACAAATTTGGCCGCTTCATTCCTCTCAGTCCATTAGTAACACTTAAAAAGTGTTACTGAAATTATTTGTAACACTTATAAATGTTAGGATTTGCCTGTTTTGGTGTAGTGACCCTTGACTGAGCTAACCTGGAAGAATGAGAAGTTTGTGTGGATAGATAGATGCAAAGGATCATTTTAGAAGTTAAAAAAGCCATTGACAAACGCTCTTATCTTGATCGTACCCGAGGGAAATCGCGAGTTGCTAGTGTATACCGATGCTTGTGGAACATGTTTAGGAGCGGTGCTAATACAAAGAGCGTGAGTGATAGCTTATGTGTCAAGGTAGTTGAGACCGCATGAATTCTGATATCCGACTCATGACCTGAAGTTGGCAGCGGTAGTTTTTGCGCTGAAGATTTATGGGCATTATCTTTTAGGAGAGTGGTTCGAGTTGTATATGCGCCACAAGTCCCTTAAGTACTTATTCATTCGAAAGGAGTAGAATATAGGGTAACATAGATGGTTGGATTTCCTAAAGGCATGCGACTTTGGGATATAACATATGCCAGGAAAGAGGAACAAGGTTGCTGATGCTTTAAGTAGGAAGCATCAAAATGTAGTGTTGGCCCTAATTGAAGACTAGAAGATGTTAGAAATGTTAGCCTCTTGCAGAGTGCATTATAGGCAGCACACTGGATCGAGTAAGGGTCTGGGCATGTTAGCAAGTTTGGAGGTACGTCCAATACATGTGAATGGAATTACTACAAGGCAAAGAGAGCACCCACTAATTGCTGAAAGAATTAGGCGATTACGGATGGGAGAAGATGTTAAGGATCTAAAATGATTCGAGGTCGATTCAACATGATGGTTTAGAAAGAAAGGAAGATTGTGTGTTTTGATGTAGGAGACCTTTGGAAGAAAGTCTTGGAAGAAAGTCATCAGTCTAAGTTTACTATTCATCCTAAGTGCATTACTTCAAGCTTTGGAAGTACAGACTTGTAAGTGGAACTCAGTGTCCATGGATTTTACCGATGGATTGCCTAGGTCGAGAACGGGAATGAAAGCATTTGGGTGATAGATAATAGACTGACTAACAGTGCCCACTTTATTCCGATGAGGTCGATAAGAACGGTAGTTGGTTTGGCGAGACTATATATGAAGAATATAGTAAGACTGCTAAGGGTTCCTAGCAGTATTGTGAGTGATAGAGACCCTTTATTCACCACCGAGTCCTGAAAAAGTTTGTATAGTGCATTGAGTACATATTTTAGCATGAGTACGACTTATAACATGTAGATTGGTGGTCAAACAAAAAGGGGAACCATGTGCTCGAAGATTTGCTAAGAGCTTGTGTTTTTAATTTCTATGGATCTCGGGAGGATCATTTATGTCTGGCAGAGTTTGCATATGACAACAGTTACCATTCGAGTATCGGGATGGCCCCATTTGAAGCACTTTATGGTAGACTGTGTAAGTCACCTGTAAGCTGGATGGACATGCGAGATAGACTCGTGTTAGGATCTGATTTGGTAAGAGAGGTTGCTGAGAAGGTAGACCGAATTCACGCTAGAATGAAAGCGCTCAATCAAAACAGAAAATTTATGTCGATGGGAGGAGAAGAGATCTTTGGTTCGTGATAGGCGACTATGTGTTTGTGAAGGTTTCTTCAATGCAAAGAGTCATGTACTTTGGGAAGGCAAGAAATTGGCCCCTAGATATGTAGGACTATTTACAGTGATTGAGAGGATTGGTAAACTTGCATATCGAGTTGAGTAACCAAGTAGGTTAGGGGGTGTGCACAATGTTTTCCATGTATTACATTTAAGGAAGTGCGTGCACAATCCAAATTCGGTGGTGGAACCGAAGGTAGTTAAAGATTTAATTGTATAACTATATTTTACTTATGTTAGATGACCAAAAGGGATCCGTGTTAAGAAAGAGCTAAGGGATATTGATTTGATGATAGTCTCTATCCCGCCTTGTCTGAATTTCGAGGATGAAATTTCTATAAAGGGTGAGACTGTAACACCCCATATTTTGGAATGCCATAATATAGGGAATTGAGTAAATAAATGATTAATTAAATTAAGGCATAAGATAAAACAAAGAAAAGTTATTTAAGAAACAGTGAATGAATGAAGGAAGAAGATTTAAAATTTATTAAGATTAGGCTAAAATAGGGTTTTGGCCCAAAGCCCAAATTACTAATCCCCTACATTCCAACTCCCCATTCATTTTCTCATTATTCCACCAAAACAAAAGAAAGGAAACAAGCTTAGGATGGCCAACAATTTTGCAAGAGAAAAGAGGAAATCAAAAGAAAGAAGATCCAACTTTCAGTTTTAAGGGAAAAAGGAAGATTAAACATGGTTTTCTTAACCTAGGCGAGTAATTATTTCTCTAAAACCTTCCAAACCTATGTGGATTTAGATTGCATGTATTGGTGATGCTTTGAATGTTAATGAATGAGATTAGGAATATTAGAAAACATTTGCTCATGTTTGGGAATTTAAAGAGAATGATTTATGAAGTGTTCAAAGAAAAATATGAATCAAACCTGCTTCAAATCATTTGAAATTTTCATAATATGTGTTGAACAATAATGTCGAGGTGGGTTTTTAATTTCATAATATTCTAAAATTATTTTGAATCCATATGAATTTTCTAAGTTGACGACATGCCTAATTTCAAAAATTAACTATCTAATATATCAAAATAATTATTTTGGTTTGAAATTTTATGTGAGGCATAATACGACGTTTAGGATATTTGGTGAATTTTTGAAATTTTCCCATGCATTTTCGAATTTATATGAATTATTTGACAATGAGAAGAGCTAATTACAACGGGGTATTAAATTAAGAAGTTAATTAATAATTTATGAAAAAAAAGCTACATAAAGCATTGCAAACCAATGATATTTCAACATATAATAGGTTAGGTAAAAAAAGTAGTTCCTTTGAATGGAAACAAAACAGCTTTCAAGTTAATTACCGAACTGCCATCTCAACATTCAATGGCTAACTCTCACTGGAAGATGGCCCTAATACTCGACGTTCGTTGGCTAATTCTCATCCATAGATGGCTCTAAAGTCAACATTCAATGGCTACTCATCCGTAGATGGATCTAAAAATCAATGTTCAATGGCCAATTCTCACCAGTGGATGGCTCTAAAACTCAACATTCGATGGCTAATTCTCATTGATAAATGGCTCTAAAACTTACGTTCGATGGCTAATTCTCACCAGTGGACGGCTCTAAAACTCAACGTTCGATGCCTAATTCTCTTTGGTAAATGGCTTTAAAACTCAAGGTTCGATGGCTAATTCTCATTGGTAGATGGCTCTACAACTCAAAGTTCGATGGCTAATTCTCACCGGTAAGTGGCTCTAAAACTCAAAGTTTGATGGATAATTCCCATCAGTAGATCGCTCTAAAACCCAACGTTCAATGGCTAATTCCAGCAGTAGATGGCTCTAAAACTAACCATTCGATGGCTAATTCTCATTGGTAGATGTCCTCAACGTTCGATGGCTAATTCTCACCTGTAGATGGCTCTAAAACTAAATGTTTAATGGCTAAATTTCAACTTGCTATAAATTAATATCAACTGGAGGTTGTTTAGTATCAATTAGAGATATCAATTGGAGGTAGCTTAATTTTAAGTAATAAACGAACTTTTGTAACACTTAGGATGCCATCTTTCGTAAGTGATGATTGAATATTTCATAAGGAAGAAAAGACCATAAAGAATAATAAGCTAAAGAGAAATAACTTATTTATGGAATGAAATTGAAATTTATCTTAAATAAGCAATGTGATGTTGAGTTAAATCAGAAGAAATGATGAATTGTGAATACGAGGCCTTAGTGGCAATAATATGTTTATTCATGACATTATATTTGGTAATGTGACGGAACGCTTTTATGTCCATCGAATTTCTATTCATGATATTATATTTGGTAACGTGATAGAAGGCCTTTGTACCAAATGTTTGTTCATGACATTATATTTGGTAACGTGACAGAAGGCCTTTGTAGCTACCGTATGTTTATTCACGATATTGAATATAGTAATGTTGATGGAAGGCCTTGGTGAAGAACCCATATCTGTTCACGATAATATATGGGAATAGTGGCATAAGTCTTTTATAACATCCGAACATCTATTTACAACATTATACGTGAAAGAGAGTATGATTCCTACTGTCACCCAAATGTCCATTCACGATAATATATATGAGAATAAAAGTATATGGCCTTTATGGCAACCTAATTATCTATTCATGGTAAAAATGTGAACTATGAATAAGACCTCCATGGCAATTTAAAACGAACCGACTATAGAAACTAGCCTGAAATATTGTGAAGGAAATCTTACACTTGTGATGAACTGGTGACTAGTGTTTGCTTATGATACGATGTGTTACATAGTGTGATGTAATTAAAATTGTTTGGTACAGTGAGGGGAAAACTCGTTTCGTGCTTTAACGGCGTGACCTCACTATATGATTGTTTGTTATGGTAAAGTTCACTCATACCAGACTTTATGTTAGACCCATGTTTAATTAACCACGGTTACTCATTTGAGAATGTTGAGTTTATGGTATAAATAGGTAGCTTTCGGAAAAGACGAATAAGGACTCCAACGACAAAGCAGGAGGCTTACCTTTGGAAGTAGAAGTTATTCAAAAATTCCACTATGTAAAACTAGGACTTATAACAGGTTGTGTCTATGTCAGCATCTTCATATGTCAGTCATAGCACTCTACTCTTATTTTCTTATTATATTTACCCTTGTGCTGGAACAATTTGGGTTAAAGTGATGTAATGAATTATGTAAACTAAATTGATGTATTGAAAAAGTTATTTAATTGCTTTGTTTACTTGTGTTGTTCAATATAATATCGAACTCGCTTTGTCACTGGAAAATGATTCCGGCGATGACTGCAGCATCACTAGTGTCTAATTTCGGGTTTTGAAGTGGGGTATGTTACACTTTTATACATCGTTTGGTCTGATTTTAAGCTTGAAATAAACAACTAAAATAGCCACGTTTATTACTATTACATTTGTATTAATTTATTACATTTATAAATAGGACAGTTTGGCACAGATCCCTAAGAAGTTTCAAAATACATAAAAACTCCAGTAAAAAAGGTTTGTAAATTAGATCCCTAGAATTAAGTTACCGAATAATGGCATATACTTATGCAATTATTCAGTGAATAACTGCAGACATTTATGCAATTATATCAAAAAATTACAGACATTTCCACAATTATTCACTGAAAAATTGCGGAAAATTCCGCAATTATTCACCAAAAAAATTGCAAAAATTTCCACAATTATTCACCGAAAAATTGCATAAATTTATGCAACTTTTGGATATAATTGCATAAATGTCTGCAATTATTCAGTGAATAATTGCATAACTATATGCAATTACTTAGTAACTTAATTCTAGGGACCTAATTTACATACTTTTTTACTGGGGTTTTTGTGTATTTTGAAACTTATTAGGGACCTGAGCCTAATATTCACTTTATAAATTAAGTCTATCCTTGATCGAATATGAAAATAACTAACAACGCGGTTGTATTGACTCTCTGGTATGAACTCGATCCGCGGTCAATATTTAAACAATTTAAATGCTGAAGCCTAAATGGACATTATTGAAGCATAGGATAAGGTCAAATTTAATGTTTATAAGCATTAAGCGAAATTATATTTCTAATATAACATAAGCTCACTAGCAACGATAGTTTACACATGTATTCTTTTTGTCCTCACTGTATCAGTTAGATATCGAGAGTTTTGTCTATGGTCAAAAACTCTATTAATATCTATATTGATTGCGCATGTCATTTTAAAGTCTTTGGTTCAATCCAATAACATTTATTGTTTAATCCGTTGGTGCCCTTAACAACAATGAGTAAGTCACTGTCCATCGTATCGAGAGTGTTTCATACATTAGTCCCAATGATATATTGATATCCTTTTCTCGATATATCTTGATTAGGAAAATATAAGGAGTCGGTGTTTTTGTTTGCCTCAATTCAATACTCATGGTTAGGAACTCATTCTTAATTGCAATCAATAAAACTCTACTCCTAAATATTTTCGACTTATATATCTTTAATGCTATTAATTCATGACTTATATCATAATATAATAACACATATAATAGAAAACAAAACCATAAACATATATTACTTTGAGAAAGATTATTTACAAAATTAAGATTACATAATTGCACCTAAGGCACTCCCTTAACTCCATCAATCTCTCACTTGCACTTGGGTCCAACTATGGAGCTTCATCCATATGCCTTCATTCAGCCTTCCTAAAATAGACTAAGAGAGCGCCTTAGTGAATGTATCTGCAATGTTATCTTTTGTATCTACTCGTTTGATCATGATCTCTTCGTCAATGATAAAATACCTTATCATGTGGATTTGTGGAGGTTGTGTCTTGATTTCTTGTGAGCTCGTGGTTCCTAGGTAATCTATATTACTACATTATTGTCACAAAACATGAGCATCGGACCTTCAATGCTTGGGATCATACCTATCTCCTTAATGAATTTATGCTTCCATACTACTTTTTTGCAGAATTGTTCAAGGCTATGTACTCGGCATCCATTGTAAAATCAGCCACAACTTTTTTTGGAACTCTTTCAAATAATGGCCTCTCTATTGAGAGTAAAAGCAAACCCTAAGACCGACTTACTATTATCGATACCACATTGAAAACTTGTGTCAAAATACACCTTCATAAGGAATTTGTTGCTTTTGTAAATCAAAAAAATCCTTAGAATTTCTTAAATACTTAAGGACGACCTTAACCAATTGTCCAGTAGTTTTCTCCCGGATTAGGTAGATACCGACTTATTGCATCTATTGGAAAAGCAACATCTGGCTTAGTATACAGCATGACATGTATGATCGATCCTATTGCCCACGCATAAGAATCCAACTCGTATGTTTCCATTCCTCATTCATAGATGGGGGATCCTTCTTAGAAAGGACAATTTGTGTCATACTGGAACATTTCCACGCTTGGAATTTTCTATACTAAATAGTCCTAGTATGGAAACTATATACATAGGCTAGGACAGTCCCAATATCCTTTTAGATCTATATCTATCGATCTTTATACCTAGTATGTAGGATGCCTCACATAAATCCTTCATAGAGAATTTAGTGGATAGCTAAGCCTTCACTGATTGTAACATTGGTATATCATTACCAATCGGTAGCAAATCATTGACATGTAAAACTAAGAATGTAATAGCACCATTTTTCTCTACCTTATATATGCACGTTCCCTATTTGTTTTGATAGAAAAAACTGTTTGATTACCTTATAAAACATTACTTCCAAAATAGAGATTCTTACTTAAGACCATAAATTGAATTTTAGAGTCTACATGCCTTATCGATGCCCGCACTGATTTCAAAACCCTCTAGTTGTGACATATCAACTGTTACATCTAAATCACCATTTAGAAAAGTCATTTTAGTATGCATTTCCAAATTTCTTAGTCATAGTATGCATCGACTGCAAGTAATATCAGAATGGATTTAAGTGACCCATGAAATCATTTAATCATAATCAACACCTTGAATTTGACGAAAACATTTCACGACCAACCTTGCTTTTAGGTTTCAACCTTTCCATCTGCATTGATCTTTCTCTTAAAGATCCACTTGCAACCGATGGTTTTACCTCTTTGAGTACATTCTCTAAAGTCCAAACTTTATTTTTGCACTTGGAATCCATCTGAGATTTCATCGCATCAAGCCATAGGGTAGAGTCTTTACTCTCAAGGGTTGTCGAAACGTGAGGGGGTCATCGTCATGAATGACATAATTCACCTTCTCACCGTCAGCGAGAAACTCTCTAGTGTGTGACATTCCCCATTAGACCTTCTAATAGGTTGTTTATTTTCATTAGGTATTAAATTACTATCTCTGTATTTAGTCTCTATGGAAGTTCCTTGGATCTCATCCAAGTTCAACTTATTGTCTTTAATTTTTTGTGAGAGAAATTTGTTTTCCAAAAAGGTTGTGTGTCTGGAATCAAAAACTTTTTGTTCCTTGGATGATGTATCCATGAGAATTTCTTGGATACCCTTTAAACTTACATAAGACTGATCTTGCCTCTAACTTACTGAGGTTTTATGTTCTTAGCGTAAGTCAGATAAGCTTAAACCTTAAGATAATTAAGGTGGGGTTTCTTCCTAGTCCATAACTCATATGGATTCTTAGGCACGGAATTAGACGACACATTATTCAACATATATATGGCAGGTTTTAGCACATGTTCACCAAGGTAACTCAAAGTCACTCATAGTTGATCAAACCATGTCTAACAAGATTCGATTTTTCCTTTTTAAAACACCATTGTATTGCAGAGCATGTAAGGGAGTAACCTAAGAGATACTCTCATTCTCTTTTAGGTACTCTTGGTGAACCAATATACTCACCTCCACGATCACTTTTGTTTCTTATCACTTTTGTTTTCAACTTTAGTTTTGTATTCAATGTATTCTTCATAGACCTCTTATTTTTGTTTCATAAGATGCACATATCCATAGCCAGAAAAAATAGTGAATGGAACAAAGTACAAGGTTCTACCTTTGGTCGCTGTAGATGTTGGACTACATACATCAACACGTATGAGTTCTAAGAGTTCATTAACTCTTTCATTTCTCCTACTGAATAGGTACATAGTCATTTCACCTTTATGCCACGACTCACATATATCGAATGACTCAGAATCAAATGAAGGTAGAAACCCTTGGTTTCTTAACTTGTTAAGTCATTCATACTAATATTGCCTAGTCTATAATACCAAAGGTAACTATCATTAACTTTAGGCACATTATTATTTTCCACAACAAATACATGATTTATATGAAGAACATAAATACCATTATTTAAAACACTAAATCTAATTATTTTATTTCCAACACAAATATTTATAGTACTATCTTTACAAATAAAACTATATATGTCATCTATCGAATGAGATATGGATATTATTCCTGAAATAAAAGTCAATACATAATAATAGTTATTTGAAATTAAATCACGTCCACTCACTAGTTTCATATGATATGCTTCATCTCTAATGCACTACACTAGCTCCATTTGCAAATTGAAATCCCATACTCCCTCTAGCGACACGACTTTCGCTCCTAAGTCCTTATGAAGAATTATAGATATAAGTTCCATTAACTTTAGACGTAGAATTGTTTCAATAGCAACCAATAGATTTAAATTAAGAACACAGATACCATTATTCAATGCACAAAATCCAGTTGTTTTATTTCCAACATAAATATTCATAATATTGTCTTTATAAATAAAACTATATTTGTCCACATTCAAAAGAGAGACAAATATTATTCTAGAAATAAAACAAGGTACATAATAATAGTTATTATAACAATCTAGCTTTTCACCATATGTTATCAGACTTTATTAATATTTTACTTATTAAAATATGGTAAATTTCTAATCAACATTTTTTATGCGTTTAATGTAAAATTCAAACGTTGAGTAATTAAAATAAACTGTGTAGTTATAGATTCAACCCACTTAGTCAAAAAATGCCTAAATTTGTATTTACATATGGATGAACAAAAACTGGTTGTGCATGGAATGGATTCGGAAATGGACCCATGCATACACTTATAAATATAAAAACTATATGAATTCATACGTATATCACTTTTGTGCTCATCATCATGACAAGGAAAGTAATAAATGTAATAACTATTAACACTTAGAAATTTATGTGACAAATAGCAATATGAAGTTTTATGCAAAATAAAGATGGGCTAAATTGAAAATTAACGCTCTTATATATGTATGTATGTGTGTGTCTTCATTCTTCCTTCACTTTACGTTAGCCATGAAAAGAAAACTCATATACAAACGATCCATCCAGAATGTACATTACTACGAATATACTTTATATACTTTTTAAACAGCTTCTTTTGCAAAACAATATCTATAAACTAACTCATCTCTCCTCAATACCTTCTTCACAATACAATACTAGCATCAACCTAAACTTCATTTTATATGCCTCCTTATACATTGAAAATTTGTCATGCCATCTGAAGAAAAGGAGTAGAGGATAACTATAGCTTCTTCTGATACCGTACGCCAATTGATGATGTCAAAATGAAGGTAAGTATGTAAGTCATCAATCCTAAAGAAAAATGAGGCCAAATGGAAGATGACCAGACCAACAACAAATGACATAAAAACTGGTATTGAGAAGCATTAAATTTGAATTTAAAATAAAATTTGACATAAATAAAATTAAATGATGATAATTAATTAAGGATTTGAGGAGATTTAGAAATTATGTTATAAGAATGAGCAATTAGGTGAGAATGAGAATTTTAAGTACATATATTATTTTATTTTAATTTGGAATTTATTTAAATGTGAATAAATTATTATTTGAATTTAGAATGTTAATAAAGGAGGAATAAATTGGAATAGATAAGAAAAGGATTGTGAGAGATTATAGAAGTTTAAAAGTAAGGTTCTAAACAAAGTTAAAAAAAGGTATTTCTTTAATGGTAATGCATTTTGAGTAATAAAGCAATAAATGTTTGAGGTATATTATTGAGTTAACACAACAATTTAAAATTTAAATTTAGCATTTTGGAAATTAAAGATGATTGGGATCTTTTAAAGAAATTACTTTGTTAGATATCCATTTCTAAAGCAATAAATGTCCAAAAAGGAAATTGTTATGTTGGAAAGATATTCGAATTTGTAATTTTTGCAATTCATTTAAGAGAGTTAAAGATGAAAAAAAGATATGTATAATTTTATAATGGTAATCTATGAAATAAAATAAGCATAGAAGGCTACTTTTAAATAATGGTGAAGTAGGAAAATAATTTATAGTAATATAAATAGAATTATGAAGGGAAAAAACTTTAAAATTGTAAGTCCTTAAATTATTTATTTGGAAGTTTAAACATCTTTGGAAATTTATAAATCATTAATAATGGTAAATTTATTGATCTAAATTAATATTGTTATTTTAAATTTGAAAATGATGTTAAGGTGAATTAAAGGTGAAATAAATATTCTTGCATTGATAATCAATGAAGGCGATAATGTGTGAAGTTTTATATATGGATTGGAAGCTATTAAGGTGATTATTTTGGCATTGAAACACTTTAAGGTAATAACTTACCAATTAGTAATAATTTTGGTATCATTGTACTAGTATCACTATTTTTAATTAAGGAATGGCTTAAATGTGGAAAAAATAAAATAAATATTTTATGACGTTGAATGGTGATGATAAGAATATTTGGAGTCATATTTTTATAATAAAGGATTTCTAGTCGATTAATACATAATCATGTAATAAAATTCAAAGTATGCCATTTTCATTGAAAAAAGGAAAAAAAAATGAATTATTGAATCTAGTTATATATTGAGGAAGTAAATTTAATGGAGCATTTGTATTTGTTATGTAACGACCCGTCGATCTGTACCATTCAAACTGACAATAAACCACACATGTCCAACCCAAATCGAACGGAAAGACGGATAATTATGGAAAAGAAGGAGAAAGAAGAAGAGAAAAGAAACAGAATCCCACAATCGCAACGGAACAATATATAATATAATATCAATGATCTTTACAAAGAGAAACTGTTATATACAGACATTAATCAGAGTACAACAACAATCAAATCATCAGTCTAGACGGTTATAACAACCTATCTTCATAATTGCTGATGATTTCAATAATAAAACAGCGGAATAAATATATACATAAATATGACCTGAAGACCTCATGTGAGGAATGCGGAATATGGATCTTAAGGCTAGAATGAACACTAGAGGGGGGTGAATAGTGTTTATAAGAAATTAATAAATCTTTTTGAGTTATTTTTGATTTGTACACAAATGTATGCAATATTCAGACACAGATATAATCACAGAATCAAACACAGATGCATAAATAAAGTAAATGCAGTAAAGGAAAGAACACACCGGATTTTATACTGGTTCGGAGTTACCCTACATCCAGTCCCGCACAACTAAGTATGGATTTCCTTTCAAAAGCAATTCAACAATTACAACCCCCGATTTCAAGGCCACGAGATACACCCTCTAGAATCACAAACCTCTGGGTAGAGATACTTGATTTTCGGGCAACAAGTTCACCCAATTGATTTCTCAAGGCTACAATCACACCTTTTCTCACTTGATTGATTTCCAAGGCTACAATCACACCTTTTACTCTATTGATTACAAAGAAAGCCTATAACTCTGAATAACACTTAGGATCTTAATGAGATAGTGACAGAGAATCAAACCAGAGATTATCTAGTTAGATTCAATGTTGATTTCGGTAGAGTAATGGTAAGAATATGTATAAAGAAATGTGGAAGAAGAAGAGAAGTGAAAAACTAGAAAATCTATATTCAAATTCGTTGAAACTAACCCCTATTTATAGAAGAACAACAACCATGTCCATTCGTGAAAGGTTATGGCGAATAGACACTTCTTTTGAAATTCAAATTTTTGAATCTAACTGTCACTTTGTCGACATGGGGTACTAGGGCATGTTGACATCCCAAAGCATTTTTTGAAGATTTGATTTTCTTTGAAAATAACCTTTATCTTATATTAAGAACTATTTAAACTTTATAAATATACTTGACTATAGATAAAATACATAGATAAATATAGAGTATAATATATATATAATTTTACTATAATTTTATATTTAAATCTAAGTATAAATATATTATAATTAAAAGATAGTTTAAAACAAACGAAGTTTAAAACAAGAGTTTATTAAAAACAAAAACAAAGAATATTTTAAGGCTAAAACATCTTTTTGAAAATCATTTGAGAAGATAATTTTTAAGGCTAAAACATTTTGAAAAGCAGTTTTGAAAATCATTCTGAAGTAGTTTTGAAAATCATTTTGAAGTAGTTTTGCAAGCTTCTTCCTGCAGAATATCTCATCATATCAGGACTCGAGAACTTGTACAAAACCAGGATGTTCGTGGGTTTGTAAGCCACTTGTCGTAGGTTTGTAAGCTACTTGTCATGGGTTTGTAAGCCACTAAAAAGGTAGAAATGGGTTCCATCCCAAAAGAAAAATGGAGTGAAGATTTCAGTGCTATTATGAAGCTTTAACATAATTCTAGACTCAATACTTATCTTGAAATCTTGAACTCTTGATAATCTTGATACTCATGAGTCTTCAATCTTGATATCTTGAATCTCTATACTGTACAGTCTTCATTCTTTGTACCTGCATGGTTAAATCCTGCATATACATATATATCTAAACTATAATGTTAGTATTTATATTTTATAATCTTATTCTAAGGTTGTTGTCATCAAAACCATCATCTCAAGGACTAACAATCTCCCCCTTTTTTTATGATGACAACCTTTGTTTATAAAATATTACTTCTATCCTAATAACTCCCCCTAAATCTAATAACTCCCCCTTAATCTATGCCTAACTACCCTATTTTATATTTCTCCCCCTTTGTCATCAACAAAAACAAACAAACTCTAAACTATATAACTCCCCCTCATTCTTGTACTCAAGTACCTGCATTAATAAACTATATAATAGAGTATATTAAGAAATAACTATAATTATAGACATGATATTCAATCAACGATTATAAATATATCAATGTATATTTATACATTCATCAATCCACACCAAGTGTCAATCAAATCAATCAAAACAAACAATTTCAATCAAAGCAATCAATTCAAACAAAGTAATCAAATTAAATAAAGCAATCAAATTAAACATTACGAGGAACTTCCACCCATCCTTCTTCTCCGAAAATAGGGTCTACTTTGATGGCATCCCAATTTTCATTGTCATTTGTGAGAGAGACAGGAGGATGTGCTTCGTTATCATCCTTGTGCAGTGAAGAAATCATCCATCGAATTGCCTCGAAATGCCTTTCTTGCTCCTTGATCATCTACATTTGACTCAATTCTAAGTGTCGCTGGTTACGAAGAACGAACGAGAGAATATTCTTGAATGAATTAAGAGTTTCTTCAAGATTCTCGGATAAGTTATGAATTAGATTAGCCATTTTTGAAATTGTGAGAAGAATGAGAGATAGAATAGATAAAAAGTAATATTCAGTAATGAATTCTGGAAGAAATGGGTATATATAGGTGTAGAAATTCGTTTGAAATGAATAGACATATGCTAGTTATTCAAATTTCAAATTCAAAATGAAGTGTCATTTCTGACCAGTACATGTCGACATGGTCATAGAGGGTATGTCGACATGAGGCAGTGAAATTTGATGGTAATTTTTATTTTATGAATAATTGTGTGTATATATATATTTATATAATATACTAACATTTATTCAAGAGATAAGATAAGCTAGATAACATAAAAGAAATTCAATTTCATTGCATAGAAGAGTGATACAATGATTAATCATAAACAACTACATAAACACTCAAATTAAAACAAACTTAAACTAATTCGACATGATATGAAAATATAGAACTAGTTAGAGGTTGATGAAGATGAAGATAATCCAAGTTACTTGCTGACTTTGGAGAAAAACTTGTTCATCTTGGATGATATTTTGTCCAGCTTCTTACTAACGGATCTTTTAAGAACCCGTTGATTCTCAACAATAATCTTTTGGTTTTTGAGAAGGGTTTTGTTGGTAGGATTGGAGGGATAATCAATACTTTCTAGGGATGTCTCACCTTCTTCTTCTTCTATTTCCATTTCATCCCCTTCTTCTTCTTCTTCCTATTCCTCTTCCATTTCTTCATGAGCCAAACACTCTTCTTTTTCGGAAAGACTCTCATAAGGTTGAAAAACATATGGGATTTTCATGAGAGAAATGTTTGAGATATTAAAAACTTTTCTTGAAATAAATTCTTCTCCTTTGAAATTTACACCAAAATAGTTAAAAATCCGAGTAAGGTAAATTCCATGATATAAAGTGTTTTCTCCCATTTCAAAATTTTTAGGACGAAGTTCAATCAAAATAACTTGCGCCCAATTGATATCATAATTTCCAAAAATAGCAAAAAGAGCTTTGCAAACTTATGAGGTAGGATTGTTAAAATTCCTCGATCTTGGGGTCAAAGTATGTTGTAAAAGAAGGTTAACAATTCTTGCTTTTGGACGAAAGTTTCGGTTTTTAAATTCAAAGTTTTCATCTCCTTCAAAAATATGATCAAATGTCTCACGATCATGTTCATCGATTTGAAAACTAGAAAGATCCATTCCCGTGCTTTTGCAATTGAGAATGGTACCCAAAAGATCACAATTCAAAACAATTTTAGTGCCTTTGACACTACTCCAAATTTCATTATCATTTCCTTCATAAAATTATCGATTGAGATTTGCATAGAAAGTTTTAACAAGATTTGGGTAACAAACAAAATCATTTTGAGAAGAATCAATAAGACTAAGAATTTGATTGTTTGCAAAAAGAGTATCAATTTCATAAGAAGCAAAATCTTGAAAAATAGCAAATTTTCCGGGATGGACTTTTCCATAATTAGCATAATTGATGTATGCTTTTATGGCCTCCGGATTATTGAGGAGTTGCTCTTTCAAGTTTCTGGAAATTCTCATAGTGGAGGGGTTGCTTGAAGAAGCCATTAAAGTAGAGAGTAGAGAGCTTGAAGTTTTGAAGAGAGAGTTTGAATTTGAAAATGAAAGTGAAAAGTTGTGATAAAAGATAGTGAATAAATAGATTTTTGAAAGACATGTTCTCTTGTCAAAAGATGCCTTTTCAGAGTATTGAATGAAGTGAAAAGGTGGAGAGAAATTCAAACATTTGAATTCAAATTTTGAATTTCAAATTCTGGTACCTATGTCGACATCAGGGTAGGGACCATGTCGACATATGCCTGTGAATTTCTATGATTTATTTTTCCTAAGTATTCTAATATATATATATACTTATTATTTTAATGTCTATATATATATCTGGAATATTATTAGAATTATAGTATATTCCAGAAAATATTATTAAAAAAATAATAAAAATAAAATAATAATAAAATAATAATAAAATTATAAGAATAATAAAATAATAATAAATAAATTTAAAATTCAATCAACACACCAATTCAAAATCAATCAATCAAGCAATCAATCATCTAATTCTAAGCATGTAATTTCAATCAATTGTATTGTAAATGTGTACCTTTTTCTGAGTCCGTTTCCTTGAATTCGTTGAAGTCGTGAACTACCGTGAAACACAAATTTGAATTATCTATCTTCTGATCATCATCACTTGAGGACGAGTCTGAGTCATCTAGAGTAGCAGTAAATGCACGCTTCGGTTTCTTTACTAAATCATTGTTTATATAAGGATTCTGCCTATCTGGATACGGACAGTCTCTTTTCATATGGCCTGGTTCATCACAGTTGAAACATTTGACATTGTTTGGCACTGCATTCTGATTTCTAGAATTCTTATAGTTGTTTCTCTTGAGATTATTCATCTTTCTATATTTCAGGAATTTCCGAAAATTCCTGGTCATAAATGCTATCTCTTCATCATTATCACTGTTTGAGTCTGATCCATCGGTTAATGCATTAAATGCCATTGATTTCTTTTCAGATGCTTTGCTTTCTCTTCTCCCGATCATTTGGACTTCAAACGACATTAGATTTCCAATCAATTCTTCTATCTTTAAAGTACTGATGTCATTTGCCTCTTCGATTGCAAGTGTCTTTTGATCCCATTCTGGAGTGAGAGAGTTTAAAATTTTCCTGACTTGATCTTCTTCGGAAAACACTTTTCCTAAGGATATGAGAGAATGTACAATATCCTGAAATCGACTATACATATCAGAAATAGACTCATTAGAATTCATTTTAAATAACTGAAACTGATTTGTGAGCATGGAAATTTTGGTCTGTTTAACTTTGCTTGTTCCTTCATGAGTAACTTGCAAAGTTTTCCAGATTTCATATGCAGACTTACAAACTGGCACTCTATTAAATTCATTCCTATCAAGTGAACAAAACAGAATATTCATTGCTTTAGAATTATTTTGTGCAACAGCCTTTTGCTCAGCGGTCCACTGTGCAAAGTCAGTTGTGGGTTCAGAATATTCATTCTGTGTGATATTCCAAGTGTCTAATCCTACAGATTGTAAATATATTTTCATCCTACATGCCCAATATGCATAGTTACTGCCATTAAAAAGTGGTGGTCTGACAGTAGACTGACCTTCTATAAATGAACTAGTGTTAGAAACAGTACCAGTGTTGGTAGCCATTTAGAAAACTTTTCAAAATTCAGATTATGAAACTTTTGACAACCTTGCTTTGATACCAAATGTGAGGAATGCGGAATATGGATCTTAAGGCTAGAATGAACACTAGAGGGGGGTGAATAGTGTTTATAAGAAATTACTAAATCCTTTTGAGTTATTGTTGATTTGTACACAATTGTATGCAATATTCAGACACAGATATAATCACAGAATCAAACACAGATGTAGAAATAAAGTAAATGCAGTAAAGGAAAGAACACACCAGATTTATACTGGTTCGGAGTTACCCTACATCCAGTCCCGCACAACTAAGTACGGATTTCCTTTCAAAAGCAATTCAACAATTACAACCCTCGATTTCAAGGCCACGAGATACACCCTCCAGAATCACAATCCTGTGGGTAGAGATACTTGATTTCCGGACAACAAGTTCACCCAATTGATTTCTCAAGGCTACAATCACACCTTTTCTCACTTGATTGATTTCCAAGGCTACAATCACACCTTTTACTCTATTGATTACAAAGAAAGCCTATAACTCTGAATAACACTGAGGATCTTGATGAGATAGTGACAGAGAATCAAACCCGAGATTATCTAGTTAGATTCAATGTTGATTTCGGCAGAGTAGTGGTAAGAATATGTATAAAGAAATGTGGAAGATGAAGAGAAGTGAAAAACCAGAAAATCTATATTCAAATTCTTTGAAACTAACCCCTATTTATTGAAGAACAACAACCATGTCCATTCGTGAAAGGTTATGGCGAATAGACACTTCTTTTGAAATTCAAATTTTTGAATCTAACTGTCACTATGTCGACATGGGGTACTAGGGCATGTCGACATCCCAAAGCATTTTTTGAAGATTTGATTTTCTTTGAAAATAACCTTTATCTTATATTAAGAACTATTTAAACTTTATAAATATACTTGACTATAGATAAAATACATAGATAAATATAGAGAATAATATATATATAATTTTACTATAATTTTATATTTAAATCTAAGTATAAATATATTATAATTAAAAGATAGTTTAAAACAAACGAAGTTTAAAACAAGAGTTTATTAAAAACAAAAACAAAGAATATTTTAAGGCTAAAACATCTTTTTGAAAGTCATTTGAGAAGATAATTTTTAAGGCTAAAACATTTTGAAAAGCAGTTTTGAAAATCATTCTGAAGTAGTTTTGAAAATCATTTTGAAGTAGTTTTGCAAGCTTCTTCCTGCAGAATATCTCATCATATCAGGACTCGAGAACTTGTACAAAACCAGGATGTTCGTGGGTTTGTAAGCCACTTGTCATAGGTTTGTAAGCTACTTGTCGTGGGTTTGTAAGCCACTAAAAAGGCAGAAATGGGTTCCATCCCAAAAGAAAAATGGAGTGAAGATTTCAGTGCTATTATGAAGTATTAACATAATTCTAGACTCAATACTTATCTTGAACTCTTGATATTCATGAGTCTTCAATCTTGATATCTTGAATCTTTATACTGTACAGTCTTCATTCTTTGTACCTGCATGGTTAAATCCTGCATATACATATATATCTAAACTATAATGTTAGTATTTATATTTTATAATCTTATTCAAAGGTTGTTGTCATCAAAACCATCATCTCAAGGACTAACACCTCCAACTCATCTTCTGAGCTCCAATGCCTCCAAAGCAATCTGTAAATATGCTCGGTTTGACCTGAGCATTATAATAAAATAACACCCGAGTCAGTCTCGAAAACCAGCGTGAGAAATCACACCTAACTGGATCTTTCACTTATAAAAACCTTTAAAATCAAGAGTATCTTGTAAGACCACGCCGCTCATAAATACGAACGGGTTTTTACCTTACGATAACTAAAACATTTTATAGAAAATTCTCTGATATTATAATAATGTCTAGAATACAAATACTTATTTATCATAGCCAAAATTGTTACATTATTAAATTCCAACATACTAGGTTCTACAATCAAAATCGTAAGGGTATGTATTGGAGAATAGATTTCATACTATGATAAGGTAAGGAACTACCTTCCGAAGGTACATCTCTAGATAAATGCACCGGAGTCTAACAAGAATATCTTGTACCCCTACCACACAAGACTGTCCTACCACTTGACTAGTAGTACTGAATATGATCACCTCACTTTGGACCCCGAAGCATACATGAATAGATAGTAACCGATCTAGATTTGGAATGACCATATATTTATAGGAGCGACCCACTTGGCCCTGCTGCATGCCCAATTTTTGTCATCTTCCGGTTAATGAGGTTCAAGGCTACGTTTTACCTTTATATAGCACTTCCCACTTAGAATTCTACCAGTGCCATCCAGGCAACAATGCAACACCAGCATTCATCCATACAAGTTCGTTCTAGTACTGAACGAAACAATTGAGAACTCCATCTTAAATTCCATCATCTTCAAGTTATCTTCACTTCTAAATGCTTAAGTTAGATCGAAGTGGTTTTTGGATAACATATCTGATCCCGGTCTCTTAGAAAAAACCCTTCGATAATTTTTGGTAAACTTAACCCCGTTTCTTTAGGAAATAAACAGTCAAAGATAAGAGCGGAGATCACCTCCTCGCCATTATTGGACGGATTACCTTATCATTATCCTAAAAGAATGAAATGAGATTTATACGCATAGTACAACATCATCAGGGATGACTGTGCTATATAACTCACGTGTTTCACATAGATATTTCCAAAGTTACATTGGGTTCAAATTCGACAGTCGGTTATTGATAAGCACGTAAAAGTGCATATTTTTACTTCCATATTTAATCTACTTTTATTTAAATAAATGAGCATATTAGGGTATTTCACATATTTAAACCAAAATTTGAAGTGTTTTCAAATCATCATTCATTCATCTTCATATGGGGGTAAAATGGTCAGTTTTGTATGTGTTAATTTTTGATAAAATGTACTTGCATATTTTAATGTTGTTTTGTACGAATTTGAGTGATTATTGGAAGTGGTTTCATGTATGTATGCATGCACAAGTGAAGGAAGACAAAGGAATAAAGAAATAAAAGAATTCATGCAACATGGAGGAGCCCACCTACCCACTAACCTATGTACCACAATTAAATGCTAATGGAGATTAAAATGCACATGCAAATTTTAATGGGGGATTAATTAATTTATTAATGATTACTTGGAGGTTACACTTCCTAAAGGGCATTTTAGGTAGTCCCCTAAAATATGAATTAGGGTTTTAAGCATGTATAAATACCCCTTATGTCTCATGTAATTATCTTCTGACCTTTCATGCAAACTGTAGCACAAATCAATGAGAAATAAAATGGCTTCTTAAGCCTCTTCTTCTTTTTCTACATGCTTTTCCATTTCATGCTTACTTTTACTTACATGCTTTCTTCTATATCATGTTAGTAGATTAGCTTTCTTTTCATTGCGATTAGTTTAGATTTAATTTATGCAAGTAGTTTAGTTCTCTCTTTTTTAAAGTAGCTTTTACTTTCCTTGCTTTTTAATGTTGCAATCTACATGTGTTGAAATGATAACAAAAATGAGAAGCTAAACCCTTTCAATTTAGGGGTAATGAAGCTCTCTTAAATCATGTAGATTCAACATATTTGCTAATTTATGATCTCTTTTTAGGCTTCATGGATAGTTAGATGTTGATGTAAGTTTATTAGTGAATTTGATAGCCTATATTGTTTATCGCAAATAGGCTATTCTTACTCAAATATAAACACAATTTACATTAACATCTAACTAAGTGATTTTTATCATGGAATTAAAATAGAATATAAATTTTATGATCTATGTTACTAACCAAAAATAGTAAATAGATCATGCTTAAAAACGATTTGTTATAGTTTCATATTCATTTTCATGACATTTAACAAAGTGGTTTTGGTGTTGTATTAAAGTTGATGGTTTAGGTTGTGTTAATTAATAACACAAATAGATCATAATTTCGATAAATACATCACTAATACTACTAGATTAAAATGAGAGATCGTATATTAAATTTTGTGTTGATTTATGTGAGAGTATGAGAGTGGATTTGCCTCTAAATTGTCTCTTAATCTCGTATTTTTATTCACTTTTGTTTTAGTTAGTTTTTACATTTAGCTTAAACCAATTTCAAACTCTTTGGGTTAATTTGATTGAGTTGAATTTAAAATTAACTCTAAATTGTCTCTTAATCTCGTATTTTTAACGATTATATTTTTAACGACGGTGTTCTAATCAATAGAAAATCCGGCGTTTTAACAAGTTTTTGGCACCGTTGCCGGGAAATAGCAATTTAATTTTATGTTTCTCTTCGAATTATTTTTGTTTTAATTTATTTTATTTTCATTTTGTGTTTTGTTCTTCTTTAAAACCAAAAAACAGAAAAAAGAAAAAGGTTGTTGTGCATTTGTTTTGTTTTGTTTTCAATTGTTTTGACTTAGTTGTGTTCGGTTTTATTTTGTTTTATTTGCATTGCTTAAAAACAAAGGATTACGCACTTGCATATTCATTGCATTTCATTCTACATTTCATATTTCAACAAGTTCTATTGCATATAAAAAATATATACAAATACTGTTCACTGTGCATTTCTGTGCACTTTGCATTTCTGTTCCACCACCATCTCTGCTCCACCTACAACCACACCATTCCTTGCATTTAACCATCACCAAACCAATCATCCACCTCACATTCAACTGCCTCCAGCCTCATTGCCATCCACTACTGCAATAACTTCAGCAACATCTAGTCTTCAATCCCTTCCAGTATCAACTGTATTCACCTAGCAACCAACTACACTGCAATTCCCCTGTATACAACTTCAACATCATCCTTCTCAACCACCTCTGTCAACTGCTCCTCCACTATACAACTGCCTACAACACTACCAACTTCAAACAGCAAACAAAACCACCCTGCCTCCTCAAATTTCACCTCCATCCCCGGCTTTTCAACTGCTACATTTCACTGCACTCAACATAGTTTTGCAAAAAAACAGTGCAACTCCTCACCAAATAACCCCTTGCTACGTTAACCGTTCAGTGTTTGTCTGCCTCATCAAACATTGTTGCTGCCTTCCTCTCTGCCAACTAACTACTCTACCACCTCTTTACTTTCCGCTCACCTGATTACAATTTCACATCACCACTAACCCACAACAAATCACTACACTATATATAAACCACCACAACATAAACCATCCACTACACTGCCATAACAGCATCACACATCACCAATCATCCACTTCTGCCTACTCCACCACTTCACATACTAACTTCTCCACTACCTGCAAGATCATCCTCTGCATCCATCAACATCACCAACCATCCACTGTCAACATCCATCCCTCTGCCACCAGCTTGCAACTTCATTACCCCTCCCTATTACAAACTGCAATCCACCACTACAAACCACTACTTCACCTCATCTTTAACTCCAACATGCCACAACCACTGCCTTCAACTTCATCTCTGCCTCCCCAAACCAACTGCAGTACACATCTCCATCTCGTTCATCACTCCTTTAGAACACATTACCATACCCAAACTTCACCAATATAACCCACAGCAACTTCCTTCCATCACCTCTTTCTCATCACATCAAAACTTGCATCTTCATACCCATAACCAGAGAGCTCACTCATCGAGACCACTACTGCCCCCATCACCTTGCTTTCTACCACCTCTATCATCATACTACCACCACAACCTACTGCTGTACTCAACTACTTCCCTACTGCAAACATCACTGCAACCACTCTTCACAACTTGCCTCTGTTCTACAATTTGCCTCCCTTCTCCATCATAAAAATCACCTACTACACTTCCAGAAAGCACCACTGCTTGCATCTCCTACTACATCAACCCCTACTTGCCAACTGCAATTCCATTATCATCCTTTCACTGCTCTCCTATTCACCTTCTTCCTACCAGAGAACCATCCACTCCCCTCTGCTACTGCCAACTTAAACCCCACGAACCAATACGCCTCCACCTGAAACGCCACCTAACAACACTTCCTTCATCAATTCCTCTTATACCATCAACATCACTTCCTCCTACAACCTGTCACCTCACATCACCACAACGCAGTTCAACCTTGCTACCACGACCCCCTCCTTCAAATCGCAACAATTCCAACACCCAAAATCCCCCAAATCCTCATCAAATCACATTACCATCTCGCAACGCGTTAACTCGAACACCAACCCAATTCCAAAATCCAGCTCAGCCCCTCTCGTGAAATTCAACCATTTGAATTCAAATTTTGAATTTCAAATTCTGGTACCTATGTAGACATCAGGGTAGGGACCATGTCGACATATGCCTGTGAATTTCTATGATTTATTTTTCCTAAGTATTCTAATATATATATATATACTTATTATTTTAATGTCTATATATATATATCTGGAATATTATTAGAATTATAGTATATTCCAGAAAATATTATTAAATAAATAATAAAAATAAAATAATAATAATAATAAAATAATAAAAAATAAATTTAAAATTCAATCAACACACTAATTCAAAATCAATCAATCAAGCAATCAATCATCTAATTCTAAGCATGCAATTTCAATCAATTGTATTGTAAATATGTACCTTTTTCTGAGTCCGTTTCCTTGAATTCGTTGAAGTCGTGAACTGCCGTGAAACACAAATTTGAATTATCTATCTTCTGATCATCATCACTTGAGGACGAGTCTGAGTCATCTAGAGTAGCAGTAAATGCACGCTTCGGTTTCTTTACTGAATCATTGTTTATATAAGGATTCTGCCTATCTGGATACGGACAGTCTCTTTTCATATGGCCTGGTTCATCACAGTTGAAACATTTGACATTGTTTGGCACTGCATTCTGATTTCTAGAATTATTATAGTTGTTTCTCTTGAGATTATTCATCTTTCTATATTTCAGGAATTTCCGAAAATTCCTGGTCATAAATGCTATCTCTTCATCATTATCACTGTTTGAGTCTGATCCATCGGTTAATGCATTGAATGCCATTGATTTCTTTTCAGATGCTTTGCTTTCTCTTCTCCCGATCATTTGGACTTCAAACGACATTAGATTTCCAATCAATTCTTCTATCTTTAAAGTACTGATGTCATTTGCCTCTTCGATTGCAAGTGTCTTTTGATCCCATTCTGGAGTGAGAGAGTTTAAAATTTTCCTGACTTGATCTTCTTCGGAAAACACTTTTCCTAAGGATATGAGAGAATGTACAATATCCTGAAATCGACTATACATATCAGAAATAGACTCATTAGAATTCATTTTAAATAACTAAAACTGATTTGTGAGCATGGAAATTTTGGTCTATTTAACTTTGCTTGTTCCTTCATGAGTAACTTGCAAAGTTTTCCAGATTTCATATGCAGACTTACAAACTGGCACTCTATTAAATTCATTCCTATCAAGTGAACAAAACAGAATATTCATTGCTTTAGAATTATTTTGTGCAACAGCCTTTTGCTCAGCGGTCCACTGTGCAAAGTCAGTTGTGGGTTCAGAATATTCATTCTGTGTGATATTCCAAGTGTCTAATCCTACAGATTGTAAATATATTTTCATCCTACATGCCCAATATGCATAGTTACTGCCATTAAAAAGTGGTGGTCTGACAGTAGACTGACCTTCTATAAATGAACTAGTGTTAAAAACAGTACCAGTGTTGGTAGCCATTTAGAAAACTTTTCAAAATTCAGATTATGAAACTTTTGACAACCTTGTTTTGATACCAAATGTGAGGAATGCGGAATATGGATCTTAAGGCTAGAATGAACACTAGAGGGGGGTGAATAGTGTTTATAAGAAATTACTAAATCCTTTTGAGTTATTGTTGATTTGTACACAATTGTATGCAATATTCAGACACAGATATAATCACAGAATCAAACACAGATGCAGAAATAAAGTAAATGCAGTAAAGGAAAGAACACACCAGATTTTATACTGGTTCGGAGTTACCCTACATCCAGTCCCGCACAACTAAGTACGGATTTCCTTTCAAAAGCAATTCAACAATTACAACCCTCGATTTCAAGGCCACGAGATACACCCTCCAGAATCACAATCCTGTGGGTAGAGATACTTGATTTCCGGGCAACAAGTTCACCCAATTGATTTCTCAAGGCTACAATCACACCTTTTCTCACTTGATTGATTTCCAAGGCTACAATCACACCTTTTACTCTATTGATTACAAAGAAAGCCTATAACTCTGAATAACACTTAGGATCTTGATGAGATAGTGACAGAGAATCAAACCCGAGATTATCTAGTTAGATTCAATGTTGATTTCGGCAGAGTAGTGGTAAGAATATGTATAAAGAAATGTGGAAGAAGAAGAGAAGTGAAAAACCAGAAAATCTATATTCAAATTCTTTGAAACTAACCCTTATTTATTGAAGAACAACAACCATGTCCATTCGTGAAAGGTTATGACGAATAGACACTTCTTTTGAAATTCAAATTTTTGAATCTAACTGTCACTTTGTCGACATGGGGTACTAGGGCATGTCGACATCCCAAAGCATTTTTTGAAGATTTGATTTTCTTTGAAAATAACCTTTATCTTATATTAAGAACTATTTAAACTTTATAAATATACTTGACTATAGATAAAATACATAGATAAATATAGAGAATAATATATATATAATTTTACTATAATTTTATATTTAAATCTAAGTATAAATATATTATAATTAAAAGATAGTTTAAAACAAACGAAGTTTAAAACAAGAGTTTATTAAAAACAAAAACAAAGAATATTTTAAGGCTGAAACATCTTTTTGAAAATCATTTGAGAAGATAATTTTTAAGGCTAAAACATTTTGAAAAGCAGTTTTGAAAATCATTTTGAAGTAGTTTTGAAAATCATTTTGAAGTAGTTTTGCAAGCTTCTTCCTGCAGAATATCTCATCATATCAGGACTCGAGAACTTGTACAAAACCAGGATGTTCGTGGGTTTGTAAGCCACTTGCCGTAGGTTTGTAAGCTACTTGTCGTGGGTTTGTAAGCCACTAAAAATGCAGAAATGGGTTCCATCCCAAAAGAAAAATAGAGTGAAGATTTTAGTGCTATTATGAAGTTTTAACATAATTCTAGACTCAATACTTATCTTGAAATCTTGAACTCTTGATAATCTTGATATTCATGAGTCTTCAATCTTGATATCTTGAATCTTTATACTGTACAGTCTTCATTCTTTGTACCTGCATGGTTAAATCCTGCATATACATATATATCTAAACTATAATGTTAGTATTTATATTTTATAATCTTATTCAAAGGTTGTTGTCATCAAAACCATCATCTCAAGGACTAACACCTCCAACTCATCTTCTGAGCTCCAATGCCTCCAAAGCAATCTGTAAATATGCTCGGTTTGACCTGAGCATTATAATAAAATAACACCCGAGTCAGTCTCGAAAACCAGCGTGAGAAAGCACACCTAACTGGATCTTTCAGTTATAAAAACCTTTAAAATCAAGAGTATCTTGTAAGACCACGCCGCTCATAAATACGAACGGGTTTTTACCTTACGATAACTAAAACATTTTATAGAAAATTCTCTGATATTATAATAATGTCTAGAATACAAATACTTATTTATCATAGCCAAAATTGTTACATTATTAAATTCCAGCATACTAGGTTCTACAATCAAAATCATAAGGGTATGTATTGGAGAATAGATTTCATACTATGACAAGGTAAGGAACTACCTTCCGAAGGTACATCTATAGATAAATGCACCAGAGTCTAACAAGAATATCTTGTACCCCTACCACACAAGACTGGCCTACCACATGACTAGTAGTACTGAATATGATCACCTCACTTTGGACCCCGAAGCATACATGAATAGATAGTAACCGATCTAGATTTGGAATGACCATATCTTGATAGGAGCGACCCACTTGGCCCTACTGCATGCCCGATTTTTGTCATCTTCCGGTTAATGAGGTTCAAGGCTACGTTTTACCTTTATATAGCACTTCCCACTTAGAATTCTAACCCTGCCATCCAGGCAACAATGCAACACCAGCATTCATCCATACAAGTTCGTTCTAGGACTGAACGAAACAATTGAGAACTCCATCTCAAATTCCATCATCTTCAAGTTATCTTCACATCGAAATGCTTAAGTTATATCGAAGTGGTTTTTGGATAACATATCTGATCCCGGTCTCTTAGAAAAAAAACCTTTGATAATTTTTGGTAAACTTAACCCCGTTTCTTTAGGAAATAAACAGTCAAAGATAAGAGCGAAGATCACCTCCTCGCCATTATTGGACGGATTACCTTATCATTATCCTAAAAGAATGAAACGAGATTTATACGCATAGTACAATATCATCAGGGATGACTGTGCCATATAACTCACGTGTTTCACATAGATACTTCCAAAGTTACATTGGGTTCAAATTCGACAGTCGGTTATTGATATGCATGTAAAAGTGCATATTTTTACTTCCATATTTAATCTACTTTTATTTAAATAAATGAGCATATTAGGGTATTTCACATATTTAAACCAAAATTTAAAGTGTTTTCAAATCATCATTCATTCATCTTCATATGGGGTAAAATGGTCAGTTTTGTATGTGTTAATTTTTGATAAAATGTACTTGCATATTTTAATGTTGTTTTGTAGGAATTTGAGTGATTATTGGAAGTGGTTTCATGTATGTATGCATGCACAAGTGAAGGAAGACAAAGGAATAAAGAAATAAAAGAATTCATGCAACATGGAGGAGCCTACCTACCCACTAACCCATGTACCACAATTAAATGCTAATGGAGATTAAAATGCACATGCAAATTTTAATGGGGGATTAATTAATTCTTTAATGATTACTTGGAGGTTACACTTCCTAAAGGGCATTTTAGGTAGTCCCCTAAAATATGAATTAGGGTTTTAAGCATGTATAAATACCCCTTATGTCTCATGTAATTATCTTCTGACCTTTCATGCAAACTGTAGCAAAAATCAATGAGAAATAAAATGGCTTCTTAAGCCTCTTCTTCTTTTTCTACATGCTTTTCCATTTCATGTTTACTTTTACTTACATGCTTTCTTCTATATCATGTTAGTAGATTAGCTTTCTTTTCATTGCGATTAGTTTAGATTTAATTTATGCAAGTAGTTTAGTTCTCTTTTTTTTAAAGTAGCTTTTACTTTCCTTGCTTTTTAATGTTGCAATCTACATGTGTTGAAATGATAACAAAAATGAGAAGCTAAACCCTTTCAATTTAGGGGTAATGAAGCTCTCTTAAATCATGTAGGTTCAACATATTTGTTAATTTATGATCTCTTTTTAGGCTTCATGGATAGTTAGATGTTGATGTAAGTTTATTAGTGAATTTGATAGCCTATATTGTTTATCACAAATAGGCTATTCTTACTCAAATATAAACACAATTTACATTAACATCTAACTAAGTGATTTTGATCATGGAATTAAAATAGAATCAAAATTTTATGATCTATGTTACTAACCAAAAATAGTAAATAGATCATGCTTAAAAACGATTTGTTATAGTTTCATATTCATTTTCATGACATTTAACAAAGTGGTTTTGGTGTTGTATTAAAGTTGATGATTTAGATTGTGTTAATTAATAACACAAATAGATCATAATTACGATAAATACATCACTAATACTACTAGATTAAAATGAGAGATCATATATTAAATTTTGTGTTGATTTATGTGAGAGTATGAGAGTGGATTTGCCTCTAAATTGTCTCTTAATCTTGTATTTTTATTCACTTTTGTTTTACTTAGTTTTTACATTTTTTTAGCTTAAACCAATTTCAAACTCTTTGGGTTAATTTGACTGAGTTGAATTTAAAATTAACTCTAAATTGTCTCTTAATCTCGTATTTTTAACGATTATATTTTTAACGACGGTGTTCTAATCAATAGAAAATCCGGCGTTTTAACAAGTTTTTGGCACCGTTGCCAGGGAATAACAATTTAATTTTATGTTTACTCTTCGAATTATTTTTGTTTTAATTTATTTTATTTTCATTTTGTGTTTTGTTCTTCTTAAAAACCAAAAAACAGAAAAAAGAAAAAGGTTGTTGTGCATTTGTTTTGTTTTCAATTGTTTTGACTTAGTTGTGTTCGGTTTTATTTTGTTTAATTTGCATTGCTTAAAAACAAAGGATTACGCACTTGCATATTCATTGCATTTCATTCTACATTTCATATTTCAACAAGTTCTATTGCATATAAAATAAATATATACAAATACTGTTCACTGTGCATTTCTGTGCACTTTGCATTTCTGTTCCACCATCATCTCTGCTCCACCTACAACCACACCATTCCTTGCACTTAACCATCACCAAACCAATCATTCACCTCACATTCAACTGCCTCCAGCCTCACTGCCATCCACTACTGCAATAACTTCAGCAACATCTACTCTTCAATCCCTTCCAGTATCAACTGTATTCACCCAGCAACCAACTACATTGCAATTCCCTTGTATACAACTTCTACATCATCCTTCTCAACCACCTCTGTCAACTGCTCCTCCACTATACAACTGCCTACAACACTACCCACTTCAAACAGCAAACAAAACCACCCTGCCTCCTCAAATTTCACCTCCATCCCCGGCTTTTCAACTGCGACATTTCACTGCACTCAACATAGTTTTGCAAAAAAACAGTGCAACTCCTCACCAAATAACCCCTTGCTACGTTAACCGTTCAGTGCTTGTCTGCCTCATCAAACATTGCTACTGCCTTCCTCTCTGCCAACTAACTACTCTACCACCTCTTTACTTTCCGCTCACCTGATCACAATTTCACATCACCACTAACCCACAACAGATCACTACACTATCAATATAAACCACCACAACATAAACCATCCACTACACTGCCATAACATCATCACACTTCACCAATCATCCACTTCTGCCTACTCCACCACTTCACATACTAACTTCTCCACTGCCTGCAAGATCATCCTCTGCATCCATCAACATCACCAACCATCCATTGTCAACATCCATCCCTCTGCCACCAGCTTGCAACTTCATTACCCCTCCCTATTACAAACTGCAATCCACCACTACAAACCACTACTTTACCTCATCTTTAACTCCAACATGCCACAACCACTGCCTTCAACTTCATCTCTGCCTCCCCAAACCCACTGCAGTACACATCTCTATCTCATTCATCACTCCTTTAGAACACATTACCCTACCCAAACTTCACCAATATAACCCCACAGCAACTTCCTTCCATCACCTCTTTCTCATCACATCAAAACTTGCACCTTCATACCCATAACCAGAGAGCTCACTCATCGAGACCACTGCTGCCCCCATCACCTTGCTTTCTACCACCTCCGTCATCATACTACCACCACAACCTACTACTGTACTCAATTACTTCCCTACTGCAAACATCACTGCAACCTCTCTTCACAACTTGCCTCTGTTCTACAATTTGCCTCCCTTCTCCATCATAAAAATCACCTACTACACTTCCAGAAAGCACCACTGCTTGCATCTCCTACTACATCAACCCCTACTTGCCAACTGCAATTCCATTATCATCCTTTCACTGCTCTCCTATTCACCTTCTTCCTACCAGAGAACCATCCACTCCCCTTTGCTACTGCCAATTTACACCCCACGAACCAATACGCCTATACCTGAAATGCCACCTAACAACACTTCCTTCATCAATTCCTCTTATACCATCAACATCACTTCCTCCTACAACCTGTCACCTCACATCACCACAACGCAGTTCAACCTTGGTACCATGACTCCCTCCTTCAAATCGCAACAATTCCAACACCCAAAATCCCCCAAATCCTTATCAAATCACATTATCATCTCGCAGCGCATGAACATGAACACCAACCTAATTCCAAAATCCAGCTCAGCCCCTCTCGCGAATTCGATTCAAGTTCCATTATTTTTTTTCTTCGTTTTCTCTTTTCTTTGCATCTGTTTTTTGTTTGGTTTAAAAAGAAAAAAAAAATTCATAGTCTTTCATTTACCAGAGAAATGGGAATAGTTCATTTACCGGAAAAAAAATTTCATAGTCCTTTAAAGTTGAGTAGTGGGCCTTTTTTGAAACGGGCCGGGTTAGTTTTATTTCATTTATTTTGCCTTCTTTGCTTATGTTAATTTCACTTTTCTTTTGTTTTTTTAACTAAAAAAACAAGTTATTTTGGTTTCGTTTGTTTTAGTTTATGGTGGTTTAGTGAATTTGTTTTAGTTCTTAATAAAAAAAGTTGTTTTGTTTTAATTTGTTTTACTTTCGTCCTTGATATATATATATATATGTATATATATATATATATATATAGTTCAAGTTTTCAGGTTGCAAAAGTATAAAATCAAAAGCATGGGATTAGCTTGCTAAAATACTACTCTACTTAGCTTGCCTATAAAAAATAGCTGCTTTGAAAAATAATAAATTTAATTTGTAATAATTCTGCATGCTCTGGTATCATGCCTTTGTCTATTGTTTTTATTTTCTTTGCATTGTTGGTTGCTTGCATTATAAATTTTCAAAAGTAAAAACAAAAACAAATTTCATTCGTAGTATCATTGTTAATTAACGTTTATTTTCAGTTTGCATTCATATCATCTTATTTTATTTTCTAAGGGCAACACCCAAATCCAGATAAGGTGGGGGATTTCATCACCCCTTCCTTGGCCCACAAATTGCATTACATCGTAGAAATTTGTTAATAATAATGGTTAGACTTTGGACTTAAGGGTGTCACGAGTTCACCTAGGGCTTAATTGTATATTGACAAGTTGTCTTCTTTCGACAATTTATATTCTTGATGTCTAGGCTACGACATAGCAATAATCATATATAAGTATTACGGTGATTCGTAAATATTATAGTGATTGTTTCTCTGAAGGTACTAAAACCTTCTACTGCACTGCTACGGTTATTTATGGTGCACCGATAACTCTTGTTTGTTACCTGGCTAAGAACTATTTTGTTGGATTAAGACAATGTGTGATTATACAATTTTGGGTTAAGAGCTACTAAGGATAGAAAATTTGTAATTAATTCCTTGTATTCATTTAGTTGCATTAGTTTATGCATATATAAAAAAACAACAAAATACAATACTAAAAAAACTGTACATTTTACTTAACTTAGTTTTTAAAAGAAAACTCCAAAAACAAAAACAAAAATTAAATCTTTTCCTTTGAAAAAGAAAGAAATTTTTTTTCAAACAAAATCAAAAATCCAAAAAAAAACTTTTCAAAAAAAGAAAAAAAACATATAATCAAAATTTGAAAATCCAAAAAACAAACAAAAGTCAAATCTCCCTTTTGAAAAATAAATTTCTTTTGGTAAATATTTTTCCTTTAAAAACAAATATATATATATAAAACAATTTTTCACTTCATTTTCCAAACCTTGTTCATTCTCTTAAACTCGATTCTCGCTTCTTTCTCTTCTTGACCTTTTCTTATGCATGAGTACTTGGACTCCTGACACAACAACAAATTGTTTAACTCGATCAAACAATCCTCTAACAACGACAAATGAAAATGCCCCACGAACTCTCATGGATAGAATCTTTCCAGATAGAGTTTCTATTCCTTCTTGTATCTCATGGATAGAATCATATTGCCATGCTCCCAAAATTTGGCAATTTTGAACATGATGACCCATACATTTTCTTGACAAAATTCGAACAGGTATGCACGACCTTAAACTTCAACAACTTTGTGATAATGGAATCAAACTTCGATTAATTCTATTTGCCCTTACCGATTATGTTGAAAAATGATTAAAGTTGGGAAGAATTTGTAAAAGTTTTCTTAAAAAAGTTCTACCCCTTGGAAAAAACAACTAAAATCCAAAACAAAATTGTCAATTTTCATTAATTTAGGGGTGAACCATTTGGAAAATATTTTGAAAGATTTAAAGAGCTTTCGATAAAATGTCCACACCATAATTTCGAAAAATGGACCCTTTGACAAATCTTATACGATGGACTTGAAAATAGCTCACGAACCATGATTGAATCAATGTGCCAAGGAAATTTCCTCGCCCAACATCACGACGATGCTTGGCAATTTCTTGAAAACTTGGCTGAAAAGTCATCCCAATGGGAACATTCTAACGAAAAAGCCATTTATTCACGATCGAGCGCACACTCGATAAGATCGTCTTTGGCTTTGGAAGCTAAGATCGATGCAATGATCAATAAATACGACAACGTTTTCTCATCCAACCAAATGAACCAATCTTCCCAACCAATGTGTTATAAATGCAACGATCCGAATCACATAGTCGATCAGTGCCCTAACTCGATTGAACAACTCAATGCTTTCAACAAGGTTAAGAATGTCCTGTTTTCTCCAACATACAATCCTAGTTAGAGAAATCATCCAAACTTTTCTTGGAACCAAAATAATTCCAACACGAATTTGGTTTGTCCCAATTTTCAAGCATTTCTGAGTAATGCTTCGAATCCTCCTTTTCAACCCAATCATTTTTAACAACATTTTGCCGGTCCGTCTCAAAATCAACCGCCACAATCTTTTTCTCCCCAAGATGATAAACGATTAAGTTCACTTGAGAAAAGTCTTGAAACTTTGTCTAAAGCAACTACTCAAAGCCTCCAATCAAATAGCAATTTGCAAAACTTGTTAACCTCGTACATGCAGAATATGAGTCAATCAATTGCTAAACTTGAAATGCAAATGAGTCAATTAGCCACGTCTGTGAGCCAACGTGAATGAGGCACATTCCTAAGCCAGCCAGTTCGGAATCCCAAAAATCAAAACACGAATTTGAATCAAGCCCATGTGGTTCAAGATAACAACAAAACCCAAATGAATGCTATCACAACTTTATGTTCCGGTAAACAAATCGATAATCCAGTTGTTAATCCAAATGATTTACCAGAAACTCCTCTTGACACTTCAAAAAGACAAGTGAACCTGAACAAAATGTCAATCCAAATTCTTCTTCTACTCAAGTAGACCAACCTACTGAATATCGTGTTCCATTTCCACATCGCCTTCGACCCAAGAAACATTCTGACCAGATGGAAAAGATGTTGGAAATTTTTAAACAAGTCAAAGTTAACATCCCTCTTCTTGACATCGTTCAGCAAGTCCCTACTTAAGATATAATTCTTAAGGAATTGTGTACTCAAAAAAATGACACGCTCATGTACCCAAGAAAGTTTTCTTAGCTGCCGGACTTAGCGAGTCTTGTCCCGATCAATTCCTGTTTGCACAAAAAATGGACAAACACCTCAAAGTTGTATGATTTAGTAGATCTTATGTAGTTCTTAGTGATTTGGGTGATTTATGCAAATATATGAAAAGCAGGGGCTAAACTGTAAAAAGACACGAAGATTTATAGTGGTTCAGCCAGAATATGCCTACGTCCACTTTATATGTTATTTCTCTTCTCTTCTTTTGATTACCAGTACAAAGCTTTGATATAAGTAAAAGAAAGTTGTTTGAAAGTTCTCTCCGTGCTTGAGCTCTCAAAACTTGTCCCCATTGTTGTACCCCTGCCCCTCTATTTATAGAGTGAGGCTGGGGGTAGGGGTCTTGGAGGTATATAGCAGCTGGTGGGCCTGGGCTGCTACAATCTGGCCTGATAGGACTTTGGTTCGGTGGTTGGAGGCGAGGCTTGGTCCGGCAACGAGTTGGTTCGGTAGTGGGAGGCGAGGTTTGGACCGGCAACGAGTTGGTTCGGCAGGAGACTTGGACCGGCAATGGGTTGGTTCGGCAGGAGACTTGGACCGACAATGGGTTGGTTCGGCAGGAGACCTGGACCGGCAATGGGTTGGTTCGGTTGGAAGGCTTTGATTCGGTGGGAGACTTCTGGGTGGTCCGGCATGTCTGGTTCGGGGAGACCGGATGAAAACATCTCCAACACTTGCCCCCCAAAGTAGGGTACGTGCTTATAGGTGCCGTGCTTTGTTCCAGCTGAGTCATTGTATTCGGCCTGAGGACCGAACTACCTGGTCCGGCTATTAAACCTTGCTTTATAAATAGGAGTCTCTAACCTTCATATTTCCTTACCAACTGCGATAGCCGAATCGATTATTCGAACTGCCGAATCAGGTGAGCTTGCTTTCTGCCGAATGAACTTCTAGGACTAGGCTACCGAATGAATTCTCACATTGAGATGCCGAATGAGCCATTGATTGGCTTGACCGAATGAACTCTCATACTGGGATGCCGAATGAGCCATTGATTGGCTTGACCGAATGAACTCTCATACTGGGATGCCGAATGAGCCATTGATTGGCTTGACCGAATGAACTCTCATACTGGGATGCCGAATGAGCCATTGATTGGCTTGACCGAATGAACTCAGGGATCTTGAATTCCGAATGAAAAATGATACTGAATATGTTTTTACTGAATGACGTCATATATTTGTTTACATCTTCTGTTCTAACAATGTGTTTTTTCGGTATTGTAGATAATGTCTCGCAAAGTAGAAACTCGATCAGACAAGAAGAGATCCGGGGGTGAAGGAGAGTCCTCGGCCGTGCCCCCAGCTCAATCAGGATCGGAGCGTCATGGGCCTGCCCCAAGGTCGTTAGTGGATGGATATGGTCCCCAGGAGCTGCTGGATTCCCCGCCTGACTGCTTTCCTAGCTCTCTCAAAGAGGAGCAGCTCGATGTTATATCTCGTTCCTTTGGGATCGATAGAGCCCTCATGCTGCTGCCGGGCCCAGGAGTCATGCCATACAATCCTCCCGAAGGATACTTTGCTTATAGTAGGTACCATTGTATGTGTGGTGCTATCCCGCCTCTCAATGCTTGGGTAGTCAGCTTCCTCACGTATCTAAAGGTGGCCCCATTCCAGCTTCAGCCCAACTCTTATGCCATACTGGTGAGCCTTTTCGTTATTTTTCGGAGGAAGTATGGTCGCGCTCCCTCCAACCGGGAGATCCGGTACCTGTATAATTTAAGGGGCTATAAGAAGGGGTCTCCATATATTAGCTTGGAGTCAGCTGTGACCTTCAAGCCGGTCTTGGACCTGTACTCTAAATTCAGCATGTTCAAGAAAGAGTGGTTCTTTGTTAGGGACGACTCCGTCTCCATCCGGCGCTTTACCTCTGGATGTAAGCTGATGCTTTTACTTATAATTTTTATTCCGATTGCGATGCTTCTTCTCATACTTTCTCATTTTTGCTAGCGACAGGTGGCTTTCCGATTGTGGAGACTGACCGCCTGGTTCAGACGGCGGCTGAGATAGAAGCCATTCTTGGGAAATATAGATCATCTGCTTTCTTGATTAGAAATGCGATTCTTCTGGAATATAACCTAATCCTTCCGCAGCAGTCTGTAGTTAAGTTGAGGGAAACGGCGGAAGAGAGGGCGGCTGCTCAGACCAAGGAGGGTGTCACGGCAGAGGGTAGCAAGAGGAAACCTTTCACAAAACCTCCAGCTGTCGGAGGTAAGAAACTCAAGAAATCAGACGGTCCTTCCCCCAGCAATTGTCCACTTACCCGGGAGGAGGAAGACATAGAGGAGGAACGAGGAGAGGGTGGAGATGGTCGGGATGGTGACAAAGGTGGCGATGGCGTCGGGGCCCTACTTCCTGGGCAAGCGGGCGAGATTCAGGAGTGGACGGATGATGCGTTCCACCAGGCTTTTGAGGGGTTGGATGAGGATCCGGCTTTGGTAGAGAAGACCGGGAAGGCGGACAGAGCCGGGACTGGTGCAAGTGAGTCTTCTCCGACCATTCCAGCCAAGGTGGCTCCGACGACTCGAGGTGAACTCTTGACTCCTGCATGCTTCATTAATGATAGGGACTTAGGAATATTTTATGACCCGCTCCCGTCCTGGAATGAAATCCAGGACTTATTGCAGTATCCCACTCCTCCCCAGGGTTTGTACAACCACAGCTGTGTTTCTTTTCCTTTTTTAACTTGTAATTTACCACGTTTCTCGAATCGTATAGTAATGTAAGATTGTGACACTTGTTCTTTATATCAGGAGCAGGCAAGACGCCCAAAGCTTCAGACCTTCGACACAGGCTTGAGCAATATAAACTTTCCAAAATTTCTGCTAAGCCGAAGCCCTCAACCCAACGCTCCGGGGATGTAGTTGGATACCGTCCTCTTCTTGGGGTCATCGAAGAGGGTATTCAACAGAGGAAGAGGAGTCATCCTTTATCCGAAACTTCGCCTGGTCCTCAGCCTCCGGCTCAGCCTATTCATGATATTACTGAGGAGGGTAGCGAGTTTGTACCTTCTCCGCACCCGTCCGGAAACCCTTCTGTTATTCATATCGACCGTCCCGACTTGGCCCGTAATCCATTTGCGGGTCATCCTGATCTGGATCCAAATTCTCATGATATTACTTTTGACGAAGTCACTGGCGAACACCTTCTCCCCCGTAACCCCATGGTACGAGTACTTGATGAAGCCAAGTCCTTAGATCTCGATCTACTCACTACTCGTATAGTCACTATGGGAGACGAGGCTAAAGCTAATATTGATCGGGTGGCAGAGGAGACCAAGAAGCTGATGGGGCATCATGCTCGGCTGGTCAAGGCCGGAGAGGAGATTGGGAGCGCCAATATCCGACTTCGATTGGTGGTTTCGGATCAGGCCAAACAGCTTGCGGATCAGGCTATCCAGATTTCTCAGCATGAGGCTGCTACTGGGCGACTAAGGAAAACCATGGAAGAGGCCAGTCGGGCCGAATTGCGGAAAATGGAAGCTGCTTGCAAAGAGCGGATTGACATGGCTATTGCCACGGTGGATGAGGTTCGGAGAGCGGATCTCGAGCAGGTGGAGGAATTGTCCGAGAAACTTGAGGCTGCAGAGCTTGCTCAAGCTAAGTTGAGGGAAGAGATGGAGGTGATGCGGAGGTCCCTTCAGGCTGATTGCTCGAGATACAGATTGGAGAGAGATGCTGCCGTCGAAAGGTTGTCGGCTTCCGATGCCCGGATGAGGGAGTTTGAGGAGAATGAGGGAATGATGGATGACATGCTCCAGGACATGTATTTCCGAACTTGGAAGCAGGGCAATCTCTCTTGGATGGATGATTATCCCAGGGTCATGGCCAAGATCTATCTTCGGGCTTTGGAGGAGGCTAAGGCTGATGCAGATAAAGAGGGTGGAACGGTCTTTAGTATGGATGTGGTCACCGCCCAGTTCACCAAGGAGGAGAAAGTGGCGGTAAAGGAGGGTATGCGGCTGCTTGCTGCTGAAGAGGCAGGTGTGCAGGTAGAGGATGACGACCAGGACGGTCAAGAAGCAGGTGCTGGTAAGTCTTCCTTTCTAGTCTTTCCGTTAACTTGGTTACTTATCACTAATGAATCCTTTTTATGACCGGACAGGCGGGCAAAAGAGCAAGGACAAGACTTCGACGCAACCGGCTCCCTGATTAGACCTGGAAAGTTCTTTTTGTAGGCTTGGCATTGTTGTATCTGTTAGTCTTAAGACAGTAGAGTAACTTCTAAGTTGTAATTCTTGCTACTTGTAATAATCAACATTATTCTCGACGTGTAATTTTTTAACTTAAGCTGATTTTGTCGTTTCTTGAATATTTGTTGTTATTTCGACATATCGTATGAGAATTGTAGCTATGTATATTCTAATAATTAGATTGTGTTTGATGTGAGACTCTGGTTCTACACCATAATTTTATGACTTGCAATATTAGCGTGTGGTGTGAACAAATTATAGTCATGTATTTATACATAAAAGAAGAAAATACCGCCTTTCATGTTTTAATCGTAGATGGCAGTCTTGAATATCTCGTAGGACCGAGCATAGAATGTAGTCGAATGTCCTGCCACTGTGAGTCCCTACACCCATTGGCGAGTATCTCCTACTCTGTATCATGTACTTTAGGGATTGTTATAGGGGATAGGAAAAAAAAAGTTTTTTAAATAAAATTGAAATACGTGAAATAGTAAAACTTCCAATCACGGAAGGCCTTCGATGTGCTTAAGTTCGTGGCAAACGGGTTTTGTAGTCACTTTCCCTAGCTGTGGGTCTTGGAGACATTTGTCACCCATCTTACGCCTATGCGGGGAGTTAATTCTTTTTTACCACAGCCGCACTTAAGACACATCGGAGCCGAGATCGCGCACAGTAACTACCCGGGCCATTATGGCCCGTAATCGTGGGTATTATTCGATTTACTGTGGCCGGCTAGCGTGGGTGCCGATCGTCAACTGTGAACTGCCCCTGGCTGGCCACACCTTATGTTGGGGCTTATAGTCGGTTCACAGTTGCCGGCGAGCCTAACGCCGTAATGAGCTGCCTCGGCTATAGTCGGCCTTCTCGGTGGCTTATAATCGGCTCATTACAGTTGGCTTTAAGGGTCGTCGCGAGCAATGAGTTAACCCGCAGCAGAGGGATGCTGGAGCAAAAGTGTCTCATTGGCGAAGGCATAGATTCGCATAGTACCTGTTAGGTCTTGTCCAGGTGAAGTTGTGTCGTGGAGTGCTTTGAATAGAAATGCTGTATACTCAGGATTTTGTTCAACAGAAAAGGATAAAGTTAACAAGCAGCCAAGATACAAAGGAACAAAAAAAAGAGACAAGGTTTTTTAAAGTGGTTCGGCACGAAAAGGCCTACGTCCACTGATTCTCTTTGTTAATTCACTTCACATGGGCAATACAAGTTAAGAAAAGTATCGACGGAGGTGTTGGATGTTCCATGCCCTCTGGAACACCTCTCCGTCCACTGTTGACAAAATATAGGCTCCGTTGTGGAGATCTTTATGAATTACATATGGTCCATCCCAGATTGGGTCTAGTGCTCCAGGGCGAGGGAAGATTCGCTTGAGGACAAGATCCCCTTCTTGCAAGGTACGATGCTTGACTTTGGAGTTGTATTGTGCTGCCACTTTTTGCTTGTGGGCTGCTGTTTTGAGGATTGCATCGTTTCTTCTCTTCTCGATTAGATCCAAAGACATGTGAAGGAGTTCTTCGTTCTCTTCTGGGTTATAGTGGATCCGACGATGGGAAGGCACAATAGTTTCAACTGGGAGCATAGCCTCCGATCCGTATGCCAAAGAGAAAGGAGTGTGCCCTGTCGATGTTCTGAAAGATGTGCGATAGGCCCATAGTGCCGTAGGAAGTTCATCCACCCAAGCGCCCTTTGACTTTTCGAGCTTCTTTTTTATTAGAGTTTTCAGAATTTTGTTGACCGCTTCGACTTGTCCGTTTGCCTGGGGATATGCTACGGATGAGAAGCTTTTATGAATTCTGTGTTCTTGGCACCAGTTGGCGAATTCCTCGCTGTCAAATTGAAGTCCATTGTCTGATATGATTTTGAGTGGGACTCCGTACCTGCATAGAACATTTTTGATCAAGAAGTTAATAACTTTTGCTGAAGATACTTTATTTAGAGGTTCCGCTTCCACCCATTTGGTGAAATAATCAACTGCCACTATAGCATATTTGGCCCCGCCTCGGCCCATTGGTAGCTCGCCGATTAAGTCAATTCCCCATATCGCGAAGGGCCAAGGGCTGGTCATCTGAGTAATCTCGGTTGTTGGTAGCCGAGGGATCTTTGCAAATTTTTGGCATCTGTCACACTTCTTGACGAAATCTAAGGCGTCCTTGCTTAAGGTGGGCCAGAAATACCCGTATCGGAGTATCTTTTTTGCTAATGTTTGCCCCCCGGTGTGATCTCCACAGCTCCCCTGATGGATGTTGGATAAGATTTCCTTGGCTTCCCTTCCGGCGACACACCTTAATAATGGGTTAGAGAAACCGCGCCGATAGAGGATGTCTTCTTGTATTGTATAGCGGGATGCTTTCCTCAAGATTTTCTTGACTTCATTACGCCCGTTGGGTAGTGTGCCACCTTGTAGGTAGTCTCGGATGGGAATCATCCAAGTTGCTTCTTCGGCTGCGACTATCAGATTCACTTGCTCAAAACTCGGGACCGTTTGCTTTGAGATGGTTACTGCCCCAAAGATGGCGATGTCTCTCATACTCGCCTGCTTTGCCAGTTCGTCGGTCTCTTGGTTCTCTTCCCGAGGGATGTGTTTGACTAAGTACTGATCCAATTGGCTGAGAAGCAACTTGGTCTTCTTTAGATATGCTATGAGTCGTTCCTCTCGAGCTTGGAATTCTCCTAGTATTTGATTAACAATAAGTTGAGAATCGCTGTGAAGACACAAAGAATTGGCTCCGATTTCTATGGCAATTTCTAGTCCAGCTATCACTGCTTCATATTCTGCATCGTTGTTGGTGGCGGCGAACTCCAACCTTATAGCATAGTGCAGTTTATTTCCCCTGGGAGTGATTATTACCACACCTGCCCCCGAGCCTTGTTCGTTCGATGCACCGTCCACAAAGAGATTCCACTTGATATCTTCCGTTATTCCCAGTTGCTCCTTATCCTCGTTGGTAGTGAATTCTGCAATGAAATCAGCCATGGCTTGTCCCTTGATGGCGGTGCGAGGGTGATAGGTGATATCATATTGACTCAGCTCAATACACCATTTAAGTAGTCGCCCGGAAGTGTCGAGACGATGGAGTACCTGCCTCAGTGGTTGATCGGTCAGAACTTTGATGGAATGGGATTGGAAGTAGTGACGTAGTTTTCGTGAAGTGATTAGTAAACAGTATGCTAACTTTTCAAGCTTAGGATATCTGACTTCTGCCCCAGTAAACCTTTTACTGACGAAGTAAACTGGTCGTTGCGTGCGGTTGTCTTCCCTTACCAAGGCAGCGCTTAGAGCGTGAGATGACACAGCAAGGTATAAGTATAATTCTTCGCCTTCGCTTGGGGTCGAGAGTACCGGTGGTTTCTGGAGGTGTTCGATTAGGTTAAGGAAAGCGGTTAAGCATTCGTCCGTCCATTCGAACTTTCCTTTATCTTTCTTTAGAGCTTCGAAAAAGGGGACGCACTTGTCCGTTGCTTTGGAGATGAATCGGCTTAGGGCAGCCACTTTTCCATTTAGGCTTTGCATTTCCTTTCGGGTGGAAGGTATCTTGATGTCCCTTAATGCTCGGACTTGTTCAAGGTTTGCTTCTATCCCTCGGGCATGGACGATGAATCCTAAGAATTTTCCCGATGACACTCCGAAGGAGCACTTTAGTGGATTCAACTTCATTCCATACTGTCGAAGTACCTGGAACATTTCGCCTAGGTGGCTTACGTGATCTTTGGCTTTCCGTGATTTTACCAGCATGTCGTCTACATATACTTCCATTGTTCGTCCTATTAGCCCTGCAAACATCTTGTTGACGAGGCGCTGGTAGGTGGCTCCTGCATTTTTAAGTCCGAAGGGCATCACTTTGTAGCAGTATAAACCCCGGTCGGTGATGAAACTAGTGTGGTCTTGGTCGGGAGCATGCATAGGAATTTGGTTATATCCTGAGTATGCATCCATAAAAGACAGGAGTTCGTGCCCGGCTGTGCTGTCTACAAGTTGGTCGATTCTGGGAAGCGGGAAGCAATCCTTTGGGCAGGCGTCGTTTAGGTTGGAGAAGTCAATGCAGGTCCGCCACTTCCCATTAGCCTTCTTTACTAGTACCGGGTTGGCGATCCATTCTGGGTAAATAGCTTCTCGTATGAAGTCATTGGCGAGTAGATTCTTTACTTCTTCATCGAGGGCTGCTGATCGCTCTGCCCCCATACTTCTCTTTTTTTGTTTTACAGGCGCCTTGGTAGGATCAATGTTTAATACGTGGCACGCTATGTCGGGGGAGATTCCGGTCATGTCAGCGTGTGACCAAGCGAATACATCCAAGTTGTGGCGGAGAAAATCAATGAGTTGTTCCTTTAATTCAGCTTTCAGCTGGGACCCAATTTTCAGTAGCCTACTTGAGTCGTGCTTGTCTACAGATATAAACTCCATAGCCTCTGCAGGTTCGGCGGTGGCCTCCTCCTCTTTGTCCCTAGGGTCCAATTCGTTGAAAGGGTCGCTGGTGTATCGAAGAGGAGGGGCTTTCTTTAGTTGCTATGCTTCAAGGTTTTTTGTGCAGAGGGCAATCTCTACACCTTTCCCCTTATCTTTCTTGTGGTTGTTACGAAGTTCGGTTACATAGCAGTCTCGTGCAATATCCTGGTCTCCTTCCACTTCCCCTACCCCATTGTCTGTTGGAAATTTCATTTTCAGGCACCATGGGGCTAGGACAATCTGGAAGTCAGACAAGGCTGGTCTTCCTAAGAAGGCGTTGTCGGCCGAATGGTTTTCTACCAGCACAAACGTTTGTTTTCTTACAACGGAGCGGGGATGGCTTCCAATCTCCACAAAGAGGTCCAGCTGCCCGAGGGGCATCTTCGCATCCCCAGTGAAACCGTGTAGTGGTTTATCGCAGGGAGATACATCCTTCATTGATAGCTTCATTTTGTCGAATGCGTGTTTGAACAGGATATTTACAGAGCTTCCAGTGTCTACCAGGATTCGGTAAACCTCGGCGGGACCGAGTCGGGCAGAGATAACCATGGGATCCATGTGAGGGTACTGTCTTCCTTCTAGGTCGCGTTTACTGAATGTGATGTCATCACTTTCTTTCCGCTTTGGGTGGCGCTCTTCTATAACCGTATTGACACAGTCTCTATTGTCTCTAAGCGACTTCCCATATCTTTCCATCTCTCTCCAACTTCTGTCTGCGATGTGCGGACCTCCTGAGATGGTATGGACCACTATCTTCTCTTGACTAGAGCTGCTAGCGTTGCGGTTTCCTCTGTCGGTCCCTGGTGAGGGTAGCCTTGGGTTTTCATTGGCAGGAGCTGGAGTTCTGTCTTGACTTTTTACATAACGCTCCAGTTTCTTCCTTCTGATGTGTTCCTCAATCAGATCTCGGCGATGATGGCATTCGTTGGTATCATGTCCGTGAGATTCGTGGAAGCGGCAGAATTTTCCAGACTTCTGTGCGTTATCTGATTCCTTCTTGTATGGTGGGCGTTTGTATCTAACTTCGCCTTGGGTGGCAAGGAAGATATTTTCGACGGTCTCGTTCAAAGGGGTGTAAGTGTCGAATCTTGGTCCTGGCCGATATAGGCGCTTTTCTACCTTCCTGCCCCCAGCATTGTCTCTGGAATCATTTCTTCGAACGTCCCTCGCCACAGCAGGGGCGTTGCCATGGGTCGTCTTACTTTGCTGTCCTGACTTCCCCTCAATGGCAGCATCCTCAAGCCTCATGTATTTCCCGGCTTCATGGAAGAAATCGGGTAAAGTAGCTGGTTTTTCTTTTGTCAACCTTCTAGCAAATTTAGTGTCCGGATGCACCCCACTGTAGAGGGCCATTAGGATAAGCTTCTCATCGGCATCTTGAACTGCGGCTGCTGCGGCGTTGAATCTGGTTAGGTATTGCTGCAGCTTTTCTCCGGGTTTCTGTTTGACGCTGGATAAGGAATAAGCGTCCTTAGGTTGCTCCACATGAATGCGGAACTGACTGATAAATTTTTCTTTCAACATTTCCCATGAGCTGATGGATCCTTGGGGTAGATGACAGAACCAGGAGGTAGAAAGATCTGCTAAGAAGAGCGGAAAGCATTTGCACAGTACTCCCTCTGTTGCTCCACTCATGAGCATATGCTGCGTGTACCTCTGTAAGTGTACAACGGGATCGGAGGTTCCTTTGTAGGGTTCCATTGTTGGCATCTTCCATTCTCGGGGGGTGATAGCAATTTCGATATTGCGAGCAAAAGGGCTGGTTACCCTAGCACCTATCCCTCGATCTCTTTGCTCCCGCTGGACACACTCTCTGAATAAGCGTGCCATCCTTTCATCAGAACTTGGAGCGGATAGAAATGAGTTTGGTTCTGTTCTGTGGGATTGATTCCGCCCAGACGACCTGTAGGGATGGTATCGTCTGTCATTCCTCATATTTTCCCGTGGCTGCCTTTGGTCTTCTGGGAGCATGCTTGGGTCAGCTACAGTTGGCCCTTGCCTTGATCTCCCCCTGTTGGGTTCTGATCTAAGCACTTCCTCGGGTCCCACTTCGGGCTGAACTCTAGCTCGGCCCCGTTCACCGGTGTTTCTGTTGTTAGGCAGCATGACAGGCTCAGCTATAGTTGACCTTCGCCCGGTACCTTCCCCGTTGGGTTCGGTACCAAACGTTTCCTCAGGCCTAACTTCGGGCTGTGCTCGGTCTCGGCTCCTACCACGGCTACTTCTGCCGTTAGCTCCTTCGAAGAAGGAAGATCTTTGCTGTCTCTGAGATCCTCCAGACTGGGACTCGCCCCATGATTCAGTGTTGCGGTTGGATTCTTCAGCGTCCCTCAAGCGTGACATGAGATGGTCCACCAAGGCTTCCTGCTGGGACGTGAAGCGGTTAGTTACTTCAACCACAACTTTGTCCAGATCTGCTCTAGTAATTGCTGCAGGCTGTTCTGCGGCGGGAGCAGTTGGGTTAGCCTGTTCTCCATTTGTTACCGTTGCTGGAGGAGGACGATTTACTTGATTCGTGACAGCTGGATCTGGAAGACTACTGGATGCGATGTTTTTTCCTTTGTTAACATCTTTTCTCTGTTTGGGAGGCATGTTTTCCAAGTGGGGGACGATGCTGTTAGGAAAACTTGTTAAGTAGATGAAGCTGAAGCTTCGAGCTTCTAGCTCTCAATGAAAGCACCAAAAATGTTTGCACAAAAAATGGACAAACACCTCAAAGTTTTATGATTTAGTAGATCTTATGTAGTTCTTAGTGATTTGGGTGATTTATGCAAATATATGAAAAGCAGGGGCTAAACTGTAAAAAGACACGAAGATTTATAGTGGTTCAGCCAGAATATGCCTACGTCCACTTTATATGTTATTTCTCTTCTCTTCTTTTGATTACCAGTACAAAGCTTTGATATAAGTAAAAGAAAGTTGTTTGAAAGTTCTCTCCGTGCTTGAGCTCTCAAAACTTGTCCCCATTGTTGTACCCCTGCCCCTCTATTTATAGAGTGAGGCTGGGGGTAGGGGTCTTGGAGGTATATAGCAACTGGTGGGCCTGGGCTGCTACAATCTGGCCTGATAGGACTTTGGTTCGGTGGTTGGAGGCGAGGCTTGGTCCGGCAACGAGTTGGTTCGGTAGTGGGAGGCGAGGTTTGGACCGGCAACGAGTTGGTTCGGCAGGAGACTTGGACCGGCAATGGGTTGGTTCGGCAGGAGACCTGGACCGGCAATGGGTTGGTTCGGTTGGAAGGCTTTGATTCGGTGGGAGACTTCTGGGTGGTCCGGCATGTCTGGTTCGGGGAGACCGGATGAAAACATCTCCAACAATTCCTACTAAATACAAAGATCCTGGATGTCCGACGATCTCATGCATGATAGGAGACAAAATGATTAACAAATGCTTACTCGATTGGGTGCGAGTGTCAATTTGATTCCTTATTCCATTTACCAGCAACTTGGCTTGGGTGAACTAAAACTGATGAAAGTAACTCTTTAATTTGCCGATCGTTCGATGAAGAAAACGAGGATGTACTCATCAAAATTGGTCAATTCATATTCCCAGTCGATTTCATCGTTTTGGAGACTCAACCTGTGAATAATCCAATGAGTCAAATTCCATTGATTTTAAGCCGACCTTTCTTGGCTAGTTCAAATGCTCTAATCAATTGTCCAAACGGTTCGATGAAAATTTCTTTTGGAAACATGAATTTGGATCTTAACATTTTCAATCTTGAAAATCAATCGTACGAACCACATGACCAAACGTTGGAAGTTAGCTCTATTCAAAAAAAAATTGATAATGAAACAGTTGACCTAAACCACAAACGCGAGACCGAATACGAACAACTGTTTCAAGATGAGCCTAATGAAATTGAAAATGCGCTTCTATTTGAACCCCTTACCATTGAATCAGAACTTCAACCGAATTCGTTGATTGAGCAACCCTCGAGATTGGACCTCAAACCCCTTCCCAATCACCTTAAGTACGCATACTTAGGTGACAACAAAACATTTCCCATCATAATTTCTTCAACTCTTTCTCTTGATCAATAAGCTTCTCTTCTTTCAACTCTGTTGAAAAACAAAGAAGCAATTGGATAGTCGATCACCAATATAGAGGGAATCAGTCCCCCTCTTGTTCAACATTGCATCCATTTAATTGACGTTGCCAAACCTGTTCGTGATGCGCAATGAAGGGTTAACCCAAAAATGAAGGATGCGGTTTGAGACGAAATTCTTAAAATTCTCGATAACGGAACCATATACTCAATCTCTGATAGTTCGTGGGTTAAGCCCAATTCATGTCGTGCCGAAAAAGTCTGGACTTACCATTATCAAGAACGAATCAAACGAACTCATTCCAACTCGTACTCAAATGGGTTGGTGTGTTTGCATTGATTATCGAAAATTAAATACTGAAACACATAAAGATCACTTCCCTCTTCCTTTCATCGACCAAATGCTTGAACGTTTAGCCGACTATGAATTCTATTGCTTTCTTGATGGATATTCCGGTTATAACCAAATTCCAATCGCGCCCGAAGATCAAGAGAAAATGACTTTCATATGTCCCTTTGGCACTTTTGCGTATCGACGTATACCATTTGGCCTTTGCAATGCTCCTGCTATGTTTCAAAGGTGCATGGTCAGCCTCTTTTTTGATATGATCAAACGCTTTCTGGAAGTATTTATGGACGATTTTTCCATCTTTGGAAACCCTATTTCTGATGCTTACACCATCTTGAGTTGGTTCTTAAACGATGCAAGGACAAACACTTGACGTTAAATTGGGTAAAATTCCATTTTATGGTCAAACACGGCATTATCCTTGGGCATGTCATTCCACACAAAGGCATTGAGGTAGACAAAGCTAAAGATGATGTAATTGTGAATCTACCCATTTCCAAATCTGTCAAAGACATTCGTTCATTCCTTGGACATGCTGGTTTCTATCGACGTTTTGTGAAGGACTTTAGTGAAATTTCTCGACCTCTAACGAATTTTCTTGGAAAATACGTTCCATTTGACTTTAATTCTGATTGTGTTTCTGCTTTTGAATGTCTCAAAAACGAACTCATTTCCACTCCCGTCATTTGCTTACCCAATTGGGATCTTCCTTTCGAAATAATGTGTGACACTTCTAACTTGCAGTTAGTGCTGTCTTAGGATAACGCATCAACAAAATTGTCCATGTCATCTACTACGCTAGTATGACTCTTAACGAGGCTCAACTCAGTTACATGACCACTGAAAAAGAGCTTCTAGCGGTAGCCTTTGCACTCGAAAAGTTCCAACCTTATATGATTGGGTCATACATTATTGTTTACACTGACCACCGTGCTTAGATACCTTTTCGCTAAAAAGGATGCTAAGTCTCATTTGATCCATTGGATCCTTTTACTCCAAGAATTCGACCTTACGATCAAAGATATAAAAGGATCAGACAATGTCATCGTTGATCATCTGTCACATCTTCCAAATGTGCCATCTTCTTTACCGATCAACGAGAACTTTCCCGATGAACAACTCTTTTCCGTTTCTGTCAATCCATGGTATGTCGACATAGAGAACTATTTAGTCACTAAGAAAAATCCTTCATTTTTGTCGCAACAAGATAAATATAAATTTCTTTCCCAAGTCAAGCACTTCTATTGGGATGATCATACTTGTTTAAATACTGTTCCGACCAAATCATTCGACGTTGCATTCCAAATTGTGGAATCAAGTGTGTTCTTTCGTTTTGTCACGACCAAGCTTGTGGTGGTCACTTCGGTCCAAAGAAACCCGCGGAAAAGGTGCTTCAATGTGGTTTTTATTGGCCTATGCTTTTTAACTAAGTGATTTTGATCATGGAATTAAAATAGAACCAAAATTTGATGATCTATGTTACTAATCAAAAATAGTAAATAGATCGTGCTTAAAATAAATTTTGTTTTAGTTTCATATTCATTTATATGACATTTTACAAAGCGGTTTTGGTGTTGTATTAAAGTTGATGGTTTAAGTTATGTTAATTAATAACACAAATAGATCATACTTATGATAAACACATCACTAATACAACTAGATTAAAATGAGAGATCATAGATTAAATTTTGTGTTGATTTATGTGAGAGTATGAGAGTGGATTGGCCTCTAAATTGTCTCTTAATCTCGTATTTTTATTCACTTTTGTTTTAGTTATTTTTTACATTTCTTTTAGCTTAAAACAATTTCAAACTCTTTGTATTAATTTGATTGAGTGGAATTTAAAATTAATTCATTTCCCCGCGGATCGACCCATACTCCCATACGTACTACAATTGTACGTCATGCGCTCGTAGTATTTTAACGATTATATTTTTAACGATGGTTTTCTAATCAATAGAAAATACGGCATTTTAATAGTTATTTAACTATCAAATAACAACATTCAAATCAGGGATCTAATTCCATAGAAAAAACCAACATTGCTTAAGCACCAAGCAACTCGAAGCCTCTTTTAACAAATCCTTCAATTAAGTCAAATCACTTTGTAAATATTTGTACCAAAAATACTTACAAAGATATACATATATACCTACAAATCTCTATTTCTCAATACTTGGAAAACTATCCATATACTTATCTCAACGGTATAAGTATTTCACCAACATTTGGGAAGATTCCCATTTTTATTCAATTCTAAAATCATTTACAAACTTCGTTATACATCAACAAAACCATTTATAAAATTCCTTTTATAATCCATAAACCCATTTCTAAAATTCTTTTATAAATATTTAAAACCATTTATAAAACTCTTTTACCCTTTTTAAGCAATCTTCCTTTACATTGTCCAAAACATGTTATAAGATTCCTCTTATAAACACCCCATCTGTTTATAAAACCCTATTTATAAATCTCGAAAACATTTAAAATATAAATTATAATCATTTACTTAAGCACTATTATTATATAATAGCAAACATTATAAATAATAAATATTAACTTTAAAACATTTTAAAATAATAATTAATAAATTCCAAATACCCTAAATAAAACAATAATAATTTATCTTTAACATTTTTATAAATACTAATAATTATTTTCAAAAATTTATTGATAAATAATTAAAATTAATTTCAAACCATATTAATAATTTAAATAATTAACCCTTTAAAATATTGATAAACAACTTTTAAACCATATTAATATAAATAAACAACTTTTAAAACATAATTATATTTCATTGATAAAAATCCATATTTAACTTTCCACACGATCGCCTCCATATTTATAAAGCTATATTTATAAATCTCTTCTATTTTATGAAACTCCCTTTCATAAAATCCCTTTGTTTATGAACCCCATTTATAACTCCATTCCTTTATAAATCTCACTTATTCATAAGGTCCAATTCAAAACATAATTTCAACCGTTTTTAACCTTGCTCCCATAGGTATAAATTTCTTTTATAAATTTCCTTCAATTATAAAATATCGTTTAGCAATCCAAATTTTACCCTCACCTTCAATTTCCAAAATAAAATCAACTATTTCTAATATACCATTCCACATCTTATAATAAATCCATCGTTTGATTTATTTCTCCCAATATATCCCATGATAATAGTTTCCTTTTATTTGTAAACACTGTTTATAAATCCATATTTTTACTAACAAAAATACGATTTTGCAAATCTCCACTTCTTTGTAAAATATCCCTTTTATAACTTATCACGTTTATAAATTCCATTTTAATATATATACCTATATAAATATATATTACTTTATATGAAATGGTTAATAAATATTTATATAAAAATATTTTTTTATTTTTTTTAAAACCATATCAATTATTATAGAAGACGAACTTATCTTAAGATTTTAAAAATCTTTATTTTACAGTTCGAAAATCTCTATTTAAAATATTTTATAAAACTATCAAATTATAATATCCAAAAATCACACCTTTGATTTTAAAATAAATTACTTAGAACCTATATAATTTCCAAAGTCGCTTGAAATCCCCTTTTAAAATCAATCACTATTTATGGTACTTTAAAATACCAAAATATAAGGCCCAATGCTACTAAAGCACCAAATAAGTAAAATTGTGTCCATGTCATCAATTATAACATCCAACATATCGTATATCAATTTATATGAAAATAAACCAACAGTGTGAGGAATCCTGTTGGATCCCTTCAACCCGTCCCCCTGTATCACATACAGTATATAATTATAAAAATATAAATCAACCGCTTCGAGGCGGGATTCGTATGCAAAGGGTGATCCGCTCTTACATAGGAGCGTAATAGGGTCTCATCCGCTCTAGGAGCAGGAATATATCCAAATTAGTAACATAAACTAGTAATCCACCCAAACAGTCAATAATAATCAATAATAATATATCTACAAATTCAATAAATAATTTTTATTGACCATATAAAATTTTCGATTAACCAAAAAGGTGAGATTAACTCACATTGAATTTAGTTCGTCAAAACATTCCGTTTTGAATTAAAATTGGACGAACGTCTAATTTTAATCCAAAATTCCCATTAGCTCCGAATACATCCAATCCATTTCCATAGCGTAGCCTTCATCGATACAATCGCAATGCAATCGTTGTGCTCAAAAATGACCTCTTATGAATTTGATATGGATAAATGAATGTTTGAATTAATTAAATTATAATTAACTCAAAATTTATAAACGTTTAAACAAATTTAACTACCTTCCCTCTCCAACATCTCGTTCATGAAACCCAGGCATTTGCGACTTTCTTTCTTTTTGTTTTCTAACAATCGATCGCTGTCGCTCGTCATGCCGCCAACCTCGCCGACCGCCGTGCCTCGCGCAATCCCTTCCACCTCGCGTGTCGTCGCTCCTAGTCAGCTGACCACCAAGATTCAGCCCAAAACCCTAACTTCGATCAACTCGAAACGACCACTGCCACACCACGTCGCAGCCCAATCACTCCGTCCATCTCCTTCCCACTACCCAAACGCACAAATCTCCAATTGAAGTCGAGCCCTGATACGGCCTTCAGTGGCTCCAATTAATACGCTTCGTTGGATTGTAGGAGGAAGTTTTGAAAATTTAGTGAACTCCATTCTCTGGTGTAAGCGGTTTAATAAGGAAGAAATGATATGGCTGGGTATGGGCAAGCGCGGCTATATCAAGTACACACACACACACACACACACATATATATATATATATAATTTAAATTTAAAAATATCGTGCTTTTTAAACGTTCAAATATCTCAAACTCCAAACGAGGCATGCCACCCAGTGTTCTATATGTTATACCCCAATTCCGAACACAATGGAACTAGTCTCGAGACCTAATTCGATCATATGTAGAAGATAGCTTTTCAAACCCAATTCTGATATAAATGTCTGAAATTAATTTCTACGCGTTTCGATCTCGCTCGCCCAAATGATATGTCCAGTCGCCATGAAATTCGACGGCATACTATAATATACTATTACGGATCCAATGAAACTAGTTTTGTCAAAATCTGAGATGGTGCCTCGAAAGGCTATTTTTATACGTTAATTAAAACAAATAATTATAAAAACAAAATTTATCACCCTAAATTCTCAATTTAAAAGTTTACTATCTCCATTTTTATTTAAATAAAATTTAAATCAACTTTCAAAATCATTTTTATTCATATTAAATTCAGGATCAATTATATTTAATATTCCCAAATATTAAATTTAATAATTTAATTATAAAATAAATCACTATAATTGAAATCCAAGTTATTTATCTTATAAAATTAACCTTTCAATATTTAAAACCAATTAATTATTCTAAATTCAAATGACTGAAATTCTAGGTCGTTACATTTTCCCCCCTTAAAAGAATTTCGTCCCCAAAATTTCCAAGGTAAGAAGAATGTCACAAACCCATTAACTTTTCAAAACAATTAGTGAAAATGGATTACCAAATTCTTTTAAACCTTTTAACTTTTCTAAAATCAATAGGTTGAAACTTTGTCATTAATTCCTCTAAATCTTTCAATTAATAATTAAAATTCCCAAAGCCAACTAATACCATTCCATTTATAAAACCAAAATCCAAATTTTAGTTATAAAAAATTTTCCCAAAATTCTCAAAAAAATTATAGCTCTTAAATTTACGGAAAATTTTGCCAACGTCTCCTTTGCGTGACTCGATCGTAAATTTACAATATATATATAATCACTAATATACATCTCATCTTTGAGGATGAGGCATCCCATAGGGAAAAATATACAAAATATGGTATGTAATCCGAGATGTGTACCTTATTTTAGTATTAGCAAGCATATACAACCGATAAAATGTGAAAGCAAGCCCCAAATGCGAAGCATATGTCATCCTCACCTACTATCACTCAACAACCAATGAGAATATATACATAGAAAATAATATCACTATATAACATAGACTATACCTTAACTATATGCAATTTTAGTGAATGTAACAAGAAAACTTATTAAACAAATAACATCATCCAATTTATTTGCCATCATATAAATTTGCATTTTCAAATGTCAACATTATACTTATACACTTTCATCACTTATTCACATTCAATTTATTCCCATTCAATTGATTGATATTCACTTTATTTCATTCACTTTGAATTCAATTTACGTTTAACCAAATTTCGTTTATGAATCATTTCATAAAATCATTACATTTTTAACCTTTCCTAAGTTAAATATATTTCACTATCACTTAATTAATATTATCATGAACAATTCCATCAACAATTACTTAAGTTTATTTCAAATATTTTATACAACACTTCTTATTTTTATTTCCACTTCAAAACTTAAGTTCAAAACCAATTCTATCAAACGCCCCAGCATATCCAATTCATTCATGCTCAATTAATTTTTCATCCAATTGATTCACATTCAGTTAATCTATATTCAATTAATTCACAGTCATTGGTTCACGTTGAATTATTCACATTATGTTTAACAACATTTTATTCCATACTTAATTCATTTTACACTTAAGTTAAATTTCATTTTATAACTCAAGTATATATATTCATTTCATCAATTCATTTTACAACTAAAATTCATATCCATTCCACGACCTAAGTTGCATTCTATTCTACAACTCAAGTTCAATTTTCATTTCATTAATTTACTTCATTAGTTCATTTCATTGATTTTATTACAAATCAAGTTCAATTTCAGTTATCCTTCATTAAGTTAAACTTCATCTCATACAACTCACTTTATTTACATTTACTTAAGTTAAATTTTAAATTTTATATCTCAATTCCAAACTTTCTCCTTTTATCTATACCATTTCCAATTTATAAGTTCAAAAACTTATTATCTTATGTTTTCTCAACATTTAGATATTAAATTTCCAGGATTTTAAACACCCGGTTTTGTTTCAAATCATTTTGAAATCATACATATACATAACTCCTTTATATTTCAAATTACACTTCTATAATCTAAAACAAATTTTTTTACCAAAACAAAACTTCAACGGTAGCAATCATCACTTAGAAACTCGAAAATGAATACTGATGATGCGGCCTCTCTACCAGAATTATTTTCCAGTGACTGAAGTGAGTTTAGTGCTTTCTATCTCTTTGAAATCCTATTTCAAAGTATTTCTAACCAAAATATTTCCAAAATAATACTATTATTATTTTTCTAAAACTTTCCAAAAAACAATTTTCAAAATCAATGGGTTTTAAATTCTCAAACTTCTTGTTTTAAAAATCATTTCCATTTACAAAATCATATCTATAAATATACTTATGGAATTTTCATTTCCTTTCCATTTATAAATCACATTTATAAATAATATTTATAAAATTTCACTTCTTAGGTAATATTATATTACAAATGTTGATTATTTTAATCATAAACAATACTCTATAATTTATGCTTACAAATTTATTTTCTTATATAACTCAATTTACAATTGTTTATTTTTGTTCGGATTATAGTAATCACAATCTTTGTTAGAATAAAAAACATCAAACATCAAACAAAAAATGATAATGATCAAATATTATATTTACTAACGACCAAACACGCCATATATAACTATAATAATTTCTAAAAAAATTATTCCTTTATATATGAAATATAATTTTGGTAAAATTATTTCATTTACCAATTCTCAAAACAAAAGTGTGTCGGTTTACCTTGTTTAAGCATTTGAAACCCCTTTCGATACCATAGCGTCCTACGTATCGATCAGAATTCATAAGCCGCTCAACTGATAAATTAACATAATATAAAACATTTTTATAATCACTAACAAATGCGCGCTCATATATATACACTCAAAACTTATAATAATGCACTCCATTACCTTATCTCTTAATGAGTTGCCCCACCAAAGCCAAGGTTCTCGCTTAACCTTGCACTCTGATACTAAGTGTAACGACACGCCGATCCGTACCATTCAAGCTGACAATAAACCATACATGTCCAACCCAAATCGAACAGAAAAAGGGATAGTTATGGGAAAGAAGGAGAAAGAAGAAAAGCAGAGAAGACGAAGAGAAAAGAAATTAAAACAACACTGAATCTCACAATCGCAGCGGAACAATATATAATATAATATCAATGACCTTTACAAAGAGAAACTATTATATACATTGTAACACCCCTAATTTTTAAATGACATTATTCAGGAAGTTTAATTAGATAAACTAAATAGAATAATGTAAAGATTTAAGTGGTTAAGAGATTGAGATTTGTGAAAGCATAAGGTAGTCGTGCTTAAATGAATGAACAAATGAAAATAAAGAAGTAATAAGAAAAGGGCAAAGTAGGAATAGATTATGTTCTTATACCCTAAACCCTTTAGCCTTTTCATTTACAACATTTACAAATTAAAACTAAGTATCAAGCTTGGGCGGCCACCATTAGAAGAAATCAAGGGGAAAATAAACAAGACTTTAAGAAGAAAGCTTAATCAAATTAGTTCTAAAGCAAATCTCAACCTCTTTAACACAAGCTAAAGGTGAATAATATATTACATCTGATTTATATATATATATATAGCTTTCGGTTTCTAGATAGGACCCATGTTTATTTTGCAAATGATTTTCCATGCTTTGATTGATTAAATGGATATATATGTTTGTTGATGATTTAGGCTATTTCATATAGATTTTATGATAAGAATTGATTTGGAAAACCTATTAAATGACATCCAAATGACTTGCATTTTTATATAAGGTTAGAAATATTATTTTAGAGATTGGTTTCAAGTTTTTTAATTTTCTAAATTATTGTGGATTTATTATGAATTTTCTAGTGAAGAAAATGGTTAAATTGGGTATAAATTAATTTCGGCAATTATATGTTAGCTTTGGGTCAGAAATTTAAATATGTTAGAAAACATATAAAAAGTGATTTATTGGAATTTTTGGAGAATTTTCCTAAGTGCTTTATTAAATATATAAAATTATTTAAGGTATGAGACTTAAATGTTTTATATGTTTAAAATAGAAGAAGGGGCAATTTGCTAAATGTTTTAAATTATTAAATACTGAATTCGGTGGCACTTTTAGAAAAGATTTTGGAAAATAAATTAGCTACCAATTGTATGAGGACAAATAAACAAGTTAATTAGAAAGATATTACTTTATCAAGTAAGAAAATAGTTTTTGTAAAGGTTTGCTGTTTTTCCACTCTCGGCGGCTACTTTTTGACTTCATTCTGAAAGTGCTACTAAGGTTCGTAATATGGAATATTATCTAAGTTATCTACTAGTGTGGAACATGAATATAAAAAGTAAATAGTAAAGTAAATGACACCAGAGATTTTTATACTGGTTCGAACTCCCGTTCTACGTCTAGTCCCAGAATCCTTCTAGAATATAACTATTAACCCTCTCTTAACCCAGAGGAATAGGCATTACATCGCCTAAGCAACCGAACAAGACTTCTACCGCCTAGACAACTGAATAGGGCTTCTACCGCTTGAGCAACTGAACAGGACTTCAATAATACAGAGAATTTTCTTGACTGGTTGTGCTCTTTTAATAGCACGGATAAGTCTTTAGAGTACACCCTTCCTATAATCTTCTCCTTTGTGGTATATAGTGTAGTTCGTGAAGATTGGAAGTTAATTTAATCACAAATGAATTTGTGCTTGAATGTGCAAGTGATTAGAACGAGAATTTGAGCGCAAATGGCAGAATGATTAGACAATAAGTATATGAGAATAGAATCAAAAATTAGGTGATTAAAACAAATGAATTGAAGGCTATTTAATGTGTTTAAGTGTTGCAACTCATCGTGAAAAGTTACGATCAAAAGATACAGAAACAACTCTTGAATCAAGGGTTGTTTTTGTTCATTGAATGGAAGTGACCGTTCAGAAAATAGCCGTTATGCATTTTCAGTCGACTGAACAAAAGATTTCAGTCTACTGAATTTTTAAAAATTTCCAATTAAAAGTAAAATTTAAAAAAGACTTATAATTCAGTCGACTGAATAGGGCAATTCATTCGACTGAACCTTCAAATGCACTGTGCACGTGCACATATATTCAGTCGACTACTGCCTGTTTCAGTCGGCTGAATACCTTGTTTTCTGCCATTGTGAGGTTTTTGAGAAGATTTTTGTGTGTGAACTTTGTGTAGTCAATGCTTGGTATAGGTGGTATGATTTGAAAACAATTTTAAGTGCTTGTGTGTGTGCATATACCACCTTGGAGAGATTTTAACAAAAATCATCTTCTAGACTAGACTAGACTAGACGAACCATAAATAATATTGAAGCTTCTATTTGAATTCTTGGTGTGCAATCTATTATCAAGTAGAATAGCATCTTCTCCTACAAATATGGTTAGTTCACATAATAATAGTTGTCATGATTAAAACATCAAAATACAAGGTTCTAACATTCTCCCCCTTTTTGATGATGACAACTATGTAAGTGTTTTAAAATTTTATAAGAATGATTTTCTCCCCCTGAATGATTTACTCCCCTTATTAAACAATTTCTCCCCCTTTGTCTTCAACAAAAAGGAATAAATAAACATGCGAAATATGTAAATAGAAAAACACATACGTCATAGGATAATAAAATGAGCATCAGAGATAATCGTGCACATTGAATTTTTAAAAGCAATGTCATAGAAACATCAAAAACAACATAAACAAGAAAAAACAATAATGTCTTAACAAGATAATATGGGCATAAGCAAACGGAAAATCTAAACCTCCTCACTCTCCGATCCTTCCTCTTCTTCTTCCTCTTCGGACGTAGACCATGTAAAGGGAGCGGGATTCTCGACAATACTTGTAGAAGTAGAGCCGGTGCATGAAATTTTATCCCAAATCTTGTTTAAGAAGCTTTGATGGAATCAAGCTTCTTATTGGTCTTGACAACATTCTTCTTGATGGTGACCAATCGTCGTCCGAGCTTGCTTTGTTTGCGAGAGAGTGTGGCAAGTTCTTGCTTCGGAGTAAAATCACAGTGAAGCTCATGGATCTCGTTGTCTTCTTCTTCTTCTACTTGACGGGGAGGTTGAGTTGAGGAAGAGGCAATGTGCATATCTCGAGTTTGTGGTATCCCTTGATCTCTATTGGCCGCCCATTGTTGAAAGCTTATGGTTTCTTGAGCTTGCGGGTGTTTGGGAAGATTCATAAGACTTAGGGTCTTGGAATTTAGTTCGCCAATAGTAATGAAATCGGCATCGGGTAAGGAGACTCCAAAATTTAGAAGGATGCACATTATATAAGTGCCTTAGTGAATGGTCTTTCCTCCTATGATTGACGGTGAGGAACTCGTCCAAGATAACTTTAGCCCAATTTACCCATTGAGAAGCGTAAATGGCATAGAGAGCTTGAAAATCTCTCTTGTAAACTTTCTTGTAACTCCCGGTACGAGGTTGAAGAGACCGAATAAGAGCGCGAGGTAGAATTCGTGCCTTTGGTTATAAGGCTATGGATTTCAGAATTGTCAAGTCATTGAATAGAAATCGATGGGAGACTTCATCTCGATTATACATATTGACTTCTACATCATCGATATATACACCTTCGGATGGACAACGAAGGATGTGACCAAGCCTTTAAAGAGGAAGGCAGAGTTTGACCTCGCAAACTAAGGTCCATATGCAATCATCTTTATTCCTTAGATCTTGGTGATCCAAGTTCATATTTGCGAAGAAAAATTTAAGGAGAAGAGGATAAATTTTAACATAGTTTAAGTCATACCCAATTAAGGAATCGATGCCACTAGACTCAGCGATTTCTCGAATGGAATAAACGTTGAAATCAAGGAACTTGACAAAGGAGCATTTAAAGATTCAGGAGCTTTTCATAGAATTAAATCTTGTAATAGCAGTTTCATTGTGGAGCCAAGATCGAATTTGGCTTTCTGAAGGTCCAGCAGTGGATTCACGAACTCTTTTGCTTCGGGGAGCCATTGATTTAGTTGGAGTTGGAGAAAAAATTGATTTTTGAAAATGGGGCTAGGGTTTTTTGCAGAAATGGGTAAGGGTTGAATGAAAAAGAAGAGAGAGTTATATAGAAGGTTGGTGAAAAGGTGTTTGGGGAAGTGTGTAGGCATGTTTTAAAACCAGAATTTACTGGATTCAGTCGACTGAATGAGGGGTACCAATCGACTGGTGTGCAGGCATTTCCAACCTGCGTCTTTTCAGTGCAAAAATAGGCAATTCAGTCGACTATTTTCATAGGCTCAATCGACTGGTTGTTGAAGCAAATTCAAAAGTATATGAAGATTCAGTTGACTGGAATTTTAGTGGGTTGCAAGAAATAATAGGTCGCAAGTTTATAGTGAAAAAAATAGGATTTTCAGTCGACTATTTTGATTGGGTCAGTCGACTGAATCTGGGTTAAAATTTTATTTTGGTTGAATCTTCAGTCGACTGGTATTCCCAAAACAGTCGACTGAAACTGTGGAATTTTCCGAACTAGGCTTTACTTAAAGTTTTTCTTTAACAACATTATTTAATATATATATCTATACTTATTAGTTTTTTAATTTTAATCTATTAAATAAAAATATATTCTTATTTAACAGAAAAACATTCAACGTATACATATTTTAATATAAAACAACAAACAAGAAGGCTTAATTTTAAAAGAAGGCTTAATTTTCGGAAGTTTTTGAATCATCCGAATGTGGTTCAATCTTTGTAATTTCTTGTAATGGATGGATAGGTGACCATACATTTCTACGTTCCCAGGAGTTTGACAACACCTGAGGACGTTGAGGACTTCGTTCCAAAGAGTTTGGTGGCACTTGAGGATGTTGAGGAGATGGTTGATGCGTGCATTGCTTTGAGGATGATCCGTAAATCTTAAAAGCGAATTGTTCTAGGAAACTTAAGCATTTAGCATTCACTTTTTGCTCGTAGTACATCTCGCGTTGTAGTTCTAAAGTTTCTCTTTGATAATGGTGTATATCATCAATCTTTTCTTTAGTGGACGGAGAGCCAAACTTAAGGTACGTTTAGATCTTTTCCCTTGTGGCGTATACCCATTGTGATGTTTTGGTGAAGGTGAAATATTGATAGGGATATACACTGGAGTTGAGTTGTTTGAATTGTTTGATGAGTCAGAGGTTGGAGTGCTGAAAACTATAGAAGATTGGTTAGATCCTTCTTGAGATGCCATTATGGAGATTTTGTATGAGTGGAAAAAGATTGAGCTAAAAGATTTGAATTTAAGTAATGATTGAAAAGGTGAGTTTGATAAAAAAAATGAAGCTTATTTAAACTACTCGTATACACTATTTCAGGTTTATGCAAGTTGAGGTGCAGAACGTTTGAAAATTCTTAACCAAGAAAAAATGAGAGGTAGGAAATCTGAAGATTAAGAGCCAGACAAACAATTAGAGGTGAAGTATGTTATTAAAACAAGAAATATCATAGCACATTGGAATGGCACACAACTTCCTTACTAGTGACCTGAGATCGAGTGCCCGTAGCTTCATTTTTGTAAAAAATTTATTTTGAAAAAAAAATTATAAACAAAATTTTATTAAATTATAATTCATGTAACGATATAATTCCTAGTTCTCGTCATAATTTAAAAAAAAATCAATTAATGGTTTTGTAAAAATATCAGCTATTTGATTTTTCGAGGGTACAAAATCAAATGATATATTTCCTTTTCCTATATTATCGCGAAGAAAATGATGTCTAATATCTATGTGCTTGGTTCTATAATGATTTATTGGATTTTTCGATAAATTATTGCACTTGTATTATCACAGTAAATTGTAGATTTAGAATAGTTTATTCTGAAATCTTGTAGTGTTTGCTGCACGTAGATTACTTGAGCACATGCCAAAGCAGCAGAGATATATTCTACTTCTCACGTCAAAAATAAAACACAATTTTGTTTCTTACTAAACCAAGATACTAAAGATCGTCCAATATAATGACAAGTACCACCAGTGCTCTTTCGATATGTTCGGCATCCTCCAAAATCAACATCACTATATGATACTAATTCAAAAGGACATTCTTTTGGATAAAAGAGACTGTAGTCATTAGTCTTGCTTAAGTATCGTAAAATTCGCTTCACCGCCTGCAAATGTGATTCTTTGGGATTCGCTTGAAATCGTGCACACAAGCATACACTCATCATTATATCTGGCAACTAGTAGTTAAATAGAGTAATGAACTAATCATACTACGATATAGTTTTTGGTCAGCACTTTTGCCATTTTCATCTCTATCGAGATGTACAGTAGTACTCATAGGAGTTGGTTTAGTAGAAGTGGTTTCCAAACCAAATCGTTTTATGCAATTATTACAATATTTTTCTTAATTAATAAAAATTCCATTATTTAATTGTTTAATTTGTAAACCAAGAAAATATGAAAGTTCTCCCATGTGAGACATCTCAAATTCTCTTATCATAATATCAGAAAAATTCTTGACATAATTTTTCATTTGTTGAACCAAAAATAATGTCATCTACATATACTTTTATTATTAAAATATCATTTTTATCTTGTTTTACAAACAAAGCTTGATCTACTTTTCCAATTTTAAAACTAGAAGTAATTAAATAATTTTTAAGACAGTCATACAAAGCACGAGGTGCTTGTTTTAAACCGTATAAAGCCTTTTTCAATTTATAGACATGATCTGGCTATTTTTCATGTGAAAATAAAGGTGGTTGTCCTACATATACGTTTTCTTTTATAAAACCATTTAACAAAGCACTTTTTACATCCATTTGATATAGTTTAAAATTATTAAAACACGCATAAGCTAATAAAATACGTATAGCTTCTAGACGAACTACAGGTGCAAATGTTTCATCATAATCTATTCCTTCTTCTTGATTATAACCTTGAGCAACTAGCCTAGCTTTATTTCGAATAATATTTCCTTGCTCATCGGCTTTATTTTTGTAAACCTACTTTGTACCGATAACCGCTTGATCACTTGGTCTAGGAACTAAGTCCCAAACATCATTACATCCAAATTAATTTAATTCTGCATAGCTATAATCCAGTAATCATCAGTTGAGGCTTCTTTAGCATTTTTGGGTTCAATATTTGAAAGAAAAGCTATGTGACCCATTTGATTTAGTTGATTTCGTGTTCTTACATTAGTATTTATTTCTCCAATGATATTTTCAACAAGATGATTTCTTAGAAGTCTTGCTGGAGTTCTCATTTCATTATTATTGTTGTCTACATTATTTTCAATATTTTCAAAATCATCTTTTAAGTTATTTGATTTAGAAATAATTTCTTCATCTTCAATTTTATGATTAAATTTGAAATTTTCATTGAATGACACATGAAGTGTTTCTTCGATTATTTTAGTTCTTTTATTATAAATTCTGTAAGCTTTGCTTCGTTCTTTCGAATATCCAATGAATATTCCTTCATCGGATTTTGGATCGAATTTACCTTATCTTTTGTATTTAATATGAAACATTTTGAACCAAAAACTTTAAAATATGATATGTTGAGTTTTCTTCCATTAAAAAGTTCATATGGGGTATGTTTTGTTAATGGTCTAATGGAAACTCTATTTAAAACATAACAAGCAGTTGCTACAGCTTCTGCCCAAAAATGTTTTGGTAAAGTACTTCCATTTAATAAAGTTCTAGCACATTCTTGAAGTGTTCTATTTTTCCTTGCTACAACTCCATTTTGTTGCGGAGTTCTAGGAAATGAAAAATTATGAACAATTCCTTTCCAATTACAATAATTTTCAAAAGATTCAGTTTCAAATTCACCACCATGATCACTCCGAATGTTTTTAATTTTTAAATCTTTAATATTTTGGATTCTTTTACAAAATATTTTAAAATTTACGAAAGTATCACTTTTATTTTACAAAAATATTGTCCAAGTAAATCTTGAAAAATCGTCTACTATTACAAAAACATATCTATTATGGTTTATGGACTGAACTTGAGTTGGTCCAAAAAGATCCAAATGTAATAACTCAAGTGGTTGTAATGTAGAAATCATTTTCTTTGATTTAAAAGAATATTTTGTTAATTTTCCTAATTGACAAGCATCACAAATACTCATTACTTTAAAATTCATTTTTGGTAAACCTTTAACTAAATTATTCTTAGATAATTTGGTTATTGCTTTAAAATTTATATGACAACATCTTTTGTGTCATAACCAAGGATCATTTTCTTTAGCTACTAGACATATATTTGTATTATAATTAACTTTCATATTTAATATGTAAATATTTCTTTCTCTGGTTCCTTCAAATATAAGATTATTATTCTGATCAAATATGTTGCATTTATTTCTGAAAGGGTTATATTAAAACCTTTATCACAAAGTTGACTTATACTAAGCAAATTATGTTTTAAATTCTTAACTAGTAAAACATTTGTAATAAGATGTAAGTTGGATGTACCATCATCGCTCACATCGCCTTTGCCGATGATATAACCTTTGGAATTATCTCCAAATGTGACAGATCCTCCATCAGAGTAGATAATGTTGGCCAGCATATCTTTGTTTCCTATCATATGTTTTGAGCAACCACTGTCAAGTATCCACTTTCCTTCTATCTTAGTTGGTACCTGCAAAAAATATAGGAATGACATTGGTACCCACTTTTTATTAGGGTCTTAAGAGTTAGATCTTAGAAAGCTAAACCCAAGCGGGTTTAGAATTCCCTTTATAATTAAAATCTTTATTTTTATGAACTGAATTTATGAAAGATTTAATATACTTATTTCTGGTTAAATTATTATTAGTTTTTGGTACCCAAATTTTTATAGTATTTGTGTTTCAAATTTCTTTCTTTTGAGTAAAAATCTTTGGTTTTGGTTTTGCTTTTACAAAATTCTTACGTAAACTAAAATTTTTATATGATGAGTTATTCCTTTTTGAACTAGATTTTGAAGAATTTGTGTATCCTAACCCCCTTTTATTAGAAGTGGTTTGCGAATCACTGATAATTTTAGAAAGATTTTCTCTTCCTTTATTAAAATTAGATACATTTTTAGTGATATTCTCTAACTTAGTTTTAAGACTGGTATTTTTCAATTCAACAATTTTGACATTTGATTTTAAAACTTGATTTTCCGAAACTAATGTCATATTCTTTTCTTTTTGCACTTCTATTTCATTTATAGCATAGTGAGCTGAGAAGAAATGTTAGAACAAGATTCTTGGGTTTTAACAAGTTCTTCTTCCAAGATTTTCTTTTCATCTCTTAGCATATCAACTTCTATTTCATTTCTGTTTAATTTTTGTAGAGCATCTTTATACTTTCTTTTACCTCCTTTTCGTTTATCAAATAGCTCAGAGTTTATTTCTATTAAATCATCAAAAGTAAGTTCACTACATCGTTAGTCGAAGCCATAAAACAGATGTTGGCTTTTTCAGAAACGCTGTCTGTGTCACTATCTGACGATGAAGACGATTCTGAATCATCCCATGTAATAGAGAATGCTTGCTTCTTTTTATACTTATCCTTCTTATTCTTGAATCTGACTTTCTTTCTGTCAGGACAGTCTTTCTTTATGTGACCTTTCTTATGACATTTATAACATTCGAAATTTGAAACTGGCGGTTTATTGGAATTTCTCTCCCGTTGTTTCAAAATTCTTGTTCTTTCTAAACTTTAAAAACTTTTTGAAGTTCTTTGCTATTAGTGCCATGTCATCTTCATCTGAATCTGAATCTTCTTGTTCATCTCGAAAAGCAATATTCTTCTTATCTTAGGCTTGATCTCGCTTTGCTTGCAAATTAACTTTATATGACATGAGATTTCCTATTAACTCTTCAGGTTTGATGGTAGAAATGTCATTAGGTTCTTCAATAGCTAAAACTTTTCATTCCCATTCATCCGTTAAATAGTTTGGAATTTTTGAGACAATATCAAAATCTTAATATTTTCTCCTAGTACTAATAGTGAATGATATATGTCTTGGAATCTATAATACATGTCATTTATAGTTTCATTTGGTCCCATTCTAAAATTTTGAAACAAATTTTTGAGCATAGAATTCTTTCTTTGTTAACTTTGTTAGTTCCTTCATGTGTGACATTAAGAGTTCTCCAAATTTCATTAGCAGTTGTACACATGCTAACTCTATTAAATTCATTTTTATCTAAGGCAGAAAATAACATATTCATGGCTTTTGCATTCAATGTAGCATCTGTTAGTCCTTGAGAAGGATGGTTTTGATGACAACAACCTTAGGACTTGTTATAAAATATAAATACTAACATTATAGTTTAGATATATATGTATATGCAGGATATAAACATGCAGGTACCAAGAATGAAGACTGTACGGTATAGAGATACAAGACTGATGAATTTAAAGATCAAAGATATCAAGATTGAAGACTCGTGAGTATCAAGAAATCAAGTTATCAAGAGTTCAAGAGTTTAATAGTACAAGATAAGTATTGATTCTAGAATTATGTTAAAACTTCTTGAAAGCACTTACATCTTTATTCGAAATTTATTCGTGGAATGGAATCCACTTCGAGCCTGTTAAAGGGATGGAACCCTAGTGGGATGGAACCCACGACAATATCTAGTGGAACATATAGTGGTTCTATTTTGATATCCACTAATTTTATAAAAATGTTTTTCAAAAATATATCTCTTATTTTAAATGTTTTCAAAACCTCCTTTTCAAAAAGACATCTCTCTTGTTTGAAATATTTTAGCCTCAAAACTATCTTTATCATTTTTAATATTTTAATTTCAAAATTGTCATTGATTTTAAACTATCTCTTGTTTTAAATATTTAGCTTTAAAATATTTACTCAGATTTTAAATCACTTTATAGATTAAGATTATATATATTAAAAGTTACTTTCTAAAATCTTTTATATGTTTAAACTATATTCAAATATATTTACAAAGTTTTAGAAATCATTTTGACAAATTATAGAAACCAATTTTAATAAGAAAATCAAAATCACCAATTTTGCCTAGAGCATGTCCACATCCCTCAACCCCCCATGTCGACATGGTGCCCGTTAAATTCAAAATTCAAATTTTCAGAAGAAGTGTCTATTCGTTGTATCCTTTCATGAATAGATATGGCTGTTGATTTCCTATAAATACCAATAGTTCTAAACGAATTTATCATCAGATTTCACTTGTTTTCTCTTCTCTTCATCTTCCACGTTTATCCTAAAGAATCCCAAACTATACTCTGCCGAAATAACAAGTGAATCAAACTTTATTATCTCATGTTTGATTCTCTGCCACTCTCTCCATAAGATCTCAGTGCTATTCAAAGTTATAGGATTATTTGTAAATCAAACCGTTGAGTAAAAGGTGCGGTTGAGCCTTGAAATCAATTGGGTGTGATTGTTGCCCCGGAAATCGATTAGGTGATCTTGTGGCCTGGTAAATCTAGGGAGTTTGCCTCGGACTCGAATACAGGAGGGTGTACCTCGTGGCCTTGAAATCGAGGGTGTAATCTGGGAGATTATTTTTGATAAGAAATCCGTACGTTTGTATGGGACTGGATGTAGGGTAACTCCGAACCAGTATAAAATCCTAGTGTGTTCTTTCCTTTACTGCTTTTATTTATTATTTGCATCTATGTTTGATTCTGTGATTATATCTGTGTCTGTGAATTGCATTTGTTTGTGATTAAATTTACATAAGTTTCAAAAAGATTTAGAAAATCCACAAAACACTATTCACTCCCCACCCCTCTAGTGTTATTCCAGCCTTAAGATCTGTAATCCGCATTTCTCACATTTGGTATCAGAGCAAGGTTTTCATAATCTGAATTTTGAAAAAAAAATTAAAAAAAATGGCTACCAACACTGGTTCTGTTAACACTATCACTAGTTCACTTGTAGAGGGTCAGTCTACTACCAGACCACCACTTTTTAATGGCAGTAACTATGCATATTGGGCATGTAGAATGAAAATATATTTACAGTCAATAGGATTAGACACTTGGAATATCACACAGACTGAATATTCTGAACCTACAATTAATTTTGCACAAGGGACTGCTGAGCGAAAGACTATTGCACAAAATAATTCCAAAGCAATGAATATTTTATTTTGTTCACTTGATAGGAATGAATTCAATAGAGTATCTGTTTGTAAGTCTACATATGACATCTGGAAAACTTTGCAAGTTACTCATGAAGGAACAAGCAAAGTCAAACAGACCAAAATATCCATACTCACGATCAGTTTCAATTATTCAAAATGAATTCTAATGAGTCCATTTCAGATATGTATAGTAGATTTCAGGATATTGTGCATTCTCTAATATCATTGGGAAAAAAATTCGAAGAAGATCAAGTCAGAAAAATACTAAATTCTCTTACTCTGGAATGGGATCAGAAAACTCTTGCAATTGAAGAAGCAAATGATATCATTACTTTAAAGATTGAAGAATTGATTGGAAATTTAATGTCATTTTAAATACTGAGGTATTTGAACGGATATTTGAGGAACACTCATTCTAGGGTATACTTCACCCTATCTCTAACGAGCTACTTAATGTGTTACACTCCTGAGCTAAAGTTTTACCCTCAGCTCTGATACCAAATGTAACGATACGGATTTTTCGCATTCGAAAATCGACATCCATACTTCATATTGTACTAGAATGCCGCAGATTCGACCGTTCAAATTCGATTCGTCGGAGCTTATAGCACCATTAAGTATAACAATACAGCGGAAAAAGAATATATCAATTACATAACATTGATACAATGACAGATACAAAATCTGATATAATATGATACAACATAATGATACAACGGATATCAATATACATCAGAGATATGATACAAGAAATAGCAGCGGAAAAGAAAAGATAACATCAGCAGCGGAACAATATCAATAGAAGTGATAACTCCAAAATGATCTTCAGACAAGAATGAATCCACAACTCCAAGATAAGCAACTCCGATGAATGAAATAGCTCCAGATAATCTACTAAACCTAAATATCTGAAAAACCCAACTCTAGACTGCCCGTGTGGAAAATAGTGGGCACCCAGAGTTTAGGAAGGGAACAATAAACTCCGGATCAGTCATGGGACTGGTGTGAGCAAACAAAACAGTTTATCTTTAAACAAACACAAAAGGGTTTTAAACATTGAAATCCGCAATGCTTTTCGAAAATGAAACTACCATAAGGCCTCCCGCCACACACACAATGCAATCGCAGAATTGGAGGAGATTTCTCCTTATGATAGTCAAACATGCTCACTACGCAAACAAAACTCTTTTGATATTATTACTAGTGCATAGTGTAGAAAAACATTTCGAAAATATAATATAAATCTTAGCCAGCATACAACCATTATTGTATGCCTACTATAGCTACTACGTTCAATAGCAGGTTACCTCCACCTTCCATAGCAGGTAATACAACTAAAACCGCACAGGGTTCGTATTGTTTCTTTGGATTTCCAACAAATGGTCAGGCCAAGGAACTTCCTTACCGAAAAAGAAACGCCTCTGGAAAGACGCCCCGAGAACCTAACCGGATCTCTGCAAACAAAAGGCCGACGCTACCTCACGCTTTAACCAAGCTATAACTAGGTAACTAACACACGAGTCATGTCATCCCCCGGTCGTCACCGACCTTTATCCGAGACGTCTCGATCATAAAGCAACAACCACAAAGTATAATAATTGTGCAGCATCAACATAGGTAAAATATCTGGGCTCCATACCATGATATCACCTTTTATCCAGAAGGAAATGACATACCCTAGGGGCGCTACCCCTACAAACCTTTGTCGCAACATTCCTGTTTCAACCATTACCGGGTTGTGAGGCTCGACGAAGTCTCGTCCACAAAGCTATGCTTTTCCACAAAGCCACGCTTTTCCACAAAGCCACGCTTTTTCACAAAGCTCCGCTTTTTCACAAAGCCACGCTTTTTCACAAAGCCACGCTTTTTCACAAAGCAACGCATCATCAGCACTTCGTATGCCACATTACCAAATTGGGAATGTATCACTAGTAACCATCAACTACATAACCTCTGAGCTCGTACGTCTCAGAGAAGGGTGTTAAGCTAAGAGAATAAATTCTCCGCCACCAATAGAAATGTATTTGATAGAAACCAGCTTTACATCTCAATGTGTAACGTCAGACACACATCCATACAAGTCCATTCCGGGATCGAACGGAACCGAAGGCACTTCCAAAGAAGCCCTTGTAAATCCGGATAATCTCTAATCACGTCCGGACTTCCCATCACTTAGGGTGCTAAAATCTCTATACCGGGGATCAGCCGATGCAGAGACAATCAATGGTAATCCTTTCGTTTTCGAAAGCATCCGGTCTTCACCACCGGTCTTCAAATGCTATCCATATACGTCGTATCATTATTCAGAATGGGTTATACGACACAAAGGTCCTTCCCCGGCTAAACCGAATAACGAGCGCAATTAAAAATCATATGGATATTGGGGTCTCAGTTAAATCACAGCTTAAAGCCCAAAACTTTTCATTCGAATGGTAAAACAAATTACCATTTCCAATCTTTTAAACAAAAAGATTCATTTCAAAAACCTTTAATGATTTAAACAATTTCCACACTTTTAATCTTTTAAACAAAAAGATTCAATTCACAAAGTTCACCCCGTTCACAAAGATTCATTTATGGATTTCAAAAACAATTTCCATTTTAATTGAATTAACTCGTTAAATCTTTAAATCAAGATTTAACTTATAGCTTTCAAACTCGTTTCCAAAGATTCATTCATAGTCTTTCAAAACAATTCCATTTCAAGTTAGATTAACTCATCCGGTCTTTGAAATCAAAGACTCACTTCATAGTTTTCAAAACATTTCAATTCCATTTCAAACTTGAAATTCTTTCAACACAAATTGGAAGTTCATTACATTTGTGAAAGCTTTTACTATTTGAAAACAAATAGTTTCGTTTTCAGAAAAATCCAGTTATATTTACATGAGTTAAAACCCTTGAATTAAATTCAAATTCCCAAATCAATACTTTAAAATGGTTTAACCCATATATAACTTATACAACATCTTTAATCCCTAGTTTCAAATCATAGAATTCAATTTCAAACTTGAATTCAAATTTAAATCAAATTATTTAAATTTTCAAAACTCGATTAAGTTATTCAAAATAACTTTTATCTTTGAAATTCCATTTCAAAAGCTTTTCACTTTAAACCCAAATTTCCAATTTCAAAAACATCAAATTTACATCATCTGTGATTTAACCGATTTCTACGTGAAATCCATATTTGTGTGTGTAAGAGTGTGGTCCAGGGGTTTCACACACAATAGTGCAACAACATCAATCATCACAGATATATCGATAAGCGGTATAATCGATAACGCTTATCTTCATTAACAAATTCATAGATAAAATAAATTTATCAATCACAAAGATTCATCATTACAATTCGATGTGGGTTTCGGATAACCAACTGGAATCCGACTCCCTATCGCATCGAAATTCAAGTGCCGTTTTACGGGCCAAGGGTTTCATATTCACAAAGTAATATATCACAGAAATAGAAATTACAGCTCAGCACAACATAAATCAGGGTATATCACAAATGATCATATATCAAGGATACAAACAATTCAACCATTCAATACAATTCAAACATTCATAAGTAAGATCAAATCAATTGTCGGATTAATTCAAATCATATTAATTTCTTATGCATTTACTACTAATCCTGGTTAATTAACTTTAATAATTTACAAATTATCTTGATTAATTATTCTTTAGTCATTTATTTATTTATCATTAATAACAAATTAATTAACCTTCAATTATTAAATAAATCAACCGTAATTAAAAATTGAATCAATCTTTAATCATTAAATAATTAACCTTAATTGTTTAATTATCCTTTAATTAATTATCTTTAAATAAATTAATCAACCTCCTAATTGATCATCATTTTAATTAATTATTCTTAATTAATAAATGAGTATCCTTAATCAAAAATAAATCTTAAAATAAATCTTAATCACTTGATTATTTAACTTAAATCATTAGTTAATTACTTTTGATTAATCAAACTTAAATTCATTAATTTATTTATCTTACTCACTTTTATTAGGTCATTAACTTCAGGTAATTAATTTCGTTTAACAAATAAATTTAACAAAAATTTTAAAAAGTTAATTAACCGTTTCAACATTCTTTAAATAAATCCTTAATATTATTGAGTTAAACTTTTTCAAAATAAAAGTTTATGTATATCTTTAAATCATTTTAAAACTTAGTTAACACCAAACTTTGTTTAACAAGATGACTTAAGATTTAATAGGCTAACGCCTAGAAATTTTGAAACCCGAAGAAATCAACGCGTTTGCTCGAGTAAAACTCGAGTTCCCTTGACCTTTTCCCGTGTTCCCCTCTCTTCCTCATACATTTCTTCTTCTTTTTATTTACGTTTAAGTTTAAAATTGAATATCAGAAAACACTCTCGCACGCTCAGGCGTTACCCGAAGCAACCCATTCATTTTCTCGAGCATCCACTCGAGTCTCTCACCCCACAAGCTTCTGACATAAAAACGACATCGTGCACGTGCACCATCTCGCCAGTGAACTCCGACCGACCTCGACGATCTCGATCCATCGACGAACACCACAGCAACCCTCCCCGCTCGTCAACAAGCTCGAATAGGCACTTGATCAAAATCGAGCATAGCTCGAGTAACCTCCACCCAGACTACCAACCCAAAACGCTTCGCGATCACAACTCCGGCCACCAGAGGCTCGGCGCCTCCGGCTACTGCTTCGCCAACCTCCATTCTTCCTTCACCCAACATTGCGTGCAGCTCGGTCACTCCTTGGCGACGAAATCATCAAATGTACAGAACCCAAAAACATCAAACCCAAAACCCTACTTTCGATCCAACCAACTAATCCTTGCATTAGAAATTTTTTTCAATATTTTTCCTATGTTCATACATTAACAAACTATCTATACAACAATTTTCAACCTCTAAGATTTGTTAAACTAACCGAAATTGACAAAAAATGAGTTTTTAGTTCATCACGAACTGCACCGTGTATATAGATTTAAAAAGCATCATTCTTGTTTCAAAAATCTTAATTTTGTGGGTTACATCAAGATATGGGATCAGATTATCAAATTAAAACATTCGAATTTTAGCTTATGATTCCCTTTTCTTTTTGTTTTTACTGTAACTTGATAAAACAGTACCTCTTATCATACTGTTATGCTTCAAATAAATTCCCAGGCTTATGATTTAAGTTAAACATACTAAATTAACTTAAATTCCTAGGTTCATATTGATTTAAGTGAAGAAGTATTACTATGCTGACCACTTCTTTGTTCAAAAGCTTAAAGCAGTAAAGAACATAAAGCTTCTAGAAATCAGCAACACACATATATATGTTCATATAAACCAGCCAACAAATTCACATCCATCAACATCTTCATATAAGATTCAAAAGAAACTGGTCTAAAAATTTAAGTTTTCTTACTTTTGTTTACCCAGAAGAAGAACAGAGAAAGAAGAGCAGAGCTTTTAGTTCTTAAATCTGAAAACTTTGCTTGATATAGATTTGATCTTCATCTCCAGGTTCGAAGGCTTTAAAATTACTTTTGTTTTTAAATTCTATTTTTCTGGTTTGCTTAGTTGTGATGAACGAATGAAGTAAGAATATATAAATATAGAGAAGAGTGTTTGCTGGAGATAAGTATTAGCTGGTACAACATATATTTGTTCAGAGATCTTTTCTTTTCTTTTTTTATCAGACCAGGCTATACTTTAGAAACTGAAATGATGCTCTACATTTCGAATTGACTTGGTTATGTGCTAGAGTTTGAAAGCATTAAATGCAATGGTACCTTATGTCTACAATCTTACCTTATATGTCTAGCATGTACATAGATATTTTATTTACTTTGATCTTGCCTTCATTTCTAAGCTTTACACTCAACATACAAATATACAAAGCCTGGTTTGCTTTTACTTTCTGTTTTCATACTTGTCTTCTTTTCTATTCTTGCCTGCATAACATTTCTTTACTTTGTTTACTTGGTTATGCACTGCTCCATTACCCTATGTACAAATATATTTTTGTTTTGTTCTAGTTATTGGTTATAAATTTTAACTTATGTTAATATCATAGTTCTTATGTTTATGTATTTATACTTATGTTTGCATTGATAAGATTGATTTTATTTTATTTTTTCTATTCCCAACCTAAATATTTAATAGTCTTGTATGTCTTATATTTACTACTTTATAAATTTCTATTCTATACACTTATATCCAATATATACATATTTATGTACAATATTTACTATTTTAATTAAATTTAAATGATTTATATCAAATTTATTACGATCGGGGAAACTCGCTATCCATTTATCGTTTAATTATACAATTTTAATTCAAAAATTAATTTAATTATCAATTAAATGAAATTAAAATTCAGGGTCGTTACAGAAAATATCTTTACAAGATATATAACTTCCATACTTCAACTATTTGAAAACAATTTCAAATCAATTTCCACATTTCAATTTATCTTTAAAGATAAATTCTCAAAACATTTCACTTCATATTGGAAAACATTTCCATACCTATTTAATAATAGGTAATTCACAAATCCATTTATTTTCAACATTTGAAAATATTCAATATACTTAAATCCAGTTAAGTATATATTTATTCTTTAAGGAAATCATTTTTCTTTCAAAAATTTTATTTGAGTCAAAACGAATGTTACGTAAAACATCGTTACGACAACTCAAAATTACTAGTATAGGGATTCAAAATTAAGATAGATATATAAATCCCAATACTATATAAAACATTTCCTTTCGGAAACCATTTACTATAACAACAGTGTTATAGTCCACCATTTCCTTATTCCTCGAAACGTCTATTTCAACAATAAATGTTGAAATCTATGTTTTCGATACTTAACACATTTTAAAACATCTTTTAAAACAATTACTTCATTTCGTAATATCACTTCACCAAAACATATCCAATTTATCTAATAATATATTCACTGTCCAAAATCGTGAATATATTTTATTTACTCAATTCAATATTTCCACATATTTATTTTAAAGGATTATCCACTGTCTAAATTCGTGGATATAATTCCTTTAATTAATTTCCAAAATTCATTTAATCAAAATAAGTGATTTCGAATTTATAAAACAATGTTTATAAATTCCAATTCTATTTATAAAAACTTCGATTTATAAAAATCCTTGAATTAACAAATTCGATTTATAACTCAATTTTATACCAAAAATCCGATTTATAAGTTAATTATTTATAAATCTTTTATTTTACAAAAATCTATTCATTTTATAACTTCACATTATAAATCTATTAATTTCATTCACTTATGAAATCCATTTATACTTCCTTTTAACATTTATAAAAACTCATTTTACAATCCCAATATTTTAATTTATAAATATCTATTTTATAAATCTTTTATATAAACCGTTTGAAATAATTCAAAAATCTCAATTAAAAATCAAAATTGTTATTTTTAAACTTCAAAAATGAATCTGATGATGCAACAGCACCAAATAGTCAATCACAGCATCCAAACATCATATATCATCATATGATAACAGAATATATCACAATATCTGTAAATAAATCACTACGGTGAGGAATCCAGTTGGATCCCTCCAACCTGTTTCCCTGCATCCACAGATGTTAGCACAATACCAATTCCGCTCCAGTACGGAATTATCACGGTATATGGGTTTAATAAATATTATCCGCTTACTAACGGCGCAATAGGGTCTCATCCGCTATACAATGCGGGAAATCAACTCCAATATATACATATGCCAATATATATATATTGCTATATACATATATAATACCAATTCCACTTCAATGTGAAATTATCGCGGTATATGTTTTTAATAATTAACATCAAATCACACAATCAATCACTATCAACAATTTTAAATCTCAACTATTTAAAATTTAAATCGAAACAAAACATTCGATTGAGTGAGGAGTTCTCACCTTGGTTTCAATTCCGTTCCAGCTTTTTATTTCGAATAAAATTAAACGCGCGTTCAATTTTATCCAAAAATTTCACTAGCTCCAAGCGATTCCAATCCAGTTCCATTGCATAGTGCTCGACAAAACGAACGCGACGCAATTCGTTTCGTCATAATCCGACATCGTATGACAAAGTTATAACATTTCAAAGTTTATACAAATTATTATATAATTAACTATACATTTTTATTTTATTTTAAACCTTGAATTCATCAAGGCCGTTGATTTTTGAAATTCCACATCTGGCCACACTTTCGTTCCCTCTCCCTCATGCGATACTAACAGCAACCCCGAACCCAAAGGTCGGCCCTAACCCTAATTTTCGCAACAATTTCAAGCATCTTCACGTCGATCAAACGTTCCCACCTTGAAGCCCTTCACTCGAGATACTCTCGGCTCCAACCTGATGCAACTCGGCCCCATCATCGTGCCTAATAACGCGTGCGTATGTGACGACTTCGTGGCCCATTTGCCGATGATTCTTGACGTTATATCCCATCATAACCGTTGGTTTTGTAGAGCTCGCTGGCCTCTACAACTTTGCAGTTGGAACCTTTCCGATTCGATGTGTGGATTTGGAGATAATTGGAGGAGAAGAGAACGAATTCGTGGCCATTGAAATTGATAGAGGCGGCTGCGTATAACTAGGGTTAGGATAAACGTATATATATATACGTATATAAATATTATTTTAATATTAAATCTATTTTAAAACAACTTTTTCAAACGATCTCCAAATTACACGTGCCGCCTGACGTTCATAAGGTTTACCCCGCGTTCCGAATACAATGGAATGTGTTTCGGGAGCTAATTCGGTCATCTGTGCGAGTTACGGAGAAAAACGATCAGTTTTAAATTAAACCGATTTAAATCGATTTCGATGCGTTTTGGCTTGCCCCGGACAAACGATAAATCCGATTGATACGAAATTTAAAATCTTACAATAACACCACATTACGGATCTGATGAAACTAGTTTCGTCGAAATCTGAGACTTTTTGAAAAATGACTATTTTAACTCGCCAAATTAATATTAAAACAATTTCGATGCGTTTCGAGCTGCCACAGTCAAACGACAACTCCGATTGCTAAGAAAATTGAAATCCGATAATAACAAACTATTATGGATCCAATGGAACTAGTTTCGTCCAATTCTGAGACTGTTCGAAAAATGGCTAATTTCACTAGTCGATTAAATATTAAAATATTCAATTTTCACAGATTAACTCTAAATTCAATTTTAAAAGTTCTATAACATCTCTATAACTTCAACATGATTTAATACAACTTTATAAATCATTTCCAATCACATTAAATCCAGATTTCAATTATTTCTGGAATTTCAACTATTAAATTATCGATTCAATTACCCAATTAAATCCAGATATTCGAAAATAAATTATTCGACTTATTAATTTCATTTATTAATATTTAAAATCAATTAAATATTCGAATTTCAAATGTCAGAAATTCTAGGTCATTACAAACTTCCCCCCTTAAAAGAATTTCGTCCTCGAAATTACCAAGTAAGAAAAATTCACAAAATCCATTAACTTTCCAAAACAAACCGTTCCCATTAGATTTACAAATTTCTTAAGTGTTTAACTTTTCCAAAATTCAATAGTTAAACTTCTTTCAACAACTTTACTAAGTTTTCAAAATTTTCAAATTTTTCAAAAATATTCTAACGCCTTAAATTTTCGGAAAATTTCGCCAACGTCTCCTTTGCGTGGCTCGATCCGGAAAAAAAATGACAGTGTATATATATCACAAATATACATCTCATCAAGTGATGAGGCATCCCGTAGGGAAAAAGTGTAAAAGTACGATATTTAATCCGAGATATGTACCTTATATATATTTTTTTAACGAGCGTATACGGCTAATATAGCGCGAAAGCGAGCTCCAAATGCGAAGCAAACGCCATCCGCACCTACTAGACACTCAATCAAACAAATGAGAACATGAATATAGAAAATAATATCGATATACAACATATAGCAACAACAATACGTGCCAATATAGCAAATGCAACAACAACAAATGCATTCAGAAGCAACAATGCAACCATCAAACTATCAGCATCCAATAATCATCCAACAAATCCATAACCAAATCAGTTTACTTTCATTTCTCATTAATATTCAATGAATTGGTTTTCAATTTTAAATCATATTTGATTCATTAACATTGGATTTTATCAACATTCATTTTCAATTCAATTAGTTCATATTCACTAATTTACATTCACATTAATTCACTTTTTAAATCAAGTTAAATCCAATTCTATTCAAATTTACATATTATCAATTTGAATTCAATCACTTTAACTTCCAATATCGCTAATTAATTTTCATTGACACTTAATGAATTTATATATAATCAACCAACATCCATATAACAACCAATGTACATTTAACACAACCAAATTATTAATTTCCATTCGATTTGGTTCAACACTTTTAATTCAATTGGTTGATATTAAATTGACTTACATTCAAGTATTCAACTTCCAATTTCATTTACATTTAATGAATTAACACTTACATTTATTATTCCATATCAATTTATTCACATTCGATTGATTAACATTCAATCCATTCATTCATTAATTCAATTGCTAATTCATTTCACATTTCAAGTTGAATTTCATTTATATAACTCAAGTTTATATTCATTTAATAAATTCACTTTATTAATTTACTTCGATATCAAAAATCAAATTCATTTAACATCACTTAAGTTATATTTCATTTCAAACATCATTTGTTCAAATTAACTTAATCTTCCACTTATTAATCAAATTCAGATTCCAATTCTATTTAACTTTTACCAAAGTTAAATTTATTATCTCATATTATAAGTTCAAAACTTGATTACTTATATTCAACAATCACAACTTAGATTTAATTGATTCACTTATACTTACTTTAATTTAACTCCATTGCTTAAGTTAAATTTATTCTATCAAAATTTCAAATGATATAAGTCATCAACTCATTATCATTCCCATAAATATTTTAAATAGGATTCTAGAGTCTTTTCAACCTTTCAAAAATCATTTTTGAAATCAATTCAATTTATCTTTTGAATTTCTAAAACCAAATCCAAATTTTCCAATCAACTTTCATTTAAAATAATCTGGCAGCAATTTCTCTTTTGGAAACCCGAAAATGAACACCAATGATGTCGCGATCATCATCGAAATTATTTTCCAGCGACCTGAAAAGAGTTTAGAGCTTTCATCTCTCGAAAACAATTTTCCAAAACATCAAATCCTTTTAAAACACTTCTCTGAAATTTTATTTTAGATTATAATTCACATTTACAAATCTTTTACTTATAAAATTTCACTTCTCATATATAAGATTATTTTTATCATTGCAAATCATTTTAATTATAACTTCATACTTATAATTCATTTGCTTTTATAATTTTCTCTTTTACAATTGTTGTTTTTACTTGGATTATTCAAACAACTTTTATTAACTTATATATATTTACATTTTCAACAACCAAACATCAATCATATACACTTTAATAATTTCAAAAAAATTATTTCTTTATATACAAATTATAATCGAGGTAAAATTATTTCATTTACCCAATCTTAAAACAATATCGTGCCGAATTGTTCTATAGAAGTGTTTAGAGATCCTTATCGATAGAGTTGTACAGACTATACCGACCAGAATCCATATACCACTCAACAAATCAATCATCACAATATAAAACAATTTTATATTCACTAACAAATACGCGCTCGTATCTATCATTACACTCAAACTCATTCTAGAGTACTACTGACTCTATCTCTAATGAGTAACACCCAACAGAGCAGGGTTGTCGCTTAACCATATGCTCTGATACCAAATGTAATAGCTTAGGCTTTTCAACCGTCGGCAGTGGTATACACTGGTAGGCTTTGCAACCATCCCAGCCCCACTGTGGCTTACACTGGTACCTCGCAAGTGCTTTTACGACCAGCCTCTCGACTGCATAACCAACCCATCCCTCTCAGGGACATGTAGGGGTAAGAGTCTCCCGTTCGCCACCAAACCGCGAAGCGAGAACCCCCCATCATGCTGTAATATAGCAAATGCGATCCATATCGTCGTATCGCAAATTCGGAATGGGTTATACGACACAAAGGTCCTTTCCCGGCTTACCCGAATAGTGAGCGCTTATTCAAAAATAAGTGTGGTATTCAAATTCAAGCAAATCACAACCAATACCCATTCAAGGTAATTATTGATAGTCGGTTATTTAACTATCAATAAAGATGCGCAACATCATCAAATTCTAAATAATTTTCCAAATTATTTATCTTTCAAAAATATCTTTACAAGATATATAACTTCCACACTTCAACTATTTGAAAACAATTTCAAATCAATTTCCACATTTCAATTTATCTTTAAAGATAAATTCTCAAAACATTTCACTTCATATTGGAAAACATTTCCATACCTATTTAATAATAGGTAATTCACAAATCCATTTATTTTCAACATTTGAAAATATTCAATATACTTAAATCCAGTTAAGTATATATTTATTCTTTAAGGAAATCATTTTTCTTTCACAAATTTTATTTGAGACAAAACGAATGTTACGTAAAACTTCGTTACGACAACTCAAAATCACTAGTATAGGGATTCAAAATTAAGATAGATATATAAATCCCAATACTATATAAAACATTTCATTTCGGAAACCATTTACTATAACAACAGTGTTATAGTCCACCATTTCCTTATTCCTCGAAACGTCTATTTCAACAATAAATGTTGAAATCTATGTTTTCGATACTTAACACATCTTAAAACATCTTTTAAAACAATTACTTCATTTCGTAATATCACTTCACCAAAACATATCCAATTTATCTAATAATATATTCACTGTCCAAAATCGTGAATATATTTTATTTACTCAATTCAATATTTCCACATATTTATTTTAAAGGATTATCCACTGTCTAAATTCGTGGATATAATTCTTTTAATTAACTTCCAAAATTCATTTAATCAAAATAAGTGATTTCGAATTTATAAAACAATGTTTATAAATTCCAATTCTATTTATAAAAACTTCGATTTATAAAAATCCTTGAATTAACAAATTCGATTTATAACTCAATTTTATACCAAAAATCCGATTTATAAGTTAATTATTTATAAATCTTTTATTTTACAAAAATCTATTCATTTTATAACTTCACATTATAAATCTATTAATTTCATTCACTTATGAAATCCATTTATACTTCCTTTTAACATTTATAAAAACTCATTTTATAATCCCAATATTTTAATTTATAAATATCTATTTTATAAATCTTTTATATAAACCGTTTGAAATAATTCAAAAATCTCAATTAAAAATCAAAATTGTTATTTTTAAACTTCAAAAATGAATCTGATGGTGCAACAGCACCAAATAGTCAATCACAGCATCCAAACATCATATATCATCATATGATAATAGAATATATCACAATATCTGTAAATAAATCACTACGGTGAGGAATCCAGTTGGATCCCTCCAACCTGTTTCCCTGCATCCACAGATGTTAGCACAATACCAATTCCGCTCCAGTACGGAATTATCGCAGTATATGGGTTTAATAAATATTATCCGCTTACTAACGGCGCAATAGGATCTCATCCGCTATACAATGTGGGAAATCAACTCCAATATATACATATGCCAATATATATATTGCTATATACATATATAATACCAATTCCACTTCAATGTGAAATTATCGCGGTATATGTTTTTAATAATTAACATCAAATCACACAATCAATCACTATCAACAATTTTAAATCTCAACTATTTAAAATTTAAATCGAAACAAAACATTCGATTGAGTGAGGAGTTCTCACCTTGGTTTCAATTCCGTTCCAGCTTTTTATTTCGAATAAAATTAAACGCGCGTTCAATTTTATCCAAAAATTTCACTAGCTCCAAATGATTCCAATCCAGTTCCATTGCGTAGTGCTCGACAAAACGAACGCGATGCAATTCGTTTCGTCACAATCCGACCTCGTATGACAAAGTTATAGCATTTCAAAGTTTATACAAATTATTATATAATTAACTATACATTTTTATTTTATTTTAAACCTTGAATTCATCAAGGCCGTTGATTTTTGAAATTCCACATCTGGCCACACTTTTGTTCCCTCTCCCTCATGCGATACTAACAGCAACCCCGAACCCAAAGGCCGGCCCTAACCCTAATTTTCGCAACAATTTCAAGCATCTTCACGTCGATCAAACGTTCCCACCTTGAAGCCCTTCACTCGAGATACTCTCGGCTCCAACCTGATGCAACTCGGCCCCATCATCGCGCCTAAAAACACGTGCGAATGTGACGACTTCGTGGCCTATTTGCCGATGATTCGTGACGTTATATCCCATCATAACCGTTGGTTTTGTAGAGCTCGCTGGCCTCTACAACTTTGCAGTTGGAACCTTTCCGATTCGATGTGTGGATTTGGAGATAATTGGAGGAGAAGAGAACGAATTCGTGGCCATTGAAATTGATAGAGGCGGCTGCGTATAACTAGGGTTAGGATAAACGTATATATATACGTATATAAATATTATTTTAATATTAAATCTATTTTAAAACAACTTTTTCAAACGATCTCCAAATTACACGTGCCGCCTGACGTTCGTAAGGTTTATCCCGCATTCCGAACACAATGGAACGTGTTTCGGGAGCTAATTCGGTCATCTGTGCGAGTTACGGAGAAAAACGATCAGTTTTAAATTAAACCGATTTAAATCGATTTCGATGCGTTTTGGCTTGCCCCGGACAAACGATAAATCCGATTGACACGAAATTTAAAATCATACAATAATATCACATTGTGGATCTGATGAAACTAGTTTCGTCGAAATCCGAGACTTTTTGAAAAATGACTATTTTAACTCGCCAAATTAATATTAAAACAATTTCGATGCGTTTCGAGCTGCCACAGTCAAACGACAACTCCGATTGCTACGAAAATTGAAATTCGATAATAACAAACTATTACGGATCCAATGGAACTAGTTTCGTCCAATTCTGAGACTGTTCGAAAAATGGCTAATTTCACTAGTCGATTAAATATTAAAATATTCAATTTTCACAGATTAACTCTAAATTCAATTTTAAAAGTTCTATAACATCTCTATAACTTCAACATGATTTAATACAACTTTATAAATCATTTCCAATCACATTAAATCCAGATTTCAATTATTTCTGGAATTTCAACTATTAATTATCGATTCAATTACCCAATTAAATCCAGATATTCGAAAATAAATTATTCGACTTATTAATTTCATTTATTAATATTTAAAATCAATTAAAACCACGTCAGATGTTTCAACTGTGACGAACCAGGTCATCTCAAAAGAGACTGTTTGCACCCTGATAAGCAAAAGTTTCGTGCAAGCAATGATTATACAAAGAAAAGGAAGAGAGCGTATACCGCTACACTAGACGATTCAGACTCATCCTCAAGCGATGATAATCAAAAGACAGAAAATTCAAATATGTGCTTTACGGCAATTCATGATTCCGATGATCTCAGAGATACGAGTCTAGAAAAAGGTACACGTTTACAATATATTGGTTGAAATTGTTTGCTTAAAATTGATTGATTGTTTGATTGTTTTTGTTTGAATTTTAATTTTTTATTATTTTAATTTTAATTTTTAATATTATAATATTTTTTTTTATTAAAGTAATATTATTATATTAAATATTACTCCAGAAAATATATAGACATTAAAAATAATATATAAATATATAGAGATTAAAGTATATAGGAAATATAAGTCACATGAATTCTCTGACCCATGTCGACATGGTCCTACCCATGATGTCGACATCCCTGTCAGAAATTTGAAATCCAAATTTGAATTCAAATCTTTGAACTTCCCTCCACCTTTTCACCAACTCCAATGTTCTGGAAAGGTACCTCTTGACCAGAGAACATGACTATTGAATATCTATTTATTTCCCTTATCTTATAATATCTTTTCACTTTCATTTTAAACTTCAAACTCTCTTTCACTCTTTCAAACTTTCTACTCTCTTCAAAAATGGCTTCTTCAAGCACTCCATCCACAATGAGGCTGTCTAAAACCATCAAAGAGTATCTCTATAATGATCCAGACGCGATCAAGGCTTATATAAGCTATACGGAAAAGTTCATACGGGAAAGTTTGCTATCTTTAGCGATTTCTCTACATATGAAATCAATACTCTTCTTGAAGAGAACCATATTCTTAGTCTTTTTGACAATTCTGAAAATGATTTTTTTTGTTATCCAAATCTTGTTAAAATGTTTTATGCAAATTTGAATCGCGGTTTTCATGAAGGAAATGAAAATGAAATTTGGAGTAGTGTTAAAGGCACTAAAATTATTTTAAATTGTGAAAATTAGGGCAACATTCTCAATTGCCAGAATTCGGGAATGGATCTTTCTACTTTTAATATTGATGAACATGATCGTGAGACATTTCATCACATTTTCGAAGGAGATGACAACTTTGAATTTAAAAATCGTAACTTTCGTCCGAAAGCACGTATTGTTAATCTTCTTTTGCAACATACTATCCCTCCTAGATCGGGAAATTTTAATAGCCTGACTTTAAAAGTTTGTAAAGCTCTTTTTTCCATTTTTGGTCATTATGACATTAATTAGGCGCAAGTGATTATGGATTAACTTCGTCCTAAAAATTTGGAAATGGGTGAGAATACTTTGTATCATGGAATCTATCTCACTCATATTTTTAATTATTTTGGTATTGATTACAAAAGGGAAGAATTTATTTCTAGAAAATTGTTTAATCATGTCAATATTTCTCTTATGAAAATTCCTTTCATATTTCAACAATATGAATCTCGTGCCGAAAAGGATGAAAGGTTGGCACATGAAGAGACGGAGGAAGAAAATGAGGAAGAAGAAGAAGAAGAAAAAAGGGAGGAAATGGAAATTGAAGAAGAAAATGAAGATACCTCCTTGGAAAGTATTGAATATCCTAACAATCCTTCCAACAAAACACTCCTCAAAAATCAAAAGATCATTGTGGAAAATCAACGGATTCTCAAAAGATCTGTTAGTAAGAAATTGGATAAAATGACCACTAATATGAACAAGTTCTTTGCTAAAGTTGGTTGGAAACTTGGATGAGATGTACTAGTTTATTTTGTATGAACTTGTATTGCTCTTTTATCATGTTATGTAGTATCTCATGTATTAACTCATTTATCTATCTTATGTTTTTCTACCTTATCATGTCTTTGGAATAAATGTTAGTATAGTATATAAGTTTATATATATACATACTCACAAAACAAAGAAGACACATAGATTAACATACCCATGTCGACATACCCTAACCCGCTATGTCGACATATAACTGTCTGATTTGTTTTTTTTTAAATTTTGAAATTAAAATAACTAACTCATGTCTATTCATTTTAAACGAATTTTACCTAATTAAATACCTGTTTATTCCAGAAATTTGTAATCTCTTCATTTCTACTTATCTCTATTTATATCTTTTAACTACTTATCAAAAATGGCTTCCTCTTCTCAAACTCTAAGTGAAAATCTTGAAGAAACTTTCAATTCATTCAAGAATATACTTACTTTTATTCTTCGCAATCAAAGGCACTTAGAACTAAGTCAAATGCAGATGATAAAAGAACAAGAGAAGCATTTCGATGCCCTCCGTTGGATGATTTATGCCCTAAACAAAGATGATCTCGATGCAAATCCTTAAGGAACTTTAATTCAAGATAATGAAGATTGGGAAGATATTAAAAAGTATCCTATCTTTGGAGAAGAAGGATGGGTTAAAGTTCCTAAAATTATTTGATCTCCTTATGGTTTGAATTGCTTGTTTTTGAATTGTTTGATTTGATTTGAATTGTTTGATTTGATTTGAATTGTTTGATTTGAATGGAATGTATAAAATTATATGAAACATAGTATATGTTTATTAGATTTAAACTATCATATTGGTTATGTTTTCATTAATTAATTCATGTTATTATATATATATATATACACACACACACACTCCATCTTAATTTGTCACAGGTACTCCAATATAAGACTAAGGGGGAGTTATATTAGTTTAGGATTAGTTTTTGTTGATGACAAAGGGGGAGAAATATAAAATAAAGTAGTTAGAGTAGTTAGGCTTAGATTAAGGGGGAGTTATTAATTTTAGGGGGAGTTATTGTGAAGGTGAAGTATATTTTATAAACATAGGTTGTCATCATCAAAAAGGGGGAGATTGTTAGTCCTTGAGAAGGATGGTTTTGATGACAACAACCTTAGGACTTGTTATAAAATATAAATACTAACATTATAGTTTAGATATATATGTATATGCAAGATATAAACATGCAGGTACCAAGAATGAAGACTGTACAGTATAGAGATACAAGACTGATGAATTTAAAGATAAAAAATATCAAGATTGAAGACCCATGAGTATCAAGAAATCAAGTTACCAAGAGTTCAAGATTTTAACAGTACAAGATAAGTATTGAGTCTAGAATTATGTTAAAACTTCTTGAAAGCACTTGCATCTTTATTCGAAATTTATTCGTGGAATGGAATCCACTTCGAGCCTGTTAAAGGGATGGAACCCTAGTGGGATGGAACCCACAACAATATCTAGTGGAACATATAGTGGTCCTATTTTGATATCCACTAATTTTATAAAAATGTTTTTCAAAAATATATCTCTTATTTTAAATGTTTTCAAAACCGCCTTTTCAAAAAGACATCTCTCTTGTTTGAAATATTTTAGCCTCAAAACTATCTTTATCATTTTTAATATTTTGATTTCAAAATTGTCATTGATTTTAAACTATCTCTTATTTTAAATATTTACTTAGATTTTAAATCACTTTATAGATTAAGATTATATATATTAAAAATTACTTTCTAAACTCTTTTATATGTTTAAACTATATTCAAATATATTTACAAAGTTTTAGAAATCGTTTTGACAAATTATAGAAACCAATTTTAATAAGAAAATAAAATCACCAATTTTTCCTAGAGCATGTCGACATCCCTCAACCCCCCATGTCGACATGGTGCCCGTTAAATTCAAAATTCAAATTTTCAAAAGAAGTGTCTATTTGTCGTATCCTTTCACGAATAGATATGGCCGTTGATTTCCTATAAATACCCGTAGTTCTAAACGAATTTATCATCAGATTTCACTTGTTTTCTCTTCTCTTCATCTTCCACATTTATCCTAAAGAATCCCAAACTATACTCTGCCGAAAAGCAAGTGAATCAAACTTGATTATCTCTTCTTTGATTCTCTTCCACTCTCTCCATAAGATCTCAGTGCTATTCAGAGTTATAGGATTATTTTTAAATCAAACTGTTGAGTAAAAGGTGCGGTTGAGCCTTGAAATCAATTGGGTGTGATTGTTGCCCCGAAAATTAATTAGGTGATCTTGTGGCCTGGTAAATAAAGTGAGTTTGCCCCGGACTCGAATACAGGAGGGTGTACCTCATGGTCTTGAAATCGAGGGTGTAATCTGGGAGATTATTTTTGATAAGAAATTTGTACGTTTGTACGGGACTGGATGTAGGGTAACTCCGAACCAGTATAAAATCCTGGTGTGTTCTTTCCTTTACTGCTTTTATTTATTATTTGCATCTGTGTCTGATTCTGTGATTATATACGTGTCTGTGAATTGCATTTGTTTGTGATTAAATTTACATAAGTTTCAAAAAGATTTAGAAAATCCACAAAACACTATTCACCCCCCCTCTAGTGTTATTCCAGCCTTAAGATCCGTAATCCGCATTTCTCACAGCATCTAACTTTTGTGCATTTGACCATTCTGCAAATGGTGTAGTAGGTATAGTGTATTCACTTTGAGTGATATTCCAAGTATCATATTCATTTGCTTGCATAAAGATTCTCATTCGAGTTGACCAATAATTGTAATTCAAACCGTTAAACAGTGGTGGTCATGCAGTGGATTGACCTTCAACAAAACTTGTGTTAGTGTTATTTTCCATATTAACTAAATATCAAATAACTGTGTTATGGTTATACGATGACCTTGCTCTGATACCAAATGGAAGTGCTACTAAGGATCGTAATATGGAAAGTTATCTACTAGTGCGGAATATGAATATAAAAAGTAAATAGTAAAGTAAATGACACTAGAGATTTTTATACCGATTCGAACTCTCGTTTTACATCCAGTTCTAGACTCCTTTTGGAATTTAACTATCAACCCTCTCGTAACCCGGAGGAATAGGTATTACACCGCCTGAGCAACTGAACATGACTTCTAACACGGAGACAACTGAATAGGGCTTCTACCGCCTGAGCAACCGAACATGACTTCTATAATACAGAGAATTTTCTTGACTGATTGTGCTCTTTTAATAGCATGGATAAGTCTTTAGAGTACACCCTTTCTATAATCTTCTCCTTTGTGGTATATAGTGTAGTTCGTGAAGATTGGAAGTTAATTTAATCACAAATGAATTTGTGCTTGAATGTGCAAGTGATTAGAATGAGAATTTGAGCGCAAATGGCAGAATGATTAGATAATAAGTATATGAGAATAGAATCAAAAATTAGATGATTAAAACAAATGAATTGAAGGTTATTTATAGTATTTAAGTGTTGCAACTCATCGTGAAAAGTTACGATCAAAAGATATGAAAACAACTCTTGAATCAAGGGTTGTTTCTGTTCGTTTAATGGAAGTGACCGTTCAGAAATAGCCGTTACGCATTTTCAATCGACTGAACAAAAGTTTTCAGTCTACTAAATTTTAAAAAATTTCGAATTAAAAAGTGAAATTTAAAAAAGACTTATAACTCGGTCGACTGAGTAGAGCAGTTCAGTCGACTAAACCTTCAAATGCACCGTGCACATGCATAGATATTCAGTCAACTGAACTGCCTGTTTCAGTCGGTTGAATACCTTGTTTTCTGCCATTATGAGGTTTTTGAGAAGCTTTTTGTGTGTGAACTTTGTGTGGTCAATGCTTGGTATATGTAGTATGATTTGAAAACAATTTTAAGTGCTTGTGTGTGTGCATATACCACCTTGGAAAGATTTTAACAAAAATCAACTTCTAGACTAGACTATAGACAAACCATAAATAATATTGAAGCTTTTATTTGAATTCTTGGTCTGCAATTGATGTGCACGTAAATGTGCATATATTTACATCCATATTTTATCTCTTTTTATTTAAACAAACATCATGTTTGGGCATTTGTACAAGTTAAAACCAAAATTCAATTATTTTTCAAAACATCATATTTTCATCTTCATTCAGGGGCAAAATGGTCATTTTTGTGCATGTGTAAATTTGAGAATATTTACTTGGACATTTTTGATGATTTTTGTAGGAATTTGGATGCATATAGAAGAGGCTTATATGAAGATACATGCATGCACAAATGAATACAAAGGAAAGAAGAGAGAAATAATTCAAAGTGAAGATCATGGAGAACCCCACCTACCCACCTACCTTAATGTACAAATTAGAGGCTAATGAACATGCTTATGGAATTAATGGCTTCATGTACATTTAAATGATGATTAGTATAAGCTAATGGTTACTTGGCCTCCACACTTCCTAAGGGGTATTTTAGGAAGCCCCCTACAAATAGAATTAGGGTTTTATGCATGTATAAATAGCCCTCTTATGTACATGTAAATCATCTTCTACTCTTTCATTTTACTTAGGAAATTAAGAGATCAAATTGTAAGCTCAATGTTACATGAAATAAAAATGGCTTCCAAGCCTCTTTCTTCTCTCTTTTCTACATGCTTTTCCTTGCTTTTATGTTGATGTTTATTTTTATGTTCTCTTTCTTTTCATGTTCATAGTTTAGATTTACATTTATGCACTAGTTTAATACATTTCCTTCTAGTAGTTAATCTTCTTTATTCTTGTTTGTTCTCTACTTTACTTCATTTTCAATGTTGAAATCTCTATGTGTTGAAATGATAACATAAAGGAGTAGCTAAACCTCTTCAATTTAGGGGTAATGAAGCTCTCAAATTTTATGTGATTTCGACATTTCTATGATTTATGATCTCTTTGTCTATGCTTCATGAAAGTAAATTTGATGTAAGTTTATACAAGTGGATTTGATAGCTTATGTTGCTTATGCAAATGAGTTATTCTTATTCAACATAAACACAATTTACATCATCATTTGCTAATTAATTTTTGATTTTGAAATGAAAGTAAAAATGAAATTTGATGATCTATACTACTAGTTACAATAGTGAATAAATCATACTTAAAATAGCTTTTGCTTTGGCTTCATTTTCATAAAAATTATAAGTGGTATAATTGTTGTGTTATAGTTTGATGGTTTGAGTTATGTTAATTAATAACATAAACAAATCATACTTATGATAAATACAATAATTATTTCACTTAATATCAAAGCTAGAGATCATAAATTATTCGTTTGTTGATTTACAAAAATATGAGAGTGGATTTGCCTCTAAATTGTTTTCTAGTCTAATTATTTTTTAAATCACATTTTAATTCTAGCATTAGCTTTTTTTGTAGTTAACAACTTTCATCTCAGTTTGGTCTAATTTGATTGAATAGATTTTTAATCTGTCACAATTACCTGCGGATCGACCCGTAATCGCCACGTACTTCAATAGTATGTCGTGCACTTGCGGTAAATTTTAATTTAAATTCGTTCGATGGTTTTCTTAAACCGATAGAATTTCCGTCGACGAACAAGTTTTTGGTGCCGTTGCCGGGGAATTTGCTTTGATTTAAATTTTCTATTCTTCGAATTATTTTCGTTTGATTTTTATTGAATGTTTGTTTTGTGTGTTAGTTTGCACTAAAAAAATGTGTGTGTTGTTTTATTTTTGTTTTCAATTTGTTGTGTGTGCTTGTTCTCTAGTTCATTTGGAATTTGCATTTTCTATTTAAAATCAAAAGTTTTCATTTCATTTTTCATTTTTTTACATCACTGTTACAATTTTCACTTTAGTTTTTCAATTTTTATTTACAATTTCTAAAAAAAATCTTCTGCATTGTTTCTCTATGCAACAGTGCACACAACACTTATGTGCATTTACCTGTTCATTGTTTCAAAGGGTTCTCTGTTACAAAACAAATTTGGCTTTGCAAAGTTTTACACAGTTTTCTGTTACAAAACAAATTTGGTTTTCCAGCACTGTGTTGATACATTTCACATTTCAACTATATACATTGTTGAATACATTGTATTGCTCGTACAATCTACATTTCAACAACCCTGTCATATACAACATCTGCCTGAACCACTTCAACCACCATCAACCATCCCACTGTCATCATCATCCATACTTCAAAAACCATCCCACTATCTTCTTCATACAACACATAACCATCAACTTGCCTTTCCAATACTGTCACCTGACCAAACTGGCCATCTTCCTACTTGACCATAGCCTTCACAGTAACATCACTTGCTAAATACAAAACTGCTGCATAAACCAAATTTCAACACCCATACCATTACTTCATATCGACAAACCCTTCCCCTGCACCTTCCACCTGCAATCTACCACCTATACACCGAAACTTCAAAACTCCTGCCCAGACCATCATTTCAACCAAAACAGCAGCTACAAATCCTCCATATCAACCTATACAACAAACAACCTTCAACTCAACTTACCTTCATCAATCGACACATACCACAAAACTCAACTGCTCCTTTCCCACAGCAATACAACTCTATAGTCCAACCACTTCTCTACCATTGCCATTGCAACAGAAACTCCTCATCCCCATCTTCTTCACACTGCAATACCCTCCAGAACCGGAACTGCTACATACAAAACTTGCCAATACAACCTGCAGTGCAACACCATCCTCCATTCTCCACCAAACAAACAAAACCTCCTTGCAAACTTCCCCACTGCCATTCACATATCATCAGACTTCATCATACTCGTACAACCACTCGACTTCATCATTAGACTTCACATACTCGTACAACCACTTGAACAAACCATCCATCACAGCAGCACCTCACAACCATCCTGCATACTTCATAAATTTCAAAACAATATACCATCCTCGACCAAAATAAAATAAAATAAACCCAGACTTCAACACATTCGTCAAATAACTCCTTCCACCAACCCAGACTTCCCCTCTGACTGCAGTCACCACATTCACCGTCTGTCAAATAACTCCTACCACTATACTGCCTCTACACTGCCTTACTCTTACATCAAAACGTTGAACACTACCTCATCATTACATTTCTCAGCTATAGCAGTTCCGGTCAACAAATCGTTTGGATTAATGACTTGATTATCGATTTTTTTACTGGAACGGAGAGTTACGATGGCATTCAATTGGGTGACGTTGATATCTTGAACAACATGGGCTTGATTTGAATTTGCATTTTGATTTCTAAGATTTGAAATGGGTTGGCTTGGGAATGTTCCTCGTTCACGTTCGCTCACAGACGTGGCTAATTGACTCATTTGCATTTCGAGTTTTGCAATTGATTGGTTCGTGTTTTGCATATATGAAGTCAATAAATTTTGCAAATTGCTGTTTGATTGAAGGCTTTGAGTGGTTGCTTTAGCCAACATTTCAAGAGTTTTCTCAAGTGAAGTTAAACGTTTATCGTCTTGGGGAGGATGAGCAGCATTTTGTTGCGGATGATTATGCGACGGACTCGCAAGGTTTGGTTGAAAGTTGTTGGGCTGAAAGGGAGGATTCGAAGCATATGTACATGTAAATCATCTTCTACTCTTTCATTTTACTTAGGAAATTAAGAGATCAAATTGTAAGCTCAATGTTACATGAAATAAAAATGGCTTCCAAGCCTCTTTCTTCTCTCTTTTCTACATGCTTTTCCTTGATTTTATGTTGATGTTTATTTTATGTTCTCTTTCTTTTCATGTTCATAGTTTAGATTTACATTTATGAACTAGTTTAATACATTTCCTTCTAGTACTTAATCTTCTTTTTTCTTGTTTGTTCTCTACTTTACTTCATTTTCAATGTTGAAATCTCTATGTGTTGAAATGATAACACAAAGGAGTAGCTAAACCTCTTCAATTTATGGGTAATGAAGCTCTCAAATATTATGTGATTTCGACATTTCTAAGATTTATGATCTCTTTGTCTATGCTTCATGAAAGTAAATTTGATGTAAGTTTATACAAGTGGATTTGATAGCTTATGTTGCTTATGTAAATGAGTTATTCTTATTCAACATAAACACAATTTACATCATCATTTGCTAATTAATTTTTGATTTTGAAATGAAAGTAAAAATGAAATTTGATGATCTATATTACTAGTTACAATAGTGAATAGATCATACTTAAAATAGCTTTTGCTTTGGCTTCATTTTCATAAGAATTATAAGTGGTATAATTGTTGTGTTATAGTTTGATGGTTTGAGTTATGTTAATTAATAACATAAACAAATCATACTTATGATAAATACAATAATTATTTCACTTAATATCAAAGCTAGAGATCATAAATTATTTGTTTGTTGATTTATAAAAATATGAGAGTGGATTTTCCTCAAAAAAAATTTCTAGTCTAATTGTTTTTTAAATCACATTTTAATTCTAGCTTTAGCTTTTTTTTGTAGTTAACAACTTTCATCTCACTTTGGTCTAATTTGATTGAATAGATTTTTAATCTCTCACAATTCCCTGCGGATCGACCCGTACTCGCCACGTACTTCAATAGTATGTCATGCGCTTGCGGTAAATTTTAATTTAAATTTGTTCGACGATTTTCTAAACCGATAGAATTTCCTTCGACAAACAGCAATCTATTGTCAAGTAGAATAGCATCTTCTCCTGCAAATATGGTTAGTTCACATAATATTTACTTATATAATTATCACGATCAAAACATCAAAATACATGGTTCTAACACATACTACCGCCTCCATCATAGTCGAAAAAAAAACACATGGTATCAATAACTTCGTACGTAGTGGATTGGAGATAGGCGAAAGGTATAGGGTCGAAACGAACTTTCGAAAGGGTCGAGACCATGTTTTGCTTTCAAAAAATATACCGCTTTCTTTGCTTTCAAAAGAATGGTTTCGAAAGGGTTTTGATATGGCTTTCGACAGAGGTTACCGCCTTTTGTTTTAAACAAGCTTTCGAAAGGGTCGAAACACTCATTGCTGCATTCTACCTTTCGACTCAGTTGAGGTCGCTTTTGCCTTTAAACATTGTTTTCGAAAGGGTGCTTTCGCTTTTAAATAAGAAGCCGCATCTCCATGCTTTTGAAAGGGTTGGTGTCGAAACCTTCCACTTTTTTTTACTTAGGAAATTGCTTTCGAAACAGTGCTTCCGACCTAGTTCTTTTAAGACCCTTTGTTCTACTGAAAGATAAACCCGAAGGTTTCGAAAGGAATGTTTGAAATGGTTTTGAAGCTATGTTCCACACGCTTTTACTTGAACCTAAATGCTTTCAAAAGGCTTGTATTAAGTAAAGGAACTTATTGATTTCGAAAGGTATATAATAAAGGTTTCGAAGGGGAGGTTCCCCAATGGTTTCGAAAGGACTTAAAGTACTTTAAATGGAAGATTTTCGAACGCTTTCGAAAGGCAAGTTTAAAGAGATTTGAAAATAAGATGTTTGAGGTTTATAAAGGTTTCGAATGGATACCTCTAATGATTTTGAAATGTTGTTATAAAGGTTTTGAAAGGTATGTTTTGGTCTTTCGGCCTAGTGTTTCAAGGTATAGTAGTTAATATATTTTGAAAGGGGTACTTTCAATGGATTTGAAAGGGTTGTTTAAAGTTTTTAAATAAAGTTTTAGAATGGTTTCCCTTGACTTAATGGCCTAAGATCATTTAAGTTGAAAGGGGTTTTTAACTTATTTTAGAGGGATAGATAACCCTCAATATATTTCATCAACATGGTTTTGAGTAAAGTATATATAACATGGCAAAGAGATTTGAGTAAAGCAAAGAGTATATTTTCCTTGTTTAAGTATGATTTAAAGGGTTAAATCAATTTGAAAGAAATGTTTTGAAGGAAAAATTGATGGGGAAGTTGACCCTAAGTAAAATGACTCAAATATTAGAATACCGGATGAGACTGGTATAGGGTCGCGCCCTATACTTTAACTAGTAGCTCCTAGCTAATATAAGTCAAAAATTCAAGTGTGTAGGGCTTTGTCACAGGTAAGACTAAAATGATGTTACACACAGAAAGTAATATACAGAGTAAAGATAGGTTATTGGTGAGCCCGCAAAACCATTAGGATCAGTTGACCCTAGGAGAAGTAAGTTAGGGACAGACCGTCCAGAAGTGTGTTTAACAGAAGTTAGATTATTTGTTATGTTTGGTAGGCCTGAGTCAACCAAAGGTTAGTAGTTAGCCAAACAAAACTATATTGTTCGAACAGATAGTCCATTTATTACCCGATTTATATGCATATATGATATTCCTATGATTGCTTTAATCAGTTTGATTGCAGGATTGTGATTTGCAAAAGATATGTTTTAAAGGGATATTGGTGAGGGGAAACCCATTCCGCTAAGCGGCGTGGTCTCACTTAATATCATATAATCGAGATGTATAGTATTATTCACACCAGGCTTTATGTCCGACTCGAATTTTTTGTTTTCCCCTTAAACTCTCGGGTGCTCAAAATTAATTTAAGTAGATTGAGAGTTAATGTTTTTCAGGTTTAGTAGGTTGGACGAATAAAGCTTTCGAAGACGTGTAGGAGGCAAAGCTAGCTATATAGGAGCTATTTACTTTTATTTACACTATGTTGTATTAAGACTGATATGTCTATTTAGTATTTTATCATCCAAGGTGGCATCTTCATATGTCGCTCTTGGCGTAATTTGTAATAATTATATTCGATCAAAACCTGAGAATTGTTTAGGGTTATGTAATGGAATATGAAACATGGTTTTGCAATATAATCAATAAAGTTGTTTTTTTGAAACTGTGATTTTGTTTCATATTCATGTGCTTCTGATATACGGATAACAAGTTACCATATTTTGTCACCGGAAGTTAATACTATGGATGACTGTAGCATCTGTAGCGCTTAGCGTCAGGCCTCAGGATAGGGGATGTTACATACATACATCAATCAGGGTATAACAACAATCATATCATCAGCCTGGATAGTTATAACAACCTATTCTCAAAATTGCCGATGATCTCAACAACAAAACAGTGGAATAAATATATCCATAAATATAACTTGAAGACCTCCAACTCGTCTCCTGAGCTCCAATGCCTCCAAAGCAGTCTGTAAATGTGCTCGTAACCCGAGCATTATAATAAAATTACACTCGAGTCAGTCTGGAAAACCAGCATGAGAAAACACACCCAACTGGAATTTTAAGTAATAAAAACCTTTAAAATCGGGAGTATCTCGTAAGACCACGCCGCTCATAAATACGGACTGGTTCTTACCTTACGATAACTAAAACATTTTACAGAAAATTATCTAATATTATAATACTAGAATACAAATACTTATTTATCATAGCCGAAATTATTACATTACTAAATTCCAACATACTAGGTTCTACAATGAAAATCTTAAGGGCACGTATTGGAGAATGGATTCCATACTATGGCAAAGTAAGGAACTACCTTCCGAAGGTACATCTCTAGATAAATGCACCAGGGTATGACAAGAACATCTTGTACACCTGCCACACATGACTGGCCTACCACTTGACTAGTAGTACCGAATATAATCACCCCGCATTGGGCCCGGAAGCATACATGAATAGATAGTAACCGATCTAGATTTGGAATGACCATACCTTGATGGGAGTGACCCACTTGGCCCTGCTGCATGCCCGATTTTTGTCATCTCCCGGTTGATGAGGTTTGAGGCTACGTTTTACCTTTATATAGCACTTCCCACTTGGAAAGCTAACACTGCCCTCCAGGCAACAATGCAATACCAGCATTCATCCATAAAAGTTCATTCTGGGACTGAACAAAAAATATGAGAACTCCATCTTCAATTCCATCATCTTCAAGATGTCTTCACTTCGAAACGCTTAAGTTGGATCGAAGTGGTTTTCGGATAACATATCTGATCCTGGTCTCTTCGAAAACAACCTTCGATAATTTTTGGTAAACTCAACCCCGGTTCTTTAGGAAATAAACAGTCAAAGATAAGAGTGGAGATCACCTCCTAACCGTTAGTGGACGGATTTCCTTACCACTGTCCTAAAAGAACGAAACGAGATTTATACACATAGTACAGCATCATCAGGGATGACTGCGCCATATAACTCATGTGTTTCTCCAAGATATTTCCAAAGTTACATTGGATCCAAATTCGACAATCGGTTATTTAACCATCGAATAACAAACATTCTAATCAGGGATTTAATTCCATTAAAACAACCAACATTGGTTAAGCACCAAGAAACACTAGGCCACTTTTAACAAATCCTTCGATTAAGTCAAATCACTTTGTAAATATTTGTACAAAAATACTTTTACAGAGATATACATATATACCCACAAATCCCTATTCTCGATACTTGGAAAACTATCCATATACTTATCTCAACGGTATATTCACCAACATTTAGGAAGATTCCCCTTTTTATTCAATTCTAAAATTATTTATAAACTCCATTATACATCCACAAAACTATTTATAAAATTCCTTTTATAATCCATAAACCCATTTCTAAAATTCTTTTATAAATATTTAAAACCATTTATAAAACGCTTTTACCATTTTTAAGCAATTTTCCTTTACATTTTCCAAAACATGTTATAAGATTCATCTTATAAAAACCCCATCTATTTATAAAACCCTATTTATAAATCTCGAAAACTTATAAAATATAAATTCTAATTATTTATTTAAACATTATTATTATATAATAGTAAACATTACAAATAATAAATATTAACTTTAAAACATTTTAAAATAATAATTAATAAATTCCAAACATCCTAAATAAAACAATAATAATTTATCTTTAACATTTTTATAAATACTAATAATTAATTTCCAAAACTTTATTGACAAATAATTAAAATTAACTTCAAACCATATTGATAATTTAAATAATCACTACGCCATAGATTGCATACTGCAACACCAAAGAAGTGATGCAGGAAGTGCCAAAAAATGTTGCTGTAGGCTAAAAAAGGGCAAAGGCAACACTTTCTCGGTGATGCATTTTGCCGCGTTGCCGCAGACCTCAAAGGCAACATTTTGACTATCTAAGGCAACATAAGAAATATTGTTGCAATAGAACCCTATTTGGGTCTATAGCAACATCCATAGGTGTCTGTACCAACATTCCAAAATGTTGCTATAGATATTAACTTTCTGAATTTGTGGGGCCCACAATGTAGAGCATATTTGATTTTTTAATAGAAATAAATATTTATTTAATAAAATGCTATCGCACAGAATTTGATATTCAAACAATAATTTATTTAAATAAATATTTTATTTCAACATTTAAAATAGTACAAATTCCTGACTCCACTATTTTACAATTCAATGATATATAACACTGATATTCACATATACAGATATTCCTCACTACATCACTCAATTCACTCATTACATATGCAGTTTCAATTTATACAGACACCAACACTGACAAATATATGACGAGCCGAGCCGAGTGCCGAGCCGAGCCGAGTGCCGAGCCGAGCCGAGTGCCGAGCCGAGCCGAGTGCCGAGCCGAAGGCGAGCCGAGAAGCGGGTCCGGGCGCAGCGCCGGCGGGGGTCCGGGGCACTGCAGTCCCGGCGGGGATCGACCTAAACATACCCGGTTAGGTCGAACAAGTGGGCACCGCCCGATTCATCCGATTTCAGAAGATCGAGCCTTCTTTGAAACGACGTAAAATGATGCACCACACATACTTCTAAACCACCAGCCTCCATCCTCTAATTGCCTCACCAACAAACTATTTCAGCTGCCAAATTCGACTTCAGGTTGCCAAATCGCTTAATCACCTAATCACAATCGCTGATTACCCATTCCGACAACCCAAACATCATCAAACTTTCACACTGCAAATTCGCAACAAAACCAAGCACCACCCTTTGCTGATAGCAAACAACATTGCTTCTCACTGCAAGCTATATACCTACAGATTTGGACCATCAACTCTAAGCAGACTGCTTCGCCTTTCATCAACAAGAGAATCAAAGGTCAGTTCACATACATGTACATTAGTTCAAAGCACCAAGCTATATATCTTCAGATTTGGACCATCATTAGCCTACAAAAGAAAAACCAAACTAATTTACTCAAGCATTACAATTCATACAAATTCAATTCAAATCAATTACAATTCATACCCATCATCACTTCACCGACCGCATCCAAACTGGAACAACCATAGCCCGCTACATCACTTCACCGACCGCATCCAGACACTATGCCAAATGTTTGTGGTGCAGATAAGTGGTTTTACAACAGTAGAAAGCTTATATATACGTGATATGTCATTTTTCGAACATGAAAGAACAAAATGCAGTGAAAAATTTGAAGTATATCAATGTGAAACTACAAAAAACCAGACATTTTGATAACAATACCATTCACACAAAGTATCGAACACTTTTAGTGCATTACAAAATAGCTCTTCCAGTCATTCTCTATTCTATCTTTAAGGTGCAATATGGAAGACCACTCCAATCCAAATTCAACAATAGACCTCAAAATACATGAAGCAAGATGAAATTTTGAAACTTACCATTCAGAAACAGAAAATGCATAAATTCACAGTATCAAATATCACAAAATGAAAGAAAAAAAAGGTCAAAACAAACCGGAAATTAGACAGCCTGCTCTTCATTGGACTGCAGTGGTATCTCAAGCAACTCAAGAGGCACAGTCTCGACGCTCTTAGGTGTGTTCCTGGCAGCAACAGGAACAGCAAGAAAAGTCTTGGTCTTGTTATCGGCCTAATCTTTTCAAGCCCCACGTAATCTCCGACTTTAAATTTATTATCAGGATCGTGTGCTTGGTACCTATTCTTGATTCGAACTCTTCTCTTGTACTTCGGGTGTGGAGCTAAACGAACTACTTCAACTGCCAATTAAATAGAAAACGAAGTTGTGTCCTCTGAATACTGGAGTGGAAGATTGAATAGAAATGTAATAGCATCAGATCCGATTGGATTAAAATGGAACATCTTCTATACAGATTAGGGAAAACGAAATTAGGGATTTGGAAATTGGAAATTGGGGGTGAGAACGAAATGATTGAAAAGTAAAGCGGGAAAACGAAAATTTGGAACAAATTGTAGTGGTGATCCATTTTAACAGTCGGATTAAATGTAGACCGTTGGATCGTATTCACGTGGATTGCTAATTTTATTAATTTTTTAATTTGAATACATCTATAGCTACTGCAACATCTTGTTGATACCTATGCTAACACCTTGAAGCGAGTGTTGTAATAGACAAAAATTAGCATACCTATCGTTACATTATAGCTAGCAACACCATGTAATTTCGTTGCAGTAGGCCATCTATGGCGTAGTGAATTAACCTTTCAAAATATTTAAAATATCAATAAACAACTTTTAAACAATATTAATATAAATAAACAACTTTTAAAACATAATTATATTTCCTTGATAAAAATCCATACTTAACTTTCCACATAGTCGTCTCCGTATTTATAAAGCTATATTTATAAATCTCTTATATTTTATGAAACTCCCTTTCATAAAATCCCTTTATTTATGAATCCTATTTATAAATCCATTCCTTTATAAATCTCACTTATTCATAAGGTTCTATTCAAAACATAATTTCAACCGTTTTTAAGCTTGCTCGCATATGTATAAATTTCTTTTATAATTTTCCTTCAATTAATAAAATATCATTTAACAATCCCAATTTTACCCTCACCTTTAATTTCCATAATATAATCAACTATTTCTGAAATACTATTCCACTTCTTATAATAAATCCACCGTTTGATTTATTTTTTCCAATCTATCCCATGATAATAGTTTCCATTTATTTATAAACGCCGTTTATAAATCCATACTTTTACTAACAAAGCTACAATTTTGCAAATCTCCACTTCTTTGGTAAAATATCACTTTTATAACTTATCGCATTTATAAATTCCATTTTAATAGATATACCTATATAAATATATATTACTTTATATAAAATGGCTAATAAATATTTATATAAAAATATTTCTATTTTCTTTTTAAAACCATATCCATTCGAAGCGAAACTCGAGAACTTAATTTTTGAAGTTAAGAGCATTTTCTTCCTTTTACTGTAAAAGTGGCATATCTTGCTCAATTTCCAATGAAATCTCGAGCGATCAATTTAAAAAAAACCGAACTCCTTAGCAAACAACTTTCATGTTCGAAGATGGGGTTGGAAGTGAATGAATTGGAAGTTGTGCATTTTTGAAAGGGAGAGGGTTGAGTTTTTTTTCCATTTAAAGGAAAAATGAAAGTAAGAAGGAGAACAGAGGTTCTTGCCTATGAACATATACATACCCACACACATGCAAACATGCTAGAGCATGTTGAAGATAGTAGGCAAGGGAACATAAAGGATGATGGCAATAGTTTCCATTTATTTATAAACATCGTTTATAAATCCATAATTTTACTAACAAAGCTACAATTTTGCAAATCTCCACTTCTTTGGTAAAATATCACTTTTATAACTTATCGCATTTATAAATTCCATTTTAATAGATATACCTATATAAATATATATTACTTTATATAAAATGGCTAATAAATATTTATATAAAAATATTTCTATTTTCTTTTTAAAACCATATCCTTTAGTATAGAAGACAAACTTATCTTAAGATTTATCTTTATTTTACCGTTCGGAAATCTCTATTTAAAATATTTTATAAAACTATTAAATTATAATATCCAAAAATCACACCTTTGATTTTAAAATAAATTACTTAGAACATATATAATTTCCAAAATCGCTTGAAATCCCCTTTTAAAATCAATCACTATTTTATGGTATTTTAAAATACCAAAATATAAGGCCCAATGCTACTAAAGCACTAAATAAGAAAAATCGTGTCCATGTCATTAATTATAACATCCAACATATCATATATCAATTTAAATGAAAATAAATCAACAGTGTGAGGAATCCTGTAGGATCCCTCCAACCTGTCCCTCTGCATCACATACAGTATACAATCATAAAAATATCAATCAACCGCTTCAAGGCGGGATTCGTATACAAAGGGTCATCCGCTCTTACACAGGAACGTAATAGGGTCTCATCCGCTCTAGGGGCGCGAATATATCCAAACTGGTAATCCATCCAAATAGTTAATAATAATCAATAATAATATATCTACGCATCCAATAAATAATTCTTATTGACCATATAAATTTTCTAATTAGCCAAAAAGTTGAGATTAACTAACATTGAATTTAGTTCGTCAAAACATTCCGTTTTGAATTAAAATTGGATGAACGTCCAATTTTGATCCAAATTTCCCACTAGCTCCGAATCCATCCAATCCAATTCCATAGCGTAGCCTTCGTTGATACGATTGCAATGCAACTCGTTGCGCTAAAAACCAACTTCGTATGAATTTGATATGGATAAATGAATGTTTGAATTAATTAAATTATAGTTGACTTTAAATTTATAAACGTTTAAACTAATTTAACTACCTTCCCTCTCCAACTTCTCGTTCACGAGACCCAGGCATTCGCGACTTTCTTTTCTTTTCTTTTCTTTTGACAATCGATCGCCGCCACTCGTCACGCCGCCAACCCCGTCGACCGTCCTGCCTCGCGCAACCCCCTCCACCTCGTGCACCGCCGCTCCTAGTCACCTGACCAATGAGATCCATCCCAAAACCCTAACTTCGGTCAGCTTGAAACTGCCTCCGCCACACCACATCGTAGTCCAATTGCTTCATCCATCTCATTCCCCCTGCCCAGACGCACAAATCACCAGTTGAAGTCGAGCTCTGATACGGCCTCCGGTGGCTCCAATTAATACGGGTTGTTGGATTGTAGGAGGAAGTTTTGAAAATTAGGCGAACTCCATTCTCTGATGTATGCGGTTTAATATAAGGGAGAAAGGATATGACTGGGTATGGGCATGATGTGATAAGAGCATGGGCAAGCACGGCTATATCAAGTACACACACACAGATATATATATATAGTAAATTTAAAAATATCGTGCTTTTTAAACGTCCAAAGATCTCGAACTCCGAATGAGGCATGTCGCCTAGCGTTCTACATGTTATACCCCTATTCTGAACACAATGGATCTAGTCTCAAGACCTAATTCGATCGTATGCAGAAGATAGCTTTTCAAACCCAATTATTATATAAATTTCTAAAATTAATTTCTACACGTTTCAATCTCGCATGCCCAAATGATATGTCCAATCGCCACGAAATTCGATAACAAACTGTAATATACTATTACGGATCTAATGAAACTGGTTTTGTCGAAATCTAAGACAACACCCCAGAAGTCTTTTTTATACGTTATTTAAAACGAATAATTATAAAAGCCAAATTTATCACCTTAAATTCTCAATTTAAAAGTTTACTATCTCCATTCTTATTTAAATAAAATTTAATTCAACTTTCGAAATCATTTTTATTCATATTAAATTCAGGATTAATTATATTTAATATTCCCAAATATTAAATTCAACAATTTAATTATCAAATAAATCGCTATAATTGAAATTCAAGTTATTTATCTTATAAAATTAACCTTTCAATATTTAAAGCCAATTAATTATTCCAAATTCAAATGACAAAAATTTTAGGTCGTTACATGTGAAGAAAGGAAAAGTATAAATTTGAGAAATAACTAAATCAAATAAAAGACTGGGTTATTTACTTAATCCATTTCAGCCCAAAACACAATAAGAAGGATATAACTTCTCACTTCTCACCCAAGCATAGTACATACATTGCCTTTCTTAGGCAAAAGAAGACGATCTCTTCCTCTTAAAATTCACCTAAACCCTAGCCTTAAGAAAATTAAAACAAATCCAATAAATTTCCAAAAATTATGACACTTTAGTCTTTACTTTTCTACACCCTTCTCCATGTCATTGACCCTAAAAGTTAGAGTTTTGGTCAGTTTTGGATGGGTAAGGATTTTGGAAAGCAAAGTAAAGAGAAGGAGAAGGCTGAAATTGCAAGGAAGAAGAAGGTATTTAGTAGTTAATTAGGATTTAGGTGAGTAGCACGCTCACATCTATCTCTAATTTGTTACACGCCGAACTAGATATGCATTTATGCAGTGCTCCCTAGCATCTATATCTACTACCACTATAGTTCTCCCTAGTGTCTATATCTACGCTCCTGCTACTGGGTACAAGTACCACTTAAGCACTGCTCCGGACCCTCCCGAAGGCTTGGTCTGAAACCATCAAACAATGTCTAAATGGATGCGTAGCACTAGAACCGCACTACAACCCACATCTGATCGTCTACCCTATGATTACCTCGCCGTGTACTTGCTTTGACCCCAACGGATTACTCAAGCACAATGGCGCTTTGAACCATAGTCTATGCTAGCTGTAAATCTATACATCTACTCGATCTGGAACTCATTGCTGTCGTCACATGCTCGCTCATCTGCCTGAGTCTGGAACCGACTCCTTGCTGTCATGTGCTCCCTCCAATAGAACATGCTTATCATACATGACCGTAAATTCGGTCTCCATCTGATCTCGTATCCAATTGGCTTTTGATCGCTATCTCGATCTCCTACTATTCTCATGTGGGAATAGTTAGTGCCTTGCGCTTCTTGCCTCGATCGCTACCTTAATCACTAGCTCGAACACCTTATCAATCTATTACCAGTCAGTAATGCATTGCCTTGCATCCACATCAGGATCCCCCTTGCATCCAACTTTCCTGAATAGCCTGAAGCTTCTCTGAAGCTGTGCTAAGACCCCACGAAGAACTGCATCCGAATCAAGGACTGAATTCCCCCACAAACTCTTCCTGCCTAGGCATTACTTTCTAGGACAGGTCCCCACAGGTGGCATCCCACCGGTGAACCGATGGGAGCTGCTCAAGGGCAGTAAAGCCTTGGTAGCGAGCCATTATGCCCCAACAGTTCATCATTTCTTGCATCGTCTCCTCTGTTTCTTCGCCCGATGAGCCGCCTTGCCCTCCATGCCTATCTCTACCCCATCAGACTCTCTTTGGAATTAATTGGTTGATGTTTTGGAAGTGGTTCCTTATATGTTTGATAAACCAACTTTGACACAAAATCCGCTATTTGCATGCATAGAGTTCAATGGGCAATTATAGCGACCCGACTTCCTCTAACAATGCCAAAACACATTCAATCGGATAACTTGCCTCATGTAATGCGTACACGTGCTAGCACATTCATTTGTGCACATTCGCACATGCATACACAAATACATCGTACGTACAAATCATGTTCGGGCTTCACCAGATCGATTACTCGGCTTGGTATATTCTCACGTAACTTAGCGCTCATGATTGTCCCTAGGGCTACGTGAAGTGCCCGCAACGCGCTTATATATAAAAGTATTAACACACATTCATATGGACTTACAAACACATAAATAAACACATTCATTCAAACAACATACATAACAATTCTAACTATAATACACAAACTGTTATATATCTCTAAATATATGTATACGTATACTTTCCCATACTCATATACATACACGTGTATTTAGATAAGTAATTAATTTATTACTTATTAAATCTTACTTTTATTTACTAAACCTTTCAATAAAAGTCTAATATAATTTTATATTATTTTATAAAAACTTACTACTCTTTTATAAAATATAATATTAGCTTATTAATCGCTTTTAAGCCTTTTAATACTTGATTGCTTCATAAAAATTAAGGATACTTCATATTGCTATTTTATAAAATCTCATTTCCATCTTATAAAATATATATTTCATTAAAATTATATAACCATTTTATAAATACCAATTAAAATTCATTTATAATATTTTATAAAATACCATTTTATAAAATATTTCTTTTACTTATAAAAATTATTATTTTACTTAAATAATATTTATAAGGGAACTATTCATTAATAAAGATCGTTCTTTATTCTAAATAATGTTCACAAGTGTTGATTAAGATTCATTAATCCTCTAACCAATTTAGTAATAAGTATAGAGTTCAAAACTCACTTAATTAGTTTCCTAACTTTTCCAAAACGATTTAAACTAGTTTCATTATTACTAACTAATGACATGCACTTAGTTTTCTCATGTGATTAGTCTCTAATCTATCATTACATCACATATAATTATTCAATTAACCTAAAATCAAATTCTAGGTTACTAATTATTTTGAAAAATAGTTATTAAGGTCTTAAACAAATAAATATAATCATGTTTATAACATAAACATAAAGCCAAATCAACTCAAACACTCTCCTAATCACTTCATATAATTTTATATTAGGCAATAAACAAAAATATGAAGTATAACATATAAATTAGTTAGGACAATCATCCCGCTCACCTTCTCTTTCCCTAATTCAAGCTCTAATCACAAAAATCCACTTCATAGCTCTCTTTAAATCATATATGAAGCTCCAAATCAAACTTCATGATCCCATGATAGGTTTTGTAGAGAATAGGATGAAAGAAATTATGATGACTTTTATTTGAATTTAGAAAATTTATTTGAGGCATTAAGGGCACTGTTTCAGATATCGGAAATCTCGGCCGATATCTCCTTTTGATCTCCCCCCGAAACGAAACAACAAATCTCGCTGTAAATCTCGTTTTGAATATATCGGCCGAGATATTAAAATATCGGTCGATATATCGGCCGAGACGAGATGTTAAAATATCACCGATATTTTGTTTTTTTTGGGCTAAAATTTTGAACCCCGCACCTGAGATATTAATAACTATTTTTGCTAGTAATAGCATGCTCGTAATGGTAAAATCCTTGTTTTATTTTGGTTTACCATTAAGCTCTTTTTTTGTATTTTGTATGCGAATAGAAGACGTGGAAAAAAATCATGTTTAATCTTTATTGTTTTGTGTACATTTTGCCTGTTATATGAGATATGTCTATATCATATATCATATATCGTATATCGTATATCGTATATTCGTATATGTTCTGCAATCTTTTGCATTTTTATGTTCATCGTATTTTACATGCATGTTCCTTATGCATATATGTGTTTTATGTTCTACTTCTAGGTTATTGGTTAATGTTTTGGATTTATGTTTTATGTCTAAAAATAATTCATGTTCATTGATAATGAGTTAGGGGCATTTATTTATATTATGTTATTCTATTAGTTTAAGCATATTATGATTTTTGAATACGAATGTTCTTTAGTTGATTAATAACAATGACTTTATTTTACAAATCAAGTTTAAATTATTATTATTTTTAACACCATTCATAAAAATTGTTGTGGAACAATATCAATTTTTAACATATAATATACCCCGAGATGGTTCCGATATGAGCTTTAAGACCCGATATGGAATTCTGAGATGAACACCCGAGATGGGCTCATCTCGTCCGAGATCTCCCCCGATACGAGATCGAGTCTCTAAAATTTTCGAAACGAAACGCGGCCGATATCCGAGATTTAAAACCTTGATTAAGGGTTGGGAGATTAAAAAGGGATTAAAGTCTGATTATGAAAGTATTAGGAGAGGTGGGGATGAAACTAACGTGAATGAAAAGTGAATAAGAGGAAATAAGACGAGTTAGCCACTTATAGGCAACTACTTGCCCAAATGAGAGGAGGCAGCAACTAAAGTGAACGAAAAGATTTGGGCTTAGCAAAAATTCTCTCCATCTGTCACTATTCATCCCTGAAACTTACTGACTCCAAATATAGTCAAGTTTATACTCATTTTACTCGCATCAAAAAAGAAAACTCAACTACGGGTGTTTTGAGCCCCAATTCGCACGTCTATGAAAGTCAAGTACATGGATGTTTCATTACTTTACGATTAAATATTTAAATTAATCATTTAAATATTTTGTCGTTATAATTGCAGGGTGTTACATTCTCCCCCTTTAAAAGAATTTTGTCCCCAAGATTCCTATGAATACGAGAAAATAACAGGACCGACCAAACTTCCTGAATCTTAATTTTGGACAATTTCAATAGTGCTTTCCCATATGCTATCAGCATCATGGAAACTCCCAAGTTAGAATGCATCCCATAACTAAGAAATATTAGATAACCTATGTTATCCCACATTTCCTAAAAATACATGCCCCTTTTAAGAAAGCTTCTCACCATTTAAATGCAAATCTAAACAAATAAGCATTTAAAGCTATAGTTTAGCTCTCAAGTACCTAATTGTACTATACAAAGAGGATTATGCACCAATCATAAAAATTCAAACATGTATAACCTTAATGTAGTAACTGATACTACTATAATCATACATGACAATCAATTGGAGAGTGAGCTCAATATGAGTCGGTATCAATATATACCACGGACTCTGAGTCAAATCAGAAGGCAATGGACTCATATAAATCCCATCTTGTCCCCACAGTAGGTATGGATGATATGCAACCTATTCTGGATAGCTATCGCTATAACTCCCCGAATATACTTTATTAGAAATTAAAATTTGCATACTAGAAACCATCAAACAATATCAAACAACAATGAACAACAATAAAACAACAAGCAATAATAAGCAACAAGCAATGATCAAATCATAGCAGACAAGGACAAGCAACAACAGATAGCATACAAGCTATCAAACATACAAATAAGCAACAAAATCAATAGTAATCAAAATCAACCAACAACAAAATCAAACGACAACAAACAACATCAAACACAACAAGTAAACATAAGCAATGGTAACCAACAACAAGCAGCAGCAAACATCAACAATCAAAAATAAACAATCAACATACAAACAATCAATCAACAAGCAACAAGCAACAAAAATCATATAAAGTAAATAAAAAATTCAAAAAGAGTCTATACCAACATGCACGGTAGCCAATCAATTATCATACATGCATGCCAAACTATAAACTCCATTGAGTCTGTTCGATATTCAAGATTAAAAATGCCTACATGGTGTAATTCTTTTGTGGATATAATACACGAAAGACTATTACACCTCCCGCTACGAAAAGGAAAACTTACACGATATGTCGGATCATCAAGTCCCATAACTCTCGAATAAATCTAGCAATAAATGCCTTAATTTTTCTTTTCTACCAAACGGAACTCATTCTCCAGAGGAGAAAACTCTACAAATTAAATCATCATTAAATAACGATCTACAATAGCCTGGGTTTTCTCGGATTTAAACTCGCCTCAACTGCATAATGTCAATAACAATAATATAGTAAGTATACCACGACACATGCCTAGGCTAGTATAATCTCGCCACTTAGAAGATTATCTGAATTGCCACAAAACTAGACGAGAAATCCTTCCCTGAACTATCCCAAACGAACTTAACTATATTACATTAAAATTTACAATAATTAAATACCATCCAAAATGACACGATGCCCATCCCAATCCTTCGTTTGCTCGCAAAATTTCTTTGTTAAATTAGGGTCGGCTACCTGCCTCCTCTTATGCAAACTCTTATCCGGTTCCTTGGTCCAACTCTTTGAATTACCTCGTACAGTTAAAGTCGCGCTTTGGAAATCTTCTAGTCAACTCAAGAATCTGACTCAAGTGCCCGCCTTTAAGAATCGAGTGAAAAATCTTTGCCTAACTGGTGCAGATCACCTATAAATATTGCGCTCGAATTGAGGATTGGAAATTGATATGTGAATGGACCGATCCTTAGAAAATATCATTTTGGCACATGGGATTATCCCATCGCCCACGGTTTACTAACTCAAAGAAAAACAATTTTAGCACGAATGACTCTAGGAAAATTCCTATAAGTCATCCGCTCGATTTTTGCTCATTACTGGGCATCTACCGAACCCTACTTAGATACAAATCCAAGTCAAACTTCATTGACCAACTCTACTTGACTTGAAAGCTTATGCATTAAGTTTGAATGGTAGCACTATCGGTCGCTTCAGCTCAGCTTTGAAACTAAGGTTACTCATACAAGGTTTATCTTTACCAAAGAATTTACCTACTATGAAAGGTGTCAGGTTTAGCCTATCGACCAAGTATCAGAAGGAATATGAGTGAAGTTCAAAAAATAGAGCATACCTCATTACATAAGCTCCTTCCGTTTCTTCTGAGTAGTAGGCCTGCTAGGACTTGATAATTCCTATAAGGAATAAGTCATCATCACTTAGCCTTCGAAAATGTTGGATGGTCCTTCTTCAAGTAATCAAGCCAATCACAATTGAAGCACTCATGGTTTGCTTTAGCTGGATGACATTTCATAGAGAAATGCCCCCATATGCCACTGGAGTGACATACTAGGTCAGCTTTCTTCTCTATATAAGCTCGATCTTCCATTGTATCATTATCTTTGTACTTTTATTGGAGCTTCGGTTGCTTTTCGCTTTTGCTACCTCAAATGGTATCTCGTGGGCGTTCTCACGAAGGAGAACCATCTTAATGAGACTTTCAAAAGTGGCCCTTAACAGGGATAAGGCTAAGCAATGAATCCCTAACTGACGCTTTAAGACTCAAGGCAAACCCCTTTGCCCACACCAATAGAGAACCGACCATCTCAATACCCCAAAAATAAAGGATTAAATTAGTCAACATACCCCATCACGGAAAATCTTCCATGCATAAGATGGATGGAATGCTTAAGCTACATGCCCTTTCCGATCTCAGAAATCAACTGAAAAACCAAAGCAACGTCGGAATTCATCCCAAGTCATAGGCCTGCTCATCAGCCATACTGTGACGACCGCCACCATGCCATGCTGATATGGAACAATCATCAAGGTTGAAATTTAAAGCAGAAAACTTGTTTCTTATCTCACAGCGCAAGAATAAAATATAATATAGAAAATATACAACAGAATATAGTGAGCCATAACAAATGAGAATAACATCTCCACTAAATCATGAGTTATGGTACAAATGTCATAATTTATCGGTACAAAATTTCCTCAATACATCCCTCAGAGTACATAGAAATAGACATCGGAGACTACAAATATAGAGTAATACGCCATAGCTACTCTAAGCTCGTCATCCTACCGTGGCTGCAACTCCAAACCTGTCGTCAAGTCTACTCATTTAAGAGTACCCAAGATGATAAGAAGAAACATAAAACCATAGGTCAGACAACAGTCTGGTGTAAGCGGTAAATGACTATCAAAAGCTATACTAGAAAATATGGTACTAGACAGGTACAAAAAAACAATACCTGACGTGTCCCTGCAACCAAAGAGTTAGCACATAATAAAAAGATATAATATGCTATAAACGACAATAGGATACTGTAACAGAACAGGATAGAAGAATCTAATCAGCCTCCTCCATTGACCCTATTCCCAGTCCCTTCTTTGGTATTCCTACAGATGATAGCCTACCCAAGAGAAATAGCTTACATAACAACCATAGCAACCATAGCATCCATCAACTAAAATCTAGCTATAATCTTATAAAGCCTTGAATATATGATAACTCGTATGGCCCCGTCCTCGCTACCCAGAGACTAATGGAAATCCCGGTTCTCGGTTGTGTTCCCCCGTACTTTCAGGCCCGAAATCCCGCACGGTTGTCTCCTATAGTACCTCCATACCGTCTGACATTGGACTCTCTTAAAGCGGTCCAGGATACACGACCGGCGCTACCAGCCCTCGGGTGCCCTCGCATAAAGTACCCTTGCTTGAACACAATTAGAACACTCCACGTTATCAACGATTTCTTGGCACTCCCAAATCTTTAAAGCTTTCACAACTCCAATCCATTTTCGAGCATGAGTCTTGTCACTCAACCTAGTCCATTATACCATAGCCTCGTTCCATCCCGAGCCGTCTATCAACTCCTACGATCCTTCTCCTTATCTGAGCCCCCAACCGAAGAGCTGAAACTTCACAATGCTATAACTTCCAATACTGTAGAAGCAATCAGCGAGCCACGACTACCAGCATGATCCACTACAACCCCAGATCTCTACACCGGATCTCACATCCAATAAAGCCAATAATTTGGATCGGTACCGATCTGATCCAATTGGATCGATGTCGATCCAAATACTTAACCATTTTGGACTCCATTTCTCTTCCAGCCTCTAGTGCACTCTCTCTAGATGCCATAGACCCTTAGCCATCCCTATTTGCCTTCAGATCTTCTCTTCTATGCACCATAGTCGATCCAACAAAGATGATCCACCAATCTTCAACACTTGGCCTATCCTCTGATCCAACTTCATAGAGCCACTCTAGAACCCATGCTAAATTCCCCCTATGAATCTCTCCTTAATTGGAGCTCAAAATTCGGGTCGGTACCAATTCGATCTAATCAGATCGGTGTCGATCCAAAGAATTAGCTCCAATTATGGTGCAATTCACAGGACTTCCTTCTGACGTGCTCTAGAGTCTATCATCCAAGTTTAGTGCACTTTCGACGAACATTGCTCCTGATATGCTCTGATCGCCAATCTAAGTCCTAAAACATGCACAACACTAGCAAACGAATCAAGCATAACAAGCAATTCAAACATAACAACGAATCAAACATAGCAAAGCATCCACTTACATCCAATATGAACATACAAATCATCCAATTCAATCTACATCATAATTCTAGCATAGACTAATCTAACACATAGAATTTCATAGCCAAATATACACAAATGGCACTAGCCAATGATCTAATCCCAATTATATTTTAATTAGGTTAATCTAGTGATCTGAGATTACCTAAGTATAATCAATTTAATTTAACTTTAACCTATAATCGCCTAACAACAACATATAATCCATCATAGACTAGTGAGAGATCATAACCACTCACCAAATCTACCAAACCTATGAAATATGATGAAGATCCGATCCGGAAAGTGAGAAATCGGATGAAGATGCAACCAAAGTGATGAGATCAAGCTCCTAGTTGAAGATCTAGCCTCTAATTTGCAATTAGAGACGATTTGAGATGAAATCCAATGAGATGAATGGAGAATTAGAGAGGAGTTAGAGTTTGGGGCTAATTTGAAATGAGAGATAAACTTTAAAATGGTCTCTCTCACCTCATATTTATAGCCAAACCTGATTAGACTAACGGGCTTGCTAATTCGGCCCATTACTCCCCTTCTAATTCTGGCCAGTAGATTTTAAAACTTAAAACTACTATAACTTCCTAACCACTTATCCAATTTCCTATATGGCTACTCTACGGAATGGGAAACCACCATCCTGAAGCAATGAAACAGGCAGAGCATCTAATTCGGCTTCTATCAAAATTTATAGACGAAATAAGATCTCCAGGGGAAAAATTATCACATAGAAATTCGGGAAAAATCATAGATGTGTAAAACATCCCTAAAAACCATATCCCAAAATATTAGAATCATAAGAGCACAGATGAATCAAATAAAATTATTTTATGATCCTCCGATACGTAAAATACGGGTAGTTACATTCTCCCCCTTTAGGAATTTCACCCCCGAAATACCTAAACAAACATAAGCAACCAAGGTTATCTCGCATACCTACTAATCACTAGCAAACACTTAACAATCCAACTAAATAGTTAAATCAACAATAGCAAATAAAACTTATCCTAGCTTGCGCAATTCTAATAGTATAAGATACAATGGTGCAAGTAGATACGACATATGGGTCTTACCACTCGAAGAGTTCTGGATAGGTCGTCCTCATACTCTCTTCAGTCTCCTATGTAAAATCGCTATAATCCTTACTCCATTGCACCCTAACTAGCTTAACTACCTCCTAAGCTATTTTGTCTCATTCCCAATGATTCGAAGCGGCTTACGAGGTCTTGAAACTTATGGCTCAAGCTCTATTTCTTCCAACTGATCCTGTGCTACCATGATACCCGAGTCATGCAAAAAAATTCATAGATAGGAGATACGAAAAACATTGTGCACACCCGCCATCTTCGGAGGTAGGTCCACTCTATAAGCCAACTTCCCAATTCTCTCAATAATTGAAACGATCCAACAAATATGAGTGCTAACTTTCCCTTCCTACCTAACCGAACAACATTCTTCAAAGGAGAAATCTTAACAAATACCATGTCTCCAATTGAGAATTCCAAATCTCTTCTTCTCTTATCTGCATTACTCTTCTGACGGTCTTGAGTAGTCCTCATTTGTTGTCGAATGATCTCTATCTTCTCTTACGTCTCTCTAATCATTTTGGGCCTAAGTATCGGTTTCTCACCAACTTGAAGGCGAATTACAAGGTCATCCATACAATGCTTCATGTGGTGCCATGACAATAGTTGATTGATAACTGTTTTTATATGCAAACTCTACTAAATGCAAATGATCTTCTCAAGATCCTCCAAAATCTATAATAGAAGCTCGAAGAAGTTCTTCCAAAATCTGATTCACTCTCTCGGTCCGGCCATCCATCTATGGGTGATAAGCTGTGTTCAAGTGCAGCTCGGTTCTCAAAATCTCTTATAAGCTCTTCTAAAATCCACCGGTAAACAACAGGTCTCTATCGCTTACATTACTCTATGGAATACCATGGAATCGAACAATCCACTTAACATACAATTCTACCAACTTGGATGCCGTTCTGGTAGACTTGATAGTTATGAATCTTGCACTCTTGGTCAGTCGATCTACCATTACCAAATACTATCATATCATGCTCTAGTCCATAGCAATCCATCCATAAAATCCATAGATATCTATTCCAATTTCCATTCAAGAATATCTAGTGGTTGTAACAATCCACTGAGCTTCTTCTACTCAGCCTTCACAACTGGCAATTCATACACTTCGAGATGAATTTTCCAACATCCTTCTTTATACCTTCCCAGTAGTAAGTCCCTTTTATGTCTCTATACATATTTTTACAACCAGGATGACTAGTCAATATGGAATGAAGATATCCCCTTAGTACTTCATCTCGTAATCCATCAACATCTGGAACAACTAGTCTCTTATCCTTACGAAGCCAACCATCTCGGTCAATCTCGTACTGTCTCAAATATTTAGTTCCACTCCCATCTCAATCTTTGCCATGATCTCTACTAGCTTAGCATCTTGCTTCTGACTAGTACCAATCCTTTCTATGAGAGTAGGTCTGATCGATAGACTTGCCAACATCTCTGGCTTGAGCTCACAATGTGGCCTAAAATCAAATCCAGCTATATACTCCATATGCTTTTATTCAAAAAACATAGTTCCTAATCTAGCATGTCTTCTGCTTAATGCATCTGCTACTGCATTACCTTTCCCTGGAGTGTAGGAAATATCAAAGTCATAAGAGGTCAAAAACTCTAACCACGGTTGCTTTCAAAGATTAAGATCCTTCTGAGAGAAAAGATACTTCAAGTATTTATGGTCCGTGAAAAGCTCAAATCTTTATCCCAACAAATAGTGCCTCTACATTTTCAAAGAAAACACAATCACCACCAACTCCAAGTCATGGGTTGGATAATTCCTTTTATGCAGTTTCCACTATCGACTAGCATAAGCAACAACTCTCCCTTTCTGCATCAAGACAGCTCCAAGACCAGTACCACAAGCATCCGTTATATTGTCATCTCTTCATTCCCACCTGGAATAACCAATACATGTGCACTTGTCAATCTCTCCTTCGGAGCCACAAATGCATGCTCACATCTAGCATCCCAAGTAAAAGTCAGATTCTTTGGTCAAGTTGGTTAACGGTGCTACAATCTTTGAAAAGTCCTTTATGAAATGCCTGTAATATCCTGCCGATCCTAGAAAATTCTCACATCCTTAGCATTCTTGGGTTGGTTCCTATCTTAGATCGCTGCCACCTTTGCGGGATCCACTGCTATTCCTTCTCTTGTTACGACATGACCCAAGAATCTCACTTCTTTCTTCTAGAAGTGACACTTAAAGAACTTAGCTCTCAACCTATGCTTTCTCAATATCTTAAGCACAATCCTCAAGTGTGTCTTGTGCTCTTCTTCAGTTCTGGAATAAACCAGAATATCATCCATGAACACAAGAACGAACTTGTTTCAACTGATCTTTGAAGACTCTATTCATAAGATCCACAAAGTATGTTGGAGCGCTGTTCAACCCAAAAGGCATCACAACCATCATAGAAACCCGACGGTGTCCGAAATGAAATAAAAGGCACACTTTCTTTAGCCACTCTTGGATGGTAAAATCCCCTTACCAAATCCATCTGAGAAAACACCTTTGCACCATGCAGCTAATCAAACAAGTCAGCAATCTTTGGAAGCAGATACTAATTTTTCTTTGTAACCTTGTTTAGCTCACGGTAATCCACACATAACCTCAAAGAACCATCTACCTTAGTCACGAATACAACAGGCGCAACCCATCCGAATATGCTTTTCCGAATGCATCCTTCTTCAGCGGATCATCCACTTGCACCTCTAACTCTTTCTACTCTCTGGATGCCATACGCCTCAAAGGCATCACTATGGGTCTGGCTTCATCCACTAAGTCGATCTGAAACTTGATCTCTCTATGCGGCCATGATCCTGTCACTTCCTCGAAGACATTAGGGTACTCTCTTGTGGAATTTCAAGCAATAGACACAGATGACAATCCTTCTTGTGGAATTTCAAGCGAATATAGAAAGCTGGCTAATACCACATCCTTTGGTAAGCAGTGTATCACTACCATTCGCCCTTCCACATTCCCAATTGTCACCTCTAGCTTCTCGCAATCCACAACGGCCGCATACCTCTTAAGCCGGTCCATTCCCAAAATAATCATGAACCTAGAAAAATTAAGAACAAAGCAATCACAAGCAAAAGAACATCCATGACTCGATAACACTAAGTCATGACAAATCATACAAAGACTAGTAGATCCTCCAACAGGGTTCGTCACAATCAAAGGTCGATCTACTATCTCGGGTTCCAAATGTAGTCTGCATACTAAATCACCACAGATGAAAGAATGCGAAGCTCCAGTATCAAAAAGAACTCTAATAGAAATATCTCTGATGGAAAGCATACATTGCACCATGGCTCCTTTCCCCTTATCCTTAGCAGTAGGAGCATAAGATGAAGTCGGGACTGCATCCAAAGCATATGCCTTCATAGTCTTTTTATCCTTAGATGGTTTCGGACAATCCTTCTTAATATTCCCAGACTTGTCACAGTTGAAGCACTTTCTAGTAGCCTTGCATTCCTTGATATAGTGGCCTTTTTCCGTATAATAATGATAAACAATCTCACTCTTTTGCTCTTTTTATGGCCCCCTTTTCCTTGTTGTTGTTGCTTCTTCTTTCCATTCCATTTCTTCTTACCTCCACCGCCCTACTATGGTTTTGGTTCCTCTTTCTCAGCAATAGCAACAATAGCAGTCCTATTTTTCGGGTACAGACTCTCATGTCTAAGTGCTTTCTCCACAAGTTTCTCAAAAGACACTTCAATGTGGTCCACTATCTTCTCTCCCAAGTGGTCGTCCAATCCGGTGATAAACTTCTCATTCTTCTTTAAAGGTGTATCAATAAAAGACATCTCATACTTAGAAAAATCATCAAATTCTACCAATACTCAGAAACAGACATCTCCCCTTGCTTCAGCTCAACAAATTCTTAAACAACACGGACTTCTGAGCTGCAGGATTGAACTTCTCCTCAAATCTAGCTTAAACTGATCCCAAGAAATATGATCCTCTGGAGTAGCAATGGTAATAGCATTCCACTAATTCATTGCTCGGCCCAATAGCTATCTTGAAGTAAGCTACCTCTTCATAACATCTTCCACGTCCATATCCTTGAAAATGTGTTCACAAGTATTTATCCAATCTTGCACTTTAATAGCTGATTCTATTCCCAAGAATGGCTTCCCTCCGAGAGTAAAATAATCCTCGCAAAGCTTGGCGAAGTCAATCCTAGGCATTTGCAAAGGAGCACCACCACCTAAAGCCACACCAGGAGTAGTTTAGGCTCTCCTCACCAGTGAAGCCACCATTGCATCAAACATGGCTTGAAAATCGGGTGTAGTAGCTCCTGATCCCGCTCCCTATTCCACTCCTGAAGTGGAGTTTTTCCTAGCAGCATTCCTTGTGTTCTGATTCATTCTTATCTGTAATAAGAACGATTAGCCTCATTCCAAGAAAAACTGTAATGGTGCTTAAGTGCATACAATATAGTATAATATCTTCATAAACAAGTATGCCCCCTCCTTTAGCGTATACTCTTGACTTGCTTCAGTTAACTCGTAACCAAAGCTCTAATACTGAGTGTAACGACTGCCCCATACCACCCGCACATCAATGACCTAAAAGAGCACTGTAACCGTGCCAGGATGATATGGAACGATCATCAAGGTTGAAATTAAAGAAGAAACCTGTTGCATATCTCACATTGCATGGATAAAATATACTATAGAAAATATACAACAGAATATAGTGAGCCATAACAAATGAGAATAACATCTCCACTAAATCATGAGTTATGGTACAAATGTCCTAATATCTGAGTACAACATTTCCTCACTACATCCCTCGGAGTATATAGAAACAAACAGGGTAAACTACAAATATAGAGTAATAGACCATAGCTTCTCTAAGCTCGTATTTGTACAGCGGCTATGACTCTAAAGTTATCCTCTAGTCTACTCATTTAAGAGTACCAAAGATGATAAGAGGAAACATACAACCTTGGGTCGGACAATAGTCTGGTGTGAGCGGTAAATGACTATCAAAAGCTATACTAGAAAATATGGTACTAGATAGGTACATAAAAATAATATCCGACCTGTCCCTGCAACCAAAGAGTTACCACATAATAATAAGATATAATATGCTACTCAAATAAACGATAATAGGATACTATAACAGAACAGGATAAAAGAATCTAAGCAGCCTCCTTCATTGACCCTATTCCCAATCCCTTCTCCAACATTCCTATAGATGATAGCCTGCCCAAGAGAAATAGCAAACATAACAACCATAGCAACCATAGAATCCATCAACCAAAATCTAGTTATCATCTTCTAAAGCCTTGAATATATGATAACTCGTATGGCCCCGTCCTTGCTTGCCAGAAACTAATGGAAATCTCAGTTCTCGATTGTGTTCCTCCGTACTTTCAGGTCCAAAAACCCGAATGATTGTCTCCTACAGTACACCTGTACCGTCTGATATTGGACCCTCTTGGAGCGGTCTAGGATACATGGTTGGCGCTTCCAACCCTTGGATGCCCCCGCATATAGTACCCATGCTTGAACACAACCGAACACTCCGAGTTATCAACGATTCCTTAGCATTTTTAAATCTTCAAAGCTTTCACAACTCTAATCCATTTCCAGGCATGAGTCATGCCACTCAACCCAGTCCATTATACCACAGCCTCATTCCATCTCAAGCTGTCTATCACCTTCTTTGATCCTACTCCTTAACCGAGCCCCCCACCCGAAGAGCCAAAACTTCATCATGTTATAACTTCCAAACCGTAGAAGCAATCAGCGAGCCATAACTTCCAGCATGATCCACTACAACCCCGGAGTCCCTATCTTGGATCTCACATCCAAAAGAGCCAATAATTTGGATCGGTGTCGATCCAAATACTTAACCATTTTGGACTGCATTTCTCTTCCAACATCTAGTGCACTCCCTCTAGATGCCATAAACCCTTAGCCATCCCTCTTAACCTTAAGGTCTTATCTTCTATGCACCATAGCCGATCTAATGAAGATGATCCATCCAATCTTCAACACTTGGCCTATCCTCTAATCCAACTTCATAGAGCTACTCTAGAACCCATGCTATATTCCTTCTATGAATCTCTCCTCAATTGAAGCTTAAAATTCGGATTAGAACTGATCTGATCCAATCGGATCGGTGCTGATCCAAAGACTTAGCTCCAATTATGGTGCAATTCATAGGACTTCCTCTTGATGTGCTTCAGAGCCTATCCTTCAAGTTTCGGGCAATTTCGACGAACTTTGCTCCCGATATGCTCCGATCACCAATCTAAGTCCTAAAACATGCACAAAACTAGCAAAAAAATCAAGCATAGCAATAAACATAACAACGAATCAAATATAGCAATTATCCAATTACATCCAATATAAACATACAAATCATCCAATTCAATCTAGCATCACAATTCTAGCATGATCTAATCTAACACATAGAATTTCATAGCCAAATATACACAAATGACACTAGCCAATGATCTAATCCCAATTACATGTTTAACTAGGTTAATCTAGGGTTTCTAAACCTGAAGTTACCTAAGTCTAATCAGCTTAATGGTTAATTCTAACCTTTAATCACCTAACTACAACATATAATCCATTATAGACTAGTGAGAGATCATAACCACTCACCAAATCTACCAAACTTATGAAATATGATGAAGATCCGACGAACAACGAGAAATGGGATGAAGATGCAACCAAAGTGATGAGATCAAGCTCCTAGTTGAAGATCTAGCCTCTAATTTGCAATTAGAGACAATTTGAGATGAAATCTAATGAGATGAATGGAGAATTAGAGTGGAATTAGGGTTTCAGGTTGATTTGAAATGAGAGATAAACTTTCAAATGGTCTCTCTCACCACATATTTATAGCCAAACCTGATTAGACTAGTGGGCTTGCTAATTCAGCCTACTAATCCCCTTCTAATTCTAGCCAGCGGATTTTAAAACTTAAAACTGCTATAACTTCCTAATCATTTATTTGATTTTATTTTATGACCACTCTACAGAATGGAAAACCACCATCCTGAAGCAATGAAATAGGTTAGAGCAACTAATTCGGCTTCTATCAAAAGTTATAGCCGAAATAAGATCTCCAGGGGCAAAATGGTCACATAGAAATTCGAGAAAATCATAAATGTGTAAAGCATCCCTAAAAACCATATCCCAAAATATTAGAATCACACGACCACAAATGAATTGAATAAAATTATTTTGCGATCCTCTAATACGTAAAATACGGGTTGTTACACACACAAACTGTACGTCCTACCTAGCCAAAGACCCCCCTCTTTAAATGCCAAGAAACAATCTTCCTTACGAGAACATTCTCTAAACCCATATTGATGGAAGCCCTCTCATGCATGCGTCCAAAGTCATGTCTCAGGACCCAGATATGGCTTCCCTCCAAGGCTATGGAAATCCCCACATAGCTTCAAAGAGTTTAATACTGGTGGAGCTAGGAATACTAGTGCCTTAGAGGCCACACCACCTTTGACGCCAACATCTACTGGAAATGTTCACGTATGGCAGAACATCCCTTGTGATAGCTAAATAGTCTCTGCACTAATCAGGCATCTCAAACTGTCTATCCATAGTCGCCCATGCACTCCCTTTGCTCATACAGATAGGTTGACGAATATACCTAAGCAACTAGCGTAAAAATAAATCAAAGTGCAAAAGACAAGGGGTGTATACTGTATAATATAGCAAAAAAAATACAAGTACTCTCTCTTTACGTATCCCCTTTTACCAGATGGATTAACTTGACTAGTCTTCTTAGTCCGAGTGTTGAGCCTAAGATTTGATATCAAATGTAACAACCTGCCCTTCGTAATACCCAAAAATTAGTACCTTACAACATCATCTGACTTTTAGATACCACAAAAGACAGATTATTGGGGTAAAATTAAAACAAAATACCAAACTAAGACATCGATAAGATCTCACAATGGAACGATAACATATAATATATTGAATATACATAAACAGAATAGGATGACAATATATAAGAGACCGCACTAGCAGAAGCAACTAATAAATAAATTTTAATACAGAAAGTTAGAATACATCAACTCCCAACAATATAGAGTTCTGAATAAATATTTGATACAACAGCTTTCATATACAAATAACAAGTATGTCATGTACTACTAAAATATCAAGTACACATATCCAAAATATCGATGCCACACCTCTAAAATGCTCCAGCTGCGCATCCTAATAGTGTATCCCTAAAAGCACCCGACTCCCGAACACTCAATCGAGTACTCGAGAGTTGTCAGGACATAAATAGACAAAAAAACACGGGTAGTACTTAAAGCCTGGTGTGGGGGTAACTATCTCAAAATACTGTGTATCAAATAAACAGGAGACAACTAACTTATAGCCGGCTCTATCCACAAATGTAGATCTGGGGTATTCCAGACTGCCTATAAACAAGTACAGTAAACCCATCTCAAAAATAAGGAATCATACTATAACCCCTTATTCTCCTGTAATCAACGATTTAGCACAACTAATATAATGTGGCTGATACAAAACAATATACTAGTGTAGGAGTAATATGGGTGTCGTAAAATAAGTGTACACTATACTGCACACAATGATAATATCAATCAACTAATGTAACATAAGTGCAACATAACAATATGTCAAATAGAGAATATCTACTATTGTCATGTACTGAACGAAATATATAAATGGAGTAACTACATCTTATGTGACCTTTGGATTTAGATACATTACTACCCTCGAGAGTCCGGGAATGGAGCTGAGCGTCACCATACAAGCTCTTATCTGTACAAGTGTCCCATAGAGACTTAGACCGCTCTCCTGGCGATAATGAAAATCTCTGCCACTACAGCGCTTCCTAGCGTCTATATCTACGTTATTGGGTACAGGTACTCCTTAAGCGTCACTAAGGACCCTCCCGAAGGCTTTGTCTGAAACCATCAAATAATGTCTAAATGGATGCGTAGCACTGGAACCACACTACGACCCACATCTAATCGCCTACTCCATGATTAATTCGTCATGTACTTACTTCGACCCAATGGATAACTCAAGCATAATGGGGATTTGAGCCATAAAGTCTATGCTAACTATAAGTCTACAAATTTTCCCAATCTAGAATCGATCATTTCCATCACATGCTAACACATATGCCTAGTTTGGAACTGACTCGTTGCCACCATACTCCCTCCAATCGAACACACTTAATCATACGTGACCGTAAATCTGATCCCCATCTCTTATTTATCACCTATATCTACTATTTAGGCAGAATGCCATCGCCTATTGGTACTAAGTAACTGAAAGAAACCTCAAAAGGGGAAGAAAGCGATGTAGAGACAACTTACGAAACGAAGAAGACAAAACATGATCTCATATCCAATTGTCTCTCGATCATTATCTCGCTCTCCAACTATATATATTCCCATGTGGGAATAGATGGTGCCTTGCGTTGCTTGCCTCGACCGCCTGCCCGAACGCCTTATCGACCGTTATCAATCACTAATCCATCGACTTTCATACACATCCGGATCTCATGCTTTGCCTTGCATCCCACTTTCTTGAGTAGCTTAAAGCTTATCCAAAGTCGTGCCAAGACCTCACGAAGAGCTACGTCCGAACTGGGGAATGAATTCCCCGACAAACTCTTCTTGCCCAGGCATTACTGCCTGGAATAGGTCTCCACCGGTGGACTGGTGGGAGATGCTCCTGGGCAATAAAGCTTGGGTAGCGAGCCATTAAGCCCCATCGTTGCTTTTCCCGATGAGCCGCCATGCCCTCCAAGTCTATCTCTAACCTATCTGACTTTCTCCGGAGATAATTGGTTGATGTTTTGGAAGTGGTTCCTTATGTGTTTGAAACTAATTTCGATACGAAATCCACTCTTTGCACGTGTAGAGTTCAATAAGCAATTATAGTGACCCTGCTTCCTCTAACAATGAAAAAAATGCACTCAACAACCTAACTTGCCTCATATGATGCCTACACGTGCTAGTACACTCATTTGCGCACATTCACACATGCATACACAAACACACCATACACACAAATCACGTTTTGGGCTTCACCGGAGTGATCACCCGACGCGGTATATTCTCATGTAACTTAGCATGCACGATAGTCGCTATGCCTACGTGAAGTGGCCGCAACGCGCTTATATACAAATGTATTAACACACATCCATATATACTTACATACACACAAACACACATTCATTCAAACAACATACAAAACAATTCTAACTGCAATACACAAATTGTCATTTATCTCTAAATACACATATATGTATGCTTGCCCATACTCATATACATACACGTATATTTTTATAAGTAATAATAAGTAATTAATTTATTACTTGCCAAATCTTACTTTTATTTACTAATCCTTTCAATGAAGTCTGATATAATTTCATACTATTTTATAAAATCTTACTACTATTTTATAAAATATATTATTATCTTATTAATCAATTTTAAGCCTTTAAATACTTAATTGCTACTTAAAAATTAAGTATACTTCATATTACTATTTTATAAAATCTCATTTCCATCTTATAAAATATATACTTAATTTATAAAGTTATATTACCATTTTATAAATACAAATTAAACTTCATTTATATTATTTTATAATACATAATTTTATAAAATACCTCTTTTACTTATAAAAATCACTCCTTTACTTATAATATTTATAAGGGAACTATTCATTAATAAAGATAGTTTCTTTATTTTTAAGTAATATTCACAAGTGCTAATTAAGCTTCATTGACCCTCTAATCACTTTAATAATTAATATAGAGTTCAAAATTCAATTAATTAGCTTAGTAACATTTCCAAAACCATTTAAATTAGTTTCATTATTACTAACTAATGACATTAGTTATCTCATGTAATTAGTCTCTAATGTATCACTACATCATATATAATTATTCAATTAGTCTAAAATCAAATTCTTAGGTTACTAACTATTTTCAAAAATAGTTTTTAAGGTCTTAAATAACTATTGAGTTAATATAATCATGTTTATAATATAAGCGTAAGCCCAAATCAACTCAAATGCTCTCCAAATCACTTCATATAATTTTATATTAGACAATAAATAAAAATATGAATTATAACATATAAATTAGTTAAGAATCATCCCACTCACCTTCTCTTCCCCAAAATCAAGCTTTAATCACAAAAAATCACTTCATAGCTCTCTTTAAATCATAGATAAAGCTCTAAATGACAACTTCATGCTAATCCCTTAATGGGTTTTGCAGAGAATAGGATGATAGGGATTATTATGATTTTTTTTTGAATTTAGGAAATTTATTTGAGGGCTTTAGGGTTTGGAGATTAAAGAGGGATTAAGGGGTGATTATGAAAAGATTAGGAGAGGAGAAGAAGATACTAACATGAACAAAAAGAGACCGAGAGGAGTTAGCCACTTATAGGCAACTAATGGGCTTAGCCTAAATTTTCTTCCACCGACACTATTCATCCCAAAACTTATTGAATCTAAACATAGTCAAGTTTATACTTATTTTACTCGCGTTGAAAAAGTAAACTCAACTATAGGTGTTTTGAGTCCTTATTCACTCATATGTAAAAGTTGAGTATAGGGGCATTCCGTTACTTAACGATTAAATATTTAAATTAACCATTTAAATATTCGACCGTTACAATTACGGGATGTTACAAATGTTGACTTTAAAGTTTCAACTATCTCTTTGTATTCCTTCAATCTATCATGATGTATTTCTTATCAAGTGAGTACTTCCATTTTTCCATCGCTCTATAGCCCAGTTCGATCGTTTGAGTTAGTTCGGAAATTGCGGAAAATTCAGTCGTAACACTTTCCCTCCAAGCATGCCTTGTGAATGGAAGGTGCGCTTTACTCAAGAATTAATATTAAAGCCGGCAAATCATTAGTAGTTGATCTCTTTGGCTATCGACTGATCAAATCATAACTAATCATCTAGTTCCTTCGGATTCACCTGTAAATCAAAGATCGTGTCAGACCTTCATAACTTTGGATTTGAGTCCTTGCTTGAGTGTTAGTAACAAATCATCATTATTCTGTGTTCTTTCGGAATTATCATATAGTATATCATACCATAAACCAGAATTGTCCCATGTTTTTTGGGAGTTAGCAATCATATATCGACATTAATGTCATCCCGTATTCACCCGAGGCTATATTATTACGAGTTGAGCATGTATCTGGTAATAAAAGTTAGTAACTGTGTGACTTCATTGCCATCGGTTGGAACGTTATTTATAAATTTTCTAGTATCACCTAGCAAAATTATATATTTGACGCCCAAAGTCGTTTGGCATCCAGCAAACTGTAGGAAAGGTCGCTCGACTGGTATAATCTTTAGTGGTAGAGATTAAGGAGGTTTAGCTTACTTGGACATAGTTTAGGCAGAAGTACGAGTAGAAGTTTATGCCAAAAGCAGAAAAGGAAGCGATGACCAGGAAATTTATTGATCTTAGGCAGAATAAATCTTCCGTTATGGAGTATGTAGTAGAGTTTGAAGCATTATCTAAGTATGGGTTGGAATTAAGTAGTGCCCCAAGGAAGAAAAATCAAAAGTTTATTTATGGATTATGCAAGCCGTTGAAGAAGGCTCTTCTACTTCAGTTGGATATATCTTTCGAGGCTTTAGTTGATTCGGCACTTCGTCTCGAGGAGGCTGAAAAGGATAACATGGAGGAAGAAAGTTCTAAGAAGCAAAAGCAAGGGATAAATCGGAAAAGGAAGCAACCAATTAAGCAAAGTAATTCTGAGTCTAAGGGTAAGAAAAGAAAGTAAGATGAGTCTGGTTCTGCAGCCATACCTAAGAGTCGGATAACATGTTTCAACTATGGAATCAAAGGCCACTATTCGAGTGAATGTGGCAAGCCTCGAGTTTCTTCTCCAATGGGCATTTGTTTCTTTTGTAAGAAGGAAGGGCACTAGGTAGCAGCTTGCCCATCCAGGGAAAAGAAGGAAGGAAAGGGTAAGGCCGCTGGAACTTATGGTAGATCGGCTTAGTAGGTATAGTTATTTTGTTTTTGGCAAATACTCTTTCTTTTGCTAGGTTGCATTAGAATTGGTTGTACTAATAATTTAGTATCTTATGAGAGCTTTTGCATTTAAGATTGGAATTTAGGACAAATGATTGTTTGATTTAGTTAGATTGAAGGTTAGGAAATGATTACTTGGTTGTCTTTATTTTTATTGGATGCTATTAAGGATAAAAAAGATATAAATAAGGAAATTTTAGGATTAATGACTATGTTGACTTGTCCGGAAAAATGTTCAAGGATTTTGATCGATGTGTGGAATGCCATGTTATCAATAAGAGTTCCTAAACATCGAGCAGGACATTTGACATGAAAATCTAAATAATTGTTTTGGAAATATTTGAGTCTAAAATGAATTGAAATAATATTTAGCCATAAAATAATTGTGTGAAGCAGAGAAACTTGGTAAACATTGTTGATAACGTATGTGATCAGCTTTGTAAGTAACAAAGTGAATCACAATAATTAGTGGCTTAACATTATTTATAAAATAAGATAAAATTTTAATTCATAATTTAATGTATTGGTTGGAAAATCTTAAGTACTCCTTAAAAATAAAAGGATAATATTTTATTTACCCCTAGGTGTTTAATAAGTATAAAATAAAACATTTAGGATCGGTTGAGGACAAAATAGAATATTTAGAAAATTTAATAGAAATAAGGGATACATTGATTTAAAATATTCTGAGATTTTAAATTTTGTATGTAATTGGAAGTGAAAATATAAAATTTACATAGGGAAATTTTATTGTGTGACCTTTTTCATTAAGGAAATTGCGAGGATGCAATTTTCTTAAAAGGGGATTCTGTAACAACCCTGTTGTTAAATACCTAATTAATTAAATTTAGTTATGGTTAATAAATTTCTAATTTGTGATTTTTGAAATTTAACTATGTAATAAAATTCAGTTTTGAATGATTGGTTTAAATTAATAAAAAGAATGAAATTATTATTTCTTAGAGAGGAGTTTTAATTCAAAATTAAGGTATTTGTTGATCTTACAATTAAAGATTTTGATAACGAAATAAGATAATTTAGAATTAATTTAGAATTTTAAAGTGATAAGAAAATATGGATTTTTAGTTGTAAAACCAATTAGAGAATAGGTTGGTTTATAAGTGTATATTTAAAGTAAAAAAAAGAAAATGATATTCCCTTTTCTTATTGGGTTATAGGGTAACTTTTTGGCCTATGTAGTAACCTACGATAAGCATAAACACATCAATCCTCCTCTCATTATTTTTATTTTAGCCAAGTAATCAAATCTGAAATAAACCATCTTTATTTCATAAACCCTAGAACATAAATTAAATCCCCAAATTACGTGCAAATCAAAGGGCTTTTAATTAATAATTGGAAATTTAAAACTAAGGTAATCTCTACTACCCTATGTTGCATCTAATTTTGTTTTAATCTCGGTTTTCTTCTTAGTTAGTAATTGTGCTTTTGCCAATTTCTGAAATCAACCTAAGTCTAATTGCTGAAAGGTATTAGCCTGGATGAATTCAAGTTCTTAGCTTCAATTCAAGTCTATAAAGGTGAGTTAACAATCGCACAACCTATTTCTAAAATTCGTATTTAATGCATGTGATTGTGGGTTGAATAGCTTTTATCTATAGTGCATACAATCTCAGTTTTTGTATTGATTTGCTTGTCATATGAAATTTGATTTTCTGTTTGCTAAAAACCCACATCATTTGATCCTGAATAAAATCCAATTATAGTTGTTTATTTGCTTATATGCTAGCCTAATCAGTGCTCTAGGAGTCGTATTGATCAACGCTGAAAAAACGAGCATCAACGGAGCGAAGGAGGGCTGCCGGCATCGCCTGGGGCTCTTTCCAGGCGTTGCAACTGGTGTACCAATCTCACCAGACTGGTGCATCGGTTTTGACCTAGGCTGAGCCCCAGCTCATGTTGTTTAACCCTCCGGTCGTGCCCGTTCGCTTGTTCATTTGTCTGTCTGATCGCCTAGTTCAATTTGCTTACTTTTTTGTGTCCTATTTCATTTTGGCTCCAATGTTATTTCCATATTTTGATTTAGTAATTTATGAATTCATTTTGAAGTCTTGTAAAAATATGCATATTCTACCAGTATGTATATGGTTCAGAATAAAAGAGATTTGCAAAAGGTTAGTTATTTTAATATATTGATTTCAAATTAAATTTCTATATCAATCGAACCTCTTTTTATAAATGATTTATGACGTGAATATATATATATATATATTGATTACTTTAGTAAAAAGGGTTATGGATTATGAAATATGGATTTTTAGAAATATAAAACTATGCTATTTAAGACAAGTGTTGAAATAACAACATGGGTTTGGAAAACAAGTATTATGGATTCATAAAATAAATGGGTTCTTTTATATAGTATTTTGGAACTTGGTTTGTGTAATATACATATGTATAACTATTAAAAAAAATGGGACAAATATATATATATATATATATATAAGAATTTTGGTATAAAAATTAGACTTATGATATATATATAGTTAATAAATGGATTTCTGGATTTTGTGGATAGGTAATTTGAAAGTAAGTATTATATGTATGGAATATTTTGAAAATTTACTTCTATAAATTAAGGGTATGATAAACAAAATATTTTGAGAACCTTATTCCTATAATTTGGGGATACTAATAATTAACTTAGCGTTATTGATTATTTTAAATGCTTTTAGGTAACGCTTCGTCGAATATTGTACTACTCATTGAATAGAATGTTTAAGTGGTACTTATTAACCCATTAGTGAATACTTGAATTTCATTGAGTAGTATGGATGCCTTGGTTAAGTTCTTATGATTGCTTGTAGGAAGTATTTAACACTTTAGGATTTTATTCTCTTTTGGTGTTCGGTGGGACCGATAGATCCTTAAGAGAATATAGTCCAGGTTTTCCGGTGGTATCTGTAACGAGTGAGATTTACTGGCTTATATTAAATACTTGGATTTCACCGGATGGTATGTGATGTTTTGGTTAAGTTCTTGTGATTACTAAAAGTGATAGTATTTGGCACTTTAGAGTTTACTCTCTTTTGGTGTTCGACGAGGCCGATAGATCCTTAAGAAGTATACTTATGGATTTTCCCCAATCCTTATGATTGGTCGAGACTGGATTTTTCATGATCCTTGTGATCGGTCAAGATATGAGGTTTTGTTTGTTTTCCTCGATCCTTGTGATCGGTCAGATTTCTATGTTCCCCGATCCTTGTGATCAGTCGAGATTCTGTGTTTCACAATCGGACGATATTTTGTTTTCTTGGATATTGAGATATTTTATTTTCTGGAATCTGGGGTTTATGATGATTCTGTGTTTTCATGCTTTTAATATTAATATGCCTTGAGATAAATTATAAATAACTCATTTCGGTGCTTAGTTTACATTGTAATGTCATATACCTCTATGTTATATCTTATTCGCACACTTTTGGATATTTAGAGATAGTATGACCCGTTTATTTTATAATACTCAGGTCAGTCTGAGACTTTTCAGGTATCAGGACTTGCATACTATGTGGTAGACGGGCTAGTAGGTGATAGACTATTTTGATTTATCGGTTTATCTTCTGTAGAACATATTTATGTATATGTATATGGGATGTATATTTAAGACAGTGACTTATTTTAGATGGTTATTAAGTGAGTCTAGTATTATTTTGTGGGCTCACAGTATGTATTTATATATGATGTATATTATCCGCTGTGATCTATGAATGTTGCTTATATGATAAATTTCTTGAGAAATCGATGTGAATATTACTTTAGACTGAAACTGTACATGTCAAAAAATTTATTCCAAATATTCAAAAAATAGTAAGTGTGATGTGTCAGTGTTATTTCAAAGATATATTCACATTTGATCCCCCTTAACAAGCCGTATTCTCCGTATTATTAGACAACATTATTTATAATGTTCTTTAGTAATATAGGTATAATGGTAGGTCGTTACACAATACTTTTTTTAAGACTTTTCAAAAATAAACTTTAATTAATATATATATATGATATGTTTATGTGTATGTATGTATTGTTTATATATATGTATGTACACTAAAAATATATTTATGTTTGAAAGGTTTTAAATTATGCACACACGCGCATATAATTTTCAAAAATGCTTTTTTAAATGGAAAAGCATAATTATCATATAATAAATGAACACTTTGTGTGTTGCGACAAGTGCATAGTCATTCATATGCCACTGCTTGTCTTAGTTGGCTATTCCATAGCTTGAGTCAGGCCATAAGAACCAATGAGCAACAAATGCTTGGTTATTTAACACTTCTTTAGGTATGTGTACAGTTACACTAAATTGTGTTATTTACGCTACATGATCGGTTAATGATTCATATGAGTGTTTCTTGTAGGCTTAAATAATTGAACACTTTCCGATTTTACGTTAGCATAATTGGAATGTTAGAGTGGAGGAATGAGAGATTGGAGTTGCATTCTATTTCATAATGGATCCTAATTACTACTTGCCATATGGCTTGATTCATCTTAGAGAGAGGATCGACGATCTTTAACCTTATGAAGTCATATGGGATTGTTTTAAATGAAGGAACCCAGTCCATTTCACAACGGGTGAAATGGGTAAATTTAAAAAAAAATCTATTTAGATCATAGTGGGCCTATAAAGTCTAATGGTTTACATTATTTCCAATCTAGTTGTTAGATAAAAGCATATTTTATTCAACCTTGTTTTATATTTATGAATTATTAAATTTTTTATTTTGAATGTATCATGTATACATTCAATGATATAACAACATAACATGATGAAAATAATTTGGTTAAAGAGGATAATAGAAACCTTTTCAATTCTTTCTTTAAAACCTTAACATTTAATCCCTTCTCTCTCTCTTGATGTAATGGGCCCTAGATTGCCATATGATAGAAAGTTTCCAAATCTCTATAAGAAATTATCTTTTATTTAAACCCATTTAAAGTTACACTGATATCGTATATATATACATGCAAAGAATACTTTGTATATGCATCAAATTATTCTGAACAAGTCCAAAACATCAAATAAATTAAATAATAATCAATATTTCTCAAATATTAATTAATTTACAATGTTTATAAATTAATTAAATCGTGTGGTTTTTAAGAGAATTCACAAATATGATTGTGAGACTTAGATGTGCGAATTAAGTCAGTATTAATTTGAACAATTCCAATATTAACATTCATACGTCACCTTAGCTAGTGGTGTATACTTTGCCCAAATTCATCGCTTGTAGACATTTTTAGTAAAATCATATTTTATATTATCTTAAGGGGTACCATTGGTGACGATAATTTTCACACATTCTCTTTGCCCATACATAACACATTTGGATGTATGGAGTCGGGTATGGTCAAAACTCCAATATTATCCACATTCAACTCTATTAGTCCAAAAATAAAGTCATTGATTTAATAATAACATTTATTATAAATCCTTCTACCCTAACTAGAGGTTTTGACTTTGAGTTGGCAATAGTTGACCGTGATACCAACCTCATACAACCGAGGAGAAGAATTCTTTATTAAATAGTGTTGCACTCCCATGATTCAACTTAGACCAAATTATAGTCACTTGATGGATCATCATGCCATGATTTAACTATAATCAAAGTGGAGTGTTCACATTGAAGTTCCATAGTATTCTCAGGTCGAGAGAACAATAAAACATCGTCATCCTGAGATTTCCTATTTCACCTAGTTGTTATTAACCAATAGGAAACTCTCGGATGAGTTATTCCATAGTTATCCAAAAACTATGTGTATATAACTCTTAGAACCATGTAATACACTTTCTAACGTTTGCCCAACATTATACATTATGGTCTGAATGGATGTATCGATGTCCTTTCTCGAAACATCTTGATCGAAAATATTTTAAAAAATATATCATATTATGATTAATTACTCTCGATTGAAACTCTTTGCAACTGCAATTACATACCATATTATTTAATATTTTCTTATTATATATTAATTAATTACTTAATCATTTATATCAATTTCTCTAGAAAAGACGAAAGGCTTCATGTTCTTGAGGCGGATCCATCATTATTAAAGGTCCACCTTTCATTATTAACCTATGGAGTCCGATAGTAGATAAAGCTAAGGAGTAGATTCTTACGATTCTAGTCTGGGCATACTTTACTCACATCCCATCTATGTTGCAAACCATGATTGGGCTAAATTGGTTAGTCAATGTTGTTGGAAAACTCAAATGTTTTAATGCTAATAATGTAGCTCGAAATAAGCTAGTGTATGCCAAGGTTCTGATTGAAATATCTCCTTAAAAGCCTTTGCCTTTCCAAATATATGTTCGCATTACATAAGACCATGTTTCGGTTGTTGATGTCCATTATAGTTGGAAACCTATTATTTGCATGAAATGTCGCACCTTTGGTCACATCATGAAAGCTTGTAAACTTTGGATTGATGATTCCCCTATTTCTCTTATTGATAGGATTCCACTTCCTCTACCTCCAGTTATAAAGTGGGTTCCTAAGTCTCGCCTAACAATTGTTGTTGCTCCTTCCAAGATCGTTCCTTTAGGCTTCTATGAATCTCGTGTTGATGTTGTTGATGATATTTCTAAGGAATTTCCAGATGTGGTTCTCCCTCCCTCTATTGATTTTTTGGGGGTTTGTCCGAGCAGGCATGAATTCATGAACCTTCTGAAATGAGGTATGATCCAATTGGTGGAAGTTTTTATAAGTATGTAGGTGGAGATGAGGAAGGAAGGCAGCTATCTTACCATTTTGAGGAAGAAGGCCTATGACGCCCCACCTCTATACTCACACTAGCCAAGGACACTACTGGGTAATGCCATCGACTAGCGTGAAGAATAAGGTTGTTGAGGAGCGACCATCTGTGTAATTGCTTTGTGCGAGTACCGATATGTCAGATAGTATGACATGTGTTTCGTTTAAAGAGGAAATCCGACATATCAAATACAAACTCAAAGCTACCACACAGTGGCCATGTGGCCTTCGGAAACAAATATAGAAATAAGCATAACACAAATCAGTCACAGATATTCATATCACTAAGGTGGAGACAGATATGAATATAACACATAGAAGTGTACATCATAGAAGTGGTCATACAAGATCCACTACATTACAAAAGAATAGATACAAGTGCTAGACAAAAGAATAAGTATACATCAAGGAGTCTCTATCTCGAATGTATAAAAGAAAAAACTACTAATCTAAAGTAGTTAGCCAAAAATCAGATGATGGTCCCTGATAAGAAGTCAAGTAGAAGCACATGAAATACCTCGGTCTGACCCGTATTATTTAAGAAGAAAAATAATAAATGGACCAGTCTAGTTATAAATATCATATAAAATGAGATAGGATAAGAGATATGACAAAAACGTATGATAACAATAATGCCATACTGTGACAAGTATACATCAGATAATAACAAAATCATACAATATCACAAATATTCTCAAACACTAAAAAGAATGTCATATTCTTTAAATTATTCACCAAAACAAAAATATTGACAAAACATATCAATGCCAATCGCAAAAATCGGTGAAACACAAATTCTAGAAATCATCAACTAGAAATCCAGAAATCACAAAAAGGGGAAGGCCTATCACAAACGGGAGCATGAAAACTCGCCAACACGTGTGTCACAAACGGGTCGCTATCCCATGGTCGCTAACCATAGAGCCGGTTCCCCGACGTAGTACAGCAAAACGCCCGAGGAACCTAAAACTCAAATAATCCGGAACAACGACGTAGTACAATGTTACGCCCGATGAACCTGAAACTCAAATAATCCGGAACAACGACGTAGTACAGCGTTACCCCCGATGAACCTGAAACTCAAATAATCCGAAACAACGACGTAGTACAGCGTTACGCCCGATGAACTTGAAACTCAAATAATCCGAAACAACGACGTAGTACAACGTTACGCCCGATGAACCGAACTCCATAAAACCCATAGGTCGCTAGCCTATAAAAAATGAGACGAAGCTCAATAAAATGAGGTATTGTCCCCCATGTGGACAAAGAGACATCGCATATCACTAGTCTAAACCATAAAATGATCACCATTGATCAATGAAAAGTGTAGATTACACTAAGCTAGTAAATAAATGAGTATTTACGAACAAATTGTAGATTTCCACTCAAATATTGTCACAAGAGTTCAATCGAACAAGTCTAAGAATTAACCGACGAAGTAAACACAAGCGTTTCATACCACTTGTTTTATTAAGTCGTTTAATTGGATTTCTCGTACGAATGAGGTAAAGGTTTGTATATACTAATAGATTGGAAAACTGATTAAAAAACAAGTTTTGTATTAAAAATGGTATTGAAATCATCTTTGTGAAAGCGTTCGAATATTTACTACTAGTATAGAAACCTTTGTATTTTTAAAAGTGACAAATGATAGAAAACGATTGTAGAAACAATCGATCAACCAAAAATTCACATTCGACGACGTGAATCAAAACCATAGAAATCGATATCAAATCCATCAAATGGATATTCCCAAAAATCCAAAGAAAGAAGTCATCAAAGTCGATAATAAGTGATAACAACTATCCGGATCAACAAAAATCGATTAAAACTGGAAATCCGCTCCAAAACAGCCCAAAATAGGCAAAATTGGCAGTTCCAGACGTTTGGGGGGTTCATCCAGACGTCTGGATTTGGGTTCTGGAAATATTCCAGAAACCTACTAGACGTTTGAACCCTAACCAAACGTCTGAAAACTAACCAGACGTCTGGTAGGTTTGGACCAGACGTCTGGTCCAAGTCTCTGCCTTTATTTTCTACCGTATTTTTTTTCTCCAGGTCTATAACCAGACATCTGTACTTGACCAACCAGACGTCTGGTCACCTGGTCTGGGCAACAGTTTGCCTAGGCCATGATGGCCAAAATGATTCGGGAGCGATTGGACGAGCGACGGAGGCTAGGGATTTATGCCAAGCGACAACCCAGTCCTATTGGCTCTTCGATACACCCCAAATATCATGTCCAAACATCCAAAGTAGGATTTTCATAAAATTGGACTTAAAAACCAAAAATTGGAAAATTCACCAAATCAATTCAGATCAAAAGCAAATGAACATGAATAGATGTTAGGAATTCATACCTAATAATAATGAGAGTTATGGACGTAGATGTGAGTTCAAAAACTCAACTTTAAACCCAAAAACAACGAATGAGAAGCTCAAAAACAAAGGAAAGATCAACCACTCTTCAACTTCAACTCTAGAAGCTCCAATCTAAGATCATAAGCAAATATTTCCTAAGTTAGGTTATAGGAAATTTCTGAAATTGGAGAGGGATTGAGATGGAGAAGATGAAGAGGATGCTTACCTAAGCTTCTCCTTGATTTATAACTTGAATTTGAATTCCTAAGAGAAACTAGAGCTTAGGAATTTTAATTTCCTCTTCCCACCATTCTTTCTAGGGCTTGAGAGTGTTAGGAAATTGGAAATGAAATGAATGAAGAGTAGAGGGGTGGAGTGGGAGTTGTTATGTAGAGGAGTTGGGTTCTCTTAGTGGGCTGAAACCCAAACCCAAAGCCCCTAATGAAAATATCAAAATTCCACTCAACTCCAAACATATCGATGTTTATACATAAAAAAGTTGTAATCGCCATTTTGGCTCAATGGAAGTGGTCTCGAGTCCCAATTCGACTGTTTACAAAAGGTAACATTTCGGACTTTAATCCGATTAACGATGTTATATTTAAATAAAACATTTAAATATACAATCGTAAAATATGTGGGTTGTTACAAGGCCTATCTCTCATTGTGATTAGTCAATTTGGTGATAATAATCGCTACATTCTATCAGATGATTCTTGGGATATGAAATATCTTTACTATTTAGATTCGATAGACTTTGCCGCTACCTTAGCAACTCTGTTTTCGAGGTTTTGTCGTGTTATCGAGCTAGAATCTTCAGATGATGGGAGTGATTCTTCCTCTTTGGATGGGGACGAGTTTTGGTTTGTCTAGCAGTTAGTAGGTTAGCATTCTAGCCAATCTCCTATACTTTATTTTATCTTTAAGCTGTTCTGGTGCATGTGCCGAATACTTGTTATTCATTTATTTATATACTGGACATCCCACATTAAATGCCGGCTAGCTTTGCTATAAAAAAAATGATTGACTACAAAGTTATATGTATATAGCAAATTGCACTTGGGGCACATACCACTAACCATTTCAATCTCCCACTTGCACTTGGAGTAAATTATGGAATCATAATCTCATTCCTTCGATCAGTTTAGAACTGATCAAGCTAGTCTCTTAATAAACGGTCTGTTATATTATATTACTGTCCACTATATATGCTAACATCTCCCTAACATTGATAAATTTCCTTTATTACTTAGAAATTTTAGTGCATGTATCTAAATATCTTGTGGTCCTTGGTTTCTTTTACGATTTGCATCGCAACATTGTTTTCATAAAACACTGTTATGTGATTCTCAACACTTTGAATCATCCCTACATCAATTATAAATTTATACATTTATATTTAGACTTCTTTCATTGCAACGCTATTCAAGGCAATGTAATAGCTGCAACATCCCATATTTAAATAAAAATGAATAATTAAATGAAAATGGCATTAATTTTACATAAAGCTAAAAAACCGAGTTTTTACAAATAAAGAAATTTAGGGAATCTTACTTCTCCATCACATCAAGTAGGTTTTTCTAGCCCAAATTCATATAAAAACATTAAAAATGGAAATCGAATGAAGGAGATAAGGATTATTTAATGTAGTGCGCATTTCGGAGTGAAACGAGTTAAGGTCCAAGTGTGGCTAAGGGGAAATTTCAAGATTTATGCCTATATAAGATAATTTCCCAATCCTAATTCACCTCATTTTCATTCCTCTTCATCCTATAGTTGCCAGTCGCCAATTCGTATAATCTCCAATTTTCTTCTTCTTCCTCAAACACTAAACAAATCTCTAAACAAAAAGTAAATCAAATTCCACCAAAAAAGAGAATCAAATTAAAAAGAAGAGTGTAAGCAAATCAAAAAAATTACAAGCTAAATAGAGGAGAAGAACACCAAATCAAATCAGAGTGGAGAAGGAGATTTCTTTGAAATAACGTATAAGGTGACCGAGTTTATTTACGACATGAGTATGATGTAGATAAGCATTTAGATTTCACTTGTATATCAATTTTGGTCTAAAAATATGGTTTTTAATTTGAATTCATGATTTTTATTTAAAGATCGATAAATTGAAATAATTGGAAAACCTTAAGTAATGATCTGACTATATAATTGTTGGAACTTGGGGAGAGGGGAAATTAGATAAACAAATTCACCTCTAAAACTTTATAGATCTGATTTTATGTGATAGATCTGAATTGATTTAGGTGGTCAAAAATTTAATCTATCTATTCAACCCTTAGAAATCACCTTGACCCGACTCAATCAACTTTGAATAAGATTGAATATACAGGGATGAATCATTGAATAATTATATATAATCAACGGTTAAAAAACATAAAAAGTAGGAGATAAAAAAATCAATTTATACATAAATACCTATCTAAAAGTTAAATTATACAAATCTAAAAGTTTTACTTAAGCTCGGAAAGAAGAAATAAAAGGTAAATGACAACGAAAGGACAAAATATAGTCAGTTCAAGCATTTGAAACCACGAAATAAACATCCGAAATCTATGTTCGGACGTCTAAAATAAGTTCCAAACATCTGCATTTTAATAAAATAAAAATAAAATAAAAGGCATTAAATTCTGATTAGGTTCGAACATTTGAAATTTATAATCAAACGTCTAAAATGGAAGTTAGACGCCTGAAAATGAATTCAGACATCTGGTTTTCTGCAGGTAATTTCGGCACAAGGAGTCGGTCATCGAAACCAAAAGTTCAAACATCTGAAAAGAAGTCAAAAGTATGGTCGTTGGGATTAGACATCGGAATTGTTGTAAACAGCCCAAGTTGAACTAGACTTGGTGCAGGGCAAGTAAGATAGTTCAGGGAAACTTGTTCCCACTTCCTTGACTTTCAGTGGTTCATGTAACTGCATGGAGTTATGTAACATGCTAGACTTGTTCCATACTTGGTGACGTACCTAGGTTCACACTTTATGGCACTGTATAACATGACACACAAAGCGGTCTACGATTATACCACAATTTGATGCTCTTCTTATTACTGTACCCGGCTTTGGTCACATATTTGCTGACTGCGAAGGAGAGGAGACTACAACGTCCGCAATAGTAGGATGAGTGTGCGACTAAGCAGTTGCGCTTATGGGAGAGTCGAATTATTGATCGACCTTTTTGATGTAGGTTGAATGATATCAAGCATAGATATGGGCACTAATATGGAGGTTACTCAATGCTTCGATGACAAGTTATCATCAAGACTGTGCGCTCGATGTGTGCGCTCAGGCATTATGAAGTACACTCGATGTGGTGCAACTTAAGCAGTTTATCATTGAGAATGTTGCTCAATTTAGGTGTATTAAGGGTTATTACTCTATAGTCTGTGAATTGACTATTCCTCTACACGTAGCACACACAACAAGTGAACACCCTTAGGTTGTGTAGATTATAAGTGATAATTTAATTACTTATTGACACTGTACCACCAGTGATATTAATCACTCACCATACCTTGTCTGATCCCCTCTACTTTTCCCTCTTTATATCTATTATAGGAAGACATGGAAGCGGATAAGATGACGAGGATAAGGTGTGTGGAGGAGGTGAAAATGTGGTTTGGATATATATATATATATATATATATATATATATATATACAGTCATTTTTCTATGTATCTTATTGTATTTATCATTTAGACTTATATTGCATTTCTATTTGGAGACTTTATTTAGATGCTTCTTGTATGGACCATGACTATTTTGTGACAATATTGATTTAGGTTATTTTCAATATTTATATTTTATTCCTTCTACTATAATATTTGAAAGCGTAAAATGTTTTTAATTATATTTATCTTTATACCTTGTAAACCGTCAAAAACCTAACGATTCATACTTCTTGACATGACGCGAGTTCAAATGCCACTTTTAGGCTTTGTATTGGTTTGTTTGAAGGTGCGAGTTATTACAACTGGTATCAGAGCCAAGGTCGGGATTCCTTAGGGATTAGGCACATATTGAGAGAACATACTTGTATTTTAAAAATTATTTTTATGTTTATAAGTATAACACGGATACACCCATAGAATTTCAATAATGCTTACTATTATCTAAGGAAATTGTTGGCGATTCCAGTTTACAGATAATAAAAAATAAGCAATTAAATTGGAAATAGCTCCAGCGAGGTAGTGAATGAGGTTCTAGGCGTGGATATTCCAATTTTGGTTTCACCACTCTCTTTCAAGCAAGAAATCAGACAAAAGTTGTCCTCAAAGAAAGACCCAAAGCTAAAACAAATGGTGCAGCTTTTGCCCATCCATCGCTTTGGATTCTCCCAAATTTTGTCGATATTTTCAAAGTTGGGTTAAAAGAATTTTACGAAAATTGAACCAGTTGCTGAGACTCAGGCATGTCCAGAATTAAATGTAGTGTTAATAAGGAATGAGAAAGGCATAGAGGGAGAACTCGTAAAAGTTAGAGTAAATTTCCTAAGTTATGTTAGAAGTCCTATTCTTATATAGGAAATAGTTGCAGAATGACCTGAGTTGAAATGCTAAGAGTATTTCTACATTGGAGTTAGACACTACATTGGAGAATAGGCTTGAGTTAACTATTTTTTGTAGGAGAGGAGCCAAACTCTATGCACATAAAACATTGTTAAGATATAGATGGGCTTGTGTAAATTATATTATTTTCATCTACTCCAAATTAAATGTTAAACTATTTGAGATGAAACATTGGATGTTTTGCATTTTTGAAAGAAAAAATTTGATTTTTGATTTCTTATGAAATGTTTAAATTAAAACTTTTTGAATTTTTCTTATAGAAGTAGAATTTAAAGAATTTAATTTGAAAAAATGTATTATGATTTTAGTCCAAAAATTAACCGTTTGTCAACGTAAACCGAAAATTCCGAAGCTTACTTGTTTTTTAGAACAATAAGATAGGAAATCAAAAATTTTAATTTAAAAACTTATTTGATAAAGTTATTGATACTTTTAGTTGAAGGTATAAGAGTTACATAGCCTACAAAGTTTAAATTGATTAAGGTGAACTAGATAGAATAGTCAGCATGTTAGTATGTTAGGGCTTGGTAGTATTGGATATTATGAGATTGTGAAGTATTGGAAAATTTAGGGTAAAGGAAAAATTAACATAGAGATTTGGTGGCCTTTTCAATCAACGTTCGAATGGAAGGATAGTGATGCAGCGCGGCAAAGCAAGGAAGCAACGAGACATACCTTAAATCGCGAACGCCCATCACCGCGACCTAACTCCACCTCTTCAAGTCACGAGCGACCTAACTCCACCCCGATTCCATCCCCACGACCTAACTCCAGCGACCTAACCCCATCCCCACGACCTAACTCCAGCGACCTAACCCCATCCTCACGACCTCACTCCAGCGACCTAACTCCATTTCCACGACCTAACAAGTTCCGACCTATCGAGCAGCGACCTAGCAAAATACGACCTAGCAAGCTACGAGATAAGCAAACCCGCTTATGCTATCTTCCCCTGGGGTCGTCACGACCTACCGACTACGACCTAACGAACCACGATCTAACAAGTTAGGTCGCTCAAATCGCTAAATCACTCACCATGTTAGGTCGCGGATATCTCATGTGCTCTGTTCTTCTAGGTCGCTCAATCTTCCTATTTTCTTATGTCACTCCAGTGCTACATCGCTCGAGTTGGAAGGTCGCTCAAGCCATTCCTGAAGCGGGATATAAATTTTAGGTCGCGAGATGTTTGTTCGTTCCTAAAGTTAAGTCGCGTGTGTTTTTTTTAGGTCGCGAACCAGTTAAGTCGCTCAAGCTTTTGTGTACTTTTCTTTTGTCGTTTATGTAAATTGTTGTAAGTCATTGTGAAGTGTTGTAATTTTCTTAAGTCATTTGTGTCGTGTTGTAAACCCTATAAATAGGGACGTGATGTCATTGTAAAAAGTTGTTGAATTTGAATAAAATTTCTTTTGTGTGCTTTTGTGCCACCATTAAAATTGGTAGTTGAGTGTTATCTCCTATCTCCACCTTCGGCATTCGAGTGCGCTCGAATCAACGATTGTTGAAGCCAATTCACGGAATCAAGTGCGCTTGATCAACGTCGAAGAATTGTAGATCTTCTCTCACAGCATCGTGCGCGATCAACGTGTCGAAGATAGCTAAAGTCCGGTATCTTCGTGATCAACGGATTTGGGCGTTTGGTATCATTAATTCATCGATACATATTGCTTCATCTAATCATTTCATCGATTAGTTTGACACTAAATCTTCAATTCGTCGTCATCCATTATTTCCGCTACATTATTTGGTATCAGAGCGAGACTTAGCCAATCATAGCTAAGACGAGCCTATTGGACCAAGGAGAAGTGTTTGTTCAATTTCAACCGAGCCAAGGAGAAGAGTAGAGCCAAGTGTTGGAGCTAGAAGCGAGCTTGTTCAAGTTTGTGCGAGATTTTGTTTAAGTCGTGAGCTAGGGGACGAACTTATCCAAGTTCGTTGGGCGTCAATTTTGAGATTTGCAGTTTTGGAGTTCGAATTAAGTTGTTTGTTTATTTGGGGTGTTCGTGAGATTTCAAACAAGTGGGGAAGTTTGATTCGAGAATTTTTTGATCAAAGTGAAGTTTGTGTTTGGATCTCTTGAAGATCTGATCATGCCTCTGAGATGTGATAACCGTCATCATAATGTTGCAAATTTGTATGGGAGTGAAGATCCTGAATGGATGGAACAACGTATCGATGAAAGGTTCAATCAGGGTTTCGAGAAAGTGGAGAGAATGAAGTCTGATATGAATCGAAATCAAAGGAGAGTGTCGCCACGTTATGATAGAGAAAGAAGAGAATCATCTTTGTCGATAAATCGAGATCGTGGAGTTCGAGACAATCGTGATTATCAGAATGGAGAAAGAAGAGCTTATCATGGTTACGAGCATGAGCCATATTGTGATTATGAAAGCTGTTGAGTAGAGGAAAGAAGAAGTAGAGAGGACGTGCATGGTCATAGAAGAGTCAATGTTCAGAATCGACATCGAAGCTCATCTAAGTTTGAAGAAGATAGTTATGGTGATAGTGTTCACTTTCAATATCCAGGTCAAGGGCAAAATCGATATAGGAATGTTGAAGAGAATGGTCATACACGGGAATCAAGGAAGGATACGGAGATTCCAGAATTCCGAGGTGGTCTACAAGCAGAGGAATTCTTGGATTGGGTATCAAAGGTTGAAAAGATTTTTAAACTCAACAACGTGTCTGAGGATCATCAAGTTAAGTTAGTTGCTACAAGACTGAGAGGAAGAGCTATGGATTGGTGGCAACAAAGTAAATCAACCAGAGAGAGAATGAGGAAATCCAAAGTTGTCACGTAGGATAAGATGAAAAGGATGATGAAGGCAAATTTCTTACCCTACAATTATCAAACTCGTGTGAACCAACAGTTGCAGAAGTTGAGTCAAGGGAGTCGAGGAAAGGGTGTGGTTACAAAACCCAGCAATCAAAATAAAGGCGTTAATTGCAGTATAAATGTTTCTAAGAGAGTCAACAAACTAGTTGTACATGAAATCACGAAGACAAATGTTGATGACTGAATTAAGCGCTATCATTATCAGGAGTCTGGCCTTAGAAGTAATGAATGTACGGAGGCCAAGATGAAAGCCTTAGTTGTCGAAGAATGTGAAAACGAGGATGTAGATGATTCTACTGAAAGCGAACCGGAAAGGGAAGAGGAACCGACTAATCCGTAATCTTTCAGCGAGAGTGTTGAAGAAGCGGAAGGTAGTGCTGAATCATTGGTTAGGTATGAGGCAAGTAACGAGCTTAAAACTCCTAAGGAGGTTAAACCAATGTTAGAAGAGTTTGAAGAGGTCGGTCCTACAGAATCGTTCGAAGAATTACCACCGACATTTGACAACGATGAAGGAGTTTTGTCAGGAGATGAAGGATGTAACTTGTTGAGGAGGACTGCTGAATTTGACTTTTATCAACCGCCGAAATTTGATGATGATGAAGAAATTGAGTCAAAGTATGTGGATGTAGAAGTTGATTATTCTTCACCGCCAAAGATTGATGTCGATAGTATGGAAGAAGAAAATGTGTTCGGAGTTGAGGGAAATAACTTGATGATGGAGGATTCTTGTTTAACACCTGAGCTTATGGATGAGGGCCCACTAAGTGTTAATTCCATAATCTCCGAGAAGCCCGAACAAAGTGAGAGTGAAACAGAAGAGAAGGCAGAATTTGATAGTTTATTATCTTTGAAAAAGTTCGTCTATGAAATGGCAGATAGTGATGAATTATCAACGTTAAATGAATATGGAGAAAGTTCTGATTTTGAGAATCCCAAAGAGATTGAAGTATTTGAGGAGTCTGAAGTCGAATATCCTGAGGAACTACCCGAAGAGTTACCACCACTACAGGACATTCAACCTCACACTGAACTAGTACCAGATGCTATTCTACTACAGGGATCGTATGATCTTCAGAATCTGAAAGAACGGGAAAAGTTGAAAAGACAGGATGAAGAGAATGATTGTCAGTTGGAATTGCCTGATCATGACCGCACTGCTGACATTATCAACGTCAATTGCTTGGAATCATTTCATAAAAATACACATGTTGAAGGAGAAGCGAGTGGGAATTCATTTCAGTCAGGGGAAATTGATGCAACACATCAAGGGAAGATTCTAAATGATGACACACCTGAACGAGATAATGAAAGACGAGAATCTGAGCATGAGTCCTCATACTTTTTCAGTCGTGATTTCCTAAGTCGTTCCGTGATTTTAAACTTCCTTATATCGTCTCACATTTTCGACGCGTTTTGGTTCTATATCACATCTTCCTATTGGCACAAGCAATATGGTATACGACACTATTCTCATGAAGTTCTGTGCTACATGAATTGGATATGGCACCTAGTGCGTAGTTCATTCCATACTTTTTCATATGTCATCTCCCTCAGATCACTTCCTTATGTCGCCTGTCTAATGCCACGTATGTTTTATGCAATGCGTTCCTTATGTCGAGCCGCATCATCAAAGAGTCAAGACAAGATTAATCATAAGAGTGGTTATCACCAGAGCCGCATCAGACCAGATAATGAATGGAAGACAGCATCTCGAAGAAGGAAAATGTGTGAATTCGGGACGAATTCTTTTCAACAAGGGGAGGATGATGCAGCGCGGCAAAGCAAGGAAGCAACGAGACATACCTTAAATCGCGAACGCCCATCACCGCGACCTAACTCCACCTCTTCAAGTCGCGAGCGACCTAACTCCACCCCGATTCCATCCCCACGACCTAACTCCAGCGACCTAACCCCATCCCCACGACCTAACTCCAGCGACCTAACCCCATCCCCATGACCTAACTCCAGCGACCTAACCCCACCCCCACGACCTCACTCCAGCGACCTAACTCCATTTCCACGACCTAACAAGTTCTGACCTATCGAGCAGCGACCTAGCGAAATACGACCTAGCAAGCTACGAGATAAGAAAACCCGCTTATGCTATCTTCCCCTGGGGTCGTCACGACCTACCGACTACGACCTAACGAACCACGATCTAACAAGTTAGGTCGCTCAAATCGCTAAATCACTCACCATGTTAGGTCGCGGATATCTCATGTGCTCTGTTCTTCTAGGTCGCTCAATCTTCCTATTTTCTTATGTCGCTCTAGTGCTACATCGCTCGAGTTGGATGGTCGCTCAAGCCATTCCTGAAGCGGGATATAAATTTTAGGTCGCGAGATGTTTGTTCGTTCCTAAAGTTAAGTCGCGTGTGTTTTTTTTAGGTCGTGAACCAGTTAAGTCGCTTAAGCTTTTGTGTACTTTTCTTTTGTCGTTTATTTAAATTGTTGTAAGTCATTGTGAAGTGTTGTAATTTTCTTAAGTCATTTGTGTCGTGTTGTAAACCCTATAAATAGGGACGTGATGTCATTGTAAAAAGTTGTTGAATTTGAATAAAATTTCTTTTGTGTGCTTTTGTGCCACCATTAAAATTGGTAGTTGAGTGTTATCTCCTATCTCCACCTTCGGCATTCGAGTGCGCTCGAATCAACGATTGTTGAAGCCAATTCACGGAATCAAGTGCGCTTGATCAACGTCGAAGAATTGTAGATCTTCTCTCACAGCATCGTGCGCGATCAACGTGTCGAAGATAGCTAAAGTCCGGTATCTTCGTGATCAACGGATTTGGGCGTTTGGTATCATTAATTCATCGATTCATATTGCTTCATCTAATCGTTTCATCGATTAGTTTGACACGAAATCTTCAATTCGTCGTCATCCGTTATTTCCGCTGCGTCAAATAGAGTACCAAATTGGAATTTTTTTCATAATGATAAAGATAAAACATTACATTGTATCATTTGACCCATATATGGTTTGTGTTGTTGCAGCTTAGCACAAGGTGACTTGGAAGATGTAGTGTGGATAAAACTTATTTAGTTTTAAAAGAAAGACAATGGTTAGCCAAAATATTTTACAGTAGACATAAGAACCAAGTTTTGGAAGATAATTTTTTTAAAGATAAAAGCCATGTTGAAATGAGAAGGTTGTTAGTTTGGATTCTTATATAGGTGCAACATTGATGTTTACTGCGATCCCAACAGTATGTTAAGATATTTGTGTTCCCTAGACCTATGAATTATCTTCTGTTCCGATAGATCAGAATTTTTTGGATATCTTTACCTAAGTTTTTGTTCTTCCTGCTCATAGGAATATAAAATTTCGGATTTATTTAGAAAACTATGTTAGACCTATTGTCTTACCCCTTAGGCATATGGCTCCTAGAGAAAATCAAAAGCTTAGTAAATAGGTGAATGAATTATTATAGAAGGGATTTATTAAGAGCAGTATTTTAGAATAGGGTGCGCATGTTGTTTTGCTACTAAAGTCAATGGCTCTTTACCGCTTTGTGTTAATTATCGTGAACTGAACAAGCTAACAAAGAAGAATCATTATCCATTGCCATGAATTGACAACCTGTTTGATCAGTAAGTTGGAGCACATATATTTTTCAGCTTGATTTAGCTGCTGGATTCCATCAGTTATGAGGGGCCAAGGGTAGTATTTAGAAAACCACTTTTCGTATACCTGACGGACTTTATGAATGGTTAGACATGTCATTTGGACTGGCCAATGCACCAGCATATTTCATCGACCTCATGAGTTGAGTCAATGGAGGGTTGTTGAATAAGTTCATGGTAGTATTTATTAATGATATAAATGTTTATTCAAAAAGTGCGGAAGAGCATAAGTTTTATTTGAGGGAAGTGCTCAATACTATCCGTAGACATAAGTTGAAAGCAAAGTTTCCAAATGTCACTTTTTGCACAAGGAGTTTCGCTTTCTCATTCATGTTGTTTCTAAGCATGGACTATCAATTGATCGTAGTAAAATTATTGCAGTATGGGATCAGCATGTACCAAAAATGTTACAGAGGTAAGAAGTTTTCTTGGTTTAGTTGGCTATTATGGGAAGTTAATTAAAGACTTCGCAAAGATTTCTACCCCATTGACATGCCTTAACAAGAAGAATTTAGTTTTCTCATAGAACTTGAAGTGCAAGCACTCTTTTATTAAGATAAAGGAGTTGTTGACTAGTGCACATGTTTAAGTACACCCTGATGCTTTGAAGGCATTTGCACTATATATCGATGCTTGTTGTATAGGATTGGACGTTGTTTTGATGTAGGAGGATAGAGTTGTTTGTTATGCTAGTCGACCGTTGAAACTACACAATAAGAATTGTCCAACCCATGATATTTAGCAGCTATTATTTTGCTCTCAAATCTTAGAGGTACTGTCTTTTAGGGGAACGATTTAAGCTATCTATAGATCATAAGTCCATAAAATATTGGTTATTTCAACTTTTAACATTGTAGGAATATGTAGATTTGGATTGTTTTGTGGATGAGTGTCTTTAATCTAACACTTTGGGTAACATTACACCACACATGATGATTTTGGCTTGGGAAGTCATAGGAAACCGTGCAAGTAGGTTGTCATCTTACTATATATGTTCTTTGGTGATATTTATGAAGTATTTATACTTGAGTTGTCGTTGCAACTACAAGTATTTTTTCTAATTTGATATGATATGAGTTCCTTATTGTTAGGCTAAAATTTTATCCTAACTTATATGCTTGGTCAACAAAGGACCAATTGTACTTGAGCAAGAGATAAAGCTCTTAGGCAAGTATGTTTGTCATTTATCCAAATATGAAACTGTTCATGTCCTAACTCACAAATTCTCAATTTAAATTTGACATAATCAACCATTAGAATCCTAATTCCAAGCTCTTTATCTATACTCAAGAGAAATCAAAAATGAGAAAGAAGTACAATTTGAAATTCGCCCCTTCTTAGTAGAGGTACATGCCTATTTATAGAGAATTCGGACCTTTAGATCTTTGATATGCATCACCTGTAGGGGATGAACGGTTATGATTTGCTGACATAGCACATGATTGATTTGACATATAGCAAAACTCACTTTTGATTTCTTTATGGTGACATGGCATAGCTGAACCAACCGGAGGATGTCACGCGGCTAACTAGAGTATTGGTTTTGAGAAAATTCTTCAACATGTGATGCCTATGTAAAGCTTAGCTTGTGATTGCTTCAATTATAAACCAACGATGACCTCAATCATTAACCTACTATAGCTTCCACCATCAACATGTGATAGCTTCAATTATCATCATGTGATAGCCTCGGTCATCAATATGTGCTATCCTCGACCATCAATATGTTATAGCCTCACTCATCAATCTGCTATAGCCTCGGTCATCATCTTGCAATAGCCTCGATCATCCATGTGTAATAGCTTTAATCATCAACTTGCGATAGCTTTATCAACATCAACTTGTGATAGCTTTATAAATATCAACCTTTGATACCTTCCTGTTACTTCAGTATGCTATAGCCTCAACAACATCAACTTGTGATAGCCATGACAATATAAACTTGTGATAATATTTCATTAACTTGCGATAGCCTTAGCATCATCAATTTGCAATAACCTTAGCATCATCAACTTGCGATGGCCTTGACAACATCAACCTATGATAGATTTTAGCAATCATCAACTTGTGATGGCCTTAGCATTATCATCTTACGATCTTAGCATTATCAACTTTTGATAGCTTTGACAAAATCAACTTGCTATAGGTCTTTTTTTATTTTCCAACCTCCGATAGCGTTAATATCATCATGTGATATCTTTTCGTAACCTTAAGAAAATCTGGGGTATGACATTTGCCTCCATTTTAAAAGAATTTTTGTTTACGCTTTTGCTTAGGTAAACTTTTGTTCTGAGTTCGGTTGCCTCTCTTTAAATGCTAATCCTATTTCCTATTACTGTTCTGATCGATTTTATCTTATTAGCAGACATTACCAAGTCGATCACTTGATCAATTGTTTGATTAGATGGTTGCTTCAGTCGGGTGTAGTGGCAGAACCAGAGTTCTTGCTTTTCTATCATTCTTTGGATGGATGCTTTGGTTAGGTGTAGTGGAAGGACTTGGGTAACCAGAACATCCTCTAGAGTTTGACTAAGGTAACCAGAACACCTATCATGTCTTTGACTCATTATGCAGGACAACTCCCTTTACAATCTCGTCTTAACTTTCACTCAGGTGGTTAAGATCGTACTTTTACAAGTAGTAGTGGACTATAAGAAATTCAATCATAATCCCAACTAGTTTGTTGATATAACTTCCTATAGACCTTCAGTAGTGGAATATCTTTGCTTTTGAGTAGAATGGAGTGAAGATCATAGAGGTAATGGTGTAGAACATAAGTGAATCTTCTCTGATCTTTTGTATGAATGTAGAGAAGAGAATTGATGCAGAAATTGGCAAAACTTCATTAAAATCCTAAAGAGAATGAGAGAGAAGAGAGAGATAAAGAAAGTAGTTAGAATTGTTGTTAAAAATCCGAAATCATAGGCCGTTAAACAGAGGTTGAAGAGTTGCATCCATTCGCGAAAGGATGGCGCAAAAGTTGCTTCTTTTGAAAATTTTAAAAACATCTCAATGGTCTATATGTCAACATACATGCTCTTGATATGTTGAAATATACAAATTAATTTGTATTTTTTTCAAAAACACTTTGAATATGTTTAAAATATATTTCTTTATAAAAAATATACTAAAATTTATTTTATAATTAAATTCAACATAATTCTTTTATAAAAACATTTTAAGTGGAAAAATAATTTCTGAACTGAAGATAATCATAGATATGATACTACTCTGGCCTTTAACGTTTAATCTAAGACTCGATAAAATGATGGCACAAATGTCTTGAGCTCTTCATGCTTTTATTCTTGAATTCTTCAAAATCATAAGTCTTCAAATATATCTCGATTACCTCTTGATTTATATTGATTAGTTCTTCAAGCTTTTATTCAATCATCACTTGCATAAACCTATAAAATATTTCAAAATATTTTGCATAATATACTATATAACTTGAGAAAACGTTAGTAACAATATTTATATGCTTGTTGTCATCAAAATCAATACCTTGGGTATTAACAATCTCCCATTTTTTGATGATGGCAGCCATTAAATAGTCTGCTATAAAATATAATAGTGTTCAGTTAAAAACTCCTCCTAACTCCCCTTGAAAATATGTTATACAACCCCCTATCTTTTTACGTGTTATATTTTATGCAACTTCTTCCCCTTTATCATCAATAAAAATGGATGCATAAGTGGTGTAAATGAATTATACAAGGAGTTATAATATATTTACTCTTAGTTATGAACATTACATGTTTATTATAGACTATGCATATAGAGTTATCAGTTTATCTTTGTATGAGTGAAGTAATATTCCAAAAAGTCGCTAAAAATGAATAAAAAATTCTTTTATTAATATATTTATAGATGTACACACACACACACACACACACACATATATATATATATATATATAGACACTAGAGTACATTAATTTAAGAAACACAAAAACACAAACAATATTACATAAAACAGTACAAGAAAAAATATGCAAACAATTATTTTGTGGAAATGATGGTTTCTTTGATGGAACTGTTACTCATTAATCGTTTGGACCAAAAATTTCTTCAATAGAATTTTCTTCCCCGTCTTTGAGATTCTCCATGTCCAAATCCATGTCTTCATCATCGATCTCTTTTAACCAGTCTTTTTAGGAACAAAAAAAATTTGTTCCCTTAAGACATAGTATGTAAAGCATTAAAGTGATGTGAGATGCCTTTCAAGTTCTTGAATCGTTTACTTCTTGTTTATTTCCAAATGTTTTTTATTTCTCAAAATTACATGGAAAGCCTTATTGGAGTTGTCACTCAAATTCTCTATATAAATACCCTTTCCTAAGTCCATTTTTCTTTGAAAATAAATCAGTTTCTTTTAGCAAAGAAGATATGAATGTTTCTCTATTTTTAAATGTGTATTTATAAAGGAGAAATTTTAATTTAATAAATGTTCCCTCTTAAAATAATTAAAATTTTAATTTTTTAAATCCGACTATATAGGTTGACATATGTTTTTCTTCAAACAGTTTTGACTTTTATTTTGGTTAAGTATTTAATTATTTTATAATTTTTATAGTAATTATTATTTCTAGAGAGTAAATTAACATTTTTTTAATGTTAAAAATCAATATTCTTTATTTACGTGTAATATAATCATTTATTAATAGTATGTGATACTTTTAAATATTTATACAGAAAAATCATAACCATACTAGTTATGTAGAATACAAATTAAAATATTATTATATAAAATAAATGTAATTACATACTATTAACAAATACATTTACAAACGTACACACAAATAAACAAGTATCCTAACGACGTTCCTTGGTGATTGGAGATTTACGAATGTTACAATTTGGATAATGAAAACAAAAATTCCCTTTTTATCCCACTAAATTTCCATTGGCATCAAAAGTTACTTCTCCAGCACATCCAACTTTATTTTCCTCGTCAACTTCCATTTCTACTTCCTCCTCTTCTTTTTCCTCTTCCTCTTTTTCTTCTTCAAATTCACTTTCCTCATTAATAGGGTTATGAACAACCAAATTTTCAGGTTTTTTCCCCATCTAATATAATATGGTCCATTTTATTGTCCAAAAGATTATTTTGAAGAATCATGCCTCTCCTGTTCATTCTTCATTCGAATTTGAAATACTTGTATTTTAGTAAGCATATTGATGACATGCTTTATTTCCTTCTCTATTTTCCTTAGTTTTGAAAATGTAAAATCGCGAAAAGGCGAATTTCTTTCAATTATATGTTTAGAAGTGTTTGGATCCATTAATGGTGTGTTTTAAATTTTTTCAATAACAACAACTAAGCAATTATTCCCAAACAAGTTGGGTCAGCTAAAGATGGAACCAAAAATTAAATGATAAAGTCAATTTAAAAGTAATAATAACGATAACAATAATAATAATAAACCATGATAATAATAATAAAATAAAGTAAAATAATTAAAGAAATAATAATAATAAATAAGTAAAATAAAAATAAAGATAAAGATAAAAATAAAGATAAAGATAAAAATAAAGATAAAAGTAAATATATAAAGAAATTAAAAAAACCATGGTAATAATAATAGTAGTGGTAATAATAATAGTAGTAGTAGTAATGGTACCAATAGAAATTAAAAGGACCAAACACTATGTCTTAGTCTCCTATTTACTAGTCATATAAACTAAAACTTATAACACAACCCCTAAACCAACCCTAAGCAGAAAAAACTCCCAGCTCATGGTTCTGGTATGTGGATCGCTAACTTCCACGCGCTCATGTCCGACACTAGCTCTTTAGATATATTCCAATCCTTCAAGTCCATTTTTACTATTTCTTTCCATGTCAACCTTGGTCGACCTTTATCTCTCTTTGAGCATTCGATGCGGCCTATAATGCCAACATGCACAGGTGCCTCGGGAGGCCTCCGTTGGAGAAGTCCAAACCATCTTAAGCGGTGTTGGACTAGCTTCTCTTCAATTGGTGCTATTCCAAGTTTGTCGCGTATATCATCATTTCTAATTTGGTCTCATCTTGTATGACTACAGCTCTATCGTAGAATATGCATCTCTGCTACACTTATCTTCTGGGCGCGTTGTCTTTTAGTAGGCCAACATTCTGCACCATACAACACGCATTCGAACTAGTATTGTCCATTCGACTCCCCTAATGCGGATTTCGATATGGTTTCTCGACTAGAAGCCATCAGTCTCCTTGCATAGCCATATACTATGATAGAGAATTCTAGAATTTAGCCCAAAATCCAAATCAAATATTCGCCATCAAGAATCGAATGAAAAATCCTAACACGAAATGGTGTAATTCACCTCGAACTTGTGTACTCAAACTTGGATCAAATTAATTATGCGAATAAAACAGCATACGTACAACTTATATATTTATTCCAACTTGTTAAATATATAGTTCCATAAAGATGTTACTAAGTTAAAACATTTAAACTAAATTTTATTCAAAATATTTTGAAGACCAAATTATTTTCAAAACATTTCAAATCTAAATTTCATATTAGAAAAATTTAAAATTGCCTTATTCATTTTCTTAACAAACAGTTTCAACTTATTTAAATCATATTACTACATACTTTAACATTCATACCAACTTATATACTTTATACTTTTCAAAATTCTTAGCTTTTGAAAAGTTAACCTTGATTTGGAAGTGCTCGAACCTTCAAAATAGTTGAAGAAATCATTTTCAAATTCAAGAGTTGGAAATCAGCAACAAATTAGTAAATCAATTTTAATAGATAGGGTTATATCAAATCCAAAACTCGAGGGCTGAACACCGGCTTACTTCAAATCATTTCAAATATATATATACATATATCTTTCGAATATCAAATCTTACTTCGGAATTTGAAATTAAAATTGGTTTCGCAAAATCACTCGCATAGCAAAGCTACTAAAGTGGCCTATCCCCCACTTTGAAACTCGAAAATCAATGTCGATGATGCGTGCACTCATCACCGAAATTATTTTCCAGCGACATAAGTGAGTTCTGGACTTTTATTTTATCAAACTTCTTTTTGAAATTTCTTCGAAATCATTCGAAACTCATTAAAATCATTTGAAACATTTCTTATTCGGAAAATATTTTTAAATCATATTATTATTATATATTTAAAAATCTTAAAACCAATTTCAAAATACCGGAGTTCAATTCTCGAATTTCAAATTTTAAAATCCTTCAGTTATAAATCATTTTTAGATAAATCAAATTTCTTGTATAATTTTTTTTCAAAATTACAAATCCTTTCGAAACCTCAAATTCTTATTCTAAAAGGGTTTATAATCTTTATCGAAAACATTACACTTTTATATATAGAATATAATAATTTCGATATATAAAACAATTTCCAAAATACGAATAAACCCGATTTTTCAACAGGATGATTCAAGAATGGATTTCAAAACGAAGATAGGTATTCAAATTAGAGGTACTCTAATCAAATTGGATTCTGATTCGAAGATAAGTTCGAACGAAAATGAGATAATCAATTACAAAACAAATAAGGGATATACTTATATAAATCGCGGGCGACCTTAGCCGGTCAACCGTGATTTCAAAATAAGATCAGTGCAGAATTCTGAGGCAAATCGACATTCGATCGCCAGAGATAGAATTCGACATTACAAGAGATAGCAGCATCTAAACCGAGGGATATATAAATCTCCGGTGAATCAATGCAAATTGTAAAGGAGTTTCACCCCTTTACAAAACATTCAAAGATCGGCGGGATCGCTTATTCTTATAGAGATCATTCGAAGTGGAGTTATGGGATACTCCAGAATCAAAAGAATACCAATAGAGAGAGACAAGAATGAATTTTGGAACCGTAGGGAACGTTCCAAAGTTCAAAGGAAATCGAGTCAAAAGGAAGTGATTAAACTCGAACGAAAGTGATTCTGTAAATAAATTTACAATATATGCTAAGTTTCGCCTAGAGCCAAAGCTCTGATACCAACTTTAACGACCCGATATTTTGGACCATTCAAATCGACAATAAATCCACACATGTCTGACTTGAATAATTCAAAATATCAGATTGTTAATTTTAATTTTGGCAAAACTCAGCATATGTAGTAAATAAATCAATCACAGATTCACAGACACAGAGTAATACAATAATACGCAGCGGAATAGATAAAATAGTAGTTCATGAAGCTACTATATAAACATCAGAGTTAGAAATAAAATACAACAGAATATCTCAAATGCAGTGAAGTCTCCAATCCAAACAGATGACTTCTGTGAACGAATCAACTGGAAAGCTGGAAGCTGAATCAATAGTTGGATCTCCAAACGAAGCTCCAAACTCCAAAGATGAGTCTCAAATGCTGTATCACTCGGTCTGACCCGAGCGTAAAGCAAAACATAAAACACTCGAGTCAGGATTAACATTCTTATATAAATAAATCCAACTCAAGTGAAATATCAATTGAAATACGAGTAACTTAAAGGATGTTGGGATAACCATCCTCTAAGGATCTTCAGAACTATCTACAAGGTGGAAATATACATTTTAACACCGTGGTCATTTCAATTAAATTTATACTTCAAAACCCAAATATCATTTCATCTCAAATATATCCATTTTCCAAAATAGTATATATATATTAAATGATTTAAAAAGTAAAGTATTTAATTTCCTCAAGTCTAGCAAATCGATTCAAATCAACTTCAAATTCCAAATTCAAATTTATTCAAAGCTCAATTCATCAATTTAATTCATTTCTAAACAGATCATTTAAATTTTCAATATATTTCAAAGCTTTAATATTCAACATTTTCAAAGTTAAATTTAACAGTTTCATATAGCTCTTGATTTAACTTCATTATTATTTAATCAGGGAATATTCACTTAATAAATTCAATATCATTTAACTAGCCTTAAATTACATTTTTACTAAATATTTCCTTAAACTTTAGTAAAAAAAATTCATTAGATTACTTATAAATCAAACTCAAGTTATAAATCATATCTTACATCTCAGTTTCAATAAGTTTCAAATCGGTTTAATTTAAATAAAATTCTTTATTGAATACAATTTCAGCTAAATTCAAATTATCTTTCTAACCTTAACTTATTCAAATTATTACCAAAATCTATTTTGAAATATATTTTAAACACTCAACATATTATATGTGTTTAAATCAATCATTCCCATTTATATATAATAATTTAAGGCTCAACATTTAATAAAACCATATATTTCTTTCCAAAACCATAGAATCCATTTTTTAAAATATTTATATATATGGACCAACGGTGTCTGTATATATTTTTATCATATGGTTAAGTGATACGGATATTTATCATTTCAATCCGAAATTTAAATATATACGGGTAGATATCATTTCGACCCGTAATCCCAATTTCAATTCAAATGAAAATCGCTTGGGTTTATCATTTCAACCCATAACGAAATTCTCCTATTCTAAAGTCCGTTCGGGTGTGTATCATTTCAACCCATAGTGAATTCTATACTAACAGGGAACTTGCAGAGTGATAACAGATACTAAAAATATAACAACAGGCATATATCATCAGTATAAATAACAGGTATTGGTGTCAGATGTGATAGGTGAACAGATACAGATAATGGTAATAACAGGCATATAAATATTAGATACTGGTGTCAGATGTCATAGGTGAACAGTTATGGATAATAGCATATATAACAATGTAAATAACTACAGCAGCATATTTCAATTGCTATTTCAAATGAAATCAAATTTAAATAATAAAAGAACGCTAATCGTGAGTGATTCCTCACCTTCCGAGGCTAGAGAGATTCGACACAGAAATGAGCTACTAAATCCAAAGCAACGCTAGATGGATATGATTTGATGTAGAAAACAGGCACGACGGACAAGGCTGATAATGGGAAACGATGAAACAATGAATCGGTTTTGTTATAAACTGAATATATATATTATTATATTGTTTATATATACTTTCAATAATTTATCTTAGGACAAATATCAAAGTAAATAAAATTTTGAAATCATTATACTTAAAACTCGAATTAAAATCAGAGTATATATATATATTTAAAACCCATACTTACATATACTTGTATAAACAGCTAGATATATTGACTAATACAATACATATGTACTTACACAAATCATATTTAAAACAGTGTTTATAGCAAACCTAGGCCTAGTTAAAACTCGGTACGCACATAACATATATATAAATAACAGGTTCTAAAATCTAGCATGACCAGAATGAAACATTAGCTTTCAAACAAACAGATATACATAAGCTGTACATAATAATATATATATATATATATCAATATATCTATGTATATATAAAAATCATGATATACTTATTTTTCCCAAAGTCATATAGCCTATATTATGAATTATTTACACACATACACTGTACAAAAAAAAACAAAATTTTGACACTGAAATCATAATATACTATATATAACTTGTTTACAAATCTATACATATACAAAGTAAAACGAGACAGCAGCAAGCAAGTGCTCGCATATATATATATATATATATATATATATATATATATATATATATATGCATAGACTGTCATATTACTTATATACTATCCTATTTCAAGATCTATATAAACTAACAAATTGTATTTTATATGAATATATATACAGGTCAGATAAAGCATAACATATAGCTAGTAAACAACACAGATCTAATAACAATTTATATAAAACATATATACTAACTATAAATATAAAAATACATAAGCTAAACTCATATACAACATCTGGTGACTGAAATTGATACTAAAACATATGATAAATACTTGTCAAAGCTACTATATTATTTAACCGTACATACATAACTTATAAAACATATATATAAACATATAATGTGCTCGTACAACCTATGTATATATATGTGCCAACAGACCAAAATATATGCATATAAGATACGTTTCAAAGAAGTAGGAAAACTTATATATATACATACTGTAAAATAAATAAATATAACTCAAATAAAAACTCTGACTGATAGTAAATAAACTATGTATATATATATATCACAATGCATAATATAAAATCATATATATATTTTTACATAAACCGATCTCCAGTATATACAACTAAAATTTAATAAATATACATATAATACGTTTAGAACCATTATCGGTTTATAGTATAAAATACTCATATGTTAAAAATATAAATATATGAACACAACACTTACAGGAAAAGAGGTTGGATCGGCTACTAGCGATCTGGTCACGGCCAGAAAAGCAAGAAGAGGTGGAAACGAAGGTACAGGGAAGAGGAGTGGGTCGTTTGGCTGTAGCTCGGTCGAGATCTGGGGAGGAGAAGGAAACGGGTAGGCTGCCCGTGTTCGATGCTAGACACGGAGGAGCGTCATGGAGGAGCCACGAACTGTGACCTATCTATGGCAGACGTGAATGGTCTATGGAGGGGATTGAGGTCGATGGACGTGTTGAAGTGGCAGCAGTGGAGTGTAAGGCTTTGGGGTGCATGCGGAAGACTTGTGGCGGAGGGATCAGAAGTGAGGCCGATGCTTTGGATGTGGGATGGAGTTTCGGCTTTTAGTGGGTAAGGGCGCACGTAGATTTCCAGAGGGGATGGGCGAGCAAGGCTTGCATTTCATCTACAGGCGATCTATATGAATTTGTATATAAGAGGAGGAACAAATCTCAGATCTACATATTAGCCTTGAAAAGGAACGAGTGTAACCAGAGGAAAAGATAAATGAAAAGTTGGAGCCTATTGAACCGGTGAAATATTAGAATAAATTTAGGAATATCGAATGGCTAGTAACGGTCAAATATAGTAAAGAGTGAAAGAATGATAACGGTCACCCAACTTTTCAGCTGAGAAATTTAAAGCAGTTTATTGCTTGTTTGGGTGCACGTTTTATTTGAAAAGGTTAGGAGGTTAAAAGTCAAAATATATAATGGTACCGTTACTGCGAACCATTTCACGGATTCCGCTGTTAATCGGACTTCAAAATACAGAAATGAATATACCGTTAAGATCAACACGATGAGACGATCAAAATGGTACACAGATATCAATGGTACGATCGTCCGATCAAAAGTCAATAATCGGTACCGAAAAATGCTGCTACTTTACCAGAATTAAGATAAACGGAGCAGTAGAAGTCCAAATTTGGAAAAACGAATTTCGCAGTCTGATTCAGAATGATCTGAATAAATTTTCTCCTGTTGACATATTTTGGTTTCGGAAAACTTTTAAATTCACTTTTATTAACCGGTTTGATTTGAAATGAAATTTCACAGGAAAACAAACTTCAGTATTATCAAATGAAAATTTTCCAGTTGCTATATTAAAATAGACGTATTCTAAATAATAATTTTTATTTTCAAATTTTATTGTTTAAAATTTCACAAATTTCCAGTTAATATACTTTTAAAACCATTAAATTTTGCGAGTCGTTACACTCTCCCCCACTCAAAACTTTTCGTCCCCGAAAAGAAAGGAGGTAGAAGAATAGAAACAACCAGACAGAAAAGATAGATTGAAAGTCAAGATTTAACAATTAATTTAAACTATATAAATTTTACTTAAAATTTGAAAACTTCATTTGCAATTCAATTATCTTATATACTTTAATATTTTTCAAACCCTTTTTCAAATTTCTTGCTTCCTTTATAAATGCCATTTATGTTTAAATAACACCTCTATAAATATATGAAAATATTTGAAAACAATTATTTACGTTATTACCCATTTTTTATAAAGAAGCTATTTGAAACATTAAATCCATAATTTATAAATTTATCTCAAGATACTTTTCAAACATTATTAATAAATCAATAATCATTTACTTTAAATCTGTTTTATTTAATTAATAACCTCAACTATTTATAACACTAAAATTTCTATTAAACCATATAGTATATAAATAAACAATATTTAAAGGATATAGTCAACAAGGAAAAGAAGGAGGATTTGGAAAAACAAAATATAGGTGAATAAATAAAGCTGAGCAATTAAGGTAGATTCAAGGAATAGTATCGGCACGAATAATTAATTTAGAACCATAAGGGTTTCAATTTCGAATATTAATACAAAATTTCTTTGTTAGAAATACTTTTATAATAAAATATTTTTTTTATAACGAAACAAATTTTCTTTCGAAAATACTTTTATAACTCGATGTTTCAACAAGTTAATCCTTGTTCCTGTAGACTCTGGTAGTGCGTTGATCAGGCGCAAAACTAGAATTCTCCAGGTACTTAGTAAACCTGTTTCAACACCCAGTGAAAATACTGGAAAAATTTTAAAAATAGATATGGAAAGTACAATCCAATAAAAAAAACGAATCAAATCATGGATCGCAGATACACAATGGTTACGCCTGGGTCCCCCAGGAAACATCCGTACCTTTTAAGCATTCACTGCCTTGCGAATTTCGCCATGCAACAAAACGGTGGACCGCAGGATACATAAAAATGGTTACGCCTGGTTCCCCCAGGAAACATCCATACCCCGTAAGCAATCTCTGCCTTGCGGATTACGCCACTAACTCGACCATAGATCGCAGATACACAATGGTTACGCCTGGATCCCCCAGGAAACATCCGTACCTTTTAAGCAATCACTGCCTTACGAATTACGCTATGCAGTCGAGTTCGTAAGACCATGGGTAACGCCATGGAATTCGAAGGACACTCGAGTATCATATCCGGAAAACCAAAATCAGAGAGAATAAATATCGATAGAATGAATCCAAGATGTGGCCACAAATCGGATATCAAGCAGAAGGCACTTTCCATATCTTTACTTCGAAAATATGTATCATATAGTACCTTTTCAAATCACTTTCAAATATCGTACTTATATAAAATCCATTATATATAAGATTTAATTTTCAAATCAAATACTTTTCCAAAATCAATAGTATATCAAATCATACTTATATAGACTTCAATTATATAAGATTTCACTTTCAAATTGAGTACCTTTTCAAATCTATAGTTTTTGACTCAATTTCATATTCATACAAATCAATTTTATATAAGTTCGACAACTCCCAAATCAAGTGTTAAGTAACATAAGGTTCTCAAATTTTAATTTGTTTCAATATCAGTTCAATTTCAAAATCATATACAATTTCACCAAATTATTTCTTCTCAAATTAATTATCTTTAGTTTCTAAGTTTCAAGAATAATAGATTTAGAAAATAAATCCAAATTTCCAAATCAATAATTTAAGTCAACCAATTCATTTCCAAAATCAGATGTTTTCAAAATCATCTTATACTTACGTAAGATCTATCTTATATAAGGATCAAATTTTTCAAAATAAATTTCGCTGTATGAAGAGCCGTATGGGATTGAATACCTTTGCTTTTATGGGTTATATATCTTTGTAATTTAAATTGGAAATTTTCTTTTAGTAAGCAAGATATTCTAACCTGCCAGCTTTCCATTTCAGCGTCAAAACATATCAATGATATTAGAATATAAGATGTACATACGTCATCATTTCGCAAAATCACATTTGATCGCTCGCTCGATCACACAAGTTCGCTTTCGAACTAGTATTGTCCATTCGACTCCCCTAATGCGGATTTCGATATGGTTTCTCGACTAGAAGCCATCAGTCTCCTTGCATAGCCATATACTATGATAGAGAATTCTAGAATTTAGCCCAAAATCCATATCAAATATTCGCCATCAAGAATCGAATGAAAAATCCTAACACGAAATGGTGTAATTCACCTCGAACTTGTGTACTCAAACTTGGATCAAATTAATTATGCGAATAAAACAGCATACGTACAACTTATATATTTATTCCAACTTGTTAAATATATAGTTCCATAAAGATGTTACTAAGTTAAAACATTTAAACTAAATTTTATTCAAAATATTTTGAAGACCAAATTATTTTCAAAACATTTCAAATCTAAATTTCATATTAGAAAAATTTAAAATTGCCTTATTCATTTTCTTAACAAACAGTTTCAACTTATTTAAATCATATTACTACATACTTTAACATTCATACCAACTTATATACTTTATACTTTTCAAAATTCTTAGCTTTTGAAAAGTTAACCTTGATTTGGAAGTGCTCGAACCTTCAAAATAGTTGAAGAAATCATTTTCAAATTCAAGAGTTGGAAATCAGCAACAAATTAGTAAATCAATTTTAATAGATAGGGTTATATCAAATCCAAAACTCGAGGGCTGAACACCGGCTTACTTCAAATCATTTCAAATATATATATATATACATATATCTTTCGAATATCAAATCTTACTTCGGAATTTGAAATTAAAATTGGTTTCGCAAAATCACTCGCATAGCAAAGCTACTAAAGTGGCCTATCCCCCACTCTGAAACTCGAAAATCAATGTCGATGATGCGTGCACTCATCACCGAAATTATTTTCCAGCGACATAAGTGAGTTCTGGACTTTTATTTTATCAAACTTCTTTTTGAAATTTCTTCGAAATCATTCGAAACTCATTAAAATCATTTGAAACATTTCTTATTCGGAAAATATTTTTAAATCATATTATTATTATATATTTAAAAATCTTAAAACCAATTTCAAAATACCGGAGTTCAATTCTCGAATTTCAAATTTTAAAATCCTTCAGTTATAAATCATTTTTAGATAAATCAAATTTCTTGTATAATTTTTTTTCAAAATTACAAATCCTTTCGAAACCTCAAATTCTTATTATAAAAGGGTTTATAATCTTTATCGAAAACATTACACTTTTATATATAGAATATAATAATTTCGATATATAAAACAATTTCCAAAATACGAATAAACCCGATTTTTCAACAGGATGATTCAAGAATGGATTTCAAAACGAAGATAGGTATTCAAATTAGAGGTACTCTAATCAAATTGGATTCTGATTCGAAGATAAGTTCGAACGAAAATGAGATAATCAATTACAAAACAAATAAGGGATATACTTATATAAATCGCGGGCGACCTTAGCCGGTCAACCGTGATTTCAAAATAAGATCAGTGCAGAATTCTGAGGCAAATCGACATTCGATCGCCAGAGATAGAATTCGACATTACAAGAGATAGCAGCATCTAAACCGAGGGATATATAAATCTCCGGTGAATCAATGCCAATTGTAAAGGAGTTTCACCTCTTTACAAAACATTCAAAGATCGGCGGGATCGCTTATTCTTATAGAGATCATTCGAAGTGGAGTTATGGGATACTCCAGAATCAAAAGAATACCAATATAGAGAGACAAGAATGAATTTTGGAACCGTAGGGAACGTTCCAAAGTTCAAAGGAAATCGAGTCAAAAGGAAGTGATTAAACTCGAACGAAAGTGATTTTGTAAATAAATTTACAATATATGCTAAGTTTCGCCTAGAGCCAAAGCTCTGATACCAACTTTAACGACCCGATATTTTGGACCATTCAAATCGACAATAAATCCACACATGTCTGACTTGAATAATTCAAAATATCAGATTGTTAATTTTAATTTTGGCAAAACTCAGCATATGTAGTAAATAAATCAATCACAGATTCACAGACACAGAGTAATACAATAATACGCAGCGGAATAGATAAAATAGTAGTTCATGAAGCTACTATATAAACATCAGAGTTAGAAATAAAATACAACAGAATATCTCAAATGCAGTGAAGTCTCCAATCCAAACAGATGACTTCTGTGAACGAATCAACTGGAAAGCTGGAAGCTGAATCAATAGTTGGATCTCCAAACGAAGCTCCAAACTCCAAAGATGAGTCTCAAATGCTGTATCACTCGGTCTGACCCGAGCGTAAAGCAAAACATAAAACACTCGAGTCAGGATTAACATTCTTATATAAATAAATCCAACTCAAGTGAAATATCAATTGAAATACGAGTAACTTAAAGGATGTTGGGATAACCATCCTCTAAGGATCTTCAGAACTATCTACAAGGTGGAAATATACATTTTAACACCGTGGTCATTTCAATTAAATTTATACTTCAAAACCCAAATATCATTTCATCTCAAATATATCCATTTTCCAAAATAGTATATATATATTAAATGATTTAAAAAGTAAAGTATTTAATTTCCTCAAGTCTAGCAAATCGATTCAAATCAACTTCAAATTCCAAATTCAAATTTATTCAAAGCTCAATTCATCAATTTAATTCATTTCTAAACAGATCATTTAAATTTTCAATATATTTCAAAGCTTTAATATTCAACATTTTCAAAGTTAAATTTAACAGTTTCATATAGCTCTTGATTTAACTTCATTATTATTTAATCAGGGAATATTCACTTAATAAATTCAATATCATTTAACTAGCCTTAAATTACATTTTTACTAAATATTTCCTTAAACTTTAGTAAAAAAAATTCATTAGATTACTTATAAATCAAACTCAAGTTATAAATCATATCTTACATCTCAGTTTCAATAAGTTTCAAATCGGTTTAATTTAAATAAAATTCTTTATTGAATACAATTTCAGCTAAATTCAAATTATCTTTCTAACCTTAACTTATTCAAATTATTACCAAAATCTATTTTGAAATATATTTTAAACACTCAACATATTATATGTGTTTAAATCAATCATTCCCATTTATATATAATAATTTAAGGCTCAACATTTAATAAAACCATATATTTCTTTCCAAAACCATAGAATCCATTTTTTAAAATATTTATATATATGGACCAACGGTGTCTGTATATATTTTTATCATATGGTTAAGTGATACGGATATTTATCATTTCAATCCGAAATTTAAATATATACGGGTAGATATCATTTCGACCCGTAATCCCAATTTCAATTCAAATGAAAATCGCTTGGGTTTATCATTTCAACCCATAACGAAATTCTCCTATTCTAAAGTCCGTTCGGGTGTGTATCATTTCAACCCATAGTGAATTCTATACTAACAGGGAACTTGCAGAGTGATAACAGATACTAAAAATATAACAACAGGCATATATCATCAGTATAAATAACAGGTATTGGTGTCAGATGTGATAGGTGAACAGATACAGATAATGGTAATAACAGGCATATAAATATTAGATACTGGTGTCAGATGTCATAGGTGAACAGTTATGGATAATAGCATATATAACAATGTAAATAACTACAGCAGCATATTTCAATTGCTATTTCAAATGAAATCAAATTTAAATAATAAAAGAACGCTAATCGTGAGTGATTGCTCACCTTCCGAGGCTAGAGAGATTCGACACAGAAATGAGCTACTAAATCCAAAGCAACGCTAGATGGATATGATTTGATGTAGAAAACAGGCACGACGGACAAGGCTGATAATGGGAAACGATGAAACAATGAATCGGTTTTGTTATAAACTGAATATATATATTATTATATTGTTTATATATACTTTCAATAATTTATCTTAGGACAAATATCAAAGTAAATAAAATTTTGAAATCATTATACTTAAAACTCGAATTAAAATCAGAGTATATATATATATTTAAAACCCATACTTACATATACTTGTATAAACAGCTAGATATATTGACTAATACAATACATATGTACTTACACAAATCATATTTAAAACAGTGTTTATAGCAAACCTAGGCCTAGTTAAAACTCAGTACGCACATAACATATATATAAATAACAGGTTCTAAAATCTAGCATGACCAGAATGAAACATTAGCTTTCAAACAAACAGATATACATAAGCTGTACATAATAATATATATATATATCAATATATCTATGTATATATAAAAATCATGATATACTTATTTTTCCCAAAGTCATATAGCCTATATTATGAATTATTTACACACATACACTGTACAAAAAAAACAAAATTTTGACACTGAAATCATAATATACTATATATAACTTGTTTACAAATCTATACATATACAAAGTAAAACGAGACAGCAGCAAGCAAGTGCTCGCATATATATATATATATATATATATATATATGCATAGACTGTCATATTACTTATATACTATCCTATTTCAAGATCTATATAAACTAACAAATTGTATTTTATATGAATATATATACAGGTCAGATAAAGCATAACATATAGCTAGTAAACAACACAGATCTAATAACAATTTATATAAAACATATATACTAACTATAAATATAAAAATACATAAGCTAAACTCATATACAACATCTGGTGACTGAAATTGATACTAAAACATATGATAAATACTTGTCAAAGCTACTATATTATTTAACCGTACATACATAACTTATAAAACATATATATAAACATATAATGTGCTCGTACAACCTATGTATATATATGTGCCAACAGACCAAAATATATGCATATAAGATACGTTTCAAAGAAGTAGGAAAACTTATATATATACATACTGTAAAATAAATAAATATAACTCAGATAAAAACTCTGACTGATAGTAAATAAACTATGTATATATATATATATCACAATGCATAATATAAAATCATATATATATTTTTACATAAACCGATCTCCAGTATATACAACTAAAATTTAATAAATATACATATAATACGTTTAGAACCATTATCGGTTTATAGTATAAAATACTCATATGTTAAAAATATAAATATATGAACACAACACTTACAGGAAAAGAGGTTGGATCGGCTACTAGCGATCTGATCACGGCCAGAAAAGCAAGAAGAGGTGGAAACGAAGGTACAGGGAAGAGGAGTGGGTCGTTTGGTTGCAGCTCGGTCGAGATCTGGGGAGGAGAAGGAAACAGGTAGGCTGCCCGTGTTCGATGCTAGACACGGAGGAGCGTCATGGAGGAGCCACGAACTGTGACCTATCTATGGCAGACGTGAATGGTCTATGGAGGGGATTGAGGTCGATGGACGTGTTGAAGTGGCAGCAGTGGAGTGTAAGGCTTTGGGGTGCATGCGGAAGACTTGTGGCGGAGGGATCAGAAGTGAGGCCGATGCTTTGGATGTGGGATGGAGTTTCGGCTTTTAGTGGGTAAGGGCGCACGTAGATTTCCAGAGGGGATGGGCGAGCAAGGCTTGCATTTCATCTACAGGCGATCTATATGAATTTGTATATAAGAGGAGGAACAAATCTCAGATCTACATATTAGCCTTGAAAAGGAACGAGTGTAACCAGAGGAAAAGATAAATGAAAAGTTGGAGCCTATTGAACCGGTGAAATATTAGAATAAATTTAGGAATATCGAATGGCTAGTAACGGTCAAATATAGTAAAGAGTGAAAGAATGATAACGGTCACCCAACTTTTCAGCTGAGAAATTTAAAGCAATTTATTGCTTGTTTGGGTGCACGTTTTATTTGAAAAGGTTAGGAGGTTAAAAGTCAAAATATATAATGGTACCGTTACTGCGAACCATTTCACGGATTCCGCTGTTAATCGGACTTCAAAATACAGAAATGAATATACCGTTAAGATCAACACGATGAGACGATCAAAATGGTACACAGATATCAATGGTACGATCGTCCGATCAAAAGTCAATAATCGGTACCGAAAAATGCTGCTACTTTACCAGAATTAAGATAAACGGAGCAGTAGAAGTCCAAATTTGGAAAAACGAATTTCGCAGTCTGATTCAGAATGATCTGAATAAATTTTCTCCTGTTGACATATTTTGGTTTCGGAAAACTTTTAAATTCACTTTTATTAACCGGTTTGATTTGAAATGAAATTTCACAGGAAAACAAACTTCAATATTATCAAATGAAAATTTTCCAGTTGCTATATTAAAATAGACGTATTCTAAATAATAATTTTTATTTTCAAATTTTATTGTTTAAAATTTCACAAATTTCCAGTTAAATATACTTTTAAAACCATTAAATTTTGCGAGTCGTTACAGTGACATCTCCATCCTCTGACCTGACACCGCTGAACTCGCACTTCATATACTTTGTTTTAGTTCTGCTAAGCCTAAAACCCTTTGATTCTAAAGTCTGTCTCCATTGCTCCAGTTGTCTATCAATCCTTATCCTACTTTCGTCAATTAGCACAACATCATCAGCAAAGAGCATACACCAAGAAATCTCACCTTATATACCCTTTGTAACCTTATCCATCACTAGGGCAAAAATGTAGGGGCTTAAAGCTGACCTTGACGTAAACCTATGTTAATAGGAAATCACTAGTTTCACCATCGCATTCTCTTGCACTAATCAAAACATCATCGTACCTAACCATGATAAGGGTAATGTACTTTGTCGAGACTCTCTTCTTTTCTAGAGCCCACCACATGACCTTTCTCGATACTTTGTCATAAGCTTTCTTCAAATCGATAAATACCATGTGTAGGTCCTTCTTTTGCTCCCTAAATCTATCCAAAAGTTGTCTTATTAAGAAAATCACCTTTGTGGTCGACCTCCCAAGCATGAAACCAAATTGGTTTTTTGAAATGCTTATCATCCTTCTTAATCAATGTTCAATGACTCTCCCCCAAAGCTTCATTATATGACTCATAATCTTAATTCCTCTGTAGTTTGTGCAACTTTGAATATCTCTTTTATTCTTGAGGATTGGAACAAATACGCTTCTCCTCCACTCATCTGACATCTTATTTGATTTGAAAATATTTTATTGAACAACTTAGTTAGCCAGGCTATCCCTGCATATCCAAGGCATCTCCATACCTCAATGAGGATGTCATCTGGCCCCTGTGCCTTACCTGCTTTCATCCATTTTAGTGCCTCCTTTACCTCGAACTCTTGAATTCTCCGAACAAAATGTCTACTAGTGTCATCAAAAGAGTCGTCCAGCTCGATCATAGTGCTATCACCTTCTTCGTTGAATAGCTTGTCGAAGTATATTCTCCATCTATTCTTTATCTCATCATCCTTCACAAAAAGTCTATTATTCTCATCCTTGATGCATTTAACTTGGTTGAAGTCTCTCGTCTTCCTCTCGCGGAGCTTATCTATCTTATAGATGTTTTTTACCCTCCTTAGTACTTAGCTTTTGATATAAATCTTCATACGCCCGACCCCTTGCTTCACTCACCGCTCACTTTGCGTCCTTCTTTACCACTTGGTACTTTTGCATGTTGTCCTCACTCCTGTGATGATACAAGCATTTATAGCATTCCTTCTTCTCTTTGATAGCCTTTTGCGCATCACTGTTCCACCACCACGAACCTTTAGGTTCTCATTTATTTCTTTTTGTTATCTCAAACACCTCAGTAGCCACTTTTCGAATGTGCATTGCCATCTCATCCCATATGCCGTTTGCTTCTCCTTCCATATTCCATGCCCATTCTCCTATCACTCTATCCTTAAACACCCATGAGGCGTCTCCTTTGAGCTTCTACCATTTCGTCCGACTAATCTTGGCTCATTTATCCTGTCGAACACGTATCCGAAGACGAAAATCAGATATCAAAAGATGATGTTGTGAGACGACGCATTCTCCAGATATGACTTGGGTCAACGATCTATATGTCGATGAAATAGTTTAGTTAAACGTACTTATTTTTAAATTTTAAATTAAGGAGGGCAGTTTGTTTCAACGATCTATATGCCGACATACAAAATTATTAAATGTCGACATATTCATTTTTCATTATTTTTTAATTTATTTAAATTCTATAAATATAATATATATTTTAGAAAATAAACAAATTCCTAGTTTTCTTCTTAGTTTAATAAATTTATTAATGTTTTTGTTAATATATTGTCCATTAAGTTTTCAAATTTAATAAATTTTACTTAATTATTTTATGATTTTTGAATTAATTATTTGTATTAGAAAATTATAAAAGATAGATTTAATATTTTAAAAGAAATTATTATAAAATTATTCTTTTTACCAAATTAAAGTATTTTATAAATATTTATTGTTAATAAATAACTTAAACGTACTTATTTTCAAAATATAGTTTTATCTCATTATTAATTAATATCTATGTTATGATATTATTATTTATTCTTTTAAAATATATAATTATATATATGTATGTGTGCATGTGCATGGTCTGTATATTTTATTATTTTTAAATTTGTATATTATATTATTTTGAAATAATTATTTTTCAATTTACATGAATTTTGTTTTAATATAAAGACTATTAATTTGAAATGTTATTTTGTTGTTTCAAACAAAGTTTCTAAAAGAACAAGTAAAATCTGAAACACATATTATCTACTTACGATAGTATAATTATCTTAAATGAATTCTAATAAATTAAATAAAAATTACCATTATTGAGTTACTCGTGGTTTCCTTCAATATTCGTAGCTTTTTGCTTTGTGATCAAGTGGTTTTGCTCATCTTCCGTTAGGAAGCACATATCTACATTTTTTAACTTTGAGTCAATTCTACTTGATGTGGAGTCTGAATTGTCCTATGTTGCACTATAAGCCCGTTTCCTCTTTTTTGTTGAAGGAGTCTGTGTTGTGAGAGAACTTCAATTTCTTTTGGTTTGGACAGTCCTTCTGAAAGTGTCTAGTTTTGTTGCATCCAAAACATTTAATGGTATCCTCACTCCCAGATTTGTTCGAGTTTCCATCAGTCCTTTTGAATTTTCTTCTTTTTTTATACTTCGGGAATTTTCTAAAATTCCTAGTTACATATGTCATTTTCTCATCGTCATCCAAACTTCAACTTAATAAGTAGCATTGAATGCCAGTGTTTTCTTCTCACCTAACTGGCTATTATTTCTGCCCACTAATTGAACTTCATATGACATTAAATTTCCTGTTAATCCTTTTACTTTCATTGTGCTGATATCATTGGCTTCTTTAATAACCAGAGTCTTCTGATCTTATTCACCGGTAATGAATTAAGAATCTTTCAAACCTGATCCTCTTCAGTGTATTCTTTTCTTAATGAAACTAATGCATGTAATATGTCTTGAAAACTAGAGTACGTGTCGGAAATAGACTCATTTGGTTTCATTTTAAATAACTAAAATTGGTTGGTTAACATAGAAATCTTAGTTTGTTTAACCTTACTAGTGCTTTCATGTGTAACTTGCTGTGTTCTCCATATTTCATAAGCAAATCAACATATAGAAATTCTATTAAATTCATTTTTATCTAGTGAACAAAATAGGATATTCATAACTTTCGAGTTACTAAGTGCTTGTGCCTTATGTTTGTTTGTCCACTGAGCATATGTAGTCTCGGGTTCCTTATATTCACTTTGGGTAATATTCCAAGTTTCAAAGTTATTGGATTGTAAATAAATTTTCATTCTACACGACTAGTATGCATAATTACTACAGTTAAAAAGTGTGGGTCTAGTAGTTGATTGACTATCTACAAAAGTGTCTTACTAGTGTTAGTAGCCATTAAAATTTTCAAAAACTAGATTATGAGTTTGTGAAAATCGTGTGCTCTAATAGCAAATGCGGATGGGGTGACAATAGGTATGATAACAGAATCTATACTATAGCGGAATGGATCTCAAGACTATTTTACACTAAAGGGTGGGTGAATAGTGTATTTAAATTTTTTATCAATATACTTGCAAATTTCAAACTTTACAACATAGAATTCAAACACAAGCAATAATATAATCACAGAATAATCAAATAGTAATAAGTAAATGCAGTAAAAGTAAAGATGAAGAAGACATGGAAAATTTTATACTGGTTTGGATTCTTAATCCTACATCTAGTCCTATACCCCATATAGAATTTCACTAATCATGTCTTTACTTTAAATCGGGTAGCAAGAACACTCCTTGCACCTCTTGACTTTGACTAAGGTGGCAAGGACACCTAATGATATTGGACTTTGGTAACCAGCACACCCTTTGGAATTTGACTCAAGTAGCCAGAACACTTATCCCGTCTTTGACTCAAGAGGTAGAACAACTCCTTTTAATAATATCATCTTGACTTTCACTCGAGTGGTTAAGATCACCCTTTTACATGTAGTTGTAGTGGACTACAAGAAATCGAATCATTTTATCACAATTTCGAGTAGTTTGTTCATACAATTTCCTATAGACCTTCGGTAGTGGAATATCTTTGCTTTTGAGTAGAATAAAGTGAAGATCGGAGAGTTAATGGTGTAGAAGAGAAGTGAATCTTCCCTGATCTTTTATATGAATGTAGAGAAAGAGAATTGATGTAGAAATTGGCAACACTTCGTTGAAATCTTAAAGAGAATGAGAGAGAAGAGAGAGATAAAGAAAGTAGTTAGTACTGTTGTTAAAAATTAGGAATCGGAGGCCTTTAAATAAGGTTTAAGAGTTGTGTCAATTCATAAAAGGATGGCACCAAAAGTTGCTTCTTTTAAAAATATAAAAAACACCTCAATAGTCTATATTTCGACCTACATGTTTTTTATATGTCGACATATATAAATTGATTTGTATATTTTCAAAAACACTTTAGATATGTTATAAAATATATTTCTTTATAAAAAATCTAGTAAAATTTATTTTATAATTAAATTAAATAATATTCTTTTAGAAAAACATTTTGAGTGGAAAATTAATTATCGAAGTGAAGATAATCAAAGATGTGATACTAATCGGGTCTTTAACATTTAATCTAAGACTCGATAAAGTACTGACACAAATATCTTGAGCTCTTCATGCTTTTATTCCTGAATTTTTTAATATCATGAGCCTTTATATATATATATATGTGTGTGTGTGTGTGTGTGTGTATCGATCGGCTTTTGATTTGTACTGATCGGTTCTTCAAGCTTTTATTCCATCATCAGTTATATAAACCTATTAAATATCCCTGATATTGTGCATGATATGCTATATAACTTGAGAAAACATTAGTAACAATATTTATATGGTAGTTGTCATCAAAATCAATATCTTGGATATTAACACTACCGACGAGAAACTTTTTATCATCTTATTTTTCTCACAGAAGCGAGTGAATTCTTCACTTTCAAATAGAGTTCCATTATTGAAAATAATCTTATTTGGGACTCTATATGGAGTAACTATATTCTTGATAAAAAAACTTCAACACTTTTCTAATGATAATCTTTGGTAGTGGTTCGGCTTCTACCTACTTAGCAAAGTAATTAATTGCTTCAACGGTAAATTTTGCACCTTCTTTTGTGACAAGGAGAGGACCTATTTAATTAATTCCCCATTCGAAAAGGCAATGGGCTTGCGATGGGAGTAGGCTCATTTGGAGGCAGCTATGGGATTTTAAAGAAACTTTGACATTTGTCGCACTTTCTTTACATTGGTTAGTGCATCTTTAGTTTTACTCTATTAGAATGATCCCCATAAAATCCTTTGTGAGCTTCTCTTAATAGCTTTACTCATATTTCTAGAGTAATGCATGTCAAATAAGGTGTTGAATAACCTTTTCTATATAATATCCCATTGACCATAGTGTATGAAGGAGCTTGCTATATCAATTTCCTTGACCCGTTTTTTCCTTTGGGCAATGTTCCTTTTCCTAAGTATTCAACAATGGGTGTTATCCAATAATCAGTATACTGATCCTTGTAGCTATCCACCCTCATTCCTTCGGAAGTTTCCTTATGATTTTTATCTAGAATTTTCTTTGCCAATTTGTGGCTGTTGGGCTTGTGAACAAGTTAAAACTAAAGCTTTGTTATTTGATCCTTCTTTCTCAAACCCAACATTTGGGTTTTGTTGGAATCCAACATGAACAATTTTTACCTCTGGTTCTCCTGGCAAACTTGCCAATTTTGCTAAAGATTCTATTTGTGCATTCTTTTCACTTAGTATTTGATGAATAGAGAAATATTCAAACTGAGCTAGCATTCCATGGATCTTTTAACATATTGGATTAATCAAGTATCTTTCGTTTGATATATCTTGTTTAGTTGATTTACCATTAGCTGTCAATCACTAAACACTTCGATCCTTGGGATTTTTAGTTGTCGAGCTAAAGTTAACCCAGTCATCGTGGTTTCGTATTCAACTTCGTGTTTGTTGCAGAAAATCCTGATTTCATTGCATAAATCAATGTATGTCCATATGGCATAATTATCACATAACCAGCTTTAGCTTCCTGTTCATTAGAATCACCATCCATATATAATTGCCATTTAGGTTCAAGTTTCTTCTTGTTTTCCAATTGCTCTTTAATGAACCCTATGCATTTAATTACAAAATAATCTAAGGCTTGCCCATGATTGAAACTTGAGGTAGATTTTCAATGTCGTATTGACTCAATTCCATTCCCCATTTTATCAACCTTCCAAACGTCTCAGATTTACTGAAGATTTTCTTAAGTAGATAATTGGTCAGAACTTTGATTAGATGTGCTTGAAAATAAGACCTTTGTTTTCGTGCTAATAACACTAGGCAATAAGTTAGATTTTCTATAAATGGATACCTAATTTTAGCATCCTTTAATCACTTGCTTGTATATTATACTAGAAATTGAAATCCATTTTCTTTACTTACTAAAACTGAACTGATTGCATGTTCTAATACTGCTACATATAAAAATAGTTTTTCTTCTTCTATGGGGATATAATTTTTTGGCAGCTTTTACATATGATCTTTTAGTTCTTGAGAAGCTTTCTAACATTCAATGTCCATTCAATGGTTTTTCGCTTCTTGATTACATCAAAAAAGGGATTCATTTATTGGTTGCCTTTGATATGAATCGGTAAGTGAGGCGACTTGTCCATAATTCCCATTAGTTCCTTACTTGTTTTAGGTTCCTCCATATTCCTAATTACTTTGATTTGATTGGGATTAGCCTCTGTTTCTCATGCACTCATATTGGACCTAAGAACTTCCCATATTGAATCCTAAAAGAACATTTTTACTGATTCAACTTCATTTGTATTTTCTTAGAACATCAAACATCATTTAAGTCTCCAATGTGGTTAGTTTCTTTCTTGGATTTCACCAACATATCATCAACATATACTTCCATGATTTTCCCAATCTAATCTTTAGATATTCCATTCACCAATCGCTGATATGTGGTTCCCGCATTTTTTAGTCCGAATGACATTATCTTATAACAATACATTCACCAATCAGTCATGAAGCTTGTATGTTCCTCATCGGGCTTGAATGCTAGAATTTAATTATATCCTGAGTATGCATCCATAAATGACAATAGATTACGGCCACTTGTGGATTCAACTAGTTAATTGATTCTTGGGAAGGGATAGCAATCTTTTAGACATGCTTTATTTAGATCTATGTAGTCAACACATGTCCTCCATTTCCCATTAGACTTCTTGACCAACACTGGATTTGCCACCCACTTTAGATTAACTACTTCCCTTACAAATCTATTTTCCAATAATCTTTTTACTTCTTCTTGGAATGCCATGGTACAGATTTTGTCAAATTGCCTTTTCTTTTGTCTTACGGGAGTAAACTTTGGGTCAATGTTGAGTGCATGACACATTATGGCAGGGTTAATTCCTATCATATATGCATGGATCCAGACGATAACATCCTGCTGGATTGCAAAAATGAGATTAGTTCTTCCCTCACACTGTTATCTAGCCTTTTTCCTATCTTTATAATTTTAGTGGAATCTTGCAGGTCTAGGTTCACCACTTCTAAGTCTTTTATGGTTTTACACTTTCCTAATTATCTCTAGAATCCATATCCTACACTATTTCTCCAAGAATCTCTTTTGGATTCTCATCCCGATCAATTTTATTTAGCTTCATATACTTTCTTTGGCTATTTGATAATTTGACCTTCTTGTTTGGCACTTTGCACTTTTCCATTGGTAGATTCTGCTTATTTTCCTTAGATATCAGTTCTTGGTGACTGATATGTAAGGGCTTGAAAGTTTTGTTTTGTCTAATTTGTTTGACATAGGTCCATAATAAGACTCACCTCTTTTATTACATTGTTTAAGAGTAGCAAAGTACATTTCTCAGGAGCTAAATTGCTCTCCATGCACTATTTCCCATCCAGCCTTAGAAAGGAATTCCACAAATAAATGTTTCAACAGAGAGAAAAATGTGTTTATCTCATCCAGAACTAGTCTTCCAAAGAGTGCATTATAATAAGACGATTGGTCCATCACCACAAATAGAATCTCTAAATTTACAGAGTAAGGTGGAATCCTTCTTTAAACATATAGCTTGATTTGCCCAAATGGCGTGGAACCCTTGTTATTGAATCTAAAGATAGGCTTTAAGCTAGGTTCAAGTTTATCCTTTAGGATGTCCATTTGATCAAAAGTGCTTTTAAGGATGAAGTTTACCATGCTTCCAGTATCAGCTAATATTTTGGACACTGTGGAAAGCTAAATTTATTCAGTAATCATCAAAGGATCATTATGAGGATGTCTAACTCCCCTTAATTGTTTTGGACTTATCACCGGATTTGGAATTTGGGCAGAATACTTGTAAGCTTTTGCTGGCGGTTCTTCTCCTATTGAGTAGATTCCTTATTTTGCCTCTCATATGTATTGGTTCCTTATGTCTTTGCTTTTCCCATAATATGTGGTCTACCATGGATCATGTCAATACGATTGATTGGTTGTGGAAAGTATTGCATGAGCTCATCTTCTAAAATGTTAGAATTGTTAATTGAGGACTTTTTCACTATGGGAATTTCTTATCATTCTTAATAAATTCTTTGAGTGTTTCTCTTCTAATCATGCCTGGTATAATTCCAACCAAAACACGATAATCATCTGTTTTATGTCCATTCACCTTGTGAAAGGCATGATAATCTCTTCCATTATCCAGTTCTGGGTTATCCTTAACTTGAACAATGTAGGGTACACATTTTTTTCCAAGGTCACAGAGTAGACGTAAGAAACAAGTTGGTTCAAATCAAAAGAATTTGCTTTTTAAATATCACCTCATTTTACCTTCTTATTTAGGGTCCAAAAGCCTCCCCTTTCTCTCTGTTTCCTCCTGTCATGGAAGATCTCATCCATTCAAATAAACTTGTCCATTGCAAAATGAAAATCTTACAAATCTTTACACTTGTGGATATAGTGTTCCTTCCAAAATGGAGTATTCTCGATTAGCCCAGATTTCATAGCCATAACTTTTCTACATCACTTACCTTCTCGGCTCTGTTGGCCTTAGCATTAAATCTTTTCAAGTAATCTCTTAACATTCTCCTGGCCTTTGTTTTATGTTGGCAAAATTGCTTATATCAATGGTTAGCTCTTTAGAGGTACAGAATTGTGCTAAAAATTCATAAGCAAATTGTTCCCATGAGTAAATGGACTTTTTGCGATAGCACAATACTATTTTGTAGCTGCACCAAAGAGGGTGGTAGAAACAATTTGCATCTTCTTAATCCTGGAGCATCGTATAGGTCCATTTGGCTTTGAACACCATTAAGTGGTCATCTGAATCAACTGAACCATCATACTTAATTGAGGGAATTATGACATATGAAGGTAATGGGACTACCATGACTTCCTCAGTAAATGAGGCTCCCTTGCCTATTATAGGAAATTCATGATTTTTCATGTAAATTTGACATGAAAATCGAGTACTTTTTCATCCAGCATAGCTGCAAACGTTGCTATTTTAGAGATTTTTCTTATTAATAAGTAAAAATAGATTATTTGAGAATACTCCTTGATCAAAAAGTAGGGAGTTTTCTTTCACATTGTGAAACTGGAATCCTTGAATTGCTTGATGACATTCGATTTCGTTTCGATGCTTGTTATCTTGTCTCCCTGTGTCACTTTTGGGCATGCTTCATTTACTTTGCTTTTCTTTTTTGGACATATTTGACTTGGCGCTAGACCCATGTTTTCACCTTAGGGTCCATAGTTATTTTCCCTTTTAAATCCATCATATCCTTTACCATTTTATCTACCAAATCCTTTGAGTATGTTTCTTCATCTTCATAATCCTTTCGCTCTGGTTTGTTTTTTCCTACAAAATTGAACTAGCGGATTGAACAATTGGAGATTTTGGTCCTTTGTTAGTTTTCGAGTTGGGTGATAGCCGACCCCAACTTCTTTTCCTAAGTCAATGCAAGGCTTAACAAGAGTTTTGGCTAACTTAGTCGTTCATATTTTAACTATCTTCTGTGGTTCTAGAGTGCTTTTCCTATATTTTTACTTTTTAAGGTTGAAGCTTCAACATTTCTTTAGAGGGATTCAATTTCCTCTTCATCATTTCCCTTCATTCTTTAGGATGTTCTTGATAACCTTTAAGAAATGGGCATCTCAATTAACTCATTATTTATGCTCTTTATTTAGAGTCCTAATTCCAAGCACTTTATTTATGTTCAAGAGAAATAAACAAATGAGGAAGAATTACAATTCGAAATTTGCTCCATCTTAGTGAGGGTACATGCCTATTAGAGAATTCGGGCCTTTAGATCTTTGACATGCGACACTTGTAGGGGATGAACAATTATGATTTATTGACATATCACATAATCGATTTGACATGTGACACAACTCACTTTCGATTCTTTATGGTGGCATGGCATAGCTAAACAAATCAAAGGATGCCACATGGCTAATTGGTAGTTTAATGGATGATTTACTTATTGCTAGCTTCTCTAGCTTTTTGCCTTTTTTTTTTGCTCTTCTTTAGATTATCGGTATTAGGTTTAGGAAGGGAATTTTTTCTCTCTTTTTGTTGTACAGGGGAAGGAATGCTACCTGCCAGACTTGTTGGTGGTTCTTTTTTAAGTGTGAAATAAAATTATACGAATGTTCTCCTCCTTGGTTCTCAGAAAAACCATCTATCAGGGGATATCCCAAGTCAACTAAATAATATTGATCTGGTGGTGGATGTGGGAAGTTTGAGTTTCTATTATTTATTAAAAAATTATATTCTATTATCATGTCTAATTCCATTCCAACCGCCCTGGCATGTGTAAAAATCATACTAAATGAGAACACACACTCAATTTCATTCAATAAAAGGTTAAACATTATTATCAAACAAGTGCAAAGCTATGTGTGTGCTGTCTATAACTTTGATTTTAAAAATAGATAATATTGGTTTAAACTCTTAATTCGTTTTGTTATGACATTAATTTATGGGTCGTCCGATTCAGTTATAGTCATGGACATTAACGTCATACCTTTTATGACAACATAAAAATAAACATAAATTATGCTACATGATTTTCGGAACCATTCTACCACATTGCGTGTCGAAAAAGATAAAGCTATGATGTATAAAAATATTACTACCATTTCTTTTACGTAGATTTTTTTTTGTAGGCTTCAAACCATAATTTGCACACCATTGACTACTAAATAGCTGAACTCAAAATTAGACTAATGTATTTTGAAAAGAAAAGGTTACTTGCTAATCACTGTGTTTAAAAATGTAAAATGAGGAGGTAAATAAATTAAGATAAATGACATAAGATATAGAGTGGTTCGACAAGCGTGTCTATGTCCACTATGAAGATCTCTTACTATGTTTCTCTCTCACAGTTATAAGGAATTATAAAATAATAATAAGAAATAAAACACTTAAGACTAAAAAATAACTAATCTTAAGAGCTTAGGGCTTTGGTTAATTGTGTGAGGAAGTCTGGGTAGGAGGTATCAACCAGAATTCTAATAATTTCCAATCCCTTTAAAATGATAGTGCATAGGGTATTTATAGTGGCTGAAATGGATGACAAATGGTTAAGATCGCATGGTAAAATAGACAAAAAGCTCACCTTGTTGTTGACTTAGTCGCATGGGCTAATGAGAGATAGCTGTAATGGAGGAAAGGAATGTGTGGTTGAGAAGCATGCCAATTGTCCTTCTATACTAGGTGAATACTTTGCATTTAATGTCGATGGCTTACTACAGGAGTATGTATGCTTTTGGGCCACTTTGCTATATTATTGTGTACAACTGGCTATATAACTTTTCAATTACATTTGCATGCCCAATTGAGTTGGGGATGGCATGAATGGGTCGGTCGAATATTAGATGGGAAGGTTTTGAATGGGCATGTTTGAACTTTAATCGGCTTTTTAAATACTTGTGAGTAAATAGAGCAACATTTTGGCCCTAAGCCCGTTTTTGTAAGCAGGGGTGGGTTTGTCATTTCACAAAGATACTATCATCCGGCTCCTCTTTTATGCATTTAATGTGTGCCCATGTAGCTCTTTATGAATGGCTACGATGGTTCACATTTCCAAATGTGAAAGAGGACTCACGTTTTTGACATGGGCGAAGTGATAGTGCATTCATTACACCTAGATGGCTGAGATTTAAATATGATTTCAATCCCATGGCTGAAATTGATGTGATGGCTTTGTAAAAGTTGTCCTTCTCTTCCTCTCTCTTTTTCCCAAAAATACATAGAAAAACGCCATAAAAAAGCTTCGGCATCTTTATAAAACTTCAATTTTTCCTAGCTCACTTCGATAAAAAGTGAGTACTTCTTCTCCGCCATCATCTTCGTCGTCGCAGACATCTTCGCCATGGCAAAGCTTCGAGCTTATTGTCGTTTGTCTATGTTTTTTTAATTTTACTTTTGATTTTTTTGTTTGATGCTATTGTTGTTGTAATGCTTAGCTATAATGCTTCGACTTTGCTTGTCTTGATCGGAATTTGCATTCTCTGGTCATCTTTCGACGTCAATCGACCATCCCCGTCGTATCAGCAGTGGTTGATCGACATTGAAGGGCTTTAGTGGGCCTATAAGTCTTAAATAATTATATTAGCATTTATTTAGATAATTGGCCATGGACTGGGCTCAATATCATAAGTATGGGCTTTAAGTAAAAAGTAGGAATTAGATAAGGGGCCGTAAGGCCTAATACAACTTAGGAGGAGAATCTTGAGTCAGCTTTCAAGGGTGCTTGACATTGGCATGTCATGAAGATGGTAGTTGAGCTTTCATCCCCTGCTGGGGGGTTGCCTTCGGGCTTTGCTAGACTTATCCATTGGGTTATTGTATAATCGAGCCACTTGTGTTTTTGATGGTAGCCTCAGGATCCACTTCCGCCGCTCGATCAACTTCAGCTGGGGCCATTAGTATTAAGGCCTTCGATCTAGAACATGGAATAATTAACTTGGCCAAGCTATTGGCCAACCATGAAATCAATGTAGGGATAGTCCGCTACCCAACTCAGATCGTCCCGATCAACCTCCTGTGGGCCACTTCACCTTCTCTATAAGCTACTTAAAGATAGGGGTTATGTTGCCCCTTCACCCCTACTTCGTTTCTATTCTCAACACTTACAAACTTGCCCCGATCAGCTAACTCCCAACATCTATTGGTTCTTATGCGACGTCTATGCCACTTGCATGGTGCTCAACCGTCTAGAGCCAAATGCTAACCTTTTTGAGATAGTCTTTCGACTGAAGAAAGAGGTCGGGTACCGAGCCGGTACCTACGATCATCTCCAGGCTAATACCAAGCCTATGATCTTTTCGAGCATTCCTAGAAAAGCTAGTCCCAGTTGGATGACTTTATACTTCTTTGTACCACATGGGGTCGGCCTTGAGAATGAGAATGTCATCTTTCAATCCCTTAATAAATCCTATTCTTTTCTTTCCCCTTCATCTTTTTCTCTACTTAACTAATTTATTGATAGGGGAGAACTTGATTATATTAGTGTTAGCTTCGTTATCTTGAATGAGCATTGAACTTGCTAAATATAACCATCCCCAACCACCAGGACCTAAGATTTCTAGTGAATGATGCCAACCTCCACCAGATTGGATTGGTGAGGCTAGACCAGACGATGGTTAGGGAGTGTCAACCTCCAAGAAGGAAGCCGACGAAGAAGGCGATTGTATAAGAGAAGCCAACCTAAGTAAAGTAGGACTACTCCAAGGACCATTTTATCACCAACGTCAGGATGATCACTGATGCAAAAGAGGGATATGATGACATAATTACGATGAGGAGAAAGAGTTGCGGCAACTCGTTGATCTAGACAAATTAAATGATGTTATGCTAGAGCCGCAATAGGAACAGTTTGACCCAAAACAGCTAGTCAATATCCCAATCCTTTATCGTAAGTCACTGCCTGAGGAGAGAGATACCAAGGTAAGCTCCATCGAAATTAAAGTTAGGGAAGGGGAGTAAGAGTCAGTGTTGATAGGGGCCCAGGTTCCTCATCCAGGAAAAGGTCCCTTTATATCCTGGATATTGTTGTGGGCATTTTTTCCCATGGATTAAAATTTGAAAGAACCAAGATAAGAACTCAGGGCAAGCCCAAGGCAAGGAAGGAAGACCCAAAGAAGGCACTACCAAATGAGACGCCATGTCTGGTAGTTGAGTAGCTGCCAAAGAGAGTTTCATGTTTGGTGGCTAGCCACCCACCGAACAGATTCTTCTACTTCGTGGTCGACCACCCACCGAACAGGATCCTCTGTTCGGTGGTTGGTCTCCCACCGAACCGAGTTTCATGTTTGGTGGTTGGCCACCCACCGAATAGACTCTTTTATTCGGTGGTTGGCTCCCCCAACCAAATAGACTCTTCTGTTTTGTGGTAGGCCATATACGCATGCCAACCTCAACCATCCACTTACATCAACCTCTGGCCCAAGAGGGAAGCCACCCTCCTGACCAAACAAGCCAAACTAAGCCAAGGAGCAAGTGAACTTTGCCGCTTACTCATCTACATTCTTCCCATCTATCCGGATTGACTACCTATCTAGGCCCCACAACATAAATAAAGAAGGATATCAGAGTATATCGGGAAACTAATAACTGCAAATGACATATCCAAGATATTCTCTTTGACCAAGATATACAAGGAAACATCATTAATTACCACACTAAACATCCCTCAAATCTACCCCTATAAATACAAGGCATTGGGCATCATGAATCACACATTGTTTTAGATCCACAATGCTCCGAACAACAAGATCACCTGCACAAGACATCCAGATCATCATTGTTTCTTAGAAATCATTGTACTGCTTGGGATTTACTTGTAGGTCAGAAATATAAATGAAAGTAATGAAAACAAACCATGGACATAGGCCCATTATGGTTGAACCACTATAAATTCTAGTGTTCTTCTCCCTTTCTTTTCTACTTTAATTTTCATCTGGAATATCGATTGGGGTGTTTTCCTATTTTTTGTGCAAACAGATACAAAGGGGAGTTGAAGAGTAAGCCTTACACAGGGATGGATGAAACTAGTGTAGGCAGCTCGTCCTCTTCATGTTAGCCCCTTGTAAGACATAATAGTCCATCATCCTGACGGAGGAGCAAATTAACTCCTTGTATTAGCCTGTTGAGGAGTTGGCTTTGTATATACTTTTCTTCTTTTTTGTAAGCCTAGCAGGGCGGGCTATGTTCCCTTGCATTTTAGGGAATGGATATAATTTTGTTGAAATTTGTCTATACATTTGATAATGGTATCTGCTCTTGTCTATTTGTGCTTAGTTTCTACGATAGCATACTATGAGTAGATGACATTCCTTATGTATTTGCACTTTATCGGTCTTCACAAGATAGACCAACAAAGTAGGGTAAGTGATGGGCGATGAGTACGGCCTATTCTTGCAAACCTTATACTAAATTTGATAGACTTATTTTAGTTGACAGGCTTGGCCAGTCAACGGACTCAGATGCGAGCAATGACCGCGTGACCTAGTTGGTTATTAAATGTTAAGGTCGATATATGATATCCGAGATTACTTGTGACATCCATTTGTAGTGCGGTCCTAAAAAGAACCTAAGCATTGAGGCTTGAAGGTTCTCCCAGGTGCAACACGGCAAGTATGGGTAGCAGGCGGTCCCGGCACGAACCTAAGCAATGAGTGGCTTGAAGGTTCTCCCAGGTGTTATGTTGCAAGTAAGAGTGACATCCCTGAGAAAAGAAGTGAATGCATGGTGATTCAATTTGTCGAATAGCATGGGTTGCCTAAATGTTCTCCAAGGTGACATGATGCCAGTTGAGAATGGCAGTTCGGCCTCGCACAAACCTGAGTGTTGGGTGGCAGTCCCCAACAAGGAAGTGAATGCATGGTGATTCAAACTCGTGGATAGCTGATCGATAAGGGAGGACCATGGCTCACTACGCCCTTGGCAGCAAAGGTAGGCAGTCCTCAAGTAGGTAATAAACACATAAAAATTCTTCCTTCATCAGATGGCTTAGGCTACTCGAAAGTTCTCCATGGCGACACGATGCTAGTTAAGAAATGCAGTTAAGCCCGACATGAAGCTGAGCTTTAGGTGGCAGTCCTCGACAAGGAAGTGAATGCATAGTAATTCATCCACGTGGATAGCCAACCGATAATGGGGAGCTAATGCTCGATGCACTCTTGGCGGTAAAGGTCGGTAGTCCCCAACAAGGTAACGAGCACATAATAACTCATCCTTTGTTATACAGCTGTTTGCACCAAAAATTGGCACAAACACCCAATAGAAGCTTTTAGAAGAGAAATAAATGAAGAATAAAATGGAAATAGTCTATAATAATAAAGAAACAGCAGTTAATTGGAAGAATAACACGCACATAATGATTTAGAGTGGTTCGGCGTTGTTTGCCTACTTCCACTTTGAATAGATTGCTTTATTAATAACTTTATAATCTGAGTACAAAAGGGATCGGATCAAAATCCTTAGTTACAAAAGAGTATAGAGCAACTAGCAACGTAAAGTCTAGAAAATGAACAACCTAGCCGATATTTATAGATGAAGATGGCCAAATATCTCTCTGAAAACTCGGCAGAAGGACCCTCAAAACTATATGGGCCCACAAGAGGGGTTGCATGGCCCAATTCCCAAAGAAGAGGGATCGATACCGACCCTTCTTTGGTTGAATTTTGGGGTGCAATCTCTATGGTGGCTTCCTCATGCTAAAATATGCTTAGCCTCAAAATTTCATGCCAATTAGATCAGTGGAGCTCGAGTTATTGCTTGATCTTTGCTTTAATATGGTTTGCATGCTACTTTCTGCTGATCTCTTCCAAGGGAAGTATACAGATCCCTCCAACTTCATTCCCTTGAGGTGTGATCCCTAGGGTAAGCTCCCTAGGATCCCCATTTCTTGCTCACAAAATTTCATATGCATTGGAATTGTGCATCTTGAGATATTAATTGTTTTCTACAGGAATTCTCTCACACCCTAAAACATGCCTATCCCTATTATTGAAGCCAAATTATGCCGACCCCTCCTAACTATATTTCATATTTCAAACACTCTGCCTTGCATATCCATTAAGTACATTCAACATTGACTTCATGTTACCATATGTACTTGACTTCTGGGCTCCACAATCATCACTCTGGTGTCATCGGTCTTGATGGCGGTCGAATCTAACTTGTGCAATCAGTTCAGTATAGCTAGGTTAAAATGTCGGATAACACTCGCCCTCTAAAGTACATCTAGTGATGAACATGACGTTCTTTGAATCAAAGCAAGTTGGAGTCGTCGAAAAGAAATCCATCCAGTTTCCTAAATAGTTGTTATCCATCTATTGAAATTATTTTTCCAAGGCGATGTATTTCACATTGGTCGTCATGACGCTTGGTTGGTTTCCAATAGTATAAATCCAGTGTTATACTCCATCAGTTGATATATATAAATCCAGTTCCATAAGACTAATAAGTTTTGGTTATCTGGTCTAGCCTCGAACTTGAAAGCTTCAGGTTTGATTTCAATTTCTGTTGATTTCAAAAATTAAACTTTTGGGTTATGTACGTGCATGTTCATATACACGTTCTTTGTCATTGGCTCTCGGCCATGTTCGTGCATTCATGGGTCATCGCTAATTTTCATTGCATTTTGTATGTATGTGCTTTTAATAATTCCCACGCTCATGCTAGTTTGCATACATGCTCATAGTCGGTCCTTCATTTTTTTGATTATTTTTAGGGATTGGCATATGCTTAGCCAATCCCTCCTTTCCATTCCTTATGTTCACAGAGATCGGCATATTGCTAGTCAATCCCTCCTTCTTTCTTAACGTTTGCAGGGATCGGTACCTTTCATGCCAATCCCTTCCCCCCATTCTTCAAATAGGAACCTTGGGCCAAACCCTCATCCCATATATAAGTTAATACCTTTCGTGCCGATCCCTTCTCTCTTTCTTCTTTCTTATTCACATGGTCAAAGGGATCTGTATCTTTCATGTCGATCCCTTCTGTCCACTTTTCATGTCGAGAAAATAGGTCGATCCTCTAGTCCCCATATATAAACTAACATTCCCCCTTTCCATCCTTACTTTCTTCATTTTCCTGCCATTCTTCACATTACCGAACCCTCTCGTTCCTCGATCCAAATAGAACCCTCCTTCTTTCTTTACCTAGCTTCAAAACAAAATCTTCCTGTGTTTCAATTTGTTTTTACAAATTGACTTCCCCTTGCTTTCCATCTCGATCATCTCCGAGTCATTTGCCAATTCCTTTAACGCATATATACGTGCAAGTAAGTTTTCTAGTCCTTATCTCTCGATTTCATGATGAGATAATGGGTTCCATGCCATCGGCGATTATAATGGAGTTTGAGGTGGTGACGGAACAATGGCCGAAGTTGTTTGGAGGAGATGAAATGTTGGGTATGGAAGGGTCTGGCAGAGCAAAAAAGGAGGAGAAAGGAGGAAGTTTATGGCATAAAGTTCGGTTGAGTGAGTTGAAGGACAGTATGTTGGGTGGAGGAGGGTTCGGTTGTTTAGTTGAATGGGAGAGATCGACAGTGAAAGTTTAGTGGGAGGTTAAAATAACGAAGTAAAGGTATCGGTAGGATCAGCTAAGTGGGAGAGGGGATCGTTGGAGTTGGATAATGTGAAGGGATCAACAAATTTTGTTAAAGGAAAGGGATCAGCATCATTTGTTTGAAGAGAGGAATCGGTACCATTGCTTTGGGATAGGGATCGACGGATATGGATCGACATTTATGTACTTGGCTGATTGAACTCGAAACCTAATCCATAATCGCTTATTTGAGCAATTACAACTAATCCCATTTCAATGAACTTAAATATATGACGACGATGAACAACATACTTGCATATTCACTATTGTACTCGAAACTGAATGATCAAATCCTAGGGACTTAGAACATGAACTTAAACTTAGCATACGGACTTGAATAAAATTTTCACACTCTGATATGCCGATAGTCGATCCCAAAGCTTACACAACCGATCAATCTCTTTGCCGGTTGAGATGGTCAGCGATGACGGTCACTCTGGTCGGAATCCAAAGTCTTGTCATTTCACTTTGCTTTCTTATTTTAACCTGCTTATTTCTGTAATACACCACACTGCACCACAATAGCTCCCGCTTAGCATGGGGGGACAGGTAAACTTTTCTAATCTCAATTATCTACTGAGTATAGTTGACATGGACTTTAGACGTTTAGAGCATCTAGTTGTAATGTCTTCTAGACCAGCCTCGCAACATAGCAATCCCGAAGTCGAGTCAAGTTCCACAACCATATCTAGCAGGATTTCCCCTGGTCATCAAACTGAACAAACGAAAGTTTCTATCCCGTCAGCCAAACTTTTTTCTAATGTTCCCATCCTCCCGACGGAAGATGTAAGTCCTGCACTTAACGATGTAGAAGGCGTTATACTCTTAGATAACTCGACGGATTCTCAAGCCTCCAGAATTGGTGAGGCCGCCTTTTGCAGACTATGTTCCAGACATGGAATTCCATTCTAAGACGTCCCGGCTCCTTCGATAAATGGAAAGGTTCACTTACCCTTGGAGGGGTACATAGCATGCAACAAATTCATGTGTTGGGCCGGATGCGTGCCGCCCTTCAATTCTTTTATTCAGAAAATGTTAGGATATCTTGGAATAACTCCCACTTAACTTCACCCAAATAGATACGCCTTTCTCCATGTAAATTTTTTACTATTCATGAGCGTTCTGTTCTGCCTGCCAACTCCTGAGGACATAAGGTTCATTTATAATTTGAAACAACTGTCAGGAAGTCCTTCCTATGTTTTCCTCGAGCCTTTACCCAACTGTCCAGTCTTAATGGGTGCTTGGAAAAACCTTACCCTTTTCAAACACGAATGGTTCTACGTTCGATGTTCGCTTGGCTTTGCAAGGCGATGGTTGGAAGGACGTAAGTGTCGTCTTCGCTTTATTTTCAAATTCTCTATTCTGAGTCATATTCATGATCAACTAACATTCTGAATATCTACAGGTTTCCACCCATGTCCAGAAGGCAAAAGTTTTTCAAGGGCAATCTTTGCAATTCGTGCGACCCTTGTTGAAGACAGGGACATCAGACTCCTCGTAGTCGACGAGTTGTTATCTCTATTTGGGCTACTTAAAGAAGGCCGCATCATTGGGCTTCCTAGAAGTGTTGCATTACTAAGAAACGCTGGAGAACAAGAAGGGGATATCAATAACCCTGTCGTGCCCCCAGTCGAGGAGACTTAGGATGATGCCGAATAAGGCAAAATTAGGGGTGCCTAGATCAATGAGCTTAGCGACGCTGATGCAGGCCCAAGCAAGGCGCCTATGGTCGGACCATCACAAGGCACACAACCTCCCACGTCGACTAAGAGAAGAAAGAAACTTTGCATATAAGTTTCGTAGGAGAAAAACTACTAAGGATCCAAAATTCGTTACCACTTCTGTCGATGAAGAGTCATTTTCCCAACATTTAGAAAGTTCGATGAAAGGGTTTTTAAATCTTCAAATCCTTGATGACATCATGACTTATGTCTTCCCTAACATCAATATCGATGGGCTCAATTCACCCACCAGAAGTGGTGACTGCATTCTTCCTACCGGCAAATGAGAGAAAACTCCCATGAGCAAGGCTACAGCAACCGGTCCATTAGGGGGGACACTAGGATACTCACAATCACGTGCACTTCACCACATAATTTCCATCTATCTTTTGTGCAATGGTCACTTATACTCTGGTATTTGGTTTTTTGCGGGTTCGGTGTCTCAATCCCGAGCTTTTGATCGCTTGAGGGGCTCATCGACGCAATAAGGATCCAAACGTGATTCAGAATTGGGTAGGCGTAGAGAGAGGGATGACGATCGAGAAAGAAGTCATCGCTTGAGGGAATCTTTATCTTCAAAACATAAATTCCAATCTCGATCGTCCCATCAGGAAGTGCAACCTAATCTTCCTGTGCATAATGGCTAGCAGACCTCTTTTCACAATCCTCCAACTGCCGTACTGCCTGAGCGATATTCTAGTTCATCCAGCACCAAGCGGTCCCGTGACCGTAGGTCGAGCAAACGTCCAAATGATGCTTCCGATCCATCTTTGCCGACCGTTTCTCCTGAAGCTTCCACAGAGGAGAAATTGGCTGAACTTATGGTCATTTTCCCAAAGATTTGTTTTGACAAGCTTAAGTTCCTCCCCTCCATTCATACATTCCCAGGGAATGTTAAGGCAAGTTCTCTCGCATGCGTCAATGACGTTGTTGTTCAACATGAATCATTCCAGCACTTGGCAGAAAAATCTCTGAGGTGTCTATTAAGCGACGACATGAAACCGATTGCCTAAAGCTAGAGGGGATCCATGACAAAGATATAATTAAACACCAAGACACTGAGATCTCGGACTTGACGGTAAAGCTGACCGAGGCAGAAAAAAGTGCCAAGGAAACATCTGAGGCGGTGAGTCGTCTAGAGGCTGCCCACAAAAAGAAGCTTGATGCTGCTCTCAACCGCAGCGGTGCACTTGCCTTGGAAAAAGATACTTTGCAAAAGGAGAAAAATATTTTAGTCCACCGGGTTGAGGAGCTCAAAGAACTTCTTAAGAAAAAAAGGGAAGAGAAAATCGAAGCTCATCACAAAGATATTGCGAAGAAGCTATTGAGGCCCGGACTTCGAAGATTAAACTTGATGAGCAACTTGCTCAGATTGAAGTCCTCAAAGAAGAGGCGAAGGAAGCGGGCCATAATGAGATGAGAGAACAACTCGAGGCCTAGTTAGGGGATTCTATGGAAGCCGGTTAGAATGAAATAAAGGACATGTTCGATCCCCTAATCATTGAATACGATGCTAAAGTCCTTCTCCACCGTGATCTGAGCTTTCTTGGTGAGGGTTATCTTGAGTCGCTTTCCGAGGACTAGGAATATATTGCTGAAATGAAAAAGAAAACTCTCGACAAAGCTGATTTGGATGAAAAGAAACTAGTGCGGAAGATCCTTCGTAGAAATGAACCCCTAGACCTTACCGCTACGAGAATCCCATACTTCGATATTCTAACATCTTCCAGCAAAGGTAAAAATATCGATGAGTCTTTGGAGTCTAATCCCAAGGGCCCTTCTTCCTTTCAAGCAACTGGAGCATCAGTTTCTTTCAGCCCAGGACAGGATCTAAGCTACGATCTAGGCAAACCCGGTTATCAATCTAAAGTGCTGACCCTTATTCTGGAAGGGGGACCTCGGCGATAACTGAATGTCAGCCGGATGTAGGTATTCCGCTCTATTCCCCACTATTTGATCGATTTCTCTCTTTATGTCCAATAGTCATGGGCTTATCTTCTTGTTTCCGCTAATCTACCAGTCTTTTGGGTCCTAGCAAAACTCCAAAAAGTGGTGCCGGCGTGGAACAACAATCGACATCAATTGAGATTCCAGCGGCCACCGACGCTCCAAGACCCGACGCTCAAGTTATCAGAGCGCTTGATGACGATAAAACTGAAGACCCGCTGCCACTACATGAATTTGATGATGTTGTGATCACTAATGCCACCAAATACATCGATGATCTTGGCTTAAAGGAGCGCATCGAGAAGGGGGAGTTATTGAAGAAATAAGCCAAGACTGAACCCGTTGATGTGGATATTGACGATCCAAATCTCATCCCATTACAAGCCATCCCACCTAGCGGGTCGATTTCTAAAAAACTTCCTCATACTTTTGAAAGCTCTCCCGCCAAAGGTGGTAAAGGATCGAGGAAACGAACAGGCGGAAGCTCGGGTGGCACCACTCTTGAAAAATCCAAAAAGAGAGAAGACAAAAGAAATAATCGTCACTTAGCCCTGTTTATACATAACTAGTATAGTTGATTTTCTCTTTTGTTGGCCGTGATTCTACGGGTTTGGCCCTCGTTTTTTGCATAAACTCGTATCATTATCTTTGAAACTTACTATGCAAATAAAAAAAATTGTTTCCTGTTGAACTCTCGTTTGAACTGTTACTTATGTTGTTGAGTTATTATTTTCCATTCAATGTACTTGTAGTTTGTTGCTCGTTGACCCGGATAATAATCCATTCATTCTATCACAAGGCCTCTACGTGGTCGTGGCCCTGAGTCGAACCAAACACGGGACTCGTGCCCTAGTGTTGTGCTATCGGATTTAACGGTTTAAGTGATTATACTCCTGCCCCCAAACCTGGGTTAGTGGAGTTAGACAGTGGATGGTCGAACTCCATCCTTAGGAATTTTATACTCCTCCTATCGGTTTCAGGCCAGATTTCATGGAATAGCAAATGGTCGAACCACACTCATCTATTTGTTTATAATTATATCCACACTCTAAGGATAGGAGTTAGTTAGCGGGTGGTTGAACCGCACGCATCTTGTGTTTATACTCCAGTCTGCACTCTGGGGACTTAGAGTTATTTCGGAAAATAGTCGGATCATACTTTCCTTAATTAGTTGATTTGCCCCCAAGTCCGGGGGTTAACTTAGCGAGCGATCGGTCGTGTCACGATTGCTTTTGATTCATATTTTCCCCTTCGTTTGATAGGATTAAGTTGGTCAATAGATGGTCGAATCACAACCATCCCTCATTGGGCATTTCGTCCATCGGGTTGTGAACGTGGATCGTCAAATGAACGATCAGACCATTCTCATTTCGTTTAGTTAAATCGTGAACTTATGTACTCGGCTTGCTCCAAACTCTAGAACCTTCTTGGACATGTCAATCTGGTTAGTCCAGTATCATAACTAATATGTACCGCTACGCAAACACAGACATGAAGGAAATTCAAAACTTTTTCCAAATGGAATATAATTTGTCTTATTACATATTTGTAAAATGAAATGCTAAAGGAAATCTGGAAACTAAATACAACTAAATGGAAAAGAGATAAACTAATTGAAATAGCATCGTAAATGCTTGTTGTTCCATGCCCTTGGGAGTGTGATGCCATCAACAGTCGCTAACTTGAAAGTTCCCTCTCCAAGCCTTTATTCAATGAAGTATGGTCTTCCCAAGTAGGATTCATATACGACGGGGCAGGAAAAACCAGTTTCAAGACGAGATTGCCGATTTTAAAGGTTCTAGGTTGGACTTTGGTGTTGTAGTATCGGGCGACTCGGTACCGGTGCATGGTTGCCTTCAAATCAGCTTCTTCGCACTTCTCATCTACAAAGTTTAGAGATTCCAAGAGGAGATCTTTATTCGCTCTAGGATCATAGTAGGTTACTCGATAAGAAGGAACTTCGAGCTCAACGGGAATAATGCTTCAGAACACTAAGTAAGGGCGAATGGAGTATGGCCAGTCGCGGACTTATGGGTGGTCCTATAAGCCCATAGGGCCGTCGGGAGTTCATCCACCCACTTACCTCTAGCCTTTTCCAAATGCTTCTTCAGAATGGATTTTATGATTTTGTTTACAGCTTCAACTTGCCCATTTGCTTAAGGGTGAGCAACTACTGCTAATCTCTTTTCAATATGATGTCGACGACAGAAGTCTTTAAATTCAGCACTATCGAATTGAGTTCCATTATCTGTTACAATAGTTTATGGAAGACCAAAATGAAAGATGATGTTCTATACAATGAAGTTGATTGCTTTCTTCATTGTGATCATAGCTAATGGTTCTGCTTTAGCCCATTTGCTGAAGTAATCAACTACGACATGGCGTATTTCACACCACTTTTAGAGATCAGTAAAGAACCAATAATATATATGTCCCAAATGGAAAACGGCCATGGGCCGACCATTTGTGTAATTTCCGTCGATGGAGCTCTTGGGACTTTTGCATATATCTGGCACTTATCGCATCGCCTTGCATTATCAGCCAGTGTCTCGATTGATGGTTGGCCAATAATACCCATAACGAAGTATTTTCTTTGCTAGAATTTGCCCTCCAGTGTGATTGCGACATTCTCCTTCATAAACTTCTTTTAGGACTCGTTTTATCTCATCATGAGCGATGCACCGAAGCAGGGGAACGGGAAAACCCTTTCTGTACATAACTCCTTCCTATATGATATATTGTGAAGCTTTACGAAGGACTTGTCACTTTTCATTCCTTTATTCATGAAGACCTCCCCGTAGCAAATAGTCTTTAATCAGAGTCATCCACGATTCCTTCTCAGGCTCCGTCTCTAGTACCTAGTCAATTTCCATCAGGTTTTACTTGGGTCATTTAATACTTTGACTGGAACCAAGCCCATCTGTTGTGCATCCCCGGTGCTAGCAAACATTGCCAATGAATCAGCCTCTCTGTTTTGGTCCCGAGGAATATGTGTAATGTCGTAATACTCAAAGTCAGTCAACAACTCTTGGACTTGGGTAAGGTATGGAGCAGTCGTTGTCCTTTAGCTTGGTAATCTCCCCTGACTTGGTATACTACCAATTGTGAGTTGTAAAAGATTTCAAGAGACTTTATTCCCAGTTCTCTAGCGAGTTTAAGTCCAGCAATCAGAGCCTCATACTCGGCTTCGTTGTTTACTGCAGGGAAATCAATACTTTAAAGCATAGCAAATTGACCAATCTTCGGGAGTTACTGGCACAATCCTAGCTTCAGAATAACGATCATTGGATGCTCCATTTGTATACAACTTCCACTATATGGTAGGGATTTCACTGCTCTTTGGGAATCATCCTACGCAGTAAATTATGCTATAAAATCTACCAGTGCCTGAACCTGTTAGCCCTCCGAGGAAGATAAGTGGTATAGAATTGCTAGGCTCGATATTCCACTTGAGTAACCTTCCAGATGTCTCATGTCGCTGTAGGACCTGTCGTAAAGGTTTGGTGTAAACATTGATAGGGTGTGCTTGGAAGTAAGGGTAGAGCTTTCATGATGCAACCAGTAAACAGTATGTCAGTTTCTCTATCTTTGGATAGTTCCTTTCAGCCCCTATCAATTGCTTGCTAATATAATAGACCGATCTCTGGATTCAATTCACTTCGCGAAGCAACATGGCACTTATAGCGTATACTGACACGGCTAAGTAGATATACAAATCTTCATGATCCACTGGCTTTGATAAGATGGGAGGTTTCTCTAAGTGGTTCACCAAAGCTTGAAATGTGTCTTTACAATCCTGTGTCCATTCGAAATTCCTTTTTCCTCTCCTAATCAAGTCAAAGAAAGGAATGCATTTATCGATTGCTCTGGAAATGAATCGGCTTAGGGCAGCGACCTTCTCATTCAGGCTCTGTATTTGTTTGATGGTCCTTGGCGCTTGGATATTGCAAATAGCCTGGATCTTCTCGGGATTGACTTCGATTCTGCAGGCATTAACAATGAAACCCAAGAACTTTCCTAATGCAATGCTAAAGGATCATTTCAGAGGATTAATCTTTATTTTATAATGTCGGAGGATGTCGAACATTTCTACAAAGTCTCTAATGTGGTCGATAGACTGTCGTGACTTCACGAGCATATCATTTACATATACCTCCATCGTTTTTCCGATCCGATCTTTAAAGATTATGTTAACTAGGCGCTGGTAGGTCGCTCCTGCATTCTTTAGTCCAAAGGGCATCACCATATAGCAATATAATCCAACATTGGTAATTAAGCTGGTGTGCTCTTGATTGTGAATGTGCATCGAGATTTGGTTATATCCTGAATATACATCCATAAAAGATAACAATTTGTGTCCAGCGATCGAGTCTACTAGCTGATCAATCCTTAGAATAGGAAAGATGTCTTTTGGGCATGCCTTGTTCAGGTCCGAGTAAACAATGCATGTCCGCCATTTTCCATTCGCCTTTCTCGTAAGTACAGGATTAGATACTCACTTAAGGTAGAGGGCGTCACAGATAAACTTATTATCTTTGAGTCTATCCACCTCCTCTTTAAGAGTGGCAGATTCTCCAGATCCATGCCACGTCTTTTTTGTTTCACCGGGACATGCCTCGGGTCGATATTCAATGCATGGCTCACAATGGCAGGCGAGATCCCATACATGTCAAAGTGAGTCCAAGTGAACACGTCGAGATTCACTCAAAGAAATCTAGCAAGTTCTTTCATCGTCGGGGGGCTGAGTTACGATTCAATCTTTAAGACCCGTGACGGGTCGTCGTGTCTGACTGTGATGTCAATCATCAGCTTAACCAATGCATCCTTGGTCTCTTTGGGATCCTCCTCATCATCTCTTGGATCTATATCTTTATAAAGCCGACTGGGGCGCCCAGCCAAGGCTCAGGTGCTAGTTATCAATCTTCAGTGGCTTGGATGCAGACTGACTTGTCCCTACCCTTACCTTTCTCCTTCCATTGAGCATCCCTCAACTCAGCTACATAACAGGCATGTCCAGTCGCCTGATCACCATGAACAACTCCGACACCATTATCTATCAAGAACTTCAAAGTTAAGCACCATGGGGCATGAGCTGCCCGAAACTCAGCTAGGGTCGTTGGGCCCAGAAAAGCGATGTATGGAGAGTCAACATCCAAAACAACAAAAGGCAGAATCTGCTCTCTCCTACGGTCACCTTCTCCCAACCCTACAAGTAATTCAACATAAGCAACAGCTTCAGTTGCAGCACCATTAAAGCCATGAATGCGGGATTTAGACGGTTTCAAGTCCTTGGCTTCCATCCTCATCTGATCATAAGCTATTTTGAAAATTATATTTACAGAACTTCCATAGTCAACCAATATCCTTCTGACTAAAGCAAGCCCGATCATGGAAATGACCATTGGGTCAGTCGTTGGAGCCTCCAACTTATCTGCATTTCTATTTCTAAACATAATATCATCAGCCATTATAGGTTGCTGTTTTGTCGGAGCTCCATCTTTCGTATTCGAACAATATTCAAAATCCACATGCTTAATCGTTCTAGCATAGCGCTCCATCTCATGCTAACTCTTATCAGCTGGATGTGTTCCCTCGACTATTGTATTAATTACCAATCTTCCACCGGTCCGCGTAGGCTCCTCAGCCCTGTGCGACGCTTGTCCTCGATTAGGGTCAAATGTTCCATGCCCGTTATCCTATGGGGTTTTCACAAACTGCTGTAACTTCCTTTCTCAAATCAGCTCTTCGATAATATCCTAGAGAAGTATGCATTCATTTGTGTTATGCCCATAGCATTCGTGAAACCGACAATATTTTCCGGTTTGATTCTGCTTCTCTGTTGATTCTTTTGGAGGTGCCTTCCTGTATTGCATGGTAGTACAAGTAGACAAATAGATATTCTCTAGGGACGTATTCGGTGGTGTGTAAGTATTGTACATCAGAATCCTAGGCTTCCCTCTTCCAGAATCCCTCTTTCTTTTTCGGCTCCTATCTCCGCCTTTCTTTTGTTGATTCGGTTTATTCTGGACATTCACTTGAACTTTTCTAAAGCTATCATCAGACTGCTTTACAGCAATATTACTCTGTACTCTATCTCCACTCGGTCCCGTAACATTTTTCTTCCTAGAGGATCTGGTTTCCTCCTTCCTTGAATACTGAGTTACCTTTGTGTAAAAGCGTTCCAACGTTGCGGGTGGCTTACTGGATAACCAATCGCCAAATCTGATTCAGGGTCAATCCCTCTTGTTACGGCCATCAATATTGCATGGTCATTTGGATTATTGATTTCTGTAACAGTTGTATGGAATCTCTCCAAATAATCTTTCAACGATTCTCCCGGATTTGGATCATGCTGGACAGGGACAATACATCTTTGGGGAGAGTTGCATGCATTCGGAACTGCTTCACAAACCTTATTGCCAAATCATCAAATCTGGAGATCGATCACGGAGGTAACCTTGTAAACCACATCGTTGCTATTCCAAAGAGAGTTATGGGAAAACATCTACATTTGGTTGCATCATCTGCTCATGCAGAATCCATTAGCCATTCATATCTCATGATGTGCTGCTTGGGGTCAGTTTTTCCCTCGTAGGCAGGCATCGACGGCATGTTAAACCTCCTTGGATACTCTGCATGTAGGACATTATCAGTGAATGGGGTATGGCTTCTCGAGATTCCCTAGTCATCATTGGTTAAGGTTTGGCTCTCTCACCATCTATCTAACCATAGCCGACAATTCCGACTTTTGGATAGTTGGTGCCAAGCCATGGTCGTGTTCCGCCTCATGTGAATGGTCTGGTCTATGTCTACGGGCCATTCCATGTCCTCATGGTTCAACATCTTCCCGATGTATATCTCGTACATTCACTTTATCGTCATTCTAGAGAAGAATTTGGTCAACATTTAACCGAACTCCATCTTCCAAATCAGCCGTAGCAGCTACAGCTTGAATCCTAGTGTGCATAGGTAAGTTTCCTCCATTGGAGGAGGGATCGGTACTGAAATGACCCACTTGAATTTTTCTTTTCTTTAACAGTGGCCATTTAATCAAGAAAATATTTAATTCCAATTTTCTTCTATCCAGGACCTTTTTGTCAATATAAAAATATTGGTTTACTCATTTCATCTTGAACTTATATATATGAAGATATATACGTCATTTTCTACTTAAATCAGAGTACATAAATTTTAAAGTAGAAATCTGTTTGAGTATTACTTAAAGGAAATACTCTCTACATAGCAATAGTGTTTCTAAAAAAACTAGATTTTCAAAGTACACTTGGGTTAATGCATATTATTGATTTTATGTCTCAAGACTTATCACTTTACATAAATTTCCATAATTTTATTACTGTATAAACTGTGCTTTGGCTTGTGCATGTGTGTGTGCATGTTTCTGTGCTTGTGTGTGTCAGTGGGAAATTCAGATGCCTTATTTTTTTTTCTTGTTAACAAAATTGTCTGAGTCTACCCTATACTTGGGTTATGAAATAGATCTGAAAACTTAATTTAAAACTCTTGGGTGCTGGCTTAACCCAGACTCAATAAAATGGCTATGTTAGCCATATTTAGTTTGCACTATTTCTCAACAAAACACATGTTATTTTGTTTTCTTTTATAAGGCAACTCAAAACCTTTCTGTCAGATTTTTCTTAACTTAAACATGGATTTTCTTATGTCAATTCTTTGGATATACCTTCAATCCATAAGTTCTTTATTCTTAGATTTTTCTACCATTATAGCCTAACTGTTCTTGAAGCTTAAAATTCATTTTCTTAGCAAAGCATTTTGCAAAACAAAATACATAAGTTCAACACTTACAAAACAGCAAATAACAATACATTGGTTTCTCAAAGCAACTTAAACAAAATATCTTAACATAGTTCATCATGAATGTTTAATTTACTTCAGCAAAGTCTTTTAATAATAGCATCCAAATCTTTAAGTAGTTAACTCATCCAAAGCCTGATCAACAAAATTCCTATTTACCTGCATAATCACCATGAACTGCCTCATACAAATATGAGACACCCAATGGTGCATAAACACAAAAGGGTCAGACTAATTGTCTGGTATGAATAATCTAACTGAAAACATGATCTTATTCAATTCTATTTATATTCCAGTACTTTGTATAAATAAAGAAACTCAGTATCTTCTTTGTGCATGTTTTTGTGAGGCATGTGCATTCATATCAGTGCTAAACAAATTATATATGATCACAATGATTTAGTTCATAGAAAACAATCATAAGATTCACCAATAAAACATCATAAACCATCCAAAGCAACCATCAATTCAGTCATCAAACCCCCTTTACACATTTTACTGGCCATCAGGGATTTTGCCCAAGCCTCTCCTGAACCTATTTCCGTAGTTCATTATCAAATATAATATGGTCTTTAGCTACTTTATCTTTTTTTTAAACACACACTGCCTGGGACATCTCTCTGTTAACCTAGCACACTCAGGCCCCTGGGTATAAACATACCATGTGTGAGCTTGCAATGTTCCCCTTGCCAAGCTATATTTTGTAGCCCTAAGATCCAGAATCCTTAGTTAAATTACTAAGTGTTAATTTTCCCTTTTTCACAATTGTGCTAATCCCCTCTGCATATCACAGTCTAATTAGAGAAAAATAAACAATTCAACCAACATGTACATATTCAAGGGTTGGTGAGTCATGTTCTCATAAACATGCATCTAATTAAACAAGCAGATATGAGTTCTCAGTATACATGTTATTTTGTTCATGGGTTTCAATGGATCATGTTATAAATATATGGTCATAGATAGTTTCTTTGGCTGCCTCCTTTTTACCTCTGGTTTAATCAGATACTCATCAATTTATAAGATCTGGCTAAACCACAAGTATATGTTCTGATCTAGATTATTGGTAAAATATAGAAGCTCGGCACATGTATAACATTGCACTCCTACATTTTTACTTGCTCAATTAATATGAGACATAAGCAACAACACTATGCTGCAGTCCTATATTTTTTTTCATTTTTCCTTTGGACCATAGATTTACAACATAAACCCTAGGATTTAAATATATAACTGTATGGAGAAAACACATAAAAGAAAACATTTCATCTCAAGGTTAATCCACAACACAGATGATCATTTTAAACATGAAATCTATGCCTCATTTTCTGGGTAAATCACCATGAAGGGTTTTACACTTGAACAGATCATTAACAAACCAAAGTCATCAAATCATAAAATGAACATAACTTGCAAAAATGAATTTATTAATTCAAATAGGCTGCCTCAATATTCAGGACTTAATGCCAAAGTTTTCAGTGAGGTTACTCACCTTAATTCTTTTTCCTAAGCCTTTCTTTTCTTTTGATCCTCTGCCTTCCTTTAACTCTAATGGCCAGTACTCCTTATCTTCTCTGGCTTATGTTCTTTTTTTTTTTCTTTAGGTTATGAAGAGCAAATGGGTATGATCTCACTACACTAAGCCTCTTTATATAATTCCTGGCTGTTACTAGGGTTTATGGAATTACCCAATGTCAGTTTTACCCCATAATATGGTCTGCCTCACTCTTGATTTAAATGAAGAAAAGGGTATGTGGTCCTTATTATTATTTTCAGAAAATCAATCTTATTCTTTTAACCTTACCCCGGGTCATGTCATACGCATGACTTTAATTTTCCCTAAGCAAAAGAATTGCTAGAAATGGATAAAGTGTATATTTAAAGGTTCATTCCATTTCCATGCAAGCTTTGTTTCCTATCTGCCATATTTGACTGTGTACATGTATAACATTTGTATGCTTATTTTTGCCTAAGTCTTTTTATTTTTCTTTCTTACTATTTCTGGCTATATACACATTTGTTTTCTTTATGCTAAACTTTTTAAAGACCTGATCATTTCTGCCTACATATATATTTGTAATTTATTTATCCCATCATATATATTAACTGTTGCCTATTTTATCACATAGAAAAATGTGTGCATGTTTGTGCACTATCTTGTGCACATGTACATGTTTTAAACTATGTATCTGCAAATCAGTTACCTATCTCTACCTTTTCAATGCAATTTCAAACAAATACAAACTAAATTAAATCATGAAATTACTCACAAAAATCAGGGTTATCACATATACTCCTTTTAGGAATTGTGTCCCACAATTCTTTCATACTTAACTTAAGTACCATTACTTCAGAAAAATCAATTTTTTGATCTCAAAACCATTCTCAAGCCAATCACTTATTTAAACACTATGCATAAAAAAATCATAATGCATAATCAATCAAAACATTCATCCATATATATATATATATATATATATATATATATATTTACCTTTCATTTAATCAAACAGTTGTGGATAATCATTTCTGATTTTATCCTCCACTTCTCATGTGCAATCATTTGGGTCAAGACTCCATTGCACTTTCACTAATTTAATTTCTTTATTTCTCAATTTCTTGGTTTCTTTAGAAACTATGCCCACTGGCTCCTTTTCATAGATCATTCTAGGGTCAATCTGCACATCCTTAGAGGATTTTAGGATTGCCTCCTTATCATGAACCCATCTTCTAAGTTGAGACACATGAAAAACATCATGCCTTGCTCTCATTTCTTCTGGCAACTCTAGCTTATAGGCTACAGTTCCTATTCTTTCTAAAATTTTATATGGCCCTATATATCTAGGAATCAACTTTCCTTGTTTCCCAAACCTTAGAACCTTTTTCATGGGTGATATTTTGATAAATACATAATCTCCAACATCATATTGTGCTGCCTTCCTTCTTTGATCTGCATATTTCTTTTGCCTATCTTGGGCAGAAGCAATTCTTTTCTGATCAAAGCTATCTTTTCAGAAGTCTCCTTCACATTTTCTGGTCCTAAGACCACTTTTTCCCCAGATTCAAGCCAACTTGAGGGTGATAAACATGGTCTCCCATAGAGAGCTTCAAAGGGTGCCATGCCTATACTACTATGATGGTTATTGTTGTATGCAAATTCAGCTAAAAAGATATGATCCTCCCAACTTCCTCCCCAATCCAATACACAAGCTCTTAACATGTCTTCAAGCAATTTGTTCACAATTTCTGTTTGGCCATCAGATTGAGGATGGTATGCTGTGCTTAAGCATAAATCAGTCCCCATTGCCTTGTGAAAACTCTGCCAAAACTTTGAAGTGAAGATGGTATCTCTATCACTTACTATAGTCTTTGGTATACCATGCAGTCTGACTATTTCTTTAATAAACAACTGGGCTAGTGTATTTGCATTTCTTTCTGATTTCACTGGTATAAAGTAGGCTGACTTGGTTAACCTATCAACCACTACCCAAATACTATCATTTCCCCTCCTAGTTCTAGGCAAACCATCAATGAAATCCATTGATATGTCTTCCCATTTCCACTGTGGTATTTGCAAAGGTTGAAGCATCCCTGAGGGTTTTTGATACTCAGCCTTCACATGTTGGCAAACCATACATTTGGATACATAGGTTGCCACTGCACTCTTCATACCACTCCACCAATAATCTCTCTTGAGGTTGTGATACATTCTTGTGCTTCTTGGGTGTATAGTATATTTGCTTTTGTGGTAAGCATCCAAGATTTCTTGCTTCAACTCATCAATTGCTGGAACACATATTCTTTTTCCTTTCTTCAAATGGCCTTAATCATTCAACTGAAAACCTTCCACTGCCTTACCATTTAATATCTGAGTTTTCTTTTCAAATAAAAATGGATCTTGGTCTTGTAGCTCTACAACTTTATTCTTCAATTCTGATCCTAGAGTAATAAAACTTAATTTTCCCATTTCTACATTCCCACTGCATAAGCTCATATTTTCTATGTTATCACTTTCTATCTCTGAATCAATTAATAATGATAAAGTGTTAAACTCTTCTATCATTAATCTAGCCACTTTAGCATGTTGTCTACTTAGGGCATCTGCTACTTTATTAGCCTTACCAGGTGTGTACAATATTTCAAAATCATATGAGGCTAAGAGTTCAATCCATCTTTGCTGCCTCATATTTAATTCTTTTTGTGAAAACAAATATTTAAGTGATTTATGGTCTGTATAAACTTCAAATTTTGCTCCTAACAAGTAGTGTCTCCATAACTTAAGAGCATACACTATAGCAGCCAATTCAAGGTCATGAGTAGCATACCTTACCTCACTTGGTTTCAACTGCCTAGAAGCATAAGCTATCACTTGATGTTGTTGCATCAACACTGCCCCAAGCCCTTGTCCACTTGCATCAGTATACACCACCAAGTTTTCATTTCCTTCAGGCACTTTAAGAATTGGAGCTTGTACTAGTGCTTCCTTTAATTTTCCAAAGGCTTTCTCACACTCTTCAGTCTAAGTAAACACTTGATTTTTCCTAGTCGACCTGGTTAATGGAATTGAGATTTTTGCAAAATCTTTTATAAATCTCCTATAGTAACCAGCCATTCCCATGAATGATCTGACTTCAGTGACATTAGTAGGCCTTTTCCAAGCTTGCACTACAATGACTTTATTGGAATCTACAGATATTCCTTTTTCTGATATAATATGACCTAGAAAATTCACTTCATTTTGCCAAAAAGTGCATTTTGAAAATTTGGCTCTTAAGTCTTCCTGTCTTAATTTCTCAAATACCATATGCAAATGGTTTTCATGCTCTCTGATTGACTTAGAATAAATTAGTATATCATCAATAAATATCAATACAAACTTATCCAAGTATTCTCTAAAAATCCTATTCATCAAATCAACAAAATAGGAAGGAGCATTTGTCAAGCCAGATGGCATTACTAAAAATTCATAAAGTCCATATCTGGTGTTAAAGGCTGTATACTTTATGCTTTCCTCTTCTACTTTCATTTGATGAAAGCCTGAAGCTAAATCAAGTCTAGAAAATATTTTTGCACCACTCAATTGATCAAAGAGATCATCAATCCTTGGTAAGGGATATTTATTTTTAACTGTGACTTTATTTAATTCCCTATAGTCAATACATAACCTAAGGGATCCATCTTGTTTCTTAACAAAGACTACTGTTGCTCCCCATGATGAGCTACTGGGTCTAATAAAACCTTTTTCTTCTAATTCAACCAATTGCTTTTTCAGCTCCATCAACTCCTTAGGCCCCATTCTAGTTGGTCTTTTAACTACTGGGCTAGCTCCTGGAATTATTTTGATTGAAAACTCAACTGGTCTGTGGTTTGGAACTCCCCTCACTTCACCAAACACATCAACATATTGATTTACTATGGGATTTCTTCTAATGCAGGCATGGGTTTTTCATTTGACAATGTAGAAAGGTTGGTTATACTTCTATTCTTGTTTGCCTCACAAAGAACAACTATTCTTTGTCCATCAGAAACTTTCAATGATATGGTGGATGTCTCCATATTTATGATAGCCTTATATCTACTCAACCAATCAACTCCTAAAATAATCCCTATGCCCGGATATTGCAACACATATAGGTCTGACTCAAACACATGTCCTCCTATTTTTAATCTTAGTTGCATACATATCATACCCAGAACACATGAACTACCTATAGGGCTTCTAATTAACAGTGGCTTATCAACAATCATACAATTCAATTTTAATTGTTGTGCAATATCATGGGAGATCAATGAGTGTGTAGCCCTAGTATCATACACTACTGCAAAAGGTATTGAGTGAATAAGCAAAGTACCTTCAACTTGACCATGCTTTTCAACACTTGATCCCTCAGCTGCCTTGCCTTTTCCTTCCAAAGCCCCTAATTTTCCTTGCTTAAAATCTGGACAATTCCTCTTTATGCGACCTTCCTTCCCACAATGGTGACAATTGAAGGATGCAGGCTTAACATTTGTGCATCTATTCTTCATATGCCCCTCTTGGCCACAGTTATAACAAGTGATCTTCTTCTTAATTTCAGTAGCCCTGACTTCTTCTGGTTTCTTGGTGGAAGCTATGTCTGTTTTCTTCTTATCATAAGGGTGAAATTTACCCTTTCCCTTCTTGTTTTGATTATTCTTGAATGCCCTGAAATTCTCTCTAGCTTTATCATGTTGTTCAATGCTCAGAGTCAAATCCAAAACTCGATCAAAAGTCTTGTCCTTGTATGGTAGCATGGCTCTATTAAGGCTAGGGTTCAGCCCTTGAATATACCTGCCATTCTTAGCCTCCTCATGTGGATTTCCCTGCCTGTTGCCTACTCCATCCCTTATGGCTCTCATGAATTCTTGCACATTCACCATGGGTGGTTCACTTGTTCCTACATTTTGATGTATGGGTCCTACCATAGCTCTATGGATATCACACTTAAGTTAGTCTGTTTTGCTTAATACTCTACAGATTTAATTTATTTTAATCTATCACTATTCTGTTATAATATATATTAGTAGTGTAAACATTAACAACCAAAGCATCTAGAGCAGTCAACACTTCCATACATCCAATGCAAACAAGTTCATACAAAATTTTGCTATGTTATTTAACAACATAGCTCTGATACCAAATGAAATGACCCACTTGAATTTTTTTTCCTTTAAACAGTGGCCATTTAATCAAGAAAATATTTAATTCCAATTTTCTTCTATCCAGGACTTTTTTGTCAATATAAAAATATTGGTTTACTCATTTCATCTTGAACTTATATATATATGAAGATATATAAGTCATTTTCTACTTAAATCAGAGTACAGAAATTTTAAAGTAGAAATCTGTTTGAGTATTACTTAAAGGAAATACTCTCTACATAGCAATAGTGTTTCTAAAAAAACTAGATTTTCAAAGTACACTTGGGTTAATGCATAACTATTGATTTTATGTCTCAAGACTTACCACTTTACATAAATTTCCATAATTTTATTACTGTATAAACTGTGCTTTTGCTTGTGCATGTGTGTGTGCATGTTTCTGTGCATGTGTGTGTCAGTGGGAAATTCAGGTGCCTTATTTTTTTTTCTTGTTAACAAAATTGTCTGAGTCTACCCTATACTTGGGTTATGAAACAGATCTGAAAACTTAATTTAAAACTCTTGGGTGCTGGCTTAACCCAGACTCAATAAAATGGCTATGTTAGCCATATTCAGTTTGCACTATTTCTCAACAAAACACATGTTATTTTGTTTTCTTTTCTAAGGCAACTCAAAACCTTTTTGTCAGATTTTTTTTAACTTAAACATGGATTTTCTTATGTCAATTCTTTGGATATACCTTCAATCCATAAGTTCTTTATTCTCATATTTTTCTACCATTATAGCCTAACTGTTCTTGAAGCTTAAAAATCATTTTCTTAGCAAAGCATTTTGCAAAACAAAATACATAAGTTCCAGCTGATACATATAAGTTCAACACTTACAAAACAGCAAATAACAATACATTGGTTTCTCAAAGCAACTTAAACAAAATATCTTAACATGGTTCATCATGAATGTTTAATTTACTTCAACAAAGTCTTTTTTAAAAATAGCATCCAAATCTTTAAGCAGTTAACTCATCCAAAGCCTGATCAACAAAATTCCTATTTACCTGCATAATCACCATGAACTGCCTCATACAAATATGAGACACCCAATGGTGCATAAACACAAAAGGGTCAGACTAATTGTCTGGTATGAATAATCTAACTGAAAACATGATCTTATTCAATTCTATTTATATTCCAGTACTTTGTATAAATAAAGAAACTCAGTATCTTCTTTGTGCATGTTTTTGTGAGGCATGTGCATTCATATCAGTGCTAAACAAATTATATATGATCACAATGATTTAGTTCATAGAAAACAATCATAAGATTCACCAATAAAACATCATAAACCATCCAAAGCAACCATCAATTCAGTCATCAAACCCCCTTTACACATTTTACTGGCCATAAGGGATTTTGCCCAAGCCTCTCCTGAACCTATTTCTATAGTTCATTATCAAATATAATATGGTCTTTAGCTACTTTCTCTTTTTTGTAAACACACACTGCATGGGACATCTCTCTGTTAACCCAGCACACTCAGGCCCCTGGGTATAAACATACCATGTGTGAGCTTGCAATGTTCCCCTTGCCAAGCTATATTTTGTAGCCCTAAGATCCAGAATCCTTAGTTAAATTACTAAGTGTTAATTTTCCCTTTTTCACAATTGTGCTAATCCCCTCTGCATATCACAGTCTAATCAGAGAAAAATAAACAATTCAACCAACATGTACTTATTCAAGGGTTGGTGAGTCATGTTCTCATAAACATGCATCTAATCAAACAAGCAGATATGAGTTCTCAGTATACATGTTATTTTGTTCATGGGTTTCAATGGATCATGTTATAAATATATGGTCATAGATAGTTTCTTTGGTTGCCTCCTTTTTACCTCTGGTTTAATCAGATACTCATTAATTTATAAGATCTGGCTAAACCACAAGTATATGTTCTGATCTAGATTATTGGTAAAATATAGAAGCTCAGCACATGTATAACTTTGCACTCCTACATTTTTACTTGCTCAATTAATATGAGACATAAGCAACAACACTATGCTGCAGTCCTATTTTTTTTTCATTTTTCCTTTGGACCATAGATTTACAACATAAACCCTGGGATTTAAATAAATAACTGTATGGAGAAAACACATAAAAGAAAACATTTCATCTCAAGGTTAATCCACAACACAGATGATCATTTTAAACATGAAATCTATGCCTCATTTTCTGGGTAAATCACCATGAAGATTTTTACACTTGAACAGATCATTAACAAACCAAAGTCATCAAATCATAAAATGAACATAACTTGCAAAAATGAATTTATTTTATTAATTCAAATAGGCTGCCTCAATATTCAGGACTTAATGCCAAAGTTTTCAGTGAGGTTACTCACCTTAATTCTTTTTCCTAAGCCTTTCTTTTCTTTTGATCCTTTGCCTTCCTTTAACTCTAATGGCCAGTACTCCTTATCTTCTCTGGCTTATGTTCTTATTTTTTTTCTTTAGGTTATGAAGAGCAAATGGGTACGATCTCACTACACTAAGCCTCTTTATATAATTCCTGGTTGTTACTAGCGTTTATGGAATTACCCAATGTCAGTTTTACCCCATAATATGGTCTGCCTCACTCTTGATTTAAAAGAAGAAAAGGGTATGTGGTCCTTATTTTTTTTTCTTCAGAAATTCAATCTTATTCTTTTAACCTTACCCCGGGTCATGTCATATGCATGACTTTAATTTTCCCTAAGCAAAAGAATTGCTGGAAATGGATAAAGTGTATATTTAAAAGTTCATTCCATTTCCATGCAAGCTTTGTTTCCTATCTGCCATATTTGACTGTGTACATGTATAACATTTGTATGCTTATTTTTGCCTAAGTCTTTTTATTTTTCTTTCTTACTATTTCTGCCTATATACACATTTGTTTTCTTTATGCTAAACTTTTTAAAGACCTGATCATTTCTGCCTACATATATATTTGTAATTTATTTATCCCATCATATATATTAACTGTTGCCTATTTTATCACACAGAAAAATGTGTGCATGTTTGTGCACTATCTTGTGCACATATACATGTTTTAAACTATGTATTTGCAAATCAGTTTCCTATCTCTACCTTTTCAATGCAATTTCAAACAAATACAAACTAAATTAAATCATGAAATTACTCACAAAAATCAGGGTTATCATAGGTACCGATCCCTATGGAGGGATAGGCACCGATCGGTCCTAGAAGACCATGATGGCTTGCCTATTGATGCCCCAAAGTTTCCGCGCAATATCCATCCATCCTACAATGCCTATGCTTGTGATACTCATCTGATGAACTAGAACTCTCTGATGCCGAGTAAACGGTAGGGTCCCTCCTAGCTTTTCCTCGCTGTTGCTGACTGAGTTAGTTCATTAGGTTAATATTGGTATGATCTATTGATTTTATTGTCGAGGGCTATCAATTAGCTCTCTCATTAGATTCTAGAATTCAGCTCTTGTAATAGAATCGTTGGATTCTGGACTTCAGCTGGTTCAGCAAAAACATCCATTGGTTAACTGCTCGGGCCTCCTTGTTGGATACTAGCATTCTCGTTTCCTTCCATGTTCTAAGAAGTTGATCAAGTGTTCCTGAGTAGAACGATAGTTTCTTAGATTTTTATAAATCTGAGTAGAAAGAGCAAACTTCTTGAAGATAGCTATGGATCTCCTTCGGGAGATTTATGCAATCTAGTAGCAATAAAGGGATCCTAATAAGCTGAGAATCAAGGTTCTCGGATAAAGCACCAAAATGTTTGCACCAAAAACTGGCATAAACACCCAATAAAAGCTTTTTGAAGAGAAATGAATGAAGAATAAAATGGAAACATTGGATAATAATAAAGAAACAATAGTTAATTGAAATAATAACACACACACACACAATGATTTAGAGTGGTTCAGCATTGTTTGCCTGTGTCCACTTTGAATAGATTGCTTTATTAATCACTTTATAATCTGAGTACAAAAGGGATCAGATCAAAATCATTAGTTACAAAAGAGTATAAAGCAACTAGCAGGGTAAAGTCCCGAAAATGAACAACCAAGCCGGTACGTATAGACAAAGATGGCCAAATATCTCTCCGAAAACTCGGCAGAAAGACCCTCAAAACCATATGGGCCCACAAGAGGGGTCGCATGGCCCAATTCCCAAAGAAGAGGGATCGATACCGATCCCTTGTTTGGTTGAATTTTGGGGTGCGATCCCTATGGTGGCTTCCTTATGCTAAAATATGCTTAGTCTCCAAATTTCATGCCAATTGGATCAGTGGATCTCAAGTTATTGCTTTCTCTTTGCTTTAATATGGTTTGCACGCTACTTTCTACCGATCCCTTCCAAGGGAAGTATACCGATCCCTCCAAGTTCATCCCCTTGAGGTGCGATCCCTAGGTTAGGCTCCCTAGGATCTCATGTATTGCTCACAAAATTTCATATGCATTAGACTTGTGGATCTTGAGATATTAATTGTTTTCTATAGGAATGCTCTCACACTCTAAAACATGCCGATCCTTATTATTGAAGCCAATTTATGTCGATCCCTCCTAGGTATTGAACCATATTTCATATTTCGAACACTCTGCCTTGCATATCCATCAAGTCCATTTAACATTGACTTCATATTTCCATCTGTACTTGCCTTTTGGGCCCCACAATCATCACTCTGAAGTCATCCGCTTTGATGGTAGTCAAATTTGACTTATGCAATCAGTTCAATATAGCCGGGTTAAAATGTCGGATAACAACAGCCTTGGTGAGTGTTGAATAATGTTGGCTCTAGAGTCTTTGATGTATTCTTCACAAAAAGATGTATTACACAATTGAATGGTTTTAGTTGCAAACACTGGGAATGTGCATAAAACTATCATTTGGGTTCTTTATATTTTCAAACATGTAGGAATGAGCACAAAACTAACAGCCGGGTTCTTTCTATTTGAGAATACCCGATGCAGGACTGAGTCACTAATAATGAATTGCCAAAGCTTCACTCTTGAGTTGTAGTACTTAGAAATCTTCCTTTTGTAGGCTTAAGTACGGAGTTCGACTTTGGCTCTTCACTCTTCTATGGTGTCGAGTCCGAGTTTGAGTAGTTAGTCATTTTGCTCGGGCTTAAAGATTAGACGCCAAGGTGAGGGGACGTCTACTTTTATGGGCAGCATGGCTTTATACCCATAGAAAAGTTAAAAAGGAGTATGGTTGTAACAACCCGTCTTTTCACCATATTTTACCGGAATTTGTGGATATTTTTATTTATTAAAATATGACAGTTTTCCATTCGACGTTTTCAACACATTTGACATAAATTTTCAAAGTTGATAAATTTAAATAAACCATGTAGAATTATAATCAATGCACCAAGTTATGCAAACGTCTAATTTTGTTTTAATAAACAAACGGGCGAAAGCGGATGTTGCATGCACTGACCGAATCCGAAAAAGCACCCTTATATATAAAATAAGTAAAAATTAAACATATAGCTTTCTTTCCAATAACCTTAGCAACATGCCTTTCACATTTTAAATCAAATAAGCAAATGGCAGTAGAGTATAAACATTTGGTAAACCATTTCAACACTTGGCTCAACGAATTGTGTTTGACTTTTATGTAAAAATAAATTTGCGAGGGAATAAAATGCAAAACTAAAACTACTATAAATATTATCACTTTCTTCACATTATCATCCAGACAATTGTCTCGTATCCTTACATGCTTTACCTTCTTAGCTTCTTCATCCAAAAGGATACCGCTTGTACCTTCATTTCCATGCAAGTAGAAATTACTTCCTTCCTCTTCCTCTTTGTAGCATAATCTTCATACTGTAAAAAAATTCTCTCTTTATCAACAAATATTAATTCACTAGCTTCATCACTTGTACTACTCCTTTTGATGCGTAACAAATTTATATTCTCTAATGTAATAAAGAGAAGCTACAGAAGAAAGCAATATAAGAAGGGTGGTGCTGCAAAATTTCAAGGTGATGAAATCACCATTGGGCATGCTTCACGGTCACGAGATGTTTACTAGAGCTTGAGCAAATGATTTAGGGAGGTATGGTTTTTGAAGAAGATTACAGTGGGGGTGAAATCATTGTTTTAGATTGTCGAAATGGGTGGAGGAAGTTGTTAGTCCATGAGTTGATGGTTTTGACAACAACCTTAGAATAAGATTATAAAATATAAATACTAACATTATAGTTTAGATATATATGTATATGCAGGATTTAACCATGCAGGTACCAAGAATGAAGACTGTACAGTATAGAGATTCAAGATATCAAGATTGAAGACTCATGAGTATCAAGATTATCAAGAGTTCAAGATTTCAAGATAAGTATTGAGTCTAGAATTTTGTTAAAACTTCACAATAGCACTGAAATATTCACTCAATTTTTCTATTAGGATGGAACCCATTTCTACCTTTTTAGTGGCTTACAAACCCACGACAAGTAGCTTACAAACCTACGACAAGTGGCTTACAAACCCACGAACATCCTAGTTTTGTACAAGTTCTCGAGTCCTGATATGATGAGATATTCTGCAGGAAGAAGCTTGCAAAAACTACTTCAAAATGTTTTTCAAAACAACTTCGGAATGATTTTCAAAATTGCTTTTCAAAATGTTTTAGCCTTAAAAACTATCTTTTCAAATGATTTTCAAAAAGATGTTTTAGCCTTAAATATTCTTGTTTTTAAACTTCGTTTGTTTTAAACTATCTTTTAATTATAATATATTTATACTTAGATTTAAATATAAAATTACAGTTAATTATATATATATTGTTCTATATATTTATCTATATATTTTATCAATAGTCAAGTATATTTATAAAGTTTAAAATAGTTTTAATATAAGATAAAGGTTATTTTCAAAGAAAAGCAAAACATCAAATTTTCCTTTGGGATGTCGACATGCCCTTGTACCCCATGTCGACATAGTGTCAGTTAGTTTCAAAATTTGAATTTCAAAAGAAGTGTCTATTCGCCATAACCTTTCACGAATGGACATGACTGTTGTTCTTCTATAAATAGGGGTTAGATTCAGCGAATTTTATATCAGATTTTCTGGTTTTTCACTTCTCTTCTTCTTCCACATTTTCTTATTCAAAATCCTATCATTACTCTGCCGAAATCAACAATTAATCTAACTGGATTATCTCTGGTTTGATTCTCTATCACTATCTCAACAAGATCCAAGTGCTATTCAGAGTTATAGGCTTCTTTTTAATCTATCTAGCGAGAAAAGGTGTGATTGTAGCCTTGGAAATCAATTGGGTGAACTTGTCGCCTCGGAAATCAAGTATCTCTACCCAGAGGATTGTGATTCTGGAGGGTGTACCTCGTAGCCTTGAAACCGAGGGTTGTAATTGTTGAATTGCTTTTGAAAGGAAATCCATACTTAGTTGTGCGGGATTGGATGTAGGGTAACTCCGAACCAGTATAAAATCTGGTGTGTTCTTTCCTTTACTGCATTTACTTTATTTATGCATCTGTGTTTGTTTCTGTGATTATATCGGTGTCTGAATATTGCATACATTTGTGTTCAAATTAACAAAAACTCAAAAAGATTTAGTAATTTCTTAAAAACACTATTCACCCCCCCTCTTGTGTTATTCCTATCCTTAAGATCCATATTCTGCATTCCTTACAGAAGCAACAATGGACCTCGGCATGATATTTGTGTTTAGGCAGTGGTTGCCGGGGTTAGAGTAGGTAGCAATTTTAGGATCAACAGAAGACGTTGAGCATCATGGTTATACTCGCTTGATCGAAATTTGATGGAGGAGGCAGTAGTCCATGGTCAAAGATATTGGATTCTGCGTTGATTGAAAATAGAGGTCGTTGGAGTGGAGGCTGTCGACATCATTGTGTTCATATCTGGAAGGCGGGAAGAATAGTGATGGCGGCAGGTTGTTCGGTGTTCTGTGGTGGTCGGAGCAAGGTAAAGCAACAAATCAACATGGGAAATGGCATTCGACAAAGGTGAACTGAACTTGTGAAGTTGGTATAGGCTCATGTAATTTCCAGTGAGGAGTACAATAGTGAACTCAAAGAGGTCAGATATGGCTACTGGCTACGATGGATGGCAAGAGAAGCTAGTGTAACACCTCGAAAATTTAAGCAGAAATTTAATAAAAGAAATAACTTAAATATAACATGGACAAAAATTAAATTTTCACCAACATCTAAATCTTGCTATGGAACTTGCACAGTTGTTTTCATAGTGATTTTCTGGACAATTTTCATATATAACGTTTTGAAATCAAAGCTAATATGAAAAGTTATATAAGGTTTTAAATTCTGGAGTCAAAAATAATTAATAATTAAATTTGGAAAGAAAAATATACTAAAATAAAAAGCTCCATCGATTGGCAGATGTATTGGGACTCGTCGATCAATAGCGGTCGACCACCACCAATCATAGCAGTCGATCGGTCGACGATTCATGACGAGGGTTTGGATTGGCCTTCGATCATATATTTTATATCCATGGCCAGGTTTAAATCATACATCTTGAACGACCGGTATTAATTTAAACCCCTTATAAATACAACACTAACCCAAATCCTAATTCACAAAAATTAGAGCAGTATGTCCAGACTCTGTCAAATTCAAATCTCTTTCCTAAAATTAAAAACTTCTTCAAAAATAAATAAAAATAAAATAGAGAGATTAAAGAAATTAAATCAAGCAGAGAGTAAGCAAATTTAGTAAATCCCAGGTGCGATTCGGGGGGTTGGATAACTTGGATTTGAGGTGAGTGGGTTCAGTTTTAATTAGATGATTACATACAGTTAAATTTAGTATACCCTATTTTCTCTAGGTTGTTAAAATCAAATTGGAAACATTGTTTAATGGAAATTGGAAAATTAATAATTGTTATATGAGTATGATTTCCCTTTTCTAAACCAGATCTAATTAATGTTAACCTATAAAGTAAGAAACTTATGAATCTGAGTACAACCCTTTTTGTCAAATTGATAAGAATTGGTGCAAGATGCTAAACCTAGGTTAAACTGATTTACTGCAATTTAAATTAATATGGAATTTTGATAAATACAAATGATAGATTCACAAGTAGGTAAGTTGGAATTCAGATTATAAGTTTACAGCAATGAATTTGGGCAATGGTAATAATTAGCAAAATAAAACCAACGATATTTTGTAATTAAAAATCCTAAACGGCGACGATCGATCGACCATATTCACTGGAGCGGTCGATAGCAAGCGATCGACCGCTCCAGGAGCGAGCAATCGACCAGTTAGCATTTTCTAAGTGTTGTTTAAACGTTGGCCCCAGGTTACAAATAAAATATTTAGTATATATATATATATATATATTGATGTTAGTATAGGTAGGGAAGCTAGTTCCCTATGTAGAAACACAAGGACATTGCAGGACAAGGGAAATTCGATCGCAAATTTGCACTCACATGAGGTTCTACGGTGGACGCACAACACTGATGATGATGTCTGATAAAGTGTGTAGCCTAGCACTGACGGGAGTTCCTTGGTATTCACGGTGACACAATGTGATGTTGATGTGCACGTAAATGTGTATATTTATACCACCATATTTAATCTATTTAAATTAAATAAATGAGCATATCAGGTATTTTAACTTGTTTAAACCAAAATTCATATTATTTTCAAATCATCACATATTCATCTTCATCCAAGGGCAAAATGGTCATTTTTGTGCATATATTAATTTGAGAAAAATTAATTGGAAATTTCTATATTATTTTATAGGAATTTGGCTTCATATACAAGTGGTTTCATGAAGATGTATGCATGCACAAGAGTGAAGATAAAGAAATGAAGATGGAAATAATTCAAAGGCATGATAATGGAGGACCTCACCTACCCACCTACCTTAATGTACAAATTAGAGGCTAATGCACATGCTTATGGAATTAATGGCTTCATGTACACTTAAATCATGATTAGTAGAAGCTAATGATTACTTGGCCTCCACACTTTCTCAAGGGTATTTTGGGCATTCTCCAAAAATATGATTAGGGTTTCATACATGTATAAAGACCCCTTATGTTTCATGTAACCCTCCTTCTTCCTTAGTCTCTCTTTTAGACTCTCTTCTCTTAGTCTCTTCTCTTAGGAAAATAAAAAGAAAGCTCTCTTTCTCTTTTCATGGCTACTTAGTCATTTTTATTTTATGTAATCTTCTTTTCTTTTTTTGCAATGTTAATTATTGTTTCCTTTTACTTACATGTTCATTTCCGTTCATGCTAGTAGTGTAGATTTTCTTTTATGCAAGTAGATTAGTCTTTTCCTTACATTTTGCTCTCTTTTTCCTCTTGTTAGTTTCATGTTGCTTTCTAAATTTGTTCATATGATAACAAATATGAGAGGCTAATCCCTACAATTTAGGGGTAATGAAGCTCTCTAGTATGTAGATGCAACATTTTGATGTTTATGCTCTCTTTTTGTGCTTAATGAATCATTTGAAGTGGTTTAACTTGTTGTTTTTTATGTGAATTTGATAGCCTATATTGTTGACACCAAATATGCCATGCTTAAACAATCACAAATAATGATTACCTCTTCATCTACATATGATGATGGTAATAAAGTGATTGTTGAAATTAAAATTTGATGGCCTATATTTCTAAACAATAGTTAATAGGTCATGCTTAAAATAGATTTTGCTTTCAACTTTGTTGTCATATTTCATGAGAGTTAAATGTGTATTAGTGGTTGTGTTATAGTTTGATGGTTTATATTGTGCTAATTAATAGTAGAAATATACCATACTTATGATAAGCACATCAACTAATTACACTAATGACAAGAAAAGAGAGATCATAACTTCATTTTGTTGATTTATGTGATCTAGAGAGTGGAAATTGCCTCTAAATTGCCTTCACACTCTCATATTTTTATCAATTTTCTTTTACTAGTTTTCTACATTTTTAGCTAATCACATTTTCAACTTTGGTTAATTTGATTGAATAGAGATTTAAAATCAACAATTCCCAGCGGATCGACCCGTATTCGCCACGTACTACAAAGTGTACGTCGTGCGCTTGCGGTTATATTTTAATTTAAAATTTTTCGACGGTTTTCTAATTCGATAGAAATCCCGCCGTTAAACAGATGTGTCGGCATGGTGCGATAAGAGGCATTCCATTATGATTAAGAGGTGGACATGGATGCAGACAACGAGACACCTAAGCGAGTCAGTATTGCGAGTTCCCCTTTAATGCATAATTGGGATACATGTATTTGTAGTTGTGGGAAATTTAGTCTCATGTGGAAATTGTCGGAAAACCTGTGTTGGAATAGTTATGTATAGTTGTAGATGTGGGAAATATAGTCCCATGGTGAGAATTGTACGAAACCTATGTTGAATAGTTCTAGAAGTTATTAGCAGATCGTTAAAAGTTTTAAGTTTGTTTGATCCTAAGTATGAGCCTACACAAGTCATTAGTGAGGGTGTGTATTGAGCTAAACCCCATAAGTAAAGAAAACATGTAACTCGCAAACACTTATAGGACATTCAAGGTCGCATAGAGTATTGCTAAATTTAATTGCATGTGATCACCATATATTAATGATGTACTCATTCACTAGCCTTCTACCTGACCCACCCCTTTTTCTTTCTTTTTCCCCACCATAGGAGGACATGCGGTAAGTGATTGGCCCAGCGTTAGTACTTGGAGAGACGAGCTTGACATCAGAGTTGCTTTTTATAATGTTACTCTCCATTACTATTTATCATATTAAGTATTTTATCATACTATTTTATGTATTTCTGTATGCCATGGAAGTCGCTCTAGACTTTGTATCGGTGTGTCGAGAGATGTGGGTTGTCACAGTTGGTACCAGTGCCTATGTTTGAAATTTCTTACGAATTATGGGCATACTGAGAGAATACACATGGATAGTTTTTCAGAACAAAGGTTTTCAAATGTTTTCCAAAAGGTTTTCAGAATGGGTATTTAAAGTGTGTGTGTATATATATGTATGTATGTATAGATAAAAAGTATTTCAAAAATTTATTAAATTGAAATGTGAATAACTCCTTCTCTTTACTCTTGCCAGTACCATCGGTGGAAAAGTTGCTAATCAGTTCCTTAAATCACAGATAAGAAGGATGGGTGATCCCGCTAATTATGGCTCAAGCGAATGCAGTTGATATTCCAGGTGTAAACGTCCAGATTAGGTTATGTCGGTATCTGCAAGTAAGGGATCAAGACAAGCTTAACCTTAATAGAGGACCCATGAAGCAAGTGCTAGGTGCAATTCCTGCCCATCCACCTACCGCCAATTTTTCTGTGATGTATAAGAACTTTGCGAGCCTAGGAGGGAAGACGTATGTGGGGACTGAGTTATATGTAGATTCAAGGAGATGGATTCGTACTTGTGAGAGGATTTTTGGATCTTAGAGATGATGTTAGGAGGCAACTTGCACTTGGCATCTATAGGGAGAGGCTTTGAATTAGTGGGTGTGATAGTTGCTGAGATTAACAAGGGACATATTACTTGGAAGGAGTTTAGAAGACATTTTGAGATAAAGTTCTGTCTAGGGCTGAAGAGGGAGTGCAGTTGGAAAAGTTTATTCACTTACAGCAAGGAGAGATGTCGGTGAAAGAGTATGTCAATCAGTTCAATGAGTTGGCTAGGTTTGGAATGGAGCCGATCAATACCCTTCATAATAAGGCCCTGGAGTTCGCTAAAGGGCCGAATTAACCTCTAAAGGATTTGGCCCTTAGTCATATTCCCATGGGTGCGACTTTTGAGTGATGGGTGGAGATGGTTTTGCTGAATATTGTTTCTAAAAAGGAGGTGAATGGTGAGTCGAAGAAGACAGGAGGAAAGGCACCACAGAAGAACTAATGCAAGGGCAGAATGGGATTCAAGGGAAAGATTAAGAAGCAAGAGATGCAGTGCAGGAAGTGTGGCAAGAATGGGCATTTTACAAGAGAGTGCAAGGCAGATAGTTTGAAGATTAGATGTTACAACTACAATTAATACGGGGACACGAGGTGGGAGTGTCCAGCACCTCAGAAGCGTCTACCTAGGTGGCTTCAGCTTACGCACTAGATCTGTTCCTAGCTCGAATGCGCCTTCAGTTGTGAACAGGGAAAGAAGGTCATGATCAAAGGTGTGTTTATTTTATCTGATTTACCTGTTTATACCTTATTTGACATGGGGGCATCACACTCTTTTATCTCTATTAGACTTGTGGATGAGTTATTGTTAATCCACCTTTTGCCAAGGCAGTATACAGGCGGATTTAACCCAATAGGCTTCACAATTATCGAGGTCGATGAGTCCATAGTGATGATTATGGGACCCAGAAGTCAAGTACAAACGACCATTTGAAGTCAGAACTGAATGGAATTGGGAGATAAATGATGTAGGATACTTGAAATATGGACTTTAGTTTAGACAAGCAAGGGATCGACATGGCTTGGTAGTACCCTAGGGATCGGCATGGTTGGATAGACGAGGGGTCGGCATGGTCAAAGCAAGAATGGGATCAGCGTAGATAAAAGTAGATGGATCGGGATGAATTGGTAGTACCATAAGGATCGGTATGGTTGGTTAGACGAGGGGTTGGCATGGATGAAGCAGTGGAGGGCTCCACATAGATGAAGGTAGATGGATCGGCATGGTTTATTGGTTTGGAAATTTATACTTCAACTCGTGAGGAAAGGATCGGCATAGCATACAAAAGAGATCGGCAAGGCTTGATAATTACCTAGGGATTGGCATACGTGAGTCCACTAAGGAGGGATCGACATATGTCATAAACCAAGTTCATTCTTGATTCTAACGATCAATATCTTGGGATCTAGAAGTCTAAAGCAAATGAAATTTGGAGAGCAAGGTGTATGGACCCTAGGGAACCTACCCTAGGGACTGCATGTCATTTGGAGGGGTTTGGAGGGATCGGTACTCTTCCCTTGGTAGGGATCGGTACCTATCCTTATTCAGAATTGGTTTAGTTGGATTTGCAACAAAGATTGATCAATAACTCGAGTTCTACTAATTCAATTGGGATGGAACTTGGTAGCTAAGCATAATACAACATGGAGAAGCTTCCTTAGGGATCGCATGGCATTTGGAAGAAGTTGGAGGGATCAGTACCTATCTCTCCATAGGGATCAGTAGAAATCGGGATTTAAACAACACCACTTCATGGAAAATGCGATATCTCACAAACCGTAGGTCGAAATGGCACAAAATTTAGAAGGCAAGTAGCTAACATCATGGGGAATACCCCAGAGGAATCTCACCCCATTTTGACACCAAAATAAGGGTCGGTACCGATCTCTATTTTGGGCCCCAATGGGCTTGGAAATTTATGGGTGGCCTCGTCTTGGTCTCCCGAACCTTCTGTCAAAATTTCAGCCCGATCCGTGCACGTCTTCCCCTATAAATACAGTAGGCATGCCGTCAGAAAAGGGATCATCTTTCCGCTTCTCTTTTATCTTTAAGCTAGGCAACACTATGTCAATTTGATTTTTAGATTTCAGATTGTAACTGTAAACAAACTTCAGTATAATAAAAAGAATTATTCGTGAATGGACGTAGGCCAGAGTTAGCCAAACCACTATAAATCTTATCTCCTTTTACTTGCTTTTTGATTGTTTTAATTTTGTTCTTCATTTATTTCTCTTCATATTTCTCTTCATATTTCTGTAATTGGATTGGATATTGGTACTTTCATACAACTTGGTGTTTGTGGCCAATTTTGACCCCAACATTTTGGTGCTTTCATTAAGAGGGACTTGCACCCAAGGATTTGGAAGTTAGGATCTTAGATTTGGAAGCTTGGATACTTAGATTTAGAAAGAAACGACTAGGCGATCAACAAGGAGAGTTCTACCTAAAAGGAGCCACCATGGAGAGAATCGGGAGGTTTCCTTAGGAACTGGAGCTAATCAAGCATATATCTACATCACCAGAGATGAAATGGAAATGATGATGGATGCTATGCAGGAGAGGATGCTGAAAAGACAGGGGGAGATGATGCAGAATTTAGTCCAACAGATTAGACAAGCTGGAGCATAGAATCAAGGAGTTGAAGTAGCAGGAATCGCTGGAAATCAGAACCGGGAACATGATAGTGGAGCCAATAGGCAGAGCAATAGAACAGAGCAGCCGGGGCCAGTCCCATGCCATCCTAGAGGAATCGGCACCTATCCCTCCAGAGGGATCGGTATCGATCCCCAAAGGCTAGAGGGCATGCCCCCAGGTCTTATTGATCGTGATGCTGGAGTACCTACAATCGATCCCACAGAGCTTGGTGCGAATCAGAATTTGGATGCTCGTCCGGAGGAATACATTCCAGAATTCCCTCGTAGACTCGGGGGGTCATTGGGCATAATGATAGGAGACTACCATTGGAAGACAATGATAGGTTTACAGAGATGATATGGCGAGCTATGCGCGGAGGATTAGTGAACATGGATCTGGAGGATGTAAATAGAAGTCCATTCGCTCCAAATATCAAGAATGCTAGGAATCCACCAGAATTCGAACTACCGACACTGGAAGCTTATGACGGAAAGTCGGATCCAACTATGCATATGATGAGATATATATGGCATATGGAAGTACTGGGGACATCGGAAGAAGTCCTAGCACGTACGTTTCCCCCTATACTTAATGGATGTAGCTGCGCTATGGTTCAGACAGTTGGAAAGCGGTTCTATTATCACTTGGACGGAATTGGTCGAAAGATTTATGAAGCAGTTTCAAGTTCATATTATGAGACCTAAGAATGTGATGACATTGACATTAGTAAAGCAACGGGTAGGAGAACCACACAAGTATTTCTTAACCAGGTTCAATGCGGCGGTTGTTTCGGTGGATCGACCAGATCCATCGATGGTTTTGATGGCGGCGGTGTCGGGAGTTGCAGATAATTCAGATTTTAAGATACCAATGATACGGGATCCACAGATGGATCTCGGGGAATTCTACCATGAAGCAGAGAAGTTTCTACGACAAGAAGATGCGAAAGCTGATAAAAAGGCAACGGAAGTTAATACGGTACGGGGTGGAGAACCGCCCGGTGAAAGCTCCAGAAAGGACAAGGGTAAACAGAACATGGATAATAGCTTCGATGGATCGAAGCGAAAGAGGGGGGAATCCAAATTATCTTCTTACTCGGAATTGAATGAAACCCTAGAGCAGATATATCTGGATACTCGAGGGTGCCTTCCATATCAGAGGCCAGCAAAGAGGGAACCCTCCGAACGCGAACGGACATCAGAAAAGCGCCGCCTATTCCATGAGCTAGATGAGCACGATACAAATTACCACAGGCATTTGAAGGATATCATTGAGGAATACGTGAGGAATGGTCGGTTACAACAATACGTAAGGACTCGGGCTGCGACGGTGGAACAGGAGCAGCCACCGTCCACCTCGAATGGAAATGGCACAGGATCAAGGCATCATCATCAACTTGTCATCAATTGGTCGGGATGGCATGGAATAAGTAGCAAACTCTACAGTAAGATGGCTAAGTCACTTACACATGTATTGGATCGAGGACGGTCCATAGGCATGCTCTGAGATGATGATAAACCGTAGTGCTAGGGTTTGTGAAATTTGTTTTTTTTCCTTTCTTCTTGTTTTCCTTGAACTCTTGTTTTCCTGGTTTTATTTGAGCTCTGCTTTATTGGTTGTATGCACTTGTTCGTCGACGGATTTTCTATCGGTTTAGAAAACCGTCGAACGAATTTAGAAATAAAAATATCCGCAAGCGCACGGCATACTACTGAAGTACGTGGCGAGTACGGGTCGATCCGCAGGGAATTGTTGATTTAAATTTCCTATTCAATCAAATTAACCAAAGTTTAAAAGTGTGAAGCTAAAAATGTAGAAAAAATGACAAAAAGAAAATGATAGAAATATGAGAGCTAATGACAATTTAGAGATAAATCCACTCTCTAGATCATCTAGTTCAACAAATTATGAAATTATTATCTCTCTTTTTTGGTCATAAGTTAGTTTAATTGATGTGCTTATCATAAGTATGGCATATTTGTGCTATTAATTTTCTCAACATAAGCCATCAAACTATAACACACCATTTAAAATATTTTTCAACTCTCATGAAATATGACAACAAAGTTGAAAGCAAAATCTATTTTAAGTATGGTCCATTAACTATTAATTAGAAATATAGACCATCAAATTTCAATTTAAACATTCACTTCTTTGCCATAATCATATATAGATGAAGAGGCAATTTTTTTTTGTTTGTGATTGTTTAAGCATAGCCTATTTGTTTTAAACAACATAGACTATCAAATTCATCATGAAACAATAAATCACATCAATCATTCATTTAAGCACAAAAGAGAGCAATAATTATCAAAATGTTGAAGCTACATGATTAGAGGCTTCATTACCCCTAAATTGAAGGGATTAGCCTCTTATTTGTGTTATCATATTAACACTTGTAGCTTGCAACATGAAATAAACAAAAAAATGGAAAAGAGAAGCTAATTAACAAGAATTAAACTAATCTACTTTGCATGAATGTAAACTACACTACTAACATAAGAAGAGAAGAAGCATGTAAATAAAAGAGAATTAACATTGCATAAAAGAAACAAAAATTACATGAAATAAAATGGCTAAGTAGCCATGGAAAAAGAAGAGAGAAAAGATTTGATTTATTTCCTAAGCTAAAAACTAAGTAAGAGAGACCAAGAGGGAGAGGGTTACATGAAACATAAGGGGATTTTATACATGTGTTAAACCCTAATTCATATTTTTAGGGAATGGCCAAAATACCCTCTAAGGAAGTGTGGAGGCCAAGTAATCATTAGCTTCAAATAATCCTCATTTAAGTGTACATGAAGCCATTAATTCCATAAGCATGTGCATTAACCTCTAATTTGTACATTAAGGTAGGTGGGTAGGTGGGGTCCTCCATTATCTTCACTTTGAATTATTTCCATCTTCATTTGTTCTCTTCACTCTTATGCATGCATGTGTCTTCATGAAACCACTCCTATTTGAGATCAAATTCCTACACATATATATAAATTTCCAATTAATTTTTCTCAAATTAATATATGCACAAAAATGACCATTTTGCCCTTGGATGAAGATGAATATGTGACGATTTGAAAATAATATGAATTTTGGTTTAAATAAGTTAAAATGCCCGATATGATCATTTATTTAATTTAAATAGATTAAATATGGTGGTAAAAATATGCACATTTACGTGCATATCAAATACCCCCACACTTATCTTTTTATTCGTCCTCGAATAAAGAAAAACTAAGATAAACCCGTTTTTGTAGGGAGCACGATTGCATTGAGCGTATGCAACAAGCCGTTAAACCTCTGGGTGTCCCCAGTAGGACGAGTGTTGTCTCGTGAGGGTTTTCAGCGGATACTACCCACAAAATCCAAATGCAGGATGAAAATATTTACAAAATGCAAGATTTATTTACAAAGAGATGAATGTGAGTTTTTGGAAATATTTACGAACGAAGGATTTACTTTTAAATTAACACAAATAAGTTAAATATAGGTTTGGTTATTATCTTGAAAATTTAAGTAATTTACTCGTCAAAATTTCCAACAAAAATCAAGTTATCATAACAAATAGACAATAGTTTAACTCGTTGTTTTGGTTGATAACAAAGTGTAATTATAAAATGGATCCTTATTTGATTATCAAAGTGGTAATTTTATTTCTTTTCAATAACAAATCAAATCAAATAAGTTAAAATAGTGCTTGGATTTCATTTGCTTACTCTTTCCATTTTTTCTTTTGAAAATTTTGTTGATGTTAGCAATATTTACATATGCATAACTCAGATAAACTGAGGCCAGATATATTACCCATGCACTGCCTTGCGGACTGATGTGAGGGGAATATAGAGCGTGGCGAGTGAACACACAAGTGTGAACACTTATTGACTGTAGGCGTTATTAGTAAAATAATTTTTATACACACACACCTAACTCAGATAAACTGAGGCCAAATATACCGATCGTGCACTGCCTTTCGGGCTTACGTGAGAAGGGTACAGAGCATGGCGAGTGAACACACGAGTGTGAACACATGACTGTAGGTGTTTATTAAGAAAATATATACATATATACAATAATTTTTTTTTGTTTTTTTTTTAGAGAGAGAGTTTCGCAAAATCATCTTAGCATCATTTAACTTAGAAGACAAAAAAAATGTTATATCCTTTACTTTAAATCAACCACTTTTTTAAAACAGAGATTTTCAATTAGGATATATTTCATAATTATCACGTATGAATCTTCCTATATGCTAGTTAAACCATTATTATTTGTAATCAAACTTCATTTTTATTTTTGTTAAGACAAATAAATTTTCAAAAATTTCAATTTAATAAACCATATATTTATCTTATAGTGTTTCTTTAAAAATAAATTAAAATGCTTAAAAAAATTGTTTTTTTGTTTTTGAGATTTTTTTTTAATTTTGGAAAAATTGAAAATGATGGTGAGTCTCCCCCTACACTTGATTTTGACCGTGTCCCCACAGTGAACCCAAGTGGAAGGAAAAAAATAAAAAATAAAAAGATGGCCTATATTTACATGAAAACGAAAAGATTATTATTTACAAGAGTTTAGAAAGTATATCGTCAAAAAGTACATGAAACGGTCTTCCAAAGACCGATTCATTTGTCTCGTCAAGTATACGAGACACAGCTTAAGTTCAGAAAACCAAATCGTAAAAGGTTTCAAAGTTGAGTGTTGATTCGGAAAAACGAATGTCGTTTTATTAAAATTCGTACGAGTTGTTTCCTTTTCGATGATTTTTGAGGTCGATAAAACAATTGATTGAAATTCACGTTTATTTTCACCAGTTTGAAATTCAAGCTTATCATTGAAAACTTCTTCAAAATTATTGATTTCAAAATCAAAGTGGTGATTTAAATCTTCCCCGTCGGAATTTAACAACTCGTCATCTAAAAGTCCAAAAAATTCATGTTCATTAAATTTGTCTTCCTTTGTTGGATTATCAACAACTTCATTATGTATCTCAAGTTCAAAATCCAAAGTTGTTGTATTCAAATTTTCGAAATGGAGAAAAGGAAGATCGAATTTTAGATTTGGTTCCACACCCTCAAAAGAATTGAAATCCAACTCAATTACCGTGTTTTTGACAACTTCGTTAAGATTTACATTTTCAATTTCAAAAGTTGTTATTTGAAAATCGTCGATTTGGGTAAAAGGTGGATTATCACTTGACTCGTCACACGTTGGGATTTGGTTTTGTTGTTCACGTTGTTTCATATAAGTTTCAAACAACGAATCTGTGTGATCATCGTAAATTTCGTTCATTTGTTCAACAAAATCCAATTTATAATTATTAGCATGAAGATTTCTGATTTGGATTTGTTGAGAACAAAAATTTTCAATCGTAACATGGTTAAGATTATTCCCATTGCCAAAGTCGTTTAAAAAGTTGTTTCCATTTTCATTTTGGTTTTGAAATTCATTTTGAAGTTCGAAATTGGCTTGGCATGAGTTATACTCGAAGTCATTTGAATTTTGAAGTGAATTCAAATTTTGAAATTTTTGACTTGAGTTATCACACAAATAAGAATTACACAAATCATTTATCATTTGATTTTGTTGTGTAGAGATTTTAAGTAAAGACGAAATGCTATTTTCAAGATCTGAGGGTGGTTCGTCATTTTGAAAATTTTGTGGTTCAAAACTCAAATCGTTTAAACAATAGTTGTTGTTAAAATATCCATACGGATTTGGAGTGAAATCATATGTATTATATTGATTTTCACAACTATTGTAAAATTCACGTAAGTGGGGAAACTCGGACATTTTCAAGAAGGTTTTTGTTTTTTTTAAGGAAAAATATTTACAAATAAAATTTATTTTTCAAAAGGGAAATTGATTTTTTTGTTTTGTTTTTTGGTTTTTCAATTTTTTTTTGGATTTTTGAAATTTCAAAGAAAAAGGATTTAAAATTTTCAAAGAAAAAGGAATATATACAATTTTTTTTAGTTTTGGATTTTGAATTTTTTTTAATATGCATGAACTAATGCAACTAAATGAATGCAAGGGTTAATTACAAATGATTTATCCTAATTTAACTCAAAATTGTATAATCACACTTTGTCTTAAATCAATAAGATAGTTCTCAGCCAGGTAACGGGCAGGGGTTATCGGTGCACCACGAATCACCGTAGCAATGCAGCCGAAGGTTAAGTGCCTTCAGAAGAAAAACCACTATAATATTTACGAATCACCGTAATATTTATAAATGGTTATTACTCTGCCGTAGCCTAGACACCGAGAAATTAAATTGTTCAAAGAAGAAAACTTGTCAATACACAATTAAAAGTTATCGATGTCTAACCGTTATTACTAATCAAAATTCTAGGATGAAATGCAAAGCGGAAATTAAACGTGTATTAACAATGCAACTACGAATGGATTTTTTTTGTTTTTTAATTTTTGAATTATTTTTTAAATTTATATATGCAAATGCAAGCAATCAACAATGCAACTAAAATAAAAACAAGAGATATATACAATGCAAGGCAAATAAAAACAATAGATATATCAAGCAAGCAGTTTTTTTGGCAAGCTCAGCACGCAAGCAATTTATTTTAGTAAGCACTTCTGCTCCTTCTGCAATTCTGCTTTGGCAACCTAAAATAAAAACCAGATATATATACAGATTTTTTTTTTTGAAAAGGAAACTTAAAAGTGACGTTTTACGTAAAAAAAATTTAAAATATCAAAGAAAAAAAATAAATCAAAACAAAACAAACAATTTGAAAATCAAACAAACTAAAAAAGACAACAAATTAGAGCCAATTGAAAACAACTCTCTCTTCTTCTCTTTTTTTAATAATAAGGATGGACTTTTAAAAAAAATTAAAACAAACAAATTAAAGCAAAACAAAAGAACTAAAAAAATAATAAGAATAAAAATTATTCACTCAAGCCTACACTAGGCCTTATAACCCGGCCCATACAAATCAAAAGAAAGTGAAATCCCCTTTTCACTAACCAAACGAAGTAGCTCGTTCATTTTCTTCTATACAAAACAAATACGCTGGAGTCATCAAAATTAGAAATCACGGCGATTTTGGGTTCGAATGGTGGGCGATTTGCTTTGCTGGAGGTAATTGAAAGTGGGTTGAAGTATTTGAGTAGGAGCGGTTTTAGGAAATCAAGGTGATCGTGAATCGACGACTTTGAAGTTGCGTGCGTTAGGGGTAGCAGGTCGCGATTTGAAGATGGAAGTTAATTGGTTGTTCGTTTTTGGGGATTTCATGAGGCAATGGTGATTGGGGGATTCGAAGGCGAAGAAGTTACGATAGAGGAGATGAGGCGATTCAGGTGAAATTCGAGCGATTGTGGAAGGGTTCGAGATTGATTTCTGGTGAAGGGTTGTCTGAAGTGCTGTTGTAGATGCAATTGGACAAGGCTTGGACGAGGCTGTTTGTATTGGGTTTGTCGAACTGGTGGGTTGATGACAGGCGAATTGAAGTGGAGGGGAAGAGGTAACGGATTTTGGGTGTTGGCGCTGAAGTGCGAAGGTGATAGGCAGTGTTGTTAGCTGCTGAAGACTTGGGGTTCGGGGATGATTGCCGAAGGTGCTGACGAAGTTGCGGTTGATTATTGACAGGCGTGGAGGAAGTGCAGATATGAGTTGGGTAGTTGCGGGTAGATTTTGTGATGGTAGAAGTTTGAAGTTGTTGATTGTGAGCCTCAGGTGGTTTGGAGTTGGTTGTATGAAGTATGGTATTTGTTATCAGTGCGAGGTAGGGGATGGTGGTTATGGAGGCTGATGCAGTTGTGTTCAGGTGGAACTGATGTGGGAGAAATGTATGCTTTATTTTTATTTTTTTGGAGTTAGTAGAGGGTGGATGGATGGAGTTGACAGTACTGTTGGCAGGTAGGCAATGGTTATGTATGGGTGCTGACAGCGAGTGTGTGATGAGGAGTTGAGCAAGCCAGTTATGTTGTTGAGTTGTTTGTGGAGCAACAGTAAGCAGTTAATGGCAGTGATATATAGAAAAAAAACGTGCATAGAATTTGTTGTCTGTTGTTGAAGTTTACAGTGTATTGATTGAAGTAGCAGTGTGGTTGTAAGTCGATAGAGGGGGGAAAGCAGTGGTGATTGTTTTGTGTGGTCGGTGAACTTGTTTTGTACGGTGGGATGAAAGTGGAGTTGTTTGTATGCAACAGTGGTGGGGAAATGATGTAGAATGAAAAGTGGGGTTGAAATCGAATTGCACAATGTGGCACAGTGGTTTTGTTTCTGTGGGAGATGACTGTGTTTTGACACTGCTGTGATGGTTGGTCAGCTGATCTTGGTGATGTTTGCAGTTTTGATGGAGCACAAGAGGGGCAGAGGAGAAGTATGGGCTGTGCGAGTTGGAAGTGGAAGGCACAGCAGTTTTCTGGTTGTAGAGGAGCAGTGGGTTATGAGGGGTGACAAAGGTGGTGCAGGTCAGTGAATAGTGGAAAGAAGTGGGAAGGCTGTGTGTCAGTTGGTGATTGTTTGTATGTGGTTGAAGAGGAATGTTACAGGGAGAAGGCAAGTGAAGTTGACAGCAGTAGATGTAAATGCATTGTTGAAGTAGAGGTTGGAACAGAAGGTATTTGAAGGATGGTCGGGTAGGAGTTGTGGTAGAACAGTGGTAAACAGAAAGCACAACAAATTTTTCTTCTTTTTGAATGTAAATGGAAAAAGGAAAATTGCAATAAAAATGTAAATGCAATACTGACTATGAAATAAAATATTTTTGATCTTTTTGTTGTGAAATTGTGTGGTTTTTTTTAAATATAAATATGCAAATGGAAAACGAAAAGAAAACAAGCACACAAAGACAATGCAATCAAAAATTACACAACACACAATATTTTTCTTTTTGCTTTTTTTTAAAATGCAAACAAACACAACAAACACACAATGAAAAATCAAACAAAAATAATTCGAAGAATAGAAAACTAAAATCAAAGCAATTCCCCGGCAACGGCGCCAAAAACTTGTTCGTCGACGGATTTTCTATCGGTTTAGAAAATCGTCGAACGAATTTAGAAATAAAAATATCCGCAAGTGCACGACATACTATTGAAGTACGTGGCGAGTACGGGTCGATCCGTAGGGAATTGTTGATTTAAATTTCCTATTCAATCAAATTAACCAAAGTTGAAAAGTGTGAAGCTAAAAATGTAGAAAAAATGACAAAAAGAAAATGATAGAAATATGAGAGCTAATGACAATTTAGAGATAAATCCACTCTCTAGATCATGTAGTTCAACAAATTATGAAATTATTATCTCTCTTTTTTGATCATAAGTTAGTTTAATTGATGTGCTTATCATAAGTATGGCATATTTGTGCTATTAATTAGCTCAACATAAGCCATCAAACTATAACACACCATTTAAACTACTTTTCAACTCTCATGAAATATGAAAACAAAGTTGAAAGCAAAATCTATTTTAAGTATGGTCCATTAACTATTAATTAGAAATATAGACCATCAAATTTCAATTTAAACATTCACTTCTTTGCCATAATCATATATAGATGAAGAGGTAATTTTTTTTGTTTGTGATTGTTTAAGCATAGCCTATTTGTTTTAAACAACATAGAATATCAAATTCATCATGAAACAATAAATCACATCAATCATTCATTTAAGCACAAAAGAGAGCAATAATTATCAAAATGTTGAAGCTACATGATTAGAGGCTTCATTACCCCTAAATTGAAGGGATTAGCCTCTCATTTGTGTTATCATATCAACACTTGTAGCTTGCAACATGAAATAAACAAAAACAAAAAGAAGAGGAAAATGAAAGCTAATGGAAAAGAGAAGCTAATTAACAAGAATTAAACTAATCTACTTTTCATGAATGTAAACTACACTACTAACATAAGAAGAGAAGAAGCATGTAAATAAAAGAGAATTAACATTGCATAAAAGAAACAAAAATTACATGAAATAAAATGGCTAAGTAGCCATGGAAAAAGAAGAGAGAAAAGCTTTGATTTATTTCCTAAGCTAAAAACTAATTAAGAGAGACCAAGAGGGAGAGGGTTACATGAAACATAAGGGGATTTTATACATGTGTTAAACCCTAATTCATATTTTTGGGGAATGGCCAAAATACCCTCTTAGGAAGTGTGGAGGTTAAGTAATCATTAGCTTCAAATAATCCTTATTTAAGTGTACATGAAGCCATTAATTGCATAAGCATGTGCATTAGCCTCTAATTTGTACATTAAGGTAGATGGGTAGGTGGGGTCCTCCATTATCTTCACTTTGAATTATTTCCATCTTCATTTGTTCTCTTCACTCTTGTGCATGCATGTGTCTTCATGAAACCACTCCTATTTGAGATCAAATTCCTACACAAATATATATAAATTTCCAATTAATTTTTCACAAATTAATATATGCACAAAAATGACCATTTTGCCCTTGGATGAAGATGAATATGTGACGATTTGAAAATAATATGAATTTTGGTTTAAATAAGTTAAAATGCCCAATATGATCATTTATTTAATTTAAATAGATTAAATATGGTGGTAAAAATATGCACATTTACGTGCATATCAGCACTCTTATTTTATGGACTTGGGAATGCTTAAATTTGGATTAATGTAATGGATAATGCAGGTCGTTAGGTATGGACTATGCCTGGAAAAGGTATGGTTGCTTCGCCCGAACGCGATGGATCGACCTACTCAAGTTTTCGAGTATAGATTGTGCTCGGCAAGGATCCGGAGAGATCAAGGTCGTTAGGTATGGACTATGCCTAGCAAGGGGTAGGTTGCTTCGCCTGAATGCAATGGATCGACCTACTCAGGTCGTCGAGTATGGATTGTGCTCGGCAAGGATCCAAAGAGATCAAGGTCGTCAGGTATAGACTATGCCTGGCAAGGGGTAGGTCACTTCGCTTGAGCGCGATGGATCGGCCTGCTCAGGTTGTCGAGTACGGATTGTGCTCGGCAAGGATCCACTGAGATTGAGGATTTGGATTAGGATAACAACCCAAAGAGGTTATGGATTTGTATATCAGCTTCGAACGGCTATGGATTTGGATATGGGCCCAGAGCAGTTTAGGATTTGGCTAACGACCCGGTGACGTCGAGGATTTGGATAAAACGATGCGGAGAGGTCACGGATTCGGAATGGGATATTGACTTAGAATGGTCATGGATTTCACTAACAATCCGGAGATATCATGGATTTGGATTGGCAGCGGATTGGATAATATGGCTATCGATGGATTATGGACTTTAGGTTTTGGATCTATGGCAAATCAAAACACGCCTTCCTATTTCAAGGCATGTTTTGGGGGGCAAAGTGTTAACCTACCATTTGCTAAGGCGGTATATAGGCGGATTTAACCCAACATGCTTCACAATTATCGAGGTCGACGAGTCCAGAGTGATGATTATGGGACCAAGAAGTCAAGTACAAACGACCATATGAAGTAAGAACTGAATGGAATTGGTAGATAAACGATGCAGGATACTTGAAATATGGACTTTAGCTTAGACAAGCAAGGGATCGGCATGGCTTGGTAGTACCATAGGGATTGACATGATTAGATAGACGAGGGGTCGGCATGGTCAAAGCAAGAAAGGGATCGGCGTAGATAAAAGTAGATGGATCAGGATGAATTGGTAGTACCATAGGGATGGGTATGGTTGGTTAGACGAGGGGTCGGCATGGATGAAGCAACGGAGGGCTCGGCATAGACAAAGGTCGATGGATCGGCATGGTTTATTGGTTTGGAAAGTTATACTTCAACTCGTAAGTAAGGGATTGACATAGCATATAAAAGAGATCGGCGAGGCTTGATAATTAGCAAGGGATTGACATACGTGAGTCCACCAAGGAGGGATCGGCATATGTCAGAAACCAAGTTCATTCTTGATTCTAACGATCAATATCTTGGGATATAGAAGTCCAAAGCAAATGAAATTTAGAGAGCAAGATGTATGGACCCTAGGGAACCCTACCCTAAGTATCACATGTCATTTGAAGGGGTTTGGAGGGATCGGCACTCTTCTCTTAGTAGGGATCGATACCTATCCCTATTCAGAATTGGTTTAGTTGGATTTGCAATAAAGATTGATCAATAGCTCAAGTTCTACCAATCCAATTGGCATAAAACTTGGAGGCTAAGCATAATATAACATAGGAAAGCTCCCCTATGGATCGCATGGCATCTGGAAGAAGTTGGAGGGATCGATACCTATCCCTCCATAGGGATCGGCAGAAATCAAGATTTAAATAACACCACTACACGGAAAACGCGATATCTCACAAATCGTAGGTCGAAATGGCATGGAATTTGGAGGGCAAGTAGCTAACATCATGGGAAATCCCTTAGGGGGATCACACCCCAATTGAACACCAAAATAGGGGTCGGTACTAATCCCTATTGTGGGCCCCAATGGGCTTGGAAATTTATCGGTGGCCTCGTCTTGGTCTCCCGAAGCTTCTGACAAAATTTCATCCAGATCCGTGCACATCTTCCCCTATTAATACGGCAGGCATGGTGTTAGAAAATGGATCTTCTTTCTACTTCTCTTTATCTTCAAACTAGGCAACACTCTGTCAATTTGATTCTTGGATTTAAGATTGTAACTGTAAAAAAAATTCAGTATAATAAAAAGGATTATTCGTAAACGGACGTAGGCCAGAGTTAGCCGAACCACTATAAATCTTGTCTCCTTTTACTTGCTTTCCGATTGTTTTAATTTTGTTCTTCATTTATTTATCTTCATATTTCTGTAATTGGATTGGATATTGGTACTTTCATACAACTGGGTGTTGGTGGCCAATTTTAACCCCAACAGTTACACTTAGACACTAGCATAGTTACAGACCCTATGATTATATCAAACCTAGTTGGAAAATCGGCTTATTTGTCTATGATATGTAGGGGTTTGAAATTGTTTATTTTGGGGGTTGAGTTCGATTGTGAGGCTTTTGTCTTAGGATTTCCTGGGTTCAATTTTATTTTGGGCATGGATTAGATGACGATGTATTGGGCGATCCTAGATTATGATAGGAAGGTTGTTAGGTTGGGTACTTGTAGTAAACACAGTTTGGAGGTTTATTACAATCACAGAGGTTTAGTCATGTTGATCTACCTATATTCATTAGACCTATCACATGACGAGTAAATGTTGTGTTTGTAGTTAGAGATTACCCAAACGTCTTTTCTAAGGTTATTGGTCTCCTACCTTAGAGAGAAATCGAGTTTTGAATTTACCTTGTGGAGAGCGCCAGACCTATTGCCTTATATTTGAGGCATATGGCTCCTAAGGAGAGATGCGAGTTGAATAAGCAAGTGAATGAGCTTTCGGAGAAGGACTTGATTAGGAGGAGTATTTTAGAGTGGGGAGCACCAGTTATCTTTGCCACCAAGGCAGATGGTTTTCTGAGACTTTGCATCGATTATCGGGAGCCGAATAAACTAACAAAGAAGAATCGTTACCCGTTGCCCCGAATAGACGATCTCTTTGATCAGTTGGTTGGAGTGAAGATGTTCTCACGGGTTGATTTGGCTATCAGATTCCACCGGCCACGTATAGTTGAGGATAGTATTTAGAAGACTGCTTTTCGTACAGCCAACAGATTTTATAAGGGATTAGTCATGCCCTTCAGATTGACCAATGCTTTAAATGGGTTACTTAATAAGTTTGTGGTGGCATTTGTGGATGATATATTAGTTTATTCAAAAAGTGAGGAGGAGCACAAGTTTCATTTAGAAGAAGTGCTTAGTACACTCCACGAGCATAAGCCGAAGGTAAAATTTTCTAAGTGTCACTTTTGGCATGAGAAGGTATGCTTTTTGGGATACCTTATCTTGGAAAGTGGGCTGGCGGTTGATCCTAGCAAAGTCACTGTAGTACAGGATTGGCATGTGCCGAAGAATGCCATGGAAGTATAGAGTTTTCTTGGTTTGGCAGGTTACTATAGGAAGTTCATCAAGGACTTTGTGAAGATCTTTTCCCCACTAACCCGCCTTACCAAGAAGAATTTGATTTTCTCAGGACGCGAAGTGTGAGGATGTTTTTATTAAGCTAAAGGTGGCGTTGACTAGTGCACCTATTTTAGTATTACCCGATGGCATGATGGCATTCACGGTATATACCAATGCTTGTGGTACGGGGTTGGGCGCGATGTTGATGCAGGAAGGGATAATAGTGAGCTATGCTAGTCGATAGTTGAAGGTCCACGAGAGAAACTATCATACCCATGATCTTGAGTTGGCAGCCATTGTCTTTGCACTTAAGTCGTGAAGACACTACCTTAGTGTCTTCTAGGAAAGTGGTTCTAACTGTATGTGGATCATAAGTCTCTAAAGTATTTATTCTCTAAGAAAGATTTGAACCTAAGACAACAGTGGTTGATGGAGTTCTTAGCATCATATGTAACAACCCTACTTTCTACACCGTATAAATAAATATATTTGATTAAATAAAAGTGTTTGAATTTGATTTGATAATTAATAATTTCAAAATAAATTTTAGTTAATTAAATTCTAATTAAAAGAGATTTGGATGTAATATATTGAATTAAATTAATAAATTCTTTTCAAATAATTTGCTAAAATCAAATAAATTGGTTTCTTCAATATGAAATACTTTAAAGTGTAAATAATTTTATATTAGGTTGTAATTTTATTTAAAAATTAAATTAAATTGCTTCAAAGAAAGGAAAAAAATGTATTTGATTTGAATTATTGCCCAAACCCAAAAACTAGCCTATTCACTTTTTTCCTTCTATCTCAAATGATTTACGCGTCATTTCTAGCAAAAGCCATACCCTTCTCTATCAGCCCCCACCCTCAAAATTAACACATGCGACTTATAAAAAAGTCTCAAATTGAAGTTGTAACGTTGGCGTCGTTTACTGATTGAGCGTCGACCTGGGAAGCGCACTATCGATCTTAGGGGGTAAAGCAATGCAACTAGTGTAGTTGATTCTAGGTGAGGGGAAGAAGACGTGATTTAAGGTCGTATGTGTGCATTTATAGTAGCAGCGGCGGAAGTTGAAGAATTCCAGCAGCGATTTCCGATGATTTGAGCAAGCGTGTGGTGGAAGATTAGTGCGGTGTTTTGGGCGACGTGGTACTCTGGTTGCAGCAGCATGATGAAGTGCCGAAGTGGAAGCGTGTGCGATGTGGCTGCAGCATTTTCGAATGTTCGTTTTGGGCAGTGGTCAGCAATTCTAGGCATCCAAGTTTACTGATGGATAAAGATAAATTCGATGTTCCTTCCACCCATTCATTGAGTTTTTCTTTACACTCATAACTATATCTATATGGCATTGCGCATATATATTATCCTGATTGATGATTGAATTGCACGGTTGAATTGTTTGTTTGGTATTGTAATGAATTTAGTTGATATGGATAATGTTGTGATTATTGATCAATCGTGTAGGTTGGAAGTGTACAAACGGAACTCTGTCCGTTTGTGAATTGAACTAAATATTTATTTGTATTTGATGTGTGAATTTTATTGATGACCATAGTTTGATGCGACTTGGGTCACGCGATATTGATAGTGATGTTCGTTGATATGTTTGTGGAGTAATTTTACTCTATAATTATATATATATATATATATTTATTTATTGCTTGTTTTGATGAATTTTTTAAAAGCTTGGAAATATTATTTAAGAGTTTTAAAATCTTATTAAAAGTAATTTAAATATTTTACTAAATATTATTTAATTTAGCTATTTTCAAACTTATAAATATATTTTCAATTATAAATATCAACATAGTTTCCTTTTGGTTATAAAACTCTTTTGAAAATAAATAATATAATATATTATAAGTTTGAAATTGCTTTACATGAAATATGTGATATATTGTTATTTTATAAAATATAATAGGAAATAATAATATTGTTTTAAGTGATTTTTGTTATAAAGGTTATTAAAAATATTATTGAAAGGGCTTTCAAACCTTAGTAAAAATATAAAAGTCTTTTATAAAGTAATTAAATGATTTTGTACATGTTTTAAATAAATAAAAATCTTTTTTTATAATATGAGAAATTTCTAATATGGTATGATTTAAAGGAAAATGTTATATTCCTGATTAGTTTAAATATTAAGTGAAGATTTTATTGATTTCGCCATCATGAATGATTCACCGTTGAGATTGATTGTTTAGTGATTTGATATGATACAATGATGACATCCTTCATAATGATTTTATAATGATATTATTCCATGTGACAAGAAATTAGAATAAATGGAGTTATAATACCATTTAGGATGAGGCATTCAGTAATATTTCTTTGGTTATTCTTTGGACTCGTTATATAGAATATTTGTAGATTGAGTGTAGTTTATAAGTAGTGAGTAAACGTTTGAGTATCACACAGTGGTATGAGATGCTGTTGTGATATTTATTGGTTATTCATCGTAAGTAGATGACACTCACACAATGGAAATAATATTATAAGATCACTTATGTGAGGTGATGCCCGTAGGTGCGAGTAGGGTGGGTGCCCTTATTTTTATTGATATTGTGTGACATGATGTACTCCTGTTATTAGAGTTGAAGAGAACTAAATGGCTAGAATCCACCCTAGTGGCCTGATCTTGGGGTCGCGTCTCATATCTGGGAACCTTTATTTGATATATTATATTTGATGTGCATCACATGATTTGGGTTAGAAGACCTATGGGGTAAGTGCCCCATATTATGAGATTTGGGTTAGGTAATCCATATGGCATGTGCCCTATAGCCCCTTTGTTATGTTGCATAGGCCAACAATCTGTTACCTATTGGGACAAGGCAAGGTCGTGACTAAGAGGTTACACACTAACCAGCCACTGGTGGATATGTGTCACGATATCCGTTGAGTTAACTAAATATTATAGGAGCATATCAGGTTAGGTGACCCTGGGCTCCTAGAGCGGGCAGACAGCCATCAGTCTCCCTTATGGTTCTAACAGAGTGGTATTTGGCATATTCTATTGATAAACCTCACTTAAGTATAAATATGGGTTATGTGACCCATATATTGATGTATATATAACTTTACTTAAGACTTTGTATATGTCGCACGGTCATTTTCCATCACGATATTGATTTATTTATATATAAAGAGATAAGATTATATCTGGATAGATGTCAAAAGTATAGTGGATGCTCATATTTTTATTATTTCCGACTAATGGGTAGGTGTCCTATATTTTACAATCAGATAGTCTATTTTACATTGTTTTGATAATAGTAGTTTATTATTTGAGATTGAGAGATATACTTGATAACATCTCTAATTCGATGATTTATGGACTTTGATAATGATTTCTGGATATGGACGATTCACCCATTTGATGTTATTTCATGATTTTTGATTTGGTCAGTTTTATATGGATGATGACCTTTTCATACTGGGTTTTGTGGTATTCAACGTTATATGATATCTGGGATTGTTTGAGATAATATTATTATATTTATACCCAGTATATATAGAGTTCCATATGTTTATTGACCTTGGATTTGGATATAGTCTAACACGTTTATTATTTATAAAATACTCGGGTCAATCTGATACATTTCAGGTATAGGGACGTTGAGACCAGGTTGTATTATTTAAGCATAGAGGAGACTAGTTATTCAGTGTTATATATATTGATTTGTATTGTATAAAATCATGTATGTATATGACATGGTGATGTATATCATATTTTGTATATTGTTGTATTATATATTATCGCTGTGATTGACTCTGTGATCTTTGATGTTTTACTATATATTGTGTATTTTTCTATCCTAAAGGCACACATGTTTATTGCTTTATGCCGATACTGCGTACATATAGCTGAGTTATTTATTTGATGCTTGAATACGTACCAGTATTAGCCCAAGGGAATATTCATGTGTGTACCCTATATCGTCTTATTCTCTGTATCATCCAATAGTATTACTTTGTAATACTCTTGTTAGTATGGATATAGAGGTGGAGGTGTTTACATCGTATGACTTCGATATCTCATATACCTCGGACAAGGGCAATGTTGTAGCCAATGCCTTGAGTATGCATCATGTAGTGTTGAGTCCTTTGTTCTTAGAGTGGAAGCATTTGGAATTCATTTCTATGTTTGATTTCCAACCATCATCAGATATCACTCTAGGTTTGTTAGCGGCTTTGGATGTACAACTTACACTCATATACCGCATAGGGTCTAGTCAAAAGCGAGATAAGGAGTTGTTAGATATTTTAGAGAGGATTGGTAGAGGAAAGCAGTCGAGTCATTTAAGGCATTATGCCATTGACTCGAAGGGGTGGTTACAAAGAGATGGTAGATTATATGTTCCTTTCATTATGGATTTGATTGGCATGGTACTAACCGAATCTCATCATTCTAGGATGACCATTCATCTCGGCAGAGATAAAATATGCCATGACATAAAGAGAGTCTTTTATTGTCCCGGTATGAAGAAGCATGTGGCGGAGTATATAGCTAGTTTCATGACTTGTCAGAGGTAAAGGTGGAGCAGAAGAAGCCATGAGGATTATTGCAACCATTGGATATTCCTTAATGGAAGTGGGAGGGTATTTCTATGGACTTCATCGATGGACTACCTAGGAGTAGGAGGGGGAATGAGAGTATTTTGGTCATAGTCGATCGACTAAACAAATGCACTCATTTCATTCCGGTTAGGAGTACGAGGACTACTATGTCTCTAGTGACACTATTAGTAAGGGAGGTGGTTAGGTTACACGGAGTTCTGTCTAGCATTATTAGCGACCGAGATCCACTATTCACCGGTGAGTTTTAGAGGAGCTGATAAGTGGCTTTGAGCACCTAGTTGAGCTTGAGTACCGCTTATCACATATGCGGATAGATAGAAAGAGAGAGTGAACCGAGTATTGGAAGAGTTACTTCAGTTGTGCATATTAGATTTTGAAGGCTCTTAGGAAGATCACTTTCCACTAGTGGAATTCATCTATAATAACAACTACCAGGCAAATTCAGATGGCACCATTTGAGGAGTCATATAGGAGACCTTGTAGATCACTGTCGTGTTGGTGGGACACTACGGATAGGATTATTCTTGGACCAGATACGGTGATGAAGACATCGAAGAAGTTAGACTTGATCCATAGGAGAATGAAAACCGCATAGGATAGGCAGAAGTCTTATACTGACATGAGACGCATAGAATTAGAATTAGCAGTGGGCGATATGTTTTTTTGTGAAGGTCTCACCACTTAGGCATGTTATGAGATTTGGTAGTTTGGAAAAGCTAGCACCGAGGTTTGTAGGGCGTTTTCTTATTACTGGTAGAGTTGAGAAGTTAGCTTATAGAGTGAAGCTTCTTGAGAAGTTAGCGGGAGTCACGACGTTTTTCCATGTGTCACACTTGCGGAAGTGCTTACATGATACAACCGTTGTAGTCAAGGCGAGTCGGCTAGAGGAGGTGGAGGTAGAGAGAGTCGCTTGTTTTACGTGCACCCATTTGTAACAAAGCGACTCCGCAACAAGGTTATTGAGCTTGTTAAGGTTCGGTGAGGAGGCGACCCAAAGGAGAGTACATGGGAGGCCGATGAGAAGATCCGAGCAACCCATCCACAACTCTTTTCTGGTACATTTCCATTTTAGACAATTAAGTAAATATCACTTGTATTTTTAGGTTTAAGCTTGGTATACCTATAGGTAGAGACTATTAGATGGTAGGAATGGTTGTGAATGTGTCGTAAGGACAAGTTTTGGATGATGGATTCTAGTGGATATATTTATGGAATTGATCTTTATGCACGCAGACAGATATATTCTTGAGTTAGCATACACACACACACCCTCCATCACTTAGTTTATTTCATTGAGTTATATGCATATGGTTGTTGCATATGGATTGAACTGTCGTGCATACATGTAGAATTGCTAGTATATATTTACATAGGAAATTGCATTAGATACATGGCATAAGCATTTGCATTTTAGAAGGTCGACTAGATTAGGAGACCGCCTAATTTTGCACTAGTATAAGTATATATGCATTCCACGCCTGCATGTACATGTCGTATCAAAAATTTTAACCAAGGACAATGATTGCCAATGTATGATGGATGTAGTTATTGATTGTGGTACGCACGAGTTACATTTTTTCGTCCTTGGAGATTTTGGGGACAAAATCCTTTTAAGGGGGAGAATGTAACACCCTGGATATTTAAGCAGAAATTTAATAAAAGAATTAAATTTAAATACAACAAGGGCAAAAATGGAATTTTAGCAAACGTCCAAAACTGGCTGCAAAACTTGCACCGTTGTGTTCATAGCGATTTTCAAGACAATTATCATATATAGCATTTTGAAATCGGAGCTAATATGAAGAAGTTATAAACGTTTTAAATTTGAAATTTGAAATTTGAAATAATTAATAAATAAATTTGGAAATAAAAATATACTAAAATAAAAAGCTCCATCGGTCGACAGGTGTATTGGGACCGGTCGACCAGTAGCGGTCGACTGCCCCAAATCATAGCGGTCAACCGGTCGACGATTCAGGAATAAGGTTTGGGTTGGCCAACGGCCAAGATTCGATCGTATATTTTTATCAGCGGTCGAATTTAAATCATACATTTTGAACGGCCAATATTGGTTGAACTCCTATAAACACAACGCTAACCCAAACCATATTTCACAAAAAATAGAGCAGTACATCCAGACTTTTCCAAAGTCAAATCTCTTCCTCAAATCATAAACTTCTTCAATAATAAATAAAAATAAAAATAGAGAGATTGAAGAAATTAAATCAAGCGGAGAGCTAGAAAATGGAGTAGATCCTAGGTGTGATTCGGAGGGGATAACTTGGGTTTGAGGTGAGTGGGTTTATTTTTAACTATATGATTACATACAATTAAGTTTGGTATACCCTATTTGATCTAGGTTGTTAAAATCAAATTGAAAATATTGTTTAATGGAAATTGGAAATTTAATAGTTGTTATATGAATATGATTTCCCTTTTCTAAACCAGAACTGATTAATGTTAACCGATAAATTAAGAAACTGATGAATCTGAGTATAACTCTTTTTGTCAAATTGATAAGAATTGGTGTAAGATGCTAAACCTAGGTTAAACTGATTTACTGCTACTTGAAATTAATACGGAATTTTGATAAATACAAATTATAGATCCATAAGTTGGTTAACTAGAATTCAAATTATAAGTTTACAGTAATGAAATTGGGCGAAGATAATAATTTGCAAAATAAAACCAACGATAATCTATAATTCAAACCCCTAAATAGCGACGACTAATCGACCGCGTTCACTGGAGTGGTCGACCGGTTAACGTTTTCTGAGCGTTGTTTAAACCTCAACTTAAGGCCCAGGCTATAAATAAAACAGCTAGTATATTATATATATATATATATATATAGATGTTAGTCTAGGTAGGGAAGCTAGTTCCCTATGTGGCGACACTAGGATGTTGCGGGACTGGGTAAATGCTATTTATCCAACATGGATCGATATTCGATTAGGGGCGATTCTATCACAAATTTGCAATCATAGGAGGTTCTATAATGGACACACAACACTAATGATGATGTCCGATGAAGTGTGTGGCCCAGCGCCAATGGGAGTTCCTTGATATTCATGGTTACGTGACGTGGTGCTGTGTTGTTGTTGGATCCGATGGTGCAATAAGAGCATTACATTACAACTGAGAGGTGGAAATAGATGCAGACGATGAGACACCCCAGCGAGTCGGCATTGTGTGCTCCTCCTCGGTGCGTAACTAGGATACGTGTATTCGTAGTTGTGGGAAATTTAGTCCCATATGAAAATTGTAGGGAAACTTATGTTGAAGTAGTTATGTGTAGTCATAGTTATGGAAAATATAGTCATGTGGTTAGAATTGTAGGGAAACCTATGTGGAATAGTTATAGTAGCTATTAGTCGATCATTGGTAGTTTTGAGATTTGATTAGTTATTCGATCCTAAGTACGAGCCTACACAAGTCTTTAGTGTATGTATGAATTGAGCTAAACCCCTTAAGTAAAGTAAACATGTAACTCATGACACGTGTAGGACATTCTAGGTCATTAGAGCATTACTAAATTTAATTGTATGTGATCATCATGTATTAATGATGTACTCATTCACCAAACCTTTGTCAGATCCACCACTTTTCCTTTCCTTTTCCCCACCACAGGAGGACAGGGCAACAGGTGATTAGCCCAACGTTAGTACTTGGAGAGACGAGCTTGACATCGGATTTGCTTTTTATTCTGTTACTCTCCATGTACTTTTTATCGTACTTAGTATTTTATCAGACTATTTTATGTATTTTTGTACACCGTGTATTTGACTACGTACTGTTTTGTGACCGCATTTTGGATATTTTCTTATTTATATTTTTCTATCTTCCGCTATGAGATCTGAAGGCGTAGTATTTCTTAGATTTTATCCTTTTATCCTTAGTCTTTGAAATGTTTAAAAACCACGACAGCTCGTATTTCTCGACATTGACGCGAGTCCGAAAGTCACCCTAGACTTTGGATCGGTGTGTCGGGAGATACGGGATTTCGCAGTTGGCGTCTAAACATTGCTAAAGTAGGAAAATGAAAAGTGGAAGAAAAAGGAAAATCTCCTTTAGGTCCCTAAAGTTTATAAACTGCAATGGTCAGGTATAATTAAATTTTTATATCCAAATAAATTACTATTTAACTCCTAGATCTTATATAGGTAACTTCTTCATACGAGATCCGTTTGAGACGTGGTTCACGTCAATATGATCGTTATAAAGTTTAGATAAATTTGGTATAACTTATTTACACATTAGAACAAGTATATAATTATGGGATATAAATAAGAATAAAAATATACAATCCCTTGACTAATTAATTAAACTTTTAATAATATAGTTAATGACCCATTTATTTATAATGATGATTAGTTATCCCTATATATAACTTTGAATATAATTTAGGGATCAGTTGTCTTGATTAGCAATTAGTAAAATATTTATATAGTGGGTCAATATAATTATATTTGTGCGCATTAATCTTATATTTGTAATAGAAGCCTGCTCATCCGTGTGGCTACCAACATTCACAATCATGATAGAAGTCTGTGTCAGTATGACTACAAACAGTTACAGATTATTAGATTATCCCTTAGTACAATATTAAATATTTATTGGTTAGAAATAATTAATTAACATGTTTAAGAAAATAATAATAATTCTGAGTAGTGAAAGACCTTAAGCTATAATTACACTAAACATAACATTTGTACACATTTTCCAATTTTAGTATGTATAAATACAAGTTAAGGTTATGTGCACAATGCCAGTTTTATAGTGTATAAAAAATAAATAAGGTCAACTACACTTTGCCAGTTTGTAGTGTACAAAAAACAGATAAGGTCAAGTACACTTTGAAGTTTCATAGTGTATAGATGATAGATAAGAATAAGTACACATCGCCAGTTTATCATGTATATTTTAGTATACGCATTGATAGTTTATGAATATAATTAGCAGTGGAGTAATATACACATACGCCATATATGGTAGCAATATATAAATCTGCCTGTTTTATTGTATATATTATATAGTTTGGACAAGAATTATTCTTTAGAATATAAACATATTATCCCAATAAGCTAATTGGGTAGACAACTGGATGTTTGAATAAAGGATTCAGTAATAAAAAATACAGGATACATTGTGAAGTGACAGAAAGGCTTCTGACATTAGATAGTATGGACTATCTGGGTGTTAGTACTCTATCTACACATTGCTTTGTATTTTAATAATCGGTCCATTATGAGTTAAATATGATGACACTCTTACGAGTAGTGAAATGCTAAAAGGTACTTAAATTGTCTCACTTGTTGCACAAATATGAGTTTAATGTGGTGATTAAATATATAAGTGATAAGTTGTAAGTATGGATATTTATGTTATGCATTATGGAAAAGAAATATAATGAATATGATCATTGATTATGTGCGCACTTGATAATGTTAAATGTGGTCCACACTAGAGTTTAAATATATGTGCCTTGCTTATGTCAAAAATATTTCATATTATTGTTAATAACAAGATGTTGCAGGAAAATTAAGGCACTAAGGTATTGTCTTTTTTATATGGTGATGCTCTGTTTATTACCATCTATTAATTATTTATATGTACTCACATGTGTATATAGTTATTTACCCTTATGATATTATCTGGGTTTCGGGTAGTGAGTACGATGAGATAGACTCTGTGTGATTAGAATTGCACCTAGTGGATCTTGTGAGATCTATTCGATGTGAGGGTGTTTTGGCGGTGAATTCAAGTGCAATATCAGGAAAGCTAATATCCATCTTAGCTAACCACCACAGGATAGAGCCTCAGATCTGTGATGAGTTAGCCCTATCATCATTGGTCAAACAGTCTGCTACTTGGGCTTTTCCTAGGATTTGATCGTAACTCTTACTGCCATATAATTGATGTAGATATTGTTATGATTTTAAGTGTTATTTGGGGTAGCAAGGAGGCCGTGTTTGTGTGGTAGCACTCACCATTTGAGTTACCGGGTACTTTCTTTAATTTATGTAATCAACTTCTGGTATAGATTAATAGATTCCTAATAAATATGTTTCTTTTGCTAATTTTAGGAAAATGCGATTTTGGGAAATCTAAGGAATATGGTTTGGAAATCTTTTGGAAAATGAGTTTGAAAATAACATAGAAAATAAAATATGAAAACTAAAATAAATAGTTATGGACAATAAATGGGTATTATGAGATGAGTGGGGCAGATAGTGTGTTGTGTGAAATTTATCTATGCACCTTGATAATTTTAATGCATGCATCATTATAGTGCCAAATAGGACTGCTGTGGAATGTTAACATACAATTATTCATGTTTTGTCCATGCTATTAAGTATGATTTCTTTATTGTATCATCATACTTCATATTGGAGATGTTTTATGATCGTGTAAAGCACAACAGTTTTACTTGGACCGTGTCGAGAGCTCAGTTAACCTCTATACTCTATACATATCCCATTAAGGAAAAATGTAGATAGGAACTTCATAATTAGCAATACTATTATCTACAATATCCTAAGGAGATGCAATATTGTTATATATATGGGCTCGGTTATTAGGAATCTATGATGCAGATTGTTTGACCAATGATGATAGGGCTAACTCATCACAGATCCCTATGGTACTACCAATTAAATGTTATGTTATGCTTGATTAATATTGTATATCGTGGTACTATTATTTGACCAAATCAGCTTCTGGACGGTGGTGAAAGCTCATTTAGTTGTTATCAACTTAAATGTTATGTTATGCTTAATTAATATTGTATAACGTGGTACTAACGTTATGGTTGTAGGTACCCTTTTATGTAATTACTCTTAATTAGGCTTTACTAGTTAGTATTAAAAGAACCATGTTGGGCTTGATCCTGTAATAGGGTTCATAGGCGGTCAAATTGGCACCGTGGCATGGTCCACTTCCCATTTATTTAATATTCTACATTTGTATGCATATTCATATAATGAGATTGTATGATAGGTGGATATTGATTTTTTCTATCGAAAAGATAAGCAGGAAAAGCACTGTGAGTTCCACTTTAGATTTTGTACAAGTACACCAGTTGAGTCAATAACGATACACCACTATGATATTTATGTTATTGAATATATACATCCCATCACATCTTACTTGATTACCTTATAAGTAATGCCTATCTTGTTCATATATTGTGCTATTTATGGGTAGTTCAATGGTTTGTTTTGGTAGATGTTTTGGTTTTTGGCACTTCAAACGAGGGTAAAAGTCCAGATCGTCACAATGGATGGTTGAAGTGCGGTTGAAAATGTGATATGACCAAAGAACGAGCGGTAGTTCTTTGGCTCGGTTCCCCTTAGTTTTCACGAGGCGCTTCTTGAGAGTGGAATTGATGGTTCTATTAACAACCTCGACTTATCCATTGGCTTGAGGGTAAGCAATGGAAGAGAAGCATTTTTCAATCTCATTCCTTGTGTAGAAGTCTTGAAAGATGATGCTCTCAAATTAAGTGTCGTTGTCGATGATGATTTTCTTTGGAAGGCCAAAATGATAGATGGTGTTCTTTATCACGAAGTTCAAGACCTTGGGAGTGTTGATCCTAGTAAGTTTGCCTTGACCCATTTGGTAAAGTAGTCGACGGCGATTATGGTATGATTGTATCCTCCCTTTCTATTTACCAACATTCCTATCACGTCGATCCCCATATGTCGAACGACTATGGGGAAGTCATTGGAGTAAGGAGGGTAGGAAAGGCTCTGGACATTTTAACGAACTGCTAACATCAATCGCACTTCTTCACATAGTCCATTGAATCTTTGATTATAGCAAGCCGATGGTACCCTTATCGGAAAACCTTTTTTGCTAGGCTTTGGTCAACGACATGATCCCTGCAAAATTCTTCATGCGGCTCTTCTAGAATCTGGTTGGCTTCATCTGTAGACATGCACCACTAAAGTGGCATGGATTACCTACACTTGTAGAGCCTCTCACCACGATCCTGTAGTTGGGAGCCGGGTAGAGAATCTTTCTGATCTCCTTGCGGTTGGTAGGACGCTCCTCATTTTTTAAATACCCGACAAGAGGCACCGTCTAGTTGTCCGTGGATGGCACATCTATTTCCGTTGTCGTTCCCCTTGGCTTATGGCAGGGGCCCCTCGAATCTCTAAGGGGGCCCAAGGAGTAACTTCTTTTGGGTTGCTTACTGCCTTGGCCAACTAATCGGCATTGGCGTTTTGCTCTCTATGTATCTGCTCCAATTTGAACTTGGTAAATGTGCCGATAATTTCTTGGCCTTGGCAATATATAAGGTCAGTGTCTTGTTATTCACTTGAAAGAACTCGCCGATCTGATTGACGACCAAAGAAGAATCACCGAATACATGGATGGAACCCATATGCAATTCTCTTTGCATCCCGAGGCTGAACAGAACAGCTTTGTACTCTACTTCATTGTTGGTCGCTTAGAAAGTAAGGCAAACCGCAAAACACGGTTCTCTTCCTTTGGGCATGATAAGAACCATGTTTTCCTCTGCCTCTTCTCATTTCATGCTCCTTCCACATACATATGCCAAACTGACTGACTAGTGACAGTCTCTTCTTCCTTGTTGTTCGGGCTTGAGTACTCAGCGATGTAATCTACGATGACCTAGCCCATGATGGAAGTGTGCGGCTAGAAGGAGATGTGATGTTGCCCAAGCTCGAGGGACTACTTTAATAGTTAGCATGCCGTGTCGGGCCGACTAAGGATTTGCTTTAAAGGCAGATTGGTTATGACTTTCATGGAATGGGCCTGAAAGTATGGTTGGAGTTTTCGAGCTCCCATGAGCAGGTAGTAAGCAAGCTTCTCAAGCTTAGAGTATCTCGCTTTTGGTCGGTCAACCACTTATTGCCATAATAAACCGACTGTTGGACTATCTTGTCATCTTTGATTAAGGCAGCGCTGATTGCATGGCCAAACACTGCCAAGTATAGATATAAATCCTTTAGTATCGAAGGAGTTGCCAAATACTGCTTCGGTCCCTTGAATGCCTTAACCCACTCATCGTTCCAAGTGAACAACTTTCCCTTCCTAATGAGGTCGAAGAAGGGGAGACGTTGATCTGTTGCCATTAACATGAACTGGCTTAATGCTACAACCATCATTCAAGCTTTGCACTAGTTTCATAGTTCTAGGGAATTGCATACCTTGTATGGCTTGGATCTTATCGAAATTAGCTTCAATGCCCTTGGCACTCACAACATAACCCAGGAATCTATCAAACCGGGTGGCAAATGATCACTTCATTGGATTTAGGTTTATATTGTACTAGCATAATATGTCGAAAGTCCCGACCTAGTTCTATACATGCCCCTGGTCCTTTCGGACTTCACCAGCATGTCATCCACATAAACATCCATGGATCAGTCGATATTTTCAGAGAATATGCGATTAATTGGACACTAATAGGTAACGCCTACATTTCGCAAGCCAAAAGGCATGACATAATAACAGTTAGATCGACATTCGTAATTAAGGTGGCATGATAATGGTCCAGGCCGTGCATAGCAATTTGATTGTACCCAGAATAGGCATCCATAAAGATGAGGAACTCATGCCCACTAGTCGCACCCACAAGTTAATCGATGCAGGGTAAAGGAAAACTACCTTTGGGGCAGGCTTTGTTGAGATCGGAGAAGTCAATGCAAATTCTTCATCTCCCATTTGGCTTTCTGACCAACAAGTGGTTTGCTACCCGGACCTAATATTCTGCCTCCCAAATGAAGCCATTGGCCAATAGCTTCTCTACCTCTTCCTTGGAAGCTCGGCACCTTTTAGGATTGAGTGGTCGACACTTTTTACGGATAGGGATGGCAATTGGATTGATGTTGAGCATGTAGCAAATGATCCTAGGATCAATGCTAGTTACATCAGCATGCCCCATGAGAATACATCTTTGCTTTATTACAGGAAACTGATTAGATCCTCCCTAATTTTTGGGCTGAGCTATGTGCCGATTTGAACGACTTAGCTTAGGTCGGCATAGTCTATGGAGATTGGTTCCAAAGGAATCGTCAGCCCATCTTTAACGCTTGGATCACCCATGTGCAAGTCCAACAGGCCGTCATTTGGATCTGAGCTTGTTTCCAAGTTGTGTTGATCTAGTTCGTAGATCATGCGCTCTATGAGATCCTCGATCGCGACAGACGTCTGTGCTCTTGTTGGAGTAATGATGTTTCTCCTAGCTCTTACAAATGAGTTCGCCAACGTTAAGAGGGCAGGAGTTGTTATGCTTGATGACCCCACCTACCACAGGGAGCGACTTGGTCATTTCATGCTATGATGGGCTCTCTAGTTCATCAGGGTATGGCTAAGGATATACAACTCCTACCATCCAAGCCTTCGATGCGACTGATAGCCCGAGCATAACCCTGAGCGTTTTGGGCTCGAGGGTACTCACACGTGACATGCAGCCAGTTAATGTGGATTCATGGTCGAGGGTGGTCTTGGCATGACCCTGAGCATTGCTTGGCTCGAGGGTACTCTCGGGTGACAAACCAACAGTGGTTGTTTCTTTATTGGCAAGGACGATCTCAGTACGAGTGCTTGACACTCTCTTGGGTGACACATCACTGATTGACAATATCTTGCTCAGGTAGATTGTTGCTAGAGGGAGGAGCTATTGTTGATGCTTCAGAATTGGGGATGGTCTCAGCATGTATCGGAGTACTGATAGACTCGATGGTTCTCTTGAGTGACTTGCCATTAAAGGTTGCAATCTCTTGCTGAAGCATGAGAACATCATTCTTTGCTTGCTTGAGGGAGGTTCCATAACACTCCCTATCCTTCTACCATTGCCTTTGATTTTGCCAACCCTGCCTTGAGCAGGGAACATAATGAGACGATTCCAGTAGATGATGACATCCAGTTTGACAACTGTTAGTTGTCCTATTAAAAGATTTTATGCAGAAAGGAGATCAACTACCACAAAGTTTACCTAAATTTTTACAGCAATGGGTTTTTGGCTGAATATCATCATAAGTGAGGTGGTTCCTATTGGAATAATATCTATACCCCCAAAGCTATAAATTAACACGGCTTATAGGGTAGAGGCAGAAAGTTTAAGAGCCGCGAAGATAGGTTTGAACATGATGTTGATTATTCTTCCCCCATCCATGAAAGCCACATGTACATTTGAGTGGGCCATTGCAAGAGTGATGACCATAGGATCATGACGAGGGCAAGAGACTGCTTCCGTATCTTCGATAGTGAAGGTGATCATCCGGTCTGATTCCAGCTGGGGTGCTTTCGATGCTCGATGTTGTAGTGAGTAGACCTGGCCGGTTATGCCCACTTTATCAAGGATTGTGCTCCCCGGCTACTGCCAACTACATGCGGGCCTTTGCATATGGTCAAGATGTCAATGATTGCTGTGACGTTGTTATTGAGCTGATGAGGCTGAGTCAGTCGTTCATCATTGTTTTTTCTTTACTCTACATGATGTCGAATAAACTCCAAAAGCATTCCATCCTGGATGAGTCTCTAATCTTATCCTTAAGCACTCGAGTGGCCGTAAAGTTAGTGAAACTTGCAGTACTTGTCGTTGCCACGATATTCCTCCCATTATCCATTTTTGTTGGTGTTGGGCCTTTGAAAGAGCACCTGTTCCCTGGTGGCAAGGTATATTATTGCTATATCCCCATTTAAAGTAGCATAACTAGCATATCTGGACATGTACTGAGTGTCGGCCTCTGCTCGCCTTTTGACGTAGTTTTGGCGACTATTTCTTTGTCGTTCAGCATTATTGCGAGGACCAACTTGAGTGGAATGCCTGGTTTCATTGTCGTTGTCATAAAGTTCAACGTCTTCCGTTCTCGTTATGCCATTCACCCATTGATAAAAGTCAGTCATGGATGTAGCCGGTTGCTTCTGAAGCTCTTTCCACATTTTTGACTTGTATTTGAACTCCGAACAGAAGGTCATAACCAAGCTATTCATGTCTACAACCTTAGCCCAAGTGGGCTCTTTATTGAAGCGGTTGACATACAACCATAAGTTTTTAGTAGGCCCCTGTCAGATGTTACTTAGTCCATTAGCCATCAAAACATAGGGTCCTCGAAGTAATGAATCTGGTCTTGAAATATGCACATAGAAGGGCCCAAGAACTAATGCTGCCCAGTCGCAAATGCAAGAACCAACAAGTGGCCGGTCTATGAGAGTGGATGGAAAGAGCAAGCACTTTACTGGGCCAAAAAGCTGATTGACACGGGTAATAGAGTTAAAGGCAATGATGTGATCGGATGGGTCAACACTCTTATCATACCTATCAATAGGCGGCAAGGCGTACCACATATGGATATAAGAATTCAGAATCTCGTCGAAAAATGGTTCTCCACTCTCGTCGTTAGAGAATGCTTCATACCGAGTACTTCGGGCTTGCATTCTTTACTGGCAAAGAATGTGCATTTCCTCTCGAAGGCCAACATCGGTCTACTACGGGATATCTGTCCAACGATGGACTAAAGACTCAGCCTGTGCCGGGATGGAGTTAGAGATCGACGACGAGAGGTAGAATAATAATGATGGGAGCTGGAGCGGGAGACCTCCTCTCCCTATGCACAGAGGGTGACTTTGTATGTCTGAACCGCCCCTCTCTTAGTCTGTTCTTGGCCACACCACTATGAGATCCAAAGTGTGCGAGAGATTCACATGCTCCCCATCGGCAGTGGGAGAACTATTGTTGAGACAGTCAAAAGCAAAAGTCCATAGACATTCGAAAGCCGACGACTGCTCCGCTGAAAGGGGATAGCAGTGTCTCGGTTCTCTAGGCGTGACTATATCTAGGGCAATATCAACAACTTGACTTGGCATACACGCAATGTACCTTCTCGAATGGGCATGAACATCCATGAGTGGGGTTTTAAGCACCACTCTTTCCAAGGCCTCAGTGGTATTCATGAGGTAATAGGCGTTGATAGGGATAGGTTAGTGAGCAGGCAGGTTTACTGTAGGAGGTGCTGGTGGGATGTAGTTCACAATAGGTAGGGTATCCAACTATGTCCTTATACTTGGCACATTGCAGGCCAAATGACCCACGTTTATTACATGTTGCAACACAATATGTCACATCTCATCGTTGAGCCCATGAATAGGATGAGCAACGCTAGCGACATTGTTTCCATTAGTTTCATATTCGTTGGAGTTGTTACCTTCAATTTCAGGAACTTGGTCCATCGTAACAAGTTAGATCAAATTTTTGTATAGAAAAAAAGTGAAGAAATGCAAGAGTTTTTGGGGGAGGACCTCATTCTAGCACCAAATTATTGACTAACAATGTAACAACCCACCTCGAAACGAGCCTAATTTTTGACTCAGAAAAGGCTCATCGAACCTTAGATCAATTCCAAAGCTGGCTATTGGTTGGTAGAATTAATTTAAAGAACAATACATAGAGCTCTCTGTCTGCACATTCAAAATCGCACAGCGGAAGTATAAAATATAATATCGGATGTAGTACCTATTTTATTTAAAATTCAAATGTTAGAAAGATATAACATAATACCACATAACAATGCCAAATATTTGTAGTGCAGTATTTCAAATTACATAACAACTTCAATAGGTACATCAAAAACATAAAAATAACATAGATAGCTAAATAACTGCCATAAGTCTGCATCTCCGCCGCCATCTCCAAAAATCTGCATTATCATCTCTAACCTATGTTGTAATGAGGAGAGAGCTAAAACAACAACGTACGATGAATATAAAAAATCTCGAGCCTTTATATAATAGTACTTGGGTAGTATAACTTAAATAAAAATATGTCTTACGTATCTTAACTATATTGTAAGTCTTCCAACTATAAGCCCTAAGGCTTTCTTAATCCAATTCCATAACCATTACTCTTTCAACCCAATAACCCATCTCTATCATCAATAATGTCCTAACAATGTAAGAGATAACACCCAAGCCACTTAATACATGTTTAATGGAAACTAGGCAGATTCTAATTATTTAATACCTCATTTAAGGCTGGTCTTCGTTATTTAATATCTATCCCAATGTAGACTCCTCTCTAGTACTATATAGCTAACATTACACGGAATCTCTTAAGGCAACCTAATACTTCAAATCTAAAGCGGACCCTCCCTAAGATATCCTCTACCATACCTAACCGCTAACCTTGACAATTTAATACTTCTTTCATAGGGAAGAGGCATGCCCTTAACCAGCCACTTAATACCTTCAACCTTGAAGCAAGTCCATTGTATTATGACCTATAACCCAATAGTGACATCTCATATTAGGTCGACTATTCGTAAGCACCAGTAGCCTGATTAGCCGGGTAGATTTACCCTACAGAATTTCTAACTAACCTTGCGTCCTCCGTGGGTACTTATTATAGGTGATATCTCATATTAATCCCAAAGTCATATTGCTGGTAGCCGACTTTCGTGTGCTTTTGACTAACCTCGCATCCCTATAACTTAGTCATAATTTACAACACTCTTCTAACATATTATCCCATGTCTCACCGCATTCCATACCGAGGCCTTATAAGAAAAACTCTTATTGCATCTTTACAATTAATTACTTTCCTAAGGGGGATTTAATGCTAATTAATAACCTAATTACTATGCAATTAATACGCTATTAATTATACATTATTTACGTTAACACACACACATACACGTGCCTAAAACATCTCTAAGCGTGCAGAGATTGCACCCTAAATTAACGTTTAAATGTCAAAACTTCAAAATTTATACAAGTCTAATTTCATATCAACAAATATACCATATATCCAATATCCATAATTCAATCAACAAACTTGTATAAAATAGAATCCATACAAAACTTATTTTATACTAAAATAGTGAAATCAACATTAATAGAAACTTGCAATTCATATACTTTTATGCTCTACTCAACTTCTTTGTATAAAATTGAAAAAAAGGAATTTTCTATTTAAATTGCGGAAATAAGCAATGCAAACTATGAATAAAAGAATCCGTACCTTACACACCATTTCCTAATTTAATCTTTTCAAAGCCCTTAATCAGATCGAAAGAAAAAGAAAAGAAGTGGAATATAATGTAAAACATTAAAATTGCATTACCTATAAAATTCCATTATTTTAATGTAGAATAATTGAGGCTCTAACTTAAGAATTGCATTTCACTTAAGGGAAATTTTCGCGCATTTGGCTATAACAGTTTTACTTGGTTCGTGTTGAGAGCTCAGTTAGCCTCTGTACTCCGTACATATCACATTAAGGAAGCATGTAAATAGGAACTTTATAATTAGCAATACTATTATCTACAATATGCTAAGGAGATGTGATATTGTTATATATATATATATATATTATTAACTCTATGATGTAGGAGAAGAGCAGGAAATCATACAATATCGAGCTTTCAAGCTCATTTAGTTGTTATCGACTTATACGTTAAGTTATGCTTGATTAATATTATATATCGTGGCACTAACTTTATGGTTGTAGGTACCCTTTTATGTAATTACCCTTAATTAGGCGTTACTAATTAGTATTAAAAGAACCGTGTTGGGCTTGATCCTGTAATAGGGTACATAGGCGGTCACATTGGCACAGTGACACGACCCACTTCCCATTTATTTAATATTCTGCATTTGTATCATATTCGTATAATGAGATTGCAGGATAGCTGGATATTGATTTCTTCTATCAAAAAGATAAGTAGGAAAAGCACCATGAGTTTTATTTTTGATTTTATACAAGTACACCAGTTGAGTCAATAAAGATACAAAATTATGATATTTATGTTATTGAATATATACATCCTATCACATATTACCTGATTACTTTATAAGTAATGCTTATCTTGTTCATATATTATGCTATTTATGGGTAGTTGAATGGTTTTTTTGGTCGACGTTTTGGTTTTTGGCGCTTCAAACGAGTGTAAAAAACCAGGTCGTCACAATGGCTGGTTGAAGTGCGGTTGGAAATGTGATATGACCAAAAAACGAGTGCCAGTTTTTTGACCTAGTTACCCTTAGTTTTTACAAGGCGCTTCTTGAGAGTGGAGTTGATGGTTCTGTTAACAACCTTGACTTATCCATTGGCTTAAGGGTAGGCAATGGAAGAGAAGCATTTTTCAATCTCATTCCTTGTGTAAAAGTCTTGAAAGATGATGCTCTCAACTTAAGTGTCGTTGTCGATGATGATTTTCATTAGCATGCCAAAACGATAGATAATGTTCTCTATCACGAAGTTCAAGACCTTGGGGGTGTTGATCCTAGTAAGTTGGCCTCGACCCATTTGGTGAATTAGTCGATGGTGACTATGGTATGATTGTATCCTCTCTTGGAATTTATCAACATTCCTATCATGATGATCCCCCATATATCGAACGGCTATGGGGAAGTCATTGGAGTGAAGAGGGTAGGAGATGCTCTAGGCATTTTAGCGAACCGCTTCATTGAATCTTTGATTATAATAAGCCGATAGTATCCCTGTCGAAAAACCTTTTTTGCTAGGCTTCACCCAATGTCGTGATCCCTACAAAATCCTTCATGTAGCTCTTCTATAATCTGGTCAGCTTCATCTTCAGACACGCACCGCTAAAGTGGCATCGGTTGCCCTCACCTATAGAGCCTTTCATCCACGACCATGTAGTTGGGAGCCTGGTAGAGAAAATTTCTGATCTCCATGTAGTCGGTAGGGAGCTCCTTATTTGTTAAATACTCGACAAGACGCACCGTCTAGTTGTCCGTGGGTGGTGCATCTATTTCCATTGTCGTTTCCCTTGGATTATAGCAGGAGCCCTCGAATCTCTATGGGGACCCAAGGAGTAACTTCTTTTGGGTTGCTTGCTGCCTTGGCCAACTAATTAGCCTTGGCGTTTAGCTTCTTGTGTATCTACTCCAACTTGAACTTGGTAAATGTGCCGATAATTTTCTCGGCCTTAGCAACATATAAGGCCAGTGTTTTGTTATTCACTTGAAAGAGTACTCACCGATCTGATTGACAACCAAAGAAGAATCGCTGAATACATGGATGGATCCCACATGCAATTCTCTTTCCATCTCGAGGCCGGCCAGGACAGCTTTGTACTCTACTTCATTATTGGTTGCTTAGAAAGTAAGGCAAACCGCAAAACACAGTTCTCTTCCTTTGGGCATGCAAAGAACCATGTTTGCCCCTGCCTCTTCTCATTTGATGTTCCTTCTACATACATATACCAAACTGACTAACCAGTGACAGTCTCTTCTTCCTTGTTGTTCGGGCTTGTGCACTCAGCGATGTAATCTACGATGACCTAGCCCATGATGGAAGTGTAAGGCTAGAAGGAGATGTGATGTTGTCCAAACACGATGGACTACTTCAACAGTTGGCATGCTGTGTCGGGCCTGCTAAGGATTTGCTTTAAAAGTTGATTGGTTATTACTTTTAATGGAATGAGCCTGAAAGTGTGGTAAAAGTTTTCAAACTACCATGAGCAGGTAGTAAGCAAGCTTCTCCAGCTTAGAGTATCTTGCTTTTGGGTCGGTCAACCTCTTATTGACATATTAAACCGACCACCGGACCATCTTGTCTTCTTTGATTAAGGCAGCGCTGATCGCATGGTCAAGCACTGCCAAGTACAGATATAAATCCTTTAGTATTGGAGGAGTTGCCAAATACTACTTCAGTCCCTTGAATACCTTAGCGCACTCACCGTTCTAAGTGGACAACTTTCCCTTCTTGATGAGGTCAAAGAAGGGGAGACATCGATCTGTTGCCGTCGACACGAACTAGCTTAATGCGGCAACCATCATTCAAGCTTTGCACTAGCAGTGCAGTTCTAAGGAATTGCATATCTTGTATGGCTTGGATCTTATTGGAATTAGCTTCAATACCCTTGGCACTCACATCATAACCCAGAAATTTATCGATTTGGGTGGAAAATGAGCACCTCTTTGGATTCAACTTCATCTTGTAGTGGCATAGTATGCCGAAAGTCTCGATCTGGTTCTATACATGCCCCTGGTCTTTTCGGACTTCACCAGCATGTCATCCATATAAACATCCATGGATTGGTCGATCTTTTTGGAGAACATGCGATTGATGAGACACTGATCAACAATGCCCACATTTCGCAAGCTAAAAGGCACGATGCAATAATGGTTAGACCGACATTTGTAATGAAGGTGGTGTGCTCATGGTCCGAGCCATGCATGACAATCTGATTGTACCCAGAATAGGCATCCATAAAGATGAGGAACTCATGCCCACTAGTCGCATCCACAAGTTGATTGATGCAGGGTATAGGAAAACTACCTTTGGGGCAGGCTTTGTTGAGATCAAAGAAGTCAATGCAACTTCTCCAAGTCCCATCTAGCTTTCTGACCAACACGAGGTTTGCTACCCGGACCAGATATTCTGCCTCTCGAATGAAGCCATTGGCCAATAGCTTATCTACCTCTTTCTTGAGAGCTCGGCACCTTTTAGGATTGAGTGGTCGGCACTTTTGACAACAAGGATGGACTTTGGATTGATGTTGATCATGTGGCAAATGATCCTAGGATCAATGCTAGTTACATTAGCATGCCCCATGAGAAGACATCTTTGCTATACTGTAGGAAACTAACCAGATCCTCCCTAATTTTCGGGCTGAGCCATGTGCCAATTTTAACGACTTATCTTAGGTCGGCATAGTCTATGGATATTGATTCCAAAGGAATCATCAGCCCATCTTTAATGCTTGGATCACCCATGCGAGGGTCCAACAGATCATCATTCGGATCTGAGCTTTTTTCCAAGTCACGTTGATCTAGTGTGTAGATAATGCGCTTTATGAGATCCTCGGTCGGGACAGACGTTCGTGCTCATGTTGGAGTAATGATGTTTTTCCCATCTCTTACAAATGAGTTTGCTAGCGTTAAGAGGGTAGGAGTAGTTATGCTTGATGACCCCACCTGTCAACAGGGAGTGACTTGGCCATTCCATGCCGTGATGAGCTCTCTGGTTCATTGGGGTGTGGCACATGATATAGAGCTCCTGCCAACCAAGTCTTCAGTGTGACTGATGGTCTTGGCATGACCCTGAGCGTTTTGGTCTCGAGGGTACTCACAAGTGACATGCAGCCAGTTAATGTGGATTCATGGTCGAGGATGGTCCTGGCATGACCCTGAGCGTTGCTTGGCTCGAGGGTACTCTCGGGTGACAAACTATCGGCGATTGTTTCTTCAATGGGAAGGACGATCTCAGTACGGGTGCTTGACATTCTCCCTGGTGACACGTCACTGATTGCTAATAGCTTGCTTATGTGAATTGTTGCTAGTGGGAGGAGGCGGTGTTGATGCTTCAGAATTGGGGACGGTCTCAGCATATACCAAAGTACTAATCGACTCGATGGTTCTCTTGAGTGACTCACGACTAAAGGTTGCAAGCTCTTGCTGAAGCATGAGAACACATTCTTTGCTTGCTTGAGGAATGTTCCATAACACTCTCTATCCTTTTACTGATTACCTCTGATTTCGCCAACCCTGCCGCGAACAAGGAACATGCTGAGACAATTACCATAGAGGATGACATCCAGTTTGACAAGCATCGGTCATTCTATTAACAGATTGTATGCAGAAGGGCGGTCAACTACCACAAAGTTTACCTGAATCTTTGCAGCAATGGGGTGTTGGCTGAACATCATCATAAGTGAGGTAGTTCCCATTGGAACAATATCTATACCCCCAAAGCCATAAATTAGCAAGGCTTATAGGGTGAGGTTGGAGGCAAAAAGTTTAAGAGCCATGAAGATAGGTCTGAACGTGATGGTGATTATGCTGCCCCCATCCATGAAAGCCAGATGTAAATTAGAGTTGGCCATTGCAAGTGTGAAGATCATAGGGTCATGATGAGGGCAAGAGACTGCTTCCTTATCTTTGGCAGTGAAGGTGATCAGTGGTCTGATTCTAGTTGGGGCGCTTTCGATGCTGTAGTGAGTAGACCTAACCAGCTATGCCCACTTCACTTTGATACATGGATTGTGCTCCCCGGCTACTGCTAACTACATGCGGGCCTTTGCATATGCTCAAGATGTCGATGATTGCTGTGACATCGTTGTTGAGCTGATGAGGCTGAGTCGGTGGGTCTTCGGTGTTTGTTCTTTACTCTACACGATGTCGAATAAACTCCAAAAGCGTTCCTTCTTGGATGAGTCTCTAATCTCATCCTTAAGCACTCGAGTGGCCGTAATGTTGGTGAAACTTGCAGTACTTGTCGTTGCCACGAGATTCCTCCCTTTATCCATTTTTGGTGGTGTTGGGCCTTTGAAAGAGTACCTGGTCCCTGATGGCAAGGTATATTGTTGCGATACCCCTATTTAAAGTAGCATAACTAGCATATTTGGACCTGTACTAAGTGTCGGCCTTTGCTCGCCTTTTGATGTAGTTTTGACGACCATTTCTTCGTCGTTCAACATTATTGTGAGGACCAACTTGGGTGGAATGCCTAGTTTCATCGTCATCGTCAGAAAGATCAGCATCTTCCGTTCTCATTATGCCATTCACCCGTTGGTAAAAGTCAGTCATGGATGTAACCTGCTGCTTCTGAAGCTCTTTCCATATTTTGGACTTGTATTTGACCTCCGAACAAAGGGTCACAACCAAGCTATTCATGTATGCAACCCTAGCCTAAGTGGGCTCTTTGTTGAAGCAGTTGACATACAACCACAAGTTTTCAGTAGGCCTTTGCCTGATGTTACCTAGCTCACTAGCCATCATAACATATGGTCCTGGAAGTAATGAATCTGGTCTTGAAATATGCACATAGGTGGGCCCAAGAACCAATGCTGCCCGGTCGTAGATGCAAGAACTAGCTGGAGGCCGGTCTATGAGAGTTGATGGAAAGAGTAAGCACTTTACTGGGCTAGAAAGCTGATTGACATAGGTAATAGAGTTAAAGGCAATGATGTGATCAAATGGGTCAGCACTCTTATCATACCCGTCAATAGACGGTAAGGCTTACCACATGTGGATATAAGTATTCAGAATCTCATCGAAAAATGGTTCTCCACTCTCGTCGTTAGAGAATACTTCATACCCAGTATTTTAGGCTTGCATTCTTTACTGGAAAAGAATGTGCATTTCCTCTCGAAGGCCAGCATCGACCTACTACGGGATATTCTGGCCAACGATGGACTGAAGACTTGGCCTGCGCCTGGGTGGAGTTAGAGATCGACGACGAGAGGGAGAATAATAATGATGAGGAGTTGGAGTGAGAGACCTCCTCTCCTTATACACAGAGGGTGACTTTGAATGTCTAAATTGCCCCTCTCTTGATCTGTTCTTGGCCACACCATTGTGAGATCCGGAGTGTGCAAGAGATTCACATGCTCCTTATCGGTGGTGGGAGCACTGTTGTTGAGATGGTCAAAAGTAGAAGTCCGTAGACATTGGAAAGTTGACGACTGTTTTGTTGAAAGGGGACATCAATGTCTTGGTTCTGTAGGCATGACTATATCTAGGGCAATATCAATAACTTGACTTGGCATACACGCAATGTACCTTCTCGAATGGGCATAAACACCCATGAGTAGGGTTTTAAGCACCACTCTTTCCAAGGCCTCAGCGGTATTCATGAGGTCATAGGCGTTGATAAGGAAAGGTTGGTGAGCAGGCAGGTTTACTGTAGGAGGAGCTTGTGGGATGTAGTTCACAATAGCTAGGGTATCCAACCATGTCCTTAACCTTGGCACATTGCAGGCCAAATGACCCATGTTTGTTACTTGTTGCAACACAATATGCCACACCTCATCGATGAGCCCATGAATGGGATGAGCAATGCTAGCGATGGTCTTTCCATTAGTTTCATGTTTGTTGGAGTTGTTACCTTCAATTTCAGGAACTTGGTCCATCGTAACAAGTCAGATCAAATTTTTGTACAGAAAAAAGTAAAGAAAGGCGAGAGTTTTGGGGGAAGGACCTCATTCTAGCACCAAATTGTTGACTAATAATATAATAACCCGCCTCAAAACGAGCCTAATTTTCGATCCAGAAAAGGCCCATCGAACCTTAGACCTATTCCAAAGCTGGCTGTTGGTTGGTAAAATTAATTTAAAGAACAATACACAGAGCTCTCTATCTACACATTCAAAATCTTACAACGGAAGGATAATATAATATTAGAAGCAGTACCTGTTTTATTTAAAATTCAAATGTCAGAAAGATATAACATAATACCACATAACAATGCCAAATATTCGTAACGCAGTATTTCAAATTACATAACAACTTCAATGGGGACAACAAAAACATAAAAATAACATAGATTGCTAAATAACCACCACAAGTCTGCATCTCCGCCGCCATCTCCGAAAATCTGCATTATCATCTCTAACATGTGCTATAATTTGGGGGGTGTTAGAACAATAATGTCCGATGAATGAAAAAAATCTTGAGCCTTTCTATAATAGTACTTGGGCAGTATAACTTAAATAAAAATATGTCTTACGAATCTTAACTATATTGTAAGTCTTCCAACTATAAGCCCTAAGGCTTTCCTAGTCCAATTCCACAACCATTACTCTTTCAACCCAATAACCCATGTCTATCATCAATAATGTCCTAACAATGTAAGAGATAGCACCCAAGCCATTTAATACTTGTTTAATGGAAACTAGGCATACTCTGACTATTTAATACCTCATTTAAGGCCGGCCTCAATTATTTAATATCCATCCCAAGACAGACTCCTTTCTAGTACTATCTAACTGACATTGCACGTAATCTCTTGAGGCTACTTAATACTTCAAATCTAAAGCAAACCCTCCCCGAGAAATCCTCTACCATGCCTAACCGCTAACCTCGACAATTTAGTACTTCTTTCATAAGAAAGAGGTGGGCCCTCAACCAGCCACTTAATACCTTCAATCTCGAAGCAGGTCCATTGTATTATGACCCGTAATCCAGTAGTGACGTCTCATATTAGATCTATTCATAGGCATTAGTAGCCTGATTAGCTGTGCAAATTTACCCTATAGAATTTCAGACTAACCCTGCATCCACAGGGTACTTATTATAGGTGATATCTTATATCAATCCCAAAGTCACACTACTAGTAGCCAGACTTCCGTGTTCTTTTGACTGAGCTCATATCCCTACAACTTAGTCATAATTTACAGCACTCTCTTAAGATATTATCCCATGTCTCACCGCATTCCATACCAATGCCTTATAAGAAAAATCTTATTGCGTCTTTACAATTAATTACTTTTCTAAGAGGGATTTAATGCTAATTAATAACCTAATTACTATGCAATTAATACGCTATTAATTATACCTTATTTATGCTAACACACAAACATACACACGTGCCTAAAATATCTCTAAGCGTGCGGAGATTGCACCCTAAACTGATGTTTAAATGTCAAAACTTCAAAATTTATACAAGTCCAATTCCATATCAACAAATATACCATATATCTAATATCCATAATTCAATCGACAAACTTGTATAAAATATAATCCATACCAAACTTATTTTATACTAAAATAGTTAAACCAACATTAATAGAAACTTACAATTCAAATACTTTTATGCTCTACTCAACTTCTTTGTATAAAATTGAAAAAAGGAAGTTTCTACTTAAATTTGTTGAAATGGGCAATGCAAACTATGAATAAAAGAATCCGTACCTTACACATAATTTTTTAATTTATTCTTTTCAAAACCCTTAATCAGATCGAAAGAAAAAGAAAAGAAGTGGAATGTAAAACATTAAAATTGCATTACACATACAATTCCATCATTTTAATATAGAATAATTGAGGCTCTAACTTAAGAATTGACATTTCGCTTTAGGAAAATTTTGGGGTTTTAATGTGATGTTTTCATAAACGAAATTCCCCTAAGGCATATATCAAATTCAAGTTATACTATACAGTTACTAAAATAAGAAAGACTAAGATTTCCACTCACAAAAAGTCTTTAGCTCTTCCTTTTTTGATTCGTTTACGCCCGCATTAATCTATTACAAATCTCTCCTGAAACCCTAGAGTATTTTTTGAATCTTTGAGCAGAGAGACTAATAAAGCTTCGTCTGGTTCCTAAAATAATTTGTGAATAAAGGTGAGGGGGCTAGGCTCTTATTTATAGTGATTAGAAAGTACCAGAACCGTCGGATTTAGGTCGATTTAAAATAATATAATCTGTAACGTTCGTGGTATGGAAAAAACCCTAGCCGCCACACAGCAGTGGTCGAACGTCATACCCCAGCGGTCGATCGCTACCGGTCGACCAGTCATGGGTAACGGTCGATTGGTTGCCTTATTTGGGAATGATATTATTGCCTTTTGATTAATTTATTTAATATCTTAATTAATTTTTAACATTATCGTTTATTTTGATGTTTACTTAACCCTTAAGTCTAACTACTATTACTTTTTATATTTCAAATTTAAGAATTAATTATTTTTGAATTTAAATTCCATTTATATTATTTTAAATTCGAATACTTCAAACGTCCATGATTTTTTCGTCTGAACTCCGTTTTCAAAATACTATATATAGAAATTGATCAGAAGATTACCATAAATGCCACGGTACAACTTTCATGGTTAAATTATGACATTTATAAAAAAAATTATATTTAGCCTTATCATTAATTTATTAATTAACCCTTTTCTTATTAGTTTATTTCTTATTGATTTTTACGAGATGTTAAAAATAAAGTAGCCAACCTCGAAATTAAATTAATGTGTTGTGAAAAGAAAAAGTTACTTGCCAATCACTAGGTTTAAAAATGTAAAATAAGGAAGTAAGCAAATTAACGTAAATGGCACAAGATATAGAGTGTTCAGTAACCTTGCCTACGTTCACTATGAAGATCTCTTACCATGTTTCTCTCTCACAGTTATAAGGAATTACAAGAGAATAATAAGAACAAAAACTCAAGACTAAAAAGTAGCCAATCCTAAGAGCTTAAGATTTTGATTTGTGGTGTAAGGAGCTCTGGATAGGAGGTATAATAAGAATTCTAATAATTTTCAACTCTTTTGAAGTGGTAATACATGAGGTATTTATAGTGGCTGAAATGCATGATGGATGAATGAAATTACACAAATAAACAAGCGAAAAGCGCGTCTGGCCATTGATCTCGTCGCATGGGCTAATGGAAGATAGCTGTAAAAACAGAAAGTAATGTATGGTTGAGAAGCATGCCAATTATCCTTCTGTACTAGACACTGACTTTGCATTTAATGCGTATTAAATGCCGACGGTTTGCTATAAGAGTAGGTATGCTTTTGCTAGGGTATCATGTAGCTGTACGACCCGTCGTTTATTTTGCATGCCTATATGACAAGACATGTGCATGGATATCTCCGGGCTGAGCTAGCTGGTTGATTGCCGAAGATACGAAGGAACCTGAATGTTGCTAAGGATCAAGCTGCAGGGGAGGTGTCAGACCGATTGTAAGATGACATGACAAGTTATTTGGGATCAGTCAGGGGCAGTTTGTGATGAAGCCGGACTAAAGATAGATCACACTTGAATCGGCCTTGTCAGATATGCTGGCTATCGAGATTGCTTGAGCTGTGCTGGACGACAACTGAAGTGAGGCTAAGTGGACGGGCTGATTTGGGGTCAGACTAATTACGCGTCGACATGAGAGAGTCAGTCATAGTCATGCCAGGCCGGTGTGGTCCGGGCTAGGCTATGCTTTGTTCTATCCTTGTCTGATGGGTTAGTTTTTGAAGGTGCTTCAGGGTGAGTCGACCAGTTGTTGATCTGACTTGCTACCCAATAGATGGGTTGGTTTGGGTCCAGTTTGAGTTTGAACCGACAATAATGAGTCAGTCGAAGATTAGCTGTACCGGCTTTGATTGGGCTGGGCTGTGCTTTAATCGGCTTGTTAATTACTTGTGGGAAAATGGAGCAATACGCACGATTACATAATGCAATGAAGCAGAGTCCTTTAATGTAAAAGTTTCGTTGACAACACTCTTGATGCCTAGACATAATATCGATTACCCAGTACATCCTCATGTAAGTTGAAGTTTAAATTGGTGTAGTATTGGATTTCCTTCTATTCAAAAATGTATACTTTATAATTGAATCGGTCAGATCTTCATTGTCAGAACTCAATGTTTGATATTGTTGTGTAGGAAGAGGAGGAGAAATAGTGTGAAGAGAAAGAAAAATATTGTTTGTGATTAAGAGGACGATAGAAGAGGAAATATCCAGGATTAAGGGAACATTTTGCACAAGCGGAATAGAAAACCTCTACTTGTTTTACGTCCCAGCGTGATGCTGTAGAGGAAACAATTGTTTGTGAACGCAACATGATTTACGTATTAAAAACTTTTACTAAAAGTAAAACTGCATGCTCAAAGTCAAATCCTGATCCAGAACTTAACATGAGACCAGTCAAACTGTCCACAAGTTTGCCAAACTTACAAAATGAGATGTTTAATATAATTTTGTTCAGGCCAGGTAAAACTAAACGGGGTGATGGATGGAGTTGACAAGGTGCCATAGGTTCAATTACGTGGGCCCCTGGTTCCACGTTATAAATTTAGGTGTCAAGCATTCCCTAATAAACCCCAGCGAAAGAGGCCCTAATAAACCCTAACCGAGTGCAGGAGAAAAAGAAAGAAAATTATGAAAGAGGGTGGAAGCAACAGCAATAAAAAGGTAGAGCAACCAAGCAAAGACGAAAGATACACGCAATGGAAGTCTCTGGTGCCGGTACTCTATGATTGGTTTGCCAATCACAACCTTGTTTGGCCCTCTCAATCTTGCAGGTACCGTTCTCACACTTTTCTAGGGTTTTGAAAGTTTCCAACATGGTTATGCTTTTGCTCTAGATCATTGATTTGATTTTGGTTAAAGTGATCGAAATGTTGACCAATGCGATTCCTTTTGCAAATGGGTTTTCTGGAATCAATATTTGAGTTGTAATCATGTAAGCTAGTTATAAATGTTAATTCAAGGTGGCAAGTTTCGAAAATGGAGTATGGTTTAGAAACCTTAACAGGTTCATGTCCGCAATTTACATTTCTAAATAACTATATACACTAGCGCTAAATTTGGTTAAAATAAGTGTTCGGTTTCATATAAACAGTGTAGTGCCAAGGGCACTGTGTTATTTTGCTAGGGGCACTGCCACACAAATTTTTTTAACACTGTGGTCAGCGGCCAACCGCCGACCAAACAGTGTGCGCCCGGCGGTTTAACCCCTGCCGCGGTGCTCCAAGCAAAAGTTGCAGTGCCTTTAGCACCGCACTATAAACATTGCAATTAGATTGTCAAAGTAAGAAAATACATTGAAAACTTACATGAATGTTCAATTAATTTTAACAATTGCCAAAAAGAAGCGATCAAGGACATTTCAAAGCGCTCCATGTTGGAGGTTGTTTGGACATCCGGTAAAAAATGCAAGAAGCCACTTCCCATTTCAACAAAATAAAAATTCATTATTGCATTCATGTTAGAATTGTTTATGTGCATTCAATCTAAAATGTGTTGATTTTATTTTGGTTTGCATATTTATTTTAGGAGTGAGTTTGATAGTGGAACCAGTGTTATTTGTAATTATATATTTAATAGTGTTATTATGTTATTTCGTTATATATATGTTTGATGTTTGATATTTGTTTATAAGATTCATTTTACTTTTAGAAAAGTGAAAATGGAGTAGTATTCCGGGGTTATATGTGCCATGAGTTGAAGCGGACAGAGATAACTTAATCTCCCCTTGGAGTTGGTTGGTTTGCCGACCCTCCCGGAGGTCCTTTGTATCCGGGGAGTTTCTTAAAAAAAAGTGAAAATGTCATTTACATTTTTTAATTACATTTATCTTATTAAATGTTAAAAAGCTTTAAAAATATAAAAATTTAAAATAAAATGTAAATGTTTGAAGGGTTTCATTGGATGTAAGCTTTTATGCAACATTCAAGCTGGTATTTGCAACATGCTAGAACCGTGGTTTTGTTCTTAGATGTGAGCTTACATCCAAATTGATGTATATCATGCCAGATGTGTAAATATGGTGGCCAAAATGTCCACTAACATGTTCTTGGTGGTTCTTTTGTTTGATGATGATGTCTGGGGTGGAGCCTTAGTTTACAAAAGCTCATAATAGCCTAGGGCTGGCTAGATGGACCTCAAACGAAACGTAGTTCCATAGTTATTAATTTTACAAACAGTTACCATAAACAATCATAAACGGTCTAAATTTAACTAACTACCATCTTTTTAATCCATGAAATTAAGTATGCACATGTCTGAACACTAATAACATAAGACATTTTTTAATAATTTTTTTAGTATTTGTTTTTAATTTCTTTTGGGATTTTATTGTTCTTGGAAGAGACTGGAGATTGAAGAACCAAGAAGAAATGATAGTTCCACATTGTGTGGAACAAAGAAAAACTCGCATAATACAACTATAAGTTCAACAAGAGTAATATTAAACCTTCAATATACAATTATGCTTTTGTGTTGAGAAGTGGACTCGTGGAGTTATCAATAAGTTAATATATGTGTCATCGTTCGACCGTGCCATGTCGAGCCGTGTGGGACCACATCAAGTGAACTTTTGGACAAACTTAGCAGTGGACCCAGTTTAAAATTTTAGTCTGAATAATACAGTTTTGACAGAAAACATGAGCGGTCAACTGCTTGGTCTTAGAATTCTTTCAAAGAATTTCGAGTGGTCACACCTACTCCGGAGTGGCTGGCCGCAAGAGGTGTCCATTTAATTGTTAGTTTTGGACCATTCTCTACGAAGGGATGCTTCTTTTCATCGCGCTTTATACAATCTATGTATTTGTTCACGTCTTAGTTGGAAGATCAAAGAACAGGAAAATAGACACAAGGACAAACTTTGAAAAAACATTAAACTGACAAGTTTTTTTGGGGACAAAAGGTCAATGCTAATTATAATTAGCATTCGTATAATGTAAAACTGAATATTATGCTAGTTATAACCAACATTCTGTATAGTGTAAAAGTTGAATATAATGCTAATTATAACCGGCATATGTCCTCCAGTTCAAAAATAAACTTGATATCCTTCAGCCTAATTTTTTTTTTGAAGTTTGACATTCTACCTAATTCATCATGTCAATCCATCTCTTGACCTTTTATTTTTGTTTTCATGACTTTCTAAAAGCATTTCGGGTTTTTGCTTGCATTTTTGCTTGCAATTCAACACATTTAGGAGCCTTCACTTCAATGTCTTCATGGCCGGCGCTTTAGTATATGCCAAATGCCCAATTTCATTGCATCAGTCTCACATTAATCCGGGCAGGAAGGGTATCACAGTGCAGTATAAAGTTTGACAACTTTCTATGGCAGTTAATATTGTATATCATGTTGTTAACTTATTCGTGGACTGTTGATAGATCTCTAAATGATGTTTTTCATAACTCTGCCTAGTTTGATCATCAATCTGATGATGCTTTGTCATGGATTTCTTTTCGAGTGCGCTAGACTTCTAACATACATTTGTATAACTGTCAACTACTAGGCTTGTTGGTAGTTTTTTTGTTTTATATAGTAATAAATAATTGCGAGTGCTCTCCTCAATTTGAGGACCGCTCTTTCATCAAAAAAATAAAATAGTTTGGGTTTATAATACTACAGTTACAAAATAGACACTCCTGTCAACTGCATATTTCTAAAGATAGTCCGAATCGACTCTGTTTGTACGAGCACAGTCGATTGAAGCTACAAAAGTCCTGAATTCCATTTCATCTTGAAAACGAATTTTCTAGGAGTTTGCACTCTCATTTATTCACTTGAATAGTGGCGATGATAAGCATTGTTATATGGAACAACGCTTTTGTTATGTGCCTTGGAGCAAATTACTTCGTCATTTCCACATCGTTGTTGCTTTTGTTTGGATTGCCGAAAACTCAAGATACCAAAAATAAGACCCGACACATAGTTGCCATGTAGATTAAAATTAAAATTAAACGCATAATTCTAATAAAATGGTCAATGAGGATCGAGTAAACACACCAACATATTAAATGCTATGCATGACAGTACATGAGCGTACACGCAAAGAATACCAAGCTCGCATTAATTGTCATAACCCAAAAAACTATAGCAAAGCAGGACAAACTTTAGAAATCAATGACAAAACACACATATATATTCTTGCTTGCCGGATCTTCCTAAAGCCCCGACTACACCCCGCCCCTCCTCCCCCCCCCCCCCCCCCCACAAAACAAAACCACAAAAACCCCCGGGCCTAAAGGACAGACCAGAAGAGCCCGTAATTAACACCTGGCTCAAGATCAGCTTCACTTTAAGCTTGTTTTTATTGATTCGCCTAACTTTCCTCTGGGCTTAAAGGACTGTTCTCAATTGGTGAAGCCTCATCCCAAGCTCCTCAATCGCCGGGCGGGTCACTTCCCCTAGGCTACATATACATATACATACATAATGTATGTATGTATATGTGTGCGCGCGCTAATGGGTTTGATGTGGCTACCCTTGTGTAATATTTGGCTTATTTCACTCTTCCGACTTCTATGTAGACTGGGACACTCATAAGTGTTACTCAGCTCAGCTAAATATTTAATGTATTCTGTTCAATCGGAAATATTAAGTGTCTCTGCTATTGTAGTTTCATTCAGATGACCTTTTTAGTTGATGAACAATATCATGTTAATCCTAATTGCCTTACGTTCTTTTTGAAAAGGTGGGGTCCAATAATAGAATCAGCAAAATACAAGAACCGTCAGCGCCTCTATCTCTCTGAGCAGGTATCTTTTACATTTTTATGTGCTGCCATGGATCTAACTTTATATTACCTCTCAACTTAAATTTTTAATTAACCATGTTCAATTTCAGCTGCAACATGTTAAATTTATAACCTTACCACCTTCACAATATTTTTTATTATTTAAGGCATTTAATTGTAGATTTTTCTCTCTCACTTTGCACATTCACACATTTGCTTGTTGTGTTTGCAAATTTACTCTATTAATTGTCGCATTTAATTGAGTATAGTTGTCTCAGTGAGTTCATGTACACAGATATAATAATATTCAATGTCATAACTGATAAATTGCTAATAATTCTAAACAGTATCCAGTGACTGTTATGAACTTTATTAAAATACTGAATAAAATAATCTGCTTACATGCATGCTAATTACTGATTATTATTATTGGTTTGTCCTTAGACTGATGGGTCTGTTCCAAACACTTTGGTCATTGCAAATGTTGAAGTGGTTAAACCTCGGGTAGCAGCTGCAGATCATATATCTCAGGTTTTGCAGTTTAACTCTTTCTGATTTTCTTGAGGTGGCACATAATACATCAGATAAGCTCAAGAGTGTTGAGTTTATCGTTGTTGGCCATATTTTGATAATTGTACATTGCTGTACTCTAGATGGATTTTATCATGCTTTATTCTCATTGACCTTACTTTAAGTATCTTTGAATATTTAATGCAGTTCAATGAAGAAGCCCGTTCGCCTTTTGTGAAGAAATACAAAACCCTAATTCACCCTGGAGAGGTAAATTGCTTACAAAGTGACATGTTTGCTTCCACTTTTTAGTGGTAGCTTGGTTATAATATTTGAATTGGAATGGATGTGTATGTGTATCTAGGAGTATATTTGGCAATCAGCAGCAAAAACAAATTTTCCTTTTATAATAAAAGTTTTCTTATTTTGGGAAGTCAAGTCGAACTATCAATTTGTCAAAACATCGATTAGTTTAGTTACCGTCAAATAAAGTACAATAATCACCTTAAAGTTATTTTTTTTCCCATTGATTTTTTCTTCCAGAAAGAATGCGTTATTTTTTAAAAATTAAACAATGAGGTCTGGACGTGGCTCAATATATTGAATGCATTTTTAGGTTTTACATTTTATCCTTTTTTGCAGTCTTGATTATCTGGGTATGTTTTTGGGTTTTGAGAATTGAGAATTGGTGCATACAAGCCTACTTTGGATTCAGCGCTTTTTAGTAAGCTGTTAGAAATTCTATTTGCGAGTGTTGTTATTGACGAGTGTACACCATGTTAATCATTTAAAGATGGTCTACACCAATGAATTATGTTGTGCCTAAGGTTGATTATGGTAGTTCCACGATCAGTTGGAGTTATTCAAAGGAGTCCCTTTCCTACACTTTAGAATCATGTAAATTCAACCTAAAGTATAATGTTGGAGTGTTTTGTCACTTTCATCAAGAGTTTCATAAAGAAAGTAGGCAAGTAATAATAATAATTGCGTGATGTTTTTCTTCATTCATATTCTTCTATGTGATGTTGTGTTTGTGTACATGTGTATGTATATAGTCAATTGAAGATGTGTGTATGTTTACCTCATGGTTAGTGTGTTTACTTTGGTATGTGCATATAGTCGGTTGAAGTTGTGTATGTGTACAGGAGTTTATTTTGTTTGTTAATCACACTATTTGGTAAGAATGTTGATTACTTTCTCATGATTGTATAAGAGCTGTTTGCGATATGGGTATCTGTGAGTTTCTGACTAAAGTTAAAGAACTACGGTATATTCAGCATATGGATGTGGTCTGTCTTGTTTCAATATTTGTGATTTTTTTTTTACTTATAAATACGTAAATCGCATGTCATCTTAATGCATATGCTTCATTGCATTTCCAAGTCAAAAGGAAACGGTATTAAACATGTTTACAAGAAAATTTTAAATGATTCCAGTTGAGTACATCCACTGTATTCAAAATTGATTATATTGTTTTACATTTGAAAGCCATATGAGTGCATTTTTGTTTCTTTTATTTAATATATATTGTTAATGTGCTTTTCATGATTGGTAAATGAGAAGGTTAATTACTAATCTATGATGCTAAGTTACTGTTAAAGTTCATCTGTGGTCATCTTTCATGTGCCTATTATCATTTGCACTTGTTAATGAAGTGATATAATTTAAAAGGTGCAACACTGCAACTGCAAATTATTAGTGTCATACTTTCATATCTTATAACTACAAATATAAATGCATGAGTTTGCTCAATTTTAGTGCTTACTCCCTCTTGCATTCAAGGCGAAAAAGAAATAAATGATCCATTTTGTTCTGTTATTAATTTTCAGTTTATAAACTTATGAACAAATTGCGATTCATCGATTTTTTGCATGATATTTGTGATTCTAAATGGTGTGCTAAGTAAGTCATCTTTTATTTGTGGGGATGCGGGGGCAAATCAATCATTTAAAATAATATAATTAAATAGCAGATGGTGCATGGGACTGACATCATTTGTTTGCTTACAGATAATTTATGTATATTATCTTGAGTAATTTGAGTTATCAACTGACAGCATTTTTGTAGGAATTAAGTGAACAAATCAAGTAATAAAGCAAATAACATTTTTTTTTGTCATTTAAAATTACACAATGAACTAATAGAGTTGACTATGTCAATGTTCAAAGTTCAAAGTTCAAAGCATATACAATCCTCCCTTTCTCTTCAAAATATTAATTTATTCACTTTGGGATTGATCTGATACCATCAGTTATAAGCAATGTTTTAAAAGGCTTACACAAGGCATTTTTGTGGTCTTGAGACGAAGCATAAGTTTTTCGTGCAAACATTATACACATGTCATTTAAAAGAATCAAACATAGACTAGCAAACGTCAAACATTAACATAAGAAACATAAAACGTTCAACCTGATTCTAACAAAATACAATCATGCATTTAACAATCAGTTCACAATTTATACGGTATTTACTAAATAATATATATAATATACATTTCATTCAAAAAACTTTTTTCCTTATACATTATTTATTAATAGAGTCATTCAGTTTACTCTCAGAAATCCCCGTGTATACAAAATCCTATTTATTCCAAACAATTTACATTCTTCGTACCCACAATTCAGAGGAAAGGCAACCAGGTAAGCAAAAATTTTCTTTCTTCCTCTCCTCTATGATTTTTCTTCTTCTTCTCAGTGTTCATGAATCATGGTAAAATCGATTCAAAAATGGAATCAGTTTGTGAAGTCAATTCCTAAGTGGAATCGATCAAAGAAATCTATTCCTAATTGTAATCAATTTTTTTAATTGCTTCACAAATTAAAAAGTGATCTGTACTTCTTGCTGTTCTTCCCTAGTACTTGTTTTCTTGCTTTTTTTAAAATGCAGAATGATTGGTTATGGGCTTAAGACCACAGTATAAGTGTACAGTTAGGCAGAAAATTGGCAATAAGGCACACGGCTTAGCATACTAAGGCGTTCCGAAAGTACAAAACATATGCCTTCCTCAACACGCCTTGAAGCACTTTGGCCTCCACCTCACCTCGAGTATGAGACACGTTTTTTTGTACACAGATTATGAGGACTGGCCATGCCTTTACACGATTGAAATTAAGACATGTAATTGTGATTAGCCTACTCAATGTGAGAACACTTTATATGAAGAATAGACATGCTTCGATGACATACACAAATTAGTGGTTGATTCTATTTTATTACTAGGAAAGCCCGTGCAACGTGTGAAGTTTAATTTGTATAATAGAGGTGTAGTGTAAAATATTGAATTATATATTTTCAAACATCTTAGTTGGTCATTAATGTACAATGTCATTTGTATTATTAACCATATGAATGATTGTGTTGAGTTTCGGCACTCCAATGCGTTCCATGTACGCGCGCTTAATTGTGTGTGATGACGCCACCGAACGAAGTTTACAATGTGCCAATGTCTCGATTGAACATCCCTTCACCACCTCTCAACGAGCATATAAATGGTCTTGGCAACACTTACTTGTAACAAAAAGAATTTTCAATGTTACGTGCAACCAATCTCATATATATACCACGTTATACACCATATTTCTTGCGATGTGAGACTTTATTCGTCCAACCCACTCATCCAACAAGGCCAGTATTTTCTCAAACCTTCTTTTGGAACATACTGAAGAAGCTCTGCAGTTAGGCCACTCCCACTTCTTTCCGTAGTTAATCTCCACCTTAAGGCGATTAATTCCACTCAAGTCATCTTGGAGATATCGAGTCCTCAACGCAGTGGAGGAGGGCTACGTATCCATGAGTCCTCTTCTAGCAGTGGGATTATGCTGCTTAACCATGTCTTCATCTTGACGAGTCATTCTTCTTTGCTTAAGTCTTAAGGAGTCATGCTTCAGTTGTTCTCACATCATCTAATGGTCCGTTGAACCATCGGCTCCGATACCATGTTGAGTTTCAGCAATCCAGCGAGTCCTATGTACGCGTGTTTCATGGTGTGTGATGACGCGACCTAACGAAGCTTCTAATGTGTCAGTGTTCCGATTTAACATCCATTCATCGTCTCCCAACGAGTACATACATGGTCTTGGCAACAATTACTTGTAACAAAAAGAATTTCCAGTGTTACGTGCAACAAATCTCATATATATAGCACGTTATGCACCATATTTCCTACGATGTGAACTTTATCCGTCAAACTCACGCGCCCACAATGCGAACCATGCATAACAAATTGTTGGGTTTTTATATGCAATAATCAAATAAACGTATCATGCTTGTGTTTGTGGTGAATTATGTATCCAAGAGAAAGAAGCAAAGGATCTAAGAATGAAGAAGAAATGTTATAAGATTAATATCCATTTTACATCGAGCTAATTCTATATAACTTACATCAAGCGAATTCTAGATATAATTTGCTAGTGATTTTTGTAATCATATTTATGCTTTTGTATTGTAAATGGTTCTTAACTATGTTTATTGATATTTTTGCGTACAATTTTAATATAATTCAATTTAGTGAAATATTATTCTACCATATCTATACATGGTGACTTTTAGAATACATAATAAAACACAAAAAAAGAAGATAATAGATGTTGGTCGTTGGATCTCCTTAAAGGTTGGACTTAGGAAATCTAATTGCCGATATCTTGTGTCACCACCTGCCATTTATTTGAGTCTAAATAGTTTTTTCCATATTTATGTTATTGTGTAGTAATTGATTTTTAATTATGTGTTTATTGATATTTTTGGGCACTATTTTAATAAATTGCACAATAAGTATATTTACAAATATTTTTTATAATTTACTAATTTATTGAATTACGAACATAACAACAGCAAGTAAACTGATGTTTTATAATAATGAATATAACATAACTCATTTCCTTGTAATCTACTATCATGTTGCATAAAGTTTTTTTTCCACCCAAGTAGTTATTCACAAATATGAATATTTACCATGTACTCCATGGTTTAAAATTATTGTCTAATACTCGGTAAAGTTACACACATAGTTTTTGAAGGAGAATCCTTGTAATACTGTAATTTTTTACATAGAGTAGATCAAAATCCCTATTTTCTAACTCCTCACCACACCAGTGAAACCAATCAAACTATTCGAGCACCAATACTTGCATGACATCAATGCTTCAATCTAAAGAATTAATGCCAATGAATATATGACAGTGATGAAAGTTAGCAATCAGAATGTAAACGACAACGTAGAATTAGACAAATATGTATATAGACAAATAAAAATATAGTTAAAATAGGAGGGAGAAAGTATATATCTTGGCTAACATGAGAAGTAAGAAGAGGTAGAACTTTTCTTCACTATATTTCTCTTCACATTGTACTTGTAAAAAAAAACAAACACATGTTCTAAACCATTGTATATAGTTTGGAGCTTCGTGGGCAAGATAATATGCATGTTGACATGTTTAACAATAAAATGAGAAAAGATATCGCTTATCAATTCGTATATACATGTCTTGCAAAATGCGTATGATACACACTATGAATTTTTGTATTATGTGTGCGTGTGTGTATACGTATAAAATTATGTATTTCTTACTTTTTAACTTGGTAAAAATGCATGTAAACAAGCTGAAGTGTTGAAGTACAAATACATGAAGAGATACATCCTCACAGTTACATGTATGAAGTTCATAAAACATATGGCAAAAACTATGAATTTCCTAGCCTTCTTGTAAATTTTGAGTATGTTGTGTAAGCAAGTCCAAACCTAACCATCAAACAAATTTCTATTTAGACTTGAAGTTGTGATTTATAATAATAAACGTATCTCAATTGATAATATATAAAACCACCATAATCGATTAAGTTTCAGTTGAATAATGGATTTATATTACTGTGAAAATGTGTAGTTTGATATATTGCATTAATAGAGTCAGAACCATGTAAATTGCTTCAAAAAGATGAAGTGATAAATCAAAATATTTATGCTCGTCTACATGAGTCATAACGGTGAAGTAGTTATTCAATTAACACTATCACATAATCAATCCAGATCCAATTCAGTATTAATTAATAATTATGAAATAGTCAGATCAATAATAAGAGGTGGAGCCTTAGCGCAACAGTTAGATCATCCGCATGGTGATCTGGACGTCCAAGTTCGAATTCGGGAACAACCTTTTTGCAACGTGAGGGAAATAGTGCGTACATTATCGACCTTTTCAGAGTCGCTATTGTGCGGGAGCCTTGTGCACTGGGTTCCATCTTTAGTCGGATCAACAATAAATCATAAACATAAAATAAAAATCCACCCAAGCAATCAATATAGCATAGGAACCCAGGTTCACTCATTCAAGTTCAGTTCAAGTTTAATGAGTTGGTTGTCCCCATAATCAGCCATCCAATCAAAATTGATTTAATGGTAAATTAATTACACTTACCATTTATTGTAAATTTAATTTAAAAACTTATTATTTATCTCTTACCTGGTTTGATCATCATTTTCATAAATACCAAATTAATGCTTACTTTTACATAATTACACTTGCCATTTATTGTAAATTTAAAAACTTATTATTTATCTCATACCTAGTTTGATCATCATTTTCATAAATACCAAATTAATGTATACTTTTACATAATTTCGATTGGTTATATTTGATATACTACAGTTTTAACAAAACAAATGAATACTGATTATTCCTTCTTATAACATTTACTATTTAATTACACAATGATACCATAATTCGAAATAGTCCTAAAACGCACTTCTCCAATGTGAATGATTGAAGAAAAAGTTTTATTTTGGTGAAACCGTTGCAAATAAATGGCAAGCTTATAAAACATACCATTTAGTGGAACCTTCAAAAAAGAAAAAAAAGCATAATGTATTTTTATTTCTTACCTAATTTGATCATTAGTTTTTTAAATGCTAAATTAATATAAACTTGCTTTTACATAATTTCAGTTACTTCATGAAGTACTTGACCATCGGTATTCATTTCTATAGTTACTGCTTAAGAAATAGGTGCTAGCATAATTTAGCAATACATGTGTTTGCTTCGTTATGTAAAAAGATTTCAAACCTGCAATTAGCAAATGATGTTGAGAATACCGTAGGGTGATGACAAACTGTGTATTTTTTCAGAACCCATAAACATTTTTTCACTAAGTAGAAAATTTTGTATGTGGCTCATTATCAACCATCTCTTTCATTGTTTATTGCCGTTTTCCATCTCTGTTAGAACAAAGCAATTGTGTTATATGTGTATTAAAATGAGTGATTATAACTTCTTATAAGCATATTTTCCTTTTGGCTTGTGTTTTTATATAAACACAGGTTATTGCCGAAAAGTTGTGTTTGTAAACACAAGTCTTTTTATGCAAGCAAAGTTCAAACCCTACCATCAAACAAATTTCTATTTAAATTTGAAGTTATGGTTTATAATAATAAATATATCTAAACTGATAATATATAAAACTATCGTAATTGATTAAATTTGAATTACATAATGGACTCATGTTATTGTGAGAATGTATAGTTCAATATATTGCATTAATAGAGTCAAAGCCATCTAAATAGCTGCAAAAAGATGAAGTGATAAATCATAATATTTATGCTCGACCACACGAGTCATAAAGGTGGAGTAGTTATCCAATTAACACTTTATCACATGATCAATCCATAACCAAATTCAGTATTCATTAATAATTATGAAATAGTCGGATGAACCATAAATCATAAGCAGAAAATGAGAATCCATCCAGGCAATCAATATAGTTAGTGTAGGAATCTGTAGTTTCACTCATCTAAGTTTAATGAGTTGGTGGTCCCTACAATCAACCATCCAACCAAAATGGATTTAATGGTAAATCAATTACACGTACCATTTACTGTAAATTTAATTTGAAAACTTATTATTTATCTTTTACCTAGTTTGATCATGATTTCCATGTATATCAATTTGAGGTATGCTTTCACATAATTTCAATTAGTTAAATCTGACATGCTACAGTTTTAACGATGCAATGAATACTGATTAGTCCTTCTTATAACGTTTATTATTTAATTACAGAGTGTCACCATAATTTGAAACAGTCCTAAAACACACTTCTCCAATGCGAATGATTAGAGAAAAAGTTTTATTTTGGTGAAACCGTTGCAACTAAATGGCAAGCTTATAAAACCTACCATTTCATGCAACCTTTTTTCAAAAAAGAAAAAAGGAAAAAAGAATTAACATATTTATTTCTTACCTAATTTAATCATTAGTTTCTTACACGCTAAATTAATGTAAACATGCTTCTACATAATTTCAGTTACTTCAGATGTGGCATACTAAATTTTTTATGAAGTACTCAACCATCAATATTCATTTCTATAGTTATTGCTTAAAAAATCGGTGCTACCATAACTTAGTAATAAACGTCTACTTTGTCATGTAAAAAGATGCAAAACTTGCAATCAGCAAATGATGTTGAGACTGAGAATACCATAGGGTTATAGCAAACTATGTATTTTTCCAAAACCCGTAAACATTGTCCCATACGTAGAAAATTTAGTATGTACCCCATTATCAACCATCTACTTAATTGTTTATCTCCGTTTTTCCGTCTCTGTTAAAACAAAGCAACTGTGTTATATGTGTATTAAAATTAGTGATTATAACTTCTTATAAGCACAGAGCCCGCTATCGTGTGGGAGCTTTGTGCACTTGGTTTCTTTTTATAACTTCGTATAAGCATGCTTACTTTTTGACTTATGTTATTATATAAACACAGGTTATCACAAAAAAGACGTGTTTGTAAACACAAGTCTTTCCACGTAAGCAAGCCCATACCCGACCATCAAATAAATTTCTATTTAAACTTGAAGTTATGATTTATAATAATAAACATCTAAACCGATAATATATAAAACTACCATAATTGATTAAACTTGAATTACATAATGGACTCATATTACTGTGAAAATATATAGTTCAATATATTGCATCAATATAGTCAGAACCATCTAAATACAATGGAAAAGATGAAGTGATAAAATCAAAATATTTATGCTCGACTACATGATTCATAAATGTGGAGTATTTATTCAGTTAACACTTTATCACATGAACAATCCAGCACCAAATTCAGTATTCATTAATAATTATGAAATAGTCGGATGAACCATAATTCATAAACAGAACATGAGAATCCACCCAGACAATCAATATAGTAAGTATATGAACCCACAGTTTCACTCATCCAAGTTTAGTGAGTTGGTAGTCCCCACAATCAACCATCCAATCAAAATTGATTTAATGGTAAATCAATTACACTTACCATTCATTATAATTTAGTTAAAAAACTTATTATTTATCTCTTACCTAGTTTGATCATGATTTTCATATGTACCAAATTGAGGTATGCTTTCACATAATTTCAATTAGTTAAATCTGACGTACTACAATTTTAAGAAAGTAATAAATACCGATTATCCCTTCTTATAACATTTATTATTTAATTACACTGTATTACCATAATTTGAAACAGTCCTTAAACACACTTCTCCATTTATTGTAAATTTAATTTAAAAACTTATTATTTATCTCTTACCTAGTTTGATCATGATTTTCATACATACCAAATTGTGGTATACTTTTACATAATTTCAATTAGTTAAATCTGACATACTACAGTTTTAACAAAGCAGTGAATACTAATTATCCCTTCTTATAATATTTATTATTTAATTACACGGTATTACCATAATTTGAAACAGTCCTAAAACAAAGTTCTATTTTGGTGAAACCGTTGCAAATAAATGGCAAGCTTATAAAACCTACCATTTAGTGCAACCTTTTTTCAAAAAAGAAAAAGAAAAAAAGCACAACGTATTTATGTATAACCTAATTTAATCATTAATTTTTTAAATGCTAAATTAATATAAACATGCTTTTACATAATTTCAGTTACTTCATATGCGGCACTTAATTTTTATGAATTACTCAACCATCAGCATTCATTTCTATAGTTACTGCTTAAAAATTCGGTGCTACCATAATTTAGTAATACATATGTTTACTTTGTCATGTAAAAAGATACAAAACTTGCAATCAGCAAATGATTTTGAGATTGAGAATACCGCAGGGTTATAGCAAACTATGTATTTTTTCAGAATCCGTAAACATTTTTCCACTTAATAGAAATTTTTGTATGTATCTCATTATCAACCATCTCTTTCATTGTTTATCTCCGTTATCCTTCATGGTTAAAACAAAGCAATCGTGTTGTGTGCTATTAAAATTAGTGATTATAACTTCTTATAAGCATGCTTACCTTTTGACTTATGTTAGTAACTTAGTATATAAACACAGGTTATTACAAAAAAGACGTGTTTGTAAATACAAGTCTTTCTATGTTAGCAACTCCAAACCTAACCACCGAACAAATTTCTATTTAAACTTGAAGTTATGATTTATAATAATAAACATATCTAAACTGATAATGTATAAAACTACTGTAATTGATTAAATTTGAATTACATAATGGACTCATATTACTGTGAAAATGTATAGTTTAATATATTGCATCAATAGAGTCAGAACCATCTAAATAGCAACAAAAAGATGAAGTGATAAATCAAAATATTTATGCTCGACTACCTAAGTCATAAATTTGGAGTAGTTATTCAATTAACAGTATATCACGTGATCAATCCAGAACCAAATTCAGTATTCATTAATAATTATGAAATAGTCGGATCAACCATAAAATCATAAACAGAAAATGAGAATCCACACATGCAATCAATATAGTAAGTATAGGAATCCACAGTTTCACTCATCCAAGTTTAATGAGTTGATAGTCCCCCACAATCAACCATCCAACCAAAATGGATTTAATGGTAAATCAATTACATTTACCATTAATAATAATAAAAAACCACTTACCATTTGTTGTAAATTTAATTTAAAAACTTATTATTTATCTCTTAACTAGTTTGACTATGATTTTCATAAATACCAAATTGAGGTATACTTATACATAATTTCAATTAGTTAAATATGACATACCACAGTTTTAACAAAGCAATGAATACTGATTATTCCTTTTTATAACATTTATTATTTAATTACACAATGTTACCATAATTTGAAACAGTTCTAAAACACACTTCTCCAATGCGAATGATTGGAGAAATTTTTAATTTTTATTTTGGTGAAACCGTTGCAAATAAATGACAAGTTTATGAAACCTACCATTTTGTGCAACCTCTTTTCAAAAAAGAAAAAAAGAAAAAAAACATCGCGTATTTATTTCTTACCCAATTTAATCATTAATTTTTTAAATGCTAAATTAATATAAGCATGCTTTACATAATTTCATTTACTTCAAATGTAGCATATTAATTATTTTTTATGAAGTACTCATCCATCAGTATTCGATTCTATAGGTATGCTTAAGAAATCAGTGTTACCATAATTTAGTAATACATGTGTCTACTCTGTCATGTAAAAAGATGCAAAACTTGCAATCAACAAATGATGTTGAGAATACCGTAGGGTTAGCAAACTACGTATTTTTTCACACTAAATAGAAAATTTTGTATGTATCTCATTATCAACCATCTCCTTCATTGCTTTATCTCCGTTTTTCCTTCATTGTTAAAACAAAGCAATTGTGTTATGTGTGTATTAAAATTAACGATCATAACTTCTTATAAGCATACTTACTTTTTACGTATGTAAGCAAGTCCAAACCCGACCATCAAACAAATTTCTATTTAAACTTGAAGTTATGATTTATAATAATAAACATATCTAAACCGATAATATATAAAACTACCATAATTGATTAAATTTGAATTACATAATGGACTCATATTACTATGAATATATATATATATATATATATATATATAGTTTAATATATTGCATTAATAGAGTCAGAACCATCTAAATAGCAGCGAACAGATGAAGTGATAAATCAAAATATTTATGCTCGACTACACGAGTCATAAATGTGGAGTAGTTCTTCAATGAACACTTTATCACATGATCAATCCAGAACCAAATTCAGTATTCATTAATAATTATGAAATAGTCGGATCAACCATAAATCATGAAGAAATGAGAATCCACCAAGGTAGTCAATATAGTATAGGAACCCACAGTTTCATTCATCCAAGTTTAATGAGTCGGTAGTCCCCACAATCAACCATCCAACGAAAATGGTTCAATGGTAAATCAATTACACTTGCCATATATTGTAAATTTAATTTAAAAACTTATTATTTATCTCTTACCTAGTTTTATCATCATTTTCATAACTACCAAATTGAGGTATACTTTTACATAATTTCAATTAGTTAAATCTGACATACTACAGTTTTAACAAAGCAATGAATACTAATTATTCCTTCTTATAACATTTATTATTTAATTACACAATGTTAGCATAATTTGAAACAGTCCTAAAACACACTTCTCCAATGCGGATGATTGGAGAATTTTTTATTTTTTATTTTGGTGAAACCGTTGCAAATAAATGACAAGTTTAAACCTACCATTTTGTGCAACCTCTTTCCAAAAAAGGAAAAAAAAAGAAGAAAAAAAGGCGTAACGTATTTATTTCTTACCTAATTTAATCATTAATTTTTTAAATGCTAAATTAATATAAGCATGCTTTACATAATTTTAGTTACTTCAACTGTGGCATATTAATTTTTTATTTATGAAGTACTCACCCATCAGTATTCATTTCTATAGGTAAGAAATCGGTGTTACCATAATTTAGTAATACATGTGTCTACTCTGTCATGTAAAAAGATGCAAAACTTGCAATCAGTAAATGATGTTGAGAATACCATAGGGTTAGCGAAATATATATTTTTCCAGAACCCTTAAACATTTTTCCACTAAATAGAAATTTTTATGTGTATCTCATTATCAACCATCTCCTTCATTGCTTTATCTCTGTTTTTCCTTCATTGTTAAAATAAAGCAATTGTGTTATGTGTGTATTAAAATTAGTGATCATAACTTCTTATAAGCATACTTACTTTTTTACTTATGTAAGCAAGTCCAAACCCATCAAACAAATTTCTATATAAACTTGAAGTTATGATTTACAATAATAAACATATCTAAACCGATAATATATAAAACTACCATAATTGATTAAATTTGAATTACATAATGGACTCATATTACTATGAAAATATATATAGTTTAATATATTGCATTAATAGAGTTAGAACCATCTAAATAGCAGCAAAAAGATGAAGTGAGTCATAAATGTGGAGTAGTTATTCAATTAACACTTTATCACATGGTCAATTCAGAACCAAATTCAGTATTCATTAATAATTATGAAATAGTCGGATCAACCATAAATCATGAACAGAAAATGAGAATCCACCAAGGTAATCAATATAGTATAGGAATCCACAGTTTCACCCATCAAAGTTTAATGAGTCAGTAGTCCCCACAATCAACCATCCAACCAAAATGGTTCAATGGTAAATCAATTACACTTGCCATATATTATAAATTTAATTTAAAAACTTATTATTTATCTCTTACCTAGTTTTATCATCATTTTCATAAATACCAAATTGAGGTATACTTTTACATAATTTCAATTAGTTAAATCTGACATACTACAGTTTTAACAAAGCAATGAATACTGATTATTCCTTCTTATAACATTTATTATTTACTTATACGCTATTACCCTAATTTGAAACAGTCCTAAAACGCACTTCTCCAATGCGACCAATGCGAATGATCGGAGAAAACTTTTACTTTGGTAAAACCGTTGCAAATAAATGGCAAGCTTATAATACTTACCATTTAGTGCAACCTTTTTCAAAAAGAAAAGAAAAGGATAACATATATATTTGTTACCTAATTTAATCATTGGTTTTTTAAATGCTAAATTAATATAAACATGCTTTTACGTAATTTCAGTTACTTCAAATGTGGCATACTAATTTTTCTATGAAGTACTCAACCATCGGTATTCATTTCTATAGTTACTACTTAAGAAATCGGTGCTACCATAATTTAGTGATACATGTATCTACTTTGTCATGTAGAAATATGCGGAATTTGCAATTAGCAAATGATGAGATTGAGACGGGTTATAGAAAACTACATGTTTCCACAACCCGTAAACTTTTTTCCACTAAATTGAAAATTCTGCATGTACCTCATTATCAACCATCTCCTTCATTATTTATCTCTATCTTTCCAGTTAAAACTAAGCAATTATGTTATATGTGTGAACATGTATTGAAATTAGTGATTGTAACTTCTTATAAGCATACTTACTTTTTGACTTATGTCAGTGGATAAACATAGATTATTACGGAAAGACGTGCTTATAAACATAAGCCTTTCTGGCTTATGCTAATGGGTTGTTTCCATGTACCTAGATTGGTGTGCTATTGTTATCCTCTCGTACTATTGTCTAATTTACTCTTTTTCTTAAAGTGACATTAATAGGAAAAGTTAATAGTACTAATTTACTCTTTTTCTTTAAGTGACATTAATAGGAAAAGTTAGTGGCATCCATTTTGATTAATACTTGTTTCCAAAAATAGATATACATTAATTGGTACGAGGAAAATCGTAGAAAATCCTTTAATCTGTTTGTACTTCTTTCCAATACAAATTTAAATTGAATTTTAGAAAAATTGGCTAACTGCTCCTAGCAAGCTGAAGAGGTAATTAAACCTAAATCTATAAATACTGTAATATGTCAAAATAAAGAATGTAACCACTTGCACCTGTCTCTAAAACTCTATGATAATCACCTCTACCATATTCCTTTCTATTCTCCTTTGTGCACCTCTATTTCTTGCTCTGTTTGTTTCCTCTCAATTTAGAAACGGATAGAATATTTTATTGATGAATGTCAAGTCTACTAATTCATAAACAACATTAACAGTTAACTCACCACTTCTTTTGTCCATAACACTCAAAAATAAAAATTGGGTTTGATTCCATCAATAATTACCAACAAACACCTAACAATATAAAATCAGTGTGTTGCTAAAGGCGTCTTGTTTTCCTCTTTCTATTACCATTGCTAAAAAATACCGTAAAATTTTACACTATTCTCCTCCTAATACCAGACATTTCAAGGGCTACCAAATGTATTATTTTCGACTCTTTTTTGCATGGCGAACAACCGTCGATTAACACCACTTGTCACGATGATCAACCACCGAACAACAGTAGCTCGATGGTTGATGGCCGTGGAAAACGATGTTGGTCGGTGTTGTTCACTGTGCAAAACGACTTTATGCGGTGGTTTATTCCCGTATGAAATGACTTTGGTATTAGGAAACGACTTTACACAGTAGTTGATTCCCGTATGAAATGATTTTGGTATTAAAAAGCACATAAATTTTATTGCGTTTATTTTTTTTTCTATGGTATTATTAGGAAGAGGGAGACTGAGTGTTCTTAGCAAAACATTAAAATTAAAGAAGGTAAGACACGATGAACTAAATTTTTTATCATTCAGGTAACCTTAGGTATGAACATTACTACAGAATACCTTTTGTATATTGGGAACCAATATCCTCCATAGACCCTGCTATTTCCTCGATCTCATTCGCCTTCATAATAAAATTAAACCTATACCTGAAATATTGAAATTCAATGACAAATAGGTTGATTTCAAAAGTAACCCTTTGAAATGTAAATTGTAATAAAACCTTAGGACTTTAAATTGGTGGATTAAAAGTTAAATGAGGTGGACCATATTTGTCACTTTATTTTTGTTAAACAAATCACAGTATACTTGAAGAATAATGAGTAATAATAAATTATAGCCGATATTCTGTTGAAGGTAAAAATGAGAAGGTTTTGGTAAAAACATAACCATATTAGAATGGTAGGATATACTCGTCCGGAAAATTACCAAGGCAGAATGTAATGACCATATTTTAACTGAAGGTAAGGAAATTAGTACAGTTTGAAGACGAGGAAACAAAAATGAAAATACCTATTTGGTAAACGAAATCAGATCACAGTTGGGTAAAAATCAAATAACTTGACTAAAATGTAACCAAAAAAATGATTTAACTAACCCTATCAAATGCAACAAATTGCACTACTAAGATTGCTTCATCCAACCCGTCATTCAAAAACCCAATTCTTTGCTTGAAAATCATCAGCCATACCTTGTACGGAATAAAAATAAATGGAGAAGTGACCGTAATCTAAGATGAGAACATGATTTGGGATAGGTTACTTATCGTGGGAGTTGGTTGAGAAGTTACCATGATCTAAGATGAGAATTGAATTTGGGAGAGATTGCTTATGGTGGAATATTTGAAATGGATGACGGAGAAAAATCTAATGTTAAGTTTGATGAGGTATTTTGATAATAGCCATCTGATATACATGTTATCTTTAAATCTTAGCCTTTCTTTATCCCTTGTTTGTCTTTTCCGTTAAAACCTAGGAATTTCATTATATAGATTTTATATTTAAATGACTATCTTATAAAATGTATTCGCAATAAATATTTGAAATCCACATATGGTATTATAAGTAAATTAAAATATTTTGACATGTATCGCATAAAAATGTTATATTTATAAAAGTTTGCTGCTTAGTAGATTTGAAGGTTTATTACACATAAAGATCAGATTTTGTTAACACTTTGGTACTTTGGTATGTTATGTGAACTTTTTTTTGAAAAATAACATGAACTACATAAAATTATCCTTTTGATTTGATAGAATTGTATGGTATAAAGAGCAAGTGTGTTTTGGTAACTAGTAGTGAATAAAAAAAAAATTAGACGAAATTATGCACAACTTATAATGTAGCCACGGTATTTCTGAGTTGGGCAATAATTCATATCATCTATAAAAGATGCAACAAACATTTGGTATTTCAATCAATTACAAATTTATATTTACTCATCCCCATAGGGATGTAACTATTTTATGCAAGGTAATTGGAATATCCAACCTTCAGCGAAAGCAATCTTTTATGCTCATAGGAACACAGATTTATAGTGATAAAAGTATAATCAATTGGTCTTTATTAAATGAAGCAACATATCTATATTACTTGCACCTTTACCCACATGAAGGTTAAAGTTATGCCAGTAAAATAAATGGGATATGTCGTAACAACAAAATTTGTATCATTAAGCTATGATATTTTGACTGTTTCTGCAATAAAGTTAAGTTGTTTATGTTGGACAAATGCATGTTTACTTGTTAAGCAAAGTATAAAGATAGCACATGAACAGTAAGAGCGATGATATCACTAAATACGTAAATTTGGTCGACCATAAAGTGATTTAGATTGATACAGAAAAGTTTAGTTTAAACTCATATACAATAGCCAACATTTAATTTAGATGGCTATTCGAAAGTTAAACGAGTTGAGTACTGTGTACAATGAAATTCACAAGTTATGTGATGATCACACAATGGTGTAATATCATAAATTGAAATTATAGTAGATTATTCTTGGTAAGAGAAAGACAAAATTTTCTAAAGTGCAAGGTTTTAAATCTCTGATTTCGGTCATTTTTCGTCCTTGCATTTTTACACACGCTATCTCGTATCAGAGTAAATTTCAGATGTGATGGGTGTATCTTGGGTGTACATCCCGGATTGATATCTTGGATCTTCAAGTACATCCCGGGAATATCTCGGAGTAACTTGTGTTTCTAAAATTGATGTTTTAATGGTTTATTTAACAATTATAATTTTTAAAGTGAAAAAAAATTGTAGCACACTTGATTTGCATAGAAAAAAGAAATGAAATTAATGTTTTGGAGAAGAGTGGTAGCTTGATTAGCTTAATTAATTTGGTAATGATTGAATAATATCATCTTCTTTGAACATAGAAAAAGAAAAAGTATTTTGTTGTGATTCATTAAGATAAGAAATAAAAAAATATGTTCAAGGAGTTGGTAAATAGTTTTTGGATTGTGTAGTTTCTTTTAAACCTATATGAAAAAGAAATAAAATGTTATATAAAAGAAAAATATATAATTTAGGATGAGATCTAGGATTGAGATTTTGATCCATAAATCGGGTGAGATTTGGATATTTGGGAAGAGATGAGTGTCGGACGAGATATGAATGAGATTTGATGTCTCATCTCGTCTAAGTGTGAAAAAGAGATTTAAAACCATGCATTTGTGATGTTTATAGTTAAGATTCTTTACCATATTATTATAGTGGACATCATTGTTCAAGGTTCCAGTCGGAACCCTAAGATTCTGGCCAGGGTCGAACCGGAATTCACATAAAATTTCAGCAATTGGTTAAACCTGCCTGAAACTGAAATCTAAGACCAAAAAATTATAGTGAAAACAATAGAAATATTAATAAGCAAATTTACCTCAACATAACAAAGTTTAATATACAAGTGTCATTGTCCCTTCCATCAAGAGTGACATTAAAGAAGTAGACAAGTGAACAGTGTGATGTTTTCTTTTCTTCCATTCATCTACTTCCATTCTAAGGTTTTGTACATATATAAGAAGGCAATTAAATATATGCATATATTTAACTCATTGTTATTGTGTATATGAGTTTGCTGTTATTGTTGAAACACTATCACTGTTTGGGAATTGATGATTTTCACACATTTGGCTACATAACTTTTGAGGCATTACAAACCTATTTCGAACAATCATTGGCTAATACTAATTTTGTTTTCTATTTCCAATTTTCATGAATATAACTCATCATTAAGTTATATATATGCGTTTTAAGAAATGTCTCAAACTCGTACCAGTGTTTTCTGTTTTAGATAAAACCGAACAATCTCTATGATAACTGATCTGAAAACTTAACTCTATCAGAAAAAAATGTTAAGAGCTCACAGGCATTTGATCTATTATACACGTTAGCTCTGTATTTTGGAGTAGAAGAATCACTTATATTTCATTTTTATTTTTCATTAAACATTATATTGACATGGATTTCTTCATCTACCTATTCTTGGATGGTAGACTTTTTATTTTACTGCCACATATTGTCATTTTCCTGCTAAAATTTGTGCTAGGATCTAACTTACTAATGAACCATGATTCATGGTGTTGTGCAGGTTAATAGAATCAGAGAATTGCCGACAAAAAAACATATAATTGCAACTCACACTGACAGTCCTGATGTATGTAAACTATACTCTTGTATTTGTTTGACCATGTTTTGTTGTAATTGGCCATTGTGCTTCATTAATATGGTTCTACTTTTGCAATGCAGGTGCTTATCTGGGATGTGGAGGCTCAACCAACTCGCCATCCAACATATGGAGCTACAGAATCTCGTCCTGATTTGGTATAACAACCTTTTGCCTTACATATTCATCTCATAGTGTTGCAATGAGCATCACATATACAAATATCAAATTAGTTACTAAATTTGCTGACAGGGTTATTTTTAGGAAACCCTTGCACTTAGCACTGGCTTTTTATCTTTTATGTTGACATAAAATTTACTTACAGGTACTAACAGGACATAAAGAAAACGCAGAATTTGCACTTGCCATGTCACGCTCTGAACCTTTTGTGTTATCGGGAGGTTTGTGTTCTCTCCTTTAACGATTACATTGTTCATGCTGCAAAATTTTCATTTAGGGCATAAAGCCTCTTCATTGCTTGCTTTATTATGTTTTTAATCATTAATGTCAGTAGCATACACAAGACATTTAGCTATTTTGTTAGATAGACAATCAAATGCATTAATCAGTAACAATAACAATAAGCATGGATTATTTGCAGGGAAGGACAAATCTGTTGTCTTGTGGAGCCTACAGGACCATATTTCTTCATTATCAGACGGACCTGCAACTCCTGGATCTATTAGCAAGCAGAATACAGGAGAGGAGAAAAATTCTGAAAATCCGAAAATTGCTCCACGTAATGTATTTCATGGTCATCAAGATACTGTTGAAGATGTGCAATTTTCACCTTTCAGGTAGGGTAAAATTATATGGATAGTGCAACACATTTTTCTGTGCATATGACGTATTTGCAGAGCTGCATGATTTTGTTAAATTCATTTTAGCTTAAAAATATTGACTGTTTTTTTAATGTGCGAAGCGCACAGGAATTTTGTAGTGTAGGCGATGATTCTTGTCTGATTTTCTGGGATGCTCGTGTAGGTACTGATCCATCTATCAAGGTAAGATTGTTTCATCACACTAGTTCACATGGACATGCACATTAACACTCACTAGTCACTTCTACACAAAGTCTCAAATTCCATGTTATCAACAATTATTCTTTTTACAACTGGTTTGTGTGTCATTTCTTTACATCAAATTACAATATAATCGACATGCCAATGTTTTCGTGAGTAGGGTAGAAAATTATCACAACATCAACATGGTGTAGCATAAAATCTACCGAAATTTTTTTTTTTAATCAACAAGTTTTAACCATACAATTACAGAATATTTACCATGATAATTTAATTCATGTGATGCAGGTTGAGAAGGCTCACAATGCCGATCTCCACTGTGTTGATTGGAATCCCCTTGAGGAGAATTTTGTTCTTACAGGGTACTGATTTTTTGTAGATGATATTGTACATGTTATATGCATTATTATATATGACTTCATATTAGATATATCATCACCTAACTTTCAATATCAGGTCTGCTGACACAACTGTTCGTTTGTATGATCGACGCAAACTCGTATCTGGTGATGTTGGATCACCTTTGCATATATTTGAAGGTCACAAAGCTGCTGTTTTATGCGTTCAGGCAAGCGCTTTTTCCTTTATACATGCGCTCCTCTGTCAATCTGTGCTATATATTGCCTTGTACATAAGTTTCATGAAAGGCTTCTAACGATGCAAATTGTCGTTCCAGTGGTGCCCTGACAGAAAATCAGTTTTTGGTAGTGCTGCAGAGGATGGTTTCTTAAACATCTGGGATCATGAAATGGTAAATTCTTTTGATTGTTGTTGGAATGTAAATATTTTATGTATCCGATGATTAAAAATGCAGTACTGGCAATGCATGTGTTTGTGGGGCTTGTTAGGTTTTTTGATAGTCAATATCTGTGTTTTTTCCCCTTTTCTTTTGATGTGTAAATTCAATATTAGATTGGCAAGGAAGATCCAGCTGGGCCAAGGGGGAAGAAAGGACCTCCAGGTCTATTTTTTCAGCATGCTGGACACAGGTAAGCACTGCATTTTGGTTATATGCTTTTCAAGATTGGAGTTGAATGTTTTTTTTTCAGTAGCTTTGCGCTAATAATGATTTTGCATGTGGGAATAAAGAGACAAAGTAGTAGATTTTAACTGGAATTCAGAAGACCCATGGACTGTTGTTAGTGTATCTGATGACTGTGAGAGTACTGGTGGCGGTGGCACATTACAGGTGCTACTCTTTACAATCAACCTGATAAACACATTGTTATTGATCTATGTTTTATAACATTTTTATTTTCACTGCATGCATCTTCTTTTAGTTGAGACCGACCAATTTTAACCTTGTATATTAACATTTTGATACTTTAATGCAGCTATGGCGCATGAGTGACTTGATCTACAGACCACAAGAGGAAGTTCTTGATGAGCTTGAGAAGTTTAAAGAACACATCTTGTCCTGTGGGCCTCCTAAAGCCTAGCAACCCGTTTTAGTTGCTTTGTAGCTGGACTAGTTGATCTGAAACTACTATGCTACGTGATCAACTGTTGTAGACTGATAAAAGCTAACTTTAACATGATGTCTGTTCCTTTGCTTTGATCTGCTGCTACATTTTTACATTAACATGTTGCTGCTCTGCCCTGTTCTTACTGTGATTGTGGTTGTTACTTTGATTTGCCCTTGGGTTTCGTATTTTAAAATTTGAGGGGTTTTATTTTTTGGGTCAGCATAGGATAGGTAGAGATTACTCGATTTGATTCAAAAGGTGTTTGAATTTATATGTTTTTGAATGTGACCATAATAAATTGTTTTGCATAGTTAATATGCATTAAAGTATGTAATATAAACCAACATAATAAAACAATAAATACATGTCTTCATTGTATTAACATGTAAATAACATAAACTATATAATTTTGTAATAAAAGTAGATGAATAATGTATTGAGATGCCTTCATATTTGGGTATAGAATATTTAACTGTTTGCATATAGATGTTGATGGATTTTGTATTTTTGGGTATGGATGGAAGGTTTAAGTGCAACCATTTTGTTATTTTGAGAATAAGAAACGTAACTACATTGTTTAGTAAATTATGAAGAATTGAAAGTTGTGTTGTGCGTTTATCGATATGTATTTCAAAAGGCATGGAAGGAGGAGTCAAAAGGCATGGAAGGAGGAGACGTGAGAAAATTATAACCAATTCAAGAAGAGAAGTTTATGGTACAAGATAGTTTTGATATTTTTGAAAATGCGGATACCATGGAAAAATCGCTACAAAACTTAAAGTTAAACCACATAAATCCTTAATTTTTCCCCATTTCTACTACTAGTCAAATTTGGTAATGTTTTCAAGGTCAGATCGCTCATTAAACCGTAACAACTCAAGGTTCGATTGATTGAACTGTTTTAACCTTTTTTGGAAAAAAAATGCATTTCTAATACAATTTATAGTAACATAGGCCATAAGTGCACACAACCTATCATATTAGTCAATGCCAAAGAACCACAAATCAGTTCTAAGTGAAACTATTTAACAAATCATCAAATTATCCATAAATCCATGATTCTATAACCAGTAATAAATAATAACATTAATTAGTAATAATCGTTCCAATTACTGACAAAAAAGTTAAACAATTAACACCAGCATTTGCAAAATTATTGCCTATTGTACTTGTTGTCTCTAGATTGCTAGGGTAGTGCAGGCGGTGGTGGATTGTCGATAAGGCAATGACAATAGATAATTAGTGTCGTAGTAGCCGCGTTGATGGAGACTAGTTAATTTAGGGATAAGGATATTGGAGTTTGAGAGAAAATCAATTGAGCGAGAATGGAAAATCCCGTTTGTGGAAGAAAATAGTTAAATTATGAACGTTCAACTACATGGTCACGATTCATGCATGGAAGTGGTTTGATTGAGTTCCAAAACATCATGGTTTGCAGTTCAACAACGTTTGGTCCATTCTCAAAACTATGAAATTCAATATATCAAATCTTAAAAGTGAATTGCATCTATTATAAAAGGTAAATTTATCGATTTATATTTGAAGCCATTCTGAATAGTTGATAAATCGTCCCTTTAAACATTTGCTACATCGAAGTGCAATTACATATTTAATAGCAATAACTAATAAGAAAAAATAATAACATTCTTCGTAGCTTACAAAACAACCTCTTCCCATATTTTACATTATCTGCACCTAATTTTTTAGCTATAAAAATAGACCCAAAGCCCATTAAGTTTACAACACAAAACAAATCGGGTTTATACCCGCTTAAGAATAAACCATATGTCCACTTAAGTTTATAAATCCTAGCCGCAAAAAATTACTTCATTACTTTTCGACGGTAGGAGAGGAAAAATGACGGATCTGTGTGAGATTAGTAAACGCAATCAAATTTTCTCCTCTTCTTCTCAAATTTCTCAAGCTTACGGAGGCAGGTAAAAAAGTATTAAAATAGTATATCCCATATGTATGTAAACCTCAAATTTCTCAAAATTCTCTCCTCTTCAAATGCACATGTAAAGCGGTATTAAAATCCCCTAGCATTAACCATGGGTGTTTATGCTTTTATTAAATTGCTTCAAATGATTTCATAGTGAGGTTCCTTCATTTTCAGTACCGAAGGCATAAATAAAGGTTATATCTAAATGAAATCCCTCATTGTTTATACATTTAAAATGTACATATTGTTAATTTATAAAGTACTGTTTTATATCTCATATGTTAGAGTCTCATAATATCATAATTTTACAATTACCTCCCGTTAATTTGTTATTAAGTATACCCCAGTTGCTTAAAGTTCTAGCATGATAATCTTCTATTTTATTGTTATCCAATTATGCTCCGGCGTATATTGGGTTTATATGAGTTTAACATACTAGCTAAATCAAGTTTTCTTTTAGGGGAATTTAATCCCTCTACATTTACGATAGACATCAATATGATAATGATAAGATTAACATTCTAACAAAGGATACTAAAGGATACAAATAGCAGTCATAGTGAAGCACTAAAACTGCCTCAGTTATCTCTCACAAAGGCTTTTTTGCCTTTTTTTTGCATGGCTTCTTCCCTTGAACTTTTAGCTGATCTTCACATTTTGGATTTTTCATGATATATATGTCTCTGAAATCACTTGCTTCATTAGCATCTACATTATTAGTGGATATAATATCATCGAGATTCTTTAGCATGTTCTTTTTCCTTTTGCCTTTATATGCAGGGGAAGTTGAAGGACATCATTCTCTAACAAGAGCTTTAGAACAGGTTCTGGTAAGTGTGTTGATGCTGTCGCTTTGGAACATGCATCACTCAAAGCAGATTTGGTCACATTTTCAATATTCGAGCAAATTTCCATATTAGTGCAATCTATATATGTAATTAAACATGAGTTATCCTATTGGGGGATGTTTAGTGACCTGTTGTAACGACCCGCCAATCCGTACAATTCAAGCTGACAATAAACCACACATGTCCAACCCAAAGTGAATGGAAGGACTGATAGTTATGGAAAAGAAGAAGAAATAAGAAGAGAAGAGAATAAGAAAAAAGAAACTAAAACAACATAGAATCTCACAATCGCAGCGGAACAATATATAATATAATGTCAATGACCTTTACAAAGAGAAACTGTTATATATATACATTCATCAGACTACAATAACAATTCACTATCATCAGCATGGATAGTTATAATGGCCTGTCCTCACAAATGCTGATGATTTCAAGAACAAAACAGCGAAAATAAAACATATACATAAATACGACTTGAAGACCTCCAACCTGTCTCCTGAGCTCCAATGCATTCAAAGCAAATCTATAAATAGTTCGTTCTAACCCGAGCATTATAATAAAATAACACCCGCGTCAGTTTGGAAAACCAGCGTGAGAAAACACATCCAATTGGATTTAAGTTATAAAATCTTTTGAAATCAAATTATCTCGTAAGACCGCGCCGCACATAAACAAGGATGAGTTTTTACCTTACGATAACCAAAACAATTGCTATAGAAATTCCATTTATATATGGATCAAAGTAAAATATGAATATAGCTGAAATGCTTGCATCTCACGTTTCAGCATAGTTGGTACAACTAAGTCCGTACAACGCTTATCAGAGAATGGATTTCATACAATGACTGGGCTACTGGAGTAGCGTCCGTCACGATGCATCTCTAGATAAAATAACACCGAGGACCTTGAATGGATCCCCTGCCAACATAGGACCGACCTACCACTTGATTAATAGTACTGAATATGATCACCCCGCTTTGGGCCTCGAAGCATACAATTTGAGAGATAATAGCGACTCTAGATAGGGATGATCATACCCTACTTGGGAGCGACCCATTTAGCCATGCTGCATCTCCTCTGTTTTAGTCATTCCCGGTTGATGAGGCTTGAGACTACGTTTTACCTTTATATAGCACTTTCCACTTAGACTGCTCACATTGCCCTCCAGGCACAATGCAATATCAATATTCATCCATACAAGTTCGTTCTGCGACTGAACGAAACACTTGAGAGCTCCGTCTCCAAATTCCATCATCTTTAAGATGTATTCACTTCGAAACGCACTTGTTGAATTGAAGTGGTTTTCAGATAACATATCCGATCCCGGTCTCTTCGAAACAACATTCGATAATTTCCGGTAAACTCAACCCCGGTTTTTTAGGAAATAAACAGTCAAAGATAAGAGAGGGGATCATCTCCTAACCGTTTGTGGACGGATTTCCTTATCATTGTCCAAGAAGAACGAAACGAGATTTATACGCACAGTACGACATCATCGAAGATGACTGTGCCATATAACAACGTGTTTCCCCTAGATATTTCCAAAGTTACGTTTTGGGTCCAAATTCAATAGCCGGTTATTTGACCATCGAATAATAATCATTCAATTAGGAATTTAAATCCATGGGAAAAACCAACATTGGTTAAGCACCAAGCAACACAAAGCCTCTTTTAAAAACCTTTCATTAGTTAAATCCACCATGTAATTACTTGAATCAAAAATCCTTTTTACAAAGATATATATATATATATATATATATATATATCCACGAATCCCTATTTCTCAATACTTGGAAAAATATCCATATACTTACCTCAATGATATAAGTATATTCACCAACTTTGGGGAAGATTCCCTTTTTATTTAATTCTAAAATCATTTATAAACTCCATTATACATCCACAAAACCATTTATAAAATTCCTTTTATAAATCCATAACCCATTTCTAAAATTCTTTATAAATATTTAAACCCATTTATAAAACGCTTTTACCCCTTTTAAGCAATCTTCCTATACATTTCTAAAACATGTTGTAAGATTCCTCTTATAAAAACCCTTCTGTTTATAAAACTCCATTTATAAATTTCGAAAACAATTATAAATAAATTCCAATCACTTTCCTTTAAACACTACTATATACTGATAACATTATAAATAAATAAATACTAAGTTTAAAACATCTTAAAATAATAATTAATAATTTCAAAAACATCCTTAAATAAACAATAATGATTTATCTTCAACATTTTTATAAATACTAAAATTTAGTTACCAAAACTTTATTGATAAGAATTATATTTAATTTCAAACCATATTAATAATTTTAAATAACATTTCAAATATTAAGATATTTATAAACCACTTTTAAACAACATTAATATAAATAAACAACCTTTAAAACATAATTATATATCCATGATAAAAATCCATATTTAATTTCCAACATGATCATTTCCATATTTATAAACTATATTCGAAAATCTCTCCTATTTTATGAAACTTCCTTTCATAAAATCCATTTATTTCTAAACTCCATTTATAACTCCATTCCGTTATAAATCCCACTTATTCATAAAGTCTCATTCAAACATAATTTCAACCGTTTTTAACCTTACTTCCATAGGTATAAATTTCTTTTATAAATCTTTCAACTTATAAAATATCGTTTAACGATCCCAATTTTACCCTCACCTTCCATTTTCGAAATAGAACCAACTACTTCTAAAATACCATCCCACATATTAAAAATCCATCGCTTGATTTGGTTTTCTTTCCAATCTATCCAACGATAATAGTTTCCTTTTATTTATAAACACTGTTTATAAATCCAATTTTTTTCTAACAAAAATACGATTTTACAAATCTTCACTTTCTTTGTAAAATATACTTTTATAAATTATCATATCTGTAAATTTCACCTTTATAAATAAATTATACTATATGTACTATGTATATATATCATTTTGTATAAAATAGTTAATAAATATTCATATCAAAATATTTGTATTTTTCTTTTAAAACAATATCCATTTATAATAAAAGACTGACTTGTCTTCCAAGATCTTAAATTTTTTTATTTACCGTTCAAAATCTCTATTTGAAATATTTTATAAAACTATTAAATTCTAATATCCAAAAATCATACCTTTGGTTTTAAAATAAATTACTTCTTCAAATAATTCAAGAATAATTATTTCAAACATATATAATTTCCAAAATAACTTTGAAATCTCTTTTCAAAATCAATCACTATTTTATGGTATTTTAAAATACCAAAATGTAAGGCCCAGTGCTACTAAAGCACTAAATAAACAAAATCGTGTCCACGTCATCAATTATAACATCCAACATATCATATATCAATTTATATGAAAATAAATCAACAATGTGAGGATTCTGTTGGATCCCTCCAACTCGTCCCTTTGCATTACATACAGTATATAATCAAAATAATATAAATCAACCGCTTCGAGGCGGGATTCGTATACAAAGGGTCACCCGCTCTTACACGGGAACGTAATAGGGTCTCATCCGCTCGAGGAGCAGGAATATATCCAGACCAATAATATAAACTGGTAATCCATCCAAACAGTCAATAACAATCAATAATAAAATATCCACGCATCTAATAAATAATTTTTATTGACTATATAAATTTTATGATTAACCAAAAAAGTGAGATTAACTCACCTTGAATTTAGTTCGTCAAAACATTCTGTTCTGAATCAAAATTGGACGAACGTTCAGTTTTAATCCAAATTTTCCACTAGCTCCGAGTCCATCAAATCCAACTCCATAGCGTAGCCTTCGCTAATACGAATGCAACACAACTTGTCGCGCTCGATTTGGATCTCGTACGAGAAAGTTATGAATTAATTTACGTTTGAAATAATTAATTTTATAATTAACAGAATAATTAAAAGTTTAAAACATTTTAACCTCTCTTCCACTGTTCCCTCCCTCGCACGCTACCAGGCCGAAGCTTGCTTTTTTTTTTTCATTTTCGCGAATCGTTCGATCGCGCCACCTAACCCACGGCTCGCTGCCACCCACCAGCGCCTCGCCAACCTCCGCCTCACCAACAGATCCCCCACGCGCGTGCGCGAATGCGGCTGCGAAACCTCACAAAACTACCGTGAACGCAGCGAGTTAGCCGTCGCCTCGCTCGTCTATTCGACGATCCAATCATTGATTTCCTTCGTATAGTCGTGCTCCACAATTTCTAGTTGGGGTCGTGGCCTAATTTCGTCTCTAGAGGCTCCGATCAACCATGGCCATTCGATGGAGGGTTTTAAATTTTAATGGCAGCTTTGGTTTTTAAGTTAGGGTTTGGAAAATGAAAACGTTAAGGCCCTATATATAGAAAATAAACTCGGCGCCATTCACGCTTAAAAATTTCGAACTCCAAACGAAGCATGCTGCCTGACATTCTATATGTTATACCCTTATTCCGAACATAATGGAATATACATCGGGAGCCAATTCCATCATATTCAGAAGACAGCTTTCAAAATCAAATTATATAAATTTAAATTCTTTTAATTAATTTCTACAGGTTTCGAACTCGCACGACCAAACGATATGTCTGACCGCCACGAAATTCGATGGCATATAATAATTCAGTATTACTGATCCAATAGAACTGGTTTCGTCGAAATCCGAGACAATGCCCCGGAAGGCGGTTTTTGCACGTTAATTAAAACGAGTAATTCCCAAAATCAGTTAAATTACATTTAAATCAAATTTAAAAGTTTATTATCTTTCTTCTTATTCAAATAGATTTTAAATCAACTTTCAAAATCGTTTTCATTCACATTAAATTCAAGATTTAATTATTTAAACAATTTCAAATATTAAATTGAACAATTTAATTATCAAACAAATCACTAGATTTGAAATATAAGTAATTTAACGTATAAAATTAACCTTTCAATATTTAAATTTAATAAAATATTCCAAATTCAAATGACTAAAATTCTGGGTCGTTTCATTCTCTGTGACGCCCCACTCCGAGAGCCTCATTAACAAAGAGTATTATATGGATAATACCGTCTGCTAATGCGGACAATAGAGTATAATGGAAGCGACCATTTGTAGTCTTACTTTAACTATCTACTGAACACGCCGAAAAGTGGTTTTTATCATCGCATGTGGTTCGACAAGTTCAATAAATACCTAAAGCAAAACTACAATGGCTATAGGATCTATCAGAACAAAATGTAACAACTCAAATGTAATATACATCACAGAACAGTGGATCATCATAAACACATATACTGATAGAAAGCAGAGTATACAAAATGATACATGTCAAGTGGTATAGCAAACCACAATATACAGACAGGACGAACGAATATAAATATCAGAGTTACAATAGATAAGGACTACACAAAAAGCTAAGACAAAAAGGAGCTAGCAGAATAGTCCATGCGGAAGCAAAAGAGGCTAAGTCCAAAGCACCTAACCTGAAACATCTCGGTCTGACCCGAGTATAAAATACACGGGTCAGTATAGCTAAACAAATCAGTTAGATAAACTGAACAACAATAAACCTGCAAGGTTACAAAGTATAACAAATATCTCAAAAAGAGATAACACAAACATCTAACACAAGATGAACATAACAAAGCAAGCCTCATATCATCGGCATCTCAAATAAACAAAGGATATCATATCCCAAATCAAGCCAAAAGGCAAATAACAAATACCAATGAAGGTACACAAGTTCCACTAGATGATCGCTACATATCATGCGGCTCAAAAAGACCAACAACGAAAGGCGATGCACTAGGGAATATACATATCAATCAAAACAACAAAAGATGCTCGAGCTCAGTACTGTATAAACAGGTATCCATAAGCCCGAAGGCTCCAAACCCAATATCACCCATGCGGCTCAAAAGGACCAACATCGGAAGCGATACTATAGGGCAACAACAATCCCAAATATCTCTTGAGCCGGGGCAAAGGACCAACTCCAAAGCGATATTAAAGGCAACAAGCCAGAAGGAGACAGTCCGAAGACACTATCCCAAAGGCAACAAACCGTAGTGGTGAAGGTCCGGAGGCCCAGTACTGGACACCACTAACTGGCGGAATGTGTCACAACTCTTGAAAAGGAACCCGAAAAGTGTTAACGCGAGTCCCATAACCACTCGTTCGCACTAAACGGTTTACTATCCATTAGCCAATTTCACACTCAAAGCATTACAATGTTTACCTCATCTCATCGGTAAACTAGACACAAAGGTCAAAACGATCAATCGAATAGGTCGGGGATTAATCGGAAAGGTGAACGCGCGGATTCATGGTCCGTGTTTTACCTAACCATTTAATCTCCTTTCCACTTCGTTCGAAGTGCAAAATTGTGTGTGTTTAAATAGAAATTTATAAAGCGGAGAGGGGAGCTTTTAATAGGATTTAGAGGGATTATTTATAAAAACCGTGAATGAAGTCAAAGGTGAGTTATCAAAGCCAAAGATGCAATATCAACCACTAAGAACCAACTTGGATCGATAAAATTTGGAAAACCAATCAAAATGAGCAAAAATAGGCAAAACAGGGAAAATAGGAGCAGGTCGGTCGGCCGTTATCAGAGCTCGGTCGACCGGACACTGTTCTTAAAAATTCTCGGGAAGCAGGTCGGTTGACCGGACTTCCTGGTCGGTCAGCCGGAGCCAAAATTCCTGCACTCCCAAAACAGAGGCAGGGAAGTGCTTAAGTAGCAGGTCGGTCGACCGGACCCTGCATTCGGTCGGCCGGAGCCTGATTTCCAGCACTTCTTGCCCTACCAATGAATACCAATTCTTTCCAAATCAAAAGCAAAAGCACATGAATACTTGTTAGGAATTCATACCCAACATCAATGATATCAAGAGAGGTAGATGTGAGTTCAAAACTCACCTTTTTACACATAAGCAAAGAAGAAGAAGCTCAATTGCAAAGAAACAACCAATCACACTCCACTTCAATTCTACAAGCTTCAATCTAAGATCAAAACAAGTATTTCCTAAATTTAGGTTTAGGAATTTCTGAGATTGAAGAGAGAAATAGATAGAGAAGATGAAGAGGAGGCTTACCAATAGTTTCTATTTGATTTTGGAGCAAGGATTCGAGTTTGCAAGGAGAAACTAGGGCTTGGAATATCTAATTCCTCTTCCTTTCCCCCATTTCAGTTTTTACCTAAGGAATGAAATGAAATGAAGATGAATGGATGAAGAGTTAAGGAGATGGGGGGTTAAGTGGGGTTAAGGGCTGAACCCAAACCCAAGTCCAAAGTGAAAAAGGGTCAAAACTCCATAAACTCCAAACATATCGAAGCTTATACTCAAAAAGATCGCAAACGACATTTTGAACTCAATGGAAGTGGTTTCGAGCTCCAATTCGGCCGTTTGCAAAAAGTAGCTTTTCGAACTATAATCCGACAAACGACATTATATTTAAATAAAATATTTAAATATACAACCGATAAATATGCGGGTTGTTACATTCTCCCCCCTTAAAAGAATTTCATCCCCGAAATTTTCAAGGTAAGAAAAATGGCCAAACCCATTGACCTTCAAAACTAATTAGTTAAAATTTGTTATCACAAATTTCTAAGTCTTTAATTTCATAATTAAATTTCCAAAACCAACTAATACCATTCCAAGTTATAAAACTAAAATCCAAATTTTAGAACAAATTTTTTTCCAAAATTCTCAAAAAATTTCGAACTCTTAAATTTATAGAAATTTTTTTCGGGGTCTCTTTTGCGCGACTCGATCGTAAAGATTTTACAATATATATATATATATATAAACACAAATGTACATCTCATCTTTGAGGATGCAGCATCCCATGGGGAAAAATATAAAATACGATATGGAATCCGAGATGTGTACCTTTTATTATATTAGTAAGTATATACAACCAATATAATGCGAAAGCGAGCTCCAATTCCGAAGCATACGCCATCCGCACGTACTAATGTAACGACCTGAAATTTTCAACCATTCGCATCCATACATGTCGGATTTGAATTGCTCAAAATATCAGATTGTTAATTTAAATTTAGCAAAACTCAGCATATACAGTAAATAAAATAATCACAGATCACAGACACAGAGTAATATAACAATAATGCAGCGGAAACAAAAGAATAGTAGTTCATGAAGCTACCATATATATATAACAGAGTTAAACAAGATACAACAAAAGTCACGAGTACATAGATGTCTCACTAAACTAATCAAATACAAGATCTGAATGCATCACTGGAATCGACTGAACAACTGAAAGCAGGATAGATAGCTGGATCTCAAAGAGAAGCTCCAACTCCAAAGGTGAGTCTCGAATACCGTATCACTCAGTCTGACCCGAGCGTAAAGCAAAACACAAAACACTCGAGTCAGGATTAACATTCTTATATCAATAAATCCAACTCAAGTGAAATATCAACTGAAATACAGTAACTTAAAGGATGTTTGGGATAACCATCCTCCAAGGATCCGTTAAATTATCTACTATGTAGTAATATTCGCTATTATAATAATGTCTAATAGTAAAATAAACATACTTTTAAATAGCGTTAAGGCTTTACATTTTCCACTTTAACACATAATAGTCCCAGTAGTCCATCCAGCAACAACATACCTCCAGATCGGGAGGCTACCCTAAATACTCCATGAGCTACGGGAGAAAACCAAACTCGTAGTAAAACTCGCTATGGTAGGTGACATGGCACAACTAGGCAATGCCAGGGTAGACATACCAATTACGCACACGGGCTGGTGGAAACGCATAGCAGCCACTACCGCCCACCTCGGAACACACTCCCAAATCAAAAATCGAAGGGTGGCCACCAAATCAATCACAAAGTAATAGAATGGTATCGAAGAAATGTGTCCGACAGGAGGTGCTACCTCATTGGCCCGAGATCGCTCCTGTTTTAGCCACCTTATGCCAACTCACGGGAGTTGGGTCCACGTATATACCTCAATAGGAATCGTCGCCACCATCCTACTTCATTCTGGAATCTCCACCGCGTACACGGTTGTTAAAGTGGTTTTCGGTATCGACAGAGAGTATGCCATATCCGATCCCAGTTTCTTTAACAACCAAACGTTATTATAACACCGTGGTAATTTCAAAATAGTTTATACTTCAAAACCAAAATATCATTTTCATTTCAAAACCCAAATCAATACAATATCATTTCCATTTCAGATATATCCATTTCCAAAAATCATATCACTTTCCAAAGTTATAACGCTTTCGAAATCATAGTCTTTTAAAATCAAAACACTTTGGAAATCACAGCTTTGAAATCATGGCATTTTGGAAATCATAACACTTTGAAATTATAGCATTTTGGAAATCATAACACTTTTGAAATTATAGCATTGGAAATCATAACACTTTCCTCTTAAACAGTTTAGATAATAAAAAAGTTTATAAATAAAATAGTTTATAAATAAAATAGTTTATGTTAAAATTGATTTATATTAAAATAGTTTCCTCGACTTTCACAAATCGATTCAAATCAATTCGAATTCCAAATTCAAATTTAATCAAATCTAAATCATCAATTTCAATTCCAATTCAATTAAACATTTTCAAGTTATATCGATTTCAAATACCGATTTGAAACACAAATAAACCATTTCAATTTCAATATATTTCAAAGCTTCAAATATTCAACATTTCAAAACTAAATTCGATAATTTCATATATATGTATATATCAAATTCACTTTAAAATCATTTATTTTTGAGGTATTTACTTAATCCTTTCAATAACATTTAATACAACTTCAATTAACAAATTTTAAATAAACAAAATATCCCATTTAAGTTTATATAAGTTTGAAATATTCATTTAGATCACTTTTAATCAAATTCAAGTTATAAAACCTATCTTTCAAATCTCAATTTAATAATTTCAAGTCAAATTTATTTAAGAAAAATTCTTAAATAAATATAATTTCAAATCAATTTCAAATTTATCTCCCAACCTGAATCATTATAAACTCTGTATTTGAAAAACATATTTTTATATAAATACTTAAACATATTATACATATCAACTTTGTTAAATCAACTTTAATAAATCTTAAAGATCAATATTTATTAAAAACCATATATTTCTTTTCAAAATATTTATATATGGCCCGACGGTGTCTGTATATAATTTTCTACCCTATGGTCAAGCGATACGGATATTTATCATTTCAATCCGCAATTTAAATATATATACGGGTATATATCATTTCAACCCGCAATCCCAAATTCAATTTAATGAAAATCACTTGGGTCTATCATTTCAACTCATAACGATTCTCTCCTATTCTACAGATCGTTCGGGTATGTATCATTTCAACCCATAGTGAATTCTATACTAACAGTGAACTTGCAGAGTGATACCGGATATGAAATAATATAACAGGCATATATCATCAATAAAAAAAATAGATAATGGTGTCAGATGTCATAGGTGAACAAATACAGATAACAATGTATATATATATAGCAATATAAATAACAGATAATGGTGTCGGATGTCACAGGTGATCATATACAGATAATAGCATATATAACAATGTAAATAACTAACAGCAGCATATTTCAATTGTCGTTTCAATTGAAATCAAATTTAATACATATAAGAACGTTTATCGTGAGTGATTGCTCACCTTTCGAGGCTAAAGAGGATAGACAATGAATCGAGTTACGGATCCAAGCACGACTTCCAAAGAAAACTAGGTTGGCACGAGTCCGACGAACAAAGCTGATACGAAAATTGGTGAAACAAATCAAAATCAGTTTTTGATGTAACTGAAAATATATACACTATCATATTATATATATACACTTAAAATAAACGAATTTGCTTTATTTCAATATATATAAACTATCACTTATACAATAATACCCACACAAAAAAAATAGGTTCCCATTAGACAAAACATAAAATATAACAGAACATATTTTACTTATAAACAATTGTATAACAGTGATCTAAACAAAACTATAATATATAATATATGTATTTATATACCAGCAGTAACATATTATATAAAATATACCTATACCATAAACTAGCAAAAATAAAGTTTATATACAAGTGCAAATAACAACTCATATACAGTGGCCCATATATAAAAACTTCCTATATAAATATAAACTTAATATCCATATATATATATTTTAACCAACTCAAATCTTTTAAACACATCAAAATTTACTGTAAACCTATAGTTGTTGAACACCTATACATATTTAACTAGAATATAGACTGACTAGACATGTATATTTACCGTTAACATACTATAACTTACTTTTTTATAAACATGACTTTGGTACATATATATACTAATAGATGAAATATGTATATTACAACTGACAACACATGTAATCTGCTTTATAATATAAATTATATAGAAGCACTTTTATACAGGCTTTTTAACAAATCCAACTTATATATACTAACTGTAACAACATCATATAGACTCATATATATACCTTATAAATCTACAAATCATAACTATTTGACCAAATATTATTATATAACAGGTTTATATGGTCACTGCAACATACTTTAACAATATATATAAACTAGTATACATATACCAATATTTTAAAATCAATCTTTCATTATAAAACTCAACATAACTTGATTTATTATGATATATATATTTGAACATTGCAACTCTGAATAGAACATAAATATGAACATTATAAATATATATATAAATTTCTCTTTGAAATCCATATAAAACTTAAAACCCAAACTTGTGTATACTTATATGCAACAGTAAATAAACTAACATATAGTATAACAAATATGTGATAAAACTAACATATATATTGTATAAAATTTGTACAAACTAACGTTGTATAACTTACATATAACCACATATATGTATTAGATCTATACAAATATAACATTTTAAATCAATATCTTATATAAACTAATAATAACTAAACTTAAACTTGCATATATGTATATATATAACATTTTTCTATGCTATCTATATAATAAAATCCCTTGGTGGATAAACAAGAGACAAAGAACGGTTGAGATTTATTTTTAAAGTAAGACATCCGATGGCTATAAACGAAACAGATATACAATGTTGAGGATTGCCATCGTTTCCTCAAACAACTAAGGTTCCCACTACTTTCACACATCATGTTTCAGCACACGTTTTACAACCCACTTTGTCTTCCTCTGTTTATACCTTTCTCCATTTTATTATTTCGCACGCAATCATTTATTAAACAAACTGTACGTATTTTTTTCCCTCCATGCTTTCTCCTTCCTTTTTCTACGTTTTTCTTTTCATATTGTATACTGATATGAATTTATCCAATTTACATTTCTTTCCTTTTCGCTATCCTGCATATGGATTGTTTGTCAAAATGTTATAACCGACATGTACTTAATCATCCTTTCTTGCTTTGTCTTTACTTCTTCCTCCACGTTTTTCTTTCTATACTGCATACTGATATAATTTACTTTTTTTCCTTTTTCACTATCTTGCATATGAAATTTTGTCAGAATGTTATAACCATTATGTATCGTATCATGATAACATGATATTGTTTTATTTTCAGCATATAACATGGCTTTAACTGTTATAGAGAACCACCACTAACTTGGAAGCAGATGGAGATATATAAATGATGCAACTAAACAAAAATAAGGTTGCTAATATGGAAGCAAAAGCAGTAGTAGCACCACTAACCACTGAAACCAAGGGCATTGTTCAAGTTCCCACCACTAACTTTATGCCACCCGGAGGTGTGATCAAAACTGCCGCTAACTCCTTGCCACTAGCTATGATTAAGGTTGAACCAAATGAGAGTGGTAAAACTACAACTTTTCTTCCTACAATGAAATGAATGACACCAATTATTTGGTTGACATTATTGCATAAGACCAGCAGAATACCATGTTTTCTTGACTGAATGATTCAGAAGAGATTGATCCAGCAGAGCAACAGAAAACCATGTTTTATGATTGGATTGATTCAAATGACGAGTTCATTCAGGCAGTGGTAATATATATTTATTTTCATGAATTGACAATGAAACAAATAGTTCTAACGGGTTTTAATTATTTACATTTGCAAATCGAATGGGCGGTACAAAATAGCTACTGATGATATTTGATCTTCACATGTTTGTCTTCCGATCATTATGTTCACATCTTTATTTTAACAAATTAGTCTCTGTTGTACTTTGTTTCACTTATTTTCTTTTTACATGCTGTAACTTTTGGTTTTATGTATTCCCTTTTATGTATTATTTGTGTTCAATGTATGTATTTATGTTAATGAAGTATTTCTCTTCAAAATCTATAATGTCTTAACATTTGTGCACTTTCCAATTTTTTCCCTCTTTACTACATTTGCATATGTTTTCTACTTGCCATAATGTAGCATTTTTGCTCAAAATCTGTAAGTTCTTAATTTATGTTCAAAATTTATATACATAAAAAATATTAAAAAACCATTCACAACAATGCAAACCAGTGCCATTTATATTTATCTATATGAGGTTTGGACATGATATTTCATATTTGGTGTAAACTTGAGTGTTGCTTGAGTAATAATTTGCTTGTATGTTATTTCTTAGTTGTGGCATGCAAGCGATTTTATATAAAACATACATGAAGTACATAGTGTAGCAATATGTATGGTTATTCAGTTTAGTACCATGTTGGTAGTGGATCTAAATTACATGACATGAGGTTTGTTTCTGCCTCTAACTATTATCAGTTTGTTACATAATATTTTGTTAATTCTAGCTCAAGTATCATTAGTTTGTTACATAATATTGCTCCTCCTATACGCATGTGAATGATAAATGCATAAAAAGTAATTCCTATAGATACAGGGATATGATAAAAGTGAAACTTTGCTCAGTGGAAATCAGGTTCAGTTATTTGTGCAACAAAGTGGAGCTGAGATTGTGCAAAAAGCAACATGCAGTGTACTGAAATGCAAACGAAGAGAGATGAGGTGGTAGAGTGAGTTGGTGGAGGAAGTGATGCAATGAACAGAGCAATGCTAACAATCTAAGAGACTAGAGACATGCTGCAGCTAGCTGATAGTGAAGCATATCAGAACATGCATGGAACAGGCATGTTGTAGCAGGCATGATGTTGGAGGAAGTGATATATTCCAGCAAAGAAAGATAGATGCACTGGAGAAAGGAGTATGTTCATGTTGTAGCAGGCATGGAACATGCATAATATAGTAGACATGGTGCAAGATGCACTGAAGTAAGGAGTATGCGTGGTGTAGAAGCTCTGACTGCTAAGTTGAAAATGTTTATGCTGTGGCGGGCATGAAGTAGCAGACATGCAAGATGTGCTGAAGAAGGAGCATGGTGAAGAAGCTCTGATTGCCTTAGTTGAATATGTTTATGCTTATACCTGTACAACAATAAACTTGCCTTTTGCATGAAATTATATGTATATATGCATATATACATATAAATGGTAATGTGGCTAACTTGGGAATATGATTATATTATTATTAGATTTATGTTTAGATAGAGAATATGAGGATAAGATCAATAGAGAATGTACAGCTATTGCGGCTATGCTTAAAGCCATCAATCTATTTTCTTAAAGGCAAACCACTCTTTATGGCCTAACTTTATCTATGTATACATGGAAGTGTATCTATGTATTTATTAGCTAAAGGATATATAAGAAGATGTGCCTGGAAGATACGTACATTATTAACTCATATTTAATGGGTAAATAAATAGGCCATCACCATTAATCTTATACAAAACTAGATTTTATTCATATTTCTTCTGAATATTTTATCCAAAGCCAAACAAACATTGCATCATGCAACATATAATATAGATATAGTGACGCCAATGTATATGGCTTAGCAAGAGCGAGGAAAGCTACTGCATGTTGATGCATGTTGTTTAATGAGTAACCTGTTGCATGCTATTGAAAGTTGAAGAGGGCATGAGCTATCTGAACTGCTATACCATATACACGAGACTGATGCAAACTAAGCAGCAAAAGTTATATGTGTGTGATTGATGCATGAACTGCTGTGTGCAAACCAAGCTGGAAACTGAAGTGAGGGTGTGAGCAAACTGAACTAATGAACAGGGGCATGTCTCGGTGCTATTGGAACTGCGATGCTGACCAAACTAATGGTGTGTGCAAATAGAACTTTGATGCTGCAGTCACCAAACTTTACCGGTTATCCTAAAGGGAACACATGAAGATATTGATGCATCAACATTAAGAAGATCGACATTGTGGCATGTTATTCATGTGTTATCACTGAATAAAAACATGCGGCTAAAGTCCAAAGAGGTTGAGAGTCGTGCTTTTGCCGAATATTTAAACTAGGTATTATTTTTCTCATTACCTATTATTATCTTGATATACTGTTTAATATAATTTATTTTTTCAATTTTACTCTTATATAGATTGGATCAACGCCTGAACTAAACATTGATCTGTCAATGATGCACAAATGCAGTAGCCTTGCTAAATTAATTAGCACTATTTACCCACAACATTTATTATTATTGGGTTTTCATTTCCACTAAAGAGGATTTGGAGCAAAATATTTCTCTTGCTATGGATATAGTCATCAAGATCCTGTTCACTCTAATTAACTACAAGTCTACATTTTAATTACTATAATAACACAATTGTTATAGCTAAATGTTTGTGGTTTTTTTAATTGTTAGTTAACAGGTGTCATTGTAAAAGAAAAGACAGTTTTATGGTGTTAAATTTTTATTGTCCATCCATTTTTATTTTATTATTCCCAAATGAGTGAATTAACTTTATTGGTATACTCTATTGATACTCATGTTATACAAAAATGGAAAAAAAAAAATCTTAGCTGCATGTTGTATGCATTTTAAAATTACAAAAAAATATTACTGATCATATCGTGAATAAATTTAGCACCGATCAAATTGTACATATCCAACATATTATATTATAGGTTATGTTAAGCAAAACATGAACCCGTGCCATAGGCACGGGCTACATACTAGTAATACTATAACTAGTATGATATATATATACCTCTTATATAAATAAAGAGGCGGCAGAGGAGAAGAAACCAAGAGATACCGCGAGTATGGTGAGTCACGGCCAGGCTTGATTGAAAGCGGAGGTGATGGGGTTGCGAAGTGGTGAGGATCTGGGTTCGACAAAAGTGGCTATCGGTTGGGAACATGATTGCATGGAGGAGCTCGACCGCTGTGGTCGGTTTTTCGGCGCGGTGGCTCAGTCTGAGTGGGAAGTTGGTCAAGAGAGAGAAGCTACACTGTTGAGGTGGTCACGCGGGGACTTAGATGCGCGGGGACGTGAGAATATGTGTTGCGGTGGCTTTATGTGGAAAGGATTGGTATAATATTGTTTAGCTTAGGTAAAAGATGGGAAGAAAAGAAGATATAGAGATAAATATTCAATAGAATTTTTTTTGAAACGGTGGAATATAGAAGGTCAAGAGCTGAAATAAAAATTATTGGTGACTGTTTGATTAACACGGAGATATATGAAAAGTCATATAGAAACCAATATTCTCAAATAACGAACCGCACGACTAACCGTTTACAGATTCCGTGGCGTACCGGGATTCAGAAAATAGAATTGAATATACCGTTGAGATCGACACAACGAGGCGATCAAAATGGTATACAGATATCAGTGGTACGATTATCCTATCAAAAGTCAAAAATCAGTACCGAAAAATGTTGCAAATTTGTCAGAAATAAGATGAACGGAGCAATAGAAGTCCAAATTTGGAGAAACAAAATATGACGTCTCACTCAGAAGATGATTTACAAATTTTCTATAGAAAATATTCAGGTTTGAAAAACATTTTATTACCATCGATTTTTAACCGATTTAGATTTAAATAGAATTACACAAGAAAATAAACTTTCAAATTATCTGATGAAAATTTACCAGTTGCTATGTTAAATTAGACGTATTCCAAATATAGAATTTTTATTTCAAAATTTTAATATTTAAAATTTCACAAAATCTAATTAAATATATTATTAAAATAAATAAAATTTACGGGTCGTTACACTCTCCCCCACTCAAAACTTTTCGTCCTCGAAAAGGAACGAGGTAGGAGAATAGAAACAACCCAAAAGAAAATAGATTTGAAAAACAAAATAAAACAATTAATCTAAACCATATAAATTTCAAATTTAACTAATTAATATTCAACATTTTGGTTTAATCCATTTGAGTTCACTTAAGTTAAATCAATCCATCTATTTCTAAATTCATTATCTTATTGTCTAGTCATCCTCAATTAACAATTTCTAAATCATCAATTTGTATAATCATTTATTATACTCATATTTTATTCAACAATTTAATTCTTTTATTCCCAATAATTATTAACTTTATTCCACTTAACATATCTTACCACATATATTTAAACCACATAAATTAATTTAAACCATATAAATTTCAATTTAAATTAATTTATATTCAATAATTGATTTTAAGTTCAAGGTATTTCCATAAATTAATCTAATTTCAATTTATGAATTCCTTCAAACAAATTTATTTGTCTCATCTATTATTCAATTAACTTATTATTCTATTTATCTCTATTAACATCTTTATAATAAAATTTTAGTGTATAACATTTTATTATAACCCTCAAATTTTATCTATAAAACATTTTATATTGTATATTATCTAATTTCATATTCAACTTCTGAATAATTTAGGTAAGTTGTATTAAAATGGAATTGGGTATTATAAGTAAACCTTTCCCCACTCAATTATTCAAGTTTTGATATTTATTCAAATTTTTGGCTTTATTTTATAATTGAAATTACCTTATCAATAATTAAGAATAAAATTTCCGGTTTCAATTCAAATCATTTAGAGATAAATATATATACTATATATATATCAAATAAAATCTATAATCATATACCAATATATATATATATATATATATATATATATGTATTATAAATCAAGTCATACTTTGGAAATTCAAATCAGATAAATTTCCAAAACAAAAATGTAGCAAAGCTACAGAATGGTCTCTCCACTTCGAAACTCGAAAATGAACGTCGATGATGCGGCCGCCATCACCGAAATTATTTTCCAGCGACAAAGAGAAGAGTACTGATTTATTTATTTATTTTTTGAAACTATTTCTATTTGAAAATATTTTGAATAATATACACTTTAAAACTTTAAAGCCAAAGTTGAAATCACCGGAAATTAAATTCTCAAATTCCTGATTTAAATTCATTTCAATTCCAAATCAATTTATAAACCATGTTTATAAATTCGTTTATAGAACAATAAATGAAAATCAAATATTATCATTTAAAACAACCGATTTAATTAACTTTTTAAATTCCAGAAGATTTTTACTTGTATATTTATAATATTATCTGTTATCCCGCCTTTTGGCAAGGCCGTGACACCAAGAACTTGACTAGAAACCAATGACAGTTCGTCTTGGAGATCGGTTATACGCAGGCTCACTATGGATATCGACGAATTTTTTCCGAGTCCGGATCGGGCTACAATTGATATGACATGACAAGCAAAGCTATGAGAGCCAACATTCGGAATTTCAAGTCAATCGGAGTTCATATGCTCCAGATATTGATGGATCACGGCTGAGAAATCCAAACTTGCATCGATCATATCTCGAGATCTACAAGTCCAAATGCCACCAAATTTGGACAGTAGCTTACTGGCAACCTAAGGAATGTCCATGCCAAATTTCAGCTCGATCGGAGCAATTCTTGATCGATTCGAACCAAGGGTCGAATCGATATGGACCAACTTGCATCGATCATATCTCGAGATCTACAAGTCCAAATGCCACCAAATTTGGACAGTAGCTTAATGGCAACCTAAGGAATGTCCATGCCAAATTTCAGCTCGATCGGAGCAATTCTTGATCGATTCGAACCAAGGGTCGAATCGATATGGACCAACTTGCATCGATCATATCTTGAGATCTACAAGTCCAAATGCCACCAAATTTGGACAGTAGCTTACTGGAAACCTAAGGAATGTCCACACCAAATTTCAGCTCAATCGGAGCAAATCTTGATCGATTCGAAGTTGAGTTCGAATCGATATGGACCAACTTGAATCGATCATAACTCGAGTTCTACAAGTCCAAATGCCATGAAATTTTCACAGAAGCTTAAGCACATGATGAAGAATGTTCACACCAAATTTTAGCTCGATTGGATGATTTCTTGATCGATTCGAACCAAGGGTCGAATCGATCCCAAAGTGGGCCCGGATCTCCAGATTTCGGCCATGTGGGCCCCCTCACGTGCCAGAAGCGGTCTCCCCGAATTTTAGGCGAAATATCAGCCTCCTACACCTATAAATAGAGCCCCCGGTCATTCAGAAAAGGGATCGGAGAATTCTAAGTACTGAAGAGCGCCCAGATTCTGCCAGATCTACTCCAGAACACCGCCGCTGCTTTAGATTGACACTTAGCATTTAAATTCAGTTGTATTACCTTGTAAACTACTGTAATCTTCAAGTAATCGAGCAATAAAATCATCAAACTTCATAGTGGACGTAGGCTACAAAGCCGAACCACTCTAAATCGCTTGTCTTTGCAATTTACTTTCTGTTATTTGGAGTTTTTGTTAGATAATCCACAGTTTTAATTTTCATTCTGCGCGTTTATCTCTTCAAAGACTTCCGAAGAGTGTTGTGCCCATTTTTGGTACAAACACTTTGGTGCTTTCACTGAGAAAAAACCAAGTTTTTTCTCCTGCTCGTTGGATCTACTACCGTCGTTGGATTGCAAAAATCTAAGGAAAAGATCCAGATCTGTTCATAAGTGGTTCCTTCTATTCTATTCAGATTGCTCCAGATCTAAGAGGAACTACATTCATCATGAATTCCATACCCATATTTTCGAATCCAGAAAAAATGCAATTTTTCGTATCCATGAAAATATGATGGTTTTCGTATCCATATTTTCGAATCCATGAAAATATGATGGTTTTCGTATCCATATTTTCGAATCCATGAAAATATGATGGTTTTCGTATCCATATTTCGAATCCATGAAAATATGATGATTTTCGTATCCATACCTTCGAATCCATGAAAATATGATGGTGTTCATATCCATACATTCGAATCCATGAAAATATGATGGTGTTCGTATCCATATTTTCGAATCCATGAAAATATGAAGTTTTCGTATTCATATTTTCGTATCCAGAAAATATGGTGCTTTTCGTATCTATGTTTTCATATCCAAAAAATATGACAACATTCATTTCGATCGAATTTCGTAGCCTCTTCGAACCCATCTGGACCGAGTGTTCGTATCCATAAGCATAGCCTCACTTCGAATCCATTGACTTCGTATCCATCAGGATGCGCTACTTCGTATCCATCAGGTAGCGCTACTTCGTATCCATCAGGAAGTGCTACTTCGTATCCATCAGGAAGCGCTACTTCGTATCCATCAGGAAGCGCTACTTCGTATCCATCAGGAAGCGCTACTTCGTATCCATCAGGAAGCGCTACTTCGTATCCATCAGGTCGCGCTACTTCGTATCCATCAGGAAGCGCTACTTCGCATCCATTAGGAAGCGCTGCTTCGTATCCATCCATCTGCCTCCAATTCGTATCGATACTCGCATGAAGTTCGTATCCATCAATCCGCCTCTAATTCGTATCCATCCATTTGCACCCAATTCGTATCGATACTCAACTGCAGTTCGAATCGATCCAACTGCACCCAATTCGTATCGATACTTAACTGCAATTCGAATCGATCCAACTGCGCCCTATTTGTGTCGATCAACAGATACCACTTTCGTATCGATCTAGCCATGCGCATTTCGTATCGATGCTAGTAGAGCTAATTCTCTGGATGGATACGAACAGGATGGATTCGAACAAGAACGATACGAAATTTTAAAAAAAAAATATTTTCGGGTACGACCCAAATTTCCTAAAAAGAGGCTAAAAAAAAAATTTTTCGGGGGAAACCCCCGAACCCTAGCCGCAGCGCAGGGCACCCGCATAGTGAATTCAATCACCAATTTAATGAAGGAACATTCTATCCGTGCTTCTAATTGTTCTATGACTGAGCAAGACATAGGAGATCACAACAGCAAACGTTGAGTTGCAATCAAGGAATGGGTGAAATGCTACTTCCTCCAATTGACCAGCTTTTAAACTCCTGAATTGACAACTATGGCACGATGGCTAATATGACGACTCCCCTACGCTGTCTACTCTACCAACTCAAAGCATAGTTGGTCACCGCTGAAACATCTTCAAATGCCCGCATTTTAATCATTCTACGTCCACATGACTAAAATCATTGTATACAACCTCAAGAAGACTTCCTTAATACCCTATATAGGTCTCCTATCTGGGTGAAAATTAGAAATAATCAACAATCTATGTGCCCATCTTTACCAACTCACCATCCAATCGGTATCACCAAACCACTCAAACGTTGGACAATCGTGCATACATCATTCACCAGTGTTACAAAACCCCTTGGCAATAAAATGGACTTGATCATAATGGCGATTGGAGAATCTTTCCCGGTCGAGACCTATTCTTTGAAACCATCCTACATGCAGAACTTCCAATGAAAATTCGACATGTTAACTATGTCGGTTTACTATGTAAATACGACCCCCGACACTACCAAGGGTGACGAGTGCCATTAAACGTGGATGTCTTCCCTCATTCCTTAGAAAAGACAGTCAATCACGGTTAGATATACCAGTTATACTTCTCATATGGATATAGTGAATGACGAAGCTGGCAGCCAACGAATTTATCCAAAGCCCGCAGCTAGTTGCTGCCGATACCCATAAATGAATTCATCACCAGCGCTTATTTCCAAACTTTAGCAAGAGAACTGGTGGACCGCCGCCGACAATTACACCAACATGTCTAGGCCATTTTTGAGTTGATGAATCAGATGAAGGATCAACATAACAAGATAAGGAGGGGACCTGCTCCATACTCTAGATCGGAAAACTCCTCTTCTCTAAATGGCTACCGTGAACGCCAACGCCATAAGGCTGCTCCGGAAAGGATAGCTCCAACAATATGTGCAAGCCCTATAAAACGAAGGACCGGGAACATCCGACTCCTATCAATCAAAGACTTTGATCAAATTGAACCATTTGCATTAGACTTCCAACTGAGAAGGGCTGGAATGATGTGCAATAGCGAGCATACGACGCTGCCTCACTTATCAATGAGATTTGATCTGATCTCTTTTGAATTATTTCTAATTCAATTTCATTTACGTTGCGAAATATGACCTACTTGAATTAAACTACTTGCAAATGATGCAGGTAACCGAGTACTTAAGATTGGGTGCAAAACAACCTCCGCGGACCATGATCAAATCATTGAGATGAGCATGATTCGACCACTCATCGGCTACTATATGCCCCTGACTGGGGGCAAGGCATCAAAGTGGAAGAGACCGACAAGGTCAGAACCCTAGTACAAAGTGGATGCAACCGACCATCCACTCATCCGCCTATGTAATTTAATTAGGAGATGTAAGAAAGACTTAGAGTTATATGTCCCAACAATGCACTCTCCATCTCGTACTTGAAGCTTGCCAAAATACTTATGCTTCTTCTGATGCCTGATAAAATCGGAGTCACATCTAGGGTGGACGTGATGTCACCATCCATGCATCCAATCCTACATTAGACATTTGGGATTATTTGAAAACACACGTTTAAAGTGGATATGATTTGACCGTTCACTCCCCAGTTTGCGTCTGTGATTCGGCAAAACAATCATGCCTTAAAACCGACTTCATCAGGGGCCAACCCTCAATTTAAAGTCATCAACAACTGACTGCCTACTCACTAACCATCATGAGCCATCTTTTCAACTCTCTTCCTCAGATCAATCAGAAGAACGCAGTATAAAATGGACATGACTTGTCCATCAGCTCTTCAATTCTTGCCCCTGACTTAAGGGAATATGCACAACTCAAAGTGGATGTAGTTCTACCATCCTCTCCTCTTCTCGAGCTCAAAGTTTTCCGAAACAATAATCTTACTCCTTAGGCTTGGTGGAAGAAAAATCCAAATGAACATGGATGCGACTCAACCGTCTATAAATTATATCTCATCCTTCGTTGTGGGCGGATAAGTGAAAAGTAATTGGGATCCTACCGATCTCTCGCCAAGTGAAATCCCAAGCTCGGGGGCACATCGCTACACAAAAAGCCGGACAAAAACTGATACATGGCGATCCATCAACAAACTCCAGCTTCCGAGAGCGCGAACTGGAGTATAAACATTAACCAAACCCCAGAGTACTCCGAGAGCGCGAGCTGGGTACAAACTTTTCACTTAACTCCGTACTCCCAGAGTGCGAGGCGGAGTATAAACATTTTCCTAAAATCCCAGAGTACTCCGAGAGCGCGAGCTGGGTACAAACTTTTTACTTAACTCCGTACTCCCAGAGTGCGAGGCGGAGTATAAACATTCCTTAACTCCGTTCTCCCAGAGTGCGAGGCGGAGTATAAACATTCATTCAACTCCGTACTCACAGAGCGTGAGACGGAGTATAAACATTCACAAAACCCCAGAGTACTCCGAGAGCGCGAGCTGGGTATAAATATCAACAAACTCCAGCTTCCGAGAGCGCGAACTGGAGTATAAACATTAACTAACTCCGGATTCCGAGAGCGCGAACCGAAGTATAAACATCAACAAACTCCAGCTTCCGAGAGCGCGAACTGGAGTATAAACATTAACTAACTCCGGATTCCGAGAGCGTGAACCGGAGTATAAACATCAACAAACTCCAGCTTTCGAGAGCGCGAACTGGAGTATAAACATTAAACTAACTCCGGACTCCGAGAGCTCGAGCCGGAGTATAAACTACAACCAACTACGGCTTCGAGGAGGGTGGATCCATCCACCTAACGACTTCGACCGTATCTCCATTCAATGCGGCTTCGAGGAGGGTGGACCCGTCCACCTAACGACTTCGACTGCATCTCCATCAAGTACAGCCTCGAGGAGGGTGGACCCGTCCACCTAACATCTTCGACTGCATCTCAACCAAGTTACATCACTCATTCCCCGAGCATGGGCGCAGACTCGACACATGAAAATGAGTGATCAACAGCTGTCATAAAGATACAAGTCCCCAGAGTGTGGATGTTAAAATTAAGCAGTGAACAATATTACATAACGCCTATTACGGCTTATCCCCAAGACTAGGGGCAGAAGTGCAAATCACTGAAAGAAGAGAAAGGTGACTCGCTACATCTCCAGCTTAGCGTCCTTTACAACTTAAGGAAATGACTACAAGGAGACCTTCATGCTAACCAATCAGAATGATGCCCGAAGTTCTGGGCAACCAATTATATCATACCGCCGGATCGACGGGCAATATCGATCTGCACCTTTCATATCATACCATTGGATCGATAGGAAATGAGGTCCGAGCATTCTCATCGTGCCATTGAATCGACGGTCAATATCGGGACCCGAACGTCCATCGAATACCTTTGACCAATAGAGCACGGATAGAAGAATAAACCACGAATGAGTGTGACTTGACCATTCGTCCTCCGTCGCCTTCCTTCGATCCGTCAGGAAGAGCATGAGACCAAATGAGCATGACATGACTGCATTTGAGCTGACTTTATCCCTAGATCTGATGGGAGAATGTAAATCGAAATGGACATGGTTGATCACCCAACTCCAAATGAATGCAACGCGACCATTCATTCATTGACTCTTACCATGATCCAACTAAAAGAGCAATTCAAAACAAGTGCAACCTAAACATTTGCACACTGATTCATACCCTGGATTCAACAAGGGAAGCATCAATCCTGCATTAGATCTGATTGGACGATTCACTCTTCAGTTTTTGCCCAAAGTACGACGACATAAGCAGCGAAGTGAATGTCATTGACCATCCAGAATCTAGCTTATGTCTGAATGTTGGCAAAGTAACAATGTATTCCGCTAAGAAAAAAGAACTAGAACATAATACAGGATAGGCACGACTCAGCCTTACATTGATTAACTCGATCCCATGGTTCAATGGGATAGAATACAAAATTGAAGGGGACATTATCTACCCTACCACTTATCGAGATATTCCCCAGACTTAGGGGCACGAACAAGAAAATAAGGTTGCGACCGAAAGGATGCCTAGAGATAGAGTCATCGGATCAATACCAGGACTTATGGGCGACTGATCATCATTCTGACCTTTCCAATGAGCAATGGATCGTAGGTACATTGAATGAAAAGCGCATCATTCAGAAACATAAGTCAATTCAATCTCAAAGCTGGAGCCAGCTATGTAGCAGCGTGCAATACAAGGCTAAGTTCTACTAATCCTTTGATTCGACGTCCTTGTAAGACTGATCATTTACCATTGCAAATAAACACATGAGGCGCCTACAACCCATCACGAGTACTGTAGATCAGATCACAACTCTGCGCAATGATGAAGACAGAGTCAACTGTTTTACTTCAGGTGAATCTTGATGTGTTCGCCTGGACTCGATCTCATATATATATATGGACTCTCGCCAGCCATGAAGAACCCTACATTAAATGTCGACCCGAGGCATGTCTCGGTAAACAAAAGCGATGCGACATGGATCCGGAGAGATCTGTTGCACTTAAAGAGGAGGCGAATCTGCTCAAAACCAGTGGGTTGATCCGTTATGCCCCCCAACCAAAACGAGTATCCAATCCTTTACTTATAAGAAAAACAAACAGGGAGTGGAGGACATACGTCAACTACTCATATTTGCATGGGGTATGACAAAGCACAGCTTTCCACTTCCAATGATCAACCAACTGATGGACCCGACCATCAGACATGAATTACTCACATCCATGGATGCAAACTCCGGATACAATCAGATAATGAAGCATGTCCCAAAACCAGGAATACAACTGTTTCGCTACTAACCTGGGCCTATAGTGCTATGCTGCAATCTATAGATTCAAACTTAAGGACACTTGTGCTACTTACAAAAGAACGATTAACAGATCATTCAAAAATTAGATCGACCGATCGATAAAGGTAGATGTGGTTAATATGCTCGTGAGATCATGACTATCAAACAACCACATCGATGACTTGGCAGAGATATTTAGTGCTCTCCAGAAAATGCAAGATCAAACTCAACCCTTTGAAATGCTCTTTCATCATTACATTAGAAAGATTCTTTGTTTTCATCATCAATTCTTATGCAATCAAGACTAATTTCTAAAAAATTCCGACAATTAGAGACACCCATGTACCGAGGACAACCAAGCAGCTCTAATAGATCGCTTAAAGAGACCTCCCATTTTACCTAAGCTTTTGGATCGCGGAGATTTATACATCAATTGGGCCATGTCAACACACGCCATAAGCATCGCAATGCTATGTGAAAAGAAACGAATACAAAGACCCATATATGATGAAGGCTGGCTACTGGCAAGCTCACCCCATTAACATCCATATCGACCAACCGTTAAGATAGGTCCAATATAAACCTTAGACGTATATTTATCTCCCTCGGAGAGCTCTCCATGGTCAAACATTAGCATACTTCATATCTGAATCTGCCACATCAGATGACTATCATAAGAACTGTGGAGAACCGTCCAACCGATGGAGAACGTACACCGATGGAACTTCCAATAATCGGCTTTCTAACATCGAAGTTGCGTTAGTGATTCCTGAGGAACGAACGATCTACTACGCCCTGAAACTCAACTTCCCTGCAACAAATAACGAAGGCAAGTATGAAACCTTAGCGCTCAAACTTGTAAGAAAACTACGAATGGAAACTTTACATGTCTTATGTGATTACCGGTTAGTAGTATTCCAAGTCAAGGAAGATTATCCGACTAGGGGGCAACGTCTTGCTCCTTATCTCAACCGGGTCCAAAAGCTACTAGTCGACTTCGACTATTACACCATTACACACATCCTCGGAGAACAAGATGAAAAAGCTAAGTCACTGGCCAAGCTAGCCAGTTCTGGGGATGCACAGCAAAAAGACTTTGTCCCAGTTGAAATACTTATTATTCTAGGCATTGACATATGAAGATCAACTAGATCTTGGAGACAGATCTAGAAAAAGAGTCATGGATGACTCCTATCAAAGATTATCCATGATTGGGGATTCTTATTGAATAAAGGAATAAGAAATGGCATATCCTCTGTGAAGCCTCACTGCATAATTACGTCTAGATTGTTCTACTCCGTCGACACAAAGCATTACTCCTGTATCCGCCAATCCGAGACCCATTATGACGTATCCGTCGATACGAAGCATACATTCCAACATCTCAGATCGATCCAGGAGAGGATCGATACAAAGGAAGGACTCAAAACAACCATCGAACGTTGTTACAACTTGAATTTCACTTCGATCCAGGAGAGGATCGATACGAAACTCAATCCAAACAAAAACTAAAGAACTTGACAACGACTCGTGAACGTGCAAACGTTAACGGGAGCCAGGTTAACATACGTACATTTATGACAGACTAACATTCAATTTTCAAAATTTACAGGAATTGAATGCTCACCTGATGACAATTACAACAGCGAATAACAAATCGCTAGCACTCAACACTCAGTTACAACATTGCACTACATAATCACTGACAGTGGTTCAATAAACATTTATATTACTGGAAATCAATTGAAAGTTACATCTTTTGACGAAAAGATAGCAACTACTCAACGAATCAGATAGAACTTTTTCAGAATGAAGGATGCAGCATTTCAAAGCACGTCATGTTCACACAAGACATACTTTGGGGGGCAAATGTTATCCCGCCTTTTGGCAAGGCCGTGACACCAAGAACTTGACTAGAAACCAATGACAGTTCGTCTTGGAGATCGGTTATACGCAGGCTCACTATGGATATCGACGAATTTTTTCCGAGTCCGGATCGGGCTACAATTGATATGACATGACAAGCAAAGCTATGAGAGCCAACATTCGGAATTTCAAGTCAATCGGAGTTCATATGCTCCAGATATTGATGGATCACGGCTGAGAAATCCAAACTTGCATCGATCATATCTCGAGATCTACAAGTCCAAATGCCACCAAATTTGGACAGTAGCTTACTGGCAACCTAAGGAATGTCCATGCCAAATTTCAGCTCGATCGGAGCAATTCTTGATCGATTCGAACCAAGGGTCGAATCGATATGGACCAACTTGCATCGATCATATCTCGAGATCTACAAGTCCAAATGCCACCAAATTTGGACAGTAGCTTAATGGCAACCTAAGGAATGTCCATGCCAAATTTCAGCTCGATCGGAGCAATTCTTGATCGATTCGAACCAAGGGTCGAATCGATATGGACCAACTTGCATCGATCATATCTTGAGATCTACAAGTCCAAATGCCACCAAATTTGGACAGTAGCTTACTGGAAACCTAAGGAATGTCCACACCAAATTTCAGCTCAATCGGAGCAAATCTTGATCGATTCGAAGTTGAGTTCGAATCGATATGGACCAACTTGAATCGATCATAACTCGAGTTCTACAAGTCCAAATGCCATGAAATTTTCACAGAAGCTTAAGCACATGATGAAGAATGTTCACACCAAATTTTAGCTCGATTGGATGATTTCTTGATCGATTCGAACCAAGGGTCGAATCGATCCCAAAGTGGGCCCGGATCTCCAGATTTCGGCCATGTGGGCCCCCTCACGTGCCAGAAGCGGTCTCCCCGAATTTTAGGCGAAATATCAGCCTCCTACACCTATAAATAGAGCCCCCGGTCATTCAGAAAAGGGGTCGGAGAATTCTAAGTACTGAAGAGCGCCCAGATTCTGCCAGATCTACTCCAGAACACCGCCGCTGCTTTAGATTGACACTTAGCATTTAAATTCAGTTGTATTACCTTGTAAACTACTGTAATCTTCAAGTAATCGAGCAATAAAATCATCAAACTTCATAGTGGACGTAGGCTACAAAGCCGAACCACTCTAAATCGCTTGTCTTTGCAATTTACTTTCTGTTATTTGGAGTTTTTGTTAGATAATCCACAGTTTTAATTTTCATTCTGCGCGTTTATCTCTTCAAAGACTTCCGAAGAGTGTTGTGCCCATTTTTGGTACAAACATTATCATACAAATTTATTTCATTTACCAAACTTGAAAACAATATTGTGTCAGTTTGCTCTGTTCAAGTGTTTTGGAAATCCTATCGATATGACTGATTAGACGAATCGATCGAAAACCCAAATCAACATCAACAACTCAAATAACACAATATATAAAACATTTTAATATTAATAAAAATAAACTTCTTCGCTCGACAATACAAGAATAGATTTTAAAGCAAGGATAGAGATTCAAATTAGAGGAACTCTAATCAATTAATATTCTGATTCGAAGATAAGCTCGATAGGGAGATAAGATGATTGAATTTCAAACAGGAAGATGGATAACTTATATAAGTCGTGGGCAACCTTAACCGTATCAACCATGACTTCACAAATAAGATCGGTGCAGAATTCTAAGGCAAATCGACATTCGTTTGCCAGAGATAGAATTCAGGTATAGCAAAAGATAGATGTAACGAACCACTATTTTGGACCATTCAAATTGAAAATAATCCACACATGTCAGACTTGAATAATGCAAAATAACAGATTGTAATAAAATTTGGAGCAAATAAAACCAATCATAGAATCACATACACAGAATATCAGAATAACTCGCAGCGGAAAATAAAATAAATAGTGGTTCATGAAGCCACTACAATACAAAATCTCAAAAATAGATACAAAATACATAGTCTGAAAACAAATACAGCAGAAGTCTAAATACATAAGCATAGAAGAAATCCCAAATACATATGTCTCTAATACAAAGCTGACATAGAAATACTGAATGGAAATAGATAGCAACTAGATAAAAGATGATCTCCAGCAGTCCTAGCTCCATAAGGTGAAATCCAAAGCTGATACTCAGGCTGACCTGAGCGTAAATAAAACACAAACGCTCGAGTCAGGACATACATACTTATACAATGTAAACCAACTCAAGTGAACTGTAATAAAAGGTACAAGTAACTTAAATAATTCTTGGGATCACCCATTCTTTAAGGATCCATTAAACTATCTACTATTAAGTAATATTCGCTATTATAATAATGTCTAATTATAAAATAAACATACTTTTAAATAGCATTAAGGCTTTACATTTTCCACCTTAACACGTAATAGTCCCAGTAGTCTATCCAGTATTAGCATACTCCCAGATCAGGGGCTACCCTCAATACTCCACATTCTACGGGAGAAATCCAAACTCGTAGTAAAGTTCGATATGGTAGGTGACACGACACAACTAGGCAATGCCAGGGTAGATATACCAATTACGCATCCGGGCTGGTGGAAACGCATAGTAGCCACTACCGCCAACCTCGAGCCACACTCCTAAAATCAAGGGGTGCACCCAATCAATCACAAAAGTAATAGAATGGTATCGAAGAAGTGTGTCCGATCAGAGGTGCTACCTCATTGGCCCTTCAATCGCTCCTATTTTAGCCACCTTATGCCAACTAACGGGAGTCGGGTCCACGCAAATATACCTTTAGGATCGTCGCCACCATCCTACTTCATTTTGGAATCTCCACCGCGTACACAGTTGTTAAAGTGGTTTTCAGTATCGACAGAGAGTATGTCCATATCCGATCCCGGTCTCTTTAACAACCAATCGTTATTATAACCCGTGGTTATAAATTTCAAAAATAATTTATATTTCAAATCAAAATACTTCATTTAAACCATTTAAAAATAAAGTCATTATACCTTTAAATCAAATATTCAATTACCAAAAATTTAACCTTTTGAAGCTTGTTTATTTAGTTAAATACTTCAAAATATTGAAATTTCAGCATTCGCAGCACTTAGAAAATGCTGCAGTAAGTTATAGTTGAAAACAATTCATTTCAGCAATGATAGCATTTAAAAACTATTGTAATAGTTCAGGGTTTAATTTAAAAGGTTAAATTCAATTCAGCAAAGACAGTGTTTACAAAACTGCTGCAGTCGTTCAATTATATTCAAAAATCTCATTTCAGCCAACTGCAGCACTTAACAAGTGCTACAATAGCTCTTTCATTAGTTTCAGTTTCAAGTTTGGTTTCTGCAACTACAACACTTACAAAGTGCTGCCATTGCCCTTGGTTAATTTCCTTTTAGTTCACTTCTGCAACTACAGCACTTACAAAGTGCTGCAGATTCTATTAGTTTAGTTTTTAGTTCATTTTCAGAAACGATAGCATTTCTGAAGTGTTACTAAAAGGATTTCTAGATTTTAAATAGAATTCCAACCACAAATAAACTTCAATTTAAATCATCTTAACTTATAAAAATCACATTTTCCCACTTCAAAAATAGTTATTTAAATACCCTTTAACAGATGATTTTTATAAAGTAACCTTTTCAATAAAATCCAATTTTCCAATAACTTCACTTATTAAATTCAAGTGTACCATTTTCCCATTCATTTCATTTTTAACAATTACTTTAACACTTAAATTTAAATTTAAATTTCATAAATAAAACTTAATTTCCATTTTTATTTAAGTAACTTAAACTTCCATTTAAAAATCAAATCACAAATTTCCAAATTAAGTTATGTTTCAAATCACAAATTTTCCATTCATTTATTTAACATTTTTAATACATAGAAAAACCATTATCACTTTGTTAAATCATTTTAAATTCAATTTAAATCAAATTATCATATTTTTACATTTTAAAATACTTAAAATTTCCCAGAAAAATATATAAAATAACCACGGGTCTATATAATATTTTCTAGCCTAAGTCAAGTGATACGGATAATATATCATTTCAATCCGTAATTTACAAAGAAAAATCCGGGTTCTATCATTTCAAACCCGCAATCCCAAGTAAATAAAATTAAATAAAAATCACTCGAGCCTATCATTTCAGTCCATAATGATTTTTCCCTATTCTAAAGTCCGTTCGGGTATGTATCATTTCAACCCATAGTGATTCTATTCTATAGGGAACTTGTAGTGTGATTAACATAAATAAATAAACAGTATAATAAAACATAACATAGCAGATGATGTGACAAGTTTATAATAGGGTTTAACATCATATAATTTACATCACAAGCAGGTATAACATGATATAATAGTTTCTACACATTCACTTGTTGTCACTTCACAATTTATATAAGTATAAATGTCATGTGTGAATACTCACATTTTTACGCTGGAGTTAGCAAATCAAACACACAAACAAAAATCCAAAAAGCATGATAGCACGACTTGATTTGAGTGGAGAGAGAGCCAAGGTATTAATCTTGTATTCAACAACAAAACAAAGCAAAATATAAATATAAATTCAACACAAAATTATATTGAAACAAAATTGAAACTTTGAAACAAATGACATCACCAAGCTTTTAAATCGAATTTGCTTGTTCTTAACTCAACATATGCTCGGCCTTAATGCTCTATTGGTTCAGCCACAATATGTTTTCAGGTGGTAAGGCTCGGGTATGGATCAATATGGCATGGTTAGGCAAGAGAATATGAAGAGGTAGGAGTTACAAAGTGGAAGGTCAAAAGGCAAGGCCAAAAGAGGAGGGTTTGGTGCATCATAGGCTCGGCCTATGGGTCAAGTGGCTCGGCCAGGGGCTACTACAGGTCAGGTCATGATGGTCAGGGGTCATGTCAACAGGTGGTGGTGGTTCTAGGGTGGTGGCCGTGGTCAAAAATGAAGGGGGTGGTGAAGACTAGGCTCGGCTATGCAATTTCTAGGAGTTTTTTTCAACTTTTGTGGAGTTTTGTTCATGAGATGGTCATGGCACTAGCTGGTCAGAGGAGATGGAGGTCATTCCATGGATGGTGATGAGGAGGAAGAGGTGGTGGTCGGTGGAGGAGATGGTGGAGGGTTAGGCCGAGCAACATATATGAAGAAATCAAGCAAAACAATGGAAAAATCAATAGAAAATGAAGAGAAAAAAGAGGAGAATGGAAGCCATTGCTTACTTGATTTTTTTAGAACTGAAATGGCCGTGCAAAGTGATGGAAATGAGAAAGTTTTCACGTGAAAAACAAATAAACTCACGGCTACAATAGATGCCTTGAATGGCCAAAGAAATTGAAAAGGCAAGCAAATGAAAAGTCAAAAGTTAAAAGTCTTTTTGTCTCTTTGAATTTCCAATTCATTTTAATTCAATATAAACAAAATAAAATCAGTAAATAAAAATAAAAGACAAACAAAAATAAAGTGAAAATGAAAATAAACAATTATTCTTAAGAAAAATAAAAAGTAAATAAAGAAAATAGTTTAATATATTGAAACTAGAATTAAAAATTGTAAATAAAATACAATTAAATTTGGAAAATTATAACTATACTTCTAAAATGTTTTAAAAATAAAATATTGAAATAAAATTTAATTTAAAATAATTTAAAAATATTTGCAAAAATCTAGGGTTGTTACACTCTCCCCCACTCAAATCTTTTCGTCCTCGAAAAGAACGAAACAAGGAAAATGAGGAAAACAAGATAGAATAGCAAATAATACCTGAAATAAACAATTTCGAATTCGAAGCACGAATGCTCTCCTCTGTCTCCCAAGTACAATCTCGATCATCAGTACTCCATTGTACTTTGACCAGATTAACAGATTTCCTTCTTAGCTGCTTCGTACCTCTGTCGACAATACAAAGTGGCTTCTTCTCGACTGTCAGATTAGGCTCAATATCCAAACTATCGAGAGTAGAAGGCTGAACAATAAGAGATGGATCATGCGGATAGCGACGAAGATGAGAAACGTGGAATACATTATGCACTCCAGAGAACTTCTCGGGCAAATCCAGACGATAAGCCAAAGAACCAACTCTTTCCACAATGCGAAAAGGACCAATGAACCTAGGAGAAAGCTTCCCTCTACGACCAAATCGAATAACATTCCTTAAGGGAGAGACCTTAAGGAAAACCAAATCACCAACAGCAAACTCCAAACTCCGCCTACGCCTATCAGCATACTTCTTATGCCTATCCTAAGCAATCCTCATCTTCCTCCTAATCTCCTCAACTCTCTCAGAAGCCTCTAAAATCATCTCAGGACCAAGAACCAAACGATTACCGGATTCAATCCAGCAAGATGGAGATCTACAAGGTCATCCGTAAAGAGCAGCAAACGGAGACGTCTTAATGCTAGCCTGAATTCGAAGATAGAAATGAGATAGATAAAGGATTAAGATAAACCTAAAACAGAAGATTAGATTATAACTGATAGCTATTATTATAGGTAAATTCGACAAGATGGAGATGATCTTCCCAAGATCCTCCATAATCAAGCACACAAGCACGAAGAAGATCCTCTAGAATCTGATTCACCCTTTCCGTTTGACCGTTGGTCTGTGGATGGTAAGCAGTGCTCAGATTCAGATGAGTACCCAAAGATTCCTGAAAAGCTTTCCAAAACTGACTAGTAAAGATAGGATCACGATCACAAACAATACTGAGAGGAACACCAGGGAGACGAACAATCTCCCTCATGTAGATCTCAGACAAGCTAGAAGCAGAACGGGTAGACTTGACCGGAATGAAATGAGCTGATTTGGTCAATCTATCCACAATAACCCAGATACTCTCATTACCCTTCCTAGTCCTCGGTAATCCATCAATGAAATCCATAGAAAATTGTTCCCACTTCCAATTGGGAATCTCAAGTGGTTGCATAAAACCCAAATCAATACGATATCATTTCCATTTCAGATATATCCATTTCCAAAAATCATATCACTTTCCAAAGTTATAACGCTTTCGAAATCATAGTCTTTTAAAATCAAAACACTTTGGAAATCACAGCTTTGAAATCATAGCATTTTGGAAATCATAACACTTTGAAATTATAGCATTTTGGAAATCATAACACTTTTGAAATTATAGCATTTTGGAAATCATAACACTTTCCTCTTAAACAGTTTAGATAATAAAATAGTTTATAAATAAAATAGATTATAAATAAAATAGTTTATAAACTAAATAGTTTATGTTAAAAATGATTTATATTAAAATAGTTTCCTCGACTTTCACAAATCGATTCAAATCAATTCGAATTCAGAATTCAAATTTAATCAAATCTAAATCATCAATTTCAATTCCAATTCAATTAAACATTTTCAAGTTATATCAATTTCAAATACCGATTTGAACCACAAATAAACCATTTCAATTCAATATATTTCAAAGCTTCAAATATTCAACATTTCAAAACTAAATTCGATAATTTCACACACATATATATATATATATATATATATATATATATATATATATCAAATTCACTTTAAAATCAGTTAGTTTTGAGGTATTTACTTAATCCTTTTAATAACATTTAATACAACTTCAATTTACAAATTTTAAATAAACAAAATATCCCATTTAAGTTTATATAAGTTTGAAATATTCATTTAGATCACTTTTAATCAAATTCAAGTTATAAAACCTATCTTCCAAATCTCAATTTAATAATTTCAAGTCAAATTTATTTAAGAAAAATTCTTAAATAAATATAATTTCAAATCAATTTCAAATTTATCTCCCAACCTGAATCATTATAAACTCTGTATTTGAAAAACATATTTTTATATAAATATTTAAACATATTATATATATCAACTTTGTTAAATCAACTTTAATAAATCTTAAAGATCAATATTTATTAAAAACCATATATTTCTTTTCAAAATATTTATATATGGCCCGACGGTGTCTGTATATAATTTTCTACCCCATGGTCAAGCGATATGGATATTTATCATTTCAATCCGCAATTTAAATATATATACGGGTATATATCATTTCAACCTGCAATCCCAAATTCAATTTAATGAAAATCGCTTGGGTCTATCATTTCAACCCATAACAATTCTCTCCTATTCTACAGATCGTTCGGGTATGTATCATTTCAACCCATGATGAATTCTATACTAACAAGGAACTTGCAGAGTGATAACAGATATGAAATAATATAACATGCATATATCATCAATATAAAAAAACAGATAATGGTGTCAGATGTCACAGGTGAACAAATACAGATAACAGTGTATATATATATATATAGCAATATAACTAACAGATTATGGTGTCAGATGTCACAAGTGATCAAATACAGATAATAGCATATATAACAATGTAAATAACTAACAGCAGCATATTTCAATTGTCGTTTCAATTGAAATCAAATTTAATAAATATAAGAACGTTTATCGTGAGTGATTTCTCACCTTTCGAGGCTAGAGAGGATAGACAATGAATCGAGTTACAGATCCAAGCACGACTTCCAAAGAAAACTAGGTTGGCACGAGTTCGACGAACAAAGCTGATACGAAAATTGGTGAAACAAATCAAAATCAGTTTTTTATGTAACTGAAAATATATACACTATCATATTATATCTATATACACTTAAAATAAACGAATTTGCTTTATTTCAATATATATAAACTATCACTTATACAATAATACCCACACAAAAAATAGGTTCCCATTAGACAAAACAGAAAATATAACAGAACATATTTTACTTATAAACAATTGTATAACAACGATCTAAACAAAACTATAATATATAATACATGTATTTATATACCAACAATAACATATTATATAAAATATACCTATACCATAAACCAGCAAAAATAAAGTTTATATACTAGTGCAAATAACAACTCATATACAGTGGCCCATATATAACAACTTCCTATATAAATATAAACTTAATATCCATATATATATATATATATTAACCAACTCAAATCTTTTAAACACATCAAAATTTACTGTAAACCTATAGTTGTTGAACACATATACATATTTATCTAGAATATAGACTGACCAGACATGTATATTTACAGTTAACAAACTATAACTTACTTTTTTTTAAACATGACTTTGGTACATATATATACTAATAATGAAATATGTATATTACAACTGACAACACATGTAATCTGCTTTATAATATAAATTATATAGAAGCACTTTTATACAGGCTTTTTAACAAATCCAACTTATATATACTAACTGTAACAACATCATATAGACTCATATATATACTTTATAAAATCTACAAATCATAACTATTATGACCAAATCTTATTATATAACAGGTTTATACGGTCACTGTGACGACCGCCCATGACCCCTGCACTGAACATAGAAATAGTGTGCTGTAAAATGTGCCTGGCAGCCATGGATGGTTTCCAAGGTTAAGTTAAAACAGCAGAATCTATCGTATAACTCACAGTGCATGGATAAAATACAATAGAAAGTATATATAGTGAAGCTTTACATAACAGAATCTCTATTAAACCTCATAATAGTTGAATACAAACATCTGAATAGTCAATACATCAAGCCTCACTACATAATACTCAGAGAATTACACAAAGCAGCGGAACATCCAGTACATATAATAAGAAAATAATATGCAAGCCTCCAGCTCGTCTTCATCATCAGCATCGTGAGAAACTAAGAACAGCACCTGTCACCTGCTACCTGGTCTGCCCATCCCAAAATGGATGAACAGCCCAAGGCAATAAGAGTTAAACATAAAGCCTTGAGTCAGACAACAGTCTTAGTGAGCGGTAAATTAACTAACAACATACCAAAAGAGCATAAAGGAAAAAGGAATAGGAATCCAACCCTCCCACTCCACCTCTTTCTACAGTGATAGCCCCCAGACACACTAAGCAGAAGTAAACATAGCAAAGCAGACATTTAAAGTTAAGCAATTATCACTTGAGTCAAGGTCAACATTTTCCAAGTACAAACCCCCAAAGCCTAAACCAAGATCAGATAAGCACCCAGAAAACATTGCTCTTGAGACCGAATGACGATACAACCAAACATCCATGACTCTGGCTATCACTGTTATCTTTGCTTCGATACCACCGTTAATTGAATGACCGGCACATTCTTTCAGCCGTCCGTCAAGGGTTAATGGCAACCCCGGTTCTAGACAGATCTCCGCACGTCGTCGCAGCCCGTGCCTAGGACTATCGAATCTGCCCAGAGTACTCGACTACCAACTGTAGTCTTTAGGGACTATCGAATCTGCCCAGCGTACTCTTGCTTTGAGCCTGCTAGAACCTTCAACAACGATGAAATCTCAGCCTTCTAGTCATCCTCCTCGACGACTATTCTCATACTGGCTCAAGCGCCTCTCGAGCCAACCATTATCCTCGAACTCGAACCGTTTCACCGAGTTACCAACATGCTTGGAATGATCCCGTCTGGATTAAACCAAGGCTATCTCATATCATGCCTCGCTTCATCTCATCATAGCAAAGCCTCATCTCAACATCATCATCAAATCTATCCATATGAGCTTCATCAACCGCCACATATGCCACGAGCAGCTTTTCCAATTCAAGAGCCTTTCCCTTAGCTTTTGAATCATCTTCGACCATCTTGTCTAAATCCATCAACTAATCAACTAATTTATAACAATCAATCAAACCAATCATTAATCCAAGTAATCAATCATGCAAACAAGATCTAAAAGCAATTATAACTAAAATGGCAATTTTGTAAATAAAGAGTCCAAATCTAACAAGCATGAATCATGAGCAATATCTCTACAACTTGATGAATGAACTTGCATAGATTAACATGTAGTAAAATGGATGTCAAATCATCATGAACAATAGATCTACACTTAAGTTTATGAAAATGCATGGAAATCACTATTTTAACACATAATCAAGCCACCAATCCGATATACTCCTTTGGATCCGTGTGATAGATAATCACCACTCACCTAAACGCCTCAAAAGCAACACACTTCAGATCTGGACAGCGAAGGATCTAACTCGATTCTCCAAAATTCCGCTTCAAACGATGAAATCTCTCTTCGATGGATGAAGATCTTCAATCTAAGCTCTTGGATCTTCGATTTGGATGGAAGGAATCACAAGATTAAAGTGGAGAAAAGAAGTGAAGAAGTATAGAACTCGAGCTCTCAAAATAGCAGCACTTCGTCGCTTCAAAATCCGGATCCCAAAAATGAAGAAGAACCCGCCTATTTATAGGCTGATTTCCTTAGGTCGTCCGCCCCCTTAGGTCGTCCACGACCTAACTATCGCGACCTACGACCTAACAAATCCTCCGACCTAACACTCAGCGACCTAACCCCTTAAGCCTTCACGCGACTTAACCACACACACACACGCGCACGACCTAGCGACCTACCGTATATGCGCTTCCACGACCTAAAATGTCACGACCTAAGACTCAACACTAATGCGCGAACTACGACTTAAGCCCTTGTGCGACTTAACACCCTACGACTTAACCCTTAGCGATTTAACGCTACACGACCTAACAACTTAACTAGGATACGACCTAACATCCACGCGACCTAACGACTCATCCCACTTATCTCCTTAACTCGTCCACGACCTAACCTTCTTAGGTTGTTAACTCGCTTAGTTCCTTAGGTCGTTAACTCGCTAACTCCCTTAGGTCGCTGTCTTTCCTTAAGTCGCTCAAACCTTAGGTCGCCAACTTCTTAAGTCGCTGATTCCTTAAGTCGCCGATTCCTGTAGGTTGCTAACTCTTAGGTCGTCCACTACCTTAAGTCGCCAACTTTCTTAGGTCGCTCCAATCCTTAGGTCGCCAACTTCCTATAGGTCGCTCCAATCCTTAGGTCGCCAACTTCCTATAGGTCGCTCCAACCGACCTAACCTACCCCACGACCTAAGCTACCATACGACTTATCTTCCAGACGACCTAAGCTACACATGGCTTATCTTCTATACGACCTAATGACAACTATTTTACAAACATTCGATCTGTAAAAATACGGGTCGTTACATTCTCTTCCCCTTAGGAATTTCGCCCCCGAAATTCCAAACAAACAAGAGCAATCAAAAGCTATTCTGCATGCCTACCATCCATAGCAATCAACAAACCATGCATCCAATTCTAGCCTAGCATGCAGAATTCTAAAATTAGAACAAGTTACAATGTCGTGACTCGTGAGATGACACGACACCTTATGGCCATACCTCGAAGAGTTCAGGATGAGCTGCCTTCATCCTCTCTTCCACCTCCCATGTACAATCGTTAACATCATCACTCCATTGTACCTTGAGCAACCTAACTACCTTCCTCCTAAGCTTTTTCGTGTCAGTTTCCACAACACGAAGTGGCTTACGAGGTCTTCTATCGACTGGATCAACCTCAAAATCTTCACAACTATCAGCAGAAACCACTGTATTCGAGTCGTGCACATACTTCCATAGATATGATACATGAAAAACATTGTGCACACCCGACATTTTCTCTGGTAACCCCACTTTATAGGCGAGCTTTCCAATTCGCTCGATGATCGGGAATGGTCCAACAAATCTTGGAGTCAATTTTCCTTTCTTCCCGAATCGAATAACATTCTTCAGTGGAGAAATCTTCACAAAAACCATATCACCTACGTCGAATTCCAAATCCTTACGACGCTTATCGGCATAACTTTTCTGTCGTTCTTGGGTTGCCTTCATTCGTTGCCGAATGATCTCTATGCTATCTGAAGTCTGTCGAATCATTTCTGGCCCAAGTATCAACTTTTCTCCTGTCTCAAACCAACATGTCGGAGAGTTACACGGTCTCCCATACAATGCCTCATATGGTGCCATACCAATGCTTGACTGGTAACTGTTATTATACGAAAATTCCACCAAATGAAGGTGATCTTCCCATGATCCTCCGAAATCCAAAACACAAGCTCTAAGGAGATCTTCCAAAACTCGATTGACTCTCTCGGTCTGACCATCTGTTTGGGGGTGATAAGCTATACTCAAACACAACTCGGTTCCCAAAACTTCCTGGAAGCTCTTCCAAAATCTACTAGTGAACAATGGGTCTCGATCGCTCACTATACTTTTCGGAATACCATGGAATCAGACTATCCACTTAACATACAGCTCAGCCAACTTTGATGCAATCCTAGTTGATCGAACAGGAATGAATCTTGCACTCTTAGTCAAACGATCTACAATGACCCAAATCCCCTCATTTCCCGTTCTTGTTCTAGGTAGCCCATCAATAAAATCCATCGATATCTACTCCCACTTCCATGTAGGAACTTCTAACGGCTGAAGCAATCCACTTGGCTTCTTCTGTTCAGCTTTTACCAACTGGCAGTTCATGCACTTGGAAATAAAATTTCCAACATCCTTCTTCATGCCTTCCCAATAATAGGTTCTCTTCATATCCCGATACATCTTATTTCCACCTGGATGAATTGTCAACTTCGAGTGATGACTTTCCTTCAGAACTTCATTTCTCAATTCATCTATATCGGGAACAACTAGTCGTCCTTGCTTCCGAAGCCAACCCTCTCGATCGACCTCGAATCCTTTATCCTTTTCTGGATCCAATCCAGATTCCAAATCACGGATAATCTTGACAAGCTTATCGTCTCGCTTTTGGATCTCGCCAATTCTTTCTACAAGAGTCGGTCTTATCGATAAGTTTGCCAACATCTCAGGTTCCAATTCACATTTAGGCCTGAAGTCAAATCTAGTTAAATACTCGAGACTCTTCCATTCTGAAAACATGGCTCCCAATCCTGCATGTCTTCGACTTAACGCATCCGCCACTGCGTTACCTTTTCCCGGAGTATAGGCTATACTAAAATCATATCATGCCAAAAACTCTAGCCATCGTTGCTGCCGAAGATTCAAATCCTTTTGGGAGAAAAGATACTTCAACGACTTATGATCTGTAAACAACTCAAATCGAACTCCCAATAGATAATGTCTCCACATCTTCAGAGCAAAAACAATCGCTGCCAACTCCAAATCATGAGTCGGATAATTCCTTTCATGTGGCTTCAGTTGTCGGCTTGCATACGCAACAACTTTACCCTTCTGCATCAGCACTGCTCCAAGTCCAGTACCACATGCGTCGGTGTAAACCACCATCTCATCATTTCCACTTGGAATAGTCAAAACAGGAGCACTTGTCAGTCGCTCTTTCAGAATTTCGAAAGCTTGCTCACACTTAGCATCCCATCTGAATACTTGGTTCTTTTTCGTTAATCCTGTCAATGGTGCAGCCACCTTGGAAAAGTCTTTGATAAATCGACGATAGTATTCTGCTAATCCAAGAAAACTTCTCACATCAGATGCATTCTTAGGTCTAACCCAATCCTGGATTGCTGCCACCTTAGCGGGATCAACCGCTATTCCATTTCCAGAGATAATATGGCCTAAGAACCTCACTTCACTCTTCCAGAAGTGACACTTCGAAAACTTAGCCTTCAGGTGATGTTTTCGTAAGATTTCAAAAACAATATGCAAGTGCGTCTTGTGCTCTTCCTCCGTTCTGGAATAAATCAAAATATCATCCACGAACACTAGTACGAACTTGTTCAACTGATCTCTGAACACTCTATTCATAAGATCCACAAAATATGCTGGTGCATTGGTCAATCCAAACGGCATTACCAGCCACTCAAAGAAACCGGATGGTATCCTGAAAGCAGTCTTCGGCACACTATCCTTAGCCACTCTTAACTGGTGAAATCCCGTTGCCAAATCCATCTGAGAAAACACCTTAGCTTCGTGAAGCTGATCAAACAAGTCATCTATTCTCGGCAATGGATACTTGTTCTTCTTAGTCACTTTATTCAGCTCACGATAATCCACACACAACCTCAGCGATCCATCTGCTTTGGTTACAAACACAACTGGTGCACCCCATTCAGACACACTACGCCGAATGAATCCTTGCTGTAAAAGATCATCAACTTGCACCCTCAACTCTTGCTGTTCTCTAGGCGCCATCCGCCTAAGAGGCATCACAACAGGTCTAGCTCCTTCAACTAGATCTATACGAAACTCGATCTCTCTATGCGGCGGTAACCCTTTGACCTCGTCAATGACATCCTCAAATCAATTAGCAATTGGCAACGATGACAATCTATCCCGTGGAACAACCAGCGAATACATGAAGCTCATGAAGACGCCTTCCTCATGCTTACATCGTATCACAACCTTTCGCCCCTCCACATTCTCGACTGTCACCTCCAACCTTTCACAATCAACCTTTGCCGCATACTTCCTAAGCCAGTCCATACCCAAAATAATTCCGAACCCCGCAAAGTTCAGGACAAAACAATCACAAACAAAAGAGCAATCATGACTCGATACAATCAGACCATGGCATAGCATACACAAACAAGACGAACCCCGAACTGGATTAGTCACAACCAATGGCCTATCAACAATATCTGGTTCTAAACCCAACCGGCCTACACGTTCATTACAAACAAAAGAATGCGACGCCCCAGTATCAAATAACACTCTAACTGGAACACCACATATGGAAAGAGTACCTTGAACCACCACACTCTTTCCTTTCTCTTCAGCGGTGGAGGCTTTCGAAGATGATGGAACAGCCCCCAAAGCATAAGCTTGCACAATCTGCTTGTCCTTCCGCGGTTCTGTACAATTCTTCTTAAAATGCCCCGGCTTGTCACAGTTGTGGCACTTCACCGGCACCTTCGGATTCTTGCAATCCCTGGAGAAATGGCCCTTCTGTTGACAATTATAGCAGGTCACTTCGCCCTTCAGCTTCTTCTGACCATCCCCCATTTTGCTGCTGCTGCTTCCTCTTCTTGTTTCCACCCTGCTGTGGTTTAAACTCTTCCTTGGTTACAGCAACAACAGATCCCTCTTTAGGAAACAGATTCTCGTGCCCGAGAGCTTTCTCCATAAGCTTCTCAAATGAATCGTCCAGATGATCCACCAACTGCCTCCCAAGATAACTGTCCAAGCCTGTCACAATCTTCTCGTTCTTCTGATATGAAGATTCAATATACGACCGGGCATACTTGGACAAAGCTTCAAACTTAGAGGCATACTCAAGAACTGGTCTTCCACCTTGCTTGAGCTCCACAAACATCTTGAAAAGAACAGACTTTTGAGCTGTAGAAATGAACTTAGCTTCAAATCTGGCTTGGAATCGCTCCCAAGTAATTTCTTCCTCCGGAGTATCAATGGTGATGGAGTTCCACCAATCAGAAGCTCTTCCTTGAAGCTGTCTTGATGCAAGCTTCCTTTTAGTTGCATCATCGATTCCCAAATCACCAAAGATCCTTCTACAAGCATCTATCCACCTCTGGACTTCAATGGCTGACTCTGTTCCCAAGAATACCTTTCCTCCAAGAGCAGTATAATCCTTACACAGCTTAGCAAAATCCACCGGTTTTGGAGTTTGAACTTGAACTCCAACATCTACCGATGGCCCCGGAGCTGGCATCCTTCTCATGATCGAAGTCATCATAGCTTTGAACATAGCAGCATAATCAGCAGCCCCCTCAGCAGCACGGCCTTCCCTAGCAGCTGGTCTCCCTCTTCGACTCATTCTTAATATCTATAAAAGAAATGATTAATACACCTTAAGAACAATTGCATAAGGGACTTAAATCTTTCTAAGCTACTATATTATATATAGTAATCATCCATCAAAATAAAATTACGTCTCTCATACGTAGTTACGTCAGCGAGCGTTGGGTAAAATCGATTAACCAAAGATCTGATACCAAATGTGACGACCGCCCATGACCCCTGCACTGAACATAGAAATAGTGCGCTGTAAAGTATGCCAGGCAGTAATGGACGGTTGCCAAGGTTAAGTTAAAATAGCAGAATCTATCATATAACTCACAGCGCATGGATAAAATACAATAGAAAGTATATATAGTGAAGCTTTACATAACAGAATCTCTATTAAACCTCATAATAGTTGAATACAAACATCTGAATAGTCAATACATCAAGCCTCACTACATAATACTCAGAGAATTACACAAAGCAGCAGAACATCCAGTACATATAATAAGAAAATAATATGCAAGCCTCCAGCTCGTCTTCATCATCAGCATCGTGAGAAACTAAGAACAGCACCTGTCACCTGCTACTTGGTCTGCCCATCCCAAAATGGATGAACAGCCCAAGGCAATAAGAGTTAAACATAAAGCCTTGAGTCAGACAACAGTCTTAGTGAGCGGTAAATTAACTAACAACATACCAAAAGAGCATAAAGGAAAAAGGAATAGGAATCCAACCCTCCCACTCCACCTCTTTCTACAGTGATAGCCCCCAGACACACTAAGCAGAAGTAAACATAGCAAAGCAGACATTTAAAGTTAAGCAATTATCACTTGAGTCAAGGTCAACATTTTCCAAGTACAAACCCCCAAGGCCTAAACCAAGATCAGATAAGCACCCAGAAAACATTGCTCTTGAGACCGAATGACGATACAACAAAACATCCATGACTCTGGCTATCACTGTTATCTTTGCTTCGATACCACCGTTAATTGAATGACCGGCACATTCTTTCAGCCGTCCGTCAAGGGTTAATGGCAACCCCGGTTCTAGACAGATCTCCGCACGTCGTCGCAGCCCGTGCCTAGGACTATCGAATCTGCCCAGAGTACTCGACTACCAACTATAGTCTTTAGGGACTATCGAATCTGCCCAGCGTACTCTTGCTTTGAGCCTGCTAGAACCTTCAACAATGATGAAATCTCAGCCTTCTAGTCATCCACCTCGACGACTATTCTCATACTGGCTCAAGCGCCTCTCGAGCCAACCATTATCCTCGAACTCGAACCGTTTCACCGAGTTACCAACATGCTTGGAATGATCCCGTCTGGATTAAACCAAGGCTATCTCATATCATGCCTCGCTTCATCTCATCATAGCAAAGCCTCATCTCAACATCATCATCAAATCTATCCATATGAGCTTCATCAACCGCCACATATGCCACGAGCAGCTTTTCCAATTCAAGAGCCTTTCCCTTAGCTTTTGAATCATCTTCGACCATCTTGTCTAAATCCATCAACTAATCAACTAATTTATAACAATCAATCAAACCAATCATTAATCCAAGTAATCAATCATGCAAACAAGATCTAAAAGCAATTATAACTAAAATGGCAATTTTGTAAATAAAGAGTCCAAATCTAACAAGCATGAATCATGAGCAATATCTCTACAACTTGATGAATGAACTTGCATAGATTAACATGTAGTAAAATGGATGTCAAATCATCATGAACAATAGATCTACACTTAAGTTTATGAAAATGCATGGAAATCACTATTTTAACACATAATCAAGCCACCAATCCGATATACTCCTTTGGATCCGTGTGAGAGATAATCACCACTCACCTAAACGCCTCAAAAGCAACACACTTCAGATCTGGACAGCGAAGGATCTAACTCGATTCTCCAAAATTCCGCTTCAAACGATGAAATCTCTCTTCGATGGATGAAGATCTTCAATCTAAGCTCTTGGATCTTCGATTTGGATGGAAGGAATCACAAGATTAAAGTGGAGAAAAGAAGTGAAGAAGTATAGAACTCGAGCTCTCAAAATAGCAGCACTTCGTCGCTTCAAAATCCGGATCCCAAAAATGAAGAAGAACCCGCCTATTTATAGGCTGATTTCCTTAGGTCGTCCGCCCCCTTAGGTCGTCCACGACCTAACTATCGCGACCTACGACCTAACAAATCCTCCGACCTAACACTCAACGACCTAACCCCTTAAGCCTTCACGCGACTTAACCACACACACACACGCACACGACCTAGCGACCTACCGTATATGCGCTTCCACGACCTAAAATGTCACGACCTAAGACTCAACACTAATGCGCGAACTACGACTTAAGCCCTTGTGCGACTTAACACCCTACGACTTAACCCTTAGCGATTTAACGCTACACGACCTAACAACTTAACTAGGATACGACCTAACATCCACGCGACCTAACGACTCATCCCACTTATCTCCCTAACTCGTCCACGACCTAACCTTCTTAGGTTGTTAACTCGCTTAGTTCCTTAGGTCGTTAACTCGCTAACTCCCTTAGGTCGCTGTCTTTCCTTAAGTCGCTCAAACCTTAGGTCGCCAACTTCTTAAGTCGCTGATTCCTTAAGTCGCCGATTCCTGTAGGTTGCTAACTCTTAGGTCGTCCACTACCTTAAGTCGCCAACTTCCTTAGGTCGCTCCAATCCTTAGGTCGCCAACTTCCTATAGGTCGCTCCAATCCTTAGGTCGCCAACTTCCTATAGGTCGCTCCAACCGACCTAACCTACCCCACGACCTAAGCTACCATACGACTTATCTTCCAGACGACCTAAGCTACACATGGATTATCTTCTATACGACCTAATGACAACTGTTTTACAAACATTCGATCTGTAAAAATACGGGTCGTTACAGTCACTGCAACATACTTTAACAATATATATAAACTAGTATACATATACCAATATTTTAAAATCAATCTTTCATTATAAAACTCAACATAACTTGATTTATTATGATATATATATTTGAACATTACAACTCTGAATAGAACATAAATATGAATATTATAAATATATATATATATATAAATTTCTCTCTGAAATCCATATAAAACTTAAAATCCAAACTTGTGTATACTTATATGCCACAGTAAATAAACTAACATATAGTATAACAAATATGTCATAAAACTAACATATATATTGTATAAAATTTGTACAAACCAACGTTGTATATTTTACATGTAACCACATATATGTATTAGATATATACAAATATAACAGTTTTAAATCAATATCTTATATAAACTAATAATAACTAAACTTAAACTTTCATATATATATATATAACATTTTTCTATGCTATAATACTATAACTAGTATGATATATATATACCTCTTATATAAATAAAGAGGCGGCAAAGAAGTAGAAACCAAGAGATACCGTGAGTATGGTGAGTCACGGCTAGGCTTGATTGAAAGCGGAGGTGATGGGGTTGCGAACTGGTGAGGATCTGGGTTCGACAAAAGTGGCTATCGGCTGGGAACAGGATTGCATGGAGGAGATCGGCTGCTGTGGTCGGTTGTTCGGCATGGTGGCTCGGTCTGAGTGGGAAGTTGGTCGAGAGAGAGAAGCTACACCGTTGAGGTGGTCGTGCAGGGACTTGGATGCGCAGGGACGTGAGAATATGTGTTGCGGCGGCTTTATGTGGAAAGGATTGGTATAATATTGTTTAGCTTAGGTAAAAGATGGGAAGAAAAGAAGATATAAAGATAAATACTCAACAGAATTTTTTTTTGAAACGGTGGAATATAGAAGGTCAAGAGCTGAAATAAAAATTATTGGTGACTATTTGATTAACACGGAGATATATGAAAAGTCATATAGAAACCAATATTCTCAAATAACGAACCGCACGGCTAACCGTTTACAGATTCCGCGGCGTACCAGGGTCGGAAAACAGAACTGAGTATACCATTGAGATTAGCACGACGAGGCGATCAATACGGTATACAGATATCAGTGGTACGATTATCCTATCAAAATTCAAAAATCGGTACCGAAAAATGTTGCAAATTTGTCAGAAATAAGATGAACGGAGCAATAGAAGTCCAAATTTGGAGAAACGAAATATGACATCTCACTCAGAAGATGATTTACAAATTTTCTATAGAAAATATTCAGGTTTGAGAAACATTTTATTACCATCGATTTTTAACTGATTTAGATTTAAATAGAATTACACAAGAAAATAAACTTTCAAATTATCTGATGAAAATTTACCAGTTGCTATGTTAAATTAGATGTATTCCAAATATTGAATTTTTATTTCAAAATTTTAATATTTAAAATTTCACAAAATCTAATTAAATATATTATTAAAACAAATAAAATTTATTAAAAATTTACGGGTCGTTACACTCTCCCTCACTCAAAACTTTTCGTCCCCGAAAAGGAACGAGGTAGGAGAATAGAAACAACCCAAAAGAAAACAGATTTGAAAAACAAAATAAAACAATTAATCTAAACCATATAAATTTCAAATTTAACTAATTAATATTCAACATTTTGGTTTAATCCATTTGAGTTCACTTAAGTTAAATCAATCCATCTATTTCTAAATTCATTATCTTATTGTCTAGTCATCCTCAATTAACAATTTCTAAATCATCAATTTGTATAATCATTTATTATACTCATATTTTATTCAACGATTTAATTCTTTTATTCCTAATTATTATTAACTTTATTCCACTTAACATATCTTACCACATATATTTAAACCACATAAATTAATTTAAACCATATAAATTTCAATTTAAATTAAATTATATTCAATAATTGATTTTAAGTTCAAGGTATTTCCATAAGTTAATCTAATTTCAGTTTATGAATTCCTTCAAACAAATTTATTTGTCTCATCTATTATTCAATTAACTTATTATTCTATTTATCTCTATTAACATCTTTATAATAAAATTTTAGTGTATAACATTTTATTATAACCCTCAAATTTTATCTATAAAACATTTTATATTGTATATTATCTAATTTCATTTTCAACTTCTGAATAATTTAGGTAAGTTGTATTAAAATGGAATTGGGTATTATACAAGTAAACCTTTCCCCACTAAATTATTCAAGTTTTGATATTTATTCAAATTTTTGGCTTTATTTTATAATTGAAATCACCTTATCAATAATTAAGAATAAAATTTTTGGTTTCAATTCAAATCATTTAGAGATAAATATATATACTATATATATATCAAATAAAATCTATGATCATATACCAATATATATATATATATGTATGTATTATAAATCAAGTCATACTTTGGAAATTCAAATCAGATAAATTTCCAAAAAAAAAAATGTAGCAAAGCTACAGAATGGTCTCTCCACTTCGAAACTCGAAAATGAACATCGATGATGCGGTCGCCATCACCGAAATTATTTTCCAGCGACAAAGAGAAGAGTACTGATATTTTTTTTTGTAAAAACTATTTCTATTTGAAAATACTTTGAATAATATACACTTTAAAACTTTAAAGCCAAAGTTGAAATCATCGGAAATTAAATTCTCAAATTCCTGATTTAAATTCATTTCAATTCCAAATGAATTTATAAACCATGTTTATAAATTCATTTATAGAACAATAAATGAAAAACAAATATTATCATTTCAAACAACCAATTTAATTAACTTTTTAAATTCCAGAAGCTTTTTACTTGTATATTTATAATATAATCATACAAATTTATTTCATTTACCAAACTTGAAAACAATATTGTGTTAGTTTGCTCTGTTCAAGTGTTTTGGAAATCCTATCGATATCGCTGATCAAACGAATCGATCGAAAACCCAAATCAACATCAACAACTCAAACAACACAATATATAAAACATTTTAATATTAATACAAATACACTTCTTCGCTCGAATATACAAGAATAGATTTCAAAGCAAGGATAGAGATTCAAATTAGAGGAACTCTAATCAATTAAAATTCTGATTCGAAGATAAGCTCGATAGGGAGATAAGATGACTAAATTTCAAACAGGAAGAAGGTCAAGAGCTGAAATAAAAATTATTGGTGACTGTTTGATTAACACGGAGATATACGAAAAGTCATATAGAAACCAATATTCTTAAATAGCGAACCGCATGGCTAACCGTTTACAGATTCCACGGCCTACCGGGGTTCGGAAAACAGAACTGAATATACCGTTGAGATCAGCACGACGATGCAATTAAAACGGTATACAAATATCAGTGGAACGATTATCCTATCAAAAGTCAAAAATCGGTATCGAAAAATGTTGCAAATTTGTCAGAAATAAGATGAACGGAGCAATATAAGTCTAAATTTGGAGAAACAAAATATGACGTCTCACTCAGAAGATGATTTACAAATTTTCTATAAAAAATATTCAGGTTTGAAAAACATTTTATTACCATTGATTTTTAGCTGATTTAGATTTAAATAGAATTACATAAGAAAATAAACTTTCAAATTATCTGATGAAAATTTACCAGTTGCTATGTTAAATTAGACGTATTCCAAATATTGAATTTTTATTTCAAAATTTTAATATTTAAAATTTCACAAAATCTAATTAAATATATTATTAAAACAAATAAAATTTATTAAAAATTTACGGGTCGTTACAACTAATCACTAAAAAACCAATGAGAATATGTATAGGAAAAATAATATCAATATATAACATAGAATATGCAATAACTATATGCAAATGTAACAAGACAAACATAAAACAAAAAATCTCCATTCAATTATTTCATAACCATTTCAATTTGCATCTTCCAATGCCAACATTTAATTTATTAAAGCCCATACGATGTACATATACCATCTATACACATAACCATATCAGATCGCTCGCTCGATCACACAATTTCACTTCCGAACTAGTATTATTCACGCGATCACTCTAGTGCGGACTCAAATTCGGTTCCTTGATTAGAAACCGCAATTCTCCTTGCATAGCCATATACTATGATAGAGAAAATCAGAATTAATAAAAAATCCATACCTAGGGTTCGCCATCAAGAATCAAGTGAAAAATCCTAGCTCAGATCGGTATAAATCACCTCAAAATCGTATACTCGAATCTGGATCAAACAATTATGCGAGTGAAATATTCGTACAACTTATGTATCTATTTCAATTTACTTCCATTCAGTTGATTTACATTCAATCATTTACATTCACTTTATTTACGCTCGATCCATTTACATTCATTGGTCCACCTCCAATTTTTCACATTATGATTAACAACATTTCATTCCATATTCAATTCACTTTGCAACTCAAATTCATATTCATTTAATTCATTCCGTTACCCTATTTGAGTTAAATTTCATTTCAAAAATAATCTCATTTAACTTAACTTAGGTTAAATTTAATTACCTATCTCAATTTATGATTTTCATTCCTTGACATTCATATCCTAAAAATTTAGAAATTTGTTTTAACTTATCCCTTTCAAATTCATAAGTCGTAACTTATTTCTTATCTATACCATCTTCAAAGTTCAAAAACTTATTATCTTATGCTTTTCAAAACATTTAGATAGAAATATTTAGGATTTCGAACACCTGGTTTAATTTCAAATCATTTTGAAATCATATATATATATATGTATGTATATATACTAACTCCTTTATATATCAAATTACACTTATGAAATCTAAAACAAATTTGTTTTACCAAAATAAAACTTCAATGGTAGCAATTCCTCACTTAGAAACTCGAAAATGAATGCCGATGATGTTGCAGTCATCATCGAAATTATTTTTCAACGACTGAAGTGAGTTTATTGCTTTCTATTCCCTTTAAATCCTTTTAAAATATTTCCAATCAAAATATTTTCAAAAAAATGCTATTATTTATTTTTCCAAAACCTTTGGAAAACAATTTCCAAATCAATGGAATTTAAACTCTCAAATTCCTTGTTTTAAATCCATTTCCATTTACAAATCATATCTATACATATACTTATACAATTTTCATTTCCTTTCCATTTATAAATCACATTTATAAATCATATGTATATAATATCACTTCTTACGTAATTCAATCTACAAATGTTCATCTTTTTTTAGATTATAACAACGACAACTTTTATTAAAACAACAACAAAGGATAATAATCAAATATTATCATTCACCAACAACCAAACACACCATATATAAATGTAATAATTTATAAAAAATTATTATTTTATATGTAAAATATAATTTTGGTAAAATTATTTCATTTACCAATTCTCAAACAATACTGTGTCCGTTTGCCTTGTTTAAGCATTTAGAAACCCCTTATCGATAACGTGGCGTCCCACGCACCGACCAGAATTCATAAACCACTCAACAGATAAATTAACACAATATAAAACATTTTTATATCACTAACAAATACGTGCTCATATATATATATATTTCACTCAAATCTCTTAATAAGGCATCCCATTACCTTATCTCTTAATGACTTACCTCACCAAAGCCAAGGTTCTTGCTTAACCTTGCGCTCTAATACCAACTGTAACGACCCGCCAATTCATACAATTCAAGCTAACAATAAACCACACATGTCCAACCCAAAGTGAACGGAAAGACCGATAGTTTTGGGAAAGAAGAAGAAAGAAGAAGAGAAGTGAAGAAGATAAAAGAAATTAAAACACAGAATCTCACAATCGCAGCAGAACAATATATAATATAATGTCAATGACCTTTGCAAAGAGAAACTATTATATACATACATTCATCAGAGTACATCAACAATTCACTATCATTAGCCTGGGCAAGTATAACAGCCTGTTCTCACAAATGCTGATGATTTCAAGAACAAAAACAACGGAAATAAACATATACGTAAATACGACTTGAAGACCTCCAACCCGTCTCCTGAGCTCCAATGCATCCAAAGAAAATTTGTAAATATGCTCGGTCTGATCCGAGCATTATAACAAAATAACACCCGAGTCAGTTTGGAAAACCAGCGTGAGAAAACACACCCAATTGGATTTTTAAATTTTAAAATCTTTTGAAATCAAAAGTATCTCGTAAGACCACGCCGCACATAAACACGGACGGGTTTTTACATTACGATAACCAAACAACTTCTATAGAAAATCCATTTATATTATAATAATGTCTAGGGATCAAAGTAAAATATGAATATAGCTGAAATGATTGCATCTCACGTTTCAGCATAGTTGAGCACAACTAAGTCCGTACAGCGTATATTGGAGAATATATTTCATACAATGACTGGGCTACTGGGGTATTGCCCGTCATGGTGCATCTCTAGATAAAATAACACCGAGGACCTCTCCTGGATCCCCTGCCAACACAGGACCGGCCTACCACTTGACTAGTAGTACCGAATACGATCACCCTGCTTTGGGCCTCGAAGCATACAATTTGAGAGATAATAGCGAATCTAGATAGGGATGATCATACCCTACTTGGGAGCGACCCACTTAGCCATGCTGCATCTACCCTATTTTAGTCATTCCCAGTTGATGAGGCTTGAAGCTATGTTTTATCCTTATATTGCACTTCCCACTTGGAATACTCACACTGCCCTCCAAGAACAATGCAACATCAGCATCATCCATACAAGTTCGTTCTGGGATTGAACGAAACATTTGAGAGCTCCGTCTCCAAATTCCATCATCTTCAAGATGTCTTTACTTCGAAACGCATTTGCTGGATCAAAGTGGTTTTTAGATAACATAGCCGATCCCGGTCTCTTCTAAACAATATTCGATAATTTTCGGTAAACTCAACCCCGGTTCTTTAGGAAATAAACAATCAAAGATAAGAGCGGAGATCACCTCCTAACCGTTTGTGGATGGATTTCCTTATCATTATCCTAGGAGAACGAAACGAGATTTATACGCACAGTATGACATCATCGAAGATGACTGTGCCATATAACTCACGTGTTTCCCCTAGATCTTTCCTAAGTTACGTTTTGGGTCCAAATTCGATAGCCGGTTATTTGACCATCGAATAATAATCATTCAATCAGGAATTTGAATCCATGGGAAAAACCAACATTGGTTAAGCACCAAGAAACACAAAGCCTCTTTTAAAAACCTTTCATTAGTTAAATCCACTATGTAATTACTTGAATCAAAAATCCTTTTTTACAAATATATATATATCCCTATTCCTCAATACTTGGAAAAATATCCATATACTTATCTCAACGATATAAGTATATTCACCAACTTTGGGGAAGAATCCCTTTTTATTCAATTCTAAAATCATTCATAAACTCTATTATACATCCACAAAACCGTTTATAAAATTCCCTTTATAAATCCATAACCCATTTCTAAAATTCTTTTATAAATATTTAAAATCATTATAAAATGCTTTTACCCTTTTTAAGCAATCTTCCTTTACATATTCTAAAACATGTTATAAGATTCCTCATATACAAACCCCATCTTTTTTTAAAACTCCATTTATAAATCTCAGAAACAATTATAAATAAATTCTAATCACTTACCTTTAAACACTACTATATACTAATAACATTAAATAAATACTAAATTTAAAACATCTTAAAATAATAATTAATAATTTTCAAAACATTCTAAAATAAACAATAATGATTTATCTTCAACATTTTTTTAAATACTAAAAATTAATTACTACAACTTTATTGATAAGAATTATATTTAATTTCAAACCAGTTTAATAATTTTAAATAATTAACCTTTCAAATATTAAGATATTTATAAACCACTTTTAAACAACATTAATATTAATAAATGACCTTTAAAACATAATTATATATCCATGACAAAAATCCATACTTAATTTCCAACATGATTATTTCCATATTTATAAACTATATTCAAAAATCTCCTCTATTTTATGAATCTTCCTTTCATAAAATCCATTTATTTTTGAACTCCATTTATAACTCCATTCCGTTATAAATCTCACATATTCATAAAGTCTCATTCAAACATAATTTCAATCGTTTTTAACCTTGCTTCCATATGTATAAATTTCTTTTATAAATTTCTTTCAACTTATAAAATATCGTTTAGCAACCCAAATTTACCCTCGCCTTCCATTTTCAAAACAGAATCAACTACTTCTAAAATACCATCCCACGTCTTAAAATAAATCCACTGCATTATTTGGTTTTCTTTTCAATCTATCCAATGATAATAGTTTCCTTTTATTTATAAACACCGTTTATAAATCCATTTTTTTTAACGAAAATACGATTTTACAAATCTTCACTTTCTTTGTAATATATCACCTTTATAAATTATCATATCTATAAATTTCACCTTTATAAATAAATTATAATATATGTACCTATGTGTATATATCATTTTATATAAAATTGTTAATAAATATTCATATTAAAATAGTTCTATTTTCCTTTTAAAACAATATCCATTTATTATAAAAGACCGACTTACCTACAAAGATTTTAAAATTCTTTATTTACTGTTCAAAATCTCTATTTGAAATATTTTATAAAACTATTAAATTATAATATCCAAAAATCATACCTTTGATTTTAAAATAAATTAACTCTTCAAATAATTAAAGAATAATTATCTAAAACATACATAATTTCCAAAATAACTTTGAAATCCTTTTTCAAAATCAATCACTATTTTATGGTATTTTAAAATACCAAAATATAAGGCCCAGTGCTACTAAAGCACTAAATAAACAAAATCGTGTCCATGTCATCAATTATAACATCCAACATATCATATATCAATTTATATGAAAGTAAATCAACAGTATGAGGAATCCTGTTGGATGTCTCCAACCCATCCCCCTGCATCACATACAGTATATAATCAAAGTAATATAAATCAACCACTACGAGGCAGAATTCGTGTACAAAGGGCCATCCGCTCTTACATGAGAACATAATAGGGTCTCATCTGCTCCAGGGGTGGGAATATATCCAAACCAATAATATAAATTAGTAATCCATCCAAACAGTCAATAACAATCAATAATAAGATATCCATATATCCAATTAATTATTTTTATTGACTATATAAATTTTTCGATTAACCAAAAAGGTGAGCTTAACTCACCTTGAATTTAGTTTGTCAAAACATTCCGTTTTGAATTAAAATTGGATGAACGTCCAGTTTTAATTCAAATTTCCCACTAGCTCTGAATCCATCCAATCCAACTCCATAGCGCAGCCTTCGCTAATACGAACGCAACACAACTTGTCGCGCTAAATTTGGACCTCGTAGAATTAATTTACGTTTGAAATAATTAATTTTATAATTAAGAGAATAATTAAAAGTTTAAAACGTTTTAACCTTTCTTCCTCTATTCCCTCCCTCGCACGCTACCAGGCTGAAGCTCGCTCTTTTTTTTTCATTTTCGTGAATCGCTTGATCGCGCCACCTGACCCACGACTCGCCGCCACCCACCAACGCCTCATCGACCTCCGCCTTGAAAGCAACCCCACATGCGCGTGCGTGAACGTTGCCGCGAAACCCCACAAAACTGATGAGAACGCAGTGAGTTAACCCCTGCCTCGCTCGTCGATTCGACGATCCAATCGGTGATTGCCTTCGTATAGTCGTGCTCTACACTTTTCTAGTTGGGGTCGTGGCCTAATTTCGTCTCTAGAGGCTCCGATCGACCATGGTCGTTTATGGTGGGTTTTAAATTTTAATGGCGGCTCTGCTTTTAAGTTAAGGTTTGGCAAATGAAAACGTTAAGGCCCTATATATAGAAAATAAACTCGGCATTATTCACGCTTAAAAATTTCAAACTCAAAACGAAGCGTCCCGCCTGGCGTTCTATATGTTATACCCCTATTTCGAACACAATGGAATATATATCTGGAGCCAGTTCCATCATATTCAGAAGATAGCTTTCAAAATATAATTATATAAATCTAAATTCCTTTAATTAATTTCTATGCGTTTCGAACTCGCACGACCAAACGATACGTCCGATCGCCACGAAATTAGATGGTATATAATAGTTTACTATTACAGATCCAATGGAACTGGTTTCATCGTAATCTGAGATAGTGCCCCGGAAGGCTATTTTTACACGTTAAGTAAAACGAGTAATTCCCAAAATCAGTTAAATCACTTTTAAATCAAATTTAAAATTTTATTATCTTCCTTCTTATTCAAATAGATTTTAAATCAACTTTCAAAATCATTTTCATTCACATTGAATTCAAGATTCAATTATTTAAACAATTTCAAATATTAAATGAAACAATTTAATTATCAAATAAATCGCTAGATTTTTTTTTTGAAAGGTAAGCGGGGTTGACTGGACCCCTACCAGTGTTTATTGATAGAAAAAAAAGAAAGGAAAAAAAAAGTGACAAAAACAAGCTTCTGTCACAAAACAAGCAAGCATACAAAGAGAAGACAAAGAGAAACAAGCAAGATACACCTAACTGTACCACAATGATGAGAGACAGGCACCAATGGAGCAAAAATGTACCAGAGATGATACAACAGCAAGCACATGGAGATGTACAAGCAGAAAACTGAAGAAAACTTAACCAAGAGCAATGCCAAGTCAATTCCAAAACCCATAACTGTGCGGGGAGAAACCATGGCAAGAGAACTTCATCCCTGATTCAATCTTAGACATAATAGTGTGCCATAGTTGAGGAGCAGCAGCTGCATAATGTTTGAAGCACCGAGAATTTCTTTCAAGCCAAACAGTTCTGAAGTATATTTTAAGCACAAAGAACGTAATAACTCTTTTGCCATACCTCTTCCTAGCAGCAAACTTAAGATCATTCCATTTTGCTGCAGAGTTATCTTCATGAGATTACATACCAATTTTATTTAACAATGTACTCAACATATTGGATAAGAAGGGACAGTCGAAGAATAGGTGATCAACAGATTCAGGAAACATATTACAGAAGAGGCATTGATGATCAATGACCATACCATACGACAATAACTTGTCTCTAGTTTGCAAAGCTTTGTGAATGACACGCCAGAACATCATATTATCATTTGCCGTAGAAACAGTATTCCAACACACCCCAGCCCAAGGAGAGAGAGGAAGAGCATCAGAGTGAAGAAGAAGTTCATAGACCCAACTAATGCTATGAGCTCTTCCCTTCCATAGTAAAGCAGATTAATGTCCGAAGGGGATCACGTGATCACACAAGCTCCCCCATAAAGCATTGACAACTTGATTACTGGTAGTGGGAGTGCACAGCTTTCCATTAACAACATACCCAACAGCACATGCATTTTCTCCAATTAGAGATTGCAGACGTTCCTGAACACTCAATTCAGACTTTAACACCAAGCCATCAGCCAACCAAGGGTCAGTCCAAAATTTAACAGTACATCCAGGGGAAATAGAGTTCTTAGCAAAAGGAAGAAGAGTACATTTGATGCTGAGCAATTTTCGCCATATCCAACTTGTATTTTGAGAAACTTTCATAGTCCAGAAGTTCTCAGTCTTAATACGATAATTCCGGACCCAATTCACCCAGAGGATATCCTTCTTATTCCAGACCCAATAAATCACTAGATTTGAAATATAAGTTATTTAACTTATAAAATTAACTTTTTATTATTTAAAATCAATTAAATATTCCAAATTCAAATGACTAAAATTCTGGGTCGTTACATCTGTTTATTATAATTCCCGTTAATTTGCTATTGCTTCCCTACCGTTTGTATGTTTTCAGTGTAAATTTCCTCATTTTTCTTAATGAGTCTTGCACAATCTTGTGTTAATTTGAAATTTCGTTATTTATACTCTTGGCAGTTGGAACTATGATATATGAAGCTATTTGGGTTTGCACAACCTCCATATACTCAATGTTTTCACCATTTCGATTTTTTTTCTACATTCTTTTCTAAAGTTGCATTTTTGTCAAAATTCATCTTTTCAGAAACTGGATTCTTTTTTGAATTTGCATTCTTATCAATATTCATGATTTCAGAACATTCTTTGTTGGATCATTGGAATTTCCTAAAGTTGTAGTTTTATCAAGATTTATATTATCTGAAACTAATACTTCTTCATCTAATTGTATAATAGAGGAAGCATTTGTTTTCTCCTTCTGTACTTTTTTATCAAGCAATTTTTAGTGGTGTGCCCAAAACAGGCACAAACCATACATCTTGATTGGATCCATTCATATTTGATTTTTGTGCACTATAATTTTACCATTATGCATTGTGATGCAAGCTTCCTCTGGTAGCTCTACGTTGGCTTTAATTTCAACCAGCATTCTCGTATAACTAATAACTAAGTCTGGCTTCATTTGCTGTCGGCTCGTCCAATTTCAATGGAGTTCCGACAATACTAGCAATAATACTATAAATTATTTATCCCATAAGTTAAAATTTAATACTAGTAATCTAATCCATATAGATAATGTCGAAAGAAAATCGTTATCAAAATTTCACTTGTTACTTCACCTTTTAAAGATTATAAGTTTTCCATTGATAAAGTATGGTCCTTCATTAATAGTATTTTCAAATCAGACGCATTTGCAAATTTGACAATATAGAAACCATTGTTCTTTGTGTAAATTTCAAAATTACTTGTCGGATTCCAAGTCCATGATAAAATGCTTCGAAATGATGGTCAAAAGAACGATTACCAAATATATAGGCAATCATAGAACATCCCTATTTGTTTTCAGTCCTCTTGTTGACCCTCTCTTTCACTACCACCAGCCTTTTATTATTAATGGTGATATGTGCAAAATAGCTTAAATCAAAATTAGAATTGAGATCTCTATTCTTAATCATGTCCATCGAAAAAGATGGTTTTTTCACTTGAGTATTACCTCTACCCTAGGGCTGAGGCTGGTTGTGCATTAGTATATGTATTGGCTATCTTTATTCTTGCATCAGTATTTGGTCTACTTCTCGAACCCTTCAGGCCATTTCTAATGTATTATGGTTGAAATCTTGGCCTTTATTGGGGTCTAGAAGGTGGTGAGGGTGGTAGTGTGGATGAAGTGATGATAAGTGTGATAACCTAATCTATACTACAGTGGAATGGATCATAAAGCTATTTTACACTAGAGCGGGTGAATAGCGTGATTAAACTTTTTTATTAATATACTTGTAAATTTAAAACTTTATCATAGAAAATTCAAACATAGGTACGAATAATAGTAAGTAAATGCAGAAAAGTAAGGGTAAAGAGGACATCAAGAATTTTACACCGATTTAGATTTCTAATCCTACATCTAGTACTATACCCGGTCCAAAACTTCACTAATCACGTCTTGACTTTAAATCAGGTCGAAAGAACACTCTTTACACCTCTTGAATTTGACTCGGGTGGTAAGGACACCTTATGGAATTTGACTAGGGTAATTGGCATACCCTTTGGAATTTGACTTAGGCAACCAAAACACCTATCCTATATTTGACTCAGGAGGCATGATAACTCCCTTTACAATCTCGTCTTAACTTTCACTCAGGTGGTTAAGATCTTCCTTTTACAAGTAGTAATAGTGGACTAGTAGAAATCAAATCAATCATAATCCCGAGTAGTTTGTTGATACAATTTCTATAGACCATTTGTTGTGGACTATATTTGCTTTTGAGTGAAACAGAGTGAAGATCAAAGAGTTAATTGTGTAGAGCATAAGTAAATCTTCTCTTATCTTTTGTATGAATGTAGAGAAAGAGAACTGATGTAGAAATCGAGAACACTTCATTGAAATCTTAAAGGGAATGAGAGAGAAGAGAAAGTAGTTAGAATTGTTGTTAAAATTTGAAATCAGAGGCCTTAATTAGTGGTTGAATAGTTGCGTCCATTTGCAAAAGGATGGCGCCGAAAGTTGCTTATTTTGAAATTTTAAAAACATCTCATAGGTCTATATGTCGACACATATATTTTTGATATGTTGACATATACAAATTAATTATTATATTTTCAGAAACACTTTGAATATGTTTTAAAATATGTTTCTTTATGAAAACTCTATTAAATTTTTTTTTATAATTAAATTAAATACTATTATTTTATAAGAACATTTTGAGTGGAAAAATAGTTTTTTAATTGAATATAATTAAAGATACGATACTACTCACGTCTTTAATATTTAATCTAAGTCTTAATAAAATATTGACACAAATGTCTTGTGATCTTCATGCTTCTATTCTTGAATTCTTCAAAATTCACGAGTCTTCAAATATATCTCAGTCAACTCTTGATTTATACTGATTAGTTCTTCAAGATTTTATTTAATCATCACATGTATGAACCTATTATATATTCCTGATATCCTGCACAATATACTATATAACTCGAGAAAATATTAGTAACAATATTTATATGGTTATTGTCATCAAAATCAATATCTATGGTATTAACAATATCCCGCTTTTGATGATGACAACCATTAAATATTCTGTTATAAAGTATAATGGTGTTTAGTTAAAAACTTCCCTAACCCCCTGAATATATGCTACACAAATCCCCATATCTTTTTGCCTATTATATTTTATACAACTTCTCCCCCTTTGTCATAAACAAAAATGGATAAATAAGTTATGTAAATGAATTATATAAGGAGTTATGATATTTTTACTCTTAGTAATGAACATTATATGTTTATTATAGGTTATGCATATGGAGTTATAAGTTTATCTTTGTATTAGTAAAGTAATATTCTAAAAAGTCATCAAAAAATCAATAAAACGATACTTTTATTAATATATTTACATATGTACATATATATTTAGACATTAGAGTACACTTACATAAAAACACAAAAAAATATCACATAAAATAATACAAGAAAAATACATAAACAATTATTTTGTGGTTTCTTTGATGGAACTTTTACCTATCCATCCTCTAGACCAAAAATTCCTTCAATAGAATTTTCTACCTAGCCTTTGAGTTTCTTCATGTCCACATCTATGTCTTCATCATAGATCTCCTTATAGCCAGTCTTTTTAGAAATAGAAAATTTTCGTTCCCCTAAGACATAACATATGAAGCATCGAAGTGATGCGAGATGCCTTTCAAGTTTGTGATGTTAAGAAATAATTTGTATATGCTAAAGAATAAATTAGAGATATTTTTAATATCTAAGCTTTTCCATATCACAATAGTTTTCCTATTGTATAATTACTTAAACTCTAAGTAACGTATCTATAAATTGCTAGTAATCGATTGTATTATCATCAAGTGAAAATAAAATGTTCTCAATAAATAAATCTTCTCCTCCCCCTCTTCTTCTTTTCTACTTTATTTTGTTTTCTTCAATAATTTCAACATGGTATCAGAGCAAGGATTTCCCTAACTATATCCTCTACCTCCTCTTCTAACCAAAATCCTAGTCCTACATCACATCTCCTCCTCCTACATCATGAATCCATGATTTTCCTTAATCTCGACATCAGATCCAAATCACTATCCAACATTTGTGACATCGTATCAGATCTGCATACTTTTGGAAAGTGAGCTCTTTTTTTATTTCTCTTTTGTTTACATTGATTCTTTTTTTATTTTCTTTGGGTTTTAAAAAGGGGATGATATTAAAAAAAATTAAAAAGGGATTTAACTTTTTATTTTTGCTTCATCGATTATTGAGTTCTAGTTAGCGAAGATGATTCACTTTAATGTATAAATGTAAAATTGAATGGAAAAAACTACTTATATTGGAGCTATGTAATGAAAAAAATTCTTAAAGGAAAAAAGCTTTAGGGTTATGTCAGTGGAAGTTGCAAGTAGCCTGCCAATAAAAATGTTGATGAAGTGGATGTTTGGGAAATAAATAATGCAAAAATCATTACGTGGATTAATAATTCTTTCGAAAGTGTCATAGGCACACAGTTAGCTAAGTTTGAGACAACAAAGGAGATTTGGAAATGTTGGTAAGTTTTTTGTCTTACAATATTTCAAACGAAGATGAAGAAATTACCGAACTAATCACCTCCATGATTTTGAATTAGCAAAAGTTAAGTAACATTAGATTTGCTGTTGGGTAGTAATTGCACCAGTGGATGCTTGCACAATTAGGTAGTTGCACTTTAATGTCTGTTAAAATATCAAATCGAGCTATTATTTAATTCTAATACAGAAAAGGTAAGATCTGGTACTGAGAACTAGGTATGTAAATGAAAAAATGCAGAAATAGTAAAGGACACAAGGAATTTACGTGATTTGGATGTTAAGGAATGCTATGTCCATGAGGGAATCTTTCTTCCTTTTTTGTTATGGTACAGGTTTTTATGGTCAATACAATCTTAAAAATATTCAAAAAAGCGAAAAAGGTAAAAGTCTCTTTCTTGCAACAGTTTTGTTTCTATTTATAGTATGATGTTGTACGTAGATTGCCATCATTTGTTTCTCACTATTGTGTTTCAAACCTTGGATCTTGCCAGGAGTCATCTATCCACGTCATCTGTTTGACATATCCGAATTGCTAACTTATCCTTGGCGAGAAGTTTGAGAGGAAAGCGGGAATTCTTGAAATTATAACGGGATCATTTGAAATGGTGGTGGGAAACCTTAAATTTTGAATTGACTCTACATTCGGGTTCTTGGAAGGATAATAAAAGTTGCTTCGTCGATTTTGAGGTGTGGCTAGTACGTTTAGAGTGAGGCTATACTAATTAGTAAGCGGTTGTTCTAAGCTGTTTGTGATCTAAGTTGCTCTTGTTGCATGGGTTATCGGTAAATGTGATCTCATATCTTTGCTTATTTCCTATAAGTGTGGATCTACGGTGGAGTGTCGCTCGAGTGGTCCTGTGTGTAACCCTTTGGGATGCTTCTAACTTCGCATGGTAGCCTTCAGTATATGCAGTGCGGATCTGACTATGTTAACAAAGTATGAGCTCTGGGAATGTCGGTAGTGTAGTTCAGTCACTCTTTTATTTTGGCTTGCAGGTGCAGTACTTCATCATCTATTTTTGGTATTCCCATGGCTTATATTACGAGCATAATATTTTGTTCTGTGTGGCTTTCTGCATTTTGGTTGTTTGTTCTTTTAGTTGGATCGAGTATTATGGTCGTAGACTGGCTTTTGTGCAGTACCAGTTGGATCGCTCCAATCTCTTCTCCTTTTGTCTTAAATTTTATTATGAGGGCAGCTCTTTCGGATTTGTACCTTGTTTAATTCCTCTTTAATTTATCTTGTGAAACATGGGTGTAACATTTTGCCCCTAAGTCTACAGCGATCGTAGATCGATGTGGACTTGTCTCTGATCGTTTCAGTTCTTCGTATCATATGATATGCTTTTTGGATGTTGTCTTCCATATAAGCTCTATTGTGTGTTTGGCGTGGTCTACCCCGTTGGGGAATAAACCATTTGTTGTTTATATGCTATGTAGTTGGCTTGATCATTGAATGACAACGGTGATCTGCAACAAATTATTTATTATCCTTTTTAGCATTACCATTCTCATTAATAAGATTGTCGTTATCGTTCATGTGCTACGCTGTCAGTGTGGTTTTTGAATGATTGTCGTAAGCTATGAGAGTTTGTTTGTGCGCTTGGCATAGTCTGCCCTATTTATTTGGGGTGGACTGAGGTTTTGTTTGGCATCACTGTTCTCATTTTAGATATTGGCGTTGTCATTTATATGTTGCACTGTTAGTGCAGTCATTAAACGACAGCGGTGAACTGTGAAAATCGTTTAGTTCGTGCTATCCATGAACGATGAATTGAGCTTATGACATGCGTATTTTACTACATTTGGAGCATGCTGCCTCCCTTTTTTCAGAGATAGGTTCACCTTCATGCCCTTGTCATGGTTTGTCCCGCTAGTTGGGGGTAAACGCATATTTAACTGTGAATTCAGGTCGTGTGTTTACAACCTTTGCATGCACATAATTTTTTGTACTGGTTCTGACTGTCTAGTATCCATATATCCAGTTGCTATGTTAACAGAGCTAATCATAGAGGGGTTTTTATACTAGTTTGGACTGTCAAATATTCGTATGACCGGTTTATCTAAGAAGTCGAGCTGCGTTATAAGCTGCTCTGTTTTGATAATCGGTTCGGGTAGTCTAATATTTGTATGTCCAGTTTGGCTGAGAAGTCGTTTTGCACTAAGTAGTGTTTTTTGATGGTTGGTTCGGGCCATCTAATATCCCTACATCAAATTTGGCTGAGAAGCCGTTCTGCACTAAGTAATATTTTTGATGGCTTGTTCGGGCCATCTAATATCCCTACGTCTAGCGTGAGTATTTAACTATGCCAAGAGAATAAACACAGAGGCATTTTTATACCGGTTTGGGCTATATAATATCTCTACGTCTATTTTATTGTATTATTACTTTATAATAGTAATTACAATGTACACAAGCAATTTATATCATACAAAGTAACTTTTGAGGTGCTCTGAGTTTCAAGTTCTTGAAACTAGGTTTCCATTAGGTCTTGATAGTCGATATGCCCCATTTGCTAATACCTCTGCTATGACTAGCGGGCCTTTCTAATTCGGACCCAGCATTCCATATGTTGGGTCCTTTATGTTGGCGATTACTCTTTGCAATATTAAGTCCCCCTTACAGTAGTTTCTCTCTTTGAGCCCGACATTTTAAGTTTTTTCCATCCTTTGCTGATATGCGGTCGATACTACTATTGCTTCATCCCTTCTTTCTTAGATGAGGTCTAAGGTAGCTTCTTTCAATTTTCTATTATTTTCTGCAGTGTACGACATTCTCCTATGTGATGGGATCTCCACTTCAACAGGTTGCATGGCCTCATATCCATAGGTTAGTGAAAAAGGGATATGGCCGGTTGGAGATGTGGTTGAAGATCGGTAAGTCCATATTACTAAAGATAGTTCTTTTGCCCATTTCCCTTTTACTTTATGTAGCCTTTTCTTTAATAGCTTCATGATGGTTTTGTTTTCAGCTTCTACCTGCCCAATTTCTTATGGGTGAGCGATTGAAGAAAAACTTTTTTATTATGCCGTTCTTCTCACAAATCTCAGTGAACTCTTTACTTTCGAACTGAGTTCCATTGTCGAAAACGATCTTGTAGGGAATCCCATATCTAGTGATTATGTTTCTTACTATGAAAGTGACTACCGTCTTTGTAATGATTGTGGCCAGGGGCTCTTCCTTTGTCCAATTAGTGAAGTAGTCTATTGATACTATAACATATTTGGCTCTTCCGTTTGACATTGGAAGTGCTCTTATCAGATCTATGCCCCATACATCGAACGATCATTGGCTTGCAAGTGGTATGAGTGTTGGAACCTGCCTTTTTCGATTTTAATGAGACAACTATATATTTCAAACTATATACTTGCTGTCAATTATTATTGTAGGAATCTACAAAGAAAAGCTATTATCATATCGTCAACAAACAAAGCTCAAGCTCTCAAGTATATTGATTAATATTTCCGGTTAGATATTTTTGTACAATCTCTGATATGATGATAACAACACACACACACACAAATAGTTTTTGAAAAAACATGTTCTACGAATATAAAATATCTTTAACTATTTTCAAAAATTATAAATATCTCAAGTTCAAAATCACTAAAATAAGGAAGAGGAACAAATCAGTACAAGTTCAGACGTCTGAACCTTTATTTAGCCGTCTGTCATTAATGATAGACGTCTGATAAAAAAGTTAAGACGTCTGTACTCCCTATATTAATAATTTCTATTTTAACTGAACACAGACGTCTAAATAATTTAATACAGACATCTGTCATAAACAACAGACGTCTGAATTAAACAACAGACGTCTGTATTCACTGAAATTTGTTTCTTCTGCCTATTTGACTTTTTAAACTTACTTAGCCATCTGACTATTTTTTTCTCAGACATCTGAACTTGACGAACTGAAGCATCTCTTCATGAAAAATCAAATTTTGAAGAGTTGTCTTCTTCACCAAGAGTTGCACTCCTTCTAATGGTTGCAACTATTGAATTAAAACTATTCAATACTATAAATAGAGATAAAAATCCACTATTTCAATTACCAATTCTTTCTATCTATTCTTGCTTTATATTGTTATAATCTCAAGTGCTTTTCAAATCTCTACTTCCTACAATTGAACATTCAAATCATCATATCAAGAAGATTATAGGAAGGGTGTACTACATTGACTATATTCGTGTTATTCAAAGAACACACAAGTCAAGAAACAATTTACCAAATTGTATTTGAAGTCCTATTCGGTTGCTTAGGCGAAAAAGTTCTGTTTGGTTGCTCAGGCGGTGTAATACCTGTTCCTCCGGGTTAAGTGAGGGTTATTCGAGGAATTCCAGAAGGAGTCTGGGACTGGACGTAGAACGGGAAGTTCGAACCAGTATAAAAATCCCTGGTGTCATTTTTATTACTGCTATTTACAATTATTTATAATTCCGCACTTGCTAGACTAGTCCTACTATATATTATCGATCCATAGTGACTTTCATTTGGTATCAGAGCAAGGTCATCACATAACTATAACACAGTTATCTGATATTTAAATAATATAGACAACAGCACTAGCAACAGTTTTACTGAGGGACAAGCCACTACACGACCACCATTGTTTAACAGATTAAATTATAGTTATTGGTCAACTAGAATGAGAATTTTTATGCAAGCTAGTGGATTTGAAACCTGGAATATCATTCAAACTGAATATACTATTCCTACTACAGAGTATGCTGCATGGTCTAATACACAAAAACTAGATGCTACTGCAAACGCAAAAGCAATGAACATGTTATTTTGCGCTTTAGACAAAAATGAATTCAATCGAGTCAGTATTTGTAAAACTGGATATGAAATTTGGAATACACTTAAGGTTACACACGAAGGAACGAATAAAGTAAAACAAAGCAAGATTTCTATGCTTAAAAACCAATTTCAAAATTTTAGAATGAAGCAAGGAGAAAGTATTAGTGAAATGTACTCTAGATTCCAGGATATCTATCATTCATTATTAGCTTTAGAAGTTACTTTTACTCAACCTGATATTGTTTCAAAAATCCTTAACTTTTTAACTGATGAATGGGAACGAAAAGTCTTAGCTATCGACGAAGCTAATGATATTTCAACCATAAAAACAGAAGAGTTAATAGGAAATCTAATGTCCTATGAAGTAAATTTATAGGCAAGACGAGCACAAGCACAGGACAAGAAAACTATCGCTTTTCAAGCAGAAAAAGAAGATTCTGAATCAAAAGACGATATGGCATTTATAGCTAAGAATTTCAAAAAGTTTTTGAAATTCAAAAAGAGCAATAAATTTGGAAATAACAAGGGTTTCAATAAGCCATCAAGCTCATCTCTTGAATGCTACGAATGTCACAAGAAGGGCCACATAAAGAAAGATTGTCCTGATCGGAAGAAAGAATATAATCTCAAAAAGGACAAATATAAAAAGAAGCAAGCCTTCTCAGTTACATGGGATGATACAGAATCTTCTTCGTCAGACAGTGATAGTGACAATGATTCAGAACAAGCCAACGTTTGTTTTATGGCAACAAATGATGATGTAAGTGATCTAACTTTTGACGATTTAATAGAAATAAACTCTGATTGTTAGACAAACTTAAAACCATGAAGAGTAAATATAAAGATGCATTAGGAAAATTAAATAGAACTGAAATAGAAACTGACATGTTAAAAGATGAAAAGAAAATATTAGAGGAAGAGTTAGTAAAATCTCAAGAATCTTATGTTAATATAACATCTCAATTCACTGATTTAAGTAGTGAAATGGAAAGACAGAAATATGAGAATGTTAAATTAGCAAAAGAGAATTATGATTTAAACTCTAATATTAAAACACTTGATATAGAAGTATCACATCTTAAAACAAAACTAGAAAATATTTCTAAAAATGTTTCTAAATTTAACAGTGGAAGAGAGAGTCTCTCTAAAATAATTGAGAATTCTCAAACCTGTTCAAATAAAAAGGGGTTAGGATATAAAAAACTGATACAAAAGCATTCTAAAAATAATGGTTCATTATATACTAATTTTAAGAAAAAGGAATCTATATCTGCTCAAAAATCTTCTTCAAAAGTTGTTCATCCAAAATCAATTATGATTTGGGTTCCAAAAACTAATAATAATATGATTAGGAATAACTACATTAAATCTTTCATTATGTCTGTACATAAGAATGAAACTTATTTTTAAAGGGAACTCTAAACCCAACTGGGTTTGGCTTCCTAAGATTTAACCCTTAGGACCCTAACGGAGGAAGTGGGTACCAACAGAATTTCAATATTTTTTGCAGGTACCAATTAAGAAAAGAGGAAAATAGATTCTAGACAGTGGTTGCTCAAAACACATGACATGCGACAAAAATATGTTAACAAACATTATCTACTCAGATGGAGGATCTGTCACTTTTGGAGATAATTCCAAAGGTTATATCATCGGCAAAGGCGATGTGAGCAATGACGGTACATCTAATTTACCTCTTATTACAAATGTTTTATTAGTTAAAAATTTAAAACACAAATTACTAAGTATTAGTCAATTATGTGATAAAGGTTTTAACATAGTATTTTCTGAAAATAAATGCAATATTTTTGATCAAAACAAAAATCTTATTTTTGAAGGAGTTAGAGATCGTAATATTTATATTCTGAATATGAAAATCAATCATAACACAGATATGTGTTTAATAGCCAAAGAAAATGATCCTTGGCTATGGCATAAGAGATTTTGTCACATAAATTTCAAAACTATTAATAAATTATCCAAAAATGATTTAGTAAAAGGTTTGCCTAAAATGAATTTTAAGATAAATAGCATTTGTGATGCTTGTCAACTAGGAAAATTATCTAAATCTTCATTTAAATCTAAGAAAATCATCTCTACATTACAACCTCTTGAGTTGCTACATCTAGATTTATTTGGACCAACTCAGATTCAATCTATTAATCACAATAGATATGTTTTTGTAATAGTTGATGATTTCTCAAGATATACGTGGACTTTATTTATGAAAAACAAAAGTGATACATTTGAAAATTTCAAAATCTTTGCTAAGCAAATTCAGAATATTAAAAATCTAAAAATTAAAAACATTAGAAGTGATCATGGAGGTGAATTTGAAAATGAAATGTTTGAGAAATTTTGTAATAAGAAAGGAATATTTCATAACTTTTCATTTCCAAGAACTCCTCAACAAAATGGAGTTGTAGAACGTAAAAATAGAACACTTCAAGAATGTGCTAGAACTCTATTGAATGGAACCACTCTTCCAAAACAATTTTGGGCAGAAGCCGTCGCTACTGCTTGTTATGTCCTAAATCGTGTCTCTATTCGACCTTTAACTAAACACACTCCATATGAACTTCTCAACGGTAAGAAACCTAATATATCTTACTTTAAAGTTTTTGGTTCGAAATGTTTTGCTTTAAATACGAAAGATCAACTAGGAAAATTTGATCCGAAATCGGATGAAAGTATCTTCATCGGATATTCAGAACGAAGCAAAGCATATAGAATATATAATAAAAGAACTCAAACTATTGAAGAAACACTTCATGTATCATTTGATGAAAATTTCAAAATTAACACAAATGATGATGAAGATATTATAATTAATTCTAATTCCAATATTAACAACAATATATCTGAAAATACTTCTTCTGAAACTCAAATTGAAACAGAATTAAAATTTCCACTGAGAATTTTAAAAGATCATCCAATTCAAAATATAATAGGAGAAATTGATGAAAGAGTTAAAACACGTAATCAACTAAATCAAATGGGTCATATAGCTTTTCTTTCTAACATAGAACCGAAAAATATTAAAGAAGCCTCAACTGATGATTATTGGATTATTGCTATGCAAGAAGAACTAAACAAATTCGAAAGAAATGACGTTTGGGATTTAGTTCCAAGGCCTAATGATCAATCAGTTATTGGTACTAAATGGGTTTTTAAAAATAAAGTTGATGAAAATGGAAATATCACTAGAAATAAAGCTAGATTAGTTGCACAAGGATATAATCAGGAAGAAGGAATTGACTATGAAGAAACATTTGCTCCTGTCGCGAGATTAGAAGCAATACGAATCTTATTAGCCTATGCTTGCTTTCATGATTTTAAACTATATCAAATGGATGTTAAAAGTGCATTTTAAATGGATTTATTAAAGAAAACGTTTATGTTGAACAACCTCCCTTGTTCATACACGAACAATTTCCAGATCATGTCTATAAACTTAAAAAAGCTTTATACGGTTTAAAACAAGCACCTCGTGCTTGGTATGATCATTTAAAAAGTTATTTAATCAACTATGGTTTTGAAATTGGAAAGGTTGATCAAACTCTTTTTATTAAGAAAAAGAAACATGATATATTCATTGTTCAAATTTATGTAGATGACATTATTTTTGGATCAACTAATGATAAATTATGTCAAGAATTTTCTAAAATAATGACAAGTGAATTTGAGATGTCTCACATGGGAGAATTAACATATTTTCTTGGATTACAAATTAAACAAGTAAATAATGGCATTTTTATAAATCAAGAAAAATATTGTAATAATTTAATTAAAAGTTTTGGTATGGAAAATATTTCTGCCAAACCAACTCCTATGAGTACAACCATACATCTTGAAAAAGATGAAAATGGCAAGAGTGTAGACCAAAAATTATATCGAAGTATGATTGGATCATTATTATATTTAACCGCAGTGTTTGTTTGTGTGCACGATTTCAAGCAGATCCTAAAGAATCACACATTAGAGCAGTGAAACTTATTTTACGTTATCTCAACAAAACCAAAGATTTTGGACTATTTTATCCAAAAGAATGTCCTTTTGAATTAGTTTCATATAGTGATGCTGATTTTGGAGGAAGTCGGACGGATAGAAAAAGTACAAGTGGGACTTGTCACTTCATTGGACGGTCTCTAGTATCTTGGTTTAGTAAGAAACAAAATTGCGTATCACTTTCTACTTGTGAAGCAGAATATATATCTGCAGCTTTGGCATGTGCTCAAGTAATCTATATGCAACAAACTCTTCAAGATTTTGGTTTTAAATTATCTAAATCAACAATTTTTTGTGATAATTCTAGTGCTATAAACTTATCTAAAAATCCAGTAAATCATTCACGAACAAAACATATTGATATTCGTCATCATTTTCTTCGTGATAATATTGAAAAAGATATAATCAATCTAGAATTCGTATCTTCGGAAAATCAATTGGCAAATATTTTTACCAAACCATTAAATGAAAACACTTTTGTAAAATTGAGACGAGAACTTGGAATCATCTCATTCAAAAATTTATAAAGTTTATTTTCTGCATATGTCTTTTGCCAGTAGGCTATTTGATATTTCTTGTTTAAGCTTATATCTTACTTCAGCTTACTTTAGTTTTATTATTTAAAGGTCAATATTAACTTGGTTTTTTGTCCTCACATTTTCTTCTGGTTAAAATTAAATCATTCTACATTTAATCTTAACTATTCATTGTTTAGCTTTCAGTTTTATATATAATTACTTTCATTCAGAAGAAAACTTTCATTCAGCTTATTCAATTTTTTATAAAAAAAAGGGAAAGAAGAAAATCAATCATGTTTTTTAATTTTGCATTGTTCATCTACACCATGGCCGGTTCATCTTCAGATGAGCCTTCCTCTCATTATTCATCTGGATATTCTTCAATTGACTTTGAAACTCCAAGTTCAGGGTCTTCCGAACTTCCAACTCCGACTCCTGCCTATATTCCGATATGTCCACCACAAAGTCATCATACAGGATATACGCCAGCAAATAAATGCACGTGAAGAAATTTATTTCCATCCCCAACTACTAAAGAAAAGATAGATGACTTACATCACTATCAGAGGGAAACACTTAATCTTTAGCGTGAAATGTATTATGAGAAAAAGAGTCATGGTAGAAGACTTAGTTTTCTGAATGGTGTGCTGCAAAAATATGTGGTTCATCCCCGATCAACACAAATGCACATATTCATTCACCTCAACGTCCTCATGTTTCTCCAAATTCTTGGGAGCGTCAATCTCAGTGCTCGCCAATTAAACCATTTGATGATAACAATCAAATCGAATTATACAATGAAAAGTCTCCGAAATCTCCAAAAACTCCGAAGACTTCAAAATAAAGTATATATAAATCTATATATATATATATGAGATTTATGATTGTTCATTTTATTTTCATATGTATGTACTTTAAAAATTATATATATATGGTTATTCTTACATATTGAATCATAAAACATAACTTAAAAAGGTTGAAATACAAAAAAAATCAGCCTAACAGACGTCTGATAGTTTTTAACAGACGTCTGTATACCTATTTTTAATATACACTTCAGACACACAGACGTCTGGAGACAATATTTCAGACGTTTGACTTTAGTACAAAAAGTTTCAAATTCTCTGGTTCTTATTGAGCCGTCTGAACATTATGACACAGACGTCTGTCTTCAAAAATAGACGTCTAAAATAAAATGTTCAGACGTCTGAATTTAGTTCAAAATGTTATTTATTCTCTGTTTCAAATTGAGACCTCTGAGCCGTCTGAACAAAAAACTTCAGACGTCTGTCATCATATTTAGCCGTCTATTATAAATTTGAGACGTCTGACTCTATTGATTTTTTCTAACTGTTTTTACTCTACAGGACATCAGACGTCTGTATTTTTTTAGACGTCTGAAACCCTATTTAAATTAAAAACCTCTAAATCAAAAAATAACCGTCCCCCTCTTCTGACACGGCTATTCACTTCTTCAATTCCCAAATTCAAATAAAAAACCCTAGCTCTCTCTCAACAGTGGCTCCTAAATCCAAATCAAAAGGGAAAAAGAGAGAATCTTCTCAACCATCTTCTCATGTTCTTCCTACTGATGAACAAATCGAAGCATGGCTTTATCACGAACCCAGGAGCATGGCTCGCTACAAATATCTCTCATCTCTGTCTTCTTTTCAAGGTATATTCCACGACCTTGATCACTTTCCTACATATAGAATCAAACTGTTTACTGATAGGTCTAACATCACCAGTCTCATTGACTATAAAGACAATCAAGTCAATATTTGTAGGCTTAGTGTTCTATTATTTCTAGCCAATGTCAATAAACCCAAAATTAGGCTTCATAGAGAAAAAGGAACGCTATGGACAAACGTATTTGGAAATATTCTGAAAATAACTCCGGATGACATTGCACGAATTTTGAAATGTACCAACGAGGGGATAGAATTGGAAGATTTTAAGTTAGAAGGTGATGATCTTAATCAAATAGAATATCATCTTTTTGAACCCAGACAGTCTAAAGATAGGTCGAATCATCTTCGTCCACGACCTAGATTGTTACTACGAATGCTAATTAAAACAATTTTTCCCTGGCAAGGAAGCCACGAAATAATTTACGATCATGAAGATAAAGCACTTCAAGCAATCTTTGGAGATCAAAAGATTAATTGGGCTCAATATTTTTATGATGAGTTTCGTACTTATCATGATTCTAAAAAGAGATCACTTATCTATGCTCCTTACATTACCCGGATACTCGATTTGTCTATTCAAAGTCCGGCTATTGAGTTTGAAAAGATTAAAGTGTCCAATACTCGGATTTTTTAGCCTTATGGGATTACCGGAATCCCCTCCGGTGTATCTAACCTACCCTGACTATAAAGCACAACAACTAGCACTCCAAAAACAAAAAGGAAAAACTAAAATGGATACCTCTGGTCCCGATGGAGAAGAACCAAATATTGGAGATGAGGGAGATCATGGAGATGAAGAAAAAGATGAAGATGAGGATGACGAAGCCATAGAGCAAACTTTTATCCAAAGTTCAATTCAAGAAAACTCTGATATTGAACAAATTTCTGGAAATTTAAAAAGCTATACCAAAAGTGAGAAGCTCAAATCCGATATCATCATTTCTAAAAATCAAAAAAAGCTTTCTCATCAAATTGCCCAAGGCTTTTCATCCATAAACTCTAGATTCGATAATCTCGATACCAAAGTAGAAGAAAATGCAAGAGAGATGAAGAATGTTAAGACTATTCTTCGACGTATGTGGAAGAACTCTTATGGATCTTCTCCTCCTCCCTCTCCAACATGGGGAGACTCTTAGACAAGATACTTCTCTTCTCTTTGGCTTGTCTACTCTCTACTTTGTTTTGTGAATTTCAAGTATGTTTTGTAATCTTTAAAACCTCTCTTTGGTGTACTGTTTACATACTTTTGTCACTTTTTTCACTTCTGTATAACTTTTCATCACTTACTGAATCATATGTTGCTCTCTATGTGATTTGTTCTATAAGTGATTTATTCTTATGTTCTGTATCTTTTTGTATAAATGTGTATTTCTGTCCTATATCACTTTTTCTCCATGTTTAGTATATTAAGATGTGGAACCTGTTCAAACATATGTTCAAATCTGTTTTTATACTCCAAATATTCTAACTATTCCCCAACAAATTTTATCACTGTTATGTTCTGAACAAAGTTCATATTGCTGTTCAACAATGTGTTTTATCATCACATTTCTAACAAAACCCCTTACAAATTCCTTTATGTTAATGACAAAGGGGGAGAAATATTAATCATTCTGCTATATAAACTATTCATATTGACAGGGGGAGCAAAAGGTATATTTTATACTAATCATTGAATTATATAGTTGTCATCATAAAAAAGGGGGAGAATGTTGGAACCTGCCTTTTTCGATTTTAATGAGACAACTATATATTTCAAACTATATACTTGTTGTCAATTATTATTGCAGGAATCTACAAAGAAAATATATTATCATATCGTCAACAAACAAAGCTCAAGCTCTCAAGTATATTGATTATTATTTCCGGTTGGATATTTTTGTACAATCTCTGATATAATGATAACAACACACACACACAAATAGTTTTTGAAAAAACATGTTCTACAAATATAAAATATCTTTAACTATTTAAAGATATAAAAGTATTTTCAAAAATTATAAATATCTCAAGTTCAGAATCACTAAAATAAGGAAGAGGAACAAATCAATACAAGTTCAGACGTCTGAACCTTTATTTAGCCGTCTGTCATTAATGACAGACGTCTGATAATAAAGTTAAGACGTCCGTACTCCTTGTATTAATAATTTCTATTTTAACTGAACACAGACGTCTAAATAATTTAATACAGACATCTGTCATAAACGACAGACGTCTGAATTAAACAACAGACGTTTGTATTCACTAAAATTTGTTTCTTCTGCCTATTTGACTTTTTAAACTTACTTAGCCATCTGACTATTTTTTTCTTAGACATCTGAACTTGATGAACTGAAGCATCTCTTCATGAAAAATCAAATATTGAAGAGTTGTCTTCTTCACCAAGAGTTGCACTCCTTCTAATGGTTGCAACTATTGAATTAAAACTATTCAATACTATAAATAGAGATGAAAATCCACTATTTCAATTACCAATTCTTTCTATCTATTCTTGCTTTATATTGTTATAATCTCAAGTGATTTTCAAATCTCTACTTCCTACAATTGAACATTTAAATCATCATATAGAGAAGATTATAGGAAGGGTGTACTACATTGACTATATTTGTGTTATTCAAAGAACACACAAGTCAAGAAACAATTTACCAAATTGTATTTGAAGTCCTATTTGGTTGCTTAGGCGGAAAAGTCCTGTTCGGTTGCTCAGGCGGTGTAATACATGTTCATCTGGGTTAAGTGAGGGTTATTCAAGGAATTCCAGAAGGAGTATGGGACTGGACGTAGAACGAGAAGTTCGAACCAGTATAAAAATCCCTGGTGTCATTTTTATTACTGCTATTTACTATTATTTATAATTTCGCACTTGCTAGACTAGTCCTACTATATGTTATCGATCCATAGTGACTTTCAATGAGCTCATGGAATGGCTGTTTAGGGATATTGCAAATCGTTAACATTGGTTACATCTCCATACAAATTATTTTGCATCCTAAAGCAAATAGTAACCATGCCTTAAACTCTCTTTGCTAAGTTGTTCCCCCGAGTGATCTCCGCATTGGCCGTCATGCACCTCTCTCATGACTCGTGGCCCCTTTCTTTGTAAATGCACCTAAGATAAGGAGTTAAATACCCTCTCTTGTATAATGTTTCATCAAAGAAGGAGTAGTATGAAGCCTGGTATCTTATTTTTCGGGCTTCATTCTGATTCGGGGTTAAAACTCCATTTAGCAGGAATTGCTTAATGGGAGTCATCCAGTTATTCTCCTCGGTTTGCTGAAGCAAAGGTTCAACCGAGGGATTCTATTGATTCCCCACTATCTCTTAATCTAGCGTTCCTTGAATGGGCGGCCCACTGGACTCGAGTCAAGACTAGTATCTGATTTTGTTCCGCTATACTTGGCTCTACTTGATGCTTGATTGGTACTACCTTTATTTCACTAGCTACTTTGGTACTAGCAAGCTTTGCTAAGGATTCTGCGGATAAGTTGTTTTCACATGGAATTTGTTCTATCTCGAATTGTTTGAACTACTCTAGTAGCTTCTTAGACAGTTCCGTATATTTGGCTAAGTTTGGTTCCTTCGCTTAGTAATTGTCGTGCACTTGGTTCATAACTAGTTGGGAATCACTACGAATTTTAATGTGGGTTACCTTCATTACCTAGGCCATCCTTAGGCCTGCGAGGAGAGCTTTACATTCCACCAAATTATTGATTGCTTTGAAACCAAGCTGCATTGCTCCATACAATTTCTGTTCATTTGGAGTGATCAACATATACCCAATTCCCGCCCCATGTTCATTTGATGCTCCATTTGCGAACAATTGCCATAACTGTGGGGTGCTTGCTTCTTTTTCTAATTGGTGCTCAACTAGTAAGGTGCATTCTACGATGAAGTCTGCGAGCGCCTGGCCTTTGATTGTGTTTCTAGGACAATAGGTGATGTCGTACCGACTAAGTTCCATCGCCCACTTCAATAGACGGCATGACGTCTCTGGTTTCTACAGTATCTACCTGAGAGGTTTGTTTGTAAGAACTTTGATGGGATCGCCTGGAAATAGGGTCGTAGCTTCCTTGCTGTAAAGAGTATGTTGTAAGCCAGTTTTCCAATGACTGAATAGTTTAGTTTTTCTCCTGATAGTCACTTGCTTGTGAAGTAAATAGGCCTTTGGGTCTCTTCATCTTCTTATATTATTGCAACACTAATAGCTTTATCATTTCCTGCTAAATAAATGTACAATCCCTCGTCTATCACCGGTTTTGATAATATAGGAGTATTGACCATACGATCCTTTAGATTCTAAAATGCGGCTTCGCATTCCTTAGTCCATTCAAAGTTTCGCCCTTTCTTCACCTGGTTGAAAAAAGGGATGCACTTGTCTGTTGCTTTAGATATAAATCTGCTTAGTGCCGCTACCCTACCATTTAGACTCATCAGATCCTTTGTCCCCTTTGGGATTCCCATCCCTCTTATTACCTTAATCTTCTCAGGATTCACTTCAATGCATGTGCGCTTATAATGTATCCTAAGAACTTGCATGACTTTATGGCGAAGGTGCATTTTAATGGGTTCAACTCATATTGTATTGCCTTAGGAATCCGAATGTCTGCTATAAATCTCGAACGTGGTTTGATGCCACTTTAGACTTGACCAATATATCGTCTACATATGCTTCAACGTTCTTTCTAATTTGTTCTGCATACATGTATTGACCAACCTTTGGTAGGTTGCCCCCGCGCTCTTGAGCCCGAATGACATAACTTTGTAGCAGTACAACCCTTCGTCTATTATGAAGCTAATATGTTCATGTCTGGCTCAAACATGGTTATCTGATTGTACTTTGAATACATGTCCATGAATGAGAGCAGTCCATGTCCACTGGTCTTGTCTACTAACTGGTTAATTCTAGGCAGGGGAAAACTATCCTTCGGGCAAGCCTAGTTAGGTCAGTGAAGTCTATGCAATTTCTCCATTTCTTATTGGGCTTCCTTACAAGCACTAAGTTGGCAATCCATTTTGGGTAGTATACTTCCCTAATAAAGTCATTTTCCTTTAACTTCTTAACTTCTTTGCGTAGAGCGCCGTACCTTTCCTGGTCTAGAGTTCTATGCTTTTTTCTAACTGGATGGGCATGGGGGTCAATGTTGAGCGCATGACATATCACGACTGGATCGATTCCTACCATGTCTGAATGTCCCCAGGCGAATACATCTGCTAATTTTTTTAGAAACTCTATCAGCTTAGTACAATCATCCACATCGAGGTTCTTTCCGATTTTGAGAATCTTTATGCGGTCTTCTGGATCTATTATATATCTTCAAGGTCATCTATTGGCTCTGGTTCTTTCTTTGATGCCCCTAATCTCTGGTCTATTTCACATTCCGTTTCCTCCTCTGGTGGTGAGTTTAGCAAGGATGCTTGTTTTTGGGCTTCTTTGGAGAAGTACTGTGCATAAACTGAATTATACTTGTCAGTACCAATCATGTGCACATATGTTCTTTTTACTTTCTTTGCTAATTTCGGTGGTGCAGGATCATTCGTTTAAGTGCTAATTTGGGAACTTTGTACTGGCGCAGTTTTACGAACTAGTTCGTCTTTTTTATTGTTATTGTCATTATAAATATTAGAAGAGACACCAGAATAATTTCAAACAATTTTATTGCCAAAAGTAAGGTTTACATTGTATAATTCTCTAACTAAAACTTGTTCGCCTCGGACTGACCCTATTCACGTGGGAGTGTTGAACTTCATAAGCAGTTCTTTTTGGGATATGATGGCTCTTGTATCTACCAAAGTTGGTCTTCATAGGATGACATTGTACTATGAGGATTGGCCAATAACTAAGAAGATGGCATAGAATGACTTGTGCAGTGGGGCAGCCCCGGGGATAACAAGCAAGCATGTAGATCCCACAAGGACGGTGGCAATATTGCTGAATCCAAAAATCGGTTTAGGACTTGGTTTTAGGTCCTCTGGTGGAAGTATCGTCTAATCATATGTAGATTTGAAGATGGCGTTGACCGAGCTCCCAGAATCAACGAAAACCTCCTTCAAAGTGTAGTTTGATATCTGCACTGCAATAATGAGTGGGTCTTGGGGAGGGAAGACAGCCTCTGCCGCGTCAGCTGCTGTGAATGTTATCTATGGCATAGGCTTTTACTTGTTATGGAAGTCCAACCTCTGTTGGACCCTCGCCTCCTACACATACCTTTCTTGTACCCTCTTACTCATACCTGTAGGGTGTGGCCTACCACGAATTGATGCTATCAGGTTAGAAGGGTTTCCAGCCTGATTTTCATTTGGGTCAAGAGTCAGACCTCACGCTCCACCTTTGCTATTGTTCTTATGAAAGTAGCCCAGATATCCTTTCTCAATAACCCTTTCTATCTCGTTCTTTAGATGTCGGCATTTGTCGGTATGATGACCATTAGCTTGGTGGAAGCGACAGTATGCCCCACCTCGGTTCTACTCTAGTTTCTTCCCTTTGTTTGGCAAGTTATAAGAAAGTTCTGCCTTGGCCATCTCATATATCTGATCAGAAGTGTGAGTGAATGGAGTTTCTACTACAAAGTTAACTTCCTTCTGTCTCTTTGTCGGTGGGTGATACCCTTCTGCCCTGGTTTTCCTATCATAGTTGGGGGCAGAAGACTTCTGAATCTGTGCAGTGGAACTAGCTTCTTCTATCCTGATACAGCCAATGGCTTTATCATAAAAGGCCTTCATGCTATTGCACGACTTTCGGCTATTCTTTTCCCATATTGCGGTCCCCATCTTGACCCCGGCATGGGCTGCCATAAGTAAGGATCCTTCGTCACTCACTGCAGTCCTGAGAGCCTCATATTTGAAATGTTTGATGAAGTTTCATAGGCTTTCATTCTCGTCGTAGTTAATGTAGGACATCATGTTTACATTAGGTGAAGTTTTACTTCTTGAATTGTACCAGTTTAGAAAATCCCTAGATAGCTGTTGCCATTGAACAGGCCTCCCTGGATATGAATCTTCTAAACCACCTAGCTGTAGCTTCAGCTAAGTTGACCGGGAAAAGCTTGCATCTAGCCATCCTTCCTACTTTCAAAACATCCATGTGATATTCAAACATACATAGGTGATGGTCTGGGTTTGTAGTCCCAATGAAATTTTCAATTATTGGGGCCTTGAAGTTGTCAGGGAAATCTATTTTGATGATGACTTTGTTGAATGGAGAAGATCCTTCCTCCCTCATCTTCTCGCCTGTTCCCTATTGGCATAGTTTGATCAACTACGCTACATAGGCTTTTAACTATCAAATTTCATTTTCTCTGGGTCTGATTGCGACGATTCCTCCTTAAATAGTGAAGTGACCTCATCCTTAAATCGAGTTTGTTTCTTAAGCAGTCAAGGGTTAATTTTAGCTGGTTTTGTCTTAATTTTTGGATTTGCTTGGATCTTTCCTTTCAACTTGATATTGGTTCTTAAGCCAGTGTCATTGTTCCCATCATTAGGAGTACCGTTATTGTTCCCTTGCTGAATAATTAGAGCAGTAAGTGAACGAAGGTGATGAGCTGTAGACCGAGGTGGAGATGATTGTCTTTGAGCATTATATTGGGCCATAATTTTCTCTAGCCCTTTCATCCACTGGTTAATTTGGTTTGTGAAGGATTGGAATGCGGTCAGGAGGGGATCTATAGAGACTTCAGTTGAAGCTCCTGCTTCATTTTAGGCTTTCGAAGTTATGAGCGATTTATAAGCAGCCTTTGAGGCCAAATGCAAGTGTTCATGAAAAAGTGGGACATGTGAATCGATGGGATTCATGGTGCATGGAATGAATGTAGGTAAAGTTTAACTGGATGTAGGTAACAAACGAAGGTTCGGGCCCTCCTTTTAGCGCCAAAAACGTTGATAAGAACTTTCGTTTTACAACATTCCAATTGAAGATGAAGTTATTACCGAACTAATTACCTTCATGATTTTGAATTAGCAGAGTTAAGTGTTATTAAATTTGTCGTTAGGTTGTAATTGCACCGCTGGATGCTTGCACCATTAGGTAGTTGCACTTTAACTGTTTGGTAAAATGTCAAATCGAGCTGGTATTTAATTATAATACTAAAAAGGTACGATCTGGCATGGAAAACTAGGTACATAAATGACAAAATGTAGAAATAGTAAAGGACACAAGGAATTTACATGGTTCGGATGTTGAGGAATCCTATGTGCATGGAGGAAATCTTTCTTCCTTTTTCTGTTCCAGTATAGGTTTTTATGGCAAAGAGTACAATACAATCTTCAATTCAAAAAAGAAGAAAAGGTAAAAGTCCCTTTCTTGCTACAATGTTTTTTCAATTTATAGTATGATGTTGCACACAGATTGCCATCATCTATCACTATTGTGTTTCAAACCTCGGATCTGGCCAAGTGCCGTCTATCCGCATTATCTGTTTATGTACTCGGATTGTTGATGTGTTCTTAACAGGAAGTTTGAGAGGAAAGAGGGAATTCTTGAAATTATGGCGGGATCATTTGAAATGGTGGTAGGAAACCTCAAATTTAAATTGACTCTACATTTAGATGCTTGGGAAGATAATAAAAGTTGCTTCATTAGTTTTGGGGCATGATTGGCACGTTTAGAGTGAGGCTGTATTAATTGGTGTGCGGTTGTTTTGACCTGCCTATGATCTGAGTTACTCTTGTTGCATGGGTTATCGGTAAAGGTGATCTCATATCTTTGCTTCTTTCCTATAAATGTGGATCTGTGGTAGAGCATCGCTCGATTAGCCATGTGTGTAGCCCTTTGAGATGCTTCTGACTTCACGTGGTAGCCTTCAGTGTGCGCAGCGTAGATCCAACTTGAGGGTGTTCATAAAGTCTAAGCTGGGAATGTCGACGGTGCATTTCAGTCATTCGTTTATTATGGCTTGCGGATGCAGTAATTCATCATCTATTTCTGGTATTCCCATGGCTTATACTATGAGCGCAGTATTTTGTTATGTTGTGGCTTCCTGCCTTTTGGTTGGATCGAGTATCATGGCCATGGACCAGCTTTTGTGCAGTACCAATTGGATCGCTCCAGTCTCTTCTACTTTTGTCTTAACTTTTATTATGAGGGCCGCTCTTTCGGCTTTGTGCCTTGTTTAATTCCCCTTTAATTTGGCTTATGAAACATGGGTGTAATAGGGATCACTTGGAAAGGTTGTTAACACAATCAAACTACGCAAAACAGTATCAGCTAGAAAATGACATACGGGCACTTTAACAAAATAATACGAGTATCCAAGAATTCTGTTCGGCTATGACAGATCTTTGGGATCAATTGGCTCTTACCAAATTAGATGAATTGAAGGCATGTAAAGCATATATCGCACGCAAAGAGCATCAGTGATCAGTTCAATTCTTAATGGCACTTTGCAGTGATTTTGAAGGACTCAAAGGTTCAATTTTTCTTCGTTCTCCACTCCCATTGGTTGATTTGGTTGTAAATGAGCTATTAGTTGAGGAAATGCATCTAAAGTCCTTTTCAAAGAATGAAAGTGTTGCTCCTCCAAAAACTTCTATGTTAGCATTACCTATAAAGCCAATACCTAACAATTATAGTAAACTTTTTTGTCATTATTGCAAACGTCACCATATTGATCCATGTCCAACAAAATCAAAGGGAAAGCCTTTTCGCACACAGTCAAGATATGCCCATGAAAGAGTTCCTTCAAACACTCATTTTTGTCTTTACAGCCTCAATCTATGTCTGTTTCTTCCTCTATAAGTCAGATAAGTAACAACTCTTCAGGTAATAAATCTCTATGGGTTTTGGACTCTGGTGACTCTCATCATATGTCACGAGACCCTTTATATTTTACTTCTCTATCCAAATTATCTTCTATTCCTGTTATGACTACTGATGTCACTCTTGTGCCCTTAGTAGGAGTAGGGTCTATCATTACTCCAAAGTTATCTCTTTCTAATGTTTACCATATTCCAAATAATACATTAAACCTTGCATCCGTTGGCAAATTGTGTGATTCTGGTAATATTGAAGATGCCACTTGTATGATCAGAGTTTACTTGACAATTATAAGTCCTGTCATTTCATCCATTCAAACAAAACATAAGCTTTAAATAACACAGTGGAAATAAATCTAGTTAGCTTGCCTACTGCACTTCTCCGGAAGCTTATTCGTCTAACTTGAAAATCCCTACTCCCGACCTATTCAAATGAGTACCCGAGAGTTTAGAGGGAAAAACAAAAACTTCAGGTTAGATTAAAAGTCAGATGTGAATAATAATATACCATCTCAAACCAAAATAGATATCTAGTGAGACCACGCCGCTGAGCAAAATGGGTTTTCCCCTCACTAGTATCTTATCAAAATATGTCAATCTATACATAAATCATACAGCTGTAACCACAATGTTTAAAACAAAACATGGTATCATCATATGCACGAAACATGTGTGAGTCTGACTAATCTTTCATCCTAGGGTTATGCATACCCAAGGTTTAGCCTTCCTAAAATTTAGAATGTCTATCACAAATCATAGTTTTCCTAGGGTCACTATGACCTAATGGTTTTGCAGGCCAACCAATAACCTATCGAGCTGACTTAGGCCAAAATATTAACTAGATATTCCAAAATCTCTAGATATGGTTAGGAGTCTCCAAATACAGTTAGGAGTAAAAAAAATTGTATATTCTAGCAAGTATATAGAGATACGAGTTCCTTGTCGTGTGTAAACATCCTTTCGTCTCACTACCGACAAGCCCTACGCACTGAAATCGCGGACCTTTACCAACCGGGGGTTATTGACTGAAGCATAGGGCATGACCGTACACTAGTCCCACCTGCAATCTTATCTGGTTTTAAATCCATAAGTTATATTTTTTGATCAGTTTAGAGCTTCCTAACACAATTGATCTATCTGATTTCTTGGATGCAATTCTACTAACTTAGGAGTTTAGTCTGACCATACTCACTACTGGGATAACCTAATTGGTAATTCTGTTCCCAAATCCCAAGATGTAATGCTAGGTCTTGAAAATGTGAGTATGACAACGATAAATATGCAAATTTAACCGATCAAATGATAACAAGAATACATAACATCATCCCTCAAATATGTTCAATCAATAGTCACATTCATACAAAGCTAGTTAAGTTTAAGTAATATCTTTCTTTGGCAAATTCATATAAAATTGGGTTAAAACACCATTTTATTTCCTTGAAACCATTTATCTTTAGAAATTATATACCACTTGAAATCATTCTTAAAAATAAGGAAAATTAGCCTATATAATTAGCCAAAATCTTATGCCAAAGCACCATCTTCTTTACATAGTTTTAAAACATTAGCTGTCAAAACAGGGATGTCGACCCTTTAGAAAACATAGCTATCGAGCCTATATACCTAGCTATTTGCTTTGTAAAACATAAGGCTATTGAGTCTATAAATATAGCTATTTAATTTATAAAACATAAGGCCGTTGAGCCTTCAAAACATAGCTTGCAAATTTATAAACATAGGGCTATCAAGGCTCTATCCCTTAGTTCATGTTTGTAAGCATAAGGCTATCGAGCCCCTAAAACAAGGTTATCCAGTTTGTAAAACACACGGCTATCATGTCATTTAAATATTGTTATCGAATATCTATATAGAAATATCGAGTTTCAACAATACATATGGTGTCGAATTTCTCAAAAACACGAGGTGCCGAACCTCTAAAACACTTAGGGTTATTGACCGCTTTACTTGAGGGTGCCGAGCCCATAAAACTTTAAGGGTGTCGAGTTTCTAGAACACATAAGCAAATAAGAGGCATCGATCCCCTAAGACGGTTAGGCAAAAATGAGGTATTGAATTCCATAAAACACAAGATGTCGAATTCATCACATAGCTATCGTGTAGTTATCTCATGCATCCGCCTTTATAGTTATCGTATATCTATGATATTAGAGGTATCGAGCCTCTATGCTACTGAACAAATGACATTTCTATAAATACTTTAAAAATTGATTTATTTCCTTTTTAAGCTAAAGCTTTTTACTAACTCTTGCCTATGTCAGATTATTATTGGATAACAAATTACTTTTCATTTTTCTTTTCACAAATTGCTGGTAGATCACATTCTAACCTCTCAACTATCTTTTCAAACCCTTATAATTAATATATTTTACTTATATTAATTTAACGCTTTTCTAGAATAATAAATTCATAGAAAATCACAACGCTTAGGGAAAATCTCCAAAAATCCGAATTTCCATCTTCCTTATACAAAAATTTCACGGCCAAAATATTAATTTAATTATTTTTAATAATTAAAACCCGAAGTAAACACCTTTACTCCTTAGGAAATTCATAAAGTATTCATATGAATTTGGAAAATTATGAAATTAAAAACTCATCTCCAAAATAATGTTTTACACAACATATTCAAATTTCAAATCAATTGAAGATCAAAAACTTAGGTTTGCCTTTAAAAACCTATAAGAATAATTCCAATAAATCATCGTTCAATCAAACAATGGTATAAACCATCCAAGCATGACATATTATCACAACAATTCAGAAATCAAATATAGATCCAAAAATAAGCATAAACAAATGAGATGAATATTATTATTCACCTTAGATTGGATAAGAGAGATTGAGATTTGATGTTGATTAGTTCCCTAAGCTTTTCCCTTGGATTCCTTTAGTTTCCTCTTCTTTTCTTTCTAGGTAATGGTCGGCTTCTTTAGGATATGTTTTGATGTTTTGAAAAATGAATGAGAGAGGAAGGATTTAGGAAATAAATAAATGAGTTATCCACATTATGCCCTTCTCATAAATTCCTTTCTATTTTATGTTTAGAACAATCTTCTTAATTGATTAATGAAGGCCTGGCCCAAATTATTTAACAAATCTTATTCTTCTTATCACTATATATTATTCTATTTAATCTATCTAATTAAATTTCCTGAATAATGTTAAACAAAAATTAGTGGTGTTACAGGCTCCCCCTTAAAGAATTTTCATCTTTGAAATTACGATATGGAAATCAATAAGCATATCAATCTTGGAAACATGTGTGACAAACATGAAACAACAACACTAGCATAACCTGCTAGCCACAAGTCTATATGGCATATGTAGAACGTACCATCAAAACAACTCAAGATAAGTATCTCTAATCCTGTCTTCTATCTTCCAAGTACAGTCTTTCTCATTGTCACTCCACCGGATTTCACTAACTTGACTGTCTTATTCCTTAATCTCTTGCTACAACACAAACTGGTTGTCTAACAAAAGTCATACCCGGTTCCACAACTTAATCTTCCAATATAGTCGGTGCAATAGTAGTCTTTGGATCATGCACAAGATGAGAAACATGAAAAACATTATGGACTTCTGCTAATCTATTCAGTAACTCTATCTGATAAGCGAGTTTCCAATCCTTTCTATGATAAGAAACATACCAACATATCTCGGTGACAATTTCCCCGACTTCCCAAATCGTACCACACCCTTCATCGGTGATACTTTAACAAAAACATGGTCTCTAACTGAGAACTCCAAATCCTTATGCATTTTATCTGCATAACTTTTTTGCCTAGACTGAGCTTCCTTCATTCTTGCTCGGATCAACTCAATTTTTCTATGGTTTCTCTCACCATATCTGAATAAAAAATCAGTCTGTCTCCGATCTCCAACCGATATGCTGGTAATTTGCATGCCTTCTATAAAGAGCTTCGAAAGGCGTCATTCCTATACTAGTCTGATAACTTTATTATAGGAAAACTCGACCAAGTGCAAATAGTCTTCCCATGACCCTCCAAAGTCTAGTACACAAGCTCTTAATGAATCCTCGAGAACTTTGTTAACTCTTTATGTTTGTCCATCCAATTTTGGATGGTAAGCAGTACTCATCTTTAGCTTAGTTCCTAACACTTCTTGCAGACTCTTCCAAATTTACTAGCGAACAAAGTATCTCTATCACTGACTATGCTACTAGGAATTCCATGCAGTCTCGCAACATTCTTCATAAATAACTTTGCCAGAGTTGGTGCTGTCCTTGTCGACTTAATGGGAATAAAGTGTGCACTCTTGGTCGGTCTATTTACCATGACCCAAATACTTTCATTTCCCCTATTCGACTTTGGAAACCCATCAACAAAATCATGGATGTAGAATCCCATTTCCAATGTGGCACTTCTAAAGGTTGAAGCAATCCACTTTGTTTCTGAAGTTCGGCTTTCACTTACTAGCAATTCAAACAATATTTCAGCCATAATCCTACATCTCTTTTCATTCATTCTCAGAAGAAACTCCTCATCATATCCTAATACATCTTAGTTCCTCCAGGATAAATAGTATACTTTGATCGATGACACTCCCTAAGAACACCCTTCCTTAGGTTACAAACATCTGGAGCACACAACCGTCCCTTCTTCCTCAACCACCCATTTTGGTCAAGACTAAAACCTTTTAAACCATCAATCTCAATTCCCTCTTCAAGTCTTCTTATCCGTTCAGCTAGTAATGGATCATCTTTTTGTTTAGAAGCAATTCTTTCGATCATTACTAGTCGAACTTCCAAACACGATAACATTGTGGTATGCTGGCTAGAACCAGTCGTTGACCTTAACCGCATGCCATAAGTAGTCAATGCCTCTCAATATTTTCATTCTGCTAACATAGCTAACACCACACTCTGATGTTTTCTGCTAAGTGCATCTGCAACTTTATTTCCTTTTCCTGGCATATAATCAATACCGAAATCATAAGCCATCAAAAACTCTAGCCACCTTTGTCGTTTCATATTCAACTCCTTTTGATAGAATAAATATTTCAAAGACCTATGGTCCATAAATAACTCGAAACATTCTCCCAAAAGATAGCGTCTCCACACTATAAAACAAGATCACCGCAGCCAACTCTAAATCATGAGTCAGATATCTAACTTCATGTGGTCGAAGTTATCGAGAAGCAAAGGCAATCACTTTACCTTTTTGAATTAACACAGCTCCTAACCCTGCCCCACATGCATCCGTATACACCACTAAGTCTTGATTTCCATCTGGAATGACTAACACAGGCTCATTGGTCGATATATATTTCATCTTTAAGAACGCTTCTTTACATTCAATAGTCCAAACAAACTTTACGTCCTTCCTTGTTAGTTCACTCATAAGCGCCGCTATATGAGGGAAACCCTAGACGAATCTCTGATAATTGGCAGCTAACCCTAGAAAACTTCTTATCGCGGTCACAGTCTCGGGTCTTTTCCAATTATTAATAGCTTCAATCTTAGCTGGATCTACTGATAACCCTTTTTTTGAAACTACATGACCAAGGAACTTCACTTCTTTATTCTAAAAATGACATTTTGGAAAATTTGATTTTAGTTGATGCTGCCTTAACTTTCTAGCACTATTCTAAGACGAATCTCATGATCTCGTTCATTCTTAGAATATATCAGAATGTCGTCTATAAATACTAACATGAATTTGTCTAAATGCTCTTGGAAGATCCAGTTCATCAAATCAACAAAGAAAGCAGGCGTATTAGTTAGTCCAAAGGCATGACTAACCATTCATACGAACCATATCTTGTTCGAAACACTATTATTGGAATGATGTCCTCCGCTACACTCAATTAATGGAACCTTGTTGCTAAATCTAATTGGGAAAATACCTTGGCTCCACTCAACTGATCAAACAAATTATCTGTTTTCTGCAAAGGATATATACCAATTCTTTATCGTCTTCTCATTCAACTTATGATTGTCGATACACATCCCCAATGAATCGTTCAGTTTTTTCACTAATACTGCGTCCGCTCCCCAAGGCGAACTACTTGGTAGAATACAGTTCTTTCCATCTAAGTTCACCGACTGCACCTTTAACTCATTCATCTCAGTAGGTGTCATTCAGCTAGGTGATCTACTTACAGGTTCAGCTTCAGGTATAAGATCTATTCGAAACTCAATAGCTCATCTAGGTGGTAGTCTTGTAATTGGCTTATAAACATCTGCATACTCTCTTACAATGAAAACCTAATTCACCCCATCTACCACTTCCATCGCACCCAATAAAGCGCATACTTCGAAACTTGAATTTTCTACTGAGTACATAATTCGATCATGGCTATTAGGGTGTCTTAATGATATCTCCCTATCCTGGCAAAATATCCTAGCATCATATCTGCTTAACCAATCCATACCAAAAATAATCTAAAACCCGCAAAATTAAATACATGTCAGTTGCAGGTAAGTGCACGACCTAGCAGCTCAATTTCTAAATGGTTACATATCATCCCAAGGGTTGCATAACCTCCTATTATATTCGCAACCCTTAAGGAAGTAATAAGGTATGATGGTTCTAGATATAACTTTTCTACCAAACGTTGCAAGATTAAAGAATGTGATGCACTAGTATCAAATAATACCTTAACAGGTATGCCATGAATCAAAAGCGTACCTCCCATCACAGACTTCTCCTTTTCTTCTACAGCCGGTCCAAAAGTTGATAGTTCCAGAGCAAAAACTTCCCCTTATCAGCCTTGTTCGGTTCTGGACATTCATCCTTGTAATGCCCCATCTGGTTGCAGTTGTAATACTTCACGCCCTTCTTTCCCACAACCTTCTTTCCATCACTAGATCGACACCCATTAGCAAAGTGACCTTTTTTAAAACAATTATAACAGACAATATTAGCCTTCCCTTTCTTGGTAGCTCCACCCTTCTAAGCTCCCTTCTTATTAAAGAACTTCCTCTTCTTGCCTTGAAAACCTTTAGTTTCCACACGTTTGTCACTTCCAAATGTTGAAAGCATTTCTTTATTCCTTAACGCCATCTCCATCACCACATCACATGGATCTTTGAGATACGACATTATTGCCCTAGCAAAGTTGGGCTTCAATCCACGAATGAACTTCTCATTCCTTTTGATCATAGTATCGATAGTAGCATATCCATATTTGGACAACTCATCAAAGTTAGTTGCATACTCTGGTACAGACATCTCTCTCTGCTCCAATTCCATGAACTTTCTAAGCAAAGTTGACTTAGTTATCTCGGACAAAACTTTTCCTCAAATCTACTTCTAATTCCAACCCAAGTCAAATTCTCCTTTGGTACTCCTACAATCATACCGTTCCACCAATACAAAGAAGCTCCTTGCAACTGTCTAAATGCCAACCTCCTCTTCTGCTCACCATTCAAGCCTAAGTCAGCAAAGATCCTTTCTTAGTGCAACAACCAATTCTCAACTTCAATAGCACTTTCCGTTCTTAGAAAAGGCTTTCCTCTAAGACTGGTATAATCACAGATCAACTATGCATAATTGTTGTGGGCGGGTACCTCAAGATTAGCACCTCTTGCATTGCCAACGTTTCCTCCAACCAAACCAACAGTAGCTCCCGCTTACATCATATTCACGAAGAACTGGTACAAAGTGTCCATATCTACTGGAGGGGTTCTAGCACTCACATTATCATTTGCATTTGGATTAGCATTTGTTTGTCGACTTGGGTTCCTTCTAGTATTGGGTCGAACATTTCCATTTGTTGTGGTGCTTTCTCCACCTAGATTCAGTCTTCCATTTCCTGCTTCCATATCTCACTTTTTTATAATCTACACATGAGTCTTTATAAGATACAAAACAATGGTCTGAGAGAGAGGGGAGAATAGAGATAGAATCTTATATTTTCAAAATCTTTTAAATTATATTTCTTTAAAATCTTATATGTTTTATATAAACCTATGCTCTGATACCAAGTAACATCCCCCATTTTGAGACTGGAAAATAAGCATTACGGATGCTGCAGTCATCAACAGTATTATTTCCTGGTGACAAAATAAGATCCGTTAATTGTATCTATAATATCAAGAGCACATGAATATGAAAAATTTCAAAACACATTTCATTAATAAACTTTGCTATTCATTACATAATCCCATCGATTCCTCGTTCAGAGAAAATATAATAATTACAAATGTATTTCAAGAGCGACATATGAAGATGCCCCTTGGATGATCAGAGTCTAACTACTTGACAATTATAGGTCTTGTCATTTTATTCATTCAAACAAAACATAAGCTTTAAACAACAGAGTGGGAAAAACTCCTAACATTAGCTAGCTTGTCTTTTGCACATCTCTGGAAGCTTATTCATCTAACCTGAAAATCCCAACCCCCGACCTACTTAAATAAGTATCAAGAGTTTACAGGAGAAAAATTGGGTTAGACAAAAAGTCTAGTGTGAATAATAATATACCATCTCGATCCAAAATAAATATCTAGTAAGACCACGCTGTTAAGCGAAACAGGTTTTCCCCTCACTAGCATCTTATCAAAATATGTCAATCTGTACATAAATCATGCACCTGCAACCACAAATGGTAAAAAAAACATGATATGATCATATGCATGCATGAAACATCGGTGAGTCTGACTAGCCTGTCATCCTAGGGTTATGCATACCTAAGGTTTGCCCTTCCCAATAATTAGACCGTTTGTCTCAAATTATAGTTTTCTTAGGGTCACCATGAACCTAATGGTTTTGCAGACCAACTAATAACCTATTGGGCTGACTTACGCCAAAACTTTAACTAGATATTCCAAATTCTCAAGATACAGTTAGGACTCTTCAAATATGGTTAGGAGTAAAACAACTTAAATATTATAGTGAGCATATAGAGTTATGAGTTCCTTGCTGTGCACAATCATCCTTTTGTCTCACTACTGATAAGCCGTACGTACTGGAATTACGGATCTTTACCAACGGGGGAGGGGGGGATGGCTGAAGCATAGGGTGCGACCCTACACCAGTCCCACCTACAATCTTATCTGGTTTTAAATACATGAGTCATATCTTTTGATTAGTTCAAGGCATCCTAAGTTCCTAACACAATTGATCTATCTGATCTTCTGGATGCAATTCTACTCACTCAGGAGTTTAGTCTGACCATACTCACTACTGTAACTGGTAATTATGTTTACAAACCCAAGATGCAATGTTGGGGCATGAAAATGTGAGTATGACAATGATAAATATGCAAATTTAACTGATCAAATGATAACAAGAACATATAACATCATCCCTTAAAATATGTCAATTAATAGTCACATTCATACAAAACTACTTAAGTTTAAGCAATATGCTTCTTTGGAAAATTCATATAAATTTGGGCTAGAACACCAATTTATTTCCTTGAAACCGTTTATCTTTAGAAATGGTAAAAGACCCAAAATCATTCTTAAAAACAAGGAAAACATAGCCCATATACTTAGCCAAAATCTTGTGCCAAAGCACTATCTTCTTTACATAACTTTTAAAACATTAGACGTCAAAACAGGGACGTCAACCCTTTAGAAAACATGGATATCGAGCCTATAAATATTACTATTTACTATGTAAAACATAAGGCTGTCGAGCATATAAACATAGCTATTTAATAATAAAACATAAGGCTATTGGGCCTCTAAAACATAGCTTTCGAAGTTATAAACATAGGGTTGTCGAGCCTCTAACCATTAGTTCGTATTTGTAAGCATAAGGCTATCGAGCTCCTAAAACAAGGTTATCGAGTTTGTAAAATGCACGGCTATCATGCCGTTAAAATATAGTTATCGAATATCCATATAGAAGATATCAAATTTCAATAATACGTGGGTTATCAAATTTCTCAAAAACATGAAATGCCAAACCTCTAAAACACTTAGGGTTATTGATCGCTTCACTTGAGGGTGCCAAGCCCATAAAATTTTGAGGGTGTCGGGTTTTTAGAACACATAAGCAAATAAGGGATGTCGAGTCCTTACACTTAGGCAAAAATATTGTATCGAATCCCCTAAAACACAAGGTGTCAAATTCATCACATAACTATCGTGCAGCTATCCCATACATCCGCCTTTATAGTTATCGTATGTCTATGATATTAGAGGTATCGAGTCTCTATGCTACTTAGTTAATGGTGTTTCTGTAAATAATTTAAAAATCGATTTATTTCCTTTTTAAGCTAAAGCTTTTTACTAACTCTTGCCCCATGTCAAATTAGTATTGGATAACAAATTGCTTTTCATTTTTCTTTTCAAAAATTGCTAGTAGTTCACATTCTATCTTCTCAAATATCTTTTCAAACCCTTATAATTAATATATTTTACTTATATTAATTTAATACTTTAATATAATAATAAATTCATAGAAAATCATAAAAAATCCCCAAAAATCACCAAAAATCTGAATTTCCATTTTTTTCCTGATACAAAAATTTCGAGGTCAAAATATTGATTTAATTATTTTTTATAATTAAAACCCAAAATAAACACGCTTTCACTCTTAGGAAATTTAAAAAATATTCATATGAACTTAAAAAATTATGAAATTAAAAACTCATCTCCAAAATAATGTTTTACACAACATATTCAAATTTCAAATCCATTGGAGATCAAAAACTTGGGTTGTGCCTTTAAAAACCTATAAGAATAATTCCAATACATAATCATATTCAATTAAACAATGATATAAAACATCCAAGAATGACATATTATCACAACAATTCAAAAATCAAATATAGATCCAAAAACAAGCATAAATAAATGAGATGGATACTATTATTCACCTTAGATTGGGTAACAGAGATTGAGATTTGATGTAGATTAATTTCCTAAGCATTTCCCTTGGATTCCCTTTAGTTTTCTCTTCTTTCTTCTTAGGTAATGGTCGGCCTCTTTAGGATATGTTTTGATGTTTTGAAAAATGAATAGAAGAGAAAGGGTTTAGGGAATAAATAAAGAAGTTATCCCCATTATGCTCCTCTCATAAATTTCTTCCTATTTTATGTTTAAAACAATCTTCTTAATTCATTAATGAAGGCCTGACCCAAATTAAATTTCCCAAATAACGTTAAACAAAAACTAGGGGTGATAGAAAGTACCTGATTATTCTATTTTTAAAATGTTTGGTTGTACTTGCTTCGTTCTCCTTCCTTATATTGAACGTAACAACTTATCTTCTCGATCTGCCATTTTGTTTTTCTTGGCTATGGCGAGGGTAAAAAGGGATATAGATGTTTTGATCCAACTACTCAAAAAATTTATTTGTCTCAAAATGTTGTTTTCCTTGAACATATACTATTTTACTCTATTCCACCTAATACTCATAGTTTAACCAAATCAGATCTTTTATATATCAATCCATTTTCTAAGGATAATAATAAAACTAACAGTCCCTCAAAGACTGCAACGTCTAAAGCCTCGCCCCTAAATCTTCAGTTGAGCCTGTAGATCTACCTCTTTGTTATTCCACATGCATTCATAAGTCTATAAAGTTACCTGATGTTAGCACCAAAATTGGTCACTAACCTCATTGAGAAAGATTATGTAGAGAGATTAATGAAGAAGATAAATTAGAACTCAAAAATAGTGTAATTCAATGCCAAAAGAACAACAAAAACGAGGACACCAGATTTATAGTGGTTCGGCGTAACTGCCTACGTCCACTTTGAGTTTTGATCTTTATTGCTTTCACAAGTAATTGAATACAGATACAATCCGTTTATTAATGACTTGAATACAAGTTTGAACTGAAAAGGATGAGTCTTGAAAGCGGCAGAGTCTCCCTAGTGTTCTCCCAAAGGTCCCTTTCACTGTACACCTGTCCCTCTATTTATAGACAAAGATGGGTTGGACTTCCCTCTTGGGCCTAGGAGTGAGATACTTCGGCCCATAGAGAGTGACTTCTGTGCACCGTTCCATGCAAGCCGAACGAGACATGCCGGACGATCGAGGCTCTACGCCGAGCGATGGCTTTGCATGCCGAATAGGAACTTTGTGCCGAGCCTCTCGTTACCGAGTCAAATAACCGGTTAACATTTGCCCGCCAAAGTACGTCTTGTTGCATACATGAAGTGCTTTGAATCGAAGTAAGTTAGAGTCTCTAGAAAGAAATCCATCATATTTTCTGAATAGTCATTATTCTTCAATTTTATCCTCTTAAAGTGTCGTATCCTTCTTTGGTCGTCCCAACGTTTGGTCGATTTCCAATAGTATAAATTCAGGATTGCAATTCATCAGTGGCCATCTGTGTCTAGTATTTTAGGGCTAGTAAACTTCGGCTATCTAATCTAGTCTTTTCTTAATAACCCCATGTAAAAATCCAAATTCTGTTGATTTCAAGAAGTCGAATTTTATGACTATAAACGTGCACATTCAGGTATAGGTTCTTGCCATTGGCTCCTGGACGCGTTTTATATTTTCGTGAGTTATCACCAATTCCTTCTAGTTTAATTGCAATTCAATTGCAATTCCTTGTTTATATTTTTTTGTAATATCGGTTGTCATCAGCCACTCGATGAGAGGGGACTTCAAGTTCTACATAGATGATGGCCTTGGAGCCATAAGTAAGTGCGAATGGAGTATGGCCAGTCGCGAACTCATGGGTAGTTCTACAAGCCCATAATGCTGTTGAGAGTTCATACACCCATTTACCTCTAGCCTTTTCCAAACCTCTCTTCAGAATATACTTTATGATGATTTTATTCATTGCTTCAACCAATTATAATGGATCATGGAACGTCATAAAGACAGATGACATTAAGGACAATGAAGTTGATTATTTTCTTCATCTTGGTTGTGGTTAAAAGTTCTTCATTTGCCCATTTGATAAAGTAATCAACCGCTATGATGGCGTATTCCACGCCACCTTTAGGATTGGAAAGAAGACGATGATGTCAATGCCCCCAAGTGACAAACGACTACGGACTAGCCATTTGAGTAATTTCCATCGACGGGGTTCCTAGATTTTTTGCAAACATCTTGCACTCATCGCATTGTCTAGCATGATCATCCGCATCTTGATTGATAGTTGGCCAGTAATACCCGTAGCGGAGTATTTTCCTTATTAGGGTTTGCCCCCTGATGTACTCGCCGCATTCTTCTTCATATACTTTGCTCAAGACTCATTTGATATCATTATGGGTGACATACTAAAGCATGGGAATGGATAAACTTCTTTCTACACATGACTTCTTCTTGGATGATTTTGCATGAAGCTTTGAGGAGGATCTGTCGTTTTCCATTCTTCCATTCAGTAAGAATTTCTCATTGTAGATAGTCTTTGATAGGAGTCAACCATGACCCCTTTTTTGGCTCTGTCTCCAAGATCTAGCCGATCTCTATCCGTTAATGCTTGGAATATTAAGTATTTCAATCGAAACAAAGTATGTCCGTTGTGCGTCCCTGAAACTGGCCAACATGGCCAGTGACTTGAATCTTTTCATTTTGATCGCTGAGGATGTGTGTAATGATGTAATACGTGAAGTCGGCTAGTAGCTCTTGGACCTAGTCGAGATAAGGAACAAGACAATGCCCTCTAGCAAGATCAACTTCCTTAACTTTGCATACTACTAATCAGGAATCACAAAAGATATATAAAATTTCCACTCCAAGTCCTTTAGCAAGTTTGACGCTGGCGGTCGAGGCTTCATACTAAGCATCGTTGTTCGTTACAGGGAAATCGAGTTTCAGGACGTAGCAGATCGATCGTTCCTCAAGAGTCATTAACATGACTTCTGCGCCATAACACTGATTACTAGATGCTCCAACCGCGTACATTTTTCATCTGTTGGTTGGCTCTCTACTACTCATCGAGTAGTCATCTGATGCAATGAATTTGGGTATGAGGTCTGCTAATTTCCATCCTTGGATAGCCCTTCGAAGGAAATAAGTGATATCGAATTGGCTTAGTTCGATATTCTATTTATGTAGTCTTTCAGACGTCTTAGGTTATTGTATGCCCTGTCGTAATGGCTGGTAGGCATAGACGTTGATGGGGCGAGCCTAAAGGTAAGAGTGGAGCTTTCATGATGAATCAATAGACATTTCGAGCTTTTGTAGCTTCGGGTCGGTATCCAATGCATGGCTCGCGATAGTCGGTGAAATCACACATGCATGTCAGAATGGGTCCAAGGGAACATATCATCATTTATTCAGAAAAATCCAACTGATTCTTTTATCATCCTTGCACTGAGCTGTGATCCGATATTCAGCACCCGGAAAGGGTCGCCATGGCTAGCTGTAACGTCGTCTGTCAACTTAGTGGGTGCAATCTCAGATTCTTTGAGTTCATATGTAACTATTTTGCATAACATTCAATGTGAAATATGGTTGGGACGGTCAATGTTGATGGTTACTCTGGTCGAATCCTAGAGTCCTGTCATGAGTTGTTAAGTCTAATAATGAAGGGCTCAGAATGCTCTAATAGATTATCTGCAAATGGCCAAAGATCAGACTTAAAAGTACGTTGAAGGAAATGTCGAGTAGGAGTCAGCCTCGAGTTGCGTGCAACTGCATAGCTAGATCTTGCTATGAGTTTGAATTTGCTTGTATATTCGAGTAACACATTTTCTATTCAATGCATTCATGATCCTTCACTCGCCCTTCGGGTTGGAGTGATAGTCAGTTGCCCACGAGCTTTGGCATCGATTTAATGATTCTATCTCTAGGAATTCTTTTGGTCATAGCCTTGAGTAACTGTAAGCACTATATATAAGTTTCAATATTAAGCTATAGTAGCTAGTCTTTGGATGATCACGCTTCTGCTCCCAGTCTCGGGTTGACAAATGTGCTGCGTGGACGGTTGAGTCTCGCCCTAGCTATGTTTATATTCCCACCTAAACTCCAAAAACCTAGAGTTGATCGGTGAATAGTCGGTTCACATTCATCCTACTTCTCACTCGTGCCCCCAAGCCTGGGGTATATACCGGTAAGTAGGAAGGCCAACCATGCCCTCTTTAGCTTTACTCTCTTTTCCCTTGAATTGTGGGATCAGGTCAGTTGATGAAAGGCTGAGTCTCGCCTATCCTGGATTGTATTGTGGTTTTTCATTCCAAGGGGAATACTCCGATGCGTCGTCAATTTATGGGCGTATGTTGGATACTGGACGGTCAGCCACATCCAATTTGGTTTATGTTCTGTAATCAGATCTTGGGGTAAAGTCGCCTCAAGAGCAGTCGGGTCATGCTCATCCAGTTTCATACTCCTCCTGATGGATCAAAGAAGGGTGCTGGAGAATTAATGACCAAGTCTTCATGGTTTACTCTCCTTTCCACACTCTGGTGGTCAAAGTTTTTCAAGGGACATTCGAATCACATTCGTATGTGCTTGGTGTGGATTGATATTGACCCTCGATCTGAGGTATGATATAGTCGGACATTCGTAGCTTTGGATGTCGTTCCGATTGGCTTTGTATTGAGGTTTCCTTACAGTTGTTGCCTTAAGTTGTAAAGAACGCCAAACTAGAGCTACAATGAGCTGTCGTATTCAGCTTTTAGTGATTTGTACTCTTGCTTCATACATTGATTTGGCCAGGCCACAAGTCGGATGGTCGAACTCCATCCCTAGCGAGTTTATACTCCTCCCGTCGATTTTAGGCTGAAGATTGCAGAATAAAGAACGGTCGGAATCCACTCATCTATTTATCAAAGTTTATATGCCACTCTGCATTCTGGTGACCTAGAGTTATTCTTCCCTCGGTTGGCTCGTGCCCAATTTGTGTTCATGCTTCAGTCCATGCTCCAGGAACGTAGTGATTTGTCGAATAGTTTATGCTCTAGTCCACAGTTCGGGACGTAGAGATTTTCGTCAAATCGTTAATACTCTAGTTCGTGCTCTAGGGACTCCGAATATTCTAGTCCGCTTAAGGGACTTAGAGATTTTTGTCAAGTCGTTCATACTCTAGTCTGCACTTTGGGGGCTTAGAATACTCTAGTCCGCTTCAGGGACTTGGAGATTTTCAAGTCGTTTATACTCTAGTCTGCACTCTGGGGACTTAGAGATTTTTGAGTCGTTTATACTCTAGTCCGCACTATGGGGACTTAGAGATTTTTCAGTCGTTTATACTCTAGTCCGCACTCTGGGGACTCAGAGTAATCTAGTTCGCAATTTGGGGACTTAGAGATTTTCAAGTCGTTTATACTCTAGTCCGCACTCTGGGGACTTAGAGTACTCTAGTCCGCACTCTGGGGACTTAGAGATTTTCGAGCCGTTTATACTCTAGTCCGCACTCTGGGAACTCAGAGTAATCTAGTCCGCAATTTGGGGATTTAGAGATTTTCAAGTCGTTTATACTCTAGTCCGCACTCTGGGGACTTAGAGTACTCTAGTCCGCACTTTGAGGACTTAGAGATTTTTAAGTTGTTTATACTCTAGTCCGCGCTCGGGGGATTTAGAGTACTCCAGTCCTCACTCTGGGGACTTGGAGATTTTCAAGTTATTTATAATCTAGTCCGCACTCTGGGGACTTAGAGTACTCCAGTCCACACTCTGTGAACTTGGAGATTTTAAGTCGTTTATACTCTAGTCCGCACTCTAGGGACTTAGAGTACTCCAGTCCTCACTTTGGGGACTTGGAGATTTTCAAGTCATTTATACTCTAGTCCGCGCTTTGGGGACTCAGAGTACTCTAGTCCGCACTTTGGGGACTTAGAGATTTTTAAGTCGTTTATACTCTTGTCCGGGCTCTGGGGACTTAGAGTACTCCAGTCTACACTTTGGGGACTTGGAGATTTTAAGTCGTTTATACTCTAGTCCGCACTCTGGGGACTTAGAGTACTCCAGTCCGCACTCTGGGAACTTGGAGATTTTAAGTCGTTTATACTCTAGTCCGCACTCTGGGGACTCAGAGTACTCTAGTCCGCACTCTGGGGACTTAGAGATTTTTAAGTCGTTTATACTCTAGTCCGCGCTCTGGGGACTTAGAGTACTCCAGTCCTCACTCTGGGGACTTGGAGATTTTCAAGTCGTTTATAGTCTAGTTCGCACTCTGGGTCTTAGAGTACTCCAGTCCGCACTCTGAGAACTTGGAGATTTTAAGTCGTTTATACTCTAGTCCGCACTCTGGGGACTCAGAGTACTCTAGTCCACTTCAGGGACTTAGAGATTTTCCTCAAGTCGTTTATACTCTAGTCCACGCTCTGGGGACTCAGAGTACTCTAGTCGGCTTCAGGGACATAGAGATTTTTCTGAAGTCGTTTGTACTCTAGTCCGCGCTCTGGGGACTCAGAGTACTCTAGTCCGCTTCAGGGACTTAGAGATTTTCATGAAGAGCAGTTGTATTTACACCCGTTTGATTTGTATTTCATCTACCGTATCGAGGCTAATGTTGTCGAATGAACGATCAAACCACGTTTTCTCATGGAATGGGACTCTGCCCCCCAGCATCAAGGATGGAACTTTAAAAATGGACGGTCGATTCTCGTCCGCTTCGTGATTATAGCTCTTCCAATCAAGTCAAGGAAGGAGGTATATGACAGATGGTTGGATCACATCCATGCTGGGGTTGGATAATCAAGTCTTGCACAATTTGCTTCGTATCTCTTTCCAGAAAACGAGGGGATTACTGGGTAGACAAAGTTAGTTGCATATGTTTCACGGTGCAATCGCATCCATGTATTGAGAGCGATGGTTAACGAGTAGGAAGTCTATTACAGCTACTTCAAGTCGGGCTTTCAAACTACCTTTTGTGTTCAGGGTAGGATTTGATGTGTAGATGACCAAATCATGTCCGCTCTAGTTAGATCCCAGCATCACTGAGCTCCATGAGAGACATATGTATTTTATCGAACTTTACTTTATGACCCAAGGATTGGATGATCGGGCCACATTCATTCCAAGCCTTGTTTAGATCTCCAAGGCAAATGTGGAGGTCGATGAATGGATGGTCGATCATATTGGCTTTGTGTTGGGCTCTGACCGTGATGAGCTTTTCAATCTCTAGTCGTTGGCCCCAAATCAAAGGCACATGGTTGACGATGAGCGAATGAATCATGCTCGTCTTGATGAAACTCCACAAATCTGATTAAGGTTTGCGTGGATTGGTTGGCGGCCAACTCTGAGTACTTGGTCACCTGCATCATTTTGGAAGAAGTTTAGTTTAAGTCGTTCATAATTTAAAGCACAATTGAAATTGAAATAGAAATAATCCGAAGAAGATTGGTATAAATCTCGTTGATAAGTGGAGCAGCATTATGTGCTTTTCAACTTTGCCCCTAGCCCCTTCTAGCGGGATGTCGACTACCAACGATTCAATTATTAATTAGAGTTCTTTATTGATGGGCATCCGCAGTTCCTGGCTCGCCCTTCTAGAAGGGTTGCACGTACTATTGAAGCTTTCCTTTCCGAAAAAGCTTTTCGATCACACCTCGGAGGTGTTGGTAATCCCCAGTGTTAGGATTAGTGTGCATCTTGGAATATACAACATTCCCCTGATTTTCTTTGGGCTTTGGTGGACTCTCTCGAGGTTGGTTTTCAGTACCACTCTGAGTCGTGAGCTTCCAAGTAGAGGCTATCGATTGAATCTACCAAAGATCATATGAGTCGAATTTTGAGATCTTGCTTTTATCTACTAGAATCAGTGTCCTTAGCCGACGGGCTTGCATTGTTATTTTTCCTAGTCTACTCCACTCCTCCTCACTTTGGTTCAGATTCAGTTTGTAAAAGAGACGATCCATATTCGTAGGAGGCTCTTCAGCTAACTAGCTGCCAAAATATATCTGGAGGTCGACTCTCCTCAAACGCGATCAGTATGATATCCTTTTTAGTATTTGGAATAAATTTCTTAGAGCCAAACATTGGTTTGCTTGGAGTCACTAAATTCGAAGTGCTGGGTCAGCGAAGAATGGTGCTTGGAGTCATCTTGGCATTTGCTATAGTCATATCATCTATGTTCTCCAACCTTTGGGAGTACCGTTTGAATAGTGGTTGCTTGTCCGTTCCCTTGATGCCGTTCATAAGCTACCGCTAGATCCTCTATGCCCCGGTCGATCACGGGATGTCAGGGAAGTGGATAGAATGTTCCTTTATTAAGTTGAGTTTTGAATTCACTATCCGAAGGCCTCTTTTTCGGAAATTTTGGTCGTACCCGAAATTATTATTTTTTAAATAGGGGTCGTACCCGATCCATATTTTTTTGGAATAGGGACCGGTCAGATTGTTTTTTGAGAGAGGGATCGGCATACACTGGGTCGCTCGGCATAGTCCCGCTCGGCATACACTAGGTCGTTCGGCACTGGGTCGTTCGGCATGGTTCCGCTCGGCATACACTACGTCATTCGGCATGGTTCTGCACGACATACACTGAGTCGTTCGGCATAGTCCCACTCGGCATACACTAAGTCGTTCGGCATGGTTTTGCTCGGCATACACTGAGTCGTTCGGCATGGTTCTGCTCGGCATACACTGGGTCATTCGGCATGGTCCCGCTCGGCATACACTGGGTCGTTCGGGATGGTTCTGCTCGGCATCCACTGTGTCGTTCGGCATGGTCCTGCTCGACATACACTGGGTCGTTCGACATTGTTCTGCTCGGCATACACTGAGTCGTTCGGCATGGTTCCGCTCGGCATACACTGAGTCGTTCGGCATGGTTCTGCTCGGCATACACTGAGTCGTTCGGCATGGTTCTGCTCGGCATACACTGGGTCATTCGGCATGGTCCCGCTCGGCATACACTGGGTCATTCGGCATGGTTCTGCTCGGCATACACTGGGTCGTTCGGCATAGTCCCACTCGGCATACACTGGGTCGTTCGGCATGGTTCTACTCGGCATACACTGAGTCGTTCGGCATGGTTCTGGAGTGGCTCGGCATGGAGCTGGAGCGGCTCGGCATGGAGCTGGAGCGGCTCGGCATGGAGCTGGAGTGGCTCGGCATGGAGCTGGAGCGGCTCGGCATGGAGCTGGAGTGGCTTGGCCTGGATGCCATTTGGCATATATCGCTCAGCATAGACTTTTTCTGAAGCGGTCTTGCGTAGACTTGGTTTCTCTGACTACGGCTATCAGCTTCCTTTAGATTTCTTTCAAATCTGAGTAGAATAGGAAGTTTCCTAGTAAACAACTGGATCTATCTCGCGAATATGGAAATCCACTAGTAGACGATGAGATCCAATCAAGATGAGAATTCAATTCTCAGTGAAAGCACCAAAGTGTTGGCACCAAAATTGGTCACTAACCTCATTGAGAAAGATTATGTAGAGAGATTAATGAAAAAGATAAATTAGAACTGAAAAATAGTGTAATTCAATGCCAAAAGAACAACAAAAATGAGAACACCAGATTTATAGTGGTTCGGCGTAACTGCCTACGTCCACTTTGAGTTTTGATCTTTATTGCTTTCACAAGTAATTGAATACAGATACAATCCGTTTATTAATGACTTGAATACAAGTTTGAACTGAAAAGGATGAGTCTTGAAAGCGGTAGAGTCTTCCAGCGTTCTCCCAAAGGTCCCTTTCACTGTGCCCATGCCCCTCTATTTATAGACAAAGATGGGTTGGACTTCCCTCTTGGGCCTAGGAGTGAGATACTTTGGCCCATGGAGAGTGACTTCTGCGCACCGTTCCATGCAAGCCGAACGAGACATGCCGGACGATCGAGGCTCTACGCCGAGCGATGGCTTTGCATGCCGAATGGGAACTCTGTGCCGAGCCTCTCGTTACCAGGTCAAATAACCGGTTAACACCTGACTTTGCTTATTCTTGTTACTCATCATCTTTTTCTTCATTCTTAACCTCCATACACAGCCTATCTGAGCCAGCATCTTTTAAGGAGGCAGTTCTGAATCTTTATCGGTGAGAGGCTATGGACGAAGAGCTTTTTGCTTGCAAAAGGCAAGTACTTATTTGGTTCCTCTACCTTATGGTAAGAGTGTTGTCGGTTTTCGTTGGGTATATAAAATAAAAACCAAATCCGATGGAACTATTGAAAGATATAAGGCTAGATTTGTTGCGAAAGGTTAGTCTGAACAATATGGAATGGATTATGAGGAGATTTTTTTCTCCTATTGCAAAAATGAATAGCATTCGTACTCTTGCTATAGCTTCTATTTGACAGTAGTCTATTTCACAACTTGATATTGAAAATGCCTTCTTAAATGGCGATCTTCATGAAGATTTTCATATGGAGCCTCCTCCAGGTGTATCCCATAAATCTGGACATGTTTGCAAGCTTAAGAAAGCATTGTACGAACTTAAACAAGCACCTCATGTAAGGTTTGAGAAATTTTCCATTATAATTAGATCTCTTGGTTTTATCTCTAGCTTCCATGATGATGCTGTTTTTGTTAAAAACACTAATCGAGGATGTATCATATTATCATTATATTTTGATGATATGATTATTACAGGAGATGATATGGATGAAATTTCTATCTTGAAAAAAGAGTTAGCCGGAAAATTTGAAATGAAGGAACTGGTCCTCTAAATTGATTTTTAGGAATTGAGGTTGCATACTCACTAAAAGGTTATCTTCTTTCTCAGTTAAAATATGTCACAAATGTTCTTGAGAAAGCTAGACTTACTGATAATAAGGTGTTGACACTCCTATTGAAGTTAATGCATAGTACACTCCTTCGGATGGTGTAGCACTATTAGATCCTACTTTATATTGTACCATAGTTGGAAGTTTGGTTTATCTTACCATCACAGTCTGAATATATCATATGTTGTTCAAGTTGTTAGTTAGTTTGTAGCATCTCCAACTACAGTTCACTGGCGGCCGTCCTCCATATATTATGGTATCTCCGAGGTACTATTTTCCATATTATTCTATTTCCATCCACCTCCAACCTGGAATTACGTGCCTACTCTGATGCTGATTATGGTAGCAATTCCACAGATCGCAAGTCAATTACTGGCTTTTTTATCCTTCTAGGCGATTCTCTTATATCTTGAAAGAGTAAGAAGCAATCAGTTGTTTCTCATTCTTCAACTAAAGCAAAGTATCATGCTATGACATGTACCACCAAAGAGATTGTCTGGCTACGTAGGTTACTTATAGACATGGGAGTGTCTCTTTCTGGTCCTACTAAGTATTGTGACAATAAGAGTGCTATTCAGATTTTTCATAATTTAGTTTTTCACGAAAAAACCAAGCATATTGAGACTGACTGTGACATCATATGTCGTCATCTTGAAAAAGGCATTATTACTTTACCTTTCATTCCCTCTTCCATGCAGATTGTAGACCTCTTATTAAGTCACACTCAATTTCTCATTTTCGATTTATAATTGGCAAACTCTCGATGTTTATGGCTAACGCATCGTGAGTTTGAGGGGGATGTTAAGTAATAATTTGTATATGTTAAAGAATAAATCATAGATATTTTCAATATCTAGGTTGTTCCATATTGCAATAGTTTTTCTATTGTATAATTACTTAGGCTCTAAGTAATGTGCCTATAAACTGCTAGCAATGAATTATATTATCATCAAGTGAAAATAAATTGTTGTCAATAAATAAATCTTCTTTTCCCCTTCTTCTTCTTTTTTACTTTATTTTGTTTTCTTCAATAATTTCAACATGTGAATCATTTGCTTCTGATTCATTTTCAAATGCTTTTTATTTCCAAAAATTACCTGGAATGCCTTCTTGAAAGATTGTAGTGTCTCTTCCATGTTGTCACTCAAATTCTCTTTACAAATACTATAACGATCTGCCTTTCTTACACCTAAAGATGACACTTAATAAATCCACGATATTCGTGTGCCGATCATTTAAGTGTCCGAAAGATATGTCATTTAGGGTGAAGAGAAAAGAAGATAGAACATAATCTCCCAAAACGTGATGAATAATATATAATATACACAAGATCTTTACAAAAAGAAATCATCTTTATTATATACAACCTCAGAGTACAATAACATATTATTAGCTTGGACAATTATAACAGCCCGCCCTTATAATTGCTGGTAAATACAGACAAGAAAAAAACAAAATAGAACAGCGGAAGAATATAAGATATGTTAATATGTCTTGGAGAATCCAGCTCGTCACCTGAAAGCTCCAAAGTGTCCAGCTAAATCTGGAAAATATGTTGGGGCTGACCTGAGCATTATAAGAAAATAACGTCCAGATCAGTCTGGTAAAACTAGCATGAGAAACTCAATCACAAGGAATATTATATATTATTACTTGTAAAATCCTTTTAAATTAAAGGTATCTCGTAAGACCACGCCGTACATAAACACAGACAGGTTGTTAAACCATTTTATAAATAAATGATTAATTAATTATTAATCTTAAATAAATAATTAAGTAATAATTAATTCCTATATTAATTAAATAATATTAATTTAAATTAATTAACTAATTATAATTAACTTAATTGATTAACACCTAAGTATTAATTACCTTTATTAACTAATGATTAAGTACTAATTATCTTAATTAATTAATTAATCATTGAATAAATAATAATTAATTAAGTTAAATAATAATAATTACTTATTCATACTTAAAATAAGTTATGAAAACATTTTTCAAAGGATGCTTAAGTGAAAAAAAATTAATTTGTTAAGAAAGAGTTAATTTTTACGAACTGCATTTATAGCGACTATCGCTATTCGACCTGAAATTTTCAAACTTTATTTTTATAAGACATGCTTCAAAATTCTTATTTTAATATTTTAACCACCTTATAAGCTTAGAAAAATGTTTTGAAAGAAAAGTAAGGTTTTTGGGACTTTGCACAACGTTTCAAAAACATAAAGTAAGTAAACAAGTTTTAATCTAAAGGACTTCGATGTCGCAACCTAACTATCTCCAAACACTAACTCTTCATTTTACATACACATCATATGCATAAGTATAACTCACATACATGCCATCACAACATACAACTAATCAAAATTCTAGCTTTCAACCTTACTAATATTCAACTTACATTCTCAAGTTAATATTACATCCAAACACATAAGCATACAAAAAAACATCATATTCAATCAAATCAAGCTATGGTTTAGCAACAAGATATACAACAAATTTAAGGTTAGAAATTTTAAATAAATCCATGAGTTATACTTACCCAAATGCTACCAAACCACTTCGAACTTCCACTGGAACTTGTCTATGACCTAGCTCTTAACTTTTCTTTAACAAAAGTGGAGATTTTGAGGCCTTAAGGCTTAAGTGGGTTCGACTAAGGTATGGTGCACATGGCCCAAGGGTGGTGGAGCTCGGCCTTGAAAGGTGGAGGGACTCCGGATTATCATCGAATTCACTAAAATCAAACCCGAAAATAGGTCATCTTCCAACTGATTTTGGACAAGTTACTCACAAAATTTGAAAAAGTTGTCAAAGGAAAAGTTCTTGAAAATTCTTTTATCTACAACATCAGAAAAAGAATCATTCAATTTGGATCTTTCTTGTAGGAGATATGGTCAAAAGAAGAAGAGGTATTTTTGGACTTGAAAATCTTGGTCCGAAAATACTCTGCAAAGTAATGAGATTTGGTTATGGCTAAGCTCAAAATTTGAAGAAGTGGTACATATAAAAGTTGTAGCCACTAGAATTTTCTATGGTTGAATAAAAGTAATCCTCCATTTGGATAAGATATAAGAAAGATATGGTAGAAAGAAGAGGAGGAAAAATTGAAGAAGTGAAAGGGCTATTTATAAGTAAGAGAACAAAGTAAATTACTAAACCAGCCTTGTCATTTACCCTCCACATCCACTTACGACATCGCCACCCTTGTCCCCCATTTTTCATGCTTAGCAAACATGCATTTAAACACTTGTACTTAATGTTTACAAATGTTTCCTATGGCATCTTTATATTTTATTTTAATTTTTAACATCACATCTTACTTTACATACTTAAGTATGTATATACATATACAAACACACACACGCACACACACATATATGTATGTAAGTATACCTTAACTAATTTATATTTTTATGTGTATGTTTATACAAATTAATTTACAACGTTTCCGATAACTTTTAGTCGATGAAAATTCAAAAATTCGGAAAATGAATTCCGGTCACATTTTCGATTTTTCTTCGAACTATATATTGTTGTAAACACATTTTGGAAAACTATTTCACCATCATTATTTATTATTTAAATGGCTTTTCTTAATTATAAAATCCATTTTTTGAATATTTAAAATTAATTAAATATTCGCAAATCAAAGTGGTGAAATTCCGAGTCGTTACACTCTCCCCCTAAAAGAATTTCGACCTTGAAATTTTACCACAGCCCTAAACACAGAAACACTACTCATAAGCCCGTATGATGTACATGGATCATCCCTATGCAAAATATGATTCGATCACTCACTCGAAGACTTAGCTTTACTTTCGAACTAGTATCGCTCGCTCGATTCCCTAGTGTATACTCTGATCCAGGTTCTCAATTAGAAACCTCTGTTCTCCTTACATAGCCATATACTATGATATAAAACTTGGGTTCTAGATTAAGAACTCTCACCAAGTTTTCACCATCAAAAATTGAGCGATATCCTTATTCAGAATGGTGTGAAACATCTCAAGTCATGTACTTCTTTAAATAGTTATGAACTTTATTTTGGTTAAGTATTTAATTATTTAATAATTTTATGGTAATTATTATTTCCAAGGAGTAAATTGACATTTTCTTTATGTTAAAATCAATATTCTTTATTTATGTGTACTATAATCATTTATTAATAGTATGCGATACTGTTAAATATTTATGTAGTACTATCATAACAATACTAGTTATATATGACACAAATTAAAATAATATTATATAAACCAAATGTAATTACATACTATAAACAAATACATTTACAAATATACACACAAACAAATAACTACCCTAACAATGTTCCTCGATGATTGGAGATTTATGAATGCTACACTTCAGATAATGGAAATAAAAATTCCCTTTTTGCTCCACTAAATTTCCATTAGCATCAAAAGTTACTTCTCCAACACATCTATCTTCTTTTTCATCGTCAATTTCCATTTCTACTTCCGCCTCCTTCTCTTCTTCCACCTCTTCTTCTTTGGCTTCACTTCCCACGTTAATGGGGTTATGAATAACCAAAATTTTAGGTTCTTCCCCATACATTATAACAGGGTCCATTTGATTGTCCAAAAGATGACTTTGAAGATTCCTTAGGATTCTTCCATGCCTCTCCTACCCATTCTTCATCTAGATTTGAAGTGCTTGCACTTTAGTAAGCATATTGATGACATGCTTCATTTCTCTAACAATCCGTCTTTCTTACTCCTAAAGACCATACTTAGTACACCCACATTGTTGATGTGCCGATCATCTAAGAGTCCGAAAGACATGCCATCGGGGTAAAAAGAAAGGAAAAGACAAGAAGAAAGAATCACAGAATCTAACAACGTAAGGCAATCACATATAATAGTCAACATAATATAATACATAGCCCCTTCCACAATAATACATCAGAGTTACATGTTACAAATTTCAGCTAGAGACAGTTATAACTATCTGTCCCCATAAATGCTGACATAAAATATAAAAAAACAAAGTGGAAAAATAAATAAGTAGGTAGATATCTCTGAAGCCACCTGCTCCATGCTCCTTCCAAAATGCATCCGTAGAAACCTGGACTACTTGGCTACTCATATAAATTTCGGTACCCAAGAGTTTTAGGGAAAGAAAATAAAACTTTAGGTCGGACATGGGTCTGGTGTGAGTAAACTCCAAATAACTGAATTATTAGCTTATAAAAATCCTTTAAAATAAAGGTATCTCGTAAGACCACGCTGCACATAAACACGGATGGATTTTTACCTTACGATACCAAAAAATTTCTATAGAAAATCCAGTGATATTATAATAATGTTTAAGGTTTAAAGTAAATATTGAATCATAGCCAAAATTGTTACATTGATTAAATTCCAACATTATAGGTATACAACTAGGTCTGTAGTAACTTATTGGAGAATGGGTTTCTATATAATGACAAGGCTATAGGGGTACTTCTTGTCACAGTACACCTCTAGAAAAATGTACCGAGGTCAACAAGAACATCTTGCACCCCTGTTACATAGGACCGGCCTACCCCTTACTAGATAGTACTGAATATGATCATCCCTTGGTTGTGATCAACAACCGCACTAGACCCCGAAGCATACATTCAAAATGACAATATCGATCTAGATCAGGGATGACCATACCCTAACAGGAGTGACCCACATAGCCTTACTGCATATCTTATGTTTTAGTCATTCCCGGTTGTGAGTCTTGAGGCTACGTTTTACCCTTTATATAGCAATCTCACTTGGAATGCTAACACTACCCTCCAAGCGACAACACAATGCTAGCATTCATCCATACAAGTTGTTCAGGATATGAACAAATCGAATGCACTACTTCTACTACATCTATTTTGGAATCACCCTCAGGGTTAGTAGCAAGTAGCTCTTGCATTTCAAGATCTTCGTCTTTGATTCCATCATTTTCCAGATGTTTCCAATTCAAACGCTTACGTTAGTTCGAAGTAATTTTTAGATAACTTACACTATAAGATCCCGGTCTCTCCGAACCAACATTCCATAATTTTAAAAGGGTCAAGTTATCAATAATGGATAAATCCACTATCTGGGGTGTGTATAGGTTTGCATATGAAAAATAAGACATCATATAATTATCCGCACTTTATGATTTCAAATAGTACCGTCCCTTGATTAATAATGAAGTCGGATAAGTTAGAAACTAACCTTAACTTGATGTACATTCTTACTTCTTAGGATAGAGACGAGTTTCCATACCTCGTAATATGGTGTTAAGTATACGATGAAATAACTTCCATATACTTAATTTATCATGACCCATTTATCAAAATCAACTTTCTTATATTTATCACGTTTTCAACATTTTGAGTTCTCTATCCCTCGCCTTGAAATGAGTTCTAGATCTCATAGATAGAGGATAGCCTACTCATCGGGTTTTAGTGTCAAATACAAGATGACTTACTTTGAATAAAACGTGTCAACATTTTAAATATAACGTATTCATATTTGTTTGGCTACATAATGCCATAGACAAAAAGAATCCCTTGTTTTAAACTCATACACTTATAAAGGAAAGCTCCCTTTAAATAAAACTGATCCTTATAAATGAAGTAATTAAAAATAAAATCTTTATTTAATAATAATTAAATCTTAATTAAATTCTTGATTAAATCTCAATTTAATCATAGTCAAACCTTAATTAAATCTTAATTAATTAATTAATAATTAAACCCTAAATGATTTGGTAATCAATAAATAATTAAAACCTAACTAATTAATAATTAAACCTTGATTAAATAAAAGTTAATGCTTTATTAACTTCTTACTTAATTAATAAATAGTTAAAACTCTCTTAATTAACCAATTATAATTATCTTTCTTAATTAATGCTTAGGTACTAATTATCTTTACTTAATTACTAATTTAATACTAATTATCTTAACTTAAATAATTAATATAACAATCACTAAATCTCATACTTAATCAATAAGTAATAATTACCTTTTAATACTTAAAATATTCTTTGAAACTAATTTCAAAAGTACTTAAAGAGAAAACACTTTAACTTTGCAAAAAGTATTCGTTTTTACGAACTGCATCCATTGCGACTATCGTTATGAATACCATAACTTATAAACTAGTTTACTTGCCTAAAACCCTCCAAGACTTTACCCTTTTTTTTAACTTAGTTAAAACTTTGAATAAATGTTTGGAAAACTAAAGTAAAGTTTAAAACTTACAAACTTTTTAGGAAACATGTAAGTAAAATAAGTTTGAAAACATGGGATCTCGATGTCAACAACAACCCAAATCAAGTACTAACTTTCCTTTTAGTTAACTACACTCATACATAAGCTCATATATCCAAACACATGCTATAAGCAACATACACAAATAAAAATTACAACTTGAAACTAAAACTAAACTTTTCGACTTATTTTCCAAGTCAATCAACCATAACCAATAAACACAAGTATGTAAGCACAAGCTACACTATTTACATTCAAACAACCATTACATACTTTTTACACATATAAAGTATACAACTTTATTTAAAAAACAAGCTTACTCACCAAAAGCTCACAAAATTAAACCAACATTCTACTACACTCCGAATCGACCTAGATCTTGGATTCTCCTTAATAAAAGTTGGATTTTGGACTTTGGGAAGTGGAGTTTGGGTTCGGCCTTAAGGAGGGTGGGCTCGACCTAGGGGTGTAGAGGGTGGTTAAGGCGTTTTTTTGAAGGAGGAGGTGGTGTAGGGTAGAAAAGAGGACTTTAGAAAGGTTTTCAAATGTTTTAAAGTAGGAAAAATAAAATAATTTGCTTTGAAAATCATAAGAAGCCATTAAAGAGTTTTTAAGAAGCTTAGAAAGACATTGGAGTTTTTGAAAATGATAATTAAAATGATAAAATGAGAGAAAAATATGTAAATTGGTTTTATAAAAAAATGAAATAAACAAATTATTAAAAGCCCTTTAACTACATACCCTCCATCCATATTTTGCCACATTACCACCATCCACGTCCCTCTCCTTTTTGAGCACGCAAGGACCCAAGCTCCCCTTTTTACTTCATGTACTTTGATGTTAAATGAAATGTGACATTATATTTTTAATTTATTTTTATTTAATATTTTTTAAAAGATGCCACATCTCATTCTTTTACTTAAGTAAATACATATTTACCATATTATTACCTTACCCATACATATGTTATAGATATATATGTGTGTGTGTGTGTATACGAAAGTGTTTATAACATTTTCGATGATTTTACATGACGAAAGTTTGAAAGATTTCCAGTCGCATTTTCTATTTTTTTTTCAAACTAATTAATTTTGTAAACAATTTTAGAAAATCATTTCACCATCACTAGTTATTAATTAAAATGGGTATATTTGAGTTATAAAATCCATTAATTAATTTTTTAAAATTATATAAATATTCATATTCAAAGTGATTAAATTCCGGATCGTTACATTCCCCCCTCCTAAAAGAATTTCATCCTGAAATTAACACACAAGAAGATAACTCAAATCAACTCAAAAGGCCATATACTATATATCATGAAATCCATACAAAAGATACACACTAAGCAATTACATCACAATCCATACAATACGCAAACAACTACCCTTGCAACAACCTAGGATAAGCTTCCCTCATACTATCTTTTTTCTCCTAAGTACAGTCTCTGGGATCTTTACTCCACTGAATCTTAACCAATCTCACTATCTTATACGTATCTCTTCTCATCCTGATCCACAATACGAACTGGATGTCTGACCACAGTCAGGTTCGATTCTACCTCTAAATCCTCTTGCACAGACGGTTTCACAATCAACGATGGGTCATGCACATACATCCTCAGATGAGACATATGGAAAACATTATGGACCCCCGACAACCTCTCCACAACTCAACGCTATAGGCAAGCGGCCCAATGCTCTCAAGCATATGAAAAGGTCCAACATACCTTGGTGCCAACTTCCCAACTCCCCTAAATCGAACAACTCCTTTAATCGGCGAAATCTTTACAAACACAAAATCTACAACTGCAAATTCCAAATTACTTCGCCTCCAATCTACATAACTCTTCTATCGATCTTGGGCAGCTTACATCCTCCTCTTGATCACCACAACCTTTTCTGTAGTCTTCCGAATCATATCGGGTCCAAGCACTTGTTGATCCCCAGTCTCCACCCAACATACTGGTAACTTGCACGGCCGTCCATAAAGAGCTTCATAGGGCGCCATGCCAATGCTATCTTGATAGTAGTTTTTGTAGGAGAATTCCACCAAGTGCAGATGATCCTCCCACAATCCTACAAAGTCCAAGATGCATGCACTCAACAGATTCTCTAATATTTTTTTCACCCTCTCAATTTATCCATCGATTTAAGGGTGATAGGCAATGCTCAGACTTAGCTTTGTTCCCAAAGCTAGTTGTAATGCCTCCTAAAACTGACTGGTAAAGATGGGATCACGATCACCCATGATACAAACCAGAACTCCATGCAGTCGAACGATCTCCCTCATATAAATCTCTGCTAAGCTGGCTGCTGTACTCGTTGGCTTTACGTGAATAAAATGAGCACTCTTTGTTAACTGATCCACAATGAACCAAACACCTTCATTCCCTTTCCTATATCTGGGAAAACCATCAACAAAATCCATTGATACATGTTCCCACTTCCAATTTAGGATCTCTAGCAGTTGAAGTAGCCCAGCGGTTCTTTGGTGATCGCCTTTAATCTATTGACAGTTCGCACACCTGCTCACAAAGATAGAGATATCCCTCTTCATCCCCTTCCACCAAAACACCCGCTTCATATCTTGATGCATCTATGAAACACCCAGATGGATACTCAACTTGGATTTATGACACTCTGATAAAACAGCCTGTCTAAGACCAATGAAATTAGGAATGCCACGGTGATCCATCTCAAAACTTGAACACTATCCCTCCTCAAATCCCGAATGATTTCTATTAAGCACTTGTCTTCCCTTTGTCAATCCTTTCCAGCAGAGTTGAAGTGACTTCCAAAAGAGCACAAATCGCATTCCTACTCAAAGCATCTGCCACCACATTTGCTTTTCCTGGCTTATATAGAATATCCAAGTCGTAAGCCGCCAGATATTCTAACCACCTCTATGCCTCAGGGTCAAATCCTTTTGAGTGAAAACATACTTTAGGGACCTGTGATCTGTTAAGAGCTCGAACTTCTCACCCAATAAGTAATGTCTCCACATCTTCAAAGCAAACACGACTGCTAACAATTCCAAATTGTGCGTTCATATTCTTCTCATGGGGCTTCAGCTGCCTGCTAGCATAAGCAATCACTTTCCCATGCTGCATCAAAACTGCACGTAAACCCACTCCACAAGCATCGATATATAAAGTCAGTCCTCCACTTCCTTCTGGAATGGCTAAACCAGGAGTGTCGATCAACCTCCTCTTCAACCCAATGTAGCCTTCCTCACACTTTGGAGTCCAAACAAACTTCTTATCCTTTTCATCCGCTTAGTCAAATATGAGGCAATTTTGGAGTAATCCTGAATGAATCTCCTATAAAATCTGACCAGGCCTAAGAAACTTCGAACTTCAGTAGGAGTCTGCGGTGTCTTCCATTCTTGAACAACCGCTACCATTGCTAGATCAATAGATATACCATCTCCCGACACAATATGTCCTAGGTACCTTACTTTTGACTGCCAAAAGTGACACATAGAAAATTTTGCATTTTGAACGTGTTTTCTTAACATTTCTAACACCACTTCCAAATGATGTTGGTGCTCTTCCTCAGTCTTGGAGTAGATAAGGATATCATTTATAAAGACTAACACGAACTAATCGAGAAAATCCCTGAAAACGTGATTCATAAGGTCTACGAAATACACGAGTGCATTGGTTAGCCCAAAAGGCAGAACCAACCACTCGAAGAAAACGTTCGACCCTCTAAACGCAGTTAAGGGTATACTATCTTCCGCTACTTCCAGTTGATGAAATCCAGTAGCCAGGTCCATCTGGGAGAATACTCTAGCTCCATGAAATCCAGCTTAGTGTATTTAATTCATTATTTATATCACTATATAACAAGACATATAACATAAAACTAAATGTATAATTTATTTCAAACAAGATTATTTACAAAGTTATGTTTATATAACAAAACACATAATTGTCATAGGGCACATCCTTAACTCTATCAATCTCCCGCTTGCACTTGGAGCCAATGGAGTCCCATCCCCATGCCTTTGATCAATCATATAAATTAAAATGAGAAAATGCCTTGGTGAATGGATCTATTATGTTATCTTCTGTATATAGTTTCTCAATCATGATCTCTCGGTCGTTGATAAACTACCTTATCATATGGAACTTTCGAAGGTGTATCTCGACTCCTTGTGAGCTTGTGGTTCCTTGGAAATCCATATTGCCGCATTATTTCCACAATATATGAGCATTGGACCTTCAATGCTTGGGATAATCCTAGCTCTTTAATTAATTTGTGCATCGACATTGCTTCTTTTGCAGCATCGTTCAAGGCGATGTAATCGGCCTCCATGGTCAAATCAACTACAACTTCTTATTTGGAATTTTTCCAACTAGTGGTCCCTCCATTAAGGCTAAATACAAAACTAAAGGCTAGCTTACTATCATCAATATTGCTTTGAAAGCTTGGGTCTAATTACCCCTTCATAAGGAGTTCATTGTTTCCATATATGATAAACAAATCCTTAGTATTTCCCAAATAATCAAGATGACCTTGATGGAATTAAGGGTGCGTCCTAAGGGAAGTTATGTAATTTTTTATGTAACCTTAATTTTGTAAAAAAAATCTTATTTGAAATAAAACATGTTTTTGGTTTTGCTTTCTATTATGTGTTGTTATATTGTGATATAAGTAATAAATTGATAGCATTAAACATGTATAAGTAGAAAATCCTTAGGAGAACCGTTTTATCACTTGCAATTATGCATGAGTTCTTAACCATGAGTATTGAGTCAATATAAACTAAAATAACAACTCCTTAAAAATTTCCTAGTCAGGATGTTTCGAGAAAAGGATATCGATACATCTGTTGAGATCAGGGTACGTAACACTCTCCATGTAATAGACATCATTTACTTATGACCCTTGAGGGCACCAACGGTTATGTACTTGTGATTGTTTGTGATGATCACATATTGACTTGAAGAGGGTCGTCTACGGGTTATTATAACCAAGTCAGAGTAGAATATCTCAATGTAATGACATACATAGTCATCTTACTTGAGAGCACTGCCGATCTTAAGTACGTAGGTTGTACATTTACTATGGTCAACCACATGGCATGGCGACCATGTTAAGGCCATACGATGAACTGCTCAAAGTGAAACACTACTCAAGAATGGATTTGTCTCCTTTGTTATAGAAGGTCAATATCACCATAATTGGTAAGTCACCTTAAAGTCAAAATCATTGTCTATAGTAAATAGGTTAATAGATAAACTTGTCCGATTGAAACAAGGAATTTAAAGTGAACTACGCAATTAATATATATATATATATATATATATATTAATAGAAATTTTGACCTTATACCAAACTCTATACACTACGTGACATAATGACGACGAAATGAATACGTGTAAAAACTATCGTAGGTGAGCTTATATTGGATCAAAAATATGATTTTGACTGAGTGGTCAGTAGACATTATAATTCACCCTATACAATGCTTCAACAAAGTCCATACAAACTTCTGTTTTTAAATTGTTTAAAATTGATCGTGGATCGCGAGTTCACATCAAAGTGTCAATAAAAGTACATTGTTAGTTATTTTTGAATTCGATGAATGTAAAATAAATTAATAAATACTATAATTTACTAAAAAATGCGTGCTGACATGTGGCTATTTTAATTATTTATTTCAAGCTTAAAATTGGATAGAACGATGTATAAAATTATTCATCAGTTCAATCGGTTTGCGAGCTAGGAATTACTTAACTAAATGATGATTGAAAATGGAGTCAAAAGGGGTCTTGACCTTCCTTGGTCAAACCAAGACCGACAACATATGGGGATAGGGAAAGACTATAAAGGGTCTGATAGCATGAAGTAAAGGACTCGATAGGAGCGATCTCTCATATGGACTCCCTTGGGACAACATAGATAAGTTTTAATACAATAATACATCTCAATAGTATGTATCTCATCTCGGCACAGACCAGTGTACATGTGTTTCCAGGATTGGGTAAAATAGAATCAGAAAACATACAAAATCATATCCTAGATAAAACAGAATAACAAAAGCGATCACAATATAATATATACATAGCAGATTTCAATGGACTGGAACATCTCAAAATACATACATATATACATGGCTGATAACATAAAACAACCCAAAATGATATGCATAGGCATAGATACAACTACATCATCATCATCATCATCATCCACTAAACAGTACAAGACAGAACAAGGTAAATATAACCACAAAGTACGAAAACATGAACAACATCATGACATACTATAATTGTAAACTGAAAATATGACAATCCACCATTATCTACTGCTTCGTCCTAAAATTCATCTCAAAACAATAACGCAATCAAAAGAATACATCTTGTGCACAACCGCGGTCTGACCTGAGATTGTTAAACAAATAACAAACCCAAACCAGAGGTAGAAACTAGATGTGAGTGTAATAGTGCACATAGCAGAATATAGTGTAAGTGTGGTGTATAAATGTGATATGTACATGATATCAAATATGTCACACACTCGCTAGACTATACCACCAATATCTCCTTGCATATACAGTGATAACACAAGTATCACAGCTCTAGTTATGTGACTTACACTTGCAACTCTAATCAACTGAGGAATTATTATTATATTCATTTATATGTTGCATCTTTATCAATATTATTCAGTCTATTTTAAGTTTTCAAAAGAATGAGGTATTAATCACTGGTGAACACTACTCATTTTCAATCTACCAAACGATGCATCGAAACCAAGATATACGGTCTATTTTAACCGCATACCCCTCGACCTGTATTGTGGGTGACTCTACACGATCTCTTAGTTGCATAATCTATCTCGTCTCATCCTCATTGGCGCACCCCGTTATGCATCATACATCACCCTATTTCCATCTCATCTTCATCATCGTAGCACCAATGCTTGTCTTTGTGGTTGTGTCCGTGCAATAAATTATTTGGGTTGTAGTGGTGGTGGGATCACGTTTCCACGATTTGAGGAGCGATCTCAAATTATGCCAGTTAGGATGGATAACTAGCATGCCCAGTAACTTACCTCGTGTCGATCAATCATCATTATCATACTTATTTATTTATTTGCAAACGATCTCACTATAACATTTAGCCCTACAAATGTTGTTTATCCTGATGTCCTTTAAAGTGTTTCATGTATATTTCACATATCACATGTTGTAGCATCAAAGTGATTTACATATTTATAGACACGAGAAGAAGATTTCATAGCACGGTGTTAAAATGATTCATATACATAAGCATGGGATAAATATTTCATAACATGTTATTATCATATAATACGATAACATTAAACAATTATATAGGCATGTAGCATGAGTTAGGGGTCATAATCATAATGTAGCATGCAATCCATAGCACTTCATCATACAAGTCTCCAACAACAACTAGTATCTCAGAGCGTTGTAAATATTTCACATATATATGAATGAATAATACAAAGAATCATGAGAAAATGTGTCAACGTAGGGGTGATAACAATGAGTTGGACATAAGTAATCATAATACAAAGCTACATAAGTCAAAACCATATATTTATTCATCAAGTATAACCACATATCATCATACCCTTATAACATGGATAGAGTAATGAAAACAAAAGGCATATAAACAAAATGTGACATAATTATTAATATTGAAAACAAAGTGGAAATGGCTATTCAAAAACCTCATTTTTAGAAACAATAATTTTTTGACCAATTTATAATATATTTTTTGAAATTATTTCAAATAAAAGTTTTGTTTTCAAAACTATATTTACAAAGCCCTTATATATCAACACCAATATTTGTATATATTTATAATTAAATATACTTAATAAATTTTCATATTAAATATATTTTTCCAAAAATGCTTTTTATATAAAATATAAATTATAAACAATAATTAATCAAAATAATAATTTCTACCCTTCTTTGCCTGGAGCTTATTGCTCGAGGTAAGGAACAACTGGTCAACCGATTGGGATACAGTCGGTCGACTAGTTGTATCGTCTCTTGGAGCATTTGCTCCAGGTTAAAACCAATCGATCCGCCCGACATACAAATGGATTTAGGCATTCTAAGCCAAATTTTACATCCATTCTAACATACAAAAGGCATGCAGTGATTACATAGCACATATATCAAGAATTAGAAGATTTATTAAAGTGGATTTATGTTTTCCTACACAAAATGTAGTAACTTAGCTTCAATCATTCACATAAATATGTATTATACATATTCAAGCAAAATAGAGTATATAACATCATACATAGTGAATTAAAGCATTATATGAGAATTGTAAGGGCTAAAAGTGAAGTTACACTTACTTGGAATAATAATGAAACTTGAATTTTTCACTTTTCTTGCTTTAAAAGACCTACTACTTACTCAATCACTTACCTACTTTATGTAATAAAGAGGATTAGAATATTAATTTAAGATTAAACAGAGGTTAGTAATGGACTAGGAGAGGTTGGTAAATAATTTCTTACCTTTGTCTTCAATGCTTTGGCTAAAAAGTTGATTTTTAATATAAGACAAAGAGTGGAGCTGCCATGAATTAGGTTTTCTTAGTTTAGAAAATGTTTTGGAAATGAGAAATGAGTATGGATGATTTCCTTGGCTTTGGGTTTATTATATGATCTTTCTATCACATTAGCTATTGAAAAATGCGTTCCTACTTCATATAAAGGTTATTAACATCTTTTGAGTATATTTTAACATATTTTTGCACATTTAAAAATTTTCTAATCCACATAACTATTTTCCTTATACCATATTTTCTATAAACAAAATTTTTGATTCCTGTTTTTGAATTTTAAATCAAGAATAATATTTTTTAAATCATAAATTATTCACTAAAAATAATTTATATTAAGGGGTTTTTAGGCTCAAGGAAAAAGTTGAAAAAAAATTTAGTCTCAAGGACAACAAGTTTGCTTTTTAGGCTGAAGGACACTTTCTAATGTAAATCACAGAATGATAGTTATAACTATCATTTTCTATTTACACTTAAAAGTGTCCTTCAGACTAAAATTTTTTGCAACTTCTTCTCTGTGCCCATTTTCTTATTATTATATTAATTTGTACATTTTCATTTTAGATATATGAAATTTTAAATTTCTTTTAATCCATAAACCCATATTTTTATTCCTTAACACGAATTTTAAATCAGTATTCAATAATTTACTAATAGCTTGTTTATTTTTCCTTAAAATATTTTCAAATATGTAATTTTTAAATCTTATCCTAAGGTCACTAATGGATACCCGAAATTTTTTAAATTCGTCTACATCCTTTTATGAAAAGCGGATAAATATTCAATATTAGGGAAAAATTACACAGATGTGGATACGAAGACATACCCATCTAAAATTTATCTATTTGGTTTCTCTTAAGATTATAGTTTAACTTATGTGTATTTTAGTACAATAAAAGATATATATATATATATATATTTTATTAAGTTAGTAGTTTTATTATTTGGATTAAGTGCATATTAACTACTTGAAACAATTTATTATCATCATATTTGTTGATTTTGCATATTTTTATAATTAATGGGATTGAAAAGATTAATGTTTCGCCACAATTTTCTCTATATCCATGGATACGAATATATAATATCCGAAAATGGATTCGGAATGCGGATATGGCACTATCCACATTTGAAAGTACTCGTTGACAAGCCTATCTTATCTCAAGTAATTTTCCTAAATATTAATTTTATCCTAATTTATAGGATTTCCTTATTTAATTCCATATAAAACAGTTTCTAAATTCATAACAATTATTTTTCTCAAAAACTGTTTAAAGTACCAAAATCAATTGTTTGTTGCTAAATTCTCAAATTATTCATAAAATGTATTTAGTTAAAATTATTATATTTTGGCTCTTAGCTGAGTTGTTACAGCTGTTTTATGGCTATAAATAATCTAGCCTCCATACCATTCTATCCATTTTTCAGGTGTTGTGCCTTCATCTCCAACCGTTTACCCCTACCTCTATGAAGTCGTTTCTTCAAGGTTGCAACTTGAAGACAATGAGGAGATAAAGGTGCTCTAAGAGGAAGATTTGCATAAACAACGCACTAACTCTCATCAAGCTCATTTCAGAGAAATGTAATATTTTCTAATCTAGTTTTAATGTAACCCTATTCAATTTTATATTTTGGACGAAGATTATTAAAAAATTTATTTTCCTTATAAAATTATAATTTATATTAAACTATATATCTTATATATATATATTATATTTGTAAATATATATTAGATATTTATACCGACCTATTTTTATTAAATTCCATTCCTCCATTTCAAAAAATATAAATTTATTTAATATTTTATATATATGATTAATTTAAAATAATACCTTTGCAATTATTATTTTCATTTCAATTTAAATAAAAAAATTAGTAATCATTTTTAATTTATTCTTTGTTGTAATAATTTAAAAAAATTATATGTATATGTATACGTGTGTGTATTCATGTATTAAAAGATCTATAAGGTTTTACATAAAAAGCATTAAAAAATTTGAATCACAATAAAATGAAATTTTTATTTTTTAATATTTTTACTAAATCAAATGAATTTTAAAATAAAATTTTGAATTTTTAAAATACTTGTATAAAGGTGGTCGAACTAAAATAAAATATAAAAGAACCACTTAACGGCTACAAAAATATAATAAAACGTAATAATTTTCATTATATATATATATATATATATATTGAATAAGTCAAAATAGTTAACATTTGAGTTTTGAAATATTTAAAATAGCCGAAAATAAATATATGAATTATATATATAAAGATTTTTTTAATACATATACATTTATTACAATAAAATATTTTATTTATAATATTTTTATACATATTTATATATATATATATTTAATTATACACATACACATTTGTATGTTTTAAATTTAATTATTTTATATAAATAGTTTAACGACCGACACACACACACATATACATTTGTTTCATGTTCACATAAAATAATAATATTAAATTTTATATTATATATGTACATCACACTTAAACATCTTATTGGTCGTAGGACAAAGTAGTCAATTTTTCCTATGAACCCCCAGTATAGATTACATGCATGCATGCATGCGCACACACACTATTGTGATGTTCATATTGTGAATATAAATATCATAAAACATTAAATATAAGTTAAAATAAATTAAAAATTCAATTTTAAAATAAATTATTAATAAATTTATTTTAAACATTAGATTAAATATATATTCTAATTACACTAATTATGTTTAAATATTTCAAATCTCCTTATTAATCAAATAACTAAATTTGACTCAGTGTAAACAATATTTTATTTACACAAACACAAAATGAAGATCTTGTATAATTTATAATAGGTAAAATTTTGGAATTTACCTTTTTTTTACTCCATTGTCACTGCACCTGATCCAACACATACTTTAACTATTGTATAATTATTTTCTTCCAAATTTGGTTGATATCGACTAACCACACCTACTAGGAAAGCAACATTTGACCTTATACATGGCATAATATACACGATGGATAATATTGCAGAAGTATAAGGAATCTGACTCATGCGTTTCCTTTCCTCATCCGTGGATGAAGAGTGTATTTTAGAAAGGATAATTCCATTTTGCACTAGAACATTTTTGTGCTTAGAACTTTCCATACTAAATTCTCTTATTATGGTATCTATGTACATAGATTGAGACAACCCCAATGTTCTTTTGGATCTATCTCTATGCCTCGCCTAAATCATTCATTAAGAAATTATTAGACAACAAAGCTTTCATTGATTGTTACATCGGTACATTATTACCAGTCAACAGTAAGTCATCGATATATAATATGAATAATGTTACATCACCATTTTGCTCCTTTTATATACACACACTTCCCCCGTGTTTTGATAAAATCCAATGTTTGATTACCTTATCAAAACATTTGTTCCAACAACTTTGTAATGATCCTTTATTTTTAACGTTAGAAATCAATTACAAATGCCACTAAACACGAGTGCAACTAATTTCTAATATTACAAATAGTGGATCGTTTGTTTTAAAATTTATTTTTTCAACAACTAAGAAAGGAAAAAAAGAAATCTCGTAGCGGAATCAAACATCAATATAAAATAACATTGTTTCAATAATACAATAATTTTATAGTATTATCACATCAATTACACTACAAATACATCAATCATTACCAACTTGTGAACAATGTAACAATGGTATAAAAGATTATACCAAATCAACCAATCATGACATAGCCTGCATCCCCTTTCCATTTCCTCTTCTGCTCCTATCTGCAACTTCACAACTGTACATATATATACAGCTAAAAAGAAAAAAGGTTTCAACTATATTTGGACTGCACCTAACCCTATACACTACAACCATAGCTCGACAGCTATTGCATAGGAAAAGACTGCCTACGTACCCTTTGAGGATCAAGCCCATGTAGTTTTATTTTTTGTTATTCTCCTACATCCAAATAATTGTTAGCACATAGTAATCATAAAATTCATGAAACTATCACAACCAACACAATTAGTGCAACCAACGCAATCAATGCGACTATTACAACCAACAAAATCAATGCAACTACGGTAACCAATGCAATCAATGCAAGTAGGAAACACTACTCCTATTAAACCATTCCAATAAATCATCATAAATATGAGGTAACAACAATAATAACACACTTAGCTGTTAAATATCACAATCATTTAACAACACACAATGTCAACTGCAGACATCAAACAAGCCAATCACATCATGCATATACTCACATACTAATTATCAACTATTAGTAATACGCTATTAATATAAGTATAAACCAATCAAATGTGTACAAAACCACTATATTAGCAACACAAATGCCAATAATAAAACCATAGTCAAATACACACACGTAGTAGTAATGGAAAAATATCGCGCTTACATCCAAATACGATCAGATCGTCATAAAACAACATATGTGATATATAGAATCAACCATTAATCACATATTGCATTTATTCAAGGTCATATTTATGACCATTGTTTTCTCTTAAGTATAAAATCATTGTATTATTTTTATTATAATAGTTCCTTTTATTTATCACAGGACAATAATAATTCTTCAAAAAATGATAATATACTTCAAAATACTTTATTGTAATCTAATTATTTCAAATTTCTCCAAACATCGTATTTTATCTCAAAAATAGTAGTTTCCACAAAATCATATTACTATTTGTATAATCTCATTTTATCAAAAAATAATAATAAACCTTTCAATTTTAACTAAAATATATCTTCCACAATTATTTATGAATATCCCTCGAAATTCATAAATAATACCCTTATTAGATTGCCTCTATTAATTTTATTTAATTTTTTAAAAGACTGTTATTTACAATCATCATAAAGCTGTAAATAATCATGTCTACCATTTATTTATCTAATCTTTCCATTATTATTCAATTTATTTCAATTATTTATTTTTAAATTCATATCAAAATTAATTATGATTAAACAGCCAAAAATAAGACAATCATTCAATTAAGACATAATTCATCCAAGATAACCAAACAATCATCCATAGAACATAACATGTATGGACAAATATAATTTTTCATCAATAGTTACGTATCTTATAATTTAAAAAATAAATTAAATAAATAAGCAAACCATGCTAATGTGCTTTTTTCAGCTGTTAACTCAGCAAACCTAATGTCATATCATCCGACATTTTGCCATGATTCCAATGGAAGAAACTGTGCGTGAATTGGAGTTTGTATGTGGAAGATATTCAAGTTATAAGACATATTGTTACAATATTAATTTGTCCACATTTCAATATTAAAATAATCAAGGTTAACTATTCACATTCTTTCGCACGCACACAGCATGGAACCCATGCGCACAATGCAAAATCCATTTCTCTTGTTTTGACAAACTTTTAACTACTTCTGGCAGCCACTTTGAACCTCTAATGGCCAATCCAAGTCCAGATCTGGAATCCCCATGTCACCGCCTCCCAATATGAACCGACAACCCAGCTTCCGTCGTTGCCACATCACCAGAACCGCCATCGAGTTTTTCCACGTATTTTGAATTATTCTGGCCATTTTGTTGAGATCTGAGATGATCGGTCACCATAGATGTGTTCCATTTGTCGTCCTCGACGTAACTATACCTTCCGATTGTCAGTTGGTCTTTGTTTCACCATTGAATTAAAACATGGCCTATAGATGGACGAGACCATTTCATCAATTTCTGGTCATTTGGATAGTCGGATGGGATAATGAATTTTAGACACCTATTCGTCTCATTGAGAGCTTCGAATCCATATATAATTTGATAGGGTTTGTACATTTTGCATTTTTTAACCACATTTAATTAATTTGCTTATCACCATTAGCAAATAATTACAATTTTTGAGATTAGAGAAGAAAACTGAAGATAGATGTGACACCTAGGGTTCTATACCTTACTTATATATTCGTTAGGCTGGGTTACATGTTTTTTTATCTAGTTTGGCCCGAAACAGCTACATACATTATTTAAACATTGTAATGACTCTATTTCACAAACTTAACTCCAAATGCATCAAAACTATTTATTATACTGATTGTATCGAAAAGACCTTCGCAATGGTTATAAACACGATACCCAACTCACCATTTTACTAGATATTCATTCTTAGTTAATTTAATATTTTGTAGTATCAAATTTGCACGTCATTACATTCTCCTCCCTAAAAGAATTACGCCCTCGCAATTTCTCAAATACAACCATTGATTGAATCAATAAAGTCTCATCATGAGTTTAATCACAAAATACGGGAAAGTATATTAATCAAAATCAATCATCTTTCATTGTAGTACACGACATCCGCACAATACAATCAATCATGACATATTACAATTCATTCACAATAATGAATTCAACTAAATACTATAGCAACACATTGAATCCCTTAATCATGCATCCAAACTATAGTATATAATAATAACACTCCATCAACAAATGATGAAACAATCCCACCCATAGATCAACTCCATACATAAGTGACAACATGCGTCTTAACAATCCAAACGTAGTCACCTATAATGGAAATACATAACAAATTTTAGGTGGTCCAATCGTACACGCATAATAAGAATATACATAAACCGATAATCAACATAGCTCATTCATGTAAAGCATGCACACACCCTGAAAATGTTAATCATCACATTATCATACCAACCAAAAACACACGTATGCTAATCCCTACGCTGATTACCCTTCCACTATAATATGTATATCTTCCAATCCATTGATGAACTTCCTCATAGTCTCATCCTCGTAATAATTCGTATATCATCTCATGCCTACACCTTCCAAAATAATATTCGTGCCCACTCATGGCTACCTCTTTAAGATAATGTTGCACTTGTATCAATCCTCGATTTTCCGGTCCCTCGCATATGTCAGGAAATATAAACCATCACTAAGAAGAACTAGGCCACCACCAAAGTTTTATACCAAACACTTCTCGCCACCACTAAGGCAAATTAAACCATCACCAAGTCTTCACATCATATTAGCCATTACCGAGGTCCCACCTTGCCATAGCCATCACCAAGATCTCGCATCACCATGAATTTTCCAAAGTCTCACTCACCACCATCATTACATCGATTAACATTTCAAATACACCAATTATTACCAACTTGTGAACAATATAACAATGGTATAAAAAAATACCAAATCAACTATCCATGACATTGCTTGCATTCCCTTTCCCTTTCCTCTTTTCCTCCTTCCTACAACTTCACAACTGTAAGAATATATACATAATAAACAGGAAAAAGGTTTCACTATGTTTGGACTGCGCCTAACCCTATACACTATGGCCATAGGCTCAATAGCCATTGCATAGAAAAATACTGCCTACGTGGCGCTTTTGGGGGATCAAGCCCACACAATTCTGTTTCCTGCTCTTCTCTTGCATCCAAATAGTCATTAGCACATAACAACCATAACATCCATGCGACCATCGCAACCAATGAAACCAATGCAATCACTTCAACCAACGTAATCAATGCAACTACTGCAACCAATATAATCAATGCAACTGTTATAATCAACGCAATCAATGCAAGCGGAAAACACTACTCCTAATAAACCATTCTGATCAATCATCATAAATATGAGGTAACAACATTAATAGCACATTTATCCATTGAATATTACAATCATTTGAAAACATATAATGTCATCCCCAAAAATCAAATAAGCCAATCATAACATGCATATACTCACATATTAATTATCAACTATTAGTAATACACCATCAATGTAACTATAAACCAATCAAATGTGTACTGGACCACTATATTAGCAACATAAACACCAACAATAAATCCATAATTAACTACACACACGTAGTAACAATGGAAAAATAACGCGCACACATCCAAATACGATCTCATCGTCCTGAAACAACATATGTGTTAAATAAAATCAACCATTAATCACATATTACATCCATTCAAAATATCATATTTACGACCGTTGTTTTCTCTTAAGTATAATATCATTGTATTATTGTTTATTATAAAGCGTCTTTTATTTATTACAAGACAATAATAAGTCTTTCAAACTGTCCCTCCCATACCTTCAACTATTCCTTCCCCAGCTTCTCCGTCAGGCCCCCTTCCAAACTCTCCTCCCGCCTTACCTCCGTCGGTTCCCCCCCTCTTGTTTCTTCTTCCTCTCATCCACCATTTGCTTCTTCCTCCTGGTCCTCGCTTTTCAAAACCAAACCCCGTAATGCTGGGCAATACTCCCCAATTAATTTTCCCCTTGTTTTTGATGGACATGCTCTGGTTCCACCGGACGAAGTGATTAAGGCTGGAAGTGAAATTTGGAGTGATTGGCTAGTTGGGTTCTTTCTTGATAAACCTCTATCCTACCTTACTGTTATCAATCATTTGAAGAAGTTATGGAAGTTAAAAGGGGAGATTGTGGTTAAATCTGATGGAACTTTGTTCCATTTCCATCTGTCTTGCGCGGAGGACAGAAGGAAAATTTTAGAAGCTGATCCAATTTTCTTAAGGAACAAAATTTTCATTGTTAAGGCATGGGATCCTTCAATTGGTAATAGTTGCAGTACCATTAGATCAGTGCCTGTATGGCTTAAACTATCCAATATTCCTATCTTTTCTTGGTCTCATCTAGGCATCAATTGGTTAGCTTCTAGAATAGGAAGGCCGTTATGTATGGATTCATCCACTGAGAGGCTGGAGAGGATTGGTTTTGCTAAATGCTTGGTGGATGTTACTCCTGATTGTCAATTAGTTGATGAGTTTCCTGTTAAATTGCTAGATGGATCTAGTTAGTTGGTTCAAGTCAGCTATCTTTGGAGGCCTGATATATGTAATAAATGTAAGGAGTTTGGTCATTTAAACATTTCATGCCTGAAAGAGTGTGGTGAAAATGATGGTAGTAAGGATGATGCAGCCTTGAAAAAGAAATATCAAGAAGAAACAAAAACAAATAAAGGGGTAGGCAAACTTCAAAAAAAGGTAAGCAAGTCTGACAAAAGGTTGCAAATAGGAAAACAAATTTCAGAGAACCATCCTCCCAGTATCAGCCTGATTTGAATGTGAGCAAGGTGTGTGTTGATGATCAAGTAGGAAAATACGATAAGCAACTACAAAAAGAAACGGAGAGTACTAGTGATAAGAGAGGAAATGATATTAATTTGCAAGTATGTCTTCCTGACAAGGAACATGATGTTTATCAGACCTACAATAAATTTGGAGTTTTAAATGATACGAATGATGATGCTCTTGAAGGAAATGAAGCAAAAAGTGAGGAAGATAATGTTGAGGAGGAAATTATTGTTGTTGAGGAGGACGACAATGATGACGAGGAGCATAGATCAAATAAAGGAGAAATTATTGTTGTGAATGAATGTGATCTTTCTGTTGAAATTGTTTTTGAAGAAGCACAAAATATGCACAGTATATCCTTTGTGCATGGTATTCATTCCTTGCCTGCCAAAGGAAATTTTCAGATGCAAACTCATCAATCTGAACATAACATGAACTACCATGAAACATCTTTAACATTTCATAACTCCAAACCCTCAACCAAAGTAAATTTCTCATCCTCCCCTGATCCTGAAGTGCTTTTTTGCAGTATTTTGCAAAGGCAAATTATTGACTTAATTATCTCTATGTATTCTTCTTCTCTTCCTTCTACCATTTCTTCCTCATCTCTTTCTTTATCTTCAAACTAATCAGCCCCAAGTCAACCTTATGTTTTCTTAGGATCGATTCCAGGTTGGAAATCTCCTCCCGTCTCTCCAAAAGATCATATTCAAACAATCAGTGCTACAAATGCTAATTTCAGGAAAAAAAGGAAATCTATGAAACAAATCCATGTCTCTTTAAGAGCCGAGTCTCCCATTACTAGGAGCATGAAAGAAGCTGCTCACCAATCCTTAGTTTAATTAATGATGCACAACTTCGGAGCTTGGAACATTAGAGGATCTCATAACTTCCTCAAGTTAGATCATGTCAAGCATTTAATAACAACTCATCAGCTGACTATATTTGCTATCCTTGAAACCAAATTAAATATTCCCCTAACAATTTCCGCTGCTAAGTATGTCAATCCATCCTGGTCCCTGTCTCATAATCTTAATGAAGCTAGCTATGGTCGAATTTGGGTGCTTCATAATCCTGCTGTTCTCTCCCTTGATCTCCTTCTTGCTACACCCCAATTAATGCATTTTCATGCCAAGTATTACAATCCTCCCTCTTCTTTTTACATATCTTTTGTGTATGCATCTAATTCTCAAGTCTCTAGACAATCTCTTTTCAACTTAATTCCGGCCCTAAGACAAGAAACTCATCCTTGGGTTATAGTTGGTGATTTCAATAGCTGTTTCGCCTTGTCTGACAAGCATGGTGGTCTGCCACTCATGCCAAAGGATATCATCCCTTTGAACACTACCATTTATGATTCATCTCTAATTCCTATTCATAGGGAAGGTGCTCACTATTCTTGGAACAATAGATCCAGGAGTGGAGCTAGGACCTTTTCGAATATTGATCATTCATTTTCCAACTTCAAAGCCCTTTCCTCTGGGCCTAATCTTTCTACCTTCCTTCCTCCTTCAATACTCTCTTATCATTCGCCTCTCATCATAACCTCTGGTAGGAAGCTTCATGGAGTCAAAAGAGGATTTAAATTTTACAACTCATGGATCCTTGATCCTGAATATAATAATATAATACAAACCGCCTGAGCTAATGAATATTTTGGAAATCCGATGTTTATTTTTTGCAGGAAGCTCAGGGCAACTAAAGAAGCCTTAAGGGTTTAGGCAAAAGACAAATTTGGCAATGGCAATCTCAGATCCTCAATACTTAAGAACAGGCTCAGGGAGGCTCAGGAGTTGATGATGGCTTTTCCTGACAATGCTGAATTGGCTGTTAAGGAAGCTGCTCTTTTCCTTAAGCTCAATCAAGCTATGGAAGTTGAATGTGATATGAAGAAGCAGCAGTTGAGAATTAAATGGGCTACTGATGGAGACAGGAACACAAAATTTTTCCATGCTTCCCTAAAGGTTAAACACTCAAATAACAACATCTATTCCATTCATGATGAAGTAGGAAACTTGCAAATTACCCTCGAGACAGTGGACAGAGCCTTTCTCCTCCATTTTTCTGGTCTTCTTGGCAATGATAAAAACTATATTCCTCAGTTGGATGATCTCTCGTATGTTTCTGTGCCAAAAGTCAATAATGTCGAAGCTGCTAAGCTTGTGGAAAAAGTGACCAATGAAGAAATAAAGAATACACTCTTTGCTATGAATAAGAACTCGAGTGGCGGTCCTGATGGATTCAACGTGCAGTTTTTCACTTCTACTTGGGATATTGTAGGTGGCCTTTTCTGTAAGGCTGTGTATAATTTTTTCGACAAGGTTAAGCTTCTCAAATCGGTTAATGCTACGAATTTGGTTTTGATTCCTAAGAGCCTACATCCAACATCTGTGTCCTCCTTCAGACCAATCTCATGTTGCAACGTTGTTTATAAGTGTATATCAAAAATTATTGCCGCTAGACTTGTTGCTGTGTTGGTGAGAATCATCTCTAAGAATCAAGTTTCTTTTCTTCCTAATAGAAACATTCTCGATAACATAATGCTTGCTCATGAGCTTTTAAAGGGTTACAGCAGTGTTAATGCCACTCAGGGAGCTATGTTAAAGCTTGACCTCAAGAAAGCATATGATAGTCTACAGTGGACTTCTGTTGTCAGAACCATGTCCCTTATGGGGTTCCCAAAAATTTCTGTTGCTTAGATCTATGAATGCATCTCTACCCCATCATTCACTTTGATTTTGAATGGAGCTAATTCTGGATACTTTGCCTCCAAGCAAGGGATAAGGCAGGGGGAACCTCTATCATCCTACATTTTCATTTTGGTGATGGAAGTTTTTAGATGCTATATTAGGCCTTTGTATCTGTCTAGGCAGATTCATTTTCATCCCAAATGTAAGGACATGCAACTAACTTCTCTTCTTTTTGCTGATGACATCATGTTATTCACCAAGCCTAATCTTCAGTCTATTGAAACCATTAAATGTGCTTTGCATAGATTCTACTTGATGACAGGTCTTGAACTAAATCTAAATAAATCTATTATTTTGTTTGCTGGAGTGTCGAGTTTGCAAAGGCAAATTCTCTCATATGCTGCTGGGATGCAAACCATGAATCATGATATGACCTACCTTGGTATGCCACTATGTACTTCTAGGGTGACTCAGTCTAACTGTTTAACTCTCTTTCAAAAAATTACTGCTGTCCTGGAGAGGTGGGCTACCAAATTTTTGTCTCAAGCTGACAGACTCGTTCTTATCAAGTCAGTGTGCTTTTCAATGATGGTCTATTGGGCTAGGGCTTTCATCCTTCCTTCTAAGCTCTTGAATATGGTCAGATCTGCCATGATGAGATTATTCTGGTTTGGATCAATACATGCTAAGAAGGTTTTTCCATGTTCTTTCACAATTTTTGAGAAACCTTTAAGCAAAGGTGGCTTAGGCTTGTTCAACATTCCTGTTTGGAACAAGGCTGCATACAGTTATCACTTAAATGCTCTAATGCATAGGAAGGACTCTTTATGTGTTAAATGGACTCTAAAGCATAATGTTGGTACAAAGAATTTTTGGCAGATGGAAGTCCCTCAATCTTGCAGCTGGATATGGAGGAGTATTTTGAACTTGAGGAATACATTTAGGCCTTTAATCCAAATACAACTTTTTGGCACAAGTGATCGTAGTTTCTGGCATGAGCCTTGGATAAGCAGAGGCATTATTCTAGATCAAATCTTCACTTATCAGCAGAAATTTCAATCTGGTATTGGCTTAAATGCCAAGGCCGTTGACTATATTGCAAATGGTAAACTGATGCTGCCTTATTCCAGTAATCAATCTATCAGATCCCTATGGAACCAATTTGCTTCTAACAAGTATGTTCTTCATGACCATGATTCTGTGCAATGGAATGGCAAAGCCCACTCTATTTCATGTGTTTATGTAGCTCTGTTGGGTATAGATTCCATGCTCAGTTGTAAATGGCACAGGGTTACTTGGGATGCCATATCTCCAAGTTCTGATAATCTGATGCACTGGAAAGTAGTGAACAAGGCTCTGTTAACTAGCGATAAATTGCTTGCTTTTGGTATGTCTGTTCCTTCTTTCTATGTTTTGTGCAATACTCAAGAAGAATGTGCCCTGCATATATTCTTCGAATGTCCCGTTGTTCTTAATCTTTGGAGTAAGGTGTTGAGTAATTTGGGGATGGCTGCTGTCCCACATCTTTCTGCTGATCAGTGGGCTTTGATCGAGAATGCTACAAAGTGGAATTATGTGAGAAGATTACCTTTCTTTTTCATTTTAAAAAAGCTGATGAAGTAGTGTGGTTTGAAAGGAATAGGAGGAATTTTGAAGGGCAAATGAGGAGTCATGATGTGCTTTGGGCTGTTCTAAAGCATGATATTCTAATTGGTATGAGAACGAGTAAGCATGATTTTCAAGTGAATCAGATTGAGTCTTGGATACCATAGCTCCTCTTGTTTATTTAGCTTTTTCCTTTTTCTTTTAGTTTCTCTGCTCATGGTTCTCATGAGTGTGTCTTTCATCGTTTTCCCATTATATCTTTGTTTTTCTTTTTTAATAAATCTGGTAGGGGACCAGTTTTTAACCCCACTTGCTCTGCAAAAAAAATAAGTCTTTCAAAAATTATAATATACTTCAAAATGTTTTATTATAATCTCATTACTTCAAAAACAACGTATTTTATCTCAAAAATAATAGTTTTCACAAAATCCATATTATTATTTATAAAATCTCAGTTTATTAAATAATAACAGCACCCCTCCAATTTTAGTTAAAATATATCTTCCATTATTATTTTTGAATTTCCTTTGAAATTCATAAATAATAACTTTATTAGGTTTCTTCTATTAATTTCATTTAATTCATTAAATTACTGTTATTTACAAACATCATAAAACTATAAATAATCATTTCTATCATTTATTTATCTAATCTTCCCATTATAATTCATTTTATTTCAGTTAATCATTTTCCCATTCGAATTAATAATTAATTATAAGCAAACACTCAAAAATACGATAATTAACAATAATTATTCAACTAAGACATAATTCATTCAAAATATTATAATAACCAAATAGTCATCTATAGAACACAATATATATGAAGAAACATTATTTTTCATCAATAGTTACATATTTTATAATTTAAAATTTCTCCTAATTAAATAAATAAACCATACCAATATGCTTTCTCTAACAGTCTCTAAACTCGGCAAACCCAATGTCATATAGTCTAGAATTTTGCCATGATTCCTATTAAAAAAACTACACGTGAATTGGAGTTCGTATGTGGAAGATATTAAAGTTATAAGAAATATTATTAGAATACTAATTTGTCCACATTTCAATACTAAAATAATCAAGTTTAATAATCTATGTTCTTTCGCATGCATACAACACGAAACCCATACGCACATCATTGAACCCATTCTCCTATTTTGACAGACCTTCGACCACCTCTTGTTCCCACTTTGGATCACTAACGGCTAAATTGAGACCATATCACACATTCACATGTCATCGCCTTCTAGTCCGACTCGACCACCCAGCCTCCACCACTGCCACATTATTAGCACTGCCATTGAGTTTTATCATGTATTTTGGATTATTCCAGCCATTATTTTGAGACCTGACATGATCTACCATAGATGTGTTCCATTTGTCATCCCCGATGCAACGGTACATTCTGATCATCAATTGTTCACTATTTCACCATTGAATCAAAACATGGCCTACAAACGGTCGAGACTATTTCATCAATTTCTGGTTAACTAGATCGTCGAATAGGAAAACAAATTTCAAATGCTTATTCTCTTTGTCGAGAGCTTCAAATCCATATATAATTCGATAGGTTTGGACATTTTGAATTTTTTAACCACTTTTAATTTATTTGTTAATCACCATTAGTGGATAATTAAGAAATTTTGGGATTTGGGAAGAATATCGAAGATAGAGGTGATGGCTAGGGTTTCATAGCCTCACTTATATAATCGTTAGGCTGGGTTATTCTTGTTTATATGGTTTGGCCTAAAATAGTTATATATGCTAGTTAAACACTAACCATAACTCCAAATGCATCAAAACCGTGTATCTAACCAATTGTCTTAGAAAGACCTTCACAATGGTTATAAATAAGATACCTAATTCTTCCTTTTGTTAAAAATTCATTCTTAATTAATTTAATATTTTGCGGTGTCAAATTTGTGGATCGTTACATCCTTAATGCTTTCTTAAGACCAAAAATTGATCTTAAGAGTCTAGATGCTTTATGCTAGTCCTACCGACCTCAAACTCTATGGTTTTGACATATAAACAATCACTTCTAAATTGCCATTTAGAATGTTGTTTTAATGCCCATCTACCATATTTCATTGTCATAATAAGCGATGATATCAGGTAGTATATGAATGAACCAAGCATGGCGATTGGCAAAAGCGTTTCATCGTAATCAAACACTTGAATTTGACAGAAACCTTTCGCAACCAACCTTGTTTTATAGGTCTCGACCTTTTCATCTACACTGATCTTTTTTTAAGATCTACTTTTAACTGATTAGTTTCATCCCTTTTGTTACATTTTCCAAACTCCATATTTATTTTGTACATGGAATCCATTTTAGATTTTATGGCATCAATCCACAATGCAGAGTCCTTACTCTCTAATGCTTGTGGTACACGAGGGATTGTCATCATGAATGATACATTGTATGTTCTCATTATTAATAACAAACCCTTGTATCTCTCTAGCATGTAAGATTTCCTATTAGATATTCTAATAAGTTGCGTGTTTTCTTTGAGTGTTGAATTACTACCTAAATACTCAATTTCTATGGAAGTTTCTTAGATCTCATCTAAGTCTATCTTACTGCTTTTAATTTCTCGGGAGAGATATTTCTTTTCCAAAAAAGTGGCGTGTCTCAAATAAATGCGTTTTGTTCCTTGGTAAGAAAGAATATGTATCCATGAGAATTTTTTTAATACCTATAAACTTAGATAGGTCCGGTCTTTCCTCAAGCTTATGAGGGTTTACTAAAAGAGTTAGTGGAATGCCATATAGACAATTATGTAATTTATTACATAATTCTAACTCTATAGTCAATCTTGTTCATAGTAGAAGTGTTTGTTTTCTTTTATATACTTCTTATATTGTGATATAAATAATTAAGTAATTAATTTAAGGTATATAATTAAGAAAATCCTTAAATAAAATGTTATGTGACTGTAGTTGCAAATAGTTGCAATCATGAGTAATTAATCACAAAATAAAGTAACATTTTGATTTAAATATTACCAGTACAGATGTTTCGAGAAAGGATATCGATGCATCCATTGAGATTAGAGTGTGTAACGCTCTTTAAATTTTGGGTACTGTATTACTCATGGCTGTTGAGGGCACCAAGGGGTTAAGTACTCATAGTTACTGGATAACAATGGAATGTCTCTTTTAAGAGTTTTCTGTTGGTTGATAACAACTAGATTAAAATTATTATTCTATATTTTAATTACGTACATAAAAAACAACAAATATGAATATATTTAGTATACATACATACATACATATATACATACATATATTCTGTGTAATTACTATATAATTAGAATAATTAATTAAATCATACATTAAAAAGTAGACAAAAAACAATATTTTTAGAAAACTAGTCTTTTAATTTCTAATTTAATTTATTAAATTTAATAGGAAATTTCAACATGATGATGTTACATAGTTCCCTTGAATTGACAATAATGTCAAACGCCAATGTGGATACTCCACTTTTATTATAATTAAATCATAGCATGGTAATCCATCAAGTGACTATAGTTGGGTCTAAGTTGGAGCATTAGAAGCGAAGCATTATTCAATAGAGAATTTGCCTCCTTAGTTGTATGAGGTTAGTATCACAGTCAATTATAGTCAACTCAAACTCAAAAGCTTTGGACGTGGTAGAATGATTAATAATAAATGTTATCATTGAACCAAGGACTTTGTTTTTGGACAAATCAAGTTAAAAATGGATAATATTGGAATTTGAAAAATACCATATTCCATATATCCTAAAGTGATATTGTTTTGATAAAGAGAACTTGTGTAAACTATCACTACTGAAGGTACCGTTTAAAAAAATGTGAATTTGGATATTAACAAAAGATCTTTAAGCGATGAACTAGACCAATCTGTCACACCACTAGCTAAGCTGAAGTGTGAATGTTAATATTTTAATTATTCAAAATTAATCGCTGATTGAATTCACACCTCCGAGTCTCACAATCATATTTCTGAATTTTCCAAAAAAATACGCGATTTAATTAGTTTATAAAAAATATAAATTGGTTAGTTAATTAATATTTGAGAAATATTAATTATTATTAATTTATTTAATGTTTTCGATGTTGTTAGTAATTAACTAAATGCTTATATAAATGATATATTTATGCATATCGATACATGATATTAGTATACTTTTGAATGGGGTTTAAATAAGAGGTAACTACTTAGTGGAATTTTGCTCCATAAATGGCAAAATATGGTCGGCCAATCAAGGGGAGAGATATTGGCAGATTGTCTGAAAACTAAGGGGAATTAATTAAGGAAGTTTTAACAAAGAAAATTGGAAATGTTCCATTCTCTCCATTAAAAAAATCATCTGATCTTATTTCATATACTTGTTTTCTTTCTCCTCCGTTGACTAGTTTCCTAACCAACGTTGAAATGCGACTAATGCGTTATGAAGAGCAAAGATTTTTTGCTAATCACTGGGCTTAAAACGGAAAATAAGGAGTTAAATATGCAACTAAAAGATAAATAACACAAGATATAGTGTGGGTCAGCAAAGCTGCCTATATCCACTGTGAAGTTCTCTTACTATGCATTTCTCTTACAATTATGGGGAATTACAAGAGAATAGTGAGAAAACCAATATCATTTAAGACTAATAAAGTTGTGTAACCTTATGGCTTGCGATATCAAGGGATATGAATTCTACGTAGAATCCAAACAATTCAACTAGAATCCAACCAGTTCAACTAGAATCCAACCCCTTTGTAGTATCACCGCATGGGGTATTTATAGTATCTAGAATGAGTAATGTAAGGCTGAGATTGTGCTATGAGAAAAGTTAGGAATCGGGCTCAACCGTTGGTCTAGCTATGGAGGTGGATAGTCGACAGATGTAAAGCTAGTTAAAAGATTACGGTGGATGACAAAGCACTCATCACCCCTCCGTACAAGGCATAGGCTTACATTAAATGCATATTTAATGCTGACGGTAAGCCCCATCAGATCAGCTGCCATAGTGGCGGTGCTTTGATTGGATGGACAGACAGCTTTGTCTTTCACTTGAGTACCCACATGGCCTAATTGGCCGATCGAATGTCGACAACATGGAAGAGGTTTGGAATTCAGCTAAGGACCATATGGGGAAGGTAGGAAATGGACCGGGCCTGAGCATCCGGGAGGGAGGCCAAATGTCGGTTGGACCTGGTTCTGTGGAAACCATGCCCGAGGGCGGACTATTATTTCCTAATGTGCTGCTTGCTGAGACATGCTAAGATAGGGACCAGGCACCAGCTAATGTGAAGTCGGGCAAATCGCGGTGGCCTTTAGCTATTGTTGGAAGCCCAATGTAAAGTAGTCGGGCGAGACTGATCTGGATCCGGTCTTGGTCTAACGTATGTGAAGGCTTCTTAAAGAGTTCCGGCTTTACTATGGCACCTTGCTGGGTTGAAAGACTGGTTTGAGACCATGGACTTGGGTTGCCATTTGATTGGGCTAGTTAGGATTAGCTGGGCAAGCTTTGATTGGGCCAGATTGCCTTTAATTGGACCTGCTAGTTGCCTACAAAAAATATAAGCAATATTTTTCCCTAAGTCCGTACCCATTGATGGGTGTGGGCTTGAATAAATATCAAACAAGTCTTTTCGAATAACGGCTCTGCAACGTATTTAATGCGCCTTCCAGTGGCTTCGTGCAATTGGTTGTGACGGTTTAATTTTCTAAACGTGGTAGGGACGTGTCACATCTCCCCACACGCTTTGACTTGACATAATACTAATCTCTATTGGATGGTATGGATCTTCTTTTCCTTTTGAGTTCAACATATGTGATTGAAGTCATAGGTATACAAATACCCCTTCTTCTTCTTCCCTGGACCCATAAAATTACTTCTTGAAAAATTTTCAAAGCTTGTGAGTCATTGGCAATTCTTTACCGATAAAAAACTGTTGGCTTCATTATTTATTTTCTTTCCATATGCCTTTGATCGTATGCCCATTTATCAAATTTAGTTGGGATGTCGAGAGAGGAGAAAGCTCTTTGGCGCCTGAACTGCCTCTTGTTGATTGCAGTTCAGACTGGCCGAAAACTTCTACATGGAGCGGATTATGCCTTGTAACTTGGCTTGGACTCCTTCCTATAGGCCACGGTCCTAGTAGTGGGTAGAAGTCGGTTTCAAACTAATGATCCAGGTGAAGCTAGGGCGCTTTCTTGCTTTGAGGCTCTGTATTCTTGGTTCTAGGTGGATTTGGACGCTTCTACTTCTTCTGTCATGACCGAAACCTTAGTCTACTCCTTGATGAGGTTGTCTAGAAGTTCCCATGGACCTTTGAAAAAGAGGACGTTGGATTTGGTAGCACACTCTCCCCTCTTCAACAAGTTCTGGATCAGTCGAAGTATCTAAAGCACTTCTAAGATGGGAGCTTGTTCGGTTTTCTTCAAAAAGTCCTTGATCATTTGGCGCACTTCTCCAGTAAAGCCAAGGGCTTCCTAGATGGTGATAAGAGTGCAGGCTGACCTGCCTAGGAAGAGTTATTGACATGCTTCTTCTTCTGCTCTTTTTTTCTCTTTAACTAATTAGTCATGAGAATATTACTATACGCCTAGCGGGGTGGGCATTATGCCATCGTGGCTCTCTCAATAGAATAAAAGGTCCGTTATCTCAACTTTGATTTGAGAAATTTCTTGTATAGCTTGATAATCCGTATGACTTATTGGGTGGAACACCCCTAGTATACCAATAGTCCATGTATTTATGCTGCAATATATGTATACACACACACACACACACATTCTTTTAGGATTATGCCTACTATTAATATGGTAATAAAACATGCTGTATATGGCCATCAATGTAGCCAAGTGATGGTCGAATGTAGAGTGATGGTTTGCACCAGTGAGTTGAAATGCAAGTTAGCTTGCGAGCCCTCTCGGGCATCAAGCGAAATAGTGTGGTCTTTAGCTGCTGCTGGAAGTCCAATGTAGAGGACCCGGGCGGGACTGATCTGGGCCCGATCCTGCTCTTGCATATGTGAAGGCTGCTTGAAGAGGTCAGGTTTTACCATAGCACCATACTGAGTTGAAGGACCGGTTTAAGACCATGGACTTGTGCTGGCCTTTGACTAGGCTAGCTAGGGATCAGCCAGGCTGGCTTTGCTTGTATTAGATTGCCTTTAATTGGGTCTGCTATTTGTTTGCGAAAAATATAAGCAACACCCTCTATTTTCTTCCATCCATGGCTGCCATTTCATGGTACCAATTCTAAAGAAATGACTTAAAAAAATCAAAACATCAGAAAAAATTAATAGCTACTTGGTTCATCTGTCTCTTACAAAGATTGAGTTTTGATTTTAGAGATTCGAGGAGAATTACAGATCAAGGTGTCACCAATTAACCTGACATAATTCGAGGAGAAAAACAGTTTTTTATAGCGTTGAAAAACGCTACCAAAAGCTACGGACCTTTATAAACATGCTGTTATACAACATGCTATGGTAGCTCGGGAAGGTACGATTGCATTTGAAGAAACATGGCAAATAATGAACCTTTATAGTGTTTATTAAATGCTTGTATCTAAACACTATAAAAATACAACTTTTCTCTAGCATTGTAAAATTGCTAGTAAAGATTAAACGCTGCCAAAAGGGAACTGCTTTAGCAGCGTTTTTCCAACATTACAAACAAATAAACACTGCAAAAAGGGTATCGATTTCTTAGCGTTTTTCCAACTCTGCAAAAAAATTAAACACTACTAAAAGGTTGCCGATTTCATAGCATTTTTCCAACGCTCCATAAAAATAAACGCTACCAAAAGGATCTCACCACTCATACATTTTTAGCGTTTTTTAAATTGCAGATTTTATAGCATTTTTAAACCCTGTAGATTTTATAGTGCTTTTTTGGCTTATCGCAGCATTTAGTCAATCTAAGCATATTATGTAATGTTTATAAACAAACCAATAATTACATTTATTCACAAACAAATTAATCAATTCGAATAGCACTAAAAAACATTTTACAAACAAATCGCATTATATACTAAACACAATTAAAGTTACACGTCAAATTCATACATCAAACAAATAGTGTATATGATATTTCAGAGACAATGTTTTAAACGTACATGATAGCACCATGAAGATTCTACAAAAAATTTGCTAAAATAACGAATGTCATGATCATGTAAAATCCAACCTTACCTTCTTCGAAAGTTCAATACCTTACACAAGTGAAAACAAGATTTTAACATAATTGGAAGGTAGCAAAGCTTTAAAAAAATGTACTGATTCAACTTAATGAGCATAGAATAAGACTTTCACATAACTTTCAAAAGTGGATTATTATCGTTATTATATAAAAACTTAAACAACTAAATGTGCATAGAACAAATCATCACTCATCATCATCGTTATTATAAACTTAATTAAGTTTTATAAAATATAGTTAACTTAGTTAATTTTTATAAAACTTAGTTAACTTAGTTAATTTATGATTATTATTTTAAACTTAGTTGATTTCTATAAGACTTAGTTAACTTGACTAATATTAAATAATTTATTATATTATTATTAGTATTATTATAAACTTAGTTAATTTATTACTATTATTATAATATTATTATTAGAAATGTAGTTAATTTTCATAAACTTAGTTAATTCATTATTAATATTATTATAAACTTAGATAATTTTTATAAACTTAGTTAATTTATTATTGTTGTTGTTGTTGTTGTAACTTAGTTGATTTTTATAAGACTTAGTTAACTTGGCTAATATTAAATAATTTATTATATTATTATTGGTATTAGTATAAACTTAGTTAATTTATTATTATTATTAGAGACCTAGTTAATTTTCATAAACTTAGTTAATTCATTATTATTATTATTATAAATTTGATAATTTTTATAGACTTAGTTAATTTATTATTATTATTATTATTATTATTATAACTTAGTTGATTTTTATAAGACTTGGTTAACTTGGCTAATATTAAATAATTTATTATATTATTATTATTATAAACTTAGTTAATTTATTATTATTATTATTATTAGAAACTTAGATAATTTTTATAAACTTAGTTATTATATTTACTATTATTATTATTCTTATTATAAACTTAATTGATTTTTATAAGACTTAGTTAACTTGGTTAATATTTTATAATTTATTATTATTATTATAAACTTAGTTAATTTTTATAAACTTAGTTAATTTATTATTATTATAAGCTTAGTTAATTTTTATAAACTTAGTTATTATGTTTATTATCATCATCATTATTATAAACTTAATTGATTTTTATAAGACTTAGCTAACTTAGTTAATATTTTATATTTTTTTGAGAGAAACATAGTTAATATTTTATAATTTATTATTATTATTGTTGTTGTTATTATTATTATTATTATTTGTTTGTAACCAAATTGGTCACAAACATCCGAGCATAGATTTGAGTAGTGAATTAAATGAACAAATTAAATGAAAAATGAGGAGTAACACTAAATATTCAAGAGAAGATAGCATAAAGTAAAACACAACAAGATTTATAGTGGTTCGGCGTTGATTGCCTACGTCCACTCTGAGGGATTTCTTTATTGCTTTATCACTCAATTGATTACAATTGCAACTCACAAGAAACAACTTGAGTACGAGTTAGAACAAAGGAAGCAGATTTCAAAAATGGCAGAATTTTACCTTAGTAGCCGAAATGGTCCCCCAAGAATGGCCCCCTGCCCTTGTATTTATAGATGAAGGCAGCTGTCAACCTAACCATTTGGGCCCACCATAAGAAAGGCTTGGTCAAACATACTATGTCAATCATACCGACCCGAGCCATAACACCATGCTATGCCGACCTCACTATAATATGCTGACCGTTCTCAACATGCCATCTCATCACATACTTTGCCGAACCCTTCAAGTATGCCGACCCATCTTGGAACATCGATCCAATCCATTTTATACACTATGTCGACCCGATGGATATAACACACCATGCCGCCCCGATGGTCTTTATATTCTATGCCGACCTGAGCTCTACCATATCCTTTGCCGACGTGAGATCTAGTATACCTTTTACCGACCTGAGATCTACTATACCTTTTGCCGACCCGGCCCATCATATGCTCCATGCCGACCCGGTCCACATTCCACTTGCTATGCCGACCCAATATTGTACCGACCCAAGTTATTCCATGCTTTATGCCGAGCCCACCATATTATCTTCAACTTATTAAATACCAATGCCGACTCCTCTGAGTTTCATTGAATTGACCTCTAATTATCCACTCTGGTTCCCAAACCAACCAAACTAACTTCTAAGACTCTGACATCCAGTGCTATCCATCTGTCAATTTTAATTAGCCTAGGCTGGATATGGCTGTTCAAACATCACACTCTGGTCATGCGGTTACTGCCTCGTGATCATCGTTCCCATCAATAGTCGAATTTGGACCTCATGATCAACTTCACGTAGCCGAGCCATGGTACCGGGTAACACTTGCCCCCCCAAAGTACGTCCCATGAGTAACATGACGTGCTTTGAATTGGAGAAAACCAAGTTCCCGGAAACATGTCTATCCAAGTCACTGGTTGGTTATTGTTCTCTCATCACCATTCGATGAAGTGGGTCTGATGTCTCGTTCCATCAAATTCATAGATTTAGTCGTATGGAGTTTCTAGGCTTCTTTTTGATTTAACCTTTTAAAAGGTCGAATTAATTAGCTTCTCTCGTGCATGCTTATACATATATTTCTACTGTATCCTAGCCCTTATGATTCTGGTTGCCATTTTGATTCTCCAAACATTTGTTGTTGCCATTTGATCCTCCTCTTATCTCAAGCACATCCTCCCCCTTCTCTTTCATTGCTTACCAAACATGTTGTTTTTCTCTCTTCTTTTTATCATATTTTATTGTTATATACATATTTTTAATATTTTTTTGAGGGATCAGCATCTTTGTATGCCGACCCCTAATTACCATGCTCAGGTAGGGGTCGGTAAAATCAAGGCCAACCCCTTTTCCAGCCTATGATCGAGTCACTTGGAATGACCGGTTCGTATTCCCACATAGCCTATATAAACGCCCACTCTTTTCCCTTCCTCTCTTTTACTTTACTTTTCTAAGTTTTATTCTCTCCTCAAGCCTTCAAGTCCTCCTTCTACTGAACCACTGTCGCCATAGAAAAAAGCTCCCATTCCAATCTTAAAAGCAAACGCAAATTCGAGCTCCCTCCCCGTAATTGCTTCCTGTTAATCCTTAATCCTGAAACCCAAACGCTCGCCCTTCTTGATCCAAAACAATCATATATGTATGAATCCTCCTTTTATTTGCGTTGTTTGGTTGTAATCTTTGAGTTTGGGCGAATTCGTATGTTGTTTAGGTGCAAGTAGATGGGTTCTAGGAGAAAAGGAGGAGATGAGGGAAAAGGATGAAAGGAAAGGGGAAGAAGGAGGAAAAGGAGGGTTCGAATGTGATGGTGTTGGCTGAAGTGAACTCGGCATAGGCTTGAGTGTAGGTGAGGGTTTGGTGTAGGAAACGTAAGAGATAAGGTCGGTGTAGGTTTAGGGATTGATGCACGATATCTTAAACAAGGGTTCGGTGTACACTGGGATTTTAGGATGGATCGGCATATGGATTAGAGTGAAAGCGGGTCGGAATTTTTTTAGGCATAGGAGTTAGAGAAAAAAGGGGTCGGCATATTTTAGGAAAGGAGGGATCGGTATATAGGTTGGAGAAAGGGATTGATTATGGGTTTAGGACATGGGATCGGCAAAAATCGTGGGGTCGGTGTTGACTAATTAAAATCATCCTAACTCATGTTGTTCGAACATATGACAGCATACTACCTTGTCCAAGAATAAAGTGACTAACAACAACACGGACCAATGAACTTAAACTTGTACGAACAAATCCCCAATCCACTCGACACGAGTTACGTATAAAACTGGCCCAACATACTCAAACAACGGACTTCACAATTCCGAATGTCAACGTCAAATCCTAAAGCTTTTGTCATCGATCACCTTTCATGTTGTCCGAGAAGGTCAACAATGACGGTCTCTTCGGACGAAATTTCTAAGCTTCGATGCTTTACTTTCACTTTTTTTATTTTAAAATGTTCACGTTCATTTCACATTGCATTGTAGTTCACACACTACATGGGCGGACATTTTATTATTGCTAACATTGATTGTCTACTGAGTATAGCTGACACAGATCTCGAGCCATACAAAGCATTCAGTCGCAATGTCTTCCAGATCGGATATGAGAACAAGCTCTGCCACTTTGTCTGACAAGCCTATATCAAACCAGCAAAGAGACGAAGTAGAAACATCGGACCCGCAGGCAGACCTTTTTTCCGATATCCCGATTCTTTCTGCAGAGGTTATAGGCCCAGCTCCCGATGCCGTGGAAGATGCCATCATCTTGAATAATCCAGCTGATTCATAGGCTAGAAAAATCAGTGAAGCTGCTCTTCGTCGATTGTGTTCTATCCACGGGATTCCTTTTGAAGATGTCTTGGTTGCATTAAGGCAAGATAGACCTCATTTGCCCCCAGCTGGATACACCGCATTAAATAAGTTCATGTGCTAGACCGGGTGTATGCCACCTTTCAACTCTTTTATTCGTGAAGTGGTGAAGTATATGGGAATCGCTCCCACTCAATTGCACCCCAACAGCTATGCCTTTATCCATGGCACTTTCCTTATTTTCATGAATGTCCTATTTCGTCCGCCAACTCCCAAGGACATTCGGTACATTTATAACTTCAAAAGACAAACCGACAGTCCTTCGTACATCATCTTCAAGCCCATGCCCAAATGTCAAGTCTTAATGGGTGCATGGAATAAACTCTCATTGTTCAAGCAAGAATGGTTCTACGTACGATGTCCTCCTCGGTTCGCAAGAAGGTGGTTGGAAGAACATAAGTACTATTCCCGCCTTTGTCCTTAGTTCAAGAATTCAAATTGCATCTTCTTCCTTAATCGTACGAATTCATTCAACTTTTTTAGGTGTTCGCTATCAGCCCGAAGGCGTTAGATATTCCAGGGCCGTTGTGGCTATCCGTGCTATTCTGGTGGAGGATAGGGAGATCAAACTCCTCATCACTAACGAACTGCTCTCCTTATTCGAGTTATTGGAAGACGGCCGCATAATTGGACTTCCGGGAAGAAGAGCGATCCTGAAGGTTATCGCCGAGAAAAAGGGAGAACTAAACGACCCTGTGGTGGCCCCTACTGAGGGAATCCAAAAAGACACCGAAGAAGGGGAGATAAAGGAAACAGAAGACGCATGACCAAAAAATGAAGATGCCAGCCTCGGACAAGCATCGGCAGTCGATGCGCCGCACACAAGCCAATCGCAACCTCCCCTGAAAAAGGGGAAAAGTCTGGCGTATAGGATTAAGAAAAAGAAAACTGAGGAGACCCCAAAATTCGTTATAACTCCTATCGAAAAGGGTTCGTCTTCTCAGCAAATGGAGAGCGCATTGAAGGGACTTTCCGACATCTCTATTCCGAATGATTTGTTGAATTATGACTTTACCATCCTTGGCATTGAAGAGCTTAACTCTCCCGCAAGAAGCGGTGAAGGCAGGCAACCTTCCAACCAAGGAGAAGGAACTCCTATGAGTAAAGCAAATGTTACTGGTCCATCGGGGGATACACTAGGACACACACAAGCACTCGCACCCCACCATTCACTTGCACTTAATTCATGACATAGCAACTACTAATATGTTCTCGTTTGGTTCTTTTATAGGTGCAATGTCTTATTCGCACGCTTTCGATCGCCTTCATGGCTTTTCCATCTTCCATCATTCGAGTCGAGATTCCGAGTCCGGAAGTCGCCGAGACAGAGATGAAGGACGGGAAAAGGATTATCATTCTCGAGAATCATCTTCATCATCCAGAAGGAAGCCCCAAGCACACGCTTCACATTAGAGCGACCCAACTAACGCTCTTGCACGCAGTGGAGATAAGTCCGCACAATAAGGCTCTCAATATGATGCTCCTCGTGACCAACATTCCTGATCTTCAAGCACCAGGGAGTCTCGTGAGCATCGTGAAAAAATGTTGGTCACATCTGAACAAATTCCCCCGGTTCCTACCCACGATCCGACTACATCGGAGAAACTAGCTGAGCTTAAAGCTACCTTTCCAAAGATTTGTTTTGATGAGCTCAAATTCCTCCATGTTATACACCCTATCCTTTGAACTGCCAAAGAGAGCTCACTAGCATGTGTGAATGATGTGTATGTACAACATGAAGCATTCCTTTATTTAGTCGAAAAGGTCTCCGAGGTTTTTATTGAACATCAACATGAAATTGATCGCCTTAAGCTGGAGGCCATTCACGATAAAGACATTATTAAGTATCAAGATATTGAGCTGCTTGCATTCAAAGCTCAACTTGACGAGGTGAAGAAGAATGCAAAGGAGACGGCGGAAGCATTTAATCGCCTAGAGGCTTCTCATAAGAAAGAACTGAATGATGCACTCCAACGCAGCGGCACCTTAATTTTGGAAAAGGACTCCTTAGAAAAGGAGAAAGACATTTTAGCTCGTCGTGTGGAGGAGTTAGAAAAACTGTTGTCCAAGGAGAGGGAGGAGAAAGTCGAGGCGCGAGAGATGACAGGAAGGTATTGTGAGAAAATCGTCGAAATGAGAAAACTAAAAACGATGCTCGATGAGAAACTCTCCCAAATTGAAGCTTTGAAAGAAGCCGCTCATGAAGAGGGCAAAAGAGTAGTGCTTGTGGAAGCCGACTCCCGAATTGAGGCAGCGATTGAGTCCGGTAAGGAGGAAATCAAGTGCTTATTTGATCCACTCATTGCTGAGTATAACGCAAAGGTCCTCCTCCACCGTGACAGTGTTATATGAAGATAGACAAGTTTATATATGGAGATTGACTTAAGCAATGGAAATTTATGGAAACATAGATTTTTTGTCATTTATGTGCATGGAATCAATTCAAGTAACTTGGAAAGGTTGTCACATAATCTGGAAATTAATTTTCTTCATCTCCAAGCGTCCTTCATTTTCATGCCTATTTAAATAAAGGAAGTTCATCTTCATGTGAGTGTGAGAGAGCATCCACCATTATCCTCTTCTTTAGTAAACCCTAATTTCTGTAGTCAAATCCAATTAGGGGTTTTGAGCACAAACAAGTCTTTGGATAAATTGATTATTCAATTTGTAATTATAGGTTAGCCTCTCCACTACTACCTATAATTCTGTAATCTCTCTTTTGTACTCTCTTTCTTCGGTAAAATAAAGAATAGTTGTTGGGTCCGTGGACGTAGGCAATCTAGCCGAACCACGTTAAATCTCTATGTTCTCTACTCTTCTGTTTCTCTTTCTTTGGTGATTATTTTTCATTGAATTGGTGGTTGATAATTAATCGACAAGATAGATCCTTCTTTTGATTGTTTTTGTGCTTCAGTATTCCGCTGCAGTTTTGGAGTTAGTGCAAATTAATTAAAATTCTGCACAATAAGAGTCACACCTGATTATTTACCTCGCTGTTCAAAGTTAACATGTGTGTTACAAGATACAGAAGAGAGTGAAGACTTAATTTCAAATGTAAGTAGCAATCCTGTATGTCTTCGTATGTGTTTTCAAAGTATGTATATTCTTTGTATTTGTTTCCTAGATATGTGTTTATTTTCTCTCAATGTATTTGTTTCCGTTCTAAAGATAGATTAAACTATAGATAATGAACTAACACAAAATAAACTGAAAAATAAATAACATTGATATAAAATAATAAAGATATATTGAGGTACTCGAATTTGTAACGCACAAAGATTATCCCATAGCAACAGTTCTATACTGTATTAATGCTCTTTGAGGTAAAGCTTCATTGATTCGCTATGAAAATCTGCATCCATTTAAAAACAATATACATCACATCTAATATAATTACCAATTTGTACGATAATAATAAGAGCTATATATTCACACTTACAGTAAATGGAATTAGATTACACTTCTTGCTTCTTATAGTAAATGGAATTAGATTATATTTCTTATTGTGAGCACTAATATTTAGCTGTTACTTACTACTTCATTCTTTGGTACATTTCAGCACTTAAAATTAGCATCTATATTGTATGTAACTATCAAAGTAGCTAAGCATAACATTTTAAGCCACAATAGAGCACCAAAATCATATAAAGATCTAAAATTTAAATATTAAATTAACTATGAAACTTCTAGTTACCTATTATGAATCTCGAATTCGATTCAACTGTTAAGAGTTTAGTAATCGAATGAGGTAGACGATGCGACACTGCAATCCATAGTGGTAGACGATGTGACACTGCAATCCACGTGGTAGACGACGCGACACCTAAGTGGGTAGATAGTGTGCAATGCGAAGAGAAGGAGATATTCGAGAGCAAGTAGGAACTAGGTTTGGGATGCAGCAGTGTTTTTTTCATTTTTTGATTTGAAATAGAGTTTGAGAGAAAATGATTTGGGAGAAAACAATACAGCGGGCTTGCTTTGGTTCTTCACCGCCAAAATATTAATTGTCCCACCTTTTTCCCAACGTTTGTTGTTAAATTAATATCATTTTCTTTTCACTTTGTAGCATATAGGGTAGAAACACTAGTAATGGATGTTACAATTGGTCTATTTGGTTGTAGTGGCAGGGGTTGGTAGTTGTTTCGCTGGGGAATTGTGACAATTTGCCTAACCGGCGAAGCTACGTCCGAGGAAAGATTTATTCGACTAGTCATGCATGCGGGGTACCTCCTGGGATTCACAGGGATGTTCATCAGCGGAGATTCTGGCACCACCCTCTCTCGGTCCTCGGTTGTATTTAGGGGATCATATCCGCTAGAAGGCACCTATCCGCGAGTAGGTAGGTCGACTAGTTCGATTGTTGGAGGAGCTAGTGGGACAAAATTGACGGTGGCTTAAGCGTCTAACTGTTTCCTTAAGCCACTGACCTTGCAGGCCAACTAACCCATCTTCGACATATGTAACATCATAACATGCCCTCTTTCTTCTTTAGAGCCTGGGCTGGGATGGACGGTAGTAGCGAGAGTGTTGTTGGTTTCGTGTCCATTGGAGTTGTTACCTTCAAACGGCGGAAGATTGTCCATGGTAACAAGTTAAACTAAACCTTTTCAAAGTAGAGAAGTATGGAAAAGGGTGATCTTTTAGGGGAAGGCCCTCTTCCTAGCATCATAATGTTGATTACTTTCCTAGCCAACCTCAGAATGTGACTAATGCGTTATAAAAAGCAAAGGTTGTTTGCTAATCACTAGGCTTAAAATTAAAAATGAGGAGTTAAATATGCATCTGAAAGGTAAATAACACAAGATATATAGTGGTTCAGCAAAGCTTTCTACATCCACTATGAAGTTCTCTTACTATGTATTTTTCTTACAATTATGAGAAATTACAAGAGAATAATGAGAAAATCTAAAGCACTTAAGACTAATAAAGATGTGTAACTTTAAGAACTTAGGATATCAATATACATGAATTGTATGTAGAATCCAACCAATTCAACTGGAATCCAGCCTGTTTGTAGTATCACTGCATGAGGTATTTATAGTAGCTGGAATGAGTAAAGTATGGTTGAGATTCTACTAAGAGAAAAGGTGGGACTCGTGCTCGACAATTGATCTGGCTGTGGAGGTGGACGGTCGATAGCTATAAAGCTGGTCAAAAGATAGGAGGTGGATGAGAAAGCACTCATCACCCCTTTGTATAAGGATGGCTTGCATTAAATGCATATACAATGCCGACATAAGCCCCGTCAGATCAACCGCCTTAGCGGCATTACTCTGATTGGATGGATTGACAACTTTGTCTTTCACTTGAGTGCCCACATGGCCTAGTTGGTCGATCGGATGTCGGCAACACAGAATAGGTTTGGAATTTAGCAAAGGACCATGTGGGGAAGGTGGGCAATGGACCGAGCGTGGAGTCTTCGGGAGGGAGGCAAGATGCTTGGTGGACCTGGCTGTATGGAAGCCATGCCCGAGGGCAGGCTATTTTTTATGATGTGCTTCTTACCGAAACAGGCTTAGACAAGGGCCAGATGCCAGGTGATGTCGAGTTGGGCGAACCATGGTGGTCTTTAGCTATTGTTGGAAGTCCAATGTAGAGGAGCATGACAGGACCGATCTGGGCCCGATCCTTGTCTTGCATATGTGAAGGCTGCTTGAAGAGGTTGGGCTTTACTATGGCACCTTATTGGATTAAAGGATTGGCCTGAGACCATTGATTTGAACTGGCCTTTGACTGGGCTAGCTAGGGATGAGCTAGGCTGATTTGATTGGATTATATTGTCTTTATTGGGTCTGCTAGTTGTTTGAAGAAAATATGACCAACACCCTCTATTTTCCTCAATCCATGGCTGCCATTTCATGATCCCAATTCTAAACAAATGACTTAAAAATATCAAAACATCAAAAAAAAATAGCTACTTGGTTCATATGTCTCTTGCAAAGACTGGGTTTTGATTTTAGAGATTCGAGGAGAATTCTCGGATCAAGGTGTCACTAATTGGCCTGATCTATAAGTTGCTTTTTCATATTTATATTCTTTGTTGTATCGCTTTATAACGATTTTGCGCATGTGGGTATGTGTGTGTGTATCATTGTCTCACCTTGATTTACAGCTAACATCATATTATAAACAATTAATTGGATGATGTGACTTAATTTAATTTAGTTGTTTAAACCTAAAAATGTATATATGTATAAAATTATGATTTCAACCATAAACATGTTTTAATATATTGTAATGATTCTAAGGTAATACATATAATTTCTTAAAATTTGAAACGTGTAATATGTTAACATCTCGTAAACTAAATGTATATGTTTTGATTTTTAAATTCCTTTTGATTGGTTTTATATAAACTGAATTAAACTTTGGTGATAAAATTACACACACACTCTCTCTCTTTTTGAATGTTATGCTAAAATAATATATATTATTTCTTTTAATGGCGTCTTACGACTATTTCCTTTCTTCTATTACCAAACGCAACATTGGCTCTCTCTTCTTCGCTTCTGAATCACCACACTTATACTCAAGCAGTAAAAACGACAATTCCTAATGCTGCTCTCGCTCATACTACTCGAGTTCTAATAAATAATTGATTATTCCCAAATCGAACTTCGTGGATCAATCGCCTCAGGGGGAAACCAATTTTCTTTTACTGCGGACGAACAATCTACAAAGCTTGGGGCTATCAAGATCCAGTAAGGTGTTTTGGTTGTGGTGGATTTGGACATAAATGTGCATCATGCTCAATCTCTTTTATCAATAAACATGAACGAGTGCATGCTAGCTCATCAACAAAAGAACGACGAGGGCATGGATTTCAGCGAATACCTAATCATATGCATCTGAAGAGGATACTGCTTGTTGGTCTCTGATCAACAGAGAAATAGGTATCTAGTTGATCATGGGTATCTTTTGGCATTTTGATGTAGTATTTTAGCCGGTTTATGCCAGAACAGTCATGGCCAACGCTAAAGAAATCTGAGCCAAAGTTTGCAGAGGCAAGATGTGACGCCCCACATCTATGCTCACGCTAGCCAAGGACACTACAGAGTAATGCCATCGACTAGCGCGAAGAATAAGGCTGTTGAGGAGCGACCATCTGTGCAATTGCCTTGTGCGAGTACCGATTTGTCAGATAGTATAACATGCATTTCGTTTCAAGAGGAAATCCGACATACCGATGCAAACTCAAAGCTACCACACAATGGCTAAGTGGACCTCGGAAACAAGTATAGAAATAAACATAACATAAATCAGTCACAGATGTTCTTATCTCAAAGGCGGAAACAGATATGAATATAACACATAAAAGTGTACATCAGAGTAGTGGTCAAATAAGATCCACAATATCACAAAAGAATAGATACAAGTGCTAGACAAAAGAATAATTATACATCAAGGAGTCTCTATCTCTAATGTATAATAACAAAAACTACAAATCTATGTAGTTAGACAAAAGTCAGAAGATGATCCCAGATAAGGAGTCAAGCAGAAGCACCTGTAACATCTCGATCTGACCCGAGTATTATTTAATAAGAAAATAATAAACGGATCAGTCTAGCTATAATTATCATTAAAGAAATGAGATAAAAGTAGAGATATAATAAGAACGTATGATAACAATAATGTCATACCAGGACAAGTATGATTTAAACAACCACAAAATCATAAAATATCTCAAGAATCTCAAAGCACCAGAAAAAATATCATATTATTTATTTTATTCACCAAACTACAAATATTGACAAACGTATTATTGCCAATGGCAAAAGTTGGTGAAACACAAATTCTAGAAATCATCAATTAGAAATCCAGAAATCACAAAGGGTGAGGCCTATCACAAACGGGAGCATGAAAACTCATCAACACGTGTATCACAAACGGAACGCTATTCCATGGTAGCTAACCATAAATTTTGAGCCGAGGCTCCACAAACGGTCCGAAGACCACGGGTCGCTACCCCGCCAAATTGAACCGAAGTTCCACAAAATGGGGTTTAGTCTCCCTCGTAGACAAATAGACATCGCACATCGCTAGTCTAAATCAAGAAATGATCATCATCGATCAATAAAAAGTGTCGATTACACTAAGCTAGTAAATATATGAGTTTAGCTTCATGTCCCATAACCACTAGCTTAACTTAAATATTTACGAACAAATTGTAAATTCCCACTCGAATATTGTCACAAGAGTTCAATCGAACAAGTCCAAGAATTAACCGACGAAGTAAACGCAAGCGTTTCATACCACTTGTTTTGCTAAGCCGTTTAATTAGATTTTCTCATACGAGTGAGGTAAAGGTTTGTATATACTAATAGATTGGAAAACAGTTTTGAAAACAAGCTTTATATTTAAAAATAGAGTTGAAATCATCTTTGTAAAAGAGTTTGAATATTTACTACTAGTATAGAAACCTTTGTATTTAGAAGTGACAAATCACAAAGTGATTGTAGAAACAATCAATCACAAAAATCCACATTCGAAAACCTGTATTAAATCCAAAGAAATCGATACCAATTCCATTGAAATGGACATTCTCAAAAATCCCGAAAAAGAAGTCATCAAAGGCAATAACAAATGATAACAATAAATCGGATAGTCACGAATCGATAAAAGTTGGATTCTCTAGCTAATTAGGCAAAATAGGCAAAATGAAGCAGGTCAGTCGACTGGCTCTCTTCAGTCAGTCGACTGAACCAGAACCCGAGAGTTTTTGAGACCCTGTAGTCAGTCGACTGGTTGTAGGGGGCCAGTCGACTGGCTGTAGCTGAAATTGTTTTTTCAGCCTATCAAATGGAGGAGCAAACTCTCACCATTTGCACCCGGTCGAGCAATGAACTTTAGGGGCTTTTGCCAATCGGCAACCTAGCCTTATAGGCTCTCCGATTCACCATCAAAAACATGTTCACAAATCAAAGCTAGGATTTTCAAAGTTTTGACTTCAAAACACCAAAAATTGAAATGATCACCAAATCAATTCAAATAAAAAGCAAATGAATATGCACAAGTGTTAGGAATTCATACCTAACAACAAAGATAGCTATAGACATAGATGTGAGTTAAAGAACTCACCTTTAAACCCAAAAACGATGAAGGAGGAGCTTGAAAGCACAAAGGAGATCAACTACTCTTCAATTTCAACTCTAGAAGCTTGAATCTAAGCTCAAAAGAAGAACATTTCCTAAGTTAGGTTTAGGAAATTTATGAAATTAAAGAGAGAATGAGTTGGAGAAGCTGAAGAGGATGCTTACCTTAGCTTCTCTTTGAATTTTGAGCAAGAATTTGGTTTTGCAAATTAAAACTAGGGCTTGGAGTTTCTAATTTCGCATTCCTCTCTCCATTTTCGGTTTTACTTGAGTGTTAAGAAAATAGATGAAGTGAAGAGGAGAGGAGAGGGCTGAAATAGGTTATAGAGTGAGTTGGGGTGAAACCCAAACCCAAAGCCCAATAGAAAATGTCAAAATTCAACTTACTCTAAACATATCGATGTTTATACTCAAAAAAGTCGCAAACGCCGTTTTGGACTCAATGGAAGTGGTCTCGAGTCCCAATTCGACTGTTTACAAAAAGTAGCTTTTCGGACTTTAATCCGATTAACGATTCTACATTTAAATAAAATATTTAAATATACAATCGTAAAATATGCGGGTTGTTACAGACTCCCCTCCTTAAAGAAATTGCGTCCTCGCAATCTCCAAGAAATAAATAGGAAGTAACAATAATAAAAGCATATCAACACAAAAGGAAGAAATTTGAAATAAAAAGTTCACCTTAAGGAGCACAAGAGAGCAAGTCCGGATGTGTCCGCTCGATGAATTCTCTGGATTCCCAAGCGCAATCCTTAGGATTTGAGGACCATTGAACTTTCACAAGAGGAACATATTTATTTCGAAGACGTTTAACCTCCGAAGCAATAATACGAATAGGATGTTGCTCATAAGTCAAATTAGGCGAAACTTCAATTTCTTCAATAACACCGGGCTCAAGAATAGAATCGGAATCTCGAAGGCATTTCCGTAGTTGAGAGACGTGGAATACGTCATGAATAGCAGAAAACTGAGCCGGTAACAAAAGGCGATAAGCCACGGAACCAATGCGTTCGATGATGGGAAATGGGCCAATAAATCCAGGTGCTAATTTTCCCGATCGACTGAAACGCACAACACCCTTCATAGGTGAAACACGAATAAACACAAAATCACCCACAGAAAATTCTAATTTCCTTCTTCGATTATCGGCATAGGATTTTTGTCTACTTTGAGCTTCTTTCATCCTATGACGAATAAGATCAATATTTTCTGTGGCATCTGGACCTAAAACCAGCTTCTCACCGGCTTCAAGCGAACACGAAGGAGATCGGCATGGCCTTCCGTAAAGTGCCTCGAAAGGTGCCATACCAATACTAGATTGGAAGCTATTATTATAGGAAAATTCAACGATAGAAATATGGTCTTCCCAACTTCCACCAAAATCAAGAACACATGCCCGAAGAAGATCTTCAAGAGTTTGATTCACACGCTCGGTTTGTCCATCGGACTGAGGATGATAAGCGGTGCTAAAATTAAGCTTCGTTCCCAAAGCTTTTTGAAGACCTTTCCAAAATCCACTAGTAAACAATGGATCACGATCACTAAGAATAGAAGTAGGGACTCCATGCAATTTAACAATTTCTTTGACAAAAAGTTTAGCCAAAATAGGTACGGTCCGATTGGACCGAACGGGAATAAAATGGGCGGATTTCGTAAGTCTATCAACTATCACCCATAGGCTATCATGGCCCGAACGAGAACGGGGAAGACCGTCAACAAAATCCATGGAAATTTGATCCCACTTCCATATTGGAATTTCCAATGGTTGCAATAACCCACCGGGCCTTTGATGTTCGGCCTTAACGAGTTGGCAAGTCATGCAACGCTTAACAAAGTTAGCAATATCGGATTTCATTCCATCCCAATAATAAAGTCGCTTCATATCCGCGTACATTTTACAACTACCGGGATGAATGGTAAATTTAGATCGATGAGAATCTTCTAAAATATCTTTACGAAGATCAATAATATTTGGCACAATAAGTCTACCAAATTTTCGAATACCACCACGATCATCAATATCAAAGTCTTTCAAACCTTCAATATCAATTTTATCCCTTCAACTTTGGCTAAGAAGAACCAATTCGGGATCATGCTTTTGAGCTTCAAGAATGCGGTCTAAAAGAGAAGGATGAGCCTCAAGGCTACACAAAACAAGAGATGAACATAAATTGGATTCATGATCTCGAATCTCACAAGTGGACAAAGTCTCGAGATCATTCCACTCGGATATCATCATGGAAACAACCGCTTGTTGCTTACGACTGAGGGCATCGGCAACACGATTTCCTTTTATGGGAGTATAAAGAATATCAAGATCATAAGATGCAAGAAACTCAAGCCAACGTTGTTGACGCAAGTTAAGTTCCTTTTGAGAAAATAAATACTTCAAAGATTTGTGATCGGTGTAGAGAACAAATTTCTCTCCCAAAAGATAATGACGCCAAATTCTAAGGGCGAAGACAATAGCCGCGAGCTCCAAATCATGAGTGGTATATCTAGTCTCGGCAGGCTTTAATTGCCTAGAAGCATAAGCAATAACACGTTCCTCCTGCATGAGAACGACACCCAAACCAACAAAACTAGCGTCGGTATAAACAATAAAATCTTGGTTCCCATCGAGAATCACAAGAATAGGAGCATCGGAAAGGAGTTCTTTTAATTTTTGAAATGAAGCTTCACATTTGTCTGACCAAAGGTATTTAACTCCCTTCTTTGTCAAACTAGTAAGAGGTACGGAAATCTTGGAAAAGTCTTTTATGAACCGACGGTAATAGCCCGCCAATCCGAGAAAGCTACGAATTTTCGTCACACTCTCCGGTCTCTTCCAATTTTGAATCGCTTCAATCTTTGAAGGATCCATGGAAATTCAGGATTCAGAAATAATATGCCCCAAAAATTTCACACGAGATTGCCAAAAGTGGCATTTAGAAAATTTTGCTTTTAATTGGTTTCTCCTAAGAGTTTCCAACACAATCCGAAGATGATTTTCATGCTCTTCCTCGGTTTTAGAATAAATAAGAATGCCATCTATAAAGATGAGAACAAATCGGTCGAGGAAGTCTTTGAAAACTCGATTCATAAGGTCGATGAAATAAGCTGGAGCATTCGTCAAACCAAATGGCATAACAAGCCATTCATAAGATCCATAACGAGTACGGAACGATGTCAAAGGAATGCTATCCTCTGCAATACGGAGCTGATGAAAACCAGTTGCTAAGTCTAACTGTGAAAAGACTTTAGCACCACTAAGCTGATCGAATAAATCATCAATCTGCGGTAAGGGATATTTATTCTTGATGGTGAGATCGTTAAGCTTGCGGTAGTCAACGCAAAGCCTAAGTGTACCATCAGATTTCTTCACGAAAATAGCCGAAGCTCCCCATGGAGAGGAACTAGATTGAATAAATTGCTTCGCTTCCAATTTAGATAATTGTTTGCGCATCTCCTCATTTTCTTTATTGGACATACGATAAGGAGGACGAGTAATAGGTAGAGCTCCAGGGACTAGATTAATTTGGAACTCAATTGCTCGCTTAGGTGGTAATCCTAGAATGGGCTCAAATATATCGGGAAATTCACAAACAATGTGAATGAGAGAAATAACATCTTCCTCATCATCATTATCGTCGTCATGAGGATTGAGAGAATATAAGGACGCTTTCGAATTGGAATCTGAATCTTTTATAACAAGCGAAATCTGCTTAACAGATTGAGGATGCCGAAGATATATAGTCCGTTCACGACATAGAATATGGGCTTCATAACGGTTAAGCCAATCCATCCCCAAAATCATTCCGAAACCTAAATAACGCATAACATGCAAATCGGCATGGAAAGAGTAATCACACAAAATAATTTCGACATCTTTACATAATAAACTGAGTGTTGCGGATCCACCGACCGGATTCGCAATTCTCAAAGAAGTCATCAAGCCAATAACATTTAAAGACAAAGCATCAACAAGTTCTTTTGATATAAAAGAGTGAGATGCACCCGTATAAAAAAGAACTCTAATAGGAAGATCACAAAATATAATGATGCCATCAAGGATAGAATGAGAAATACCTTGACCACGAAAAGTGTTAGCAGAGGCTTGTACAACGTTTAGCTTGCCCTCCTTCTTGCCTTGAAGCTTGGGACACAAAGATAAGGTATGACCCGAACTCTTGCAGTAACGACAAGAAAGAGACTTCGGGCACTTGTTTGCATAGTGGTCCTTAGAACCACAATTGTAACATTCTCCGCGATGAGGGTTAGGAGTATTTTCTACCGGTGTTTCTGGCTTCCCCTTTTTGTTGGGATTAGGCTTGAATTTGAAAGGTCTCTTCTTGTTGATGTTTGGTTTGACCTCAGCATCGCTATCTTTATCAGCCTCTTTGAGACGAAGAGCAATATCAACAAGCTGATCAAAAGAAACTTCTAATTTCAGAAGTAATGGCCTTTTAAGGCTCTTGTTCAAGCCATAAACGAATCTCTGGTTATTATTCAATGGGGTATTAATGTATTCAACCCAATATTTTGAGAGAGATTCGAAAGAAGCGACGTAGTCGGTCACGAAAGATTCACCTTGAACAAGGTCAATGAAGCGTCGAGATAGAGATACTTTTTCAGCTTCCAGCACAAATTTTAATTCGAACCTTTCTCGGAATTGCTCCCAAGTAAGGTCCGCTTCAATAATTTCGGAGATCAGAAGCTCGTACCAGTCTAATGCTCTTTCTTGGAGCATACTAGAAGCCACTTGGACTAGATGAAGATCAATAAGATTCATGCGAGAAAAGATGAGGTCGCATGTTCGAAGCCAATTGGTGTAATCACTGCACAAGCGTGCAAACCCAGATTTAGGATGTGCGGGCTCAGGAATAGGTTCGACAGCTTGAGCATTTCTTACAAGATCAAGAAGTTGCTTAGCAGACATAAATACTCGATCCTGGGGAGTACCACTAGATTGACCGACGCTGGGACGACCAGGTCTAACCATTTCTTTTCTTTAAAAAGGAAAGAAAAGAGAAAAAGGTTAATCTCAGAATGAATATCAAACAAATTTGATTGATAAAACAAGGCATGATGAAAAGAAATAGGATAGAACGGTATGAAGACTCGAATTAAATCCTATGGCACGTTTCCTAAGAAGGACTTAGGACAATGATCCTTGCTAGATTATTCTATATTGTTCCGAAGTTTGGCTTTGATACCATGCTGTGACACCCCACCTCTATGCTCACGCTAGCCAAGGACACTACAGAGTAATGCCGTCGACTAGCGCGAAGAATAAGGCTGTTGAGGAGCGACCATCTGTGCAATTGCCTTGTGCGAGTACTGATATGTCAAATAGTATAACATGCATTTCGTTTCAAGAGGAAATCCGACATACCGATGCAAACTCAAAGCTACCACACAGTGGCTAAGTGGACCTCGGAAACAAGTATAGAAATAAACATAACATAAATCAGTCACATATGTTCATATCTCAAAGGCGGAAACATATATGAATATAACACATAAAAGTGTACATCAGAGTAGTGGTCAAATAAGAGCCACAATATCACAAAAGAATAGATACAAGTGCTAGACAAAAGAATAATTATACATCAAGGAGTCTCTATCTCTAATGTATAATAATAAAAACTACAAATCTGTGTAGTTAGACAAAAGTCAGAAGATGATCCCAGATAAGGAGTCAAGCAGAAGCACCTGTAACATCTCGGTCTGACCCAAGTATTATTTAATAAGAAAATAATAAACGGATCAGTCTAGCTATAATTATCATTAAAGAAATGAGATAAAAGTAGAGATATAATAAGAACGTATGATAACAATAATGTCATACCAGGACAAGTATGATTTAAACAACCACAAAATCATAAAATATCTCAAGAATCTCAAAGCACCAAAAAGAATATTATATTCTTTAATTTATTCACCAAACTACAAATATTAGCAAACGTATTATTGCCAATGGCAAAAGTTGGTGAAACACAAATTCTAGAAATCATTAATTAGAAATCCAGAAATCACAAAGGGGGAGGCCTATCACAAACGGGAGCATGAAAACTCACCAACACGTGTATCACAAACGGAACGCTATTCCATGGTCGCTAACCATAAATTTTGAGCCAAGGCTCCACAAACGGTCCGAAGACCACGGGTCGCTACCCCGCCAAATTGAACCGAAGTTCCACAAAACGGGGTTTAGTCTCCCTCGTAGACAAATAGACATCGCACATCGCTAGTCTAAATCACAAAATGATCATCATCGATCAATAAAAAGTGTCGATTACACTAAGCTAGTAAATATATGAGTTTAGCTTCATGTCCCATAACCACTAGCTTAACTTAAATATTTACGAACAAATTGTAAATTACCACTTGAATATTGTCACAAGAGTTCAATCGAACAAGTCCAAGAATTAACCGACGAAGTAAACGCAAGTGTTTCATACCACTTGTTTTGTTAAGCCGTTTAATTAGATTTTCTCATACGAGTGAGGTAAAGGTTTGTATATACTAATAGATTGGAAAACGGTTTTGAAAACAAGCTTTATATTTAAAAATATAGTTGAAATCATCTTTGTAAAAGAGTTTGAATATTTACTACTAGTATAGAAACCTTTGTATTTAGAAGTGACAAATCACAAAGTGATTGTAGAAACAATCAATCACAAAAATCCACATTCGAAAACGTGAATTAAATCCAAAGAAATCGATACCAATTCCATTGAAATGGACATTCTCAAAAATCCCGAAAAAGAAGTCATCAAAGGCAATAACAAATGATAACAATAAATCGGATAGTCACGAATCGATAAAAGTTGGATTCTCTAGCTAATTAGGCAAAATAGGCAAAATGAAGCAGGTCAGTTGACTGGCTCTCTGCAGTCAGTCGACTGAACCAGAACCCGAGAGTTTTCAGACCCTGCAGTCAGTCGACTGGCTGTAGGGGGCCAGTCGACTGGCTGTAGCTGAAATTATTTTTTCATCCTATCAAATGGAGGAGCAAACTCTCAGCATTTGCACCCGGTCGAGCAATGAACTTTAGGGGCTTTTGCCAATCGGCAACCCAGCCTTATAGGCTCTCCGATTCACCATCAAAAACATGTTCACAAATCAAAGCTAGGATTTTCAAAGTTTTGACTTCAAAACACCAAAAATTGAAATGGTCACCAAATCAATTCAAATCAAAAGCAAATGAATATGCACAAGTGTTAGGAATTCATACCTAACAACAAAGATAGCTATAGATATAGATGTGAGTTAAAGAACTCACCTTTAAACCCAAAAACGATGAAGGAGGAGCTTGAAAGCACAAAGGAGATCAACTACTCTTCAATTTCAACTCTAGAAGCTTGAATCTAAGCTCAAAAGAAGAACATTTCCTAAGTTAGGTTTAGGAAATTTCTGAAATTAAAGAGAGAATGAGTTGGAGAAGATGAAGAGGATGCTTACCTTAGCTTCTCTTTGAATTTGGAGCAAGAATTTGGTTTTGCAAATGAAAACTAGGGCTTGGAGTTTCTAATTACTTATTCCTCTCCCCATTTTCAGTTTTGCTTGAGTGTTAAGAAAATAGATGAAGTGAAGAGGAGAGGGCTGAACTAGGTTATAGAGTGAGTTGGGGTGAAACCCAAACCCAAAGTCCAATAGAAAATGTCAAAATTCAACTTACTCCAAACATATCGATGTTTATACTCAAAAAAGTCGCAAACGCCATTTTGGACTCAATGGAAGTGGTCTCGAGTCCCAATTCGACTGTTTACCAAAAGTAGCTTTTCGGACTTTAATCCGATTAACGATTCTACATTTAAATAAAATATTTAAATATGCAATCATAAAATATGCGGGTTGTTACACAAGATATGGAACATGCCAAAATGCGAATCTTGAGAAGGAAGGGAATAAGAGATTGTCAAATGCGGATGTAATGTTATATGAATTGTCATGATCACATTTAGATGGGGTTGCTGCTTAAGGTTCGCCTTCAGACTCTCTTTGCTTTTGATAGAGTTAGAGGTATGCCAAATGAAATTTTTTGTAATTTATTATTAATTATTAACTCTGTAATAAAATCTTGTTAGAAACAAAAGTTAATTTTCTTTCTATTATATACTTATTATAATGCGTTATATTATTTAATTTAAGTATATTTAATAGAAAAATCCATAAATGGTATGTTCTGTGATAGTAGTTACGATGTTTTGTAATCATGAGAAATCTATCACAATGAAGATAAACATATCATTTTAAATATTCCTAGTCAAGATGTATCGGGACTGAATATTGATATATTTATTGAGAGTAGAATACATAACACTCACCAAATGTTGGACATTATATTACTCATAGCTAATGGCGATACCTAGGGATTAACATACTGATATTTATTTGATAACTATGGAATGCTCGCTCGATATTTTTCTATTGGTTAATATTACCAAGGTCAAAAAGAGAATACTGAAGTGATAATATTACACAGTGCTCTCAATTTTGGAACACTATTGAACTACAATGTGGACACTCCACTTTGGCCACAATACATCTCTAGAAAAATGTACCGAGATCGTACCTAAAGATCCCTGCCAACACATGACCAGCCTACCCTTGACCTGGATAGTACAGAATATGTTATCACCTCGGGTGTCCCCACCTTATCGAGCACTCTCTTTTCCATGCACAATCATATCCATAATTATAATATATCCGATGGTATCTAGAAAAGTGATAACATACCCTACTTGGGTACGCCCCACTTAGCCCTGCTGCATCTCCCCTGTTTTAGTCATTCCCAGTTGATGAGGCTTGAGGTTACGTTTTACCTTTAGAGTAGCATTCATACTTGGAATGCTAACACTGGCTTCCGGACCATGATGCAAATGATAGCATTTATCCATACAAGTTGTTCTGGGTCTGAACAAACCGAATCTTCTTCAAGATCAACATCTCCATTATCTTTGAGATATCATAATTCGTAACGCACAAATCAGATCGAAGTATTTTTTGGATAATTAAATCTGATCTCGGTCTCTTCGAACCGATTAACGAATTTGGCCAGATTTGATAGTCGGTTATTTAACTATCAAATAACATCCATAAACAGTCACTAGGCCCTATTTTATAAATCATCAAAACATTTATTTAAAAATATCTTTATAAAGATATATATTCAATTCTCAACCAATATCTCAATATTTGGAAATAGTTTCAAATCCTTTTATCCATAACAGGATAGTTTTCAACCCATTTCAATGCTTAGAATAATTTCCAAATTCGACTTATAATCCATTACTTAGAAAAGTATCTATATATAAATCCCTTCGTAGCTAAAATATTTCCACAACCTTTCATTTCAACTCTTAGGAAAACATTATAAGTCTATTTTCCGAAATTATTTCTAATACCAATACTTAGGAAATATTTCTTAACTTATCTCCTAAATTTTCGAAATTTATGTTAATTCCTTTTACAATTTCCAAAATCGATTATACTCACTTATAATCTCGTCTAACCGTTTATAACTTCTTTATGAATTCAGATTCAATCTCGAAGTTCTTGTTCTAACATTTTAAGTTCTTGTTCTAACATTTTGGAAATTTTCCTCAAGTTTCTAGAATTTCATTATAAGATTTTCTCTTATAAAATCACATCTGTTAAATAAACCCCGTTTAAAAATCTCGAGAGAATTTATAAATAAATTCCAATCATTTCAAATCTCTAGATATATATAATAAGTATTTTTAAAGAATAATAATTTATTTTTATAACAAGTTTAAGTAATTATTTAAAATATCAAAACACTTGAAATAAACATCGATAACTCATTTCTAATTCATCTTTCGATAAAAACTAACCGATTTACAAAACTTATTATAAAAACTTGATTTGATTTCAATAAATATTAAATATTTGAATAATCCACTTCTCAAAATATTTCAATAATAAACAGTTTTTTAAACTCCATAGTTTAAGAAATAAAATCTCCTTTTAAAAACAAAACTTAACTTCTCGATATTTTTTTTAAAATTCAACATAACCATTTTATATTTATAAATCTCTCTCGATTTATCACAAATCAATCTACACTTCCGATTTCACAACTATTTCCAAATTCCAAAATAGAATCCGCTATTTCTTTCTAAATCGATTTCATATTTCATTTTAAATTCACACAGTGAATTTATATTCCTAACTTATCAAATGATAATCATTCTACGATTTATAAACATCGTTTATAAATTTTATAAACTTATTTCCAGTTCTTCCTTTGTAAATAACAGATTCATATTACTAAATCCATTTATAAATCGATTTTTTCAAAACCCCTTTAGAAATCTATTTCTTAATAAGTCCCAATTATATTCCAAATTAATTCAAAATCTTGTTTTCGCCTTCCCTTTCATATTATAAGAAATCTCATTTAAAATCCATTGTTTAAAAACTCTCAATTTGAAGTCATTTTTACGGAATAGCTAAATAAATATCCAAAATCAAATTGTTTATTTTATCCAATCAAATTCCTTTTTAAAAATCCCAAAATTCTATACTAAATATTTTCATCTCCAAAAATTGCTTCAAAATTCCATTTTAAAAATCAAAAATAATATTTATGGTATTTATAAATATCAAAATTAAGGCCAGTGCTACTATAGCATCCAATCAATCAAATCACACCATAATCTATAATAGATTATTCAACTCATCATATATCACTATATATGAAAATAAAATCAACATTTTGAGGAATCCAGTTGGATCCCTCCAATCTGTTTCCCTGCAACCACAAATGTTGTATAACATAAAATACCAATCCCGCTTCGAGGCGGGATATCACGGGAATATAGAGTCATCCGCTATTATGCGGGGCATATAGTGTCTCATCCGCTCTAACGGCGGGAAATATATGTCTAACTACTAATATATATACTACTATATACAATATAATATGACATCCAACCAATAATAATTTATCCATTCATCCAATCAACCAATAAATAATTTCCAATATTTTAACTTAAAACCAGCAATCCAAATAAGTGAGATTTACTCACCTTGATTTTTATTTTGCAATCCATTTCAATTTTAAATTAAATTAAACTGACGTTCAATTTAATCTAAAATCCTAGCTGACTCCAAAAATCTCCAAACCAATTCCTATGCATAGTATTCGCAGAAACGAAACCAATGCCATTAGTTCATTTGATTTTGACCTCGTACGTGTTAGATATTGGTAAATGAACATTTGATATAAATTTTAATTAATTAACTAAAATAAATAACGTTTTAAATTAATTACCTTCTCACTCTCGTTCAAAAATTGCCATTTCCAGGCTCGATGTTGAACCCAGGAGCATGCGCGACTACACCAAGCCATCGCCCCACCTTCGTTTGCCATCGCCGTACGCCGCATAATCGCACATCCCAGATACGAACGTACACAACTCGACCGCGCCTCTCTCAACCACGTCGCCGACCCTACTTCTACCGCCGCCGCAACCCCACTGGAGACTGCCCAGATCACCATGCCTCCATCGCCGCCCACGCGATCACCCCAAATGCCGCCTATTCCAGAAATTCGAAGCCCTAGTTCTACCATAACTATCGAATACGGACGCATCCCTCATCCATTGCTGCTCCTGCCATCGTGATTTCCATCGCACGAGATTTATTTTTTTACCGAACGAGCTGTGAATTTGAAGAAGGAGAAGAAAGGATTTCGCGATTTAAAAAGGAAGAGGGAGGCGGCTATGTTGACTTTGAAAATTTTAAAAAATTATTTATTTCATAATATCTTGTTTTACATAACTCGAAATCGCAAACCCCTATCGAGGCATGCCGCCTAGTATTTCTAATGTTATACCCCTATTCTGAACCAAATGGACCTAGTTTTGAGACCCAATTCGATCGTATGGAGAAGATAGCCTTTTGAACCCAATTATTTATATTAAATTTTCGATATTAAATTCAATGTGTTTCTATCTCGTACGACCAAATGGTAACTCCAACCGCTACAAAATTTGAAATCTGATAATAATACACTATTACGGATCCAATGGAACTGGTTTCGTCGAATTCCAAGACTGTGCCCCGATTGCTATTTTAACGCATCGATTAAATCGACAATTTCAAAATTTTGTGAAATCACTTGAAATTCCAGTTTTAAAAACTTACTAACTCAATTCTAATTCAAATAGAATTTATATCAACAATAGAAATCGTTTCGATTCATATTCAACTCAAATTCCAATTATTCATCATTTCCGTATTTCGATAAATCGCTATATTTGAAATTTAAATTCATTCTATAATTTCAACCAAAACCTTCATATTCAAAAACCAATTTATATCCCAAATCAAATATTTAAAACCATTTAAATATTCAAAATCAAATGATGGAAAATCCGGGTCGTTACAACATTGGAAGTGAAACACTATTCAATAGAGGATCTGTCTCCTCAATTATGTGAGGTTAGCATCACGGTCAATTGTAGTCAAATCAAAGTCAAAGTCTCTACCTAGAGCAATTCGCTAGTAATATTTGTTATTATTAAACCAAATACTTTGCGTCTGGATTTTACAAGTTAAATATGGATGATATTGAAATTTTGACCAATACCAAATTACATAAGTCCTAAAGTGATATAGTTTTGATGAAGAAAATAGGGCTAAATAATCGTCGCTAACGGGGTCCGCTTAAAATTGTAGAAGTAGATTTTACCAAAATCGTGTAGGAAAAAAATTCGACCAAATAGTCACACCACACCACCAGTTAAGGTGACATATGAATTTTTAATATTTGAATTGTTCGATATAAATCACTGAATGAATTTACTACTATGAGTCGCACAACTGCAATGCTGAATACCCCGAATACCACTTGATTAAATTAAGTTATAACTATTATAAATTAATTAAATTAATTAATAATTGTGAAATAATAATTATATTTGAATCAGTATTTAATATAGTACATATATAAAAGATATATGTGTATGTATCAATGTAAGAAATTGATGTGCATTTAAACTGGATTTAAAATATGCAAATACTGATTAGGTTTAGAGATGTATGTAGGCCCATTAGCCTATTACTATAGTTTTCCATGATAGGAGGGAAGGAGACGTGATATTTTATTCGATAACATGGGTTTGAATTAGTTTAAAACAAGAGGTAAAAGTGAGATCTAGATCTATTCTTTTCTCTTCTTTTCTTTTCCTATATAAACTCAATACCTCCCTCATTTTCAAGTTTACTTTCTCTTACCTCCATCTCCTAGATTTGAGAAAATAATAGACTCTCTCTCCTCTTCGTTTCTAATCAGGGCAAAAAACTAAATTAAATTAAATTCAAGGTGTGGTGATCTCTTCAATTTGTAGCTTTTCTAGAAGAGATTGAATCTTGTTCAAGGAGCTTTTCTGATTCAACATTCAAAGTGCTTTTATCAAGGTCACTGTTTAGGTAACACCTAATTTTATATCTATTCATTTATATATTCATTTATGCCACTATATGTACATATATTAAAATTTTTTAATATCATGAATTTATATATTTATTTGTTGTCAAACCTGTATATGTATGTGTTTGAATTTATTGTGCATATGAATACTTTTGTTTTCGGCTATACAAAATAAATAAAAAATTTCGAATGTAATACTAATTTTAAAATGGATTTAGATTTGAATTTGAATTTAATTTGTTATTATATTCCTTTTATATATATAATTTATTAAATCAATATCATACACATATATTTTTTCATAAATTATATATATACACAAATATGTATTTGTTTTTTCTATTCTAATAATATATATATATATAATATATTAAAGTACATTCAAAATTTTATCTAAAAAAATTATTTTATTAAAACCGTATACAATTTAGAAAAAATTGGATTTTTTTACTCCATACGGATTAAAATAAAAAACATTTATTTTGTTAAGACATTTCCTTGGCCAAAAAAACATTATTTGTTATGTTTAAACATATAATGTTATTTACATATTTACAAATTAGAATTTTATAAATTTTAATACACACACACATATGCTAGTGTTTTCGATTTAATAAAAAAAGTATTTTAATTCATATATGTGTGTGTATGTTTATGTTATTAGTAAATTTTTCATAGTCTCCGAACAGACTCGAACGAGTGAACCAGACTAAAGAACGGTAGAGGATTGGATATAATCGGCTGAAAAACATCATAAATTAATAAAGTAGAGAAATACAAAAAATGGCAAAAAATTGGACAAGTTTCACAAGTTGGCACCCTTGACTCGGCCTATACAACTCGGGATCGAGTTGTAAACATTGATGAATCAACAAAGGTTGTAAAAGAATAAAAGAGGCACAAAAAGAAAAAAGAAAAATGACTAAGGCATCATAGCTCGGTGCCAAGTTGAAATTTAAATGGGAAGTTGGACCATATCGTTTTCCAGGACTTCATGCACGACGTAGAGAACATGGCTGGGAATTTTCTAACAATTTCAATAGCAGCATTCGTCTATAAATAGATGAGGAGATGCACTTTAAAAGGGAACTTCTTTTATGGACTCTGAATTACGACGAGTTAAGAAACACAATTCTAAATTAAACTCCATACAACTCATACTTGAGTTGTAAGATACCATTTGTAAAATATACTCTGTAGGAATAAAGTACGATCAATAGAAAATGATAAAGTGGACGTAAGCCGGAGTATTTGCTAAACTACTATAAAAATTGGTGTACTTTTTTCTCTTTTAATCTCTTTTCTTTTATAATTCTCACTTACTGCTTGATTAGGCGTTTCTATCATTTTTGGTCCAAATAGTTTTTATATATTTATATATTAAATATATAATATGTAAGCTCAAATTTAAATTTCAAATAAGATATTACTTTTAGATAAAGATTTATTTCCAAATTTGAATATTTCTTACGCTATTTAAATACTGAATTTTAAATTGGTTTTATATTCAAAATAAATTTATACATAACTAATTTTAATATATGTATTTATTTATTCATATGTATATATAAATGTACACATATATAACTATACTTTATATTATATTAATTATCAAATAACAATAGACGGTTGTCCATAATTGTAACGACCCAAAATTTTAGTCATTTAAATTTGAAATATAAATTGATTTTAAATATTGAAAGGTTAATTTTATAAGTTAAACAGTTTAAATTTTAAATATAATGGTTATTAGAATTTATGGAATTGTTTAAGTAATTAGATTTTGAATTTAATGTGGATAAAAATGTTTTCAAAAGCTGATTTAAATTATGTTTAATAAAAATGAATATAGTAAATTTTTAAATTAGAATTAAAAGTGATTAAACTAATTTTGGAAATAACTTGTTTTAATTAACGTGTTAAATCATTGATCCAGGGCACAGTCTCGGATTTTGACGAAACCAGTGTCATTGGATCCGTAATAGTATATTATTATATGCTGTCGAATTCGAAGTGACCGGACGTATTGTTTGGTCGTGCGAGCTCGGAACGCGTAGGAATTAATTAAAGGAATTTAAATTAATATAATTTGATTTTGAAAGCTAACTTCAGTATATGATGGAATTCGGTCCCGATACTAGTTCCATTGTGTTCAGAATAGGGGTATAACATATAAAACGCTAGGCGGCATACCTCAACTTGAGTTCAAAATTTTAGAGTGTGAATAGATTTTTGTAAATCTTTCTATAAAAAGACATGAGATAGTTTCATTAGCAAAATTAAAACCCTAAAATGAAACAGAGCAAACATCCAACGGTATAACATTAACAAGTTCCTTCGGTACAAATGAGTGTGATGCACCTGTATCGAAGAGAACTTGAATAGAACGGTCATGAAATAATATAGAACCTTCAAGAATAAAAGGAGAAGTACCTCTGGGCTAAGAAGAATCTCAAGTTCGTTTCTGACCTCAAGAAATAATCCATCCAGCGGCTTAGATTACACACGACGATCGAGGATGATTTAGGAAAAATGTTCTACAACGACCCAGAAATTTAGTCATATGAATTTGGAATATTTAATTGATTTTAAATATTGAAAATTTTTATAAGTTAAATAACTTAAATTTCAAGTATAACGATTTATCTGATAATTAAATTGTTAAATTCAATATTTGGAATTGTTTAAATAATTAAAACGTAAAGTTAATGTGGATAAAAATGATTTCGAAAGTTGATTTAAATTTAATTTAATTAAGAATGGAGATAGCAAACTTTTAATTTAGAATTAAAAATGATTAATTTGGATTTCAACGATACCGGTTCCATTGGATCCATGATAGTAAATTATAGTATGCCATCGAATTTCATGACGATCAGACGTATCGTTTATTCATTCAAGCTCGAAACACATAGAAATAATTAAATAAAGGAATTTAAATCAATTTAATTTGGTTTTGAAAGTTAACTTACGTATGTGATGAATTGGGTTCTAATATATATTCCATTCACTACGCCATAAATGGTCTTCTGCAACACAAAAAAAATGTTGGGTCAGGCCCAAAAAATGTTGCCATAGGTCTATGGCAACACTTTTCGGGTGATGCAATTTTTGTCGTTGCCTTAGACCTCAAAGGCAACATTTTGACTATCTAAGGCAACATAAGTAATATTGTTGCAATAGAACCCTATTTGGGTCTATAGCAACATCCATAGGTGTCTGTAGCAACATTCCAAAATGTTGCTATAGATATTAACTTTCTGAATTTATGGGGCCCACAATGTAGAGCATATTTGATTTTTTTAATAGAAATAAATATTTATTTAATAAAATACTATTGCACAGAATTTGATATTCAAACAGTAATTTATTTAAATAAATATTTTATTTCAACATTTGAAATAGTAAAAATTCCCGACTCCACTATTTTATAATTCAATGATATATAACACTAATATTCACATATACAGATATTCCTCGCTACATCACTCAGTTCACTCATTACATATGCAGTTTCAATTTATACAGACACCGACACTGACGAATATAGACATGCACTAACCCGTTCAGCAATGCTGTGAGGATCAGTTGCCTGGCCACGTCGTGCACGGACACGTGGTTTTGCAGAACCATTAGAAGCAATAGTATTATTAGCTTGAGCTGAATCATCCACTTGATGCTATAGAATATTTCCTTCTATAGATCGTGGCAACTTCAACGTGAAAAAAAAACATCGATAAGATGAGGAAAATTAGTCACAATCAAATGTGGACTAGGATATGACAGCCTAAAACCATAGCCATGTCACAAAGAAAACAAAATTTGATGGTTACGAGCTATAAACCTGTTGGTAAGCATGAAATACAGGCGAATTATTCAAAGCAGATTCTGGCCCCATGGAAAAAGATGGTATTTGAAAGTGTTTCATCCCATTTTGCTCCTGTAACTTTACGTTAGGTTGATAAGCACATAATTTCACCCAAAAATAAAATAATAACAATAATAATAAAAGACCAAATGATAGAGAAGCATGACAAACCTGATTATGAAGATGCAAAGTACCATTCGACAATTTCATATGTTGGCCACCATTGAAATTTGATGAATTTTTGGACTGAAGCCCATTGCAATCCTATAGAGAAGACATATAGTAGTCCGATTAGTAATACGGATACGCAGGTTATATGCCTCTTTGGTCAACATACTGAGTTTATTTATTTCATATATTTTGCTGGGACCTCAATATCCAATTACCAAACTCAAACATTCTATTATAGTAATTTAGCATTGAAGTTGCTTCTACTGAATAAAAAAATTACATTTATTCTTTTTTGCATATTAAACAATTTTGAAATTATAACACACACAGACATACAAACAAATATTGAATCAATAGTAGCCAGCATATATTGAATCAATATTTGGAACAGACAAACTACTAAACTATAAGCATATATTGCATTCCATCAGCCCACATGTATAGGAACTAGAAGCTTTAAATTTTAACAATCTAGCATTTCTTCTGATATTAACTACTGAATAACTCCTACATTTTCTTTTACCAGTTTGGAAACATGAGTAGAATCACAAGCATAAATAGGAGGAGGTGTAGATCTTCTTAAAGATGCAAGATAGAAGTACAAAATAAATTTTAAAGAGTCAATATAAAAATAAATGACCTTGTTTGGATCAACAAAAGAATAAGCCATGATGTCTGACCCTGCACACCTTGACAGTATCACAACACAGTGAATAATATGCTTCAGCAATTCCTTCACATCCATGAAAATAATAATTTGCTTATTGTCTAAATTTGTGTCCTTCTCTATTCTATCAATAATAATGCCCATACTTCCATTTTCCTATAGTCGTATCATTTCAACTGTGCATTTTATATTCAAATTCAACTCACTACAGGCCTTCAAGAAAACTGGAACATTAACCGAGTTCAAACCAAGAGCTGAAACGCTAACCTTCTTACCATTTAATGCAACTTCTGCACAATTAGCCTCAAAACTCAAACAAACAGGCCTGCAAATATCCCTTCCAACGAGCGCATTAACAAACTGACCATTATTACTATTCACGCCACAAGCCCAAAGCTTTTGTGCAATTCCTAATAACTCTATGCATGTTTAAAGATAAAACTTGCACATTCTCCTTATCATTTACATAAAAGAGACACACCTGATCACCATTACCTAAACAAAACATACCCTTACCATTTAAACAAACAACTGAAACTGATCCATTGTGCTCCAATAAATCATTCAATCCCTCATGTCTACAATATGAGACAATATCCAAAACCATTCCACTATCATTCGAGATATCAGAAACTGATGACACTACAATATCATCACTCTAATTTTGAACTGTATCCAAACCAATTCGACTACTTCCACCTGCCTGCCAATAACCAGAACTTCACCGAAACCAATTCGACTACCCCCTGCCACTCTGACATCAGGCCCCAATCACGAAATTGCGACCAAATCAGCAACTCCCTGAACCATCGCAATCCTACAACCTTACCTCGAATCACCAGAATCGCCAAAAACCTGAACAAAATCGCAAATCCACTGCCACCCAATCGACTGAAACGCCCAACTAAAGAATTTGGGTTTGTGATATTGGATTGTGAAATCGAACGCCTGAACAACCAAATCTCAATATAACTAATAGTGTACTGTTGACGTGGGAAGAAAACCCGGAAGTAGTGAGGAAAACTGACGCGAGGCGAAAGAAAATAACGGAAATTGATATGGCCGATAGGGGATAAAAGCAAAGCCAGTTATTCTCCAGATCGAAGAAACAAGGAGGAGCGGCGTCATTTTTTTAAAGTCGGTGGAATAAAAATTAGGGATTGGAAAATTGGGGGTGAGAAACGAAAGTGGGTGAGTGAAAAGTAAAGCGGGAAATGGAAATCGGTAAGGTGTGGATCGATGGTGTGAATCGACGGTTGAGATTTTGTTTTAAATGGTGGTGTGGATCGCTGAGGTGTAATTTTTTTTTAATTAGAATATATCTATGGCAACACTATATAAAAATGTTGCATCGTGTTACACTTGTTTAGCTAGAGCAACACATTTTTATGGCTAAGGTAACACCAAAAATACAACGTTGCAGTAGGACCAAAATTTTATAGCTGTCGCAACATTTTAGCTAGCAACACCTTGCAAAAATGTTGTAGAAGGTCATCTATGGCGTAGTGATTGTGTCCGGAATAGTGGTATAACATATAGAACGTCAGGTGGCACATCTCGTTTGGAGTTCGAAAATTTGACGAATGAGTATTGCTTTAATTTTTTTTATATAAAGACTTGTTATTTCGTTTCTTTTGCAAAACCCTAATCAAAATCTCAACCGCCATTTCCTAACCCTAGCATCCAATGGCCTGTGATCGCCGGAGCATCTAGAGGCCGAATTGGCCAACGACTTCAACTACAAACTTGGAGAGCTCGGTGAGGGGAACCTATTCTACGGTTGGATTGTCATAGATCATCGCATGGAGGGTGAAAATCAACATGTTCGTGAGGGAATTGGGTTCGGATTTGGGTCAAATCGAGCGGCGCGGGCATTGGCAGGGGGTCGGCGATGGTGGACGGCAGCACGGCAAGGCGGCAGGCGCGATCGGCAGCGACATCGAAGGGTTTTGCATTTTTAAAAAAAACAAAGAATAGTCGTGCCTGGTATGTGTAGGAGAAGAGGAACACGGGCTTAGGTGATTAACGATGGTAATTGATTAGTGAATGAATTGTAATTAAAAATAATTATATTATTTAAATTGTGAATCTTGTGTAACTAATAACTTTTTCATACGAGGTCAAAATTGAACGCGGTCGGTGGTGTTACGATCGTATCGACGAATACTACGATTTGGAGTTGGATTAAATGAATTTGGAGCTAGTAGGAATTTGGGTAAACAGAACGCTTTGGTGACTGTTAAAATCAGTGTGAGTTAAACTCACGTTTTTGGTTAACTAGCATGATATATGATTGATAAAACTTTTTGATTAAATGTTTCGACGATTTACTATTTTATACTATTGGATTGGATATATTCCCATCCTTGGAGCGGATGAGACCCTATTACATTCTTATGTAAGAGAAAGTGACCCTTATATACGATCCCGCCTCGAAGCGGCTGATTTATATTATTGATTATATACTGCATGTGATGCAGGGGGGCAGGTTGGAGGGATCCAACTGGATTCCTCACACTGTTGATTTTATTTTTCATATAATTTGACATATGATATATTGGATGCTATTTTTGATGATGTGAATATGATTTTGCTTATTTGGTGCTTTTGTAGCATTGCGCCTTATTTTTGGTACTTTAAAATATTATAAACGAATGATTGACTTAAAATGGGATTTCAAAGTGATTTTGGAAATCATATATGTTTTAGTAATTTTTCTTAAATTATTTAATGAATAAATTTAATTTAATATTAAAAGTATGATTTTTAGAGATTATAAATCTATAGTTTTATAAAATATTTTAAATTGAGATTTTTAAAATTTTAAAAACAAGTCCGTCTTTTATAATAAAGGGGTATGGTTTTAAAAGAAGATAGAAATATTTTGGTATAAATATTTATTAACCATTTTATATAGGATGATATATACATACATATATATACATATATTAAGATTTATTTATAAATTTGGGGATTTATAAATGTTATAATTTATCAAAATGATATTTTAGAAATGAAGTGAAAATTTGTAAAATCGTATTTTTGTTAATAAAAAGCATGGATTTACAAATGGTGTTAATAAATTAAGGGAAACTCTTATCACTGGATAAATTGAGAAATAAATCATAAATTTTGGATTTATAATAAGATGTGGAATGTTGTTTTAGAAAAATAGTTGATTCTATTTGGAAATTGAAAGTGAGGATAGATTGGAGATATTAAACGATATTTTATAAATAGAAGATTTATAAAATATAGTTTTATAAATATGGAATGATTATGTTGAAATTTAAGTGTGGAATTGTAAAAGGAAATATATTTATGTTTTCTAAAGTTGTTTTTTATATTAATATTGTTTTAAAGTTGTTTGTCAATATTTTTATATCTTGAATTAATTATTTGGATTACTAATATGGTTTGAGATTAATTATAATTATTTATCAATAAGGTTTTGGAAATTAATTATTATTATTTATAATAATGTTTAACATAATTTATTATTGTTTCATTAATAATGTTTTGAAATTATTAATTATTATCTATAATAAGTTTTAAAGTTAATTACTATTTATTTATACTATTTATTATCATATAATAGTGTTTTAAAATAAGTGATTAGAATTTATTTATAAATGTTCAAGATTTATAAAAAGAGTTATAATGGACTTGGGGTTTTATAAGTTAAGTTTTATAAAAATGGTTTAATGGCTTAAAGGAAGGTTTTACAAGGTAAAAGAGTTTTATAAATGGTTAGATATTTATAAAAGAATTTTATAAATGGGTTTATAGACATATAAAAAGAGTTTTATAAATGGTTCCTGGGATTTATAAACTAGTTTGTAAATTGTTTTATAAATTTATAATGGATTTTTTAAATGATTTAAAATTGTATAAAAATATATCTTCCTCAATGTCGGTGAATATACTTATACTATTGGGATAAGTATATGGATATTTTTCATGTATTGAAAATATAAGGGTTTGTGAATGAATCCTTGTAAAGGTGTTTGGGTACAAATATTTATAGAGTGATTTTTCTTAATGAAAAGATTTATTAAAATAGGCTAGCGGTTGCTTATGTGCTTAACAAATGTTGGTTTTCCCTATGGAATTAAATCCCTGATTGAATGTTTATTATTCAATAGTTAACTAACCGACTATCGAATTTGGACTCAAAACGTAGCTTTGGAAATATCCAGGAGAAACACGTGAGTTATATGGCATAGTCATCTCCGATGATGTTGTACTGTACGTATAAATCTCGTTTCGTTCTCCTAGGATAATGATAGGGAAATCCACTCACTAACGGTTAGGAGATGATCTCCGCTCTTATCTTTGACTATTTATTTCCTAAATAACTGGGTTTGAGTTTACCGAAAATTATCGAGTGTTGTTTCGAAGAGATCGGGATCTGGTATATTATTCGAAAACCACTTCGATCCAACTCAAGCGTTTCGAAGTAAAGACATCTTGAAGATGATGAAATTAAAAAAAGAGCTCTCAAGTGTTTCTTTCAGTCTCAGAACAAACTTGTATCAATGAATGCTAGTATTGCATTGTTTCCTAGAGGGCAGTTTTAGCATTCCAAGTGGGAAGTGCTATATATAAGGTAAAACGTAGCCTCGAGCCTCAACAACCGGGAATGACAAACATGGGAGATGCAGCAGGGCAAAGTTGGTCGCTCCTAAGTAGGGTATGATCATCCCTATCTAGATTCAATATTATCTCTCATTTGTATGCTTCGGGGCCCATTAACGGAAGGGTGATCATATTCGGTACTACTAGTCAAGTGGCAGGCCGGTTTAGTGTTGGCATGGGATCCTGACGTGGTCCTCGATGTTATTTTATCTAGAGATGCACCGTAATGGGCGGTACCCAACAGTGCTATCATTGTATCGAATCCATTCTCCAATATGAGCCTTTACGATTTTAGTTGTATACCTATTATGCTAGAATTTGATTAATGTAACAATTTCATCTATGATTAATAAGTATTTGTATCTTAGACATTATTATAATATCAGAGAATTTCATATGAAATGTTTTAGTTATCGTAAGGTAAAAACCCGTCCATGTTTATGTGCGGCGTGGTCTTATGATATACTTTTGATTCCAAAGATTTCTATAACTTTAAAATCCATTTGGGTGTGTGTTTCTCATGCTGGTCTCCCAGGCTGACTCGGGTGCTATTTTATTATAATGCTCGGGTCAGACCGAGCATATTTATAGATTACTTTGGATGCATTGGAGCTTAGGAGATGAGTTGGAGGTCTTTAATTCGTACCCACGTATATGTTTATTTTCCGCTGCTTTGTTGTTAAAATCATCAGCATTTGTGAGGATAGGTTGTTATAACTATCCAGGTTGATGATCATGATTTGTTGTTGTACTCTGATGGATGTATGTATATAACAGTTCTATTTTGTAAAGATCATTGATATTATATTATATATTGTTCCACTACGATTGTGAGATTCTGTGTTGTTTTTAGTTTCTTTTATCTACGTCTTTTTTCTCTCCTTCTTTCTTCTTTCTTTTCCCTTGAAAATCGTGTTTTTCGGCATTCGGCTGCTCGACGCACAATACAGTGGACGTGTTGGTGTCGATTTTCGAGGGTCGCAAATCCCGAGTTGTCACACTTGGTATCAGAGCGCTACGTTAAGCGAGAACATTGGCTTTGGTGGGGAAACTCATTAAGAGATAAGGTAATGGAATGCCTTATTATGAGTTTTAAGTGTATGTATATGAGCGCGTATTTGTTAGTGATTATATAAATGTTTTATATTGGGTTAATTTATCCGTTGAGTGGCTTATGAATTCTAGTCAGTACATGGGACGCCACATTATCGATAGGGGTTTCTAATAGACAAGGCAAACCGACACGGTATTGTTTTGAGAGTTGGTAAATGAAATAATTTTACCTAAATTACATTTTATATAAAAAAAATTCAGAAAATATTATAGTTATATATAGAGTGTTTGGTTGTTAGAGAATGATAATATTTTATTATTATCATTTGTTGTTTGTTAATAAAAGTTGTTATTATTACAATCTACACAAAGATAAGCGTTTGAAATAAGTTATATAAGAAATTGAAATTATAAATATGAATTATAGGATATTGATTATAATTAAATTAATCAACATTTGTGAAATGATATTACTTAAGAAGCGAGATTATATAAATATGATTTATAAATGGAATGGAAATGAAATTTGTATAAGTATATGTATAGATATGCTTTGTAAATGGAAATGGATTTAAAACAAGGATTTTGAGTATTTAAGTCCCACTAATTAGGAAACTATTTTTCAAAGGTTTTGGAAAAATAATAATAGTATTATTTTGAAAATATTTTGGTTAGAAATATTTTGAATAGGATTTAAAAGAGATAGAAAGCACTAAACTCATTTAGTCGTTGGAAAATTATTCTGATGATGATTGCACCATCATCGACATTCATTTTCAAGTTTCTAAGTGAGGGATTGCTATCATTGAAGTTCTGTTTTGGTAAAAACAAATTTGTTTTAGATTTCAGAAGTGTAATTTGAAATATAAAGGAGTTATGTATATATGATTTCAAAATGATTTGAAATAAAACTAGTTGTTTAAAATCCTGAAATTTTTTATCTAAATGTTTGAGAAAACATAAGATAATAAGTTTTTGGACTTATAATTTGGAAATGGTATAGATAAGAAAATAGTTTGGAATTGAGATATGAAATAAAAATTTAACTTAAGTAAAGTTAAACAAATTGAGTTAATGAAATGAATTAAATAAAATGAAGTTTAACTTAAGATAAGATAAATGAAATTGAATTGGATTTGAAATGAATTAGATGGATTAATAAAGTGAATTAATGAAATGAAGTAATGGAATGAATATGAATTTGAGTTATAAAATGAAATTCAACTTAAGTTGCAAAGTGAATTGAATATGTTTGGAGTGTTGTTTGAGGAAATTGAATATGAACTTAAGTTGTGAAGAAATAATAAACATGAGTTGTGTAGTGTGAAACGTTGTATTAAACTTAAGTAATAATGGTATGAAATGGTTCATAAACGAATTTAATATGCAATGAAGTGAATGTTAATAATTGAGTGAAATTGAATGTAAATCAATTGAATGTGAATTAATTGAGTGTAAATAAATTGTAAACGAATCAATTGAATGTTAATAAGGAATGAAAGCGTATAAATATAAGGTTGACATTTGAAAATGAAAATTGATATGGTTATAAATTAATTGGATGGATATTATTTGTTGATGGTTTCTCTTGTTACATTTGCATATATTCATTGTATATTCTATATTATATAGTGATGCTACTTCTATGTACTTGTTCTTATTGGTTGTTGAGTGAGTAATAGGTGTAGATGGTGTATGCTTCACATTTAGAGCTCGCTTTCGCATTTTGTTGATTGTATATCCTTGCTAATGCTAAAATAAGGTACAGATCTCAGATTACATACCATATTTTTATATTTTTCCCTACGGGATGCCTCATCCTCGAAGATGAGATGCTAAAATTTTCCAATCGATCCGCGCAAAGGAGACGCTGGCGAATTTTTCTGAAAATTTAAGGTGTTAGATAATTTTTGAGAATTTTGGAAAAAAATTTATAACTAAAATCTGATTTTGAGTTATAACTTGGAATGAATGAATGGAAGGAAATTAGTTGGTATAAGTGGATGAATTAAAAAGACTTAGAAATTTTATAATCTATTCCAACTAATTGATTGTGAAAAGTTAATGGGTTTGGGGCATTTTTCTTACCTTGACAATTTCGGGGACGAAATTCTTTTAAGGGGAGAAGAATGTAACGGCCCAGGAATTTAGTCATCTGAATTTGGAATATTTAATTGGTTTTAAATATTGAAAAGTTAATTTTATATATTAAATAGCTTAAATTTCAAGTATAGCGTTTTATTTGATAATAAATCGTTAAATTTAATATTTGGAATTGTTTAAATAATTAAAACCTGAATTTAATGTGGATAAAAGTGACTTTGAAAGTTGATTTAAATTATATTTAAATGGAGATAGTAAACTTTTAATTTAGAATTAACAATGATTAATTTGGTTTAAATAATAATCAGTTTTAAATTAACGGGGGAAAATAGCCTTTCGGAGCATTGTCTCCAATTTTGACGAAACCAGTTCCATTGGATCTATGAGAGTAAATTATAGTATGTCGTCAAATTTCGTGGCGATCAGACGTATGGTTTGGTCGTGCGAGCTCAAAACACGTAGAGATTAATCAAAGGAATTTAAATTGTATAATTTGGTTTTGAAAGTTAACTTCTGTATATGATGGAATTGGATTGCGATATAAATTCCATTGTGTCCGGAATAGGATATAACCTATAGAATGCCAGGCGGCATGCCTCGTTTGTAGTTCGAAAATTTGACGAATGAATAGTGCTTTAAAAAATTTCTATATAAGGATTTGTTATTTCGTTTCTTTTGCAAAAACCCTAATCAAAAGCTTAGCCGCCATTTCCTAACCATAGCATCCAACGGCCTGAGATTGCCGAAGCCTCTAGAGGCCGAATTGGCCAACGACTTCAACTATAAACTTGGAGGGCTCAGTGAGGCGAACCTATTCTACGGTTGGATCATCGCGTGGAGGGCGAAAGTCGGCCGCGTTCATGGGGCAATCGGGTTCCGATTTGGATTGAATCGAAGGGTGAGGCATGGGCAGGGGGTCGGTGATGGTGGACGGCGATCGACGGTGATGGATTTTCGTGTTTTTAAAAAAAAAAAGAAAATAGAAAGAAAAGTCATGCCTGGTACGTGTAGGAGAAGAGGAACGCGGGCTTAGGTGATTAATGATGGTAATTGATTAGTGATTGAATTATAATTAAAAATAATTATATTATTTAAATTGTGAATCTTATATAACCAATAACTTTTTCATACAAGGTCGAAATTGAACATGACGAGATGCGATCGTATCGACAAATACTACGGTTTGGAGTTGGATTAGGTGGATTTGGAGCTAGTAGGAATTTGGGTTAAAATTGAATGTCTGTTCAATTTTAATTCAAAACGAAACGCTTTGGTGACTATTAAAATCAATGTGAGTTAAACTTACCTTTTTTGTTAACCAATATGATATATGGTTGATAAAAATTTTTGATTGAATGTTTGGATGATTTACTATTTTATATTGTTGGATTGGATATATTCCTGCCCCTAGAGTGGATGAGACCCTATTACGTTCCCATGTAAGAGCGGATGATCCCTGTTTATGATCTCGCCTCAAAGCGGTTGATTTACATTATTAATTATATACTATTTGTGATGTAGAGGGAGAAGTTGGAGGGATCCAACTTGATTCATCACACTGTTGATTTATTTTTTCATATAATTTGATATATGATATGTTGGATGCTATCTTTGATGACATGGATATGATTTTGCTTATTTAGTGCTTTAGTAGCATTGCGCCTTATTTTTGGTATTTTAAAATATTATAAACGAATGATTGACTTAGAAAGGGATTTCAAAGTGATTTTAGAAATTATATATGTTTTAATAATTTTTCTTGAATTACTTAAAGAAGAAATTTAATTTTATTAAAAGTATGATTTTTAGAGATTATAAATCTATATTTTTATAAAATATTTTAAATAGAGATTTTCGACCTATGAATAGAGCTTTGAAATCTTAAGAATATGTCCGTCTTTTATAATAAAGGGGCATGGTTTTAAAAGAAGATAGAAATATTTTGGTATAAATATTTATTATCCGTTATATATATATATATACATATATTAAGATTTATTTATAAATTTGGGGATTTATAAATGTGATAATTTATAAAAGTGATATTTTACAAATGAAGTGAAGATTTGTAAAATCATATTTTTGTTAATAAAAAGCATGGATTTATAAACGGTGTTTATAAATTAAGGGAAACTTTTATCATTTAATAAATTGTGAAATAAATCACAAATTTGGATTATAATAAGATGTGGAATGTTGTTTTAGAAAAATAGTTGATTCTATTTGAAATTTGAAAGTGAGGATAGATTAGAGATGTTAAACGATATTTTATAAATAAGAGATTTATAAAATATAGTTTTTGGAAATGATTATGTTGAAATTTAAGTTTGGAATTGTATATAGGAAATATTTATGTTTCCTAAAGTTTTTTATTTATATTAATGTTTTTTTAAAGTTGTTTATCAAAAACCACTTCGAGTTTTATAAATATTGTATTTATATTTATATTAATATTGATTTAAAGTTTTATAAATATCGAGTGTTGTTTCAAAGAGACCGGGATCGGGAATGTTATCCAAAAGCCACTTCGATCCAACTCAAGCATTTAGAAGTGAAAACATCTTGAAGATGATGGAATTGAAGAAGGAGCTCTCAAGTGTTTCGTTCAGTCCCAGAACGAACTTGTATGGATGAATGCTGGTGTTGCATTGTTGCATGGAGGGCAGTATTAGCATTCCAAGTGGGAAGCGGTATATAGAAGGTAAAATGTAGCGTCAAGCCTCATCAACCGGGAATGACTAAAACATGGGAGATGCAGCAGGGCTAAGTGGGTCGCTCTTAAGTAGGGTATGATCATCCCTATCTAGAGTCGATATTATCTCTCATTTGTATGCTTCGGGGCCCATTAACGGTGGGGTAACCATATTCGGTACTACTAGTCAAGTGGTAGGCCGGTTCTATGTTGGTAAGGGATCCTGGCGAGGTCCTCGGTATTATTTTATCTAGAGATGCACCATGACGGGAAGCACCCCAATATCCCAGTCATTGTATGGAATCCATTCTCCAATACGAGCTTTTACGGTTTTAGTTGTATACCTATTATGCTGGAATTTAATTAATGCAACAATTTCGGCTGTGATTAATAAGTATTTGTGTCTTAGACACTATTATAATATCAGAGAATTTCATATGAATGTTTTGTTTTCATAAGGTAAAAACCCATCCATGTTTATGCGCGCCATGGTCTTACGAGATACTTTTGAATTCAAAGGTTTCTATAACTCTAAAATCCATTTGGGTGTGTTTTTCTCACGCTGGTTTCCCAGACTGACTCGAGTGTTATTTTATTATAATGCTCGGGTCAAACCGAGCATATTTACAAATTACTTTGGATGCATTGGAGCTTAGGAGACGAGTTGGAGTTCTTCAAGTCGTATCCAAGTATATGTTTATTTTCCGCTGCTTTGTTGTTGAAATCACCAGCATTTGTGAGGATAGGTTGTTATAACTATCCAGGCTGATGATCGTGATTTGTTGTTGTGCTCTGATAGATGTATGTATATAACAATTCAATTTTATAAAGATCATTGATATTATATTATATATTGTTCCACTGCGATTGTGAGATTCTGTGTTGTTTTTAGTTTCTTTTCTCTTCTTCTTCTTTCTCTCCTTCTTTCTTCTTTCTTTTCCCCAAACAATCGGGTTTTTCGGCATTTGATTGCTCGGGACACAATACAGTGGAGTATTGGTGTTGATTTTCGAGGGTCAAAATCCCGAGTTGTTGCACGTTCTACACGAAAGAGGAGCGGCTTGAGGGGGCGAGTTTGTCGGTGGTGACCGATCGTTGGATGGTGGCATGTAGAGCAGTGGATCTGGGCACAAAGTGGTGGCAGTTTTAAGCGAATTAGCGATGAACGACATTGAGATACGGGGAGGTGCGGGGATCGATGGAAGAATTATGGAGGAGGTGACTCTCAGTGGTGGTCACGAAGGCCAGAAGCGAAGTGATGGCGGCGGCGTTGGTCGAAGGAGTCGCGTTTTTCTTGTTTTTCCTGAACGAACGAGTGGGAGGGAGGAAGTAATTAAGGTTTAAAAGTTTATTTAATTATGTTAATTAAAAATTTAAATAATTACAACGTTCATTAATTTATAACTTTTTCATACGAGGTCCAAATTGAAAATCACGAGTAGCCTTACGTTCGTACAAGTGAAATCTATGTTATGGAGTTGGATTGGATGGATTTGGAGCTTATAGGAATTTGGATTAAAATTGAATGCTTGTTCAATTTTTAATTCAAACCGAAGCATTTTAGCAAAAACTGGAATCAAAGTGAGTTACTCACCTCTTTGGCCCACTTATATTTTTATATAAGTGTGGATGATTTTATTGCTGATTGTTTGTTGACTGTTTGGATGATTTACTATTATATTTGCTGGTTTGGATATTCTCATCCTAGAACGGATGAGAACTTATTACGTTCTCGTGTAAGAGTGGATGACCCTTTGTATACGATCCTGCCTCGAAGCGGTTGATTTATATTTTATGATTATATACTGTATCTGATGTAGGGAGACAGGTTGGAGAGATCCAAATGGATTCCTCATACCATTGATTTTATTTTTCATATGATTTGATATATGATGTGTTGGATGCCATATTTGATGACATTGACGATTTTTCCCTATTTAGTGCTAGCACTAGCCATATTTTTAGTATTTTGAAATATTATAAAGTGAAGAATTAGTTTTAAAAAGGATTTTAAATGATTTCAAAAATTTATATGTTTTAATAATTATTCTTAAAATTTATTTAAAGAAGGAATCTATTTTAAAATAAAAAGTATGATTTTTAGATATTATAAATTAATAGTTTTATAAAATATTTTAAATAGAGATTTTTGAACTATAAAGTAAAGGTTTTAAAATTTTAAAATTTAGTCCGTCTTTAATAATAAAGGAATACAGTTTTGAAAAGAAGATAGAAATATTTTGGTATAAATATTTATTAACCATTTTATGTAAAGTGATATATATATATACACACACACATATATTAATATTTATTTATAAAGTGGAAATTTATAAATGTGACAATGTATAAACGTGAAATTTTACAAATAAAGTGAAGATTTTTAAAATTGTATTTTATGAATAAAAGGATAGATTTATAAACGATATTTTATAAATTAAGGGAACTATTATTATTGGATGGGTTGGAGAGACAAATCACAACTGTGGATTTATAATAAGATGTGGAATGTTGTTTAGAAAAATAGTCGATTCTGTTTATGGAAATTCTATGATATTTAAAATAAAATGTGTTTTTAAAACTTTATATGTATTTTCAACTTCTTATTTATTCTTTAAAATATATATATATATTAAAGAAATGTTTTAAATAATTATTTTAGGAGTATTGGTTTTCAGAAAATTATAATAATAATAAATATTTATTTTTAAAAAACAAATTTAAAAGGTTATCTTTTATTTTTAAGGGGAACTTTGTGGTTCAAATGGATATAGGAATATTTAAAGTAATAGTTGTGAATCGTTTTGTATAACAGGTCGTAAAAAGGAAATATATTATAAATATTATTTCATAAGTGGAAATAGAGTTATGAAAACTGTTTTATGGAATAAGAGAAATGGTTTTATAAATAGTATGTTATAAAAAGGAAATCAATGTCATTTTGGGAAAAAGAAGAAATGAATTCCATTTAGGAATATATTGCAATATTTGAAGTGGTCATATTATGCAAAACCATATGAGTTTCATTGGTGTATTTTGGAAATTGTCTATATGTAGTGTTTGGTGTTCTATTTGGAGAATGTGTTTTAAAAAGGAGTTCTGTGGTATAGTTGGAGTTTGGCTTTGTAAAGTAGTTGTATAAATTGATTTGGAATTTATAAAATGAGTTAACAGATGATATTTTATAAAAGAAGTTTTATAAAAGTGGTTTTATAAATAATATATAAGGATGTTTATAAAGGAGTTATTAAATGGATTTGGAAAATTATAAAGAAGTTATAATTAATATTGTTTTCTTTTTATAAGAAGTTTTATAAAATGAGTTATAAATGACTATTTATAAAATAAGTTTTATAAAGAGTTTATAAATAGTATAAGGAAGGTTTATAATGGAGTTATCAAATAAATTGGAAATTTTATAAAGAAATCTATAGTATGGTTTATAAATTTATAAATAATGTTTTGAAAGGAAATTTTGGAATGGAGTTGAAATTATGAAAGAGACTTGTAAACAAGAAAGTGTTTGGGTTTATTGGTATTAATGTTTTTAAATGGCTTTGTTTTAAATCAACTAAGTGTGATTTTAAAAAAGGTAATCTTTCATAGGGTTTGCGAATATACTTATACTGTTAAAATAATTATATGAAAAGTTTCCTAAGTTTTAAGATGAAATTGGTTATGAATATGCTTATACATTTGAGTTAAGTATATGAATATTTTCAAAGCATTGGAAAGTGTAGAGACGGGTTTGTGAAATATATAATCTTCGTGAAAGTGTTTTTAATATAATGATTTACAAATTGGTTCTAAATTAATGGAATGACTAATTTAAGAGGCCTGGAGTTGCTTTCTACTTAACCATTGTTATTTTTCCTTAGAAAATTAAATCTTTGGTTGCATTTTTTGTTTATTTGATAGTTAAATAACCGACTATCAAATGTTGATCATTTTTAAATTATCGTTGTCCGTTCGGAGAGACCGGGATCAGATATGTTATCCGAAAATCACCTTGAACTGGCATAAGCATTTCAATATTGGAATATCTTGAAGGTAATTGAAATGGAGCTTTTGAAGTACAAGTACTACTTGCTACTAATCCCGAGGATGATTCCAAAATGGATCTAGTAGAAGTGGTGCCTTCGGTTTCGTTTAGTCCCAAAACGAACTTGTATGGATGAATGCTGGCACGTCTGGAGGGGCAGTGTTAGCATTCCAAGTGGGAAGTGCTATATAAATGTAAAACGTAGCCTCATAACTCATCAACCGGGAAATGACAAAAATCGGGTATGTAGTAGTGCCATGGAGGTCGCTCCCATCGGGGTTTGGTCATTCCAAATCTAGATTAATTACTATTTACTCATGTATGCTTTGGGGCCCATTAACGAAAGGAATGATCATATTCGGTACTACTAGTCAAGTGGTAGGCCAATCGTGTGTGGCAGGGGTGTAAGATGTTCTTGTCAGATCCCGGTGCATTTTATCTAGAGATGTATCATCGGAAGGTAGTTCCTTACCTTGTCATAGTGTGGAATCCAATCTCCAATACATGTCTTTACGGTTTTGATTGTAGAACCTAGTATGCTGAAATTTATTTAATGTAAAAATTTCGACTATGATTAATAGACACTATTATAATATCAATGGATATTCTATAGAAATGTTTTGGTTATCGTAAGGTAAAAACCCGTCCGTGTTTATGTACGGCGTGGTCTTATGAGATATTTTATTTTGGAAAGAGTTTGATAACTTTAAAAATCCAATCGGATGTATTTTCTCATGCTGGTTTACCAGACTGACTCGGGTGTTATTTTATTATAATGCTCAGGTCAGACCGAGCATATTTACTGATTGCTTTTGGATGTGCTGGAGCTTGGGAGATGAGCTGGAGGTCTTCAAGTCATATTTACGTATATGTTTATTTTCCACTGCATAGTTGTTGAAATTATCAGCATTTGTGAGGATAGGTTGTTATAACTGTCCGGGATGATGGTTGTGATTGGTTGTTGTACTCTGATGGATGTATGTATATTACAGTTTCTCTTTTGTAAAAATTATTGATATTATATTATATGTTGTTCCATTGCGATTGTGAGATTCTGTGTTGTTTTAGTTTCCTTTTCTCTTCTTATTTCTTCTTTCTTTCCCATAACTATCCATCCTTCCATTCAATTTGGGTTGGACATGTGTGGTTTATTATCAACTTGAATTGTGCAGATTGGCGGGTTATTACACTTGGTATCAAATCGCAAGGTTAAGAGAGAACCTTGGCTTTGGTGTTGTAACTCTTTAAGAGATAAGGTAATGGAATGCCTTATTCTGAGTTTAAGTGTATTATATATATAAGAGCGTATTTATTAGTGATATGAAAATGTTTTATATTGTGTTAATTTATATGTTGAGTGGCTTATGAATTTTGGTCAGTACGTGGGATGCCACGATATCGATAGGGGTTTCTAAACGCTTAAACAAGGCAAATCGATACAGTATTGTTTTGAGAATTGGTAAATGAAATAATTTTACCTAGATTATATTTTATATATATGAAGGAATAATTTTTTGGGAAATATTATAGTTATATATGGGGTGTTTGGTTGTTAGTGAATGATAGTATTTGGTTATTATCATTTTTGTTTGTTGTTCTAATAAAATTTGTTGTTATTATAATCCAAACAAAGATAAACATTAAAATAATGATATTACGTAAAAAGCGAGATTATACAAATGTGATTTATAATGGAAAGGGAATGAAATTGTATAAGTATATTTATAAATATGTTTGTAAATAAAAATGGATTTAAAACAAGAAATTTGTGAATTTAAATCCCATTGGTTTTGGAGATTTTTTTAAAGGTTTTGGAAGAATAATAATAGTATTATTTTGAAAGTATTTTGATTAGAAATATTTTAAAATGGAATTAAAAAGTGTTAAGAAAGCACCGAACTCACTTTGGGCGCTGGAAAATAATTTCGATGATGACTGTAGCATTATCGATGTTCATTTTCGAGTTTCTAAGTGATGGATTGCTACCATTGAACTTGTGTTTGGTAAAACAAGTTTTGATTTTAAAATCCAAAGTATGATCTGATAAATATATGAAAATAAGTTTTTGAACTTATAATTTGAAAATGGTATAGATAAGAAATGAAAATTTAAAATTGAGATATGAAATTAAAATTTAACTTAAGTAAAGTTAAATGAAATTGAATTGGATTTGAAATGAGTTAGATGAATAAGTAAAGTGAATTAATGAGATGAATAATGGAATGAATAAGAATTTGAGTTACAAAATGTAATTCAATTTTAGTTGTAAAATGAATTGAATATGGTTTGGAATGTTGTTTGATAAAATTGAATACGAACTTAAGTTGTGAAGTAATAATAAATATGAGTTGTGTAGTATAAAATGTTTGGAATAAACTTAAGTAATTGGTGTATGGAATGTTTGATAAATAATATTAGCATTGAAGAAATATACTAAGTGGTAATGAAATAAAATTTAACTTAGGAAAAGTTAAAAGGTAACAATTTTATGAAATGGTCCATAAACGAATTTAGTATACAATGAAATGTTGTTAAACATAAATTGAATTTAAAGTGAATGTAAGTAAAGTGATGAATTTAAAGTGAATGTAAGTAAAGTGAATGAAAATAAAGTGAATGTAAACGAAATTGAATGTAAGTCAACTGAATGGGAATAAATTGAATGTAAATAAATTGAAAACAAATCAATTGAATGTTAATAAGAAATGTATAATTATAATGTTGATATTTGAAAATGCAAATTGATACGATGATAAATAAATTGGATGGATATTATATGATGGATGGTTTCTCTTGTTACATTTGCTACATTTTCATATAGTTATTGTATATTCTATATTATATAGTGATGTCACTTTCCATGTACATGTTCTCATTGGTTGTTGAGTGATTAGTAGGTGCGGATGGCGTATTCTTCACATTTGGAATTCACTTTCCCATTTTACTGGTTGTATATGCTTGATAATAGTAAAATAAGGTACACATCTTGGATTACATATCGTATTTTTATATTTTTCCCTACGGGATGCCTCATCCTCAAAGATCAGATGTATATTTATGATTATATATATATATATTGTAAAAACATTCGATCGAACCGTGCAAAGGAGACGTTAATGAAATTTTTCATAAATTTAAGACGTTAGAAATTTTTTGAGGATTTTGGAAAAAAAATTATAAATAAAATTTGATGTTTATGTTATAACTTGAAATGGTATTAGTTAGTATCTATGAATGAATTTAGAGACATGGAAAGGGTGATAACAAAGTTGCAACAAATAGATTTTAGAAGGTTAAAGGCTTAAAGGAGTTTAGTAATCTATTTCAACTATATTGATTTTGAAATAGTCTAATGGGTTTGGAGGTACTTTTCTTACCTTGAAAATTTTGATGACAAGATTCTTTTAACGGGGGAAGAATGTAACGACCCAGAATTTTAGTCATTTAAATTTGAAATATTTAATTGACTTTAAATATTGAAAAGTTAATTTTATAAGTTAAACGGTTTATATTTTAAATATAACGGTTATTTGAATTTATAGAATCGTTTAAATAATTGAATTTTGAATTTAACATGGATAAAAATGTTTTCAAAAGCTTATTTAAATTTTGTTTAAATAAGAATGAAGATAGTAAACTTTAAATTAGAATTAAAAGTGATTAAACTGATTTTGAAAATAACTCGTTTTAATTAACATGTTAAATTATCGATCCGGGGCATAGTCTCGGATTTTGACGAAACTAGCGTCATTGGATCCGTAATAGTATATTATATGCCATCGAATTTCGTGGTGATCGGACGTATCGTTTGGTCGTGCGATCTTGGAATGAGTAAGAATTAATTAAAGGAATTTAAATTAATACAATTTGATTTTGAAAGCTAACTTCTGTATATGATGGAATTGGGTCCCGATACTATTTCCATTATGTTTGGAATAGGGGTATAACATATAGAATGCCAAGTGGCATACCTTGATTGGAGTTTGAAATTTTAGAGTGTGAATAGTGTTTTGTAAATCTTTCTGTAAAAGGACATGAGATCGTTTCATTTGCAAACTTAAAACCCTAAAATGAAAATAAAGTCGTCGTGTCTCCTTCATCCAACGGCCTAGATTACACGCGTCGATCGAGGATGACTTAGGCAATACGTTCTACATGAAAGAGGAGCGGCTTGTGGGGGCGAGTTCATCGATGGTGACCGATCGTTGGATGGTGGTGCATGGAGCAGTGGATCTGGGCATGAAGTAGCGGCTGTTTTGGGCGAATTAGTGACAAACGACGTCGAGATATGGGGAGGCGCAGGGGTCGATGGAAGCGTTGTTGAGGGGGCGACTCTCGGTGGTGGTCGCGATAGCCAAAAGTGAAGCGATGGCGACAACGTTGGTCGAAGGAGTCGCGATCGCATTTTTATTGTTTTGCCTAAACGAACGAGAGGGAGGAGGAAGTAATTAAGGTTTAAAAGTTTATTTAATTATGTTAATTAAAAATTTAAATAATTTCAACCTTCATTAATTCATAACTTTTCATACGAGGTTCAAATTGAACGCGACGAGTTGCATTGCGTTCGTATCAGCGAAATCTAAGCTATGGAGTTGGATTGAATGGATTTGGAGCTTGTAGGAATTTGGGTTAAAATTGAACATCTGTTCAATTTTAATTCAAACCGGAGCGTTTTGGCGCAAATTGGAATCAAAGTGAGTTAACTCACCTCTTTGGCCCACTTATATTTTTATATAAGATTGGATAGTTTTATTGCTAATTATTTGGATGATTTACTATTTTATTTGTTGGTTTGGATATATTCCCGCTCTTGGAGCAGATGAGACCCTATTACATTCCCGTATAAGAGCGGATGACCATTGTATATGTTCCCACCACGAAGTGGTTGATTTATATTTTATGATTATATACTATATGTGATGTAGGGGGACAGTTTGGAGGGATCCAGTTGGACTCACACCATTAATTTTATTTTTCATATAATTTGATATATGATGTGTTGGATGCCATATTTGATGACATGATTTTTCCCTATTTAGTGCTATGGAAACACCAGGCCATGTTTTTTTAGTATTTTGAAATAGTATAAAGTGAAGAATTAATTTTAAAAAGGATTTTAAGTGATTTCAAAAATTTATATTTTTAAATAATTATTTTTGAAATTTAATTAAAGAAGGAATCTATTTTAAAATAAAAAGTGTGATTTTTAGATATTATAAATTAATAGTTTTATGAAATATTTTAAATAGAGGTTTTTGAACTATAAATTAAAGGTTTTTAAAATCTTAAACTTTATTCTCTCTTTTATAATAATTGAATACGGTTTTGAAAAGAATATAGAAATATTTTGGTATACGTATTTATTAACCATTTTATGTAAAATGATATATATATATATACATATAAATACATATATTACGATTTATTTATAAAATGGAAATTTATAAATGTGATAATGTATAAACGTGACATTTTACAAATAAAGTAAGGATTTGTAAAATCGTATTTTATGAATAAAAGGATAGATTTATAAACGATGTTTTATAAACTAAGAGAATTATAATCATTGGATGGGTTGGTGAGATAAATCACAACTATGAATTTATAATAAGATGCGGAATGTTTTTTAGAAAAATAGTTGATTTTTTGGGAAATTCTCTGATATCTTAAATAAAATGTGCTTGTAAAACTTTATATTTATTTTCAACTTCTTATTTATTCTTTTAAATTTATATACATATAAGAAATGTTTTAAATAATTATTTAGGAGTATTGGTTTTCAGAAAAATTATAACAATAATAAATATTTATTTTTAAAAGACAAATTTAAAAGGTTTTGTTTTTAAGGGAACTTTGTGGTTTAAAAGGATATAGGAATATTTGAAGTAGTAGTTGTGAATCATTTTGGATAATTGGTCGTAAAAAGAAAATATATTATATGTATTATTTCATAAGTGGAAATAGAGTTATGAAAAGTGATTTATGGAACAAGAGAAATGGTTTTATAAGTAATATCTTATAAAAAGGAAATAGATGTCATTTTGGGAAAAGGAAGAGATGAATTCCATTTGGAAATATATTGCAATATTTGAAGTGGTCGTATTATGCAAAACTATATGAGTTTCATAAGTGTATTTTGGAAATTGTCTATATGTAGAGTTTGGTGTTCTATTTGGAGAATGAGTTTTAAAAAAGGGTTTTGTGGTATAGTTGGAGTTTGGTTTTGTACAATAGTTGTATAAATTGATTTGGAATTTATTAAATGAGTTTACAAATGATATTTTATAAAAGAAATTTTATAAAAGTGGTTTTATAAATAATATAATTGGATGTTTATAAAGGAGTTACTAAATGAATTTGGAAATTTATAAAGGAGTTGTAATTAATATCATTTCTTTTTTTACAAGAAGTTTTATAAAATAAGTTAGAAATGACTATTTGTAAAATAAGTTTTATAAAGAGTTTATAAATAGTATAAGGAAGGTATATAATGGAGTTATCAAATAAATTGGAAATTTTATAAAGAAATATATAGTTATGGTTTAAAAATTTATAAAGAAATTTATAAATAAAGTTTTGAAAGGTAATTTTGGAATGGATTTGAAATTATGAAAGAGACTTGCAAAAAAGAAAGTGTTTGGGTTTATTGGTATTAATGTTCTTAAATGACTTTGTTTTAAATCAAATAAGTGTGATTTTAAAAAAGGAATCTTTCTTAAGGTTTGTGAATATACTTATCTTATTAAAATAATTATATGGAAAGTTTCCTAAGTTTTTAAGATGAAATGGGTTGTGAATATACTTATACAGTTGAGTTAAGTATATGAATATTTTCAAAGTATTGGAAAGTGTAGAGATGGGTTTGTGAAATATATAATCTTTGTGAAAGTGTTTTTAATATAATGATTTACAAAGTGGTTCTAAATTAAAGGAATGACTAATTTAAGAGGCCCATAGTTGCTTTGTACTTAACCAGTGTTATTTTTCCTAGAAAATTAAACCTCTGGTTGCATTGTTGGTTTATCTGATAGTTAAATAACCGACTATCAAATGTTGGCTAGTTTTAAATTATTGTTGTTCGTTTGGAGACACTAGGGTCGAATATGTTATTTGAAAACCACTTTGAAACGGCATAAGTATTTCAATATTGGAATATCTAGAAGATAATCGAAATGGAGCTTTTGAAGTGCAAGGGATACTTGCTACTAATCCTAAGGATGATTCCAAAATGGATGTAGTAGCAGTGGTGCCTTTGGCTTCGTTCAGTCCCAGAACGAACATGTATGGATGAATGTTGGCATTACGTTGTTTCCTGGAGAGCAGTGTTAGCATTCCAAGTGGGAAGTGCTATGTAAAGGTAAAACGTAGCCTCAAGGCTCAACAACTAGGAAATGTCAAAAATCGGGCATGTAGTAGGGCCATGTGGGTCACTCCCATCAGGGTATGGTCATTCCAAATCTAGATTGATTGTTATTTACTCATGTATGCTTCGGGGCCCATTAATGAAAAGGGTGGTCATATTCGGTACTACTAGTCAAGTGGTAGGCCAGTCATGTATGGTAGGAGTACAAGATGTTCTTGTTAGATCCCAGTGCGTTTTATTTAGAGAGGTACCATCGGAATGTAGGTGCTTACCTTGTCATAGTATGGAATCTAATCTCCAATACGTATCTTTACGGTTTTGATTGTAGAACCTAGTATGCTAGAATTTAATTAATGTAACACATTCGGCCATGATTAATAAGTATTTGTACGCTAGACATTATTATAATATCAATTGATTTTCTATAGAAATGTTTTGGTTATCGTACGGTAAAAACTCGTCCGTGTTTATGTGCGGCGTGGTCTTATGAGATGCCTTATTTCGGAAAGAGTTTTATAACTTTAAAAATCCAACTGGGTTTGTTTTCTCATGCTGGTTTACCAGACTGACTTGGGTGTTATTTTATTATAATGCTCGGGTCAGACCAAGCATATTTATAGATTGCTTTTGGATGCATTGGTGCTCGGGATATGAGCTGGAGGTCTTCAAGTCATATTTACGTATATGTTTATTTTCCACTGCATTGTTGTTGAAATTATCAGCATTTGTGAGGACAGGTTGTTATAACTGTCCGGGCTGATGGTTGTGATTGGTTGTTGTACTCTGATGGATGTATGTATATTACAGTTTCTCTTTTGTAAAAATTATTGATATTATATTATATGTTGTTCCATTGCGATTGTGAGATTCTGTGTTGTTTTAGTTTCCTTTTCTCTTCTTATTTCTTCTTTCTTTCCCATAACTATCCATCCTTCCATTCAATTTGGGTTGGACATGTGTGGTTTATTATCAACTTGAATTGTGCAGATTGGCGGGTTATTACACTTGGTATCAAATCGCAAGGTTAAGAGAGAACCTTGGCTTTGGTGGGCTGCATTGTTGTTGAAATTATCAACATTTTTTAGGACAGGTTGTTATAACTGTCTAGGCCGATGGTTGTGATTGGTTGTTGTACTCTAATGGATGTATGTATATTACAGTTTCTCTTTTGTAAAAATCATTGATATTATATTATATATTGTTTTGTTGCGATTGTGAGATTCTGTGTTGTTTCGGTTTTTTCTCTTCTTCTTTCTTCTTTCTTTCCTATAACTATCCGTCCATCCGTTCAATTTGGGTTGGACATACGTGGTTTATTGTCAACTTGATTTGAGCATATTGGCGGGTTGTTACAATAATCTTTTTTCTTTTCCTCCTGTTTCAATTTGTTTTACTTTATTTTGTACAACCTGCCTTCTAAAAGGGAATTTTGTAAAAGTTTTTGGTTAATTAATATAGCGGGTTAGGCTCCCTTAGCCACTTACCATTCGAAAAGAATATAAAATAACAATAAACAACGAATACATATATAAAGGAGCTAATGTGCATGTTGCGGTGTATATCTCGACACTTATATACGGGTATATTAAACCGTATACATTATATGTTGCATGTGTACATACACATGTATATGTGTGTATTTGATACACATGCACATTATATATCACATATATAAACAAATCAAATCTTTATATTTATCAATTGCATAAAATAAAAAAATAAAAAAAATTATTTTAATAGGATCTAAATCTATTTAGACTTCATCGGCCCAAAAGGTTCTAAAATGATAATTTTTTTGAAATTCACACATTTAACCCACTGTGTGCAATGCCATTTCCAAAAATGGCATCAGACCCCCAATAGCCTATGCAGCATAAATTAGAAGTATTAGGGCCAACTTATTAAAGCCTACCTATTTAGTAGGATGTCTAGAAAAGTAGCGTTTGGGCTGGGTTGTTCAGTAATCAAGTATTATGCCCTACCTGGCTATCGACCTGGCCTGAAGATGAGGCAAGCCCAATGGTTATCCCTAATACAACAACCCAATTAGAATCTGAGCCTTGGGCTAATTTTCAAAATTTGTTTTAAAATTAAATTAAAATTTTAAATTTAAAAGGTTAAAATTTGAAATAAGTAAAATTTCATAAATGTTATAAAATAATTTCAAAAGTGTTTTTAAATTTAAATAATTACTTTCAAAAATTATTAATAATTATTTTGATTAATAAATTATATAAATAATTAAAAGTTAATTAATTAAATGAAATAACTTATATATATTGATATATGTAACATCATCTTAAAATGGTTAAGGTAATATATATGCACATAATTTTCAAAACTAATCATAATTATTTAAATAAGTACATTAAATATTAATTAATAAATAATATATATATATACATGCAGATATATGTGTATAACTATAAATATTATAGTATACATATTCAATTTAAATTTTTAAAAGGAATAAGATAAAATTAATTAAAAGTTATTTAATTAAATAACTAAATTAATAAATTAGATTTAATTAATAAAATTAATATAGATTATACATAAGTTTATTATATAAGTTAATTAAATTATAAAATGGTATATAAAACTAAATTTATATAGTATGAATGTATAATAAAAGGTGGGACAATAAGAAACCCAAATTAGATTTAAGGAATAAATGCATACATATAGTATGTATGTCATGTTTCAGATGTGTTCAATACTTGAATCATGAGGGTATTTTATAAAAAAATACATTATTGCATAAGTCGACAACACTCAATTAAATATATAAAAGATTATGAATATTTAATATTAGTGTTGTCCTCTACCATTTATATATTAATAGATTACTTGCATACTTTTTTGTTATTGAGCTTTCCTTAAGCTAGAGTTGTTTTGTGTAGTACTATTAATATATAGAATAGACGAGGCAAGATACATACATATATTTATTGAGCTTTCCTCAAGGTTTGTGCATTATACTTAAGCTATTGTGAAATGGTAGGTACGATCGAATAATATCTCTTTACATGTTGAGCTTTCCTCAAGGTAAAGATGAAAATTGGTTAAAGAACACAAGGTTAAGAGTTGTATATGATACAACCGATAAGATGTTATCCATTACATGCAGCCTATGGCTTGTTGAGCATTCCTCAAGGTCCAAATCCCAATGCATACGAGCCCTAACACCCACTAGTTAAATCGAAAGATCTCTATGTTTTTCTTAGGGTTTTGAGAAACATAAAAGTCTAGTGGGAGCCTTACTATAAAAATGAAATAGTAACATTTAACCTTTTTAATATTTTAAGACATTTGGTATGTAAATTTAAAATAACCTACAACGATAAATTTATGAAATTAATATAATTGATAAAATGTTTTTCAATTAAGATATAGGAATGAACTGAATTAAGATTGATAAATAGAAATATAACATATACTTACCAACAATTTTTTTAATGTTGTCAATTTAAACTCCATGCAAGCACTTAATTACACAACTACTAAATAAGTTCGAAACTTGATCACTTACTGTTTATTTGCCCGAGACTATGTATTGTCTTCTATGAGTTTAAAACTTTACAAACAATACGTGAATATGAATATTTGATCCGTATCTAATCATATATAAATGATATATGGTGAATAATCACAATTTGTAATGTTTCAAACCTTAATGAAATCAGTTCATTTGAAATAAGAAAGTAAACTGTAATGTGAAATCATGTATTAAATATCGTTGATTACATTAAATATCTTATTGTGTTAAATGTAACACTAGATCAAGAGCTACAAGATAGATCTAAGAATCAGATCATTGAAATGTTAATTCGATCAGTTGCGTAAAGTGCAACTTATTTGATATCTTAAGCATTAAGGATGATAAAATGCACTTTTGTTAAGAGTTTGTTATGATATTGTAGTAAGACTTCCCTTTTGAATGGTTCGACCATTTAAAAAGGAAAAACAAATGTAAGAGAATGGATGTAGTTTAAAGCACAATTGAGATGAAGAGAGTGAATGGTCACTTCTGCAAACATTGGAAACTAGAATTGTGTAAATAATAAAAGATTCTTAATATGAAATGAAAAATATTATTTCTATTTCAAATGTATGTTCATTTAGAAATCTTTTTCTGTGAGATTTATATCTTTGAATTTAAGATATGTGATCTGAAAACTCTCGAGTGTAAATCAGTTGCAGTAAATGAAATAAATAGCTCATATTTAGTGGTTGAATGGAGCTTCGTATTTCATATGCTATTATATTAATGGCAGAAAGAGTGGAAATATACCATATAACACTTCTTGATGATTGCACGAAGTTATGAAATTGTTTTCGTAAACATACTAAATATTACTTATGAAATAATAGCTATATTCTATATTGATTGAAAATAGACATAGTCCTATTCTAATATGAATATTCTGAATATTCATTATAAAATAAAACTAATAGTGATATTTGTTTTCGTAACAAAAGTGATGCATTGGAAAATATAGAAGTATATGGAATTTTGCAATTATTTTGGAAATATGGACTGAACCACATTTTTGAGAAATAATTCTTTAATTATATGATTATGAATCGTATAGTACTAGTGAATTATATCTCAAACTATAAATGGAAAAACACCCATTCAGTAGGAGCGACATAAGAGTTGGTGGACTCTTGGGATTGATACATAAAGATGTATGCAATTGTGGGATTCAAATCTGTGTCGTCTCGGAAAGTAACACTATGCACTGACAATTGTGCTAAAGGATCTTTTTGTTAACTTTCCTAAAGCGATGTTATAGACTACCCCCTAAAAAGGCTAAACGTCCGCGTTGGCTCATCATCACATACCACCTTGGTGTTGTGCTTGTTGATAGAGTTAGGGGTATGCCCTAGGGGCAATTATGTAATTTATTACATACATCTAACTCGATAACCAATCTTGTTCAAAATAGAGTTAGGGGTATGCTTGCACGTAATATTCGCGTTTAGGATAAGTAACTTATGAGAAAAGAATTTAAAAGATTGTAACTCCAATAAATGGTAATAAATATGGAAGCTGCAAGAATTTGATAGGGTTAATGGATTAATGGGACTGATAAAAATGGAATAGATATAAAAAGTTACTAATTTGAAATTATTAATCATACATAAATGTCTTAGGAAATGTCTATAATGATTTTATGGACAAATTGACATTTATGAGCATTAAACGAGAATTTATGGATTGATAAATATTTAAGATAAATCTTATTGCCTTAAATAAAAGGGAATCAGGAAGTTAAGTCCAATATTTGCCTATGCTAATATAAGTAAAGACTTAGGATAGTTAATTGGACTTAGTGGGTTAGTGATGCGAGGTCAGTAGAGTCACTCGATGGAACACTACCCTTCACTTAGAGGCTACCAGCATTCGGATGTACTTACTATTGATGTGAGATATCATTAATCCTCGGACCCGTGATGACATGAGAGATTGGGCTTTCTTTCTTAATTGGAAAGTATTAAATGGTCCAAATTTAGAATTAGGAGTGGTGAGAGATATCTGCATAGGGGTTCGCTTCTGATTTGAGATCTTAAGTGGCTGTAGGGTCCGCCTCTGCCCTGTAGAAGTATTAAGTAAACTAGTGAGATTGCAAATAAATAAATAAGGATATCTCTAAAAAAGGGTTTACTTCAGTGTTGAGGTCTTAAGTGGCTGAAGGTTCTACCTCCCTACCAAAAGAAGTAACCTAATGAGATGCCGTATTTATAATTAAGAGTGATACTGGATATCTGGGGAAGAGTTCGCTTCAGGTTTAGGGTCATAGTGAATGTAGGGTCCTCCTCCTTTATATAAAAAGCAGTATTAAGTAGCCCAATGAGATTTCCAAGCAATGATCGCTAGATAATACCATTGAGTAGCACGCTTCTGGAAATAGGTCTTAAATGATGGGGTATACCTTAATTAAGGTCTTAAATGACCAGAGTTTGCCTATTTTCCACTTGGAAGTATTAAGTGGCTTGGGTACGGTCTCTTATATTGCTAAGGCCATAATAAGATAGTACCATTTATGAGCGTGCCTTGGGGATAGGTCTAAAATGATGGGATTTGCCTTAATTAAGGTCTTAAATGACCAGAATCTGCCTATTTTCGGATAAAAGGTATTGGTGGCTTGGGTATTGTTTATTACATGGTTATGATCTTATCAGCGAATCTTATCAGTGATAGATGCGTTAATAGTTGGATGTTAAATGTTATGAGCCTTAAATAGTGGTTAGAGGTCTTGTTGCTAAGACCCACCAACCATTTACAACATTATTAGGAAACCACCTTGGGAATAGGTCTTAAATGACGGGGTCTATCTTGATTAACGTTTTAAATGGCAAAGTCTGCATTCTCTTTTTAAAAGTATTATAGAAGCCCGCTTTATATTTAGAAGTACTAAGTGGCTAATGGGTTTGGAAGTATTGGGTGATTGATATAGCTTCATTAGTATCTCATACCGGGAAGGGGTAAGTATGTAATTGTGTGTGCAATGCAAGTTTAGATTAGAATTGCTAACCTTAATGGACATAACAATTAAATGAATATCCATCGGTGTAAGTTTATGGTATGGACAGTTTATATTTCCAGTCACCAGAACGTTGTTCTGACTCCCTTCTCATTACAACCCACAAGATAGAATTTAGAGGAACAGATCGTTGGAGCTGGATGTGTTTTTTTGTTGGAGAATTCTACTTTCTCTCGTGCTTGATGCTGATGTGACAATATGTTATCCAAGGAATACCATAAATTCCAAGGTAGTACTCATAGTCATTATTCTTATCCTATTATTGTTTCCACTATGAGTTTATATTTTTGTCAATCTTTAATAATGCTCATGCTTATTTGCAGATACCAAATCCAACGATCTGTGCTTTGAGGGACTTGGGTTTCAATTTTTGTCGAAACTTAGGCCCATTAAGGTGTGAGTTGTTACATTTGATATCAAAACCTAGGTTAGCAAACCAGAGGAATTAGGATAAATTGAGAGAACATATTCATACTTCTCTATCTAGTAATAGTATAGTTTTACGCTAGATTCTAAGAGTTCCGACTATAGGAGTAGTTGTAGTTACACTCCGAAGGGATGGGCTAAGCAGTTATGGGTTGGAAATATCTTAGGTCTAAGGTTTTCACACCGGCTCCGAAGTAACCCATGGAATGCTGGCGATGTGTAAAGCGCTGTTAATGAAGAGCATGAGTACGACATAGGACAGAATCCAAGAGGCAGGAGGTGTTCGACTTAATGGATGAGATTCTAGCTACCTTGTGATTGTGGATTTTGAGTTCCAGTCGAGACACACATTTATTCCAGATGGATGGGAAATTTGAATCTATATGTTGCAATTGTCCGTAAGCAAGTTTTGCTAGGGTGCATTCATTATTCACCTCCTTGATGGCAAACCGGATTTTTATTTGAATAATTAATGTCGATTCCTTAGTCTAAAACCTGTGAGAGATTTTTATAAAGTGTATTTTGGAAATGCCTTAGATTTTTGAAAAAGTGGTTTCCAAAGGATTTCCTTTTCCAAAAATTTATTTTGGAAATTGTTTTGGGAAATTTTTGAAATTTTAATTTTCAAAGAAACATGTATACCATTAGGTTGGTCATGTTAAGAAATTTTAGTGTATAAAAATTAATTCTATAAATCATTAAATATTTATATGTATATATCAGTAAAGACTTGATATTGATTTTTGATAAGAAAATAGTTTTCCAATTTGGAAAATTTGTATTATAAAAAGAAGGTTTTTGGAAACCCTAATATATATATATATAAGTTTGATTTCAAAGGGAGTTTTGGTATGAAATGGTTTCTGTTATTTAGAAACAAGTATAAAGGAGCATATATTTGGCTCGGTAATTTTTCGTTTTATAAAATCGAGGTTTTAATATTTTCTCTCTTTAAGTTACGGACAAAATAGAAATGACATCAACTTTATTGGGGTATATAGTTTAAAGTGTTATTGTACCCACCAGCTATTGGAAGAAATATTTCAGTGCGAAGTAGGCTGAAAATAGCGGTTAGAATATTTTCTAGTTTTTGGAATTGTTGCTGATCGCATCAGTTTCGTTGGGACTACTGTGAATTGCTGGAGTATGATTCGAAGGCAATAGGTTTTGACGCTGCCATGATGAGGACATGAATTTTTGGGATCATGTCGAATCGAAGGAGACGGCGCTTAATGATTATTATTATTTAATCCAATCCTAATTGGGTCTAGGTTCAATTAACGCCCAAAGCCCGTCTAGCGGTTGACTACCTAGCAGTAAACCTATAGTGGTCTACCAGTTAAAGAGTTTTGCCACAACTTGAACCTGGAACGGGACTATTAAAGCCGCATCTGAATTCCCCCAGTTTCCTTCTTTCATTCCTCCTTCCTCAATAAGCCAAACTCAATCTCCATCCTCCTCCTCTCCCTCATGCTGATTTTGCACTTTAGATCTTGCCCCATCACCACTCGAGATCTAGACTTTATTTCCTCTCTCCGACCACTTCTTAACCCAAGACACTTTTCTACACTACCAGTTTTCCCTTGCACCATTATGGTCTCCTCAAAAGGCCACTTGGCTGGACTGGAATAAGCATATGGTTTTGCCGCTTTTGGGATGAAAGAGCTATTTGTCGCGGTATGATTTGCACCGATCCTTGCTTCAAGACCTTTAAGTGGGAATGTTACCAGTGCTGCATCTGCCAATGAAGGCAATAGCTTGATTCGTTCGGAGGTGAAGAGTATCTTGATTGAGCTAACTAAAGATGATCTCGTTGAGATTTTGGAGGCCTCCGCGAAGGACATGGACTTAGATGATTTTGAAGTGATTGACTCAAAGATTTTTGCAACAGATCTTTTCCCAGGATGTCAAGATGGATAATCTACGTATGATTGCCCATATTCGGCACAACATCATCCCTAAGACAGAAGGTTATGATTGTATTTATCACATGATGCGGAAGACCACCTATGCTAGTATTGGTGGCATCGCCATTAATTGGACCCGCACCCTTTTGATTCGATTTGTTATTACCACTCCACAGGGTCACTTTCCATATTTTCACCTATCCACTCTTGCCTTTAGGTAATATGAGTGGACCTCCGTGAAGAGGCAGTTTTGGAGAAGGTTTCTTCTGCCATCACTTCCTTAGGAAGATGGAAATTCCGAAGTCGTCGGCAACACCAGTAGCACCAACGGCACAAGATTTAGGTGTATAGCCATCATGCTACGACTATTCAAGGGTCGTAGCAATGGATTGACCTCCAGCCATGAAGCAAGACATCTCGTAGTCTGTATGCATTGTTTTAAGATCTAGGGTGTTGTTGTCTTTTCCCTTCTAGCATTTGTTCTTTTTATTTAGAATTGTTGTATCTTTTTATTTCCAGCATTTTTTCTTTTCTTTTAGGTTGTTGGGTTGTAAAACTGTTAGTTGTTTCTTATAAAAGGCACACACGATATTATGAGTTTCTATTCATTTTCTGTGTCATTGTTTCTGGATAAGCGAACCGCTCCTATATATGCATAGTAGAGAAGCAATATAAATATGGGAATCTCATAAAGAAACTTAACTAACAGTAAAAGCAATATAAGACTGGAAGTTTAGAATAGTTGATTTTTTGGCGAAGGACATGATAAAGTTGTTTCGATATCACGGGTCATTGCTCATGTTCCTTTTATAAAATAATAGATGTGTTGAAATTTTAAAATAAAATGCCAAATTTTTGGGTAGAAGTTAGTTGTAGAACTTTGGAATTTGGTTTGTGCGTTTAGCGCATAACCGACTTCCGACTATGCTGAAATTATGGCTTTTATCCAAATTTTTTTGAAGGAAAATATTTTGAAAAATTTCCCCTTGATTTAAAAGTTCCCTTTTTGAAAAAAAAAGTAAGAAAAGGTTTTTTGGGTTTTACTTATTTTTTACTCTTAAATTATTTTTAGAATTTTTGTTCAAATTTTTATTTCAAGGGAAAATGTGTGTCTAAATATTTCGGGATTTTATTTTCCAAATGACGTACAAATTTGAAAAGTGAGAAATATTTTTTTGAAAACTTTGATTTTGAAGGCTACATGCTAAGTGTAGGGAAGGCAAATAGAGTTAGAATTTGCGAATTTAGCGATGTGTTAGGGTCGACGAAGCGATAAATGCAAGTGATAACAAGGAAAATGTTGTTTTAGCCTTGGAATTTCTATTTCCGTACATTGTCGACGACGCGCGTAAGTCTATTTTTAGACCTAATTCTGTTTTAGAGCTTGAAAATAAGCCTTCTTATGCGCTTTGTACGTGGAAAATTTGGAGTAAATCCGGGGCAGCGGGGAAATTTCCAATGTACTACGGGAATAGGAAGATTATAGAGTGGTAAGAATGTTAAATTCTCCATCTAAATTCCTTTTTGGCATAGGAGTAAAGTTTAGAAAGTGATTTTTTGATACGTTAGATTACTGGACGATAGGAAGCGGATGCAAAAATTGATTGCTTCGTACTTCTATTCGTAAGTGTATGGGGACTTTGGTTGAAAAGATTTTTCAAAAGTTGCATACATATAGAACTGCCAGTATATATGTAGTTTGTTTGCATCATGTTTTCAAAAATGTTTTTAAAAGAAATGCATTCATGTAGGAGGATCCGATTTAGAATCATTCTGTATACATATTTTCTATGCGGTGATACAGTTATACGCTATGCACTTATGCACGTTTGGTTGTAAAATTTGTTGTACACTCATTGGTTGTGTAGTTTAGGATAATTAGTAGCCAAAAAACCATGACTTATTCATTGGTGAAAATTTCGGGGACGAAATTCTTTTTAAGGGGGAAGAATATAACACCCCGCAATTTGATGTTAGTTATTTAATTAGTAGTTAGTTAATTAATTAGACTCTAAAAGTGGAATTTGTGCAAATAATGGAATTTGACCACGAATCTTGCACCATTGCGTTTGTGGTGAAATTTTGAGCAACTTTCATATTTGGAGTTTTGCGATCGGAGTCCAAACGAAGAAGTTACGGACGAAAAAAAAATTCAAAACAAAAATAAATAAATAAATAAATATTTTTAATTCATTATCTGGGGCTTACAAGTCGACCCACATATTAGAGCGGTCGACCCCTAGGAAGGGTGCAGTCGACCGCTTCGTGCGTGGTGGCTCCAGTAACCCTAGGCCATATACAGTCCGAATTTAATATATTTCGATCTAACAGTTAAGGTTGATTCTAGTACCTATAAATTCAGGCTTAGCCCTTCTTTTCTCATATTTTAATGGAGGCAGTAGAGGAGCTCTACCATTTCTTCTTCTCCACTTTCTTTCTAAATTATAAATATAAGATATTTGTATCTATATTCATACAAATTGGAGAAGAGTAGAAATCTAATAAGAAGGAGAAGAGAAGAGGATAAACCATATGTGTATTTGAGGTAATTCATATATTTATATATTATTGTATCTATTTTCTCTTCCAATCCCAAATCTCTTCTCAGATCTGTAATTTTAATATATGTATATACCATTTTATACATATCTCTTGGATTAAAAAGGATTTGGAGATGAATCAAAGGTTCTACTTCAGATCTGGAGATTTGGATCGCTTTTAAAAGATGAGTGGGAAATTTTATAGATTTTTATAATATGAAAATTATCCCGTTAGTGTTTATTTGATTATTATGCCTAATTGGATAAATGTATATAAGTTGTAGGCAACGAATTGAATATGATTTGAATATAATAAATATCGCCTACATGTTCTTGTTTATGAATTGATTTAGCATGTTTACAACCTGATCTGGAAATTAGTCCCAAAAGTATGAATTTGAAATATTGATTTGAATGAAATTTATTCTTTAACTGAAATGGTTGTATAATAATATTATCGATTTGGATTATTACCCTAATCTTGTTAGAACGTAAACTTTTCTATATTTGGAATTGTTGGAATTTAGATCCGTTTAATATTTGTAAATTAGTTTGATTTCTTTCCCTTTTAGAAAGATAAAGCGTTTGATCTAACAAGGAATATATGTAGATAGAAAGAGAAAGAGATGTGTAAAGTATGAATTCATTGTAGTTTACACTGTCTACATCGGTAATAAAAAGAAATGATTATTCCTTGTAATTTCAAACGATGTAATCTTTTATATTTTAAAGTTAAATCTTTTGTTTTGGACTAATTTATGGAAATTATAGCGGATAATCTTTTAGGTATGATTCTAACAATTTAACATGGAAAATAATATTCTAGTGAAGGTATATTATTAGAACATATTTGTATAAAAGTAAATATTTGTACGTAATTACTGAGCTTATGATAATTAAATAAAAATCTAATAACGACGCTTGCATGTAATATTTGCGTTAGGGTAGTTAACTAGTGGGAAAAAATTTTAGAAGGTTATAACTCCAATATATGGTCATAAATATGAGATTTGCAATAATTTGATAGGATAAATGGATTAATAGGACTAATAAAAATGTAATAGGTATAAAAAGTTACTAATTTGAAATTAGTAATTATACATAAATGTCTTAGGAAATGTCCGTTAGTATTTTATGGGCAAATTAGCATTTATGAGCATTAAACAGGGATTTATGGGTAGATAAATATTTAAAGTAATTCATAATGCCTTAAATAAAAAGGGAATTAGTAAGCTAAGTCCATTGTCTACCTAAGATAATGCAAGTAAAGACTTAGGACGATTAATTGGACTTAGTGGGTTAGTGATGCGAGGTTAGTAGAGTCATTCGATGGAATACTTCCCTTCTCTTTGAGTCTACCAGAAGTCGGGTGTACTTACTACTGATGTGAGATATCATTAATTATATGACCCGTGGCGACATGAGAGATTGGGCTTGCTTTCTTTATTGGAAAGTATTATGGTCCAAATTTGAAATTAGGAATGGCGAGGGATATATACATAGGGATTCGCTTCTAGTTTGAGGTACTAAGTGGTTGTAGGGTCCGCCTCTCTTCTAAATGAACGTATGATGTAATCTAGTGAGATTCCAAATAAATAAATAAGGATGTCTCTAAAAGGGTTTACTTCAGTGTTGAGGTCACAAATGGCTGATGTTTGCCTTCATATGGAAAGAAGTAACCTAATGAGATGCCATAGTTATAACTAAGAGTAATGGTGGATATCTTGGGAAGGGTTCGCTTCAGGTTTGGGGTCTTAAGTGACTGTAGGGTCCTCCTCTTTCCTATAAAAGAAGTATTAGCCCAATGAAATTTCCAAGCAATGACACCTAGATAGTACCATTGAGGAGCACGCTTCTCGAAACAGGTCTTAAATAATAGGGTTTATCTTATTTAAGGTCTTAAATGACCAAAGTCTGCCTATTGTCCACTTGGAAGTATTAAGTGGCTTGGGTACAGTCTCTCGCATTGCTAAGGCTGTAATAACAATAGTACCATTTAGGAGCACACCTTCAGGATAGGTCTTAAATGATGGGGTCTGCCTTAATTAAGGTCTTAAATGACCAAAGTCTGCCTATTTTCTAATAAAAGGTACTAAGTGGCATGGGTACTTTTTATTACATGGCTATGATCTTATCGGCGATAGATGCGGTAATAGTTGGACATTAAATTTCGGAAGCCTTAAATAGTGGTTAGAGGTCTTGTAGCTAGGACCCACCAACCATTGACAACATTGTTAGGAAACCACCTTAGAAATAGGTCTTAATGACGTGGTCTACTGTGATTAAGGTCTTAAATGGCAGAGTCTACGAATTTCTCTTTTTAAAAGTATTATAGAAGCCTGCTTCTTATTTAGAATTACTAAGTGGCTAATGGGTTTGGAAGTATTGGATGGTTGATATGGTTTCATTAGTATTTCGTACCACGGGAAGGGGTAAGTATGTAATCGTGTGTGCAATGCAACGTTAGATTAGAATTGCTAACCTTAATGGACATAACAATTAATTGGAAACCAATCGGTATAGGTTTATGTTATGGCAGTTTATATTTCCAGTCACCAAAACGCTGTTCTGACCCCTCCTCATTACAACCCACATGATAGAATTTAGAGAAACAAGTCACTAGGGCTGGATGTGCTTTGTTGTTGGAGAAGTCTTCTTTCTCTCATGCTCAATGCTGATATGAGTTTAGATTTCTATCAATCTCTGATAATGCTCATGCTTATTTGCAGGTACCAAATCCAACAATATGTGCTTTAATGGACTTGGGTTTCGTTTTTTGTCGAAATTTAGGCCCATTAAGATGCGGGTTGTGACATAAGGGGAGGTAGGTGCGGCCATATGAGGGCATCCTAGTGGAATAAGGTTGTGGAGATAAGACAGGGAGAATGGCCTCCATCTTTAGCTACTGTTGGCCGAGCCCTATCACCATTATCCTTCGTCTATTCAAGTTCAAATCAAATCAAATTCAGTTCAATTCGATAGGTGGTGGTCAATGGTTCAGGGACTAGCACTCTTCTGGATTGGAAATGAGTTCGAGGATCGGATCTCATCGTTTCAAGGTGTACTTACAAGGTTTGGCTATAAAGTGTTTGTACCAAAAATGGGCACAACACTCTTCGGGAGTTGTTTGAAGAGATAAAATGAAGATTATAAATGTAAAACAGAGGTTATCTAACAAAAACTCCAACAAACAGAAATGTAAAATGCACAGACAAGCAATTTAGAGTGGTTCGGCGTATAGCCTACGTCCACTATGAAGTTTTGATGATTTTATTGATTCTCTTTCAATGATTACAAGCGGTTACAGCAATGAACAGCGGATTACAGATTAGAATTCGAACTTGATAGCAAAAGTAGGATGCAAATCTCAATCCGGCAGAGTCTCGACGCTTCAGAGAAAAGGGATCTTTTTTCTGTTGATTCTGGGGCTCTATTTATAGGCGTAGGAGGCTCAGATCTCGCCTAAACTTCGGGAGACTTGGTCTGGCACGTGAGGGGACCCACGCGACCGTTTCCAGAAAGTTTCGCCTCGATCTGTGATCGGTATGAATCCATTTCGTATCGATCAAGATGATGTCCAATTGAGCTGAAATTTGGCATGGACATCCTCCAGTGTGCATGCAAGCTTCCCTGAAAATTTCATTGGATTTGGATTAATAGATCACGAGATATCGTCGATACGAACTGAGATTCCTCATAGGCTGTCTGGTTCGTCTCCATGAATTCGACTCCATCTGTTCGCCTCGCTGGCTGCACGTGCTCTTGAAGTGAGGTGGCACGCGCGCTTCGTCTCGATCCGGCCTTAGTGCCGCATTGACTGTTTCGACTCCACATATCTCGCCCTGCTTACTTCGATGGAAGACACGTCACCTTGGCTAATTGACTCGTTGGATAAGAGCAAGTCAGCGGTTATGGGTCCGAAGCATTGTCTTCTGGTGGATACGAAATGGTCATGGACTAATGGATACGAAGTCGACGCGGGGCGATCATAACGAAGCAGACGTTTTTCCGATGGGTTCGAACGAGCCTCTCTGGCTGGAGATTGATCGATGCGGAGTTCATTAACACGTGGACCTGGCCACTCTGATCGATACGAAACAGATGGATACGAAGTGAGGACTATTGAAGGACACGAAGTCCATCGATACGAACTCGATGGATTCGAAACATGACTAACATCACTGCTATGAACTACTGCTCCGGATGGATACGAAATAGAGGTTTTTGATGGATACGAAAACACGCTGCTCTCTCCAACTTTGCATCCATCACAACTTGAGCCTATGAACTCGGACTGACTTGAAAATTGGAATGTTGGTCCACCTTGCTCTCCTAGTCATGCCCTATCAATTGTAGCTTGATCTGGATTTGGACAAAATCCAGCGATATCCATGACAAGCCATGCTTATTCTCTAGTTGGTTCCTTGGTGTCCTGGCCTTGCCAAAAGGCGGGATAACATTTGCCCCCCAAAGTACGTCTTGTGAAAACATGACGTGCTTTGAAAAGCTGTAAGTTTGCGACTCGTCGTTAATCTAGGTCGTCGTTGAATCTCGCATCGAGTTTCTCTCGAATCGATTCGAAACTCGTGTTGAAACGATGTCTGGTGACCGCCCTGAGCCAACGATTTGTGTTGATCCTCTTATGAATTATTGTTTGAAGGCTGGAAAGTTTTTCTTCGTATCGATGCAGGTAGACTGGATGGACACGAAATGATAATTCGCACTGAGTGACACAATGTTGGTCGGATTCTGATTCGCATCGATGATCTTTGATGGATACGAATTCATTATTCGTATTGACATGCGGTGGACGGAGTTGCGAGCTCGCAGATACGACTAAGGGCTTCGAATCAATATGCGCGCGGTCCATTTCGAATCGATGGGAATCCCGGCTAAATGAATACGAATCAGAGCGTTTCGATTCGATTCGTGAGGTTAACCGGTTGCGACCGGTCGCGTGGACTGGGAGTCGAACCGACCCAGTTTTCCCCTAGGCCCCATATAAATTCTCTGGACTTCGCCATTTTTTCACTTTTACTCTTTTACTGCCGCCTCTTACTTTTCGCTGTTTTCTCTTTCTACCTTCGTATCGATAGACTGAGAGATACAACTACGAGCTTTTGAATCGAACCAAACCTTCGATCCTCTGTGTGTAATCGCAAAAATCAGGTAACTAATGGATAGAATCGTGTTAATAATGACGAAGCTCGAGATCTCAATCGTTCTTCTTGCTTTCTCGACCAGTTGTGATGAATCTAAGATCTAGACGAGAAAAAACGAAATTGGGGGGATAGAGCATGGCCATGGAGCTGAGATCTCTTTGGGGAAGAAGGAGGCATGAAGGAAGTCAATCCTACCTCATTTCGTCTCGGCCTGGGTTGAGATTGTTCGAGTCGATATGGATGGCATACGTTCGTATCGTTATGGAGACGAAAGTGGCGATAGGCGTGAAGCCATTGTTTCCAGATCGATGCGAAATTAGCGAAATCTGATCGATGCGAATTGGTTCGCCTTCGATCGGTACGACATCTATCGATTCGAACTCGATCGCTACGAAGCATCCTCATTCCAGCCTGATACGAAACATCCCTATCCCAAGATGATCGATACGAATGCATCGATTTGAATGTGGCCAGGCTGAACGGTGTGATCCCCCTGACTCGATACGAAAACAAAGTGCAGCGATCGATATTCTCGACCTAAATTTTGACGAACTTATAGAATTTCTGAATATTTGAACATTTGATTCCGACGAGCTTCTACCTTGCATAATAGAACTTGGCCACAGAACTGCATATTTGACTGACTTTCGGAGCTCGTCGATGGAACTGCCATTTAACAGAAAAGTACAACGAACTCTTTAATCTTGAATCGATCGTTATCATCTGGATGGCGCAGTCGTGACGGTCAGCGATGACGGTCATGCCTGTCTGACTTCCAAAATCTCGTCGCTTGCATGTTTTCTTTAACTCTGTAGAATTTGCCCAAGTCACGCATAACATCCGCACTGCACAACACATTCATACACTTTACACTGGGGAATGCACGGGCTTTTTATCGTCTAATGATGACTTCTCGTGAGTTATCTAGCCATGGAACCTTCAAGTTCGCAGCAGCAAGAAACTCCCAGACTTGAGATTCCGGACATCGAGGCCGAAGTCATCGGTCCCGCTTCGGACGAGTTACCTGACGCATCTTTCATAAACAACCCACCGGACTCTGTTCCGTCCAATATCTCAGAAGATACGCTAGGGAGAATATGCCTAAGGCATGGCCTATCGTTGGACGATGTAATATTGCCTGGACCGGACGACAGACCACACAATCCCCCAGAGGGGTACACTGCTTTTAATCGACATGCGTGCGCAGCCGGCACACTTCCTCCGTTCAATGATTACATAAGAGAAGTGTTGGCTTACTTGGATATTGCTCCTTCTCAACTACATCCAAATGGATATGCTTCACTCAATGGCTTGTTCATCGCATTTATAGAATACCTCTACCGACCTCCCCGCCCGACCGAGATAAGATACCTCTTCAACTTCAAGAGTCGAACTGACAGCCCATCTTTTACATTCTTGGAGTCTGTAAGAAACTGCCAAGTTGTCACGGGGTCGTGGACTAGGCTGAGCTACTTCAAGTCAGAGTGGTTCTATGTCCGATGTCCACCGGGGTTTGCCAGAAGATGGCTGTTTAGACGTAAGCATTGTCTTTTTCCCAAGTAATTGACGGGGCAATTCTTGAATGAAACTAAACTCATATCTCCTATTTTCTTTCTTTCAGCAATAATCCAACGACCTGAAGGCGGTAACTATAAAGAGATAGTTCGCGTCCTTCAAGAAGTCCCTAGCGAAGAAAGGAATATCGAGTTGCTACTGATAGACCAAAACCTTAGAGTTCTTGGGTTGATCGGGCGGAGGCAGAGCATAAGGCTCGATGGTGCATTAAAGACCGTCTCCAGAGAAAAGGTCAAGCGGAAGAAACCCAGGGTTGTGATAATTGAGGAACCTGATTCCGAAAGAACTCATACCGACGATGAACCGTTGGTCGGACCCGCTAATGCAACCCCGGAATCCGATGCAAAGAGGAAAGGCAAAGCAGTGGCCTCAAAACAGCCTAACTCCGGGAGGCGGAAGTCTGTGGTTTTGCACCGTCCTTTGCCAGGAGTTAGGATTACGGAAGCACCCTCCCTGCAAGCTGAAAATCAATTCGAAGGGCCTGCTGACCCTCCAATCCCGGACATCGAGCCTGAGCAACACGATGTTGAATCGGGTGGACCGCGACATATCGTCGATGTTAGCGAGTCTCTTCCTGCCAGTGCGATTGACACTTCTGGTTGGTCCGGGGGGTTACACATTCACACACTCTTCACGGCACAACACATTTTCCTAACCGTAAACAACATATTGCAAACGGTTACTGATTCTTCGTAGTTTTCTTTTCAGGTACGATGTCTGGGCAAGGTTCTGTGCTTGGTAGTTTGCGCAACAAGCGCCGTTATCATGAGCCACGTAGGAGAGAGGGCGAGAGGGATTACGACTCAGGACATTCTGGTCAGGAGAAGTCTGACAGAGATAGGGGATACGTTCGCCGATCCCGATCTCGCTCTCCTCCCCCCAGGACCTCTGCACCTCCTACGGCCGCAGTTACTCGTCCTCCTGAAATTCCTCGGCCTAGGCCACCTTCTCAAGCTTCGAGGCCCGATCCTCCGCGTAAGACTGAAATAGCCACCTCTTCGGCTACTGCACCGGTCCCGACTGAAGCGTCCAGTGAAGGAGCGCTTAAATTGGCGCAGATGAGGAAGGAGTTCCCCGACATCTGCTTTGATGGTTATGTCTTCCCTCCGCACTTGAGGAGAATTCCGCCAACCGCTGAAACCACTATCCATGATTATGTTGCGGACATCTTTTTCCAGTACAGGGAATGGGGACGGGCCGTGAGGAAAGCGTCCAAAGTGGCATTCGATCGGGGCGTCACTATTGAGAAGCTCGAGAAGGAGTTGGGTCACAACGACCGAATCATAAAAGCGCTCAACGCGGAGGCTGAGTCTTCCCAAAAATCTGAAATGGAGGCCTTAAAAAAGGTTGATGAAGTAAATGCTGCTATGACCAGGATGAAGCAAGAGCATTATACCGCCATCGAGGACATGGGTCATAGGAACACCACCATTACCACCGAGAGGGATGCCGCTCTTAAGGAGCTTAATGAGCTGAAATTAAAGTTTTCCGAGATGGCGAAGGAGAAAGACGCAGCTAATGTCTCTGCGCAGGAGGCCTGTGATTAGGCAGTGACGCTCCGAAAGGAGAAGGAAGCGACTATGCAACAAGCTCGTGAAGCTGAAGCTGGGGTTGACGAGAAGGTACAGCAGGCGAAGGCCAGGATTGAGGCCGAGGTAGAAGAGCTACTCGTCACTTATAACGCCAATGTGCTAAGGCACCGAGATTTGACATGGCTTGACGATTACCCTATGCATCTCTACAACGCCTGGAATTTACTGGTTGATGAGGAGAAGTCCGGGCACCCTGATGAAGCCCTTGATGAATTCGAGCTGGAGAACCGCATCCTCAATGACGACGAAAAGAAGGTTCTCCATGACTCCATGATTTCCCACGATAAGGAGAGGCTTGGTGCCCAGACCCAGGAAGTCGGAGAAAGCTCTGGTGCCGAGCACCATGTTATGAGTTCTGAGATAATCGTGTCATCTCAATCTGAGCCCACTCCGATGATCGACTCGCAGCATATCCCGGCATATGATCCAGATCGACCGCATCTATCTCCTGTTAAGGAGCATTCTTCCGAAGTCGTTCAGACGACCCTGAGCCAAACTGAGGAAGGTACTCTGAACTAACTTCTTGTATATTTGGATTGAAGAGTTTGTGTCGAAGTGTACACTAATGACATGTCCCTTTTCTTTGATCAGTGACAGAAGTTGCACCAGCTGCGCCTTTCATTGCCCAAGAATCAGGCCAAGCGCCAGAAGCCATCGTTTCTGAGGCGACCTCTGTCGTGGCAATGGCACCAGTTGGAGTAACGCAGGGGAGCTCACTTTCTTTCGATGAGCAGATGATAGACGAGCTTCTCGGCCGTCAGAGTGATCCCTTTGCGGGCCTGCAGTTTGGCCTGGGTGGGTTCTCGTCTACTTCTGGCACTTCAACTCAGACTATTACAGCTCACAGCGAGGCCAGAGTGCAACGGGAAGCGGCGATGTTGGCCGAGATTAATGCCGAGATGGCGGCCGCGGCGTGTGGCGGAGCATCAACACAGTGCCCCACTCCTCTCATGATTGTATCTCCTAGGGGCACGCTTGTTGATACTAATGTGCCAGTCCCTCCTCCGGCTACGGAGTCTGTTCCTCCAACTCCTCCCGTGGGAAGCATCCCTATAGAGTCCAGCTCAGACGAGGACGTTGACATTATGCCTTCACCCGAAGGGAGCCTGCCTAAGGAGAGAGGCTCCAAGCGAAAGGGTACTGGTGGTTCCAGTAGCTCCTCGAGGAAGAAGAAGTTGAGGAAGCAGAAGGATTAGACAATCCTTTTAGGCATACTTTTCTTTGGTAGTCAGGGATTTTGTCATTTTCCTCCTTTTTTTGTAGGCCGTGTTTAGATGCGGGTTCGGCCCCTGCAAGTAGGAGTATTTTGGAAAGGCTCATGTATGAACCGCAGCTTTTGATTTAGTTGAAAATAAAATTTTGTTTTCTAGTTTCAGCTTATGTTCCTTTCTATGCTTGAATATTGCAGTGTTCGGACTTTGGTCCGGTGTACTTGCATTATCTTATTGTTTCAAGAATAGCTCATTTTGCTTGTTAAGTATGGAAATCTCGAACTTGAGTTGTGATAGGGGATCACATCGGAGCTGAACATCGTACAGTTTCGGGTAACGATTGACATTTACCTCTGCCCCCAATTCCAGGGTTAAGTTGTGATGATCAGCTTGTGATTGCATTAAGCGAGGACCGAGAGGTCGAACTCCACTCGTTCTCTTATGAATTGTTTCATCCACACTTCGGGGATATAAGTCATCTAGGAGTTGACTGATGTTTATACTCCGTCTCGCACTCTGGGAACACGGAGTCGAATGTTTATACTCCGCTTCGCACTCTAGGAATACGGAGTCGAATGTTTATACTCCGCTTCGCACTCTGGGAACACGGAGTCGAATGTTTATACTCCGCTTCGCACTCTGGGAACACGGAGTCGAATGTTTATTCTCCACTTCGCACTCTGGGAATACGAAGTTGGATGTTTATACTCCGCTTCGCACTCTGGGAATATGGAGTCGATTGTTTATACTCTGTTTCGCACTTTGGGAATACGGAGTCGAATGTTTATACTCTACTTCGCACTCTGGGAATATGGAGTTGAATGTTTATACTCTGCTTCGCACTCTGGGAACACGGAGTCGAATGTTTATTCTCCGCTTCGCACTCTGGGAATACGGAGTTGGATGTTTATACTCCGCTTCGCACTCTGGGAATATGGAGTCGATTGTTTATACTCTGTTTCGCACTCTGGGAATATGGAGTTAATTGCAGGATTGTCGTGTATCAATCCTATCAATATCGGTGTCATGGCTTGCCCCCGAGCTCGGGTTTCACCTAGTGAGTGGCCGGTTGTATCACAGCCACCCTCCATTTGAATAAGTCCCACAGCGTGATGGGATTTAGCTCTTCGTGCATCGTGATGTTGTATATCGTACTTAATGAATCACAGCTCTGGCTCGAAGAAGTGGCATTTTATTGCTGAAATAAGAAAATGCGGCAAAGTCAGTTGCCTTATTACAAAATTCAAATTTCGAAATGCAGAAACAAATTGCTAAATAGAATGAAATAAATAAAGCCTGTCATATGTAATAGCGGCGGAGACTTTCGCTGTTCCGAGCCCTTGGCAAATCGAGACCGTCAACGGTCGACAGCTTGAACGTGCCATCTCCGAGTTTTCGTGTAATTACATACGGTCCTCCCCAGTTCGGCTTCATGTGTGAAGGAACTGGGTAGATTCTTTTGAGCACGAGGTCGCCGAGTTCAAAGGTTCGAGGTCGAACTTTGGTGTTGTACAGCCGGGCGACCCGACTTCGATGTGCGGCTGCTCTCAAATCAGCCTCTTCTCGTTTTTCATCCAATAGATCCAAAGATTCGGCCAGGAGTATAGCGTTTGTTTTCGGATCATAATAAGTCACGCGATGAGAGAACACTTCTATCTCGACCGGAATAACAGCCTCTGAGCCATAAGATAGGGAAAACGGAGTGTGTCCGGTCGCGGTTTTGTGGGTCGTTCGATAGGCCCATAACGCCATAGGAAGTTCATCGACCCACTTGCCCCCAGCCTTCTCCAATCATTTCTTCAGGATCGATTTTATAACTTTATTGACAGCTTCAACCTGTCCATTCACTTGGGGGTGTGCGACAGCCGAGAACTTTTTGCGGATATGAAACCGCTGACAGAAATTCTTGAATTCCGCACTCTCGAATTGGGCTCCGTTATCAGTGATGATAGTACGCGGGAGTCCAAATCGATAGATGATGTTGCGAACCACGAAATTTATCACTTTCTTTGTCGTAATGGTTGCAAGGGCTTCGGCCTCAGCCCACTTTGTGAAGTAGTCAACGGCGACGATGGCGTATTTCGCACCGCCTTTTGCTAAAGGTAGAGCGCCGATGATGTCGATGCCCCACATTGCGAATGGCCAGGGACTGACCATTTGGGTTATTTCAGTAGGCGGAGCTCTCGGAATTCGGGCATGTATCTGGCATTTATCGCACTTTCGGGCATAGTTTGCCGCATCTCGGTTCACTGTCGGCCAGTAGTACCCATATCGGAGTATCTTCTTAGCGAGAGCTTGTCCTCCGGTATGATCGCCACACTCTCCTTCGTGCACGTCATGTAACACTCGTTTGATTTCCTCATGGGCGATACATCTGAGGAGAGGAACGGAATAACCTCTCCTGTACATGACTCCGTTTTGGATGACGAACCGCGAAGCTTTTTGCTGAATTTGTCTCTTCTCATTTCTAGGTTCAGGCAACGCCCCATTCTCAATGTAATTCCGATACGGAGTCATCCAAGATTCTCTACTAGGAGCGGTTTCAAACACAGAGTTCATTTCTATCCGATCGATGCTCGGGGAGGCCAAGGTTTCAACAGGGACAAGTCCCATTTGCTGCGCTTCACCTGTGCTAGCTAACTTTGCCAGTGAATCGGCTTTCTGATCGTGCTCCCGAGGCACATAATAGATGGCATAATAATCAAACTGGTTTAGTATTTCCTGAACTCGAGCCAAGTAAGCAGCCAGTCTTCGGTCTCTTGCCTGATATTCTCCTCGTACTTGACATACCACTAACTGTGAATCGTAGTAAATTTCCACAGCGATAATTCTCAAGTCTCTGGCAAGTTTTAAGCCAGTTAGGAGGGCTTCATATTCGGCTTCATTATTAGTTGCACGAAAGTCGAACTTCAGAGCATAACATATGGATCGGCCCTCGGGAGTCTCAAGTACAACCCCAGCGCCCGAACATCGGTCATTTGATGCACCGTCAGTATACAGCTTCCAGATGTATTCGGGAGATTTACTGGTCTCAGGCAAGTCTTCTGGAACGGTGAATTCAGCTATGAAATCTGCCAGGACTTGTCCTTGAATGGCTCTCCACGGAGCGTATGCGATATCAAATTGGCTTAGTTCAATGTTCCACTTGAGTAACCTACCGGATGTCTCAGGCCGTGTGAGGACCTGTCGTAACGGCTGGTCGGTGTACACAGTAAGCGGATGAGCTTGGAAGTAAGGGCGGAGCTTTCTTGAGGCAATGACCAAGCAATAGGCCAGTTTCCTTAGTCTCGGATAATTTCTTTCGGCTCCTGTTAGCCGCTTACTAACACAGTAGATCGGGTTTTGCACTTTGTCTTCTTCCCGAACTAGAGCAGCGCTGATCGCATGTTCTGATACTACCAGGTAGAGATATAGATGCTCGTGGTCAACCGGTTTTGACAAGATCGGAGGTGTGGAGAGATGTTGAACTAATGATCGGAACGCGCCTTCACACTCCGTGGTCCATTCAAAGTTCTGTTTGCCCTTCCGGATCAGGTCGAAGAAAGGAATGCATTTATCGGTGGACTTTGAAATGAACCTGCTCAATGCTACGACCTTTCCGTTAAGACCCTGGACTTGCTTTATGGTTCTAGGGGTTTGCAAATTTCTAATAGCCCAGATCTTCTCAGGATTCGCTTCTATCCCTCGAGCGTTGACTATGAACCCAAGGAATTTTCCGGATGCAACGCCAAAGTGACACTTGAGCGGGTTGAGCTTCATTCCGTACTCCCGGAGGATGCTGAACATTGAATTCAAATCTCTGACGTGATCTGTGGAGAACCGGGACTTCACCAGCATGTCATCCACGTAAAACTCCATGGCCTTCCCGATCTGATCAGCGAACATCCGGTTGACTAAGCGTTGGTATGTTGCTCCAGCGTTCTTTAGACCAAACGGCATGACTTTGTAACAATAGAGTCCCAGGTCGGTCACGAAGCTAGTATGTTCCTGATTAGGTAAATGCATGGGTATTTGGTTGTAGCCGGAATAAGCATCCATAAAGGACAGTAGCTCATGTCCGGTCGTTGAATCTACGAGATGATCGATTCGCGGAAGTGGGAAGCTATCTTTTGGACATGCCTTGTTTAGGTCAGAGTAATCAACGCAGGTTCTCCACTTCCCGTTTGGTTTCCGAACTAGTACGGGGTTGGACACCCATTCTAGATACGAGGCATCTCGAATGAACCCGTTTGATTGTAATTTATCAACCTCCTCCTTAAGGGCGGCAGATCTCTCTGGATCCATACCGCGCCTTTTCTGCTTTACTGGGACATGTCGCGGATCTATATTCAGGGAGTGACTTGCAATGCTCGGTGAGATTCCGCACATGTCAGAGTGTGTCCAGGCGAAGACGTCGAGATTCGCCCGAAGAAATTCGACCAATTCCTGCTGTGTCTGCTTGTTCAGTTGAGACCCAACTTTCAGCATCTTTGAATCATCATCCTCACTGATTGGGATGTCCACAGTCAGTTCGGCTGGAGAAGCTTGACTCTCCGTAGATTCGTCTTTATCCTCGTTGTCCCTGGGGTCCAGGTCTTTCAGGAATTGGTCGTGGTGCCCGGGCCGAGGCCCAGGCATCAATTGTCAATTATCGGTAGAACGGACGCAGAGAGATTCCTCTACGCCTTTTCCCTTCTCTTTACGTTGCGCCCCGCGCAGCTCAGCAACATAACAGGCCCTTCCCGTGGCCTGATCTCCTTGAACAACTCCAATCCCATGATCAGTGGGGAACTTCAAAGTCAGACACCATGAGGCGATGGCCGCCCTGAACTCGGCTAGGGCTGGTCGACCCAAAAACGCATTATATGGCGAATCAATTTCTAGCACAACAAACTGTAACATTCGGACCCTCCGGCGTTCTCCAACGCCTAACTCGACTGGGAGTTCAGTCATTCCGATGGGTATCGTGGCACTTCCGTTGAAACCGTGGATTCTGGATAAACAGGGTTTCAAATCCTTTGTCTCCATCTTCATTAAGTCGTAAGCCCGTTTAAGCAAGATATTCACAGAGCTTCCACGGTCAACCAGGATCCTCTTCATCCAAGCAGGACCTACCTGGGCGGATATGACTAGTGGATCGATAGTAGGGGCTTTGACCTTATCGACGTCTCGGCTTCTGAACATGATATCATCAGATTTTATCTTTTGTTTTTTCGCCGGGGTTCCGTCCTCGCAATTACTACAACATTCGAAGTCCGCATGCCTGATAGAACTAGCATACGACTCCATTTCCCCCCAGCTTCTGTCTGCCGGATGAGGACCACCACTTATTGTGTTGATAACTAATCTCCCGCCCGCACGGGCGGGTTCCTCCTCTCTTTCCTGATTTTGTGAACGATTTTGATTCGAGGGGCCCGCTCCGCCAGACTGCGGCGCCCGTACAAACTGATCTAGCTTCCTCTCTCTAATCAACTTCTCGATGAGGTCCTGTAAGTGCCGACACTCATTGGTATTGTGTCCATAGCTTTCATGGAACCTACAGAATTTCCCTGTCTGAACCTACCTCTCTGACGAGGGCTTCGGAGCAGGCTTCTTATACTGTACAGTGTTACAAGTCTGTAAGTATACGTTTTCCAATGACGTGTTTAGCGGTGTATAACTGTCGAACATCTGAGCTCTACGTCGTGGACCTCGGTTCTCATCTCTCTTCTTATTCTGGCCATTGTTTCCTCTCTGCTGGGTTTGTTTGTTTTGTATATTCAGTTGAACTTTCCCGGAACTCTCACCGGACTGTTTAACTGCTACATTGCTCTATATTCCCTCAATGCTGGGCCTCGCATCGTCCTGCTTCCTAGACTGTTTTGCGTCCTCTTGCCGCAAGAATTGTGCGGCCTTGGAGTAAAACGGTCCAACGATGCGGGCGGTTTTCCAGCTAGCCAGTTCCCGAATTCAGAATCAGGATCAATTCCCTTGGTCAGAGCCATCAATATTGAATTATCGTTAGGATTGGTGATCTCAACGCATGCCGCGTGGAACCTCTCCAGGTAACGTCTGAGCGTTTCTCCATGAGCTTGAGTGACGCTGGACAGGGTGTTAACGTCTTTTGGCCTAGCAACATGCATACGGAATTGCTCTACAAACCTCTTGGCCAATTGATCGAACGAAGAAATTGATCTAGGTGGTAGGCGTGTAAACCACATTGTCGCGATTCCCCCCAGAGAGATGGGGAAACTTCGACACTTCACTGCATCGTCGGCCCTTGCAGCGCTCATCGACCATTCATATTTCAGAATATGCTGGTTGGGGTCACTATTTCCTTCATACATCGGGAGAGTCGGCATTCTGAATCGCCTAGGGGGTTCAGCGTGTAACACTTCATCTGTGAAAGGGGTATGACTACGAGAAATCCCCCAATCATCATTAGTGAGCCCCTGACTCTCGCGGATCATCTGATGTATCATGGTTGATATATCCGACACGGGCAGATTCTGAGCTTGATGAGCTAAGGCGTGGTTGGGTTCCACGGTGCGAGTTTGGATCGGGCGCTGTCGACGATCCGTATCTCGCCTCCTTGGCTCAGCGTCTTCTGGGACATAAGGTTCAGGAGTATGTCCACGCTATTGATTGATCGGCTCTGATTGATTTCGGGTATCAACCCTTGTTTCTGCTGCGGCGGTTGTGGTGCGGTTATCCATGGTGTACTGTGGGGGCAGTACCTCCTCGTGTTGAGGGACCCGTTTGGAAGCTGGTCGATGGTCCTACCCTCAGTTGCCCAACAGTTAAGGCGGGCTGATATTCAGCAGCTTGAGCGCGACTCCCCTCTAGCCGATGCCGAGTAGTTCGGTGGTGATAATCAGATGAAGCTGAGCTTTCGGTAGACGCTCTGGAGGCATCATCTCTCCTGGACCTTCTGTGCCCCCGGCGGTTTAGCTGGTTGGTCAGCTCGATATTGGCGCGCAACTGTTCCGCCAACTGCTGACGGCTTTGGGTCAGCTCCTGGAGCAATACTTGAAACTCCTGTCGGGTGACTAGCCCCGTTGAGTCCGAGTGAGTGGTATTGTCTTGATTGGAAGAAGGCGGCTGTGTGGGATTCTGCCTATCTCGGCCTTCTTGCTCTGTAGCGGTAGCGCCAGTTCTTGTGCTGACCATTCTCGGTGGTGGAGTCCTCTCCTAGATTTTGAGCAAATCTGAATAGAACGGAAGGATTCCGGACTGGATATCTGGATCTTCCTCTTGGATTTGTGCAATCCGGTATCGATGGCAGATCCAAAGAGCAGGAGAAAAAATTGGTTTTCTCAGTGAAAGCACCAAAGTGTTTGTACCAAAAATGGGCACAACACTCTTCGGGGGTTGTTTGAAGAGATAAAATGAAGATTATAAATGTAAAACAGAGGTTATCTAACAAAAACTCCAACAAACAGAAATGTAAAATGCACAGACAAGCAATTTAGAGTGGTTCGGCGTATAACCTATGTCCACTATGAAGTTTTGATGATTTTATTGATTCTCTTTCAATGATTACAAGCGGTTACAGCAATGAACAGCGGATTACAGATTAGAATTCGAAATTGACAGCAAAAGTAGGATGCAAATCTCAATCCGGTAGAGTCTCGACGCTTCAGAGAAAAGGGATCTTTTTTCTGTTGATTCTGGGGCTCTATTTATAGGCGTAGGAGGCTCAGATCTCGCCTAAACTTCGAGAGACTTGGTCTGGCACGTGAGGGGACCCACGCGACCGTTTCCAGAAAGTTTCACCTCGATCTGTGATCGGTATGAATCCATTTTGTATCGATCAAGATGATGTCCAATTGAGCTGAAATTTGGCATGGACATCCTCCAGTGTGCATGCAAGCTTCCCTGAAAATTTCATTGGATTTGGATTAATAGATCACGAGATATCGTCGATACGAACTGAGATTCCTCATAGGCTGTCTGGTTCGTCTCCATGAATTCGACTCCATCTGTTCGCCTCGCTGGCTGCACGTGCTCTTGAAGTGAGGTGGCGCGCGCGCTTCGTCTCGATCCGGCCTTAGTGCCGCATTGACTGTTTCGACTCCACATATCTCGCCCTGCTTACTTCGATGGAAGACACGTCACCTTGGCTAATTGACTCGTTGGATAAGAGCAAGTCAGCGGTTACGGGTCCGAAGCATTGTCTTCTGGTGGATACGAAATGGTCATGGACTGATGGATACGAAGTCGACGCGGGGCGATCGTAATGAAGCAGACGTTTTTCCGATGGGTTCGAACGAGCCTCTCTGGCTGGAGATTGATCGATGCGGAGTTCATTAACACGTGGACCTGGCCACTCTGATCGATACGAAACAGATGGATACGAAGTGAGGACTATTGAAGGACACGAAGTCCATCGATACGAACTCGATGGATTCGAAACATGACTAACATCACTGCTATGAACTACTGCTCCGGATGGATACGAAATAGAGGTTTTTGATGGATACGAAAACACGCTGCACTCTCCAACTTTGCATCCATCACAACTTGAGCCTATGAACTCGGACTGACTTGAAAATTGGAATGTTGGTCCACCTTGCTCTCCTAGTCATGCCCTATCAATTGTAGCTTGATCCGGATTTGGACAAAATCCAGCGATATCCATGACAAGCCATGCTTATTCTCTAGTTGGTTCCTTGGTGTCCTGGCCTTGCCAAAAGGCGGGATAACATAAGGTATAGTCCTAACATGTGTATAAATATTAATCTATATTTATAATGTTTGTTTCATATATGATATTGTTAGTTAGGTAACAATTCTAACATATAAATATATTGTCGCAATTTTGATTGGTTGTATGTAGATATATGTTTTATATTTAAATTTTTTATTTATGTATGTACACCTATATGCAGCGCGGTTCAATGTTTAAAAATCAATTTTTTATTTTAAATAATATATATATATATATATATCTGTGTGTGTAGTTTGTATTTTAAATACTACATCATACTTATGTAGAATATAGTAATATAATTTTGTACACTAAGTTTAATAAGTATAATATTTTCGATAGAAATAAAATATTTTTTATTTATATATTATTTTTAGATAATATTAAATCAATTAATCATATAAATAATTATATAAATAAAAATATATATGTATTATAAATTAAGTTTTACATTTTATAAAACTGGATTAACACATATTATACTATAGGAAAAAGCATTTTTTTAATTTTAAAATATACAAATAATAGCCAAGATTTAAAAAATAGACTTTTAAATGTTTTTAAATTATAAAATTGTACAATATGTTTTCATAATACAAAATTATCATTTAGAATTTACAGGAAAATTTAAAATTCAAATTTTAGTCTCAAAAAATATTTTTTAAAATTTCTAAACGGGTTTTGTTATAAAATATATTTTACATTTAAAAATATTATTGCACAAGACCTAGTATACAAATATTTATTAAAATATATTTTTATGTATTTATAAGTATTAATCTATATTTATTATTATATGATTATACATATATATATATATATACATATACATATAAGTATTTAATATAACAATATATATATTAAAAATATGCTTGTATATTTATATATGTACTGGTTTCGATTTTACAGCAAAAATAATACATTATATTTATTATATTTTATAAATAATTTAAATATATTTAATATAGCAATAAATGTATACAATATTGATATTTCATACTTATGTTTATAAATATATATATGTATGTATATATTTTATACAAAGTTATTTAAATAAAATTTAGTTTATATATGTGTGTGTGTGTATTTGTAACATTATATATATACATACATATGCATACATACATTTGGATAATATATTTGTATATTGGATGACATAACGTGTCTGTTGTGATGTATCCCAACACCCATACATGGGTATGTTATACCTTGCACGGATTAATATGTTACACAAGAACACACATGTATATATGTATAATTATATGATACATGCATGTATATAACATAAATTAATTAATACAGTATCATTTTATAAATTTAAATAAAATAAATATTCTATTTAAAAGAAATCTAGAAATTTTCTAACTAAATTAGACTTTATAGGCCCAATAAAGATCCAAAATGGTAAAAATTGAAATTCATCCATACTTCTGTTGCGCACTGGCCCAGTTCCAACAATGGTATTAGAGCCCAATAGCCTACGCGGTCTAAATTAGCATGTTAGGGTTAACTAATTAAGCTCACAACCCATAGAGTAGGATGTCTAGAAAGGTGTGTCAAAGGATTGGGTTTGAGTAAATTAAGAACTCTACCCCACCTAGCTACAAACTTGGCCTGGACAGATATGTAAGCCCAAAGGTTTTTCCTAATAGAAAAGGCCCAATTTCAATTGGGCCTTGGGCTAATTTTCAAAATTGTTTGAAACTAAAAACATAAGATTTTAAATTTAAAAGCTAAATTTGAAATAAGGTATACATATATTATAAAGTTATAATATAATAAATTTTTTCAAAATGTTTGAAAAATAATATAAATTAATTTTAAAATTTTAAAATTATTAATGCGATTAATAAATTAAATAAGTTAATTAATGAAAAATATTACATGTATTATATATTTTTAACGTATTTTATGATATTTTAAAATGTTTAAGATATCATAAGTATATATGTATATATATAATATGATTTTTAGAAATTAATATAATTTAACTAAAATTGTTTAATTAAATAAATAAATTAAAGGTTAATTAAATAAATTAATTAATGGTTAATTAGTTAAATAAATAAATTAAAAGTTACTTTATTAAATAATATACATACATATATATGATATATGTGATATACTATCAAGGTTATAGTATACAGTAATTATCAAACATAAATTTTATATTAAATTAATATAAAATTAATTAAAATGTTAATTAAAATTAATTAAATAATATTTAATTAATATAGTTATATATAAAACTATTATATAAGTGATATAAAATATAAAAGTTATATAATAATAAAATTTATGTAATATGAATGTATAAACTAAAGGTCGAACATTAAAGTAACCCAAACAGACTTAAGAAATGAATACATACGAAAATGTGTGTATACCGTGATTTCCGATGTGTCTGACACTTGAATCACGAGGGTATATCATAAGAAATACATTGATCCATAAGCCAATATCACTCAATATAATATATTGGAGAATATGAATCTTAAATATAATATTGTCCTCTACCATATATATTAATATATTACTTGCATACTCCTTAGTTGTTGAGCAACTCAAGCTAGGAATGTTATATGTAGTATTATTAATATATTGAATAGACGAGGTGAGATAACTATATGTATTTGTTCACCAAACTCAATGTGCATATACTATACTTAGGCCGTAGCGATATGGTAAGTCAAAGTGAAAATTTTCATTTCAATTTGTTGAGAAAACTTAAGGTCAATGTGAAATTAGGACAAGGTACCTTGGATTATGAGTTGTATATGATACAACCGATAAGGAGTTATCCATCATCCATGGACTATGACTTGTTGAGCAAACTAAAGGTCAGAATCCCAAGACAAACGAGGCCTAACACCCACTAGTGAAGTCGAAAAACTTCTATGTTTCACCTTAAGGTTTGGAGAAATATAAAATACTAGTGGGAATCTTATTAGAAAAATGAAATGATAACATTTAACTTTCTAATATTGTAATAAAATATGCTATATAATGTTATAATAATCTACATTGATAAATTTGTACATTTAATACGATCGATAAAATGTTAATCAATTAAGATATACAATTGAACTGAATTGAAAATTGACAAATAGAAACATAACATATACTCTCTATTAAATACTTCTTGCATGTTAATGTTTTCTGTACCCATACAAGTGCCTAATTTTACAACTATTTAATACATTCAAAATTTGGTCACTTGCGTGTCTATTTGGTCGAGACCATGTATTGCATTCTATGAGTTTCGAACTCAAAAGCAATACAAGACTATAGATATTTGATGCATACAAAATCGCATATAAATGTTATATGGTGAATGATTACCATTTGTAATGTATAATATTTCGATGAAATTTGTTCATCAAAATAAGCAAACAAATCATAGCGCGAGATTGGGTATTCGATTTGATTGATTACAATAAAGATCATAATGTGCTAAATGTAACACAACACCAAAACTACGATATAAGCCAAGAACTCGCTGAAATATCAGTTTGATCGGTTTACATATGATGCATCATATTTGATGTTCTTAAATGTTAAGGATGATGAAACGAATTTTTGTAAAAAGTTCATTTTGATATTGTGGTAAGAAATTTCTTTTGAATGGTTCGATCATTTAAAAAGAATAACAAATGTACAAGAGTAGATATGATTTATGGTACAGTTGGGATGAAGGGAGTGGATGGTCACTTCTTCTTCATAAAGAAACATCAGAAACGAGAATTGTAATAATAATGATTGATACTTAACATTGGAATGAGAAATACAATTTTTATTTCGAAATGTATTTTCATATAGAAAATTGTTTTCTATGAGATTTATTTCTTTGAGTTCGAGATATTTGGTTAAAGAGTTCTCCACTATAAAATAGTTATAGTGTATGAAATAAATAATCTACATTAAGTTAATCATGGACCTCCGAATTCATACACTATTATAGTAATAGTAGAAATAGTGGGAGAGTGCAATGTAACAATTATTGGTTGCATTAAGTTACCAAAATTGTTTTTATAAAACTGTAACACCCCGTAAAATGAACCATAAATAAATGGAGTAAATTAAATTAAATATGATAAGGGTTGAATATGGAAATTTTATAAAAATTTTAATTTGACCAAGGAAGTTATTCCATTGTGTTCATGATGAAATTCTGATATGTTTCCATATATAATATGCTGAAAATAAAGCTAAAATGAAGAAATTATAAGCGTTTGAAGTTTTCGAATTTAAATAAATTTAATTCAAATTCAAATGAATATCAAAATTTAGGGTTTGAATTTCAAAATTAACTTGGGGACTAAGTAAATATTTTAATTAACGTTTAACGTTAAAGTTAAATGGGTTAAGAAATTAACTAAAAAGTAATGGAATAAATAATTACCCAAAACAATCAATCGATCGACACATTTACTGTGATCAGTCGACCCCTAGCGGTCGATCTGTTGGGGAGGGGCGGTCGACCTGTTGGGCAGTGGCAGCTAGGGTTTGAAGGGTTGTGCTATTTATTTGTACGCTCTAGATTTCTCCGTTTTAAACTATTTTCATCCTACGGTTCTGATGTGTTTCAACCCCTATAAAAAGAACCCCATCCTCTCCACTTTTTATTTATATTATTTTGGGGAATTTAGTGATACTCTGCCATTATTATATCTCCAAATTAGATTTAGAAACTCTGTAGAGAATTCAGGTAAGAATCCAATCTATTTCTATTCATTTCTTCTTCCTCTAACCTATCCTTATCCTATTCTCCTCCAACTATTCTGAATCTAGTAAATATATATGTCACTTCCCTATTGTGTGTGTGTGTATCAAAAGAGAGAGATTCTGGAAGAGATTGTGAGGCATGCAAATCCAAGGAAGGCAAAGCTAAGGCTATCTATGAGTGAAAACCTTAGTATTTCTTTTTAGCAATTGTTTAGTGTACTTCTTTTGGATTTGAATATGCCTTGGGGATTTTGGGATTCCGAAAATATGATAGATAAAATCCCCCAAAATTCTTTTTATTTTGAAATGTCAATTCTATGTTGAGATTCTCAATTATTTACATTAAATTGATGGTATTTGTTTCATTTATGCAATTTTTGATAACTTCATAGTCTATTCCGCTTCTCCTTCTTCTTTGGGTTAAATTGTGATCCTTCAATAAAATAAGGGGTTTAGATTACGAACTATATTCGTAGTTTACACCTCTTATTCTTATCTGTTTCTTTGTAAAAAGAGGAGTTGAATAGAATATGGGGTTTAGATTGCAATTCTTATTGTTTAAGATATTCCATTGAATTGGTGTAATAAATTAAGTTTCTATTTTATTTACAAGTCTGCTATTGCAGTTTTGATTATGAATATTTATTCCCTATTTTGGACATTTGAATTCCATGAAATCTTGGGAAATTGAAGAAAAAGGACTTGTAATAATAAATGATTAGGGAATTGACATTTAACACTAGTTTAGAGCGTAAAATCCATGCATTTAGAACATATTAGGCACGAATATTTATTTACTTCTATTTACGCAATTAATGTATAACTATTGTGTATATGGCATAGTTAATTTGGCATTTGTTTACATTTATTTCCCCTATTGGGGAGGTAATTGATTTTGAGGTAAAAATAAGATGAAACTCTTATATAGCCTAATAATTATTTTAAGGTGTAATATTTGTTTACTTTTATCGATGTGAGATATCCTTATGATAAATATTTGTAATGACGCGAGGTTAGTTCCAAATTCTATAAGGGAAACCTGCCCAGCAAATATGGCTACCAGTTCCTATGAATAGCGGACTGATGTGAGACGTCATTATGGGTATGGGCTATAAGATGAAGGGCCTGCTTTGGAGTTTGAGGTATTAAGTGGTTGGACACCCGCCTTTTTCCCCAATTGAAGTATTAAATGGCCAAGGGTTTACGTTAGGTGGTATCTCTACATGGGTTCGTCTCTGAAATTAGGCCTTAAATGACGAGGTCTTCTTATTTTCCACTTGGAAGTATTAATTGGCCTATGAGATTCCATATGATGTCAGCTAGATAGTACCATTAAGGAGCATGCTTCTGGAATCAGGCCTTAAATGACGGGGTCTGCTTATTTTCCACTAGGAAGTATTAAGTAGCTTGGGTACCGTCTCTTACAGTATTAGCTATTTATGACGTATGATTGGGATATGAGATGTACTTCTGGAATGGAAGGTATTAAGTGGTTGGACCCGCCTCCTTTGCTTATAAAGAAGTATTAAATGATTTTGTATTCGTAGGCATATTCTTATATTGAAATATACTGCCCAAGTACTGAAAAGGTAAGTCTCAAGGTTTTATTCACCAAACACTTGTTATTCTGACTCTCTCCTCATTACAACATAGGTTAAGGATGGAGTGATGGCGATGGCGATGCTTAGAGATGGAGAAGCTTGACTTATGGTAGTATTTGTTATTATTACTTGATTTATATGTACCCATGTATTGGATATTATGTTATGGTTTTTATGGAATTTTGTATTATGACATTTCTATGGTTTTGAAGTAAATGGGTACACTTTGCTATTGTATTTTGTTCCATCCGCTATGAGTTCTAAAAGTTTAGTTATGGCTCTATATTGTTATTCTCTTTTTACTACCAACAGCTTGCCTTAGAATGGATCTAGTTTCGATTGGCCTTTCTTGGGTTGAAATTTAGGCCTGTTCCGGGGTGGGTTTACATTTGGTATCAGAGCCATAGGTTACCCGATCAACGGGGAAAGTATACTATACGTATGAGTGGCATACTTGTAATCTTGAAAAGGTTTTTCAAATGATTTTTCGATAACTCATACTATATATATACACTTATTTTGAATTTACGCTTAACTCTATAAATTCCGACTATAGAAGTAGTCGCGACCGTATTCCGAAAGGATGAGTGAGGCGACTATGAGTTGGAAGAATAAAAGAGGTAATTTCTACTCCTACTCCGATTACCCATGGAGCAGAGATCATATCTTTAGAAGCAAACTAGGGAGAACATGACCTCAAATTATGGAAACACCCTAGAAGCTGGATAGTAATTGACTCCTTGATAGGACCTAGTCTTCCTTATCATTGTGGACCCTATAGACATATTTAATAATAGGGGTGACCGTAGATGGAAAAGTTGATAGGAAATAAATGACCTTAAGGAAACATCCATTTGGCTGACAATTAATACGAACAAATTAACATTTATGGAGGTAACAAATGAAGGTGTTATGTACGGAAGTAAGGAAAGGAGCAAACTTCCGTAAGAAGGAATACATTTATCACCACACGGAGGAAATTGGATTTTTAAAAGATAAAGTACAAAGGTTTAAAAGAAAGAACAAATTTTAATCCTACCTTTTGTGACATAATTTGATAAAAAGGCTTCTTCGAAAATCCCTTGAAAATTTTGATATTACCTTTCAAAAGATTTTGAAATGAAAATCTTATAAGTTAGAAATTTTTGATAAAAAGTGACTTTATATTACTTTAAAATTATACATCCATTTATTTTGTAAAGAGTTCTGCAAAGAGATTGTAAATTTAAAAAGGGTGGTGAAACATTTTTGGTAGGAGATTTTGATTTAAAAATTTGGTGACTTGAGAAGTTGAAGAAAAAAAGTTTCCATTTATTAACTTCTCAATTTAAAATTTGATTGAATTAGAAAAGCTTTCAATTTCCTTGTTTTTGTATTCTTCCATTTTTCTATGTTATATTTCCTATGCAATAAATTTGAAAGTTCTTTCCTCTATAACTTCTTAGAGGCTATATAAGTTGGAAATTTTTAGAAATATAATTATGGTTTTAGACAACTTTGGAATAAACCACCATTAGTTTTGGAAAAGTTTGGAAAGGTAATGCAATTTTTAAAAGTGGTGAATTTCTTTAAGCAAAATGGTGGATGGTTTTAATTGTAAATTAATGCCTTGAAAAGTTTTCATCTGTTAACCTTTTTAATTTTATTAAAAAGATTTCAATTTTTGTTTCTTTAATTCTTCTATTTTTCCTTGTTTATAAACCTAAAAGTTCTTTCTTTAGAACTATTTTTAGGGGTTTATAGATAGAAATAACACCTATTTTGGGATAGAAATAGAAGGAATGTCCGATAGTATAAGAAGGAGAACATTCCCATATACAACGATGAATAGAATAATGGCTGGAATTTAGGAATAATAGAATTGTGGATTCTGGTGGATGAGATATTGAAAGGAGTAATAGAGTAAGATAGAAGTTATCTTTGTCTACTCTATCTATTTTTCTATCATATAAAGTTGTATAAGGTATATTTGGCCGTTGATTGGATTTAAATGATGATTGATAAATAAGTTAGATGTTTTTGTATAAGGAGAAGCATTTATGTAATGATGAGAATTTTATGATTTTATCCTAATTTGAATAAAAAAATTATTTGAATAATAATAATATTGGATTTGATAAAGAAAAGTGTCGCAAGAGATTTTAAGAGTTTTTTAGCGAAGTTATGAGATATATTTCAAAAATAACAGTTATTTTGAGTAATAAGGTAATAAATATTATTGTATGCTTTAAAAGGAAATATCTGTTATTTTGAAATGATGATTGTGAAAATTTTACTATTTTTTAAACAATAATTCTTAAAGCTATAAAACTCTTTGAAACAAAAATGGTCTAACATATTATTTTGGAAAGATAATTAAGTTTTGAATCTTTTGTGTTAAATTTCCTATTTTCAAAATAGAGTAAATTCTTATTTGCAATTGTTTTGGAATTATAGACTAAGCTGTAGTTTTGAGAAATAACTTTTGTTATATGATTATGAATCATATAATACTAGTTAATTATATCTCAAATAATTAAAGGCTATGCATTTAGTGGGAGTGACATAAGAGTTGATGAACTCTTCGGATTGATATATATAAATATTTGTGTGTGTGTGTAGATGTATGCAATCGTAAATCTATTAATACCAAAGCAGTTCCACGTTCTTCATCATATATGTGTATTTGATATGCATGTATAAGTCTATGATAAGCTCATAGAATATAAAATGAAAGTAAATAATATAACGTGCAACATAAATGATTCGATTTGATCGAATGGGTGAGCATATTGAAAAGAGTTCTATATGTACCCAATATGAATAAAAATTCAGTCTTAAAGCACACTCCTCCCTATAATACATAATGATGTATTGATAACGAGTAATCGAACTTTGTTGGACAAAGCACGATTAATGATCGGTGAAGTTGAGTTAGACTTTATCTATAAAATGTGTACTTAAGAGTAGTACATAAGGTTAAAATTAATGTCTTCCAAAGAATAGTTTACAAAACCATATGATATAAGAGTTTATAAGATACCACTACACATCCTAGGCCAAAAGGTTGGCAGGTTGTATGAGTCTAAAGACTACACGTAATAATTATACATAAAGGATCTTGTATGAATCGTCCCAAGGGAACTTTTGGAACGATGGTCATTAGATGACTAATTTATATTTTGAACATATATTGTGAACTAATGCAAAATCAGTTTTACATAAGGCAACCATAAAATGCTTATGGATGCCCATTCCATTACACTGAGAAACTATATTGTTTCAGCGGATACCAACTTCATAGCAAAGAAATTTCTTTAAGAATTTATTGGTATAAAATGAATTTGGATACGATCCAAGGATAAAACTAATTACGAGAGATGAAATTAACCAAACCTAAATAAACATAATGCATTAGAATGCCTAATAAGTATTCTCACACATTGAAGAGAAATTGTGAGTTTCTTGTCAATGTCAAGAATAAGTAATCCTCGGTTGCTTAATTAAACCATCAAGAGTATCGACTCTGTGATATGGTATAATGCACAATCTGAAATATATTCTAAATAAATTATCAAAATATGATTTTGATAGTGGTATCCGAAGGAATATGATCCATTGACCACAAATGTGTCTTTAAGAGAAAGACAAATGGGGTTGGAATATAGTGAGCCACATTATAAGAATAATACCGTGAATTCCAAATGTTGAAATTAACGTAACATATTCATTATTCAATGTGCTCAAGTTGGTTTGGATTTTACTTACAAAATTATCATATGGTATGACTTTATTGTTTGGTACGTATGTGTTGAAACAGAAAATTCTAAATAATGATTTAGAGTAAACTATTCACACATAATAACCAAAATGTCTCGAAGTCAGTGGGAGTGATATTGAGTTTGTGAGTTTTTGGATATGATCTACGAACGGATATGAAAGTGTCGTTCGATAAGCATATAAATTGACAATTGATAGAAATATCAAATAGTTAGATTTTCATTCAAAATGCAGAGGAAGCGTGTGTTCATAAGAAAGAACAATAAGAGGTACATAGATGTTTCTAAACCAAATGCAAACAATACATTGCCGATTGTTAACGATGTATTTGTATTAAAATCGGCTTTAGTTGTTTTTATACTCGACATTGGATTGTCCCAAATGATATGAAAGGACACATTATTAAAATGTTTAATACGGAATATATAAGATGGATTCCTTATTCATTGGCAATAAGAATTATCATACGTATTATGTTGTCTACGATATCGTGATTCGTTCATGTATTTGAGATAAGAAGCAAATATCAAATCCAAATTAACATTACTAAATGATTGTTTGAAGTGTTCTCGTGTATTTACGAAAAACTAGAGAATTGTTTACAGAAAAACGAACTCCTTATGAAGGATTATTCAGACTCAAACTTCATAAATGATATTAAGTATAATGTATCAATAATAAATTCAAGATAAGAATTTTAATGTTGGAAATGTTCCTAATGAAAGGCTATGGCTAATTCAATGAAAAAGGCTAAGTACATCACCTTGAAGAGTGCCGCAATAAAAGCAATGTATATAAATACAAATGCACAAATTTATAACTAAGGTGATGATTCCAAATATTGAGAATCTTATAACATTGTCATATGATAACAATGTCACACTGTAGTTCGTAATAGAACTTAGAACTCACTAGAAGCCGAGATACATATTTCGTATTGTTCCATATGAAGAGTATATCAGTGTTAGGAAGAGTTGATTGACAAAGTAGATAATTAAACATAATAGCATACAAGTTCACTAAGTGACTGACCAAATTGGTTTTGAGAAAATCGATCAGTGAAGTGGAACTTGGAATAAGATTCCATAACTGACCCCAAGTGCAAGAGGGAGATTAATAGAGTTAGGGGTATGCCCTAGAGGCAATTATATAATTTGTTACATATATTTAACTTGATAACCAATCTTATTCAAAATAAAAGGTGTTTTCCTTCTATTATATACCTAATGTAATGTGTTATATTAGTTAACTAAATTAATTACAAGTATATTTAATAGAAAGTCCATAAATGGTATGTTTTGTGATAGTGGTTATAATGTGTTGTAACCATGAGTAACTTATCATAATGAAAATAAATATACCATTTTAAATATTCCTAGTCAAGATGTATCAAGACTGGATACTGATATATCCGTTGATACTAAAGTATGTAACGCTCTCCAGATGTTATGTAGCATATTACTCATGGCAGCTAGAGGGCACTAAAGGTTTACGTATTGATAGTTATTGGATAACTATGGAATGACTCACTCGATAGTTTTATGTCGGTTAATATAACTAAGGTCAAACTTCTCTTGACTTGAGAATACTGTTGATCTTCAATGTGAAAGGTCTGCCTTGTTATAGTTAAATCGTAGCATGACATCCATCTAATGACTACAGTTGGTTCGAGTGAAAGTCTTGGAAGTGAAACACTATTCAAGAGAGGATTCGTCTCCTCAGCTATATGAGGTTAGTATCATGGTATAATAAAGTATACTCAAAGTCAAAGTCTTTGGTCGGAGTATTTCCGTTTGTAATTATTATTATTATTGAACTAAGGATTTTGTGTTTGGACAATGGAGTTGATTGTGGATGATATTGGAATTTTGATCATTACCAAATTCCATAAGTCCAAAGTGATATAGTTTTGACGAAGAGAATTGAAAATAATTGTCACAATTAAGTAACGTTTAAAAGTAAAAAATTGGATTTTACCAAAACCAGGAAAGTGATAAATTTGGCCAAAATGTCACACAACTTGCTAAGTGACATGTGAACATTAATGTTCGAATAGTTCAATATTAATCATTAAATTTACACCTAACTGGTCATGCAACTGAAATGATGAATACTACTTTGACTAGATGATTTAATTAATTTGTAATTGTTATAAATTAATTAATATTTATGAAATATAAATTATAAAAATTTGATTTTGATTTGATGAACATATATTGTTAAATGTAATAATAAAAGCTACAAAATATATTGATTGATATACGATATTATAAGCTTTTAAATTAGGTTTAAATGCAAAATATTTATTCAGGCTATAAATGGGCCCATGAAAGGGGTTGGGTTGTTCGGCACAAATAAGGGGAGGTAGGTGCGGCCATATAATAGCATCTTAGTAGGCTAGGGTTATAGAGATAAGGCAGGAAGAATAGCCTACATCTTTAGCTACTACTGGTAGAAACCTACCTCCATCATCCTCCATCTATTCAAGTTTAAATCAAATAAAATTCAGTTCTATTCGATATCTGGTGGGAAATAGTTCATGGACTAGCACTCTTCTAGATGGGAAATCAGTTCGAGGATTAGATCTCATCGTTTCAAGGCGTACTTACAAGATTTGACTATAAGGTACACTCCTAACATGTTTATAAATATTAATCTATATTTATATATTTATTTCAAATATTATATTGTTAGTTGGGCGACGATTACAGTACATAAATTTATTAGCACAATTTTGATTGGTTGTATGTATATATATGTTTTATATTTAATTTTTTATGTATGTACACCTATATGCAACACGAGTCAATGTTAAAAAAATAACTTTTTTATTTTAAATAATTCAATATAATATATATATATATATATTGAAAATGTCAATAATATATATTTATGTATGAATGTATTTAAATACTACATCATTCTTACGTAAAATATAGCAATATAATTTTATACATTAATCAAAATAAGTATATATTTTCGGCAGGAATAAATTTTTATATTATTTTTAAATAATATTAATTAAATTAATCATATAAATAATTATCTAAATATATATATGTATTATAAATAGATTTTTATATTTCATAAAATTAAACAAACACATATTGCACTCACGATAAAAAAATTTAAATTTTAAAATATTTAAATATTAGCCAAGATATAAAAAATAGATTTTTAAATGGTTTTAAATTATAAAATTATACGATATATTTTCCAAACACAAAATTATCATTTAGAATTTATACGAAATTTATAATTCAATTGTTAGTCTCAAAAAAATATTTTTTATTAATTTTTTTTTAAATTTTCGTATGGATTTTATTATAAAATTTATTTTAAATTAAAAAAAATATTTTTGAGCTGTGATCAAGACCTAGTATATGCATATTTGTTAAAATATATTTTTCTATATTTATAAGTATTAGTCTATATTTATTATTATATTATTATACATATATACATATAAGTATGTAATATGAATTTAGTAAAGAAAAATTATATATTTATATATGTACTAGTTTCGGTTTTATAAAAAAAAATATTTAATATATTTTATAAATAATTTAAATATATTTAATATAGTAATAAGTGTATACAATATTGATATTTCATACTTATGTTCATATATATATATACAAAAAATTATTTAAATAGAATTTAGTTCATACATATATATCTATTTGTATTACTTCGTATTAATATATATACATACATACATTTGGATAATATATTTGTATATTGGATGAGCTAATGTGTTTGTTGCGGTGTAAATCTCAACACTTATACACAGACATGTTACACCTTGCATGGACTGATATGTTACACATGCACACACATATATGTGTATATGATACATGTGTACATATATAATATTACATAAGTTAAATAATACAATGTCATTTTATAAATTTAAATAAATAAAGATTTTATTTAAAAGAAATTTAGAAAATTTCTAAATAAACTAGACTTCATAGGTTCAGTAAAGATCCAAAATGGTTAAAAATTTGAAATTGACCCATAACTTCCGCTACGGGCTGGCCCAGTTCCAATAGTTGTAACCAGCAACATTATCGCACCGACTAACATCTATAGTATTCTCATAGCTAGACTTGGCAATGGGTTTCCATCAACTAGGAGTAGCAAAAGACAGTATTCCATGACCTCATTCTAAATAAGGTACGATTCATATGAGTGGTTAGTGATGCCATTTGGACTGACCAATGCCCCAGTGTTCTTTGTAGATCCTATGAACTGAATCTTTCGCGATCAGTTGGATAAGTTTGTGCTGGTCTTCATTGATGATATCTTGGTATATTTCAAGGATGTAAGAGACCATTAAATCAATCTTAGATTGGTGTTGGAGACTTGACAACATAAGTTGAAGGCGAAGTTTTCAAAATGCCATTTTAGAAACAAGAGGTTAAGTTTCTCAGGCATGTTGTTTCAGAGAATGGATTGGCTGTGGATCTATCAAAGATAGAGACTATTAGTGGTTGAAGAGACCTGAGATGGTCACAGAGATGGGAAGTTTCTTAGGATCAGCTGGCTATTATCATAGATTCATTAAGGATTTCTCGCATATAGTAGCATCCATGACTATGCTGACCAGGAAGAACGAGAAGTTCAAAGGGTCATTTTAGGTGTTGAAGAAATTATTGACGAACGCTTCTATCTCGATCATCCTTGAAGGGAATTGGGAGTTGGTATTGTATACCGTTGCTGGTGGAATGGGCTTGGGAATAGTGTTGATGTCGAAAGGGCGAGTGATAGCAGATGCATCAAGGCAATTAAAGCCACATGAGGTTAGATATCCAACTCACAGTTTGGAGTTGGCAAGGGTGGTGTTTGCGCTGAAGAATTGGAGACACTACTTGTTGAGAGAGTGGTTCGAGTTGTATATGAATTACAAATCACTTAAGTATTTATTCTCTTAGATGGAGTTGAATATGAGACAACAGAGATGGTTGGAATTTTTGGCGGCATATGATTTTGGGATAAAATATACGTTAGGAAAGGTGAACAAGGTTGTCGATGCTTTGAGTAGGAAGCATCAGAATGGAGTGTTGGCCATGATTGAAGGATGGAAGACGTTGGAGACATTAGCCTCTTATAGAGTGCACTATAGGCAGAACACTGTAATAGTAGAGATCTAGGCATGTTAGAAAATTTGTAGGTACATCCAGCACATGTGGGTAGGATTGCTACAAGGCAGAGAGAGGACCCACTAATTGCCGAAAGGATTAGGCAATCAGGGTTAAGGCAGATGTTGAGGATATGAAAGGATCAAATAGACTCAAAGGAATAGCTTGGAATGAAAGGAAGACTGTATGTTCTAGATGTAGGGGATCTTCGAAAGGAAGTCTTCAAAGAAAGTCATTGGTTTAAGTTTACATTCATCTCGGTGTCACGAAGATGTATCGTGATATGAAGAGAGTCTTCTTTTGGGAAGGGGTGAAGAGAGATATAGGAGAATGTGTGAAGTGGTGCCTCACCTATCAGCAAGTGAAAGTTGAACATCAGAAGCCAAATGGTTTACTTCACCCCTTGGAAGTACTGACTTAGAAGTGGGATTCAATGTTGTAGATAGGTTGCCTAGGTCGAGTACGTGAAGTGATAACATTTGGATGATAGTCGATAGATTGACTAAGAGTGTCCACTTCATCCTGATGAAGTCCATATGGATGACAGCTAGCTTAGCAAAGCTATGTATAAAGAATGTGTTGAGGCTACATAGGGTTCTGAGTAGCATTATTAGTGATAGAGACCCATTGTTTACTGGTGAGTTCTGGAGGATTTTGCATAGTGCATTGGGTACAAAGTTGAAATTGAGCATGGCTTATCACCCGCAGACTGGTGGAAAAACCGAGAGGGTGACTGTGTGCTCAAGGATTTGCTAAGAGCATGTGTTTTGGATTTTTGAGTATCTTGGAAAGATCATTAGCATCAGGTAGAGTTTGCCTACAATAATAGTTACCAGTCGAGTATTGGGATGACACTGTTTGAGGCATTGTATGGTAGACCGTGTAAGTCGCCGGTTTGTTTGTAGAACCCATGGGATAGACTTGTGTTTGGGCCCGATTTGGTAAGAGATGATACTGAGAAGGTAGAGTGATTCGCATTTGAGGAAATGTGTGCACATCCAAGTTTGGTAGTGGAACCGAGGGCGACAGAGAACTTATATGGAGCCAGATTTGATGTATATGAGACGACCAAAAGGAATAGTAGGCCGTGGCATGAAGAAGTTAAGGAACAAAGTTATCAGACTTGTTCATGTCCAGTGCAGTGATGACAGAGAATATTGTACCTGGAAGGTAGAGGATAGGATTAGGAATATCTATCCCGAGTTATTCTAGATATTCATATGTATAGTAGGGTGCTTTGTTTGTTTATTATGTGAATTAGTAAGGTGCTAGTGTCTTCATGGTAAGATATGATTATGTATTAGTAGTTGCACTAATGCATTTTATTTGATGAATGATGGTTTACATTAGTAGGGTAATAGTGTAATTTTTGTACTTGTGTGCACTTATATAATGACGACCTTACACTTTCAAAATGTTGGGTAAATTTTGTTTTCCTTACCAAAACTTCGGAGATAAAATTTTTACAAGGAGGGAAAACTGTAAGGCCCTATATTTTGGAGGGTCCATAATATGAGAAATTAAATTATATTAATAATAAGAAATTATTTAAAAATAGAAAAAACAGGTTAATTGCAAGAATTTCTTAAGGGAGATTTGGTTAATTAAGCATGGAACAATTTAAAAGTTAATTGAATGGACCAAGGGTAATTAAAGTAATCAAAGTGACATTGTTAATGAGGAAAAATAAAATAAGTCTTAGAATGGGAAGGATTTGTGTTAGGGGAGGTGTAATGGTGGGATAAGGTTGGAAAGGATATTAGCCCAAACCAAAATGACTAGCCCATTTTCTTTAGCCACAACCCCTTATTCCTTACTACTTTCATTTACAAAAAAAATCCTAAAAACTATCAAGGTCGGCCACCATTTTTGCAAAGGAGAATAGGAAAATCAAAGCTACAAGACTCAAGTTTCAACTTTAAGTAAAGGAAGAGTAAAAAATGTTTTTCTTAAGCATGGTGACTAAAATTTTCCCTTAAAACTTTCATAACCTGTTTAGGTTTGGTGTTGCTTTTGAATGAATATTTTGATGTTGTTAACATGTTTAGATGCTTAAACATTATTTTGATATGGTTTGGAATTTAAATAAAAAGAATTTGTTCATATTTCTGGGTAAAACATGATCTACTTATCTAAAGGCTTCAAAATTTTAATCTGATGTTTTAATGATGAAATAAAGATGGGTTTTTAATTTCAAAATTTTTGAAATTAATTTGAATTGTTAAGAATTCACAAAGTTGAGAAAATGGTTAATTTTGAAAATATTATTAAAAATAGTAAAAATAATTATTTTGACCTGAAATTTTGATATGAGGTAAAATATGTTAAATTGGATTTTTGGTCAATTTCTGATATTTTTCTCATCAATTCTCAACTTTATATGAATTAATCGGCTAAGGAGAGAAGTAATTAATTAAAGGTAAATAAATAATAATTAGAGAATGTATTTAGCTAAATTATGAAAAGTGAACTGAAAAGAAATGGGACAACCAATAAGAATTCGACACTAATGGGATTTGGTGTAAAGTAATTACTTAATAAGGTAATAAATCAGTTTTCAAGTTAATTACGAGTATGGCATCTCAACGTACGATGGCTATTCAAATAATCAACATGTGATAGCTATTTCAGCTATCAACATACGATGGCACTTAAGCTGTCAAACCACGATGGCATTGCGAAAGTCAACATGCGACGACTCCTCGGAAGTGTCAACTTGCGATGGCTTGGAAGTAGTCAACACTCGATTGCTATTGAAGCTCAACCCTCGGTAGCTACCGAAGCTCAACATTCGATATCTACTTGGAACTCTACATGCGATAGCTTGGGAAGCTACCAATGTGATATAGCTCTTTGTAGCTCAACACGCGGTAGCTTGGGGAGCTACTAACCTGCGATAGCTTATATGAGCATAACTCGCAATAGATAATAAACTATTAACATGCAATAGCTAGTTGAGGGTCAACTAGCAATGGCCAAGGAATAATCAACATGTGAAGGCTATGGAATAGCTAATATGCGATGGTTAGGCTCAACTTTAGAAGACTTTGGATAACAAATAAGTGACAGCTAAGGTTAACTCGTGATAGCTTGAGAAGCTATATATTTCTAAGTAAAATAAGAAATACTTATAGCACTTTGGAAGACAGTTTCCAAATGTTAATTAACTATTTCATAGGGATGAAATAATCGAATAATTTTATAAGTTAAAATCATGTTAACTTATTTTTAAAATGAAAGAATGCCATAAAAGTTAATAAATGATAGGGTATCATTTAACCAAAAATAAAGATGTTTTTATCTAAAAAGAACTGCAGGGTACATTGTAAATGAATGAAAAAAGGTGCTAAACCATGATCGTAAAGATATACCGACTCATTGTGTTATTGGATGGTAGAGTGTATTTTCTATTGGTCTAAAGTTCAATGGTATATAGTAGAGTGCCACATTAGAGTTCAATCCTAAAATATCTATAAACTCTAAAGGGAAGTTATGGTAGGGTGTTGTGGTAGGGTGCCAAAACGTCTGGGTAGTTTCATAAACAAATAAAATAAATAAATTAGCAACGTGCACGATAGCGGTTCGGGGACTAAGAGGGGCTATTGACGCTTAGTAAAGATGCTTACTTGACTGTATTTTGGATGCTTACATTCAACCTCTTAGGAGAGTCAGGGTGGATCCCTTTGGAGGAACGAGTTGTTTTTCATCAGGTGACGTTGTTCGAGAAAATATAAAATTAGTGATAGATATACCTAGGAAGGTAATTACTAAAATGAGTTAATGATAACTTAAAGATGAACACATAAAATAAGAGATTAGGTGATGTTTGAATGAATGATGGATGATTATAAGACTTAGTTCATAATTGAATGTTGAGTATAGGGTATACTTGATCTAAGTTGAAAGAATTAATATGATATGGTTCATAACTGAATGAAAAATATAGGGTACACTTATGGATGAATATGATGCACATGGTTTGTTTGGATGTAATACTTGTTTACATGTTATGATGTGATTGCTATAATGAGAAAATGAGGGGAAAACTCATTCCATGCTACAACGGTGTGGTCTCACTATGAATGCTTATGGTAAGATTTACTCGTACCAGACTTTATGTCTAACCCATGTTTTTATTATTTCCATAAACTCATGGATACTCATTCTAGCAGCATAAGTTTATGGATTAGACATGTATCATTTGGATGAGCAAATAAAGATTTCGAAAACAAAGTGGGAGGCTTATCTAGCTAATAAAAGTTATTGAAAATTTCATTGTGTAAAACTAGGAATTATAACTGGTTATGAGTCATGTTGGCATCTTCATATGTCAAACATAATATTACTCTATTTTATTTGTATTTACCCCTACGTACGAACAAAAAGGGTTAATGATGATGTAATGAATTTTATAAAGCAACATAAAATAATGGAAATCTATTTAGCTGCTCTGCTTACTTAATGTTGTGAAAAATAATACTAAACTCACTTTACCATTTGAAAATGATTCTAGTGGTGATTGCAGCATCACTGGCATCTATTTTTGGGTTTTGAAGTGGGTGATGTTATAACAATCGTAAGTCTAATGATACCAAACGGTTTTTCATACTTTGTTAATTCACTGATGAATTATCACATTCATAAACATGTGTATTAGATACACATGTAATATGCCTATGGTAAGTTCATAGAATACAAAATGAAAGTAAATAATGTAAAATGTGGAAGAAAATAAAATGATCTGATTTGATTGAATAGGTAAGTATATTGGAAAGAGTTCCAAATGTATTTAAAAATGAATAAATATTCGATCTCAAAAGTCACTCCTCTTAACAAACATATTTTGCATATTGGAGAATCATAATATATTATTTTTTAAAATTCATATTGGGTCCTATGACGCTATAACTTTGGGTTATGTTGAGCTGTGAATTTTTTACCCTTAATAATTTTATTGGACAGTTTTACTCATGGAGTCTTGCAATGGCTATCACTTTTGATAGGATTCGAATTAGGGTCCCTGACCTCTTCCGTTTAAAATATGGGATGGTTTCTCTTTCCATAAATGGTCACAATAGCCTATTTGATTTACAGTTTGGGATATATGGATGTTTGAAGTTAGACTATTGTAGAGTTTATTTGGAGATTTGGGGATGTATAAACTCTATTGTTTTTGTTTTGTATAACTATGGTGAACCGATTTATGGTTTACTTGGCTAAATTATATCTTGCATATTATAGATTTATGTTGTTATTATATTTTGTCTATGCGTTGTCAGATATTATATAGATTATGTGATTTGGATTTTTATTACTTTACACCCTTGATTATCATCCTACATCGGCCGGGTATCATCGTAGTATATTCTGCAGATCTTATTGGGTGTTGGAGGTGTAGAGTGGTCATTACATCCTTCCTATGATACATAATGATGTATCGACAAGAGTAATCAGACTTTGTTCAACAAAGTACGATTACTTATGAGTGAAGTTGAGTAACTTCTTTATGTAAGATCGTGTACTTAAGAGTAATACATAAGGTTAAATTAATTTCATCTAAAGGATAGTTTATAATATCATACAAGATAAGGGTTTATAAAAAACCTTAATAAATTATTGGTCAAGGAGTTGGTAGGTTGTATGAGTCGAAAGACTGTGTTTAATAATTACTTATGAGGGATCTTGTATGAACCACCCAAAAGGAGTTTGAGACCGATCAATATTGACCGATTTATGTTTTGAACATAAGTTTCCTAAATGAAAGAGCAAGTTGGCAATTGTGAGTCCAAGCAATGGAGGAAATGTCACTTTCATCGTTCTATTGTGTGGACTTTTGCCAATTCGCATATAATACTAACTCGACAGTATTGCACACATGCATATGTGATCCCTATGTCCATTTTGGTCAATCCTATTATGTATGAAGTTATTACATAAATACTTACTAGGCTCAAAACTTCTTATGGCATATGCTAGTGCAGCAAACAAAATAAACTTTGATTAGTGAAATTAATGAGTATTTTAGTGTATCATAATCTCGGTAATTTTATGAATATCTGTATACTTGATATTTATTGAATAACCTTAAAACAAAATAAATTGCGATGATGTTCTATCATTTGAAGAGTCTTTATAACTCTAATCATTATGAGAATCAATCAACACTTTGAATCATTTTACTACGTTTTGCTATCAAGTCGTTATCCGTTCAATCAGACAACTATAATTTTCACATACGAACTTGGATTCACATGACTTTTCGACTAACAGACTCCTATTGACTTTGTCAATGCCATCTAACAATCAAATGGCTCATATAGTAAATATCCACAATCGTTACTCAGAATGAGCCGCTTTGATACTTATTGGGTTTCTGATCACACAGCAGATACTTGAACTCCAAATTGTACATAATCATACCCATCCTTCGTCGATCTCACCAATAGATAGTCGTGTGAAAAATAACCCATAATACCTTCATTGATTATATGGATTTTATTAAGAAGGGATTTTGTTGTGGTGGAGCAAGCGACTCTAGTAAAGCATTCATCCATCGCCTGGATATGGAGTCAGAAAGGATTGAGAATAAATTTGATGAATTTTCAATCTTCATTGCAATATTAATACAAGCTAATATAAATCGCCTTTTTTGAATTTTGTGCAAATTTAGATTTGCTATACAATTAATATTCCTGATCAGATTTGATGCTCTTTCAACAAATACAAAACATAAAATAGATATAAATATAACTTGTGTTGATTTAAAAATAAAGTTTATTAATTTTGGTATGTTCAATCAGTGAATAATGGAAACTTTGAAATAAATAGAAAACTAAACAAGGTATGATTTGAAGAGTTGACTTAGCACCAACTTAGCTATATTGCGCACGTGCATTTGTGATCCCTACATCAACATTGGTCAATCCTTTTATGTTTGAAGCTACTACAAAGAGTTATAAATACTTACTAGGGATAAAACTCATTGTGGGTTATGCTTGTGCAATGAACAAAATAAATTATGATTACTGAAATTAATGCATATGTTCAATGTATCATAGTCGCAGTAATTTTATGAACATCTATATACGTGATATTTATTGAATAACCTTAAAACAATACCAAAAAATTTGCATGGGGACTATGTGTGGGGCGTCTACCTCTCAATACTTGCTAGCTCCTCCACTATACCTGCTTATGTGAATATCAAATAAATATTTCCATATGCATATATTGCAAATCTAATACATCGGACAAATTTTTTTTTGGCTTATTCAAATTCACAATGGATGGAATGTAAACACCGTATCAATAGTATAAGTCAAACTTCCTTAGGAAGAATTTTAGGTAACGGAGCTAGAAATATCAATAGATACGAGTTTTTATCTTTAAAAAGAACGATTTCATGATAGTAAAAACCGTGGGATTAATAATTAGTTTATGTTTCATAACATCTTCCAAATCAAAACATTTCTCAACATTACTTATTCAATCAAATTACTAATAAAAGAAAATCCTTCAGAATAACAATGTTTTTATCACCACGTCATAAATTTTTTTATCCACTCTTAAATAAAATTACCACTTGCCATTCCTTTTTTCATCATAATTTTTTTACAAAATTTCATTTCATTATCAATTAATTTTTGAAATCTCTAACTTATTCTATAACCCCTTTCATTAAATCATATTACACAGACTTCTTAGCTTGATATTTTAATTAAAAATATTTGAAATCTCAACCTTTACTATAAACTTCATTTAATATTTATTTTCAACCTCCATTGAAATCACATACATCTTCAATCATTCAATCAATCAAACTAATAACCCATGTTTAACTAACCATTTAACATCACAATTCATAAAGTAAACACGCACACATATACATATACATATACATATACATATATATGTATACATACATACATACATACACACACACATATATCCATACAAATATATCTACTTCCTTGTTAAAATTTTACAATCACTCTTATATTTCTTTCTCAAATCTTATCTCAATTTTATAATCACCTTATATGTAAATTAATATACACAAACAAACAATCGTTATCCTAATTAACAAAAAACCAAATAATTAATAGAAATCATATTAACGATTCCACTAATTATATATATTACATATAAAATCATGAATTATTCACAAAATTTCAATAATACTTTGGTGGAACTAACATACCATTAACATCGTTCAAACACAATTTTTATCTATAAATTGAAAATCATTTCGACATTTATCAAAATAAAATAATTCAGAAATAGTTCTTTATTTTATATATTCATGCAGCTTACTTTTAGTTTATATTTATTATTATCTTGTATAATAACTAACAAGTACGTATAATTTAATATGTTATCTAATGATCGACCAATGATCCTCGATGATCAAGGATAAATCACCTTCCAACTCTCCTCTCTTTATGAGGGAGAGTGCAAACAACTATCTCATTTATCCTAAATCATGAATCTAAGGTCATCCTAACTTCATATTATATTTTGATCCGAACTTTTTATCAAAAATATATTGATCTGAACCTTGCTTTAATACCCGCGATCCTGAAAATCATGCAACATAAGGGAGTTAACCATCCAAAAGCACAAAAAATAAGACATAAGATGAGTGATCCTTTGAACTATTCCCTTAAGCAACACTAAATACATTGTAATTTAAAATGTTAATTACTTGAACGTAAACAGTCTGATACAAAGCAATAACACGAGGATTTTTCAAGAACAGAACAATGTATATTCATGAATAAACATAACTACCCATATGCAAATATCGAAAGGAGAACAAAATATAATACATCATAAATTTTTCAAAGGGGCATTTCACCAGAAGGACAAACTTTGCAGTCCAATTAGTTTCTAGGACACACATTCAAAGAAATTACTTTCAAGGCCAAAGTCAGCAGAATAATTACTTTCAAGGACAAAGTCAACAGTCTAATTACTTTCAAGGACATAATTTCATAGGTTTTTAGGCCCTAGAAACTAATTATTTTATATTTTGTCCTTAAAAGTAATTATTTCAGTTGTGTATCCTAGAAACTAATTCCACTTGCTAAAGAGGCCCGTGTGGCTAATTTCCACTTTTTCAAAATTGTTTAAATAAAAGAATAGAACACCTCACCTGAAATTAAGTACATCACAACTGCTGAAATATACATCAGTTACATATATATAATCTAATAGATATCTCACCATATTTCTGTACAATATTTATACTCTATTAACGCCTTCGGCACAACCTCCAAAATAATAGCTGAATGTTAATTAATAACTATCCTATAAAACCTTAGCAAAACTAACACGAGAAATATATAAAAATAAAATACACGGGTTAGACTACGTCTAGTGTGAGTAAAATCACATTTAAATCATAATATATATATATATATATATATATATTCTCTCTAACTGTCATGTATTAGATATTAATATACCATTTACCGGTTTCAATTTTGAAGAAAATTGATAAATTATGTGATGATTTTTTCTGGAACGGGAAAATGCATAAGATATCATAGGATGCCTTATGCAAACCCAAAATTGAAGGGGGTATTGGACTCGGAAAATTTATGGATCTTGCTATTACCGCTAGACTCAAATTGTTATGGAACTTGCTAACCGCTGGTGGCCTCTGGTCGAGATGGATGAGATCGAAATATTTATCAAATACTAATTTTTTGGTTCTGGCAATCAATAACAATTTCTCAGGTACCTTTAAATCAATTTTAAGGCAACGTGATGTGGCTGCTAAAATTATGAATCGAGTAATAGTTAATGGGGAGCATACAGATTTGTGGTTTGATCCGTGGATTAACCACAAATCGTTAGCGGATCTTATTGGTTGGAACAGAGTGTTCTTAAGCAATGCAAGCAACTGGACAGTGAGCTATATTATACATGATAGACAACTACAACCACAGAACATGCCAGAAATTAGAGAGGTTGCATCACAAATCCACCAAGTGAGTCTAAGTCGCAAAGATTTTTCCAATTTTGGGACTATTGCCAATCAACGAAAATTCGCTTTCAGATCAGTGTGGAACGTTATTCGAGAATATGCAGAGCCAAATGACAATTATTTACTTATATGGCACAACATCACAGCAAGGAAATTTTCATTTACAACATTTTTAGCATATACACACCATTTTCCAACTGCGGACAGACTAATGAATTGGGGAATGACGGTCGAGCCTTAATGTTCATTATGCAATTCTCATATTGAAACTCATGACCATCTTTTTGTAAACTGTAAATTCAGTACTTATTTGTGGAGTGGCTTTTTTTCATCGTTTTGACCTGCAACCAGACACCGTAACTAATTTACATCAGCGCCTCTCGTATGTGAGACGAAGCTTCCCTCACAAATCAACCTCTCAAGTTCTCTACTATGTCGCAATTTGCACGCTAATTCATCATATTTGGACAGAGCGAATTCACCGCCGCTTTGAAGGGAAGTGTGTTCAGCAGATCAATGATTGAAGCTCTGTGAAATTGATGTCCATTTACAGCTTGTGCGTCGCTTCCATTCACAAGTTATTTCTTCGATTGAGAAAGAGAAAATGTTGAAATAGGGTATAGAGTTAGGAGATTCTAGATAGATCTATTTGATCTTTCGTGAGCTTCGGTGGAGATATTTGTTTCTTTGGGCTGGGCTGGTTTCGTTCGAAGGCCATTCGAAGGTGTTTTGTATTTTATATTTTACATGTGGTTGTTGTTTGTTTCATTTTCCTTTTTCTTTCATTTTGTTTTTTTGGTTTAAGTTGTTTTAACTGCAATAGAGTTGTATCAGAATAGTGGATGTCACATTCTTTTTCCTTACCACAATGGTAAAGTTTCTTAAGGAGGCGAATTCTACTATTATATGGTTCTATTTGTTGATTAATAAAGAACCTTTATTTTCAAATACACACACATACACACACACACGTAAATTCAAAGACTCGGAAAATAATCTACACTTTTTATAGGATATATATATATTGATTAACTAAATATATTTTGATTTATTATGGGCTAGATCGTCAGTGACGACTGCCTACGTAGCATCGGAATAAAAGGCTCGAGTTTTCATGGTAACCATACAGGATCAAGCCCTTCGTAGTTCACATCCAATTAATAAATTAATCATCCTAATAAATTCCAATCAATCAATCTAATTTTTTTAATATTTATATCATTAAGTTAATTATATCACTTTATTAGTCTTCTTATTATAGTTTATTCTCATAGTATAATCCTCATAGCATCGTACATCTTTATATATATTCTTATATAATTTATTTATCACAGCATTATAAATTATTCACTTTCGCTTCCACAAACTACCATATCATCGTATAACCTCATATATATAACTTATATATGTTTAATTTACCAATAAAATATAATAAATATTTAAATATCAACATCGTATTAAAATCCATCACATTATTTTTAATTTATTCATATTGTATTAAAATTTATCATCTTATAATCTTATTTATATTATTTATATATTACATTCTGTTCTTCAATATAATAAATCATTTCATCAATTAACCTCATTTGTATAAATTAGTTACTACTTCTTACTCTTCAAACATATTAATTGCTTCATCATATAATCTCTCTCTCTCACACACACACATATATATCCGTGTGTATATGCACGTGTGTATGTGTAATTTTTCAATCACATCATAATATTCATCATACGCTATAAAGAAGTTATCGTCTTATAATCTCATTAAAATATAATTATTTGTCACATCGTATTTCCTGAATATCATGAATTATTTATAATTCCATTTATAAATAAACTACTTGTTAATATTTTATTGTGTTTTATAATAATTACATATATACAATTACTATTCCAATTTTAATTATAAACATTATCTAAATAAATTAAACCTCATTAATAAAAATTTCTAGCTCGTTTATTCCTTTATAACTTAATTCTTCCTTCATAATTTCCACATTATATTAAAATTCATCGTTTTATTTATAATTCCTCCTTTTGAAAATCTCATTTCTTCTCATTATAATTTATAACATCATAACATCATTTTATAAATTCATTTACATATGTAATTTAATATCTGCTTATCCTTATTAAATAATATAAATTATATTATTTCCCATTCAACATCCCAATAATTGCATTAGTAATGATCTAATTCTTATTTTCCTCATTCTATTTTATTTGTTGTTCTTTTTATTAATTTTTCGACAAACTACAATGTTTTCGTTCACATCTTATAATTTATAATGAGGATATGTATGTATGTATGTATAACTAAAAACTACTTATATAAATTCACTCGCTTAAATTATCGTTAAGTCATAAGTTGCATCGCCAACTCCCACCATGGCTTCACAGCATCAGGTCCCCTTGCTCGCTATACAAGCACAAATCTCGAGGCCTTCAACCACCAACATATCCGCCTACATCAAAAACATCACCTCCTCCAACCAATCTCAATGCACCGGCAAAGCCCACGCATCAACACCAACTCGACTATCCTCGACCCTAAAGTGCAACTCCCATGCCGCCTCCACCCTCGATCATAAAGCAATCCCGACCACAAACCTCCAATCACATCGTGACCTAGCCCTGACGTCACTCTCAAATCGACCTTATCGCCAACATATAAGACCCCATCACCAACCACAATCACCCAAACATTGCGCCAACTTCCATACTATTAGAACTAGGCCAGCTCGTAGCGGAAGTTATGGGTGCATTTCAAATTTTTTACCTTATTAGATTTTTATTGGGCCTATGAAATCTAGTTTATTTAGAATATTTCTAAATATTATTTAAATAAATTTTTTTATTTTATTAAAATTTATAAATTATATAGTTTTATTTAATTTATGTCTTGATCTATGTGTGTGTATATGTGTATCATATACACATATATATGTACGTGCATGTGTAACATATCAATTTGTGCAAGGTATAACATGCCCGTGTATAGGAGTTAGGATTTTCATCGCAACGAACATGTTAGCTCATCTAATATACAAGTATATATTGTCCAAATATATGTATGTGTATTAATATAAATAATCTCATATAAGTATATATATATATATGTATATATATTTTTATATATAATCATATGAATAAAACATTAATGTTATATATACATATTATATAATAGTTTCATTAAAAATAAATAAATTATTTACAAATATAAAAGATATTTTTTATAAAGCCATGAGTAATACATATATATGTTTGTTAATATATATTAATAAATTTTTTATTTTAATTAATTATACACACACACATGCATAATGATATATATATTAATAAAATACTCAAAATAATTTTTTATGAATATAATGTCCAGGTTTTGTGCACTGCTCAGTAAAAGATTTTTTTAATTTTAAAATACATTTAGTTAAATATCCATTAAAAATTAATATAATATTAATTAAAAGTAATTTCGAAACTTTATTTTTAAATTTGAATTACCAGCAAATCCTAAATGATATTTTATGCTTTGAAAATTTTTTTCACAATTTTTTGATTTAAAATAATTTTAAAATGATTTTTCCTTTTTTGGTCTAAAATTGAATATTATTTAAAAAACAAAAAAAATGTTTTTTTATTTTGTCGAGAGCTTCTTTACTATAATATTATTTTATAAAATATAAAATATAATTTTCAAAATATTTTTGAATTAATATAATTTATGTATGTATTAATTTGATTTAAACAATAATAAAATATTTATAAAATATGTTTTTCCACCGTCGAAAATTATCATAGCTTTAATTCTTTACATATAAAATTATATGGCTATTTTTTATTAAAGTATGATAATGTAATTAATTATAAACTATATATATGTAATTAAATAATGTATATTAATTTAATAAAATATAAAAATTATATTTTTTTTATTCAAATTTGTGCGTACTTGATGTATTTTTTGATAAATTAATTTTTTATAATATATATACATGCATACAACCAAATAACTTTGTGACAAATTACTTGCATTTCAAAATCGTCACATAACTAACAAGATAAATAATATAACATTTTAATTGAGAATTAATATATAATTATATTTTGATTAGAAACATACCTTAATCCCAATGCCTTGAAGTACACCTTGAAAAGATGATCTTCGCCCCTTTGAAAATATTTTCGATTCAAAAGAGAGCTAGTCTTTGAATCGTTGACCACCAGCTATCGGATAACAATTGAATTAACTTGATTTGAACTTGATGAGATGGAAGGACTAAAGATGATTTTCAAGTAGCAAGAAATAGAGGAGGCAGCAAAAAGATCAATATCATGTGGGGTTAGAGATGCTTATACAGTGGAAGAAAAGGAGAGAAGTATGGATCTCAAATCTTACTTACTCTCCTTCAATCTAAGCCATCCATTATCTATCCCTACTAACCCTAATTTTTAGCTGCCTATGCCCTTATTGCAGCCAAAAATAATAGCCCCCATGGTAGATCTTAAACCCATTGAAGCCCAAATAAAATACTATAAAATTAAATCTAATTTAATCGCAATATCATATATCGATTGATATATTTATAACTATTATAAATATATTTAATAATATTTATTCATAAATCATAATCAAATTTTATAATTAATATTTTGTAAATATGAATTAATTTAATTATTTTATAACAATTATAAATTAATTAAATCGTTTAGTCAAAGGAGAATTCATCGTTTCAGTCGTGTGACTCATCGGGTGTAAATTTGATCAGCAAGAATACTAATGTTCACACGCCACTTAGCAGGTGGTATGACATTTTAGCCAAATTTATCGTTTACTTAGTTTTGATAAAATACAATTTTACTTTATTAAGCGTTACCCGGTTGTGACTTTTATTTACACCAATTCTCTTTGTCAAAACTATATCACTTTGAACTTATGGAATTTGGTAATGGTCAAAATTCCAATATCGTTCATATTCAAATTTATAGTCCAAACATAAAGTCCTTGGTTCAATATTAACAATTATTATTAATCGAACTTCTTTAGTAAGATATTTTGACTTTGAGTTAACTTGAGTTAACCGTGATACTAACCTCATATAACAAAGAAGATGAATCCTCTCTTAAATAGTGCTTCACTTCCAATACTTCCACTCAACCCAACTATAATCACTTGATGGACGTCGTGCCATAATTTGACTATAATCAAAGCGAAGCTTTTATATTGAAGATCGACGATATTCTAAAGTCGAGAGAACCGTGTAAATCAGCCACATCGATATTTTCTGTTTTGACCTTAGTTATTTTAACCAACAGAAATTATCGAGTAAGTCATTTTATAGTTATCCAATAATTATTAGTACGTAACCTCTAAGTGCCTCCAATAGTCATGAGTAAAACATTGTCCAACATTTGGAGAGCGTTACATACTTTAGTCTCAACGAATAGATCAATATACAGTCTTGATGCATCTTGCCTAGGAACTTTTAAAATGGTATATTTGTTTTCATTATGATAAATTACTCACGGTTACAACACTTTGTAACTACTATCACAAAACATAATTTTATGGATTTTCTATTAAATATACTTTTAATTAAAATAATTAATTAATATAACATATTATATCAAGTATATAATAGGAAGAAAATATATTTTATTTCGAACAAGAATGATTATCGAGTTAGATACATACAAAAAAATTACATAATAGTCCCCAGGGCATACCTCTAACTTTATCAATCTCCCACTTGAACTTGGGGTCAATTATGCAATCTTACTCCAACTTCTCCAAACGATTTTTTCAAAACCAATAGGTTCAGTCCCTCGGTGAATGGGTATGCTATTATATTTCTATTATCTACTCGATCAATCAATTCTCTCTGGCGTTGATAAACTACCTTTATCATGTGGAACAATTTAGAGTATGTCTCTTGACTTCTAGTGAGCTCTAAGTTCTGTTATAAACCATATCATCATATTGTTATCATATGACAATGTTATGGGATTCTCAACATTTGGAATCACCCTCGGCTCAATTATAAATTTGTGCATTTATATTTATATACATTGCTTTTATTGCGGGATTACTCAAGATGATGTACTTAGCCATTTTTATTGAATTGGTCACATTCTTTAATTTGGAACATTTCCAACTTAAATATTTTTAACTTGAATTTTATTATTGACATATTATACTTGATATAATTTATGAATTATGAGTCCGAACACTCCTTCATAAGGAGTTCGTTGTTTTCGCAAACAATTCTCTAGCATTTCATAAATATACGAGAACACCTCAAATAATCATCTCGTAATATCTACTTGGATTTAATATTTGCTTCACGTATCAAATACATAAACAAATTACGATATCGCAGGCGACATGTATGATAAGTTTATTACCAATGCATGAGGAATCCATCTTACATGTTCCGTATTAAACAATTTAACAAGGTGTCCTTGCATATCGTTTTGGGACATTCCCAATATCTTTTATACTTACTATAAAAGATATCATTTACAAATCCAATGTTGAGTATTAAAACAAACAAAAACTGATTTTAACATAAGTACACTGTTAACAACCGGCAATGTGTTATTTACTTATGATTTAGAAATATATGTACCTTTTAACATTCATTCTTATGAACACACTCTTCCGCCGCATTTTGACTGATAATCAAAGTATTTGATATTTCTAGCAAAACACTTGTTCAATTTTAATGCTTTTCTGAATGATACTTTCGTATCTATTTTCGAATTGTATCCAAAAACCCACAAACTTAATATCGCTCCCACTGACTTTGAGAGATCTTGGTTGTTATATGCAAACAGTCTAGTCTAAATATATATTTAGAACTTTCTGCTTCAACACATATCCAAAACATAAAGTCATACTATGCGATAATTTTATGAATAAAATACGAACCAACTTGAGCACATCTAATGGTGAATCTATAACATTAATTTCAACATTTTAAATTCACGGTATTATTCTTATTAATATGGCTCACTATATATCAATTGTATTTGTCTTTCTCTTAAAGACACATTTGCGGCTAATGGATCAAATCCCTTCGGATTAACTATCAAAATCATATTTTGATGATGTACTTGGAATCTATTTCGGATTTGCGCATCATACCATATCATAGAGTCAATACTCTTACGAGGATATTTATGACATTGACAAGAAACTTATGGTTTCTTTTTAATGTACAAGAACTCTTATTAGACATCTAATGTGTTGTGTTCATTTAGGTTTCATTAATTTCATTTCATCCTTGCAATAAGTTTTATCCTTGGATCATATCCAAACCCATTTTATACAATAATTTCTTAGAGAAATTTCTTAGCTACGAAGTTGGTATTTCTTGAAACAACGGTTGTTTCTTAGTGCAATGGAACTGGCATTCATAAACATTTTATGAATTGCCTTACATAAAACTGATTTTGCATTAGTTCACAACATATTTATATTCACAACATAAATTAGTTATCTAATGACTATTGTTCCCAAAATTCTCTTGAGACGATTCATACAAGATCCCTTACGTATAATTATTACATGTAATCTTTCGACTTGCACAACCTGCCAATTCCTTGGCATATGATATGTAGGGGTTTCTTATAAACTCGTATCTTATATGGTTTTGTAAACTATTTTTTGGATGATATTAATTTTAACATTGTGTACTACTTTTAAGTACACGCCTTATAGAAAGAATTTTAACTTAACTTTGCTCATCATTAATCGTGCTTTGTTCAACAATGTTTGATTACTCCTAATCAATACATCATTATGTATTATAGGAAGAAGTGACCTTTGTGACTGAATCTTTATTCATATTAGATCATACGAAACTATTTTCAATATACTTACCCATTCGATTCGAATCATTTATGTTGCATGTTATATTAGTTTATTTCGTTCTATATTCTATGAGCTTATCATAGACTTATATATGTGTATCAAATACAAATGTTCATGTCTGTGATAACTCATCGGTGAATACGCCAAAGTACATGGAACCATTTTGGTGTTAATAAACTTATGATTGCATACATCTATATGCATCAATCCGAAGAGTTCATCAATCCTTATAATGCTTCCACTAAATGGATGCCTAGTCCTTAATTGTTTGAGATATAATTAACCAGTATCGTATGATTCATAATCATCATATAATAAAATTATTTTTCAATATTACGGCTTAGTCTATAATTCCAAAATAATTGTAAATAATTTCAGATACTTCAATATTTTCAATTGCATCACTTCTGTTGTGAAAAAAAATACCACATTATATTTTTATTTCATAATGAATATTCATAATATTCACCTTGAAATATAACTATGTCTAATTTTCAGTCGATACTGAAAAATAGTCATTATTTTATAAATATTGTTCGATGCGTTTTACGAAAATAATTTTCGTAATTTGATGCAATCAATAAGTGATATATGAAATACTCCTACTATTTCCGTTATTACTATAAAAATGTACTAAATTCGGAGGTCCATTATTCACCTAATATAAATTATTTATTTCATATACTACAACTAGTTTACAATGGAGAGTTCTTTGATCAAATATCTTTGAATTCAAAGAAATAAATCTAGAAACAATTTTCTATATGAAAATACATTTCGAAACAGAAATCGTAATTCTTATTCTAATGTTAAGTATCAATTATTATTACAATTCTCGTTTCCGATATTTATTTATGAAGTAGAAGTGACTATTCACTCTCTTCATCCCAACTGCACCTTAAATCGTATCTACTTATATACACTCGTTTTTCTTTCTAAATGGTCAAACCATTCAAAAGAATATCCTTACTACAACATCATAATGAAATTTTTACAAAATGCATTTGATTATCTTTAACTTCAACATTTACGGATATCAAATATGATGCACCTTAAGTAAACAGATCGAACTGACATTTTAGCGATCGAGTTCTTAGATCTATATTGTAGTTCTGGTCTTATGTTACATTTAACACAATATGATATTTTATTGTAATTATTCAAATTGAATACTCAATCTCGCACTGTGGTTTATTTGTTAATTTCGGATGAACTAATTTCATCGAAATATTGTACATTACAAACTATGATCGTTCACCATATAACATTTATATGCGATAGTATATGAATCAAATATCCATAGTCTTGTATTGCTTCTGAGTTTGGAACTCATAGAATGCAATACATGGTCTCGACCAATAAACACGCAAGTGACCAAATTACGAATATATTTAGTAGTTGCAAAATCATGCGCTTACATGGATATCGAAACATTAACATGCACAATACCATACATGCAATTTTGCAATGCAGCCATGCGGTAAATTCGCAATTGCTCTAGGCAGTTGCAACAGAGCAGTTGCAAACCTAGTTGTTTTAGTTTAAAAATAAGGACCATGAACAATACATCAATACCCAAAATATTACACTACCAATTTTTGGTTTACTCGCCCACCTTTCTGAATTCTTCCTAGGAAATAAGGTGATTCCCCAATCCAAAACCCTAGCTCCACATTCTTTCCCTCCTCTTCAGCGATACCTCCGCTCCTCCTCTTACATAACCCTACAACAACGATTCTCCCTCGCTCTGAAATGTTGGGACATGCAGCAAGAAGGATTTAAGATATTCATATTTGCTTGTTTGTACAATCAAATATTTGCTTGTTTGTACAATTCACCTCTCGATCCTGTACAATCAGATCAAATCAACCTGAAATTGAGATCCAATCAACTTTACAAAGATTAGACGCTCAATTACAAAAACAGGAACTACTTAACTCTCACTTTGCGTCACAAATTACAACTAATAGTAATCAGATCCAATCATCGATTCAAGAATTTCAACAATCACTGCACTTAGTTTTTCAAGAATTGAAAGGCCTTAAGCAAGCTTAGCAAAGCAAAGATGCCAGAGACATTCCAGCACCTCAAAATCATCAGAATCTGAATACATCTTCTGGTATTTTGGGATCAGCTCCTTCTTCAGGTATTGGATCTGTGCCTTTGAATGTTGGAAATGAAAATGGTAATTCACACTCTACTTTGTATACTTCTCCCTCTTTCCTGCATAATAATTCAATTAAATTGGAATTCCCTACATATGATGCATCTGGTGTGGGTATGGGTGTTGTACTATTACAAAACAATAAACCAATTGCTTATATTAGTCAAGCGCTGAAAGGAAAGAGCATTTACCTATCAGTGTATGAAAAGGAATTATTAGCTTTTATGCTAGCAATAAAAAAATGGTCACAATATCTTCTTGGGAAGAAGTTCATTATTAAAACCGATCATAAGAGTCTCAAGTATCTTTTGGAACAAAAACTTCAATCAGGTATACAAAGAAAGTGGCTTGCTAAATTGCATGGTTTTGATTTTATTGTTGAATACAAGGCTGGGAAAGAAAATACAGTGGCTGATTGTTGTCAAGAAGAGATGAAGAAAACAATTGCACACTAGAAGCTTTACTACCATCTTCATTAAAACTGCATGCAATATCTATGGTTCAATGTGATTGGATAGAACAGGTTAAACAAAGAATTCATTTAGATCCTTATTTTCATGATCTGGATAATAAACTCCAGTCTGGAAAAATAGATGCACACAAGTACAAAAAAATTGATGGCTTATTTTTTACAAGTGGAAAATTATTATAAGTCCAAATGATAATACAGTCAAGCAACTTTTGCTAAATGAGTATCATTCTACACCACTGGCTGGTCACTCTGGTGTTGAAAGAACCTTGAAAAGGCTGAAACAAGTATTTTTTTGGCATGGACAAAAATCTGATGTACAACAATTTGTTAAAAATTGTGATATATGTCAAAGAAGCATGGACTTTATTATTGGCTTACCTAAGTGTAATAAATTCACAGTTATTTTTGTCGTGGTTGACAGATTAACAAAATATGCACATTTTTTTCCACTTTCTCATCCATATACACCCAGCAGGTGGCAAGAGTGTTCTTTGATGGAGTATATAAATTGCATGGACTACCAAAATCTATTGTAAGTGATAGAGATTTAATTTTCACTAGCAACTTCTGGTCTGAGTTATTCAAGCTACAAGGGTGTTCATTAGCCATGAGTTCTTCTTACCATCCACAATCAGATGGACAAACCGAGATTACTAATAAGGCAGTGAAATGTTACTTGAGATGTTTTTGTGGTCACAAACTACATGAATGGGTTAAATGGTTGAGTCTTGCTGAGTTATGGTACAATACTACTTGGAAACTACCTATTCAAACAACACCATTTGAAGCACTTTATGGTAGACAACCCCCTACTTTACTATCTTATGTTCCAAAATCAGCAAAAGTGCAAGCAGTAGAAGAAGAACTATATGCAAGAGACATAGCATTACAACTTTTGAAGGACAGTATTGCTTAAGCTAAGGAGAGAATGAAGAAAAGTGCTGATGTCCATAGGACTGAAAGAGAATTCCAAATTGGGGATTGGGTGTTTCTTCGATTATAGCCATATAGGCAATTATCTGTTAGTAATCAAAAAACCACAAAATTGTCACCAAAATTTTATGGACCATATGAAATCATATAGAAAATCAGTTCAGTGGCTTATAAGTTGAATCTGCCGCCAACAGCTAATATCCATCCAGTGTTTCATGTCTCGCAACTTAAGCAAAAAGTGGGTACTAATATCATTATACAAGAAGACTTACCAACCTCCACATTGGAGATAATAGCTGAACCTGAAAAAATTCTTGCTTGGAGACCAGCTCAATCACCTCGCGGCACTATAACTGAAGTTTTAGTGAAGTGGAAACAACAGCCGATTGAAGAAGCCACATGGGAGGATTACTGGAAGTTAGTAGCTTGCTTTCCAGCTTTTGACCTTGAGACAAGGTCAAAAATTAAAGAGAAGGACAGTTGTGACAGGCCTCACCACCAAAGTCAAGCAGAGAAGCCATCAATGATCATCAAGCTTCCTGTTCGAAAATAAACCTGTCTGTTGCTGTATAAGTCAGTTAATCAAACCAGTTGTATGCATTAGTTGTTAATGGGATGGGTATGTGTATGTGTTGTTGAGGCCAAATTGTGTGAATGTGTATATGTATCACCGATACACTGATACTTTGAATAATAACAGAAAACACTTTTCTTCTGCATTTCTTCATCTTCTTTGTATTTTTCTTTTCAAAATCTTCCATTTCTCTTTTCTTGTCTGATCTTCTCTTCCCCAGTTTATATTTCCATGGCAAAAACTAAGAAAACCGATGCGCTACTGTCACAGTAATTAGATTCTATGTTACTTGTTTGTTTCTAATTAGGACCTAATTTTCGAAGTGTTCATAGATTATATAATTTTCTTTTGTTCCAGATTTTTATCATAAAGGACCACTAAGCTCCATTAAAGATTTGTTGATGCAGTTACTCAGCTCGGTGGACCTGATAGTGAGATTTTCTTAACTTTACTTTTGAATTTCATTGAATTTCCAGATACCAATTAAAAAATTTGATTTTTGGTTTGTGCTCATTTGATTATTGATAATTTGATATGCTGTTTTAGAAGAATATAGATTGTTTCAGCGATGATTGTAGGTCTGAATTGGAAAATTTTAAATTTATGCAAACTGGTTATTTGTATCAGACGAGGCCTGGTTTTGCATATGTAGCTTTCCTGATGTAAATGTTGTTTTGAGTAATGCTTATAATATATATTAATGTATCCTTAAATTTCATAATGTTCTGAATTGCCCATTCTAATGAATTATCAGTGATTTCTTTTGTGACATCTACTGTCACCAGTATCACTGATCCTTTGCTGTCTGTTTTTCTCCATCCTTCCATATCTCTTTCTTCCTCACTTTTTCTGTATGTATTTTTGGTGGCTATATGTATTTCATATGTAGAGGTATATAAATTGATTTTGGAAGACCATGTCACTTTAACTTGCCACTTCCCCTTGGCAAATTATTATGCATTGAACATGTACCTTAAGCTATTGCTTGTCGTCTTATTATTTGTAAAAGAATATAAATTTCAATGAAGTCTTTTCTACAGTTTTATACTATTTAAATTCTTGTTCTTCACTGACTGCAGTTTCTAACCTGCTTATTATTTTTGATTATATACACGAGATGAAGTAATTTTATAGAGACATGATATTCATTCTGTTATCTGAAATACAAACTTGCATATAATTTATACAGCGCCTTTGCACTGTGGATCGCAAGATCGTTGACAGCCATTACAGGTTTGTTCTATGTATAATATCTCTAAAAAGCAATCTTTCTATATCATATAATATTATTATGTTACAATTTAGTACATTTACGAATGCATTTTAGTTTTGTGTATGCTGACCCATTAAAATTCCTAAAGGTTAATATATTGAAGTCAGAATATTTAAAAATTTGGGCAAATTCAGTCCTGACTCAATCTACATGATAAAACCTGCACCAGCTTGGTACATCAGTTTTATTTGTACTTTTTCTAGATCCTTCTTTTATTTTGTTTGCAAATAAGTATTAGAATTAAAACATTGAGAAAATTATCTTCACATAATAGAAAAAACAGAAAAAAAATTTAAACACTTATTTTTGGAAGACAAGTTCTCTAGTAGCCTCCACACAGCTAAAGTGATATTATAACCCAGATTTAAGTGGGGTAATTAAAGTTTAACAATCTATTAAAATATTAGAATACATGGATTTTTTGTTTAATCAATTAAACATAAATGCAATTGTTGTTTTACTATCACCCATTGTGATGCAGCCCAGCCTGATAGGAATCGCGAAACCCTAAATCGCTTCCCCTTAAGTCGCAAGCAACACTTCCTTAGGTCGCGAGCTTCCAGTTTCCTAAATCGCGAAGTTCCTCCTTATGTCGAAGTTCCTCCATATGTCGCGAATGACCTACTCCTCAAGTCAAAGTTCTTCCTTAGGTCGCGCGCGAGATACTCAAGAAGGCGAACGACCTATGCTGCTCCAGAATCCCTGTGTCGCGAATTGCCCTAGGTCGCTGATCGATATGTCGCGAGCACTTCGTTAAGTCGCTGAAGTAAAGTCGCGAAGCTTAGGTCGCTGATGAGTTCTTAAGCCGCTCCAGCTAGGTCACTGAAGTTCTGATGCCGAAGACTTTAAGTCGCGAAGCTTTTTAGGTCGTTACTTTCTTAAGTCGTCTGTGTTAAGTCGTTTGTCGTGTGATGTTGTATCTTGTTAAGTCGTTTATGTTGTTAAGTTGCAACGTGTTGTTATGTCGCATATGTTAAGTCGTTTGTATTGTACTGTGTATTGTTGAGTCGTTGAATGTTTGTACTTTCTTGAGTCGTCTGTTTGTCTGTTAAGTCGTAGGTCGTTGGGTCGCGTGCTGGGTTAAATCGTAAGTCGCGTGGTGTTGTAAGCCTATAAATAGGCAGGTTTGTGTCATTTGTAAAACAGTTGATTTTTGGAATAAAAATTGTTTGTGTGCTTTGTGCCACCATTGAAATTGGTAGTTGAGTGTGATCTCCTATCTCCACCTTCGGCATTCGAGTGCCCTCGAATCAACGATTGTTGAAGCCAATTCACGGAATCAAGTGCGCTTGATCAACGTTCAAAGGATTGTAGATCTTCTCTCACGGCATCGTGCGCGATCAACGTGTCGAAGATTGCTAGAATCCGGTATCTTCGTGATCAACGGATTTGGGCCTTTATCTTGGCTATCTTCAAACCATCAATTCATCATTGTATCATTTCATTGATTTATCATCGATTCACCGATTATTTCCGCTAATCGTGTGAGATCCTAGACGGATTCGATTTACATCGTCGAATTCGCTTCTTTGGCTGCGTCATTTGATATCAGAGCTAGATCGCAAGAAGTTTGCATCATTTGGAGAACGGATTTGCATTGTCGAGAAGATTAGTGTTCATCGTGTTCATCGTGAAGTTGCAACAAGTTGGGAGTGTCGATCCATATCATTTTGGATCAAAGTTCGAAAAGTGTTTGAATTTTTGAAGATTTGTTTGAAGTTCAATCATGCCACCGAGACGAGCTCAACGTCATCGCAATGTTGATGCTTTGTATGGAAGAGAATACGCTAAACAAATGGAGCAACGAATTAGTGATAAATTCAATGAGAAGTTTGATGAGGGAATTGGTCGATTAGAGAGAATGATGCTTGAAATGAATCAAAGTAGAAGAAGGGTTTCACCTGAATCGAGCCATGGGGGAAATAGAGTTTCACCACATTCAGATCGGGAGAGAAGAGAAGATCATGATCGCAGAAATGTTGATGATCGTGATAGGAATGTTGATGATCAAAATCGGAGAGATGTGGACGATCGTGATCGGAGGAATGTAGATCGAAGGGATGGTGGTGGTAGAGATGTTGGTGGTCATGATCGACATCGATATGCATCAGATTTTGATGAGGAGTATGATGGTGGTAGTGTTCATGGTCGAAATCGAAGCCAAGGAAGAAATCATTCAGAGTATGATCACAAATGGTAGTCCGGAATGAAAATTGAAATTTCAGAGTTTAAGGGTGGTATGCAGGCTGAAGAATTTCTAGATTGGTTATCTAATGTTGAAGAGATCTTTGATTTCACGGAGGTTCCGGAAGATCGTCGAGTGAAGTTGGTTGCTACTAGGTTGAGAGGGAGAGCTATGGCGTGGTGGCAGCAAACCAAACTTACACGAGAACGGATGGGGAAGTCGAAGATTGTTACTTGGGAGAAAATGAAGAAGATGATGAAGGCTACATTCTTGCCTTACAATTATCAATCACTCATGTATCAGAGGTTGCAGAATCTGAGGCAAGGGACGAAGACTATTAATGATTATGCTGATGAGTTTTATCAACTGATTGCTCGAAATGACATTATGGAGACGGAGGAACAATTGACTGCTAGGTTTGTTGGGGGGTTGAGGATCCAGATCCAGGATATGGTAAATATGTTTGACCCTAGATCTGTGGCTGAAGCGCACCAGAAGGCGTTGGCTTGGGAGAAGCAGGGAAGACGAGGAGGTGGTGTGTTTCCAAGTTCCAATACTCAGAGCAAGGGTGCCAGTGGGAGTTCCAATGTTTCTAAAGCTGTCAGTAAACCAGTTGTGAATGAAGTTGCGAAGGCGAAGGTCAACAACAGTTTCAAGTGTTATAATTGCCAGTAAGTGGATCACAAGAGTAATGAATGCCCAAAACCGAAGAGGCGAGCTATGATTGCTGAAGTGGAAGGTGAGGATGTTGATGAAGGTTATTCTAGTCCAGTTGAGGAGGATGAACAGGATATCGCGTCGGAGATGAAGGATGTAATCTAATGTTTAGAAGATCATGTTTGATACCAAAGCAGGAAGAGGAGGCTAGTTGGTTGAGGAGTAATATCTTTCAGTCGACATGCACTATACTGGGGAAGGTGTGTAAATTTGTGATTGACGCGGGAAGTTGTGACAATATCATTTCTGCCGAAGCTGTGAGAAAGTTGAAGTTGAAGACGGAGAAGCATCAAAATCCTTACAAGTTAGCGTGGTTAAGGAAGGGAGGAGAGGTGAAGGTGGACAGGCGAGTTCATGTTCCATTTTCTATTGGGAAGAAGTATAAAGATGAGATCTGGTGTGATGTGGTGGAGATGGATGTTTGTCACTTGCTTTTGGGAAGACCATGGCAGTATGACCGAGCAGTGCAGCATGATGGTCGAACCAATAGCTACAGCTTTATGTTTGAGGGTACTAAGATCATTTTAGTTCCGAAGAAGAGACAGCAAGGAGAGAGCAAGTCAGAAGAGATTGAGGAGCTGAAGACTTTGTTGACTTTGAAGGAGTTTGTTGAAGAAGCAGAGGAGAGTCCAGAGGTGTTCTTGTTGATTGGACATGAAGCTACTTAATCTATTGAAGTTCCAGAGGAAGTAAAGCCAGTGTTGGAAGAATTCAGAGATGTGTTTCCTGAAGAGTTGCCAAAGGAGTTACCACCGTTGAGAGATATTCAGCATCAGATTGATCTTGTGCCAGGGGCGGCATTACCTCACAGGCCATATTACAGGATGAGTCCTAAGGAGCATGAAGAACTGAGAAGGCAGGTGAAGGAGTTGTTAGAACAAGGGCGTGTTCAGGAGAGCTTGAGTCCTTGTGCAGTAACAGCCTTATTGGTGAAAGTGTATATGGATCGATAATATAGTTAAACTACGACTAGCAAGTGCGGAATTATAAATAGTAGTAAATGGCAATAATAAAAATGACACCAGGGATTTTTATACTGGTTCGAACTTCTCGTTCTACGTCCAGTCCCAGACTGCTTCTGGAATTTCTCGAATAACCCTCACTTAACCCGGAGGAACAGGTATTACACCGCCTGAGCAACCGAACAGGACTTTTCCGCCTAAGCAACCGAATAGGACTTTTCCGCCTAAGCAACCGAATAGGACTTCAAATACAATTTGGTAAATTGTTTCTTGACTTGTGTGTTCTTTGAATAACACGAATATAGTCAATGTAGTACACCCTTCCTATAATCTTCTTGATATGATGATTTGAATGTGCAAAAGATAGGAAGTAGAGAATTGAAAATCACTTGATATTATAATAATATAAGATCAGAATAGATAGAAAGAATTGGTATTTGAAATAGTGAATTTTCATCTCTATTTATAGTAATGAATAGTCTTAATTTAATAGTTGCAACTCTTTGAAGAAGTGCAACTCTTGGTGAAGAAGACAACTCTTCAGATTTTGATATTTTATGAAGAGATGCTTCAGTTCGTCAAGTTCAGATGTCTGAGATAAAAGTGACAGATGTCTGAATAATTTTGAATTTCGAAAAAATAAAAGGAAAACAAAAACAGTTAATTTAGACGTCTGTCTTTTAATTCAGACGTCTGTATAGGGTGACAGACGTCTGTTATTAAATTGACAGACGTCTATTTCATATAGAAATAGAGGCATTAAAAACATAGAGTTCAGACGTCTGTTATATTAATTTAGACGTTTGATATTGATGTCAGACGTCTGAATTAATATACAGACGTCTATTTCTGTACTGTTTTGTTCCTTTGTCCATTTTAGTATTTTTGAACTTGAGAAAATATATAATTTTGAAAATACCTTTTTATATTTATTTTAAAGCATGATTTTCAAAAGTATATTTGTGTGTGTGTGTGTTTCATCACCATATCAGAGATTGTACATATATATCTAAAAAGATTATTTTTTAAGAACTCTAATCTTGTTGATGATATGATAATAGCTTCTTTTGACGATTCCTGCAAGAATATTTGACATAATAGTATATAGATTGAAATATATAGTTGTCGCATTAAAATCGAAGAAGGCAGGTTCCAACATTCTCCCCCTTTTTGATGATGACAACTATATAATTCATCGATTAGTATAATCATACCTTTTGCTCCCCCTGTCAATATGACCATATTATATAGCAGAAATATAATTATTTCTCCCCCTTTGTCATTAACAAAAAGAGTTGTTGGGGGTGTCTTGGATAAAAAGAAGTAACAAAACTGTGAATGATTAATTGAAAAAAGACTAGGGTTTTGAGTTTGAGAGACAAAAAGATGAGAAGAAGAAAATAAACCGTTGGAACGATTTTTATAGATTTCTTCTTAACAGGGTTTCGGACGTCTGAAAAATAAACAGACGTCTGAGATTCTGTAGAATAAAATCAAAGACAAGAAGAACAGACGTCTAAATATTTATGACAGACGTCTAAGACGTATGACAGACGTCTAAAAATAATTGACAGACGGCTCAGAAGGTTTAAATTGAAACAGAGAGTAAAAAACATTTTGCACTAAATTCAGACGTCTGATAAGTTTATGTTTAGACGTCTATAATGAATAACAGACGTCTGTTATTTTTAAACAGACGGCTAATTGTAGGCTGCAAAAGTATAGTCAGATTTAGACGTCTGTGAAAAATGATTCAGACGTCTGTGTGGCTGAAAATAGTAAAAGTAGTTGTTTTTACAGACGTCTGTTAAAAAATATAAACGTCTGTCTGTTTGATAAAAATGTTTCTTTATGCTTAGGCTTAAAAAAAATTTAATAGTTTATTTATTTATATTGATAAGAACAGAAAACAAGTATAAATAAAAAAATCAAACATACAGACATATATATTATCTATTTAGGAGTCTTTGGAGTTTTTGGAGACTTCGGAGACTTCCCTTTGGATGATTCGTGTTGATTTTGTTCAGCAGACTGATTAATAGGAGACCATTGAGGTTGACGTTCCCATGAATTTGGGGATACATGAGGACGTTGAGGTGAGTGAATATGTGCATTCGTGTTGATCGGAGATGAACCACATATTTTTGCAGCACACCGTTCAAGAAAACTGAGTCGTCTTCCATGACTTTTTTGCTCAAAATACATTTCTCGCTGAAGATTAAATGTTTCCCTCTGATAGTGATGTAAATCATCTATCTTTTCCTTAGTAGATGGAGATGGAAATAAATATCTTCGCGTACGTTTATTTTCCGGCGTATATCCCGTATGATGACTTTGTGGTGGACATATCGGAATATAAGCTGGAGTTGGAGTCGGAAGTTCGGAAGACCCAGAACTAGGAGTTTCAAAATTAATTGAAGAATATTCAGATGTATAGGAGGGCTCATCTGAGGATGAACCAGCCATGGTATATAAGAATAATGCAAAGTTAAAAAACATATTTGAATAATTTTTTGCTTTCACCTTTGTAAAAAGAATAGAAAAGCTGAATGATAATTTTCTTTGGTAAGAAGAAATTTATAGACAACTAAAGGCTAAAAAATAAATGGTTAAGATTAAAAGAAGAGAAAATTTAATGTTAACTAGAAACAATATGTGTGGAAAATTTTTTTTTAAATAAAGATAGAATAGCTGACGTACACTTCATAAATTTTTGAGAGAAATAATACCAAGTTCTCGTCTCAATTTTACAAAAATGTTTTCATTTAAAGGTTTAGTAAAAATATCTACTAATTGATTTTCCAAAGATATAAATTCTAGATTGATTATATCTTTTTCAATATTATCACGAAGAAAATGATGACGAATATCAATATATTTTGTCCGTGAATGATTTACTGGATTTTTAGATAAATTAATAGCACTAGAGTTATCACAGAAGATTGTAGATTTGGATAAGTTAAAACCAAAATCTTGAAGAGTTCGTTGCATATAAATTACTTGAGCACATGCCAAAGCTGCAGATATATATTCTGCTTCACAAGTAGAAAGTGATACGCAATTTTGTTTCTTACTGAACCAAGATACTAGAGACCGTCCAATGAAGTGACAAGTCCCACTTGTACTTTTTCTATCCGTCCGACTTCCTCCAAAATCAGCATCACTATATGATACTAATTCAAAAGGACATTCTTTTGGATAAAATAGTCCAAAATCTTTGGTTTTGTTGAGATAACGTAAAATACGTTTCACTGCTCTAATATGTGATTCTTTAGGATCGGCTTGAAATCGTGCACACAAACAGACACTCATCATTATATCGGGTCTACTAGCAGTTAAATATAATAACGATCCAATCATACTTCGATATAACTTTTGGTCTACACTCTTGCCATTTTCATCTTTTTCAAGATGTATGGTTGTACTCATAGGAGTTGGTTTGGCAGAGGTATTTTCCATACCAAAGCGTTTGATTAAATTATTACAATATTTTTCTTGATTTATAAAAATACCATTATTAATTTGTTTAATTTGAAGTCCAAGAAAATATGTTAATTCTCCCATATGAGACATTTCAAATTCATTTGTCATTATTTTAGAAAATTCTTGACATAATTTATCATTAGTTGATCCAAAAATAATATCATCTACATAAATTTGAACAATTAAAATATCATGTTTCTTTTTCTTAATAAAAAGAGTTTGATCAACCTTTCCAATTTCAAAACCAGAATTGATTAAATAACCTTTTAAACGATCATACCAAGCACGAGGTGCTTATTTCAAACCATATAAAGCATTTTTAAGTTTATAAACATGTTCTGGAAATTGTTCGTGTATAAACAAGGGAGGTTGTTCAACATAAACATTTTCTTTAATAAATCCATTTAAAAAAGCACTTTTAACATCCATTTGATATAATTTGAAATCATGAAAGCAAGCATAGGCTAATAGAATTCGTATTGCTTCTAATCTTGCGACGGGAGCAAATGTTTCTTCATAGTCAATTCCTTCTTCCTGATTATATCCTTGAGCAACTAATCTAGCTTTATTTCTAGTGATATTACCATTTTCATCAGCTTTATTTTTAAAAACCCATTTAGTGCCAATAACTGTTTGATCATTTGGTCGTGGAACTAAATCCCAAACGTCATTTCTTTCGAATTGGTTTAGTTCTTCTTGCATCGCAATAATCCAATAATCATCAGTTGAGGCTTCCTTAATATTTTTAGGTTCTATATTAGAAAGAAATGCTATATGACCCATTTGATTTAGTTGATTTCTTGTTTTAACTCTTTCATCAATTTCTCCTATTATATTTTGAATTGGATGATCTTTTAAAATTCTTGGTGGAGATTTTAATTCAGTTTCAAATTGATTTAGAGAAGTGATATTGTCAGGTGTATTGTTGTCAAAAGTAGAATTTGAATTTGTTACAATGTCTTCATCATCATTTGGTTTAATTTTGAAAATTTCATCAAATGATACATGAAGTGTTTCTTCAATAGATTTAGTTCTCATATTATAGATTCTATATGCTTTGCTTCGTTCGGAATATCCGATGAATATACATTCATCCGATTTTGGATCAAACTTACCTAATTGATCTTTTGTATTTAAAGCAAAACATTTAGAACCAAAAATTTTAAAGTAAGATATATTAGGTTTTCTACCGATGAAGAGTTCATATGGAGTATGTTTAGTTAAAGGTCGAATAGATACACGATTTAGGACATAACAAGCAGTAGCAACGGCTTCTGCCCAAAATTGTTTTGGAAGAGTGGTTCCATTCAATAAAGTCCTAGCACATTCTTGAAGTGTTCTATTTTTACGTTCAACAACTCCATTTTGTTGAGGCGTTCTTGGAAATGAAAAGTTATGAAATATTCCTTTTTTATTACAAAACTTCTCAAACATTTCATTTTCAAATTCTCCTCCATGATCACTTCTAATATTTTTAATTTTTAGATTTTTAATATTTTGAATACGTTTAGCAAAGATTTTGAAATTTTCAAAAGTATCACTTTTGTTTTTCATAAATAAAGTCCAAGTATATCTAGAGAAGTCATCAACTATTACAAAGACATATCTATTGTGATTAATAGATTGAGTCTGAGTTGGTCCAAATAAGTCTAGATGCAACAATTCAAGAGGTTGCAAAGTTGAGATGATCTTCTTGGATTTAAAAGTAGATTTAGTTAGCTTTCCTAGTTGACAAGTGTGACGCTCCACCTCTATACCCACGCTAGCCAAGAACACTACGGGGTAATGCTGTCAACTAGCGCGGAGAATAAGGCTGTTGAGGAGCGACCATCCATGTAATTTCTTTGTGCGAGCACCGATATGTCAGATAGAATAGAATGCATATCTTTTAAGGAGGAAATCCGACATACCGATACAAACACAAAGCTATCACACGGTGGCTATATATAATCTTCGGAAACAAATATAGAAATAAACGTAACATAAATCAGTCACAGACAATTCATATCACAAAGGCGGAAATAGATATGAATATAACACATGAAAGTGTACATCAGAGAAGTGGTCAAATAAGATCCACAATAACACAAAAGAATAGATACAAGTGCTAACCAAAAGAATATGTATACATCAAGGAGTCTAATCTCAAATGTATACAAACAAAAACTACTAAACTAGAGTAGTTAGCCAAAAGTCAGATGATGGCTCCAGATAGGAAGTCATGAGGAAGCACCTGTAAAATCTCAGTCTGACCCGAGTATTATTTAAGAAGAAAATAATAAACGGATCAGTCTAGCTATAATTATCAGATAAAATGAGATAGAATATGAGATATGATAATAGAACGTATTATAACAAAAAGGTGTCATACTATGATAAGTATACATTAGAAATCCCACAAAAGTCATACTATATCTCAATAATCTCAAAACAGAGAAAAGAATGTCATATTCTTAATTTAATTCACCAAGCCACAATAAAATGACATACTCATCAATGTCAATGGTAAAAGCTGGTGAAACATAAAATTCCAGAAATCAATAATTAGAAATCCAGAAATCACAATAAAAGAGGATGGCCAATCCTATAAAAATGAGCCGGAGCTCCTCCTGACTGGGTATAGTCCCCCATTGCGGACTTTGAGCCGAAGCTCCTCCTGATGAGCCGAAGCTCCTCCTGACTGGGTATAGTCCCCCATTGCGGACTTTGAGCCGAAGCTCCTCCTGATGAGCCGAAGCTCCTCCTGACTGGGTATAGTCCCCCATTGCGGACTTTGAGCCGAAGCTCCTCCTGATTGAGCCGAAGCTCCTCCTGACTGGGTATAGTCCCCCATTGCGGACTTTGAGCCGAAGCTCCTCCTGATTGAGCCGAAGCTCCTCCTGACTGGGTATAGTCCCCCATTGCGGACTTTGAGCCGAAGCTCCTCCTGATGAGCCGAAGCTCCTCCTGACTGGGTATAGTCCCCCATTGCGGACTTTGAGCCGAAGCTCCTCCTGATTGAGCCGAAGCTCCTCCTGACTGGGTATAGTCCCCCATTGCGGACTTTGAGCCGAAGCTCCTCCTGATTGAGCCGAAGCTCCTCCTGACTGGGTATAGTCCCCCATTGCGGACTTTGAGCCGAAGCTCCTCCTGATTGAGTCGAAGCTCAATAAAATGAAGTACAGTCCTTCACATGGACAAAGAGACATCGCTCAATCGCTAGTCTAAATCACAAGAATGATCATCATGACCATAAGGAAGTGTCGATTACACTAAGCTAGTAAATATAAGAGTTTAGCTTCATGTCCCATAACCACTTGCTTAACTCAAATATTTACGAACAAATTGTAGATCTGCACTAGAAAATTATCACAAGAGATTCAATCGAACAAGTCCATAAATTAACCGACGAAGTAAACGCAAGCGTTTCATACCACTTGTTTTGCTAAGCCGTTTAATTATATTTTCTCATACGAATGAGGTAAAGGTTTGTATATACTAGTAGATTGGAAAACAGTTTTATAAACGAGTTTGATATTGAAAATAGAGTTGAAATCCTTTTGATGAAAGAGTTTTGATATTTACTACTAGTATTGAAACCTTTATATTTTTAAAGTGACAAGTCATAGAAGTGATTGTAGAAACAATCAATTATAAAAGTTCACATTCGAAGACGTGAATAAAATCCAAAGAAATCAATTCCCAAAACCATCAAAGTAAGAAGTTCGGTTGAATGGTTTTCGGATAAGATTGCCTACGCAGAGTTATACGGGGTTCGACCTGCCCGGTCAGGTCGCGGGGGTCCAGGGGGCAGCACCCACGGCGGGGTGCGGGGCAGCGCCCCGTCAAACGGTACGACTTAGTGAAGACAAGCGACCTAAGTTTAAAAAGGTGGGCGACTTAACAAAGTGGCCGATAATAAATGATAACAACAAAAAGGGAATCAACCCGACTTGATTAGAGTTGGATATTCAAGCTAAAAAAAACAACTAGGCAAAACACAGCAGATTCAGACGTCTGAGATCAAGAATTCAGACGTCTGAATCTGGAAAATAAACTATTTTCCAGAACAGAATTCAGACGTCTGAATCCTAGACTTCAGACGTCTGAAATAGGCACTTTTTAGCCTATTTCTTTTCTGGTTCAAAACGAACCAATTCAGACGTCTGAAATTTTGATTCAGATGTCCGAATGCTGGGAGAAGAAAATTCCCAGTATCCCATTCAGACGTCTGAACCATACGTTCAGACGGCTGAAACTGTTATTCAGGGCATTCCCTGAACCTAGGCCAAAAAATGGCCAAACGACATCGATAACGATCGGCCGAGCAACAACGACTAAGGAATTGCACAAGGATAAGTGTTAGGAATTCATACCTAACAATCGAAGATAATTATTGACTTAGATGTGAGATAAAAATCTCACCTTTGAACCCAAATCAATGAAGAAGAAGCTTGAAAGCAATGGCAATGGCAATCACTCTTCAATTCCAACTCAACAAGCTTGAATCGAAGCTTTAAAGAAGGACATTCCCAAAGTTAGGTTTACGAATAAACTGAAATTGATAAGAGAATGAGTTGGAGAAGATGAAGAGGAGGCTTACCAATGGGTTCTCTTTGAATTTGGAGCAAGAACAAGAATTTGCAAGAGGAACTAGGGCATGGAGTTTTAATTTCCAATCTCTCCCACCATTTTTGCTTTGAAACTGAAAAGAGGAGGAAGTGAGGATGAATGGGGAGGGATGATTCAGTTTGGGGTTTAAGTTGGCAAAGGGGCTGAACCCAAAACCAAACCCAAAGTGCAAATGGTCAAATTTTTGACTAGCTCCAAACATATCGAAGCTTACACTCAAAAAGATCGCAAACGACATTTTGAACTCAATGGAGGTGGTCTCGAGTCCTAATTCGACTGTTTGCAAAAAGTAGCTTTTCGGACTAAAATCCGACTAACGATGAAATATTTAAATAAAATATTTAAATATAAAATCGACAAATATGCGGGTTGTTACAGACTCCCCTCCTTAAAGAAATTGCGTCCTCGCAATACTTAAGAAGGAAATAAATAGTAACAACCATAAAAGCATATCAATACAAAAGAAAATTTGAAATGAGAAGTTCACCAAAAAGAGCATGAAAGAGAAAACTCGGACGAGTTCGCTCAATGAATTCTCTAGATTTCCCAAAAGCAATCCTTGGCACTTGAGAACCATAGAACTTTCACAAGAAGAACATCTTTATTTCGAAGGCGCTCAACCTTCGAAGCAATGATGCGAATAAAATGTTGCTCAAAAGACAAATAGGCGAAACTTCAATTTCCACTATAACACCAAGCTCAAGAATAAAAATTGGAAACCTTAAGGCATTTCCGTAGAAGAAAGACGTAAGAAAACGTCGTGAATAACAGAAAATTGAGCCGGTGCAACGGCGTAGTACAAAAACGGTACGCCAGAGAAACGAGAAACTCGAATAATTTGGAACAACAGCGTAGTACAATAACGGTACGCCAGATGAACCAAAGCTCAAATAATTCAGAACATCGACGTAGTGCAAACGGTACGTCAAATGAACCGAACACCATAAAAGAACATCGGACGCTAGTCCATAAAAGAAATGAGACGAAGCTCAAATAAACGAAGTATATCGAAACGTCCGATGAACTTGGTATTCCATACGGACATCATCAAAGAATCAACCACTTGTTGCATACGAATAAACGTATTGCCAACACGATTTCCCTTCCGGGAATAAAAGGAATATCAAAATCATAAGATGCAAGAAACTCAAGCCAATATTAAGTTCCTTATGAGAAAATAAATATTCCAAAGATTTATGATCAGGGTAGAGAACAAATTTCTCACCCAAAATAATGATGCCAAATGTTAAAAAGGGAAAACAATAACCGCGAGCACTAGATCATGAGTGGCATACCTAGTCTCGATAGGCTATAACTATATAGAAGAATAAATGATAGCGCGTTCTCTTTTGCAAGTGAACGACATCAAAACCAATACGATTAGCATTGGTACAAACGAGAAAATCTTGGTTCCCTTCGGGAATCACAAGAATAAGAGCATCGGAAAAGAGTTCTTTTTCCGAAAAGTTAAAACTTTCAAAATTACATTTATCTCTATGTAATAATCTTTCTAGAAAAATTTACATTTTTACAAGTCAATTTATTGTGACAAATTGTCTCATCAAAGCGTTTAGGAGATTCCTATCGATAACGTTGATCAAGCGCATCGACCAGAATTCTTAAAGCACTCAATGGGCAATATAATCACAAAATCATCTTCTATAAGATAAACATGTTCTTAAAAACCTTTAAGAATATTCTTTGCTCGTTTAAGAGCAAAATAAAATTTTACTTATAAATAAATCTTATGAAAAAGATTTGCAAAATTTTTAATCGCTGTTTTCATCCAAAATCAATATATATAAGAATGGAGTCATCGAGATCGTAGAATACTCGATTAATAAAATGGATGAAATAAGCTTGACAAAATGAATGACATAATAAGTCATTCATAAGAATCATAACGAGTTTGGAATGCGGTAAAGGAAATGCTAACTCCCGCAACTCGTAGCAAATGAAAATTGGTGGCAAGGTCGAGCTAAAAAGAGACCTTATCACCACTCAAAAGATTGCTTAGGTGATAATCCTAAGATAAAGTCAAAGATTCCTGAAAATTCACAACTACCCAATTGAGAGGAATAACTCTTTACTCAACATGTGAGCTTAAAGAATAGGATGATGCCATTAATTTGGAATCAAAATCACAAAGGAAAAATCAAAAATCTGCTTAACAGATTGAAAATGTCGAAGATGAATATTCCACACGGGACAAAGGATATGGCTTCATAGTAATTAAGCCAATCCTTACAAAAGTCAATTCCGAAGCATAAGTAAAAATCGGCTCGGAAAGAAAAATCACATAAAATAATTTCGACATCAATAAAAAGCAAATTGAGTGTTGCGGATCCGCCAATCCGGATTCGCAACCCTCAAAGAAATCCTCAAGCCCAGAAATGTCTAAAGAAAAAGAATCGCAAAGTTCTTTTGATATAAAAATAACGAGATGAAACCCATATCAAAAAGAACTCGAATAAGATAATCACAAAACAAATATTGTCAAGGATAGAATGGATACCTTGACCAAGAGAAGAGTTGCTAGGGACTTGCAGCTTTCCTTCTCTCTTGCTGAGACGTTTGGGACATGAAGATATATAATGATCCGCACTTTTACAATAGCGGCAAGAAATAGGCCTTGGACACTTATTTATATGATGATCCTTAGAGCCACAATTGTAGCATTCTCCACGATTAGGGATGGGAGTCTTTACTATAGAAGTCACTTGTTTCACCCTCTTGTTTGGATTAGGGCTTTCGAATTTAATAAAAGGATGCCTCTTCTGGTTGTTGTTGTTGAAGTTCGGTTTGGCACTCCCAACTTCAACATCACTCTCTTTATCTGCTTCTTCGAGACGAAGAGCGATATCAATAAGCTGATCAAATGAAACCTCGAGTTTCAGAAGTAATGGCTTCTTAAGATTCTTATTCAAGCCATAGATAAATCTCTGGTTCTTCTTCAACGGGGTGTTAATGTATTCGACCCCATATTTGGACAGAGATTCGAAAGATGCGACGTAGTCCGTCACAGAAGATTCACCTTGAACAAGGTCGATAAAACGCCGGGCCAAAGTTACTTTTTCAGCCTCAGGCACAAATTTCAATTCGAATCTTTCCCGGAATTGCTCCCAAGTGAGATCCGCTTCGGTAATTTCTGAAATAAGGAGTTCATACCAATCCAATGCTCTTTCTTGGAGCATGCTAGAAGCCACTTGGACTCGGTGGAGATCAATAAGGTTCATGCGAGAAAAGATGCGATCGCATGATTTGAGCCAAGCTTGAATTTCGATAACACTCTCGGATCCCTTGAATGGCCTTCCACCCAAATCGGTATAGTCTCTGCACAAGCGTGCAAATCCAGATCTAGGATGAGTTGGCTCTGGAACGGGTCCGATAGCTTGAGCATTCTTAACAAGATCTAGAAGCTGCTGGGCAGACATAAATGCTCCCTCCTGAGGAGTAGCACTGGATTGGCCTACGTTGGTACGGCCAGATCTAACCATTTCTTCTCTTTAAGAAAGAAAGAAACGAGAAAAAGGTTAATCTCAGAATGAAAATCAAACAAACTTGATTGATAAAACAAGGAATCATAGGATGAAAATAGGATGGAACGGTACGAAGACTCGAATCAAATCCTATGGCACGATTCCTAAGAAAGAATTAGGACAATGATCCTTGCTAGATTATTCTACATTGTTCCGAAGTTTGGCTCTGATACCAAGCTGTGACGCTCCACCTCTATACCCACGCTAGCCAAGAACACTACGGGGTAATGCTGTCAACTAGCGCGGAGAATAAGGCTGTTGAGGAGCGACCATCCATGTAATTTCTTTGTGCGAGCACCGATATGTCAGATAGAATAGAATGCATATCTTTTAAGGAGGAAATCCGACATACCGATACAAACACAAAGCTATCACACGGTGGCTATATATAATCTTCGGAAACAAATATAGAAATAAACGTAACATAAATCAGTCACAGACAATTCATATCACAAAGGCGGAAATAGATATGAATATAACACATGAAAGTGTACATCAGAGAAGTGGTCAAATAAGATCCACAATAACACAAAAGAATAGATACAAGTGCTAACCAAAAGAATATGTATACATCAAGGAGTCTAATCTCAAATGTATACAAACAAAAACTACTAAACTAGAGTAGTTAGCCAAAAGTCAGATGATGGCTCCAGATAGGAAGTCATGAGGAAGCACCTGTAAAATCTCAGTCTGACCCGAGTATTATTTAAGAAGAAAATAATAAACGGATCAGTCTAGCTATAATTATCAGATAAAATGAGATAGAATATGAGATATGATAATAGAACGTATTATAACAAAAAGGTGTCATACTATGATAAGTATACATTAGAAATCCCACAAAAGTCATACTATATCTCAATAATCTCAAAACAGAGAAAAGAATGTCATATTCTTAATTTAATTCACCAAGCCACAATAAAATGACATACTCATCAATGTCAATGGTAAAAGCTGGTGAAACATAAAATTCCAGAAATCAATAATTAGAAATCCAGAAATCACAATAAAAGAGGATGGCCAATCCTATAAAAATGAGCCGGAGCTCCTCCTGACTGGGTATAGTCCCCCATTGCGGACTTTGAGCCGAAGCTCCTCCTGATGAGCCGAAGCTCCTCCTGACTGGGTATAGTCCCCCATTGCGGACTTTGAGCCGAAGCTCCTCCTGATGAGCCGAAGCTCCTCCTGACTGGGTATAGTCCCCCATTGCGGACTTTGAGCCGAAGCTCCTCCTGATTGAGCCGAAGCTCCTCCTGACTGGGTATAGTCCCCCATTGCGGACTTTGAGCCGAAGCTCCTCCTGATTGAGCCGAAGCTCCTCCTGACTGGGTATAGTCCCCCATTGCGGACTTTGAGCCGAAGCTCCTCCTGATGAGCCGAAGCTCCTCCTGACTGGGTATAGTCCCCCATTGCGGACTTTGAGCCGAAGCTCCTCCTGATTGAGCCGAAGCTCCTCCTGACTGGGTATAGTCCCCCATTGCGGACTTTGAGCCGAAGCTCCTCCTGATTGAGCCGAAGCTCCTCCTGACTGGGTATAGTCCCCCATTGCGGACTTTGAGCCGAAGCTCCTCCTGATTGAGTCGAAGCTCAATAAAATGAAGTACAGTCCTTCACATGGACAAAGAGACATCGCTCAATCGCTAGTCTAAATCACAAGAATGATCATCATGACCATAAGGAAGTGTCGATTACACTAAGCTAGTAAATATAAGAGTTTAGCTTCATGTCCCATAACCACTTGCTTAACTCAAATATTTACGAACAAATTGTAGATCTGCACTAGAAAATTGTCACAAGAGATTCAATCGAACAAGTCCATAAATTAACCGACGAAGTAAACGCAAGCGTTTCATACCACTTGTTTTGCTAAGCCGTTTAATTATATTTTCTCATACGAATGAGGTAAAGGTTTGTATATACTAGTAGATTGGAAAACAGTTTTATAAACGAGTTTGATATTGAAAATAGAGTTGAAATCCTTTTGATGAAAGAGTTTTGATATTTACTACTAGTATTGAAACCTTTATATTTTTAAAGTGACAAGTCATAGAAGTGATTGTAGAAACAATCAATTATAAAAGTTCACATTCGAAGACGTGAATAAAATCCAAAGAAATCAATTCCCAAAACCATCAAAGTAAGAAGTTCGGTTGAATGGTTTTCGGATAAGATTGCCTACGCAGAGTTATACGGGGTTCGACCTGCCCGGTCAGGTCGCGGGGGTCCAGGGGGCAGCACCCACGGCGGGGTGCGGGGCAGCGCCCCGTCAAACGGTACGACTTAGTGAAGACAAGCGACCTAAGTTTAAAAAGGTGGGCGACTTAACAAAGTGGCCGATAATAAATGATAACAACAAAAAGGGAATCAACCCGACTTGATTAGAGTTGGATATTCAAGCTAAAAAAAACAACTAGGAAAAACACAGCAGATTCAGACGTCTGAGATCAAGAATTCAGACGTCTGAATCTGGAAAATAAACTATTTTCCAGAACAGAATTCAGACGTCTGAATCCTAGACTTCAGACGTCTGAAATAGGCACTTTTTAGCCTATTTCTTTTCTGGTTCAAAACGAACCAATTCAGACGTCTGAAATTTTGATTCAGATGTCCGAATGCTGGGAGAAGAAAATTCCCAGTATCCCATTCAGACGTCTGAACCATACGTTCAGACGGCTGAAACTGTTATTCAGGGCATTCCCTGAACCTAGGCCAAAAAATGGCCAAACGACATCGATAACGATCGGCCGAGCAACAACGACTAAGGAATTGCACAAGGATAAGTGTTAGGAATTCATACCTAACAATCGAAGATAATTATTGACTTAGATGTGAGATAAAAATCTCACCTTTGAACCCAAATCAATGAAGAAGAAGCTTGAAAGCAATGGCAATGGCAATCACTCTTCAATTCCAACTCAACAAGCTTGAATCGAAGCTTTAAAGAAGGACATTCCCAAAGTTAGGTTTACGAATAAACTGAAATTGATAAGAGAATGAGTTGGAGAAGATGAAGAGGAGGCTTACCAATGGGTTCTCTTTGAATTTGGAGCAAGAACAAGAATTTGCAAGAGGAACTAGGGCATGGAGTTTTAATTTCCAATCTCTCCCACCATTTTTGCTTTGAAACTGAAAAGAGGAGGAAGTGAGGATGAATGGGGAGGGATGATTCAGTTTGGGGTTTAAGTTGGCAAAGGGGCTGAATCCAAAACCAAACCCAAAGTGCAAATGGTCAAATTTTTGACTAGCTCCAAACATATCGAAGCTTACACTCAAAAAGATCGCAAACGACATTTTGAACTCAATGGAGGTGGTCTCGAGTCCTAATTCGACTGTTTGCAAAAAGTAGCTTTTCGGACTAAAATCCGACTAACGATGAAATATTTAAATAAAATATTTAAATATAAAATCGACAAATATGCGGGTTGTTACAACAAGCATCACAAATGCTATTTACCTTAAAATTCATTTTAGGTAATCCTTTTACCAAATTATTTTTGGATAATTTATCAATAGCTTTGAAATTTATATGACAAAATATTTTATGCCATAGCCAAGGATCATTTTCTTTGACTAATAAGCACATATTTGTATTATGATTTATTTTCATATTTAAAATATAAATATTATGATCTCTTACTCCTTCGAAAATAATATTTTTGTTGTGATAAAAAATATTGCATTTATTTTCAGAAAATACTATGTTAAAACCTTTATCACATAATTGACTAATACTTAGTAAGTTATGTTTTAAATTTTTAACTAATAAGACATTTGTAATAAGAGGTAATTTAGATGTACCGTCATTGCTCACATCGCCTTTGCCGATGATGTAACCTTTTGAATTATCTCCAAAAGTGACAGATCCTCCATCTGAGTAGATAATGTTAGTTAACATATTTTTGTTGCCTGTCATGTGTTTTGAGCAACCACTGTCTAGAATCCATTTTCCTCTTTTCTTAATCGGTACCTGCAAAAAATATTGAAATTCTATTGGTACCCACTTCCTCTATAGGGTCCTAAGGGTTAAATCTTAGGAAGCCAAACCCAGTTGGGTTTAGAGTTCCCTTTAAAAATAAAATTTTCATTCTTATGTACAGACATAATAAAAGATTTAATGTAGTTTTTCCTAATCAAATTATTATTAGTTTTTGGAACCCAAATCATAATTGATTTTGGATGAATAATTTTTGAAGAAGATTTTTGAGCAGATATAGATTCCTTTTTCTTAAAATTGGTATATAAAGAACCATTATTTTTAGAATGCTTTTGTATTGGTTTTTTATATCCTAATCCTTTTTTATTTGAACAAGTTTGAGAATTCTCAATTATTTTAGAGAGACTCTCTCTTCCACTGTTAAATTTAGAAACATTTTTAGAAATATTTTCCAGTTTTGTTTTAAGATGTGATACTTCTATATCAAGTGTTTTAATATTAGAGTTTAAATCATAATTCTCTTCTTCCAATTTAACATTCTCATATTTTTGTCTTTCCATTTCACTGCTTAAATCAGTAAATTGAGATGTTATATTAACATAAGATTCTTGAGATTTTACTAATTCTTCCTCTAATATTTTCTTTTCGTCTTTTAACATGTCAGTTTCTATTTCAGTTCTATTTAATCTTCCTAAAGCATCTTTATATTTACTCTTTAGGATTCTAAGTTTATCTAACAATTCAGAGTTTATTTCTATTAAATCGTCAAAAGTTGGATCACTTACATCATCATTTGTTGCCATAAAACAAACATTGGCTTGTTCTGAATCACTGTCATTATCACTGTCTGACGAAGAAGATTCTGTATCATCCCATGTAACTGAGAAGGCTTGTTTCTTTTTATATTTGTACTTTTTGAGATTATTCTCTTTCTTCCGATCAGGACAATCTTTCTTTATGTGGCCCTTCTTGTGACATTCGTAGCATTCAAGAGATGAGCTTGATGGCTTATTAAAACCCTTGTTATTTCCAAATTTATTACCCTTTTTGAATTTTAAAAACTTTTTGAAATTCTTAGCTATAAATGCCATATCATCTTCTGATTCAGAGTCTTCTTTTTCTGCTTGAAAAGCGATGGTTTTCTTGTCCTGTGCTTGTGCTCGTCTTGCCTGCAAATTTACTTCATAGGACATTAGATTTCCTATTAACTCTTCTGTTTTTATGGTTGAAATATCATTAGCTTCCTCGATAGCTAAGACTTTTCGTTCCCATTCATCAGTTAAAGAGTTAAGGATTTTTGATACAACATCAGATTCAGTAAAAGTGACTTCTAAAGCTAAAAGTGAGTGATAAATATCCTGGAATCTAGAGTACATTTCACTAATACTTTCTCCTTGTTTCATCCTAAAGTTTTGAAATTGGTTTTTAAGCATAGAGATCTTGCTTTGTTTTACTTTATTTGTTCCTTCGTGTGTAACCTTAAGAGTATTCCAAATCTCATATCCAGTTTTACAAATACTAACACGATTAAATTCATTTTTGTCTAATGCGCAAAATAACATGTTCATTGCTTTTGCGTTTGCAGTAGCATCTAGTTTTTGTGTATTAGACCAAGCAGCATACCCTGTAGTAGGAATAGTATATTCAGTTTGAATGATATTCCAGGTTTCAAAACCACTTGCTTGCATAAAAATTCTCATTCTAGTTGACCAATAACTATAATTTAATCCGTTAAACAATGGTGGTCGTGTAGTGGCTTGTCCCTCAGTAAAACTGTTGCTAGTGTTATTGTCCATATTAAAAAAATATCAGATAACTATGTTATAGTTATGTGATGACCTTGCTCTGATACCAAATGAAAGTGTATATGGATCGATAATATAGTTAAACTACGACTAGCAAGTGCGGAATTATAAATAGTAGTAAATGGCAATAATAAAAATGACACCAGGGATTTTTATACTGGTTCGAACTTCTCGTTCTACGTCCAGTCCCAGACTGCTTCTGGAATTTCTCGAATAACCCTCACTTAACCCGGAGGAACAGGTATTACACCGCCTGAGCAACCGAACAGGACTTTTCCGCCTAAGCAACCGAATAGGACTTTTCTGCCTAAGCAACCGAATAGGACTTCAAATACAATTTGGTAAATTGTTTCTTGACTTGTGTGTTCTTTGAATAACACGAATATAGTCAATGTAGTACACCCTTCCTATAATCTTCTTGATATGATGATTTGAATGTGCAAAAGATAGGAAGTAGAGAATTGAAAATCACTTGATATTATAATAATATAAGATCAGAATAGATAGAAAGAATTGGTATTTGAAATAGTGAATTTTCATCTCTATTTATAGTAATGAATAGTCTTAATTTAATAGTTGCAACTCTTTGAAGAAGTGCAACTCTTGGTGAAGAAGACAACTCTTCAGATTTTGATATTTTATGAAGGATGCTTCAGTTCGTCAAGTTCAGATGTCTGAGATAAAAGTGACAGATGTCTGAATAATTTTGAATTTCGAAAAAATAAAAGGAAAACAAAAACAGTTAATTTAGACGTCTGTCTTTTAATTCAGACGTCTGTATAGGGTGACAGACGTCTGTTATTAAATTGACAGACGTCTATTTCATATAGAAATAGAGGCATTAAAAACATAGAGTTCAGACGTCTGTTATATTAATTTAGACGTCTGATATTGATGTCAGACGTCTGAATTAATATACAGACGTCTATTTCTGTACTGTTTTGTTCCTTTGTCCATTTTAGTATTTTTGAACTTGAGAAAATATATAATTTTGAAAATACCTTTTTATATTTATTTTAAAGCATGATTTTCAAAAGTATATTTGTGTGTGTGTGTGTTTCATCACCATATCAGAGATTGTACATATATATCTAAAAAGATATACATGTCACCATATTTGATGATATGATAATAGCTTCATTTGACGATTCCTGCAAGAATATTTGACATAATAGTATATAGATTGAAATATATAGTTGTCGCATCAAAAATCGAAGAAGGCAGGTTCCAACAATTGGTACCGAAGAAGGATGGGACTTGGCGGATGTGTACGGACAGTCGGGCTCTAAACAAGATCACTGTGAGATACAGGTTTCCTATGCCGAGGTTCGATGATTTGATTGATCAGTTGAGTGGGGCCGTTGTGTTCTCAATGATTGACTTGAAGAGTGGATACCATCAGATTCGTATTAGACCGGGTGATGAGTGGAAGACTGCTTTTAAAACTAGGGAAGGTCTATACGAATGGCTGGTTATGCCGTTTGGCTTGTCAAATGCTCTTAGTACTTTTATGAGAGTGATGAACCAGATTTTCAGACCATTTATTGGGAAGTTCGTAGTAGTTTACTTTGACGATATTTTGATCTATAGTGGGAGTATGGAAGAGCATATCTAGCATTTGCAAGAAGTGCTGTTGATTCTACGACAGGAGCAATTCTATGCAGCAATGAAGAAGTGCGTGTTCATGACACACAGTGTTTTGTTTCTGGGATATGTTCTGTCGAAAGAGGGTATTCAAGTGGATGAAAGCAAAGTGGAAGCTGTCAGGAGTTGGCCACAACCCAAGACAATTACTGAAGTGAGGAGTTTTCATGGGTTGGTATCTTTTTATCGAAGATTCATTCCACATTTTAGCAGTGTGATGGCACCTGTAACCGATTGCATGAAAGGAAAGAAGTTTGTGTGGACAGAGGAAGCAGAGGTAGCTTTTGAGAAGACCAAGACACTTTTGACGATAGCACCCATTCTGGTACTGCCGGATTTTCAGATATTGTTCGAGTTACACACTGATGCTTCGAAGGTTGGGATTGGTGGAGTATTGAGTCAGCATTGAAGACCAGTTGCTTATTTCTGTGAGAAGTTGTCTGGAGCCAAGTTGAGATATAGCACTTATGACGTGGAGTTTTACGCAATTGTTCAAGCTGTGAAGCACTGGAGACATTATCTGTTTCAAAAGGAGTTTGTTCTTTATACGGATCATGAAGCTTTGAAACATTTGCAAGGGCAGGACAAAATTTCAGCTAGACACGCGTCATGGGTCGCGTATCTGCAGCAGTTTACTTTTGTTGTAAAGCACAAATCAGGGGTGACGAATCGTGTAGCTGATGCCTTGAGCAGGAGGAATCATTTGTTGACAACAATGAAGGTTGAAGTGACAGGATTTGAACTATTGCCAGAATTGTTTGAGGAAGATCCTTACTTTGCGAAGATTGTTGAGAAAGTCAAGGATGGGAGTACTGATGAGTTTGTATTGGTAGGAGGATTCTTATTCAAGGGGAATCGATTGTGCGTACCAGATTGCAGTTTGAGAATGAAAATCGTAAAAGAGTTGCATGAAGAAGGACATGTTGGGCAGGATCGCACATTGCAGTTGATTTCTCAGTCTTATTATTGGCCCTCGATGAAGCGGGAAGTTGAAAAGTTTGTTAGAAGATGTCATGTTTGTCAAGTTTCGAAAGGGACAGCTACAAATGCGGGTTTGTATATGCCTTTACCTGTTCCTACAAAACCGTGGGTTGATGTAAGCATGGATTTTGGGTTGGGCTTGCCGAGGACTCAACGGGGAAATGACTCTATATATGTTGTGGTAGACCGTTTCTCGAAGATGGTACATTTTGTTGCTTGTAAGAAGACGGCAGATGCAGTCCATGTGGCACAGTTGTTCTTTAGAGAGATCTATCGCTTGCATGGTTTACCAGAATCTATAGTTTCAGACAGGGATACCAGATTTATGAGTCATTTTTGGCTGAGTTTGTGGAAGATGGTGGGAACAAAGCTGAATTTCAGTAGTGCTTATCATCCGCAGTCGGATGGACAAACCGAGGTTGTGAACAGATCGCTAGGAAATTTGTTGCAATGTCTTGTGAAGGATAATCTGAAGAGCTGGGATGTGAAGTTATGTCAAGCGGAGTTTTCTCATAATCATGTTATCAACCGTAGTACGGGTTTCAGTCCATTTCAGATTGTATATTCAAGCTTGCCAAAGGGGCCGTTGGATTTAACGATAGTGCCACAACCGAAGGGGACAGTTAAGCGGGCTGTTGATTTTGTTGATGGGTTGACAGAATGCCATAGAATCGTTCAGGAACGATTGGAGAAGACGAATGAGAAGTATAAACGATCTGCGGATCTGAAGCGAAGAAGTGCTGAATTTAATGAAGGAGATTTAGTATATGCTGTACTAACGAAGGATCCTTTTCCAGTGGGAACATACAATAAACTTAAAGCTCGAAAGATTGGTCCTGTAAAGATTGTGAAATGGATCAATGAAAATGCTTATAGGTTGAAGCTGCCGGAGGATGTGTACACTTCTGACGTGTTTAATGTTAAACATCTTATACCTTATTATGGAGATGAACAACCCAATGAAGAACCTTTAAATTTGAGGACGAATTTGTCTCAACCAGAGGAGGATGATGCAGCCCAGCCTAATAGGAATCGCGAAACCCTAAATCGCTTCCCCTTAAGTCGCGAGCAACACTTCCTTAGGTCGCGAGCTTCCAGTTTACTAAATCGTGAAGTTCCTCCTTATGTCGACGTTCCTCCGTATGTCACGAACGACCTACTCCTCAAGTCGAAGTTCTTCCTTAGGTCGCGCGCGAGATACTCAAGAAGGCGAACGACCTATGCTGCTCCAGAATCCCTGTGTCGTGAATTGCCCTAGGTCGCTGATCGATATGCCACGAGCACTTCGTTAAGTCGCTGAAGTTAAGTCGCGAAGCTTAGGTCGCTGATGAGTTCTTAAGCCGCTCCAGCTAGGTCGCTGAAGTTCTGATGCCGAAGACTTTAAGTCGCGAAGCTTTTTAGGTCGTTACTTTCTTAAGTCGTCTGTGTTAAGTCGTATGTCGTGTGATGTTGTATCTTGTTATGTCATGTGATGTTGTATTTTGTTAAGTCGTTTATGTTATTAAGTTGCAACGTGTTGTTATGTCGCATATGTTAAGTCGTTTGTATTGTACTGTGTATTGTTGAGTCGTTGAATGTTTGTACTTTCTTGAGTCGTCTGTTTGTCTGTTAAGTCGTAGGTCGTTGGGTCGCGTGCTGGGTTAAATCGTAAGTCGCGTGGTGTTGTAAGCCTATAAATAGGCGGGTTTGTGTCATTTGTAAAACAGTTGATTTTTGGAATAAAAATTGTTTGTGTGCTTTGTGCCACCATTGAAATTGGTAGTTGAGTGTGATCTCCTATCTCCACCTTCGGCATTCGAGTGCCCTCGAATCAACGATTGTTGAAGCCAATTCACGGAATCAAGTGCGCTTGATCAACGTTCGAAGGATTGTAGATCTTCTCTCACGGCATCGTGCGCGATCAACGTGTCGAAGATTGCTAGAATCCGGTATCTTCATGATCAATGGATTTGGGCCTTTATCTTGGCTATCTTCAAACCATCAATTCATCATTGTATCATTTCATCGATTTATCATCGATTCACCGATTATTTCCGCTAATCGTGTGAGATCCTAGACGGATTCGATTTACATCGTCGAATTCGCTTTTTTGGCTGCGTCATTTGGTATCAGAGCTAGATCGCAAGAAGTTTGCATCATTTGGAGAACGGATTTGCATTGTCGAGAAGTTTGGTGTTCATCGTGTTCATCGTGAAGTTGCAACAAGTTGGGAGTTTCGATCCATATCATTTTGGATCAAAGTTCGAAAAGTGTTTGAATTTTTGAAGATTTGTTTGAAGTTCAATCATGCCACTGAGACGAGCTCAACGTCGTCGCAATGCTGATGCTTTGTATGGAAGAGAAGACGCTGAACAAATGGAGCAACGAATTAGTGATAAATTCAATGAGAAGTTTGATGAGGGAATTGGTCGATTAGAGAGAATGATGCTTGAAATGAATCAAAGTAGAAGAAGGGTTTCACCTGAATCGAGCCATGGGGGAAATAGAGTTTCACCACATTCAGATCGAGAGAGAAGAGAAGATCATGATCGTAGAAATGTTGACGATCGTGATAGGAATGTTGATGATCAAAATCGGAGAGATGTGGACGATCGTGATTGGAGGAATGTAGATCGAAGGGATGGTGGTGGTAGAGATGTTGGTGGTCATGATCGACATCGATATGCATCAGATTTTGATGAGGAGTATGATGGTGGTAGTGTTCATGGTCGAAATCGAAGCCAAGGAAGAAATCATTCAGAGTATGATCACAAATGGGAGTCCGGAATGAAAATTGAAATTCCAGAGTTTAAGGGTGGTATGCAGGCTGAAGAATTTCTAGATTGGTTATCTAATGTTGAAGAGATCTTTGATTTCACGGAGGTTCCGGAAGATCGTCGAGTGAAGTTGGTTGCTACTAGGTTGAGAGGGAGAGCTATGGTGTGGTGGCAGCAAACCAAACTTACACGAGAACGGATGGGGAAGTCGAAGATTGTTACTTGGGAGAAAATGAAGAAGATGATGAAGGCTCCAGCTAGGTCGCTGAAGTTCTGATGCCGAAGACTTAAGTCGCGAAGCTTTTTAGGTCGTTACTTTCTTAAGTCGTCTGTGTTAAGTCGTATGTCGTGTGATGTTGTATCTTGTTATGTCGTGTGATTTTGTATCTTGTTAAGTTGTTTATGTTGTTAAGTCGCAACGTGTTGTTATGTCGCATATGTTAAGTCGTTTGTATTGTACTGTGTATTGTTGAGTCGTTGAATGTTTGTACTTTCTTGAGTCGTCTGTTTGTCTGTTAAGTCGTAGGTCGTTGGGTCGCGTGCTGGGTTAAATCGTAAGTCGCGTGGTGTTGTAAGCCTATAAATAGGCGGGTTTGTGTCATTTGTAAAACAGTTGATTTTTGGAATAAAAATTGTTTGTGTGCTTTGTGCCACCATTGAAATTGGTAGTTGAGTGTGATCTCCTATCTCCACCTTCGGCATTCGAGTGCGCTCGAATCAACGATTGTTGAAGCCAATTCACGGAATCAAGTGCGCTTGATCAACGTTCGAAGAATTGTAGATCTTCTCTCACGGCATCGTGCGCGATCAACGTGTTGAAGATTGCTAGAATCCGGTATCTTCGTGATCAAAGGATTTGGGCCTTTATCTTGGGTATCTTCAAACCATCAATTCATCATTGTATCATTTCATCAATTTATCATCGATTCACCGATTATTTCCGCTAATCGTGTGAGATCCTGGACGGATTCGATTTACATCGTCGAATTTGCTTCCTTGGCTGCGTCACATTGCTTTTTAATTGGTGGAAAAAGGTTATTTTTGACTCATAAGCCTACCATATTGCTATGATGGTTTATAAGGTAAAAATGCGATGGCATGTATTTTGTGTGTTACATAGATAACTAGTAGTTAGTTATTAAGCTTTATGACCTCGATAATTGCATCATAAGTTATTATGTTGCATGACTAATTTGGTTTTTTTGTTAAGATTTATGACACAAGACCAATGGAAGAGTTAGATTCATTTTATCGGCACCAAAAATTTATTTCAAGTTGTTAAGTATGTTCATTTTGTAGCTTGATGTCATTTGCAAAACTAAAGGAACGGAAGCCTAGGTTCAAAAGCACAAGTAATCAACTATTTTATTAATCGATTATTTCATATGTACTAATTCTCTATTAAAAAAATGTTGATCGTTTTTATTTTATATTATGCAAAATAGACATATAGAACCCAGGTATTTCCCACTTAAATTTCTATCAATATTTTTCTAATGGAAGAATAAATACACATGTTCAGATATTCATTACCACATGGAAATACAAGTAGTAAAAAACATAAATACTTTCATTCATGAATAAAATGAATACATAAGGGTGTTTAAATATTTATGCAACCTTAATGTCTATTTCTATAACACATGTTGAATTTTTCCTTTTTGTCTACTTTTAGAGAATTGATTTCACTGTTGAACTTTAGAGCAAGGTTGTCAAAACGAGATTCATCGAGCATAGTAAGCAAGAGCTTGCTGCAATATCATCTTAGAAAAATGGTTAAAAAAGATTTATCATTTTTTTGTGTTATTTTAGCGAGTTCTGTAGCTTATCACCCATAAAACAATGTTAGATCCATTTTTCAATTATATATCTTTCTTCAACTACACTACCGGTGAATCAAAAATATCATAACATGTGCCATATTACATCATCTGTTTGTGATATGTATATCAAGAAATTACAAAAAGAGTAGAAAAATGGGAAGCATGATGTGTTTCATACATTAATATTACCTACATATCTATGGTATTACTCTCTTATAAATTCAAGTTCAAATAGTCATGTTATACACAAGAGTCAAACCTCAAAAAGTAAGAGACAAAAGGAGTCGAATTCCATAAGTTGATTTAAGTCTAATCTAACCTAAAATTCTTATATTAATTGCACCTCTACAAAGAGAGTAGGATGCTTGTTGAATTTCTTGATTTCAGACTACGTAATCAAATAATTTGGGTTAAACGAATATTGATCTGTCATGTATCACATTATGCATTATCATTCTTAGCACTAGTAGCATATACAAGATATACTGATTGAGCACACCATTGTTTTTGTGTTTAATTTGAACTCGTATGTTAGTCAGAGCTTGTATACCAAAAATTGGAATTTACAGTTTAATTAAATAAAGGTATTGGAATTCATTAATAACTCTAATTAGTTTCTAAGTTAGAGGGCAACTGACTGGCTGGGTAAGGTACATATGTCTTATTTAAAATTATATAAAGATGCAATATGGCTCATAGTCATTGCGAATTGAAATTTCGCAATAGCTTAGGGCCGTTGCGAACTAAAATTTCGCAACGACTTAGGGTCGTTGCGAACTAAAATTTCGCAACAGCTTTGGACCGTTGCATTTTGTAATGGCCCAAAGCCAGTGCGAGATGCCCTTTCTGGTGTAGTGAAGCATTTATTAGTAAGTATATAATATATTTCTATTTTTCAATCTTTAATTCAGTTCAATTGTATATCTTAATTAATAAATGTTTTATCAATAATACTAAATGCACAAATTTATTAATTTAGATCAATATAACATTATATAGAATATGTTTTACAATATTAGAGAGGTTAAATATTATCATTTCATTTTTCTAATAAGGCTTCCACTAGTCTTTTATGTTTTACCAAACCCAAAGTCGAACCATAGAAGTCTTTCAACTCGCTAGTGGGTGTTAGGACTCGTTCGTCTTGGAATTCTAACCTTGAGTTTGCTCAGCAAGTCATAGCTCCATGGACGATGAATAACTCCTTTTCAGTTGTACCGTATACAACTCCTAACCCTTAGTACCTTATCCTAATTTCACTTTGACCTTGAGTTTGCTTAGCAGATCGAAACAAAATTATTCACTCATACCTACTATATCGCGACGACCTAAGTATAATATATGTAACTTGAGTTTGCTCAACAAATACATATAGTTATCTTACATTGCCTATTTAATATATTAATACTACTACACATAACTCCCTAGCTTGAGTTTGCTCAATAACTAAGGAATATGCAAGTAATTTATATATATATATATATATATATATATATATATATATATAGTAGAGGACAACATTATATTGAAGATTCATAATCTTCAATATATTATATTGAGCGATATCATCTTATGAAATAATGTATTTCTTGTGAAATAACCTCGTGATTCAAGTGTCGGACACATCAGGAATCATGGTATACATACATTTACGTATGTATTTATACCTTAAGTCTATTTAGGGGTTTCTTAATGTTCCACCTTTAGTTTATACATTCATATTATATAAGTTCTATTATCATATAATTTTTATATTTCATACGACTTATATAATAGACTTATGTATAGTATTATATTAATTAAATCTTATTTATAACATTTTAGTTATTCTTATTTTAATATATAACATTTATATTTAATATGTATTATATACTATTACCTTTATAGTATAACACATATATCATGTGTGTATTATTTAATTAATTAACCTTTTAATTAATTATTTTGGCAAAGCCAGCGGGGTTGAGTGGACCTGTGTAGTTAATGCCCCGCTATTGCCCCGCTATAACCTCGCTATATCTCATAGCGGGTTTCTACCGCTACGATTTTTCCATATAGCCCCAAAATATAACATTTCCACTTTAAGCCCCGCTATTTCCGCTATATCCCGTTATTCCCGCTATATTCAGCTATTTCCGCTATATCTTCTTTAATAAAATAAATTGAAAAATTGCATTTATACATTATAAAAATTACGAAACTAATTTATTTGATTTAATTTTTAATATATTTTCAGAAATGAAAATACTCTAATATTCTACTAAATTCAATTATGTTATATAACAGTTTTACGTTCATTTAAAGTATATTCGCACATGTTCTTATTTAAAGTTATTTATGTATTAATTATAATTCAATTGAATGATAATTTTTCATTTAATTACCCTTTATATATTTGTAAAAACAATAAGTACGGGTTTTATATGCTATTTTAGAGCCATCTGCTATATCCTGTTGTATCCTCGCTGTATTCCCGCTATGACTTTTTGCACCTCCACCGCTTTGAATCTGCCGAACGCTTTAACTGCACAGGAGTGGACCCCTACCACTTTATTTAAAACAATATGAGGAAAACTTACATGCATAAATAGGAATACAAGGATAACCAAGAAGAGAAGGAGAAAAAACAAAAACAACAGGGGCAAGGAAAATAAAACCAAAGCCAGGCCATGATCAGGCCCACTTTGACATGATTACATTATCAAAATTCACCAAAGAAAAGGCTAGAGAGTTTCTTATTTCTCTGCATGAAGAATAGAAAATGTCCATGCGAGTTCTGTGCTTTTGATTAAAGATTCTTGCATTGTCTATCCAAATTTCATTCACAAAAACTTTCAGCATTATGAGAAGTTCATAAGACAATGAGTGCTTCCATTTAGTTGCCTTGCATATGTTAAACCATTCATGCTTACTATCAACCACGGGATTGTCAAAACCTCCCCTAATCTTTATTTTCCTCCATGTAAAGTATCTGAAGGAGCAACTGAAATAAAGGCGATGAATATCTTCAGTTCTACTACCACAGAGCACACAAGCAGTCCTGAGAGGAATGCCTTTGAGAGCTAGATTAGCTAAAGTATGTAATGCATTCTTGAACACTTTGCAGAGCATGAAATTAAGTTTTTCAGAAGTAGAGGTGTTCTATATTCTTTTGTAACATGGAAATTTGGATATCTCAGAGGAGGAAATTATAGAACTGTAGATTGTATCGGTAGTATTCTTCTTCATATCAGCGGTCCAGAAGTAGGTATCAGTTTCAGCAAAAGAGTAGGAGCAGTTATCTATCGTGTTTCATATTAAACTCACAGAGGAACTGCTAGTGTGAGGGAGGCATATCATACCATTTCTAATAAAACCGGTAGCTTTGGCATGCAATGGAGTTCTAGTTAGCTGTTGTTCTTTATGAGAAAGGATGTTTTGAGAATTAATCCATGCCGAGCCAAGGGACAGACTTGAACTTAGCACTACTATTCGAGGGAAGGATAAGTTTTGTATGTAGGAGTAGCTTGTCTCATAACTTTAAGATAGTCTTCCATACCTAGTTGTTTGCTTGTTCAGCGGACTGTAGCCAAAATTCTTCATTTTTCACATTATTTCTAATACACCAGGCAACCCATATGGAGTTAGTTCTGTCGATGAGGTTGTTAAAATGCTTGTAGAGGGCAACAATATTCCATAGTTTCAGATTTTTAGCACCCCGATCTCAATTTATCTTTGGCATTTCCAGTTTACTATAACCAATTAGAGGAAGTTTTCATATATGACTAGAGCCAGTCCATAGAAATCTAAACATAGCAGTTCTGATCATGGTAATAAGTTTGGAAGGGAAGAGAAAGGTTCTGCATCGGTAAACAGTCATAGAGAAAATCAAAGAATTAACTATAACAAGTCTGCCTGGTTGAGTGAGGTATCTATTCTGCCATCTTGACAACACATTAGTAATTTTTTCATATAATGGAATGCATTGGGATAATGAAATTCTCTTAGTAGCTAATGGAATACCTAAGTATGGCATGTCTGCCTGAAAGGGGTGCATTTTGGTGATGGATAAGCAATGCTGAATTTGATCAAGAGAAAGACCTGCAGTCAAAATATGAGATTTATGGGGATTTATCATTAAGCCAGTGAATTCAAAGGAGTGTAAGGTATTCCAAGGGTTTGGTAAAGATAAGGAGGCCATCAACAAAGGCATGGATGTAACCATAAGATATATATAGCGTAATTTACATACTATAAAAAATAATTTTTTGACATAAACTATACTTACACTTCATACATATACATACATACATATACACACATATTTATGTATGTGTATGTATGTATGTGTATGCAGTCTAAGTATAGTTTATGTCAAAAAATTATTTTTTATAATATGTGAATTACACTACATATATATATCATATAATAATGTAATATATATATGTTTGAACCAAAAATGGCACAAACACCCAGAAGTTTTGTATTTGAGATTAAATGAAGAAAGTAAATGAAAATGATGAAATGAATAAAACACGGTCGTTTATAGGGGTTCGGCAAAGCAAGGCCTACGTCCACTTTGAAGTTTTCTCACTTATTTCTGATTTGAAGGCATAAGTTCTTGGGTGTTGGTACAACTCCAACACTTAGAATTTCAAAGTTACAAGAATATGAGAAGTAATGGAGTTAGAGTAAAAGATCCCCAAAAATGAGCCCTACCCCCTATTTATAGAGGTAGGGGGCCTAAAATATCTCTAGACCGTTGTTTATGGATTTGACCCATTCTTCCAAAATATTATGTGCTACCTCAACAGAAGCTGGGAGTCGGTACCGATCCCTAAGTGGGAGTCGGTACTGATACCCAAGACGTCCATATTTGGCATCTTCAATCCCTCACCTGGAATCATCTTGCAGTTAGCTTCATGATTTCGTAGTTGTTTGTACTTGTTTTAACTTGTTTCTGAGCCCAAATGATGGAGTTGAAGGAGAACAAAGTTGTAACTTCAAGTTTCCATGGAGTTCGATGGAGAAATGCATTGAATCAAAAAACCCACTTCGCAAATAGGCTTTTGGCACCTAGATAAGCATATAGGAAGAAAAGGGGTCTACCCAAATTGTATTTGGGAGTCGGTACCGATCCCCTACTTGGGGGATCCCATTACCTTGTTGTCTTTGATGATTTTGGTTTTGACTTCGTGGCTCTATCTGTGCTTGGTTTTCAGACTCCTGCGCTATCTATCTAGGCTTTCTGCCTTGATAACTCCCGGTTCTGTCTATCCAGTTTGTCCAGATTCTGCCTGGTCAAAAGGCAGGATAACACTTGCCCTCCAAAGTACATTTCGTTTCCAACGTGATGTGCTTTGAATCGAGACAAATTCGGATTTCTGTGAAGGATTCCACTATGTGCTTTTAATGGTCGCTATCTTTTCGCAAATAAATTCCATGAATTGTCATATCCATAATGATCCGTTGTGAAGTTCAGCTAACATCCAAGACTATTAATCTGGAACGTGATCCCATGGTCCGCTATTCCAAGTCTGATGATTTTAGACTAAATCCATCCATGAGTTTCTCAGGCTTAAGTCTAACTTTCTTTCAACTTTAGTCGTCAAGTATTGGGCATATACACATGGCTTATCACATGTGCTTATGCACTCACATACATACGCATAAACCATACATATGCTTGTACATGTTTTTTTAGCATTTGGGAGTCGGTACCAACCCCTGATTTGGGAGTTGGTACCGACCCCTGATTTGGGATTCCATACCGAATCCTTACTTGAAATATTTTCCAAGTCTTTGGCTTTGAGAATCTCAGGCTTAAGGCATTATATTACCTATTTCTTCTTTTCCACTCCCTCATTCGTTCACTTGTCATTAACTTTAGATCTTACCTTCCACCATTAAAACCTTCGATTCCGACATAAGCTTTCGCCTTTGCCTGGACTGAAGACCGCGGCCACTCATCATTGACATTGCCTGGTATCACCCATGTCTCCGCTCATTGCCTCGATCAGATCCGCCTTCACCAACCTGAACCATAACTCGAGATCATGCTTTCATTCGAACTGATCCTTAACCTTAACTCCACGTCGAACAAAGTTAGGCAGGATGATGGTGACTGGTCGCATGTGAATGGACGTGGAGTTAGACATGGACATTAAATGAACTTGCAGCCATGGTTCTTGAGGTCAGTAAGGATGAAGGAGGAAGGTGAGATTTGCCTAATTATGGGAGTCTCGGGGATCAGTACCGATCCCCTTACTTAGGCAAAATTTTTCATTCTCCAAGCCTTGCAATTGAACTTTGCCTTGGAATTTCACGCTGAATTTCCTCTTTCAACTCGAACATTTCAGAAGCATGGTTAATAACATTAAGCTAGTTAGGGCGGTCGATAATGACGGTCACGTCGAGCAATATCTAGACTTTAAAATGTACTGCTAAAATAAATAGTTAAATAATAACCAAAATACGAATTGCATCACACTGCACCATATTACATGGTTTATAGTTAATCTTCTAATGTTAATTATCTATTGAGCCTTTTATAGAAATGGACCAAAGACGTTCCAAACGTTTGGCTGCTCAGACTACAGGTACTTCACCTTCAAAATATATCGAATCCGACGTACAATCAAGCTCGGCTACAACTTTTTAGGCACAGCCAACTCCTATCCAACAAGAGAAGCAACCAGAAATTACACATGTTGATCAGAAAAATCTAGAGAACCCCAAAGTAGAGCAATAGATTCTTGAAAATTCGGTTGGATTGGTAGATGGGCCTCAAATAGATCAAGCAGCCGATACTCTTGAGGATGTTATAATGCTGAATAACCCGGTCGATTTTGTTCCCTCCAAAATCGATGAAGGATCTCTTCGGAAGATATGCAGTAAACATAGAATTCCATATGATGATGTTCAGACACCATCTTGCAACCAGAGAGCTCACGATCCTCCAGAAGGGTATATATCTTGCAACAAATTTATGTGCATGGTGGGTTGCGTCCCGCCATTTAATCAATTCGTCCATCTAGTTCTGAACTTTATAAGACTGGCTCCCACATAGCTGCATCCAAATAATTATGCTTTTCTTCTGAGAAATTATCTAGTTTTCTCTGAACATTTTAATCGAGTGCCTAGCAATGAAGAAATCTGATACATTTATAGCTTTAAAAGCTGCAAAAAAACCTCTCTCATTTGCTTAGAGTCGATAAGGGGTTCCAGAATCATTTTCGGGGCTTGGAACAAGCTAAGTTATTTTAAGGCTGAATGGTTCTATGTACGCTGCCCACTTAAATTCGCTTGTGGATGGATATTCGGAAGTAAGTTTGATTTCAAATGACATCCATGCATTTGCCTTATAATCTGCATGCTGAATTTATCTTCCACTGTTGTACAGATGTTCCGACTAGACCCAACGGCAGATCACTTTTGGATACCAAGTACTTTTATGGCAATCACAGCTGAGGATGGGTATATATAAACTCTATTGATGGACGAGAATCGTCTTGCTCATGGCTTATTAGAGGAAGGCTGCAGCACCGGCATAGTTCCAATTGTTGACATTTAGGATGATGATGATAATGATGATATCAATCCGCCCATAGGAGGCGAAGTCGATCCTGAGTTTCCCCCAACCCCAAGTTTTGGGCCTAAGCCGCAGGAAACTTAGAACTTGAACATGAAGGCGCCGAGGAAGGATAAATTATTAGAGAAGGTGGTGAGGCTGGCCAAAGTAACATTGAAGTGGGCCACGGATCCCAGACCAAACAACCCAAAGAAGACTCATCGTTTGCTCTCAAAAAGAAATTGATTGTGGGAATTTCAAAACGCGGACTTTCATTCAGTCTCCATTAGTCACAAGTGCAGAGAAGACTCTATCTATTCCTTCAATGTGCACGTTCGCCAGTCAAGGGCCTATCCCTATAGAGTTCGGCTCTTTTGATGTTGGTAACATTGCATCATGACATCGGTTCTTCGATCTGCTTTGAGAAGAAAATCATTCCAACCGGTGCGGGAGAGGTTACTCCCATGAGTAAAGCTTGAAAACATGGTCCATCAGAGGGATGCTAGGATACACACACGCGCGCATTATACTATACTCGCACTTGACCCGTGTCCTTACCTGTTTGATTAACTCATCCCTGTTTTCTTTACAGGTTCGATAGATAAGAGAAAGCATGCATTTCGATCCCTGGAAGAGAAAGTGTATCATGTTCAACACCCTCGGTCGAGCTCATACCATCAAGGGAGTGGTCGAGACTTTGATTTAAGCTACCGCTCCACCCACGATAGAGACGACTTGAACAGGAGTAGTTACAATAGGGACCGTTCTTCTCATGAACAGGAGCCGTGATGATATTCCACCGACCGACTCTTCTCGAGCTCATTCACCTGCCTTTGTCTCTTTACAATCCACGACATTATCTCACTCCAGTCGATCTTCTAAGCACAAACATCATAAGAGTGGCTCCGATACTTTTCATCAAAGGCCAGGCAAAGGAAGCGTTGTTTCTCCGGCCATTACAAAGGAGCAACAGGCAGACACTACGAGGCGGATGGCCAAGCTTAAGAGAGAATTCCCTAACATTTGCTTTGATGGAGTTATGTTCTTGCCAAAATTAAAGAGAATTCCTGCTGAAGTCCAACAGAGGACCATCGGCTACACGACCAATGTCCATAATCAATACAATGAATGAGCGAAGCTGGCTGAAAAGATTTCAAAAGTCTCAAGAGGCGGGTTGCAAAAGATAGAGAACCAGAAACTCGTTAAGCCCGAGAATAATAGAATCATTGCCGCTCTCAACACTGAGCTTGAGAATTCAAGAAAATCTCAAGCCGAAGTAGAGAAGAAGACCGAGGAGGACATTAAGCACTCGAAGCAGAGAGATCCAAGCATTTGAATGAAATCGAGCAAGCACATCATCGTAACCATGAACTTGTAATGGAAAGAGATGTTTCCAAGAGGAACAGAACTGAATTGAAAACCAAGCTCGAGCGTGAGACCAAGTAAAAAGATAAAGCGTAGAAAATTGCTCAGGATGCATGCGACGAGATGGTCGTCGTCAGGATATAAAGGGACAGTGTGCTCGAAACAGTCAGGGATGTTGATGCTCTCATCAAGAGAGAAGTTGAAGCTGAAGTAAAATAGGCTAAGGAGCGGGTAGAAAAGCAAATGATGAAGAAGTTTGAGCCACTAATCACTCCGTACAACTCCAATATGCTCAATTTCGGAATCTGAAGTGATTTAAAGAAGATTACCCTTTGATGCTTGCCTATACCTGGGAATGGGTTGTCGAGGAAGAGAAATAATTTCTTAACAGTGATAATATTGATATGGAGCAGCTAGAAAAAGAGATTTTGAAGGGAGATGAGCCCAAAATCCTCCATGACAACCAGCATCTTATTCATCCGGACTTGATGCACCCACTTAAAAAGAGTTGGGCGAAGGTTTCGACTTTGGGCATCATGATGCTACAGCTGGTCAAACTCCCAAGACTCAATCTACTCCCAGTTCCACCGTTGATTCCTCTACCGATGCTGGCTATGGCCCAGAGAAGCCACAGCTCCAGAAATCCATTGTTCTCTCCCTCATTCCCGAGGGAACTCCCGGCAGCACTCCAGCTCAAGTGGAAGTTCAAATTGAAGAAGGTATCTCGTTGACTTCTCCTGTTTTCCAAAGAGTTGATGTGTCACCGGTCAACATCACTAACCTCCCTCTTTGTATTTCTTTAGCTTTAGGTTAGCCTACAATTGTTCCGCTTCCTCCAAAGGATTCTCAACTGGGGTCACAAATATCAGCGACGGAATCTGTAACCGTCACGATTTCGACAACAATTCCTAGCATACTAATTGATGAGAACACGAGCCTTGACGAGCGCATGATAAATTCTTTGTTATAAGAAGGAAACGATGAGAATCAGGGGACTCAAGTTGATAAGGATGTTATTATTACCGGGGTCTCCCAGTCCCTATCGGGTCCCTCCATGAATGAGCTTGAGCAAAGACTTGGGGTAAATATACTCCTTGCTAGTATAATCAAGCATGAGCAAATAGAAAGTCCCCCCATTGTCGATCGCTTGGCCCAGGCAAACCATTTTCACTCCTGTTTATATTTCTCCACCCGGGGGTGCTTGAAGTACATCGACAGTATTTTCGAAAAGCATTCCGGCCTCCATTTCTCCGCACGGAAGTGGTCAGAGTGCGTATGGTGGATCTTTGCAAAGCATTCCCTCCAAAGGCCAAGGCGGTAGAGGAAGAAGCAGAAAGAGGCAAGGAGAAAGTTCGAGTGAATTCTCCCTGCTTTTAAAAAGAAAAGGAAGTCAAAGAAGAAATAGTTGTTAGTTTGTTTTTCCGTATATAGACTCTTTTTGTTTGTAGGCCGGCTTTGTACGGGTTTGGCCCCCGTCACTACTTTTTCACTTTTGGTGTAAACCACTTGTACTTAGCTTTCCTGGTTTGACATCAATAACAAAGAATTTTGTTGTAAAATCTTATCTCAAATTTGTCTAAGTACTTTAGAAATATGCTTTCAATTCAATGTACTTGCGACTCTTTTAGTGATCATTTTCAAATCAAGTCCTTAATTCATTTTGTAATTTGCCAACTCGCATCATTATAGAAAATGTAAAGCAATCCTTAGGGTAAACTACTTAAAACAGTGGCTTGAATATCCTTTTCTAGGATAATATGTCCCAACCGCACCAAACTTCGAGCGTGGGTTTAAGTAAACTACTTAAAATCGTAGTCTGCATATCCTCATCTAGGATGTTAGCATTCGATCATGCCTAACTCTAGGCATTAACCGAAGGCTTACAAATTGGATCCCACTTTATTCTAAGCATGGACCCACCGTTCTGGCTACTCCGGGTAAGATGTTAAGGATCAGACAGACTTGTCACACTTGTTTTCGTTTATACTTCTACCTCTAGTCCAAGGACAAGAGTTGAGTGAGCGATTGGTCATATCACGTTGTTTCTGACTTATACCCCGACACTTCATCCGATGGTAAGAGTTGGCATATGGATGGTTATGTCATGTCCGGTTCTAAATTTGTACTCTTGTCCCTAATTCGAAGGCAAGGGCCAGTTTGCGGATGAACGTGTTTCGTCCGGCTTAAGTTTATACTTTGGCTCCTACTCTGGGAAGGATAGATAGGGTACAGAGGCTTGTATCACATCTGGTTTGCCTTTATACTCCTGCCCTCAATCCGAAGGCAAGAGTTGGGATGCATACATTCACACCATGTCCAGCTTATTTTTATACTCCGACTCCTACTCTGGGAGTGAGAGTTGGGATGCAGATAGTTATGTCGTGTCCGGCTTACGTTTATACTCCTACCCCTAATCTGAAGGCAAGAGTTAGCTGATGTCAATCTTCGGACATCAAAAAGGGACTTCACAAGCTTGATCATGGACCATAGAAATTTGACCAGTACCTATCTCTAGGTACATATGAACCTGCATTAATCATATCCAGATTTATTTGAGTTGATCAAGTCACAATTCTTAAGAAGGGGAGAGACATAATTCCTGGCCTAAAAGTCTTTTTTTATTAAAGACGAAAAGTGACAAAATTGTGTCTTATTACAAAACTTTAGCTAGTTATCTACAAACTTCTCCAAGTGAAATAGCATCGTAGATGCTTGCTATTTCACGCCCTTGGGAGCGAAATCCCGTCCATAGTTGCCCGCTTGAAAATGCCGTCTCCAAGCTTTTCCTCTATTGCGTACGGGCCTTCCCAAATCGGGCCCAAGTTCTCAGGGCCAGGGAAGATCCGTTTGAGGACCAAATCGTCGATTTCGAAGGTTCAACTCCTAACTTTGGTGTAGTAATATTGTGTGATTTGGTGTATGTGCATAGCTACTCTCAACTCAGCTTTGATCCGCTTCTCATCGGTCATATCAAGAGACTCCAAAAAGAGTTGCTCGTTCATCTGTAGATCGTAGTGGGCGACCCATTAAGAAGGTACTTCCAGTTCAATCGAGATCATAGCCTCCGATCCGCATGCAAAGGCTAATGGAGAATGACTAGTCGTTGCCTTGTGAGTGGTTTGATAAGCCCAAAGTGTTAACGGGAGTTCATCGACCCACTTGCCTTTGGCCTTCTCTAATCATTTCTTAAGAATGGACTTGATAATCTTGTTTATAGCTTCAACCTATCAATTCACCTGAGGATGTGCTACTGATGCAAATCTGTTCTCTATGTGGTGTCGGAGACAGAAATCCTTAAACTCCGTGCTATCGAATTTGGTCCCGTTATCGATAATGATTGCTTGTGGAACTCCAAAGCGACAGATGATATTCCAAACAACAAAATTGGTTAATTTCTTCATGGTAATCGTGGCCAAAGGCTCCGCCTCAGCCCATTTAGTAAAGTAATCAACCTCCATGATAGCATACTTTGCGCCACCTTTATATATTGGCAATACATCCCCAAATGCAAACGGCCAAGGACTAACTGTAAGGACCCGCTATTTCGAACCATTCAAATCGACAATCATCCATACATGTCAGACTCGAATTGCTCAAAACAACAGATTGTTAATTTATATTTGGCAAAACTTAGCATACACAGTAATTAAATCAATCACAGAATCACAAACACGGAGTAATATAACAATAAGCAGTGGAATAGATAAATAGTAGTTCATGAAGCTACTACAACATCAATGTCTAAAATAAGATACAACAGAAATCTCAAATACAAAGTAGTCTCAATACAAAAGCAAATGATAAGTTTGAACATAAAACTAGAAATAACTGAATGTTGAATAGATATAAGACAGATCTTCAAGCAAAGCTCCAAGCCCCAAAGGTGAGTCTCAAATGGTGTGACACTCAATCTGACCCGAGCATAAAGCAGAACACAAAACACTCGAGTCAGGATTAACATTCTTATGCAAGTAAATCAACTCAAGTGAAATGTCCAAGTGAAATGCAATATAACTTAAAAGATGTTAGGATTCCATCCCTAAAGATCCGTGGAACTATCAACTTACATAGTACAATACGCTACATACATAATGTCTATAGTAAAGTAAAATATTAAAATAGCGTTAGGCATTACCCATATCCCCCTTAACACATTTTTATATATTCCCGTAGTCTATACAGATACTGTAAGCTCCACCAAGCCGGTAGGATACTCAAGGAGCACTCCATAGGTACGGTATAAACCAAACTCGTAATGGGCTCGATAAAGCATGTGATAAGGCACGCAAGGCAATGATAGGGTAGGATTCTACCGTTTGCACTCCCGGACTGGTGGTAACGCATAACAGCTACTACCGTCCACCTTGAGACACACTCCCAAATCAAAGGTGCGCCCAATTAAATCACAAAGTAATAGAATGGTATCGAAGAAATGTGCCCAATAGGGGGAGCGACCCCACTTGATTCGGTATAGCTCCTGTTTTAGCCACATCCAACTGACTCGACGGAGTCAGGGCTGCGTTTATACCTCATACGGACGTTCGCCAAACCATTCTACTTCGTTCTGAAATCTCCACCACGTACACAGTTGTTAAAGTGGTTTTCGGTATTGGCAGAGAGTACGACAATATCCGATCCCGGTCTCTTTAATAACCAAATTCTTATTTCACATTATGGTCATTTTATATTTCAAACAGTTCATAGTTCATATCAAAATATCATAATCATTTCAAAATCATATCATTTTCAAAATCATATTCACTTTTGAAATCATATTCACCTTTGAAATCATACAATTTCCAACTTAAACAGTTTGAATATTGAAAGTAGTTTATATATTGGAATAGTTATACATTAAAATAGTTTATATTTAAAAATAGGTTATAGATTAAAATAGTTTATATATTAAAAATATTTATATATTAAAATATATATATTTAAAATTGTTCATAAATTTAAAATAATATATATTAAAATAGTATATATATTAAAAGAGTTTATACCAAAAATAGTTTCAAACTAGAATTGTTTCTTCCAATTTCAAAAATCAATTCAAATCAACTTCAGTTCCAAAATTCAATTTAAATCAATCTTAGTTCAACAATTTCAATTACGGGGTTAAAGTTCAATTCAATTCTCATAAAACAAATTTAATTTATATCTATTTCGAATCCAAGTTTGAAATACCATTTTAGACCACTTTTAATTCAACAAGTTTCAATGTTTAAATATTCAAACAGTTTCAAATAACTCAATTTGAAAATTTTCACTTATATTTTTAATTCTTATTTAAATTTTGAAATATTCACTTAATCATTTTAAATAACATTTAAATAAAATCTCAAATTACAAATTTAACTAAAATCAAAAATTAAATATCTAACTTCAATTATATTTAATTCGAAAATACTCACTTAATCACTTTTATAAGCATTTAAATAAAATCTCAAATTACACATTTAAATCAAAACTGAATATATTCAATTTCAATTTATTTAAAATTTGAAAATATTCATTTAGTCATCTTTAATAAAATCAAGTTATCTAGTTATAAATTTCATATCTTTAAAATCTCAAAATCAACAAGTCTAAATCAATTCTTATTTAAATTCAATTCTTAACAGTAAATTACAATTGAACTTAATTTATCTTCCCAACCTTTATTTTATTAAAGTTACTACAAAAATCTATTTTTAAAATATTAATGTAGTTTTAAATAAATACTTAAACATATTATATATATATATGTATATTAAATTAATTTTTCTTAAATTAAATCTTATTTTATTATTTAAAAATAATAAAATTATAAGTAAAATCTTAAAATTTATATTTTCAAAACTAACTTATAAATTTAAAATTTCCAAATATATAATTTTAAAAATCTAAATTTTACACATACATAAAAATAAAATAAAATATGATATTGTATTCTAAAAATTAATATTTAATAAAACCCATCTATTTCCTTTCAAAACTTTGGATATCATTTTTCAAAAATAGACCAACGGTGTCCGTATATAATTTTCTATCCTATGGTCAAGTGATACGGATATTTATCATTTCAATCCGCAATAATTTAATATTTACGGGTATATATCATTTCAACCCGCAATCCCAAAATTTCAAAATCAATAAAAATCGCTTTGGTTTATCATTTCAACCCATAACGATTTTCCCTTAATCTATAATATTGTTTGGGTGTGTATCATTTCAACCCATAGAGATTTCCTAAACTAACAGAGAACTTGCAGTGTGAGAATAATAGCATAATAATTTAAAATAATATATCCATGATGAGCATATATCAAAATTAAAATTTTGATAACAATATATATATATATATACACACAACATGTTATTGGTGTCATATGGCGATTAACATAGGTGAACAGTTTTGAAAGATTAACATATCATATTCAACAATTAAATAACTAACAATTTAAATTTAACAACATATTTCAATCGTCATTTCATGTGAATATAAATTTACTAACATAAGAACGTTAATCGTGAGTGATTACTCACCTTTCGAGATTAGAGAAATTAGACACAACAAGCTACGAATCCCGGCACAAATTCCAAAGCATAGCACGATGAACACGAACTCGAATTCGATAAAAAATACAAAATATATACATATAATATATATTCCTCCTTATTATTAAATCTATTTTAAATCTTATTTTATATATTTAAAAAAAATTATAATTTACATTTAAAACTTAACTTGTAATTTTTAAATTTATAAAACATTTAAATTTTAAAAATCTAAATTTTATACATAAACTAAAATATCTTTATATCAATACACGTATTAAAATAAACCTATTTACATTATATTTTAAAATCAATTTTTAATTTAAAACACATAATCAAATAGAAAACTTGGATGCTCGGAGGAAGGAGCGGAGATGGGAAGGGGTTCCGGTCGGGTCAAGTGGCTGGAGTGGCTGTCGAAGTTTGGCGTGGGAAAGCGAAGAGGTTGTAGAGCGCTGCTTGCATAGGTGTAGGCAGGAAGAAGGTGTGGCCGCAGCTGCTCGGCAAGGGTGGCAGTGGAACGTCTGCGTAGAGGGCTACTGAGTGGCAAGGGTATGCATGACGGCGAAGTAAAGGTGCTGGAGAGATGGCGGGGTCGGAGAGTTGTGGCGCGCTGAGGCAGTGGGGTCTGCTTGGGTGACTACGGCTGCGGGTGTTGCTTGTAGGCAGAGGAGGTCGGTACGCTTGATATTGGATGCTGACGTGGCAGGCAATGGGCGAGCGGAGGTTGGCACAGGGAGGTGGCGTTCGGTCAGGCTGAGCTATGGGCGTGATGATAGGTTGTTCGGCTTTGCAGTAGAGAGGTGGTGCTCTGGCGAGCTGCAGTCAGTGCACGTGTGGCTGATGGCGGAGGAAGCAGAGGCTCGGCGTGGTGCTAGGCTCGGTTGGAGCAAGGAGACGTGGAGAGGGAAAGGTGGCGGGTCAGGGATTTGTGGGTTGTCAGGTGGAGAGGGAAGAAGCGGAGAGGAAGGCGAAGTTGGTTGTGATAGAGGGAAGCGAGGCGGAAGGCCAAGGCGGTGGTGAAGGGGCTGGGCGACTGCTGTGGAGGTGGAGGAGAGGGCTCGAAGGCGGAGGAGATGAATCGGGCATCGGAGAGGAGGTTTCGGTCATAAAAATAGGAGGAGTAGTTTTTTTTTCTTTTTCGATACAAAGATATAAACTTATATTATAATAATATATTTTTTAGAAATAAAGAGAGGTAGGGAGTGGAATGAACAGAAAGGTTTGCAAAGCAAATGAACAGGCTTCAGGCAAAATATATATTTCATTATTATTTTTATAAAAGCAAGAACCAAATGGAGGAGAAAGGACGAACCGGAGATATATTGAAGTCATGGGGAATAGTGACGGTCAAAAGCTAAATTCTGAAAATAATAAACTCAAGTGGCCATTTGTTTTCTCACGGTGGGTAGATGATGACCACAAGGAAACCAAAAAGGTTCAAAACGGGTACCGATAGGCTAACCGTTTCGCAGATTTCGCCGTGTACCGGACGCCGAAATGCACAAATGAATATACTGCGGAGATCAGCACGACGAGACGAACAGAATGGTACACAAATATAAGTGATATGACCCACCTATCAAAACTCGATTTTTGCTGCCAAAACTGCTGCTAAATCGCCGAATAAGATAAACGGAGCTAGAGCGGTCCAAATTTGGCGAAACGAAATATGACGACTCACTCGGAAAATGATAAACATTTTTCTTATGTAAAAATATTTAGATTTCGAAAACATTTAGTTCCAACAATTTAACTGATTTAAATTTAAAATTGAAATTTCACAACAAAACAAACTTACATATTTTCAAATGAAAATCTACCGCTTGCTATGCTTCAACATATGCATACCAAATATCAAAATTTTCATTTCTAAAATTTTATTATATATTTTCAAGAAAAAATTAAGTTAATGACGTTATTTAAAAATCGTTAATATTTTCGGATCGCTACACTAACCATATGGGTAATTTCTATGGGTGGGGCCCTTGGAACTTTAGCAAATCTCTAGCACTTGTAACACTTTCGGGTATAATCAGCTGCATCTCGATTGACAGTTGGCCAGAAATATCTGTAATGAAGGATTTTCTTCATGAACTTCTCTCAAAGCTAGTTTGATCTCATCGTGAACGACACGCCGAAGCATGGGGACAGAGAAACCCTTCCTATACAGTAATCCTTCTTGCATGATGTATCTCGAAGCTTGGCTAAGGATTTTGTGTTGTTCATTCCTTCTCTCTGGAAGGGTTTCTCTTTGCAAATAATCCCGAATCAAATTCATCCATGATTCTCGTTTTGGCTCAGTTTCCAAGACCCAATCGACATGCATATGTTCGATGCTCGGAGCTGAAAGTGCTTCCACTAGAACCAAGCTCATGAGTTGTGCATCTCCAAAACTAGTTTACTTAGCTAGCGAGTTAGCTTTCTCATTTTCCTCTCTAGGAATATGAGTAATCGTGTAATATTCAAAGTTGTCAAACAGCTCAAGAACCCAGTTTAGATAGAGAGATAGCCTTGCTCCTTTTGCCTAAGCTGTGACGCCCCACCCCGAGACCCACATCAACAAAGAATATTACTAGGTAATACTGCCTGCTAATGCGGAGAATAGGGTTGGTTAGGGGCGACCATCTATAGCTTTGTCTTAAACATCTATTGAATACATCGATAAATGCTCTAATTTTTTTCCTCTATCTCAAGTAGATTAACATATCCAATAAACACTAAATACAAAACTATAGGTGGTTATGGATCTATCAGAACAAAACACAACAACTAAATGCATATCACATCACATAACAGCTAACAGTAGATATATACATATATATAGATACATCCCCAACTTATTGGATCGCATTGCCGATGATATGAGGCTTGCTATATTTAGCGTTTGTGGATATTGATTTATCTCTTTGAGATTATATACTCATGCTAGTGATTCTATATCATTTGTAGTAACCATTACTTATACTTAGAATAGTTTCTTCTCGTTTGAGAAGAATACCACCCGTATCCTTATACTCATATTATCGTTTATCCATATTAACTGATTGTTTTAGCTAGTCTGACCCGTGTATTTTATACTCGGGTCAGACCGAGGTGTTTCAGGTTAGGTACCCATTGGACTTAGCCTTTCCACTTCCGCTTGGATATTTTTCTATCGCCTTTTTGACGTAGCTTTTTGTGTATACTCTGGTATTTATATTTTTGTACTCTTTCCGGACTTGGCATAGCACCAGCTAAGAGTCACAAAAAATGTGTAAAGTCTTTATTCCCAACTCCTTGGCGATCTTGAGTCTTGCAATCAAGGCCTCGCATTCAGCTTCATTGTTTGTTGTTGGAAAATTGAGTTTTAAGGCGTAACCGATCGAGTGTTCTTCGGGAGTGACAAGCACGAGTCCAGCACCGGAACATCGATCGTTAGATACACCATCCGTGTACATCTTCCATCCAACTTTCTTTTCTCCACTGCTCTCCGGAGCATCATCTCGTGCTGTGAATTCAGCTATGAAATCCATCAAAGCCTGACCTTGGATTGCTCTCCGAGGGTGATCGGTGATACCGTACTGGCTCAATTCAATTTTCCATTTTAATAGGCTTCTGGATGTCTCAGTTTGTTGCAAGGCTTGTCTTAAAGGCTGGTCGGTAAGAACATTAATCGAATGAGCCTAAAAATAAAGCGGTGCTTTCTTGAAGCGATCAACATACAGTATGCGAGCTTTTCTAGTCTTAGGTAGTTTCTTTATGCTCCTGTCAGCCGCTTGCTAATGAAGTAGACAAGACGCTAAATGCGAGATTCCTCACGTACACGTGCGACACTCAGAGCATGCACCAACACCACCAGATATAAGAACAAATCCTCATCATCCACCGGTTTTAAGAGAATGGGAGGTCTGTCTTAGTGATCTACCATAGCCTGGAATGCGTCTTTGTGGTCTTGATTCCACTCGAAATTTCACTTTCCCTTCTTGATCACCTCGAAGAAATGGTTGCATTTGTCAGTTGCTCTGGAGATGAATTGACTCAGGGCGACAACCTTCTCGTTAAAGCTTTGGACCTCCTTGATCGTCTTTGGGGCTTCGATCTCTCTCAAAGCCTTGATTTTTTCTGGATTGGCTTCAATTCCACGAGATTTGATGATAAAACCCAAGAATTTTCCTGACGCAACACCGAAAGAGCATTTCAAGGGATTGAGCTTCATCCCATATTGTCGGAGGACACCAAACATTTCTAGTGGATCATCAATGTGGTTTCTCGAACTTTATGACTTCACAAGCATGTCGTTGACGTAAACCTCCATCGATCGTCCAATTTGGTCTTTAAACATCTGATTCACAAGTCTTCGGTAAGTCGCTCCTGATTTATTTAGTCCAAAGGGCATGACTAGATAGCAATAGAGTCCGAGGTCGATGATGAAACTGGTGTGTTTCTGATCTTGGACGTGCATCGGTATTTGATTGTATTTGGAGTACGCGTCCATGAATGCAAGTAAGTCGTGTCTAGCAGTTGAGTCCACCAACTGATCTACTCTTGGAAGTAGGAAGCTGTCCTTTGGGCATGCTTTATTCAAGTCGGAATAATCGATGCATGTTCTCCACTTCCTGTTTGCTTTCTTCACCAAAACAGGGTTTGATACCTAATCCGGGTATAAGGCATCGCAAATGAAGCCGATATCCTTTAGCTTATCCATTTCTTCTTTGAGTGCAGCGGATCTCTCCGAACCCAAGCTGTGGCATTTCTGTTTCATTGGAATGCATTTAGGATTTATGTTTAATGCATGGCTCGCTATCCCGGGTGAGATCCCACACATATCTGAGTGTGTCCAGGCAAACACATCGAGGATTGCCTAGAGAAAACCAACTCCTTTATCACACCAGTACTGTGTTGAGATCTGACCTTCAGGACTTTATTTAGGTCATCCCTACTGATCGGAACAGCGATTGTGAACTCGGCGGGAGATGCTCATCTGCCCTCCGGCTTTTTTCGTCGGTCCATGTCATCATAGAACCAACTAGTTTGCCCGAGGTGGGGATCAGGCGGTAGTTGCTATGCATCCAAAGCCTTTATACAAAGGACCCCCTCTACACTCTTTCCTTTCTCCTTACGCTTTGCTTCCTTCAATTCAGCGATATAGCACTAGCGGCCAGCCACTTGATCTCCACGAACGATCCCCACTCCATTATCTGTAAGGAATTTCATAAACACCAGGGAGCGATGACCGCTCTAAATTCAGCTAGGTCGATCGGTCCAAGAATGCATTATAAGAAGAATAGATATCCAACACTAAAAATGGCACAACCTGCACTCGCCTACGGTCGCCCTCACCAAGTTCCACCGGTAATTCGACAAATCCGATGGCTTCAGTAGCCATCTCATTGAACCCATATATACGAGACCTACAAGGCTTCAAATCTCTCCTCTAACATCATTTCGTCGTAAGCTTTTTCAAACAAAATATTGACTGAACTCTCACAATCAACAAGCACCTTTCGTACAACAGCAGGACTAATCGCTGTTGAGATCATGAGTAGATCAATCGTCGGAGCCTCAACTCCGTCGGCATCCCTGTTTTGAAAAACAATGTCGTCTGTCATAGTTCGAGATTGTTTTGCCAGAGCTCCATCCTTGACTGCATAGCAACTTTCGTTCTCAACATGCTTTAGCGCTTCAATATATCTATCCAGTTTTCCAAAGCTCTTATCGGCAGGATGAGGCCCACTGATGATTGTGTTTATCATTAACCATTTTTCTGGCCACCTGGACGCATCAGCACCAGGCTCAGCTTTCCCCTACTGGGAAGACGGCCTAGGGGCACTAGAATTTCCTTGCTTGCCATCCTGCGTGGTTCTTACATATTGCTGCAATTTCTTTTTCCTTATTAAATTCTTCAATCATGTCGCGCAAGTGCCTGCACTCGTTAATATTATGACCATGAGTCTCATGGAATCTGCAGAACTTTCTCAACTTCATTTCTTTCTCAGTTGACTCCCTATGAGCCGACTTCCTATATGGTTCGTTATTCTGAGTAGCCAGATAGATGTTCTCTATCGAGTTGTTCAATTCAGTGTAGTTGTCATACTTTGGACCTCTGAAACGACACCTGTTACCTAGCTTTCCCTTCTTTGCCCCATCATTATTTTTTTCCCTCCTTTGTTCTGATTACCAATTTTCACATTAACATTTCCAGAGCTTCCTCCAAATTGTTTTACAATGATATTACTCTTAGTCGGCTCATTTGAACTTCCAGTGTCAGTTCTCCATGGATGCTTACACGCGTCCTCTCGACACAAATACTCATTAGCTTTCCTATAGAAAGCTTCCATTGTCGACGGTTGCTTCCATTCTATCCAATCCCCAAAATCCAAGTCGAGATGAACTCCTCTACAAAGCGCCATCAACATCGTATCTTCCTTCGGATCCGTTATTTCCGTTACAACCGTATGGAAGTGATTTAAATAATCCCATAGTGACTCTCCTTCAGCTTGATATGCGTTAGATAATGACAGCACATGTTTTAGACGCAAGGTGTGAAAACGGAATTGCCTCATGAATTTCTGTGACAATTCAGCAAAAGATGATATGGACCTTGGTGGAAGCCGAGTGAACCACATTTTAGCCACCCCTTCTAAAAAAATTGGGAAACAACGGCACTTCACAACATTCGAAGCCTGGCTAAATCTATGTGTTATTCATATCTTAATAAGTGTTGCCTAAGATCCGTTATTCCTCCGTACAACGGCATCGTTCGCATATTGAATCTCCGGGGTATTTCATGTAAGGATGTCCTCTGTGAACGGGTTTTGACTAGCATAAGTTCCCCAATCGTCATTAGTTATGGACCTGTTTTCACGAACCAACCTCCTAACCATATCTTCCAGATAATTCGAATCAACAGGTTCGGCTGAACGGAGGTGATCGGGTCCTACCCTAAGTGTTCGGCCGACGAACGCTCTCGGGAAGGTGCTCGATACTTAGGCTCCCAAACTTCGAGGCACCTATTTGTTCAGCATTCCCCATGTTTTGATTTCTACAAGTAGCATCATCAGCAATATTGTGATTTTCCAGATTCAGACCTTCAACAGCACGTCTAGGGGCCATATCCATGCCGCCTTCCAGAGCATAGGCCATGGGCCCACCATTTTGGGGGTCGGTACCGAGTCCTAAGTCGGGGTCGGTACCGATCCCTGAACTTGATCCTGGGGCTCTTCCCTTCCTTATGCAGAAGTTCCAGCAGCGTATTGAGTTTTCTTCTATCTTCCTTCCCTCCGTCTTCGCTCGGATGAAGAAGAACTCTCTGATTCTGAGTTGGAGTCCCTTCTACTCCATTTGTGGCTATTTTGAGTTAACTCAGTCAGTATGCTCAAGCCCTGTTGCATCATGTTGTTCATCTCCTACTGGCTAGCTTGGAATCTATCTTCCATCTGCTTCATCATCCTATCCATCTCCACTCTGGTCACAATGTCAGAAGGATTCTGGACCTTGGGTTGAGTTGGTTGAACAACTCCATCTCCTTAATTGGGATTTTGATTCTCAATTTCAGTAGTAGCTCTAGAATTGGTAGAACGATCTCTTCTTGATGGAAGCATAGCAGAAAGCTTTATTCAACATTGCAGAAGTTGCTAATGTTCATTATGGTTTCTCCTTTATTCAACATTTTAAATGGTGATTTGTTAGCATACTCAACTGAAATATATAGAAAAGAACCATCAGGAAATAATAAAGAACTTACAAACATAGACATCTGTATGCTTGAGTGACTATTTGTTTTAGATATTGTTCTGGATTCATTTTTCTCACTTAATATTCATGATTATAAGGGAGATGCTAACATTCGACTAGTAGCACGTAAATTGATCGGATAGCATGCGTTCATTTAAACTTGAAAAATAGTTTTGAGGATTTTATGCAAGGTAAGCATCTCTGTTACTAACTTATGTTAATTAACCGGTAAGGTTTTTGATGTATTTTTAATTTACTGTGAAGTAAGAAAAGAAAATCAATAAAAATAGATTTTGCTATTAAAAGAATCTGTCATTCTTATAAAATATTTGAATATATATATTATTTCGCCCATTGCAAAAAATATTTTTGGTCTAATTATTGAAAGTATATGAAAAAATGATAATGCAAATAGCAATGCACTTATTCAAAATAGGAAAAAACCATTTATTATGCCCTATTACTATGTAGGAAAAAGCAGAAGTACACATATGTAACTTGAGACTGATTGAAGCAACTCGAATTATGGAATTAGAAGTTCAAATTAGAGAAATAGAAGTCCGTGAATGATATTAACATGCAAGCAGAGTTAAAAAGACAACATATGAAGGCATGGATTAGAAAAGTTGAACTAGAGATTGAAATCATCAAGGAGAAGGCTAGAAAAATGTTTTGTGTTATTGTAGATTGAAAGTCATTTTTGAATAAACTTTTTATTAGTACTTAATATTATTTTTAGATAAGTTGATTATGTGAACAGTAGATGGTACACATTTATTATAGTATGTGAGGTTTAATTCAGAGAAAAACAAGTTAAAAATCACTATTCTAAGAAAGTATGATTCACTATTTTGCTCATGACTAAGATAGCTAGAATATTCATTTAATACGAGATAGGATGAGTAAGTGAAAAATCAATGAAATAAGGTTGAATTGTGCATTCTCCACTATTTGGTAAAAATTTATCATAAAACTTTATCGATTTGCTAACTTATTTTGCATTTATTTCATTATAATAGAATAGGCGAGAATTTTTCAAGCATTGCCTAATGTTTTCATTGCGTGCAACACCATTTATTTCATTGTAAAAGCAATTCCAGGAAAAATATATATGAATCGCATATTACATGATATGTTATCCAATATACTGGTCATATATTTACTCGATACGATTTAAGATTTTCAAAATCAAAATAAATTTATTATAATTGTAGAAATCTTAAAATTAAATTACAAATTCGAATAAATGTTTAAATAACATAAATATATCATTGATTTTTTAAAACAGTCCATGAAATGTTCCAAATCACAAAATTTAAAACCCAACATCCATTTCAGTTTAAAACCAACATTCATTTTCAAAAGCAATCGAGACAAACATTTTAAAATTCTTAGGTTGAAAATCAAAATCGAACTCAAATTTCTAATCAAAATTAAAACTTTCGTTGCATGGAATATTTTGAAATCTTTATTTACAAAAATTCTCATCTATTATCTATAATAGAAAACAGAAAAGCCCGCTTGCTGTTGGGGACAATCTGAAATCGATCCGTCTTACAATATTTCCCCATCTACATGCTCTCTTACTTTTCCTTATATTCCTTAGAACCGCTCCCCTACCCTCACGTTCTTTCCTTTTTTCCCTTTCACAATTTCTCCGCTCCTCTCTTACTTTTACTTCCATCCTATAATAAATCCATACTACTGCGAACCTCTTATAAACTTTCCCTTCTCCTCGGCCGCTTCTCCGCCAATATCGCCTTCCTATTCACCTACGTCTTCTTCTGATGCTCCTCCAGTCGATCCGTCTATCATGCGTGAATGTAAAACTATAGCTTTTTTGGTTTTAGGTGAGTTCGTTAGCCTCTATTTACCTTTATGTGCATTTACTTTTATTCCATTTTTTTCCACCGGTATCTGCTGCCTATAATCTCATACCTAACTATACAACTATGTCAGTCTATCCATTTTCCCTTCTCCTGCCAACCACATTACTTTCTTTGATAAGAACTGTTTGACTTTTTGTTTCCTTCCATTTTATACTGATAGATGCATTTTCATATATGATAATACCCATACGAATGAACTGCCATCTGTTCCACAATTTGATGTTTAAAAAATGCATATGCATCCATTAGCCTGTCTGTTTTATCCTATTCATAATATTTCGTTATCTGTATTATTAACAAAGCTCCAGTTTAATGTTCGTCTAATATGGTGAATCCTTTTAGTCTTCATTGTTACTCCCCATTTTTTCCCTATGTGAAAGACATATACATATAATTGGTTTTGCAATTACTGACGGGTTTGCTTTCCTCATGCAATGCCTACATTAATCTCTTACCGTAATTTATGGTTGTAAATACCTATGACTGTACATGTGAGCTAATGTTAGTATTGTAATTTAACACTGCGTTTAATTTGTTGCTCCATTTTTCCCTCCCAATTCGTTTGCTGTTTCTCATATAAATGGGCAATCTGTTCTTATTAAATGCTGTAATACCATATAACAGTCGTTGCTTATACTACACTACAACGAACATAACATCCAATATGATTTTCTCTATTGATGAATTTAGATATCACCACCTGTCTTCCATGAACAACGTTTCCTAATTTATACAAATTTTATTATCTACCAAAATCCAAAGTTATTGTGTAAATTTATAAAAAAAATTGTATGCACACCTGTTTTGGCTATGAACAACCATACATTTTTGTCCCCTATTAATAATTTAACGTTGGTTGTATGTCCACAAATTAAAACAAATTTTTTAATTTGGATAACAGCTGTTCTGTCTTTCTATCCATAAAACGTTACCCATGACAAGGAGAAGGATTTCTAATATTCACGGTGGCAACTGTCGTCGATTGGTAATTAATAAACCTACACCCTTTTTCTGGTTTTCTTCATGGACCTAATAGCTATTCATGTGTTATTGTAACCAAAATAAGGTTACTAAGTTCAGTCAACCCTACTACTTACTCAATGCCATTACATCATTATGCTCTTTTGTCCTTCATAACCAATATTTTTGTTTGTTCTGCCTTCATCCATGTACTCTCCATGCTGTATCATTGTTCACTTTATGAACTGCAGCATGGATACACTATTGATTTATAGTTTTTTAAACTTATTATTACTATCGGCACCGTTGTAGAATGTTTCGTGCAAAATGTAGGTTGATATTGGGGGAAATAAGGGTTGGACGAAATGCCCGAGCCACGTGGACTCTCTTACTGTCAACCCTTCTCACTGCAAAAACTGTCTGTGCGACAGACATAGTGAAGATTTGGTACTCATTTTTTGCCTACTAGACAAACAGAGAAGAGCAGGTGAGTTTTAATTTTTCCTCTTCCTGGCCGCTACTTGTTGAACTGTCTATTGTGTGTTTTACTGTTCGTTATTGCAGTATGCAGGGTGAACTGCCATTTTAGGTATTCACATTTGAAACATCGACGACACAGGAACTTTTCAAGTAATTTGTCTTCTACTACTTATTGTAGTCGATAGTTCGAACGTGCAGGATACTGGCTGATATCTTGCATTGTATGTACTAACTTATCTGAATTTTCATACACTCGACTCCCCTATACTTCACTTACCAAGCTGCACAACTTTTATGTTATTTTGTAAATTACTGCTTTATTATTGTGGTTTCGTTGTCGTGCCTTCTGCTTCCACTTATATTTCCCTTTGTTTTTTCCCATACTAGTGTGAACCCGTGCTTCGCATACGGTACTATTGCCAAATGCATTAAAGAAATATATGGATACAATACTTCAATTTATGATCACAAATATTGCCATTTGATTATCCATATCTACTTGGTTACTCCTACATCACATACAATTTGTATTAACAATGAAGAGTTAAAATGTGGGACATAGATTTTATTACTACGGTGGTTGAATTTTGATGGTTTTATTAGTGTTAAATTGCATAGCATTTGAAGTTGATGTGTGTGTTTTTTGTATATTGAGTTTTGTAATACTATTTATCATGAGAAGTAGAAGTTGAAAATCCGTAAAAAAAAAAGTTAAACCTTGTTATTGCTCCATGCTCATCTTTAACATGATTTATATTTTGGTCTCCAAATTAGTAAGCATATAATATTTTGAATAAAAAGGATCCTTTATAAAATAAGCTTTAAGCACATGCATAAAGGGAGGTGTTATAATCTATGAAAAACACATAACGCTTTTGAAATCCAAATTGGTAAATGCTTATAAAAAAGAAACCAAAGTGAAAAAAGAACCCTAACAGTGTGTTGTTTATTATACAAACTCAAATATTTGTTCATCTATTGCAATGAAAAAGAATAAAATATGTTTTGCAACTTCATGCTATAGTTCAGTTCCACAAAAAACGAATTATCAAAATAAAAATCACTGTTATAGACTTTGACAAAAATGTGGCATGTAATATATTTCTTAAATGTTAAAACACAGCACAACAATTAGCATCTTAATTAGATACATATCTTGGTTATGTATTCAATATATCAAATATCATTTATAAAATCTTATACTTTGCAGTTCATAAAGTAAAATAAAAACATTAAGCGGACACATAATACTTAATAGTACATGTACATTGCAGATTTAGTGTGCGTATATCATTCAGCAAATATATTTTACATAAGCATCATGTACTGGTTGGTTGGTAAGCTTAATTAAAAAAATTAGAAAGTGTAGGACTATGGCTTTAATATACGTTAAAAGCTAAAAAGTTACCTCACCACTATATTAGGTTCTTCAACATAAAGGTAACTACTCATGATATAAAAATAACACTATTCTCTTTTGTCATTGCTTGCTCCCCTCGCTATGAAGCTTACCACCCTGTCTCAACTGTAGTGCATTATCTTTATAGAGGCGAGTGATTGTTGCTGATATTCTTTGTATTGTTTTTGTAACAATTGTTTTTGTATTTTCTATTTTTAGTTTTACCTTTTATTGTTGGGCCGTATGTTTTAGCCCATTTTGTATATATATGCTTGTGAACATCTTCTGGATCTCTAACTTTCGATTCAGAATAATATTTCTTTTCTTTCTGCAAGTTTCTTTTCATGGTATCAGAGCTGCGGTTCCAGATCTAGATTTTCTTTCTTCCTCTTTTAATCTTCTTTCTTCTTCTTTCCTCTAAAAATGGTGAATGATAGTTCGGATTCAGTTCAATCGGAGGTACCTATTCAAAGCGGTCAACCGATCAATTTCAATGATCCATACTACCTTTCAAACTCAGATCACCCAGGTATGCAGCTTGGAAATCACATATTAACTGGTTCGAATTATCTGAATTGGTGTCGAACAGTTAGAATGGCTTTAATTGCTAGAAATAAATTGCAATTCGTCGATGGTACTCTTCTGATGCCTTCGATTGAAACAGTTGATTATCAGAAATGGATTAGGAACGATTACATGGTTATGTCATGGATCTTGAATTCTATGGACAAGGTTTCGTCTGAAAGTTTCATGTTCGTCGATTCATCTTTTAAGTTGTGGAAGGAATTGGCAGAGAGGTTTGGTCAGATCACAGCGCCAAGATTGTTTGAATTGCATCGGAATTTGACTTCTACGTATCAAAATGAAATTAGTATTGCTGAATATTATGGGAAATTGAAAGGAATTTGGGATCAATTGCAGCTTCTTGAAGGGTTTCCTGAATGCACATGTGGTGTTTTACGAAATTGTAGTTGTGGAATTCTTAAGAAGGTGCTTGAGAATGATCAACGTAACAAGCTTATGCAATTTCTGTTTGGACTTACAAAGGAATACGATCAAGTTACGACAAATATATTGAGTACTGATCCTCTTCCTACTGTTTACAAGGCATATTATGTTTTGCAACAAGTTGAACACCAGAATAAACTTGCAGAGAAAGATTTGAATCAACCTGAAACAAATGCGTTTAATGCTATGAAGCAACCTTCGAAGTTTAATTTTCAGAATACAAAAAGAGATGTGAAAAGACAAAAGAGTGAACTCTATTGTGAACACTGCAAAAAGAAGGGACATTCTATTGATCAATGTTTCAAGTTAATTGGCTATCCAGAATGGTGGAACACGGAAATAGCAATGAAGACAAAACAAGTTTCTAAGAATGCCAATAATGCTCAAGCTCATGGTGATAAAGGAATACTTGGTAGTAAACCAGAATCAGTTGATGGAACAAGTGCTGCTATGAATTTAGCAACTGTTGAAGATGAACAATTCGATCCTGTCATGGTTTCTGCGTTATATAACCAAGTTATGAAGATGGTTCATGAATCTTCTTCTTCTTCTCGGTTCGAGGATAATCCAATTATTTCCTCAATCAACTATGCAGGTAACATTTCTTCAAGTAATCAAAAGAAAAGTGCTAAATATGTTGATCATAAAAGTTGGATAGTTGATACTGGTGCTACTGATCACATGACATCTAATATAACACTCTTTGCTTCACTAAGAAAAATTAAAAATCCAATAAAAGTTACCTTGCCTGATGTTTCTTTAATCTTCGTTCATTATTTGGGAACTGTAAATTTAAATCAAGATTTACAGTTAGAAGATGTCTTATATATTCCTACTTTTAAAAATAATCTTTTATCAGTAGGAAAACTTCTTGATCAAAACAAAATTATTGCCAAATTCACAAATTCTTCATGTTATTTTCAGGACCTTGAATCAAAGCAGACTCGAACTGTTGGATCAAGGATTTCTGGCTTATACAAGCTATCTTTTCCTTCAGCCTCATATCAAATAAATTCAGTTGCTCATTCTAAAAATAATTGTTTTTTAGCCTCCATAAACAATACTATTACATCCTGTAATAAACCTAGTGTTGACATATTGCATGCTAGGTTAGGTCATCCTTCTTTTAATAAAATGAAGAATGTTCAAAATCTTGTATCAGGCAAAATACTTAATGATTTTTCTTGTGAAGCATGTGTGTTAGGGAAACATCATAAATTTCCTTTTCAAAGTTCTGATTCTTATGCTCAGTCTCCATTTGATTTAGTTCATATTGATTTGTGGGGAAGATATCATAGACCATCTTTATGTGGTGAAACTTATTTTTTGACAATACTTGATGATCATACTAGAAATACTTGGACCTATTTGATTCATTCTAAAGTGCAAGTAGTTATTGTTATTGATGCTTTTATTCAATATGTTTTAACTCATTTCGAGAAAAAGCTCAAAGTGGTCAGATCAGACAATGGAATCGAGATAATTCAAGATTCCTGTAGAAAGCTATTTGCATCAAAAGGAATAATGCATCAGAGATCTATTCCTGGTAATCCACAACAAAATGGACGTGTGGAGAGAAAGCATAGGCATTTGATAGAGACAGCAAGAACTATTAGAATTCACTCTGGTCTGCCTTACAAGTTTTGGGATGACTGTCTTTTAACTGCTACTTACCTTATTAACTTGATGCCTAGCTCAGTGCTAAACTGGAAGACACCCTATGAATTACTGATGAATAAGGTTCCTGATTATACACATCTTAGAGCTATAGGATGTTTATGTTTCCCTTTTCAGAAGTTAAAACACAAGTTTGCAGAAAGATCAAAGAAATGTGTTTTGACTGGGTACCCATATGGACAGAAAGGTTATAAACTTTATGATTTGGACACACACAAAATTGTTTTCAGCAGAGATGTACATTTTGTTGAAAATGTGTTTCCTTTCATACTTAAATCAAATTCAAATCCCAATACAGATTCTTCAATCAAGAAACCTGATTTTGTTAATCCTGCTTTAGATCAGAATGAAATTGATTTTCACTATTCACAAAGTAATGTTAGACAAGATGAATCAATACTTTCAAATGATGATCATCAGCCTATCATTTTTCAACAAAATGATTCTACTAATGAAGATCAATTGTTTTTTTCTCCTTCAAATGATAGTCATCAGCCTCAAGTATTACCCATTAGAACTTCATCCAGAATTTGTTCAGTACCAAAGAAATATGATGATTATATGATTGGAAAACTTCCTACAAGACAAGTAAACAATTCTACTTCCTTCAATGTATTTTCTGAACCATCTCTTGTTCATTTAAGCAATTCTGAACTACATAGTCTTGCAAATGTTCTTTCATCTTTTGAACCTACTTCTTATAATCAAGCTAAAAGTTATCCAGAATGGGTTCAAGCCATAAAGCAGGAATTGATTGCATTGGAAGAAAATGACACCTGGGAACTTGTTCAACTTCCTTACGATAAGAAACCTATAGCTTGCAAATGGGTTTTTAAAACAAAATTCAAGCCAAATGGTGAAGTGGAAAGGTATAAAGCAAGACTAGTTGCGAGAGGAGACAAGCAAATTTCTGGTAAAGATTATAAATATATTTTCAGTCCTGTTGCTAAACTAATAACAGTTCGAATTGTTTTGGCAGTAGCAGCAGTTAGAGATTGGTCAGTTCAACATTTGGATATCAATAATGCTTTTTTACATGGGTACTTAGAAGAAGAAGTATATATGCATCCTCCTGCAGGGTATGACAAAGCAAATTCAGGTCAAGTTTGTAAACTAAAGAAGTCAATTTATGGTTTAAAGCAGGCCTCAAGATGCTGGAATAAAGAGTTGAGTAAGTTTTTGATTAAATGGGGTTTTGATCAGTCTAAGCAGGATTATTCAATGTTTACATTTGCAAAAGAAACTGATTTCGTGGTGATTGTTGCTTATGTTGATGATTTGTTAATAGCTGGTAACAATTGTCAAATTATTGATACATTAAAATCAAATCTTCATCATGCTTTCACAATCAAAGATTTAGGTGAAATCAAGTATTTTTTGGGTATTGAAGTTTCAAGATCAATTTCTGCTATTTCTCTTAATTAAAGAAAATATATTCTTGATCTTTTACGTGATTTCAATCTGGAAAATGGAAAAACTGCAAGTTTTCCTATGCAAAAGGGCTTGAAGCTTAGCAATTTTGAAGGTGATATTTTACTGGATCCTGAAGTTTATCGTAGATTAATTGGCAAATTGTTATATTTGAATTTAACAAGGCCAGATATTTCATACTCTATTCAACAATTAAGTCAGTTTCTACAAACTCCTAGAGTTCCTCATTTTCATGCGGCATTACATGTTTTACAATATTTGAAGGGAACAATTAATTTGGGTCTGCATTTTCCTGTGAAGTCTGATTTAATGTTACATGCTTTTTGCGATGCTGATTGGGGAATGTGTAGTGATACTGGAAAATCATTGTCTGGCTATTGTATTTTTCTTGGTAATTCACTTGTTTCATGGAAAACAAAGAAACAAAAAGTGGTTTCTAAGAGTAGCACAGAAGCAGAATATCGTAGCATGAGTTACACAGCTAGTGAAATAGTTTGGATTGAAGGGTTGTTGCAAGATCTGAAAGTTTCAGTTTCATCTCCTATTGTGCTTCATTGTGATAATATTTCAGCCATGCATATTGCTCAAGATCCTTGTTTCCATGAGAAGACTAAGCATATGCGTACAAAGCATAATAAACTGGACGTTCATTATGTCAGAGAAAACATCCAGTCAGGTTTCTTAGTTACCAGATATATCAAATCTGCATTACAGATTGCAGATATTATGACTAAACCACTTGGTGCTGATCAACACAGGAATTTGGTGCATAAACTTGGTATGCTGGCTATTTTTCCTTTTCAAGATTTCCCTTTGTCTCCGCAGGTTAATCTTGAGGGGAGGGTATAGAGGAGAGTGATTGTTGCTGATATTCTTTGTATTGTTTTTGTAACAGTTGTTTTTGTATTTTCTATTTTTAGTTTTACCTTTTATTGTTGGGTCGTATGTTTTAGCCCATTTTGTATATATATGCTTGTGAACATCTTCTGGATCTCTAACTCTCGATTCAGAATAATATTTCTTTTCTTTCTGCAAGTTTCTTTTCAATCTTGCTCCTCCATTTTATCAGAAGAATGTGCTTTTGAGTTTTCACTTCTAAACTTCTATGGTGATTTGACCTACGAAAAGTAAAATGAACTAAAAATAAGAAACCATGTCGATGACATTAGCTAATTTAATCTTCCCTTCATGTCGTTTGATATTTTAAGCATTTTTTAGGATAGTCATGGATATGGGAATTATACTTTAAACAGTAACTAAGAATGAAATGGTCAATTAAGACACACATATGATAACGGTATACACAATAGCATGATGCTAAATCTGTCAATAACCACAATATAATATACCATACAGAACCAAGCTACACATGAATGGAACTTCACCATTGAGACAGTGTCTATAAATGTATCCTCTTTGACTTTTCATCTATTTGTATTTTCTATCAATACTTGATGCCTTAAGATTCGTCAATAACCATCAGGTCATTGTCTGCTATGAGTTTTTCTACTAATATCATTTTTGGAGATAAACTTACAAATAAAATGCTAACCTAGTGCCGATAATAATGCTCCAAGAAAGATTTTGAATCCCAATAAGTTGTAGTCAACTGCTACTGAATTTATGGATTAACAACCAAAAATCTAAATATAGTTAAAAGTAATTCATGAATTAAGTCGATAAATGGAAACATGAAATTAAATAGTTTTGAGAAGCCACGTTAGCACCTACATGTTATGTCAAGTAATTGATATAATCTTCATAACATAGTTAAACTTCATTGAAATACCAAGTTTTTCTGTCATCTATATCAAGGAAGCAGACTAAATCTTATAAATAACCATTGTGGTTGTGTTATAGAAAACTGCAGTTACGGTTATATAATCATTAACTTTGTATGGAAAATACATACTACATTATGGACATCATAGATAGTGGATGCAAGGCTAGATAGGATAGGGCTAAGATCATAGTCAAAATTCATTGGTTGATTACAAAACCTTTCGCTTACCATACTTAAAGGCAGTTAACTCCTTGTTTTAGCACTTTTAGTCACTTTATAATATCATTATTTATTTCAAAACTATTTTTTGTTAATTCTTTTGCTAAAATATTTGCTCCATCTGACTCTCAATGTAGGCTCTACCAATGATCATAAAGTAATATGAAAGATAACCAAGTTTTACAAAAGTACCATCAACATTGCAAATGTCATATAATATCATCACTTTAGAAGAATACATTAGATATCTTATTGTGTTTAATTCAAATGTATCATAGGTCAAACCACTCTGATAACAGAGGTATATAGCTTGCTGCTGCATCTTTTCATTTTAATAAACTATTTTTTCCCTTATCCTTCTTTTTTCTTTTTGAATTTCACATTTTATATTTAAAGCATACAAAAAGAGTATGTTATGATTTCTATATTTTGAATAGCTAAACAACTTATGATTAAATAACTTTAATCTAGTTACTTAAAGATAGACTTGCCTTTATGATATCACTAGTGTGAACCCGTGCTTCACACACGGATTGTTGAAATAAATTGTCTAGTTTTTTGAATTTTTATCTATTAAAATCAATAACAACTTTTTCATCATTCTTCATACTACAGTTTGTTTTTACAATTAAGTCTTGCAGCAAAATTAAACAATCATGGTCTTATAACAAACCTTGGCATTGTGCCTAAAAGTCGTTTTGAACTGAATGTAGGAAAATGATTGCAAGAAGAAATTAACGCATGACATTCATATTAAAAAACACTTCGAGTGTATATATTTTTGAATAAAACAATATATTAAAATAATAAGCAACATTCACGAATGTAGGCCAAACTAAACCGACACAAATCTTATTACCTTAATTTACTACGTAGAATACAATATTTGCCAACTTACCATGTTTACCGAGAACACATCCTTTGATTTGTCCATTACAATACTCGTAATTATGAGTTTGACTAAAAGTTGGCAACCTAGGTTGAACTGGCTGAGACATACCTTATTATTTGATTATGAAGCAGCTGAGAAGTACTAAACTTATATGGATAATCTATGCATAACCTTGGTTGAATCTGTTAAACATAATTCCACATAAAAACTATCCATATATTATTTTTAAATGATGCAGTGTTCTCCTTGTGATATTTATTTTCAAGCATCGCCCTTCACCAGTTCTGCAGCAACTTAATTTGCAGTAGCAGTTCTTCTTGAAGTTCTTTATTAGCACTTCATTCTGTGAAGACGTTGCAGCATGCTAATCGCTTGCAAATATAGCAGCAGTTTTTCTCTTTCATCACTTCATACTATCGAGATTCTCGTAGCATGCTTCCCACTTGTAGTTGTAGCAACAATTATTCATTTGTAGAGCTTCATCTTCGGCTTGCTTACAGAGAACATGCTCTAGTGGCATAAATTTGCCGCTACATTTACTGCAGTTCTTGTTTTCTCCTCTACCTGAATATGCTCAATTGGCATCTTATTTCTATTATGCCACTCAGACATTTTTCATCCTGCTTTAAGATCTCTCGTTAAACCTGCTACTCACTCAATCAGTCATGATATCCTCGATTGCTGCTGTTAATTGTTTTACCTTCACGTGTTGTCATCAACCTCTACATTGTATTAGCATGGCTTCAATGCCAACATGTTGTTGCTCAAGTTCTACTGCAACAGTTTTGAAATGCTTGCATAGCTTCGGTGCCTACATGTTGTTGCTCAAGTATTGTCGCATCAGTTTTGAATGCTCTCTGCCACTTTAGATCACAATGCACTATAGTTCTGAAATGCTCTTAGTTTGCGTTTTCTTTACTACTGCATTTCACATTGCCGCCTAAGATCTGGAATGTCTTCTATCACTTTAGAACAGCATCAATCACAACCTATTGCAGCTACACAACTTGATATTTGAGAGAAAATGTACTGGACGCGCAATAAATTTTGGCTTAGTTGATAGTGTGCACAACGTTTCCTCCATTCTACGCATTTTTTCATTTTTAAGCATCTACCTTTCATTCTTCCCACTGTAGTTTTAGTCTACTACCTGCATCTGCCCTTCCTGCTAGGTAAAGCTATCACGCAATTCTCAGCTCGTTCATTATCTAGCCGCTCACTTCAAGCCTCTTGTACTGCCTCATATTGCAACTTAGTCAGCCAGTCCACATGCAACTTATTACAACTCATCCACAGCTACATATCACCCAGTCAATACTACATAGTCTAATTATGCATTTCAATCATCCTTTGCATTGCGTTGCAGTCAAGCTCTGCTATATGTATTTTACGATTCAGCCTGTCCTGGTCTAATCTATATCACTAATAATGTATATCTGTTGTAGTCGAGACACAGTTCAGCCTACATATCTACTTCACTCAGCTATTTCCAGTTTTGTAGTCAAGGTAAGGTTCAATCTACATCTCTGTTTCACTCTACTGTTCTTTGTTTTATAGTCAATCCATCTGTGTTGCATCTATCTTTATTAAACTCATTATTGAAAGCCAACATGATGCTACATGAAATTGCATTTTTAGTTCGGTTCTGTTCTGCAGTCTCTCTTTTTTATTCAACTACTTCTTGTTTTGCATTGAAAGCGAATATGGAAGCTATCTTGGTTCCCTGTAATGCTTAGTCTACCCCTGTTTATACCATAACATGATTAAATTAAAAGCGAGAACAATAATTTATTTGAAGTAAATCAAAGCAAAGAATGATATTATTACATTGTAAAGCATTTACATAACATTAATTACTACTGGCTATCTATATATCATTGTTAAAAACATAGTTATTCGCTATGATTTCAAACCAGATGACATCCATTACACTTCATTATGTGTTACATAATTAGTATTAGAAATCCTATTTGGATCTATGTTAAAAAAATGAACATGAAGTAACAACTTTTATATTATTAAGTTGTCCTTTTAATTTATATGAAAAGGATGGAACTATTGTCAAAAGTGAACAAATTTTTGGTTTGGATTTGTATTTATTTAATAAATTCTCTTAATATACTGCAAATTTTAATCTAATCTTATGCATTTTTGGATCTGGTTATTTATTTCTGGCACTCTTCTATGAATGGGTACAACATGAGCACTCTCGAGAGGTATTAGTGCCAACAGTTATCATGATAAAAGAGCCAATAATCCCTACTCCTACCTGACATAAGTGTGATGTATTTTACAACAAAAGAGTAATAAATTTTGGTGTAAACTATGTCAATAATTCTTGAGTAGGATTAATAAACATTTAAAAGTTTAGGAAATAAATTTTGATTTTTCCAAATAGTTGGTTGAAACTTGGAAAATGGAAAAAAGCTTTTTACTGGATAAAATGAAGTTAAAAATATTGGTAGGGTGCAAAAAATTCATAAATCATTAATATACTATAAACTTCCAAAAAAGAAAATGTATGCACAAGAAAAATCCATCAAGAAATGAAAGTTTTATAGAAGCAATGAATATATGAAAGAAAAATCCAAAATTTCCAATGATTAATAATATTAATGCTTTTATTGTAAACAGGAAATTATTGTCAAGGACAAAATTTCTCAGCGTTTTTGCCTCAAGGACAGGCCTTCAATATTTTATCCTGAAGGACAACTTTCTTTAGGTATCAGTTTTTAGTTATTGATAACAGTTTTTAGGTATCAGTTTGTAGTTACCGGTAGCAGTTTTTAGATATCAGTTTTTAGCTTGGTAGCAGTTTTGTTGTCCTTATGAATAATTTTTGAAAATGTTTGTCCTTATGAATAATTTTTAGAAGAATGTTTGTCCTTGTGGTAAAAATATTGAGGTTGTGTCCTTGAGGCAAAAATATACAGATCTTTGTCCTTTAAATTAATTCCCCCGTACTAATTAAGTTAGGATAATTATAGCAATGTTTTAGTTTATAAATTACTACATACACGTGTTCTATAAATTTGTAAATCATGAACTTAGCTCCAATATAAATAATGACCAACATCTATAATGCTTGTTCAACAATGTAAAATCATGAATTATGATCACAAACTCAGTTTAAAATATGTACATATAAAGCGTTGGTTTCATTTTCCATTATACATTTATAACACTGAAGTATTTTTTCTTTCACGATAAATATACATTGGACATATCTTTCAACTACGGTAATTGTACAAAGCAGGTTCAATGTGTAAAGCAACACATATATGTGTAAATGTTAGTCAAACCTCTAACTCAATCCATACAACCTATAATATAATATTTAAGAACAAAAAACAACATATAACAGTCGAACCTACAACACAGGAATGTGTAACAGCCATATAAATTATAATACCCACATAATAACATGAATCTCACTACAACAATTTTACATATTCTTCATCTTGTAAATTCTTAACTCGTTCTCCTTATTCCCTACTCCCACTTTATTTTAATGGTTTTTTCTATACTGACATAATAACCTAAAAAAATATTATAAAATCAAAGATAAATTTTGGGATAGTTAAGAGTGGATGCAGAGACCGATTATGAGATAAAACAAATTGCTACAGTGTTTTGTAATATAATTTTCTGTTATCATTCGAAACTCTAATAATTGTGGTACATGGAATATTACATGGTGATATAAATAAGCTTTTGTATTGTATTGTCAAACTTTGTTTTGGACGTTTATAATCATAATTATAATCCTAGTTTTTTCAACTTTTTCTAATTTTAGCAAAATTTCATGGGTACCCAAGGTACATAAACAACTTCATAAGTAATTTAGCGCATGTTGTGGGTTTTGTGGCAGTCAATACAATTACATCAATTGATTTTCTGATGGTAATTCAATGGAAATAATATAATGGGTAGTCATTGTACAGGCTCAAGCAAGGAAATCACAGTGAGTGTGAATAAAATTGTCAATAGTTTGATTCAAGAAAAATGATTATGATGGATAGTGAAAATTTTGAAGCTAAGTTCAACAATAATTTGGAGTAATGAACATGAATCGTTTCTGGTAAAATAATTCTACTATAATCAGCAAATGTTTCAATATCAAGACAGGTTAAAAGAATTACAGTAATAAACTGAAAAGGATGGTATCATAATGTACGGGAAAGAGAAAACAAATTTTTTGACTGTAATGAAATATAGTAGTAAGAGTAGTTCAAACTAAATTTAAGATGTTATCGAACGCAATGGTGAAAATGTTGTACAAAGAGTTGTATAAATGTTGTTCGATACCATGCAATTGATATCATCTTAACATGTTAATCAATTGATATAGTTAAACATTTTGTGTTTGAGTGCAGTGGATACTAACACAAAATCTATAAAACAAATTACATGGTACCAAGGGTGATCATTGTAAAGGTGGTTTTAAACCCAACCGCAATCCGTAGGAAAAGATAAAAATAGTATAAAACCATTAACTCGAAAAGACAAAGTAAAATAAAGGCCAATAACCAATTAGGCAATAAATGTAGTAACCCTCTAAGACAAATAATCGTGTTCATTGTAAGTGCCATGCTTATATTGGCATAGCCAAGGCTATTTTAATTTTAGGTTCATTAACCTGGGTACACCTATATAATATTCATATTTGTCATTAAATTACTATCTTGACGGAAAAGGCGTACATCATAAATTATATATATATATATATATATAATAATGGAAATACTATCGGAATTTCAAATAGAAAATTAATGTATATGTTGCAAAGTTATTAATTCAAACCCAAAATAGTTAATTAACAAAACTAAGTAATAAATTCTAAATAGTTATTTAAGGAGATTAAGCACTCACAATTCCACTACATGAAATAAAAATAAAGAATCACAAAATTAATGACAAACATGATGTGGACCTTCAAAGATCCATGGATTATGCCAAATCATATAAATATACTACAATGTTCCACTTCCACTTGAGTATAATGGATATCTTTAATTACTATTATTTTAAATTCTTGGGATATTCTGAAATTCAAAGATAATATTGGAACTATATAAATATATATATGATTTTGGTCCTTCAAATTACTGACCTAAACGTCAGATTTACATTTCCAATTTATTTGAATATTAACAAATGAATAATCAAAAGTGGAACAACATATATTTACAGTCATGCATATAGGGCAGTAGAAATTATTAGGTTACCATCTAACTCCATATTTTAATTAAACTATTAAAATAACACATATATTGGTTAGAAATAATCATAAATCCCTCGATCATGGTCCAAGTTCTTTTTTATGATTTTACTTACAATATAGTTTCCATAAACATCACTTATAAACCAACATTATAACCTCCAGTAAACAACTTTTGTAATTAGTTGTCAAACCTGTATGTAATAAATAGTTTGTTGTCTAATTTTAAATGTGTAATCATCTAACATTTCAAGTAAAAGTCTACCAACAATCAGTGTATGATTAATAATAAAGATTATCATAACTTAAAAAATGCAACAGTGTAATGAATCATAAAATTTTGTAAAATAATTCACAAAATTCATAAATATACATGCATTCCTTCGATCATCATGACAAACAACAAAGAACACACATACCTGCACTGCAAAAATAAATAAAGGGAAGCGAAGAATGAGTACAACCATTTATAGCACATTTTCTTATATAAGGTCAACCATTAAAGTTACCAAAACTGTAACCTTAAGGAGAATGATAAAGAACATACTAATAACAAACTTTTAAGATATTAGGTACATGTAATAACTAAATGCTGAAAACAGAAAAGGAGGTTATGAAATGTGGAAATGTTAATATACCTTGGTTCCTTTGACCATCACAACAGACAACAAAGAGCATAAATACTCTGCAGTATAAAAAAGTTAAGGGGAGAAAATAATGAGCACAACCATTATATCTTCATATCTAATGTATGTTTTTATAAACATGATCAACCATTAAACCCACTTAAGCTACGGCCTTGCGGAGAATCATGTAAAACACAAACATCAAACCTTAAAGTTGTTAGGTACATGTAATAGTTAAATGTCGAGAAGAAAAAAGATAGGAGGCTGTGAAATGTGAAAATGTTAAGTGGAGTTCTATATTTAGCTTAGTTTTCACTTAGTACCTAAGAAATGCATCCTTGATTTTCTACTGGTTTACCAAAAATGATCCATTTGCAAAATCAGTTAACTTATTAGTAAATAATACAAATATTTAAATTTTATGTGCAATTATTTAGTTTAGCATAAAAATATTATTCACTATTAAAGGAGTTCAAATGTAAAGATTAGTGCTTCATACTGATAGTTCATCATAAACTTAGAAACTGAAATAATGGAGAAAGAAGAAAAAGCACAGATAGAAAATCAGAATTATGAATTTCACCCCGAAGTCCACAGTTAAGTTTTCATAAGATGATCAATGTGGACATCATTAACGGTCCGATGATTTGATCTGATGTTGATTGCTTCAAAATAGAATTTGGGTTGCTGCGAGTAGAAGAAAATTAGAATCGATGAGATTTGGCTGTAAGAATAAACAACCACGGAATCAATATAGCAATCAACAAACTTTTCCACGTTTTCCTTTATTAGAAATGATTAATAAAGAGTGGCAATCAACAAATTTTAGGTATATATCTGATGCATAAAAAAACAGAGATAATTTTACCTGAATAATCTGTATCAGCTTGAAGCATTTGCAAGCTTATGGAATTTGTTTATGCTTATTCAACCAAGAAAAAACACAACAAACTGGGCATGAACGGTTAACCTGAAGAACAAAATAAAAACGATGGTAGAAGATGAAGACTGCTGAGAAAATTATTATGAGAACTGAAGAGATGGAGAGGAGTAACTGGTAGATGGTCGTTTTGGAAGTGATTCCAGGTTGAATTAGCTAGCGATAGTGGTCGGATGGGAGGGCAACGGGGGAAGAAAGGAGAAGTTAAAATCGAGGTTGACCTAATTGCAACAGAGGAAAAGATGAAAAGAAAACTAATTGAATGGGAAAATGCGAATATCTAAATTAGCTAATCTGTAATGTGTACTAACCCATAAAATGGCTGGCTACCTGTCAGAATTAGATTGAGCAAGGGTGGGGAAGTAGCCGGAAAAGAGCAAGGGAGAAAGATGGAGGACGGCCGAGCTTCCACTCGTGACGATCAACGATATGCTTGAGATTTGAGAAGAAAATGTTGGATCTAGGGTTAGGTTTAGGGTGGAGAGAGAGCAGAGAAAGGAGATGCGCAGGGCAAAATGATAAGGGAAGGAAGATAAGGAAAATAAATGCGACTGTTCATTTCAGAAAATCTAGAGGCGAGAAAGAATGATTTAGGGTTAACTTGGAGACCGTTCAGTTGCCAAATTTCAAGGGGGCCTGTGTGAGCTTGAAATTCAACTCACTAATAATAATATAGTATAGATAACCATGTGCAAATATTATTAGTATTTGACGATTTCTTTCCTATGCATTGTCAATTCACCTTTTAAGTTTGGTAATATGCTGCTTGTTAGAAATAGTCAATAACCATATGTTCCTATTTATATGTTAGTGCCTAGAGTTTAGGAAGTAGTGGGTATTTTTCTTTTATTTAAAGCTTTGTACGTAGTTCTTATGATAATGAGAATAACAATGTAGTACTTTTGTTTAACGTTGTATCTCTCTCTTTTCTCTGTTTCAAATTCCAACATGGTATCAGAGCCATGTTAGAGAGAGCGTGCACTAGAGAGAGAGTGATAATAATAATAATAAAAATCGCAACCCAAATTCGACAAAATCCTTTTTTTTCTTCTCTTATGTCTTCGGCCTGATCTTTCCTCTTTGCTTCTGTAAAATGCCAGCCTCGTTTTTTTCCTCTTCGCTCTGTAATTAGGGCTTTGATAATTGGAGCACCGATCAATTGCTGGTCGTTCCAAATTGCTTCGATTGCTTCTATAAATTGCTTGCGGTCGCCTCAAATTAGTCGAGTTTGAATGATGCTTGAATTGATGGTCTTCGTGATGGAGTTGCGGTGGTGCTTTCGATGGGGGTTGAGGACTGGGTGGCAGTTAACGTTGAGGGTGGCCGATTTGGAAATCGATGGCGGCGGATTCAATATCGAATTGAAGGTGGAGCAGCGAAGTCGAGTGCAAATTGTGTTGTAGTAGATCGAGTTCAGGCGTGCTGTTGAAGGAGATTGAGTTTGATGTCATGTTTTGTTTGGGTTTCGAGGTGATGGTTGAGGTGAAGTTAGCTGGGAGGTGATGTTGAAGATCGGTTTTTTTGTTCGATGCTAACAGCGCCGATGATGTTTGGGTGATCGATTGCTATGGTGATGTCTTGTTCGATGAAGATGCAGGTGATGTAGTGGAGTTGATATGCAGATGCAAGGGTATGGAAGTGGTAGTGATGTAGCTTTGAAGTGGCTGCGACTGTTCTGTAGTGGATTCAAGGCTGTTTGCAGTGTGCAATGTTGTGAAGTTGTTGCCTTGGTAACTGGGCAGTGGTTGAGCAGCAGTTTATATTGTGTAGTAGGAAGTTGGAGAAGATGGACTAGGATGTTTTGAGATATATGGCAGTGGACAGTGAATTGAAGCAGATGATATACAGTTGTTTGGAAGTTTGTGATCAGGCTGAGGAAGGCAATTTTGAAAAGATGTAAGTGAAATTAAGTGATGTGGAAGATGACAGTAGGGAATGAATGTTGAAGTGCAGTTTTCGTATATGTTGAATGAACTTTGGGGTTGGTGGAGTGTGCAAGCTTGATGACAGAGGAGATGGTAGTTGTATATTGATTGTTGTTTGTATTGATGAGTTGATAGCAAGGATTTGGAAGGTGAGTTAATTGAGCACTGTGCAGTTTCAGGCAATGGGGTGGTTGACAGGGGTGAATGATATATGTCAAAGTAGAGGTATTGAATGAAGTACAATATGGATGTTGAAGTGATAAGGTGTATGTAAGTTGGTGGCTGCTGCTATGGTTTGCAGGTTGAAAGAAAGGGTTTTTTTGATGTGGCTGTTGCAGTTTTGAGAAGTGAAGTGAGTAAAGGAGAATGTGGCAAATGTGCTCGGGTTTGATATGGTATGGTATGGTGAATTATAGACTGTGACGGCCAGGCAGTATGAAGTTTATGGTCAGATATGGTTTGCTAGGCAGTTGCCAAAGATGGAGTGCACAATGATATGTGAGATGTTGGTTTTGTATTGTATGGTAGTGGGAATTGTGGCAAGCAAGTGTGACTGTGTTTCAGGTGATGACTGTGATGTAGAGGATAGATTTGCAGGCATATGGTAAGTAAATGGATATGATTGTTGGTGCAGCAGCTTGTTTAGTTGAGGAGGAATGTGCACAGAACGGGGAGCAACAGTGGCGATGAATGTGCACGTAGATATGCATAATGCAGGGTTGAAGTGAATGAGCAATGTTTCAGTTGGCAAGTCAGGGCTATGTGGTCAGTAGCAGCAGTAATATGATGAGGATGTAGTTATGAGTGGGTATGTTTGTGAAGAGGCAGTGGTCTACCAATGTATGGCAAGATGAAGTGATGGGTTTGGTAAGAGGAGACTGTTTTGTGACATTTTTGAGTTGTCCCCCAATAGAAAAGTGCTGTGATCTATGAAGCAAACTTCTTTTCTTTCTATACTTGTCAGATAGTTTGATCGAGCAGTTAGAGATGATTCTAGTTACGAAGTGTTGAAGCAGTTGGGGTTTGTGGATTTAGGTAGTACAGGCTGAAGGTCGAAGGAAGTTTGGGTGTGGGAATTCGTCGCTGTCATGTTTTGATGAACAAAGGTTGTGGCAGTAGGTTGATTTGTGTAGTTGGGGTGATGTACCTTGATTGTAGAATGCTGTTTTGAGATAATGGTGAATGTGCATGTGTTGAAACTGAGATGTGTGGTATGCAGTTTTGTAGTTGTGGTGAAGGAGAGTCGCAGTGTTGTGATTGAGCTGATGAAGACTGAGTTTGTTTTTCAGATGTTTGTCGCAATGGTGATGTTGATATTAGCATGAAGAAGACGTTCTGCAAATCGTTGGTTGCATATGTTGATAGTGAAGAAAACGATGTCGGTTATGAGGTTGGACAATTCGAAGAATGCTCGAAAACTGTTTGATGATATGCCTACGAAAAGATAGGCATGCCTACATGTGAAGTAGGCGGAGTGAGGAAGATTTGGTTTTGTGTCATCCAACAAGTAAGGAAGAAGAGCCGCGGTTCTCACTTGTTGGGGAGATGACTGATACGAGGGACGACCCGAATGAAGAGGTCAGTGGATCCCTAAGAGTAAACCAATGGTATTTGTTGATGGTTAAAGTACTAATCAACGTAAAACATTTGAGCATGCCCAACCAAATAGAGATGAAAGTTGTGACCGAGTTCGTCTATGGAAGACGATGAAGAAATTATGTTGTAAACTGAATATTAGCACATTCAGTTTAAGGGAGGGTGTTAGAAATAGTCAATAACCATATATTCCTATTTATATGTTAGTGCCTAGAGTTTAGGAAGTAGTGGGTATTTTTCTTTTATTTAAAGCTTTGTACGTAGTTCTTATGATAATGAGAATAACAATGTAGTACTTTTGTTTAACGTTGTATCTCTCTCTCTTTTCTCTGTTTCAAATTCCAACATGATTGTTAGGTGTGGCTTGCATTGTAAATGGAGTGGGTGCGTGGATTGAGCAGGTTAAAAGTCCCACATCGCAGGATATTCGGAATAATCGTGGTATATATATGGGATTGGTGGCACGTAACATTGGGGATTCCTTTTGTTACAATGTGTTGCCAAGACCAGATTATATGCTCGATGAAGGCGATGGAGGGATGTTCAATCGGGACGCCGGCATAGGAGACTTCGACCGTTGACCCCGGATAGACACGGTGAAGCGAACGCGTACGGTACGCGGGAATGCCGAAACTCAACATGGTATCAGAGCTCCATGGTTCGATGGGACCGGTATGATGCAGCGTGACCGAAGCATGGCTCCGAAGGGGCTTGAGCATGGGATGCTCGTCAAGGTGGAGATATGGTTAAGCAGTCGCTCCATCCTGCTTATGAGAACTCAGGGTAGCAGCCTCATCCAACTGCGAAGAGGACTCGGTATAACTCCAAGGTGACTTGAGCAATGCTCGCCAAGGTGAAGATTGTTAGGTGTGGCTTGCATTGTAAATGGAGTGGGTGCGTGGATTGAGCGGGTTAAAAGTCCCACATCGCAGGATATTCGGAATAATCGTGGTATATATATGGGATTGTTGGCACGTAACATTGGGAATTCCTTTTGTTACAATGTGTTGCCAAGACCAGATTATATGCTCGATGAAGGCGATGGAGGGATGTTCAATCGGGACGCCGGCATAGGAGACTTCGACCGTTGACCCCGGATAAACACGGTGAAGCGAACGCGTACGGTATGCGAGAATGCCGAAACTCAACATTGCTCTCTGTTGCCAACTACAACCTACTCTTCAAATGTGTGGAACTTTGTCTTCCTGTTAAATTGTATGTTGACGATTGGTAAACTTAAATTGTTTCTTTCATTTTTCCTATAGTTCCCTTCTAACTGCCTATTCCTTTGGAACTTAACCTTTACTTCATTATTGCTGCTTATTTCCGTATTATCTTGCCCATTTAGGGAAAATATATGTTCTTAGCGCTACCATCACCAAATTGAGGACCTCTTCATCTTGGTTTTACATGTCTCATGTGCTGTGCAAAGGCTCTACACATCTTGAAGCAACATAATATGTCTGCTCCAAATGCCACCGGTTAGTGAATGAACCATGTTTCTTTACCTTATCTTAACTTTCATTTTTATAAATTTTAATTACCTATTCTTCCTTAGGTATCATTTGAACATCGATATTGCTGATAATTTACCTTAGCTGCTGTGATCGTTTTTGAGAGGAAGAGAGGTTTATCGGTGTTAATGTAGATGAAATAATCAAAATCTCAAAGATGGTTATACATAGTTAACATATAAATACTGCCTTGACTACTAAATATTCACCGTATTTTTTAATCCCTAAGTCTTTATTTACTAATATTATCCGTTCTCTACTTCAGGAAAACGGAGATAGGAAGGTGGAAAACATTTTTCAACAGTCAGTTGGAGTAGAGGTTATTTTTGAATTCAGGCCAAACAACTTCGAAATGAATAACAAGGATACATTCATCACGGCTCAAAAAATGACAAAAAAATTATGTCCTCTCAATTAATTTCTTCAGCATCACAGGTAAATTTTTCTGTACCTATATATGCAATGATATGTGATAATAATTAAACTGTTACAACACCTTTTATCTTTTTCTTATATGATTTGTATAACCTGTTTTAGACCACTACTTTGACGTGACAAACTAAACATTGATAATAGTGCAACCCAACCAAGCGATATCACTTCAATTACGTCTGATTACAAAGGAAAGAAACTGGTATTAAGACATTTGAATATTCTAATTATATGGTTAAATTTGTGTACTTAAACTATTTACGTTCAACAATTTTTTTGCATAGAAATAGGTTGTTGACGGTGTCATCAATGACAGTCATGAATGCAATCTTCCTTTTGCAAATACAAAAAGGGTGGAAGAAGAGCGATTTACATGTAGCTGTATGTATGATGACATAATTTCTTTTACCAAGTTTTACCTTCTATATCATACTTATTTAATTTTACTTTCAATATATATTTTATTATCAAATGTTTACTATTTTAGTGCACAAGTCCATATTAACCTTTCTGATCTTATATATTACACAGCTATTTTATCTTTGTTTTTCCACACCTATAACCGTTGATACCAAACTGTACAGTGATGTAAAACAACAATTTTTTTTGAAGGATGAAGAAGTTGTTTCTAGTCATGAGAAATCTGTCTGTACTCAAGCAGGAGAAAAACGCAGAAAGAAATAAATATAACTGCACTGTTACATTATGGACTTGCTGCTCTTCTTTATGTAGTTTTCATTCTATTTTTTCTCATTTTTCTTCTCTGTTAGTCTGTGCTCTGCTTTTGTCTTTTAAGAACATTCATACACCTGTTGCTACTCACTGTGTAATTTGATATTTTCTTCTATTAATTTGTTCTATTCCATTCAACTATACTTACTATTTTTCCTGCCTATTCATTGACTACACCACTTGATGTACCGTACCGTATTCATATTTATTCTGGCTGACTGAGCTGCATTTTGTACTTAATTTATTACTATATTTTACTAATGCTGGTAGGTTTAAATTGCTTCTGGTAAACTGCTTTTTTTAGCCATTAACGTGTACCCTTTCGTACTTACAAATTACTGGAACCTACATGCATAACTTTCATCATTTTATTCTTTCAGTTTATTACTCTTTTCACATTCTTTCAATTTTATAAACTCAGCTGCAAGCCTGCAACCATTGCGCAAGTCCCAATTACATTCAAACTATTCGTTAACCTTTGTTTGTCTACAGACTGATATTATACGATACGGCTTTTTTTGGCTGATCGACGTACAAAAAAGTACACAACTCAATGATGATGCAGTAATAAAATAATTTTGTGTCCTACCTTGCCATTTCTTTTCAACTTTACCTTATTTGATATTCTCTAAACGCCGCTCATTGTTACCCATAATATTATGAAGTAGCCAGTGTACTGGACTTATGCATTTATATAGATTACGAATTTATACGGTTACGCAAATTTTTTGAGGTTGAAAGTTTGGATATGTTTTACTTATAGAACATTGATGATAAACCTATTAAACCGCTGCTTCTTCTGCGGTTTGCCATTCAAACCTTGGCTTATAAATTGTTGCTTCGTTTTGTACAACTGCAACTTCAACTCATGATATCACGAATTGTTATTACATTTTTCTAAATAAGTGTTGTAGTTATAACTACTTTAGTGTGAATTGCACGGATATAATTGTTATCTAACTATAACAACCCGTATTTTTGAATCTTTCGAATTGGAATATTTAATTTATTTAAATATTCGGATTCGAATTTAAATTATAATAAAATCTATGTTTTAAAATTAGACCTAATTTCTAATGACGTATTTTTAATTTATTTTATAGAAATTTTCCCATAATTTTTAATTTGAAAAATAATTAACTTTTCATTTGAAGCTTTTTACGTCAAACATCGGCACTTTTAAAATTTAACAAAATAAGTTAACTTATTTATTTTATTGTTGTTCTTTGATTGTCTCACATGGTTGAGCGTGATCATATTTTTACTTTTGTTGTTTGTGGCCCGTATGCGAACGTGATATTATGCAGCGTGGTCCCTAAAAACTTTAAATTAAAAACATTACAAATATCTCTCTGCACAGCAGCTCATGCGCACACTACTTTCTTTTGCTTTGCATTAAATGATTGTCTTTGCACCTGAGTTTTGATATGGCTTGCGGTAAATATTTGTATTTATGTTTCCTTAGCTGCTAAGTGATCTACGCCTATATATACATTACAAATTTCAAAAGTACCGACATTTAACGTAAAAAACGTCAAACGAAAATTTAATTATTTTTCAAATTAAAAATTATGGAAAAATCCTATAAAACAAATTAAAAATACATTATTAAAAATCAGGTCTAAATTTGAAACATAGATTTTATTATAATTTAAATTCGAATTCGAATATTTAAATAAATTAAATTTTCCAATTGGAAGATTCAAAAATACAAGTTGTTACATTCTTCTCCCCTTAAAAGAATTTTATCCTCGAAATTCTATGGATGGAAAAATATAACGAAAACCAAACAGTTAACAAAAGCTAAGCACACCAAAAATTATATTACCCATAACCCCGGCCGGAGGTACGGTGTCTTATCCTATCCATCTTTATTTATCAAATTAAGGTAGTTTCATTTAAAATTCCTACATTGATTTACTAGTCCTAGATGAATTTAATTAGGCACCTAACCTAATTAAGCTCTAATACCATCTGCAACGATCTGGGTTTTCAGACTAGTCAAAATCGTCGAAAAAACTGTCCATTCTAAAACTACGGATGAAAACTACTATGTAACAACCCGCATATTTTACGATTGAATATTTAAATATTTTATTTAAATATAGAATCGTTAATCGGATTAAGGTCCGAAAAACTACTTTTTGTAAACTGTCAAATTGGGACTCGAGACCACCTTCATTGAGTCCAAAATGGCGTTTACAACTTTTTTGAGTGTAAACATCGATATGTTTGGAGTTGAGTAAAATTTTGATGTTTTCATTTAGGGTTTTGGGTTTGGGTTTCAGCCCATTAATCCAACATATCAACCCAACTCCACTCCACTTCTCTTCACTCCTTCATAATATTCCTAACACTCAAGCTTTAGAAAAATGGTGGAAGAGAAAAAGAATTAGAATTCCTAAACCTTAATCTTCTTTGCAAATACAAATTCTTGCTCCAAATTCAAAGAGAAGCTAAGGTAAGCATCATCTTCTTCTTCTCCATCTCAATCTCTCTCCAATTTCAAAAATTTCCTATAACCTAATTTGGGAAATTATTGCTTCTAGACTTAGATTGGAGCTTCTAGAGTTGAAGTGGTAGAGTAGTTGATCTTCCTTTGCTTTCAAGCTTCTCCTTCATCGTTTTTGGGTTTAAATGTGAGTTTTTGAACTCACATCTATTTCTATAGATATCGTTGTTGTTAGATACGAATTCCTAACACTTATTTATGTTCATTTGCTTTTGATTTGAATTGGTGAATATTCCAATTTTTGGTGTTTTGAGTTCAAATCTTTAAAAATCCAATCTTTGATGTTTGAACACGTTAGTGGGGTGTTTCGAAGGGCCATACAAGGCTGGGTTGTCGCTTGGCATAAATCCCTAGTCGATGTTGCTCGCTCGTTCGCTCCCGTTCCGTGTAATTGATTTTTCCCCAAAAGGGGGCTAGGCTGAATATGCTTCTGAAGCAGGTTCAGTCGATTGAACCAGGAGGTCAGTCGATTGAACCAAAATATGAAAAATGCGTAGAAGCAGGTTCAGTCGACTGAACTAGTGGGTCAGTCGACTGAACCAGGACCTAGGAAATTGCCTGGGTCTGTATCAGTCGACTGACCATCTGGGTCATTCGATTGACCCTGGGGATACAAAATTCGTATCCCTGTGTCAGTCGACTGGCCACCTGGTTCAGTCGACTGACCTTCTTGCTTCAGCCCCATTTGATTATTTTGCTTTGATTTCCAATTTTTATCGATTCGTGATTATCCGATTTGTTGTTATCATTTATTATCTACTCTGATGACTTCTTTTTCGGGATTTTTGAGGATATCCATTTTGATGGATTCGGTATCGATTTCTATGGATTTGATTCACGTCTTCGTATGTGAATTTTTGATGATTGATTGTTTCTACAATCATTCCCGTGACTTGTCACTTTAAATTACAAAGGTTTCTATACTGGTAGTAAATATTCAAACTTTTTACAAAGATGATTTCAACTCTATTTTTAATACAAAGCTCGTTTATAATACCGTTTTCTAATCTATTAGTATATACAAACCTTTACCTCATTCGTATGAGAAAATCTAATTAAACGGCTTAGCAAAACAAGTGGTATGAAACGCTTGCGTTTACTTCGTCGGTTAATTTATGGACTTGTTCGATTGAAAATCTTGTGACAATTTTCGAGTGGAAATCTACAATTTGTTCGTAAATATTTAAGTTAAGCTAGTGGTTATGGGACATGAAGCTAAACTCATATATTTACTAGCTTAGTGTAATCGACACTTGTACTGATCGATGATGATCATTTTGTGATTTAGACAAGCGATGTGCGATGTCTCTTTGTTTGTTTGGGGATTACAATCCCCGTTTGTAGAACTTCGGTTCAATTTGGCGGGGTAGCGATCCGTGGTCTTCGGACCGTTTGTGGAACTTCGGCTCAAAACTGATGGTTAGCGACCATGGAATAGCGTTCCGTTGGTGATACACGTGTTGGTGAGTTTTCATGCTCCCATTTGTGATAGGCCTCCCCCCCTTTATGATTTTTGGATTTCTAATTGATGATTTCTATAATTTGTGTTTTACCTCTTTATGTGATTGGCAATGATATGTTTGTCAATATTTGTGGTTTGGTGAATAAAATAAAGAATATGACATTCTTTTTGGTGCTTTGAGATTCTTGAGATATTGTATGATTTTGTTGTTGTTTAAAGCATATTTGTCACAGTTTGACATTATTGTTATCATACGCTTTAGTTATATCTCTACTCTTATCTCATTTTATAAATGATAACTATAGTAAGACTGATCCATTTATTATTTTCTTATTAAATAATACTCGGGTCAGACCGAGATGTTACAGGTGTTTCTGCTTGACTCCTTATTCGGGATCATCTTCTGACTTTTGTCTAACTACATTAGATTAGTAGTTTTTGTTGTTATACATTTGAGATAGAGACTCCATGATGTATACATATTCTTTTGTCTAGCACTTGTATATATTCTTTTGTGATATTGTGGATCTTGTTTGACCACTACTCTGATATACACTTTTATGTGTTATATTCATATATGTTTCCACCTTTGAGATATGAACATCTGTGACTGATTTATGTTATGTTTATTTTTAAATTTATTTTCGAGGTCCACTTAGCCACTATGTGGTAGCTTTGAGTTTGTATTTGATATGTCGGATTTCCTCTTGAAATGCAATGCATGTTATACTATCTGACATATCGGTACTCGCACAAAGCAATTACACGGATGGTCGCTCCTCAACAGCCTTATTTTTCGAGCTAGTTGATGGCATTGCTCCGTAGTGTCCTTGGCTAGTGTGAGCATAGAGGTGGGGCGTCATAGCTTGGTATCAGAGCCAAACTTTGGAACAATGTACAATGATCTAGCAAGGATCATTGTCCTAAGTCTCTCTTAAGAGTCGTGCCATAGGATTTAATTCGAGTCTTCGTACCGTTCTATCCTATTTCTTTTTTTATGATGCCTTGTTTTATCAATCAAGTTTGTTTGATATTCATTTTGTGAATAACATTTTTCTTTTTTCTTTCTTTCTAAAAGAAGAGGAATTGTTAGACCAGGCCGTCCCAGCGTTGGTCAATCTAGTGCTACTCCCTAGGATGGAGTATTTATGTCTGCTCAGCAACTTCTAGATCTTTTAAGGAATGCTCAAGCTAGCGGACCCACTCTAGAGCCCACCCATCCTAAATCTGGGTTTGCACGCTTGTGCAGTGATTACACCAGTTTGGGTGGAAAGCCATTCAAAGGTTCCGAGAGCGTTATAGAAGTCCAGGCTTGGCTTCGAACATGCGACCGCATCTTTTCTCGCATGAATCTTATTGGTCTCCATCGAGTCCAAGTGGCTTCTAGCATGCTCCAAGAAAGAGCATTAGACTGGTACGAGCTTTTGATCTCTGAAATTATTGAAGCGGATCTTACTTGGGAGCAATTCCGGGAAAGATTCGAATTGAAATTTGTGCCAGAGGCTGAAAAGGTATCTTTAGCCCAACGCTTCGTAGACCTTGTTCAAGGTGAATCTTCTATGACGGATTACGTCGCTTCTTTCGAATCTCTGTCTAAATATGGGGTCGAGTATATTAATACCCCATTGCAGAAAAATCAGAGATTTGTGTATGGCTTGAACAAGAGCCTCAAAAAGCCATTACTTCTGAAATTAGAAGTTTCTTTTGATCAACTTGTTGATATTGCTCTTCGACTCGAAGAGGCTGATAAAGATAGTGATGCTGAGGTCAAACCAAACATCAACAAGAAGAGACCTTTTAAATTCAAGCCTAATCCCAACAAGAAAGGGAAGCAAACAACTTCGGTAGCAAATACTCACAACTCTCGTCGAGGAGAATGTTACAATTGTGGTTCTAAGGACCACTATGCAAACAAGTGTCCGAAGTCTCTTTCTTGCCGCTATTGCAAGAGTTCGGGTCATACTATATCTTTGTGTCCCAAACTTCAGGGCAAGAAGGAGGGCAAGCTAAATGTTGTACAAGCCCCTTCTAACACTTCTCGTGGTCAAGGTATTTCTCATTCTATCCTTGATGGCATTATTATATTTCGTGAATTTCCTATTCGAGTTCTTTTTGATACGGGTGCATCTCACTCTTTTATATCAAAAGAACTTGTTGATGCTTTGTCTTTGGATGTTATTGGCTTGATGACTTCTTTGAGAATTGTGAATCCGGTCGGTGGATCTACAACACTCAGTTTACTTTGTAAAGATGTCGAAATTATTTTATGTGATTACTCTTTCCGTGCCGATTTGCATGTTATGCGTTATTTAGGTTTCGGAATGATTTTGGGAATGGATTGGCTTAACCGTTATGAAGCCTATATCCTATGCCCTAAGTGGATGATATATCTTCGGCATCCTCAATCTGTTAAACAGATTTCTCTTGTTCTGAAAGATTCAGATTCCAATTCGAAAGCATCCTTGTATTCTCTAAATCCTCATGATGACGATAATGATGATGAGGAAGATGTCATTTCTCTCATTCACATTGTTCGTGAATTTTCCGACATATTTGAGCCTGTTTTAGGATTACCACCTAGGTGAGCAATTGAGTTTAGAATTAATCAAATCCCTGGAGCTCAACCGATTACTCGTCCTCCTTATCGTATGTCCAATAAGGAAAATGAGAAGATGCGTAAACAATTATCTGAATTGGAAGCAAAACAATTTGTTCGTTCTAGTTCCTCTCCATGGGGAGCTTCAGCTATTTTTGTGAAGAAATCTGATGGTACACTTAGGCTTTGCGTTGACTACCGCAAACTTAATGATCTCACCATCAAGAATAAATCTCCCTTACCGTGGATTGATGATTTATTCGATCAGCTTAGTGGTGCTAAAGTCTTTTCACAGTTAGACTTAGCAACCGGTTTTCATCAGCTCCGTATTGCAGAGGATAGCATTCCATTGACATCGTTCCATACTCGTTATGGATCTTATGAATGGCTTGTTATGCCATTTGGTTTAACGAATGCTTCATATTATTTCGTTGACCTTATGAATCGGGTTTTCAAAGACTTCCTCGATCGATTTGTTCTTATCTTTATAGATGATATTCTTATTTATTCTAAGACCGAGGAAGAGCATGAAAATCATCTTCGGATTGTGTTGGAAACTCTTAGGAGCAACCAATTGAAAGCAAAATTTTCAAAATGCCACTTTTGGCAATCTCATGTGAAAATTTTAGGACATATTATTTCTGAATCCGGAATTTCCAAGGATCCTTCAAAGATTGAAGCGATTCAAAATTGGAAGAGACCGGAGAGTGTGATGGAAATTCGTAGCTTTCTCGGATTGGCGGGCTATTACCGTCGGTTCATAAAAGACTTTTCTAAGATTTCCGTACCTCTTACTAATTTGACAAAGAAGGGAGTTAAATACATTTGGTCAGACAAATGTGAAGCTTCATTTCAAAAATTAAAAGAACTCCTTTCCGATGCTCCTATTCTTGTGATTACTGATGGGAACCAAGATTTTATTGTTTATACCGATGCTAGTCGAGTTGGTTTGGGAGCCGTTCTCATGCAAAGGGAACGTGTTATCGCTTATGTTTCTAGACAATTAAAGCCTGCCGAGACTAGATATGTCACTCATGATTTAGAGCTCGCGGCTATTGTTTTCGCCCTTAGAATTTGGCGTCATTATCTTTTGGGAGAGAAATTTGTTCTCTATACCGATCATAAATCTTTGAAGTATTTGTTTTCCCAAAAGGAACTTAATTTACGTCAACAACGTTGGCTCGAGTTCCTTGCATCTTATGATCTTGATATTCTTTATACTCCCGGAAAAGGAAATCGTGTTGCCGATGCCCTTAGCCGAAAGCAACAAGCGGTTGTTTCTATGATGATATCCAAGTTGAATGATCTCGCGACTTTATCCACTTGTGAGATTCGAGATCGTGAATCCAATTCGTGTTCATCTCTTGTTTTATATAGCCTTGAGGCACATCCTTCTCTTTTAGACCGCATTCTTGAAGCTCAAAAGCATGATCCCGAATTGGTTCTTCTTAGCCAAAGTTGTGTTAGTCCTTGAGATGATGGTTTTGATGACAACAACCTTAGAATAAGATTATAAAATATAAATACTAACATTATAGTTTAGATATATATGTATATGCAGGATTTAACCATGCAGGTACCAAGAATGAAGACTGTACAGTATAGAGATTCAAGATATCAAGATTGAAGACTCATGAGTATCAAGAATATCAAGATTATCAAGAGTTCAAGATTTCAAGATAAGTATTGAGTCTAGAATTATGTTAAAACTTCATAATAGCACTGAAATCTTCACTCCATTTTTCTTTTGGGATGGAACCCATTTCTACCTTTTTAGTGGCTTACAAACCCACGACAAGTAGCTTACAAACCTACGACAAGTGGCTTACAAACCCACGAACATCCTGGTTTTGTACAAGTTCTCGAGTCCTGATATGATGAAATATTCTACAGGAAGAAGCTTGCAAAACTACTTCAAAATGATTTTCAAAACTACTTCAGAATGATTTTCAAAACTGCTTTTCAAAATGTTTTAGCCTTAAAAATTATCTTTTCAAATGATTTTCAAAAAGATGTTTTAGCCTTAAAATATTCTTTGTTTTTGTTTTTAATAAACTCTTGTTTTTAACTTCGTTTGTTTTAAACTATCTTTTAATTATAATATATTTATACTTAGATTTAAATATAAAATTATAGTAAAATTATATATATATTATTCTCTATATTTATCTATGTATTTTATCTATAGTCAAGTATATTTATAAAGTTTAAATAGTTTTTAATATAAGATAAAGGTTATTTTCAAAGAAAATAAAATCTTCAAAAAATGCTTTGGGATGTCGACATGCCCTAGTACCCCATGTCGACATAGTGACAGTTAGATTCAAAAAATTTAATTTCAAAAGAAGTGTCTATTCGCCATAACCTTTCACGAATGGACATGGCTGTTGTTCTTCTATAAATAGGGGTTAGTTTCAACGAATTTTATATTAGATTTTCTGGTTTTTCACTTCTCTTCTTCTTCCATATTTTCTTATTCAAAATCCTATCATCACTCTGCCGAAATCAACATTGAATCTAACTAGATCATCTCTGGTTTGATTCTCTATCACTATCTCAACAAGATCCCAGTGCTATTCAGAGTTATAGGCTTCTTTGTAATCTATCTAGTGAGAAAAGGTGTGATTGTAGCCTTGGAAATCAATCAAGCGAGAAAAGGTGTGATTGTAGCCTTGGAAATCAATTGGTTGAACTTGTTGCCCCGGAAATCAAGTATCTCTACCCAGAGGATTGTGATTCTGGAGGGTGTACCTCGTAGCCTTGAAACCGAGGGTTGTAATTGTTGAATTTCTTTTGAAAGAAAATCCGTACTTAGTTGTGCGGGACTGGATGTAGGGTAACACCGAACCAGTATAAAATCTGGTGTGTTCTTTCCTTTACTGCATTTACTTTATTTATGCATCTTTGTTTGATTCTGTGATTATATCTGTGTCTGAATATTACATACATTTGTGTTCAAATTAACATAAACTCAAAAAGATTTAGTAATTTCTTTTAAACACTATTCACCCCCCCCCCCTCTAGTGTCATTCCTAGCCTTAAGATCCGTAATTCGCATTCCTCACAAGTTGTAGGGATAAAATTGATATTGAAGGTTTGAAAGACTTTAATATTGATGCTCGTGGCGGTATTCGAAAATTTGGTAGACTTACTGTGCCAAATATTATTGATCTTCGTAAAGACATTTTAGAAGATTCTCATCGTTCTAAATTTACCATTCATCCCAGTAGTAGTAAAATGTACGCGGATATGAAGCGACTTTATTATTGGGATGGAATGAAATCTGATATTGCTAACTTTGTTAAGCGTTGCATGACTTGCCAACTCGTTAAGGTTGAGCATCAAAGGCCCGGTGGGTTATTGCAACCTTTGGAAATTCTAATATGGAAGTGGGATCAAATTTCCATGGACTTTATTGACGGTCTTCCCCGTTCTCGTTCGGGCCATGATAGCCTATGGGTGATAGTAGATAGACTTACAAAATCCGCCCATTTTCTTCCCGTTCGGTCCAATCGGACCGTACCTACTTTGGCTAAACTCTTTGTCAGGGAAATTGTTAAATTGCATGGAGTTCCTACTTTTATTGTTAGCGACCATGATCCATTGTTTACTAGTGGATTTTGGAAAGGTCTTCAAAAAGCTTTGGGGACAAAGCTTAATTTTAGCACCGCTTATCATCCCCAGTCCGATGGACAAACCGAGCGGGTGAATCAAACTCTTGAAGATCTTCTTTGTGCTTGTGTTCTTTATTTTGGTGGAAGTTGGGAAGATCATATTTCTCCTGTTGAATTTTCCTATAATAATAGCTTCCAATCTAGTATTGGTATGGCACCTTCCGAGGCACTTTACGGAAGGCCATGCCGATCTCCTTCATGTTGGCTTGAAGCCAGTGAGAAGCTGGTTTTAGATCCAAATTTTATTCGTGATGCCACAGAAAAGATTGACCTTATTCGTCATAGGATGAAAGAAGCTCAAAGTAGACAAAAATCCTATGCCGATAATCGAAGAAGGAAACTAGAAATTTCTGTGGGAAATTTTGTGTTCATTCGTGTTTCACCTATGAAAGGTGTTGTGTGTTTCAGTCGATCGGAAAAATTAGCACCGCGATATATTGGCCCATTTCCCATCACCGAACGCATTGGTTCCGTGGCTTATCATCTTTTATTACCGGCACAGTTTTCTCCTATTCATGACGTATTCCATGTCTCTCAACTACGGAAATGCCTTCAAGATTCTGATTCTGTTCTTGAGCCCGGTGTTATTGAAGAAATTGAAGTTTCGCCTAATTTGACTTATGAGCAACATCCTATTCGAATCATTGCTTCGGAGGTTAAACGCCTTCGAAATAAAGACGTTCCTCTTGTGAAAGTTCAATGGTCCGCAAATCCTAAGGATTGCTCTTGGGAATCCAGAGAATTCATCAAGCGAACACATCCGGACTTGCTCTCTCGTGCTCCTTAAGTGAACTTCTTATTTCAAATTTCTTCCTTTTGTGTTGTTATGATTTTGTTGTTGTTACTTCTTATTTATTCCTTAAAGATTGCGAGGACGCGATTTCTTTAAGGAGGGGAGTCTGTAACAACCCGCATATTTTACGATTGAATATTTAATTATTTTATTTAAATATAGAATCGTTAATCGGATTAAGGTCCGAAAAGCTACTTTTTGTAAACAGTCGAATTGGGACTCGAGACTACCTTCATTGAGTCCAAAATGGCGTTTACAACTATTTTGAGTGTAAACATCGATATGTTTGGAGTTGAGTAAAATTTTGATGTTTTCATTTAGGGTTTTGGGTTTGGGTTTCAACCCATTAACCCAACATATCAACCCAACTCCACTCCACTCCTCTTGACTCCTTCATAATATTTCCTAACACTCAAGCTTTAGAAAAATGGGGGAAGAGAAAAAGAATTAGAATTCCTAAGCCCTAATCTTCTTTGCAAATACCAATTCTTGCTCCAAATTCAAACAGAAGCTAAGGTAAGCATCATCTTCTTCTTCTCCATCTCAATCTCTCTCCAATTTCAGAAATTTCCTATAACCTAATTTGGGAAATTATTGCTTCTAGACTTAGATTGGAGCTTCTAGAGTTGAAGTGGTAGAGTAGTTGATCTTCCTTTGCTTTCAAGCTTCTCCTTCATCGTTTTTGGGTTTAAATGTGAGTTTTTGAACTCACATCTATTTCTATAGATATCATTGTTGTTAGGTACGAATTCCTAACACTTATTTATGTTCATTTGCTTTTGATTTGAATTGAATTGGTAAATATTCCAATTTTTGGTGTTTTGAGTTCAAATCTTTAAAAATCCAATCTTTGATGTTTGAACACGTTAGTGGGGTGTTTCGAAGGGCCATACAAGACTGGGTTGTCGCTTGGCGTAAATCCCTAGTCGATGTTGCTCGCTCGTTCGCTCCCGTTCCGTGTAATTGATTTTGCCCCAAAGGGGGGCTAGGCTGAATATGCTTCTGAAGCAGGTTCAGTCGACTGAACCAGGAGGTCAGTCGACTGAACCAGAATATGAAAAATACGTAGAAGCAGGTTCAGTTGACTGAACCAGTGGGTCAATCGACTGAACCAGGACCCAGGAAATTGCCTGGGTCTGTATCAGTCGACTGACCCTGGGGATACAAAATTCGTATCCCTGTGTCAGTCGACTGACCACCTGGTTCAGTCGACTGACCTGCTTGCTTCAGCCCCATTTGAATATTTTGCTTAGATTTCCATTTTTTATCGATTCGTGATTATCCGATTTGTTGTTATCATTTTTTTTTTTTGAGATCATGGGGAACCTTAAGATCATAGTATTCATTGATACTCACTTAAGTAAACCCCACGCCGTGTGTCTACCCCGCTTTTATTTAGTCGTCGCACACGGATGCTTAACGTTGAAACTCCCACTGATGGTTTTTGGGATTTTTGAGGATATCCATTTTGATGGATTCGGTATCGATTTCTTTGGATTTGATTCACGTCTTCGTATGTGAATTTTTGATGATTGATTGTTTCTACAATCATTCCCGTGACTTGTCACTTTAAATTACAAAGGTTTCTATACTAGTAGTAAATATTCAAACTCTTTACAAAGATGATTTCAACTCTATTTTTAATACAAAGCTCGTTTATAAAACCGTTTTCTAATCTATTAGTATATACAAACTTTTACCTCATTCGAATGAGAAAATCTAATTAAACGGCTTAGCAAAACAAGTGGTATGAAACGCTTGCGTTTACTTCGTCGGTTAATTAATGGACTTGTTCGATTGAAAATCTTGTGACAATTTTCGAGTGGAAATCTACAATTTGTTCGTAAATATTTAAGTTAAGCTAGTGGTTATGGGACATGAAGCTAAACTCATATATTTACTAGCTTAGTGTAATCGACACTTTCATTGATCGATGATGATCATTTTGTGATTTAGACTAGCGATGTGCGATGTCTCTTTGTTTGTTTGGGGATTACAATCCCCATTTGTGGAACTTCGGTTCAATTTGGCAGGGTAGCAACCTATGGTCTTTGGACCGTTTGTAGAGCTTCGGCTCAAAATTGATGGTTAGCGACCATGGAATAGCGTTCCGTTTGTGATACACGTGTTGGTGAGTTTTCATTCTCCCGTTTGTGATAGGCTTCCCCCCTTTGTGATTTCTGGATTTCTAATTGATGATTTCTAGAATTTGTGTTTCACCTCTTTATGTAATTGGCAATGATATGTTTGTCAATATTTGTGGTTTGGTGAATAAAATAAAGAATATGACATTTTTTGGTGCTTTGAGATTCTTGAGATATTGTATGATTTTGTGGTTTTTAAAGCATACTTGTCACAGTTTGACATTATTGTTATCATACGCTTTAGTTATATCTCTACTCTTATCTCATTTTATAAATGATAATTATAGTAAGACTGATCCGTTTATTATTTTCTTATTAAATAATACTCGGGTCAAACCGAGATGTTACAGGTGCTTCTTGTAACAACCCGCATATTTATTGATTTTATATTTAAATATTTTATTTTAAATTTTTATCATTCGTCGGATTTTAGTCCAAAAAGATACTTTTTGCACACGGTCGAATTAGGACTCGTGACCACCCCCATTGAGTTCAAAATGACGTTTGCGACCTTTTTGAGTATAAACATTGATATGTTTGGAGCTAGCCAAAAATTTGACCATTTTCACTTTGGGTTTGGGTATGGGTTCAGCCCTATGTCTAACTTAATACTCAAAACTGAAACCCCCTCTTCATTCACTCCCTCCCCCTCTACTTTTCAGTTCTAAAGAGATTAATGGTGAGTGGAATGGGAAATTAAAACTCCAAACCCTAGTTTCCATTTACAAATCAAGTTCTAGCTCCAAACTAATAGAAGAAACTTTGGTAAGCCTCCTCTTCTTCTCTCCAACTCATTCTTTTATCAATTTCAGAAATTCCTAAACCTAACTTTGGGAATGTTCTCCTTTTTGAGTATAGATTCAAGCTCATTTGGGTTGTGTTGAAGGGTGGTTGATTCTCCCTTTTACTTTCAAGATCCTTCTTCATTGTTTTTGTGAAAAGGTGAGATTTTTATCTCACATCTTAATCTATATTTATCTTTGATTGTTAGGTATGAATTCCTAACACTTATTCTTATGCAAATGCTTTTGGTTTGGATTGATTTGGTGAATATTCCAATTTTTAGTGTTTTGAGTTCAATTCTTTGAAAATCCTAACCTTGATGTTTTGATCATGTTTTTGGTGATGAATCGAAGAGCTTATATGGTCGGGTAGTCGACGGGCGTAAACCCTTAGTGTCGTTGCTCGACCGATTGCAATTTGGAAGGGATTGGCATTCATTGATAGGCGTGGGAGTGCTGGTAACAGGCTTCGGTCGACCGAACTCAGGGTCTGGTCGACCGACCTGCTACCCGAGCATTTCACTGCCTCTGGTTTGGTAGAACTGGTAACAGGCTCCGGTCGATCGAACTCAGGGTCCGGTCGACCGACCTGCTACCCGAGCATTTCTGCCTCTGGTCCGGTCAACCGAACTCAGTGAGCCGGTTGACCGACCTGCTCCCTTTTGCCAATTATGCCTATATTGCCTATTTGTTTGAATTTCCAACTTTAATCGATTCGTGTTGTTTTCCTTTTGTTGTTATCATTTATTATCGACTTTGATGACATTTTCTTCGGGAATTTTCGGAAATATCCATTTTGATGGATTTGATATCGATTTCTTTGGAATTAATCCACGTCTTCGAATGGGAATTTTGGTGATTGATTGTTTCTACAATCATTTTTGTGATTTGTCACTTTAAAAATACAAAGGTTTCAACACTAGTATTAAATATCAAAACTTCTTCATCAAAACGATTTCAACCCTATTTTCAATATCAAACTCGTTTATAAAACCGTTTTCCAATCTACTAGTATATACAAACCTTTACCTCACTCGTATGAGAAATCTAATTAAACGGCTTAGTAAAACAAGTGGTATGAAACGCTTGCGTTCACTTCGCCGGTTAATTTTTGGACTTGTTCGATTGAAATTCTTGTGACAATTTTCGAGTGGAAATCTACAATTTGTTCGTAAATATTTAAGTTAAGCTAGTGGTTATGGGACATGAAGCTAAACTCATATATTTACTAGCCTAGTGTAATTCACACTTTTTATTGATCGATGATGATCATTTTGTGATTTAGACTAGCGATGTGCAATGTCTATTTGTCTGTGAGGGAGACTAAACCCCGTTTCTGTGGAACTTCGGTTCAATTTGGCAGGATAACGACCCGTGGTCTTCGGACCGTTTATGGAGCTTCGACTCAATTTTTATGGTTAGCGACCATGGAATAGCGTTCCATTTGTGATACACGTGTTGGTGAGCTTTCATGCTCCCGTTTATGATAGGCCTCCCCCTTTTTGTGATTTCTGGATTTCTCGTTGTGATTTCTAGAATTTGTGTTTCACCTCTTTATGCGATTGGCATTAATATATTTGTCAATATTTGTGGTTTGGTGAATAAATAAAGAATATGACATTCTTTTTGATACTTTGAGATTTCTTGAGATATTGTATGATTTTGTTGCTGTTTAAAACATACTTGTCACAGCTTGACATTATTGTTATCATTACGATCTTATTATATCTCTGCTTATATCTCATTTCTTTATCTGATATTTATAGCTAGACTGATCTGTTTATTATTTTCTTATTAAATAATACTCGGGTCAGACCGAGATGTTACAGGTGCTTCAGCTTGACTCCTTATCTGGATCATCTTCTGACTTTTGTCTAACTACATAATTTTTGTAGTTTTTGTTGTTATACATTCGAGATATAGACTCTATGATGTATACATATTCTTTTGTCTAGCACTTGTATCTATTCTTTTGTGATATTGTGGATCTTATTTGACCACTACTCTGATGTACACTTTTAAGTGTTATATATTCATATCTATTTCCGCCTTTGTGATATGGATGTCTGTGATTGATTTGTGTTATGTTTATTTCCATATTTGTTTCCAAAGATCTTATAGCCACCGTGTGGTAGCTTTGTGTTTGTATCTATGTGTCGGATTTCCTCTTGAGACGAAATGCATGTTATACTATCTAACATATCGGTGCTCGCACAAAGCAATTACACGGATGGTCGCTCCTCAACAGCCTTATTCTCCGCGCTAGTTGACGGCATTACCCCCGTGGTGTCCTTGGCTAGCGTTGGTATAGAGGTGGGGCGTCACACTTCTGCTTGACTCCTTATTCGGGATAATCTTCTGACTTTTGCCTAACTACATTAGATTAGTAGTTTTTGTTGTTATACATTTGAGATAGAGACTCCATGATGTATACATATTCTTTTGTCTAGCACTTGTATCTATTCTTTTGTGATATTGTGGATCTTGTTTGACCACTACTCTAATGTACACTTTTATGTGTTATATTCATATTTGTTTCCGCCTTTGAGATATGAACATCTGTGAGTGATTTATGTTATGTTTATTTCTAAATTTATTTCCAAGGTTCACTTAGCCACTGTGTGGTAGCTTTGAGTTTTCATTTGATATGTCAGATTTCCTCTTGAAATGAAATGCATGTTATACTATCTGACATATCGGTACTCGCACAAAGCAATTACACGGATGGTCGCTCCTCAACAGCCTTATTCTTCGAGCTAGTTTACGGCATTGCTCCGTAGTGTCCTTGGCTAGCGTGAGCATAGAGGTGGGGCGTCACAACTGCTAACTTAATACATAATAGTTGATAAATATCCAATACTAGAAAATGTATAAGATACAATTTCAATTGTACAAGTTATTAGAGTAATTAGTTTAATCTACTAGGTGTGCATAAATACAAAGAAGACTCGATATACAATAAATCTATCGCTGCACAACTCAAATGAGCAAGACAGCAATAGTCATTCCTGCAAACTTAATAAACAAGTCAAATGCGGAGTAAAATAGTAAGGAGGAAAGATATAACAACACAAAACCAATAACCGCCAAAACAGAAAAATCTTATATTATTATTAAGGCTGCATCACTACCACTTGTGACTGCCTACGTATCCCTATCAATTGGGTATCCAATTAGATACAGGATCAAGCCAACGTAGTACTCCTACCGCAAATAAGACTCATGAAACCTACGATGCAACAAACAAATATGAAAATTCTCAAACTACCCATTTAGGCTTAATCTTCACATTTAGATTTCTCAAATTAACATTATTATTTCAAAATATATTCTTTTCAAAAATAATCTCTTCAAACTAAATTCCCGGTCTTTATTTCAAAACCTTGAAACACTACGAGAAAATATGAATTTAGTTGCATTTATTGGCAGCTTTTGAAAGGTAACTGCAACGATTATTATTATTAATGTAACACTCAACGCCACCATAATTTTCAGCTCCTCCCGCCAATTGGAAAACATTGTTACGTTTTTTTACTTTTCAAACTTCCCCCATTTTCATTTTTCATCTTCTATTCAAAAAAATTCATAAAGTCCAAAATCGTCATCAACGTCGCTTCATTTTTCCTCCATCATCATCGTTGCACTAATTCTTTCCTCTCTACATAGTTTATCGACTCTTCCTTCTATCAGTCGTCGTTTAATTGTGATTCTACACCTAAATAGATATGGATTTTATACTTTATTTTGTGATTATATATCGGTTTTATACGGTTTAATATTGATTCTGTAAATCGAATACACAAACAATAATTTGCCAATTCATCTGTGCCAATCTGAATAAACCCTAACTCGACTTCATCATCATGTTCTGGTTATTTTAGATTACTGGCATAAGATATCAATAATCTAACATAACTAGAATACGTTGACATGACCCCTCTTGCTAATATTTTCCTATGTTAAAATTACTGGCATGATTTCAGAATTAATGTGTAGAATGGAGATAAGGTGTGAGAGATTGTGGTCTGAAAATGTTTAATATTATGAAGTTAGTGTTTAGTGATAATTTTATAGCTTGTGGATAAACTTTTTTGGAAATACTAATATATTTGTAGTTTTTCAACCTGGATAAGAATGCTTGCACACAATAATTGGTTGATGTTTTTTGAGCTTTGAAAGTATCACATATGCGTGGTGTTCCCTTATGATGATATACCAAGATTGTCTGCTTAGATATACCCAAATGTTCCATGTTTAAAATAATGCCTATATTGAACTCTGTATAAAGGCACACCATGTATTACCTTCAAGGTGATGATGAGTCGGCGGTAGGAACACCAGCATTAAGGGTAGTAAAGTTGGTAGAATCTCAGGATAAGGGCAGCTGTCATGCGCAAGTTTATTCTTTTCCATTTATAAGTAGTCAAGTTTGTAGTAATCTTAGTATTGTAATGATTTAGTCCCAATGGGCTTGTTTGTTAATTTATTGAATTTGTTTTTGTATGTCATCTTCTTATATATTTGCACATGCTTGTGATTTGAAATATGTTGTCTATGTGTATTATTTAGAACATGCCTATCTGTTGAGAAATCATTTCCTATACACATGTGAACAAAATTATAACTTTTGAATTGGAGTTTAGATCACATCTTTTGGAACTTGATTCAGGTCTCTAAACATGTGTAACTTTAAATTTTTATTTGAATATCCATAATCTTTTCTATCCACGGGGCTCGCTTATGAGTGGATAACTACTTTAGTCTTATCCCAAATCCTCTACCAGCCAAGTAAAATGAAGGCATAATGTTGGTCAATGCATATCACCATCCACATAAAGCTATGGTGTACTTTTGTCAACGTGAGTTTGTCTAACTACCGTGGCATGAATGTGACTATACTAAAAATAAACATTTCATATTATCCCCGTTATTTCCTTTAAAACCAAGACATATGGACTTATCTCTTTTAATACTTTGTTCTTTTGTACATGTACATTTTTGCAGAACTATTTTCTAATGTATATTGGTATATCTATGCAGACCTTTACATGTGGAAATCTCATCGGTGCGTTTGCAAATTGTACCAAGACTAAAGCATATTGATTTGATTCAAGAATACCAAGGTCATATTTTTTATCAAAATACAAAGTATTACATTATTACAGACATTATGTTAGTTTAGATAGGCAATTAATTATTACTCGATCAATTTAAATATCATGTTCACTCTATATTTTAGCGTTGATTGTCTCATATCAAAAGATCAATACAAACAAAAATGTTTAGGGACAATTGAAAAGCTGTTGACTCTTATTACTTGTTAAAAGTATACACTAAAAGAAAAGCATGTATTGATTAAATATATATCAAAAGATATTCATTCATTAATTCATTGCCTTGTACATATGTACACCAAGTTTTATTTAGCTGAGTCATTGCCTTGTACATGAGTGTCTTGTAATTCAATCACTGATTAAACCTAGTTGCAGAGACATGATTTTTTAATTCATTGCATTGTACATTCAAATACTCATCTTTATATTCCCTGTTATATATTCGAATATATATATATATACACACATGTATATGTATGTATGTATATTTACTATTATATATTAGAATACTCATCTAAATATCTAAATGTATATATACATGATATTTTAATTCATTGGTTGCATTGTACAATTACTAAACCTGCTTGTAGAGGTTGTGCATTTCAATGCCTTGTGCTTGCTGAGATTATTTTGTTAGTATAAGAGTTGTTGAAAATTTTATTTCCCATATCTTAGGGTATGGCAAAACAAAATTGCTTAACCAATATATTTTGTGCAACTCAGTAAACATTCTCAATTGATTTTTAATAGCGCAGGCCTTAGGTATGTTCTTGTTTGATGAGGAACCTTCTCATGTAGACTGCAATTGCTATTAAAATCATTCCCGGGTTCTGGTTTATACTTTCAAGTTTCTGATTTAAACATGTTTCATTTAGTTGATGCTTTAATTTGGCTATAGCAGTTCTTAGTCCAGTTATATCATTTTCATTCGTAATTAAATTTTTTGAATTTAATAGACTTTATATAAATTGTAAGCAACATGTTTTTAGATTTTAGTTTATGCACTGCAAGTGTAAGGGATTTTGTCCAAAGTTTATATTAACTCAAAGATAAGTTAATATAATTTGTGTAGATGCAAATATTTTGTGAACTAAATCCGGTATACCACAAACTAACAATTGTTTTATTTTTATCAGATGCATGCTTATCTTGTACTTCAGATAGATGAGACCTCTCTATAACTGCAGTCATGTTACCCATTTTACATTTGACTGTAGTAATGTTCGGTTATAACTGTAGTCATGTTCGAATACACATTTAATAGATTTTTATGTACATTTAATAATGTCTGCAATTAGAGCTTGTGTATTTGACTATACTCATATTAGACATGTACTATTTTTCTTTTACCATTTTACATTTGAATGCCTTCTATGTTAGTATACGTGCAAGTGCATATATCTGATTTAAGCTATAGCATAAATTATGCCAATGCATTTTGCAGTGATCCGATGTATTTCGGCGGCCTGTAGGGATTCACCTTTGATTGCTTTACTTGTTTCTGATGTTTGTTTGCTTGGTCTGTAAACAGCTAATGAAATAAATTACTATGACCTAGCATGCAAATAATTTAGGGATTGGCTTTCGTCTATCCTGGTGAAATTCTCATTTGGAGAAAGTTAAGACATTTTCAATTTCATTATTTTCAATTCTAGATTTAGCATATGTCTACAAGGGAAAATAGGATATGAACAAATATATCTAGTTTTACTAAATTCTATTTTTTAAGATGCTATTTAACAAATTTTGCTGAATTACCGCTCTTATCTCTAAATCTTGCTAAGTTAAGAATATGTAGTAATGGCATGGTTCTTAATTCATCCGATGCATTATTATAAGTACACGCTTTAATAATCAGACTTCATGCACTGCTTTTAGGCTGCCTCCAATTTGTTGCTCATATTACATCAACTTGTTGTTCCTTTCATTGCTTATTGACTGCCAAATTTTCACAAACCCTTCAGTCATTTTGGATCACTTCTACCCTATTCCTATTCAGCTAAGAGCACACTGCATTAAACAGTTCATCTTGTATTGCATCACGTTGTCTATTTTAGTTCGGATCTCTTTGCTATCGTCTTTGGTTCAAATCTCTGTCATCTTCATCAGTTTAGTTCACTTTCAACATATTGTATCACTATAAGCACAGTTCACTCGATGAATAATGTTAAAGGAGCAAATATCATATATGACCATGTTGTTTTTTGTTTCAGTTTTGATCCCACCATGATAGGAATCATGAGGAGTTCGATTATTTTTGAAAATTTGTAAGATTTGATGATCTACAAATGAGATTTTAATGGGTTGTTGTGGTCTATTTATATATACATTTTTTTGCTTTAGTGGATTCACTTGATTAACATTCGTTCCACACTTGACTAGGGTTCTTATATCGCTAGACATATATTTCTGCCTTTGTTCGAAAGGTTGCTTGAAAAATCTCTTCCCTACATCAACCATTCTTGCTGCTTGCTCAGTATCGATTCCATGGTTTACCATCTGTAAGACAATAGATTATATTAATTATAGAATGAAGCAAGCAACAACTTGACTTCAATTTTTGAATTTGTACCTGAAAGAATCCATATTCCTCGCACGCTCTTTTCAATTTTAGAAGGACTTCATGTCGCGTTGAAGCAAGCAATTATGCAAGATCGATTACGGGCAACTTGAGGTTTTAGTAGACTGCGTAACACTTTAAACCATTGTTCATGGATGTGAGTAACCATTGTTCATGAGTGTGAGTTCTTATTGTGCAAGATAATCCAATGGACTAGACAACAAAATGACCATGTTTGAAATATAGTAGCCCGTGTTTATTTAGTAGCTTATGTGTATTCATCAATTTAAGTTTACGTAGGAACTTAGTTTATTTCATGTAAGATCCATCATATAAGCTTATTCTAATGATTTTCAATTTTGAAGAAACTGATTTCGTAACACATAATAAGAAATACAAACCGTCTTCATAAAATGATGATGCAATACTTTCAAACTGAACTAAAGATACCATTCGTCTTTTATTTCAAATAAAGGTACAACAATTCTTTACAAAGGAAAGAAAAAACTAAAAAGTAAAAAATGACAGTAATCAGTTCTTTACATGTACAATGCCATGGTGAAGTTTTTGATTAAAATTAGAAGATATATTCCAACATTGCAAATTTTCACATAAGTAAACAACTGCAACTCCCATTTTTCAAATCTGTACGTGCATTATTCTATAATAAAAATTACATCGCGTCTGAATGTTGTGAGTTTATAGTAATATAGATAATTTTTTGAAAAAAAAAACTTATCCATTTTAAGTGTCGGATATGATACCTCCGATATTCTTTAGGTTAACTTGACAATTTTTCTTCTGCTGTAACTTGGCGAGAGTTTTGTTGAGATGTAAATATATTCTATAATCAACTAAACAGTATAAAGTTGACGGACTAATGGTGATTTCAACTTTATTACTTTAGACAGATTATTTTTCGGTTTTTCTGATGTGTCGTCCAAATTTTGTGAATGCTAATATATGTGGTTTATTGTTGTGTGTGTGTAAACCGAAAAATACCTATATTACCTAATTTTAGCTTACTTTTACATCCTCAAATAGGTGATACCTTATTAGCTTACTTTTGTATCTATATTACATGAAGATTGTGCTTTTTTTAATGTCGGACTACAGTAAATTATTGTTATTTTACTAATCGAAAATTCTACTCCACCCGGAGATTAAGGTACATGTTTAAGCAGCTTAAATCGCAGCCATTGTAGCAAACATCACCCTTTTATTTTCAAATCCCCATATTCTAATAAATTTCGGTTGTTTTAGCACTGACAACTTGTTACTTTTGAACCTGAAGACTTAACTGTTTGATAAGTTAAAGTACTGTCAACTTGTAGGCAATGATATTTACAATTAATAATTTTTGCCACTGTCTATGATACTTTATTATTCTTCAATATCATTATGCATTCAAAAACCTACACTTTTTTGATTTTTTACTACTATTCTCAAGGTTCTCAATTTTCACGTATAATTTACATTTAAGTCCATCTAATTTTATGTTTAACTGAAAATAAATATTAAATTTTGATAGATACAAGTTGATGAAACGACTATTATTGTCATGCTGTTCGAGACGAATTTGTCTTAGGCATGGAGGGAAGAGTAGCCGTAGAATGTATTATATTTGTGCTTGTCTGCATATAAATTTGTTGACTGAATGAGTTTGTCATATTCTTATCAAGTTCTGTTTAGTCCGTGATTTAGTCTGCCATAATGTATATATCACGTCAGATGCGATCTTGAAATCTTTTATAGAATCCCGACATTACTCCAAGAATTATAAACAATGTTATGACAGAAACAACTTAATAGTTGTCTTATCTATGACCAAACTAAAAACTGACACGATAAATCATGAGTGAACCCATCGGTTATTTTGGAGCAAACGAAAACATTCATATCATAATGCATAAAATCAACATGCATACTTGAAAGTTCACGTCACTGAATATCATAATGCAGTTTTACATGTTGTATCAACTATGGATTTCTAATTTGCTGAATTCTAAATGTTTACTTCCTGCTAATTTTGCATAATTGTTTTCATATTAATATCTATTTATTATCAAATGTATGCACTACTGAAACATGACTACAATGAAGATGGAAGGCTCACATTGTCGGAGTTTTCTGACTTGATTCATGCATTTAGTAATCAAGTAGCAGCTTCTAAGGTCTGATGCATTTCTGACTAAAATTTGGTTGGCTTTCTCCAAAATTTTCTACATTATTTTAAGCCTAGCTAGTTTATGGTTCTAAAAATGCACATTTTATCTGTTATTATAAAGATGAACTTTTCAAGAAAGCAAGTGAATATGGAGATAACGAGGTGGACATTAATGAGTTGGCAATGCTTCTTGGTGTTCAAAAAGAACAATAAGAGTTTACTAATTTAGATATGTTAGGCGAAAGAATTGGATATCAAATAATGACTAGAGGATTTTTAACCGGCAAACAAGCCATTTCAAAATCATCTAATATTTGCGCTGGCGCATCTAATATTCAAACCATTTTATATCCTTAAGTGACAAATCATTTCGCACTAATATTCACAAATACTTTCAAATCATAGTGTTGTCATTTCAAAATATTTTAAAATCATTTTAATAAAATCTACACAGTTTAAAATAGATTTGTTCTTCTAATAGAATATTGCAAATATTTTACCAATATTTTATACTTCTTTAAAAGTATTAACAATTTACACTAATTTGTTCTATTTGTCTATACGAATCTAGCGTTGAAAATCGTGGATTAAACGAACTTTGTATGGGGAATCTACAACTTGTTAAAGTTTATACTTAAACCAAACTAATTACTAACTAAACTTAAATTTAACCCCACACATTATTTGCAAAAGTCAGCAAACAAACATTCAGTCCACTTGCATATCTCTTCCCTTAACCAAAAGACTGTGTTCATTTGGATTATTCTAATTAAACTAATGAATAAACTAGTTAAAATTATCATAATTTATAACTTAACAAATAAATAAATGCTCACCCAATCATATTCAAACATATGGCTCAAGACTCGACCCTCTTTTCCACTTGCATTTTGAAATCCCTGCATCTAATTTTCTACATGCAACTCATGTTAAACTCAAGACCTGCTCCATGCGTTTCCATGCAAAAGCCCAGCGGTGCACCACCTACTCCCCTTCATCTTCCACTGCTATGAACAGTGGCCTCCACCATTTTGCTCATCAAGCAGCTACATCACCTTCTCCATATTCTTATGCAAGCACCACACCTAGATATGTATACCTACATAACATTCCCCCACACCAACACGAATATGACTACACTCATACATGCACACAACAAGCTATACAAAGAAAAAAATTAAAGTGTATTAATATATTCAATATTTTTAAAAGAACTACATAATATCAACTATGTCAATAACATCATTTGTCCATGTGCGGATTCCAACCTAGTTTGAATATAAACTCAGTTGACATATAATACTCAAATTTAAAATGATTTACCTTTGAAATTTTGTATTACAAGTACATTTTTATATTTCAATTTTATCTTATAAAGCATTTGTCGAGATTAAGCCAAATCTCAAATCAAATGATGGTATTTTAACATTGTAAAGGTATCAAACATAGATTTTCTTCAAATTTACTCATTTTATAATGTGCCGTCCCTGTTCAGTGCTTACAAATCCTTATCGACACATTGGCCACCCACATCGACTTAGATTTTAAAGCACAAATCAAATTACTTAATTATTCCAACCTTATTAAATTATCAATCCATATTATATGTATTTTAATATAAGAACACTTAATTATACTTTCAATCCATCAATTAAATTTCGATATTTATTTATATCAGCATAACACAAAGTCAATAAATATACTATTATGTGTACATATAATATGCTTTCCCCAACGATCGACAATAATTGTTAATAACCGATTGATCAAATGCCCACAAACTCCCCCTCGTTAAAAGAGTTGAGCTTTTAGAAATCTCACGGTATTATCTTTTATAATGTCACGGCAAACCCATCCAAAGAATTAATCAAACGTAGCAAACTGTTGACCATTGGTGGTAATTAATAAATTTAACATCAAATCATGCAGTTAGCTTGAATCTGATCAACTAAGATGGATAATTGCCTAATGACATGAACACGTCCAATGCCCTAAAAATAGCATAATTATAATTAGAAGTGTTACGTTTACCGCCGTCGTTATTACCACCAACTGTAACTATTGTTAGCAGTTACAAATTCTTATAATCGATAACACAACAGTATATATAATGATTAATCGTTATATTTTCAATTTTAAAGCATATTGTACATATATTTTAATTATATACATCTTTAATGATAAATTCACATAACTTAAACTGTTTTTTACAATTTATTTATTTATTTATAAAATGATGTGCTATCATTTCATGAAGGCACGTATTATTAATATACAAACTATACTTTAACATAAATTTCTAACTTATATACTTTAAATGTTAAATATTATAAAAAACAATCTATGGTTGGTATGATTAACACGGTTATCAAGTTTCTTAACCGTTACCTTAACCAATAGCATTACAAATGATCACCGCATGAACCATAAATATGATTGAACATGGTACAAATGTAACAGCCCTAGTTATAATAAAATGATTCTAAAAGTTCAAAACTTCTCTTCTTTTCAAAAAGGACAATCCCATACATATACAATACACACATATAATCTCTACCAAAATTATATTTCCAAAATATCTCTTAAAGAAACCCATAGAACATCACACAAAATATTTTTCTCGTCTTCCCCTTTTCCAAAAATTGAATCCTCAAAATTTATGGAATAATAATATACCAAAATATCATTCTTAAAAATTCTTTCAACCAAAAGGCAATTTCGTTTATTTTTCAAATAAATTTAAATAATCAAATTCCCTTTTAGAACCTTCCATCCATCTTAAAACATGGAAATAACATCAAAATATTTTTTTTTGAAAAAAATCTCAAAACATGGAAATAACATCCACAATGTCAATTTATCATTCCGAGTGGCACACGGAAATGATAGTATTCCAAAAAAATTATTTTATGCAAACACATCTCCTGGACTTCGTATAAATTTGAACTTGAAAATTTTCAAACAGCTTCCAAGAAGCCTCAAAATTTGATCCTAATTGAAATAATAATATACTGCAGCACTAAATTTGCAAGGGGGTTCCGTAAAAAAATAAGCACATTTTCTGAATTTAGTAAATTTGAATTTGAAAATTTTCAAACAGCATCCAAAAAGCCTCAAAATTTGATCCTAATTAAAATAATAATAATAATATATTGCTGCACTAAATTTGCAAGGGAGTTACGTAAAAAAACAAGCACGCCCAGCAATCGTGTAGCAGCTGAATTCAGTATCGGCTCCACGCGGCAGTCAAATTACCATTGGAGATTGGAATTTGCTGTTGACTCATTTTTATTTGGTGCCATCATTAACCTTAGTTTACGTTTCTGAAGTATTAGACTGACTAATGGAAAAAACGAACTATAATAGAAATAATAAATGAAGAATTCATGGCTGCTCAAAGAGAGATTATATATAATGAAGTCTCAGAAGGAAGGCAGTAGTTTAGATCTAATCATGAATTTCATACATTAAAAAATAATATTCCACTATCTTCATCATAGACTTCGTTACTTTCAGATTGTATAGAAATAGCACTGAAGATAAAACAATAAAAGGCCTCATCAAAAAATAATTTATCAACACAAACAAATTCAGACATATGCTTGTTTAATTAGTTAATCATTGGCCTAACTATCAAAATTGCATCTCACCTCAAAATAATTTAATACGAAATAACCATCATATAGAATTGATTGAACTCGTAATATGCGTATCGATATCCCAGAAAGATCGAATGGGTGAATAACTTTCTATTACAACGAACGAGACCGCGATGAAATTCATCAGGAATAACTATTTCAAATGAAAAAGCAACAAAAATGCAAAGATCGAGAAATAAAAGAACAGAGAGCAGTGACAGCAGAGTAGGGAGATGGAGATTATTTATAGGAGAAAACTAGGTTTTGCAGGCTTTGGAGTTGATCTGGATATAGGTGGATGAATCATGACCGTTGAATTCATTTTATTTATTTTATTTTCAAGTTATACTAATCTCATCCCTATCTCATGTTTAAACAACCAAATGAACTTTCTTCATTTTTACCTTACAATCAGACAAAGGGATGACAGGTAAACTGTTAAAATTGTTACTTCTGCATCTATACATATCATGCCAATTAAACATATTCCAAACCAAAATGACAAATCTTCTTGGGTATGATATCAATTGGTTTTTGTTTGAAAAAATTTGGTAACAAAATTTAATAATTAGTTAAAACCAATCTTTGTAGTATGTATTCAGATAATGTTAAGTGAACATTAAACTAGAAATGATTTTTAAATTTTTAACTTTTATGTACAAAATACAGCTAAAAAATATTAGAAAATAAATGATATCAAAATAATTGAAATATGAATATTCCTCTAAGAAAGAAGATTGCTTATTGATCTAAGCTTCTTTTCCTCTACAAGGTCTGATACTAAAAAACGACTTTTATAAAAGCAAATTCAAGTCAAAAAAAAAATTCAATTCAGATCTTGGTGTAATGAGTTTACAAACCTAGGCAACTACATTCTCCAATTGATCGAAGGATTCCCGTCTTTCAATCAATCGTGAGAATCACTAGTGCCGAGTTGGTCCTTCCCCGGGCATACGTTGTTAATAAAAAGACTTCATTCAGAGGAGGCTTGAAAATTTGATGGAAAAAGGGCTAAAGAATGGAAGAACAAGCTGACACATTATTACCAATCAAATTTTGTGTAGCTATAGGCCTCTTATAAAGCTAAACTGGCGAATCTCCGTATGGATAAAACACAATGCATCGGACTTCAAATGAGTTATTTGATTCATTTCATAGGAGACCAAAGAAAACCAAAGTAGAACTTGTCTCTGAGACTCACCGTGTGAAAGAATTTGCGTCTAGCCACATCCAAACCCTCATGGAATAAATAATCCTGCTAAAGTCATAGCCTTCAGTCCATTCTACCCTGGTAACATCCTCTACTACGCTAGTGAAACCTGCTTTGACAACGCTTCTTCAATATGATCTGTCCATTTTAATATAAGAGGTATGAAGTGAGAAAGTTAAACTTGTCATGGCCAAAATTAGGTTGACCATTCTATTGATGTCATGCGATTTTTCTCGCCTGACCTGGATTTATCATTCTTGGACAAGCCATGCCTTATCCCTTCAGTTAAGGTCCATCAACATTGGATAGGGGCTACTTATGGCCCCAAATCCACTAATGTTCGAGAGCCTTATCAATCCTTTATGTTAATCATATGGATTTCAGATAAATCACAAGATGCTGCCATGGCACTGCGATGTGAGTCAATCCGTAACATCCTTGCTGGGATGAGGACTGGAGATGCCATACACACCAAGCCTCCTCCGCGGTTCCAACCTTATATGGCCAAGAAAAAGAAGCATGAAGTGAGGAACACTGCTCCAATTCTGATTGGGCATTATATGGTTATTTATATAGTTTGAGATATAACTAAACTTGTACACACACGCACGCACGCACTAATGTGTTCTACCTTATAATAGAATGTGATGAAATAAAATAGGAATTTTTCTTTTAACATCCTCATTGATTGTAAAGCATCTTCAGAATATGTTTCTTTGTTGTTGTTCACATATGTCTTGGCATAATTCGCTCTATTCAAATTTTATTCGATTTAATGGCCTGATGCAGTCTTGTTCCTGCAAAGCGAAGGACCATTGCCTCTGGGACTCAATATGTGATGCCCATATATCGTTGCAAACATTTATTTAGATGAAGGTAACTACACTACTTACTAGAACTGAGTGCATTCCCCACACAGGGTTTAGATCATAACACCATTGGTTTTAACAAGTGACAAGGTCTTTTATTCCTGATTTGTGATAACTAAACTCCATGGTAACACATTTGTTGTACTGAATTTAGTTCGTAATATGTAACATGATTCTTTTACTTTGCTTTAGGTACTTAGGTTGTGTGGCCACCATTTTGGGAAACCTAACATTTTCTTAAAGTATGTATGTGCATTGGTATGGGTCTGCTCCGTTTTGAGTAGACTAATCTGATTATTTTTGGATGGAAAGTCGCATCGTTTATTTACCACCCTTAGTATTTTTTGTGCTTGTTTATATACTGGTTCAGATCATCCAATATTAGCATGTCTAGTTTATTGTAGCTAAAATGCAAAGTTAAGTTTTCATAACTCTTTAGTTTGATAATACTACATCAAATAACAAACAAAGACATACAAGGTTTTTATAATAGTTCAGACCGTCTAATATCCCTACGTCCCATTTATCATCATATTAATTCTTGCAATTAAAGTGGTATCACATTTCTCTTTACAATTTCTCAAATGAAATATGGCTTGAGATGCTCTGAATTCCATGCCCTAGGTACTAAGTTCCCTTCCGGTCTTGATAATCACGTCATTAGATAGGGTCTTGGTAGTGACTAATGGCTCTTTTCATTTTGGCCCCAGTGTGCCATCCATTAGATCTTTTATATTGGGCAATACTTTTCTTAGCACTAAATCCCCTTTTTTGAATTTCCTTTTTATTAACGAGAATTGTAACTTTTGGCCATTCTATGTTGGCATACTATGGCTCTAATAGTAACTTCATACCTTATTTTATTAACGAAGTCTATGGCAGTCTTTTAATTTTTGACTATGTTATGTGAAATAAGATAAGCATCTAAGGGATATAACTTCTACTCCAATTGGAAGCGTTACTTCATAGCCATGTGACAAGGAGAATGTAGTGTATCCTGTAGGTGATCGTGTTGAGGTCCATTAGGCCTGCAGCACCAAAGACAACTCTTTGACCCGTCTTCCTTTGGCTTTATCCAGTCTATGCTCGAGTGGCTTTTAATGGTTTTATAGCTGCTGCAACTTTCCCTTTTTCTTGAGGATGTGCTATTAAAGTGAAGCTTTTGATTATTCAGTTCCATCCAAAGAGTTTAGTGAATTCCTTGTTTTCGAACCTATGACAACCTGCACCTCCGGACACACTGATTCAACGTCTAAAGTGGCTTTCGAACTCATGTCGTGCTAAGAAGTACGGAGTCATCGCGGTTTTTGAAAACTACATGATACATAGACTATAATAAAATTTAAATCATTATATACTTTCATACCTCATAGTGGAAGGAAATAAAATATAAATACTGAAAATAACTGAATCAGATAATAATCTCAACATAACATAGTCCATACGATGATGTTTCCAAATAGCAATACATAAAGTCTGATAAATAGGAATTAACATGATACGAACTAAAGTACATGGGGAATAACTATAAGTAATACAACTTTGGATGCCTGGTCTCCTCCTCCATGCACTGTGTACTAGCCAAATCACACACTGGTCTATCCTTCTGTAATGGGTATAAAAGGGAAAGAAAAGGAGTGGATAAGACAAAGTCCGATGAATGAATTGTATTACTAGTGTTCACAACCAATTAAATTCATCTATAATCTACACAATTTAGGGTGTCTATTTGTGTTCGTGTATCACATATGAAAGCTTGGTTACTTTACAAATCATGGAGTATAGTTCTAATTACATCTACATAAATAAATAACTTACGAAGGTTTCCAACCGAGGGTTGAACAACCTACAACTAATAACTCTAAGTCAATTTCTAGTACATGACCCCAATAATTAACTTCCTAACCAACATCGAGTTAGCTTTCTCAGTGACGAATTACGTATATCACACTTACACGCTAAGCGAATATCACAATGTGTGGGATTGTGCCAAGTATACTACCTAGATGATTTATGACCTACCTAAGCATTCGTGTCACCTTCTCAATGGTAAACATATCATATATTCTTTATCTTCCAACCTAAAGCCAAAGAAATCACTATAGCGATTCACCTACAGGTCCAACCACTGCCCAACTGTATAACCCTATTGTTGCGGACGTCTCCGTCTCCCTTCTCTCGGTTCCTACATGTTTAACATGTGAGCAGGCGTGCCCCAGTAACAATAAGAGCTTCTAGTTGTGCTGTTATCGCATGCCTTGCCGAGTTCCACGTTACGTCTGCCATGAAGTGTGAATCTAGGTACGTCATCCAGTGTATAACTGATATTGCCCTTTGCACCTGCACCATGCAGCTACGTGAACTCCTAACGGTTGAGAAAGTGGGAACAAGTCCCCCCATTTGCCTTACTTAGACTACATCATGTCTAGGTTCCCCTGGGTTTGCTGAAATAATTCAAACATTTGAAAATTATTTCATAAGTCCGACCCTCCTTTTAAAAAATACTTTCAGGCATCAAGACGTCTGATTTCATTCCTCAGACATCTGATTTTGATTCTAGATGTCTAAAAAAGGTTCAGACGTCTGAATCGAGGCGAATTAGAACTAGTTTTTCTCGAGTTAAGATTTTCTAAAATCCAGACATTTGAATCTTAAATCAGACATTTGATTTCTTATTCAGAATTCTGTTCTTTATATGATTTTTTTTATTTTGTTTGTCTTCTTTGCTAATTCGAGTATGGATTTTAAGGTTCAATTTTAACCGTATCATGTGATAGTCTCTATCTTTATTTACATGAATTTACTAGTTAACGAATATATATGTGTATACATACATACACACATATATATTCCAAGTTATATAATCTATTCAAAGTAAGAAAAAAAGGGATATTCGATTACTTTGTTCATCCAATCAAACCAACTTTACCAGTAAAGATTTATTTTCATAGAATTTTAGATGAATTTCGCTAGTCCATCCTTTTCCATTTTTAATAATTATTTATATTAAATTAACGTCCAGGGTTTCCTATCATTATATATTTTTTAACTTATAGTTGAAATTGTAATTCAAATCAGATCTAGGTTGAAACTACTATTTCAAATTTAGCAATTATATTTTTAAATAAGAAAGAATTATTAAGGAATTTAATTACTTATGAATCATCATAATGTCGTAATCAATTCACTCACCTTTATAAAACTTTCCTTCTTCTAATTTGATTCTGAACCTCCTTTCCTAGGCCTTCAAGTTGATTGATTTGTCCTTCCTTCCCTCTTTCTTCTCTAATCTCAATTCTATCTTCCTCTCCTTTGAATTAGATGTTTTTTGTTTTATTTCCGATGAAGAAATTTTTGAAGAGAATAGAAGTATTGTTTAAATTTAAGAAGTTTCTATAGAGGAAGAAGAAGAATTGTACGTACAGGGTAGAGAAGCAATGATTAGGGTTTTAAGTAAAAGGATTGAGGGTTAGACTCTAATTTATACTTGGAAACTAGGTCTATCTGATCTAAACCTGAAATTAATAATTATGAAAATGCAATTAGTTATAGTTTTCGCTAATTTTGACTTGTTTTATCAAATTTAATAAGCTATATATGTTTTCAAACTGTAAACAACATTCCAAATGCAATGGAATAAGTCTCACAGCCTAATTCTAATGTTTGTGAAAAATTACTGTTTTGTCCTTTTTGTAAAATTATTTATTACCCTTATTAGTATTTTAGTTTATTATTAAAAAAATTGGGTGTTACAGAACCTCATACCATTGACTTATATAATTTTATATGGCATTCTAAATCGGATTATGATATTTTTAACTATGAATTTCACTATCTTTTTCGATGCGATGGTTACAAGCGGTTCTCTGTCCATCCACTTGTTAAATAATCAATAGTAACTATTGCATATTCATCTCCTCCTTTGGATGTTGAAAGTCGTCTAGTCAAGTATATGCCCTATATGTCAAATGACCAGGAGCTTGACATTTTTGATGATTTCATGTGATGGCATCACACCTTTGGATAAAATCTTGTGCATCATAGTTTGTTGTACATCAGCAATGTTCCTACCTCAACACTTTCTTTACTAATTTTAGTCATCTAGAGTGATCTGGTTTGTTGAATGCATGTCAAAACTAGCACTTGTTTTTCTTGAGCAATACTTGGCTTAAATAAATGTCCCTTCGGTACTGCTTTCATTTTTTATGCATCTTTTTCATTGGCTAGCTTTGCTAAAGAATCTTCTATAGAATTTTCTTCGCTTGGGATTTGTTCAATATCGAACTACTTAAATGGGCTTAGCAATTGTTTTGATAACTCTACATATTTGGCAAGGATCGGCTCTTTTGTTTGGTAATTTTCCTACATTGATTCATGACCAATTAGGAATCACAATTTTTTTTATTGTGAGTTACCTTCATTACCGACCCCATTTTCAATCCAACAAAGTGCGCCTCATATTTGGTCACGTTGTTGGTAGCTTTGAAACCAAGTAGAACTACACCATACATTTTTGCATATCTGGAGTGATTAGCGCATATCCAGTTCTTGCATCTTGTTCATTTGATGCTCCATTTACAAATAATCACCACTGTTGAGATTTTTCTTTAAGCATTTCAATATGTTGGTTAACTTGTTTAGTGCACTTCACTATGAAATCGACTAGAGTCCGCCCTTCGATAGCATTTCTAGGTCAGTATGATATGTCATATTGGCTGAGTTTGTTTGTAGACAGCAGTATACACCCGAGAGTTCTAGTTTGTGCAGTGTCTGCTTCAATGGTTGATCAGTTAACACCTTAGTGGCATGAGCTCGGAAATAAGGATGTAGTTTCCTAGCTATTAATAAAAGAGTTGTAACACTCCATAAAATCAACCATAAATGAATTGAGTGAATAAAATTAAAGAAGGTAGGGTTGAAAATAGAATTTTTATAAAAGTTCGGATATGACTACGAAAGTTGTTTTGTTGCTTCGTGGTGAAATTATGATCTGTTTCCATATACAATATGTTGAAATTGGAGCTCAAACGAAGAAGTTATGTGCATATAAAGTTTTCAAATTTAAATTAATTTGTTTGAAATCAAATTCAAGTGAATATTTAAATTTAAGGTTTGAATTTCAAAAATTAACTGTAGGTTTAGTTAGGGGTTAAGTTAAACATTAAGTTAAACAATTAACATTAAAAGTTGATTAGGGAATAAAATAAACGAGCAACAGAAACAAATCAACCCTCCTGAAATAAGAGGAGCAGTCGACCTATATGACCCAATGATCGACCCTAGCGGTCGACTGATCGAGCATAGGCGGTCAACCGTTGCCTCACAGTGGTGGCTAGGTTTTGTGATGTTAAACGGTCTAGATTTATCCGTTTTGGTCTAATTTCATCTTACGTTTCTGGTACGTTTCAACTCCTATAAATAGGACCCTATCCTCCTCGCTTTTTATTTACAAATATTCGGGAACTACTCGAACCTCTACCATTTTCTCTCTTCAGTTAGATTCAGAGATTCTATTAGGGATTCAGTAAGGATTCTGATCCTTTGCTAATTATTCTTTTAAATTATTTCCTTCTCCTCCAACCTCTCTGAATCTAACAAAATTATATGTATACATATTCTTCGGTGTGTGTATATAAATGAAGGAGATCTGAAAAAGAGTTGCTTTAGCATTGCAAATCCATACAAGAGAAGCTAAGGATAACCTGTGAGTGGAAACTTTAGAATTTTTATTTCAGTAATTGATTAGTATATATCTGTGGATTTGACCCAATAGGAGTTTTTCTATTTTGACTTGGTCCCCACAGCGATCGGACGAGAATGGATAAAAGGCTTGTAGGATTGACGTGATAGGGTAAGGATGGCAGTATTCATTTTTTTATTTATATAAATAAATATTTAGATTCTTTCAGCATACGAAAGACTAGACTTTACTAACTCAATTTTTATGAAATTTTGAATCAGATCGTTTGCCCTTACCTCAACAAGAGAAGCATGAACTTCTTCTATAGAACCATTTTTTTCTCGGTCTATGCATTAGGGATTTTGGGATTGTGAAAAAAAAATATAGATAAAATCCCCCAAAATTCCTTTTTATTTCAAAATGTTAATTCTAGATGGAGATTCTTAACTATTTATGTTAATTTGATGGAATTTATATTGTTTTTGCAACTTCTGATAATTTTATAGTCTATTCCACTTCTCCTCCTTCTTTGATTCAAATTGTAAGTTTCAATAGTGAAATAAGGATGTAGAGCGTGAATTCTGTTCGTAGTTTACATCACTTATTCCACACATAATTCCTTCTTTTATTTCTGTGTAAAAGAGGAGTTGAATAGAATAAGAAGTTAAGATTGCAATTTTTTTGTTTAGTATATTCCATTAAATTTCATGTAATAAATTGAGTTTCTATTTCTATTTACAAATCTATTTATCGCAATTCTGAATACGAATATTTAATCCCTTATTATGGATATTGAAGTCTTGGAAATGTAAAGTGAAAGGACTTGTATTAGTATTATGGTTAAAGAAATTGACATTTCATGCTAGTTTAGGGCGTATGAACCACACACTTAGAAGTAATTAGGCGTGAATATATATATATATATATATATATATATATATATATATCTATCTATGTGTGTGTGTGTTAGCGTAATAAACGTATAATAGCGTATAATTGTGTAGTTAGTTAGACAATAATTGTTATTGATTCCCCCTTAGGAAGGTAATTAATATTTTAAGACATAATAATGAAGATTTCTTGTAAGGCCTTAATTATGAAACAGTGAGATAATACTATATATGGAGAGTATTTGTATTATGGCTAAGTCATAGGGATGCGAGGTCAGTAGAGTTGCACGACAGAAGTCTGCCCTTCAATTTGAGGCTACTAGTAGTTATGTACACTTCCTATTGATGTGAGACATCTCCTATGATAAATATTTATGACGACTTGAGGATAGTCCTAATTTCTATTGGATAAATCTTTCCAACTAATCTGGCTACCAGTTCTTACGAATAGTCGGACTAATATGAGACGTCATTATGAGCATCGACCATAATACAAAGGGCCTGCTTCGAGGTCTTGAGGTATTAGGTGGTTGTTTGAGGGCCAATCTCTTTTCCCTAAATGAAGTATTAAATTGCCAAGGAGCTAGTTATTAGGCACGATGGGTGGTACCTCGACAGGGGTCTGCTTCGGGATAAGGTATTAAGTGACTGATTTAGGGTTCGCTTTTCCATAAAGAAATATTAAATGGCTCAAGAGATTCCATACGATGTTAGCTAGATAGTCACCTTTGAGTGGTCCGCCTTGGGAATAGGTATTAAATGATTGGGTCTGCCTTAATTGAGGTCTTAAATGGCTAGAGTCTGCCTATTTTCCAATAAAAGTGGTTAAGTGGCTTGAGTACCATCTCTTGCATTATGGATATTTATGACATAGGATTGGGATATGGGATTCAGAAACCTACTTCGGGAATGGAAGGTATTAAGTGGTTGATTATGGACCCGCCTTCTTTCCTTATAAGATTAAATGGTTTTATGTATGTTAGACATATTCTTATTTTGAAATATACCGCCCAAGTATTGAAATTGTAAGACTCGAGGTTTTTATTCACTAGACATTTATTGTTCTGACTCCTTCCTTATTACAACACTGGTTAAGGATGGAGTGATGATGGTGATGATGCTTGAAGATGGACTAGCTTAAGCTTGTGGAAGTTATTATTATCTTTTATGATATTTTATGTTGTACCCATGTATTTTGGATAAATGATGTAACGAATTCTACTTGACAGCTTGATGATGTTTTGTATTAAGACATTACAAATGGTTTTGAAATAAACGAGTACAATTTGCTATTATATTTTATTCCATCCGCTGTGGGTTCTGAAAGAATAATTATTGCTCTATATTGTTACTTCTTTTTCTAACCAACAACCAACCTTAGAATAGATCTAAGTTTTGATGGGCCTTTTCTAGGTTGAAATATAGGCCTATTCCGAGGTGGGTTGTTACATTTGGTATCGAAGCCTAGGTTTCTCGATCAACAGGGAAACTATATGTATGAGTGGCGTACTTGTTATTTTTGAAAAGGTTTTTCAAAAATTCTTACTACACACACACACACCCCCTATCTCTTTAAATATATGTACATACACTAGGCAACTCTTTTTCTTTTAGCATATAATACTATCTTAGGAAATCGTCACTAAAAATTTAACCTATCCTCTTCTGGAACTGGGATCCCTGGCCGCCGAAGAACTTCCATTCTTGGAATACCCAAATGGTTTAAACATTATCTTAGGATTGTTGAGCAATTTCATATTCCTCCAACCGCACTGGTGATACCTACTGCACCACCCTCCGATGCAACACCCCGTCCTATTGACTTTACTAAATTGTGTAAGGAATTCCTTAATATGGGAGGGAAAACATACTCTAGAACCAAGGGATATCTGGAAGCTAAAGCATGGGTTAATGACCGCGAGAAAATATTTAGAGAGCTTGGTTGGGAAAATCAGCTAAAGAGGAGGACAACAGCTTCGCACCTCAAAAGAGAAGCTTTAGACTGGTGGAACTTGGTGACCGAGGAAAACGCTGGAAGGAATTTCTTATGGGACGAATTCAAAAAAAGATTTGAGATAAGGTTTATTTCTAAGGCAGAAGTGAGTCTATAACTGAAGAAATTCATTCAGCTTAGGCAAGGAGACTCCACCCTAAAGGAGTACATAGTTAAGTTCGTAGAGCTGGCTAAATTCCGGATGAGTTTGATAGATACACCTTTAAAAAAGACCATGAACTTCGTGAAGGGATTAAATCCCCCACCGAGAGAAATGTTATTGAACCAAGTACCCATTGATGCCACGTATGAGATGTTGGTGGAGATGGCAATGCTACACATAGCCAATGTGGACGATAAGGAGGCAGAAAATGAGAAGGCCGCACCTTCGCAAAAGTAAGGAGGGTCCAAGAAGGGGAGCTTTTAAGCTAACAAAAATTAGAAGGGGAAGTTTAAGAAGGATAGTAAGGTATGCAAGCGATGCCAGAAGAAAGGTTATGAAGCTAAAGATTGTAGGGTGAGTCTGATGAAGGAAGCTGTTAAAGGGAAGTGCTTTAATTGCCACTAGGAAGGGCACCTCAAGAATCAATGCTCTAAGTGGCAAAGAAAGGATTATGCGGACAAGATTATGCTATTGATGTCATCCCTATTGCAAGTAGACCACCGAGAGACCAAGGGAAGGCAACATTAGAAGGTGTAACTCTTATGTTAGGGGTTACAATTCATACCCCATTTGATTCAAGGGCATCACATTTCTTTGTAGCTAGGAATGTAGTAAACTTTTTAAATCTTCAAACCCAGATTGTCACCAAATCAATAGTGGTCTCTAATCCTATTGGAGGTTCGACACATCTCACTTTTATTTACAATGACCTAGTATTAGACATATGCGACGTTGATTTCATATGTAATGCGTATGTTCTAAATTTTGAAGGGCATGGACTTACCCCAAGATTTAGTTGAGTTAAGCCATCCATACTCACTAAATCTATCTGTTAGAGAGTTATCATCTGTACCCGTAGTTTGTGAATTCCCTGATGTCTTTGTGGAAGTCTTGGGTCTCCCACCCCAAAGGGAGATCGAGTTCCGAATAGATTTTGAAAAAGACGCAATGCTAGTTTCCCTAGCTTTAAGACACATGACCCTCAAAGAAAGAAGAGAATTCGATAAGCAAATCTCTAAGCTATTAAAGAAACATCCACTGGAGTACTTAAGAGTAGAGAGCCCATATTGTTTTCCCCACTAAGGCAGACGATTCATTGAGACTTTGTGTCGACTATAGGAAATTGAACAAGGTTACAAGGAAAAATAGGTGCCCTTTACCTAGGATAGACGACTTGTTCGATTAGCTTGGAGGAGCTAAAGTCTTTTCTCAACTAGACTTGGCAACTGGGTTCCATCAGTTGAGGATTGTAGAAGAAAGCAAGTCGAAGACTGCATTTTGCACACCAAATGGACTCTATGAGTAGGAAGTGATGCCTTCTGGATTGACGAATGCCCTTGCATACATTGTAGATTTGATGAGTAGGGTATTTAGGGGGCAATTCAATAAATTTTTCGTTTCGTCATTGTGTTCATAGATGATATTTTGGTTTTCTCCAAGGGCAAAGAGGAGTATAAGGACTACCTACGGGAGGTATTAGGAACTTTAAGAAGACACCAGGTTAAGGCCAAATTTGCTAAATGCCACTTTTGAGAAAAGAAGTTAGATTCCTTGGTGTTTCTGAGCAAGGACTAGCAGTAAACCCTTCTAAAGAGGAAGCGGTTCAAGGGTGGAAGACTACTAGAAGTGCATCAGAGGTTAGAAGCTTTCTCGAGTTAGAAGGCTACTATAGGAAGTTCATCGAGAAATTTGCAAGAATAGCAGCCCCCTTAACCTATTTGACTAAGAAGAACCTAGTCTTTTCTTAGGACGATAAATGCACCAAGGCATTTGAGAAGCTTAAGAAGTTATTGACTAATGTACATGTGCTCACTATTCCCGATGGAACCAAACCATTTACTATTTTCACAGATGCTTGTGGCACCGGGTTAGGAGAAGTTCTAATGTAAGAAGGAAAAGTAGTTGCTTATGCTAGTAGGCAACTGAAGGATCAAGAGAAAAGATATCCAGTTCGCAACTTGGAGTTGGCAGCTATTGTCTTTGCCTTGAAGATGTAGAGGTATTATCTCTTGAGGGAAAGGTTTGAATTATTTATTGACCATAAATCACTCAAATATCAATTTTTCCAAAAAGATTTAAACCTTAGATAGTAGAGATGGATGGAATATATAGCATCGTTCGAGTTTAGTATTCAATACACCTCTGGAAAAGGGAACCTAGTCACCGACACCCTTAATTGGAGGCACGCTACCCTAGGTCTATATATGAACGGTGGTAGTTGGAATTCCTCTCAAATTTTAACTTTCAACTGCCAATAGAACTCATCCAAGGGTTTTTAGCAGTTATAGGGATAAAACCAGCCTTGATAGACTGCATAAGGCTTGAGCAAGTAAAGGATGAGAAGTTAGTAAAGATTTTGGAAAATTTGAGGAAGGGAGAGCATTTCCCTCACGATAGTAGGTACTCAATTGATAAGAAATAATGCTTAAGAAGAGATGGACGCCTTTGTGTCCCAATGGTTCATGATTTAATGAGAGAGGTGCTTATGGAATGTCACAACATAAAGATGACCATTCACTCCGAAGGAGATAAGATGTACAAGGATATGAAGAGGATTTTCTTTTGGCATGGAATGAAGAAGAGTGTAGCCGAGTTTGTTGTTAAGTGCTTGACATGTCAAAGGGAAAAGCTTAGCAAGGGAAGTATGGAGGGTTACAATTACCATTGCAAATTTTGACTTGGAAGTGTGAGCATATTTCGATGGATTTTTTGAAAGGATTGCATAGAAGTTGGAGGGATAATTAAGTTATTTGGGTTATTGTGGATAGACTCACTAAGAGTGCTCATTTTATTCCGATCAGGAACAATAGAACTGTCACTTCTCTCGTGCAGATCTACATCAAGGAGGTAGTTCGATTGCATGGAATTCCTGTGAGTATAGTTAGTGATAAGGACTCCTTTTTCACTAGCGAGTTTTAGAGGAGCCTACAAGCAGCTTTGGGAACTTCTTTGAATCTTAGCACTACATATCACCTATAGACTGATGGTCAAATAGAGAGGGCAAACAGAATTTTGGAAGACTTGTTGAGGACCTGGCTTTTGGATTTCGGAGGACATTGGGAGCAACATCTACCTATAGTTGAGTTCGTGTATAATAATAGCTATCAAGCAATGATTGGTATGGCCTCTTTTGAAGCACTTTATGGGAGGCCATGCGAATCACCAAGTTATTAGTGGGAAGCCACCGACAAAATGTTGTTTGGACCTCGTTTGATATGTGATACCACAGAAAAAATAGAGTTGACCAGGCAATGAACGAAGGTAGCGCAAGACCGTCAGAAATCTTATGCGGATAGAATAAGGAAAGTGCTTGAGTTTGAGGTTGGAGATAGGGTATTTGTCAAAGTCTCCCCTTTTAGAAAATTAGAGATAGGGCATGGCACGATTTACACATCCACGCTAGGATTGGGCTTATTTTAGTATGTCTATAGTGCATAATCACATTGCACTTTGGTCGAGTAGATGGTTGTGTAGATAACTTGGTTGTGTAATAGGATGTTATTGCACGTTAAGCTGTTCACCCCTTTAAAGATTTCAAGACGAAATTCTTCCCGGAGGGAGAATGTAACACCTCGTAAAATCAACCATAAATGAATTGAGTGAATTAAATTAAATAAGGTATGGTTGAAAATGAAAATTTTATAAAATTTAAAATTTGACCATGAAAATTATCCCGTTGCGTTCATGGCGAAATTCTGATCTGTTTCCGTATATAATATGCTGAAAACGGAGCTCAAACGAAGAAGTTATGAGCATTTGAAGTTTTCAGATTTAAATTAATTTAGTTTGAATTCAAATTCAAATGAATATTTAAATTTAGGGTTTGAATTCCAAAAATTAACTATAAGTCTAGTTGGGGTTAAGTTAATCAATTAACATTAAAAGTTGATTACGGAATAAAATAAATGAGCAATGGAAACAAATCAACGCTTCCGAAATAAGAGGAGCAGTCGACCTATAAGACCCAACCGGTCGACCCTTAACGGTCGGTCGGTTAAGCATAGGCAGTCGACTGCCGCCTTACAGTGGCGGCTAGGTATTTGTGATCTTAAACGGTCCAGATTTATCTGTTTTCGATCTAATTTCATTCTACGGTTCTGGTACGTTTCAACTCTTATATATAGGACCCTATCCTCCCCACTTTTTATTCACAAATATTTAGGAACTCCACGAACCTCTGTCATTCACTCTCTTCAGTTAGATTCAAAAATTCTATTAAGGATTCAGGTAAGGATTCTAAACTTTTTCTAATTATTCTTTTAATCTTTTTTCTTCTCCTCCAACCTCTCTGAATCCAACTAAATTATACACACACACATCCTTCACTGTATATATATATATATATATCAAAAGAAGTAGATCTGGAAAAGAGTTGCTTTAGTGTTGCAAATCCATACAAGAGAAGCTAAGAATAATCTGTGAGTGGAAACTTTAGTATATTTATTTCAGTAGTTGATTAGTATATATCTATGGATTTGAATATGCCTTAGGAATTTTGGGATTGCAAAAATAAAATAGATAAAATCCCCAAAAATTCCTTTTTATTTCGAATGTGAATTCTAGATGGAGATTCTCAATTATTTATGTTAATTTTATGGAATTTATATTGTTTCTGCAATTTTTGATAATTTTATAGTCTATTCCACTTCTCCTTCTTCTTCGATTCGAATTATGAGTTTTCAATAATGAAATATGGGTATAGAGTACGAATCATATTTGTAGTTTACACCACTTATTCCATAAAAAATTCCTTCATTTATTTCTATGTAAAAGAGGAGTTGAATGGAATATGAAGTTAGGATTGCAATTCCTATTGTTTATAATATTTCATTAATTTGATGTAATAAATTGAGTTTCTATTTCTATTTACAAGTCTATTTATCATAGTTTTGGATATGAATATTTAAACCTTGTTATGGATATTGAAATCTTGGAAATATGAAGGGAAAGGACTTGTATTAGTATTATGGTTAAAGGAATTAATATTTGAAGCTAGTTTAGAGCATATGAACCGCACACTTAGAAGTTATTAGGCACGAATATATATATATATATATATTAGCGTAATAAACATATATAATTATAACGACAATTACGTAGTTAGTTAGGTAATAATTGTCATTGATTCCCCCTTAGGAAGGTAATCAATATTTCAAGGCGTAATAAGGAAGATTCCTTATAAGTCCTTAATTATGAAATGGTGAGATAAGTATTATATATGGAGAGTATTTGAATTATGCCTAAGTCATAGGGATGCGAGGTCAGTAGAGCTGCACGACAAAAGCTTGCCCTTCACTTTGAGGCTACCCGCAGTTGTGTATACTTCCTATTGAGGTGAGACATCTTGTATGATAAATATTTGTGATGACCCGAGGTTAGACCCAAATTCTATAGGCTAAATCGGCCTAACTAATCTGGCTACTATTTCCTACGAATAATTGAACTAATGTAAGATGTCATTACGAGTATAGGCCATAATACGAAGGGCCTGCTTCGGGGTCATGAGGTATTAAGTGGTTGTTTGAGGGTCTACCTCTTTTCTCCAAATGAAGTATCAAATGGCCAAGGGGCTAATTACTAGGCATGATGTGCGGTATCTCGATAGGGGTCTGCTTTGGGATAAGGTATTAAGCGACTTATTTAGGGTCCACATTTCCTGTAACGACCCGTATTTTACGGATCGAAACATCGTAAAATAGTTGACCTTTGGTTGCATTGTTGTTAAGTTGTTTCAGATTTTGGCAGAATTTTGCTTAAGTCCTAAGTCGTAGCCGACTTAGGAGTTTTGGACGAGTTAAGTGATAAGTCTGGGCGAGTTAATGACTAAGGGGTAGGTCGGCGACGCCCTAAGGAAGAGGGGTTGTGGTTTAGGTCGTATGACAGTTTGGAACGACCTATAGGGTCTGACCGACTTATGGTAGTAGACGACCTTAGGAGTTAGATCGTGGAGAAGTTAGGTCGGTTAGACAACTTAAGAAAACTGACCGAGTTAGGGATTAGGTCGGTGGGATGAGTTAGCAACTTAAGGATTTTAGGTCGAATGGTGAGATAGGTCGGTCAAGTGACCTAAGGGTTGACGACTTATAGTTGATAGCAGGTTAGCGACCTAGTGGTAGCGAAGTTAGGTCGTAGCCTAGTTGGGTTGTGGCCTTGTAGTTAGGTCGTAAGTTGTATACTCAGTTAGGTCGTAACCGACTTAGGGGTTAGCTGCTAAGTCATAAGTCGAAGGATCTCTAAGTCGTGGTCTGTTAAGTCGGAATTGTTGGCTAAGTCTTAGGTCGCGTGTTGACTTAAGGTTAGGTCGTAACTCGGTTGAGCTGTTAAGTCGTAGGATGGGTTATCTCGCTAAGTCGTCTAACCAGTTAAGGTGCGTGCACATTATGTCGTAGACTGGGGGGTTTTGATGAGGCTTAGGTCGGAGAGGCTTAGGTCGGAGAGGCTTAGGTCGGAGACGACCTATGGAGACAGACGAGTTAGAGATTTCAGCTATAAATAGAAGGGGGTTGGCTTCATTTTTGGGATCCGGATTTCGAAGCGACGAAGTGCTGCCATTTTGAGAGCTCGACTTCTACTCTTCTTCACTTCTTTTCTCCACTCTAATCTAGTGATTCCATTCCATCCATATTGAAGATCAGATCAAAGATCGAAGAGCTTAGATTGAAGATCTACATTCTTCGAAGAGAGATTTCATCGTTTGAAGCGGATTTGTGATAGATCAAGTTTGATCCTTCGCTGTCCAGATCTGAAGCGTGTTGATTTTGGGTTGTTTAGGTGATTTGGTGAGTGGTGATTATCTCTCACACAGATCCAAAGGAGTATATCGGATCGTTGGCTTGATTTGGTGTTAAAATAGTGATTTCCATGCATTTTTGTAATCCTAAGTGTAGATCCATGTAGATCCATTGTTCATGATGATTTGACAACCATTTTACTACATGATTAACTTATGCAAGTTCATTCATCAAGTTGTAGAGATAATTCTCATGATTTCATGCTTGTTAGACTTTCAACTCTTTAATTACGAAATTGCCATTATTGTTATAATTGTCCATTTAGCCTATATTTGAATGCTTGTTTACTTGGATTAATGTTTGACTTGATTGATTGCTATGAATTAGATGATTGATGATTTGATTTAGACAAGTTGGTCGAAGATGATTCAAAAGCTAAGGGAAAGGCTCTTGAATTGGAAAAGCTGCTCGTGGCATATGTAGCGGATGATGAAGCTCATATGGATAGATTCGATGATGATGTTGAAATGGAGCTTTGCTATGATGATGATGAGGCGAAGCATGATATGGGATAGTCTTGGTCTAATCCAGACGGGATCATTCCAAGCAGGTTGATAACTCGGTGATATGGTTCGAGTTTGAGGATAATGGATGCTCGAGAGGCACTTAAGCTAGCATGGAAATAGTCGTCGAGGAGGATGACTAGTAGGCTGAGATCTCATCGTTGTTGAAGGTTCTAGCATGCTCAAAGTAAGAGTACGTTGGGCAGATTCGATAGTCCCTGAAGGCTACTGATTGGGTAGTCAAGTACTCTGGGCAGATTCGATAGTCCTAGGCACGGGTCACGATGACGTGCGGGAGTTATGTCTAGAACCGGGGTTACCATTAGCCCTTGACGGACGGCTGAAAGAATGTGCCGGTCATTCAATTAACGGTGATATCGAAGCAATGATAACAGTGATAGCCAGAGTCATGGATGTTTGGTTGTATCGTCATTCGGTCTTAAGAGCGGTATTTTCTGGGTGCTTATCTGATCTTGGTTTAGGCCTTGGGGTTTGTACTTGGAAAACATCGCCCTTGACTCGAGTGATAATTGCTTTACTTTACTTTGTATGCTCTGCTGTGTTTGCTTCTACTTAGTGTGTGTCTGGGGGCTATCACTGTAGAAAGAGGTTGGAGTGGGAGGGTTGTATTCCTATTCCTTTTCCTTTATGCTCTTTTGGTATGTTGTTAGTTAATTTACTGCCCACTAAGACTGTTGTCTGACTCAAGGCTTTATGTTTTAACTCTTATTGCCTTGGGCTGTTCGTCCATTTTTGGGATGGGCAGACTAGGTAGCAGGTGACAGGTGCTGTTCTCTTCTCACGATGCTGATATCGAAGACGAGCTGGAGGGTTGCATATTATCTTCTTATTATATGTACTGGATGTTCCGCTGTTTTGTATTCTCTGAGTGATATGTAGTGAGGCTTGTTGTATTGACTATTCAGATGTTTGTATTCAACTCTTATGAAGTTTTATTGATGAGATTCTATTCTATGAAGCTTCACTATATATATATGTTCTATTGTATTTTGTCCATGCGCTGTGAGTAATACGATAGATTCTGTTGTTTTTATCTACCTTGACAATCGTCCATGGTCGCTTGGCACACTTTACAGCGCACTATCTCTAGATTCGGTGCAGGGGTCATGGGCGGTCGTCACATTTGGTATCAGAGCATTGGTTAATCGATTTTACCCAACGCTCGCTGACGTAACTACGTATGAGAGACGTAATTGTATTTTGATGGATGAATGCTATATATAATATAGTAGCTTAGTAGAGTTTGAGTCCTTTATGCAGTTGTTTCTCTAGATGTTCTGATCATTCCTTTTTATAGATATTGGGGATGAGTCGAAGAGGGAGACCAGCTGCTAGGGAAGGCCGTGCTACTGAGGGGACTGCTGATTATGCAGCTATGTTCGAAGCTATGATGACTTCGATCATGAGAAGGATACCAGTTCTGGGGGCAGCAGTAGATGTTGGAGTTCAAGTCCAAACTCCGAAACCAGTGGATTTTGCTAAGTTGTGCAAGGACTATACTGCTCTTGGAGGGAAGGTTTTCTTGGGAACAAAATCAACTATTGAGGTCCAGAGGTGGATAGATGCTTGTAGAAGGAGTTTTGGTGATTTGGGAATTGAGGATGCAACTAAGAGGAAGTTAGCATCAAGACAGCTTCAAGGGAGAGCTTCTGATTGGTGGAACTCTATTACCATCAATACTCCGGAGGAAGAGATTACTTGGGAGCAATTCCAAGTCAGGTTTGAAGCTAAGTTCATTTCTACAGCTCAGAAGTCTGTTCTGTTCAAGAAGTTTGTGGAGCTCAAGCAAGGTGGAAGACCAGTTCTTGAGTATGTTTCTGAGTTTGAAGCTTTGTCCAAGTATGCCCGGTCGTATATCGAATCTGCATATCAGAAGAATGAGAAGTTTGTGACAGGCTTGGACAGTTATCTTGGGAGACAGTTGGTGGATCATTTGGACGATTCATTTGAGAAGCTTGTGGAGAAAGCTCTCAGGCATGAGAGTCTATTTCCTAAGGAAGGATCTGTTGTTGCTATGACCAGGGAAGAGTCTAAACCTCAGCAAGGTGGAAACAAGAAAAGGAAGCAGCAACAGCAGAAGGGTAAGGATGGCCAGAAGAAGCCGAAGGGCGAAGTGACTTGCTACAATTGTCAGCAGAAGGGCCATTTCTCTAAGGATTGTAAGAATCCGAAGGCACCGATGAAGTGTCACAACTGTGACAAGCCGGGGCATTTCAGGAAGAATTGTCCAGAACCGAGGAGGGACAAGCAGATTGTGCAAGCTTATGCTTTGGGAGTTGTTCCGTCGTCTTCGAAAGCTCCTACCGCTGAAGAGAAGGGAAAGAGTGTGGTGGTTCAAGGTACTCTTTTCCTATGTGGTGTTCCAGTTAGAGTTCTGTTTGATACTGGAGCGTCACATTCGTTTGTTTGTAGTGAACTCGTAGGCCGGTTAGATTTGGAACCGGATATTGTTGATAGACCATTGGTTGTGACTAATCCAGTTGGGGGTTCGTCTTGTTTGTATATGTTATGCCGTGGTCTGATTGTGTCGAGTCATGGTTGCTCTTTTGTTTGTGATTGTTTTGTTCTGAACTTTGCGGGGTTCGGAATTATTTTGGGTATGGACTGGCTTAGGAGGTATGCGGCTAAGGTTGATTGTGAGAGGCTGGAAGTGACAGTCGAGAATGTGGAAGGGCGAAAGATTGTGATACGATGTAAGCATGAAGAAGGCGTCTTCATGAGCTTCATGTATTCGCTGGTTGTTCCACAGGATGGACTGTCATCGGTGCCAATCGCTAATGGATTCGAGGATGTCTTTGACGAAGTCAAAGGGTTGCCGCCGCATAGAGAGATCGAGTTTCGTATAGATCTAGTTGAAGGAGCCAGACCTGTTGTGATGCCTCTTAGGCGGATGGCGCCTAGGGAACAGCAAGAGTTGAGGGTGCAAGTTGATGATCTTTTGCAAAAAGGATTCATTCGGTGTAGTGTGTCCGAGTGGGGTGCACCAGTTGTGTTTGCAACCAAGGCAGATGGGTCGTTGAGATTGTGTGTGGATTATCGTGAGCTGAATAAGGTGACTAAGAAGAACAAGTATCCATTGCCGAGAATAGATGACTTGTTTGATCAGCTTCACGAAGCCAAGGTGTTTTCTCAGATGGATTTGGCAACGGGATTTCACCAGTTGAGAGTGGCTAAGGATAGTGTGCCGAAGACTGCTTTTAGGACACCATCCGGTTTCTTTGAGTGGCTGGTAATGCCGTTTGGATTGACTAACGCGCCAGCATATTTTGTGGATCTTATGAATAGAGTGTTCAGGGATCAGTTGAACAAGTTTGTACTTGTGTTCGTGGATGATATTCTGATTTATTCCAGAACTGAAGAAGAGCACAAGACACACTTGCGTATTGTTTTGGAAATCTTACGGAAACATCAGCTGAAGGCTAAGTTTTCGAAGTGTCACTTCTGGAAGAATGAAGTGAGGTTTTTAGGCCATGTGATTTCTGGAAATGGAATAGCGGTTGATCCCGCGAAGGTGGCAGCAATCCAGGATTGGGTTAGACCTAAGAATGCATCTGATGTGAGAAGTTTTCTCGGATTGGCAGGATATTATCGACGGTTTATTAAAGACTTCTCCAAGATAGCTGCACCGTTAACAGGATTAACGAAGAAGAACCAAGTGTTCAGATGGGAAGCTAAGTGTGAGCAAGCTTTCGGAATCCTGAAAGAGAGATTGACAAGTGCTCCTGTTTTGACTATTCCATGTGGGAATGATGAGATGGTGGTTTACACCGACGCATGTGGTACTGGACTTGGAGCAGTGCTGATGCAGAGGGATAAATTTGTTGCGTATGCAAGTCGACAACTGAAGCCACATGAAAGGAATTACCCGACTCATGATTTGGAGTTAGCGGCGATTGTTTTTGCTCTGAAGATGTGGAGACATTATCTATTGGGAGTTCGATTCGAGTTGTTTACAGATCATAAGTCGTTGAAGTATCTTTTCTCCCAAAAGGATTTGAATCTTCGGCAGCAACGTTGGCTAGAGTTTTTGGCATCATATGATTTTGGTATAGCTTATACTCCGGGAAAAGGTAACGCAGTGGCAGATGCGTTAAGTAGAAGACATGCAGGATTGGGAGCCATGTTTTCAGAATGGAAGAATCTCGAGTATTTAGCTGGATTTGACTTCAGGCCTAGATGCGAATTGGAACCTGAGATGTTGGCAAACTTATCGATAAGACCTTCTCTAGTGGAAAGAATTGGCGAGAGCCAAAAGCGAGACGATAAGCTTGTCAAGATTATCCGTGATTTGGAATCTGGATTGGATCCATAAAAGGATAAAGGATTCGAGGTCGATCAAGAGGGTTGGCTTTGGAAGCAAGGATGACTAGTTGTTCCCGATATAGATGAATTGAGGAGTGAAGTTCTGAAGGAAAGTCATCACTCGAAGTTGACAATTCATCCAGGTGGAAATAAGATGTATCGGGATATGAAGAGAACCTACTACTGGGAAGGTATGAAGAAGGATGTTGGAAATTTTATTTCCAAGTGTATGAACTGCCAGTTGGTAAAAGCTGAATAGAGGAAGCCAAGTGGATTGCTGCAACCATTAGAAGTTCCTACATGGAAGTGGGAGCAAGTGTCGATGGATTTTATTGATGGATTGCCTCGAACCAGAACGGGAAATGAAGGGATTTGGGTCATTGTAGATCGTTTGACTAAGAGTGCCAGATTCATTCCTGTTCGATCGACTAGAACTGCATCAAAGTTGGCTGAGTTGTATGTTAAGTGGATAGTTCGATTCGATGGTATTCCGAAGAGTATAGTGAGCGATCGAGACCCATTGTTCACCAGTGGATTTTGGAAGAGCTTCCAGGAAGTTTTGGGAACCGAGTTGTGTTTAAGTACAGCTTATCACCCTCAAACAAATGGTCAGACTGAGAGAGTCAACCGAGTTTTGGAAGATCTTCTTAGAGCTTGTGTTTTGGATTTTGGAGGATCATGGGAAGATCACCTTCATTTGGTGGAGTTTGCATACAACAACAGTTACCAGTCAAGCATTGGTATGGCACCGTATGAGGCATTGTATGGGAGACCGTGTAACTCACCGACTTGTTGGTTAGAAACTGGAGAAAAGTTGATACTTGGGCCAGAGATGATTCGACAGACTTTAGATTGTATAGAGATCATTCGGCAACGAATGAAGGCAGCCCAAGACCGTCAGAAGAGTTATGCAGATAAGCATCGAAAGGATTTGGAATTCGACGTTGGAGATATGGTTTTTGTGAAGATTTCTCCACTGAAGAATGTTATTCGATTCGGGAAGAAAGGAAAATTGACTCCGAGATTTGTTGGACCATTCCCGATCATCGAGCGAATTGGAAAGCTCGCCTATAGATTGGAGTTACCAGAAAAGATGTCGGGTGTGCACAATGTTTTTCATGTATCGTATCTACGGAAGTATGTGCACGACTCGAATACGGTGGTTTCTGCTGATGGCTGTGAAGATTTCGAAGTTGATCCAGTCGATAGAAGACCTCGTAAGCCGCTTCGTGTTGTGGGAACTGACACGAAACATCTTAGGAGGAAGGTAGTTAAGTTGCTCAAGATACAATGGAGTGACGATGATAACGACTGTACGTGGGAGGTGGAAGAGAGGATGAAGGCAGCTCATCCTGAACTCTTCAAGGTATGGCCCTAAGGTGTCGTGTCATCTAACGAAATTGTAACTTGTTCTAGTTTTAGAATTCTGCATGCTAAGTTAGAATTGGATGCATGGTTTGTTGATTGCTATGGATGATAGGCGTGCAGAATAGTTTTGATTTCTTTGTGTGTTAGGAATTTCGGGGGCGAAATTCCTAATGGGGAGAGAATGTAACGACCCGTATTTTACGGATCGAAACATCGTAAAATAGTTGACCTTTGGTTGCATTGCTGTTAAGTTGTTTCAGATTTTGGCAGAATTTTGCTTAAGTTCTAAGTCGTAGCCGACTTAGGAGTTTTGGACGAGTTAAGTGATAAGTCTGGGCGAGTTAATGACTAAGGGGTAGGTCGGCGACGCCCTAAGGAAGAGGGGTTGTGGTTTAGGTCGTATGACAGTTTGGAACGACCTATAGGGTCTGACCGACTTATGGTAGTAGACGACCTTAGGAGTTAGATCGTGGAGAAGTTAGGTCGGTTAGACAACTTAAGAAAACTGACCGAGTTAGGGATTAGGTCGGTGGGATGAGTTAGCAACTTAAGGATTTTAGGTCGAATGGTGAGATAGGTCGGTCAAGTGACCTAAGGGTTGACGACTTATAGTTGATAGCAGGTTAGCGACCTAGTGGTAGCGAAGTTAGCCTAGTTGGGTTGTGGCCTTGTAGTTAGGTCGTAAGTTGTATACTCAGTTAGGTCGTAACCGACTTAGGGGTTAGCTGCTAAGTCATAAGTCGCAGGATCTCTAAGTCGTGGTCTGTTAAGTCGGAATTGTTGGCTAAGTCTTAGGTCGCGTGTTGACTTAAGGTTAGGTCGTAACTCGGTTGAGCTGTTAAGTCGTAGGATGGGTTATCTCGCTAAGTCGTCTAACCAGTTAAGGTGCGTGCGCATTATGTCGTAGACTGGGGGGTTTTGATAAGGCTTAGGTCGGAGAGGCTTAGGTCGGAGACGACCTATGGAGACAGACGAGTTAGAGATTTCAGCTATAAATAGAAGGGGGTTGGCTTCATTTTTGGGATCCGGATTTCGAAGCGACGAAGTGCTGCCATTTTGAGAGCTCGACTTCTACTCTTCTTCACTTCTTTTCTCCACTCTAATCTAGTGATTCCATTCCATCCATATTGAAGATCAGATCGAAGATCGAAGAGCTTAGATTGAAGATCTACATTCTTCGAAGAGAGATTTCATCGTTTGAAGCGGATTTGTGATAGATCAAGTTTGATCCTTCGCTGTCCAGATCTGAAGCATGTTGATTTTGGGTTGTTTAGGTGATTTGGTGAGTGGTGATTATCTCTCACACGGATCCAAAGGAGTATATCGGATCGTTGGCTTGATTTGGTGTTAAAATAGTGATTTCCATGCATTTTTGTAATCCTAAGTGTAGATCCATTGTTCATGATGATTTGACAACCATTTTACTACATGATTAACTTATGCAAGTTCATTCATCAAGTTGTAGAGATAATTCTCATGATTTCATGCTTGTTAGACTTTCAACTCTTTAATTACGAAATTGCCATTATTGTTATAATTGTCCATTTAGCCTATATTTGAATGCTTGTTTACTTGGATTAATGTTTGACTTGATTGATTGCTATGAATTAGATGATTGATGATTTGATTTAGACAAGTTGGTCGAAGATGATTCAAAAGCTAAGGGAAAGGCTCTTGAATTGGAAAAGCTGCTCGTGGCATATGTAGCGGATGATGAAGCTCATATGGATAGATTCGATGATGATGTTGAAATGGAGCTTTGCTATGATGATGATGAGGCGAAGCATGATATGGGATAGTCTTGGTCTAATCCAGACGGGATCATTCCAAGCAGGTTGATAACTCGGTGATATGGTTCGAGTTTGAGGATAATGGATGCTCGAGAGGCGCTTGAGCTAGCATGGAAATAGTCGTCGAGGAGGATGACTAGTAGGCTGAGATCTCATCGTTGTTGAAGGTTCTAGCATGCTCAAAGCAAGAGTACATTGGGCAGATTTGATAGTCGCTGAAGGCTACTGATTGGGTAGTCAAGTACTCTGGGCAGATTCGATAGTCCTAGGCACGGGTCACGATGATGTGTGGGAGTTATGTCTAGAATCGGGGTTACCATTAGCCCTTGACGGACAGCTGAAAGAATGTGCCGGTCATTCAATTAACGGTGATATCGAAGCAATGATAACAGTGATAGCCAGAGTCATGGATGTTTGGTTGTATCGTCATTCGGTCTCAAGAGCGGTATTTTCTGGGTGCTTATCTGATCTTGGTTTAGGCCTTGGGGGTTTGTACTTGGAAAACATCGCCCTTGACTCGAGTGATAATTGCTTTACTTTACTTTGTATGCTCTGCTGTGTTTGCTTCTACTTAGTGTGTGTCTGGGGGCTATCACTGTAGAAAGAGGTTGGAGTGGGAGGGTTGTATTCCTATTCCTTTTCCTTTATGCTCTTTTGGTATGTTGTTAGTTAATTTACTGCTCACTAAGACTGTTGTCTGACTCAAGGCTTTATGTTTTAACTCTTATTGCCTTGGGCTGTTCGTCCATTTTTGGGACGGGCAGACTAGGTAGCAGGTGCTGTTCTCTTCTCACGATGTTGATATCGAAGACGAGCTGGAGGGTTGCATATTATCTTCTTATTATATGTACTGGATGTTCCGCTGTTTTGTATTCTCTGAGTGATATGTAGTGAGGCTTGTTGTATTGACTATTCAGATGTTTGTATTCAACTCCTATGAAGTTTTATTGATGAGATTCTATTCTATGAAGCTTCACTATATATATATATGTTCTATTGTATTTTGTCCATGCGTTGTGAGTAATACGATAGATTCTGTTGTTTTTATCTACCTTGACAATCGTCCATGGTCGCCTGGCACACTTTACAGCGCACTATCTCTAGATTCGGTGCAGGGGTCATGGGCGGTCGTCACATTTCCATAAATAAGTATTAAGTGGCTCAAGGAATTCCATGCGACGTCAGCCAGATAGTCACCTTTTAGTGGTCCGCCTTATGAATAGGTATTAAATGATGGGGTCTGCCTCAACCGAGGTCTTAAATAGCCAAACTTTTCCTATTTCCCAATAAAAGGTATTAAGTGGCTTAGGTATTATCTCTCGCATTGTAAGATATTAATGACGTGGGATTAGGGATATGGGATTTGGAAACCTACTTCAGAAATGGAAGGTATTAAGTGTTAAATTATGAACCCGCCTCCTTTCCCTATAAGAAGTATTAAATGGTTTTATGTACTTTAAATATATTCTTATTTTGAAATATACCGCCCAAGTCTGAAGTGGTAAGACTCGTGGTTTTTATTCACCCAATATTTGTTGTTCTGACTCCCTCCTTATTACAACATAGGTCAAGGATGTAGTGATGACGGTGATGATGCTTGAAGATGGAGTGGCTTAAGCTTATGTCAATTATTTTTATCATTTATGATGTTTTATGTTGTACCCATGTATTTTGGATTAATGATGTAATAGATTTTACTTGACAGTTTGATGATGTTTTGTATCATGATATTTCAAATGGTTTTGAAATAATTTGAAATAAATGGGTACAATTTTCTATCATATTTTATTCTATCCGCTTTGAGTTTTGAAAGAATAGTAATTGCTCTATACTGTGACTTATTTTTCCAACCAACAGCCAACCTTAGACTGGATCTAAGTTTCGGTGGGTCTTTTCTGGGTCGAAATTTAGGCCTGTTCTGGTGTAGGTTGTTATAAGAGCATATGCTAGCTTTTGTATTAAGGTGTATTTCAATTCGACACCAGATATTCATTTGCGGATGAAGTATATAAGATATTGCATGCCATCGTCTTCTCTGAAGATAACTACGTTGATAGCTTGATTAGTTACATCTAAGTATAGAAATAAAATCCTTGCCTACATTTGGTTTTGAAAGGATGTATGGAGTGGGTCGATGATCTTTCAATTTTTGAAATAAAGTTTTACACTCTTTAGTCCATTCAAAGTTTCTTCCCTTCTTTATCTGATAAAAAAATAGGATGCACTTGTTTGCTGCTTTCAAAATTGTAACGACCCAGAATTTCCGTCATTTGAAATTCGTATATTTAATTAATTTTAAATATTAATAAGTAAGATTTGGAAGTCGAATTAATTTAATTTCGATATAGTGATTTAATTGGGCGATTAAATTATTAATTTAATACTTGAAATTGGGTAAATAATTGAAATCTGAATTAAATGTGATTAAAAATGATTTATAAAGTTATAATAAATCATATTGGAGTTAGAACGATGTTTGAGAACTTTTAAATTTGAATTTAAAGTTATATTGTGAAAATTGAATATTTTAATATTTAATTGACGACTAAAAATAGTCATTTTTCAAACAGTCTCAGATTTCGACAAAACAAGTTTCATCGGATCCGTAATGTGAAATTATTGTAAGATTCAAATTTCGTGTCAATCGGAATTGTCGTTTGTCCGGGGCAAGCCAAAACGCATCGAAATCGTTTTAATCGGTTTAATTTAAATTTGATCGTTTATTTCCGTAACTCTCACATATGATCGAATTAGCTCCCGAAACACATTCCATTATGTTCGAAACGTGGGGTAAACTTTAGAAACGCCAGTCGGCACGCTTCGTTTGGAGTTCGGAAAATTTCCGATGAATAGTGTTTTGGCGAATTTTCTATAAAAGGCCTCCATATTCACAATTTTACACCAAACCCTAACCCTAAAAGCTTCAGCCACCACCTCTATTTTAATGGCCGAAATTGCATCTCCTTCTCCTCCAATTTTCTTCAAATCTACACATTAATTCGACAAACTTCCTATATGAAAGTTGTAGAGCTACGTGAGATCTTCGATCTCAACGGTCATGATCGTGATTCGAGAAATGGATCGTGGGCAATTTGAGTTTGAAGGTGCGTCGTTCGTCCATGTTTTTCGAGGCCAATATAGGGCCGAGCTCGACCGGGTTCATGGCGTTGATGGCTCTCGAGTGGGGCGTTCGAATGGCACTCCCTGATCGTCGTTAGGTGGCTCGTATTGGTCGCGATATATAGGGTTTGGGGGCGGCCATGGTGGGTTTGGGTCGCGTTCGACCTGAAGATGGAAGAAAGTAAATGAGCGGCCGAGATTTGCATTCATGGAATGAACGGCTCAGATGAAAATAAGGTTTAAAAATAATAAAAAGAAATTTGTAAATTGAATTATATTAAATCGTTTAAACTTTAAACTATCATAACTCTTTCATACGAGGTCGAAAAATGACGAAACGACTTGCGTTGGAATCGTATGGACGAATACTACGCGATGGAGCTGGATTGGAATTAATTGGAGATAGTTTGAATTTTGGGTAAAATTAAACGGTCGTTTAATTTTATTTGAAATAAAACGCTGCAACCGTTATTGAAAGCAAGGTGAGAACTTCTCACTCAATCGAATATTGTGTTTCGATTTAAATTTTAAATAGTTAGATTTAAAATTTGTTGATAGTGTTGATTGTGTGAATTGGATGATAAAATTGTTATCTATTGTGCTGTAATAGACCCTATACGTCGTATATTAAGCGGATGTTATTTATTAAAAACATATACCGCGATAATTCCATTGTGAAGTGGAATTAGTATTATATATGTATTTGGAGTTGATTTCCCGCATTATATAGCGGATGAGACCCTATTGCGCCGCATAATAGTGGATAATATTTATAAATCTCATATACCGCGATATTTCACTTTGAAGTGGAATTGGTATTGTGCTAACATCTGTGGATGCAGGGAAACAGGTTGGAGGGATCCAACTGGATTCCTCAAACATTTGAATTTATTTTAATGTTGTGTGTTGATTTATTTATAATCGCCGTGTGATTATATTGTGATTGAAATTGTTGACGGCTATAATTTAGCCGAATATATTTTCGGTATCGTTGGATACCAGAAATAAAATTGGATTTTCAAAATGTAAGTTGAAATTTTATCGAAAAATTTATTTTTTTGATAATTGGATGAATTTAAAAGGAGTTAAAAGATAAAAGTCTTATTTTTGAACTGTATTGAATTAAATTTCAAAAAGGCTTAATAAATGGATTTTGAAAATATTATTTATAAGTTGAGAATTTATTTAAAATTTGGATTTGTAAATAGTTTGGAAAATTTCGGAATTTATCTTCTTGAAAAGGAATTTATTTTGAAAAGGAAATAAATTTAGAAATCCATTTGGTAATTGATTTTTGGTGATTGAAAATAAATCTTTTGTAAATGTATAGAAATTTATCTGACTTTAAATTAATCAGATAATTAAAGTAATCCTACCTATGGATGTTTGGATTATATTGGATTTTGAATTGTTTGACATCTTTGATATGTGATGTTTTGTGATATATCCTGATGTGTGTTGTGATCTGTAAATTGTTTATCTGTGATAGATATATCTGTGATTCGTGAATGAAAGATGAGCGTTATAGTTTATGCCGCTTATCAAATATATTGTTATATTTGATATGTGATGGTTGAATGTTGTTGCACTATTGTGTTAAACCGTGGACTACACAATACACACACAAATGTGGATTTCACATGGAAATCGGTTAAGTCACAGATTTTTATCAATTTCGGAAAATTGAGTTTTTGAATCCAAAATAGTTTTGGAATTGGAATTGAAAGTTTTTGAAATAAGTTTCAAAAATAAAAGTTATTTTAAATAACTCAATAGAATTGGAATTTAAATCATTTGATTTAAAGTTGAATTCAATATTTTGAAATTGAATTCAATAATTTGGGAATTTTGGTTTAAAAGATTTTGCAAAATTATAAAAGGTGTTCATATGGGTTTTTAACCATTTAAAATATGATTTTGGAAATTTAAATGTATATTCAAGTTTTATACTTGAATGGTTTTAACCTGTGTAATTGTAACTAGTTTTTCCCAAAACGAAAACTATCTGTTTTCAAATACTAATGGCTTTCATAAAGTGAAAAGATTTCCAATTTGTATCGAAACAAAATTCAAGTTGAAATGAAATTGTAAATAGTTTGGAAAAACTATGAATTAACCTTTGTGAAGATGATTAAGCTTTATTTTGAAATCAAAGAAGATTTTAAAAGGTGTATCTTTTATATTATAAAAGACTTGAATTGTGAATAGTTTTGAAAGCTATAAATTAAATCTTAATTTAAAGATTTAATGGGTTAATCAAATTGAAATGGAAATTGATTTGGAAATCTGTGAATGAATCTTTGTGAAACTGGGTAAACTTTGTGAAGTAAATCTTTTTGTTTAAAGATTTAAAATGATAATTTGTTTAAGCCATTTAAAGGAAAGGATTTGGGTAATAAGTTGTGACTTAATTGAAATCCCTATATCCATATGTTTTAAATATTGTGATCACTATTCGGGTTAGCCGAGAAAAGACCTTTGTGTCATATAACCCATTCTGAATTAGTGATACGACGATATGGATCGTATTGAAGACCGGTGGTGAAGACCGGGTATTTTCGAAAATGAAAGGACAACCTGTCGAATGTCTCTACACCGAGTTGCTCCGGTATAGAGATTTATATCACTCTTCTTGTGATGGGAAGTCCGGACGTGATTAGTGAATATCCGGATTGCAAGGGCTTCTTTGGAAGTGCCTTCGGTTCCGTTCGATTCCGGAACGGACTTGTATGGATGTGTGTCTGACATTACACTTTGAGATGTAAAGCTGGTTTCTATCAAATACATTTCTGTTGGTGGCGGAGAATTTATTCTCTTAGCTTAACACCCTTCTCTGAGACGTACGAGCTTAGAGGTTATGTAGTTGATGGTTACTAGTGATACATTCCCAATTTGGTAATGTGGCATATGAAGTGCTGTTGATCATTTGTTGATCAAAGCGTGGCTTTGTGAAAAAGCGTGGCTTTGTGAAAAAGCGTAGCTTTGTGGACGAGACTTCATCGAGCCTCACAACCCGGTAATGGTCGAAACAGGAATGTTGCGGTAAGGTTGTTAGGGGTCGCGCCCCTAGGGTATGTCATTTCCTTCTGGATAAAAGGTGATATCATGGTATGGAGCCCAGATATTTTACCTATGTTGATGCTGCAAATTTATTATACTTTGTGGTTGTTGCTTTGTGGTTGAGGATCCTCAGATAAAGGTCGGTAATGACCGGGGGATGGCATAGCTCGTGAGTTAGCTACCTAGTTACAGCTGTATAGCGTGAGGTAGCGTCGGCCTTGTGTTTGTAGAGATCCGGTTAGGTTCTCGGGAACGTCTTTCCAGAGGCATTTCCATTTCGGTGTAAGGAAGTTCCTTAGCCTGACCATTTGTTGGAAATCCAAAGAAACAATATGAACCTTGTACGGTTTTAGTTGTAGAACCTGCCATTTACTTATGGTGGTCACCACTGTTTAGATGGTAGCTATAGTAGACATACAATAATGGTTGTATGTTGGCTAAGATTAATATTATACTTTCGAAATGTTTTCTGCACTATGCACTAATAATAATAGCAAATCAAATGTATTTTGCATAGTAAGCATGTTTGACTATCATAAGAAGAAATCTCCTCCAATTCTGCGTTTGCATTGTGTGTGTGGCGGGAGGTCTTATGGTAGTTTCATTTTCCAAAAGCATTGCGAATATTTTCCACTTCCTCTCTTGTTGTTGTTGTTGTTTTAAAGATAATAACTGTTTTAGTTCTCACACCAGTCACCATGACTGACCTGGAGTTTATTGTTTCCTTCCTAAACTCTGGGTGCCCACCAATTTCCACACGGGTAGTCTAGAGTCAGGTTATCAGGTCATTCTTGATTCAGGAGATGCTGTGGAGCTCAGTGGCGAGCTGGATGGTGAGAGGTATCACTTGTATATGATATTATTTATTCCGCTGTGTATTCTGTATGAAGACAAGTTTATATAACTGTCCATTGATGTATTGTGTTGTATATTGTTGTTGTAAACTGACGATGTAATGTATAAACTGATATAGTTCTTTGTTTTAAAAGATTATTCATTTATTTATTATATGTTGTTCCGCTGCGATATGTGAGATTCTGATATTGTTTCTGTTGCTTCTTCTTTCTTTCTTTCTGTCTTCTTCTACCTCTTCTTTTTAACCATAACAATTCGGTTTTCCGGCATTCGATTGCTCGGCAGTTGATACAGTGGACGTATTAATGTCGACTTTTGAGCGTCGAAAAGTCGAATCATTACAAAAATGAACCTGTTCAGCGTCGCTTCTTTCTTATTTAAGCTTATTACATCCTTTAGATTCTATAGGTCTTTTATTTTGATAACCACGTTAATATTTTTTTGGTTAGCTTTAATACCTATGACGCTTATTATATGTCCTAAGGACTTCCCTAACTGAATGAAAAAGGTATATTTGAGTGGGTTCGGCTCTATGTTGATCTTCCCAAGAGTTGAAAATGTTTCTTCTAGGTCTTGCACATGGCTGGGTGTTTTATGGAACTTACAAGCATATCATTTACATACACATCTGCGTTTTTCCCTATTTTCTCAATAAACATCTTCTTCACCGTTCTTTGGTAGGTTGCTCGTACATTCTTCAATACAAACATCATTACTTTGTAGTATTATAGCCCTTTATCTGTAATGATACCGGTGTGCTCCTAGAAGGTTCAAACATAGTGATTTGATTATACCTTAATTATGCATATATGAAGGTAATAAGTTCATAACCATTGGTTGCATCTACTAACTCATCTATTTTTGTTAGAGGAAAGTTGTCTTTTGAGCAGACTGTTGAGGTTAGTGAAATTCGTGCAAGTTTGTCATTTCTCATTTAGTTTCTTTAATAGAACAAGATTGGCCATCCATTTAGGGTAACAAAGCTACCCAGATGAAACCATTTTCTGTTGATTTATTCACTTCATTGCAAAGAATTGTACCTTTTCTGATCAAGTGATTGCCTCTTTTCCCTTTCTGGATGTGCACTAGGTCGATATTTAAGGCATGGTAGATTATTGATTAGTCGATTCTAACCATACGTAAAAGATTCTAGGAAAATACATTGGCTTACTTCTTCAAACCGATCAACTAAGTGCACAGTATTATATTAATATTTCTGCCTATCTTCACAACGTTGGATTGGTCTATGGGTTCTAACCAAACATATTCTAGTTCATGTACTAGTTTGAGCTCTTTTTCTTTCATTCCTAACCTCGGATCCACTTTACCTCTATAGGATATGAAGGGGTTGTACTATTTGAACTTTGTGCTGTGTCATTGAGATACTCTGCATAAATGAAAGCATATTTGTAACACCCTATAAAATCAACCATAAATAAATAAATTGGATAAATTAATTTAAATAAGATAGGACTAAAAATGGAAATTTTGTAAAATTCGGAATTTGACTATGAAAGTTATGTCGTTGCTTTCATGGTGATTTTTCGATCAATTTCCATATATAATATGTTGAAAACGAAACTCAAACGAGGAAGGTATGGACGTTCGAAGTTTTAGATTCAAATTAATTTAAATATAATTCAAATAAATAGTAAATTCCTAAATTTGAAATTCAAAAGTTAAAAGTAGTTATACTTTGGGGTTAAGTAAACATTAAAATTAATGTTAACGTTAAGGAAGAAAATAAATTAACAATGACAAAAGATTATACATTCTCAAAACACACAACACCCGAGATCTGTGCCTACCCCTAGCTTGATTCGTGAGTACATTCGGTATATTCATTGACACTTGATTTTGTTTTGCGATTACGGTATATAGGTTCGGTTATATATATCTACTGTATATATTTTATACTATAATAGATATTTGTATATATTTGTAACTGCGAAGAAGACTGCTTAGGTCAGTCATTTATATTTATATATAACCTGTATATCATTTTTGAGTATTTTATACACATAGATTTTGTTGCTTATATATATAGTCTGTATAGATGACTTTGAGTAGCTATATATATATATATATACATAAGTTTGTAAATAGGTTTTACATCTTATTGTTATAATATATAGAGATATATTGATCCATATATAAGTTTTCATGACTGTTGATAGTTGAAATATATATTACTGTTTTAAGTATAAATCATTCGCAGCTTTCAGATTTACTTTATATGGTGATGTCGATTTATATATATATGCTAAACTGATTACATTTTAAGGCTATGTTATATTATATAACCTGTATACATTTACCTATAGTCTGTATACATTTGTATATATAAGATCTGTGCTTTGGGTATAAATTTTATTAGTTTTGTTATATATATAAGTTATATATTTTCCCTCTTCACTGTTTTGTATTCGAGTCCTGTTATATGATATATGTATTATATTGTATATATATAAATATATATATATATATTAGTTGTGGTTAAGTTCTGTTGATACGTAGGTCATCTTGATTTTGAATAGACACTGTTTTATGTTATATATATAGGCTTATCCTCTTTTCGCTGTGAAAGTGCCTATTTTCCTATATTTACATTTTACAGCAGTTTACACCTTTTATCAAATATATATTGGTAATATATTATATGATAGTTATATATACTATGTCATTTCAGAATATATATATATATATATTGTGTTAGTTTTATAAAATATTAGTTATAAAATATGTTGTTTCATGAAAACTATAACGTGGCAATATAATTATGTTACTTCATATGTATTATTTTATATATATATATGTTAGTTTATATGTCTTTAAATAAATGTAAGTTTGCATGTGGTATTTGCTGATGTATATTGGTTTTATAATAAATTTGATTTAAAAAGTATAATAAGTGTGTAAATTAATATTTATGTTTATATATTTGCTTATATAAGTATAAACAAGTTGGTTTTTAGTATACCAATATATTTGGAGACTTTATTTATTATGTGTCTGAATTTGATATTGATCTGGAAACGAATATATATATAATTTTAAATATATGTTTTAAATTGATTTTGAAAATTTATATATGTGAAATATATCTTGTTTCATCAATCTCTCGTCCATCTTGACTTACCATATCAATATCGATTATCGCAGCTGTTCTCTAGCATTATCACTTATCTATGTGCGTATCTGTATCAACTACTTCCCATTCTCATCGCTCTCTAGCCTCGAAAGGTGAGCAATCACTCACGATTAATGTTCTTATATTTATTAAACTTGATTTCAATTGAAACGACTATTGAAATATGCTGATGTTAGTTATTTACATTGCTATATATATGCTATCATCTGTATCTGTTCACCTGTGACATCTGACACCATTATTTGTTATTTTATCACTGATGATATATGCCTGTTATCGATTGTTTTATTATTATCATATCTGTTATCACTCTGCAAGTTCCCAGTTAGTATAGAATTCACTATGGATTGAAATGATATATACCCGAACGATCTGTAGAATAGGAGGAAATTGTTATGGGTTGAAATGATAAACCCAAGCGATTTTCATTAAATTGAATTTGGGATTGCGGGTTGAAATGATATATACCCGTATATATTTAAATTACGAATTGAAATGATAAATATCTGTATCATTTGACCATAGGATAGAAAATTATATACAGACACCGTTGGTCTATATAAAAATATTTTGAAATTGATTTCTATGGTTTTAGGAAAGAAATATATGGTTTATTAAATATTGATTTTTAGCTATTATATATAAATGTATTTCTATAAAGTTTTAAAATTTAGATCTTTAAAATTTTATGTATTGAAAATTTTATAGTTACAAGTTAGATTTGAAATTATAAACTTTAAGAATTTACTTGTAATTTTACTATTTTAAAATATATAAATAAATTTAATAACACGTTTAAGTATTTATTAGAAATTATATTTCAAATATAGAATATATAATAAATTTTAATAAATTAAGGTTGGAAAGATAAATAGATATTGATTTATTTGCTAAGAATTTTAATTAATAAAAATCAATTTGAAACTTATTGAATTTGAGATTTGAAAATATGATTTTATAACTTGATTTGGTTTAAGGCGATTAAATGAATATTTCAAGATTAAATAAATTGAAGGAAATATGAAGTTTATTGTAATTTGGGGTGTTATTTAAATGATATTGGATTTATTAAGTGAATATTTCAAAACTAAATAATAATGAAGTTAAATTATGATATATATATATATATATGAAATTATCAAATTTTGTCTTAAAACGTTGAATATCAAAGCTTTAAAATATATTGAAATTGAAATGGTTTATTTTATGGTTCAATCTGTATTTGAAAATAATATAATTTGAAATGGTTATTGAGGAACTGAATTGAATTGAATCGATGAATTGAGATTTGAATAAAATTTGAATTTTGGATTTCGAGTTGATTTGAACCGATTTGTGAAATTTGAGGAAATTATTTTATTATATGAAGTATTTAATATATATAAGTAATTTACCTTATAAATTATTTTAATATAAATCATTTTTATACAAACTATTTTAGTATAAACTATTTTATTTTATAAACTATTTTATTATATATATACTATTATTGATATCTAAACTGTTCAAGTGGAAAGTTATGATTTCAAAGTTATAAATTTCAAAGTTATGTTTTTAAAGTGTTATGATTTCCAAAGTATTATAAATTCTAAGTTTATAATGTCGGAAGTGTTATAACTTTGAAAGTGTTATTGATTTGGAAATAGATAAATTTGAAGTGAAGAATGATATTGTTTTGATATGGTTTTGAAATGGATATGATATTTTGGTTTTGAAGTATAAATTATTTTGAAATGACCATGGTGTTATAATAACGTTTGATTGTTAATAGCGTATATTACTACATAATAGATGGTTCCACAGATCCTTAGAGGATGGGTATCCCAAACATCCTTTAAGTTACTTGTATTTAAGTTACTTATATTTCAGTTGATATTTCACTTGAGTTGGATTTATTGGTATAAGAATGTTAATCCTAACTCGAGTGTTTTGTGTTTTGCTTTACGCTCGGGTCAGACTGAGTGTACCAGTAGTCAAGACTCACCTTGGGAGTTGGAGCTTCGCTTGGAGATCCATCTATCGATTCAGCTTTCAGTTATTCAGTTGATTCCAGTGATGTATTCAGATTTTGTATTTGACTATTGAATTTAAGACTTCTGTTGTATCTTGATTAACTCTGATATATATTTATATAGTAGCTTCATGAACTACTATTCTTTGTTTCCGCTGCTTACTGTTATATTACTCTGTGTCTGTGATTATGTGATTATTTATTTACTGTATATCTTGAGTTTTGCCAAATATAAATTAACAATCTGATACTTTGAGCAATTCAAGTCCGACATGTGCGGATGTGAATGGTTGAAAATACCAGGCTGTTACAACTTTCAAATGATCTAGTTGTCGATTCTCTCGCTCTTATCGATCTTGGAGGCATGTTGTTTTTGAAAAATGAAGAAAGATTGAATTTTTGGAAGAAGGTAGGGTTTTCATTTTTTGTTTTTCTGAGTAGAAGGTAGGTGGAAGAGGAGTGAATAAGTAAGTTTTATTAATAAGAGAGGTCTGAATTTGAATTGGTGTGTTGGGGAACGTGCTAGACTATTTTAAAAAAACTGAAACCCTTTAGGTCAGCCGGCTGAATAGGCTTGGTCAACCGGTTGAGTTGCAGCAGTTTCAACCCATAAGAAAACAGTTCAAAATTGGCATGATTCAGTCGGCTGAATGGAAGGGTTCAATCGGCTGAATTCAAAAAAAAATATGTTTGAATATTCAATCAACCGAATCCATGGATTAAGTCGGCTGAATCTGTTGAATTTTTGTAGTTAGCCTATTTTAAGTTATTTCTATTTTGGTAAACAAAGAATGCCTTATATATCTGTTTTGGAGCTTTATTCTCATGTTAAAAAACAAAAAAAATTATTGCAACAAATGTGTCATATATCCAAATTACAATATTAATTTTATGAACATAAATTTATGAAAATTTAGACTTTATTTTTCAGAAGTCTTGGATTCGTCTGAAGAGGAAATTTCGAACAAGCTTGGTTCAACTTTTGTGTCATCTTGTAATGGATTAATAGGAGACCAAGTATTACGTTAAGCACCTTGATCCCAAGAATTTGGAGATACGTGAGGTTGTTGAGGAGATGGACTTTGCACACCTTGTTTAGGAGTAGTTCCATAGAATTGGAAAGCAAATTGTTCAAGAAAATTTAAACATCTATCATGGTGTTTTTGCTCATAATACATCTCATGTTGTATACTTGAGTTTCACGCTGGTAGTGATGAATATCATCTATTTTCTCCTTGGTAGAAGGTGATCCAAATTCAAAGTTTCTTCTATCTCTTTTGTCGTTTGGTGTTTATCCGGTATTGTGATTAGGAGATGGAGTAAGCTTTATTGGAACATACATTGGAGTAGATTTATTTGACGAATCTGAAGTTGGAGTGCTGAAAACAATTGATGAGAGGTCGGAATTTTCTTGAGACGACATTTTATAAGTGGATGGATGTTAATTTTGTATGAATTTTAAAATATTCTCTTCATGTATATATATATATATATTGATTTCATTTGCTATTTCTAAAGTTGAAATTTTCTGGTTAACATTAATCTTTAATCTTTAGCCAATCATTTTATTTTTATCTATATCTTATAAATAGTTATAAGTTTGTAAGGTGAAAAAGTAAAAAAAGATTATTACCATATATAAAACAGAAAGAAGGAAAGGTCTTAATGCAATTAATAAAATAGAACATTGGAAATTCATATGTCTATCTCCCATGATAGCAGAATTTGAGTGCCATCATCTCCAATTTTTGTCCAATTATCTTTTTATTTATTTTATTTTATTTACACTTTACTATCAAATTATAAATCATGTAATGACATAATTCCTAGTTCATGTTTTAATTTAAGAAATATATTTTCATTTAAAGGTTTAGTAAATATATCTGCAACTTGATTTTATGATGATACAAAATCGATAGAGATATTACCTTTTTCTATGTTGTCACGAAGAAAACGATGTCGGATGTCAATATGTTTAGTTCTTGTGTGGTTTATTGGATTTTTCGATAAATTTATAGCACTTGTATTATCACAATAAATTGTTGATTTAGATAAACTTATATCAAAATCTTGAAGAATTTGTTGCATATATATTACTTAAGCACATGCCAAAGCAGCAAAAATATATTTCGCTTCACACGTCGAAAGTGAAACACAATTTTGTTTCTTACTAAACCACGATACTAAAGATTGTCCAATGAAATGACATGTACCACTTATACTCTTTCGATCAATTTGACATCCTCCAAAGTCAGCATCGCTATATGATACTAACTCAAAGGACATTCTTTCGGGTAAAAGAGGTCGTAGTCTTTAGTTTTGCTTAAGTAGCGCGAAATTCGTTTCACTGCTCGCAAATGTGATTCTTTGGGATTTGGTTGAAATCGTGCACATAAGCATACACTCATCATTATATCAGGACGACTAGCGGTTAAGTAAAGTAAAGATCCAATTATACTTCGATATAGTTTTTGGTCAATACTTTTGCCATTTTCATCTCGATCGAGATGTATCGTAGTACTCATAGGTGTTGGTTTAGCAGAAGTATTTTCCATACCAAAATGATTTATTAGATTATTACAATAATTTTCTTGATTAATAAAAATTTCATTATTTAATTGTTTTATTTGTAATCCAAGAAAATATGAAAGTTCTCCCATATGTGACATTTCAAATTCTCTTGTCATAATATTCGAAAATCCTTGACATAATTTTTCGTTCGTAGAACCAAAAATGATGTCATCTACATAAACTTGTATTATTAAAATATCCTTTTTATCTTGTTTTATAAATAGAGTTTGATCTACTTTTCCAATTTTAAAATCAGAATTTATAAGATATCTTTTAAGACGATCATACCAAGCACGAGGTGCTTGTTTTAAACCGTATAAAGCTTTCTTTAACTTATTGACATGGTTTTGGAATTTTTCATGTGTAAACGGAGGTGGTTGTTCTACATACACATTTTCTTTTATCGATCCGTTTAGAAAAGCACTTTTTATATCCATTTGATATAGTTTAAAGTTATGAAAACATGCAAAAGCTAATAAAATACCTATTGCTTCTAATCGTGCTACAAGAGCAAATGTTTCTTCATAGTCTATTCCTTCCTCTTGATTGTAGCCTTGAGCGACTAACCAAGCTTTGTTTCGAATAATATTCCCTTGCTCGTAGGCTTTATTTTTGTAAAACCACTTAGTGCCGATGACTGTTTGATTACTAGGTCTAGGAACTAAGTCCCACACTTCGTTTCGTTCAAATTGATTTAACTCTTCTTGCATAACTATGATTCGATAATCATTAGTTGAAGCTTCTTTAGCATTTTTAGGTTCAATGTTCGATAGGAAAGCTACACGACCCATTTGATTTAATTGATTTCGTGTTCTTACGTTAGAATTTATTTCTCCAATAACATTTTCAGTTGGGTGATTTCTTAGTAGTCTCGATGGAGATTGAATCTCATTTTCATTAGGTAAATTGTTGCTTTCAATTTTAGTATCATTTTCAATATTTTTAATATCATCTTCTATGATATTTGTTTTTGAAATTATATCTTCATCTTCATTTTTATTATTAAGTTTGAAATTTTCATCAAATGACACATGAAGTGTTTCTTTGATTATTTTAGTTCTTTTATTATAAATTCTATATGCCTTGCTTCGTTTCGAGTATCCAATGAATATCCCTTCATCGGATTTTGGATCGAATTTACTAAGTTGGTCTTTTGTATTTAATAAAAAAATTTGGACTGAAAGTTTTAAAATATGATATATTAGGTTTTCTTCCATTAAAATGTTCATATGGAGTATGTTTTGTTGATGGTCTAATGGAGAGTCGGTTTAAGACATAACAAGCAGTTGATACAGCTTTTGCCTAAAAATATTTAGGTAGAGTGCTTCCCTTTATTAAGGTTCTAGCACATTCTTGAAGTGTTCTATTTTTCCTTTATACAACTCTGTTTTGTTGTGGAGTTCTAGGAAATGAAAAATTGTGAAAAATTCCTTTCTTATTATAATATTTTTCAAAAATATCATTATCGAATTCACCACCATGATCGCTTCTAATGTTTTTAATTTTATGTTTTAATATTTTGAATTATCTTAGCAAAGTTTTCAAAATTTTCAAAAGTATCACTTTTATTTTTCATAAATATTGTCCAAGTATATCTCAAAAAATAATATACAATTACAAAAACATATTTATTATGGTTTATAGATTGAACTTGAGTTGGACCAAAAAGATATAAGTGTAATAACTCAAGAGGTTGCAATATAGAAATAATTTTCTTTAATTTAAAAGATGATTTAGTTAATTTTCCTAACTGACAGGCATCACAAATGTTGTTTACCTTAAAATTCATTTTTGGTAAACCTTTTACTAAATTATTTCTAGATAATTTTCTTATTGCTTTGAAGTTTATATGACAAAATCTTTTGTGTCATAACCAAGGATCATTTTATTTGACTATTAGACACATATTTGTGTTATGATTAACTTTCATATTTAAAATGTATATATTACATTCTCTAGTTCCTTCAAAAATAAGATTCTTGTTTTGATCAAATATATTACATTTATTTTTTGAAAAAGATATATTAAAACCTTTATTGCATAGTTGGCTTATACTAAGAAAATTAAGTTTTAAATTTTTAACTAGTAAAACATTTGTAATAAGAGGTAAGTTAGTTGTACCGTCATTGCTCACATCGCCTTTGCCGATGATATATTCTTTGGAATTATCTCCAAATGTGACAGATCCTCCATCTGAGTAGATAATGTTAGTCGGCATGTCTTTGTTTCCTATCATGTGTTTTGAGCAACCACTATCAAGTATCCACTTTCCTCTTTTCTTAGTTGGTACCTGCAAAAAATATAGAGATGACGTTGGTACCCAATTTTTGTTAGGGTCCTAAGAGTTAGGTCTTAGGAAACCAAACCTAGGAGGATTTAGAATTCCCTTTATAAGTAAAATTTTCATTTTTATGAACTGTAACTATAGAAGTCTTAACATACTTATTTCTAATTAAACAATTGTTTGTCTTTGGAACCCAAATCTTAATAGATTTTGAATGATTAAATTGTTTTAAAATAGGTTTTACAAAAGTATTATCTTTCTTTTTAAAGTTTGTATATAAAGAACTATTATTTTTAGGAATTTTTGTCATCTTATTGTATCCTAATCCCCTTTTATTTGAAGTAGCTTGTGAATTTTCAATAATTCTAGAAAGATTTTTTCTTCCTTTATTAAAATTAGAAATATTGTTGGTAATGTTTTCTAACTTAGTTTTGAGTTTAGTATTGTCTAATTCAAGAATTTTGACATTAGATTTTATATCTTGATTTTCTACAGCTATTGTCATATTATTTTCTTTTTAAACTTCAATCTCATTTGATAGCATAGTGAGTTGAGAAGATACATTAGACAAGTTCTTCTTCAAAGATTTTCTTTTCATCTCTGAGCATATCAATTTCTATTTCACTCCTGTTTAGTTTTTCTAAACCATCTTTTAGTTTATCCAATAGCTCCAAGTTTATATCAACTAAATCATTAAAGGTTAAATCACTTACTTCGTCAGTTGAAGTCGTAAAGCACACATTGGCTTGTTCGAAGTCACTTTTAGTGTCACTGTCTGATGAGGAGGAAGATTCAGAATCATCCCAAGTAACAGCAAAAGCCTGTTTCTTTCTAAATCTTTCATTTTTTCTTTTGTAATTGTTTCTTTCCTTTTTGCAATCTGGACAATCTTTCTTTATATGCCCCTTTTTGTGACACTCAAAGCACTCTAGAATTGAAGATGACTGTTTGTTATTGTTGTCTCTCCTTTTGTTTCCAAATTTCTTGTTCTTTCAAAATTTTAAAATTTTCTTAAAGTTCTTAGCAATAAAAGCCATGTCACCTTCATCTTCTTATGAATCTTCTTGTTCAGCTTGGAATGCTATGGTCTTTCTGTCTTGGGCTTGATCCCTTTTTGCCTGCAAATTTACTTCATATGACATTAGATTTCCTATCAACTCTTCTGGTTTTATGGTTGAAATGTCATTAGCTTCTTTAATTGCGAAGACTTTTCGTTCCCATTCATTCGTTAAAGAGTTAAGGATTTTTGAAAGGATATCAAAATCTATGTATTTTTCTTCTAATGCCAAAAGTGAATGATATATATCTTGAAATCTAGAAAACATTTCATTTGTAGTATCATCCTGTTTCATTTTGAAATTTTGAAATGGATTTTTAAGCATACAAATCTTGCTTTGTTTAACTTTGTTTGTTCCTTCATGTGTAACTTAGAGAATTCGCCAAATTTCATAAGCTGTTGTACACATGCTAACTCTATTAAATTCATTTTTATCTAAAGCACAAAATAGCATATTCATGGCTTTTGCGTTTGTGGTAGCATCTAACTTTTGTGTGTTTGACCATTGTGCATATGGTGTGGTTAGTATAATATATTCTTCCTGAGTTATATTCCAAGTGTCATATCCGTTTGCCTACATATAATTTCTCATGCGAGTAGACCAATAATTATAATTAAAACCGTTAAATAGTGATGGTTGTGCAGTGAATTGACCTTCAATAAAACTAGATAAAGCAGTATTTTCCATATTACTTGATTATCAGAAAAAACTTAGTTACAGTTTTATGATGACCTGCTCTGATACCAATTGAAAGTGGCTAAGGATCGTGCAATATGAAATATTAAATAAATTATCTACTTCTGTAGAATGTAAAAGTAAAGTAATAAAGTAAATGACACCAGAGGTTTTTATACTGGTTCCAAACTTCCCGTTCTACGTCCAGTCCAAGACTCCTTCTAAGAACTTTACTATCAACCCTCACTTAACCTGAAGAAAAAGGTATTACACCACCTGAGCAACCAAACAGGACTTCAACCGCCTAAGCAACAGAATAGGACTTCAACCGCCTGAGGAACCAACAGGACTTCAATAATACAGAAAATTATCCGGCTAAATGTGCTCTTTTAATAGCACAGATAAGTCTTTAGAGTACACCCTTCCTATAATCTTCTCCTTTGTGGTATATCGTGTAATTCGTGAAGACATGAAGTTTATTAGATCACCAATGAAATATTCTTGAATGAACAAGTGATCAGAATGAAGTTTTTAAGTATTGAATACTTAGCAAATAGCAAGATAGATTAGAAATAAGAATAAGAATTCATTATCAAAACAATGGAATTCATGGATATTTATAGAGATTAAGAGTTGTATTTGTTCATGAAAGATAGCCATGAAAATATATGGAAGCAACTCTTGACATTAAAATGAAGCGTCTCTTGAAAAACTAGCTGTTATAAAGATTTAGCTGTCTGAACTAAACGTTTCAATCGGCTGAATTGATTGAAAATCAAACCAGCAAAGAAATAGTGCAAAAATGGTATAATTCAGCCATCTGAATGTTCCAAGTCAGCCGGTTGAATATTCTTATTTTTTTTTGAATATGCACAGCATTCAGTTGGCTAACAAGGGTCATTCAGCCGGCTGAATGCAGTGTTTTCATGTAGCTCCTTTGATTTGCCAATGTTTTTATTTTAAGTGCATGTATATACCACATCAGATAAATTTTAACAGCTATCTACATCTAGACTCGGACTCTATGCCTAATATAAATATTGTAGCAACATTCTAGAATCTGAATCTGGTCTTCATATGTCTTTGAGTATCTTTTCCTGCAATCTTGGTTAGTTTATATAATATTTACTTATATAGTTGTCACAATCAAAACATCAAAATTCGAGGTTCTAACAGAAAATCGAGTGTAGCAGCTCCCGATCCCGCTCCCTTTTCCACTCCTGAAGCAGAGTTATTCCTAACAGCGTTTCTTGTATTCTGATTCATCCTTATCCATAATAGGAATGATTAGCCTCTTTCGAAGAAAAGCTATAATGGTACCCAAGTGCATACCATACTATATAATAATATTATATAGCCTAATATCTTCATTAACAAGTACGCTCCCTTCTTTAGCATATACTCTCGAATTGCTTCGGTTAACTCGTAACCAAAGCTCTGATACCAAATGTGATGACCGACCTATACCACCCACACCAAATGACCTAAATGAGCGCTGTAAACGTGCCAGGCTGACATAGGATGATCATTAAGGTTGAAATTTTAAGCAGAAAACCTGTTGCATATCTCATAGCGCATGGATAAAATATAATATAGAAAATATACAACAGAAATATAGTGAGCCATAACAAATGAAAGATAACATCTCTACTAGAACATCATGAGTTATGGTACAAATGTAATAATATCTCAGTACAACATTTCCTTACTACATCCCTCAGAGTATATAATAACAAACAGCGGAAATTAGAAATATAGAGTAATACGTCATAGCTCCTCCAAGCTCATCTTTGTACAGTAACTGCAATTTCAAACTTATCATCTTGGGTACTCTTAAATGAGTAGACTAGATGAAAGGTTTGGAGTCGCAGTTGTTGTACGAAGAAGAGCTTAGAGGAGCTATGTCGTATTACTCAATATTTCTAGTTTCTGCTGTTTGTTGTTATATACTCTAAGGGATGTAGTGAGGAAATGTTGTGCTGAGATATTATGATAGTTGTACCATAACTCATGATGTTCTAGTAGAGATGTTATCTTTCATTTGTTATGACTCACTATATTTCTATTGTATATTTTCTATATTATATTTTATCCATGCGCTGTGAGATATGCAATAGGTTTTCTGCTTAATATTTCAACCTTGATGATCGTCCCATGTCAGCCTGGCACATTTACAATGCTCATTTAGGTCATTTGGTGCAGGTGGTATGGGGCGGTCGTCACAGCGCATCATCCATAGTTATCAATTATAGGTGATGTCTCACTTCAGCCCCAAAGTCACACTACTGGTAACCAGATTAGCTGGGCAAACTTCCATGTGCTTTTGACTAACCTCACATCCCTATAAATTGGTCATATTTCATAACACTCTCTAAGTGTATTATCACACATCTCACTATATTCATTATTTAGATCTTTGTTATCCGACATTTTGGCTTGGTTATATTTAAACTGACTAGACAAGTTAGACTAGACGATCATCGAGGAAGACAGCCAGGAGAGATGATTATTAAGCACAGAGATCAAGCGCAGGCAATGATATGAAGCGATGATGAACCGAGACCAAGAGATAGACTCTTCAAAATATTCTAAGTATGGAATAATGCCTCCCCTAGGTGGGGTATTAGTGTCTATCCCTTTTCCTAAGGGATCGGTACATATCCTGAATTTTTGTCCCAAACTTGGTAAGATCGATATAGAGCGACAAGGAAGGCCTCATTAGGCTATATTTCAAGTTTTAAGTCATTTCGAGTTCGTATGCTCAAGTTATGGGCAAATTACTTAACCTATCAAAAGGGACCGGTATAAAAGGGATCGTCCATATTCAGCTTTCACTACATATTACAATAATGATCGGTTAATAACTCAAAATCTACAGATGCTATCCACATGAAACTTGGAGTATAAGCTAATTAGGACATGTGGATCACCCTATGGGGATCGCATGACATTTGGAGTAAGTTGGAGGGATCGGTACATATCCCTCTAGAGGGATCGGCAGAAATCAGAATTCAAGCAACACTACTTCACAGAAAATGCGATATCTCAAAAACCCTATGTCGGAATTGCATGAAATTTGGGGAACAAGTAGCTAACATCATGGAGCATCCCTCAAAGGGATTGTAGCCCATTTGGATGCATTAATAGGAATCGGTAATGATCCCTATTGTGGGCCCAGATGGGCCTGCAAATTTTTGGGTAGCCTCGTCTTGGTCTCCCGAAGCTTCTGCCAAAATTTCAGTCTGATCCATGCACGTTTTCCCTTATAAATATAGTAGGCATGACATCAGAAAAGGGATTCTACTTTCTCTACCGAGGCTCTGCCATTTTTATTCTTAACTTTTGTACTAATGGATCTTGGCTGATCAAAACATTCTTGTAATCATAATCAAGTGGAAGATCAATAAAAATATGAAGTGGACGTAGGCCAAGATTGCCGAACCATTATAAAAATCCGTGTGTTCCTTTATGATTTTTGCTTTGTTTTAATTTCATTCTTCATTTAATCTTTACTATATTCTATTGGGTGTTGATCCCCATTTTTGGCGCCAACGGTCTTGTAAGAAATCCTTCTTATTTTGCCTAATTAATTACTTTCCTAAGGGGGATTTAACTAACAATTATTAACCTGATTAACTAAGAAATTAATACGTTACAATTGTATGTTATTTGCATTAGTTTATATATATAGACACACACACACACCACCGCATTTAATAATTTCTATGTGTTTGGGGATTACGCCATAAACTAACGTTCACATGTCAAATCTTCCAAAGTTATACAAGTCCCATTTCCACAATAACATTTCTACCATAAATCCAATATTCCAAAAAAAATCAGTATACTTGTATTAAGAATCCAAATCCAATTTATTTTATATTAAAACAATGGAACAAATCAATAATAATGGAAACTTACAATTTAATTCATTTTACGTTCTGTTCGACTTCTTTTACATGAAATTAGAAGGGAATTTCCATTCAATTTGTAGAAACAAACAGTGCAAACTACGAATAAGAATTCGTACCTTACATACCATTTCTTAATAAAATCCAAAGATAAGAAGTGGAATAGAAGGCAAAATGCATAAACTGCAAAATCCACACAAACTCCATTATTTTAATATAAAACAATTAAGATTTCAACCTAAGAATTGACATTTCGCTTTGGGGGCATTTTGGGGATTTTTATTGTGATATTTTCGTAATCTAAATCTCCCTAAGGCATATATCAAATCCAAATTACACTATTCAAGTACTAAAATAGGAAAAATAATATTTTCACTCACAATAGGTCATTAGCTTTACCTCCTTCTTGGATTTGACATGCCTATAATAATCTCCTTCAAATATCTTGTATTGATATATATACAACAAGGATTTATATATATGTTAGATTCGGAAAATTAGAGGTTTGGAGGAGAAGAAGTTTAGAAAATAAACAATAAACAAGAATAGAAATATATGATTTCTTACGTGAACCCTAATGGAGTTTTCTGAATATACGAAGAGATGAACTGACAGAGCTTCGCTAATGTTCCCAAAATATTTTGTGAATAAAAGTGAGGGGACTAGGCTTATATTTATAGTGGTTGGAATACACCACAACTGTTGGATTTAAGTCGGTTTAAAACTGTTAAATCTAGAACATTCATTGTTGAAAACCCTAGCCGCCACCATGTGTCCACCAGTCGATCGTCCCTACTATCGGTCGACCGCTAGAGGTCGACTAGTCATGGGTCAGGGGTCAAAAGGTCGGCCAGGCCTTGGGTGGAAGAGGGGACATGCCGCACGGAGGAGATGAGTGGGAAAGCTCGATTGCAGGAAAGAAGAGGTTGAAAGGCACGGGGTTAAACGCTGCCTGGACGAGGAGAAAGAGAATAGAGATGAGGAAGGAGATTGCGTGCTATCTGGTGGAATAAGCATGCAGGTTGAGGGCTTCTCGCGTAAAAGGGTGAGAACGAGCAGCATTATTTTATAAGTTATCATAAATCGTTTTGAAAATGAACAGCCAGGGGAGGTGAGAAAAATTTAAACGAATATAGAAATAAAGATTGAAATGAGGAATAGAAAAAAGGTAGAAATGAATTCTTAGTGGCTATTGGTTATCCACCTGTGAATAGACGAATGATCATGGGTAGATAAAACTTAAACGGTACCGGTACGGGTGATCGTTTCGCAAATTCCGACACGTACCGGACTTCGAAACACAGAAATGAATATACTACAGAGATTAGCACGACGAGACAATCAAAACGGTATACAGATAGCAGTGGTACGATCATCCTATCAAAAGTCGATAATCGGTACCGAAAATGCTACTAATTTTCCAGAAATAAGATAACCGGAGCAATAGCAGTTCAAATTTGAAGAAACAAAATATGACGTCTCACTAAGAAGAAGATTTACAAATTTATTGTATAAAATATTCAGGTTTGGAAAACATTTTATTATCATCAATTATTAACTGATTTGAATTGAAATAAAATTTCATAAGAAAATAAACTTCCATATTTTCAGATGAAAATTTACCATTTGTTATGTTTAAGTAGACGTATTCCAAATATTAATTTTTTATTTCAAAATTCAAATATTTAAAATTTCACAAAAATTCAGTTAATTACATTAATAAAACCATTAAAATTTATGGGTCGTTACAAAAGTCAAATTCGAGCCTGGCTACATAATGATACAGCAGTGAATCGCTTCAATAGCATGAAAAATTCCAAGCTTTCGATGGAGCCTTTATGAAATTTCCTGAATTCAATGGCTATGCGATTAGAGAATTAGCCGAAGCTCATGGTTTTGATTCTCAAATTGGGTATGATTCTAATAACGTTAAAATCTACCCTCTTTTGATTAAAAACTTTTATGCCAACATGAACCTTGATCATCAAAATCCACAGAATAGAAGTGATTGTATATGGACATTAGTTTATGGAGTAAAATTTACTTACCCCTTCAAAAGTTAGGGAACATTCTAAGATGTCCACTCGAGGGGTTGGATATTGATGGTATTGATGTTGATATAGACCATCGCAATGAAGTATCACATCGATTCTTGTCGGATGATTTAACCATCTTAAAATCTAGTGCCTTACGTCCAAAGGCAAGAATTATCCACCGTGCTCTTATTCGATCTCTTCAGCCCCGGACCGAAAGTTATGAGAAAGTTTACAAGAGATCTTTTCAAGCTTTGTACGCTATTTACTCCTCTCAATGAGTGAATTGGAGTAAAATAATTTTGGATAAATTTTTGAGTGTAAATAACATTATCGAACCATTCATTATGGAGCGTATATCATGAGGAACTTGCAGAATTTTTGCATTGCTTTACTAGATGCTGAGTTCACAAAAATAAGTGAACTCAACTCTAAGATGCTTAGTCTCATGGGACTTCCTCGACGACCCATGACTCAACAAATAATAAGTTATCAAGAGTGGGTTGCAAATCGAAACCAAGGTATTTCACAACCGCGGACACTAACATAGCTTCATCCTCTCAACCACCTCAAGAAGAAGAAGATTAGGATGAGATAGTGAATTAAATGTCGATGTTGCCCTAAGCAAGCTCTTGTAACACTCTCTCGAAATCAAAGCAAATTTAAATCGTCGATTGGCTAGAGTAGAGAAAATGTTATAAAGACGAACAAAAAGCTTAATTCGATCAAAGGCTTTTTGAATAAAATTTGGGAGAAAGTGTTATGTTCAACTTCCACCTCAATGGCAATCATTGAGAATCCGGAGCCGTTCACGTGGAAATCTTCCGATGAAGAAGATGATGGTGAAGAAGAAGAGAGGGAGGAGTAATTTGGTAAGTTATTGCTTTTTATAACTCTCTTTATCGTGAACTATTTTATTTGGGAAACAATTGTGTAATATGTGTGTTTTGTGGGATTGTCTTGTGACTTTTAAGTTTCTTTAGTTGTGTTTTGATGTGACAATTTAAAATAGTTATTTGTGCTGTTTGATAATGTGTTATCTAAATCTGTGTTTACGTTCTTGTTTTAATCGTTTATGTGTGAATATCTCATATGTAAATTTATCGTTGTGAATGTACGTTACATACAAGCAATATGTGATATATGATGTATATGTTGTGCAATTCATGCAATGTTATTGAAAATGTTCGATTATATGTGAATTTATCGTTGTGAATGTAAGTTACTAAGACTTATGCTTGTTTTTTTTCATTTTCACATTTGTTGTTTTTGCTTCAAATAATCTTTAACAAATTAGGTACACTTTTTGAACCATATGATTACTATTTCTGAACATGTTTTGGGACTATACTAAATTATTACTATTTTTTGAACCATATTATTCTATACACATGAACATTATTTCAAACAATATTAAGTTGTAAATTTCTACGTTTAAACATGTTTCAAAGATTGTTATTTTTCAACAAATTTTCGAAGTTATCCATCTTCAATTTTTTTAAACAAATTGTCTTCATAGTTGTCAAATTTGCCCTTTTTAATCATATCAACATTGCATATATTTTTAATATTTCTCCTATCTATTAAGTTTTCCTTTTTGTTAATGACAAAGGGGGAGAAAAAGGTATGTTATAAGGATAGGGGGAGTATTAAGACAGGGGGAGTATAAATCTGTTTTTATTTATATAACTTACATAGTTGTCATCATAAAAAAGGAGGAGAATGTTAGAACCTCTAATTTTGATGTTTTGATTGTGACAACTATATAAGTAAATATTATATGACCTAACCAAGATTGCAGGAGAAGATACTCAAAGACATATGAAGACCACATTCAGATTCTAGAATGTTGCTACAATATTTATATTAGGCATAGAGTCTGAGTCTAGATGTAGATAGCTGTTAAAATTTATCTGATGTGGTATATACATGCACTTAAAATAAAAACAGTGGCAAATCAAAGGAGCTACATGAAAACACTGCATTCAGCCAGCTGAATGACCCTTGTCAGCCGACTGAATGCTGTGCATGTTCAAAAAATAATAACAACATTCAACTGGCTGACTTGGAACATTCAAATGGCTGAATTATACCATTTTTGCACTATTTCTTTGCTGGTTTGATTTTCAATCAATTCAGTCGATTGAAACGTTTAGTTCAGACAACTAAATCTTCATAACAGCTAGTTTTTCAAGAGACACTTCATTTTAATGAACAGAAACAACTCTTGATTCAAGAGTTGCTTCCATATCTTTTCATGGCTATCTTTCACGAACGAATACAACTATTAATCTCTATAAATAGCCATGAATTCCCTTTTTTTGATAATGCATTCTTATTCTTATTTCTAATCATCTTACTATTTGAACTCTAAGCATTCAATACTTAAAAACTTCGTACTGATCACTTGTTCATTCAAGAATACTTCATTGGTGATCTAATAAACTTCCTGCCTTCACGAATTACATGATATACCACAAAGGAGAAGATTATAGGAAGGGTGCACTCTAAAGAGTTATTCGTGCTGTCAAAAGAGCACATTAAGTCAGATAATTTTCTGTATTATTGAAGTCCTGTTCAGTTGCTCAGGCGGTTGAAGTCCTATTTTTTTGCTTAGGCGGTTGAAGTCCTGTTCGGTTACTCAAGCAGTGTAATACCTGTTCCTTCGGGTTAAGTGAGGGTTGATTGTTAAATTCCAAAAGGAGTCTGGGACTGGATGTAGAACGGAAAGTTCAAACCAGTATAAAAATCTCTAGTGTCATTTACTTTATTACTTTACTTTTACATTTACATTTTGCATAAGTAGATAGTTTATTTAATATTCCATATTGCACGATCCTTGGTCACTTTCATTTTCAAGCCATGTTCGATGCAATGATGGATCCACTGATGAGAAGAGCCCAAAATACTCCTGGTGTGGCTTTAGATGGTGGTGGTTCTGTGCAAGTACCTAGAGTCGACTTCACCAAGCTATGTAAGGATTATTCTACTCTAGGACGGAAGCCATTCTTGGCGAGCTATTGAAGTGCAAGGTTGGATGGATGCTTGTGAGCATATCTTCAAAGATATGGAAGTCGAATATGCGATGAGAAGGAAACTTGCTTCAACACAACTACAAGGCCGAGCTATGAATTGGTGGAATTCTATTACCATTACTACTCTGGAAAATCAGATTTCTTGGGATCAATTCAAAGCTAGATTTAAAGAGAAGTTTATTCTAGCGGTCCAGAAATTAGTGCTCTTCAAGAAGTTTGCTGAGTTGAAGCAATGAGAGATGTCTATTTCTGAGTATGTGGCGGAGTTTGATGCTTTATCGAGGTATGGGATGTCTTTTATTGATACACCTTTAAAGAAGAATGAGAAGTTTATCACTGGATTGGACGACCACTTGGGAGAGAAGCTAGTGGACAATATCGAAGTGTCTTTTGAGAAGCTTTTTGAGAAAGCCCTTAGACATGAGAGATTGTACCTGAAGAATAAGACTGCTATTGTGGTCGTTGCTGAAAAGGAGGAACCAAAACCTCAACAAGGCGGTGGGGGTAAGAAGAAATGGAATGGAAAGAGGAAGCAACAATAATAGCAACAACATCAAGGAAAAGGGAGCCAAAAGAAGGGTAAGGGTGAGGTTGCTTATTGCAATTGTAGTGAGAAAGGTCACTATGCTAATGAATGTAATGCGGCTAATAAGTGTTTCAACTGTGATAAGCCTGTGCATACGAAGAGGAATTGTCAAGAACCGCCTAAGGATAAGCAAATTGTGAAGGCATATGCTCTGATGTTGTTCCAACTTCATCTTGTGCTCTAACTGCTAGGGATAAGGGGAAAGGAGTCATGATGCAAGGTATGCTTTCCATCCGAGATGTTTCTGTTAGAGTTCTTTTTTATACTGGAGCTTCGCATTCTTTTATCTGTAGTGAGCTAGTATGCAGACTAGGTTTGGGACCCGAGATAGTAAACCGACCTTTGATCGTGACGAACCCTGTTGGAGGATCTACCAGTCTTTGTATGATTTGTCATGGTTTAGTGTTATCGAGTCATGGATGTTCTTTTGTTTGTGATTACTTGTTCCTTAATTTTGCTGGGTTCGGAATTTTTTGGGAATGGACTGGCTTAAGAGGTATGCGGTTGTAGTGGATTGCGAGAAGCTAGAGGTGACAATTGGGAATGTGGAAGGGCAAATGGTAGTGATACGCAGCTTACCGGAGGATGGGGTATTAGTCAACTTTCTTTATTCTTGAGATTCCATAGGAAGGATTGTCATCCATACCTTAAATAATTTTATATATTCATCAAATAACTTAGGAAAAATCTGGAAAATCCCAGAAAATCTATTTTAATATGTTGCCTAACATATAAAAATTTCAACCCCAAATAATTATTATTTTAGCCGAAAATAATTTATAACCCAATAAACAATTCCCTTCACTAAAAAATTAATATAAAATTTGTATTAATTCAGAAAATTATGAAAATGGAAACCCATCTCTAAAATATCATTTTTGACCTATATTTAAATTTTCAAGGCATTTGAATGTCATTAAATAGGGTTTTCATGTCAAACATATCATAAAACTAACATGAACATATATAATCCATCAACAACATATATATATATATATATATAATTTTAATCATCAAAACATGGCATATACTTGAAAAATCATTTCAGGTCTAATTTTAAAACCGAAAACCAAAAGAAAATGGGATGTAGTAATTATTCACCTTAACTTTGAGATATAAGATGTGAGATTAGATGTTGGTTAAATTGATTATCTTCCTTCTCTTGAATCCTAGCTTTAATCTTCTTCTTGAGAATGATAATGGTGGTCGGCCTTAGGAAATTTTAGTTTGAATAAAATGAAAGTGAACGTGAATCTCATTCCTAAGGGTTTAGGATATAAGCTCCGCTTTTTCCCATATTGCCCTTGTTATTTCCTAACACCTTAACTTAGGTTATTTCATTTTAGTTAACACACTAACATGTCACGGCTACCCTTAGCTATCACAAATCTCAACCTACCAATCTCCACATTATTTTATTTAATTTACCCAATTAATTATTTTAAATAATGTTAAAAAAATATGGGGTGTTACATATGATAAGGGCAAAATAGGAATAGTCTTCATTCTTGTACCCTAAACCCTTCTTACCTTCATTTCTTACTCATTTCAACATTTACAAACAAAACCAAAACAATTATAAGCTCGACTGGCCACCATTAAGAGAAATCAAAAGGAAGATAAGCTCGGAAACAAGTAGAAAGCTTGAAGGGATTAATCAAAGGACAAATCTCGACCTTCTTAACACCAAGCTAAGGTGTATAATTCGATTTACATCTCACTTTTATTGATAATTTTGGTTTCAAGGTTTGACCTGAATTAATTTTTCAAATAATATGCCATGTTATGTTTGTTTGAAAGGATATACGCTTGTTGATGATTTATGGTGTTTCATATAGATTTTATGATAAGTTTATATTGGAAAACCTACTAAATTACATCCAAATGACTTGCTTTTTTGATATATGGTTGAAAACATTATTTTAGAAGTGGGTTTCAAATTTCATAATTTTCTAAGCAACTGTAGGTTTATTATCAATTTCCTATGAAAGAAAATAGCTAATATTGGATTTAAATTAATTACGGCAATTACATATTGATTTTGGGTTTGAAATTTAAATATGTTAGAAAACATATTAGAAGTGAATTATTGTAATTTTTGGGGAATTTTCCTAAGTATTTTACTATGACAATAAAATTATTTAAGCTAAGGGACTTAAATGTTTTATATGTTTTATCAAGGAGAAGGGCTTATTTGTTAAACGTTTTTAATTGATAATTTCTGAATTCGGTAGCACTTTTAGAAAAGGATTTTTGATAAAGAAATGGCAACCAATTACATTTTGACAAATAAGGCAAGTTAGGTAAAAAGAAATTTCTTTTAAAGGTTAAAAATCAGTTTTGTTTGGATTTACTACTGCGCCACTTCCATATACTAGCTTTCGACACCATACCTCCACTAGAGAACACATTCGAAACCAAAACACATGGTAACAAACAATTGATACGTAGTGTATTGGTGAAAGGCGGAAGGTACAGTGTCAAAACCTTGCTTTCGAAGGAGTAGAAGCTACTCTTATTAACTTTAAGTTACTTCTGTTTATAAATGATGCTTTCGAAGGGGTTGTATTAGCTTTCGAACCAATCAACTTGCCTTTGTTTTAGAAAAGAGCTTTCGAAAGAGTTGCAGCCTTTATATTTTAAAAAGAAGCTTTCAAATGGATAGTCATTTTGAATCCATTCGAAACCATGCTGCCACATTCATACCTTTCGAATCAATGCATTTTAAAGGGTGCTTTTGCCTTTTTCTTTGAAGCCGCCTTCTCAATGTTTTCGAAATGGTCGCATAGCGGCTTTTAAATGGTTTCAGAGGCAATGGTTTCAAAACAGTTGGTTTCGAAACTATCCTCTTTCGTTTACTTAGGATAAATGCTTTTGAAAGTAATGCTTTCACCCTATTTCTTTATGACCCTTAGTTATATTAAAAGTTAAACCCAATGGTTTTGAAAGGAATAATTATTGAAGGTTTTGAACCAATTTTCCACGTTTCTTTACATGAACTCGATGATTTAGAAAGGTATATAATATGTGTTTCGAAGGGAAGATCCCTAATGTTTTCGAAAGGTTTATTTTGAGTATTTGAATGGAGGGTTTCTAATGCTTTCGAAAGACAAGTTTAAATAGTTTTAAAAGTGGATGTCTAAGGTTTTAGTAAAGCTTTCGAAAGGGTTGTTCTCAATGATTTCGAAAGGCATCGTTTAAAGTTTTTAAACAAGGGTTTCAAAGGTTTTACCTTGGCTTCATGGCCTAAAATCTTTTAAGTTAAAAAGGGTTTTAACTTACTTTAAAGGGACAGATAATCCCACTAATAAGGTTTCATCAACATTGTTTTGTGTAAAGTATACATCATGGCATAAGTATTTTGAGTAAAGCAAAGTATATGATTTCCTTGTTCTATAAAGATATGATTTTAAGGGTAAATCATTTGTAAAGACTATTTACATGGAAATGAAATTTTAACAGAGTAGTTAACCCTAAGACAGGAAATGAAACATGAATAGGGTAGTTAACCCTAAGTTTATTACTCAGATATTAAGGGACCAGATGGGACTGGTGTAGGATCACGCCCTATACTTTAGCTATTAGCCCCTAGCTAAAATAAGTCCAAAATTCCAGTGTGTAGGGCTTGTCACAGGTGGGACTAAAATGAGGTTACACACAGAAGGGAATATACATAGTAAAGATAGGTTATTGATGAGCCCGTAAAACCATCAGGTTCAGTTGACCCTAGAAAAAGAAAGTTAAAGGTAGTCAGCTTAGTATTGTGTCTAATAGAAGTTGGATCCTTGATTATGTCTGGTAGGCCCGAGTCAGCTAATGGTTAATAGTTAGCCAAGTAAAACTGTAGTGTTGACAGATGGTAATTGATTTCTTGATTTTTATGCATATATGTATTTGCTATTATTGTTATAATTAATTTGATTGCAGGATTTTGATTTGCAAAAGATATGCTTTTAAAAGGATATTGAAAGGGGAAACCAGTTCCGCTAAGCGGCATGGTCTCACTTAATATTAGTAAATCGAGATGTAATAGTATTATTCACACCAGGCTTTATGTCTGACTCGAAGTTTATGTTTTCCCCTTAAACTCTCGGATGCTCAAAATTTAAGTTGAGTAGATTGAGAGTTAAGGTTTTTCATGTTTAGTAAGTTGGACGAATAAGCTTCCGAAGACGTGTAGGAGGAAAAGTTAGCTATGTAGGAGCTATTTAGTTTTATTTCCGCTGTGATGTATTTATGATTGATATGTCTATTTAGTACTCTAATCATCCAAGGGGGCATCATCATATGTCGCTCTAGGCATAATTTGTAATAATTATATTTGATCAAAACCTGGGATTCATTTAGGGATTATGTAACTGAATATGAAATATGGATTTGAAATGTAATCAGAAAGGTTGTTTTTGAAACATGTGATTTTATTTCATATTAATGTGCTTCTGATATTATGGATACCATTAACATTACCGTATTTTGTCACCGGAAGTTAATACTATGGTTGACTACATCATCTGTAGCACTTAGCTTCAGGCAAAAAGATAGGGGGTCTTACAACTTGGTATTAGAGCATAGGTTTATGAAAACTTAAAATAAATTTCAAACTTATAATGATTTTTTAAACATAATCCCGAGGAATCAGAGAAAAGATTTGGGTATGGGATAACGTTATAGTAACGTACTTGTATTTGCTATGTATAAGTATACGCTTTATCTCTATTCCCCCATCTCTCTTAGGCTATTCTTCTGTATCTTACAAAGACTCGAATGCAGATTTTAAGGACGTAAGATATGGATGCAAGGAGTGAAAGAGTTAACATTGGTGGAGGAAGCACCACAACCAATGGGAATGCCAAACCTAACACTAAAAGGAATCCAGGTCGGGCACAAGCTGCTAATGTGGGTGCTGGAGTGCCGCAAGCTAATATAGGAGCTATGTATAAGTTATTCGTTAATATGATGTAGGCTGGAGTTGCTGCGGGTTTATTCGGAGAAAATGTTGAAGGAGAAAATCAAGGAGCTCCGGTGGTCAATAATGATGCAGTACTAAGCAGAGATTATGCCAGGCTTGGCGGAAAGTCGTTTATCGGGTTTGAGGATGTAATTGAAGTGGAGAATTAGTTACTTCATTGCGAAAGGATCTTTGCTTATTTAGGGCTTAATGATAAGAAAAGGAGGAGGCTTGCTTCTAGATAGTTGCAAGGAGCAACACTGTACTAGCAGAATAATGTTACTGTGGGAGTTAATGAAGAGACCATGATTTAGGCTGAATTTAGAAGGAGGTTTGAGGAAAGATTCATGTTAGAGATTGCTAAGTCAACTTTGCTCAGGAAGTTTATGGAGTTGGATCAGGGAGACATGACAGTGCTTGAGTATGCAACCAGATTTGAGGAGCTATCGAGATACGGATATGCTACGGTTGATACAGTTATCAAAAGGAATGAGAAGTTCATCCACAGACTGAAACTTGAACTAGCTAAAGCAAATCTCCCACATATCAAGGATCTGTGTGATGTAGTTGAGATGGCTTTGAGGCAGGAGGAGATGCTTGCTTTTCATGATGGTAACAAAGTAGGGGAAGCTCAAAGTGGGTGGAACCAGAAGAGAAAGTTTTTTCATAAGAAAGGCGTTCAGAAAGGAGGAGCAACCAAGAAAAAGAAGACCGAAGTAGTTTGGTATAAGTGCGACAAGAAGGGACACTATGCTCACGAGTGTTGGACATGCAAAAGGAAGAAAGCTGCTAATAAGAAAGAGGTGAGGTGATTTAATTATGATCAGATTGGAGATTATAAGAACCAGTGCAAGGAACCAGCCAAGGATGGAAAAGGCAAGATGTTTGCATTGGAACTAGCTACCTCAAGACCAACAACTAAGGAGAAAGGAAATGCTATGTTGGGAGGTACTCTTCTGATTTGTGGTGTATCAGTTAGAGTTCTATTTGATACTGCTGCATCGCATTATTTTATATCTCATTGTTTGGTAGATAAGCTTAACCTAGAACCCTCATAGCTAGTTACTTCCTTAAGGGTTGCAAATCCGATAGGAGGGTATGCGACTGTTGGGATGAGATGTGACCACTTAGAGTTTGAATTGTTAGGCTATATATTTGCTTGCAGTTTGCATGTATTTGATTTTGTAGGGTTCGAAATTATATCGGGTATGGATTAGTTAAGTAAGTACGAAGCTAGGATATTTTGCCACGATAGGAAAATATCACTTAGACACCCTAGTTGTAGTGATCAGATTATATACTCCGTAGAAAACCCTAGTTTTGGGGTAAATGCTTTGTTGGATGTTATGGAGGAAGAAGACAAGTTGAATTGAGTTTTCGTTGCTAGAGAGTTCACAAACGTCTTTGAGCCCATAGTAGGACCACTGCTGAAATGAGCCATTGAGTTTCTGATAGATTTAGTACCCGGAGCAGAATTGGTGAGTAGACCGCCAAGTAGGATGACACCTACCGAGATGAATGAGCTAAAGGTGCAGTTGGTGGATTTAGAAGGTAAGAACTTTATCATACCAAGTAGTTCACCCTGGGTAGCAGCCGTAGTGTTTGCAAAGAAACCAGCTGGACTGTTAAGGTTGTGTATCGATTATCGTAAACTGAATGAGAAGACGATAAAGAATCGATATCTGTTACCTAGAATTGACGATTTGTTTGACCAGTTGAGTGGAGCCAGAGTATTTTCCTTGTTAGATTTGGCAATAGGATTCCATCAGCTTAGAGTAGCAGAGGATAGTATTCCTTTGACGACGTTTAGAACAAGATATAGATCTTACGAAGTAATGCCGTTCGGACTAACCAATGCGCCAACATTTTTCGTGGACTTGATGAACATAATATTTCGGGAGCATCTAGACAGATTCGTGTTAGTGTTCATAGACACATTTTGGTATACTCTAAAGATGAAAGAGAGCATGAAGTTCATCTTAGAGTGGCACTTGAGACGTTGAGGCAACATCAACTGAAAGCAAAATGTTCGAAGTGTCATTTCTGGAAGAAGGAAGTAAAATTTCTTAGTCATGTAGTCTCGGAGAAAGGGGTGTCCGTAGATCCAACTAAGATCGAGGCGGTGAATAATTAGAAGAGACCCGAAACAGTGACTAAGATAAAGAGTTTTCTTGGATTAGCTGGTTATAATCGGAGATTCATTAAGGATTTTTCGCGGATAGTGGCACCGATGACTAACCTAACTCGAAAAGATATGAAGTTTATCTGGACTGATAACTGTAAGGAGGTATTCTAGAAATTGAAACACTTATTGATTAATGCACATGTGTTAGTTGTTCCAGAGAGGAATCAGGACTTAGTGGTGTACATGGATGCATGTGGAATAGGATTAAGAGATGTGTTAATGCAAAGAGGTAAAGTTCTTGTCTACGCTTCACGACAACTTAGACCGCATGAAGTTAGATATCCAACTCATGATTTGGAATTAGCTGCTGTAATTTTCGCATTGGAGGTGTGGAGACATTACCTTTTTGGAGAAAGATTCGAGTTGTATACGAATCATAAGTCACTGAGATATTTATTCTCTCAAAAGGAGTTGAATATGAGACAATAAAGGTGGTTAGAGTTTTTAGCCACTTATGACTTTGGAATTGAGTACACCAGGGAAAGGAAATAAGGTTGCAGATGCACTTAGCAGGAAACATCAGAATGCAGTATTGGCAATGATAGCTGAGTGGAAAGATTTAGAAATATTGACTACATGTAGAATACAGTGGAGATCTAAAGCTAGTTCAAGTAAGGAAACTGCTATGTTATCATGTTTAGAAGTTCGACCAGTGATGATCGAAAGGATTGTTTCTAAGAAAGGGGAGGATCCATTATTAGCTGAACGGATCAGAAAACTAAGGAATGGAATGTATGGCGATGATTTGAAAGACTTCAATCTTGACCAGAATGGGTGGTTAAGGAAGATATGAAGATTGTGTATTTCGAATGTGGGAAACATTAAGAAGGAATTTCTTGGAGAATGCCATCGTTCAAAGTTTACCATTCATCCTGGAGGAACTAAGATGTACCAGGATATGAAAAGGAGTTTCTTCTGGAAGGGTATGAAGAGAGATGTAGGCCTATGGGTGAAGCAGTGTTTGAACTGTCAATAGATAAAAGCTGAACAACAGAAACCAAGTGGGTTACTTCACTTTTGGATGTTCTAGTTTGGAAATGAGATTCTATCTCAATAGATTTTATAGACGGGTGCCAAAGTCAAATCGAGGAAATGAAAGTATATGGGTCATAGTGGACAGGTTGACCAAGAGTGCCTATTTCATTCTAGTTAAGTCAACCAGGACGACACCTGTTTTGGCTAAATTATTCATGAAGAATATAGTTAGACCGCATGGAATTCCTAGTAGTATAGTAAGCGATAGAGATTCTTTATTCACTAGCGAGTTCTGGAAGAGTCTACATGAGACTTTAGGTACCAAGCTCAAAATGAGTACCACTTACCATCCACAAACAGATGGACAAACATAAAGAGTTAACAAAGTCTTAGAGGATTTGTTAAGAGCTTGTGTGCTGGACTTTGGAGGATCATGGGAAGACCACCTACACTTAGTCGAGTTTCGTATAACAATAGTTATCAAACTAGTATAGGGATGGCACCGTTTGAGCTTTGCATGGAAGGCTATGCAAATCTCATGTTTGTTGGTTAGAGACCGAGAATATGTTAGTTCTTGGTCCGGATTTAGTTAGAGAAGCCGCAGAAAAGATTGAGTTAATTCGAGCTAGAATGAGGGAAGCTCAGTCTACGTAGAAGAGTTATGCTAATAGGAGACAAAAAGACTTAGAGTTCGGAGATCATGTTTCCGTCAAGATATCACCAATGAAAGGCGTAATCCAATTCGGAAAATCAGAAAAACTGGCACCAAGATTCGTTGGACCATTTCCTATTATAGAAAGGATTGGGAAACTCACGTATAGAGTAGAGTTACAAAATAGTTTGCCAGTAGTCCACAATGCGTTTCATGTTTCTCATCGAAGGAAATGTATTCGAGATCAAGAAACTACTATTGCACCGACTGTGTTAGATAATTTAGTAGTGGAACTGGATATGACTATAATTAGAAAACCAGTTCGTATAGTTGTGAGGGATAAGAAGAGACTAAGAAACAAGACGGTCGGATTAGTCAAAGTCCAGTGGAGAGACAACGAGAGAGACTGTACTTGGGAAACTAAGAGCAGGATTAGATATACTTATCCTGACCATTTCATGGTATGTTTTACCTTTATGTTTGATTGTTGTGAGTAACTTATCGTAATTTCGAGGACGAAATTCTTTAAGGAGGGGAGTCTGTAATGACCATAATTTCTGCTAACATTATTTAGGGCATTTAATTAGATAAATTAAATGAAACAATGTAGATGGTTAAGGCATTGAGATTTGTTAATCAATAAGGAGGGCCATGCCTTAATTAATGTATAAACAAAAGAGAATTAAAAAGAAGTAAGTAAGAGGAATATGATTAGGGAAAAATAGGAATAGTCTTCATTCTTATACCCTAAACCCTTCTTACCTTCATTTCTTACTCATTTCAACATTTACAAACAAAACCAAAACACTTATAAGCTCGACCAACCACCATTATGAGAAATCAAAATGAAGATAAGCTAGGAATCAAGCGGAAAGCTTGAAGGGATTAATCAAAGGACAAATCTCAACCTTCTTAACACCAAGCTAAGGTGAATAATTTGATTTAAATCTCACTTTTGTTGATAATTTCGGTTTCAAGGTTTTACCCGAATTAATTTTGCAAATAATATGCCATGTTATGTTTGTTTGAAAGGATATATTCTTGTTGATGATTTATGGTGTTTCATATAGATTTTATGATAAGTTTAGATTGGAAAACCTATTAACTGACATCCAAATGACTTGCGTTTTTGATATATGGTCGAAAACATTATTTTAGAAGTAGGTTTCAAGTTTCATAATTTTCTAAGTAATTGTGGGCTTATTATGAATTTCCTATGAAAAAATAGCTAATATTGGTTTTAAATTAATTACGGCAATTATATATTAATTTTGGGTCTGAAATTTAAATATGTTAGAAAACATATTGGTAGCGAATTATGGTAATTTTTGGGGAATTTTCCTAAGTATTTTACCGTGATAATAAAATTATTTAAGCTATGGGCCTTAAGTGTTTTATATGTTTTATCAAAGAGAATGGCTTATTTGTTAAACTTTTTTAATTGATAATTTTTGAATTCGGCAGCACCTTTAAAAAAAGGATTTTTGATAAAGAAATGGCAACCAATTACATTTTGACAAATAAGGCAAGTTAGGTAAAAAGAACTTTCTTTTAAAGGCTAAAATCAGTTTTGTTTGGATTTACTACTTCGCCACTTCCATATACTAGCTTTCGACACCATACCTCCGCTAGAGAACCCATTCGAAACCAAAGCACATGGTACCAAAAAATTGATACGTAGTGCATTGGAGAAAGACGGAAGATACAGTGTCGAAACCTTGCTTTCGAAGGAGTAGAAGCTACTCTTATTAACTTTAAGTTACTTTTGTTTATAAATGATGCTTTCGAAGGGATTGTATTAGCTTTTGAACCAATCAACTTGCCTTTGTTTTAGGAAAGAGCTTTCGAAAGAGTTGCCGCCTTTCTATTTTAAAAAGAAGCTTTCGAAAGGATAGCCGTTTTGAACCTGTTCGAGACCATGCTGCAGCATTCATACCTTTCGAATCAATGCTTTCGAAATGGTGCTTTTGACTTTTTCTTTGAAGCCGCCTTCTCGATATTTTGAAAGGGTCACATAGCCGATTTTAAATGGTTTTGGAGGCAATGGTTTTGAAAGGGTTAATTTTGAAACCATCCTCTTTCTTTTACTTCGGATAAATGCTTTCGAAAGTAACACTTTTGCCCTAGTTCTCTATGACCCTTAGTTATATTAAAAGTTAAACCCAATGGTTTCAAAAGGGATAATTACTAAAGGTTTCAAACCAATGTTTCCATGATTCTTTACTTGAACCCAATGCTTTCGAAAGGTATATAATATGTGTTTCGAAGGGGAGATCCCCAATATGTTCGAAAGGTTTATTTTGAGTATTTGAATGGAGTGTTTCCAATGCTTTTGAAAGACAACTTCATATGGTTTTAAAAGAGGACGTCTATGGTTTTAGTAAGCTTTCGAAAGGGTTGTTCTCAATGATTTCGAAAGGCATTGTTTAAACTTTTTAAACAAAGGTTTCGAAGGTTTTACCTTGGCTTCAAGGCCTAAAATCTTTTAAGTTAAAAAGGGTTTTAACCTACTTTGAAGGGACAGATAATCCCATTGATAAGGTTTCATCAACATTGTTTTGTGTAAAGTATATATCATGGCATAAGTATTTTGAGTAAAGCAAAGTATATGATTTCCTTGTTCTATAAAGGTATGATTTTAAGGGTAAATCATTTGTAAAGACTATTTACATGGAAATGAAATTTTAACAGGGTAGTTAACCCTAAGACAGGAAATGAAACATGAATAGGGTAGTTAACCCTAAGTTTATTACTCAGATATTAAGAGACCAGATGGGACTGGTGTATGGTCATGCCCTATACTTTAGCTATTAGCCCCTAGCTAAAATAAGTCCAAAATTCCAGTATGTAGGGCTTGTCACAGGTGGGACTAAAACGAGGTTACACACAGAAGGGAATATACATAGTAAAGATAGGTATTGGTGAGCCCATAAAACCATTAGGTTCAGTTGACCCTAGAAAAAGAAAGTTAAGGTCAGTTAGCCCAATATTGTGTCTAACAGAAGTTGGATTCTTGATTATGTCTGGTAGACCCGTGTCAACCAATGGTTAATACTTAGCTAGGTAAAACCATAGTGTGGATAGATGGTCCATTGATTTCCTGATTTTTATGCATATATGTATTTGCTATTATTATTATAATCAGTTTGATGGAAGGATTTTGATTTGCAAAAGATACGATTTTAAAAGGATATTAGTAAGGGAAGACCTGTTCCGCTAAGCGTCGTGGTCTCACTTAATATCAATAAATCGAGATGTAATAGTATTATCCACACCGAGATTTATGTCTGGCTCGAAGTTTATGTTTTCCCTTTAAACTCTCGGGTGCTCAAAATTTAATTTGAGTAGATTGATAGTTAAGGTTTAGTAGGTTGGACGAATAAGCTTGCGGAGACGTGCAGGAGGTAAAGTTAGCTATATAGGAGCTATTCAGTTTTATTTCCGCTGTGATGTATTTATGACAGATATGTCTATCTAGTACTCTGATCATCTAAGGGAGCATCTTCATATGTTGCTTTTGGCGTAATTTGTAATAATTATATTTGATCAAAACCTGGGATTCATTTAGGGATTATGTAACTGAATATGAATTATGGATTTGAAATGTAATCAGAAAAGTTGTTTTTAAAATTTGTGATTTTATTTCATATTCATGTGCTTCTGATATTACGGATACCATTAACATTACCGAATTTTGTCACCGGAAGGTAATACTATAGGGGATGTTACAAATCTAATCTGGAAATTTAAAATCAGTCCTAAACCTTTATTTGTAAGAGGTGGTAAAGTTGTTAAGATATTCCAGATCTGTAATTGGTTTATAAATTAGGTTTCCTGCAAAATATGAATTTATATATTTTGATTTTGGAGCGATTTCCATGTAATTCCCATAAACTATCTAATTTCCAAATATGTATAAAAGCGCATTGTTTGAATTAACAAGGGGTTCCAAGAAGGGAATGAGATGGGTAAGATATGGATATTCTTTCTGCAATTTACATGTCTGTTTCAATAAAAAAAAGAAATAATCCCTTGTAATCTCAAATAAAGCAAAAACCGCATTTGTAGTTAATTTATGGAAAATTATAACGGTAATCCTTTTTATAAGGATGGCTCTTATAAATTAAAAATGTGGAAATAAGTATTCTAGTTTAGAAATTAGTAGTTAGAATTAAATGATGCTTTTGAATAGGCTGTTTCATTGCCTGATGAAGACTTCTCTGTTTCTGAAGCAAAGAATGATAACGATTGTAATTCAGTGGTTAACCCAGTCATTTTGACTACTGAAACTGGTGCTGTGGCTACCCACAATACTTTTTCTGTGCTCCAACAATTAAATGATGAAAATGAAGGAACTGAAGAAGATTTACTGTCTCTGAATGGTATCACTCCTCCTATCAATATAAATTGCACTATGCCTGAAATATCACCAAGCATTAACAGAGGCAAGTGCTTGGATATACACAGTGATATGCACAGTGATGTGCACCATTTACATAAAAATCAACCTAACACAATTCCTAATCTTCCATCCATTCAATTAATCCCTCTTACTTCAGGAAAATCCCCTTCTCCATATATATCCTTATCTCTGCCCAATCAAATATTCAATGATATTTAAGCCTTTGCATCAAACAATCTTCCTCTTATTGAATCTACCTTTAAACAAGCCCCTTCCTTGCCTGCCATCCCCGATTCATCTTCCAAGAAAAAAAGAGGAAGGCCTAAGAAAGTGATCAATCCTCAAACAAATTCTTCCAATTTAGACAGAGGAGTTCTTTACTCCATGGAACAAACTTCATTTACAATGCCATCAACAGTTGTTTCTCCTGCATCTTCCTCTGGGGTTAAAACTAGAGCCGTTACATCACATATATTATGATGATTGACAGAATTGGTTATTGGAACAATAAGGGAGCAAACTCCATAGCCAAACAACTTGAAATCAGTAACCTTATCTCTAATTATAAAATTTAACTCATGGTTGTTGCAGAAACGTAACTTAATCATGTTAACACTATAAGAGCTGCCACTACTATTAACCATCATTGGAAATACATTCATAACCTATCTCAAGCTCCTTTTGGAAGACTTCTCATATTGTGGAACCCTACCATTTTTTCAATCTCTCCTATTTATGATCATAGACAATACATTCACTCTGAAATCACCCATATCCCTTCCTCTTCATCATTCTTCCTCACAATTGTATATGCTGAAAACATTAGTGAGCATAGACAACTCCTCGATAAACTCCCCTCTTTGCAACCCTCCAATTCTCCATGGCTATGCATTGGAGACTGTAATTGTATGTAGTTCTCCTCTGACAAAAGTGGAGGTGTCCTACTGTCCTATCAAAAGAAATGACCTCTTAATAATGCAATATTTGACTCTAACCTTTTGCCTATAACTGCTAATGGTTGTTTCTATACTTGGAATAACTCAAACAAATCTGGTAATATGAATTTTTGCAAGCTTGATAGATCCTATCAAAATTTCACCTCTGTTCTGAATTGGCCTACTCTTAACACCATAATCCCCTCCATCTCTTTCTGACCACTCCCCCTTGGTTATGAACTGGGGCAAGGACATTGAGAGAAGACATTCCTCATTTTCATTTTTTAATATTTAGACTGATCACCCTATATTCTTAAATATTTTTACTGACTATTGGAGACTACATGTTTTTGGAAACCCAATGTTTATTTTGCAAGCAAAACTTAGACATCTTAAAGAAAATCTTAGGAAGTGGGCTTATGCTACTTTTGGGAATGGGAGCAGATTATCATCCTCTATTAGAGAAAAATTATTTCAGGTTCAAAGTGACATTCAGATTAGCTTGGATAACAATGTCCTTGTCAATCTTGCAGAACAAGAAGTAAATCTCAACAAAAAGCTTGCTAAAGCTCTGGTGGAGAAGACAAGATGGCTAAACAAAAGACAAAGCTTAAATGGCTTATTCATGGAGACAAGAATACTGCTTGCTTCCATGATTCCCTCAAAATTCTGCAAGCTAATGCTAATATTACCAATATTCTTGATAAAGAAGGCAATCCCTGTTTCTCACCAAATTTAATTCAATCTACATTTTTGGACTACTTCCAGAACCTTCTTGCTAGCCAAGGTATCCCTGGTATCCATATGGAGCTTTTCTCACATCCTTCTCTCCTAGCCATTTCTGATTATAACAAGGATAATTTGATTAAGGAGATTACTGTGGAAGAAATCAAAAGCACTATTTTTGGTATGAATTCATCTAGTTCTCCTGGGCCAGATGGATTTAATGCCCATTTCTATAAGGTAGCATTGTCTGTTATTGGTGATGATGTGGTCATAGCTATCAAAAATTTCTTCAAACATAATAAAATGGTCTCTGGTATTAATGCCACCATAATTGCCTTAATTCCTAAGATTCATCAGCCTTCTTCTGTTAATTAATTCAGACCCATAGCTTGCTGTAATGTAATATACAAGTGTATTTCTAGGATCATGGCAGCTAGGATGAAGATTGTGCTTGCTGATGTGATTTATCCTAATCAGAGTGCATTCCTTCATTCAAGAGACATTATAGCTAATATTCTTATATCTAATGAGCTCTTGATAGGTATAACAGGAAAAATGTGTCTCAAAGATGTGTATTGAAATTAGACATACAAAAAGCTTATAGCGCCGTTTAATGGAAATCTATCATATACATTCTTCTTAAAATGAACTTTCCAATTCCTTTTCTGGCTTAGATCTACACTTGTATATCATCAGTCAAATACTCTCTTAGTTTAAATGGTAATTCTTTTGGCTATTTTGATGCTACTCAGGGTATTAGACAGGGTGATCCTATGTCACCTTATCTTTTTGTTTGTGTGCTGGAACTTTTCACTTGCCTCACCAGTTCTGCAGTGTCTCATAACATTTTGGATTACCATCCCATATGAAAGAATAATGGAATATCTGCATTGCTATTTGCTAATGATCTCATGCTATACACTAAGCCTAATGTTAAATCTATAAATAGAGTATTGGATATTTTGAATGCTTTTAAATAGAGGACTGGTTTATCAATCAACAGAAACAATCAAAAATTAGGATTGCGGGAATGTCTGAACTTCAAAAGGCTGCTATATATTCTTTATCCGGCTTATCTCCTTTTGATGATAATGAAGATTATCTTGGTGCTCCTATGTGCTCCTCCAAAGTCAGGACTAGTCCATGTCTTCAACTTTTCGAAAAGATTACCACTAAGATCTCCTCTTGGCCTGGTTCTAAATTTTCTATGGCAGGTGGACTTGTCATTGTCAAGTCCATAGCCACTTCCATGTGCCTTTATTATGCTAGAATTTTCATTCTACCATGCAAGCTCATATCAATGATCAATTCAGCTTTGAATCACTTCCTTTGGCATGGAAACCCTTATTCCAAAAAGCTAACCCCTGTTGCTTTTAAAACAATTTACTGCCCATATGAGTATCGTGGCCTTGTAGTTATGAACATCAAGAAATGGAATCAGGCTGCTCTTTCTACACGCATCGACAAACTTATGATGTATGACAGTAATTTATGGGCTACATGGAGTAGAAATAATTTGATCAGGAGAAATAATTTCTGGACCATGATTTCTCCTGTTGATTGTAGTTGAACTTGGAGGAGTATACTCCATAGCAGATCTGTTTTTATTCCCATATTTCAAAGCTGCATGAAAAATATGGATGATCTATATTTTTGGTTTGATCGCTGGTCATCCCAAGGTGTTATTCCTGCTGAATTTATTAACTATAATTTGAGAGCTCTGATAGGCATCAATGAGAAGGTAATTGTTGCTAGTTTTTGGACTAATGGTTTGATAAACCTCACCTACTCTAGTTCCTTCACTGTTCGGGCTATTTGGAGCATCATTCAAGGCAATATTTATAATAGTGTTAATGTTCATGCTCTCCGGAGTGGCAAGCCACAAGCTATAAATACATTTTATAAATTCCTTGTTAAAATTTCTCTTCTTCAACAATTTCCATGGTATACCAGGATATGGATATCGGCCTCCCCTCCAAAAGATAATATTTTCCTATGGAAGGTATTAAGAAATGGCCTACAGACTCTTGAAAAACTTAAAGTTAAGGGAATTGTTCAGTGTTCTGTATGCTTGTTATGTAGGAGGGGGGAGGAGAATGTCTCTCATTTGTTTTTAGAGTGTGAGTTTACTTATTTTATATGGGACAACACTTTGAATCATCTAAACTTGCATAAGCCTAAAAGAAATTCCTCTTTGTAATGGTATATCATTTTTAAAGCTACGAGATGGAAGTCTATTAAGGGTACACTATTGTTAAGGGTGCTTAAGAAGGCCATTTTCCTTATTTGGATGGAGTGGAACAATAGAGTGTTTAGTGGTCGTTCTACTACTAAACAAGTACTAATCCTTTCTATTACAAATCAGTTTTGACCTTAGCTTTATTCAGCTTATTTTGTGGGTATTAGTATTGTTCTTGTATTTCAGGATGGTATGCCATCTTTCCTTGTATCTTCTTTTTAATTAATAAAATGGTAGGGGCCCATTCAGCCCCATTGGCTTTGCTAAAAAAATTAGTAGTTAGAGATATACATACACACATAATAGTGCTTAATGACTAAAAATAAATATATGAATATCATAATTTATGATTATATACTTATTAGCTGTAATTAATAGATTAAGTTTTATGGACATTGATTACAAATTTAACAGATAATAAATTTGTAATTAATTAGAGTTAAAAGAAATTAAATGGGGACTGATTAAGGAAATTTAATATGGAATTTATGGAAGAATTAAATTAGAGTAATAAATGGGTTTTGAAATTTGTAAAAGGTTAAAGGAATTAAATGTGGATTCAATATAAATGGTCCAATTTTAACAATAATGGTCAATTATTATGGGTATATTAACTGAAGTATTAAATGGACCGCATCTATTAGAAACCAAGAAGAAAAATTAAGGAAGCATGCAATAACAGAATGACATATTAGGAATGTCCACCTTAATTCAGTAAGGAATGTTATGACCCCAACACCATTTACACCAGTTGATGATAAATGGAAACCCCCAGCAAAAAAATTTCTTTTAGAGTATTTGGGTTGTAATCGCTAGTTGTTTCTCTTAATTATTAGAAAAGCGTGAGATGTGGTATGAGATATGTCACTGCTTTATCACTGTGTTGATTTTATGAATGGGATTAGAATGCTTGATAAATATATGTGTATTGAGAAGCCACATAAATAAAGGGATTTTATAGGGACACTTAACTAGCGATGAACTGTAGGTAAGACTAGAAGTTAAGGAATTAAGTTAGCATCCATAAATAAAAGAAAGCTCCAATTCTATAAATTTTAGGATTTTGAAAAAAATAAATTCTAGCTTGTAGAATGTCACCATTCAAGAAAGAGATAGAATGTATAAGTATGTGAAGAGAATTTATATTGGACAAGGATGAAGAAGAAGGTAGCATAATTTTCCATTAGGAGCAATAAGACCGCTGCGTCTCTAGCACAGATTTATATCAAGGAGATGATTCAATTTTATGGAATTTCGGTTAGCATTATTAGTGATAGGATCCCATTAATTACTAGTGAATTTTGGAGGAAATTGCAGATAGCTTTAAGAACTTCGTTGAACCTTAGCACCGCTTACCACCCGCAGACCAACAGACAAACGGGAAGAGTGAATAGGATCTTGAAGGATTTGTTGAAGAACTTACATCATGGACTTTGGAAGACACTAGGAGCAGCATGTACCTTTAGTAGAATTTGCGTATAATAATAGTCAACAATAGACGATTGGTATGGCACCCTCCAAAGTGCATTAGGAGAGACCATGCAAATTGCCAAACTATTGGTGGAGGACCATCAACAAAATCCTACTCGGACAATATTTAAGTTGTGAGACTTTGGAAAGATAGAATTGATTAGGTAGCATGTGAAGGTTTTAAGATTTTGAAAGTAGGAAAAGTCAGCACTAAGATTTATTAGGCCTTTCCCAATTTTGGGAAAATGGGTAAACTTACATATCATATGAAGTTACAGGATAAATGGAGAGCAATCCACGACATTTTTCATGTTTTGCATTTGAGGAAATGCTTTCATAACACAGCCATTGTGGTAGAGCCAAACCAATTGGGGGATATTGAGACATAGCCAATAATATCCCTTGCCACTGCACACATTGTGGAGCACGGAACTAGGAAGCTCCACATCAAAGAAATTAGGTTGGTTTGAGTACAATGGAGGGGAAAATCCGGTGGAAAGCATGAGGACTTCTCGTCTTAAGCTTTTCTCCGGTAAACTTTCCTTTCCAAAATTAGGTTTTGATTGCATTGTGGTTGCTAGATTGGATGGCAGGAGATGGTTGCTACACTTTTCACTGGCACTTTGCATAATGTAGAAATTTTTGCATGTTTTGGATGTTTGCATACATACTTATGTCACGATCACACATTCACACTAGAATTGAGCTCATTTATAGTATGTCTGCAGTACATAACCACATTGTACTTTTGGTTGAGTAGATGGTTATGTAGATAACTTGGTGGTATAGCATGGATGTTTATTGTGAGTTACGCCGTTTGCTCTTTGGAAAGATTTCGAGGATTAAATCCTTTTAGGGGGGAGACTGTAACACACCATAAAATCAACCATAAATAAATAAATTACATAAATTAATTTAAATATGTTAAGGTCAAAATGGAAATTTTGTAAAATTCGGAATTTAACCACGAAAGTTATGTCGTTGAAGTCATGGTGATTTTCTGATCAATTTCCATATATATGTTGAAAAAGGAGCTCAAATAAGGAAGTTATGGATGTTTGAATTTTTGGATTCAAATTAATTCAAATAGAATTCAAATTCAAATAAATAATAAATTCCTAAATTTGAAATTCAAAAGTTAATAGCAATTATACTTGAGGTTTAAGTAAACGTTAAAATTAATGTTAATGTTAAATAATAATTAAGGAAGAAAATAAATTAACAATGGAAAAAATTATGCGTTCCCAAAACAAGACCGATCGACCCAGACCTATGACCGGTCGACCGCTAGTGGTCGACTGGTGGTTGGGGGTGGTCGACTGGTGGACTCTGGGTGGTGTATAGGGTTTTCAACATTGAACGTTCCAGATTTTATAGTTTTAAACCAACTTAAATCTGATGGTTCTAGTGCATTCTAACCACTATAAATAGGAGCATATCCCCCTCACTTTTATTTACAAAATATTTTGGGGACATTAGCAAGCTCTGTTAGTTCGTCTCTTCATAGATTTAGAAAACTTCATTAAGGTCTTTGGTAAAAAATCGTATATATCTATTCTTGTTTATTATTTATTTTCTAAACTTCTTCTCCTCCAAACCTCTAATTTTCTGAATCAAACATATATACGAATCTCTTGTTGTATATATAAAAAAGAAGAGATCTAAAGGAGATTATTATAGGCGTGTCAAATTCAAGAAGGAAGCAAAGCTAAGGACTTACTTTGAGTGGAAATCTTAGTATTTCTATTGTAGTAATTGAATAGCGTAGTTTAGATTTGATATATGATGCCTTAGGGAGTTTTGGATTATGAAAAAATCACAATAAAAATCCCAAAAATCCCCCCAAGGCAAAATGTCAATTCTTAGGTTGGAATCTTAATCATTTTGTATTAAAATAATGGATTTTGTGTGGATTTTACAGTTTATGTGTTTTACCTTCTATTCTACCTCTTATCTTTGGATTTGAAATGGAATGTAAGCTACGAATTCTTATTCCTAGTTTACACTACCTATTTTTTTACAAATTGAATGGAAATTCCCTTGTCTAATTTTAGGTAAAAGAAGTTAAATAGAACATAAAATAAATTAAATTGTAAGTTTCAATTATTATTGATTTGTTCCATTGTTTTAGTATAAAATAAGTTGGATTTGGATTTTAAGTACAGTCTACTGATTTGATTTTGGAATATTGGATTTATGGTAGAAATGTTATTATGGAAATGAGACTTGTATAACTGTGGAAGATTTGACATTTGAACATTAGTTTAGAGCGTAATCTCTGCATGTATAAAAATTAACAAATGTGTATGTGTCTATATCTTTACTGCTAATAATGAAAATTCATTGAATAAGAATTCCACGGTGCCTTTTGGAACTACCCAAAATGCCATTTTCAATTTTGGTTTATCAGGCAACGTCAGCGCATTTTATTCATTATTACAACACAAATCCCTCGCCATGGCCACTGGATACTCTATCCCTTCCTACTAACCCTAATCGTCCGCTGATTTCAGCGCTTGATTCAATGAAATCAAATTAAAATGGATTGCTTCTTACATCGACTGATTTCATCCTAATATTATATATCAATCTCCTCCTAATATAATTCTTAAATGCAGGTATGTGATGTTGTTTAACATAAGATCTGAGTATTTTGTTTGAGCAAAGGACATTAATTCTTCTTCCAGGTCTAAACAAGAACTATAATTTGGATGATTGAAGAGAGGATCTGTAGCAAAATGCCATTTTTTCTTCCCAAAGACATGTTGAAGTTAAGATTTTTTCTTAATACTGATTGTTCTCACACTATTATTTGGGATGTAAATATATTCTTAAAGAATTTGGGTTTCAAATCATTTTTAACTCTTATGATTTATTATCATACTTATTGCTTTTGATTTTAGTTTGATTTAATTCTTCTAAAAGTTAGTGTATAATTAGCCACTGCTTCAGTATAACTTCATCTGCTTTCTCACCGTCAACCTTCATAACTATTAGACAATACTAATTTTGCACTTACTACGGTTTTATTGTTAATAAGTTTCTTCATAAGGCAAATCAAAAGTTTATAACCATCGTTCAATTATTTGCCATGCAGGTTCTTTCTTTGAATTCCATTCAGTCTATTGTCATCTATTTTCAAAATTATAGCTATTTATTCCATCTTATTTTACATCTCAAGATCTGTTAATATTTTCAAAATGACAAGTCAGAAGGAAACTTTTATGCATAAAAGAAGATACCTAAATGAGTGAGATAAATTACATTATTTGCTCCTGTATGATTTCACTGTGACACCCTGTTTATTGAGCATTTATCTTTGATAATACTATGTTTATATATTGCATCGCCACCATGTAAATTGTCGCTATGTGAACATATCAACTCTAATCTCACATCTGACACCATATTATATTTTCTTTATATTAATTTTGTATATGTGGTCCACAAATCTTATATGTGTTATTGGATGTTGTTTTCCATATTCGTGGGCACATGACTCCAATGTAAATAAATACTGTCCATAAAAATGCTGAAATGTTTTTATGCTAACATGTTGTCCCAATGCTAAGTTTAAATGCTAACATGCCATACTTAAATGCTTTTATGCTACTGTTTTATCCCAATGTAAAGCATAAATGCTTTTATGCTGACATGAGTATATTCATTCGAAAAAGAATCTAACATTTATGTGTACCTTTAACCTTTGCAATTTACCAATCTATGTTTGATAAGATTTATTGTTTTATTTTTAAAAACTGCTATATTTATCTCTATCATTGACATAATTACTTATATGAAGATATTTATTTTTAGTGTACTGACCTGATCATGTGAATGACATGTGGACACAATTTTGGAAAATGTGATATAAACTTGCACAACTCAATAAACAGGTTTTACGATTTGTGTAGGCACAGTTTTGAGCAGTATTTTTAGTTTATGTTCTTTTTATAATGTTGTACGTAAGTAAACATTGAATTAATTGGGATTCAAACTTCAAATGTGAGATATAGATAATGCAAGTAAATGTTTGGTCAAACGCGTGTATGGAATGTAATAAACAAATAAAAATGCGATTCTATGTTTTCCAATTTGAAAATATGTGTTATAAATGTTTTTGTCAATCTTTAGCTATTTATTTATTTTTTCAGGATATTCAAATTCAAGCTCTCTAGATCCATGCACCTTACCACCAAATATCTGATTAATTTGACATATGAAACTGATGAGCCTGGTTTGTGTTGTACAAAATGCAAGTCAAAATATACAGTTATTTGTGGTGCGTTTTAGCTGTCTACAATGCAAGTCATCTAAACATTTTAAAATATATTTATTTTTGTCAAGTTGTCTTGCATTATATAGTTACAGTGACATATTATGTATGTGTAAATAATTAGATGTTCAAAGTTATGTCATTATGTGCAATGTTGGAGATATTTTTATTTCCTACATTGTCTACATGAAAACCCGACTGACAATTCTAAAACTATTAATTGAAGTGGCATATCTTATGCAAATAAATGATACAAAATATTAGATGTTCAAAATCATGTATGTTTGAGCAATCTTTGATACTTGATGGATAAAAGGTTTGGATATATAATGGTGACCGCATTGTTAGTTGAAACTATTCCCATCTTATGTATGCTTAGGTAATTTTTTCTTATTTTAAATTTTATGATGAGAACGTATATTAGTCTATTTATGTCTTTCTACGTAGCCCATGTTTCATGATTTATTCTCCATTCAACATTTAATGCATGTCATCTTTATATTTTGTATGCAGATGTGTTCAATTTAAGCCTGTAATAGGATACTTTCGAATACAGATAGTTCCATATCCGCATTCGCATCCACAGATACGGATGAACATCGGATATCCCCATCCGCGGATATAGACAGATATCAAAAAATTATCCTATCCGTTAACAATCGATAAATCGAGAAATATAAACAGAAAATATTGGTTTAGCATAAGTTTTTTTTTTCAATCCCATTGGTTATAAAAGTATGAAAAATAAATTAATAGAATGATAATAAATAGTTTTGAGCAATTAATGTGCATTAAATTTATATAATACAGACTACCATCTTAATGAAAAAATAAACACATATCTATCATTGTACTAAAATACACAAAATATGAACTATAATCTTGATAAAAAAATGGGTGGATAATTTCCATATGTGGATACCTTTGTATCCGCATCCGTATTCATTTTTTCTGATATCATATATTTATCCACTTTTCGGATACGGATGTAGATAGATTTCAGATATTTCGGGTATCCATTGACTGATCTATTCACATTCAACCAAAACATCATTATTGGATATTGTATTCACTTATTTTTCAGTTGTATAAATATACAAAATGAAAAAGCTTAAGAATAAATTGTTCAAGTAAGCATAAAAAACTGAAACCACCTTTATAGATCATATGCAACCAACATTACTCCTAATAACATATATTTTGATTCTTACATTAGTTACACATCGCCGACCGAGTTATAAGGTACATATGTTGTAAAAAATGGACTGTTTATTTGTCTATGGACATGTAACCAAGAATTTAATTTTTCAACTAAATAGTAGACGTTGAGTAGGGATAAATTCCTTTTTATCTTTGAACCAAGTAATCAATATCTCTTCTATTTATAGCCAAGTGATTTTTGAAAATCAGATTAGATTATTCTCCTTAATTCTTTGCTCATATTGGATTGTCTATTCACTTTTCTCCTTGAGCAAAAAAATTTAGATAGTAAATTCATCTATTTGAGGTAATTCATATCTTCCCATTTTACTACTAATACAGGATTTACCGTAGTTTCTTAGTTATTTTTCTAATACATATTTACTTCAATTTCATTGGATGTCTTGATGGTTAATAAAATGTTAGACTGGTATGATTCTACTTTTCAATGCACAAATGTTATCTCTATAGGACCAAATTCACCTATTACAATTGCGCAGGTACAAACATTTCTTCCTACAAATTATTTAAAACAATTATATTGATTAGACATATCATTTATATTGAGACCTGCATAGAATTTTGTTCCCCAATGTTTTGTTTTTATGTTCATTTTGTAGACTAAATGAAGGAAATTGTTTTTTTAATTTGAAATATCACCCAAAATTGGACCATAGCAACACAAAATATTGATATACAAACACATATTTTACGATAAATGTCATTACGTAACTATATTATTGCATATATTTCTAATGCATCACTAATATTCTCAAGTAAGCATACAAAATAACTTGATAACTTTAGTAGTTTGGGAATTTTATCGGCAAGCAGGACAAATAAGTGGAGCAGCTCTTCGACCAGAGGAAGTTGATGGTTTATTTCTATAGCACCAATCGAATGTAAGTAGTTCATTTAAAGTTACCAATACCATATTAGTTTCACAAGAAAATATTGAATTTTTTTTTACTCTGTTGGAAGATTTAACACTCACTATACAGTTTGTAGCTGTTGCTATATAAATGAAGGAGATGGAAATCTCATATTTTGTTTGTTCTTATCATTATTCTTGCAAGAAATATTCTTCTTTTTTATAAGTTTGTTCTTCCTTTACTATGCATAATATATGGTAATAATTGATTTTTTATGCGTTTCATGATTAGTTTTGTAGAAGATGATCGCTATTAATTTATACTTGCGAAGTTTTCATATATGTTAAGGAGGCATTGATATAGTCCATGCTATTGCGAGTTAGTACTGCAATAATTTGGACATGGATATTAGATACATGTAGCTTTATGCAACTTTAGTGTACTTTTAATCAACTTCAGACGTTTTCTTTTACAGAGCTTATGATCGAAAAGGAAAATAATTTCAAGAAAAGGAAGATGATGTAAACTTTATAGGTTTCCGCGAAGATGTTTTCAACTAGATATATTGATTTGTCCAAAATATTTGGATATTTTAATTCACCACTAGAGCTATAGTTTGTGAGAAATACTATTGATCTTTTTTTATTATGTTAACTACAATTTGTTAGAAGCGAAGAAAGTGAGTTCGTGCATGTGTTTAGAGTGAAAAACGTAGGAAATTAAAGAGGTAAAGTTATCATGTTGCAGAAATGCGAGCGATCAGAGAACGAGTTTATTTTTTTGGTACAAATAAATGTATTATATATTACTGATAATAGATGTGTGCGTAGTTTACTTTTATATGTACTTATTGTTAATGTAGGTACAATATTTCATTCTTAACTAATATATGCATGTATTTGCGACTTTTTATACTGGTGAAACAACTACAACTACAAGGTATTAACACTTACCACCTTCAGTTTGATGATGATTTGTTTGTATAACAGTAATTATTATCGACACTAAGTTATTTTATTTTGTCTTTATTCTTGGTTATTTATATTATTATAATGCAGCATGCAGAATCAAAGAGAGATGATATAGATCATCGATTAAGGATACATCATCAACTGAATAAGGGAACAGAACTTAAAATTAAGACTAAGCCCAATACTTTGGGAGAGAAACTGCATGAAAGTTGAACTCTTCAACAAGATTAAATAGTTAATAAGAGAGTATGCAAACATTAAATCTTTCTTTTTGTTCAATATTTGATTTTCAAGATATGGTGATATGTTTTGATGTCTTTTCGATGTGTTTTTTTAGAAGGAACAACTTTAGTATAATGATGTAAGCATATGTTCATATTATCAAGTTTCTCCTGAACACACGGTTTGGATTTATAAATTACTCGAAATGTCTTACGCTCATTATGTGAAATGTGGAATATTCATAATATTTCAAAAGACACAATGGAACTTACATGTTAAGTGGTATAATCAACTTATATTTAATTGGCAAGCCAACAGTTAGTTTAAAAAGAGTTGTATGGAGGTATGAGTACATGCAATAAGCAATTGGTACTATGTTATTTATTTAAAGGGATGGATGTAAACATTATGTTTTTAAGATTCATAGTACTATTACCAAGACCAATCCCCTTAAAAATTACAGTTCATTCTTTTATGACAAATTTTACATTAATATTAGAGTGATGTATGACATCACAAAATATACACGGAAAAAAAACTACACCAGTGCCATCGGCACGGGCTTCATACTAGTATATATAATTATCATTTAAATCCCCTTTAGGAAAGTAATTAATTGGGCGAAATAAGAAGGATCTCTTATAAGGCCTAAATAATGAATATGAGATGTGTGATAATACACTTAGAGAGTGTTATGAATATGACTAAGCAATGTGGATGCGAAGTCAGTCATAATACAAAGGACCTACTTCGGGGAATTGAACGTATTAAGTGGTTGTTTGAGGGCCCGCCTCTTTCCATTGTATAAAGTATTAAATGATCGGGATTGGGTTTAAGCACGATTGAGGATATCTTAGAAAGGTCTACTTCAATCGAAGTATTAAGTGTCCAAAGAGGTTCTCGTGCAATGTCAGCTAGATAGAGACCTATGTGGAGTCCGCCTTAGGAATATGTATTATATGATGGGGCCTACCTTAATTGAGGTCTTAAATGGTTAGTGTCTGCCTATTTTTTCATTGAAAGGTATTAGTGGCTTGGGTTCTATCTCTCACATTGATAGACATTAACGACGATGGTTATGGATTATTGATTATGGGAAAACTTACTTCGGGGATTGAAGGTATTAAGTGGTTGTTTGAGGTCCCACTCTTTCTCTTATATGAAGTATTAAATGGTTTCGTATATAGTTTAAATATGAAAGACATATCCTTATTTAAATTATACTGCCAAATACTGATATAGAAAGGATCGAGATTTTCTATTCACTGGGCATTGTTTTTTTGACTCCCTCCTCATTACAACATAGGCTAGGGAAGGAGGTGATGATCAAGATGGAGATGATGATAAGAGGAGCTTGTGGTAGTAGTCTATTTATCTATTTATGCTATTTTCTGATGTACCCATTTGAAGTTGACAGTGTATTTTAAATATGATTTTATAACGGTTATTGTTGACATTATGTTATAGTTTTGTGACATTTGGAATTTGAAATGAATTGGGTACTGTTTATGCTATTATATTTTATCCTTCACCTGTGAGTTCTGAAAGGGTAGATAAATAGCTCTGTATTGTTCTTTTTTACCAATCAACAGCCAGCTCTGGAATGAGTCTAAATTTCAATGGGCCTTTTCTAGGTCGGGATTTAGGCCTGTTTCGTGACGGGATGTTACAATATCGTTTGCGTCGAACATATGAAATAATCTCGATTTTTAGGTCATGTTGGCACTATGGTCATAGGTTCATGTTCCAGTATCAGAGGTGGTATGAATAGCCGATGTAGTTCCCTGAACTAGTTTATCACTTACCAATTTATCATTGTTACATATAGTAGAGGACACAATTTTATAAATGGAATTAGACTTACTGTTAAGATTAATATTTACCAAAGAAATTTCTCTAGCTAAAGACTATTCCCATTAATACTTTTTACTCCAAAAGGTGTTTGGAACTTAATCAGTAAGTCCTTTTGAGAAATAACCGCCTTAATGCCAATGAGCATAGGTCTTCTTAGGAAGGCATTGTATAGTGAATGTAACGACCCAAAATTTTATCGTTTTAATTTGTGAATATTTAATTTAATTTAATTATTCAATTCATGGTTTGTATTAATTTAATGACCTTTTCATTTATAATTAGTAATGGAAAATTTATTTTGAAATTTTGTCTGAAAATTTGACCGAAACACAATTTTTGAATTTTCAGCTTTTTATTAAATAATAAGTTAGTTTAAGTTGTAATATTTTTGTTTTATTTTAAAACAACTTTTAAAATGTAAAACATATTTATTTTGACAAAAATAAGTAATTAAATGGTAAGATTTTATTTAAATTCAAACAGAAGTAAGATCTGACATGATTTGAGATTTTCTGTGTAAAAACCAATTCGAATACATGGATTCACCTTATTATCCAACATACATGCAAATGCATGTCCTCTTGGTGGCTTTGAAAAGATGTAAGAGTTGAATTTGAATTATTAAGGGCATTTTAGCATTTTTGCCTCTTTTACTTTGTTTCATCTTATATACATATCTACATACACCTTTCATTTTCCATTTTATTTCAAAACTTCATTTTCTCAAATCTTCTTCATGCATTTTCTCTATTTCTTTTCAAAATTTAAAAATGTCATATTGAGTTCAAAATCATAATTTATTTCAAGATCAAAACTTGGTATTTCTCAAGGCATTAGAGCTTAAAGCACTTTAAGTAAAAGCTTGGAAAATATAAAGGTGAGTTACTACATCTATGAATATTACTGTTAAATATGAATCATGTGTATATTTGTTTTGAAATTTGTTTGATTTGAAATATTGTTAGGAATTTATGTTAAAAAACAAATTTTTAGTTTGATTTTCATCTAAATGGACAAAACTTGCTTATTGTAACATATATTTGTTTAAAAAATAACCACTTCTTGCTTTCAAAAATCAACAACTCTCAAACTGTCTCGATTTTGAGCATGCCGTCAACTACAAAGTTATTTTTTTGATCCATAGTTTATTTTAAAAATAGTTGTTGAAATTTTTTGTTCATTATATTTTAAGAAAATTGAGTAATAAAGTAAATAATCAAAATTGTCAGATTTTCGTCGATCATGAATCGACGAATGATCTTTATATTCATGATCGTCATAGAAAATCATGATTTTTTAGTGGTGGTTTCATGATTTTTAGAGCCATGGTTTGTTTGAATTTGATCGTCGATCGATTTTGGGTTAAAAATCAAAACCGGTGGTCAAGAGGTATGGAGGTGGGTACTAGGATGAAGGTCGAAGGGAGACAGGCCTTTTCCGTGTTGGAGGAGGGAGCTCTAGTAGCCTGTGGTAATAGGCAGAGGGTAAACTAGGGTTTTAGATCCTGTGATGGTTTTGGTTCGGTCGCATTTGGTTGTTGGCTACTGTGGGGTGTCAAGTAGGGTTGGTAAGTTTTGGAGGTAGAGTAGGGGCTGGCGAGTGGATCGGTGGCGACGTCAGAGGCTAGTGATATATGCGGTGGCGGCGAACAACGATTGGGTGATAGGGTTGCATTCCAGGTCACGTGCGTATGGGAAGGGTGATCGGTTAAATCTTGTTCGGAGGCTCTGGGGTGATCGATGGTGGGTCCATGGCATCAAGCAGGTGCTGGCAGACTTGGGGAGGGAGTCGCGGTGGGGGTTGGTGGCTCGAGTTAGTCGAGCAAATGCATGATTTGCACATGCATGCACGAGTGATTTGATTCTAGATTTTTTTTATAGAAAAAACCTGGAATGCATATTCTACGTTACATTAGCTAGGAGAAAGATGGAGATAACATCTTATGGGTTGTTGGGCCTTAAGTGTTAGGTTATATGTTAGTTAAATTTACTCTTAGAAAATTTATATATCCTTCGTTCGGAATCCGTTTGACATGCGATTTTTGGCGTTGGGTTCGTATTGACATATAGAACACACTTATAAAATCACTTGATCCATATGTTGTAGTGTGGTTAAATGGTAAAATATTACTGACTGTGTTTAATTACACTATTTAGTTTATATCCCTGACATTTGATTAGCAAAATAAAATACCATTCTGCTATGTTTAAGTTGAGCAGATTATTTTAGACATCAATTTAGCAGAATAGATCACCATTCTGCTATTATATTAGTATGGACATTTATTTATATGCTAGTTGAATTCTACCAAGTTTCTATCCATCGATTATTAATTATGGATTTCATTTACATATCTGTTGTTTATGTAAATATCTGCATTGTGACTTGAATGTCTTTATGAAAAATAATGGTAGCTTGTTTAAGTATCATTGAGATTTGCTAAGCCTCTTTCCAAAATTCGACAAGTTAGGGATTGGAAATCAATTTAAGTTGTATAACCATTTAAAGTAAATTTGGAATATTATATATTATTCAGCACGTTTTGAGTTTAGTTCTATCTTTTCTTTTTCTTCTTTTGCAAACAATCTATCTTTCCGGCACTTAGTTGTTTGGGACGTGAATACCGTGAACGTGTTAGTGTCAACTTTCGAGGTTCGAAAAGATTGGTTGTTATAGTGGTATCCGAGCTTAGGTTGAGCGAATACCCAGGCTTTGGTGGGATTGACTCACTTGTGATAGGGTAAGTGAGACCCTACAATGAGTTTGAGTGTATTATATATGAGAGCATATTTATTAGTGCTATAAAAATGATTTTTATTAATTGGTATGTTAATTTTGGATTTTTGATTCTGATCGATGCATCCAGCCAACGTTATCGATAGAGATTCCTAAGCACTTGAATAGAAAAATCGATACATAAATTTTGAAATTAGTAAATGAAATAAATTTACCAAGGATTATATTTTACATGTGGATGAATAATTTTCAAATATAATTAGAGTTATTTTTGTTGTGATTGTTTATTAGGAAATGCTGATATTTAGTTATCACCATTTGTTGTTTGCTTGGGCTCAGTTAGTTTATGAGCATTTATTGGTTGTTTTAAATTTAAAATTTGATACGAACACCTTATGAATTCAGTTCCATGAATTGACTATAAGGCACTCGTTAAATTGTGTAGGATTAACAAATTTAAATTGCTAAAAGGATTTCTATAATAAAGAAAATATTATATAAAGTTGATTTCATATAAATTGGGTTTATAAGATGTGTCTTGTAAAATAAAGAGGATCTTTGAGGATTTATATCCTAGTGTTTTAAAAAGATTTCAAATATTTTTTAAGAAAAATAACAATGGTATTACTTGAAGGTATTTATAAGCATAAACATTTCAAGAAGAAGTATTTTTATGATAACTAGTTCAAGTGGCTAGAAAATAACTAAAAATGGGAAAGGAACGTGTTTGGATGGTAAGCACTTCTCTTGAGTATTACTCTTCTTGGTAAAGGAATGTATGATACTATTTGGTAGTACCCAGTTCCTTAGTATCATTTTGGGTTTACTCCAGCTGTGTATGTGTGTGTATTCAATGATTAAAATATATAGTATCAGTTCAAAAGAGTTTTGAAATGAAACTGGGTATTTGGATCTTGAATTTACTAAAGGTAAATAAATTCTATAAAAAGGTTTAAATCTGATAATTGTATATACTCACAGGATATAATTGGATATTATACAAGTTGTGAACTTAAGTTGGCTTTTGTAAAAAAATTCATAAATAAGTATGGAAGTAAATGGTTAAGTATCTTGATAATTGGTTTCTTTCTTTGTTTGAAATGAAATTTCGAGGACGAAATTCTTTTAAAGGGCAAGAATGTAACGACCCGAAATTTTATCGTTTTAATTTGTGAATGTTTAGTTTAATTTAAATATTTTGTTAATGGTTTCTATTAATTTAATAACCCTTTTTGATTTATAATTAATAATGGAAAATTAATTTTTAAATTTCGTTTACATAAATAAATAGTTTGATGGAAAACTGAAAATGTGACCGAAACGTAATTTTTGGGTTTTAAGTTTTTTACCGAATAACAAGTTAGTTTATGTTGTAATATTTTTATTTTGTTTTAAAACTACTTTTAAAATGTAGAAAACATTTATTTTGAAATAAATAAGTATTTAAAAGTTAAAATTTTATTTAAATTCAAATAAGAGTAAAATTCGACATGATTTGAGATTTTATGTGTAAAAATCGATTTAAGTACATGGATTCACCTTATTATCCAACATACACGATGCATGTCCTCTTATTGGCTTTAAAAGATGCAAGAGTTGAATTTGAAATATTAAGGGCATTTTAGCCTTTTTGCCTCTTTTACTTTGTTTCATCCTATTACATATCTACATACACCTTTCATTTTCCATTTCATTTCAAAACTTCATTTTATTAAACCTTCTTCCTACATTTTCTCAATTTCTTTTTAAATTTAAAAATCTCATCTTTAGTTCAAAATGCTAATTTATTTCAGGATCAAAACTTGGTATTTCTCAAGGCATTAGAGCTTAAAGCACTTTAAGTAAAAGATAGGAAAATATAAAGGTGAGTTACTAAATCTATGAATATTACTGTTAAATATGAATCATATGTATATTTGTTTTGAAATTTGTTTGGTTTGAAATGTTGTTTGGAATTTATGTTAAAAATCAAATTTTTTGTTGGATTTGCATCTAAATGATCAAAACTTGCTTACTGTAACATATATTTGTTCTCCGTTTGTTTAAAAACATAACCACCTCTTGCTTTTAAAATTTAATAACTCTCAAACCGTCTTGATTTTGAACATTTCATCAACTAAAAAGTTGTTTATTTATCCATAGTTTATTTTTAAAATAGCTGTTGAATTTTTAGTTGAGTATATTTTGAGAAATTTGAATAATACAGTAAATAATCAAAATTGTCGGTTTTTCGTCGATCGTGAATCGATGAACGACCTTTATATTCATGATCATCATAGCAAATCATGATTTTTTGTGGTGGTTTCATGATTTTTAGAGTTTTGGTTTGTTTGAATTTGATCGTTGATCAATTTTGGGTTAAAAATAAAATTCTGGTGAACCGGTTGTTGAGAGGTGCGACGGAGGGTATTAGGACGAAGGTCGGAGGGAGATAGACCTTTTCCATGTTGGTGGAGGGAGCTTTAGTGGCCTGTGGTGATGGGTAGAGGGTAAACTAGGGTTTTGGATCCTGTGATGGTTTTGGTTCGGTCGCGTCTGGTTATTGGTTGTTGTGGGGCATCGAGTGGGGTTGGGTGAGTCTCGAAGGTAGAGTAAATGCTAGCGAGTGGATCAGTGGCGACGGCAGGGGCTAGTGATGGTTATGGTGGTCGTGAACAATAATTGGGTGACAAGGTTGCATTCTAGGTCGCGTGCATATGGGAAGGGCGATCGATCGAATCTAGTTCGGAGGTTCTGGGGTGATCAATGGCGGGTCCATGGTAATTCGAGTAGGTTCTAGCGGACTCGAGGAGGTGTTATGGAGGAGGTTGGTGGCTCGGGTTAGCCGTGCACGTGCACAGTGTGCACATGCGTGCACAAGTTAGTTGATTCTAGGTTTTCTTTTTTCTAAAAACCTGGAATGTGTGTTTGTACGTTCCCTTACCTGGGAGGAAGATGGAGATAGCATCTTGTGGGCTGTTGAGCCTTAAGTGTTAGGTTATATGTTAGTTAAGTTTAATCTTAGAAAATTTATATCTCTTTCGTCCGAAATCTGTTTGACACGTGATTTCCGACATTTGGTTCGTATTGACACGTAGAAAACACTTATAAAATCACTTGACTCATATGTTGTAGTGTAGTTAAATGGTAAAGTAATATTGGTCGTGTTGAATTACGCTATTTAGTAATTATATTATGGGGGAATTAGTTTAAAGGACAAAAATTTATATTTTTTAGCCTCAAAGACACAGCCTTCATATTTTAGCCATAAGGATAAACATTTCCAAAATTAGTCATAAGGACAAACCGTCAAAATTACCAACCACCACACCTCGCACCACCACCCCTCGTCGTCACCTATACCACCTGCCTCGCCTCCACTCCCAACACCACTATAATCGCCAAAATATGAAATTTTAGTAGTAGGTTCGACACTACTACTATGTAGTATCAGTTTCCTTTTATTAACTAAAATGATACAAATAAAATGATACTAGGCACTATCATTAATGTCATTATAAGCTTAAATATACATATACTTCTATTTTTCCAATTTAAATTTACCCTTCATAATCACCATCAATACATATCCTATTGTACACAAAGAAAAGGTGCATCATTAATTTAAAAAAATAGAAAAACTGATACTGCACATTATCATTTATATCTACTATCAAAAAACTTCTACTATCAAATGTGTATCCACTATCAAGAAACTGTTACTATCAAATATATATAAAACTGCTATTATCAAATGTGTATAAAGTTGCTACAACAAAACTGCTGCTATTAAAATGTGTATAAAATTGCTATTATCAAAATGTGTATACAGTATCATTTACTACTACAATCAAAAAACATAAAATGTGTATATAACTTCTACTGTCAAAATGTGTATACAGTATCATTTACTGCTACTATTAAAGAACATAAAATGTGTATAAAACATCTAATATACTTCAAAAATACTATTAAATGTGTATAAGCTGCTACTATAATTCATAAATACTATTAAATATGTATAACCGCAACTACAATTCAAAATAAACTAAAATTGATAAACTGCTACTACAAACATAATAAATGCACACTTCATCTATAAAATGGTACATTTGCTCAAAAACCACTACTAAAATTCATAAATACTATTAAATGCATATAAATTGCTACTACAATTCAATAAAAACTACTACAATTCAAAAACACTACTACAAGCATAATAAGTATTAAGAAATAAAATAAAATGATACTACAATTGTAATTTTTATTACAAGTAAAATACAACAAAATACGTTGAACAAATCTGATACTATATAGTAATATTTTATTCTTATTTAATTCAATTAAAAATATTATTAAAACCTATAAAATGTTTCTATAAAATAGCATTGTAGTATAAGGCTACACATTCCACTTACAAAATGATATTACAAACCATAAAAATACTATTACAAATAAAAAAATGTTAAATACTTCAAAACTGCTATTGCAGTTCACAAAACTGATACTACACAGTAGCATTATCCTTGAAGCTAAAAATTTTTCCTTCTGCTATATTATATTGAGAAGTTTGTCCTTCTAACAAAAAAATTAAGTGCGTGTCCTTGAAGCTAAAAAAATGATGAATTTTGTCCTTTGTACTATTTTCCTATTATATTATATCCCTAACATTTGATTAGTAGAATAAAACACCGTTCTGCTATATTTAAGTCGAGTATATTATTTTGGACATCCATTTAATAGAATAAATCACTGTTCTACTATTATGTTAGTGTTGACATTTATTCATATGCCATTTGAATTATATTAAGCTGCTATCCATCGATTGTTAATTATGGATTTCATTTACATATATGTTGTTTATGTAAATATCTATATTGTGATATGAATGTCGTTATGAAAAATAATTGTAGCTTGTTTAAGTACCATTGAGATTTGTTAAGCCTCTTTCCAAAACTTGATAAGTTAGGAATTGGAAATCAATTTAAGTTGTATAACCATTTAAAGTAAATTGTTAAATTAATTAACAATGTTTAATTGTAAATTCTAAAATTTCATTTTAAAGATAATTTAACTTGATAATGTTTAAGTCATCCATTATTTAATTAATAATGGTTAAAGTTAATTATTAATTTATTTAATAATGTTTTAAATTAAGTATTACTTAATTAAGTATGTTTTAAAGGTTAATTGCTATTTTTATTAATAAAGTTTATGCTAATTATCATTTTAATTTATGATTTGTCTTATGTTAATTAATCTTTTATTAGTGATAATTACAAGTTAATTAATTAATTATTTTAAATAAGTTATTTAAAGTTTATTGATTATTTTAATGACAAGGTTTAAACTTGCTAATTGCTTTATTAAATAGTAATTTTAAGTTGATCAATTACTTAATAATGGTGTTTCAACTTGATTAATCATTTATTTAATTAGTGATTTAAGTTAATTAATTTATCTAATGCTGGTGTTTAAGTAAATTAATTAATTTATATATGGTATTTAAATTAATTTAATTAACTTAAGAATATGCATTAAACTATGATATTTTTTATCAAAAGGGTTTAAAGCTAAAAAAGATTGGTTTATAAATGGGTTTTACTTGATAAAAAGAATTAAGTAAATAGTTTATAATTGGAAAGAGGTTTTGAAACTTGAAAGAAGATGGTTTTATAGAACCTTATTTATAATGAATTGTATATGGAACTTATGAATTCAAAGTATTATTTCCATATATGATTTAGTTTTACTTAAGAAGTCAAGTTTTGAATTAGTAAATAATCCTTCATTAATTATGGTGGTATGGAAATGCCCTTTCCATACTTAACACCGAAGGATAAATGGTTTTGGTTTATAGTAAACAATGTTTAAATGACATTTGTTTTGAACCATTTAATATGATTTTGAAATATAAATCTTTCTTAACTGGCTGGTGAATATACTTATACCGCTAAGATAAGTTATATTTTGGGTAATTAATTAAAGAGATTTAATTAATGGAAGATTTTTTAAATAAGGCTATGTGGTTTCCATAGGAAATTAAATATGTGATTGATGTGTGTTTATTTGATAGTTAAATAACCGACTGTCAAATCTTGATCAGTTTTTAACTTTGGAAATATCTAAAGGAAACACGGGGATTCTAGAGTAAAATTATCTTAAATGATACTACTATACGTATAAACTCGTTGTAATCTTCTAGGACAAATGATAAGGAGATCCATCCACTTAAACAGTTAGGGGGTAATCCCCGCTCTTATGTATTATCTATTTATTTCTAAAAGAACCAAAGTTGAGTTTACCAGAAACTATCAAACGTTGGTTCAAAGAGACCCAGATAAGATAAGTATGAATTATTCGAAAATCACTTCGAACCAACTAAGGCGTTCGAATTGAAGACGTCTTGAAGTTAATAGATTAAAGACAGAGCTCTTTGAAGTGCAAGGGCTACTTTCTACTAATCTTGAGGGTGATTCCAAAATGGATGTAGTAGAAATAGTGCCTTCAGTTTGTTCATATCCTGAACAACTTGTGGCCGAATGCTGGCATTGCATTGCTGCTTGCAGGGTAGTGTTAACATTCTAAGTGGGTTTGCTGTTTATAAAGGTAAATCATAGCCTCAAGCCTCATCAACCGAAAATGATTAACACAAGGGATTTGCAACAGGGATACGTGGGTTGCACCCATTAGGGTATGGTCATCCCTAATCTAAAGCGATTGCTATCTACTTATGTATGCTTGGGGCTAGTGCGGTTTTTGATTACAACCGAGAGATGATCATATTCGATACTATCCAGTAAGGGGAAGGCCAGTCCTGTGTAGCAGGGGTGCAAGATGTTCTTGTTGACCTTGTTACATTTTATCTAGAGGAGTATTATGATAGGCGGTACCCCAGTAGCTTTATCATTGATGGAACCCAACTTCCAATAGGTGCCTTCAGACTTAGTTATATACTGATTATGCTGGAATTTAACTAATGCAACAATTTCGGCTATGGTTCTATATTTACTTTCAAACCCTTAGACATTATTATAATATCACTAGATTTCAATAGAAAATGTTTTGGTTATCGTAAGGTAAAATCTCGTCTGTGTTTATGTGCGGCGTGGTCTTATGAGATACCTTTGATTTTAATGGGTTTTATAAGATATAATAAAATTCCTTGTGATTGAGTTTCTCAAACTGGTTTTACTAGACTGATCTGAGTGATATTTTTCTGAAATGCTCGGGTCAGACCCGAGTAGTTTTCCTAGGATTAGCTTTGGATGCATGGAGCTTCTGGAGTCGACTTGGATGTTGAAGACATATTTCTGTATTTGTATTTCAACTATGTTTTTGTTTGTTTGTATTTATCAGAATTTGTACGAACAGACTGTTATAACCGTTCAGGCTGATGATAAGTTAGACTCTGATGTAGTTGGTGTATTAAAGGATTTTCTTTTTGTAACAACCCATAATTTTTAACAAATATTTTTAATTGAATTTATTTGAAACTTTGATTTTAAATCATTTAAAAATTGAAATTTTGGAATTTTCCAATGTATTTTGGATTTAGTTTATAATTTATTTTCCAAATATAATAAATAATGATTTTCAGAAAATTTTATATTTTTGTCAACTTTGATCAAACTTTGACTTTCAGTTGAAATTTTTAATTTTCCAATCCTTTTCTTTTAAGCTGAATTTGATTCTGATATTCGTTCTGCTTTTCGTTTTGTTAAATTTTGTTTTGTACTTTTTAAATCTGATAAAATTCAGCGTTTTACATGCAATTATTTTCAGTATTTTATTGTTTATTTTTCTGTGTTATTTTCTATTTTATTTAGGTTTGGACTTTGATTTTTGTTTGAGTTTTGAGCTTGTTTTTGATTTGGGCTTGACTAATGGGCTTGGAAATTCCAAGAGACTTAAGTTTATTTTCTTTAATGTGATGAGATGCCTCTTTACATCCTATAGCCGTACAAAACACTTCTTGTTTCTCATCTCTTTTCATTTCATTTCCTGAAAACAATTTACAGTAAGATATTTCATGGCTTCCTCTTTCTCTTTTCTTTTTCTCTTTTCTTCTGTTTTGTTTCTCCTTTACAAGTTCGGCCACCATCACCATGCTCTCTAGACCGACCTCATCTCCTCCTTTCCACCATCATTTGCTCGGTCTCCACCACTTCAACCTATTGCCGTGACCCTAGATCCAAACCACCACCAAAGTATGCCACAAACCATAGCCGAGCACCACTAGATCACCTTTTTCCCTTCACTAGCCTCGGCCACCACCCATTTCCACACCTTCCATCCCTTTGGCCGTGACCAAACCCAGCCATAGCCGTGCAAATTCATGTGCCTTGACCCATAGAACATAGGGTCGAACCCAAACTCCTAGTGGCCGAACCCAAAGTGACCATAGGCCGAACCAATTAAGCTCATGACCCTTCATTTTCCTTTGACCTTTTGCCTTCCTAGTGTCTTTTGACTTGCCATCCTTTCACATACCCATAGCCGTTCACATCCATACCCCTATGCCGTGCGTATTGCTTGCCTTAGCTGAACCTTGTAGCCATTTTGCTTGACCATAGCCGAGCCTATTTCCTATGTGGCCGAGCATGTTTCAAGGTGGTCTAGCCCATTTGCAAAGTGGCCGAGCCCACATGGTTATATTAGCCATTTTTTGTTTTGTTTTGATTAATTCTTTCTTGTATAAATCATTTGCATATGAATGTTCATTTTATTGTTTACAAGATTTGGATTTGGGTGCTACTTCTCCTCGAATTTGATTCATGCTTTGTCGTGATTTTTCGGAGTTTGATTCTATGTCTTGAATTGTCATCTCTAGCTTTAGAAGGTGAGTTATCACTCTCAACTTCGTACTTATAAAATTGTGAAACAAAGTCATGTGAATGTGTAGTAGTGATATGCCATGTTGATAGTAGATTCATATATGCCTGTGATATGATATTATATGATGTTATACCCTGATTTTATACCTGTTTCATCACCTGATATGATATGCTATGCTTTACTGTTATTTTATATTTCTGTTTCTCACACTGCAAGTTCCCTTACTATGGGTTGAAATGATACATACCCGAACGGACTTTAGAATAAGGAAAAGTCATTATGAGCTGAAATGATAGGCTCGAGCGATTTTTATTTGACTTGGAATTGCGGGTTTGAAATGATCAAACCTAGGATTTATATTTCGGATTGAAATGATATATATCCGTATTCACTTGACCTAGGTTAGAAAATATTATACAGACCCATGGTTAATTTTTAAATATAAATATTTTCTGAAAATTTTAAATATTTGGAATTTAAATTATATGAGATTTTAACTTAAGTTGGATTTAAATGATTTAAATAATTTTTATTGTGATTTTCTATAAGTTAAAATTGTATGAGTTAATAAATGTTTTAAAATGTAAATTTAAAATGTGATTTGACTTAATAATTGAAAATTTGATATAAAATGGAATTTTAGGCTTAACTTAGTAATAAAATATTTTATTTATGAAATGGATATTTTTAAAGTAAATAAAGTATCAAGTTATTTGTTAAAATAAAAGTTAAGCAATTTAAGTGTATTTTGACTTAATAAATGAAGTATAGTTTAATTGGATATTTTATTTATAAAATTTTATTTTATTAAAATCATAAGTTAAATGATGTCCAAATAAATATTTTTGAAAAGTGAGAGAAGTTGTATAAGTTAAAATGATGAAAAACTGAAGTTAAAATGTTTTTGAAATGTTATAGTAAAACTTAGAATAGTATTGGTAGCATTTCCAAAATGCTATGGTTTTAAGGTAGCGTTTTATAAGTGCTACCATTTCTAACAGTGTATTGTTTTTCCAAACATCACTATATCTACGGTAACATTTTCTAAGTGTTACTGTTGTAAAAGATAACATTTTCGAAATGCTATTATATGTATTATCACATTTTCAAAGTGCTGTGAATGCTAAAATACAATGTTTTTGGAAATGTTATAATTGAATGAATGAATTTGGAAATGTTACAACTTCGAAGATGAATCTTATTTTGAAAGGATAATGACTTCACATTTAAATGGTTTAAATGAATTGTTTTGAAATATAAACCATTTTGAAATTTATAACCACGGGTTATAATAACAATTGGTTGTTGAAGAGACCGGGATCAGATATGGACATACTCTCTGTCGATACCGAAAACCACTTTAACAACTATGTACGTGGTGGAGATTCCAGAATGAAGTAGGATGGTGGCAATGATCCTAAGGTATATTTACGTGGACCTAACTCCCATGAGTTAGCATAAGGTGGCTAAAACAGGAGCGATTCCGGGCTAATGAGGTAGCTCCTCTTATCGGACACATTCCATCGTATACCATTCTATTACTTTGTGATGGATTGGGTGCACCCCTTGATTCGGGAGTGTGGCTCGAGTTGGGCGATTGCTGCGGTTTTGCGTTACCAACAGTCCGGATGCGTAATTGGTATATCTACTCTGGCATTGCCTAGTTGTGCCGTGTCACCTACCCTAGTGTGCTTTACTACGAGTTTGTTTTGTACCATACCTATGGAGTGCCCTCTGACGATGCCCATTACGGGGGAGATTACGGTACTGTATAGACTATGGGAATATAAAATGTGTTAAGGTGGAAAATGTAAATCCTTAATGCTATTTTGATAGTTTACTTTACTTTAGACATTATTATAATAGCGTATCTTACTACATAGTAGATAATTTAACGGATCCTTAAAGGATGGGCGATTCCAAGCATCCTTTAAGTTATTGATGCATTTATATTACAGTTCACTTGAGTTGATTTACATTTTCATAAGTATGTATGTCCTGACTCGAGTGTATTGTGTTTTGCTTCACGCTCGGGTCAGCCTGAGTATCACAGCTTTAGATTCATCTTCTGGGGCTAGAGATTTGCTGGAGTTTATCTGTCGATCTTTTCATTTATTTCCATTTCAGTTATTTCCTATTCAGCTTTGCTTGTGTATTTGTGAACTTATGTATTCAGACTTCTGTTGTATCTATTTTTTGGACTATGGTATTTTGTATCTGTTTTGAGACTGTGTATTGTAGTAGCTTCATGAACTACCATGTATTTTCATTTCCGCTGTGAGTTATTCTGATATTATGTGTCTGTGATTGGTTTTATTTGCTCCAAATTTATTTACAATCTATTGTTTTGAATTATTCAAGTCTGACATGTGTGGTTTTATTGTCGATTTGAATGGTCCAAAATAGTGGGTCGTTACACTTTTGTAAAGTAAATTTGGAATATTATATATTATTCTTCACATTGTGAGTTTAGTTCTGTCTTTTCTTTTTCTTCTTTCACAAACAATATGTCTTTCCGGCACTTGGTTTTTCGGCATGTGAATACCATGGATGCATTAGTGTCGACTTCTGAGGCTTGAAAAGACGGATTGTTACAGTGAAGGGTGGCCCATAATGAGGAATCCACCATAGAACAATTTGTATGGCAGAGTAGTGCCAGCCGTCACCAGAAGTCTGACAAAGCCTAGGGACATTTTTTGTATTACTGAACCCATAAATCGACTTTGAACTTAGCTTTAAGATTTCCACTAGTAACTTCATGCAATCATAAGTGACTTTGAAGATTACATTCTTTGAGATCCCTTAGTAAAAAAACACCTTCTTTATGGTATAATTTGATATCTTCACTGTAATTACAAGGGTTCCTAGTTTGGGAAAATTACACCCAATGAGTCAGCTGCAGCGAATGTAATATCTGAGGCAGGTTGTTAATTCATATGATACATTGTTTGACTTTCTTCCCATGCTTCCAAGACATATTTCTTCATTGATTTCTTACTTTTTCCAATGAGGTGATTCACTATGAATAAAACCTATTAGAATGCATGGGTTTCCTGCTTGATCTGCACATGGGTATGGAGAATAGTTCTAAGCTAAGGTGGGTGTAAAAGTTTGTTGAAAACTACTCCGATTACCCTTTTAAATTGGACTTTCTATTTCATTTTTAAGATGGCAGGAATAGTCTATGTGTTCCTCTTTCGCCGTGTGAAAGTAGCAATAGGCACCTCTAATAATCTTCTCGGGCTTCTTCCCCTTGTTGGGGAAATTATAAGCCAACTCCGATTTTGTAACTTAGAAGATATGTCATGTAGTTATTGGGAATTTAGTATGAGCAGTGAAGTTAAACTCCCTTTGCATTTTTACTAACCGATTATAAGCCCCTACCCCCTTCTTCTCATCATTTTGGATGAGGGAAAATTTGTCACTCTCTTGGCTCTCCCGACTTCTTCAGCCCTAATAGCCATTGACCATTTCATAGAACGCTTTCATGCTTTTACATGGGTTTTTCGAATTTTTTCCCAAAACGTCTTATCATTTCTAATGCTGGAATGAATTTCCTTCAGTAGCGCTTCTTTATTCATGTTTCCAATTTTCATTGCCTTTGCTTTAAACTGGTTTAGAAAATTGCCCAGGCTTTCATTGTCCCTTTGCATGATGAAGGATAAGGTATTTAGATCTTGGGATACTACGCTTCCAACGTTTAATTACCAGTGAAAGTCTGATGAGAGCTAAGCCTATGAATAGTTATCCCTATATTCATACCTTTTGAACCACTTCGATGCTGCTCTAGTTAGAAAGATTGGGAATACTTGCATTGAGCCAACCTTCCTAACTTCAAAGTATCCATATGATAACTAATAGTATAATGGACATTTAGGTTTGATGAACCATCATATTTGTTAATAACGGGTGCCCTGTAATCGTTAGGGAGACTCAAGAATATAATCATTGAATGGCGAGGAATTCATCTCTCCTCTCATTCTGAATGGGGGTGGTTTTTTCATCTTGTACATTATCAACTTTATAGGCCTTTGCCACCCTAATGTGGTTATTGGCTCATTCATAAAAAGCCTTCATATTTTTGCACGAGTTTCTGGTGTTTATATCCCACAATTTCATGTCTTTTTTGATTTAAGAGTGTGTTGCCATCGGCAGTGCTTCCTTACTAGTAACTCCAATCCTTACTGCTTCAAACATAAATCGGTTATGAAACTACGCAATCTTTTATTATGTTTTTGCTTAACATAGGATAATATTTTTGGGTTAGGAGACACTTCTTTGTTAGCATTCAATTGCCTAAGGAAATCCGACAACAACTAAGACTAGGAATAAATCTCTCCATACTTGTATCTCCTAAACCAACTTGAAGCTGCCCCAATTAGGTAAAATGGAAATATTTTGCATTGGCAAGCCTCTTGAACTGTAAAATGTCCACCTGATATTCGAATATTCAAATGATCGTCAAGGTTTGATGATCCATCATATTTGTCGATTGCTAGACCTCTAAAGTTTGTAAGTAAGTCTGATTCTAAGATCTTCTCATTGAAAAATGAGTTAATCAGCTCCTTTTTTCCTTTCTCTTTAGTTTATTGACACAACTTCGCAAACTATCAAACTTTGACCTTTAAAACTCTAATTTCATTGCCTTTTTCTAGTTACTTATTAAGCCACTTTTAGAAATAAAACCAGCTTCATCTTCCCCTCACACAATGTACTTATTATGCTTTTCAAGTAGTAATGAGTTGATATTGTCCCTTTTGGACTTGACATTAAGGTTGGCATATATTTTAAGGTTTACCCCCTCCTCCTCCCCCCCCCCGCTCTTAGGGCAACCAAGCCATTCTCATCAACAAGAGTGTGTTTTTTTATTAGCTAATTATGTAGTTTGCTCGATTGTTAATTTATGTTGGCGAACCATGGATTTGTTTTAAGAATGGGAGTGACTTAGAGATAAGGGTTGAGCCACATGCCTTTTCAACCAGACCCTTCTTTAGTTTATTTGGGTTGTGAAGACCCCATAGGGCTTCTAAGGTTGGGTTCTCTAAGATTTAACCTATGGGGCCATGAGTAATATTGAAGAGTTCAAGTCATTCTTGGGATTTTTCTTGGTGGCTTAATGTGCCACTTTGACTAGAGGAGGTGTGAGAGATTGATTATGCCTTGTGGAGTTATTGGACGCATATTATGGGAATTTCACAGTTTAATTCATGAGTTAAATCAGAAAACAAGTCGGCTGCAAGCTCCACTCTCCTTCTAGAGCCAAATGTTAGTGATTCTTACAACACCAACAAGAAGTAACTATGCCATTGTATGCTTACACAACTATGAATTAACACAATAACTGTTTGTTAAAATGTCATCAAGGGTAGTGATTGTTTTGTAGAATCCTTACACAATTAGTAGGTAGCAAATTAACTATTTGTTAGTATTTTTAAGAGAATCATATCTAAATTTAACAAAGTAAAACACGATAAATTGCAAGGCACTATAAAAGTAGAAACATAAGAAATTTGGGTGGTTTCAAATGTCAAGAATTCCTACGTCCGCAAGTCAAGGTTATTTATCTTTTTATATTCGTTCTAGTACAAGCGAATAAATCATTGTAGATATTGTTTGCATTATTTAAGTAATAATTCTATGTATATTGAAAATTTCGACCTATTTCTTTTGCTACAACCCTTTCCGTTTATAGATGAAATAACCTCACATAGATTGCTGACACTATTCCTCACACTTAATTGTTGCTATTGGATTTCACTGTCTGTCATTCATCCTTATGGCTATGATTATTTTCTATAGATTAATGACTTAGATTTAGGCGGGGAAACTTGATTTTAACGGGATAATTTTGGTTTTGGCGAGATAAATTGGTTTAAGCGAGATAAGTTCATTTTGAAATGTTGACAGTGAGGCGATGTTGTTGGATGCTTGCTACCAATCTCATGTTTATGTTCTTTGCTGATGCAATCCGGTTTGCTCTGGTAGGTAATACTATGCACTGCATTACATTGTACCGATGGATCATGTTTTAGATGTGCAATGTTCATTTGGAGTACTGCTATGGCACTCTTGTCTTGGACTTCACTATACAGTCAAAATAGATACTGCGATGGTTGATAACTTGTAGTCAAGCATAGGATAGCATGGTACTAAGTTCATATGCAACGACCCAGAATTTTATCACTTTGATTTTTGGATATTTAATTTATTTTAACTATTATATTAATATTTTTAATAATTAAATAACCCTCTTTTAGTTAAAAATTAATAGTAGAAAATTCATTTTTGAATTTTGTTTACTAAAAAAGATAGTTCGATGAAAAATAGAAAATGTGACCAGGAATTGTTTTTCGATTTTTCGTCATCTTAAAGTTGTTGGAAACGTTGTAAACACTTTAGGATACATATGCACTTACATATATTAATAACATAAGTATGGTTAGAATATAATATGGTAAATATGCGTTTAATTAAGAAAAGAAAGAGATGTCACAAATTTTTTTTAAAATTTACATAAATATAAAATAAGAATGAAATGTGAAATTTCATCACGTTGTGATACAAAAGGAAGTGGATTATATGGTGGACTAAAGGGAGGGTAGAGGTACCTTGCATGTAGGATAAGGAAGGATGGGGGTGGAGATGATGTGGCAAAAGATTGATGGAGGGTATGTACTGAAAGGGGCTTTTTAGTAATTTTCTAAATCCATTTTATGTAAAAACAATCCCTATTTTTTCTCTCTCATTTTTATTCTGTTTCTTATTTTTCAAACTTCATCACCTTCTTCCTAAAACACGTTCATGGATTTTTTATGATTTTCAAAATAAAATGTTATCTTTCTAGTTTTAAAACACTTTAAAACTTGTTCAAAAACCACTCTTTTCCTTTCTACTCCACTTCTCCTTCAAAAACAAGCCCTAAAATACCCCTGCACCCCTAGGTCGAACTCCTAAACCTCTAGGCCGAGCCAAAAAGTCCACTTCCGTAACCATAAAATAACCAAGATTTACAAAGGGGATTCTACGATCTAGGTCGATTCGCAGTGTAGTCAAAGTTTGGGTTGATTTTTGAGCTTTTGTTGAGCAAGCTCTTTTTTTAAAATAAGTTGTAAAATTTATATGAGTTAAGTATGAAATAGTTGTTTGGTTGTAAATAGTGTAGCTTGAGCTTACATACTTGTGTTTATTGATTATGGTTGTTTTAGACTTGGAAAATAAGTCGAATTTTTTTATCCTTAGTTGCAAGCTGTAATTTTTATTTATGTATGTGGTTATGGCATATGTTTGGATATATGACCTTATGTATGAGCGTAGTAAGCTAAAAGAAAATGTTAGCACTTGATTTGGGTTGTTGATGATAAAGAGATGCCATGTGTTAAAATTTGTTCACTTATATTTGTCCTAAAAAGTTTATAAGGTTTAAACTTTACTTTAAGTTTTTTTCCAAACACTTATTCAAAGTTCTAAGTTAAACAAAAAGTTAAATTTTTGAAGGTTGTTAGGTACATAAACTAGTTTTTAAAAGTTACTGCATCCATAACGATAGTCACTATAGATGAAGTTCGGTAAAATGAACACTTTTTGCGAACTCAAAGTGTTTTCATCTTAAATATTTTTGGAAAGTATTTTCAAAACATAATTTAAGTATTAAAAGGTATTTATTAGTTATTAATTATGTAAGTGTTAATGATTATTTAACTAATTAATTAATAAAATATAATTAGTACGTAATCACTAATTAAGTGAAGGTAGTTAGTTCTTAATTATTAATTAAGGTAATTATAATTAGTTAATTTACTAAAGGTTAATTAATTATTATTTAAGTATGGTTAATTATTTAATTATTATTTAAGTAAGGTTTAACTACTAGTTAATTGTTAATTAATTAAGGTTTAATTATTAATTAACTATTAATCAGGTAGGGTAAATTAATTTTTAATTAAGTTAAGATTTAATTAAGTTAAAATTAAAGATTATATTAAGATTAAATTAAGATTTAATTGGGAATTAAATGAAGATTTAATAATTATTAAATAAAGGTTTTATTAGTAAACTTTATATTCAAGGATCAGATTTATTTAAAGGCAGCTTTCTTTTATAAGTGAAGGGTTTGAAAACAAGGGATTATTTTTGTCTGTGCCATTAAGTAGCCAAACAAATAAGAATAAGTTATACTAAACCTTTGACATCTGTTTAGCAGAATAAACCCGCTCTGCTATAATTTAATTGGACAAATTACTTATGACATCTATTTAGCAGAATAAATCTCCATTCTGCTATAATAAATTGAATAAGTTATTTGGACATCTATTTAGTAGAATAAATCCCCGTTCTGCTATTATATTCATTTGAACATTGAATTGTATGCCAGTTAATTTATATTGATAAAGTAATTTGTTAGCTATCGTTGGCTAGTTATGGATTTTTTGGGCTTATGCAAAGACCATTAATATGACTTGGAAAGTTAAAGTGAATTAAAATGGTAACTTAATTTAGTACCATCTGGTCGCTAAGGCTCTTTCCGAAATTCAAAAAGTATAGATTTAAATTAACTTCAATTCTATATCAATTTGAGGTTAAGTGATCTTAAATGATGTTTTAAGTAGATTAATTATTTTATTAACAGTGATTTAGAATTAAGTTAATATCTACTTATGATATTTAAAGGATAATTAATGTACTGAATAAGGGTCTTTATAAATGGTAAACTGTTTTATAAAAGGGATTATACTTAGTATAAGGAATATATTAAAAGAATTTACAAATGATATTTTGTGAAGGATTTTATAAAGGATTTTTATAAAGGAATTATAAAGGAAAATTTATAAAAGAGTTATATAAATTGGATAGAGTTTTATAAATAGAAAAGAAGTTTATAAATCATTTTAGAGATTATAAAATAAGTTTTATAAATAAATTTGGAGATTTATAAAAAGAATTGTAAATATGAAATGTGTAACGACCCGCAAACCTGCACAATTTGAGCTGACAATAAACCGCACATGTCCAACCTAAATTGAACGGAAAGATGGTTAGTTATGAAAAAGAAAGAAGGAAGAAGAAGAGAAAAGAAGAAGAAAAGAAATAGAAACTAAAACAACACAAAATCTCACAATCGCAGTGGAACAACCGATAATATAATATCAATGGCCTTTACAAAAGAGAAATTGTAATACAATTTACATACATCCATTAGAGTACAACAACAAATCACTAATCATCAGCCTAGACAATTATAATAACTTGTCCTCACAAATGTTGATAATGTAAACAATAATGCAGCGGAAAATAAACATATACGTGAATACAACCTGAAGACCTCTATGTTAGTCTATAGGATAATGGTTTTGATGACAACAACTATAGAAGTGTTATAAAATATATATGTGCAGGAAATCTATATGCAGGTATCAACAAAAGAAGACTGTACAGTAAAGAAGACAAAGATCAAGAGTTCAAGATTGAAGACTCATGAGATTCAAGATATTCAAGAGTTCAAGACAAATAATATAGTTAGGTTAGATATTTGTTAAAACTCCTTGAAAGCACTATCATTCTTTTTTATCCAATTTACTCATGGAATGGAATCCACTTCGTTCTTGTTAAAGGGATGGAACCCTAGTGAGATGGAACTCACAAAATATCTAGTGGAACGGATAGTAGCCCTATTTTGTTATCCACTAATTTTGATTCAAAATGATTTTCAAAATTATCTCTTGTTTCATAAAATGATTTTCAAATATTCCTTTTCAAAAGAAAAACCTTCGTTCGTATTTCCAAAAATGTTTTAGCCTCAAAATCATATTTATCATTTTGTTATATTTTGATTTCAAAATTGTCCTTGATATTTTAGCCTCAAAATCTATTTTAATATTATATTTACTTTAGTTTATTTACCTTGATTTTAAATATATTTTAGTATATATACATATATATATTCATAAGTATTTCTACTTCTAAATACCTTCTACAAATACATAGAGTCCATTTGAATAAAGTTGCATATGTTTTAAATCATCATTTTCAAAGAAAAGCAAATCATCATTTTTACTAGACCATGTCGACATCATAGTTACTCGTCATGTCGACATGCTTCCCGTTATAGCAAAGGTTGTTTTCAAAAGAAGTTTCTATTCGTTTAAATCTCTTTGAATGGACACATCCATTCATTCTCTATAAATAGAGACTGTTATGGACGTTTTCCAGTAACTACTTTCTTTATTTTCTCTCCTCTTTACTCTCTTATCTTATTTTCTAATCATCCTATCCATATTCTGCTGAAATCTTAAGTGAATCAAACCAGAATATCTCTAGTTTGATTCTCTGCCACTCTCTTCAAAGAATCTCAGTGCTTATCAGAGTTATAGATACATTTGTACTCAAAGAAACTTGTTTAGGGTTATAAAGGTGTGATCGTGTCCTTGGAAATCGATCGGGTGAACTTGTGTCCTGTGAATCAAGTGGTTCTACCCAGAGACCTGAGAATCTGGAGGGTGTACCTCGTTGCCTTGGAATCGAGGGATTGTAATCTAGATTATTATTGAATAGAAAGCCGTACGAGTTGTGCGGGACTGGATGTAGGGTAACACCGAACCAGTATAAAATTCCTGGTGTGTTCTTTCCTTTACTTTCTTTTTATTTATATTTGCATATGTTTGTGATTCTGTGATTTGATCTGTGACTGTGTATTTGCATTAAGTTAGTTAAATCAATTTAAATCAAAGAAGTTTTAAAGAAATCCTTAAAACACTATTCACCCCCCCTCTAGTGTTAAATAGCCTTAAGATCATCTTCCGCGTCCCTGTCATTTGGTATCAGAGCAAGTTTTTCAAAGTATTCATAACCTGATTTTTGAAAAGTAATAATGGCTACCAACACTGGTATTTCTAGTTCATTTGTAGAGGGTCAGTCCACTGCCAGACCACCACTTTTCAATGGCAGTAACTATGCATATTGGGCATGTAGAATGAAGATATATTTACAATCCATTAGTTTAGAAACATGGAATATGACACAAACTGAATACACTGAGCCCACAACTGATTTTGCTCAATGGACGACCGTTCAAAGAGAAGTGGCTCAAAACAATTCAAAAGCCATGAATATTTTATTTTGTTCACTAGATAGAAATGAATTTAATAGGGTATCTGTTTGTAAAACTGCATATGAAATCTGGAAAACTCTGCAAGTTACTCATGAAGGAACAAGCAAAGTTAAACAGACCAAAATTTCTATTCTTACTAATCAATTTCAATTATTTAAGATGTTGCCTAGTGAATCTATTCCAGATATGTATAGTCGTTTTCAGGATATTGTTCATTCACTAGTATCTCTGGGAAAAGCAATCTCCGAAGAAGATCAAGTCAGGAAAATTCTGAATTCACTCACTCCAGAATGGGATCTGAAGACACTGGCGATTGAAGAAGCAAATAACATCAGTACCTTAAAGATTGATGAATTAATTGGAAATCTGATGTCATATGAAGTTCAAATTCAGGAAAGAAGGGAGAATAAGTCATCAGAAAAAAAGTCCATTGCCTTTAATGCACTAACTGGTGAATCAGACTCTAGTGATGATGATGAAGAAATAGCCTTCATGACAAGAAACTTTCGAAAATTCTTGAAGTATAGAAAAATGAATAATCACAAGAGAAAAAGTTTTGGAAATAACACTGAATCACTCAACAACATCAAATGCTTCAATTGCAATGAGTTTGGTCATTATCAAAGAGACTGTCCACATCAAGAAAAGCAAACTCCTCAATCAAACAAAGAATATTCAAAGAAAAGAAAGAAAGCATTCGCAGCAACACTGGATGATTCAGATACGTCCTCAAGTGATGATGAACAGAAAACAGAATTGGCAAATATGTGTTTTATGACAACTCAGAATTCAGATAATCAGGATGATATGGAACTCAAACAAGGTACACGTTTACTATTTTAATTGGTTGAAAATTGGTTGCTTAGAATAGTTTATTAATTAAGTATATAATTGATTTTATTAACTTAAAATTTTTCAAATATCTTTTAAAAATTTATAAAATATTATTTTTATATATTTTCTGTATAATATATTTTCAAAATATATTCAGACAATAGTCATAATATATATAAGTATATATATATATATATAAATCTTGTACATGCTTGAAATCATTTTTGCAAAATCTGATGTGCATGTCGACATGGCACTTATTGGTAATGTCGACATACCTGTAGCAAATCAGATTTCTAAATTTGAATTCAAAATTCAAATTTCCCTCCATCTTTTCACTAACTCCTATGTTCTGAATAGTTATGACTCTTTGACCAGAGAATCCACCTATTCAACCTCTTTATATCTATCTTCTATCAACACTTATCTCCATCTTCAATTCAAATTCAAAACAACTTTTATCTTCGAACACTCTTATCTCTTCAAAAATGGCATCCACTAGCAACGTAGCCGGAATGAGGTTGTCAAAAGCCACCAAAGATCATCTCTACAATAATAGAGATGCCATACTTGCATACATTAATTATGCAACTTATGGAAAAGTTCATTCGGGTAGTTTTGCTATTTTTAATGACTTCGCTTCTTATGAAATTGATGCTCTCTTTCAAAACAATGGTATTCTAAGCTTGGTTGACAATAACCAAAATGATTTTGTTTGCTATCCAAACCTTGTCAAAATGTTTTATGCAAATTTAAATCGTGGTTTTTATAATGGAAGGGATGATGAAGTGTGGAGTAGTGTCAAGGGGACACAAATTGTTTTGGATACCGATGTTTTAGGAACCATACTTGAGTGTAAAAGTACCGGTTCCAATCTTTCTTCTTTTGAAATCGAGGAAACCGATCGTGAAACTTTTCACAATATTTTTGAGGAAGAAATGGATTTCAAAAACAAATTTTTTCGACCAAAAGCTCGTATTGTTAATCTTCTCCTTCAACGCACTATTACTCCGAGATCGGGAAATTACAATAACCCGACTCAAAAAGTGTGTAAGGCTCTTTTTGCAATTTTTGGAAATTATGATATTAATTGGGCACAAGTTATCTTGGATGAATTTCGTCACAAAAACTTGGATTCGGGAGAGAATGCATTATATCATGGAACATACCTCACTAGAATTTTTAATTACTTTGGAGTGGATATGAGAGGTGAAGAATTCTTTCCAAGAAAGGTTTTTAATCATTGCAATATTTCACTTATGAAAATTCCGCACGTGTTTCAACCATACGAAACACTAACGGAAAAAGAAGCACGATTGGGGTATGAGGAAATGCAAGAAGATGAGGAGGAAGAAGAAGAAGAGGAAGAGGAGGAAGAAGAAGGTGAAGAAGAAGAAGGTGAGGAAGAAGAAGAGGAAGAAAGTGAAGAAACTTCCTTAGAGAGTATTGATTTTCCCACACGACCATCAAACAAGATTCTCCTTCACAATCAACGAGTAATTGTAAAAAATCAAAAAGCTCTCAAACACTCCGTAAAAAAAAATTGGACAAAATGTCCAATACTATGAACAAGTTCTTCTCCAAAGTCAACAAGAAGCTTAATATCTCATCATCTTCATCCTCATCTACTAGTTTCTAGAGTTTACTTTTTGTATATCAATGAAATTTGGTATATTGAAAGTTGTATCTTTATGTTTTCTCTATGAGATTCATGTACTTCTCTGTTCTAGTATGAAATGAAGATTATTCTCTGTTTATCTTACTGTCACTCTTATTTATATCAAGTAATATATATATAAATCATATGTATATACACTGAAAATTCAAAAATAAGATGTGCAAAATCTGCTATGTATGTCGACATACTGTATAGAGGTCATGTCGACATATACTGGTAATATTCTGAATGGACATTTCAATTTGAAATTCAAAATAACTCCTTATGTCTATTCATTTCAAACGACTTTCCTGTCTATTTAAGTCCTATTTTCTTCCAGAAAACTTCTCATAACTTCTCTCTACTCTTATCTACTTATTTCCTTCTTACTTATCGTCAAAATGGCGTCATCCTCTTCAAATCTAAGTGATAATCTTGAAGAGACTCTCAAATCCTTCAAAGACATTCTTACTTTTATTCTACGAAATCAGAGGCACTTAGAACTGAGTCAAATGCAGATGATAAAGGAACAAGAAAGGCATTTCGATGCACTACGATGGATGATCTCCGCTCTCAACAAAGAGGATCTCCAAGTAAATCCACCGAAGACATTGCTCCAGGACGATGAAGATTGGGAAGTAATCAAAGCGGATCCCATCTTTGGAAAAGAGGGATGGGTTGAAGTTCCACGTAACATTTAACTTGTTTGATTTGGTTTAAAAATTGATTTGATTTGAAATACTTGATTTGGTTTTAAACATGATTGATTTATGATAACTTACTATATTGATTATGTAATAAGACATAAATAGGTGTGCTTATGTTTGATTGATTTGTCTACTTATTGTATGCATTTTCTTTTCATTTAACAGTTATGTATATAGTAATATGAATAAAATAATCTGTGGTTACACGTATTATTCTCATTCTTATATTACTCATATATATCATTTTGAGTATACAATATTTAGCATTGTTATATCTAGTTTCAGTATTATTAATGATAACACTATCATTAATATCACAGATTTAGGGGGAGTTAATGTCATTTTTTTTGTTGATGACAAAGGGGGAGAAGTATAAAATAGGTTAGTTAGGCATAGATTAAGGGGGAGTTATTAGATTTAGGGGGAGTTATAAGGAGAATATAAATATTTTATAAACAAAGGTTGTCATCATCAAAAAGGGGGAGAATGTTAGTCTATAGGATAATGGTTTTGATGACAACAACTATAGAAGTGTTATAAAATATATATGTGCAGGAAATCTATATGCAGGTATCAACAAAAGAAGACTGTACAGTAAAGAAGACAAAGATCAAGAGTTCAAGATTGAAGACTCATGAGATTCAAGATATTCAAGAGTTCAAGACAAATAATATAGTTAGGTTAGATATTTGTTAAAACTCCTTGAAAGCACTATCATTCTTTTTTATCCAATTTACTCGTGGAATGGAATCCACTTCGTTCTTGTTAAAGGGATGGAACCCTAGTGAGATGGAACTCACGAAATATCTAGTGGAACGGATAGTAGCCCTATTTTGTTATCCACTAATTTTGATTCAAAATGATTTTCAAAATTATCTCTTGTTTCATAAAATGATTTTCAAATATTCCTTTTCAAAAGAAAAACCTTCGTTCGTATTTCCAAAAATGTTTTAGCCTCAAAATCATATTTATCATTTTGTTATATTTTGATTTCAAAATTGTCCTTGATATTTTAGCCTCAAAATCTATTTTAATATTATATTTACTTTAGTTTATTTACCTTGATTTTAAATATATTTTAGTATATATACATATATATATTCATAAGTATTTCTACTTCTAAATACCTTCTACAAATACATAGAGTCCATTTGAATAAAGTTGCATATGTTTTAAATCATCATTTTCAAAGAAAAGCAAATCATCATTTTTACTAGACCATGTCGACATCATAGTTACTCGTCATGTCGACATGCTTCCCGTTATAGCAAAGGTTGTTTTCAAAAGAAGTGTCTATTCGTTTAAATCTCTTTGAATGGACACATCCATTCATTCTCTATAAATAGAGACTGTTATGGATGTTTTCCAGTAACTACTTTCTTTATTTTCTCTCCTCTTTACTCTCTTATCTTATTTTCTAATCATCCTATCCATATTCTGCCGAAATCTTAAGTGAATCAAACCAGAATATCTCTAGTTTGATTCTCTGCCACTCTCTTCAAAGAATCTCAGTGCTTATCAGAGTTATAGATACATTTGTACTCAAAGAAACTTGTTTAGGGTTATAAAGGTGTGATCGTGTCCTTGGAAATCGATCGGGTGAACTTGTGTCCTGTGAATCAAGTGGTTCTACCCAGAGACCTGAGAATCTGGAGGGTGTACCTCGTTGCCTTGGAATCGAGGGATTGTAATCTAGATTATTATTGAATAGAAAGCCGTACGAGTTGTGCGGGACTGGATGTAGGGTAACACCGAACCAGTATAAAATTCCTGGTGTGTTCTTTCCTTTACTTGCTTTTTATTTATATTTGCATCTGTTTGTGATTCTGTGATTTGATCTGTGATTGTGTATTTGCATTAAGTTAGTTAAATCAATTTAAATCAAAGAAGTTTTAAAGAAATCCTTAAAACACTATTCACCCCCCCTCTAGTGTTAAATAGCCTTAAGATCATCTTCCACGTCCCTGTCACTCTAGCTCGTCTACTGAAGCTCCAAAGCATCCAAATCTAAAATCTATAAATATGCTCGGTCTGACCCAAGCATTGAAAGGTAAAAACTCCCGGATCAGTCTAGTAAACCAGTGCGAGAAAACACATCTCAACTTAATTTTAAAGTTATAAAAACTTTTCTTTATCAAATAAAAGGATCTCGTAAGACCATGCCGCACATAAACACGAACGGGTTTTTACCTTACGATAACCAAAACATTTCATACCAAATCCTGTTATATTATACTAGTGTCTAGTATACAAATAATATTAAAATAGCCGAAATTGTAACATTGGTTAAATTTGACGGCGTAATAGGTTTACAAAAAAATGGCAGATTCGTATTGGAGAATGGATTTCCATACAATGGCAGGTAAGGGAGTACCTTCTATACAACACATCTCTAGAGGAATGTACCAAGGATACACAAAAAATCCTCCACATCTAGCAAGACCAGTCTATCCCTATTTGGCACTCATACATGGCCTAGATAGAAACCGAATATATTATCACCCCAGTCGTTACCGACATATCCGAGACATCTCGTAGCATACACCATATACCCGAAATATAGAGGGTTATCTAGAAAAGTGATGATCAAACCCTTATGGTTGCGAACCACATAGCCTTACGCCATGCCATATTTAAGTCATTACCGGTGATGAGGCATAAGGCAACGTTAACCTTTCACATGGCACATTCCACTTTGAATGCCATACTGCCATTCCCGCAATCACACAATTGATTTCTACAAACGTATAACTCCTGAGCTCGTACGTCTCAGGAAAGGGTGTTAAGCTAAGAGAAGTTGCCTTCTCCGCCACCAAACAAATGATATGTTTATAGAAATAAATCAATGTAATTAGAAATGCAACATCAAACATTCGTCCATACAAGTTATTTAGGAATAGGACAAACCGAAGGTACTCTCCTACCGCATCCTATCGCGAATTACCCCTACGATTAGTAGCGAGAAGTCCTTGCACATCGTAGATTTTCATAATGAAGCACTACTGCCAATATATATATATATATATATGCATCGTGGGTCTAGTGGCAAGTAACTCTGCATCATGAAGATCTCCGTCTTTAAAATCATCATCATAAACCTGCACTTTCGAACACATACATTGGTCCGAAGTGGTTCTCGGATAAATCCGACCACGGTCTCTCCGGACCAACAATGATAAAGAGGCCCTCAACCTCATATAGAAACTAAGTCTCATAGACTTATCATGTTTCCAACTCTCAACTTGGTATCCTTCGGCCAAGAAGGAAGCCCGGTAGATTGCATTACCATAGTCACTCTACACTACTTGAATCAACATTTTTAATCCAAACGATAATCAAGCCGACTCAGTCAGCTTCGTGCTAAGTGCACAACTAATCAGTTCCCACATCAAGTCAAGGAACCAAAAATGGCCAGATTTGATAGTCGGTTATTTAACTATCAAAGCAATAAACAATATCTAGCACACAAGCAGTCACTAGGCCCATTTAATTAATCTTTTATTAATTAAATCAATTTTCAAATATTTACTTCAAATTTATCTTTAAAATGATATGTTCTCAAAACCATTTTAATCTTTCGATATTGGAAAACATTTCCATATACTTATATCAAAGACATAAGTATATTTAATAACACTACCATATTGGAGAAACGCCAAATAAATTTCTATAACTGTACAATTTTTGAGTTCATACGCCTCAGAACGAGTGTTACGTAAAAGAAGCATTGCTTCCTATACCACCGAGTCTTTAGTACGATCATAAGACCAATTCGTGTATTTCATAATAGATGGTCAAAACTTCATTTATTGGGTCAAAAAGAATGTTGCGCAAAACATCGTTACGACAACCTAAAATATTAGTATAGGGATTTGATTAATTAATTATATATATATATATATCCCGCATACTATATATAACATTTCCTTTTGGAAATCATTTACTATAACAACAGTGTTATAGTCCATGCCTTCCATACTTCCTCGAAAATGTCTATTGCAACAAAAATGTAAAAATCTATGTTTTCGATACTTATCGCATTTTAAATCATTTTTCAAACTGTTAAATTCTATTTGGAATTATTACTTTCAATAATTTACTTTTAAAGATTATCACTTTAAAAACCATTAACTTCATCAACAATATTACTTTCAAAACATTCCTTTAAAAGTTTATTTAACACTTAAAAACTTAAATGTATTTCCTTTATATAAAAATCCATATTTAAATCTCAATATAAATTATTTCCATATTTATAAAACTATGTTTATAAATCTCCTTTCTATTTTATAAAACTTCTATTTTATAAAATCCCTTTATTTATAAAACTCTATTTATAAATCATTCTTTTATAAAAACTCATTTTACTATCAAAATCAAATTATAAATCCATTTATTTATAAATCTAATTTGTTTATAAAATCCATTTATGAATCCATTTATTAAATAAATTTCAAATCCATTTACAAAATATTTACAAATTTCGATTATAAATCTATTTCTTTATTTATAAAATATCACTTTTATAAATCCTTTATATAAACTATTCAAAAATCTCTATTTAAAATATTTCTCAAAAACTATACTTTTATAACATCAAAAATCATACATTTTATTTGTTTAAAAATAAATTCATTTCTTTTAATAATTCAAAAACAATTAAAACACATATACTTCCAAAATCACTTTGAAAATCATTTCAATTCAAAATAAACAAGGACGTTTTCGAAGAAGTATGGAAGGCGTGACAAAACACATCTACACTTAACTTTAAAGTTATAAAAACTTTTCTTTATCAATAAAGGTATCTCGTAAGACCACACCGCATATAAACAAGGACGGGTTTTTACCGTACGATAACCAAAACATTTCATACCAAATCCTTTTATATTATACAAGTGTGTAGTTTACAAATAATATTAAAATAGCTTAAATTGTTACATTGGTAAAATTTGACGGTGTAATAGGTTTACAAACAAAATGGCAGGCGCGTATTGGAGAATGGATTTCCATACTATGGCAGGTAAGGAACTACCTTTTGTACAGTACATCTCTTGTGGAATGTACCGAGGATACCCAAACAATCCTCTGCATCTGGCAAGACCGGTCTATCACTATTCGGCACTCATACATGGCTTGGATAGAAACCGAATATGTCATCACCCCGGTCGTTATCGACGTATCCGAGATGTCTCATAAGATACACCACATACCCGAAATATAGAGGGTTGTCTAGGAAGGTGATGATCATGCCTTTATGGTTGCGAACCACATAGCCTTATGGCGTACCCAGTTTAAGCCATTACCGAGTGATGTGGCTTAAGGTAACATTTACCATTCACATATCACATTCCACTTTGAATGCCACACTGCCATTCCCACAATCACACAACTGATTTCTACAAACGTATAACTCCTGAGCTCGTACGTCTTTGGAAAGGGTGTTAAACTAAGAGAAGTTGCCTTCTCCACCACCAATCAGATGATATGTTCATAGAAATCAATCAATGTAATTAGAAATGCAACGTCGGACATTCTTTCATACAAGTTGTCCAGGAATAGGACAAACCATAGGTACTCTCTGACCACATCTTGTCGAGAATTACCCCTGCGATTAGTAACGAGAAGTCCTTGCATATCGTAGATTTTCATTACAAAGCACTACTGCCACCATATATATATATAGTATGCATCGCGGGTCTAGTGGCAAGTAGCCCTACATCATGATGATCTCTATCTTCAAAATCATCATCATGAACCTACAGTTTCGAACGTATACATTGGTCTAAAGTGGTTCTCGAAAAAATCTAACCTTGGTTTCTCCAGCCCAACAACGATAAAGAGGTCCTCAACCTCATATGGAAACTATGTCTCGTAGATTTATCACGTTTCCAACTCTCAACTTGCTATCCTTCGGCCAAGAAGGAAGTCCGGTAGATTAGAGTACCATAGTCATTCTGCACTACTCGAATCAACATTCTTAATCCAAACGATAATCAAACCTACTTAGTCAGCTTCATGCTAAGTGCACGACTAATCAGTTCCCGCATCAAGCTAAGGAACCAAAAATGGCCAAATTTGATAGTCGGTCATTTAACTACCAAAGCAACAAACAATATCTAGCACATAAGCAGTCACTAGGCCCATTCAGTTAATCTTTTATTAATTAAATCAATTTTCAAATATTTACTTCAAATTTATCTTTAAAAAGATGTTCTCAAAACCATTTTAATCTTTCGATGTTAGAAAACATTTCCATATACTTATATTAATGGTATAAGTATATTTAATAATACTACCATTTTGGAGACACGCCAAATAGATTTCTTTAACCGTATAATTTTTGAGTTCATACGCCACAGAACAGATGTTAAGTATAAGAAAATTTCCTATACCACCAAGCCTTTAGTACGATCATAAAAACCAATTAGTGTATTTCATAATGGAAGGTCAAAACATCATTTATTGGGTCAAAATCAATGTGGCATAAAACATCGTTACGACAATCCAAAACACTAGTATAGGGATTTGATTAATTATATATATATATATATATATATATTTCTATATATATATAAATCTCGCATACTATATAAAACATTTCCTTTTGGAAATCATTTACTATAACAAAAGTGTTATAGTCCATGTCTTCCATATTTCCCCAAAAACATCTATTGCAACAAAAATGTTGAAATCTATGTTTTCGATACTTACCACATTTTAAATCGTTTTTCAAACTATTAAATTCCATTTGGAATTATTACTTTCAATAATTTACTTTTAAAGATTATCACTTTAAAAACCGTTAACTTCATCAAAAATATTATTTTCAAAACATTCCTTTAAAGGATTATTTAACTCTTAAAATCTTGAATGTATTTCCTTTATATAAAAATCCATATTTAAATCTCAACATAAACCATTTCCATATTTATAAAACTATGTTTATAAATCTCCTTTCTATTTTATAAAACTTATATTTAATAAAATCTCTTTATTTATAAAATTCTATTTATAAATCATTCTTTTATAAAACTCATTTTACTATCAAAATCTACTTATAAATCCATTTCTTTATAAAACTAATTTATTTATAAAATCCATTTATGAATCCATTTACCAAATAAATTTCAAATCCATTTATAAAATATTTACAATTCCGATTATAAATCTATTTCTTTATTTATAAAATATCACTTTTATAAATCCTTTATATAAACTATTCAAAAATCTCTATTTAAAATATTTCTCAAAAAATATACTTATATAACATCAAAAATCATACTTTTTATTTGTTTAAAAATAAATCATTCCTTTTAATGATTTAAAAATTATTAAAACATATATACTTCCAAAATCACTTTGAACACCATTTCAATTCAAAATCACTATTTTATAGTATTTCAAAATACTAAAAAATATGGCCCAGTGATACTATAGCATAATATAAGCAAAAACATATCCATGTAATCAAATATGGCATCCAACACACCATATATCAAAATATATGAAAAGTAAAATCAACAGTGTGAGGAATCCTGTTTGATCCCTCCAACCTGTCCCCCTACATCACGTACATTATATAATCAAATAATGTAAATCAACCGCTTTGAGACATGATCGTATACAAAGGGTCATCTGCTCATACACGGGAACGTAATAGGGTCTCATCTGCTCCAATAGGCTAGAATATTTTCAAACCCACTAATAAAATGGTAAATCATCCAAACTAGCAACTGACAATATAAATAAAATTTTCCACACTTATATAAAAATATAACCGGGCTAGAGAAGCGAGTTAACTCACTTAAATTCCAGAAATTGCCATTTAAAATTAACTTAAAATTTAATAAAACTTTAAACCTTTTCCCTTTCCCTCCTTCCTTTCGCTCGTTCCAACAACGTTCACTTCTTTTTATTTTATTAATCGATCGTGATCCACGAATTGCCGCCGTCGTCGCCTGTGCCTACCGCCTTCGCTCTCCTCGCCGCTGTTCGCGCGACCCATGCCCCCACGTGCGCCACCACGACCCCAAAAACTGAACCCACCTACATCATGAATGCGGCTTCTTTTTTCCCTCCACATGACGACCTACGATGATCAACTGTAGAATAGGTCTTCCTCGCCAAGCTATCCAACTTTCATGTTAAATATTTTGACTAACTACGCTCCTAGTTCGCCGTGAATTGTCGATAGTTGGATGTAGGGTTTGGGAAATGACGACTTGAGCTTTAATCTTATGGTTTTGCAAATGAAGAAAGTTGATGTCTTTATATAGAAATTTTTTAAGGCACTATTCATTCCTAAAAATTTCGAACTCCAAACGAAGCGTGCCGCCTGACGTTCTATATGTAATACCCCTATTCCAAACATAATGGAATATATATATATATCGGAAGCCGATCCCATCATATACAGAAGTTAGCTTTTCAAAATCAAATTATATTAATTTAAATTCCGTTAACTAATTTCTATGTGTTTCGAGCTCACACGACTAAACGATACGTCCGATCGCCATGAAATTTGACGGCATATAATAATTCACTGTTACTGATCCAATGAAATTGGTTTCGTCGAAATCCAAGATTGTGCCCTAGAAGGCTATATTTACACATTAATTAAAATGAATAATTTCCAAAATTAGTTTAAATCACTTTTTAAATCCAATTTAAAAGTTTACCATCTCCATTCTTATTTAAACAGAATTTAAATCAGCTTTCGAAATCATTTTTGTCCAAATTAAATTCAAGACTTAAATATTTAAACAATTCCATTAAATATTAAATTAAACAATTTAATTTCCTAATAAATCGCTATATTTGAAATTCAAGTTATTTAACGTATGAAATTAACTTTTCAATATTTAAAATCAGTTAAATATTTCAAATTCAAATGACTGAAATTCTGGGTCCTTAAATTCTCTCCCCTTAAAAGAATTTCGTCCTCAAAATTGCCATGGTAAGAAAAATGCCCCAAATCCATTAACCTTTCAAAAACAATTAGTTGAAATGGATTACCGAATTCTTTTAAACCTTTTAAATTTTCGAAATCAATTAGTTGAAACTTTGTTATCACTTTTCTAAATCTTTAAATTCATAATTAAATTTCAAAACCAACCAATACCATTCCAAGTTAAACATAAAAATCAAAATTTAGTTATTAAAAATTTTCCAAAGTTCTCAAAAAATTTCTAACGCCTTAACTTTACGGAAATTTTTTGTATATATATAATCACAAATATACATCTCATCTTCAAGGATGAGGCATCCTGTAGGGAAAAAAATATAAAAGTACGATATGTAATCCAAGATGTGTACCTTTTATTAGTATTAGCAAGCATATGCAATCAATATAATGCGAAAGCGAAGCATACACCATCTGCACATAATAATCACTCAACAACCAATGAAAACAAGTATAGGGAAAGTAATATCAATATATAACACGTACTAATACAATAACCATATGCAAATATAGCAAAGGTAATAAGAGAAACCTCAAAAAAAAAATATTCATCCAATTAATTCACAACCATATCAACTTTACATTTTCTAATGTCAATATTTAATTTATTAAAGCCCGTACGATGTACATATATCATCCATACACAAAACTATAACCGATCGCTTGCTCCATCACACAATTTCACTTCCGAACTAGTATCATTCACATGACCACTCTAGTGCATACTCTGATCTGGTTCCTTGATTAGAAACCGCTATCCTCCTTGCATAGCCATATACTATGATAGAGAATATTAGAATCAATCAAAAATCCATATCCAGTGTTTGCTGTCAAGAATCGAGTGAAAAATTCTAACTCGGATCGGTGTAAATCACCTCGAAATCGTATATTCGAATTTGGATCAAACAGTTATACGAATAAAATGATATAAGTACAACTTACATATTATTTTCAATTGGTTTCTTATTATATCTCATTATTTTTTTATTCATTATTCACATTCATTTATTACTTAGTATATTTCAATGCTAATATCATTTATAAACCATTTCATAAAACCATTACTTAAGTATATTATAAACATTTTATACAACCACTAATGTTTATTTTCACTTTAAAACTTAAGTTTATATTTATTTCTAGCAAACAACATTCCAAAACATATTCATTCATTTTACAACTTAAATTGAATTTCATTTTATAACTCAAGTTCATATCCATTTCACTAATTTATTTCATTAGTTCATTTCATTAATTCATTATAAATCAAATTCAATTTCACTTAACTTTGCTTAAGTTAAATTCCATTTCAAAATTTATTTTATTTAACTTAACTTTAAGTTAAATCTCATTTCATAATTCAATTTCAAATTTACTTTTCTTAACATTCATATTCAACAAATTTAAATATATGTTTTAACTCAGTAATTCTCAAATTTTATTAGTTATATAACTTAGTTTCTTATGTTTTCCGCAAAAACACGTAGATAACAACTTCCAGAATTTAAACACCCAGTTTTTTTATAATATTTTTCAAATCATTTTGAAATCATATATATACATATACATACATAATTTCTTTTTATATGAAATCATACTTTTGAATTTTAAAATCAAAACTATTCCAAAACAAACCTCAATAGTAGAAATTCATCACTTAAAAACTCAAAAATGAATACCGATGATGCTGCAGTCATCACCAAAATTATTTTCCAGCAACTGAAGTGAGCTCAGTGCTTTTTATTTCTTTTAAATTCCATTTTATTTACAAATCATATTTATAAATTTTCCTTATATATAATTTCACTTTAGTTATGTAAAACTATTTCTTAATTGTTTATCTTTGTTTACATAATAATAGCAATAACTTTTATTAGAACACAAACAACAAACAAAAAATGATAATAATTATATATTATCATTCACTAACAACCAAACACACTATATATAACTATAATAATTTCTAAAAAATTATTCCTTTACATATAAAATATAATCAAGGTAAAATTATTTCATTTACCAATTTCAAAACAATACTGTGTCGGTTTGCCTTGTCCAAGCGTTTAGAAACCCTTATCGATAACGTGGCATCCCATGTACCAACAAGAATTTATAAGCCACTCAACAGATACATTATCACAATATAAAACATTTTTATAACCACTAACAAATACACACTCATATCTATAATACACTCAAACTCATTCTAGGGTGCTACTAACCCTATCTATAATGAGTACCTAACCAAAACCTAGGTGTTCACACAACCTAAGCTATGATACCAGCTGTAATGACCCGCAAATCTGCACAATTCGAGCTGACAATAAACCACACATGTTCAACCCAAATTAAATGAAAATACAGATAGTTATGGGAAAGAAAGATGAAAGAAGAAGAGAAAAGGAGAAAAAGAGAAACTAAAACAACATAGAATCTCATAATCGCAGCTGAAGAATATATAATATAATATCAATGATCTTTACAAAAGAGAAATTGTAATATAATTTACATACATCCATCAGAGTATAACAACAAATCACTAATCATTAGCTTGGACAGTTATAGTAACCCGTCCTTGCAAATGCTGATAATTTAAACAATAATATATTGGAAAATAAACATATACGTGAATACGACCTGAAGACCTTCAGCTCGTCCGCTGAAGCTCCAAAGCATCCAAATCTAAATCTGTAAATATGCGCGGTCTGACCGGAGCATTGAAAGGGACGAACATCCGGATCAGTCTGGTAAACCAGCATGAAAAAACACATCTCCACTTAACTTTAAAGTTATAAAAACTTTTCTTTATCAAATAAAGGTATCTCGTAAGACCACACCGCATATAAACAAGGACGGGTTTTTACCGTACGATAACCGAAACATTTCATACCAAATCATTTTATATTATACAAGTGTGTAGTTTACAAATAATATTAAAATAGCTGAAATTGTTACATTGGTTAAATTTGACGGCGTAATAAGTTTACAAACAAAATGGGAGGCACGTATTGGAGAATGGATTTCCATGTAACGACCCCGGATTTTATATAATTTAAATTGATAATTAATTTAATTTTTGAATTAAATTTGTGAGATAAATCGATGCAAGTTTCCCCGAATTCAAATAAATTCTGTATAAATCATTTAAAATTAAAATATTGTATGTATGTATATATATATATATATATATTTGGGCATATATGAGTAAATTTAAATTTATATATATATACACATTGGAATTGAATTTAAATCTTAAATAAATGGTTTTAAAATAAATATAAGCATATAAACCTTTGACACAAGAAAGAAAATAAATAAATTAATTTAAATTTAGAATTGATAAAAGTAGAATAAAGACAAATGTATAGATAAATACAATATAATGAATATTAAAATAAAATAATAGCACTAAATTAAGCTAGAAATAGAAATACAAATATATATGATAAATTATAAAAAGTTAAATTATAATAAAAATATAAAGTAAACAAATAATTGCTAAAATTTTAACAACAAAATAAAATATGGAAATTCATCTATATTATAAAATAAATAAATAAATTATATAGTTCATACAATATAAAGTAAATCTTGATATTTATAAATCAATACAAAATAATACGAAATAGATACAAAATATAATAAAATAAAATAAAATAGAAGTTCATTTATGTTATAAAGCAATATGAACAAATAAATATAAGTATGAACACTTACCAAATGAAGGAACAAAACATATATATATATAAGTAGGAAAAACAAATAAACAAATATGTGAAGCTTACAAAGGAAGATACTAGTATATAGATAAGTATGCAAGTTGCAAAAATAAGTACAAGGCAATTAATATAACACCACAACAATATCATACCAGCCACGAAAAAGAATCTCTGACCTTGTATTGTACAAAGAAAATAAAATATCATCTTGTATTGTACAAAGACATTAATATCACTTGTACAAATATCATCATCAACCTGTAAACTCTTTTCTTTATATCAAGCTTTTCATTTCAGTCTCGTTTATTCTAGGCTGTGCAAATCTGAAGTAAATAACATCATTCAAACTTAAACAAAATACAACATGAACAACAACACAATCAAGACAAACCAGAAATCAAAGAAAAAAAAGAAGTTCAAGTCTGGTTCAACAGAAGCTCTGTTCTTCTTCTGGGAATACTGTGAGCAAACTACCCTCTTTAATCTCAACCCTGTCTATATTTTGATTGTGTGCCTGATGCTTGTGAATTAAATCATGATATTAAGTATGCTGTATGGATGTGAGTATATCTGCATGTGTATATATATATGAAGATTAGAGTATGCATGTCTGTATATATACAAACATCCCTGTTTTGGAATTTCTAGTTTTAAAATGAATTCAAAAAAAAAATTTAATTCCTTTTTATACTATCAATATTAAACTATGATTTCTGAAGAAAATTTGTTTAAAACAAGATAACATTATTTTTAAAAATGACATTAAGATTTTAAATTCAGATATTATTTCAAAAATAATATAGTTACAGAGAAAATCAAATGCAAGTTAAAATTTGAATATATGGAAATCATGGTTGGGTTTTATCATCAGATTCGCACTGCAAACTCATGATTTTTGATAACCATTTTATGATTTTAAAGTTAGTATATGTCGTGAATTCGTGAGTTGACCAGAAAATGGTTTTTAGGAAGTTTTTGGTGGTCGATGGGTGGTGAGGCCTCGGGATCTCCACTGAATGTAGCTGGGATGTTGTCGAGGCTAGGAAAAATAGTAAGTTACTTTCTCAGCCACCGTGGCATCGGCAATTGATTGGAGAAGGGTTTTAGCCCTAGTTTTGGTCGAGCTCGGAAATAGGATCACCGCGGAGCCTCTGGTGATTCAAGTTGCTCGAAACTTTGGGGAATGGTTGCGTGGAAGGTCAGCAGGGTGTGGCAGGAGTTGTTCGACCTCTGGTGGTCGAAACTGCTTGGACGAGGAGTTTTTCTGGCAATCGGTTTAGTTCTTGTTTGATCGTAGTAGCTCGATTTTGATTTTCGATTCGTGGTAAGGTATGGGTGGTTTGGATCGAAGGTTCAGGAATCTTACAAGTGGTATCAGAGCTAAGGTTGAACTTTAGCTTAGGAGTATAACACATTAAGTAGCTCATTAGAGATAGGGTGAAGTATACCCTAGAATGAGTATTCCTCAGATATCCATTCGAAAGCCTCAGTAAATTCTCTTACTATTCACTGATAGTGAGTATGAGTGCAAGAAGAGGATGAGATAGGGGATAGGGGAATACCACCACGAAATGGTCAATACCCTGTAACAACAAGGAAACAATATTTTCTCTATCAATCTCTTTTGTTCGTCATCTTTTCTCAATTCTTTGATAGTTCCTGGTAGATCCAGGAAGAGATTTGATATATTAATATAGGATATAAACTCCGGATGGACCAAAATTGTTTGTTTGAATGAATTGGTTGCTTTGGTTGCTATGGTTGATAGGTGTACTTTAGTTTCTAAACTAAAAAGTTTTGGAATTGTATCCATATATCTATCTATTCTTTGGGTCCCAATATATTCTACGAATGGTTAGTCATTCCTTTGAACTAACCGATGCCCCTGCATATTTCGTAGATTTGGATACCCGAGTATCGTGTGAAGAATTGAAAAGCTTCGTTCTCGTATCTATTATTGACATTCTGATTTGGTAAGCCAAATGCAGAATAAATATTCAGTTCGATTTGATGAAACATTCTTCATTTATCTGTATGTCTCCCTGGCAAATTTCGAGGACGAAATTCTTTTAAGGGGGGAAGGTTGTAACGACCCCGGATTTTATATAATTTAAATTGATAATTAATTTAAGTTTTGAATTAAATTTGTGAAATAAATCGTTAAATCGATGTGAGTTTCCCCGAATTCAAATAAATTCTGTATAAATCATTTAAATTTAAAATATTGTTTGTATGTATGTATATATATATATATTTATATATTTGGGCATATATGAGTAAATTTAAATTTATATATATATACACACATTGGAATTATATTTAAATCTTAAATAAATGGTTTTAAAATAAATATAAGCATATAAACCTTTGGCACAAGAAAGAAAATAAATAAATTGATTTAAATTTAGAATTGATAGAAGTAGAATAAAGACAAATGTATAGACACTACGCCATAAATGGCCTTCTGCAACACAAAAAAAATGTTGGCTCAGGCCCGAAAAATGTTGCCATAGGTCTATGGCAACACTTTTAGGGTGATGCAATTTTTGCCGTTGCCTTAGACCTCAAAGGCAACATTTTGACTATCTAAGGCAACATAAGTAATATTGTTGCAATAGAACCCTATTTGGGTCTATGGTAACACTCATAGGTGTCTGTGGCAACATTCCAAAAATGTTGCTATAGATATTAACTTTCTTAAGTTGTGGGGCCCACATCTTGTGGGGCCCACAATGTAGAGCATATTTCATTTTTTAATAGAAATAAATATTTATTTAATAAAATGCTATTGCACAGAATTTGATATTCAAACAGTATTTTATTTAAATGAATATTTTATTTCAACATTTGAAACAGTGCAAATTCCTGACTCCGCTATTTTACAATTCAATGATATATAACACTGATATTCACATATACAGATATTCCTCACTACATCACTCAGTTCACTCATTACATATACAGTTTCATACTGACTCATACACTAAATCTTCAACTACTTCCATAGCATTTGTAATGTACATCTCTAATCGCCTTCCGATGGAGAAAGTTTACAACGTTTCCGAATCGAAGGGTCTCGTTTATCACCTATTTCAGAATAATACAAAAATCTTCTTATTATTTTTGTGAATAATACAAGATTTTCATGTTGTAACTCAATGTCAATAACAAAAAATGAAATAGAGATGACAATATAATTGAAGTTTGCTTACAGATTGTATTCATACCTGATTATGTAATAATAAAAGAAATCAGCATAAAGAAGGGTCTGTACAAGTCCAGATATCCAAGCTGAAATTGGAAATAGGTAAAACATATGTTAATACTACAAAAGGAACGATACTTATATTTGGAATGTAAGCAAGGAATTTTTGGAAGTTTCATACCTATCCAATGCACATAATGTGGTTCAGTGAAGTAGCGGTAAATCCAATTGAGGATGTACAACAATCTGTATGCACTGTAGATACAACATTTTGATTTCAGTTTGCGACTATAGCCAAAAATGACGATTTATTTAGAAAGACACTGTCCACAGTAGTAAGTGGTGAATGATTCAATAACTAAAAATTAAATGATAATGTACCCAAGGAAGAAAACATATTGCCCGGTCAAGTTGTCGATATTCTTTGTCCTTTGTAACAAAACAAGCTGAGGATGTAGGAATTATGATAATTATGATAATCAAACAAACAAATTAAAAGACCTAACAGACATGCAAAGAAATTATGATAATCATTGTCTATACCTTTATTAAACTCAAATTGCAGTACAATTTTTGTTTTTAGATCTACATCAACATATACAGATGTAGGAATTAAATATCTTTTCCCCTGAATAAAAGATAAGTACTATTTAAGTGATCGTATAGTAATGACACAAATTAAACTACTCATACTATTAAGGATGAGAAGGCCTGATAAGTACAATATCTTAGGGAAATTATACAGACATCGTAACGGTCATTGACAAAATAATTTTTAATACCAAAGGAAAACTATTAAACTGCCATGAGTTTACAGGCTATAAAGTAGTCTTTCAACTTTTGAAGTATTAAACTCAGGAAGAGTAATGTACCTGATAGTTTGTTTTCCTGATATCGATTCATTAGTTGTGCGATCATTGAATCAACCGTTTCAACAGCTTCAGGGGAAAAAAGTAACCATCTTAAATTAGTGAATGCCCAGAAATTGCAATATAATTCCACGAGGATGTTATATTTTTCAGGATTGGTTTATCACATTCTGCTGTAAACTCTTCTCCTGTTTAATCATGAAATTCTACATTTTAGGAAGAAAGGCAGGTTGTTTCCGATATGCTTTTCATTAACATATCTCCTACTTCTATATGGCAACAAAATAAGGGCATTTATATTACATCTAAATTAGCAGTATGAACATGGTCAATACATCTTTTAAGTGTCAAAGATTAGAAATGTTATCGCATCAAATTAACTCTAAACATTATTTTTCAGGCTCCTGCACACACCAGGCGCGCGCGCACAAAAAAGTAGGTGTTTTATAACTAAATTTAGCATATAACTAGATTAACCATTCATCTCTACACAATAACATTTAATGTCAATCTATGCTACCTTGACAAATTAGAAATATAACTAGATTTATTAATTTATTCAAGTTCAATTTTATAGTTTGCTGACAAATGAATCACTTGAGAGAGCAGAACAAAAACAAGGGATACCATTCTTTGAATATTCTTGTAGGAACAAGAACAGATCAGACGGTTGCCATTGATTTACTGATTTCTGTGTGTGATTGTGCAAAGACAAACACTATTGTTTTTTTTTGCATGTTTGTATAAGCAATTTAAATAAAATCAGACATGCGAGAGCTTTAGGAGTATTTGGACTAGTATAACAAACCCACTGAGTCACTGTAATGCAGCTAGAAGTAATGGTATAATCAATTCCTCTCATATGTACCACCAAAACCAAATAGAAACGGTATAAACTGTGACAGCTGGATATTATATATAGTATACAAAAATCCAGTTTTTGTAGAAACTTATCAAAAATGATTTTCTTTTGGATATTATCTCAAAACAACCTTAGTGTTAGTGTAGGATTTACCTGGAAACATCTGATAGTTGAATCCATATATTATCGAAACAGGAATAATCCACATAGCCATAGATGCAAAGAAAAACTTCTGTATCACTCCTGTCATTGCTAGTTCCTTGTACAGATTGAGAAACAAAAAAATTCACATATGTATGATAAAAATTTTGCATAATAAAGTAACTGGATTAAATATTTTTTACCTAAAACTGTACATACACACACACATGTGCGTGTGTGTGTGCACATCTCTATCCTATACTAATAAAGGTTACTGATTGTATAGGATTCACCAATGTGCAGTTGTTTCAACCATCGTTAAAGTTACATTAGTACCCGTTCAAATTTCTACATTATATTCTACATAACGTGAATGTATACATCGTGTGTATCGTGCGCTAGTATGTATAATTGTAAATATTTCCCTGAGCATTCAAATTAAATTTGCATTTGTTCTTTATGTTGAATGTTGACCATGAATGTTGGATGTCGAATACTACTGAATGCTGAATATGAAGAAAAAAAGTTTGTTTTCATCCTTTTAACTTCTTGATTAAGAACTTGGTACATAAAATATATTTCTCTTCCATCTACCATGCAAAACATAATATACAGCCATGACAATTTAAATAGAAATAAATTTCTAGAACATCCATAGCCCAAACAACAAAGTTGTTCATAGAAAATTATTTATTATCAAATTCATTGACATATATATTACCGTTACCGATAAGTTGGAGACAATTGATAATCTAATCACGCACATTATTTATTTTGGAGTCGGCCCTGAATATTTTAACTGTGGGGCAGGTTCAACAATAATGCTGTATTTCAATTTTTCAAATATATTAAAGTATTACTAAAATTTGCGTTTATTTAGCTTGAAATTGCCAACATCGTCGACTATATTGCCTTTTAATATATAAAAATATCAACAAAAAAGTATGTAACAGATGAAGTACAGTGAATAAGAACCTAATTTTGTTAACGAAATCTAAGATATTGTTCATACAACAATTTAAACCACCAAAGCTAAGAACTAGACATTCATGATATTAAAACCAACCAATAATAGATCGGAAACCCTCATACCACCGCATTGAACCTTTGAAATAAAGCATGAAATATCTAAAATAAAACATGATTTTATTAATGTTTAAGTTGTTTAAAACATATCAGCCGCCGCCATTATTGTCGAATGTAGGGAAGAAGCCAGAGCCTCCACCTTGTTCCATGAATTTCTTTTCGTTTCCCGGTCGTAAAAATATATTCCCATGAATTCGCACTGGCAAAGAAACTCCTTATGGTTGTTTTCTTTGACACATTGCAATATTCCAATGCAAATTCACTAATCAAAACCAAAATACATCCGATATACTCATAGGCTATAGAAATGATCTTTGAATCTAACTTTTAATTTCTACCCTTTAGTTTCAGTTTTAATTCCAGAAACATTATACAGTGATGATCAAATGATTTCAACCGAAATAAAAACCATTTTTTAAAATAAAGGAACACCCCTGATTCCTACATCTGATATATCAAAAATGATTTCTGCTACCTAATAGCATGCACCAGAATACAATTTTTTTACATTGTTTCTATGGTACCTATCATTCTATGAACATCATACATCAATTAAAAATTTTCCAATTCCTATTATTCTGAAAGGCTCCATCAAAAATCAAATTTTAATATCTTGTGTTCACAAAATAGAATTCAGTGCTAATTTTTTCGGTCTGGGATCAAATTAAATTATGTTAAGTTAACAAATTTTCATTCATTATGTATTAAATTTAAACAAGTAATTTGTTCTAATTTTACGTTGAAATAGCCAGACTGGAAAATGGGTCGGGTCGGGTCATAATGGGTATGGTCAATTGTGACCCGACCCATTCGATATATTTGTTAAAGGGGAAAATATGACCCAACCCACTATATACATGGGTCGACCCGTTTAACCCATTTAAATTCCACTTTGGTACATACGATGAAGCTTGAATATTTCTGTTCAATAATGCTGACTGTTGCAGCAACTAGTTTGAAAGTTTGGCATATGGGTTTTGATACTTGACAAGTGGATCACTTGTTATGTGATTGATCGTTCAAATGTGAATAGTTTCGTCTGTAAGTATTATTACACTTACTATAGACATAATGTGTATGTTTTATCAACATGTAAATATAGAGTAAGAAGCCTGTAGTCTGTAGCAATTTATTTAAGATATATGAGCAGATTCAGTGATTATCAAATGTCGAATTATCGTTTCCAAGGAAGTCTACTACATACCACATTCCAATATACTATCAATAGATAAAAACTCCCAGCACATCAAAAGTTTTTTATGTTGGCCATAAATTTGGCAACCCTACAACATTTTACTGATAATTTGTAAGAAGTTAAAATTATAGGCGTTCTTGCCAGATGCACTGATCTATCATCGTGCAATTGGCCTGGCAGGGAACCAAAACTGAGCATGTTTACCACAAGTTCATTAAACATCAGAAAGTAGACCAGAAACAAATATTTGTACAAACAATTAAGCACTTTTATAACCGACCACAAACAAATATTTGTATAAACATCAGAAAGTAGAACACAAACAAATAGTGGTACATGATGAATTGAATTGGTTAATAGTAAACAGTGTAAGCCCTAGTTTACCATGATTGACAAAAATAAAAGTTGTTACCATGCAGGTCAACGGAGCAAAAACAACAAACAGTTGTGTTCATGAAATTAGTTCACACACAATCTGAAACCGAGGAAGAGAATTTGTTAACAGAAAAGACGATAAGCCCTAATTTAACATGTTTAAAAAAATTAACAGTTGCTGTCAATGGATACAGATTGCGAAAATTCGCATACCGTGGCCGTCTGCTAATTGGCTATCGAAAGTCCCAAACATCGATGATTTAGCAAGTACAGATCTTTTCGGAAGTAGCTATAGATTTGGCTGGGGAAGATGTGGATTGGAGTTGCGATTACAGGCTCTGCTGGAGGAATAGGAAATTAAGGCAAAAAGGAATAGATCGGGGTAGAACAAAAATCCCTAATTTTTGTTTATACGATTTGGGGGAAAACGAAATGAAAAGGAAGCGCGTGAATGAAAATGTCAACGGAAAATAAAGGAAACGTAGTAGATAATGGATGAATGGTTGAGATTTTGTTTTAACTAATGGTGTGGATCGCTAAGGTGTAATTTTTTTAATTAGAATATATCTATAGCAACACTATATAAAAATGTTGCATCGTATTACACTTGTTTGGCTAGAGCAACACATTTTTATGGCTAAGGTAACACCAAAAATACAACGTTGCAGTAGGACCAAAATTTTATAGCTGTCGCAACATTTTAGCTGGCAACACCTTGCAAAAATGTTGCAGAAGGTCATCTATGGCGTAGTGAGATAAATACAAGATAATGAATATTAAAGTAAAATAATAGCAATAAATTAAGCTAGAAATAGAAATACAAATATATATGATAAATTATAAAAAGTTAAATTATAATAAAAATATTAAGTAAACAAATAATTGCTAAAATTTTAACAACAAAATAAAATATGAAGGTTCATCTATATTATAAAATAAATAAATAAATAAATTATATAGTTCATACAATATAAAGTAAATCTTGATATTTATAAATCAATACAAAATAATACGAAATAGATACAAAATATAATAAAATAAAATAAAATAGAAGTTCATTTATGTTATAAAGCAATATGAACAAATAAATATAAGTATGAACACTTACCAAATGAAGGAACAAAACATATATATATATAAGTAGGAAAAACAAATAAACAAATATGTGAAGCTTACAAAGGAAGATACTAGTATATAGATAAGTATGCAAGTTGCAAAAATAAGTACAAGGCAATTAATATAACACCACAACGATATCATACCAACCACGAAAAAGAATCTCTGACCTTGTATTGTACAAAGAAAATAAAATATCATCTTGTATTGTACAAAGACATTAATATCACTTGTACAAATATCATCATCAACCTGTAAACTCTTTTCTTTATATCAAGCTTTTCATTTCAGTCTCATTTATTCTAGGCTGTGCAAATCTGAAGTAAATAACATCATTCAAACTTAAACAAAATACAACATGAACAACAACACAATCAAGACAAACTAGAAATCAAAGAGAAAAAAAGAAGTTCAAGTTTGGTTCAACAGAAGCTCTGTTCTTCTTCTGGGAATACTGTGAGCAAACTACCCTCTTTAATCTCAACCCTGTCTATATTTTGATTGTGTGCCTGATGCTTATGAATGAAATCATGATATTAAGTATGATGTATGGATGTGAGTATATCTGCATGTGTGTATATATATATGATGATTGGAGTATGCATGTCTGTATATATACAGACATCCCTGTTTTGGAATTTCTAGGTTTAAAATGAATTCAAAAAAAAATTTAATTCCTTTTTCTACTATCAATATTAAACTATGATTTCTGAAGAAAAATTGTTTAAAACAAGATAACATTATTTTTAAAAATGACATTAAGATTTTAAATTCAGAGATTATTTCAAAAATAATATAGTTACAGAGAAAATCAAATGCACGTTAAAATTTGAATATCTGGAAATCATGGTTGGGTTATACCATCAGATTCGCACTGCAAACTCATGATTTTTGATAACCATTTTATGAATTTAAAGTTAGTATATGTCGTGAATTCGTGAGTTGACCAGAAAATGGATTTTAGGAAGTTTCTGGTGATCGATGGGTGGTGAGGCCTCGGGATCGCCACTGAAGGTAGCTGGGAAGTTGTCGAGGCTGGGAAAAATAGTAGGTTACTTTCTCAGCCACCGTGGCGTCGGCAATTGATCGGAGAAGGGTTTTAGCCCTAGTTTTGGTCGAGCTCGGAAATAGGATCACCGCGGAGCCTCTGGTGATTCGAGTTGCTCGAAACTTTGGGGAATGGTGGCGTGGAAGGTCAGAAGGGTGTGGCAGGAGTTGTTCGACCTCTGGTGGTTGGAACAGCTTGGACGAGGAGTTTTTCTGGCGATCGGTTTAGTTCTTGTTTGATCGTAGTAGCTCGATTTTGATTTTCGATTCGTGGTAAGGTCTGGGTGGTCTGGATCGAAGGTTCAGGAATCTTACAATACAATGGCAGGTAAGGGATTACCTTTCGTACAGTACATCTCTTGCGGAACGGAATGTATCGAGGATACACAAACAATCCTCCGCATCTGGCAAGACCGGTCTATCTCTATTTGGCACTCATAGATGGCTTGAATAGAAACCGAATATGTCATCACCCTGGTCGTTATCGACCTATCCAAGATGTCTCATAGCATACACCACATACCCAGAATATAGAGGGTTGTCTAGAAAGGGAATGATCATGCCTTTATGGTTGCGAACCATATAGCCTTATGGCATACCCTATTTAAGCCATTACCGAGTGATGAGGCTTAAGGTAACATTTACCTTTCACATATCACATTCCACTTTGAATGCCACACTGCCATTCCCACAATCACACAACTGATTTCTATAAAAGTATAACTCCTGAGCTCGTACGTCTCAGGAAAGGGTGTTAAACTAAGAAAAGTTGCCTTCTCCGCCACCAAACAGATGATATGTTCATAGAAATCAATTATTATAATTAGAAATGCAACGTTGGACATTCTTCCATACAAATTGTCCAGGAATAGGACAAACCGTAGGTACTCTCCTACCACATCTTGTTGGGAATTACCCTTGGGATTAGTAATGAGAAGTCCTTGCATATCGTAGATTTTCATTATGAAGCACTACTGCCACCATATATATAGTATGCATCGCGGGTCTAGTGGCAAGTAGCCCTACATCATGAAGATCTCCGTCTTCAAAATCATCATCATGAACCTACAATTTCGAACGTATACATTGGGTCCAAAGTGGTTCTTGAATAAATCTAACCCTGTTCTCTTCGGACCAACAACGATAAAGAGGTCCTCAACCTCATATGGAAACTAAGTCTCGTAGATTTATCACGTTTCCAACTCTTAACCTGCTATCCTTCGGCCAAGAAGGAAGTCCAGTAGATTGGAGTACCATAGTCATTCCACTCTACTCGAATCAACATTCTTAATCCAAACGATAATCAAACCTACTTAGTCGGCTTCATGCTAAGTGCACGACTAATCAGTTCCCGCATCAAGCTAAGGAACCAAAAATGGCCAAATTTGATAGTCGGTTATTTAACTACCAAAGCAACAAACAATATATAGCACATAAGCAGTCACTAGGCCCATTCAGTTAATCTTTTATTAATTAAATCAATTTCCAAATATTTACTTTGAATTTATCTTTAAAAAGATGTTCTCAAAACCATTTTAATCTTTCGATATTGGAAAACATTTCCATATACTTATATTAATGGTATAAGTATATTTAATAATACTACCATTTTGGAGACGCCAAATAGATTTCTATAACCGTATAATTTTTGAGTTCATACGCCACAGAACAGATGTTAAGTATAAGAAAATTTCCTATACCACCAAGCCTTTAGTACGATCATAAAAACCAATTAGTGTATTTCATAATGGAAGGTCAAAACATCATTTATTGGGTCAAAATCAATGTGGCATAAAACATCGTTTTGACAATCCAAAACACCAGTATAGGGATTTGATTGATTAATTATATATATATATATATATATAAATCTCGCATACTATATAAAGCATTTCCTTTTGGAAATCATTTACTATAACAACAGTGTTATAGTCCATGCCTTCCACATTTCCCCGAAAACATCTAATGCAACAAAAATGTTGAAATCTATGTTTTCGATACTTACCACATTTTAAATCATTTTTCAAACTATTAAATTCCATTTGGAATTATTACTTTTAATAATTTACTTTTAAAGATTCTCACTTTAAAAGCCATTAACTTCATCAAAAATATTACTTTCAAAACATTCCTTTAAAAGATTATTTAACTCTTAAAATCTTGAATGTATTTCCTTTATATAAAAATCCATAATTAAATCTCACCATAAACCATTTCCATATTTATAAAACTATGTTTACAAATCTCCTTTCTATTTTATAAAACTTATATTTAATAAAATCTCTTTATTTATAAAATTCTATTTATAAATCATTCTTTTATAAAACTCATTTTACTATCAAAATCTACTTATAAATCCATTTCTTTATAAATCTAATTTATTTATAAAATCCATTTATGAATCCATTTACCAAATAAATTTCAAATCCATTTATAAAATATTTACAAATTCCGATTATAAATCTATTTCTATATTTATAAAATATCACTTTTATAAATCCTTTATATAAACTATTCAAAAATCTCTATTTAAAATATTTCTCAAAAACTATACTTATATAACATCAAAAATCATACTTTTTATTTGTTTAAAAATAAATCATTCCTTTTAATGATTTAAAAATTATTAAAATGTATATACTTCCAAAATCACTTTGAACACCATTTCAATTCAAATATTTTATAGTATTTCAAAATACTAAAAAATATAGCCCAGTGTTACTATAGCACAAAATAAGCAAAAACATATCCATGTAATCAAATATGGCATCCAACACACCATATATCAAAATATATGAAAAGTAAAATCAACAGTGTGAGGAATCCTGTTTGATCCCTCCAACCTGTCCCCCTACATCGCATACATTATATAATCAAATAATGTAAATCAACCGCTTCGAGACATGATCGTATACAAAGGGTCATTTGCCATACACAGGAACATAATAGGGTCTCATCCGCTCCAATATGCGGGAATATATCCAAACCAACTAATAAATAGCAAATCATCCAAACAATCATAAATAAAAAATTTCACACTTATATAAAAATGTAAGTGGGCCAGAGAGGTGAGTGAAATTTCAGAAATCGCCAAAGCGCTCAGGTTTGAATTAAAATTTAACGGTCATTCAATTTAACCCAAAATTTCCACTAGCTCAAAATGTATCCAATCCAACTCTATATCGTAGTACTCACTGATATGATCGCAACGCAACTTGTCGCGCTCAAAACCGACCTCATACGAAAATGTTATGAATCGATAATCGTTTGAATAATTAACTTAAATTTTAATAAAACTTTAAACCTTTTCCCTTTCCCTCCTTCTTCCTCTCGCTCGTGCTAGCACATTCACTTCTTTTTTTAATTTTATTAATCGATTGTGATCCACTAGTTGTTGCCGCCATCGCCTGCGCCTGCCACCTCCGCTCCCCTCACCGCCGTTCGCGCGACCTACGCCCCCACGTGTGCCACCGCGACTCCAAAAATCGAACCCACCTGCATCACAAACGTAGCTTTTTTTCACCCTATATGCGACGATCCAACCGTAGAATAGGTCCGTCTTGCCGAGCTCTTCAACTTTCATGTTAAACGTTTTGGCTAATTTCGCTCCTAGTTCACCGTGAATTGATGGCCATTGGATGATAGGGTTTGGGAAACGACGGCTAGAGCTTTAATGTTAGGGTTTTGCAAAATGAAGAAAGTTAATGTCCTTATATAGAAAATTTTTAAGGCACTATTCATTCCTAAAAATTTTAAACTCCAAACGAAGCATGCCGCCTGGCATTCTATATGTATACCCCTATTCCTAACACAATGGAATATATATCGGATGCCAATCGCATCATATACAGAAGTTAGCTTTTTAAAATAAAATTATATTAATTTAAATTCCATTAATTAATTTCTATGCATTTCGAGCTCGCACAACCAAACGATACGTCCAACCGCCACGAAATTCAGTGGCATATAATAATTCACTATCACGGATTCAATGAAACTGGTTTCATCGAAATCCAAGATAGTGCCCCGAGAAGGCTATTTTACACGTTAATTAAAACGAATAATTTTCAAAACCAGTTTAAATCACTTTTTAAATCCAATTTAAAAGTTTATTATCTTCATTCTTATTTAAACATAATTTAAATCAGTTTTCGAAATCATTTTTTTCCAATTTAAATTCAAGAATCAATTGTTTAAACAATTCCAAATATTAAATTAAACAAATTAATTGCCTAATAAATCTCTATATTTGAAATTCAAGTTATTTATCTTATGAAATTAACTTTTCAATATTTAAAATCAATTAAATATTTAAAATTTAACAAAACATTAAAACAAACTTCTCTTTCTTCGTTCATGGGGACCATCCCCTGTCCTTCAAAACTTCCCTCTCCCGCCACTGCTTCCCTATGCCTTACGTACTCCTCTACCACTCCCCCTGTCCTTCTTTGAACCTTCCTGAGCTGCCTGCTCCTGATCTGCCACCCTCGACCCTACCTATCATGTTCCTCCTCCCGTTGCAGCCCCCTCTCCAATCCTTCTTCCTTATCCTCCCTCTTTGCCTCCACCTTTCCCTCCCCCTTCTTGGACCTCTCTTTTTAAAACTAAACCGAATAACGCTGGTCAATTCACTCCGTGTGAGCTCCCCTTCTCTTTGACGGTCCTACCTTGTGCCACCTTTTGAGGTCATTTAGGCAGGAAATGCTATTTGGAAGGAGTACTTTGTTGGGTTCTTCTTGGACAAGCCACTCTCCTACTCAACTGTCATCAACTTCTTGAAGAAGAAGTGGAAAATTCAGGGTTCGATTTCTATGAAATCTAATGGGTTTCTATTTTTATTCAAACTCTCTAGTGATGAAGATAAGAAAAAGATTATTGAGTCCAACCCTATAATAATGCATAATAATCTTTTTATTGTTAAACCATGGGATGAAAATATCGGCAATAGTTGTGGTAGGATCAGATCTATTCCTGTTTGGATCAAAATCAGCAATATTCCCTTATATGCTTGGTCACGTATAGGAATTAATTGGCTTGCCTTGCGAATAGGGAAATTTTTATGTATGGATGAATTAACTGAAAGGCTTGATCATATATCCTTTGCTAAATGTATGGTAAAGGATAGTCCTGACCATGTTCTACCTGTTAACTTCCATGTCAAACTGCTTGATGGCTCAGAACAGCAAGTCCAAGTTAGTTATCTATGGAAACCAGAAATTTGTACATCTTGTAATATATTTGGGCACACATTGGAAACATGCTTGACTCATAAGAGGTCAGATGCTAACAAGTGTATGCATGCAGATGAAGAAGAGGAATGCAATAAAATTCATAAAGCTGATGAAGTTGCTATTCAACATGCTGTTACAAAACTTGTTACAAAGAAACAGACATGGCAGAAAGTTGAGAGCAATAAAGGTAAGAGGAAGAATGTAAATATTGTTCAACAAGTAAAGGATATCACCGATGCAGTAATAGAGAATGTGAATAAAAGTTTTTTCGTTAAGGAAGACAATAAATGCAACAGAGCAAAGGAAAAATATGACTCTGAAGGCTTAAAACAAACATATGTCATTGAACTGGACAGTAACAAGTTCATTGTGCTTCAAGATAGTGAAACTGATGGAAATGAGAACATGTTAGATGATGAATTGGAGGTGGAAGTAGTAAATAAAGAAAAAGGAAGTATAAAAGAACTTGTAGACAGTGGGTTAAGTAGACTTAATAAGAATAGCAGTTGTACACCATTTGTGTCAGCTGTGCATGTGCACAAGCACATACAAACTGCTACTACAGTGGAAGCGTTGTATAATAAGTCAGTGCCCAAAGTAACCCACTCTGTTGCCTGAGTCATCCCGAATTGCTTGCCTTCAACTCCCAATGAATCACCACTTCAAAACATGATAACCTAGCCCGAAGTAAACCATTCATTTTCTCGAGTCATTTCTGATAGTTTACTCTCCCCTGACTTAGAGACAGACTGGTGCAACACACTTCAAATTGAATTAACCAACCTAATTGCATCCATACATGAACAGGAAATCAATTCCATATCACAACTGTCACCCAAAAATAAAGCCAATCCCCCTGCCTCTTCTTTTACCATCAACGTTCTAGAATGGTCTCCCTTGAACAACACGAACATCATTTTGATGACTCCCAACCTATTTCAATCACTACTGCAACAAATTCAATCATGCAAGAAGCCTCTACCTCAACTCCTCTAAACTCCAATCCAACTAGCACTAATTCAAGAAGAATAACACGTTCTCTTTCATTAAAGAGCATCAAAGATAACTTTCCTCTTTGTTTATAGTTTCCTCAATGAATATAAACCTTGCAGCTTGGAATTTACATGGTGCTCATTGTAAAATTAAACTTGATCAAGCAAAAAACTGAATCCATACCCATGACCCTGTCTCCTTGCTCTACTTGAAACAAAACTTAACTCAACCTTGTCCACCAAAGCAGCCAACTACATCTTCCCTTCTTGGTCTATGATTCATAACCTTGTGGATGGTCCCTATGGCAGAATTTTGGTCCTCTATGATCCCAATATCTTATCAGTTTCTTCCATCATTTCCTCTAGGCAACACATCCACCTCCACATCACTTCTGTTCACCTTCCCTCCTCCTTCTATCTTACTGTTGTCTATGCTGACAACTCTTTACCTTCAAAGATCAACTTCCTTAAATCATTACCCCCACTTAGACAATCTTCCCACCCTTGGATTGTGATGAGGGATTTCAACTACTGTTATGATCTATATGATAAAATTGGTGGTCTCCCTCTCCTCCCCAAAGACATTGCCCCTCTTAATATTTCCTTGTCTGACTCTGACCCCATCTCCATCCCCAGATATGGTGCTAAATTTTCTTAAAATAATCGTAGTAAGAGTGAAGTTCGTAACTTCACAACTATTGATCATGCCTTTAGTAATCTTACTTCCTTGTCACACTGGCCATTCCTTTCTATTTTCCTTCCTCAACCTGTTCTTTCTGATCACTCTCCCTTAATTTTTCATTCTGGTCTCCCTGGTAACAAAGAAAAGAGAAGTGTTAGATTTTTCAATGCTTGGGTTAAGCATCCTCAATTTAACAATATTATTATACAAGCTTGCAATACTTTATATTATGGTAACCCCATGTTTAAGTTTTACAGGAAACTCAAGAACATCAAAGTAGCATTAAGGCAATGGTCTCGTAGAACTTTTGGCTCTGGTGAACTCTTGTCAGCTAATCTGAAAGAACTTTTGAAGATTGCACAAGTCAATATGATGGATCACCCCTATGATATAGAAGCAGCACAAGAGGATAATAGGATTTTCCACGAACTCAACAGATCTCTTGAAATCAAATACTGCATGAAAAGGTAGTAGCTTCATGATAAATGGTTACAGGAAGGTGACAGAAACACTGCCTTCTTTCATGCCTCGATAAAAATCGAACAAGCTAAGCAGCAAATACACTCCATATATGATGAAGAAGGCAATTTGCACACATCACCTACTAGTGTTGATAAAGCATTTGTGGACCATTTTACTAATCTATTTGGTAACAACTCTGAGTTTTCTCCTAACTTGGATGCTATCTCCACCCTCAACCTCCCTTCTATTAACCATGTTCAAGCTTCTGCCTTTATATCCAAAGTCAGTGATGATGAGATTAAAAATACTCTTTTTTCTATGAACCAGAAATCTACTAGAGGTCATGATGATCTCAATGTCTCATTCTTCATCTCCTCCTGGAATTTGATTAGGTCTGACTTTTGTAAGGCTATTCACAACTTTTTTAATAAATGCAAGCTTCTTGGTGAAGTCGACACTACTAATATTGCACTGATCCCTATGATCTCCAATCCATCTTATGTTTCCTCTTTCAGACCAATCTCTTGTTGCAATGTGGTCTTCAAGTGCATCACTAAAATCCTTGTTGCAAGACTGGTTGCTGTCTTACCTTCACTCATCTCCTCAAACCAAGTTGCTTTTTTGCCAGGGAGGAGCATCTTAGACAATGTTCTACTGACTCAAGAGTTGTTGAAAGGCTATGATAGAACCACTTCCTCCTTTGCAACAGCTCTTAAATTGACATCTCCAAGGCATATGATAGTGTCCATCGGTCAATCGTTGTTAGAACCATGGCAAAGATGGGAATTCCTAAGGTCTTTGTGGCATGGGTTTACACCTGCATTTCATCTCCTACATTCTCAGTTATAATCAATGGTAGGCATGTGGGTTTTTTCAAGAGTAAGAAAGGAATACACCAAGGAGATCCTATTTCTTCTTATCTATTCATTATGATTATGGAAGTTTTCTCTTCTCTGATGTCCAAGAAATTCTCTAATAAGCATGTTAGATACCATCCCAGGTGTGGTTAGATGCAAATTTCCTCCATTATGTTTGCTGATGATGTGATTTTATTTACAAAACCTGATATTTCCTCTCTCACATGCATTGTTCAAACATTGGAGACCTTCTACAAGATGACTGGCCTTAAACTAAACCCTAACAAATCAAGTATGTTGATTTCTGGAGTTTCAGCAAGCACCTCTTCTGATCTTTATCAAGCTACTGGATTTAATAGAATGCAAGGAGACATGAACTACCTCGGGCTACCTATAATAACCAAAAAAATCACACTTGCATACTGCCTTCCATTGTATAGTAAAATTACTGCAACCTTGAATTGTTGGTCCAATAGGAAACTCTCACAAGCAGGTAGACTTGTTCTAATAAAATCTGTAAGCTTCTCCATGATCGTATATTGGGCTCGTACTGTCATCCTCCCCATGAAATTAATTAGATATTCTATGTTAAGATTTTTCTGGACTGGCTCAATGACCTCTAGAAAACTCCTAGCATGCTCTCTCTCTAGGTTTGAAGCTCACATAACAAGGGAGGTTTGAGTATCCCCAACATTATAACATGGAACATTGCAGCTCTAAGTAAACATTTCACTGACATTCTAAGTAAGAAAGAAAGTGTTGGGTCAATTGGATATGGCATTATAGCATAGGCAGAAAGTACATCTGGAACATAGAAATTCCACAATCTTGTAGTTGGACATGGAGGAAGCTACTAGAGTTTTGAAGCTTGTTCCTTCCCCATATTCAATCCCACTTTACTGGCAGAAACTCTATCAGTTTCTGGCATAAACCCTGGGTTGGTAGAGGCATCATTTTATCTCATCTTTTAACCTACCAGCAACTTCAGCAAACTGGTATCCATTACCATGCTAGGGCCAATGAATATGTCAATGATGGGCTAGTTCAACTTCCTAACAACAACAGTCATGCTGTCAGACAGCTTTGGCAGACCATGTAGAGCAATCACTTCCATATACAACCCTCTCTGACAACCTCCTGGAACCACCAGCCTTACAGTATTGCCATTGTGTATCAGTTACTCACTCAAAATATCTCCTTGCCTGTTGGAAAATGGGCTTCTGTTATATGGAGATCTGACACTTCCCCCGGTGAGAATTTAATGCTGTGGAAGGTTCTAAACAATGCTTTATTAACCACTGACATTTTACATGGTTATGGGTTGACATGTTCCAGAGATTGTGTTTTCTGCTATATGAATTTAGAGTCCACTTATTTTTTGAATGTCCTTCTCTGTTTAGATTGTGGTCGAAGTTAATGCTGAAAGCAGGATGTTGTATTGCAAGCCTTCCTTCTGATATGCAGTGGGATTATGTTTTTCATGCCGTTAAAGGTAATTCTGATGGCTCAAGACTGATTTCTATGGTTACAAAGATTTATCTTGACACAATTTGGAAGGAAAGAAATACCCTCGTATTTGAAGACAAAAGGAAAACTTTGGATTTCCTTTGGTTTGAGATTAAAGCTAGAATTCAAATGCAATTGAAGAGATCATCTACTAAGTACCTAGCTATTACCCGACACCTTGGCCCAGCTACAAGGCGATAGTTGCTGAGGCCATGTTCCCAAGGGAGAATTGGAATTGTAAGGGATCGATGTAACTTGATACGATTGACCTATTTATGTGGTTCAGTATACTTAGCTCTGGGTCGGCATGTTTGTTGGGTATAAGAATTAGGAGTGGGTTGGCATTAGAATATGGACATGGTGGTTTGGTATTAGATGGTGGTTTGGCTAAAATGGATCAGCCAAGATGGATCGGTCAAGGTGGGTCGGTATAGCTGGGTCGGCTGTGGACTAGTTGATGCTGTTGGCTACGATTGGCCTAGGTGGTCCGGTTTGGATGGGATCGGCCTCGGAGGAATCAGTTCATGTGGGTCGGCTTTTAGCGGTTGGCCTTGGAGAGCTAATGTGGGTCGGTCGTACATGGTTCAGCACACATCGATCGGTCATGGTAAGAGAGCTAATATGAATCAGTCGTACGTGGTTCAGCATATTTCGTTCGGCCATGGTGAGAAAGCTAAGCTGGTTCGGTCATGCATGGCACAACATTTGTCATTCGATACATGTGGATTGGCACCTTGGAGCCAGTCTCAGTGCTTCGGCATACCTGGTTCGGTATGCATCAGGGAAGCCAACAAATTACCACAAGGAGATACGATCGGTGCTTCATCACTTCGAGTCTCATGTCTAACTACTCCGAGTCATATGGTAACTTGATTCGAGTCATCCACATGGGACCCCTGGTTCGGCCAGAGTGGCTTGGTGGCATATGGGTCAGTGTCCATGGATCGGAGAACATGGGTTTTGCTGTGGGCCGGAGTGTCTTGGTCATGGGCCTATGCAGGGAAAGCATCCTGTCTTCATCTATAAATAGAGGGGCAGTGGCACAGTTGAAGGGACCTTTTTTTCGGGAACTTCAGGGAGACTCTGCCATTTTCTGTACTCGTTTCTTTCCTATTCAAACTTGTATTCAAGTTGTTTGTTTACAGATTGTATCTGTATTTAAGTGATTGGAAAAGTAATAAAGATCACATTCAAAGTGGACGTAGGAAATTACGCTGAACCACTATAAATCTGGTGTTTTCGTTTTTTGTTGTTCTTTTTGCACTCAATTGCATTACTTCTTTGCTTTAATTTCTTCTCTTAATTAATCTCTCTACATAATTCTATTCAAGGGTGTTAGTGACCAATTTTGGTGCTAACATTTTGGTGCTTTCACTGAGAAGGTGCAATCTCAGGCTGTTAGGATCTACTTTGTCGCTACTGGATTAAGAAAATCCCCCGAAGGAGATCCAATTTCATTCTTAAGAGTTCGTAGATTTTACTCGGAGTTCCTACAGATAACTCTAACATAGCAAGACCACGTACCAGATTTGCCTCCCACAACGCGAATGCTAATGAGACTGCTAACATCCAGCAAGTGGGACCCAGCAATCAGCAAGCTAATGTAGGTGTAGAGCCCGCCACCGTCCCATACCAACCAGAAGCTGTCACTAGGGTAGAGTTCAATGACCTGATGAGGGAGCTCGTGGAAAGTAGGAGACAGCTTAATGAGCAGATTCAAACAAACACCAACCTGATGACCCAGATCGCTCAGCAGCAGCGTCAGAACGCTAGAGGAAGCCCTGCTTCCTACTCATCGTCCGACAGCTCCGCTTCGTCAGATGAACACCCCAGGCGTAGAGCCGTAGGATCGCAACGGCACAAACTGGTGCAACAGAGCAATTGGTGATGACTCGCCAAGAGCAAACAAACAGAAATGGTCTAGATTCCTTACTTGGAAACGTGGCCCCTCACCTGCACCTGGGGAGTCGCTCCCAACCTAGAGTGGGAAACTTAGGATCTGGGGCACGCTTGGGAGTTGGTCCACCACCTCGCCAGGGTCGTAGTGAAGCGGGTCCACGGGTTGCACACTTAGGTGATCGCCTACCGAGGAGGCACCAACCGGAACAATCGTGCATGACAGATACCGACTTGCCACCTCCCATCCAGACCCTGGATTTAATAGCTATGGTTAGACAACTGATGAGGGAGAATCAGGTATTAACCAACGATGATTAAGGCATATCTAGGAGCCATACTCCATTTATAGATACCATCCTACAAGTCGAGTACCCTTGGAAATTCAGCATGCCTACTATTCTAGCTTATGAAGGGAAGACCGATCCCCGACAACACATAATGAGATACGAGTGGATGATGGACTCGGCTAGGGCAAGGTCCAAGTCAATGTTCAAAATAAGCTGGAGCAGTCTAAAGGATCTGGAGGTGGAAATTTCGGACTAAAGAGGGAAGCAGGAAAGTGGAAACCAAAAATCCCAACCTATAGCGAATATACTCCTCTGAATACATCTTTGGAGAATATTTATCTATCAACTTGTAATACATTCCAATACCGAAAGTCGCACCCAAAGGAATCCATTGAGGAACAAAAGCAGACTGGAAAGTATTGTCGGTTTCACGAGACATATGGGCACAATACTGAAGAGTGTAGACACCTCCATGATGCTATAGAAAAACCGATTCGCTAGAAGAAGTTACAGCAGTTTGTTAAGAATCCGCAGAAAGGCATACAGGGGACATCTGACCCCAATCACAGGCAAGCTTTACATCGACCTAAGGAGCCTGCTCGGACTGGAGGAAGGCTGGTCAAAAACACGATAATCGGTGGGCATCATCCGGCAGGCAAGAGTTGGCAAGAAATGGAACGCTATGCTAGTTCCTTGAAGCATGCGGGTTTCAAATGCTGCTCGAACACAGAAGACGGGACTCCAGCGAAGCAGTAGCGAATGATGACTGATGATATAGTATTGAGGAGTAGGGATGCCGATCAGGTGGAGGCACCTGCCATTGACCCGATGGTTATCTCAGCTACGATTGGACCAACGCTTGTGAGAAGAATACCGATCGATTTTGGGAACTCTGTTAATATTATCTTCAAAAAAGCGTATGACCAAATGAAGATGGAGGCGAAGTATCTGAAACCATCTAAAGCCCGCATTCAGGGCTTTAATGGTGTGGCTACTGATGCAATAAGTTTTGTTGAATTGCCAGTTGAATTAGGAGAAGGTGAGCGTAGGAGGGTACGAATCCTACCGTTCATTGTTTTGGATGTTGATTCCCCGTATAATGTTTTTCTGGGCCGACCGGTCCTGGCGGAATTTAGGGCAGCTTTGGCCCCATGGTGTTTGACCTTGAAATTTCCAACGGACAGAGGAGTTTGTGTAGTGCATGGCGATCAAGCAACTGGTCGTGCTTGTTATGTGGCTAAACTAAGAGAAGCCCAATGAAGAGAGAATGGCAAGGGTGTGGATAACCCTATCCGCATCCATATTGCTGAAGATTGACAAGTAGCCCTGTGCCTTGGCTTAGGCAACATAGTCGGATCTATAGAGACATAGATCTGAGAGATGATGATGAAGAACCCGAGGAGGCCAAGGCGGCACCGGCTGAACTGACGATTGACATTCCAGTCGGCCATGATGACCCATCATGGGTGCTTAAGATTGGATCACAGCTCAACCCCTCGATGATAGAGGATCTTACCGATTTCCTCCGAGCGAATCTAGATGTTTTCGCTTGGATCCATTTTGATATGTGTGGGATTTCTCCCGCCATCGCAAGTCATATGTTGAACGTTGACCCGAAGTATGTGCCAGTGAAACAAAAGAGGAGAGGCATGGACCCGAAGAGATCCGCTTCTCTCAAAGAGGAGGTGGATAAACTCAAAGCCAATGGGTTCGTCCGCGACGCCCTCTATCCTGAATGGGTATCTAATCCCGTACCGGTGAGGAAGGCAAACGGGAAGTGCAGGACCTATGTTGATTACTCAGACCAGAACAATGCGTGCCCTAAGGATAGTTTTCCTTTGCCCAGAATTGATCAGCTGGTCGACTCGACAGTAGGACACGAATTGTTGTCATTTATGGATGCGTATTCAGGGTACAATCAGATCCCGATGCACATTCTGGATTAGAAGCATACCAGTTTTATCACAGACGTTGGACTGTATTGTTATGTAGTGATGCTTTTCGGGTTGAAGAACGCTGGGGAAACTTATCAGCGTTTGGTGAATCGGATGTTTGAATACCAGGTTGGTAGAACGATGGAGGTCTATGTGGATGATATGCTCGTGAAGTTGCGACAGTCAAACGACCACATTCGAGACATAGCAGAGATGTTTGATATACTCAGATTTTATGGAATGAAAATCAATCCACTGAAATGTTCCTTTGGCGTTGCGTCGGGGAAGTTTTTGGGTTTCATTGTCAATGCGCGGGGAATCGAAGCCAACTCAGAGAAGATTCAAGCTATTCGAGACATACAAGCACCCAGAACTATAAAGCAAGTACAAAGCCTGAATGGGAAAGTCGCTGCATTGAGTCGATTTATATTCAGAGCAACCGACAAGTGTATTCTTTTTTTAATGTGATAAGGAAAGGGAAAAGAAATTTTAAATGGACGTCAAACTATGAGGACCTGTTCCGAGCTCTAGTGAGACACTTGGAGAGGCCCCTAGTTCTGTCAAAGCCTGTAGACCATGAGGAGTTGTATGTTTACTTGGCTGTATCCCAGCATGCCATCAGTGCAGCTCTGGTTCGTGAGGAGGACCGAATCCAAAAGCTAGTGTACTATGTTAGTAAGCGTTTAACGGGGGCAGAGAGAAATTATCCTAAGATTGAGAAGCTGGCCTACCACTTGGTGATCGCATCATGCAAGCTCCGTCCATATTTCCTGGCACATCCGGTCAGTATTTATACCGATCAACCTTTGTGGCAGGTGCTCCAACGACCGAAGATTTCTAGAAGGCTACTCAAATGGAACATTGAGCTGAGTTAGTTTGACATCACTTATATGCCACGGAGGGCTATTTAAGGACAAGCGCTAGTAGATTTCATTGTAGAGTTCACCATATCAGACGAGCCAAGTGGATGTGATGTGGTTGCCGATGTTCGATGGAAGCTATATACCGATGGGGCATCCAATGACCATTGTTCTGAGGATGGTGTTATTCTTGTAACTCCCGAGAACCAATCGATTTTTTATGCTTTGAAACTTGATTTCCCCGCTACAAACAACGAAGCCGAGTATGAAGCATTGATTGCTGGACTGAAGCTTACCAAAGAACTTGGAGTGAAATCGATTGAAATCTTTTGTGACTCACAGTTGGTGGTGTACCAAGTACGGGGAGACTATCAAGCAAAGGGGCAAAGGATTGTCCCATACCTCGCTCAGGTTCAAGAATTGTTGGCGGACCTCGAATACTATGACATTTCGCACATTCCGCGCGAACAAAACGGGGAATTCAACTCCTTGGCAAAATTTGCAAGCACTGGTGATGCACAGCAGATGGGTTCGGTTCCCGTTGAAACTTTACACGCCCCGAGTATAAATGAGATGGAGGTAGATTTTGTGTCAGAGATGAAAACTGAAAGGGAGTCGTGGATGACCCCATTCAAAGAATACTTGCTATGTGGAACCTTACCCGAGGGAAAGAACGAGAGACGACAAGTAGTTCGCAAGGCCTCACGGTATATAATGCAAGATGGAATGATGTATCGGAAGGGATTCTCCGTTCCCTTGCTCAGGTGTATTGCCCATGACGAGATAAAGCGGGTTTTAAGAGAAGTCCATGAAGGAGAATGTAGCGACCATACTGGAGGGCAAACACTAGCCAAAAAGATACTCCACTATGGATACTATTGGCCGACCGTGAATCGGGACGCCGCGAACTATATAAGGAGATGCGGCAAATGTGAAAAGTATGCAAAGATCCTGAGAGCACCGCCGACGGTACTCAGGCAAATGGTTAGTCCATGGTCGTTTTCAATATGGGGGACCGATATAGTCGGTTCCCTGCCAATCTCCAAAGGCGGTGTGAAATACGCAATCGTCGCGATCGATTACTTCAACAAGTGGGTAGAAGTGGAGCCAGTGGCTACGATCACCACCAAAAAGGTCGTTAATTTAGTTATGCGAAACATTATATGCCGCTTTGGCCTCCCACGGACTATCATTACTGACAACGGAACTCAATTTGAGAGTAGAGAATTCAAAGAGTTCTGCCGAAAATATTGCATTGAGAAAAGGTTTGCAACAGTCGCTCACCCTAAAGAAAATGTGCAAGTTGAAGCCGTAAATAAGGTAATCAAGTCCATCTTGAAAAAATGTTTGGAGAAGGCTAGAGGCAAGTAGGTGGATGAGCTTCCAACAGCACTCTGGGCCTACAAAACCACCCACAAGTCCGCGACTGGCCACACTCCTTTCGCCTTGGCATACGACATTGAAGCTATTATACCCGTGGAACTTGAAGTTTTTTCTCACCGGGTAACTCATTATGATCCTAGAATGAATCGAGATCTTTTACCGGAGTCGTTGGACTTCGACAAGAAACGTGAAGAAGCTGATTTAAGGGCGGCTGTATATCGGCACCGAGTCGCCCAATATTATAATGAAAATGTTCGACCGTGAACTTTCGATGTGGGCGACCTAGTTTTAAAGCGAATTTTTCCGGTTCCGTCACATATGAATCCCACATGGGAAGGTCCCTACATCATTGAATGGAGGCTTGGAGAAGGAACCTTCAAGCTAGCGACTGTTGATGGCGTGACACTCCCTAGGCATGGAATAGCGAACATTTGCGCCGTTATTATACTTAGTCTATTTCTTTTGCATTTTAGTAGCGATTGTTTCCAGTATGTGTTTCTTTTGTTGTTCTCTGTTTCCGACATGTAATAAGGCAATTCAGTTTGTCCCCATTTTTTACAATCAATAAAGGCTTGAAGCTGTTTTTCTATGAACTATTGATGTTCTGTGTGTTACAATTGCAAAGTTAAATTGCATTAATCTGTCTGGCGTATGAACGCACAAACAAAATTAAAAGTCGATCAATAAATGATTCAAAAAATCTCTAAGTCCCCGAAGCTTGGACTAGAGTACTCTGAGTCCCTAGAGTGCGGACTAGAGTATAAACGATTCAAAAAATCTCTAAGTCCCCGGAGCGCGGACTTTAGTACTCTGAGTCCCCAGAGCGTAGACTAGAGTACTCTGAGTCCCCAAAGCGCGGACTAGAGTATAAACGATTCAAAAAATCTTTATGTCCCTAGAGCATGAACTAGAGTACTCTGAGTCCCCAGAGCGCGGACTAGAGTATAAACAATTTAAAAAATCTCCAAGTCCCCAGAGCGCGGACTAGAGTACTCTGAGTCCCCGGAGCACAGACTAGAGTATAAATGATTCAAAGAATCTCTAAGTCCCCGGAGCACGTACTAGAGTACTCTGAGTCCCCGGAGCACGGACTAGAGTGTAAACGATTCAAAAAAAATCTCTGAGTCCCCGGAGTGCGGACTAGAGTATTCTGAGTCCCCAGAGTGCGGACTAAAGTATAAACGATTCAAAAAATCTCTAAGTCCCCAGAGCGTGAATTAGAGTACTCTGAGTCCCCAGAGTGTGGACTAGAGTATAAACAATTCAAAAAATCTCTAAGTCCCCGGAGCGCGGACTAGAGTATAAACAATTCAAAAAATCTCTAAGTCCCCGGAGCGTGGACTAGAGTACTATGAGTTCCCGGAGTGTGGACTAGAGTATAAATGATTTAATAATCCCAAAGTCCCCATAGTGTGGATTAGAGTATAAATAATTCAAAAATCTCCAAGTCATGTGAAAGCGGACTGGAGTTTACATGACCCACAAGACTCTGAATTTCAATTACAGATTAGATTATAAGCTAAGCGATGAGAGTCTGGAAATACAAAGAAGCAAAATTTTATTTACTAATCGAAAAAGAAGTTTCACTACAACTTCTCTGAAGCCCGGAGCCAAAGTCTATCTACGATGACTACATAAAAAAAAGGGAAGAAAAAGGGAACAACTACATGATCTTGGCTTATTTAAGCTAAGCGAAACATGACCAGACGACAACTACTTTTTAGGCTTTTTTTCCTTCTTCGACTTCTCCGAAGTCTTATCAGCTGAGCGTTTTCTCCTGGACCCTTGCTTCCAAGCGACGTGGTATCCGAGGAAGGAGGGGGAACTTCCAAAGGTGTGGTCCCACCAGGGAGAATGAACATCAAGGGCCTATTTATGGGATCGTCGAGTTCCACCACCTGAGATTCTATCTTAACTTTGGTTTTCTTTTTCTCCTCCTCCTCGATTTTCTCCTTCATGCTAAGCTGGGAAGTATGCTCGGAAGCGCCTTTGATTTTGACGTCGTCGTGTCCCTTTACGGGTGAAGGATCTTCGAGCTTATCTTCGTCAAGCGCCCCTATTACTGTGCATCGGGACCAGGGGTGTCGCCGGTGTGGAGTACTTCAGTCTCTTTTTCTTCCCGCTCCGTGGCGACATCGCTCCTTGGAGTCGGTTCAGGACTAGCTAAATGAATTCATGAAAAGTGAATGTTAAGATACGGCAGTTATTTTCCAAAAGCAATGACTCTATGAACTTTAGGAGGAGGAGTCACGTACCAGCTTCCATTTGGCTCTCAGTCATTTTGGGAGTATCACCCTCCAGAATTGGGAATAGAATGTGGATGCCAAGTCCAGGCTTTTCCGGATCGTAACCCACATGTTGCTCGGAGGGATTAAGCGGTGGAGTTTTCGTCGAGTCAACGGGGGGAGGAATCTAGGGCTTGGAGCCCGACGGGCCAGCGGCATCATCTTTGTCCTCTGATGTAGGGGAGCCTCCACCGAAGAGGGCTTTCGCCGCAGATAAATCTGACAGTTCGTTGCCTCGAAGCACTTCCCTCACCAGAGCCTCTTCATCAATCTCTTCGACACCCAGCTCTACTTTTTTTAATCCTAATCAAAGTATCCCATGCTTCGGCAAGTGACCCGAGATAATTCTTGTCCAAGAAAGACAAGTCACACTGCATGAGGACTCTTGCATTGAACTCAGCAATGAGCGGATTGAATAAACATTTGATTTCTTCTCTACCGGCTTCGGTAGCAGCCTCGAGTCGAGAGTCGGCCTCTGTGAGCACCATCTTCTTGCCTTCCTTGCGAGCCGCTTCTTTTAGTGCTTCAACCCGGGATAGCTCTTCATCAAGTTTTGTCTTTAGAAGCTGTGTTTCAACGATCTCATCGCAGTATCTTTGTGACTCTTCCCGCCCTACAATTTTCTCTTCTCTCTCTTTAAAGAGCAGCCCCTCTAGTTCTTTGACCCGTCGAGCGAGAATGTCCTTTTCTTTTTGGATAGAGTCTTTCTCTAAAGCTAGAGCGCCACTGCATTGGATTGCCTCATTGAGTTCTTTCTTGTGAGTGGCCTCCAAGCGACTAACTGCCTCAGCTGTCTCCTTAGCATTTTTCTGGGCAGTCTCGAGCTGAGATTTGTATGAGGATATCTCTTCATCCTGGCCCTTAATGATGTCTTTGTCATGAATAGCTTCGAGTTTGAGGAGATCAATCTCGTGTTGGCGTTTAATAGAGACCTCTGAAACTTTCTCCACCAAGTGTACGAACGCATCATGCTGAAATATACATCGTTATTGCAGGCAATGGCACTTTGTTTGACATGTCTAGGGATAGGATGGATTGTGAGGAGAAATTTCAGTCCATCGAAACATATCTTCAAGAATGTAGCCTTGAGCTCGGCTAATTTATCTACCGTCGACGGATCGTGAGGGGAGGCTGGGGGAGTCTGCCTAATCGGAGTCACAGATTTCTTATAAGGATCACGGGATTGCTTGGTACTCGAAGAGCCAGAATGTTGGTTATGAGGAATTTCAGACTGGGATCCCTTCTGAGCAGACTTCTCCCCACTACGTTTCGGATGATGGGGAGGATCGTTTAGATATAAATAATGGCTGTGGGTTCTCCTTCTGGAAGACGACGACTCTCTGGAACAATAATCTCTATCACCTATGTCGTCCCTGTCTTGCCGTTTGCTTGATACTGAGTCTCGACTGGAATGGTAAAAGATAGAGGATCCGCGAAGGCGGTCAATGCCATGTGTACACCCTATTTCCCCTACACATAAAGTCAAATGAGGACAAGTTAGTAGGAGTTGCACGATGAATGGAATTCGAGTGCATGCTGGAGTATAAGTGTTTGTGTGTGTCCTAGTGCAACCCCCCGACGGACCAGTGTTTTTCGCTTTACTCATTGGAGTTTTCTCTCCTTGATGATGAGTCTAAGCGCCTTCATCGCTTCTCGTGGGAAAATTAAATCCCATAGCCTCGGGGTAATTGAAAACATAATTCAGTATGTCATCAAGTCAGATAAGCCCTTTAATGAGCCTTCTAAGTTTTGGGAAGATGACTTCTTCTCGATCGGAGTTATCGTGACCTTTGATGTTCCACCAACTTTTTTCTTTTTCAGTTTGTAAGCTGGACTCTTTTTCTTTATAGAAGGAGGCGGTGGTTCGTCTGTGCTAGGTGCATCAGCTATTGGCGCTTGGCCGAAACTTACATTCTCGTCAGTCGCCACCAGCACCTTAGTTTCTTTAATCTCGCCTTCCTCGGTAGTATCGAGGGCCCCTTCGGTAGGGGCACCGAAGGTCTAGCTTGTTTTTTCCCCTTTTTCGCAGTTGTTCTTGCTATAGTGGCACCAATTGGAAGGCTAGTCCGGTGGACCTCTTCCAGTAATCCGAACTTCGAGAGCAGTTCGTTGGTAATTTCAGATTTAATGTCCCAATCTCCCACGGGAGTAGCTCGGATGGCCTCGATGGCCTCAGAGTACCCGGCGCCTTCAAGTCGTGGGCGGATATCTATAAGAGTTGAAAGAAGTTTAGAAAAGATGCACTTCGAGTCTTAAGACAAAGATTGGGATAAAAATGAGACTTACTCCCTTCTAGCCATCTTCTCGCGAAACCAGGAGGACAGCGTACGTAGAACCACTCTTGTTTATACTGAGAAAATTTGCTCCACGCACCCATCAGGACTTGACATTTGAGGTTTGGCTCGAGGAATATGTAAGATGGACTATCGATACGTCTCTTGAAGCGGTTAATATAACGGATATCCTCGGGAGTTGGGGGTCTGAGTAAGATGCTAATGAAAAGAACGCATGTACAGTGAATAAATGCATGGCTATTAGGGTGTAGTTGTGCTGTAGCAATCCCAATATACTACAACACTTCACGGATGAATGAATTGAAAGGAGGCACACTTCTGGCCCAACACATAAATTTGTTGCACGTAGTATATCCTGCTGGGGGAAAGTGAGGCCGATCTTGTGTTGAAAGAACCAGAACATCTTTGAAGGGGGTTCCGTGGATACAACATAATCGATGGAGAGAAGATTTGCCAATTTTCGAGGCTTGAGAGTCAATGGGGTCATCCAGAACGATGGCCCCATCAATAGCATCATGAGCCGGGCCTACAATCGCGACAGGTGGATCCAGGATGCCAGGTATGGGGGCTGACGATGGGTTCAGAGTCCCCACTGCCTCCTTTCGAGAACTTGGCTCAGGCTTGTCAGAAACAGTAGCGGAGCTTTATTTTTTGGACATCTCCAAAGAGCTATTGGTGTGAATAGATACCTGTTTAAGCTATACTTGAAAGATAATAGATATCAGATATAACAACAAAGTATTCCCCCATGTCGTGTGTGAACTAGTGCGACGATTCTAGCAAAGAGTACAGATCAATTAAAGTTCTAAAGAATAAAATATAGCGTGACGGAGCTTTAAGTTGTCATCTCTAGAGACCGTCATGCTGACCGTCACCAAAATTTATCCTAAGGTCGATAGCATAACTCCTGGGATCAGACATTGGCATCATATATTATGAAAGCTTTTACTTATTTTTGTTCGCTTGCATTCCTGTTTTGAATTACTTGAATTATAGAATTGCTAGTTCGAGTTAAGTCAACTGGTTCATATGCTTTGGTTCTTGTCATTGTCCATTGTTTTATGCTTAGGCGTGCAATGTGTGGTCCTGGTGTATGTTGTGCTCAAGTTAAGATAGTCCAGGAAGCCAATGCCGATCCCAATGCTCAGCAACGAATCTAATATTCGATACTGAACCACTCTCTCGTTATCGACCCAGACCTCGCTAGATAGCACACCGAACGACCCACTCGATTTCTCAAATTACCGACCCACACTCTACTCTATCGTTACTAACCCACTATCTTCTTTAAACCACCAACCCACCACCTAACCCAAACAACCGACCCGCTTTTTCTCTTAGAGCACCGACCCAGACTTATAAACTCCTCTACTGATCGGCTATTATTGGAGTTTTTCAACCTGACCCTCCCTTAGGGGGTCAGTCTACAAGGGTTGCCGATCGGGTTTCCTTACTCCACGAGCACCGGATCTCTCTCTCTCAAAACGACAAACTATCTACAAATCGCCAACCTCCCTTCCTAAAACCACCGATGACGACTCCTCTCGAATCGGTGCAAATCCATGGCAAAAAGCTCTCCACTATCTTCGCCTTATACACTCACTCGCTATGTTTTTCTCCTCTCCCACTCATCACGAAGGTCCGTATGCATACGTGACTCAAGCATGGTTCGAGTTCGAGGATGTATGGCCCGATATGTCCTAAGTAAAGTATGAGTCCTTACCTATGCGTTAATTCGAAGTTGGGGCAAGTAATTCTTGGGGCTTGGAGTCCAAGAGGATGGGGCAGCACGTTTGGAAAATGATGGAACAAAGTGGAGAAGCAGTTCGATGGAGAGAAGGAGCTCGGATTTGGAGCAATGCTAGAGAAGAGAAGATATAGAATGAGAACTGGAAAGAAAGAAATGAAGGTGTGGGCGTTTATATATGGTGAAGGGGAGGCGAACAAGAATCTTCCTGATGACCCGATCACGATGCTTTAGTGGGTCGACAGAATGGCATGCCGACCCAACCCAGGTAAACGGTCGAGTGGATCAGCTTTAGCATGCCAATCCCTCCCTTGTTAGATAATAATAATAACAAAAAAAATATAACGTAAATATAAATGGCGTTGATAATATAATAAAATGTGTATATATGAATATATACATGTGTAATGGTAATTGAGGTTGTTAGTGTCGTAGAGACATGGATACTACTGGATAAGTGGAAAAGCGTAGGTTTAGAAAAACCACTGTGATTCAGCTTCCAAAGGTTGCATGCATTTAGTTTCTGAAAAGTTAAAATAGGATTTCAAGAATCTCTTTGAGACTGAACTAATACGTTCAGACGACACAAAGCTCTTCGAAGACCGATGAAAGAGCGACAATTAGTTATCGTTTTGAACGAACCAGCCTCTGGAAATAGGGATTACTTACTAATTCAAAACGCGCCGTGTTGATTCACAGTACACGTTTTGGGGGGCAGATGTTACCCGGCACCTTGGCCCAACTACAAGACGATAGTTGCAGAGGTCATGTTCCCAAGGGAGAATTAGAATTGTGAGAGATCAGTGTAGCTTGATATGATCAGCCTATTTATGTGGTTCGGTATACTTAGCTCTGGGTCGGCATGTTTGTTAGGCATAGGAATTGGGAGTGGGTCGGCGTTAGAATATGGACATGGTGGTTTGGTATTAGATGGCGGTTCAGCCAAAATGGATCAGCCAAGATGGATCGGTCAAGGTGGGTCAGTATAGCTGGGTCGGCTGTGGACTAGTTGATGCTGTTAGCTACAATTAGCCTAGGTGGTCCAGTTTGGATGGGATCGGCCTCGGAGGAATCAGTTCATGTGGGTCAGCTTTTAGCAGTTCGGCCTTGGAGAGCTAATGTGGATCGGTCATACATGGTTCAGCACACGTCGATCGGTCATGGTAAGAGAGCTAATATGAATCGATCGTATGTGGTTCGGCATATATCGTTCGGCCATGGTGAGAAAGCTAAGGTGGTTCAGTCATGCATGGCACGACATTTGTCGCTCGGTACATGTAGATTGGCACCTTGGACCCAGTCTCAGTGCTTTGGCATACCTGGTTCGGTATGCATCAGGGAAGCCAACAAATTACCATAGGGAGATACGATCGGTGCTTCATCACTTCGAGTCTCGTGTCTAACTGCTTCGAGTCATATGGTAGCTTGCTTCGAGTCATCCACACGGGACCCCTAGTTCGGCCAAAGTGGCTCGGTGGCATATGGGTATGTCATCAAGGGTCGGTGTCCATGGATCGGAGAACATGGGTTTTGCTGTGGGCTGGAGTGTCTTGGTCATGGGTCTATGCAGGTAAACCAGCATGTCTTCGTCTATAAATAGAGGGGCAGTGGCACAGTTGAAGGGACCTCTTTTTCGAGAACTCCAGGAAGACTCTACCATTTTCTGTATTCGTTTCTTTCCTATTCAAACTTGTATTCAAGTTGTTTGTTTATGGACTGTATCTGTATTCAAGTGATTGGAAAAGTAATCAAGATCACATTCAAAGTGGACGTAGACAATTATGCTGAACCACTATAAATCTGGTGTTCTCGTTTTTTTGTTCTTTTTGCACTCAATTGCGTTACTTCTTTGCTTTAATTTACTCTCTTCATTAATCTCTCTACATAATTCTATTCAAGGGTGTTAGTGACCAATTTTGGTGCTAACACCAGCCAGTCTTGCTTCTGCTTGGTCTTGATTCTCTCCAATTTTATTTTGGTTCTTCTATGTTTATCTCTTGGCCTTGTTCTTTTATTTTTTCCTTTTCTCTTGTTTCTTTTCTTTTTTGATTCAAACTTTGTTTTGAATCCTTTTGTTTTATTGTTTTGTTGCAATAAAATCTGGTAGGGGACCAGTCAACCTCGCTAGCTTCGCTAAAAGAATATTTCAAATTTAAATGACTGAAATTCTGGGTCGTTACAAAATGGACTTATAAAAAGGGAATTTTATAAAAGAATGATATTTATTTTGACTATTAATCCTTCTTAATTATTGTGGTATGGAATAATTCTTCCCGTACTTAATACCGACAGGTAAATGGTTTGGTTTATAGTAAGAAATGTTTTAAATAATATTCATTTTGGGCTTATTTAAATATGAATTTTGAGAAGGGAAATCTTCCTTAAGCTCTATTTAATACACTTCTACCATTGAGATAAGTATATGGATATATTTTCTAAGTATTCAAAGTATAATGGGTTGTGAATATACTTATACCAGTGAGATAAGTATATAAATGTTTTTCCAAGTATTAAAAAGTGTAACGACCCGGAATTTCAGTCCTTTGAGATTGGAATATTTAATTGATTTTAAATATTGAAAATTTAATTTTATAAGTTGAATAACTTATATTTCAAATATAGCGATTTATTTGATAATTAAATTGTTAAATTTATTTGGAATTGTTTAAATAATTGAACCTTGAATTTAATTTGGACAAAAATGATTTCAAAAACAGATTAAATTTTGTTTAAATGATAATGGAGATAGTAAACTTTTAAATTGGATTTAAAAGTGATTAAACTGATTTTGGAAATAACTTGTTTTAATTAACGAGTAAAAATAGACTTCTGGGGCACTGTCTCGGAATTGGACGAAACCAGTTTCATTGGATCCATCATAGTGAATTGTTATATGCCCTCGGATTTCATGGCGATTGGATGTATCGTTTGGTCATGCGAGTTCGAAATGCGTAGAAATTAATTAAAGAAATTTAAATTAATATAAGTCGGTTTGAAAAGCTAACTTTTGTATATGGTAGTTTGGCTCCCAATACTAGTTCCATTGTGTTCGGAATATGGGTATTACATATAGAACGCCAGGCGGCACGCCTTGTTTGGAGTTCGAAAATTTGACATGTGAATAGTGCTTTCAAAATTTTCTATATAAGGACCTAATTTTTTTTCATTTGCAACCTAACCCTAAAACCAAGCTTCAGCCGCCGTTTCCCAAATAACCAAATCTAACGGCCATAAATCGATAGAGAGCTAGGAGCGAAATTAGCTGAAACGTTCAACATGAAAGTTGGAGAGCTCGTCACCACGAACTCATCCATGGCTGTAGATCATTGATCAAAGGTGTGTGGCAGCAGCTAAGACGGAACGATGGTGGAAGTTTTGGATGTGGTTTCCTCATTGACGACGAAGCTTTAGGGCAGCACACGTGGCGTCGGCGGTCGGCGGCAATGAGCGCGATCTCTAGCGAGGTCGCGGTGGTGGCAGGTGATGCCTAGCGGCGGTAAGGAGGGGAAACTCGCGGCAAAAATTTTTCTCGGCCTGAAGAACATGAGATGGAGGGAAGGGTAAATTAAGAGTTTAAAATTTTATTTAATTAAAGTTAATTATAATTCAAAATCTCAACGTTCGTTAATTCGTAACTTTTTCGTACGGGGTCCAAATCGAACGTGACAAGTTGCGTTGCGATCGTAACAACGAAATCTACGATATGAATTAGGATTGAATGGATTTGGAGCTAGTAGAAATTGGTATTAAAATTGAACACATGTTCAATTTTAATTCAAGCCGGAGCGCTTTTGCGATTTCTGGAATTTCTATGAGTAAACTCACCTCTCTGGTCCACTCATATCTTTATATAAGTGTGGGTAATTTTATTTATGTTGTTTGTTGCTTGTTTGGATGATTTACTATTTTATTAGTTGGTTTGGATATATTCCCGCCCCTAGAGTGGATGAGACCCTATTACGTTTATGTGTATGAGTGGATGACCCTTTGTATACGATCCTGCCTCGAAGCGGTTTATTTATATTATTTGATTATATACTATATGGATGTAGGGAGACAGGTTGGAGGGATCCAACAGGATTCCTCACATTGTTGATTTTACTTTTCATATTTTTTTTGATATATGATCCGTTGAATGCCATATGTGATGACATTGATATGATTTCCATTATTTAGTGCTATAGTAGACCAGGCCATATTTTTAGTATTTTGAAATACTATAAAATAGTGATTTTGAATTGAAATGATTTTCAAAGTGATTTTGGAAGTATATGTTTTAATAATTTTTAAATTATTAAAAGTAATGGATTTATTTTTAAACAAATAAAAGTATGATTTTTGATGTTATAAAATCATAGTTTTGTGACTTATTTTTAAATAATTTTTTGAACTTTTATAAAAAGGATTTACAAAAGTGATATTTTATAAATAAAGAAATAAATTTATAATCGGTATTTGTAAATATTTTGTAAATGGATTTGAAAATTATTTGGTAAATGGATTCATGAATGGATTTTATAAATAAATTTGATTTATAAAGAAATGGATTTATAAGTGGATGTTAATAGTAAAATGATTTTTTATAAAAGAATGATTTATAAATAGAATTTTATAATTAAAGAGATTTTATAAAATAGAAGTTTTATAAAATAGGAAGGAGATTTATAAGCATAATTTTAAAAATATGGAAATGATTTATGTTGAAATTTAAATATGGATTTTTATATAAAGGAAATACATTCAAGTTTTTAAGAGTTAAATAATCTTTTAAAGGAATGTTTTTAAAGTAATATTTTTGATGAAGTTAATGGTTTTTAAACTGATAATCCTTAAAAGTAGAGTTTTGAAAGTAATAATTCCAAATAAAATTTAATAGTTTGAAAACTGATTTAAAATGTGATAAGTATCGAAACATAGATATCAACATTTTTGTTTCAATAGATGTTTTCGGGGAAGTATGGAAGGCATGGACTATAACACTGTTGTTATAGTAAATGATTTTCGAAAGGAAATGTTTTATATAATAGACGAGATTTGTATTTATATAATTAATCAAATCCCTATACTAGTGTTTTTAGGTTGATATAACGATGTTTTATGCAACCTTCGTTTTGGCCCAATAGATTGTGTTTTGACCTTCCATTGTGAAATACACGATTTGGTTCTGATGATTGTACAAAAGGCTTGGTGGTATAAGAGCATCGCTTCTTATACTTAACACCCATTCTGAGGCATATGAACTCGAGAGTAGTATGGTTATAGATATCTATTTAGTGTGTCTCCAAAATGGTAGTGTCATTAAATATACTTATACCATTGATATAAGTATATGGAAATGTTTTCCAATATTGAGAGATTAAAGTGGTTTTGAGGATATATATTTTTAAAAATAATTTAAATTAAATATTTGGAAATTGATTTAACTAATAAAAGATTAATTAAATAGGCCTAGTGACTGCTTGTGTGCTAGATATTATTTGTTGCTTTGATAATTAAATCACCGACTATCAAATTTGGCCATTTTTGGTTCCTTGACTTGATGTGGGAACTGATTAGACGTGCACTTAGCACGATGCCAACTGAGTATGCTTGATTATCGTTTGGATTAAGAATGTTGATTCAAGTAGTGCGGAGTGACTATGGTACTCCAATCTACCGGGCTTCCTTCTTGGCGAAGGATAGCAAGTTGAGAGTTGGAAACGTGATAAGTCTACGAGACTTGGTTTCCATATGAGGTTGAGGGCCTCTTTATCATTGTTGGTTTGGAGAGACCAGGGTCCGATTTATCCGAGAACCACATTGGACCAATATATGCGTTCAAAAGTGTAGGTTTATGACGATGATTTTGAAGATGGAGATCTTCATGATGCAGGGCTACTTGCCACTAGACCCATGATGCATATTATATATATATGGTGGCAGTAGTGCTTTGTTATGAAAATCTTCGATGTGCAAGGACTTCTCGCTACTAATCCTAGGGGTAATTCCTGATAGGATGTGGTAGAAGGGTACCTTCGATTTGTCTTATTCCTGGACAACTTGTATGGACGAATGTTTGACGTTGCATTTCTAATTACATCGATTGATCTTTATAAACATATCATCTGTTCAGTGGTGGAGAAGACAACTTCTCTTAGCTTAACACCCTTTCCTGAGACGTACGAGCTCAGAAGTTATACGTTTGTAGAAATCAATTGTATGATCATGGAATGGCAGTGTGGCATTCAAAGTGGAATGTGCTATGTGAAAGGTAAACGTTACCTTAAGCCTCATTACCCGATAATGGCTTAAACAGGGTACGTCGTAAGGCTATGTGGTTCGCAACCATTAGGGTATGATCATCACCTTTCTGGATAACCCATTATATTTCGGGTATGTGGTGTATGCTATGAGATGTCTCGGGTAGGTCGGTAACGACCGTGGTGATGACATAGTCGATTTCTATCCAGGCCATGTATGAGTGCCAAATAGGGATAGGCCGGTCTTGCCAGATGCGGAGGATTATTTGTATATCCTAGATACATTCCTCTTAAGATGTACTGTATGGAAGGTATTCCCTTACCTACCATTGTATGGAAATCCATTCTCCAATACGTGCCTGCTATTTTGTTTGTAAACCTATTATGCCGTCAAATTTAACCAATGTAATAATTTTGTCTATTTTAATATTATTTGTATACTAGACACTAGTAATATGTAATATTTTGGTTATCGTAAGGTAAAAACCCATCCGTGTTTATGTGTGGCGTGGTCTTACAAGATATCTTTATTTTGAAAGGATTTTTATAAGTTTAAAATTCAGTTGAGATGTGTTTTCTCATGCTGGTTTACCAGACTGATCTGGGAGTTCTTCCTTTTCAATGCTCGGGTCAGACCGAGCATATTTACAGATTTAGATTTGGATGCTTTGGAGCTTCACCAGACGAGCTGGAGGTCTTCAGGTCGTATTCACGTATATGTTTATTTTCCACTGCATTGTTGTTTAAATTATCAGCATTTATGAGGATAGGTTATTATAACTGTCCAGGCTGATGATTATGATTTGTTGTTGTACTCTGATGGATTTATGTATATGACAGTTTCTCTTTCGTAAAGTTCATTGATATTATATTCCGCTGTGATTATGAGATTCTATGTTGGTTTAGTTTTCTTTCTCTTTTTCTTCTTTTCTCTTCTTCTTTCTTCTTTCTTTCCCATAACTATCCATCTTTTCGTTCAATTTGGGTTGGGCATGTGTAATTTATTGTCAACTCGAATCGTCCGATTTGCGGGTCATTACAAAAAGAGTATAAGTATTTTATAAATATTATGTTTTGTAAAGATATTTTTAAGCAAATAGTTGAAAGAGATTTTAATTAACAAAAGATTAATAAATAAAGGCTTAGTGGATTCCACATGGGATTAAATCTATGTTTGATTTTGTTTATTTGATCATTAAATAACCGACTATCAAATCATGATCCAAAATATAATTCTGGAAATATCTAAGAGAAACACGTGAGTTATATGGCATAGTCATCTTCATTGATATTGTATTGTGCGTATAAATCTCATTTTGTTCTCCTAGGACAAATGATAAGGAGATTCACCCACCTAAACATTTAGGAGGTGATCGTCGCTCTTTCCTATTATCCTTATATTTACAAAAGAACCGGAGTTGAGTTTACCGAGGCTGTCGGATGTTGATTCGAAGAGACCGGGATTAGATGAGAATGAATTATCCGAAAACCACTTCGAACCAACTCAAGCATTTGAATTGGAAGCATCTTAAAGATGATGGAATCGAAGATAGAGCTCTTTGAAGTGCAAGGGCTACTGCTACTAATCCTTAGGGTGATTCCAATATGGATGTAGTAGAAGTGGTGCTTTCGGTTTGTTCATATCCTGAACAACATGTATGGACAAATGCCGGCATTGCACTATCGCTTGGAGGGTAGTGTTAGCATTCCAAGTAGGTTTGTTAGGGAAAAGATAATCGTGACCTCACAAGCCTCACACCCGGAATATGACTAATGTAGGGATGTGCTTGAGGGCTAAGTGAGTCGCTCCCATTAGAGTATGATTATAGCCTAATCTATATCGGTATTTATGAATTTATGTAAGCTTGAGGCTCGATACGGTTGTCAACCAGCAACCGAGGGGTGATCGTATTCGGTACTATCCAGGAAGGGATAGGCCAGTCTTGAGTAGCAAAGGTGCAAAAGTTTTGCAGCCTCGGTACATTTTATCTAGAGGTGTATTGTACGAAAGGTTGACCCTTACCTTGTCATTGTATGGAATTCAATCTCCAATAAGTGCCTTCGGACTTAATTGTATACCCATTATGCTAGAATTTAATTAATCTAACAATTTAGGCTATGATTAATATGTATTTACGCCCTAGACATTATTATAATATCACTGGATTTTATAATAAAAATGGTTTGGTTATCATAAGGTAAAAACCCGTCCGTGTTTATGTGCAATGTGGGCTTATGAGATACCTTTATTTTGAAAGGTTTGTATAAAACATTAAGAATCCATTTGATTTTGTTTCTTACACTGGTTTTACCAGACTGATTCGGGCATTATTATTCTTATAATGCTCGGGTCAGACTGAGCATATTTTCTAGATTTAGCTGGACACTTGGAGCTTCAGGAGACGAGCTAGATGACTTCAAGACGTACTCCCGTATTTTCTTTTGTCTTCCGTTGTTTGTTCTTGTTGTATTTATAGATAATTGGAAGAACATGCTGTTATAACTATCCAAGAGCTGATGATATGATAGTTGTACTCTGATTTATGTGTGTATATTACAGTTTTTCTTTTGTAAAGATATGTTGTATATTATATATTACTCATCACGTAAAGATATGTTATATATTATATATTACTCATCACGATATGAAATTCTGTTCTGTCTTTTCTTTCATTTTTTCCAATAATTTGTCTTTCCGGCACTTGGATGCTCGGCACGTGAATATTGTGAATGTATTAGTATCAACTTCCGAGGATCGAAAAGGCGGGTCATTACATGTGGTATCAGAGCTTAGGTTGAGCGAACACCTAGGCTTTGTTGGGGTAGACTCGTTAAAGATAGGGTTAGTAATACCCTAGAATTTGTTTGACTGTATATAGATATGAGCGCGTAGTTGTTAATTTTGTAAAAATGTTTTGTATTGTGTTGATTTATCTATTGAGTGGTTTATGAATTCTGGTCGGTAAGTGGGACGCCACGTTATTGATAGGGGTTTCTAAACACTTAAATAAGGCAAACCGACACAATATTGATTTTAAAATGGGTAAATGAAATAATTTTACCTGGGATTCATATTTTATATATAAAAGAATAATTTTCGGAAACAGATATAGTAATTTATGATGCATTTGTTTGTTAGAAAATGATAATATTCAGCTATTATCATTAGGGTTTGATTAGTCATGCCCGTCCAGTTTTGGGGCATTAACTATTGTATGTTGATTTAGCAGTAATTTTCCTTTTTAAAGCATGGGTTGGGTAAATAGAAATTGTGGGAACATTGAAACAGACACCTTATGAATTAAGCTTCACAATTTGACTTTAAGGCATTCGATGTTAATGTTGGGTTAAAAAGTGGATTTTATTAAAGTTGTTATTAAAGGGAAGCTAGAATATTTTGGGAATAAATACTTGGAAGATGATTTGGTATAAGAAGTTGATTTGTGAAAATGTGGCCTAAATAAAAAGGATTTAAAGTAGAAAATTTGAGGACTTAAATCCCGGTTCTTTTGAAAAATGGTTTTTAAGGCTTTGCAAAAATAATAATAGTATTATTTGAAAGTATTTATGAATAGAAATATTTCAAAAGGATTTGAAAGGAGATAGAAAACACTGAACTCACTTCTGTCACTGAAAAATAATTCCGATGATTATTGTAGCATCATCGGTATTCATTTTCGAGTTTCTAAGTGGGAAATGCTACCTTGGCAATTTACTATAGGATTGTTTGGATAAACCAGATTTTGATTAAATCCCAAAAGCATGATTTGGTTTGCAAAAAGAAATATGTTTATTATTATTTTAAATGATTTTGGAGGAAGTAATAAATAGTATTACATGGAATTTTTTACAAGTATGAATATGTTGGTGTTATCCGGCATTTTGACCCGGCTATATCTGAACTGACTAGACAAGTTAGACTCGACCGTCATCAAGGCAAGTAGTCCAGAGCGATGATTGTGGGGTCTAAAAATCAAGCATAGATGATAATATAAAGCAGTAGTGAAGCAGAAGCATGAAAGCTCACTACTCCCGAAGATGGATTATGTATGATCCATATTCAACACTATGGATCGTATCGTATCGATTCCACAGCTCAATTCAACGATAATCGATCGATGTCTCAGATTCCTCCAATCCATTATACATGAAAAATTGGGAACAGGGTGTGAGAACCCTAGGGAGCCTACCGAAGGATCGCACCTCAAAAGGATGAAGAAAGAGGGATCATCTCTCTTCCGTCCATAGGGATCGGCAGAAATCAGAATTCAAGCAACAATACTTCACGGGAAATGCGATATCTCACAAATCGTACATCGGAATTGCACGAAATTCAGGTAGCAAGTAGCTAACATCATGGAGCACCCCTCCTAGGGATCGCAGCCCATTTGGACACACTAATAGGGATCGGTACCTATCCCTATTGTGGGCCCTGATGGGCTTTGAAATTTTTGGGTGGTCTCGTCTTGATCTCCTGAACCTTCTACCGAAATTTCAGTCCGATCCATGCAGGCCTTCCCCTATAAATACAGCAGGCATGGCGTCATAAAAAGGATCCTTCTTTCTACTCAAAAGGCTCTTCCGTTTTTATTCTTCAATCTTGTACTAATGGATCCAAGCCGACCTACTTGTAATCATAATCAAGTGCAAGATCAATAAAAATATGAAGTGGACGTAGGCCAAGATTGCCGAACCACTATAAAAATCTATGTGTTCATTTATGATATTTGCCCTGTTTTAATTTCATTCTTCATTTAATCTCTACTAGATTATATTGGGTGTTAATGCCCATTTTTGGCATCAACATTTTGGTGCTTTCATTGAGAAATGAATTCTCAACCTGATTGGATCTTATCATCTACTTGTAAATTCCCAAATTCGCGAGATAGATATGGCGTTCTATCGATAAACTTAATATTCTACTCAGATTTGAATGAAATCTAAAGGAAGCTAATAGCCATGGTTAGAAGAATTAAATCAACTTCCTGCAGAGCTGAAAGAAACGATGATGCTTGTGTTCTTATTTGGAGTTGTCATGTGTTCATGTCCAATTGGAAGGGATCAGAGTCACTCATGTATGCAAGTTATTGGGGTCAAATGCTAAAGTTTGCACTCAAGTTAGCTAAAGGCCGATCCCTCTCTCAAGGCCAAAATGGTCGATCCTTCCATCAAGGCCATCATGAACGATCCCTCCTTCTTGGGTTCAAGCACCGATCCCTTCATGACCGACCCCTAAATACATATACATGCTCAATACCGATCCCTCGAAAGACATCAATACTGATCCCTCCGAAACAGCTATACCGATCCCTCCACTATATATACCGATCCCAATAAGGTGTATATACCGATCCCTCTACAAGGTATATATACCAATCCCTCTCCAAGGTGTATATACCAATCCCCCTCCAGGGTATGTATACCGATCCCTCTGCAAAGTCTATATACTGGTCCCTCTATATTCTGTATGATCGATCCCTCTCACAAAACATTTAATACCAATCGCTAAGGGATTGGGCATGTCATGACCGATCGGTCTACTCACTACCGATCCCTATGTCGCGTTCGTCCAGAACCGAACTCTTGTTCAACCGATCCCTACACCACACTAAACTACAACTGAACCCTGAACCACCGATCCCTCACCATAGCAATTCAGCCGACCCTTATATGGATCGGGCACGATCCATTTTAAAAAAAAATAGCTCTAATTTTTTTTTTGGGTTCCATGCACCCGAATCCATGCCTCAGTGTAGTGCCCTCGCATTCTGGATTCGGAACTCGACTTAAAGACGGTGCATTCTATCTGCTTCCTTCACATCCTATGATTGACCAGGGCATAGGGGATGAAGCGATAGCTGCTGAATTAGAGCCAAGGAATGGACAAGGAACTGCTACTCAAATGGTACACCCAAATGTCGGAGAACCAAGATGATATGACGTGAACTGGGATCGGTTACTGGATCAGATTTCTAGGGTAAATTACGACTGCTCTCAACAGACTAGCTTCCAAACGCCTGACCTGCTAGCTATGATACGATGGCTTGTGTGACGACCATGCTTTGCCGCTTATTATGCCATCTCAAAGTATAGCTATCCATCATCAAAGTTGAACCTGAAGTAGTCACCCATTTGACTCGAAGCGAACCCAGGAAGTTTTGGCCCAAAGTCAAACTCGGGTAAAACTAAGATTTTCTCCAAGAAAACACTAGTATGACTCCAACCACTGTTCGTCGCCAACCTAGCACTTTAAATTCAGCGACTCCAAGCGAACCAGTAGCTAACTCCAAGCATATAGCAAATTTTCTCAGGTGGGACTCCAAGTAAATTATCACCAATCCGTTACACGTTGGACAATCATGCATACAATATTCACAAGCATTACAAATAGCCGTAACTTGAAAACAGACTGGAATAACGACGATTGGAGCATTTCCCCCAGTCGAAGCCCATGCACTGAAGCCATTCAATATGCAGAATATCCCAAGAGATTCAATATGCAACCATGCCGGTGTATTCTCAAAACACAAAACCCCAAGAGAATCTCATGAAATATGAAGGGCACATGAATTCTGCTAGAGCGACGAATGCAATTAAATGCTAACTCTTTCCCATATTCCTCGGGGGAGCAGCGATCGATCATATGATTTACGTGATCACCGCCCAAGTCCATCTCCTCGTTTAATCAGTCGGCTAAGGATTTCACTGAGCAATTCAGAATGCATGCAACTTACCCCAAGGATGCGATGTTGTTATCCAACTTAGCCCAAGCGTCAGGCGAGCTGCTCAAAGACTTTTGGTATAGATTTAACACCGTTGTCACTAAAGTGAGTAATCGCAGCGTGAATATCATACTGATGGCGTTGATAAAGGGAATCGATCTCGTGACACACTTTGGCGATTGGTTACCTAGAGAGCCTCATATGACCTTGAATCATTTCTGTTACAAAGTGAACCGGAACCTAAGCAAGGAGGAGGTAGAGCAGACTAGGAGAAAGAACGATGTAGGCTGTTGGTGAAGGAAGTCAAAGAGAGGGCAACATTAAGGCCTTAGATGAGGACTCGGATTCTAGGAGATGACCTAGAATCCCGAAATCCATCTCATATACTCCTTTGAATGATTCAATCAAAAAAATATACTTGGAGACTCACTGCTCGAAGTACTACTGGAAACCAGCCTCGAGAGAGTCCACCGAAACCTAGAAGAAATCCAGGAAATGTTGTATACTTCAAGATACACACGGTCATAACACCAGCGATTGCATACACCTTCGAGATGTGATCGAAAAGCAGATCCGGAAAGGAAAGCTTCAATAATATGTGCAAGCCCAGCAGAATGGCGGGCAGGAAACATCCGACCTTACCAATAATGACCTTTGATTATCAATTGGACAACTCACAGTCGACTTCCAACTGAGGAGGGCTAGGGCAAAGTGGAATAGCGAGCATTCGACTCTGCTTCACTTATCAATAAGATTTATTTCATTTTCAATTATGTTGTGAACTACGACCAACTTGAACTAAACTACTTCCAAATGATGCAAGTGACCAAGTAATTAGATTTAGGTGCCAACCAACCTCCATAGACCATGATCGGACCTTTGGAGGATCATCAAGATGAGTGTGATTCAACCGCTCATCAGCTACCATATGCCCCTGACATGGAGGTAAGGACTCGAAATGGAAAGTTGGTGTGACTCGACCATCCACTTCCTACTCCGTGCTTCAATTCTGATAGAACATCTATGCCTTACTCAGAGCCTGACAAGGTTAGAATCTAATACAAAGTGGACACGACTGACCGTCCACTCATCAACCTCCACGCTTGACTTGAAGACCGGAGAAACACTTGGAGTGGATGCAACCCGACCATCCACTCCCAGCTCATACTTGACGTTCACCAAAATACTTATGCCTCTCCCAAAGCTCAGCATGACCGAGGTCCAACTAAAGTGGACATGATTTGACTGTCCACACATTAACTCCTGCCCTGGAAACATGAAACAGTCTGGAAGCTCGAATTAATGTAGGCATGACTAACTGCCTACTCATCAACCGCCACCCTTAACACATGGACACAACTGCAGCTTGAAGTGGATGTGACTTGATCGTCCACCCAAAAGCTCTCTTCCTCGACTTGCTGGGAGGAGTACTAAGCCAATTGGATGAGACCTTACCGTCCAACACAGGCATGGATGTGATCTAGCCATCCATCGCTTACTCCCTTCCTCGATTTGATTGGAGGAGCTACAATCACCAAGTGGGCGTGATCGACTGTCCATTGGCCAAGTTTTTCACTTGATGTTGAAGGCAAAATTCCATTCCCTGGATGAATGTAGTTCGACCATTCATTCGACAAATCTTTCCTCGACATGACAATTGGAGTATAAACCAAAAATGGGTGTGACTGACCACCCATTGACCAACTCTGGTCCCCAGAGTGCGGACTGGAGTATAAACACCAAAGAGATGGATGCGGTACGACTGTCCATCGACCAACTTTGGTCCCCATATCGTGGACTGGAGTATAAATACCAGATGGGTGTGACTGCCCACCCATCGACCAAGTCTGGTCCCCAGAGTGTGGACTGGAGTGTAAACATCAAAGAGATGGATGTGGTACAACCGTCCATTGATCAACTATGGTCCTCAGAGCGCGGACTGAAGTATAAACACCAGATGGGTGTGATTGACCACCCATGGCCAACTCTAGTCCCCAAAGTGTAGATTGTAGTATAAACACAAAAGAGATGGATGCGGTACGATCGTCCATTGACCAACTCTGGTCACCAGAGTGCGGACTGGAGTATAAACACCAGATGTGTGTGACTGACCACCCATCGACCACCTTTAGTTCCCAAAGCGCAAAGTGGAGTATAAACATCAAATGGGTGTGACTAATCACCCATTATAAAACTCCGGTCACTGAAGCGTGGACCGGAGTATAAACACAAAAAGATGGATGCAGTTCGATCGTCTATTCATCAACTCTCGTCCCTTAGCGTGGTCTGGAGTATAAATACCATAAAAAGTGGATGTGGTTCGACCGTCCGCTCCTCAACTCTTGCCTGACTTGGGGGAAAACACACGACTCAAAGTGGATGTGATCTGACCATCTCCTCCCCTGCTCACGCTCGGAGTTCTTCAGAACAATCATCTTACTCCAAAGGCTCAGCAGAAACAAGATCCAAATGGAAGTAGATGTGGTATGACCGTCCATGCATCGACTCCTACCTTGGATGCAGGGGGAGTTTGGGAGCCCAAGCCTAAATTGAATGTGGTTCAACCATCCAACCTAAGGAGGATGTGATACGTCCATCCACAACTTTGTTTTTACTTGAGGTACGGCAAACTATCCAAGCCTTGCCCGGGCATCGACAAGCCCAAAATCCAAACCAAGACATGGACGCGGTTCAACCATCCAGTAAATAACTCTGGTCCCCCTATGCGGATTTGAGTATAAACACAAATTGGGTGCGGTTGGACTACTCACCAATAAACTCTTATCCCCAGAGTGCAGATATGAGTATAAACAAAAGATAAGTGCAGTTCGACCACTCAATATTCCATAAACTCCGACCTGAATTCGATAGGAGGAATATAAACTCACTATGGATGGAATTCGACCGTCCATGAACTAATTCTACTAACCAAAGAATAGGAATGAGAGTACAAACTACTACAAGCTGAGTATGACATCTTACTATAGCTCTGGCTGGGCGATCTTTACAACTTAATGCAACGACTGCAAGGAGGCTTATATGCAAAACCAATCGGAATGACATCTGAAGTTACGGGTGATCGACTATATCATGCCATTAGATCGAGGATCAATATCGATCCACACTAACCACAAATGGATGTGACCCGAACGTCCATCGAATAACTCTGATCACTAGAGCAAGGATAGAAGAATAAACCATGAATGAGTGTGACTTGATCATTAATTCTCCAGCACCCTCCTTCGATTCGTTAGGAGGAGTTTGAAACCGGATGAGCATGACCCGACTGCACCTAAGCTAACTCTAACCCTAGATCTGGTGGGAAAATACGAATCAAAATGGAAGCGACTGAACGTACAACTCTGAATGTATGCGACGCGACCGTTCATTCGTTGACTCTTACAATGATCCAACTAGAAAATCTATACAAAATGGACGTAGCTCGACTATCTGCACACTGATCCTCTCCCTTGGTCCGATAGGGAGCGCATCAATCATTGATTGGACATGACTAGCCTTCCTACTTATCAACTTTTATCCCAGACTTGGGGGCACAAGCGAGGAACGAGATGAATGTGAACCGACCATTCATCAATCAACTCCACAATAGGTTTACCCGTAATCCCCTCTACCTAAAATGGGCATCCAATCCAGTTCTTGTCAGAAAGCTAATGGAAAGTAGCGGAGATGCATTGACTACTCTTACCTAAACAAAGCATGCTCGAAATATAGCTTTCCACTTTCGAGGATCGACCAGCTGGTAGACTCAACTGTTGGATATGATCTGCTTTCATTTATGGATGTGTACTCCAAATACAATTAGATCCTGATGCACGTCCTCGACCATGAGCACACCAACTTCATTACCAATCTAGGGCTATATCATTATTTTGTGGTTCCGTTTGAACTAAATAATGTTGAAGCTACTTACCAAATACTGGTCAACAGGATGTTCAAAGACCAGATCGGGCGATCGATAGAAGTATATGTGGATGATATGCTCGTGAAGTCATGACGATCAAACGACCACATCGATGACTTAGCGGAGATGTTCAGTGTTCTACAAAAATATGAAATGAAACTAAATTCCTTGAAATGCTCTTTCGACATTGCATCAAGGAAATTTTGGGGTTTCATCGTCAACTCTCGTGGAATCGAAGCCAATCCTGAGAAGATTCAAGAATTTCGAAACATCTAGGTACCGAAGATGATTAAGCAAGTACAGAGCTTAAATGAGAAGGTTGCCGCCCTAAGATGCTTCATCTCCAGGGCCACCGACAAGTGTATTCCTTTCTTCGACTTGATCAGGAGAGGGAAAAGGAACTTTTAATGAATGCAGGACTGCATAGACGCATTTCAAGCTCTAGTAGATTACTTAGAGAGACCTCTCATCCTATCCAAGCCACTGGATCGTAAAGACTTATGCATCTATTTAGCGGTGTCGGTACATGCCATAAGTGCCACACTGTTGCACAAAGAGAATCAGATCTAAAGGCTTGTATGTTATGTTAGCAAGAGATTGATAGGTGCTGACAGAAAGTACCCAAAGCTAGAAAAGCTCGTGTACTGCCTGTTGATTGCGTCATGAAAGATTCGCCATTACTTCCAGGATCACCCCATCAATGTCTACACCGACCAGCCGTTACGACAGGTCCTACAGCAACCTTAGACATTTGGAAGATTGCTCAAATGGAATATCAAGCTAAGCCAATCCGATATCACGTATTTCCCTCAAAGAGCTATCTAGGGACAGCCATTAGCAGACTTTATATCTTAATTCACTGCATCAGCCGACTATCCGAAGAGCAGTGGAGAATCGACCAACCGATGGAAAATGTACACTGATGGAACTTCCAATGATCAGTGTTCTGGGGTCGAAGTTATGTTAATGACTCTTGAGGAATGACAGATCTACTATGCCTTGAAACTCGACTTCCTTACAACAAATAACAAAGCTAAGTATGAAGCCTTGATCACCACCCTCAAACTTGCTAGAGAACTAGGAGTGGAAACTTTACATATCTTTTGTGATTCCTGGTTAGTAGTATGCCAAGTCAGGGAAGATTATCTTGCTAGGGGCAGCGTCTTGTTCCTTACCTCGACCGGATCCAAGAGCTACTACCTGACTTCGACTATTACACTATTACACACATCCTTAGAGAACAAAATGAAAAAGCTAAGTTACTTTCCATGCTGGCCAGTTCTGGGGATGCGCAAAAAAGAGACTTTGTCCCGGTTGAATTAACATTCCAAGCATTGACAGATGAAGAATGACAAGATTTTGGAGATGGACCCGAAAAAGGAGTCATGGATGACTCCTATCAAAGACTATCTACAATGGGGAATTATTCCTAAACGGAGGAATGAAAAATGACAGATCCTCCTCAAAGCTTCACGCTGCATCATCCAATAAGGAGTCATGTATGGAAAGGGTTTTATAAATATAAAAGGAGTTTATAAATCATTTTATAGATTATAAAATAAATTTTATAAATAAATTTGGAGATTTATAAAAGGAATATTAAATATGAAATGGGTTTATAAAAAGGGAATTTATAAAGGAGTGAGATTTGTTTTGACTGTTAATCCTTTTTAATTATGGTGGTATAGAACATTCTTTCCACACTTAACAACTAAGGATAAGTGGTTTGATTTATAGTAAGAAATGTTTTAAATGATATTTTTTGGGCCCATTTAAATATGAGTTTGTGAAAAGAGAAATCTTCCTTATGCTTTAGTTAATATACTTATAGTATTGAGATAAGTATACAGATATATTTTCTAATATCGAAAGTATAATGGGCTGTGAATATACTTATACCGGTGAGATAAGTATATAAATGTTTTTCCAAGTATTAAAAAGAGTATAAGGGGTTTGTAAATATTATCTTTTGTAAAGATATTTTGAAGCAAATATTTGAAAGAGATATTAATTAAGGAAAGATTAATAAATAAAGGCTAAGCAAATTCCACATAGGATTAAATCTATGTTTGATTTTGTTTATTTGATAGTTAAATAATTAACTAATCTTGACCTAAAATATAACTTTGGCAATATCCAGGAGAAACACGTGAGTTATATGGCACAATTATCTTCGACGATGATGTACCATGCGTATAAATCTCGTTTTGTTCTCCTATGACAAATTCTAAGGAGATCCGTCCACTTAAACAGTTAGGAGGTGATCTCCATTCTTATCTATTGTCTGTATATTTCCAAAAGAACCGAAGTTGAATTTACCAAGACTATCGAATGTTGGTTCGAAGAGACCGGGATCAGATGAGAATGAATTATCTAAAAACCATCGAACCAACTCAAGCGTTTGAATTGGAAGTATCTTAAAGATGATGGAATTGAAGACGAAGCTCTTTGAAGTGTAATGGCTATATGCTACTAATCCTGAGGGTGATTCCAAAATGGATGTAGTAGAAGTGGTGCCTTCAGTTTGTTCATATCATGAACAACTTGTATGGAAAAATGCTGGCATTGCATTGTCATCTAGAGGGCAGCGTTAGCATTCCTAGTGGTATTGCTAGGGGAAAGGTAATCGTGACCTTACAAGCATCACACCCGGAATATGACTAAATTAGGGATGTGCCGTAGAGCTAAATATGTTGCTCCCATTAGGGTATGATCATCGCCTAATCTAGATCGATATTTATGAATTTATGTATGCTTGAGACTCGGTATGGTTGTAGGCTAATAGCCCAGGGGTGATCATATTTGGTACTATCCAAAAAGGGGTAGGCCGGTCCTTAGTAGCAGAGGTGCAAAAGTTTTCAGCCGCGGTACATTTTATCTAGAGGTGTACTGTATAAAGGTAAACCCTTATCTTGTCATTGTATGGAATCCAATCTCCAATAAGTGCCTTCGGACTTGATTGTATACTTATCCTTGTAGAAATTAACTAATGTAACAATTTCGGCTATGATTAATATCTATTTGTACCTTAGACATTACTATAATATCATTGGATTTTATAATAAAAATGGTTTGGTTATCGTAAGGTAAAAACCCATCCGTGTTTATGTGTGGCATGGTCTTACGAGATACCTTTATTTTGAATGGTTTTTATAAAACATTAAGAATCCATTTGATTGTGTTTCTCATGCTCGTTTTACCAGACTGATCCGGGTGTTATTCTTCTTATAATGCTTAGGGCAGCCCGAGCGTATTTCCTAGATTTAGCTGGAGACTTTGGACCTTCAAGAGACGAGCTAGATGCCTCCAAGACTACTCCCCTATTTTCTTTTATCTTCCGCTATTTATTCTTGTTGTATTTATCAACAATTATAAGGACATGTTTTTATAACTGTCCAGGGGCTGATGATAGGATAGTTGTACTATTTATGTATGTATATTATAGTTTTCTTTTGTAAAGATATGTTGTATGTTTTATATTACTCGGTACAATATGAAATTCTGTTCTGTCTTTTCTTTCTTTTCCCCTAACAATCTGTCTTTCCAGCACTTAGATGCTCGACACGTTAATACAGTGGATGTATTAGTGTCGACTTCTAAGCATTGTAAACGCGGGTCATTGCATCATGGTTCCTTCGACGTTGTATCATGTGCAGTTATGGTTAGATGTATCTATAGGCCCAATTCATATAGTACTTCACTGATCCCACATGCTAATACTCCATGTACCTTAAACATGCGCTGCCCATTTGGCATGGCTATGATGCTCCATTGCTTTGCTTTCTCAGCACTAACTACTTTTAAGTGAAAATTGGGCGTAACACCAAATACTCCACTAAATAAAAATCAATCAAAAAATCATGCTTACCCAATTTCACAAGTTTAGTGTGGTAAACTCTTTTGCAAAACATTCGATTTTCTTCATCGACCGTCACTGCAAATGATGTCATCTAGCCTGACTTTTGTGACGACCCACCTCCTTGATCCTTAGGAATCAACTCTAATACATCCTCGGTATTCACGTGCCGAAAATCCAATTGCCGGAAAGGCCTATTATCATGGGGTAAAAGAAAATAAAGGTAGAAGACAAACAAATTAGAATCTCACATCGTATTCAACATTTACTTTTACATATGAGTAGTACATGCAATTACTCTAAATTGCTCCATCAGAGTTCTAGTAAGTACTAATCCAGCCAGCATAATTATAACCGCCTATCCTCACAAGTGCTGGTAGATACATAACACATAATACAGCGAAAAATAGATGACTATCTACATAGGACCCTCCACGCATCATATTTCTCCCAAAATGCTCCATGCTTCTCCCAAAATGCTCTATGCTACCTAACTACTTGGCTGCCCGAAAAATAGGGCACCCAGATTTTAAGGTGAAAAGAAAATAAACTCCGAGTCAGTCATGAGACTAGTGTGAGAAACTCAAAATACGAATATTTGAAAACAAAGGGTATCTCATAAGACCACGCCGCACACAAACACAGAAGGGGTTTTTACCTTATGGAAACCAAAACATTTGCCATGCAAAATGTAGGAATATTATTTCTAATGACATTCTGTTGAAAACAATTTTTAGGTAGATATGCACGATCTTAGCCAAAATTGATACATTATTAAATTCCAGCATACTAGGCTCTACAATCAAGTCCCAAGGCACTTATTGGAGAATGGATTTCCATACAATGGAAGGTAAGGAACTACCTTCCATGCAGTACATCTCTGAGGGATGTACCAAGGATCAACACCTTTGAAACCTCTACACCTGACAAGACCGGCCTACCCGCAGGCCCATCTATTGGCGGATAGAACCGAATATGACATCACCCTGATTGTAACCGACCTATCCGGGATCCCATAGCATACACAACATACTCGACATATATAGAGTAATCTAGAAAGTTGACCACCATACTCTAATGGTCACGAACCACATAGCCTTATGGCATGCTCTGTTTAAGCCATTTCCAGGTGATGAGGTCCAAGGTAACGATTACCTTTCACATAGCACATTCCACTTCGAATGCCACATTGCCAATCTTATCACACACTATTGATTTCGATAAATGTGCAACCTCTTAGCTCATATGTCTCAAAGAAGGGTGTTAAGTATAAGAGAATTACCTCCTACACCGCTAAACAGGTGTACATTTGTAAAAATCAATGTACGTGCCTTTCAGAAATGTAGTGCCAAACATTCGTCCATACAAGTTGTCGAGAAACTGGACAAACTGAAAGAACTCTCCAACCACATCCTATCGGGAATCGCCCTAGGATTAGTAGTGAGTAGCCCTTGCATCATAGATCAAATGAAGATACTACTGCCACATATAAATGATATGGGAAATTCCCCCGAGAGTCAGTGACAATATCTCTTTATTCCATTTATTATCATTCCATATCTTCAGTTCGAACTCGTAAATTGGTTTGAAGTGATCTCTGGATAGGAATCACCCAAATCTGATCCTGGTTCCTTCAAACCAATCATTGATAAAAAGATGTTAAGTAAATAGGTGTTTATCATTTGATTAATTACTTTCCCTTTATCAAAAATATCTTTTAGAGTTATATATTTTTAAAACATTTCTTTCCAGTATATACGGGATCATTAAACCTTTCTTTAACTTTGGAAATATCAGATGAAAATCATTTCTCATAAATCATATTGCAAAACCATTTTGAGTAAAAAGGGTCGATAGAAATTATACCAATTCTACTCAACATCAATTTTTGTATTCAACCTTTACTTTGAATAACAGTGAAATCACCTTTTAAATTCACATAGATAGTACTAGATTCTCTCCTCGGAATTTAATACCAAGTAAAAAAGTATTATTTCTATACAATCCAAGTTATATTAAATTTGGAAAAAGATAAATCTTTTATATTTGCCTCGTTTGCGACATTTCAGTCTTATATATTCCTCGCCCTGGAAAGAGGCCAGGTGAGCCAGGGCACTGGTTTCTCTTGAACAACTCCTTAGTTTATGCACCTCACATCTTGATCTCACAAATAGAAAAATCCAATCTACTCATTGGCTTTTAGAGCTAAGATTAAATCACTTGATTATAATAGTTTTTCTTTAAATCATTTATTTAAACTCTTTTAAAATAATTATGGAACCACCAAATCAGCTTCAAAATACTTAATTATTTATTTGAAAACATTTATAAAAGATTTGGGAAAGAATACTTAAGTTTAAAGTTATATTTCAAAAGTTATTAAAAGTGCTGCAAAAGGTGCTGCGAATAGTGCTTTTAAGGCTTATTTGCTCAAAACAACTTTTCTATCATTTAGAAATCCATTTTTATAAATCAAATATCTTTTGAAACAATTTAAAATATTTATATAATTTATTCCATATTTTTAAAGAATTAAAAATATCTTTTATAAAGAATTTATCGTTTTAGTTTCCGAACTGCCAAACCGCGACTATTTTGAAAACTTGATTTGCTCATATTCCAAAATCTACCAAACAAATCTCGATTTTTTCTTTTGTTTGAAAACCATGATTTTAAGGGTTCGGAATATTCTTATTCTAATGAATTCTGACTCCGAATCCGTCATATAAATGAATTTAACTTTCTACGGCGCAAAATTGCGAACTACCGTTAAGCAACACACCTATTTTAACTAAATTTTCATGTTCTTTCCAAACTTTATGAAACCACTTTTAAATGTTTATAAAAAATTTAAATCATTTAAAACTATTTCAAAGAGGTTTAATGATTCCATATCACTTTTGGAAGTTGATTCGGAAACTGATTTCCTTATGTAATATCGACGTGTATTTAACATGACTTGTTTACACAATTAAACACTAAATTAAAACAACCAGTACCTAATGATCAAAGCATAGTAAACATCCATCGCAATCATATCACATTATCATTATATGTAACGACCTGTATTTTTAACTATTTTTAAATTATTAAATTTAATATAATTATTGAATAAAAAATGGTTAGAAATAAAAATTTATTGAATTATGTATGTACTTTATTTAATATGAACTTGAATACAATTTTGAAATAACAATTTCAATAAGATTTAAGGAAATCATTTGTGTTAGAAAGAAGTTCAATATATTTAATGTGTTGTAATCAATATCAAGTATTGAATAATAAATGTTAAATTATTTAGATGAAAATAAAATAATTGTTTGATAACTAAAATTCATTTCAAATCTAATATTGGAATTTATTGAAATTCTAATATTGGAATTCATAGAAATTGGATTATTGAAATACTTTAAATAAAGAAGTGAATTTGTTTATGAATTTAAATGTTAGAGCACTGGTTGTATAAATTTTAAACAAACATTTTAATTTACAAAATGGTTTAAGATAAAATTTGAATTTGGAATATTTAATTTATTTTAAATATTGAAAAGTAAAGTTTATAAGTTAAATAACTTGGATTTCAAATATAGTGATTTATTTGACAATTAAATTGTTTAAATTTAATATTGGAATTGTTTAAATAATTGAATCCTGAATTTAATATGAATGAAAACGATTTTAAAAGTTGATTTAAACTTTATTTAAACGAACATGAATATTATTAACTTTTAAAATTGAATTTCAAAGTAAATAAATTTATTTTGGAAATTATTTGTTTTAATTACCGAGTAAAAATAGTCTTTTTGGGCACTGTCTTAGATTTCGATGAAACTAGTTTCATCGAACCTGTAATAGTGAGTTATTATATGATTTCAAGTTTCGTAGTGATCAGACTTATCGTTTGGCCGTGCGAGCTTGAAACGCATAGAAATTAATTAAAGGAATTTAATTAAAATAATTCGATTTTAAAATGTTATCTTCTAAATATGATGGAATTTGTTGCCGATATATGTTCCATTGTGTTCGGAATGGGGGTATAACATATAGAACACTAGGCGGCACACTTCGTTTGGAGTTCGTAATTTTCGGACGTGAATAGTGTTTTGCAAAACTTCTATATAAGGACCTCAATTGCTCAAACCCTAAGAGAAAATGCAGCCGTTCCTTTATATCATTTAATGGCCGAAAATTCATGACCTTCTCTCCTCGATTTCTCCTCATCCGCTCAACGAAATCGCTCGACCACAAAAGGGAAAATGTAGAGCTCAACGAGCTCTACACGTTGTACGGTGGGATTGTGGCGGAACGTCTCAAAATCGCCATGATTTGCTCATGAAGTCGGCGTGGTTTTTGGGTGGTCGTGGGCGAACGGAGGCGGCGGGCGCTACAAGACTTGGCACGGTGGTGGAGCAGCGCGAGACGCGTGCGGTGGTGAGGTTAGATCAACGCATGGTGACTTGGGATGGTGGCGTGCACATTGTGATCGATCACGAGTTAGGTTTCTGCCTGGAAGCACTTGCATACCAGGGAAGGGAAAATTAAGGTTAGCTTAAATTATTTTATTAAGTTAATTATTTTGTTAATGATAATTTAATAATATGAATGTTTAAAAACTCATATCTTTTTTGTGCGAGGTCCGATTCGAGCGAAACAAGTCGCGTTGGAATCGTATCGATGAATGCTTCGACATGGAATATGATTGGAATTTATTTAAAGCTGAAAAATTTTCAGTTTCAAATAAAGGTGAGTGTTTTAAACCTCTCATGAATTACTAAAATATTCCAATGTTAGTTAGATCGAAATCTTGAAGTGATTTATTTTATTGGCTGTTGTTTGGTAATTTAACTGATAGTTGAATTGACATATGGTTTGAACTGATAGGAATTTAAACTGACAATTAAATTTGAAATTGAAATTAAATTTCTAGTTAAACACCCGATATTTTTTTGATTTATTGGCTGATTTGGATGTTGATTGAAACTGAATGCTATTGGTTGATATATTGGATGATTGGATGTTTATTTATTTTATCTATCCCTGTTATCACCCGGTGTATTATTGATAGTATAAAAAATTGTAAATTGAATTATTTCGAATAAATTAAGAAATAGGTTGAAACGATATATACCTATGATACTAGGATTTGGATTGAAATGATATATATCCATCCCTACAATTAAAAATTGAAAACACTATTCACTTGGTAACAGGATAGAAAATTATATATGGATACTGGATTGGTTAAATTAAATAGTTTTAAATTCTTGGTTTTGAAATTATTTAAGTGATAATGTTTTTAAAGAATAAAACAATTGATTTATGGAAATTGAATTATTTTCTAACTTGAGCTTGAAATGTTGAAATTGAAATTGATTAAAGGAAATTGTTTAAAGAATGAAATTTAAAATTCGGAACTATAATTGAAATATGATTTGAATTATGGAACTTGATTCATTTTAAAAGATTTGAACTTTATTCAAACTTTGGAATTCATATAAGTAAAAGGTGTTTTAAATCGATATTTAAAAATTTGGCTCGAAATTGAATTATTTCTAAGATTTGAACTTTAAATTGAACATTGAAGATTAATTTGATTTAAGTGATTTAAGTCGGTATTTTGAAATCGAACTCAAAACTTATGTAAAATTGAAATGGTTTAAAATAAGAATTGAATTTAAACCATTGAATCAAATCGTTAACTCGAATTTGAAGTTTAAAATGAACGTTTAATTGAAGTTAATTCGAATCGAAATCGAAATTAAAGTGATTTGAATTTAAATCGAAATTGAGTTGATTGAATTGAAAGATTTGAAATCGAATCTGTTTGATTTGAAATTTGGACCCGAGTCCGGATTTATTGGAAATGATAAAAAACTGTTTAAATTTGAAATTAATTTTACTATAAACTATTTTAAAATTCATCTTTTAAAATTTTTAAAATTATTTAAATTTTCTAATCATTTAATATATATAGTATTTTAATATCTAAACTATTTTGACTATTTTAATTTTTCAAATTATTTAACTTTTCAAGCTATTTAACTTTTCAAACTATTTTAACTATTCAAACTATTTTCAAAAAAATTCAAACTGCTCTAGTTGGGAACTGTTTATATTTAAATCGTGGATTTAAATGAGAATTTGGTTAAATTGAAGTTATAACCTAAGTTGAAATTCGAAACAATTTTGGAAATTAATAAAATGAATTTGTAACGAAATTGTTTTCGAAGTGGAAAATGATTATGGAATGAAATGTTTTTCAAGTTAAATTGACATATTTTAAGTAAATATGTTGATTTTGAAATAAATGACATTTTGAAGTGAAAATGATATTTTGATATCAAGTATGAATCGTTTTCGAAATGTAAAAGAACCAACCGGTGTGTAAAATAACGTTTGGTTGTTAAATAGACCGGGGCCGATTAACTCTCTGTCAATGTTGGAACCACTTTAACAACCGTGTTCGCGGAGGAGACTCCAGAATGAAGTGGTTGAATTTGGTGTACGGTTGCTGGATTTGAAGAAAGAGAACGATGATGGATTAGCCCCGACACTTGTGTCAATTTGCATGATTAAAACTGGACGGCTTGAACCAGGCCAAGTGGGCTAGCTACCCCTAGCGGACATCTGTTCTTCGATTTTCTTGTGGAATCGGTCCATACTATTACCTTGTTGTTGATTTCGATTGGTGCACCTTGATTGGGATAACCTCCTTTTGACTCGATATGGGATGGGTGGATGCGATGGGCGGTCATTACAGTGATGCATTACCACCAGCATGGCGACTCGAACTAGTAGCATACTACCTTGGGTATTGCCTCACATGCCTTGTCATACTTTTATCCTTATACGAGACAACTATGATTTTGGTTTAGTGTTTTCGTATCACGGCGCATCCCTATCTACCGACCTTCTACTGGTTGTGTTATATGCAAACTATACGATAATGTTTAAAAAGCGTTAAGGGGGATTAATGTAAAGCCTTAATGCTAGGAAAAATATTTATTTTATTGATTAAACATTATATATATATAGCGTATTCTACTATATATAGATATTTTGACGGACCCTTATGAGATGGAAAATCCCGTAACATCTCTTAAGTTATTGCGCGCACGTTATACACTAGATATGAGATGTAAAACCCCGTAAACATCTCTGACGCTATTACACTCCTGTTATATGTGATATTGATTTGACTCACATAAGAAAATTTTAGTTCTGAGTCGAGTGTATTATTTTACTTTATGCTCGGGTCAGCCCTGAGTTTTCAGCGTATTGAATATTTTTTCTCTGGAGGACGAAGACAAAGATTTGTATATTATTATTACTAATATTTCCCTACATCATGTTGTTCTGTTGTATTATTCTATTGTTCTGTTGTATATTTATAACTCTGATAGATGTCTTAAATTTTAATCAAATGTGTAGTATAAACAGCTTCATGAATTGTTTATTTGATCATTTTATTTTGTCATTCCACTGCGAGATTCCATGTTTGTTTTCTTCTTTTCTTACTTTTCTTAATTAAGCCCATTGATAATCCATGTTTCGGATTGTTTTGAGTTGGTCATGTGTGGTTTATTGTCGACTTAAACCTTTCGAAATATGGGTCATCGCATTATATATATATATATAGTTTCTCACTTAATTTTTGATCGAACTAACTTTAAAACGGGTGTAGCTCCGCTATCTCGAAATTGGAGCTTATGACTACTAGCACAAATGATCCTAAGGGGTTTGGCCTCGGTCTTGGAGGCTTAGAAGAGCTCGGCCTTGCTTGGTAGTGGTGGTGGAGGGCTTGGTTGTACACGGCCATGGTGGAGGATAAGGAAGAGTTCACTAGCTTTAACTTTGGTTTGAAGTGGTATAGATTTCAATTGATTTTGGTATAACTTTCTTTTGATTTTGTAATATTTTCTTTCTTAAGCCATGGAAGCCACTAATGTAGAGAAGAAGAGGATAAAGAGCTTAGGAATTTCATGGAAGAAGAAGTGTGAATGAAGTGAAGAGAGGTGGGTGCTATTTATAGGAAAATGTAAGGATGTGAATATCATGATATTTCCACACAAACACATCACCATTTCATCACCACCACACCTCACCTCTACATCATGTTCAACCAAAATGACCCCCTCCATGTTCATGGCCATATGCCTCCTTTGAATGGTAAGTTGATTTGATTTTTGATGGGAAATATCTTGATATTTATTTCTCTTTACCATAAGTGAATTTGTATGTATGGTAATTCTTATACGTACTTGAATGTGCATGGATGTAAATGTGTATGTGTGTATAAGTGTATATATGTATGTCACTTATAGCTTGGAATGTTGTATAACTTTTCTACGTTAAGCCGTTACGATTTCCGATTTCGATTCCTAGTCACATTTGCACTTATTAGTTAATATATGTATATTTGTAAACAAAGTTTGATAATAATATTTCTATCATTATATAATAACTAAAAGGGTTTTATTTAATAATTAGAATAATTATTAAATCATTTAAACTCAATTTAAATTCAAAAAATCATTTATTCGAAAATAGTGATATCATTGATGATGTCATAAAGAGATTTTATTTTCATAAATAAAATAAATAATTTTATTATATATTCTTACTCATAAATAATAGGTAGATGTATCCAGCTCCATGCACGATGTCGGATGGTCTAACAGTTGTTTATTGATAAAATGGGTTTCTGTCATTTTATCGATATATCTTCCAAAGTATATATTTTTGTAAATATTTACTTAAAATAAGATTACCAATATTATTTATTGTTCAAAAAATTATCATTTATGTTAAAAAGTCTTATATTTGGATAATTTAAAATTATTCTGAAGTGATGAATTTGCGGGTCGTTGCATACTTCCCCCTTAAAAGAATTACGTCCTGGAAATTTAGGATAAGAAGAAAATGTCTCGAAAAGTAATATATATTTTTTGACAAGGGGAAATATATACAAGATATGATAAGTGACCACACCACGGGTGGTGAGTACACTATCTTGATACCACATGCACTATTATACATCAATCTTAAACTCAGGATACGCTTTCCTCATTCTATCTTCTATTTCCTATGTGCAGTCTTTGGCATCACCACTCCATTGAAACTTTACCAACCTTACACCTTCCTTCTTAATCGCTTCTCATCGTGATCCGCGATTCAAATTGGTCGTCTAATAACTGCCAAATTTGGTTCCACCTTTAAATCTTCGTGGGTAGTTGTTTCTATAATATGTTCCGGATCATGCACATAGTTTCCGTAGATGGGATACGTGAAAGACATTATGCACACCAGACAACCTTTCAAGCAATTCCACATGATAAGCTAATGGGCCAATTTGCTCAAGAATGGGAAAAGGTCAAATTAATCAAGGTGCTAACTTTCTTGCCCGTCCAAATCTTACCACTCCTCTCATCAGAGAGACTTTCAAGAATACAAAATCTCCAGCTGATACTTCGAAATTCCTGCACCTTTGATCTGCATAACTCTTCTACCTACTCTAGGCTTCTTTCATCCTTTTTATGATCAAGTCTACCTTTTCTGAAGCTTCTCGAATCATATCAGGACAAAGTGCTAACCGATCTTTGGTTTTGATCCAACATGCTGGGGATCTACATGGACGACCATATAAAGCTTCATATGGTGTCATGCCAGTAGTTGCCTGATAGCTGTTATTATTAGAGAATTCCACCAGATGAAGATAGTTTTCCCATGAACCTCTAAAATCAAAAACACAAGTTCGCTGAAGATCTCCAACACTCGATTTACCCTTTTAGTTTGCCCATCGGTTTGAGGATGGTATGCGATGCTTATACTACGCTTAGTTCCCAAATTTGTTTGTAATGCCTTCCAGAACGTACTGGCAAAGATTGGATCTTCATCGCTAACTGCTTGGAGTTGTGGGTGGATTCTTTTTGTCTAGCGTCATCGGAAACCCATTCTACCAAATCTACGAAGGTTCCCTTTACATGCCCGGTCATTCTATCCTAATATTGCCCTTTCATCTCAGCGATAAATTTCATTTTTCTTTAAAGGAGTGTCTATCAGACCCGGCTTAAAATAGGACAATTCACTGAACTTGTTGGAATGTTCTTCCACCGACATCTCTCCTTGTTTTAAATCCATAAAACTCCGATAAAAGTGGGATTTTCCTACAGCTATCATATTTTGTTCTTTCATGACTTCCTTGAACCGTTTCCATGAGAAATTATCTTATGAATCATTCAGAGTTATGGACTCCATCATGATAAAGCCCCTTATTATAACTGCCAAGAAGCTAAAAACCTTTTCTGCTCATCCCTGATATTCAATCCGTTAAAAATTTTGTCACAAGAGCGGATTCAACCCTAAACTTCAATAATGGACTTCGTTCCTTTGAATGGTTTACCACCCAAACTAATGTAATTCTTGCATAGAGTAGCAAAGTTAATTTGAGGTTGAACAAGAATTACCACTTCCTCAATTACTATAGCATTTGATCGACCGTTGGTGGTCGTAGTGTAGCTACCTCCATTTCATCCTCTTCTATTTCTCATCTCCTACTATCTGCATATAGTAAGGAAACATCTTTAGAATTACAGACGAAATTATCTTAGGGAATGGGTATAAAACTCAAATATACTTATTCAGATAAAATTTCAAATATGCACTCTTTTTGACTAAACTCATTCTAGGGCATTACTAACCCTATCTCTAATGAGTTGACCCCATCCAGGTCTAGGTATTTGCTCAACCATAAGCTCTGATACCAAATGTGACGACCCACCTCCTCGACCCTTAGAAATCGACACTAATACATTCTCGGTATTCATGTGCCACAAATCTAAGTGTCGGAGAGGCTGATTATCATAGGGTAAAAGAAAATAAAGGTAGAAGACAAACAAAATAATCGTATTTAACATTTAATTATACATATGAGTAGTACATGCAATTAATCCAAATTGCTCCAACAGAGTTCTAGTAAGCACTAATCCAGCCAGCATAGTTATAACTGCCTATCCTTACAAGTGCTGGTAGATACGTAACACAAAATACAGTAGAAAATAGATGACTATCTACATAGGACCCTCCGTGTTTCATATTTCTCCCAAAATGCTCCATGCTTTTCCCAAAATGCTCCATGCTACCTAACTACTTGACTGCCCAAAAATAGGGTACCCAGAGTTCAGGGGAAAAGAAAATGAACTCCGGGTCAGTCATGGGACTGGCGTAAGAAAATCAAAATACAGACATTTGAAAACAAAGGATATCTCATAAGACTATGGTGCACATAAACACGGAATGAGTTTTTACCTTATGATAACCAAAACATTTGCTACGCAAAATCTAGCAATATTATTTTTAATGACATTCTTTTAAAAACAATTTTAAGGTAAATATACATAATCTTAGCTGAAATTGTTACATTATTAAATTCCAGCATACTAGGCCCTACAATCAAGTCCGAAAGCACGTATTGGAGAATGAATTTCCATACAATGACAGGTAAGGAACTACCTTCCATACAATACATCACTAGAGGGATGTATTAAGGATCAACACTTTTGAAGCCTCTGCACTTGCCAAGACAGGGCTTGCCCGCAAACCCATCTAGTGGTGGATAGAACCGAATATGACATCACCCCGGTCATAATCGACCTATCCGAGATTCCATTGTATACACAACATACTCGACATATATAGAGTAATCTAGAAAGGTGATGACCATACCCTAATGGTTGTGATTCACATAGCCTTATGGCATGCCCTGTTTAAGCCATTTCCGAGTGATGAGGTCCAAGGTAACGATTACCTTTCACATAGCACATTCCACTTTGAATGCCACATTGCCAATCCTATCACACACTATTGATTTTCACAAATGTACAACCTCTAAGCTCATACGTCTTAGAGAAGGTGTTAAGTATAGGAGAGTTACCTCCTACACCACCAAGCAGATGTACGTTTGTAAAAATCAATGTACATGCATTTTATAAATGCAATGTCAGACATTCATCCATACAAGTTGTCCAGGAACTGGACAAACTGGAGGAACTCTCCTATTACATCCTGTCGGGAATCACCCTAGGATTAGTAGCGAGCAGCCCTTGCATCGGAGATCAAAAATGAAGATACAACTGCCACATATAAATGATATGGGAAATTTCTTTCAACGGTAAGTGATAATAGCCCTTCATTCCATTTATTATAATTCTATATCTTCAGTTCGAACTCGTAAATTGGTTCTAAGTGGTCTCCGGATAAAAATCACACAAATCCGATCTCGGTTCCTTCAAACCAATCATCGATAAAAAGTTGTTAAGTAAATAGGTGTTTATCATTTGACTAATTACTTTCCCTTTATAAAAAATATATTCTAGAGATATATATTTTTAAAACATCTCTTTCCAGTATATACGGGACCATTAAATCTCACTTAAACTTTGGAAATACAAAATGAAAATCAATCATATTGCAAAACCTTTTTGAGAAAGAATGGTCGATAGAAATTATACTAATTCTACTCAACATCAATTTCCATATTCAACATTTACTATCCATCGAATAACGATGAAATCACGTTTTAAATTCACACGGATAGTATGGGTTCCCTCCTCATAAATTAATACCAAGTATAAAAGATTATTTCTATACAATCAAAGTTGTGTTAAATTTGAAAAAATTAAATCTTTTATACTTCCCTCGTTTTCGACATTTTGACCATATCTATTCCTCACCCAGGAAGGAGGCCAGGTGAGCTAGTGCACTGGTTTCTCCTTAAAATCTCCATAGTTTAAGCACCTCACATCCGGTTCTCATGAATAGAAAAATCCAATCTACTCATCGGCTTTTAGAGCCAAGATTAAATCACTTGATTTTAACAGCTTTTTTTAACCATTTATTTAAACTGTTTTAAAATAATTATGAAAACTACAAATCATCTTCAAAATACTTAACTATTTATTTGAAAATATTTATAAAAGATTTGGGAAAGAAAAATTAAGTTTAAAGTTATATTTCAACAGTAATTAAAAGTGCTGCAAAAAGTGACGTGAATAGTGCTTTTAAGGCTTATTTGCTCAAAACAACTTTTCTATCATTTAGAAATCCATTATCATAGCTCAAATCTCTTTTAAAACAGTTTGAAATATTTATAGAATTTATTCCATATTTTTAAACAATTAAAAATATCATTCATAAAGAATTTATCGCTCTGGTTTTCAACTGCCAAACCGCGACTATTTTGAAAACGTGATTTTCTCATATTTCAAAATCTATTAAAGGAAATCTCGATAGTTTTCTTTTGTTTGAAAATCATTATTATAAGGGTTCAAAAAATTCTTATTTCAAAGAATTCTGACTCTGAATCGTTCGTATAAATGGATTTAACTTTCTACGGCGCGAAATCACGAACTACCGTAATGCGGCGCGCCTATTTTAACTAAATTTTCATATTCATTTCAAACTTTTTCGAAACACTTTGAAATGTTTATAAAACATTTCTAAATCATTTTAAACCATTTTAAATGGGTTTAATGATTCCATATCACTTTTATAAATTGTTTTAAAAAGTGATTTCCCTGTATAATATCGACGTGTATTTAACGTGACTTGTTTACACAATTAAACACTATTATAACGTGACTTGTTTTGAAACTTGACTTATCTACATAATACATATTATATATGTAATATAAATTTTTCGATCGAGCCACACAAATGAGACGCTGGCGAAATTTTCCGTATATTTAAGGTGTTAAATTTTTTTCGAGAATTTTAAGAAATTTGAATACTAAAATTTAACTTTTGTGTTATAACTTGGAATGATATTAGTTGGTATTGGTGAATGGATTTAAAGACTTAGAAAATTTTATAATCTATTTCAACTAATTAATTTTGGAAAGTTAATAGGTTTTGTGGTATTTTTCTTACCTTGGCAATTTCGAGGAAGAAATTCTTTTAAGGAGGGAAGTCTGTAATGATCTAGGATTTTGGTCATTCAAAATTAAATATTTAATTAATTTTAAATATTGAAAAGTTAATTTTATAAGTCACACGGCTTAAATTTCAAATATAAGGATTTAATGTGAATAAAAATGATTTCGAAAGTTGATTTAAATTTTGTTTAAATAAGAATGAAGATGGTAAACTTTTAAATTTGAATATAAAATTGATTATAATGGTTTTAATAATAATCTGTTTAAATTAACATGTGAAATTAGCTTTCCAGGGCACTGTCTTGGATTTTAATGAAACAAGTGCCATTGGATCGGTGATAGTGAATCGTTATATGTTAAAAAAATTCATGGCGATCGGACGTATCGTTTAGTTGTGCGAGCTTGAAACGCGTAGAAATTAATTTAAAGGAATTTAAATTAATATAATTTGATTTTGAAAGTTAACTTCTATATATGATGGAATTAGGCTCCGATACTAGTTTCATTATGTTCGGAACATGGGTATTTAGCATATAACACCAGGCGGCATGCCTCGTTTGGAGTTCGAGATTTTGGAGCATGAATAGTGCTTTGAAAATTTTCTATAGAAGGACTCTCACTTTCTTCCATCTACTAAAACTCTAAAAATAAAACCATAGCCGCCAATTTTAAGTAGCCACATCTAACGACCATTATCAGCTATGGCCACTTGAGGCGTTGTTAGGCCTCGACCCTAACTGCGAAGTTGAACGTCTCGGCAAGATGTAGCAAATGTATGGTTGGATCGTGCTAATTCGGCGTGCGTTGGTGGCGAAGTTAAGTTGAAAGCAGTGATTGGAGCTTGCATTTTCGAGCTCATTCTTGCACTAAAGGGCATCGGGGATGACGACTCTGGTGGGAATGGAAGCGGCTTGGGTTGGGAGTTGGCAGCGTGGACGCGGCGATGGTTGGAGACGTAATGTTGTGGTGGCATGGTGACGAAGTCGCGACGTTGGTTTTGAAAATGGTTGGCCTAGAGATAAACGAACTTAAGCTAATTACATGATTAAGGTGGATTAATTTGGTTAATGATGAAATTAATTTTATTACTTAAACTATAAATCTTATAAATGTGATAACTCTGTCGTACGAGGTCCAAATCGAAAGAGGCCAGTCGCATTAGGTTCGTATCGACGAATACTACGTTATGGAATTGGATTGGCGAAATTTAGAGCATGTAAAATTTTAGGCTAAAATCGAACGCCCGTTCGATTTTAATTCAAATGCTTCGTCGGCAACTGAAATTTCGGTAAGTTAACTCACCTCTTTAGACCCACTTATATTTTATATAAGTGTAGATATTTTTATGGATGCTTGTTTGTTGATTATTTGGATGATTTACTGTTTTATCAGTTGGTTTGGATTTATTCCCGCCCTAGGAGTGGATGACCTTTTATATATACCTGCCTAGTTGCGGACCACCCTTATTATATGCTTATATACTGTATGTGATGCAGGAGGACATGTTGGAGGGATTCAACAGGATTCCTCACCATTGTTGATTTTACTTTTCATATATATTTTGATATATGATTTGTTATATGCCATATTTGAAGACATGGACATGATTTTGCCTACTTAGTGCAATAGTAGCGGCCGTCCTTATTTTAGTATTTTTGAATACTATAAAGTCATAGTTTTGGTCCAAAAAGGATTTCAAAGCAATTTGAAAGTTTTGTATGTTTTAATGATCATTTAGGATTATTAAAAGAGGAGATTTATCTTACGTTAAATAAAGGCATGATTTTTGGAATTTTGAACTAATGGTTTTATGAAATGTTTTAAAGAGAAGTTTTTATTTTATTTTAGAGATTTAAAGAGATGGTTGTTTTTAAATAAAAATAGAAAGATTTTGGAATTAATATTTATAAGGTGTTTTATGAAAAATGAGTATATTAAATAAAAGTTTTATAAAAAAGAGATTTTATAAATAGATGTGTGATTTATAAAAGTAATATTTTATAAATAAAGTAATAGATTTTTAAACAAACTTTTATAAATATTAGAAATGGATTTTAATTGATATTTTGTAAATGGATTTATAAGTAGAATTTTATAAATAAAGACATTTTGTAAAGAGAAGTTTTATAAAATAGAATGGAGATTTATAAACATAGTTTTATAAATATGGAAATAATATATGCTGAGATTTGAATATGGATTTTTATAAAGGAAATCCATTCACGTTTTAAAAGTTAAAATAATATTTTAAATAAATGTTTCGAAAGTGATATTTTTCGATGAAGTTAAATAGTTTTAAAAAGTGGTTTAAAATGTACTAAAGGATGAAAACATAGATTTCAACATTTATTGTTGTGATAGATGTTTTCGAGAAAGCGAGGAAGGCATAGACTATAACACTGTTGTTATAGTAAGAGATTTTCGAAAGGAAGTATTTTATATAGTATACGGGATTTATATATATAGTCGAATCCCTATACTATTATTTTGGGTTGTCGTGACAATGTTTTACGTAACATTCGTTTTAACCCAATAAAACATGTTTTAGAAAATATGAAGCTTTCCCCAAAAGATTTGTATATATACTTATTACAGATTTAAGTATATGGAGATATTTTCTAAGTGTTGAAAACAAAATGGTTTATTAATATACTTATGCCGTTGGAATAAGTGTATGGAAATGTTTTCCAAATATCAAAAGATTAAAATGGTTTTGTGAACATATATTTTTAAAGATATTATGAGATAAATATTTGGAAAGTGATTTAATTAATAAAAGATTAATTAAACAGGCCTAGTGACTATTTGTGTGCTAGATTGTATTTTTGGCCATTTTTGGATCCTTGACTTGATGTGGAAATTGATTATTCGTGCATTTAGTACAAGGCCAACTGAGTAGTTTTGATTATCATTTGGTATTAAGAATGATGATTTGAGTAGGGCGACGTGACTATGGTACTCCAATCTACTGAGCTTCCTTCATGGTCAAAGGATAGTAAGTTGAGAGTTGGAAACATGATAAGTCTACGAGACTTGGTTTCCTTATGAGGTTGATGGCCTCTTATCGATTGTTGGTCCAGAGAGACCGGGATCAGATTTATCCGAAAACCACTTCAGACCATCGTATGCGTTCGAAAGTGCAGATTTGTTGAAGATGATGATTTTTGAAGACAGAGATCTTCATGGTGTAGGGCTGCTTACCACTAGCCCCGCGATTCCATATTATATATATGGTGGCAGTAGTGCTTCATTCTGAAAATCTTCGATGCAAGGACTGCTCACTACTAATCCTAAGGTTGATTCCTGATAGGATGTAGTAGGAGAGTGCCTTCGGTTTGTCCTGTTCTTGGAAACTTGTATGGACGAATGTCTAACATTACATTTCTAAGAACCATGTACATTGCTTTTTACAAACATACATCTATTTGGTTGTGTAGGAGGTAACCCCTCTTGCACTTGACATCCTTCTCTAAGGCGTATGAACTCAGGGGTTATACTCTTGTGGAAATCAATTAGTGTGTTATTCGAAATGGAAATATGGCATTCAAAATGGGATTTTATGCTTGGTGAAAGGTAATACATTACCTTAGACCTCAAACATCGGAATGACAAAAACATGGTAGATGCGGCAGGGTTATGTGGGTCGCTCCCATTAGGATATGGTCGTCACCTTTTTAGATTACCCTCTATATTTAAGGTATGTTGTGTATTGTGACGCCCCACTCTGAGACCCACATTAGCAAAGAGTATTACAAGGTAACACCGTCTGCTAATACGAAGAATATAGCTGGTTAGGAGCGACCATCTATAACCTTGTCTTAATTATCTATTGAATACGCCGATAATTGCTACTTCTTACCTAAATGGATCGACATATCCAATAAATACTTAATACAAAGCCATGGGTGGCTAAAGGATCTATCAGAATAAAATATAACAACTCAAATGTAATACACATCACAGAACAGTAGATCATCACATGCATTTTCACATATACAGATACATTACAGAGTATACAAAATGATACATGTCAAGTGGTAAGTAAACCACAATATATAGGCGAGTCAAAAGAATACATATTAGAGTTATAGCCAAAAGGGACTACATAAAAAGCTATAACAAAAAGGAACTAGCGGAATAGTCCATGCGGAAGCAAAATAGGCTAAGTCCAAAGTACCTAACCTGAAACATCTCGGTCTGACCTGAGTATAAATACACGGGTCAGTCTAGCTAAACAAATCAGTTAGATAAACTAAATGATAATGAACATACAAGGTCATAAAATACCACAAATATCTCCAAAAGAGATAACCAAATCATCTAACAAAAGATGAATCAAAACAAGCCTCATATCATTGGCAACTCAAATAAACAAAGGATATCATATCCCAATACAAGCCAAAAGGCAACTAACAAATACCAATAAAGGTAACACAAGTTTCCACAAGGTAATCGCTATATATCGTGTGGCTCAAAGAACCTACCCCGAAAGGCGATACACTAGGGGAATATAATTGTCAAAGAAACAAAAGATGCTCGAGCTCAGTACTGTATAACAAGGATCCATACGCCCGAAGGCAACGCCCAAAGGCAACGCCCGAAGTCAACAAACCCCGAAGGCTCAAGCCCGAAGGCAACAAACCCTGAAGGCTCAAGCCCGAAGGCAACAAACCCCGAAGGCAACAAACCCAAAGGTACAAGCCCGAAGGCAACATACCCGAAGGCAACAAACCCCGAAGGCAACAAACCGTAGTGGCGAAGGTCCAAAGGCCCAGTACTGGACACCACTAACTGGCAGAATGTGTCGCAACTCTCAGAAAGGAACCTGAAAAATGTTAAAGTGAGTCCCATTCCACACGTTCGCACTAAACGGTTTACTAACCGTTAGTCAATTTCACACTCAAAGCAGTACAAAGTTCACCTCATCTCACCGGTAAACTAGACCCAAAGGTCAAAACGGTCAAACGAATAGATTAGGAATTAACTTAAAAGATAAACGCATGTGTTCATAGCACACGTTTTATTTAATTATTTGATTCTCCTCCCTCTTCGCTCGAAGTGCAAAATCATGTGTTTTATATAGAAATTATAAATTGGAGAAACAAGCTTTTAATACAATTTAAAAAGATCACTTTATAAAAAATCCGTGTACGAAATAAAAAGAGAATCATCAAAGTCAAGTATGCAATAACAACTAATTGGAATCGACACAAATTGATAAAAATTGGAATCCCACACAAAATAGGCAAATTGGGCTGAGTCAAGCAGATTTAGACGTCTGAATTGTATATTTCAGACGTCTGAAACTGGAGCTCAGGCAATACTTTGCCTAGGCCAATGATGGCCAAATCATATCGGAAGCAATCGGATGAGTGACGATGGCTAGGGGTTTACGCCAAACGACTACCCAACCTTAAAGACTCACCAATACACTCCGACCAACATGCCCAAACATCCATAAGGATATTTCATAGATTTTGACTTCAAACGCTAAAAATTGGAATATTCATTAAACCAATTCAATTCAAAAGCAAATGGACAAGGAATATATGTTAGGAATTGCTACCTAACACTATCAAAGATATAGACGTAGATGTGAGTTCAAAAACTCACTTTTTAACCCAAAAAACTCAAGAGAGAAGCTATAGAGCAAGGCAAGAACAATCACCCTTCAATTATAACCCAAGGAGCTTCAATCTAAGCTCAAGAACAAATATTTTCTAAGTTAGGCTTTAGGAAATTTCAGAAATCGAAGAGGAATTGAGATGGAAAAGGAGAAGAAGGTGCTTACCTAAGCTTCTCTTTGATTTAGGAGCAAGAATTAGAGTTTGCAATTGAATCTAGGGCTTAGGAATTTCCATTTCCCATTCTTTACCCCATTTTCAGATGAGCTTGAGTGTTAGGAAATGAAATGAGTGAATGGAGAGGAGAGGGGGCTGAGTTAGGGTATAGGATGAGTTGGGTGAAACCCAAACCCAAAAGCCCACTTAGAAAAATAGCCAAATTCAACCTACTCCAAACATATCGATGCTTATATTCAAAAAAGTCGCAAACAACATTTTGAACTCAATGGGAATGGTCTCGAGTCCAAATTGTTGATTCTCAACTTCCTTCCTGATTCAGACGTCTTAAATTTCCAAACCAGACGTCTGAATCTTGAAAAATATGAGTTCTCAAACTCCATTCAGACGTCTGAAATGAACGATTCAGACGTCTGAATCTGGAAAAATATGAGTTGTCCAGAACAATATTCAGACGTCTGAATCATCCATTTTCAGACGTATGAAAATGGCAATTTTAGCCTATTTCCTTTCTAGTTTGCTTCGAACAATTTCATACGTCTGAATGCTTCATTTCAGACGTCTGAATCTCTGTTTGACAGTTTTAATCTATTTTTTTCAAATAGACACCTCCGAACTCGATCCACAAAGACTTTTCACTATTTCGACTGTTCTTTGACGAATAGTGACCTTTTCGGACTGAAAATCCGACCGACGATGCTACACTTAAATTAAACATTTAAAATATATCATCGTAAAATATGCGAGTTGTTACAGATCTCCCCTCCTTAACAAAATTGTATCCATGCAATTCCTAGAGAAGAATTTGCAACAACTACATACTTACATCACCCAAAAAGAAAAGAAAATAAGCTTTAGATAAAAAGATATTCTCATCATTGCTAAGCAAAGATAGAAAACCTGGATAAGATCGCTCGATAAACTCTCTGGTTTCCCAAGTACAGTCATTGGGATTAGCGGACCATTGAACTTTAATGAGCGGCACGTCCTTGTTTCGAAGGTGTCTCACCTCAGAGGCAAGTACGCGAATAGGCTGCTGTACAATAGATAAGTCTGGTGAGATCTCAAGCCCTTGCAAATCAGGAGAGTCGATAACAGAATCCGATTCTCGAAGACACTTCCGAAGCTGAGAGACGTGAAACACGTCGTGAACACCGGATAGATGAGCTGGAAGTGAAACTCTATAAGCCACATGGCCAATACGTTCAGTAATAGGAAATGGTCCTACAAAGCGAGGAGCCAATTTCCCTGTCATACTGAAGCGCATAACCCCTTTCAAAGGAGAAACACGAATAAAGACAAGATCATCTACCGAGAACTCGAGAGGCTTCCTACGGTTATCCACGTAGGATTTCTAGCGGCTCTGCGCCTCTTTCATTCTCTGACGAATAAGAACAATCTTCTCAGAAGAATCATGAACAAACTCCGGGCCAAGAATAAGCTTCTCCCCAGATTCCAACCAACAAGAAGGTGATCGACATGGTCTTCTATATAAAGCTTCGAAAGGAGCCATACCGACACTGGACTGAAAACTATTGTTGTAGGAGAACTCTACAAGGGGTAGATGATCCTCCCAACTACCTCCAAAATCAAGAACACATGCATGAAAGAGATCTACAAGAGTTTGATTCACACGCTCGGTTTGTCCATCGGATTGAGGATGATAAGCGGTGCTAAAATTAAGCTTTGTTCCCAAAGCTTTTGAAGACCTTACAAAAATCCACTAGAAAAATAATGGATCTCTATCGCTAACAATAGAAGTAGGAACTCCATGCAATATAACAAGACATAGAGTTCAGCCGAAAGAGGTATAGTCATAAAGAGAAGGACGAGCCTCAAGGCTACACAAAATAAGAGAGGAACATGAATCAGATTCACGATCTCGAATCTCACAAGTGGATAAAGTCTCGAGATCACTCCATTCGGATGTCAAAAAAACGATGCCAATTCTAAAAGCGAAAACAATAGCTGCGGGCACCAGATCATGAATGACATATCTAGTCTCGACAAGCTTTAATTGTCAAGAAGCAATTGCGATAACACATTCCTTTGCAAGAGAATGACACCAAAACCAATACGACTAGTATCGGTACAAACAATAAAGGCTTGGTTCCCTTCGGAAACCGCAAGAATAAAAGCATCGGAATAGAGTTCCTTTAATCGATTCTCTTTCCCGAAAAGCTAAGATTTTCAAAATTATAATTAACTTTAAGTAATCATCTTTTCAGAAAAAATTTACTTTTTTACAAGTCAATTTATTGTGTCTAACTGTCTCATCATAGCGTTTAGGAGATTCCTATCGATAACGTTGATCAAGCGCATCGACCAGAATTCTTAAAGCACTCAATGGGCAAAACAACACAAAATTATTTTATATATGATAACCATGCCTCTTATAAAATTTACAAACATTCTTTGCCTGTTTTAAGAACAAAACCCAATCATACTTATAAATATCTTATTAAAAAGATTTGCAAATTTTAAATTTGTTATTTTCATCCATAATCAATAAATACAAGGATAAACTAATCGAGATATTCGTAGAATACTCGATTCATAAAATGGATGAAATAAGGTAGAAGGTTCGTCAAACCGAATGACATAACGAACCACTCATAAGAATCATAACGAGCGCGGAATGCGGTAAGTGGAATGCTACCTTCCGCAACTCGTAGCTGATAAAAACCAATGGCAAGGTCGAGCTGAAAAACCTTAGCACCACACAATAGATTACCTAGGTGATAATCCTAAGACAAGCTCAAATATATTTCGAAAAATTCACAAATTTCTTGAATGAGATAAATAACACTTTCCTCGTCAAGTGGGTTTAAGGAATAAAAATGTTGCCACCAAATTTGGAAATCAAAATCTTTAAAAACAAAAGAAATCTGCTTAACAGATTGAAGATGTCGAAGATGAATAATCCACATTGGACATAGGATATGGGCTTCATAATAATTAAGCCAATCCTTTCCCAAAAAAAAATCAATTTTGAAGCCTAAGTAACGCATAACATGCAAATCTGCTCGAAAAGAATAATCACAAAAATAATCTCGACATTTTCACAAAGTAAACTGAGTGTTGCAGATCCACCAATCGGATTCGCAATTCTCAATAAAGTCATCAAGCCCATAATATTTAAAGAAAAATAAACAAGTTCTTTTGATATAAAAGAGTGGGACGCACCCGTATCAAAAGAAACCAAATAGGAAGATCACGAAATAAAATAATGCCATCAAGGATTGGAGGAGAATTACCTCTTGGCTGAGAGGAACCTCCAGAAGCCTTAGCAACATAAAGCTTGCCAGACTTGGCATTAGCAGGAATAGTAGGGCAGGAGGAAACATGATGACCTTCATTCTTGCAATAACGGCAGAAGAGAGGCTGAGGACAAGCTCGAATCATATGATCAGGAGAACCACAATTGAAACACTTCTGAATGGAAGGTGTTCCAGCAGATTGAGAGTTAGAACCAGATTCAATAGGCTTTTTCTTCTTGGAAGGGAAAAATTACTGCTTATGAAATGGAAACTTCTTCTTATTGGGGTTCTTGCGAACCTCAATATCATCACCACTATCACACTCCTTCTCGATGGCTTCGAGATGAAGTGCCGAGTCAACTAACTCCTCAAAAGAAAGCTTAAGCTGAAGCATTAATGACTTCTTAAGACATTTCTTAAGACCAGAGACAAACTTTAGATTCTTCTTATAAGAGGTCCTAATGAATTCAAGACCGTACTTAGATAAGGCCTCAAATGATGCAACATATTCAGAGACGGAGGACTTCCCTTGCTTCAACTCAAGGAAGCGACGGGCTAATAAAACTTTCTCAGATTCAGGAACGAATTTGAGTTCGAATCTTTCCCGAAACTGAGTCCAAGAAAGAACAGAGTCATCAAGTTCCGCTACAAGAAGCTCATACCAATCAAGGGCACGCTCTTGCAATAAGCTAGAAGTTACAAGAACTCGATCGTGGTCAGAAAGATCCATGCGAGAGAGGATACGCTCGCATGTGCGAATCCAAGCTTGGACCTCAAGAACAGACTCGGAGCCTTCGAATGGCTTTCCTCCAAGATGAGAAAAATCACTGCACAGGCGTGCAAAGGCAGACTTGCGTGGAGGAGATGCTCGAATAGGAGCTAGAGGCTGAGTGCTCCTAAATAACTCCAAGAACTGATCGGCAGACATATAAACACCGTCCGGATGCGAGCCGTTGGATTTCCCAGCATCCGAGCGTCGTCCTCTGCCTCTTCCGGCCATTAGCTGAAAGCCAAGATAAGATAAAGATTATTCACAAGGTAGATATCATTAATTCAAATATGGAATACTAAATAATAAAATGCATTCCTAGACGTATTCCCAAAATTCTATCTACCCCAAAGGCACGGAAAGAATAAAGGCACGATGATTCAAAGATTCGCAACATTCGTACTACCCTTTGATGTACCGTAATATGTGTCTCTGTTCTATGTTTATCATATTTTGTTCTGAACTCAGCTCCGATACCAAGCTGTGACGCCCCACTTCGAGACCCACATTAGCAAAGAGTATTACAAGGTAACACTGTCTGCTAATACGGAGAATAGAGCTGGTTAGGAGCGACCATATATAACCTTGTCTTAATTATCTATTGAATACACCGATAATTGCTACTTCTTACCTAAATGGATCGACATATCCAATAAATACTTAATACAAAGCCATAGGTGGCTGAAGGATCTATCAGAATAAAATATAACAACTCAAATGTAATACACATCACAGAACAGTAGATCATCACATGCATTTTCACATATACAGATACATTACAGAGTATACAAAATGATACATGTCAAGTGGTAAGCAAATCACAATATACAGGCGAGTCAAAAGAATACATATCAGAGTTACAGCCAAGAAGGACTACACAAAAAGCTATAAAAAAAGGAACTAGCGGAATAGTCCATGTGAAAGCAAAATAGGCTAAGTCCAAAGTACCTAACCTGAAACATCTCGGTCTGACCCGAGTATAAAATACATGGGTCAGTCTAGCTAAACAAATCAGTTAGATAAACTAAATGATAATGAACATACAAGGTCATAAAATACCACAAATATCTCCAAAAGAGATAACCAAATCATCTAACAAAAGATGAATCAAAACAAGCCTCATATCATCGGCAACTCAAATAAACAAAGGATATCATATCCCAATACAAGCCAAAAGGCAACTAACAAATACCAATAAAGGTAACACAAGTTTCCACAAGGTAATCGCTATATATCGTGTGGCTCAAAGAACCTACCCCGAAAGGCGATACACTAGGGAAATATAATTGTCAAAGAAACAAAAGATGCTCGAGCTCAGTACTGTATAACAAGGATCCATACGCCCGAAGGCAACAAACCCTGAAGGCTCAAGCCCAAAGGCAACAAACCCCGAAGGCTCAAGCCCCGAAGGCTCAAGCCTGAAGGCAACAAACGCTGAAGGCAACAAACCCAAAGGTACAAGCCCGAAGGCAACAAACCCCGAAGGCTCAAGCCCAAAGGCAACAAACCCCAAAGGCAACAAACCGTAGTGGCGAAGGTCCAAAGGCCCAGTACTGGACACCACTAACTGGCAGAATGTGTCGCAACTCTCAGAAAGGAACCCGAAAAATGTTAACGTGAGTCCCATACCACACGTTCGCACTAAACGGTTTACTAACCGTTAGTCAATTTTACACTTAAAGCAGTACAAAGTTCACCTCATCTCATCGGTAAACCAGACCCAAAGGTCAAAACGGTAAAACGAATAGATTAGGAATTAACTGAAAAGATAAACGCACGTGTTCATAGCACTCGTTTTATTTAATCATTTGATTCTCCTCCCTCTTCGCTCGAAGTGCAAAATCGTGTGTTTTATACAGAAATTATAAATTGGGGAAACAAGCTTTTAATACAATTTAAAAAGATCACTTTATAAAAAATCCGTTTACGAAATAAAAAAAGGAATCGTCAAAGTTAAATATGCAATAACAACTAATTGGAATCGATACGAATCAATAAAAATTGGAATCCTACACAAAATAGGCAAATTGGGCTGAGACAAGCAGATTCGACGTCTGAATTGTATATTTCAGACGTTTGAAACTGGAGCTCAGGCAATACTTTGCCTAGGCCAATGATGGCCAAATCATATCGGAAGCAATCGGATGAGTGAAGATGGCTAGGGATTTACGCCAAACGACTACCCAACCTTAAAGACTCACCAATACACTCCGACCAACATGCCCAAACATCCATAAGGATTTTTCATAGATTTTGACTTCAAACGCCAAAAATTGGAATATTCATTAAACCAATTCAATTCAAAAGCAAATGGACAAGGAATAAATGTTAGGAATTGCTACCTAACACTATCAAAGATATAGACAAAGATCTGAGTTCAAAAACTCACCTTTTAACCCAAAAAAACTCAAGAGAGAAGCTATAGAGAAAGGCAAGAACAATCACTCTTCAATTATAACCCAAAGAGCTTCAATCTAAGCTCAAGAACAAATATTTCCTAAGTTAAGGTTTAGGAAATTTCAGAAATCGAAGAGGAATTGAGATGGAGAAGGAGAAGAGGGTGCTTACCTAAGCTTCTCTTTGATTTAGGAGCAAGAATTAGAGTTTGCAATTGAATCTAGGGCTTAGGAATTTCCATTTCCCATTCTTTCCCCCATTTTCAAATGAGCTTGAGTGTTAGGAAATGAAATGAGTGAATGGAGAGGAGAGGGGGCTGAGTTAGGGTATAGGATGAGTTGGGTGAAACCCAAACCCAAAAGCCCACTTAGAAAAATAGCCAAATTCAACCTACTCCAAACATATCGATACTTATACTCAAAAAAGTCACAAACAACATTTTGAACTCAATGGGAATGGTCACGAGTCCAAATTGTTGATTCTCAACTTCCTTCCTGATTCAGACGTCTGAAATTTCCAAACCAGACGTCTAAATCTGGAAAAATAGGAGTTCTCAAACTCCATTCAGACGTCTGAAATGAACGATTCAGACGTCTGAATCTGGAAAAATATGAGTTGTCTAGAACAATATTCAGACGTCTGAATCGTCCATTTCAGACGTCTGAAAATGGCAATTTTAGCCTATTTCCTTTCTAGTTTGCTTCGAATAATTTCAGACGTCTGAATGCTTCATTTCAGACGTTCGAATCCCTATTTGACAGTTTTTATTTATTTTTTTCAAATAGAAACCTTCGAACTCGATCCACAAAGACTTTTCACTATTTCGACTGTTCTTTGACGAATAGTGACCTTTTCGGACTAAAAATCCGACTGACGATGCTACACATAAATTAAACATTTAAAATATACCAACGTAAAATATACGGGTTGTTACATGTATGCTTATGGCCATGGATAGGTCGGGAACGATCAGGGTGATGGGATATTCGGTACTATCTATGTTAAAAGTAGGTCGGTTCTGTGTTGGTAGAGGTTGGAGCCTCAGATGCATTTTTCTAGAGATGTACTATCGGAAGGTAGTCCCTTACTTTGTCATTGTATGGAATCCATTCTCCGATATGAGCTTTTATGGTTTTAGTTGTAAACCTATTATGTTGGAATTTAATAAATGTAACAACTTCAGCTATGATTAATATGTATTTGTATCCTAGACACTATTATAATACCAGAGGATTTGATATGAAGTGTTTTGGTTATTGTAAGGTAAAAACATGTCAGTGTTATGTGCGACGTAGTCTTACGAGATACCTTTGTTTTTGAAAAGTTTTTATAACTATAAAATCCAATTGAGATGTGTTTTCTCACGCTGGTTTACCAAACTGATCTAGGCGTTATCCCCTTCCAATGCTTGGGTCGGACCGAGTATATTTATAGATTCAGTTTGGATGCTTTGAGCTTCCGATGATGAGCTAGAGGTCTTCAAGTCGTATTCACATATATATTTATTTTCCATTGCATTGGTTATTTAAATTATCAGCATTTGTGAGGACAGGTTGTTATAACTATCTAGGCCAATGATTAGATATTTGTGTACCCTAATTTGATGTACGCGTACTACAGTTTCTCTTTTGTAAAGATCATTGATTTATATTATATGTTGTTCAGCTGCGTTGTGAGATTCTGTGTTGTTTGCTTTTCTTTCTCTCTTTTCTCTTCTCTTCTTTCTTCTTTCTTCTTTCTTCTTTCTTCTTTCTTCTTTCTTTCCCCTAACCATTCGCCTTTTCGTTCAATTTGAGTTGGACACATGTGCTTTATTGTCAGCTTGAAATGTGCAGAATTGTACGTCGTGATAGGCTTACTTGTTCGGGTTTGGTGCTTACTTCCCTAAGAATTCCATAGTGCTCCACTTTGCCGTATGTTATGTTATTTTAGCTTTTTCAGATATTATAATTCAGTTTCTAAATAAACCCACTATCATTATAAGTGCAATAATAAATAGTGATTTATTTATTGATCAACATGCTCAGTTATCAAGTGGTTGTTCACCGAAAAGATAAAAGTCGAAACCCTTATGACAAATAAATTTGTAATATCTATATTTTGGGTACTCCATTTGATGGTTTAATAATATCTAAAAGCTTGGTATCAGTTTAATAATGAATAGCAGTCTAAAATAGAACGAGAAAGTCAAATTAAGATATTTGATCATATTATCAAGATAGTGAGTAATGACAAGTTGAAAAGCTTTAAACAATCAAATTTGTATGAGATACCATTACAAAGAACTTATGGCTGTAGGAGTGGGATTCAAATCAAGCATGGATTCTCATCACTACTGGAATCAACAATCGTACAACATCTTCACATGGAAACGATAATTCAAATTTCTAGCAGGCCTTTATTTAGACATTATCATCTAATGGAAAGGAAGTAAGCATGAACTAGATTTGTATTTTTGGAGAAGGACCATGCAAAAAAATTAGGTGTTAATTTTTTTAAATAGTATGTTATTTTTGATCATATTGTTGCATTTGTTAGAACCTAGAATTTTGATGTTTTGATTGTGACAACTATATAAGTAAATATTATATGAACTAACCATACTTGAGAAGATATTATTTTTACTCGAGAAATAGTCTAACAATTTGCAGACCAGATTCCAGATTGAAGCTTCAACAAAATATTTAGTCTAAGGTCTGAGTTTAGTAGTAAACATGTTAAAATCTCTATGAAGTGGAATATGCATGCACACGCAATTTAAAGTTTTTCAAAACAATGTTCATATGCTAAAGTTATTCAAAACATAGTTCATATGCTATAGTTTTTCAAAACATTCTTTGATATGCCAGAAAACATGTAATTCAGCCGGTTGAATGGCTATGGTCAGCCGACTAAATTCTGTGCATGTGCACAGTTTACTTTGAATATTCAAACGGCAGACCTTGCATATTCAGCCGGCTGAATTGGGTCATTTTTGAACTATTTCCTTGCTACATCAATTTTTAATCCATTCAGTTGGCTGATTCATGCTATTCAGACGGCCGAATCTTCATAACAACTATATTTTGAAAAGACACTTCAATTCAGCGTATAGAAACAACTCTTGATTCAAGAGTTTCTTCTATATCCTTTCATGGCTACCTTTCACGAGTGAAAGTGACTAAGGATCGTGCAATATAGAGTATTAACTAAACTATTTACTTTTGCGGAATAAAAATATAAAAGTAAAATACTAAAGTAAATGACATCATAAATTTTTACACTGGTTCGAACTTCCCGTTCTACGTTCAGTCCCAGACTCCTTTTGGAATTTAACTATCAACCCTCACTTAACCCGGAGGAATAGGTATTACACCATCCGAGCAACCGAACAGGACTTCAACAGCCTAAGCAACCGAATAGGACTTCAACCGCCAGGGCAACCGAACAGGACTTCCAATACAAATAGTAAAATTATTTCTGACTGAGTATGCTCTTGAATAGCACTAATAAGTCAATAACGTACACCCTTCCTATAATCTTCTATTTTGTGGTATATCGTGTAATTCATGAAGATAGGAAGTTTATTAAATCACTAATGAAGTTTGCTTGAATGAACGAGTGATTAGATCGAAGTATTGAATGTTTAGATAGCAGATAGTTCAGAATATAAGAATGAGAATTAGAATGAATATTGGTGATTAAAACAATGGATTTCATGGCTATTTATAGTGATTAAGAGTTGCAAGCGTTCGTGAAAGGTAGCCATGAAAGGATATGGAAGCAACTCTTAATCACTATAAATAGCCATGAAATCCATTGTTTTAATCACCAATATTCATTCTAATTCTCATTTTTATATTCTGAACTATCTGGCTATCTAAACATTCAATACTTCGTTCTAATCACTTGCCCAATCAAACCTACTTCCCATCTACCCCTTCATTTTCAACCTATCAAAACATTCACTTTTCAGCAAAACCCAAAAACAAACCCTAACCTCTTCAAAAATTTCAATTTTTCTTCCAATTTCATAAATCAAAATGGCTCCAAGATAAAAGAGAGCAAGAGAATCAAAAACTGGACCTACCGAAAGCCAAATTCGAGCATGGTTATACAATGATACATCGGTTAATAGATTCAATATCATGCGAAATTCAAAACTATTTGAAGGAGCATTCATGAAATTTCCCGACTTCAATGACTACGTGATTAGAGAGATAGCCAAAGCTCACGGTTTTGATTTGCTTAGGTATAATTCCAATAATATTCAGATCTACCCTCTTTTAATTAAGCTTTTCTATGCCAATATGAACCTCGATCATCAAAGTCCCAAAAACAAAGATGATTGTATATGGACATTGGTTTGTGGAGTAAAAATTTATCTACCTCTTCAACGATTAGGCCATATTCTAAGATGTCCATCTAAATGGTTGGATATTGACGATGTTGATGTTGATATGTACAATTGTGATGAAGTATCACATCTCTTCTTATCGGACAATCTAACCATTTTAAAATCTAGTGCCTTACGTCCGAAGGCAAGAATCATCCATCGTGCATTTATTCGATCTTTACAACCCCGTATCGGAAGTTATGAAAAAGTCTACAAAGGGATTTTCAAGCCTTATATGCTATTACTCATCCCAATGAGTAAATTTGGGAAAAATAATATTGGATGAATTTCTCACCGTCAATCATAAAAGAAGCTACAAGACGATTCACTATGGAGCTTACATTATGCAAATTCTACAAAATTTTGGTTCCATTGCCCGATTCTGATTTCATGACCATAGGAGAGCTTAACTCCAAGACTCTAAGTCTAATGGGTCTTCCTAAGCATACCGAAAACCAACAAATCATTAGCTTTCAAGAGTGGGTCGCTAACAGTAATCAAGGAATCCCGCAACTGAGAGACACGAATATTGCTTCTTTCTCCTCTCAAGTTCCTCACCAAGAAGAAGAGGACGGCAAAATACAAGAACTTCATATTGACGTGCCTCCTAAGCAAGCTCTTATGACGTTATCGCAGAATCAAAGCAAACTTAGTCAACGTTTAGCTAATGTGGAAAAGAACGTTTCTAAAACTAACAAAAAGCTTAAAGGGTTTTTTAAATAAAATTTGGGAAAAGGTCTTTTGTTTCAAATCCACTTCAACCTATGTTCTTGAAAATCCAGCACTATTCTCTTGGACGAACCTTGGAAGAAGAAGGAGATGAAGAAGAAGGTAATGGAGAATTTTAACCTTTTTTATTGTAGTTATGCTATTTAACTCATGACAATTTGTAGTGCTGTTATTTCTACGACGTTTATGTGTTTTAAGGTATGACATATCTATATGCTTATATGTGTTTGATGTTTATGTGTTTTAAGGTATGACATATCTATATGCTTATATGTGTTTGATGTTTATGTGATTTAAGGTATGGCATACTTTATGATGCTTATATGTTTTAAGATGGTTATTTGCTTCTCATATCTATATGATTCTTTGTCTATGTAAATTACTTATATTTCTCATATCAATTTTTTTTGTCGATGACAAAGGGGGAGAATATGATTGATAAGGGGAGTATTCAATCAAGGGGAGTAAATTACTTTATATATTTAAAAAAAACTTACATAGTCGTCGTCATCAAAAAGAGGGAGAATGTTAGAACCTAAAATTTTGATTTTTAGATTGTGACAACTATATAAGCAAATATTATATAAACTAACCATACTTGCAGGAGAAGATATTGTTTTTATTCGAAAAATTGTCTAACAATTTGCAGACAAGATTCTGGATTGAACCTTCGGCAAAATATTTAGTTTAAGGTCTGAGTTTAGCTGTAAATTCATGTTAAAATCTCTCTGAAGTGGTATATGCACGCACATGCAATTTAAAGTTTTTCAAAACAATGTTCATATGCTAAAGTTCTTCAAAACATAGTTCATATGCTAAACTTTTTCAAAACTTTCTTTGATATGCCAGAAAACACATAATTCAGCCGGTTGAATGGCTATAGTCAGCCGACTGAATTCTATGCATGTGCATAGTTTACTTTGAATATTCAAACAGCTAACCTTGCATATTCAGCCAGCTGAATCGGGTCGTTTTTGAACTGTTTCCTTGCTGCATCAATTTTTAATCCATTCAGTTGGTTGATTCGTGCTATTCAGATGGATGAATCTTCATAATGGCTATATTTTGAAAAGACACTTCAATTTGGCGAATAGAAACAATTCTTGATTCAGGAGTGACTTCCATATCCTTTCATGGCTACCTTTCATGAACGCTTGCAACTCTTAATCACTATAAATAGCCATGAAATCCATTGTTTTAATCACCAATATTCATTCTAATTTTCATTCTTATATTCTGAACTATCTGGCTGTCTAAACATTCAATACTTCGTTCTAATCACTTGTTCATTCAAACAAACTTCATTAGTGTTTTAATAAACTTTCTATCTTCATGAATTACACGATATACCACAAAGGAGAAGATTATAGGAAGGGTGTACGTTATTGACTTATCGGTGCTATTCAAGAGCATACTCAATCAGAAACAATTTTACTATTTGTATTGGAAGTCTTGTTCGGTTGCTCAGGCGGTTGAAGTCCTATTCTACTGCTTAGGTGGTTGAAGTCATTTTCGGTTGCTTAGGCGATGTAATACCTGTTCCTCCGGGTTAAGTGAGGGTTGATAGTTAAATTCCAAAAGGAGTCTGGGTTTGGACATAGAACGGAAAGTTCAAACTAGTATAAAATTTTCTTGTGTCATTTACTTTAGTATTTTACTTTTATATTTTTATTCTGCACAAGTAGATAGTTTAGTTAATATTCCATATTGCACGATCCTTAGTCACGTTCAGGATTTAAACTAGCAAAGTTATGTAGTGAAGGAGCAGCCATGGTTACAATATTTAATTAGAATATACCATCTCGCCAATTAGGATTATGTTAGTATTATTACACGATTTATTTTATATTTTTCTTGAATTCTGAATCTAAAAACGAAAACTAAAGAAAAAGATTTCATTTTACTTTAAAGTATGCTAGATGCTCGAAACTGAACAACTAATATAAAAAATTGTTATTTATGTTACTGTAGCTATTTGTAATTGACATTAACGCTATGTTTGTTGAAATTCTAGAGTGAAAAATTATTTGTCGACAAATTTATTATTCGTATAAAGAATCGAATTTATTTTTCTCCATCAAGAGAGACTTTGGAAATATAGTATGTAAGTAATTTCTTTGCTATTATGTTTCTTCAATGCCAATACCTAACTTATAATTCAATTTGTTCTATGTTTAATAATTTGAAAATGGTGCTTATATAAAGCATGCAATTAAATTATAATACCTCAATTCGTTTAAATCCAATTTTGTATTATTATCATGTCATAGAATTATTATAGTAAGTTGTCAACTCATGGTCTTCTTACTTCAGATGAACAAAATAATTAATTTTATCTAGGAATTTATTTTATTTAGTTAGATTGACATAATGGAAGTGTAAGCCCTTTATACCGTACTTCAGTTATTAATGTCTACTTTATACTTTAATATAATTTTTTGAATTGAAAATGTTATATCACATCTGCGTATTATTTTACAAGTGACATGTTCATATACTTTTGTTTACTACTAATAATTAAGAGTTATTGAATTTCCAATTATTATTTCAAACCTTTTTTCCCATAATCTTTTTGTAATAACAAATATAATGTACTACCTTATATGGTGTTATCTAGCATTATGAAAGAACAAAAAAAATACTAATTAAGGGGCAAGGTTAAATAAACAAAAATAAACAAAAATAAAGAGATAATGGTACTCTCTTCATTAAACACCTTATGTCTTTGGCTACACATAGTATATTATTGTGCCAAATGTGTGATTTTCTTATTGATGAAATTATGTACTTTTTATGTGATGATAACGCCCAACTAAATTTACTTTTTTACACTTGTTGTCTTGAAACAAATGATAACTCATTATGTGTTTAATGTTTTTCTCATCCTTGGACATATTACTTAAATAACTATATGTTTATTTGAAACTTGGTACAGGGCCTGGAAGTGGAAAATGTGGAATTATGTTAATGATCACTATAATATTCACAAATGTAAGGTATTCACATATGTAAGGATGCCTCTTAAAGAGTAAAATTTGTTCGATCAACTTATGGACAGAGCACCAATATCTACCATCAATGTTCCATTGGAAAACAACATGATGATGCTATCATCTACTATTCTCCTCGAAATGTAAATGACTTAATAAGTTTGTCTTGAATGCAAACAATTATGACACATGAGACAATTTTCTCATTTTTGAGATGTCATCATATTCTTCCCTTGTCAGATGAGTTGTTTCTATTTAATTTTGTTTTAAATCAAGCAAGCATTTGAAATTGTAATTTACAAATATCTATTTTCTTTTACTTCCATCATGGCATATATATCCTATAATTGAATTTTCTCTATTTTGGTCCAAATCTTAACACCAGTAGTGTTTATAATGTACTTATGGGAAAAATATGTTGTGATGCCCCCACCCCGAGACCCACATTAACAAAGAGTATTACTAGGTAATACTGTCTGCTAATGCGGAGAATATGGCTGGTTAGGAGCGGCCATCTATAGCTTTGTCTTAAACATCTATTGAATACGTCGATAAATGCTCTATTTTTTTCCTCTATCTCAAGTAGATCGACATATCCAATAAACTCTTAATACAAAACTATAGGTGGCTATGGATCTATCAGAACAAACACAACAACTAAATGCATATTACATCACAGAACAACAAATAGTAGATATATACATATATATACAGATTCATCCCCAGTGTAATACAAAATGATACACATAAGTGGTATGATGACCACACAATATACAACGAGTCAAAAATATACATATCAGAGTCTACACAAAAAGCTACATTAAAAAGGCGATAGCAAAATATCTAAGCGGAAGTAGAAAGGCTAAGTCCAACGGGTACCTAACCTGAAACACCTTGGTCTGACTCGAGTATAAAGTACACGGGTCAGTCTAGCTAAAACAATCAGTTAATATGGATAAACGATAATATGAGTATAAGGATAAGGGCGATATTCTTCTCAAACGAGAAGAAACCATTCTAAGTATAACTATGGTTACTACAAATGATATAGTATCACTAGCATGAGCATATAATCTCAAAGAGATAAATCAATATCCACAAAATGCTAAATATAGAAAGCCTCGTATCATCGGCATATCACAAATCATTAAAAATGGTTTAGGAAAAATCATAACTTCTAAAAAGGAGAAATCCCAAACCCGCCATATCGGCAAACTCAAAAGCATTTCCAAAGAAATCACAATCTCAAAATACACCATAAAGGCAATACATATATCTCCAAATAGGAGAATATAAATCCCAATTAAATGCCAAAAGGCAAATCTCAAATAACGCCAGTGCAGGCAACTCAAATCTCAAAGATAGAACTCAAAAGAGTTCAAATTCCCATAAGGTAATCGCCATATATATATATATATATATATATATATATATATATATATATATATCAAACGGCTCGAGTGGCCAACCATGAAAAAGGCGTTACACTTGGAAAATCACAATAATCAATGAAATCATCTCAAGAATTTGCACGTGCATGTGGCCGAAGCCTGCCAAGTACTGATCTCTCAAATAAGGTGCCACGCCCGAAGGCAAATACGTCACAATGACTAATACGCCGTAATGGAAAATACACCACAATGACAAACGTCTCAAGGACAAATATGCCGCAATGGAAAATACGCCGTAATGGTAAACGCTGCAATGGCAATGACCCGAAGGTCTGGTACTGGCAATAAGCCGGAATGGCAAATGTGTCACAAACTCTTAGATAGGAACCCGAAAAGTGTTAACGTGCATCTTATACCACACGTTCGCACTACACGATTTACTAACCGCTAGTAAATGTCACACTCAAAAGCAGTAAAATGTTTACCTCATCTCATCGGTAAACACGACCCGAAGGTCAAAACAATAAAACGGACAAGTCAGGAATTAACCGATAAGATAAACGCACGTGTCCCATACCACGTGTTTTACCAAATCGTTTAATTCTCCTTCTCATTCGCTCAAATAGTGCAAAAACATGTATTTTATATATAAAATAATTTATTTGACAAAACAAGCTTTTAAAACCATTTTCTTAAATCAATTTTGAAAACAATATTTGAAAATTCCCTTATTATAGAGAATAAATATATTTTATAGCTTAAAATAATTTAGAAATATTATATAATAATTATTTTAAATGCTAATTTATTTTAAAAGTTATTTCAAAATTGTTTGGAAAAATCCGTGCTCGAAATCAAATAAAAATCATCGAAAAACACCAAAACTGACATTCGAAATTAAAAAAAATTTGATTCGTTTTGAATCACAAATTCAAAATTCTAGCTCGCCTATTGATAGGCTTTGTGGCCATCAAAACAGTTCAGAAATATCACAAAAACAAGACGCAGAAGTCGAAAAACGGATTAGAAAACAAGAAAGAACACAAAAATGCACACGCCAAAAACAATACCTAGGTCGGAAATCTTCTCCAGGTTCGACTTTCGGACATAATTTGAAAGGCTTAATGACCACGGAATGGTCTAAAATTTGATACACACAAAATAGAACAATTTATCTATGAACTGAAAAATGATTCACTAAATTCCGATATGAAATGCTAAAGATATGAAATCTCAAACATGGACTCAGGCCATGTTGAATTCTGCCCAGGTCTAAAACCTTCTCGGGTTCAACTTATAGACATGGAACAGGTGGCCAAATGACACCTGATTGAACTGAAAATTAGTGTGCATATAGAAGAAAACTTCGACTTTCAAATAAAAAAAGAATCAATGAATTCCAACTGGAAATGAAAAAGTTACGCTGTCTCAAACATGAACTCAGGCCATGTTTACAACAGTTCAAAAAACTTGCCCAGGCCTGAAAACCATCTTGGATTCAACTTACAGGCCTGAAATAGAGGAACAAACTACCTCATATTGAGCTGAAAATTGGTATGCACATACTAGAAAACTTCTTCTTTCAAACAATAAAAGAATCGATGAATTACAGTAAGAAATTAAAGATATATGTTGTCTCAAACATAGACTTAGGTCATGTTTGCAACAACTCAGAAAACAGTGTATAGGCAAAAATCTGGGTTTGTATTGATTTTGCAGCAAAGTTTTCAGTTATCAAACGAAAGAGTTTTGCTATGAAATTTTGCACACTTATACTACAATACATGAGCTATTAATAGAAGAAAATCCAGCAGTATTTCATTGCCAGAATTGAGAGAAAAAGACGTGCAAAACAGCACCTAGACTCAGTTTCACAGAAAACTAAAACATCAACAAAAAATGCTATTTTTCAATGTTTTTTGGCAATTTGAAGCTTTTGCTTCAGCTATCATTATGTGAGCAGCAACTCACCTTGTTATTGAAGTGCAAAATATGGATTTTGAGCTGAAAGGAGTGAGCTTTGAGTTAGTTTTGGTCTCCAAAACCTGTAAGAGAAAGAAACAAATGCATGCAAAAGGAAGAATAGCCATTAACAGACAATTCATTTCACAAATTAAGATTTTTAATGGAAAGATTGTGTTTTAGAAGCGATAACCTATTGTATTCTTCTTTAGATTGATTAAAATAGCAACTTGTTGAAGAAAATTGGAGATTAAAAGCTTTGGATTTGAAAAATTGGTGGAGTTTGTTTCTTTTTCACTGTTTTTGGTTTTTTGGAGAAGGTGAAATCAAATGTACGTACAAGAGAAAGTTTCTCATTTCTGACTTTAACTAATTAATGGGCTTTGAACCCAACAAAAGAAAATTAATTTAGCCTATGTGAATTTAATTCAACACTTAAACAAATATGCACATGAATACACTATGTAACAAATAAAACAACACTTTCCTTTAAGTTCCTAACACAAATAATTCATGTAAACATACTTACATGAAAAATAAAATATTTTACACTTAATATAAGGATAATTTTAGTTTTAAAAATATTTTTATTATGAAAACCTCTTATTTTTACATAAATACACAATTTACACAAATAAATGCATAAAACCTTATTTTTAACTTCAAAAATTCTACAAAAATTATTTTCTTGCTTAGAAAAATATAACAAACCATTTCAAACTCAATTTTATAATCAAAACACATTTTAAACCAAATTTCACCTTTTTATTTAAATAGACAATCTTTAAAAATCAAATACTTCCTTTAAAAATTATTAAAAGAAGTAATTGGCATTAATTAATAAAATTATTGCATTTTCTCTAAATAAAAATCATTTTCAATTCATTATTAACCCAAACACACAAAATAAAGTTTCCAAACTTTATTTTCACATTTTATTTCCAAAAATTCATTGTTTATTCCAAATAAACAATTTAAAATCTCCAATTTTATTTTAATTTACAATATTAAATCATAACTACCATTATAATTTAATATTTACAGGTAATCTCCAAAACCAGGGTTGTTACATATGTTGAGGTCAATTGATTTTTAAAACTGTACTCATGTTGGTTGAACTTGGATTAAGTTTATGTCTAAGTTCATTTGAAAGTCTCTTTAATTAATTTATTAAATTTGATTTGTTGATAGTTGTAGTGGAATCATTAAATTGATGATATAGATTTATTTGTAGTGGAACTCCATTATGCATGTTGATACCTTGAAAAGATCATGTGAGGTTGTTTGAATGATAAAGCAGATTAGCATGGTGCATATATCTTAGTCATCCACTATAGTTTTGCACATGAGATTCTCTTCCAAAATCAATGTAACAATACTTTATTAGGGTGAAATTCAAGGGTCCCACTGTACCGAGGGTACTGTAATGTTACTGCTTAAACCCAAATAGATCAAACATGTATGCAATGAAACGTTTATTGCTGTTGGGGGTACCTTGGAAGAAGGAAAGAAAATACTGCAAAAATATTATATCGGATGTACACAGGTGATATGTAAGAAGTTTTGTTAAATGGGATATTTAGATATTCAGCTATTGTGATATATACATATATACATATATACATATATATATAATATGTGTTCAAAATAATGCTTTTGTTAACTAATGATCTCCTACCCGTTAAGTATCGATCTCTTACCCGTTGGAGAATTGGTCGACAAAAGCTTACAAGTTCAAACATTAGTTGCTTCCATACCCTTTAATCAACTGTTTTGTGTTATAAAATTATAAGCTACTAGCATGGAAGAAAATAATTTATACCACTTAATTTTATACCATGGGTTATAACTAATTTATTTTTCAAAGAACATAAGACGATTTGTGTTATACAATTACAAGCTAATAGTAAAGATACACATAATAGAAATTCTCATTTTTCAAAAAAGAAGCATCCAATATATCAAAATAACTAATTTTTCAAAGTCTACATGCGTAGTACCGATTCATGTTAATATAGATATATAAATAAGATGTGTCTGTTAGTGATTGGCATAATGAGATTTAATTTAAATTATGTTTTCATTTGTTTGGGATGTTTTGTTGGGTTGAAAACACAAGGATGCATCTGGATATATTTCGTGTGATAAGGTGGAAGCTAATTTTTATTTTACATGTCCATTTTGGCTTAGAAGAATCAAATCAAAATGTTAGGCCCATAATTAACTATTCAAATATATTGTTTAATTGTATCTTTGCTACCTAATAATTTCAATGTAATATTGAACAAGGATATATATAAATCTATACTAAACAGATGATACGTTGCATGACCGACCAACTATAGTCATATTTACAAAGATATTGCGTATGATATCATTGGTTTAAATCCACCTAGATTCACTCTTCTATTTCCTACTTCCATACCTTGCTTTCTCGTAATCTTTATACGAGCCTTAAAAGATATAGAAGAACGGTCTAAGAGAGAGAGAGAGAGGAGAATACATACTTATATATAGAAAATACAATTACATTACTATAAATTTATCCCAACCTTATTCTCTGATTTATTAAATTATATTTTCAAAAAAATTAGTCTTATAACTTTTATATAAACCCATGCTCTGATACCAAGTTGTAACATCCTCTATTTTGAGGCACAAAAATAAACGCTATTGATGCTGCAGTCATCAATAGTGTTATTCTCTTATGATGAAATGCGGTTATGTTAATCACATCAATAACGTCAGAAGTACATGAATATGGTTTTTTCAAACACATTCCTTAATCAAACTTTCATTACATTTTAGGAATAAAACTTTCAAATTCATTACATAATCACATTTGTTGCCCATATTCAGAGAAAATATAATAATTACAAAATACTCTAAGAGCGATATATGAAGATGCCCCTTTGGTTGATCAGAGTCAAATACTTGATAGTTATAAATTCTATCATTACATCCACTCAAACATAGTATAAGCTTAAAACAACACAACAGAAATAAAAACTCCTAATATTAGCTAGCTTGCCTCCTGCACATCTCCGGAAGCTTATTCGTCTAGACCTATCCAAATGAGTACCCGAGAGTTTAGGAGAAAAAAACAAAAACTTCGGGCGGGACAAAAAGTCTGGTGTAAATAAAGATATACCATCTTGAACCAAAATAGATATCTAGTGAGACCACGTCACTTAGCAGAATGGGTTTTTCCCTCACCAGTATCGTATCCAGATATGTCAATCACAACCACGCACCTGCAACCACAATGGTTAGAATAGTCATAACATGATCATATACATGTATGCAACATGGATAAGTCTGACTATTCTATCCTTCTAGGGCTATACATACCCAAGATTTATCCTTCCCAAAATAGACTATCTGTCTCAAACCAAATGGACTACCGTCTCAACTCAAATGGACTATCTTTCCTAAATTATACTTTTCATAGGATCACTATGAACCTATTAGTTTTAACTAATAACATCTATCCAATCATAGTTTTCATGGGATCACTATGAACCTATTAGTTTTCACTAATAACATATATCCAATCATAGTTTTCATGGGATCACTATGAACCTATTATTTGTCACTAAAAACAAATCTCAAATCATAGTTTTTATGGGATCACTACAACCTATTAGTTGTCACTACTAACCTTTCTCCAATCATAGTTTACATGGGATCAGTATGAACCTATTAGTGTCACCAATAACCTTTCTCCAATCATAGTATTCATGGGCTCACTATAAACCTATAAGTTTACACTAATACCTTTCTCAAATCCTATCCTTTTAATCAGTTTCGGGCATCCTAACATTTTATATCTATCTGATCTCCTAAATGTAATTATATTCACTTAGGAGCTAAGTCTGACCATACTTACTACCGGGATTGCCTAACTGATAACTTTGCCCCCAATCCCAAAATGCAATGTTGGGTCATAATAATGTGAGCATGAAAATGATAAATATGTAAATTAACTGATCAAATAATATAAAAACATATGACATCATTCATCAAAATATGTTCAATCAACAATCATTGACATCACAAAATTACTTAACCTTAAGTAATAATTTCCTTTGGCAAATTCATATAAAACTTGGGCTAGACAATAATTTATTTCCTTGAAAACATTTATTTCTAGAAATTATTAATCCTCTAAAATCGTTATTAAAAGCAAAGAAAACATAGCCCATTACATAGCCAAAATCTTATGTCAAAATACAATCCTTTTCAAAATAGATTTCTTTATTTACGATATCAAAAGGAGGTTGTCGAACCTCTAAACTTGGCTTTTGGTTTGCGTAGTATAAGGCTTTCAGCCTGTTAAATATAAGACATGGAATTTGAAGATTTTCGGCATCATTTCTACAAAATACTTGATGTCGAAAATAAGACTTGAGGCATCACTGCCATATAGCAATAGAGTTCAAAAATAAGACTTGCAGCATTATTGCTATAGAGCAATGGATGTGTCTTCTTTAAAACTTCGACAACTTATGCCACTAATATAAAGGATGTCGAAAACAATGGGGGACAAGGGACCTCAAGCTTAAAACCAATAAAGGATGTCGACTATTTTTTGTTGAAACCCAAAACATTTAAAATCTGAATGGCGGTCTTAAAACATAAATGTTTTGTTGAGTAAGGAAACCATTGATGTCGAAATCCTATACATCTATATGAACAGATTCATTTCATACCTACCTAAGTAAATATCATATGCATCCCTTCATTTTGATGTCGAAGATCATAGCTGTGGCATGGATATCGGCTGTTACTTGGGTTTTAATACTCAAATCTAACAACATGGCAATTTCATAATTAAACCCAAAACTGTTTTAGTTCCATATAAAACAATTTCTTTTTACCAACTCTTGTCCCTTGTCAATTTTCTATTGGATAATAATATAACTTACCAGTTTATTTTTAGAAAACCCGCTGCAAGGCCATTTTTCTTTCCTCAAAATAATTTGCAAACCCATTCAAATAATATTATTATTTAATATTAATTAGTAGCTTTTCTAGCTTAATAAATTCATAGAAAACCGTCATCACTTAGGAAAAATCCCCAAAAATTCACTAAAAATCAGAATTAGTATATTTTTTCTTATGTAAAATTTCGAGGCCTAAATAATAATTTAATTATTTTTAATAATTAATACCCGAAATAACTACCTTTTCCATCTTGGGAAATTCATAAAATATTCATATTAACTTGAAAAATTATGAAATTGAAAGCCCACCACCAACATAATGTTTTACACAACATATCAAAATTTTGAATCAATTAAGGATCAAAAACTTATATTTTCCATCTTAGGTAATGGTCGACCTCTAGTTTAGCTTTTATTTTGATTAAGAACGAAAATGAGAGATGAATAAGGAAAGGACGGTTTAGGGAATAAAATAAGGGTTATTTCAATCTTGCCCTTCTCATCAACTCCTTTATGTTCTAGGTTTAAATGATTGATTTTGATTAATTACTTAAGGCACGACCTAAATTAATTAACAAATCTCATTCTCCTTATCACACCACACATTTTTCTATTTAATTTATTTAATTAAATCTCTCAAATAATGTTAAACAAAAATCATGGGTTTTACAATAAATATCTTACTTGTAACTCAATTAGCATTTAATCATTCTTAAATTTTCAATTCTAGCTAAAATCGCTTAAAATCCTTTCATACATTTACTTCTAATTTTGATTAAAGTTTCACATTTAAAGTAATGTAAATGTGTTGAAATTTTCATTCTAATTCTGATTTGAGTTTTACATTTTGAATATGTGTTGTTATGCGTCTCTCAGAAATAAACAAGGTGAATATTACAATTTATGTGATTCATTCTAGATATTCTTGAATCTGCTACATGAACCGCCATTACTTTACAAACATTTATGAATTTTAAAACTAATTTCTTACTCGGATTGTGTTACAAAAACCTTTTATTTCCCTAAGCAATTTAAAAAAATAATGTCATAACTTATAGATATGTATGCCACAAGATATTGAATCTTGTATTATAATATACTATAGCTACAAGCTAAAGGACACGTTTACATTAATTACTTCTTTGAAGTTAATCACGTTATAATATCAATGCTAGGAATTTATTTTCCTTCTTTTTTTTGTAGGAATTGCTTGATTTACTAATACATGGGTGACATAAAATCTTCGATTTTTTGGTAAAATCTATTACATATTAAATAAACTATATTTTTCAATCTCAACATTTGTATCCAATATTACTTTTATTTGATTTTTGTTTCATTAGTACGTTATGAATTTTGTTTACCTATTTTATTTTGTAGAGCATAAATTGTGTATTAATACATAGATACCAAACAATTTTCAAGATTTTTGTGTAGTCCATCAGTGGCAAAATTGATCCTTTTTCCATTCTTAAACATAAGCATATAAGAAAATCGAGTTGTAAAAAAATATGCGATAAAGGATTATTCAAATAATAAAACTAATAGTGTGTTTTAGGACATAAAAAATATATAAGTAGCTCATTTACTTTGGCTACAATAGACAACTTTAGTTTTTTTTAGTTTAACTGTAAATATTTGCTTTATAAACGTATAGTTCTTGTGACAACCCGCAATTCCGCACATTTCATGCTGACAATAAATTACACTTCCATCTTGAATTGAATGAAAAGGCGAATAGTTAGGGGAAAGAAAGAAGAAAGAAGAAAGAAGAGAAGAGAGAGGAGAGAGGAGAAAAGAGAGGAGAGAGAAAGAAAACCGAACAACATAGAATCTCACAACACAGCGGAACAAAATATAATATTATATCAATGATCTTTACAAAAGAGAAACTGTAATATACATACATCAACCAGAGTAAAACAACAAATCACTAATCATCTGCCTAGACATATATAACAATCTATATTCACAAATGCTGATAATTTAAATAACTAATGTAGTGGAAAATAAACATACACGTGAATATGACTTGAAGACCTCCAACTCGTCTTCGAAAACCCAAAGCATCCAAACTGAATCTGTAAATATACTCAGGTCTGATCCGAGTATTAAAAGGGAAGAACGCTTGGATCAGTTTGGTAAACCAGCATGAGAAAACACATCACAATTGGATTTTTAAAGTTATAAAAACCTTTCAAAACAAAGGTATCTCGTAAGACCATGCTGCACATAAACACGGATGGGTTTTTTACCATACGATAACTAAAACATTTCATATCAAATCTTCTGATATCATAATAGTGTCTAGGATACAAATACATACTAATAATGGCTGAAACTATTACATTATTAAATTTCAGCATAATAGGTTTATAACTAAAATCGATTGGAGAATGGATTTCCAACAATGGAAGGTAAGGGACTACCTTCCGTACAGTACATTTCTAGAGGAATGTACCATGGATCAACACTATAATCCTTTACATCTGGCAAGACTGGCATACCCAAAGACCCATCTGGTGTAGGAAATAGAACCTAATATGACATCACCATGGTTGTTCCCGACCTATCTGTGGCTACAACATACACAACAAACCCAATATATAGTGGGTAATCCAGAAAGGTGATGACCATACCCTAATGGGAGCGACCCACTTAGCCTTATGGCATACCATGTTTCAGCTATTTTCGATGTGCGGGGCTTAAGGTAATGTTTACCTTTCACATGACAAAGCCTACTTTGAATGACACGTCGCCATTTCCAACAACACGCTAACTGATTTCCATAAAAGTACAACCTCTGAGTTCATACACCTCAGAGAAGGGTGTTAAGTGGAAGAGGGGGTTACCTCCTACACCACCAAATAGATGTACATTTGTAAAAACCAATGGAGTCGTTCTTAGGGAAATGCAATGTCAAACATTCGTCCATATAAGTTGTCCAGGAATAGGAAAAACCAAAGGCACTCTCCTACTACATCTTGTTGGGAACCAATCCTAGGATTAGTAGCGAGCAGTCCTTGCATCGAAGATTTTCATAATGAAGCACTATGGCCACCATATATATAATATGGAATCACGGGGCTAGTGACAAGTTGGAACGACCCACAATTCCGTATATTTTAAGTTGATAATAAACCATACATGTCCAACTTAATTTGAACGAAAGGTGGATAGTTATGGGGAAAAGAAAATAAAGACATAGAACATAATCTTACATGAATGGAATAACATATAATATTTCAATATATAATCTTTGTAGCGGAAAATTTTAAATACATTTATCAGAGTTTAACTTAACATCAACATGGACAGTTATAAATTTCTATCCCTACAAATGCGGAATATAATAGTACATATATGTGGTGGAAATGAGATATCACCCCAGCCATTCCTGACCACTCCGAGACATCTCATTGCATATGCCACAAAATTTAAACCCGACGTTATAGCGGGTAGAAATAAATAAATATAGAAATGTGATATCATACCTTAATGGTTACGAACCACTTAGCCTTATAGCAACCCCAGTTTCACAATTCCCCAAGTGTGAGGCTTAAGGTAATGCTTACCTTCTTTGATCATTTTCACTTAAAATGCCACATTGCCATTTCCAACAACACACTATTGATTTCAACAAAAGTATAACCTCCGAGCTTGTACGTCTCAAAGAAAGGTGTAAAGCATAAGAGAGGTTACCTCCTACACCATCAAACAGATGTACGTTTGTAGAGATGAATGCATTGTGATCTTAGAAATGCAATGTCAAACATCCATCCATACAAGTTGTCTAGGAACAGGACAATCGAAGGCACTCTCCTACCACATCCTATTGGGCATCACCCTTAGGATTAATAGCATGTAGTCCTTGCATATGGAGATCCTAGAACGAAGGGACCACTGCTATTTATTTATCGTAGGAGCTACTTGTGACGACCGCCCATGACCCCTGCACCAAATCTAGAGATAGAGCGCTGTAAAGTGTGCCAGGCGACCATGGACGATTGTCAAGATAAGATTTAAAACAAAAGAATCTATCGTATTACTCACAGCACATGGACAAAATACAATAGAACATATGTATAGTGAAGCTTTACAGAACAAAATGTCATCATATAAAACTCCATAATAGTTGAATACAAGCATCCACATAGTCAATACATCCAGCCTCACTACAAATCTCTCAGAGAATACAAAACAGCGGAATATCCAGTACATATAATAAGAAGATAATATGCAACCCTCCAGCTCGTCTTCGATATCAGCATCGTGAGAAGAGAACAGCACCTGTCACCTGCTACCTAGTCTGCCCGTCCCAAAATGGACGAACAGCCCAAGGCAATAAGAATTAAAACATAAAGCCTTGAGTCAGACAACAGTCTTAGTGAGCAGTAAATTAACTAACAACATACCAAAAGAGCATAAAGGAAAAGGAATAGGAATACAACCCTCCCACTCCAACCTCATTCTACAGTGATAGCCCCCAGACACACACTAAGCAGAAGCAATCATAGCAGAGCATACAATTTAAAGTAAAGCAATTGTCACTCGAGTCAAGAGCAATGTTTTCCAAGTACAAATCCCAAGGTCTAAAACCAAGGTCAGATAAGCACCCAGGAAATACCGCTCTTGAGACCGAATGACGATACAACCAAACATCCATGACTCGGCTATCACTGTTATCATTGTTGCGATATCACCGTTAATTGAATGACCGGCACATTCTTTCAGCCGTCCGTCAAGGGCTAATGGAAACCCCGGTTCTAGACATAACTCCCGCACGTCATCGTGACCCGTGCCTAGGATTATCGAATCTACCCAGAGTACTTGACCATCAACTTAGTCTTTTGGGCGTCCCCATGTACTCTTGCTTAGAGCATGCTAGAACCTTCAACAACGATGAGATCTCAACCTCCTAGTCATCCTCCTCGACGACTATTTCCATACTAGCTCAAGCGCCTCTCGAGCATCCATTATCCTCAACTCGAATCATATCACCGAGTTATCAACATGCTTGGAATGATCCCGTCTGGATTAGACCAAGTCTTCATCACATGATTCCTCGCTTCATTACATCCTCGCAAAGCTTCATCTCAACTTCACATCATCAAATCTATGCATAGGAGCTTCATCATCCCGCTACATATGCCACGAGCAGCTTTTCCAATTCAAGAGCCTTTCCCTTAGCTTTTGAATCATCTTCGATCTAAATCTAATCATCAATCATCTAGTTCATAACAATCAATCAAATCAAACATCAATCCAAGCAAACAAGCATTTAAAAAAATGATCTAAGTAGACAATTATAACAATAATGGCATTTTCGTAATTAAAGAGTTGAAAGTCCAATAAGCATGAAAACATGGATTATATCTCTACAAACTTGATGAATGAACTTGCATAGGTTAACATATGATAAAATGGATGTAACATCATCATGAACAATGGATCTATATGGATCTATACATAGGATGAAGAAAATGCATGGAAATCTCTATTTTAACACCAAATCGAGCCAACAATCCGATATACTCCTTTGGATCCGTGTGAGAGATAATCACCACTCACCAAATCACCTAAACAATCCAAAAGATAACAACTTCAGATCTGGACAGCGAAGAACTAAGCGAGACCCGACAAGATCTCACTTCAAACGAAGAAATCTCTCTTGAAAAGATGAAGATCTTCAATCTAAGCTCTTGAATCTTCAATCTTGATCTTCGATTTGGATGGATGGAAGCACTAGATTAGAGTGGAGAAAAGAAGTGAAGAAGTGTAGAAGTCGAGCTCTCAAAATGGCAGCACTTCGTCGCTTCAAAATCCGGATCCCAAAAAGTGAGAACAACCCCTCCTATTTATAGCTGAAAACTGCCCTTAAGTCGTAACTCGGCTATCTTCTTAAGTCGGTGCCGACTTAACACCATGCCGACCTAGTGCCTTGCCGACCTAGTGCCTTGCCGACCTAAAAACTCATCTGCCTATGACTCGCAACAAAACAGCTGTCTCCTAAGTCGGTTACGACTTATGTCATGCGCCTACGACTTAACTGAAAAGGCCTCCGACTTAACCAAGCTTCGACTCAACACATGCTCCCCTGAACGACCTACCGACTTAGCAGACTACGACTTAACATGCGCGCGACCTAACTAGTTAGACGACTTACGACTTACTGCTATGCCGAGTTAACCAGCCTATACGACCTAACGACTTAACTGCCTCGCCGACCTACGACTTAAAGTCCTAAGTCGGTTGACGACTCAACAACTTAACACAGGAGACGACCTACCGACTCATAACTCAACACACTCTGCCGACCTAACACTTAACACCCAAACACTTAGGTTGCTCACAACATGTCCTTAGGTCGTTGCCGACCTAACTCTACTCCAGAATACTTAGGCTGCCTACTATTCTTCCTTAGGTCGCCCTAACCTCTTAAGTCGGTCAACCCCACTTCCTTAACTCGGCAACGACTTAACAAATAATTTGTCAGATATGCTAACTACCAGGTCGCTCCAAAATACAAGTCTCCTTAGGTCGTCTACGACTTAACTGCTATACGACTTAAACAACTGCCGACTCAAAAACTCACTACTATCCTTAAGTCGGTTAATACTATAAGTCGGTCAACTTCTTAGATAGGCTACTCCCTTAAGTCGGTCACTCGACCTAAGCCACCCTATCTTCCTTAGGTCGTCGCCGACCTACCACTTAGTCATTAACCCGTCCAGACCTATTTCTTAACTCGTCCAAACTTCTTAAGTCGGCTACGACTTAAGACTTAAGAAAAATTCTGCTAAAACCTGAAATGACTTAACAACAATACAACCAAAGGTCAATCATTTTAGAATGTTTTGATCCGTAAAAATACGGGTCGTTACATTCTCTCCCCCTTAGGAATTTCGCCCCCGAAATTCCAAACAAACAAGGCAATCAAAGCTATTCTGTACGCCTATCATCCATAACAATCAATAGACCATGCATCCAATTCTAGCTTAGCGTACAGAATTCTAAGACTTAGAACAAGTTACAATTTCGTTAGATGACACGACACCTTAGGGCCATACCTTGAAGAGTTCAGGATGAGCTGCTTTCATCCTCTCTTCCACCTCCCACGTACAGTCGTTATCATCGTCACTCCATTGTATCTTGAGCAACTTAACTATCTTCCTCCTAAGCTGTTTCGTGTCGGTTTCAACAACACGAAGCGGTTTACGAGGTCTTCTATCAACTGGGTCAACTTCGAAATCTTCACAGCTATCAGCAGAAACCACCATACTCGAGTCGTGCACATACTTCCGTAGATATGATACATGAAAAACATTGTGCACACTCGACATCTTCTCTGGTAACTCCAATCTGTAGGCGAGCTTTCCAATTCGCTCGATGATCGGGAATGGTCCAACAAATCTCGGAGTCAATTTTCCTTTCTTCCCGAATCGGATAACATTCTTCAGTGGAGAAATCTTCACAAAAACCATATCTCCTACGTCGAATTCCAAATCCTTTCGACGCTTATCGGCATAACTCTTCTGACGGTCTTGGGCTGCCTTCATTCGTTGCCGAATGATCTCTATACAATCTGAAGTCTGTCGAATCATCTCTGGCCCAAGTATCAGCTTCTCTCCAGTTTCCAACCAACATGTCGGAGAGTTACACGGTCTTCCATACAATGCCTCATACGGTGCCATACCAATGCTTGACTGGTAACTGTTGTTGTATGCAAACTCTACCAAATGAAGGTGATCTTCCCATGATCCTCCGAAATCCAAAACACAAGCTCTGAGGAGATCTTCCAAAACTCGGTTGACTCTCTCGGTCTGACCATCTGTTTGGGGATGATAAGCTGTACTCAAACACAACTCGGTTCCCAAGACTTCCTGGAAGCTCTTCCAAAATCCACTAGTGAACAATGGGTCTCGATCGCTCACTATACTCTTCGGAACACCATGGAATCGAACTATCCACTTAACATACAACTCAGCCAACTTTGATGCCGTTCTAGTCGATCGAACAGGAATGAATCATGCACTCTTAGTCAGACGATCCACAATGACCCAAATCCCTTCATTTCCCGTTCTGGTTCTAGGCAATCCATCAATAAAATCCATCGACACTTGTTCCCACTTCCATGTAGGAACTTCTAAGGGCTGAAGCAATCCACTTGGCTTTTTCTGTTCAGCCTTTACCAACTGACAGTTCATACACTTGGAAATGAAATCTCCAACATCCTTCTTCATGCCTTCCCAGTAGTAGGTTCTCTTCATATCCCGATACATCTTATTTCCACCTGGATGAATTGTCAACTTCGAGTGATGACTTTCCTTCAGAACTTCACTCCTCAATTCATCTATATCGGGAACCACTAGTCGTCCTTGCTTTCGAAGCCAACCTTCTCTATCGACCTCGAATCCTTTATCCTTTTCTGGCTCCAATCCAGATTCCAATTCACGGATAATCTTGACAAGCTTATCATCTCGCTTTTGACTCTCGCCAATCCTTTCCACAAGAGTCGGTCTTATCGATAAGTTTGCCAACATTTCAGGTTCCAATTCGCATCTAGGCCTGAAGTCAAATCCAGCTAAATACTCGAGACTCTTCCATTCAGAAAACATGGCTCCCAATCCTGCATGTCTTCGACTTAACGCATCTGCCACTGCGTTACCTTTTCCCGGAGTATAAGCTATACCAAAATCATATGATGCTAAAAACTCTAGCCAACGTTGCTGCCGAAGATTCAAATCCTTTTGGGAGAAAAGATACTTCAACGACTTGTGATCCGTAAACAACTCGAATCGAACTCCCAACAAGTAATGCCTCCACATCTTCAGAGCAAATACAATCGCCGCTAACTCCAAATCATGAGTCGGGTAATTCCTTTCATGCGGCTTTAGTTGTCGACTGGCATACGCAACAACTTTATCCTTCTGCATCAACACTGCTCCAAGTCCAGTACCACATGCGTCGGTGTAAACCACCATCTCATCATTCCCACTAGGAATAGTTAAAACAGGAGCACTCGTCAGTCGCTCTTTCAGGATTCCGAAAGCTTGCTCACACTTAGAATCCCAACTGAACACTTGGTTCTTCTTCGTTAATCCTGTTAACGGTGCAGCTACCTTGGAGAAGTCTTTGATAAACCGTCGATAATATCCTGCTAATCCAAGAAAACTTCTCACATCTGATGCATTCTTAGGTCTAACCCAATCCTGGATTGCTGCCACCTTAGCGGGATCAACCGCTATTCCATTTCCAGAGATCACATGGCCTAAGAACCTCACTTCACTCTTCCAGAAGTGACACTTCGAAAACTTAGCCTTCAGCTGATGTTTCCGTAAGATCTCCAAAACAATACGCAAGTGCGTCTTGTGCTCTTCTTCCGTTCTGGAATAAATCAGAATATCATCCACGAACACAAGTACGAACTTGTTCAACTGATCTCTGAACACTCTATTCATAAGATCCACAAAATATGCTGGCGCGTTAGTCAATCCAAACGGCATTACCAGCCACTCAAAGAAACCGGATGGTGTCCTAAAAGCAGTCTTCGGCACACTATCCTTAGCTACTCTCAACTGGTGAAATCCCGTTGCCAAATCCATCTGAGAAAACACCCTAGCCTCGTGAAGCTGATCAAACAAGTCATCTATTCTCGGCAATGGATACTTGTTCTTCTTAGTCACCTTATTCAGCTCACGATAATCCACACACAATCTCAATGACCCATCTGCCTTGGTTGCAAACACAACTGGTGCACCCCACTCGGACACACTACGCCGAATGAATCCTTTCTGCAAAAGATCATCAACTTGCACCCTCAACTCCTGCTGTTCCCTAGGCGCCATCCGCCTAAGAGGCATCACAACAGGTCTGGCTCCTTCAACTAGATCTATACGAAACTCGATCTCTCTATGCGGCGGCAACCCTTTGACTTTGTCAAAGACATCCTCGAATCCATTTGCGATTGGCACTAAAGACAGTCCATCCCGTGGAACAACTAGCGAATACATGAAGCTCATGAAGACGCCTTCCTCATGCTTACATCGTATCACAATCTTTCGCCCTTCCACATTCCCGACTGTCACCTCCAGCCTCTCACAATCAACCTTAGCCGCATACTTCCTAAGCCAGTCCATACCCAAAATAATTCCGAACCCCGCAAAGTTCAGAACAAAGCAATCACAAACAAAAGAGCAACCATGACTCGACACAACTAGACCACGGCATAACATACACAAACAAGACGAACCCCCAACTGGATTAGTCACAACCAATGGCCTATCAACAATATCCGGCTTCAAGTCTAACCGGCCTACTAGTTCATTACAAACAAACGAGTGCGACGCTCCAGTATCAAACAGAACTCTAACTGGAACACCACATAGGAAAAGAGTACCTTGAACAACCACACTCTTTCCCTTCTCTTCAGCAGTAGGAGCTTTCGAAGACGACGGAACAGCTCCTAAAGCATAGGCTTGCACAATCTGCCTGTCCTTCCTCGGTTCTGGACAATTCTTCCTGAAATGCCCCGGCTTGTCACAGTTGTGACACTTCATCGGCACCTTAGGATTCTTACAATCCTTAGAGAAATGGCCCTTCTGCTGACAATTGTAGCAAGTCACCTCGCCTTTCGGCTTCTTCTGGCCACCCTTACCCTTCTGCTGCTGCTGCTTCCTCTTCTGGTTTCCACCCTGCTGTGGTTTAGATTCTCCCTTGGTAACAGCAACAACAGGTCCTTCCTTAGGAAACAGACTCTCATGCCTAAGAGCTTTCTCCACAAGCTTCTCAAATGAATCGTCCAAATGATCCACCAACTGCCTCCCAAGATAACTATCCAAGCCGGTCACGAACTTCTCATTCTTCTGATAAGCAGATTCAATATATGACCGGGCATACTTGGACAAAGCTTCAAACTCAGAAACATACTCAAGAACAGATCTTCCACCCTGCTTGAGCTCTACAAACTTCTTGAACAGAACAGACTTCTGAGCTGTAGAAATGAACTTAGCTTCAAATCTGACTTGGAATTGCTCCCAAGTAATCTCTACTTCCGGAGTAGTGATGGTAATAGAGTTCCACCAATCAGAAGCTCTCCCTTGAAGCTGCCTCGATGCCAACTTCCTCTTAGTTGCATCATCAATTCCCAAATCACCAAAGATCCTTCTACAAGCATCTATCCACCTCTGGACCTCAATGGTAGATTCTGTTCCCAAGAAAACCTTTCCTCCAAGAGCAGTATAATCCTTGCACAACTTAGCAAAATCCACTGGTTTCGGAGTTTGGACTTGAACTCCAACATCAACTGCCGCTCCCGGAACCGGTATCCTTCTCATGATCGAAGTCATCATAGCTTCGAACATGGCTGCATAGTCAGCAGTCTCTTCAGTAGCACGGCCTTCCCTAGCAGCTGGTCTCCCTCTACGACTCATTCTCAATATCTATAAAAAGGAATGATTAGAACATCTAGAGAAACAACTGCATAAAGGACTCAAACTCTACTAAGCTACTATATTATATATAGTAATCATCCATCAAAATACAATTACGTCTCTCATACGTAGTTACGACAGCGAGCGTTGGGTAAAATCGATTAACCAATGCTCTGATACCAAATGTGACGACCGCCCATGACCCCTGCACCAAATCTAGAGATAGAGCGCTGTAAAGTGTGCCAGGCGACCATGGACGATTGTCAAGATAAGATTTAAAACAAAAGAATCTATCGTATTACTCACAGCGCATGGACAAAATACAATAGAACATATGTATAGTGAAGCTTTACAGAACAAAATGTCATCATATAAAACTCCATAATAGTTTAATACAAGCATCCACATAGTCAATACATCCAGCCTCACTACAAATCTCTCAGAGAATACAAAACAGCGGAATATCCAGTACATATAATAAGAAGATAATATGCAACCCTCCAGCTCGTCTTCGATATCAGCATCGTGAGAAGAGAACAGCACCTGTCACCTGCTACCTAGTCTGCCCGTCCCAAAATGGACGAACAGCCCAAGGCAATAAGAATTAAAACATAAAGCCTTGAGTCAGACAACAGTCTTAGTGAGCAGTAAATTAACTAACAACATACCAAAAGAGCATAAAGGAAAAGGAATAGGAATACAACCCTCCCACTCCAACCTCATTCTACAGTGATAGCCCCCAGACACACACTAAGCAGAAGCAATCATAGCAGAGCATACAATTTAAAGTAAAGCAATTGTCACTCGAGTCAAGAGCAATGTTTTCCAAGTACAAATCCCAAGGTCTAAAACCAAGGTCAGATAAGCACCCAGGAAATACCGCTCTTGAGACCGAATGACGATACAACCAAACATCCATGACTCGGCTATCACTGTTATCATTGTTGCGATATCACCGTTAATTGAATGACTGGCACATTCTTTCAGCCGTCCGTCAAGGGCTAATGGAAACCCCGGTTCTAGACATAACTCCCGCACGTCATCGTGACCCGTGCCTAGGATTATCGAATCTACCCAGAGTACTTGACCATCAACTTAGTCTTTTGGGCGTCCCCATGTACTCTTGCTTAGAGCATGCTAGAACCTTCAACAACGATGAGATCTCAACCTCCTAGTCATCCTCCTCGACGACTATTTCCATACTAGCTCAAGCGCCTCTCGAGCATCCATTATCCTCAACTCGAATCATATCACCGAGTTATCAACATGCTTGGAATGATCCCGTCTGGATTAGACCAAGTCTTCATCACATGATTCCTCGCTTCATTACATCCTCGCAAAGCTTCATCTCAACTTCACATCATCAAATCTATGCATAGGAGCTTCATCATCCCGCTACATATGCCACGAGCAGCTTTTCCAATTCAAGAGCCTTTCCCTTAGCTTTTGAATCATCTTCGATCTAAATCTAATCATCAATCATCTAGTTCATAACAATCAATCAAATCAAACATCAATCCAAGCAAACAAGCATTTAAAAAAATGATCTAAGTAGACAATTATAACAATAATGGCATTTTCGTAATTAAAGAGTTGAAAGTCCAATAAGCATGAAAACATGGATTATATCTCTACAAACTTGATGAATGAACTTGCATAGGTTAACATATGATAAAATGGATGTAACATCATCATGAACAATGGATCTATATGGATCTATACATAGGATGAAGAAAATGCATGGAAATCTCTATTTTAACACCAAATCGAGCCAACAATCCGATATACTCCTTTGGATCCGTGTGAGAGATAATCACCACTCACCAAATCACCTAAACAATCCAAAAGATAACAACTTCAGATCTGGACAGCGAAGAACTAAGCGAGACCCGACAAGATCTCACTTCAAACGAAGAAATCTCTCTTGAAAAGATGAAGATCTTCAATCTAAGCTCTTGAATCTTCAATCTTGATCTTCGATTTGGATGGATGGAAGCACTAGATTAGAGTGGAGAAAAGAAGTGAAGAAGTGTAGAAGTCGAGCTCTCAAAATGGCAGCACTTCGTCGCTTCAAAATCCGGATCCCAAAAAGTGAGAACAACCCCTCCTATTTATAGCTGAAAACTGCCCTTAAGTCGTAACTCGGCTATCTTCTTAAGTCGGTGCCGACTTAACACCATGCCGACCTAGTGCCTTGCCGACCTAGTGCCTTGCCGACCTAAAAACTCATCTGCCTATGACTCGCAACAAAACAGCTGTCTCCTAAGTCGGTTACGACTTATGGCATGCGCCTACGACTTAACTGAAAAGGCCTCCGACTTAACCAAGCTTCGACTCAACACATGCTCCCCTGAACGACCTACCGACTTAGCAGACTACGACTTAACATGCGCGTGACCTAACTAGTTAGACGACTTACGACTTACTGCTATGCCGAGTTAACCAGCCTATACGACCTAACGACTTAACTGCCTCGCCGACCTACGACTTAAAGTCCTAAGTCGGTTGACGACTCAACAACTTAACATAGGAGACGACCTACCGACTCATAACTCAACACACTCTGCCGACCTAACACTTAACACCCAAACACTTAGGTTGCTCACAACATGTCCTTAGGTCGTTGCCGACCTAACTCTACTCCAGAATACTTAGGCTGCCTACTATTCTTCCTTAGGTCGCCCTAACCTCTTAAGTCGGTCAACCCCACTTCCTTAACTCGGCAACGACTTAACAAATAATTTGTCAGATATGCTAACTACCAGGTCGCTCCAAAATACAAGTCTCCTTAGGTCGTCTACGACTTAACTGCTATACGACTTAAACAACTGCCGACTCAAAAACTCACTACTATCCTTAAGTCGGTTAATACTATAAGTCGGTCAACTTCTTAGATAGGCTACTCCCTTAAGTCGGTCACTCGACCTAAGCCACCCTATCTTCCTTAGGTCGTCGCCGACCTACCACTTAGTCATTAACCCGTCCAGACCTATTTCTTAACTCGTCCAAACTTCTTAAGTCGGCTACGACTTAAGACTTAAGAATAATTCTGCTAAAACCTGAAATGACTTAACAACAATACAACCAAAGGTCAATCATTTTAGAATGTTTTGATCCGTAAAAATACGGGTCGTTACACTACTCTGAAATTATCAACAAGCAGCCCTTCCGTTATGAAGATCCCCACCTTCAACTTCATTATCTTTAACATGTCTTCACTTTCGAACTCGTAAATTAGTTCGAAGTGGTTTTCAGATAGGAATTTTCCCAAATCTGATCTTGGTTTCTCCAAATCAATCATCGATAAAAAGATGTTAAGTAGATGCGTGATTAATATTCCATTAATTAGTCTCTTTTTATCCAAAATATCTTCTTAGAGATATATATCATTTTAAAACCATTTCTTTTGAGTATACATGGGATCATTAAATCTCATTTATCAAATCTTTGTTTAATTAAAACTTTTTTAAATCTTCGAGTAACTCCAAATCATTTCATCGTTTACTTAGGAAAATATCTCCAAATCATAAATCTAAACAAAGATTTCTTATTTCAAAATCATAACTTTTATATGGGTCAAAATCAATGTTATTTAAGACATCGTTTACTATAAACCCAAAATAATTAATTTTAAGTAAAAGGATCCATAGGAATTAAAATAATTCCAAATCATTTATTTAAATCTTAACAAAATATTTCTTATTTCCAACACTTATCTTTTTAATAGGTTGAAACCATCTTATCTAAGATGGTAAATCCAAATTAGTTAGTATTCAAGTAAAACGGATCTATAGAAATTATACTAATTCTACTCAACATCAATTTTCATATTCAACCTTTGCTATGCATCGAATAGCGGTGAAGTCCCCTTTTAAATTCACATGGATGGTATGGGTTTCCTTCTCGGAATTTAATACCAAGTATAAGAAGATTATTTCTATACAATCCAAGTTGTATTAAATTTGAAAAAAAATTAATTTTTTATATTTGTCTCGTTTCCGACATTTCGACCTTATATATTCCTCGCCCATGAAAGAGGTTAGGTGAGCCAGGGCACTGGTTGCTCCTGAACGTCTCCTTAGTTTAAGCACATCACATCCAGATCTCACAAATAGAAAAATCAAGTCTACTTATCGGCTTTTAGAGCCAAGATTAAATCACTTTCTTATAACAGCTTTTCTTTACATCATTTATTTAAAGTTTTTAAAATAAATTATTAAACCTTAAATCATCTTTAAAATAATTAATTATTTATTTGAAAACATTTATAAAAGATTTGGAAAAGAATACTTAAGTTTAAAGCCATATTTCAAAAGTTATTAAAAGTGCTGCGAATAGTGCTATGAATAGTGCTTTTAATGCTTATTTGATCAAAACAACTTTTCGACCATTTAAAAATCCAATTTTATAACTCAAATCTATTTTAAAACATTTAGAGAATTTATTCCATATTTTTAAAGAATTAAAAATATCAATTTTAAATAATTTATCGCTCTGGTTTCCGAACCGCCAAAGTGCGATTATTTTGAAAACTTGATTTGTTCATATTTTAAAATCTACTAAATGAAATCTTGATCGTTTTCTTTTGTTTGAAAATTACCACTTTAAGAGTTCGAAAAATCTTATTTCAAAGAATTACGACTCTGAATCCATCATATAAATGGATTTAACTTTCTATGGCGCGAAATCGTGAACTACCGTTACACGACGCGCCTATTTCAACTCAATTTTCATATACTTTTCAAACTTTATGAAGCACTTTTAAATGTTTATAAAACATTTCTAAATTATTTTAAACTATTTTAAAGAGGTTTAACAATCTCATATACACTATTTCATTAAATAAAGGAAAGTGATTTCCTTTGTGATATTCGACGTGTATTAACGTGACCTGTTTACATAATTTAAACAACTATATTAAAACAACCAAACTTGATCATCAAAGCATAGTAAACATCCATGGCAAACATATCACATTATCATTAACATACACACACACACACACACACACACACACACATATATATATATATATATATGAAAAGTTTTATATAGTTTTCTCACCTTTATTGGATATCAAACTTAGAAAAACGGACTATAGATTCGCTACGATCAAACCGGAGCTTATGCCATTGAGCCCGGGACCTTGGGAAAACCACAACCTAAGCAAGGAAGAGGTGGAACTCTTGACCAATGATGATGGAGGTGGTGGCCATAAGTTTTGAATGGAGATGTGGAGTGATTTGCCATGGTTTTGAGGTGGAATGACATGGTATATGTGTGTGTATAATTTACTTTCTTTTGGAATATTTTTCCATAATTTTGCTGCATTTTTTTTATGAACTAGAAGCCATTAATGAGCTCTAATAAGAGGAAGAAGAAGATGAGAATTGTGCAAATGAATGTGTGAATGTAGGTGGGTATTTATAGGAATTTCAAGGCTTAAACCTTAAGCAAAGTGGAAAATATCTCCCAAAATCACCATGCACCCTTTCCCATCATCTCTAGCCATGACTTCCCCCTCTCATCCATCACTCCTATCACCCCCTCCATGTGTCCTTATGTGTGTGTAAGGTGAGGTGATGTTTGCCTTTGACTTTGATAAAATATCTTAGATATTTTGTAAATAATATCATGATATTATTCTTATATGTATTCATGTTTGTATATATGTGTATTTATATGTATATGTGTGCATGTGACATGTATGTGCATGTGTATGTAAGTGCACAAGAGAAATAACAACGTTGCAACAACTTTGAACAACTTATGTTCGTTAAACTATCGAAAATCGGATTCCCAGTCACATTTTCACTTATAAATTAAATTACATCTAAATATAAACAAAATCAAAAAATATATTTGTCATCATGATAATTGGATTAAAATGATCTCACTTGAATTACAAAACCATACATATCGATATTAACAAGTGTTTACAAAATGTGTTGTTATATCAATAAAGTGATACGAATTTTCTTATATTTTCAAATCAAGATATATCTTTATAAAACTATTATAAATAATTTATTATCACTTCATAACTAATCAAAATGAATTATTATCATTTAATAATAATTATTTGAATAATTATAATAATTATTAAATCATTAAATTTCAATTTAAATTCATAAATCAATTATTAAATATGATGCCATTATTGATGATGTCATAAACACATTTTATTTCCCATAAAATAAATAATTTTAAATAGATATATTAGTGTATGTATCCAGACTCGTGCACTCAAATATTGAGAAAATCTCCTTTCTATTGAAAACTAATTTATCCATGAAAATTTGTGTACGAAGCACGTGCTTTATATATGAAACTGTATTCCACAATTATATTTTAAAACAAGTTTATTATCATAACTTTAGGGTTTAAATCTTTATAGTTGGTGTTATAAAACCTTGTATTTGAATATTTCAAAACTAAATATCATTTGTCAAAGTGAAAAGTTTGCGGGTCATTACAAAGCAGCCCTACATCATAAAGATCTCCGTCTTCAAAAATCATCATCTTCAACAAATCTACACTTTTGAATTTTATAAACTATGTTTATAGATCTCCATTCTATTTTATAAAACTTCCCTTTATAAAATCTGTTTATTTATAAAATTCTACTTTTAAATCCATTCCTTTATAAATCTTATTTACTTATAAAATCCTATTTATAAATCTATTTACCAAATATCAATTACAAATCCATTTTTAAAATTTATAAATCTCTGTTTATAAATCTATTACTTTATTTATAAACTATTACTTTTATAAATCTTTTATATAAACCATTTCAGAATATTTGTTTCAAACTATTTCTATTCTCTTTAAAACTGTATTTCCTTTATAACAAAAGTTGGGCTTATTTATTAACTTTTTAAAACCTATATAATGCAATTCAAAAATCTCTACTTAACATATTTCATAAACTACCAGTTTATAATACCAAAAGTCATACTTTTTATTTTATTTAAAATAAACTCCTTTTATTAATTCAAGAATAATTGTTAAAAACATATGTTATTTCTGCAATAACCCAGAATTTTAGTCATTTAAATTTGGAATATTTAATTGGTTTTTAAATATTTAAAAGTTAATTTGATAAGACAAATAGCTTAAATTTCAAATATAGTGGTTTAATTGAATATGAGAATGGTGAATTAATATTTGGAATTGTTTAAATAATTGAATCTTGGATTTATTTTGGATAAAAATGATTTCAAAGCTTATTTAAATTCTGTTGATAAAGAATGGTAACAATAAACTTTTAAATTAGATTTAAAAGTGATTAATTTGGTTTTAAAAATAATTTGTTTTAAATTAACATGTGAAAATAGCCTTCCGGGTCACTGTCTCGGATTTCGAAGAAACCAATTTCATTGGATCCGTAATAGTGAATTATTATATTCTATCGAATTTCATGGCAATTGGATATATAGTTTGGTCGTGCGAGCTCGAAATGCACATAAATTAATTAAAGGAATTTAATTTAAGATAATTCGACTTTGAAAGCTAACTTCTGTATATGATCGAATTAGGTCATGATTATAGTTCCATTTGTTCGGAATAGGGATATTTCATATAGAACGCCAGACATCATGTCTCATTTGGAGTTCGAGATTTTGAGGTGCATTGAATGAATATTTTCAAATAAATTAATACACTACCCATGTTCTCACCATACCGCCCACGTCTAGGCCATACCTCTTTCTTAAAAAAAACTTTTGCTGCCTTTTATCTTTCATACCCCAGTAAAAAAAGAAAATAAAAGAAAAAAATGGTTGTGCTTTGAAAATTAGAATCAAAATAATTCCTCAACTAAAATTCTTGAGAATGGATTCTTTGAGAACGGGAAGTTGAGATCTTCGCTGTGATATGCATTTGGGAAGGTGCGACATCAACGAAGGAGGTCGATTGGTTGCATAAATAGCTAAGGCTTGAGATTTATGCAAATTTAGTCATCAATATGCAAATTGGATGTCATATTGGAGTTCGTGAGGTTGTAAGGCACCTAAAGGTCGAAGATGGTGAGTCACGGTAGGATTTGGGGGGTCGCGACCTTGCTGCCTAGACACGTACTAGTGGTTGAATGCGATGGAGAGGGGGAGGATCAGACTTTGTATCATTGGTATGGTCGTGAGGCTCTTGTGGAGAGATGAATGATGGAAGTGGTTTGGGGCGGTATAGTGGAGAGATGAGTGAGAGAGGTGGAGAAGAAGTGCTCATCCATAGTGGGTTTGGTAAAGATTAATTATTATTATTTTAGCAATAATGTTTTGAAATTATCAATTATTATTTTTAAGATGTTTTAAGTTAATAATAAATTATTATTTATTTATAATGTTTATTGTTGACAATTATTATTATATAATAAATAGTGTTGAAGTAAATGATTTTTATTTATTTATAAATGTTTTCGAGACTTACAAATAGAGTTTTATGAACGAATTTTAGAAATGGGTTTATAGATTTATAAGAGGAGTATTATAATTAGTTTTATGGATTTATAAAGAGTTTATAAATGATTTAGAGACGTGTATAAAAGGTCTTTAGAGATTTATAAAATAGTTTATAAATGGCTTTTAGGAATTTATAAAGGAGTTTATAAATAGTTTTAGAGATTTATAAGGAGTTTATAAATGATTTTAGAATTGAATAGAAGAAAAATTTTCTCAGTTTTGTAAATATACTTATACCATTAAGGTAAGTATATGAGTACATTTTCTAAGTTGTGAAGTGTAATGTTTGTGAATATATTTATACCATTGAGATAAGTATATGGATATTCTCCAAGTATTGAAAATATAAGGATTGGTGGGTCTATTTGTGTGAAAGTATTTTTATACTAGTATTTACATGATGAATTTAATTAATGAAAAGATTAATTAAGGAGGCTAGTGGTTGCTTATGTGCTTAACCAATGTTGGTTTTCCTTATGGAATTAAATCCCTGATTTGGATGTGTGTTTGTTGATAGTTAAATAACCGAATATCAAATTTGGACTAAAAATGTAACTTAGGAAATGTCTAGGAGAAACACGTGAGTTATATAGCATGGTCGTCTCCGATGATGCTCTACCGTGCGTATAAATCTTGTTTCGTTCACCTAGGACAAATGATAAGAAAATCCATCCACTGACGGTTAGGAGGTGATCTTCACTCTTATCTTTGACTGTTTATTTCCTAAAGAACCGGGGTTGGGTTTACCGGAAATTATCGAAAGTTGTTTCGAAGAGACCGGGATCGGATATGTTATCCGAAAATCACTTCAGTCCAACTCAAGTGTTTCGAAGTGGAGACATCTTAAAGATGATGGAATTGAAGATGGAGCTCTTTGAAGTGCAAGGGATCCTTGCTACTAATCCTGAGGATGACTCCAAAATGGGTGTAGTAGAAGTGGTGCCTTCGGTTTTGTTCAGTCCCAGAACGAACTTGTATGAATGAGTGTTAGCATTGCATGGTTTCCTGGAGGACGGTGTTAGCATTCCAAGTGGGAAGTGCTATATAAAAGGTAAAACGTAGCCTCAAGACTCATCAACCGGAAATGACTAAAACTAGGGAGATGCGACAGGGCTAAGCGGGTCGCTCCCAAGTAGGGTATGATCATCCCTATCTTGAGTCGATATTATCTCTTAATTGTATGATTCGGGGCCCATTAACGGAAGGGTGATCATATTCGGTACTACTAGTAAAGCGGTAGGCTGGTTTTGTGTTGGTAGGGGATCCTGGCGAGGTCCTCAGTGTTATTTTATCTAGAGATGCACAGTGACGGGCATTACCCCAATCCCAGTCATTGTATGGAATCCATTCTCCAATAAGCTTTGTACGGACTTAGTTGTGCCCAACTATGCTGAAACGTAAGATGCAAGCATTTCAGCTATATTCATATTTTACTTTGACCCCTAGACATTATTACAATATAAATGGATTTTTTTATGGAAAATGTTTTGGATATCGTAAGGTAAACCCCATCTGTATTTATGTGTGGCATGGTCTTACGAGGTAATTTTATCTGAAAGGTTTTTTATAAACATTAAATTCCATCTGGGTGTGTTTTTCTCACATTAGTTTACAAGACTGACTCGGGTGTTATTTTATTATAATGCTCGGGTCAGACCGAGCATTTACAAATTGCTTGGATGCATTGTAAATAAGGAGACAGGTTGGAGGTCCAAGGCGTACCTATGTATTTCTTTATTGTGCATTGTGTTGTTTGTTGGTTGTATTTATCAGCAATTATAAGGACAGGTTGTTATAACTGTTCGGGCTAGAATAAGTTAGTATATTCTAATTGGTATATATATATATATAATTTTTTCTTTGTTTAAAGATTTGATGTATATTATAGATTATTCGTTCCGTTGTGAAATTCTATGTTGTTTAGTTTTCTCCTTATCTTCTTTCTTCTTCTTTTTCCCTAAGTATCCGCCTTTCCATTTAATTTGAGTGGGTCATGTATGGTTGATTTTCAACTTAAATTGTTTGGAAAAGTGGGTCGTTACATCGTGGTATCAGAGCGCTAGTTTAAGCGAGAACCTTTTCTTTGATGGGAATTACTCATTAGAGATAGGGTCAACGACGCCCTAGAATGAGTTTGAGTGTATTATAGATATGAGCGTGTATTTGTTAGTGATATAAAAATGTTTTATATTGCATTGGTTTATTTGTTGAGTGGCTTATGGATTCTGGTCAATACGAGTAGCTAATGTTATTGATAGGGATCCCTAAACACTTAAACAGGGCCAATCGACATAGTATTATTTTGAAATTGGGTAAATGGAATAATTTTATCTAGATTATATTTATATATAAAAGAATAATTTTCCAGAAATTATTATAGTTATATATTATATGCTCGGTTGTTAGGAAAATGATAATGCTCAGTTATTATCATTTATTGTTTGATTAGTCATGCTCACCTAGTTAGGAGCATTGACAATTGTTTGTTGACTGGACCATTGTGCCTAACCAATTTATGGGCATTGACTATTGTGCTAGGTTAGGAGCAGTTTTATCCTTTTTACTACATGGGTTAGGTAGATTAGTGATTGTGGGAACATTAAAAATGAACACCTTGTGAATTATGTTTCACAATTTGACTATAAGGCGTTCAAAGATAATATTGGGTTAGAATTTGAATTTTTAAATAAAAAGTTGTTATAACTTAACGAAGTAACGTTTGGGGAATGATTTTATATAAGAAAGTGAAATTATATAAATATGGTTTATAAATGTGGGTTATAAATTAGAAGGCTTTAAACTGAGAATTTAGGAATTTGAATCCCGGTGTTTTGAAAATTTGTTTTTCAAAGGTTTTGGAAAATAATAATAGTATTGTCTTGAAGTATTTTGAATATACATATTCTAAAAGTTTTGGAGGAAATGGAAGGAGTTAAAATGGATTTTTAAGAAGGTAAAAAGCACTGAACTCACTTCGGTCGCTGAAAAATAATTTCGATGATGACTTCAGCATTATCGACGTTCATTTTCGGGTTTCCAAGAGAGGAATTGCTACCATTGGAGTTTTATTTTGGTAAAAATTAGTTTTGATTTAAAATTAAAAAGTGTGATTTGAAATACAAAGAAATTATTATGGTATTTTTTAAAAATAATTTGAAATAAGAATAGGGTGTTTAAACTTTGAAAATTTTCATTTAAGTGCTTTGTGAAAATACGAGAAAAAAAGTTTTATAACTTATAAAATTTAAGGAATAATAAGCTAAAACAAAATTTTTAATTTGTTGAATATAAATGTTAAGAATATGTAAGTTGATATGGTTTAGAATGTTGTTTGATAGAATTGAATATTGAACGATGAAATTAGTTAAATGAAATTGAATTGATTTGAAATAGAGATGAACTTAAGTTGTAAAGTGAAAAGGAACATGAGAAGTGTCGTATAAAATGTTTATAATAAACTTAAGTAAAATTTGATGGAATGGTTCTTAAGTGACATTAGTATTGAAAGAAATATACCGAGTAATAAATGAATGTGAATAAAGCAATGCGAATAATGATTACGAATAAATGAATGTGAATAAAAGAATCTGAATAAAAAAAGAGTGGGATATAATAAGAAACCAATTGAAATAAATAAGCCGCACATATATTATTTTATTCGTATAATAAGAATCTGATTAATTTGGTTTTTAAAATAATACATTTTAAATTAACATGCGAAAATAGCCTTCCGGGGCAATCTCGGATTTCAACGAAACCAATTCTATTGGATCCGTAATAGTGAACTATTATATGCTACCGAATTTCGTGGCAATTAGACGTATCGATTGATTGTGCGAGCTCGAAATGCGTAGAAATTAATTAAAGGAATTTAATTTAATATAATTCGACTTTGAAAGCTAACTTTTGTATATGATCGAATTAGGTCCTGACTATAGTTCAATTGTGTTCGGAATAGGGGTATTTCATATAAAACGCTAGGCGGCACGTCTCTTTTGGAGTTTGAGATTTGAGGTGCTTTAAATGAATATTTTCAAATAAATTAATATGCTACCCATGTTCTCACTATACCGCCCACGTCTAGGCCATACCTCTTTCTTTTTTTAAAAAAAACTCCTGCTGCCTTTCATCTTTCATGCCCCAGTAAACGAAGAAAATAAAAGAAATAAATGGCTGTGCATTGAAAATTAGAATCAAAATAATTCCTCAACTAAAAATCTTGAGAATGAATTATTTGAGAACGGGAAGTTGCGATCTTCGCTGTTGTATGCATTTGGGAAGGTGCGGCATCAATAGAGGAGGTCGACTAGTTGCATAAATAGTTAGGACTTGAGATTTTTGCAAATTTGGTCATCAATATGCGAATTGGATGTCGGATTGGAGTTCGTGAGGTCATAGGGCACCTAAAGGCCAAAGACGGTGAGTCGCGCTAGGCTTTGGGGGGTAGCGACCTTGCTACCTAGACACGTACTGGTGGTTGAATGTGATGGAGAGGAGGAGGATTAGACTTTGTATCATGGGTATGGTCGGGTGGCTCTTGTGGAGAGATGAACGATGGAAGTCGTTTGGGGCAGTTTACTGGAGGGACGAGTGAGAGAGGTGGAGGAGAAGTGCTTGTCCATGGTGGGTTCGGTCTCTGGAAAGAGCGGGCTCATTTTAGGAGATAAAGGATTAGTGTATTTGAATGGTGATTAGTTAAAATAATATATAATTAGTTTATTAATTATTAATTTAAAATCGATAGGTTAAATTTTTTTGTATAACTCTCTCGTACGAGGTCCAATCGAGGTGCAGATTTTTGTGTTGCGCTCGTGATGACATAAGCTTCACGATGGAACTGGTTTGGATGAATTTGGAGACAGTTGAAATTTGGGCTAAAATCGAACGTCGTTCGATTTTAGTTTCAAACCGGAACGCCTCGACGACAACAGGAAGTTCAGTATGTTAAACTCACTTTTTTGATTAATCAATAATTTTATATAGTTGATAAAAAAAAATTGTTGATTGAATGTTTGGTTGATTTACTATTTTATCAGTTGGCTTGGTTTTACTCCCGCCCCTGGAGCGGATGACCTTTTGTACATACCCGCATAGTAGCGGATGACCCATATTATATAATTATATACTGTTTGTAATGCAGGGAACAGGTTGGAGGGATCCTATACGATTCCAAACCACTGATGATTTTATTTACATATATATGTGCTAATATATATAAGTTGTGATGAAGGGGGATAGGTTGGAGGGATCCAACGAGATTTCTCATCATTGTTGAAATGTTTTTCTATAATACTCTTGTTATATGAATTTTTGAAAATCAAACCCGCTTGGCCACACTAAGGGTTTTGGCATTGTTATATGCTCAAACTTAAACCCTGTAATAATTAGAAATCAATTTCGATATTGGTTAAACATTTGGTAGCTAATGGCCTTAAATTAGTATTTTGAAATACTATAAAGTGCCATTTGAGTTGGAGTTGGTTTTTGAGACAGGAAATAATTTTAAATCGGAAATTGGGATTCGAAAAAGATTATTCATTTATATTTAATGTTGTTTTAAAATTATTCATCGATATTTTAATATTCTGAAAGGTCAATTATTTAAATAATTAATATGGTTTGGAATTAATAATAAGGATTTATTAATATTGTTTTGGAAATAAATTATTACTATTTATAATAATGGTAAAGATTAATTATTATAGTTTTATTAATGATGTTTTGAAATTATTAATTATTATTTTTAAGATGTTTTAAGTTAATAATAAATTATTATTTATTTATAATGTTTATTGTTGATAATTATTATTATATAATAGTGTTGAAGTAAATGATTTTTATTTATTTATAAATGTTTTCAAGACTTATAAATAGAGTTTTACGAACGAATTTTAGAAATGGGTTTAAAGATTTATAAAAGGAGTTTTATAATTAGTTTTATGGATTTATAAAGAGTTTATAAATGATTTAGAGACATGTATAAAAGGTTTTTAGAGATTTATAAAATAGTTTATAAATGGTTTTTAGGAATTTATAAAGGAGTTTATAAATGGTTTTAGAGATTTATAAGGATCTTATAAATGATTTTAGAATCGAATAGAAGAAAATCTTTCTCAGTTTTGTAAATATACTTATACCATTGAGGTAACTATATAAGTACATTTTCTAAGTTATGAAGTGTAATGTTTGTGAATTTACTTATACTGTTGAGATAAGTATATGGATATTTCCCAAGTATGGAAAATATAGGGATTGGTGGATCTATCTGTGTAAAAGTATTTTTATACTAGTATTTACAAGATGAATTTAATTAATGAAAAGATAAATTAAGGAGGCTAGTGGTTGCTTATGTGCTTAACCAATGTTGGTTTTCCCTATGGAATTAAATCTCTGATTTGGATGTGTGTTTGTTGATAGTTAAATAACCGACTATCAAATTTGAACCCAAAACGTAACTTTGGAAATGTCTAGGAGAAACACGTGAGTATGTGGAACAGTCATCTCTGATGATGCTCTACTGTGTGTATAAATCTTGTTTCATTCTCCTAGGACAAATGATAAGAAAATCCATCCACTAATGGTTAGGAGGTGATCTCTGCTCTTATCTTTGACTGTTTATTTCCTAAAGAACCTGGGTTGAGTTTACCAGAAATTATCGAAAGTTGTTTCGAAGAGACCGGGATCAGATATGTTATGCGTAAACCACTTCGATTCAACTCAAGCGTTTCGAAGTGGAGACATCTTGAAGATGATGGAATTGAAGACGGAGCTCTTTGAAGAGCAAAGGTTGTTTGATACCAATACTGAGGTTGACTCCAAAATGGATGTAGTAGAAGTAGTGCTTTCGGTTTCGTTCAGTCCCAAAATGAACTTGTATGCATGAGTGTTGGTATTGCATGGTTTCCTGGAGGCCAATGTTATCATTCCAAGTGAGAAGTGCTATATAAAAGGTAAAATGTAGTCTCAAGCCTCATCAATCGGGAATGACTAAAACAAGGGAGATGCAGCAGGGTTAAGTGGGTCGCTCCCAAGTAGGGTATGATCATCCCTATCTAGAGTCGATATTATCTCTCAATTGTATGCTTCGAGGCCCATTAACGGAGGGGTGATCATATTTGGTACTACAAGTCAAGTGGTAGGCCAGTTCTGTGTTGGCAGGGGATTCTGGCGAGGTCCTCGATGTTATTTTATCTAGAGATCCACCGTGACAGGCGGTACCCCAGTAGCCCAGTCATTGTATGGAATCCATTCTCTAATAAGCGTTGTACGGACTTAGTTGTGCCCAATTATGCTGAAACGTGAGATGCAAGCATTTCAGCTATATTCATATTTTACTTTGACCCCTAGACATTATTACAATATAAATGGATTTTCTATGGAAAATGTTTTGGGTATCGTAAGGTAAAAACCCATCTGCGTTTATGTGCGGCGTGGTCTTATGAGATACTTTTATCTGAAAGGTTTTCGATAAACATTAAATTCCATCTGGGTGCGTTTTTCTCACATTGGTTTACCAGACTGACTCGGGTGTTATTTTATTATAATGCTCTGGTCAGACCGAGCATTTACAAATTGCTTGGATGCATTGGAACTCAGGAGACGAGCTGGATGTCCAAGATGTACCTATGTATTTCTTTATGTTTCGTTGTGTTGTCCGTGAGTTGTATTTATCAGTAATTGTAAGGCTATGCTGTTATAACTGTCTGCGCTGGAATAGGTTAGTGTACTTTGATTAGTATATGTATATTACATTTGTATTTGTGTAAAGATTTGTTGTATATTATAGATTATTCGTTCCGCTGTGAGATTCTTTGTTGTTTAGTTTTCTTCTTATCTTCTTTCTTCTTCTTTTTCCCTAACTATCCACCTTTCCATTTAATTTGAGTGGGTCATGTGTGCTTGATTTTCCGTTTAAACTATTTGGAAAAGTGGGTCATTACAATTTCAAAATCACTTTAAAATCCTTTTAAATCAAAATATTCACTTTATAGCATTTCAAAATACTAAATATAAGGCCAAATGCTACTATAGCACTAAATAAGAAAAATCATGTCCATGTCATCAAATATGGCATCCAATAAATCATATATCACAATATATATGTAAAGTAAAATCAACAGTGGTGACGAATCCTGTTGGATCCCTCTAACCTATCTCTTTGCATCAGATACAGTATGTAATCATATAATAAAGGTCATCTGTAACTAAGCGAGTACATATAAAAAAGCCATCTGCTCCTATGGCGGGAATAAATCCAAACCAACTGATAAAATAGTAGATCATCCAAACAAGTAACAAACAAGCATCAATAAAAATATCCACACTTATATAAATTATAAGTGGGTCCATAGAGGTGAGTTTAACTCACCAAAATTTCAGTTATCGTCAAAGCGATCCGGTTTGAATTAAAATCGAACAGACATTCGATTTAAACACAAATTTCTATAAGCTCCAAACTACTCCAATCTAACTCGATGACGTAGATATCATCGCTACGAGTCCAGCGCAACTGACCGCGTCCGAATCTGATCTCGTATGGACAAGATACAGACGTTAGAATATTTGAGATTATTTAAATTTTAATTAACTTAAATAAATTAAATTTTAAACGTTAATTACCTTCCCCTCATTGTTCAACAACCCAGGTCGTGCATTTTAAAATTCGACGTCGTAACTTCGATCGATCGCCACCGCCACCACGTTCATCTTCTGACCGTCGTACCTTCACCGTCGACGCGCCTAGCCAAGACGACCCCAATGCCCCAAGCCTCATCCCCTATTTCGCCTCCACCATCGCAAACGACCCAATATAGCTATCGCTATTCAACTCGACTTCGCCGCCGCCATGCTTCAATGTAGGTTGATCCAACCCTACATCTTCCTCGTCTTATCAAGTCGAGCAATTCTTCAGTTGAGGTCGAAGGCTGGTACGACCTATGATGGTCGCGATCAACAACGGCCATAGGATGATGGATGTTTAATAGCGGCTAAGGTTTCACGAATTTGGTTTGGGAAAATAGAATGAGTTAAGGTCCTTTTATAGAAAATTTTCAAACACTATTCATCCCTAAAAATTTTGAACTTCAAACGAGACGTGCCGTCTAACATTTTATACTAAATACATTCATTCTGAATATAATGGAACTAGTATCGGGGCCTAATTTCATCATATACAGAAGTTAATTTTCAAAATTATATTATATTAATTTAAATTCTACGCGTTTTGAGCTCGCACGACTAAACGATACGTCCAATCGTCACGAAATTCGTTAACAGACTATAATTCACTATTATGGATCCAATGACACTAGTTTCGTCAAAATCCCAGACAGTGTTCCGGAAGGCTATTTTCACACGTTAATTAAAACGAATTATTATTAAAACCATTCAAATAACTTTTAATTCAAATTTAAAAGTTTGCTATCTTCATTCTTATTTATACAGAATTTAACTCAGCTTTCGAAATCATTTTTATTCATGCAAAATTCCTACATTTGAAATTTAAGCTGTTTGACTTATAAAATTAACTTTTTAAATTATTTAAATATTTCAAATTCAAATGACCAAAATCCTGGGTCTTTACACTTCTTACTTAAATGTTTTATATTATCTTACTTGACATAAACTTATTTTTTTCTAAATCTAAGTTATGCTTTCAAGTTAGTATTATTACTAATGTTATGCTTTCAAGTTAAAAATGATTTATAGTTGATCTTAGTATTTGCTGTATATCACAATTGTATCCAAAAATATCAGTTATATTTTGGATCATTTGAAATTATTTGAGTATATTTATCATTTAAGATTTGTTGATAGTTTTCCATTAAAAAACCAATCCGGAAAAATTTTCCACCTCCGTGTAGCAAAAAAATTTCGAAAAATGTCCAGTTAAAAAATCATACAAACACCGTGTGCGTAGCACGGATACAGACCTGTTTAAAGTGTAACTGTACATGATTATTCTTGTGCATATTTATTTTGTCTACTGGTATTGGTAACAGAAAGTAGAAAACTACAGAAACAAAAGTGTTTTTTCATATATTGTCTACTAGCGGTGAGAATTCAAACGTTTTGGTGTCCAAACAATTTGCTAGCTGTCAACCTAGTATGAATGCTCCACGATAGCTTGTTACCCAAAGTCTGTGTACATTAATCTTTGTATTGTACTGGTTGTTTTATGAGTCTACGTGGCCTTGTATGAACTGCATTATTATGTGCTGGTCTGGTCTTATCACGACATAGAAGTGAGAACGCAGTTAGAACAGCTCCAGATTTTGAAAGCTGACACCAAAGGACAATATGCAAACAAGGATTGTAAGAATCAAGAAGCAAACAGAGCACAAAGGGGAAATTTTTATGCAAAATTCAGCTATGGTTTCACTGGTAAAGCAGCCTCTATAAAACAGATTGCCCTCAAAGCCGGTCCAGGCTCACAAACGCTAAATTTTGCAAATGCAAGTTCTGTTCATACATCAAAATCACTTAACATACACCACTATTTTGCTAAGAAAATCTATTGCTAAATTATTCTTCTTTTTAATTTTAGTCTTTCTATTATAACCCATCAAATTAAAATAGTAAAATCAATGATATGATCAAATATGCACATTTTTTGACGAAGAAGTTAATAACTTTTTTAACCATGAAACATAAAATATCAACTAAGACAACTTTCACAACTAAATTCTCTAATTTAAAAGTATTTAAATTTGTTCTTTCTAAAATTAGGGTTACTTTTGTTGAAATTAAGATTTCTTTTAAATTTTTTTAGAGAAGTTACAATGTTAGTGCAAAAAATTAAAGTTCGTTTTATTGAATCTTAACTTAATTTAGTAATAGGGATTTGTTGATTTGTGTAATAAGTTTTAATTTATAAAGAGGGAAGATGAAAACAAGAGTAATTTTGTCAAAGAGATGGTGTTTGTAAAGTGAATTGGGGTGTATAATGGTTTATTATATTTTTTTTGTGTATATTAAGAGATTATCGGTCTATGAGTAGAATTAGCCTTTTGCAAATTCAATGATTTGCATTAATGGTTGTACTTGTCACGAGCTTCAAGGCAAGATATCAATTTTTAATACTACAGTTAATCTGTAAACATAGGAGTTCATACAGCTGGGTAAACACATGGGTATGCCTTAATGTTAATAACGGCTGTATGTTAAAACATAAAAAATAAAAATTTGAATACATAGGTACTGTTTTTAAATAAACGAGTTGCATCTATTTTTATTTGTGAAAAGAAATTGAACTAGCATCATCTTATCCATAATATTTTTGTATTTGTTAGTTGATGCATAAAATACCATCAAAACGGGTATTTATTTACTTAATGAATTTCCAATCATAAGAGTTCAAATTGGTAATCAAATAGTCTTGTCGATATTAAGAATTCAGAAATTCAACATTTAGTATTTCAAAGAACCTCCTTTCTGGCATTTTCTTTTTGTTTGTTGATTCAACCAAATTACATCCCAGGAGTACTAAACTGTTTATACATATTCTTAAGGAATCAAAATATCAAACGATGTATAAAAAAACAAGGCATGCATAATAAGAAGAAATTTTTGTTTGACTTTGTTGAAATCCGGTCCGCACGTTCCTACGTGGGGCAACATATGAGTTTGACCAACACCTTTTAACAAAAGCAATCCCTTGTTATTACATGCGACCAAATTCATATATATACCACTGCACTTTCATTATTTTTCACGATGTTGGACTATTCTTCCTTTTAATATGCGGTCATTATCCATACATAATGCAAGACACCCAACAGATCTCCACCTTGGCTCGCATCCATATATGCGTTTTTCAATACGCCAACAACGATGTCTGCACCATATTGAGACTCTGCTCCCAACAGATCTCCACCTTGGCTCGCATCCATATATGCGTCTTTCAATACGCCAACAACGATGTCTGCACCATATTTTGAAACTCTGCTCCTGTGTCATTCTACCAGATCCAACGTACCATGATCTAGCTCCACCTTAAGTCTGACTACTTAAGCCTACACTGCTAGCCACCACGATTTACAGATCTCTTACGCATTGTCAATTGTCTCAGGCGTTACCATCGGCTCAGATACCATGTTGAAATCCGGTCCGCACCATTCCTACATGGGGGCAACATATGAGTTTGGCAAACACCTTTTAACAAAAGGAATCTCTTGTTGTTACATGCGATCAAACTCATATATATACCACTCTACTTCCATTATTATTCACGATGTGAAACTATTCTTCCTTTTAATATGCGTCCATTACCCACATACAATGCGAGACACGCCAACAGATGGATTAGGGAGCCAGTTTTCACATTTGTAGAGATGTGAATTGTTTTTCTTCTTATGAGAAGAGTGTCGGCATGATTAGGACAACCAATGGAGAAGAGCTACCGATTTGTGGTATTGGATCTATCTGGTTTCATATGCATGACGGTGTGGTTAGAGAAATCTCTGGAGTGACACATGTACCCACTTGTTCGTATAATCTTATTTCTTTCGGTCAGTTGGATCGCCGCGGTTACACTTATGAGACTCAAGGTGGAGTTTTGAGAGTGAAGAAAGGTGGTCGTGTAAGGATGAGAGGAGTATTGGAAGAAAGAAACATTTATAGCTTGGTTGGTACTGTAGTCGACTATGGAAAGCGAGTGACGGTTGAAGGACCTAGTCCACAGCAAGGTGGAGAGGTTAATGTGGTCACTGCTTATGATTCTAGCATTGAGAATCATATTTTAGACAGGGGTCTTCATATTGATGATGCTCGAGGGATCGATAGTGATCAGGTAATGAGCTCAGATCGAGTGATAGACGGATGTTGAATTGCAAAATCCACAAAGACAAGACAGAGATCTTTGTGGTATTACAATTTCTGAAACCGGATCTGTATGGTCCACCTCATGTGGGAGATGCATCACTTACAGACGGTGGTTGAGGTTTGTAATTTAGTGTGGTTGAGATATGAGGATTTGTGATAGATCTAGATATGACATACTTGATATGTTGAAGATATGTGATTTTGCATAAATGTGGAGTGTTAAATTTTGGTAATACAAAATCACACATAGAAAGAAATAAATATGCAAAAAGGAAAGTAATCACGTGTGTTCATTATGAAAATGCATAAATTATTGGATTGCATTTGCATGAGATGACAAGAAAATAAATGCATGTGCGCGTTATGGAATAATACATATGCAAAAGGATATGCATATTATTTCTTTCACAGTAATCGCATTGCTTTGGGATTATTTTCTTCCATCTTTGAAATGAGTGAATTACTTGCTATGTCTGCGCGATTTGTTACCATTGTAACTTGCCTTCATTATCTTTTTACCACATCCTGCTAATTTAATCGGTGACTCTTATGGATTTGCACTGATTATATATTAAGGGTAGACTTTATTGTAAACTCGTCTTGGCATTCAGCCAGCGATCTCCAAATGGAGTGTCTCTTCTTGTTAATCATAATTTAGGGCTTTGATATGTAAACTATTATCTTGTAATCTCTTGTAACTCTCTCAGGTATAATAAAATCTCTCTTCTTTGGACCGGACGTACACTATCTTGATGATAGTGGAACCAGTATAAATATTGTGCGTCTCTTTTTTCTTCTTTATAGCTATTTGCTATTTATTTAGAGTAATAGAATAATTGCTGCTAGATTGAGTGATGTATAAATTAGCAAATCTAGATTTTGTTTATTCTTTTTCTGCATTTGTGCAATTTTTGCACAGCAGACTTTATTGTAACAAAAAAAATGCTTTTGTGTGTGTGTATAAATCACTTTATATGCTGCACCTTCACTAATTTTCACAATGTAAGATTTCTTGTCCAATTTTCACCTAACTTTTACCCATCCAATGCAAGATACCCCCACACCACAGTCATGCATAGTTTATTGATTTTACTAGGTTTGGAGTATTGACCGCTATGGAAGTCCTCCACTGCTCATCCTATTTAGTTATGTGTATTTTACGTTTGAAAGGTAACTGTAAAAAAGGAATCAGAAGAAAAGATAACTTACATAAGTACTGAGCTATCCAACAAAGCTACAAAAATTGATGCGCTGGTAATAAGGTTCCTGCAAACTTCAAGTTGTCCCTTACATGGCTCCATGAAAGCACTATACTATCTGCCGGTATTTACCAATAATCGTTACAAGAACAGTTCCCATTTATAAAAGTATGGAATCTAGACCGGTCCCTGATAACAATTTCTCTACCAAAAACAAAAGAAATGGCCTTCATCAAAGAGTGGCAATCCTCGCATATCCTCAAATTCTTCACAATTCTAATGCTGCAACCTGATTCCAAGCTCATTAGTCCAAATGCAATTGCCAACTTCTCGCTGTGCAAATACATGGCTTGGTCTCTATCTTCATCGCTCAAGTCGAACAACACATTCTTAGCATTAGCAATGTACCCTCCTTTCATGCTCACCTCTCTTATCACTTCACTCAACTTACTCCTTATTTCATTGATTTGGGGGTGCAACTTATCAGCAACCAAGAATTCATGAACCACGCCATTTATTTCTATCCAACTACAACCAGGGCATGACCTTTTGGTCTCATTGCCCATTTTGACCCTCACTTTTGCCACTTCATCCCATTTTCCTGTTGTTGCGTACAGATTCGAGAGCAAAACATGGCCACCACCTTCACTAGAAAGGTCTAAGCTAGATATATAGTTTACAATACGCTCACTTAATTCAACCTTTCGATGAGTTCTACAAGCACTAATCAAAGATCTCCATATGACTATATCAGGCTGAATAGGCATCTTTAGGACTATTGCAACTGCTTTTTCTACTTGCCCGTTACGGCCAAGAAGATCTATCAAACACCCATAATGCTTGATTTCAGGTTTAACATTCCAAAGCCAAGTCATGTTATAGAACAGTGCATGCCCTTCCTCTACAAGACCTGAATGGCTGCATGCATTGAGAACTCCTAGTATCGAGATGCTGTCTGGGTTGATTCCTTTGGCAACCATTAGATTGAATAGCTTCAATGCCTCTTTTCCAAGCCCATGAAGAGCAAAACCATTTATCATGCTTGTCCATGTCATCCCGTCTCTTGTAGAACAATCATAAAAGACATGCTTTGCTGACTCTATCTGCCCGCATTTTGAATACATATTGATCAAAGAGTTAACAACGTTGGGGCTTTTTCCTTGTTTGATCTTGTCAACGTATGCATGAATCCACTTCCCCTGATCTAAAGCACCAAGATGAGCACAAGCAGTCAATATACAAACAAGAACCGCTTCATTAGGAATCTCCTTTGCTTCTTTCAACATAGCATTGAAAAGCTCCAATGCATCAGAAAACATTTCGGTGTTCACATATCCCACAATCATGACCGTCCAAGAGACAACATTTCTAACAGGCATTTCATCAAAAAGCGTTCTTGCAATGTTTATATGTTTGGAATTTGCATACCCTTTGATAAGGGTTGTCCATGAAACAACATCTCTTACAGACATTTCATTGAATACTTTATTCGCACGAGTCATTTCTGCAAATACCGAGTATAAGTTGATGAGGGCGTTTGCCACATTCATATCCAAATAAAACCCCGTTTTTATGGACTGCGAATGGCAGGATTCGCCCGTTTCGAACAAATAGTGGCGAGAGCAAGAAGAGATGAGAAATGTGAATGTGAATTTGTCAGGGAGGTTGACGGCATTTTGAGGTTTGATGCATGAAAGGATGTGTTTGAACAAGAGAAGTGAATGGTCAATTTTATTACATGAATGCTTTGAGTATGATTGAATCAAAATGTTTAAAAGTGTAGAGGAAAGAGAGCTGACATCGTGAGTGATGAACTGAGCATGAATTTGCTTCGTTTGCGAGAGCGAACAACGCTGCGTTTTTAGAAGCTGGTGTAGGAAAGAACTACTCATTTTTTTACAAGTGAGGTACAAAAAGGGCCGGTTCTATATGTTTGCTTACCCTATACGAGCACAAATTTTATTGTCTCATGAAAAAAAAAAAAATCTAAAATGAGTGAAATTGTGAGCAATTTATTATAATGTTTTATTAATTTTCCTAATTCCAATTTCTCTAATAATTGTGAAATGTTTTTGTCTTGTAGAATTCAATTTTTAGAAAGTCTAAAACATAAACCTAGATTGAAGACAGTCTATTAAAAAAATGATAAAATAATATAAAATAATAAAATAAATCTAAACTGAAGATAGCTTAACTAGTTTCTTCCTGATTGTAGTACATACATAAATTCATTAGTTTTATAGAATATAGCCTGAGTTCAGAATATTTAACTAAACAATAAAACTAACCTATACATGCTAAATTGACTTGATTGAAGACATTAACCTTTTTTTTAAAGGAAAGTGGAGGTGGTATTGATGTAGACTATAGACGGCGTCTATTAGAGAAGCAGATGTGTCACGAGTTCAGATTTGTCTAAAACTAGGGTTATGTATTTTTTTTAAGGATTTGGTTGCCTTATTCAATGGTCTAGTTGGCCTACCCACAAAACCGGGCCTGGGTACAAACTCGTTTTTTGGAACCATGGACATAAACTCGTCATCCTCCAAAAACCCGCGACTTCATTGGTGCAGTGGAAAAGGGGGAGATGGTGATCGTATCGTCGTCGTGGAGGCAAAAATTAAATTTTTTTGATGGAAAGGACTGAAAAAACACACACACATACAGATATATATATATATATGCATATATATATATATATGTATGTATATATATATATGTATATGTATGTGTGTGTATAAAAGATTTGGAAGGTACTGTTGATTTCGGTGATACAGTATTACCAATGATATTGTTGATTTCAGTGATACAATGTTTCCAATTGCAGAATACTTGAAAGATATTTGATAATTACTCAAATATATATTGCATCTTTTATAGCATTAAAGAGAGTAATAAATTACCTACGTGAGAAGAAGAATTATTTTGAAAGATTGAGGTAATCAATTAATTCCCTAATTAGCTAATTAAAGAATGAATCTTATGAGGTGCATGTAAATTGGGGGAAACTGAAAAATCAAATGGATAAACGTTTCCTGTATGAATAGGAGAATTAGTGAGGCATTCATTTATGACCATAAATTAATTACTTCAACCCCAAGTAATAATCTCTATATAAAGGCAGAGATTAGCATGAGTAGAATTATCTATCTCAGTTGTATTTCTTATTCTTCTTCTTCATTATCAATCTTGTAAAATTTTCTCCTCTTAGAAAGTAATAAAATCTTCTCTTCCTAAGTGGAAGTACACTACCTCGCGGTAGTGGAACCACTATAAAACTCGTGTGTTATTTTTTTATTGCTTGATCTGTGATTGCTTTTAGTTGGTGACTATCTATTGTTTATTTTGTGTCACCATCAATCCGGTCCTATTTATTTTTTCGCAAGGTTGGGTTTTTTGTTTCTAAGGCGATCTTGAGGGATTTTTCCCCAACAGTCTGGTATCAGGGCGACAAGGTTGATTGAGAAATGTGCTATGCATTATGACAGGAGATGAGGAGAGTGCAGCGGTTGTATGCGTTAGGATCTAGTTTAGCAATAGAGAAGTGGAGTGGTGATAAAGACTTCGAGAAGTGGCAATGGAGGATGAAAGCTGTTCTGATGAGAAACGAAGTTTATCCTGTGGTGTTTGCCTCTGAGGAGTTGAAGGCTGAAAGTTCAGCCGTGGAAAGGAAGGAGTTGGAAAAATAAGCGTTTACTACTTTGTAATTGGCTATGGGAGAAAATGTTATTTTTGAAATTAGCGGTGAAACTACTGCTAGGGGCATTTGGACCAAGTTGGAAGCTGGAAAACCTCTATCTGAAAAAATCTTTGACTAACCGTCTGATTTTGTTGAAGACATTTTTCACCATGAGGATGAGAGATGGTACTTCTATCAAAGAGCATCTAGGTTTCTTCGACGATCTACTGATGAAGATGAAGACTGTGGATTTGAAGGTAGATGAAGAGTATATGGCTATGATGCACTTGTGTTCCCTTCCAGAGTGTTACACAGGTTTCGCTGACAGCCTTATCTTTGCGAGAGATACTTTGACCATTGAAGATGTGAAGTCAGGTCTTCTATCTGAGGACTTGAGGGATCAGATGAAGGAGATAGGTGAAGATGGAGAAGAAAGTAGTAGTCAAGGCATATTTGCTGAGAGAGGGAGAGAGGAGAACAAGAATTGGAATTCTAGAGGGCATTCCAAATCTAGAAAGCCCGGTAATAATTATAAAGGAAATTCTAAGGATGGAAAGTGTCACCATTGTAAGAAACCAGGCATTGGAAAAGAGACTGTCTGGATTGGAAAGAAGAAGGAAGAAGACGGTTCTTCATCATTTGCAGTGGAGAAAGCTGTATCTAATGATGTGTTATCTGCAATGATATCAGATGTATCAAACCATTAGGTGCTTGATTCAGGGACGTCTTTTCATATGACGCCTAATCGGGATTACTTCGGTTTTTTAGTCGACACAAAGGGAAGTGCAATCCTTATGGGTAATGATGCTAGTTGTAGAGCCATGGGAGAAGGTACAGCGTGGATTAAGATGTTTGATCGAGTGATACGCACTTTGACACATGTCCGGTATGTTCTGGATCTTCAAAAATCCTTGATTTCTTTGGGGCAGTTGGCATCCATGGGGTGCAAGGTCACTTTAGAGAATGATGGTTTGAAGGTTTCGAGGGTGCTTTTGTTCTTATGAAGGAAAATGTGTTCCAGAATCTGTATTTGCTTAAGGTCACCACAGTTCTTGGAGAGTCGTGTGTTGGAGTTGGTAGTTCTTGTGCTTTGAACGCCACCGGATTTTGGCATCTCAGGTTTGAAAGTGATTGTGCTATATGATCAACTAATATGGAATATAATAAATAACTAGTGCAAAAAAATAGCAGTAAAATAAAATGACACCAGGAATTTTTATACTGGTTCGAACTTTCGTTTTACGTCCAGTCCCAGACTCCTTCTGGAATTAAAGCTAACAACCCTCACTTAACCCGGAGGAATAGGTATTACACCGCCTGAGAAACCGAACAGGACTTAACTGCCTGAGCAACAGAATAGGACTTGACCGCCTAAGCAACTGAACATGACTTTCTTACAAACTGGATTAACTTGACTTTGTGTGTTTTGAATAACACGGATTTGTCACTTGTAGTATACCCTTCCTATAATCTTTTCCTCAAGAATGATGTGTATAATTGTGTGTGTATGAAGAATAGGAAGATTAGTTTTGCTTGAAGAATATGGAAATGGAATTGTAAGCAATGATTGTATAGAGATTTGTAAATAATGAAATCAAGATTGCAATGCACCATTGATCAAGAGAGATTAGAAAATTAGGTGATTAGATCATTGAAACTTTTGTGCTTTTATAGTATACAATGAGTTAAAACTGCTGGAAAAAGTTCTCTACAAAAAGCTATTGGTTGCAACTCTTCAGAAAGAAGATAACTTTTGGATCGATAGAAGTTTCCATTCAAAAATGTGACTGTTGCAGGATTCAGTCAACTAAACTTGCTTGGTCAGTCGACTGAATTTAAAAGATGCACAAAATTCATGCACAAACTCAGTCGACTGACCATGTGTGTTCAGTCGACTGGTCCGTGTAATATATAAAAAATTTTACACTGACTCAATCGACTGGTACCACTTGGTCAGTCGACTGAGTACTGTTTTTCGGTGCAATGAAATATATGTGTGTGTATTTTGAATTTAAAAATGAATGCAAGTTTTAATTGAATTTGTGAGTGATGAATCTTGAGAAAAGATTTTAACAAAGCACTAACTAGACTCTATATATATACTTATTGACCCTTGTTAAAATTTATAACTATATGAACCATATATTGAGTCGATGAGTCCGGATGTTGTCGTAGTCGTAGATTCGTGAATTGTTGTGTCTTGTCAGCAATCAAAACCTATGATCCAACATTATCCCCATTTTTGATGATAACAACTTCATTTGCTACGAACGAACCTTTGACAAGCTTTGTTGATCTCTCCCACTGAATATATTCCTGCAACTGTACTATAGTTTTCTCCCCCTGAATCTATGCTATATATTTCTGGAAATAATTAATCATTTATCCCTCTTTGTCATCGACAAAAAGGAGAGGTCTCAAAGTAGAGAATATGAACAATGATAGTAACACATAATCATAGAACAAAGTTACATATGAAATACATAACTCAAAAACAAGAATACATAACCACAGAGAACTACAGAACCACAGAAACAGTTAATCACATAACCACAGAAACACAGAGTTTAAAAATGGCATAGTTAGTCTAGAGGAACAACCACTTAAACACACAACAAAAACACATAGATAATGTTTTGAAATAAAATAACGCATAAGTTCATTTAAGAAAAATGACTTGGATTGGAAGAAAAGAAATAACCTTACTCATCATCGTCGCTTCCTTCATTTGAGCTTTCCCATTCTTCATCGCCTTTAGTCTCCTCATCGCCAGATTTGCCACCAACTTCTACTCCTTCTTCTTCTTCTTCTTGTTCCTCATTTAAAGTCGACCATTTGAAGTGCTCAGCAGATTGTTTCCCATGTGAAGCAGGAACGTGAACGAAAGTTGAAGAAGGTTGAGAGCAAGTGATCGCTTCCCAAATATTATTGAGAAAACCCTTTGTAACGACCTGGTATTTCGAACCATTCGCATCCGCACACGTCAGACTTGAATTGCTCAAAATATCAGATTGTTAATTTATATTTGGCAAAACTCAAAATATACAATAAATAAATAAATCACAGAATCACAAACACAGGGTAATATAACAATAAGCAGCGGAATAGATAAATAGTAGTTCATGAAGCTACTATAAAACAACAGAGTTTGAAATAAAATACAACAGAATATCTTCAATACAATGTAGTCTCGAATACAAACAGATGACAAGTTTGAACAAGACAACTGGATAGCTGAAAGCTGAATAGATATAGATGGATCCTCAAGCAAATCTCCAAAGGTGAGTCCCAAATACTGACACTCAGTCTGACCCGAGCATAAAGCAAAACACAAAACACTCGAGTCAGGATTAACGTTCTTATATTAATAAATTCAACTCAAGTGAAATGTCAACTGAAATACAAGTAACTTAAAGGATAGTTGGAATTTCCATCCTCTAAGGATCCGTGGAACCATCTACTATGTAGTAGTATACGCTATTATAATATGTCTATAGTAAAGTAAAAGTATTAAAATAGCGTTAAGGCGTTACCCATATCCCCCTTAACACATTTTATATATTCCCATAGTCTATACAATGCCGTACGCTCCACCAAACCGGTGGTTTACACAGAGGATACCACATAGGTACGGTACAAAACAAACTTGTAGACGGTGCGATAGGGCATGCGACAAGGCACTTGAGGCAATGCCAGGGTAGATATACTGTTTGCATATCTGGACTGGTGGTAACGCATAACAGCAACTACCGCCCATCTCGTGACACACTCCCAAATCAAAGGGTGCACCCAATCAAATCACAAAAGCAATAGAATGGAATCGAAGAAACGTTCCCGATCGGAGGAATGACCTCACTTGGCTCGGCGTGGCTCCTGTTTTAGCTGCATCAAGCTGACTCACGGGAGTCAGGGCTACGTAAATACCATATAGAATCGTCACCAAACCATCCTACTTCATCTCTGGAATCTCCACCACGTACACAGTTGTTAAAGTGGTTTTCGGTATTGGCAAAGAGTATGACAATATCCGATCCCGGTCTCTTTAACAACCAAACGCTTATTTCACACCATGGTCATTTCATTTCAAATAGTCATACTTTAAAATCAAAATATCATATTCATTTCAAAATCATATCAATTCGATATCATTATACACTTTAAATCATATTCATTTCTAAAAATCATAACACTTTCGAAATTATAACACTTTCGAAATCATAACACTTTCGAAATCATAACACTTGGGAAACCATAACACTTTTGAAATCATAACACTTTTGAAGTCATAACACTTCCGAAATCATAACACTTTTGGCTTAAACAGTTTAGATGTTGAAAATAGTATATATATTAAAATAGTTATATATAGTTTATATATTAAAAATACTTTATATAATAAAAATAATTTACTCCAATTTCCCAAGTCAATTCAAATCATCTTAAATTCCAAAATTCAATTTAAATCAATTCTAGTTTAACCAATAAATTTAAAGGTCAAAGATTCAATTCAAATTCTCAAAAAACCATTTCAATTATATCAATTTCAAATCCAAGTTTGAACCATTACTTCAATTCCTATAAGATTCAAGTTTAAATATTCAAACATCTACAATATAAATTTCTTTTATATTTCAACATTTAATTTCAATTTTATTCAAATTGGAAAGTATTCACTTAATAAGTTTAATAACAATTTATAAACATCCCGATTTATAAATTTAAATCAATATTAAATATCCAATCTCAATTTTTATTTAAAATTGAGAATATTCATTTAATCGCTTTTATCAAATCAAGTTATAAATCATATTTTCAAATCTCACAACCAATAATTTTCAAGTCAATTTTATTTAAGTATAATTCTTAAACAAATACAATTTCAAATCTATTTCAATTTCTTTCCAACCTTAATTTATTATAGTTATTACAAATTTATTTTTAAAATATAATTTTAAATAAACACCTAAACATCTTATATACTAATTGAATTAAATTTTATTAAAATAAATCTTATTATTAAATTTATTTTATATTAAATCTATATTATATATTTTAAAAAAATAAAATTATATGAAAAATCTTAAAAAATATATTTTCGAAACTAACTTATAATTTAAAATTTCCAAAACATATTATTTAAAAATTAAGATTTTATACATATATAAAAACAACATATATATATATATATATTATATTTTAAAATCAATATTTATTAAAACCATATATTTCCTTTCAAAACTTTGGAAATCATTTTTCAAAATATAGACCAACGGTGTCCGTATATAATTTTCTATCCTATGGTCAAGTGATACAGATATTTCTCATTTCAATCCGCAATTTAAATATCTACGGGTATATCATTTCAACCCGCAATCCGAAAAATTTAAAATCAATGAAATCGCTTGGGTTTATCATTACAACCCATAACAAATTTCCCCTATTCTACAAAATCATTCGGGTATGTATCATTTCAACCCATAGGGAGTTTTTAATTAACAGGGAACTTGTAGGGTGAGAACAAATAAAATAAAAATATAACATATCAGCAACAAGCATATATCATCAGTAACAAATTTAATTAAATATACACAATAAGATATGGTGTCATATATCATAGGTGAACAATAGCATATCATATTTAACAATTAAATAACTAGCAATTCAATTGTTTAGAACATATTTCAATTGTCGTTTCAAGTGAAATCAAATTTACTAAATATAAGGATGTTAATCGTGAGTGATTTCTCACCTTTCGAGGCTAAAGATATTTGATAACGAACTGAGCTACGAATCCGAGCAACGAATTCTAAAATAAAGCACGATGGACACGAAATCGACAAACAAAGTGAAGCTGGAAGTTTTGAATTGATGGAGGACAAATCAAAATTAGCTTAGCATAAACTGAAACAAAATAAATATTATATATATATATTTCTCTAAATCAATATAAAATTTGAAAACCCAAACTTATGTATACTCATATATATAAATTAATATATAAACTTATACAAACTCACATACATTAAAATTAAACATATATACATATTATATTTTTAAATCAATGCATATATATATACTCCTTAAAACGCAAAATACTTATACACATTAATCTATATTGACCAACTACGCACATATATGCACTGCCATATTATAACTTATATAACTAACATACTTTATAATTTATATAAACTAACATTTATAAATTAACATATTATAAACTAACCTATACTGATAGATTACAAAAATTCATATATATAAGTACATCAGGTTATATGTAACTTATACTTCACAATGTCTATTTAACATATATATATATATATATAATCTATACAAACGTAAAGATCGAAATACCTATATATATTTTTATTTTAAAACACATATATATGTAACGTATATTTCTACTAATATATATGAGCACGTAAAATACTATATATACAGTAAAATCAATATCACTAACAAATAACTTGCCTTCAAATTTCATATATATATACCCACGTATGAACGTATATATAAAATGATATGTTATAAAACTTACATAAACTAACCTATATATATAAAGTTTCTATATACACATATTTTAAACCAACATCAAAATAAATCTTCATATTTACAACACATATTAACAAATCAATATATATAATAAACTACCGTACACTAACCGTATATATGGATATATATATATATATATATTAAAACAGTCAAGAAGCTGCTACCTGCGACCAGATGGGTAGGATGTTCATAGTGTGGACGGCTGTCGCGATCAGGGGAGACCGGGTTGATGGTGGTGGACAAAGCAGAGCAGGGGATCTCGGCCCAGTAACAGGCAGAGATGCGTGTGAGGGCAGCTTAGTGGATGAGGAAACGGAGAAGGGGCTATCGGGTTTGGAAGGCAATTTGCTCGGTGGTTGACGATGGTGGAGGCTGATGGTGGGCTGTGTCAGGGCGGAGATGTGGGCGTGGTGAGGCAGAGCACGGCCACAAGGGTGGAGGTTCTGCTGTGGGTTGATGGGTGAAGCAAGGAGGTGCTTGGCTAATTTGTTTGGTTGAAGGAGAAGGCTTCAGGCAAAGCTTTAACAATGTTACATACGTAACTAAATATAATATACATTTTCTTTTAAAACAAGTTTCAGAGAGAGAAGAGAAGAATTCACCGAAAACTTTATATACAACCTTGCTTAGTATATAAATCTTCTTATATGATTGTAAGCACAAGAATGGAAATGGTTTCGGAAAAATTGAAAGAGGAAAAGGAACATGCAGTTTACAATGTAGCTTTTAGAAATAAATATTTCTTTTCAAAGAACCAATGAATACGAAAGGAAGAGCCAGTACTAAATACATTCAACCGATGAAATAAGAAAGATCAAAGGTTATTCTGAAAATAATAAAAGCCAATAGTCACATTTAGTGAATTATAAATGCTAAATGGCTGTATAGTTGCACGACAGATAGTTGAATGTATAGAGAAACCAAAAGGTTAAAAACGGCCACCGATACGACCAGGAGTTTTGCGGATTCCACCGCGTACCGGGCGTCGAAACACACAAATGAATATGTTGCGAAGACCAGCACGACGAGACGAACAGAACGGTACACATATATCAGCGATATGACCATCCTATCAAAAGTCGATATTCACTGCCAAATGGCTGCAAATTCGCCGAAAATAAGATAAACAGGGCTGAAGAAGTCCATATTTGATAAAACGAATTATGACATCTCACTTAAAAAATTATTTACATTTTTATTATATAAAAATATTCAGATTTCAAAGATATTTTATTTACATCAAATTTCAACTGATTTTAAATTGAAAATTACACAACAGAATTTACTTTCATAGTTTTCAATAAAAATTTACCGGTTGCTATGTTAAAATAGACGTATTCCAAATATTAAATTTTTATTTCCAAATTCAATTATTTAAAATTTCACAAAAATTCAGTTAATTACGTTATAAAAACTGTTAAAATTTATGGGTCGTTACACTCTCCCCCACTCAAAACTTTTCGTCCCCGAAAAGGAAGGAGGTAGGAGAAAAGAAGTAACAGGAAGGAAAGATAGATTTGAAATACATATTATCAGATACACACAAATTCAAAACTATATAAATTTCAATTTAAGTTAATTAATAGTCAACAATTTGGTTTAATCCATGTTATTAAATCAATAGATAGTCATTCAATTCAAAATTGTTAGTTCAAACTGTTAATTCAAACCATATAATTTCCATTTAGTTTTTAAATTGATTTCTATTCAAATACTTTGGTTTCAACCCATTTTATTTAATCAATAATATTCATTTATATTCATATTTCATTGATTTTCAATTCAAGCTATTTTCATTCAATTTGGTTTGTTTAAATTTATTAATATTTGCTACAAAACATTTCTTTTGAAACAAAATTTATTTGATTTAACTCATTTATTTAATCTATTTATCTTCAGTTGAGTTGATTCCACAAAATTCAATTTCAACTATTCTTAAGTTCATATTTATTTTCTTAAATAGCATTCCTCCCTTTTTTCATTTAAATTTATTCCACTTGACATATTTTACATCATATATTAAGTGTATAAACATTTATTATAACCATTTATTATTCAACAAATTAATTCTCTATTTATTATTCAATTAATTATTCAATTTATTATTGATAAATTCCCTTAATAAAATATCATTTTGGACATCTTATTGCCCACATTTATATTGTATATTATTCAATTACCTATTCCCATTATCATTTAACTATTTCAGGGTAAGTTATATTAAGGTTCTGAGTGTAATTAAATACTATACAAATTTCCCTTTTTATTTACAACATTTTGATTAAGCAAGCTTTTTAGTTTGAACAATTTATTACTTAAGTTTCTCTTGCATAACCTTTATATATTCACCCTAACATTTTAGCTTTTGAATAATTTAGGTAAGTTATATCTATTAGAATGCAATTGATTATTATACAAATAAATTTGACCCTAGTTCAATTGTTTGCAATTATTTTAACTCCCAATTTAAATTTCAAACACTTCAAATATTTCAAAATTTTGATTTATTTCAGTAATTGAAAGCCCTAACTTGACACAGAATTTATGAATTAAATTTCCGGTTTCACTTCCCACCATTTTGAAATAAATATATACATATATATTATATAAATCAAATTATATTCAAGAAATTCGAACCAAATCAACTTCCCAAAAATCAAGTGTAGCAAAGCTACCGAGTGGTCTCTCCACCTTGAGACTCGAAAATGAATGTCGATGATGCTGCAGTCATCACCGAAATTATTTTCCAGCGACACAAGATGAGAGTACTGACTTACTTCTTTTAAAAATTCTTTGAAAACAAATTTCCATTCGAAAATACTTTTAAATAATATTAATATTTTCTAAGCTTTGAAAACCCAATTTTTAAAAAAACACAAGAAATTTAAATTCTTAAATCCTTAATTTAATATATTTTTTTCATTTTCAAATCAAATAAACCATGTTTATAAAATTTCAACACCTTATAACATATAACAATAGAAAATGATTTAGTAGTGTTGACAAAGTAATAAATGATAATATAGTATTATCATTCTTTAACAACCAATTTAATTAACTATCTAATTTCAGAAATTATACTTTTATACATAAAATATAATCATACAAAATTTATTTCATTTACCAATTTTGAAAATAATATTGTGTCAGTTTGCTCTGTTCAAGTGTTTTGGAATTCCCATCGATAGCGTTGGCCAGACGAATCGATCAAACCCCAAAATTCAATCTTAACAACTCAAACAACACAATATAAAACATTTTAATATTAATTACAAAATACACTCCCTCACAGGATGATTCAAGAATGGATTTTAAAACAAGGATAGAGGTTTAATTTAGAGAGACCCTATTCAAGAGAATTCTAACTAAGAAGATAGGCTCTAAAGGAAGATAAGATAAATAAATTACAACAGAGAAAAGATGGATAGATTTACATTAATCGCGAGCGACCTTAACCGGGTCAACCGAGAATCCAGGGATAAGATCGATGCGGAAATTCAATTTTCCCCTCAAGAGGGAAAGAAGTGACTTCACCAAAACATCAAGATATCCCTGCCTATAGGGGTGGAGTCGAGGTCATTAGGCTGAGTATCAAACGAAGGGTAAAATTGCCTGCATAATCCTAAGGCAATCGACATTTGATCAAAAGAGAATTTCCCCGGTTGTCTACTAGAAGAACGATTTTGGCTTTGCAAGAGATAACAGCATCGAAACCGAGGACGTAGAAATCTTCGATGAATTGACGCCTGTTGTAAAAAAGTTTAACCCCTTTACAAATCATACTAGGATTGGTGGGACCACCAAATGGAATTGGTCACACCCTCAAGGACGAAGCTGCCAATTGAGATGGAAGGATAAGCTCAAACTATTACATGGATCAATAGAAATGGAGCTATGGGGTGCTCCAATATCAAAAGGAACACAAACGGGATAACACAAGAATGGACTTCAGAATAAAGGGGGAGAGTTCCAATAATCCGAAAGAATTACTACGCAGAGAGAATCCTAATGAAGAAATTCAAGCTTGAACGAATATGATTCTATGATTAAATTTTACTCCATATGCTAAGTTTTGCCTAAACCAGAGCTTTGATACCACTGTAACGATCAGGTATTTCGAACCATTCGCATCCGCACATGTCGGACTTGAATTGCTTAAAATATCAGATTGTTAATTTATATTTGGCAAAACTCAGAATATACAGTAAATAAATAAATCATAGAATCACAAACATAGAGTAATATAACAATAAGCAGCGGAATAGATAAATAGTAGTTCATGAAGCTACTATAAAACAACAGAGTTTGAAATAAAATACAACAGAATATCTTCAATACAATGTAGTCTCGAATACAAACAGATGACAAGTCTGAACAAAACAACTGGATAGTTGAAAGCTGAATAGATATAAATGGATCCTCAAGCAAAGCTCCAAAGGTGAGTCCCAAATGCTATGACACTTAGTCTGACCCAAGTATAAAGAAAAACACAAAACACTCGAGTCAGGATTAACATTCTTATATTAATAAATTCAACTCAAGTGAAATGTCAAGTGAAATGTCAACTGAAATACAAGTAACTTAAAGGATAGTTGGGATTTCCATCCTCTAAGGATCCGTGGAACTATCTACTATGTAGTAATATACGCTATTATAATATGTCTATAGTAAAGTAAAAGTATTAAAATAACATTAAGGCGTTACCCATATCCCTCTTAACACATTTTATATATTCCCGTAGTCTATACAATGCTGTACGCTCCACCAAACCGGTGTTTTACACAAAGGACACCACAAAGGTACGGGACAAAACAAACTCGTAGACGGTGCGATAGGGCATGTGACAAGGCACTCAAGGCAATGCCAGGGTAGATGTACCGTTTGCGTATCCGGATTGGTGGTAATGCATAGCAGCTACTACCGCCCACCTCGTGACACACTCCCAAATCAAAGGGTGCACCCAATCAAATCACAAAAGCAATAGAATGGTATCGAAGAAATGTGCCCGATCGGAGGAATGACCTCACTTGGCCCGATGCGGCTCCTGTTTTAGCTGCATCAAGCTGACTCACGGGAGTCAGGGCTACGTAAATACCATATAGAATCGTCACCAAACCATCCTACTTCATTTCTCCACCACGTACGTAGTTGTTAAAGTGGTTTTCGGTTTTGGCAGAGAGTATGACAATATCCAATCCCAGTCTCTTTAACAACCAAACGCTTATTTCACACCATGGTCATTTCATTTCAAATAGTCATACTTTAAAATCAAAATATCATATTCATTTCAAAATTAGATCAATTCGATATCATTATACACTTTAAATCATATTCATTTCCAAAAATCGTAACACTTTCGAAATTATAATACTTTCGAAATCATAACACTTTAAAAATCATAACACTTGGGAAACCATAACACTTTTGAAATCATAACACTTTTGAAGTCATAACACTTCCGAAATCATAACACTTTTGGCTTAAACAGTTTAGATGTTGAAAATAGTATATATATTAAAATAGTTATAAATAGTTTATATATTAAAAATACTTTATATAATAAAAATAGTTTCCTCCAATTTCGCAAGTCAATTCAAATCATCTTAAATTCCAAAATTCAATTTAAATCAATTCTAGTTTAACCATTAAATTTAAAAGTCAAAGATACAATTCAAATTCTCAATAAACCGTTTCAATTTATATCAATTTCAAATCCAAGTTTGAACTATCACTTGAATTCCTATAAGATTCAAGTTTAAATATTCAAACATCTACAATATAAATTTCTTTTATATTTCAACATTTAATTTCAATTTTATTAAAATTGGAAAGTATTCACTTAATCAGTTTAATAACAATTTATAAACATCTTGATTTATAAATTTAAATCAATATTAAATATCCAATCTCAATTTTTATTTAAAATTGAGAATATTCATTTAATCGCTTTTTATCAAATCAAGTTATAAATCATATTTTCAAATCTCACAACCAATAAGTTTCAAGTCAATTTTATTTAAGTATAATTCTTAAACAAATACAATTTCAAATCAATTTCAATTTCTTTCCAACCTTAATTTATTATAGTTATTACAAATTTATTTTTAAAATATAATTTTAAATAAACACCTAAACATCTTATATACTAATTAAATTAATTTTTATTAAAATAAATCTTATTATTAAATTTATTTTATATTAAATCTATTTTATATATTTAAAAAAAAAGTATAAGAAAAATCTTAAAAATTATATTTTCAAAACTAACTTATAATTTAAAATTTCCAAAACATATTATTTAAAAATCAAGATTTTATACATATATAAAAATAGCCTATATATATTATATTTTAAAATCAATATTTATTAAAACCATATATTTCCTTTCAAAACTTTGGAAATCATTTTTCAAAATATAGACCAATGGTGTCCGTATATAATTTTCTATCCTATGGTGAAGTGATACTGATATTTATCATTTCAATCCGCAATTTAAATATCTACGGGTATATCATTTCAACCCGCAATCCAAAAAATTTAAAATCAATGAATTCGCTTGGGTTTATCATTTCAACCCATAATGAATTTCCCCTATTCTACAAAATCGTTCGGGTATGTATCATTTCAACCCATATGGAGTTTTAAATTAACAGGGAACTTGCAGAGTGAGAACAAATAAAATAAAAATATAACATATCAACAATAGGCATATATCATCAGTAACAAATTTAATAAAATATACGCAAGATGATATGGTGTCATATATCACAGGTGAACAATAGCATATCATATTTAACAATTAAATAACTAGCAATTCAATTTTCTACAGCATATTTCAATTGTCGTTTCATGTGAAATCAAATTTACTAAATATAAGGATGTTAATCGTGAGTGATTGCTCACCTTTTGCGGCTAGAGAAATTTGATAACGAACTGAGCAGCGAATCCGAGCAACGAATGCTAAAATAAAGCACGATAGACACAAAATCGACGAACAAAGGGAAGCTGGAAGTTTGGAATTGACGGAGGACAAATCAAAATTAGCTTAGCATAAACTGAAACAAAATAAATATTATATATATATATATATTATTTTTTTCTCTAAATCAATATAAAATTTGAAAACCCAAACTTTTTTATACTCATATATATAAATTAATATGTAAACATATACAAACTCACATACATTAAAATTAAACATATATACATATTATATTTTTAAATCAATGCATATATATATACTCCTTAAAACGCAAAATACTTATACACATTAATCTATACTAACCAACATACGCACATATATGCACTGCCATATTATAACTTATATAACTAACATACTTTATAATTTATATAAACTAACATTTATAAATCAACATATTATAAACTAACCTATACTGACAGATTACAAAAATTCATATATATATAAGTATAGCAGATTATATGTAACCTATACTTCACAATGTCTATTTAACACACACACACATATATAAATCTATATAAACGTAAAGATCGAAATACCTATATTATTTTTTTATTTTAAAACACATATATATGTAACGTATATTTCTACTAGTATATATGAGTACGTAAACTACTATATATATATACAGTAAAATCAATATCACTAACAAATAACTTGCCTTCAAATTTCATATATATACCCACGTACGAACGTATATATAAAATGATATATTATAAAACTTGCATAAACTAACCTATATATATAAAGTTTCTATATACGCATATTTTAAATCAACATCAAAATAAATCTTCATATTTACAACACATATTAACAAATCAATATATATAATAAACTACCATACACTAACCGTATATATGGATATATATATATTAAAACAGTCGAGAAGCTGCTGCCTGCGACCAGATGGGTACAATGTTCATGGTGTGGACAGCTGTCGTGGTCAGGGGAGACCGGGTTGATGGAAGTGGACAAAGCGGAGCAGGGGATCTCGGCCCAGTAACATGCGGAGATGCGTGTGAGGGCAGCTTGGTGGATGCGGCAACAGAGAAGGGATCATCGGGTTTGGAAGGCAATTTGCTCGGTGGTTGACGATGGTGGAGGCCGATGGTGAGCTGTGTCGAGGCGGAGATGTGGGCGTGGTGAGGTAGAGCATGGCCGCAAGGGTGGCGGGTCTGTTGTGGGTTGATGGATGAAGCAAGGAGGTGCTTGGCTAATTTGTTTGGTTAAAGGAGAAGGCTTCAGGCAAAGCTTTAACAATGTTACATAGTACACATTTTCTTTTAAAACAAGTTTCAGAGAGAGAAGAGAAAGATTCACCGAAAACTTTATATATAAACTTGCTTCGTATATAAATCTTCTTATAAGATTGTAAGCACGAGAATGGAAATGGTTTCGGCATATTTCACAGGTGAACAATAGCATATCATATTTAACAAATTTAATAAAATATACGCAACATGATATGGTGTCATATATCACAAGTGAGCAATAGCATATCATCTTTAACAATTAAATAACTAGAAATTCAATTGTTTACAACATATTTCAATTGTCGTTTCAAGTGAAATCAAATTTACTAAATATAAGGATGTTAATCGTGAGTGATTGCTCACCTTTTAAGGCTAAAGATATTTGATAACGAACAGTGCTGCGAATCCGAGCAACGAATTCTTAAATAAAGCACGATGGACATGAAATCGACAAACAAAGCGAAGCTGGAAGTTTGGAATTGACGGAGGACAAATCAAAATTAGCTTAGCATAAACTGAAACAAAATATATATATATATATATATATATATTTCTCTAAATCAATATAAAATTTGAAAACCTAAACTTATGTATACTCATATATATAAATTAATATATAAACTTATACAAACTCACATACATTAAAATTAAACATATATACATACTATATTTTTAAATCAATGCATATATATATACTCCTTAAAATGCAAAATACTTATACACATTAATCTATATTGACCAACATACGCACATATATGCACTGCCATATTATAACTTATATAACTAACATACTTTATAATTTATATAAACTAACATTTATAAATTAACATATTATAAACTAACCTATACTGACAGATTACAAAAATTCATATATATAAGTACAACAGGTTATATGTAACTTATACTTCACAATGTCTATTTAACATATATATATATATATAAATCTATACAAATGTAAAGATCGAAATACCTATTTTTTTTTTAAAAACACATATACATGTAACGTATATTTCTACTAATATATATGAGCACGTAAACTACTATATATATACAGTAAAATCAATATCACTAACAAATAACTTGCCTTCAAATTTCATATATATATATATATATACCCACGTATGAACGTATATATAAAATGATATGTTATAAAACTTACATAAACTAACCTATATATATAAAGTTTCTATATACACATATTTTAAACCAACATCAAAATAAATCTTCATATTTACAACACATATTAACAAATCAATATATATAATAAACTACCGTACACTAATCGTATATATATATATTAAAACAGTCGAGAAGCTGGTGCCTGCGACCGGATGGGTAGGATGTTCATGGTGTGGACGGCTGTCGCGATTAGGGGAGACCGGGTTGATGGAGGTGGACAAAGCGGAGCAGGGGATCTCGGCCCAGTAACAGGCAGAGATGCATGTGAGGGCAGCTTGGTGGATGAGGCAACGGAGAAGGGGCCATCGGGTTTGGAAGGCAATTTGCTCGTTGGTTGACGATGGTGGAGGCCGATGGTGGGCTGTGTCAGGGCGAAGATGTGGGCATGGTGAGGCAGAGCACGGCCGCAAGGGTGGCGGGTCTGCTATGGGTTGATGGGTGAAGCAAGGAGGTGCTTGGCTAATTTGTTTGGTTGAAGGAGAAGGCTTCAAGCAAAGCTTTAACAATGTTACATACGTAACTTGATATAATATACATTTTCTTTTAAAACAAGTTTCAGAGAGAGAAGAGAAGGATTCACCGAAAACTTTATATATAACCTTGCTTAGTATATAAATCTTCTTATAAGATTGTAAGCATGAGAATGGAAATGGTTTCGGCAAAATTTAAAGAGGAAAAGGAACAGGCAGTTTACAATGTAGATTTTAGAAATAAATATTTCTTTTCAAAGAACCGATGAATGCGAAAGGAAGAGCCAATACTAAATACATTCAACCGATGAAATAAGAAAGGTCAAAAGTTATTCTAAAAGTAATAAAAGCCAATAGTCACATTCAGGGAATTATAAATGCTAAATGGTTGTACAGTTGCACGATAGATGGTTGAATGGACAGAGAAACCAAAAGGTTAAAAACGGGCACCGATACGACCAGGCGTTTTGCAGATTCCACCATGTACCTGGCACCGAAACACACAAATGAATATGCTGCAAAGACTAGCACGACGAGACGAATAGAATGGTACACATATATCATCGATATGACCATCCTATCAAAAGTCGATATTCGCTGCCAAACGGCTGCAAATTCGTCGAAAATAAGATAAACGGGGCTGAAGAAGTCCATATTTGATAAAACGAATTATGACGACTCACTCAAAAAATGATTTACATTTTAATTATATAAAAATATTCAGATTTGAAAGATATTTTATTTACATCAAATTTCAACTTATTTTAAATTGAAAATTACACAACAGAATTTACTTTCATATTTTCCAATAAAAATTTACCGGTTGCTATGTTAAAATAGACGTATTCCAAATATTAAATTTTTATTTCAAAATTCAATTATTTAAAATTTCTTAAAAATTCAGTTATTTACGTTATAAATATTGTTAGTATTTACAGGTCGTTACACCCTTTATACGGTCGAGCTTCTTGTTGACCTTGGTGATGGATTTTTCAACTCGAGATACATTTGATTCCACTCTAAAAAGTCGTTGATCAAGAAGTCGATGGGTTTGGGAAATGATGGATACGGCTTCCTGAGCCCGAGCTTGAGGATCAACTTCTTGAATCACGGTGACTTCTCTTTTAGGTGGAGGAGGTTGAGATGAAGTGGAAGCTTGAACATGAGTTGTTTGTTGGCGAGAGGAAGGTTGTGCTTGACCGGAGGATTGGTTTTCAAGCCAATGCTCATATGTAATGATGGTGTGGTCAAGATATTATTTCGGAAGATTCATTAAGCTAAGTTTCTTGGTGTTTAATGAGCCAATGGTTGAGCATTCCGAGTCGGCAAAAGGAACATCAAAGTGCTTGAGAATACGCATAATATATGCGCCATAGTGAACCGTTCTCATGCGACTTTGGTTGAATGTTTGAAATTTGTCCAAGATGACTTTAGCCCAATTCACTCGACGACCTCCCTAAATAGCATACAAAGATTGAAAGTCCCTCCTGTAAACTTTCTCGTAACTTCCGGTCCTAGGGTTGATGGTATGGGCTAACGCACGATGCAAGATGCGAGCCTTGGGTCGTAGCGCAACCGCCTTTAGTTCTGTTAAGTCGTCGGAGAGGAACAAATGACTTACACGATCTCGAGTTTCCATTTTAACGGCTATTTCACCCAACTCTTCTCCTTCATCCAGGCAAATTAGAATTCTAGCAAGACGTTGAAGAGGAAGGAAAATTTTCACACCACATACCATAGTCTAAACGGCATTGTCCAGGTTTGAGATGATATGGTGATCGAGATTTAGGTTGGCATAGAAGAGCTTTATGAGTAGATGGTTGATTTTGTTGTTATTTGCAGTGAAATCGATTAGAGACTTTAGTCCTCTATGACGAGCCAACTCTTGGATTGCATATGGAGCGAAATCGGGAAATTTCACTAACGATCCTTCGAAGAAGCGAGAATTTTTCATCTTATCGAATCGTTGTGCTGCTTTTTCATTGTGCAACCACCCTCGAATCTGAGAATCGCAAGGACCCGCTGAAAATTGGGATTGTCGAGCTCGTTTGGGTGCCATTGATTGAGTTAGGGTTTGAAATGTGAGGAGGAGGATTTTAAATTTGAAAAAGTTGAGAGCTTTTTGAACAAATTTGAAGTGGGAGTAAGGAATAATGGTAGAAATTCGAAAGTAATGAAGTTAAAAAGTGAAAAAGCAAAAGATTGAATAGTTGTTTTTAAGTGACTTTTGGCCAAAAAACCTCGGTTACCAGTTTCAGTTGACTGAGTATTCAAAACCAATCGACTGACTGGGTATATGGGTCAGTCGACTAACTTTAGGGATTCAGTCGACTCAATTCATCCTGAGGCTTTTTAGTTCAAATTTGCTAAATTCAGTCGACTGAATTGAAGGGTCAGTTGACTGACTGTAGGGTAAAAACAGTGCATAAAAATAGGTTTAGTCGACTGTTTATCCTATGTTAGTCGACAGGAAGTATTAAAAACTACATGATGAAGATACATGCTTTTGAAACAATTTTTAGAAACAAAACATATGATTATAAGAATTACTAAAACATGAGATATGATATATACATATGCATACATACACATATATATATATATAATTTACGAAGAATTGGATGAAGAGGACGAAGTGTGGTATTCGTCCGGTTCAACTTTGGTATTCTCCTGAAGTGGTCGTAGTAGTGACCATCCATTTCCGCGTTCTCATGAATTTGGAGAGACAGGGGGACATTGAGGTGATGGTTCCCACGGGTTACGACGTGAAGGTGAACTGTATTGTGAGATGATGATCCATAGAATTTTAGAGCCACTTGTTCGAGGAAGCTTAATCGCTTCGCATTTACCTTCTGCTCGTAATACAACTCTCACTGTAATTCCATCATCTCACGTTGATAATGATGAATGTCGTCTATCTTTTCTTTGGTAGACGGCGATCCGAAAAATAAAGAGCGTTTAGCTCTTTTACCGGGAGGAGTATATCCGGTGTGAGTGGATGGTGGAACTATCGGAACGGGCTCGTAAATAGGGGTTGGAGTAGGTAGGTTGACATAATCTGAGCTAATAGAGGTATAGGAGAGGGAAGAGGATTCTGAGTTGTGTCGAGAAGACATGATTAATTTTTTTTTGAAGAGGTTGAATCTTTGTTTTTAAATTCAAAGAGTTGTGAAAGAAAAAATGAAACACTCTTGAATTTATAATAAATAGAACCCTTAAAAATAGATGGGAAAGAGTGATAATGATAAAAAAATTGAAAGCCAAGAAAAAATAACCAACAACCAGAAACAGGAATGGTTGTAAAAAAATGTAAAAAAAGAGTGGTTATAAAAAATCAGAAATAATACGAACTAAAAAAAATAAGTAGAGATAAGGAACACCATATAGTAAAGTGGTAGAATACTATATTGCCAGGTTAGAGGTTTGAAGTTCAATTTTGGCAATCTTAAATAAAATTTGTTGAAATTTTTTTTTATTTAAAAACTTTTTGAAAGAAAATAACTATAGATCTTTTGAAGACAAAATTCCCAATTCTCTTCGAAGTTTTATAAAAATATTTTCATTCAAAGGTTTTGTAAATATATCAGCCAGTTGATTTTCAAAGGATACAAATTCCAACCTAACTAAATCCTTTTCAATATTATCACAAAAAAAATGATGACGTATGTCAATACTTTTAGTTCGTGAGTGATTGACAAGATTTTTAGATAAGTTTATAGCACTTGTATTATCATAGAAAATAGTAGATTTAGATAAATTTATACCAAAATCTTGAAGTGTTTGTTGCATGTAAATGACTTGAGCACATATTAAAGCAGCAGAAATGTATTCTACCTTACAAGTCGAAAGTGAAAGACAATTTTGTTTCTTGCTAAACCAAAAGACCAAGGATTGTCCAATGAACTGACAAGTCCCACTAGTACTTTTTCGATCCATTCGACATCCTCCAAAGTCAACGTCACTATATGAAACTAACTCAAAAGGACATTCTTTCAGATAGAAAAGTCCAAAATCTTTGGTTTCCTTAGATAACGCAATATTCATTTCACTGCTCGCATGTGTGATTCTTTAGGATTTGCTTGAAATCGAGCACATAAACAAACACTCATCATTATGTCAGGTCTACTAGTAGTTAGATAAAGTAATGATCCAATTATACTTCGATATAATTTTTGGTCGACACTTTTGCCAATTTCATCTCTATCGTGATGTATCATTGTACTCATTGGAGTTGGTTTGACAGAAGTATTTTCCATACCAAAGCGTTTAATTAGATTATTACAATATTTTTCTTGATTAATAAAAATTCCATTTTCTAATTGTTTAATTTGTAAACCAAGAAAATAAGATAATTCGCCCATATGTGACATTTCAAATTCTTTGGTCATTATTTTTGAGAATTCGTGACATAAATTTTCATTTGTAGAACCAAAAATAATATCATCAACATAAATTTGAATAATTAAAATATCCTTTTTAGTTCTTTTAATAAAAAGAATTTGATCAACCTTCCCAATTTGAAAACCAAAATCTATATGATAGCTTTTTAGACGTTCGTACCAAGCACGGGGTGCTTGTTTTAGACCGTATAAGGCTTTCTTAAGTTTATAAATGTGGTCTAGAAATTTTTTATGTGTGAATAAAGGAGGTTGTTCAACAAAAACATTTTCTTTTATATAACCATTTAAAAAAGCACTTTTAACATCCATTTGATAAAGTTTGAAATTATGAAAACATGCAAAGGCCAGTAAGATACGTATTGCTTCAAGTCGTGCAACAAGAGCAAACGTTTCTTCGTAGTCAATTCCTTCTTCTTGATTATATCCTCGTGCAACTAATCTAGCTTTATTCCTAGTTATATTACCTTGTTCATCTGCTTTATTTTTAAAGAGCCATTTAGTACCAATGACTGTTTGATCACTCCGCCTAGGAACTAGTTCCCAAACTTCATTTCGTTCGAATTGGTTTAGCTCTTCTTGCATAGCTATAATCCAATAGTCATCAGTAGAGGTTTCTTTTGCATTTTTAGGTTCAATATTAGAAAGAAATGCTACGTGGCCCATTTGATTAAGTTGATTTCTAGTTCTAACATGTGAATCAATTTCTCCTATAACATTTTCTACTGGGTGATCTCGTAAAATCCTAGGAGGAGATCTTAATTCATTTTTATTATGGACAATGTTTTCATCTTCTTCAAAATTATTTTGAGTAACCGTATTTGTGACCGTCTTAGGTATAATTTCATCATCCTTAAAATTTTTATTAATTTGAAATTTTCGTCGAATGAAACATGAAGTGTTTCTTCGATTGTTTTTGTTCTTTTATTGAAAATTCGATAAGCTTTGCTTCGTTACGAATATCCTACGAAGATTCCTTCATCGGATTTTGGATCGAATTTTCCAAGCTGATTTTTGTGTTTAAAATAAAACATTTTGAACCAAAAGTTTTAAAATAAGAAATGTTCGGTTTTCTTTGATGAAAAAGTTCATATGGAGTGTGTTTTGTTGAAGGTCGGATGGAAACACGATTCAAAACATAGCAAGCAGTTGCTACAGCTTCTGCCCAGAAATGTTTTGGTAATGTGCTTCCATTTAATAAAGTTCTTGCTCATTCTTGTAACTTCTATTTTTCCTTTCTACAACTCCATTTTGTTGTGGTGTTCTAGGAAAATAAAAATTATGATAAATTCCCTTTTTAGTACAAAAATGTTCACAAGCTTCATTTTCAAATTCACCTCCATGATCACTTCTAACATTTTTAATTTTTAAAATTTTGAGATTTTGAATTTTCTTTGCAAAAATCTTGAAATTTTCAAAAGTATCACTTTTATTTTCAGAAAAATAGTCCAAGTATATCTTGAGAAATCATCTACTATAACAAACACATATTTGTTATGGTTTATAGATTGAACTTGAGTTGGACCAAAGAGATCCAAATGCAATAGTTCCAATGGTTGTACTGTAGAAATATTTTTCTTTGATTTAAAGGATGATTTTGATAATTTTCTTAAATGACAAGCATCACAAATATTGTTTACTCTAAAATTCATTTTTGGTAAACCTTTTACTAAATCATTTTTAGATAATTTATTTATAGCTTTGAAATTAATATGAAAAAATCTTTTGTGCCATAACCAAGGATCATTTTCTTTGGCTATTAAACACATATTTGTATTGTAATTTATATTCATATTCAAAACATAAATATTTTTATCTCTAAAACCTTCAAAAATAAGATTTTCATTTTGATAAAAAATGATACACTTATTTTCAGAAAAAGATATATTGAATCCTTTGTCACACAATTGGCTGATACTAAGTAAATTATGCTTTAAATTTTTAACTAATAAAACATCTGTAATAAGAGGTAAATTAGATATACTGTTATTGCTCACATCGCCTTTGCCGATGACATATCCTTTGGAATTATCTTCAAATGTGACCAAACCTCCATCTGAGTAGATAATATTCATTAGCATCCCTTTGTTTCCTGTCATGTGTTTTGAGAAACCACTGTCTAATATCCATTTTCCTCTCTTTTTAGGTGGTACTTGCAAAATACAGAATTAACATTGGTACCCACCATTTTATTTTGGGTCCTAAGAGTTAGATCTTAGGAAGCCAAACCCAAGAGGGTTCAGAATTCCTTTTGAAAATAAAATCTTTGTTTTTATGAACAGTTTTTATAAAAGATTTTATATACTTATTTCTAATCAAAGAGTTATTTGTTTTAGGAACCCAAATTTTAATTGATTTAGTAAAATTTGAAACTTTTGAACTCGGTTTCTTAACTTTATTATTCCTTTTACATGAAGAATTCTTTTTCTTTAGAATAATTTTAGAAGATTGCTTATATCCTAGTCCTCTTTTATTTGAAGCAGTTTGAGAATTTTCTATAATTTTGGAAAGATTTTCTCCGCCTTTATTAAAATTAGAGACATTTTTAGTAATATCTTCTAACTTTGTTTTAAGGCTAGAGTTATCTAATTCTAAAATCTTGACATTTGCTTTAACATCATGATTTTCAATTAATAGAGCATCATTCTTTTCTTTCTGAGTTTCTATCTCTTGACTTAGCATAGAGCGTTGAGATGTCATATTAGAACAAGATTCTTGAGTAACTTCAATTTCTTCTTCTAAGATTTTCTTCTCATCTCTTAGCATATCTACTTCAATTTCAGTTCTATTCAGTTTTTCAAGAGTTTCTTTGTACTTTCTTTTGATGTCTTTTAATTTATCAAGTAACTCTTAGTTTATTTCCAATAGATCATCAAAAGTTAGATCACTCACCTCCTCTTTTGTGCCATAAAACATACATTTGCTTGTTTTGTATCACTGTCCAAGTCACTATCTGATGATGAAGATGATTCTGAATCGTCCCAAGTGACAGTGAAAGCTTTCTTATTGAATCTGTCTTTCTTGTGCTTATGTTTGTCTTTCTTTTTCTCAAGACAGTCTTTCTTGGTGTGGCCTTTCTTGTGACATTCATAACATTCTAGAGCAGATGATGATGGTTTGTTGGTGTTATTATTGTTGCTGGAGCTGTTCTTTTTTTCTGAGTTTGTTGCTCTTTCTAAATTTCAAAAACTTTTTGAAATTCTTAGCAATGTACGCTATATCTTCTTCATCTGAATCTGATTCATCTTTTTCTACCTGGAATGCTATATTCTTCTTATCTTGAGCCTGTACCCATTTTGCCTAGAGATTAACTTCATAAGACATTATATTTCCTATCAACTCCTCCGGTTTTATGGTCGAAATGTCGTTAGCTTCTTCGATTGCTAAGACTTTTCATTCTCACTCATCCATTAGTGAGTTGAGAACCTTTGAAACAATATTAAAATCTGTATAAGTTTCTCCTAATGCTATCAAAGAATGATATATATCTTGAAATCTAGAGTACATTTCATTTATAGTCTCATCTTGCTTTATTTTAAAATTCTGGAACTGATTTTTGAGCATAGAAATTTTACTTTGTTTGACTTTGTTAGTACCTTCATGTGTAACTTTAAGTGTATGTCAAATTTCATGAGCAGTTTTACACATGCTTATTCTATTAAACTCATTTTTGTCTAATGCACAATATAACATATTCATAGGTTTAGCATTTGTAGTAGCATCCAATTTTTGTGTGTTAGACCATTGTGAATATTCAGTATTAGGCATAGTATATTCAGATTGCATAATGTTCCAGGTTTCATAACTACTTGCTTGTATATAGATTCTCATTCTAGTAGCCCAATAGTTATAGTTCATTCCATTAAATAGAGGTGGTTGTGCAGTAGATTGACCTTCTAGAAAGGTAGTGTTAGTTACAGTGCTGGTGGTGTTTTCCATATTAAAAAATATCAGATAACTATTTTACGGTTATATGATGGTCTTGCTCTGATACTAAATGTAAGTGATTGTGCTATAGGATCAAGTAATATGGAATATAATAAATAACTAGTGCAAAAAAATAGCAGTAAAGTAAAATGACACCAGAAATTATTATACTGGTTCGAACTCCCATTCTACATCCAGTCTCAGACTCCTTCTGGAATTAAAGCTAGCAACCCTCACTTAACCCAGAGGAAACGGTATTACACTGCCTAAGCAACCGAACAGGACTTGACTGCCTAAGAAACCGAACATGACTTGATCGCCTAAGCAACCAAACATGACTTTCTTACAAACTGGATTAACTTGACTTTGTGTGTTCTGAATAACACGGATTTGTCACTTGTAGTACACCCTTCCTATAATCTTTTCCTCAAGAATGATGTGTATAATTGTGTGTGTATGAAGAATAGGAAGATTAGTTTTACTTGAAGAATATGGAAATGGAATCGTACGCAATGATTGTATAGAGATTTGTAAATAATGATATCAAGATTGCAAAGCACTGTAGATCAAGAGAGATTAGAAAATTAGGTGATTAGATCATTGAAACTTTTATGCTTTTATAGTATACGATGAGTTACAACTGCTGGAAAAAGTTCTCTACGAAAAGCTATTGGTTGCAACTCTTCAGAAAGAAGATAACTTTTGGATCAACGGAAGTGTCCATTCAAATATGTGACCCAGGATTCAGTCGACTAAACTTGCTTAGTCAGTCGATTGAATTCAAAAGATGCACAAAATTCATGCACAGACTCAGTCGACTGACCAGGTGTGTTCAGTTGACAAGTCTGTGTAATATATAATTTTTTTTACACTAACTCAGTCGACTGGTACCACTTGGTCAGTCGACTGAGTACTATTTTTCGGTGCAATGAAATATATGTGTGTGTATTTTGAATTTAAAAACGAATACAAGTTTTAATTGAATTTGTGAGTGATGAATCTTGAGGAAAGATTTTAACAAAGTACTAACTAGACTCTATATATATGCTTATTGACTCTTGTTAAAATTTATAACTATACAAACCATATATTGAGTCGATGAGTTCGGATGTTGTCGTAGTCGTAGATTCATGAATTGTTGTGTTTTGTCAGCAATCAAAACCTATGATCTAACAAGGTTGGGTCATATTTCTAAGATGGACTTAGAGTTTCTTCGTGGACGGAAGATGATCAAAGGTGATTTTGGAAAATTGGATTTCTACCAGGAGTGTGTGTTAGGTAAGTAGACTAAGGTATCCTTTGGAGTTGGACTCCATAGATCAGAGTGGGTACTTGATTATGTACGTACAGATGTTTGGGGACCAGTTTCCAGTGCTTCCATTAAGGGAGTTGAAGTATTTTATCTCTTTTATTGATGATTTTCTTGAAAAGTTTGGGTGTATGTAATGAAGACCAAATCAAAGAGCTTTGAGAAGTTTAAGGCTTGGAAGGTGCTTGTTGAGAACTAATTTGGTTCTAAGTTGAAGGTGTTGAGATCTGATAACGGCGGCGAGTTTGTTTCTAGGGAGTTCCTTGACTTTTGTAGGCAACATGACATTGAGAGACATTTCACTATACCAGGCGATCCGCAATCCAACGGGGTTGCTGAGAGGATGAATAGGACTTTACTTGAGAATGTTCATTGCTTGAGATTGATGGCGGACTTATTTAGAGGCTTTTGGGCTGAGGCATTATCGACTGCAGCGCATATTATAAATCGGATTCCATGCTCAGCCATAGATGGGAAGATTCCAGAAGAGAAGTGGAGAGGTAAAGTCGTGTACCTTGGTTATTTTCGTATTTTTGGTTGTCCTGTGTATGTTCAACGTACAGGTGATGATAAGTTGGAGGCTAAAGCATACAAGGGCATCCTCTTGGGATACATAGATGGTATCAAAGGTATTGTATATGGCACCATGTTGATACGAAGATTGTTCATTCCAAACATGTCACTTTTGATGAGTCGGCAATGTTCAATGCTAAGGAAGGCTTACCTACCACATCAGATGTTTCTGATAGGCCTAAGGAGATGGAAGAGGTTTCTATTTTACTGCCTAATAGTAGAGTTGTTGATGCTATTGAGAGTGAGATAGATGCAGTTGATGTGACATCATAGAGTAGTCCATAGGTGCCTTCAAGTAGTGTTGGTGATGTGCATGAGACTAGAGGAAGTTCTATTCAAGGTGTAGCTGAAACGAGTTTAGTCAAAGTTGTACCTACTCGGACATGTCGTAGGACTATTAGGCCGCCTGAGAGGTATGGTGATTGGCAGTATGCAAACCTTAGCCTTAGTGATCAGTTTGACTATGCCCGTGGTTCATGAGGAGCCACTTGACCTTGATGAAGCTTTGAAGTCATGTGACAGTTCGAAGTGGATGTGTGCTATGGAAGAGGAGCTAGAATCTTTGAAGAAGAACAAGACTTAGGATTTGGTACCTCCTCCTTAAGGAAACCGAGCCATGGGTTGCAAGTGGGTGTTCAAGGTGAAGGATGGTGGAAGATACAAGACTAGGTATGTTGCTAAAGAGTTTTCACAGAGGAAGGGATTGGAGTATGATGAGATTTTTTCTCCTGTAGTAGGACACACCTCCATCCGTATTTTGCTTGCTATAGTTGCTGCTCATGTTTTAAAGTTGGAGAAACTTGATGGGAAAACCTCTTTCTTGCATAGAGACTTGGATTAGACCATTTATATGAAGCAGCTAGATGGATATGTTGTAGATGGAAAAGATAAGTGAGTTTACAAGCTAAAATAGTCATTGTATAGACTTAAGCAGTCCCCTAGACAGTGGTACAAGTGGTTTGATTCTTTTATGATTTCACTTGGTTTTGATCATAGCTTCAAAGATGCTTGTGTGTACTTTAAGCATTTGAAGAATGGTTACCGAGTCTGTTTACTCTGGTATGTGGATGATATGTTGATTGCTTCCAAGGATAAAGCTGAAATTTATAGTTTGAAGTTAAAGCTTAAGGCAGAATTCGAGATGAAAGACCTTGGAGAAGCATGGAAGATTTTGGATGTGGAAATCCAAAGGGATAGGAAGCTTGGACTTTTGAGGCTCACTCAAAAGGAATATATTTTAAAAGTGCTTGCTCGGTTTAGCATGGAAGGAGCAAAGACAATTTGCACATCCATGCCTTTGCACATACAACTTTCTAGTAGAGGTTCGCCGATCTCGGAGAAGGACAATGATTATATGGTGTATGAGCAACCATAGTAGGTGTAATAGTACTTTTTATCAGCTCATCCCTACCTATAGTTGATAGTAAACTACTATCCCAACCTTTAAATTTGTGACATACTTTGTCTAATAAAGATGTACAATGTGATGCATGAATATAGTCACTAGATAAGGGCACACCTGAGTATTTAACTAGTAATGCTTCTTTGTTCAAACCAAAGTAGATAATATTTCTTCCTTGGCACATATTTGTTAGAAAAACCTTCAATTTTACTTGATTAATATGTAAACCAACTGTTTCAGCAAGCTCCTTAAATATATTTTTCATAAATGCAACATTTATTGTATTGGCCGTAAGAAAAATCATAACATCATCTGCATATGGCAAGTGTGTAATAATTGGATTTACTTTTCAAATTGGCTGTAAATTATGATATGTCAATGCATCTTCCACCTGTAAAGAAAAAAACTCCATTGTGAACAAAAAAGGTAAAGTGATAATGGATCTCCTTGTTATAAGACCCTTGTTGATGTAATAAATCCATTAGGTAAACCATCCACCATTATAGAAAAAGTAGGTGTATTAATGCATTCATACACCAAATTTTTAAGTGTAATAGAAAATCCTATGAAAAAACATGTGGCAAACAAATTCTCTATTTACCATATCATACGCCTTTTTAAGGTCGATTTTGATACACATTTTGGTCTTTCCTTTTTTCTTGAAGTCCCTCACCAAGTCATGAGTTAGCAATATGTTTTCCCCAATATTTCTATTGGGTATGATTGCTGACTGATTTTCTGCAATTAAAAAAGACAAAAGGTGCTTAATTCTGAAGCATATTATTTTTGAAACTACTTTATATAGTACATTAGCACAAGATATTGGATGATAATCAAAAATGTTTTATGTGGCTTACTTTTTTAGGTTAACATGATGAAGTTGTGGTTCTTGCGTTTTGCAACTGGAATATATTAGTTATAGCCTGACTCATAGTTTCCTGAAGCATATCCCAATGCAGTTTAAAATATTTTAAGGAAAAACCATTAAATCTTGGAATTTTCATGCCATCAATGGAGAAAATAGCAACTTTAACTTTAGAAATTGTTATTGCAATGGATAAATATTTCTTTCCTTCATTGTTTATAATCTTTTTGGGTTGGAATTTTCATCACTGTAATTTTCATCACCGGAACTTTCACTGTTAACACCTTCTACTATCACACCATCATAGTATAGTTTGGATTTGTCTACATCTACATGTTGTGTTTTAGGTGGAATAGCATTCTCTGTTTTCTCTGCTATGTCAAGATCGTTATGGACCGTTGCACTTAAAGATGAAGGCAAATTCTCCTCGGTGTTAAGGCAGTCAAATTTATTTCCCAAACAGATATCTGTTGTAATATTGGCTGCATTGTAATTATCCACTTTTTGTTTCCCTTTCTATTCATCATTATTGTGCCTTTTTATTCAACATTTATACTATCAGCATGTTTAAGGGGGATGTTGACTCCTCATGGGACTGTTTCTCTTCACGTGTTTTTTCTCCATTTAGATTCTGATTTTTATCACAAGCTGATTGTTTAGACTGCCATTCTTTTGTAGTGTTAATAGTACAATGTTGTCCATTATTACCATACAATTTGAATACCGAACAAGCTTTTAGTATGTACTCATATTCAATCATCACATAGTCCATGTAATTATCAAATCGTTGAATCTGAACTTTATTTGGATATGTAAATGATGCATCTATTTCAACAAGTACGCATGCATAATTCAATTATAGTTCTTTTGTAGTATTGTTATTCATCTAAATAGGATTTCCAAGATTACTTGCAATACGACTAATTCCTTCCTTATTCCAATATGCTAAGTTGTGATTATTCGGTCTAATCCATTATGGGATATATGTAAAATAATCTCTTGTCAATTTCAAATCCGTATTCCACCCTTTCAGCATAACAATTTTAGAGTTGAAAGTGTATGGTCCTCCTTTCATTGTTAAAGTCCTTAGTAGAATAAAACTTCATAACTACAAAAACATTATATTTGTAGAAAATCCAAAATTCAGACTCTAGTTTCATAGTTTTTTGTAAGTTCTAAATTGTTCATAGTCTTCCCAAAACATACGCTACCATTGTATTATTCTACTTTCCATTATTATCAGTAATTATAGAGTCAGGTATAAAAACTACATATCTACCTTGGTCTAGAGATCTGAATCATTTTCCATCGAATTAAAAGACCTAAAATTATTAACTGCTTTAGTCCATGTCTTGGATTCGAACTTCCAAGGCCTTATTTAAGTGGATGTTGAAGTCTAGGCTTAATCTATGGTCTGATGGTTTCGACGGAGGTTTCTAGCTGTTAATTGCTCGTGCTTGAGAAGCTTGTTCTGCCATTTCTATACATACACACACAAAACACACACACACACATATACGTACACAAACACACCCCTTTTCTTATATATCGCCCTCTAGTCTCCTCTTCTTTTTTGTAAAAAATATTTCCAGACCTTTGTAAATTTGTGTGGATATGTTATATTCATTAGTAAGAATGTCTATGCCAAATTTTAAAACCATTTAATAATCTTTAATTCCTTTAGAATTGCAAGCGAATATGAACCATTGAAAATATTTATTGCAATCGTAGATTTGAAATGTTATTCTAAAGGTAAACAATTTCAAAAAATTTATAGGTGATTTGCTAATGAATGTAACATAAATACAATAACTAACTTTATCCAAAAAAAATGTGCAATAATACGAAGGAAGGCTTTTAGAGGGGTATTAAGATCTCATATTGTTTAATTTCACCAAAAATTACTCCTAATTTTCTTGATCTACATATTTTGGATTTGGTTAATTTAACGCTCCACACCGAGACTTACACTAAGGAAGGATATTACAGAATAATATCGTCTGCTAGTGCAGAGAGCAGGGCCCATCTGTGAGTTTTACTTTAAGCGAGCATCGATACATCAATTAATATGCTATATATATTTCTTTTATCAAGTGGGATCGACGTATGCAATTCAGGCTTAAAACAAAACTGCAGTGGGTGTAATAATAATCTTGAACAACATATGATAAATACAAATCATAGATCATAGAATATACACAACAAAATACAAATAGATACAAGGATGAATAGACATAATACAAATACATGATGTAGACTACATAACGGTGGTCATAATTATTCACATAATACAAAAGTACTACATCTCAAGACATATACAAATATGTAGACAAAATGAGTCTAGCTCAACATAAGATAAAACATAACATAAATATACACATGGTGATAACAAGAGTAAACATCTAGCTATTGATATGAAGTCCACCCTAAAAGCATTAAGCTGAAGGACCCGAAATAGCTCGGCCTGACCCGAGTATTATAAAATAATAAACATGTCAATTTAGTCTAAAATAGATGAGTTAGCAAGATAAATGATAAGTAAAATGGTAGATGGGTTAGAATAGGGCTATTAGTGCTTTGGTGAGTACTTTAAGAGTGCCAATTAGGATGGATGTAGCTACAAAGAATAACACTAGAATAGCATTTGCTAGCGGCTTTGGTTGACTTGAAGTGGAGGTGGGCTTTCCATGGAAGCAGAGGATGAAAATGGGGAAGTCTACTCTCAAGAAGTGATGTATGAGAATCCACCTCCTAATGTAATAACTGTTGCTGTTTTGGATACGAGAATGCTTAATGTTAATGGTGAAGTCGTGGAAGCCTCTAAACAAGGAGAACGAGGATTTAAAATAGAAAAGTAATGTGAAAGATTCGGTAGGTTTCAGCAATAATGTGATTCCAGAGAAGAATGTTTTTAATTGCCATGAAGGGAAGGGTGATGAGGGTAAGTTAGGCATTCCTAGAATAAATGATGTGGGCTATAAAGAGGAGGATTTAAGTAGTAGTGCTAACTATGAGAAGCATGTAAACGAGGACGACTTTGGAAATTCTTATAGTAGCAAATTAATGAATGGTAATTTTGAAAACAAAGTGAATAAATTGCAGGAGGATATTGAACATGATTCTAATTCTTACAATAAAGCCTTAGATCATATAGAGGAGATTATTAAGCTCAACCAGACAATGGGAGCCATTCAGAAGGAGCTGCAAGTCAAGTGTTCGTAGGTGGAGCAGGCAGCTAAGTTTGTTCCAGATCATGTCTCGGTTGCAAGATCTAATGGTGAGGAGAAGGACTCTAGTTCAATGAATAAAGATAGTGAACTTAAAGATTCAGATAAGGCTGTAGCTAATATAGATCAAGTGGTAGAAGGGTTGCTCTCTATTAAGAGGATTTAATAACAAAGTCAAATGAAAAGGAGGTTAAGGAACCTTGCGAAGATGAGACTCGTCCTACGAAGGATCCTACTCTAATAGAAGGAGTCGTATCAGCAGAGAGAGAGGAAGTTGTTATTAAGTCAACTTTGATTAGGGATGAGGGATTGGTGACGCCTTCAAGTAAGTTTTTATACGAATTGTGTAAGAGTATACAGAGATTTGATAAGATTAAACAGGATAAGTTGGTAATGAGAAACCCTGAGTTTGTAGTGCTGAATGCTAATGAATTGGATGTTAGTGAAGTGATTAAGCAAGCTAAAGACTTGCCGGGTAGAATTCTTAGAAGCCACTTTAAGAAGAAATAAGGTGAGCTGATCAATAGTTTATCTTGTACATAGATTCTCTCTTAGGGTTCTTACAGATGTTTTCTCTGCTTTTGATAAACATGTAAGCTCAATGTGTTAAATTTTGGAGACACTATATGGAGAATTGTAGAGGTCGAAAGTAGCTTCATAATGGAGAAAACGGTTCGCAAATCGAAGTTCGGAGGTGGAAGTTATAAGGGAAAAGGCGAAGTGGGCTGAGTTGACTTAGCTCAGACGTCTGACTGAATGAGTCAGACATCTGAGTCAGTGCAAAATGCATCCAGAGACTTTAGTCAGACGTCTGACCAAATGGTCAGACGTCTGAGCTGAAAGTAAACTTTTTCCAGAGACTAAAGTCAGACGTCTGACCATTTTGGTCAGACGTCTGAGGTGACTTCGGACTGTTTTTCACGTGTGGACTTGGCGTGAAGATTTGTGTTATATGCAGGGGCAATTTTGGAACATTGCCTAGGGTTTCTATTCTCCTATATAAGCTAGCTTCAGATTCCAGATCTATAAGGCGTGCAAGCAACTGCAAGAGATTAGCCTCCACCAATTAGGGTTTATCAAAACCTAATTTTCTCTAATTCTCTTCTCCACAAATCAATTTCTTATAAGAATTTTGATCATTGTAATCAATCTCTTGTACTCTTCTCATCAATATTAATAAAAGCTCTCTCTTAAAGTGGATGTCCACTAACACAACATTAGTGGAACCACTATAAATCGCTGTGTGATTTATTTTTTCGTTATTGCTTTGATTTCTGAATTTCTTGTTTGGGATTGTGATTGCTTTTGGATTGGTTGAGATTGAAATAGAGTTATTGATTGGCTGTTCTTACACTTCTTACCATGATCCTATCTTCTGCTGTGCTTGTGAGGTTTCGATTTGAGTGGTCTCCAGTTGGAATCCCGCCCCAACATTTAGTACCAGAGCATTGGTGTTGGTAGGTGGTTGTAGAAATGCCAAAATCAGATTACCTTAAGTAGTTCCTCAATGGGTAATCCAAGTGGTGTAGCTCCTTATGTACGTGGTTCGTACGCAGCTTCAGGATCACAATTGGTAATAGACAAGTGGAATGACGATAATGATTTTGAAAAATGGCAATAGAAGATGAAAGCGGTTCTAAGGAGGAATCGGGTGCATCGGGTAGTGTTTGATACACATTTATTGCCAGCGGACATCTCGGATGTTGAGAGAGAGGAGATGGAAGAGTGGGCATTCACTACACTTCAACTTGCTATGGGAGAGAATGTTATCTTTGAAATTAGTGGTGAGACAACCACTAAGGGTATTTGGGACAAGTTGGAGGAGTTGTATATGAAGAAGTCGCTAATAAATCGTTTGATCTTATTGCGAACGTTCTTCACCTATAAGATGAAGGAAGGTACTTCGCTAAAGGCGCACTTGAATACTTTTGATGATTTGCTAATGAAGATGAAGGCGGTAGATTTGAAGATTGAGGAAGAGCAAAAGGCGATGATATTGTTGTGTTCATTGCCAGATCGCTATACAGGTTTCTCAAATAGTTTGATCTATAGCCGTGATACATTGACTCTTGATGATGTCAAGACGGGTCTTCTTAGCGAGAAGTTGCGGGATCAAATGAAAAAGTTAGGTGATGGAAGTAGTGGTGCTAGTAGTGATCATGGTTTATTTGTGGAGAAGGAGAGGCATGTGAAGAAGGAGAACCGGGGGCATTCTAAATCAAGGAACCTCGGTTGGAGAGGAAAGTTGAAGGAAAGAAAAGGCAAGTGCTATATTTGCAAGAAGCCCGGTCATTGGAAGAATGAGTGTCCGGAAAAGGAGAAGGCAAAGAAGTAAGTAGCATCTTCATCTGTAGCGGTGGAGAGTGGAGTTGGTGAGGGAGATGTAGATGTTTTGTCGACGGTAGCATCAGATGTTTCGGGTAGCGATTGGGTGCTCGATTCGGGGGCGTCTTATCATATGATGCCAAATAGGAATTGTTTTTCTTCTTACATCGACAAAGAAGGAAATTCAATTGTTATGGGAAATGGTGCTATTTGCAAGTCGAAAGGCATTGGTTCCGTGCAAATTCGGATGTTTGACGGAGTGGTTCGTACTCTCACTAATGTGCGCTATGTTCCGGGACTTAGGAAGTCTCTTATCTCTTTGGGGCAGCTGGATTCTTTAGATTGTAAAATCACTATTGAGAGTGATAGCTTGCGGGTTTCAAAGGGGGCGCTTGTGGTGATGAAGGGTGCTAGGACTCATGGTATTTATTTGCTTCAAGGAGTGACTGTAGAAGGTGAAACTTGTATGGGAGTTGATAGTTCTCGTGGCTTGGATGCGACTAGGTTGTGGCATTTGAGGTTAGGTCATGTCTCGGAGAGGAATTTGGATGTTCTTCGGAAGAGGGAGATGATCGATGGAGAAAGTTTCAACAAGTTAGAGTTTTGCGAAGAATGCGTCATGGGGAAGCAAACATAAGTGTCATTCGGTGAAGGAAAGCATGATTCGAGAAGGGTTCTTGAGTATGTTCACACGGATGTTTGGGGACCTGCACCAGTAGCTTCTTTAGGTGGAGCTCGCTACTATATTTCCTTTATAGATGAATTTTCTCGGAAAGTTTGGGTGTATGTAATGAAGGCCAAGTCGGAGGCATTTGCAAAGTTCAAAGCATGGAAGGCTCTTGTTGAGAATGAGAGTGGCAAGTCTTTGAAGGTTCTAAAGTCTGACAATGGCGAGGAGTATGTTTCCGGAGAATTTTTGGAGTTTTGCAAGCATCATGGTATTCGGAGGCATTTTACTACACCTGGAGATCCGTAGTCGAATGGTGTTGCGAAAAGGATGAATTGTACTCTACTTGAGAAAGCTCGATGCTTGAGATTGACATCGGGTTTGGCGAAGGGATTTTGGGTTGAAGCTTTGTCAACCGCAGTGCATATTATTAATCGTATTCCATGCTCAGCTATTGGTAAAAAAATTCCGGAGGAAGTGTGGAAGGGAAAGAAAATTGACTTGAGTTATCTTCGTGTCTTTGGTAGTCCGGTTTATGTGCATGATCTGGGAAATGATAAGCTTGAACGTAGAGCTTTCAAGGGGATTTTGCTTGGCTATACGGGTGGAGTAAAAGGCTATTGGATTTGGAATCCGGAAACGAAGAAGGTAGTGAATTCTCATCATGTTACTTTTGATGAGTCAGCAATGTTCAAGGAGAATAGAAGCTCATCGGATGTTCTGGATTTGGTTCATGTTGAATCAAAGGAGAAGGGAATTATTTCCACATTTTGTCCAAGGAGTAGAGAGAGTAGAGTAGTTGGAGATGCTTGCGAGGAGGTAGCGGTTGATGTTACATCACATAGTCCATAGGGTTCCTCTAGTAGTATTGGTGATGTGCATGATTCTAGAGAAGATTCGGTTCAAAGTGGAGCTGAAGGGTGTTTGGGTGATGGTATTGCTACTCGGGTTGGTCGTTGTACTATAAGGCCACCCAAAAGATATGGCGATTGGAACTATCTTAGCTTTTGTGATAATTTGGACTATGCTCTTCATGTAGTCCAAGATGAGCCGATGGACCTTGATGACGTCATGAAGTCGAGTGATAGCTCGAAATGGATTTGTGCCATGGAGAAAGAGATGCAATCATTGTTGAAGAATCAAACTTGGGATTTGGTTCCACTTCCTAAAGGAAACTGTGCTATTGGGTGCAAATGGATATACAAGGTGAAGGACGATGGAAGATACAAAGCTAGGCTAGTGGCTAAGGGGTTTACACAAAGGAAGGGGAAGGAGTATAATGAGATATTCACACCGGTTGTGCGCCATACTTCTATTAGGATATTACTTGCTATAGTTTCTATTCACAACTTGGAGTTGGAGCAACTTGATGTGAAAACGACCTTCTTGCATGGTGACTTGGATGAAGACATCTACATGGAGCAACCAGAAGGTTTTGTTGTGGATGGTAAGTCAAATTTGGTTTGCAAGTTGAAGAAATCACTATATGGTTTAAAGCAACACCTAGACAATTGTACAAGAGATTCGATCATTTTATCCTTGAAAATGGTTTTGATAGAAGCATCAAAGATGCTTGTGTTTATTTCAAGAAGTTGAGAAATGATTGTTGGGTGTATTTACTCTTGTATGTGGACGATATGCTCATTTCTTCTAAGGATAAGAATGAAATCAACAAGCTAAAACTGAGTTTGAAATCGGAGTTCGAAATGAAGGATCTTGGAGAAGCAAGAAGGATATTGGGCATGGATATTGTAAGGGATCGAAAGCATTTTGAGTTGAAACTAACTCAAAAGGAGTACATTGAGAAAGTGCTTTGCCGGTTTAGCATGGAGAATGCAAAGGTGTCAAATACACCTTTACCTTTGCATATAAAGCTTTCGAGTAAAGGATAACCTATCTTGGAGGAAGATAAGACTTATATGGAAAAGGTGCCATATGCTAGTGCGGTTGGAAGTCTAATGTATGCTATGGTGTGTACAAGGCCCGATATTGCAAATGCCATCGGGATGGTTAGTCGATATATGGCTAATCCGGGAAAATCACATTGGGAAGCTGTGAAGCTTATATTGAGATACCTTAGAGGCACATCATCTCATGGTCTTGTTTTTGGCGGTAGTAAGGCGATGGATTGCAAGTTGGTTGGTTATTGTGATTCGGGCTATGCCGGTGATTGGGATCGAAGAAAATCAACTTTTGGATATGTCTTCACACTTGGGGGTACAGCCATAAGTTGGAGATCTAGATTGCAGACCGTAGTTGCTTTATCTACTACGGAGGCAGAGTTGATAGCCGCAGTGGAGGCGACAAAGGAGGCACTCTATTTGAAGCGATTGGTGTGTGACTTGGGATTCGAGCATGATAGTATTGATGTTCGATGAGATAGCCAGAGTGCTATTCACTTGGCAGAGAATTTGGCGTTTAGCTCACGGACTAAGCATATTAAGGTGAGAGAGTCATTTCTAGTAGCCATGGATGAGGATAAGCAAGTATATCTTCGAAAAGTGCACACAAAGGATAATGCGGCGGACATGTTCACTAAGGCATTGCCGGTTGGAAAGTTCGAGCATTGCTCGAACTTGATTTGCTTGGAGAAGTGCTAGGTGCCACGGGGTGGCACGGTTAAGGGAGGAGCTTGGTACTAGATGAGGAAGAGTATCGGTGAGAGATTGAGGTTCTATCTTCTTGGTAAGTGCTAGTCTTTGGTGAGATAGCTTAGGATTTGGATGTTTTCAACATTTCATTAGCGGGCGGGGGCTTTGCCTGAGCTCATTGGTGGAATGCAATGGGCGATGGCTTTGCCGGAGCTCATTGGGAAAGCATTCATGTTTGGTTGAAGGTAGAAGAAGTGATAGTTGGTGCTATCGGTTGTTGTTGATGGTATGGTACCATTGGAGTTGGAGGTAGATATATTGTCGAGGTGGAGTGTTAAATTTTGGCGACACTATATGGAGAATTGTAGAGGTCGGAAGTAGCTTCGTAACGGAGAAAACGGTTCACAAATTGGAGTTCGGAGGTGGAAGTTATAACGGAAAAGGCGAAGTTGGCTGAGTTGACTCAGCTCAGACGTCTGATTGAATGGGTCAGACGTCTGAGTTTGTGCAAAATGCATTCAGAGACTTTAATCAGACGTCTGACGAAATGGTCAGACGTTTGAGCTAAAAGTAAACTTTTTCCAGAGACTAAAGTCAAACGTCTGACCATTTTGGTCAGACGTCTGAGGCGACTTCTGACTGTTTTTCACGTGTGGACTTGGCGTGATGATTTGTGTTATATGCAGGGGCAATTTCAAAACATTGCCTAGGGTTTCTATTCTCCTATATAAGCTAGCTTCAGATTCCAGATCTACAAGGCATGCAAGCAACTGCAAGAGATTAGCCTCCACCAATTAGGGTTTATCAAAACCTAATTTTCTTCAATTCTCTTCTCCACAAATCAATTTCTTATAAGAATTTTGATCATTGTAATCAATCTCTTGTAATCTTCTCATCAATATTAATAAAAGCTCTCTCTTAAAGTGGATGTACACTAACACAACGTTAGTGGAAGCACTATAAATCTCTGTGTGATTTATTTTTTCATTATTGCTTTGATTTCTGAATTGCTTGTTTGGGATTATGATTGCTTTTGGATTGGTTGAGATTGAAATTGAGTTATTGATTGGTTGTTTTTACACTTCTTACCACGATCCCGTCTTCCGCTATGCTTGCGGGGTTTCGATTTGAGTGGTCTCAAGTTGGAATCCCGCCCCAACACAATGAGTTGTTGATTATTTAGTACAGTGTTTGATAGTTGCTTGGTTTGAAGTATCATCATTTGTATTGGGTTAGATATGTAACATTCTTATGATAATTAGAGTCTTTGTTCAATGTTTGAATAGTACGATATGTTCAGACTTTAGAGAGAAGTTGTTTCGGCTTTCTGCTGTAATGTATATATTTGATATTCGAATAGTGGAACGATTTGACTAGTGTTGATAGATGCATGCTTTTGAAAGATTCAGAGTTGTTAACAACTGGTAGAGATTCTTGCTCATGATAAACATTAAGTCTTATGTGAGCTATCCACAGGTGCGGCGCAGTGGAAAGGAGGCTTGGGTTCTGGTAAAAGACCTAGGTCTGATTCCTATCCTATATAAATTTACCAGGGGTATGGAAGCTTGGATCAGAGGACAGCTTTACTATACCCTCCTCAGGAGTTTACCGGCCCGCCTGGTTCTCCTGGGTTTTCAAAAAAAAAGTCTCATGTGAGCATTGACAAGCACATGTTCCTTGGTTTGGATTAATATTCTGTAGTGTTGTGCATGCCCGAGAAGTCAGTGAATTGGTACGCAAATGCAAGGTTCCTGAGTGTAGGTCGCATGAAGGTTTACTTGAATTGCTTCATTTGCTCCTTGTTTAGTGGTTCATGGAAGTGAGTTTTGGACAGGCAAGAGATTTCTTGCTTGGATGCAAGTGACTAGAGAAGGTTATGGGTTTGTATTCATTTTATGGCGGATAGATCTGGGCACAATAGTTCATTCCAGGTTTGGGCATTTTGGACGTGACATCTGTTCCTGTACTAGTTTATGCATGTTTCTGTTGTCTTGTAATATTTAATTAGTGATATTCTACATGCATGGTTTGATACCAAATATGTTACATGTTTGTTGAAGGTTTCCTTTCGTTTGTTGATTGCTAAGATTTGGTTTGTACAAGTCTAAGCTGCTAGTTTTGAAGGTTTTGGAAAGATGAGATTGATGTGAAGATCTGGTTTGTGTTCTGAGGTTTGAAATGCTTACTCGAAGTTAATTACGTGACTATGCTTTTTCTTGTCTGCGGTTAGTGGGGGCTATTGGGTTGATGTTTTGTTATGTTTGTTTTTTGAGACTGATGTTTATATATAGTGAGCAATGATTTCCCTTCTGTACAGTTTGTTTTTGGTTCTATAGAAAGGAATTTTGAATCTCGTTAAAAAAATTAATATTTAAATATCAAAATCTTATAAATTGAATATCTTTCTCATGCGAGATCCAATTGAAACGTCGTCTTTTGCGTTGTGCTCGTAGGAGCGATATCTACTCACTAGAATTGGTTTCGTCGAGTTTGGAACAAGTAGAATTTTAAGATAAATCGAACGTTATTCGATTTTAAATCAAACTGGAAGGCTTAAGCCTCAATTGGAATTTTGATGAGTTATCTTACCTCTGAATGGATACTGTATGATGTATAGTAGATATAAATTATTTTATTATGCTTAAATGATTTATTGGTTGGTTTTGGTTGAATTTCCACTTTGAAAAGCGAATGACATTTAAAATAAAATATAGGAAATTTGGTAGAGAAATCCAGATCTTTTGCCATTGCGATTTTTAATATCAGTTATATATCTATCGAATTTAACTCCTATTATATACTTGTTGTTTAGATTGTTGAATGCTAAAAGTTGATAGTTGACCATATTGGATATGATATTTATATATGTTAAAAGTTGAACTTTTTAGTGAAAAATGTATTAATAGCATTAGTTAAGTGCTGCAGTAGTTATTGGCCTCTTTATTGTATTTTGAAATACTATTGATTGCAGTGTTGATTTAGAAATGATTTTGATTCGAAGAATGATTATTAATTTGACCTTCGGGTTTTCTGTCATATTTTATTTAAAATGGTTTCTGAACTACTCTATTTTTCTTTAACAATTTTGACCGTCTTTTCTAATATATATGGAAATGTTTTTAAAGTATTTCAAGAATTATCTATTTTATAGAAAAGTTAATATAATAACTGATGTTTATTTTTAAAGAAAAATTGGAATTTATCTTTTATAACAAAATTATTCTATTTTAAAAGAAAATAGAAATATTTTGGAATAAATATTTGTGAAACATTTTATATAAAATGTTGTACAAAAGGATAGATTTAAAATATTATTTTATAAATAAAAGGATAGATTTATAGATATCATTTTATGAATAAAAGAATATATTTATTAATGATATTTTATAAATAAAAGAATACATTTTTAAATGGGATTTATAAAAAGGAAAAAAATTATATCATTTTGATAAGTTGGAAAATAAATCACATTCATGAATTTATAGTGATGTATGAAATGATCGTTTTATGGAAAGTATTTAGACCTATCTTGAAATTGAAGTTTTGTGATAAGTATATAAGATTTAAATCTTGAGATTTATAAAAGGAGTTTTATAAACAAATTATGAGATTCATAAAAAGGAGTTTTATAATTATATATAGAGTTTTATATAAAGGAGAGTTATAAAAATTGGGAGATTTATAAAAGGTGTTTTATAAATGATATTTTATAAAAGGAGTTTGTAAATATAAAAGAGTTTTATAAATAGAAGGGAGTTTTATAAAGGAATTTTATAAAAGTGGTTTATAAAAAGAATTTTTATAAAAAGAATGAGAGATGATTTCCATAAATTATCATTTTAAGTTATGGTGGAATGGGAAGTATTCTTTTCGTACTTAATACCAAAAGAGAAGAGTGGTTTAGGTTTTATTGTTACTTATATTTTAAATGACAATTATTTCTAATCCAATTAAGTATGGTTTTGGAAATGAAATCTTTCTTAAGATTTGTGAATGAACTTATAATATAAGTATATGGGTACATTTCCTAAGTTTTTTAAATGGAGTGTTTTGTGAATATACTTATATCGTTGATATTAGTATATGGAAAAGTTTTCTAAGTTTTGAAAGTGAAATGTTTTGTGAATATACTTATACAGTTGAGATAAGTATATCAATATTTTTCTTCAAATATTGAAGAGAGTAAAGTTGCTTTGTGAATATATCTTTTGAAAAGGTATTTTAATAAAATATTTCAAAAGTGATTTTAATTAATGAAAGGATTAATTAAAGATGCTTAGTGGTTGCTTTGTGCTTAACCATGCTTGGTTAAATCTTTGGTTGAACTGTTTGTTTATTTGATAGTTAAATAACTGGCCAGTTTTAAAACTATTGTTGTCAGTTCGAAGAGACGGGATTAGATATATTATTTGAAAACCACTTCGAACCAGCATAAGCGTTTAAATTGGAGATATCTTGAAAATGATGGAATCAAACACAGAGTTGTTTGAAGTGCAAGGGCTATTGGTTACTAATCCTGAGGATGTAGTGGAAGTAGTGTCGTCGGTTTATTCATATCCTAAGAAACTTATATGGATGAATGCTGACATTGCATTGTTACTTAGAGGGTAGTGTTAGCATTCCAAGCGAGATTTGCTAAAAAGTTAAAACGCAGCTTCAAGTCTCACACCTGGTAATGACTAAAACAAGGGATATGTGGTTCGCTACCATTAGGGTATATGATCACCAGATGTAGATTCGATATTGACCTATTTGTGTATGCTATAGACTCGTTATGATTAATGGTCGGTAACCGGGGTGGTGACATATTCGGTACTATCCAGTAAGGGGCAGGTGGTTCTGTGTTGGCAGGGGGTCCATGTAAGGCCCTCAGTACATTTTTCTAGAGTATACTATGGCAGGTGGTACCCTAGTAGCCTTATCATTGTATGGAATCTATTCTCCAATACGTGCCTTTACAGACTTAGTTGTATACCTAATACGCCAGAATGTGACTAATGTAACTATTTTGGCAATGATTGAATATTAATTTTAAACCCTAGACATTATTATAATATCACAGGATTTCTAATCACATGGTTTGGTAATCGTAAGGTAAAAACCCATCTGTATTTATGTTCGGCTTCTTCTTACGAGATACATTTATTTTGGAAGGTTTTATATCATTAAAATCCATTTGATTCGTCTTTTTCACGCTGGTTTATTAGACCGATCCGGGCATTATTTTCTTCTAATGCTCGGGTCAGATCGAGTATATTTCCATATTTAGTTATGGATACTTTGGAGCTTCAAGAGATGAGCTGGATGCCTCCAAGACATATTTATGTATATTTTATTTTCCACTACACTTGTTATTTGTATTTATCAGCAATTGTGAGGACAACTTGCTATAACTGTCCAGGCTGATGATTGGTTAGTTAACTCCGATTGATGTATGTATATTATAGTTTTATTTTGTAAAGTTTTGTTGTGTGAGATTCCATTGTCTTTTCTTTCTTTAACCCCAATAGTCTATCTTTCTGGAACTTGAATGCTCGGCCATGAATACCGGTATTAGTGCCGACCTTTGAGGGTCGAAAGGTTGGTCGTTACATATGGTATCAGAGCTTAGGTTAGCAACACTTAGGCCTTGGTGGGGTAGACTCATTAGAGATAGGGTTAGTAACACTCTAGAGTGAGTTTGAGTGTGTTTATACATACATACATACATACATACATACATACATACATACATATATATATAATATAGTGAATATTAGGCACACATCCTTAAAACGGAACTTAATTCAAAGCGGATCCCTGTGATAAAAAATATATTTTCTACGTCCCTGTTTTTGTTTTCCACCAATTTTTTCCCGAAATTACCCCTGCGCTTCACTGTCGAGCTCTGATTCTTCTTCTTATTTTTCGATTTAAATGGAAAACTGCAATTAAATTGAAGACAAATCAAGCTTTTTTATGAAATATGATATTCTTAATATTTGCAGTTATGAATAATCGCAACAAATTTTTTTTTTTGGATTAAAATGATTTTACATGAATAATTGCTGATAAGAATGCAATTATCTTAAATATTTGCAGAAATAAATGCAATTATTGAGAATAATTGCTGATAACTATGCAATTATTATGAATAATTGCAGAGAATGATGAATTTAATCTTCATAATTGAACTAAAATTCTTTATTTTGTTATTTACGGTTATAAATGTCTAGTTTTGGATTGAAATGCTTTTATATGAATAGTTGCTGATGAGGATGCAATTAATCAAAATATTTGCAAACATATATGCAATTATAGAAGATAATTGCAGACATACATGCAATTATTCATAATAGTTGCATACATCTATGCAATTATTATGAATAATTGGAAGAAAGATGAATTTAAATAATTTTAAGAGAATAATAAACTGCAGACGTTGTATGTGTGTTAAATGAATTATAGTAGTTAAACTTGTAAATTGTACGCAATAGTTGCAGAAATTTCTACAACTATATGCAATAGTTGCAGACATTTCTGCAACTATTTGCAATAGTTGCATTTCTGCAACTATATGCAATAGTTGCAGATATTTCTGCAACTATACCATATAGTTGCATAAATTTCTGCAACTATACCCAATAGTTGCAGACATTTCTGCAACTATTCGCAATAGTTGCATTTCTGTAAATATGCAATAGTTGTAGAAATGTCTGCAACTATTTGCAATGGTTGCAGACATATCTGCAACTATACCATGTAGTTGCAGAAATATCTGCAATTATTTGCAAATTTTGTAAATTTGAAAAAAAATCAAAAATGTTCAAAATTTGCTGAATTGTCTGCAAATATTTGAAATAATTGCACCTTTACTACAAATATGAATTTTTGGTATTAACAATGGATCTCATTTCAAAGATCATAAAATTTGTGATTTTTTGGTGAAAACGGTATGTTGATTCGGTTTTTGTACATAAAGTTATACACGTTTGAAATGTTAAAAACATAAAGGGTGTTTGTGTATTTTTGCGTGCGCGAATTTGAAAATAGGGAGCGGAAATGTAAGTTTTGTTTATGAAGGATGTTTTCTCTATTTTGAAACTTATTAGGCATGTGAGCCAAACTTACCCTATAATATATATGAGAACGCATATTTGTTAGTGCTAAAAAAATTGTTTTATATTGTGTTTGATTTATCTTCTGAGTGTTTTATGAATTCTGGTCGGTACGTAGGATGCCACAATATCGATAGGGGTTTCTAAACACTTGTGCAAGGCAAACCGACACGGTATTATTTTTGAAAATTTGGTAAATAAAATAATTTTACCTTAGATTATGTTTTATATATAAAAGAATAAATTTCAAGAATTGATATGGTTGTTTATAATGTGTTTGATTGTTAGAAAATGATAATATTCAATTATTATCATTTATCGTTTGACTAGTCGTGCTCAACCAGTTTACAATATTGATTGTTTGGTTAGATTAAAAACAAACACCTTGCGAATTAAGTTTCACGGTTTAAAGGTGTTCGATGATAATGTTGGACCAAAATTTAATTTTAATAAATTTTTTATTTTTATCTAAACAAAGATATACATTTTTGAAATGTTTTTTATAAGAAAGTGAAATTATATAGGTATAATAAATAAAATGGATTATAAATAAAAAGGATTTAAAATTGAGAATTTAAGAACTTAAATCTGGTGTTTTGAAAATTGTTTTTCGAATTTTTGGGAAAAATAATAGTAGTATTATTTGAAAGTATTTATGAATAGAGGTATTTTAAAAGGATTATAAAGGAAGTACAAAGCATTGAATTTGCTTCAGTCATTGGAAAATAATTCCGGTGATGATTGCAGCATCATCAGCGTTTATTTTTGACTTTCTAAGTGGGAATATGCTACCATAATAATTTGCTATAAGGTTGTTTTGGTAAAACGAATCTTGATTTAAAAATCACAAAATTATGATTTGTTAGACAAATGAGATATGTATAATATTATTTCAAAATGATTTGAATAAAATCTGGGTGTTTAATTCTAAAGTTTTCAGCTAAGTTATTTTATGAACTCATGTATCCTATGCATTATAGTAGTTTGGTTTATGCATCTTATTATGATAGGTTGTTTAATAATTTTCATTTTTTAAAATGAATGGAATTTTCGGCAATTTTGGATAGTCAAAAACTTCCGAGTTAATTAAGAATTTGAAGCTAAGTGTTTTTTTGAAAATTTAAGAAAATAAGTTTTTGCAAATTTTAAATTCGAGAAGATAGTAAGTTAAAACAAGTTTTAAATTTATTGAACATCCTAATTAAGTAAAACAAATTGATATTGTGTATATACTCTTACGATGTAGAAGAGTGTTGTATGTATGTGAATTTAAGTTTTAAGATGTTGATAAACATAAGTTGTCTATAAACTTAAGAAAAACTTTATGAAATGGTTCGTAAATGATTTTAGTATTAAAGGAAATATACTATAAGTAAAAATAAATTTGAATATAAAGGAAAGAAACCAATGGAATCAGTATGTAGATCATTTTATTGACATAACTGTTCTTGATCCAGGTTTGAGTACACGATTTCGAGGTGATTTACACCAGTCTGAATAAGGATTTTTCACTCGATTCTTGACGGTAAACACTTGATGTAGATTTTTGACATGATTCTGAAGTTTTCTATCATAGTATATGGCTGTGTAAGGAGAACAGAGGTTTCTAATCAAGAAACATGATCGAAGTCCGTACTAGAGAAAACGAGTGAGTGATACTAGTTCGGAAGTGAAATTTGTGTAATCGAGCGAGTGATCGAATTTGATATTGTGTACGGATGATATTTATATCGTACAGGATTTAATAAAATTTTATACTTCTTACATTAGAAATGCTAGTTATATGGTTTGATGGCATTTGTAAGTGAGATGCAAGTATATGGAAGCAAAAGCTTGCTAGGTTCTTTTGGCTTCTGAGTAGATTTTGATTGCTCGACAAATAGGTACATGTTCATTGCTTAACATATGTGTTTGCTATGTGTCATACACACTCTGTAATATATATCAAAAGATATATTATTGTTGATGATTTTATGCCCCTGATATGGGAGGCCACTTTTGGGCTTTTGTTTTCTTTGTTGATTTGGGCTAGCTATGGCAAGTTGTAGTTTTTCAGGATCGAGCTGCGCATAAAAGGTGCTGGCGAAATTTTCTGTAACATATGAGATTTTAAAATTTTAATAACTCATTTTAGTAAATTGGTTTTAAAAGCCCAAAGGTTCCAAGACACTTTTCTTCCTTTGGGAATTTCGGGGATGAAATTCTTTAAATGGGGGAAGAATGTAACGACCCAGAATTTTTTAACGTTTCGAATATTCAAATTTGATTCGAATTTAACAAATAATAAGAAAATCAATTTTTAATAATATGAATCGATTTTTTTTAGTATTTTTATTTTTATCTATACGATTTTTCCATAATTTTAATTTGGATAATATTTAAATTATCGTTTGACGTAATTTTTGGCAAATGATGGTATTTTTGAAATTTCACGAAATAGGATAACCTATTTATTTTTTTATTTTTTTAAGGTCGTGTCACATTTTTATACGCGATCGTATTTCAGTTTTGTCGTTCGTGGTTCATACGTGAACGAAATGCTGTGCAGCGTGATGCTAGAAATCAATTATAAACTAAACTAAACACAAGACTTTTCCACCAATATTTTCATTTTCTTCCTCTCTCTCTCTCTCTTATCCATTTACCATAAACATGACAATCAAACCCGCCCATTTAAAATCCAAATCAATTAATTTACTCAACTAAAAAATATGAATTTGGATTCTTTGAGTTTGTGGTGAAGAAATATACAAATTCGTATGCATTCGGTCATGTGCGATCAAGTTTGGCTGTGTCGACATGAAGAGGGTAAAGCTAGGGTTAGGGTCTTCGGGAGTTCTGATCAACGATTGGTGATTTGTAGTGTGTTGTTGCATTTCTCGTGTGGAGTAGCGGAGTTTAGAGGCTTGTGGTGGTGTGTGGTGGATCGCGACCTGTACGGTCGGCGATGAAAGGTTTATGGTCGCTTTTTGATTGCTTCGATTGAGTTCGTCATTGTCATGTGCCTTGTAGGGAGGAGGCAAAGGGGGAAGTGTCGGCGATGTCTATTCATCAATCCGTCGACCAAAGCTCCGGCTAGAGCATGCGTGCACAGGGGAGGAAGTGGTGTTAGTGTGAAAGAGTTGATCGATTAAAGAATTGGGGAAGGAGGTTTAGTTTTGGTAGTTTAAAATTAAAATGTGATTAAGTGTATTTAATTAATATTTAAATCTCAAAATCTTATAAATTGAATATCTTTCTCATATGAGGTCCAATCGAGATGCGGTCTTTTGCATCCGCTCATAGGAGCAATATCTACGAACTATAATTGGTTTCTTTGAGTTGGAGCAAGTGGAATTTTAAGCTAAAATTGAACGTTGACCAAACCGGAACGCTTAAGCCACAACTAGAATTTTGGTGAGTTATTTCAGCTATGAATGAATACTATATGATATATAGTAGATACAAAGTATTTTTTGTGCTTAAATAATTTCTTTGTTTTGTTTAATTGAATTTTCACGTTGAAAAGCGTATGACATTTAAAAAGAATTACAGAGAATTTTGTAGAGAAATCCGGATTTCTCACCGTTGAGATTTTTAATTTCAGTTACCTACCTACTGATTTTAATTCCATCTATATACCTGTTCTATAAATTATTGAATGCTAAAAGTTGGTATTTGGCCTCCCCATCAATATTAATTCACCATAATGTCTTCTCATGGCCTCCCCATCACCATGCCCATCCCTCACATGTCCCTCCCCTTCCGTACCTGCAGCCTCTCTCCCTATTTCTCACCATTCCGTCATCTCTCCCATGGCCATCCCTGTTTCTTCGCCACCTCCTCCTCTACCCCCTCCTCCTATCCTTGATCCTTTCCCACCTCTTCAACCTGCTGTGCCTGCTTCTTTGCCTTCATCATCTTCTTCCATCCCTGTTGCCCCTGTCCATTTGAATGGTTCTGATCAGTGGTCCTCCTTATTCTCTGGTAAGCCCAAGAATGCCGGCTGTTTCAAGCCTTTTCATTTTGATCTTAAGTACTCCGGTGTATCTCTTGAGCCTCCACCTGAATTCATCAATAAAGGCATCAAAGCTTGGTCAGACTCTCTAGTTGGCTTTTTTCTTGCTAGTAATGTTAATTACTTGGCAGTTAAAGCTCACTTGGATAAATCATGGAAATTAAAAGGTTTATATGAGATGCTATATGACAAGCAAAATTTTTATTTTAAATTCTCATGTCTGGAAGATAAGGAGATGATCCTTTAACGTGACCCGAGGTTTATTCGTAGACAAATGTTTATTGTTATGTCATGGAATCTAAGCTTTGGTGCAGCTCAAGCGTCTGTTAAAAGTGTTCCTATCTGGGTTCATCTCTATAGAATTCCAATAATGACAAGGATATTGTTGGGCATTAACTGGTTAGCCTGCCACTTGGGGAAGTTGGTTTGTTATGATGAAAACACTGAGAAGTTGAAAAGATTTGAATATGCTAAATGTCTTATTGAGATAACTCCTAACAGTGACCTTCCTAATTTTATCTCTGTTGGTGATGGATCTTATCCAAATGTAATTGTGGAATATTCATGGAAGCCTTTGATTTGTTCAAAATGTAAAAAATTTGGTCATTCGATGGATCATTGTGAGGTTGTTGGGATTGATGATAAAGAAATAGAAGAGGAGCCGCTATTGCATAATACTGATTCAAAAGGAAAATTGAAAGATGGAAAAGAAGTGGAGATTTCATCCAGGGAGAATGAAGAAAGAAACGCGTTTGTATATATTAAAAGAAAGGCAAAACCTCCTTATAAAGTTTGGAGAAGAAGGAAAAATCCAGTAGTTTTGGGAACAGATTGTAATGAAATTGATTAAAGTGCTTCTCTGAATGATGGGAAGTCAGTAAATAACCATGAAGAAGTAGCAGATTTGAGCACTGTATGAATTCGTTGAATATTGGTTCAACCAGGGTCTAACCATGTTTGTCTTGATCCAACCAAATGTGCTGAACCATTACAAGAAGAAATAAATGTCACTGTTAATGCTTCAGTGCCTGATTTGCAAGTTTCTGCTATGGCAACAATGGAAATCTTTCAAGTTGTCTTACCTCAAACCCATTTTTTGTTTTAAATGAAGAAAATGAAGAAATCATCAATGCTATCTTGGTTTTTGGGCAATGCAACCCCTATATTTCTCCTTATCATAACTTGGATTCATCTCTCAGTCTAAAGCCAAATCTGGACGTGCACAGCATGCACAACATGCGCACATCCACTTCTGTATCTGATAAATGTAATTCTCAAACTTCATCTCATATTCCCCCTGTTGATTCAAATCATTTACCTTTTCTCCACCAGTAATTTCACCTCATATATCCCCATACCTTTCAATTGATCTTCCTTCATCTGTTTTCCCTAATTTACTAACTTTTTCCCATCCTATTTCTATTTCATCTTCTAAGAAAAAGAGGGGCAGGCCAGGGAAAATTGTTTCCCAAAATTGTTCCCCTGTTGATCTGAACTTTGGGGATGATTTCACTATGGACCAAGCTAAAATATCTTTGCAATCATCTGTCATAACTCATGTCCCATCCTCTGGTGTGCTTACCAAAGCTTCCTCCTCTCAACAGTTATAAATGATAGACAAAATTGGTTTTTGGAATATAAAAGGTGCTAACTCAATAGCCAAACAATTGGAAATCAAAAATTTAGTCCATACTCTCTCCATTCAATTCATGGTTGTAGCTGAAACCAAATTAAATCATTCTACCACTTATTCATCCGCCTATAAAATTAATCCTAATTGGAATCTCATCCACAATCTCTCTCAAGCTTCTTTTGGTAGATTATTGATGATGTGGAAACCTCTCCTCTTTTCCGTTACTCCTCTCTCTATTCATAAACAGTTTATTCATGCTAAAGTCATTCACCTTCCTTCCAACCTTACCTTCTTTTTGACTCTTGTATATGCTAAGAACAACATTGCTCATAGGAAAATCCTTCTTGACATCCTTCCTTCTCTTCATCCTCCTAATAATCCTTGGATTTGTATTGGTGGTTGGAATTGCATGCAATATTCTCATGAAAAAAGTGGTGGTTCCCCCCTCTCTTATCAACACACTAGACCATTGAATAATTCGATATTATCTTCTAGCCTTTTTCCCATTAACTCTTCTGGATGTCTTTTTACTTGGAATAATAAGAGTAAAAATCATCCTAGAACCCTCTATATGCTTGATAAATCCTTCCATAACTTATGTTCCTTAACTCAATGGCCAAATCTTCATTCCTTGATTCCCCCTCCCTCCTTATCTGATCACTCTCCATTAATTCTTGATTGGGGCAGGGACACTATGAGTAGACATTCCTCTTTTTCATTTTTGGATAACTGAACAGATCATAATGATTTTAAGTCTGTTTCAGATTGTTGCAAATGCAATATATATGGCAACCCTATGTTTATTTTGCAGGGTAAACTCAAGAAATTGAAGACTATGCTAAAATTTTGGGTTGCTTCAACTTTTGGTAATGGTGCTAGTCTTTCATCTACTACTAGACAAAATCTTATCCAGGTTCAGACCATGTTACTTTCAAACCCTTCCGACGATGCTCTGTATAAAGAGGAACAAAGGCTTTCTGAATGTTTAGCTAAAACTCTCCAGGAAGAAAACAAAATACAGAGGCAAAAATTTAGGATTAAATGGAAAATGTTTAGTGATAGAAACTCTGCCTATTTTCATGATTCTTTGAAGATTAATCAGACCCATAGCAATATTGTGAGTATTCATGATAAAGATGGCAATCCTTGTTCATCTCCTTCTTCTATTCAATCTGGTTTTTTGGTTTACTATCAATGGCTCCTTACAAACCCCTCTCTTCCTTCCATCTCTTATTCCTTCTTCTCTCAAATTAACCTTCCTATTATTTATGATGAGGACAGACAATATCTGATCGCTTCTATACCTGATGAGGAAATAAAAGAAATTACTTTCAGCATGAATTCCTCTAGTGCTCCTGGTCTTGATGGTTTTAATGCTCATTTTTACAAGAATGCCTAGGATATTATTGGATCTGATGTTATTAAGGCAGTTAAGAATTTTTTTGCTCATAATAAGCTGCTGTCTGGTATAAATGCTTCTAAGCTTGCTTTAATCCCCAAGATTCACCAACCTTCTAATGTGACCCAATTCAGACCTATTGCTTGTTGCAATGTGATCTATAAAATCATATCTAAGATTATAGCTTCCAGAATAAAGATTGTGGTAGCAAAGATCATATCCCCAAATCAAAGTGCTTTTCTTCCAAAAAGAGACATGACTAATAATATATTGCTTTCCAATGAGCTTCTAAGAGGGTATAGTAGAAAAAACATATCTCCTAGATGTGCTGTTAAGCTAGACAATCAGAAGGCCTATGATACAATTCATGGAAATCTATCATATATATTTTTCTCTCCATGAATTTTCCTCGTCCATTTTTGGCTTGGGTTTATACTTGTATATCCTCTATTACTTATTCTCTGAACCTTAATGGAAGCATTTTTGGTTATTTTGCTAGCACTCAAGGAATTTGACAAGGTGATCCTATATCTCCTTACATATTAATTTGTGTTATGGAACTCCTTAACTCTTTATTCAATAACGCTATGGATTTGAGGCAGGTTGATATTCACCCTTTGTGTAAGAATCCTAGAATTTCTACTCTCATGTTTGCTGATGATATTATGCTATTCATGAAACTTAATGATAAGTCCATCAGTGGTGCTCTTCTGGTCCTTAATACTTTTAATATGCTCACTGGTCTATCTATTAATAAGTAAATCTAAGATTTTAATTGCTGGTGTTGCTGAATCGGTCAAAAATTCTTTGTTAAATTTATCTTCCTTATCTCATTTTGACTTTGATGAGATGTATCTTGGAGCTCCTCTTTATCTACAAAACTCAGAACTTCTCAATGTCTCCCATTGTATGGAAAATTAGTTGTAAAAATCTCTGCTTGGCCTGTTGCAAAGTTATCTAATACTGGAAGACTCATTATAGTTAAACATATTACTACTTCCATGTGCTTGTATTATGCCAGAATTTTCATTTTTCCTTTTAAACCAATTTCCATTATTAACTCTACCCTTAACCATTTTCTATGGCATGGAAACTCCTTCTCTATAAAACTTATTCCAATTTCTTTTACATACATATGCTGTCCTTTAAGCAAAGGTGTCTAGGAGTAATGAACATTAGGAATTAGAAAGCTTCTGCTATCTCGACTCATATTAATAAACTTATGAAGTATGATGCTTATATATATATGCTAAATAGATAAGAAATAATTTGATCAAGTCTGCTCATTTCTGGAAAATGTTAATTCCTTCTGACTGTTGCTGGGCTTGGAGATATTTGCTCAAATCTAGAACTATGTTGCTTCCCATTTTTCAAAATAACATGAAGTCTAGAAATTTGCTTTCTTTCTAGCATGATCCATGGCCAGGCCCTGGAGTTGTTATTTCTAATTTGATTCACATCAACCTTAGAGTTATTTCTGGAATTTCTGATAATGCAAATGTTAGTGATTTCTTCTCTGATGGCCATGTATCTCTTCCTCACTCCAGCTCCTTCTTAGTTAGAAGTTTATAGTCTGTTATTGAGAGGAAAAAAATACATTGATGAGACTGACTCGCTATGGTTAGGTAAATGCCACAATATTCAAATGTTATACAAGTATCTTTCGGGGTTTTCTTCTATGCCTTCTTTTCCTTGGCATTCTCGTATTTGAATTAATTCTTTAATGCCTAAAGAAAATATACACTTATGGAAAATTATCAAGAACTATTTGCACACTCAAGATAATCTCATGTCCAAGGGGCTGCTGCAGACTTCCATATGCTTACTATGTGGTCAAGGTGCTGAAAATGTTAAGCATCTATTTTTTTTCTTGCTACTACAGTTTTTTTGTTTGGAAGAGCATATTGAGATATATGCATTTGCATGACCCTAGTTCAAGCTCTGACGGTGAATGGTTCAATATCTTTAAAGCTACTAGGTGGAAAACCAGTAAGGGGATGCTCTTAATTAAAATATTGAAAAGGTTTGCTTATGTGATCTGGATGGAAAGAAATGCTAGAGTATTTATTGGCATTCTTGCTCTGAACAGTCTCTGTTTCTCTCGCTTGCAAGATCATGTTAGGCTCTATCCTTAGTTTTTGATTTGTTCTATAGTTGCTACTTTGATGGTTTTTTCTTTTATTTCATTTTGATGGGTATGCCTATCCTTCTCTGTATGCCTTTGTTTTTCAATAAATGGTAGGGGTCCATTCAACCCCGCTGGCTTTGCCAAAAAAAAGGTTGGAAGTTGGCCAAATTGGATATGACATTGATATATGTTAAAAGTTGAACGTTTCTAGTGAAAAAGGTAGTAATAGCATTGGTTAAGTTCTATAGTAGTTATTGGCCTCATTATAGTATTTTGAAATACTACTAATTGCTGTATTGATTTGGAAATGGTTTGGAGACGAAGACAGTTTTCACTTTCTCAAGCTTTCTATTGATACGAAGGCAAAGTGTGAAAATGATAACAAGTGGAAATTTGGCTAAGTCCAAAATGAATTTATATGGATGCAAAACCAAGGGGAAAAACGATTCGTCTCCCAGTAACATGAACCAGTCGGGGTGGTTAAAGTCAGATCGATACGAAAGCGAATGAGCAAACAAACCTGGAGCGGTCACAACTTCCATCGATATGAAGAGGCTAGTTCGTAACCATCAATTCAGATCGATCCAGAGCATTACTGTCCGTATCCATCGGTCACCCATCGATACGAAAGATGCAACAAAGGTTTATTTGAACAATTCGAATCCATCGATACGAAGTAACAATTTCGTATCCATCTCCTTGAAGACTACAATAACTGGTATCCATTGATACAAATCATCTCCAAAATCACCTGCTTCGTATCGATAACCATCAATATGAAATTCAAATCCCAACTTCTCAAATCGATCCAGGAGAGGATCGATACGAAGGAAGAACTTAAAACAACTACCAAAACATTGTTATAACTCGAATTTCACATCGGTCCAGGAGAGATCAATAAAAAGCTCGATCCAAATGAAAACTAAAATATTTGACAACGACCCATGAATATGCGAACGTGAACAGGAGTCAAGTTAACATACGTACATATATGACGAACTAACATTAAAATTTCAAAATTGACAGGATTTGAATGCTCACCTGATGACAATCAAAACAGTGAACAACAAATTGCTAGCACTCGACACTCAGTTACAATGAAACACTGCATGATCATTGGCAGTCAACAATTTAGTATTTATATTACTAGAAATAAATCAAAGGTTACATCTCTTAATGAAAAGGCAACAACTATTCAACGAATCGGATAAAACTTTTTCAAAATAAAGAGTGCAAATTTTCAAAGCATGTCATGTTGGCACAAGATGTACTTTGGGGGGCAAATGTTATCCCACCTTTTGGCAAGGCCGTGATACCAAGGACTTGGCTGGAAACCATTGACAAGTCGACTCGGAGATCGGTTATACAGAGGTTCACTAGGGATACTGACGAATTTTTTCCGAGCCCGAATCGAGCTACAATTAACATGATGTGACAACCAAAGCTATAAAAGCCAACGTTCCAAATTTCAGGTCAACCGAAGTTCGTATTCCCAAGTTACGGGTCGATCAAAATCAAGAGGGAAGGCCTCAATTCGTATCCATCATAGGCCAACCTCCGTCATATCCATGCGGCTTCGTATCCATCAAAGTCGACCTTATTTATATCCATGGGAAGTCGTCATTTTGTATTGATCTCATTTCTACATGCTTCGTATCGATCCTCCCATTCACACATTTCGTATCGATCAGCCATTGATCGATACGAAGAACACATGAAAGATCGATACAAATATCATCATTTTCGATCGATACGAAGCGGCCTCTAAATCATCGGTACGAAAGAAGTTACTCCAGATCGATACGAACAAGGCACAGTCAAGTGAAGGAAACAGTCATGCGGCATGAAATATGGATCTCTCTTGAACCATCGCTCCACTGAACGATCTGATAGATACGCGTAGCATCGATACGAAATGCTATCGATATGAACTGTGATTGATACGAACAGTTCAGCCTACTGCAAATACAACCTTGGATCGATCATAACTCAAAATCCACAAGTCCAAATGCTACCAAATTTTCACAGGAGCTTACTTTCCACCTCAACATTGTCTCTGATTGACTCCGCTTAAATGGATGTAGTTTTTATCGATACGAACAAGGTGGTGATCGATCCCAAATGACCTCGGATCGATCAAGTGGGCCCACCCACGTGGGAAGAGGTATTCCGCGATCTAAGCCAGATATTTTCAGATTGCACCTATAAATAGTAGCCCTATGCCTTCAAAAAAGGGACTTTGGACGCCATTACGCCGTTACTCTACCGGAGATCCATTGTAACTTTAGTGTTTGAGTTATTCTCTATTGTAATCAGTTAGCAATCAACAATAAAGATCAAATCATTCAAAGTGGACGTAGGCTACAACGTCGAACCACTATAAATCTCTGTCTTTTTCTATTTCTGTTTGCTTGAATTGGCATGTTTGTTAGATTATCCTCTTTTTACATTTAAATTCTTCATTTTAATCTCTTCAAATACGTCTGAAGAGTATTGTGCCTAATTTTGGTATAAACAGTTTGGTGCTTTCACTGAGAAAACATAGTTTTTTCTCCTACTCATTGGATTTACCGTCGTCGTTGGATTGCAAAATCTAAGGAGCGGATCCAGATCTGATATCCAGTAGTTCCTACCATTCTATTCAGATTCCACCAGATCTAGGAAAGAGCTACATCACTCACCATGGTTACTACCAGGATCGCTTCAACTACTGCAGATCCAGAAGGAAGGGATGGACAGAATCCCACGCAGCTGAACACAACGGGTCAAGCATCCACCAGAGCTCCAGATCCACAAGGCCCTGTGACTAGGGAGGATTTCCAAATTCTGATGCAAGAGCTAACTCAGAGCTATCGGCAGCTCACCCAGCAGATCCATGCCAACATGGAGCTCGTGAACCAATTGAACGAGGAAAAATGAAGGGGGTCCAGAAGGGATCGTGCTTCTTACTCGTCAACAGAACGCTCAACTTCCTCTGGCTTCCATCATAGATCTACGTGCCAACGGCTGAATGGAAACTATGTGCAAGCCTCCGGACAACAGCGTGTCATGAATCTCGGACAAGCCGGGGCTAGTCCTTCCACAGGACACCAAGCTGGGCCCTTCTCCTGAGGAGGGGCGCTTCCTTATCACACTGTCGATAGCCATGCAGCTGCCGCCGCCATAGACTTGGATGCATATGTACATGCTCCAGAACCTTATGTCCCTGAAGACCCGGAGCTAAGGAGGCAAGTGACGGACCATCGACAGCGCCTGGACCATCCCCGCAACGTGGAACCCGACCACGCCTTAGCTTCGAATGTCCAAATGCCTAATATTCCAACCATGATCCGCCAAATGATCCATGAAAGTCAAGGTCTTACCAATGATGATTGGGGAATCTCCCGAAGTCATACTCCGTTCCCAAACGATATTCTTTATGCTGATCCACCTCACCGATTCAAGATGCCTACCTGCCTGTGTATGAAGGAAGTTCAGATCCTAATCAACACATATTAAAGTACGAATGGCTCATGAATGCTGCACGAGCTGACTATGCAGTTAAGTGCAGGAGTTTCCCTATATAATTGGGAGGTATTGCAACGATGTGGTTTACTCGTTTACCCCCAGATCTATTTCCAGTTTTGATCAGTTGACTACAACGTTTGTCAAACAATTCCGTATGCATGTCACAAGGCCAAAAGACATCAACACCTGGCCAGCGTTACCCAAGCTTCGGGAGAGACACTTAGTTGTTATCTGGAAAGGTTTCATGCTGCCTGTGCTGAGGTCAGCAACCCGAATGACAATTCTATCTTAATGGCATTGACTAAAGGAATCAATCCCGATTTCGAGTTTGGCAATTGGTTGGTTAGGAAACCCCCCGCATCGTTGGATCGTTTCTATGCTAAGGCGGTCCAGTTCTTGAGGAGAGAAGATGCTAGACAATCTAGGAAGCAGGACGATGCAGGGCCCAATGTCGAAGGCATTCAAAGTAACATTGTTGAGAAACAAACCCGTGAGAGTTCCGGTAAAGTGCAATTGAATATACAGAACAAGTAGAGCCAGCAGAAAGGCAATGGAGGTCAGGGTAAGAAGCGAGACCAAAATCGTGGACCGAGACCTAGAGCTCCCATGTTTGACCGATATACCCCTTTGAATACATCCTTGGAGAATGTTTATTACAGACTTTTAATACTGGCCAGTATAAGAAACCAGCTTCGAAACAGTCATCTGAGAAGCATATTCAAACTGGAAAGTTCTACAGATTCCACGATTGCTATGGCCACCATACTAATGAGTGTCGTCATTTACAGGACATCATTGAGAAGTTAATCAGAGAGAGGAAGTTGGAACAGTTCATTCAAGCACCGTAGGCTGGAGGTGTGGGCCCATCAAACCCAAATCAAGGTCAAAACTAGGCTAGACTAGAGGAACCCGCGCATAATAGCGGGAGGTTGGTGATAAATAGAGTTAGTGGTGGTCCTCATCCAGCTGATCGGAGCTGGAAAGAAATGAAGTCGTATGCCAGTTCGATTAGGCATGCGGACTTCGAGTGTTGCAGTAATATTGATGATGGGGCTCCAGTGAAACAATAGAAAACGATGACAGATGACATCGTTTTCCGGAACAGATATGCTGATAGAGTCGAAGCCCCCACTATCGATCCACTAGTCATATCAGCTCAAATAGGTCCTGCTTGGATAAAGAGGATCTTGGTAGATAGTGGAAGCTCCGTGAATATTCTTTTTAAACGGGCTTATGACCAGATGAGAATGGAGGCGAAGGATCTAAAGCTGTGTCAATATCGCATACATGGCTTTAATGGAAGTGCAACGATACCCACTGGGATGGTGGAGTTGCCAGTTGAGTTGGGAATCGGAGATCGCCGGAGAGTTCGAATGCTACAGTTTCTTGTGTTAGACATTAATTCTCCGTATAATGCTTTCTTGGGCCGACCGGCCCTCGTTGAATTCAGGGCAGCTATTCTCCCATGGTATTTGACTCTTAAGTTCCCCACAGATAACGGGGTTGGAGTAGTTCAAGGAGATTAGACGGTTGGACGCGCCTGTTATGTTGCTGAGTTGTGGGAGGTGCATCGGAAAGAAAAGGGCAAGGACATAGAGGAATCTCTCTACGTCCATTTTTCTGAAAATTGACAGCTAACGCCTGGGCCTTGGCCCGGGCGCCACAACTAGTTCCTGAGAGATCTTGATCCACGAGATAATGATAATGAAGAGGAAGTCAAAGACAGTCAGCCTTTTTCGGCAGAGTTGACGATCGATGTTCCGATCGATGATAATGATGACTCTAGAATGATAAAGGTCGGATCTCAACTTAGTCACCAGATGAGAGAGGAATTGGTTGAATTTCTCTGGAAAAACTTCGACGTGTTTGCCTGGGCTCACTCAGATATGTATGGGATCTCACCGAACATCGCGAACCATGCATTGAATATAGACCCGCGGCATGTCCCGGTCAAAAAGAAAAGGCACGGTATGGATCTAAAGAGATCTGCCGCCCTGAAGGAAGAGGTAAATAAACTCAAGTCGAATGGGTTTATTCGAGATGCATTATACCCGAAGTGAGTATCCAACCCAGTGCTTGTTGGGAAATCCAACATGAAATGGAGAACTTGTGTGGACTACTCAGATCTAAATAAAGCCTGCCCTAAAGACAGTTTTCCACTTCCTAGAATTGATTAACTTGTAGATTCAACGGCCGAACACGAACTCTTATCTTTCACGGACGCATATTCCGACTACAATCAAATATCGATGCACTTACCTGATCAGGAGCATACCAGCTTTGTCACCGATATAGGACTCTATTACTATAAAGTGCTACCGTTTGGACTCAAGAACGCTGGGGCAACTTGCCAAAGGCTTGTGAACCGAATTTTCGCTAACCAGATCGAGAAAACCATGGAGGTGTACGTGGATGATATGCTTGTAAAGTCACGGCTGTCCATCAATCATGTCAAAGACTTGGAAACAATGTTCAACATCCTTCGATGGTACCGAATGATGCTCAACCCGTTGAAGTGTCACTTCGGAGTCGCATTCGGAAAGTTCCTTGGATTCATTATCAATGCTCGAGGAATCGAAGCCAATCCTAAGAAAATCTGGGCGATTCGGAATCTCGAGACTCCCAGAACCATAAAGCAAGTACAAAGCCTCAATGGGAAGGTGGCAGTCTTAAGCAGATTCATCTCCAAATCCACAGACAAGTGCATTCCCTTCTTCGATCTGATCATAAAAGGAAAACGAAATTTCGAATGGACGAAGGAGTGTGAAGGTGCATTCCAAGCATTGGTTCAACATCTGGCGACACCACCTATTCTGTCAAAGCCGGTTGATCATGAAAGATTGTAACAACCCGAAATTTAACCCATAATAATTAATTCGTTAACTAATGAAATAATAAAATAACTTTGTGAAATTATCAGAAATGAGCCACGGGAGTTGCACCATTGTGTCCGTAGTAATTTTCTGGTCAATTTCCATATATAGAACGTTAGAATCCGAGCTAATATGAGCAAGTTATGAATTAAACAAAAATAAAAAAGAATCGAAAAAAATATATGGGCAAGTTCGACCGGCCGGTCGACCTAGGCACCAAGGCGGTCGACCGCCCGGTTGAACCGCCTCACCTCTTAAACAAACGAAAGTTCGTTTCGTTCGTTCGTTTCGTTCGTTCGAACGTTGTACGCGTCATTTGCATTCTTTTAACCAATCTGGTCCTTCCGTTTTTGCATCCGATGACTCCTATTCAGCCTATGACGTGGTTGCATCATGTTTAATCCTCAAATCCAACGGTCCGAGATCCACTTCTACACCTATAAATAGAACCATAGGCCTAACACTTTTTATCATTCTAGATTTTCTCTGCTTGGGTTCACCTTTTCAGGAACGACCCTAAAAGGAATAATTTTCCAAGGAGAGAATATTTTTAATAAAAATATCTAAATACCCTCAAGTGGATCCCGGAAGACCAAAAGGGAGGAGCTTAGGACCACAAGTGAGTGATTGTAATTATTTAGATTTTTAAGTAATTTAAAATAATAGGGTTTCCAATAGTTGTAGTTTTACTACGATTTTTGGAATAACCTTTTTAGTAGTTTATTTACAGTTTTTAGAATTATTTTCAATCTATTTCTTTTAGTTGTTCTTTTCAGTTGATTTTAATTTATTTCTATTAATTATAGCTTTTCCATTTAATTACAGTTTATTTACAGTATTTTAATTTATTTACTGTTATTTATGCGTTATTTACATCCTTTTCCTACGCTTTGGATTTTCTTCTACTTTCAGTTTTCTTTTATTTCCCCTTCTTCTTCGCGAATGGATTAGAATAGATTAAACATGAACATGGATTAAAATTACAGGAATACTGAAATAACGGAAGATATGATGTGAATTGTAAAGGCTGTAATAAAAATGGAATTAAGACTGAAATTGAGCCTAATTATGATATTAGTGTTAGAATTTGACTAATTAAAGATAATTGGCCTATTTATAACTTAGAATTATAACTAAAAAGAGTATAAGATTAAAGAAGCTTATTTTTACACTTAGACCTTGGGTTAAGTAATAAGCATGATTATAACGTAAGTTGTAATAAGAAATAGAACATAATGAGGCTTATTTTAAGACTTATGATAAATTAATAAGAAAAGATGGTAGAGATAAATTGTAAAGGCTTATTTAAATATTTTATCTAAGTTAATAAGCAAAGATGAAAGTAGGACCTGTACCAAATAGCATTCCCCTATTATTTCTATGGACATGGTGTTTCACATAAACCTGAAGTGAGACGATGGTCACGCTTATGCTAATAATGGTAGTAATTGGTCAATAAGTAGAAGTCCAAATCATGGGGATTTACGCAAGGGGCGCAACTAGATATTGTTTGGATGACGGGCCAGTACCAAAAGCTTTTCCCCTATTTTCTATGGACACGGTGATCTTACATTAGCCTAAAGTGGGATGAGGGGCACGCTTATGTTGGAGCTTGAGGCAATAAGAAGACCCAATAGGTGGAACAATAGGTAACATGAGCATGGTGGCGGTTACGCGTGTGACTTCCATTCGGGTGCTCAGTAATCGTTATGAGTTCCAGCGCTTAGTATGTGTGTCTTTCGTAGGCACCATTGCCTTTTGTGTAGGGAGCTATATAACGTCTAGTCCACAGTAGATACTTTGCATGTCATTCGTAGACACCATTTCTGTGTAGGGAGCTATATAGCGTCTAGTCCGTAGTAAGGTCTATGGAGTAGTAGGCCGATCAAAGGGTAGAATTAGGATTTCAGCCTAATTATAGGATTAGGAATTCAGCCTAATCAAAGCAGCTGTCAAAGACAAGTGCAAACAATTAAAGTTAATCAATTATGTTAATTCGTATTTATTTCCAGCTTATTCCTTATCCATATTTCCTTTGTTTCCTTTTATATACTAGAACTGTTGTAAGGTCTATTACTTTTACTTTGCTTAAATATTCTAGTAATTACTATCATTCACCAGAATTTTAGTCTAATCCACTCCTCTATTTTCCCCTTTTTCCCCCTATAGGAAATCGGGGGTAAGGAAGATAGACCACATCATTTTGGAGACTTGGAGACCCTATCATGTATTCCTTCTTTCTTTTTTTGTTCTTTTATTGTACTGGCACTGTATTGAAGGAAGTCTGTGTTTGTACTCTGATTTTTCTGATGAGACTGAGATTTTATTTTCATAAGACAATTGTATTTGTTATTTGGAACATATGTGGTTTTTCTGAAGTATTTATGATGTATTAAATTTTAAAATCACTTATTGTTTTTAATTACTTCCGATGTGTTATTATCTATCTATTTTGTCTTGTGAATCTTGGTCTCTACTAACTTTAGTTATACCTACAACGCACCACATCTTTTAGTGTGTCCTTTTGGATATACTAAGGGGTGTGGGGTGTTTCACTTGGTATCAGAGCCTAAGGTTATATGATTCCTAAAAAAATGTTTTAAAAGTAAGGTATTTTTTCAAAATAACTTGTTTTAAAAGTATTTTTCAAAGAGAAATTCTTAGAAATAGATTTCAAGTATAAAATATATTTTTTATAAAAATCCCCTCAAAGTCCAGTTCAACCTTCTTTCGATTCTTTCAAGCCTAAGTTTCCTTTTCTTTGCATAGTATGGCTGACTGGTTCCATAAAGCCATGGTACCAAAGGTGCATGGGCAAGCGCCTAATACAACACCGGTAGGTGGAAATCCCTTTAATCCACCTACACCAACCAATTTTTCTAAGCTATGCAAGGACTTCGCTAGTATAGGAGGCAGAGCATTTTCTAGCACAGAGGATTCCAAGGAGACACGAGCTAGGTTGGAGGATATGGAGCAAAGGTTTAGGCTATTAGATTTGAAGGACCGACAGAGAGTTCAGCCTACATCTTGGCAACTGAAGGGAGAGCTTAAAGAAGTTTCTAGCTTAGAAAGCTTTAAGGAGCCATGGTGGAAGGAGGATAAGGACCAGAGGAAATGAGGAGGCCCTCAGAAGAGAATCAAGAAAAGTGGGAAATGTAAACGCTGTAGAATGGTTGGTCATTACGCAAAAGACTACAAGAGAGAGAAGGTGAAGAAGTGTTACAACTGTGGACAACCCGGTCATCTTAGTAAGTTTTGCCCTCAGAAGATGGGGCAGAGAGCGAGTACACTAGTTGTGCAGATTCATACTTTGGAGGCAGCACCCTCCAGCATTAGACCAAATCGAGGTAGGAAATTTGATTTCTATTTTTGATTTTTCCCATTTGGGATCTTTTTCGATTCTGGAGCATCTCACTCTCTCATCTCTAGTTCTCTAGTAGATTGTTTGCACTTAGACATCTCTTTATTAGTAAACCCCATTGTTGTTTCAAACCTCATAGGTGGATCAGCACACTTGTCTATAGTTTGTAGGGGTTTGAAATTTTTTATCCTGGGCATAGAATTTGATTGTGACGCCTACGTTTTGGGATTTCGGGGTATGGGATGATTTTGAGGATGGATTGGCTATCCACATATGAAGCTATATTATATTGCGAGAGGAGAGTCGTTAGACTAGAGACATGTAGCTGTAGGACTCTTGAGGTTTCTTGCGACCTACAGGGGTCACTTATGTTGAGCTTCCTTTATTCCCTCGATTCATCATCGGCAGAGTTAGATTCAGTTCCCATCGTTAGAGATTTTCCAAACGACTTTGAGGAGGTTAGGGGACTACTCCCTAAGAGAGAGATTAACTTTAGGATTTATTTAATTTGACTGATAATGCTAAGCCAGTAGCATTACCCGTGAGGCACATGGCACCTAGGGAGAGGAAGGAATTGAGCAAGCAAGTTCGTGAGCTTTTGGAGAAAGGTTTCATAAGAAGGAGCATATTGGAGTGGGGAGCGCCAGTCGTCTTTGCTACTAAGGCAGATGCTTCCATTCGACTTTGCGTAGAATATAGAGAATTAAATAAGCTCACGAAGAAGAACCGTTATCCACTCCTTAGGATTGATGACCTTTCTGACCAATTAGTTGGCTCTTCGGTATTCTCCTAGCTTGATTTAGCCAGAGGATTTCATCAGCTTAGGGTCCTGATGACAGTATTAATAAGACCGCATTTAGGACACTCGACGGATTCTTTGAGTGGTTGGTTAGGCCTTTTGGGCTAACCAATGCCTCAGCCTATTTTGTTGATTTGATGAGCCGTGTTTTTAGAGACGTCCTAAATAAGTTTGTGGTGGTATTCATGGACGACATATTAGTGTTTTCCAAGAGTATGGAGGAGCATGCTGTTCATCTCGAGGAGGTTCTTCGTACACCTCGCATTCTTTAGTTAAAAGCAAAGTCCTTGAAGTATCACTTTTGGCATAAGGAAGTGCGTTTCTCGGGGCATAGAGAAGGTCTACACATGGTAGGAGTTTGAGAAATGGTTTTGTACATTTAGGTTTGGATTATGGAAAAGCAAAGAGAGGAAGGCAAAGTTTGGAGATGTATAATAGATTCAGTTGATAAGAAAAGAAGAAAGCCCATGTGTAGATAATTGCAGAAATTACAATTGTTTCAGATAAGTGGATTTAATGGTAGTACTAAAAGACTTCAGTAAGGAAATGGGATTACCAAAATTTAGAAAGGGTACTCCTAGGGTAGTGAGAAGAAAATCCACCTTATGTTTAGCTCAATAGAATATAATTGTTAGAATTGAAAATTTTCATTGTTAATATTTTCTTTTAGGAAATAAATATTGGGTTTTTGAAAAATGATATGAAATTTAAATTGGTTTTTATATGATATAAATTTTGTTAAAAGTAAGATTCTTTTTTTGAAGAATTATAGCTTGCTAATTTCTTTGTAGATAAACAAAGGTTTTAAATATAAAAACCTAGAGGTTATTAAGTATCGAAAATGTAGGTTGCAACATTTATTGTTGTAATAGATGTTTTCGTGAAAAGTAAAGGGAGCATAGACTATAGCACTATTGTTATAGTAGGTGACTTCCAAAGGAAATGTTTTTACATAGTATATGAGGTTTATTAGTATTTATTTTAATCCATACACTAGTATTTTTGGGTTGTAGTAAAATTGTTTTACATAACATCTGTTTTGACCCACATAAAAATGTGTTTTGAAGAAAATTTTCAAGTATAGAAATAAAGTGGTTTGTAAGTACACTAAATATTTAAATAAGTATGAGGAAATGTTTTCTAGTTATGGATATATTAAAAACAATTTTGAAAATGAGTTTTTTTGAAAAGAAAAGTGTAAGTTAAATATTAAGAAATTAGTAAACTTCATAGAAATTGTCTATGGTAAGAGAATATAAATTAAAAATACTTTAATCTATTGGAACGAAATGAATAATGATAAAATTTTCTATGAAACCAAATTATAAATAAAGATGTTTTGTGCAAGTTATAAGGAATACGTGAAAGAGATATACAAGGTATGGGAAGCACCATATTTTGTATAGCCTATTTCGAAAAATATAATATAAGTTCCTTGTAATTTTACATAAACATAAAATCCTCTTTTAAAGGATTCATAGAAGGTTACCATTAATAGTTTCTCATAAGAGAAAGTATTTCCAATACATTAAGTTATAAAACTATTAGGTGTAATAAGAGGATGTTTAAAAAAAGACACATAAGGACATTTTAAAGATATTTTAAAGTATAATGGTTTGGTGAAAAAGTAAATAAGTTTTTGGAAATGAAAAACTTAATAGAAGTAAAATTTGAAAATCCAAATTTTTATAGAAAGCTGTAAAAGTCTTTAAAAGAAAAGGAGGAATAAGTTTTAGACTTAAATTTTTGGAAGTTTTCCCCTCTAGGTTTGGGGAATAATGTTAAGTAACCAAGTATTTTTGAATTAATAGGAACTTAAAGAGAACACTTTTAAAAACAAAGATTTTGGAATTTGATGTTTTAAGAATTCAGAAACCTCAATTTTTTTTAAAATAAAGTGATAAATACCAAACCAAGCTCTTAAATGTGGAGTAGATAGGAATCATTTCCTAGGTGTAACGAAAAATGTGCAAGGCTATAGCAGTGATTACTTGTAAAAGTAATGATAGAAGTTCCCGTGGAGTGTGTAAGACACTAGTGAGAACCTAGGAATGTTGATTCATGTGAGCAGGCTAAAGAAGAACAGTAAAGTGAAATTAGTAAGATTGTAAGGCACACATGGTTAGGACGTGTATTTTTGATTTTGAAGAAACTTAGGAAAAGCACTTCCTTTAGTGGAATTCTCTCATGATAGTAGTTTTCAAGCTAGCATTAGAGTGGCACCTTTCGAAGCTCTTTATGGAAGACCGCGCAAGTCGCTTTCGTGTTGGATAGAGTCTACAGAGGGATTGTCGTGGTTCCGACATAGTTAAGGAGACTTCGGAGAAGATTGGTTTGATTAGGAGAAAATTTGTATCTAATATCCACATCTCTTTGATAATAAGTCTTCGAATTTCCTATTTGCATCTTTAGTTTTGAATAGGTTCTTTCCTTTGTTATCCTTTGGGAGGGTAGAACTTAGGATTTATCCTATGGATGATAGGATTTGATGTAAACATGATAATGGATCATGTTATGAATGATGTATGCCAGTGGTTGTAAGTGTTTGCTAGTGGATGCTAATGGACGCATATACTTACACTAGGCACTTTTATCTCTTAGGGATTGGTCTAACTAGGACACTAGAGCATATGCATATGGATGTGTGCGCAATTTATTTTATTTTCCATGGTTGCTAAAAATGGATGATTTTCACATGATTGTTGCATTTGGATAATGCGTGTAGCATGCATATAGAACTATCAGTTATCATTAGGGAATTTGCTTTCATTTGGATACATGGCACATACATGATTGCATAAAAGAAGGTCAACTTAATCAGTGGACCACCTAATCTTTTGCATTAGTTAGGGACATAGACACTACACTAATCGCATAAGTATCATAAATTGCATTAGAAAAGCTCAAGGACAACGGATGAATGGATGATGGTTGGGTAGTAGGTTGTAGAACTTGGATGAAAACATTTAGTACATTCTTTTATCCTTAGAGATTTCGGGGACGAAATCCCTTAAGGAGGGGAGAATGTAACAACCTGAATTTAACCCATAATAATTAATTCATTAACTAATGAAATAATAAAATAACTTTGTGAAATTATCAGAATTGAGCCACGGGAGTTGCACCATTGTGTCCATGGTAATTTTCTGGTTAATTTCCATATATAGAACGTCAGAATTTGAGATAATATGAGCAAGTTATGAATTAAAAAAAATCGAAAAATAAATAAATAAATAAATAAATAAAAAATAAAATGGGCTAGGTCGATCGGCCGGTCGACCTAGGCACCAGGGCGGTCGACCCGCCTCACCTTTTAAGCGAACGAAAGTTTGTTTCGTTCGTTCGAACGTTGTACGCATCATTTGCATTCCTTTAACCAATCTGGTCCTTCCGTTCTTGCATCTGATGGCTCCTATTCAACCTATGACGTGGTTGCATCTTATTCAGTCCTCAAATTCAATGGTCCGAGATTCACTTATACACCTACAAATAGAACCCTAGGCCTAACACTTTTTCTCATTCTAGATTTTCTCCGCTTGGGTTCACCTTTTCAGGAAGGACCCTAAATGGAATAATTTTCCAAGAGAGAATCTTTTTAATAAAAATATTTTAAAACCCTCAAGTGGATCCGGGAAGACCAAAAGGGAGGAGCTTAGGACCATAGGTGAGTGATTGTAATTATTTAGATTTTTAAGTAATTTAAAATAATAGGGTTTCCAATAGTTGTAGTTTTACTACGATTTTTGGAATAACCTTTTTAGTAGTTTATTTACAGTTTTTAGAATTATTTTCAATCTATTTCTTTTAGTTGTTGTTTTAAGTTGATTTTAATTTATTTCTATTAATTATAGCTTTTCCATTTAATTATAGTTTATTTACAGTATTTTAATTTATTTACTGTTATTTATGCGTTATTTACATCCTTTTCCTACGCTTTGGATTTTCTTCTACTTTCAGTTTTCTTTTATTTCCCCTTCTTCTTCGCGTATGGATTAGAATAGATTAAACGCGAATATGGATTAAAATTATAAGAATACTGAAATAATGGAAGATAAGATGTAAATTGTAAAGGTTGTAATAAAAATGGAATTAAGAGTAAAATTGAGCCTAATTATGATATTAATGTTAGAATTTGACTAATTAAAGATAATTGGCCTAGTTATAACTTAGAATTATAAATAAAATGAGTATAAGATGAAAGAAGCTTATTTTTACACCTAGACCTTAGGTTAAGTAATAAGCATGATTATAACGTTGGTTATAATAAGAAATAAAACAGAATGAGGCTTATTTTAAGACTTAGGATTAATTAATAGGCAAAGATAGTGGAGATAAATTGTAAAGGCTTATTTAAATAATTTATCTAATTTAATAAGCAAAGATGAAAGTAGGACCTGTACCAAATAGCATTCCCCTATTATTTCTATGGACACGGTGTTTTACATAAACCTGAAGTGAGACGATGGGCACACTTATGCTAATAATGGTAGTAATTGGTTAATAAGTAGAAGTCCAAATCATGGGGATTTGGGCAAGGGGCGCAACTAGATATTATTTGCATGACGGGCCAGTACCAACAGCATTTCCCCTATTTTCTATGGACACGGTGATCTCACATTAGCCTGAAGTGGGATGAGGGGCACGCTTATGCTGGAGCTTAAGGCAATAAGAAGACCCAATAACTGGAACAACATGTAACATGAGCATGGTGGTGGTTATGGTCACCACGCCATCTAGATTCGATATTGACCCATTTATGTATGCTAGAGACTTGGTGCAGTTATTGCCTGACAACCAGGATGGTGACATATTTGGTACTATCCAGTAAGAGGTAGACCCGTTCTGTGTTCGCAGCGAGTCCATGTTAGGCCCTCGGTATATTTTTCTAGAGTGTACTATTGTAGGCGGTACCCCCATAGCCTTGTCATTATGTGGAATCCATTCTCCAATACGTGCCTTTATAGACTTAGTTGTATACCTAATACGCTAGAATGTAATTTATGTAACCATTTCGGCTATGATTGAATATTTATTTTATACCCTAGACATTATTATAATATCACAAGATTTCTAATAAAATGGTTTGGTTATCATAAGGTAAAAACCCATCCATGTTTATGCGGCGTGGTCTTACGAGATATCTTTATTTTTGGAAGGTTTTATAAAATTAAAATCCATTTGATTCATGTTTCTCACGCTGGTTCCCTAGACTAATCCGGGTGTTATTTTCTTATAATGCTCGGGTCAAACCAAGTATATTTCCAAATTTAGTTATGGATGGTTTGGAGCCTTATGAGACAAGTTGGATGCCTCCAAGACATATTCACATATATTTTATTTTAGCTGCATTTGTTATTTGTATTTATCAGCAATTATAAGGACAGGTTGTTATGACTATCCAGGCTGATGATTGGTTAGTTAACTCCGATTGATGTATGTGTATTACAATTTACTTCCGTAAAGTTCTTTTGTATATTATATATTACTAATCACGATGTGTAACACTCCTAATTTTAATAGCATTATTCAAGAGGTTTAATTAGATAAATTAAATAGAATAATATAGAGACTAGTGTGATAAGGGAATTGGGATTTGAAAACTAATTAAGGTCGTGCCTTAACTAAATTAATTAATGAGAAAGAGTTATGACTTAGAAACTTTAGAGAATAAGACAAGGGCAATATAGGAATAGCCGAACCCCATAACACCTAAAACGCCTTACCACATTCTCATTTTCATTTACATTCCTACAAAACAAAAATATAAAAAAAGAAAAACAAGGCCTTCCATAACCCTAGGAGAAGAGGAGCTCAAAAATTAATTAGAGGCTAAGATTCAAGCTAGGAAGATTGAAGTGTAGAACAAATCTCAAGTCCCTTGGTGAGTAATGATCTACAATCTCATATAAGTCATCTTGAATGTTATAATTTGGGTTTGAAGATAAAATCATATGATTGGATGAATGATGATATGTTTTGATTTAAATGCCATGTTATAATTTAAACAAGGATTTTGTGGAATAATATAGTTTGGTTTTAAGGCTAAAATCATGCAAAATGATTTCTAAATGCCATGATTTTTGAATATGTCATGTAACATTATTTTGGAGATGGGTTTAAATTTTCGTAATATTCCAAGCTATGGATACTCTATTATGAATTTTCAAGTAAAAGAATGGAAATTTTGGGTTTTAATTAATTGAAGGAATTAATTAAATATTTTCAGGCTGAAAATTTTATATGATAAAGATATAATCATTTGGGAATTTATGTGAATTTTTTAGATTTTTCTCAAGAGATTTGGGTGATTTTGGATTTATTTGAAAGATTAATATTTAATGATTAATTAAATACAAGGGGTTAGTTAATAATTTTTAACTAGATATTGGAACATTGGGAAATACATGCGGCAGCAAATTCTAAAAAGAATTTTATAAAGGTTTTGTTATCCAATAGAAAATTTATAACATAAGGGGTTAGGTAAAAAGAAATTTCTTTACATGGTTAAAAATCAGTTTTTACAATAATTACACAACGCCAACTTGCCTTCGAAAGCATTGATACCTTTGAAAGCATTGATGCCTTTGAAAGCTTTGATACCTTCGAAAGCATACAACTCAGCTTTCCTTTGAATACTAAGGGGATAGGGGTGTCGCTGTAGTTAACATATACTAGAATGAAGGCGGAAGGGTCCTTCCGCACCAATCAATAGTGTCAAAGGGGTCCCTCTGCATACATACACTTTAATAAGTGTGCATTGCCGCATTAATTGATCCAGTTATCATGGAAAGAACCTTTCGCACTAGTAGATAGTGTCGAAGGGTTTCCTTCCGCTCTTATATGCTCCATAAGCACGTCAATCAATGAAGACGGGAGGGGTGTCCGCACCAATCAATGGTGTTGACAGCATAACTTCCCCACCTTTATACTTGAGTAAGTCCAACCATTACAGAAGGTACCTTTCGCACTAGTTGATAATGTCGAAAGGGTCCTTTTTGCATGCATGTTTAATTACAGAGGTGGAAGGGTTGTGCTGCACCCAATCTATGGTGTCGACTGGGTCCTTCCGCATGGTTTCAAAGAAGTAGTGGAAGTGGCTTTACGCATTGCTTTAGCAATGATTTCGAAGGGTCTTGCCGTTGGAGTAGAGTGGAAAAAGGAGCATAGCTGCTTATTTCTAACCCATTAATTAAATGGAAAGGGATGGAGGGCTTGTTTGCTCCATGATATCGAAAGGAAGAGTGACGGAGGGTAACTCATGATGTCACAATGATCCGAAGGATATAGTCGAAAGCCTTAGTTTTCAAATTAGAGAACCCAATCTCATTTTTAAAGTAAACACATGGCAATTTAAAAGAGTTTTGAAATGGCATTTAACTTTGAAATATTAAAGGAAGCTTTCTTTAGTAAATTGTTAGGTTAATAGTATTAACCACCTTTCATTAGAAAATGGACATATGGAAATAAACCATGGAGGTTTATATGGTGTGTATCATTTGATCATTATCATGAATGATTGTATTATCATATTCACTTTATAACCCATATGGGCATGTTGGGGTATTAAAGGATAGGATGACCAGCTAGGTTGACCTAGTAGTGAATGTACGCTGAATCAAAAGACCATAGAGTTAAAAAGGTTATTAGTTAGCCCATGAAAGCTATAATTTGAGGCCAATTGGTTCTTAGTGATCCCATGAAAACTATGTCCATAATAAGTTACTGAAAGAGATCAATAGGTTTATAAACAGTCCATGAAAACTATGACATGAGAGATGTTATTGGTAGAAACAAATAAGTTGATAGCGATCCTATGAAAACTATGATTGGATAATGTATTGGTAGAAACCAATAGGTTCATAGTGATCCTATGAAAACATTGATTGAATAATAGTATTGGTGAAATCCAATAGGATCATAGTGATCCCATGAAAACTATGACAGTGGATATGAAATCCATAATGAGTTGAGCAGGTTATTAGTTAGGCCATGAAAATTAATAGGTTAATAGTGACCCCGGAAACTATAACTTGAGACAGATAGTCAGGTGAATGGGGATGGGTAATCTAGAGCATATTGGATGTTTGCATATCATCATGATACATTTTATTATGTTATGTCTTAACCATTGTGGACGCAGGTGCACAATATATGATTATTATAAATTGGATTAGGATACTAGTGAGGGGAAAACCCATCCCACTAAGCGGCATGGTCTCACTAGATACTATATGGTTCGAGATGGTAGGTTATTATTTACACCAAACTTTTTGTCTGACTCGAAGTTTATGTTTTCCTTTTGAACTCTTGGGTGCTCAATTGATTTTGAATAGTTTGAGAGTCAGTTTTTTCAGGTTCTCCTTTAGATGAATAAGCTTCCAAAGACGTGTAGGGGGTAAACTAGCTATTAGGAGTTCTTTCTGTTTAATTTCGCTGTGTAATTGGATGAAATGGCAAAGTTGTTTAGTGCTTATATTTAGATTCCGATCAACCAAGAGGGCATCTTCATATGTCGCTCTTGGCATAATTTGTAATAATTATGTTTCTCTGAATGTGATTTAAGAATTAGGATTATGTAATGAATCTGAAATGTGATTTGAAATGGAATGAGAAATTTGTTTTAAAATTGAGTTTAAAATTTTTCATATCCATGTGTTTCTGGTATATCTAACATTACCGCATTTGGTCACCAAAAAATAATAACTATAGATGATTGTAGCATCAATAGCGGTTAGTTTTGGGCCTCCAAATGAGGATGTTACAAGTTGGTATCAGAGCATTGGTTTATGTAAATTTAAAAGAAATTTGAACCTAAAAGGTTATCAAAACATAACCTAATGAATCAGTGAATGAGACTGGTGTTTGGATTAGCGCTATAGTAACGTACTTGCATTTGTTATATATATATATAAGTATGTATTCCCCTTTTCTCTTATACCATTCTTATGTATCTTACAAAGGATCGTATACAGATATACAAGAAAGGAAGATATAGAGGCAGGAAACGGAAGAGGAAATCTAGATGGAGGAAGCACCACAACTAATGGAAATGCTCGACCCAATACTAGGAGGAATCTGAGTGGATAGGCAAATGCTATTCCACACCAAAATGCCAATGTAGGTGCTGGAACCCCGCTAGTTGATATGGGGATGATGTATCAGTTCTTCGTCAATCTGATGCAAGGTGGAGCAGCTACAGGAGTAGTTGGGGGAATGCTAGGGAAGCAAATCCTGTGGCCCCAGTTGGCAATAACTATGCCAAGCTGAGCAGGGATTAACCAGTCTTGGTGGAAAGCCGTTTTGGGAACAGAGGATGCTGTTGAAGTAGAAAACTGGTTATTGCACTGTGAAATAATTTTTGCTAACTTGGGATTAGATGATGAGAAGAAGAGGAGACTTGCTTTAGAGAGTTGCAGGGAGCATCACTTTATTGGTGGAATGGTATTACCATGGGAGTTCCCAAGGAAGAATTGACTTGGGTAGAGTTTTGAAGGAGATTCGAAGAGAGATTCTTGTCTAAAGTTGCCAAGTCAGTATTGCTGAGAAAGTTCATGGACTTAGTGAAAGGTGATATGTTGATAATTGAGTATGCTACGAAGTTTAATGAGGGCTCCAGAGATGGATATACTGCCATTGACACCGTCATCAAAAGAAATGAGAAGTTTATTAGAGGGTTGAAGCTTGAGATTACTAGGGCGACTATGCCACATCTCCGTGATCCAAGTATAGTTGTAGTGGAGATGTTAATCAGAAATGAAGAGATGCTTTCTACTTTTGGGAAAGAGAAGCATGTTGAAACCCAAGATTCTCAGGGAAAGAAGAGGAAATTTTTCAAGAAGAAAGGAGGGAGGAGCTGCTAAGAAGGCAAAAGCTGATCTGGTTTGCTCTAAGTGTGATAAGGAGGGACATTTTTCTCATGAGTGTCGGGTAGGCAAAGCAAAGAAGGTTGCAGATAAGAAAGTAGTGAAGTGCTTCAACTGTGACTAGATCGGGCATTACAAGAATCTGTGTCTAGACCCGGTTAGAGCAAACAAGGGAAAAGTTTTTACCTTGGAAGCATCATCTTCTAGACCAACCACCACTGAGAAGGGAAAGGCTGTGATGGAAGGTACGCTTTTGATTCATAGTATACTAGTTAGGATACTATTTGATATCGGTGCATCGCATTCATTTATATCTTAGTGTTTGGTAGATAAGTTATGTTTAGAACCCTCATACCTTATTACTTCCTTATGGGTTGCGAATCCAAACTTTAAGGATGAGATGTAGCAGTTAGAACTTGATTTGTTAGGTCATAAGTTTGCAAGAAGTTTGTATGTTTTTGATTTCATAAGCTTCAGGATCATTTTGGATATGGATTGGTTAGATAGATTTGATGCTAGGATAAGGAAATATCGCTAACACACCCTAATAGTCATGACCGAATTATATACTCGGTTGAGAATTTAGATCTGAGTGCATGTGCATTGTTGGGTGCTATGAAAGTAGAAGAAGAATTGAATCAGGTTTTGCTAGCAAAAGAGTTTGCAGATATTTTTGAGCCAGTCACGGGACTACCACTGAAGCAAGCCATTATGTTTCAGATAGATCTTATGCTAGGAGCAGAACCTATAAGCAGACCACCTAGCATGATGACACCTACCGAGATGAAGGAGTTAAAGGTCCAGCTAGTGGACTTAGAGGGAAAGAATTTTATCAGGCCAAGTAGTGTGGCTGCGGTGCTCGTGAAGAAACCAGATGGGTCGTTAAGGATGTGTATCGACTATCATAAGTTCAATAAGAAGACGATCAAGAATAAGTACCCACTACTGAGAATCGATGATTTATTTGATCGGTTGAGTGGAGCCAGAGTATTTCCCAATTGGATTTGGCAACAGGTTTCCATCAACTAAGAGTGGCAGAGGACAGTATTCTGTTGATGGCGTTTCAGACTAAGTTATATTCGTACAAGTGGTTAGTGATGTAATTCGGGTTAACGAATGTGCCAGCTTTCTTCGTGGATTTGATGAACTGGGTTTTCCGAGAGCACTTGGATAGGTTCGTATTAGTATTCATAGATGCTTAATATACTATAAGGATGAAGGAGAGCATGAAGTTCATCTTAGAGTGGTGCTTGAGACATTGAGGTAACATCAACTGAAAGTGAAGTTTTCAAAGTGTCATTTCTGGAAGAAGTTAAGTTTCTTGGTCACGTGGTTTCAGAGAAGGGTTTGTCAGTTAATCCAAATAAGATCGAAGCTGTTAACAACTGGAAGAGAGACATCAAAGGTGGTTGGAGTTTTTAGTAGCATATGGTTTTGGTATAGAGTATACGCCTGGAAAAGGAAATACAGTAGTGGATGCTCTTAGTAGAAAACATCAGAATGTGGTTTTAGCTATGTTAGCAGAGTGGAAGGACCTAGAGGCTTTGACTACTTGTAGTGTGCAGTTAAGATCGACTACTAGATCTAGTCGGGGCATTGCCATGTTATCTTGCTTGGAAGTACGACCAGTTCTAATCGAAAGAATTGCTTCTAAGTAGAAAGAGGATCCATTATTGGCCGAGAAGATTAGAAGGCTTGAGGTTGGATCAGAGATTGATGATCTAATATATTTTAACCTTGACCAGAGGGGATGGTTGAGAATGAAGGAACGGTTGTGTGTTCCGAATGTTGGGGACTTAAGGAGAGAAGTTCTTAGGGAATGTCATTGATCAAAATTTACGATTCATCCTGGAGGAACAAAGATGTATCAGGATACAAAGAGGAGTTTCTATTGGGAAGGTATGAAGAGGGATGTTGGCTTGTGGGTAAAGCAGTGTGGGAACTGTTAACAAGTGAAGACCGAACATCAGAAACCGAGTAGGTTGCTTCAACCTTTGGAGATACCAGTTTGGAAATAGGATTTGATATCATGGATTTTATAAATCGGTTACCAAGGTTGAATCGAGGATATGAAAGTATATGGGTCATAGTGGACAGGTTGACCAAAAGTACCCATTTCATTCCTGTTAAGTCAACCAGGACGACACCTATTTTGGCTAATTTGTTTATAAAGAATATAGTTAGACTACATGGTATTCCTATAAGTATAGTCAGTGACAGAGATACTTTGTTTACTAGCGAGTTTTGGAAGAGTCTATATGATGTGTTAGGTACCAAGATCAAGATGAGTAATACTTATCACCCTCAAACAGATGGGCAGACAGAGAGAGTCAACATGGTACTCGAGGATTTGTTGAGAGCATGTGTGCTGGATTTTGGTGGATCATGCGAAGATCACCTACACTTAGATGAGGTTTCCTATAATAATAGTTATCAGACTAGTATAGGAAAGGCGCCTTTTGAAGATTTGTATGGAAGGCCATGCAAATCACCAGCATGTTGGTTTGAAACCGAAGACAAATTAGTCTAAGGTCTAGATCCGGTAAGACAGGCAATAGAGAAGATTGAGTTGATCCGAGGCAGGATGAAGGAAGCTCAGTCTAGACAAAAGTGTTATGCGGATAAGAGGCGTAAGGATCTAGATTTCTCAGTTGGAGATAGGGTTTTCATTAAAGTATCACCGATGAAAGGTGTGCTACGATTCAGAAAGTCAAGGAAACTGGCACTGAGATATTTAGACCGTTCTCAGTTATAGAGAGGATCAGAAAGCTCACATACAGAGTAGAGTTACCAAGCAGTTTGGCAGGCGTCCATAATGTATTTCATATGTCAAATCTTCGTAAGTATATGCATGATTCAGAGACTACTATCCCTCCGACTGCATTGGAAGACTTAATAGTAGAATCAGATCTGATTTTTGTTAGGCAACCAGCTCGAGTTGTAGCAATAGATGAGAAGAGGTTAAGAAACAAAATAGTCAAGTTGGTGAAGGTTCAGTGGAGCGACAATGACAAGGACTGTACTCGGAAAACCGAAGACAGGATTAGGGATACTTATCCTGATCTGCTTTAAGGGTATGTTCTATACTTTATATATAGACTGTTTACTAGTCAGGTAGGCTAGTATGGTAGTTAGGAGTGTTACAGATGATAGCTATGATTAGTGTTTAGTCCTTGCTGAATTTCAAGGACGAAATTCTTTAAGGAAGGGAGCCTCTAACACCCCTAATTTTATAGCATTATTCAGAAGGTTTAATTAGATAAATTAAATAGAATAATGTAGAGAATAGAGTGATAAGGGAATTAATATTTGAAAGCTAACTAAGATTGTGACTTAACTAAATTAATTAATGAGAAAGAGTTATGACATAGAAACTTAAGAGAATAAGGCAAGGGTAATATGGGAATAGCCGAACCCCATAACCCTAAAACCCCATACCACATTCTCATTTTCATTTACATTCCTACAAAATAAAAACATAAACAAAAGAAAAACAAGGCTGACCATAACCCTAGGAGAAGAGGAGCTCAAAAATCAATTAGAGGCTAAGATTCAAGCTAAGAAGGTTAAAGCATAGAACAAATCTCAAGTTCCTTATCCAAACAAGGAGAATAATGATCTAAATCATCTCATGTAAGTCATATTGAATGTTTTAATTTGGGTTTAGGATAAAATCGTATGATTGGATGAATGATGATATGTTTTGATTTAAATGTCATGTTATAATTAAAAAAGGATTTTGTGGAATAATTCGGTTTTAAGGCTAAAATCGTGCAAAATGATTTCCGAATGCTATGATTTGTGAATATGTTATGTAAAACATTGTTTTGGAGATAGGTTTAAATTTTCATAATATTTCAAGCTGTGGATAATTTATTATGAATTTTCGAGTAAAAGAAATGGATGTATCGGGTTTTAAATAATTTAAGGAATTAACTAATTAATTATTTTTGGGCTAAATTTTTTATTTAATAAATATATTATCATTTTGGAATTTATGTGAATTTCTAAGATTTTTCTCAAGAGATTGAGCTGTGTTTGGATTTAATTAGAAATATTAATATTTAACGATTAATTAAATACAAGGGGTTAGTTCATATTTTTTAATTAAATATTAGATCATTGAGAATTACATGCGGCAGAAAATTCTGAAAAGAATATAATAAAGGTTTGTTGTCCAATAAAAAATTTACAACATAAGGGGTTCGGTTAAAAGAAATTGCTTTACTTAGTTAAAAATCAGTTTTTATGAAAATTACAGCAAACGCCACTTGCCTTTGAAAGCATTGATGCCTTCGAAAGCTTTGATACCTCGAAAGCATACAATTCTGCTTCCCTTTGAATACTAAGGGGATAAGTGTCGCTATAGTTAACATATACTAGAATGAAGGCGGAAGGGTCCTTACGCACCAATCAATAGTGTCGAAGGGGTCCCTTCCATACATACACTTTAATAAGTGTGCACTACCGCATTAATTGATCCAGCTATCATGAAAAGAACCTTTCACTAGTAGATAGTGTCGAAGGGGTTCCTTCCACTCTTATATGCTTCGCAATTATGTAAATCAATGAAGATGGGAGGGTATGCCGCACCAATCAATAGTGTAACAACCCGCAAATTCGTAGCAATTAATTATCGACACTAGGTGATTAAATCGTTCGCCAATTCTTATTGGAATTTTATCGAGTTGAAATTCTTTTGAAAAATGGTTGAGAAATTGTTGGTGGGCTTTAAACTTTAGGCCCATACCTTTTTCTTTGATACCGTGATAAGGGTATTACCCAATTCCCCTTTTTATATTTGCCTTCCGTTCTCATTCGAACCCTAAAAGCATACGAGAGAAATAAAAATGGCGGTCGCGATTGCTCTTCCTTCGATCTGGAAAATTAGGGCTTCGTTCCCTTTTAGCTCGGCTTTGCTCGAGGAGGTGATTCTTGCTTGCTTTGGCTTTGGGCGCTCCTTCTATTCGTCGATGACTTGACTGCTCGAATTCAACCAATTTCTGGGCTTCGCGATCTCGTTTTCAAATCATCGTCACGCGAGATGATTTCAGCTGGATTGAAGCTTCAAAACTTCAACTCGACCGAACTGAGGTGAGTAATTCCCCTTACTCACATCTACTTCGAACCGTTCGAACTTAACTGTAAAGCTTGATTTTTGTTTGATGTTGAACTGCATAATTTTTGGGCTTCGGCTTTGAAACATTTGCAATGCTTGGCCCCCCTTCGGTTTCATTATCTCTGGGCAGTTGTTCATTTGAGTTTGTGGATTGCTACTGCTGTTTTGGTTGGTAGTTGTGTTGTCGTTACCAGACTTAAATTCTTGTACCAGGTCTTCTGGCCTTACTGTATCTTCATTTGTATATATATGTATATATATGCATTCATGTGTATATATATATGATTGTTATTACTTTTGGTCATTTTCTTGTACCCTTTTGAGCTTGAGCTCACTGTGTTGTCTAGACTAGTCCACTTCTGATTTCACTGCATATGTTTTGAGTCACTGTTGCATACTTATCCATTATATAGTCCCTGATATCGAGTTGTGAACATGAGTTAGGTTCCATCGAGTCTGAATTTTGTACTCTGGTAGTCATTATGCATCCCTTACCTGTTACACTGGCAGTGGATAGAATGCCTGTTCTTTGTTCTGTTTACTCAAGTTTGTTTATCGAGTTGCCTCTGCGTGTAGTTGGGTTGGCGTCGATCTATAGTTGTCTCCATCCTGTACATTTGTCTGCAGTGTTATTATATTCACTTGATAGCCAAGTGGGTCATTTTAGTTGGACTTATTCACTTATGGTTTCACTATATGGCAGTGCATTTTTGGTGAGCTGAGTATTTTGACTGATATTCAGTTTCATAAGCATTGATCTGGAGTGTTGGTTGCATTCAATCTTCACTTGAGTCTGATTTTAAAGGGTATGCACACATGTTGTTGCATCACTTGTTGTCATGCCCGTGCTCAATATTGTTCTGCATACATTTATATAGGTGTGCATGATTTTTACTTCATTGTTTAATTGCATATAAACTTGGACTTCCTTTGGTTCATTTAATGTTGCCATCTTGTTTGCTTTCACTTCCAATCTGCATCTTCAGTTGAGTAACTGTCACTGTCTTCTTTGTACACTTGAAGTTCATTGTCACATTTATTCACTGAATTTTTATGTTGTAATCTGCAATCACTAAAGGTTGATTTGAGCCTGCATTGTAGTTTTCGAGCAGTTGTTTTAGAAGCCGTTTGGAATTCGGCAAGCATCACTTAATTGCATTCCACTATGTGATTACCACTATCATCAGTTTTAGTTGCACTCCTCTGGTCTCTTCATTTTGACACTGTTTTGTCGATGATGTTGCCCTTGTACATGCTTCACTGCATCATCTCTACCTGTTGCACTTGCAATGATGTTCTCCATTTCATGTTTGAATTCATACTTGTCTGCACTGCATGTGTGCAGTTTTACTATTTTGGGTTCAGGTCAGCCCTTGATGTTAGCATTACTGCACACTCTGGTCTTTATGCTGTTGAATCCTTTGTGTAGTTTGTTTGATCACTTCACCCTTGTGTATTTGAAGTCTGCATTCTTTGTTGGCTCCATTGTAGTTGTAAATGCACCATAGCTTGCTGTAGCTTTACTGAGTGGCATGTACGATCCTATAGGCTGTTTGCTTATATTCCTTTGACCTGATGCTAAACTTTGACATTGTTTGGTTTTGTTCGAACTTGTTTGGTTGCCGTTGCTTGAGACAGCCAACCACTTCTAATTCATTTGAGTTGAACCCGATTTCGGGGTTTGACCTTGCGATCATTGTGACTTGGTTCACTTTGACACTGCATATCCATGTGTCATTTTCACTTGCATCTGTTCATCCTTTAGCACTTGCTGACCTGCTGCATTTTCGTAGCAGTTTTACCCTTGTCCCATGTGGTGACTTTATATTCCGTTGTGGCGAGGCAGTGCACGCGTGCGTGCACTGCAGTCACACCGAATTGACAGATTTTAATCGATATCTCTTTTATCCTTAATTCATCGATCTGTTGCGTAATTCGTAGGCTGTATTGGCGAGGCAGTACAAGTTAGCGTGTACTGCAGCCAATTAGCATTGATATTTTTAAATTGACATTTCAATTGCTTAAACTGCGTTGGATTTCTGTTTTGTGGATTAACACTGTTTAGTGTTATATCTGCCGTTATCCAATTCTCGTATCGAGAGTTGGATATACGAAATTATTGTGACTGTCGTCTATTTAAATTATTACTGCCTTTATGCACTAATAAACTGGTTTGAATTAGACTGATCCGGGTATTATTTTCTTTTGAATGTAATACTCGGGTCAGACCGAGTATTTACAGGTTGTAGATTTTTAGCTTTGGGTTGCTGCTAGAGCTATGAAGACTATTTATATCAGTTGTTGTGGTCTTCGTCTCGTTGTAGTAGTCAGTGTGTTTGTTTTAAGATGATAATGTATTCATGTATATTAGTCGATAATGTACTTGTATATATAACTTCTTGAGTCGACAGTTGTAGTTGTATCATTTGTATTGTGTCAAATGTATTGTAACTGATATCAGTTATTGTATATATGAGACTTTTCGTTCCATCTTTATTCCGCATTTATGTTATCTGTGTTATTTTTATATCTATTGTCCTAAACTATTATAGCCACTGTGTAATAGCTTTGAGTTTGTATCGGTATGACGGTATTCCTCTAAAAATTGAAATGAAATGTTTTATTATCTGACATATCGGTGCTCGCACAAAGCAATTACATAGATGGTCGCTCCTCAACAGCCTTATTCTCCGTGCTAGTTGACAGCACTACACCATAGTGTTCTTGGCTAGCGTGGGTATAGAGGTGGGGCGTCACAGCTTGGTATCAGAGCCTGGGGTTTAGGGCAATAATAAAACATAACTTAGATGGAACATGCGTTACAACTATTTGTCGATGTTTTATCTCTCATCTTTACATATGACTATTTTTGACTGTTAGGTATGAATTCCTAACGCTTATTCTTGTGTTTTCGGCTTTGAATTGATTTAGCCGATGTTGATTTTGTTTTAATTTGGCAATTTAAAGCCATTTTGACTTTTGGACTTTGTTCCACTTTTGTTCTATGCTATGAGTGTCATTGTGTACCTGTTACACTGTGATGAAAAATAGCTGGACCAGTTGCAAATTGAGTGATTTTGATTTCTCATTCACATCTAGTTTGAATCTCAGCGAGTTTGAACTCGATATTTTGTGGTTTCCTCATCTTGAATTCCATTCGACTTCGGTCACTTTGTTTTTGAGAAATTGCTAATTTCTTGATTTTCAAGACTCTGATTTTGCTTGCTGTTGGTTTCCTAATTTGATCGATTCTTGATCATTTCCCCGATTTGTTGCTATCATTTATTAGCAACTTTGATGACATTTTCTTCGGGATTTTTGTGAACATACTTTCTGATGGATTCAGTATCGATTTCTTTGGATTCCATTCACATCTTCGTATGTGAATTCTTGTGATTGATTGTTTCTACAATCATTTTTGTGATTTGTCACTTTAAAAATATAAAGGTTTTCTATACTAGTAGTAAATATAAAAATCCTTTTTCTCCAAACGATTTCAAAACTATTTTACTACAAAGCTCTTTTTCTTAAACCGTTTTCCAATCTATTAGTATATACAAGCCTTTATTTCACTCGTATGAGAAATTGAATTAAACGGCCTAGTAAAACAAGTGGTATGAAACGCTTGCGTTTACTTCGTCGGTTAACTCCTGGACTTGTTCGATTGAACCTTTTGTGACAATTTTCTAGTGAAGATTTACAGTTTGTTCGTAAATATTTAAGTTAAGTAAGTGGTTATGGGACATGAAGCTAAACTTTTATATTTACTAGCTTAGTGTAATTGACACTTCTCGTTGATCATGACGATCATTTTATGATTTAGACTAGCAATTGTGCGATGTCTTTTTGTTTGCAAGGTTAGACTAGACCGCAGTGGTGTGGTTCCGACTCACACGTATCTCTTTGTTCGCAAGGTTAGTCTAGACCGCAGTAGTGTGATTCCGACTCACACACATCTTTTTGTTTGCGAGGTTAGACTAGACACCACTTGTGTGATTCCATTCACACATACCTTTTTGCTTTTTGGTTAGTCTGGACCTTAATTAGTGTGATTCCGACTCACACATGTCTTTTTGTTTGCAAGGTTAGACTAGACCGCAGTGGTGTGATTCCGACTCACACGTATCTCTTTGTTCGCAAGGTTAGTCTAGACTGCAGTAGTGTGATTCCGACTCACACACATCTTTTTGTTTGCGAGGTTAGACTAGACACCACTTGTGTGATTCCATTCACACATACCTTTTTGCTTTTTGGTTAGTCTGGACCTTAATTAGTGTGATTCCGACTCACACATGTCTTATTTGTTTGCAAGGTTAGACTAGACACCACTTGTGTGATTCCATTCACACATACCTTTTTGCTTTTTGGTTAGTCTGGACCTTAATTTGTGTGATTCCACTCACCCATGTCTTTTTCTCTGCGAGGTTAGCCTAGACCTCAATCTGTGTGATTCCGACTCACACGCGTGGGATAGCGACCCACGGTCTTCGGACCATTCCTCTGTGAAACTTTAATGGTTAGCCACCATGAGATAGCGTCTCGTCTTGTGAAACCGGTGTTTTGGAGTTTTCATACTCCCGTTTTCTGATAGGTTTTTTCCCCCCTTTTTATGATTTCTGGATTTCTTGTGATGATTTCTAGAATTTGTGCTTCACCAATTTTCGTGATTTCTATTGACAAGTTTTGTCAATTTTTGTGTATTGGTGAATTCATGTGTTATTGACTTGTTATGAATACAAGTTTAGGGTATGATATCCCTTTCTATCTTTGAGAAGATTCTTGTGACATTTTTTATGAATGAAAATTCATTTGGCATTATATTTTGATGCCAGTTATTTTGATGAGATTTTGACGTGTTAACTTCAGTACTCGTCAATTTTGAAATGGATTTACAAGCGGTTCTCCCGCAATACTGATATTGCTAATTTAATCACGTGTTTTCAAAATTCTTTATTTTTAAAAGTTGTTTCAAAAATATAAATTAAAATTGTTTTCAAAATTTTTACAGCTTACATTTTCAAAAGAACGAGGAAGCGATTTAAACATTTCAGAAAAATCGAGGACTATGACCCCTTTCTTTTACTGATTCGCTTAATTCCAGACTTGTCCGTTTGAGAATGTGAAATGTTATTTTTAAAACACACAATCCTGCACTTTCAAGGAAACGATAAAGAGATTTAAACGATTTAGCAAAAGTATGGACTATGAAACCATACTTTTACTACTTCGGTTAATTCCGGACTCGTTAATTGAATATTTATGACTGCTGATTATCGTTTTTGATAATCAGATATTTGTGAAATTTGATTATCGTTTGAGATAATTAAATATTTTTTGATTTGATTAATCGAATATTTGTGTTTCTGATTATCGTTTTTGATAATCAGATATTTGTGAAATTTGATTATCGTTTGAGATAATTAAATATTTTTCGATTTGATTAATCGAATATTTGTGTTTCTGATTATCGTTTTTGATAATCAGATATTTGTGAAATTTGATTATCATTTAAGATAATTAAATATTTTTCGATTTGATTAATCGAATATTTGTGTTCCTGATTATCGTTTTTGATAATCAGATATTTGTGAAATTTGATTATCGTTTGAGATAATTAAATATTTTTCGATTTGATTAATCGAATATTTGTGTTTTTGATTATCGTTTTTGATAATCAGATATTTGTGAAATTTGATTATCATTTGAGATAATTAAATATTTTTCGATTTGATTAATCGAATATTTGTGTTCCTGATTATCGTTTTTGATAATCAGATATTTGTGAAATTTGATTATCGTTTGAGATAATTAAATATTTTTCGATTTGATTAATCGAATATTTGTGTTTCTGATTATCGTTTTTGATAATCAGATATTTGTGAAATTCGATTATCGTTTGAGATAATTAAATATTTTTCGATTTGATAATCGAATCTTTGTGATTTCTGCTTATCGTTTTTGATAATCAGATATTTGTGAAAATTCGATTATCGTTTTAGATGATTGAATATTTGCGATTTTGAGATTTGAGCTTTGTCTTTTTCTCTGACGATTCAGGTGAGTAATTTGATTTACTCACATTCAATTCGTGTAGTACGTGATTTCTGCTCTGATTCCTTTTCTTTCAATTGCTAGAACTCGATTGATTCTTGCTTCTGATAGTCGTCTGATTTTGATTCCTTGATCCCCTCGATGTTGATTCTTTTGATTTTAAGCAATCGAACCTTTTGATTCTATATCTGATACTTCCATAATTCCGATACTTCCCTGTTGACCTTTGCTTTGCTTATGCATTCGAAATTGCCTTGTTCTTATGGTTGTTACCTTTTGTCCATTTATTCCTTATGATTGCAAGGACGCAATTTCTTTAAGGAGGGGAGTCTGTAACAACCCGCAAATTCGTAGCAATTAATTATCGACACTAGGTGATTAAATCGTTCGCCAATTCTTATTGGAATTTTATCGAGTTGAAATTCTTTTGAAAAATGGTTGAGAAATTGTTGGTGGGCTTTAAACTTTAGGCCCATACCTTTTTCTTTGATACCGTGATAAGGGTATTACCCAATTCCCCTTTTTATATTTGCCTTCCGTTCTCATTCGAACCCTAAAAGCATACGAGAGAAATAAAAATGGCGGTCGCGATTGCTCTTCCTTCGATCTGGAAAATTAGGGCTTCGTTCCCTTTTAGCTCGGCTTTGCTCGAGGAGGTGATTCTTGCTTGCTTTGGCTTTGGGCGCTCCTTCTATTCGTCGATGACTTGACTGCTCGAATTCAACCAATTTCTGGGCTTCGCGATCTCGTTTTCAAATCATCGTCACGCGAGATGATTTCAGCTGGATTGAAGCTTCAAAACTTCAACTCGACCGAACTGAGGTGAGTAATTCCCCTTACTCACATCTACTTCGAACCGTTCGAACTTAACTGTAAAGCTTGATTTTTGTTTGATGTTGAACTGCATAATTTTTGGGCTTCGGCTTTGAAACATTTGCAATGCTTGGCCCCCCTTCGGTTTCATTATCTCTGGGCAGTTGTTCATTTGAGTTTGTGGATTGCTACTGCTGTTTTGGTTGGTAGTTGTGTTGTCGTTACCATACTTAAATTCTTGTACCAGGTCTTCTGGCCTTACTGTATCTTCATTTGTATATATATGTATATATATGCATTCATGTGTATATATATATGATTGTTATTACTTTTGGTCATTTTCTTGTACCCTTTTGAGCTTGAGCTCACTGTGTTGTCTAGACCAGTCCACTTCTGATTTCACTGCATATGTTTTGAGTCACTGTTGCATACTTATCCATTATATAGTCCCTGATATCGAGTTGTGAACATGAGTTAGGTTCCATCGAGTCTGAATTTTGTACTCTGGTAGTCATTATGCATCCCTTACCTGTTACACTGGCAGTGGATAGAATGCCTGTTCTTTGTTCTGTTTACTCAAGTTTGTTTATCGAGTTGCCTCTGCGTGTAGTTGGGTTGGCGTCGATCTATAGTTGTCTCCATCCTGTACATTTGTCTGCAGTGTTATTATATTCACTTGATAGCCAAGTGGGTCATTTTAGTTGGACTTATTCACTTATGGTTTCACTATATGGCAGTGCATTTTTGGTGAGCTGAGTATTTTGACTGATATTCAGTTTCATAAGCATTGATCTGGAGTGTTGGTTGCATTCAATCTTCACTTGAGTCTGATTTTAAAGGGTATGCACACATGTTGTTGCATCACTTGTTGTCATGCCCGTGCTCAATATTGTTCTGCATACATTTATATAGGTGTGCATGATTTTTACTTCATTGTTTAATTGCATATAAACTTGGACTTCCTTTGGTTCATTTAATGTTGCCATCTTGTTTGCTTTCACTTCCAATCTGCATCTTCAGTTGAGTAACTGTCACTGTCTTCTTTGTACACTTGAAGTTCATTGTCACATTTATTCACTGAATTTTTATGTTGTAATCTGCAATCACTAAAGGTTGATTTGAGCCTGCATTGTAGTTTTCGAGCAGTTGTTTTAGGAGCCGTTTGGAATTCGGCAAGCATCACTTAATTGCATTCCACTATGTGATTACCACTATCATCAGTTTTAGTTGCACTCCTCTGGTCTCTTCATTTTGACACTGTTTTGTCGATGATGTTGCCCTTGTACATGCTTCACTGCATCATCTCTACCTGTTGCACTTGCAATGATGTTCTCCATTTCATGTTTGAATTCATACTTGTCTGCACTGCATGTGTGCAGTTTTACTATTTTGGGTTCAGGTCAGCCCTTGATGTTAGCATTACTGCACACTCTGGTCTTTATGCTGTTGAATCCTTTGTGTAGTTTGTTTGATCACTTCACCCTTGTGTATTTGAAGTCTGCATTCTTTGTTGGCTCCATTGTAGTTGTAAATGCACCATAGCTTGCTGTAGCTTTACTGAGTGGCATGTACGATCCTATAGGCTGTTTGCTTATATTCCTTTGACCTGATGCTAAACTTTGACATTGTTTGGTTTTGTTCGAACTTGTTTGGTTGCCGTTGCTTGAGACAGCCAACCACTTCTAATTCATTTGAGTTGAACCCGATTTCGGGGTTTGACCTTGCGATCATTGTGACTTGGTTCACTTTGACACTGCATATCCATGTGTCATTTTCACTTGCATCTGTTCATCCTTTAGCACTTGCTGACCTGCTGCATTTTCGTAGCAGTTTTACCCTTGTCCCATGTGGTGACTTTATATTCCGTTGTGGCGAGGCAGTGCACGCGTGCGTGCACTGCAGTCACACCGAATTGACAGATTTTAATCGATATCTCTTTTATCCTTAATTCATCGATCTGTTGCGTAATTCGTAGGCTGTATTGGCGAGGCAGTACAAGTTAGCGTGTACTGCAGCCAATTAGCATTGATATTTTTAAATTGACATTTCAATTGCTTAAACTGCGTTGGATTTCTGTTTTGTGGATTAACACTGTTTAGTGTTATATCTGCCGTTATCCAATTCTCGTATCGAGAGTTGGATATACGAAATTATTGTGACTGTCGTCTATTTAAATTATTACTGCCTTTATGCACTAATAAACTGGTTTGAATTAGACTGATCCGGGTATTATTTTCTTTTGAATGTAATACTCGGGTCAGACCGAGTATTTACAGGTTGTAGATTTTTAGCTTTGGGTTGCTGCTAGAGCTATGAAGACTATTTATATCAGTTGATGTGGTCTTCGTCTCGTTGTAGTAGTCAGTGTGTTTGTTTTAAGATGATAATGTATTCATGTATATTAGTCGATAATGTACTTGTATATATAACTTCTTGAGTCGACAGTTGTAGTTGTATCATTTGTATTGTGTCAAATGTATTGTAACTGATATCAGTTATTGTATATATGAGACTTTTCGTTCCATCTTTATTCCGCATTTATGTTATCTGTGTTATTTTTATATCTATTGTCCTAAACTATTATAGCCACTGTGTAATAGCTTTGAGTTTGTATCGGTATGACGGTATTCCTCTAAAAATTGAAATGAAATGTTTTATTATCTGACATATCGGTGCTCGCACAAAGCAATTACATAGATGGTCGCTCCTCAACAGCCTTATTCTCCGTGCTAGTTGACAGCACTACACCATAGTGTTCTTGGCTAGCGTGGGTATAGAGGTGGGGCGTCACAGCTTGGTATCAGAGCCTGGGGTTTAGGGCAATAATAAAACATAACTTAGATGGAACATGCGTTACAACTATTTGTCGATGTTTTATCTCTCATCTTTACATATGACTATTTTTGACTGTTAGGTATGAATTCCTAACGCTTATTCTTGTGTTTTCGGCTTTGAATTGATTTAGCCGATGTTGATTTTGTTTTAATTTGGCAATTTAAAGCCATTTTGACTTTTGGACTTTGTTCCACTTTTGTTCTATGCTATGAGTGTTATTGTGTACCTGTTACACTGTGATGAAAAATAGCTGGACCAGTTGCAAATTGAGTGATTTTGATTTCTCATTCACATCTAGTTTGAATCTCAGCGAGTTTGAACTCGATATTTTGTGGTTTCCTCATCTTGAATTCCATTCGACTTCGGTCACTTTGTTTTTGAGAAATTGCTAATTTCTTGATTTTCAAGACTCTGATTTTGCTTGCTGTTGGTTTCCTAATTTGATCGATTCTTGATCATTTCCCCGATTTGTTGCTATCATTTATTAGCAACTTTGATGACATTTTCTTCGGGATTTTTGTGAACATACTTTCTGATGGATTCAGTATCGATTTCTTTGGATTCCATTCACATCTTCGTATGTGAATTCTTGTGATTGATTGTTTCTACAATCATTTTTGTGATTTGTCACTTTAAAAATATAAAGGTTTTCTATACTAGTAGTAAATATAAAAATCCTTTTTCTCCAAACGATTTCAAAACTATTTTACTACAAAGCTCTTTTTCTTAAACCGTTTTCCAATCTATTAGTATATACAAGCCTTTATTTCACTCGTATGAGAAATTGAATTAAACGGCCTAGTAAAACAAGTGGTATGAAACGCTTGCGTTTACTTCGTCGGTTAACTCCTGGACTTGTTCGATTGAACCTTTTGTGACAATTTTCTAGTGAAGATTTACAGTTTGTTCGTAAATATTTAAGTTAAGTAAGTGGTTATGGGACATGAAGCTAAACTTTTATATTTACTAGCTTAGTGTAATTGACACTTCTCGTTGATCATGACGATCATTTTATGATTTAGACTAGCAATTGTGCGATGTCTTTTTGTTTGCAAGGTTAGACTAGACCGCAGTGGTGTGGTTCCGACTCACACGTATCTCTTTGTTCGCAAGGTTAGTCTAGACCGCAGTAGTGTGATTCCGACTCACACACATCTTTTTGTTTGCGAGGTTAGACTAGACACCACTTGTGTGATTCCATTCACACATACCTTTTTGCTTTTTGGTTAGTCTGGACCTTAATTAGTGTGATTCCGACTCACACATGTCTTTTTGTTTGCAAGGTTAGACTAGACCGCAGTGGTGTGATTCCGACTCACACGTATCTCTTTGTTCGCAAGGTTAGTCTAGACTGCAGTAGTGTGATTCCGACTCACACACATCTTTTTGTTTGCGAGGTTAGACTAGACACCACTTGTGTGATTCCATTCACACATACCTTTTTGCTTTTTGGTTAGTCTGGACCTTAATTAGTGTGATTCCGACTCACACATGTCTTATTTGTTTGCAAGGTTAGACTAGACACCACTTGTGTGATTCCATTCACACATACCTTTTTGCTTTTTGGTTAGTCTGGACCTTAATTTGTGTGATTCCACTCACCCATGTCTTTTTCTCTGCGAGGTTAGCCTAGACCTCAATCTGTGTGATTCCGACTCACACGCGTGGGATAGCGACCCACGGTCTTCGGACCATTCCTCTGTGAAACTTTAATGGTTAGCCACCATGAGATAGCGTCTCGTCTTGTGAAACCGGTGTTTTGGAGTTTTCATACTCCCGTTTTCTGATAGGTTTTTTTTCCCCCTTTTTATGATTTCTGGATTTCTTGTGATGATTTCTAGAATTTGTGCTTCACCAATTTTCGTGATTTCTATTGACAAGTTTTGTCAATTTTTGTGTATTGGTGAATTCATGTGTTATTGACTTGTTATGAATACAAGTTTAGGGTATGATATCCCTTTCTATCTTTGAGAAGATTCTTGTGACATTTTTTATGAATGAAAATTCATTTGGCATTATATTTTGATGCCAGTTATTTTGATGAGATTTTGACGTGTTAACTTCAGTACTCGTCAATTTTGAAATGGATTTACAAGCGGTTCTCCCGCAATACTGATATTGCTAATTTAATCACGTGTTTTCAAAATTCTTTATTTTTAAAAGTTGTTTTCAAAAATATAAATTAAAATTCCCGCAATACTGATATCTCTTTTATCCTTAATTCATCGATCTGTTGCGTAATTCGTAGGCTGTATTGGCGAGGCAGTACACGTTAGCGTGTACTGCAGCCAATTAGCATTGATATTTTTAAATTGACATTTCAATTGCTTAAACTGCGTTGGATTTCTGTTTTGTGGATTAACACTGTTTAGTGTTATATCTGCCGTTATCCAATTCTCGTATCGAGAGTTGGATATACGAAATTATTGTGACTGTCGTCTATTTAAATTATTACTGCCTTTATGCACTAATAAACTGGTTTGAATTAGACTGATCCGGGTATTATTTTCTTTTGAATGTAATACTCGGGTCAGACCGAGTATTTACAGGTTGTAGATTTTTAGCTTTGGGTTGCTGCTAGAGCTATGAAGACTATTTATATCAGTTGATGTGGTCTTCGTCTCGTTGTAGTAGTCAGTGTGTTTGTTTTAAGATGATAATGTATTCATGTATATTAGTCGATAATGTACTTGTATATATAACTTCTTGAGTCGACAGTTGTAGTTGTATCATTTGTATTGTGTCAAATGTATTGTAACTGATATCAGTTATTGTATATATGAGACTTTTCGTTCCATCTTTATTCCGCATTTATGTTATCTGTGTTATTTTTATATCTATTGTCCTAAACTATTATAGCCACTGTGTAATAGCTTTGAGTTTGTATCGGTATGACGGTATTCCTCTAAAAATTGAAATGAAATGTTTTATTATCTGACATATCGGTGCTCGCACAAAGCAATTACATAGATGGTCGCTCCTCAACAGCCTTATTCTCCGTGCTAGTTGACAGCACTACACCGTAGTGTTCTTGGCTAGCGTGGGTATAGAGGTGGGGCGTCACAAATAGTGTCGACAACATACCTTCCGCACCTTTATACTTGAGTAAGTCCAACTATACAGAAGGTACCTTCCGCACCAGTTGATAGTGTCGAAAGGGTCCTTCTGCATGCATGTTTAATTACAGAGGTGGAAGGGTTGTGCCATACCTAATTAATGGTGTCGACAGGGTCCTTTCGCATGGTTTCAAAGAAGTAGTGGAATGGGCTTTCTGCATTGCTTTAGCAATGATTTCGAAAGGTCCTGCCACTAGAGTAGAGTGGCTAAAGGGGCATAGCCACTTGTTTCTAACCCATTAGTTAAATGTAAGGGGATGGAGGGCTCGTTTGCTCCATGATGTCGAAAGGGAGAGTGACGGAGGTAACTCATGATGTCACAATGATCCGAAGGATATAATCGAAAGCCTTAGTTTTCAAATTAGAGAACCCAATCTCATTTTTAAAGTAAACACATGGCAATGTAAAAGAGCTTTGAAATGGCATTTAACTTTGAAATATTAATGGAAGCCGTCCTTAGTAAATTGGTAGGCTAAGAGTATTGACCACTTTTTATTAGAAAAATGGATATATGGAAATAAACCATGGAGGTTTATATGGTGTGAATCATTTGATCAGTTATCATGAATGTTTGTATTATCATATTCACTTTATAACCCATATGGGCATGGTGGGGTGTCAAAGGATAGGATGACCGGCTTGTTTGCACCAAAATTGGTCATAAACACCCGTTAGTCGTTGAAAGCACCAATACACAATCACAATTCACAGATAACAAATATGTAGAGAAGTAAAAATGGAGAACACTCAGGAAATTGGAATGAATAGCAGCAAATGACACAGGATTTATAGTGGTTCGGTGATCTTGCCTACGTCCACTTTGAAGCTGATGACTTTATTGATATTCACTTGATGTTTACAACTGATTATAGTGAACAATAGCGAATTACCGTTTGGAATTCAGATTCAACAGTACGAATAAGATGCAAGTCTCGATCCGGCAGAGTCTGGACGCTTCAGAAAAAGAAGATCTGCAGGCTTCAGGGGGCTATTTATAGGCGTAGGAGGCATGGATCGTGCTCAAACTTCGGGAGACTACTTCTGCCATGTGAGGGGGCCCACGTGCCTGGTCCCCACCATGTTTCGACTCAATCTGTGATCGATTCGAAACAACTTCGTATCGATCAAAAAATGCTCCAATTGAGCTGAAACTTGGTAGGTGGGTTCTTTACCTTGTATGGAAGCTACTCTGAAAATTTTGTGGCATTTGGAATTGCGGTTTGGGAGATATGATCGATGCGAGTTCAAATTGCTCGATGGCTGTCTGGTTCGAATCCCTTAGTTCGAATCGGTCTATGTCAAATCGATTGCGCATGTGACAATGCGTTGATGTGGCGCACCCTTCTCGTGCCGATCCTCTTTTCTCTCCGAGTTGGCCGCGTCGTATCCATGAGTTTCGCCACGCTTTCCCGGGTTTGAATCAATCAACTACATACGCCTCGTATTGATTTGCATGGGTGCGGGGCTGATCGATTCGAAACAGTGGTTGAAGATGGATACGAAACTGATCGATACGAAGCAGTACTTGGGGAACTGATCGGTACGAACGAGGATATGAAGGGGTATACGAACTTGATGGATTCGAACTATACAAAACTGGGTTCGAATGGATTAAGGCGATGTTATTTCGGTGGATACGAACCTGATGGATTCGAATAGCACGGCCAAAGTTTGACTTGAACTAGATCGATTCGAACAGATCGCCATCATGCTGCTGATCGAGTCGAGCTAGATCGATTCGAAATCCAACCTTCCTCCATGGATACGAACAGTGTATTTTCTCTAACTTGTATCGATCATATCTCATTCATACGAACTCTGGTTAACCTGAAATTTGAAACGCTGGCTTTCATGGCTTTGCTTGTCATGTCCTATCAAATGTAGCCTGATCCGGGCTCGGACAAAATTCATCGATATCCATGGTTAAGCAGTGTATAACGAACTTTTACGATGAACTGTCTTTAGTTTTTCAGTCAACTTTTTGGTGTCACGGCCTTGCCAAAAGGCGGGATAACACAGCTAGGTTGACCCAGTAATGAAATAATCTGAATCAAAAGACCATGGAGTTAAATAGGTTATTAGTTAGCCCATAAAAACTATAATTTGAGGAATGATATTGGCAGGAGCCAGTTGTTTCTTAGTGATCCCATGAAAACTATGTCTGGAATAAGTTATTGAAAGAGATCAATATGTTCATAGACATCCCATGAAAACTATGATATGAGAGATGTATTGGTAGAAACCAATAGGTTCATAATGCTCTCATGAAAACTATGATTAGATAATAGTATTGGTAGAAACCAATAGGTTGATCCCATGAAAACTACGATTGGATAATAGTATTGGTGAAAACCAATATGATCATAGTGATCCTATGAAAACTTTGGTAGTGCATATGAAATCCATAATGAGTTGAGCTGGTTATTAGTCAGCCCATGAAAGCTAATAGGTTAATAGTGACCCTAGAAACTATAACTTGAGACAGATAGTCAGGTGAATGGGATGGGAAATCCAGGGCACATTGCATGTTTGCATATCATCATGATACATTTTATTATGTTATGTCTTAACCAATATATGTGCATGTGCATGGTATATGGTTATTATAAATTGGTTTAGGATACCAGTGAGGGGAAAACCCGCTCCGCTAAGCGGCGTGGTCTCACTAAATATCTATATAGTTCGAGAGGGTAGGTTGTTATTCACACTAGACTTTTTGTCCGACTCGAAGTTTATGTTTTTCCCTTAAACTCTCGGATGCTCAATTGATTTTAAGTAGTTTGAGAGTTAAGTTTTTCAGGTTCTCCTTTAGACTTATAAGCTTCCGGAGACATGCAGGGGGCAATCTAGCTATTAGGAGTTCTTTCTGTTTAATTCCGTTGTGTAATTGAATGAAATGGCAAAGTTGTTTAGTGCTTATATTTAGACTCTGATCAACCAAGAGGGTATCTTCATATATCGCTCTTGGCGTAATTTTTAATATTTATATTTCTATGAATGTGGTTTACGAATTGAGATTATGTAATGAATCTGAAATGCAATTTGAAATGGAATGAGAAATTTGTTCTAAAATTGAGTTTAAAATTTTTCATATCCATGTGTTTCTAGCATATCAATGTATCTAACATTACCGCATTTGGTCGCTGAAAAATAATAACAATAGATGACTGCAGCATCTATAGCGGTTAGTTTTGGGTTTGTAAATGGGGGATGTTACATGATGTGAGATTATATTCTATCTTTCTTTCTCTCACCCAAACAATCTATCTTTCTTACACTTGGATGCTCGGCTATGTTGGTATTCTTTTATATAATTTTTATATATTATATATTACTTGTCGCGATGTTATTTTCATATTTAATTTTTAGTTTGGAAAATATTTAAATTATCGTTTGACGTATTATACGACAAACATTGATATTTTTAAAATTTCACAGAATAAGATATCCAGTATATTTTATTGTTGTTTTGGGATCGTGTCGCATTGTTGTATGCAATCCTATTTTTATTTCGGTCGTTCGCGGTTTGTACGCGAACAAAATACTATGTAACAAAGTGCCGAAAATTGTAAAATAACAAACTCCTAACCTTGGACTATTCTTCATTTTCTTTCCCCCTTTACTTTTCAATTTCCTTCCTTGCTCTACCACAGTAAAAACAAAAAAAAAATGGTCTCCTCTTCCAAAATCAAAATCAAAAGCTTCACTTAACGTAAAAAAATATAAAATGGATCGATTGAGCTCATGTTGTCGAGAGCTTCGAATCCACCCAATTTTGTCGAGTGTAGTTGTGTTGGGTGGTGATCGATGGTTGTGGTCGAAACCAGGGTTTCAATTTGAGAAAGCAGTAGACGATGTTAGGTGATGGCGTATGAGGCATGGGGTTTCTCATGCGAAGGAGCTTCAGTGGTGACAATTTGAGGTGGTGCAGTGGTGTATGAGAAATTGCGACATTCATGTCGAGGGGAAGGTCGAGCCTAGGTTGTGATTTGATGGGGGCCATCAAGCTTCGGTAGGTGGTGAGGGTTGCGATGTTGTACGAAGTGGAGTTCGTAGGAGGAGGTTATGGTTGATTTCGTTGAGAGATGGCTGAGATTGGGCATGTGTGCACAAGTGAGGAAGGGCATGTGTGTACAGGGGATCGATTTGGGGAAGATGATTTAGGGTGGGTAATTAAATGTTAATTAGGTTGTTAAGTAATTAATTATTTTAATTAATTCGAAAACTTATAAAATCAATATCTTCTCTACACGAGGTCCAATTAAGATGCAGTCTTTTGGATTGTGCTCATAGGAGCTTTATCTACACACTGGAGTAGATTTCGTCGAGTTTGGAGCAAGTGGAATTTTGAGCTAGAATCGAATGTCGTTCGATTTTAGATCGAACAAAAACACTTAAGCATCAATTGGAATTTCGATGAGTTATCCCACCTTTGGATGAATACTATATGATATTAGTAGATATAACTTGTTGTTTTTATGTTTCAACGATTTCTTGGTTTGGTTTGGCTACATTTCCGCTTTGAAAAGCGGGATGACATATAAAATGAAATGCAGGGAATTTTTTTAGAAGAATCTGGATTCCTCGTCATTGTGATTTTAAATTTCAGTTACATACTTGTTGTATAAATTATTGAGTGCTAAAAGTTTGGTATTGGCTACATTTGATATGACATTGATATATGTTAAAAGTTGAACCCTTTTGTGATAAAGGTGGTAGTAGAATTGGATATGTGCTTAACCATGTTTGGTTTCCATATGAAATTAAATCTCTGATTTGATTGTTGTTTATTTGATAGTTAAATAACTGACTATCAAATCTTGGCCAGTTTTTAAATTATAGCTTGTTGGTTCGAAGAGACCGAGATCGAATAAGCATGAGTTATTCAAAAACTACTTTGAACAAGCATAAGCATTCGAATTGAAGACAACTTGAAGATGATGGAAATCGAAGACGGAGTTCTTTGAAGTGCAAGAGTTACTAGCTACTAATTCTAAGGATGTAGTAGAAGTAATGTCTTTGGTTTGTTCAGTCCTAGAATAACTTGTGTGGATGAATGCTGGCATTGCATTGTTGCTTGGAGGGCAGTGTTAGCATTTCAAGAGGGATTTGTTAAGGTAATACGTAGCCTCAAACCTCACATCTGAAAATGTCTAAAACAGACGAGATGGAGCAGGGCTATGTGGTTCGCTACCATTTGGGTATGGTCATCACTTGTATCTAGATCGATATTTTAAGATTATGTATGCTTATAGCCACGGAAATGATTTCTCAAGTTGGCAGCTGGATGGTGATCATATTCAGTACTATCCAGGAAGGGGTAGGTCGGTTTTGTGTTGGTAGAGGTGCAAATGTTTTACAGCCTTGATACATTTTATCTAGAGGTGTAATGTACAGAAGGTAGTCCCTTACCTTATCATTATTGAAATCCATTCACCAATATGTGTCTTAAGGACTTACTTGTATACTAAATATGCTGTTGAATGTAATTAATGTAACCGTTTCGGCTATGGTTCAATATTTATTTTAAACCCTAGACATTATTATAATATCAGTAGATTTCCTATAAATGGTTTGGTTAACGTAAGATAAAAACCTGTCTACTATGTGCGGCATGGTTTTATGAAATACCTTTATTTTCGAAAGGTTTTATAACATTAAAAATCCATACAATTTGAGTTTCTCAAGCTGGTTTACCAGACTGATCTGGACATTATATTTTTATAATGCTCGGGTCAGCCCAAGCATATTTTCATTTCTAGTTTGGATGGTTTAGAGCTTCAGGAGACGGGCTGGATGCCTCTAAGACGTATTCATGTATCTTTATTTTCCACTGTATTTCTTGTTTGTATTTATCAGCATTTGTGAGGACAGACTGTTATAACATTACAGGCTGAAGATAGCTTAGTTTACTCCGATTGATGTATATATATTACAAATTTTTTGTAAAGATCATGTGCATATTATATATTACTCATCTCATGAATACCGTAAATGTATTAGTGTCAACTTTTGATGGTCGAAAAGACCACTCGTTACAAAAATAGACCGCGAAATATGGAAAAACGTCCCTACTTTGCACATCTATTTCCTTTGGACATATTCCTTGTTATTTTGAACGACTTTCTTTTCATATGTAATTGTGAGGTTGGATAATTTATAGAAATTCACAAGAAGATATTTTATTTTCCAATGAATTAAAATATAGAACTTAAACCCCAAGTTAAATTAAAACATCTTTAATTGATGATTATCAAGATTAACCATTTATAACTCAAATAATGAAATTTGGAAATAACTGAAGAAAATTATCAATAACTTATTTAATAAATTTTAGGGACTATCCTCCTTAATTCCAGATCTAAGACGTATGTATATCATTTCATCAATTCAAATAATCTACTAAATATGTAGGCAAGAATTTCAAATTAAGTTTATTTATATAAGCCTATAATCCAATGGTTTCTACATGGGCATAAAAGAAACAAAATTTCAATGATATAAATATAATATTATATAAACTGTATAATTTTCCACTCACCTCATAGCTTCTAAATCTTCAAATCTAATCTCATTCTTCTTGCTTGACTCTTTTTTCTTTCCAGTTAGAATATGTACAAAAGATACATACATATATATATATATACTTATTAGAATTACATATCTGAGAGGAGATTTGAGTTAAGGGAGTTCAAATTTTAAATTATTGAATTTACCTTTTTACGTAGAACTCGATTCACTCCTCCTTTTCTTCTCCTTTTACTTTCCCTTCTTCTCCAATGTGTGTGTGTGTGTATAATACTTATATACTTTCTAGAAATAGTGGAGAAAGGAAAATGGTAGAGCTTTGCTACTCTATTTAAAAGATATGAGAAGAAAAGTAAGGGGCTAATCCTGTATTTATAGACACTCAAATCAATTTTGTTCATAGATTAGTTTTTGTTAAATCTGAGCCATTCAGACCAAGGTTTAAGGCACACATGCCCTAACACAACCGATCGATCGGTGATTAACAATGATCACCACTAGCGGTCGACCGGCTGCAACTTGGCTGTCGACCATTGGGCTACAATATTTATTAATATTTGTTTCCCTTTTTATTATTATTGGTTAATGTTTATACTAACGACGTTTACCTTAATGTTAACGTATCAATATTTATTTCCTTAATTAATTTTGAATTAATTATGATCCAAAATATTTGAACGCCGTTAAATTCTTCATTTGAACTCCAATTGCAAAACTTTGTATATGACAGTTGATCACATGAATGCCACAAACACAACAGTGCAAGTTTCATGGCCAAGTTCTTAAATTTGTTCAAATTCCATTTTGGCATTAATAATTATTTATTAATTTTTTTAGTTAATTACTATTTATTTTATGGTTGTTACATTATTCCACCTTTAAAAGAATTTGTCCTGAAAATTTCTCAAGGACTGAATCATGTAACATAGCGCACAACTATTTTTAACTACTTAATCAATCAGTGCAGTAACAATTTTATAACCATTCGTTTACAAGTGCACGTTGTACTACAATATATATGGTATGTATGCTGAATAATACTAAATCGACGCCTTATATATAAATGCATTCTTTAATACCATTTTGAAAATATGATGCAAACGACTTATATATATTAGCAATTCTATATGTATGCAAGTTTTCAAAAATCAAAATCCCTATTTTCACATAATGGTTTCAACATTCCTACGAATGGGTGTATGATTCAATCAATTTTACATCCAATCCATATCATTCAATACCTAACACACCATTTCTAACGTCCAATTTTTTTTATTAAAATCCGATTTACCTATACCTACCCTCTTATGCCAGAAAAGGAATATCAATGGAAAAATCTATATCTCCATCCTCCTTTTGTGTACCAATTCTGTTGTACCTTGGAACTTTCACTTTTATCCACAAAACTTTTCTAACTTTTACAAGTAAAATTCGCATAAGAAGGTTTATTTTTAAATTTTAAAATAGAATTATTTTTTATTTTTGTTTACTATCAACAAGATATGGAAATTGAAATTCTAATGCTAAAATAGCTTTTTCCTTGTTATTATTTATATTTTGTATACTGTCACCCTTTTTGAACAGTAAATTTCATATTCACTAACACACAAGCCCTTCCTACGCTAAGCATGTGGCATTTAAAAATAAGATTTTTTCTCTTTTCCCATTCAAAATTCTAAAACTGTATTTTAAAATTTAAATTTTGTGTGGATTAAATTTCTAGTTTAATTTGTAAAATAGTTTGAAAATTTTGAATTTAAGAATTATATTTTGACACCATTTTAAGTTAAATCAAACCATATTTTAACATAATTAGGACTCAGTAAATGAGTAACGCATATGATTGGCTCTAGCATATTACACAGTTAATATTAAAATTTGAGAATCTTTTCTGTTATTTCAAAAAATAAGCAACACATAAGCACATTTACAAATTTTAGCTCTCAAGGCCTAGGGATAGTGACCCGTGAGTTTTGCAACAACCCTTCCTTGTTATTCACTTGCTAAAATTTATTTTTTTCCTAAAATCCTAAAGCTTTTGAGATTTAAGCATTCTTTATTTTTGGATGCTAATTTATTTTATTTCCTAATTTATTTTATAAACTTCCAGCCTTACTTACATTCATCACTAGTTAAGTTTCCTTATGAAATTTCTTTATTTATACTGTTTTCCAATATATATAGCGATCAAAGATAATCCAGAAAATCAACATAGTAATAAAATAGGAACGTATATCATATCCTATCGTATGCATTTTTAATACCCAAAAAGAGACAACTATCAATTACAACCCAAATAACCTAAAAGAAACAATTATTAGAAGCTACCCTTCAACATCAAATGGTATTAATGATGTTGTCGCCCTATTAGTTCTTACTCAATAAAATGAACATTTATAGTATGCCATTCTACTATAACCCACATGTCTTAACTTACATTTCTGCCTTGGAAGAATAACTTTCCTACCACCTATCTTGCCTTCTTAAATCCTGGGTCAACCAACTTCCTCTATGTGTGTTTTCTGTCTTATTGCCCTCTTCTCCAATTATATTACTATCTTCTTTTTATCAAAATACCTTAGTAGTATTTTCAAATTATGTAATTTATTTTCTTTATCATTGATCTTTCATGCGAGTATACCCTAGAGCTCGCAGAAGTATACTTTGATAGCATTCCCTATTCCTTGTGGGTTCTTTTTATGGATTTCACGTATGTCTAATAAACATTACTAAGTTCATACCAATATTCCTTATATCCAACAGGGATCCTTATTGCTACTCTTTGGGCATTCGTAGTTATTTTATTATAGCCTTGACTTTTATCCCGTGTTACCTAGATAGTTATCCCTATCTACTCCCTATCAAAGTTAGTTTGATTTTCACCACTCTTTGTAAAATTATTAAACTTCATAGTCATGAAGTACTTAACCCAAATCTTATATCTTTTAATAGTATAAACTTAGAATTTTTTTATTAAATTCAATAATTGCTTGATTTCCAAATGAACCCATGAAAAATCATTATTTAAACCAATTTTAATTTTAGGTGTCATAACTTATAAAACTATAATTTATGATTTATGAAGTAAGTTTATTTATTAAGATCAAAAGTCAATGTTAGTAATTTAATTTTTAAAAAATCTATTCCTTTAAATAACACATTATTTCCCCTTTTTTTAAATGGAAAAGGTCAATTTTTTATTGCATGAATAGTCATCAAGTTAATTTTTTCCTTTTAAAGCCTCTCCACAACAAAGATTTTACTTCTTAAAAAGTTGTTTTTTTTAAATCAAACCATTTATTAAGTTTTGCATTTTAAAAACTCAATTGCTATACCAAACTATGTTTTAAAAATGCACTATTACAGTGTTTCTAAAACATCTTTTATAACTTTAAATAATAAAAACTCGAGTAAAAAAAGAACAACTTTCATTCTATTATTTTCCTATTATCCATGCTATTTCCAATTTGAACCTTTATGGAGACTCCAATAGTATGTAAGGGGGACTTCTAAAACATATGTGCAATTACTGCATATAGTTATGGAAACTATTCATTTTTTCTTTGTTGTTTATAATTGGATTACTGAAGTTATTTTAATATAAATTCCTAACCGTTGTTTCTATTTATATTTCCTACTGTTACTACTATTTAGATTTTTTCTACCTAAATTACTCTTATTTAAATGGCTTCTCTCTTTCTGTTTGATTGTTTCTTCATTACAGTTTGTTCGCCTACTACTTTAGCCATTGGGCATTTCTTAGTTGACATGAAATAGTTTGCTTTTTGTATATAAATCCATTTCAACTATTTTTCTCCATATTTTCCTTATATTAAAATATCCTTCTTATTTTCCCTATCAGGTGTTTTTGCCCTTCCATTCTCTTTACCATATTTCAATCAAGTACCATTTCCATTTGTTTGCCTCTTAAAAAGGAATTTTTAAGACTTTTAAATTTACATGAATAAGAAAAAATCATTGAGCCAAACATACACTCTATTTTCCATTTATTTAACAAAGAAAAGGCCCATTTATTAAAAAAACCCTTTGATTAATTTTTTTTAATCCAACCAATTTTGAATTTCAACAAAGAATCTCTAATTAGCTCTTTTAAAATTTCTAAATTTCCTTCTTTCCAAGAATCTATTTTTAAGTAATATTGTATATAGAGAAAATTTAGTATTTAGTTGCTTTTCAAAAATAACAACTTTTCAATGGTAGGGTTCTTTTATTTTTAAATAAATTCTTTGAAAGTCATTTCAAATATTTAAAAAAAATAAAATATTTTATTAAATCCTTTCATATGGGGTTGGGATAAAAAGTGGATTTTGTCCTTTCTTTTCGACCTTTCTTCTTTTCCCATTAATCCTAGCTTCTCTCCTCAAGAATATACAAAAATCCGGCTACATCTTGTGGTGTTCAATGCACATCTTCGTATGACAACTTGCTCAATTCTTACTCCTACATATCTGTAACATATAGATTCTTACTCCCACTTTATTTGGATGAAATGTACATCATCAACTGGAAATCCAGCAAAATCCATAGTCTTAGGGCAGCTTAGGCCCAATAAGGAGTCAACTATCATCCAGCTTCAGGAACCCTTCCATATGTCATACCTATACTCTTCTTAAGTCAGTACCTTACGACATGGCCTACAACCTATGGGGTGATTGGGATAGGTGTAAAAATTTAACTTTATAAATTGCTCCAACTCATAGTTGCCTTATCCATCTTTTAAGAATAAGGTCACAACTACTTCTAAAGTCGGAATTCATAGAGTTTGGCGTATAATATACATATAATTCTATGTAAAAGTACAAATACATTCACTTAGCATATCCTTATTCTTAGGACAGACTAAGCTATGCTCTGATACCAAATGTAATAACCCATATCTTAACGGGCATGAATTTCAACTAAATCTAAAACTAAAGTCCATTAGGGTACGAATCATCAGTAAACCTGTAATAAACATAAGGATACCAAAGAGTTATCTATATGAACTCACTGTGGAATAGTAAAATATAATAAAACATATATACTGACTTATGCTTCTACCTTGGAACCAATATTATTCCTTGGATATATAGTTGTCTTGTTAGTGCTGAGCATGAATAAGAAGAGCTATCCGTCTACCGATCCCTCCTTTCATCAGTATCATGTCCCTCTAAATCTATCCCATGAGTTGTAATGAGGAAGGGGTTAGAATAACGTTCTGGTGACTGGTAAATTACATACTTTATCCATAACATTAGTTTATGCCGATTGATTTCTATTATCTTTTATGTCCATTATTTATGGATTAGTCATTTGATTTCATATACATGCACGATACGTCCAATCTACTTTGATGTATAAATATATATGCATATGTACATATAAACATCACTATAATTGATGAACAAGGGTATACGTCAATGTCTAGGCCCAATTTCCTACGTACATCGAGTGATTCTCCACTAGTGTCCATAACCTTACACCACTCCGGACATCCACAAACAGCCTCTAGGCTGATTTTCCCATTTACATCAAGGAACCTTCCATTAGTACCTAATAGTGACGTTATGATTTGATCAATCGTATTACTAATTAATTCCAAAGACTTATCTAAGGGTTAACCAACCCACCTCTTATCTAGCAAACAAGTAACCAAAGTTTGAGGCAATTGCATGTCTCTACGGAACATACACTAGTAGGAAGTGTGATCCATCCAAGCATAACTCAAGTCTTTGCTAATGACCGCTCGGGACCGATGGTGCTCTCGACCTATGTGTCCAGCCCTTCTCCTCATATATTGGTAACAACAATGCTGACATAGCACCGAGCTTCCAACCACCATCCCATTTAGAATTGCCTAATGTAAATCAAGAAAATGTGTAAAGGCTCGAAAATCTACATAGTACAAGCTGACAATAAACCGCACCTATCCAACCCAAACTGAATGGAAAATCAAATCTTTATGGGAAAGAAAGAAGAAAGGAGAAGAGAAAAGAAGAAGAAGAGAGAAAGAAACTAAAACAAACACAGAATCTCACAATAGCAGTGGAACAACATATAATATAATATCAATGAGCATTACAATAGAGAAACTGTAATCTTTATTATACATACATCAATAAGAGTATAACAATCAAATCATGATTATCAGCCAGGACAGTTATAATAACCTATCCTCACAAATGGTGATAATTTAAACAATGCAGCAGAAAATAAATATATATGTGGATACGACCTGAAGACCTCCAGCTCGTCTGTTGAAGACCCAAAGCCCCTATTTGAATTTGTAAATATGCTCGGTCTGACCCAAAAATTGAAAGGGAAGAACGCCTGGACCAGTCTGGTAAACTAGCATGAGAAAACACATCTCAAATTTATTTTAAAGTTATAAAACTTTTCTTTACCAAAACAAAGGTATCTCATAAGACCACGCCATACATAAACACGGACGGGTTTTTACCTTATGATAACCAAAACATTTCATATCAAATCATCTAATATTATACTAGTATCTAGTATACAAATAATAATTAATCATAGCTAAAATTGTTACCATTATTAAATTCCATAATATGTTTGGCTCTACAATCAAAATGGCAGGCACATATTGGAGGATGGATTCAATACAATTGATAAGGTAAGGGACTACCTTCCGTATAATACATCTTTAGAAAAATGTACCTAGGGTCCAGTACTGAACGCCTAAACCAACACAAAACCGGCCTACCCTTATTTGGCACTCATACATGGCTTGGAAGTACCGAATATGACATCACTCCGGTCGTTCCCTACCTATCCGTGGCCCTAGCATATGCAAAATACTCGACATACAGAGAGTAATCTAGAAAGGTGACGACCATATCCTAATAGGAGCAACCCACATGGCCCTGCCGCTTCTACCCTGTTTATGTCATTTTCGGGTGATGAGGCTAGAGGTAACGATTACCTTTCACATAGCACATTCTACTTTGAATGTCACATTGCCATTCCATGGTCACACAATTGATTTCTACAAACATATAACTCCTGAGCCCGTACGTCTCAAGAAAGGGTGTTAAGCTAAGAGAAGTTGCCTTCTCCATCACCAAATAGATGATACGTTTATAGAGATCAATCAATGTAATTAGAAATGCAATGTCTGATATTCGTCCAAATAAGTTGTCTAGGAACAGGACAAACCGAAGGCGTTCTCCTACCATATCTTGTCGAGAATTACCTCTAGAATTAGTAGCGATAAGTCCTTGCATATCGTAGATTTTCATAACGAAGCACTACTGCCACCATAAATATATGATATGGTAAATTTCACCTTGAGAGACTAGTGGCAAGTAGCCCTGCATCATAAAGATCTCCATCTTCACAATCATCATCATAAACCTACACTTTCGAATGCATACATTGATCTGAAGTGGTTCTCGGATAAATCCGACCCCGGTCTCTTCGGACCAACAACAATAAAGAGGCCCTTAATTTCATATGGAAACCAAGTCCCGTAGTTTTATCATATTTCCAACTCTCAACTTTCTATCCTTAGGCCAAGAATGAAGCCTAGTAGATTGGAGTACCATAGTCACTCCGCACTACTCGAATCATTATTCTTAACCCAACAATAATCAAGCCTACTCAGTCGGCTTCATGCTAAATGCACGACTAATCAATTCCCACATCATATCAAGGAACCAAAAATGGCTAAATTTGATAGTCGGTTATTTAACTATCAAAACAACAAACAATATTTAGCACATAAGTAGTCACTAGGCCACTTTAATTAATCTTTTTTTAATTAAATCAATTTCTAAATATTTACTTCAAATTATATTCAAAAAGATATATTCACAAAACTATTTCAATCCTTCGATATTTTGAAAACATTTACATATACTTATATCAACGATATAAGCATATTTAACAACACTACCATTTTAGAGACACGCTAAATATATTTCTATAACCGTACAACTCTAGAGTTTGTACGCCTCCGAACGGGTGTTAAGTATAGGAAGCAATACTCCTACACCACCAAGCCATTAGTACGATCATAAGAACCAATTCATGTATTTCACAATGAAAGGTTAAAACACAATTCATTGGGACAAAACGAATGTTGCGTAAAACATCGTTACGACGACCCAAAACACTAGTATAGGGATTTGATTAATTTATATATGTATGTATGTATAATCCCATATACTATATAAAATATTTCCTTTCAGAAAATTATTTACTATAACAACAGTATTATGGTCCATGCCTTCCATACTTTTCCCGAAAACGTCTATGACAACAATAAATGTTGAAATCTATGTTTTCGATACTTATCACATTTTAAACCAATTTTCAAACTACTAAATTCCATTTGGAATTATTACTTTCCCTATTACTTTAGAAAGATAAATTACTTTTTAAAACCATTAACTCCATCGAATATTACTTTCAAAACATTCCTTTTAAAATATTATTTAAATCTTAAAAACTTGAAAGTATTTCCTTTATATAAGAATCCATATTTAAATCTCAACATAAATCATTTCCATATTTATAAAACAATGTTTATAAATCTATTTTCTACTTTAAAAACTTCTATTTTATAAAATCTCTTCTTTTATAAAATTCTATTTATAAATCATTATTTTATAAAAATTCATTTCAGTAACAAAATTCACTTAAAAAATCCATTTCTTTATAAATCTAATTTATTTATAAAGTCCATTTATAAATCCATTTACCAAATAAATTTCAAATCCATTTACAAAACATTCATAAATTTTGATTATAAATCTATTTCATTATTTGTAAAATATCACTTTGATAAATACTTTATATAAACTTATTCAAAAATATTTCACCAAACTATACTTTCATAACATCAAAAATCATACTTTCTATTTGTTTAAAAACAAATTCTTTTCCTTTTAATAATTTAAAATTTATTAAAACCGATATACTTCCAAAATCACTTTGAAAATCATTTCCATTCATAATTGTTATTTTATAGTATTTTAAAATATATGAAAAGTAAAATCAATAGTGTGAGAAATCCTTTTGGATCCCTCCAACATGTTCCCCTGCATCAAATACAACATATAATCAAATAATATAAAAATCAACCGCTTTGAGGCGAGATTCGTATACAAAGGGTTATCCGCTCTTACATGGGAACATAATAGGGTGTCATCCGTTCCAATAGGCGAGAATATATCCAAACCAACTAATAATATAGTATATCATCCAAACAAGCAACAAACATCATTAATAAAATTATTCCCACTTATATAAAAATATAAGCAGGCCACAGAGGTGAGTTTACTCACAAAAATGCCAAAAATCGCCAAAGCGCTCCGGTTTGAATTAAAATTGAACGGTCATTCAGTTTAACTCAAAATTCCAACTAGCTCTGAATTAATCCAATCTAATTCCATAGCATAGTATTTGTCGATACGATTGTAATGCAACTCGTCGCACTCGATTTGGACCTCGTACAAGAAAGTTATGAACCAATGATCGTTTGAAATAATTATATTTGAAATTAACTTAAATAACTAAATTTTAAAACTTAACCTTCTTTTCCCTCTCCCATGTGCTCGTGAATGCACTCAGTCCGAGACGTTTTTTTATTTAAATCAATCGACCGTCGCACGCGATTCCAATGCTCGTCGTCGACCTCCACCACATCGCCGCTGACCTCGCCACTTTGCTACCACCACTTGTCGTACGTGCGATCACGCAAGAAACCCCAAAACATGGACGCAAGCTTTCAGCCACCGCCGGCATCATCCATTCGACGATCCACTACTATAGATCGACTCCCATCATCGAGCTCTCCAACTTTCATGTTGGACGTTTAGCCTAATTTTGCTTCGCTTACCTCAGAAAACATGGGCTGTTGGAACGAGATCTTGTTAATGGCGGCTGAAAATTAGGTTTAGGGTTTGGTTGCAAATGAAAGAAATTTGATGGCCTTATATACACTATTCATCCGCGAAAATTTTGAGCTCCAAACGAAGCATGCCACCTTGCATTCGATATGTTATACTCCTATTTCAAACACAATGGAATATATATCGGAAGCCAATTCTATCATATATAAAAGATAAATTTTCAAATCGAGTTATATTAATTAAAATTCCTTTATTTAATTTCTACGCATTTTGAACTCACACGACCAAACGATACGTCCAATCGCTACGAAATTCGACGGCATATAATAATTCACTATTATGGATCCAATAAAACTGGTTTCGTCGAAATCCAAGACAATGCCACAAAAAGCTATTTTTACACAATAATTAAAACGAGTAATTTTCAAAATTAGCTTAATCACTTTTAAATCCAATTTAAAAGTTTACTAACTTCATTCTTATTTAAATAGAATTTAAATCAACTTTCGAGATCGTTTTCATTTATATGAAATTCAAGATTTAAAATATTTAAACAATTCTAAAAATTAAATTCAACAATTTAATTATCAAATAAATCACTATATTTGAAATATAAGTTATTTAACTTATAAAATTAACTTTTCACTATTTAAAGTCAATTAAATATTCCAAATTCGAATGACTGAAACTCTAGGTCGTTACAAAATGCCCACCTAGTTACTTAATATCTCTAGTTTAGAATTAAAGTAGGCCCAATTGGCCTCTTGATACTTCAAATCCAAGGCAACCCCCTTTGGTATATTCCCCAAACTTATACGCGAATGCACATCCCCATAGGTCCTATAGTTGGAGAAATCCCACATCAATAAGATGTATACAGAACCGCTGGTAGCCATATGCGGAGGGTAGACTTTCGTTGTCTAATGCTACTAATCTCGCATCCCAACCCATACTAAACCAAATCATTTAATATAAATCTTAATATTGGCTTGGCCCACCAATTCACACCCATCACAAACGTATTATTGATGACATATAATTTCATTGTGGAAATTATTATGCTCTCGAAGCTCATTTATTAGTGTTCATCTATTTACTTTATGAACTTCTCTTTTATTTCATTAGTGTCAATAAGTGTTATTTACTACTTCTTTATACAAATTCCTATTTTAACTTGACTTCTGTAACTTCCCTAATTCTTTACTTCATTATCTTGTCTATATTTTAGCACTTGCTATTTATTTCTTTACTTACACTTTTCCATATTTATTTAATTGATAAATGGTATTATTATTATTTCTATTTATAATGTTTTTAGTTCCTTCATTTAGGGGTTTTTGGGAATACACTTATGCATAAATCCTATAAAATATTTATTTCTACATTTTAATGCATTAGAATTGTATCTTTTATAAGAAGGAAATGTTATCGCTATAATTTTCCATAAACTACCTAAAACGTGGAATTGTGTTGTGTTTAGAATTACACGGAATTGTCTTTTCTATTTTTATTGAAATAGATGGTATGAATACAGAAAAATATCCCTACTTTGCACATCTATTTATTTTAGATATATTCCTTGTTATTTTAAACAACTTTCTTTTCATATGTAATTGTGAGGTTGGATAATTTGTAGAAATACTCATGGGGACATTTTAAACTCCAATGAACTAAAATATGGAACTTAAACCCAAATCAAATTAAAATATTTTCTATTGACGATTATTAAGTCTAACCATTTGTAACTCAAGTAATGAAATCTAGAAATAAATACAAAATTTTATCAACACTTATTTCATAAGTTTTAGAGACTATCCACCTTAAATTCTAGATCTAGGACGTTTGTATATCATTTCAACAATTTAAAGAATCTTCTGAATATGTCGGCAAGGATTTCAAGTTAATTTTGTTTACTTAAGCCTATAATCTAATTGCTTCTTGACAGGCATAAAAGAAACAGAATTTCAGTGATATAAATCTAATATTATGTAAAGTGTATAATTTTCCACTCACTTCATAGCTTCCACATCTAATTCCGTTCTTCTTACTTGATTCTTTTTTCTTTCCAATCAAATTATATATAAAAAGATATATACATTCTTATTAGAATTATAGATCTGGGAGGAGATTTGAGTTGAGAGAGTTTAAATTTTAAATTATTAAATTTACCTTTTTACGCAAAACTCGATTCACTTCTCCTTTTCTTCTCTTTTTATTTTTCGTTCTTCTCTAATGTGTGTATATGTATAGTACTTTTATAATTTCTAGAAAAAGCGAAGAAAGGAAAAAGGCAAAGCTTTCCTTCTCTATACATAAAACATGAGAAGAAAAGTGAGAGGCTAAGCCAGTATTTATATGCATTTGAATCAATTCTATTTGTTAAATTAGTATTTTATTAAATCTGAGTCATTTAGGCCAAGGTTAAGGCACACCGACTCTAACACAACCAGTCGACTGGTGATTAACAACGGTCAATCGTTAGTGGTCCACCGACTGTAACCTGGCTGTCAATCGGTGGGATACGATGTTTATAATATTTGTTGCCTTTTTATTATTATTTACTAACGTTTATATTAACTATGTTTACCTTAACATTAACTTATTAATATATATTTCTTTAATTAGTTTTGAATTAATTCTGATTTGAAATATTCGGATGTTGTTAACTTCTTCGTTTGAATTCCAATCGCTAAACTTTATATACGAAAGTTGTTCAGAAGAATGCTACGAAATCAGTGGTGCAAGTTTGGTAGCCAAATTCTAAATTTTGTTCAAATTCCATTTTTGGGCAATAGTAATTAATTATTAATTTTTTTAATTAATGACTGTTTATTTTATAGGGTGTTATAATATATAAGTTAATGCTTATATAACTATATATATATGTACATAAAGTGGAACTAGAATGAAACCCAAATTAGATTTAAGGAATAAATACATACGTTCAACACGTATACCATGGTTTCAGATGTGTTTGATGCTTGATTCACGAGGGTATTTTAAAAGAAATATATTATTTTCTTAATCAATATCACTCAAAAAATATTACGTTAAAGCTTATGAATCTTTAATATAAATTATCCTATACCATTTATATATTAATATATTACTTGCATACTCTTTAGTATTTGAGTTTTCATCGGACTGAGATGTTATGTGTAGCACTATTAATATATTGACTAGACAAGGTAAGATACATGCATGTTTTTGTTGAGCTTTCCTTGAGGTATGTGCGTTATACTTAGGTCGTCGCAAAATGGTGGGTACTATTGAATAGCTTATTTGATTTGTTGAGCTTTCCTAAAGGTCGAGATGAAATTTGGAAAATAACCATGGGTTAGGAGTTGTACATGATGAAATCGATAATGTGTTATCCATTGCATGTGGGCCTATGATTTGTTGAGCTGTCCTCAAGGTTAGAATCTCAAGGCATGCGAGTCCTAACACCCACTAGAGAAATTAAAATAATTTCACATTTCCTCTTAGGATTTTGGGTAACATAAAAGTCTAATGGGAGAATTATTAGAAAAATAAAATGGTAACATCTATCCTTTCCAATATTGTAAGAATATCTACCATATAAAGTTAAAATGATCTACATTGATTAACTTATGCAACTAATAAAATTGATAAAATATTTATCAGTTAAAATATACATATGAACTAAATTAAGGATTGATAAAGAAACATAAAACATACTTACCTTAAATCCTTTGGCATGTTGTCGCTTCAAAACCCATGCAAGATGTAACTATACACTATTAATTACATTTGTAACTCGGTCGCTTAAGAGTTTATTTTTCAAAGACCGTATATTATCTTTTATGAGTTTTGAACTCTAAAGCAATACAAAATATGAATATTTGATCATATTACATAACATGCAAAATTTGTATAGTAAACAGTTATATTCCTAATGTACAAAAGTTCGATGATATTAGTTTACTGGAAACAAGCAAATAAACGATAATGGGAAATCATGTATTCACTGCGATTGATTACAATAAGGATCTCTTTTGAATGGTTCGATCATTTTGGAAAGGAAAGCGATTGTACGGGAGTGGATGTAACCTAGGCACGGTTGGGATCAAGAGGGTGAATGATTACTTTTTCATTAAGAGACATTGATAATGAGAATTATATAAAATACAATAAGATACCTAATATGAAATCAGAAATGTGATTTCTATTTCAACTGTGTTTTCATATAGAAAATTATTTTCTGCAAAAGTTATTTCTATGAGTTCAAGATATTTTATAGAAAACTATAGGCTGTAAACTAGTTATAGTAAAAGAAATAAAAATAAGTAGTTGAATGAAGCTTCATATTTCATACGGTATTATAGTAATGATGGAAACAGTAAGAGCATGCCATACAATACTTATCGATGGATGCATCAAGATACGAAAATTTTGTTTTCGTAAATATTCCAAATATTATTTATGAAATAATAATTGTTTTTCAGTATTAGCTAAATATTAAATTTAGTTTTATTTTACTATGAATATTTTGAATATTCGTTATAAAATAAATCATTAGAATAACTGTAATTATTGCATTACATAACATAGAAGTATCTAAAATGTTAACGCTTATTATTAAGATTATGGACTAAGACATACCTTGGAAGAGTAATTCTTTAAGTCAAATAATTATGAATCATATGCCACCGGTGAATTGTATCTTAGAGGATCAAGGGCGAAGCATCGATTCAGTGGGAGCGACAAAAGAGTTAGCGAACTCTTTTGATTGATACATAATGATGTATGTAGTCAAAAGTCTAATGATACCAAAATGGATCCACGTATTTCATTTAATTCATTGATGAACTATCATAGAAATAAACATGTGTATTTGATACACAAGCAATCTTATGATAAGTTCATTGAATATAGAATGGAAGTAGAAACATAACATGTAAAGGAAAAATAACTCGATTCGATCAAATAGGTGAGTGTATTGGAAAAGTGTTCCAAACGAATAAGGTTCTATCTCAAAAGTCAGTCCACCTTACGATACATAATGATGTGTCGGTAAGGAGTAATTGGACTTTGGTGGAAAAAGTACAATTAATGACGAGTGAAGTTGAGTTGACTTCTTTCTGTAAGATTGTGTACCTAAGAGTAAGTACATATGGTAAAAATTAATTTCATCCAAGAAAAGTTTATGAAATTATATAGGATAAAAGTTTATTCTTGATCAAGGATCGATAAGTTGTGCTAGTTGAGAGACTGCATGTTATACTTATTCATGAAGGATCTTGTATGGGCCACCCCAAAGGAGTTCGGAACCGATTAATATTGATTGACCAATTTATGTTATGAACATAAGTTTCGTAGACTAATAATCAAATCGGTCGTACATATATATATGTATGATAATTCATAATATGTTTATAAATATTTATTCCGTTGCATTGAGATACGTTTGTTGTTTCAAGAAACGCCCGATGGAATTTCTTCTAGAAATTATTGGTAATAAAATGAATTTGGATACGATCTAATGATTAGATTAATAACAAAGGATGAAGTGAAATTAACCAAGCCAAATATATATGACACATTCGAATGTTTGACACATTAAAATGTCTAATACTAATCTCACACACTAAAGTGGAATTATGAATTTTATTATTATCGAGAAAAGAACTTTCTTAGTTTAAAATAAGCCACTAAGAGTATTGACTTACCACATGGCATGATGTGCAAATCCAAGATGGAATCTAAGTACATCATCAAAATATGATTTCAATAGTGGTACCGTAAAGGATATGATTCGTTGGTAATAAAAATATCTTTAAGAAAAAGATCATTGTAGCTGGAATATAAGCCATGTTAATAATAATAATAACATCGTACATTTCAATTGTTGAAACTAACGTAATAGATCCATCATTCAACGTGCTTTAGTTAATTCAGATTTTAATAACAAAATCTATCGCTCGGTATGACTTTGAGTTTTAGTACATATATGTTGAGAAATTCTAAATAATGATTTAGAATAGACAGTTTGCATATAACAACCAAAATATCTCAAAGTTAGTTGGAGCGATGACTGAATTTGTGAGTATTGGAGATAATCTGAGAGATGGTACGAAAGTATTGTTTGATAAGCATCAGAGTTGAGTAGGTATTTTGACAGAGAAATCAAATAGTTTGAATTTTAGTCAAAATGTAGAAGAGGTGTGTGTTTATAAGAAAGAACATTAAAGGTAGCAAAATAGTTCTTAATGTAAACAACAAACTTATGATTGTTAACAATGTACTCATGTAAAAATCATTTTAATTTGGTTATTTAATTCTCGATATAGAATTTGAAAAGATGTCTTTTATAATCAGTATAAAAAGATGTTGGGAATGTCCTAAAGCGATATGCACAGACACAATATTAAGTTGTGTAATATAGAGCATGTAAGATGGATTCCTTATGCATTAGCAATAAGAATCATCATACATGTTATATTCTCTGCAGTATCAAACTTTGCTTATGTATTTGATACATAGAACAAGTAACATTTCTGAATTGAGATTATTATTTGAAAACTGAGAATGTTCTCGAGTATTTGCAAAATAATAGAGAATTATTTACAAAAATAATGAACTCCTTGTGAATGAGTGCACAGGCTCGAACTGCATAGTGATGTCGAGTACAATATGTCAATCCTTAGTTCATGTTCAATCTTAAGGTAAGAAATTTAAGTTGGAAATGGTCCAAACAATAAGTAGTGGCTGATTCAACCAAAGGCTATGTACATTGCCTTGAATAAGCTTTGCAATGAAAGAAGTATAAATAAATGCACAAATTTATAACTGAACTAAGGGTGAATCCAAATATTGAGAATCTTATAACATTAGTATATGATAACAATGCTACGATACGGTTCGTAAAAGAATCTAAAAGTTGATAGACATATTCTGAACCATATGATAAAGCTAGTTTATCAACATCGAAGAGACTTGATTGACATAGTAGATAATTAAAACAAAATAGCATATCCATTTACTAAGGTACTAACCCGGTTAGTTTTTGAAAAAAAACTGATCAAAGATGTTAGAATAAGATTCCATAATTGACCCCAAGTGCAAGTGAGTTGATAGACTTAGGGATATGCCCTAGGGGCATTATGTAATTTGTTACACATATCTAACTCAATAACCGAACTTATTAAAAATAAAATGTGTTTTCTTTCTATTATATACTTGTTATATTATGATATAATTAGTTAAGTAATTAATTTGGAGTATATTAAATAGAAAATCCTTAAATGTTATGTTATGTGATAGTAATTACAATGTGTTGTAATCATGAGAAATTTATAACATTAAAATTAACATATTTTTAAATATTCAAAGTACATATGTTTTGAGACGGGATTTGATAAATCTATTCAAACTTGAAAGCGTAATGCCCTTCAGATATTGGGTAGTGTATTATTCATGGTTGTTGGGGGCATCAAGGGATTACGTAATGATAGTTATTAGATAACCGTGGAATGACTTACTTGAGAGTTTTCTATTAGTTAATACAACTAAAGTCAAATAGAGAATTTTGAAGTGATGATATTACATAGGTCTCTCGACTTGAGAGTACTGTTGAACTTCATTATGGACACTCCACTTGTTTATAGTTAAATCATGACATGGCATCCATCTAACAACTATAATTGGGTCTGAGTTGAAGCATTAGCTGTGAAACACTATTCAATAAAGAATTCATCTCCTTAGTTATATGGGGTAAGTATCACAGACAACTATAGTTAAATCAATGTCAATGTCTCTCAAAAGAACAGTATAGTTAATAATAATTGTTATTCTAAAACCAATGATTTTGTGTTTAGACTAATCATGTTGAATGCAGACGGTGTTTGATTTTTGATTGAAACCAAATTCTAAAAGTCCTAATGTGATATAGTGTTGAAAAAGATAATTAGTGTAAATAACTATTACTATCAGGTATCACTTATAATAAGTAAAATCAAATTTTATCGAAAAGATGCATAAGCAATAAATTCAGTCAAAATGTCATACCACTAGCTAATGTTATGTGTGAACGTTTCGAATTATTTGATACTACACAGTGTATGAATTTACACCTTTGACTCGCACAATAGTAACGATGAATATCCAAAAAACCACACTATTTAATTAAGTTATTATCATTGTAAATTAATAAAATTAATTAATATTTATAAAATATTAATTATTAAATTTTATTTTGTTTGTCTGAATTCCATCAATATTTAATAAGTGTGTATATAAAAGTTACAAACGCGCGTAGTGATATATTATATTGATTGAATATTTAAATTGGATTTAAATATATTAAATGGTAAGTAATTCTTTAAATTATTAAGGGCTATATGACACCTTTTATGGCTGACAATACATAATAAAAAGGGAGAGTATTTGATGAGATTTGATGAGCAATTAAATAGGAAAGGTTTTAAAGGAAGGAATTGAAAGGTATTAATGTTCCCTTCAAAATAAATTCTCTTTTATTCATTTCTTTTTCTTAATAAACCATTTGCCTCTCCTCTCTTCCTTATCATGGCCAAAATTCATGGCCACTATGGCATAAGAAAAAAAATCTAAAATCAAAATCAAAATAAAATCAAATAATAAAGGTAGTTGAATATTTTGATCTTTTCAAAATCTGTAGGTTGGTTCAAGAATCTAGGAGCTTTTTATTCATAATTCAAGTGCGTTCCTTTGTCTATATCTTAAGGTAAATTCTAGTTTTATTTATTTTTATATTCATAATGACTTAGATATTTTGCACACCACTTATAAATATAAGCTTATCTATTTAATTAAACTAATCCCCATTTGTCACATCTTTTTTAATAATATATGTCCATAATGTTAATTTGATTTGGATCTATTTTATGCTATACCCCTTTTTTATTACATGTTCATCTTTTTAACATTAGAGCTATAGCATATTACATCTTATTTAGTTAGTTGTTCATATCATTCATATAGTTTAGATCTGAAATTTTACCATGAATTTATATATGCCTAAGTTGTCCCTTTTGTTCTTGTTTTGGAAATTATTGTTTAACAAAAAATAAGTATTTTTGATGAAAACCTAAATTTAAATTAATTGATATGGGTTTATTTTTTTAAACTTGAATAAGTGACATATGTTGTATATTTTAGGTCATTTGGAAATTGAATATAAGTTTCATATGATTGTTATTTGAATTTAATTATTTTGATTACCGCATACTTTTGTTTGAAAGTTGTTTTAAAAAACCATATGTGGACATTTGCGTAAAATGACAAACTTTTAAATCCTTCCTAATTTAAGGTTAGCTTTTTAATTTGTTAACTTAATATCTTAACACATATGCTAAATTACAAAATTTACATATACATATATTATTTTAATTTTAAAATATAGTTTGCAATTAATTATATATGTATATATGTGTATGTATGTTGTTTTAGTTCAAAGTTTATAAAATATTACTTTATGCAAAATTAAAAATTTAACTTTAAAATCCTTCATAAGTTGAAACTTTATTTATATATTTTAAAATATGAGAATGATCAAAATTACTTTTATATTCATATATGTTTAAGAGTTTAATTACTGATTTGAAATGACATTGAACAAATGAGTAAAGGAAGGAGGAAATTCATCCACCATTCCTATAACAGCCCAAAATCCAAACAAGAAATTTAATAAGAAAATTAAATTAAAGTAAAACAAGGACTAAAAAAGAAAATTTTCACATACGTCCGAATTTGGCTACGGAACTTACACTATTGCGTTCGTAGTGATTTTCTTGACGATTTTCATATATAACACTTCGAAGTCGAAGTTAATACAAAGAAGTTACGGGCATTGGAAGAATCCAAAATAAGGAAAAAAATAATAAAAAAACTTCATAAATTAACAAAGCAACCAGTCGACCTATGGGAGTCGAAGGTCGACCGATAGCGGTCGACCAAGGTAGAGTAGCGGTCGACAATGCCTGGGTAAAAATTAGCACTTACTAAAAAGCGGTGATGTGTTTGAACGGCTACGATCGATACTTGACCTTGAAGAAATTGATGTGCATGCATGATTAGGCTGCGGATTCTCTAAACTAGATCTAATGGTTGAAACTATTTTGCAACCACTATAAATTCTATCCTAATATAATCCTAATTCTCGCACAACTGTTTATGGTAACCAAAATTTATCCTCTTCCCTCAGCCAAAAAAATTCTTAAAAACCAAATAAAATCAACTTAGAAGAACACAAGAATTTGAATCAAGGCGGAGCAAGCAAAGATAACACATGGAGGGGTGATTCTTAGGAAAAAGCAGATAGGAAGAGCTTAGGCTTGAAGTGAGTGCGAAATATTATATTATGATGATTGTTATAGTTATTTTAATCTATTTTAATTGGTTTAGAGTGCTAGAGATCTAATTTGAACTATATAAAACCCAAAATTTTAATATGCAAATTAGTATAGAATTTAACCACTGTAAACTGTTAAACCGGTATGGATTCATACACCTACTTTATCATTAAATTTGCAAACCCTAAATCAGTAAACCCTAAATTGAATTACAAATTGAAACATGGACTAGTCATATAGTAACTAGGGTTCACCAATAACTTCTAACGACATAGATTAATCAATAATAAACAACCGACAGTTAAGAAATGCAGAAACTCAAATTTTAGTATGCCATTGGTCGACCCTCACCCCTAGCGGTCGACCGGTTTGGGTTAGCGGTCAATCGGTGGACGTGTAAAATACGCAGTCTAAACCTCGACCTAAGGCCCAAGATTATTAATAAAAATATATAAACTTTAACTGTTTGGGGGCCTATTTAAGGGCAATTGGATGTATGTTAGGACTTGTAGGGAAGCTAGTTTGCTAAGAGCGGACGCTGGGTCATTGCGGTGTTGGGTAAATTTTGTTTACCTAAGTTGGGATTGAGTAATCGACTGGAGGCGATATATATTCACAAATGAAACTCATAGGAGCTTCCACAGTAGGCATGCAACACTGACGAAGATGCCTGATGGAGTGGGTCTGGCACTACAGGAGTCCTAGTATGCACGAATTCTGATGCACATGATACAATTCAAATAAAGGATCCCGGAGCATGCAATAAGAGGCCAACACTACGATTGAGAGATGGAAGTGGATGCTGACGATTAGACCAACCAAGGAGTCGGCATCTCGGTTTCTTCCTCTCCAAGCATGGTGGGGGGAATCGGTTCCTAATAGCTTGGTGGTGGTGATAGTAGTGGGAATTTATTCCCACGGTAGCCTAGTAGTAGTGTTTTCATGATCGATAGAGAAAAGGGCAGTGTTTCCATATTTAGTAGCATTATGGCGGTGTTTACATGTTTTAATAACTTAGCGGCATTGCTTACATTAAGTAGCTCTAGGAGCGATGACCGATCGTTAAATGTGAGGTTCGATCCTTAGTTCGATCCATTGCAATAGCCTACACAAATTGTAGTGAAGGAATGTATTAGATAAGAACCCTTAGGTAACAGACCTTTGGAATTCATGGACACTTGTAGTACACCTTATTTCTTTAGAGCAAAGTTAAAGTTAACTGCATATGATCATCACATATTAAACTTGTACTCATTCACTAGAATTTTGTTTGACCTACCCCCTTCTTTTCATTTTTCCCCAAACATAAGATGATAGGTTAGTAGTTGGTTTGGCATAGTACGTGAAGAAAGGAGTTTCATGTTGGAGTTCTTATATTCTTTGGTGTCCATCATGTAGTTACTTACTATATTAAAAGTCTATAAAACATGTCTTGTACTTTGGAGATGGTGTATATGGGAAATAAAGTATTTTGGAGACTCTTTTTCTAAAAATGTCTATTTTCAGTACTTATGTTTTAATTTCTCCCGTTGTGAGATTTGAAAGTGTATAATATCTTATAACTTACTCTTATAATATGCCCTATAATGCTTTAAAAACCTAATAGCTCATATTTCTTAGCATGACGCGAATCCGAAGTCACACTAGGCTTTGGATCGATGTGTCGGGAAGTGCGGGTTGTTACAATTCCTTCTTCATAAATGCCTACTTTAATTCATTAATTGTCTTTTCATAAATATATGTTATCTTTTGTCTATTAGTAAAATACTTTTTAACATATTATGTATAAGTGTAAGTAAACTTTGTATATACATATATTACTATTATTTACAAGTTTTTAAATTAATATTATGGACAACAAAGACATATATAAAGAGTGAATGTATTCGTTGCGGTGTAATTTCCGCCACTTATATACGTACAAATTAACTGTTCGCACTTCTTATATGTTGCATATACACTTTACACATGAATGTATTTGATACACTCATTGTTATATATATATATATATATATATATATATCTGAATTTAAACTTCCTATTAACCAAATTAAATAAAAAAGATTTTTTTAGAACTTCATTAGACTGGATTAATAATCTTTTAGACTTGATGGGCCCAATAGATCCAAAAATAGGAATTTATTTTGAAATTCCCTTTCACCTGCTTTCGATTGGCTCAGTTACTTCATTGCCCATATACGGATTCGAGGGTGTAGGTACAATACCCGTGGGGACTACCTCTCACATAGTCACTTTTGGCCAAGAGAATCTTGCACCCAGACAGGTAAATTTTTTATAGTGGACTGCCCATTTGCATATAATACCTTAATCGGTAGACCGACATTGGTGGTCCTCGATGCAATTATGTCCTATTAGCGACAAATAATGAAGTTCCCAGCCAAGGGAGGAAAATGGTGCGTTTGCAGCAACCAGCAAGATGTCCGGGATTGCTATAGCATATCACTGTAACAAGCAAAAGTAGAAGTACTCATGCTGGAACAAGAGTTATCAAATCTTAGCGACGACACTTCCAAGAGAATGTAAGAGCGATTCAACGTTCTCATTCATTCTAGGATATACTAATGCCTCAAAGCCAAAGCATTCACAAAAACCATCGTGTAGGATCTAGATTACCCCTAGAGGGGGGGGGTGAATAGGGTTATAGCAAATTTTCTCGAATTTAAACAAACTGCAGAAAAGTGAATATGATGTAAAGTAAATCACACACAAAATTTACCCAGCTTCGGCAACCCCTGCCTACTGCTGCATTCCCATATTTCTATTAGAATTAAACAGTCTCCCGCTTACAAACACTCTAACAGACTCGCAAACTCTGCTACCGCCTATAGAGTTTTGCAAACTCGCAAACCCTGCTCACTGAACTAATCCTAACTAGACAATCTGACACAACCTAAGTCCTAGGTGGTGATTTACCAAAAATTTGATTCGAAAAATTCAAATATAAAAACAGATTAAAAAACAACTTAAAAACAACCCTAATATACTAAAGCCTTAATAACAAAATAAATAAAACCGGCCCAACTATTATCACAAAAAAAGAAAATGCGGCCCTCTTTTATCAATGTCGACCCGTTCCTTTTTGTTGAGAATTGCGGCTACGTTCTTCTTTCTGAAATTAGGGCTTCGGCTCTCTGCTTCCAAAATTAGGGCTTGATTGAAATTGAGGATGCCGACTTTATTACGATCGAATGATGATTTCGAACTTCGTTGCTTTTGTCGATCGATTGTTTCTTCATCTTGCACACGGCTGATCCTCGATTGTTGATCGAATTCGATTCCTGACTTCGGTATGTATTTTATCCCTTTTGTTCTATGGATTTAATATTTGAACTCGATGCTCTTTAGTCGATGATGATTGGGTTGTTATATAGGATACAAAATCCTTGATTTTCGTCTGTTTTGATTTCTTTGAATTTGTCAACTAAGTTTGCTTGGCCACTTGATTTTGCTTGAACGTTTGAGATGATTTATGACTGGTTCAATTCGCATATATTTTTCTTAATATCCACGGTGTTGAATTTGAACTGTTCGATCTTTCCCTAGTCATCACGTTTCTGACTTCGATTTGTATTTCGTATATACACGTATATTTTGTGATTCTTGGTTGACACGTTGTTGATTTAATTTCATGATGGTCATGGCTTTGGCTACGATCACTTGGTCGTCACGTTGTTGACTTCGATTTGAAACTGCAGTTGACTTTGTAAATTTTTGAATTAGCGATTTCCTGGCTTTCTGGTGCTCACGACTTCGACTCTCTGTAGCATACTTGACATGTTCCTTTTTATAACTGCTGTGATATATGCATATTCATGACTTCGACCATCATCATTTCTTTGATCTTTGTTCTGCTCGAATTGTCTGCTTGTTTACTGTCTGGTTGCACTTGATCGATGGTTCGATGCACTTGAATATGGTCTTCATGTATTCATCTTGTCTTGTGCATTTTGTTGCAGTATGTACCTGTGCATTTCATACATACATGTATATACTTATATGCATTGTTTGGTTCATGTTGCTGTTGATCTTCACTGCACTTGAATGTGATATTGTTATCTTGTTGCATTCGTTTGCTTATTCGTTGTGCACTAGCTTCACTTTGGCATTTGAACTTGTTGCCTTGAATCTATATGTCTGTACTGCATTTGTTGATTCATCATTGTTGCCAAGTCTTGTCTGGTTCATCATTATGTAGCTTCTGACTTGTATTCAGTTACATTGCACTGAATTGGTCTTGAGTTGCAGACTTGAGTTACTTGTGCATTTTCAAATTGTTGTTTCAATTTGGTCTGGTTGGACTTGAGACTGTAGCATTCATGTGTACATTACTTGTTTCACTGTTGGTGTTGGTATTGCATTTGTGTTGTATCCAGCTTGTCTTTTGGCTCGACTGTGCACACGAGTTGGCGAGGCAGTGCACACGTGTACAAATGTACACGTGTGTATTGCAGCCACTCATAATTACCTTCCCCTGATAAGAATACTGATATGCACAGATATTACACAATTGAAAATGATGACAATAACCCATATATCTGAGGCACCAATAAAAACAAATTTATATTTTTGCAATATTCAAATTTGTTTATTTTCAGATTACTGTTGTAGTTGCTAATTATACAGGTACTCAGAAGACAGGACAAGAACTGGAGCTGGACAATGCAGATAGATGCAGATGTGCAGACATAGTGAAATAACCGAGTGTTGAGTGTTGTAGTGAGAAAGAAATGTAAATGTGAAATGTATGAAAACGGTGTATGTATATAGAGAGAGCTGAAAACTTTGTATTGTTTAAGTGCTGAAATAAAATATTATTTTCAATAAAAATACTGATTGAATTATATAAATTCTGTGCAATAGTATTATTATTCAATATGAATATTTATTCCTATATGTGTATAGTACAATCTGCAAACACATTGATATATGTTTGTTATCATCAAACAAAAAATCACATCAAACAATCTCCCCCTTTTAATGATGACAAACATATATTTTAAAGATTTTGAAATTCTAATAAAAGTGTTTGAGCATGAGATATTTAGCTCCCCCTATATGAATGCTCCCCCTACAACTGAGACCACTCCCTATTTAGAAGATTTAGAAAATTACAGAAGAATAAAAGAACTAAAGAAAATTAACTAACAACATTGTAGAGAATGGATCGATGATTCGGTTTTTATATAATGAGAAGAGAGAAATTTTAAACTAATTTGACATTTAAGCACAAAAATAAGCACTTACTAACCACGCATAACCATAAGGACTTTTAAATGGGATTAGCAGTTACTTATTAGTCTAAGCATCCGGAAAATACTTAGCTATCATACTCCATCCATGCATAACCATAAGGACTTTTAAATGAGAATGGAATAATGATAAAATAATTTACTCACATGCTCCATCCATGCATAACCATAAGGACTTTTAAATGAGAATGGAGGCATGAAATTTTTTTTAAATTTTTTTACAAGAAATCACTCTTCTCATTTTTCAAAACCATTATGAATGATAGAAAGATGGTAAAAATAGAAATGATCGTGGAATAAGTTACCAAGTTAATTATATTATGAAATTTTATTATTTTTTTTAATTTTGAAAATAAAACAAAACATATTTCCACTACTGAATACCATATTTGAATCAATCTTTGAATAATATCCAAAACTGGTTTGAATTCTAGAAATTGAAGTTGAAAATAAATATCCAAGAATATTTCAACCAAAAAATGGAAAATGATTAGTCAATTTCTATAATCCCCAAATCCAAACGTAATCTGGAAAATCTGTCTTCGGGGAGGGGTTTTGTGAAAATATCAGCAAGTTGAATCTCAGTTGAAATATATTCAATGCAAATGTCTTCCTTAGCAATGTGATCTCTAAGAAAGTGGTGTCTCACATCAATGTGTTTTGTGCGTGAATGATGAACAGGATTATTTGACAAGTCTATTGCACTTTTACTATCACATTTTAATGGAACTTGTTTATAAACTAAGCCAAAATCAGAAAGAGTTTGCATCATCCATAAAATTTGAGCACAACAACTTCCTAAAGCAATATATTCTGCTTCAGTGGTGGATAAAGCAACACAATTTTGTTTTCGACTAGATCATGAAACTAATGAATGTCCTAGCATGAAACATGTCCCACTAGTGCTTTTCCTATCAACCAATGAACCAGCATAATCAGCATCAGAATAACCAACTAAATCAAAATTTTCACAAGAAGGGTACCATAGTCCAAATTTGTGTGTGTGTGAAAGATATCTCAAAATTCGTTTAGTGGCTTTCAAATGAGATTCTTTAGGATTAGATTGAAAACGTGCACACAAACACACAAAATACATAATATCAGGTCTAGAAGCAGTAAGATAGAGAAGTGAACCAATTATCCCTCGATATTTCTTATGATCAACAGCAACTCCTATCTCATCTTTGTCCAACTTTGTTGATGGGCTCATAGGAGTTCTCAATGGTTTGGAGTTCTCAACTCCAAATTTCTTCAACAGTTCCAACACATACTTGGATTGTGAAATGAAAATACCATCATTGCTTTGCTTGATTTGAAATCTAAGAAAAAATTTCAATTCTCCAACCAAGCTCATCTCGAATTTAGCCTGCATGACTTGTTCAAATTTCTCGCACAAGAGTTCATTAGTAGCACCATAAATGATATCATCCACATAAATATGAACAATCAAAAAATCACTTTCTTTATGTAATAGAAACAGTGTCGTGTCAGCACTCCCCTTTTTAAAACCATTTTCCAAAAGATATGTACAAAGGCAGTCATACCAAGCTCTAGGAGCTTGCTTAAGACCATATAATGCTTTTTCTAGTTTATACACATGATTTGGAAAATCATGATTTTCAAAACCGGGGGGTTGTTCAACAAAAACTTCTTCTTTCAAATCACCATTTAGAAAGGCACTTTTTACATCCATTTTTTTAAGTTTGAAACCCTTATAACATGCAAAACTTAGCAAAATCCTAATGGCTTCTAACCTAGCAACTGGAGCAAATGTTTCATCAAAATCTATGCCTTCTATTTGGTTATATCCTTTTGCGACCAACCTAGCTTTGTTTCTAATTACATTTCCTGACTCATCAAGTTTGTTTTTGAAAACCCATTTAGTTCCAACAATTGGATAGTCATTAGTCCTAGGAACTAATTTCCAAACCTTATTTCTCTCAAATTGATTAAGTTCATCTTGCATTGCTAAAACCCAACTTTCATCATTAAGAGCCATTTCAACAGAATCAGGTTCAATCTCAGAAATAAAACCACTGTGACAACAAAACGCACACAAATTTTTTTCAAATGAAGAGCGAGTGCGTATACCTTCCGTAGGATTACCTATAACCAATTCAGGAGGATGATTGGATTTGAACTTCAATCTATCAGCATCAATAGTCCTACTTTCAGCTTTCTCACTAGATGTCCCTTCTTCAATGCCTTCATGATCTACCCCATCGTCAACCGCCTTTTCAGTCGTCCTTTCCATGTCAGATTCATTGAATTTTACATTGATTGATTCAACAATTGTTTTTGTTCGTTTGTTGTATATCCTGTAAGCCTTGCTCCTTGTTGAATATCCCATGAAAATTCCCTCATCAGCCTTTGATTCGAATTTTCCAAGTTGATTACCTGTGTTAAGAATGAAACAAGGACATCCAAATACACGAAAATAAGAAATGTTATGCTTTCTTTCATGCCACAATTCATAAGACGTTTTGCCAAGTATTGGTCTAATCATTACTCTATTCATTACATAGCACGAAGTATTCACTGCCTTTGCCCAAAAGGTTAGAGGTAGTTTATACTCACTCAACATGGATCTAGCCAATTCTTGCAATGTACGATTTTTCCTTTCAACCACCCCATTTTGTTGAGGTGTTCGTGGAGCAGAAAATTCATGTTTTAAACCATTTTCTTCACAAAAGCTTTCAAAATCCAAATTTTCAAATTCGCCTCCATGATCACTTCTCAAAGTTTTAATTGAAACTCCTTTTTCATTTTGAGCAAGTTTTGCAAACTTTGAAAAATAATCAAAAGATTCAGACTTTTTGGCTAAGAAATAAACCCATGTAAATCTAGAATAATCATCAACCAATACATAACAATAACGTTTTCCATTCAAGCTTGCAATTTCATTTGGTCCAAATAAGTCCATGTGAATTAATTCGAGGACCCTTGATGTGCTAGCAATGTTTTTAGGGCGAAATGATGATCGACTAAGCTTGCCCAAGGAACATGCTTTACACACTTTATTATTTTTAAATTTCTGATGTGGTAACCCTCTGACTAATTCTTTCGTTTCAAGTTTTTCCAAGAGGCCCATGCTAGCATGTCCAAGTCTCCTATGCCATAAGGATGCCTCTTCGTCAGTGGCTACGAAACATCTAGAAAGATTTAGATTATCAAAAGAAAGCGTGTAAATAATTCCTTTTCTTTTGCCCATAAAAACAATGTTATTAGAAGATTTATCAATGATTTTGCAAGTATCACTATCAAAAACAACATTCATACCTTTGTCACATAGTTGGCTAATAGAAATGAGATTGTGATGCAAATTATCGACGTATAAAACATTAGTCAAGGAAAAAGTACCGTTACATACTTTACCTTTACCAATAATCTTACACTTGCTATTGTCTCCCATGATCACATTTCCACCTTTAAAATTATCTAGGCTAAGGAACTTTGATTTGTCACCTGTCATATGTCTAGAACAACCTGAGTCTAGATAACATTCTTGTTGCTCCTTAGCCCGCCAACAAACCTACATAGAGAGAGAGAGGAGGATGACCTAGAGAAACTCTTAGGTCCAATGATATTAGTAACTGAAGCATTGTGAATAAACAATCCCTTTGGAACCTAAACTTGTTTTGTCCATTCATTCTTGTTCCAATAGACATGAAATTTGTTTGTAGAATTCTTAGGAACCCAAACTGGTATAAATTTTGTGTTCTTGTTCCTATGACTACAATTTTCAGCACGATGTCCAATTATTCCACATTTTACACATCTAGCAAAGACACTCTTACCTTTTGCATTATCATCAACTTGTGTTTTCCCAAAACCTAGTCCTTTTCTGTTGTTAGCAAAAAGTTGATTTCCCAATAACATGTTAAATGATTTTTCTCCTCTTGAAAAGTTATTCAGAGTTTTCTCAAGATTTTGGACTTTGGTTTTTAGTGTTGTGTTTTCAGTCACAAGTGAGGCGCATCTATTTATAAAATCCTTTTTCCTAGTGTCAATGGTTTCCTTAAGACTCAAGTTTTCTTTTTCAAGATTCTCAAAGCTATTCTTAAGTTTTGATAATTCTGAATCTAAAATTTTGCATTTTTTATAGTCTAGGTTTTGAATATTTTCAAGTTCAGTTTCTAACCTAGTATTTTCATGGACAAGTTCTCTCCTATTAGATTTCAGTTTTTCAATTTTAGAATCAAGTGTATCAATTGTTTTAGTAAGATCACAACACATCAAAACAAGTTCTTTATAAGAATAGTCACTTACCTCACTAGATTCCTCTAAGCTTGCTTCTGAATCTGGTTTTGCCATAAGACACAAATTAGCCTCCTTTTAGCTATTATTTGAAACTTCCTCTCCTTCTTCATCATCCCAAGTCGCTGCAAAGGCCTTCTTCTTCTTTTTCTTTCCTTTGTTGTTTTTGAGAAGTGGGCATTTTTGTTTGAAGTGGCCAGGCTTATTGTAGTTATAACAAGTCAATTCATTATCGGAATTGTCAGAATCTTTTGACCTATTACCACTTGTTTTCTTTTTGCATGGCTCGAATCTTGACCATTTTCTAAGATTATTGACAGCCATTGCAAGCTCTTCAATTGGATCTTCTTCTTCTTCATCGCTCTCTTCTTTGCTCTTTAAGGCAATCGTCTTCTTCTTTGATTCGGAGTTGTTGTGTTCCTCCTTTGTTTTTAGCTCAAGCTCATATGTCATCAAGTTGCCAATCAACTCCTCCATGCTTAGTTTACTCAGATCTTTCGATTCTTGTATTGCCGTGACTTTTGCCACAAAGTTCATCAGTAAGACTCGTAGCACCTTCCTCACAAGCTCTACCTCAGTGAATACCTTCCCAAGCGCTCTAGCATTGTACACTAAAGTTGAAAAGCATCCAAACATGTCCTTTATGCTCTCGCCTTTGTCCATCACAAAGTTCTCGTATTCATTGCTGAATAGGGCTAGACGAGACTCCTTGACTTGAGAAGTTCCTTCATGTGTCACCTCCAAGGTATGCCAAATTTCCTGCGCAGTTTTACAACGACAAATTCTATTAAATTCATTCTTATCAAGAGCACAAATCAAAGCATTCATGGCTTTAGCATTTGTAGTTTTTAATTTCTTATCGTCAGCATCCCACCTATCCTTAGGTTTAGGAATCTCAGTATCACCAACAGTTATAGTGGGAGATTTATAGCCAGTTTCAATAATATCCCAAACATCATAATCAACAGAACTAAGATAAATACCCATCCTAACTTTCCAATAAGCATAATCATTCCCATTAAACATGGGTGGCCTAGCAATAGATTGCCCCTTAGAAAAAGCATTATTTGGTGGATTCATGACTCTAGAGTTAAAAAAATACCGTGCTCTGATACCACTTGTAGGATCTAGATTAACCCTAGAGGGGGGTGAATAGGTTTATAGCAAATTTTCTCGAATTTAAACAAACTGCAGAAAAGTGAATATGCTGTAAAGTAAATCACACACAAAATTTACCCAGCTTCGACAACCCCTGCCTACTGCTACATTCCCAGATTTCTATTAGAATTAAACACTCTCCCGCTTACAAATACTCTAACAGACTCGCAAACCCTGCTACCGCCTATAGAGTTTTGCAAACTCGCAAACCCTGCTCACTGAACTAATCCTAACTAGACAATCTGACACAACCTAAGTCCTAGGTGGTGATTTACCAAAAATTTGATTCGAAAAATTCAAATATAAAAACAGATTAAAAAACAACTTAAAAACAACCCTAATATACTAAAGCCTTAATAACAAAATAAATAAAACCGACCCAACTATTATCACAAAAAAAGAAAATGCGGCCCTCTTTTATCAATGTCGACCCGTTCCTTTTTGTTGAGAATTGCGGCTACGTTCTTCTTTCTGAAACTAGGGCTTCGGCTCTCTGCTTCCAAAATTAGGGCTTGATTGAAATTGAGGATGCCGACTTTATTACGATCGAATGATGATTTCGAACTTCGTTGCTTTTGTCGATCGATTGTTTCTTCGTCTTGCACACGGCTGATCCTCGATTGTTGATCGAATTCGATTCCTGACTTCGGTATGTATTTTATCCCTTTTGTTCTCTGGATTTAATATTTGAACTCGATGCTCTTTAGTCGATGATGATTGGGTTGTTATATAGGATACAAAATCCTTGATTTTCGTCTGTTTTGATTTCTTTGAATTTGTCAACTAAGTTTGCTTGGCCACTTGATTTTGCTTGAACGTTTGAGATGATTTATGACTGGTTTAATTCGTATATATTTTTCTTAATATCCACGGTGTTGAATTTGAACTGTTCGATCTTTCCCTGGTCATCACGTTTCTGACTTCGATTTGTATTTCGTATATACACGTATATTTTGTGATTCTTAGTTGACACGTTGTTGATTTAATTTCGTGATGGTCACGGCTTCTTCGATCACTTGGTCATCAGGTTGTTGACTTCGATTTGAAACTGCAGTTGACTTTGTGAATTTTTGAATTTGTGATTTCCTGGCTTTCTGGTGCTCACGACTTCGACTCTCTGTAGCATACTCGACATGTTCCTTTTTATAACTACTGTGATATATGCATATTCATGACTTCGGCCATCATCATTTCTTTGATCTTTGTTCTGCTCGAATTGTCTGCTTGTTTACTGCCTGGTTGCACTTGATCGATGGTTCGATGCACTTGAATATGGTCTTCATGTATTAATCTTGTCTTGTGCATTTTGTTGCAGTCTGTACCTGTGCATTTCATACATACATGTATATACTTATATGCATTGTTTGGTTCATGTTGCTGTTGATCTTCACTGCACTTGAATGTGATATTGTTATCTTGTTGCATTCGTTTGCTTATTCGTTGTGCACTAGCTTCACTTTGGCATTTGAACTTGTTGCCTTGAATCTATATGTCTGTACTGCATTTGTTGATTCATCATTGTTGCCAAGTCTTGTCTGGTTCATCATTGTGTAGCTTCTGACTTGTATTCAGTTACATTGCACTGAACTGGTCTTGAGTTGCAGACTTGAGTTACTTGTGCATTTTCAAATTGCTGTTTCAATTTGGTCTGGTTGGACTTGAGACTGTAGCATTCATGTGTACATTACTTGTTTCACCGTTGGTGTTGGTATTGCATTTGTGTTGTATCCAGCTTGTCTTTTGGCTTGACTGTGCACGCGAGTTGGCGAGGCAGTGCACACGTGTACAAATGTACACGTGTGTATTGCAGCCACTCATAATTACCTGTCCCTGATAAGAATACAGATATGCACAAATATTACACAATCGAAAATGATGACAATAACCCATATATCTGAGGCACCAATAAAAACAAATTTATATTTTTGCAATATTCAAATTTGTTTATTTTCAGATTACTGCTGTAGTTGCTAATTATACAAGTACTCAGAAGACAGGACAAGAACTGGAGCTGGACAATGCAGATAGATGCAGATGTGCAGACAGAGTGAATAACTGAGTGTTGAGTGTTGTAGTGAGAAAGAAATGTAAATGTGAAATGTATGAAAACGGTGTATGTATATAGAGAGAGCTGAAAACTTTGTATTGTTTAAGTGTTGAAATAAAATATTATTTTGAATAAAAATACTGATTGAATTATATAAATTCTGTGCAATAGTATTATTATTCAATATGAATATTTATTCCTATATGTGTATAGTACAATGTGCAAACACATTGATATATGTTTGTTATTATCAAACAAAAAATCACATCAAACACATCGTCCCAAAGAAAACATACGAGCCACTTAACACTCCTATTTATATAAAGAGCCCAAATAGAGTGGTTGAGGGGAACCGTCTTCCATTAGCCAGCCAAAGTAAATAAGTGAACTTATAGCAAAATGGGATGAGAAAGTTCAACCTTGTTGGTACACGGGAGTAGAAGACACTAACACTCCTTCCCTCTTACCTCAACGGACTCATTTGTAAGAGCGGGGACATCCATAGCTTTCTGGTACGTGCATGGGCATTCGTCCCAACTGAGGATGTTATTGAATGCATAATATATGCGTTGGACAAGTGCAACCGGACAGAGAGTGCGAAGGATAAAAATGATGACCCACTCAACCCCTATATAGGAGATCTAAACCCTGACGATTAGACAGCAACACTGCTCAAGGCCATATCAATTTACAGCGATGACCCCAGCAAGGTCGTCTAAGTAGGCATAGAACTAAGTCCAGAAGTAAGAGGTGAGCTAATATGTTTCCTAAGGAAAAATAAAGATGTATTTTCCTGGGAGCATGCCTGCATGACATATACAGATCCCTCGATCATTTGTCATGCCCTCAATATTGACCCAATAGCTTACCTTGTCTGTCAAAAGAGGCGACCCCTCAATCCCAAGCGATATGGGAGACTTAAAGAAGAAGTAGAAAAGCTGCTCGTAAGTGGGTTCATCCGTAAAGCTACATACATTACCTGGGTAGCCAACCTAGTACCGGTCCGTAAGCCAAGTGGGGGCCTGGAAGACTTGTATTGATTTCTCAGATCTTAACAATGCTTACCTGAAAGTCAGCTTCCCGCTATCCTGCATTGACCAGCTCGTGGACGTGAACAACGAACATGAGTTTCTCACGTTCATGGATGCTTACTTCTGGTATAATCAGATTGCCATGCATGGCCCAGATTAAGAGTGCACCTCCTTTATCACCAACTTTGAGCTTTAACTATTACCGATCCTTACTCTTCAGTTAGTGTAATGTAGGTGCGACCTATCAGCGGCTTGTCAACAAAATGTTTGCTCAAAATATCGATTGATCCATGGAGGTGTATGTAGATGACATGCTTGTGAAGTCTAACAAGGCCGGGGGCCTTGTAGAGAACCTGAACAATAATTTCCAAATCCTCCACATAATGGGAAACTATGTTTCAGCTTCCCCTTAGCTTAAAAGCTAAAAATAACAAAGTCGAGTATGAAGTCATCCTAGCCAGTCTTAGGATGGCTAGAGAGCTGCAAATAGAATCCTTACAGGTGTTCAGTGACTTTTTGCTAGTTGTCAACCAAATTAGAGATTGTTTCCAAGTTAAAGGTAAAGCACTGATTTTGTATGTCATAGAATCCAAGAAGCTCATCAGTGCCTTCATAAACTTCAAGCTAGAGAAAATCCATCGTGAAAAGAACGCCAAGGCCGACTAGCTGGACATGTACCTCATGGGTAGGGAACTGCTCACTAATAGAAATGAGGCCCAAAACGTTCAGTACCAGGAATCCCACTACACAATCACGGATGGAAAACTCTACCATCGGGGGTATTCAACTACACTTTAGCATCATGTCAAAAATGATAAAGCTAGTCTTATATTGGAAGAATTGCATGAAGGCTTCTATGGAGACTAAAGGGGAGAGGGAAGGAGAGAAGGGGCAAATCCTAGAAAAAGGTTGCATGCCTAGGTTACTACTAGCCTACCATGATCAAGGATGCAACGAGCTATGTCAAGAAATGCAATTAACGTCAACAATTTGCCAAGGTTCCAACAGCTTTTCCAAATCTCTTAACTCCTACGACATCCTTTATTTTGTACGACATTTAGGGGATTGACCCGATCAGAAAGCTCCCCAATGATAAAGGTGGATACAACCATGCCATAACCGCCATCGACCACTTTACCAAGTGAGTTGAGGTAGAGCCCTTCACAAGGGTCACTACACCTAAGATCCTGAATTTTGCGATCAAGAACATTGTCAGCCACTTCGGCCTCCTCAAGGAAATCATCTCAAACAACAACATGCAATTCAAGAGCGTGATGTTCCTATGGTTCTACAAGCAAAATGGAATAGAGAGGCATTTTTCCTTATTCGCCCACCCATAAGGAAATAGGTAGGTTGAGGCCGTGAAAAAGACCATCAAATCAACACTAAAGAAATGCCTTACAAAGGCAAAGGGGAACTAGGCAGAAATTTTTCGCTTGTACTTTGGTCCTACCGTACCTCGAGCCATTTATCAACTTTGTACTCCTTGTTCTCTTTATCTTATGCATATGAAGTTATGCTACCTGTCGAAATCGACGTACCATATCCAAGGTGCCTTACCCACGACCTCAAGAAAAATGAAGAACTACTCAAGCTTGGGATCAATGTCTTAGAAAAGAGAAGAGCGAAGGTAGAGCTCCACACAAAGGCATACAAAAGAAAAATAGCCAAGCACTATAACACAAGGATGAAGCTTCGCCAATTCAAGGTCGAAGACTTAGTACTACATCAGGTCTTTGCAAATACCAAGAACCTAATCAAAGGTGCATTATGGTCAAACAAGGAAGGCCCATATGTGATCAGCACCACACTCACTAATAGCGCATACTGCCTTTCACAATAGGATGGCATCCACGTGCCTTGCACTTGGAACCCAAAACATCTTCGAGCGTATTATGTGTGAAGCTTTGTAAGCTATAATTATAAGGATAAGAATCTTGTAGAAGTTCTAAATATATAATGAGAAGCAAAATATTCCCAAGCATTTCTTACTCAAGCATCAGTAATAAGACTATTTGGCAGGGATGAGCCATGTAGCGCTCTCTTCCTTGTTGGGGGAATGCAACAAGGCAACGCTATCCGAAGAGGATGGGCCAAAATGGGCTTCCTCTACAACCGAGGAATTCAAAACTGCTCCGTAAGGATGAGCGAGCCATTCAAAGCTCCCTTCCACGGTGGAGGCATTAAGGAACCGATGTCACAACCACCCACACCATAGTCTCAATTCGTTTCCCAAGATGCAGCCTGTCCCTCCAGCAGTGCGAGGCACTAATTCTATGGAGCCACAATTACCCATGTTTTGACCCATAACCTAGCATCCTAGTGCTGCTTTGTAAGGATGCACGAGCCACTCAACCCTCCCTTCCCTACCGGAGGCGTTGATGAAACAATGGCATGATCACCCACTCTAAAGTCCTAATTTGTTTACCCATGATGCTGCCCGTCCCTTCAATAGGGCAGGGCAATAGTGCTATGGTAGTATGACTACCCATGCAATGGCCCCTAACTTGGCATTGTATTATTGCTCTGAAATGATGCGCAAACCATACAAAGATCCTTTTCTGTTAGAGGCATCAATGAACTAATGGCGCGACCACTGACATTGTGGTCACCGATGTCAATGCATGTCCCTCCATCTAGACGGGGCACTGGCATTGTGGCAGCGAGTTTATCTATATTGTAGCCACAAATCTAGCATTCGTAGTGCGGGCCTACATAAACATTTATAGTGTCCCTATCAAGCAATGCCGGGCTCCAAGGCTACCCATGAATTCAACCAAGGCAAACAAACATGAGCATCAAGAATCCACTGAAGGCCACCCTGCTATTGACTCCCGTTTGTCACTTAAGACTGAGGATATGCGACATCAATAAAAGATAAGTTGTTTGGCTTGTTCTCTTTGTTTTCCTTATATCTACTTATTTTTTTATATTATGCATAAAAAGTCCATCTACGTGTTTACCAAACAAAGCGGGGGGCCATTTGATCCGCCCAACATAAGAACAAATAAAAGTCAAGCATAGAGAGTGTGTGTGTGTGTGTATCTGCATATGTGTGAAATACCAACAGAAAAGTAAGAGGCAAACAATGAATATTCAAAAAGACAAACAAGCAAGCCTACAACCACAATTTTTATTGCAAAAGAAAGTGCTCAATGCATGGAAAAGAGCTCGTTATATTCCACAACAGAGTTTCATTACAACAATGGGCCTTACCCAATCTACACACCAAAAAAAAGGAGAAAACAAATATGGTTAATCAACCATCAAAATGACTGGTAAAGTAGTAATCATCATAAAAAACTAGCTACTTTTCCAATAACGGAGCATCATCGGTAAAGGGCTTGCTCGATCTGCCTATCAATGAGGTAATCTACTCCAGAGTCAAAATTGCAGGGGAAAGTCTGCCTTCCACCACTATCTCCTCCACACCTCATTGTACTCCTCTGGGGAGAGGAAGCTAACATCCAAAGGGAGGTGATCGTTGGCTGTAAAGATTAACTTTGACATTTCTTTCATCCAATCGTTCCCCTCCTCATCCTTATCAGCCTTTGCCTTTGCTTGCTCCTTCGAGATGGCGCAAGCCAAGTACTGCTATGGCTTGCCTTTCATCCCATTCATATCCTTATGGTTGGCATCCAAGTTCACCCTTAGTTGGGCATTATCCACCGCCAAACCTACCCTCCTAGTCACTGCCTCTACCTTCTCTTTGGTTGCATCCTCTCTGGTCGCCTCGACCACAGTGGTCCTCTACTCAAGCTTGGACAGCTTCTCCTCCATCGAATGGTTGGTAATGGCCT